>CP141160.1:20815498-25815498 GCA_035233585.1 Antiaris toxicaria | reverse complement strand
TCTGTCTCCAACCATACTTTCCCGTCAATGTCACATCACTGTTATTATGGATCTATCTATAATCCATGAGATAGAAAAACAGGACCGACTTATAAATGCGAAGAACCAAATTGTATTTGTTACCATAAATCCATCCTACTGTTTTAGGAGTACCCACGTATGTATTCAATCTTCCCCAGCTTTTGTCACGTGTGCACGTAAGCAAGTAGACAAAATTCCTTCTTCATTGAAAGGGTTAGAAGGGGATTGTGGATTCTACTCTCGTGAACTATCAATGGATGTAGAAAAGGCACTCACAAGCCCACTAGTAATCATTTACTAGTATGGCAACAAAAAAGAAAACACCACAAAGTGGTCCAATACTAATCGCCAAAACATGCATACATACATACGTACATACATTGATACGTGTGTCTATATGCGTATTCCTATACACGCAGAAGTGTAAAAACAAGATGGTCATTTTCTCATTGTGGCCTTTAGAAGCTTGCTTTTAATGAATTTGTCACTATCTTCGTTGTCCGGAATGCTTTTGGATCATGGTTTCTGATTCAGCCCTTCTGGTGCCTGAGCTCTGGCCTGCATTTAGTCTTTGGGCAGCACATGCTGTTCAACTTAGCAACGTTTTTGAGTTCACATGCTTTCCACTATGCAACCTCAGAGGCTCTTCGTTTTTTTTTGTTCATTACATGTGTGTGTCTATATATATATATATATAATAGAAGGTGTTGTCATTGTGGCCAGATGTGACAAGCAAAATTCACGTGTTGATCTTGTAAGTTTGTTTTGAGCTAGAGTTGTTGGTGCATTAAGGCATTAGAACTTTGGTTTGGAATTTGGATTGGTTTTTGGTGTGTATACCGTCAAAATTAGTTAAAATGTTAAGGTGTAAGCATTATTTGATTGAACTTAGTACCACCTTCCAAAAAACAGAGCTTTGAAATTTCAGCAAGCCTAGATCCTCAACAACCGGCAGAGTTTTTTAATCATGTCCTCCGCATGAGTTTTGTCTTTTCGTCGATCACATCATACTATTTTAAACTCTTTTTTTTTTTAATTTTTTTGTTTTTCATTTTTTATTAGGATTTTTAATATTCCCAACCAAATAAAAAAATATTATATTAGATTTATTAGTTGAAATCCCAGAGGAGTGAGATCAGAAAGCTATATGCATTTTGCTAATCACAGCAGACGTTCTCATGCAAACGCACATTCTATATCAAATCTACTACATGAATGGACGTCAAGAAGAGCCCAACATAAGGCCCAATCCAAATTGTTAAGGAAAATAAGGGAAAATCTAGACTCGGGTTTATTATAAAACAATGGGTTTTATTTATATCTATACAGTTCAAAGATTACGTTGTTTTTTGTTTTTTTTTTTTTTAATCCGGTCTTGTTTCCAGACAACAAGTTCTCATTCTTAAAAACGACTCATCGTTTTATCATAGTAAACGACACCTCGTTTATATCAACTATACGACAATGTTTCCAGAGTAAACACATCATACCGGTCCTTTAACAACACAAGTATAAACTGTAAATTTTCTCGTTGAGGCTAAAACAACGTCATCCAAATAGTTGACATGTTCTTTAACTTCCTTATGAAAGAAGAAATAAGAAGAAGAAAAGGATAGGAAACTTTCCTTCAGTCAAAATAATAGTGAACCAACTCAAAATTTGAAGTTAGATCAAGAACTTGCATCATGAACAGGCACTACACTTCATCCCTTTTTACTGTTTTTCTTCTCAACTTTTGAGTGTACCTTTTTTTTTTTCTTTTATTTCAAGAATCCCCTTTTGAATGTACTTGATTGCAACAGTTTATTTTTTACAACATATCCTTCATTTTAGCACTCAAACGACATGTTGTTAATGTTTTATTTTTTTAGACTAATATTTATGTGACAACGAAAAAATGGCTTTTTTTTTCCCTCCTTTTTCTTTTTTATAACAACATTTATTGTAGTCATTGGCCGTCGTTTATAAAGGTCATTATTGTTTGTAGTTTTCTTAGCGTTTCCTCTCTGCGTCGTTTCTTCATTGTGGTCGTTTTTTTACTTTGTTGTCGTTTTTAGTTTTGTAGTTATTTTCCTTTTCTGTCGTTTTTATATTTGTTGTCGTTTTTTATTTGTTTTGTCGGTTCATTGTTTTCCTCTATTCAATTATTTGTCTTTTTATCTGCTTTTTGAAGTTACTTGTTATTCTGTCGTCTTTTCTTCTCAATATTAATGTACGTATATATATATATATGTGTGTGTAAATTCAATTACCCATGATTTTACAAATACTCCTATTCATTGTACCCTTTTGTTTGACGTTACTTTAAAAAACAAGTATATAAGACAACATTTTTGCACGAGATGTGAAATAAACTCCTATTACTTTTTTTAGTAATTATTTGTTATTAATCTAACAGAAAACCGTATCAAAGTTTTTTTTGCTGAAGTTCGTTACTCGAATCTCTTCAGCTCTTTTAATAGAAAAAGAGGAAAATAATTGCTTTATGCTGGGTCCCAACTCAAAAAAAAAAAAAAAAGGGGTCCTTATTGATAGTTTAATTATATCAACTTAAAAAAAAACTTCCTTCACTGGAATGATGACCACCAGAGACTACCCACTGCCGTCCTTCCTTGCCATATCAATTATCAACCATACCTAACAACCGTCCAATCCAAACATTTTATTCCAATTCCTAATGAAATCCTGATCTGATCTCCTCCTGATTCGACCCAATTCCTCCCAAGAAATAAATGTACACAATCTCCATTCATTCATGTACAACTCACCAATTATATGCCAAAAATCTTCCCTCCCTCTGCAATCAAATTGACCTCCAACTTTTTTTCTCCCCTCCCGGCAAAATCCATTTTCCTGAGAAAGTGACAACCCCCTTCCCACTACTAGTGGTGCCACCAAGATCATTTCATTCCATTTCTCTTTCAACTCAATTTTATGGCTTTTAATGTTTGACGTCTGTGATCAAAAAGCTCTATGTATAAATTTAATTAATCACCGGTTTTTGATTGTGACACTCACTAATATTAATATTTCCATCACGTACTTGGAGCAGTTGGGTTACATGCAAAGTCAAATATTAATTTCACATGGGGCTTAGGTTACTTAATCACGTCATTTTCAGCAAAGATTTGTATGCGGTGGCACGGGACTTTGCTGTATTTAGTTAGCGATAGGAAAATAACAAAGACTTGGGAACTTATGTTTGGTGTGGACTCGCTTGCATGGCTTCGTTAATTAAAAGATGTTGTATTATATTCGACTAGTTCAAGGTCAAGAAATTTGGTTTAAATAAATAATTGACCGTGCTTAATTGAAAACCTATCAGGTAAAACTTATCCTTAAGTATAATCAGCTAATAAGGGAGAGAACTTAAGGGCTTATAAAACAGTTAGTTATCTTATAATTGTTTCATATGGGACGTTTTGGTTTCTAAAATATTTTCGAATGCTGAAGAAATATATACGAAAATGAAGCTATGCTTGCCGCGGCAGAGAGAAGACGAGTTGGACATGTTTTAAAATATATTCCACTTTGGTTGTATCGAAAGTTTACTTGGAAGAGGGGCCAAACCCATTGATTTCATTGTATCGAAATGAAGATTATAGAGACTAGTCCTTTTCCTGAGCTCTGAAAAGGGGGAAAAGTGCCAATCCTGTCTACCGTTCATGGGATTTTCAACCAAAACAAGCGTTTTGGTGAAACGCTCGTCTTGCTTTTTTTTTTTTTTTTTCTTTTTGCTTCTCAATGCTTCACTGGCGCTTTCTTGTATTGTTTTGCTTTGATTAACTTGCAGCTCATCACTTGTCAGTACGTGACGATGACATGTATCTTGACTGATAAATCATGCTCATTTATTTATGCTAGAAAATTGCTTTTATAAAACTTTCTTTCTTCTACACTAATGTACTATACTGGGAAGTTCAACCAAAAGTCACTGTTTTAGTTTAAAGCTTTTTTTATTTTTTTTATTTTTTAACTTTTTCATTTGTTTTCTTTTCGTTAATATTAGAGCTCTTTTATAGTTTTCCTTCCCTAGCTTTCCTCACTAAATTATTATTTTATTATATTTTTTACATTTTTTAGCTGGCCCATAAAATTTTTTGTGGAATGCAATTTCATAAAGAAAATGTAAGGATTATTTTTTGTAAAATTAGATGAATAATTAATATTAAATTAAATAAAAGATCATAACACTAAACAAAAGAGACGTAATAACCTAACGTGGATGGTATAAAATGTGGAAATGTAGACTTGCCATTTTAAGTAATAGGAGTATCTTAATTAATTAATTAATTTATTTATTTGCCTTTCCTCCCTATTTTTTTTTTCATTTTTATAATCTTCTTGATTTTCCTTTAAAGTTTTGCATCTTTTTAAATATATCTTATTCAAATATTTTTCCTCCTCATTTATCTTCTTAAAATTAAAATTTTCAAATAAGTCCCTATTTATATTTTACATTCACATACATAATAATACAACAAATTAAATACGCAATTGCAACGCCAATACTTCAAATCTAGTAATAACAAATCGGTCTAAAATTTTATTTTATTTTATAAGAAAGGGGGTCTAAAAACTTGGGAGAGAGAAAACGATGGTTTTGTATAATAACAAGTCATATATATATATATATATTTTTATACATGTTTGGCCTATGATTAGCTGGCAACTTATGACTTCTCTCTTTGTGGCCCATCTAAAGAGTGGTTGCCCACCAGCTAAGTTATAAATGACTTACAATATTACTCTTATTTATTTATTTTTTTGGTAAGTAGAATATTTCTGACTCAGATATTCTGAATATTAATAATTGCACGTTAAATATATAATTACATAGATGTCAAATCCTTTTTTACCGACGGACTAAATTGCTTTAGGTTATTATTGAGAGAAGACGATATAAACAGTGTAGAAAACTATAGATGCTAATGTACTAATTTCTTTAGTTGCATTTTAGTTTAAAAGGAAATTTCCAAGGCAAGGCACATTGTTTCTACCGATAACTAGAATAAGTCTTTTAATCACTATATTTTAATAGTTTGATACATGAGTGAGAGCAATTTTATACATTACTATGCATATTTTTAACATTGATATTTATAAGAAAAAATTAGTCAAATGATTAATATAGTGTAAGCTACCGATTGGACAAAAAGAAAAAAAAAAAAAAAGAACTACCTAAAGTGTTCTTTTCATCTTGAAGATTAAAACAACCATTGGGCCCCCGTTAGTGAGTGAAAATGCAAATTAAGCAAATTCTATCCTTGTATCTTCTTTTATGGATTACAAACAAGAAATAATGGAAAAAAATATCACATTTATTTTTTTTGTTAGTTTGACATATTCATTTTTAAAAAATAAAAAATTTTCATTTTAAAAAAATAATTCTTTTTAAATTTTCGTTTATAAATATAAAAAATTTTCATTTTTATAAAATAAAAAAATTTTCTCTAAAAAATAAAAAATAAATTTTTTTTTACCATCTAACCAACTTTTTATTTTTTAAAACTAAAAATTTATTATTTTTTAAAAATTAACGCCCCACTCAAAATAATTGTTAAATTTACAGGGTGTTTGTTTATAGTTTTACGTTCGTATTGCGTTTAAACATAATATAATTTTTATTTAAACACATAAATTTTACGTTCAAATACAATTCCTTTTAATAGTGTCTCAAATATATTTTCTATTTTAAAAATAATTTTTTTCTATTCACATCATATTCTCTTTCCATCTAATTTTTTTATCTATTTTTATCAATCACATCATATTTTTAACTCTAAAATACAATTCAAATATTTTTGATCCAAATACACATTAAATTTAAATACAAAATAAATAACTTTTATTTAAATATAAAATATATTTAATATATTATATTTAAATATATTACATTAAAATATGATATAAATACAATATATTTATTAAACGTTTCGTTAGTTTATGAATGTTGATGCAAGAATGTCTTGGCTGCCCAGAGAGACGGTGAGATTGTGCAACAATCACGTCCAAGTGTTTGCCCGCAGAAAATATATATATATACACATACAAGCCTGTTCCTGTTCTCTTTTCTTGTTATTTTTAAGGTTAAAAGATGACAAAATTGAATCAGGTGAAACAAGAAACCAATGCAGATTGGTTGAGACTGACTTTGCGTTCACGTGGGTAGCTGTCATCGCTCATCATAACTCCCCACAACGGCTAGAATGATTGACATAATATTAAATTCAGATAAAAATAAAATATGCATAACCCAAAAAAAAAGTATATTTTTCCCTAAAAATAATGTATATTTTTAAGAAAATAACAAATATTAGAGGAGAGTGTTTTTGGCTATGAAGGACAACAAACGATCCTGGCGGAATTTCTCTACAATTTTTCCATTAATTAATCAATAATCACAATTTACAAAAATTAAAAAAGAAAAAAGAGCAAAGAGAAGAGAGAAAAGGCCCAGTATCGGTCATCATCAATTATTCTTGTTCCTCTGTGTTGTTGTTTCGATTAATTTTTTTTTTACCTCTGCTTCAAATTTCCAGAGCTAAAGTAAATGACATAAATCGCCTCCACTCCGCTTCGAACCCGGGACGACTCGGTGGACAAACTCCCCCACCCATTTTGGCCATCTCCATTGCAGTCTTTCTTCGGAGCTTCATAAGTCAAACTGACTCGCTCAACTCAACTCGGCTCAGCAACTCAGTTCCCCAGCAACCAACAAATATAAATATAACCCCAAAAAAAAATAAGACAAGAAAAAAGAAAAAAAAACACCCCATCAAACTTGCCATAGAAAGGAAGGGGGGGGGGGAGAGAGAGAGAGAGAGAGAGAGAGATTCTCTAGAGCAAGCGAGTTAGCTCGGACTGAGTTACCCCGGGTCAGAACCAAAGCTCCACTTCTTGAAGAAGGCTCCACTTTTATTTATTTGGTTCACCAAATGGATTTCTCGGCCAAACCGTGAAGCAACGGTCGAGAGTCGGCCCACAAATCGAGGGTCCTGATGTCGACGTGGCAGTAGCGTTGGAAGTCGTCGAGATTGAGGAATCGGGAGGACGAGTTTCCCGAGGAGTCGGATCGGGTGATGTGGTGGAGGACCTCCTCGAAGAGCGACTCGTCGCAGGGGATCGCCAGTGGGCCGTGGCTGTTGCCGAAGCCGTACACCTCCTCGGCCTGCACCAGAAGCTTCTTGAAGACCGGGTGGTTCAGGTACGTCGCCCGCACCACGAATCTCCTGCAGCTACTCCCCACGCACACCGCCACGTGTCCCGCCGGCACATCCGACGGTATCCTGTTCGCCGACACCCTGGCCTTGGTCCGCCACCACCGAAGCATCTGCCGCAGCCTCACAATGTGGCGGATCTTGCTGCATTTCGCGAATCCTACCGACATTTTTTTTTTTTTAATCGAGAAAGCGATGGAAAATGTGGGAGAGGAAAATACTCTCTGTGGTTGTTCTTGTTGTTGTACAGTGATTGATTGGTGTTTGGTATATGAACGAGTGTGGGAAAGTGGAGGGATTGAGGGAACGCGAGGGGGGCGGGCTTTATAGGAGTAGGGCCATGAAACTGCCCTTGGATTTTGAGATAATTACAGGGCGGTGGTCTGCTGTTTTTGCAGCAATTTTTAAGGGTCGTTTATTTATTTATTTATTTTAAATTTGGGCACTGGGTTGTGATTAGCTGACTACTGATGGGAAGATTTATGTTGAAAGATACTGTAACATAACCATAATTATAATAATAATGCCAAATTGATGATATGAGATACATTACTTGAATGAGGATGCGGATTATATATATATAACATGAGAAGCTCCCCACAAAATCATATCCTGAAAACTACGGCGTTTCAAAAATAAATAAATAAATTTATTAGCATTCATGTGAACAAGTTCAATATTTCGAATTAATTTTTTCTTTTTTATGTTCAATGAATAAAATTTAGATGCATGATAAACTATTAAAGATGAAAGACGTGCATAATTATTTCTTTCAGATTACATTAGAGAATTAATCTTAGGATGAAATTACTCAAGCTACGTTATTCCATATGCCTAAAAAAATCATCTTTTTTTTTTTTTTTTGCTTCCTCCGTTTTTAACATGTCTGAGGTTATAATTTATATTATGCACAACGTGGGTTTCTCTCGTTTCCTTTGTGCATTTGTATTGAGGGACTTACTATTTCTCCGAAATCCTAACTATCAGGAGAAGTACTTCATTGAAAAATGATGGTGTAAATGCATGATGAGCATAAAAATACCATTGTCGAGCAGACTTCGAGCACTGTCTTTATTGACAAGGAAGACGCAACCTGTATATCAACTAGACGGCTGAAAAAAGATCGTACAACAATTATCTACTAATTTCTCGACCTGTCATTATTACGAGGTCACTAAGCCTATAAAAAAAAATAGTCAAAGTCATGCGCATTAACTATGTTTAAAAATCTTTATTTGTAAAAGTTGGAAACTCAGGCAAAGCTGTAATATCGGCTCAAGCAATCCACAGGCCGATGTTTCGTGTTTGCGCGTCTTTCTTTGTGTTCAAGCAAATTTTGCATAACCCCTCCAAGGACGGAAGTGCAGCTCTTCGGTCCCTAATAAAATAAGTGCCTCAATTTCACAGCAAGGGGAAAAAAAAAAACACATAGATAGAGATTTTAGGGAATAATGAGCTAGCAAATTAGTTTTGGTGAAAAAATCCATTTCAGCAAAATATACCGTGAACCTTATTTGAAAATAAATAAATAAAAGAAGTAAACTTAAAAAAAAATGTTGAGAAATTATATAAACATAGGCCTATATATATTAATTAATTGTGTATCATAGCTATCTATTTTATTTAATCCATTAAAAGTGATTAATAAAGTTAATTAAATTTGTAATTTAAATTATTTCTTAATTGACGTGGGCTTTATAATGTGTAGAGACTAATATTTAATTTTATTTAGTTATAATGGGTCAACAAATAAAATTAAATAATACATATATAAAATTTGTTATGGTTTTCAGTTTAGATGAATGTATTATTTTCTCTCATATTCTATTAGTACTGAATTAAGGATTTCCTCTCTCAAAATAAAGGTTTAGAAATGGAAAACTAATAACCCTGTTTTCACTTCTTAATGGATTTAAATAGGCTTCCAATATGTTTTTCTTAATGATTTAAGATGAGATCTTGAATATTTGTTGATATTTTTATTGAATTAAAGTTTCCAACAATTAAATCACAAACTCACCAAAACATCTTGTGGGAAACTCAAATATTTGAGCCTTTTCGAAGCAAACCGAAGATGAGAATAATAGTTATTATTTTCAAGTGAAAAAAAAAAAAAAGGAAAACAGGATAATTACGAAACAAAATTAAGCTGCCGCCTTACGGTGTAAAAGAAATTGATTGCTAAAAAACAACTGAAGAGGATTTGTGGTGTTCGTGCGGCATGCCCTTTTTTGGCACGCGAAGTTGAAGACTGAAACTCAGAACCCACCACATGCACACAGTGAGTTGGGTGAGGAAAAGGATACTTTTTAATTTGTTTCTTTGTCAAAGCAGTTGAAGATGCTCTTTTTTTCTTTCCTCAAATTTTTAATTTGTTCTAATTGTCGTTTATTAATTCAACGCTTTGGCGTGAAAAAAATATCTGAGCCCTTCCAAAGGCTACGATTTTGGACTCTCCAAACGTGACCAAGCCCCATGTGCAAGGATACCCCATCTTTCCCCTTTTTTCTTAAAAAAAAAAGGAAAAAAAAGGAAAAAATGCCCAAAACAAACAGCCAAAATGTCTCCACCCAATCACCCTTCTTTCCCATTTTTGAAGGGCATCACACCCACTTAAATGTATTTATGTTTGTTTTTCTCTGATTAAAGCTCGGATGAGCGACACGTGATAGTAAAAGTGGCCGTTAAGATCAATCATTTTCATTGTCTCAGCCATTATAAGAAATCCAGGGTCTAAACACATTACTTTTTCCATTTTTTTTTAAATCAAGTTCGAAAAATTTTGGTTAAGATGGGGGTCGGGACATTGGATCCGCGTGCATGTTATGGGAGATGGGGTACATCCCCCCCTAAGCGTCACATTAGGAATTAGCACCCCACTTGTTAGGATTTAAGGATCATAGCATATATTTTCAATGTTCAATGTTTTTTAACCAAACATATCTCTGATCAAACCTAGAAACATTATTGGAAAAATCAAAAGGACTTATTGCTCAACAAAGGGAACTTCAATTATAAATTAAATTACCCAAGCAATATAATCACCCCAATTTGTTTTCTTCTACTGTTTTAATTTCCTCGCCTTTGTTGCTTACTGGGGACAAATTTGTAATAAGATTTGGGGAATATTTGCAGGATTTAGGGAAGGGTAACTTCGACAATACACATGCCTTTTAAGTTTCCCAAGCAATGTAATCTTCCTAATTTGTTTACGGATAGTTTAGATATAAGTTTTACCATCTTCAAATTCAATTTTTTTTTAATATTTTAATATTTTTTATTATTTATACCTTTAAAATACTATAATAAACTTTAAATTTTAAAAATTCATAACTTAATGTATATAAATTCTAATGATATAATTTTTTTTAAATTATATAAAATTTTAATATGAATAAAATAATACCTATATTAATATTTTTTTCTTTAAAAAAAATTTAAAATTTATATTTTTTTAATTTTAAATATTTTTTTTGTAAATATATTTTTTAAAACAATCTTTTTTCAATAAAAAAATTCTACAAGTATCTCTTTCAAACCCTTCTCTATTGTTATTCGCTGGTGGTTTTTGTTTTTTTTTTTTTTTTTTTTTTTTTGAGAGAGAGAAATTTTCCCTATCCATGTTAATCTGGTTTCATAAAAGGACGGGTCCTACAAACTCCTTCTTTAATGATGACGTGGCAACGATTCTGTGGGCGGGGGTTCATGATTTGCACGGTTATCAAAGGTATCGTTTCCCACGTCCGAGCCAGTGATGATGTGGCGTTGCCTTCTCGCCTGGGGAGGCATCCCCATTGGTCAGTTGGGTCGCCCTTTGAGTGGGACCCAGAAAAGGCCTTTTCCCATTGTCCTTTTCTTCTACAAGGCCAAATAGGAAAGAGAGGACATTTGTCGTTGAGCAATTTTTTCGAAAATTTAATCGGATTTGAAGAGAGAAATAATCCTTTCAAAAAAAAAAAAAGAGGAGACAGAAATAATATGACCAGTCGATCTGAAGGACTAGGAGGCAGTACTTTTAAAGGTTCGGAGACGGCTTAGTTGTACTGAACATTGTCACGGCAGTCACGGACCGACTGTTCGCTTCACTCTCTTGTACGGGCTGCCGCGGGTATACCCAATCTTTTAATTACACGTGTTCAAAGTTAAATGACGTAAAATTTTATCACATAAAATTTTATTTTAAAAAATTGTAAAACGTTAGGGATTGGTAAATCAAATCCGAAGTGAAATTTAGAATTATAATTTATCGATTTAATTATATTTTTTATTAAATTTTTTAAAAAATAAAAATAAAAATAAAATTTTAAATTCAAATTCAAATTAATAAAACAGACGGAATAATATATATATATGTATATATACAATATAAATTTACTCCAAATCATTGAAAATTTTATCAAACGATGAAACAGTTATTTTCATCAATAATATTAAATAGAAATTACTAACATAGAAACTCTCCCTTTTCTTTTACTTCATAAAAAATAACCATTGATACCATATGCCTCTTTTTTTTTTTTTTTTTTTTTCTTTGACACTCGAAATCTCATAACCTATCAATGAAACTGATACGTCCTAATTTAATTTTGCTCAAATTATAGACCTAGTTTTCACTTGTGCTCAAGAGCGTAGGGCCATTGCCTTATCACGAAGGAAAGTCATTTTTCCAAATAAAAATGTACTTAAATAAGAGAAGATTATGGAAACCACTACTCGAAAAGATATTTTAATATTTTTGTCATTTCTTAATATTTGTTTAGTTTTTAAGCGTTCGTATTTATCTAAATATAGGTAAAAAAATAAAAAACATAAAACTATTATAGATAAAATAATAATCTAAAGATGTATTTTCTAAGGGGACAACCCTACAAATCTTACTTTAAATAGCAATGGGTGGTAAAACATCATCTAAATTTAAAATGATTATTTTGTAATGAAATGGGAGTGAAAAAGTTGACACACAAAATGTGATTGTTTAAAAATCAATAGTGGTGGTCACAAGTGATGGTTATGCATATAAAGCATTGTTATTTAAATAATAATAATAATAATAAACTAAGGCAACTTTAATATTGTTTAATAAAACAAAGGGATAAAGTAGTGGGTTAGAGTAAGCATACTATGGATTGGGCGGCTTTTGTGTACAATGAATTAGCGGATAGTGGAAAGAGTACGTGTGTTTCCTCAGTAGTTTAGTTATTAACTGAAACCTCCAAACACTTTATTCTTCGTTAGTTTGGACTAAAATTTGTTTTCATGAATGTTTTTAATCCTCGTTAATCCACTTTTTATCCACTTTAAGGGTAATTAATTCATTATACAAGCGACAAAGTTGCTGCTTATAAACAAATATGTACCTCGGATTATTCCTTATAGCTGGCACATGCCAACCTAGTTTGGCCTCTTCATTAAAGACTAATTCTTAATTAAGACAGTCTGCTTTGAGGTGCTAATTATACTATAGAATAAAATTTTATATTTCACCCACTTTTGGCCTTTAAACAAGCAGTCCTCTCAGGCTGCCACGTCGCAAATGCGACTCTTGTCTTAATTTAAATTTAAGTTTTCCTTAATTATTGTCCTTTACGTAAAAACAGTGGAGTACTTGGCTTGTAATTTCGTCTCGTGCAGGCAACAAAGTTGGGGCAAACTCTTGCACATGATATTGAGCCGATTTTGTAGAAAAGTGTAATGAGAAATGTTGTTTTAGATAAGCTTAGTAAATGATATGTTTCCCGGATTTATGTCAGGAACAATGAACCCAAGAACCCACGTTTTCATGTTCATTCTGCTGATTAAATTTGTCCTGACTAAATGTTTCAATTTGACCGAGTAAAAGTTAATCGTCTTTAAAATGATAACATGATTAAACAGTTAATTATAATTTTTATTAATTTGTGGAAATATTTTATGCGCCTTTAATTTCGGAGACATCTTCTTTGTGCATGAAGTGAAATGATCTTGTTTGTGCACAAATCTCTATAACATATTCTACATTTGAAGGATTTGGTCGACGCTTTGCAGAATAATGATCTGTGCCGTTTTTGTTTTGAAGTAAACTGCTAGTGACAATTGTACTATGTTTTTGATCTTTGTTGATGTGTTTTATATATGTACGTACGTTTTTTTTTTTCTTTCTTTTTTCTATCTTACTTTTTGTTTTTTGTTTTTGTCTGTTGTTTATTCTGTTTCTCCCTATAATTCCAAAGCAAAAAGATAATATAAATGAAGCAACAGAAGATTGAGGTCGGTTTGGTTTTAGATTTTTGTCATTTTAACTTTCTTGGCTGCATTCGGAAAGAACTTGCAAGAACATTGTAAACGGATTCTATTGATCAAAGCTGAAACTGAATTTTCTTTCTTTAAAAGTGCCAAATTTGGGCGTGTCTCTTTACGGTACCTTAAGTTTGTTAATTCAAGAGCATCAAATGGACAAACGAGAGCTTAGCTGTTTCTAGTTGGCACCAAAAGGGAGGTTTGTATTTGAACCGTACAACAAGCTACTTTGATTCCAATAAATATTCACGCAAATCTTTATGATTTGAGAAGCACTAGAAAATGGATTAGCTCGTTTGTTTTGTTTGGTATAGCAACCTTGGATTATATTCTTATTGTAATTAATTTAGGCAATGAGTAATTAATTTGGTACTGGCCAGGTCTATGTAATTGGTAAAACTAAATTAAAACCAAAGTTATTCTATAAGGATTTCTTTTTTAGTTGGCTGGCTGTTGATTAATAACCATAGCCTCCACCATATTGGACTTGCCAAGTACATGACTTGATTTCAGGGAGAAATTAAAACATAAATTTTAACATATAAACCATTTTTAAAAAAAAATATTTGTAGTAAATAGAATATTTGAGATAGATAGTATATTTATGGGAATTAATTTATCTATGAAAATAATTTATAAAGTGAATATACTTTGTAAATAAATTATTTACAACAAATATATAATTTACCTAAAATAGTTTAAATTCTGCTATTTACCTCTTTTAAGTTAAAAAAAAAAAACGTTATTGACCTCTTATAAGAAATATAAATCTCTTTTCCTTTTTAAAAATATTAAAGATAAGTATATATTTTTTTAATGTTTTGAAGGGAATTTGAAGGGTGAATGCCAAATTGATGTAAAAGTGATAATAGGTATAAATTCATGAAAAGTCTTTGAATTCTTGTCTCTCACTAGTGTAAGTCCCTATTGTTAGTTTTGTCTCATTAAGCAAACTATTATTAAGAATATCCTTAACCCCTTTTTTTAGCACAACACCTCCCATCATTGTTATAAACAGCGTGTTCTAGATACTTTTGTAACAAAAATATGGTTTATACTTTATTATATAAACCCTCTTCTCATTAAGAAGTTTCAAGCTTTAACAAACTAACACGCGTCTCACAAACTACTAAAATGAGTTCAAACTTTGGTGGTGTTCTTTTTATATATAAGATAGCCACACGCAACTCCAACTAATTGTTATATAATATATAAAATGTGAGAAAATATGTAAATTTAAATGTTTTCTTAATTTCATGGCACAAATGACTCTTGTACATTCAAATTCCAGCCAGCTATTGAACCAGCTAGCTAATGGTCTTCAAAGTGGTCGTTGACTCAAATTGTTCTGAAATTCATCACAACATGTTCGAAACGAAAACAAAATCAGAGTTCAAAAGACGGGTCAACGTCTAAAACGGTGGAACCTAGCTTTTTTATTTTTTATTTTTTACTTTTGTATAAACGGTGCAGTTAATCAAGTGGTGCTGAAATAATTAATCACCTCTAATTCCCAAAAGAACAGTTTAGTTAACCTGGCTTTTTTTTTTTTTTCACCCCAGAAAAATGGAAAAAAAAAATTTATAAAAATGTACTTCATCACGAAAGGTCAAAAGGACATGAATGTGTACCGTCATGACCATTGAGTATTGACCCCGTTCATGAGAAAACATTTTTTTTTTTTAGCTGAAGCATTTATGAAAAAGGTTGTCACATTTCACATTAAAAAAAACTTCAACTACCTCTTTTACTAAAATTAATAATATTAAAATCCATCTGGTTTATTTTGTTGAGTTTACATTTAAAATGATTAAAATATCTTTTATTATTTTAGTATTTTATTATTGATAACAACTTTTATATTTTCTTTCTTTATAAAAACGAACTTTATACTTTAGATTTTTTTGTCAAAATTTTGTGTGATTTATAATTATGTACTACTTTACTACAAAATAAAAATCATATATTACTTAAACTTTTTTATATATATATCTAATATATGTAAATTGTCCATCAAAATTTAAAGAAAAAAAATTTTTAAAATATAAACAAAAAATGGGCAAATTATAATTGTAGATGTTTAAAATTAATTAGAAATCATTTTTCATGTCAAAGAACAATAAAATTATCATTTTATAACTTGTTATATGTCTAAAGGCATTTTTTAATGAAGGGAGGGGCATTTTTATAGTGTTTTTATGTATAATTAACAGTCAAACTCATGATCAATTAACAAAAATAGGTGTTTTATAATTTTTTTAAAAACTCAAAAGGTGTTGATATTGTTAGTTTTTATCAAGGGGATATTTCTATAATTTTAGGAAAATATTAAAGGTAACAATGTAATTCATTCTATAAAATATATTATCAAAATAGAATTGCCCTAGAGGAGGAGTCGTTTCCAATAGCCTTTTTTTTTTTTTTTCACTTGACTGAATATTATCGTCTGGTTACGTGTTTACAAATATTAAAACTAATCATGTTTTCTTGTTAACCAATAGATATAATGACAAGAGTCATTAATCTTAATTATACGATAGACATAATGACAAGAGTCATTAGTCTTAATTATCCTATAGCCATAAATCCAAAAAGAAAGCAAATCTTCACGTCTCGTACTCTCCAATCACTTAAGTTAATAAAAATGTATCACATTAATTAACCTAAAAGATATATGATATATCGATCATGAATACATATTGTAATTCATTTTTTTAATTTGACATGAGATGTTAAAGTGGTATAAAGATCGAATTAAAAAAATTTTTGGGTGAATAAATAAAGTCTTACGTACAATAATAGTCCTTAATTAGTTTTAGAAATAATACTTCTATAAATTTAACAGAACAAAGTGGTAAATATTAATTAATAAGATTTACATGTTCAGAAAAAAAAGAAAAAAAAGTCTACCTTGGCACCAATAACAGGGGGTAATTTGAGATGCAAGTTCAGGTGACTTAGGAGAAAAGGTAGAAACCATATTGTATATTTATTATTTGTTACTGTGACGCAAGACATGATCAGATGCTCCATGGAATTGAAAGGAGAGGACAGTACAGATAGAGGTGCTCTAGCAAGTACATGACCTGAGTATGGAACTATTTTTCTTTTTTCCTTTTTTTTTTAAATAGTTATATATATATTTTTTTTTCTGAAACACAGAACCCACTGATTTTTACGTAACAACAAGCTTTTATGATTATGTCAACGCACGCCCAAAATCATAAAAGCTTCTTGTCATTGCAGCTTTACAGACCATAATTTGGACGGTGAATGGAAGAGTCTACCCTTTGGATTTGGATTTTAAGCCTTGTTTTGGTACACCCGCAGGCCCTTGTATATAGATTCTTGTGCGAATATAAACAATAATGACCCGAGTGAGAGATATGCATGCACAAAGTTGGATTCGTAGTTTGCTTCAAACAGACACCAGAAACGACTAACATAAATGATAGTCAGGTCCAAACTTTTTTATATGGAATTTAGAACAATATCAAGGATAGTCGTTATATCTTATATCACACATTAATAAAAATATAAATAAATCTCATAATATTATAAACATATATATTATAATTTTCCATTTTTCCACCATGACTGCTTTGCCATAAAAATATATATATGTAGATTTTTTCACTGTAAAAAGGATTAATGATCTAACCAAACGTATTTTTAAAATATATTGAAAAACCAAGTGATTTATATAAGAGAGAAATGACGGAGCTATCATTACGGAGCTATCATTTCTCATGTCATATTTAGAATCTATATTGATTATAGATGGAACGAAAAAGGGACAGAAAGAGAACAACATAGTAAAAGTTTCTTACCCTTATGTAGTTTTGCTAAAAACAAATGCAAGTAACAACTATCGAAACAGAACAAAGTTTAATTTGTGGAACAAAGAACAATGATAAAGAGTACTAATAATATCCAATACTACACATTAATTTGAAAGTAAGTTCTACAAGAAAAAATTACACATAAAATTTACTTTTTATTAATTATAGTGATTAACATTTTTCATGAAATATGTGTACATTACTTTTTTTTTTTAATTGAAAAAGGGATCAATGGCCTAAATAGCCAACATTATTTTTGAAAACTACTCACAAAACAATTTAGAACAAGTAGGGGATGGATAGAAAGTGATGGAGTGGTCATTTCTTAGCCTCATGCCTCGTTAGCATCACACTGAAATCTACTTGGAGCACAAAAATGAAAATAAAGAGATGTAGAGAAAGTATTAAAATAATTATCTATCATTATTATGCCTCCATCACATATGGTATATATGCTGTTATCGAGTTGAGCTCTTATCACTTGTAATAACATCATAAAATATTATAACCAAAAAAATAAAAGTAAAAAAGAATGTCATCATAAGTCCAAAGGGAAAAACAGAAGGTATGAAGTATGTATTCATCAACCACCAAAAAATGGTGTGATCTAATATTTAGGATGTTTTTGCCAAGTATCTCTTATTCATCTATCCAAATTTGAATCACGTAATTCCTTATTAAGACCTTCGTTATTATTGAAGCACGAGTAGAGATACACAAACAATAGTGATATTGATAGATGATTGAAAGATACTAATATAAAATTATAATTGCTTTTTTTGTGATCCCAAAATCGTAAAAAGATCTAAGAAAAGAGAAGAATGAAGTAAATTATCCGATATCCTTTCTACCGTGGAGAAAAAGGGAGAGAGCATGATTTCGTCGTGGTAAGGCCTAATCAAACAGCCCAGATGAAACTTTTTATTTTTTATTTATACGACGAAAAATATAACTCTGTTCTGTATCCAACAAAACCTTGATTGCTCTACACTTTCTGCCAACTTTTTATTTTTATATTATCATTTGTAATTTTATTATTTTGGATTGGTCATTTCCAATGAAATCCATACGCAGAGTCAGAGAGCAAAGCCATGACATTGACACCCATACCTTCAGGCTCTCGTAAACCGCCGCCCTCTCTGTCTTCAATCACGAACATTATGAATAAAGCACAGACTTTGCAATGAAAATATATGTATATGTACATGTATATATAAAAACACGAGAACTTTCAAGTACAATATTTTTATATAACGATAATTGTAATTTTTTTATATTAATATGATAATTAATTGATTTTAATATATAAATACACGAGAATTCTAAATTGCAGCGTCTTTACAAAACGATAATTATAATTTTTTTATATATTATTATAATAATTTATTGATTTTAATATAATAATTTGAGTAATATTTTTTTTCGTGTTAATGATTTTAAATAGTTTATATTAGAATATTTTTAATAGAAAATTATATATGAATCAATTAATAATTATTAAATATAAAATATAATGTTACTAATGTGGCTCTAATCCAATTATAAAAGAGTATTCTTATATATATTTATATATATATATAGTTGCTCAATGATATGAATATTTGTGTATAACTTTTTAAGGAGGTTCAAACTTTCTTGTACATGACCAAGTCATAATCCCATTAAATTAAAACCATTACCGTGCATTTGCTGGCTGTCCTAGCACCATATAACTCTTTTTTCTTTTTTAATTAGTACAATTATGAAATGAAATCAAGGACCATACAATTATATTCGTTATCCAAAAAAAAAAAAAAAAAAAAAAAGGGAGAGAAAACAAATTGTAGTTATATTGTAGATTAAGCAGACGCGATTGGGGACATTGTAATGTGTGTGAAACCATGCTCACATGAGAAGGTTGGATAGTGTTTAGCGAGATGGACAAATCGTGGTGGGTTGGCATATTACTCTCAACCTTCAATCATTTTCTTTGCCAATCAGATTTTCAATTACAGATAATGATTGGAAATGATTGGCATATTCTAGCTATTAGATTTGATCGTCAATGACCATTATTACTATCTAAAAAAATTAGAGATCCTTAAGCGTATGAAATGGTCATCACCCATTTTATTTGTTTTCACTTGAATTAGAAGGGCAAACCTCCATATCTGCACCTTTTATTCTTGTTGTTTCTTTTCATTTTCCATGGTTTTCTATGCTAAAGCGAAGAATTATGCGGTAAAGTAGGATAAAGTTTTAAACCATGATTTCAAATCTAAAAACTATGACTATTCAATACAATGGAATGAAAATTTAATGGTTCAAAACTATATCATTACATTCTTTCCAACCTATATTAGAGAATTATTCTCTTATTATAATACTCTGTTCTTTAATCTATTTAAGAGGTCCATTTTCTGAGATTTCAGACATCTATTGTAATGTGAAAGATATAAAGAATTATAGCTACCCGAATTGTCTATATTCCCAATTTCCTTGCTCCACCTTCTTAAGTATGGCATAGTTAGACATAATATCAGCTTTCTATGGATATAATAGTACTCATATTCCATTAATTATTTCATATGGAGTTCGTCTCTTTACTCATTGCAGTCTGCAGAAGGAATCGTTTGGTTTGTGTTAACCACGTCGTTTTCAAGCACAGAAATAATTATTATTATTAATTAAAAAAAAAAAAAAAACACCTTGACCTCAATATTCTGTACCAACAGATTCGCAAATCGCTAGATACAGATTGAACAATTGAAGCGAAGTATTGACAAGGCTGTAAATTTTTGTCTTTTAAATCTAGAAAAGATCTTTGCAATCCATTCTCAACATGCATTTGGAGAAATAAGTCAGACGTGGGTCATATTAGGAAAGGGTTAAACCAAACCAAGATTCGTTAGTTTGTTAAAGTTCATCTCTAACGTACTTTACAACACATGGGCGAAAAACAAATTACAAAATTAACATATAAGGCAAATATCGATTGAGTTTAATAGGTTTTTAAGATCTTTCAACCTACTCAATAAAAATTGAATAGGTTGAAAAAATTTGTTAGCTATCTAATTAATCCAATGTAAGATTAAGTGAGTTCGACGAGTTAAGCATTTTATTAAAAATATTTATAAATAACTTTAAAAATTCAAATACAAATAAAAAACTAAAGGGGAAAAAAAGAACTCATAACATATTTTTTAAAATAAATTCTATTACAATCGTTGTGCAAAGAAAAATTATTAATATAATCTTATTAGTAGTTTAACATAAAATAAATATAAGTTTTGAGGATACTAAATAATTAATAGTTTTTTTCACAATACCACAAAGAATTGCATCTATATTATATATTCAAATAATATATTTTATATATTCAAATTATCTAAACAATACTTAGAGTTGAATATATTTTACAAAAAAACGAAAAGAATATCAAGTAAATTGAATGCCTTTTAGGATCATAGAATGAGTTAAAAAAAATTTATCTATTAAATCAACCTAATATAAAAAATTAACCCACCTAATTACAATCAAATTGGGTCTATTAAGTGTATTTATTGGATCACTGGATTTTTGTTTACCACTACTAGCACGTTCTTTATCGTCTACTACACATGCTCTCGATGGTGTAAAAGGAATTATCAAAAGGACATTTATCTTTTATTAAAAATACTTTTGATTAACAGAGAGTCGGGGCATGTTAAACTGCCGGATTCTACGGGAAAAAAATATGTGACAACCCTTTTTCTGTTTTCTTCTAATAAAAAAAACTCCACAGCTCACATGGGAGTTAGATGCAAGTGAGAATCATTCACCAACCTGAAAACCCCATCTTCTCCCACCTCCTCTCTCTCAACATATAATATAAACCACCTTTTCATTAAAATCCTAAGACAAAAAAAAAATCCAAATTTGATATTTTGCAAGAGAAAATAGAACCCGGGTATTGGTTGTTTCTGATAGAAGCCCCATACCTGCTTATGATGGCCATGGAAAGTAGAGACGATCATGATTCCACCCATCCATAGATCTGTCTCGGTGCATATACACCCATCATATATATATATGTATACGTCTACACTAATCATATCAGCCGCCCATACATGAGAAATGTAACTGCAAGACCAATAAGAACAAGTAAATGGGGGCAAATGGAATGTACTTTGGGAACCCCGAATCACCCACAAGATGATTGACAAAAAAACCTCAAGCCTAGGTGTACTCCACTTTTCCGTGTATATTTTAAACAAATTAGAATATGATTAACTTCATTTACTATCCAAAAATGTATGTGGTTTATGGACATCTGTCAAATCTAGTTGCGGCGCAATCCAAAAAAATTTGAAAAATCTGATTGTGTAGTGAGCCCCGGAGAGATTTTCCTTCCCACATCGTAGTCCACATATATTGGTCTCCAGCTGCTACCTCCGCAACAGTCCATAAAAACCCACCAAAAAGGAAACCGTGCTAAAGCCATGTAATGGACCCAACACAAGTACAAGTCACCGTGAAGCAAATTGAAAACAGAATTAGAAAGAGCAATACTAATTTGGCTAATGGACTTAATGCCTTGGACATACACTAGATCTAGAATTTAGTGATTGCAATCAAGAAAAAAACTATTTTTCCAGAAGATTTCAATAGAAGAATCACCTAAAGTATAGTCCTATGTTTATCATGTGACATGCTGCCTCAAAGTATGTACTCAATAAACCTCTTGATGAGCAAGTTCTTGGCTGGTTCAAAAACAAAATCCGATGCTATGGGTGATTGGTGTATTACCAGAGAACCACAAAATCACAAGACGAACCTCAACGTAGCCATCAAGACTCAGCTTTTGGTCTATTTCCTTTCTTTGACTTTTTGATTCTAGGGTTGTCATTGACGGATGGTGCTTCCCCACTTACAGTTCCATGATCTTGTAGATTGGATTCCTCTTCATTTTCTCTCTTCTTCTTTCTACTCCTGCAAAAATTAAAATAAAAATAAACACACACACACACACACACCATTTAGGGTTACCAACCGAATATTTTCCTTTCATAAAATTATATGTTTTTTGAATTTGCAAGTTTAAGAATTTGATGCTAAGACCTTTCATTTACAGCATCGGCTTCCAAATGTCTAGCTAACCAGCGAATGCAACCCGTGTGAGCTGGAATTAGAGAACCGGAAATGTGCAGTGTTTCCTCATCCAAACTGCAAGTTGGATCAATGTGAGATCACTATATTCACAGACGTTTTCCTGCTTTTCCAGTATCATTTAATTGAAAAATTGACAAAACAAATTGACGATTGATTCTGACACATAAAACTTTGAGAAGTTGAAATAAGTCATCACCTTTTAACTAAAAAGCGTATCATAGTTCCAACCTTTATCACATGGCGGTTGTTAAATTTGCTAGAAAATACTTCCTCTTCATGTTTCTAAAAAAATTAAGCACATTATAGAATCAAAATCAGCATTGAAAAAAATATGCAAACTTTGAAACGTAGTGATGAATAAGTACTTACAATTTTATACACAAATTCATCACGAATGTCCTCTTCTGGTATAATAACAGACGTAAAGCCAAGAACAATGACATTAATTGATCCTTGAGTAACTTTTACAACCTTCCCCTCTGAAATAACAACAACAACAAGAAAGCAGTATCAGCAACGCCAACATTACAAAAACAACATCTAAAACTTTTGTGCAGAATTTTATGCAGCCGAAAGATTGAGCCATCCAAAGAAGTTCCATTGATAAGGTTGCCAAAGCCATTTCTCTAGTTGATCAAATGACACCACCTCCAACTCAATCAATCGCAAATTTTGACATCTACGTAGGGATCTAGCAAAAGTTACCTAAAAACATATCCGGTTTTGGGGAAAAAATCAACAACTTCGTGTTTATTCTCACTCCGATATAAGGGTTGATCCCGTTAAGAATCTTTGCGCTCTTATCTAGGATGTTGAATTCATACGCCAAAACGACGCCGTCGAAATTCTCATTGAACCTGACAGAGCACATCAACAATAGCCAAGTCTGACTTAACCAATCGCAATAGCAGAAATGAATCCAACAATGCCGCGTTATAACAAACAATAGCGATCTATGAATCAACAAAACTTGCTTCTACCAACGAAATTCACTCCAACACTCTAAAACAACGTTTTTTTATACACAAATTTGACGTAGAACAAAGTTTTTTACACATATTCAACTAAGAAAAAAAAACGTATTTTTACACAAATTTGACCTGAAAACCCCAAATTAATCGCATAACAAACAGCAAAGAAGACACGATAGTATGAAATTATGAAGAATAATCCTTAGAACTATATAGATAATATAAAATTAAGACGTAAATAAGATGAATTCAAAAAGAAAATGGAGGACAGAGAATTGGGGAAAAAGAAAAATAATACTTGAAAAGCAAGGAGCTGAGCTCGCGAAGAATGGCATCGTAAATCATGGTGGACTTTGAGGGGTGAATGTAGACCACCATTTTCGCCTCTGAAACTTTCAGACCTTCCATTCTTCGGTATCAAAGATCAGAGCTTCCTTCTTCTTCTTCTTCTTCTAGTGCAGCGACACAAACCTAAACCCTGCAAAACCCTAAACCAACAAATTTGTCTGTACTCCATACTCGTTGCCCACTAGAATTGGGCCCACCAAATTTTAGTGCTTCTCATGATCTGGCCCATTAAGATAAGCTTAGGGACCATTAAACTCTAATGGGCGGAGTTTCTTTCAACAGTAGGCCCAAACTGCAAGGGCCTACAGACCCTCGTTCGGCCTGCGATAGAAGCTTTGGGCCGCTTTAGATGACTAGTCTACAATAGCGCACATCATATTACATTGCTAAGACATTTCTAAAATAATTTGCTATATTTAAATTTGACTTCTGCATACGAATGTCTTCTTAATTTTTTGAATTTACAATTTATTTTTTAAATTTTTTTCTTAACAATCAATCTCTAAACTTATAATTAGCAATTCAGTCATTTTTTACGTAAATCTGTTAAAATTTAGACAATTCTATACACGTAACTTGTACACTTTAGTCTAAAAATAACATTATTAATCATTTTTGCTTATTTCTAAAAAAATTTCATTCAAAATCTTTAACTTAATTAAAATATACTTAAATTTATACATAAACTTTAAAAAGAAATTTAAATTCAAATTAAGTAAAAATGATTAACAATGTCTCTCTTGGATTATAACATATAAGTTTTTCACCAAAACGTGTCATAATTTCAATTGATTTAAGTAAAAATAACTGAATTGTCAAAAATTATAAATTTAGCGATTAATTGTCAAGAAAATAAAATTTAAAGACTAAATTGTCAAATTTGAAAAATTCATGGGAACCATACAAATAAGTCTTTAAATTTCTTATGTGCAAACATGTCATGTGGTATAATTTTTCTAATCTATATCTCTTTTCTTTTTGTCAAAAAATTAATAAATCTACTACTTTTTAACTTCTTTGGTAATGTGGCTTGCATTCCGAATTTTGATTTAACATGACATGCAATGAGAAAAGATGACTACAGAAATCTTAAATTATCTAATAAACAACACAAATCTTTATGCCCTCTAAAATTTGTTCAGCTATTTTGAAAGGTTGAGCACGAAGAAAGTGTTTTATACGTATTTTTCTGGAATGTTTGGATACGTCACAACAGCCTAAAATGTTGCAAACGACGTAGCTAGGGTATTTAAAAATGCCTTCGAAGTTTGTGGGACAGTGTTTGATCATAATTCATTGGCATTAAAGACTCAAAATTAAATCTCTCTCTGGTTGCAATAACTCTCAATAAAATCTTATCTTGCAATAGTATAACTGTATTATTGTGCGGCAAAAAAACACTAAACCTTTCAAACCAAAATCTTCCTTTTTATGGAGCATTGATATTTTATTTAATTATTTTGAACCTTTAATTACCTGTCTACATTATTGTTATTTTTTAATGCTTGGTACACTAATTAAATAAAACAAGGCAACCGTCGGCCAAAAATTTAAGTCCATCAATAAATCTTGCTTCTTACTACTTGTATTTAACTGGGGTAAATCAAGGTGGCCCCCACGAGCCCCTTATAAATTATTACAAAACTTCCCAAAATAAATTTACTAATGCTATGCCTTAAAAACAATAATAAACTTAAGGTTCGTTTGGTGAACGTATTGTATTTGCATTGCATTTGAATGTAATGCATTGAATACAATTTGTATTTGGAGGAAAAGTATTAACATTGCATTTGAATACAATGTGTGTTTAGGGGAAAAATATTTGATTTGTATTTTAATAATAAATATGTGATGTGATGGATAAAAGTAGAAAGAAAAAAATGAGAGAGAGGGAATATATGATGTAATTAATAAAAATAATAGAAAAAAGTGAAATAATAAATAGTGATTGTGTTAGATTTAAAATATAATGTGACTGGTATTTGAATGAAATGTTTTTGTATTTAGAGAAAAATTACATTGTATTTAAATGTAATGCTAAAAAAATACTTGTACCAAACATGTACTTAGTGTATTTAGTTGATTCAAACTTAAATTTTTTAGTTTTAATTTTGATTTTTACTTAAAAATTAATAAAATTTATAATTTAATTAATTAATTTAAATTTTAAATTTATTTTATTTCAAACTCGAGTAATTTAACATTAAAATGTTATCAAGAGATTAAAGTGTACGATTCAACTCTAATAATAACAAGTGCTATCAAGAGATCAAAGTGAAATGCATTCTATCTAGTTTAAGCATCAAAATTCGTGATGTACTTTTACTCAAGTGCTCCAGTACTCATTGTGATGTGACCATAAAACAAAAAAATAAAAATAATATGACAACACTACAATAAGCATGCTCTATAGTCTATGCAGATGATTAATTAACCTTTCTTTTAGAAGGAGGAAAAGATCAAGGGCGTGTTTTGATAGAAAGTTGGAGATATTATTTTTGGGTGGAAAAAAAGTTGTTTTGAAAAATGTGTTTGGGAAAAAAAATTATTTAAAGTGAAAAAATAAAAAATGTTAAAATTTTTTTAGAAAAAAATATCAATATAGATATTGTTTTGTTTCTCTTGAAATTCTATGTAATTTTAAAAAAAATTATCTTATTTGGATTTATATACATAAAGTTATGAATTTTTAAAATTTAGAGTTTACTGTAATGTTTTGGAGATATAAATAATAAAAAGTGATGAAATTTTGAAAAAAAAAAAATTTTAAAGTCCGAAGGCATTGTCTCCGACGAGCACTAGACTTCCTACCGGCGTCCTTTAGCTTGCCTTCACAGCTGAATTGCTCACGTCACAAAGGTTGAGGTTTTTCCTTTTTTTTTTTTTTTTTTAAAGGGTTAAAAGAGGAGTGGAGTTGTTATGGCTATAAATCTACCAAGGACGGTTGTAACTTCTAAGAGCTTAATAAATCTAAGCATACACCATCAACAATAATTATTATATGACTTTTGTTGGTTTTAATTATTTTCAAACATTAAATAAACAGGTACATGCATTATGCAAATAAATGGCAACGTCAAGTTGCAGAGTCAATGACGTTTTTACCTATTTAATTATTTTATTTATTTTTTAAAAAGATAGACGTAAGCAAGTTTGAAAAAAAAAACACTTACGTCGTTAATGAATTATTTGATAAATATATTATATTTTAATTACGTTTAAATGTAATTAAATATAAATAAATCACAACGTCAAGTTGCAGAGCAGAGGTGTTTTTACCTATTTAATTATTTTATTTATTTTTCAAAAGGATAAACGTAAGCAAGTTTGAAAAAAAATAAAATTCACTTATCTCGTTAATAGATAAATATATTATATTTTAATTATGTTTACATGTAATTTATTTTTTGAGTATTGTATTTAGTTAAAAAATATTTATTTTGTATTTGAATGAAATATGTGTTTGAAAAAAATATATTTAAATTGTATTTTAAAATTAAAAAATTAATATTATTGATAAAAGTAAAAATAAAAATATTAAAATTAAAAAGTTAATGTGATTATTTTTAAAAATAAAAAAATAATAATTACTTTTGTAACCTTCTTAAAAATAATTATATTTAAATATAAAATATTTTATATTTAGATAAAAATTATATTATATTTAAATGTAAAACATTTTTATTACGGTCCCAAACGCACCATACCTCACCGATCATGTGCTCGTCGTTATCACAGAGATTGCATTAAAATTACAATATATAGTCACGCCAATTGGGTAGTAATGACGTGCAAAGAGCCCAAACAACTAGCGGACTTTCAAGACGACCTTAAGCAAAAGTAATGGATTGGACAACAAAATCTAATTATAGACGCAGATAAAATCAATTCGACAAATGAGTGAAACGAGGGGTACACCAGAAAGTTGACATATTCATTTATTTATAAAAATATCATGGAGTAAATTCCTTAATCTCATGTACTATGTAGCATATCAACACGAAAGACTCAAGCTAATTATTTACAAATTCTTCGTGCCTGTGAAATGTGTATTTAGGTTTCAACATTGGAATATATTTGAATGCATATAAAAGTAGACGCGTGTTTGAAAAACATATGTACTTGAATGTGTATATTCAAATAGGGAGTATATTTAAATGTGTGTATTGAGATAGTGACTAGTTTTTGTACTAGGTCTTACTTAAAAAAATTGCACAATCAAATACAAAAAAATAATAATCAAGCTTGTTTGGAATCCACCTTCCATGAGTTGAGTTCTATCTTTTTTTCATCCAATTACAAACAAATGAGTGTTGTATTTTGTATTGGAAAAAAAAATATTTCAATTAAATGGATAATCTAAACCTCCATAAGACCCCCACTATTTTCTATAACTTTGAAAGACGAGGAGATTTTTAAATAGAATATTTGCCAGCTACAACTTGAATA
Source organism: Antiaris toxicaria (assembly GCA_035233585.1). Classification (NCBI taxonomy): domain Eukaryota; kingdom Viridiplantae; phylum Streptophyta; class Magnoliopsida; order Rosales; family Moraceae; genus Antiaris; species Antiaris toxicaria. The sequence goes on along the minus strand of CP141160.1, from coordinate 25,787,241 downwards.
AATATTTTTTTACCATACCAGATAAGATAAAAAGGAAGAAAAAAAAAATCATTCTCCTATTCACATTTTCTCGGTATTGTTTAAACTAAAAAAAATAAAAATAAACAATTTAAACTTTATAAAACCAATGGCAAGCAAAGTATGACTAGATTGGACTCAATGTCAGTCAACGGATATTATTGGATTTGAGGGCTAAAGAGTCGTGGATGATGGATATTAGCGTGCTTCATTTTCAATTGTTCTTTTTAGGAGATTTTTTTGAAATTGTTTATGGATTGGCCATTGAAAGTGTTTTCAATCATACAATCAATTACTTGAAGAAAGTAATGCAAGTGCGCACGGCAATTGCATAGTCATAAGTCAAACATTAATTTTTGCGGCTAATCTCTCTCTCTCTCTCTCTCTCTCTCTCTTTCTTTTCTTTTCTTTTCCTTTTATGCACTTTCAACCTACGGCAAATAAAACATACAATTTCGTGGCCATTTTTTAATTATTTCATATCACTCATTAGAGGCCTATGGAAGACTTAAAGAAAAATTCAAAATTAAAAAATATATATATGTTAATCAAGTCCCTAAAAAAATAGAAAAACCCGTAAATTTTTTAAAATATGAAGCGAATTTTGTTGTTACATTTTATGTTTCAGTGCATTAATGGTGGAGCTTTCCCTTTTAAATATAAAATGGGGAAAAAATTAGAGAAAAAGGTAACGTGGTATTGGATAACGAGAAAATGAGATAATTATAAGATGACTTTATTGTCGAAAGTCTTATCGCACTTTGTTTAGTTAAATCATTGTATTTATATTATATTTAAATAAAATATGTATTTAAATAAAAAAATATTTATATAATATTTAAATATAATATTTATTTAGATCAAAAGTATTTAAATTATATTATATATGATGTAAATGATAAAAGTATAAAGAAAAAAAACGAAAGAGAATAAGAGCATCTGATATGATTAATAAAAGTAGTAAAAAAATAGAATGATTAATAATGATTATATTGAATTTAAAATTTAATGTTATTAGTATTTGAATGCAATACTTTTATGTTTGAATTAAAATTAGATTGTATTCAAATACAACATGAATGTAATAAAATAAACAAATGAAGTATTAGTTTTTTTTTAATATATAATAAAGTTTTTCAATTTCTTTTTCATTTGACAACAAGATATAGCAAAACGATGCTATACGTGGGACATGTTATTAACTTTTTCGATATTTTCCACTTAATAGGTGCACTTTTATAATTAATTTCTTATTTATTTGTTATTATTTTGAACATACAAATCCATCAATTTAAACTTCTCACGAAGGATGACACATCCACCTAGATTTGTAATAAATATATCATGAATACCACTAATAATCAAGCCTAAAAAATGATTCCCAACACATGAGTTTTCAGTTCATTTTCCAACACAAGAGAATTATGTTTAACAATTTGGATCATTTTAATTAACTTCTCCATCCTATGACTTGAGATGATACAATCCCGAAAAGTAAGAGCTGTAAAAGAAATTTTCCGTCAAACATTGCCATATTAATTCATATAACATGCTTCGTAAATGGCAATCAAAGCTAATTGTCAGCAGAAATAGGAAATTGAAATAAATTCAAGCTTGACCTCGTAAATGTTTATAATCTTTAATGGGAAAATTAAGATGCGCATTTATCTTAAACGGACAAAATCTTATACGAAGTCTCTATAAATTAAAAATATACGCTTTAATCTTATATCGTTAATAACACTGAAATTATAAGAACAAAGAACAAATAAACACAGTTGAGATTTATATTAATATACTTTAAATGTGAGGGTTATGTTTGTTTTAATTTTTGAAAATTATAGCATTTTGGTTATTTAAAAAAAAATATTCAAAGCAAATAACAGCTTTTTTATCCATAAAATTATTTATTTAATAAATTAAGTTACAAAGTAAATCGTTTACTTACTCATTCGTAAATAAATTATCTGATTGTAAACACGCTATTTACCTAAAATCTATTTACATAGACGATCAATTTTTTCAACTTGAGCTCTCATTACCTCGTAGAGGTTTTTTATTATTCACCATTTCAATGTTGTGATAATAATTAAGCTTCACGTAGTCAGTATATCATCCAATCCTAAATAGCTGAGTAAATAAATGGCAAGTGGAGTGGGGGGAAAAACAATATTGTTATTCCATATCAGCCTCCCCTATGAGTGCTCCTTGTTTCAAAAGGAGAATGACAAATTATTCACATTTCATTTGATGGTCAGAGACAAATTGAAAATTAAGCAGCGATAATTCTAAGGATTCTAAAAAAAAATGTCTACTCTCTATTGTATCCCTTTGAAACCGTATATGCATTTTTTTTATGCATACAGTTCAACGTTTATTTTTTACTTGGATTGTTTCATTATGTTGGTGATTTATGCAAGAAGGGATGTTTGACATGTAATAATCTTAGGCATAAAGATTCTTATACTACAAGAAATATAATTTTTCAAATTCTCATGAGTTAATCCTATAGGATTTACTTTACCTTGTTTTTCGATTATTTGAATTCCACCAAATAAGATGGTGTTCAAGTGCTTGGGTCCCAGGACGCTGGGAAACTTCATAAACACTGCAATCTCAAGAATCTGACAATATACACCAAGATAGGGCATCAAAGTAATAATTATCCAATTTAATTTAATAAGATATAATTGAACTTAAAATACTTAATGCTATGTTTGGATAATGTATTTTGACGCTACGAATATCAATTTTATACTAAATGTAAAGTTTTACATTCAAATACAATCATTTTTAACAGTGTTACGAAAATAATTACTATTCAAAAGTTTTTTAATGGGGCGTTTGGTAAACACATTGCATTTGAATGAAATTCGTTTTTTGAATATTGTATTTGGTTGAAAAGTATTTGTTTTGTATTTGAATGAAATGTGTGTTTGGATGAAAAGTATTTTAGAGTTAAAAAGTTGATGTGATTGGTAAAAGTAGAGATAAATAGTAGAGTTGAAAAGTTGATGTAATTGTTTTAAAAATATTTTGAATAGTAATTGTTTTCGTAGCACTATTGTAAAGTTTGTATTTGATGTAAAATTGTATTGTATTTGAATAAAATTAAAATGTAATTTTTTTTATCGAACGACACCTAAAACAATCATATCAACTTTTTAATCTTAACTATTTATCTCTACTTTTATCAATCACATCAGTTTTTCAACTCTAAAATATTTTTCATCTAAACACATATTTTATTCAAATACAAAACAAATACTTTTCAACCAAATATAAGACTAAGGGTTCGTTTGGTGAACGCATTGCATTTGCATTGCGTTTGAATGCAATGTATTGAATGCAATTTGTATTTGGAGGAAAAACATTAGCATTGCATTTGAATGCAATGTGTGTTTGGGGGAAAAGTATTTGAATTGTATTTTAATAATAAATATGTGATGTGATGGGTAAAAGTAGAGAGAAAAAAAAAGAAGGAGAGAGAATATGTGATGTAATTAATAAAAGTAATAGAAAAAGTGAAATAATAAATAGTGATTGTGTTAGATTTAAAATGTGATGTGATTGGTATTTGAATAAATGTTTTTGTATTTGGGAGAAAATTGCATTGCATTTAAATGCAATGCTAAAAAAATTTGTGTCCCAAACGCCATGTAAAAAAAAATGTATTCAAATATAATTAAAACGCCACCTAAAACTTACATTACAATATATTAACGAGTCACAACAAAATGATATTCTTGAAAATTTAATATAAGATTCTTATATTAAACATGATAGTGTAGATCTCAACCATATGATTCATATTGGTTAATGTCTGCTAAAGCCCCCTCCTAAAACAACATATATAATTACGGCGCAAAACTTAGTTCAAATTTGACCATAGAAGCTAATTGAATCCGACTCGTCAACGGGGAAAATGAAAGGAGAAAAAAAAAAAAAAAGAAGGAACTAAAGGGGCGTTTGGAGGGCCCAAAAAAAAAAAGTTTCCAAAACAAATTTTTTTCATCTTATTATCACTTTTTACTATTTATATATTCAAAAACATTATAATAAATTATAAATTTTAAAAATTTAAAAATTTATCTATATAAATCAAAATTAGATGATTTTTTTTTATAAATTACATAAAATTTTGATAAAAAAAATAATATCTATATTAATTTTTTTATAAATTTTAAAATTTTATATTTTTTCACTCTCAAATATTTTTTTCTCTAAATATATTTTTTAAAATAACTTTTTCCTAATTAAAAAAATCTTTAAAAGATCATCATTCAAACGGACTCTGAACCTGAATCAGGTGACCTCTAACCTCTCCATAATTTTTTAAGAGTGAAAAATTTTGAAAAGCCTTCAAAGATGGCTCGATTTCTGGCTCATTACCCAAAGACATCGAAAAGATTGAAAAGGGTATATGATTGTGCAATATGGATAGTAATAATTTTGAATCAAAAAACATTTTTTAAATATTTTGTTTTATTATTTTTCAGAGAGAAAAGAAAAGTGAGGGTTAAGATTTAATGTAAGGACAAAATAGAGAGCTTGTTTTTTCTGAAGAGAATATTTCAGAAGCAAATGTCCCCTGGTATACCTACAGCCTACACTGCTTCCATGTTCCCCTCATCCCACGCCCGTTTTTGAGTTCTCTCTCTCTCTCTCTCTATTTTTCATCACGCGTGGGCCACCACTATCTCACTGTCGTTTTTGGGGCCCATTCTCCACAATTTGTACGTACTCTCTGATTTTTATTTTATTTTATTTTATTTTTTTCAGATTATGCTCTCTTTAATCATCCTAATTAATTACATGTTTTCTTCATCATACTCTCAATCATTTGTTTGTTCTGTAAAGCTCCTGCAACACTCGCTAACCTCCACTCATTTACTCAACCCACCCTTTTCTGATCATATATTATTGGATTCCAAATTAAAATTAGGGTAAAGGTTATTTCATCAAATTGGTTTAGAAAATAGTACTTCACTAGCTTCATTATTGCTTCTCCCATTTTTCTGTTTTCAGTGAATAATTTATGTACTCCTCTTTGAGGAAAAAAAAAAATTTATGAAGGTGAGAGATTAATAAAACAGATAAGATAATATAAATACTATAAATCCGATTTTTATTAATTTGATGGCTAAAAAAATTGCTCTAAAAATAATGTAAAGATACATTTTTAACCATAAATTTATCTAAAGAAGGAGGCCACGGTCCTAGTCAATCTCAGTCACCCATTATGCACTACAATTACAATAATTTTTGGCGAATAGACTAGAAAAAAGGCATGAGAAATGGTTGGGCAGTCTCCAAAAATGATCATGACAATAAAAACCTTTTCTTTGTTGGGGATTAATCATGACCAAAATAAATAAATAAATAAATCGTAAATATATTTTTTTAAAGAAAAACTAAATCCTATTATTAGCTTGAATATTAGTAACGGATATCGATGAATTTATGCTTTTAACTTTTTGATGCAGGATTATTGTTTAAGTTAATTGGTTTAAGGTGGTATATATCTGGTTGAATTTTAACGATTTTATTAATCAGATATGTATTATAATTGAAAAGTGAAAAGTGTTAACAAATTATTTAATTGTAAATTTTAGGTTTTCATTTTAAAGTGTGTGGTGCATGAATGTATGGTTTTTACAAGATAAAGTATGCCGTATGAACACAAAGTTTTAAAAGTCTTGTTTTTAGTATTGAATTAGTCTTTTAATTTTTCAGTATGAAAGGTTGTATCATACCTTATTTAAGGACAAACTTTCAATAAGAAAGGATACAACTTTTGATTAAAAAAACTGTTTAGCCTCTTAATTAATTTCGTATTTCTTAAAATATTTCAAGTTTGTTTGAATTTTTGTATCATAAAATAGTGGTTATTATAATTTTAATGTGGTGAGTTTAAATATATCCATTTAAGTTCTTTTTTTTGTAATTATGATTTTCTGTACTTACAAGGGGAAAAAAAAAAAAGTTCCACCTCAAATTTCTTTTTTCAAATTTTCGATCACAAAATCAGCCGATTTGCAATTTCAACGCTAGTTTCAGTATAGGTCGTCTATGGATTATAGTGAGTTAAATTTATGACAGTGGCTGTCTTTTTATTGCAAAAATCAACCTATGAAAGTGGTGATAGAGCCAGGGCGTAGTCAAAGGACCACCAGGAGCAGTGGGGTCTCACGCCATATGAGACGGTCCCGCACCCACCAGATCATTCCCTGCCGGTGAAGCCTCTGCGCCAGTGAATATGCTCTCTATTGTCGACACCTCTTTCTACGGCTAAATCGCTGAAGCTGGAATTCCATGGACCCACATGATTTGATGGATTATTTTTTTCAAATTCTTGAAGGAAAATCGTCAATTAGTCCAAAAATGAATTTTTTTTTTGTTTTGAACGATGAAAAGAATAATAGTTTTGTAAAATCAAAATTTTTCGTTATTCAATTAATTTTTATCATAATCGTTATATGAAACTTTTTTTTTTTCCAAAAAGAAAAAATCAAATTAGAAAAATGCTTATATAAATTGTATTTATTGGTTATAACATAGATTTTATTTTATTTTTTTGCTTGAATGAAACCACTACAAATGTTGGTTAAGTTTTTACCATAATTGGTTATATAGGAATTTCTTAATTTAATGTTGATTTAATCAATCTTGAAGAGCTTGTTCTCTCTCTCTCTCTCTCTCTCTCTCTTTAATTTTAAAGCTTTAAAAGGAATAAATTCCAACTTTATAATTTTTCATGCAGTTACATTTGTAATCACACAAAATCTTGTTACTCAACATTAAGGGATCCAGGTGAGTTTGTTTTCTCAATAAAAAGTCTTGGATTCAAGTCTCTTCCACCGTCGTAATCGGAGGTTTATAGGCGTCCACTTCATAAGAAGTCTATAAATCAATGCAGGTGAGTCCATCAACCGAAACAATAAAAGTACATTACCTATTACCCTTGTAATCTTTTTTTTTTTTCTTTAGGGAAAAAAAAAAAACACTTGTTATTCATAGAAAAAATATTTTTATTCTTAACATATGTGACTAACGTGGGAGTATTTGTGGATTGCACTTGTAAATCTCATCGTTGAATTTTTTTTTTTAGTTCTTTTTTGAGTGATATTGGACTAGTATCGGTCAAAATTAATATTTATTTAATTTTTCTTAGCAATTCAAAAGTAAAATAATTATGCTATTATTGGTGTTGTTGACCACCGCAAACTGTGTGAACTCACATTCTGCTAGAACATGGCCATCCATTGAAACTTTACAGTGAATATTGTTATTAATAACGTTTTGTTTTTTAATTTTAATTTTAATGTTAGTTTTGAATATAAAATTTAAACTTTATACTTTATAATATTATAAAATATATTGTGAAATTATCATTAATACATTATATTTGTAATCGTATTTTCTTTAAATGATAAATTTAATAAATACTTCTCTAAATCATCCTGCCACCGGCCACACTTGGACAATTGAAAATTCTAACTATCACATCCTATTTTAATAAATAATAAAAAAACCAAATTACATTATTTTAAAAAATTTTAAAAAATTTTAACTTTAAAAAAATAGGAATAATTATAATTTTATAAAAAAGTTGAGATCAACCGACCAATTTACTCCAAATATTATTAATGTATTTGAACATTTTTGTCCAAAAAAATGTTTTTTTTTTAATCGAACATACATGTGGGGAACGTGGATGAAGTGGACGCGGCCAATTCAACCAAGAAACCTCTCCACTCTTTTACTTTATTTTTTCTCAGATTCTCTCAGCTGCTCTATTTTCTTTCCAAATTTCCATGCTAAATCTTAAAAAATGTTTATGTCATGGATATTCAACTTAAAATTCTTGTTATTTAATTTTTTTTGAAATCAACATGAAGAACAAGTAAAATTCAAGAGATATAGCTTCCAAATTGATAAAATCTCAAGCTAGTTTGGGAAGTTTTCTAGATAGTATTTTACTGTCTCATTTCTAAATACTCACATTTTTTATACTTCATTTTCTTTATTCTATTTTCAAAAAAACTCAAATTTTAAAAATTAATAACTTTTTATTTTTAATCGAAATAAGATGATTCTTATATTAAAATGCTTATAACAAAAAGACGAACAAAATAACACTCATTTTGCATATTTTTTTAAGAGCAAACAAAAGTTTGTACTATTTTTTATATTAACATTCATTCCAAAAGGTCTCCCCTAAATACGCAATATCTTGATAACAAATAATAGAAATGACCAAAAAAAAAATATTGCATATAAATCTCAACATCACTAATGGTACTGGGTTATTATTCATTAATTTATTTTTATTAAGAACCTGTTTAAACTACTAACTCCATCTGGAATTTTGGAGGGTTTTTTTTTCCCCCTTTTAAAAGGTGTTTGTTTATGTTACTTTTCAAATCCACATATATTTTTCTCTCTTCTCCATCTTATAAAACTCAAATCTTAAAATCCGTAGTTTTTTTTTTTTAATTTCAAATCTAACGAGGTGATTCTTGTTTCAAGATGATCACAATGATAAAATGAATGAATAAAATAAGGTATATATTATCCATTTTAGAATTTACATTATTCTAATATCTCAATTAATTTTCAAATCACGTTTGAACCAAACACACATTTCTCAATATTCACTCATTTTGATTGGCAAAAAGAAAAAAAAAACACATTTCTAACCAAAAATAATTCACAACTCCAACTCCAATTAGTTATTCAAATAGGCTCTAATAGGTGTTTAAAGATAAGAAATTGTGAAAATAACCTTTTTAGTGTACATGTTTTGAATTTTCGCACATAGTTCAGATTTTTATTCTGAAATCATTTTTTATTTTACATTATAAAAAAATAAAAATTTTAAAATTATTACAATTAAGACAATATTTCAAAAAATATGCAATTTTGAGCATTCTTAAAAAAATGCGAATGATTGACAACCAATAACACTTTTACTTGAGTTGACACTATAAAATGTATTGAATTTATATAAACATTATTATTTTTCTTTTTCTTTTCTTTTTTTTTTTATCCGGCTTTTATAGATTTGTAGATTTAGATAGACATATTAAAGCAAAAAAGCTTGGCGACGCTTTTGCCCCATGCGCATCGTACCGTGCCATGCAACAGTAACAAAAAAGTTGATTGGTTTCGTAATCATGTTTATTGCATTTGTATCATGTAAAGGTCACGGCCTCCTTTTTTAGTGGACTCTATAAAGTAAGAAGCTCAGGCCTATAACAAAAACTTTGCCACGTTCGGGGGGGTCCAAGTGGATAAAAATGAAGGAGATCTCCTTCAAGGGTGGCTTAGCACATTTAGCTGATTCGTTTTGTATTTTTGATTGTCGGGGTATCAAACTTGCACTTCTTCCTCTATTTGGCTTGTTGATCTTTATACTTATCCTTTTTTCCATTGTCTTTTCTAGAAGATCTTGATCAAATAATTGTTGATCGGGACAGAAAGTATTAGCCTTTTTGTTTATTGAAATTTATTAAACTTCCTTTTTTAATATTCCATGAAAAATATATGATGAGTTGTTATACTGATAATGTTAAAGAGTATTATGGTATTGAGTGTCATATATTTATAGGACATTAATTTTACAAGATGGATCCATATAAACGATACTTATCTTACTTGATGTTCAACATCAATGACGTCTTTTTTCTTGATTACCTTAATATTAAAATAATGAAGCAATATTTAGGTAATTACAAAGGAGGGTGCAAGCAAAATTATGGTATTGAGCATCATACATTTATGGATCCATATATGTGACAAATTTTTTATTTGATGTTCAACATTGGTAGAGTTTTTTTTCTTAATTAACTCAATCTTAAAATAATACGGCAATATCTGGATAATTACAAAGGAAAGTGTAAGCAAAATTATGGTATTGAATGTCATACATTTATAGCAAATGAATTTTATAAGATGGGATTCATATATGTGATGCATTTTTTATTTGGTAATCAACACTGACGATGTCTTTTTGTTGATTAACTTAAACTTAAAATAACGCGGCAATGTTTGGGTAATTACAAAAGAAAATGTAAGTAAAATTATGAGATTTGTAGTTTTTTTTTTTTTGAAGCTGCATAATTTTTCTCTCTTGTGTTAATTAAATTGTTAGAAGTGATTATAATATATACATGTTTGAACTTCATTTGACTTATAGAATTAAAGAATAAAGTTACTTTGTTATATCTCATATGTCATGCATTGTACTATTTATAGGGAGGACAACAAGATAGGGTGGGACAAGGCGGAGGAATGCTTTGCCATCCCCATCCCTGCCCCCAAAAATCATCCCTATTCCTATCCTTGTCTAAATTGAAGCAGGGATGGGGATAACGATTTCTCGTTAGGAGGACTTTTTTCATAATCTTCTTGTTCTTCATTTATTTTAACTATACATTTAAAAAAAAAAAGAAACAATTATTCCTCATTTTAATTAAAAAAATAATCTTGTGCTTCATTTATACATATAACAATTGTATATTAATAGCTTCTTTAGGTATTTGGTAGAAAGTATGCATTTTTATTTCAATAGAAAACTAACAATGTTATGATTATTTATAATTTTAAAAATATGTATATGTATTTATAAATACATAGATCATATATATATATAAGATGAAAACATGATGAGAAGTGCTTTCTATTTTCCTGTTCTGCCAACCATGAGGGATAAAATTTAATTATTTTCTTTAAATATTGTTTTCCGTCCTCATTTTTTTCGAGACAGATCTCGTGAGAAATATTGCCATCTCTACGTGCTCGTACAAGTATCAAGGATATTGCTGTTACGTGCCTCTAGAATAAAGATGTCAACAATATATAGGATTATAGGTACAAATAGCAACACTACAATACACAAAAGCGAATTGGCAATATTATCATCACTGCATCTGTCTTCGGACTCAACATTTTATCATTCACCGTCGAACTTTGATAATTGGTTGGTGTTTATACTATTATTCAAAAAACAACATCAACAATTTGTTTTATGGAAAGAATGAAAACGTAGAAAAATGCCATCATCAAAGATCCTGCAGTTATATGAAGATATCAAATGGACCAAAAAAATACATCCATTGAAGATAAATAAAAATCCAAATTCTCCTTCAAATTTGTCTTATTCCTTGGAAAAAAAAAAAAGGTTTATCCGTATTAGAATAACTGAAAATCATGTGATATATGAAAAATTAGTGCATCATCACGTTATTGGAGAACGCTATTAATATTTTAAATAGATTTTATTGAAACGAGAAAATCATTTGCCCTTTTCAGTGACAAAATATTTTTAAATACACGGTGGTTTTAATTAGTTTTTGCTTTTTTGGTTAGGATAAGGTAATGGAATGTACAAAAGGATCCCAAGATGCGAACGGGTTCAGCAAATTGTCTCTTGTACATTCCTACCTTACAAAACTACCGTATTAATTTAATTCCGGCGTTCGAGTCAATCTGTTAAATGTAACTTTTTTTTTAATTCGTATAATTATTAATCAATTAATTTATATTGTTGTATAATTTTATGCATAACATATTATATTTTTTGAAACTGTTATTATAAATAACATGTAATGTTATGTGATATTACGCCTCCATTTGAGAAAGCCATTTATATTAAGATATTTGTATGAAAACATTACGTGGATCATAATATTTATAATATGAATATTTAAATAGTTATTTAAATATACGTTTAGATGTTAATATTTAAAAATGAATATTTAGATGAAAACATTTAGATTTTTATATTTGGATAGTTGGTGAGGTGTTCTCAAGTTAAAAAATATAAAAACTTAAAATGTATTCCATAAAAAATAAATATGAAACTTATTTTATTTATCTCAAAATTTTATATAATTAAAAAAATCATCTCATTTTGACTTGTATATATAATTTTTGAACTTTTAAAGTTTGTCAAATATCAAAACTAATGTTAATTTTTCATTAAAAAAACAAAAAAAATTCAAATTGGACTTTATAAATGGAGTACTTGAGATTGAAAATATATATCTATATATATGTATTTTAAAAGACCATGCAAATAAAGTAGTTCTCACTTTTTATTTATGAAAATATTTGAAACAAATGAGGTGTATATGCTTAGAGTATTTCTAATGTAATATTAAATTAATGTATCAATGGTAAATTATGGCATTCTGATAAAAAAAGTAATGTCCAATATAATGCTATTTTTCATATCAAATTTGTCATATATTAAAATTTTATTTTTGAATTTTATTAATTATTACCTAATATAGTTATTGATAAAATTTTATTTTTAATTTATTTAAATATTAAAATTTATTTTTATAATTTCTAAAATATAATAATAATAAAAAAATAAAATTAAACAAAAATATTATTTTTATATTATTTTGTAACAAATATAACATTAATATATATAATTATGTTAGAGATAATAAGTTTATTTTTATAATTTCTAAAATATAATAATGATAATAAAAATAAGGTTAAAAGACTATTTTTTATATTATTTTATAATAAATATATCATTGATCTATATAATTATGTTAAAGACGAGTTTATACTATACGACTGTAATTATATTATATCTAAAATTTTTAAAATATAATAATAATAACAAAATTAAAATTAAAAAAATATTATTTTTATATTATTTTGTAATTGCAGTAGAGATAGATTTATACCGTACAACCGCTGGATTTCACATCTTTATTATCTTTAAACAAATAAAACAAATAAAAAAAAAAGGAGGGAAAAAGTGTTTGAACGGCGCGTGATTGATCAGCCCAAAAGACGACACGTGTCACTGCTCAATAACCTGTGCTTCTCAGTTCTGTCTTTTGTCGTGAACCGCACGCGTGACGATCAGTCAAATATCGTATGCGAACCCAAGTCACAAAAAGTCGCTTTTCTCTTTTGCTTTTTCCAATTATTAATTTAAACAAAGTTCACAAACAAGAAAACAAAATACCTTTTTATATATATATATATTTTTATTATTTTTTTGTTTATATATAAATTGGTCTAATAAAGCAGGTGGAAATGGTAAATAACGAAGCCAAAACAAGAAAAGAAAGAGAAATCCTTCCTCTGCTAATCCTCGTAATCCACATGCTAAAATGCGCCGCATTGACATTCTTGGCTTGCCTTTTTCTTTATTTCTTTTTTTTTTTTTTTTGGTTTTCGTCTTCCTTGTAAAGATTGAAGAGAAGGAATAATTTGTGACGGTAAAAAATCAATCTATTAAATAAAATAATTCAATATTTTTATATATTTGTTATTATTATTATTATGTTTTTATAATAAATTTTTTTATTCTCAACACTTTTTTATTATTTATTATTTATTTTAGATTTTGCTCTATCGTGAAATTTTTTACTGTTTCATTAATAGTTCTTTGTCAATACTCGTAAAGAAACTAGACAAGAATAGGTTTTGATTTTTATAAATAAAGTTATTATTAAATATATTTTAAAAAATAATATTTAAGATACAAATTTTAATCTTAATTTTTATATACTAACTTATATCATATGATAAATGATATGATATTTTATCTTGCATGTCAATTCACTTTTTTAATTTATCAAACTATTTTGTTAAGATACCCTTTCTATTTTTACTATTTCTCTCTAATCTCTTTCTACAACCTACTTTTTTTTTTCTCTCTCTCCTCTCTACGTTCTCTTAACCTTTTTCTCCCCGCATGACCTTCGAATCTGAGATATTACAAAAAAAAAAAAAAAAAAAAAAAAACCCAAGCAAAGCTTCTTCTAATTAAGCATAATGAAAGAAAAACCCAACGATACTCTTTCTCACCGTCTTCTTCTTTTCGTTTTCGTCTTGGTTTTATTTTTGGGTGGGTTTTGTTATTTAACCATGTAAATGGTGTTTTTGGTTCCATATTTCTTCTTGTTTTGTCAAAATCATTTGGCAAATTTCGAATTTTGTTTAAACTTTTGCCCTTTCTTCGATGTTCCGGTCATTCAAATTTGTCTATTTGCTATAATATTTGCATTTGTGTTCTTTAATGGCAATAATAGCTCGAATAGACCAAACCCAGATTACAAAGACTAATTCCTCCAAAAAAAATTTTTTTTTTTTTAATTTTTCTTTTGATTGCAGACTACTTACTCAATTGGACAAGCAAAATATCATCCACTTTCTAAATTTCAGCGGTACGAAAATAACATCACGAAGCATGGATTAAATTTGTGTTTGTTATCAATATATGACACATTTTACAACATAGAATATCTTATGAGCGAAACCGGAATTAAAAGGTCATGTCAGTTTTTGAGTTTTACTAGACGAGGGTGAATTTATAAATTAAAGAATAAAAGAAGGGTATTTTAGCAAGATAGTTTGACAAATTAAAAAGCTGAGTTGGCATATGAGATGTATATCATACGTTGAAATTGAAAATTGAAATTAGCGTTTCTAATGTTATTCGAAATACCACTTAACATTAAATAAATATCCTTTGTTTTGTAAATTTACACAAGTTGTAGGTTTTTTAATTTTGATAAAGTTAATTAAATTTTTTACTCTTTTGATTTCAGATGGTATTCATGCCTTATTTTTGCTGGAACTCACGCTTTCTATACTCTTTTTTTTTTCGCCTACATCAATTAAGATTTACTCTCTTTCTTCCACGCAAGGGAAAGCTTTGCTCACGTTCGATTATCAAATCCTTTTTTTTTTAATTGATTTTCAAGTTTCAATTATTTTCTTGTTTGATTTTGAGCTATATTCATTGATTGACTATGAGCTTCCTTGTTTTCGTCATTTTTAACTCCTGACTATGAGCTTCCTTGTTTTCGTCATTTTTAACTCCTTGTTTGATTGATTCCCTGTTTTTTTTTTTTTTTTGTGATTTTTTTCTTCGTTTTTTATCAATTTTAGTTTACTCTTCCAATAACATATGAAATTTGAAACTACTTTTGTTTTTTTTTTTTTTGTTTTTCATGTGCATTTTCTTGTTTATTTCGATTTTAAATTAGGTTTTATATTGATTATCTTCTTATATTTGCTTGTTTTATTTTTTAGTTCATGGTTATTTTTGGAGTTTTCTACGTTTTTATTCGTTAATTTCTGAACAAAAGAGTATTTTGTTCTAATTTTTTTAAATATTTTTATGTGGTTTCTCATTTTTTTTTTAATTTTGTTTTAGTCAATCAGGATTTGTTTAATTAAAGTGTAATTATGTCATTTAAATTATAATTAAATGGATAGATGAGCATTTGCCTATCTATTAAAATCGGGCTTGTAAACCAGCCATTTGCCCTCAAATCTCTATTATCTTTTAAAAAGAAAATTATATCTTCAATAGATATATTGTGAAACTAACGAGACGTTTGACAAACATATTATGTTTGAACGTAATGTATTGAATACATTTTATATTTGGATGAAAAGTATTTACTTTGTATTTAAATATAATATATGTTTGAATGAAAAGTTTTTAAATTGTATTTTAGAGTTAAAAAAGTTGATGTGATTGGTAAAAATAGATAGAAAAAATAAGATAGAGAGAATATGATGTAAATGGATTTTAAAAAATTTATTTTTCAAATATTCTGAAATAGTAAATATATTTAAGGTACTATAAAAAAACATTGTATTTGAATATAAAACTTTTACATTTGATAAAAATTGTATTATACTTAAATGCAATATAAACATAATAGAGAAAATACATCCCCCATAAATTGTGCTTTTATAATATATAATTTTTTTTGAGATACTTTAAAAGTTCAAATTTTTAAATGTTTAATTATGATTGTAGTCATAATTAAAGTTTATATGATATATTTGTTTTTATCAGTTGTTTAGTTTTTGATGGGATATGATTGTATAAGAATAAAAAATTTATAAATAGTTTAGTAAATGTATTACATTTACATTTTATTTAAATATACTACATTAATTATATTTTGTATTTTGATAAAAATATTTGTTTTGTGTTTAAATGTAATATATTGAATAGTAATTGAATTGTATTTTAAAGTTAAAAAATTGATATGATTGATAAAAGTAGATAAAAAAAGTGTGATAGAGAGAGAATATGATGTGAATGGAAAAAAAATTTATTTTTAAAATATTCTAGAATAATAAATATATTTGAGATACTGTTGAAAAATATTATATTTAATATAAAATTTTTATATTTGAATAAATATTATATTGTATTTAAATAAAATATAAATATATGGGCGTTTGACAAATGTATTGGATTCACATTGTATTTAAATATACTTTTAGGAACACATTTTGTATTTAGATGAAAAGTATTTGATCTGTTTTTGAATGAGATATGTGTTTAGATGAAAAGTATTTTAATTGTATTTTAAAGTTGAAAAATTAATATGATTGATAAAAGTATATAAAAAAATTAAAGAGAAAAAGAGTATAAT
Organism: Antiaris toxicaria; assembly: GCA_035233585.1. Lineage (NCBI taxonomy): Eukaryota > Viridiplantae > Streptophyta > Magnoliopsida > Rosales > Moraceae > Antiaris > Antiaris toxicaria. Next base: position 25,770,781 of record CP141160.1, on the reverse strand, counting down.
GTAAATAAAAAATTGAAAAATAATAAATAATTGTGTTTAAATATACTTTTAGGAACGCATTTTGTATTTAGATGAAAAGTATTTGATCTGTATTTGAATGAGATATGTGTTTAGATGAAAAGTATTTTAATTGTATTTTAAAGTTGAAAAATTAATATGATTGATAAAAGTATATAAAAAAATTAGAGAAAAAAAGAGTATAATGTAAATAAAAAATTGAAAAATAATAAATAATTGTGTTTAAATATATTTTTAGGAACGCATTTTGTATTTAGATGAAAAGTATTTGATTTGTATTTGAATGAGATATGTGTTTAGATGAAAAATATTTTAATTCTATTTTAAAGTTGAAAAGTTGATATAATTGATAAAAATATATAAAAAAAATTAAAGAAAAAAAAGTATAATGTAAATAAAAAATTAAAAAATAATAAATAATTATTTTCAAAAAATAAAAAATAATAATTATTTTTATAATATTTTAAAAATTATTATATTTAAATGTAAAATTTTTATATTTAATTAAAAATTAAATTAAATTTTAATGTAATATAAATATAATTATGATATTAAACCTATCAATAATCTTATAAATAAACGTCTCGTTAAGATAATATAAAATGTAAAATTAAAATATTAGGATTAATAAAAAATAGAGTTTATAATTTGGAGGCTGTGAAGATAATTCTGCATTAAAAAGGAGCACTCTTCACAGCGGGGGAAAAAAGGAGCACCCTTTTTCTCTCTCTTTTACTGTAGTACTGTTTTTCGTGTTCGCCTGGTTTTGCTCTGCTTTTCGGTTCCATCTATATCTTTATTAGTAAAGATTGAGTTATTAAAATTTCATAGTTTCTCTTTTTAACCATTCTTCCACACTTTTAAAGCTGCAAGTGTGGTGCAGGATAAGAAGAGAGTTCTGTTCTTAGAGAGAGAGAGAGAGAGAGAGAGAGGGTATGATGAGTTTTTTTCATCGAAAGGTCTGTTTCTTTTGGAAGGTAAAAACAAGCACTTGATTAGTATTAGTATTATTATTATTATTATTAGTATTATTTTTATTTATTTTTAAAGGAAAGGAGAGGAAAGGAAGAGAGAGACCACTTATGGACGCTTTGGTCCGCGTGCTTTGATGCAAACTGATGGAGTTGTTGTTGTTGTTGTTGCTGTTGTGTTGTGGTTGATAAGCCAAAAAGAAAAAAGAAAAAAGAAAAAAGAAAAAAGAAAAAGGAAAAAAGAGTTCCCCCAACAAAGAACCCTTTGAAAAGATCTTTACACAGTACTAGTCCCCCTCCTTTTTGCAGGTTTTGTTCCTTTACTTTGGTTGGATTCTGATTGGATTGTTTGTATTCCATTCTCGGAGAACAACGTGGGATTCTCCTTCTAAGTTCTAACACAACAATGGGTCACCTCTAATTTCCTCTCTCCTGATTCCTGAATTGGTCAGCCTAGTTTCTTTTCTTTTGGACTCATTTAGCTCCCAAAGAGAAAGAAAAAAAAAAAAAAGCTGAGAGATTTCTTCTTGACAGGGAAATCATGTTTAGGATTCATGACGTGAAAAGAAATTATGGGGTTGTCTTCTTCTTCTTTTTATTCATTTAAAGAATAGAGGAAGAAAGGAGGGAAAAGAAAGATGGGTGCTTTGGAGGAGAAGATCAAAACTGGGTCGCCAACAAATCTTCTTGAGGAAATGAAGTTATTGAAAGAAATGCAGCAGGATCAGAGTGGTAAACTTTGTTTTACTTTTATTAAATATATATATTTATAGCTTTGTTAGGACATTTAAGGATCTTATTTTATTTTATTTTATATATATTAAAGTTTCTGAAAGCTTTTGAAAATTTGTGTTTGTATTTATTTAGATTTGATTTGATTTCAGGGTCCAAAAAGTCCATAAATTCGGAGTTATGGCACGCCTGCGCTGGCCCCCTGGTTTCGTTGCCTCAGATTGGAAGTCTTGTGTACTATTTCCCTCAAGGTCACAGCGAGCAAGTACGTATGCATATTTCTTTTGTTTAGATTTTTGTCTTCGAGATTAATCCTATCCAATAAGAAGAGTATATAAATGTTAAAAACAATTTCTAATGGATTTCTGCTAATCAGTTCTTTTAGGCATTGTGGTTGATTATTTGTTTCTACTGATCTGGTCGTTATGTGTTCGAAATAGGTAGCGGTTTCGACTAAACGAACGGCGACTTCGCAGATTCCAAACTACCCGAATCTCCCTTCTCAGTTGATGTGCCAAGTTCAGAATATAACCCTTCATGTAATAACTCTTATCTATGAGCTTAAAACCTAATGTATGGATTTTAATTTGGTTTTTAAATTTTTTGAATATTCTTGCCTTTGAATGTTTTGATAGGCAGATAGAGAAACAGATGAAATCTATGCTCAAATGAGTCTTCAACCAGTGAACTCGGTAAGCTCTATTGCTTTTACTCACTCTGTATGAAATTTCTCTCTATGTTGTTAACATAATATATGAACTAATCTATGGACCAGGAGAAAGATGTGTTCCCGGTACCGGACTTTGGACTGAAGCCGAGCAAACATCCAAGTGAGTTTTTCTGCAAAACTTTGACTGCGAGTGATACCAGCACGCATGGTGGATTTTCAGTGCCGCGGAGGGCTGCTGAAAAACTCTTCCCTCCACTGGTGAGCCTCTAATCATTTTCTTTGAAGAGATTTAACTTTTAAGGAATGCTGAGCACCAATCACAATGGTTATTACTCTAGTTACATGTTAATCGGATGATAAATACTACTATATGGTAGCGTTGTAGTCATAATGAAGAAATCATCACTATGTTCCAGGACTACTCAATGCAACCACCAAATCAAGAACTTGTTGTCCGAGACTTGCACGACAATTCCTGGACATTTCGCCATATATACCGAGGTGAGATACTTTAGATATTAGTCTCTATTTTATGTTTTAGAAAGTTTTTACTGTATTTGCCTTACCTTTATAGAGAGGTACCTGCTTCTTAAACTGAGCAGTTTCTTAGTTCTGTGTTGTTGGTAACTTATCTTGTTCCCTCACTTCAGGCCAGCCAAAGCGGCACCTTCTTACCACGGGATGGAGTTTGTTTGTCGGCGCAAAGAGGCTTCGAGCTGGGGACTCTGTTTTGTTCATCAGGTAAGCACTCATATTCGTCCTTTAGCCTGATTTGCGACTGTCTTTGTTATAAATATGCTATCTAGTTGTTTTACTTTTGTTATTGTTGCAAAGGGATGAAAAATCGCAACTGATGGTGGGTGTGAGGCGTGCAAATCGTCAACAGTCAACGTTGCCATCATCGGTTTTATCTGCTGACAGCATGCACATTGGTGTCCTTGCTGCTGCGGCTCATGCTGCAGCTAATCGCAGCCCATTCACTATATTCTACAATCCCAGGTTTTGTTTTATCTGGTTTATTTATCTGTGTGTTTTGTTCTTCTCAGTTTGGTCCCTAGACGTTTTATTTACCACGCATCTCTTTAAAAATATTTCTAGGGCGTGTCCTTCAGAATTTGTCATTCCTTTGGCCAAATATCGAAAAGCCGTGTATGCGACGCAACTTTCGGTTGGTATGAGGTTTGGAATGATGTTTGAGACCGAGGAATCTGGTAAACGCAGGTAATTTTTAGGCTGTTATCGGTAGTTACAGGATTTTTCAGCTACAATAGTCTATGGTTGATGCAGTCAATAACTATTTTTCTCATTTACATCACGGCTTCCGCAGATATATGGGTACAATTGTAGGTATTAGTGACTTGGATCCATTGCGATGGCCTGGCTCAAAATGGAGGAATCTTCAGGTGGGTTGCTTAAATTCAAGGTCAATTTGTCCTCGTTTTCACGGTCCTAAAACGGAAACAAAAAAAGTTTGTTTGCTTTTCTTGTTTTAACTGAGTAACATCGTACGTTGTTTGCATTAACAGGTAGAGTGGGATGAGCCGGGGTGCTGTGACAAACAGAACAGAGTTAGTTCATGGGAAATCGAGACTCCAGAGAGTCTTTTTATTTTTCCTTCTCTGACGGCAGGTCTTAAACGACCATTCCATTCTGGATATTTGGGTAAGTTTGTTGTTCATCCTTTTCTGGTATGCAAGTTTGTTATATGTTAGTATCTATTTGATGACAACTTCTTTGCTGAATAAGCAGAAACCGAGTGGGGAAATATGATAAAAAGGCCTTTTCTCCGGGTTCCTGAGAGTGGAAGTGCGGATCTTCCATACTCGATGTCAAATTTATATTCTGAGCAATTGATGAAGATGCTATTGAAGCCACAACTTTTTAACTTCCCAGGAACGTTAGCTTCCTTACAACAAGAATCGGCAGCTAAGGTGGATCCGCTACAAGATGCGAAGATGTTGCAGGTGACAATGAATCAAAAACATCAGATCGTTTGTTCAGAAAGTCCTGTTCTTCAAAATCAAATCAGCCCCCAATCGTCACTCGACCAATCTGTTGTCTCAAACTTGAATTCATCAGCAAATGTGAACAATCCACCTGGAAACTTCAACCCTGCAGCCAAATTTGAAGGTCAAAAAGCTTTGGGAATTAGCACTGAAAAGTGCAAGTTGGAAACCGAGGTTTCAACAGATCAGTTAAGCCAGTTGCCTTCGACGATACAGGGCAGTGACGAGAAATTGGCTGCCAGCGTTTCGACTCCACAGGCCTTAGTGAACCAGCTGACTCTTATCAATCAGAACCAGAATCCAGTGCAATTGCAAACTAGTCAGTGGGGCATACAGCCGCCGTTGGAATCATTGATCTATCTCTCTCAACAAACCGATTCAATCCCATCTGATATCACTACCACAAATGTCTCACTTCCATCCCTAGAAACTGATGACTGCATGTTTTACCCTTCTTGCCCGGCTTATGCTGGAATTCTTAGATCACCAGGCCCTTTATCCGTTTTTGGTTTGCAAGACTCTTCAGTTTTCCCAGAAACGAATAACTTCCCTTTGCCTTCAATTGGTCAGGACATGTGGGATAACAGTAACCTTAAAGTACAAACAGATCAGCCTCCTCAGCTCTCCCAACAAGACCCATGTAACAATAATTGTATATCTAACTCAAGCAGTCTGAAGGACTTGTCGGACGAGAGCAACACACAAAGTGGGATCTACAGTTGTCCGACAAATATTGATGCTAGCAATGGTGGGAGTATTGTGGTCGACCCATCTGTTTCGAGCGCTATTCTGGATGAGTTTTCCGCATTGAAAAACGTAGATTTTGCGAACCCTTCAGACTGTTTATTGGGTAACTTCAGCACTAGCCAAGATGTTCAGTCTCAGATAACCTCCGCAAGCCTCGGAGACTCTCAGGCTTTCTCCAGGCAAGACCTTCAAGACAACTCAGGTGGCACGTCTTCGAGCAATGTTGATCTTGATGACAGCAGTCTTCTGCAGAATAGTTCCTGGCAACAAGTAGTTCCACCCGTGCGTACTTATACAAAGGTATGAAGGAAGGTCAATCTGGTTTACTAAAAATTTCTCAAGTCGTTTTAACTTCATTTAAGTATTTGAGTTAATTTCTCTTATAGGTCCAGAAGGCAGGATCTGTAGGACGGTCAATTGATGTGTCGAGTTTTAAGAACTATGACGAACTTTGCTCCGCAATTGAATGTATGTTTGGACTTGAAGGACTGCTTAATGACCCAAGAGGTTCTGGATGGAAGTTGGTTTATGTCGATTATGAGAATGATGTCCTACTCGTTGGTGATGATCCTTGGGAGTAAGTTCCCCATCTCTTATTTTTCCTCTTAGTCCAACGTTTTTGCCCACATTTTTTTTTTTTAGTTTTAAAACAAGAGCTCACTTTCCGAATTGTGACTTCTTTGCAGGGAATTTGTGGGGTGCGTTCGGTGCATCAGAATTCTCTCACCAACGGAAGTTCAGCAGATGAGTGAAGAGGGAATGAAGCTTCTCAACAGCGCTGCAATGCAAGGAATCAATGGCTTATGTCCAGAAGCTGGCCGTGCTTAAGCGAATTAGATAGATACAAGATGACTTTGAGATCACACCAGGCTGCCTTTGTGGTAATTTGTTGCCAATACAAAGCGCCGAAGTGGAGTCAATTCGATGTGGATGTACTAATGTTATAGCTACGATATTTTAGGTGGATGTGATGTATGACCAACTGACATTGTTAATCACCGGAAACAGGCAGGGATCTGAGAGAGTAGTTGATGTAACTTTTTTTTTTTTTTTAATTCCTTGGCATACTAGAGCTTGTTGTTGAAGTTGAAGGAAAACACTGAAGAACAGATGGATTCTCAACCTGAAATTATTGCAGCCTCTTACAGAGCATATTTTTATAAAATGAAATCCCTGTTTAGGTCATGTTTAATTGTGTACACATGTGGCAGTAGTGATTGTGAGGAGTTTGAAACAAAGCCTTTTGTCCATTTTTTGATTTACCGTTTTGTTCTCTCGGAAGCTAATACCCAAACCATTGATGAAATGAACACACAAAACCAATGAAATTGTTAAAAAGGGTGTCAAAAAAGTAATGAAGGGTTGTCTTGGAAAATAGGTCTCACTTGATGCAGCATAAAAATCGAATTTCGTGTCCTCCAATAACTTTTCACATGCGATCGTTTTTTGGATCTACCTTCATTCATTTGACAAAGTACTTTTACAATACATGTATTAGCTGTAAAGTAATGCCAGTCATATCCACCTCCCTAACCAATCTATACATATTTCAAAATTTCCACTTCAACAACTGAAAAAAAAAAAGAAAAAAAAGAAAAAAAGGCTGATGCCTTTAGCCAATAAATATATAAATAAATAAATAAATAAATAAGCATTTTCTCCTGATTATTTCCTTTCATTCCTTAACCCAGTAGGGGGGAACCAAGGCAAAGAAATTCTTCTTCCAAAAGAACATATGCATGCTACAAATAGCTAGATATTCCTGGCCCATTCCAAATATGATTGCTATGAACTAATAAAAGAATAGTGTTAAAAACTAGTTCTAACAATATATTTTTGACATAACTAATGGAAGAATGATGCGTTTTTATAGTTGATAGATTAACTTTTAACAATATGATTTGTGAGTACTCGGTTTAAAAATTGTCTAGCCCACTACAAAAATGATTGCTATGAACTACTAAAAGAATAAAGTGTTAAAAACTAGTTCCACCAATATATTTTTGACACAACTAATGGAAGAATGAAGTGTTTTTTTAGTTGTTGGATTAACTTTTAATAATATGGTTTGTGAGTGCTTGCTTTAAAAATTTACAACGCAACACAATTTGCAGCTTGATCAAACTATTGAAAAGTTGATCCAATACCTAAAATGACAGTAACAAAAGTATACTTCCTACATAAGATTTTCCTACATTTTTATATCAGAGTAGGTCAAGCTTACAAGTTCTTTCATTTCATCCAGAAGTGTCAAATATGAAGCAATGCCATTCTACTATAGTTATAGCTTTATAGAAAAAGATGGAAGAGATGATAACTGGAATCAAAATGGTAGATTCGACTAGAACAGAAATGGGAAAAGGATAACACTCTTTGCCTGCCTTGCCCGACCTTCACAAAAGTTGGGCATTAGAACTCCGTTGTGATTATCTAAGTTTATGAAAGTGAGAGAATGATGTACAAACAAGAAAACTTCTAGCAACATTACTGATTTTGATCTTTATTTCCCATTTAGAGCCAAGATAGATCTCCCTTGGATTCTTTTATTTGTTCTGAGCAAGACTTAATATTTATTAAAAAATTAGTGGATAAATAGAATACCTCATATATGCACCTGTTTCTTTTGCCGATGCCAGAGAACTTTTTTTTTTTTTGGGCTAGAGGAAAAACAGCAATATCAAATATCTTGGCCCTTTAATTCAAGAATTCACTATAGTTCTTTCATTTCGTTACAGTTCATTATCCAAAAGAACAGAAAAGAGACTAATATCCCCTAAAGCACAAGCTAAGAGAATTAAAACGACGCTAAATTGCAGAAGAAGGTAGCTCTTTCTCCACTGCCAGTTTGCAGTCAGGGAAACAATAAATTCATGCGCTTATTGTGCTTTCAAAGGAATTTCATGAGCATAATAAATAACACTAAAAACCAATAATTATAAACCAGACAAATTCTATGTCACCTAAGCAAAATATATAGTAACAAAATGTTTTACCTCCCTGAAGTTTCCCAGCAAAATCACCCCAATATCATATGATCATCATACTCTAACCGGCTTCTGTAAAATAGCAGACAAATAAACCTCAGATTTGCCCGACCCTGACGCGTCAAGCTTCTCTCCAACAACCCATTTGAGCTTCTTATAGCCAAACCTCTCAATCAACCTTGTTAAAGCCATTTTCTTATCATCATTGGCACAAAAGAAGTTATCCAACCAGAAGAAACCTCCCGGTCTTATAATCCGGTCGATATCAAACATTAAGAAGTCCAACTTTTCCGGTCTCCCCCCAACATCCAACCCACTCCCCGCATGGACCAAATCAAACACATTGTCATAGAAAGGGAATCTGTGATCCAAACTCAGGTACAACGGGAAAAGCCCTCTAGCAGCAATGAACTCGCTAAACGGGGCATCAATATTCAAAGTGTTGGTGATCACAGTCACGTTTTTCTCAGCCATTCTAGCAGCAAAAGTCCCAGAGCCACCTCCAATATCAAATCCTATTCTGATCCCTCCACTTCCCAAAGCGAAAACCTCATCAATCACAAAGTCATTCTTGCTTTTAGCCTTGACAAACTTCTGAGACTCAGTCCCATTAACCAAATTGAAACAACCCAAAGAACATTCCCTACTCAATTTCTTAGTATTCAAGCAATTATAACTCTTGCACCCAAGTCCACTCCAAGTAACAATCTTATCAGAAACAGGCTTCCAAAGAGAAACAGGAAAAGGGCTTAAACCCACCTTGGGAACAGACTTGGCAAAGCATCTCCTCCTTGGAAGAGGCTCACATCCACGCAGAATCAGCTTCTGGGCAAGGCTCCAATCGTCAGGACAAGGCCCGGAGACCTTGTAACTCATGTACTGAGACAACAAGTCAACCGATTTCTCGCAAGTGTGGCCCACAGAAGCCACCATTTCCGTGATCCCGGTTCTGGAGTCTTTGCCGAGAGGGAGCGGGTGGTGGTTGAGGAAGAGCTTGAGCTCGGCGGCCATGTTGGGGCGAGAAAGATCGAAACTTTCGTAGCCGAGAAGCTCTTTCTCCATCTGGGCAAGCTTCTTCTGGGAAGATTCGATCTCCTTCATGATGAGAGCGACTTGGTCGGAGATGAGAGAGATGTTCTTGTGAGCGAGGTGGGTTGTCGTATGGCTGTGTTTGGGAGAGTAAGTGAAGGCGTAGAGAGCGAAGAGATTCGTCGTCACGACAGAGACCAGCATCAGAATGTTGACCGCCGAAGACCAGAGCGTTGCCCTTCTGAATCTGGCAGTTCCGTCGCCGATTTTCAGGGAAACAGAACCCATATCTTCTTCTTCTTCTGGGTTTGTTTCTTCTTTTGCTAGTTCTGGATCTGTAACTGTTGAATGAGATGGAGCTAAGTAAAAAGATGATTAAAAGAGTATTTGTTTGTTTGTTTTTTTTTTTTTTAGTGCGAGTAGAAGAGAGTGGCTTAGGAAGTTACAAAGACTCGTCACTCGTTATTATTACTGTTGTTTGTCAAACATGAGATGGTTGTCGTCGGTTGTTGTTTTTGGAGAATTGGGAGTAAAAATTGGTTTGTAATTAGTTTTTATCTTAATTCAGAAGATCTTGGTGGGGGTTTTTTTTTTTTTAACTCACACATTTTATGCAACAGGTTGACCACACCAAATTTAAGAGGAAGAACCAATGAATCCTAGTGGATATCGTTAAATTATAATTTTTAAATAATTATTGATTATAAGAAAATTTATAGACAAATATAAGTTCCTTGAATTTCTCATTTCTATTATGAGGGTCTCACAATCATGATTAACAATTTCTTAATAAAAAACCTCCCCACCGAAATAATTATTAAATTAACCTAGAAAAGAAATGCCTAGAAATTAGGTGCGTATTTGGTTTTGTTTCCAAAACAGATTTCACGATTTTCTAGAAAATCGGTTTTAAAATTGGTGTGAAATTGTGTTTGGTTTGTATTGTTTTTGAAAACAGTTTTCAAAACGAATCCAAAATCTCCTTTGTTCCTAACGTAAAATTGAAAACGACTTTTAGTCGTTTTCTCTGATTTCATTTTTTCCATTTCTCCAATTTCTCTGATTTAATTATTATAGTTAATTAAGATTTAATTGATATAGTAATTACTTAAATATTATAGTTATTAATTTTTAATTCATTTTTCAATTAAAAAATTTTATTAATTTTAATTTTTGGTATTCATAATAAATTTTTTTTAAAATCAAACATAAATATGTTTTTATAATATATTTATAAAATGACTGGTTTTCAAAAATATAACCAAACACAGTTTCACTTTTTTATTTCTCAAAACATACACTCAGAAAATAAAACCAAACACAATATCAGAAACGTTCTCAAAATTGTTTTTAAAACGATCTCAAATTCAAAGAATTTGAAAATATAACAGATTTTAAAAACAATACCAAACGCTACCTAGGATTCTCGGAGTTTTTTTTTTTTGGAAGAATAATTTTTCTTTGGACGCTAAGACAAAGCTTTTTTTTTTTTTTTTCATTCTTTTAATGGGCATGGAAAAATTAAAGATTTTTTATTTTTTTCTCTAGCAATTGTCTACCACCTACAGGTGTCGACAAAAGTCTATTACCGTCCTCGGTAAGGAGCATGATGAACTGGTGATTAATATGGGGTCAAAATTATAATTAAGGCACTGTTGATTTTTTAAATGTCCAACTCACCCAATGGCTCTTCGATCGATAATTTTAACCTTCCGTCTGTTTGACACGTTTAAATTTAAAAAATAAAAAAATTTTCATTTCAAGAAAAATGAACATTCCTAAATTTTTGTATCTGAACATTTAACATTTTTTATTTTTAAAAAATAAAAAAAAAAACTCTCTAAAAATAAAAAGTTTTCATCCATTTAAACAATTTTTATTTTTTAAAAACAAATACACTATCCAAACAAACAGATCCTAAGATTACAATTTGGAATCCGATCCAGATTATTGTACTCCAAGTTGTGGAAAAAAGCAAAAGACTCGCAAAATCTGGATAGAGAATATATTTATATATATATACACATATATAACTTTTGCTTTTCCAATCATTTTTTAATATTTTACTCTTCTAACGGTGAAGATTGAAAGGGTCATTAAATGCCCTGGTTGCTGATGAAACGATGCTTGATGTAAATTTAATTTAAGTATATTATTTGTAATATATTAGTTTAAAATTTAATTAAAGTTTATAATGAGTACAAATTTTATAACGATGTTATTTTGTCATATTTTTTATTTTATTAAGGTTTAAAAAAAATTTTGTGGGAAAAAGTTTTATGTTTATAAAAATATTTGTATTTTATTAATTGTAAAAGTTCTCATTAAAAGTAAAAAAAAGATAAAAAAATAATTAAAAAGCATATATCTTATAATAGTTTTTCTACCAGTTTGTTTGTATTATTACATTCATATTATATTTAAATACTAATCACATCATATTTTAAATTTAATATAATCATTATTTATTATTTCATTTTTTACTTTTATTAATCACATCATATATTTTATTTCTTTCTCCTTTTTTTCTCTTTATTTTTATCCATTACATCACATATTCATTATTAAAATATAATATAAATACTTTTTACTTAAATATACATTACATTTAAATGTAATGCAAATACTTTTTCTTCAAATATTAATTAGATTTACTGTGTTACATTCAAACATAATACAAATGTAATATATTTATCTGGAGCCTTACACTTAAACTACTGGCTGTTTATAGTAGGTTTTTGAGTTAATACTGTAATAGTGACAGTTAATAGTTACTATTAGTCTAACTATAAACATGTGTATAATAGTAACAGAACTAACTCACGCTTATCTTGATTGCACACTTCGGTTTTTATTGCACAATGCTAGGACGTAAATCATTCTAAATATATGTCAGCAAAAAAATAAATAAATAAATAAAAAGAACGAGAAAAATAATAATTGTTATTACTATTTTCTGATTGTGCAAAGTTGGTTTTTTCTAATAAAATATTGTTATGTCTGATTATTCGAAGTCAGTTATTTATGTGCTTATTTTATGGTTCCTTGGTGCCCGTACTAAATGTAAAGTTAGTTTATTTGCTTGTTGTTAATATTTTATGATTATATGAAGTTGGTTTTTATCATCAGATATAACATTATTATCTTCTGATTATTGATAAAAACCCAAATTAAAACAACCCAAAGAACATTCCTGTATTTAAAGCAGTAATTATTTGGTTTTTGTCGTACTAAAATTTATTGTCGTAGTAATGTAGTTCTTTTTTTATTTTATTTTATTTTTTTTGTGTGTAATCCTGTAATTAAAGCAGTAATTATTTGTTTCTCTGTATATCCCGTTGTATTCTAATTAATGTTGAATCAATTTCGTTATAGGGTAAGGGATCAAGCGATAAACGTGGGTGGAGCTTTCGCAAGAGGTCTGCCCGTCATAGAGTGCTAAGCAACGCTATGATCACGGACACCCCAACTTCTGTAAGTAAGGAGGTTTCGGAATCTGCAAATGTTAACTTTGGAGCGCCAGCTGATGCCACTGTTCAAGAGAAAATCTCTGTGTCACATTGCAGTGACGAGAAACCCCAGTTGATAAGCGCAATTAAAGCAGAAGTACCAGACACTGTATTAACTGCTGAAAATGAAACAAAGAAACCAGATTTGAAAAGGAGGCTGGAAATGAAAATGAGACTAGAAATGAAAATTAGACTCAATCCAAACAAGAGATTGATGCTCAAGTTAAGGAATCTGTTGTCATTGCCATCCAGACCGCTGTTAGAGGCTTCTTGGTAGTTTTTCTTTTTCTATATATTCAAGAATAAAACTGAACAAATTGTGGCCCTTTGAACTGATTTTTTGTCAAATTATTTACTAGGCTCAAAGAGCACTACTAAAGCTCAAAAACGTAGTTAAGTTGCAAGCTGCGGTTCGAGGTCATATTGTCCGTACGGATGCTGTAGGAATGCTATGGTGTGTTCAGGCCATAGTGAAAATGCAAGCTCCTGTCCGTACTCGACATGCTCAGCTATCTCTGGAAGGATCATGCCAAAAGTCAGATGGGAAGTTAATGGAGCATTGAATAGGAATGAACGGAAAAATCATAACTTGGAAGCTACAAAGTTTGTAGGCCTATGGCTTCTCTATAGGTCTCATTAACTGGTACTTAAAAGGAGACATGATACCTAGATACTTCACACTGACAAAGGTCAGAAATTACCCTTCGAATGTTGAAGCATTTGCCCGGGAGTTCTAAATTTGCTTGCTGTAAGTATTTCTATAAATTTTATCATGCTGCTATTAATGATATCTTTATATGTACATCATTTTTGCACGCGAACTCTCCCTTTCTTTGTTCCCATCACACATGGAGTTCACTGGACTGCAAATTCCATTGCATAAGGTAGTAGATGGTAAGATACAAATATTTGCTTATTCTGGCATTTTTCATGTTTCAGAAGCAAGAAAGTGTAGCAAAAAAATCCGCCGGGGTGAAAACTAGCACAGAGAAACTACTTAGCGATAGGTTTGCCCGCCAGGTACAGTTATTGTTTTGTCTCTCTTTTGTTTTGCAAGTATGTTAAAGGCTATTTATTTCGCATGCCAATTAATGGGTTTTGTTATTTAATTACAGCTTTTACAAACCTATCAATGTTAAGTGTGATCCTTCTAAACCAGACTCTGCTTAGAATTGGTTGGAAAGGTGGATGTCAGTCTCATCAATGAATGCTGCAGAGTCAAAAAAAAAAAAGAAAAAGTAGAGACAGTCACAGAGCAACAGGAAGGAGAAAAGGAAGAAAATTCTGAGTCTGTATTGGAAACCAAAGTAGAGTCTGAAATCATTTGCGAGTTGATGGACTCAAAAGCCCGGTAGCATCCACGACTCGGCTGCGCTATCTGAAAGTGAAGACAATCTGATCACTTACGAGGCAGACAAATTCGCATTTCAGACCTACCATTCTACCACTTCTTCAATGCTAGAAAATTTGAAGCAGCAAAAGATTGAGAACATAAGCACATCTGACGTGAAAGAGTCCTCCGTAGAGATAAAGTCTCTTCAAAATCAAGACATGCAGTCAAGTCGAGCACAAACGTCGTCCGAGGAACCTGAAATGGAAGCCGGACAACCAAATCATTCAATTGAAAGACTTGCCTCAGAAGAACTAGAGACAGAGTCGGAGCCGAAGAAATTTGTGTATGGACCTAAGAAGGCGAATAATCCTTCGTTTATTGCTACCCAGTCAAAATTTGAAGAGCTGAGCTCAACTGTCAATTCAGGTCGAACGATGAGTACCTCCTACGAAGAAGCAGGAGATGACTCAAGCAAGGAATCCATCTTATTTTAGACGCAATCCATAATCAGGACAAAGGAGATAGGTATAGCAGAAATTCCAGTTCACGGATCAAGAATTCAACTTGGTGGCTCTGAGTGTGGCACCGAACTCTCTGTCACTTCCACTCTTGATTCACCATATATATTGAGATTGGAGACATGGAACATAAGCATGAAGCAAAAATATCAGAGGAAGGGATTCACAATCCTGAAAACGGCAAGAAAAATTTAGATCTGGAGGGGAAGGAAATTCCTGCAGTCACGGAGTCTTGTTTGTTTCCTTCAATCCCTGATCAGCAAGATAAACTTGATGTTGCGAATGGGGAGTCTGTCAGTTCAGTAGTTTGAATAGATTCACCACAGGTAGAGTTGAAGCCAGAGAAGCAAACATATGATATTCAGTTTAATCTAACAATGCAAAACCACTTTGTGAATATAACTTCAAACTAGTCTTTTTTTCAGTTCATTTTGTGTTTATCTATTAACTTGTTTTCATTTTGAATCAGTTTTTAGGTCAACCTGCTCTATCATAGGTGGCCGAGTATAAGCCTTTGGAGCATTTGTCATCATTATCCTCATACACTGATCCGAACACGGCCCCTTTCCACGACTCTGAGAATATTGGGAATATAACACCTAATATAAAAGTGATGTTATAATATTCCTTATTCTTTCACGTTCATTTGAATACAAAAAAAAAATTTTAGTAAATTTAAACTTTTTAATCTTTTAGTGAAATGGAAAACATAAAACCTATTTTATTCTTTGTCTTTGATCATCCTCATATATTCTAAATACCTCAACAAGCCCCAAGTGATACAACATTATACAAATAATAGGCCTCATAAATGGTCAACATAATCCATATTCACAAGTCCATAAGTAGTAAAAAGAATGCTAGCCAACCTTTTTTACTCTTACGTGCATTATTATAAAATGAGTCCTAATTTGACTTCATCAAATATAACTTTAAGTTTTTTTTTTTCTTTTTAAACACTTTTTTTTTCTCTATATTCTGTAATCTGTGACATTCTAAACTTGTAACTTTTTTTTTTTCCAGTTTGTAGACACGCTTAGCATTTGGACAGGACACAAGCTTATGGAGAAAATGGAGGACATTGCATTTGATAAATTGAAATTCGTGGAGACGTTCGGGTTTCGGGAACTAGAGCTGAAGTTGAATTCATAAAACTTCTGTTGAACAGATTAAAGAAGTTGAGACGAATAACGATACATCCTTCTCAGGACGTTTGAAAAGAATTGTGGTACGTGAATTTATCGTGTTCCTAACTTGTATTCTAATCTACTTTGTCGCCTATGTACACTTAACGGATTTTTTATTTTTTATTTTTTATTTTTCTCTCAATAATAGGATTTGTGGAAGTGAATTTGAAGATGAACATGTCTTTCAGAAACATGCATGTATATGAGTAATAGGATGGGGTCAACCTTCATGGAGCACCTTTTTTTTCCTAATTTTTCTTTAGTAGAGCTCTGTCAGCTGATATATGTTCAACAAATTTTTTTTTACTGTTCAACAACGGGATTTGTGGAGGAGAAATTGGAGATGAACGTGTCTTTCAGAAACATGCATGTACAGAAGTAAAAGGATGGGGTTAACGTTCATGGAGCACCTTTTTTTCCTAAATTTTTTTAATGGAAAACGATATGCCGTTTGAAACTAGTTGACAAGTGATATATTTTGCTCTGTAAAACGCATGTCGTTTTTACGCCAATGTAAGCGACACAGATGATATATTTTGCAGTAGAAAACGTATGTCGCAAGCGATCAACATTCACCTATGTCATAAGTGAAATATTACTACTACAATTGCATTGTACTTTTATTTGCGCGTGGTCAGGTGTTCTTTTCCTCAAAAGATGAGTCGGTAAAGCTAGGGAAGTGGTGCACGGCTAATCTGCATCTTCTCAGATTTGGCTGTTTGTTTCTGAATGACGTTTAGTTGTTGTAGACAACTTCTTCTCAATCACTTCCTCGTTTTGATTATTCTTCTTCTTCTCCTCACTGTTCCTTATATGCTCATCAAAAAACTCCTCTGTAATCTCTGTCCCTTGTCGTGGTTTCGAAATTGTACATGGAATGAAAGGAAAAGACTTTTGACCGTTTCCGCATGTAGAGTTCGCCGCTTGGCCAGAGCTTTAGACGTGTGGAACTATGACGTAGTCGTTCCACTCCCTCGACGCATCTTTTCTTTCGTCTATCTGCTCTCTATTCAATTAGTTATATATATATATATTATATATTCTAAAAGTCTATAAATCCTATCTGACATGTTTCGTTGCTTGTTTTCCTTTTGGCTCAATTGAAGACGCGTAAGAGATGCTTGTAAGTTCTTTTGTGTCCACGTCTTGGCCCCTTGCTTTGCTTTTTCGTTTCTTCTTCTTCCTTCTTTTTTTTTTTTTGGCTGACAGTACACGATATGGCTTCGGCAGAATTAAGACACATCAAGGTAAACGTGTTTGCTTGTTGCATGTGCTTCCTTTTGATATTTTCTCGGACTTCGCTGATTTTGAACAAGTATTTCTTGTAAATGTGTCTATATATACACGTATATAACACACGCAGAGAGAATTAATTTTTCCCTACTCATCTTTTTTAATTTTAGTCAATCTTTTCGTCAATAATTGTATATTTCGGTAGTTTGGGTTTACAAAATTAATAATTTGATATTTAGAACTTGTACGAGGGGAAATTAAAATCTTTATTTAAAATATTTGAAATAATAAATATTAAAAAAATAAATAAAAAGCCGGTTTGAATCCATTTATAAACAAATTTATTTCTGTAACTTTCTATCTGCCTAGTTTCCTTCTATTATTATGCCTTCATTTAAGGATGAACATCGAGTAGATTTAGTGGATTTTTTAGAATTTTTAACCTACCTAATTAATCTAAAGTTAAAATCAGTCCATCTAATTAAATTCTAAGTAGGTTGGATAGGTTGATCAGATTGAACATAATTAAAAAATAAAAAATAAAAAAATAAATATAACTAATCATTCAATCCAAAATAAGAAATATACGAAAACAAAACTAATTTTTTATATAATATTAGTGTTATAAAACTCCAAAATTATCTCATAAGTTATAAAATCGACATAAAAATAAAATATATGTAAAAAAGTTTAAATATAAAAGTTGTAAACTAACAAACAAATAATAATAAAAACTCGTATAATATGAAATATAACAAGTTATCAAATAATTAATGTAACATATAAGACAAATACTATATATTCTAAGGTATAAAAAAGATTTATTTTTATATATTAATAGATTGGGTGGATTCGAGTTAAATTGAATTTGGAAAAACACAATCAAAACCCACCCAATTAATAGTCAAATTAGGTAGGATAGGTTGATTTCTTGATCGGATTAATCGGATTCGATTATAATAGATTGAGTTAAATGGATTTACCAGATTAATTGGGTTATTAAGTTTCTTATTCAACCCTACCTTCATTGTCAATTTCCTATTATTAGGGTGCAATTTCAAAACAAAGAGAAAGGCTTTTCTTTATTTCACTTTTAAAGCTTGTATTTTATTCATTCACCGAAAAACAAAAAGAGTATATCTAATATTTTTATGAGTTATCGAGTCCAATCGTAAGATTTCACCTTTGGTTCCTCCCTTTGTCCCTCCCCATATCCTAAGTGGCTATTCTGCTCGATTCTTTTTTAAATTCCCTTTTCTACCCCTACTAAAACATCAATGATTACTTATCCTCCATCATCTTGGGTGCCAAATTGGCACGTCTCTTCCACGTGCTATCTTCAGTTAGTGATTCAATAATGGAGATTCTTTTTCTTCTCTTTTTTCCATCTCTCAATTCTTATTAAAAGGGAAGGAAATACTAAACCCACCTCCAACATGCAATGGCGTTTTAGCCCAATTTTCTCTTGCCCTGTTTAATTTTTGCATGAGGTCTCAACCGAGCCCAAGCACATCCCACTAAGCCTATTTTATAGTAATAGTTATATTTTTGGGATATTTTCCCGTTAAAAACTTCTATTTTCACTATTAGTAAGAATTCTAACAATTCTATAACACTTCATTATTATTATTATTTTGTGAACATTCATAAATTGTATAGTTCAAAATTAGCCCAATATTTTTTTTTTTGAAAAGAGAAATTAGCTCAATGCTAAAGTACAATTACCTCAATAATTAAAAAAGAGTTTTTTCGTGAAAAATTTTATTTTTCTTTCCTTAAATAAAATAATTGTATTTTTCTTGACAGTTGTCTACTTTTTCGCTTTCTTTTTCTTTGTTTGCTTGCTTTGGGTGACACGTATATGCTCTGGTTCTGTCAGCGCGTTGCTCTTGCGGTCCTCCGAAAGCCAAACAGAACAAAACACAACAGAGGAGGGATTCGAATACTCCCGCAATTTGGATAAACGAGACCAAATTTGTTGATCGCAGAACACAATCTTAGCAACAACAATGGGTGCCTCAACCTCCACCGACCACAGCGCTTCCGTCGAGCAACGCGAAGCCGAATCCATGGCCGCTTCTTCCGGAGCTCTTCATCTTCTTCAGAAATCCTTCCCCCACCTCGCTGATCCCCATTCCAATGCAATTCCCCTGGATTCACTCAAGGTAATCTTATCAAAATCCTAGCTTTATACTTGGTACGAATTTCTGCATATATCGATAGTTTTTGAGGTTTTTTTTTGGTCGATTTTGGATTCAGAAACGCTTCAGTTTAGCTTACAAGAACCCAATTTCCGAAGCGCTGTTTATGCCCGATGCGTTTCTAGGGCTTCTGGATCATTTTGGTTCGTCAATGGCGGACCTGTTCTTGGCGGCTGGGAAAGGTGGAGTGAGCTGGGTAGAGTTCGTGAAAGGCTATAACAAGTGCTGCGGAAGGATGTCTTCGTCGATGTCGCTCAATACGTTGTTGGGACTATTTGCTGCGACTGTGAAAAAAGCTAGTCTTCCTTTGAACTTGGAATTTGAGTCTGGTGATGATTTTGATTGTAAGATCAGCGGGTTTCTTCTTCCCACCCATGTGCTTTTCCTTCTTTGGCTGTGTTGGGCCGTGTTGTGGGATGTTGAAAGTGGGAAATTTTCGAAAAGGAAAGTGAATTTATGCCTTCCGGATGTGAATCATCTCGTCATGTCGGCTGTAACATCTTGTGGTGAAGGTGGTGGTCTTGTGAATGTGTGGGATCACAACATTATCTCAGGCTTGGAAGTTCAGATTCCTGTTGGGAAGTTCCTCACTTGGGTCTTGCAAACTTTGCCAGGCCTCCCAGATTGCTTTGCTCAATTTGTTCATTCTAGAATCCAGAGCTGTACCTCTGCCACTGAAGAGGTAAATAACATTTAGAGCACATTTAGGAGGAGATGGTTTGGGGTTAAATAACGAGGTTGTATACCGACCGTTTTTATTATTTAATAGTGTCTTTGGCATCGAGTAAAGTTGGGTTTCGATTTCTCTCATGCTTTACCATCATGTTTAAGTTTGCTCGTCATTGCTTCTTAAGAAACCATTGGACAATTTGTTGTGACATAAACTCTAGCTGGAGACTGGATCTTGCATTTTAGACATGAGTTTGGATATATGCTTGCTTTATGAGCTCAGTTCACTTTTATTTGTTTTTGGATTTCAGGGGATTTTTGTTTCTACAAGGAAGGGAAAAAAAAAATATTTGAGTGGGAATTAAGATAAGTTTTTGTTTTTTCATGAAATTCAATTTCATATGCAGGGTGATTCTGAGACTTCATGTTCAGCGGACAGAGATGTTTCCTCAGCCGATGTAGGCGGTTCTTATCTTTTGACCCGGGGAAATGCGTGGGCAATTTCCCTTAGCATGAGAAGCACAATAAGTGAAGAACTGTCACGAGTATGCTTTTCTAGCAACACTGACGAAACAGACGAAAGCCTTCTTTACAGGTTTTCAATTTCCTCTTTTGTTGCTTTTTTGAAAATGCTATGATTTCGTTAGATCTCATTCTATGCTCTCCTCCATCATTGCTTGTTTAACGTCTAATTTGTGCTAATTTGTAGGTCATCTCTTCACGGGAGAGGGTTGAACCGATTCTGGTCTAATATTGACGGTTATCAAGGTCCTTTGCTCATGTTGATATCTGCAACATCTCACGTTTCTCATGAGGGCAATACCAGTGAAAGGAAATGGGTAATTGGTGCACTTACTCACCAAGGTTTTGAAAATAATGATGTGTTTTATGGAAGTTCTGGAAATCTCTATGCAATATGTCCAGTATTCCATGCGTACTCACCTACTGGTATGTAACATGGGGGAGGGCTAGTGGTGCTTCAGTTTTTTGTTTCCTAAGATTCTAAATTTTATGAACTACTTAAGTAAGGGAAAAATTATGACAGGAAAAGAGAAGAACTTTGTGTATAGCCATTTGCATCCTACTGGAAAAGTATATGAAGCACACCCAAAACCTGTGGGTATTGCGTTTGGAGGAACTGTGGGAAACGAGAGAGTATTCGTAGATGAAGATTTCACGAAACTTACCGTTCGCCATCATGCAGTGGACAAAACTTACCAACATGGCTTCCTCTTCCCAGATCAGGTATAATTTTAATGCTGCATTGACGTAAAGTGTCGAAACAAGCTCACATGACTGAAATTCCAAATCACAGTTATCTAAGATTTTCCAATGTAATCTCAAAGTTATGAATTTCAGGGATTCTTGCCAGTTGAAGCTTCGATATCAGAAGTGGAAGTTTGGGGACTTGGTGGGAAAGGAGCCAAGGAAGTGCAAGATAAGTACAAGAAGAGAGAGGAACTTTTCACTGAGCAGAGACGAAAGGTAGCTTTCTTGCATCAAGTCGAGGCATTATAAGGATCAGTGATTAGTTGATTATTCAATTCTGCAGCTATTAAGCCTTTGCATCATGTTGATCCTGTTTGCAGGTTGACTTAAAAACATTTGCTAATTGGGAGGATTCGCCTGAGAAAATGATGATGGACATGATGTCTGATCCTAATGCAGTTCGACGAGAAGATCGGTGAGGAGCGACACTGTAAATTTACAGCTTAGATAAATTCCTGTGTGGGAGACGGGTCCGGTGACATCTGACGAACAAAACGACTTCTCTAGTTGTGTGTATTTTGTTGTTGTTGTTGTTTGTTGTTTGTTGTTTGTTGTTTTTTTCTTAAAGCTTGTGTGGTATTGCAGAGGAAACTCGGAAAGATGCGAGTCTAAGTGACATATTGTACATAAACGTTACCATAGTCGAAAAGTTTTTCTTTAAGCTTTTTTTTTAATCCGTTAGGTAGTTTATATAATTATAGCTCCTTGTGAGCCCGTAGTACTTTTCTTTTTTTTTAAATCTCTGGTTTCTCGTTAGGGTAATGTGATAGAAATGTGTTATATTTGAGGAGCAAAAAATGTGTTCCGCTTTCTGCAGGAGAAGGTGTTCCGCTTGCTCGTGCCTGTGGTTATGATAACTGGATCCTTGAGCTCGATGCTATCAATGTTGTTCGAGAAATCCAAAATCCGTTAACTTGAGCATTAGTTTCAAACATTATTGTTGAAATTCAAGAATGTTTGTCTTAGACATAAGAGTGACATTGTTTACCATACCTCCCGTTAAGAGAATGGTGTAGCTTACTTCTTGATTAGTTTATATTTTATTATTTTGGATGATTTAGTTTGTCTTGATACTATCCCTGGTTTGTTGGAACCATTTTTTGGCATTAATAATTTAGGTAGCGTTTGGTATTGTTTTTGAAATCTGTTATGTTTTCAAATTCTTTGAATTTGAGATCGTTTTGAAAATAATTCTGAGAACGTTTCTGAAATTGTGTTTGGTTTTATTTTCTGAGTGTTTGTTTTGAGAAACAAAAAAGTAAAACTGTGTTTGGTTATATTTTTAAAAATCAGTTATTTTATAAGTATTCTGTAAAAACATATTTATGTTTGATTTAAAAAAAATTTATTATGAATACCAAAAATTAAAAATTAATAAAATTTTTTAATTGAAAAATAAATTAAAAATTAATAACCATAATATTTAAGTAATTACTATATCAATTAAATCTTAATTAATCATAATAATTAAATCAGAGAAATGGGAGAAATGGTAAAAATGAAATCAGAGAAAATAACTTTTAGTCGTTTTCAATTTTACGTTGGGAGCAAATGAGATTTTAGATTCGTTTTGAAATCTGTTTTCAAAAACAATATAAACCAAACACAATTTCATACCGATTTTGAAATCGATTTCCTAGGAAATCGTAAAATCAGTTTTGGAAACAAAACCAAACACGCAATTAGTTTCTTAATAAAAGTTTTCAAGTTTCCCCTAAAAATAAAAAGAAGTGGAAAAAAAATTTAAACAGAAAAATTAACTGATAATTTATAAACGGATAAAAAAAATAACGGTAAAGAATTGTAAAGGTAAAAATAAAAAAGTCATCTATTGTAAGCTTACACACGGTTATTCCATGCACATTTAATTTGTTGGAATTTCCATTGAAAAATTACAAACATCATGTCAGTTCATAAAACCATAAGAAAATATTTACAACGAAACGACAGGTCACTTATTGAACTTAGAAACAATTTCACGTGAAATACAGATGATCTATATCAAACTTACTATTAAATTACATCTCAAATAAAGGAGTACCACATCAAAAATAAATGAAAGGAAATAAATGAAGCATTATTTCACAAGATGTATTTAAAAATAATCTTTTAAAACCAAATTGTTAACAAATGGAACACTATAATGGCTTAAAATAATGTGTGATTATTAAGTTCATTATAGAAAGGTGTCATTTTATCTAGTTTGACAACTTAATCTCCTTCTTTTAAATTTTGACTGAAATGTTTGCAATCGAATGGTTTTTTTTTTTTTTTTTTTTTTTGGGTTTAATATTACTGAATTCATATAAGAGTAAAATTTTGTAAAATAATATATTTTATACTTTGAAAATTAAATTTTTAATAATAATACGCTAAAAAGACAAATATTTGTCTTAAAAAGAAGTGCAATTGAACGAGCGAAGAAATAAATTTGCTATGGTGACAGGATCAACGTTGTAAGTATTAGCTTGATAGGAACTGGCCAATGGATTTGGTGGCCGACAGGGGATGCTTACGATGGAAGGCTCGGCATGGAAAGAATGACGTCTCTTTTGGGTAAAAAAAAAAAATGGACATGCTGGTTTTGAATCAAAACTATTATAAATTGTAAAACAAAATAATTTCATTTTAAATTCTTTAAAAAAAAAAAAAAAACTCATATGTGGTTGTAAATTTTATCACGTGTTAATTTCGTACTTATTGTTGAGGTTAGACTTAAAATTCTCATATGTTTGAGTTAAAAAAAAAAAATTACAAAAACTAGATAATGAAACCATTTGCCATATAAGTCATGTGGACATTCATACCTCCCAAGTATTGAATCGAACCCCAGACCCCGAACCCCATTGCCATATGTTGAGGTAACCCAACGGGATGATCACATCAAATATTTAAGTTTAAACGAAAAGTAGCTGAACTTTAACCACAATCTAACGTGAAATACATATGATTTGTGGCTATGCTACGTGCACATGAACTCACGTATTAAAAAAGAATAACGTAAACAAACATTCCCCTCTCTTCTATCAAAATTGGAATTGGTAGTCAATGTGACACTGGAAAATATGCGTCTAGACTGCACGAATCAAATCGATTCATACTTGCACAGTGCACTGAATACAACCCCACTAAATTCGGTAATAAAATTCTATGAATTAGGTAACTTGTCGAATGACACTTTTGAGAATATGTGTTGTTATGTAGCTCAATTTTCTATATAAGATCATCTAGCCAGAGATGCCAGGCATCTGAATTTAGTACAGTATGTGCTAAAGATAATGTAGCTCCGGCCGGCATCAATGAAAATGAAAGTCCAGTTTCATCTTCCATGTCAAGAAAATATGACATCTCCTTTCCCTTCCTATTATGATTCATGATACAAAATCGCAATTAACAAATAAATAAGAAGTCGTTTCTAGCGTCCACAGATTCATCAAGCAAATAAAAATAACCTCCCGCGTGAAAATTAGTAGCATTAGAAACAGACGATGGTTCGACGATACAAGTCTACTGAAGAATAAGAGACCTGTGTCCTCATAACCTCAAAAATTCAAGTTACTGCTTCTTCTCTTCTGCTTTCCTTGGCTGGAAAAGAAAGGTCACAATGACAACGTGAGATCATAAATCCTCATTTTGTAGCTCTTTGTAAACATAATCAGAAGTAACATGAATCAGTTAATCTTGATTGTTTAAGATAAAAGTCCCCTAACAAGCAACATGAAGGATAAAGATACAGATAATAACCCTGCTCTTCAGCC
Source organism: Antiaris toxicaria (assembly GCA_035233585.1). Taxonomy (NCBI): domain Eukaryota; kingdom Viridiplantae; phylum Streptophyta; class Magnoliopsida; order Rosales; family Moraceae; genus Antiaris; species Antiaris toxicaria. Next base: position 25,745,947 of record CP141160.1, on the reverse strand, counting down.
AAAAATTTGAAGAGTTCTCATCCAAATATAACGTTCAAAGTAGTGCCATAATTCTTGTCCACCTATGCCATTTATTAACATAGAATTCAAAGAATATTGAGGATACTCAACCAGTCCTAAAACACCCTACAAAAACAGAATGAAGTAGAAACCTTAACTAGCTACAGATTCCAAATATCATCTGACATCTGTGTGTGGAAGTATTACAAGACAAAACACACAGACAACTGCAACAAAAACTGAAGATGTGATGAGTTCTATCTATACTATGATTTACATTGACCAATAATTAACAAATGAAGAGGCATAAATTCATCAAAAAGAAATAAAATAAAATTCTATTACAACCGAAGAAAGTGAAAACATATCCAATTCACCGAAGAAAATGAGAAAATCATGTACCACACACCAACTGTTCGACAAATTGCTCCAACGAAAACACGTCACAAAGAGCCCCAGAATAAGGGGGGGAAAAGCAGTACGGACCTTGGTTCCCGGTGCCGGTTGGAGGAGCTCCTCGTCGGGGATGAGAACGGGCCAGGGCTCACCAGCCTCGCGGAACATCTGCTCGGTCTCGAGGAACTGACCCTTTTGGAGAATCATGTTCCGAATGGTCTGAGCAGGAGTGGAGGTGGCGTCGAAGACCTCCTCGACTCCGTTGACGAAGGTGACGGTGATCTTGGGAGGCTCGTCGTCAGTGCGGCGCTTGACGAGGACCTGACAGGCCGGGTTCGACTCCTTGGCCTTGCGGGCGTTGCACTGCGCCAAGAACTCCATGCACGACGCCGTCCGTGGGTCCAACGCGTTGAACTCGATCCGAACCCTCGATAAAAACTTCAACATTCTTCAAGTCTCTCTCTCTCTCTCTCTCTATATATATATATATGTATATCTATCCCTCCTGAAGTCCAAATCAGTTCCACGCTTTTAGTTGAATGAATAAATTTTCCGACTCACAAAAAAGGCCACCAAAAAAAATCCCTAAAAAAAAAAAACTGAAAAAAATGGAAAACGAAGTTGCGACTTACAAACAACAACAATAAGAAAACGACGATAAGGGATGTTTGGTAAAAGGTTTATATTTTAATCATATTCAAACCTTAATGTAATTTTACATCAAATATAAAATTTTATATTTAAATATAATTATTTTTAATAGTGTTATAAAAACAATTATTGTTAAAATTTTTTTTAAAATAATCACATCAACTTTTCAACTTTAAAATATTTTTTATCCAAATACACATTTCATTCAAATACAAAATAAATACTTTTCAATTAAATACAACACTCAAAAAATGAATTATATTCAAGCGTAATTAAAATTTAATGCATTTACCAAACACCCTATAAGCTTTAAAACAAAATAAATAGCTCGGAAATATGGAAAACGACAACAAGGAGCAAACCGCTGCATCAATCGGTAAAAGCAAGTTGCAAAAAGCAATAACAATACAAAAATGAAATCTATATAAAATGAAGATGAATAATAATATAAAGGTGAAAAACCTAGAATGAAGAGGTTAGGTGGCATTTGATATTATTTTAGAAATGCTTTTTGTTTTAAAAAAAATTAAAAATGAAAATGTTTTAAAAACTGTGTTGAGATTATTTTTAAAATGATATTTACTTATATTTTCTGAATGTATATTCTGAGAAACATAAAATGAAATTTTGTTTGGTTATATTTCTGAAAACCCATTTCATAAGTGAGCATTTTATGAAAACATATTTATATTTAATTTTTAAAAAAATAACAAAAAATAAATTATTAGTCATAATTTAAAAAAAAAAACCTTTTGGTGGTGAGTTTTGCAATAAAGGATAGGGTGGAAGACATTGATAGTTTGAGTCCTAGGTAGTGATGACCTAGAACAGCGGTAGTGGCATCATCGTTCTAGAGCAGATGTGATTGTAGCAATAATCCTAAAGACACGAAATCATAGTGCTAATGACAACTTTTAAACTCGCAACTTGATAATCTTTGTCGTTGCCGAATATAGAGGCTATCGTAGTGGGTTTCTTGGGCATCATCTTTTCAAGATCTGGGTCCGAGTCCGTGGTCATCATTGTGAATGGGCTGTCATCGTCACCGTTGTCAGGCCGTGGTTGTTGTCTTTTCTTCAGAAACGGGGACTGTCACGATAGTTGTATTCGTAAGATTTGAGTCGTGAGTCGTGAGTCGGTGATCATTTATTAAAATCTAGAATTGAAGACTTATATTTATCTATTTTAAAATCATCGTTGCATAAGCCAAAATATGCATTGTAAAAGGGTTAACTGTGCTTAAAAAATAGCTTATCTCTTTCGTAAGATATATTACAATTCAAACAAATAAAAAATAATTCAGGTATTAAATTTAGAAGAAAAAAAATTCAGATACTGATTTTAAAGAAAAAATTGAAGAACATAAAATATTCAACGACTTCAAAGGGAACGAAAGAGTATTCTTAGACCTTTAATATACTTAACAACCATGTAATTTTTTAAGGGTTCCCCTAAAAAATTTAACTGAGTGACCTTATGCGACACTTTTATAGTTGATGTTTATTTTTGGGAAAAAAAAAAATTTAGTGTAAAGACTAATTTTAAAGGCAAAATATCCTTAAAATTATTTAAAGACAAATTAAGGGCCTGCCTTACTTATTCTCAATAAAAAAACAACAACTAGCTTTTTTAACACGTTGCAAATGACACATTCCTAAATCGATAAAAACGACATCAATTAGAGAAAGACAATGTATACAAAACAACAAGACGACGTCAAATTGAAAACGACAAGAGCACCGTAGGTTAATATATGATAAAAAAAAATGAAAACAGCAATAAGAGCACGGAAACCTATGTGAATTTGGCTTAAGAAGCCTCATGGAAGTGTCCATTGGAGCACCAATTGCAGAAATCACATGGGAAATTACTGGTCCGCTAGCAAATAAAATTACCAACAAAAGAAATAATATGGAGTGTGATATGATATTATTGTTAGATTATATATATAATTATATATACATATATGTTAAATTCATGTATTATCCTAATAATCTCATTTTCCAAGCATTACAATCAATTGAAAAGAGATTAATTACTCATTAATCGTAACTTGTATTAACCTTACCATTATTACAATGGCTCACTGATCTAAATCAATGTGATATTATATAGGCATTTTTCTTTGTCTTTTGTAGTTAGTCTGAAACTTATATCCAGAGTAGGGATGGCAAGGAGGAGGGTTTTGAGCAAGGTGGGTTTCTTACCAACTCGTCTCATAAGAAAAAATACTCATCTTCCCTGAACTGTATACCCGTTTATGTTGGTGAAGCAGATTTGGACAGGTTTTGTGGGGTAAGTTCGTGATTTTCTCTTTAATCCATTGAAAAATATACTATACAAAAATAATTTAAAAAACAAAAAAAAAAGAAAAATTATATAAAAGGGAGTATATATGTACGTATACGTTCTTTATATGAAGATAGACAATTTTTTTTATAAATTTAAATATATATTTGTATTTGTTAATATAATATATATAATTTAAAAATCAATTATACCTAAACAAGACAGGTAATAAAGTTGAGACCCTCAAATACAATTCCGTTTCAGACTTGTTTTGGCTTTTGAAAACCTATTTCATTTATAACTCATCTCTATTAAATTTTATAACTCATCTCTATTAAATTGATTTTTCTCCACCCTATTTGAATTGAATTATTACAGGTAGATAAATTAGCGGGTAAAATTGATATATCTAATATTTAAGGTTTTAGATTTTTTTGAGTGGGAGAAGGTTTTAGACTTAAATTCCTTTTTTTTTTTTTAATTACAAAAGTCCAAACATGCTATGGTATAGAGTAATGTGACCAAAATAGATGATGCTATGAAAATAAGACAATTAGTTGAAGTGGCAAAATTTAATTGGACAAACGCATAAGTTTTGTGTGAACAGTTCAAATATATTGTCCTATTTTCCAATTGTATTAATCTGACCGTCCAATTAAATTTTGCCACTTCAACTAATTGCTTAAATAATTTTAGCAAAATTATTTTCTTTTTATATGATCAAGTTAGTTACTAAATTTAAATAACTTGCATTAATCTGTCTGTCCAATTAAATTTTGCCACATCATCTAATTGTTTAAATAATTTTAGCAAAATTATTTTCCTTTTATATGATCAAGTTAGTTACTAAATTTAAATAACTTGGGCAAATAATAAGTAAGAGATCTTGACTCCACCCTTTTAGGCTCGCTTGTTAGAAGCTATGTTGACTAGAAGTGAATATGATGTTGTAAGCTCATAAAGTTTATTTTCAATAAAAAAAAAAAATGAAAGGCTAAATTATCAACTTCAACAAGTTCAAAGTTGCCTAATAAAAAGAGATGAAATGATGTTATAAATATCAGTTTTAATTCTAATTTTTAGAATACTAACTCACGGCATATTTTCATTTAATTAATATAATAATACTTTAAATATTTATTAATAAAATAATTTTCATATTATATAAATTAATATTTAAAAAGTTAAAATTAGAATTAATTTCGAGAAAAAAAATAATCCTTTATTGAACATGAGAAAATTACGGTAGCCTGTCGCTGCAAATTCATTCTGACACGATGACTCGAAAAATATAATATCTTATGTTCTAAGCAGGGAAGATTTAATAAATTACGCAATTTATGATTTTCCTTTTTAAAAAACAAGCAAGGGAAAAACGATAAAAATCCAAGCTGAATCAAGACCCCCCCACCTCAAAAAATGTACAAACGGGAAAACTACATTTTTTTTTTTAGCTGCTAATCTCTCTATCGAATTTCGGTCTCTTGGAATTCTGTACCTCAGGCACGGAACTCCCACGCTGCTGGAACGATGCATCATGCTGATATGAACAATTCGCTCCATGTCGGCAACCCCTTGAGCTATTAAAGTATATGCAAGGTTTCATTATTTTAGGCTTCGACTCTCTCGGCTTGTGGCCGTTTACCGGTTCCTGATTTGTTATCGATTGGTGGTTATAACGGTTACCATATTGTGGAAGGGGCTCCTGCCTCTCTCCTCCATGTTGTTGAATCAAGCTCTTGTAGTAATTAATGTCTTTTGGCGGAGCAGTTACATGAGAAGGCGGGCAAGGAACAGAAATAGCAGGGGGCGGCGGAAGCCGTGAATTGGGAGGGTGTCCCATTGCAGCCCCATTTGGCTGGGGATAGAGAGGTCCATTTGATACAGCAGCAGACATGGGTATGCTAGAGGGTGTCCTATTAACCTGAGCGGGTAATGGATCTGAAATGGCCACAGGAGGTGGCCTTGATATGGATGTGTTTTGTGTGTTGTTGGTGGTGGTGGTGGTGGTTGTGGTTCCATAATCTGTCACCAATCTCTCAACCATCTTTGGGTTAGTAAGAATTTTAAGAAGCAATTCATGGTCAATCAAGTTCCCTCGCTCATTACTATTTGCAAGTCCAGTCAAGGCAGCGGCAAGAAAGCCATGTTCTGCGCCAAGAGTCATTCCAGCTGCCTGCCTCTCAGAGACGGGGGGATCTGCCATGTTCATTGCACCATGTTGCAACGAAGATGGAACTCCAGTGGGTTGTTGAAGGGACTGTGAGCTTATGGGAAGCTCATATGGCGCCAGGGGTTCAGACAACATATCTGTTGTCACATCTTCGTCTTCAATGGGAGTAATAGGTATTGACGGAGTTGGCACACCATCATCGCAAGAATCTTCCGCATTCAGCATAGCTGAGGGACTGGGCACAAAAAAAAAAAAAAAAAAAAAAGTTTTGTTCAGTTCAAGGACACATCAAAACCCAAAGATCAAGAATTGTACTAAGCCAAGTATCAAACTTTGGTGGTATTGCAGATGGACGCGGATAAACTGCTTCAAGTACTCTCATCTCCCTCTGATTTTGAATTCCGGCCTCTTCGCTTTCATCTCCAGCAACAACTTGCCAGGTCACACTGAATACGAACTGTTAAGAGAGAAAGATAACCAAAAGGGATGAACAGTTCGTGTTAAAAATCAAATTCAAAATTAATGTCCATTTGCAAAGCGATTGTTTGTGACGGCACGCGGAATGGGTGATAAATAAATGTAAATCCCAAAAGTATGATTTTACCCTCGGAGGACATCTCCATTTGATGGTAGGGATTTGGGACAATTTGGTTTGTAACGCATTTACAGGATGAGATCCTTCAAAGCCAGGAGGTAGAACATCGTCAGAGCCTGTTCCAGTTGAATGTGACAGCCATGATGTCTTCGCTTGAAGATGATCCTGAGAATCTAATCCAACTTGCGAAGGAGATTCTTCTGCTAGAAACAGCCTAACCTGTATAAGGGTGCAACGTTAGTTCTGATGGTTCATGGCTACATTTTGTTGGATGATAATCATCAATCCTTGTAGGACTTTACAAACTCAATGGTGTAAACTTTGGCATACATGAAAATTTTACGTTCATGAATGAAATTTTGACTTTTTATAACAAATTTCCTTTTATTGTATTAAATAAAATTTCTTCAGTATAATAAACCTAGCAACAAGAAAAAGTATCAACTAATATAAAAGGAAAAACCAAAGAACAAAGAAAACATTCCAATAAAATTTGGCAGAAGAAAAACATGCATAATAGGTTCACCTGTTATCACATTATAACTCAATATCTGCCAGCAAGTTTCCTATTTACATTTGCATACCAATAAAGTTCAGAATGCTATTTCCCAAAAATTATCAAGTTTGTTGGTCCAAAAATCTAGCCAACAAGAAGAGTGTATACTTTTAGCACTCAAGAGGAAACTAATACACAATCACAGAAAAGAAAGACACAGCTGGGAATTCAATATGGTTGTGACTAGCACATACTGCAAACCTTCAATCTAAACAAATCTTTTTAATGCTATAAGCACAGCCACAATCATTTTAGTTAGCAAGCAGTCAGGAAAATGAATGTAATTTTACGAAGATCTTAAACACATATCAAATAGATGGCACCTCTAAATGAACTCCCCTAAGCACTACCCCTCTCTATCTCTCTCTCTCCCTCATGAAAGAACAAATACCATATCGTCCAACCAAAGAGAAGTTAAACCCTTAAGCACATAGAAAATAAAATTTTCACTTCTTCCCTTCAAGGCCACTCATCCACTCCAGATCCAGATTGCTGAGTTTTTCTGTAATGATACTTTCACATATAGTCATGTACTCACAAAACAAACTCACTACAAAGTCATCTACGAATGCTGTCACGGAAAGGTCATTTCGTACATGATACTCCCCTAAGCACTACCCCTCTCTATCTCTCTCTCTCCCTCATGAAAGAACAAATACCATATCGTCCAACCAAAGAGAAGTTAAACCCTTAAGCACATAGAAAATAAAATTTTCACTTCTTCCCTTCAAGGCCACTCATCCACTCCAGATCCAGATTGCTGAGTTTTTCTGTAATGATACTTTCACATATAGTCATGTACTCACAAAACAAACTCACTACAAAGTCATCTACGAATGCTGTCACGGAAAGGTCATTTCGTACATGATAAGGCATCTTGTATAATCTCACATACAGTGAGTTTCTAGCTTAAAAGGATCTCTCTAAACCAGTGGCAGCAAAATTCATGGTGAGATAAACTACTTTTTACATTACTCAACTACCTAGACCAACGACAGAGCATAAAAAAGGACAACGTTCATGACTAACCACAATCCCAGATAGATGCACTTCCTGAAGTTGCAAATCTACATCCATCCCTTACCAAATCACCCAAAAAGGGGTTTACTTTTTCCATTTCCACACTATATACTAACACAACATTACAAGTTAGTTAATGCTAATTCATATCAGCTATACTTCATAAGTTGAAACAAATTTATCAACACCACGTTACAAGTGAGTTAATGCTAATTCAAATGAGCTATTCTTCATAAGTCAAACAAAATTTTATTAACACCACGTTACAAGTTAATTAACGCTAATTCAAATAAGCAATCATTCATAAGTAGTAACAAATTTAAAAACACCACATCACAAGTAAATGCTAATTCATATCAACCAATCCTTCTCAAGTTGAAACATATATCTTAGTAGTAAAACTTCACTTATCACCTTAACTCTCTCTCTCTCTCTCTCTCTCTCTCTCTCTCTCTTTCGGTTTCATTTGACTCTAAAGTATTGCAAGGCCAAAACACAATTGCGAATTGAACTAATTGATTCCCATACTCTTCCATAATGCAATGCAATAAAACACTCAATAACCATACAAAGTTGTTAGAAAAACCAAATCCAAATACAAACATCCTGCATCAGAGTGAGAGCATAAAACTAAATTCTCAAAACCAATCAAACAAATAAGCAGCTTTAACTCATTGAAATCTTTGAATCAACCAAATGTTAAAGACAAACACACAAAAGAGTTCAGATAATAAACCATCATCCCAAAAGAAAGCAAAGTTCACAGAGCTGAGCTGATTGATTCTCTTGTCTTTTTTCATTTAGGAACATTTCCACTTCTCCGAACTCTATTTCTCGTCAGATTCGAACATTGCCAATCTAAACTTAATCGTTAATTAATCATCGGTTATCAATTATTACCTGACAAAGGTTAACATCTGAAGCCCATGAGACCCTTTTCGATTTGTGCGATTCCCGCATATTTACAGAACCAATTAAGGAAAAAAAGCAAAAAGAAAAAGAAAAAATCGATCGAAATCACGACAACAACAACAACAACAACAATCAGAACGACAACAACAACAACACTTCTCTTGTTTTTTTTTTTTTTTTCCCTTTCCGGTATTAGATTTACGGGTCCGATCAACAATGCAAACACCTGTCTAAAACTCAGATTCAAAACCCTAAACTTTTACTTTGGTCATCAAATCCCGAAAAAAATCCCCCCAAATTCGATCCAATAGAAATCGAAATCGAAACGATTCGAATCGAGTCGAATTGAGAAGACGACTCAGAAGACGCCGATCGAAGTCTTAAGAGGCCAGAGGGCGCCACAGAGTCATCCAAGGAAACCCTACACATCTTCTGGCCTAGGCGTTCGCAGTTCTGTATATATCCTTTTTTTTTTTTTTTTAATTCCCTTTTCTAATTTCTATTTTTTATTTTTTATTAGAAAAAAATACATTGGTTTCGGTTTTCGGTGATGCGTTTTGTGTTTTGTTTTCGTCGAATCGAGTGAGAGAGCGCGTGGAGTCGAGAGATAGTTGTGGGCTGTGAATTCAGGCTTGGCGCGTGGTGAAATGCGAGTGGGGGTTGGTAATGGGAAGTGATACAGTGTAGGTTGGGATTCGGTGTCCGGTGAAGTGAAGTAAGTCGTGAGGTCATGTTTGGCTGCCACTTTTTCTCCCCACGTGTGACGTGTCGAAACCTTTTTAACTGGTTTTCTGTTCTTTGTACGAAAAAAAATGTATTTAAAAAATGGTGAAAATCCTATTGATATTAAACGAATTTTGTTAAAAAAAAAAAAAAAAAGGAAGGGAAATATGGCACCCTAACACCATTGGTAAAAAAAAAAAATGCGGTAAAAAAAAAATTCCTCTATAAGATTTGAAAATTAAAACCTTTATTTTGAGATATTAAAAAAATTAAAATAATAAAAACTAATAATAAAAATTATAAAAAGATAAAAAAATACTATTATAATTATGGAGATTCACTCATACAGGTTTTAAATTTTATCCTTTTTGTACACTTGTTTTTAAAGTTGTGTTTCCTCTTAATTTAACTTTGGAAGAAGAGAAAAATACCATTCACTTGGAGGGCATTCTATGATTCTAAAATAGCATTTTTCAAAGTTGCGTATCCTCTTAATCTATAAATGTTTTTTAAATAGCATTCTATAATTCTTTCAAACGTTAAGAGTCAATACTTCAAACGTTAAGAGTCAATACTATACCCTACTATTAGATTTTGATGTGCTATATTTATATATATATATATACTATGATGTGATTTGAAGTTCATAAATACATACATTATTCCTTTTTTTGATGGTAAATATATACATAATTCTTACTATTAAAAATGTCCAATAATTATAAAAATATAAATATAAGGGCTTGGATTGTACTTGGAGGCTTGGCACCATGTGACGTAATAATTAATATTATTAAGGGAAGAAACGAAAATGTGGGAAGAGGGAAAAAAAATTGCATTTATAGAAGAGAGAAAACAATTTTACTTTTCTATAGAAGAAAAGAAAAGAAAAGAAAAAAGAAGAGAAAGCAAAACATGAATTGACACTTAATAAAATATGAAAGACAGAAAACAATTCACATAGTGATTAGTATCTACTTCATCTTGGTTGGCCAATTTAGCGTCAATTATGGGGTGTCTTTCCCCACTTGTTATTTTAGAAAATTTTTGGAACACAAGAAATTCAATTGGAATCGTCATTTGCTAAGAAAGTAGCAAAAAGTTAATGGTTAAGAAACAAAAACTTTTCGATGTCACCACGTCTATTCTTCACAAAACGATTGGTTGTGGATTTTATGTAGATAACCTACACGAGCAACTAATGAATCCAATGATATATTCAACCCAAAAGAAAAAAAAAAAAAAAGATGGGTAAGTAAAGTAAAACCGCATATATCTTGTTTTGATTGACAACCATGATTCATGTGAAATCATAAATAGGAGAATAATTCACGTATCATAATTTGTATAATTCTATACTTTAGACCAGTTCATATGATTCAAAAAAAAAAAAAAGGAAAAAAGTTATAAAAAAAAAGAGAGTATCATAGTTTGCATGATTTAATAATGTCATTTTTTAGTCGTATTGTTATTCTACTAAATTTGATTGGGTAATTACAAGATTCTTATCGTATGTACTGGCAAATAAAGAACTAGACCGTGCCTCACTTTAGCCAAACATACATGTATGTATGTGTGTGTGTGTGTGTGTGTATACGCCACTAAACCTAAAACTACTGCCTCGCTTTCCCAAAAAAAAAAAAAAAAAAAAATCTATTACCTCTTCGGTGAACTTGATACTGAGTATATATTATACATCTCGTTATAATTTTAAAAAAATTTAATTGTATTTTTATTCTACCGACAAATAAATTTTTAAATCCTTGGATTAAAGTTTTCTAATAGCCAAAGCAGTTTTGTATCATATGACGTATAATTTTAACATGAACATTCACAATTTAATCGTTTAACATCTCTAATATAACGGTTAAAAAAAAAAAAAAACTGGCTTTTCCAAATTAATAGAATAAAAGTGTAATTTTAAAATAATTTTTTTTGTAAGTTTTATATCCCAATATAGGTTTGTTATCCCTTATTATTATTATTATTATTATTATTATTATTATTAGAGAGTGATGGGGTTTAACTTTACGTGGTGGGTTTACCCTAAACACCTCAATGAAATTGGCAAATTGCGTCTTCAGTTGAACGAAGCCAATGGGGGCACTCCCAAGACCAAAGATAAGATGGAGACAGAAAAAATAAAAATAATAAAAAATCTGACTACGCCATGAAAATAAATCAGTGGGAAATATGGAACATCCAATTTATTACAATGACACACGACACGATAAGGCTTCAAGAAGCTCTTCACCTTATATAGTGGCCTCAAACTGTGGATTAACAAGCAAATGCGTCTATACCAAACCTAACAACTTCAAATCCAAATATGTCACATTTTGAGAAGGTAACAGAGAATAATAAAAAAATAATGGTAGTTGTAACAATAAAATGTACATAAAATCTCACTCAGTGTCACATATATATGTGTGTGTATATATATATATATATATATAGAAAGAGAGAAACTCCCAGGAACTTGCATGGACTAACCAAGGCACCAATGCAGCAGAAGCAGCAGGAGTACAAAACTAAAGTAGCTAGCTACCAATCAAGATGATCAACTATTAACTCCAAACTGCTTGCTAAGGACTGGTCACCTGCCACCGTTTCCCTTTGTAACATAAGCTCGGATCAAAATCTTCACCTCTGCCATTTTCTCTCTGAATAAAGCCGAAACTCAAGCAATCAGTAATCGTGTCATAGCGCAAAGTTCTGGAAAATGCATAAAGGACCAAAGGAAACACTAATTTTCTAGACCAGTATGAGGAATCAATAGATTAAGCAAACAGAGAAGAGTAGGGAAACACGAACGTTGACTGAAGTTTAGAAAATGTAACGAGCATGCCTACCGTTTGCCTTTGCACCCTGCTGCGCTTGAGACGTCGATCTTTGGATACGTGGAGATCCCTGCCTTCCGTTTGCCGGCCCGGGCAAAGAATGTCTCTTTTTAATGTAAATCTCTCTGTCTTGCACATCAGGGCTAGATCTTGGGGAGTTATTTGCACTGACCTTTGCTCGAGCAGATTCCGTTGCCTGCATAAAGTGAGGGAGAGAACTGCTGCTGCTGCTGCTATCTAGTTGCTCTTGCTCATTGTTCTCAGTTCTCGTTGAACCTAAGGAATTCCGTCTCTTTCCATTTTTCTGTTCTTTAGGCAATTTTTCCACGCTGCTTCTTGGGCCAGAATCACGATTTGCACTTGAGGGAGATTTCTTCACAGCAGATACGGACTTGCGTTTCTTTTCAGACTCGCTCTTGTCAGATTTATTTCTTTGTTCTTTCACTGACACCTGACTAGCAGGTGTTCCTTGGGATTCAGCAACCGTCAGATGACTTCTTGGAGAAGCTTCTGGAGATGAGACATGTGGTTGGACACCTGTCTCAGTCTGCTTTTGTTCCCTCTGAAACTCGCATGTTTTCTCCACTGGCTTCAACTCTACCTGTGGTGAATCTATTGAAACTGCAGAGCCAACAGACTCACCATTCGCAACATCAAGTTTATCTTGCTGATCAGGGATTGAAGGAGACAAGCAAGACTCTGTGACTGCAGGAACATCCTTCACCTTGAGATCTAAATTTTTCTCGCCATTACCAGGACTGTGAATCCCTTCCACTGATATTTTTGCTACAAGCTCATGTTCAATGGCTCCAATTTCAGATCTATCCGGTGAATCAAGCGTGGAAGTGACAGAGAGTTCGGTGCCACACTCAGAGCCACCGAGTTGAATTCTTGATCCATGCACTGGACTTTCTGCCATACCTATCTCCTTTGTCCTGATTATGGATTGTGTCCCAAATGAGATCAATTCCTTATTTGAGTCATCTCCAGCTTCTTCATAGGAGGAACTCATCGTTCGACCTGAATTGACTGTTGAACTTGGCTCTTCAAATTTTGATTGGGTAGCAATAAAGGAAGGACTACTTGCCTTCTTAGATCCATACACAAATTTCTTCGCCTCCGTCTCAGTCTCTAATTCTTCTGAGGCAAGTCTCTTCATTGAACGCTTTGGTTGTTCAACATCCACTTCAGGTTCCTCCAAATGACAATCCAGATCTGGTTGCATATCTTGATCTTGAAGAGAATTTATCTTTGCTGAGGACTCTTTCACGTCAGATGTGCTTGTGTTCTCAATCTGAAGTGGCTCCAAATTATCTAGCATTGAAGAAGTAGTCGAATGGCAGGTCTGAAATTCGAATTTGTCTGCCTCGTAAGTGATCAGATTGTCTTCACTTTCAGATGGCGCAGCTGATTCATGGACACTACTTGGCTTTGAGTCCATCAAGTTGCAAATTATTTCAGACTCCACCTTGGTTTCCGATACAGACTCAATATGTACTTCCTTTTCTCCTTCCTGTTGCTCTGTGACTGGCTCTAATTTTTTCGACTCTGCAGCATTCACTGATGAGACCGACATCCACCTCTCCAACCAGTTCCAAGCAGAGTCTGGTTTAGAAGGATCACACTTAACGTTGATAGGTTGGGTCTTTGGTGTTGATTGTAAAAGCTGTAATCAAATAACAAAACCCATTAAGCAATATATAGGCATGCGAGATAAATAGCCTTTAACATTCCTGCAAAATAAAGAGTGACAAAACAATAACTGTACCTGGCGGGCAAACCTATTGCCAAGTAGCTTCTCTGCGCTAGTTTTCACCGTGCTCGATTTTTTTGCTACGTTTTCTTGCTTCTGAAACATGAAAAATGCCAGAATAGCAATTATTTGTATTTTACCATCTAGTAACTTGTGCAATCAAATTTGTGGTCCAGCGAACTCCACAAGGGAATGGGGGGGAAAAAAAAAAAGAAGAAGAAGAAACAGAAAGAGTTCGTGTGAAAAAATGATGTACATATAAGACATCACTAATAGCAGCATCATAAAATTTAAAAGTACTTAAAGCAAGCAAATTTTGAACTCCCAGGCAAATGTTTCAACATTCGAAGGGTGTCATCTAACCTTTGCCAGTGTGAAGTATCTAGGCATCATGTCTCCTTTATGTACTAGTTAATAAGACCTATAAAGAAGCCATAGGCCTACAAACTTTGCAGCTTCCAAGTTATAATTGTTCCATTTATTCCTATTCATATGCTCCATACATCATGCAATTAAAGAAGAAAGAAACTTGAATTAGGTAAAATTACCTTCCCATCTGACTTTTGACATGATCCTTCCAGAGATAGCTGAGCATGTCGAGCACGAACAAGAGCTTGCATTTTCACTATGGCCTGAATGCACCGTAGCGTTCCTACAGCATGCCTACGGACAATATGACCTCGAACTGCAGCTTGCAACTTAATTACGTTTTTTAGCTTTAGCAGTGCTCTTTGAGCCTGGTAAATAATTTGACGAAAAATCAGTTCAAAGATCCATGATGTGTTCAATTTTAAACTTGAATAAATAGAAAAGAGAAACTACCAAGAAGCCTCTAACAGCAGTCTGGATGGCAATGACAACAGATTCCTCAACTTCAGCATCAATCTCTTTTTCGAACTGAGTCTCATTCTCATTTCCGGTCTCATTCTCAAGTCTGGTCACCTCTTCATTTCCAGTCTCCTCTACATTTCCAGTCTCAGTTTCATTTTCAGCAGTGACTACAGTGTCTGGTACTTCTGCTTTTACTGCCGTTATCAACTGGGGTTTCTCATCATTGTAATGTAACACAGAGAATTTCTCTTGAACAGTGGCATCAGCTGATGCTCCAAAGTTAACATTAGCAGATTCCGAACCCTCCTTATTTCCAGAAGTTGGGGTTTCTGTGATCACAGTGTTGCTTAGAACTCTATGACGGGCAGACCTCTTGCGAAAACTCCACCCACGTTTATCGCTTGAACTCTTACTCTATAATGAAATTCATTCAACATTAATTAGATTACAACAGATATACACAGAGCAAAACAAATAATTATTGCTTTAATTGCAGAATTACACACAAAAAGAACTACATTACCACGACAGTAATTTTTAGTACGGGACTACCGCATCAAGGAACCATAAAATAAACACATAAATGAGTTTAAATAATTGGAAGATAATAATGTTATGTCTAATGATTAAAATCAACTTTGTATGATCAGAAAATAGTAATAATAAGCACATAAACCAACTTTACATTTTTACCACAATAATTTTTGGTACGGGCATCAAGGAACCATGAAATAAGCACACAAATAACCAAGTTCAAATAGTCAGAAGATAATAACGTTTTATTAAAAAACCAACTTTGCATAATCAGAAAGTAGTCATAGCAATTATTAATTTTCTCTTTTTTTTTTTTTTCCTTTTTTTGCTAACATATATTTAGAATGATTTATGCCCCAGCATTGCGCAATAAAAATCAACCGGCAACAAATATGAACAGAACGTTAGAAATTGACTGTGTTGGACCGATTGGTGATCAAGGGAATTATGAATATGGTAATGTTTGAGCGGTGACTTTTCCGTACAACCGGCATTACTATATAAGGCTTATCTTCTTACTTGTTTTAACTTTTTCAAAACTTGTTTAAAAAATAAAAATAAAGACAAAATAACTTGGAGAATTACACCACAATAAACTTGAGATTTAAGAGAATCTATCCGCAATCCTGCAGTTATATTAAGACGTCAACTTTCTCTTAATATCACGGCCAAAAAGAAAATAGTTATATCAATGTCAACAATTCTATTCCAGATTCTTAAATTTTTACTTTTGAACTGTGTCAGTGAACAAAATCAAATATAACAAATCCAAAAAAATAAAAATAAAGAAAATAACTAATCAACCAATTACTTCTCTTGATGAATTAAACAGATTTTGTTCAATGAAGATCCGCAAAGTTGCATACAAACTCTGTTCCGTGAAGATACTCAATTCCTCAGATCTTTGGATAAAAATTCTTTAAAAACAAACAAACAATTTAAACTTCTCCAAAACTTCCATTTTCCATTGCTTGAATTCAGAGCATTGGCGATTCCAAGTAACGCCACCAAGCAATTTAGCATTTCTATAATTAAAAACCAACAAATTACGCAAAAATGCAAATCAAAAAAAAGCAACAAAAACAAAAATTCGTTTTGAATTTTCCGCAGTCCAAAATAAAAAATGAACCAATAGGAGGGAGAAAAAAAAAATACCTCAGTGACTTCGAGATCATCCTTGCCCGCTGAATCGCCACCGCATGTGATAATCTTGAAACAAGAAGATTTTCCCATTTTTTTTAGTTTTTTTTTTTTCCCACTCAACGAGTAGTTTCTTCTTTTAGGACCTCACTCTCTCTCTCTCTCTCTCTCTATCTCTCTCTCTATCTCCAACTCGCAGACAAAAAACCGCCTATGTAGGTGGGCAGCTTTGGAAATTGTAGACAAGAAAAAAGCCCAAAGGACCCGGACCTCAAAAAGCTCCTTAAACCTAGTTAATTTCTCACGTTAAAGTCCGCCATTTATCTGCCCCGTTGAAGTCTACGGTATGTCCGTTGGAAGAGAAGAGGAAGAGAAGGTGACAGATATTTTCATGAAAGCCTGTCATACCCCTTTACCCTTTTTTTAATTTTTTTTAAAATAAATTATTCTTAATTTTTTTAATTTATAAATTTTATTTTAAAAAAATAAAAATTATAATTAAATTAATTTAAATTTAAAAATCTATAAAGAAAATGAATTCTTAATTGACAAAAATATTTACATAATTTATAAAGTTTATGGAAATGATATTGATAATAATAAAATCTTATCCAACTAATATACGCGCGAGAGATTGGTACTGCGCATTACCGAGTAAAATATCGAGCGTGACCGTTGATTGCTTCTAAATAATGCGTTTTTGTGCTAATCTGAGTATATCGACTGCCTTCATTATTTTGTGTTTGTGTGGACCCCTTTGTAACCATGTTATTTTTGGAATCGCAAGACATAAACTTGTTCTACGTGTGCCTAGGTCTTTGTGGTCTTCTTAAAATCTCCAAAAAAAAAAAAAAAATTGCGACTTCCACACAATTTCAAAAAAAGAAAAAAAGAGATAAAAAAACCCGATATTGACAACTAAAAAATATTTATACAAGTATATTGGATCCTTTTTTTTTCTCTTTTTTTTTTTCGATTGAATTTGGAACATGAGAAGTAGAAATTATTGTGTGTACCAAACAAGCACCACTTCTATTAAAATCATGCCATTGCTTTTTTTTTTTTTTAAGATAATCCATGTTGTATTGGAAAATATAAAAATGTAAAGAAAGACAATGAGATAAAAATGTAAAGAAAGACAATGAGATAAAAATGTAAAGAAAGACAATGAGATCTTACTTTATAATTTGATTAATGATGATTATTGAATTATACTTTGGAGCAAAATTAAGTAAAAACAATACCATGCTTGTAGACGTGCAATTCTAATTTACTTCAAATCCAAGGAGCAAAAGTAGTAAGCCATTCAAAAAATAAAAAGGGAATCTTTTAAAGTAACATGCCATCTCTTAAAACTCACCAAAAATCAGATCCATTGTATTGGAGAAGCATAGATTGCTGTCTTATCTCTGCAATGACATGTTTGCTATGAAGATAATCGTTCGTCGTAAGTCATTAGACTCAAAACCAAGAGATTTAGAGATGCATTTGGGACTGTTATTATATTTTCATTACATTATAATATAATATGATATTTATTTGGTTTATCATGCATTATTTTTTAATATAAATACTTTAAGATTTTAAATCTAATATAATTATCGTTTATCATTTCTATTTTTGTATGTTTTTATTAATTATATCATATAATATCTTTCTTATCAACCATATAAATACACATTATATTTAAATATAATATAAATATAAAATATCTAAATATATATTATATTTAACATATTATACTTGAACAACGTTCTCAACAAGTATCATAACCAAAGGATGTATGATTAAAGTGAAGGGAATTTATCACGAGCTATTGTCGAGAAATTGAAAGTGCAAAAACTTTGAAGAAAAAACGACAAGTTTGCGGGACCCTCTCTCATGTGAGGATTAGGAATAAATAGAAACGGTGTCTTATGGGATACAATGGAGGTTGTCTAGTATCTCTCTAACAAATAATTGATCCCCTAAACCGCTCTAATCTCCCTAACCTACCCATCCATTTGACAGCTATTTTGTCCTCCCGGGACACGTGGACGACTGTCCAGAGTGACACGTAAGATCACAGGGAGCCCTGGCCCACAAGGGGGAAAATGGGATCCTTGCTTGCACAAAACATGGAGTGCCATCTTAGATCCGCTCTACTCTGCAGCCTTGCATTATGCAAGTGGGCTGCCATGAGTTTGTCATGTGCAACCCAACTATCACATTATGATCACGAATTTGATTGATGTTTTGGACCCTTGACCTGTTCAGATCTAAACGACACGTCGTATGCTCCCATCTTATATGTGAAACCGTTCTAACCAAGTGTGTTCCAATGCTTCATCTAAGAAATTGTCATATTGACACAACTTACGGTCTTTATATATATATATACTAAATTTAGTAAAGACAAGCCTTTGATTTTTCTGATTTTCTATTTGCTATATTTTATTTGTACAGGATATAATTGGTCAACTATGTGAAATAAGTCACATTTTTTGGTTGCCCATAAAAAAAAAAAAAAATTTCCATACATATAATTAGTCCTGAGATAATACAGCATTTGAGGAGGAATATACAATAGAATACTACATGGGATAAAACATGAAGCTAGAAAGATAGAACATGAAGCTAGAAAAGATAAAGCATTGCTACATCACAACCGAACATTATATTCGGTGAGGAGTTTTAGAGGCTTCTCAAAACGTTATATTTATATTTATTGACGAGTCTAAAAATGGCATTAGTTAGTTGTGTGGTCTTCTTCCCTTGTCTTAAGGGAATACAACTAATGGGCACCTAACCATTATAAAAACCATTTTTAATCTCTTTCAGATAGCACAGCAACAATTTGACACTTTGGGTTAAGTACCCTGTTATGGTTTGCTTTTAAAGGTCATTGAAAGCAAAGCCAGAGAGACCACAGACAGACACATGACTAATTTATTTAATAGGTGAAGAGTTAATTTCAGCAAATAATCTACCAGCACAATAGGTACAACATCATATGACTGTCCACCATATGGACCTCTCTCTCCTCTCTCTCTCTCTCTCTCTCTATATATATATATATTCAGTGAACGATTGGTGGAGCCACTAGGCACATGGGGAGATAAAGGGAGAGCGAGCCTTCTAAGATCATGTGAGTGATAAAATGTTATTTTCAAAGCCCTATCATTGATTCACTATTTATGGGAACCGTTTTGGAAAAAAAATACGAGCTAAGTAGCCAAATTACATAAAAAGAACAATTGAATTGTCACTTTTTAGTTTTGTTGTTTGTTGCCTTCGTCCCTTATTCTTATTGGCTTTATGCATAATACTGTTCAAACATCAAATACTACTTAAAAGAATTTTTCTTGCAATTAATGAGTGTCATCGCTATTATCTTTTCGGTTTGGCCAAGTTTCTTTCTTTGTATGGGTGGTAGACTCTAAAAAATATGGTCATTGGCCTTGATGGAATTCACATGTTAGTGGCCTGACCAGTCATTATAGAACATTACGGAAATATAAATATATGAAATTGTGTCTCATGTATCATCTCAGATGCTCAGATTAATGTGGCCAGAAAATATATGTAAGAAGATACAAGTTGCATGTCAAAGAAGAAAATGATAAATAAATGGGGGTCTCTTGGAAGGACTACTTTCGTTGTGGGATTTAGCTGTCTTGGATTGATGTTTACAAAGATCTCAGTACCTTAAAAATAATAATTTACATTTAGGTCAGTATATTTTAAAATCTAAAATATTGTATGAAAATACCAACTCTAAAGATAAGTCTGCAAAAGCAAAGATAGATAGAGGCAATGCTATTTAGAAGCCAAGTCCCATAACCAATAATAGAGTCAGCCTTCTATTCTAATGAGGACGCCACTAATTATCTTTTAAAATTAGAAAAATAAAAAAAATGTAAAGTTTAATGGCAGTACATATGTAAAATTTTCGTATAAGTGGGGGCAAGACACAAAAATAAAATTTTTAGAACTTACTTTAAAAAACAAAAAGGAAAAGTTAGTAGGGATAGTTGCTCCTATTTGGTCTAGAGTGACTCCCTCACTAATCACAATGTGCATCAAATTTATAAATAGGGTTCAATTTGATTCGTGATGATGTTTAACGTCATTGATGTTATCAAACATTTCTCATATAAATAATAAATATCATGAGTTCTGGTTTTATTTGCCATATCATATACTTTTTCTTGTAATATAGTTAGGTTAAATCTGATTAAATATATTTTGATTTAAAAATTAAGTTAAATTAATTATTTTCTTACGTATTCATTTGGTAATAATAAATAAATAATAAAAGATTTCCAACTTCTACTGTTACAAATTTAAGGCTCATGAGCTACATGGAACATGGATTCAATTTTAATCTCATCAAGGAAACACATGATTGTCATGATTGTAGAAGATGGGGCCTGTTCTGGTTTGCATGGGTGGCCCTTCCAGCTTTAATTTATTCCAACAAGCTTGTTTCAAGTTGGTCTCAACAGCACGTTGAAAGCTGCCGCAGCTGGCTCACTCACAGGTCACAAACTTCTTCTTTTCTTTCTCTTCACTTTAGAATCACACAATATTAGTGCATTAATGGTCCCTACTAGGATATATACATATATATATATATATATACACACACACACACACATTTATGTTATTCCAATCCTTGACGTGTATTTCAAGCTCACACTAATAGCTTCCCAAGATCTCAAAATCCACACACACTTTTGTTTAAACCTATCTTTTCTTCTTTGAGCTTTCTACATGTATGTTTTTAAACGTATCTGATCAAAATCAACTCAAAATTAAAAAATACCTATAGAGTTAACATAACTATTATATAAATATAATAGTCATCACACTAATAAGTAACAATACATGGTTAGTACAAATCAGTCAGTTTTACCTTTTCATTTTTATAGCCAATTAGCAACTGGTGGTTGGCTAAGAGTATCAAAATCCTGTCTCATTATTAGAGTAACTTTTTTTTTTTTGGGATAAAAACTATTGGAATAACTTAATAAGGAAACAAGGACCATTCATAATATAAAACAAACATAACTTTATGTTAATATAACTGTCATCATACTGAAAAGAAAAAATGGATGGTTTGTATAAATCATTTTGTTTTACCTTTATTAGCCAATTATCAACTGTTGGTTGTCTAAGGGTAGTTTTGGAGTTTTATAGATTTTTTTTTTTGAAAAAAAATAGTTTTGAAAAATATATTTAAGTAAAAAAAAAAAAATTGTTTGAAGTAAAAAAAATAAAATCTTAAAAATTTATTTAGAAAAAAATTATCATTATGAATTTTATTCTGTTCCTTTCGAAATTTTATGTAATTTAAAAAAAATCTAATTTGAATTTATATATATAAATTTATAAACTTTTAAAATTTAAAATTTATTGCAAAATTTTAAAAAAATAAATAATAAAAAATACTAAGAAAATAAAAATATATCAAAAAATTATTTTGGAGGTCAAAATTAATTCTAAAACTGCCTTTAAAAAGTAATCCTATTTCGCTATTAGAATAACTTTTTTTTTTTATAATTTTTTTTTTGCTGAATAAAAAATGATAAAAACTATTAGAATAACCTGACAGGGAAACAGGGACCATTTGTAACAAACGTTGGTACGATTACAATGATAACAATCTACTCTCATCTTGTTAGACTCTTTCCAAATTCGTCTGCTCAAGTTAATATTATAAAACTGTGACTGAAATCTCTCGTTTCCATTTTTTTAATTATCCTGAATTTTGTTTGATTTTTTTTAAGCAACAAGTGGCAATTCAAGTTGCACTTCTCGTAAGAGTTGGTCTTGGAAATTTTGGAACGGACAAGAACAAGGCCTAAAGCAGCGATAAGGGGAGCATCTAGACAGGAGTATTTAAATAAAAATATTTAGATAAAAATATTTAAATTGTCATTTAAATATCTATTTAAATGTTAATATTTAAAGAAAAAAGCATTTAAATGTTAATTTCTATTTCAACAGCTAGATTTTTTACTATTAAAAAAATTATTTAAAAATATTTTTTCCAGTATTTTATAAACCATTCACTTTTACTAAAATTACTCTTTACTCTCATTTTAAAAAATAAAATAAAAACATAAAATGAATTAGAATATCAGACCAAGCTATTTTTTTTTTTCGCTCAACAACTCTTATAACAAACGTAAAAGATCTATGCATTGTGTTCTTAAATCTCACGACATAAAGTGCTTTCATGAAATTTAGAGGAAAATAACAAGTAAGAAAAATGGCCAATTAAAAAAATTTTATGATATTAAAAAGCATAGGTGCCAATACAGCGGCCAATTTGGTTGCAAAGTTTACAACTTCTCTACATTGGGAGAACAAAATTTCCCAATCAATCAGTTGCCAGGCGTGCGATTTTACAGCTTACGAGGCCTTCCTCGTTTGCCAGTTTTCCCCTTAGTTGTATTTCCCCGGGTGATGCTTTTTAGCGGCTTTTCCAGTAGTGAGAGGGAGAGAAGTTTTTGGAGATTTTTTTTTTTAAGTTATTTTGAAAAAATATGTTGGGGGAGGGGGAATGGTTCCGAGTGAAAAAATATAAATTTTTAAAATTAAAAAAAAATCAATATGAAAATTATTTTATTTTCTTCAAAATTTTATGCAATTTAAAAAAACCATTTTATTTAGAATTGTATAAATAAAGTTATAGACTTTTAAAATTTGAGTTTCGTTTAACGAAAAAATTACATTTTAATTATACTCAAATATAATATAATTTTACATCAAATACAAATTTTACAACAATACTACGAAAATAATTACTGTTATAAAATTATATTAATTATTACATTTGAGTATATTATTAATATACTCAAATGTATATTAAAATTTAAAATTTAATATGAAATTTTTAAATTTTTAAAATTTTTTAAAATTTAAATTTTTAAAATATACATTTTAAAAATATAAATTTTTAAAAATATAAATTTTATTCTCTTCGAGTGAAAAAATATAAATTGTTAAAATTTAAAAAAAAATCAATATGAAAATTATTTTATTCTCTTCGAAATTTTATGCAATTTAAAAAAATTATCTTATTTAGACTTGTATAAATAAAGTTATAGACTTTTAAAATTTGGATGTTGGTTAACGAAAAAATTACATTTTAATTATACTCAAATGTAATATAATTTTACATCAAATACAAATTTTACAACAGTACTACAAAAATAATTACTATTCAAAACATTTTTAAAACAATCACATCAACTTTTCAACTGTAAAATACTTTTCATAAACACATATTTCATTCAAATACAAAACAAATACTTTTTAACCAAAGGCAACATTCAAAAAACAAATTTCGTTCAAATACAATCAAAATGTAATGCGTTTACCAAACACTTCCTTGTAGTTAATTATAACATTTTAGATATATAAATTATAAAAAAAAATGATATAATATTGAAAAAAAATTGATTTTAAAGGTATCAAAATCTGATACCAAACGGGAGCTGAATTTATAGATCTGATGCAAACTTCGCTCCCACTCTTAAATTGAAAAGTTCTAATAATGTCTTTGATATAATTCTAGTTCTGGGGCACTCACATTTATCTGCCCCGTCAAAGTCTACGGCATCTCCGTTGAGAGAGGAGAGAGAGAGGGTGACAAATGTTTTCAAGAAAGCCTGTCGTGTCTCTTTACACTTTTTTTTTTTTTTTACTTATTCCAGTGGATAAAAAAATTTACATAATTTATATAAAGATTGTGAAAATAATAATAATTATAATAATTATATCTTATCCAACCGTTGAATTCGCGAGACGACAACATAACCGCGAGAGATCGATGCTACGTTTTACCGACTAAAATATTTATTCTAAGCGTTCATTTAAATAATCAGTTTGGATTTATTTTAAAATAAATTAAGTTAAAATTAAAGTTTAATTTAAATTTATATTAGAAATTATGTTAAAATAAAAGTTAGATATTTGGTGTGAGTTCAATTCGTTGATCTAATTTAATAATTAAACTATACCAGACACTTCGTTTCAGTTTAGTTTAACATTAATTTGTATTAACAATTATGAAAATAAAGATAATTTGTATGAAAAGTTATGTTAAAATAACAAAAATAGAGATAAAGAAATAATAAAAATGAGTTACATCAAATTAAATTAAATTAAAATCAATTTAGATAACTTAACTTAACTTACAAATTAAATTAAACTAGATTAATAAATCAAATAAACTTTAGCACTTAAAAATTTAATTTAATTTTATATTAAAAATTATACTAAAATATTGAAAATAAAAATAAAAAATTATTAAAATAAAGTCTATTAAATTAAATTTAAACTTTTATCACATATATAATTTAATTTAATTTAATTTAATGTAAATTTAAACTAAAT
The DNA here is from genome assembly GCA_035233585.1 of Antiaris toxicaria. NCBI lineage: Eukaryota > Viridiplantae > Streptophyta > Magnoliopsida > Rosales > Moraceae > Antiaris > Antiaris toxicaria. Next base: position 25,721,146 of record CP141160.1, on the reverse strand, counting down.
TATGCGTATAAATTATGTTTCTTGTGCTGATCACAGTTTATCTATTGCCTTTATTTTGTCTTTGTGTGGGCCCTTTTGTAATTATGTTAGCTTTGGAATCGGGCGACACTTGGCTCTACGTGTCCCTAGGTCTTCTTAAATTCTAAAAAAAAAAAAAATCCTGCTACTTCCCCCACAATTTCAAAAAAAAATAAAAAAACCCCACAAAAAAATCTTTATATAAGTATATTGGATTGTTTTTTAGCTCTGATTTTATTTTAACATTATTGTGGGGGCCAAACAAGACTTTTTTTTTTTCTTCCAAAGATAATCAACGTTGTATTGGAAAAGAAAAGAAAAATTGTAAAGAAAGACAATCAGATCATGCTTTTTAATCTGATTAATGATGATTACTGAATTATGCTTTAGACCATCAGAAGTAAGGCCAAAATTAGTAAAAACACAACCGCACTTGAAGACATGCGGTACTGATTTGCCTCAAATCCGAGGACCAAAAGCATTAAGCTATTCAAAGGAAGGAAAAAAAAAAACACTTCAAAAGTAACACGCCATCTCTTCACACTCAACAAATGTCAGATTCATTGTATTTGAGAAGCATAGATTGCTATCTTATCTCTGCAATTGCTATGAAAATAATCACCCCTTGTAAGTAATTAGACTCGTTATCTTTAGGATAATCCATCGTTATTTAAAAAAAGGAAATGTCAATAAAATATACCTTCTATCATCTCTAATAAAGTACGTTTCGTAAACACATTATATTTTGATTGTATTTGAATAAAATTTATTTTTTGAATATTGTATTTGATTGAAAAATATTTGTTTTGTATTTGAATGAAATGTATGTTTGGATAAAAAGTATTATAGAGTTGAAAAGTTGATTTGATTGGTAAAAGTAGAGATAAATAATAAAGATGAAAAGTTGATGTGATTGTTTTAAAAAACATTTAAATAGTAATTATTTTCGTAACACTGTTGAAAAATTTGTATTTAGTGTAAAATTATATTACATTTACATAAAATTAAAATGTAATTTTTTTTGCCAAATCACACCTAAATTTGTATATAACATTGCTATATCTGTGATAAAAATGTGTGAAAATAACATATTTATTTTATTTTATATTTCAATACATAATATTATTTTTAATATTATTTATATTTTTTTGTCATTAATATTACACTTTAAAATTTATAAAAATGAATTTTTGGATTTAAATAAATTAAAATAAAAATATTATAATAATTATATGAAAAAAAGTAAGACAACAACTAAGATTCAAATGTTAAGTTTAACATCAAATAATCTCCTCAACCCTCTTCTTATTAAGCTTTGTTTCCATTCTGTTGGGAGGTTTATCCCTCGGAGATTTGATGAACCAGAGTGTCTGTGCTGTTTTTGTTATGAACCACCGAATGCCTCTCAAAGAGCCTCATTTTGGGAGGACTTGGAATCGCGAGTAATGGCCCAACAAGAATTCAGGGCTTGTCTTGGGGATCTTATTGTTTTATGCTCAACAAAGGATAAGTTGTGGGGAAGCCCATTTGTAGAAGCACGAAGTAGGATCCTCAACAAGTTTTGTCTCCACACGGGGGCAGTTGATCTTTGTATCTCACGTAGCTTTTTCACATTCCAAGCTTTCTCGTTGAGACATGAGAAGTCAATACCACTGGATGGAAATGTGGTGATTGATTAGTTTCCAAGTGAGAGATTCTTAATGTATGAAGATGAATTAATCAAGCCAAAAGAAATAAAAGTTAGGATTTTGGCTTATGAGAGCTTTGTCCCATATCGGAAAGGAAGTAAACTTTGAGGGATTCTGAAAACTATATAAAAGGCCCAAAGCCTTTTGTTTTAACCGCTCCAAGTAAAAAGAAAGACTATGAGAGAGTGTGGGGAGAGTGTATGTTAGTGATTTCTTCTGTAATCTCTTTCATTAGGATGTAGTCTATCCTAATAAAGGTTACTTCTTAATTCTTAATGTATAATATTAATGTATAGAAGATACACAATAAGATATACTTGAATAATTAAGGAGTATCTATGTAATTTTGAGTAATCACAAGTACTAATTCAGAGCTCTTCTATACATGCACGATAAGGTTGCCATTTCCGCAGTCATGTTTGATCTTTCCGGAGATGAGAATAACAAATTTGGTCTAAGCATTATATCAAGGTCTCTTAAAAGGAAAATGAAAATCCAGATATACTAAGTAAACCTGCCTATTCATGAAAATTTGGTCATATTTTCAATCATTGTTTCGCTAAAATCTTTAAAAATAAAACCTGATCAACAATGTTGTATTTGTTCTTGGGAAAGTTGAGAGAGGTTGAGTTGAGCTAATAGGGCTTGAGCAAGATTAAGCTGTTCAACAGATTGTTGCTCTTTCATAATTGATCGAATTCCTTTGTGTGGCGTGATATCATTGGTGCCATAAGCTTAGTGGCAGCTGGAAGTTTTGGAAGTTTCTTCTTGGTTGGAGATGGAACTGCTATCAATGTTTGGTCACACCGATGGCTTCTGTGGTCTGATAGAGGAATCCCAAGAGCAGCCTTCAGTCCAAGCGATGGTGCTTCATTGCTGTATCCCTTAGACTTGAAAAAGGCTGCTGAACCTTTGCTTCCGCAATCTAGAGTTTGGAATATTGCTTTGGTTGATAATTTGTTCCATCCTTACTCGGCAACATCAAGGTGTTGACGGATCCCAACCCTGATAGGTTGGATTGGTCGGCGGCCAGAAATGGGAGCTTCTCAGTCAAAAGCGCTTATTACTTGTGCTTCTCTGGAAAAGATCGTGGAAATTGAATATCCACGAGAGACTGACAATTTTCCTATGGCAGCTTGCTCAGGGTGTTGTTTCTGAGGGGCCGGTCGATTTGGTACTACACTTATTTTCTGAATGCATTATAACAAGATACTGTTGGTTTGCTAGGCCGTGGAATATCCGAATTGATATGCTGAACTTTGGAGCTGCTTCACTTTGGCGCTGCTGATTTTGCTCTGTTGGGTGTAGTTTGCTTTTACGAAATTCGGGGAGGTGAGGTGGTTTTTGAGATGAAACCTCTGAACCAGTGGGACCTTGTTCAAAGGATTCATCGCTTTGTTTCGGAACATCTTTGCTCTTTGCTGCTGGAAAAAGGTTAATCAAGACACTCGGGCACTTTGGACTAAATCCTCTTTTGCCCATTGCAGTATAGAGGCTGAATTTAGAGCTACTGAGCTGGCTATGAAAGCGGCTGTTTCTCTCCAAGTACCTTGTGAAATTGTTGGTGATTGCAAGCCTGTGTTGGAGGCGCTTTCGGTTATTGTAAGACCATCTTTCTTCAAATTCACAAGTTGTGTTCTCAAACTCAGAGTAGTAGAGATTGAAGAGGATTGATATACCTGATCTAAAGATTCCCAAATCTCTTGAGCAGTGGCCAACTCATACCCAGGCGATTAATCCTTCTCCATTGTATGAAATCTGGATTGGTAATAGTGCCTTCAATGTAGCCTTAATAACTCGGAATGAACTAAGTTGAGAAGGATTGAAGGGAGAACTAGGCTCCGATATGGAGAAGAGCAATAATGAAATTCACAAAGTTAAGGCTGTACAAAGATCAAATATATGCTCATGTGTTTTACATTCTAACAGGTTTGAAGCCAAAGCCTGTTGTTGGGGCCAAAATGGTAGCCTTTGATTGGTAAATTGTTCTTCCTTCCCTTTTTTTTTTTTTTTTTTTTTTGTCTTTTTTCCTGAATGACATTTTTTTATGACCTTTTTAGCTATTTATAACATTTCCCCACTAAGTCAAGTGAAGTGGTAGTTAATCTTTTCATGACGAGAAAGTTATAACTAACATTATTACAGTAATGTAGCCGTCTAGCGGCATTACTTTTTACATTTTACAATGATAAAGCCAAAATTATTCCTAACTATATGCCTACCATCTAGATATGACCTCTTGATCTTAGACGAATGTCTTTTTTGAAATTCTTTTTTTTTTTTTCTAGTGAAAAGGGAAGCAGTATCAATCAAACTCGTAAATATCTAATTATCGTTTATTGTTAAAGTTAGTTAAGTTTTTTTAGTTTTAGTTTTATATTGACTTATCTATTTTTCTTGAAATTTAATGTTGCAATCAACTAATTTAGTGATAGTAGAATCATTTGAGGGGTGTTTGAGAGAGGCATTCAAATTCCTGAATTTGATTTTGCTGCAGTGGTTTTTAACTCCCAAAGAATTGGAGTTCAAAATTTTATTCTTTCATAAAGTTCCTATCAATGAGTCAAAATCGCTAACTTGAACACGTGAATCAATCAGACGGTTGTTATTTCATTTCTTTCTCACTTTTGATTTTTTAATTTTTGCAGCCTTTATTTCCATACCTATGTTTTGAAGTTTTTGAATAATTGGTTTGACATCTTTTTCTTTGATAATTTCGTACTTGTTTCGTTTCATTTCACTTTTTCGTGCTTAAGACCACTTGGTCTAGTGGCGCTGGGGCTTGGCTTGGGTGGGATATAGAGCTGGTCGCAGGTTTGATTCTGTTTGATCTTGTTTTTTATCCTGTTTTATGTATAAAAAGGTTGGATCCTATTTTGTCGTTTTTGGTCATATATGTATTGTTGTTTTCCTTTCGATTCTGCTCCGGTCATTTATGCATGTAGTTTTTCCTTTAATCCCATTTTTCTACTTATTATGTTTTCATTATGATAATCAATTAGTAAATATCATGCCGAAGCATTTTCAATCCATTCGTAATAACAATGATAACCAATCCTACTGATAGTGTCAGTTTTCAACTGTTAAATTATGTCAAAATCGCATAAGATTGAAAAAGTATACAAAACAAATAATTTCTAATACAGATCTGATGGTTAAAAATAAAAAACTAATGATAGTTTATTTTTTGTGGTTTTACCAAAGAAGCTCCATTTTTTCAAAGAAAACATAAAATTCTCTTATATGCCATGTTCATTTTCATTCTGAAACATGTTTTTTTTTTTCTTTTTTTTCCTTTCATAATGAAAATATCATTTTTATAAAATTGAAACACACAATTCCAATCATTTTCATGATAAACATATTATTTCCATACAAAAGTGTCGTAGCCCATTTGAAATAAAACGTTAATTTTCAGTTAGTCTCTTAATTCTCTTTTGTTTTGCACTTCTACATTTAGTCCTAAATTTTTATCATAATTTGTAATAATTTTATTGAAGAAGTGTTCATTTTTGGCTTTTTCCCCCCCTTGCATTTGGGAATCGGTTTGATTTGTGGATGAATTTATGAATGAATGTTTTCAAAGAAATTGGGAATCGATTTTCGTTATAGCTTTATTTGGGGTTCTTAAAGAAATTGCTTTTCTTTGAAAACTTAAGTATTTATTAAATCAAATTCATTTTCTGATTTTTTTTCATAATATTTCCTATTTTAATTTTTAAACACTCATTATAATTGATTTTATGTACCCCATTATATACATTATTATAATTAAAAAATCATAGATTTTTTCAAATACAAGGTCCTTGTTTAGACAATCTGTTAATAACCCAAGGGAAAAAACCAGAAATACCACTCAATATGCTAAAAAATGTTATTTATGCCACTCCACTGAAATAAACAATTGTCATCTAGTTAATATGAAGAAAACAAAAGGCCACAATGACACCTAATTATTTAAAATGGCTTAACTAATAGACCTTCGCAAAACTATGGCAAGCCATGCACTTGTTCATAACACCCAATATAGTCGAGCCCAAAAACGAGCCCTGGAAAAGAGCCCAAAAAATCTTCGTGTACATTCAAAAAATTTGATAAACTAATGTAACTTTATTTTATAGCTTAAATCAAGTTAAGTTAAAAGTTGGACAATTAGTGATTTAGTTTAGCATGAAAATTTAACTTAATTTTAGTTTGAATTTATATTGCAAATTGTGTTGATTTAATGAACGGAATTTAAACATGTATTGAAAATTACACTAAATTATCTCGTTAAGAATAATAGTTTAACTTAAAAAAGTTAATGACTTATAAAAAATTAGTTATAATTTTTGTAGACTTTTACCAAAAAGTATAAGCTAAGCTAAACTAAATCAATCCTAGCAACCAAAGAAAAATTAGGAAAAAAGGTGCTCCATGAAGGTTGACCCCATTCTTTTACTCCTGTGCATGCATGTTTCTGAAAAACATGTTCATCTCCAAACTCTCTTCCACAAATCCTATTGTTGAACTGCAAAAATAAAAATAAAAATAAATAACCCTATTAAGTACACATAGGCGACAAAGTTGATTAGAATACAAGTTAGGAACATGATAAATGCACATACCACAATTCATTTCAAAATTAGAGGGCCTTATGTCTCTAACAATGATATCAGAAGCTTTGTCCACGCCATTTGATTTGTAAGGAGCAATATTGTGAATTTCCGACTGAAGCGGCCGGAGCAAATCATTCTCAATGCAATCGTACCTGCAAATGATCAAGTTATCAAGCCCAACAATTTATTATTGTTTATTGTTAATGTCAAATTTATAGTGTAAGCGTGTTCGTGTTCATGTTCGTGAGTACTTATATTTAGTTCCTATGGAAAACTGAGGAAAACTTACAGTTTTTTGCACAGCTTATCGGTTACTGCCGAGTGATTAACTATCTGCATTTTCAACTTCATAAGACTGTCATCCTCGGAAAAATCAAAAGGTTTCTCTAGTAAGGAAGAAAGCCTTTCAACATTTTCCACAAGCTGCTGCAGGTGAGCCTCAAACATGTTTTGCTTTATGCTTATCTCCCTCGGCATGTCATGATCTTTGAATAGTACGGGACCAAACATGCAATATGCAAACGGGTATGCAAATGAAAGAATCCTCCTTGCGTTGGAGACTCTGTTCAAAGCATCAAACATCCAACAAAAATCTCTAGATTTAGAATAACTTTAACCGAAAAGAAATCTCATGTCTTCTGCAGCTCTCTTCAGCTTCCTTTCAAGATCAAAAGTTTGTGTTTGGTCACTAGAACGATGGTGGTTGTGAAGTTAATACCATATGTCCTTGTTTCTACGCCTAGTTTTCACCTGCTTTTCTTTTTGGAAACCTCCACAACTGTCATAAGCATGGCGACCGCAAAGCCAACTGCAAAATAGAGAATAGACAAATATAAATACACACACACACACACACGGAGTAGACCAACGCCCTGTGGACTAAATCCTTTCATGTCATGAATTCTTGAATATAAACAACTGCTACCAACTCTAAAATATATATTTATCAAAACAAACATGACAACCAAAAGTCCAATTGAGAACACCGTCAATAAAACATCTTCATTTACAAACCAGCCAGGGACGAGAAAAACAATAAGTACACATCCAAGAATGTAACAAATATAGTTACAAAAACCATATCAAGTTCTTGGCAAAAATAAAAAGTAAAAAACAAAAACAAAAACAAAAAACACGTCAAGGACAGATCCTGCAATTATTATTTTTTCATTAGAGAAAAGTCCAAAAAGTCTTATAACTAACCAGTCCTAGAGTTTCAATAGCAACTCACTAGCAAGATACTGAAAGTTTGAGACCTATTACCATTTAGCATATAATGCTCATACACTCTTCTTCCCAACCAAAAACATAAGGCCCAAATTCGATAAATTGTTCGCATGTGAGAAGCATGAAGATATAAGAAAGCTCACCAAAATGGTTCTCCGGAAACGAAGGTTCTTAAGTCACATTCTCCATCCTTTTTCAAATAGCTCGTAGCATTCTGGACAAATCTCTGTCTGTTCTAAAATCCATTTCACTGTCTCTGATTTGCCCTGGCAATTGTTATTCCACAGTTCCCACATTAGACATGAACAAGGCGAGTGTGCTTCAGATAAGCATTTTAAACAGAATTGTAGACGCATGCACATTCAACCTCACATAAAGCATTACCACAATGAGGAACACTTGGACATCCTATGCTCAATATATGACACCTGAAGAAACCGGTCAAACTTCTTTTCCAAATGAGGATCTCAGGGACTGACTGGTGTCCTGACTTTAGATTCATCACAAATTGCGTTGCATTGACGTGCCATACATCAGATTTGCCGGCTCCGGCCCTCATTTGTCTTTGAAATAAAGTGCTCTGTCCAACCTAAGCAGAGAATAAAAAAAAATATAATATATATATAATTATGCACAAATATTATCAGGTCAAATGGAAGATAATCCAAAAGGACTTAAGACAAGAGTTTCCAGGTATATTTCACTCACAAACGTTGTAAGAGTAATGACCGCAGTCCTTGGTTGTCGCTTCGTTTGCAGGAACTTCTTTGACGCAATTCATGCACATTATGTATGATGACTACATGAATGAGAAAAGATCTTGTTCATTATGCTCCACTAGGGTCACACCTGATTCAGCATATACTTCTTCCCCTTTCTCCACAACAACGGACGGTAACTTTTCAACATCCCAACTATAATGAATCAGTAAAGATCCGGCATGGTGCTCTTTTAATGATAATACGACCATCACCCTCTGCGTAGCTCAAAAGCAATTATCAATTTTTGGCATAAATATTAGTGTGGTCCAACAAAGGCATAACCAAAAAAAAAAAAAGAATGAATTGAATCTTTTTGGCAATACTTGAGCAGCCAAGAGAGAGTCTTTGCTGATAACCAGCAAAAGAGAGCATCAAAAAATAAAAAATAAACAAAAACAAAAACAAAACAAAACAAAAAACTTGCATCCACTTATTGCAAAGAAAAAGGATTTCTTTTTTTATTTCAGAACGCCCAAACTGATATGTATCGTATATATAAATATATATATATATATAGAAACGTTGATGGAGATATCTTGCAGAAAAAGGGGAATGCAATTTATATAAAATGTTTATCAGAACGATTGTGAACGGGCGCAATTATTTTTATATAAAAATAAAAAAAGGTTATTTGTTAATTTTAATTTTTGAGATTATAATTTCAAGTTTTTAACAAATATTCTCAGAAAGAGGATTTTTTTTTTTTTAGATGGAAGAAGCTATATCTAAGGATTAGAGAAAATCCAAAAAAATACCTCGAGTTTTAGTTATATCCAATATTTACCCCTATGTTTTTGATAATCCAAAAGGTACCCCTTTGATCTTTAGATTATCTCAAAATTATCCCTTACGTTTTTCTAAAGAGTGAAAAAAATAACCCTTTAATTGATCAAAATTTTTGAAATACTAAAAACAACCTCAATTAGAACCATTTAGATATTATTTTAGACATCAATTATGTAAAACTTTTAGACATAAATTTTAAAACTAAATACAATCAAGAAAACTAAACATGTTGGACTGACCGCAAAGCAGTATTAATTGTAGGGATGAGACCAATTTTGCAAGTCCAACTCCACCAGCTGTGTATCAATTGCCAGGGCGAGAGATGCTGTGTGGAGCTAGACCAGTTTAATCGGTTTAGTTGAGTTTTTTTTTCAAAAACATAGAATTTATTTCATTGAAAATTTTACCTTTTTTCTTTAAATTTAGTTTCTTAATTATTAATTTGTAAGATAATGTTTAAATATTCTTCATTAAGGTTATTTATGTCATTTTAAGCAATTTGACCACTTATTTTACTTTTGAAAAACTTATGGTTATATCGCCTATTTCGTTTTTTTTTTTTTTTTCTTTATTTTGGAGTGAGTGGTAGACTGTAAAATAGGGAATTTAAGGCAATTTATTAAACTACCAAAAAAAAAAACTGATAACCAAAAACAAGTGATATTTAATTGTTCTTAAAAAATTAAAAAAAAGCTAACATCCAATAGATTACAGGCGCGAATTGAATTTCTAAAATTTTAACCATTAACAAAATTGTAAAAATCTTTACTTAGGTATTTTTTGAACTTAAAATACTAAAATAACTCTTTACTCTCATTAAAAAAATATTAATTATTATCATAAAATGAATTAGAGTTTTAGATCACGCTAATTTTTATAACAAACTTATGATCTATAGATTAAAAAAAAAACATAAAATGAATTGTATTCTTAAAATCTCTCGAAACAAAGTGCTTTCATTAAATTCAGAGGAAAATAGCAAGCAAGAAAAATGGCCAATTAAAAATTTTATGATGTTAAAAAGCATAGGTGCCAATACAGCAGCCAATTTGGTTGCAAAGTTTACAACTTCTCTACATTGAGAGAACAAAATTCCGAATCGATCAGTTGCCAGCCATACAATTTTATAGCTTACGAGACCTTCCTCGTCTGCCAGTTTTCCCCTCAGTAGCCCGGGAACTCTTATTTGCAGTAGGACGGCCCCGACCGCGTTTTTCCCCGGAAGATGCTGTTTGAGCACCTTTACCACGGCCTCCACCTGAAACTTTCCCACCCCGTTTTTTGTTTTGGCTCTTCCCATTAGCCAGTTCATCACTGTCATCATCAACATCATCATCACCATCATCATCGTCATCTTCATCGTCAGAGTCAGATGATTCTTTTGCCTTCTTCCTCTTCTTTGAACTGACAGAAGCTTTGGCTGCACCTTTCTTAGAAGTTTTCTTAGGAACAGCAAGTTGGTCTTCGGGTTCTTCACTCCCTGAGACGGGTGAACTCACAAGTCAAACAACCAGATTAGACCTCTCAAAGCCCACGTGTGCAATGCTTTGATCAGTTGACAACCCTAAATACTGATCGGAGAAATTATCAACTACATATTTTTTTTTCAAAACATTTTCACTTGAAGAAATAGATCTAAGGTTCACATTGAAACCAAAAATATCATCATACCTTCATTTAAAGCTTTGCCATCATATACATCAAGCTGCCAGAAAACATGAAAAATTGGAATTTAACGGTCGTTATACAAGAATAAATAGGAAAATAGAAGACGTTCAGCAGCTAAAACAAAAGGACAATGTGCAAAAAATAAACCGACATCATCCTTGATACATATATATAAATATATATGTATAAAGATGGCTGGTACATGAATGAACAAGATAAAAGCTAAGCAGGGACATAGATGATTTTCACTAAAATTATTGAACAGTGAATATGAACTGAGAAACTGGCATATCCAACTAATTGGGAACATTGAAATGAAAACAAATGGACAAGCACACCATGGATTTTGTCAATATGATTACTACTTCACCGGTATTGCATTCATATATCTGATTTAAACTCACAACAATGTCAAGAGCATTATTCTAGTTCTGGGGGAGTTACAGTTACCTGATCAAGTTGGTCGACAACATTGGTTCTATCAACAATCACCATGGAAAGGCCCAAACCACATGCAGCACTGGACAGAAAATATAATTTTTATGTTACATATGTACCATTGATCGTCATAGTAAAGATACATGAAATACATATGGATACAGATATTTACCCAATAACACGCATGCCCTCAAGACTTTCCACCTTTTTGGGCACTGCAGAAGACCTACAGCAAGGAAATAGCACAGTAGCAAAAATTAAGTAAAGTTGTACGCGGACGACCCCCACAGAAAGAAATGTTCATTGGTGAAAAATCACATACTTCTGGCCCATGGGACCATATCCAAGCTCTCCATGCTGAGCATGACCCCAACTTATGCATGAATTATCAGCACCAACGAAATGGTGCATGCTACCAGAATCCATGCAACGCAAATGCCAGCCACTTTAGAAAAGAGAAGAAAAATTGTCTCAGCAAGGATGCCAAACCAACAAGCGTTATCATAATATGACATCCTTCAATCTAAATTGTATTACTCATCTCAAAAGGCCAACAGATTCCAGATCATGAAGACCTAAAGGGGAAGCTCTAGATAGCAAGATTGTACAGAAAGGAGAGAATGCATTGCTTAAACAAAATAACTGAGACAAGCACCTTAAATCCATGAGAGGTTTAGGATACATCCAATCATCGCCCGTAGTCTTTAATTTTCCCCACATATATAATTGTCCGCCACCTGAAATAAGGTAGAAAGAGAAGTTTGGATGATCTTACCATAATACCAATTTGTAAAAAGAAATTTCTTCCGCTCCATTATTCTTGATTTCAGGAGCAACGTAAAATACCAAACCAAGGTTAAGTTTATAAAATGAACAGAAAACTCATGAACAGTAATGGCAAAAGAACAGACATTACGTTCCACAAATAATATTAGCAGTTGGGGGACCAAGATAAAGAAGCTAACACGTTTGTCACAGATGATCGTTATAACGCAAAAAAGAGTAGTAAGAAAAAGAAACCAAGTGATACAAAATGTACCTGCAGTACATGCAGAATTGACAGAACCAGCCGAAATAACTGCATCAGGAGGCAAAACGTTATGCCTCTGGAAAACATCAACTCGACGAGGAACCCACTCATCCTTCTGCTCCCTATGTCCTAGCCTGGAAAGCAAACTTAAGGAGTTACACGAAAGGTGAGAAGAGAAAGAAAATTAGTTACACAAAGCATATATAGACATGTTATATGTATATATGTAATTCATTCAAACATGAATGTCTTCATATACGAATATGTATTGAGTTTTTGGAAAAGCCATCCAACGAGCCATCTAGAATCGCCTGAAAATGCATAAACATCATAATAGCCATAGCAAGTACTAACCTTCCATAACCACCAAATCCCCACCTATACATATTACCAAAAACAGCGAGTCATTATTTGCGTTTGCCAATAAATGAGAGAGAGGGTGAGAGGATAGAGCATATTATTGGTAGAAATAATAATGATTAATTGAGATTAAAAATCTAATTAAAAAAAAAAGCACTTACGTGTAAACATAACCACTTGAATCCACCGCCACTAGATCCCAGACCAAAGTACACAAAAAAGCATACAACAACCGTGAGTATTGTGAAGACGAAAAAGAATAGAGAGAGAGAGAGAGAGAGAGAGAGAGAGAGAACAGAAACTGTATTAACCTGTATGGTTTGATCCACACGCAACTTTCACAATGGTTTCCCCAGAAAGCGAAGCTATTGCTCTAGGGCGAGGCTGGGCTTCATAAGCAAGTTTCACTGAGCTGTCTTTAGTATTGTACTGTAATAGCACCCAAGATTATGTCAAGTCTTAAGAAGAACGCCTATAACTATCCAAACATAGAAGAGAGTGTACTTGGAATGTATACAAATCATGAAGCAAATATGATAACAAAGGACAAGATATTTATGTAGTTTCCAGCAGAATACCTCATTGTCAGTTCCATGCCCAAGTTGCCCGTACTGCGGAAGGCCTGCAGTTCTAAAACCAGAAACAGTATACAAATTAGATGCTATATGGTAACTAAAATACAGAGAAACCATGAATCAGGTCCAAAAAATAAAAATAAATAAATAAATAAATAAAAACCCTACAAACCATACAGTATAGAAGCTCCTTCAGCAGAAGACAACCAAACAGTAAAATCACCACCGCAAGCTGTAGTCTTGACTTCAGACACAAGACAGCGAACAGGAGATGCCTCAATTTCTGACCCCCACCCCCAAAAAAAATTTGTTAGAGAAGAATGTTAATCATAGAGTAGCATATTACCATTCATAACTACTCACAATCATACAAGATAAGCAGATTTCGAAGCTTCCAGCCCTAACAAAAGCAATTTCTGTAAGAGATTCACCACTGCAAAAACACTTTAAGAGAGTTCCACGACTTCAAACTTACCATTTCTTACCGAGCCTGTACCCAGCTGCCCATGCTTGTTCCAGCCAAAAGCCAGGGACTGCCCATCTTCAGCTACAACAACTGTGTGACTCCTCCCTGCTCCCGCTCTAACAATGTTGTACCTACAAAGCGCAAAACACGAAACATTACAGAACAGAAAATTTAATCGTTCATAAAATTCTTCTAGATAATCCTTCATTCCAATACTAACATAGCTATTTATTCTGAAAGTTCAGTTACCACAGAATGCAAAAAATCATATTAATCCTTCGGAGGACTCCCCTTAGTACAATCCTCAATATTTAAATATTTAGACCCACAGGGACTCTCCGTAAAACCCGATTAAGACCTCAAAGCGCTAAAAACTAAAAGTAAGGAACACCATTCAAAGACAACTGTAGCTACTTACTTTGAAAGTTCAGATACTACAGTTGGCCTATCACGTTGAATATTATCACCATGTCCCAACTGCCCTTTCTGCACACAATCGCTTCTCAAGTTAGTAATGGCATAAAAGAACCAAACAACAAAAATAAATAAATAAAACATCCATTATTATTCCAAAAAAAATATAAAAAAAAATTCGAAAGTCCAAACGCACCTCATTGCGTCCCCAAGTATAGCAACGTCCTTCGGCGTCCAACGCCACGCAATGACATGATACTGAACCAACAGTATACAAATATATAAATATATATATGAGAAAAAAACAAAGGTACAATAATCAGAAACCCATTATTTATAATCTCATATTATGAAAAACCAGCATTGTGAAAAATTGTAAAAAAGACAGAAAGTAATAATAAAGAAAAATACCGCAACCGGAGGCGACGAAACGGATGTCGACGCCGACGAGAGGCCGGAGGCGAGTGGGAGAGACCAGGTTACCCTCGATGGGCCCCTTCTTCCGGCCAATCGCCTCCCAACACGTGGCACCGCAGTACAGAAGCTCTCCCGCCTTCTCCTTCTCCTCCTCCTCCCCCTCCCCCACCTTCTTCTCAGCTTCCACCGCAGACATTTTGCCCGGTCAAAAAAAAAAAAAGTAAAAGTAATTGTTTAATCGAACGGCTCTCGAGCGACGCAGATCTAACGGCTACTTTTTTTTCTTTTTTGAAAATCTACGGAACCAACGGCTGAGATGAGGAGGATTTTGGCGGGAAAGGAAGGCTGGTAACGGCTAGTGAAAGAGATCGGAGAAGGGAAGGGGATTAGGGTTTTCTGGTGCCGTCGAGGAAGAGGGAAGGAGAAAAGGGAAATGAAATGAAATGAAAACCCAAACCCTAATTCAAAATGAGAAGTGAAATAAAAGAAAAGAAAAGAAAAGAAAAAGAAGTATTAAATTAGAGAAAGGAAAAAAGATACGAAAATAAGGGGAGAGAAAATATAAAAAGAGCAGACAGGGGCATCATTTCGATATTTGGGGTTTTCCGGGCTTATTAATAATTACTTATTATTATTAATTTATTTTATTGATGATAAAAAAGCGAAATAAATTGAGATGAGAGAGAGAAAATAAAAATAAAAATAAAAAGGAGAGATTTACAGGGCGGGCGCTTCGGATAATAGATTTTCCTACTTTTCGTTTGTGACGTGGCTATCTTTGTCAGATTTTATTTTTTATTTTTTCCCTTTCGTAAATGAAAGGTTCGTTTAAGATGTAAATTAATCTAAGTCGATAAAATTAATTCCCATATAATTTAATTTAATTTAATTTGATTTATTTTTATTATTTTAATATAATTTTTAATATAAATTATTTTTATTTTTATAATCTCTAATATAAATTAAATTAAATTAATTATAAAATAAAACGTTGAATCAAACACGTATTAATCACCATAAAAGCTATTTTATCTTAAGAAAAATAAACCCAGAAACAAAAAAAAAAAAAAAAAAGGTTAGTGCCGTTAATCGTTTGATCGGTCCCCCTTGGGCATATATGCGGTGGAAAGGAGTTTATTGTATTTGTCTTATTTTATCTTTCTTTATCCAAGTGCAGGTTCCTAAGGCAAAGTATTTTTCGTTTCTCAAAAAAAAAAAAAAAGAACTGAAAAGAAAACGCTTCAACCCAACTAATTTCTCGTATTATCCAAAAAACTTATTTTCCTCAAACAAATTAAAAAAAAAAAAGGAAGACAAAGTATCTTTGTGCCATAAAAACACTTGAAATTTGAAATACTTTGGATTTTTCTGTAGAAACACTTTCAAATATTATGCCTGTATTCGGCTAAAAAAAATTTCCTTAATCGATGCCATAAATTCATATTTTCAGCCTTGCATAAGAAATATATTCGTAATTTCAGACAATGGGACCATTGGAGCCCATGTCGGGCCCATTTGACCGGCCTTACTAATTTCACCAGCAAATTCAGCGTGAACTTTCCTTGACTCGAAAGAATACAAAAGTCACTCAGTCTAATAATAACAAGTAACAAGAAAAGGAGAGAGTATACAGAGATAGAAGTGGAAATTATGAAAATTCCTCTTTTAGTACATGTATTAAAGATTTTTACCTTATAAAACAAATTTTTATTTAATATTATAAAAGAATAAAATTATTAAAATTATTATAAAATAAATAATATTCTAAAACTGTTTTTTCTTTTTTTTTGGACATTGCTCGTACAAATTCAAAAATAAAGGGTAGTCTTCCACCTTGTTTTGGCAAATATTTTTCCTTTTTTCTTTTTGTACTCTTTTTTCCCAACAGCATACTTAGCCACATGCCACAACAAAGCAAAACAAGAACGACCTCTGGACCACCATCAATGCTTAAAAAACCAGAACTAACTTAAAAACAAAAAAACCCTCCAGCTATAGATCTCGTACAGAAACCCGCCTTCTGTTGGTAGATCAACACCACCACCGATGCCCTTAAGATGGTTCCCGAACCCAGGACTAAAAAGAAAATATCGGACTGAACGAAACTGCAAAAACCAGAATCCATTAACGAAAAAGGGAAACAAAAACAACACCCAACACAAGTTCACATGGTGAAATAAATATCATTCACGAGATTTGGGCAAGTGAATGAAATATAATTCAAGTCATGCCAAAAAAAAAAAAAATTTATAGAACCTGGAGTTTAGGAGTACAAACAATCTTAAAAACTCTTTCATCATGGACGAAATAATATAAAAACTGAATAAAAGTTATGACTTCAGTTCCAATTGTGTCTCAACATAATAATATACCAACCCACTGAACAAGAAAGAATATTGAGTAACAATGAAACAATACAGTATAAAGTCATCCAAATCTTACGACTTAACTTATATATACCCATCCTTTACTTACTACCCTTATTTCAAAAAAAATAAATAAAGAAAAAAGAAAAGAAGAAGAAGTTCAGGCACTTTGCACTTGAATAATCAGAAGCTAATAGATGTGGCCAAGCCTATTGGTTTGAATCACGCTCCGCAACCTTTCCATTGTGCGGCTGGGAAGACATTTCATTGTGCTGAGAGTGCAGTGGTTGCTGCTGCTGCGGTTGTTGCTGCTGTTGCAGCTGATAAAGGTTCAGCTGGACTTGCTGCTGATGCTGCATCTGGAACATTTGTTGATTTAAGGAAAGCTGCTGAGCCATACAGTTCGAGAGGTGAGCTTCCCCGCCGATTTCTGCAGCTGCAAGCTTTAGACGCTGGACTTCTGCACTTAATGCCTCGTTCAAAGCTACAAAAGCAATACAACAAATGATAAAGCTCATCCAGAACCTATTAAAATCAACTAAAAGAAAAATATGAGATCTAATGACACAATGAAATGTTGTTCAAGGAAATGCATATGCAGATGAAAGATATCAAATAAGCATGATTCTTCACCAGCATTGGCGTTGGAGACAAAACATATGATGAGATCAGTTTCCTATGCAGGTAGAATAACCATGGTAGTAAAACAACCAAGAAGTTCCAAACATATCCAGAATTCTGTAAATCCACAAGTAAATAAACTTGAATTCTTTACATCCTTCTAAACAAGCATTTGCGAATGGAGGGACAGCATGCGTCACACCTTCTAATGTCTAATACACAATCCACAAGCACAATCTAGTGGGCTAATGCAGATTTTCAGCAAATTGAAAATAGTAAATAAATGCAAATATAAGGTCAAGCATAGTGCAATTCACACTCTAGATAGTACATCAACATGCATTAGCAACAAAGAAACTTTGATTCGTTGTACTTAATAACCATGTTCTGCTCAATGGATGACACTACTAAATCTACAGAAGGAAGAGGAACAACATCTTCGAACAACATTTTAATCATCAAACAAAACAATAATTCAAAAGTTGGGCTTCATAAATAATAGATAAGGAGAAGAAGGAAAAACATTATACCATCCTTGAGTTGAGCCTGTTGCTCCATGGCTTGAAGACGAAACTTTAACTCATTGTTTTGGCTCGTTAGACCCACAGAATCTCTCTTAATAAGATGCAAACAAATCAGTGAAAAAAATTAAAAAAATAAAAAATAAACCAGCAAAAAGATATAGGTGATACAAGAAGCTGAAAACCACAGATACCAACCTGCAACTTTGTAACCTGGGCAGACAAAGTGGTTGCCTCTGTCTGCAGAGTTTGAACCTTGTGCTCCAGTTCAGAAATGTACCGCGATCTCCGCTCCTTAGATCGAGCAGCTGATTGCCGATTAGCCAAAATCCTGGCTTGAAAAGAGTAAACATGAAAAGTCTTGCACAATAACAAAACATATAGAATTATCAGGTTTTAGTAAAATACACAATACCTCTTGACACGTTTGGGGTCTGATAAGGCTATCTCGGTGAGCTTCTCACTTTCCATAATCTTTTTCAGCTCAGCTGCGCTGAAGTCACCATTTCCAAACTCCATGCTGAACTTGTTTGAATTCCCATCCATCAAACCACTAGGTGATTGTTGACCCGCTCCAGCTCCCACTGCAAGGAGCTTTAACGAGTCATCATCAAGTTGAAAATCTCCCATATAACTGTCCATGGAAAGACTTCTACAGTGTCGAGCAGGTGGTCCAATATCAATAACAGCACTTCTTTTAACCCCTTCCCGCTTCTCTTTGCTGTTCGGATTTCCACTCATGCTACTTTCCACTTCATTATCGCTGCTTTCGCATCCGTTTGACTTCGATGCGCTAACCCTGCTATCGAAATCCTTGTCCTCAGTACCGGATGAGTTCACTTTATCAATGTTTTCCAAATTCATATACGCACTAAACAAGTCATCAACGACCTCTCCCTCGGGTTTTTTCTCTCCAACCCCGTTGGCATTGTTGCTCCCGTCCCTATCCTTGTTCTGCCCCTGCTTCACCAACTGAATCGGGGGGTTCTCCCTCCCGGAAACCGATCCGTCCAAAACTCCCCGGCTGGATATGGGAATCAACTGAGGTGAAGACTGAATCACGGCATTAAATCCCAACAGAATATCGCTGTTGGACCGCCGATGACCCTTGCGCGGAGGAAGGCTACTCCGGTTAACGGGCGACGGAAGCGAAGGCACATGAGAATTAACAACATTTTCCTCCATCGAAACCTCATTCGAAGCCGGGTCCGAGAGCGACGACGGCGACGGCTCGCGATGCGGAGAAGGGCTCAACGGAGGCAAGCAATCGAGGGAGAAAAACGCGGGCTGGGACAGAGACCGGGAGTGTGAAGGCCCAGGGCTCGAATTCTGCGGACTCGATTGCCAATTCCCCGATCGAGCCCCAGCCGAACCCTTCGAATACGGAAGCGAATGAAGCGGATTATTCGGGTGCGACGGAGGAATTCCCGGTCTCTTACTGGTATCAGGGCTCAAACTGGGCGACAGATTACGCATAGGATGAGCTCCACCCATTTGAGAAGCTCCAAAACCAAATGCCAAGTTAGGCCTTTGCATCGCAGTTCCTGTTTCCCCACTTCCCTCCATTTTAGTCCCCAAACCACCTTAAAAAACCAAACTTTTCCAACACAAATCCAAAAAAATAAAATTAAAAACAAATATAAAAATAAAAACCTTCAACCAAATAATTCGAACAAAAACCCTAGCAACGGGAGAACCGAAATTCCAGAACTGAAATCATTTTCCTTCCATTTCTTACCTTGGCTGAAAATGAAGAACGATGAAAATGATAAACCCTAGCTCCCCTTGTTCTTCTTCTCCAGTCAAAATCGAGACTTGGACACTAATGAGCGTACACGGCAATGAAGCGGCAAGTAATCCAAAGAGCGAGAAACAAGGAGGAGATGGTTAAGACCTTGTCTGCCTGCCTCAAAGTTGCCGCTGAAGAAAGAAAGAAAAAACAAAACCCACTCTTTCAGACAAACAAGAGAGAGATTTTAGAGAGAGAAAGAAAGATTTAAGAGAGAGAGAGTAGATACAATGTATTGGACAGTAGCGGTAGGAGTGGCAATTAGGTTAAATACCTGCCGCGTGAATATCAAAGACGCGGTTTTTTCAATTCCCTTTCCTTTTTCTTAGCCACCCTCCCTTATCTCCGGCTCGTATTTTGGGGCGATTTTCGCAATTTTTTTATTATTTAATCGAATATTAAATTAAATTTGTTGGCCTTATAAAAATAATAAATAATTAAGTATTTTGGCAGCTTCTATGAAAAGCTTTTACTTCGATAATGATGATTGTAAATCTAGTTAGGAACGGCTTTACGTGGAAGGTGTCCCAAATACTACCTTTACGAGTGAATATCGCATATTTTTTTTATATTGGCCACGTCGAGTGGCGGTCAATTAGTTTTCTTTTTTAATCAACAATTATACGCACATTTTGCGCTCTCTCTTTTTTTTTTTTTTTTTACCGTGGGATTACAGGAGAGTTTAGAGGAGATATTTAGAGATTTTTTTTTTTTAGATTAGAAAAAAATTATTTTAAAAGATATGTTTGAAGGAAAAAATTATTTAAAATAAAAAAATATAAAATTTTAAAAATTTTAAAAAATATAACAATATAGATATTGGTTTGTTTTTCTTGAAATTTTATACAATTTATAAAAAAATTATCTCATTTGAAGTTGTATACACAAAATTATAGACTTTTAAAATTTGAAATTTTCTATAACATTTTGAATATGTAAACAATGAAAAGTGATGAAGTGTTAGAATAAAAGTGTTTTGGATAAGGTAAATATGTTGTTCCAAACTCCCCTTATATCATAATTAAATATCTTTAACAATAATACATGTATTTATCATTTTTTTTTACTATCAGGTTATATCATAATCAAATATATATATAAAAAATACATGTAAGAAAGGCATAAACCTATAGGGTGTTTAGATAACGCATTACATTCGTATTATATTTGAATACAATTTACAATATGCGTTTGGATAAAAAAAAATATTTATATTGTATTTAAATACAATATTTATTTAAATAAAAAATATTCGAAATATATTTAAATATTGAGTATGTAATATAATTGGTAAACGTAAAAAAAAAGGGAGAAATAGAGTATTTGATGTAATATAAAAAGTTGAATGATAAATAGTGATTATATTATATTTAAATTATAATATGATTGGTATTTGAATGTAATACTTTTACGTTTGAATAAAATTATATTGCAATTAAATATAATATTAATGTGATACGTTCACCAAACGAGACATTAGTGAATGTTATACCTTTTTTTTGTTTTTTTAGGAATGGAGATTTGCATACTTAGTTGCATTTGAACTCTCCTATCTTGAGGTTAGAGATAAAAAGACAAACCTTTTTTTTTTTTTAATTTAAGGAGGATAGGATTCAAACTCTTCACTTTATAGTAGAGTCAAATATGAAATTACAGTTAAACTATATATGAAATAAAGAAAAAAATGTGAATTTACTAAATCATAACGATTATAATATAATTATTATCGACATTGCATGCTTTATAATTATTTACATAATTTTTTTAAAAATAATTGTATTCCAAAATAAGAAAATGCAATACACTAATATTAATTCGGATGACTTCATGACACAAGAAAACTTAACCCAATTACAAATCTATTCCTTTAGTAAATTCTGATGAAACACACGTAATAATAAAACATACACCATATTCTAATAATGGGAAATCAAAAAAGTATACTAATCATCGAGTATACATATAACTCTTTTAATTACATCGATACAATTGATTAAAAACTCTAATTAATTAAGACCAAAAGATCTATAGTAAAAGGTCACTACCTATATCCAATAGAAATAATTTTAGCGAGTTTAACATATATCATATACAAGAGTGTGAGAAAACTACATCCATTCACAGAATATAAACAAAATTATAGCCAAAAAAACACAACACCTAAATAGTAGAAATTTCATCACTTTTATTTCAAAAAAAACAACTATCACAAACATAAGAAAAAAGCCTTAACCATATGGATAATACCACCGATGACAAGCCAAACAACAGGGCTAAAAAGACCAAAAAGTGGTCTCTCTGACCACGTAGTCATCCTAGTCATCAAAGTCACACCATGGAGTCCGAAAACATCTTCTCTAGAGCCAAGAGTCTGATGGTCAACCAAGCAGTGGTGCCGAACTTCGGCCTTAAGCGGAGAAATACATATGGCACAAACCCTAAAGTGAGGGAAGGAAAAGGAGAGATTGATCATCTTTTAAGAGAACCAATATACGTTGTTTCATATTTGTTGTCTCGTTAGCTGTCCCTGATAGTGTTACGACAAATCATCTAAATTTAAGAATTTAGTTATATAAAAATTATTAAATACTAAATATTCTTAAACAAATAAATGTAATGCCAAAACACTATTAAAGGGATAATCGTTGAAATAGGAACTCGTGGCATTTCTAAAATTTATGTTTTTGTAATTGGAATCTCGTATTATTATGAAGGTTTGCATACTTATTTTATACAATGAATATCATATATATTTCATTTGCTGACTTTTAAGAAAAACTTACTACATCTTTTGTGATCAAATTAAATATATATTTATATATACACGCACGAAAGATGTAAACTGATCAAAATTTAACAGTTATAAGATAATTATTACTTATATAAATTACACTTCACATATTAAAACTTAATTTAAAACATAATTTAAGACCTTAAACCTATAAATATAGATTATAATATATATAACATTATCATATTTTATTGATTAATGACTCATCAATTAAAAATTCAAATGGAAAATTGCAACTATATAATAAATTCATAGACAATGGTACAGTTCAACCTATGACAAAACATATTACGAGTAAACTCTGCTTTTAACTGTCAGATTTTGTTAATTTTGTACATGAGTGCATATCCATGTACATCCTTGTAAATATCTTATCGTAAAAAGTTACATTTTATTTTTTTAAGAACGACAATAATATGAGATGGTTTTCCTGCCAACCTACCCTACAACAATGACAAACAACCTATTTACAGCCATTTTAATCGTGATAATGAATATTATTACTTGATTGACAATTAAAAAAATATACGTACGACATTGAACAAACAATATGCCGATATGCTTGATGTACCAACATATCAATCTTTACTTCGTTAATCTATTTAAGTTATCAAATACGGGGTGCGTTTTCCTGTCAAAAGTCTTGCGTATGCATATATATATATATCCTATTTATCTAATTAGTTATTTTCATTTTTAGATTACAAATAAATATATAAAGTGTTATACATTTATGGAAGCTTTAAAATTAAAGAAATGGAAATTATAATGGTTAAATTTTCATATAATATATAAAAAATATAACCTCATACTTGAAATAAAATAATAATAATATATTAAACATAACATGGTTAATTTGCATTTGGTAAACCATTTTAAACTGAAATATTTAATTCATTCTTGTCCCCATATTTTTAATGAAAAGTTAATAAAATTTTTAAAACAACTTTAATTTAAATATTTCCACTTAAACCTATCCACCAAAAAAATGTTAGTCTAAAAAATGAGATACAATTAAACAAGCAAATCAATGGATTATATGGTTGGAATCTCTAAACTCTTCCTCATCTCATGACCTAGGGTTATGTTAGTATCTCTGAATCCATTTAAACCAAGTTTTCATGTTTCCTTTAAGACAGATAATTATAGGTAAATGAATTCACTAATAAAATTGTCATCACTAATTATTATTCTCTGTTATGAATCATTTTTAAAAAAAAGATGGCTATGAAACGAAACAATTAAATTTACCTCTTCCTACATCCACCCCACCTTTATTTTATTTTTTTTCCTTTTTATCAAATCAATGTCTTCATTTTTTTCCCCTCTTAATCAATTAGTATATCTCCTTTTGTTTAATATAAATCGGTTTGAATTCTTCCTCTACAACACAATCAGCGGAGATCTAGCCGGAGGTGCTTTATTTGGACGTCAATTTATTGCTTTGGTTGTTTGTGACAATATTAGTTCCCTATGTAGCAACAAGGATGGTAATGTAGATACCGTTCGTGACAACATGTGTACATAAAATTTCTATGTTAGAAAAAAAATGAATTATCATTCGAATTAAAATTGGATACAAACACCAATATGAAAAACAAAACAACCATATGGTACATGAAACATAACCTTTAACTAAGACTGATTCGATTAGTAAAACCTAATAAAATTCAGTGAAGAGTATGTAAGCCAAGATCTTTTAACGGGAAAATTTTACGAATTCCTTAACAACTATATAATCAAGTATGTGTAAAGCATTTTTCTAAAACACATCTACAATCGATAAAATATTTTAATCGATCGAAAGACAGTCACTCGCAGTGCAAAGACTATAATAAACTCAGTATAATCATGATACTGATAGTACTAATAGACGGATACTATTAAATAACAACTCAAATGGAAACGAAATACGAATACAAACTAGAGGTATGGGAACTACCTCATTTATTATAAAACTAAGCCCCCAGGTCAAGGTTTTGGCATCTCCAAAACCAACTTTTTTCCAACATTCTATCACTTTTCACTGTTCATATCTCCAAAACACTACTGTAAACTCCAAACTTTAAAAGTCTATAATTTTATGCATACAAATCCAAATGAGATGATTTTTTTAAAATTGTATAGAATTTCGATAGGAACAAAATAATATCCATATTAATATATTTTCTAAAATTTTTTTTAAAATTTTATATTTTTTTCACTCCAAACAGTTTTTTCCCCAAACAAATTTTTCCAAAACAACTTTTTTCCAACAAAAAAAATCTCCAAAACCTCCCCCAAACTCCCCCTAAAATAAAATAAAATAAATTGAAAAAATAATAATATCAACTGTGAAATTCTTGCCCTTGCAGAATAACAATTTCGCCACATGTCACAACTCAAACGATATCGACCATGCTTGATTGAAGGTAAAATATTATTACACTAACTATCAGATCATCAATGTCTCGCTAGATTTCAAATTGCCGATCATCGAACCGCCAATCAACTGCAGCATCATCAGATCACATCGTCCGACCGAGTCCTCATCTACAACAGCAATGACAGGAGTCCTAAACAAAGGGAAACCCTAGTTTTTTTTTTTTTTATCTTAACTTACAATAAAATTGGGTGTATATCTATTTCTTAATTTATTTGTTGTGAATAAAAAGGAGATTTGTTGCATCTTACGTTTTCAAACTAGCACCACAATGGAAATTTATTGACAATATACATAGATGGAATGAGTTAAAAACCCATGCATTGCTGCAAAAAATATTGTTATAATACAAAAAGTATAAAATTTTATATGACATAAAATGTGTCGATAAGAATATGTATCTATATATATTTATATTAAAAATTTTGTTACTATCTTTTACAATTTTTGTTTTCCTTTTTTTTTTCTATTCTTTGTCATTGTAAGACAAAAGTTGAAAAGACAAGAAAAAAAAAACTAATGCTTATTAAAAATATATGTATATTAATAGTATATATTGATTAGTGTGATTTATTTTATAAAATATTTAATCTTGTGTATTTTGGCCATTTTGGGTTGAAATATGGTATAAAATTCTATAATTAGCTATAGGACTCACCACACATCATTATTCAAGACATATACATAATTACTTTTGTTTTGAAGAGCTCATCGCTATGAATATTTTAGAAAAGAAAATTTAAATCAGAGTTTGTATGAGAAAATTATATGAAATTTGAATTATTTTTTATAATATAATATAATATAATAATCTATACATGTGCGTGTAAATTGCTTTTTAGCATGAACCATGGCCTGTGAGAAATTTGGGCTGTAAACTCTAATCACGAGTTTTCCTACAGTTTTTTAACCCACCTATTTGCACAAGACTCCGGTAAAAAAACCCAAAAACCATGTGATAAACCAAGCCCAACCACAAATTGAAGGCCGAATCTGTCAAATGACCTCCCCGGGGGCAATAACGCAAACATATTATAGAATATAGTGTGTTTTCCTACTCTCATTTAGTTATATATAACAATATGGAACAAATAGGTTAAACATCAAAGATGTGCTCTCCCTATCATCACATGTAAGGGTTAAAAATTGAATCTAAATTAAAAACATTGATGATTTAAAATGGACATAAAATTTGAATTGGACTTTATTGTATTTGACACTAGCAAAATGATATACAATCTACATAAATAATTGGTTTAGATGGGGCGTTCGTTTTTAAAAAATGGTAAATTTTCAGTTTTAAAAAATAAAAAGTTGTTTGAATTTTTTTTAAGTGAAAAGTTGTATGAATGGATAAAAAATTTTCATTTTCTAAAAAGAACTCTTTTTTGTTTTTTAAAAATAAAAATTTTTAATTTTCAGGTATAAAAATTTAAAAAGATCAATTTTTCTGAAGTGAAAAATCTTTCATTTTCTAAAAATAGATATACTAACGCAAACAATGCAAAATTGTCAAACATTTATCCGAATGAGCTTCTCATGAAAATAATACACGTTAGCTTATTTCTACTACGGTGTGTAAGACCCGTAAATAATGCCTGTCCTGCTGCGCTTTTTGATGGTCTTCTTGAAATGTTGTGTCACATAACAAATTGGCATGAAAATTTTTTTTTTCCATGTATATGAGACATACCACGTGGAAAACATAGAAAACTAGTCTAAGTTAAACGGATGTAATTTGTGGCGATTTCTAAAGCACTCAAATAACAGATATCTACCGATTTTGTGTCAAAGAGGAAATTGATTTTATGGGCCCATTTTTGTGTGTGTGTGTGTGTGTGTATGTTGGGGGGTGGCTAAGGACAAGGATACAACGTCAGTACGTGAATGCAACCAAATGTTAGGTGGGGTTCCATCTACCTACATTATTCCTTCATTTTTGCCCTTCGGATGGATTATCAAATCTCTCTCTATAAATGTGTATATATATTATATGTTAGTTATCTTATTATTTCACCTGTTTATTCTTTTAACAAAAATCACAAAACTTAAATTTAATGTAGTCTTGTACTGTGATAGAGTTATATATTAGTGAGTGGAGACACATGTAATCACCAAAATTTCAAAATTTTATTTTTATATATAACATTTATAAGATTTTAATGGTGCTATAATTTTATAAAATATATATATATATAAACATGCCCATACTTAATAAAACTCTTTCTATATACATATACCTGTTAATCTTTGGATCGATTCATCTATTTTTTACTCCTAATCCAAGAGCTTAATTTATCTATTTAGTTATTTTGAGATTAAGAGCTTTAAAATCTTTAGTACTTTCATAGATATTATAATATAAGAGCTGAGGAAGACCTTATGAAGTTATTTCCTGTCATCTATTTCGAAAACCGACGTCGGGCGAGATGTCTTCGTTAACATCGTTCAAATCGAAAAGTTTGTTAAGGATACGACATGCCGTGTCTAATTCTCCAGATTGATGTCATTTTTCTAAAAATTCATTTTAACGTAAAGTTTCTTGACGTCTTTCAAAAGTTGCTTTTGCAGTAAAGTTTCATGTCGTATTTTTCTTCAAACGACATTTCGTTTGGTAGTTTGTAGATCCTAGGGCTCATAGGGGGAAGAATTGGATTTAGAATGATTTAAATAGTAAAAATTATGAAAAAAAAAAAAACATTGTTACAATTTATGGATGAATTGGAATCCACCCAATACAAGCTTATTATTGTTTATGCTGGAAAACAAAATCAACTTATTTTTATTTTTATTTTTTTCGGGGAGAAAACAAATTTGATTGTCAAATTTCAATATGTATCACTTCATATCGTTGTTAGTTCAAAAGACAAAAACGGCAAGTCGTTTAATTTGAAGGCCGTCATTGCTCGGCCCATTCCAAAAGCCCAAACGACATGACGCACGCCACTACGGAGCCCCTATTCCTAAACGACCCAAATCAACTGAGGCGTTTCTTGACGACATCTGTCTATTAAAATAATAATATTTCACAAATGTTAAACTCTATCAATTCAGATCCCGATGCACTTCCTACCTCAAATCAAATCAGAGCCGTCAGATTCAATCATGTTCCCCCAACCCGCACGATTAAAATCCCAAGCCAAGAATGCTATAAAGCGACCGATTCTATAAACCCTAGTCTCCATATCTCGCCGTCTCCTTCTTCCTCAATTCCACGGATATTTGATATTTCCGTCGAAGTTAGCCAATAATCGTTTCGATTTTCGCCTTAGGCCTGCTTTAGAGTATTTTCTTGTTCAATTTCAGTTCATGATTTTTTTTTGGTTGGATTTTCCAAGCGTCTACATTTTGTTTTGGAATCGACGAGGCTCAAATGATGAATCTTTGGAATGGTTGAATGCTCAGATTATGAATTTTTTGGGCATTTTGATTCTTTTTTTTTTATTGAATAGGAAGATCTGATGCCTCTTTCTCTCCTTCACTGAGTTCTGATCTCGTTAAATTATCTTCGTTATAAATTTTTTGTTTTTTCTTTTTTTTCTTTTTATAAGAACGAGCAAAAACCCTCTTTCCTTCTTTTTTATTTATTTTTTGGTTACTGTCGTGTCTGGCCGATGATGCAAATATTTTACATCGTCTGAAGTGCGAGCTCTACGCTTTGCAAAGTGTCGAAATTTATGAACTAGGACGGTCTGAGGCTGTTTGGTTTTTTATTTCTTCTATTTGAACCTCTGGTGTCATCTCCGTAGTTATTGTTTTGATTAATGTCTGGTTTTATGTATTTCACTTTTACAAGGAGTTCGTTCTTTTTTTCCTGTTCAACATGGCTGTGAGTGATGAGACTATTAATCTACAGTTATCCCTGTCTGACTTATGGGTGCTGAAAACTTGTTAATCTGACACAGCTTATGTAATGAAGTATATTTTTCGAGTATCTTATTAGGGATCGTTTGCTGAATGCATTGTAATTACATTGCGTTTGAATGTAATGCATTGAATGCAATTTGTATTTAGAGGTAAGGTATTAGCATTGCATTTGAATGCAATGTGTGTTTTGGGGTAAAAGTATTTGAATTGTATTTTAATAATAAATATGTGATATGATAGATAAAAGTAGAAAGAAAAAAAAAAGAGGGAGAAGGAATATATGATGTAATTAATAAAAATAATAGAAAAAGTGAAATAATAAATAGTGATTGTGTTGGATTTAAAATATGATGTGATTGGTATTTGAATGAAATGTTTTTGTATTTGGGAGAAAATTGTATTGCATTTAAATACAATGTTAAAAAAAAGCTTGTTCCAAACATGGGTTTAATTTTTCTTTTCCTTTTCTTTTTTAATTTTTTCATCTTTATTAGTGATTTTCTTTCTCGATCATTTAGAATTCAAACATCGTTTCTTTTTATGAAAGCAAGTTCGGCGGGTCTCAAATCCATCTCCTACTGGTTCGAGATGGTTATTGTAGTTACAGATAGACTGGAGATTTAAGAAAAAGAACAAAAATAGGTGTAGAGATGGTTATATTTGGAGTTAGCTTGTGTTTCGAGAACTGAACAAAAAAGAGCAGAAAAAAGAAATTGCGTAGTAAAAATATTTAGATCACATATCCTCGTACCAGCAATAAAATGTGTCTGCTAGGTCTGAAATCGCTACATAATTGACATCACAAGAATTAAAAAGAAGAGTTGGATTGAGGCAATGACACGCACATATGGATTAATGTTTTATGAAGCGTTCAATAAGAAGTACACAAAAAGATTTAGTAGTGACGCAGTTCCTTTACAACATCGGACAGGTAAGGTAAGATGCGCAATCTTACAACTTGCCACAGTGAATAAAATCCCCTCCTAGCTTCACCATCTTACAACTTGCCACAGTGAATAAAATCCCCTCCTAGCTTACGCGGATCTCAGTACTTTACAGAATTCTGAAACATTATGACTTGGACAGTTGCTAATCCAATCAACAATCTAACCCTCCACTTCCTTTGTACTAATGTGAATAAAATGAAGAGAAAAGAGAGGGCTCTTGTCATTTGCTTTAAGATTGAATGCCGAAATTGCAAGGAAAACCTAGCCAAATTGCTTCCAACCCAACCAACAACAACCATTGTAGTTCGTGTCAAAAATTTGAGAATGCCTATCTGATTGCTACTTTCCTGTACCCTTATGTTCCTCCAACCCAATTGAATATTTCTCCAGCCTACTTGATCGTGATGTAGCGGTTTGTCCCATGCTTGGCCCAGTTATCCTTGAGATCAACAGGATTTGAAAGATCGTGGCCTTCGGCCGCAAGTCGGCTTAGCAGCTTGTTGAAAGCACTTCCGCTCATTTTTCGGCCACCAACTCGGGCATGCCGCTTGTTGGGCACCGCTGGTAGTGGATACATTGACATGGTGGTTGTGCAACACGAAGATTGCCAGCCTCCATTACCCCATTTGTAGCACTGCCTTATGATTCCGGTGCATGAACACACTGGTGCTGGCATGGTTGACTCATCATACGAAACCTGGTTCAATCCCAGATCTTGACCTTTCCAATCAGACTTTGACACGACCAACTGTTTGTTAAGATCATCACTTCCACCAACCATACCCTGCCCGCTCTTCCACTCCGGCGCCTTACCAAATGTCATCTTATTCAAGTCCTCACTTTCCCTTTTAACTTTTCTTGGAGGTTTTGAAGCCTTCTTGTTAGGTGATGCTGGTTTGGCCTCCTTCATTCGTTTCCCCCGCCTTGACTTTACAACATCCGAAGCATCTGGTGATATTGGGAGGGAATCGGTTGTGTTCATTTCCCTGGTACTGTAAGAAGATTCATTCATTTGTTGCATGTGAACATGCGTCTGTGGGTGGTGCACATGCTTTACCCCGCGTGAAATTTGGCATCCTGGCGGACATGAAGACATGTTACCATTATTTAAGGAGTTTTCTCGGTACTGAAGGGTTGCAACAGCATTATCTCGGTCTAATATGGCACTGTTTCGTTCTGCAATTGCTGCATCTCGCTGCAGGAATGCCATGTCTCTCTCAGCAAGGGCAGCTTTCTTCTCTGCAAGGGCCAGATTTCTTTCCTGAATAGCTGCATCTCTTTCTGCCATTAGTGCCATTATCTGTTTCATAGATGGTTGATGTTGCATCATCCACTGCAATAAAATTATCAATGAACAAAGTTACAAACCTCATCGGAAAACAAAAATTCCTTAAAGAAAAAAGTCCCACATAAATCATCAACTAGTTTTACATGATAACCTCATTATTTTAACTTCTTAGTTCTCACTATCCTACAAGAATTGCTTCCGCATACCTGACCCTGAGCTGTTTTATACTGATCTCCTTTGTGCCTTCCATTTTCACGATGCCCCCCATCATCCATCTGTAAATCAAATGGACAAAAATGCTCAGTCAATTGAGCATTGAATCGTGCTGCAAATTAAAGAAGCTCACCTTTGATGAAAACTTTGGACTGTATTGACCTTATTCACACATTTATACCCACTTTCACTCCCTCTATACAGATCCGTCAAAACAGAAACTTCTATATTTAATCAAACATTCTTTAGCCAAAATGAAAAAAAAAAAAATCACATTATTACTTTGCAATTAAATCAGCAAGAAACATGGAGGACGAGAATATCATTTGACCAATGCAGGACCAGTAGAAACAAAGGAGAGAAGAAAGAGAAAGAAAAATTAAAGAACCAGACAGAGAAAGATATAATCAAGGGGGGTGATTTCATTAGTCAGTAAGTCAATCAATTGTTGGTCAAAAAAAGCTCTAAGATATGAAAGATATGCAATCCAAATTCAACTAGAAAACTAAAGAAAGCTACACCAAGATGAAACCAAGAAAAATTAAATTGAAATCATTTTTAGTAATCCTAATAATAGGATAGACTCCAGTTCCTAAATATTTAATCCAAAAAATTGTATTAGGGAGAGTAACACAAATATCGTATTTTTATCTTGGCTAAAATGTTATTGTTCGACGTCCTCAAAATCCTGAGATTCTTCGGCTAGATGCTAGCATCAAGTCCATTCTTGAAGAAAAGGCACCAAAAGGTTTCATCAAATGTATATGGCAGGCAAATATCAGTAGCGGTGGTAACCCAAAATACGTAGAGATTACACAAGTTTCTAGCCCTTCACGAGAAAATCTCAGATTACTCAAGTCTCTAGCCCTTCACGAGAAAATCTCATATCACTATCCTATTCAAGTGAACATAACAACTAAGGCTAGGATGTAAAATGGAACCAGTATTGCAACAAATGTTCATTCAAAACCCAAAAAAACATAACTAATATCTTGCTTAAAACTTTCGTAAAACATTGCCAGTCAAAAGGATCATTTTGTTATCTCAGCCTAACATCTTAGATCAGGAACCAACTCCAAATACGAATCTAAAACATTTTTCACTACTTCGACACCAATTTTGTATTTTCCACAGCCACTAAGCACATCAATTGCATACACCTACACAAGAGAGAAGTAATGAGCTTGATTATGCTGGGAGAGTACTGTAGCCAAGTCCTATAATATCAAAATTTATGTACATAAAATCGAGCTCGAATTCTTCGCTGCGACGGCTACAATCGAAACGCCATAACATTAACAATCACAATTTCAAAAAACAGACACTATATAACAAAGAAATGCCCTAGAAATCGAAAAGCCCAAAATCCAAATAGCAAGCTCATTTAGACACCAACAAGAGAAATTAGCAAACAAAATAGCAGCGAAAATCACTGAAAAAACCGAATGAAACAAGCATAGCAGAGAAATTGAAAAACCTAAGTAGAAACCGGACAAAACTTGGCAGTTGCAGAGAGAGTTGACTATAATCGGGAGAAGTAAATCGCCATGGAAGCAGAGATGAACAGAACTAAAACTCACCGAGAAGAAGTGCGAGCCAAGCTGAGATTTTCGAAACCCTAACTTTACCAACTAAAATAAAAATTAAAAATAAAACTAAAAATCCGAAGACGGAAGAGTTCGGAAAAGAGGAAGAGAAAGAATTTCGACCTCCTTTTTTTTTTTTTTTTTGTGGGTGCAGAAGAAAGGGGTGGGGAGGGCTGTTGTGGGGTTTTTACCTGTCTCTGTCTATGCGGTTTCTTTTTCTTTTCCTTTATTTAATTTTAAATTTAAAAATTTTATATATACAAATTTAATTAAAATGATTTTTTTATAAATTATATAAAAATTTTAAATAAATAAAATAAAATTTTCATTAATAATTATTTTAAAATAAAATTTTAAAATGTTATACTTTTCAATTAATATAAATCTTTTTTTAAATATATATTTTAAAATTTACTTCCTCTAATTTTTAAAATATATCTTTAAAAGGGACCTAAAATAATTAATTAACGGGATTAGGAAGAGTACCTGACGGGGGAAGAACTTCAGACATGGGCTCTCACTCTGCGTCCTGGCGGTCATATAGGGGACATCGAGATTCGTGCCAAAGGTCTTCATTTTCTCTTTTTTTTTTCCCTCATCCTTTTTGCACGTGTGTAGGACGAAAATTTGTCCAAAAGCCGTGTTTGCCGAACTAGCGGAACTGATTACTGAACTTGTCCAGTGTGATCATATCATTACTTTATGATCCGCCCTAGGTGTCGTTTGTAACTTGTTTTTTATTTTAATTTTACTTAAATATAATATAATTTACATTAAATAAAAATTTTATAATAATATTATAAAAATAATTATAATTTAAAATATTTTTAGAATAATCACATTAATTTTTTAACTTTATTATTTATCTTTATTTTTATCAATTACATCAATTTTTCAACTCAAAAATACTTTTCATCCAAACACACATTTCAATTAAATACAAAATAAATACTTTTCAACCAAATACAATATTTAAAAAATAAATTTCATTCAAATACAATCAAAATGTAATGCGTTTACCAAACGCCTCCTTAGTTTTAGTGACAATTAAATTTTTTTTTAAATTTTATCATTTTTTATTATTTATATTTTTAAAATATTACAATAAATTTTAAATTTTAAAATTCTATAATTTTGTGTATACAAATTCAAATAAAATAATTTTTTTAAAATTGCATAGAATTTCGAGAAAAACGAAATAATATTAATATTTTTCTTCTTAAAAAATTTTTAAAATTTTTTATTTTTTCACCATAAACAATTTTTTTTTCTAAACATATTTTTTTAAAATAACTTTTTTCAATTTAAAAATAATACCTCTAAACATCTCCTCCATGTATTCTTGGATTTATTTTGAACTCGGTCTAAATTTGCAGTTGGTTTTGTATCCTTCTTTTAAAAATCAACCAAAAAAAAATCATGATTAATTTTTAAAATATCAATTAAATTCAATATAAAAATTTCATCGTACTAAAAACCCAACTTCACAAGGAAACATAACACACTGGACAGGTTCAGTAATCAGTTCCTCTATTTCGTCAAACACGGCTTTTGGACAAATTTTCGTCCTACACACGTGCAAAAAGGATGAGTAAAAAAACAAAAAACTAATTCATCTATTATATATTTACTTACTAAAAAAAACTCATATATTATATGTATAATTAACTATATAATAATATTTAAAACATTTATTAATAATATATTATATATGTTAATATTTAAAAGTTAATATTAAAATTAGTGTACATATTTTTTTTTTCACATTAAGATTTTTAATTATAGAAATTAGTAAGTACACCAAAACATCATAATTAAATTAAGACATTCTTAATACCCTTATTATTAATCTATTTTTGATGTTTTATTAAAAAAATAATAAAATTGATTGAATCTAACAGATACAAGTGTTAAAACTATAGATTTAGTTCTCATATTCAAATTATTACGACTCAAATGGATTGCATTAGAGTAAAAAAACTTTGATAGCAACATTTTAAATTGTTATCCAGAATAGGCCTCGTTTGATATACAAGTAGGAACTTAAATTTTTGGATTTAGTTTTTCTTTTTATAAAAAATCAATAAAAATTATAATTAAATTAATCAATTTGAACCTAAAATTTCCTTTTATCCCAAATTCAATTCATGAATTAGGTGAACCCTTTGTCTTTAAATATTCCCACTCTGAAAAAAGAATCACTTGAAGAAATTTATTGGGGCATTTGGTTGTAATATTGTGTTCGTATTGCATTTAATTTTCATCAAAATGTAAATATATTGTATTTAAATACTAATCACATCACAATTTAAATCTAATACAATTACTATTTACTATTTTATTTTTTTTATTATTTTTATTAATCACGTCATACAATCTCTTTTTCTTTCCTTTTTTTTATCTTTATTTTTACTAATCGTATCACATATTCAATATTTAAATATAATTTAAATATATTTTTTATCTAAACACGTATTATATTCGAATATAATACAAACATATTTTTTTATCAAAATGTATATTGAATTTAATGTATTAGGTTCAAATATAATGTTTTTTCTAAATTGCACCCTAAATATAGATTTGAACAGATATTTAAAAAAATTATTTATGTTGAAAATTCAAATGGCTCCTTAATCATACCATAATAAATATATTCAAATGACTCCTAATTGTATCTTTTTAACGTCAATTAGTAAAAATGATTTGTATCCTTTTAAGAGTCTGGGGACTTTTAAAAACAAAAAAAAATTTAAGAACCAATTGGTCACTTACCAAAAAATTCAAAACCCACACGAGCAATTTACCCTCTACATTAATCTATGTAACTTTCTAGCCCTTATCTTTCTCTCCTCCCTTATTTTCTTTTAAACTGTATTAACATTTGACTCTCGTCTATTAAAAAAACAAAAATACTCACAGGTTTCCAACATAAGAATTCCTACACCTTATTATTCTCTCATTAATTATTCGTTCGCTTATAATCTTAACATATCATCTAAATTTAATAACATGACAATCTAAATAAGAACTAAACACTTAAAATGTTTAAACAATTAATTGAAATGTCAAAATTTAATTAGAAAAACGGTAAATTGACTAACAAATTTAAACTCGTGTCTGTGATTCATCCATGCTTCTTTTAAAAAAATAATCCTCACACATTACGTTTAGAAGTAAGAGTCGTTAATATGATATTTATTGAACAAAATTCTGACATGTATTACGCCAATCAAAACGGTAAAATTATTGATCCAGATTTTGATAAGCCTTCTTAACACCAGCATTACATTGAATACAAGATATATTATACTTCTCCCTTTTATATGTCGGACGTGTTGTCCTCCCGGAGCACAATAAACAAAAGCAAATGGGCAAAAACAACTTCTAATGTTGTCTCTAACAGTTTCATGAATTAAACTGCAACCTACACATGGATCGAACTCTTGTACTAAAACCATCATCTACATGAGCTGATATGCTTTTACAGCGAAGGTAGCTTGGAAAAACAGAGATTCCTGTTGAAACTGTAAGATGAAAATTATGCAGAAGCAATACTTTTTCCCCTTTTTCTTCGTTTCGTTATGTCGGGGGAACAAAAGGTTTCTTTTTCACTTTTTAATCAGCATGGAAAAGCAGAATGCCAAGGCATCACTCTGTGCTTTCCTTCCTCTCAACACTTGATTTACTAAGTACAAGTACCCCAAACACAATAAGCATAGCACCTGCAAACCACTATAAAACGCCATAAGTTAGCAGCTTTACAACTACTAAAAATGCTAAATGCATAAATAAGAAAGGTGAAACCAGCTCAAACTAATTGAGAAGGACAATTAACAGGATTAAGAAATCAAATCAACAACCATTAGTGATCTTCCAAACCGATGGCTAGACCCAATTTGTACCATGACTGCACAAAATTCCTTGAGGAAGAGCACTTTGCCTCAGCTTAGGCAAAACAACCTTTAGACCCTATTTTCAGCTTGCCTCAAAAAAATTTTTTTAAACACAATTCGCTAATTCAGGAACGAACTCACACCCTCACCCAAGCTCCCACCCAATCCCACCATCTCCTTCCATGTTGTTTGACCAAGCGTCATTGGCAGCTTCTTGAACTTAGCAAAACAAGTTCTACACCTTATTGCACAAAAGTCAGGTTGAAACAAATATAAAGCCCTCCAACTACATGGCCTTAAATTTTTTTTTTCTCTCTCTACCACCCAGAGAATTAAGTGCAACGACGTCAACTAAAGTACAAGCTTGACAACAGATCATCATATTTAAAACTTTCATAAATTGCCAAACTCTTTACTAGCATTGTCTTGTATACCACAGATCTAAAACTTCTGCTTGAACGAATGGAAAAAAAAGACCCTCGTATGTGAAACTTTCGCAAATTGTTAAATACCACATCTGCGAACTTACCCGAAATGACAAAGCTTCTTCAAACAAAAAATATCCGGCTAGACCAGAAGTGAGGAAATTTGTGGCGAAGTTCGTCATCGTAGCTTGAAGAGAAGAGAGAGTTTTGAGGCTGTTGACATAACATCCCCACATTGTCACGTTGAACAATACCACCAGACCATACCTAACAATCTGTACAATTACAAATTGTTCATTTCAATCCCAAAATAGATCCATTCACTGAGATTTCTCCTGTAATCACACGAATTTCCCAAATCGAAATAGAAATTTTATCAAGTTGGATTTATGCATCTGATGTAGTCATTCATAACCAAAATCGTAAAGACACAGAATTTAATGGAATCAACAATTCTAGGTCATTAGATGCTAAACAAGAATGTTTACACTTGACAGCGATGTTAATCGGAAATAATTGCAAGAGAAACTGTCAAATCGGAATTCTGCAATGAAATTTAGGCACAAGTATCTAGCATCAGCTCAGAAGCATTCAAACTCAAATGAATTGGGAATGATTCTAGGGATCTGAGAGAGGAACCTGAGAAGTGAAGAGCTTAGCGGAAATGGCAGCAAGAGCGGCGGTGAGTCCGGCGGAAACAGCCCAAGCGTAGCCTCTTCTGTTGCCACTCATCGGAACTCCAAATGTCTCTCAGGTGAACAAAGCACACACCGTGCTTTTTCGGTTCAAAGCTTGGTTCATGATGTCAAATGGAACCTTCTTTAAAAAATATATAGCTGTATGTTTATAAATATGACGTTTACCCAACCCAATTTTTATTCAAATATAAAATTTTATATTTAAATATAATATTTTTTAATAATATTTTAAAATATTTTAAAAATAATTTTTTTATTTATAATATATTTTTTATTTTATTTTATTTATCTATTTTTATTAATCACATTAATATTTTAACTTTAAAATATAATTTAAATATTTTTTATTTAGACATACTATGTATTTAAATATAAAACAAATATATTTTATCTAAATATATTTAATATATTATATTTAAATATAATATAAACATAATATATTTATCAAATAAATTAATAGAATAATAATAGAAAACACCTTTTCTTTTGAATTAATTATAGAATTCCCCTACAATTAATCACACAAAATAAAAAACAAAAAATTCCCCCACAATTTTAAGCCTTGTACCAATATACCCGTGATGCTCAAAATGTAATACATGATATCTCAAAAAAAAATAAAAAATACATGTTCCCCTTAAATGTAAAACATTATCAAATTTGTTCTTCGTGTAAAGTTTTTTACTGAAATAAATCCCTTCGTAAAGTGGTGATAATGATATCTTGGTAACTCTCTTTTATTTAAAATGACTTAGTCTAATTTAAAATAAAATTTTAGTTTCAATTTTAATTATTAATTAATAATACGAACTCAACAAAAATTAAAAAGCTAAAAAAAAAAAAATTTTCCTCCCTTGCTTCATTTGATCGCACCGTGTCGTGTGGAAAGGGGAAACAATCTCGCCCACCAACGCGAACAAAGGGGCAGCCAAGAGGACATACAGAATGGCTTGGATGATGGGCGTGAATACCGTGACAGGTGGTCCCTGGCACACTCCACGATCTGACATGTTGTCATGGAGAAGTCAGTCGTAAACGCTAAGAACTCGTGTAGGAATGGCGGAAATTTATATAACACGAATTGATGTCGATTAAAATAATAAAAATTAAAAAAAAAAACAAAAAATTATAGTAATTCATATAAGATAGATTGAGTCCACGTTTGGCAACACTTTTTTTTTATTATATTTAAATACAATACAATTATTTGTAAATGTAAAAATATTTTATTCAAATATCAATCACATCACATTTTAAATCTAACACAATCACTATTTATTATTTCATTTTTTTATTACTTTTTTTAATTACATCATATATTCTCTCTCTTCTCTTTTTTTTTTCTCTACTTTTATCCATCACATCACATATTCATTATTAAAATACAATTCAGGGGGCGTTTAGTAAACGTATTGCATTTTGATTGTATTTGAATATTGTATTTGGTTGAAAAGTATTTGTTTTGTATTTGAATAAAATGTGTGTTTGGATGAAAAGTATTTTAGAGTTGAAAAGTTGATGTGATTGGTAAAAGTAGAGATAAATAGTGAAGTTGAAAAGTTGATGTGATTGTTTTAAAAATATTTTGAATAGTAATTGTTTTCGTAGTACTGTTGCAAAATTTGTGTTTGGTGTAAAATTGTATTGTATTTGAGTAAAATTAAAATGAAAAATTTTGTCCAAATGCCCCCTCAAATATTTTTCACCCAAACACACATTGCATTCAAATGCAATGCTAATACTTTTCCTCTAAATACAAATTGCATTCAATGCATTGCATTTAAACGCAATGCAAATGCAATTCGTTCACCAAACGAACGCTGAAATCTATCTCTCAAACTCCCTTATGAATAAAGAACATTTTAGGTGTCATTTAGTTTTAACATTGTATTCATATTATATTTAAATACAGTATAATTTTTACTTAAACACAAAAATATTACATTTAAATGTCAATCATATCATATTTTAAATTTAATACAATTATTATTCATTATTTTACTTTTTTATATTATTTTTATTAATCACATCACATATTCTCTTTCTCTCTCTCCTTTTGTTATCTCTACTTTTATCTATCACATCATATATTCATTATTTAAATACAATTCAAATATTTTTCATCCAAATGAATACAATGTAAATACTTTTTCTTCAAATGTAAATTATATTCAATATATTGCATCTAAACCCAATGTAAATATAATGCGTTTGCTAAACGAAGCCTTAGTTGCTTGTCTTGATCTTAAGTGTGTTTTTATCCATGCAGTTACTTGGGTTTAGAGATTATTATTGTTGTTATCATTTAAATTGTAAATACAAATAGTTCAGCCCGACCTACGTAAGGAGCAACTTGACTAAGGAAGACAAGATGAAGGATGAAGACCTAACCCGGACCAAGGGTCGGATCATCTCACCTATTTTAATAAATAAATTTAATGTTTTAATAAATTTTTTAAATGACTATCCGAGTTAGATCAGATCATATACCTAAAACCTATCCGAGTTAGATATCTAAATAGATTAGGCTGGATTAGGCAACCAGCCATGGGTTAGCCCATGTTTACATATCTATTACAATTATTGTAGCCTTTTTTTTATACGGTTTACGAGGAATGTAAGGGGA
Source organism: Antiaris toxicaria (assembly GCA_035233585.1). NCBI lineage: Eukaryota > Viridiplantae > Streptophyta > Magnoliopsida > Rosales > Moraceae > Antiaris > Antiaris toxicaria. Next base: position 25,680,644 of record CP141160.1, on the reverse strand, counting down.
TATTTGGAGAAAATATTTAATTTTAATTTTACTCAAATACAATATAATTTTACACCAAACACAAATTTTATAACAGTGCTACGAAAATAATTACTATTCAAAACATTTTTAAAACAATCACATCAACTTTTCAATTCCACTATTTATCTTTACTTTTACGAATCATATCAACTTTTCAATTCTAAAATACTTTTCATCCAAACACACATTTCATTCAAATACAAAACAAATACTTTTCAACCAAATATAAAATTCAAAAAACAAATTTCATTCAAATACAATCAAAATACAATGTGTTTACCAAACGCCTCCTAAAAAAAAAATTGCACTTCCAAAATTTTGTCTCCATTTATGATGGTTTAAGAATTTTTGTTACTTTTTAAAAAATGTTAGAGGTTAATATATTGTGTCTTAAAAATATCTATAAACAATCAAAAGGATATTACTATAATATCATTTAGTGATTTTCATAGCATCGTTTAGTAATCTATTATTTAATAATTTATTATTCGGTGAATACCTTTTAGTAATTTGTTAGAAATACTTATTGGTAATATACTAAAATATAGTTTAGTAATCCACCTAAATACAATATCATAATCCACGGAAACATTGTTAAGTAATCCGTTGGAATACTATATTTTAGTAGTTTTTATTGAATGTGATATTAAAATATTGTAAATATACAAAAATGAATAAAGTACAAATTTCTAAAAAAATGAAGATTTTAATTCAAATTTCAGTTAAATTATTGCAAAATACTGAAATATTTAGATAATCTACCGTATTAATCTGAGTTTCATTCATATAGTTAAAAGATTTTCAACAATAAACAATACCCCTACGAAATTTTGATAAGAGAAAAACTAATGCACATAGTAAAATAAAAAGCACATATCAAAATAAAAAAGAAAATGGCATCCATATACCTGTTTCGAGAGAGAGAGAGGGGGAGAGTGTGTTTTGTTTTTTATTTATATTTTTTTAAAATAGGAACATAAATTATCCTTGATTGTCCTTTGTTTTTTTTTTTAATTCCTAACAAAAAAAAAACTTTTATATTTATTTAATCACATTTGTTAATTTTTTGCTCTTTTATTCATTTTTTGAATTTCTAAATAGATAGCTCTTTAATTTAATTTAATGGGAAGTTTGAATAATATATTATATTTATATTATGTTTTAATGTAATATATTAATGCCTCGTTTGGTAAAAGTTTTGTATTCGTATTATATTTAAACACAATATAATTTTATACTAAATATAAAGTTATATATTTAAATACAATCTTTTTTAACAGTGCTATGAAAACAATTACTATTCATCTGTTTTTTTTAAAACAATCATATCAACTTTTCAACTCTAACTTTTTATCTCTACTTTTTACTAATCACATCAACTTTTCAACTCTAAAATACAATTTAAATACTTTTCCTCCAAACACACATTTTATTCAAATACAAAACAAATACTTTTCAACCAAATACAATACTCAAAAAACAAATTACATTCAAATGCAATTAAAACGCAATGCATTTACTAAACAACCCATAAATATAATTTGTATTTAGATGAAAAGTATTTATATTTTATTTGAATATAATATGTATATGAATAAAAAATATTTAAATTATATTATATGTGATTTGATTGATAAAAGTAGAGAGAAAAAAAAGAAGAAAAAGATAGTGTATGATATAATTGGTAAAAATAATAGCAAAAATAAAATGGTAAATAATGATTATATTAGATTTAAAATGTAATGTGATTGATATTTGAATATAATATTTTTATGTTTAATATTTTTATATTTAGATAAAAATTATATTATATTTAAATATAATATAAATATAATGTGAAAAATAAATAAGACCTAAGAATTAATATAATAACTTATTTTTTTAATATGTTTTTCTTTTAAAAAATATATATTAATTTTAATTTGATTCATTATTGAAGGGTAATAATTTAGCATACGATTGGTTAACCTATTTTTTTGGGATTACAATGTAATTTTTTCTCAAATAAAAAAGTATTTAATTCAAATACCAATCATATTACATTTTAAATTAAACACAATTATTATTTATTATTTCATATTTTTTATTACTTTTATTAATTACATCATATATTCTCTTTCTTTTTTTTTTCTCTTTACTTTTACTCATCACATCACATATTCATTATTGAAATACAATTCAAATACTTTACACTCAAATACACATTACATTCAAATGCAATACTAATGTTTTTCCTCTGAATATAAATTATATTTAATATATTGCATTTAAACGTAATGTAAATATAATGTGCTCATCAAACAAGACTTTAGAAGCATTATAATGAATGGTGTTGATTCACTGTCCTGACCCTGTTTTACCATATTTAAACAAATAAAAGTTATACTTTAATTCGAGTAGGGATAACATTTTTCTCCTATTATGGACTTTTGAAAATTCCAAATGAACAATTTTAATAAAATTTTTTAATTCCTTATTTTACTATGTTTAAGTTTATATATTTTTAGCTGCATAATACATATATAAAAATAACTTTAATGGAATTTTGTTATTTCTTGTTAATAGCTACTCCAGGAGGAAGCGACGACTCGTTAACATAAACCGAGTTAGTTTCTGACTCGAGCCTCCCTCACATAAAAAACACAACTCGTCCGCGCTGGCAATCCTCAAAAACTGAAACCGTCCAATCACAAACAAGCACAAGGATCGAAGACTTTTCAAATATTCCTCTTTTACTTCTCTCTCCAAAGAAGCCGTTGGAGTCTTGAAGTCCACGTTCCTCCCGTGTACCCCCCCATTAAACCGACCTAACCCCTTGTCTCCTTATATAAATAACCGTACAACGTTCTTCTTCTCGTTCGTGTTCCAATAATTTTCTCCTCGTTCTCTGTTTTCTTCTCTCCGTCAATCCTAATTTCTCAAACCCTATTTTTCGGTAAGGGTCTTTCTCTTTTCTTCGCTTCGATTCTTCTTTTGTTTTTTGCGAGTTCTTTCTTTCTCTTCTTGTAGATTTTGGTTTGGGGATTCGTATTTTTGGGGCGATTTTCGTAGGTTTTTTTTTCTAAATCGTTTCGCGATTTTGCATATATCTTTAAGATCTTCGTGTTCTTGCTGTGAGTAGAGATGGCTCGTACCAAGCAAACTGCTCGTAAATCCACTGGTGGAAAGGCTCCCAGGAAGCAGCTCGCCACCAAGGTGTGTGTAAATCATGGATTTCGACTTCGGTTCTTTATTTTTTATCTATTTTTTGTATCAGGCTTTTTAATGGAATATTTAGGGATTGTTGTTGTTGTTGTTGCTGTTGTCGTAATGTTTAGGGCTATTCTTATTGATTTTCTCGCGAAATTTATTGGGGACGATCTTATGTTTCTGCTAAATTAGGATCTTATGGTTCCTAGATTGTAACTTGGGGTTTCTTTTTCCTTCGAAATTGAATTTGAGTTCTGATTTTTGCTCATAATTTTTGGTTAGGCTGCAAGGAAATCGGCTCCCACCACCGGTGGAGTCAAGAAACCTCACCGTTACCGTCCTGGAACTGTTGCTCTTCGGTAATTTTCCTTGCTTAATTGAAGTTTTTGCTTCAATTCCGTGGAATTATCCAATATCTCGAACTAACGTTCTCTCTCTCTGTCTCTCTCTTGGAACAGTGAGATTAGGAAGTACCAGAAGAGCACTGAGCTTTTGATCCGTAAGTTGCCCTTCCAGCGTCTTGTTCGTGAAATTGCCCAGGACTTCAAGGTAATTTACTACAATAATCAAATCTAAGTTCTCAGATTGATTCTGATTTTGTTGTTGTAGTGCTTAATTTGATTTGTTGTGTTGTGGTTTGTAACAGACTGATTTGAGGTTCCAAAGCCATGCTGTTCTGGCTCTGCAAGAGGCTGCGGAGGCATACCTGGTGGGTCTGTTCGAGGACACCAATCTCTGCGCCATCCACGCCAAGAGGGTCACCATTATGCCCAAGGACATACAGCTCGCTAGGCGTATCCGTGGAGAACGGGCTTAAGTCTTTCGATTTTAGTTTCTGAATGATTTTCTAGTAGTGGTTTAGGTTGATATAGATAGGTGCTGGTGACAATTTATTTCTTTTGTTTTGGTGTATAGATTTTATTAAATACTTGGAGCTTTTGTCCTTGGTAAGAGGATTAATATTGTTTTGAAAACCTATTTCTATAATATCGGAAGTCAATTGCCAATTGGTGATAATCCAAGATGTTTGTTTCAGTATCTTCTTGCTTGTGCTATAGTACTTTATTTTTGTGAAGAATGTCGTGATTCTTGCCTTTCTATCTGGGACTGAGAGTTTAACGTATCTGGAGAGTTGGAGCTTGAAGTATGAATTGTTGTTTGGGTTTATGAGTGTGGCACGGAAGACGGCGTTGTGTGTTGGTTTTTTTTTGCATTGATCGAATAACGATTTATTGTGATATTGAAGTAGCGGCGATCTATATTTATGAGCCTTGCACACAGCATACTGCCTCTGGGTTCCCCCTAGCATATTGATAGTTTCATTGTTTAATGGTAACAAATTAGTCGTCATCAAATTATAGGTCGAGATTTTCTTTCCCCGTTTTAATTAAGAAAGAAAAATTTTCCCCCCATCAAATTATAGGTCGTAGTCCTTCTTTAATTTCTTTTCGTATCACTTGATTACGTGTCCAGTGATAAACATCATGTTGATAAACATTATGTTTTAGCATTTTATGTTTTATGGGATGCCGATTGAGCTTAAATGATTTAAGGGTTTGTTTGGTGAACGCATTATATTTGCATTGCGTTTGAATGCAATGTATTGAATGTAATTTGTATTTGGAGGAAAAGCATTAGCATTGTATTTGAATGTAATGTGTGTTTGGGGGAAAAGTATTTGAATTGTATTTTAATAATAAATATGTGATGTGATGGGTAAAAGTAGAGAGGAAAAAAAAAGAGGGAGAAAGGATATATGATGCAATTAATAAAAGTAATAGAAAAAGTGAAATAATAAATAGTGATTGTGTTTGATTTAAAATGTGATGTGATTGATATTTGAATGAAATGTTTTTGTATTTGGGAGAAAATTACATTGCATTTAAATGCAATGCTAAAAAAATTTGTGTCCCAAACATTAGCTAAATCTTTGGAATACGGGGTTATAGGGTTGTAGTGTTTATAAAATCCCTTTTATGTCGGGGGGTACAAAGCCAAAACAAATGGACCTTCAAATAATCGTACGTTCACAGTTATCATGGGGAGAAAGAGCTACACGTGAAAGGTATGCTATGTTCTTCGAATATTTTGAAACCTGCCATCTACCAAGTTATATATAAAAAAAAAAGTACAACAATTTACCTATTATGTTTGTATTGTATGGAATATATTAAATATAATTTATATTTAAATAAAAAATATTTATGTTATGTTTGAATATAATTTATGATTCAATGAAAATTGTTTGAATTATATTTAAATAATAAATATATGATATGATGGAAAAAAATGGAGAAAGGAGAAAAAGAAGATTTGTAACATGATTAGTAAAAGTAATAAAATAATAAATAGTAATCATATTAAATTTAAAATATGATATAATTGATATTAAATGTAATATTTTTATATTTAGATAAAAATTATATTATAATTAAATGTAATATAAATATAATATAACAAACAAACGAGTTATAAAAAATATAATGCATCTTCAAATATTTTAAAACTTATTATTATAAAAGAATATTTTAAAACTTGCAATCTACTTTTATAAGTCGAAAAAATAACGCCATGTACAACAATTTATGAAATATAAGGCATCATATTATTTCATTATTTGGGATGATCAACCTAAAGTTGAAGTACAAAACCAAACGACCTTTTGCTTTTGTGAGTTCATGCGCAAAGCCTAGACTGTCTAGTTTTTGGGTTTTTGAGCCGAGGCTAAGTGGGGCCCGAGCCCATATCAATTAGAAGAGAACTTGGTCATTCTCCCATTCATGTTTGGGCGGACGACAGTCCACCCAGTTGGAAAACTTTGGAGACCACTAAACAAATCTTGTGGAGCTCTTGTAAAACATAAGACCAGATTTCGTTAGACATGAATATATATATATATATATGTATGAAAAAACCCCTTATTATTTTGAACCGATAGTATCTTAGTTATAATTTTTCCATCATATATTTCTTATTCTACTGTAATTCAATCAGATTTTACGTTCATTACGGTATTGTAAAATTTAAAAATTGGAGATTGAACTCGTGACAGATTGGAGGGTGCTTTTCGGTCACGAAAGATAGAAAAATCCAAATTTTGATCTGTGGTTTTTGTCCTTTCAACTTTCTAATCCGACAAGGATCTAACCGCAATGATGCAAAAGTAGGTTTCAAAAAAGTGTTTGAGCCCGTCCTTGAATAGACAGATTATCGAGTTTGGTATTAGACGGTGTTTAAAGGATTTAATTATGCATCTACAGTATAAATTATAACTTTTTTTGATATAAATGATTGCGTTTCTCCTATATATCATTTAGTAGGAGGTCACTTGTCATAGTCCACACTGGTGCACCAGAATGATGAATACTTGCATGACTTGGCCGTCGAAGTAGTTCATGAGTTTGTCCATTCGGGTCGTAAATGCTCATACAAGTAAGTAAGAACACATGTGAATATTGTTTCAAATGCATTTTTGTATAAATGCCGTATTTATAAATGAATATGTCACTTCTATGTCACAAAAGCCATGCGACTGCCCGTTGTGATTACCATTTGGGTGATAGGGATCAAAGAAATGCAAGGCCACAAAACTCAACTGGCTAACCAGGTGAAGTGAAAGACCAAAACAAGTCATCTTTCACGTTGTCTCAAGATTCACGGTTTATTTACCCGCAATCTATTGACGAAAAGTGCAAGAAACAATTTATGAGAGTTCGGATAAAAAGGCACCTAACAGTGTCTCTTGGGGGTTGGGAACAGAGACATGTAGGTACTATTACACGTGTGGGGTTTTTACGACATTGATCATGGGCGGCTGTTCTAGCCCACACAAGATTTACACACATGTATACATGTCCCGTGAACTTTCATTGTTTAGAGTTATTATAAATGACCCGTGACAACCTTATCTGCCGCAGGATCAGCAAATAATTTGCAGAGGATTGAAACTGTATAATATTAAACTTTACTTGAAGACAAACTTCGTAGTTCTCTTTTATTTTCACACGCACCATTCGGCTATACTCCTCTATCCTCTAGACTTTGTCCTAATAATTCCTTTGTTATAATAATATACAAATCACTCCCCTAAAAGGATAAAACCGTTGAAAAAATCTTTTCATTTTTAATGAATAAACATTATATTCCTATATTGTAAGAATAAATATAAAAAACTATACTTCAGTCTATATATTAAATGTATATGAAAAATGGTTTCCTGTCTATCAGAATTCAACCCATCACTCATATGACATGGACCTATCATTTTATGAGGGAGTGTTTAGTAAATGTATTGCGTTTGAATACAATTCTTTTTTGAGTGTTGTATTTGGTTGAAAAGTATTTGTTTTGTATTTAAATAAAATGTATGTTTAGATGAAAAGTATTTTAAAGTTGAAAAGTTGATGTGATTGTTTTAAAAAACTTTTGAATAGTAATTGTTTTCGTAGTATTGTTGAAAATAATTATATTTGAATATAAAACTTAACGTTTGGTGTAAAATTAGTTTTCGTAATGTCAAAAAACGTTCTCCAAACACATCCTGAGTAACGAGGATAAATCGTAGTGGGGGATGAGTTCCATTACTCATTTTATTTTGTTACCTTTTTTTAAGAGTAGTGAAATGTGTAATAATGAAAATGCATGGTTTTCAAGGTGCCAGTTAAGTATAACTCAGATCTAGTCGTTTATACACATCCATTCTCTATTGGGGACCAGACATGATTCAATTGCATCACATTATCAACATGTAGTCCGTTCCATTGGTAATACAGCTTGTGGGAGTGAAATGATGGATTCCAGTTTGTTGATTGTTTTGGTTTTCTTCTTTTATTCTTCTTTTTTGTACACATGTGCTTCCATATGAAATATTCTGGAATTTTCTGAGCTACGTTTAGCCTTTACATAATAATAAAAAAAAAAGTTTGAAACGGAGATCAGTCGTCTTTTACTTTGTCACTTTTGTTATCTTTCTTAAGTGAAAAGAATTGGATAGGATCGAGTGGGGTTTTAAGGCATGAAAGCTTAAGTACGACTAGTTCCCATGTGAACACAAACAAGAAGACGGCCACCTGTGGCCCATGGAAGAATTTTGGTGCGTTTTCTTTTGTCTTTGGTATTTCCAAATGCTTACTTTCATTTTTATAACCTCTGACAAATATAAGAAACCGCGTTTGAATCTAGCTATTGCTTCTTATGTATTAGAAAAGGGAAGGTAAGGGGACGTTTGGCAACACATTGTATTTTGATTGTATTTGAATGAAATTTATTTTTTAAATGTTGTATTTGGTTGAAAAGTATTTGTTTTGTATTTGAATGAAATGTGTGTTTAGATTAAAAGTATTTTAGAGTTGAAAAGTTGATGTGATTGTAAAAGTAAAGATATATAGTAAAATTGAAAAGTTGATGTGATTATTTTAAAAATATTTTAAATAGTAATTGTTTTCGTAACACTGTTACAAAATTTATATTTAATGTAAAATTATATTGTATTTAAATAAAATTAAAATGAAATATTTGTACTAAACATCCCCTAAATCTAATAAAAAAAAAAAAAAAGAATTCCTAGAGTGGTTTAAGGCAAAAAATGGAAAATGTCAATACGGTAGTATCAAATCTTTTAAACTATCGTATTCTTAATTTTATTTATTTTTAATATAAAATGATTTGATGTAATTGATTTGATATAAAATAATTCGACGTGATGTGATTTGAGAACCTAAACACGCTAAAGTTGGCTTCAAATCATTTGTAAAAGATGGTATAGTTAAAGAAATCCAGAAATACCCCCACACAATTTCCTCTTAAAAGCAATTAAAGGATCTTATTGGCGTCCACGTGCATTCATTTATAATTGATTCAAGTCTGTGACCTATTGCCGAAGCTTGCCGGCTGGGAAAAATTGACTGCAAAATATACGTGGCTGTGGATCAACATGTACAACTTTTGACGTAAGGGTTACGACGCGATTTTGACACATCTTTTTAGCTTTGATTTTGCGGGCCTCCGATTCACCATAAATACGTAGATATACGTACATGCAAAGTGACAAATACATCCACTTCAGCTTGGCTGAATTTTGGTTGAGAAAGGAAATAACATCAGTTCGTCTTTTGACCATATGCCAAAAGAATTTACTCGGTGTAACAGGCCAATAGATCACTTTGGAAGTTTCCCTGTACTTTTTAGTTCTGGACTTGTAGTGGTTTCTTCTTCGTGGCGTGTCACAGCTTAAGGAAGTTGGCCTGCTGAATGGAACATATTATTATTAGTATTATTATTATTATTATTATTGACGATATGTTCTCCATGGTACCCAACAACAACGCTTCTTTCTTATAGTATTATAGTAAGCTGCTGTCTTCTTGAGAAACTATTTAGTCGATTAGTCATCAGATGCCGTGTTTTTGTCATATTAATGTGAAATTAATAATTGATATTTAAATGATATATTAATATTAGATTTATTCTTATAGGATGTTTGTTTATAATTTTATACTTATATTATATTTAAGTATAATATAATTTTCATACAAACATAAAAATTTTACGTACAAATATAATATTTTTTAATAATATTTCAGATATATTTACTATTTGAGAATGTTTTAAAAATATTTTTTTTCATTCATATCATATTTTCTCTCTATATCACTTTTTTTTATTTATTTTTATCAATTATATCAACTTTTCAACTCTAAAATATAATATAAGTATTTTTCATCTAATCACACATTACATAATACAAAACAAATACTTTTTATGTAAATATAAACTATATTTAATATATTACATTCAAATATAATATATCCATAATATCTTTATTAAACATTCTATTGATTTCTAATACAAATATTCTCATTTTTAATAAATTTTATCTTACTTAGATAATTAAGATATAAGTATATTGATAAATAATTTAAATATCAATGATATTATATGAATATATTGCATAAATACAGTGGGATAATAAATTCAATTTATTGAATAATTCCTCTTTTTTTTGTTAAGAAGTGAGAACTCTAAAACTACCAGAGTACGACCCAAATCTTTAATTGCTTTGCATTATTACGCTCCCTGATTAAATGCATTAGCAAATCGAGTCAATGCTTACAACAGGGTTGCAGTACTAAAACAAATAGTACAAGCATTAATTTCTTCTCGTTGAACGCGGAAGATATCAAATCGTTTTCATGATTAATGAACCCTTTCCTTTTCTTCTTCTTTTCCTTTTATTTGCCAAGAAATTTATAACGAAAAAAAAAAAAAAAAAAAAACTAAGGGGCGTTAAAATTACATTTTAATTTTATTTAAATATAATATAATTTCACATCAAATATCAAATATTAATTTTATAATAATATTACAAAAATAATTATTATATAAAATATTTTTAATATAATTATATCAATTTTTCAATTTTAATATTTATTTTTATTTTTATCAATTATATCAACTTTTCAATTTTAAAATATTTTTTATCTAAACACACATTTCATTCAAATACAAAATAAATACTTTTCAAACAAATATAATATTCAAAAAACAAATTTCATTCAAATACAATCAAAACATAATGCGTTTAACAAATACACCATGAGAAATCTCAAAATCATTCAAGTGTGTAGTTAAAACTACCATTACTATATATAGTGCCAATTATTGCGTGTCTACGTGTTTTTAAGATGTATTTGATTTGTTAATTTAATTTAATCTAATTTATAAATTAAATTAAATTAAATTATTTAAATTAAGTTTTATTTAATTTAATTTAATACAAATTATTTTTATTATTTTTTATATTTATTTTTATTATTTGTAATATAAATTAAGTTAAATTAAAATAAAATATTTAATTTAATTTAATTTTTAAATTTAATTAATGCGATGTTTGATAAACGTATTACGTTTTAATCACGTTTGAATGTAATTCGTTTTTTGAGTGTTGTATTTGATTAAAAAGTATTTGTTTTATATTTGAATGAAATGTGTGTTTAGATAAAAAGTATTTTAGAATTAAAAAGTTAATATGATTAGTAAAGGTGGAGATAAATAATGAAATTGAAAAATTTATGTGATTGTTTCAAAAAATTTTTAAATAATAATTATTTTTGTAATATTATTAAAAAAGATTATTTTTTAATATAAAATTTTACGTATGATGTAAAATTACATAACATTTAAATATGATTAAAATGTAAACATTTTTTTTTTTCTAACTTTTACTAAACATATCTTAAGTTAAATCAATAGATGAAACACAAACTTATTTTTTATTTTTCTTTCTTTTTGCTGGACTTGGAAACAATATCGCCCAGTATAATTTATACCCTTTACATCTATGACAAATATGTATTTGATTAAATAACTAGTTCCATGAAAAGACAGGTATAATTAAAGAATCATCGTGGTTTTATCCGATTCCATAAAATTCATGATATACATTGCATCGTTTTGGCTGAAAGTTATCACAGTAACTTAATAGACGATTTACAGTCTAAATCGTATATATGAACTACATAAACCCATAAATTACAAAACTCCAACATTTTTCTCTCCAATTTGTACATGACTTGTGTCATGTGTCCCCCCATTTATTTTATACCAATAAACAATCAAACACCCCCTCAAATAATTTATAAAAATAAATAAATAAATAATAATAATAAATAATCACTTTATTTGGACCCAAATGCCCCCGCTTGGAATCTCTTGATGAACCACAAACAAAAGATAAAACCCGGACGGTGCAAGAACACCCGACCCGGGGGTGGTGACCCGAACTTCATATGTGGATTTTCCCAAGCTTGCCACACTCTCCACCGTGAGCACCAATAGCCGTTGGTTCATCGAGAAAGAGTGCGTCGTAAACGACGGCGCCACCATCGTCACCGCCACCGAGCCCTTCGCCAATACTCCCGTGACCGTGAACCGAACCATGAGCTCCTGCCCATACGACACCTTACTCTGCGACGCGGGCGACACAATCTTGGGACGCAGATTGGAGAATTGAGCATCCAAATACTGAGGACTAAACGCCTCCAAGCTCAACTCCGTCGGAAAAAGCACCCCGGTGAACTTATAGTACGTGTGTGGATTACTACCACCAACTAAAACTCTTCCATCTCTTAGTAATATCGCCGTGGAATGGTACATCCGGGGGATAGTAGACGGGTTTTGTAACTCGAATCTTGACCCGAGTGCCTTACCGGGTCGATACAGAACCGGGTTCAAAACCGGGTTACGCCCATATTCCCACCCGGCCGTACCGGCGGAACCGCCGTTGATAATTAAAACGTTGCCGTTTGGGAGCAATGTCATGTCACCCATGACTCTCGCCAGAGGCATGTCCTCCATCACCCAAGTCGGGTTGGGGTCGGTTATTTTGATCCGAGCACAGCTCTTCAAAGCACCGACAAAGTTTCCATTTTCGGCCTGTATAAAAGCCCCTTTCGGAGCTCCACCACAGACTAGAACCTCGGCTTCGATGGACGGAGCTTCAAGGTTCTTCAATGGCAGCAGAACGGCCGAGCCGCTGCTCGGATACGACCTCGGATCTCCGCCGGGAATCTGCGGGTACGTCTTCACCACCTGGTTTTCGGCGTAGTTGAGCAATATAGCTCTGTTGTTGGCGAAGATGAAGAGATTTCCATCGACATTGAGGAAAACAAATGGGTAAAGATTGTTCTCGAATTTGGGATCGTTCGTTTGTACTAAGAACGGTAAGCTGTAGAGATTCTTTGCCGACGACGTCGTTTTGGGATAGAACTCGTAGTTGAACTGCCGTCGTCCGCCGATGACGATCACCTGCCCATCGGGAAGAATATGATCGGTGGCGTACCACCGCCTCGCCAACAAGCCGAACTCAATCTCCTGCCAATCGCAGTCACCATTGTTGCACGGCTCGAAGGTCCTGACCCGGCGTTCTCCGTCGTTGAAGCCGCCGGTCTGGAGGAGGGTTCCATCGGGAGTGACGGCGCCGGAGGAGCACCAGACGTCGGTCTGAACCATCAACGGCCGGAACGTGTTGGAGGCGACATTGTACTCCACCGAGTGGGCGGTGCAGTCGATCTTCAGTGCGGTGTCGTTGGGGTCGTTGCGGCATTTGCCGTTCGGCAGCGATAAGTTCGACTTGCCGAAGTCGGTGCGATCGAAGATGACGACGCGGTCGGTGTTCAGCAGCTGCATGTGCATGGCGGAGACCCCAATGCTGGGCTGCAGCGTCTGCCACCGACCGACGGCGGCTTCCGTAATGAGGAGAGAGAAAGCGAGGAGAAGCACAAGTACGAGAGTTGTTTCGTTCATTCTCGTTGTTAGTTTGGGTAGCCGTGCTTCGGTTCAATGCTGTCTCTATTTAAACTCTTTTTTTTTGTTTTTTTTGTTTTTTGTAAATATATATATATATACACTTTCTTATTGCGTCTCTTAGACAGAAAGAGATATTTTACCACGCGCATTAAGACACGGTAGGACAAGATTTTCCATTGAAGGTAAAGATCAGATATAGTTTGACAGTTGGGAGGCTGCTTTTGTGCCTTTGAAATACATGTTTTCTTGCTGTTGAGTGAAAATGATTTTACCTTCTCTTTAGCACTGATTGGATAAAGTGGAGATCTACGTTGTACACACACACAAAAACATACATTGGACCCGTGAATACATGTATTTTCTTTAGATCAGAGAAAAGCGGCCATTTAAGGAAACATTTAATGGGGGCCCAAAATGAAGAACTGCCCAGGAAAAAAAAAAAAATCCCAAAAACATAAAACAGAGCCTAAGCTAGATTTACAAAGGGCAAAGCTAGATCTGTTTAGGGTTTTTGTTTGTTCAGATAAAGCATATGTCATGGGGAGTGTGAAAGTAACCTGTTGGCCAAGGCACTGATATTCTAGGACCGAAGAGTGAAAAGAGTGACAACGTTTTCAGTTTAATCAAGTACTACTGTATTTCCTTGGCTAGGAAAAAGACTTGGCAATTATTTACTTGTTTAACAAATGCACCTGCTTCGTTTGGCAAAAGTTTTTGGATTGTATTATGTTTAAATATAATGTAATATTTATTTAAATGTAAAATTTTAATATTTTAATATGATATATCTCAACAGTAATATAAATATAAATTATATTTTGAAAATTATTTTTTAATTTTCTTTCATATCTTATTCTCCCTCTTTTATATTTTTTAATTAAATTTTATCAATTACATGAATTTTTCATATTTTTTAATTAATTTTTATCAATCATATCAACTTTTAAATCTTAAAATGTAATTAAAATATTTTTTTATCTAAATATATATTTCATTCAAATACAAAACAAATACTTTTTAACTAAATATAATATTTAAAAAATAAATTGTATTTAAACAGAATGTAAACATAATACGTTTACTAAACAACTCAGGAGATTGCTATAATTTTAAGATTTTTGTATAAATTAAAAGAAATCGATAACATGCAAAGAGATATAATTATGGATCCCAAATAAAAAAAATGCTTATAAACTTCATGTTCGAAAAGAAAAAAGTTTCAAGATGTATAAATGAATTCAAATTTAGTTTGCGTTCATTCGCTATGGAGCATTGCTTTTTTGTTTATATTTTTGTTTTGTTTGCCATTAGAATTTGATTTTCTATATATTTTTGTTTTCCTTTTTTTTGAAATAAATTTGATTGGAGGTTTATTAAAATACTGTATTTATAACAAAGTACTGTATATCCACGGATAAAATTAACTTGGCCAACTGATTAATTATTTGGGTGAAGCTAAGTTTCAAAAAAAAAAAAAAACTCCTGCCCTTTTTTTTTTTAATCGTTTTGACATTGTAACCAATTCATTTAACTAATCAGTCACTCCTTGTTCCTGCAAACGCATTTTGTGGAAGTAGAACTCCTTGTCATTATCATGAAAGGTGATAATCATCTGACAACACGAAATAATAAGTTTTAGCATGACATGTTATTCATTAGTGCAGGTCCGGAATCATCGAGTAGACCAATTTGAATCCGGCCTGCCAGAATGTTTATGTGAGTTGATTGTTGAAATAATTTACTACGCTAAATTCAATTTGGATCGTTAGATATAGGGGCTTGAAGTGGTATTGAAGAAGTAAAATTCGAAACAAATTTTAGTACGATTTTAAAAAATATAATGCTGTATAGAATCCAAATTTTTTCTGCCCTATTAGAGATGATGTCAAATTATTCCTAATCAGAAAAAGGAAGGAAACAAAAAGGTTTAAATACCACATGGGCCAAGAGGGATTTCATTACTAGTTGCTTTTGCTATAGCCTTTATTCATAGTACCTTCTTTCTCTCGTTAATGCGAGCTGATCAATCTTCTTCTGGCTGTTATTAAATAGTGGGGGACCTGATTCCGAAAAGACCTAAAACTGACTAGTGAGCCAGTTCATGTTTTCTCGATTTAACTAATAGAGATTAATTAGTTCCACTTTCCTAACTGATAAGACTATTGGCCAACATATGCTTCCCGAAGGCTTTACAAGACTTGCAAGAAAGAGGGGTTGGAGTGTTAATCCTGATATGTATCTGATTAATTCCATTTTGATCAGGTCTTTTCGGTCTTTATCATCCTCTTTATCCGACTCGGTGACACTTGTCTTTTGCAGGGCATCATTGTAAAATAAGAAAAACATAAACATCCAGGGGTTTTTCCTTGGTTTAGAGGCTGAGTCAATTTTTTTTTTAGTTAATTAATTTAAGTAGTCATATTGTGGATTTACTTTTACACAATATATTTTAGTCGTTTTCTCACGTTGCTGATTATGTGATTACAATATTTTTTTAATACGTTTATCAGTTTTTACTTTATTTCTTCTTTGCAAGAAATCAAAATTTTCTTTCATCCAGATATTAACATGAAAGGGTTGCCTGTCTTTTCAAATCTTAAATTTTCTGCTACAATATGATTTCATGCTTTCAATACATGAGGAGGATAATAAAATGAAAAATAAAACCCAACCATCTATCTATAAATATTATATTGCTGCTGGGGTTTGTTTTGGTAGATGGAAAAATGGTTAGTTCCAATATTTGCTAAACCAACCAACATTATTGGCAATCAAAAACAGCGTCCGAACTTGAATTAGCATCATATTTCAAATGTAGCGTATGGCAAGAAAATTATAAAGAAAAGAATAAGTCATAACATCATCATGTCAATTCTTCAATTTTGAATTATTGAGCTTCCTTTCTTGCAGTATTTCTCATCTACTTTACGCAAAAATTGGGTTTTTTTGGTGGTGTATAAAAGTCCCGTGTATAAAGTTTTCTTGAACTTTATTGCTGAACGAGGCTTAAAAAACTTCGTACAACCGTGAAGCAAATAGTAACAAAATTATAAATAGGATGACATCAGAAGATGGTGATAATGATAATTATAGTGATAATGATATATATTGGATATAGACAATTCGGATGGTCCATTTAGATGGCTTATATATGTTTGTTTTATTGTTAGAATTTTAATAAATTACTAACATTTGTAATTGGCTAATATCATCCAATAGTCAAAAATGCTGAATTCCGTATGATAAACCTGTAGTGTGCATTATCATTTTTCGTTTTTTCTCATATAAATCATTCTTTATTGTATTGTTTAGTATAACTTATTCCTCAGTCTGAAATTGTATTCATTTATTTTTCTCAACGATTAGAATACTATTGTGCATATGAAAGCTTTCTCCTTAAACTATATATACATATATACACGTACATGTATGTTGATGGACCTTCAGCAAGTTTGACATATTCCCTGTAAGGATACATGCATGACTAATAGAGAATCTTCTTTATTTTATTCGATTATTGCATAAATATACAACTTAACGTGACAGAATACCGCTTTCGGTCATCCATATTATTACATTAATTGCTAAAGAAACGACATATACGTATAGTCACAATTACAAACCGAAACAACAACGAAAGTGTAGTATATAATATATATATATCTACCTATATGTATATATATATACTCCCTTAATTATTGAGCTGGACCCACAAACCCTCGCTGGGAATTTCAAGACGATTCACAAACAACAAATAATACCCAGCAGGAGCTAGGTTAGCCGAACCGGGCATGGTAGCTACAACTTGGTACGTATTTTTACCCAAACTCCTAAACTGACCCGTTGGAAGTACCAGAAGCCTTTGGTTCATCGAGAAAGAGTGAGTGGTAAACGACGGTGAAACCAATGTTACTGACACCAAATTTTGTGCCACATTTCCCCCAACACTGAACCGAATTACCACATTTTGTGAGTACTTTACCTTACTATGTGACGTGGGCAGCAAAATTTTTGGACGCACATTTGCAAACTTTGCCTCCAAATACTCGGGACTAAATGCCTCTAAGCTCAACTCCGTCGGGAAAACAACTCCTGTGAAGTTGTAACCCACATGAGGATTACTACCACCAACAAGAATCCTCCCATCACGTAGAAGAATAGCCGTAGAATGGTACAGCCGAGGGATCGTGGTGGGGTTTTGGACCTCGAACCGCGACCCGGCTTTGTTCCCGGGGCGGTAAAGTACCGGGTTCAAAACTGGGTTTGTGGCGGATTCCCACCCTGCTGTCCCGGATCCCGCCCCGTTTATAATCAAAACGTTGCCGTTTGGTAGCAACGTCATGTCACCCATGACCCTGGCTCTAGGCATGTTCTCCACCACCCAGTTGGGTTTCGGGTCGTTTATTTTGATTCGGGCACATGTTTTCAACGCCTCAACGAACTTTTCCCTTGCGGCCTGGATATAAGCCCCTTTCGGAGCCCCGCCACACACCAAAACCTCAGCCTCAACGTTCCTTGCCTGGATGTTCTTCAACGGCAGAAGCACGGCCGAGCCGCTGCTCGGATACGACCTCGGGTCGCCTCCAGGGATTTGTGGGTACGTCTTCACCACCCGGTTTCTGGCGTAGTCGAGCAATATGGCTCTGTTGTTGGCGAAAACGAAGAGGTTTCCATCGGCCGGGTTTAGGAACACAAATGGATAAAGATTATTCTCTATTCCTTTGTCGTTTGTCTCCGATAAGAACGGCAAGTTGTAGAGTTTGTTCGCGGTGTCTTTGGGATAAAACTCATAGTTGAACTGTCTCCTCCCGCCGATGATGATCTGCCTGCCATTTGGCAGAATATGATTGGTGGCGTACCATCTTCTCGCCAACAATCCAAGGTTTATCTCCTGCCAGTCGCAGCTCCGGTCGTCGCAGGGCTTGAACAACCTGACGCGGCGTTCTCCGTCGTTGAAGCCGCCGGTCTGGATGAGAGTTCCGTCGGCCATTACCGATCCCGACGAGCACCAGACGTCGGTCTGGACGGTGAGGGCTCGGAAGGTGTTTGACAAGACATCGTACTCGGCCGAGTGGGCGGTGCAGTCGACTTTAAGCGCAGTGTCTTTCGGGTCGTTGCGGCATTTTCCGCCCGGCAGGGGGAGCTGGGAGCGGCCGAAGTCGGTGCGGTCGAAGATGACGACACGGTCGTTGTTGAGAAGCTGCAAGTGCATGGCGGATACGCCGATGCTCTTCTGCATTAGCTTCCAGCTCCCACCTGCCGCAGCAGTGAGAGCTGGACAAAAGAAAAAGAGGAAGGAAAGGATCGGAAGAGTAATGATTAAATTACTCATTGCTAGCTAACTAGTGCTTAGCTAGTTAGTTAGTTAGTTTGGTTATGTAAGGAGAACTTGTTTTTCTCTCTATTTCTATAGGTGTTTGATAATATTGGTTTATTTTCTCTCTTTGTAATGGCTGAAATGTTTGTGTTTGTGTGTGAGAGGAAGAGATGTTGCCCACCTCGTCCAAGCATTTAAAGACGTGGGGATGTAGAGATTTCCCTGCAAGTCAAATGACAACTCGAGGGATTAGGTAATGAAAATAATAATTTGCTTAACCGCATAGAGGCTGCTCTCATACCTTTTGAATACGATTTATTAGTTTCTTTGTTTTTTAATTCCTTTTTGGATGTTGACATATATTGATTAGTGATAATGATTTTAATTAGTATTCTGTTTTCCTTTTTAATATTGGTTCCCTCACTCGGAAGGTATAATTTTCTCCACGATTTGGTGAAAGTGAAAGAATTGTTCTTTTAGTGCATGGGATTGTTACTTCTTTCATTTTTCAAAGTATATGTAGAGGGACGTGAAACTAGTCGTGTAATCCATTTTGTAGCAAGAGTACTAGTACTGTCGGTTATTAAAAGAAATACTATACCATGATTTGAAGTAACAATTATTTTTTTAACATTGGTAAGAGTGGATTATACTTTTAGTTGTTAAATTAACTTTTTAATAATGAGATATATGAATATGAGCAGTTTTATATCATGCGTTATAGAGTTTCAACGTTAACATTGACAGTTTAAAAATCAAATCTGTTAAAACAACAATATTCTTGCCAATAGTTAGAAAAGACAGTTTTTATCATGAAAACTACCCGAATAATAATAGAAATGTTTTAACTTAGAAGCACATGAATTAATTTTGTCGATAACATAAGAGTATTGTGCATTAATGGGCTAACTAGATAGCCATACAATGCTCCATTTTTGTGCGTAAAGTGATATAATTAATTACCGTCGAGTACAGTAGGTCGTTATGGGTAATATGTTTGTTCAGATATTCCTTCCAGCTCATTGAGGAAGGAGAAATGTTGACACCAGAAATTCCACGTATGTAACCAGAAAGAGAAAAAGAAGCAAACTGGAAAAGTCTTAAATGCCCTGCCATGCATGATTTCTTATACAACATTATGTACATACGTGGTCCCTGTACAAAGAGTCAAAGAATTTCAAACCAAAGTTCGCTTTGTCGACTTATAGGCCTTTTATTTTATGAGTTTTTTTCTCTTTTGCTTTTTCTCGAACATTGCTTTTTTGCCCTCCATCCAATCACTTTCCTTCGAGGCTATACCTCAGTTTGAGGTAGATTTTTTTTTTTTTTTTAAATAAGGACCTGACTGGTGAGGTTCAGAATCATTTGATCACCTTAAACCTATATATGGACACCGTTTAGCTATCCCTAGCTAGCCTCTTGTTTTTATTTTTATTTTTTTTAACTTTTTCATGAGCAGCCTCCTTTTTTGTGTTTGATCTACATACGGAAGGTAGATCCACCCTCAGCACCCTGTTATATGCAGAACACCGTGGGCTTATGGCTCCCGTTAAAGCTTTTTTTTTTTTTTTTTAAACACGTGCACCAAATCAGGAGGCTCTTCCTTAAAAATAATCATATGCTAATTAAAGAAAATTATTCTTGAAAGTACCATTAGTGCTAACTGCTAAGCACCACAACCATTGGAACAATTAATCTCACCTATACATTGCTGAAGTATAGAATCATTCTCATCTTATCACTCAAATTTTTAAAAACTTTCATATGTCTCTTAATTTTGAATTAGTCTCACTTAACTTAGTCCATTAAAATCTCTGTTAAAAATAATAAACAGAAAAAAGAGGGAGTTAAGTGTGATTTCATGATCTTTTTTCATTTGTTTTAACAGAAAGACAACATAACTGTACTATCATTTTTCTCTATCGTTTTACTTAAATTATAATTTCAAAATTTAAAAAGTAAAATGAGAGCTTTTAAAGTTCGAATGGTAAAGTGTGATCATGATTTTGAAGCCACAAAATGGGAGTGATATGTAGATTTTATTAACGAGTTTGATACTTTGAGATTAAATTTATTAAATGTTTATAACAATAACTCCAATTCAAAAAAACTTAACGCATTTTTTTTGTTAATTTTTTAAAAAATCAACAAAAAATTTTAATTAATTTTTAATAAACCAAACTATTTTAATTTAAAAAACTCAACTCTAACCCATACACCAAACACATGCTTGTTTTCTAGTAGTGTGTAGTATTGGATATCGATGAATGGTGCCTCGAACATTGCTTTCTTCTTGAATCCGTAGCTAAACCGCCTTTGGCAGGTCTTAATCTGCCTTGGATTCTTTTACACTGGCTCTGATATTTCTTCTTTCCGGTGGGTGGATATTTTATTTTCTCAATGATAATGTGGAAAAGGATCAGTTGGTTTTCTTTTTTTCCTTCATTGGAGGCGGTCGATTTTTTATGTGTCTGAACTCGTGGATTTTCCTTCGACAACATATACTTATTAGGCCCTATATTTGTTTATTTTTTGGGTTGCTAATTGCAGGATTAATAATTAGAATACCTCCATATCCTAATTATTAGTTTTTAGCTACTCCTAATAATCAATATATTTTGCCTAAACTCATTCTCTGGTTATGATCTGGATTCACAATTATTCCATTATATTGAGAATAATATGAATGTAATCTTTTAAAATTCCTTCAATAGGGGGGGGGGGGGGGGGGGGCGCACTATATTTGTGTTGTGAACAAACTTCATCTTTTTCAAACTTTGGAAACAAAATAAATAATCAATAAATTCAAGTCCTGGCCTTATTGCCTAAGCTACAAGAAATTAAGAATGGCGGTGTTGATTAATCAGATACCATTTCGTAGTTACAGTCAACACCAACCATCTCGTGCGTCAATATTTGCTTATAATTAGTCAGACATTCAAGAAGGCAAGACAAAAAAAAAATGTATTAAACTTCCTGATAAATTAAAAGACTAATGAGGTGTTTTTGTTTATTGGCTAGTTGAATTTACCATTTTTCAATAGCTATTATTTGTAGCAGCGCGAACCAAATCTTGATACCATGTCAAAAGACTTGATTCATTAGACAATTAGAACTCGTCTAAAAAGCTGATAGTTCAAGAGATAAATGTGCCTAATTCATATAAAATACCATCATGGTCATGTAATTTAACAATTATGAAACAAATTCAACTACTATCAGTAAATAAATTTATTTTCTTGGTCTTCTCAGGGGAAAAAATGGCGTTGTTGATAGCAACATATAGGTTACGTACAAAAACCAATGTGTATCAAGGATTAAAAAAGATTAATGAGTGTTTCTATGTCCTAGTCTTTAAGTCAAATGTTAATTTTAAGTGATAAACCCAGCATTTCCATGCCAATCGTATTAAATTAAAGTCAGAGTATTATTCCCTCAGAAAAATTGTGGTTGGATAACGCATTCGTCAGCAGTTCTAAGAAGAACGTACTATGACTTTTTCTACTAAAAGAAAAATGGAAGTATATATAGTATTGTTAATTTATGTGGGTTTATTAGTTTTTTCTTGGAAGTTTCATTAGCATCTTAATGAAAGTGACGTCTTTAGAGCAACTGGGAAAGGGAACCTTTAGCTTATGTGTTGTGCACATATAAATTTAGTTATATGCATGTATATATTCAAATATATAAAGCTGCCGCCCACGGTTTACAGATAAATCATTAACAAAAATACCATTTGTAATAGTGGCATGGTGGCAAAGAACGCCCATTTAGAGCATTCGCGACTATTAGATCTCAAGTTCGAGTTGTGGTGCACGTATGAGTTTAGAATTTGACAAGAAAGATCATATGCTGCCTACTTTTAAAGCCTGAGGTCTGCTAACTGTGAAGACCAAAGGTCAAGTTCTTTGTTATCTCATTTGTGCAACCAGTGGGCTCACCCAATAACCACTAGAACGGGAGCGTGAGGACACTACCGATTTTCTTTTTTTTTTCCTTATCAAAAAAAAAAAATCAGTAAAATTACTTAGCCTAAATTTACGCTAAATAACTTGAAAGCATTAAATGTATGATAGGAAGATAATATATATGAATATATGTACTGTCTTGAGAGACCTAAGATCAGGTTCTTTGTTAAACCATCGGTACGATTAGTGAGCCTACCCAATAACCATTAGGATGGGGGCGTGAAAACCACTACTAATTCTTTTTTTTTTCCTTATAAAAAATAAGAAAAATAAAATAAAATTTAGTAAAATTACTTGGGGTAAATTTACCTTAATTAACTTGAAAGCATTAAATGTATGATTGAAACAAAATATATATGAATACATGTAACGTCTTGAGAGCCATTCTTTTAATGTAACGTAGAGAAATGAGAGTATTACAAAATATTTAACGCAATGCTGATATTGAAAAGGTATAAAATCAACAAATTATTGCACTCTTTTCGACATTAATGTTACACTTTCTCAGTATTACATATGTTTCTCATTTTTATGTCTAATATTACAAGTAAGGTCTTAATCCAAATAATTTGAGTTCATTCTTAATATTTTCTATAATATGGGCCAAAAAAAAAAAGGAAAAAAAAAAAACTTATCAATGAAGGAATTGAATATTTTCTTTGATGGCAAACATTCTTCTTAGGTGTATGCTACAAAAAGCTGGCTAGATCAATTCTCTTATCTTTCGGTGCCTTTTTTTGGTGCCAAACTGTAAAGGGGAAAAAAAAAAAAAAACCCAGATAATTTGTTCATGTTTTTAACCAGAGCATGTATATCGGATATATATATATATATACACACACACACACATACACGCACACACACTTCTGACAAACGATTTTATCAATGTTTTACAAATTGCAAGATTTTGCTCTTTAAATTTTGTGGATCTTATCAAGACCAACTCATGCCTAACTCTTTTGACTTTTTCTTTATAGTTAAAATATATACTAATTTTTTTTTCTCTTACTTTTCATGCTATAATTTATTTATAATAAAATTGTTTGGCGTGCTTAAGGTGCGAAGAATGGTCTTTCTTTTTTTTTCTTTTCTTTTTTTTTTTTTTTATAATGGTAGCTTAGGTTAGGCATATTCTCCCAAGGGATTAATATTTTTCTTATGTTATAATTATTCTCACAATAATTGATGACTTTTCTTCAACATTGTCATCGGATGGGATTCTAGAGTTGAGACGTGTAAAAAGAGGAAAACTTCAGGCCTTTTCATATTTATATACCATTTTTTCAATGAATATTTCCATATTTTAAATACTTAACTAATATTTAATTGTAGTGCGAAATTGAATAAGAACTTTTTATTTAATGAAAATTTGATCAGGCTGGTACAATGTCCAATCAACAGCTACGAATACAGATTGTCATTCGACGGGGGAGAAAAAAAAAATTGAAGAAGAAGAAAAACATGAAGATAAATTATTTTCCAAAAACAGAGAAGATAATAAGATTTTTCTCCAGATTGTTTAAAGCTCGTTTATGTTTTAATAATTCCACACTATATTAGTTTATACGTTAACAAAATCCACTCATTTCTTCCTTTATAATATATAGTCGGTACTAAGGGATGAAGACAAGGAATCGCCGTACGCAATAGAATTGATCATATCTTAGTTTTTTTTTTGTTTTTGTTTCCCAGAGAGAGAGAGAGAGAGAGAATCAATATCATACAAGATTATGTACATATCAAATGAATCCGTAAAAATTAAATGAATCAGTAAAAACAAAGGGTCCAATTATTTTTATCATTATTATTATTTTTAAGAAGGGGTCCAAAACGAGAGGAAAATACAAGCATTTGAACAAGCTCCCACTCACATAATTATTTATAATGGTACTGTTTTTTTTTTTTTTTTCACATAATGAATTTAAAGTGTAATATTTCGGAGTCTATTCTACATTATAATTGGTTGATAGACTGTTAGGTGTTGAATTTGTCCCTTAATATTAAATCAACTTCCGTTTTATTAATGAGTCCTGAAACCTTTATTATACACGAAGGAGATAAAAGAAGAGCATGTAATCTTCTTTCTTTTATCCTTTTACTAAACATACATTGAATTTTGAATGAATAGAAATCAACTGTAAACCAGTACTTACTATTCTTTACGTTTTCCTTCTTCCTTGCTTTCTTTTGGTTTTTAATGCCCAGTTTTGCTTTTCCTTTGAAGTGAGAAAGAGTCGACTCAATCATAAGGGAACTTAGGCATCTGTTTAAGACCCCATGTTGATCCCAAACCTAAAATTATAATTTCATTTATATGTATACATAATATTATTAATTTTACTATCTTTTAATCAATGTTTAATTGTTAAAGTTTTAGGAAAAAGAAAGACCAAACGACAGGAATTTTTTGAAACTAATGGACTCTTGGAAGTTAGAGTGATGATAGTCTAATTTTTATGTGTTATTATAAATTAATTTAGAAAATATCTTCTTTTAGTAATTATTATCTGCTCTAATAACTTTTATTGGACGAAAACATAACATAAAAGTAATTTTGAATCTTGAAGACATTTTTTAATATTGATGGTATATTTAACTTAAATTAGAATTGTTGAAGGGAATTTTTCAAAAGAAAACCATGAACCTAATTAACATATTTTATCTTTAACAAAAAAAAAATCTTAATATAAAAAAATAAAATTCTTTCTAAATGCATATACTGTTTAGAGAATATTTGTTAATAATTTTGTAATGATTCTTTATGCAAAAAATATTATTTAAATAATTGTTAATTTTTAATTTTTTTAATTTTAAAAAAGACTTAAGGTCCCAAAAAAAACTTGAGCCAGCTATAAGAGAGATAAGGTTGTAAGCTAGGAATATAATTATTGGGTCAACACCACATTTTAATCAAAGCAACAAGGTTCAATTAGACTTGCAAATTGCAATGTACATATTGTATGTATACAAATATATAGATATATACGCATATACATATCCACAAAGGTATATCATAAAATAACATGATGAACATATGATCAATAATGCATGGAGAGATTGGTCCCAATATTAATTAAATGTTTACGTTGGTCCTTTTGGCGTAATTTGGATGAACTCTCTCCTTGCACATGGATGGCAACAGTGACATGATAGCCATTTTTTGGAGTCATTCTATGCAAAAAATTTCTTTGCCTCAGAGTGGCCTTTGTCAAAGTTTTTCATTAACTCTTATCCAAATGAATTTATTTCATGATATATTTCGTGAGCCACTCAACTTTGATTCATAAGAATAAAGGGCACGTGGTTTTTTATTTTTGTTTTTTTGTTTTTTTGTTTTTTTTTTGTCAATCAATGTTCAATATTGACCTCTTGATGTTATGATCAGCAATGCAAATGTGGTGGAAAATACCGCTTGGCAAAGCTATCAATGCAAGCTGGCACTCTTATAGTTTGATGCGTTACCAAACAGGCTAAGAAAGTCTTCTTTTGATTGGTCCAGATTGGCATGGGGGAGGAAGATAGTGTTTAATTTGAATCATTTTATTTTATTTTTTTAAAGTAGCTTGTTATCATATTTTTAGCTTAAGAAGAAGTTTTTTCCTTTTTTGGGGGGGAAAAAGAGGAATAGAAGCTAGGGGGCCAAAAAGGGTACACAATTTTTTTTTTTTTGGGGTAAATAAGCAAACCAAAAAGAATACTTGCTAGTTGCCAACTTGCCATTGCATAATTCAGCAAACAGAAAAGTCGAGGACCACTTTACTTTCAGGACTCACCAACTCTACGTTTCAAAGATTTACCAATGGCGTAAGCTAACGACCAAGTTTCAACCGAGAGAGAGAGAGAGAGGAGCGCAGTTGTCCAAAGTCTATTCAAGAAAATAAAGAAAAAAAAGTAAAGAAAGAAACGGGCGTAAGTGGCCAAGTAAGAGACGGAGTTCTAGTAAGTTTTTGTAGGAAAAACAAGAACAACAACAAGGAGGAAAGATAGAGGAAGAAAGTTGCAATCAAAGATTGAACATTTTGCCTAACTCCAATGAAATGTATGAATTCCTTATTGAAATGTTATTGATCATAGAAAACATTTTTCAATTAATCAATAATCAGTAGTTTTTCTTTTTTGCCATTATTAAATGAATTTTCTTATTATTAATAAACCAATTTTACAACTAAAAATCCAAATTTCAAAAATCCGTTACAGATCCATTTAATAATATTATTAACTTTTTAATTCTAATCAATGTATGCATAACACATAATAGCAAATGAGTGATGAAAAACATACAAACCACGTGCCTAAAACCATCTATAATATAACAAACATGATCAAAAGGACTATTCATACAATTGATTTTGAAATTTAAAAGGTTAACTACCAAGTTTTTAAATTCGAAGACCGATTTAGCAAGCACGAAAAGTTTAGGATCATTCATACAAAACAAATAAATAAAAGCCTAAACATTATTGAGCAAAAACTATAATATTGATGTTTGTCACAATTTAAATTTGTCAAATGATAAACTTGGTAGCAAAATTACTACAAAATATAGTTAGTATCAAATTTAGCATCTAATTGTAACTAAACAGTGTTTTGACCATTTCATAGTCATTAATGTATTTTCAATTTAAAATTTTTTAAATATTAAATGTTTACCTTGAAGAGTTTCATAGTTTATTAAATGATAAAAAAAAACATAATATTAGAAATAACATTTAAAACACAAGTAAGATAATGTTTTTTTTCATGTTTTTTTTATGGTAAAAAAAAACATTGGCATGTCCATATACATAGTACTATCAAAGACTTTATGGAGATGGTATAAGTGATCTTTTTGATAGTACTATCAAAGACTCTATGATTGACCAATTCCTACAATCTCCAAACTAAAAATTTAGAAGTTCGTCAAACTTCAAAATCCATTACAAATACATAAGTGATATTTTGATAACTCCATCAAAATTTTTTTTTAACGGGAAACTTACATGTACATGACACACAAGTAATGAAATAAGAACAACAATTGTGCAAATCACGTGTTAAAAACCAACATAATAACAAGAACCACTAATGCAATGAATTTTGAAGTTTGAATGATTAACTATTCAGATTTTTAATTCAAAGACCAACAATTGCCATATGCAAAATAAGTTCAGAGCATCCATGCCAAAAACAAAGAAACAAAAAATAAAAAACAAGATTGAGCAAAAGCTAAAATATTAGTATAAATCACAACTCAACTGTTAATGTTTTATTTGTTTGACACATTCATTTTTTAAAATTAAAAATTTTTTTACTTTTAAAAAATAAATCATTCTAAATTTTTGTAACAAAACATAAAAAAATTTTTACTTTTGAACAACCAAAAAGGGATTTCTCGCTAGAAATGCAAATTTTTTTCCATATCCAAATAATTTTTCACTTTTAACAAATTTTTTTCATTTTAAAAGTAAAAATCTTTTATATTTTAAAAATAAATACCTCATCTAAAAAGAATCTAAGTTTTAACAGGAAACAAAGTCGGGTCCAATTTGTTCAATCAATTGGACGGAACACAGATGCAACAATGTATTTATCAATAAGAACTGTCTCGCTTTTAGTTTTCCAATGACCCCACCAAAAAGTTGGACAGACTGGGGGCAGACGTGGGCTGGCCCGTCTTCTTAAAGTCTCCGTACAATTATGTGTAGTTCGACCTCTGTTCAGAGTTTTCTTTCTTGGCTTCTTTGTTGTCTGGTTTGAAACGAACCTAAAACCAAAAGAATAAAAATACACAAAGCAGAACTATATCCACTTCACACCAATGAAGAAAAAGAAAGAAAACAGGGAAAAAGAAAAAACAGCATTTAGCTAGTTTCAAACATAGCTTTTGCTTCGGTTGAGTTCATAGGCTAATCAGCAGGATTTGTAAAATTCACGTTTGAGGAGGATAGAGCTCCCAAAGAGCCACGGTTGTGTCTTGTGATGCAGACGCCATTAGCTTAGAATCAGGAGAGTATGAGACAGCATTACACTTCAAAAAGAAATAAGGAAAAAAAAGAAGCTTATTATTAGAAGCTAAGCATGATCAATGAGTTGCAAGCAAACAACAAAATGCATGGCAAATTAGCATTTGAGCTTTCAACTGTCACATCAAAAATGAACAAAAACCAAAACGTGATAATGATATGGAACAAGTCACACAAGAAATAAAGAGCAGAACAATAGCCACATACTGTTGCATGGTGATACTTCAATATGGCCAAAGCGTTTCCCTTACGATAATTATATAACCGCACTCTGCCAAAGAGAGGGACCAACTTATAAAGCAGATTATGATCAATGAGATATGAGATATGAACTTTACCTTCATACAGAATGCTGATATGGATAGAAATCACAAACTAGAGTTTAGCCGCCAGAAAAAGTGTGAAAAAGAATGATTATTTTGCATCGACATTGGACCCCGAATTTCATCTATAAGTCTAAACCAATCGTAACTCTTGTTTCATGTGCGAGTATTGCCATCTTGGTTTCGACGTGATAAACAAAACAAACAATCATGAAATAAGAAAATAGTGAGGGAAGAAAAGTCAATGGCATAATAAAGTTTAGAATTGAAGGTTGATATCCCATAAATTCCTGAAACCAACTTAGGGAGTTCAAAACCCCAACCACTCAACAAATTAATACAAGGATAAACAAAACTTAAGTCCACAAGAGTAATCAGTTTTCAGGCCGAGAAAAATCCTATGACATGTTAGCTACAAAACAAATCAATCTCTTGCCCTTCCTATAGTAAACAAAAATGTAATGTCATATCATGGTTCATGATAAAGTAAGATTAGAAAATAACTATAAATGAAAGTAAAGCCTAAAGCCAGAGATCCCAACCTGTGATCCCAGCCTGCTGTTGCAGCAATCCTCCCATCCGGTCGAATAGATACGCCAGATATGCCTGGTCGCTCCAAACTGATTTCTTTCTTGACCACACAGGTACCCTAAACCAAACAATATGTAGCATTAAATGAGCTTAGAATTTAAGTGCCAAAAATTATGAATCCATATTGGAGATTAATTGCAGAAGGGAAAAAAAATCATCATAAATGAGATTTTGTCCTCTCTTCTGGCTTTTCGGGGTCTCTTCACAACCGCATAATTATTATTGCTCTTTTAAAGTTTAATCAGATTTTGTCTTCTCTTCTGGCTTTCGGATATCTTCACAACCACATAATTATTATTGCTCTTTTAAAGCTTAATCATTTGAATCGATCATCAAGGAACGTCAATCACTTTGTGTGAATTTGGAGCACAGCCAAACTATATGTGTAGAATGAACACTAAGCACATGACAAAGTGGTTTATGCCATTCATCTCTAAAACCAAGAATTTAATACTTAACCAAAATTTACAAAAAATTTGAAAATTAGTTGGTAAGTTTAGCACATTGTAAGTGTAGACCAGAAATGAGTGCCATATAAAGTAGGCAAATGAAATGAGGAAATGATAGAAGTACCATATAAGTGAGTGCCATATGGTGTACACCAGAAATAAGTGAGTTCCAGTTGGTTAGTTTAGCACATTATAAGTGTAGACCAGAAATGAGTGCCATATAAAGTAGGCAAATGAAATGAGGAAATGATAGAAGTAACACCCAAAAGTTGTCGCTGATTCAAAAGCATCATGTGTTCATATGTCTGTTACTATGCATCTGTAACAAGCTCTAGCGTGTTGCAAGGAGTTACCATTGAATGATCCAAACCATAAATCACAATTTTGTCATCAGCAGATCCAGAGATACCACCATTACATGACCCATCAATGCATAGACTCAGAACTGCAAGAGAACACAGTTACTATGTCCTGTTCTAGGAGCATAAATTATGATTATTACATAATCCTCTAACTGCCGTGTCGCACACCTGGCTCTGAATGAAACTTGACGGAAGTTAATGGAGTCCCGGGATTTCTTATATCCCACCAAAGCATAGAACCATCTTCATAACTGCAACATGTAAATGACAAAACACAACCACACTCCATCAATTCGATCCAATATTTTCACAAACCATAATGCTTTGGCAGTGGACTCTGATTCTAAAAACTTAATGCATGTAGACACTGCTGCAATGACAATTATCTAGGCAATCATAAACAGTATTGAACCACACATACTATGGAGTGAACTAAGCTTGACAATTAGCCAAGAATCTACAAGGTGTGGGCTTCAAGAGGATGTAGTTTGATGTGTCTTCACTGACTAATACGTTAGAATCTGATGACAATAAACAGAGAGGAAGCCAATATATATTCAAGCTAGGGAAAAAGAAGATATCAACAAAATGTTTAAAGTCTACATCAGTTCATATCAACAGAAAATACTTTCTGAGTGCATGCTACAAGGTCCATACGGATAATGAGAAGGTGTCGAATTTCATCAAAATCTGAAATAGAAGAAATGGAGAAAAATAATGTACCCAGCCAATACATTTATAAGTCCCTGTGATTCAGATGGAATAAATGCTTGAACAGCCATGCACAGTCCTGCAAGAAACTCTCATGTAAAAACATGCAAAATAAAATATAGAATGAAAAATCCCAGTAATAATAACTTGAATCAAAAGTCCCATAAATTAGAAGATAAACAACCTCTATCCTTGGTAGAAAATTTTCGTGGTCCACCAAGGGAGTTTTGAGGTAGTTGCATAATTCTTTCTGCAGTATTTAGATCCCAAATTTCAACCTATGCACAACAATGATGAAAGTATGAGTAACACGACAATAAAAGCTATTGATAAAAATAAAAACCCTAGTACTCGCAAGTAACATATTTGACCTCAGAGGGCTGCTCTCCCGCTATAGTCACATATTTAGGTTGTTCATTTACGTCTCCTGAATCAAAAAAAAAAGAAATTTCGTCAAAAACTATTATAACTTTAAAGGTGTTTAGCCAGTAATAAAAAACAGCAAAATAATCATTTGCTTTGAGCTGCATTAGTGCCAGAAGAAGCGTACTGCCAAAAGAAGCGTCTAAAAGACACCAAGAAACATCTTGTTTAAATGTTTTCAAGACGTTACGTACTGTTTTCTTGACCTGGTCCTTCGATATCATCCAGGGTTCCTGCAGTGGAAGTTTCTCTAACCTCCATTCTCGGGTCACCCGTCTGCTCCACAACCTGTGTGGAACAAGCATGAGACTTCTTCACCAGCGAAAGCTTGCAAAAGTGGTAAGAATTTGTCTTGATCATAACCAAAGGACTCCTGAAAATTAAGTTCTTTTAAATTTACCAAACCCATCACCAACAAAATCCACCCAAATATACCTTTGCTACCAAGAAAAAGGAAAATAAAATAAAATCGAAATGATCACTTTGACTAATGGGCTAAGCAATAGAAATCTGTTCGAATACCTGGATAGACCTCCATCTTCTATATTCCAGCACTTGACTGTTCCATCCCTACCCTGGCTGAACCAATTCAATTAACAGAAAACCATATTTTATTAAACAAAACTCTCAATTTCAGCTCAAATATAGAGGAACTTATACATATATACATACATATACACACATTGAAGTAATGCAAATTGTTGAAAAGGACCTGATAACTTTGTCTGCTCCAATCGAGGAACTACAGGCAACGGAAATAACGCCATGCGCCGCACTATGAGCCCTGAAATTGAATTCTCAAGCTAAACCCTAAATCCCAAACAAGAATAGTAAAATCATCTTCAATTTTCGAAAAACAAAAGAGAAATGGAGTTGTCGTACCACGCTGAGGATGTCGTTCGATGCTGAGACGTGTCCCAAATCCGCAACTCGCCATCTGCGGAGCTAAATGGAGAAAAACAAGCATGAAAATGACTAAGAGGAATCGAAGTTGATCGAAAAGTTAAGAATTGAAGAGAGAAAAAAAAAAAAGAAAGGGAAAATCGTACCCGGTGAATAAGAGGGGCTGAGAAGGATGGAAAGAGAGGTCCATGACGGAGGCGCGGTGACTCCTGAGGACGGCGATGGGGTCAGGCGGAGGCCGCTTCTTGCTCATACTTTCGTTCGCTCTCCTAATCTGCCGCCACAACTGGCCCCTGCGCTGTCGAGACTATGGTCGCGCTTCTTCGCCCTTCTTTTTTGCCGTTTTGAATTGGAAGGTGACAGATCGGGCCTGCTGGACCCACGACTACACGGCCCGCAACTGGGCGGGTTACCCTTGCTCGCCGTTTTGGAATCCCCTCCTCGTCTGAAAAATTATCAGAATACCTCAACAAACAATATTAAAAAGATGTTAAACAATAAACATCTTTTTAATATTGTTCCATTCGCTTTATCTCAATTTATGTAGCGTTTGATACGGTAATTATATTTTAATTATATTTAAATATAACGTAATTTTATATTAAACTTAAGTTTTATATTTAAATATAATTTTTTTTAAAATTATTATGAAAATAATTATTATTTAAAAGTATTTTTAAATAATCACATCAACTTTTCAATTTCATTATTTATCTCTACTTTTATCAATCACATCAACTTTTCAATTCTAAAATACTTTTTATCCTAACATACATTTCATTCAAATACAAAATAAATACTTTTCAATCAAATACAATATTTAAAAAACAAATTTCATTTAAATATAATCAAAATATAATGTGTTTATCAAATGTTCCCTTAATATAGTTAAAATGCGAAGCACCTTGTCATAGACTCTTTTAGTTCGTTTTATAGAGAGAACTGCACCACAATCAAAATGCAAATAACCAACAACTATAATATTATAAAGTGTTCATGGTCAGTTTGATGTGAAAAATCACTAACTAAACTAAAAAGGAAATTGTTTGGGGGTTTTATATATATAAAGTTATGAATTTTTAAAATTTGAATTACAAAATTATAATTATAGTGGTAAATGATAAAACTAACAGTAAGTTTTCAAGAAAATACAAAAATGAAAAGAAAATATGCATTTGAATACAATTAGCATACCAAACACAAGTAGAATATAAATTTATATCTCGATTTTAAAGGTATAATTTTTTTTTTACAAAAAAAAATTATGCAAATAGTCTTTTTAATTCACATGTTTAATGGAGTGTTTGGTAAATGTATTACGTTCATATTATATTTGAACACCGTGCATTAAATGTATTTTGTATTTAGATGAAAAGTATTTACTTTGTATTTAAATGCAATGTATATTTAGATAAAAAGTATTTGAAATATATTTTAGAATTGAAAAATTAATGTAATTGGTAAAAATATATGGAAAAAGTAAGATAGAGAAAATATGATGTGAATGAAAAAAAAAAATTTTAGTATATTTTGAAATAGTAAATATATTTGAGATATGTTGAAAATCATTATATTTGAATACAAAATTTTTACATCTGGATGAAAAATTCAATTGTATTTAAACACAATACAAAACTGTAAATAAATGCCACATATATTCAAATTTTTATCATAAACTACTTTCTATTTAACATTATAAAAAGGTAAAAATCTTAAAATTACTATAAATAAACTTCTCATAAACCCTCACAAAAACCAATTGTAAGCTCGTGAACCCATCAAACCCAAATCTTTAAGGGTTTGTTTGAGAGATGGATTCAAATCCTTCTACCTTTTACTATTTAAATTCATTCCAATCAAAGTTAATATATTTCAATCTATCTTTCATACGAGTCTGAAGTCTGAAATCTGAAACAATTTAAAACATAAATATATATTTTAAAATTAACACAAAATACTAAGCATACAAATGGTAAAATCCTTTAAAAAAATATATGATCAGGTAATACTACGCATAAAAAACAGTACAATCTATTTTGTTTAGTTTCTTTGCTCATATGTAGTTAAGGAGACAATTTAAATTATTAAATACCAATTTCGCTCAACAAATATTTTTAATATTTAACAAGTTATTTTTTTTAAATCTTTGAAGAATTGAATGATACTTTTTTAAGTATTATTTCAAAAAGTTTGAAACTTAAAATGATACTAATTTCCCTCAACAGATTTTGTTTATATTATTATAAATATAGGGAACTTTCATTAAAATTGTGAAATATACAAGGCACCAAGTAATTTTATTTAAATGAATTTTGAGGAGAGATTTGTGCTAGGATATGCCTGAATTGTGGCAAAATTTAAAAGGTTAAGATTTTTATTTATTTTTTGCGGAATTAAAAAAGCAAGATTAGTTGTTTTCAAATTATTAATTCAACAAAAAAACACACTCTTTTTCATTTTATTTGCTAATTTAACATGTGCTTTCTTAATTATAGGTTATTCTTAGATTTTAATTAAGCTTTAAAAATCTACATTTTATCTTTTAAATTTTAAATAATCTAACTAAATCTTCGTATTAGTATTTCCAATATATATATATATATAGAAAAATAAGAGAATTTAAGTTAGTACTTATTTGTTTACTGTATTGTGTGCAATATAATTTTCATCTAAATATAAAAGTATTACATTTAAATATTAATTGCACCATAATTTAAATACAATAAATCACTATTTATCATTTTATTTTTTCTATTCCTTTTATCAATCACACCACATACTCTCTTTTTCTCTCTCTTTTTTCTCTTTACTTTTATCAAACACATAACATCCTTAATATTTAAAAATAATTTAAATAAATAATGTATTTGAATATAATATAAACACTTTTCATCTAAATATATATTATATTTAATGTATCGTATTTAAATATAATATAAATTTAATACATAATCTAAACGTCCTTTAGTCTCATATAAACTATTATGTTGGACTTTCTTTAAAAACAAATAGAAGAATATCACGTAATTGTATTTAATTTTCGTTTTTTCTAATTTTTAACAAAGAATCCAACAACAAAGGCAAACACTTAATTTTCTAATTCAAAATTTAAGGACGCAAGTGAAAATAATAATTAAAAAAGAACAAAATCACACCTTTTATTTTATTCATTGAAAAAAATTATGTTTGCAATTACATGCATAATCAACAATTTTATATCTAATCTGACCTAGGTGGCGTTTGAAAACAAAATTTCATTTTAATTTTACTCAAATACAATACAATTTTACACCAAACACAAATTTTGTAACAGTGTTACGAAAACAATTACTATTCAAAACATTTTTAAAACAATCACATCAACTTTTCAACTCTACTATTTATCTCTATTTTACTAATCACATCAACTTTTTAACTCTAAAATACTTTTCATCCAAACACACATTTCATTCAAATACAAAACAAATACTTTTTAACCAAATACAATATTTAAAAAATAAATTTTATTCAAATACAATTAAAATACAATTTTAATACAATTTTAATTGTATTTAAAATACAATTTTATTCATTTTAATTTTACTCAAATATAATACAATTTTACACCAAACACAAATTTTGTAACAGTGTTACGAAAACAATTACTATTCAAAATATTTTTAAAACAATCACATTAACTTTTCAACTCTATTATTTATCTCTACTTTACTAATCACATCAACTTTTTAACTCTAAAATACTTTTCATCTAAACACACATTTCATTCAAATACAAAACAAATACTTTCTAATCAAATACAATATTTAAAAAATAAATTTTATTCAAATATAATTAAAATATAATGCGTTTACTAAATGCCTTTTTATCATAGGTGTGTGATTTTAATTACCGCACTCAAATAAAAAAAAAAAAGTGCTATTCTTTTTATTTTTCTTAAAAGATATGAAAAGAAAAAGAGCTCACCCTTATCTCCCTCCCTCCCGCGATAGCACACAAGTAGTGTGGTAATGACCATCGTCGACGCGTTTCCTTGCTTCATAAATCATAATATATTCGTTTTTCCTCTTTTTCTCTTTTCCTTCATTTTTTTTTTTTTTAATTTTCCTTTTCTTTCTTGTTGGGTTTAAAATTCCCAATACCGTAGCGGCGCACTTTTATAGAGGCGACCTTACCAATTCCACAAGGAGACGCTAACGTGCGCATCTCATTGCCGTCGACGAATCCATTGACGCCACTCAATCACAGCTCCTCCCTCCACAGTACCACTCTCAGGTCCGACATCCCCATCCCCCCGCTCTCTTTCTCTCTCCTCCATTACTAGGGCTTTGTCACTCTCTCTAAAACCCTAGCCTGATTTTCCCTTTCCCTTTCCCTTTTTTCTTTTTCTCTCCCTATTTATTTCTCCAATTTTGATTTATTTTCATTTTTCAGATAGAGTAGACTGAAAAATCAAGACGATACGCTGATTGATTGTGGAGAAGCGAGAAAAAAAAAACAACAAAAATCATTATGCAAAAAAATCTTATTTGCAAAAGTAGTTTTTTGTGGAAATATAGGTTTCGATGTGTACAAGGATTTCGACGATTTTCATTGTTGTTTTAGACCAAGCATGAGCTTTATCTTCTCGAAATTGGATAAGCGGAAGGTGAGGATTCGTGTTCGTGATCGTTGTTACTTGTTGGTTTGGGCGTTGAAGCTAGGTTAGGGTTACAGATAAAAGAAAGTGTTGGATTGTTGAAGAGATTTTGTTTTTGGGAAAGATAGGGCTAGTGATAAAAAAATGGATGGGGAGGAGAAAAAGTCTGGCACTAAGAAAAGGTCGAAGCAAATTAAGATTGGACTCGATTCGGACGACGACGAGCCCATTGGGTCTTTATTGAAGAAGCCATGGAACCCGAAGAAAGTAGGAAGGGGCAAGAGGGCAGAGGTTGGAGATGAGGATTTGGGGGGAATGGAGGATACCCTGGCTAGTATATGGAAGAAATTGAAGGTTTTGAAGAAGGATTCCGGCTCGGGAATGGGTAGGGTAAAGGGTTCTGCTTTGGTTGTGGTCGAGTCTTTGGATCTGTCTGTGGAGGACCGTAGCTCGGATGCGAAATCGGTGTCAAAAGGTGCAGAGAAAGGTTCATTGGTGGAAGGTTGTGGATCTGATATGACTGTGGATACTGGGGTGGAGAACAAGCCTAAAGGAAAGGCGAAGAGACTCAAGGTTAATTTGGATACGAAGAGGAATGATGTTGGTTCGGAGTCTACGGGGTCTGGGTGTTCTCTTTTGAAGGACAAGAATGTTTCGGGCGTGCTGCTTGAGGAAGGTACTAGTCACTCCTTTAGTGATCGTTTGGATGACTCCTTATCCTTGCTTCGCCACAGGGCACAATCTGGTTTAATGAGGAAGTCTCGTGTGAATTCGAGGCTAAAAGAGAGTCATGACATGAGTCAAGGTCGTTCTTCATCTGTTGAGAGCATGAGATCCAATGACAGGGAACCGAATAGGCATTCCAAAGTTATTTCAGAGTGCCGTTCCAAAGTGATTCATGATAAAGCCATTGTGAAGCGCGGTTCAGCTGTTCAAGAGGTGCTTGGAGTGGATCCATGTAGCTCAAGTAAAGTTTGTGATGAAGATAGTAGCTTATCTCCTGGCCAAAAAGCTGTCTTAGACACTTGCATTTATAAGGATGGAGAGAAGCACTGTTCTGCGGGAGAAGAAATAACTCTAAACTGTGAAGTTTCCTCTTCTGTGGTTGCAAAGGATCGTTTTGATGATGACTTGCTGAATAATGTGTTTCAAAATAATTCTAAAGAAAATTATCTGGTGGATTCTAGACATCATTTGCATGACTCCTTGCCGTGCCATGTAAGGACATCCAGAGAAGTATCAGAATGCCAAAATGAGCTTGATTCTGAACAATGTCCAAAAGGTTATTATGCTCAACCACTGGTGTCTAGCTCTGACTCAGATTTACTGAAGAAGGAAAGGATGTGCACCAAATGTAATGGCCCTAATACTTACATGGAGGAGCAAGATCTTGCTTCTGGTGCTCTGCGAAAGGAGAGTGCTGTATCTTGTAATGGCGAGATATCTTCAATTCGTACCCATTGTACTGGAGCACATAAGCTGGGATGTAATTTCCAGTTGAATAATGAAGAGATATTGATAGATACTCGTATAGAAAAAAATGAATCTGCTCCTGCTTGTAATAAATGCAGTTCTGCTTCACATCCAAGCCTGGAAGCCCAAACAACTTGTGTTCAAAGTCAAGATTGTAGTTCCGTTGGTGAGGAGACTCATGGAGCCTCGTCTCTATCTGTGGCTCCAGATGAAAATGAAAGTTATCAAGAAGATGCAGTATCTTTGCTGGACAATGAAAACAAAGAGAGTAAACTTGCCCCTCGTGTGACACGCCAGCTTAAAAAGCGCAGGCATGGAGACATGGCTTATGAGGGGGATGCTGACTGGGAGATTCTGATAGATGATCAAGGTTTTCTTGAAAGTCAACCCACTATGGACAGTGACCGTGCGTATAGAGCGCGATTAAAATTCGATCATTCTAGTATTGTGACCGACGCTGAAGGCAGTGGGGCAGCAGCAGTATCTGCAGGCCTTAAAGCTCATGCAGTTGGCCCTGTTGAGAGGATTAAATTTAAGGAGATCTTGAAGCGCAGAGGTGGCCTTCAGGACTATTTGGAATGCAGGTTAGTGTTACCTATTGAATCTGACTGTAATTTAGATTGTTGCCTCCAGGTGGTGTCTATTATCAATTCTTCAATGTGAGAGTTGCTTTATCCATTTTAACCAACGATTCAGTCAAGTTACTGGTACCAATTTAGATTCATGCCAAAAGTTTTAGGACGTTTTCAGTTTATGGAGTCTGGAATGTGTTTTTCTGATATTTTGACTTAATCTGTAAGCTTTCTTCGTGTTGCTCTTTGAGTGCAATTGTTTGTGGTGTATGTTTTTAATGGAAGCATGCACATTTCTCATAAAAGAAGAATGTCAATTTTCAGTTCTCCTCTTTTTACGAGTCTCCTGCCTTTTTTGGTGGGGGTCTCTCTAATAAACTCGACTTAGTAAAGTTTCATTAACTGGTGAAATGCAGGAATCAGATCTTAGGTCTCTGGAATAAAGACTTTGGTCGGATATTGCCTCTTTCTGACTGTGGGGTAACTGAAAATGCTTCTGCGAATGAATCACCACGAGCAACCCTGATAAGGGAGATATATGCATTTCTTGATCAGAGCGTAAGTTTTTGAAGTCATTATTTTTTCTTTATAGCTTTTCTATATTGGTAATGCCTGTAAAATTTCTTTCTTAAGAGAAAGTAAGAAAAGTAAGAAAACATTCCTTTTAAACGATTATGTGATTAGTTGATATTTAAACTATACAATTTAAGTGGGCAAGTCAAAAGGAGATGGTTGAATCAAAATAATTCTTTTTAAAGTTCTATTTCTTTCAGAGGGTAATATGAATGTTTTATTATGTTTTATTTTGCTCAGCTTAGATCTTAAAAGTTATATATCAATAACTTGTGAACAGGGTTACATAAATTTTGGAATTGCTTCTGAGAAGGACCAAGCAGAATCTGGTACTAAGCAAAATTATAAACTTCTTAGGGAAAAGAACTTTGTGGAAGGTTCTGGTGTTTCAGTTGCTGATTCAGAGGACGGAGTTTCTTTTATTACTGGACAGGATAAGAGTTCTAAAACTTCAATTGAAGCAAAGAATGAACTTCTTTTGAATAGTGAAAAACTGACACATGAAGCAATAAAAGACAGTGAGTTTGTTTCAAATGCAAGAGTGGAATCAGCCAATGAGACGGAACCCGCACGACGTGTTGCTGATTTTAATGAAAAGTGTAGTGTCGACACAAAATTAATGGAGAAATTGGTGAATTTAGACGTTGGAAGTACTGAACCATCTTATGAGATACTGGAAGCTGACCAAGCTCCTATCCCAATGGCGGATGCTAAAAAGGATTCATGCCATATTCAATTAGCTGCTGATGATGCTAAGGGGAATCATCATCTTCAATGTGATGCAGATGTTCGAAAGAAAATCGTTGTCATAGGGGCTGGTCCTGCTGGGTTAACTGCTGCGCGTCACTTGCAACGACAAGGTTTTGCTGTCACAATATTGGAAGCTAGGAGTAGAATCGGAGGTCGTGTTTATACAGA
Organism: Antiaris toxicaria; assembly: GCA_035233585.1. NCBI lineage: Eukaryota > Viridiplantae > Streptophyta > Magnoliopsida > Rosales > Moraceae > Antiaris > Antiaris toxicaria. The sequence goes on along the minus strand of CP141160.1, from coordinate 25,639,908 downwards.
TCGGTCATCTCTGTCAGTTCCAGTGGATCTTGGCGCTAGCATTATTACTGGTGTTGAGGCTGATGTGGACACGGAAAGAAGACCTGATCCTTCCTCGTTGATATGTGCCCAGTTGGGCCTAGAGCTGACTATATTGAACAGTGATTGCCCCCTCTATGACATTGTAACATCTCAGAAAGTTCCTTCAGATCTTGACGAAGCCTTGGAAGCTGAGTACAACAGTCTTCTTGATGATATGATATTGCTAGTTGCTCAAAAGGGAGAACATGCAATGAAAATGTCTCTTGAGGAGGGTTTGGAATATGCTCTCCAAAGGCGTCGCATGGCACGATTAGGGGTGAATGCAGAAGGAAAAAAACAGTACATTGCTGTTGATGGTTTTGTGGATTCCAAGACGAGTAGTGATGGCAGGGTTACTGATAAAAATTGTTCTAGCGAAGAGCTTTTGAGTCCTCTTGAGAGAAGGGTTATGGATTGGCATTTTGCCAACTTGGAGTACGGTTGTGCCGCCCTACTTAAAGAAGTATCTCTTCCCTACTGGAACCAAGATGATGTTTATGGTGGATTTGGCGGAGCTCATTGCATGATTAAGGGGGGTTACAGCAGTGTTGTTGAGTCTCTTGGAGAAGGGCTTTGCATTCACTTGAACCATGTGGTTACAGATGTTTCATATGGCTCCAAGGTTTCTGGAGTTTCTGATGGCCATTCTAATAAGGTCAGAGTTTGTACGTCAAATGGTGGTGAATTTCATGGTGATGCTGTCTTGGTTACAGTGCCCCTCGGGTGCTTGAAAGTAGAAACAATCAATTTTTCACCTCCATTACCCCAGTGGAAACAGTCTTCTGTCCAGCGGCTTGGTTTTGGAGTTCTAAACAAGGTAGTCTTGGAATTTCCAGATGTCTTTTGGGATGACTCTGTGGATTACTTTGGAGCGACTGCGGAGGAAACAAGTAGGAGAGGGCAGTGCTTTATGTTTTGGAATGTTAAAAAAACAGTAGGGGCTCCTGTTCTTATAGCACTGGTGGTAGGTAAGGCAGCTATAGATGGTCAAAATATGAGCTCTTCTGACCATGTAAACCATGCTTTAGGAGTTCTTCGTAAATTGTTTGGAGAGGAGACGGTTCCTAGTCCAGTTGCATCAGTTGTGACAGATTGGGGAAGGGACCCTTTCAGCTATGGTGCCTACTCGTATGTTGCTGTTGGAGCTTCTGGAGAAGACTATGATATATTAGGCAGACCTGTTGAGAACTGCTTATTTTTTGCTGGTGAAGCTACCTGTAAGGAGCACCCTGACACGGTTGGTGGTGCTATGATGAGTGGGCTTCGAGAAGCGGTCCGTATAATTGATATATTGACTACTGGAAACGACTACACAGCAGAAGTAGAGGCAATGGAGGCATTACAGAGACAGTCAGAATCTGAAAGGGATGAAGTTAGAGACATAGCAAGAAGACTTGAAGCGGTTGAAATTTCCAATGTCCTTTATAAGGACTCTTTGGATGGAACCCAGATTTTGACTAGGGAAGCACTTCTACAGGACATGTTCTTTAACGCTAAATCCAATGATGGACGGTTGCATTTGGTGAAAGAGTTGTTGACCCTCCCTGTTGAACACTTGAAATCCTTTGCTGGCACCAAAGAAGGGCTGAGTACCCTCAACTCGTGGATACTGGTACCTTTCGTCTCATTGATCATGAATACATCATTAAATCATCTTTGTTCCCTTTATATAAGAAAGAGAGTATAAAATTATGTCAATTATATATGTATTGTACTATTTGGTGTTTTGCTGTTGACGGCATTTAGTATTTTTATTTTATAAATGAGGCTGTTAATGGTACAAATTCTGAAAATTGTTACAGGACTCGATGGGAAAGGATGGCACCCAACTTTTGCGGCATTGTGTTCGTCTTCTTGTTCTCGTTTCAACAGATTTACTTGCCGTGCGATTATCTGGTATTGGTTCTTTTTTTGTTTTTGCGTCTAATATTTGCATTTATGTGTGCCTGCTCGCATATAATGTCCTAAAATATATTAATTACTTAGTTTTGTTTTGTTTTTTTTTTCTTTTTTCTTTTTTGCTTTTAACTGTTTACTTTCTCACTGTTGCTACGAGTAACTTTAAGGATGGTGGTTGATGAACCAAATAGCAACCCCCACCCTTGACCCAATGGTCATTGTTTGATTGAGATTATAATTCAAATCTCCTAAAATTCTGGTGTGCACTTATTACGTACATATTTACATATAAAAGTAAATTGACAAGATGCATAAATACCTCTATAGTCTGTCTGATCAACTTCCCCCCCTTCCACACACACACACACGCACACACATATATATTCTTTTTGTGGATGCATACAAGGTACAATGGTGATTTTCTTTACACTACTTGAGAGAAGAAGTTTGTCATTTGGCGCAGGCATAGGGAAAACTGTGAAAGAGAAGGTTTGTGTCCATACTAGCCGTGACATACGTGCTATAGCAAGTCAACTTGTTAACGTATGGCTAGAAGTCTTCCGCAAGGAAAAAGCTTCTAATGGTGGGTCGAAATTCTCAAGACAATCAGCTGCTGTAGATTCATCAAAGAGAAAATCTGTTAAAGATCAAGCTTCAGCAAGGCCACCTCTACACACAAATCATGGTGCTTTGGGGGACAGAGGAAGTCTTCAATTTTCCGCATCCAATGGAAGCCACTTATCTTCAAGTGCAAATGTAAAGAAAGTGAATGGAAAAGTAGTTAAGTTAGAATCAGCAACTTCCTCAAAACCTGACGTTGATGGTGCTTCTATGACAGAAGAAGAGAAAGCTGCCTTTGCTGCTGCGGAAGCAGCCCGTGCTGCAGCTCTTGCGGCTGTTGAGGTTTGTTTTCCTTGGCTGTCTTCTTATTATTGCATTTTGTTTATGTCAATTCTTTTTATGACTTTGCAAAGTACTTTGCCCATGACAAAGCCATATAAAGTATTTTGAATGATTATTTGTTATTATTGCTATATTTTGTGGTAATCAATCGAGTCTTATATTTGTTTATTTATTTATTATTGTTTAGAATTTCTGTAATAAGTTTCGTGCAAATCTTGTCTCTTAGCTAGTCTTCAAAACATGACTACTTCTGTAAAGGAAAATTGTATTGTAAAAAGAGTTAGTAAGTCGGTTAGTTGAGTGTTAGAAAAATAGCTGACTAGTTGAGAGTTTAGCATATAGTTAAGAGGGCGAAATAGAAGCATAAAACAAGGGATTAGAGATTGCTTACTTGGAGAATTGAAGTGAGGAGTTTTTGTGGTTACTTGAATCACTACTAGGGCTTACACAATTTTTTCCGAGTCTTCTTTGGGTTTTACTGAAGATTTTTTAAATAGCAATACAAGATTTCATTTCTCAGTAATAATACCTGTGTCTATGATAGTCATATTCTCCTTTCAAAATTGTACTAAGTTTTGAAAGAAACCATAATTATTGCATAATGTAAAACAGCACTTGACGTTGTGTTTGTCTTTCATGCATTCGTTATTACTACCTAGTGAGACAAGGGATGTTACCTGTTACCCTTTTTTTAAAAAGAAAAAGAAAAAGATGGACAAGAAGAACAAAGGATTGCAAACTGAAAGCACCAACAAAACAGTTTTAGACTGTCTCGTGGACTACAAGCATATTTTCCTTTTTATGAACTCTGAGTCTCTTGTGGTGTCTTCCCGCATGAACTAAGTGATTGTTGTGCTTAACAGGCATATGCATCTTCGGAGGCAAAGAGCAATACATTGCTGCAGCTTCCTAAGATTCCCTCATTTCACAAATTTGCTAGACGTGAGCAGTATGCTCAAATGGATGAATATGATTTTAGGAGGAAATGGTCTGGTGGTGTTTTGGGGAGACAAGATTGTATATCAGAAATAGACTCTAGGAATTGCAGAGTAAGGGACTGGTCTGTTGATTTTTCTGCCACTTGTGTCAACCTTGATAATTCAAGAATTTCGGCTGATAATCTTTCTCAGCGAAGCCATTCAAATGAGATTGCTAATCATTTGAATTTTAGAGAGCATTCAGGAGAGAGTGCTGCTGCTGACAGTAGCATTTATACGAAAGCATGGGTTGACACAGCTGGAAGTGTGGGGATAAAGGATTATCATGCCATTGAGAGATGGCAATCACAAGCAGCAGCAGCTGATTCCAATTTCTTTGAACCAGACACTCATATCAGGGATGAGGAGGATTCAAATGCAAGTTCAAGACAACCCATCTGGAAGTGTGATGGACGAGCTAATGAGAGTTCCATATCGCAGGTTACAATGAACAAGGAATCACTTAAAAGTCATCATCGAGGAGCAGACCGTATAAAACAGGCTGTTGTAGACTATGTTGCATCATTGCTTATGCCCCTTTACAAAGCTAAAAAAATAGATAGAGAGGGATACAAGTCAATAATGAAGAAAAGTGCAACTAAGGTCAGTTATTTTCTGTATCTGAATTCTGAACCTCCTCATTTGTTCCTTCTGCTTTAAGCAAAAGTAACAAGTGACATTAAAATGGATTAGATTTTATTGAAACATATGTTGATTCAACTTGCAGGTCATGGAGCTAGCTACAGATGCAGAGAAAGCCATGGCAGTTTCTGAGTTTCTTGATTTCAAGCGTAGGAACAAGGTGCATCATTGTTGTTAGTTAATGAACCAATTTATAGAATTTTCTTTTCCAATTTAATTTCTGATTCCAAAATAGAGATAATGTTCTATGGAGTTATTCTGGTATCAGCTAACCTAAGGCAATAGGATATTGACTGGTGCTTTGAAGTTTATACAAGTATGATTTCTTGAGTTTCTCCTTATTATATATCCTTTCCAAATGAATAACCACTATGTATTTGACCCTATATCCTATCCTCTTATTCTTTTTTTTTCCCCCCTGTTGGCTTCAGTAGTCTCCTTGCTATCTCCTTGCTGTTGTGTGGACAATTTTGTTTAAGAATGTAAATGCAGAGCTTTTTATTGTCCTATTTTTTTGTTTACTAAAGCTTCTATGGATGCCTTAAATGTGCAGATCCGTGCCTTTGTGGATAAATTGATTGAGAGGCACATGACATCAAAATCTATTGTAAAAACGTGATGTCGTTCATGGCTGATCAGAGTTTCTTTCCAGTGCACATCCGTATGAGCTAGTATGAACTGTTTGGTGCCTGCATGATCTCGAGCATATTGGTGGTGGTGTGGCACAGAATTGGTTCTTAATTTAAACCGCCAATAAGCTTTTAAGGATACAATACTGCAATTGAAGAGTGGAATAGCATTCGTGATGGCCGTTGAATCATGTCTGGGGATTCTCAACGAATTGCTGAATATGTGGCGCCTTCTTGAAAATGTGATTAGAGCTGGCCAGACTATGATTTTGGAAGAGACATCAGCTCATGCAACTACAGATGGGAGCGACACAAGTTGCTTTGTACATCTGTATTGGGCGAAGCATTTTATGAAGACATCACTTTTACCAGCTGCTCGCATTCACCAAGGTTGTGCGTTCAAGGGTGGAAAGTTAAGACCCTGAGATGAGATACTAATTGTTCTTGACTTCTCAAAAAAAAATTTTTTTTTTTCAATCTGTACAGTGTAGGATTGTTTTAGTGACAGGAAGCATACAGAATATTTTTTTCATTGTCTTAAGCACCGAGTTCAACATTGCTCCTGATTTTTCCAGTTTAACATTAATTTCTTTACTTTGGTCTTCGAAGATTGAGCAAACTTTTGCGTTTCCATTAGTTGCCGCTATATTATTAGCACTGCTAATTCTACTCCGTAGATTTTTCTAAACTGTTTGGTTGCTTATCTGTATTGCGGATACATCCTTAATTATGCTGCTGCCATATCCCAACTCCCGAGTGATAATAGACATGTTTATAATTCGGTTTCTTACCAACAGATTCTGCAAACTAAGCTGAGGTAGATTTTACTTAAAAGTGGACTTTGAACTTTGTATAGCAGATACAACTTTCATTTCAAGCTTCAGCTTTGTGGGTTGGTTGTCCGATACTGACTTTCATCTGTGGTGGGGAAAAATCAAGCCGTCATTCTTTTCTTTCCATCTTCCTGTCGTCCTTTACATTGATGCTTGCGCCTCTTCTTCATTGTTGTTAGGGTGGAAAAACACAAATGTGGCTATTGCCTAGAGGTATGCCTTCTATTTCTCCACATTTATCATTAAAATGTATTTTGTGATGTTTCCTACTTGCTCCTCTATTGTTGTTGATACTCGGAACTTGGGGAAAAGATGTTTCTGCTATGATTTTTAATGCATTTGGTTTTTTATTTGAATATTATTCCTAGCTGTTGATAGATGATGAACAAATGGCGGGAAGACTGTTGGGATGATAAATAAGGTGTAGTGATCTATATTTTCAGGACATTGTTCGTCCAGGATAGTCAGGTTTTATTTTCGTATAAATTAGCTTTTGAATTGTGAATTTGAAAGCGTTACTACTCTCTGCTGCATGTTTCCACAGACCTTTACAAGAGTAGTTGAAATCGAATTTTGCTATCGAGTGGAACTGATTGATGATTGCGTGACATCCCGGATAGAAATGAAACTTGTTCATCCTCATGGTATTTTATCTTGTTGGTACCTGTTAGTACTCAGATCATGCTCAAAAGTGTTGAAATTAGGTTTAAATCTCTAGAAAGTTGGTAGCTATTACTTCTGTTGATCAATCTACATAGGTAGGGGTTGCTAACGACATTACCACCACTGGGAAACTGACCCGTCGAGATTTTGTTTTGCGCTACTCGATTAAATGATGCTGGGCATATTTATTTATTTAATTCTTCAATATTGAAAAGTCCAAACTCGATTATTTTGTGGTTCTTATTATCCAGTCAGATGTTGACTGTTTTGCTATTCTTTTTCTACTGGGACATGAAAATAGATCATTTTCTCGCAGGTCATATAGTGCCTCTATTCGATGTTTTTAATCGAGCCATTATCCATTCTGCAGACTTATTTAATTCACTGTTACATGGTCAAATGTATGGTACAAAAGAATGCTTGTGACGTGTGTGCATCATGTGGAAGGAGACGTGGTAAACTTAAAATTAGGTTGTCAATAATTTGCTGTAGAATTTTACTTAATTTTTTAATGTCGGAAAATGACCCACTGCGAAAACAAATAATAAAAAAAAATATTGCTTTATGATCCTTATCTTACAAAATCTATAGGGAGCTCTTGGGAAGGGAGGTCATTTTTGGAATGAAAAAAGTTACTTAAAAAAGTGTTTGTTTCTTTTTTTTTTTAATCATTTTTCTCATTATGGTAAAAGAAATAGATTTTTTAAAATGTTTTTTAGGTATGGTTTTAGAAAAAAAAAATCTTTTTGTAATTTTTTCATAATATACATTTTTGAATATCATTTCTTTTTATTTTAGATAATTTTTTGTTTTTAAAAAGAAAAATTTTATACATATTAAAATATTATTTTATTTTTTAAAAATGAAAAGATTTTCTTATTTGATATGAAATTTTTTTTTTCTTTTCAAAGATGTGCCTCTCTTCTAAACAGAGGTAAATCTTTGTAGCTTAATAAATGTTTCAACTGTGTTTTTTTTTTTTTTTTTTAACAAACGTTTGTATATCATGGCCATAGATGGAATCAAATGGAGAAAAACCAAATATACATGTAAGCATCTTTAACCATTTATTTTCCCTGAAAAAAAAAAAAAGAAATTGTACTTTGCTGGAAATGTATTTTCTGTTCTTTATGGGCTGACAGGTGGGCCGATTTGCTCAGGGCGTCCACTGCCCATAGGAGCGTCTAAGGGCCCAATTCTATAATGTTCACGGGAACAAAAATCTAGCGAAAAGACTGTTTGGACTAGTCAAAGACGAGGCTGACCTCTATGTGGAAGGGGGTATAGCTGTAATTGCACAAGAATTTCGAACTAAATGACTGTGGCTGAGAAAAATTGCGGACGCCATTAAAAAACACGAACGATCTCCGGAAGTCAAAAGAAACAAATTGAAGATCAAAATTTCCTCAGATCCGATCGTCTTCTAATCTTCCTGGAGAAGAGAAGAGAAAAAAAAAAAAAAAAGAGAAAAAAAATGTCGTCGGCTTTCAGCGGTGATGAAACGGCGCCGTTCTTCGGCTTCCTCGGCGCCGCCGCGGCTCTCGTCTTCTCCTGTAAATCTAATTCGATTCCGATTCTCACATTTTCTGATCAGTTTCAAATCGAATTCTGTTTTCCCCTTCACATCTAGGGCACGTTTGGTTTTTGTTGGATCTAGGGTTTTGATTTGGTTGACCTTTGGGGTTTTCACAATTGAATTGCAGGTATGGGAGCTGCGTACGGGACGGCTAAGAGCGGAGTCGGAGTGGCGTCGATGGGAGTGATGAGGCCGGAGCTGGTGATGAAGTCGATCGTGCCGGTGGTTATGGCTGGAGTGCTGGGTATCTACGGCCTTATTATTGCTGTTATCATCAGTACCGGTATAAACCCTAAGGCCAAATCCTATTACCTCTTCGATGGCTATGCTCATCTCTCTTCTGGTCTCGCTTGTGGCCTGGCTGGCCTCTCCGCTGGTATGGCTATTGGGATTGTTGGTGATGCCGGTGTTAGGTATGTTTCCCCCTTTTGGATATATGTATACGCCTCAAATTTGTGCTTTGTTTTTTCGTATGCTTAATTAATGGGTTTGATTTCGCCTTTTGTTTTTAAAGTTCGAGTAATGGTGTATTTGGATTTGATCTTGGTTCAGTGCTTGAAATGTGTGGTATTGATATTTCTGGTCGTTTCTGATGCGTTGATAGATTCAGTTTCTAAGATGGGGGAATGGAGATTGATTTCATTATACTATTGATGGATATAATTTAGGCAGCATAACGTTTTATCTGTCATGCTTGGTTGTGCCTTACCCTAAGGCGGTCGTTAAGAGCCTTGCGGTTTTCATACCTGAATGAGGCATTCGCCTTTTTTGGACTGAAGGCTGTGAGGGGTTTGCGCCATAAGGCACTTGCCCTAGTCCAAAAAGGCATTTTGTCCAGGCGTGAAAGTCGTAAGCCTTGAAGCACCCAATGGCCGCCTCATGATGAGGTGTGCCTCAAGTTCACACTTTGATTAGAGAATATTTAGCATTTAGTAACATTAGGAGAGACATTGCTAGATAAATGTAAAGCATGAGAGATTCTTTTGAATGAGAACGATGGCTTGTACCTTGCACTTATGTTTCGTTTCTGGTGATTTTAGGTTTGTTGGTCAATGGAATTGGCATCAAATTGGTTGATATTGTGCTTCTGTTTCATCTAATTTGTTAGAAGTTTTCTCTTATATTTACGTATATATCTTTTGTAGGGCCAATGCACAGCAGCCAAAGCTTTTCGTTGGGATGATTCTCATTCTCATTTTTGCTGAAGCGCTTGCTCTGTATGGTCTTATTGTTGGCATCATTCTCTCTTCCCGAGCAGGTCAGTCAAGAGCTGACTAAGAATGTATTCTTCCAATCTAGGTGGCTTTTTTCCCTTTTGGTTATTGTTATTGATTCAGAACTAAGACATTTCTCGGAGTTCTTCAGCTTGGGAAGTGTTCTACAAAAATCTGTTTGTGGTGTAATTATAAGCTCTGTCAAATGGTTTATGAGTTTTTATGGGCCGAAGGTAGGATACAGATTTAGCAATTAGGTTTTACCTCCTAATAAAAATTGGAGCTATGTTTAGTTAATCCAATGCAGTATGAGGATTAGCTTTCACATTGTGCAGAGTCATTTCCTGCATTGTTTTGCCAGCAAGCTAGCTCTCTGGATTTGCTATTATAATTACCGTTTTCTTTTTACTGCTTATGTACTGTTTCGAATGTTGTGTTTTGCTCCCAAATTTATTTCTACAAGAAAATGCAGATGGTTTAATCTCTTGGTAGTTGTGTTTTGATGGATCAGTTGGCCCAGTTAATTCGGATGCGTCAATTTATTTTGATTCGCTTGCATTAAAATGTTAAAAAAGTGCTAAAAATAATGTTTGATAAGGGAAAAAAGAAAAAAAAAAAAAGGTGGAAAAAAGAATGTATGTATTTAATGCAGACTTTTGAGATTTGTAGGATATTGCCTTTTACAAAACATATGTTTTTTAAACGAATGCCTTAAGTTGTGATAGTTTTATACACACACACACACAAAATAAGCTTTTTAGAATTATTCTATCTACGTAATTTCTGCAAGATTTTTTTTACGTTGAGCAGGAAGTAGTTTTTTTTTTTTTTTTTAACGAGAAATAATATATATTTTTTCTCAATTTTACATAGAGGAGAGCATTTCATGTAATTTCTAGAGTCTCATGCATGCAAAAATTCTTGAGAAAACTTAAGAAATAACCCATTTAATACACCTTAGCACTGATCTGGATTGTTGCCTATTTTCTTTAATTTTTTTCATTTCTCTTTAAAACTTACCAAGGGGAAGTTTGAGGGAGGGTGTTGGAGATGTTATTTTTGGGTTGGAAAAAAGTTGTTTTGGAGAATGTGTTTGGAAGAAAAAAACTGTTTGAGGTGAAAAAATAAAAAATTTTAAAAATTTTTTTAGAAAAAAAATATTAATATGGATATTGTTTCATTTCTCTTGAAATTCAATGCAATTTAAAAAAAAAATTTATCTCATTTGGATTTATATACACAAAGTTATGAATTTTTAAAATTTGGAGTTTACTGTAACATTTTGAAGATGTAAGTAGTGAAAAGTAAGAAAGTTTTGGAAAAAAGTGAAATTTTGGGGGTTGGAAAACAGATCTCAAATGACCCCTAATAAGATGTCTAAATAACCTCAAACTCTATTCTCTCTCCTTTTCTCCCTCTCTCTTCCCCATTTTCTCCCTCCTCTACACCCTCTCTCTCCTCTGCTCACGACTGCTAGATCGCAATCGACGAGTCATCGGTAACAGTCTCGTGAGCAGATCTCGATCGACAAGTCATTGATGGTGGCCTTGCAAGTAGATTGCGTTGCCTTTCTTTCTCATCTCCCTCCGTCGATTTCTCTCTCTCAACCTTTTGATTTTGCGATCTAAGACACTGTCACTCCGTGACGAGTTCTCTTCGCCCTTTGTCCATGGATTTGGCAGAATTCATAAAAATCGGAGCGTCATCGGGGTTTAATTGCTGTTCGAATTATAGGCATGACATTGCAGTCTATCGCAATCCCAAAGTCATGAATATCATCGTCACGGGCAAGCTCGACGTCACGAACAGCAATTTCTACTGCCATAGATCTCAGTCGTGCAATGGTAAAGCCGTTGTCGATTTGCCCCCGTTGGAGCATAGCTTTCACCTAGGGAAGTTGGTGATTGGGTTCTGCATTTTATTTTTTATTTTTATTTTTTAGATAATACTTTTAAAATTTTTTAGATGTTTTATTTTTTTATTTTTGTATTTTTTGTGATGTAATTTTTTTAGTATTTTAATTTTTATGTAAATTTTTTTTAAAAATAATATTGTTATCCTTTGTTTACAAGTGTGATAATAATGTTATAAATAACATTTATGAAACAATAAATTTTATAAATAGATAATATTAAATAGTATTTTGGCGTATTATTAGTATTTTAATATGTTATTAAATTATATTCTAATGGATTATGAAAAGACATTTTGGTAAATTATTAAAATACATAAATTATTAAAAAAAATTCTAGCAGATTACTCAAAGTGGATTACTAAATGTTATTCTGACAGATTATTAAATGGTGTTCTAACATATTATTATTAAATGATACTCTGGTAGATTGTCAAACAGTATGGATGATTAAAAATGAATTACTCAATGGTATTATATTGGATTATTAAATAATATCCTAATGTATTATCTTTTTATTTGGTTGTGGTTATTTTCAAAAACATATGTTAGATTGATTTTTGACTTTTCTTAAAATATGACAAAAATCCTAAGGGGACGATTGCGAAAAATATTTTATTTTAATTTTATTCAAATACAATACAATTTTATACCAAACACAAATTTTGTAACAGTGTTGCAAAAAACAATTACTATTTAAAATATTTTTAAAATAATCACATCAACTTTTCAACTTTATTATTTATCTCTACTTTTACCAATCACATCAATTTTTCAATTCTAAAATACTTTTCATCCAAAAACACATTTCATTCAAATACAAAACAAATACTTTTCAACCAAATACAACATTCAAAAAATAAATTTCATTCAAATATAATCAAAATGTAATGTGTTTACCAAATGCCCATAAGTTACCATAAGAAGGGTAAAATTTCAAAGATGCACTTTTTGGAGCATTTCTCGAAGTTCTTCATAATTCTTTTTCTTTTTTCCTTTTGACTGGCACATAGATCATTATAGCATTCTTCTTGGAAAAAAAAAAAATGAGAGATTGAAATTAATTGCTCAAAGATATCGTTGACCGAGGAAAATTAAGAAGATATTTAGATAACATATTACGTTTTTATTATATTTGAATGTAATATGTATTTGAATAAAAAGTATTTGCATTACATTTAAGTGTAATATTTGTTTAAATAAAAAGTATTTGAATTGCTTTTAAATATTGAGTATGTGATATTATTAGTAAAAAAAATAGAAAAAGTAAAATTATGAATAATGATTATATTATATTTAAATTATGATGTGATTGATATTTAAATATAATATTTTTATATTTAGATAAAAATTATATTATATTTAAACATAATGTGAATGTAATGTGGTAAATAAAAGATGCTAAAAACGTTTAACTTATCAATAATCTTATTATCGTTTTTTTTTTATTCTTGTTTCTCATTACATATCATAACATATTAAGTGGAGATGTTTTTCTTTTTAAATAATTGATACTCTATCACAGTTTATGTCACGCTGCGAAATTTTTGAATTTAAAATTTCGCGCGTGAATGTATAAACTCAATTTGTTAGTATGTCAATTAAAAAAAAATTTTCTTATTTTCATGGGAATTCAATTTTAAATTTTTAGGTATTAAATATTAATTTGAGAATATTTAAAATATTTTTTACAAATTTTAAAATTTTAACAATTTTTACCCAACAAAATTTAACAAATATTATTTATTTTTCTTTCTTCTTTCCTCTTTCCGATTATTCCGGAATCTCTCTTCTCTCTCTTTGCTTTTTATCACCGACTTTCCTCCCTCCCTCTTTTCTTTTATTTTCTTTACTCACCCTCTCCCACTGCCTCTCCCCCTTTCTCTGTTCTTTTCTTTTTCCCTTCACCTTACCGAATTATTACACTCACTCTCCCTCTGTTTTTTCCCCCGAAATTATTCACTCCCTCACTCCCTCATTTTTCCTCGCCGCTCCCCCTCTCTCGCCCCTTGTTTTTTTTTTCTTCTTCTTCTTTTCTTTTCTTCTTTTTCTTCTCGCGCTCGCCTCTCTCTCTCACGCTCTTATTTCTTTCTTTTCTTTTCTCTTTTTCTTCTTCCCCTCGCCGATTCACTCTCACTCCTTTTCCATCTCTCCATCTCTTCTTCTTTCTTTTTTCCTTTCGGCCGAACTCCACCGGAAGCCCGCCGAACGGCACCCGAACCAGCCACCACCGAGCTAGCCGAACGCCGCCCAACCCGAGCTCCTCGCGACGCTACAGTCGATCGACTGTCGCCGCCAAGCCGCCGAACCCGAACCAGCCGCGCCCCGCCTTCCTCGCCACCACCAGACGCCGATCGCCAGTCGACGCCGTGAGTCGCCGTCACCGAACGTTGACCGAGCCCGAGCCACCGCCAACTGCCTGACTCCGACCGGGGCTGGAGCTCCACGACGGTCGCCCGAGCCAGCTCTTTTCCGTCCCGCCGAACTAGCCGCGCCTCGCCTTCCTCGCGACGCCACCGAGCCGTGCCTCGCTGCTCGTCCCCGCCTCGCCGGCTGCCCTTCGCCGCGCTGCCGACCGTCTTGCTGAGTGCCCAAGTGCCGCCGTGAGTTCTCTTCCGGCCGGCCGATCTCTTCAGCCAAAAAGAAAAAAAAAATTATTGTTGTGTATGTATATATATTATGTATATCTGTGTGCGGGTGTGTTTATATAACAAGTAATAATAATAATAATAATAATAATAATAATAATAATAATAATAATGATTTTTAGATTTTAAATTTAAATTGATTTGAAATTGGTATTTGAACTGATCTGGGGATTGGAAAATTTTTCGGCTAAGCAATTTGGAGCTTTTGGGGAAGCCTATTTTTAGGGCAAGTCATGCCGAAATTTTTAAAAATATACATATATATTTTGGATATTTGTATTCAAATTGTTATTTTAAAATTACGGTGTTAAAATAAAGTATCATTCTAAATTTTAAAAATTCAATGGCATACTAATTAGTTGAGTTTACCGTAATTCAATTACGGAATTCTTGGACAGATAATTAAATTATCTGTGTTTCTTGTTTTAGGTACTCGTAGATCGAATTCAGAAAGAAAGACTATCTTGGAATTCGTGCGAGAAATTGATCGTAGGTCAAATTGCTGACGAGGTAGGATATCTTATCCTTTCCTTGTAGCCAATTTTGTTTTAATGATTTGGTCAAAAATCATTTAAAGAAAATGTGTTTATAAAGTTTTGAAATTTACGTGATTTAGAAAATATCACGATTTCGGAAATTAAAGGAAAAATATCCGGTTACGGATTTTTTTTAAAAACAATATGGTATATTTTTATTATGTGAATTATATGTTCATATGAAATGTTGAAAGTTGGATTTGGTGTTAAAGTATACTGGGAGCCAGCACACACGTGCGAAGAGTGCACATCTCAATCGAGGATCACTCATTATGCTTCGGCATGGTGAGGGAGGCTCATACGGACCGTACACGACCGTACACGAACTAGATATATATAGGGACATAATTTGCATAATCACGATTCCACGTTTATGATTCGGTACTGCATTGACATACTTAGTATGATGGTTAAATTAAAATGTTGAAATATTTTTTTTAATGAATATCCTACTGGGCCTTTCGCTCACTATTTTAAAACTGGTAAACCCCCAGGAGAGAAAGCTGATTAGAAGATATAGGTGACGTGGAACCGAACGTGGACGACAAGGTCAAAAAACTTGAAGTAGTGATCTGTACTTTAGGACAAAGTATGTATATGAGCATTCCGGGACTGTAAATTCTAAACTTTACTTTTGCAATTTCACTTATTTTATTTTATCCAAGTATGTATCTGTGGGATATGGGTACCTCACCACCTGATATTGCGATAAAAATAGAAATACAAATATTAATTAATTTAAATTATACAAACATAATTTATAAACAAGTTTAAAAAGTCGGTAAAGGGTAAGATATAAAAATGGACAGACTTAGGAATTTGAGCTTTCTTTTCATTTATTTTTTTAAACTTTTATATCCGTCACTATCCCGACTTTTTGAGAAGTGACACCTGTCGTTGTCCCGAGTTTTGGGACATGACAGTTTATGTCCTTTTTTGTTGTCCGCGATCTTTTGATTTTTATGTTATTTTCTTGCTTTCATCTTTTACCCCCTCTCTCTTTCAATTTATCCTTGTTTCAATGTTTTTTTTTTTTTTAGCATATCTACGATTTTCCCTCTTTTTTTTTTTCGGTTATTTTACAATCCTTTATGATTGCCTAATAACCTTTCGTGTCTTTATTCAGACTATCGTTGGTTTTAGCTATTCTTAATGTGTAACGTCTAATTTCTTTCTAAAATTAAATTGGATGATTAGATTATTCTTGAAAAATAATACTTGTCTTCATTATTAGGATTTGTTTGGTTTTTCCAACTCTAACATTATTTTTGGAGGTTGATTTTCAAATTTCTTTTGGTTATGTAATTCAACTACAGTTCCACTTATCATTTTCTCTTTCTTCTATTTTAACGAAACTTAAATTGAAGTTTTTTCTTTTATTTCTACCCAAAAATTTTATAGTTTTTCAATTCTATCCCCATTAAAAATTAAAAACACTCACGTAGTTCCTATAAAATTAATTATACCTCAAAAGTTTTTATAATTTTCTATTTTTCTCTACTAAATATTGAAAATTCTCTAATAGTTCTCACTAAAATTTTATCCTCTAATTTTTATAATTTCATGTTATATATATATATATATATAAAAGAAGCCCCCACTGAAATATGACTATCTCCACACCTTATAATTACAAGAAAAATGAAAAAAAAAATCTATATTGTTATCCAATTCTAAACATATTTTAGGTTTTTGCATTATTCATCAAATATCAAAGTTAATTTTTAATTCACTTTTTAATCAAATATGTATGTTAAAATATTCATCATTTTCAACAAACTCCAAGTTATCTTTACACTTGTCTCTTTAATCATAAAGTCATTTTCATTTTGTCGCTCAAACTTTAAAATCTTTAATTGTCTCCTAAATTTTGAATTAATCAATTTAAACTTCCTTTGTTTTTATCTAGGAACAGATATATATAAATATAGAGAGAGAGAGAGAGAGAGATAGAGAGGCAGTGTGTATGCCCAGGTAGTCTTTTGTTAGAATTTTTAGTTAAAAATTAACCAAAAAGAGATCATATGATCGCTCTTACTTTTTTTTCACTTGTTTTTAACGGAAGATTTACTAAGATAGATCAAGTGGGATTAATTCTAAGCTTCTATCTGTTTCATAGGTTCACTTTTAGATCAAAAACATTCATTTTTGAAAAAAAAAAAAAAAAAAAAAAGCTTTCTAAATATTCATGTGTAAGTATTAAAGAATTTTCATTTTTAAACATAAACAAAGACATTTTTTTTTCCTTAAAAATAAAAATTATTTTACTCATCTATGTACTTTATTATTTTTAGACAAAAATTTTTTTTTTCAATTTTAAACAATACTTTTTTTTAATTTAGCAAATTACTAAATATAAAGAATAAAGTAGGCTCTTAAAAAAAAAAGAGAGAGAATAAAGTGGAAGATTAAAAATTCGGATATCAGAAAAGAATTGGGAAAAATTAGTTTGATCCTAATTTTCACACCTCAGTACTTTTCAAATTATCCGCATGTTCATCGTTTCTTAGTTTCTTGTCGTTTTATTTATAGTTTCGTTTTAAATTTTGGTCGTTTTAATCTGTCCGTCACGTCTAACGTCTAATATATCCTCAACAAAATAATTGCAGTCATTGCTTACGTAAGCTTTTACAAGAGTAGGGTTGGATCGTAGTCCTCTCTCACATCTCTCGTGTACGCGCAATCGCTAGGCGAGTCGCTTTTGTTGCTTGTGAGTCACGTTTTCATTTTTTCCTTCTTACAGCAGTCGGCGCGTTAGTATTACGCGCTACAAAAGCCGCTGGATTGGATAGTTATTTCGTGAATATACTTTATGCGTATTTTTTTTGTCCTCATTTTGAAGTCAGACAAATTTATTTATTTATTTTCCAGAGCCTGTTTATAAATTAGCGCCATTGAAGACAAGGAAGATTATTGTCATATATATATATATTTATCGGTGGAGGTGGAAGTTTAGCTTTCTTGGTGATCAAGGCATCGTATGAACCTGCTTCGCCCTCGGTTGTCGAGCTTTTCGTCGAGAATGGCTGAGGAGATGACCAAATCCGCCGACCTCGGAACCTCCGCAACTTCTTCCGCCGCCGCAAAGTCCAGATCGCTCTGGCCCTCTGTCCTCCGTTGGATCCCCACCTCCACCGATCACATTCTCTCCGCTGAGAAGCGTCTTCTTTCTGTTGTCAGGTAATTTTCGCTCTCTGTCAGAACTCTAAGTTTGAATTTGGTCGAAAATGGAGACTTGTGAATTTTTTTTTTCCCTTTTTCGAATTTTATGGGTTTCTTCGAATCATGGTATAACTTTTGTGTTTTGGAACCCTAATTGTGTTTTAATCCGAATTCTGAGTTTGGATTTCTGACCTTTTTCTTGGACGTGAACTGTCTGTTTGGTTTATATCAAAAACCCTAATTTCTTTTTTCATTTTCTTAAGTTATTAATCTAAACCCAATTAATTATTGATTTTTGTGTTGAAACTATGCTTAAAAACGTGCTTTCGGAACGTGAATTAGTGTATTGAGCTTCAGTAATTTGTGTTTTTGTTGACCGTCTAAGTTAAGGGGTTACATTTGATTTGTTGCTTGAATATCAGGACTCCTTATGTTCAAGAACAGGTTAATATAGGCTCTGGCCCACCGGGTTCCAAAATCAGGTGGTTTCGATCTTCGAGCAACGAGCCGAGGTTCATCAACACTGTTACATTCGATGGTAAAGCCGATTCTCCCACTCTCGTGATGGTTCATGGATACGCCGCTTCTCAAGGCTTCTTCTTTAGGAATTTTGATGCACTTGCAAGTCGTTTCAGAGTCATTGCCATTGATCAGCTTGGGTGAGCTTCATTAGTCTTAAATCTACCATGCTTTAGTAATAATGTTCAGATGAATTTATGTTTTCTTTTTTTGTCAACAGTAGGTTGTTCTGAAATTTGACTTGGTTGGATTTCATCAGACTGTTTTAATTTTTTATCTAGTTGACAACGTTGAAGATGTCCTTTTTATCTGTATTTTGAATAATGAGTATTAAACTACAAGTGCTACCAAATTGAGGAAACACGTAGATTAGATTGTGGAATGAATGAAACTATTTTTGTATTTTGTGTTTGTTTTGACATCAATCTAGTATGCTTATATAGGTTCTTGGTTACCTGGAATGGAAAAGATAATGGATAATCATAATCGACTTATAGCTTTTTAATTTGGGTGATCAAGCATTTTTTTTTTTTTTTGAAATATGAATGTATTGCTCTTTTTTCGATGAAGATGGATGCTTTTTACTATATAATTTTTATCTTCTCTTGGACTGTTCTTAGTGGAAAATTCTGCTTCAAGTTTTTTTTTTTTTAATCATTATATTTTTATTGTAAAAACAAAATGGTTGTGGAGTTGAATCAGTTGATGTGTAAAGCTGCCTATTACTAAGCGTAACAATCTTTTGAATTTTCTTGTTGGCTATCTTGTATTTAAGTTCATAATATTTGTTTACCTAGTATTAAGGTCTTAAGAACTGTTTAACTGGTATTTATGGTGAAAATGCTTTATAATTTTAATATATCTGTTTTTTAATAGTGCTTGGGGCTGAGTTTTGTTGGTTAAATGTCTTGCAGTTGGGGTGGGTCAAGCAGGCCAGACTTCACATGCAAAAGCACCGAAGGTAGTTACATGCCATCCTTAGATATCATTGTCAACGAAACATGTATTGATATCTACTATCATGTTTTTTTCCTTGTTAACCTCTGGATGCGATGGTCAAACCACGTGAAGAAAGAGATATTTTATTTACGTTGTGACTTGTAAGCTTGCAACTAAATGCAGAAACCGAGGCATGGTTTATTGATTCCTTAGAGGAATGGCGAAAAGCCAAGAACCTCACCAACTTTATACTACTTGGACATTCATTTGGAGGTTATGTTGCAGCTAAGTATGCTCTTAAGGTGATTGCTTTCTGCCGCCAACTTTGAATTCTGAGTATAGTGGTGCCGTTATCCCATCTCTAATCTCATTTTAATCTTCGTAGTAGCATCCAGAGCATATTAAGCACTTGATTTTAGTTGGACCCGCTGGTTTCTCATCCGAATCAGATGGCAAGTCAGAGTGGCTTACACGGTTCAGAGCAACATGGAAAGGAGCACTTTTAAACCATTTGTGGGAGTCTAATTTTACTCCTCAAAAGCTCATCAGGTATCCATTTAGCTTCTATCGGATTTGAAATACTTTCTTTGGAATGCTTTCTTTCTTTCTTATTAATGGCATGTCAGTGTCAAATTGAGAAACTTTCAAATTTTCATTTCTAGCACATTTCTCCTCTTTATATCTACCATCTATTTTTCTGTGTGGACATACATGCACGCTCATGCATTTATAAGACACGTTATTGACTGGCAGAAATGTGCATGCGTGTTATGTTTGTGAGTCGTTTCTAGAGGTCTTAAGATTTCCCCACCCATGATCTGATTGAAGTTGGAGGCATGTAAACAATTATTTTTTACTTTGTTCACCATGTTCCAAGAATTTGACCAGACTGCTGCTTTCACTCCATGCTATTGGAGTCAAATGGTACCCGTTTCCTTGATCATTTATAATATTGTATTTTCTGAATTTTATAGGGGTTTAGGTCCATGGGGCCCAAATCTTGTCCAGAGGTATACAACTGCTAGGTTTGGTTCTCATTCAACAGGGACCGTGCTTACCGAAGAGGAGTCCAAACTGCTAACTGGTAGTTAAAATCACTTTTTAGTTTATAACTATACCTACCTTGTAATTTACAAGACCTCTAATGGATTCTTTTTTTTTTTTTTTCAATTTAAGATTATGTGTACCATACTCTAGCGGCTAAAGCTAGTGGGGAGCTCTGCTTAAAATATATTTTTGCTTTTGGAGCATTTGCAAGGATGCCCCTTCTACACAGGTTTGACAATCTTACTCCTCTGTAAAGATCCTTTTTTCCCCCCAATAAACTCTTAGTAGTGAAGAGATGAAGTTGTGTTTCTGCTTGACAAATTGTTATGGCTTCTTTGTGCATCAAAAAAGTGATCTTGTTTCTCTTTCGCTTGGAATTAAAGTCCTCTTGAATGTTGGAATATTCCCAGTGATAAGTTGGCTACTGTTATCGTTTTCAACGAAGATAATATATAAAACCACTTGCGAAGTAGAAGACTTTTTGTTATGTTGCTATTCTGCAACATCAAAGTTCTTAGGGGAAGTAGAGTTCTTTAACATGAGATCCTCTTGTCTTTAACTTACAGTGCGTCAGAGTGGAAAGTGCCAACTACTTTTATATATGGTCATCAAGACTGGATGAACTACCAAGGGGCTCAAGAAGCTCGTAAGCATATGAAGGTCCCCTGTGAGATACTTAGAGTTCCTCAGGTCTTCAACTCTCTGTCTCCCTCTTTTTCCTTTTTACTTTGCTAGAAATGTAGTTGGCTTGAGTTGAATTATGGATTAGTAATTTATACAACCATATGACCAACCTGCTGATATTGACTTGAATAGTTGGTTCAAATTTAATTGCAGGCTGGGCACTTCGTATTCATAGACAACCCTAATGGTTTTCACTCGGCTGTTTTCTATGCTTGCCGTAGATTTATTTCGCCCAAACCCGAGAGTGAACCCTTTCCGGAGGGTTTGACCGAGAGTGAACCCTTTCCAGAGGGTTTGACCTTTGCCTGACAGGTGTTCTCTGTATTCTTTTCTATTTTTCCCCGATCCATGTATAACAGTCACTTTAGTCATACTCTAATGACTCCCATGATTCATTCATGGAACCATCTCAATTCTTTAAAACCGTAGTAAAGTGAATTGTTGTATACCGTAAAATGCCATAGCTAGTGTAGAAAGAAAATGAGGAAAGTTTTATTTCTGTATATTCCTTAAAAAGAGTTTTGTACTTTTTCTTTAATGATTCAATTCAATGTTGGATTGGCTAATCGCCTGCTCCTATCATGGCGTCCTAATACAAGAGCATGAAGCTAAATGATGACTGGGGGTTGCCTTTGAGCACGTGTTAAATGGGTAACATTAACTTGGTTGCTTTACTAAAATGTGGTCCTCTTCTTGACTTGGGTCTTCTCTTACTAACATGTGTCACCCGCCGGCTTAATCTGTTATGATATGCTCTATATGTACGAGCTTACTTAGCTGTTTCAATTTTTATTTTTATTTTTTCACTCACTAAGTAGTGTAAATTATTAATGTTGGTCATTCATTACCTCTAATATCCTCGTGATCCTCGTTCAACCCATAATTGCAACATTTTATGATACAGCGTGTTGTTGCCTGTTTCAACGAAAAAAAAAAAAAACGTATTGTTGCTTGTATTGATTACTCACTCAAATAGCTGCCATTATGATTGCGTACCCGCTTGGAGATCATATTTGTATCCATTTTTTACTTTGAAATATGAAGACGTACCAGACAGCAAATGTGGGTCCCTCTTTCTTTCAATACACAAAATATGTAACTCCGTTTGGTAGGTGGTAAAAAGGAGAAAAAAACAATTATAATGCACTTGGATATGTGACTAGATAATAAGAATTAAGAATTACACGTTAGAAATTTACAGTAGGCCGACAAAAAAAAATTGATTTAATAAATAAATAACGGTATCTAATAATAAAATAAAATTACAGTTTTTTTAATAAAATTTCAAACTTACACGAAGCCGGAAAAACTTAAGGGCAAGGGGGGGAAATAAATAATGCAGGTCATGTCATCCCTCTGAGGCTGATTCTAGTTATGAATATTGACAATTCATTGCCTGCACTTTGTACGGTACTCACGTTAGACTTCCATATATCCTGACCCGAATAAATGTGTTGCCGGGTCCCTACTCCAATTGGATTCTGAATTTCACACCAAGGTTTTTTTTTTTAATTTTTATCTTTTTTTTTTTTTTTTTTTTTTCATATTCATTCATTCATGTACGTTCTCTGGCACATAACATGCCAATATCAGTGTATTACTGAAATCACTGTGTTAGGGTGAAAAGCAATAAGTGGCTGAAATGTGGGACCCACAACACAATACAACTTCCGTGCTACCCCATTATTGCTTCACATCAAATTACATGCCTTCTATTACCCAACAAAAATAAATAAATAAATAAAAATTATAAAAATGACTTGTTTTTGTTTTTTGTGGGGGGGGGTGTTGTCAGGGACCACGTGCCAGTCAACACTTTCTCTCTTCTTAAATCCTAAAGTTTGCGTCACCTTTTCCCATAAGGAAGCGTCACTCCACCCACTGGTCACATTAACGGCTACTTTCAAGGCTCTCGAGAAGTCGCCACGTGGCTTTGCCCGAGTCATTTGTCGTCTTGCTTTTCTTCTCCTCTCCTTATTTTATTTGGCGGGAATAAAGCTTTCTTTCTTTCTCTTTTCTTTTTCTTTTCTTTTCTTTTTTTTTTTTTTTAAAATAGATTATAAATTAGCTTCTATTTCTGTGTCCTAGTTTTGACCCTCAAAGTGGTCCCCCGTCGAACGACCGTCAATGGCGCCGTCGGGTCGTTGTTGAATGCTGACACGGTTTTTAAGCAAAAAGGAGGACTAAAAAAGATTTTGAAAAAGACTCACCAATGGCACAAAAAGAATTGAATTCAACAAAAGTAGAGACATAAACATCATGCTTAAGATAATTTTTAAAAAAATGACAATGCTTAAAAGAATTGACTTCTTTTTGAGAAGTAATCCTGATCTTAATTCTTTTTTTTTTTTTTTTTAATACAAAATTTCAAGCCGGGGAAGGCAGTGACGTTGGATCGGCCGACGATGGGATGTCCGGTCCGACGCGGCAGCCTTCTAGCATGAACACAATGTCAGCCATTGCTGGCCGATCAAGCGGATCAGGAGCGGTGCAAAGAAGCCCCACTTTCACTCCCAACAAGAACTCTTCCCACTCCGATGACTCCGGGTCTATTTCGAGCAGGCCCGGTTCGAGTAATTCCGCAATTTGGCCTCGTTGCAATTGCCTCTTCACCCATTTCACAATGTCCTCGTCTTGTGTGAACATCACCGGCTTCCTTCCTGTCAATATCTCCAACAACACAATTCCAAAGCTGTACACGTCCGATTCTTTCGTTGCTTGCCCGGTTAATGCTGCTTCTGGCGATACATAGCCTAATGTGCCAACTGGGGTAGAAGATGATGAAGCTCCTTCGGCTGGAGTAGAAATGGTTAATCGGTCTAGTCCGAATTCAGACAAATGAGCTTCGAAATCAGCGTCGAAGAGGACGTTCTGGGGCTTGATGTCGCCATGTACTATTGAGAGTGAGTGAAGGAAAGCCAGCCCGCGAGCAATGCCAAGAGCAATTAAGTGACGCATTGGCCAGTTTAGTACATGTCCATCTTGGTGAGACGCCTCTTGGAGAAGAGTAGCAAGGTTTCCATTAGGCATATAGTCATAAACAAGAAGCCTTACGTCCGGTGGACCAGCATAATAGCCCCGGAGAACCGTGAGGTTCCGGTGCTTGACCTTGCCGAGAGATTCAGCCTCTTTTCGGAACCCTCCCTCATCGAGGAAACCATCAGGTAAGCGACGGATTGAGAGCACCATGCCGTCTTGGAACGAGGCCTTGAATACTAATCCATATCTTCCCCTGCTCAACACATTTTCCTCGTCAAACTGTCTCGTTGCTTCCAACGTCTCTGCCAACGTGATTTTGTTGTTGAACATGACCAGTTTAGGCCCTCCATTTTCACCACTTCCGCGACTTCTATCCGCTCCCGAGCTTGCTCTCGCAGGGCTCCGCTTTTTCCCTCCAGCGACACCTTCTTTAAGCCTTTTACGCCAACGCAAAAGGCTGAATATGTAGCCACAACAGCAAAATGCCAAAAGGCAAGCCCCAGCAACTGCTATACCAATGAACAGAATCAGCCTCCTCCTTTTCCTTCTCTTCACGTTTGCACATTCCCTATGCAGAGGTCTTCCACATAATTTTGGATTCGTTGCGAACACAGACGGATCCCCGAATCGAGAACCTAATGGTTTAGGAATCTCACCTTCGAGATTGTTGTTTGACAAATTCAAGTACTTCAAACCAGAAATAAGGGAAATATTCCATGGTATGACACCACTTAATCTGTTAGAAGATAAGTTTAGCTCCGTGAGGTTTGATAGTTTTGGCAATGAGTTCGGTATCTGACCTGAAAGCTGATTGCCATCCAACAACAAAGAAGTCAAAGAAAAGCACTTGGAGATCTCTTCTGGGATTTCACCACTCAATTTATTTTGACCCAAATCAAGCTTTTTTAGACGAGAAACGCGAGAGATATCACCGGGAATATTGCCCGCAATGCGATTCGAACGAAGCTCAAGTACTTGTAACTCAGAGCAGTTACCAATCTCCGGTGGGAAAGCACCAGAAATTCTATTGCTCGACAATGACAGAACATTTAAGGTCCGAAGAAATCCATAATTCCCAGGAATATCACCAGTAAAGACATTGGAAGAAAGGTTTAAATATTGTAGACTAACCAAGCTGCTAAAACCTTCAGGGACATCACCGGATAAGCGATTCTCTTGGAGAGCAACCACTTGTAGGCTCGGCAAACCAAATATCTCTACTGGCAACTGCCCAGAAAGGCTTTGCTTGCTTAAATCAAGCGAAGAAAGCTTCATCAAGTTCCCAATACTTGTCGGAAATCGCCCCGAAAACCCGCAATTACTCAAGTTCAAAACTTGCAAGTTCCCCAACTCCCCAACGTCCCTCAAAACCTCTCCAGACAACTTGTTGTTACTGAGGTCCAACGTGGTCAAGTTACTCAACTTCATGAGCTCATCAGGAACTCTCCCACTCAGATTATTACTTCCCAGGTTCAATGTTTCGAGCTCCGAAAGCGCTCCGAAACTCGTCGGGATCGGACCGGAGAGCAAGTTCCGGCCTAAAGACAACATCTTTAAGCTCTTTAACCCGCCCAACTGCGAGGGAATCTGACCCGAAAACCGGTTGCCTTCAAGGTCAAGAACCTTTAACGAACCACATTGAGAAATCTCATCAGGAACTTGACCGACCAGCGAATTATTCGCTAACAGGAGCTCTTCTAGCCGTAAAAGATTCCCAATCTGAACCGGCATTGGACCGGAGAAGAAGTTTCCGGAAAGATCCAAAGCTTTTAAAGTCGTCACACCAGCCAACCATGAAGGGAACACGCCTTGTATGTGATTCTGTTTAAGGTCCAAAAATTCCAAACCATTTGAACACCTTAACCTCCTTCCATTTGGCGGCTTGACCATGCCCGTGAGCGCATTAAATGAAATCCTCACAATCCTCAGCGAAGGATTACAGACCAGAGTCGCCGGAACCGAACCGGAAAAGTTATTTCTTGATAGAGATAGGACTTGAAGCCTCGGAATAGCTCCGAAGGTCGCCGGAATCAGACCGCGAAGCGAGTTGTCCTCGGCGCTCAAGTGCACGAGCGAGGAAGAGTTCGCGATGGCCGAAGGAAGAGTGCCGTACAGCTGGTTGGAGTCCAGAAACAGATATTCGAGCTGTTGAAGCGCTCCGATCCCCGCAGGGACCTCGCCGGAGAAGCGGTTGAAGGAGAGGTTGAGGAGCTGGAGCTGAGAGGAAGAGGCGGCGGCGGAGGAGGAGAAGAAGTTGGCGGGGATCTCGCCGGAAAAGGCGTTGGAGGAAAGGTCAACATAGCGGAGGCTGGGGGAGATTCCGTCGCCGTCGGCGGCGATTTTCCCGGAGAGGAAATTGCGAGCGAGGTTGAGGACCTGAAGGTTGGTGAGGTTGAGGAGAGAGGGAGGGAGTGAGCCGGAGAGCGAGTTGTCGTGCAAGTAGACTGCGCGTAGGAGGGAGCATTGGGAGAGGGAGGGAGGGATGGAGCCGTTGAGGTTGTTCGAGTGGAGGCTCAGCTTCCGGAGCTGGCTCAACTCGGCAAGTCGGGGTGTGAGTGGGCCGCCGAGTTGGAGACGAGGCAAGCGGAGCTCGCGGACTCGGTTTTGGTTGCAGACGACACCGTTCCAGTCGCAGGGAGCCGACGGGGTCGACGAATCCCAGCCATCCAGGCGTCCCAGCGGGTCGTGGAGGGCGAGCCTGAAGGACGTTAAAGCTTGTATTTCCGACAATGTGTGTGGATTGGGATTACCACCATTTGTTCTTTGCTGTGAAGAAGTTAAGCTTGCGAAGAAGAAGAAAATGACGAACCAAAAAGTAGCCGTTGTTGTTGCCATGGAAGGGAAGGTGGTAGGTGGTGAGGTTGGCTGATGAGAATGCAATGTGGGTTTTTTATTTTGTATTTTGTATTTTTTTTATTTCTGTTTCTATTTTGGTGGTGGTGGGGTTGTGTTGGTGGTGGGTACGTTTACTACTTGAGAGGAGCGTTTTAGAAGAAGAGAGGGAGAGGAAAGAAGAGCGTTTGAGAGAAACGAAGCCATAAGTTGCGCCCCGAGCCTGCGTTTCTGTTCCCCATTCTCTCTCTCTCTCTCTCTCTCTCTCTCTCTCTCCCCCCTATTTCACTGTGGCTTTGTGTTTCCGTTCTCTCTTCCCCAAAAGGCGTAACTGTAAAGGCTTTTTATTGTACACCTTTGAAGAAGCAGAGAAAGAAGAATACACAACACCGTATCTGGCTCTGGGAGTGGTCTCTTTTTGCGCTTTTTAAACTTCCCATGCTGCATGGGGGTTAAAAATCATTTAACTCTCAGACAGTAATTATCATACCAGAGACTTTGATATTGACTAGATGCTTGATTTTTGCCATTTTACTTTTGTTATTTTTTCGTTATTAAATGCTAAAAAACAGCGACCAAGCAAAGCGAGAGAAAATTGCAAAGTCTGCTTAATGAACTAAAAAATAACACCTATAATAAGTATTCTATTTTAAATTATTTAAATATGATTTAATGATTGAAATTTACTTGCTAAAATGTAACCTAACACATAATATTAAAGATTATGAAATAAAAAAAATCTAAAGAAAAAAAGAAAATAAAAAAACCTAACATTTCAACCCTAACTCTGGTTACCCACCTCCCTTGTTGACAACAAGCCCTTTCCCCGACAACCTTCCTCGACTAGCAAACCCTCCACAGCTACTCCCCCTGCTCATCCACGAATGACGAAATCCCTCACACACTAAATTTCTCCTTTCTTTCTCTCTCTTCTTTGTTGTTCCACTCACCTCTGGTTGACAACCCCTAACCTACCCCTGTTGACGACCCCCAGCCCCTGACTGACCATCAGCAATGCCCCTTTCCACCTCCCAAGGGGATGATCGTCCAATCATCATTTCCAATCTCCAGTGAAAGAGAGATTGCGAAAATGTTGAGCTTGAGATGACCTTTAGGTGTGAATTCGAACTCATCAAAGGGGATAATAAACTAATTATCGTTTCTAATCTCGCTAAATCGAACGGGATTGAATGGAGGAGATGACAAATAGGAGAGATCAAAGAAGATTAGCAAGGCGAAGGGGATATGGGGTGCTCAATGTGGGAGATCGCAATTCCACCAGTGGAAGGTCTGGGGGTACCGATTATTGGGTTGGGGTGGGGGGGGTGTGCGGGCGTGCAACATTGCCAGTGAAAGGTCAGGGTTGGATGGTTTGGGTAAGTCGAATTTTTGCTTACAAGGGAGTGGGAGTGAAGGAAGATTTTTTTTTTGTTTTTTGTTTTATTTTTTAAATTCTTAGTCATTATATCATGAGTTAAAGTGCACATCGATATATTTTAATCGTCGAAAAATTCATCTAATGGTCTATAAATAAGTATCTATATTAGGTTCTCTTTTTAAATATCTACCACAAATTTGCTAGGAGAAAATAATGGAAATAAGTGCACATGTTAAGATTTTTGTATTATAATACAGATATTTGTTTTAAAATTACTTTTTATTTGATATTATTAAATGGTATTATTCTAAAAATCATCATAAATAAAATAATATTTTAGATATATGCTTTTTTTAGAGACATTCCTTAAAAAACACACAAAAGACCATATGGAGCCCATCTTACTTTGCCTAATTTGCTATCTTTCAAGTTCCCTCGTCCATCTTATTTTTAGGGTTTGTATGAGGGTAAATTCTAATCTATCTCTATAAGTTGTTATAGTGTATTTTTTTTCCTCTAACTTTTACTTTTTACTTTTATTATTTCAATACTTTACAACCTTTAAATAAATGTCATAATTTTCTTTCATACGAGCTCTTAATCAGCAGAACATGTAAATTATAGATTTAAATTTATGCCTTCAGCTATCTGTGATGACTTTCCGTGACGGCTTAATAGGTGAAAGAAATGAAGATGAAACTATCAAATTATTTGTCTTAAATTATTATTTTTTATTTCTCATAGTAGTAGAGGTCAAGCCATAGAATATTAGAATATATTTTGCTACAATTACGCTGCCACTTTCATGGTGCTTGGAAGTATCGTATTAATATCATACAATTTTATCTTAATGTTCCAGAAAATCAGCACTGTGTGTCCTAAACTAAGACTATAAAACGTAAACTTTATTATATAAAGTCCCCATTTTTGTTTGTTGTTAGGTCATGACTTTAAATATTTGGCTCAAACTTAAACGTGAATGAGGAACTATCAACCATCTAATTATTTCAAACTTTTTTGGTGCTGAAATAATTAGTTCGACCTCTATTTGACCTTTTTAGGGGTTTATTTAGCATAATATGAGGGAAGGATAATTTAAAGATGTTTGTGTCGGATAGTAGAAGATGGAGGAGTTCCGCTAATACGACAGAAGTTAGCCAAAAACCTGATAAACAAATGCTCACGTGAATATAATTACAGATCTAGGGTTTAAATTTAACGGAGGTACAAATACAAACCGAAAATTTTAAACTAAAATAATTAAAATAATAAAATAAGAAAAAACTTAATAACATTTTCTAATAATTAAATTTTATGTATGAAATCTAAATATAAATTAAAACTAATTGCTTAAAATGAAAAAAAAAAATCGTATTTTACAGAGAAAAGAAAGGTGGCTTCATCGGAAAAAAAGGGAGAGAGTCATATACTATGAGCAAATTAAAACAAAAAATCTGATCAGAAAAAAAATAAAAAAACTAAACAAAACTCAACGCATTAAAAAAGAAAAAAGAGGGAATTCAATATAGGTGTGCGTATATTTATATAAACTAAGGACTAGTTTGAGCGGATGCTTAGAAACTTTTTTTTTTTAATTGAAAAAATGTTGTTTTAAAAAATATGTTTGGAAAAAAAAAACTATTTAGAGCAAAAAAAAAATAAATTTATAAAAAAATTTTACAAAAAAATTATTAATATATATTTTTTTGTTTATTTCAAAATTCTACGTAATTTAAAAAAATACATCTCGTTCGGACTTATATTCACGAAATTATAAATTTTTAAAATTTAAAATATACTATAACGTTTTAAAAATATAAAGAGTAAAAAGTGATTAAATGATATTAAAAAATAGTTTTGGAGACATCAAAATTATTGCTTCAAACGGACCTAAAACCAAAAGCTCAGTTATTGTTCACAGAGAAGTCAAGCCCAACTAGTTTTAACTAAAGGCCATTCATTGTCCATATCGTCGAAGCCCAGAGGGGGCACTGAACTATATGTTCAGAAACAAAGCACATTGTCGTTTCTTGAGTGGGGCACGTGCCCCACTGATCCCCACGTGGGTCCGTCGTTGCGTAAATGCTTGTCCATGAGTTGCATCGTATATGTAAGTTTTGCTTCAAAAATGGAAGTGACCCCACATATTTATATTAAAATATTACATTAGTATTATATTTAAATATAATGTATTAAATGTAATATATATTTAAATAAAAATTATTTATATTATATTTAAATATAATATGTATTTAAATAAAAAATATTTAAATTATATTTTATGATTGAGTATGTAATATAATTAGT
The DNA here is from genome assembly GCA_035233585.1 of Antiaris toxicaria. Classification (NCBI taxonomy): domain Eukaryota; kingdom Viridiplantae; phylum Streptophyta; class Magnoliopsida; order Rosales; family Moraceae; genus Antiaris; species Antiaris toxicaria. Next base: position 25,609,569 of record CP141160.1, on the reverse strand, counting down.
AAAAATATTCAAATATAATGTATGTTTAGATGAAAAGTATTTGAATTACATTTAGTGATTTAATATGTGACGTAATTAATAAAAATAGATAAAAAGAGAGAGAGAGAAAGAGTATGTGATGTGATTGGTAAAAATAATAAAAAAATGATAAATAGTGAATTGTGATTTTATTATATTTAAATTATGATGTGATAGACATTTAAATGTAATACTTTTGTATTTAGATAAAAATTATATTACATTCAAATGCAATACTACAACCAAACATACCATTATTTAGTATGCATTTAATTTAATGTTTTAATTTAATTTAGTTTATAAGCTAAGTTGATCATTTTGTTTTAGTTTAATTTAGTTTAACTTGTATTAGAGATTGTGAAAGTAAATATAACTTGTATTTAAAATTATATTAAAATAATAAAAATAGAGATAATAAATTATAAAAATAAATTCTATCAAATTAAACTAAAATCAATTTAACCAATTTAATTTATCCTATAAATTTGAATCAAAAGAACCATTATTTTTAAAATTCAGCTAATAAATCATGAAACAAATGAAAAAAAAAATTCAGCAATAAATCATAAAACAAATGAAAAAAAAGAAGCAAAGAATTTCCGTTGCCGGGACTTGAACCCGGGTCTTTCGGGTGAGAGCCGAATATCCTAACCAACTAGACTACAACGGATTTTTGATAAAACCCCTTCGTATTTTAATATAAAGTAAAAAATAAAGGTTAGACATATATTTTTTCACAATTCGTCTTCATGAAATGAACAGAAAACCCCCAATAAGCTACTACGGCTGAAGACTGAAGACGGGTTTAAGCGCACGCAGGTCAATAATGGAAACCTTGACACAATTGAGCATTGGTTTTCCCACTCCTCGCCTGGCCCCGTTTCCCACTTCTTCTAGAACCTTCCAGAAGCTTCTTCCCTCCCGTACGGTCAGCTGCTCCGCCAGCAAATGGGCCGATCGCCTCCTCGCCGACTTCAACTTCGCCGGCGATCCCTCCTCCGATTACCATTACCACTCCTCCGCCACCGCCACTCTCTCTCCTCCCCCGTCGCCGCCACTCGCTCCCCCCGAGCGCCACGTGTCCATCCCCCTCGACTTCTACCAGGTCCTCGGCGCCGAGACGCACTTCCTCGGCGACGGCATCCGCAGGTCCTACGAGGCTAGGATTTCGAAGCCGCCTCAGTACGGCTTCAGCCAAGACTCCCTCCTCAGCCGGAGACAGATCCTAATGGCCGCCTGCGAAACCCTAGTCAGCCCGAGCTCGCGCCGGGAGTACAATCAGAGCCTCGTCGAAGACGAAGAGGGAACCGTCCTCACCCAAGTCCCTTGGGACAAGGTCTCTCTCTAATTCAACTCTTCTTCTGTTCTCTGCATTGCTTTTAATTTCTGAAAAATTGGGTGTTTCTTGAGTTGAATTCAGCTCCGTTGACGACGAGATTAGGGGCCTTTGTTGGTTTTTTAGGTTCCCGGAGCTTTGTGCGTGTTACAGGAAGCTGGAAAAACTGAGGTGGTTCTTCAAATTGGGGAGAGTTTGCTTAGGGAGAGGTTGCCCAAATCGTTCAAGCAAGACGTTGTTTTGGCAATGGCGCTCGCTTACGTTGACTTGTCTAGAGACGCCATGGCAGTCAAGCCTCCCGATATCATTGGAGGTTGCGAAGTTCTCGAGAGGGCTTTGAAGCTCTTGCAGGTAAGACTATGGAACATTGCTTTCTGAATCCTAGCCATGGAATAAGTTTTCTTGCGTTATCGGTTCTTTATGTTCTAAATGAAATACAGTTTGTTTAATTTTTTGGAAGAGTATTTCAGCGTATCTATAATCTATCTATATCTGATTTCTGGTGTGCAAAGATATTATTTTGGAAGGGGAAAAAAAGGTAGAAATAGAATAAATTTTCTTTTAATGTTAGTGTTACTCTTTGCATCATTTAAGTGTATAATGTTTTGATCGGATTATTGAAGTTCCTGAACTATGTTTCTAGGCTGCTTTGATTTTTTGTTGCGTGGCTGATAGACACTGCATGTGCAGGAGGAAGGGGCCAGTAGCCTTGCACCAGATCTACAAGCTCAAATTGATGAAACACTGGAAGAGATCACCCCTCGTTGTGTTTTAGAGCTCTTAGCTTTACCCCTGACTGATGAGTATCGATCAAAAAGGGAAGAGGGGCTCCGTGGTGTGCGCAATATTTTGTGGGCTGTTGGAGGAGGGGGAGCAGCTGCAATCGCTGGGGGATTCACCCGTGAGAATTTCATGAATGAGGCCTTCATACGTATGACAGCAGCTGAACAGGTAATTTTTTAGTTGCATTAACACTTTATTATTATGGCCAAATCTACCATTCCACAAAAACTTTTTGTGGAATGCAATTCCACGTAGGAAGTGTGAAGGTTATTTTTGTAAAATTAGATGGATAGCTAATATTAAATTAGAAGAAAGATCATAACGCCAAATGAAATAGACGTAATAATTAAATTATAACATGTAATGTGGATGGTATGGAATTTAAATTTGTGGGGAATTGTAGCCTTGCCCATTATTATTATTGTTGTTGTTGTTGTTGTTGTTATTAGTTTCAACATATTCTTTTGAGCTATGTCATTTTTTTTTTAATTTTCTGTTGCAAAGGTTGATCTATTCGTAGCCACACCAAGCAACATCCCAGCTGAAAGTTTTGAAGTCTATGGAGTGGCACTTGCCCTTGTTGCTAGAGCTTTTGTTGGTAAAAAACCTCATCTAATCCAAGATGCGGATAACTTATTCCAACAACTACAGCAGACTAAGGTAACAATTCTAGGAAGCGCTTTCAATGTATATGCACCCAATGAAAACCGAGAGATTGACTTTGCTTTAGAGAGAGGCCTTTGTTCCCTGCTTGTAGGAGAGCTTGATGATTGTCGGTCATTTTTGGGCTTAGACAGTGACAATTCACCATACAGAAATCCATCGATTGTAGAATTTGTTTTCGAAAACTCTAAAGATGATGATGATAGTGATCTCCCTGGGCTTTGTAAGTTGTTGGAGACCTGGTTAATGGAGGTGGTGTTCCCAAGATTCAGAGACACCAAAGATATATGGTTCAAGCTTGGAGATTACTATGATGATCCTACAGTCCTCAGATACTTAGAAAGATTGGATGGAACCAATGGTTCGCCTCTAGCTGCAGCAGCAGCGATAGTTCGGATCGGGGCAGAGGCTACTGCTGTTCTTGATCATGTGAAGTCTAGTGCGATTCTAGCATTGCAGAAGGTGTTTCCTCTGGGTGACAGGGACAAGAACTTAACCCAACAAGAGGATGGTGATACAAGTCATCCTCTTTTCCATTCAGAAAGTGAAGAATGTCCTCTTGAAAAACCTGGCCAAGATGATTCTGCCCTTGTTACTGAGAAATCTGGAAATGATCGATCTGATGAAGTGCGTGAAGTAGGATTGATTGCTGACAACATCAAAGATGCAAGCGTCAAGATCATGTGTGCTAGTGTGGTGATTGGAATGGTGACTTTGGTTGGCTTGAGGTATTTACCTGCTAGGAGTAGCACTATTCGCAAAGAACTGTGTTCAGTGACGGCATCTGATACTATCAGTTTAAGTAAGAAAGCCCTTGCTTTTCTTAACCAGCTAAGGTTTGGTAGATGAATAGTTTTGTGTTCTGTTTTGACTCTTTTTACTTCCATTTACTTTATGAGACATGTTGATGTTGCTTTACATATTTTTCAAAAAAAAAAAAAAAAAAAAAATCTGAATTGCTACTTGTTAAAAAATTTCTCTCATGGATTTGACATTAATATTTGTTGATTTTTGGTCTCCTGTCACTTATCCATTCTCAAAGCATAGACTGCTTTTGCAATCTTCTTTAACTGATGGTAAAGATATTAAATTTGAACTATATCTTCGCCTGAGGCAGTTGAAACCTTGACCTCTTAACTGAACAAATTTCTGAAACTTTTGAATTCTCAAATTAAGTATCGTCTTAGAATGCACGCATACCTCCTCTCATATTCTGGTATGTTCAGCAGTTGGTATGAACTATTCATTTGGCTTATGGAAAAATTTTGTAACTTAAATTGCAACTTTTACCTTGCAGGGCAATCAGGAGATAAAGAATCTGCTGAGGAATTACCCAAAATGGATGCCAGAATTGCTGAAGGTCTGGTTCGCGAATGGCAGAATATAAAATCCCAAGCATTTGGGCCTGATCATAACATAGCAAGATTGGCTGAGGTAAGGAAGTTCCTTTTCATTTGATAACCAAAATTTTTCATTATTTTTAGTGGGAATGTTTTGGTGACTAGGTTGCGCATTGAAATATTATACCAGGTTTTGGATGGTAAAATGTTGAAGATATGGACAGATCGTGCATCCGAGATTGCAAAACTAGGTTGGTTCTATGATTACACTCTTTTGAACCTATCCATTGATAGTGTAACCGTCTCGCTAGATGGACAGCGTGCTGTGGTGGAAGCAACGATTGAAGAGTCTACGCAGCTAACTGATTTGCTTCATCCAGAGTATGATGACTCAAACACCAGAACATACACAACAAGATACGAAATGTCTTGTTCTAGTTCCGGATGGAAGATAACCGAAGGAGCTGTTCTAGAATCATAATACCATCATATGTAGAGTGTCACATGTGTTTATATGCCTTCACCATGTTTGGATCATGTTGACCACATTGTAATCGTGTAATTCGTAGATTATTCTTGGCTCTCACCAATGACGTCAAAATTTGTTTTTCCTTGAAATCCTTTTTGGTTGTCATTACAAAAGATGTCATGTCTCTTAATCGGGTGCCTAGTTCACCTGACAGTTTTTCATTTTCTAATATTCTCAATTTGTACTCAAAGATACGCATCAACATCGGTAAGTCTTAAAAATATCAATATAGAATTGTTCATGCTCCTTAATAATTTAATTTACACTCGGAATCTTTAAACAACAAGTGGTGCCAGAGAGTAACCGACGAAATGAAGTTGAGAAAGGAAAAATAGATCACAAGAATCTTTTTTTATCTCTAGCAATTTAAGATAGAAAAGACATGCTGTGACCCCATACAAGTTGTTTCCGGTTGATGGGTTGTGGTGAGAAGCTGAGTCCAAATATCTCCTTGGGTACCTGACCTTGCTCAACAAACCCGATCAACTTCGCAACGAGAGCAGCACTTTCCCTCAAATGTTCAACATCTTTTGTGTTTGTCCATAGGCGGCGAGCTAACTGCAAGCTTCTCTTCTTTGTGTTGAGCATAATACCCCACTTCTGGTAAAGCCTTTCCCGTTCCTTTCTTGCATACTTTTCATGCACTTGCTTGCTCAACATTTCTCTCTCACGATTGAGGATCTTCAAACTGTTTCATTATCCGGGGGGGCGGAAAAAACTTAGAAAGGGTAAAATTTAGAAAGTGCGTGTTTTAATGTCGTACGTGTTTGTGTCTTGGATGAATGAAATATCTTTAGATGAAAAAGAAAGACTACCTTGAAGCCCGGTTGGCAATTTGACTGTTTTTCTTCATAGTACTTCCGAGCAAAAATGTTTCCTTAAGAAAGGATAACCTTCTCAGCTCTACTTCAAAGTACACAGAATCCGAAGGCTCACCTTTGAAAAGAAGGAAAAAATAAGTTCTGTGAACTAATGGTACATAACATGCATCCCATAGTTCAATTATTTCTTGCCGCAGCCTCTCAAATTCGTAAAGCCAACTCAAATTGTTTTGCCGAGGACTCTGCAATGTACTCATACTTGAACCGGTACTTACCACGTTGCCTCTAAGCTTTCTAGGTGACACTTCCTGTTCGGGAACAAAATTAAGGACGCTTAAAGTATCCTCTGTATCGGACTCTTTGAAGCAATGTCTCTCCACTGGAGCACTCAAAACAGAAGCTCGAGAGTGTTTTCTGGATAATCTGCCCGTCTTAGCACTATATTTTGATTTCAAAAGCTTCCACCGAAGACACTTTTCTCCATTTTCTCCTCCGGAGAAGTCCTCGTGAGAGTTGTCAGCATCAATCTCTTTGGTTTTAGCTGCTCCCAATGGAGAACTCAACATCGAAGCATGAGAATCATTTCTATACAGCTTCCTAATGTACCGACCATGGTTTGATCTGGAAGAATTGTGCTTAAATCCATTTGCTTCTGCAGGAGAGTCCTTACCAACTGTCCCCTTTACATCCGATTCATTTGCGTCATCTGTCTCATAGGTGACTCTCAAAGTAGAAGACTCAGAGTCTTTTCGTGATAACTTCCCAATGTTCATACCATGATATGATCTCGAAATCTTCCACCAAAAGCTCTGGACTGATTCAGGAGAATCCTTCTCAGACCCTGCAAAAGATGTGTTTTCGTTCTGCTCTGCCTCCCCCAAAAAAACGGAAGATGGACTAGATGTGAGAACAGGTTTGCAACTTCTACTTCTTGTCAATTTCAAGTTTCTTGAGCTAGACATGCATGCTTCAGAGGAACGAGGAGAGCTCTCTGGGGGATAAAGACTGATAAGACAGTTAATTGTCCTTTGCATGTCCTGAATATTTTGCTTCAAAGCTTCATAGCTATAATCTATGGCAATAGTACTCAAATCCTTTTCTTCATTATCAGCTGACGGCAATGCACTTTCGTTCGTCACTGCTGACAAGGTTGAATTTCCTCCTTTCTCTTTAGGATTGGGTATGGTTTCTCCTGCTTCACTCTTTTGGTCGGTTCTTAATTCATCCGTTTGAATGCACCGAACTTCCTTGCAGATATCTTCATGCTTATCATCAGCCCCTGCAAACTTAGGAGTACTGCTGCCCAGCAGAAAGCTGTCGTCAAAATTCTGAGAAAGTTGTCGTTGGTGGCTGCTGGAACTAAATATATTAAGTTCGTCAATTCTGATTCCGCTGTTTGATTCTGATCCTAAGTGTTCATTTAACCTCGAAACTCGATTTTCTCCAACTGTTCCTAGCATAGTCTCAATCCGAGATTCTGCAAGATCACGTTGCTTTCTCAATTCCTTTATCTCCTTGTCCATCTACATGTTTCCATTTCACGAAAAGAAAAAATGTCATATGCCAGACTATGATCTCAAACTACAACCAAATTTTCTTTCTGAAAAAATAATGAAATTGTCACCTGTTCAATCAGAAGTTCTTTCTCTTTCAGCAATTCAGCAGAATTGCAAGAAACAGTCTTTGAAGTTAAGTTCCTCAACTCGTTTTCCATTTTAGCCAATTCTCTTTTCAATTGCTTTACCAAGGCCTTATCTGACATTACCACATTGACCTTTGCATTGGTGGTCACCTCATTAGCACAACTTGCAAAAAACAGGGTGTTTTTTGATTGCTCAACGTGACTGCGTGCAGGACTCAGTGTGCAAATGATGGCTGTTCTGGCATTGCCTCCCAAAGAGTTTTGCAGTATGCGTGTTAATTTCGAATCTCTGTAAGGTATGTGTGAATCTTTCCCTTTGCTGTATTTAATTATGGCAAATTACAAAAAAAAAAAAAAAACAACATAAATCATTCAAGGTTGTATAAAATACTTTAGCACTCTTAGCACCAAGCCCCACAAGAAAGAAAACAGTTAAGCAGTCATCATGGTCATAAAACCTAGCAAAAGTCCCCAAGGAGGAAAAAAAAAAAGGGTTTTATCTTTTATAAAAATTTGTGGTTCATCAAAACATGATCAGTATGGGCTTCTGAAAGTGTAAGAAAGAGCAGAATGCTACAAAACCTCAGTTTGCGAATCACAGTTCCCAGGGTCAGTAAACTGCGATTGATGTGGCTACCTTCCTTTAACCTTGTTCCTGTTGATAAAGTCTGAGAAGCACGCTCACTCCCAGCCAGATCAACAAAATTCTGTGCAACAAAGTTACTCACTTTTTGGTCGCAACAAAATCCATACGTCCTTTTATATGTGACAAAACAAAACGTTCATTTCACTAGGGAAATTAAATACTTGCGTACCACAGCAGCTGTGAGAGTGCCTGAAGATCGAAAACCTTGATATTCTCGAGCTGAACTCTCTACTGTCTTTAGTTTGTTCACATATTGAGAAGAAAATTAAGAATCACAACAGCTTAATACCAAAAGAGAAACTGTTATAACAAAATACAAGTATACCAGTCTCAAAATTTGATGAGATCTGGAACTGGTTTCATTCAGTGACGTCTCTCCCATCTTCCTTTGAGCTGAAAAAAATTCCATGTCAGAGCTGGAAATACAATTTATATTCACAAATAAGCATCAGCAAGCACGTTAAAATATAACATCAGTGCCTTTACCTTCACAGATGGAAAGAAGCTCCTGCAAATGGTCTTGATCCCTCAAAGCCTCCTCGGTAAGTTTCTCAACAACAGTCCCTTTCTACAAAAACAAAAGAGTGTCGTTAAATTCTACTGATTTTTTTCACCAACTGATGTCATGCCAAGAAGACAGCAAAAACAATGGTCAGAGAATTGTTCCATTCACCTCCGGATCATCTAGGAGTCTGAGCGGAGTACCATCAGCGCTGAGAAGGTCTCTCACGGCTTCATTATAGATCTCCATAGCAGAGAACTTTAAAGCAAACTGTGTGTCTTTATGCTATTTGTCTCGAAAAGATTCAAATTTAAAACACGCAAGAAAAAAACCCACTAATTAAAATCATTGTAATTTGTAAGGCAACTTATTCATTTTTCATTTGTTACCAGTTCTATGTAATTATATATATCTGCTACTGCGTATTTTGTTATTCCATTCATGGTGTACGTCTTCCCGCTGCTGGTTTGACCATACGCGAAAATGGTTGCTGAATACACATTTCATCAGTAACATAATTTAGCCACATGTTCCGTCATACAACATCCACAAACAAATGAAACAAGGCCAAGACGAATGTGAACTCACAGTTGATACCGCGGACTACCGAAAGGATAACGTCTTTGGCTCCTTCCTCGTATACCTGCTTTGTGGGGCATTCGAAGCCGAATACTCTGTCTATCCCCAAACAACAGATATGAAAAAAACAGGTAAAAAGAATTGAGTGTAATCAGTGAACATAGAAAAAACCGTAACCAAACAAACGAACGAACAATTTTTTTATTTTTTTACTTTATTTTTGTTTACCAAAAGTATAAGCAGTGGGAACTATGGTGTTCCTGGTCGTGATGGTACTGTCACTGATGCACTCCCAATCAGACGCATCATTTCTAGCCAATTCTCTCTCGTTCAGTGGCCTCAGCCTCACCAAAACTAAAATTCTCTCTTCTTGCGAATTTGTACGGTCTTCCTCTTCTCCACTATTTCTTGCCTCCTCTCCACCCATTCTTGCAATACGCTAATTTTTTAATCCCCTGTTTACCTTATAACTGAAAAAAAAAATAATAACAATAATATTGCAAAATTAAAGCCCTAGAATTCTCTCCTCTGACACCAAATCAAGCCAGAGGAGAAACATTTCCTTCTCAGACTCACATTATCTGCAAAAAAAAAAAAGGGGTAAATAATAATAACAATAATAATACAAAATACAAATACAAAACAATGAAACAGATGAGAAAAAAAATCTGCATTTTTGCAAAAAAAAAAATCCTGATTTAGATACAAATTATGAATAAAAATTCTTTATTTACAATTTCTTTTATATGAAATATTGCAAGTCCGGAATTTGTCTTACCTTCTGCAACTTCATTTTGCGGGATTTAGATTTCGTAATAAGAGAATAGGGAAAGGAAAAAAATTCAACGAATGTGGAATTTCTGAAACGTGAAATGACTTTGACGATCCAGAAAAAGAAGAGAGAAACTGAAAAAGTGATCGGAGAGAAAAAAAAGCGACATATAATTGAGAAGGAAAAAATGAGAAAGAAAACGGCGTGAACCGATTCTCTCCTTCTTCAGGTAGCGGGAAAGACAGACAGAGATTTGAGAGAGAAGAGCGGTTTATAACGGAAAAAACAGTTACTCCGTCTCTCTCTCTCTCTCTCTCTCTTCTCAATTATAAACAAGCTTTGACTTTATTACGGTTTTGCCCTCCACGTTGCCAAATACAAATTGACGCGAACACCAACGGTCATATCTGGTTGACATCATCTTTTAATTTCATTTTTTTTATTTTTCAACTGTTCTCCAAAAAAAAAATATGTTCTTCACTAATTTACTTAAAAAATCTATTTTCTAAAATTCTATTTTTTGACTTTTTTTTTTCTGTTTTAACAAACCGACATCCGTTTTCTATTAATTGAAACAAACCGTTTTTTAAATTTTTTTTCCCTGACTTTCTTCTTTATAAAACAAACCGGCAATGGACTTTTAAAAATAAATTTATTAAAAGACAAGAATTTTTTTTTTATTTTCGTTTCTCTATATTATGGTCAATTTACCAAGATGCAATTAGACGAGGGTCAGCTAGATTTAGAATTAAAGATACCTGTCGTTTTAAGATTCACCACAAAATTGACTTCAACATTAAAAACTTGCCACCATGCTAGGAACAAAGGGACGAAGTTCAAATGACTTGAACTTTGTAATAACATGTAAAATTCACTGATAATTTTTATATTTAATTTTATTAAAAGATATAACGTTCGAATCTTCTACTTCAATTATAATTATAAAAATTACAAATTTTATTCGGAAGGAGTTTGCAAGCACCATTTTTTAAGTGCTTGAGTTATTTGTGTGTGTCGCTATGTGTCTTTGACAATCACTTTCACTTTTATTTTATTTTATTTTTTTTTCATTTCTTTGTTTGCTAGAAGACAATCACTTTCACTAGTGCATGTATGTAATATGTTATAGCTACTGAAGTTGAAGTGAACAAATCGACGTGTTGGCGAGTCGTTTTGTTTTGTAGTCACAGTCAACCACAAACACCAGAAACGAAACCTATGACTTTGGTGTGAGTGATTTCAATTTCATGGGAGGAGACTACTTTACAATCGGCCATCACATCCCATTCTCAAATTTGCAACCATGGAATTTTCGTTTTTTGATTTAAAGCGCTGCCCTTTAACTTTTTATGTCACTTTTGTGAAGAGGTTTCTAGCCATTATCTCGGCATCCAATTCCAAACTAAGCATTCGTGCTTATTGATTTTCATAGTTTCTGAGGGTTTGACAAATAGGTTTGGATTCACCTTGTACAATTTGAACTGGGGATCTAACTTAGTGGAAGTATTGAGGGGAAAAAATAGATGTGGTTCGGATTTTAAAAAAGAAAAATCTGGATTACATTTTAAATTCATATTGAACAAGTTAAACTGATTTCACAAAACAACACAACAAAAACCATACACAAGCCAGAAAAGTAGTACATACACACCACTGAGTATTAAAAATGGGGTTTTGTTGGATGAGTTATTGCATTGTGTAGGTAAAATTTGTGATATTTTCTAGTAGTTGTGGGCTCCCAACTCTACGTTTTAGTGTATATACGTGACCTATATTCAAATATTTTTATGAAGAGAATGAACACCCAATCAATTGATTTAACACACGTTGATTATACGGAAAAGACTTTAATATCAATCATTAAGAGATTTTGAGAACTCGTCCCCGATCGTCCCCTTTTTTTCATGACCAATGAAATCTTAGAGGAATTGTTTATGATTGTGGATGACTATTTTGCATCTTTCCTTTTATTTTAGGGTATTTATATGTGCTCTTGTTGTATACATATTGGTTTGGAGGGAAAAAAGAAAAGGAAAATGGGCGAAGGGGGAGGGAGGAAAACAAGAAGTTGGCAAATATGAGGAGGAAATTAAGATGATATTTGGTATTATTTTTGAAATGTTTTTTTTTAAATAAAATAACTGAAAATAAGAATATTTTGAAAATTATGTTGAGATCATTTTTAAAACTGTATTTGGTTATATTTTCTAAATATATATTCTGAGAAACATAAAAACAAAATTTTATTTGGTTATAGTTTTGACAACCCATTTTATAAATTAGTATTTTATAAAAATATATTTATATTCAATTTTTGAAAAAATAACAAAAAATAATTTATTAGTTATAATTAAAAAAAAAGACCCTTTTGGTGGTGAGCTTTGCAATGAGAGATAAAGATGGAAGACATTGGTGGTTTGAGCTCTAGCGTCGACGACGGTGAGATTTAAATCCCGAGTTGATGGTCGTCGTTGTGAGTCGGTAATCGCTATCACGAGGGGGTTGTCGTTGTTATTATCAGCCCATGGTCGTCGCTCTTTACTGGAAATGTAGGCTATCGTCAGATATAGTCGTCGTCATTGATGCTGCACAAATAGAGAGAGAGAGAGAGAGAGAGAGAGAGAGAGAGAGAGGGGGGGGGAGGAGGGAGAAAATGAAAACAAAAAAGTGAAAATAACTTTTTTTCATTTTCAAAAAACCTAAAAAAACAATAGGGCTGTCGATGATCACTGTCAGGAGGGGGCTGTCGTTATTATCATCAATCCGTGATTGTCGCTCTTTGCTGGAAATGTAGGCTATCGTCAGATATATTCGTCGTCACTGACGCTGCACAAATAGAGAGAGAGGGGGGGGGGGGGGGGGGGGGGGGGAGGGGAGGGGGAAAATGAAAACAAAAAAGTAAAAATAATTTTTTTTTCATTTTCAAAAAACCTAAAAAAACAATAGAGCTGTCGATGATCACTGTCAGGAGGGGGCTGTCGTTGTTATCATCAATCCGTGGTTGTCACTCTTTGTTGGAAATGTGGGCTATCGCCAGATATGTTTGTCGTCACTGACGCTGCACAAATAGAGAGAGAGAGGGGGGGAGGGGGGGGATGAGGGAAAAAATGAAAATAACTTTTTTTCATTTTCAAAAAAACCTAAAAAAACAATAGAGTTGAAAACATTATTTTCGAAAAAATTTTAAAAATATTGAATAAACAAACGCTATTTTGAGATCGTTTTCATTTTTTATGTTTTTATAAATGAAAAATCATTCTCAAAAATAAAATCAAACACCCTATAAGGCTTTCATAATTGATTCTAGTGAATTTTTTTAAGTATTTGAGCCATTTGGCACCTTAGAAATAAGAATATTTATACGAGATAAATAAATTTTAAGTTTTTCTTTAAAATCATTTGGCACCCTTGGATATATAATTAACAACCAGGTATTAACGCCGCCAAACCAAATCTAACTCAATAGAATAGTGTTTTATAGTGCTTTGTGTTTCAAAATGTTTTAAAAAAATAGGTGAAATTTGAAATTATTCAAATTGCCCTTTCGTCTAATATTTATTTAACATTTATGAGATGGATAAAGTTCACAGACAGAAGAAAAGAGAGGAAAGAATAAATAAATTAATCGTCTCTTTAAACTTCTAATAATTTGAATGATTTGAGTCTGATTATTAAATCTTTTTATAAACTTTGCTTTGTTTTTCAACAAACAATAACTTTATGATAGACATCTAAAAAAAAAAAAAAAAAGAGAGAGAGAGAGAAAGAAAAAAAGAGAGAGAGAGAGAAAGAAAAAGAAAAACTTTATACTATACGGGCTAGGTACATTACTTTATCTTTTTTCTTTTATTTTTTATTTTTCTAATAAGTATTTCTTTTCTTATATTTGCCAAAAAGGTCTACAGCTTATTTATTTAATTAGTTATTGCTTAAACTTGGGCCTTTTTATGTTTTTATTTTTATTTTTATTTTTATTTTTATGATAGGCGTTGCTTAACTTCTTTTGGTAGCAATAAGCATTGCTTAACATTGATGTTTTGGTAACTCCACCAGGCGCATCTAACAAACGAACACGGCTGCCCAGACCTCACTAATGGTAAGGTGTTGTTTGGCAAAAAAATTTTATTTTAATTTTATTTAAATGTAATGTAAATTTATACCAAATGTAAATTTTATATTTAAATATAATTTTTTTTAATAGTGTTACGAAAATAATTACTATTCAAAAGTTTTTTAAAACAATCACATCAACTTTTCAACTCCACTATTTGTCTCTATTTTTACCAATCACATCCATTTTTCAACTCTAAAATACTTTTTATCCAAACACACATATCATTTAAATACAAAACAAAAATTTTTCAACTAAATACAATATTTAAAAAATAAATTTCATTCAAATATAATTAAAATATAATGTGTTTACCAAACACCCAATAAATTTTCTTTTTTTGAAAAATAATGGTAAGTTATGTTTTTGTGCCATGTGTTTCATGTCCTATAAATAAAATGATAAATATATTATGTTTATATTATATTTAAATATAATATATTAAATGTAATTTATATTTGAAGAAAAAATATTTATATTGAATTTGAATTAGATGAAAATTATATAAATTATATTTTAATAATTAATATGTGATGTAATCAATAAAAATAAAAAAGATAGATGATATAATTTATAAAAATAATAAAATAATAATAATATTAAATTTAAAATATAATATAATTATTATTTAAAAAAGTTATATTATATTTAAATATAATATAAATAAAATATTATAAATTTTGATTCATTTGTAATTTTGTTTCGTTTCTTTTTTAGTTTTTAATTTTCATCGTTAAAAAGGAAATATAAAATGTTTTTTTTTTCTTTTTGCAAAAGTCACTGGCCATAGTATGCAGGCGTATGACAAACACTCAGCGCTGTAAACCTTTAACTGACACGTCATACTGCCAGCTAAGCCAAAACCCTCCAAGTCCTGACTAAATTTGCCAAGTTCTCCTTAAAGATTTTCTTTTTACTCGTATGTCCTCTAAACATTTTTGATAAATCAGTGTCTGAAATTTATATTCTTGACAATTGACATCTTATTTTTAAATCTGTTATAATAATCTAAATTAAAAAGAGTTATATTTTTTAAAAATTTTCTTGTATGTAACTCACACACAACCTATTATTATGGACATCTATATCTCTTTTTTTTGTTTTTTCAGGTATAGTATTTATTATGAGCAAAACTCTTTCGTTTGTATAATTGATTATCCTTAAGGATTTGTTTGGTTTTACGTTCTAATATGATCTAACTTACAAATTAAATTAAATTGATTAAATTAGTTATAACTTAATATAGCTTGATAGGACCTATTTTTATTATTTTTTATATTAACTTTCACTATTTTAACATAATTTCTAATATAAATTAACTTTACTTTTATAATTTTAAATATAAGTTAAGTTAAATTAAACTAAAATATAATGATTAATTTAGTTTAATTTATAAGTTAAATCAAATTAAAACATAGAACCAAATGCATGCTAAGTCTATCATAAAAACAAGGGAATGAGTTTTGTTCATATGGGATTGGATTTGAGCAAAAGAAACCTAAGTTACCCATGCAAATCCATGCAAGAAAATTGTAAAAGTTATAACCTTATTTTTATTTATAACCTAACTTATAAACTAAATCAAGTTAAAACATAAAACCAAACACATGCTAAGTCCATCATAAAAACAAGGGAATGAGTTTTGTTCATATGGGATTCTATTTGAGCAAAAGAAACCTAAGTTACCCATGCAAGTCCATGCAAGAAAATTGTAAAAGCTGTAACCTTGTTTTTATTTTGGGTTAATTACAACTAATTTTGACGAAACTTTTGTCTAGCTTGATTTGCTAAACGTGAAAAGTTTAGGGAATACAAATGCTAATAAACCTAAAATGAGGAAATTATATAAATTTTTAAAATATATATATATATATATATAGATAATTATAAAGAAAGAACTGCTATACCAGCCAGGCACCCATCATGGTACACTAGAGCCAGAGAAAAATTAAACAAACAAAAAGAAAAAGAGAAAGGCAAACGAAGAGAGAGAAAATACAAAAGAGGGACGTCTCTCTCTCTCTCTCTCTCTCTCTCTCATCCTTCTCTTTTATGTTTCCAGTAGATCCAATGACCAAACTGAGACAGAGAAACCTCAAACCAGAAAACCCTTCTAGGCTTTAGCCCCATTTTTCGCTCCTCAGCAATTCAAAACCCCTTCCATGGAAGATTGGAATCAAATCATTTCCCGAATTTTCTCTAGTTTTTCACCCCCTTCTTCTTCTCTTTCTTGAACCCCTCGTTTTTATTTTGTATTTTTAATTTCATACCTGGAATTCAAAGTTAAATCATCTTCTTTGTGTAATTTTATCTATCTGTCTGGTTTATACTTGAAAACCTAGAAAGTTGCAGAGAGCAAAGAATGGCGACGAGAGGGAGTAGATCAGAGAAGGTGAAGAGGATTTTCCAGCAATTCGACGCGAACAACGACGGAGGGCTCAATAGAGAGGAGATGGCGGCGCTTGTCGTGGCCGTAAACCCTAGGGTCAAATTCAGCAACGAGCAGATCAATGCCATTCTCGACGAGGTTTTCCGTACCTACGGCGAGTTCATCGACGGCGAGAAGGGCCTCACCTACGAGGGTCTCTTGAGGACCTACGACGATGGCGCCGGAGACGTCGACCGTGACTTCGACGCGCTGGGGTTGGAGCTCAATTTCGACGAGGCCAAGGGGGTTTCGATTGCCTCCGAGGCTTCATCGTCGTCGATAGTGGACGAGCGAGCGATTGAGTCGCAGAAGAAGCAGAGGACGGCGGCGTGGGCTGTGTCGCCGAACCACGGGATCGTGTTCGACGACACCTGGAAGATCGTCGACGATTTGGAGATTTTGATAAAGAGGTTGAAGGCGAAGCAGGCCAAGGACGGGAAGCTCAAAGCCGACAACTTTGACGCCTATTCGGACGCCGGGTGGTCGAGGGAATTGGGTCCATCGTCGGAGATTTCGGAGAAGAGAGTGTTCTGGGAAGAGTCTGGTCATGATTACGCTGCGTTTGTGAAAGATTTGGGGGTTTTGAGGAGCCGAGCCGACGGAGCGAGGTCGAGGGAAGAGGCTTTCGACGGGCACATGGCGATTGGTAGGGTTTTGTACGAGCATCAGTTGTTCAAAGAGGCGTTGGTGAGTTTCAAGAGGGCCTGTGAATTGCAACCGATTGATGTTAGGCCACATTTCAGAGCTGGGAATTGTTTGTACGTGTTGGGCAAGTTTAAGGAGGCGAAAGAAGAGTTTTTGTTGGCGCTAGAGGCTGCTGAGACTGGTGGGAGCCAGTGGGCTTATTTGCTTCCTCAGATTTATGTCAATCTCGGGATTGCGCTTGAAGGCGAAGGTATGGTTTTGAGTGCTTGTGAGTATTATAGAGAGGCTGCAATTCTATGTCCAACTCATTTTAGAGCTTTGAAGCTTTTGGGTAGTGCTCTTTTTGGAGTAGGGGAGTATAGGGCGGCAGTGAAGGCCTTGGAAGAAGCAATCTTTTTGAAACCGGACTATGCTGATGCGCATTGCGATTTGGCTTCGGCGTTGCACGCCATGGGAGAGGATGAGAGGGCAATTGAGGTGTTTCAGAAAGCTATTGACTTGAAACCTGGTCATGTTGATGCTTTGTATAATTTGGGTGGACTGTATATGGATCTTGGTAGGTTTCAGAGGGCTTCCGAGATGTATACCCGGGTTTTAGCGGTATGGCCTAGCCATTGGCGGGCTCAGCTTAACAAGGCTGTGTCCTTGTTGGGAGCTGGGGAGACTGAGGAAGCTAAGAAAGCTTTAAAGGAAGCGTTGAAAATGACCAACAGGGTTGAATTACATGATGCCATATCTCATTTGAAGCAGCTGCAGAAGAAGAAGGTGAAGCCAAATGGAGGTGCAAACGGAGAGGGGGCATTTATCACTGTGGAGCCATCGAAATTTAAGACAGTTGGCGAGAAGACGACGTTGAGACAGGACTTATCCACTGCTCTTGACATCAGGGCGTTTCAAAGAATCACTAGATTGAGTCGCTGTGACGTGGAGCTGCTGAAGAAGGAAATGAGTGATAAGGATGTACCTGTATCTTACTCCGGTGGTGGTGTTCCTGAGAGGTCAATACGGAAGCCTAACTTGGAAGAAATACTTCGCAGATTACTCAACTTTCTAAAGCCCGAGACCTTTCAGGGAGCTGTTAAGGTCATAAATGAGAGGATACTCTCTGTCTTGGATGATAAGGGCTTGGGCAGGGTGGATTTGGGCATGTTTTATGCTGTTTTAGCCCCCATTTGCTCTGGCCCTCCAGAGAAGCGTAAAAGAATTGCCCACGATGCACTTTTGTGGCGTCCTGTGAACGAAGGTGGTTCTCAGATTAAAAAAATGGATGCTACTGGATATATCAAAATGCTTAGGTCTATATATGTCCCTTCACAAGGGGTCAGTGAGAGGTTGGAAGTTCATGGAGAAACGGATGATTCAATGGTGTCCTTTTCCGAGTTTCTTTCTATGTTTGACGACCCAGATTGGGGTTTTGGTATAATGTCCACTTTGTTGAAGCTCGAGACTGGAGACAGGAACCGCCATGGTCGCCATATCTGCTCGGTTTGCCGGTACCCAATAATTGGTTCCCGGTTCAAGGAGATGAAAGCTCATTTTAGTTTGTGTAATCAGTGCTATAGTGAGGGAAAGGTGCCTTCTTCCTACAAGCAGGAAGAGTACAGATTCAAAGAATACGGAAGTGAGACCGAAGTAATGAAAGATAAATGCATGTGCTTTACGTTGCACTCCAATAATGAATGATCCATAGGTAGAGGGCCTTTTCTTTAATGTTTTCTTTTTTTTTTTCCCTCTTTTTGATCCTGTATTATCCCTTTCTTGTTATTCTAGTTTTTGAGTGTGAAACTGTGAATTATACAGTCTCTTGAATGTGTTCAGTGGGTTCATGCCTTTGTATAATAAATTGTTTCAATCCGCGATATCTGTCTGGTTATTTCATTTGTGGAACATCCTTGTTTTTGCATAGCGTGTCAACATGCTTTAGTCATGTAGAATATTTCTCTCTTTAGATTTGTTCTTGGGTCTACTTTGTTTTCTATATAGACCATCAGTCAGCCGAATTTTCTTTTAGAAATTTTAAATAGGGGTTTACAAGAATATGATGACTATCACTGAAAATTCTCCAAGAATATAGTACTTTCCCCTTCTAATCTTTGCGATTTATCCGGCGTGATTAGAATCACACTCTATCCTTTTGTTTTTTCATTGTTGATTTTAGATTGCAGGCGATCAATCTAGAAGGCCAGAATTAGCGGTGGTGCTTTCATATTGTCTCTTAAGACTTCGATGGAAATTGTCTTGTCTCTTCAAGATTGATGTGTCAAACACTGCCAGCTGGTTGGTAATTGTTGAACAATATTAGCATCATTTACCATCGAGAATCTCATATTAATAGACCACAGAGGAGGCGTACTTTCTATTAATAGGGATACTTAACACTAATAGTGTCATGGAAGTATTTTTTGATTATTAATGCTTTGAGCTGGTTTGACTGGCTTTTTAATTGATTGTTTCTTAGTTTTGGTTGGTCCGCCCACTTCTATCGATTGAAAAAATAAAAAATTAAAAAACCTGATTTTATCGGAATGAATTTGTAGTTTGCTTGTGGAAGTTAGCTGGTCGAGATTTGGTCATAGTCATTCACTGTGTTACCGATGGCCCCTTTTGGGGCCGGCTATTGCCGTCTGAGTTTTCTTTCTATAAAATTATTGCGTGAATGGTGTTGCAAAGTTGGGGTCAATCTGTTTAACATTTCTCTGTCTTCTTAAATGGTATTTTTGGATCTACCAAGAAAAAGAAAAAAAAAAAAAGGGTGTTTTTGGATGTGGCAGTGAAGGGAGCACCCTAGTAAAGATTATTAAAGAGGAAAGTATGCTTGAATGATGTGAACATGTTGCTTACTATATGGTGTAATCATCCTCTAGTGATATTATATCCACAAAGTACAAGCTCCTCCTTCCCTTCCCCCACCCCCTGTTGATGCTGCATTATCCTTTCATGTTATTCTAGTTGTTGAGTGTGAAGTAAATTGCACATGTAAATGGTTTATTCACTTATTATAAAAACGTTATTTATCCATTAATTTTGTTTAGCTAAAAATTTTTCATTAACCAAATAAATTTGTTATTTAATATATTACAATCTTACTGGTTTGCTTTAGTTATTTTCATAAAAGTGCTATTTATTACAATCGGTTTCCAACTCCTAATGATTTAAAGGAAGAAAGAACGGGTTTTAAAAGTATGTGTTTGAATGATGCGAACATGTTGCTTACTGTTTGGTGTAATCATCCTCTACTGACATAATATCTTTGTAATCATTGTCAACCGACTTCTACCTGAAAAAAAAAAAAAAAAAAAAGGGATTAGCGGTTTCAAAAAAAAATATATTTGTGGATCAGTGGTGATTACGAATCAAAACGGCCAGCTCTTGTTCTGCTTTCATGTTTTGTACAGTGTGCAAATTTATTTTGAACTTGTGCATGATTTATCAATTTAGTTTATTTTAATCTAAAAAAATAATTTAAATAATTTAATTTAATTTATATTAAAAATCGTAAAAATAAAGATAATTTATATTAAAAATTATATTAAAATAATAAAATTAGAGATAAAAAATAATAAAAAAAATTTAAATTTTAATAAATTAAATTAAATTAAAATTAAATTATATAATTTAACTTAATTTATAAATTAGATTTAATTAGGTTGATAAACCAAATGATTTTCACGTAAAACGAGTCCAACTGACAACCCCTTACAAAAGAAGTCAAACATGCTTCTCAAATAAAAGAAAATTGTCATGGACAGGACAAACATAATTTGAACAACAAAAGTATCTACATTCACTCACGATAAGGTGGGAACCGAATCAAACCGAATTATTGTTAGTTGGTTTTGATCTAGTACAACTTTCTTTGAAGTCGTTATAATAACAATTACGGCTAAGACTATTTTACCCAAAAGAGACATTATAACGCAATAGCGTTCATAAGAAAGTGAATCAAACCAAACACCTTAGACACTTTGTTGTGCTGAAATTGGACGAGGAAAAAGACTACCTAGAATCATATCATTCATATGGTAGGGTGGAAAAAAAATCAAACTATATACTTTGTTTAGCAATCGGTTTAATAAATGTGTTGTAGTTTAGATGGTTATGAAATTCAGCTTCCACCTACAAGACCAATTTGAGCTGTTGGAACGGAAACAGTTGGGTTAGATTTCGTCTCCCAAGCCCCATCTCCCAATGTTGCCATGCGTCTTGAAGCCTTTCCTTGTCATGGACATAAACCCACTTTACATGATAGCCTCCATCTCTCTTTTTTTTTTTTTTTTTTTTTTACATAAACCCATTTTGTTGTATTTTGTTCGATAAAATCTCTTATTGATTCGTTTTGATAATACTTTAATATCAACTTTAATTTCATTACTTTTTCTATTTTATCCCTAATATAAAATTTATGCATTATCACAAATGCCTTCAAATTTTAATTTATAATATCCATTCTTTTAGAACACTTTTCTAATTTTTGCCCTTCTATAAAATTTTTTATGGAAGTAACATGTAAAATGCAAGTGCTGACAATTTCAAGGGAAATTTAGTAAAAGCAGCTAATTAGGTGGGTTTTCTTAGGAGTTTTGGGCTCCCATTTTTTTCCCAAATGATCTTTTTGTTAAACCAAAACTTAAATTGAAAGCAGCACTATTACCGAAAGAAAAGAAGAAACTCACCCTCCCTATGTGGACTATAATGTAATGAAGCAAGAATTTTGACATGGTTGAAGGCTCTTTAGAGTGTAATAGAATCCCTGCTCATGGTGAGTACTAATTTTTTATTTGTTAATTATAATCTTCAAGTGAATACATGGTTTCAGTAATTTATGGACGTTTGATTTTTCGACATATCATGTTAAGTTGGATTTTGTGTATGCTTTCCATCGAGAGATTTGATGAAAATACATGGAGAGCTGCGTTTTATCGTGGTGCTTTTTTTTTTTAGCAATGGTTATTTGTTAATTACTATGTCGACGAAGTGATTTTTTTTTTTTTTTTTTTTTTTTTTTGCATCAGTGCACCTGAATTTATTATGAGAGGGTATGTAATGTATTGTTTTATAAGTTTTGGGTATTCCGTTATTAAAAAAACAACTTAAACTGACTTTTTTTTTTTTTCCTTCTACTAGTGCATTGGATTCTGTAGTGCAGTTATGATTTTCACTTTGAACTTTTAATCTTGACACTTTACACTTAATTTATTATTATTGATAATTTTGTTAATCTTTTAAAGAAAATTAACATGTAATTTGTTTATCTCATGTTGAGATCAATAAAAAAAAATATTAATTAGTCTAAGTAATTTTTATATAAGATTATTAGGGACAGAATTTAATATGTGCACTTATACATCTCAATTAAATTAGTACTTAAACATCCTAAATAGATTGGTATTTAGACATCTCATTTTATTAAAAATAAGAAAAAATACAATAATTCTAATTCCACATAATACAAACTAAGCACACCAGACAAATCAACTAAAAATGAATATAGATAGGAAACAAAGCAAAAAGATTATTAGAGCACATTTAGTAAGCAGATTTGGGTGTTACGAATACCAATTTTACACCAAACGTAAAATTTTATATTTAAATATAATTATTTTTAACAGTATTACGAAAATAATTATTATTCAAAAGTTTTTTCAAACAATCACATCAACTTTTTAATCTTAACTATTTATCTTTATTTTTATCAATCATATCAAATTTTCAACTCTAAAATATTTTTCTTCTATATACATATTTTATTCAAATATAAAATAAATATTTTTCAACTAAATACAATATTCAAAAAAAATTATATTCAAATATAATTAAAACTTAATGGTCTAGCAAACGTCCCTTAGACATATAAAACCGAAAGAATTAACACATTCCATGAGTTAGTGGGGGCAACAACCCTTTGTCCTGGAATCTTCTTGTACACTGCGAAAACCAAGTTCATTTGCGACGTACGAACATCATTTAATATATCTAGCATTGTGATAATGATAAATATAAATTTACAGTGATAACTAAAATTTGTCCTTTTCAAAAGTATCGATCAATCCCATCTTCTAACATTAAAATTCTTAAATTCTTCTCCGTCTAGGTGTATCCGTTACATCTATAATGTGTAAAGAAAAGTGATTAAGTATGATCGGACCAAAAATAACATAAAAACCAATACATTTAACTTACGTTTGGAACAAAGTTTATAATAGAAATTTAAGGTGAAAATTGATTAATTTTTTAAAAACTAATTATAAGTTTTATTAATTTTTTTAAAAAAGATAAAAATTTAGTTAAAAACTTTAGTTTAGACCTGATAATCACTGACATTCAATGACAAAGTTTGTCACCTTCACTACATTTACACAAAAAAAAAAAAAAAACAAAACAAAAAAACAAAAACAAAATAAAACCTTAATTACCTGTACACACAAGAAAGAGAGAGGTCCGTCAATTCAACTTCACTCTCTTCTTCCTTTTCTTGATTGACACCAAAATATAATATAACTAAAAACCTATATCTTCTACCAAGCTCTAATTCAGTATAGTGATGTATTCTACAATTTGAAACACCGTCAAAGTGGACATGTATCAAGTAGGCAGTAACAGGATAGACCACATAGCAATTAAGAGGCGACTATACTAGGCTACTTGTTCATCCTTTAGATATCAATTGCTAATCACCAAGCATCAAGAATTAAAATATCATAAATAATGAAATATCACAAATGTAAATTTTATATCAATATCGATATGGAAAACAAACAAAAAAAAAAGACGGACATTGACTTAACCAAAAAAAAAAAAAACTTGTAATATAGTCTTTAGACATGTTAAAAATTACTTTATAAATTCTACATGATTTTTCATGATACATTAATATTTTATGATGTTGCAATATATATCACGATATATTAGCAGATATTCTTTTATTCTTATTTTTTGGGTCGGAGAGTTCAAATTTGTAAAATTTTGTGCAATAAATCACAAAATTTCACAATATTTTTATCATTACTAAACGTACGGGTATAACAGATTCTAGGATAATAAATAACACCCGCAATGATATATATGCGCTCCACTATAACCACATATGCATTTTGTTCCATAAAAAAAAGTGAAAGTTAAAACTCCTACAAACAACTTACATAAATCATTAAACTCAATAAGTTGTGCTCCATAAAAACACAACCCGTACTCACAATCCAAAAGAAAAAAGTTACAATCAACAATTTTTTTAATTGCTAGTTGAAGGCGTAAATATCGAAATCATACTAACATAAAATCACCACCTTATAAGACAAAAGAGGATAAACGCACACCTGAAAATGGAATATGAAAAGTAGCATAGATAAAGATCTATTGCAAATTCTACATTCCTCTTCACCGCAAGAATGAGGTTTAAAAGACCGTATAAAAATGTGACGATCGACAGAAGTTTGAAGACAATAATTGCATAACAACTATAAATAAAGGATTGCAAGCCTTTCTCATAACACATAAGAAAAAGAAGCCCAAAAAAAAAAAAAAAGTGACAGCAAAATGACCACTAGTCAATAATGAATGCGTATATATGGAAACATTTTTATCCTCGTAAAGCCATCTATAAAATGCTCTAAATCACCAAAAAAAAAACTTGATTTGATGGTGGTTGGAGCTCAAAAGAAAGGGATAGAGAAACAGTGAGAGAAAGAGAGAGCAAGGGATAGAGTCGCTTTTCCAGTACAATTCTAAGTTAAGTGTATAGTATGTATATTTACATACGTTCCTATTCACCCTTTGGCTGGAGGCTGAGATTCATCCCCGTTTAAATCTAAACAACATGTAAGAGGAAGACCCGCTCTCCCTTATGAGATGATTGAGGCACTTCCCACAATAGAAGTAACCTAGGGATTCAAATGTCATTTGAAAATACACTTTGATTTTTAACTTCTAAAAATAACAGATAAATTAATAAAGAATTAAATCAAGTGTAAACAGAAAGGTACGAGTAATTATATATATATTTTATTCAAAGATGTACGGATTTAAATCCTATAATTATTAGATGTGAAATTACTGTTGGAATGTATTTAAAACCATATAAACAATCATGATTTGGGAGTCATAAACATCAAAACTGGAAAAAAAAAAATTAAGGTTAATGTCTTTGAATATATCTCTCTCTAAAAAAAAAATGGAAGTCTTTGAATAAGTTTGTGTTAAAAAAAAAAGGGTAGCTCATTTTGACCTTTTTACAAAATTGTAATTTGCTGCCTAATACTTTTTTTTTTTTTTTTGTAGTTAAAAGAGCTCTATTTTTTTTTTAAAGGTGCAAAATGATCCTTTTTATTAATAGACATTAAAATTAATAAGAAATATCATGTTAATCACGTATGATTTCATCTTAAGGGTAATTAATTAAAAAATAGTTTACATAATTCAATTTACATGTGTCGTACATGTGATCTATTATATTTACCTCTCAACCTTTTTTTTTTTTTTTTAAGACCAAATAACATCCTTTTAAAGAGTTTAAAGCCTTTTAACCACAAAAATAGATTGAGACAAATTGTAGTTTCATAAAAAGATTAAAGATCTAACGAGTAATTTATCCAAAAAAGAAGACATTAAATAGAAGGAAAATTATAGTAAATAGCAATTTTTAGAAAATAATTAAAGCAAGTAGCATGTTTTTAAATTTTTATAATTAATAATAAATTTACCATATGCATCAAATTTATCAAGAAAATAATCAATTTATATCTTATAAATACGTCATTTATATTAAACTTACTAAATAAATAATTGATTTACGTTTTATAAATATTTCATTTATCTATAAATATTTTATTTATCTAATAAATTTATTATTTATCACAAATATTTTAAAAGACATCATTTATTTCAATTATTTTCTAAAAACTGCTATTTACTTTATTCTACCAAAAAAAATGATAAAAAGAAGTGCTTTCACAAACTAATTTGACGATGGGTAGAGGAACAAAACGATAATCATACTAAACTAAGCTAGTGTTTGGGACACAAATTTTTTTAGCATTGCATTTAAATGCTATGCAATTTTCCTCCAAATACAAAAACATTTCATTCAAATACCAATCACATCACATTTTAAATCAAACACAATCACTATTTATTATTTCACTTTTTCTATTATTTTTATTAATTACATCATATATTCTCTCTCCCTCTTTTTTTTCTCTCTACTTTTACCCATCACATCACATATTTATTATTAAAATACAATTCAAATACTTTTCCCCCAAACACACATTGCATTCAAATGCAATGCTAATGCTTTTCCTCCAAATACAAATTGCATTCAAACGCAATGCAAATGTAATGCGTTCACCAAACGAACCCTAAATTTAAAAACTCGTCGATACTAAATGATTAGATGGCAAACTTCAAATCTGGAAACAACTTACTGTCTACAAATTCAACCGAGATGAACTCCCCACATCCACTCTGATAAAAGACTTGCCCTTCGCATATCACTGGTTTGGGTAGAAGGTGACTGACTTGGTTTCCATTTGGTTAAACAAGACTTGCATGCAAGAAACATGTTATGTCATCAAATGTGTATGAAAGAGGAGAAGAAGGTTTAATTTATCCCAAACTCTACCATCTAGCTTATGCAGTATCTTTGCAGCCTCCAGCTGGCACGCCAAGAACTGTATAAATTATGATTAATTTTCTGAGTTAGTTGGCAAACACACAATCGGTTTAGACACGCTAGAAAAGCTTCTTCGAGTGCAGAATAAAAGGTTAGATAGGCAGCTCAAAACCACCATGCCGACTGCTAGGTCAGTCAAGCATGTTTTGTGTGCGCTAATGGTGATTATAATGGCAGTGACACCAATTCCAGCAATTGCGATGCCCTTCCCGTCACCAATATCAACATTTTCGTTGTCCCCGTCTCTTTCTCATGAATCAATTGCGAGGCAGTTTGCAATAGGTGAGGAACCAAATTACGAAGACTACGGCTATTGGAATCCCACTCCCTACTTTGATAGAGGTAATGCAGCTCCAAACCCTCATGGGCATGTAGTCGAAGAATCATCTCACGCTGAGAATATGGCTTCTAAAGGAAGATCGTGAACAACAACTCCCTTTCGATGCAAGATTGTTAAACTACTGACATACCTGTTTGTATTACCATCACGAAATTGCCGGCCCCCCATGTACTTTTGGCACTTAATTTGGAAAATCCTGTAAACTTCTGCTAGCTATTGTCTACACCTATTATAAGATTTACTTATTGCAGTTGTCGCAGCCTTGCCACTTCCTTTTTTAGTGTCGCAGTTGGTTCAAGCAGAACTGCATACCCATGGTAAATTCTTGGCTTTTTTGTTCTATCTAGTTTCTACGTTGTTCAATGTGTTCTCTACCTTTTGTCTAGGAATAGCCTAATGACATGCTATGCAGCATCTTATTTTAATGCATTCCACTACCATTATATGCAATCCAATAGAAAAAGTCATACCAATTTTCAAAATAGACAACAAAAGATTGAATACAAGTGATATGTTATATAATATATGTGAAATCAACCGTAATAAGATCAAAACTATCAAAAACTTGAAAGGGATATCAGTCACAACGATAACTTACTCCTCATAATTTTATCCCTTTTGTTATACTCAAAACTCATAGAAATTAGAAATTTTAGAAGTATGGTCGGGCCAGCAAATAATCTTTATTGATCATAAACCTTGCTACCAAGCTTGCCAGCAATCTAGTCGAATACATTACCTGGGAAAGAAAAGACTATCAGTGAAGAGAGAGAGAGAGAGAGAGATAAATAAGACGAATGTATCAAGTCAAATGGGAAAGAAACTCAGAACAGGACACCGGCTGCTGCCAAATTCTGCTGATAAAATCATACAGAGTAGTAAATTTAAATGGAAGGGGAGAAAAGAATAAGATCAAAATCAAAATGAAAAAAATTATTGCAAAAACAAAAGAAAACAAAAGGCAGCCTTTGTTTAAAAGTCCGCAGGATGCAGCAAGTCCATTTAGCAGGAATACAATATGATGATCTCCATGCTTACATGAGATGTATGGAAGATGGACCAGCTACAGCAGCTACTCTTTGTGCACGGTGTGCTTCACCCCTGTAAAGCCCCTTCATTTCTTTTTTCACACGCCGGGCCTCGCGCCTTTCCTCCTTTACGGCAGCCTAGACAAAGACAAATTGAATACCATCAACCAAAAACTAGTCAGAGAAGTGGAATGCAAACAAAAATAAGATAAGTACAATTAGACAACTGGCTTCTCAAGAGGTCACACTAGGTGGTTTTGCAATATTTGTCCTTCACATTAGGTGGGCATGGCATGAAGAATGCAAGCTGAAAGAGGCAATACCTTTCGTTCCCTTTTCTCCTCCTTCGACTCCTGACCGTGTTGCTTCCTCTTCTGCTGCTCAGCTATCAACCTATCACCACCTTTCAACTTTTCTGTAGTAATTTTTCTGCCACCAGGCAAATAGTCCAGAGGCAGCTTTTCTTTTCCTTTAAGGGATATAATAGGATTGGTAGCTTTCAAGGCTCCAGAGATAGATTCAGTGAGTTTCTTCTTTCTAGCTACTTCTGGTGCTCCTATTTTACCAGGGTGGTTATCGAGATTTGAGTACGTAGAAACAATAGTCTCACAATCCCACCCTTCTGACTCATCGCTACTTTCATCTACAATAACCATATCTTTGTCATGATCATCATTCTCATAGTTCTCTGCATATTCCATACACCACTTAATTAAATCCCTAGCAGAATCCACTAGCTCTGTACTTTTTGGTTTATCAGTGGCATGAATTAGATCTGCAGGAACCCTGTACTTATCCTCAAGGTCAAAGTCATCCATTTTGTCATTGTTAAGGGCATGTTTCAACTTCTCGGCAAGAAATTCATCTTCTTCAGGGATGTAGCCATCATCGTCGTCGTCATCAGTGCCATATTCTTGACTTTCGAGCTACAATAGGAAAAGTATGAGACAAACATAACCAATGTAAATTTAGGAACACAGGAACACATGACACAGGAAACGGCATATATATCAAAGTCGATCCTGAGACATACTAACTAGACAGCTTGAATTAAGAACATTTTGAGCCGAATGCCATGCACTCAAACCAACCAACCATGTGAACCAACTGAATATGTATTTAATAAGTAAAACAAAACAGGATTCCTCCTAAGTGTAGCGGACAGACCCTATTCAATAGTCACTTTACTATAGAAAAATCCATCACTTTTAAAAGCGTCTCTTCATGATAATCTGATCATAATTTGCTAGCATTCAATTAAAACTGAACAAAAAAAACCTGACTGTCTTCCCACAAAAACTAAATTTCATGCGAACAAACAAGGCTAAGATTCTAGGAATCAAAATAATAACCACAACGGTAATAAACAGAGCCAAATGCAATAACACAAAGGACTTACAAGATCAAATTGCTCATCCAAAAGGCGACGAGGTCGTGGCTTTTCAGCGGCAAAATCATCTTTTCCTTCCACGACCGGACATCCAACCCCATCCCGGGAACTTAAGCCACCAGCAGTCTGTGGCTGCTCAAAAGCATTGTCTTGATCAATCACCTCTTCGGACTCGAATTTCTCACAAAAACTTGTTTCCTTATCTGCAGATACACCCTCATCATCTACCCGAAGATTCGCCTGGATAACGAAATCCTCGTCCAAATCCTCAACGTCGGAACCAAACCGTGACGCAGCATCATCATCGAGCAATGCAGTGATTTCAGGATCAACCGCTCTCTGAACTCTAACACCAACTGTCTCCGACGCTACACTGTACATGTATTTCCCATTGGCATCATCATTAGCTTCCGAAATCCGCAATTTTGAAGCATCATAAGCCTGAAAAACCACCAAAAAAAATCTTTGTTTCTCAAAATTAATTCATTACAGAAAATTTTCTTCTTGTATTGTCAAACGAAACAAACCTTGACATCACTGGGAACAAGATCAAGCCTAGTCTTTGGGTTGTTGTAAAAGGCGGAACCGGCACCGACATTCTTAATCTCCCTCAAATGGAGGAGGTAATTGTAGCCGTCGTCGGGAAACCCTAGCTCTAAAATCTCCTTCCTGATGTTATCAGGCAGAGGCTGCGCCACCGACCACGACGAGCAATCTGCCTCTCCAGCGTCATAATCGTCAGGCGCGTCGGCAAATATGGAATCGGGGTCGTCGGCATTGCCGTGGCCGCCGTCGTCGCCGGCGAAGAAGTAGGGGTTGTTGTCGACTCGGACGAAGACTCGGTCACCACCTGGTGCGTCGTCGTAATTGGGATCGGAAGAGTCACGAGCGAGTAATTGGAAGGTTGCCGATTTCTTTTTGTCGATAAATTTCTTCTTCTTTCCCATTCTTCTGAGATGAGAACAAAAGCACAAGAGACTGACTGAGAGAGGGAGAGAGAGAGGCCCTGCTAGGGTTTTGAGTTTCGTTTTCAGCTGAATATTCCGAAATTTAAAAATTCATTTTTGTAATAGCTTCATTAACCATTTTATTTTGTTAAATTACATAATACATCCTGTATTTTAACCTTTTAACATATGTACCCCTATATCCTTTTTTTTTCTGTATGTACCCTCAGGTTCTTTCTAATTATTGATTTCCGCACCTTTTTTTTTTTTTTTTTACTACCAATACCGTAGTCATCTAATAGATGTTCTTAAATCAATTTTTACATATTTTTTTTTTGGGTCGCATTGCTTCTAATCGTAACATGAACTGCATCTATTTCTTTCTTTCTTTTCCTCCCCTTTTTTTTTGTCCTTTCTAAATTGGGGATGAGCTTCAGTTACACAAGAAACATATATACATATATACACATGTTAATTGACAAGGATGATACACTGTTGGGGTAATCTCAATAATTAAATAGTATTAAGCACTAAAATACTGGAAAAGAGATGGATAAAATATCGGAAAAGTCCTAAATTTAAAATCACTGCCTTTTTTTTTAAAGAAAAATATACCCTAACATTGTGATATATATTAAAGTTTTTTTTAATAAATAATAGGCAAGGTATAGTAAAAGTTTTTCTCTAGGTGTTGTTGAACTTTAACTTGACACAATTAATATCTATGAAGGTGCCCGAATTGGAGGCATATATAAAGGGGGAAGTATGCTCATTCCTTCGTCAAATATTAACTGTAAACTTAAAGGTTTAAAGGAAAAAAAATGAAAATGCATTTAGTTACATACTAAATTTCACTTTATTCTTTTTGTTTTTCTATATGATTTTCAAACAATTGTAAGGGCACATAATCACATTAACAATTGGGTAAGTACAATTTTTTTTGTTCCTGAAATTGAATGAATACTATCTCAATCGAGGCACACATTATTGAAGAATGAGAAACATAAATCCACCACAAAAATATCAAGCAAAAAAAACAAAAACAAAAAAGACAAACATAATCCCTACACATATTTTTTTAATTCTAAAAGAAAGGATATATAAGAAATTTGATTTTTAAGTGATTAAAATTATAATTTAACGATAATATCACACTTGATTTAATCTAAATATACAAAAGAATTTGAATCCCCAAGTTTAGAAAAAAGAAAAAGGAAATCTGATTTTCATTCAAACTGAAAATTCTGGTGAAAATGTAAATGCACATGAATGAGCTGAGAAACTGACCACAAATTAAAAATCAAATAAAAGAAAAGCCTGTGCCACCTACTGATTTCCTTGGCGTCAAAGCAACCTACAACGGTACAGTTTTTGCTTTCGCGCGTGTACAGTAAGAAATAGCCGTTGCGCCAAAATCGGTGTGGTTTTTGAGGAACAAACAACTCTCAGGCTTTCCCTCTCTCATGCTCTTCTGATCCTGCCATTAGAAACCCTAAGCCCCAAATTGATCCTTTCTTCATCAATTACCAAGTTGGCCAATGATTCCATTTCCATTTCCATATAATTAAAGATAAAGAAGCCTTAATTGGTGATTTTGTTGGTCTATGTTTTGATCATGGACGATTCATTGCTTAATCCGACGCAGAGATACACTGCAGCCGCTGTCTTCGCAATCGCGCTCCACCATTCTCAGATCGATCAAACTCGGCCTTTGAATTCTTTACTCTCTCTTGCTGCAAAGACAATTAGCGACGGACTGGTGTTAGTGTCAGCGACGGCGCTTCGGTTTCTGACCAACCTCAATTGTGGATTCATGAGAATTCTGGTTTGCTTTTTGCCTGTTTTCAGGGTTTTTTTTCTTTTTTTTAGAGAAATTCCAAGAATTTTTCAATTTTTATTTCTTCCGGAAAAAAATGGTTGCTATTACTATTTCAAGTTATTATTTCTTGATGTGATTTAAACATTATTTTATTTACGCATTTATCTAGAATATTTTAATTCTGTTGAATAACAAACCTTGCGAAAATAGGTTATTAGGAGTGGACAGCTAAGCCTGGGAAGGGCCAAAAGAAACGGCAGGTTTTTCTTCACAAGTCCGGCATAATATTGGTTCGGCGTGCTACTTCAATTGTATTAAAGTTTCCTTTTTTTTTTTTTTTTTTTTGGCTTACGAGACCAAACTTTGTGATTACAACCATTGAGGACCTCATTATCAATTAAATTACTACTGCGAGTTGAGTGGGCTGATTTGTTTCGTTTGGCAACACTCCACAGACAAGTTAATAAAAATAAAATAAAAATCAGTAATAAACTAATTTAGGAATTGGGTTTTTGATTTGGAAGAATATATTTGGATTTGAATTATTTGTATAAAGTTTCTTGATTGATCTTAATAGACACACAGTGGAACAGTAAATTATCTTGATCTGCTGGAGAAAACACCTCTATACCCAAAGCACAGCAAGAAAATAAAATCAACGAAAACAAAGAGAAGACAAAGATTTACATAGTTCGGCAATATTGCCAACGTTTACGGGAGAGGAAGAATAAAATTCTTCACAAACAAATTCAAAATTACTCATCTTTCAACCTCTCAACCCAAAACCGTTTACACCCTTTGCCTATTTCTCTTCTCACTCTATCTCAAAGAGATGGTGCTCTCTCTATTCTCTCTAAACATGTATAACTCTAATCACAATAGAACTATTTATAGGCTTTCAATGGAACACAAAATTCACACTTTCCCAAACTCACATATTCCTAAACTCACACTTTCACAAACTCATAAATAGAAAGTTACCCAAAACTAATTTGATTCACATACCTAACATGATCAAACTTATTTAATAGGTTTATAGCACTTAGCATTGTGATTTTTAGCACTTTCGTGCTTACTTCAGGTAGTTGTTATTTGCTTCTTATTGCCTAGAGTCACATGTGGGGAAGTTTTGTTTTGTAGGAAGCTATGGAAATTATGGTAGCTTGCTCTTAAATGGGATCAGTAAGAGGAGATTGTGATGATACACCTAAAACTTCAGAAGTCAACCGGGATAAGTGGAAGCGTGGAAGTATGATTGGTGCCGTGGGTTTAGCAGGAGGAACCGTGATGAGAATCACTTGTGGTATGAGATTTATTGAATCTCGTAAACCTTAAGCTTTAAATCAAGTACATGAGAGCATAAGTAGTTGCATTTTTCATTGACATTAATCTTTCCATAGGACTGGCTGCTCCTGAAATTGTGGAGGGGTTGGGAACCCCGGCTCTTACATTCTGTGGTCTTGTACCAGCAATTTGAGCAAGTAGATTTGCTGCTGCAGCAAGCACCACGTTATCAGTTGCTGGATCTGTTGCTGTTGCTGCATCATTTGGAAGCCTTTTTTTCTTCTCAATAAATTACTTTTATTGTTATCTTTTTACAATAAAACACCAAGCCTCTAAAAAAAATTAAAATGTAGAGAAATGAAAAATGTAACCTAGCAGATGATCTTATAACTTGTTCTTTAGGCACCTTAGCTGCTGGACCTGGCCTTGTAGGTAGTAAAATGGCCAGGAGAACAGGAAGTATTTAAGAATTTTAGCGAAAATCCATTAGCGAAAATCTCAACCAAGGAGTAAAAGCAGCACAATGTGTTTAACCCCTCGGCATTTTGTCAATGTGCTTGGTGCTAACCATTTCCAAATCCTCCTCAACGGCTAATGGTTGGAATATTTGTTTCTGGACATATTTATGACGTTGGAGATTTCATCGGGCCTTGGAAGGTCACAGCAATAACTAAAAGAGGTAAGAAAAATAATATGCCTCAATGCCTCTTTTTTCTTCACAACTTGAATTTGTGGTTCTGGAAAATGATGCAGCTAGTGATATTATTTGCTTGCAGTTCTATGCTCTCAATCTTTCTCGTTCTCTTTAACTTCCTTTGCTATCTTTTCTCAAGTTTTACATTTTTTTTTTTTGGGTATATACAGCATCTTTGACAACATCGTAGAAAGCTCACTCTTTTTGTTCTCCTTAACATAAAATAGTCCAAAGCAAGTGCTGGTGTTGTCCTGTAATGAAAGGAAGGTGAATTGGTGCTTGTCACGTTTAACTCTATTGGGTTTGTTGAGTGGGAATGATGCATAATGCACTTATACTGGTAACCAAAATTTCACCATAGTTTCCATCTTATATTTCTGCAGCCAAACTAGTAGAGAGGGCTGTTCTCCTTGGAGCACCAATTCCATTAAAGATGAAATTTGGGAGGGTGTTAGAAGGATGCTTTTTTTTATTTTTGTTTTTTTCTTTTTAAGTCTCCAACTCGGTTATGTTTGCAAGTACTTAATTTTGCTTTGTAATCGTAGATAAAATTTATTTTCGGTTCACAGATGGTGGCGGGGAGATTTGTGAATGCTTATTCTGCAAATGATCGGACAATTTCGTGCCAGGTGTTGTGTAAATTGGTTTAACAACACAGTCTCATCTCAGGTGATCTGACTTCCAAGTGAAACTCACTATAAGTGGAGCAGAAAAACAATGTGGATCTCCACTGGTTATGCTCTAGCAAATATTTCGTCCTGTGATTGAATATCTTAATCCTGCCAACATAAATCTCGAAGGTTTAGACAAGTAAAAGATATAGTTCACTGATGCTTGTATCCCAATTCACCGAAATTGTGATTGCTGGTAGCAGAATTTTGCACTTTTTGACATCCCTCTCAGAATACTCCCATTTATCAAGTTTTTTCCACGCTATTGCCAACTGTTGCAGATAATTCTTGATAGCAGCAAACACGAATTTTGTAGTTCCTTAAAAACAGTTAAAAGGTTCAGCTGGAATTCAGCCCGTTGATGTGCTTGGAATTGAAAATGTTAGTCATCTCAAGTTGATTTCCTTTCCATTGTTTTTACAGTTTGGAGGGACACTGCTTATAAAAGGTGTTACGGATGCCTTTGTGGGAAAGACTTACCAAAGAAGGGCTCGTGTGGAAGGCTGAGATAATCCTTCCTATTTTTTAGCATTTAGTTATATCTTTCCTATTTTCAGCATTTAGTTATTTCCTTTTTTATTTGTTGCATTGTTTCCTGATTTCTAGGAGTATTGTTTAGGCAATTGAAATATTTTATTTGTTGCATTGTTTCCTGATTTCTAAGAGTATTGTTTCCTGATTTCTAATAGGTGTAATTTTGCTGCCTATAAAAAGGCTATGATGAATAAAGATTGATTAAGCTTGGTTTGATAATTTTCTTCTCTTCTTGAGAGCGAGAGAGAGAGAGTGGCGGAACCTGCAGGGGGCGGGTTCTGTGAGGGAAACACCATAGGTAAAGGCAAGGAACGTCAAGGGAAGGGTGAGAGAGAGACTTTCACTGCATCTAGACCCGTGACTAGGTCCTTATCTAGGGTACATAACAATTTGGTATCAGAGCCAGCCGTCATGGGAGATGCGGAGAGTCTTCAAGCAAGGCTGGAGGCCTTCATGGAGGCGATGACCTTGCGGCAGCAGGCGCTTGAGACGCAAATTGGAGAAATCGCGACCCAAGTGAAGGAGGTCAGTCACGAGACTCGAAGGAGAGATTCTTCACGGGAATATTTGCAGAACAAGGGGGCGGAGCAGTCGCGTGCTGGGGGGTCGCGACATTGGCAGAGCGGCGGCGGTGGTTTTCAGGCGGGGTCGGAAGATATGGCGGAGGGGACGAATCGGGGATTCTTGGTTCCACGGTACTCAAAATTGGAGTTTCCATCCTATGATGGCAGAGAAGACCCGTTGGTGTGGCTACGTCGATGTGAGCAGTTTTTCCTTAGCCAACGCACCCCAACGGAGGACAGGGTGGGGTTGGCTGCATTTCATCTGACGGGGGAAGCCCAGCTTTGGTACTATCAGATCGAACAAGAGGATCCCGATATTAATTGGGAAGGATTCAAGTTCCAGTGCAACATTCGTTTTGGACCACCTTTGAGTAACAACCCGCTAGGGGAGTTAAGCAACCTAAAACAACGAGGTTCTGTGGAGGAATACCAACGGCAATTCCAGTCCCTTTTGGCACGCACCATTGACTTGAAACCGAACCAGCAAGTGAGCTTGTTTACTGCGGGATTGGTTGAGAGTCTTCGCATCGAGGTGGAGCTTCATCAACCCGGAAATCTGGGCATTGCCATGAACTTAGCACGGGCGTTTGAACGGAAGCAATTGTGCCTGGGTGCGAGCCGGCCGACGGGGGGTTGGACAAACCCCAGAACGAGCACCCGTCCAGTTGTGACGCCATCTTCTTCAAATGGAAAGGGCAGTAATGGCATCACACGACCAACACCGACAACCACCAATGGGCTGGGTGAAAACACTACTCCCTTTTTCAAGCGGCTAACGAGAGCGGAGATTGCTGAACGTCGAGCAAAGGGATTATGCTTCAATTGTGATGATCCGTATACAACAGGGCATCGATGCAAGCGGTTGTTTTGGATAGAGGTACCGGATGAGGAGAGCGATTTCGAGGACGAGGTCGAGGAAAACCCGGAAATATCTCTACGTGCCATTAGTGGACTCCGAAGTTCCCGGACCATGCAATTGCAAGCAAAAATTGCAGATTGTCCAGTTTTGGTGTTGATTGATTCAGGGAGCACGCACAACTTTATAAGGAGTGGGACGATTCCGAGGTTGGGAATCTCGGTACAGGAAAGACCGGGCCTGCGCGTCGCTGTAGCCAACGGTGAGAAGGTGTCGAGCGGGGGAATCTGCCGAGGAGTAGCCTTTCAGGTTGGAGCTGACTCGTTTATTACGGATTTTTACTCCATTCCCCTAGACGGGTTTGATGTGGTACTCGGCATCAAATGGTTGAGCACCCTGGGTCCCATATTATGGGATTTCGCCTCCCTGACTATGAGCTTCAACGTGGAGGGTAAACCAATCACGTGGAAGGGACAATTCCTGGCTCCGACCCTAAGGATTGCAACTTTGACTGGGCCCCCGCCCTCGGAAGGGAACATTGACAGTTTATTGGACGAATTTCCGGACTTATTTGAAACACCAACAGGTCTACCTCCCGCGCGTGAGTGTGACCACCGTATCCAACTTGAACCCGGATCAGGTCCCGTGGTGGTGCGGCCTTACAGGTACCCGCACTTCCAAAAAGACGAAATAGAGAGACAATGTGCAGCAATGTTGCAACAAGGAGTGATTCGCCCAAGCCGGTCACCATTTTCCTCACCAGTACTCTTGGTAAAGAAGGCCGACGGGTCTTGGCGCTTCTGTGTTGATTACCGCGAGCTCAATAGCCGCACAATCAAGGACAAGTTTCCGATTCCGGTGGTGGACGAACTTCTCGACGAACTTCACGGTGCCAAATTTTTTACCAAGCTTGACCTTACTTCAGGTTATCATCAAATCCGAATGGACCCATGCGACATAGAGAAAACTGCTTTCCGGACTCACCACGGCCACTTTGAATTTCTGGTCATGCCCTTTGGGCTCTCCAACGCCCCTTCCACTTTTCAGAGCCTCATGAATGAAGTTTTTCGCGATCACTTGCGTCGGTTCGTGTTGGTTTTCTTTGACGACATATTGATATACAGCCAGACCTGGGCCGAACACTTGCACCACATTCGAGTAGTTTTTGAGCTCCTTCGGCTTCATCGACTCTTCCTCAAAAAGTCTAAGTGCTCTTTTGGCAGCAATCGGGTGGCTTATCTAGGGCATATTATTCATGGGTCTGGTGTAGAGGTTGACCAAAGCAAGATTCAGTCAGTGATTGATTGGCCAGCACCACAATCCACCAAGGCTTTGCGAGGATTTCTGGGATTGGCAGGTTACTACAGAAAGTTTATTAAAGATTTTGGACAAATCGCGGCACCTCTGACGAGTCTCTTGAAGAAGAATAGCTTTCATTGGGATGAACACGCAGAATTCGCTTTCCTGTCCCTTAAACAGGCGCTCTCCAAGTCACCAGTCCTTTGTTTACCGGACTTCACATCAAAGTTTGTGGTGGAATGTGATGCTTCGGGAAGCGGCATAGGGGCGGTACTACAACAGCACGGACACCCAGTGGCATTCTTCAGTCGCAAGCTCGCTGATCATTATCATAAGTTGGCCGCCTATGAACGTGAGTTGATCGGACTTGCAAAGGCCGTTACACACTGGAGACCATATTTGTGGGGCCGACAATTCGTGATCAAAACAGACCACTTCAGTCTGAAATATCTCCTCGAGCAACGCTTAACTACCTCTCCACAACAACACTGGGTTAGTAAACTCCTCGGGTTTGATTTTCGAGTGGACTACCAGGCAGGCTCCCTTAATCGTGCAGCGGACGCCTTATCTCGTCGAGATGAAGAATCTGGCCAACTGTTTGCGGTGTCCTATGCACGCTCACTTCTGCTAGATGACTTGCGTCAAGAAATCCAAACCGATGAGGCCTTGCGACAACTTCGAGATCGCATCTTAAAGGGGGAGGAAGGGTCGGATTGGGGAGTCAAGGACGACTTAATCCTCTATCGTGGCCGAGCTTATTTAGCTCCATCTTCCCCAATCATCCCTGCCATTTTTACAGGGTTCCATGACGTGTCCCACGAGGGTATTCAGAAAACCTTAGAACGGATCCGTCGGGATTTTTACTGGAAGGGTATGAAGGCAACCATTCATGAATTAGTCCAAGGCTGCCTTGTGTGTCAAAGGAACAAATGGGAAACACTGCATCCTGCGGGTCTTCTTCAGCCTCTTCCGGTTCCTACTCAAATTTGGGCCGATATCTCCATGGATTTCGTCGAGGCGCTACCAAAGGTTTTGGGCAAATCGGTTTTGCTGGTGGTAGTAGATCGGTTATCAAAATACGCTCACTTCATTCCTCTCGGGCACCCCTATTCCGCAATCACGGTGGCACATGCATTTTTCACTGAGGTATTCCGCCTACATGGACTTCCTGAGTCCATTGTTTCAGATCGAGATAAGGTCTTCCAAAGCCTCTTTTGGAAGGAATTGTTTCGACTATCAGGGTCCAAGTTATCCTTCTCCTCGGCCTACCACCCTCAATCGGACGGTCAGACGGAGGTGGTGAACCGTACAATCGAGATGTATTTGCGCTGCTTGACTGGGGATCGGCCCCGTAAGTGGCTTGAATGGCTTCCTTGGGCGGAGTATTGTTACAATACTTCCTTTCACACATCGCTCAAGACTACTCCATTCCGGCTGGTCTATGGAAGAGACCCACCTCGTTTACTGGACTACACAGCGGGGTCTACACGGGTGGAGGCGGTGGATAGGGCCTTGCTTGATCGTTCTGAGTTCCTTCGTACAGCCCGAGCCCATTTGGCTCACGCACAAAGCCGCATGAAGAATACATATGATACGGATCACCGCGATGTGGAGTTTGAGGTGGGGGATTTAGTTTGGTTGAAACTTCACCCATATCGCCAATTATCTGTTGCTCGCCGGAATGTTACTAAATTGTCCCCGAAATTTTACGGGCCCTTCAAGATTCTGTCCAAAATTGGATCGGTGGCCTACAAGTTGGATTTGCCAACAGGGAGTCGGATTCATAATGTGTTCCATGTGTCGCTGCTCAAGGCTCTTAAGGGCCCTCCTCCAGAAACGATTACTGAGTTACCTCCAATTCATGAGGGGCGTGTTCTACCAGTACCACACTCCATCTTGCGTGCGCGTATCAACCGAGGCCGTTGGGAGCTCTTAGTTCGTTGGTCCGATAGCTCGGAAGACAGCGCTACTTGGGAGGATCTCCATACCCTAAAGGACGCTTATCCCGACTTTGAGCTTGAGGACAAGCTCAATTTTGAGGAGGGGAGTAATGTTACGGATGCCTTTGTGGGAAAGACTTACCAAAGAAGGGCTCGTGTGGAAGGCTGAGATAATCCTTCCTATTTTTTAGCATTTAGTTATATCTTTCCTATTTTCAGCATTTAGTTATTTCCTTTTTTATTTGTTGCATTGTTTCCTGATTTCTAGGAGTATTGTTTAGGCAATTGAAATATTTTATTTGTTGCATTGTTTCCTGATTTCTAAGAGTATTGTTTCCTGATTTCTAATAGGTGTAATTTTGCTGCCTATAAAAAGGCTATGATGAATAAAGATTGATTAAGCTTGGTTTGATAATTTTCTTCTCTTCTTGAGAGCGAGAGAGAGAGAGTGGCGGAACCTGCAGGGGGCGGGTTCTGTGAGGGAAACACCATAGGTAAAGGCAAGGAACGTCAAGGGAAGGGTGAGAGAGAGACTTTCACTGCATCTAGACCCGTGACTAGGTCCTTATCTAGGGTACATAACAAAGGCTACTCTTCTTATCTTTGGAAAACTAAACATATCTTGGAGCAGCTTGAACTAAATAATTATTATCCAATTTTAGGGGAAAAAAAAAAAAAAACACTCCAAACTGGTACTCTTTAGCTGCTTTTTCCAATTTTGTTCCCTTCGTATTCTTTTCCTTTCTTTTTTGCTCTTATTTGTTCTCCTTTCCTGTTTGTACCTGTACAATCTTTGTAATTCATCACTAACCGTTGAACAGAAGTGACAGTAAAAGAAACATACTATTTGAATGGCCATGGTGATCCAGTTAGCCAATAAGTTACCTGCTTTCCGACCTTAATCTATCCGAGGAGTCGACCTTGATTCAACAACTAAGAATACGCATATTTTGAAAAAGGGATGATTTTTATTGTAGATTTTGAATGATATATTTGACTTTTGTTTCGTCCATTGAAAGCAAAGTACCTGAATTTAAAATCTCAGAACTATGTTTTTTGGTTGTGCTGTAAAACGCGCAAATGCACTGTATCAATTACAAGGATTTCCTGGTCTTTTGCTGTTTAGTTTTATCTATTTTCTTTTCCCGTTTTTTACGAACTTGGTATTCATTAGTCACTAGTTTGTGACAAAAATCGTCGTCTATCGAAGAAGTTGGATTGGCATGTTAGAGACACTTTTAAGCTGTCGTTTTCCATATTTTCATCGTTTCTATGTCTGTCGTTTCCATTTGTCGTCGATTTTATACGTGCCTGTTGTATTTGAGAAATAAAGTACAAGACGACATACAAGTTACAAAGCCAAAACCTTTTCAGATGTTGCCCTGCCGAGAATATATTATAGATATCGAACCACCAAATTCTCACAGACCGAGAGCTAAACGAATCCATATGTACAGTTTCTTAAATAGGTACAATTGTACGAATCTTTTTGCTCACTTTTCCACATGTTTTCCATTCTATGCATATGAATATATATATGTGTGTGTGTGTGTATGTATGTATATATACTCACACACACGCTTCTATCAATATACTTTAATCATTAACCTTTTGATTCTGCGTAACGATCAGAGCTTCCCTTCGGACGAAATATGATTTTCAACCGTCATAAAAACCCAGAATTCCATGGACGTCCGAATAATGGCAGATCGTTATGCAGCACAGCTGCGTTTTTGCTGTCGTCAAAATCCTGTTCCGTACTCCTTGGCTCGAACCGTCCATGCCCACATGATATGTTCTGGATTCAGGCCAAAATATCACATTTTTAACCTCCTGATTTCTATCTACTGCAAATCGTCAAACATCAGTTTTGCCCGCAAATTGTTCGACAAAATTCCTGAACCAGATATTGTTGCCAGAACAGCGTTAATTTCCGCTTACTCTACAGGCGGGAATCTAAAACTTGCTCGAGACATATTCAGCGGAACCCCGTTCTGCATACGAGACACTGTTTGTTATAATGCCATGATCACAGGCTATTCACATAACAAGGATTGCTATGCTGCTATTGAACTCTTTCAGGAGATGAGGCGTGGCAATGTTAGCCCCGACGAT
This sequence comes from Antiaris toxicaria, assembly GCA_035233585.1. NCBI lineage: Eukaryota > Viridiplantae > Streptophyta > Magnoliopsida > Rosales > Moraceae > Antiaris > Antiaris toxicaria. Next base: position 25,567,607 of record CP141160.1, on the reverse strand, counting down.
TTGACGTTTACAAGCACACTCAATGCTCTGGCCTTCATAGCTGATGATGCAAAAGAATGTTGGCAAATGCACTGTGCGGTTGTTAAGTCGGGGATGGGATTTGTTACTTCAGTGTTGAATGCATTAATATCTGTATATGTGAAATGCGCAGCTTCACTATCCACATCATTGTCGTCTTCGTTGATGGCTGCAGCTAGGAAATTGTTTGATGAGATGGCTAAGAAGGATGAAATGACGTGGACGACAATAGTTACTGGGTATGTGAAGAGTAATGACCTTGATGCGGCTAGAAAATTTATTGGTGGTATGACTGAAAATTTTGGAGCAGCATGGAACGCAATGATTGCAGGTTTTGTGCGCCATGGTTGTTTTCCAGAAGCGTTACAAGTGTTCAGAGAGATGTATTTGATGAAAATTCCACAGGATGATTTTACCTACACGAGTGCACTTAGTGCTTGTGCTAACGGTGGATTCTTTCAACTTGGAAAGCAGTTGCATGCTCACATTTTGAGGACAAAAGAAAAACCTACGTCAAAAGTCTCATTGTTTGTTAATAATGCATTGGTTACTCTTTATTATAGAAGTGGTAGAGTAGATGAGGCCCGAGAAATTTTCAATAAGATGCCCACAAGAGATACTGTTTCATGGACTGCAATCTTATCAGGTTATGTGGATGCAGAGAGAATGGACGAAGCCAGATCCTTTTTTAAGGAAATTCCAGTGAAGAACCTTCGAACATGGACTGTGATGATATCGGGGTTAGCACAAAATGGATTTGGAGAAGAGGCTTTGAAGTTGTTTAGCCAAATGAGATCAGAAGGTTTAGAACCTTGTGATTACATATTTTCTGGAGCAATTATGTCTTGTGCCATGCTAGGAGCATTGAAGCATGGATGCCAACTCCATGCTCTACTGATCTGCTTGGGACATGATTCAAGTCTCTCAGCTGGAAATGCACTTATAACAATGTATGCAAGATGCGGGGTTGTCGAGGCTGCAAAACATGTGTTTCTCACAATGGTTTATCTAGACTCAGTGTCCTGGAATGCCATGATTGCGGCGCTGGCACAACATGGACAAGGTTTCCGAGCATTAGATCTTTTTGAACAAATGTTGAAGGAAGATATTCAACCTAATAGAACGACATTCCTCACAATTCTCTCAGCCTGTAGCCATTCTGGTTTAGTAAAGGAAGGGCGCCATTATTTCGATTCAATGCACAATTCTTATGAGATTATTCCGGATGAAGATCACTATGCAAGTATGATTGATTTATTTTGTCGAGCTGGGGAGTTTTCAGAAGCCAAGGACTTGATAAAATCAATGCCTTTCAATCCAGGAGCACGCATTTGGGAGTCTCTCCTTGCTGGCTCTTGGATTCATGGGAATATGGATTTATGTACTGAAGCTGCAGAACGGCTCTTTGAGCTCACGCCCGAGCATGATGTAACTTACATAATTTTGTCCAACATGTATGCCAATGTAGGCAGGTGGGAAGATGTGAGTAGGGTCCGGAAATCAATGAAAGACAGAGGGATTAAGAAGGAACCTGGTTGTAGTTGGATTGAGGTTGATAACAATGTCCATGTCTTCTTGGTTGATGATACTATGCACCCAGAGGTTGAAGCCGTATACAAATATCTAACCCGACTTGGACACGAAATGAAGAAATTGGGATATGTCCCTGATACCAAGTATGTGTTGCATGATATGGAATCTGAGCATAAGGAGTTTGCATTGTCCACTCATAGCGAGAAGCTTGCGGTTGGATATGGGCTCATGAAGCTCCCTTTCGGAGCTCCTATCAGGGTGTTCAAGAATCTTAGGATCTGTGGTGATTGTCATAATGCATTCAAAGTCATGTCAGAAGTGGTGAAGAGGGAAATAATTGTTAGAGATGGTAGGAGGTTTCACCATTTTAGTAATGGTGAATGCTCTTGTGGCAATTTCTGGTAGTTTAGCTGCTCTTTGGGCTGCAAACATGAATTCAGAAACTTGCTAGAACTGCAGCGAAAAAGGTCATTTGACTTGGCTGCGAACAATTTTGGTAGCTGTTAAAATTTACTTGTCCAGCCATTACTTGAAAATTACACCAATTAAAAAGGAAATATTGTTGCATTTTGAGACTTTTTTATTTTGGTTTAATATTTTTATATGAGAACTGAGTACATTGAGATTGAGTAGCCAACATTGCAAGGAACAATAATTAACGTTTTCAGGTTTGTGCCTTTTGTTTTGTCGTTTTTCAATTTTTATGTCGTTTCCTGACGTGTTTCCTCTTAAGTTGTCGTTTTGCAAAGTTTCATCTACTCAGAGTATCGTCGCTCTCTTCAATCCAATGTAATGACCGTCTCTATATTATCAGCTTTTCCTCGTTTTTGAAAATCATTATTCCTCTCTTTATTTGTCTCGTTTCAAGTCGTAATTTATTGTCGTTGCTTTTTAATCTTTGTTGTTTATAATAATGACTCTGGATTTCCGTTCTTTTTTACCTCCCTGACCCCTCCTTTCTTTTACCCCCGATGTCGTATCTTTGTCTTTCTTAATTTCTAAAGTATTTGTCGTCTTATTAATTGTCGTCGTTACTCGTTACAACGAGCTTTGGTCCTTCATAGGTTTTGTCGCTTCTGGATATTTTGTAGACATTATTGCCGTCTTTAGGAGAGGCTGTCTCTTTTAATTCATTTGTCGTTTTATGTTGTTGTGTCGTTAGCGATCTTGTGTCGTTTTATCCTTCCATTTTGTTTATTTCTGTTGCTATACTTGCCTGAAAATTTTCTTTTTTTAAATAACAAAGTCATTTCAATTTATAAATAAGATAATATTTGGATGTATAAAAAATTTTCTTTCTTAAAAACAAAAAATTGTTTAGAAATTGGAATTAAAAAAATAGTGTTGGGATTATTGTATTATGAGAAGATTTTATAAAGATTTGTTTTCTATTTTTAAAAGGGTATTGTACCCAATAAATTTAAAATAAGATAGCTTTTATTTTTTATAATAAAAAGATAATGGAAAAAATTGAGAAAAACATTATTTTATAAAAAAAAAAAAAAATTTGTTGGTTCTTTGGGCCGTTTTTTGTGATGTAGATATGCTGGTCCTTTTAAGATGTCTCTTTTTTATTTTATGTTTTTTTTTTTTTTGGCCCTTTTGTGCTCTTATTTCCCTGTTATCGTTGTTTCATTACTATATATGTTGCTTTGCTTTTTGCCATTTTGAATTCATCGTCGTTTTTTAATTTCCTTGTCGTTTCTTTATCCCCTTTATTTTTTGCCGTCGCTTTTACTACGCCATTGGGCTTCTACTTTCAAATCAATACCGTTTTTGCGTATGTTTGTCGTTTTTCTCTGTCATGCGTTTTATTTTAGGGTGGAAAATTCTGTTATTTGTGGATAAGTTGGGTAGCTGCAATAAACGGATTCCTCTTTTATCTTTCTCCTCAAATTGGATTGGCATGGTGGATGCTACAAAAGTCCTTGGATTCCTTTTACAATCTAGGGATTTTTTCACCTGATAAGCTTTATGCTGCATTTGGTATACGCATTTTATTTGCATTGCAAATGCAATGCAATTTTCATCCAAATATAAAAGTATTTTATTCAAATATAAATCACATCACATTTTAAATCTAATACAATCACTATTCATTGTTTCACTTTTTCTATTACTTTTATTAATCATATTATATATTTTCTTTCTTTCTCCTTTTTTTCTCTCTACTTTAACCTATCACATTACATATTTATTATTAAAATACTTTTTACCTAAACACATATTGCATTCAAATGTAATGTTAATGTTTTTCCTCCAAATATAAATTATATTCAAATATAATGCAAATGCAATGCGTTCACCAAATATGTCATTAGCACAAAGTCTTATTTGAGATTGACATAATTCATAATCAAAGGTAAAGTTTACGCTCTAAAATTAAATGGGTCAAGAACAAAGAGATTTGATCAGCTAGGTAATTACAATCTAGTTTCAGGTGTTCACTTTTTTTTTTTTTTCAATTTTTACTACTATTAAGAAATAAAAACTAAGAATTCAAACTCTTTTTACAGAGTCATGTACTCACACACCCAATTATTTAACCATCTAGCATAGATTTTGATGAATAATGAGTGTTAACTTGCCTAAAATTATGGAGGCAAAAGATATATATATATATACTAGTTGAAATCACGTGCTTCGTACGAGTGAAACGCATACATATTAAAGTCGTTGAATATTTATTTTATAAATATAAATGTTAAAGTTTTAAATTATATAATATTATTGACACACATGTTAGGCTATCATAAAAAAAAAAAGTCGCAAGTAAATACATGCTTAAAAATATAATTTTACATGACAAATTTGACTAAGAAAGTAAATCCATTAAAATATATTTTCATGGAAATAAAATATAAGATAATAAATACATACATATAGTAAAAAATAAGATATTTTTAAATAGAATTTTTAGGAAACTTTACTTTTTTAATATAGTTGTAGGTATCGATATACATACATACATATAGATTTGCTATAGAAGAGGGGTTGTTCTGACCAACGACAGGGCCGTGTCACAGCGACGGGGCTTCATAATAAAAACATCTCATCATGAGATTTACGACTCCCTTTGATTGGTAACGGCAACTAGCACTAAAACGCTTGATTGCAAATACCCAATTGGTGCTCTTACTCATTGGAAGTCATAATGTACCTCCATTACATATATTCCAAGAGAAGTGGAGAAGAAGCTTCTATATATACTCCCCAAATAATTTTATCCAGAAGGAAAAACAAAATTTAGAGGTTAAATTTTTTTTAGAAGAAAACTTCTTTTAACCTATCATAGATGTTATTATACTAGTGATTGGATTAATATATTCGACTGTTTGATCTATAATATTTAAGATGAGTTTTATTTCGCGCATCATTAACTTTTAACACAAATATTCATAGATTATACTGTTTAAAGATTAATTTAAGAGTTAAAACAGTAGCATTACAAGGAAAATATGGTTTTTTACCTAAGTTAGTGCTGGACGATTGTTTCAAGAAAAATGGGCATCAATCTCATGTCAAGGTCTCTTAACGAGCTAAATTATTCCAGATTGATTTCATGCAATACATGGTTTGTTGTAACGAATAATCAGCTTAAAATCATTATATTTTAAATCTCTCTTTTGAAGAAAGCATTGGTTTGTGATGATCAAATGTCTCAGTGTGTGGGAACAAGGTTACGTGTATACTTATGCTTGAATCTGAATGGCTCATGAGAAGTCCTTGATCGGTTGAGTCCTTTTAGTTTGCATCATTCTCGTTTGCAAATTAAATCTGGACCCAGAAAAAGTATTTTCTTATTAACCCTTTTTCTAAGCCTAACTAAATACCTTTATAAGTATTACTTCTTTTTTAATTTCCAACCTGCACTTGGTATTATTATTGTTATTATTATTATTATTATTATTATTTTTTGCCCTGATTGCACTTGGCATTATTAACGAAACGAATAGCCCTTTTTTTGTAATTGAAAAAGTCAACAAGTGGCAATCTGACATCATTGTCGGTATTGCAGGTTATAGCAAGGTATAATATTTATGCACCTACTCCACAGAAAAAAAAGAAAAAGAAAACGAAAAGAAAATTAACTCATGCACTCTGAAAAACCTCCATTTTTATATCCCTATTCCATCAAAGTTGAGTTCACAAGAAGAATGCTTATTTTTTTTTATCTATTTATCTTCTTCTTTTTTTTTTCCCCCCTCAAATGAAGAGTTCACAAGAAGAGTTTGAAGCATGATGGCATGTACATATTTTATGAAGAGAAGCAACTCTACTGTACCTATCTGGAATCCATATATATATATATAATATTAAACCACCACTTGGCGCCCACCACATCTTGCTGTTAAGCATGCCTTCCTCAACTCTCAGACTTGGAGGCTAAGCAACAAAACAATTAGTTCATCAATACTCATATATACGCAGGGCAAGGTAACTAACTTAATCAGATCGGTTGGTTTCGTCCCTTAATTAATTAATATCCCAGCTAACTGATGCATATATACCTACTTTTGCCGAAATTTTAATTCACATATCTTGAAAGAAAAAAAAAATTTTTGCTTGATATTATGCATTCAAAAAGTTGCAGTAATTATGTGTTATGCAACAAAGTACTATAGTTCTTGGTCACCAGTAATGCTAGCAGTATTTTGGTTTCATACAAAGAAAATAGTAGAGTGAGAAAGTTAACTTGCTGGTTCAACATTCGAGTTCTATTAACTGTGTGTGTAAGTACCTGGTCCTATGGCTAAGGATTTACCAGTTAGTAGAGTTATGCCCATTTTATAATATGATAGCTTAAAGAAGTTGCGCGTGCTTTGAGTGACCCAAGGACGGACGCGTCTGAGAGTGTAGTACGGATTCAGAGTGGGCACAATTCACTAATATTAATCCAAGCCTTGTGCTTGTAATGTACATGCGCTACTAGCCAAGGCAATTGCAAGTGGGGACAAAGTAAGACAGAAGCAATATCTCTCTTCTTCTTCTCTCTCTCTCTCTCCTTTTTTTTTTAATCTTTAAGATAGAGCATGATCTGCTGGGATTCGTTAGAGAACTTAGCAATCAAGTATAGGGGCAACCTCCGCTGTCAATGGCTATTCGAGCTCACGTATTAATCAGTTATACATGGTGCATATATATAGCTTGGATATAATACGTTCATGACCACCCCCATTTGCAGAACCCTTGGAACGTCTAAAAGAAGGTTAAAGAGATGGATGCGAAAACTGCATCAAGGGAATTATGGGTTATGTTGTTGGTTTCCATGGCAATCGTTGGGCTGAAAGGTGAGCGTGACCTGAACTATGGCACTGCTAAAGCTCCCTCTTTAGCTCTTGCTCAACTTCCACGAGAGAATATTACAGTTAAAAACAACGAGACTAGTACTTCTAACAAAGTACTTGTTGTCAACAACAGAGATAGATATTATAGAGGAGGAGACGGCGGTGGCGGTGGTGGTGGCGGTGGTGGAGGCGGTGGAGGTGGCGGCGGAGGAGGAGGAAGTTATAGATGGGGATGGGGTGGCGGCGGAGGCGGAGGCGGAGGCGGAGGCGGTGGTAGTGGCGGTGGAGGTGGAAGTGGTGGCGGCGGGTGGGGATGGGGAGGAGGAGGAGGAGGGGATGGATGGTGGAAATGGGGATGTGAGGGACAGCCAAAAGGTGGCAAAGGTTCAAGAAGAGGAGGAGGAGGAGGAGGAGGGGGAAGGGTTAACCATAATAACCACCATGTAGACGGGAATAGATTCAGCAAGGACGACTATAAACTAGGAGAGTTTGCGCAATGCACTAGAAGAGGGCGTTGCAGAGGCATGAGATTGGATTGCCCACTTCACTGTGGTGGACCTTGCTTATACGACTGCCAGTACATGTGCAAAGCTCACTGTCGACGTCCATGATTTCGCCAAGCTCTTATCAATTCCCACCACTAATTTAGGTTGATTAATCTTGAGTCATTAATTTCACAAGGAAGATTGATTTGAAGCAATTAAGTAGATCTTCCCTAATCCAGCTTGTTGGCTTTCTTAACCACCCCTATGATGAGCTAAGATGTGTTTTTAATTTGTCTCAAATTTTTTTTTTAATTAATGGTATGTTTTGTATTCCTGTTTCTTTTGTTTTTGGCCGTACTTGAGTCTAGTTATTCAAGAACTAAGTGGGTATGCTCTGAAGTCTGCATGCATACTTGTAACGACTTTAGATTATTTGAGTCTTTGCTTGGAAGAGAACTGTCATTTGTTTAATGTTCCTTTTAGGTGTGGAAGAGAAGTTTTTTACAGCTTGATGATCATGTTGGGTTGCGGCCTGTTGATTATTGTTCCTCTATTAACTACAGCTTGTACTAGTGATTGAAATTAGAAAGAGATCTATGTTTGTCAAGAGAACTGTCTTTTTGGTTGGAACTAGTGCAAATAACAATATTCTTGCATTGGACTTGCGTTAGCTACAATCCTTGATCCATAAACAAATAATATCTTAGAAAAATCTTACTACAAAAATGGATAATTAACCACTCCTTTTAGAAAGTGACTTCTCCTATATATAATTATAAAAAGAATTATTTTTATAAATAACTCTGGAATTATAGAATTTTATTTAAGTTGGTCTCTATTTATTTGAAACCATTTATTATGTCCTCCAATATATAGACAATCATTTAAAATACTCTTTTTGTACATACATGTTTATAATTTTAATAAAAATTTGAATTTCATAAAAAGTTAATGGATTCATGAATAGTCCACGAACTATAGATTTCCATTCAAATTGATCTATATTTGTTCAAAATTATTCAAAATGCCCTTCAATATATAGAAAATTGTTCAAATACCCTTCCATTAAATTAGAAATAAAAGTGGCCTAGTTTGAATAATTTTATATATATCAGGGACACAATAACTAGTTTCAAACAAATAGAGACCAATTTAAATGTAGATCCATAGTTTAAAAACTATTTATGAAAATAATTCTTACAAAAATCCTAAACAAATGTCGTTATCTTATATTGGTCATTGTCAAAAAGGGAAAAAAATAAATAAATATACTAGTAATATCGTGTAATTATATATTCCTACGCTATTCCTATCCAAACCCCCTATCCTTCACCTCGCTAAATTAGCTCCAAAGGTTAATATCGTAAATAATAAATAGTCATACATATTATTATTTTTTGTTTGAATATATTTTCTTTTGTTTGATACAAAGGTTCATCTTAAACACAAACCCTTCCCCTCCCCAACAGAAAAACAAAAGAGAACTTTAGATAAATACCATAAAATCATTTATTGGATTGATTTCTGTGACACAAAGAAAAACTCTTATACAAAACACTATGGATGATATCATAAATATTTATTTTTATGTATTTTAATATATCAATTAATATTATTATTCTTAAAATCTCTCTCTCTCTCTCCCCTCCTTTACTAATGTCGGCCCAGACTCTCTCTCTCCCCTCCTTTACTAATGTTGGCCCAGATAAATGGCAATTGACGGCAGCGAGAGCGACATCAACAGTGACAAGAATGATGTTGGTATGTGACGGGACCAGTCGCCAATGAAGATCTGTTGGTAGGCGATCTAGCTCCAAGGTTGTATTCTAGCCAACATGGAGGATATCCGTCGTACACCGATCGATCACCTATTTCACCTTCCATCCGCTTTTACCTACCTTAAGATTGTGACCTCACAACCTCGATGGCACTCATGCAACTCACAACTTCAATGGTGACCTCGCAGCTCTAGTCTTCTCCTTCCTCTCCAACCACAACCTCCAACAAGATCTGGCTTTAGCAAGATTTAGCTTTAATGACAGAACAATCGTGTTCAGGCTGTAAGGAGAGAAAGAGAGAATGGGGGGTTGAGCTAGAGGAAAAAGAGAAAGAGAGTCAGGGTGGAGACGAGCAAAAGAGAAAAAATATGAAAAATAATTTAATTAATAATATCATCTTAATAATAATTTTTATAAGAGTTTGTTTATTTGTGACAAAAATTAATCAATGCTTCAAAACTTCCTAACTTAAAAAAAAAAGGCCGAATTCATCATCAATGGGCCGCTCCACTACTGGTCCAAAAACGGCCCAAAAAAGTTGGAAGGCCGGCCCGGCCACCGGCAAGAAAGCTGACATGACCGTTGTCATTTCCCAAATAAGTACAGGAAGAGACGTTGTATTTTCCGAATATTTTTACAACTCTTTTTTTTTTTTTTCTGTTGCAATTTATAAATTTTTAATCATAAATAATTGCTTTTTTAATTAAGAATCATAAATAATTGTTGAATTGTGGAATTGAGCTATAAAACTGTAGAAGAACAAAGGCACGTTTGTTTATTATATTATATTTAAATATAATATAATTTTTATATAAACATAAAAATATTATATTTAAATATCAATTATATCACTATTTAAATATAATATAATCACTATTTATTATTATTTTTTATTACTTTTATCAATTATATTACGTATTCTCTTTTTCTCTTTTTTTTTCTCTCTCTATTTTTTAATACAATACATTTAAATACTTTTTATCTAAACAAATATTGTGTTTGAATGTAATGCAAATACTTTTCATCAAAAGACATTACATTCAGTACATTGCATTAATGTAATGCGAACGTAATACATTATCCAAACACCTCATAATTACACACTTAATAGTCAGTAATGTTGGATACTCGTTCCTCCCCTCTCTCTCTTATGTGGGTTGTATCGCGCTTTCTCCTAAATTATCATAATCTCTTCCCCATAGCATATCGATAAACCGAATGGCTACTAAACAATTGACCTTTCTCCGAATTTTATTATAAAAAGGTAGATTTTGAATCCCACTTTAAGTTTTATAAAAAAAAAAGTGCTATTAAACAAAACAAAAAAGTGTGATTTTAGATATAATATACTAGTAATTTCAAGGAAAAAAAAAGTATAAGGTTCTAAGTTTTCTATCATAAATTTCAAAATAAAAAAAAAAAAAAAAAAGAAACGTTTAATTCAAGTTTAGAAAAAGAGAAAAGCAAAGATAATACAAGGGACAGGGTGGCAGCGGTCAAAACAGTAGGTGATTGCAAAGCCCATATTTTCGGTAGTAAGAAAGTTGCCTCCTTTTCAGCCCAAAATTTTAAAAAATAATAATAAATAAATAAATAAATTTACTTCTTCTTCTCTCCAATTCCCCAAACAAGACTCCGAAACTCGAACAAATTCATATCCATGGAAGCCATCAGAAAGCAGGCCACGAAGCTCAGAGATCAGGTCGCTAAGCAACAGCAGGTTATAATCTTCCCTCTTCCTGACCCTAATTTTCCCTTTTTTCGTTTCTTCTTTAGTCCCAAAAAAGACAATGAAATTAAAGATCGAAAATGCTGGATCTTCTTTTTCATCTCTTGTATCGAATTTATAAATCAAACGACAATTTAAGAGAATGCCTAGATTCCAAGCATGATTGCGATCGGTGATTTCACCGAAAAAGAAATCAATTAATTCAAAGGTTATGTTAAAGTTGATTCGATTCAGTGCGGTTTATATATTCTTGGATCAGTGGTTTTGGTTCAATTTTTATGTATTTCTTTATTTTTTTCCTTCTAATTTTAGGTGTTTATTGGGCTTTGCTCTCTGAAATGAGAGTGAAAGTGAAATGGGAAAGGAATTTAAGCCTGTACATCTTATATTATCCTTTCCTTTCTACCAACAATCCGTCATATATTCTCCATCAAGAAAATATCTCTAATACTAAGCATGTATCACATGATATGGAATCTGAACAAGAGGAGTTTGCATTGTCCACTCATAATGAGAAGCTTGCGGTTGGACCGTTGCATTTGGGCTAATGAAGCTCCATTTTGGAGCCGCTATCAGGGTTTTTTAGAATATTAGGATATGTGGTGATTGCCACAAGCTTTTAAGTTCATATCAAAAGTGGTGAAGAGGGGATAGTTGTTAGAGATGGCGGAAGGTTTCAGTATTTTAGTAATGGTGAATGCTCTTGTAGTCTTGTGGCAATTTCTGGTAGACTTGATGATCGGTTGGATTCAAACATGAATTTGGAAACTTTCTAGAATTGCAAGAAAGCATGAATAAACGATAGAATGGATTTTGCTGCAACCAATTTCGTTACCTGTCAAAAGAAAGGTTTTATGAATTTATTTGATTCAGTGTCATTTAGGGGTTTTTCATTCATTTATATTCTTTGGGTTAGTGGTTTTGGTAAATCTTTAGCTTGACTGATATTTCCCCCTAATTTTAGGTGTTGCTGAGTTTTTCTTTTCTTAAATGATAGGGAAAGCGAAATGGGATTGGATGATAGTCTGGTTATTAAGTTTTGTGATGACGTATATTGTCAGCTACGAACTTGTGTGATTTATTCACCAAGTTTTTACTTTATTTACATTTTTATTTTGAACGTTAGGCTGTCTTCAAACAATTTGCTGGTGGTATATATGGAGGATCAGATAATGTCATTGCTGATGAGACAGAACTCCAACAGCATCAGAAACTGGAGAAGCTTTACATTTCAACTCGTGCTGGCAAGGTTGGGTACTGTTCCTAAAAGTTTTAATGTGATTGTTCTAGTAGCTTCATCTGTCTTTGCTTGGTTTCAGCATTACCAAAGAGATATTGTTCGTGGAGTGGAAGGTTATATAGTTACTGGATCGAAGCAAGTTGAGATAGGTGAGTTGCTAAGAGATTACCTTTTGTTGGATATGATTTCATGTTTGTTTTTATCACTTTAAATGAAAAATTGCATTATTTTCTCTTCTTATTTTGTTTTATATTATTTTTCAACAGGCACTAAGTTGTCCGAAGACAGCAGGAAATATGGCACTGAAAATACTTGCACAAGTGGTAGCACTTTATCCAAAGCAGCCCTCAGTTTTGGAAGAGCTCGTGCTCAAATGGAAAAAGAGCGTGGGATTCTTCTGAAAGCCCTTGGCACGCAGGTTTGAGTAACTTCGTATTACAGTCACTAGTAAAACTCTTGCTGCAAGCAAGATCTACGTAGGAAAATTGTTTTCTTACATGTTTTTTAATAAATAAAAATTTAGGTTGCAGAGCCTCTAAGAGCAATGGTTGTGGGAGCTCCCTTGGAAGATGCTCGACATCTTGCTCAAAGATATGATAGAATGCGACAGGAAGCTGAAGCTCAGGTAATAATAGATACTACTCTGCCCTGAATTGTCAAGACCCAAAAAAAATAAAAGGAAGAGAGATTTATAATTTAACATTTTAGAAAAGTCTGTTATAATTTATAAGCATAGAATTTTAAACATAATTTACAACTTGCTTGATTTTTTGAAGCTTGACTGATGATTCCTACAAGTTGGTCTTTACGTTATGATTTACACCCAGACAGGCTATTGATGTATCTAGACGGCAAGCAAAGTTACGGGAATCCACGGGCAGTGCTGAATTTATCATAAAGCTAGAAGCTGCTGAAGGCAAACTTGTGGAGCTAAAGTCAAATGTGGCAACATTGGGGAAAGAAGCTGCTGCTGCTATGGCAGCTGTGGAAGGTCAACAGCAGAGATTGACTCTTCAGCGTCTACTTGCCACGGTAAGATTATTATCCTTTTTTAATTTCTTGCTCTCACTTATTTTTATACACAGACTAATTGTTCTACTTCCTATAACAAAACATATTTCAAAAATAAAAAACTTTTCGTATTTGTTTTGCATTTAAGGTTGAAGCTGAGCGCAATTATCACCAGAGAGTCCTTCAGATACTAGATCAGCTTGAGTGCGAGGTATAATTTTTTTTTTTTACGGGGGAAGTCATTTAAGGTGTTTGTTAGCAATATCAAGGAGTCTTTTTGGGTGAGTTGATTGCATCTACTTATAATCGCTTTGTTCTCCACGTGATTATGATTTGAAATTTATATCTTGTCAATAGATGTTATCTGAGCGCCAGCGAATTGAAGCACCCTCTGCTCCAGCTGCAGAGAATAGTATGCCTCCACCACCATCATATGAAGAGGTCAGTGGTGTCTTTGCTTCCGAAACCTATGACGGATCAACAGACAATGTGGATTATTTCTTGGGAGAGGTAACCGTTTTATTTCTTGATATATTCCATCTCACCATTTCTTTATCTTTTTCAGTTTTTGGAACTATTTAGTTGCTAACTATTTGTTTTCTTTCTATAGGTTGTGCATTCGTTTAAAGCTGTTACTGATGTGGAGTTAAGTTTGTCAATTGGTGATTATGTCGTTGTCCGAAAGGTTCTTCTGCCATCAATCTGTTCTATGTTTGCGTCTTTTTATGAGATTTCGAATGTGCGTCCTATATTTCCAGTATTTTTCTCATTTCGTTTTGTGTACACCATTCTGTTTGCAGGTCTCCAGCAGTGGTTGGGCTGAAGGTGAATGCAAGGGAAAGGCAGGTTGGTTTCCGTTTAATTATGTTGAAAGGCGAGAACGAGTGCTTGCAAGCAAAGTGGCTGACGTCTTCTGATGTATACCCGAGCTTTTCTTTACTTCTATCGCCTGAAATTTTCATCTCTATCAGCATTGTAAATGAGCCAAAAAACTTATCACACTTGCAGCAGATGGATTATTGTGCAGATGCAATCGTTTATTTTTTGTTTGTGCTCTTATTATCTTTCCTTTATTATTATTATCATTATTATTATTCTTATTATTATTTTTTTTTTTTTTGGTAGATTGCCAATTTGAGAACCTAGTGTTTTTACAGCGTTTTATTTATTTATTTTTTGTTCATCAGTACACACTAATAATGGACGTTACAGCAGAAACCGAGCTGGCTGTGTCTGCAGCAGAACTGAGCTTGATTTAATCATTATAACTCGAGTGATGTGTGGTCCATTTAGGAGACGATCTAAGCATTTCAAGCAAAAATAATTGAGTTGCTGCTTGTTTCTCTCTACTCTTGGGGACTCTCATTCTTCCACCGCATTAACTTGTCAATAAATGTCCAATATTAATTTTCCTACAAGAGATTATATCCCGGTACTACTACAATATCACTTGCACAATGCAAGTAAAAATTATTTGTGGCTCGAAGTTGGGAAAGAGACTGGCTAAATGATGGCATTTTGCGCTGATCAGAATTTTTATTTTTTGGGTTTGGTATAGATATTAATAACATCTCTAGACGAGAACTGCTTAGGATGTCATTGTTCCTTCATGCTAGAACCACTATTTAGCCCAAGAAGTTCAATTACAGAGTTTTAATGGATTTGATGCTAATGCAGTATATATAAATATATATATTTAATGACTGAAGCACCAGCATAGAAGAAAAGTGCTCAGAGGCCATAATAATGTTGAACATCACGGCTAACCCAAAAAAAAAAAAAAAAGGGGTTGCATTCTTTTATCTTCAATTTGTACACCTGCTCTTTGTTAGTGTTCGGGGTTTGGACACCACACTTGCCCCTAACTTCAGAACTGGAATCATCCCAATAATTCAGCATCTCCTGGTAACTTCCTATCAATGATAACTAGTAATCAACAAACGAGAAAGCTTGAACAAATTTTCTACCCCTAATTCAGCACTTTTTCAAATTGGTTATGTTCAAAAGCCATAAAATTAAAAGTTTGGACTTTAAAGTAGATCAGAATTCATAATGGCATAGCAGGAAAATAACTTCCTCGGCAAAATCAGTGTTGCAAATTGCAAATATTGAACAATTACATCAATCATGTACGTGGCACAGCGTTAAACAAAAATGGGGTCGACTCGGCAAAACATTAAAGCGACCAAAAATGACAAACGAAAGGGACTGTTGTTATATTGAAAACACGCACGTCGACCTGGAAGGGAATGGTAATCATCATCCGACCCTAAAAAAGGCACCCAAGCTTGAACGGAAATAGGGCCCATCGGTTGGGAAATGAGAACGTGTGGAGCTTAACTGTTTGGTTTGTAGGCTGGTCGGTGAGTCAGCCTTTCAAGAGCACAGGCCTGGGTATCAGTTCAAGCCAATACTTTTGTCCTTAGAACTGACCCTACAATTAACGATCACCTCTCACCGCCATTTCCATTTGAGCATTCCTCTACCTTAGCCTACTATTGTCAGCCAAAGTTTTTGAAATAAAAAAAATAACAATAATAAAACACACACACACACACTCCGATTGATGTTTAATCACTTTGTTCTTAAGTGGGTCTCTTCTCTTACCTAGAGACTACGCTTGAGATGACAAATAATACACGTAGGCATTGTGCCTTAACCTATAACTCTACCGTTTCAGGTTGTAAGGTTTGATATGCAAAGGTCATAATATAGAAGGTCTAATCTGCCTCGTACTGTACGGTGTTAGATTTATGATGATTTGACATTAATTAGTCTCGAAGTTTCATTTATAAAGAATGGCGATGGAAGCGGAATATCATTAATGACCCCCTTTTACTAGCCGGAAGAAAAACAACGGCCCCAAAGCTTGTGTAGCTGTGATTTCTTTTTGTCGAAAAGAAAGGCCTTCAGAGTTCTTTATCATTCTATTTTGGACAATTTATGGGCGACCAAAATAATAGTTTGCTAATCAATGCATTATTGGGACATGGTGACGCAGACTGAAGCTGACTTCTCCGCTCGCCAAAAAGGGCTCTCAGAGTTCGTCAGGTTACAGAGCAAACAAACTTTCTAGTCTTGAAATGAAAATGATTGTACATTTGCGCCACATACCAAGAAGAAAACTCCACATTCCGACAAAACTAGACCATCCTTTTTGCTTTACCCTTTGCCTCTCACCATCTCTCTCTCTCTCTCTTATCTGATCAACCCAACCCACCACCTCGGTCATCATTTTCACCTCCTACTGTTCTGACCCTTTGAGTCCCCTTTTCTTTCAAGTCTTGAGTGACAAAGTGTCCTCCCACGTCCTGATATTCTTATCAAGTACATCCATGCCAAGATTTGCTCTCCTTTACAATAACAATTAGACTTTTAAAAATAAATTTAAAAAAGTAATAATACCTAGATGAAATTGTTCTAGTTTCACGCTTCTTTGAGAGGGAGTGAAAAGCCAAAGACTAAAACACCAACGTTGGAAAATTTGCATATTTACAGCGATCTTTGCATTTCGGAAACACATGGAACAAAGAAAGAAAGATCAAACCATCAAAAACCTACACCCAGGAACGGTGGCGCAGCCACACCACATACCAAAAAAGAAAGTCAAACTAGAACCAAATTAGTAGAACAAACCCAAAAAAAAAAATAAAAAAAACGTGATTAGGCAATTGATGATGGTAGTCTCTACCAAATGGGTCTTGATCTTTTGGAGCCTGAAGATGGCAGGTTGATCTGGGGAACTGTAAAACCATCATCGCTCCACCTTCTGGCAGTACTGCTGGCTTTGAAATTGGTCGCCTCCTTTGTCTCCTTCACTCCAACTGCCACTTCACCCATTTCTGATGGGAACAGAGGAGCTGGTGCTTGAGGGACCCAAATCCCTATGTTCTCTGCCGAGAAAGTACCCAGGTTGCTCTCCAGTTCACAGCCCAAAAACGGCGATATCCCGTCATCACTCTGCAAATATCAATCACAACATCCTATAAATAAGAGAGCCCAATTTCGGAAATTTTCCAAAAAAGTAAAGTATAAGAGAATAACTGATTTCAAACCTTACAGAAACCAAAAGCCGCCGAGGAAGAATCAAGAAAATCCTCAAAGTGCCAACCGGGAAGCGTCTCGATCAAGTACTCCGATATGCTGCTCGCGAAACCAACCTCCTCGTTTGCGAATGGATTCTCCAAGCCACCATTGGATACGGTTGTCGTCGACGTGGACGAATCTGAGTTCTTGGTTGAGCCAGAATCAGATGGGTTCGCAATCGTAGGGGCAACAGAGATGGATTTCTTCTTGACGGAGGGCTGATCAATCGTCTTCTTCAGGTTGGGCACAGAGTCAGAGGTGGAAGAAGATCCGTAAAGAGCAGAAGTAACAGAAAGCTTAACACCGGTGAGAAGAAAGCGGTTGTGCTTCTGGGTGTGCTCGTTGGCCGAGTGAATCCGGTGGTCGCATTCTCTGCAGAGGATCGCCCTGTCCTGCTGACAGAACAAGAACGCTCTTTTCTCCTAACAAATTCATCACAAACAAAACGTAAGAATAGATAAAATGGGAGAATGATCTAATTTGTTGTGACGGACATCAAACCTGACAGATATCGCAGAGGGGGATTTGTTTAGAAGAAGGGTGAAGAAGAGAGAAGCGTTGGTGTTTGGAGGCGAGCTTGTTGGCGTGGTGGACGCGGTGGTCGCAGGAGGAGCAGAGAGCGGCCTCGTCGGCGGTGCAGAACACCGACGCCTCGTCTTTGTTGCAGACGTCGCACTGGATCTTCATCTCCTTCACGACTGACGAGAAGAGTGAAAGACGGTTTGTCTATGAGAGCTCTGGCCTCTGAGTTTGGGGTGGGGGTTCGGTTGGAGTGGAACCTTTTTTTTTTTTTTTTCCCTTTTTTTTTAAAATTGGGCGAGAAAGAGGAGAGGAACAAAAGGCAGTAGCAGAGAGAATAAATACGCCACGGAGATGCAGAGAGCCAGCTTTTAATTGTTTTGCTGGTCAAATTTCATGGCTATCAAATATCAAAGGAGATGGGTGAGTGGCTTGGCTATCAAATTTAGATCATTTTCATCTCAACATCGTCCGTGATCCACGTGTTAATAATCGTTATCTAAGAATTCCATTAAATTATATGGGGTTTTTAGCATTTTTTTTTTTAACCTCTCCTGGTTTCACATTTTACACGCTCAAAACATTTGAACATCTAGCATACAATGTTAAATTATTATGTCATGGATAAATTTAAAAGTTCTGAGACATTTTTTCATGGAAAAAAAAAAGTAAATTTTAGAAAATATATTTAAAAAAATATTTAAAGAAAAAAAATTTTAAAAATTTATTTAGAAAAAAATTATCAATATTTATCTTATTTCATTTTTCTTAAAATTTTACGTAATTTGTAAAAAAAATATTTCATTTGAATTTGTATGTAAAGTTATAAAAATTTAAAATTTAAAATTTATTGTAGAAATTTAGAAATATAAATAATAAAAGTGATTCTAAGATAGAGAAAAAGACAACAAAGAGTCGCTAGAATTAAGTTTGCAGACAACCCTAAGTATTTAGATGAAAAAATATTTTTTAATATAAGGTTATCTTTTATAAATTAACCATATACCACAAAACGTAATTAATATCAAATTTTACTTTCAAAGTAAAATAAAAACAATAAAAAGTAGAAAATAGCATTAAAAATAATAACTGTATTGAAATATAAGGTAAGATAATATTGTTTTTTGTATTATTATATAGCAAATATAGTATTGATATATACAAATATATTATAGATGATCTTATGCCTTTGTGTGCCCAAGTATTCCAATTTAGTTTTTGTCTTTTTTCAAAAAGTTAACAAGAATTTTAACTAGTTAAAAAGTTAACCAACTATAATTTAAAAAACACACCATATATTCTAGATTATATCATATTTATTTTTCTAGATTCTGAACTTACGCTTAATTCTTATATAGATGTTCATTTTTTTTAATTATGAATGAAAGATTCAAAATCTGCAATTTGAGATAGATTTATATGTATTATTTATGGCAAGGTTATGTTTATTTCCATTATACAAAAATCCAAAGCACCTTTTGCAAAAATATGAGGGAAAAAATTGGTAGTTAGGTTTTGTTTATAGTCAAAATCAATAATTGAAATTTTTAGAAAAGAAATTAATATTTGACCCAACAGATACAAATACAAGATTCAATATTAATTTAAAATGTGAAGGTGATGCAACTCACAGTATAAGCCATGGGGTGCTATGTTGTGGATTTTCACAAGTGCATGAATCGAACAAGTAATAAAGTGATGAATAAAATATTATTCTCACAAAAATAGTGTTATTAAATATCAAAATTAGTTAATTTTAATTTTATTTGAGCAACCAAAAAATATTACAATTAAAAATTAAATAGATAAAATAAAATTATAAAAAATAAATGAATATAAATTAATAACACATAAATAAATATACAAATGTTAGGAATTATGGTTTCACCATAATTAATTAGATTTAATTTTATTTAAGTATATTATTATGATTTTGTGTTAATATTTATTGATAATCAATTACTCTTTTTTTCTTTATATACTATTTCTGAAGTTATATATAAATTCTACATTTTTATAATTAAATTTACATAGATAATAAGTAAATTAAAATTCATGGTAAACAGTACAATATATATGAATAGTCATGTACATGTAAATAGTATAATATATATGAATAATAACATACAAATCTAAATTCAATTATAAAAAACATTTATTGAAAAATATGTGATAGTTAGTAATTTGATCACATAAAAATAAATAAATATATCTATATTTTATCACAAATTTTATGATATTTATTATAGAGCTATGTTACAAAAATCTTCTATCGATTTCATTTTATTCTTCAAATCATTCAAAAGTTAGTCAGAAATATGAAAGCACTAAGTTTGAAAATAAATACGCTAACAAATACAACAATCATAACAACATACTTAATTTAATTAAATTATCATAATCAGGGTACATCATAGTTTTTAACAAAAATTTATTTAATTCATAAAGAAAAATAAAATAATATAACAAAATAAATTAAAGATAATAAGAAAATAAAAATAAAAGAAAAGAGTTTAAAATGGTTAATAATATTTGTGTTGGCAAAACCTTAAGAAAATCCTCATTTTATTAATAGTACAATAAAACTAAACAAAAGAAAATAAATAGTTTTTTAGCTTCATTAGAAGCTTTATATTTTTTATACTACATTTCTCACTTTCACTCTTTCTCTCATCCCCTTTGCTCTCCTCAAATCTAATCTACGATCATAGATCTGTCTTTTTATGCCTTCATCTACGTAGTCTTTTATAGGCTAAATTTTTACATTATTCTACCAGCCCTAGTGCAAAAATGGGAGAAAGGTTCAGCTGCAACAATAATCTATAGTGCAAAATTTAGAGAAAAGTTTAGCTTGCTACAGTAGTCATGAATGACAAAGTTAGCTTTGCTACAGTATGCTATAATAGTCAATGCATAATTTTCAAACTTGTTACAGTAAGTTATAGTAGTCAGTGCATAATTTTCAAACTTGTTACAGTAAGCTACAGTAGTCGATGCACATATGATTAGGAAGGATATAATTTGATAAGGTGTAAGACAAGCTTAATTTTAATTTATTGAAAGCCCTATGCACATTCTTATTAGTTTTTTTAGTCTCCACCACGTGTCGCGTCATTATTGGATTGAAAAAATTGAACTCATGTAGTCTTAAATACACTGTTTTCTTATTGATTAAATTAATAGGATCAAACAAGATCAGTCAAACTTATAGTTTCCTGA
Organism: Antiaris toxicaria; assembly: GCA_035233585.1. Taxonomy (NCBI): domain Eukaryota; kingdom Viridiplantae; phylum Streptophyta; class Magnoliopsida; order Rosales; family Moraceae; genus Antiaris; species Antiaris toxicaria. The sequence continues at coordinate 25,546,701 of CP141160.1, read as the reverse complement.
CATGAATAATAAGATTTGATGGGATCCACTTCCAACACATAAATTTTTAAATACGATTTGATACTGTAAATAAATAAAGTATTAAAATTAGATATTTCTAAAGTAAAATAGTATTGATAAACTTATTAGAAATATTTAATTTTAAGCTTATCTAATATATTATTATTAAAATTAAATAAAAATCTTATGAAATTCATAAAAAAATAATATAAATTACAATAAACAAATAAAGATAAATCAAAACAAATAAAATACAGATTAAACTCTCAAAAATAAGTTAAGTTTTATATAAAAAAATGATAAAATAACTTTATTTTATTGAGTTATCATATTACATTCTAATAAACCCAAACTATTAGATATAGAAATTATAAGAAATAAAACATAAAAAAATAATAAATGTATAAGTTTTGTACCCTTTTGTAGTTACTGAAAAACATTATGAAATTATATTATATATTTCAAAATTTGAGTGCAAAACTCTATACTTTATGAATTATAATAAAACTATACGTGAAATAGTCACTAATTTACGCATGCAATAACAAAATTACCACACATCACATCATTAATGATTAATATTTCATTTAAATTAACTGTGAATATTACAGAATATTATTAAAAAAAAAAAAGATCGAATACGTGGTCTTTTCTGCTATCACTTCTATTTTATCTCAATCAGATATTTATTTGTTGGCCATTTATTCGGGGTCCCAGAGTACTATTTTATTACCATCATAAATAGTTAGATACGGGGCCATTCCACAATGAGTGAAAAAATAATCAGAATTAAGAACTGATCCTCTGGCGCCGTACCATTAATGGCATAAATTTTTTTTTCTTTTTCAACTCATTTGTTTGTACGTTGCTTTCACCCCATCTGTTAAAGATGGGGCCACCTACGCCGATTATGTATTAGGGGTCGTTTGGGGTGTTTCCAGTCTCTAATTTTTCATTTTTTTTCAAAATTTTCTTATTTTTTATTATTTGCATCTCTAAAACGTTACAGTAAACTTTAAATTTTAAAAATTCATAACTTTTTGTATACAAGTCCAAATGAGATGATTTTTTTTAAATTGCATAGAATTTCGAGAAGAACAAAACAAGATCCATATTGATTTTTTTTTCTAAAAAAATTTTTAAAATTTTTAATTTTTCACCCTAAACAATTTTTTCTCCCAAATATATTCTCCAAAACCAACTTTTTTCCGAACCTCAAAACCACATCTCCAAAACCTCCCCCAAACTCCCCCTTAAAAACATTTGCAATGCATATTTTTATAATGAGGAATGTTATGATCATTATTTTCTCCGATGTTAGTTCAATATTTATCATATATATTTCCTTTTTCTATAAAAATAAAATTTAATAATAAGTTATTTTTTTAGTTATTATTACAATTATGTTATTCTTTTTTTTTTTAAGAAAAGGTTAAAATTAGCAAGTTTTTCTTCTTTACTTTTGTTAAAAAATATATTACAACTTGTTAATTGAGCCTTTTTTTTTTTAAATTACAATTGTAATAACAACGGAAACCATGGTTTATTAATAGGTTTTATTTTTATATAAAAAACAGATAATTTAAGACAAGTGTTGAATTAAGAAAGTGACAAAAAAAAGATGTTAGAGAGAGTGATATTAGTATTTCTATTCTGTAATCTTGAACTTGTTCATGAGCATTAAAAAATATATATATAATATTCCATATGAAATGACATGTTCTCTTTTGAAAAAGAGAATTTTTTTTTTTTTGTAAAAAAGTGTTTGTTTAGTATTTTTTTTATTATTTTTCTTATTTTAAAAAAGGAAGGAGAAATTATTTTCTAAACATGTTTTTTAGAGTAAAACTTAAAAAAAAGTAAAAGAATTTTTTTTCAATTCTTTCATAATATATATTTTTAATATCATTTCTTCTTATTTTAAATAATATTTCTTCTCATTATAAATAATTTTTCATTTATAAAAAAGAAATTTTTTTTACATACTTAAATATTATCTTATCTTGAAAAAAATCTTTTTATTTAAATAAAAAAATTTCTTTTTTGAAAATAAACCTTCATCTAAACGAAAAGATATCTATCTGCCGCCCAACAACTCTCCCACTTGGGAATCTGAACAATGTCTTAATCAAATGTGTACAATGCAATTCTCAATGGAAAAGGACCGTAAGAACTAGAAATATTTTTATTCTCTCTACTTTTTCTTTTTCCTTTTGTCATTTGATTTTCTTAGAAAAGACACATTTTCAATCTTTTCGTCACTATTCCCTAAGAACTATCCCTTGCAAAATATTTATAACACAGACACGTGTGTCTGAAAACACGTTACTTAATTTTTCTAAAAACCACTAAATTAACTGTTCAAATTAAAAGGAAAAATCCTTTAAATAATTTCTGATAATTAACGAATTATATGACGCCCTTACAAATAGACGAGTTTTTAATGCTTACATTCTTTGTGGTAGTTATATGTGGTTGTCGGATTAAATTATAGAGATAAACATACATCATATAAATGATTTTGTCAACAAATTAATTTATTATAATCATCTTACTTATAACGCACGATTAAAATATGGTAATTATTACCGAATCAAAATGGACCACTTATATACAAATTTACCAGTTTCTCAGAGTGAGTACGATGTCATTTAATTTTTCTGCCGAATCTGACAAATGTACTATATGTAAACAAAAACTGGTGAATGCAATTTCTACAATGCAAGGTGACAGTAAATCCAAATAGAGGCAGAAAAGCAGCTGTTGGTATAAAGTAAGTTACCGTCCCGTAAAACCATGCATGAAAATATATGTGTGTGTGCGTGTGTGTGTGTATATATATATATATATGTATGTCAAGTATTGACCAATAACCATCCCAGCACTTGCGCTTAAGGGATTTTAGCACAAATAATTGCGTTGCAGAGAGCATTAACTATCAGCCCATTAGGAAGGATACGAAGCACCAAAGTCTACTAACCAATGTGAATTATGACATGTGAGATTAAGGGGTTTGATAGAAGTATGAGATTTTGATTATATTTGAATAAAATTTATTTTTTAAATATTGTATTGGATTGAAAAGTATTTATTTTATATTTGAATAAAATATATATTTGGATGAATAATATTTTAGAATTAAAAAATTGACGTGATTGATAAAAGTAGAGATAAATAATGGGGTTAAAAAGTTAATGTGGTTGTTTTAAAAATGTTTTGAATAATAATTGTTTTCGTAGCACTGTTACAAAATTTATGTTTAGTGTAAAATTGTATTGTATTTGAGTAAAATTAAAATGAAAATTGTTTCCCAAACGTTACCTAATACTACCACCGTACAAACAATACAAATATCTTGTAACAGTATTACCTCTGTCTTGGTTTTCTTAATTATTTTCTTTACTTTTCTCCTTTTTAAGTAATCTGCGTTAAAACTTCTTATGTTCTGATTTATCACAATGACAATACTTATATCCTTTCTTGAATTGGATCCTCATCATGATTTATCATTATCATCGCGGTTTAACAAGTGAAAGGTTAAGTTCAGCCGGTGAAAGAAAAAATACGTGGATTCTTTATTTGGAAATGTACAAGTATTTTTTGAGTAAAAATTTCTTTTTTATTGCATTATACACTATCTCGTAATGAAACTTAAAGGACAAGAAAAAAAAAAAAAAGGTCTGTATAAGAGAATATTATAGTTATTATTAATGAAAAGAAAAAGACCTAACCAACTTCTACAACTTAAAAGCATACTAAAATAATTGCCAGTGCTATTGCAACAACCCCCCACGCTAGAATATAGTTTTTGTTATATTCTTTGGGTGATCTATTGCGAGCCATCATTAGCAACAATTGTAAAAAAACAATACATTAAAAAAAAAAAAGATGATATTAGTGAGCTAGCGTTTTGTTTAAAAAAATATGAAAGTAAATATTCGAATTCTACATAATATATTCAGACGTGAAATTAAAAAAAAAAAAAAAAGGAAAGCAAGCAGTTTGAAATATGTATCTAAACTCAACTTGAGGAGTGACACGGCACAAAAATCTTCATTTTTAAATATTCTAACAGCGTGATTAATGGATTATGAAGATTATAGAAGCTTACAACATCGACGCTAAGGACTCAATAATGGTAGCTTAGATATTAATAAACTACCCATCTTTGTTAATTGAACATGGGACCTCTCTCGAAAGTGCAAATGGGGGGCATGTGACGCTTTTAAAAGTAGGCAATATTCATCAATGTTTAATATCTAATATTTAATATTTATGAAGTCGAGTAACTCTTTAGTGCTGGTGTATATTATCTTATATTATTTTAATGATAAACGAAAAAGTGCAAATAATCCCCTAGCACTCCAGCTGTCTCGAAGTTTAAGCCGTGTTCCCTAATTATGGAGATACGCGTCAGCTTGCAGCCGAACAACTAATCCCACTCCACTTTGCTGAGAGTTTTGAAGACAAAATTGAGGAGATGTTTGAGGAACGTTTTTTTAGTATTATTATATGTAAATGTAATATAATTTTACATTAAATATAATTTTTTTAATAGTATTACGAAAATAATTATTATTTAAATTTGTTTTAAAACAATCATATCAACTTTTTAATTATTATTTTTTATCTTTATTTTTATCGATCATACCAATTTTTCAACTCTAAAATACTTTTTATCCAAACACATATTATTTAAATACAAAACAAATATTTTTCAACTAAATACAACACTCAAAAAATGAATTGTATTCAAACGCAATTAAAATGCAATGCATTTACCAAATGAACCATTAGATTATATATGAATTGAATTTTAAAAATATACACTTGTTAAAAACGAATGGTAAAATATATATATATAAAAGTTTAAAATATATTAAAAAATAATACTAAAATAACTTTTTTTTTTTCAAAATTCTATATAATTTAAAATATATATCTTATTTTAACTTGAAATAATTAGATTATAAATTTTAAAGTTTTAATTTCTAAAAAATGATTGAAAAATAAATAGTAAAATTTAAAAAAATTTTAAAAAGAGTTTTACAAAACTCCCCCAAAACGCCCTTAACCTTTCCATTTCCAATCCAAGGAGCACATTGTTTGGAGTCTAGGATATATTGTTTTATTTTTTCTTTTTGCTAAAAATATTGTTTCAAATTTTTTGTCTTAATGATTGTTTGTTTAATAGTTTTATGTCATACGCTTTAATTTAAAATTTTAATCACATAAAAATAATAAATATTAATAAATTAATGATGGTTAGAACAAAAATTGAGATAATCTCCCATCAATAACTATATTTTAATACAGATTTTGTATTAAAATTGTGCAACTTTAAATTTAAATTTAAAATTTATTCCCAATCCATTTATTTCAAATTTTACTCTAAAACGAGTGTTCCTCGTATGTTCTATTATATTCCGTTTACAATAATTACTCTATTTTATCAATTAAATCAAATAAAGCCATTTATGTAATAAAAAAAGATACAAAAGGAAGTAATTTGTTGAATAATCTACAATTAGGTAAAATACAAATCAGTAAACTTCTTTTAGGTATTTTTTTATCATTAAAAATATTTAATAAATAAGGAGGGATAGATCAAACTGCATAATCGTTTGTGCGATCTCTACAGTGTTGCGTTGGCACACCACTATTCATCTACTCTAAGATAGCACCGTTTTTATGCTCAGTTGGACGGCCAAACGAGCTCCATTAAGTTTAGATTCATGTTGGCGCTCGGTTGAATATTGCCTGAAGAACAATCATTAAGACGGAAGAAATGGATAATAGATTTGAATTCGATTACTTGACCCTTTTGTTTGCGCTTTAATATATATTTTTTAAGCTCACTATAATAGAGTATCGTTACAATAATTTATATTTTTATATGTCAGATCTAATTAAAACTATATAATAATTAAATATATATGTAAAAAATTTAATAGAACTTAACATAGTTACGAAGGTTTAAAATAAAATTCTATTTATAAGATATTTTTTAGATTGTTGAGAATTCTCCCTTTTGTTTTTCTCTTTTTTGCGATTTATTTTATTTCATTTTTCTTGTTATGTCATAAAGATGATCAAGAGTTAACACTCAACCTGCCAGAGTTTTCTTTAAAGAAATAAAGATTTGTAAACAAGCTACGCCTACTGGATGCATTTTATATATAGGAACTTCATTAAAAAAACGTAAAAATGAAAGAAAGAAATGTATCGTACATGTAGGATAAATGTGATGTTAGTTGGCAGACAAAGTTTTTGGGTTCATAAAGCTGAAGCTTTTTTCAAAGCCTTAGCTTAGGTATATTTTGTTCTACCCAAAAAAAAAAAAAAAGCCTTAGGTGTATTTAGCGACAGAATCCATCACCAAAATATTAGATTCTCCCGGGATGCAAACACGCAAAGTGCGGATAAGCTGAGTTTATAAGGATAAATTGCCATACTCGACCCACTTAATTGAGGATTAAATTCGGCTGTTAATCCCAAAAAAAAGAAAAATTTTTAAAAGAAAGAAAAAATGAAACTTTAGGTGGCGTTTGGTATTGTTTTTGAAATGTTTTCTGTTTTCAAAAAAATTGAAAATGAGAATGTTTTGAAAACTGTGTTAAGATCATTTCTGAAACTGTGTTTGGTTATGTTTTCTGAGTATATATTTTGAAAAACATAAAAATAAAATTTTGTTTGGTTATATTTTTTCAAAACCCATTTCATTTTTAAAAAACCCAAAAAACACAATATTTTTTGGAAATGAAAACAAAAAGTGAAAACAACTTTTTTTCGTTTTCAAAAAACTCAAAAAAACAACATAGTTGAAAACGGTGTTTTCAAAACGGTTTTGAAAACTTTAAATAAACAAACGCTATTTTGAATCCATTTTCATTTTCTGCGTTTTTGAAAATAGAAAATCATTTTCAAGAACAAAAACAAACGCCCCCTTAGTGTTTTGAATCCGTCATCTTATTAGTTTGCCTTTATATATTTCGAGCAAGTATGTATATACACAATTATATAACTTATTTGCTGTATATTGTTGTGGGTCACTATCATTAGATAATATTAACCGAGGAATAGAATAAAAATAAAAATTTACCTCTAAAAAAATAATAAAACCATCCAAATACTATTTGAGCACGTATTGTTAATAACATCAACTTCAATAATAATTTTTGAATATTAATTTCCGTGGTTATGATTTTTTTTCGAATCTAAGAGATATATAAATTCTGTATATTAAGTAGAGTTATATATAATATTACTATTAAATTATACCTATAACTACGTGATGATAAATTATATATATAATTTTTTAATTTTAAAAACATTAATAAAAAAAGATAACTCACATATTCTTTGTAAGTTGATATTAATTAAAAATTAGGATTAGAATTATTGTATTTATAATCTTTTGTTGCGAAGAAATTATCCGAATATAAACTAAGGGGAGTTTGAGGGAGATGTTTGGAGATATTATTTTTGGGTTGGAAAAAAGTTGTTTTGGAAAATGTGTTTAGGAGAAAAAACTATTTAAGGTGAAAAAATAAAAAATTTTAAAAATTTTTTTAGAAAAAAAATCAATATGGATATTATTTCGTTTCTCTCGAAATTCTATATGATTAAAAAAAAATCTCATTTAGACTTGTATACACAAAGTTATGAACTTTTAAAATTTAAAATTTATTGTAGTATTTTAAAAATATAAATAATAATAAATAATGAAGTTTAAAAAAAAAAAAAAAAAGTCCAAAACTAAAACTAGGCCTAAGTTGATTGCTATTGAACCACCAGTCCTTGCACTTTGTGCAGTGAAGCATAACACGAAGGTGGATCAAACCGAGTGGTTGAAACATATGCAAGGATGTTGCACATATTTAAATACCAAAAAAGAAAAATGCATTTCATGAGTGCTTAACTACTAATAAATAGTTAGACAAATATGCAATTTTTAATGCATAGAGATATTAATTAGATCGGCGGCTTTCTTTCTGACACAACTCAGGACGCGTTTGAGTCAAGGGTTCAACTCCCATTTTTCCATTTTAATTTTTGTTTTTATTTTCTAAAAAATAAATAAATATTATAATTAACTTTAAAAAAATCAACTAATTTCAAAAAAAAAATATTCAATTCCAAACCCTTGTATCCCAATGCATGCTTATTATTATATAATATTAATTTAGATAGATTGAATTGAATTTCTTTTCTGAAATTGTAAAACGTTGTTAATGAAGTGTTTTTTTTTTTTTCCCATCAAATTAGACACATACAAAAATTGTATCTTCATTATTCAACGTCCCGACCATGTAGCCATGCTGTGAGCTGGTAAATTAAATTTAACATATATATATATATCAACAAAAAAGGACAGTTGAATATTGAATGCCGTAAAACTTGAGACTTCTAAACTCTTATATTTTAAATGATCATCTCATTAAATAAACTAACTCAAATTTTGACATGTTCTAATAAGATAGTTTTTATTTTTTTTAAGTCAGCAATATAACATTAATTAACGGAAGAAATCACTAGTTTAAGGTTGTTGGGGTTTGATATATCATCTTAAATTTAAAATTTTTAAGAAATTGACCTGACATTTAAATGATCAATTTGTTAAATACAGTGGTTCAGTACTTCATTTCCTCTTATATATGCTATGTATATGATGGGTTAGAACAACATGCTCAGGTTGCTGCTGCTGCTGCTGTTGTTGTTGTTGTTGTTATTGTTTTAAACTGCTTAGTCATGATTATTGAATAGGGTTTTCAATTTAATATTAGTATCATCTAAATGGCTCAAACTTGTCAAAATAAGAGAGAATCCTAGCTATCTTTGTAACCATCATGAGAATTTATTAAAGGACATGGGACATGGTCCTTTTCTTTTTCTTTTCCTTTTATCTTTTTATTAGGCTGATAGGATATATATGTGGCTCGCACTTTGAACCATTCGGCAATTAAAATAACCATATCGCGCTATTATTCCATTCGGACCAGTACTGAAATTGATGGTACATATAAAATGCAATGTTATATCCAAGATTCCGTAAAATGTTATGGGAAACCTAGCTGGAATAAAGCGGCAAAACAAGATGCATATGTGTATGTATATACATATATATCACATTACTAGATATTTATACAGTACTACTAGATATTTATATAGTACCACTAGATATTTTGCAAATTAATTAACTTTTTCTTCGTACACAAAGTACGATCAATAACATAAAATTGTTAGGTGCAAAATTAAATACATGCACGTACGTATTTCTGCTCTTTGTACGAAGAATACGAAACTCGCTTTATAGTATATTTTGATCTCCTCAATCAATTAAAAGCAAATTAAATTAACATGTAATTTAAATGACTAGGTGATAATTGCAGGAAAAAAGAAAGTTTATATCTTTTTATACAATTTGGTAATGAATGCAATCGCGATCACATGTTAAATTTACTAATAATTTTACACTTTTTTTTTATCATCTGAATCTTCTCACCGGACAAAATTTTTAAAATTAACAAAAATATTTATGACATGCAATATTCTAATTAGTATGAACTGAATAATTGTATTCATTTATTTATTCAATTATTTAGTAATTTAATATCTGTCTAAGTTAAACACAATTCTAATCACGTGTTAAATTTAATATAATAATTTTGCATCTATTTTGACGTTGAATCTTGTCACCAGCCCTAATAAAAGGCATTATTTAAAAAAAAATTATGGACACGCAATCTAATCTAGAACTACTAAGTCCAATAATTTGTGCTAGATCCTGAACAGTCCTCCTCTTTTTTTTTTTGGCGTAGGAAAATCATTGAACCTCTTCGAAGTCGGTCGATGGCAAGAGTTTCTTGTAGAATTATTCGTAATTAGCCAAAGAAAAGCGATAAGCAATAGAATATTAGTGCCTGATGGTTATCTTTTACCTAAAAAAAAAAAGCTACTAGAGGACAAAAGACACTTTTTTCTGTTAATCAAAAAATTTTAATAATTTCAATGTTATCACATGAAATATATAGGACCATTGAAAGGTCTGAGAATAATGACTCTACGATAAGAGTTGTCGGCCCGTTTTATACATGGGAACGGCTGTACTTAGCTCAACATTTGATTCCAATATGTTTCTTTATTAATGCATGCAATTAGTTTCAGATCAATGGAACCTCTTGAAATTTTTCGATATGATTAATTATGTATTAGCTTGCGAGTTTCTTCTAAAACAAGGGTTTATTAAGTTAATAAAATAGTCAAAAACTATGTTTTCCCTCTTTTCTCAACAGTATCATTTAGTAATTAAGGTAGTCGTATTTTACATGCTCTGTATTTCTTGAATATACTTTGTGCAACATTTATCATAGTTCTGCTGAAAAGTGCAAACGCTTTATGATTGCACATATAATATGATAATAACTTTACGGCTGATTCCACCACAAAATTATATAGTTCATATTTTCCCACCCACTAAGTCCAAAGAGTGCAAACGCCCTAAATCACACGAAACTACATCCGCCACGTTCAAACCCTAGAGATTCTACGTTCTAGTTGACCAATCATGTATATTTCATTATTTCTTACCAATAAGAGCCAGCTAAAGCTGACTTTGCATTTTTTCTTACGCGCGTTAGAACATAAACTTTGACACCTACTCCCTAATAATTAATTAAGTCTTCGTCTTATGTTCACAAATTTCCTAAACTCAAACAAACAGTTATTTTTACCAAATTTTGTTTTTATCCATATTGTTATTTTGGAGGGAGTGAAAATGAGAGAGATGGAGTGGTTAATCACCTAAATTAGGGAAATGAGAAAGAAGAAATAGGTATTTTACTTTATGGTATTTAGTATGATAAAAAAGAAAAATAAAAATAAAAATTATATCTCTTGTTTGATATAGAGATATGAGAGAAAAAGAAACAATAAATTTCATTTGTAAAATAACTACTTTATTTATAACTAAAGAGATAAATTGAATTACTTCAAAAATCCCTCCAATAACGAGATATCAAAATCAACATATTTTTGTTAAATCTCTCCATTTATAAAATTATTATTATATCTGTTACTAATTAGATAAATTGAATCACTATAAAAATCTCAAAATACTTTTATCAACCCTTCCATCACTCCCCTTCTTTCCACTTTTCTCTGTTACGAGATACACTCTTTTTCATGGATCTCCACTTCTTTGTCGTCCTTTTTTTTTTTTTTTCTGCCCTTTTCGAGGATTTGTCCTGACTCTCCTAAGTGATGAGAAACTCCACTCTTCTGTCACGTCCCTGTGGGTGTATGCCTGACCATGATCTGTAGATATGCATGGGAATAGATTCAAATAAATATTCCATGAATAACTGATAAGTATGAAACTCATCGGATATATATATACATATATGTATACATATCATTATAAAAACAACATTAGGACTCAGAATAAGAAGCATGGAGAGAGAGAGAGAGTGGGTCAGAATTCAGATGGCGTGAAGTGTGGGTGTGTGTGTGTGTTATTTAATATAGAATTAAATGAATTATCCAGGGCAATATAAATAATTATATTATACGATACATGCAATCTTGAAAGAAAACTTGGAATTGCAGGAACATTGGATATATAGGACATGGGTTGGAGATAAGGCTTCTCCTTAGGACCAGAATTTTGATGGCTTTCCTCCCGATTTGTCAACTTCCATATTTACCCACTTCAGCCTACCTCCCCCGATGGTCATTCGGCTACAGGTATACACATATGTAGTATAATACAATAAAATAAATATAATAGAAAAATAATGAGTACATAGGTAGTTTTTAACACCTGTTTAAAAAAATGGAACTTTTTCTTAATTTAGGAAAACAATATATCGTGGCCATTAAACTGTTGATTAATCAATTAGTGAATCATCAGATATCAAGTTGTCCCTTGATTGACCATTTTTTCAGAGAGGTCAGTTTTTAAATTTAATAAAATTTTAGACATTTATACTTAAAATGCCGTTTACCCACATATATGATATTCTTAAATAATATTACTGTTCTCACCTTGGCCTCTTTAATTAGAAGATCATTTCCACTTTGTCACCCCCTCCTTCCAATGTTAAAATTTCTCACATTACCTCTTAAATTTTCAATTGGTCCAACTTAAACTCTTTAAAAACAGATTGAAAAAAGGAGGTTGTGTAATCACGTGGCGTTCAGTCAGAATTAAAAACCAACGAAAAAGACCATGTAATCAATTTGCACTCAACTCGCTTTTTTCTATGTTTTATGACTAGAAATTTTTTACCAAAGACTTTAGGTGAGACTAATTTAATATTTTAGAGGTAAAATTAGAATATTTAAAATTCAAAAGTCAAATAATTTAGAAGATATAGATAAGGTTAATCCTAAATAATAATGTAATTAATGGGACGTTTGTTTACAGTTTTACATTTGTATTGTGTTTAAACATAATATAATTTTCATCCAAACGTAAAAGTTTTACATTTAAATATAATGTTTTTCAATAGTACCTCAAATACATTTACTATTCCAAAATATATTGAAAATAATTTTTTTTCCATCCACATCATAATCTCTCTCTATCTCATTTTTTCTATCTGCTTTTACTAATCACATTAATTTTTCAACTCTAAAATATAATTCAAATATTTTTCCTCCAAACACACATTACATTCAAATACAAAGCAAATACTTTTCATCTAAATATAAAATGTATTTAATGCATTACGTTCAAACACAATACATTTATCAAACGCTCCATAAGTTTTTGCGAGGAGCATTTAATTTTAGCAATCAATTTGTATTCTTAGTTATTTTTATGAAGATTTTGAATTCCCGTCTCATGATTATATATATATATACACACACACACGCTGTTATAATGGTAATTATGTGTAAAGTTTTTCAAGCTTATAAGAACCGGGAGTACTACAAAAACTAGAGCTATAAAACCCTTCCAAATTAATTATTTAGCCGAGAGCTCCCAACCATCATGTAATAGTAAAGTACGAACACTTTGTTTCTTATACAACAGATGCCATGTTGAGCCATGACTTCAATTTTGTCAGCTTTGTTAATTTGAATGCAGACAAGCACCCGAGTTTGAGTAATTGGACACAGCAGATGCGAATTCTAGGTCTGTCAAACCATCAATTTATTTTTGGAGGGCCACTATATATATTTCCTACCTAAAGAATAATTAATACTCACTAGACGCCAAATTAGTGACAACCATTTCGTATTAGGCATGCATGATATTCATATCCGTACGCAGGAACATCAAATAATGACTTGGGATATGCATAAATATCATTATTCAACTATTTATTGGATTATGAAGGTTAGAAAGATAGCCCTTGGTAGTTGTCACCTAATGGAGCAATGTTTTGACGAATATGAGATCGTTTTTAAGCCTCATTTATCGGCTGAAAAATAAGAAGAAAATATATAAATTAATATATATATGTGTGTGTCTGTAATCTTAGCATTCGATTGGGGAATTGATTTGAATTGTAAAATTTGGATTTAAATTAAATAGAATTAAAATGTGCATTTGGTGAAGCATTTTAATTAATAAACTTAAAAAATATAAAAATTTAAAATATATTCAGAAAAAAATCAATATAAAATTTATTTTATTCATCTTAAAATTCTATATAATTTAAAAAAAAACTTATTCGGATTTTTATATATACAGGTATGAACTTTTAAAGTTTAAATTACAAAATTATAATAGTAAATATAAATTGCAAAACTAAGGTACTAAAAAAAAGATAAAAATAAATTAAATTTTTTAGATTTGGATTATTGATCCAAATGAGGGCTTAATCGTAAGTTAATTATAGTCGTTGAACAACTTTCTCAAGAAAGTTGGCCGAACTCTCAGTCTAGGCCTTTTTGTAAGTACCTTTGGTCTGAGTAATTTAGACACAAGTTATTTGAACTCGGCAGGTGTTGCTTCTTTGTATCAATTAATAGTTTTTTTTTTTTTTTTTTTCCTGAGAGAGAGTTAACTGTACTTTCATTCAAAACAAAGAGGAGGGGTTCTATGAGAATTAAATATTGACAATATTTCTTATTTTATTTTTATATTAAGTAGGATCCGATCAAAATCTGTAATCTCCCCTGAAAGCCCCACCCTATCAAAATCCCAGTTTTACTAGACTTTCACTAGAACAACCAATCTTAGGTTTAAATTGACATGATGACATCTGGTTTTAGTTTATTTTTGTTGGTCTAATGAACATGATTTTTGTTAATTCTGTCGATGGGAGTAGCATTCATGTTGTTGAGTGACGATACTGCACACACACACACAAACGATTACTTATGCAAGTTCTAACCTCAACCATAAAAAAGAATATTGAAAATTCACAAATTTCTTTTGCATATACTTGAAGAATCATTCGTTCAAGGGCTGTGAATACGATATTAAGAAGTGGCAGCAACTCCCCCCAGAAAATCTATTGGAAAAGCTTGCTTCTCTCGCTCGATGTCGCTGCGCAGTGTATCTTTACGGCCATAAGTATGATAACAAGTTTAAAAGTCAGAAAAGGACATTGTCTTAAGTGTATGGTTGTCATAGGAAATGTCATTTTAAGACTATTATAAAGTGAGTAGGTAGAGATTTGAACTTTGGTTTTGAAACTTGAATTGACTAAAAGAAGAAATCCACGATCATAAATGCCACCATTTCCAAAGTTTTAAATTGTCAATAATGTTGCTCATACTACATCGAAGCCGAGATCCTATTTGGAATAACTTTTTCATATGGTATTTTACCATTTTGATTAAAAATTCTAAATTCTATGTATTACTATTTTTAAAAAACTCAAAATTTAAAAAATCAATAACTTTCTTGTTATAAATCAAAATAAGATGATTTTTACATTAAAATACTTACAATGATAATATAGACAAAACAAGATTTATTTTATATTTTATTTAGAATGCAATTCAAATTTTCACACTTTTTTTTTTAATATTACGGTGCTTTTTCAAAAATTCTTTTCTAAATATATATTTCTAACTCGGCCCTTAAAACTTCGTCTTTAAAATCCTCAGGAAGGAAATTGATAAGATAAAGTTTAGAAATTATGGCCTAGTTCATTAATGTGTTGTGGGTCCAAAGCCCCAGATTTCGCAGCGGACGGTGCTGGTTCACATTTGGTGTCGAAATCAGCTGGAACGCAGCCAGATCTAGGAGTAGGAGGACCTACCCATGTGCATTGTTTTCCCAAACAAAATTGTGACTTTGTGAATTGTGATGTTATCATGTTGAATTGAAACAACCAGAATGGGCGAACCACTCGCCTCTGTGCTTGCGAGCTAAGCAACAAACAGTCTAAGGTCATACCTTAACAATTCAAGTAACTGGTGTCATCACCTTGAGGTCCTAGGACTGTTGTTTTCTCAGCCCATACCCAAAATTTGCTTCACAGAGCACAAGGCATATGGGAAACCACAACTCTGGTACCAAAATAGTGTGACTTGCTTGGAGTTTTGGAATGTATAATTTAAACCGTGGATGATGAAAATAAACAATATGAGCTGAAATTTTTTTCAACTACATGTAAATAACTTTATTTTCAACTATTGAAACATTTTTTTTTCACCATTTACTAAATAAAAATTTGAGTGACATGATCTGCCCTAAAATTTTAGATGTACGTTAATTTCCACGAAAGTGGAACCATGTAGTATTCTTACTCTAGACAAAGTCCTAAAAACGCAAAAAAAAAAAATTTTTTTCTTTGTTCCGAAGCTTACATAAAAATCACCTATAATCTGTATATCATGATATAAATACTTTAACAATATATATATATACATATTTATGGGAGAATGGGGAAAATAAACAAAAAATATGAGGGAATAAAAATAAATAGACTAAAAGTTTTAGTTTGGTGATAAATAGTATATTCAAGTATAAATTTGAATTTACGTTTATTTAAAATCTCGAAAATACTCTTAACAATTTACTGTGCAAACTTAAAATTTACACTTAATTTATGTTGTGATAAAATCCAGACAAAATTTTGATACCAAAATTTATAGTGTAAATGCAAAAATTACATTGTGATAAAAATCTAGACAAAAATTCAAGGCCAAAATTTATAATGTAAATGCATAAATTACATTTAATTTACACTCAATTTTATGGTGTAAATCATTTATTTATAGTGTAAATGTACCAATTCCCAAATTAAACAAAACTTAGCCCTAGCCCCCAAATTGACCCACCTCTGTATTGACCTGCTATCACTAATAGTTGTCATCCACTAGAGCAATGCCAAGCAAATTGTCGGAGTAAGATTCATCTTTGCCTGGCGATCTGAGATCTATCACGATCTCCTCCCTAGAGCAATTCGACATCGATTGCGATCTAAGAACGCTCACAAATTCACTAGATCCGGCCAAATCTTACTAGAATTATGAAACAAAAGAGTTGGTGGCGAAGAATGTAGCTCAGCAAGAAGATCGGAGTTGGCAAAGCTCAATGGGAATAAGGAGGAAGTTTAAGATGCGAACTAGGAGCTTCCGAGAAGGTTCGTGAAGTAAGGAAGGTGAGGAATAGGAGGAATTAGGGTGTCAGATCACAATTAGATCTACTACAATGATGAGCAACTGGAGATCAAATTGCACTCAAATCTGGAGATCGATCATTGTCACACCTCTTTATCACCCTCGTTATTAATCGCCATGGCAATCTAGATAATTTATTGGCCGCAACAGAAATGAAGGTGATCGTGCTGATCTAGTGACGAAGACGATTTGCCTAAGATGAAAATAGAGATGGCCTAATCTATCGACAACTGAGTTATTGTGCGATGGAGGCAGTGATTGTTGCAGGAGACGATGACCGAAATGAGAAAAGAAAGCAAAGGAAAGAGTGAGACCAAAGAAGAAAGAGGGAGAGGCAAAAGGAAAGGAGAAAAAAGAAAGAGAGAGAAATTAGTGTATTTTTTAGTGGTCTGAAAAAAAAAGATCAAAAACCTATTTCAAGAGTAAAATAGAAATATTACGTATACTAAAATTCAACTGTGTTATTAACTTTTAAATGTTTCATAATATATTATTTACTTCTAAATCATAAACCAATTGATTTATATAGTGTAATCATAATAAAAATTACGTATACATTGGGAAGAAGAGGTAAATAGGCAAAACTCAACCTCAATAAAAATAAATAGGAGAAAAAGTTTAGACTCTTAGGAAATAACATATTTTTAGTAGATCATGATTTATCACAACTTAAAATTCTAAAAAATACCCTTTGTGTATAAATTTTGATAAATTTATTTGTTAAATCATTTTTTAACTTGGTGAATCATTTATATATCGAATTTGATAAATTTAAATAAATTTATCTAATATATCATTTTTTTACTTGATAAAAAATTTATTTACTACATAAACAAAGAACTGTTTCGTTTGTCAATAATTAATTTATTAGTGTAATTAAATATAAATCATCGATTTATCGATATAAATTCTTGATTTTGTAAATTATAATTACTAATTAATTGATTTATCATGTAAACTATTAATTTAATGTGTAAATTTTAATTTACTGATTTTGTGTAAAAAAAAAATCTCAAATTGAATAATCTATAACCCTAGATCCCAGATTAACCCAAACCCTGGCACTTCACCCCAAATTTCAACCTAATCCCACCTCAATGCAACTTAGTCAATGACCAACAATGAGCGAAAAGGATGCCATCGTTTTGTCAGGAGCACTAGCGATGATGACAATTGCTGGCCAACCTGTTTGCTAAGCCAGATCACAGTAAATCTGGGAATTACGATGGGGAATCATAGTAACCTTACGATCTCCCAACACATGATGGCCTCGTGATCTTCTTGACAACAATTTTATGAGGTGGTGTTGGATTTTACAATTAGAAACTTGTAATTTCATTATCGTGATCTCAATCTTATGATTACAGATTTCGATCTTAGCCTCGCGATTTCAATCTCTCTGATCTAGACCAATGGAGAAAACGAGAGAGAGCTGATGTGGACTAACTACCTCTAGATGTCAAGCTTGGGTAGCAATTGGAGACTCACGACCGATGAAGAAGATGAGAGAGAGCTGCTTTGGTGAGGAAGACAAGCGAGAAAGAGGAGACAGAAATTAGTGGATTTAGAAAAATATAAAAAAATGGTCAAAAACCATTCAGAGATAAAACATGGATATTATTTATATTAAAATTAAGTTATGTTAGAAATTTTTAAAAGTTTAAAAATTATGCTATTAATCTGCAAACCATTAAAAAAAAAAAAAAGCCTATTTATTACAATTTCCCATATACATATGTATGAATCAAGGAATGTAGGCCCCAAAACTCTTACAATCCAACAAGGACTTCTGATCCGCACCTTTACAAAAGAAGAACACAGTGGGGCATCGGTATAAGCAATTATCCACCAAGCTCACGTCAACGGAGCCCTTCTTCAGGCCCAAAAAAGGCCCAGGGATTGGCCCAACCAAGTAGTTCCCACCAAGGAGGAGCCTCTTGAACGGCGTCGTTCCGGGCCCGGGAAGAGCCGCCTTCACGGCGTACTGCGATGGAATCATCCCCGAAAACTTGTTGTGCTCCAGAGACAACGCCGACAGCTCCGCCATCGACCCCATGAACTCCGGCAACAAACCTCGAAGCTCGTTGTGGCTCAGATCGAGCGCTATCAGTTTACCATTGACACCCTCGTTGTAATTTACAACTACTTCCAAGGATGAGAATTTGTTATGAGAAAGCGTCAACTGTTCCAGCGAAGGATGGTCGAAGAGGATCGATTTGACTCGCCCGTTCAACTCGTTGTAACTCAGATCAAGCACCTGTAAATTTACTAGACTGCCCAGAGTGTTCGGAAGTTTCCCGAGCAAGCTGTTGTTTCGGAGGGAGAGCTCCACCAGGGAAGCCGGCAGAGTCGCCGGAACTTTACCGGAGAGTCCGTTGTCACTCAAATCGAGGTAGAAAAGGCTTTTGAGAGAACCGAGATCGGGAATCTCGCCGGAAAGGTTGTTTCGTTGGAGCTCGAGGCGTTTTAAACCCACGAGGTTATTGAAGCTCGAAGGAATGGGACCCACGAGGAAGTTGTTATCGAGGTAGAGCTCTTCGAGGAGAGTGAGGAAGCCGAGCGAGCCGGGGACCGGGCCGTTGAGCCAGTTCATGGAGAGGCAAAGCCGGTTCAAACGGGTCAAGTTGGAGAGTGAACCGGGAATAGAACCATGGAAGGAGTTTTGGGAGAGATCGAGAGTTTGGAGGTAAGGGAGGGTCCAGCCGGTCGAGGCGAGAGGACCGGAGTAGCCGGTCGGGTCGAGGGTTATCTCGGTGACGCGGGAGAAACCGGAGACGAGCCGGTCGCATCTGAAGCCGCAGGTGAACCGGCTTGTGAAGAGGTGGTCGCAAGGGTCCACGGAGAAGTCCCAGGAGCTCAGGCACGAACCGGGGGTTATGGAGTTCGAGTCGAGCCCATTTTTGAGATCTTTGAGGACTTTTATGTCCCCTGGGAAGGTTACTGAGTGTGATTTGTGTAATATTTTTGTGAAGAATGATAATAGTAAAAGAATGGAAATTCCAATATTGTAGTTTGACATTTTTCAAGTTTGAGGGGGAAAAAAAATGTTTGTATCTAATCCCAGTTCGGAAATTTAGAAACGAAGATGTCTGAGTGTAAGTTGAGAGACTGAGATCTTCACCAACACTTGAAAAAAGTTGAAAGTGAGTGGTAGTACGAGAGGGGAGAGAGTTGACAGTAATGTACGGCCAGAATCTTGGCCTTTTTACATTCTGTCTGCTTCACCGTCGGATTAAAATGAAACCATGATGATAAATATATACATATATGTATATATTTGTTTATGCATGTCACATGTGCATGCATCCCACGTGAGTCCATATGGTGTGTTATTCTGCTTTTGCATTTTATATTTGTCAAGACTTTTAAAACCGACGAGCTCTCGTGAAAAGTTTTGGGATTTACGTTGACCTAGAAACGAAGGATTAAGGTGGAGAATGATGTTTCGCCTTACTTTTGCAGGAAGTCAGCTGAGCATAAAGATCGACTAGATTCATGAAGCGGAGCAAGATTGAAGGCGACGTCAACGACGGAGACTAGCCATCGTTTATTTCAATACAATTTGAATAAATTGAGCTTTTGTTGGAGTCGATAAGCTTATCATAATATTGATATAATAATATGGCCATATTATGATTTTATGTCACCACTTCTGTAGCATTAATACTACCTTTTATTTAGGAAAACAACTTTTGTCTTTCAAAATAGCAAGAACTTTATCTCTGTTATTATTTTTTTTCCCCTGCCATGTTACGTGAAAATTACTCTTCGCTTGATCATGATAAAATGTTGCTGTTTCAATTGAATCATAATTACGTGATGTTGGTAGAGATTGGTGATAAATATATATATATGTATATAGTAGAAAACAATCGTATCAATGAGATAAAGTAATAGTCAGTTTAGTGTTACGTTAGTTCAAACTGAAAGAACCCAATTAGCGCTGAGAATTTCAATTGGATTCGTGTTAAGAATGAAGGGAAAACGAACGTTCTTCGTATTAAAAAAAAAATCCAATTTGAATTTATATAAATGAGCTAAAATCCATATGCTAAGCAAAGGGATTACCTAATTGATGCAAATCAACCATATGATTCTAATTTACACAAAACATGTGATTTATTAATATCTTTCTGTTGAAAATATTTAAAGTACATGTGCATTTTATGTTTACCTTTTTTTTTATTTTCATATTTTGAAGTACGTGTGATTTACTTTTTTTCATCATTGATGAAATTAAAAGGGGGAAAATAATTTTAAAAAAAAGGGAAAAGAAGGGTTTTTTTTAAATTAATGTCTCAAAAAGGGTATTTATCTAAAATATTATATTATTTATAATGATTTTAGAATTTTTACCCTCTTATAATATCAAATAACAAGTGATTTTAGGGTAAATTCTGAACCATGGGACAATACTCCTATATAGATGTACTAAGGCTATGTTTGGTAGAGTGGAAAAGGAGGAAGAAGAAAATTAGAAAAGGCATTTTGGACAGGAAAAAGAAATCTTGAGTTATCAAGTAGAGAAGAAATTAGGAAGAAAAGATATTACAAATCCATGGGATCCATCAATTTTTAATCCCTCCTACTTTAAAAAGAAAAGTAAATGAAAAACTTTGATAAAATAAATAATGCATAAAAGATGATTATAACCTTGATCGTTACTCATTCTCTCATTTTTATAAGGGTATAATTGTCAAATAAACTACAATAGATATTTTCTTATTTTTTTTCTCTTTTACCAAACAATATAAAGGAAAATCTTCTTCCTTCCTTTACCTAAGTATTTTTCACTTCCATCCATTTTATTTTCCATCTTTCCTACTAAACAATGCATAAGGGTACTATTGAGGAAATTATGGGAATAGTCTCTCTAATGCATATGTTTTGGATTTTTGCTCCCTTAACGCTAGTTTGGATTTTTACCATTTTTCTTTTTTAATTTTTTTCCTTTAACTTTTTTTTAACTTAACAATAAAATGTCTAATCCACCCCAAATTCTATTCTCTCTTTTTTTTGACTTAACTCTTTCTTCCTCGACCCTTTGCCCTTTTCTCTTCTTGTGCCACCATCCATCATCTGCCCTCCACCATCTACCATTTTCTCCTCTCGCACCGCTGATCCTCTCTCCTCTTTCTTCTATCCTCTCTCCCTAGCCGTCGGTTGCTTCCTCCTCGTATTGTGATCTGATGCCATTGGCCACGAATAAGCATTAGATCTAGCTTGCGATTTCGTATTTAGTTACTGCTGTTTCATTTACGATTTTTGTCAATATCGATTGCGATTTTGTCAAGCAATTTCTGCCGCTGTTGAT
This sequence comes from Antiaris toxicaria, assembly GCA_035233585.1. Taxonomy (NCBI): domain Eukaryota; kingdom Viridiplantae; phylum Streptophyta; class Magnoliopsida; order Rosales; family Moraceae; genus Antiaris; species Antiaris toxicaria. The sequence continues at coordinate 25,524,797 of CP141160.1, read as the reverse complement.
CTTCACTACCAGTCGTTAATTGTAGGTTGCCACAGTCTCAGCCATCAATATTCTCCTTACCACCATGAGGAGCAAATCTGCTCATTTTGTTTTTTATTTTTATTTTATTTTTTTAGCATTTATTTTTTTTAATAATTATTTTTTATTCTAATTATTAATATGGGTAAGGTAATAGGAACCTCAAAATAGTGATTACAGTAGTTATTATTTTTTAAACCTTTTCATATGTAATTGAATGATTGAAATTTACTTATTTATAATAGTTACAACATACCTTAACACATAGTATTATGAAATAAAAAATTAAAAAAATCTCAAAAATTAATTAAAAAATACTAAAAAAAATCCTCCATTCCCTGTTCAACTTTTGATGCTCCCTGACTCAATTGGCGAACTGCTCCCCTAATGACCCTCCAATGACCCTCTCTCTCAATAGTCTCGCAAGTTAAACGTGAGGGGTTACGGAGGACTTTTGAGTTTTTTTTTTTTTAATTTTTTTATTGTATATCGCATGTGTTAAGGTACAATATAACTATTATAAATAAACAAATCTCAATTATTTAATTATATCTGAATTATTTAAAAAAAATATCTACCATATATACTATTTTAATATTCCTATCACAGTCTTTCTCTATTAATATTTATTATTTTTTTAAGTTTTATTTATTTAATCAATAGGAAAGATAAAATTAAAATAAAATGGTAATCTGTAAAAAAAAAAAAAAGTAATAATAAAAAAGTTTCATAAGATTATCAAATGATATTACGACAAATTACCAAAAAGTATTTTATCATATTACCAAATAGTATTCTAACAGATGATATTTCATAGAATTACTAAAAGATATTTCAACAAATTATCAAACGATATTTTGAAGGATTATCAAAGGTATTTCACAAATTACCAAATGATATTCTAACAAATTACTAAAAATAGATTGTCAAATAGTATTCTAACAAATTATCAAACAACAAATTACCAAACGATACTCCGATAAATTACTAAATGATATTCTAATAGATTATCGAACAACATTCCAGAGGATTACAAAACGGTATTCAGGTTGATTATCAAATGGTATTCTAATATACTACCCTTTTAGTTAATTAAGAGTATTTTTAAAAAGACATATTAAATTGAGTTTTGACTTTTCTTAAAAAAAAAAATAAAAATCATAAAACTATTACAGTTTGGGCAAAATTTCAAAAGTGTGTAATTTTTGAGCCATTCCTCCAAATTCTCGAAGACGATTTTCATAATTTCTTCGAAGCATAAAGATGATCCAACGCACTAGGGCCCACTACAATCGATTCGGCAGGCCATGGGCCTCATCTATATCTTGGGCCAATTTCGCCCCAATTATGGCTTTGGCATGCAGGGACTTTGGCAAATGCATATTTATAAAAAATAAATAAATAATAAAACAATGTGAAGAAATTGCCTTTCTAAGATTTGGAAAACTGTTCACTTCCAGTGTAAGTGTACTTGCATTCATTAGCCATATTTAAAAAGAGGCAGAGATAACCCAGAAAGCACAGTTAAATAAAAGAAAATTGCACTTTCTGATGAGTATTTACCCTTCCACATTGATTTGCACCTCTGCAATATTTCATTACTGTTGCTCTTGTGTTCCGGCAGTCCTCGCAATGCTATCGAGATACATCTTCACACAAGTTTGGTTCGTGTCGAATATGAACGGCATTCCTCTTATCTGGAAATCCACATTTATGGCATAACAAATAAGTTTGGACACAAAATGTGCGGACTTTAACAAACAATATTTACATATCTTCATGTGTTGAACGAGCAGCATGTTATCATCCTTTTGCTCTGCTTATTAGAGCCTAGTTTCTCTTTAGCATTATTTGAGAAGCAAAGTAATACCCCATGACTTTATCAACTTCCATGTCCACCAGTAGTCTGTGTGCGAAATATTAAATCTCCAGGCTTAGCATGTAAATAGTTGATAAAAAAATCCCAGCATGTGAGCGATGAATTTAGACTATAGAGCTCAAAATTTTGAAAATTTTGGGGAAAGGTAAAGGGTGTAATCAGAAAATTTTAAAACCTAGATTCCAACTCTCTATATAACATGATAGAAACTGTTTCTCCCCAAAACTTGGATGTTAGAAAATGAGTAAGCGTTGGTTTTAAAGATTTAAAAAATCACATATAATTTCAATGCATATTTAATTGATTCTATCGGCAGCAGTTTCTCAAGAATCCTGTAAGTCACCGTGACTCTCATTTATTAAAAAGAAACGAAAACACTCGAAGGTTTTCAACCTCGAAGCTCCTATCCAAATCCTTCCACTCCCACCGGCTAAGCTACCCCAACGGGTGAAATACTAGAAAGCATGTTTTAATTAATTATTCAATTAGAAATCTTAACCTAAAATATACTCACGTCCTCAAACGATGGAAGTAATATTATCATCCACTGCTCACATAGTCAAATTAATTAAAAAAAAACTGTTTGCTTATGCCAGACATTTAGGAATAAAATAACATGTCAACAAGAAAATTTGATGAGACAAGGCTAGAAGAAATTAACAGATTTTTTCTTTTCCAAGCGACAAGGAACTGTAGGAACATACCTCAATCAAGCAACTGGAATTGAGGCCCGCACTCTGTTTAGGGCCTACTTCTTTGCTATTTACTGTTATTGAAGACTTCCCAAGGTTTTTGAGATGGAAAGATCCACCCTTGTCCATCTTTATAATAGCCTAGCAAAAGCAAAAACAAAGAAATGAAAATGTCAAACTCACTACAAGACAGGTTAGCTTCTGCCCTAGAGATTATTGCATTTTCCAAAGGCTTAAGGTGTATTATAATAATGCCAGACAGCCTGTAACGATTATTCCCTTCCAAACACTATACACATATATGGCATGCAGTATCGCCATTTTGTGTATAGATTTAGAGCTGTGATCCATACATCATCATATCTTTAACTCATATAAGACGTTTCTGTGCGAGTGGTGAAGGCTTACTCACTGTAGGAGATCAAAGAACCACTTACCTGCTTCCGTGATATCTTATTGGCACGGCCTTCTCTTCCCAAGTCAATGTCAACAGAGATGTCCTCTGTTGCTCTACCAAGTAAGACCTGCGCATGATTTTATTTACCATTTTAAAGCAACATCTATAGTTGGCTGATATCACAGTAACCAGCATCATATTTTTTATTTTTTATTACATTACTCCAGTTCATAACATGTTTGGGTTTATAAGGACAGAGAGAATTCAAGTCCACAACCTTCCTGATTTTGTGATGGCTGTGGTGGCTTTCAGGGCACTAACATAAAATTTTAAAATAACAGTTAGCTCTGATGATGAACAGTTTCTCCCAAGTTTCTCTAAACATGCCTACGTTTGCAAAATAATGGACTGGATTGAATCACGTTCAATACTTAATATGGAACAGAGAGTCCAAGTGCCGTACACCTTTGCTAGAACCCAAAATTGGGTGTTTGGCTGGGAACCGAAACCATGCAGCTAGAGAATTGAATTACCTCAGGTTTCTTAATATAGTGCTTTGAATGGTGCCCGTATAAAATGGCAAGTGCTCCATGAGATTCAATAGCTCGTTGCATATAAGAATAAGCACTCTGCTCCAGCCTTACGATTGCCCTCTTAGTGCCCTCAAGCTGATATTTCGCTACTGTGTATACCAAAAAAAAAAAAAAAGAAAGTCAAGCCATAAGATGGACGTACAAAGTGCAGTTTAAGGTAGCTTGTTTTAAGAGTTTTTGGTCTTATTTACAGATAATGAGAGAAACTTTGAAAAACTTTGAGTAAGAATGATGTTATGCACATGCTTGCAGAAGCACCACAAGGTTTTTCCAATAATCTGAAATTACTAAAAGATGGCATGGTATACATTGGTTAATCACAAATGGCAAATATATATCTGAATAACCAACATGTAAGAGTTACGTCTACCAATATGTATCCAGGAATGTGATAACAGTACCACAACAGAAGTATAAGTAATCTCTGTTGAAACAGCGGTAAGATGGTTATTTAACAAATCTGACTTCATTATTACCTTCCTCATTGGAATTGAAGTCCTGGTCATCTGGATCCAAATCCATGTCAAGTATCTACAGGGCAGAATCAAAGAAGAGAACAAATTATGGCAGAAGATGAAAGAATGCACACAAAAACATAGAGAGAGAAGAAGACGAGATAGAAGAAATTCTATACCAAGAAATCCTAATTCAACAAGGAAGCCAAAGGAAAAAAAAATCTCAAATAATGTTGACTATTATCTAACATCATGTTTCGCACCAAATAATTAAGCTACACCTATTAACGAGGTATATAGTATTCCGAGATTTACCATTGCCTCTACATCTGAAAAACAAGGAACATCATCATCACTCTCAAAAGGGGCCCCATCTTGATCTGCTGTTGGAGCATTTACAGCTGGTTCAGAAACAGCAATACTCATGGATGTCAATTCTGCATGTACGGACTGCTGATCTCTGATTGCAGTAGACACATCATGCTCCTCTTTGATGACAATGGAATTTGTCTGAGGATAACCTTTTAAGCTTGCAGAACCCGTGGCTGGCTTCTTTATAGAACAATCGGTCGAGCTGAGATGCTTTGCCATTGCCATTTCTCTAGTCTCTTCCTTCCGCATCTCAGGAAGAAGTGCCTTTGTGCTTGTATTTGCTGTATAAATCTGAGTTAGACCAACACTCGAGAAAGCAGCCGCCACATTTGTCAAGCCAAACTTGGAAACTGCAGATTTAACTAGAAAATTACTAACCGGAGGATTCAGACACATTTCTTGTACAACATGTGATCCTATCCTCTGAGAAGATACATTAGACTCTCCAGCAGTTTTCCGTTCTTTCTGCACCAAGCTGGGTCCCCTCTCACCAATTCTTTGACTATTAGAGAAGTCCTTTATAGATGAAGAAATTGGTTTATTAGCTCCTTGAATCTTCTGTTGTGTTGTAGAGGACTTTGAAGCTGGGTGATTCGGTAAAAAAACATCATCATTGCATGGAATTTCTGGGTCTTCGGTGTTTAACGTGCAGCAAATAACTCCATCTTTATATTCAGGGAATTGATCATTTGTGGTTGATATAGATTCTAGCATCTGGGTCTGTACATTATAAGACATTTGTTCATCACAATTGCTTGACCCTTTATTGTCATGTGTCTCAGCATGACACTGTTGTGTTGAACTTGTAGCGCACACAGCTGCGGCTACTGATGTCTCTGGTTCAGTTATATCGTTTGTCTGTTCTTGACCAACGTCATTTGGAGAATTCAACAAAAGTGAGCTCAGGTTATCATAGTACGACTTATCAATCATATCTTTTCCATCAGCGTTCATAGATTGAAGTTCTTCCTCGTTAAAGTTTAAAAGAGAATTAGATAACTCTGCCCAATAACAGTCAGGGTTATTATGGATTTGAAAATCATCATAGTCCGTTTCCATTTTCACCTTGATGACTGAATGAACACCATACCCAGATGTTCTTGTGTTCCCAGCATCAAAATCATCAGGAAGGTGATAAGTATCTCCAGGGCAAAGATCTTTGCCTCCGAGACCAATGTCTTCTGGCAAAGCTGGTGCAGAAACTGTTTTCCAGATAGGCATCCCAGGAAGTGGTGATGAATACTCGATGTTGTTAAATGGTGCAACACATCCTGAAACAGGAGAATTAAAAGCCTTATTCCCTTCAAATTCAAGGCACATGTTTGACTGATCGCCATTAAGTTGATCAAATGCAGGAGAGGATTTCACTCCTAGCTCAACATCTTTGAGGAGGCTGTGATCTGGCAAATCTGTTGGAGGCAGATTTTCTCCAAGAATATGAGGAATTTCTTTATTTATGTTGTTTTGCTCTATCAGAAAATTTTCCTCAGCTGGATTTTGAAGTCCAGCGGGCAACGAATTGATAGTTGCATCACCACTAGTAGCAGCACCACCATTTATCAGATTGTTTGGAAAAGCATGAGTCATATTGTCTATTCCTGAAACCTCAAGCCCAAAAGGATTAGAGATTGGATCGCCAGGGATGTAATTTCCAGACAAAGGCTCAACTCCATTTCCAACAAAAGTACTATTAGTGGGGGCAACAAGGAAACTGATATCCATGGAATCAAAGGGTTCACTGCAGATCTTCTTATGCAGAGCATAGTAACAATTACGAACACTCTCTGCTTTTCTCTTCCCAGCAACAGATTTGTTATCTTTTGAATGACCAAATCTGTTGAATTTTGATGGAAGCGTTGAAACAGAATGCTCAAACTCAAGCATTCTTGCAGATGCTTCTAAAGAAACAGCTGGATCATAAAGGAGAGAGAGCCATCGATCTTGCAGTTCCCCAACTGTAAATCTACGTGAAAATTGCACAGCACCTTTAGCCAGTGACTCCAAGGAAGCACCAGCCTGTGAACAAAATAAAGAAATAAATAACTCCACATGGGGGGAAGGGCAAGTTCCAAGAAACTAAGTGGAACAGCGCTATCGTAACTAGTAATGACATGGCAAGTAACAAAAAATATTGGACAATAAATCACCCAAGCTGTCTGAATATGGAAAAGAGTGAATGTGCGGTAAAATTCAAAAGAGATAACGTCCAGAGATAAATTCATTAGCTTATCAACAAACTCATCAAAGATCACCGAATCAGAGAACCAATTTCCCTCTTTACTTCTGTTATTGTGATCTCGAAAGGCTAATATCATAGTTTCGGCAAATAAGGTGACTTTAAATTTCCTTTATGGTATACAATATGGATGTAAATGCCAAAGCAATTGTCAACGTCATCAGAAATGTCCATATGTTCAAATTTGGACAATGACGGCCAAGGTAAAGACTTCTTTTCCCCCATTGTCCACAGCAATGCTCGTAGTGTATAATTCGACATATTCCATGGACAATAGTGAAAATGGCCATAATCTTCGGTAGAATTTTAAGCAATGGGCATGTAGAATACGAGTAAAACAACAAAGGTGGTCCTATTGACACACCCCTCTTAACTCTTTACACCCCCTCTAAACACACCCCTCTCTTAAATTCAAAGTAATTAAATTTGCTTAGTACACCCCTTTCATTTCCAAAATTACCCCTAATTACTATGAAATAAAAGGTACACTTCCACTTTAAATTTCTTTTCACACCCTTTTTTTTTTTAGTTTTGATATTCTATTGGAGGTTATATTAAAAATTTTACAAGAAAAAAAAGTTTTAAAAAGAAAAAATGACAAACAATATAACCTATTTATATATATATAATAGATTAAAATCACGATTTCACAAGAAAAAAACTTAAAAAAAAAAAAAACAACACATAACATATTCATATATATATAATAAAAGAACAGCGATATATAAACCTAACAAAAGAACAAAAACATATAAAACTAAAAATAATAAAGAAAAAAAGAAAAATATGCCAACGGATAACACATAAAAAGAAATACATATACCCAAAAAAAAAAAAAAAAAACCAACAACAACAACCACAATGTAAAAAGTGTACAATGAGAAAATCAATCGCAACATTTAACGTACCTCAAAATTTTTTAAGTTATTCATTGAAGAATAAAGATTATGGTAAAAATTAAAGATGTTGTTATATGTTTCAAAGTAATAATATTTATAAGTTATTTATTTAGGAATTTAATATATATAAATGTGTGTAGAAAAGTTAAAAAATAATATAATTAAGTTTTCTTTTTATTATAATTGAGTTTTATTTATATAATTAAATATATTATTGTTGTCCTTTTATGTTATTATGTTTGAAGGTTTTTCTGCAATTAAAACTTTTAATTAATAGAGAGATATGTAGAGTAAAGAAGGGTGTGACTCAAACAACAATTACATACATATTATAAACGTGTCCATACTGTTTACAATACCCTATGCATAGATACAAAATTCTCGTCTCCAGAAATCTTCCACTCATCAAGCTCCCTATGCATAAGATACCCATTATTTTCATTTCAAAACCAAATATTTCCTCAAAAACAAAAATTTACTCCACTCTAATCTCTCACTATTTAACAGCAGAGACCAGTAAAGGGTTTGCAATATGTAGAGTTCCACACTTTTTTCCAATCCCCTATTTAGCATTGGACAAATTCCTTAAATCGATTGGCCCTAAACCTAAATTTAGGCATAAAAAAATTCATATTTTCAACACAATGAAGCCCCAAATATATACAAACGCATTTAATGTGGAGAAAAAAGAACAGCAAAAAAAAAAAAAAAAAAAACCAAGAACATGAACATGAACAAAACTCCATAAAATAAAAACGAAATATGAACATGAAGAGGAAAAAGGAGAGCGATTTTTTTTTTTTAAATAACGGAGAGAGAAAACATCAATGGCGGCTATAAAAACTACCTCGACGGCGTTCTTGAGCAAAAGGTCATCCTCGGGAATCCAAGAGGAGACCGGGGCACCCATGGCTGAACTTCAACGACCCTTTTCTCTCTATTTCGTTTTCTCTGATTTTTTTTTTTTTTGGGTGGTCTGTGAGAGTGACACACAGAGGAAAAGAGGCGCTTGAAGACTGAAGAGAAAGAGTAAAGAGAAGGATTTCCAAAAAAAAAGGTGTCTTAGGCAGAGAAACTATAGAAAATATGTTATACAAAGAAAGAAAAGAAATTATACCTAAAAAGAAATTGGGGGGTGGGCTGGGCGGTGGCGACGACGGAGTGGGGAGGAGGAGGAAAGAAAAAAAAAACAGGAAAGAGGTTTTGAAACCTGGACAGTCAGTTTGGCGGCCTTGAATAAAACCACCACTAATTTCATGGATTTTCCATCAATTCCATGTCAGGTTAGGGCACGTGCAATGCAATCAACCCGCCTCCCTCTCAGTCCCATTTTTTTTTTTGGTCACTGATTGATGAGAATAAATAAAATTAACAAACAAAATAAATAAAAATAATAATTGTACCATCGTATAATTATAATTACTAGTCGAGTTGTTTAAAAAAATATACGTGATAAAAACGCACCGTTTCATAATTAATGACATTGAACCGTTTCATAATTGATGACTGATTTGTTATATAATGGTCCACAAAGGAGGACCAAGATACACCATTGACAGTGTAGGGCTCATTTTAATATTTGACATGGATTATTATAATAAATACGTAGTTTTTAAAAAAGGTTATGGTAAATGCATGTTTACAATAAAATTTTTATTTAAAATAATAATAAAGTAAATTTATAGTAAATTTATTTTATAAATGCATTATTTATTATAAATATGTTATATATCTTACATATCTAAAAATATCTTTAGCAAAAAAAAAAAAAAACCAAAAATATGTTACTTATAACAAAATTTTTCAAAGAAATGATATTTACTTCTTTCCCCTATTGTTTTTTCAACAAGCTCCCAAAGTCCTGACTTATTTTAGGTTGGCTATTGATAGAAGATTTTCTTTTTTCCAAGATTCTTTTCATAAACCTCTTTTTTTTTTTTTTTTTCAAAGAATCTATTGTTGTAAGACTAACGTTTTTTTATCCTAACATAGAAGAAATTATGAGCGGAAGAAAATTTAATTTCAACAGTCAAGGTCCTGTTTGGCCATGTTCTCTGTTTTTAGTTTTTAAAATAGTGTAATTAAAAATGAGAACAGAAAACTATTTTCACATGTTTTCAAAAACCAACATGTATTTGGTAATTGTTTTTTGAAAATAATTTTTTGAAAATGAAAATAGAAAAATACATGTTTGGATAAAGTTTTTTGAAAACATTTTTTTTTAATTTTACTTTATCGAATTTTGGGGTTAAGATTGGGATTTTGGACTCATATCAGGATTCAGATTCAGAAACATAGTTGAAATTTAGGAATGGGATAGGAGTTGGGATTTGAGACTGTGATCGAGATCGGCATTCGTTATTTTAAATGAAAAGGACTTTGAGCACATCCTAACGAATGTTATTTATAATAAAAAAGCTTACAAATATCTCAACAACCAAATTGAACTAAAAAAGAAACAAAAGTAACAAACGAAAAGTTACCAAATATATCGACTAATATTACCCACAACATGACATACCTAACTAATTTCTAATAATATGCCTAGTCCACATTGCGTGAGCAATATCATCTCGCACAGTTGTTATGGTTAGTCCTTGCATGGCTGTTTTGCTTAGTCTACATGGCATGAGCAATATCGTCTCGCATGGCTACCATAGCTGTTGCTGATCTATCAGATAAGTCCACTATATAATTTGAGTTCCTTGTGCTTACTTCATCTTGTCTATTACTATCAAGCTCTCTCTTCCCATTTTCTAAAATTAAGATCATGTTAAGTTTATTAACGAATAAAATTATGAAGGGTATAACACTATAACAATTAAGGGTTGTCGATGTAATTTATAAGGTGACATCATTTTCAAGATCAGAAATCGTGCTTGTAACACCCCAAAGCACTGCTCAACCACATTTCTAAACGAAGAATGCCTAGAATTGAACAATTTTTTGTAACCACACGGTTGGTTACCTTTACCTTTAAACTCATTGAACTAGTATCTTTGACCACGATATGGACGAAGAAGACCCTTAGTGCATGGAAAATCAAAGTCAATAACATAATACTCACTTATGCAAAAAAATAAAAATAAAAATAAAAAACATTCAATATACACAGTGAGCTATTTCATTTGCATATGATAGAAAAAGTATAAGTTAAGTCATAAGTATTTAATACCTTCTTTAGGTAATGGAAAGTTGCTTTCATGTCTTGTGATAGCATCTATGGACACTCTTGAATCATTTGTAGTACCCTGCTAACTAACTTAAACAAAAGTAAACAACATGTCAAAGTTGCATGCACACAAGATGTTTTGCTTTACTATACTATTTCAACATTTATAACTGACTTGTTTATCAAGAAGAACGTGCACACTTATAATCATGCCATCGATTACACTAATACATTTCTATAAACAAACAAAAAAAATATGAAAACTTTTAATTAGTTAAAAAATACATAAATAAAGATGTACAAACATATTTTTATAAACTTATGTCATACTAATCTAATAGATTACCTTAAATCATGGATAGTATTTTAATCAGTGAACAATATCAGCGGATAATGGAGATTGAGTTAGGTGAATTATATATTTTCCTAACTTGCATAATGCATATAAAGCTAATTTGAAATGTTGATCAATAGTTTCAGTTGAATGTTTTGTGTATATATATATATATTATAACTGATATGCATAGGCATCACTTTGCCTAGACAAAAAAGGGAAAAAAAAAAAAGAAGAAGGAATATAGCAATCTAAAAGAGGCTTCCCTGTGGCTTTGAACTTTGTAATGCTAGAAAAGAAAAAAAAAAAAAAGGAATATAGTAATCTAAAAGAGGCTTCCTTATGGGTTTGAACTTTATAATGCCGGAAAAGGGGAAAAAAAAAAAAAGGAATATAGCAATCTAAAAGAGACTTCCTTAGCTTTGAACTCTATAATGCCAGAAAAAAGGGGAAAAAAAAAAGGAATATAGCAATCTAAGATAGGCTTCCCTAGCTTTGAACTCTGTAATGCTTATATTGGTGTGCCCCGGTATTATGGTTGAGAATACAGCGACACAACATTGTGTGTGTGTGTGCGTGCGCGTGCATGTTAAACACCAAACAAACATCTAAATACAAAATACAAGACAAACAAACAAACACCTTCTGATCTCTAAAGCCCAAAAAAAAAAAAGAAAAACTAGTATTTGAGGGGCCAGCAACGGAGGTTGATGAAGGTGGCAACGAAGGTTGATGAAGGTGGCGATGGTGATGGAACTATGGATAACAGAAGTGGATTCCTTGATACCTACAGGAGAACTAAAAAGGAGGGAGAGGGAGAGAGATGATGATGAGATAGGAGAAAAAAGAAGATAGCAAGAGTAAGAGTAAGAGTAAGAGAGAGCAGAACCTGAGAGAGAGAGAGGACCTGTGAGCGATAACCTATAAAGAGAGAGAGAGAAAGGGGGGAATCTGTAAGCGATAACCTATAGAGAGAGCGAGGACATATAAAGGAGAGAGAGAGAATACCTTTATGAAGAGGGATGAGATTTTAGATGTTTTTAGAAATCTTTTAAAAATAGCATTTTGATATTTCAATTTTTATTAATTTTTTTAACTCTGTTTTCAAAAAGGAGTTTTTTGAGATCATTAGCCAAATAATGTATTTTTTTTAGAAAATAATTTTCTATTTTTAAACATAAAAAACAATTTTTTTTAGTTATATAGGCAAATAGGCCCTAAAATTTTAAGTGTTTTTATTTAGAAAAAAAAAAAAATCAAATGTGCTTTATCACCCAAATTAACAAGCAAACATTATAGAGACGATGGAATTGTGATATGAAAAATTAACACGATTTGCATAGTACATTTAATACTTCTCATTATTAATAAATACCACCTATTTATAAAGTCACATATATTAAAATTATTGTGGTTGTAATCATTATCTATCGGTAACTCAATATTTTACTTTATCAAATGGTGTAAGGTTAAAAATCTCTCTATTCTGATTTAAAAAAAAAGATATTACACTCCGTTTGTTTAATACTTCCAAATTTAGAAAATGAAAAATTTTCATTCAAAGAAAAATGAACCTTCTTAAATTTTCCATATCTGAATATTTAAAATTTTTCATTTTTAAAAAAAGGAAAAAAAGCTCTATAGAAACAAAAAGTTTTCATCCACTCAAACAATTTTTCACTTTTAAAAAAAATTTCAAACAACTTTTTATTTTTTATATCTAAAAATTTTTCATTTTTCAAAAATGGACTTTTCATCCAATCGGACCCTTAAAGTCATTCATATAAGTTATATTACTAGGTATTTGAGTTTTCTTTTTTTTAACAATATTGTAATTCAGCAAAATAATACTATTATTTAGACTTAACTTGATTCATAGGAGGATTTTTCAAACATAAATGACAATTGAGTAACTTCCTTTTATGGATGAAAGCTGTCAAAGATGTGGATTTTTTATTTTGTACAGTTAAATTACGGAAATTGATGGGGCTTCAATTACCACCCAATTACTGTTCAACCGTAGTAAATTATTTTGCAGGAGGAAGAAAGAGAAACTTACAAATAATAAAAAGAACATTTAAAAAAAATACCTAAATCATATTTGATGATTGTGATTATAGATAAAACTTAACAGGTAATTTCATGTCAACTTTACTAAAAAGTGAAGAATTTAATAACTTATTTGGATGGGAGGTTTATTTTTAAAAAATAAAAAATTTTTAAATTTAAAAAATAAAAAGTTATTTGAATTTTTTTTTAAAAGCGAAAAGTTGTTTAGATAAATAAAAAATTTTCTTTTTTCAGATAGAATTTTTTTTTTATTTTTTAAAATTGAAAAATTTTGGATATTCAAATACAAAAATTTAGAAATATCTATTTTCTTCAAAAAAAAATATCATTTTCTAAAAATGTAATTCCCAAACAAACATAACATAAATCCTTTTATCTTCGGTTTCAAAAAAAAACAAATCATATTTGATGATTAATGAGTATAACTTATAGTCACCGTTTTGGGATTATTTTTCGACACTATTAAGAAGTTTTCTACTATACTTTTATTACAAAAACTTGAATTATTTATTGTTTAAATTAACTTTTTAAACCTCTAATTCAAATAGAACTCTTTTAGATTACTCCCAATGGTGCACAGCACAGATAACGACGAAGAGCTCTTGTTCATAAGCAGTCTATTTCTGTCGGGCTTCATTCAACTTCAAATCGAAAAATTATAGCGGGTGGCCCTCCTGAAGTAGCACTGCTCCAATGCCCGCCAAAGTTTGGAAGGGCCAAGACTCGGGCTTGAGTGTAAGGGCGCTTGACGCTTGACAGTAGCAAAACTCTCGTCCTGAGCTTGTACCCACAAGAATCAGGCCTTCTTAAGACAATCCGTCAATGGTGCCACAATGGAGTTGAAGGTTCGAATAAATCAGCGGTAAAACGTGGCGAGGCCGTGAAAGCTATGGAGCTCATGGAATGACCGCGGCGTGGACCAATCTTGGACGGCCTGAACTTTTTTTTAACGTCCACATGAATACCATTTTCCCCGACAACCCCAAGAAAAAAATTTGGCTCGTGAAGAACTCACACTTATTCAAATTAAGATACAACTTATTGGTTCGGAGTGCATCAAAGACTTATTGAAGGTGGTCCAAATGCTCCTATTTTGACCTGCTAAAAACACAAATGTCATCAAAATACACCACAATAAATTCTCCAATAGAGGGTTTTAAGACTTCGTTCATAAGTCGCATGAAGTACTAGGAGCGTTGCTAAGCCCAAAGGGCATCACAAGCCACTCATAAAGGCCTACCCTGGTCTTGAAAACCGTCTTCCATTCATCCCCGGGCTTGATGCGGATTTGATGATAGTCGGATTTAAGGTCGAGCTTCAAAAACACCTTTGATCCGTCGAGCTTGTCCAACATGTTTTTTAGGTGAGGAATGAGAATCGGTATTTGATGGTAATCTTAATGATTTCCAACTATCCATGCACATACGCCAAGTCCCATCCTTTTTGGGAACCAAAAGAGCGGGGACGGCATAAGGGTTGAGGCTCACTCGGATCAATTTCTTTGGTAGAAAATCATCGACAATGCCTTGTAGGATCTCTGTTCCTTTGGGCTTATTTGGTAATGGAGCAAATTTAGTAAACTAGCTCTCGGCTGAAGATCAATCTGATGTTGTATATTGCGCATCAGAGGAAGGTCGTCCGGCAAATCGAAGGGTACCACATCTGTATGGTTGGAAAGTAGGTGTTGAATATGGGGGGTCAAGTCTTGAGCACTCTCAATGCTTTCTTTCATAAGCAAGGCTACCATGAATTAGCTCTCCCTATTTGCCAACTGAAATTGCGCATTTGCGGTCAGTATAACCTCCTTGTTAATTTGAGAAGGTGGTTGAGTGGAGAATGACGGAACAAGAGGCATGAGAGCGATTTGTCGACCCTTCCAGTCAAAAATATAAGTGTTTTCCTGTCCTTTATGCACCACATCTCTATCAAACTACCATGGCCGTTCAAGAATAACATGGCTAGCATCCATGTCAATGACATCACACACGATTTCATCTTGATATCTCTTGTCGATAGACAATGAAACCCGGCACACTTCGATCACCTTTGATTCGATTCCCTTGCGAATCCAGCCCACTTTATATGGCCGTGAAGGGCTCTCTGTCAGAAGCTCCAACGCCTTGTTCTCCGTGTTGCCACCATCCACAATCAAATCGCATACCTTTTGTTTAATAGTGCAGCATGTACGAAAGAGTGAGTGCCTTTAATAGGGGTTTGGTTGTCCCGAAGTAAGGAGTAGCTTTTCGACAATACACACAACGGGGTCCCCTTCATCTCCTTGCACCAATTCAACTCTGTCATACTCATCAGTGGGATTGTCAAAACCATAACCCGGGTTTTCTTCATTTTCGTAACTGCCTTCCACCATTCCTATAGGTCTTTGTCCCGGACATTCGTTGGATCGATACCCCGACTCAAGACACCGAAATCAATGGCCTAGAGCAGGTCGAGCATAAGGAATCACAGGCTTTGGCGATGGCTTTTGCACAGATGGGGCGCCTTCGGTCGCTGACTTAGGTGGATTTGGACTACTAACTGGGCCGCTGAATTGACTAGATTTGCGCGCTCCCCATAATGATCTTGCCGTAAGGATGCTTCCCAACGGACTTGGCGACCTGTAGCTCAGCCTTGTAAGCCAAATTAAGCTTATAAGCTGCTACTTTCACTTGCTGGTCCAAAGGAATTTGGGCATAATCAAAGAAGTTGTCTACAGTGTGAATCCAGTCAGGAAAGACTACTAGGTGTAAACGACCATCAAAATGGGGCAAATCGATTTTAATCTTAAAGTCATAAGAATGGGTACGATGGGCACGCCTCTGACGCCTGCCATGCCTACTATTTCCCAAGAACAACTCCTCCACGTCCTCGTCGGAGTCAGAATCTGAGGTCCCAACCCGCCGTGGGTAAGTGTGTCTCGCTTCGAACTTGGAGTCGTCCGTCCACGTCCGATAACTTTCCTGTCTTCGATGGTGGCCAATCGCCGCCGTTGGACATTCTCGAGCAACTTCTCGGTCCCGTTCCGGTTGGCCCCGTTGGTTCACCAAAGGGCTGTCGACAATTTGTGCCAGTTTTTGTCGCATCTCCTTAGTGAAGTTGATAAACTCTCGTTCCAAATCGCTGAGAGCCGCCCAGAGGGCCTTCACGTCATGGTCTTTGCCATTGACGCGACAACCACTGATCTCCACTCCTACCATTGTTGCCAGAGAAAATCTGGTGGCTCTGATATCAAAAATGGTGCAGCGGTTTTAAGTTGGGTCGAAGGGAGCTCAAGCCACGATCATGGCGGTTGAGATAAGCAAAATACAGTGCAAAATTTTATTCTCAGAGTGGAAAGCTGCCCAATGACAAAGCTTTCAAACTCTTGCAAGCGAGTAACGAACAAAACGCAGCGTTTTGATGTTGTTACAGCCAAACGGCAAAGCGTTCTGACGAATGGACTTAGTGACACCCACACGACAGCAAAGCATAAATTAAAATAAACGACATCAAAGACTCAAAAACGACAAATGCTTGCTCTGCGTCACAGCATATCTGGAGTCGGCAATAATTTCCCTTGTTCTTTTATTGCTTGCGTAGGCTTGAACAAGTTACTGAAAAAAGATTTTCCCAAAGGAGGTAATTCAACATCTTCTTCGATAAGTCTATATTCTTGTGGTAAAAATCTGGGGTACGTGTGTGTATTTTGGTTTTTTGAAGTAGGAATCTGGGAACTGAGATGGTTTGAGTGATGTTAAATATCACTTGAGAAAGAGAGACCCGATCATGCAGAAAACATGCGTAGTTTACTTCTCCTGGAATATTCCTATGATATGGACATTGATATGCTTTTCTCTTCTTTTTTTAATACAATAAAAAATTAGAGAAAAATATAGTATTTTATTGATAAGACTAAGACATATTCTGAAGCTTAAATCTCCTGCATCATAATTCATTGAATTCTATACTTTTAAATATGAATTCATTAAATTATAACACTTATTCTGATATGATGGTTTTTTTTATTAATATGTTATATCAATATAAAAACGAAAAGGATTTCTAATTCACACCAGGTTATGCGTTTTTGACCAATTTTTATAGATTTCTGATTAAAGGCTACTTAATGAGATTGCTGGATACATCATAGTATTGTATTTTCGAAAGTAAAGGTTGGAGTTAAAATGAAGTTATTGTATATGGATAAAGTATTACATTAAAATATAATATGTTGAGTATAATATATATTTGAATGTTTTATATTTGAATCACATTTAAATACAATGTATATTTAGATATTTTGTAATTGAATTATATTTAAATATTGAGTATGTAATATAATTAGTAAAAGTAAATAAAAAAAAGAAGAAAAAAAAGTATATAATATGATTAGTAAAAATAATAGAAAAAATTAAATAATTAATAAATATTTTATTAAATTTAAAATTTAAATATTTTGATATTTACATGTAGTATTTTTACATTTAAATTAAAATTATATTACATTAAAATATAATCTAAATATAATGATTATTCCAAATACAATGATTCTTCCAAACAAACCATAAGCTATAATTCAATAGTCATTTGTTAAATGTAGCAAATAATCTGGTTAAAAAAAAAAATAGGTGTATAAACTTTTAATAACCAGGCCAGTTCAGCTAAAGTCTTATGTCAAATTTGGTAAAAGTTTTACATTTTAATCGTATTTAAATGTAATGTAATTTTATACCAAACACAAAATTTTGCATTCAAATACAATCATTTTCAACGGCGTTATGAAAACAATTATTGTTTATTTCTTTTTTAAAACAATCACATTAACTTTTCAACTTTAACTTTTTATCTCTACTTTTACCAATCACATCAACTTTTCAATTCTAAAATACAATTTAAATACAATTCTAAAATACTTTTCATCCAAACACACATTTCATTCAAATACAAAATAAATACTTTTCAACCAAATACAACACTCAAAAAACGAATTACATTCAAATGCAATGCGTTTAACAAACGACCTATTAGATACAACCAAGAGCCAATACTAAAGACAGTCAAAACGTGTGTTATGTGCACATTAATTAAGTGTGGAGTTTTAATTACTTATTTAATTTCTATTTTCCAAAGTGTAAGATCTTTTATCACGTTATTTATCAAATTTAATTAATTAATAATTATAAGTAAGTAAATAAAAGAAACAGGTGATTTTAATAAGGTTTAATTTCTCTAATTCTCAATGTTACACTTAGATATTGAATACTTCACTAACTGTTAAACGATTACAAGTATTAATAGTCTTATGCACTCTAAAAACTCCCTCTTTTTTGTTGGCACCGGTTGTCTTGAATCTAGTCAATGAACACGTTTAGTAAGATCTCCTTGTTAGTATATGTTCAACTCCCTTCAACTGCTTTTGTTTTTTTTTTTTTGAAAACACCAAATCTTTCTTCCGAAAGATATGAAAAATGTAGAAAGTTTCAAAATCTTCAAAGTCTCAAAATACTATATTCACAACCTATGTTTTTTGTACCAAGTACAACTATTTTGAGACTATATATATAAACTGCGTGTAACTCCAATATCGTTTTGGATTCAATTTTCAAAATTCAAATTACAGATAATATTATAACATATTTAGTACCAACCTCAAAATTTGAATTTCAAATTTATTTATTTTAGTAAACAGATTTTATAAAAATTATCTGAGTATTTTCTCAATTATCTTAACACCAATATCAAAAATCCTCTGCATAATATTCTCAATTAAAATCGAAACTATTTAAGAATAAATCTTAGATTTTTGAAATCATCATTTTAAATAGAATTAAGAAAACAAATTTAAATTAGATTTTCATTTTATAATTTTACAGTATTATCCATTCCTTAATTATCTCTCTAGATCACATTCTAATTAGATTCGCAACGTCATTCCTATCCAAGTCAAATTCTCAAAAGTCTTTAAAGTCACAATCTACTTTAAACCTGTGACAAAGTTGTTGTAACATTTTGCAATATAACTTGTACTTAAATTCCTAAACGTTTTTAGTTTTTTGTTAAATTATTATAAATGTCAATATTAAAAACCTAACACAAAGTATTCAAATATTGAAAAAACCACTTAAATTAGATCAAGCAGTCACATTCTTGCTAGACAGCAGTAAATAAGCGAACAAGACACAGACGCACAAGATAAACAACATCAAAACGAAGCAGAAGATTACTGATGTCTGATTAAAGGTCAACTGCCACATCCTTTCAGTGACTAAGAGAAGCAGAAAATCCACAGTAATTAGTTCATAAATAAAAAAGCTTAATCCGTCACTCGAGCAATACTACTACGAACCACATATAGCCCTTCAAAGAAGCATACATTTGAAATCTTCGTACTTTGCGACGTTCGGTTGCTATTTTAGGAAGATGTATGAACCGATTCAGCTTCGTCGTCAAGACTTGCCCGGTTGACACTGCTGGTGCTAACGGAGCAAGTGGTAAGAACTGATTTAGTTTCGGTGACTGTCGGCTGGTTAAGTTGCAGGCCCGGAGCAAATGCGTGAGGAAGTCCATAATCATAAACACCTCCATTGTCTACCACCCCATGGTCAGGATCATCCCTACCACGCTAATGCAAATAGGAGAGAAAAAATGAGCAGCAAATAATAATAATAATAACAAGGAAAAATAAAATTGCACTTCTACTAAGGCCGGACCGCTGGAGATGTTCAAGAACTTTGTGCTTACATTATCGGTAAGAGCTTGTTTAATTATTTCCAACCTCCGGATCTGCAACCACATAAAAAAAAAATTAATTTTTTTTAATCCAAGTCACCCCCAAAAGTACTCCCAGAGAGATAATTTGGATCATTTGAATTTAAAAATAAAAATAGTGATTTTATGCTTTAACAACATAATCCCTGCAAATTTAAGAAGTCAGAAGCGATAATTACAAAATATGGATGAAATTGTTAAAAAAGTAACAAACCCAAATTTCCAGTTACCTTCTTCTTGACAAACTCAAGCTGACAAATCATCATGCGATACTGCCAATAATTAGGTAGGTTAGTTTGCTATTTCGAGCTACCATAGTCAGATATATGGCAACAATACATTGATTATTGAGTTTACAACCATACAATCATATATACATATATATTATTTTATAAGCAAGTATTTATCGATTATAATCATCATTTACGGCAACCATAGTCAGATAAATCTCTACACAAATTAAACAGGAACTCGTTTTTAAAAAAATAAAAATAAAATTGGCCCTGTTCTCCTTTGTAGTGAAAACAAGACCAACATCAGTAGTTTTCTTTTGACGGCTTCTTGCCAACTTAAAACGTCTAAACAACAAGGATTATCCTCACCGAAAACCTAGCCCTATCCTTAACACTAGCGCCTGCCATTTCTATTATTCATAAAGTCAAAATTGTGTCTGAATTTTCTAGATCCCCTGCCTAGGAAGCAGATCAGACTAATTAGCCATATTCCAATACAATAGGGAAGACATAAAAGCAGGTCACAGTATATTTTTATAACCACATTCAAATACTGCACACCAAGGTTTATAATTCTTACATTTCCAACAGAGCAGAAGACAAAGTTTGGAAAAAAGAATTGACCTTGCATAATAAAAGATTACGCTGCTAAATTACCAATGACACTGTTAATCACATCAACAAAACACCAGTCACGGAACATGAGAGCAAATTGGCACATGAAAATTGTTTGTTACTCCAACTACAAAAAATAGAAAGTGGTTCATCTAACCTTGCGACTACGAAGAGTCCCCAAAGCAGCTTCCATTTCTCGGTCAAGACTAAGCAGTTCATCGAAGCTCAGATCGCTTAGACCTTCACCCTTCCTCTGACTATCAATCATTCGGAATCCCCATTACTCCAACACCAAACCGAAAAAACAAAAAACAAAACTTAACAATATTCCATCCAACCTGATCTGCTTCCGAAGACTCACATTCGTCTCTTTCAGCTCCTTCAGCCTCTCCTCCATTCTCTGCAAGCAATACCAACACGTATGTAACCTGAAGCTTCTGCTTTACAAATATATATATAGATACACACATATATACTTAGAGAGAGAGAGAGAGAGAGAGAGAGAGGAACCTCATATTGAGAGCTCCAAACATCAATTCCTCGAGTTTTCTGATACAAATCGATTAATTCCTTCGTTCTGAAAAAAAAAACAACTAAAAAAAATAAAAACTTTAAAAAAATAAAAACGAAATCGAAATCAGACTTATCCGCAAAGAAATCTATGGGGCTATACTTACGTGGTGGAGGAGCTAATATATTCATGAAGTATACCCTGACTGGAAATCATGATGATGGAGATCTTATCATCACATAGAGAGTCGAGATCGCGAGCCATCTGGAAGAGTCCGTTGCGTCTCCTAGAGTAAACGGCTTGCCGGTTGGTCGGGTTATCTATTCTCTTGATCCAGATCTTCCCTCTCGCCATTATTCTCTCCTCCGATCTCAAACCTCAGAATATTTTTTCTCTCTCCTCTCTGCAGAAACCAGGAACAGAACGCAAAGAGAGAGGAAAACGAAAGAGGGGATTTAAGAGGGGAGAGAAAGTGGGTGAGGACGAAACCATTGTCGAAAACGGAAGGAGGGTTTGGGAAGTTGGGGAAAGGAGTTGGCAAGAAGTGACGAAACGGGGGAAAAACGGGAGTCGTCAGTCATCGTTTGTTTGGAGGGAGATTCAGAGATGAATTATTGAAGTGGGGACCACAGTCAGGTGCAGCTTTTCCGTCCGTCACCGTCATCCCCGTTTGGAGGCTGAGACGTCTGAGATTGAGAGTGAGAGTGAGAGAGTGTTGGCGGGTTTTGCTTAGCCGTAAGAGGAAAGGGATAGAGTGAGGGGGAGCCAGAACTCTCATGTTTTCTTCTTCCGCAAGGAAGTGTTACTGTCGCAGTGGGAAATTATACGACTCATGGGATTTTCTTGATCCAACGGCGGAGAGGCGCCCTTGCCTGGCTTCCACTTCCTGGCAGAATCCTGTGGTTCATGTACTATAACATCTGCAGTTGTAGCATAATAGGTACCAATCCGTGTGACCTATTCCAACACTTGAAATAAGAAAGATGCTGCAATTCATTCCATCATAAGTCTACACATTGCATTATAAGTGACATTCTGCTAGTAACTTACATTTAACAAAGAAAGTATTTCGTTCATATGCTGGCTTTAACTATGCAGTTTAAAATCACATTTAAGCACCAAATACAAAATTTATGACGTGCTAAATAATCAAATGTGAAATTCAATTAGATAGTTTTGTATTATCTAAGCACAAGTAAACAACATAAAGGAGAAGAACATTACTGATATTAGGTCAACATCTGTGACATCCATTCATCGAAAAGAAGCAGAAAATCCATGATAAATAGTTTATAATAAAGCTTAGGAGGCATTTGCATAATGCATTTTATTTGCATCGCATTTAAATATAATGTATTGAATACAATTTTTGTTTAGATGAAAAGTATTTGTATTGTATTTGAACACAAATATTTGTATCACATTTGAATACAATATTTATTTAGACGAAAAGTATTTGAATTATATTGTATGTGATGTGATTAATAAAAATGAAAAAAAAAAGGGAGAAAGAAAGAAAGTATATGATGTGATTGGTAAAACACAAATATTTGTATTGCATTTGAATACAATATTTATTTGGACGAAAAGTATTTGAATTATATTGTATGTGATGTGATTAATAAAAATGAAAAAAAAAGGGAGAAAGAAAGAAAATATATGATGTGATTGATAAAAGAAATAGAAAAAATAGAACGATAAATAATGATTGTATTTGATTTAAATTATAATATAATTGGTATTTAAATATAATTCTTTTACGTTTAAATGAAAATTGCATTACCTTGAAACATAATATAAACACAATATATAAAATAAATGCCCCTTAATGTGTGCTTTGAGGCATGAGAAACGTATTCCTCTGAGGACACATAAATCTGAAATTAGTCAACAGATTAATCTAAAAGAAGCAACAAATCGATGGTAAATAGAATAATCTAAAAGGAACAGAAAATCCACGATAAATAGTTTATAAAAAAGCCTAATGTGTCCTTTGAGGCTTGAGCTATTACAAATCATGTTGAAGGACACAAATCTAAAATTAGTCTGCAGACTTTGAGACAGGCCAGTTGCTTATTGCTATTCTAGGAAGATGTAAAATCTGATTCAGTTTCATAGCCAAAATCTGGCTGGTTAACGCTGCAGTTGCTATCGGAGCAAGAGGTAAGAACTGATTTCGTGTCGGTGACCAGATTCAGCTGGTTTGGTTGCAGGCCGGCTGAAGTGAACATGCGACGAATTCCATTATCATAAACACCTCCATTCTTTACAACCCCATAGTCTGGATAATCCATGACACCCTAATGTAATAACAAAAAACAAAAAATTACACTTAATAGTATTCTTAAAATCGCAAAATAAGGAATTTAAGAGAAATTTGTGTTTGAATATTCCTTTAGATACCATCTTTCTCTAGTTCCCCTTTCTGGGTTGCAAATCACATCATAAATACAATAGTAGAAAAATAAGCTTATTTTCATATTTTGTATAAAGGAAAACACACGTTAACTATAATTATTTTTATTAATTTCTAAAAGCAATTACAATAAGATACCAAGATTACTTTAGAGACAAAAAAAAAAAAAAAAAAGACCATGCAACTTAATATTTTAAACTAGTGCGTGCTTACACACTTCATTATTTATCATACACAAGATTACACTCTCTAACATGCGCTCACCACTAACTCACAAAGCACTCCTCACACACAATTAATTATTTGAACACTCCAGACTCCAAGCACTTGGACACACACGGACTCACTTAAGTAATTAGACCCTTGTGAGCACTCTTGAGCACACTTAACCCACTAGGACACCTTTGGTATTCCTTGACCACACTTAGCCCAAGACCACTAAGCCTCCTTATATAATGCTCCTAAGGCTTCTTGCTAGAACATTCTTTATTTATTATTTTTGCTAACTTAGCAAAGTTTCTTGAAGTTCTCTATTAGCAGTAAAATTAGGCGACAACTTACAGACACCAAAGAGTTGTAATTAACTCTGAAGTCTCCTAGAGTATTTTCAAGAGTCGATGTGACTCTCAACATTTTGATATCACAATACCAAAACATACAACCACGGAATATATGATAATTACATTAGCACATGAAAAATCTGTTGTACTCTAAAAAAGAAGAAAAAGATAGTGTGCATCTAACCTTGCAATATTCACGAAGAACCTGCAAAGCAGCTTCCAATTCTCGCTCAAGAGTAACCAATTCATCGACGGTCAGATTGCTTAGATACTCCTACTTCATCTGACTATTCATATTTGGAATCTCAATCGATTACTTTAGCGTAAAAAAAAATAAAAAAATTCAATTCATCTTATTACCTGATCTGGTCCTGAAAACACCCATTACTCTCTTCCAGTTCTTTCAACCTTTCTTCCAATATCTGCGCGCAAGATTAACACGTTAAACAAACTTAAGCTTCTGCTTCAATGAGAAAAAAGAAAGAAAGATGAGAGAGAATAGGAGGCTTGATTCCTCCAGCCATCTGACACCGATCGTCTATTTCCTTCATTCTGAAAAGCAATAAAAATTGGATAAAAATAAAATTGAAATCGGAAACCAGGCTAATCAGTTAAGAAACCTGGGGTTTTGAGAGGCTTTACAAGCTGATGAGTTCATGAAGTTCTTCGTTGCCGGGTATAAGGAGCGTAGAAACCTCGCGAGCCATCTTCTAGAGATTTCGTTGCCTCTCTTGGCCAAAGTGAATAACAGAAACAAAGTGCAGAGAGAGAGAGAGAGGGAGATCACAGAGGGTAAAATGAAAAGGGAATTAAGAGGAGAGGGAAAGAGAGTGAGGAGGACGAGACCGTTGTCAAAAATGGAAAGAGCTTTTGGCGAGTTGGCGAAAGGCTTTTGCAGGAAGTGACGAAACGGGACTATAACGGAGGTAGTGGACGCCGTTTGTTTGGCTGGAATTATTGAAGCGGGGACCACTGAATTCCGTTTTGTCACCGTCATCGCCGTTTGGAGGGTGAGAGAGCCTGAGACGTCTGAGAGAGAGCTGAGAGTGTTGTACGGTTTTGTTTTGCTTTAAGAGGAAGTGAGGGAGGGGGAGAGAGAGAGAGAGAGCAAAGGAATGACAACTCTTTTGTTTTCTTCTTCCACATGGAAGGTGTTCCGTTGGACATTACATGAAGCTTGGTGGTTTTTGTAATAAACCGTTTAGTTTGCCGGTTAGAAACATAACTCTTTTTTTTTTTTTTTTTTTTTAACAAAAATTTTAATTAATTTTTAAAAATTCAAATAACTTTTAACTCAACAACTTTTGTTTCAACTGGTAAATAGTGTGTAGGTGCACTTATTTGGTTCACATCAACTTTTTTAGGGTTTGTTAGGACACAGTCTCTAGACGGTATTTTATCATCCTATTTCAAAATTTCAAAATCTACATCTCATATTTATCTCTCTTCCAATCTTCAAAATTTCATCTCTAACCTTCAAAGTTCTGTTTCTAAAAAACTCTACAAATAGGCTATCAGTAATAAAGGTAGTGTACTTCTATAGAAGTAAATATTATTGGGGCTTAGCTCAATGAATGGAAGGATTTATGATAGAAAATGAGAAGTTTTTATTTTGTCATTAATAAGTAGGAGGCATGAGTTTTATATTGATATATATATGTATAGTTATTGAGATTTCACCAGAAAAAAAATATATATATGTAAAATTCTAGTAATATATACCTTCCATAATGAACAAAGTTTTGACTTACTGTTCAAGATTTTTCTTCTTTTTTCTTTTTGGATTAAGGAATTTTTTTTCACATTATTAACTAAACAAAAAATTATTCCTAAGTTCAAAAATTCAAAAAAGCAACCCATCAACTAGTTTTTTTTAAGACCTTTAATGATCTTTTTTTTTTTTTTTTTACCAAAATACCAGGAAGATTTAGAAATGTATATCACCACGCTGATCTCTTCTCGCATGCAAACAATTTGTCCATAAAGAAAAAGTAAACTAATATCTTCACAAAAAATTACACTTATGATTAAAAAAAATGATTGCTAAGAAATCTATGTAAAATAGTTTTGCCTGTAAGAATTGTACCAATAGCATCCCCATTTGACATATAACAAGAGATATTGATGTGCAACACAACATAAATGATTAGGAAAAAAAGAAACAAACTGCGACATCCCCTCATCTGTTCATCTCGACAGAAGCATAACAACCAGTTTATTAAGTAGTAGATACATAACTGCCAGTTTAAATAGTCAATACATAAAGCCGAATACATCCTTCAAGTAACAATAACATATCATACGAACGCTTTCTACTTGTGCTTGAAACATATTACTACAGATAGATATGTATATATATATATTATGTTTATATATTCCTTGAAGGGTACTTCCAATCTAATTGATGTCTTAGAATTTGGGGACACACCAAGTGGTGAGAACTGATTCGGCTTTGGGCTCATGAAGAACATTAGGTTGGTTGAGTTGCAGGCCTAGAGCAAGAATGCCAGGAATTCCATTTGGATATGCAGCAATGGAATCATAATGCCCTCCAGGACCCTCAATGAACCCGTAGTCTGCATCTTCCTTAATACCCTGACCATAAATCACACAAAAATTGAACATCTTACAATGTATATATATATATATAAATGCCAGAGAAATATTAAAGAAGTATTTGAAGTAGAATATAGTGTTATATATAGAGCTTTACTATGTGAGAAGCTTACATCAGTTAGACAATTGATGTCTTGTTTTTGTCTCTTGCACTGCAACCACACATAAGAAATACGAAATAATTAAAGGGCATTTCTATCAACACCGCCTGGATAAAGCTCCCTAGGTATCCTCCAATTATATGTTTAGTCGTTAAATTGAGGAGATGAACACAAAAAAACAATGAATTAAATAAATGAAGATCTTCCATCGATCTACTTGCTTTTTATTTCGAATCTTTTACTCGCTCAAACGTTATAACTTGAACAAATTGAAGGAATGAAAATAAGAAAAAGTGGATCATAAAGAGAAGTACCAAGCATGAATTATACCTTTTTGTTGGTAGTACCAATTTGATTTGACAACACCTTGTACTGTCAAGAAGCAAATATGTCAGCTCAATTTCAGCGGAGGGAAACCAAAAAAATTGATTTACACTGACAATAGGCATATAATATACAGCAACTTCAATCAAAGATTCAGAAGTACAAAAACACAAACAATTTTTTTAAACAGCTAGAACGGCTCTTCTGAATCTATTTGAATCATGGCATAGTCATTTTAAGAAAGGTTGAAATGACTGCAATAACCTATTTTTCACCCCGGGCCAGAGTTGCTACTGCAAAATACACCCAAAAGAAAATAATAATAATAATAGAGAGAGAGAGAGAGAGAGAGATAGTAATAACGAAACCACTAATATACTGAGACTGCAATAATTTCTATGTGTACAAAAGGTCAGATATGTTTTCTTCAGTTATAGCCCTAACAAGGAGATCAGCGGAGGGGAGGGGTGGGTTTAAGCAAGAAACCCTGATTAGTATATACGACTACCCAGATATTGACTTCTCTTGGTGCTTTTTCTAATAAAACAATAAAGACGGAAAAATAAGCTAATCATGATCGAATATTCTTGATATCAATTCAACTTAACAAAACATATCATGAATCAATTACCAGCAGAACTTACACTAAATTATTCACTACATATGTAGTATTTTTTACGGCTTTCCTGTGAATGATATAGAAATGATAAAGAATGATAATATATACCATTTAACATGGTAATGAAAAAATTAATGCATTAAACTACAAAAAATTAATAGAAGGTATTATATGTGTCGCGTTCTCCAAATTTTAGAAAAGTACTCGGATTATTTCCCATAGCAAATATGATTACATGCATGCAGTTCAGATGTCCAAATTACTAATCATAATTAAATATGTCAAACTAGTGTCGATACCAATATAAATCATCTATCCCGCATTCTCTCATAGTATAAAAACGGCAATACATACATGCATACATATATGTATGTCTGTATACATATATATATATCATCTGTGTTAGGACATTATGTCTCACCTTGCGTTCACGAATTGTGCTCACAGCATCTTGCATTTCTTGTTCAAGCTCATACAGTTCCTTAAAGTCCAAACCATCTAAGCATTCTCCCTTCCTTTGGCTATTTTATCAGTTTCCAAAACCAAACAATCATGAACCTTTGAAATCAGATTCACATAAAAAAGAAAGGGGATAGAGAAAATTTTTACAACAAATCCCTCTCACCTGATCTGCATCCTTAGATTCCTGTTTTTCTCATCTAGCCCTTTTAGGTGTTCTTGCATTTTCTGCACCCATTATTACAGACATATATAACACCAAAAAGCTACAGAAAGATTCTAGAGAGAGAGCGAGAGAGACCTCGTATTGTGAGCTCCAAATATCGGTCCCTAAAGCATTCTGGTAAATATCGATTATTTCCTTCGTTCTAGAAACAAATAAACAAAAAAAAAAAAAAACAAAAAAACAAAATTAAAAAAAAAAAAGAACTCCAAAATCAAGCTAAAAACTGGAGGAAATATATCTAGGGTTTGAGAGTTCCTTACGTGGTGGTATCGCTGGTATACTGATAGAGTTTCTTGGTGCCGGAAAGTATGATAACAGAAACCTTAGCATCGCAGAGAACACTAAGCTCGTTTGCCTTTTTGAAGAGACCGTTGCGTCTCTTCGAAAACGTCACCTGCCTGTTGGTCGAGTTCTCTATCCTCTTGATCCTGATCTTCCCTCTCGCCATCTCTCTCTCTCTCTCTCTCTCTCTCTCTCTCGTCCTCCAATCTCAGAATTTCTCTTTTCTCTTTCCTCTGCAGAAAATTAAGGAAAATGAGGAGCTGAAAGGAGTCCGAATAAAAGGAGGAAACGAGGCCAGTTTTTGTCGAAAATGGAAACGCAATAGTCGGGTCGGCGAAAGGGCCGTCTGAGCAGTGACGAAACGGGATTAGACGGAGGTAGTGGTCGCTGTTTGTTTGGGGACTGAATAATTGAGGTGGGGACCACTGCTTTCCGTCCGTCGCCGTCATCGCCGTTTGAAGGCTGAGGAAGGCAGATAGAGAGAGAGAGTAGGAGAGAGAACGTACGAATTTTTGTTTTCTTCATCCGTAAGGAAGTTTTCCGTTGGAGTTTGGAAATTACGTAATGAAGCTTTGGTAGGTTTTTGTAGATTGATCCAACGGTGGGTAGGCGAGCTCTTGACTGGCTTCCAATTTACATTTCACGCCCTATTTAGAACTATTCTAACTTTACCATCTTTGACTTTAAAACTCTCGTTTTGTAATCTAAATTTTGAATTTATCCTATTTAAACCTATTTCTTATAACGAAATGAAAAAATTTTATAATATTGATCTCTTCGTTGAGGCTATAATAAATAACATTCGCATCTAACAACAATGATGAAGCCAGAAATTATTTTAAGAGGGACTAATTATAATAAATATTTAATTATAAATTCGACAATTGTCTTGACTGTTGAAATTGATAAATTAATGAATGTTCATTATCTTTTTAATCAATCTAACTCTAATCCATCCAATCTTTACTATTTTACAGAAGATAATTTCCTTCACTTTTATAAATGTTTTTTTTTTTGGGACTTATACTATTAATGTTAGTGCTTTAGCACAAAAAAAGTGTAAAAATCGTGTACTTGATCATGTCCTGATATGCTCACCCTATTTGGATACGATGTTTATTTCCAAAAAAAAAAAAATTATTATTTAAAATGAAAAAGTATTTTTGTTTTAAAAAATGAGATACTATTTGGATGTGTTAAAAAAAAATTTTTTTAGAAACAAAACGTTTAAAATGAAAAGAAATGATATTAAAATATATATATTAAAAAAATTAAAAAAAATTTATTTATTTATTTATTTTTAAAAATTTACTGTAGAAAACCTGTTTAGAAAAAAAAAATCTCTTTCTTTCAGAATAAAAAAAATAGAAAAACTTGAAATAAACACTAATTTACAAAAACTTTTTACTTAAGTTTTTATATAGAAAAGGGGCTATATGTAAATTTGTACATAAAATATTGGCTAAAAGTCGCCGGGGGGGCGGGGGGTGGGGGTGGGGGTGGGGGTGGTGGTGTTGTGTGTAGACGAGGAGAGACTAGTGGCTGAGGGAATGGGGTGGGCTTTTGCCTTAACCATTTCTTTGCCTGTGAGAGGGTGGCAGGGGCGGCGCGCGGCAGCAGCTGGGCTTTTGCCTTAACTATCTCTTTGTGATTTAACAGAAAATAGGCTTGAGTTCTAACTTTCGACCGTTTGATTTTATTAATAAAGCTTGCCCTTAAGAAGAGAAGAATAAAAATTAAAAGAAATTAAAGGAAAAAAATACAGCTTTTTCCAATAAGTTTATTACTATATAAATCATCTTTTATGTATACGTTCATATCAGTATGTTTAAAAACCATGTTTTGTGTAATGTTAATTTTGCTATTACTTTAAATTTTTTCATTATTATTAAGCTTTGCAACTTGAAAAAGTTAATTTTAGTATTTAAAATAATATAAGGATGAAAATATTTTGATGGTTAGATGATGAAGACATCAATCAACAGAAAACAGAAATCACATGTTAAATTTGACATTAACTATACTTAGTGACATATGTTTGCTAAAAGGTTTATCATACAAAGAAGCACTCCTTTTAAGAACACTTTTTTTTATTCAAATATCAAAATTTATCATTAAGATATAAATTTAATATTTTGCTAGAGATACTCTAATTTATTAACCACAGGACTTCCCATTGCAGGCACTAATATTATAGGTTTATAGCCAGAAAGATTAGTTAGGGCATTATATAATTGGGTATTATACTCAATACTAATGGTTTGTTTGAATACAACATTACATATATGTATTTGGATAATTTGTAATTGTATTACATTTAAATATAATGTATATTTAGAATATTATTGATACCTCAGACACAAATTAACTGCAAAATGTGGCGGCCATTAGCTTCTACGTAAGACACACGGTCTCAAATTAGAAGAGAGAGAAAGAGAAGTTTACGTGAGTGAACAAGTTATGATATCAATTAACTTCATTGGATAAAAATAGATAAATTAAGAAGACACATCCGCAAAACTACGAAAAACATTTACATATAAGATATATATAACAGTAGAGTAGTGAGCTTAACTATTTTTATATATTAAGTGTCTATTTGGTTTAAGAATATAATTTGATTTAATTTGTAAGTTAAATTAAATTTGTTATTTTTTATTTTAGTTAAATTTAGTTTGATAAAGTTCATTTTATCTATTTTTATCTTTATTTTTATCATTTCTATATAATTTTTAATATAAATTCAAACTAAACTAAATCAAGTTAAATTAAATTATATGAATATTGACCAAGGTACCCTAATTTTGAAGTTAGAGCAAGCCAATCTTTGAACCAAACAGACACTAATTAACCAAATTCGCATTTCTTTGATAAACTTTGCCGATTGAAGGATATCCACTTTTGTCAATTACTAAATAACCCACGACTTCTGAGCAAAAATAAAATAAATAAATATATAACCCACGACTTTGACAAGTCTCCTTATACCGGGTGAGGTAGGCAACGACGTAAACATAAAAAAACTTTTATTATTATTATTATTGCCCGAAGGGATAAAAACTTATTTTTTGTCGCGGGGAAAACAAGGCACGGAGAATACCTAATCTTTTGATAAGGACAACCTAGATTGTGAATTGAATTTTCGTCGTTCCAGTTCCACAGTTTGCAAGTTTTTGTTTATTTAGAATTGTAAAAGATTCAACGTTAGTGCGTGATTTGTGAGTCAACGTCAAAGTGAAGTAATGGAACCTGGACAGATTGCGCTGCCTTTGTTGTTTTCTTATAAAGTCGGATCAATTCGGCATATATATCGTGTTTATCTTTTAAAATATCTTATATCCAGGTGTGGCTTATATTCTGCATTCTTCTCCTTTCACATAGATCATTTTCTACTACTAATTTACACGTTGATTTCATTAAATTAATAATATTTGAAGTCCTAGAAACTTAATTTAGAGCAATTAGAAACAACGCTGTAGAAATTGGTAAAACTAATCTTATTTAATCGAATATACAAAGGCAAAACATCATAAGCTTCACATCCAAGTTTTGGAAGATTCCCGATCAATATATAGCTCAAGCCAAGTGAGAATGGGATATGCATAATATTTACAAAAAATAATTTATTATCCCGTGAGACTTGAACTCAGAACCGATCAAGACATTAATTAAAAATAATTCACACACCCAATAAACACCAATTGAGCTAGCCTTTTAACTAATATCTAGACTTGACCTCGTGAATATACTTGAGGGAAGTCATGGAGAAGAGTAGTGGCAATAGGGTCGTTATCCGGTAGTAGCATTTTATTGTTTATCACAGTGAATACGACCAAACTCAAAGATACCAAAACGGAGATCACTAATAGAAGAAGCATTAGGATGTGGGCAATGACTCCTTTCACCTCTCGTGCATATTCAATGGAAGCCAAAGCCAGGAGTGTCAACGGATACGAGTAAGCCCACCATGCAACATTGAACCTCCTCATTGATCTCTTGAAAAGTGTTGGCCTGCATATCTTCACGCCAAAAACAAAACTATTATATTAGTATTACAACTAATATTAATGAATATACACATATATGTATATATGTACATTCGTATAGTGGTTGTCTATTACATTGTTTGGTTGAGCTTGAGGTTCTTGTATATATCTATGTCCATCTTGAAACCTTTGCATGTTTAATTTGGCCTAAAATTGATCCTCATAAAGATTTAGGTACGTAGTTATCTCCTCTAACAACCAACAAGCATATTCGGGGACAAGCAACCCGTTAAAGCCTAATACTTCTTGTACTTCTACAATTTGTAGTGTTCCCTTGGGAAACATACACTTTTAGGCGGCGACAAAGCCACCTTTGTTTTTGAAAATTTTTGTTATTGTATAATGTATGTTAATGTCTAAAAAGTTTTAAATAGTCTTCCTTCTATCATGATAGAAAATTAATAATAATTATTGTGCTCATATTCAACAAAAAAAAATCCCAATATAACAAATATGAAGTGGATAAGAAATCAAAACATGCTATATCTAACATATCTGAATACTAATAAATATTGGTTATAGACATAATTAAACGGTAATTTTACACTTGATTTTACTAAATTGTATGGTATAAAGTATGAATTATCCATTTTCAATATATAAAAAAAAATCCTAATAAATAGTATAAGTGTTACCCTAGATTGAAATTGTGGCCGCCCCATACAAAAGATTACACGTGAAATCATATATTAACTAATGAGTATGTTAAAAATATCAAATTTTATATATCTCATATCTTTTTAATACCATTAAAATGAAATGTAAATTGTTATATTTTTATTGATATATGTTTAAAAAATTATCACGAAATTAACTTGAAATAATATATATTTATAAATATAAAGATAACTTCGTGGGTTTTGAAAAATTATTTAAATCACTTCGCTGACTGAGATCCAATCTCAAGGTGGTTTTATAAAACAAGGAGACTTGGTGGCTAGTATTTAAAATCCCTAGGGTGATTGTATATAATTTTGCAAGAAAAAAAAAATCCTCAATCACAAATTTATGCATGTCCAAAATGGGTGGTCCCTCGACCTTATATCACAGCTGCAGCCAATTAATTAATTAGTATTTCAAAACTAATGTCACTATCTTGATGACCTTCATATTCTAATGTGCAAAATTAATATTAATTACCAGCGACGTGAACAAGAAGAGGGAGAGAAAAAACATCATCTTGGACCCCATGTCAAAAGCTCCAGCAATCGACTCCCAAGCCAAACTCGCCGCACTCGGCGCCGCGATGAACAAGAAGAACACCGGCCGCAGCATCGCCGGAAGGCGGTTTCCGCCTGACAGCCGCTGATAAAGCGTCACGAATAGCACTAAGTAATGCACCATCCCAAGCGAAAACAAGCACACGGCGGTCTCCCTCCATCCCATCTTGGCCGCCGCCTGCGCGCTGACCAGGTTCCCGATGACCGACAACTGGCTCGTCGGGTTCGCCACCCCGGACAAAACCTTCTTCCCCTTGGTGAACCACTGGCCATATATCTTCACGTCAAGAAGCACCACCGGAACGGCGAAAACCCACCACAGAACCAAGTATGGGACGGCCGTTCTCGGCGCTAAAAACGGTGCGGATTGGAGCAGAAGGAGCCAAGAAATCCAGGGAGCGAAAAGATAGTTGACACCAACATGGTGCAAGAACTCTGCCTTGACCAACTTAAAGCAAAACAAGCATTTCAAGAGGTAAACGAGAGAGAGTAACGTTAGGGTAAAAAGTGAAAGAGACCATAGTAATAGTAAAAAAGCAGGATATTGAAGAACATGACGTAGAGTACTGTTTGTGTCCATTAGCGTCTTCCATAGCAAAGCTTGGCCACCCAAAGAAAGGCTTATTCTGAAATAACCTGCATGAAACTTGGTTAAAATGGATCTTATAGGCTTAATTGAACGTTTTGCGGTAATAAGATGGAGGCTTATATGTTGATGATGATCATTAACATTGATATTTGTGGACTCGTTGTTAAGAGTTTGGTGAACGACTAGTTCGATCTCGGATTGAGGTCCTTGGCAAGCCATTAATGGCGATTAAATTGACTAATTTGAACTCGCAGAAATGGTCTTGAAAAAGGTTTGGCGTTTTATGCACATTTTGGTGACTTTGTGGGGGGTTTTATACAGCTATGTGAGCAAGATTAAGACAAAAAAATCCATAAAAAAATCCATAAAAAAATTGGAATAAGAAATGCAAAAATCTTTCCTTTTTGATTTCCAGTTGTTATGCTGTTTGTCTTCTGTGGGCAGTCTATATATAAATATATATATATATTAATAAAATTACGATGTATGTCCTGTACAAGGTAAGTTGTTGGCTGCGGAAAACTAGGTTAATAGAGATTTTGGTGTCAACCTTCAGAACGATAGAAATATGCCTAGTCGAGTTGGCTGGAATTATCCTTTTCTTATAATATATTTGATACCTTCTAATTATGATATTATAATATAAATTGACTATTTTATTCTAGAAAAATCAAACTTTTTTTTTTCAAATTTAATTTGATTTTGCCAATTTTTTAAAATTAATATACATTTCTTTTAGTTTCCGAGCCTCTAAGCTTCATACATATCATGTTTTAGTGATAATATTATATTATGACATTTTAATAACAAAAACATCAATAACGGTGAGGCTATAATAATATCGTGACCAAAAAAGAGGAAGAGAAAACACTTCCTAAAAAATATATAACAGTGATCATGACTTGTCCATCAAAGCGTCGTAGTCTATTAAAAAACATTCATGCATGTTTGACGAAAAAAAAAAAAAAAAAAGTCTTGCTGATCGTATTTTTCTACTGATTATTAGTTATCAAAACGATAGGAAACCATCATATGTTGGTACTAGCTTTGTCCGACTCTTGTTTTGTCAATTAATTTACCAAACTTTTTGTTATCATATAAAAAAGTTAATTAAATCTTGTCTGTCTGTATTGGATTTTAGTTCTCTATGTTTGACAAAGAAGCACAAGTTAAGTCTTATAGAGAATCCGTTAAATGACAGCTAATCACAACTACATTTGTTTTATTTTTTCCCCTGTATTTGGCACCATTTGATTTAAATTTTCTCGAAACCTGCTTGTTCTAACACAGAAGTGCAATATGGACATGTTTTAGTTACCGAAAAAGAATATTATATTTACATCATTTTTTTTAATTATAAGATATGTAAAGATCTTGGAATATGTTTAATATGGATATAAAATTAATATGACCATGGTGAGACGATTTCTTTTATCCTAAAAACTTCTCAACAATAAAATCTAAAAATACCTATTCAATTCTTTACAAAAACTCTATTTCTAAATTCTATGAACTTTCTCAAAACTTTTCTTTCTAAGAAATGTTCTCTCTCTAAAATCTAAAATAAAATTTCTTTAATGAATTTTTTGAATGCCCCAATTATGAAGTTTCCTCTTTATTTATAGGTTTCGAGTTCTCCTTAGAAGTCCTACAAATCATTCTTTTAGTCTACCACGTCATCCTCAGAATGAATCATTTACTCTTTTTCAGTCTGATTCTTCTTTAGCACTTCTTCGGTCTAACCCAAACTTGTCTTTAGATGCAGTCTCAATGGAATGATGTTATTTCATCCCTTCTAAAGATTCATATCATTTTACCTTAGATAAATGAAGTCATTTTATTAAAAGAAAGTATTCATCTCCACATCAGCTCTTTTTTTCCTTATAAATTCGAAACATATACTTTCTAGAATTTATCAAAAAATTCTTTTCTTAAATTAATTTCTTATTCTTCAATTTATTTCTCTTGATCTATTAATTTTCCTAAAGCCATGTCTTCTAAAAACATCATTTCTTCATATTTTAATAAAACTCGTATTTTGTTGTGGCATTCCCAAAAGCGTTATTTTATCACCTATTCCTGATAATACTGACATTTATACTACAGAGAATATTGAAGTTGGAAGTGCTATTTTTGCCATAGACCATCTTAGGAGTCTTAAGTTTCCTCTTCATCCTCTCATTCTTGAATTTTTTTCATTTTGACATGATTTTCATTGATACCGATCTTTTCAAATAAGATTTATACCAAATTTTGAATTGGGTTTTATTCAATTTTAATCTCCTAATCAGGTCTTACTCAATTCTGACCTGAATTTAGTTACTGTAAATCAAATTTAATTATTAATTTAGATTCCTAGTGATATTTCAAAGTAATTTTCTTTATGGTAATTTCTTTGACTTCTCTTTTTAGGCTCAATTAGTCCTATCATTTTCAATTTCACCATTTGTATTGATGCAAATCTTTTCCAATAGAGTGTATATCAATTTTCAAACTTAGGTATTATTTAGTTCTATCCCATATTTAAGTCTTATTCAGTTCTAACCTAAATTTAAATATCGTGAATAAAAACTAATCATCACTTCAAATTTATTCTGATAATTCATAATAATTTCCTTTCTGGGGATTTCTTTGACCTCCCTTTTTAGGCTCCATTAGTCCTATCATTTTCTGACTTCACTTCACCATCTATATCTAATGGGACCATTTCACCTATCAGTTTCTGATGTGACTTGATTTTCATTGATTTTCTTGAATCTCATTCATTAATTGTCACAACTGTTTTTATTACCTAGTAGCTAAAGTCTTTTGTTGATTCTCTAAAAGCTTGCTATTTTCAAAGTTCACGTATTTTGTTTTCCTCTTGTAAATTCGCCTATAAATAGCTTTTTTCTCCCTTCTTGTTAAAACCAATCTTCGTTTAAATAGTGCTTAGAATGATAAGAGTGAGTTCGTGACATAGGAGAAGTCCCTTAGTTTCCTCTGTTAGATTTCTTTTATTTCCCGGGCTCTTCATCTATCATTCTAAAAATTCCTGAGGATCCAATATGGTTGGTAGGTGGAATATGATGTACATCTTATATAACTGAGTGTGGCATGTTCACTATATTCCACTAGCCCAACTGTGTTGCCCATATGACTTCTGATGCGTTTCATTAACTGTATTTTCTTAAGATTTGTTCAAAGTGAAGTGGTTTGGCTTGTATAATGGCAGGAAATTCTTATGATATTTTTACTTTAGGTATGCTATCATCACGCAAGCCTGCTCTGTTTCTTATTTAACAAGTCTTTTGCCATCCTTTTTGCATAGCATCTTTTCTTGTTCATGTTTTTTCCATGTCGCTATCCATGTAAAGTTACAGTGTTGATGGGCAATGGAGCATGTTGAGCACTCCTATTAGAGACTTATTTTCCTCTGTTTGAAGGACAACTTTGACTTTAATGACTTATTCACTTCTGTGGTTCTTTCTTTTCTAACAGGTGATTTTTTTTCTCGTTCTAAGTTTTGAATATATATATATGATTCTTAAAGTTTTGGATGTGAAGTTCTTCAAAGAGATTATTTGAACTATTGTCTGTCATCGTATTAATGTATTGAATTCATAAAGTTTGTAACTCGTATTTTTCAAGAAAAAGATTGTTCTTCATATTTTTATTTCCTGTTATAGCCAACATTGTAATTTCTTCTTTCTTCATAACCTAATGATTTTCATATTCCTTTACCCATACATGGTTTTTATCACACACCCTAAACGTCTAGTCACAATTCATACTTTGCTTGTTGATTATCATGTGACTTTTTTTAATTCGAATCATGAGTTCATATCCTTAAAAGTAATACAAAAATAATAATAATAAAAAAAGACGTAACACATAAATTTTATAGAGGTTCAAACCAATCGTGTGCTATGTTCTTTCTAGCCACTTTCATTTATTATTTCCTAGGCCTTATCTATAACAGTTTGCTCATTTTAACATTGAGATGCCCTTTATTTATATATGTTTTTATCCTACATATAGTACTTCCTCAAGTTCATGGCATTCCTTACACTTAAAATCTTTTTATTCGGGTCTGTTACGGACTTCAACTTGTATGATCCTTTTCCATAGGCTTTGTCGATGATATAAGGACCTTCCCATGTAGGTCCTAGCTTTCCCTCTCTAGAGTTTTTCTTTTCTTCAGTAATTATCCTCAGCATAAGGTCTCATTCTTTAAATTTCCACTCTCTAACTTTTTGGTCATAAAACTTCATTACCTTCTATTGGTAGGCTTGAACATTTATTGTTGCTTAATTTCTTGTTTCTTTCAATAAATTTTTGGCTAACTATTGATCATCCTAACCTTCTTCAACAATCTTTATTTTGAGTGTAGTGAAACCTACCTGCATAGGAATCACAACCTCAGTTCCATACACCATTATAAATGGTGACTCTTCAATTAATCTCCTTTTCGTAGTTCTATAGTTCCCGAGCACATTTACTAATTCTTCTACCCACAAACCCTTTCTATCTTTTAGCTTCTTTTTTATTCCTTCAAAAATTATTTTGTTAGAAGATTCTGCCTATCCATTGCCTTATGGGTAGTTCTTGGTTAAGAAACTTAATTTGATTCCATGCCATTGACAAAATTTACATGGCCCCTGTCCCCAATAATACCTTGGGGAAGGCTTTACAAAGCAAGTTCTCATTTGATGTCTCTAGTATCATCACTTGTCTAAACAAATATAGAAAATCTACTTGATCTGATCTTCCATTGAATGTCTTCATTTTTAGAGCTATGAACTTCTTAAGTTTCGATTCTTTCAAAAGTGTTTTAGAGAATGGTGATTTTTCCATACTTCTGGCTTTTCTCAGTGCTAGGTCTACAAATGACATATTCTTGAGTCCTATATTTGCACATCCATATAATCTTTTACTCATTTTAGTATGTCTTTTTCAAAACTCTAGTTCCTTAGGAAAGCAGACTGTGAAACTTCTTCTTTATCAGTTCTATCTCCTTCTGTCCTTTTCTTAACTTAGTATTCTTTTTCTCCTTTACTTTTGGAGCTTCGATCCTTAGATTAACTTATTCAGAATTTGCTTTGTTTACTTCTTTCTGTCCTGCTTCGTTATGTGTCTACTCTCTTTTCTTGATCTCTTCATTCTCATTTTTTTTTTAATGCGGCTAGTTGTTCTTCCAGTTGAACTTGTCTTTTGGCCATTTTGTGGCATCTCTCTTCCATTTGTTGCTATTTTGCTAGCATACTTCAGAGTAGATTCATCAAATCTAGAGACTACATGTTCACCTTTAAATTGGATATAATATTTGCCGTCATCTCCTCAGGCACATCTCTTTGTACAGTCTGGCTTCCTTCACCTTACTAAATCATTTATTAGACCTTGGCATTATGATATTCTTCCGTTTGGATTTCTGACTTCTTTTTGTTAGGCTTTTTCTTGATCTCATTTTCCACAGACGGTGCCAATTATCAGGACAACTTCTTTCATCCACAAAACTTCCCAACAATAAAGTTTAAAAATATCCATGCAATTCTTTACGAAAACTCACTTTCTAAATCCTATGAACTTTCTTGGAGCTTCTCTTTAAGAATTGTTTCTTTTTTAGGATCTAGAATAGAATTTTTTTAATGAATTTTTCAGATGTCCTAAATTATAAAGTTCCCCCTCTATTTATAAGCTCTAAGTTCTCCTCAGAAGTCATACAAATCATTCTTTTAGTCTACCACGTCAACCTTAGAATAAATCTTTTACTCTTCTTTAGTTTGATTTTTCTCTAGTACTTCTTCGGTTTGACCTAGACCTATCTTTGGACGCAGTCTTTGTAGAATGATGTCATTTTGCATAAAGAAAGTATTCATCCCCACAGATCAATATATATTTTTAGTGTATTATTTTTATGTTATACTTATGTCATGATCAAGGTCAAAGAGCAAAGAGTCTTAAAAAAATATAGCTTGTTGATTGATGTAAGTTTTATAGGGCTTTATAATTTTGCTTCTTGTAAATTTTCGAATGTAGTTAAGATTTGTTTGCTGCATAGTCGTTGTTTGTTTTTATAATGAAAGGAAAATCAGTGGTAGAATTTTTAAAAAATTAAATGAAAAGAAAAAGGTGGTAGTAGTAACATTAACGTCATGTGATCAGGCAAAATTACATCCAAAAAATCAACCCGTTTTACACTTCGCTACTGGAAAGAGATAAACGCCAAAAAAAAAAAAAAAACTTGCTACCAATTATTTCAAAGATTCTCCTTAAATATTCATGATCTACCACCACATCAAAATCAAATATCGCAAAAGGCTTTCTTTTTATTGGACCCGATTAGTGCATTCGGCACAATCTGATCTAGTCAATGCTGACAGGGCCTTATGAAATGAGTTCTTGACTAGAAAGTCCAGCCCATTGACGTTAGTGTTGGGTGAAAAACGAAAAACATGACTTATGAAATATGTAATAATATTTTTGAAATATTTTAGAAATAACAAAATTAACTAGTCACTATTTTAATGATTTTTACGTTTTCACTAAAAAATTCCATAATCATTCATATGGTGATTTTAAAAAATTTTGATTCATAAAAATGTTCTATTTTTTTTTTTTCCTGTATTACAACATCATTTGTAAATTTGTGCTACATGTACATAAATCTCCGATAGCTATTATAAAATCACGTTTACATTTTCTATGCCAGTCATTATGGCCTTAGATGTTACACCAGGAGAAGTTTAGTAGCTGTTTAGATGACAATCTATAGAAAAGATAAGGATAAGAATCAACAAAGTTCATTTATATATTTTACAGTAGCATTTTCTACTAACTATACCAATTTGTTGTTGGTTTTTTTTTCCCCAAAATATTATAACAAAACAATTATTATGAAAAACGTAAAAAAGAGTTATAAGGTTTATTAACCAAAAAAACAAAAAAACGTAAAAAGAGAGAAGAACGATGAGCTAGCTATCTAGCACAAACATGCTTTAGCAACCAATTTCCCCAGAAGAAACTGGAAAAAGATGGTAAACGAATAATTAATAGTACTAATTAATGAATGGCGGTGAAAGATACAGATAATGCCCAGTGGTGGTTAAAAACTATGACCTCGTTGACCAAGATTTAAAATTTTCCAGGTTGATCGACACAATATTAAATACACTTTTTAATGAAGTTTGTGGAAAATAAGGCCTCTTTGTCTCTTAATTTCCAGAAAAAAAGAGGTATTCCAAAATATCATAATTATAGGCTCTATCCTACAGCAAGTCAAATAATATGTTTCAAGTTAAACTCACAATTCAAGTTTTGTTCTACCATTTTTTTTTTTTTAATACAAAAATTTAAATGAAAGGTTTATCCATCAGTATCCTACTTTTAAAGACTGTAAAGTGTAAACAGACGTGTTGCTTTTCCTTTGGCGAAGGAAATGTAACTTTTGATGAGACACAAAAGAGAAATTTTTAAAGGCTAATGACATCAATAAATCTGCTTTAGAAAGGGGAACCTATGATCTATAAATCACAATCTACATAAACAACGTTCTTATGATGTTCTCCACATGCACTGGTTGGGCACCAGCCTCCCCACCTCACAAATGAAGGTTGGGGCCTACTCTACCAACAAAATTATTTATTTGACACAATTTGCAGCCTCTCCGGCCTCCCCACTACGAGTCTACAGGGCTACAATCTTTATTATTTAATAGCACTAGCTCTTTTGATAATTAATTTGAATTTTGAGATGCAAATTAAGCTTACGTTGTTTTCGCATCTCTAAAATCATTTTTTTTCTAACATTCTATCATTTTTTATTATTTATATTTTCAAAACGTTATAATAAACTCTAAACTTTAAAAGTTCATAACTTTGTGTATACAAGTCCAAATGAGATGATTTTTTTTTTAAATTGTATAGAATTTCAAGAGAAACAAAACAATATTTATATTGATATTTTTTTTCTAAAAAAATTTCAAAAATTTATATTTTTTCATTCCAAACAGTTTTTTCCTCTAAACACATTTTTTCAAAACAACTTTTTACCAACTTAAAAAAGAAAAAATCTTCAAAACCTCCCCCAAACTCCCCTTAAGAAATGATCAAAACTAATAATTTGTTTAATTGAAACATAAAAAAAATTATGTAGTAGTACAAGATATAAATCACTGCAGAGTAGTATAAATCTTGTTTAACAAATTTTTTTTTTTTTTTAATAAAAAGATATCCTGGGTATCCTGGCGCCTGTCCTCGGTGTCATTTCGGATAGTATTCGTTTAGTTAATATTGATAAAGACGTACCATTCATAA
Source organism: Antiaris toxicaria (assembly GCA_035233585.1). Lineage (NCBI taxonomy): Eukaryota > Viridiplantae > Streptophyta > Magnoliopsida > Rosales > Moraceae > Antiaris > Antiaris toxicaria. Next base: position 25,481,825 of record CP141160.1, on the reverse strand, counting down.
GAAATTTCAAAATCTGATTAGATAAAACACATGAGAAGGGCATCCTACAATCTACATGCATGTACTTACTTCGCTGAGCTTTTAACATATTAAGGTAAAATAGATCCCCTATATCCTTGAAATTTAGGTTTTAACTGCCCTCTCTATATTTATTCTTTGTCTACACCTAAAATATAAATACATTTATTCTTGTCCCTCTTTGTCCATATGTTAGGTTTTGAATTAATATTTTTGACAACGTCTTACCTGCAATCTTCTTCTTCATTTTTTTTTTTGAAAAATGAGAAACAAATGTGTGTGTGTATATATATATATATATGATCAAATATATAATTTCACATTATGTTTAACAATTAAATCGCTACGTATATTTCGTTTATTGTTAATATTTTTTCTAATTTAATATTAATTATTTATCTAATTTTATAAAAATGTCCCTTATAATTTACATGTAGAATTATATTCTATGAAAGTTATTACGAAATTAAAATCAAAACTTTTATATATATATATATATTATTTCAAGGGGAAGTGACATACATAGGTTGATAGTCTTGTCGCTAGAAGGGAAAATTTGATTCTTTTATGGGCTGCTCTAAGGTGATTCCAAGGTTGAACGAATAACTTGAAAGAGACTATAATTAGCTTTGTGCTCAGTTGTTCTTGTAGCATAAGGAGTATGAAGCGTCTTGTTTTGTTACCTCAAAAGAAAAGAAAATAAAGTAACGATAAGATTTTACTTACTATTTGCTCCTCTTTTATTCTCTTTTCTTGCTTTAACAACACGAATTCTTATTTTATATCATTGATAGATAATTATTTTCCAATTATTAAATTGATTTTTTTTTATAATTTGATTTATGAGTATTTAATTAGCTTAAATATTTACAATGCATAAAGTTATCCTGATTATAATTCAATTTAATTATTAAAAATTTGATCTAACAGTTAAAATAATATTCATAATAATAAAAGATCCTATCATAAAAATTTTATTTGTGTTTTCCTCTTAATAACATATCGATGTTAATTCATGATATAATAATAAACTGATCAAAATTTTGTATTTAATTTATTTAAACAATAAGCACAACATCAGCGAATCAATTTTTATATAAAATTTAACAAAAAAACAATATATTTTTTTTTTTGCCATATTCTATTTTTTGCAAATGTTGGTGTGATTTTGGCATATGAAAGATGGGTCAATGACTAGATGGGTAACATAATGATTTTCGGCTAAAGTTTTTTTTTTTTTTTTTTAAACATCAAACATATAAGATTTTCTGCTAAAGTTAAACCTTAAAAGCAAACCTTTTATGGGTAAAAATTCGGGCCTTTAAGTAAACGGCGGGGAGAGGCAGAAAGGAGAAGATAAAGAATGAGTCAAATGGAAGAATTGGAGAGCACTGGGCTCGAGAGTCACTGACAAGGACGCAATTATTTGGCACTCACATTCTTCTCTTATCCAATTAAAATCATCTCCTCTCTTTTTCTCCATGCATATAGACAATGTTTTTTTTTTTTTCTTTTTCTTTTTTCTTTTTTGAAAGACCATTTTGATAGTCAAGCACTTCAAGTTAAAAAAAAAAAAAATTAAGCACATTAGAAATCATTGGAGATCTTCCTAGGGTAAGAACTCATACATATATACATATTTAGTTAAAATCATATCAAAATAAAATATGTATATAATAAACAGTTTTTTATACATATTTCACGTTTTAAATCAGAATTATATCAATGATTAATTTTATCTAATCATACAGTAGAAATCTCTTAGATTATGCCATTCCCTAATTACTTGAGTGTTGCATCGACAATTTTGACTTGAACATTAGAATGATTATCGTTAACAAAGGACAAAAATGATTATTTGTTTGAAGCCACATACACAAATCTTAAATTTAAACCATCCCCTTTCACTTTTCTTAAACTAATTATTACGAGAAGCTCCATAAAGAATTTCCAGCACTACCACATTTTACACGATTTTTATGGTAGTCCGAGCTTATTATTATTACTTGGCTATGGTCAAATCATATGTTTCTTAATATACACTTATTCAACAACATATGTTTCTTAATATACACATTATTCAACAACATATGTTTCTTAATATACACGTTATTCAACAAATGACATGATAGTCACAATAACATATTGGAGAAATTTTCGTGATATTAAAAAACGATATCAAATGATTTTCCGCAGTTTGTCCTTGATTTGAACTCATGATTTGAATTCTTGCACGATCAAATTATTGAATATGAGAAATTATTGAACACTATTAATAGCAGTTACTTATGGTCAACATGTCTTGAGGAGCATGTTAAAATCAGCATCGTTATCATTGCTATATGAAGTTTCTTTTAGGAGATTATAAGAATAAGAAAATGTCAAAAACGAAATATAAAAAAATGTCAAAAATGAATTTTAAGGGGAGTTAAAGTATTATTATTATTATTATTATTATTATTATTATTATACTTCGTCGTGTTTATTTCTCTTTTCAAAGAAAAACGTTAAATCCATTTTTCAAATAAGAATAAAAACAACAGCAGCGTTTGTTTGTCTGTTTGTGTTTTTTTTTATTTTTTTTTATTTTGAGAATACAATTAGTCGGTGGTCTGTCTACACGCTATATCATTCAATTAAAAAAAAGAAAACACACACACACACACAAAACATTTAAAGTGCTAACCCCACCTGATGGGAAAGAAGCTTAAAAAAAAAAAAAGTAAAGTTGTGTATTATAATAGCATGCAATGTATATATCATAGCCACTGGTCTATAAAGTTTGTCACCGTAGCAAATTGAATCTATATTAGTTGAAAAGAAAGAAGGAAAAATCTATAAGTCACTTGAATATATATACATATATATATATTTAAACAGATATGAATTTAGCAACCAAAAAAAAAAGATATAATTTAGCAGTTGACAGTGGTTGGACTGAACGGTACCTTAGAGCAGCCCAAAACAAGGGTCAAGATGGGCTATAGATAGTCACTGTCAAATACTAAATTGGGGCTTTTGAGGACTGCAATGCCTTTAAAAAAATAATTCTAGATTTCCAACGTAGCCGAAGAAACAAAAGAAAAAAAAAAAAAGTTTCAATAAAAAAACACACTCAAATAATTTCTTTTTACAAAAAGAGCTGCTAATAATAAACAACTGGATAAAAGATCTCCATATCGATTCTTATCGTATTCCATACCAGTGGCTTGACCAGTAACCAACGACAAAAACTCAACACAAATTAAAATGGTTTTCATTAGATATTTCGCCTAAGGCGTTGGGAAACAGGGAGGAAAAAAAAAGAAAGGAAAGAAAGAAAGAAAGCGTTTTTTCACATACCTAGCTTGCTGGTAGTGCATGTCCCGCTTGTGCATATTGAGTAGGTTGGTGTTCTTACCTCCTCGGACTCGTGGACTCATGGACTAAGATCTGCTTTTGTTATACTATTTATATTGACCATACCGAGCTATGCGAAATATATATTATTTTGAATTTGAGGTAAAAAGTTTCAAACTTTACACCTTTTAATTGAGTTGGGATTGAAATTATAATTAGATTATATATTATTTCAATGCATTATAAGAATAGTTTTTTTGTCTGTGTCATTACACGTTTTCACAATGCAAAAAAAAAAAAAACCAAATTAAATGCCAAAACTACCCTCTCCAAAATTTGATGATTTTTTCTTTTTTGTCGTTTTGAAAAATTGCTATGAACTATTTTTTTTTTCTTTTCTTGGAAAATTTATGTATTGCATGAATTAGCTCCTACCTAAAGGACTAGTGAGATGGGATTTCACTTGATCAGAAAAAAAAAAAATTTGGGGGAAAAAAAAAAGGTTATTTTGGCACGTAGTGCCAATTAAGAAACAACAACAAGGGACAAATTAAAGTAATACATGCAGTGACATATATGCAAAACCAATATTGATTCGATAAACAAATGGGACAGGGTTCTCGGACAGACTGATCATATAAACAAGAAACAAAAAGGCAAATTCTCCTTTCCTCGGGCCCCTAATAAGGACTATATAATACTCATTCAAATGTGGCCATGTTGGTTTTTGATTTTTTTTTTTTTTCTTTTCATTATTTGATCTTTATTTATTATATCTTTCAGCTGTGTCCCTAATGTTAAGGGCATTGTACGGCAGGGCAAGGCGGCCGGAGTCCGTACCTTTATATTTATAATTCAATCTCAATAATTAGTGGGTATTAATTTGCGGGCTTCACGTGATTTTTTATTTTTATTTTTATTTTTATTTTTATTTTTAGGGGTGCTAATACATGATTGTCTGTTAAAAAGGGCACGTGTCCCTTTGTTAGGTAGGTTTGCCATCCCAAAGGGGCAGGTAAGAATTCCAAGTTTTTTTTTTTTTCCCTTCTTTTGGTCAAAATATATAATAATCATATTGAGTCTTAAAAAATAATAACCATATTTTTTCAGGAAAAAAAAAATCATATTTGGGGAAGAATGATTAATTAGTTTGGAGTAATTTGGCATCGCCTTTTACAAGAACACTTTACTTTTTTCCTATCCTCATGCTAGTAAATATAGGGAGTGGTTTACCTTTAAAAATATTATATAAACCAATGATAGTGGGAGTGAAGCCTACCCAAGTGGTCCTCCAACAAAGGGGGCCAAATCCCATAATTTTTACCAATTTTTTTCCTTCCTAAAATTTAAAGTGTGTTGGAAATTTATTATTACTTTTTATCTCTTTATATATATAGGGGGAGTTTGGGGAAGATATTTTGAGATATTATTTTTGGGTTAGAAAAAAGTTGTTTGAAAAATATGTTTGAGAGAAAAAACTGTTTGGGATGAAAAATAAAAAAATTTAAAAATTTTATTAGAAAAAAAAATCAATATGGATATTATTTCGTTTTTCTCGAAATTCTATGTAATTTAAAAAAGATTATATCGTTTAGACTTGTATATACAAAGTTATAGACTTTTAAAATTTAGAATTTACTGTAGCGTTTTGGATATATAAATACTGTAAAATAATGAAGTTTTGGAAAAAAAAAAAAGTTTTGGATGTCTCCAAACTAAGTTTCAAATGAGACCATAATTTATGAACCATTTTTTGGTGGGTAACAACGTAGGTGTTATACTATTTGTTAAACTTGTATCATGTCGTATCATGTGAAGGGAATGCATGAACCACGTGATTAATCATGTCGGAAGTCACTTTTTATGACACACAATACTTCGAAATTATATGATCATCTAATTAACATGATACATTGTTTGGATTAGTTCTCTAGTATTTTTGTCACTAATGGAGATCCTCTGTCAAATTTGTGACTTTTCAATCAATAAATCACGTATGTCATGAAAATCTTTTAGATAAAGACACGCTCAATACACTAATCATGAATAAAATATATTCTAAATATCACGAATCATGTCAATCAAATATAGCGGCGGTTTAACGTTTTTGTTCAGTTTTTTTTTCTCCTTCAATTTTGAAAGGATATAAATATAATAAACCTGCATAGTAAGATATTTAGTACATGGAGATTGAGTAGTGTAAATAGATTATTATTATTTTTTTTTTGTAAATCACAATATGGCATTAAATATTCAATTACTTCGTTAAATAACATAAAAATTACTTTCAAATCAAAAGTTCCTTAAAAAAATTAAATTATAAAAATTAATACCTTGTTTGTTTATTGCATTATATTCGTATTGTGTTTAAACACAATGCAATTTTAATCCAAACGCAAAAGTATTATATTAAAATACTAATTACATTATATTCTAAATCCAATACAATCATCATTTATAATTTTACTTTTTTACTACTTTTACCAATCACATCACATACTCTTTTTCTCTCTACTTTTATCATTCATATCACATACAATACAATTCAAATACTTTTTATCGAAATGCATATTGCATTCGAATGCAATGCAAATGTAATACGCTATCCAAATGCCCTATAAACTTCCTTAAATATTCATAATATTCACCTTTTTCAAGAGGAAATTTGCACATGCTATTTGAAAGCATTGTTCCAATTTAAGGGACTCTAAAATTCCCATTTAAAGAACCCTCAGAGAAGGAAAAGAAATACTTCCATTTAGAGAAAATAAAATAAGTTTCACATCCAAAATGGCAAAAACATAAGCCAATAATCATCACGATCCAATTTGAATGGACAATGGAGTCTAAGGGTGACCCTTTAAACAATGTGGTCCAAATGTATTCCCAAGGTCATCTTGTCTATCATGAATCCACGCCTCCAAGGTGTGAAGTCGATAGGCACTCTACACTATGTAAAGAAGCACTTATAAAATAAATAAACAAATAAAACTTTACTATTATATATATTGATAAATAAAAAACAGTGTTATATATAAGGATTACAATTACGAATTCACATATTAACTTTGAAATCTTCATATTAACTTGCATAATTTTACATGTAAATTTTTTTTTTACTAAAAAATAAATAATCATATCTAAATCAATTTTTCTTTGTCAAATATATATTACTAGTTAGTACATGTATTTGAATAGTAAAGGGGCCCAGCTTGAAAGACATCCAAAGCATAAGCAACCAAAAAACGAAATGCAAATAGTAAGCTTAGAACGAATCTTTGGGTATTCTCTACGAGGTGAAATTTTCACAGTGGTAAGATATATTTTATTATTATTATAGGAAATTGAGGTCGATAGCTCAATTATAGAGATAAATTTAGAACTTAGATGTAAGAACAAAACAATTTAGTGTTCAAATTGAAAAGAAGATGTAAGAAACACGGTAATATTGTGGAAAAAAAAAATCAAATAGTCAATTAAAAAAATGTTCATAAGAAAACATAGGTGAAAGCTTGAAGATTAAATAATTCTTTTTAGGGAGAGATCTATAACTTATTTCTATAATTAATTATAAACCTTTTCAGAATTTATGGCTAAAGGAACCATTTTTCACCCCTCTTTGCAGAGTAGCTAAAAGAACTTTCAACATTTGTCAACTTTCTCAAAACAGGCAAGTTAGCGCTGTATATATAAAACAAATATTCTTCAGCTACTTTCGCACTTAAACTTGTTCGTCCTTTAATTTTAATCTGTCGTACGTAGTTCCCTTCGATTAAGTAAGTACTAGTTTCTGAAGAGTAAACGCCAATTAAATCACAAGCACATAACATATCTTTTCGGACAACACGTTATCTAAAGTAATTTATCCAAAAAAAAAAAAAAGAAAGTTATCTGTACGGTGGAAAAAATACTACAAAATTTCTACAAAAGTTCCAAATTTTCAACACTCAGATTCAAACTGACCTCCACAGCCCACGGAGCCAAGCTTGAAAGTTTGAAACTCTAACCTTGTCACGCAAACTAATACACATACATATTTATGGATAGTCTCCTATCTAACAGCCTATCTATCCTGTAAATGTAATTTTTATTTAGATCATTTATGTAATTATTGATTGATTTACATTTAATTTTATGTAATTTTTTTATACAACATAATACTATTTGAAGCTATTAATATAAAAGAACATTTATCAATAAAAATTCACACATTAATAATCTTAATTAGTGTTACACTTCATCAATTTTATATTACAACTTATAAATATCATTTTACATAGATACAGATTTATATATATATATTACAGCTTATGTTAAGACAAATTTTTTTTTTTTGGAAAATCTGCTTTAGGTCATAGTATGAACACCTATTGGTAATAGTTAATTTTAAACTATTCAATAAATTTGTAACAACTAAGATATAGCGAGTGTATAATAATTAAAATAAACACCAATTCATAGGATAATAGTAGTTCAATGTCGTCATGATAGGTTTTATATTGATCACTAGATCATATATATTATTACTATGAGATAATTTGTTATAATACTGTCGGTTTTTTTTTATCTATATAATAATTATTAGTAATTTTTATAATGATCAGATTAAACAAATATCTTTTATCTTATTTAAACAGCATCATCTTATTATATAAATTAAATAAACAATAATTCATAACTATCATATGGTATTCTGTTAATAAAATATTTAAATCACAACTTCTTTCTTTTTTTTTAGGTTGAAAATATATTAAGACAATATTACAGCATAAAACGTGTTGACCTCTAAGTCCATGTGGTGATTTCTCTATTAATAATGCCTAGTAGTTCTATTTTTTTGCTTGTTAATTTTGTGAAAGCATAAAAGATTGTTATTTCGTATCATTTAGTCAATCATAGAATGATTACGTGAAGAATTCTGAGTGGAATACGAGGCATTTGACAAGAAATTCATACGTACATGCCGCTAGAAATTCGTTAAGCTCGAAAATAATAGTAATTAACATTTTGAATTAAACAATTACACAAATCTCAATCATCACAGCAACTATATCAGCCTTTGGATCTTCATCACTCTTCCATGTGGCATACACTGGACCGCCTTTGATCGAATCCCTGAAAGTTGCACGTGACTCTATCGAACCTTTATTCTGGACATGTACTGGAATATTGTGCTTCTTAATTATAAGGACCGGTCCAAAAAACAAAAGGTTACAGCGGGTTTGCCGGTGCAAGGACTAAGAAGGGAAAGCATATGCTCGACACGTGGAGAAATCAACACCGCCGATGGTAATGCGTGACTAAGATTGATAAATCATTCTCGATGAGATTCATTGAAACTGAAAGAGAAACTGTAGAGATGTGGGCAGTGAATGTGATAGATTTTCTCCTCAATCACTCACACACAGAGAACTCTCTCTCTCCACCACATAGAAGACAGCAAGAACCCAGTTGCAAATGATAGCGAGGGTGAGAGAGAGAGAGAGAGAGAGAGAGAGAGAGGGTTGGCATGGTTATCTTAAATGAGGAAGAGAGGGTGCAGTTACCATGGCGGCGTAGCAGGCTCTAATTCCGTGCCATTATTGCTTCGAACAGCCAAAGAGAATTGAAAACCCAACTCAGGAAAAAGGAAAAAAGAAAAAGAAAAAGGAAAAGAAAAGAAAAGAAAATTTCATTTTCTTCTTCATTTCTCTCTGTCTTTTTTTTTTTTTTGTTTTAAAAAAACCCTAAATAATTCCGAAATTTGTTCTCAAAAGCTGCAAAACTCCAACAGCAAGATCGGTAGAGTCAGAAGAGCCCAGAATCAGAATCCCAAAATCAGGTCAAAACCAAACCAAACATTTTTATAACACCCCACCTTACCCTCACAATAGTAACAGCAGTACAGTACTAGTATAGTAAATAATAGTCTCTCTTCTTCTTAATTATTGTATCCCCCTCTTTATCAGTCCTAATTAACTCGCGAAAATCCGGAGATCTCTCCAAAATCGCCTTTGTCTCTAGCTTCTTTTATTAACATCACGACTTTTGTTTTCGTTTTCCTTTGTTATTATATTAAATTGACATATTGTATAATTCGAATTACTCGGCTCATACTATCTGATATGGATTTTGAGTCTGACCCCAAATTTGGGTGTAAGAAATCATGGCTGGGTTCTTTTGCCTAGGCGGAAGAGATCATCACCAACATCACCCTCATCGTCAAACGACAACACCAAACAAACAAGAAGAAGAAGATCACAGAGATCAACAACAACAACAACAACAACAACAACTACAAAACCTGTTTCTGTACAGATCAAACGACGAGATCTCCAACAAGGGTTTCGAGATATGGCCAACGCAGTACCATCAGCAGCAACAACAAGCAGGTCTGAGCAACTACGTAACGTTTGGAATCGCAGGCAGTTGTAGTACCAACACTCCTCCTCCCACAACAACTACTACTGGTACACACAGCCGCAGGAACAGCTTCAACATAAACGACGTGGTCGTGTCGTCTGATGATCCGCAGACGAGGTTGGGATTCACAGTGAACATGATGAGGCAAGGAGGGTTAGGATCAGGAGGGATGAATTGCCAGGATTGTGGGAACCAAGCGAAGAAAGATTGCGCCCACTTGAGGTGCAGGACCTGCTGCAAGAGCCGAGGGTTTCAGTGCCAAACCCATGTTAAGAGCACATGGGTTCCGGCTGCAAAACGCCGCGAGAGGCAACATCAGCTCTCGTCCTTGCAAGCGCTTCAGAATCAACAGGAACAAACAAACCAACAGTTTCGTTTGGACAATTCCAAAAGGCAGAGAGAGAATTACCAAGGATCCGCCTCTCTCGCTTGCACCACGGCTCGCCCGCCGACCCACACGTCAGGTAAAGAAAAAGTTGTAGTTTACAATACAAACAAAGATCAGCCCTCCTATTATAAGAAAAGAAAACTCAACACCGAGATCATTTGTTCTTTGTATCTTTATATATATTGAAGGAATTTTCAAGTGACTGTATGTGCAATAATGTCATAGATAAAGTTACGGAGGAGGGGAATTCCCGTCTGGACTTTTCTTTTCAGCCAATACCCAACAAACATACAAATCGTTTGCATGTGGGAAAGTCCACCTCCATAGTTACCCAAAGACCTGCTTTTTTCTCCCTTTTTTTCAAATCTTCACTGTTTGTCAGTAAAACTGACGAAAAGCCCCCATGAAAATCGGCTATATACAACATGATGATCACTTCTCAGACATTAAACTTTATTAATACTACTCATGATGGTCATCAGAAAAGGAAAAAAAAAGAGAAGGAAAGAAAATTTTGTAACTATTTGTGTTTTTTGGTTTCTTTGGTGCTGATTTATTAGGGTTGGAGCTGGGAGGAGCATTCCCTTCGGAGGTGAACTCCCCGGCGGTGTTTCGGTGCGTGAGAGTAAGTGCAATGGACGACGCGGATGAGCACTACGCGTATCAGACGGCAGTGAACATCGGAGGGCACGTTTTCAGGGGGATCCTCTATGACCAAGGGCCCGATGGTCATTTCACGAGCGCCGGCGCCGGCTATGGCTCCTCGGGACGAGGCGGCGGCGGCGGCGGAGGCGATGAATCTCAGCAGCTTAATCTCATCGCGACGACGACAACCGCCGGCGGTACTAATAACCCACCTGCATCAACTGTGTCGCCGCTTCATCATGACCCTTCACTGGTTTACCCAACTCCCATCAATGCTTTTATGGCCGGTACGCAATTCTTCCCACCACCGAGGTCTTAAAGGAAAAAAAAAGGAGCCTCTTGTTGTAGCTAGAGCAACTTTCTTCCACTTTTAGTTTTGTTCTTAACGAGAGGTTGATGATTTGTCGGCTAGTAATCTAGCATATTTTGTTGATCTCTACTAGTTATGGATTTTTAAGCATTCCTTAAACATGCACTGAAGTAGAAGCTGGGGACGGCCTAGGGAAAGTAGTATTAGTGGTGGTAGTAATACTGCCATAGAAATAGGACGTGAACGAGGAAGAGAATATTGTGGTGATGAACTCTGGGATGTTTTTGTTTTGTTTTGTAGTTTTTTTTTTTTCGAATTTCAATTCGGATTCTCATGGTTTATATTTAATTTGATGACGAGTCACCCATTGTCAATTCGGCTATATCTGCGGGTTTTTTTTTCCTCTTTAATATTGTTTGTTTAATCAATGTTATGGGGTTGTTTGTTAGTTTATTTAATAATTGTATGTACGATTATTATATTTTTGTTATCTGGGGTCGATATTGAATGCCCTTTCTGGTTGGTGCTGAACTCGAAGCTGCTTTTCTCCTGTTTATCCGATTGCTTGCCGGATGAAATTATGGAGATGAGTAGGTTTCGTTTCGTGTTTGGTTAAGCAAAGAATTCAAAATGTTTTTTTTTTTTATTTTTAATTTCACTAGAAAAATGTTCTCAAGAGAGAGAAGAAGAAAAATAGAGGGTGCGTATGGCCAGGTCCACTCTTGTGAAGGTTCTTCTTGTAATATCATTGGATATTGGCAAGTAGCTCTATAGCCAGTCTCTGATCAGTAGTCCATAGAGTGAGGTCCTTGATTTAAAGAACCAGCTTACTCTTATTTCCTTTTCTGAATACACCTATTTAGTTACGTAAATGCACACTTACAAGAAGCATTCATGTCAACTACTTATCTGCAGAACAATAAAAATTTTGCATTTGAATAGACATGCATGGATGTGACCCCTTGTTATATAGACATATATATATATACATATATAGATACATATGGATCGAGACAAGAGAGTATTCGTTGCTATGAACTGTGATCCCTATGTAGTTGAAAGTCAAGAGCCGTATTTATATTATATGCAGATTGCAGACTATTAACCTTCTATCGATCATATACATATATATCTATAGAATCGATGTAGATGGTGAAGTGCATATATATAACTATATATATGTATACATATATACACATAGAATATATGTAGGTGGTGAAGTGTGTGTGTGTATACAATTGATATGCTAGGAGCTAGCATAAGATAACGCTTCCATAGGATGCTGGATCTGGTAAATATAAGATAACTCAAGGGTTGTGAGAAACTTCCTTAGAATCACCATATATATCTTTTTTTTTTTTTGCTAAAGAGAATCACAATATATTTAAATCCGTAACATGTGTAATCTTCCTGCATTTGGTTCCTTTGATAAAATTAATTAAGCTGTTCGTTTATATTTTTCTTAACTCATTTATTTGCTTTTGGCATATCACTGAGAATATGGAAACATGGGGACCAAGCTAGTGGAAAGTTTTCGCTATATGTATACGTATATAGTAATATGTTGAGAAGGTTTGATACTTTTGTCTCTACGAAACAAAAGAAATATTTAGCCGTTTGATCCGTGAAACTCTGAGATAATATTAAGAATCCATGATAGGAGCTCGCTCTTAAAAAACTAGTTGACAGATAGCAACCAATATTTTAGACTACCTGTTTATTTTAGTATCATGTAAAATAATTTAGTAATAGAAGATAATCACCTTATAATTTTGTACATAGAGTTAAGATAAGGCTGTCTGGTCGACATGGGTGTGCTTAGAGATATTGGTCAATGTGATATATTTGTGTATAGCTGTATTTATTTTATTATATAGCTCAAATAATTAGACTCTCTTAATTTGCTTAATTACATATCCTGTGTTAGAGGAGTTTCCTTTGATTGTACTTATATGAATTTAATTAATTAAATCATACTTTGCGCAATATTATTTTATAAATGGTAAAAAAAAGCCTAACTAATCAAAAATATATATATATATATATATGGGAAGGCATATGGACGACATTAACACTTGCATTACACGGACAGAAATCTTGTAGTGGTTTAATGTAGCCGGTTCTAGAAATCTTAATTAAGTGTACTAGGAAACATATACATATATTTGTATATATATATCTGCTCTCGTTGACTAGTTCTAATGTATATAAAGGACCTGAAAGCCTCGATCGGCATTCTGAAAATTAACAATATCCTACAGTACGTATAATCATAAATATGAAGATATATGCTTAATTTGCCCCCATTGTCTCAATAATTTTCGTTGTGGTGGAGTACTTATAATAGCAATGAGCATAATTTCCAACCGTATTCTGACATATCTTCTCCATAAGTTACGTTGTTCTTCATTATTATGATTACGTTAAGTCTTAAAAAATGGAATGCATGGTTTCTGGTGCCCTAGCTAGGCACTAATTCCTTACATCTAGGTTTTTTATCACTTTAATAAGTTTAATTCTACGAGATATCTCGTTTATGGTCCTCCAATGTTTCAGTTACAGGTCCTACGCGAGTACAGAAACTCTAGATGTGCAATTCATATGTGAATAGTACGGTTATAGCATAAGCCAATTTTAATTCCAAATTTCATATTAATTTTAATTTGTCACCTTTTTATTAACAAAATAGTACTTTATTATTAATTGACATGATAGTCTTTATCAATAATTAGAAAATAAAAAACTCAAAATTAATATACAAAGTTGGGATTAAATTTGGTGTGTTAGTACTTTTCTTCAATATATCTGTAGTACTCTGACAAGATGTCCAATCCCCACCATTCCAACCGACTATAATTCGAAGCAGGAATGCCCAGCTATGCAGTACAAACATAAAGCCATCAATGTTAATTTGAACAGTAGTGGTTAGGCATGAATTTTGAAATGCCGACCTGGAGTTATAAATCTTTTTTAAGTTGAAATAGCCAACGCCGAACCAAATACACCTCAAAACGTGATTTGAAGCTGGGGAGACAACAACGCGTTAGGAACTGAACAAAAGCATGGATATTGGATAGAGTGGTCCGGTAGTGGGTCATTCATCCCTATACAATAAATAAATAAATAAATGTATGTGTATGTGTGTGTGTGTGTGTATATATATACATATATATATATATTATTAATAAAGAGCAAAAGGCTGCACATTTGCGTGCATATTTAAGTGACAATAATACTACTGGGGTCATGAGTTATAATAAGGTTGTTTCAAAAGCTTCTATGCACATCAAAGTTTTAAAATTTTAAAATATGAATAGTATTTTTACTCGTATTATTATTTTAGCTATTAAATCAACTTTTAAACCATTTACAGATATATGGCTAAAAATCATTTTATATTTATGTTATATATTTTTAAAGTCTAACACTCACAGGTCACATAACAATATTTAAAACAAAAATACTCATCGTTTATCGAAAAAACCAATACTACCATAAGTTTTGTCTATATATTGGCTTTGGACGAGCCACGTATTTTACAAAACTCCTCATGTCCTGTCTTTATTTTAGGACATAAACTAAAGTTTGCTGAAGATCAAAGCAGGAAAGATCGAGTCTATAAAGAAATTTTCAAAAAATAAAAAATAAAAAAGAAGAGCAAAAACGTGTCACAAATACAATACGGGGAAATGTCAGAGGTATAGATCGATCACATATATAGAAGATGAGATTATAGTTTGCCATTTTTTTTTTCTTTTTGGTTTCCAAATCCGGGAATGATGATCAGTGGTGGTGTCTAGCAAAGTTATAACAGTAGTCATCATGCGTAGTGTGTGAACTGAAGCAGCTAGAGTGGAGGCAAACTAGCAACTGTAGGGTTTCAAGGTGAAGAAACTAGCAACTGTAGATTTTAGATCATTAGTGGCCTAGGCAACCGTGACACCTACGGCGTGTCCTATCACTCTTCATCGGCTTTGTGCCTCAAATGCAAAGCCGGCCAGCTGCCAAGGTCTAGGGAGTGAGAGATAGGACAGTTCCTTTCTTTCTTTCTTTCGACTTCTTTTTTCCCCCAATAAATAAGTGATTGGCAGGTTTAAAAAACAAAAAAAAAACCAGATAGACCTCGTTTAGATTATAAGCTCAAACCTTTGTAAGGGAAAAAATGTAAAAAAAAAAAAAAAGAGTTTAAAATATGTTTAAAACAAGATGATTAATGAAACAATAATAACAAATAGTTACATTCAAATTAATCAAATTATAATATATGTATATATCAGAATTAATGAACATTTTTAATAGAAGAAAAAATAATTTAGAGTTATCGTGTGGTTATTCTCCCATCAAATTAGTATGATTTAAGAATTAAAAATTCCATTAAGTTTATCAAATCATATTTTGTATATGCAATCAGAAATGCACATTATCAAAAATGGGGAAAAAGTACTTTCTAGAGTTAATCCTTTTTTTTTTTTTTTGGTAAATTTGAGTTCATCATTTGATTAATCCACTATGAAATTAGTAGGAAGGAAGGAAAGAAAAAAATGCTGTTTTCATTACTCCCTTTTTAATTAAATAGTTAGACATCAATGTGTAAGCTTGTGTGTGATCACATGCCATTATAATCAGTAAGTCCTAAGTTTACATATAAAAATTATGATTGGTTAAAATGATTCTTATTAGTGAGTGTATAGTGCATTAATCAAAAGGGGAAAGGAATTAATCTCTGAAAAAGTTAAAATGCAAACCTACTTTTAACGTCAAATTACGTATCAAAAGTGTCCCACAAATCAGTAATGGTACAACATAATAGTTTCATTTTTTTCGAGTAGAGTAGAAGTTTAGACTAACCCTACAATTGTAATTATACAAGTCCACTTCAAACCCCAACGGCTGCTTGATATAAAACTGGAATGGCCAATGAAAATTGATAAATATATAGTGAAAGAACATCACTCATATAACTTTACCGTACGTACGTACCATGCTACAACTGTAGTAACTTTATTCCTGTCATAGAGTAAGCAAGAATATAAGTGAATCTCATGCACGATCCATTAGGAATTGAACATGAAATGATGGTAAACAATTGAAATTAAAAAAAAAAATCTAATAGCCTTTCAAACATGCCATAATTTCAAAAGGGTAAGTAGTTAAAATTAACAAAAGGCAAAAGAAAAAAGAAAAAAGAAAAAAGAAAAAAGAGAATAGCCATCCTGTAATGGAATCCTTAGGGCATGCAACTCCCACCTTTGACGTGAAATGGGTCTTAATTTGGCAGCATGATGCTTGAGTTTTATCCTTCCAAAAGGTTTTTAAAAAAAAAAAAAGCCAAGTCATCCGGTAGAAAGTTAGAAAACTGCTAGGATTATTGTCCTTTCGTAAATACACTACTATATATGTATATATAAGCAATATATGTATAGCCATAGGCTTTCTCTAGATAGGGTTGTGGAATTCTTATTATTGCGCAGGGTGAGGTGAGGCCAGACTACGCATGCGACTCACTATTCATCTCTTTCTTCTTGGCTTTGTTGTTGATCATGAGCTCTGTAATCTCGTGGTCCAAGTCCAACCATCAGTTTTCTTACACACAGCATTGACTCATCTGGCAACTTCTATTCTATCCCGGTATAGGGTTCCTTGTGATTTCTTGATCTAATAAATATAAATTTTAGCATTGGACCAGCAAAGAATTTAAATATAAATCGTACCTCTACCAAATTTTCCTATCTGCCTAACTTGTGCATTCTTTTGAACTAAAAAAAGAAATTAGTAAACTTATTGTCAACTCATTAACTATATATTGGAGATTTATATTGCATGAAGCAGCATTGAGGCACTAATAATATTAGACAAGAAATAATTAGATCGGAGATTTGAATCTCTCGGCCAAAATTTTGCAGAACTAGCTAGGTTATGCATAGATGGGACAAGTTGAATGACTTTATGCTAGTTTTAAATAGGATTCCTAACTTTTACCACACAAACATAGGCCATTTTCATAATTGCAGTTTTTTTTGTTCCGTAATTTGGGAACACTAGAAATAAATGAACTTTTGCAAAAACTTGACCCCGCTTTAATCCTCATTAGTAATACGTAAAGGGCGGACAATTGTGCTTGTCTCTTTCATATTATATCTCAAGTCTCCATTTAACGCGAGCTTAAAGGAAAAATAGTTCAAAAGAATGGTTTTCTTTAATAATTAAAATCCAAATTAAATGATTATCCATGACTAATCCCGTGTTAATTCATACAACACGTGACACAAGGGTAGTTTGTTCTTCTGATCTGGTCAAAGTTTGACCATCAAATGGTAGCAATTCCTGAATTTGTCAAAAATTGTACACGAGCACTACAGTAACTTCACAAGCACCAAATTATCCCAGTTGGCCATGGTAATTCCTAATTCACAAGTTGTCAATATTGATTCTTGCATTTGCATTGGATCCCATATCAGATCAAACAGGAAAAGCAAAATTCCTATTTCACTTTTTTTGCAATATTATTATTTTATATATCAGCAAAATATATATGGTAACAGATATATATATATGACATATTATGCTATATTGACTCTCTGCAAGACTCTTTGAGTCTTTTTGTTCGTACAACTGTTTGCAACATATATTTTCATTTCCAGGGACAATTAATTTTGCTCGAGTTAAAACTGTAATTGGCTCTATTCAAAAAGAAAAGAAAAAAAGAAAAAAAAAACCGTCCAAGGCATTATATAATTTATAATTTTGGTTTTGTCAGATTAATAGCTGTAGATGAACTCTCCGTAATTTGAATACATTTCCTATCTTTTCCTATGTTAATTGTTATTATTATTATTTTTATCAGATGGTACATTAAAAAATTTATTCTGCTTCAAGGGTATAAATAGAATTCGACTGTGATCTACAGGCTCCTCTTAACTCCAAAAGTAGGTCCCTTTTGTCATATTCTACTTCTTGCTTTCTGTTTGTACCAGCTATTTTGGGCAAGATCCAGAAAATCTATTTACTACCTTCGACCTATGTCACAAAATATTCGTGTTTCTTTATTCAATTTTTAATGTATCTTATAGTACTTGTATTCTTTTCTGTAGCAATTATAGTACTCATATTACAACACGTATAGGAAAATGGCTTCTTTATTAGTTTTTATATTCACACAGTCGTTGGTTTTTTGTTATATCGTGGAAACACACGATCGTTAGGTTAGTGTTTCTTATCAGTGATATAACTTACAACAAATGGTTTACTTCCTAAACGCATTTAAAAGGTACTAAAAAAACGTCTCATAAATTGTTTTAATTTCACAGAACACGTTTAATCTCATTTCAAATTCAAATATATATATATTTTTTCCACATTTTTGAAATATGCATCACTCAATTTTCAGTCTCTCAAAGCTAGACTTCATTTTAAATTTTCATTTCAAGACAAGAGCTTAGGGCCTATTTGGCCTTGTTATTTGTTTTCAGTTTTTAAAATTGTGTTTTCTAAGATGAGAACAAGAACAATTCCCACATAATCTCAAAAAAACACGAAATATTTGGTAATTGTTTTTTGAAATTAGATTTATAAAAATGAAAACAAAACAAACATGTTTGGGTATAGATTTTTTAAAAAAATCTTTTTTTATTGAACTTCTATTATTTATTGGGATCGGGATTGGGTTTTAGATAGAAGTAAGAGTTTCAGAACTAGGATTGGGATTTAAGTTTAGAATCGAGCTTTGAGATAGGGTCATGATTGGGTTTCGGGATGGGGAATCCCAAAACTAGACCCTGATACTGATCCAGGTTTCAAACCCAACCCCAACCCGAGTCTTGAATTTTGACTTCGATGTAGGTTCGAAATTAGACCCAGACCTAGTTCCCAAATCCCAGTCCCTACCCTGGTCTCGAAATCCGACCCTGGTTACCATCACGAATACAACGTCTATCATTAATTAAAATTAAAAAAAAAAAGAAGGATGAAGAGAGATATTAGGTGTCGAATTCGGTGTTCGGAGCCCATATTAACAAAAAAAAATAGCGAGATTACTATATTTGTGAGTATTTTTTAAATTATTGTTAAAACTTAAGAATTTGTTATATATCCACTAGATAGGGGAAATTTTTCCGTATGTATATTGTGTTTTTCTTTTTAAATTAAAAGATTTTCTATAAAATTAAATTCTTTATATCAATTTTTATTTTTATTTTTATTTTTGGTATAAACTAAATTCCTAAAACGAATTAAAATTTATCTATATTCCCAATAAAAATAAAAATAAAAATCCAAATTACGACTGCCATTTTGCATGATTAGACGAGTGGTTTGAAATCACGGTTTGATGGTTTGGTGACATGGCGTGCAAATATTAAACGTGCAGGACGATTTTGCAATTTTTTGTGCAGTCATAGTAAGTACACCTGAAATGCAGTCATATTAATCTGCATTAGTCTTCGGTCCTTAACTTACCGTGGCTTGGTGATAAACGACACATTTTAATCGTTCATTTTGTACATCTTCGAGTTGTTCAACATTAAATGAAACGACATGTCCTGTACCTACAAAGCCGTTTACTTCTACAGTGTAAAAAGAATAAAACGACATGTCTATTACGTGGAATGAGACTGACCTGTTGTACTGTATTAAATTATGGTTTCTTTTAGATATATGTAATTAAATTAATTATGGTTTCTTTTAGAAATAGAAAACGACATGTAGTTTAGTATTTCTTATAAAGCGACACATCGTTTTATGTTGACAATATTATTTTCCTCCTATTCTGTGAGTCGATAAAGAACGTGTAGTTTTATCTAAAAGCTAAAGCAACTTGTCAACGACAGGAGGTAAACTTTTGAGTTAACGACATGTCGTATCTCGTTAACTTCCAAAAGAGACGTCGTCTTTTAACTCTCTCTCTCTTTCTCTGTCTCTCTCACTTTGATTTTTTTTTTTTTTTAAAGTTTTGACTATCAGTCATTTTTATTTTTTATTTTCCGAAAATTTTTTTCTTAACCTGCAAGAAAAAGATTCCAAAAAAAAAAAAAAAAAAAGATGGCTTTTCACGCTCAAAATCACCGACAGCAACTCTCCCAGAAATGGAGCATAATTGGTGCGACCCTGACTTTCCGTGTTGAGACCGACAGTTGTTAGCGTTGAAGGGCCGTTAAAACTTGAACGGCAACACTGAAACGGTGTGCTTTGGGCAAGCCTCTGATTGGTAGACGCCAAACTCCGTCGCCCAATAGAATCCGTTACTTTCTTCTCCTCTTTCGCTTACGACCAACGCCAAAATAAAGAGCCGTTATTAATTTATTTTCTCTGAAGAGATCTCTAACTTGCATCCGAAGCCTGAATTTCCGGTCCCGCTCGGCGTCGGCGAATTCTCTCCAATCAGGCATTGTTTCTATACACCGATATCGTACGCACACGAGCGCACGCACACACATATATATCTATATATATATTTCTGTATATACTTTTTTGCAAAGCAAAGATTACGATAAAGAAGGAAAATGGGGGAATGTTGTCCGACGATGGATCTGCTGCGGTCGGAGCCGATGCAATTGGTGCAATTGATCATCCCTATCGAATCGGCTCATCGCTCGATTACCTACCTCGGCGACCTTGGTCTTTTCCAATTTAAAGATGTAATGTCAAATTTGTTTTTTCCTCGAATTTTCTTCGTTATTGTTCTTTATTTGGTATAAACTAGGTTAGATCCGACATTGTCATTTTAGTCGGTTTCTTATATTTGTAGTAGTGTAGTATTCCAGATTTTAGGTTGATGAAATTTTAGTTGGCTGAAACAATTTCGAGAAACTGCAAATTTCAACCGAATGAATTGCAGAGAATTAGAAGTTCAAGATCTTTTGAAATTGCTTTCGCCGACTAAAATTTCTTTGATTTTTTGTAATTACGCACTACGGTTAGGCGGTAGCGAATCTATCCTCTAAGTCATTCTTATAGGAATTCTCTTTGAATAATGATTTTACGCCGCGCGCAGCTCAATGCAGAAAAAAGCCCGTTTCAGAGGACATATGCTGGTCAGGTGCGTCTATAACTGAACATCTTTGTTATCTTTTAGCTTTTGTTGTGTCAGTTTGGAAATTGCTAGCTATACAAGGTAGTGTCCTTGCGAATTGCAGTAGAATCATGTAAATTAGGTTTACTCTGTATAATTGTCGGATCAGAACAGCTCAGATATTAACTGAAATTGTATCATTGTTAAAATGCTGTGTGATTATTTTCTTATATTTCTGTGTTTTGATGTTATATCACTCAGATTAAAAGATGTCGGGAAATGGCTCGCAAGCTACGTTTCTTCAGAGAGCAAATGGTTAAGGCTGGTTTGTCAGCCTCAACGAGGTCTATTGGAAGCAGCAACATTGATCTTGATCACTTGGAGGTTGTTAGATCTTTCAGTTTGGTACTTTGGGAAAATATATATATATATCTAATGATCTATATTAAGAAAAGTTTTTTTTTTTTGATGTGGCCAGGTCAAGCTTGGTGAACTTGAAGCTGATCTGTTAGAAATTAATGCTAACAATGAAAAGTTGCGACGCGCATATAATGAGCTATTAGAATATAAGCTTGTTCTGCAAAAGGTATGTTTTGAATCTTCTGAATGTTTGCTACATTTTAATTTGAGGTGATTTGGCCCTCGGAAATGATGCTTCTCAACTCTAAGGAAAATGTGTTTCTAGGTTTTGTGACATTTGACGTCATACGGCATGGATATTTACATGATATATTGTCCATTATCTCCTAACTAATTTAGTCGAAACCCGTTAATTGTGTTTCGTCATGAATTGGATCAAATAGCACATCCTTGCTTTGTTTTGGGAAGTCAACTGAGTAATAAAGTCAATTCCAACTATGTTTCTAATTCCAGGCCAGTGAATTCTTCTATTCAGCTCAAAACAGTGCAGCAGTTCAGCGGAGAGAATTTGAAGTGCAGCATTCTAGTGACGGATCTATTGATAGTCCACTATTAGTAGAACAAGTATAGTTTTTCAGATTACATATTTAATTTTTTGGTCTCAACGGAGATTTTTCCTGTCTCTGCGGGATGGTGATTAGAGATTATTTGATGTTTTTTTGTAGGAAATGGTAACAGATCCCTCAAAGCAAGTTAAGCTTGGGTTTGTTAGTGGTCTTGTTGCAAGGGAAAATTCAATGGCCTTTGAAAGGATTATGTTCCGTGCGACAAGGGGTAATGTGTTTTTGAAACAAGCTGTGGTTGATGACGCTGTTGTTGATCCTGTATCAGGAGAGAAGGTTAATAATTGAAATATTCTTCCATATTTAATGTAACATGCGCTTTTTTGTCACATACAAGTTTTTGCGTTGCTAATATTTGTTTCTCCTACCCCACTGGGGCGAGCTCAGTGAGTGGGAGGGGATGGGCTAGGGTAGCAAGTTTGAAACTTAGGTGTTGTTTCATTGTTCTTTAATAAGTGGGAGCCATTGGCACTAATACTGTTAAATTATATATTTGTTTCTCTCATCAATCTTATGGATTTGCGTGTACTCGCGTTCATGTCTCTAGATGTTTGTATTTGTGTTTGTGTTCATGAATTCCTTTTCATTTTCAAGTAACAAGTAGTTTATGACATTCCTTAATGATCATTTTTCTCTCTTCTTTTGGTGGTTGAGTTTTAAGGTCTTAATCATTCTGTAACAGATTGAGAAAAATGTGTTTGTCATCTTCTTTTCCGGAGAAAGAGCTAAGAATAAAGTCCTGAAGATTTGTGATGCTTTTAGAGCAAACCGTTACCCTTTTATAGATGACTTGGGGAAACAATTTCAGATGATTACAGAGGTACACAACAGCTTTCTTTTGTCTTCCTGTGCATACTCAGAAGATTCAGAGCATTGTAACTTGGTTGATTTTATCTTTCACAAGTTTTTAATTAAGCAAAATGCATGTGTGTGATATATAAATTTTCTTTCACGTTGATACTCTTATTTGGCCCTCTGGTTCCTCAAGTTGTGAAAAGTTCTCACGTGGAATTTTAATGTTTCATCTTCATATATCATGCCAATGGTTACAATTGGATAGAAAAAGATTACCATCTTTCTTCACATGGATGCGACCTCTGAAGAAATAACCAGAAGTACAATGAGTCCTCTAATACTTGAGTGTTATTATTGGGAATTGAAATAAGATATGATAAGAGATTTGTCAGACTTCAGATTTTTGCTTGATTTGTCAACTTTAGATTTACTTGTGTTTATAAGCAGAAAATCACAAAATGTGTATAGGCCTAACCTGTTGGGTTCAAGTTGTTATCCTCATTTATGTGCTAAAATTTATACTAGTTTATCTTGGGTAGTTAGTGATGTATGTCGAGAGTCTCGAGACCACTACGTGAAGGTTTGTAATTCAAATTTGCTTGTAGAGAGAGAGAGAGTTTGCAAAAAGAATGGTCGGCTAAAAGAAGGTTGAACATAAGTAATGGGCTGCTTTATCCATCCCTTACGGGCTTGTACGAGATCAATTTATTAGTGGTAGTTTGAGCCATGCATGTCTATGTCAAGGCCACTATGTGAAACTTCATCATTCAGAAATGCTTATAGAGAGAAAGTTGCCAAAAATAATGGTCAGCCATTAGAAGGTAGAACATATAGTTTGAAGCAGGCATAAAGATCAACCATTAGTTGGTGGAACAAGAAGTTTGATGGGACCTTGTTTATGCTTCACAGATGATGTCTAGCTGAAATAAAAGTTATTTGATTTATTAGCTTGTTAATTGATATGGTAATTTTCTTTACGGTCTATTTGTGTTGGACAGTTTTGAGGGATCCCATGCTGTTGTTCTCTTCATTTTCTAGTTGCTTGGGTGTGATCTCAATTATATGAAACACTTTAATTTCTAGGTTTCTGGAAAAATTTCAGAGCTCAAGATTGC
The DNA here is from genome assembly GCA_035233585.1 of Antiaris toxicaria. Lineage (NCBI taxonomy): Eukaryota > Viridiplantae > Streptophyta > Magnoliopsida > Rosales > Moraceae > Antiaris > Antiaris toxicaria. Next base: position 25,457,824 of record CP141160.1, on the reverse strand, counting down.
CATAGATGCTGGACTCCTGCATCGAAGCAATTTATTACAGACAATTGGCTATGAACATGAGCAGTGGAACCTTCTGGTTTGTGTTTTTTTTTAAACAAACGTTGATGTTCTTAACAATTTGCTTTTGTTACTAATGCATGTCTTTTATCTGCTTCTTCTTTTTTGTCCTTGTGTATGCCTATACACATGTTAAGTTTTGTTTGTCACTGAACTCCAGACACTTAATTAAATAGGTGAAGCAACAAAAGTCTATTTACAATACTTTAAACATGCTCAGCTTTGACGTGACCAAAAAGTGTCTTGTTGCAGAAGGTTGGTGCCCTGTTTTTGCATCAAATCAGGTTTGTCTCTGTCCCGTATTAGTTTACTGACTTAACACTGCAGTGGTTTCTCTAAGCCTTAACTGACAATATCAATTTTGGCAGATCCAAAATGCATTGCAACGGGCAACCTTTGACAGCAACTCTCAACTTGGGGCTATATTCCAAGTGTTGCAAACAAAGGAATCACCACCTACCTACTTCCAAACAAACAAATTCACTTCAGCTTTTCAAGAAATTGTAGATGCTTATGGGTTAGTTCTTTATCCTTGTTCTTTTATTATTCTGGCCTTTTGCATGAGCCTGGTTTTAGCTAGAAGTGGCTTTATATTTGATAGGATGGAGAACTGAGATTGGTGATGGGCATGTATGCTTCCTTGCGAAGTTGTGATTATTTAATAACTGGAGAATAGGTAGTTCTTAAAGGTTTAGACTGATGCTGCTAGTGCTATTTACCAACTATTATGACAACAAATCCTGGTCAAGATTGTGTTTTGTTTTTCTACTATAGTTTTACAAATGCTTCTTACTTGGAAACAAATATCTTTGATCTATTCTTGAATAGACGATATGTTACAACCATGAGAATCTTTTTCATATTGAATATTATCCGTGTTTCAGTAGATTAATCCACCAATTTGATGTTTCGGACTTATTTGTTTAAATTAAATAATCAGAGTAATGTTGGGAATTCCTTTTTTTAGCTCGTGTCAACTGTCCGAGCGTCCATGTAGCATACGGTTATTTCAAAATTTCACTATTTAATATCTACAGAAGAACTTATCAGATTCCATAATCGTAGGGTTGCAAAGTATCAAGAAGCAAATCCTGGCGTCTACACAATTATCACATTCCCTTTCCTTTTTGCTGTCATGTTTGGTGATTGGGGCCATGGTACTTGTTTATTGCTGGCAACACTTTATTTCATCATTAGGGAAAAGAAATTTTCCAGTCAGGTATTTGCTGAAGGGCAATTGTTAATTGGATTGCGATTTATGTTGCTTGTAAATATAGCAATATTTTTAGCTCACTTGAGTTTTGTTGACAACAGAAACTTGGTGACATTATAGAAATGACATTTGGGGGTCGCTATGTTATCTTGATGATGGCCATCTTCTCAATCTACACAGGACTGATATATAACGAATTCTTTTCTGTCCCATTTGAATTATTTGGACCTTCAGCTTATGGATGTCATGACCCTTCCTGCAGGTATGAACCGTAATATGCTATTGTATGATACTTTTTCTCTGTATGTGTTTACACTGGCCTTTTTGTTGCAGGGATGCTACTACAATTGGTTTGATTAAGGTTCGTGACACTTACCCATTTGGAGTGGACCCTAAATGGCATGGTACCCGAAGCGAGTTACCATTTCTTAATTCATTGAAGATGAAGATGTCTATCCTACTTGGTGTAGCTCAGATGAACCTTGGAATTATATTGAGCTACTTTAATGCAAAATTCTCTAAAGATGATTTAAATATCTGGTAAGCTGTGTTTTGCAGCACCTGATTGACATAATAGCTGGCCAAGTGGTGTTCTTTTTCTTTGTTTCAGTTCTTCTTGAGAGCTTCTAGAAACTCTCTTAATATTATGTATATATTATTCTTCATATCCATCCTTAACTGCATTAGTGGATACGTATTGCCCTTTTTCTTCCTTTTTCTTTATTTTGGTAGGGGTTGGCATTGATTTTTCGACTTTATAAGGATTGCAATTCTTGTTCATTGTTCACTTCTAGTTGAGTATTTATTGTTTGTCATTAATTGTGCATGGCTTAGGTACCAATTTGTTCCCCAGATGATATTTTTGAACAGCTTGTTCGGCTATCTTTCACTCCTTATAATTGTAAAGTGGTGTACTGGTTCACAAGCTGATTTATATCATGTAATGATATATATGTTCCTAAGTCCTACTGATGATTTAGGCGAAAATCAGCTTTTCGTCGGTCAGAAGTTCCTTCAGGTTTAAATCTTTTTCTTGTAGTCATGCTGAAAACTATATATGCAGTAACGTGAAGTGGCACTAAACTTGCAAGTTTTCACATTCAATTACCAGATTTTGTTGTTGTTGTTGGCTCTTATTGCTGTGCCGTGGATGCTGTTTCCAAAACCTTTTCTCTTGAAGAAGCAACACAATGAAGTAAACATGAAACTCTGCTATATCTCTATATTCAATTGACTTCTTGTGTCCCAGCTGTAAGTTTTTATTTGGTCTTTATATATTTCTCGTATTGTTACCTCAGAGGCATCAAGGTCAATTATACACAATGCTTCATAGCGCTGATTACCCTCTTGAAGAACAGCCACAGCATGATTCTCATGGTCATGAGGAATTTGAGTTTAGTGAGGTCTTTGTACACCAACTGATACATACAATAGAATCTGTTCTTGGTGCAGTATCCAATACAGCTTCATATCTGCGTCTATGGGCCCTCAGGTTGGCTGACTTTAAAATACATGCCATTCTCATGGTCTCGAAGCTCTAATAGGCATCTTAAACATGCATGTGATCCCAATTGCTGATTTTTACATACTGTTTTTGCATGCATACGAGGGTTGTGAGAATTGGTCAGAGATTTTCTCTGGGAGAGAGTCGAGCCTCTGGAAAGCTTAATACCATTGGTTCTTGTATGTGTGTGTGTGTGCGTTTTTTCTTTTCTTTTAATTCCATTTGAATCCAATAGAACATATCGATATCCAGTTCTCCCATTTTACTTCTTATCGCATGCTTCTAATTAAATACGGCAAAGCATGATTTTTTTGGACAAACAATTTCTGCTCGCATATTTTGATTCATATTATGTATGTATCGGAGAAGAATTATTACTACACTCACAACCCCTACGTCTTGTTGATGTTACACTTGAATGTTCATCATATGCTTTTGGTTTTTGGTTTTGAATCCAGCCTAGCTCACTCGGAGTTGTCAAGTGTATTTTATGAGAAGGTTCTACTTCTAGCTTGGGGGTAAGTATGTTTATTAATGTTTCTGCACTCACATAAAAGCTTCTGAGATCTCAGCAAAAGCAGAGTAATGAAACTCTTGTAAAATGACCGCAGGTTCAACAATGTCATTATTCTAATTATTGGCATAGTTGTCTTTGTATTTGCAACTGTTGGTGTTCTACTGGTGATGGAAACACTTAGTGCATTTCTGCATGCCTTACGGCTTCACTGGGTGGAGTTTCAGAGCAAGTTCTATGAGGGTAACGGTTACAAGTTCTGCCCTTTTTCATTTGCATTGATTAGTGAAGAAGATGAATGATACAATGTATGAATCAAAGACGCGAACAAGATTTATAGCTGTGAATTCAGAAAACCGGTGAACTCCTCATTTGTGCTGGAGGCTTTATAGACCAACAAGTTTATTAGTCGCACCGCTGTTCGGTGAAGATTTTGATTCCAAGTTCAAATAAGAAAAGTGCCCTTTCGATCATGCTGCCAAAATTTATTTGAAATTTTAATATCCACGAGTTCAAATGTGACATTTGCGAAACTTATGTTTGCTACTTGTATTCTTACATTCTTTTAATGATTATTTAGGTGATTTGTTTGATATGACATGTTTGTTGCTTTGTCAGGAAACGTTTTGTTTTCTATCACATTCTTGTGAAGAAAAGGTGTAAATAAAGAACACAAAATATTTTCTGTGATTGATGGAAATTCTAAAAATTAGGTGTTCTTCAGTTGATCTCTCTAATTTTTTTTATTTTTTAAAGCATGATCTGTTGATCATTCATGATTTTTCATGATCACTCCTTGTACGCGACCCTCTGATGTAAAAAAAAATAAAAGTTGATCGAAAAATTCCGTTGCCGGGACTTGAACCCGGGTCTTTCGGGTGAGAGCCGAATATCCTAACCAACTAGACTACAACGGATTTGCGTTACTTGCAAAATATAATATACTAATATTTTCAAAAAAAATTCTAATCGTAAGGTCACAAGGGTTCTGTTGCCGTGATCGCGTGAGAGCCGAATATCCTAACCAACTAGACTACAACGGATTTGTAAGTTTTTGGGGAAACATACATACTAATATATATAAAATATATAGAAAATGAAATGAATTCCGTCTCAGGGACAGTGAGAGCCGAATATCCTAACCAACTAGACTACAATGGATTGCAATGGCATTTTTTCAATATGAGTATTTTAAATCTGAACAGATGCAACAACCAAAGATAAACGCATACAAAAATGTGGACTTTAAAAACCTTGGTTATTACTACATTGTTCCCTAGAAACCAAACGACATTGATCAACTGTATTTTCAAGCATGTCTTGCTCTTGGCACAAGAAGCACCCACTATATTATACATTCATCTGTCATGGATTGTTTGGCATGATATTTCTAGAAATTGTAATTTTAGGTCCAAAATCTATTTTTCAAAGAGTTTGAATGATAGATCAGTATAAGTTTTGTCTTTCTAAAAAAGTGTTTAATCAAAAATCAAAATTAAAAAAAAAAATTTTTTGACTTCTCATAAAACAATTCAAGATAGACTATTATATTATAAACTTAATTCTAATTTTTCATTGCTCCTTAGAAAATTAAAAGATCATAGGAACCTATCAAACTCTTTATAAACTATGATTCCAAGCATTAATGAAAAAGTTCCAGATTTTTCTTTATTATTTTACTGACGAAATGGATCTGATTTTTTCCCCCACAGGGGCAAATAGTTCCCTACAAGGTTCAAGCAGAAATAGTACAACCCCAAATAGCACATTAATACAAGTAAATTCTAAGTGGCAGCACCACTTTATATATTTACACAGCCCACTTGCCAGTGCCACAACATAATTACGACGTACGTCGTATAATAGGACAATGATAAATGAACTTGTACTTGTTAATTTAGAGCAGTGACGGTTGAGACCATAGAGTCCACCCCACAAATATTGCGTCCCCTGCAGATCTTGTAATATCCTTCCTCTCCCCAATTCTCTCCCCAAGAGTTCTTTATGGTCCAGTAAGGCTTGTCCTTGAACCGGATCGGAGCATATCCCGCAGACCCATAGCCCACCAAAAGCACCCCGTGATCCAGCAAGGTCTTTGAGCAGATGTATGGGCACGAAACTCCTCCTATGTATGTCTGCATGAAAACTGCGTTGATGCCAACTGCAAAATGGAGAAGGAATCTGTTAGTACCAATGTTGTTGCTTGGATTTATAATTATAAACGAATAACAGTAAATACAGAAAATTTGATGAAGCTAATTACTTGAAAGGGGGCCATTCTTCAACAAATTCGCAGCAATCTGGTCTTCATCAAGGGACACGACGCTGAAGTTAGCTACCGAAGCGGCAATCTTGCTCTTGTCGAATTTGCAGGTACCGTCATTCCCGGTGTAAGGATAGTCCTCCTCTAGCTGTAGTCCACCGGCCTTGAGTGTGTACTCGTAGGCAGAGGTCATCAGCCCACCGTTACACCCTGCGTCACATGCATTTTCTTCTTCCGGATCGCACTGCATGAGTTTCAATTATGATTAGTTGTAGACAAGTAAAGTCAGCACGATACCAATTGGTTATCATAGTCCAATAATTTTAGTCACCCTTTTCTTAATACTATTAGATTGAATCAAAAATTCAGTTTTTTGTTTAACCCATCAGCATTACCATTAACACCACCATTAGCTTATTAATCATACTTCAACCATTTGGTGATTGACTTGTTAGTTTGTTATTCTCCAATCGGTGAGATACAAGATATACATACTTAACCAAATGATTAACACTAGAAACAAACCAATCAACCACTACATCACGTGGCCACTGACAAACAAGTTATTCAATAATACTTTCGTCCCTTTCCAATTGCAAGAAAAATTTCAGAATTCAGTATAGCTACCGATACGTATAGCAGTTGTCGCAGGATATTGAAAATTAATTATTGATTCTACTCTAACAATTGGTAAAGAACAAAACAACAAAGATTCCTAAAGAGAATAAGTAATTTGTGCAAGTGACCACTACCATCACAAAAAATCAACAACCAAAACATCAATCCTAATAAAACTCTTAATTTTTTTTTTAAAATTATGCATATCTAATGACACTTAAACTTACGAATTTCTGGCTTTTACTACTAATCGTCTCCAGAGGGAGAACTATAAATTCAGTAACCTTTTGTCAACAGGTTCTTGTAGAATTTTCTTGGATCGTTGACTCAAATTTTCAGAAAGAAAAGAATCCAAAAATTCACGTTTAAACTATATGCCAAAATAACAATAATAATAATAATTCGATAAGGGTTTTTTTTTTTTTGAAGGTCAAACCTCGTGGTCACAATCCACAAGCTGTTGCTCACTGAGACTGACAAGTTCTCCCGTCGCCAGAAAATGAGCACCTTCCAGTGCTCCCGTCGTACTAAATGCCCAGCAAGACCCGCAAGAACCCTAATTCCTCATCACAAAACAAATAAAAAATAAAAAAAATTTCCAAACAAACAAATCAAATTCAATTCTGACCCTCGCATAAAGCAGATGGTCATGATCACCTGGTTCTTGACCGGCGCGACGGCGCCATGATCGCGCCAATCGAAGTCAGCGGGGAGATCGTTGGTCGGAAGGATCGGCGCCTTCTGTGCGTGTTTGGGGAGGCGGAGCCGCTTGAGGCCTAGAAACTTCTTGCGGAACTCTCCCGGCGTCAGATCGGAGAACTTCGTGACTCCGTGGACGGCGTCCGGGTCGAGCTTCTGGTGCGTCTTGGCTCGGCGGAGGTTGGCCTTGAACACCTCGAACCGGTAGTCGTGCTCCTCCTGAGTCGCGTAGGCCTTCCCGAACCTCGCCTTGAAGCTGGAGAAGTGGTGCACGGCGCCGAGGAGCTCATCGTCGCCGTCCGACGACACGACTTGGCGGATCAGAAGGTCGTCGGCGGTGGTCTCCTCGGGAGCTACGGTGGAGGCGACCGCAGAGGATAGGAGAGAGAGTAGGAGGAGGAGAGAGAAGAGAGAGGCTCGGTCCATTATTGGGTAAGAGGCTTAGGAGTTATCACTGTGTGGAGGAGTAGTGTGTAGAGTTTGAGATATTTATCAGGAAATTACCTCCCAGAAGGTCGTAGTTGAAAGGTGGACGCTAACTCAATTATTTTCAAACACGTGTTCTGTCTTTATTGGTTAGCTTTTCCACAGGTTGAAACTTGGACAAGTAATTGGACAAAAGGAAAAAATAATAAATTAAACAACTACAACGACCCTTTAATAAAAAAAAAATTTTTAATTTATTTAAGAAGATAATTTAAAATATTTTTTTCATTAAAAAGAAGATAAATTGAAATTTTGAAAAAGTTATATCACACATGGATTTGAGATACAATTCAAATCGTTATTATAATCGATTTCATTTTTAGAGTCCCGTTAAAATTCGGACTTGAATCCTATATATACAGAATATTTCCTGTTAAAAGTCAGACACTCAAAAGATTTTACATTCCCAGGTTAGTATTTCATTAAACATTTATTATGTTATACAAAAATAATGTAAATAAATCGAACTTCTTTGTGATTTTTTTTTCCTTCAATCTTTGAGAAAATCACCTCCTTTTTTTAATCATATCTGTATGACCATCCGTTGTCTACTATCCATTATTATATACAGAGATTCTGTTTAAAATTTTGAGTAATATTATGTTTGAATGTAAGGATTATTTTTAAAAAATAAAAAAATTTTAGATATGAAAAATAAAAAATTGTTTGTTAAAATGGAAGATTTATTTTTAAAAAATAAAAAAATTTTAGATATGAAAAATAAAGAATTGTTTGAATTTTTTTGTAAAAGTGAAAAGTTGTTTAGATGAAAAAAAAAATATCTAAAAATAACTCTTTTTTATTTTTAAAAATAAAAAAATTTGAATATTTAGATATAAAAATTTAAAAAAATCTATTTTTTTAAATTAAATTTTTTTTTATTTTTTAAAAATGGAACTATCAAACAAACATACTGTGTGTGTTATGCAGCTTGTGCTTCCTTTTTTTTTTTTTTTTAACTTCCTTTCTTTTTTAACTTTATGTTGCTTTGTTTTATTTTTAATTGAAATAATAAAATTTAAATTTTATATTTTTAAATAAAATTTAATATAATTTTATTATTAGGTTACATATGTAATGTAATTATTGTTGCTTTGTCTTTCACGTGTTTGCTGTGTCGTTTTTATTTTTTGTTTTCAACTTTACCCTTTTTTTTAAATAAAAAAATTCTCAAATTTTTCCAATTCGTATCATTGAATGTTTTCTTTTGTTTTACTCTTTGCCCACTAAAGTATCCTTTCTCATAGTATGTCTCTACATTGCTGTTTTTACCAAATCTCATTTTTTATCAACTCTTTTTTTTAAACACCTTTTTTTTGCCTTTTTTTTTTTCCCCTTCCGTTCCATTTCTAATATCATATTCATCTCACGTATATTCGTTTCTTGCTTTAATTTGTTTCCCCCCCTTTTTTTTTTTGTATCGTATAGTTCCTATTTGTCCTATGGGTTTTTTTTTCCCCTCTTTTCTATTTTTTTTTTTGTTTTTCTTTCTAAACTTTTGTATATTTACATACGATTCAAACTTTTATTTTAATTTTTCTATTAAAATATTTTTTTTTATAAATATATCCCAACATAAAATTTTTTTCTTACTATTATCAAAAATATCATTTTTTTAAAAAATTGGTTTAAATAAAAAATAATAAAATATCTTACACTAGTTTTTCATTTTTCTTTCCTTATGGAATAAACAACTGCTATGATTTTATTTGAGAAAATAAATAAGTTTAATATTTTTTTATCAAAAAAGATAAATATTAGTTACAAGGATAACCTAACAATAATATCACACTTGATTTTATTTAAAAGTATAGAGTTCGGATCTTTTTACCCTAAGTTAAAAAAAAAAAAGATAAATATGAAATATAATTTATATATTTATAATACACATGAGTTAGAGATTTTTTTCTTTCTTTGAATTTCGGGGAATTCTATATCTTGTGGCAAAGCAAGGAGGCTTCAAACTTATACTAAAAAAAAACCTACCTCCCTGTAGGTTTGAAAATTTCTTACAATTTTTTTTAATATCTATTTATACCGTACAAAATAAAGTGGATAAATTGAAACTTTCTTTGTGATTTTTTTTTCGTTCGATTTTTGAGAAAAACCACCTTATTTTAAATTGTATTGTATATCATTATACGTAGATGACAGTGTGATTTTCGGATCATGATACTTACTGTTAAAACTTCATTGCTTAGGGATAAACCTTTTTAATAATCTTTCATTAATATTTTATTCATTGTTCATTTATTTATTCATTTTGCAGATTGAAAAACAAAAGATGATACTCTCGACTACGTTGTGCTACACGTTTTGGTATATAGTAATAATTGTAGCCATTTTTCTAGGCTTACTTTTCATCATTTTAGCCAAGAGAAGAATTATAGACGACCCACGAGGTGTGTGACAAAATTCTGATATTCCTATGGTCAAGTATTGGCACGTTTCATTGGTTTGGTTGCTAAAAATAGAATCAAGAAAGTTGGCATGTAAATTTTATTTTATTTTATTTATTCTTCTTTGTAAAATAAAAAAAAAAACAATTGATTTTCTTTCCGTTTTATGCTTGTACTATTTCATATTTTCGTTTTGTTTGTGCTAATTTATTTCCCCAAAAAAAAAAAAAAACATACGCTCAAGTACAGACTTTTAAAATCCAATATCCGATTAAAGGTGATATAAACTTGCAATAACTGATTCCATTCCATCTATCAAATACATTATTGTTAATTAAAAAGAGAGAATAGAAAATATCTATATTATTTGAGTTTTAAAGTTTTAAATAAAATTCCCATAATATTCTAAGTTACCATCAGTGACAGGTCATGGAGGACGTCATCATACGGTCGCTTTTATTTTTAATACGCATGCCACTTGATTTTGATATCCAAAACGGTGCCTTTTATTTTTCTTTTATTATATTCTTTGGTTGCTACATGTCCAAACGTTGACCGTTTGAAACATTTACAACAAAATTTGCAAATTCTTAAATCCTATGAATGACTCACTGACAGAGACCTTATGAATGACTTTCCTTCTTCCTTTAATGCTTTGGAAAGTACAAAGACAAAACAGAGAGAATCATGCTGAACGAGAGATTTTTCTTAGATCTATATATATATATAGATTTTTTTTGACTTTTTGTTAAACAGAAAAGGTTATTTACGTTTGCATATTTTGTATTTTATTTTTATTTAGAAAATATACGTTGTTTTTTTATCTTTTACATTTTTATACCATTATTCTATCTTCAGTTAATACTTAATCTTAACCATATAATGCTTAAATTCCCTTAAAAACAACAACTAAAGCTAGTATGATTTATATTTTTATAACATGCATTTTGATTTTATCCGAATAATATATCACATCTTTTAAAATTTTACATATTTATATTACTAGTTTACAATTAGTATATAAATCTACATTGTTTTTCAATCAACACTTAATTTTAACATTAAAAACACTAAAAAAAAAACCTTGAAATTAAAAGATAAAGAAATTATAATTTCAATTAAAAGCTAAATAAAAAGGGTTGAGGCAGAGCCAAAAGGGTTGCATGGTGGCAAGGTGGGAAAAGGCTTGGTGGTTATAAGGTGAGATTAAGAATTATGAATTTTTTGTTGAGAAAATTAATGGTTTTGTTATATTTTAATTTTTTAAGGACATTTAGGTCAAGATAAGATGTTGTTGAAGAAAAAAAATTTGATTAATATATTATATGTAATAAAACAATATAAAATGCATGACTTTAAATGCACGGTATAATTCTCTAAATAAAAATATAATATAAAATGTAAAAAGATAAATAAACTAAACTTTAGTTTTCATTTTAAGAGTATTTTGGGTAATTTTATGTCAAAATTATGTTTGATCTAAAAAACATATAGGTTTGCATATTAAGAGACCGTTTTGGTGTGCGGTTTTGGAGACCAAAACTTTTTTTTTTTTACTTTATCATCACTTTTTACTGTTTATATTTTCAAAATTTTACAGTAAATTTTTGAACTTTAAAAGTCTATAATTATATATATATATAAGTCCAAATGAGATTTTTTTTCAATAATTTTTTAAAATTTTATATTTTTTTCACTCTAAACAATTTTTTTAACACATTTTCCAAAACTTAAGGGGCGTTTGGTAAAAGTTTTACATTTTAATCATATTCAAATGCAATACAATTTTACATCAAACGTAAAGTTTTATATTCAAATACAATTATTTTCAATAGTGATATGAAAATAATTACTATTCAAAAGTTTTTTTAAAACAATCACATCAACTTTTCAACTCTACTATTCATTTTTAATTTTACCGATCACATCAACTTTTCAATTCTAAAATACTTTTTATTCAAACACATATTTCATTTAAATACAAAATAAATACTTTTCAACTAAATACGACACTCAAAAAACGAATTATATTCAAGTGAAATTAAAACACAATATATTTACCAAAAGTTTCATTACTTTTTTTCTTTATAAAAAAAAAAATCTCTAAAACCCCTCTTACGCAGGCATTAAATGTAAATTGAATGTATAAAACGGTGAATGTTCGAAGGGTATACATTTTGGAATAAAAGACAAAATATAGAGTATAACCCAAGAAGGAATAAAAGTTATAAATTCAGAAGATCCAACTTTTTAAAATTTTTTCAATTCTGAAAAGAAAAGAAGAATGAAAATTTGACGCAAAACAAAATGGTAGCCCAAGCCCAGCTTTCTTCCATGGCAGCGCGAAGCCTCCTCCCAAAATCGTCTTCTCGTACAAGAGTTTGTAACACTGTGGAAACAGGGTGTGTCCTACACAATATGTGATACCCGGTTCACAAATTTTAGGTGGGCAATTGGGGAGACTTTTAGACACCGTGAAGTATAGGTTGGATTGGAAACATGTGTTTGAAAAAGAATTTTTAGAAATAACAGTGATATAAAAAATAATAAAAAAATTTGAAATATATTTGGATAAAATATACAAAATAGATTTTGTTTTATTGATCTTGTTATTGTTTATATATCAATATAAAAATTATCTCCTTTTAATTTGAAATGAGAAAATTATGTATTTCTAAAGTTTTAGTTTTTTAAAAATAAAAGATATAGAAAATAAAAGGTAAAAATGAAAGTTTTGAATTCAAAAGATGAAATACTATTTAGAAATGTAACCTTAAATGGGCCATTATTTGGAACTTTAGAAATTTTGCATTTTTAATCTTAATCCTCTCATTTTAAATCAATTTAAAGTTTTAGATAAGTTTAAGTTGCAAATATTTTGGGTAGACTAAAAGCGGTTTCTTTCTGATTCTGTTATTCAACTTTTTATAAATTTTTAATTAAACTACAGTTGTTTAATGTCCGTTTGCACATCAAAGACATTAGGTCAAAATTAAAAATTTCAGTTAGATTTTTTTTTTAAAGTCAATAAAAATTATAATTGGTTTTTAAAAACTCAACCAATTTTAATATTAAAGTTCCATTCTAATCCTTTGTTCCAAATGAAAGCTTAGTCTTAATTGTAGAATATTGTTTGCAAAAATTCTAGTAGGAAAAAAAAAAAAAAGTTTGCCCAAGCAAAAGTATTATTGGAAATTTGAAGTGGCACGAAGGTATGGAAAAGGAAAAGAAAAATGGTGCTTTTGATCTTAAGCTTTGGTGTATAGGCTCATCTTCTCATTACCACAAGCTTAAATCCGACCTTATCAATTTAAAAAATGTTAGTAACACTAATTTTATCAATAAATATTGTGAACACCAATTTCATCAATAAATCTGACAGACATTATCATATTAAAAAATACTTAAAATACTAATTCTATCAATTAATACTAGGAACACCAATTATATCAATGTTAAAAGCACCATATCGGCATATCACATTAAAAAATGGTAGGAACACAAATTCTATTAATTCTATTACATTTCCTATCGGTAAAGAAAAGCAACCATTTCCTACTATAGAATTACCTATTAGGTCTACATTTGGCTGTTTAACCTATTGAAAAACGACATGTCATTTAATTTAAGAAAGTTTTTTTTTTTTCTTGAGAAACTTATTTCAAGAAACTTACTTATTCTCAATTTGATATTACCATAATTTCAAGAAAACTATTATTCTGTCTGGCATATCGTCTTAGAATTAAATTAAACTTAAATTGATAATTTAAAGTAAATGGATATTTGAGAAGGGGAAAAAACAAAGTTTAATGCAGATGCAAAAGTATAAAAAAGTATACTCCAGATTTAATTGAAATTGATTTTGTTTTTATTTAAAACTCGTCCTTTGAAAAGTGCGGCTGGAGTTCAACAAGCTTGTCTTATCTCTCCATCCATTGATATTAAAACTAGGGGTGTTCGTTGGGTGGGTTGGGTGGATTTTTGACATTTTTCAACCCACCCAACGAAGATTGGGTGGGTTGAAAAATTTTTTCACTCACCCAATTAACCCAATAAACAAAATCGACCCACCCAATTAAAGTTTGGGTGGGTTTGGCGGGTTTTTCGGGTTCGTCGGGTTTAACAATTTATAAAAATAAAGTAATAAAACATGATTTAAAAATTTAATCACAAATCAAAATACAAGCTCAAATATTCAAATAAAGAAGTCATGTAAAGATAATAAGAACTAATTAAAACATGCTTTTAATGAATACTAAGAAACATCAATCACAAACAATCAAACCTATTTCACAAGAATAATCTCTAACTCCAATGTGTGTAGTAACAAGAACTAAAGCCAGGTAAATTGAAATAAACTTGAAATCTTGTTTCTAAATCCTAACGAAAGGGAGGATTAAGGGAGGCTAGTGACAAGTGGCGGCTAGGGCTGGGCAAGAGCAAGACACGAGACGAACACGGGCTTGGGGAGGCAAAAATGAATACGTCGAGGGGTGACGGCCGATGGTCGAAGAAAGGGACGATTGGAGGAGGCTGGTGGGACATCGAGTTTGGTAAGGGCAAGGCACAAACTTTGGCTTGGGAGGAGGCATAAATGGGAAATGACAGTCGGCTCAACAAAATTGGCTTAGGTTAGTCATTATATTTTTTCTAAATATAAAAAAAAAAATTCATTGGGTGGGTTGGGTTTTGATCGGGTTTTAGAATTCCAACCCGAACCCACCCAATTTGACATCGGGTTGGGTGGGTCAACCCGACTTTTTTTTGGGTCTGACGTGGACCCAACCTGTCGGGTTTTCCTTGGGTGGATTGGGTGGGTTATTTGGGTTTTCGGATTTTTTGTTCACCCCTAATTAAAACACCACAATTTAGGTCTCTTGGAGAGACTATTAGAGTAATTTTATCTCCTTGATCAGTAATAGGCAAATATAGAATAAAATATTTTCTTGTATTTCTTTGCCTTTTCTTTATCACATAAGAGGGAGAATTTCATTTTTTTTCTCACATCATAAAATATATATATTTATATATATAGATCCCCTCGTCTTTTCTCATGGGTGGTATGCCATTTATTGCTTCCTATTTTTTTCTCTTTAATACCAAACACATCCAAAGATTCAAAGGAACTGGTATGCAAAAGCTGATTAAAATGTATTAAAATTAAAAAAAAATGTAAATTCAATATGTCAATAAAATTTAAACGTCTAATTTATGCCATAAAAATACATTATGATGTGGTAATTTTTTTTATATCTTATAAAATCTAATTTTCATTACTTGAAAGACTCTTTTTCTTTTCTTTTCTTTTTTTTAAATATGACTCAATTTCATTTCAAAAATTATTTAATAAATTAGAAGTATACTGTCATGGTATTTGAATGACTTATTTATATCATCTTTATCTAAATTATCTTTCTCTTTCTTACTTAATTTTGCCTTAAATAAATGGTTATAATTTTTATAAATATTTTATTAATAAAATATCAATTATATATTAAATGGGTATATCACGTAAAATAAGCTCGATAATTTGGTGTATCAATTTATTCAATAATTATTCATTTTACATTTTTTTCTCTTTCTTGCTAAAAGGGATCAATTTTATTGGGTAGTTCTACTGTAGAGGATGTACTTTTTCCCTTTCCACAGGGTAAAAAAAAAATTTAACATTTGGATTAAAAATCAATGGTTTTAATTCAAAGGGTATATCAAAAATATCATAAAATCTAGCACACCTAATTATTATTTTTATAAAAAATTTCAAAAAAAAAATTGGCAAACCACTAGCCCCTCCCCTACCTGCATTTGTATGGAAGCCAAGCTCATGAGTTCCCGAAGGCTACAAAAGTTGTAGCTAAAGGCCAATTTCCTCCATCGTGGCTAGGCTGCAAAAGTCATGGGTCACATTGATCTCCATTATCGCTAGTGCACTGAGGTGATTTTGCCAACCCATGGCCTTTATTGCAATTTTACCAAATTGCAAGGTTGTGATTGGAAGAGGTGGATCACACTGCCAGAAGTATGAGAGACTTAAGACTAATTGGGAAAACAAAAAGACAAATAGAGAAAATATCGACAGAAGCTCAACTAGGGTCGTCGTCCACCCATAGGCAATGCCGTGAGGGATTTTGATGGAGGCTTGATAAACTTTGCGCGATCTAATGGAGGCTCGACAGACCTTGGCGAGACCTGCGACAAAGCGGCATGAGAGAAAGAAAGTGTGTGTGTGTGGGTGGCAGCTCTCAGTGGTGGCAGGGGTCGACTGCCGGTGGGGGGTGGTGGAGTGGTTCTTAGATCAGAGCTCACACTTTGTGTGGCGGCCCGCCCTGCTGTCGAGGTTCTACAGTGCTATTACAGTCAACTCTGTAGTTAACCGCAATAGTATGTAGACCTCTAGGGTCGTCAGCATCATGCTTAACTTGAAAACTACTTGAAAATTTTACGGAATAAATTTTCTTTTCTTCTTGATATAAAAACTTGTTCGAGAATGTGATAAAGAAATCATGTTAATAAAATAACATATACATGAATCATGATTCCCCTATCAGATAATCTTGACTTGGAATCATGTCTTTAAATTTACATGCTTAGGTTTTCAAAACTGTACAGCGGAAGACTCATGGTGACCACAATCCCTCGTCCAATCCCCCTGGCATGTATCTACTCTGTCCGTCGTCCACAGTGTATTACTGGTGAACAGGTTTCTTACCTGCAACATGTGAACAAACTAGTGAGTTATGGGCTCAGTAAGTTCAAATATAAGTACATGAATCATAACATGTAATGCTGTGCTCATGCATGAAACTTGACTCTGAAAAACATGCTCATGGCTGAAAGTTAAGTTTTAGGATATTATCTGAAATTAAGTTCTAATTTTGGGCTCCTGATTGGTCGTACCGAAATGTTAGTATGACTGGTAGCGGTATTTTAGTGCTGACCTCCTCAGCCTTAACTGAAACTAAACATGAAAACTTCTCCGTGCGTCGAGAGGCCAATACGCCAATAACTGGTTTAATTACCATCTTGTCTGGAGTTCCAACTGGGTAGCTTACTGATTACCCCATAGTAGGAACATGTTATATGCTTTACTTGGGGTATGAGTTTTAAAATCTCACTAAGGTGCCATGTGCACCTACATGTTTTCGTGAGCTTGAAGATTATCTATCATGTGTACCTGAAACATCTACTGAAACATGAAACTGTACATATATGACATGAAACTGACATGTGTATCGTGATGCAGACGGTCAATGTGTAGCATACACGTCAAACAATATACATAACATCATAAACATAACATGATTGTCCACGTTGCAGTCAGGACAATGTTTGAACTTACAGAAAGTCTGCTAGCGTAAGCCTCTGCTGGTCTGGAACTGCTACCTCAGGGTGTCTGGCTTGAACCCCTATAAAAGAAATAATCATTGATTATTTCCAACATTCATTTTATACTTGAAACATGGTAAAATATGAAAAATCATATTTCCAGACTTTTTTTTTCTTTTCTTCGAACACGTCCTCCTACACAAGCGTGTTCGTGGCCATGTACTCCTCTGGAACTTACGTGCATGGCCGTGTAATTCGTGGAACATGACCGTGTAATTCGTGCATGCTTACACGGGTGGATACACAGCTGTGTTTCTGGCTGTGTTTTTGTGCTATCGAACATGGTCTGTTACACGCACTTCCCATGACCGTATGCCCTTTGACACGGCCCGATACTGCCGTGTTCTTGGCCATGTACCTCTCAGGTTTCAAACTCTCTCGAAACATGGTCGTGTATATGGGCATGTTCAGGGCCGTGTTCATCCTAGAATCCTGATTCTAGGTCTGAAATTCTCTATTTTGATTTTCTAAGGCTTTTATGGCATTTGTTCTACTTCTTCCACTCAAAATCGATCTCTATAAGACCATTTCAAGTTATAAACTGCATTTTTACTATCATCAATCCATGGTTTCATAAGCAAAATTCACATCTCTTGTTATAAATTCCTTATACACATTTCTTGACTCAACATTTAAAAAAATCAGAACTTTCTTGAAGAAAACTCACTGAAACTTGGTTTTCTAAACCATCATCTCACGAGTTTATGTTTAAAAACAACTAGACTTGAACCATGTTTCGATTTAACCGAAAATCTCAATATGCTAAACTTACATTCTCTTTTTCCACTCAAAACCCCAGATTTTCCACCTAAGAAAACGTGAGAAAAACGAGGGTTTACCTTGCTTGAAACTTGAGGACGTCTTGCTGTGGATTCTTAGCTGAAAACTTAAATGATCTGCTGTTTGAAGAGAGAAATCCGAACTTGGTGGTAGGAAATGCATAGAATAATCTTCTACTGCTCTTTCTCTCTCTCTTTCTTTCTCTTTCTTTCTTTCTCTTTCTCTCTCTCGGGCGTTTCTCTTTCTTCTACAACCAAGTGAAGTGAATTAATTCACTCGGGCTATATGTGTTTAAGGCCCCTCACGTGCCTCTCCTCCTCTCTCACCATGTTCTTTCATTTATTTTAAAAAAATTGGCTATTCTTGACTAATGTTGGCCATTAATTAATGTGGTTTACATGTGAACCATTGATCTTTTAATAAGTATTTTCCACATATTTTTCTATTAAATTTAAAATATCATGATTTGAATTAATGTTTAGTTTTTACACTATGTTCATTAATTCATTGTAAAATTTTGACTAATATCCAATAGTTCAAAATTTTCATCTGTTCTATATTCTGTAATATGTCTTATCATGAAAATATATTTATTTATATATTTTGTATAAAATTTTCTAAGAACGATAGATTTCTCAGTTATCAAACTTTGGGACGACGTTCAAATCCATTGCATGCAGGTTGGGTTTTGACCTATTGAAAGGGGAGACAAGGAAGAAGAAGAGGTTAAGGGTAGAGGGCAGGCTGACAGCCATGACAATATCGATAGTGGGGGGTTGCGTTGGAATCTGGGCTTTTTTTATTGAGTTTTGAGTTTTTTATTTATAAATTTTATAATTTTTTTGAATTGTGATCGGGTATAATAAGATATATAGTCAACCTTACTTATATTAAATATGAGTTAATAGATCTGCCTGTATTGATGTCATGAAAATCCTCACCCTACAGTAGAATCGCCCAATTTTATTTTGTTTTTTTTCCTTCAACAAATAAGTGTTCAATTTTTTCTTCTTTAAAAAAAAAAAAAAAGACACAAAACAACAACAACAACAACAACAATAACAACTACAAACTAGCTAACTTTGGTTCTAAAAGCTAGTCATTGGTCGTTTTGGTACTAAAAATTTACAAAAGCGTATTGCTATAAATCAGTTTGTTCGAACCCCGCTCCTTTTGGGTCCGGACCAAATCCCTAACCTTCCAGAAGCGAGTCAGCCCAGAGTTGTAGAGAGAGAAAGTGAGGAGGAAGAAGGAGAAAATTTCTATAGAGCGAGTTACAGATATGGAAGACGATGGAGGCAGCGGAAGTAGCAGCAACTTGGACACAGGGAAGGCAGAGAGGTCGGTGTGGCTGATGAAGTGCCCTTTGGTCGTCGCCAAGTCATGGCAGTCTCACAACCCTTCCGATCCACACCCTGTTGCCAAGGTCGTTCTCTCACTCGACCCTCTTCACTCCGACGATTCTTCTTCCCTCCAGGTACTCTTCCGAAAATTCTCTACTTTTTACTTTTTTTCTTTTAGTGATATATTATGATAATTTAATTCTGGTTCTGATCAGTCTCGACATCAATCTTATGGAAATCAAGCTCAAAAATTCACAAATTGATCGGGTTTTGAATTTTGTGGGTTCTAATTAGCTTTCTCAGGAAGATCACTGTCTAAAAACTTAAAATTTTAATGGAAGTTGTGTTTTGCTTTGTGTGTGCAAGTACCTTTACCTTTTTCAAGAGTTTCCTTGTGGTATGATTTGTATGTTAAGGTCGTTCGATAAGCAAACAATCCAAAGTTAGGGTTTTTATGGGTAAAATAAGCGACTTGTGTTAGGCATTGCGGTTTATGGTTAATTGTATCGTTGAATTTAAGACGGTAATTCATTTCCCACTGATCAAATGAACTAGACTTGAATTTGGTTACTTGTACTAGTACATGCTTCTCTTGTCAAATTTTCCCGATAAACACAATGAATCGAGATTCAGCAATTATATTTGTTGTTGAGTTTTTGGATGATGATGTCTGGCGAAGACGTCTCCGTGAGCAGGAGTTGCTTGGTTGGGGTACTTGGCCTTACCTATATAACGGATTTCATCCACAGAATACCCGCCATGCAATTACATGTCCATTCAACTATCTGATTAGATTTACGTTTGGCAGCAAGTTCGATATCAAAGTGCCTACCTGAAATTAAAGCTTTTTTAGCCTTTTCTTACATTGTACATGTAAATTCATTATCAGTTCACTATGGAGACGGCTGGTACTGATACTGGACATAAGCCGAAAACTTATTCTTTGAATATGTTCAAAGACTTTGTTCCTATGTGTGTATTCTCAGAGACAAATCAAGGTGAGCAGCAATGCACTTACATTCGTTTTCTGCTCATTGTTAGTTGCTGTAGCCCGTTTCTTTTGTAGTGGTGATAAGGACTTAATGTTAAGTGGACACTCTTTGTGTTTGGTTTGTTTAAGTGTAGAATGAGCAATTAGCATTAAATTCCACTTAGCGTGAATATGATATCACTCACCCATTTAATATCCACTTATATTAAATTGGAAATGGTTGACACTAATTTTCTTAAGTGGTTTAGTTTTTTGTCCTTTTGTGATTGTTGACATGTTTTGCATTTAGTCCTAGGTAAGGTTGCAGTAGAAGGGAAAGTAGAGCACAAGTTTGATATGAAGCCTCACGGTGAAAACCTTGAAGAGTATGGCAAACTGTGTCGTGAAAGAACAAACAAGTCTATGATTAAAAACAGACAAATACAGGTAATCATCTGACTTTGAAAATTCTTCATTATTGCTGTGACGGTACTATATCTATATGTAATGACAACAATTTTCTTTCTATTTTGATACAGGTTATTGACAATGACCGTGGAGTACATATGAGGCCCATGCCTGGCATGCTTGGCTTAGTTTCATCTAGTTCCAAGGTATTGCTCAAATTGATAATTTGGATAAAAGCTGCTCGTTTACCTTCTATGCTGGGTTTTGCTTAAGGCTTTTATTTTTATTTTTAAATTTTCATTTTATGAAATTATCAATGTTTCTATAGCAACTCTTTGCTCGTTTCAGCCTTCTGTCCAGCCTATAAGTAGACAATTTTGATCTAGGATGTGTTATAACTTCCAAGGCTGTGAAGATGGCAATGGATACTTTTAGATTCTGATTCTAATTTTTGTGCCCGTAAGCTTAATGTCAAAAGCCTTTCTTCACCACCTCTGTGGACTTTTAGCCAAATAATGTGGGTTAGAATGCATATATTTTCCCAGTGGAATTTATAAGTGCAGGATATAATTTAACTATCCGTGTTATTGCTTTTGTGACCACATAGTAAAGCCCTTCTGGTGTACAAGATTTTGGCTCATTTACCCAAAATATCCCTGGCTATTTGCTTTAAAGGAACAAAGGCATGATGCTTAACATCACTTAAATATTATTACAGGATAAAAAGAAAACAGCTCCAGTGAAACAATCAGACATGAAAAGAACTAGAAGAGATCGTGGGGAACTGGAGGATATAATGTTTAAGTTATTTGAAAGGCAACCAAATTGGGCTCTGAAGCAGCTTGTCCAAGAGACTGATCAACCTGCGGTAAGTCCATTTATACTGATTTGCTTATGTTAAATCTTTTGTCAATCTTGTATTTATTATCTTTTTTTTTTTTGGGTCATTTTCGAATTATGCTTTATATGATTATCTGCAAGCAAAACTTTTTAGCTTTGTAAAATGATTTGCCACGTCTGAAGTCTTAAATAAGTGAAACTTCTCTTCTTGACCAAACAAGAGGGAGAGCTGGTGGAGGGAAGACGATCTTAAAATTATGGTTTTGTGAAATATGATCTTGTGTCATATCTGCATTATTTTAAACGGAGATTTTAGTAGTCTCTCTGAATAATTATTCGTAACCTTTTTCTACAGCAATTCTTGAAAGAGATATTGAACGAGCTATGCGTATACAATAAGAGAGGAACGAACCAAGGAACTTACGAGCTTAAGCCAGAATACAAGAAATCTGTTGACGATACAAATGCTGATTAAGTTGACGTTTGTATTAGAATTAACCAGCAAGAGTGGTCAGTTGTGGTGAAGAGGGATGCAAAGTAACACCATTATCAAGTAGTATCTGCTTGCTCACTTAGCATATTTATAATTGCGAAGGTACAACTAATAATCCACAATCTTTGTTTAGGGTGATCCTGGCCGAGGGAAAAAAATGAAGTCGGATAAACTTGCTGTAAGAATGCATGTCTAAGCTAGTTTTGACATCCACAGTAATTATTGTTAACTGCAGTTTTACTTGTTTAAGAACTTTGCTAATCTTCTGCTGTTCTTTATCTGCTCGCTCATCTATTCACGGACGCATTGCTTGCATATGCCTGTTGATATGTTTCTTTATAAAAATAAAAATAAAATAAAATGTAATAAAGGTTGTTGGTTCCCTGAACATTTTGAACGTGGAAAAGACCAAGAGTAGTTGTACTTCTAAGATTTACATGTACTGTTAGTTGAAATAACTTAAAAAGAGGCTCGTTGAGGCTAGATTAGCTGGTGAAAGGGGAGGAGTTTGTGTAGGAATTTCTAAGTTAGAAATTTGAAAGTGTTTTGGTTCTTTTAGTAAGTGGGAGTTATGGTCTCACGTTGTTGAAAATAAATAAAAAATAAAAAAGCGTTGTCGTGGTTGTTTTTGTGGGGGGGGGGGGGGGGGGGCGTCGTTGTGGTTGGTGTGGGTGGTGGGGTGGTGTGGTGTGCGTGTGTTGGGGAGAAGGGGGAGGGAAGGAGATACATGTTTATCAAAGAATGAATCGGGAATGGTCCTGGCAAACCTCATGAAATTTTTTATGCACAAGTCTGGGCTTTAGAGCCAAGACGAGTCGTTTCCACATGCAGCAAGGTTGGGCTTAGACAAGGCATAATGGACGGTGAAATGCATATAATTAAGTCATATTTTCCCCAAGAGCAACGCTGCAGGTGTTGACTTTCTGTTATTATTTTTGTTTGATTTTAAATGGCATGTGTATTTTTAGTCATTAGAAATTTACCGCACATCATAAATTTATTGAGTATACTCTTTCCTGAAGCTAGTTTTTGTACCAGTTCTATTCAAGTCTATTTATCGTTAATGATCTATGTAATAAATTCTATAATATAAAGTTGTAAACTATCAAAATTTTCACACTGCATAATAATTAATAAGCAACTAGTAAATTTAAACATATGACACCACTGGAAAAGTTTCTTTTTCGAGTTTTGGCTCACGGGACTTGTTATTTTGTATAAAAACATTTTGACAGCGTTTGGTATTGTTTTTGAAGTGTCTTCTATTTTTAAAAAAACTGAAAGTGAGAATATTTTGAAAATTGTATTAAGACTATTTCTGAAACTGTTTTTAGTTATGTTTTTTGAGTATATGTTTTAAGAAATATAAAAATAAAATTTTGTTTGGTTATATTGTTGAAATTTCATTTCATAAGTGAGTATTTTATGAAAATATATTTATGTTAAATTTTAAAAAAATAACAAAAAATAAATTATTAATCATAATTAAAAAAAAATTTTAGTCGTGGATTTTACAATAAAAGGTAAGGGTGAAAGACATTGGTGGTTCAAACTCTCGGTGGCAGCGATAGTGAGATTTAGGTCATGAGTTGGTGATCGTTGTCACGAGGAGGTCGTTGTCACTCCGTGGTTGTCGTCCTGCATCAGAGATGGAGGTCCTTGTTAGACATGATCGTCGTTACCGACATTGCACAGGCAAAGGAAAAGAGAGAGGAGATAAAGGGGGAAAATGAAAACAAAATATAAAAATAACTTTTTTATGTCTTCAAAAAACCTAAAAAAAAAGAACATAATTGAAAATAATGTTTTTAAAATGATTTTGAAAACGTTGAATAAGAAACTGTTTTTTTTTTTTTTGTACTGTTTTCATTTTTTGTGTATTTGAAAATAGAAAATCGTTCTTAAAAACAAAATCAAACCCCTTTGTTGTTTTCACACACACATATATATATTTATTTGGATTATTAGTGAGGTTACATACTATAGAAACGCTCCTATATAATAGTGCAAATTCTATTGTTACAATTCTATTTTGAGGATAAAAAATAGTTAGCCAAATGGGACAAGGACTAATGAGATATTATTATACACAAGTAAAAGTAGAATGGATTTACTGTTTCTTATACAGTGTCGTTCTTGTTTTTTCCCTAAAGGTTGTGTTAGGTTTGGTTATGAGATTAGGTTTTTTTTTTTGGGTCTTTTTGTAGTCATTAGGAGTTAATTTGATGGTTTTATCCTTCTATTTGTGATTGGGGCTGATTTTGATATTAGTTTTCTAGTCTTTTAAATGCTTCTTTGTGTGCATTTACATTTTTACCCTTGCTTTCTTATCTTTTTATCCGCTAATGGGTTTTTGGTCATTTAATTTGGAGACCTTATGGTTTCCACCTTATGTTTTTGTCACCTACATTGCCTAAGTCGGTTTTTTTCCCCCTCCTTCTCTGTTCTTCTTCTTTACTCTCCCTCAACCTCTCTTTTTATTTTATCACCTTTGGGTATTTGGTTGTTTGATCTGAAAACCCTAGGCCATTTCTTTAGTTCTTGCCTCTTTATTCTCATTTGGTTTTTTTGTTTATGATTTTGATTTTTTTTTTGTTCTTCGTTATTTTGTTCTGTTAGTTGTTTGATCTTTCTCCTTATGTTTTGTCGTTTACATTATTTAGGAGATGTTTGGTAAACACATTACATTTTGATTGTATTTGAATAAAATTTGTTTTTTGAATGTTGTATTTGATTGAAAAGTATTTGTTTTGTATTTGAATGAAATGTGTGTTTGGATGAAAAGTATTTTAGAGTTGAAAAGTTGATGTGATTGGTAAAAGTAGAGATAAATAATATTTGATTGTATTTAGGGGACGTTTGGCAAACGCATTGCATTTTGATTGTATTTGAATGAAATATGTGGTTGGATGAAAAATATTTTAGAGTTAAAAAGTTGATGTGATTGGTAAAAGTAGAGATAAATAGTAGAGTTGAAAAGTTGATATGATTGTTTTAAAAAACTTTTGAGTAGTAATTGTTTTCGTAGCACTGTTGAAAATAATTGTATTGAATGTAAAATTTACGTTTGGTGTAAAATTGCATTGCGTTTGAATAAAATTAAAATATAATTTTTTTACCAAACACCACCTTAAGGTGGGTTTTTTTTTCCTCTTCTCTATTCTTCTTCTTTGCTCTCCCTAGACCTCTCTTTTTCTTTTATTGCCTTTGGGTTTTTGGTTGTTTGATCTAAAAAACCTAGGCCTTTTCTTTTGTTTTCTTCTTGCCTCCTTATTCTAATTTGGTTTTTTATTTTTATTTTGATTTTGATTTTTTTGTTTTGTTCTTCATTGTTTTGTTCTATGGGTTGTTCGATCTAAAAACCATAGCCCCTTTAGGTTTTTTACTCTCTTATTTCCAATATGCTTCTGGTCTCTTTATTTGATGGCTGAAATTTTTGTTTTTATTGATCTATTGTTCTCTTAATTTTGCTAATAACATCTTTTTTTTTTTTTTTTTTTCCCTTTGCCAGTCTAGATTTCTTTCCAATGGCTATTTGTCTCTTATTTTTTCACTAAAATTGACGGATTTTGCCTTTTTCTTTGTATTTCGGCCTTTAGGGTCTTTCTCCCCACCTTGCTTTTGTTTACAAGGAAATCTGCTTGTGTTTGAATCTTAACTAAAGAAGAATCGATGACATGATGTAAGTGGATTTATTTGTTTTTAGACTTATATTTTGTATGATTACGAACAAGTGAGATTTTTTCGCTTTGAATTTATAATATTGGTGACGATTTGTGATCCCTATATAAATGATCTGTTTCTCTAGGCTGATAAGCTATGCATACATTTTACGCATGCATTACATGGTCTATTGATAATACTTTTTTTTTTTTTTTTTTACTTGAGAAAAAAAATTCTACTGCTTTTTTTTGTCTGAGGTCTTTTTATTTTTATTTTAATTCATTGTAATGATTCTTTTAGTTTCCCATATTACTGGGTAAATGATAAAAAATGTATTTATATTAATTTAGTTTTCTTTTTTCTCTCTTTACTATACCGTTTATTTTTTATTGATTCAAAAAAAAAAAAATGGTGTTCATGTACTTTGTTTTCAGAACTGACCCATCTTACATACATATCTAACTATGATTACTGCAATATAGTTTTATTTTATAGTTTTGTTTCTTTGCATACAAATACTGGCAATGTATATTTGTTTTCTTTGTGCAATTGGTTTTGTCTTTCTCTTTCCGCGAGCTCATTGACTGCCCCCCTGTTTGTGTTTGGTTCTGTCTTTCTCACTTTTTATGACTTCATTCACTTCCTTGCCTTTGTGACTGTGTTCTGAACGCTGTTTCTATTAGAGTTTACAATGTTGCTTTCAGTTAATTCCAAGTAATATTAAATATTCTCTTTGTTTAATTGGTGTCGTGGTCATCTGTGAGGAGATGTTGTCACAACATTTATCTGAACTAATATTATTTTATTTTGTTATTAATTAATTTCTGTTTTGTATTTTGTATATATTATGTTCACAATACTGTCATCTTACTTTTTTAATTTCCTTTGCTTTTAATTAATCAATATTAGTTATATATGTATGTTCTTTGTTTCTTTTGTTTCCTGTTTATATTAGGTTTTCGTTGACGTTAGATTCATGTTATTACCTTATCAACAAACTATTAATATGAGTTTAACCATTCTCTTTTTTTTTTTTTTGGGTCTTTCTAACCATTGTTTTTTTTTTTATTTGTTATTTAGTGATATGATCGTTGTTTTTTGATATGTTGAGATTTTTATGCTCTCTCTAAAAGTTGTTGTGGATAGATATTTGCTATTAGTACGTTTTTTCTCATCATATACAATTTCTCTATTTATTTTGTTTATTCCTAAGTTTGGTTTCTATCAATGTTTCTTCTTTCTTCATGTTGTCTTTAATGGCTGCTTTGATGGAATTATTATTCTATTTGTGTCTAATTTTGATTTCTGGTATTTGTTTTTTGGTTTTTATAGGGTCGTCCATTTGAATTTATATTTCTGTCATTGTTATCTTCTCTTTTTTTTCCCCCTCTTCGCTTTGGGTTTTTTTTTGTTGTTTAATTCAAAAACTCTAGAAAGTTATCTTATCTTCGATTTCTTTTTGATTTGGGGTTAGTTTATCGTTTTTTGTATTTTTCTTTTATTTACTTCCTCTCATAGCCGATTTGCTTTTAATTGTCTTCTTTCATATTTAATTTACTTTTTTCCTCTTCCTTCTCTTCTCTTTGCTGTATTCAGATTCTACTTCCCTTTTTTCTTTTTAAAATTTTTCCCTCACCGTGTTTTCATTCACTTAGTAGCTTTTTCGACAAATATATATTCTACTCCAGCCATTTATTTTACACTGTCTATATAGTATAACAAATGTGACAAATTTTACTTTTGATAACATTTTGTGTAGTCATTTGGTTGCCACTAAAATATTTTTTGTAAAAAAAAAAAAAAAAAAAAAAAGTTGGGTAGCCAATAAATGATTTGAAAAGTGCAAGTCAATAAATTTGTCGTATATTACTATATTATATATGATTTGAGCAACTTACTTTTATCCTCATATATTTTTTAAAATTTTAATCTTTTATTTTTCATAGTTTTATTATTTACAGGTATTAAGTTGTATTTTTTTCCTTATATTAATATAATATGTTATACGTTTTCTTTTGATCTATATCTTTACATTTTTTTATAATCATTATATATATAATTTATTTCTCACTTAGAATAAGAATACTGCATGTAATAAAAATACTATATATGATTATAAGAAAAATTTAATCCATCTGTTCATCTATGAAAGAATCTGTTCATCTATGAAGAAATAGGGATGCAATTGCAAAGAAGAAATTATATTTCGTTTTAATTTTTTGTATTGATTAGTCTATTTGACTTTTTTTAATATCCTGTTAAATAATCGATCTGTTATATATTTAAATTTAATTATTGAAAAATGCAACTATTTCAAACGTTGTTATAACATTTTCTTAAAATAGATTAAAACTAGAAATATGTAATTTTATTTGAATTGATAATTGCTTAAATTAAATATGCTAAAAATATAAACCACAAAATTTTGGAAAATATTTATTAAAAAATGATACTGTTATCTTCTATGAATGATAAAGAATATAGAATTTAATAGGTTGCAGAAAATAACTATAATTATATAAAATACAAATAGACTTAGTTCTAAATTAATTGATTTAACGATTGCTCTTGCAATAAAAATTATTAATTTACAAATAAAAAGATAAAAAGAATCAACATGTGATAAGGAAAAAAAGAGAATAGGGAACAATTAAGCCAAAACAAGATAAGGACAGCATCAAAATAAATTAGAAAACATAGTTAATATTTTAATAGATCTTAATTGATTGAACTGCTCATAATTGAAATTTATAACACAAAAAAGGATGCAGTCGCAAAAACGAAATTATATTTTATTTTAATTTTTTTGTATCGCTTAGTTTGTTAAACTTTTTTGGTTCCCTATTTATTCATTTATATGTTGTTTATTTAAATTTAATTATTGAAGATGTGTAGTTAACTTGAAAGCTTTTATATTATTTTGCTTTGAATAAATTAGAAGTAGAGATAAATAATTTTAGTTGAGCTAATGATTCTTTAAGTTATATATGCCAACGATATATATCAAAAAGTTTTTGAAAAATTAAAAAAAAAAAAAAAACTCTATCTACTATAAACGATTGAATATATACAATTTCATAAGTAATTAAAAATAATCATGATCACATAATATAAAATAAATTTGATTTAAATTAATTAACTTAGTTATTGCTTTTGTAATTAAAATTAATAATTTATAAATAAAAAAGATAAAAGACTCAACATTTAGTAAGAAAAAAAGGGAAACAAGAGAAAATTAATTCAAAACAACATAACCATGATATTGTGTTAAATTAAAGAACATAGTTAATATTTTAACAGATCTTAATTAATTTCGTTATTCATAACGTAAACTTATAACATGAAAAAAAAATAATTACAATATATTTTTTAGTCATTCATAATTGATTCATTAATTTAATATCTTAGAATTTTAAGTTGTTTAAAATTGTTATTAATTGAAAGTTAAAAAAAATACATACATAAAACACCAGCTTAGTCCACAATCTAAAAAGTCTAACTAAGATTAAAAAAGAAAATTAATAATATGATATATGTTGATTGAATTTGTTCTTACAAAACTTAAATTTTAAATGAAAAAACAAAGACTAAGAATCAAAACAATTAATATATAGTTGCAAAGATCAAATATAATGAATAAAAAAATCAATTCATTAGCACTAGCAATAATACAAAATGAATAGCTTTAGTAATAAAAATAAACAATCAGTATTTAAAAAAATAAAGAAACTCAAGATTTAGAAAAAATTATGCCATCAACTAATTTTAAAGAAATATTTTAGACCAAAAAAAAAAAAAAGAGAAACCTATGAAAAAAATAACAGAAAATGAAATAAATAAAGCATATAGAAAATAAAATTAATATTTTGATCAATTTTAATTAACATTATTATTCAAAAACCGAAACTAATAACGTAGAAAAAAAATCAACAACGTATATTTTAAAATTATATTATAACTTAAATAACAATTTAATATTTTAAAATATTAAGTTATTCCACACTCTCATTACTTAAAAATATAAAAAAAGATGACAAACATTAAACACCAACTTAATTAAAAATACATAAACCCTAATTACAAAACTGAAACAAATATATAATATTTTAATTTTCGTAAAACAATAATGCTTTTTAAAATTAAAATTCTTAATGTACATAACAAAAGCTATAAGTAAACTTTTTCAATTTTTTATATTATATATCAATTAAAAACTGTATAAATATTTATGAAATTCAAAATTATGATAGTTTAAAGTGTTAATTTAGTACAAACATATTTAAACATATATAACATGCTGTTGTTAAATTAAATTTTAGAAGAAAACTACAATACTAACATTTTCATCACAATTTCTAAAAATTCTTTATTCTCAATAATTAGATGGATGGTAAAAAAACATGGAAAAATCTTCCCACATCAAGTCACTAATGTAAGTGGTGTTATTATTCTCATTCAAATCAATATTCCATGTTCGTAAACAATGGATTCTCAAGTAGATGACATGGACAATTTGACATTCTATCTGCAAACATTCCTCAAAACCAAGTTTACAACCATATTGACCTTTTTTAGCTCTAAAAGACAAACATCTTATCCAACTCAGCTATTAGATTCAAAAGGTCAGAAAAAAAAAATTGTAATTTTTTACTTGTAAAAAAAATATAAAATAAATGTAAAAGCCATCATATTATCATGATACTAATTCCTTATATATTTGTTTTCTTTCTTTCTTCCTTAATAATACCAATATAGGTGTCACTAATATGTATCTTGATCTCGAAAACTATTCTTGTGTTTGTAAATATTGTGGTGCTTTTTTTTGGTTTGATAAGCGTATTACAAAAAGTAATCCACCCAAATTTAATTTATGTTGTAAAGATAGAAAAATTATATTACCTTAAATTAAAAAAACTTCTTTTATACTAGATAGATTACTTAACTATTACAGAGGATATACAAATACACATTTCTGACAAAATATTTGAACTTTTAATTCTATATTTGCATTTATATCTTTTGGAGCAAATATAGAATTAAATGCAAAAAACTTAGATGGTCCATATATTTTTAAAATAAGCGGACAAATATCATTTTATAGGATCTCTATTACCAATTGATAGCAACCTTTTAATATTTGCAAACTTGTATATATGCGATATAGAAAACAAAATTGAAAATTGAATAGCAATATTTTCATTCAATGATGCATCAAAAAACTTAACAAAATTAATAATTGAAAGCTTAATTAAAATGCTTTATAAAAATAATAAATCAGTAAAATTTTTCCTTATAATAAAACACAGATACCAAGAACATGAAATTCCTTCTGTGAAACTAAGACTAATAAGACGGCGATATATAGATAGTAATCAATATGAACTATCCACTTCAAATGATATAAGAGGTCTAATAATTAGAGATATCGGTGAATGTGAAAAAATAAGAGATGTTATAATTCAAAACAAAACAAAGAATTTGCAAAGAATTTCAAAATTACACCCATTTTATATGGTTCAATAATATGCTTTTCTATTTCTTTATATAAGCCGGTTAAAGAATTCATTTAAATTGGAATACAAGCATCTTAAAAAAAAAGACTTCAACAAAAATAATTCTTATGAGAGCATTTTATTACTATCAATTACAATAACGTGAGTCTCAAGGTAATATGTAATTGATACATATGCTTCTATTGAATAACATCGATTAGATTATTTCACAAAAAATTAAAGTAATTTATAATCAGAAATTCATCAAGGCATTCAAGATTCTATTATAAGAAGAGATACTGATACAAGAGCAATAGGTAAAAGAATAATTATTCTATTTAGCTATACTGAAAGTCCTAGATACATGATCCAAAATCATTAAGACGCAATGACAATATGTAGGCACTATGAAATCCTAAATATATTCATATTATTTACATGTAACCCTAAGTGACTTAAAATTACTCGAGCCTTAGCTATAATTACAGGCCAAAAAACTAAAGATAGACTAGATATTATTACAAGAATCTTTAAAAAGAAATTGTATTATATTTTATCTACTATTAAATCTAAACGGATATTTGGGATTGTTATTGCAATTTAGATTCTTTGTTTAAATATTATTTTATTTTATCAATCAAAATAAAAAAAGCCATCTACTTTAATATTAAAACAAAACTAATACATTTTTATTTTTCTGTTTCATTTATTCTATTCTATAGAATTATTTGTTGTTAAATTATAGAAACGTAGTTTGCCATACTATCATTTTCTATTTGGTTATACCTTGATGACAAATTATGTGACCTATCACAAATAAATAAATATATTTATGTAGAAATACCAAATTCCAAAAAAAAAATCCATAATAATTTAATGTTATTGCAAAATTTATGATACGCGAACCATGTGGTACTGCTAAAACAAATGCTTCATGCATGAAAAATTCACTCTATTTTTAAAAATTTCCTAAACAATTTAAAAATAAAATAATAATTGAAGAAAATTGATTTGTTGATTACAACATAAAAATACACCATCTTGTGTACAAAAAAAAAAAAGGAATCAAATTAGATAATAGATTTGTAGTTCTTTATGAAAAAGATTCCTAAAATTTCATGCTCATATAAATATCAAAAGATGTTCTCAATTTTATATTTATAAAATATTTATTTAAATATTTGATGAAAGACCCTGATAGAATAATAACGGTAATAGAAGATAGTAAAGAAATAGATAAAATAAAAACTTATATTAACTGTCATGCATAACACCACATGAGATTATGTGAAAATTGTATGATGACCCAATACATTACAGAAATCCAGTCATATAATGATTATCATTCATTTACCATGTATGCAAAACATAACTTTTCGTTTAAATTAACATCTTATTAACAAAATAAAACAATAAGGAATTCATAAAGCAACTTTAACTAAATAGATGGAAACAAACAAATCTAATACCAAAACTAGACAAATTTCTTACACAGAATTTCCCATTAAATGAGTGTGAAATAATAAAGACAAGATTTGGACTCTTAGACAAACAGGGTGTACAATCGGATGAACCTTTTATATTTATCCAAATTCTGAAGAACTATATTATCTGAATTATTACTAAATTATTGAAAAGGTGCAATAAACCCTAAATCCCCCTGAACACTTAATAACATAACATATTCAACAAATTAAGCAGTATGAAATGTATTAGATTTATTAAGAAATGATAAACAATGAGACAACTCAATATTAGAAGCTTCATTTTGATCAACATCAAATTAACTATAGTAATTGTTAATTATAATTTTATTATTTTGTAACATAAATAAAATTATTTGAATAATATTGAAAACTTTTGATAGATGATATTTTATGTAAAATTAAAACTTTATTCAACAATTCAAACTTTCAAGTTCTCAAAAGTGAATTATATAATTATGTATTATATAAGTTAGAAAAACTATCAAATCTAAACTTATCTAATTTAGCAAACTTTAATGTGCCCATTCTCACTGGAACACTAATTGATGATAAAATGAACAAACTATTACTAGAAAAATTTAATTACGACATAAATAAATTAAAGGAAATAAATGTTATTTTAGTATAAAATTTAAATAACGAACAACGATATATTTATAAACAAATTATAGAATCAGTTAACAATAGAAGACAAAATCTATTTTTCATTTATAGTCATGGAGGAACAGGAAAGACATATTTTTGGAATGCAATTATTATGAAAATAAGATCAAATAATTTCATTTCGTTAGTTGTTACATCTTCTGGAATAGGTTTATTATTATTACCTAAATGTAAAACTGTACATTTTAGATTTCAAATACCATTATTAATAGATGAATTTTCCATCTGTCATATTAATAAAGGAACTCAATTAGTAAAATTAATTGAAAAAACTTCATTAATATTATGGGATGAAACATTAATGAATAACAAATATTATTTTGAAGTTTTAAATAAAATACTTCAAGAATTAAAAAATAATTTCTATCAACCATTCTGAGGAATGACTATTATATTAAGCAGAAATTTTTGAAAAATTCTACCTATTATTCCTACAGAAACAAAAAAAAAAAGAAAGACACAAGTATAAATAATTCTTATTTGTGGTCACATTTCAAAATACTAATATTAACAGAAAATATGAGACTAAAATATCCTAAAACCATTAGACAAGAAAAAACAAAAATTATGGAGTTTTTAAATTGAATATTACTCATTAGAAACAGTACCACTGAAGGAATAAAAGATCCAAAAAATGAATATGCTACGTGAATTAAAATACCACAAAAATTCATAATACAGTGCAAATCCAATCCAATTGAAAAAATTTCAAAAATGATATATGACGACCTTGACAAAAATTTTGATAATATTGGATATCTACGACAACGAGTAATAATAATCTTCCAAAACAAAACAATTAATGATATCAATAAACATATATTATTTTTGATGCTTGATGAATTAAAATTGTATTACGGTTACAATACAATAATGTCCTTAACTAAAAATATTGATGAATTTAATATTTATATCCTCAAATTTTTTACATATATTAAATTTTAATGGTATATTACCGCATAAATTAAACATTAAGATTGAAAATCTTATTATGTCATTAAGGAATTTAAATCAATCAATGAATTTAGATAATGGAATAAAACTTATCATCACACAATTGATAAATAGAATTATAGAAGGACAAATTATAAATTCAAATAATACAAATGAAAAAGTTTAAATTTCTCGAATAGAAATTATTGTACATGAACTTAGATAGCCTTTTGCACTAAAAAGACAATAGTTCCCTATAAAAATTCTATGGCAATAAATAAAAGTTAAGAACAATCATTTAACAAATTTAGTATCTACTTAGAAAACAAAATTTTTACACATAGTCAATTATATGTAGATTTATTAAGAGTGACAACACTTATAGGATTATACATATAAATGCTTGAATCAATTAACAAAATATCCAAATTTTATTAAAACATAATTTATAAAGAAATTTTATATAACATTACATAATTATAATAATTACATCATTACCTAAACATTATCAATGAATCGTATCGATGGTAGTTCATATATACATTTTTTTAATGTGACTAATAACAAATTTACAAATATTGTTTGTATAATTTCCTTTTTATGAATTTTTTTAATTGTTAATAAAAATAACAACACCAATACACTCTTTCAAACCAAATAAGTTATATGGAGTAATAGAGACTTGCATTAGTAGACTATGGCGTAATAGTGATTATATAACAGAAAATCTAACGAGTCTTGACAGCGTTTTAGTTGATAACGAGGTAAGAATTTTATTTTACATTATTATATATTACATTTTATTATATTTTAAAATAAAAACATATATATCATTATATAATCTTAAAATATATAATTCAATAAATAATAATACTTTTACAAAATGCAGCATAACGTAATATATAGATCAATTAAAGCTTCGGATGCTGAAAATTTACCCTACAAAAATAGTACAAGGGTTGATATATCAAATTAACAATTTTAGCGTTATACCAAACAAATCAAAATATAAAATTGTACCTCATATTATAATGATACAGTTTGTAAGAGTATTATCTTTTATCCCGGTAATAGAAGAAAAACGTAATATCCTCTTACATAAATTGTACTTCATTGAATTTAATCAATTACCACTAAAGAAAAATATAAACGAAATATTAATAGGTATTATTTTATTCTATTAATTTATATATATTACGATGATTCTTTTTTCTATATATATAACTACTTTAATTTTATTAATATCAAATGTTATAAAAATGTTAATAAAACTTCACCAAAATAAACCAAACAAATGTCAAAGGAAAGATGACATTAAGGCGCACATTAGCAATGCAAAATATTAGTTAATTAAATTAATAATTTTTATTGCACATATTATAAATAACTTTTTATTATTTACTTCAACCATATTTTAATGTTATTTATTTTAAATTACAGAAATAAAAATTGCAAGTAATATTATGGGGAGAAACGGTTGAAAAATTCAATGCAAATATTTAGAAAACAAAATAATAGTTCAGGAAATAGACCAAACAAATGTCAAAGGCAAGATGACATCAAAACGCACATTAATAATGCATAATATCAGATAATTAAATTAATAATTTTTATTGTTTATATTATAAATAACATTTTATTATTTGCTTCAATCATATTTTAACGTTACTTTTTTTTTAATTACAGAAGTAAAAAACTACAAGTAACATTATGAGGAGAATCGGCCAAAAAATTCAATGCAAATATTTTGAAAACAATAGATGATTTAATAATAACAATTTTTACATTAATAGTTGTAAAGCAATTTTTAAGTAATTAACTTCCATAATTATTGTATACATATATATACTTCATTATTTTAATTAAATATTGTCTATCACAATTTTTTCTATTAGATAGGAAGCATATATGTCGCAGACATTAGTGCAACGATATATTATATAAATTTAAATATATCAGAGATGAAAATTTAAAAAACAAGGTAACAAATATTTTTTTATCTTTGCTCTAAACAAGGTACAAAAATAATTCTTCAACGTTTTATTAATCTTTGCTTAATACTTTTTTCAATCTATTGCATTTACAGATTCCATCATATAACACAACATATCGACTTCGTGCTAGCCTTAATTAAGCAAACACAATCACTTGAACAACAAAAATTGAAAAATAGAAAAGCAATTGAAGAACTAAATAGATTAGATCGTCTAGAACATCAAGAAATTATAAATAAAATAATATTTATAAAAAATGAAATTATATGCTACATTTAAAACTAATATCTAATATAATTCTTATCTATCAAGAGAGTCAGATTTATAATGAAAGCAATAATATTCCAATTTGAAATATAATAAGATTAGTATTACAAATCTTGCCACCAATATTATAAACAAGTAAGAGAAGCAGATAGTAGATGGTGGTGTGACACTTACAAGTATTAAACTTCAATCCTAACTCTATGATATCAAATATAATTGAACACCTTATACTAATATCTTTTTAATTGATTTGCTTATAAACAATTATACAATACATCTTCCACCATTAATTAAATTTTGTTTTTTTTTTTCCAACAGTTACAAACTAAATACCAGAATCTAAGATAAATCTAGTTATGTAGTTATAAAAATATTTAGAAGAACAACTCAAGTACTGATTAAAAAATCATGCTCTGAACTAACAATAAAGCAAGATTATACAGAATCAACAGTAGTATCAACTATCTATAATTGAACAATTAAGAGGTCAAACAAAAAAATTTTCAAATCTACTTCAGGTCTAGAGGAGCACTTATCGATATAATTATATCAAAAATATTTGATGATGATAAAGCCACACCTCTAGTGCCTCCTCCAGCAGCAGTTGTTCTTGAACCACAAGTACTATATATTACTAGATCCAGAAACACCTGATCCAAAAAATGTTATTATTTTATTACCAAAACATATTTTATTTAACAAATTATAAAATAAAAACACTAATTCAAATAACAATATATTTGTTATTTTAGTTCTGAAACAAGATCAATAGAATCATCAAAAAAATGAAAATTAACTAGGTAATTACTTATATTCAGAATAAAAACTTCTCCACTACCAACAAATATTATACTTTTTTATCTAACTTAGTAAAAAAATAGTGTTACATTTTTCTTTCTTCTAAACTAACCATAGTTATATTGCACTGACGAGGAGCAACAACAAAAAAGCAAACAAAAGTTATAATATTAAAGTTTAACTTTTATTGTTATGTAAATATTCTATTATATCTCAGACAAGTAACATCATATTATAATAAATCATAATTTAATGTAATTAGAAGTTATGAGTGGTAAAACAAATTAATTTTTTTAAAAAATACAATTTTTGTGTATTTTATTTATCATATATCATAACAATTTATTATGCTTTGCAACCACATCGTAGGCATTTTCACTCGTATATACCTAAAAGATCCTCCTGCTCAAAAATGGAAATCTTACGTTATGCGGAAGCTAGGTTGTCTCGGAATATAAAGCAGCCAACGTGTACGTAGGTCATGAAATATATGCATACAACTTTTGTATAATGCCCGTAGTCGCCCATTTCATTGGAATATCATCATTACACGCATTTTGTGATTGCAATGCGGCAGTGATGTTAATCTCAAATTCCTCACAATGTCCAATCCAAATCCATGGCATGGATATGTATTCTTTTTAACGCAGGTTTTCAACAATCCGTGTTAATCTTCAAGTCTTCAAGTGGGCTACCCTTCCCTACAAGCTTGATTGGCATATTCAATGATGTAGTCAAACAATCTTCACCCACTTTTATTATTAGTATTTTAATGGTGACTAGAAGGGAAATTATTCAACTTACGTAAGACATTAAAACTATATAATATTGTTTTGACCATTCTTGTAAGTAAAAAACTACTAAATCTATATATTCAATCTATAAATGTATTTTTATTTCTCTTATTTGAAATGTTCTATTTAAATGATTCAATTTTTAAATTTTTGTCTTTTTTTTTAAGTTAAATTCAGTTTTACTATTTACAATTACTAGTTCATCTTTATAATTCAAATTTTATAAGTTTAAATGAGATTTTTTTAACACATTTTAAGTTTTTATATATTTTTTAACTCTAATAATTCAAATTCTTTATCAATTATCCAAATATAAATCTAAATATTTCCATCCAAATACACTTTTCTAAATGTTAATATCTAAACATCTATTTAAATGACAATCTAAATGTTTTCATTTCAAATATTTCAATCCATATGTTTCCATATAATATGCCTGACTCACCAATATAGAGGCATAGTTTTTATTAATATTTTGTTAATGAAGGCTCTTCCCTCTTTTAAACGGGATTTTGTCAGTACACTTTGACACTAATTAATTCTTTGAAGGAAAAATATATCATATATTTTAGGTTTGAATCTTATCAAATATATGCAGAACGTTTTTAGGTGTGCATCAAATCTAAATCATGAATGGTCAACATTCAATTTTGACAAAAATCTAACAATGTAAATGCCCTCAAAGAAAAGCAAAAAAATTTCAAAAAAATAAAAATCTAAAAGGAAAAAAGAAAAAAAATTTTGGAAAAAAAAAACCCAACACAAAAAAGGGTCTATATATGTAAAGTTTTTCTCTGTTTTGATTTCTTTTTTTTTAATTCCTTTCCTTTTTTTTAGGTATTGACTATGATATAAATTTGATGCACAACTAAAGTCCTAAAAAATATTTAATGAGATTTAAAGCGAATGATATACTCTCTGAATGAACTTAAAATATAAGGTATATCCTTCCTAAATATACCAGAAGCTACCAAAATTAAAGGGGAATTTTGGGACACCGTCTTTACAAGGTATTTTATTGTCCGATTTCAAAATTCTAAAAACTACATCTCACGTTTCTTTTTTTTCCGATCTTTAAAATTGATCATAAGATTCTATTATTTTATTTATCACCGCTAATGGAACTACAATTTTATGCATGAATCTTCTAATTTTGTCGTATTTCCCAAACTATCACGTTAAAGTTGTGGCTTTGGCCATGATAAGACCACTCGAGTACTCCACCAACGCTCGAAGCTTCTCTTGGAACATCAACATGTCTAAAGAAAAACGACGATTTTTTAGTGTGTTTCTCACTGAGTGGGCACTAAATAGTAGAGTTTGTATACTCAGATTGAGATTTATCCCTTGTCGAGCACGAAGAGCCACTACTGTCTTGCTCAATACTCGTCTAAATATTCAACGTTAATGTCAGACCCACTCGAAGAGCGATTCGGGATCTTGAAAACGACCAACTAGGAATCTTCTTTGTCAGCTTTGGAAAATTTTAATTTCTTCTCTCTCTTGGTTAAAAGATTCCAATACCATCTTCTCAAAGGAGATTGAACAACTGGGGAAGGGATCGACTATGAGTCTTTGATATATATTTGCTTTATGTTCACTTAGAACATTATATCATGTCAGTTAAAATACTTTATAATATGTTTTGATTTTGTGTGACATGTTAATTAATTAACATGAAACATTCATATTTTAATTAACATGACGTAATATTATTATGAGACATGAAAAGAGATAAAATAAAAAGGATATGAGAATCAAATCCTAATATTATAAAGGTATCTAGCCTGGGACCCTTCCTTTCCCTCTCACAATCATGTGTTGGTGCGAATGGAAGGGAATAGTAATTAATGGAAGCGTTGTCACTCCCATGAACGTGGATGCTCAAAGTGGGAAACCAATAAATGAAGAGAGAGAGAGAGAGAGAGAGAGAGAGGTCAAGTATGGTATTGATTGGGGATATTTTTCGAGTTGTCTTCCGCCCAACATTATGTTACGAGATCAGAAATACCAAATTCCATAAGATGATAATGATGACTCCTATATATATATATATATGTATTGGTCGGTATGTTTCATAGTTGATTATTCGTTTGTTATCTTTCTCGTTTAGGCCTCAAATAAGCCTCTATTTTTTGCCATTACGTGCTCATCAACCCGGCCGTCTAGGGTCTCGTGGTTTGCCATTAGCCGACCAAGGGTATATCAACAGCAGACTAAACCCTGAATATTCGTTTCCTTTCCTTCAAAAAAAAAAAGAAACCAGGCTGTGCTTAATATACTAGTTTCTTATCTCTTAATTCAGATTTTGTGAATCGACATTTCGTATTTTGGTGGATATATTTCATTAAACTAGTAAACTATGCGCACAAGAGGTACCAATTAACACTAATGTAATACGTCTTGAACCAGTGTTTTCCACTCAATCGAGACTTCCAAGGAAAAAATTTTAAATAGCAGTCAATTTGGGAGCATTTGATACATGCTATGATCATTTTTGCAGGAGCACACTTAAAAGTAGGTCGGGTGGTTTTCTTACCAATGCTTTAAAACAATTCTCATTCTCATCCGTGAACTTGTTTGGATTCACGAGAATGGGTGGGTTTCCTCGTTATAATTTGCAATAGTCTTGAATATATATATATATATATCTGTTTAAGAATTAGTTATTTTCATGGGATGAAAAAGAATTAAAACTAAAAAATACAGCTATATAACATAAATCTATTAGTTAAGCCAAAATAAAAGGAAACTATATAATTAATTTCAGTTTTTCATATATCAAAGATGATATATAGTTTTATTACAAAACATTATTTATAACATATTTACTTTAAAAGTCGTTCATAATTAAACGGAATGGGTAAAAGAAATATGGGATCAGAGACTTCAATATGTATAACTCATAATTTTTTATATTTATAACATATTCCTTTTAGACTGAGCTTTTTTGGTTCACTTGACAAGGGTCCCCAGCTTAATGGTAAACATGTCATCACAATCTGCACAACCACATACGATTCTGAAGCTAATTACATATATATACACATATAACATGTGTAAGCTCTATATAGTTATTTATTAATTGCAAACGGACAAACAATTAAAGATCGTCCCATAAATATATATTTAAAAAAAAATCCAACAGACTATAGAGAAAGCTAATATCATGATTCACGCTTTTGAATTATTATTCACGTATTCTTAAAAACATTATTGATCATAATGGTATCAAAAACATATAAAAGGTAAAGTAATGGAAACAAAAAGCAAGAAAAAAAGAAAAGAAAAGGAAAGAAAAGCCGGAAATAGCCAGTTCAATTCAAAAAGAAAGCCGGAAAGAAAATCCTGTGTGATCTTACACTATTGAACACGCAAGTCATTAAATTTTCTCTTAAAAAAAAAAAAAGGTCAAGAAATTTTGTACGAATCTATCTGATAATTTCGTAGTCCATGTATATCTATTAGAAAAAGTATCATATATGTATGAAAACTAATTTAACAAAAAAAATATATATATGTATACATATATATATAGATATATACACACAAACATATGTGTCTTGGTCCATCTCCGCCGTTGGTGTGCGCGGTTGGTGGAATCACTTTTTCCAAAAGAGCCAAACAAAAAGAGCGATAAAGAAGCCACTACTGAGCTATAGTGACCAATTGATGAATAGAAAAAGCCAACTCGCATAAAGTTACAAGGATATTCCCAAATGAGAGAAAAACTGGGTTATTGGTTAAATGTATCTTTTTTCTCACTTCGTTTGGCAAGTTGAATATAGACTTGTATTATTGGCGTGGTTGCATTCTATAACTAGAAAGGCAGCATAATTCCGGGGAAAAAAAGTTTGATCAAGATTTATGAAATCTTTGCGAAGTAGGACTTAAAAAGTAGACAAATTACCTAACCTATGTAACCTAGATATCGCACCTAGTGCTAGCTCTTTGTGCTTCTATATTTTCCTTTCTCAGAGTTTGCAACTGAAAGAAGAGTATTTTAAGGGATCACAATTTTTATTTCATCATATTTCTGTGTATGTGACAAACGAGTTGTTAATTAATCTATCTATTTTAATATATTAATAAAAAATAAATTACATCAATTAATATCTTTATACAATTATTTTTTTAAGAACCCCACGGCCATAGAATGTTTACCTCCACTAAATAAACAATATCATTAAAGAACAAAAGAATATAAACAGACTCTTGACTTACTGTTTTCGAAGTGCATATGTAAGTGTGCTTGCATATGTATTGACAGAGGTAAGCGTAAATGAATGGTGACTGTCGTCTCGTTATTTTTTCTAATAGCTTTAAATTCTGATGAATTCTTCAACTTTCCCACACTTAAGATCAGTTATTACATGTCAACCCCACTTAAAACTTCTTAACCTAACAATTTATTAGTCATATACAAGAGAACATAACCATTAAAAAAAAAAAAAATCTAGTATACGCCTTCACTGAATTAGAAAGTTACTCCGCCATTTTCATATCTAATTTAGATCTTTTGCTCTTATGAAATCAATAGATTTTTTATTTCTCCAAAATTTCACAAGGAGAATTGAAAAAAAAAAAAAAGGAATAAACTAATACAATAACATCAAACCAAACTAAAAAATTCCAGAAATCTCAGTGCATGTTCTTCCGTGGATCCCATCCGTTAAATTAGGTAGGTCCATGGTTTAAGGTCATCAGCCACAGTTAAGGCATCATATCTGTCGGACCCATGTATGCATTCCTTATGGATGCTAATTAATATACCGTGCAGATTTTGAAACTTGGAAGAATATTTACCCGTGATAGGCATATACCAAAGAATACGAACTTTAACTGTATACATACACGTTAGAGATTTCAAACATGACTGCTTTTCATTTCCTGTCATATTAACGTTTGAATTTTTATATATTTTTTAAAGGACCATTTTTTTCACATGAAACTACGTTTTTAAGGTATGATCATATTTCACTTTTGTGTATAGTGATCACTTTTGTGACGTTGTATTCAAGAAATTATATGGGATTACCGGTTGGGGGTCAATGTGGGGCGGGCTTAAGTACTATGGTTGGGTGATTATTCATGCATGTGCACCAAATTAAAATGCATTGCCCACAAAGTTAATGTGAAAGACTAAAAGTTATTTAGGACCCAAAATCCAAATCTTAAACCAATATTTGTTAGACAAAAAGCAAAGCAAGAAAGAAAAGAAATGGGAGGAAAATATATATTAAGAGTGTTTGGTCAATCTTGGCTCTTATGTCATGATCTAATACTTTGAGCAGAAAAAATGAGAGGGCAAACTTTATGGACTAGAAACCTAACATATGCCTATACCTTTAATGACTCTAAACCGATAAGGAACCTTAATGTAATTTGGTCGTAAATTGGCAATCTAGTTTTATCGATGAAGCTTAGCATTGGCACTAATAAACATCTTAATTACGTTTAGAAATTCATATTTCACATGTAAAATTTTTCCAATATATGAATTAAACTTCCATTTTTTAAGTAAAATTATAATAACGTATCCCGCGTAATAATTGAAATATATCATTATCTTCTTATTTAATAGAAAATTATCTCTATTTTTTTCAATGGTAGTGACCCTATTGAAAAATTTTTCTGGCTCATTTGTCAAAAAGAGATTAATATACAAATGGAGTGAAAGATCCCTCGGGACCCCATACGAAAGATGACTAATAAGCTAGAGCTTTAAGCAGTGGGATGTGATCGAGACGGTGTACCATATATAAGTTGAATGTCTTGGAGAACAAAGCACCTTTTTTTTTAATTTACCAAAAAAAAAAGTCCCTTTAAAAAAAAAAAAAAAAACACACACACACACACACAAGGTTCCAGTTGTTGGGTAGGTGTTCGACATTGCGTTCAAGGTGTGAAGGAGACAATTCTAATGTGTTTTCAACTTGTTTATTATTGCTGCAGGCCGATTTCTCTCAATTAATTTTCCTTGGTTTTAAATCATGATGTTTTTACTAAGATAACTAGCACTAGTTATTAGTTTTACTTTAATTATATGTCTATGTAATATTAATTAAAATAACAATATTATTACTAATAAAAAAACTTTAATTAATGTCTGCAAGGATTCATAAATTAGTAACCTGGCGTGCGACTTAGATTATTAGTAACGTTATCAAAAGCAAGACACTTATCTTTTTCCGTACAAGGCGGTTGGTCTTGCCATGAAAATATTCATTTTTGGCTACACGATTTATGATAAAGTAGGCTCAATAGTAAGTACTATTCTTATTACTTTTCCTCGTGTGGAAAAAAAATAATAATAAACCAACTGAAATTACATTTTCGTTTTCAATTAAAAAAAAAAAGAAATGGATGAATTCTCATCCATTTCTTACAGGACACGTAATCAAATTTGTACATTTAGGGTTTGTTTACTTTACTGGTTTAGTTTAATCTAATTTGTAAGTTGAGCTAAATTGTTCAAATTGATTTTAACTTAGTTTAGTTTGGTAAAATCCATTTTCAATATTTCTTATCTATATCTTCACTATTTCAACATAATTTTTA
Source organism: Antiaris toxicaria (assembly GCA_035233585.1). Taxonomy (NCBI): domain Eukaryota; kingdom Viridiplantae; phylum Streptophyta; class Magnoliopsida; order Rosales; family Moraceae; genus Antiaris; species Antiaris toxicaria. The sequence goes on along the minus strand of CP141160.1, from coordinate 25,413,199 downwards.
ATATAAGTTTTTTTTACTTTTACAATTTTCAATACAAGTTAAGTTAAACTAAATTAGAACGAAATATCCGATTAAAGTTAAATTAAATTAAATCGACGAACTAAATACATGCTTAAAATACCGTGAATTTGGACTCAAAATTTTATCGCATAAAACGTTCGGCCATAGCACCCCACCTGATCACTCGTGATAACTGAATTAACTTCTTTTGAACGTTTTAGACATCTTAATTAAGGAAACCAGGCCATGTGAAAAAGCAAGGCACCTTGTGATTGTAGTGAACTAACAAGCATGCATTGGCTGCCAATTGGATACAATCCCGGTCAATAATACGAAGTTGGACCACACCCTAGCTGTCATCATGCCACGTGTCCTCGTTGCACATGTAATGTTGGTGTCACCCTCTACGTACGCACGTAGATTCTAATAATTCTCGAACAAATTTTTTGTAGAGAAAGCAAAAGTTTCCATAGCCATTAAGGGATGCATATCCAGAATATTTCGGATCATTCAAATTATTCTTTTCACAATATTTGGAATAAACACATTATTAAAAAGGATGCCCACTAATTATTAAGTTATATAGTGAAGAGACATAACCACTGTTGCATTAAAAAAATGGATATATAAACTTCATATTCGTAAAGAGAATAAGTTAAAGGCATATAGATGAATTTAATTTTTATTTGGTTTCATTTACTTCTAAAAAGGTTTATTTTCGTTATTTTTTGAATTGTTTGATTTACAGAGATTGAATTTTAATTTTTTTTTCTCCCTTTTAATAAATTTAACCGGAGACTTTAAATCCTTCTTCCCCACAATTTATTATTATTATTATTTTTTTTTAAGAAGTTATATATAGAACATCCTAATTGGGCGCTGGAATATCCTTCTTTTGAAAGTTACTCTGCTGGAAAACTCTTGTGCTTTTCAAACTTTTCCATTTGAACAAATTCAGTAGTAAAAGAACACTAAAAAAAGAAATTAAAGACAGGGAAAAAAAAAAATAGTGAAGTTTGCAGACTCATGAAGAGAGGCCGTGTCTCGACCAGAGAGACTAGTTTCCAAGATTCTCTCGTGCAAACCAAATCTATTTTAGCTGTCAGGCACATTGTACTTTTATATGACTCAAAAAGAGCATGAAATAGGGAAAACAAAAATTGCAATTAAGATCACAACTGGCTTGGTCAGGGTGCTGTCCGACCGGTTCATGCAGGCCGGGTCAGTCCCTCAACTCCAATTCACTTCTCCCGACTCAGCTTTTGCCATTTATGATATTATTATAAAGCATTTTTTGCTGTTAGATTTTTTTTAAAATTTTTTATTTATTTGAAAAAACACACACTTTTTTACGAATCGAAAGGCCAAAAATATTCTCTCTCTTTCTCAACTTTCTTTGAAAATTAGAATGATGGTGGTCTCAATGGATGGGGGGCAACATGTCTCTTAAAGCGAGGAGGAGTTGAATATCAGAACGCACAGCTTTTTTCAATTGATAAAACTTTCCATGGAGTGGGTGTCCTTTAATTTAACCTTATAATTACTAGTGGAAACACTTAATTAGCAAGGTTATTAATTTGGGCTCTTTAAGAAAAGGATCAACGTCTTACGAAACAAAAGTTGAAGACCCATTAATCCAATTTCTTAAGATAACATAATCACAGTACGAAAAAAGGTTAAAGATGTTTAGAAAATTTGATTTTCTTTTCAAAAAAGTAAAAAACGTACTCCGGAAAAGATGATTCTTCCTGTTGGCTACTACTTTATTTTTTTTTTTAATTTTTTATACACAACATGGTCCTCTATCTACCTTAGTGGTCATGTATATATTTTCTTCTCCGCTTTCTCAAGCATTAGTGGACCCTCGTCCAAAAGAAGGATCCCCTAATTTTAACCATTTGTTAATTGTTTTTTCCTTTTTGTTCCCAGCAAAGATAATGTTTCGTTTGGATTGTCCGTGGATCCCCCATTATAATATTCGCGTTAAAGGAATCTCTAAAATATCTTGTTAAGTAAATTATTAAAGTATTTATCTTCAAGACGTCATTTTATCTTCTCACTAGGGTTAATTCAACGGGTGAGAGAGAGGGTTTGAGTATAAGTTTTTAGGCTTAAAATTTGAAAGCATTTTTATATATTTTTCTTTTATAAGTGAAGCTACAGCCCTACACCACAATAAATTAATAATACCTAAGAGGTCATCTTACAATCAAATGTAATTCTTCTTGTCCTTCCACCTTAGGATGCTCCTTTGATACCTTAATCGTCATGACGTTAGGGCTATTTCGTTCTTCTGTTATGTGATGCGCATCAATATATCTCTGACCACGCCGTATTAAAATGAGATAGTATTAAGTATTCAAGAAACACGGGAGTTTTAACTTTCAAAGATAGATGAGCCAAAAAAAAAAGAAGAAGGTTAGCAAATATATCATCTGGCTTTCACAACTATTTTGATTCATCCAAAATTTAAAAAATATATATATAAAAACACAAAGGAATTATTATTTGAAAGGTGCTATACTATTTTGTTAAGAAGATGATGCAGGAGATTAATATGAGGAGAGTTGGGGTTTTATATATGTACATAGGGCTGACAATTTAGGTCACGACACGATAACACGACACGAAATCCGCACGAAATTAGAGGGTTTGGGTTTTCCTTAAATGGGTTTGGGTCAAAAAAGGTCGAACCCGTCAAACACGATTAAATAAAGGATCAAACTCGCACGAACCCGCCAACCCACAATTGACATGAAATAACCCATTTAACAAATTAATTATATATGGATTGACATAAATATAACTCATAAATTACCCATTTATAATCTTTAATATATTTATATTATTATATATATTATAATGTTTTACTATTTTTAATTTTGAGTTTTCAAAATTCAAAATTCAGATATAATATATATCTTTTATTTTATATATATATTTTTTATAAAATTTTAACATAAAAAAGAAAATCTAAATGAAAATCTAGATTTTACTTTATTTTTTTTTAGTCTTTAATTGCTTTTGTAACTTTGCTCACCTCACTCAATCACCCTCCCCTTCCCTCGCGATAACACGACCAGTCGTCTCTAACCTTGTCATCATTATTTTATTTATATTTAATTTAAATGGGTTAATTTGGGTCAACACGATTAACACGATTAATAAATGGGTTGGGTTTAGGTTTGAGATTTTGACACGAATATTAAATAGGTTGGGTTTGGGTTTAAGATTTTGACACGAACATTTAATAAACACGACACGAACACGACACGATAACACGAATTGCCAGCCCTATATGTACATGTATATAGTGTTTTTCAAGAGCTTTGTTAGTAACTTGTTATTGTTTGTTCATTTATTGTTATTATTATTTTTCATTGTCTTGGCTTATTCTTTATAGTGTTTTTACTGCTAGCTCCCTTGAAAAGGAAACTATAACTTTCATTTTATAATCAGACCTTGAATATCATGTTAAAAAATCAAGCCAGAGATGAGGCGTTTTCACCCCCTCTCTTCCAATTAGGATTTGGCAAGGCATGATCACTAGCTATTTAAGCTGTGTCTTGCCTCCTTTAACAGACTAATGTAGTAACTATATATCTGAATATGTATCCTCAACTCTCCACTTTTGCAAGTACTACATTAGCAAATTACTAATATAATTTTTTGTGAGCGTATTGGGCTCTACAAATTAATAGACACACAACTTACATTAAAAAAAAAAAACACAGAGAAACACTATAAATATTAGTTTTTCTCTATCACCTCGTAAACATATTAAATGATTGCATCTTATTGAATTGCAGGAATTCATGTGTGGTGGTGTTTCTGTTTACGCGGCGGATATAAAAAATTTCAAACAAAACATATAATATATATACCTAATGTTGCTTTTTGCAACGAGAATTAATAATACAGGTAATTGAGTAAAGCCATAGGTCGGGATCAGAAAAAAAAAATATATATATATATATATATAGAAATAAATAAAAGTAACGTTCTAAAGTAGCTAGCTAGACTAGTTATAATGCTAACCATAAAAATACAAACTACAAAAGTAGTCGCAGCAGCAGGAGTACCATAAACATAAAATAATGGTTGCAGCCTCACAGCAGATATAGAAAAATACATGAAGAAAAGTTAGTAAATTAGGTCATACATACATACATACACATAAAAAATATTAGGTAGAATAGGGGAGAAATGTGGTGGGGCTGTAGGCTTTCACGGGAGTTGTTCAGTAAGGTCATATATGGGATACCCACATCCTCCTCTCCCCCTCGTGCGCGCTATCTATCAATGGCGGCTCGGACTCTCTCTAGCCTGATCTCCTCAAATATCATCATTAATGGCATGCCTCCAAAACATAACTTGTTTAATATTAACACCCTCTCTCTCTCTCCCTCCCTCCCTCTCTCTCTCTCTCTCTCTCTCTAATTTTTCATGTCGTATAGTAGTGCTATAGCTAGTGCGATGAGGATTGTCTTGTCAGCTAAAGAGAGAGAGAGTAAGCGTGGAATAGAGAGAAGATAGAAGAATGTGGGAGACAACCAAAAACATTTGAAGCTTAGCAACAGTTGACATAACATCTTTTTAGGACCCCTCCTTGTGGGGCCCATTAACCCCTCCACCCCTCTCTTTCCACACTCACTAAATCCTCTCTCTGACTCGGCCCTATTTATATCTCCCACCATTCCCTTGCGTTCTCCATCGCTTCCCTTTGCCTTTTTTCACTTCTTTCTTTTTTTCCATATGATCTCTTTTCTTTCTTTAGTTCCTTTTTGATCACCAGCTTTTCTATAATATCTGGTAGTTGGTTAGGCTAGCTCTTCTTCATATCATATTATGGCGGATTCGGGTTCGGCCTCCGGAAGGAGAATGTGGTGTTCGGTGCCTGAAAGGCTCCAACTGCACGGTGCCATGTTGGCCCTGCAGTTTGGTTACGCAGGGTTCCATGTCGTTTCAAGGGCTGCGCTTAACATGGGCATCAGTAAGCTTGTGTTCCCAGTTTACAGGAACATCATTGCGCTGCTTCTGCTCCTCCCCTTTGCCTATTTCTTAGAGAAGTACATCCTCAACACATTACTAAACGTCCATTTTATACTTATATTACTTCTACTATATTCAATAATTATTTATATGTGAATAAAATGATGTTTATGTAAAATTTTTTCAACTATGTTAATCTAAGGAAGGAGAGGCCTGCAATGACCCTGAATTTTATGCTACAATTTTTCCTCCTTGCGCTTGTTGGGTACGTATGACCATATCTTAACATATGTACAAGACAAAGAGAAATAAATTGTTGAAATTTATGTACTCACGTTTATCACATGTAATTTCTTCACTTGTCACAGAATAACAGCAAACCAGGGATTCTACTTGCTGGGGCTAGACAACACGTCGCCCACCTTCGCTTCCGCCATTCAAAACTCCGTCCCGGCCATTACCTTTCTCATGGCAGCCATACTCCGGTAAGAATTATTACTCACACGCATATAAAATTAACAAAACTTGCATAATAATCTTTAACGAATAAATTATTAGCTTTCACAGTAGTTAAAAAAAAAAAAAAAGAAAAACAGCTTTTTTCACGTAGTAATATTTAAGTCCTAAACTCTTTCTTTCTTTCTAATTTTCTTTTTTTTTTTTTACTCATATATAGCATAGAGCGAGTAAGACTAGACCGAAAAGACGGCATATCGAAGGTTCTCGGAACAATCTTCTGCGTGGCCGGAGCGTCGGTGATCACCTTATACAAGGGTCCAGTGATCTACAGCCCAGCTTCCGCTGGACTTCAGAGCGTGAGCGTGCACGAGCCGATGTTTCCATCTCTTGGAGACGCGAGCGGCAAGAATTGGACCCTTGGTTGTATTTACCTCATCGGCCATTGCCTTTCATGGTCCGGTTGGCTCGTTTTGCAAGCCCCGGTGCTGAAGAAGTACCCCGCCAGGCTCTCCGTTACTTCCTACACGTGTTTCTTTGGGCTTATCCAGTTCGTGATTATCGCTGCGATTGTTGAGAGAGAAGCCAAGGCTTGGATCTTCACTACTGGTGGTGAAGTCTTCACTATTTTGTACGCGGTAAGTAAAATGTAAACTATAATATATATATTATATAAATATGTATATATAACTCCTCTTAATTAATCCACTTTGGATGTGTTGGAAAAATTAAACTGATTAAATCTTCCCAGCCAAACATGCGATATAGGAACGTGCGTGTACTTGTTTCATTTTTCTTTTTCCTTTTTGAATGTATGTGTGTCGTTTCCTTTGGAAATTAGTTATAGCAGACTGTCAGAGAGCTGACTAAAGAAGGGGTCCTAGGGTGGATTCGTTGAAAAGATTGTCAAGTCTTGTATCTGAAATAAAGGGTAAACAAAGGATGGTGACATGTCTGTTAGGCTAGATTTCAACGAGTTCATCGGACCTGTTTTATGCATAACATAACATAAACCAATCACTTTTATCTTTATCTTTATATTTTTCTCTTCTCTATTTTTTAGGTATTGAATGACAAACAAGTTGTTAGGCAATAATACACATATGAGGGGTGGGCATATATACATATATATTGACAATATATTACAGATATATACATGTATATATAAGTATATATATCTCTTTTATATTGATAGATATGATGATTATGGAAATGCAGGGAGTGGTGGCATCAGGGATAGCCTTCGCTGTACAGATATGGTGCATTGACAGAGGTGGCCCTGTGTTCGTTGCCGTGTATCAACCTGTTCAGACTCTTGTTGTCGCTATCATGGCCTCCATTGCTTTAGGCGAAGAATTCTACTTGGGAGGGTGGGTCCCATTTCCTCTTCTATTCCTTTATACTACTTATCTCTCTCAAAATACCATGTCCATGTGCATTGTTTAAGGCCAAAGTCTAGATCAATCACGTAGTTGTGCGCCAACCCCCAGCCATACGATTTTGTGTTCAGATTAGGATCTTTGACGCATACAACAAAACTTTGACCTATACTCGTTTAGAGAGCGTTTGGACGTTGCTTCAAACCAAAGTTTTTGATTAGTTTTTTTTTTTCCTTAGAAATCAACCAAAAAATAATTATTAGTTTTTGAAAAATTATCAACCTATCGTTCCAAATGTTAGTTCGAAACCAAGCTTAGTTTATGAAAAATTAAAAAAAAAAAGATAGATAAAAAGGGTTTATTAAGCAGTTCAGGTCTTTGTACGTTTGGATCTACATATAGAAATACAGATCACATACTTGTAGTTATACTAAGCTTAATAAATATAATAAATATTTATACAGATCAAATACAATATTTATAATAAATATTTATTAGTCAAGTTATACTAACAAGAAGACGCGGACGGACAGCATAAAAGGACCACAAATGAAAAAAAAAAAAAAAAAACTCAAAATACATATAAAAATCGAGTGCAATAAATTAACACAGCACATAATGTTTTCTTTATTTTTTTGCTTCGCTTTCAATTTTCATGGGATCTATATATGTTTGTGTGTATATATATGTATATATAAATGTGATTGCGATGCACAGGATCATTGGGGCGGTGTTGATCGTAGTGGGACTTTACTTGGTGTTGTGGGGCAAAAGCGAAGAGAAAAAGTTCATGGCGCAAGAAAAGGCTGCGATTCAGCCCACACCGGAGCACTCCAACAGCAGGATCAAGACCTCTCTCACTCAGCCACTCCTTCCTTCTTCAACCGAAAACGTTTAATCAGCAATGCCTTAACCTTTTTTTGGTTGTTTAACTACATCAGCGCTTTGGCTTTTGAAGGAAAAAAAAGACATAAGCCACTACTCTATATCAGAAAGCTTTGTGTGTGTATTGAGTTTTCCTTATATTGTTTTGTCTTCCCAATGGCTTTGTTAGTACTAGGAAAGTTGAAAAACTGAGGAAAAAAGAACTCTCTTGAGGGGATGAACATGATCATTAGTGTCACTTATGTTGGCCAGAGGGCATGAAATCCCCTAATGCTTTATATGTTAATTTATTATGGTTTGATTTACGAGAAATTAAAGATTTCCACATTATAAATTTCCCAATATTGCTTGATATTTTATTTTACATCATCATAAAATGTGTACTAGTGATTGTGAATGGACCCGCAAAGTCTCCCAGCCGTGATCACTGTTGGTTTCTAAAGTGGTCAAGCATGCAGCATATATATTCATACCTCGCCAGTCATATAAATATAAATAAATAAGTAATATATATATGTATATATATAAGTGATGTTCTATATAATACATCAATAAAAATAGTATAGGGCCTAACAATCATATATATAATTTATTAATTATGTTATTTAACACAGTCAAATCATTTTTTTCGTTTTCGATTGGTCGGTTGGAAAGGAATAAACATAATCAAAATTTGTTCAATCATGGCGATAAACACATGATTGAGGTGTGGGTAAAATTTTTCAAGCCCACTAGAGTCCAAATTGAGTACTGTGGTGTATGTCATAATGTGCTCGCAATGGAGGAGGCAAGATGTGACATCCACTATTCAAACGTGGAACTGTTTAGGCCATGATCGTTATAGAAATTAACAAGCAAAACACGACAGTGAAAGATAATACAACCACGCATAAAAATCCAAGTTTTGAACTTGATGTACACTAGATATGCAGTACTGGATCATGACACCTTGCGTTAGACCAAAACATGAAAGCTAGACCAAACTGCTGTGCCAGCCATTAGGAATACAAGTGATTATCTCCTTTCTTTTGTGTATATATATATATATATATATAGAGATACAAATATATAGAGATTATGTAGTCTGTTCTTTAAAGGTCTTTATGGATCACACTTAGAAAATCATGATAATTGTTAAAAGTAAGGTCTTTATGGATCACACTTGAAAAATCGTGATAATTGTTGAAGTTACTCAGTTTTCTACTGAAAGATGGATTAAAGTTATATATATACATCAACAATTTTTCTTTTTTCTTTTTTTCCCAAAAAAGCAAAGGTAATTATGTAAATAGTATTGACTTGTTGAGTACCCTTGTGGTTATGAGGCCAACATTGCCATGCTAGAAGATCCGTGTGCCGACAAAATTCTAGGTAAGATTTTAACGAATTATTTAACTTGGAAAAAAGCTAGGTACAGTCAACAATGCGCAAGCATCCAAAGCACAGTCTACACACATATCCTAAGATCACATCATTAAAGTAAATTAAATATTGGTCTAACCATAATTACACACCCCCCTTTTCTAAAAAAAGCAAGTATTCATCTTGATTCGCTTTTTCTTTTCGATGGTGCATCCACCTTAATCGGCCAGCAATTAAGAGATGAACACCAATTATCTTGTCTCCTTAATTAGTTAATTGTTCAAATGGTATTTTCATGAGTAGGTTATTTTTAAATTATTAAATCATGACTTTCGCAGGGATACATTTTTTTTCTCTCTCTCTTCTTTCCAATTAGTTAATTTCTAACTGTTTTGAAAACAACTTAACTAGACATATATTTTCTTGTAATTTATGCTTTCAGATAACAAAGCCACCTCATGGTGCTTATACCTCTCGCCTATCGAAGTTTTTCCAAAAACCTTGTCTGAGAAGTTGTATTTATATGGAATTAATTCTTCCATACCAATTTAGCTGCCCCACGTTGTTATTGGCATAGTAATTGGTACACCAAGTGGATCCAATCTAGTTTTCTTGTACTAGGTTGGCTCCTCAAAGTTCTCTATTTAAAAACCAACGACAGATAGAATTCGAACCTTCTTACGACGTTCTAAATCCAACTTGTTTACCACTTGAATTGGCTAGCAGTCATGGAATATGGATCAACATTCACAAAGCCAACTAAGAGTAGCATGCTAGACCTGTACATAACAATATTCCCTCTAGTTCATAATCGATCCGCAGTTCTAATCACTCAAGTATTGTTAACAAACATGTTTTCAAAACATGATTTTTATAAAATAATCCAAAAATTTCAAATCCAGATCTAATAGATTTAAATCCAATAGAGTGAAACATAAACAAATAGGGTCTTATATTTTATGTGTATAAATGTGTGTGTTTTTGCCCCAAGAAAGTTATAAAACGTACGTTGAAAAAAAAAAAATCCCACATGGCTTAAAAATGAGGCTATTTCCTTCATGTTTTGTCTATATAAGAAAAGTCACTTCTTTAAAATATTTTGCATTATTTAATTTTTATTAATGCCTTTAAGTTTTTGCTCTCATTTAATATTGGTATAAGGTTTATTTGTTTATCAAAACATATAATTGGCATTGATTTAACCCTAATTTGTATTAGGTACAATTTAGGGTACAATTTATATAATTAATCTTGAGAGGTTATTTTATTTATTCTAGATTTGTTGTTTTATTTTTAATAAATTATTTTTATTCAATATAATTAATTTTCGTATTAGTATTTTTTATGTGATTAAATTTTTAAATTTAGATGATATAATATTTTATCTATTCTAAATTTGTTATTTTATTTATTCTAGATTTGTTGTTTTACTTTTAATAAATTATTTTTTCTTAGTAGTATTTTTTATGTGTTTAAATTCTTAAATTTAGATAATATAATAATAAGACGAGAATTTAAGATAACATGTATAAACTTCAATTAACTTTGCTATATTATAATATTAGTTTTCCTTAGGAAAGTTATACTTTGCTGTATTATAATATTAGTTTTCTTTAGGAAAGTTATATCTATCAATTATAAATATCAAATGGAATTAACGGATGACATTAAGTACAAAGTCGATAGGGCGAAGAGATTTAACTAGAATGATCATCCACAAAATGCGAAAGCAAAGCCAAAAACTTAAGCCACCCACACAGAAAACCTTGTAAATAACACCTATTTTCCATTCCTCTCACACGTCACAACTCAATCATAACTCTTCACATCATTAACATAGACGAAATTAACCCCATTAATCACGGTCAAAATCCAATAAAAATAATCCAGCCTATTCTTATTAAGATCGTTCGTCAACCACCTCTCTCCTCTCCGCCGCTGAAACGCCAGGTCATCTTCACAAACGCCGTGCTCAGCCAACTCCCGATCCGAGGTCGAAGAAGAACTCCAGCTGTCCGACGTACGTGAACACCTTGGCGCTTCGATGAGGAAGAACTGAGGGAAGAGCCAGAACACGCTGACTTCCGACGGCGTCCGGTCTTCGCGGCGTCTTTTTTCCACGATTACGGCGGCGGTGGTGGCGAAAATGGAGACGGAGATGCCGCGTTGGTGGCCGGTGAGGCGGCCGAAGGCGGGGATGATGAGCTTCTCGTAGAGAGGGACGAGTACGAGGCGTTGACGCGGCCGAAGATGGGGACGGGCCGGAGGGGATGGTGAAGTTTGGACCGAGGCTGTGGCCCATGATGGAGGCCTGGCTGAAGAAGAATGTCGAGAATTGGGCGAAGGAGATGGATAGGGCAACCGTCGCCGCGCATACAGGTAGATTTTGACGAAGGATTTGAATTCCTCGACTTCAGTCACTGTGCATTGCCTCCAACGGTTAGTTTTGATGCCAGTGGGTCTGTTATGATGGCTGCCTTGTCTAGAAACCTTAATTTTTGACAAATCAATAATAATAATAATAATAAACTATATAGTTTAGAGTACTAAATAGTATAATTTAATGGTAATATTTTTATAAACATTAATGGTAATATTTTTATATTAGACTTTACAAAAAAGAAAATCTTCTCGTTAAAAGTCACTAAAAGAAGTAGTAAATGTCGAAGTTCAGTATTACTAGTGATATCCTACGATAATTTTGTCTATAGAATATCCTATATGTGATAATTGTCTACGATAATGTTTATAAAAGAAAAATATAAAGTTAAAATTTTCTTATATATATAAACATAGATAAGGAAGTGCTAAATATTGGAGGTAATTATTACAACTAATATCCTATGACAATTTTGTCTGTAGCACTGTACCAAAATTTTTTAAAGTGTACTGTACTACTGTTACAGCTTTTTGGGGGTGTTTCCTTTATGTTCTTTTTGAATTCCAATTTGAAGCCATGATCAAAACCTGAAGCACTCCCACAAGGTGTGCAGTTGGAACAGTTGTGACTAAATCATTACGACGATACATCAGACGGACACTTTTATGAATACATCTTAAAAGAATTATGTTGTCAGTATCTTTTACTCCTTCCTTTTGACAAAGGAACATGAAGTGAGTTCTCTTTATTTATTTTCGTTTCAATTATAAAAGCAAAAAGGAAAAAATCCTATAATGTGATGTCTGAGTTAAACTTTCGAGCGCCAGCGCAGCGATATCAGACTCCTTAGTCCTGACCTTGAAAGATCATCTCGAGGGCTCACCTCCACGCCCTTAAAATGGTTCCTTAGAGCAGTCACAAAGACATGAAGGAACCCGGTGAATGGGCTTCCTATGGGCTTTTGATAGCGACAGTACGGAACTGATAGAGTGCATAATAGCTATATAATTTGTGATATTCCCTTATGTTTTAATGATTAAAAAATGCTTAAATCTTGGATTTTGATTATGTTTCATATTCTATGGAGTAGATTGAAGATTTGGATCAATATAGCACGATTTGCGTGGAAAAATCCAGAACTCAAGAAAACTGATCAGAAGAGGTTTTTGCTTAAGGCGCGGGCATGTTCTATTTACCCAGTGCGTTCAAAGAAGAAGTTCGCAGATAACACGTGGGCACGCCTTATTGGTCCATGCGATTTTGATTTATGGAAACGAATTTATTCAGAAACAAAGATATGGATGACAGCTGGAAAGATTTGTTTGTTTATACTTATCTTTAGGAAAGTTTCCCGGTTGTTAAGATTTCCTATTAAAGTGGGATTTGTTTTTAATAGATTTCTTTTTAGAATAGGCAACTTTTAGTAGATTGTTTAGAGTATATAAAGAAGGTTAGGTTTTTCAGAAGGGACGATTTTTCCAGCCCCTCTTTTCTTTTAGACGTTTTCTTTCTGCTATGGATTGCTAAATATTTCTTCTAGTCAAGGGATAATTGAAGTTTTGGTTCTTCAAGAATTGTGAGATCTAATTAATTCTCTTTGTTCTTTTATTCTTCAATATTTATATATTTTCTGTGTTACTAGAAATTATTGTTTGACCGATTGATGCAAAAGGCCATTGTTCAATTTATCAAAATAATATATTGCCATTTAGAATTTCAAATCCGTAATTGTTTGAATGTTCTAATACAAGTGGTAAACTGACATACTTGATTATAAAAGAGATTTTCAATTTATGTCATGAAAATATATAATCTAGTCTAAATGAACCGAGCCTTTGTGTTTGTTGGCTAGAATTGGTAGTCTCTTTAGTTGTTAATGCTGTTGGTAAATTAAATCCTAAGAGCTTGTTTAGGGTTGTTTATCAATAAGAGAAATAATCAAAGAGCTTGTTTTGGTTATCAAGAAATTAAGGAGGGACAGGTTGTTAGAGTTTATTAATAACTATAACCAGTTTATTCAAGAATTAAAGAAATTATCCTTGCATCAATGATCAATTCACTGATCCAAAACTGAAATTGTACCTTTGGCTAGATGTTGGTATTATATTGATTTTTCTTTCCTTTGCATTCCTTTTATTGCCTCCTCTTTAGATCGTTTTTAATTCTAATTTTCAAAATCCCTTTTTCTTTTATTTATCTTAATCTTTAAGGAAATAAATCTAACCAATCCTTGTGGATACGACCTTGCTCATCACTGTATGCAAATATATATATATACATTTAGAGCAGGAATTTATTTTGTTGGATTCGACAACCATCAAATTTTGGCGCCGTTGCCGGGGATTGGTGTTAAATAGATTTATTTTCATGCCTCGTTCTTCTCGCACAGGTGAACTCCAATACGATCCTGAGATTGAGAAAACAGCTCGACAGTTGAAGAAGGAAGCTAAATTACGTGAAAAAACAACATCTTCATCCCCCGAACTGAATTTAGCGCTTGACTTGGCTGATTCATACAGTGATTCTGAAACAGAAAGAAAAGAAGACATAGAAGAAACGATGGCCAATAGAGAGAGAACTTTGAGGGAACTGGCTGCACATGATGTGAATCAACAGCCGTTATGCATTGAATACCCTGCTTTGGACGCGGCTTTTGAATTAAAATCTGGTTTGATCCATTTGCTGCCTACTTTTCGTGGTCTTGAGAATGAAGATCCTCATAAGCATCTGAAAGAATTCCATGTGGTATGTTCAAGCATGAAACCACAGGGAGTGTCTGAAGAGCAAATCAAATTGCGTGCCTTCCCATTTTCATTGACCGAAAAAGCCAAGGATTGGCTATTTTATTTACCTCCTGGTTCTATAACCACATGGACAGAGATGGTAAGATTGTTTCTTGATAAATTTTTCCCTGCTTCACGAGCTGCTAGCATCAGAAGGGAGATATGTGGAATAAAACAAAAAGATACGGAGACCCTTCATGAGTATTGGGAAAGGTTCAAGCAATTGTGTGTAAGCTGTCCTCAACACGGAATATCTGAACAACTTCTCATTCAATATTTCTATGAAGGGTTGCTACTCATGGAGAGGAAGATGATGGATGCAGCTAGTGGGGGTGCTATAGTCAATAAAACTCCTCGTGATGCTAGGGATTTGATCTCCATTATGGCTGCCAACTCACAACAGTTTGGATTTAGACCAGACACGTCTACAAGAAGGGTGAATGAGGTAAATATATCTTCCCTTGAGCATCAAATATCCAATTTGACTTCCCTTGTTCAACAATTGGCTGTAGGAAATACACAACAAGTGAAAGCCTGTGGAATTTGTGCTGCAATTGGTCACCTAACCGACATGTGTCCTACACTTCAAGATGAATCTTATGAGCATGCCAATGCGGTTGGAGGCTTTCCAGGTCCACCACAAAGGAGATATGATCCTTATTCAAATAACTACAACCCAGGATGGAGGGATCATCCTAATTTCAGTTATGGAGGAAGGCCACCAAACCCCCAGCAATTTCAATATAGACCACCCAATCCTCCACAATCGCCATCTTCAAAGCCAGGTATGTCTCTTGAAGAAATAGTCAAATCACTCGCAACTAACACTCAACAATTTCAACAGGAGACAAGAACAAGCATTCAGCAATTGGAAAATCAAGTGAGTCAACTGGCATCTTCTATGAGTCGATTGGAATCTCAAGGTAAGTTGCCTTCGCAAACTGTCATTAATCCAAAACAAAATGCCAGTGCAATTACCTTGAGAAGCGGAAAAGAGTTGAAGGAACCTAGTAAGATAACACGTGGGCGCGCCTCAGAAAAAGAAACTGAAAAGGAAGTAGTTGTTCCCCAACCTCAAACTGATCAATCCAGAGGACCTAGCAATGAGCAGCCAAAGTCATTAGTGGCAAATCCTCCTTTTCCTGGTAGATTGACAAAATCCAAGAAAGAAGAGGGAGAAAAGGAAATTCTTGAGACTTTTCGCAAGGTTGAGGTAAACATTCCTTTACTTGATGCAATTAAACAAGTACCTCGGTATGCTAAATTTCTCAAGGAATTGTGCACCAACAAGAGAAAATTGAAAGGTAATGAAAAGATAAGTATGGGGGAAAACGTTTCAGCTGTCCTCCAGAAAAAATTACCCCCCAAATGCAAGGACCCAGGTATGTTTACTATCCCTTGCAAACTAGGTAATGATAGGATTGAGAAAGCAATGTTAGATCTAGGAGCTTCAATAAATGTCATGCCTTTATCTATCTATTCATCCTTGAATGTTGGTCCATTAAAAGAAACTGGCATGATTATTCAACTTGCTGATAGATCTAATGTATATCCTGAGGGAGTTCTGGAGGATGTTTTAGTACAAGTTAATGGATTGGTTTTTCCTGCTGATTTCTATGTACTTGATATGGAAGAAGATGACTCTTCTAATTCGACACTAATCTTATTAGGAAGACCATTCTTAAAAACATCTAAAACAAAAATTGATGTACATGATGGTACACTCACTATGGAATTTGATGGTGAAATTATTAAATTCAATATCTATGATGCCATGAAATATCCTAATGATGTGTCTTCTGTTTTTGTTATGGATGTTATTGACCCTTTAACACAGGAAACGTTTGATCTGATGGATGATGATAAACTGAAAATTGCACTTAATAGAAATTTCACTCTTGAAGGGGTACAAAAATTCATGAAGAAGTTTGTATTAGACCCTGACTTGCAAGACACAATCTACGAATTGGAAACGCTGAAACCTGTAAGGTATGGTGTGTTTTATATTGAGCTGCCATCTTCTCACACAAAACTTCTTCCTTCCATTGTGCAGGCACCAAATTTGGAATTGAAACCCTTACCAAATCATTTGAAGTATGCGTTTTTGGGAGAAGAAGAAAACCTTCCGGTGATAATCTCCAACAAACTCTGTACTTCAGAAGAAGAAAAGTTGATTCGAGTACTCAGAGAGCATAAAGAAGCTATTGGATGGACTATAGCCGATATTAAGGGATTGAGCCCTTCCACATGCATGCATAGGATATTGCTTGAGGAAGATTGTAAGCCTTCTAGAAAGGCCCAGCGTCGATTGAATCCACCTATGATGGAAGTGGTAAAGAAAGAGATTTTGAAACTTCTCGATACTGGTATGATTTATCCAATTTCAGACAGTAAGTGGGTAAGTCCAATTCAGGTTGTCCCAAAGAAAACAGGTATAACTGTGATAAAAAATCCAGATGGTGAGTTGGTGCCCACTCGTGTTCAAAACGGGTGGCGGGTCTGTATAGATTATAGAAAGTTAAATGCATCAACTAGAAAAGATCACTTTCCTCTTCCATTTATTGATCAAATGGTTGAACGTTTAGCGGGTCGTACTCATTATTGTTGTCTTGATGGTTACTCAGGTTTTCATCAAATCCCTGTTGCACCTGAAGACCAAGAGAAAACCACTTTCAAGTGCCCATTTGGCACCTTTGCATACCAACGGATGCCATTTGGACTTTGTAACGCCCCTGCCACGTTTCA
Organism: Antiaris toxicaria; assembly: GCA_035233585.1. Lineage (NCBI taxonomy): Eukaryota > Viridiplantae > Streptophyta > Magnoliopsida > Rosales > Moraceae > Antiaris > Antiaris toxicaria. Next base: position 25,396,217 of record CP141160.1, on the reverse strand, counting down.
AAGGTGTATGGTTAGTATATTTTCAGATTATGTAGAAGACATCATAGAGGTATTTATGGATGACTTTACAGTCTATGGTGATTCTTTTGATAAATGCTTGACTAACCTCACAAAAGTCCTTAAAAGATGCATAGAAACGAACCTTGTTTTAAATTATGAAAAATGTCACTTTATGGTTGATCAAGGTATTATTCTAGGCCATATTGTATCATCTAGGGGAATTGAAGTTGATAAAGCTAAGATAGAAGTGATTAAATCTTTATCTTACCCTGTAAGTGTGCGGGAAGTTCGCTCTTTTCTTGGACATGCAGGATTCTATCAGCGTTTTATCAAGGATTTTTCCAAGATCACTCAACCCCTATGTAGATTGTTGCAAAAAGATGTGGTGTTTGAATTTGATGAGTCGTGCAAAGGGGCATTTGACAAGTTAAAGGATATGTTGACTTCAGCACCAATTATCCAGCCACCGAACTGGAATCTCCCTTTTGAAATCATGTGCGACGCAAGTAATCACGCAGTTGGTGCTGTTCTTGGACAAAAAGTTGGAAGGGCTTCTCACGTCATTTACTATGCCTCGAGAACACTTGATAGTGCACAATGCAACTATTCAACAACGGAAAAAGAACTTTTAGCTATTGTTTTTGCTTTAGAAAAATTCCGTCCATATTTACTTGGCACTAAAGTAATTGTTTATTCTGATCACGCAGCTCTCAAATACTTGCTTTCAAAGAAGGAGGCAAAACCTAGACTCATTCGGTGGGTACTCTTATTACAAGAGTTTGATTTAGAGATACGTGATAAAAAAGGTGCAGAAAACTTGGTCGCCGACCACCTCAGTAGGCTGACCACAAGTGAAGAGCCAGCACCACTCCAAGACAATTTTCCAGATGAGCATCTCTTTTCTATTCAAAAGACAATTCCCTGGTACGCCGATATTGTTAATTATTTAGTTACCAGAACACTACCAGATGATTTGTCTAGAGCCCAAAGAAATAAAATCAAAAGTGATGCTAAATATTATGTTTGGGATGATCCTTATTTATGGAAACATTGTTCTGACCAAATTATTCGAAGGTGTGTCTCTCAACAAGAAATTCCTTCCATTTTAAAATTTTGTCATTCATATGCATGTGGAGGACATTTTGGTCCGAAGAGAACAGCCCTTAAGGTATTACAGAGTGGATTATTTTGGCCTACTTTGTTTCGTGATTCATATATGTTTTGTAAAGCTTGTGAACAATGTCAGAAAACTGGAAATCTAGGACATAGAGACCAAATGCCACTCACTCCTATTCTTGTCTGTGAGATATTTGATGTGTGGGGTATTGACTTCATGGGCCCTTTTCCTTGCTCTTATGGTAATGTTTACATCATTCTTGCTGTGGATTATGTTTCAAAGTGGGTAGAAGCTAAGGCCACTCGGACTGACGATGCTAAAGTTGTTGTAGATTTTGTCAAATCTAATATTTTTGTCAGGTTCGGAACACCAAAGGCTATAATCAGTGATCGTGGCACTCATTTTTGCAATAGAGTGGTGGAAGCCTTATTAAAGAAATATAATGTCACTCATTGCACCTCTACTGCATATCATCCACAGACAAGTGGACAAGCCGAGGTATCCAATAGAGAAATCAAATCCATACTTGAGAAGACTGTCAACCCGAATAGGAAAGATTGGAGTATGTGGCTTGATGATGCATTATGGGCCTATCGGACAGCCTACAAGACCCCCATAGGTATGTCTCCTTACCGCTTGGTATTTGGCAAACCATGTCATCTTCCAGTAGAGTTGGAACACAGGGCATACTGGGCTATCAAGCATTGCAATATGAAGATGGATGAAGCTGGGGAACAAAGGAAATTACAACTGCTAGAGTTAGAGGAAATTCGTAATGATGCCTATGAGAGCTCGAGAATTTACAAGGAAAAGACAAAAGCCTTTCATGATCAAATGATTTCCAGGAAGAATTTTTCTGTTGGTCAGAAAGTTTTACTTTATCATTCTAGATTGAAATTATTTCCTGGTAAATTGCGCTCTAGATGGGTAGGTCCTTTTATTGTCACTAATGTGTTTTCTCATGGTGCAGTTGAGATACAAAGTTTAGATACTGGTAAAACCTTCAAGGTCAATGGTCATCGCTTAAAACCTTTTTATGAAGGTTTTCAATTGTATAATGTTGATCAGATCAGCCTAGAATGTCCAATTTATGACAAATAAAGAGTCACCATGTCTAGCCAAAGACGTTAAAGAAAGGCGCTTTTTGGGAGGCAACCCATATATATATATTTTTCCTTCTTTTCTTTTAGTATTAGGACTTACTTTTATTTTATTTTAATTTTTTATTTCCTGGAGTATAATTGATCTTGTTTCATATATATATATATATTTTTTCTTTCTTTCTTCTTGAACAGAAGATGATTTTCAGTAAGCCGTGGGCATGCCTTATGAAATAAGCAGAAACTGAGTAATTGAGTGACAAGTCAGAAGAAGTTTTTGAATAAGACGTGCCCGCGTCTTATTTTGGGTGTCACTGCACATGGATCTATTTTTAAGGCGTGCCCATGTCTAATTCAAATGGCTCTTCTGTTTTGAAAGACAACATTGCACTTTTTCATTTTCAAAAAAAAAAAAAAATAATAATAATAAATAAATATATATATATAAAAAAAATAAAAAAAATAAAAATAAAAAAAATAAAAAATCAATAATATATATTATTTATGTTTTTCCCCTCTTCTTATCTTATCTTATCAATCCCTAATTTACATTTTCTCTTCACCCAGCTGCCGAACTCCATTTCTCCACTGCAACAGCCACAATCGCGAGCCCTCCTCCTTCGATTTCAGCCGTGACTATGGGGACGAAACGAGCCGCTCAACGCCGAACAAAACCACGGACAAGGACCCATGAATCACCGGATCAACAACCAGTGTTACGACTGGAAAGAGCCGAACCGAACATTCCGCCTCCAAAAGTTTCTCCAGTGCGCAAGAGAGCAAGAATCGGGAAGGGAAAACACATTCTCCCACTTTCAGAATCAGACTTGAAAGGGCATTTGAACTTCACCAAGAAGACAGAGAAGGAAAGATCATTATGACCCGAGACCTATTATGACTCATCAACAAAGGACAATCTTCGATGAAGAAGAAGATGACGTGGTCCAAAATTCTAGGACTGCACCATCTACATCTGCTGCACCTTCCCAAGGGCGATATGATCATCAGTTTGAGAGGCTCGAACTTCGAATTGGGAGAATGGAGAGGAACTTAACAGCCTTCTTCGATTACATTGGATTCACTCCACCTTCTCCATCTAGCATGTAGATGATGTTTGGATGATGCTCAGGGAAGTTTTCTGCTTACTTTTGCTCCCTGTACTTTTGATATTTCTTGAGCATCTGTTTTTGATACATTGAGGGCAATGTATGGATTAAGTGTGGGGGAGGGTATTTGACATTAAAATTCTGATTTTGCATTGCACGTAATGAACTGATTAATCTTAAAATAGTGCTTCACATTGCAACTTTTCTTCAAAACTTTTCCAGAATTTTTCAAATTCCAAGTATGCTGTAGTTCTCCTTTGTTGATTTTTCTCTTCAGAATTCTGGATTCCTTCGATGTTTGTCCATAAATGATTTGGATTGTTGTGAATTATCGAGTTGAATTTAGACATGATAGGGGATTAGTATGAGTAGTTGAGTCTTTATTTGCGACACAATGATTAATTGCTCTTAATGATCGATTGAATGAAAATGTATGGGATTTGATACATGTCCACCCTTTTTGTGAGCTTTTGAGCCAATGAGCATCCATCACATTATGCTCCATCTTCTTGAATGAGTGATTGTCACACATGGATTGATTTTTCTAGAACTTGCTTTGTTAGGCATATTGAGACCACATTGTTGAATTGAATGCATTAAGATGATAAGGGCATTTAGGCTTAGCCATTTCAGCTTTCTTAAAAAGCCTACCCTGATTTTTACCTCTAGAAAGCCAATTTTGAGCCTTAGCCTTTTCTTTGGGAATTAACCATGACATAAGCACCATCAAACTTCCTTGATTTCCCCTCTTTTGAACCTTGAATCGAAGGATTGTATAAGCTTGTTTACATGGAAATTCAAATCAGCTTTGAGAATATTGAAAGATGTTGGGAATAAAGTAATTCAAGTTACAAGTTTCATTTTGCTCATGACCGGTTGGTCGAGTGGCATGAGGTAATTAGTTATTATGGGTTAAACGGGAGGTTTTGAGATTGAGCAAACAGCTTGAAGGTTCTAAAAAAAAAAAAACGAGAAAGGAAAAAGGGGAAAAAGAAGAAGGGAAGTTATGCAATCACAATTATATTGATATGACTTGGATTGAAAACATTTGAAAAGGCTGAAATCAAATTTCATGTGGAGAAGTTTGTATAATTCCTTTGATGAAATTGGTCCCTGAAAAAAAAAAAAAAATTCCCTTGATTACCATACCATGCCTTGACCCCATCATAACCTGTTCCAAGACCCTTAGATTTTTGCATTCAACTCATTATTTAGTGGTGGAGATGTGATATATTAGCAAGCCTATGGTAAAGATCTTTCCATGTTTTGACTTGAGAGCTTGTTGATACCCTAAACACTTTGAGTATATTGAGAGTATCCAATGAGAGGGTATTAAATCCTACAGCATTTTGACTTTGAAAGATTGTTTAAGTGATTTTTCACTTGTGTGGTTTATGAAGATTTATTCTATGAATTGCTGATGCCTTATTTGTGTTTGAATTTGGGTCTTTAAGGCACGATAATTTGAATTGTAGAAGGATGAGCAAAGATGGGAGAAGGAAAGACGTTGAGAAGAGTTGATGAAATTGAGCTACTGTATGCTTGAGGACAAGCATTGTTTTAGTGTGGGGGAATTTGATAGAGTGCATAATAGCTATATAATTTGTGATATTCCCTTATGTTTTAATGATTAAAAAATGCTTAAATCTTGGATTTTGATTATGTTTCATATTCTATGGAGTAGATTGAAGATTTGGATCAATATAGCACGATTTGCGTGGAAAAATCCAGAACTCAAGAAAACTGATCAGAAGAGGTTTTTGCTTAAGGCGCGGGCATGTTCTATTTACCCAGTGCGTTCAAAGAAGAAGTTCGCAGATAACACGTGGGCACGCCTTATTGGTCCATGCGATTTTGATTTATGGAAACGAATTTATTCAGAAACAAAGATATGGATGACAGCTGGAAAGATTTGTTTGTTTATACTTATCTTTAGGAAAGTTTCCCGGTTGTTAAGATTTCCTATTAAAGTGGGATTTGTTTTTAATAGATTTCTTTTTAGAATAGGCAACTTTTAGTAGATTGTTTAGAGTATATAAAGAAGGTTAGGTTTTTCAGAAGGGACGATTTTTCCAGCCCCTCTTTTCTTTTAGACGTTTTCTTTCTGCTATGGATTGCTAAATATTTCTTCTAGTCAAGGGATAATTGAAGTTTTGGTTCTTCAAGAATTGTGAGATCTAATTAATTCTCTTTGTTCTTTTATTCTTCAATATTTATATATTTTCTGTGTTACTAGAAATTATTGTTTGACCGATTGATGCAAAAGGCCATTGTTCAATTTATCAAAATAATATATTGCCATTTAGAATTTCAAATCCGTAATTGTTTGAATGTTCTAATACAAGTGGTAAACTGACATACTTGATTATAAAAGAGATTTTCAATTTATGTCATGAAAATATATAATCTAGTCTAAATGAACCGAGCCTTTGTGTTTGTTGGCTAGAATTGGTAGTCTCTTTAGTTGTTAATGCTGTTGGTAAATTAAATCCTAAGAGCTTGTTTATGGTTGTTTATCAATAAGAGAAATAATCAAAGAGCTTATTTTGGTTATCAAGAAATTAAGGAGGGACAGGTTGTTAGAGCTTATTAATAACTATAACCAGTTTATTCAAGAATTAAAGAAATTATCCTTGCATCAATGATCAATTCACTGATCCAAAACTGAAATTGTACCTTTGGCTAGATGTTGGTATTATATTGATTTTTCTTTCCTTTGCATTCCTTTTATTGCCTCCTCTTTAGATCGTTTTTAATTCTAATTTTCAAAATCCCTTTTTCTTTTATTTATCTTAATCTTTAAGGAAATAAATCTAACCAATCCTTGTGGATACGACCTTGCTCATCACTGTATGCAAATATATATATATACATTTAGAGCAGGAATTTATTTTGTTGGATTCGACAACCATCAGGAACACCAGCAGCAAGGATGATGATGGACAAAACAATGGGCCCAGTTGGAATCCCATAGCCCAATTCCCACCCAAACTCGTCGTGCACGTAAGTCAGGACCGTTAATGGCTAGTATAGCCCCCATGTTTATTGCCAAGAAGAGCCAGTTGAAGAAGGCGTATTTCTTCAGGACTTCCTTCTTGTCTGCCTCGTCGAATTGGTCGGCCCCAAAAGACGAAACGCAGGGCTTGATTCCGCCTGTTCCGAGGGCTATCAGAGCCAGTGCCCCGTAGAGGAAAGCCGATTGGCCGTCCGTGGCCTTTGTGCATGGTCGTGCCTTGCGTGGAGGGGGACGTTGGCTATCTATGGACGCTGAAAGTGTCAACAACACCATTCCCTGCCATGCCATGCATTTTGATGAAAAATTAGATATCACATCTTTCAACACCATTTTGTATAATTACTATAAACTTAAGAGAATTTTGTAATAAAACACAAAAAATATCTAACGTCATAATATAAATTTTCGCAATTAAATCACAATAAAATCATATCATCAGATAATGTAAAAAAAAAAAAAAAGGAAAGAAAGAAAGACAATTTATCGTCACTATAAAAGCTATATTTTGTCAATGAGATATGGTTCTTCCAAATTTTATTCTTTTTACTGCATGAATGCGAGAGAAGGTCACAATGGCTTTGAAGCGGCTCAAGTAAGCGTCAGCCAGAAAAGCTCCAGGAATTGTGAGAACATATGCAGCTCCGATCCAATCAGTGACAATAGTTACAGAATTCGGAAGCGATTTTCGCATTTCGAAAACCAAGTAAGCCACCATGTTCACGCCAATCGCGAAAAAGGCTAACCTTTCCGCTACTTCATTCACCGCAAAATTAAAGCAATATCTTTTTGTTAAATCAATGAGAACAAAAATTATTTATAATGCCAATAGAATTGATATTAACAAAATCTTTACAACATAACTAAACTAAATCTATGATGAAGGGAGAGGCTTTCCATCCTCCGGTCGTTTGCTTTGATGCTATTCTTCCCCAGAAGTCGACGCATCCATTGCTTACCAAATTGCTATCCTGCGAGACCCTCTTTTAAGCTTAAGCTGCAACATCTACGTACATATAAATATACATATATGTATTTATATATTTATATATGTGTATATATGTATATACATATACATATATGTATTTTTAATATCCTGAATTGTGGGGGTTCAACCAAATTAATTACACTTGCATCGCAAATAAAAATTGTGGGAATTAATTAGCGACAAGACGAGGATTACGAAAGTAATTATGTACAGGCAAAAAGATTCCAATTCAAAGTGCCGTACAAACGTAAGTCCAAGTGATTCTCCTCAGACCACTCGGTTGTTGAGCACGGAGGTTCATGACAATGGATATCTGCTTATGGGCCTCCCAGTCGTGGCCCAGAAAACCTAAACGGTCAGAGTTTGAAATCCCTTTGAGCGGAAGAAAATTTTTCCTTCGAGAAAAAGAACAGAACACAGAAACAAATTAAAGAAAAAAAAAAAGATCACACAAAAAAAAAATTAAAGAAAAGAAAAGATCACAAAAAAAAAAAAAAAATCTAAAGGCCCTTAATGAAAAAAAAGAGAAAGAATAAGAGAAAAAGAAAAAAGTTAAAGTTCCAAATTGTAAAGGATTTTTAGGATTTTATCATAGTCAAGATCGATGTTTTACCAGAAATTGGTATTGATTTAACATGAATTTAAAACGTAAAGGCATAAATATTACACGATTCAAAATATGAGTTATCATTTTGTGATCGATAAAATGAAAATTACATAAAAGTAAAAAAAAAAATCATAATAAAAATTAAATAATTATAGACGTGACTATTGGAAAATATATATATATGAATGTTGAACATACTAGATCAAATAGGAAATCTTTATTATCAACAAATTACAATTTAAAGAGATTGAAATTATAGATTTGTTTAAAAAATAAAAAAAAAACTCTGCTGATGCAAAGACGACACATCTTCTATTTCATTGATTCACCTTCAAACTCATAACCCTACTTTAAGTCTCCAGTCTTCATTCAAATCTCGTCCTACTTGATTGAGAGTTACATAAATAGTCCTAAAATGCTCTCAATTTATTCCTCTTAATAGAAGCTCTAAAAAGCTTTAAACATGAATCAGAATATGTAATTCCTTAAATAAGCAAAGGCTAATCCTAGAAAAACTTATAGAAACACTTTTCTTAGTTTAGGCTCGACTATCTAACTAAAATCATCTACTAATTTGACTCAATCTGTCAAATCTTCAATTTAGGATAAAAATGGAAAGTCTGACAACGTCGTTGTTTAGTTAGACATTCTGTGTGTTCCTTTAGGGATAAAATCCGTGTTTAGAATTTTGATTACACAAAAATGAAAGTGATTATAGGTATAATCTAGTGATGATTACATACTTAACTTTATCAATAGGTAAAGAATTCAAATCCTCAAATTCTAGCTAACTCTCTTAGTTTCCAAAACACTAATATGTAATTTTAAGTTTGCTTGATAAAATACCTATCAAATGAATTTAAATTAATCAACTAATTACATAATTTTAATTGACAAAACCTCAACACATACTTAACTTTATTAAAAGATAAAGAATTCGAATCCCCAATTACATACTTAACTTCATCAAAAAGTAGCGATAATTACATACTTAACTTCATCAAAAGGTAAAGAATTCGAATCCCCCAATTCTAGCTAACTCTCTTAGTTTCCAAAACACTGATATTTAATTTTAAATTTGCTTGATACCTATCAAATGAATTTGAATTAATACCTATCAAATAAAATACCTATTAAATGAATTTGAATTAATCAACTAATTACACAATTTTAATTGACAAAACCTCAACACATACTTAGCTTCATCAAAAAGTAAAAAATTCAAATCTTCCAATTACATACTTAACTTTATTAAAAGATAGCGATAATTATATACTTAACTTCATCAAAAGGTAAAGAATTCGAATCTCCTAATTACATACTTAACTTCATCAAAAGGTAACGATAATTATATACTTAACTTCATCAAAAGGTAAAGAATTCGAATATCCCAATTCTAGCTAACTCTCTTAGTTTCTAATACACCGATATTTAATTTTAAATTTACTTGATAAAATACCTATCAAATGAATTTGAATTAATCAACCAATTACACAATTTTAATTGACAAAGCCTCAATATATACTTAACTTCATCAAAAGGTAAAGAATTCGAATCCCTCAATTACATACTTAACTTCATCAAAAGGTAGCGATAATAACATACTTAACTTCATCAAAAGGTAAAGAATTCGAATCCCCCGATTACATACTTAACTTCATCAAAAAGTAAAGAATTCGAATCCCCCGATTACATACTTAACTTCATCAAAAGATAGCGATAATAACATACTTAACTTCATCAAAAGGTAAAGAATTCGAATCCCCCAATTACATACTTAACTTCATTAAAAGGTAGCGATAATTACATACTTAACTTCATCAAAAGGTAAAGAATTCGAATCTCCCGATTACATACTTAACTTCATCAAAAGGTAGCGATAATAACATACTTAACTTCATCAAAAGGTTAAGAATTCAAATCTCCCGATTACATACTTAACTTCATCAAAAGGTCAAGAATTTGAATCCTCCAATTCTAGCTAACTCTCTTAGTTTCCAATACACTTATATTTAATTTTAAATTTACTTGATAAAATACCTATCTAATGAATTTGAATTAATCAACTAATTACACAATTTTAATTGACAAAACCTCAACACAATAAATTTGAATAAATTAAGAAAAATTTTCGGATATTGACCGTCAATATCTCACTACAAAAGAATTGAACAAATCAAGAAACTTAAACAAATAAATCAGAATTTGTTAGAAGATTATGCTAAAGATCAATCACAAAATCATACACACACACATATATACATTATACTATATGTTAAATAAAAATAGGATTTTTTTTTATCGTAATAAAGCTGTCAGCTGCGATGAAAAAATACAATCACATTCCATGTATTTTTAGATACAAGACCCTAAACTTTTTGCTTGTGTCATGTGCGTAAGCTTAATTAACTGAACGTAGCACTGATCATTGAACTAACAACCTAAAAATTGTACAAAAAAAGTTAATTTTATTGGCATTAAATAGTTATTTAGAGCAGCTCTTACAAACTTGCACGGGCTCTTTTATTAGAGGCGTTTCGTAAATGCATTGTATTTTGATTATATTTGAATAAAATTTATTTTTTAAATATTGTATTTAGTTGAAAAGTATTTATTTTGTATTTGAATGAAATGTGTGTTTGGATGAAAAATATTTTAGAGTTGAAAAATTGATGTGATTGGTAAAAGTAGAAATAAATAGTGGAGTTAAAAAGTTGATGTGATTGTTTTTAAAATGTTTTGAATAGTAATTGTTTTCGTAGCACTGTTACAAAATTTATGTTTAATATAAAATTGTATTGCATTTGAGTAAAATTAAAATGTAATTTTTTTGCCAAACGACACCTTAAGTTCGAGCAAAAAGGAAAAAGTTTAAGGGGGCGTTTGGCACAGTAATTGTGTTTTAATTATATTTAAACGCAATGTAATTTTATACCAAACGTAAAGTTTTACATTCAAATACAATTCTTTTTAACAGTATTACGAAAACAATTATTGTTCAAAATTTTTTTAAAACAATTACATCAACTTTTCAACTACACTGTTTATCTCTATTTTTACCAATCACATCAACTTTTCAATTCTAAAATACTTGTCATCCAAATACACATTTCATTCAAATACAAAACAAATACTTTTCAATCAAATACAATATTTAAAAAATAAATTTCATTCAAATACAATCAAAATACAATGCATTTACCAAATGTTTCCTAAGAAAGGAGATTAACTTGGATGGGGCAGGAAAAAAAAAAAAGGACTAGAATCAAACGATAAAAAATGAAGAAGACCGTACTACGATCAAATCATGGCCTAGATACATATAAAAGAACTCAACTATAACATTTCTTTATCAATCCGGTCTATGAGTTGCCTCGTCAAGAAGATTCGAATTAGATGGTTTGAATTCCACCATAAAATCACATACTGGCATTTGATGACAATTGAGAAACGACTAAATGAACCAATATCGCAGAGTCAAACAAACGGATCCTTAAGTTGCATCTTTACCACGATACAACCGAGGCCACATCCAATTTTATCTTCGGCATGTGGATGGTAGGCAGAAAGATTTTCCACGAATGCTTTGGGTCTGTTTTGTAGCTTATTAATTTTGAATTTTTGAATCTAAAAACTGCTTTTAAAAGTGTTTGAATGATATGTCAAAAGAGTTTTTAAGAGACGTTTGGCAAACGTATTGCGTTTTGATTATATTTGAATGAAATTTATTTTTTGAATGTTGTATTTGGTTGAAAAGTATTTGTTTTATATTTGAATGAAATGTGTGTTTGGATGAAAAGTATTTAGAGTTGAAAAGTTGATGTGAATGGTAAAAATAGAGATAATTAGTGGAGTTAAAAAGTTGATGTGATTGTTTTAAAAATATTTTGAATAGTAATTGTTTTCGTAACACTGTTGTAAAATTTGTGTTTGATGTAAAATTATATTGCATTTGAGTAAAATTAAAATGAAATTTTTTTACCAAACGACACAGTCAAAATTAGAAAACATGACTCTCAGGAGGGAAAAAAAACTCTTCTGAATTGACTATAAAACTGTACATAAGAATTTAAGATCAATATTCTAATTTTTTTTTGTTACTTATTGAAAAATTTTAAGATCATTATGAATTCATAAGCATTTTTTAATTTGTATGACACCAAACAAGAAACACTGGTTGAAGTTTAGATAGTAAAACTTCAAGTAACACATTATATTTGAAAATGAGATATTTGAACTCTATATTTTTTGAGAAAGTTAAGAGAGAAACTACTGACAGAGTATGTCTAAATACAGGAATATCCAAAATAGCTATATGCACAGATTAGCTATTACATTTTTTACTTGTCACCACTAATTTAGATCATTCACCATTAAGACCTCACGCATAGATATTCATGTTGTTACGTCTCCATAATTTGTTTCCCTTTTGCCGATTTTGACATAAATGTCGTAGTGATTCATTACGTTACATTCTCAGTTTTACAAACAAGTAACTCCCTGCAAGTTATATGAAATGCTCATTTTAAATTATCATACTTTAAAAATATTTAGCAAGTTTGACTGGAAATATATGCTCATATGCTTATATCACATGCAATTCATACATAGATACAACTAATTAAAGACAAGTGGAACCTATTTTTTACTCGATTCGTATAAAATGTTATAACAAGCCTCCTCTACTGATGCTCAAATGCAAAAAGAGATTAAAAAAAATATACAGTGACCAAAATGCAAAGTTTTTTGTATTTGAAAAAAGAAAAGGAAAATTATCGCCAAAGCTTTTAACAAATGTTTAAGTTTTAAGTTGGATTAACTTGTGAAACCTTTAAGACCTGGTTGCCGAAGAAGATTCATACTAGGAAATATGCAATTCTTGCCAGACCCGAAAAAGCAACCGGCATGGGAATAGTGAAAGATTACGAAAATATCAATATGAGCGTGGTCTCTTCGGATAAACAAATTATAGAACCACTGCAAAAAGACAAAAAGCACGACTTTGACCCGATCCGCTTTGGTGTGTCCATATATAAATATATATATATATTTAACCTTTTTTTTTTTTTTTGAGAGGACTCCCTTTGTATTATTAATTTCCACCATTAAATAATAACAACTGTCTCATTCAACGGCTGTCTCAACAGCTAACAACAATGGCTTCTGATTTTCTTCTTCTTCTTGTTCTTGTTCTTCTTCCTCTGCCGCTGCTTCTGGTTCTCTTTCGAGCTTCTCTTTCTTCTTCCTCTTCTTCTTCTTCTTCTTCTGCTGCTGCTGCTGCTCCTGGTTCTCTTTCGAGCTTGAAGAAGTACGATGTTTTTATCAGCTTCAGAGGTGAGGACACCCGAAAAAATTTCACAAGCCATCTTTATAAAGCCTTATGCGACAAGGGTATCGAAACCTACATAGACGAGAACTGCCTTGACAGAGGAGATGAAATCACACCCGCACTTCTCGACGCGATCAACCAATCCAACATCGCCGTTGTCGTCTTCTCCCAGGACTATGCTTCTTCGTCGTGGTGCTTGAGAGAATTGGTTCATATTCTCAAGTGCCGCGAGGAAGAGGGACAGATTGTTTTGCCAGTATTTTACCATGTAGATCCTTCGGATATTCGGAAACAGAAAGGAAGTTATGGGGAAGCTTTTAAAAACCATGAGAAGCGGTTCAAGAACAACAAGGACGAGGTCCGAAAGTGGAGATCTGCTTTGGAAGCGGCTGCCAATCTCTCTGGCTGGGATTCTAAAGACAGGTACTTTTTTTTTTTTTTTTACTTTTTTTTAATACACGAGATTTTCTTTTTTTTTTTTTTTTTCAAAGAAGACAACCCAAAAAGGCATCAGAGTTCAAGCACATAAAGCAAAACCCTGAGGCTAACAAAATCCAAATACAGACATCCGGCCATTTTCTAATATTAAAAAATAAAAAAAGGTCTTGGGGTAGATGAGAGCAAGAATTAAAAAAATCTTTTGCGATTTATCACACAGCGTCAATATATTTGATAGATATGGTTTTACATGTGGCTTTAGTACCCTCTTTCTTTTAAATTAACTTTTGGGGATGGGCTGATTTAATATGGGATCAGGACCAGATTTTGCACGTGATGTAGACGGAGAGTTTGAATGTGCTCTAGTAAAGTTAGAGCTTCCATTGTTTGAATCTGCCTTTCCTTTAGGAATTTTAATTTGGGAATTTGAGTATGTGTTTGTTGGATAAGTTGAGTTTTAAAAAAAACTTAAGTTTGAGATTGTATAAGTGGAGTCATTTTAGTATTATTTGAGTTAAGTTTTGGATTTGAATCACAATGATTTGAGATTTAAAGAAGCACTGTAGAAAGCAGTGAATTTAGTTTCAATATTACTATAAACTGATTTGAGTGAACGAACATGGCCACCAATTATTGTTGTGTTGATTTTCTGACTGATAAATTTTGTTCTGAGACAAAGAGATTTTGAAGATATTTTGTTTGGAGTCGAGATGAGTTATAGAAACGCAAGTTTGAAATAAAAACTTTTGAAAAAATGTTAATAATAGAATAATTGGAAAAAGAAAAAAAAAAAAGTTTGTTGGGATTTGTATTTTGTTGATTTTAACTTAAAAAAAAAAAAAGTTCATTAACTATTTTAAAAATTTGTGAAATAGTTGAAGTAAACATTTACATTTGGAAATCAAATTCTACCCCAAACAAAGGTTTGGAAACCAAACTCTATTTCACCGTCTGCAAAAGTGCCACCAAACGAGTATCAATTTACATATTTGTTAGTAGTTATTATATAGTTTCCATTGCAATGCATATTGATATTTTCGCCTGCACTAAAATTTCATCGTTTCATGTACAGGGTTGAAGCCAAATTACTTGAGGACATCGTCGAATGTGTTTCGAGCAAATTAGAAAATCTAACATCAAGTGATGGTTTGGAAGGCTTAATTGGAATCAAAGAACGCATTGTAAGAATAAAAAAGTTATTAAATACTACTCAGTCAACATACGTTCGTGTCGTTGGCATGTATGGAATGGGTGGTCTCGGCAAGACCACCATTGCAGGTGTCGTGTTCAACCAGCTATATCCCCAATTCAATGGTTCTTGTTTTCTTGCAAATGTTAGAGAGGAAGCAGAGAAACTCGGAATAAGAAGCTTGCGAGACAAGCTTCTTGCCGAACTACTGAAAGATGAAAACATATATTCAGGAAGTCCCTCTTTGAAACCGACTTTGGTTAAGAGGCTCCGCCGCAAAAGGTTACTCATTGTTTTGGATGACGTCAATGATTATAGGCAATTCGAAGATTTAGCTGGCAATGATTGGTATGGCCCTGAAAGTAGAATTATAGTAACCACTAGAGATTTGCAGCTGCTTACGAATATTGATGCTCGTGAAAATTATGAGGTTAAGAAATACGAGATTAAGCAATTGGATTATGAAGATGCTCTTGAGCTTTTCAGGTTGACTGCATTTAAGGGTATTGATTCTCCTGGATCAGATTATGTAGAGCTGCCGGGAAAGGTGGTCCCATATGCTGGAGGGGTTCCATTGGTCATTAAAACTTGGGGTTCTTGGCTTCGATCTTGCATTTTGAAGGGAAAGCAGTGGGAGATGACAATAGAGACATTGAAAGATTGTTCCCCTGAAAATGCTCAGAAGAATTTAGAAATAAGTTATAACGGGCTAAATAAAGAGGAGAAGGCTGTTTTTCTTGATATCGCTTGTTTCTTCAAAGGAACGTCTGAAGATGATGCGGTGAATATATTAAAAATTTTGCATAGATCTGCAAATTGGCTAATAGAGAATTTAATAGAGAAGTCTCTCATAACACGGAAAGGATACGAGAAACAGCTATGGATGCACGATCTACTGCAAGAAATGGGATGGGAAGTTGTTCGTAAAGAATCCAAAATGCTTGGAAAACGCAGCAGGTTATGGATTGCTCAAGAAGTCTGTGATGTCTTGGAGGATAATAAAGTAAGTGCCAATGAGATTCCTAAACTTGCTTTGAAATTGCATAAACTTGGTAAACAGAACACACCATAAGAGAAAACTATTTATTAGTTCCTCATGTAATAAATGCTCATCTTAGCTTTGCTCAATTTTGGTAGGGAACTGAAGCAATTGAAAAGATAATCCTGAACATGGATAGCATGGTCGAAGAGATACAGTTGAGTGCTATGGTTTTCCGTTCTATGTCTAAACTAAAATTGCTAAAAGTTTATAGTTTTGGTGATACCAACAAGTGCAAAGTATACTTCCCTGACGGTCTCCAGTCTATTCCACGTGCACTTAAATATCTCGAGTGGCCAGCGTTCCCTTCAAATTCCTTGCTATCGAACTCAAAGTCTATGCTGCGGAATCTTGTGGAGCTTAAAATGCCTCACAGTCAGCTTGAACAACTTTGGGATGGATCAGTAGTCCAGGTATGGCTCAAAGTTTGTTGGTATTTAACAATTGTGTACGATACGTGAATATGATTTTGTTATGCTTGACATTGATCTATCTCTCTTTTTTCCGACAGCCTCTTGTGAAATTAAAACGCATCGATCTCAGTCATTCCAAGAATCTAACTCAATTCCCAAATCTGTCTGGTGCTACAAAACTTGAGATTATAAATTTTGAACACTGTACGAGTTTGCGTCAAGTTCCTTCGAATCATTTGCCAAATTTTGACAGGCTTATTGATGTCAATTTGAGCCATTGCACAAGTCTATCTAGTCTTCCAGACACAATTGATGCCGTAGCACTAAAAGTTCTTAAGCTTAATGGTTGCTCTAGTCTGACTAGTATTCCATGGATAAGAGGGACGAGATTGGAAAAATTATATTTAGATTCCACTCCAATAAAGGAGCTACCTTCGTCGATTGGCTCTCTTAGCCGCCTTTCTTTATTGTCTGTCGAAAATTGTAAATGCCTTGAGAGTCTACCAAGCAGTATTTATGAGCTAGAATTCATTGAATCTGTTTCACTGTTTGGTTGCTCTCTTCTTGAAAATATTCCAGAACTTCCAAAGAATACGAAAGAGTTGGTTTTGAATGGATCGGCAATAAAAGAAATTCCATCATCAATTGAGTCTCTCTTCCGTCTCAAGAGTATTGCTTTGTCTAGCTGCCAGAGGCTCGAGAGTCTTCCGAGCAGCATTTTTAAGCTGAGGTATCTCACAGAGCTTGTTCTCTCTAATTGCTCAAATTTGACAAACTTTCCAGAAATTTTGGAGCCTGTAGAAAACATAAGAATTCTTCGGTTAGGTGGAACTGGGATTAAACAGTTACCCTCATCGATTCATAATTTGACTCGACTGCGTCATTTAGATTTGAGTGGGTGTAACAGTCTCGAGGGTCTTCCAAACAAGATGTGTACCATGCATTCTCTTCAGATCCTTAATCTTTCCAACTGTTCAAAGCTAAATCGTTTGTCTTCCTTATCTGGTTTGACCTCATTAGAATCATTAGATCTAAGTGGGACAAGCATCACCCAAACTCCAAGAATTAAGCGGCTTTCGAAGTTGCAATTTCTGTACATAAAGAATTGCAAGAACCTCCAATCTTTAACAGAGCTTCCTCCGGTTTTGGAGTATCTTAATGCAAGCGAGTGCCCATTACTAGAAACATTTTCCAATTCGGAAAAAATACGGGAACTAGGGGCTGGTTGTGATGACTATCATATTAGAGAAGAAAGCGTGGTATCCTTTTTGTTTTATGGATGCTTAAAATTGGACTCCGACGATCTAATGATTAACTTCCGGTATAGAGTTCTACGCAAGGCATTGCGATACGAGCCCGACAATTATCTGGTATATCTCTCTTTCTTGCATTTTAAAATCAAATGTTCTTATTTTGATTTAACGGTATATATGGAAATAAGCATGACTATTTCCTTTTTGTGCAGGGCTATATCCCAAGTGTTAATTGTTGTTGGCCGGGAAGTGAAGTTCCAGAGTGGTTCAATTATCGACGTGAGGGATCTTCAATTGACATCAAGCTTCCTCCACAATGGAATGACACTGATTTGCTGGGCTTCGTTGTATGTGTTGTTGCGTCAGGGGACTATTATCCTGACCCCGTTGAATTGCGTCTTTCTTCTTATTTTTGCCTGTCGAAATCCAATTATGGTAAAAGGGAGCCAGTTCATTGGAGATTTAATGGTGGTACTCATGAGGATGATGTGCCAACTTTTAATTCTCCTCATGTATTCACTTGGTTTCAATATCAAATGTATGATCGAGATGTAGAAGAGGCGTCGTTCGAGTTTTACTTTGACGAATGGATTAATAAAACATATGTGAAATCTAGAAAGACCAAAGTACTAAGGTGCGGAATCCGCTTGCTATATCGCCTAGATGGAGAGGAATTCGGTTTCAAACCTCACAACCTCTATTTAATCGATGGGCCAACTGACAATACCAGCAAGCCTGAATCAAGTGGAAGTGGAAGAGTTACTGTTGAGTTCGATTTAAGCCAGCGTATGATAAGATACAGTTAAGGTGCGTGATAAGCTTTTTTATTTTTTATTTTCCCCTGTTTCTCATGCATGTATTTGGAATTCTACGTTGTTTCTATAATGGCAACACTGTTTTAAAGCTGGTTTTGATGTGGGATGGCAAAAAATCATGTCTCTCAAAAGCCATGACTGCTAGGAGAGGCGCAAATCATGTCGGAGAGCACACGCTCCAAGCGCAGGCACTTTTTCAAGGCCAAGACACATAGGCCCCACCCCGTGTTCGAGCGATTCCCATGCCTGCGTCAGGTTTGCTTAGCTTGTGATTATGCTGTCCTTTCACCCCGTCTGATGTTATATACCATTGTATCATATTTTGTAATATAGTGTCCTAGGATATGCTCCAAAAGCTGAAAACTTGTGATTTCCTTGTAAAACAAGACAATTCCGAATATATTTGTAAACTTTTAAGAGTTATTTTCATAAATAGCTTCTAAATTATATATCGTCATTTAAATTGATTTCTATTTTTTTTAAACGTATCTCTTAATATATAGAAAATCGTTTATAATTCCTCTTTTATATATATTAGTTTATGATTTTAATTAAAATTTGAATTTCACAAAAAATTAATAGAGAGATTATATTTTCATACGTAAATAACCCTTGAATTATAAGCTTTTATTTAAGTTGGTTTTTATTTATTCAAAATCTTTCAAAATACTCCTGATATATAGAAAATCATTTAAAATAACTTTTGTATATATTCGTTTATAATATTAACAGAAGTTTGAATTTCATAAAAGGTTAATAAAGAGATTATTTTCATACATAAATAGTCCTTGAATTGTAGATCTTCATTCAAATTAGTTTTTATTTGTTCAAAATCTTTCAAAATACCCTCGATATATAGATATCATTTAAAACATTCCTTCTATTTCTAATTTGATAAAAGTATCATATTGAACGGTTTTTTATATATTAAGAAATAATCATCAGATTCGAAAAAATAAAAATCAATTTAAAATGAAGAATTATAATTTATGGGCTAATCTAACTTTTAATCTCTTTTATGAAATTGTGACAGGCAAATGAGCTGGCTCCAGTGCTGGGGTAGAGTGAAGAAAAGGGTTACAAGCTGGGCAGAATGGACTCTCAAAGCTGGTCATTTAATACTGATCCAATCACCAATTCCGAATAGTACGGACAAAAATTTAAGTGTTCCCCGGCGAGAATGATTTAGTGGAATTCTGCTTTGTACAATTAGGCTAGAAAGCACATTTATCAAATGTAATAGTTGTTATTAGCCAATATCAGGTCTATCTCCTTTTAGAGCTCTGTGATACTTTTTTTTTTTTTTTTTGGTTATTAGTTTTCATTAATATATACCATCTTTCATTATTAATGAATGACACCCACCCCAAATAAAAATCCAGATTTAAGTCTCTGGCTTCCTATCTTTCTGGATTGTCTTTTCATTTAAATTTAACAAGAAGTTGATAAAAATTAATTGGAAAACAGGCGCTAAAATAGAAAAATGAGACAAAATGGTAATTTACGCACCACGTCAGTCAATATGCTTTGGTGCACCTATCATCACTTGTTCAGGAAAAAACAAAAAACAAAAACAAAAAACATAAATAGTGCATATTCGATTTTAAGAGTGAATATTCCATGAGTGCGATGACTGCATGGACAAGTGGCTAGTTTGACTGTCCGTTGGCTTCACGTGTCCACGTCGACATACTTTATTTTATAGTGGTAAGCCTTCACAAATAAAAAGAAATAAAAATTCCAGAATCAATCTGATCATCTTATTCTGGTTGCAAGTTCCGGTTAATGGGTCAGCACTGAAATCTACTCTCGATCAGGATATTATTCGTTCAAGAATTGTTATTTTTATTTATTTATTTATTTATCTATCTTTGTAGAGGGTAGTGATTGTGAGAACTCGTTAGTCCAGAGCCAATACTGAGAATTCTGATCAGGGATGATGGGAGTGAGGTGGGACTTCGACGGTATTTTGGTTCTTGCCTTATTGGGGTTGAGTTTATGGGCTGCTCCAGTTTGTGAAGGTGGAATAACAAGCAGTTATGTTCGAAACAAGGATTTAGTTAATGATATGCCTTTGGACAGTGACGTTTTCCGTGTTCCTCCGGGATATAACACTCCACAACAGGTGAATTCTTTTTCTATGACTTTCCCTTTTTTTCTTTTTGTTATTGTGCACTCTTTGTGTTTGTTGAATTGCCATTCCTGGTTTCTGGGTGCCATTGTAGATATGGTAATCTTACTATTGTATTATGGTTTGTGGGTTATGATGATTGTGTACTGAAGGTTCATATCACTCAAGGAGATCATGTGGGCAAGGGTGTGATTGTGTCTTGGGTAACTCCAGATGAACCTGGCCCAAGTACAGTGCTTTATTGGGCTGAAAATAGTGAGCTCAAGAAAAGTGCTCAAGGCATTGTTTTGACTTACAAGTACTTTAATTACACTTCTGGGTACATTCATCACTGCACCATTAAAGATTTGGAGGTGAGAACTTAGTATAAGTCACTTACCCCATTCATTATTTTGTGTTGGAGTTCAACAGAATTGGGGGCGTTTGGAACATACACTTCAGTTGGAGTTTTGGGAATGTTTTGATTGGAAATGAGTAAATATTTGAAGTTTTCATGTTGTTGAAAATGAATTGTGATAGTTAAAATTTGTAAATAATTGGAATGTGTTTAGAAAAAAAAAAAAAAAGCGCAATATAAAGAAATATAGATCTTATTTTATTCTTCTCATCATTATATGCAATTAAAAAAAAAAAATCTTATTTCAACTTGAAATAAAACTGGTATGGACTTTTGAAATTTAATTTTTTAAGAGAGATTTGGATATGTATATATTGAAATTGGTTTACATTTGGAGAAAAAGACGAAAGACATTTGGAAAGCTTCAGCTAGAGTGTATGCATAAAACGAGCCCTTAGTGTTTGCTAAGTCATAAAGTAGAAGTAAGGAATTCTATAATACAATGCAGTTTGACACCAAGTACTACTATGAAGTTGGGAGTGGGAATACCACAAGAAAGTTTTGGTTTAGAACTCCTCCAAGTGTTGGTCCTGATGTTCCCTATACTTTTGGCTTGATAGGTAATTTGATTTCTCATAAGTGTTTTAGTTGTTTATTTAATGTAAATTTTCAGTTATGTTCGTGTCCTTCATGTGGGATTGAAGAGAAACTTATTTTGACTTCTATTTGTTTTTTATGTTGTGCAGGGGATCTGGGTCAAACTCCCGATTCGAATAGAACACTTACTCATTATGAGTTAAACCCTGTAAAAGGCCAGACAATATTGTATGTTGGAGACCTCTCTTATGCGGATGCCTATCCGTTCCATGACAATACCAGGTGGGATACATGGGGAAGGTTCATAGAGAGAATTGCTGCTTATCAACCTTGGATTTGGACAGTGGGGAATCATGAACTTGATTTTCTTCCGGAAATTGTACGGATCATATGATTCTTATTTTTTATGTGGATCACTCACTCTCATTTTCTATTATTGTCTTGTGACTTGTGTGAGGATGCTTCCTTGTTGTGCAATGTTTATGAAGATATATATTAAAAATGGGAATTTTCTCGCAGGGTGAGGGTAAACCCTTCAAACCTTACACAAACCGTTACCATGTACCTTACAAAGCTTCACAAAGTACATCTCCTCTTTGGTATTCCATCAAAAGAGCTTCTGCATACATCATAGTATTGTCTTCATATTCAGCCTACGGTAATGACTTTTACCTGCTTTTAGCTTTCTGTTGCCATTACAGGTGATTGCTTTGTAAAAATACCTTGAACGGAGGTTAAAAAAGGGGGTGGGGAAGCACTTCATACCTGCTGGAGATGGCAGGAGTGATAACTTGATAATACAATTGCATCCACTGGAGTTGTTACTAGTGAAATAATTTTTGCAAACTCCTAGAAGTTAAGCTTCGTGTAAAAATGGCCTCTTCGCAAAGCCAGTCTCCCTGTCTTAAATTAGCCATTTCTGTCATAGAATGGATCCTATTGACACTTCCAATAAAATTTTGTGGAGGATTCTGCTTTAGAGAAGCCATCTGCATGAAGATGAAGATATATCAAAGTTGTGCTTTTGTTTGTAGGTAAATACACTCCGCAATACAAATGGCTAGAGAAAGAGTTGCCCAAAGTGAACAGGACAGAGACACCATGGCTTATCGTTCTTATGCATTGCCCACTATATAGCAGTTACATACATCATTACATGGAAGGTGAATCCATGAGAGTGATGTATGAAGCGTGGTTTGTGGAGTACAAAGTTGATGTTGTCTTCGCCGGCCATGTTCATGCCTATGAACGATCTGTGAGCCCCTTTAATGTCCACATTATATCCGTAAGTCTTCCATATTCAATCTTTACAAAAATTTCGTTTCTGTGTGTCACAGGAACGAATATCAAACATAGCATACAACATTGTCAATGGAATTTGCACTCCCATAAGCGACCCATCTGCTCCAGTATACATCACAATTGGAGATGGTGGGAATCTGGAAGGACTAGTGATCGAGTATGTTCAACTATTATTTATCTTCCTGTGTAACAAACTACTAATATTTTCAATCTCATTATTGCATCATGCACTATGATGAGAAATATTATGTTCTGTATATACTTCACGCGTAAAATTCTGCTTGGTGTGGTGCAGTATGACCCAGCCGCAGCCAAGCTACTCAGCTTATCGGGAAGCTAGTTTTGGCCATGGAATTTTTGATATAAAGAACAGAACTCATGCCTTCTTTGGGTGGCACCGGAATCAGGATGGCTATGCAGTTGAAGCTGATGCTCTATGGTTGCACAACAGATACTGGAAACCTTCATATGAAGAATCTTCACCGTGTATGAGCCATTAAGTCTCGAAAACGTTGTCCTGAAACCATGTTGAACTGCAGAATTTCACACTGCATGCCTGCGACGGCTATTCATTCAAGTCTTTAGCTAGTGCGATTAGATCTTCGACAAGGCGGAAATTCTTATTTTCTGTTGTTTTATGACTTTCTTTGGGGGAGAATCTAAAACTTGAAAGAGTGATACTTTGGGGAGATGGAGAAGAGAGAATTATTTGATAAATAATTGGACGTTTGAAGGTGAGACACGTACATTAATAATTAACTTATTATATTATTCTCTGAGTCAAAAACTTATGGTGCTATTTGGAATTTGTATTGTATGTTGTAAATTATCTGTATCGTACTTTGTAGAGATATATGTAAACACAATATATAAGATTTTGCTTTAGTCTGATTAATACCAAGATTCCTCAAAAAAAAAAAAAAATTTTGTGCCAAAAAAAAAAGGGGCAAAACTGAGAGGAAAACCTTTTCTACAAGGACATGATTAGGCTGCGTAATTAGATAGGCATTAGGGCCAGGCATCTTGACCAAATTGGTCTGCATCTCTTTAGCAAAAAAAAAAAAAAAAAAAAATGATTGGCCTATACCTTTTCACAATTTTAAAAGAAGATTGGTCCATTTCCATTAACAATTTTAGAAAAATGGTTGGTCCAAGTGATTTAATCGCTTAACCAACTGTGAGATTCGAGAAAGATCACCCTGAAGCAGTCAAAGTATGCATATTCTAGATGATTCATAGAAATTAACGGATATTTATTAGGAAGCAACGTATTTTGAAGACTTGAGTGTCTTTTCGATTATAGATTTGATTTGAGTAGTTTTTTTTTTTTTTTTCTTTTTTTCATTTTTCCTTAAGCCTTTTGTACTCAAAATTAAGTGTATGAATTCTAACGTGCGTTTGAAAAAGAGAAAAATGAGTGTTACAGGTTCAGATAAAAAATTGAATTTGGATTTATATTAAATTGAAAATTTTTGATTCATACTAGTTCTAAACACACTGTAAAATATCCTACTCACTGTCAAACAGTGGGGTTACTCTAATTATTATTAATTTGACCCATTAGATAGGATACTAATCATTCTCCTTTCATAATTAGTGGTCCCATCAAATAGCATCTTATTAAAGACAATTGCTCATTTGTGTCGGATTGAATGGGATTACTCACGATAAATGTGAAATTTTATCTTAATTATCCAAAAGAAAGGTGGTGTCTTTTCCTTGGTTTGCTTCACTACAATTCCTATCAATTCAATTCTTACTAATTATTAATTATGTTATTGTCCACTGTATTGACTATGGTTAATTTCAATTTACCGTAGTACAACAATCAATCAAATCATCACAAAGCCTACTTTGCCGAGACTTCTCTTCAAGTATGATCACAAATAGGAAATCATGGCGTGATGGCAACGATAGTTTTGTTGGGGGTGCCACATAAAATACCTTTTTTTTTTTTTTTTTTGGTTTCAATTTATTTATTTACTTTTTTTTTTTTTTATGTAAAGGGTAATCATTAGACTATGGTGGAGGTGACCTTTATTAGGAATGGTTTGATAAATCTAAGCATTTGATCAAAACAATAGCAAAAATCACACAACTATGCATGAAACCGATCAGTTGGGAATACCAGAAATATGCTCCTCTCCTTATTGAGTCTGATATTGTGGGCTGCAGAAGTTTGTGAAGGTGGAATCACAAGCAGTTATGCTAGAGATGCTAATTTATCGCGCGATATGTCGCTAAACAGTGATGTTTTCCTTGTGCCGCGGGGTTATAATGCTCCTCAACAGGTCTGCTTTTCTTTCACTTCTTCTGCATATGTAGTTTATATAATTGATTTGTTATATACTTGATGTGCACACACACACACCTATTTATGGAAGTTGATGAATGAGTATTGTTGAAAGGTTCATATAACACCAGGAAATCATGTGGGCAAGGGGTGATTGTATCTTGGGTCCCTCCAGATGAACCTGGCTCAATTACAGTGCTTTATCGGACAGAAAATGGTGAGCTGAAAAGCAGGGCTCAAAGCATTGTTCTGAGTTGCAAGTACTTCAATTACACTTCTGGTTACATTCATCACTGCATCATTAACGATTTGGAGGTGAGTACTAGGAAGTGGTCATTTATTAATCCCGTTTCATTTACCCTGTCTTCGAGTTTAATATAAGAAATTTACCATAAACTGCAGTTTGACACCAAGTATTTCCATGAAGGTTGGGATTGGGAATACCAAAAGAAATTTTGGTTTAGAAATCCTCCTGGTGTTGGTCCAGAAGTTCCCTATACCTTCGGCCTGATTGGCAGTATTCCTATTTCTCGTATCCAATTCATTTGTCTTCCTGAAAATACAATTGACAGGAAAGGAAAAAAAAGAAAAAAAAAAGACCATTTTTATCTGACTCCATGGAGCATTTTATGGCAGGAGATTTAGGTCAAACTCAAAATCTAAAGAGAACTCTTGCCCATTATGGGCTAAAGTGCTAAACCACCCTGCAAAAGGACAGACATTGTTGTTTTAAGGAGACCTTTCTTAGTCAGATAACTTTCCATTCCATGACAACACTAGGTGGGACACATGGTGGAGGTTTATAGAGAGAAATGCTGCTTATCAAACTTGGATTTGGATTGCAGGAAATCATGAACTTGATTTTGCTTCCGAAATTGTATGGTTTTCTTACCCTACATAAGCTCATTTTCCCCCTACTATCTATTTACACGTACAGCATATAAATATATACATACATATACATATATATAACGGTGCTTCCTTGCAGGGTGAGAATATACCTTCGAACCTTACAGAAACCGTTTTCATGTCCCGTACAAAGCGTCACAAAGTACATCTCTGTGGTATTTCATAAAAGGAGCTTCAGCTCACATAGTAGTCTTGTCTTATTCAGCCTTTGGTAATGCTTTCCTTTCTCTTTGCTGAGTGTCTTGTCATTTCGAAGGAGACTAATTATTGAATAACTTTTCACCCCAGAAAGAAACAACTGATCCTCACGACACCAGAAAGTAGTTTTTAGTTTGATGTCACTGACAAAACTCCAAGATCATTGGAGCTTACAACAAATTAAGATAAAAAAATATGTTCCAACAATACTCGTTTTTTGCATTGGGTTTTGTAGATAAGTCCCCTCCACAATATAAATGGCTTAGGACAGAACTACCAAAAGTGAACAGGACAGCGTCACCGTGGCTTATTGTTCTTGTGCATTGCCCACTATAAACTAGCTATGCAAATCATCACATGGAGGGTGAACTAATGAGAATGATTTATGAACCGTGGTTTGTGCGGTACAAAGTTGATGTCGTTTTCTCTGGCCATGTTAATGGCTACGAAAGATCTGTTAGTCATTTGATTCATTTCTCTGCATTGGCCTTAAAACTTTACTAGTCTCCTAATCATGCAAATCCCTCAATAAACCACCATGTTTTTGTTATACCTTTATGTGACAGGAACGTGTATCAAAAATTGCTGCCAACATTGTTTCTGAACAGACATGCACTCCCGAAAATGACAGATTTGCCGCGGTTCACATAACAATCGGAGATGGTGGAAATCTCAGAGGATTGGTAACAGAGTACGTCCACTATTGGAATAATCACAATATTCCTGCCAAATTAATCATTACTCTTGGCGACATTATTACCGAGTCTAGTCGGGTCTATTGGTTAAAGTTCTTGAAATCTAAAGAACCTGTTTAGATTTCCATATTTTTGCAGCATGATTAAATTGTAGCCGAGTTACTCAGCTCTCAGGGAATCAAGCTTTGGTCATGGGATTTTGGATATCAAGAACAAAAGTCGTGCCTTCTTCGGATGGCATCAGAATCAGGATGGCTTTGCAGTTGGAGCCGATTCTTTATGGCCGCACAACAGGTACTCGAACCCACGTCTGTAGAAACGTCTCTAGGGTCGGTTTAATACCAATGCCTAATGCTAGTTTTAGTTCATGATATGTTACATCTAATCTTTTAAATTTGGCACTCGAAGGCAAAACCATTTTTAAAATTTAAGCTTATATAGGAATATGTGTCGTGTAGTCAAAAAACACAAAAAAAAAAAAAAAAAAAAAAAAACGATTAAGGACTAATATATACTATGAGCTTTGCAGCACCACAAGGGAAGTCTATAAATAGCATGGTGACAAGGAAGACGGCCGAACAGAGGAAAATTGTAGCCAAAATAAATGAGAGAGAGAGAGAGTGAGAATTATGAGAGTGGAGAACGGGAAGACATGTTGGATTATATAATGAGGCCAACAAAGAGGCGGCTGAACCACATGCAAGAATCCAAAATGCTATTCCCACGCCAGACTAGCAATTATATCTAGACTAAAAACCCAAAAAACAAAAAACAAAAAACAAAAACAAAAAGGAGAGAGAACTACAAGCGCGTATCTTGTACACACTAGGCCGAAAAAAGAGGGTGAACAACGAAGATATCACTCATCCACATGTTGTTTAAATTCAATACAATAAGCACACCCTTAAAAAAAAATAAAAACAAAACAAAACAAAGTAAAAAATAAAAAAAAGCACACCAGCCTACAAATTCATCAAAATTACGAGCACACCAACGCTTGCCAGCAATATCATGTACGAAAGAAAGAAAATATGTACATAGGAATATTATATTATACAATTATTTCTATGAATAGCCCGTCGCCCGTAACTCAGCGTGGTTTAGACACACTGCCTTTTATATCTATGTTTACATGCTAATTTAATAATTTATTACCTAGTTATATATCTATGTGTGTGTATATATATATATATACACATCGTATTAGATATATGCATAATATAAGAATATATATATATTGTAGATGCAGAATGGTGTACTACATATATATTGTATACATGTAGACTGTTGGTTTATAAGAACAAAACTTCAGCTATAGCTAAGCTTTTTCTACATGCCCCATGGAGACTGCAAGGCATCCCAGCCACTTCCATCAACAACGTCGCTGGCGAAATTCCCATGATCCTCCAATATCGGAAAATCGAGCGACATCGCTGCCTCTGCCCATATCGAGTCGTCAAACACCGGCAAGCTCGCGTTCATACTCCCCCACGGCCCATCAGTAATCCCCCCGTCAACATTATGTACAACTTGCTTATTCACATCACCTGTCCTACTGCCTTGATCCATCTCCACTCGGGCCTCGAAACCTCCATTCGGATAACACCCATGATTATCATTACCCAGAGTGGTGGTGGTGGTAGTACCTGGATTGTGCGGAGCCTGAGGAGCTTGGTTTGCCGTTAATATAGTAGCAGTAGTAGTAGAGGCAGAATTTGAGGCATGGTAGTGGGGATTGTTACTAGTGTTGTTGTTCTGAGATGATGTATCTGGCAAGTTGAGCTTGGCATCGGAGCCGTAGATTCTTCGCGCGGCAGCATCGTAGGCCACAGCAGCTTCATGGGAGGTGTCGAAAGTGCCTAACCAGAGGCGAGCGCCGCAGTTGGGCTCTCTGATCTCGGCGACCCATTTCCCCCAAGTCCTCTGCCGAACGCCTTTGTAAGTGCACGTAGCGTTCTCAGGGCCACCTTTGCCTCTCATGCAGCCTTTTCTTGAGCTGGCCTGCGCGGGCTTCTTCACCTGCTCTCTCTCACCATGATCAATGCCCGACTTCAACATTGTTGCGATCTGAAAGAGGATTCTGGGAAGTTTTTATTTGAAGATGCTGGTGGTGATAAAAATGAGATATTACAAGTGATATTCGAGATCATGAGGGGATCAAAAGGAGGCAGCATTTATAGAGACAAGTAAGCTGAGAGATGGATAGGAGTAAGTAGACGATTTAAAAAAGGAAAGAGTAATGAGATGCACATGAAACGTGGCTGCCGGTGCGGCTGAGCTGATACTTGGCATGAAGAACAGGACGGATCGTGTCCACACCAAAACCTCACTGTTTAATTCTCTTGGACACACTTGGCGACTCCCCTAGTTTGCTCCCTAGCTCAGGTGGCAAACGGAGCTTCTATTGTTTCTCTTTCAGCTTTTCGCTTTAGAACCCCCCAAAAAAAGAAATAATTATATTAATTGTTAATTATTTCAGATAACAGAGAGAGAAGTGGTTGGCTTTTGGGGAGGAGTTGGATAATGGTGATTTTGTAGAGAGGGCGGTGACAAACGGTTGGAGATAAGCCCGTGCGGTGATTCCAAAACAAGCATGTGACAAAACTGATACGTGGGGCTTCCCAGGTCCCATGAAGTGGTGGGCGCTTGGAAGTCAGTGACACCCCGAACTCTCTTTGGCTTTACTCACCAAACTTCTGTTTTTCCTTGAAAACAGATCAGAATCATAGTGATTCTCGAATGGCTTCTTTCTCCGTTCACACCAAAATTTCAACGTAAAATAGGAAGCCATTGATTTCTAAAGGACCTTTATACTGTAGACACTTGTAACAAACCTCAAAATCCAAGCGGCAAAGGTGATAAAAGAAAATAAATAAATGGAACTTATATCCCTGAAAAAATGGAGACATTTTGATCGGATAATACAGAACATAAGTTATAATTACATATGCAAAATTCACATTGTCCCACATCCACTTCTAAGCTGCCTCCAATTGAACATACCAGTGTAGCTATAAGCCAATGACTCGTGCAAATCAAAAAGGGACAAAGCACTCTATCTTCACTTCAAATCATTGTACAGGCCGCACTATAAGATGAGGATATATGATAGCGACCCAGTATTTATCTATAACCATGTATAAGAGGCCAGGCCAAAGACGCCCCAGCCTAGTGTCAGATTTCACGGTCTTGAACTCGACCCCAGTGGTTCAGTGGAACTATTGCACTTCCTCAGAGCTGCCCTTATCTCGTTCAACATCTCTTTTACCATGATCCCTTTCCTGATAAAATTATAACCAAAAAACTTGGGCATATGCAAACCAAACTCTAGAAAGCACATCACAAAGTAACTTGGGCAGTCTATGCTAATATTTTCAGTGTCCCAACAACTAATTCCAAGATGAAATATAAAGTCCAGAAACATATTTTATCAGTCCAACAATCTACCAAGGATCACATTAAAAGCAATAATGAGCCCGTTTGTTTCGTACGTTTGAATAGAAAGTTTGAGCTGAAAATATTTGAATTTTGTTCAAACTTCAAACCTATAAACAAACGGACAAAAAACATAGCTTCTTCTCCTTTTCTCTTTTCTTTTACTTCACTCGAACAACGATAACATCGTATAGCGTTTTTTTTTTTTTTTTATCTAAGATTCCAAGTCCCCCGAGAACGTCAAGTCTTGGGCAAAAATTATAAGTTGCATATATGAAAGGCCAAGATAAGGAACTCAACAATTAAAGCAATAAATCAAAAAGCAAATTTAAGATACTAGAAATGAACTTACAAAACACTGACTCCCACAACAGCAAGGGGCTGCGGGTAGTCTTCAATTTGTTTCTCCTTCCCGTCTTCCTTAAGAACCCCCGAACAATGTGACGCTGCATTTCTTCCTTCAGGAGAAAAAGGTTGAATTGTGTCGTCAGAGCTTATCTCTGGCTCAAAAGGTTCCCTTTCACATCCAATTCTCAATATTTCATCAGTCAAAGACTGAAGCCTATCCCTTGCCT
The DNA here is from genome assembly GCA_035233585.1 of Antiaris toxicaria. NCBI lineage: Eukaryota > Viridiplantae > Streptophyta > Magnoliopsida > Rosales > Moraceae > Antiaris > Antiaris toxicaria. The sequence continues at coordinate 25,365,338 of CP141160.1, read as the reverse complement.
ACCATACATAACATGAAAGTAAGAACTCTAGAGATGGAAAAATATATATATACACAATTATATACAAAAGCTGCAGTAGGAAAACGCATGTGCAGTAGTGTCACCAGAAAACGGTGGAATAAATCAAACAAACAAACCTGAGGAAGATCAATTTTATTCAAAACCACAATATATGGCCGTTTGAGATAATTGGGATTATACATACGCAATTCCTGCAGATTATATAACCCAAAATCAATATAGCATCCATGAGTTCATGATAAATAAGTCGCAGAGTTCTTCCTTTGTACCTCTTTGACAGTTATGTAGTCTTGCAAAGGATTCTCAGCCGCTGCATCAACAACATGGACTAGTAGTCGAGTTCTCCTCAAATGCCTCAAAAAATTGCGTCCCAGACCCTGAAGGTTTTCAAACTATAAAGAAATTTGCAGCATTATAATTAACACTTACGCAGGATCACGAACATTACCTTCCCCAGATGAGCACCTTCTATAAGACCAGGTAAATCTGCCAATGTTGCTTCAGAAGAATACATCCCTGCCCCTAAACTTGGGTCACCATCAAGACGTCCGAGATTTGGCATTAAGGTCGTGAAAGGATAATCGGCAATGTCAGGCTTTGCAAGCGTGATGGCTGCCAAAAGAGTTGATTTACCAGCATTTGGAAGACCCTAAAATAAACAAGTAAAAAAACTTCAGCATCTAACGACGTTAACAATTTTGCAAAATTTTCATCTCTGTTTTCCCTTTTTTTTTTTTTTCTGTTGGAACGAGTTAAATCTTTGACTACTCTTTTCTTTTAACACGTTGGAAATTCCAGTGGCGACTGGTCAAAGAATTAACAATTAACATCATATCCATAGAAAGGGCAACCTTTTTAATATGTAAATGAAGGAAACCAAGTCAGTTTCGCAAAAATTCTTATCAATGTATTCTTTCAGTGATTCAAAACAAAAAAACATTAATTTTTTCCCTTCTTTTTGGGCATAAAAATAAACACTTAAAGCAATACTTACAACCAAACCAACATCAGCAACAACTCGTAGAATCAACTCCAAACTAACCTCCTCTCCAGGTTGACCATGAACTAAAACCTACGACAATCAAGCAATGATTTAGAGAACATTTTAGAATAAGAAGGCACATCTAGCTAGGGAATGTTGAGTAAAATTGCAACGTTATAGCAAGTGAAAATTGTTACAACATAAAACCTATGGCATTAAATGTATTCGAGCAAGTCCCACAATAAGATATGGAAATAGAGAGAGGAAACAAAAATACTAACTTCATAAACTTATAAAATGAGTAAAGAAAAGTAAACTAAAAGGAGGGGGGGGGGAACCATATTGTGCTTCACGACCTCCCACATTTACCCCGTCTCTTTTTTTTTTTTTTTTTTTTTTTTCCTGAAACAAAAATGAAAATACCAGATAATAAACCCCGCGAATTTTTTAAATTAGCAAAGTCTAATGGTAAGCTCCATTTTCATTCAAAATAATTAAAAAGGAAAAGTAAAGAGGCTACCCAACAAGATGTAAGCGTCACAGTTAACTGCATAGCAACTACTTTAACATTAAAACAACTCGGGCATACAATTTATCATCATTGAGATTTCACCACAAAATACACATCGAAAACTAGACAACGAGCACACAACTTTTACCTTATCAGTGGCATCTCTCATCACATTTGTTGTCATAGACATCATCCTTTTCTTTCTATTTGGAGGAACGTCTATCAAGCTAATCTGCCACAAACCGATAAAACTTACACCCGAAACACAATTCAGTATTTAACTTATGAATTAAAAGGCGGTGTGTCTCACTCTCACCCCTCCTTGTCCACCCCTTGCCACAAGGACTTCATCACCTGGACGTGCTAGATCCGCAAACAACTTTCCTCGCTTATGTTTTACTACCGTACCTGCGTATTTATCAGAAAAACGGGGAATCAAAACCGAGACTGTCCTAGTTTCTCTAAACTTTTCCTAGTTAACATACAAACCTACAGGCACAGGAACACGCAAAGTTGGTGCAGAAAGTCCATTTTGCAATTGAGAGGTCAAGACGCCCATGGCATCAACATTCCCGCCGCGTTTCGCATTGTACCGGCTTTTCGCGTGAAATTCCAACAACGAATCCTTCCCTTCATCAGCGTAAATCACCACATCTCCTCCATGGCCAGCAGTAGGCAGGATAAGTGAGCCATCGAAGTCCCGTTTGTAAGGAGTTTTCTTCCTGGTTCTCTCCTTATAGTCGCGCTTTCCTTGCGACTTTTCGCCACCAACTCTCGGGTTGGGGATACTGAGAACAGCACCATGGCCTCCATCTCCTGCACGAACTGTAATGATGACCTGATCAAAGTACTTGTGAGGCTCCTTTACAAGCGTTGCTGGTTTTGTAGAAGGAGATTCTTTGGTTTTGGCAAGCCGGCATTTGATTGTGCAGTATCTAACATCTTTGTAATTCCACAACCGTTGATTATTCCTATATATAACAAGAGAGAGAGAGCGAGAGAGGCTTTGATTTCATTTGAAGTAAAGATAAAACAATTTGCAGAAGAAATTTACAAAGGAAATTCCCTAGAAATGCAAGAAAGCAAAGCCCTTTAGTAAAATAATATGCATCTAGACAGTGACCTGAACTGAAAATCAAGATTTTTTTAGCGAATGTGATTAAAATGATTTGTGGAAAAATACACACTTAAAAAAGAGAAAGAGTCCTAGGGAAATCAAATCCAAGAGAAAAAGAATAAAGGAAAATTCTTAAGGAACTAGGCAAATTGGTTGTAGAAAGAGTTGGGGAGTTTTCCCGACAGCCAAATACTTACGTTTTGGGGAGGAGGAGGCCGGAAAACAAGGAATCGTGAATAAGAAAAGAGGAAGTAGATGGCGGTGGAGAGACAAGAGACGCCATGGCCGAAATCATGGAAGCTAGCGGAAGCGAGTGAGGAGAGTAGGAAATGGCTTCTGTTTGGGCGGTATTAATATTTATTCCCGAAGACTCGGCCCTACAATTACCAAGGGGATCAGTTGAATTACTCATGACGGAGAATTTATTGGTTCTAACGGGTTAGTTGGTACTTTAACTTCATCCTATTTGCGTTGATTTGTTCCCGAGCTTTCGTAAGTCCAACTATCTTCGTTACCGAGCAAGCAAATCACGCACAATCCATTAAGCCACTTTCTTTCGTAAGTCCAACTTTCCCCTTTTTTTTTTTTTTTTTTTTAAATATTATACGTACATTAAGGGGCGTTTGGGTGATTTAAGAGAATAAAATTTTCACTTTTATTTTACTTTATCATTATTTTTTATTATTTACATATCTAAAATTTTATAATATACTTCAAATTTTAAAATTTCATATCCTAATAAGATTTTTTTTATTACATAAAATTTTGAAAAGGATAAAATAAAATTCATATTGATGATTTTTTAATAAATAAATTTTTAAGATTTTACATTTTTTCACTTCAAACAATTTTTTTCTCCAAATACATTTTCCAAAACTTAGGCCTCATTTGGTTTAAGGGTTGAACCTAAATTTTTAGGTTTAGTTTCTTTTTTCCCTTAAAAATAAACAAAAATTAAAATTAAATCAATCACATTAAATATAAATATTTTATTTTATTTCAAACTCAACCCATAAACCAAACAAACATTTACTTTTTTCTAATCTAAAAAAATTTCTACAAAACTCTTCCAAATAGGCCCTAATTGACAAGCATATACATGGAATAGACAAATATATATAACTTTTTTGTTTTATGTTTTTTTTCTTTTCATTTGTTTAGATTTTTTTTTTTGTTCGTTTGGAGGTTAGGTTTTCAATCCCTCTCCTATGAATTATTAGAGTGATTTTTGTGTTTTTCCTAAATTTTTATTCTCAATTTTTACTATTTCAATCAATCTCAACCTATATTATATGAATTCTTATTTATTCCATGTAAGTCCTTGTGATCATTTGTTATAAATTCTAATTCCAAAAGATAATATAATATAAAGTATTTATAGACAACTTTAAATATTTTCAAAATGTACTTTCCAACTAGTAACAAGAAGCCAAGTATGACGACCTTTTCCTTTTTAATTTTCATTATCTTTTTGATGATGGATAAACTATACGTGATATAACAAACATTTCTTTCTTTGTTTTTCAAATTTCATATATAATTTAATAATAATTTTATATTCAATTTTATTATACAATATAGATTTTAAATACCCTCACTTTAAATTCAATTTTAAAGAAAGAGAGCCAATCAAGAATGAACTCATCAATTAATCACAAAAACATCAATAATCAATCAAATAACGTTTTAATCACATTGCCTTTTATTGAAAATGTTCAATTAGCTAATCAAGCCATGGCAGAAGCCAATATCATGACCATGCTTTCTTGGGCAGATAAAATTGAGAAAGCATAAAGAGCATTCACACCCGTTAAATTAAGAAAACAACATAATAATAAGCATTAAAGTAATTTTACACCATCTTGAAATAGTGCCACAAATGTTGAAGAGGTTTTAAATACAGAAAGTCAAGAGAGAGACATGATAATTATACACTGGCATAAAAAGAAATAGAGACTATGATCGCAAGATCCTGGAAAAAATTAGAAGAACTCAATATAACATGCAACGGAACATAATCAAATATTCAAAAAAGAAAAGTGCTTATAAACTGTAGGTAAGGGAAAGGGTTTCAAAATGTATTGATAAATCTAATCTTAATTTAGTTTTGTTTACCTTCAATGAATAGTTGTTTCTTTTTATTTCTATTTTGTTTGGTTTGTCATTGAGACTGAAATTTAATTTTCTCTATTTGTTCTTTTGTTTTCTATTAAATAAATTTGAGTTGAGACTTTACTTCTTAACCATTCATATATACCAATAAAAAAATAAAATTGAACACAGAGATATCTTCTTTTCTGAATGGTTGCTTATCACACTATCATGGTCTAACTACATTGGTGGAAGCTGTTGGGGAATTAATTCGCAACTTAATTTTAATCACAGTGAATGAATAATTTACAGAAGAAATTAAAAGCAAAAGAGACATCCAAATTTTTATACAAGCTTACTCAATTAATGACTATGTTTTGTTTTTATTGTAACAGATTGCATTATGATTTATGAATGATGATTACAAGAGATTTCACTCACATTCAATTGTATTTTTCTCTCCTTTAAAGGTGTTTCCTAGTCCTCATAATATGATCACTCAACCTTTAGCTTTTGATTTATGTATATATATACAAGAAAAAAAAGGTTTAAAATTCAAAAAATAAAAAGTTTAATATTTGGTGCCATGGCACCAAGCTCCCACGCCATGGTACCATGAGTCATGCACCAAAAACCAACCCACATTGGCACGACAGCACCCATGTCTCGCGCCGTGGCACTACGATTCATGGCCCTCCAAAACCTTCGTTGGTGCCATGGCCTAAGTTGGCACCACAGCTTTAATAGCTCGAGCTACGGCCTAGGACACTCAACCAAAAAAACTTGTTTTCGACTCCCCAAACCTCCTTTATTCTTCTTGTTAGGCTTGATTTGGCTTTATACCTCAACAATCTCCCACTTGGAGACAAATCAATCACTATACCTCCACTACAATGGTAGTGAAGGAAATAAATCGAAAAAAACATATCAGAGTGACGCAACAGAACAATAAAAATTTTTCAAGATTGTTAAATATCTAATGATACCATATACAATAAACCAACAACAATTTAAACTCATACCTCAAGGACGCCAATCTGTAAGAGGAAAATTATCGGAGGGCTTCAAACAACTAGCATTCTCTACTATTCTCCAATTCCCGAATGGCTAAGTGTGTGAGCACTCTGAACCTCGATCGGTATGCTAGCACTGCTAGTCTTCTTCCGACCACCCAGATCTCTAAAGAACTTATTGTCACAATGAGTTGTGCAACAATAAGCCTGCTCACCTGAGAGTCAGTGGTCTGAGAGAATTGGAGTGGCAGGACCTCTATTTATAGACTTATATGAGGTGATCCTCTGAATTCGAATTGGATTAGGAGAAGATTTTATCCCTTATCCACTTATAAAATCTGAATTTTTCATGGCCTTATCCAACCAAAAAATTCGTTCACTTTTTAAGATTATCCAATCCAAATTCAACAGGATTTAACTAGAATTTTATCTCCTCATTCCCTCATAAAAACCGATTCCCCTTTGTGCCAAAAACATGACTAGATTCGGTCATTAAAATGTGAGGAGAATCAAAATCCAAATAGGATTTTCTAACTTGAATTCTATCCCATTCTTATCCATAAATAACCGAAAATCTCTTTGAGATCTTCCTCAAAATTTCAGCCACTTTTAGGGAGGAGAGAATCCAAATTCAACTAGGATTGAAACTTGAATTTTTCCTTGCATCCTTATCCACAAAAACCGAAAATATCTTGGAGGATTTTTCTCAACAAAATTCGACCAAGTTAGTTAGGATTGGGATTCAAAATTCAAGTAGGATTCAAACAAGATTTTCCTCTTCATAATCCAACTCAAATTCGAATTCTAACCTTGTGGAATTATCCACAAAGAATTCGAATTCCACTTGGACTGTGATTCAAAATTTGAATTTCAAAATTCAAAATTCAAAATTCAAATTCAAATTTCAAATTTCAAATTTCAAATTTAAATTTCAAATTCAAAATTTTAAATTTCAAATTTCAAAATTCAAATTTCAAAATCCACAAAGAAGTTGTATTTCAAATTCTTATTCTCATGGATAATTTTCTATAACTCCAATCCAATCTTAAATAAAATCATAATAACTTTATTTGGAGTTCGAATAATTGTATACTCTATTATCCAAAAAAAATCTGAATTCAACCGGAGAGAATCTTGTCCACCATCCTAATCCTATGTCAACACCATCAATGCATAATCAACTAGCCAATAGCATACTCAAATCAATTTGTCAATCGTTAAGGAATTATATGGAGCTAATAGATGGACCAATTGGACATATATAATCAGGCTCCCGTGAATCCATATGATCATCATTCTTTACCGAACAACTCAATTATATGATCACTAATTTTAGAGTCACACCACTATAAACCTGAAATTGAACTCCCAATTATATACCGTATTACGTAAGCCTATGACAAGCTATTGTCCACTGACCTTGTCATGTATGCAGAACCCTCATATGATATCCATGATCAGCCTTAAGTCAAACTCCGTTTAATCCTATTGATCAGGCTATCTTAAAGTTCCATTATACTACTGAATAAAATGATTAGTCACCATATGTGAATAAGAAGTCATCCGCCCAGCAGACGACCCAAGACCTTGTCCATTTTGACATCCAGTATAATGCTTTTAAGAGGATACCCTTAACTCCTTATTAAAGCTATGATTCCGATATCTGTAAACAAACCCTTCATCGTATACAAGTCATGCACCCAACGAACTGATCTATAAGCTTACTACCTCTGAGACGCTTTAGCCATTGGAACGTCAAAGTACACAAGTCATATATATGAAGTAGTTTATTCACTCAGGATTAAGGTTACTGCACAATAAACGTCAAAAGCAGATTGATCCACTTATAGTGGATTATATAGATCAATCATGCTTTAGTCTTGGTCTAATATGTCACCACCAAGTAACATATCTATGTCTCTACTTGGGAGTCTATGCTCCAGATAGTCAAGACAAACCGTCCCCACCATGGTTTAGACAACATGATAGTCTTAACATGAGTTAATTGCTCGGTCTAACCCCATAGACTATAGATCTTAGTTTAGACCGCTTACTTTAGAATATTGTCTTCTCGCATACCAAAGTCCATTGCATGCAACGTTCTAACAGTTTTAACACAAGCAGTCCAGGAGCCATATTTGCTTATATTTACTTTAACATGTAAATAGAATGAGGACAAATAACAATGTAATGAATAACCTCTATATATAATTTTATTATCCAGTTCAAAATAAATACATCAAAATGTCTCTAATGCTTAGGGCATTTCCTAATAGGTAGCAACTTTTCACTCCTCATGGAGAAGTCCAATAAAAGTTGCTCATAACTTCAATTTCTTAATCAGAACAGTCTTTGTAAACATATTAACTAGATTCAAGCTTCCATCAATCTTCTCAAGTAGTGATAATGAATTTGAATATGCTTAATCGTAGAATGATAAACCAGATTCTTTCCCAAATGAATCTTACTTTGACTGTTACAATGCAACACACTCTTAACCTTCTTACCCAATTCCTTTAAGAACAACTACAACCAAACCAACTCCTTTCTTGTTTCAATCATAGCAACATACTCAGCCTCAGTAGTAAAGGAGCAACTATTTTCTGTAACTTCAAGACCCAACTTATCATAGTACCACCCAAAGTGTAGACATACTCGGTAGTAACCTTCTTTCCATCTAAATTTCCAAGCCATGTCAACATCAACATACCCTTGTAATCCCAAATCAATCTTCCTAAAACATAAGGCATAATCTGCAATACGTCTCAGATATCTGAGAATCCACTTCACTACCTCCCAATGTTATTTACTTGGATTACTTATGTATCCACTAACAACTCCTATTACTTGGGTAATGTCAAGTCCTGTGCACACCATAGCATACATTAAACTTCCAATAGCGGAAGCATAGAGTACATATTACATGTGGGCTCGTTCTTCCTTCGTCGAAAGAGATTACTTCTTTGATAACTTAAAATGACTACCCAAAGGTTTATTCACAAGTTTTGCATCCTGCATATTGAACCTACTTAACACCTTCTTCACATATTCCTCATGTAACAATTTCAACTCTTCATCGTTCCTCGTTATTCTTATTCCAAGGATTTGTTTAGCAACACCCAAATCCTTCATTGCAAACTCCTTAGACAGTTCCCTCTTCAACCCATTAATTTATTGTTTGCTTCTACCTACTATCAACATATCATCGATATATAATAATAAGATGATGTAAGAGTTATCAAAGTTCTTCATATAGCAGCAGTGATCTACTTGGTACCTCAAAAAACCATTATTGTTCATAAAGCTGTCAAACTTCTTGTACCACTGTCATAGAGCCTGCTTGAAACCATACAAGCTCTTTTGAAGTTTACAGACCATTTTCTCCATTCCCGATTCTGCAAATCCTTATGGCTGTGCCATGTAAATTTCTTCCTGCAAGTGACCATGAACAAAGGTGGTCTTTACATCTAACTACTCCAAGTGCAAGTTTTCTTTCGCCACTAAAACAAGTACCATCCTAACTATGGCTAGCTTTACCACTAGAGAAAATATTTCGGTATAGTCAATGCCTTCTTTTTGTTAAAATCCTTAACAACCAACCTCGCCTTTTACCACTTGCTGCCATTATGCTCTTTTTGAATCCGTACACCTACTTATTCAGCAAGGCTTTCTTTCCCTTCGATAACTCAGCTGGTTGCCACGTTTAATTGGATAATAGAGAATCCATCTCATCCTTCATGGTTAACTCTCACTTAATTGATTCTTCATTCTTCACAACCTTATTATAGCTTTCCAGTTCTCCCCTATCAGTTAATAAAATATAGTTTAATGCAAAAAAATACCTTTGTGGTAGTCTTATCATTCTGCTAGATCTCTTGATTGGAGTAACAAGAGCCCTTTGTTTTTCTTTAAGGGTTATGTTATCTTGCTCATCATCACCTGTGTTTTCCATCTCAACTACAGGAATGTCTTTTAGTGGAATCATATTCACCTTTTGAGCACCAAAGCTTCTTAAGTCTTCTTTCAACCTATCTTTGCACAAGACATCTTAATTAAAAATCACATCCTTACTCCTAATCACCTTTCAATCTTAGTCATCCCAGAAACGATAACCAATCTAGGTGTCACCATAGCCAATAAAGAAACACTTCTTAGACTTAATATCAAGTTTACTTTTAACATTAGAATTAATATGAATATAAGAAAGGCAACCAAACACTTTTAGAAATGAAAGATTTACCTATTTCCTACTCCAGAACTATTTAGGTTTCTTAAAGTCTAATGGTGTTGAGGGATCTCTATTGATCAAAAATTTATAGTGCTAATTGCCTCAACCCTAAATACTTTTGGCAACCTGACATGCAATCTCATACTCCTTTCACGCTTGTTTAATGTCCTGTTCATCCTCTTAACCATACCATTTTGTTGAGCCTTTCCTAGAATAGTCTTATTGATTTTAATTCCAACCTCCGTACAATACCTTTTGAAGTCATCATCTATATACTCTCCACCATTATCCGACTACAAGCACTTTATCTTCAAATTGCTTTCCACCTTTTAAAAGCATTAAATATGTCAGATTTATTCTTAAGGAAATAAACCTATACCTTCCTACTTGAGTCATCAATAAAGGTCACGTAGTTAGAACCACTGAAATAGGTGACTATAGAGGGCCCCTATGCATCTGTATGTATTAATTCTAACTTTGTTGCTTCGGGCTCTCTTCTAGCGAAGCTCACCTTTTTCTGCTTCCCAAAGATACACCTTTCACACAAGCTATGCCCAATCAACTTGAACTCTGGTAGCCTTCCTTTTGAGGGAAGTAGCTTTATTCCCTTCTTTCTCATATGTCCGAGCCTACAGTGTCATAAATCAGAATTTGTAGCGGAATCAACAATTGCAACTATATCTTTGCAACTGGATGTTATGTAGGTAGGGTTCTAGTTTTGTTTCCCCGAGCAACTACCATGACTCCTTAAATACTTTCCAACCACAACTATTAAAGGTGGCATTATGACCTTCATCATCTAGTTACCCTACCAAGATCAAGTTGCACATCAACCTAGGCATATGTCTTACTTTTTGGATCTTCCAAACCGACCTATTAGCCATTCTCAACTTGATGTCGCCAACACCAACAATGTCGAAAGGTTCACAATCATCCAGATAAACATTTACATGATTATCGACAATGCAATTCACAATAATCTTGCGATGTGTGGTAGCATGAATTGAAACACCTGTATTAAACACCTAAGAGTCAATAGGACTATCAATAGACAAGACTAAAGTACCATGTACCTCTTTGATGATCACATTCATCGTATCATTGTTCTTGTCATCATTTTTCTTTAAGACTATAATTCTTCTTCAAGTGGCCAGTTTTGCCACAATTCTAGCACTCCACGTTCCTCTTGTTCCTGGATTTACTTCTCCTATTCCTTGACTTCCCCTTGTTACCATTACCCTTGTTAGAATTTCTCTCAAAATCCCTGCCCCTATTCTTAACATTCAAAGCAAAATGTGAAGTTGAGGTTTCTCTTGAGTCTCTCCTACGAACCTCTTTAGCAAGAGTAGTATCATGGACATCATTAAATTTCAATTTTGCATTCCCTACATAGTTCCTAAACGTAGCCAATAAAATTAGGATACATACCTCATCATCAAATTTAATCTTCACCTAGACCAATTTATTGACGATCGTGTTGAATTTGTGTAGGTGTTCCACCACTGAAACACATTCATCCATCTTCAAATTAAATAGCTTTTTCATCACATTTACATTGTTATAAGTAGAAGGCTTCTAATAAATATCTGATAGGGCCATCATCAATCCTGCAGTAGTTTTTTCCGTTGCTAGTTGTGGGCCACATTCTTTAACAACATTAGATGAATCATTCCCAACACCTGTCTATCAAAAAGGTTCTATTCGTCCTTTATGCCTTCGAGCTTATCACTCAAAGGCAAATGTATCTTTTTACTATACAAATAGTCCTCCATTTGCATCTTTCAGAATGCATAGTCCAACCCATCAAATTTGTTGAAACCCAATGCAGAACCTTTTTCGCCAATCATCGTTCTTAATTGTAACTAAAAGCTCTGATACTCGTTATTAGGTAATTAGTTCACGACCTAGTTATAATCACAGAACGAATAATTTACAAAAGAAATTTAAAGAAAAAAAAAACCTAAATTTTTATATAAGCCTGTTCAATTAATAACTACGTCTTGTTTCTGCGACCACAGATTACACTATGATTGATGAATGATGATTACAAGAGATTTTACTCACACTCAATTGTGTTTTTCTCTGCCTCAAAGGTGTTTACCGACCCTCACAATATGATATCTCAACCTTTAAAAAAAAACCCTAGCTTTTGATTTATATAGATACAAGAAAAAAAAAAGTTTAAAATTCAAAAAATTAAAAGTTCGATATTTGGCTCCGTAACCCCAAGCTCATGTGCCACATAGTCATGAATCGTGCACCATAAACCAACTCACGTTAATGCTACGATGCGCTTGTCTCATGTCATAGTGCTTCGATTCCATACCGCTAGGCATGTTCCAGCCCCAACTCCTCATGCCGTAACCTAAGCTAGTGCCGCGACTTCAACAGTCTAAGCCACAACCTGGGACACTCGGCCAAAAAAGCATGTTTTCAGCTGCCAAATTCTCCTTTTTTCTTCTTATTAGGCTGGATTAGGCTCCACACCTCGATACGATCTAACTGCGTTGGTGGGAGCAACGTAGAAGCTAGAAGTGAACTCTTATTTTTTAATAGAAAAGAGTTTGGAAATGCACGGTGATCGAATTTCATTAAAAAAAAAAAAAAAGAAAGAAAGAAACTAGTAAAAGGCCACAAGATTTATTGCGTTGACAGACGGAGACTACAAGAATTCAGAACCACAACTGTATTGATTACAACACCAAAAGGACAGCTGGTACGTAATGCCAATTTGCCAACTATACCTTTGCCCCTCTTTTTTTTTTCCTTTTTTCACAGGAAAAAATCTATTTCTTCCACTAAACTCCAACAATTTAAAAGAAACCACAAATTGAACAACAGAAGCAAGAGAACTTCCCTAGAACGCCCAAAGTATCATGAAAAAAGATTACACAATAATTTAAATTCCAAAGGTCCCGATTTAAGGCAAGAAACATATACAGCCCTTGGATTGGATCAACTGACCACGTCAAATAAACCGACTGGCATAAAGTTTGAGCCCGATTCTGTTTTGCAAATTGAGAAAAGAACATAGGCAACTTAGATACGTGATACATGGGACAGCCAGCTCAGCAACTTTTGCTGGCGAGCGGGCATGATAAATACTCACATTACAAATCAAGGCCGACTGCCTCTTACTGGTAAAACTTGCAAATATCTACTCGATTAGCTTCTCAGAAAATCTTTCAATGAAAACGGAGGAAGCACATCCTACAAAACAGCCAAAAAAAATTGTAAGAATCCCCACAATACCAGTCATTCACATGACTTAGACAGTAAGCACAACTGCCCCAGATGCAATCCGCTCATAAAAATTTGAAAAAGAAAGATAAATGACTAGAGGCGTGCAGGTTACCTTGGCAGTCTCTTGACTTAAGCACTGTCTAACAACTGTTGTTTGCTGTATGAGCCTTTCCATCGCAGTATAGCTCGGCAGATTTGCATGTTCTGACAATTATCAGAATTCCCAAGAAAAAGAATAACTAAAAAAATACGATGATTTTATATGAAAGTTAATGTAACACGAAATTGCATCATTTCGAAACAACTATGGTAGAGAGAGAGGGAAAGTGGAGGAGGAGGAAGTCAGCCAACAAACCAAGAATTGCCCGGTTTAAACTATCTGCAACTTGCTGCCTATACTCCATGCTAAGTAAATGAAACATAGGGGACTTCTCCGGTTCCTCATAAGCAAGCAACGCGAGAAAATCCTGCAGAAATAGCAAAAGGTTGTTTCATGTTGATGAACAATCAAATTTATGAAGCAAGAACAGGTAACTGTTTGAAGCATACTTCAAGCTTGCAATTATATCCCATATCGCCAAAAGGGCGCAACTTGGTCTGGGCAAATTCCAAAGCTTCTGTGCTGCCAAAAAAAGTAAGAAAATTGAAAACAGAAAATGCAAACGACATGCTTCTCAAGATGTAATTTTTACCTTGCTCACCATTTCCCAGAGCAGACGAAATTAACAAAATGAAGGCTCAGTAGATCAAAATGCAACTCTGAATTTTTCCCGAGCAAGTCCTGACTCAATTGTTCTGTCAGTTCAATGGCCTTAAGTGCATTGCCCTCTAACACAAAATTAACAATTCCTGAATAAGAATATTCAATTAGCTCTTGATTAAAAAGAGACATTAGGTCAAATCACCACAAAAAAACTGCTTACTCTTTCTCCTCTCCATGTCCTCAATACAATCAATCGACTGCTTCGTCCCAGCGCAAGCAATAAATGATTCCGCGGTTTCTTTATAACAATTATGCACAAGATATGATATAACAATTTTGTGGATGTCATTGTCGTTTAGAGCCTGTCAACAGTACATTATCAACAAATGTAAGCACAACACGGAGCAGCCAGGACGTCTACCAATGCCGTAACGAAAACCTTAATTGAAAACCCATAAACATTAGCTCGTAAATTTACCGAAAGAGAGAACATTGCAATCACCAAAATAGCATAACACTAAATTTAGGCTCAGAACGGATTTGGACAAAACATAAATATCAAAATAGTCGACAGATTGACAAACTGAACAAATCCCAAAAATATATATTCATTGTGCAGCATAAACTTCAAAATCAGATAAACCAAACTTGATCATCCACAAACCACAAGATTTAAGAGCTCAAAAGTCAAATTAATCACCAATCAAGTAAAAAAAAAAGCGCTTTTTAATCCACATTTTAATCATTCAGACGCCCTTGTTAATCCAATCAAAAATTTGAATGAAAAAGAAACTAAATCCCAATCCCACCAACAAATCGCAAGCAAGAAATTTATTAGATTCCTGAAAGTAAAGAAGAGGAATAAGGAGAACTCACAACGTGATCGTAGTGACGAGGATCGACGTCCATGATTCAACCACCACTGAAAATGAAGAAAAGAAAAAAAAATGTAGCAGATTAGGTGATTGGGAAATTAAAATGGGTGCGATTTGGGGAAGAAGAAAGTGAGGATTTTTAGGGCATGGGCTGGGCGTTCGTGGCGGCTTTGTTTGATGCCTGAGAAGCGGAATTACGAAAGGGGAGATCAAAAGGAGAGGCTCAGCAGTCGGGGGAAGAGTGGGCGTAATCGGATTCGGATCTTGTAACCGCAACGCACAGGCGTCCCGATGATTTTATTTTATTTTATTTTATTTTTTAAAATTTGGGATAACATGATTCGAATTTCGAGCCCAACCCATCATAGAGTGGTATCTCGATGATTCTAGTACATGTGACTCGCTTTTTTTTAGTTTTTAAGGTTTTGGTAAATTTATTGTATTTTAATTATATTTGAATGAATTTTATTTTTTAAATATTATATTTGATTAAAAAATATTTATTTTGTATTTAAATGGATTGTATATTTAGATGAAAAATATTTTAGAATTAAAAAATTAATGGAAGTAATAGAAGTAAAGATAAATAGTAAAGTTAGAAAAATTTGTATAATTATTTTAAAAAACTTTTAAATAGTAATTATCTTCGTAGTATTGTTAAAAACTTTATATTTAATATAAAATTATATTATATTTAAATAAAATTAAACTGTAATTTTTTTTACTAAACGGCAGTTAAGAAAAAAGAGAGGATAATAGTTATAAATATTATCTTCTTACGTAATATATAAATCTGTTACGAGATGAATTATCCATATATATATATATATATTGACCAATATGATAGAGGATGAGCGCATTGTCAAATGCACCTAACATTGATAATTACCCTCTTGCTTAGTATACCATTTTGAACTTCTTTTTTTTTTATGCAAAAAAATTTTGTGATAAAAATTTTAAGATGTGCGGGTAATGATTTCTTTGATTAAGTTTTTAGTAAGTGATCGGAGTTTTGTAAAATTAGAAAAATATATATTTATAAAAATATTAATCATTTAATTATTAATTGATTATAATTAATAAGTGATTAACTAATATTGGTATGTATTTTCACTTATTGGATATGATAAAAAAAATTAGTTGATTATATTCGGTAGTTGATTAACAGTGGTTAACAGTATTTTTTTTTAAATCAGTCTTTTAGTGTTTTAAAACTTCTTATTTACATAATTTTTCCAAAATTTCAATTTATCGATTAAATTATGAGTTTGAACTTATGATACAGATAATACTTCTCCAGCATGACTGTATTATTCATTTGATCTTATTCAAAAATAATTTTTCAAAAACATCTAAAACATTTTTTTTTAATTTTAGGATATGGAATCGAAGTTTATGCCCCTATTTGGGGGGACAATTAGGGATGGTGTTTTAAAAATATTTTGATTGAAAATGAATTAAGTTTTGAAAATGTATATTTGATTAAAAATAAATTGTTTCTTTCTTAAAAAATACAAGAAAATCAACTGTTTTGAGTTGAAAAGATATAAAGATTTGAAATGCATAAAAAATAATAATAATATAGATTTAATTTTATTCTTTCTTATCATTTTATGTAAATAAAAAAATCTTATTTTGACTTGACATAATAAAATTATGAATTTTTAAAATTTTAAGTTTTTTTAATAAAAAAAAGAGATTTTAACACGTGAAAAGTGGATTTAATTTAATTTTAGAGAAATATATTTTAAAAAAAAAACAATTAAGAAAATCTGTCAGGAGATGTTTTTGCAAACGGCTTCTAAACTTTATGGGAAACTAAAATAGTGCTAGACTATTTTTCAATCACAATACGAAATACATTCATACAAAAGATACATGGAAATTGTCATTTTTAAAATATTTTTTAATCAATATCATAAGTTTTGTTAAACTAGAAAAATAACTATTTAAAAAAAATCAATCAATCATTTGATTATTTGATGCACGATCATTTACTAATTAATTAAAATCAATATGTGTCAAATCTACTTAATTATGATTAATATTTTAATAATCATTGATCATTTTCTTATTTTAAAAAAAGTTCAATTACTTTGTTAAATTAATTATCCATAAACTACCATCTACATTCGTGACTCAAATTATGATTAAATGCTCAATTTAAATTGATTTTTTCTAATTTAAATATTGTATCAAACAAAATATAATAATACATAAGGTATTCATCAGATCCAATCAATAATCGATCAAATTGATTAATTCAATCTAATTTAATCAATTTTTTTAGATAACTAACCTTAGTTGAATTGGATTAAATATCAATTCTAAAAAACTAATATAGGTTGGATCGAATATACTTTTTACCTTCAAAACATACAATCGAATCTAATATAACTTTTATATATATTATATCTAAAAATCATACAAAATAACATATATCTTTTTGAAATTGATTTAAAAATTAGTATCCATACTTTTTTTTACCTACCTTTACATATCAAATAAAAATTTCACAATCAACATATTATAATATTAACACAAGTGAAATATTTTTATTTTATTTTCTTATTTTCTAATATATTATAATACATCTTCATATATTTTATAATTCTCACTTATTTTTATTTAAAATTAAGTATTTTAATAATTTATAATAAATTTTGGATATGTTTGTTTGGGAGTTCCATTTTTGAAAAATAGAAAATTTTTATTTTTAAAAAATGAATCTTCCTAAATTTATGTATCTGTATATCCAAAATTTTTCATTTTTAGAAAATAGAAAAAGAGTTGTTTTTTTAAAAAAAATAAATTTACCCATCTACAAAAACTTTTCACTTTTAGAAAAAAGTCCAAACACATTTTTATTTTCCAAATTTAAAAATTTTTTATTTTCAAAAAATAAACCTCAAATCTAAACATATCTAAATCAATCAATCTAATTTATGGTATGTTTGTTTGGCATACACATTTTTTAAAAATAGAAAATTTTTCACTTTAAGAAAATGGATCCTCCTAAAATTTCGTATCCTAACATCTAAAATTTTTTATTTTTGGAAAATGAAAAAAGAGTTCTCTTTAGATAAAGAAAATTTTTTACCCATTCAAACAACTTTTCACTTAAAAAAAATCCAAACAATTTTTTATTTTCTAAATATAAAAATTTTCTATTTTTCAAAAATAAACCTCTCATCTAAATATATCATTAATCTAAACCTATATTAAGGGGTAGTTTGGGGGTAAGTTTTGCCTTTTTCAAGACTAACTTTTTTCTAAGATTTTACCACTTTTTACTATTTATATCTCCAAACTGCTATATTAAACCACAAACTTTAAAAATTCATAATTTTACATGTACAAGTTCAAATACGATGATTTTTTTTAAATTACATAGAATTTCTAGATGAATAAAACAATATCTGTATTGATATTTCTTTTCTAAAAAATTTTTTAAAATTTTTTATTTTTTTCACTTCAAACAGTGTTTTCTTCCAAAAATATTTTCTAAAATAACTTCTTTTCTAATAAAAAAAATCTCCAAATATATCCATCAAACACCTAAATAGGATAGATGAATTTTTCAAAAACTAATGCTTAATTAGATTAAATATTACATATTCAAAATATTACGGATTTTATCCGCTAAATATCTTGTTAATTACACACATCATGACATAACATGCAAAAGTCAAAACTGACTCCATTTTTTATTTTAATTTTTCCTTTTTGTCCTTTCTGATTCTCGTCGACACAGTCTAATTAGATTTTTTTTTTTTTAACGAATTTCATCTGAAATTATTTGGTGTAAATTGAAATGATAATAAAAGCAGTCTCAATCAAACCAGAGAGGTGGGGCTATTAGCCTGATCTTTTCTTCTTTTTTTTTTCTCTCTAAGAAAGTAATGTTTTTAAAGATATATTTCATTGTTTTTTTTTTAACATATATTTCACTGTATTTAGCAAAAACACCACTTGACCTGAATACTTTTATGCAGCGTTCCCTCAGTTTTCCGGCGAAACGGAAATTGGAAAAACTTCTTACCAAAAGTTTTATGCATTAAGGGGGGAAAAAAAAAACCCTCAGCTACAACGCACGATTAGAATCCACAATGAGACCAGATTAAGCACTAAACTCAAACAAATTTTAACATGTGTCAAATTAAAATTTAAAATTTCACATTTGAGTGAAAACACTAAATTTTTTACTTGAGGGAAAGTTTGGATTTTATTTTTAAATGGTTAAATCAGTTAAAACAGCACCCTTTATAGATAAGAGAATTACATCTAAACCAAAGAAATCAACAGTAAAAATTATACATAAAGTGACTAATATGCGGATAATCATGTTTCTTTCGTGACAAATGTGACAACAAATACTACCACCGGAAACCTTGAACGAATAATTCCTAATATCTGCTATAATTAGACTAGTCTCATTAAGTTTCGAAGACAAGTTTACGACTCGAACCACGTTGATTGTATCTGATTCAATAACAAATTCCTAATATCTGCTATAATTAGATCAATCTCATTAAGTTTCGAAGATAAGTTTACAACTCGAACCACGTTGATTGTATCTGATTCAATAACAGATGTCGAAAAACCATTAAAATTTAACAATTTCATTAACAGAAATTATATTACATAAAATTTCTATAAAAATAAATAAAATAAATAATATGATTTTAAATAATTTAAAATAAATAACAATAAATATTAAATTTATTAGGTAAATTGCCTATTTACTAAAAATAAATGAATCATTTATTGGTAAATTTATTTACAGTTATTTATTTCAAACATTTTAAAAATCTACTATTTTATTTGTGAAAATACTGTATATTTCATTCTACTTTCAATCAAAGGGATTTTGGGTGAAATTTTTGAGATCAGGCCAGGTGGATCAGAGAGTGGAGTTGGGGGGTGGTGGTTGGCTTTGGGTGTTCGTGGGTGGCGGCGGGTGCTCGCTGGCTGAGGTGGGTTACGGTGGGTAGCTCGTTGGGTTAGATAACAGTGGCTTTGTTCTTGGGGAGACTCTTGTTTAGGCCTGCTCTTGATTTGGGATTTCCATACACTTCAATAAGCCAAATAATCAAGGGCTAGAATTTTAACTAACTATCATTAGCAGAGATTTTTTGGTTTAAAAAAAAAAAAAAAAACTATATAGCATTCTATTTATATCTAATAGCCGTGCATGAAGAATTTTATAGCAAGACATGGGATACAATTTTAACGTATTTAATGCATCAGAAATTATATTAATTTTTTTTTAAAAGAGACTATTGATATGTATTTTTTTTTATTTGTCTTTCTTTTTATAGTAGAACACTAGAAAGGGGCAACTATTAGAATAATTTTGTACTTTACACGACCAAACTCTGCTATAGATTACTGATTCAAACTTATGGACAACCATCATCAGACTTGTTATCTTTATTTTCATTGGTTTCCAATTTTCCATGCACTCCTGTGTTTTAGATTTAGAATAATTGTGTACTTTGGACATTAACGCAGGGACATAATAATAACAATAATAATAATAATAATAATAATAATAATAATAATAATAGATCACATATAATCTAGAACTATAATAATCGTTGCTGTGGGAAACAATTATGCTGTCTATCTCATTTGGCTCCATTTGCACATTCTAAGAATTCTATGAATATCACAGTTTGTCTGCATATCAAAATAATATTTGGTGGCTCACAGTTAAAGGCTCTTCTTTTTCGTGGAGAAGATATTTGTGAAAAAAATAACACACGTTTTCGGGTTTTTAGCCAAGCAAATGGCCAGCACCATTAAAAGGTGGGGAAGGTTGCTTTTACAATTAATATTCCACAATTTTACAACAAGGACGTTGCCTGGTTCGAAATTATTGCCTGCAGAAAGTCCTTAACAGCAAAAACCCCACTCCCCACGTGCGAAAAGCATGCCATTTTTCTTAGCGCAAAGTAATTATTAAATAAGGGTAGGCTTTTACGATAGAGCATAGAATATGACATAAGAACATATTTGAACTTTTATTTATTATTATTATTATTTTTATTTTTAATGACAAAGTATTCAGGGCGTATTTGAACCTGTGAGATGGCATTTAGGTTTTAAGAAAGTGTCCTGAGATGTGTTCATATATTTATAAGGAATTTTTCAAAATAAGAGTCCAAACAAATAATATCTGAGGGGAATTTATGAATATAAAAATTAGTATAATTTAAAGGGTTTCTCCTTAATTGTACCGTTCTTTTTTTTTTCAAATAATCAAATCTTTATTTATTAGATTATCACAAGATATTTAATTTTACATTATTGATAAAAATTATTTTATTAATATTTAAATAATTTAATTTATAATTAAAATATTATAAATTTTTATTATAAACATTCATAAATCACATCATTAAAAACTAATATAATTATTAAAAATAAGTTACTATTTATAACATAAAATGCAAAATCATATTGTAAAAGCCTTTTTATTTATTAGATTTTCTTGATTAATTATTATTTTATTAATTTAAAAGAAAATCCCACAGATTAATAACCTCTTATCAGCTAATCGAAAATAAAATTTAAAAGTTTCTCATATGAACATTATTATAAAATATCGATAACATTAAATATCATATATTAATAAAAAAATAAATCTAATAATATAAAAATTATTTATTTTTTATTATCAATGATGCTTGTATTATGAGATATTTGTTTATAGTTTTATATTTCAATTGCGTTTAAATATAATATAATTTTCATTCAAATGTAAAAATTGTGTGTTCAAATACAACATTTTTCAATGAAATCTCAAATATATTTATTATTTCAAAATATTTTTAAAATAATTTTTTTATTTACATTATATTCTTTATTTATCTCACTTTTTCTATCCATTTTTATTAATTATATCAACTTTTCAATTTTAAAATATAATTTAAATATTTTTTTATCTAAACACATATATATAATAAATATTTTTTATTTAAATATAAAATATATTTAATATATTATATTTAAATATAACATGAATGTTTATATATATATATATTAAGTTTAAATATAACAGGAACATAATATATTTATCACACGTTCAATTAGTGATGTACCCTAAAAGGCCAGCAAAAGGAAGACTTTTCACAAAATTACCCCATACTTTCTTCAGTATCTTCCATGGACGGACACACCGAAAAAAGCACGTGCGAGGTTGGTCGGGTCCGTTCAGAAAGTTCCAGTATTTTAACGGGTTTTTTTAACAAATAACACCTAGCCAAGTTGCTGAAATCTCAATGGTTCTCCACATTCCCAAAGACACCAAATCCGACAAGCAAACAGTCGACAAGACCAAACCAAAGTCCCTTCCCAAACTCTCGCACCGTCTCCGACATCAAATGAGCATCCTCTGTTTCTCTCTACTCGTCCTCCTCCTCTGCTCTTGCTCTCACTCCCTAAACTCCTCCCAACTCTTCGACGCTTGGTGCGAGCAACATGGCAGATCGTACGCTTCCGAGGACGAAAGGCTGTACAGGCTCAGCGTCTTTGAGGACAACCTCGACTTCGTCACACGACACAACAACATGGGCAACTCCTCTTACACCCTTTCTCTGAATGCCTTCGCTGATCTGACCCACCATGAGTTTAAGTCCTCTCGCTTGGGTTTTTCCTCTTCTCGTGCTCTTCTCAGTTCTCGGTCTCAATTGCGTTCGAAGAAGCTTCTGGATTTGAGCGACATCCCTGCTTCGCTTGATTGGAGGAAGAGTGGGGCTGTCACCAATGTCAAAGATCAAGGGAGTTGTGGTAATGTAACCTTTTTTTTTCTTTTTACCGTTGACTATCTTTAATGGATAACGAGATGTGGTTTTGAAGATCCAATTTTGGGCAGGAGAAAATTTTTTTATGATTTCTAATATTCTGTTTTTGTGTTTGTTTATAAGAGTTCTGATTGAGATTTAGGGCTCCGATTTTTCGTGTGATGACGGTTGACGAGTTTTGCTCATCTGGCGGGGATCAGTTCTTGATTACCTGATTGCAAACGACTTGGTCATAGAAATATAGAACTAGTACTATTTGTTACAGACTCGCTCAACTCTAAGCTCATTATGCCTCTTAACAAAGTTTGCAACTTTATTATTATTATTATTTTAAGGATGTTATTAGTATTGCAAGGGAAACCCAGATGATGCTCGTCCTAGACACCAGGCAGCCTGATCTTAATTGAAACTGGCTTATTTGGCATTTCGTTTGAAGACTGTTTTTGAATATTATTTAAAAAGTTTTTATATTGTTAAATGTGAATTTACTGTTTAAATTTACTTTTCAAGCCGAGGATCCAAATTGGGGGCTAAGTTTTAGTTTTAGAGCAAGACGGATTTCCCTTTTGGTTGAACTTATGTGAGTGTTAGCTTGGTACTTTACATCAGGCTAATTGACGTAGTAAGTATAGCAGATTGCAAACGATGGTATTCCAATTTATAATAATTATTATTATTATTATTGTTGAGAATATCCAATTTTTTATTTTTATACCCCAAGGTAAGGTATAAGATTTGTATAGCATACATTTTCCTAATATCGCGACTGTACCGTGAAATATGTGTATGGCAATGTGGTTGTGGTTTAGGTGCTTGTTGGGCGTTCTCAGCAACTGGCGCCATTGAAGGTATCAATAAGATTGTCACTGGATCTCTCGTCAGTCTCTCCGAACAAGAGTTAATTGATTGTGATACAAGTTACAACACTGGTTGCAATGGTGGACTTATGGACTATGCGTTCAAATTCGTGTTCGATAACCAGGGGATTGACACGGAGCAAGATTATCCTTTCCAAGGTCGGGATATGTCCTGTAATAAGGCAAAGGTTAGTAGTAACATGTGCCGTTCCTTTGTCTTCAACTTCTGCACTTACACTGGCATTAAGTTTAACCTGATATTTTCAAAACATTTGTTGCAGTTAAAAAGGCACGTTGTGACAATCGATGACTATTCTGATGTGGTATCAAATAATGAGCGGCAGCTACTACAAGCTGTGGCAACTCAACCAGTGAGTGTAGGCATATGTGGTAGTGAGAGAGCATTCCAACTCTACTCAAAGGTTTGTTCCAAAGCTACATCTCAAGGCCATTAGTTATGATTGATCGATCTGTGACCAATCTGATGCGGGAATTTTCTACTTGTTTGAGTTACAGGGAATATTCGGTGGCCCATGTTCGACTTATTTGGATCACGCTGTGTTGATTGTAGGGTACGGTTCCGAAAACGGAGTGGACTACTGGATTGTCAAGAACTCGTGGGGAACAAGCTGGGGAATGGATGGCTATATGCACATGCAGCGTAACACTGGGAATTCTCAAGGAATTTGTGGTGTTAACATGCTTGCTTCGTACCCAACGAAGACTAGCCCGAATCCCCCTCCTTCGCCTTCACCAGGTCCAACTAAGTGTAGTTTCTTTGCTGAGTGTGGAGAAGGAGAAACCTGCTGCTGCGCATGGCGCATACTCGGAGTATGCCTTTCATGGAAATGCTGTGGTCTGAGCTCTGCTGTCTGCTGTAAAGACAAGATTCACTGTTGCCCCCAAGATTACCCCATATGCGATACACAAAGCAATCTATGCTTAAAGGTACGTGGTATTACAATTTTTTAAACGATAATTCTCTTTGCTATTGTAGAAGATTTACTATAATTCTCTGATATCATAATTTGATTTTCTTGAGATTTCTTGTGCTTCTGGTTCATATCTTTTTATACTGGCGCTGAAACCAAATGTTTTACCATTGGGATGATTTACTGGGATCCCAACTTACAAATAGTAACGTCGTTTGCACACTCAAAACATGTTCGGGATTAACGAGATATCATATAATCGCAGCGTGCTAGGAATGCTACAATGGAAGCGCATGAGTATAGAAGCTTTTCCTCTGGGAAGTCAGGCCGGTGGGGCTCCATAATTGAGGGTTGGTTTTTCTGAAGAATCCCTATCGTTAGTGGAAGAGGACTCAGAATATTACTTGCCCAAGTTGCTGAACAAGTTCCTTCTTCTGTTCAAAGGGAAAAATTTTCTGTTTGTAGCATTATAGCGCGCTGAATTGTTGCTATTTCTTGAAGTTCGTAGTATTTCTTGTAGTTGTACCAATTACTGGTCACGTATTAGAATAATACACTCTTTTACAAATGAACAATATAACATATTTACGACGGTTTCCGCTGAATCTGATATTTTAAGAACATGAGGAAGGATTTTCGAACGAGAGCGCGGGAACTACATAGATGCATAGCGATTTACAACAAAAAATGTCATCTTTCACCGGAAAACAACAACAGATGTCTTCATGCTAGTGAGATCGGTTCGTTATATCAGTTTGGTTATAAAATTGTTAAATGGTTATTATACTCTTATTAAAGAGAGAGAATCAACTAGGATCCGTTGGTTGGAAAAACAGATGTGCAATTAAACAAACTACTATGAACATCAAGACGTTTTAAAGCTCCGCATACCATCTTTTTAATTAGCTTTATGTTATGATTATGTCAAATTTACGTTTGATTTAAAACAAATTATAGCGATCGATTACACACAAACTCATTTACAAGACAGAAATCCAACCAAAAGAAGCTTCTCTTCTGTTATACTTCTTAGATCGATCCAATAACAAGAAGAGGCCAAGAAATTAATATTGTAATTAGTGCAAAGAAACATTACCCAATTGGCTTTCCAACTGTGTTACTTTTCATTGAGTATACATGAAAGACCAGGAATTTCTGTAAACATCTAACAATAAAACCCAAAAATCCCAGAAACAAAGGTGGAGCCAGATAGTATTACACATAAAAAATGTACAACTTAAACTTTTTCCACAATCGCTTCCACTTTCACTTTCCTGTCTATGTATAGAAATTTTACTCTAATTCATTCATTTCCCACTAACCTGAGACTGGTTGTGGTTGTGGCTGTGGTTGTGGCATTTTCACAATCACGTGGAGGGGAAAACGTCCTTGACCGCCGACGCCGCCGTCAAGTAGTTGAGCGTGTTCCGCAAGGTCTCCTTCTCCCTCTTGAGCCGCGTCGCCGTGTCCTCCAACTCCAGCAGAGCCTGTTGCTCCCTCGGAGCGCCCTCGAAGGTGCTTCCGACGAAGAACGAGAACGGCGTCGGGAACAGGTTCCTCCTCAGATCCTGAATCTCCTTCTCCGGCTTCCCTCCCAGCCTGTTCGACAGCCGAATCACGTCCTTCATATACGTCTCCACCTCGTTCGCCAGCGCGTCCAGATCCTCCTCCCCGTCGGCCGACGGTCGGTCCTCCAGCCACGTCACCTCCGCCACGAGGTAGGGCTTGGTCCGCACGAGGTTCGTCACTCGGAACCGCTCCTGCCCCTTGCAGATCAGGAAGAACCGATCGTCGACGAGCCGCTCGTGCTTCACGACCTCCCCGACACAACCGATGTCGGTGGTGCCAGAGACAGCGTCAGAGTAGATGACGCCGAACCGGAGGTCGGTCTGGAGGAGGGTGTGCATCATCATCCTGTACCGGAACTCAAAGATCTGCAACGGAAGAATCGCTCCGGGGAAAAGCACCAAAGGAAGGGGAAACAGCGGGAGCTCCACGACGTCGTCCGACTTCGGCGAGCCCGTGTGGTGCCTCTCGGAGAACGACGACGCGGAGCACCGTAGGGCATTGGGCTTGCGGCGGCGGTGGCGGCGGAGCGAGGAGGCGAGAATCGAATTCGGATTGGAAGAAACGGATGAGATAGAAGTGTTGGGGTTTAAGGTGGGTTTGTAAGAAGAGGAAGGAGAGGGAATGAGCTGAGGAAGAGCCATTTCCACACTTAACACAGAGCATGTCATGTGATGTAGAGAGAGAAAAAGAGGAGAGAGAGAGAGAGAGAGAGAAACTACAAGGCCATTTATGTTTCTGTGTGTGCGTTGAGCTAAGCTGAGTCGAGTCGAGTCGAGTTATTGGCAAACCCTTTCTCTCTCTCTAAATCATAATCTGATTTTCTCTCTCTCTCTAGCTGTGGAAAATCTGGTGGCGTTCAGGGGAGCGAAGGAGATGTGGATAGTATGGAGAGAGAGTGAGAGAGAGAGAGAGAGAGAGAGAGAGTGGAATGGATTTTGCTGAGAAGAGGGAAATGGGAATGTGTTTGGATGTGGTTTGGGATTATTCCACGTGGGAGTTGGAATTAAGCTTTAATTGGCTGGAGAATATATGGCATTTAACAAACGTCGCCTTTCGGAGAAAACTGAGATTAAATAAATATTATTGCGACCATGAGGTGGTTCCTGTTGTTTGGTTAATCACTTTCATTTAGATATTTTATTCAGGGTTTTTTAGGACATTTTAGCGATATATTTTAAATATTTTTTTATAATTATTTTTTATTTACAACTTTAAAACCTATAATGAACTAAAATTAAAAAAAAAAATAATTTTATTTATGCAAACATAATGAGATTATTTTTTTTAAGTTATATAAACTTTTGATAGGAGGAAATAAGATTTTATAATGTTATTTTTTTTAAATAGATTTTTAAGTTTATATTTTTTTAAACATATTTTTTAAAATTTATTTTTCTTCTACGTTTAAAATCAAACTTTCTAAAGGGACTTTTAGAGGGTGTTTAATAATAGTTTTGTATTTTAATCATATTCAAATGTAATATAATTTTATATCAAATATAAAATTTTGTATTCAAATATAATATTTTTCAATAGTGATACGAAAATAATTACTATTCAAAAGTTTTTTAAAATAATCACATCAACTTTTTAATTTCATTATTTATTTTTATTTTTATCAATCACATCAATTTTTCAACTCTAAAATACTTTTTAACCAAATACAACACTCAAAAATTAAATTACATTTAAACATAATTAAAATAAAATACACCCTTTTGCTAATACAATTGGGCTATGGCCGGTTTTGTTATTGGGATATAACTCCCAAGTGCTGGATAAAAATGATGCAAAAAAGAAGAAATTCTCCTGTTGTAGTTGTAATTGTGGCTACAGTTTGATTTCCATAGACGAATATCCAATTTCAATTCTGCCGTTGTCCGCTTTTGTCTAACAAAATCAGTTGGTTTTGATTGAATCTGAATTTAGGGAGGGGGGTTTTGGAGATATATTTTTGGAGATGTTAGTTTTGGAGATTATGTTTGGGATAAAAGGTTTTGAAAAAAAGTTATTATGAAAAAAATGTATAAAAATTATTAAATAAGTGAGAAAAATGAATCTTTATGGGAGTTTGTGTTTATGATAGATAAAATAAGGAAGTGTTTGGAATTTAAAGATTTTATTTTGCTATCTTCATGACAACCAGCATTTGCGTTAAAAATTTCTTGTTCACAACTTACACGCGATGTTAGACAATAAGTTTTATATCACATATTGATTTGAGCCCTTTATATCTATAACAACAGAAACCTGAACTAAATTATAATCTACAACTACATTTATGATAATCATAAATAGGGGGTATTTATGTAAAATAATTGTCCTGTCAATTCATAACTTTGTGTATACAAGTCCAAATGAGATAAATTTAATTTAAATGACATAAAATTTCAAGATGAACCTTACAATCTTCATATTGAATTTTTTATATATACATATTGTTAACTTTTTTGTATTTTTTCAGTTCAAACAGTTTTTTTTGATAAAATTATTTTCCAAGACAACTTTTTCCTAACCCAAAATGTAGTACCGATACCTCGTCCCCCAAACACCCCCCAAAATCTGGTGGCAACGCAATGTTTATAAAACTCAAGTCAAACATGATTGCCAATGTTAAACAAAATAATTATAAAAAGGCGTACTCCATAAATGAGCACATGCAGTTAAGCCCCCAATCAAAAATTGCAGACAATCGCTAACGTACATAGGGCAATTGCTGACCATAATCATACATATAAAATCATCGGAGGGGTCAGTAACTCATGCCTTATAATATTTATCGTGACATTTTGATTTACATTGGAAAGAATACAATAACGCCATCAAAACGACAAACGTCAAAGTCTATACCAGGGATACTGTTGGTATCTCTCCCACATTTGCTCTGCAATAGCATCTCTAAAGCGAGGCATAGTTGTGGTCCCACTACGATGTTGATGCTGTGCGTCGGCGTTAACTGTGTTCGTATACATGTCCTCGTACACATGATCAATATCTTCTAACCCATCAGCATCAGCTGTATCCACTGCACAAGTAGACATAGGTGTACTTCCACTGAACGTTGGCACGTCATGCATGTATGACTGAAGTAGCGAGTCTGGTTCTACCGCTGCATGCATTCTTATGAAGTTATGCAATATTGCACAAACTAGTAGTATCTTCACTTGTTTCTCGATGGGGTAACTATTCATCTTAGTCAGTATTTTAAATCTCGCTTTCCAAACACCAAAAGTTCTTTCAATACAATTCCACAAAGACGAATGTGTGTAATTAAAAACTTCTTTCGTACTTGTAAGACCATATCGTCTCTGACGGTATTCTGGCAAGTGGTATGTTTCTCCGCGATAAGGTGTAAGAAAGTGATCATTGTTAGCATAACCAGAGTCTGCTAAGTAAAATTTACCTAAACAAATAATATATGTTAGTACGTATAACAGGCAATACGATACACAAAAAAAAAATAAATTGTATAACCATTTTTATTTATAAACAGATAACAAACCTTCAGGTGGCATTGGGAATCCATTGACGGCCATTTCATGTGCTAATATCCTCGCATCATGTACAGAGCCCTCCCAGCCTGCGATCATGCATGTGAACATCATATCGAATGACACAGCTGCTAATATGTTTTGGGTGCTTATGTCTTTCCTATTCCGCCATGCCAACGAGTTATCTGTTGGCGGCACGCATGGCACATGCGTCCCATCGATGGCGCCGATACAGTTCTACGAAAATAATCACATTATTAGACAGATATACGGTTACAAACAATTAAAATATATAAATCTAATAACAAACTTAATCACATACGTCAAACCATGGTCTGTATTTGTATGCGTTTTCCATAATATACGGTTGCACGATATTATAATCTGGAGGGCGTATAAACTCGGCCTTTAATGTGAATAGTGCGTCAAGAACGGTTGTAAACCATCGCGATATCGTCTCACCTGAATGCTGCCAAATATCCTGTGTTTGCCTATTTGTTGTCGCATGGCATAGTATTTCTAAGAATATGAATAATTGCTCAGGTACGGATACACGATCTGTCGCACAAAGTAAACCCTTTACTTCCACCAACTCGCACAAAGCCATAAAAGTAGCCCTACTCATCCGAGTCTTTTGTTTGATATTATCGTCATTTCCGTATAACAACTCATCTGTCTTTACAGCACCCGTTAAAATGGAGTCGTGTTTAAGGACTTTTTGCTTATGCAACTTTTTCATATATGCGTATAAGACACATGCAACACCGGCTACATCATCATCAGTATCCGTATCAGATGTATCTATAGTTTGCCGAGTTATACGACCTACATTTAGTGAATTTATAAGAAAATTTATAACTCAATTTTCATAAATCATTGCATCAAAACAAACATTATAATATTTTATAACATACAAAATGATTTAATTTCGTAAAAGTTGCAGCCAAATCATTATAACAGTTAAACTACGTAATGGCATACAAAAAATTAACATGCAAGCCGTGAACAGTTTGAAATTGCATAAATATAAATATATAAATATGAAAACAACTGTATAAGTGATAGTCAGTAAACACGAAATGGTAAAAATAATAAAGTAAACGGAAATGTCCGTAACAAATGAATAGTCTCAGAAATAATAAAATTTCGCACGAGTAACCCAGCTTATAAACCGCCATTCACGATCCTATTAATAATGTTCCATCTCTTCTCAACAGAAAGCCTAGTAAAGTCTCGCAACAACGCTTTTTCATTACGAAGCCACAGGTACACGGTAACTGCATCATTGGTAGGCACCCCCATCTCTTCCATCACCTTGTCCGCTTGAGCCAGCAACTCAGCTAAGGTAGCGTCATCAGTACTTGATGTTCGTGACGACTTATTTGAGTAGTAACTACCGATGCCCCGTATTGCGTCAGCGAGACTATTTTCCGTGTCCTGACGTTGTTTACGCTTAACCTGTTTCTCGTGACTCCGTACTGAACCTGGTGCGTATTGAGAGTCAAATTGGCCCGGGTTACTCGTGTCGGCTTGCGCGTCATTTCCATGGATCGCAACGCCAGGGGCCTAAGATATGTCTCCAGACATGTCACCGCCAGACAGCTCACAAACATTTGGACTAGGGCTGAATCGGGAATGCTGAACCCGTGCACCGGTTGCTTGGTACCTCGCAAAAACGTTAAGGTACAACTCCTTGTGCTTTAAACCCTGTGTTCGGAGAAAGTTTTGCTCTGGATGAACCTGCACGAACAAAAGTATGTATTGCTAAATATACACCAAAACGGGAAAGTACAAAATATCGTATAATATATAAGTTTGCATTCTAAACAGGAGTAGTAGTGTCTACAGCAGCGAAATGGGCCCATTGTTCGTCGGAACAGATCACTGTATCAGTGATAGGGTTGTAGCCTAAACCCGTCCATGTTTGTAACGCCTTCCACGCGGTGTACGTCCACCTCATTCGTGTCCTTTTCCCATGCAAAGTCATTGCATAACATGGGGTGTTGATATCAGGCCACCTCCTGTTAAACAACTCGGCCCACTCCGAGTATATATCAGTCTTGGGAAGTCTTCCACCATGATTACTTTGGTAATCATCAAGGAGGTTTAAAAAATAAACCTCATTCTCCTCATTCCAATTGTAAGACGATCCATCCGCCCGAGGCATATCGGTGTTACACTAAAATGTACAAAAAAATGTAAAATTTCACAGGCACGATGGGGGCAAAATTTGGTTTTCGAAAATACACGGCTCAGTCTAATGTCAATATATCACATAATCATGTTAGGCATTATGCACACCCATAAAACAAATTGCTACCTAGGTTGAACACCGGATAAAAGTGATAAAGGTTCACAATCCAGATACCAACCAGCAACAAACTCGTTTAACGGGTGTGTAAAACACCAATAACATGATAAGCGAATCAACCATGACAGTTTGCATCATAGCCAGTACACAACCACAAGGAATAAGAGGCCAACAACAGAATCAACAAGACCCAACACGTGCAACAGATACCACTGATCAAGACCAACAATATAATGAAAATTAGAACGCAACATGCCATAAAAAAACAATGAAATATAAAAAGTGAAAACTAGGTGGCTTAATGGCAAATGCAAATCAAATCATAAACCATAATCCATACCTAATGCAATGTACATAGATAAACGGATGAATGAAATTAGGGTATAACATACAATGTGGACAGGCACTTTATATGTTATTCGTAAGTCACAGAGCTACACACAAATTTTTATAAATACAGGAAAACAAATATATTGCACAGAAATATGTAGATTTTTTATAAAGATGTATACCGAGTTCGAGGCAGTGGATGAAACGACGCTAGTCGCCTCACGAATGGGCAACGACGACGTTATTCGCTGTATCCGCTTTTGAACACGGAAGTAATGTGTAATTTGGGCCCTTTGTTGCTTCTGGTGGCAACGCCGAGTGGTGCGTTTGTGAACGCCACCTCGGTGTCTCCTACTACCGGTAGCCGTGGCGACAGTATCACGACAGGTCGACGGGGTTGAAACCATCAACCTGTTACTGTCAACCAAAACAACAGCTATAAATGGCTAAGATCAACTTTGCAAACATCCTGTGTTTATACAAGCACCATACAAATAAAAACAGAACCATTATTGCACGCCGTGTAACAACCTAGCAGGCTGTAAACATAATGTACAGAGGGGAAATATCAACCAGAGAGGGAAAATAGAAAAGGGCCAAGTGGATGGCACATGTGTGGCACAGTTGTTTGGAAAACTCTTTCACAAATTTGGTCATTTGTGAAAGAGCCATAGTGGGAGCAATAACAGAATCAATTACACTTACAAACATGCCAACCGAAGCAAAACTTCCTTTAAACCATGGCATAGTATCCTCACAATGCATGACAGATTTATAAAACATCAACCACAGAGGGGAGAATGCAAGCACGTTGGGAAACATCAACCACAGAGGGGATACTTCAACGACAGAGGGAAACATCACCCACACAGGGGAAACCAACAGTGGAGCAGGATGTAATACACGTCCAGTACAGAGACAGATTGCAAAGAAATATAAAAAATTAACATTGGGACTATATGTTCATGTTCGGTGCAATAACACAAAACAAGCATGAAAAATGCCAGCCCTATTCAACAACCACCAACCACAAAAATTCCAAACAGGTTTGGACTCAACGCAAAACGTCAAGTACAGAGGGGAGAGTTCAAGAACAAACACGAAATATCAAGCACAGAGGGGAGAGTTCAAGAACAAACACGAGATATCAAGCACAGAGGGGAGACTTGAAGAACGAACACGAAATGTCAAGCACAGAAGGTGAACATCAACAAAATCAATCGAAAATCTCAACTCCAGTACAGAGCAAATCAAAGCAACAGAAGGCGTTAAAACTTACCGGAAATGGTTGTGTTAGGCGGCCCTACAACAATGCACAAACCAAACACCTAATCGGTAAGCCAAAAACATGCAAATTTCTAGATCCCAAACTCATTTACCCCAAACTTCCCTAAAACTATACATCTACTATCGACAACATCAATGAAACCACAGATCGATAGCCAAACAAAAAAATTTTTTGGCAGGGTACTGACCGGAATTTGTTGAACAAACACGGGAGGCAGAGAAATATTTTCAGATGTATCCAAACAATGCAAACCGGAACCCCCAAAATCCGGTTGTTTTCGACCAAAATTTTTTAACTTTCGGCGGCAATAAACGGGTGTTTTCAAGGGAACCCCGGCGGGGGTGAGATTGAAAAGCAACCGACAGTGAAGATGAAGAGAAGACGAGTGTGAAGACGAAGAGAAAACATTACCGTTGGAGCCGGATGATATCTCGTGGAAATAGGGCATGCCGGTAAACATTTAACCCGACAGAAGAGGGTTTTGAAGCGACGGATGGACGGGAGGAACAGAGCAAATCAGGAAACGTTGCAGAGCTCATGTGCGCCTCCTGTTCACCGTCTGCAGAGTCGAAGTCACTGAATGCGGTTTGGCCTCCAGCCCTTCAAATCACACCTGCAGACACGGTTCCCAAACGAACTAGTTTTTTGGGAAATCGTACGACGACATAAAACAGTAAAAAATAGGATTAAACTGAACTATGACTAACTGACTATTTAAGCGCTTTTGGTGTCTTGTGGCTTGAAATAACCTCATTCATTGCCTCAAAAAAAACAAAAACAAAAAAAGCCTCATTCATTTTTTTACAATTTTTAAATCAAGCATTCTTTCGAAACGGATCCTTAACTACATCAAATTTATTAAATAAATGATTTATTTAAATCCTCTGACACTCAGACTGGAATTTGAACAGAGCAAGCCCGACTTCCACCACAATCCGGTCGCTTTGGCACTCCTAGAACGGACGAAAAACTCTCTTTATCAAACTCCGTCCTAAAGGTTTGTTGGAGAAAAATTTCACAAGCAAGATATTATTCGCTCCCAGAGCGGCCCCACTAGAGTTTGCCGGCGGAGTCACAGCGAGCCCAGTGCTCAAAAGTGAAGAAGTTTGCTCAATAACATCTTTTCAGGTCTTCCTCTGTAGTTGCCATCAGCTAGACACTCCAAAACCACATGAAAACCCCAGACAAATCACAGTTCTATGGCAGTAAAACGGAAATATTCTGTGAAGTTTGGTATCTGATCACAGAGCAGAGATGAGGTAAGGCAGCGGGTGAAAAAAAGAAGAGAGCTGAAGTAGTCACAGGTTTACAAGCAAAACTTGTAATGAAAATAGTTTTTTACAAGCAAAATTGGTTTCAAATAATTGATATGAATGTATATTGTTTATGCCAAAGTTCAGAGTCTGAAAACTTATCCAAAGAAAGAAAAAGAGGTGAAATGAAAACCGGATTTTTCATTCAATAGATTCTTTCCCACTGTTACCAAAATTTTTTCCCCTGAAAAACACCAACCCCAACGCTAACTTGCAAACAAAAGTGACAACAGTCGGAAACCGAAAATAAAAATTCATAAATAAATAAAAATAAAGGAGTGAGAATTGGCCGTCCAGGGGGAAAATTTGACAAAAGAGCTGAGCAATGCAGTGTCAAATTTTTTATACATTCAGGTATTAACATTTCCACACGATGTTGCTTAAAAAAAAAAAAAAAAAAGGCTTCACATACAGCACATTGGCAAAATTTGAGCATTGGTTGTTCATTAGGTAATATGTTGATTTTTTTTACTTGATAATTATAGTAATATATTTCTTCAGTTTTCTAAAATTATTAAATTTTCTTTTTTTAAGAGCATAAAATTTATTAAAAAATAATATATATGTATATAATTTAACAATAATTCTATATCTAATTTTACTTCAATGTGTAGAGTTGGAATCCCCTATCCTTTAAACTTAAAAAAATATATATGTATAAAATATACATAACATTTAAATTAATAATGCACAGCATATATAATATTTTATTTTTACACTGTTTTTTTAACTAAAAAAAAAGATCTTTCAAATAATATTTGTTTTTTAAATTAAAATAATTGATATTTATAGATTTTAAATGTGATCAAAATTACATTAAATGAAAAAAAAATTACCTAAAGATTATTTTCAATACAAATCCAACGATATATAAAATTTAAAAGGTCCTGACCATAAAAATTTCCCGAAATGCATACATTCTCCGCTTTTCTATTTACCAAAACAAAACAAAAAAAGACATTTTTTTAAGAGACTTTTGAAGATATAGTTTTTGAGGTTTGGAAAAGAGAGAGTTAGATGAAAATTTGATTGTTTTTATGAGGTTATTTATACCTCGTTCGTTTATCGTATTGTATTCGTATTGCGTTCAAATATAATATAAATTTCATTCAAATACAAAGTATTGCATTGAAATACTAATTACATTACATTTTAAATCCAATATAATTATTATTTATTATTTTATTTTTTCTATTACTTTTACTAATCACATCACATATTTTATTTCTCTTATTTTTTCTCTACTTTTACCCATCACATCACATATTCATTATTTGAATACAATTCAAATGCTTTTTATCCAAACACACAATGCATTCAAATGCAATACAAATACTTGTTACCTAAATGCAAATTGTATCAAATGCATTGTGTTCAAACCTTTAAAAAACTTTACTTATTTTTATCTTTTTCTAAAAAGTCGACAAAAATTTTAACTTATTTTTAAAAAGTTAAACAACTCCAACCTATATACTAAACACATGCTTAGAATTGAATAGTGAAAACTCTATTTGGAAACGGTACCTCAGACGACCTTTAATCTTTATTGATTATTACTGCTAAAAGAAATTACACTAAAATTTTATTTTTAAGATATCATATTAAAATATATATTTTATACTAAACAATGCGAATCATTTAAAAAATAAACATATTCATTTTGTTGTGGCTTTGTTATAAGATCAATTCGCATTGATTCTAGTTCGTTTAGAAAATATGGTTAAAGGAACTATATGTAGAGCAATTACGCATAAATTGATATCAACTCCTCAAAATTTGGTAAGTTCAACTGTATTAACCAGTATTTATGAATAATTTTTCAGATTACACCCATTATCTCAAGTTTTAGATCGAACTAATCCATTGATACAAATAGTTCACTAGAGAAAAGAGAATTATCAGGGCCTTAGAGGATTGACAGGGCCTACTGCTAATTTTTGGATATGAGATATCCATCCTAGTGATTATGGATGTATTTCCCCTATAGATACTCCCGAAGGAATCAATGTTGTACTTATTAGATCCTTAGCAATTCATGCGAGGATTAGCCATTGAGGATCTTTAAAAAGTTCGTTTTATGAAATCTCTTAAAGATTTAAAAAAAAAAAAGTACAGATACTTTATTTATCACAAAATAGAGATGAATACTAAGTGGAAGCTGTAGGAAATTCTTTGACATTGAATCTAGGTAGTCAGGAAGAATAGGTTGTTAATACTTTTAATCCAACTCAAGCTGAAAAAACTTATTCAATAGTTATCACTAACCGTTTTTGGTCTCAAATCTTTGGGGTTGCTTTTTCCAATAAACATTGGTTACATTTCTTTATGTTATTTGTACTAGTAACTGGTTTATAGAGGAGTGCTCTTGGAGCAGTCAGTTTGGTTTTAAATCTACGTGTCTATGACTTCGTTTATCAAAAAATCTGTGCAATGGAAGATCCTGAACTTGAGACTTTCTACACAAAAAATATTCTCTTAAATGGTGGTATTCGTGCTTGGATGATGACTCAAGATCAACCTCATGAAAACCTTATATTTCACGAGGAGATTCTAATATCTAGATATGCTTTAATGGAACTTTAGCTTTAGCTAGTTGCGACCAAGAAACTACATGTTTCGCTTGGTGGGGGGACTCTATCTCATAAAAAGGATTTAAGCCCTTACCTCTCAATGAAAAATTCAAGAAAGAATATACATTTTCGTGATTTGTATTTAAGAGTTAATTATAAGTTGTAAAATTGGATATTGAATTATGAATCAAATGTATATGATACTTATTTTGTCATTCTACCATATTTGATATCATTTTTCTTTTATTCATATATATATATATATATTTTATTTTTGATATTAATAATGAGTTTTTCTATTAATAAATGTGAATTGCTTTTAATAAACTAAAATACATTTTAACCATAATTTATATTTATTTTTTTTGTATCTAGTTATCATAAAAAATATGAAATTACTATAATGAATTGATAATTTAAAAAACAAACACATTTTAATCAATAAAATAACTATAAAAAATTTGAAATTACTATACAAAATATAAAGATTACAACATTATTATGCTATACTACTTATAATGAAATAAAAATTATACTAATTTAGATATAAAATTTTTCTTATTATAAAAGTCAAATTTTCCTTTTATATAAAATATGATTGCTAATACGATACAAACAATCCTTATCTATTTATTTAAAATTTTTTTTTATTTTTTATTTCTTATTTATAATTTCTTTATATTAAACTTAAATCTTTATAAAAAATAATATTATTTTTAAAATACTGCTTTAGACATTAAAAAATTAGAAAATAAATATTTTTTAACTCAAAATATTCTTTTAAATAAGTCTATTGTGTTTTTATTTTTTTATATTTAGATAAAAATTACAATTTATTTAAATATAAAACGTTTTTGTCATGGGGAGCGCACCATCAACCATTAATCATTTCGATACAGACTTGTTCAACAAAACGACCGCGTTCACACCTTCTCCGTGAGCGGTGACGACAACAACAACGTTGGCTTGTAAATTACAACACTGACATTTGGACGTGCGTCACCAAGTCAAACGTGGCGCAACCGCGTGCGTTTTATCCCTTACCCTAACAATGGCATTTTGGGAAAATTGCATCCAAACATCGACCGAAAAACAACGTTTTTATCGGCTATATATAGGCGGGGCACCTTTCCCCACATCGTTTACATCTCTCACAGTTTTGGTTTCGATCGATTATTCGAGAATTTATTCGACTGATACTTTTGGTTCTCCAAAACAGCCGCCGCGCGCAAACACACACACACAGTAACAAAAACAAAATCAAAGATATGGCGGAAGAAGGTCAGGTGATCAAGTGCGGGACCGTCGACTCGTGGAAGGATCAATTCAGCAAGGGAAAAGAGTCCAAGAAACTCGTATGTTTCATTTTTTTTATTTTTAAAGCAAAAGTTTTGTTGGGTTTTCTCTGTTCTGTTATGTTTTTCCTCTTTTTTTTTTTTTTTGGACAAAATTAAAGTGTGTGATTTTGATGTATGGATTTGTTCTGGGTCATGCTATACTGTCCATTTCGAACACTGGCCGTGTTTATTTTTATTATTTTTTTCTTCTCCCGCTTGCCAAACAGATCTTACTTTTTTTTATTTTTTTTTATTTTCCGTGTTCTATTTTTCATTGTTCGCTACGAATAGATGCGTTCAAGTTTTGGGGACATTCTTAAACTTTCCTGCTTTTACGGGCTTTGAAATTTAAGTTTTTTGTTTTGATAATTAATTTTAATAATATGTGGAAACTCGCATTGCACACAGGTGGTGGTTGATTTCACGGCTTCATGGTGCGGACCGTGCCGTTTCATTGCCCCAATTCTGGCGGAGCTGGCCAAGAAAATGCCCAATGTCATATTCCTTAAGGTGGATGTCGATGAGCTTAAGGTAAATACAAATAAATCAAAACAAATAATATCTTTTTACCATATTTGTTTAATCGTGTTTAAGACATTAAGTTTTTGATTATGACGAGGCTGGGTTGGCTTATCTCATTTGTGCATTTCGTTTGGCTTAATCTGCAGACTGTTGCTGAGGAGTGGAAAGTGGAGGCAATGCCGACCTTCCTTTTCCTGAAAGAAGGCGAGCTTGTGGAAAAGCTCGTGGGTGCTAAAAAGGATGAACTTGTTGCTTTAATTGAGAAGCATTCGGCTATTGCTGCTGCTTGATGATTGGCCTATGTTGCTTATGAATTTATGATGTTTCTTTCTATGTCTCATGTTCTTATGTCTGAGTATCTATGATTGTGGTGGTTACTGTAGCCGCCGTTTTATTTTATGTCATCTGCTTGATATGAATCGTGTATGGATGATGTTTTTGTAAACTGTGTTGTTAGTCGTGAAGTTTGGTTTGAGACTGATATGTGATCACTTAAGAATAACTCTTTGTTTTGGTCTATTGTTGGCTTAGATCTTTGTGTGTTGAATTTTAAATTTGCTCCTTATCGCTTTAATAACTTATTTAACAGAGGATCCTTATTTTTTATTCCCAAATCAAAGCTGGGAACAAGCTGGAAGTAAAGTAGTATGTATGAGTCGAAGTGAAGGGCACTAATAAAGTTACAGTAAGTATTGAGTAGATAATAAGAAGAGCGGAATACCTGTTGGTGAATTGTCATTGATAACGTTTTTGTTTATTCATTTGTACCTTAGATTAAGTATACCACTCGAATTGTGTTGCTGGGAATCACCCACGGCACAACCATTTGCGTTGTTTAAAATAAAGCAATCGAATGGCAAAAGCACGTACAAGCACTGACTAGTTTATTTTTGAAATGGAAGAACCGGAACAAAACACGCACACAAGAGGGGAAGTTTAAGCAATAAGAAACTTTTGTATTCAAGCTTTGAATCAATGGAGAAATCGGTTTCCTTTACAAAATAATTAGGGCATAATTGCAATCATATCAAACCTCAAATGGGCAAAAGAATTGCCCATTCGCTGTAACTTTACATATTACCAAAGATATAAAGGGGTTGTGATTATATGAACCACCTTATTTCTCACATTTCAATTGCCTTCAAACAAGGTAGATAAACAAAGTAATGATGAATTAGTTGGTATGGCTTTAAGAGCAAAAAGCTTCAACTGTTAAACGCTTAAAAACTCCGGGGCAAGGATCGGTCCCAAAGTTACTAATGCCAACCGAGCAACTCTCATGACCTGTGCATGCCTGTAAAACAAGAAGAAACAAACAAGATAAGATATATATGTAACCACTATTTGCCTATACAAAAATCAAAACTGCGTTTGAAAAGAAAGATTGCCTTTTCGAAAACATCACGAGAGTTTGCGGCATGGCAATGGCCTTCGTAGAAACTACCGCAGGTTCCAAAGGGAGTACCAAAACTTGCAAACTTAATAGACGATATGGTTTGCCCTGGCGTGCACTGGAGATGAATCTTGGCCGAATTAGCCACTCTTGATCCACCGGCGCTATCAATCTTATAGCTGTCTAGATTGGGGTGGTTCTCAAATGCATCTGCACAAACTGTTGACATTGATTTCTTTACTAGAGAGATCTTTGCCACGTCCCCACCAAGTTCCTCAAAGACCACCAACTCATTTCTTGTTGGCTTTAGCCAGGGCCTAGGAACATGATACCTGCAAAATCACCCCAAAAAAATTTAGCTCACTTTGTCATAAGCTTTCTATGATAAGA
This sequence comes from Antiaris toxicaria, assembly GCA_035233585.1. Classification (NCBI taxonomy): domain Eukaryota; kingdom Viridiplantae; phylum Streptophyta; class Magnoliopsida; order Rosales; family Moraceae; genus Antiaris; species Antiaris toxicaria. The sequence continues at coordinate 25,324,443 of CP141160.1, read as the reverse complement.
TATCCCTCTCAGTAGTGCATGCACGTTAACGTTTATAGACTAACAGAAACAGACAAAAACTTTGACTGTTGAAGACAGCACTCTACCTATAGTGTATTATACTCTACAAAAGAAACCTCAGGAAGTCATGAAAAAGTTAAGGAGTTTGAGTTTTTCGAGTCTTTAAAATGGAGAGCAAGTACTATTGTACCATCTTTGAGTTGGTCCTCCACAACCAGTCTGGCACTTTGAGGGCCGGAATGTGCCGGTGTAACTGCAAGAACCGCATGCACCTTTAGCATAAGCCGTCCAGTATCTTCCTATGCTTTGGCCGTTGATCCACACTTGACCCTTTCCCATGCTTTGCATATCCAAAGCTAGTGGCTCGTTTCCCCCAGGTGCATCAAAATAAGCCTGCAAGTTCCACCCAACAATTTTAAAGTTTTCACCTTTTACTTGCAAATAGCTAACTTAAAATGTCCATCTCTGGGCTTATAACAAGAGCTTGATACTTACCTTATGCCATCTCAAAGGCTGCTGGCTTCCGGTAGCTAGTGATGCTCGAACCCAGTCAACAGATGTGGCTCCTTTTGGAGAGACTATGTTTGTCGCCTCACCTTTTAGACCAACCTGTTTGTTTATAAGAACATTTCGTGAGAGTTGGGAAGTAATTTAGGTAAGGTCATTATATGAAGGGCATGGGAATGAGAACTTGAGGCAATTTTGCCCCACCTTGTAGGACCATTTTTGAGATGTTAAGTCCTTGTTTCCTTGGTCAAGACCAGCGATCAAAACTGGACCCAGGATACCTGTTTTCCATCTCTCATAGTGCAATCCAATATTCTTCAACCACAAAAACAGAATTTTTAATCAGTGACTGAAATCACTTCTCATATATTTCAACCTTTATGAAGTGATATTCTTAAAATTCCGATTCAAGGGCAGAAAAACTGACCGGCAATCCAACAGTCATGCTGAGAAGTGAAATTTTGTTGGTTCCAGCTTTGAGATCAACTGGTCCAGTAAACGTGAATTGCCTCAGGTCCCTACTCCCAAAGGCTGAGCCTGTACTTGTAAAGAAGCCTTCAAGCTTAATTTGTAAAACTATAGGTTTGATCAAATTGACTCATTCAAGCTATATTTATCATACCTGAATACTGTCCATTGATGAAAACATGAAGGAAATCTCCAGCAGACTGCACGGTAAGAATTGGTTTTTGTCCTCCCTTAAGATATGATTCAGTTGGACTAATATCAACACTGGGGAGGGAAAAAAACGAAATGAAAACCAATAGTTCTCAACATGAATAATATGGTAATCAAGTGTTCAGGTCTAGCTCACCTGGTCATGTACCACAAATAGTCACTAGTATCTCTGGTGAGATTTAACTGTTCAAGGAGACCGACAGCTGTGATCATTGAGCTTGAGCTATCGTCCAAAGAAGAAATCTCTTCATCATAAGTCTCCCACGAAAGCAAGTTAGCACCCGTTGGAGACATTTGCATCTGTGAGGTTTGAGCTCCCACCTGCAACAAGGAGATGACGATATCATCATTATGTTTGGATAGAACTAAGATAGAGAAAGAAATACATATTTTTGTTGATGAGAAGGATCCAAGTTTTGCTTACCTTTGCAGTGTTAAATACTACATTTTTGCAGTCTGGAAGGATGCTAATGGACCAAGGAGGCAAATCATAGTGCAAGTTATTGAAAAGCACTCTAGCGGAAGATTCAATGTGGAAGTTTGAGATAAATGCTACGCATCTTGTCGATCCTGAACGGTACACGTGAGCCTGGAAAAATGAAAATGGTTAAGTATAATTAATATTGTCCAACTAACAGAAGAAAAGAAGCTATGAAAATTAAAATAGTCTCACCTGCTGATAGGTTCCTAATCTAATAATAGTAGGATCTGAGGAAACTAAAACTTGTTGACACAACTTAATAGCCTTATGAAGCTCCTTGAGATGACTGTATTTTGGTTCCCTTACCAAACCTGGACACATTTGAATTGGTCATTACTTGTGACGAAAGAAAGAAGTCCATGTTAGAGACACAATTAGTTGGCTGCTAAATCATGGAGTTCACAGCCAAAAATGAATAGATCTTACCATACTCATCAATTGGGGCGTCATAGTCATAGCTGGTTGTAATGAAGGGACCTCCCGCGCTGCGTCCGAAATTTGTTCCTCCATAGTACTGTCATAAACAACATCATAGGAACTTAAAAACTTTGCTTGGGGCAGGATCTGGCTCTAAAACAAGAACCAAAAGTGAACCAAGGTAACCAACCATGTAGTAGTTAATGAATGAGCCACCATTTTGTATGAATCGAGCAACTGAAAATGCCAAATCTTCAACTGGCCTATGGGGATTTGGTTCGCCAAACTCGGAAAACCTAAACATTAGAGAAATCAGAAGAGAAAACATTCGCATTTCACTCAGTTTAACCCCTTAAAGCACTGAACTAGATCATGTCATTACCAGCCACTCCAATTCTCCGTCCAAAGCTTAGGCTTGTAAGGTTTGTTGGGGGAGAAGGCATCACAATAGAAACCGTTACATGAATTAATCTGCCGCCAATAAATCCATGAAAATCTTACTACTCTCATTGTTGAAAAGAAAACTAGATAAGCAAGAATTATAAAGTAAAAAACAAGATGGCTCACCACAGGATCAGGAGCATCCTCTTCCTTGCACATCACCCAGGGAACATCGGTGTCCAACCCAACAGCCATTTTTGCAGCCCAATTCACATAGTTATGGCCAACAGCTCCAGTTTCCCGGCTCTGGTAACCGTACTCATTTTCGATCTGTGCAATACAAATTCATCAATATCGTCAAGTAACACCCTCAGGATCTACTATGAGAAGTGCCTAATACTTGAATTGGGGTAGATTTCAAGAGTTATACCTGAGAAAGGATAATTGGACCACCTTGTGGTTCATATAGCTTCTCAGCCTTCATCATCTGAACGATTTTCTGTGTGAAACCTTGCATTGCCGCCTTCGGAAACAACCAAAAGTAAGCAAGATTTTCAAAATTAAACCCACGTCAATTTAAAAATATACCCGTATCGTTTTTTACTTTATCATTTTTGTTTTCATTTCGAGGTTTTACAAGAGAAGATATTAACCTTGAATGGCCCATTATCCGTTCTGAAGCTGATACCCGGAACATACTTCAACCAGACAGGAAATCCTCTGTCCCAAATAGAGAATCACAGTCAAATCAAGAAATGCTGAATCTTAGTAAATACTGTAAAACCAGAAAACAAAAAACAAATAAAATAAATAAATTATACTAAAATTCAGGAGTACCCAAAATTCCATTCTGCGCAGACATAAGGTCCAATGCGCAGATGAACATAGAGCCCCGCTTTCTGCACAGTCTTAATGAACCGTACTAGATCGTACCTCCCCTCAAAATTGTACTAAAACAAGCCAAGAAACAGCCAAATTATAGGAAAACCATAATAGAGACAAAAAAATAAAACTTTAATGGTGGTCAAGAGCGGAGGAGATCCAGAAGAGTACATTGCCAGGAGAAGGTTCATGCACATTCCAAAAGACGTAAGTGTCAATCGCATCCAAGCCTCCATCTTTAGCTTTCTGGATAAGATCTTCCCACATCTACAAACAAAACAAAACAAAACCATTTCGCTTAAACACCAACAAATGATAATAATAATAAAACCATCATAAGAAACTCCGTTAAAGCACTAAAATAAGATTAAAAAAAACCAGAGAAACAGAGTAAGATTTACGAACTTCAGGCGTGCTTCTGGGATAGTGAATGGAACCCGAGATGAGGATTCTCCGCCGGCCATTGATGAGGAGAGCCTTCCTGTCATACGTCACAGTGCAGTTCACGAGTTCGGGACCCACAAACAAGGCCGTCAAGAACAAAGCTAGGAGGAACTTGGAAACTGAGAGAGTTTCCATTTTTTTCTTTTTTCTTTTTTTGGTTGCTGTTGTTGTTCTGCTATGTGGAGGGAAATTTGAAAGAAGAATGAGAATGGAGAAATGGGGTTGGTGATCTAGAGCCGTGCAGACACTACGACCATTGTGGTCTGGTTTGGAATGTAGTTCCTCTGCTCTACAACCAACCTGCTTTGCTCTCCATTAAATATGGCTGTGTCAGTTCGCAAGCGCAACTCTGATTTGAACTTTTTATTTATTTATTTATTTATTTTTTCTGTTTTGGAGTTTTTGTTTTTTCTTTGGTGATTTTTTAAAATAATGAATAACGGCAATTTTTTTTTTGGAGAAATAACGGTAAAAAATTTTAAAAATTGGAAAATGTCATTTGCTTGATATTGAAAAATGAAAATTATTACAGTTTACATGGCTTTTTCTGATTATAAAGTTTCTAAATCAGATTAAGTTAACTAATATTCTTTCAGAAAAAGAAGTAACATCTTCAATGGGTTGTAATCTTTTGGGGTTTAATGACTTCACGCGAGTTTTTTTTTTTAATTGAAACAATAAAAAAAAAATTCTTTTTCACTTTTTCTTTGTGATTAATGGGAACGTGGCAGCTAAATTTATGTAATGTGCAACCAGAAGTTTGAATAAAATGCATGAAGATGGTGAAATTCTGGTCGAAGAATTAAAGAAGAATTTATGAACAAATAATGGCTTTACACACAGAGCATATATTTATTGTCGTTGGTATGTACAGAACATCTGTCATATGCATTATGCAATTTGATGCTTCATGGAAAAAAAAAAAAAAGTGTGTGAGCAAATGTAGCATTGAAGTGCATTAACTTCAACTACTAAAAGATGACTTTTAAAGCAAAAAATAGAAAATGAAAATGCACACCTTTTTTTTTTTTTATTTAATGAATTATCTCAGTAGCTAAAACCAAGCTCTCAAACAGAATCCCTCCATTGTCCATTTTCATCATGATACTCTTTTTTCTTTTTAATATGAACCACATTTTATGAAAACAAAAAAAAAAAAGGGAGAAAATTTGTCATGAATCATATACTTACCTAAACAAAATTATATTTGCCACCATGAAAACTTATAATTTGTCTGTGGATGCGTGGTTGTAACACGTGCTCTTTGTGTCGTTATGTGCATATTGTCCAACTATTTGCCTGTCCTTTTGTGATTTTTATTTTCTCAACGCCAAATAGGAGGTGTCACCATGACTTTGGATAGAATATCCTTTGTAATTTATTCAGCCAAAGAAGAAAAAAAAAAAAAAAAAAACCCTTCCTTGGCCAGTCACAAGCCCATTCTCTTACCTTTTCTTTATTTTTCTTTTCATTTTTTTTTCCTTTTACCATTTTTCATTTCTATCTTTTTTCTTTTTTCAAAAAGAAAGTTTGGAGGACCAATACCCCAAGACATTATAAAAGGACTTCCTTAAATATTGACATAAATATTTATCAAAAAATCTATGGATAGATTCTATTTCTATCTCTCGACAACGGCACGTTCTCCAAATCCTTACTATTTTCATTTCTAAACCATGCATCAACATGCCACTGAGTACAAGTACATATAATATTGAAACAACAGTCAAAATCATATTAATTAGCATCTTGATAAAATATATCTTGTTTACGGTACTTCGCTATGAGTATAGATAAATGTGTTAGACCAATCGGAACAATGAAACCCCATCTACCTGTGTGAGCTTTAATGCATGTCCAATTGGAATCAGATATATTTTAGTGCAGTACGCACCTATTACGCCATGTTCCTTTCACTGTCCCAGTCAAATATATTCCAAAAAAATAAAGTATTAGAAGGTTGGATAAAGAGCCTTGAAACCCTAAGACAGCGGGCCATTGCTCGAATATAGTGTTTTTTTCCCTTTTTTTTTTCCCCCCCCCCTAAAGAGAGCTTGAATATTGTGTTTTCGACAGTAGTACGCACTACACACACCTTGTACGCGACACCTTATCCGTGTAATAATTTCAAAGTCTCTTTCTTTTCTACATCATTTTGGTTTCTTCATTTTTACTCTTTACCTTTTTTTAGCTTTGCTTATTCGAATGTATGTCCTCTTAACCATTTCGGTTTCTTCATTAACATTGTTTTTTGATGCTGCTCTCTTCCGTTTCATGTTCACGACCAAGGATGATTAACAAAACTCCCCCTCTCTCCCACGAATCCAAGGATAATTTTAACCAATCATGTTGAGGGAGTTTTGTTTATATGAAGTTCAAGTCCAATATCAATAGGAGGTCTTATGTACGAGTTTATACATATAAAAAAAATTATAAACTCATTTTTCGTTGGAGTTATATGCAACAAATCATTTTGAAATTTGAATAATGAATTTCAAAGATTTTTAGTTAGAGATTGATTTTGCAAACTTGAAAAGTTAAGGGGATAGTTATGGGGGAAAAAAAAAAAAAGAAGCCTTTTTAGATTATGTATATCAGTCTTGCCGACATACGACGTGTCGTATTAAGTGCATTGTTTTAAGTGGTTGTTGATGTTTAGAAGTCAATCTCTGTCAACCATTGCCCTTAATGTAATTGTTTATAGCGACTTTGTCGGTGTGCAGCTGTGGCTAATCAAGCTGAAACGAAAGAAAGCAACATTAGAATAATAAAAATTATCATAGATTTATACCAAATTCCAACCTTTTTTTTTTTTTTTTGTCACAGTTATATATGTAGAACGAATAGAGTTTAAGTTCGTGGCGGTGTATATGTAAGTGTTAAAGTAGTCAACTTTTTCCTTGTCCTCTGCATATGTTTGGACGTTTGACGCTTTATTATATTTATATTATATTTAAACACAACATAATATTTATATAAATATATAAATATTATATTTAAATATTAATTATATCATAATTTAAATTTAATATAATTATTATTTTATTATTTTTATTAATTATATCATATTTTTTATCTTTATTTTTAACAATCACATCATATACTCAATATTTAAATATAATTTAAATATTTTTTATCAAAAAAATTATATTTAAATATAATATAAATATTTTTATCCAAATTTATATTATATTCTAATAAAGCACGAACACAATGCATTATTCAAACAATTATTATTGTTCATGGTCCTACTAACCTAATTTTGTTTTTGCACACATGGCCCTTATTGTTCGTCGCCTTCATATTTCTTAATAGTGAATGTTAGATTAATCATCTCCACCTGTGGATCCAATCAGTAGTACTAATTTTTTTAATTTTATATTTTGTTCTTTAGCCTTTAAAATGCAAAAAGAATGAAATTTGGGAGTCCATTAAAGTTTTCACTAATTTCATTATGTTTTCTTTTTGGCTTTTTTAGTCGGTGCATCCTAAACTTATCATAAAATTATAATATATATTCTGAATTTTTATTTTTAACAATTTACATTATAAACTTATAAATTTGTAATAATTTGTATCACATTAGTTAACAATGTTATTTTTTAATGAAAATTGACACTTCACTTGCATACAGATTGTTAATTAAGAGTATAAAATTTTCTTCTTAATTAGTATTAATCTAAATTTATAATAAAGTTAATTTAAACTTTTCTATTTTAATAAAACTCGGATAAGTATATTTGGATTAATATTGATGAAAATGATTATTTATGTTATAAATTAATAACTCATATACAAATCACACGTCAATTTCCTTCAAAAGATTAATATTATTATTAATGAGGTGTAAATTGTTATACATTTATAAGTTCAAAGTATAAATTATAAAAATTAAAAATTTAAGGTATAAATTGTAACTTTGCTTTAAATTTGAGTTATATCATTTGTAAATTCAAGGTATAAATTGTCAAAATTAAAAATTCAAGATATAAATTGTAATCTTATAATAAATTTGAGATATACCACTATGAAAAAGCCTTTCATTTTCTTTGTTAAAATAGTTTTGTAGGATGAGGAAGGGATAGTGAATATAATAATATCATATATGAATGGAAAAAACACATAAAAAAATAATTACAGGATGCAAACTTGTTAGATATATATAGGATCAGGAACAAGTACACTTTAATTTATCAAATTTCATATTAATATTAAATTATTAGCATATTAATGACATCTAAGGGGCGTTTGGTAAACGCATTACATTTTGATTATATTTGAATGAAATTTGTTTTTTAAATGTTGTATTTGGTTGAAAAGTATTTGTTTTATATTTGAATGAAATGTGTGTTTGGATGAAAAGTATTTTAGAGTTGAAAAGTTGATGTGATTGGTAAAAATAGAGATAAATAGTGAAGTTGAAAAGTTAATGTGATTGTTTTAAAAATATTTTGAATAGTAATTATTTTTGTAGCACTATTGTAAAATTTATATTTAGTGTAAAATTGTATTGTATTTGAGTAAAATTAAAATGTAAGTTGGTTGCCAAACACCCCCTAAATTTGGACATAAAAATATTGGTGACAAAATTTTCCTCATGCAAGAATATATATCATTTTCAGTACATTTCGAATCTTGATGCTTAAATTCAGTATATATATATATACACACACACACACAAACATGCACATAGATATATATATATATATATATATGGAAGAGCAGTTTTATTGAAAGCTCCAAAAGGCGCAATAACGATTGTAAGGTAGTCTGTCTAATTAATTAAATGAGAAGGTTAAATAGAGCTAAAGAAGCTTCCCTAAAAAAAAAAAAAAAAAAAGTGCTTAAGAAGCAAAATATCTAGAACGATGGAAACTGCAGTCTAAAATTAAAGACATGCGTTGCGATCGGAATTTTCCCTCCCAACTCTTTTGCATATTAATAATGATTATGAAGTAATAGTGTAAAATGATAGTTATTATGAGTTTTTTTTTGGTAACAGATTAATATTCGGAGTTAGAAATTGGACATGAAAAACTAAATAGAAAAAAAAAAAAAACAAAACAAAAAACAAAATAATGGAGGACATGAACAAGAAAACAAGGGTCAACATGACACCGTTCATGCGCCGTTTGTTTCTCTCAGTATTATATTTCAGCAATGAGTTTGCTGCCGCTAGATCTCCGTTCCGTTTACGTCGGTGCGAGCCTTTCTGATGTCGATATAACATATACATATATCTTATATATGCGTGTGTGTGAAGAGTTTTTCACGTATCACGTGACTCAACATTCTCAGACATGACTCTTGTTGGCAATAATTGCTATTATTTTCATATCCAAAAGTTGAGATTCTCCTTTCAACTGGATTCCCCTTCAAACACGCCGATGGTAAAACATATATATATATATTATATTGTAACTTATACTTCAAAATAGCTACTTAGGTTTTGTTAGTATTTAATTCATAATTCAAAATTTTTATCTCAATTTTTGTATTTTTCTTAAAAATCAATAAAAATTATAATTAGATTTGAAAAAATAAACTAATTCCAACTTAAAAATTTAATCTACAACTAACAAACCAAACGAAAGCTTATATTTCGGTATTCTAACTCCACTTATAAATTAAACTACGATGATTTACAACATTTCCGTTGACAAGCGTGCAAACACAATCTAATTTTTTTGAAACTTAATTAATTGAAATTTATACTAATTCAATCACCTTACTAGTTATATATATTTTAAAAAAAGTAAAATTATTACTAGCTCTGTATGGAGAGAATTAGAACGTATTATTGGTTAATATTTAAATTCTTCTTCTTCTTCTTCTTTTATTTTTTTGTTCAAGTATGAAAGCAATAAAAGTAAAATGGTCACTACATACATTACAGGATTCTCTATAACAACAAGATCATAAAGAAAAAAAAAAAGAAATGGGTGTGAGTTGTAGTTTGATCAAGGCACAATCTATTAATAATTAAAGGGCCTGCATTATGAAATTTTCTTGTAATAATTATTTCGCTGGTCCCATGCTCTCATCCATTTTCCTTTTTGATTTGGTCCTTTGAAAGGTACCACCATTCTCACGCATCCTCATTCTTTAATTAGCAGTCTCGTCTCACTAATTTTTCCTTTTCTCTTTTGACAGAATTTTTGGAAGAGAAGTAGAGGTTACAATGAGAGAGTATGAGAAAGAGAGAGAGGGAGAGACGTTCACATGAGACTTGGTGTTGGTGATCTGATGTCTTGTCGAACCGTCGGTCTCTGTAGTTTGCAAGGGAGGTCGTAGAGGTCTTTGACTTTTAGTTTGTATCATCGGAGGAGGGGATAGTTTCGGTGATGGAGTTTGGCTAGGGGAGGAGAATAGCTTCCTTCTTCTGTAGATCTAAGACACATCCGTTACGAGATTCTAATGAAAATCTAAGAGCTAAGTTAAGGGAAGGAGGCAACTTTACTAGTCTGGTGCATGTAGTAAATTTTGACCGTCGATGGTGGTGCATAGGTCACATGTGCCGAAGCTTCGCTCGTGCTTTTGATGTCGTTTTATCCCAGCATTGTCTCTACCATTCGTTTTCATCTTCTGGCATTGAGAGACTCAATATTTTTGGCATATCTGTGGGATTTTCCCAAGTATTTTGGTTTTTAGTTTTTGAAATATAATAAGAGCATTGACTTTCTACCTTTGTGTGTTTGTTTTCTTTCGTGTTGTAATAATGGAAGTAGTGTCCCTGCTTTCCAACGCCGTCTCCTCTACTGCAACGATGGATTTCTTGTTGGCATTATAGTTATACGAAATGTGTATGATGGCTTCTATGTTACTCAGTCATGACTCTCAATTGATTGACAGTATTCATTGATTGTGAAGGTATTTTCTGAAAGAGTTATATGTGAGCTTGTTTTAGACTAGCTGAGGAATTTTCTTGTTATTAGATCTCAGCGTACGTCTCACTTCTTGAGTATTATTCGATTTCACTCGTGGATTCAATCTCTATTGTAGATTATCTCTCGTTTTGTACAAGATTATACACATATTTATTGGAGTTTATAATCTTTTCTAAGTTTAACACAATTTCCTCTTTAGGGAAAAAAAAAAAAAAGAATTTATGGGGAAGAAAAAAGGGTTTTTGGGTGCAGGAAGTCATCGGTTCCAGCCAGGACTGTCATGGAACGTCCGAGCCCAAATTTAAATAATTCTAGAGGCCCGAATTCCATTCCATATATGTTAAGAATTAGAGGCTTCATTGTCAGAATAATTAAAATCGTAGAGGAAAATAAACAAACAAAAACATGAGAGATTCATAATGATTTTGTGAAACCCACGTTTACTTTTAACAATTATAATAATTTACTGCAATAATCAAGAAGTTTATAAAAAAAAAAAATCACAGATCTTTTTTATTTTTTTTAAACTAAAAACTGCATCCTCAAACGTATGCATAAAATCTAGAACTTTGTCCGTGTGTTATCTCTACTTTAAGCTCCATAACTTAACACTATGAAATCAATATCAACATTAGTAGCATCACAGGAGTCATATATTGGTGAATTTGATTGCCAACATTTTTTCATTTAAAATGGAATTTTAAACGACAAGAGACGTAGCAAATCCGGATATAGATGCAGTCCATAGGGTGGCCAGTTATATTCCCGTGGTAAAAGGATCTTTGAAAATGGTTGCATGTTGCGTTGGTGATAATCCAAAACGTGGACGGATGCTAGCTTTGAGTATCCATCCTATAAATTAATCTAAATTATGGTGGTGGTCATGGTATCGATTGGACAATAGATGCGTCGAACATTTTTTTTTTTTTTGGTTACAGTAATAAATTCCACCACTTTCTGTGGAGGTTCTTGATAGATTAGGTTCCTAATGTTGGAGCTTCGTGTCCACCTTCATCAACCATACTTTTTTTTTTTCCTTCAAAGAAAGGTATTTCCCTATGTGTATAAACGGTGGTTCTATTAACACACCACTCTTAAATTCAAAATTTCCCCTGATTATTATAAAATAAAAAGCACTCTACCATTTCAAATTTCTTTTCACACCCACCTTTTTTTTTTGTTTTGAAATTCTATTGTAGGTTGAGTTAAAAAGGTTAGAAGAAAAAAAAAAGTTTTAAAAGGAAAAAAAAAAGGACAAACAACATAACATATTCATATATATATATAATAGATTAAAGTTTTTGCAAGAAAAAATAAAAAAAAACAACATATTACATATTCATATATTCCTAATAACATATATAATATTTAAAATATAAAAGGTTTAAAATTTTTTTAAAAATAACCTATATGCTACAAATATAAAAGTACGAAGATAACTAAATAAAAAAAATTATTCTGAAAAAAAAAAATCAAACAAAAGTAATTGAAATGAACAGGAAATAAAATTTAAAAAATAAGAAAAAATCTATAAATTATTCCTAACTAGTTTTAAATTTTTAAAAACTAAAATTATAGCATATATATTATTTTTAAAAACTTTTGAAAGTAAATAACATATTAGTTTAAAATTAGGGTTTTTGTTATAGGTTTCCATATAGTAATATTTATAAATTATTTATTTAAAAAATTTGATATATAAATGTGTGTAGAAAGAGAAAAAGAATGTAATTGAATTTCATTTTTTATAGTAGAATTTTATTTATGTAATGAAGTTTATTGTTGTTGTTCTTCTATATCATTTTGTTTAAGGGTTTTTTTTTATAATTAAAGAATTTAATTAATAAGAGTTGTGTACGGTAAAGGGCTATGCCAATAAAACCACTCATATATAAAACCTAGACATATTTTTTGCTATATATAAATCAATGGAGATATAAACTCTCTCGCCATTTATAGTTCTTGCAATTACTCACGCACATATTATGCAATCTTCAGTCTTCTTTTAAATAGGCGCACTATTCTTTTCGGCATTTCCTGTCAACAAATGGTGACTAAGAGTTTTTCACTATATTTTTATTATTTCCTTAATTACTTCACTATCTTTATTTGCAGCTTGTTTCCTTAGAAATGGTAATCATTTCACTATCTTTACCTCAAACATTTAAACTTCAACTAATTATTTGTATTTTTTTGGCAGTACTTTGCCCTCTACCACTGACATATAGTCATACCATATTAGTGAGAATAACACGTATTAAAATCTTCATATATCCCCTGCTAAAACTATATCCTTAAGTTTTTTACATTGAATTTTTTTAATTAAAGCTATATCTTTAAGTTTTTTATATTGATGTTATTTATTTTTCATTAACAAAAGTATGCATATCTCGATCATAATATATGTCTTGCTTCGCCGGTGATAGCATGTATTTTTTAAAATTTTGTGTATGTTTACGTGAGGCAGAGTTGCATGGAGGGAAACGAGAAGAGCCACCTGTCAGCAGGGCCATGGGGAGGAGAGTGCGGTACGCGGTGGGACGACGGCGTTTACTGCTCCATAAGGCAAATGCTAATCAGCCACGAAGCTGTGATCGACGCCATTCAGATCGAATACGACATCAGGGGACGCGCCGTTTGGTCGGAGAAGCACGGCGGAGGCGGCGGAGTCAAAACCGAAAAAGTCAAACTCGACTACCCAGAAGAGTACCTGGTTTCCCTCAGCGGTCACTACGGCAGAATTTCCGAATACGGACCCGCCGTCGTCCGGTCGCTCGTGCTGGAGAGCAACAAGAGACGCTACGGGCCTTTTGGGTTTCAGCAAGGGAACCGCTTTTCCTTTGCGTTGACCGGTGGGAAGATCGTGGGCTTTCATGGCCGGTGTGGGGATCATTTGGACTCCATCGGAGTCTATTTTAAGCCCTTTGTGATCGTGAAGTCGGCCCAAGCTCACTCCCAGGCCCAGGTTTTGGCCCAGAACAGATTGGGTGCTGGTGTCGGGCTTGTGGGGAACAAACAATTTGATATCATGGATGCCGTTAGAGAGAGGATGGATGGTACGTTGGTTTCTAGTTCAGCTTTTGGTGAACGTGAAAGAAAGGAAAAGGCAAGTCATAGTACTTTTGTTATTTTTCTTTTTTGTTTGATTTTGCTAATAAAATTGGAGATTTTTTTTATAAAACGCATTTTACTTGTGGATTTATATTAGACTATTGGTTGAAATTGTAATTTATACGAGCAGTGAAAAAGAACAGTTTTTACTATATAAATCTTCAATAAAATGTTGGAGACTGGTTATAAACTTTTGTTATTCGTCCATCTTTTATTTTCCACTGGATCACAGGTGAAAGAATACTATCCTAACGCGAGACACCCTATAAGGGAAAAGGATGACTACATGGCTGAATATAAAACCCAGGATAAGGTTTAATATTGGTTTGCATTTTGTATTTTACTTTTACTAAAATGCTCCTAACTTTTGTCCTAAAAAAACAAAAAAATGCTTACAACTCGTATGACAATTGTAACTCTATAGGTATTTACCACCAGCGAAGATTTAAAGGGATACTCAAACATGAGGTTTTTTCCTATTGATAATAAAGATTTAAGGCCTTCACCCGATAAAGGGTGTAGTGACTATGAAGCAAGGGAGAAGATGAAGGTAAGTGATCTTTTATACAATAACCTCCCTTTATTTTCTAATGAAAATTAATTATTTGTTACTGATTTACCTGTTAAAAAACTGCTATAGGGTTATGGTTTTGCTAAGAGAAGAAAAGGATTACTCAAACACGAGACAGACTAATAATACTAATATGTTCATTACAAAAATAAAAAAACCTATAACGAATATGATATAAAAGATAAGGTACAAATGAAAATTCAATTTTTTTTTCAAACCAAGTGCGAGTGTTTGTATATATCTAGATAAAAAGTTGTTTTAAGTTATATAACATGCACATATATAGCTTTGAAGAGCTTTGAACGCTTTATTTCAGTTGTACACTACACCTCGAAATGGAAAGGGGTTGCCAAATGGGAGACAGGCAGTATCCTTGGGACCTTGGGGTGGTAATGGCGGCTTGCTATTTGATGATGGGGTGTATACAGGAGTTAGAGAAATTCAGCTGGCACGCTCTGGAGGAGTCATTTCCATCAAAATCCGCTACGACATAAATGGGCAGGCCGTCTGGGGAGACAAAAACGGTGGAAGTGGGGGGTTCAGATTGGACAAGGTAACTATTAAGCAAAAAAAAGTTCAAAATCATGACAATTTATGAACATGAATGTGTCATTACCTAACTATTTCAACTGTCATTGAATTATTAGATAACTTTGGACTACCCTGATGAATTCTTGACACATATAAGTGGATATTACGGATCAACAATCTTTAGAGGACCTGTCGTGATCAAGTCTCTAACTTTTTACACGAACAAGAAGAAGTATGGTCCCTTTGGAGATGAGCAAGGAATTCCTTTTTCTTCTGGCCAAAAGGATGGCATTATTGTTGGATTTCATGGGAGAAAAGGATGCTTATTAGATTCTATTGGCGTTCACTTCCTAGAAGGGAAACAATCATCGTTTCGGCCTTGTTTCGACAACTACTCAACAACAACGACTGACATGATATATGGTGATCAGGTAAATAAATTAATACAGTCAAAACAAAAAAAAAGTTGGCACCAAACTCCACCCTCCCCGCTTGCTTAAATAGTCTGAATCGGGCTAAAAAGTTATTCATGATCTATGTATATATAATAAATGAAAGATATAAAATCCCCTATGATAAGAGGTCATTCCTTTAAATTTCCCTAATTTTGCTTGTTGCACTCAACAGAAGGTGGTTCCAAGGCCGGCGAAAAGTCCAACCCCGTGTGGTCCAGGGCTTCTACTACCGGGGATGGTGAAAGAACCAGTCCCATGTGGACCAGGGCCTTGGGGTGGGGATGGTGGTAGCCCATGGGATGATGGCGTCTTCACTGGGATTAAGAAAATTTTCTTGGCTAAAGGAGAAGAAGCCATTTATGCTATTCAGATTGAGTATGATCAGAACGGCCAAGCAATGTGGTCTGTTGAGCATGGAAGCAACAACGAGGGTAGCTACCATGTGGTAATAGTCGTTTTCATTAATTTATATTCTAATTATTTAGAAACGGATGCATTATTTAAGAGTTATAATAACATATAATTGAGTGTTCATTTTCAATCATTAATCAATGTATCAATTATGAGTATTCTTAACTTATGAATTTGGTTTTATGCAGATCAAATTTGAGTATCCACATGAAGTGCTCACTTGCATAAGTGGGTATTATGGGCCAGTCAAGGGAGATGAATGCAAAAAAGTGGTTAAGTGTCTCACTTTCCAAACCAATAAAGGAAGGTATGGACCGTATGGACAGGAGAGAGGCACATATTTCACGTCTGCAAAGACAGAAGGGAAAATAGTTGGATTCCATGGAATGAGTGGCTGCTATCTTTATGCTATTGGAGTCCATACGCAGCATTGGTAGAACGATTAGGTTGAGCAACGGTCTATCAAAATGATGCTCAACAGAACCTCCTCTTAAGCTAACTGCTTAGAAAACAAAGCCTATGGTACATGTGGAACGATTATCTGCAAACTTAGGTGACTATGGGAAAGTAATTGCGTATGAAAAAGAGAGAAATAAGATCAATTAGCCAATTTCATATACATCTACAATACAAATGAAGTGTCTATTAAGTACTGAAATATAATGATGTCATGTGAAAGAATAATAAATATATTTAATATGGTTGTTATTTATATTAGTGATAATAAAACAAATCTCTGTACTTAATTATAGATAATATATAGGTTGTTGATCTTTTTTTAGCATGTTACTTTACATGCACGCTGATAAGAAAACGTTTTTTTATTTTAATTTTTTTTTTTTGAAATTGAGAAGTTAATTTTCAAAGAAAAGAGTCTAAAATTTAGAAATGAAGATGAAGAAGTGTGTTTTTTTTTTTTTTAACATTGCGAAACAGAAAAGTATAAAGAAATTGAACAATCTTTCACGAGGAATTCAGCCACCATAATGTAACAAATAGGGACATACAATAAGTAATTTCCAATAAGCGACATGTAGTTTTCGTGAAACAAGAAAACGACGTGTTATTTTATTTAGAACGAAATATAAGTTCTTTTGGCAAATTATTTCTGATGGGACGAGGCAAGTATCATTCCCTTCATGTCAAGGAAATTTGTTTCTTTTAGATAAACGTCATATCGTTTTTTCTAAACGAAATCACAAAAAGAAATGTAGTCAAGTGGTTACAATGAACGACATGTTACTTATCGAATAAACGAGCCTTTTCTCCCTTCGAATCAAAGACGACAAGCTACTTAGGAGAAATAATAATAACAATAAATAAAGACGACATTTATTCCCTTTAAAATAAAGGCGAAATGTGGACAACGCTGAAGTATCTTTCTTCGGTAAAACTTCATGTCGTTTTCTTCTAAAAGACCTCGTTCTCACCATCAAAAATAAAAAGGTCACGTCGTTTAATTAGAAACTATTTACACATTTTCTCAATACGTCATGTCGTTTCATGTAAACATTTTCTTGCTCCGATGTCCAGTGGAGTTCTGATCAAAGCCACGTGTGCAGCGCTCAATCCGTTACTTACCCCTTTCCTTCCACAAAATCAGCAGTGAACAGAAAATGTAGACTTTCAGGGAATTCAACCCCCCCCAAAAAAAAAAAAAAAAATGCTTATAAACTGCAACAATGGAGAACGTCGTAATTCGCTGCAACTTTATGCCTTTAGCTGTAACCATAATTCCCACTAGAGCAAGCATAATTCCCACGAAGCAGACTGGCTCTTTCTCCTCAGAAGCTCGGCCCAAATCCCCAGACTCCCATTTGGACACCCTCTGCAGAAACGGACGCCTCGGCGACGCCATGGCGGCTCTGGACTCCATTGCCGAACGTGGGTCAAAGGTAAAACCCAGTACCTATATGAACTTACTTCAGTCCTGCATCGACTCAAATTCTATTGAGCTGGGTCGGAAGCTCCATGCTATGTTGGACCTTGTCGAGCACGTTAACCCGTTTGTTGAGACTAAGCTAGTAAGTATGTACGCGAAATGCGGTTACTTTAATGATGCACGCATAGTGTTTGATGGAATGCGTGAGAGAAACCTGTTCACGTGGTCGGCTATGATCGGTGCCTGCTCTAGAGAGCAGAGGTGGAAGGAGGTTTTGAAGCTTTTCTTTTTGATGATTGGAGATGGTGTTCTTCCTGATAAGTTTCTGTTGCCTAAGATCTTGGAGGCTTGTGGGAATTGCGGGGATTTCGAGACGGCCAATGTGATACATTCCATGGTGGTTCGATGTGGTTTTTGTCGTTCTATTAGAGTCAACAATTCGATTTTGGCTGTGTATGCGAAATGCAGTAAAATGAATTGGGCAAGGAGGTTTTTTGAGAATATGGACAAGAGAGACATGGTTAGTTGGAATGCGATTATATCTGGGTTTTGCCAGAAGGGTCAGGTGGGAGAAGCTACTAGATTGTTTGATGCAATGAGAGAAGAAGGGACCGAACCGGGTTTGGTAACTTGGAACATAATGATTGCTTTATATAACCAGTTAGGGCAGACTGAAGTTGCCATGGAACTGATGAAGAAGATGGAAGGTTTGGGGATAACTCCAGATGTGTTTACTTGGACTTCTATGATATCGGGATTTGCTCAAAACAACAGGAGAAGTCAGGCATTGGATTTGTTCAAGGAGATGCTTTTGGTGGGAGTGAAACCAAATGCAGTTACGATTACTAGTGCAGTTTCGGCTTGTGCATCACTAAAATCACTTGGCAAGGGAATGGAAATCCATGCTTTTGCGATTAAGATTGGTCTTATTGATGACGTTCTGGTTGGAAATTCACTCATTGACATGTATGCCAAGTGTGGGGAAATGGAAGCTGCTCAAGAGGTCTTTGATATGATCGTAAACAAAGATGTTTATACTTGGAACTCGTTGATTGGAGGGTATTGCCAAGCTGGTTACTGTGGTAAGGCTTGTGAACTCTTCATCAAAATGCAGGAATCAGATGTAGCGCCTAATGTTATCACATGGAATGTGATGATCTCGGGGTATATACAGAATGGTGATGAGGACCAAGCCATGGATCTATTTCGAAGGATGGAAAAAGATGGCAAAGTCAAGCAAAACACTGCATCATGGAACTCTCTAATCGCTGGTTACTTGCAACTTGGGGAAAAAGACAAGGCACTTGGGATATTTCGACAGATGCAATCCTGCTGTGTTAGTCCCAATTTGGTAACCATGTTAAGCATCTTGCCTGCTTGTGCAAATCTACTGGCGGCAAAAAAGGTGAGGGAGATACATTGTTGCATACTACGTAAAAGCTTGGAGTCTGAACTTCCAGTGCTAAATTCATTAGTAGACAGTTATGCCAAAGCAGGAAATCTGTCATATTCGAAGGTTATATTTAATAA
This sequence comes from Antiaris toxicaria, assembly GCA_035233585.1. Lineage (NCBI taxonomy): Eukaryota > Viridiplantae > Streptophyta > Magnoliopsida > Rosales > Moraceae > Antiaris > Antiaris toxicaria. Next base: position 25,305,275 of record CP141160.1, on the reverse strand, counting down.
AATGTTATCAAAAGATATCATCACTTGGAACTCGATCATTTCTGGTTTTGTCTTGCATGGTTTCTCAAGTGTTGCTGTTGATCTCTTCGATCACATGAAGAGATCAGGACTGAAACCAAATAGAGGTACTCTTTTAAGTATTATCTATGCATACAGTCTTTCCGGTCAAGTGGACGAGGGGAAGCGAGCTTTCTATAGCATCACCAAAGATTACAACATTGTTCCTGGTCTAGAACATTACGTGGCTATGTTAGATTTATATGGCCGTACTGGGAGGCTGGGCGAAGCAATGGAGTTCATTGAAAATATGCCAATAGAACCAGACTCTTCAGTATGGGCTGCCTTGCTCACTGCGAGTAGGACTCATAGAAACAGCGGCTTCATAGTGCATGCTCTGGACAACATACTCAAGTTGGAACCAGGGAATTACTTGATTCAGCGCTTTCGAGCGCAAGCAGATGCATTAGTTGTGAAATCTGGGAATGATCCAAAAATGAGAAAGCTTGAAAAAGAGAATGCCACAAAAAGGCAAACTGGTAGGTGCTGGATTGAACTGAAAAATAGAGTCTACACATTTGTCAATGGTGATCAATCCGAACCTTATCTCTATCCTTGGATCCATGACATAGCGGGAAAAGTAAGTAAATCTAATTTCCATGAGGGGCTTTGCATTGAGGAGGAAGAGAAAGAAGAGGTCGGTGGCGTGCACAGTGAAAAGATTGCAATTGCTTTTGCACTTACTGGCTTCCCGAGGAAAGCGCAATGCATAAGGATAGTTAAAAGCCTGAGAATGTGTGGAAACTGCCATGAGACAGCAAAGTACATCTCTAAGGCATACGGGTGTAAAATATACGTGAGTGACTTGAAGTGCCTACATTGTTTCAGTAATGGGCATTGTTCTTGTAGAGACTATTGGTAAAGGTTAAAGATTCCAAAAGCGGGAGAATTAGTTTAAAAATGGAATTGCTCTTCTTCATTAATACTATTTATTTATTTATTTTTCTAACTGCTACTGTATACAAAATGAGTATTTATTGTTTTGAAGAAGCATGAATTCTTGAAGTCTTAAACTGTTCTACCGTGGACAGCTCGCTTAGTTTTCAAGCAACCTTATCTGGTCTAAGTGAAGAATCCTTTTTTTTTTTAAATAAATATGCTTAGTGGAATGGTGTGATTACGAAATCGAATACAAAGAAGTACACTCTTTCATAATTAATTTGAGCACAGAAATTTTTGTTTTTGTTCTTTTATTTTATTTTATTTTATTTTGCTTGACCATGGAGGTATAGTTTGCTTCCTTGCAAGTTCAAAAAATAAAAAAATAAAAAAACCAAATGTACCACTAAATTACAAAACTATGGGCAGGCGTGAGGTAAATTCCTTTGGGATTCTGGTGGAGACAAATTAACAGGATTCCTGGCTGAATCCAGAGGGGAAAAAAAAAGTTTTGTTCTTCCCTCAATGATTCTCAGAGCTGGAGGAAGAAAAAGCTGATAGAACGTAAACAACTTTTTTCTTTCATAAGTTGGGAAAGGACAGGGAAAGATTTTGATGTGCATTACGTTTCTTTTTCTCATGCAGAAATGCTTAATTTATTCGAAAATGAAAGAAAAATGAGAATAAAGGGTTTTCTAGAAATAAATTTTCTGCTCCCATTTATGGATTCTGGCATATTTCCTATATTAAGTTGATACTGTCACTGAAAGAAAATCTCTGACCGTCAGAAAAATATAAAATATAATAAACTCAAGCATTTTTGTTGAAGGATCTGATGCTTCTCTATTCAACCCTTGCCCTCCATAGTGCACATCCAGAATTAGCTCCTTCCAAACAGTTCAAATCCCTTCCATTTTTTAAGTCTTTCCCACTACCAAACACTCTTTTCTGTGTCAATAAAATCCCACTCATTTCTTACCTCTCCTCTTAGTGCTACATCCATACACAGACCCTCCAATTCCTTACCTTTCTCCTTTTTCTCTGCCACCCTTTGGTCTCTGTTCGAACATGGTAAGTAATTACTCGTTTAACTTTGCGGCCAAAAAAAAAAAAACTCATTTTTATAGCAGATTGATTAATGTTGGTGAATATCATTGTTATACAGAGTACTTATGAGGAGTCACCGAAAAAGGCAGTGTCAGTAGGACCATGGGGAGGAAAAGATGGGATTGCTTTTGATGATGGAGTCTACTCGACGGTGAGGCAAGTGGTGATTGTTCACGGAGCAGCCATTGATTCCATTCAGATTGAATATGACAAGAACAACACTTCAGTTTGGTCGGAGAAGCATGGCGGTCGCGGAGGCTATGTAACTAACAAGGTAAATCTAACTGACTCTATTAACTAGTTGGTTTTCTTTTCTTAATCATCAAGAAATTGTGGGGTGAAATTGTACTAGTACTTATGCATAAATTGCCCTTTAACTTCACTGATCATCGCCAACACCAATCACATTAATAAATGAGTGTGAATATTTTTCCTGATGCAGAGTTAACACAAGTAGCTCTCACGTAGAGCGTGAGGCACTATAAATTTTGTGTTGGTTTGGATTTTTTTAATTACTGCTGTTTTTAGAAAAGGATTATGGCACTTAATCCATAAAATTTTGATGATAAAAAGGTTTTTAACTAGTGACTGGCTATAGATGCAATACCATTCGAGATATCTTAACTTATCGGATGATGTTCTATCACATGATAACTTTCATGAACATTATGTCTTGTACAGGTCAAGCTTGATTACCCTGATGAGTATTTAACCTCAATTAACGGTTACTATGGCAAGCTAACCGAGTGGGGCTCGGCCATAATTCGATCACTAACATTGACAAGCAACAAGAAAACATACGGCCCATTTGGTGCTGAACAAGGAACGTGTTTTTCATTCCCAATGAATGGTGTAAAGATCGTTGGGTTTCACGGCATGGTTGGTTGGTTTGTTGACTCAATTGGGGTCCATGTGAAGCCTGTTGATCAGAAACAGACTGAGCAGACCAGAACTCTGTTTCACACGCAGAACTACGTTGTTAATGCAACATCAGATAATGTCAATGGCTTTTCAGTGATACAAGGGAGTATAGGCCAAAACTATGATATAGTTCTTGCTCTTAGACAGAGATCAGATGACTCTGTCTCTAAAGAATCTAGTATGCCTTTATCCAACAAATTCTCAAAGCAAGTTACTAGCTCTGATTCTGATTCTGATAGAGATTCAAGTAACACCAGAAAGAATGATCCCAGAAAGAAGGTGAGGAATCTTTTGCATCAAGAAAAAAGTGAGTTGTATTTTTATATCAGTTAGAACTCATATATGTTAGATTTGTATGAGAACCGGCCTCATAAAAAGCAGTCTCAAAATTGATGCGTGAATTTATATTTGGTTAAAAATATGTGGTGAAAACGACTGCTAACCTGGTTAAATTTACCATCGCCCTTTACAAAGGTTCTCTATTAGTTGTTAATGCTTTTGTATGGTTGTTTTTTCATCAAATTTTACTAGATTTGCATGCTATTTGATTGCAGATGATGCCCATTGTGGGGAAGCTGCCCTCGGTGGTTGAAGGTACAGTGAAATATGGGCCATGGGGTGGTTCTGGTGGGGCTGCATTTGATGATGGAGCTTGTACTGGCATCAAACAAATCAACATTTCTCGCAACGTTGGAATTGTGTATATTAGAGTCCTTTATGTACGCAACGGTGAATCCATATGGGGCAACAAGCATGGTGGAACTGGAGGTTTTAGAACCGACAAGGTGAAAATATAATCATCTAATGATAATCACATGGAAAATAATGAACTGCTTTGAATTTGTGTTAAAAATACGTTACTAATCACTGTTTTGTTATGTTTGTTGCACATGACGCAGATAGTTTTTGACTATCCAAATGAAGTTTTGACACACATAACGGGGACCTTTAGCCCTGCAATGATCATGGGGCCTAATGTGATAAAGTCTCTGACATTCTACACCACCAAAGGAAGACACGGCCCGTTTGGAGAAGAACAAGGATGTCGTTTTACTTCCAAGCTCAAGGAAGGGAGAATTGTTGGTTTTCATGGGAGAAAAGGGTTGTTCTTAGATGCTCTTGGTGTGCATTTTATAGAAGGGAAAGTGATTACTCCTGAGATAGATCCTTCTTCCAAATCAATCACCCCAGATAATAATCATCAATCCACATTATCCGAGATAGATCATCCTCAGTGGCCCAACAAGTTGGTTCTTACAAAACGAGGACCAGCAGAAGAGGTAAATCTGAAATCGTGTCACATCTAGCTGTAATTCCATTCATAACCTACTTTTTTTTTTTTTTAACAGATCACAGATTGACATCTATACTCCGACGTTCACATGTTACAAAACACATTTTAGTGATCAAAAAAGGTCCACTAGTGTTACTAACCTTTTTTTTTTTTTTTTGGTTTCTATAATTTAGAAAGTTGCTTGTGGAGTGGTAAAAGAACCTTCTCCATGTGGACCGGGACCGTGGGGTGGAGATGGAGGCAGGCCATGGGATGATGGAGTATATTCTGGGATTAAGCAGATATATTTGACAAAATCCCCAGAAGCCATTTGCTCAATACAGATTGAGTATGATCGGAACAATCAATCTGTTTGGTCTGCTAAGCATGGAGGGAATGGAGGAAACATAACGCATCGGGTAACAAACAATCTTGTACTAGCCGTATTTAGACAAAAGTTCAAGCTAATTGTTTTTTGAGCCTGTTGAGTGAGATGGAGTGTATTTTTTGCAGATAAAATTGGAGTGCCCGCATGAGGTGCTCATTTGCATATCTGGTTTTTATGGTGCAATTACTAAGGATGACAAACACAAAGTAATTAAGTCGTTAACATTTTACACTAGTCGTGGGAAGTACGGTCCATTCGGAGATGAGATTGGGACATATTTCACTTCTACTACCACAGAGGGAAAGGTGGTTGGCTTACATGGGAGGAGCAGTTTGTACTTGGATGCCATTGGTGTTCACATGCAACACTGGCTGGGAAATCAGAGAACCTCAAAGTCCTCTCTTTTCAAAATCTTCTGAGTGCTCTCTTTGTGTTTCTAAAATATTATGTGATATTTTCTTGGATTTTCGTATGCATCGGATGAAATAAGCAAAAACTTGGTATGGTGTGAATAAAAGAAGAAATAAAACCTCTTGGCTAAGTTTTTATATCCTACGTAGCTAGTTCTGTGTTGATGTATTCTTGTTAAATCCAGATTGGTTTCAAACTGTTGTCTTACCTTAATTGTCTCATAAGGCATAATTTTCAGTTTCTTATTTTCAAATTACCACAAAAAAAAAAAAAAAATATTGGAAAGAGGGAGGCACGCACCTGAGGACAAACACAGGAAAATCCATTTATAAACGACATGTCGTTTAAAGTTAAAATGTTTATGCACGACAAGGGTATCATAAAGAACACAACTCGCTATAAAACAACATCCGAATATACGAAAACGACATTCATAGATGAGATATAGAAAGGCGACAAATTGACAGCCATTACACAGTACTGCATCGAGATGGACATCGTAGAACTAGAGACGCAAGACCAAGATTACGAACAACTGCAAATGACTTTCTTTTTTATTATAAATGCATGTCGTACAGAGATAACATCGTAAAAAAAAAACACGTCAAAGTTGAGATGCAAGTGTAACAGAGTGGCCACGGGAGGAGAGCATAAGTATAAAAACAACAATCATTGAGAACCAACAACCATTATAAGAGATGTGGTAAAAACACGGCATGATGACGTAGAGCGGAAATGACATGTCCTATACAGATTTTTTTTAGTAGGATATAGAATATCATTGTGTGGTTGTAATTTCACGTTGACTTCACCACAAACATTGCATGGAACGCCAATTGATACTATCGAAGAACGACAATTATTGAAAAGGATGTCCCATGATCGACAAGACAAAATAATGGTTCTTAAAGAAAAACGACAACTTAAAAGCTTCTTGTATTGAAAATGGTAATTCATTCGCATAGAGAGGAACGACACGGTGGAGATGTGACTGTGGGATTGAGAAACAGCATCCCAGGAAACAGGTTGGTGCGGTCTACAGACACATAAAACGACGTGTTCAAGGGTAAGGAAATTGTAGATACGGGATTATCATTGGGAATAAACATCCCTGTGAAACGAGTTGGTTGAGACTTGAGACAAATATGGAACCGACATGTCGTAGATGAATGATGACATATGCTAACCATAATTTTTTAGATTTTTTTTTTTTTTCATTTTTCTGAGACATAGAAATAATTTTTTGGAATTACGACGTTGATAAAGGATAATTCTTAAATGACATCATATAAAGGAAGATCTTTAAGAAGGACCATACAACTTGAGTTGCAAATTAAGACTACGTATAAATACATAATATTCTTTGTATCTAAGGCTTCGTTTGGATATTGAGTTCACTCAAAATTTTAGATTCAGTTTTGTGTTAGTATGAAAAATCAATAAAAATTATAATTTAAACAATCAATTTTAATGATAAAATATTATTTTATTTTAAATTTAACCTATGAATCAAATATATCTTAAATATGTAAAGCACATCTTTGAAATATTATCTTATTTATAATGAGTTTAGCATTTTTACCTTCTTATATTATTAAAAAAAAAAAAAAGTAGTTAACAGGGTAAAAATCCAAACGACAAAAAACCTAACATGTACACCAAGACACATATTGGGCCTTGGGCCAATTCCAGCAGAAACCGACACATACAGAATACATTCATCAGAGCCCAACAGTTTAGAAATGGCCACTTTTCTGAGTAAGGAGTACCAGATACACCAATATCCATATTTTAACTTTCGAGTTAACTCACGTACAGTTAGTTGTAAACATTCATACAAGTTATAATATTTTAACTTTTGAGGTAACTCGCGTACAGTTAGTTGTATACATTCATACAAGTTATGTTTTGGTATTCAAATATTGGTATTAAATTTGGTGTCATTTTTCTTTCTGAATATAGGAAGCCACTAATTTACAAATGATATAAAAAAATAATAATAAAGAGTGAAAAAGCTATGTAGCAGTGGTGGTTTTATAGTCATCAAAAATATGAAAAAGAAAGGTTTGAAAGCACAGAGACACCGAGAGTACATCAGTAGATATGAAATTATCGCTAGGCATGCTTGCGATCACACATTTGATTATCAAATTAAGTGAACAATGATTGTAGTAAGTTTCAGTCTTTTTTCATACTCCATGGTTCAGTCAGACTCAGAATATAAATGAAGGTGGCAATAAAATCTAGGGTTAGAAGAAATTGAAATGGACCTATGACCTACAAATATCACATTCAGTACTCAGGAAGGGCGTCATCATCCATGTGCAACTTGTGGACAATCCCAAAACGAATGGCACCAAACAACGGAAACCCCAACTGATCATCAGACACATTGACATTGTGGTTATGTAACCCCCCCAATAATGGACCAATAATACATTGATAGATTCTCTTCTCATTACCTAATTAATTAATTATCTTTTGCATGGAGGAAACGTGGCACGTGAAGCGATTGGCACTCTCTAACCTTCGTGGGGCTTTGCATGATATGACACCGTTTTGGTTAGTATCATATCAGTGCTTCTCTTCTAAAGAAAAATCAGATTCTAACTCATATAGTACTTATTTCCCCTTTATTATGACCGACTTTATTCGTGTATATATACATGCATATACACATATAGTGATCCATATTCACCGAGTGCACTTTGCATAAAGATAATTACTCTATTAAAAGTTTTGTATCGCGTTATCTCTTTTAATTTTTTTTTAATTTAAATGTTAAATGTTATCAGAACGATAAATATCAAACTAACTATATACCTTAGCATCATCTCTTGACAATCGTCATCTTATGCTCATGCCCACTCTCTTGATGATTATTGTTCTAATGCAATCTCTTAACGTTTGTCATCCATGTGCTCTTATGAAAATCAAAAGAAAATCACAAAGAAAAATGAAAAAAAAATATTTTTCTGCCACACGTCTCATTCTTTCTGCTGTGGTCCAGGGTTAGAATCTCTTATAGAAGCTTCATCTTGTGGGGGCTTTTTAGGGAAAAAGCTAACAATTTGTATCCTTTATTAGGAGTTTTACATTTATTCGTAATATCATTTTCGTACAAAGAAATCTCTTGTATAAGGATAATTTTTTCGTCTTCGGTAACTTATAACCGTATTATATAATTGTTTTTAGTATTACTTACCTGTGAATCTTCTCTAGTCTCGTAATCCATAGTTGCAAGCACATTTGTTGAATCACATCAAACCTTTCTAATCTCTTTCACTTTTATTTAATTTTCAATTTATATGACAAGATATATATCCAAGAAAAAATGTTAGTGAGTCCCTCTTCCTCTTGTTGGTTTCTCATAATAGTAAATTCTCTACCGATTTGATCAATAGAAATTTGAATTATTAAATTGAGAATGCTTGAGTTTGATTCATGCCGTTAGTTGTACGGAGAGAGAGAGAGAGAGAGATCAAAGAGAGAGTAGAGGGTATAATAATTATGAGACATTTGAAAGGTCAGTACCACAAGGGTCTCAAATATTGATTAATTATCTAAAAGTTCTTCATAATACTAGTAGTATTATAAACCTATTCCACCTGCCATATACATTGCTAAATATAGCAGCGTGAATCATAGTTTAATATGACAATGACATGACCAAGTGGATGAAATGAAAGGGATGGCCCAGGGAAATCAATCTATATCTGCATTATGAGAACCTGTAAAATTCGTTTCCGATTTATTCTTTTCTTAATTTGCTTGATCTTCTACCCCGAAAAAATGAATGGGAATCTTTTACTCAATTATTATATTCTACGTTTACTGCTATATATAGCTTAATTTTCCAATTGAAGATCTAGTTTCTAAATGATATTTAAGAGGTAACGTAATTTATTATGCAAATCCCTACCAAATATTAACCATGAGAGACCTATAGCTATAGACACGTCTCAGTTACTTTGCAACAACAGTCTTAAATTAATTAGTACTAATTAGTTAAGCAACTGATGCATATAAACCAAAAAATAATAATAAAGTGGAAGAATATGCTTATATTAAATGATAAAGCGAAAACGGAAGATCTAATAATTAAACTGAGATAGCACTTGGGAATGAGCTGTAAAAATAAGTAAAAGCAAGTTTGGAAAACCATCCTTTAATTTCCTTGCTTCTCGTATTGCATACACTCTTTTCCTTTTTCAAAGCCTAGCTATATGGAACCCTTATTAAATCAGTAGGGGTTTCTGTAGTAGAAAGAAAAAACTATGATTTCTCCACACATATACATACACATGATGTATACATATACAGAAAAGGAAAAAGAAGAAAGACGATAGGTAAAAGAAAGAAAAAGACGAATCTAATCAAAAGAATAATGGGTGTCAGGAGGTAGGAAAAGTGGGATACAAAAAAGGTGATGCGTTTACTTCTTTGTGCAGCTTTGCCTCTATGTTGACAGTTGTATAGATCCATGCAGCCCATTGGTTTGCACTTTGAGAGAGAGGGAAGGAGGGAGAGAGAGAGTATTAAAGGGAAATGTGAATTATGTGTGATTGATAAAAAAGGTTGGTTTTTAACTCAAAAGATAGACAGGTTGAAGGAATGATCAGGGAAAGAGATACACACTCACCCACTTTTTTTCCTTTTTCAAATTTACGTTAGGAAGGGTCCTTTTTTATATCATCTATAAAAACTTTAGTTTTAATTTTATAGCAGTATATTATATGAGTATCTACTTTACATGTAATATAAAATTACTTTTATTCATTGATCTAACGGCTGAAAAATTAATTCAAACTATTAAAAAAAATCTCCCTTTATTAAATGATATATTTTATCTGATTTAGCTATTCTACACACGAGATTTTAGAATCTACAATCTTTCAAGGGGGAAGATTTTATATAATGACGTATAGGAACCCACTAATCTCTATTTGAAGCGTTGTCAGTGGAGACACACACACATATCCCACAAAGTCTGCCATAATCCGGCCTCATTATTATATTATAAGAACAATATATGACTTAAAGCTTCCTCATGACTGCTGCAATATATATGTATCATTGTCGTTATCGTCATCATGCATGGTAATTGAGTACATACAAATAAATTACATATATATATACATACATATATAAACCCAATGCTTGCTTAATCATTGATTGGATAGGTCATACAACAATTGGATTATTATATACACACACACTCTATAGTTTCTTGTTCATAATAATTAGATTTCATACTAACACAGCGGATTTATGATTAGTAGTTCCTCTCTAATTTTAGCACATTTCTACACGCTGCAATCAATTGTTTTATAAGCTAGAATATATAAATATAAAGTGCGCGGCGCTCGTGTATATTTGTGCATGAAAATGGGGATTAGAACTAAATAATTGCAAAGAAATAATTAAAATCATTGATGGTATATTAATGCCAGCTAGACTAGTAGCCAACAAAACGGAATAGCAAATGATAATTTGAGTATAAATGCAAATTGATCCCACCTAATTATTAGGTACTAAAAAGTGCATATTATAAAGTTTAATCAAAGAAATAATAAAAAAATATATAAATTCAAAAATTAAAACAAAATGAATTGAAAAATTTTATCTCTCTAGTACTCATTCCACACTGGATTTTACTTAAAAAACCAAAAAACCTAAAAACAAAAAACAAAAACAAAACTCACTTAAACTGAAACCGATCGACATGGCTCATAGTCCACATTGGCCTTTGCTTCGAGGTCTCCTGCCTCGTCTACCACAGTGTGTTAAGGTCCTCCTACTCTTTCGATGCTGACTGCATGGCCAACATCATCGACACTGAAGCCAAAGAGCTTAAGTTTTTAATAGGCAACAGTATCAAGAATCAGAGCTCCTTGTTCACTCGAGATCTACTTATAATTCTTTGACCTAATTCTCTCATGCATTGAATTTTTTCCACATTTTTTAGCAAATCTTTTGGTTTTTTTTTTTAACCTTTTACATGAATCTTCCTTTTGGATGAAAAAAAAAAAAAAGTAAAAACTTCTTATTTTGGAATTTTGAAGCTCACTTTTCATCATCTCCAATGCAATGTCAAATTAATGTACCAATAATAAATTTTGGCATTTGAATAGAAAAAGTGCTATTCAATACAATGTATTCTTTCATATCAATTTTGTTATATACTAAATTTTATGGTAAATTTACCGCAAGGTATAGATAATATCATATTTCACTTTTGATTTTTATTGATTGTTATCTTATGTAATTATTACAATAATTTTATTTTTCATTTATTTAAATACTAAAAGTCAACTTCCAAAGTATAATAATGATAATAAAAAATAGAAATAGCATTATAAATAATATAATGCATTAGAATATAAAGTAAGATAATATTATATCACACTATTTTGTAATAAATATAGAATTAACATATGCAAATGCACTGGAGATGATCTTATAATATTATGCATATTCATGCTGTATCATAATCCTGTATTCTATCAACATTTACATCTTATAGATTACCAATAAAACCAATATAATGATTAATTATCATGGTCACCAAATACTCCTGATCATGATACCCCTATGCTTTTCATTTTTTTAGTTCTAACTATGATCCTTTTTTAATCTCGCAATTTTAAGAAATTTTATACAAATATGAGATTTTATAAATCACAATTGCATAATTTGTTACATATATATTGGCTCTCAATTCTTACAATAATAAGGAGTAATACATGTATATACATATAGGAGACTTTTTTTTTATCTTTCCGTCACATATATTGCATAAACATTGATTTTTGGTTACACAAAGTCGTTTTAAACGTTACATATGAATTTTAGTTATCATACCTGTCGACAGCTAATAAATCAAAATCGCATATGTTATATGATTAAACAAATATGAGACATTTTTTTTAATAATCACATATGTCATGATTATATAGCATGCATGTTCGCTTATTTTAAAATTTTCATGTTGTTTAAAAGATCCATAAAATATTTTAATTCCGATTTGCTTAATGTTAAGCTCTTTATACCTCCATTATTACCCTATTATCGCCATGCATCATCTTGAGTTACAGTAGTAGAAAAATATGGTCCCATAATAGAATGTCATATCATATAATGAATAAAAGGTCAAACTCCAAACTATATATATATATATATTAAATCAACAATAATAATAATGTAGGTAGACGAAATCCGTAACATTTGCATGATAGCCATTCATATTAATCCTAGGAAAACCTAACTTGTAGGCGTAGACGTAGTCAATAGTGAATAAACTATTTGCATTATTAGTGTAAATATTATATACTAATAGGGAAAGCCAATCTCAAGAACTTCTTTACGATCTTTTTTTTCTTTTTTAACGGTAAAAAAAGATCTCAGAATAAATAAAAGTAAACAACGTGGTTACCAAAAGTTGCAAACCAACTAAAGATTTGACGCGAATCTAGAGTCACTCTTTTTACTTTATTTATTTCTTTATTTGACAAATACTCATATACACATATATTTGTATTGGCTATATTGAGGATAAGATCAGAAAATGAGAGGGAAATAGGGTTCACAGAATGAATGTTATTGTTCTCTCAAGAAAACCTAGAAAAGGAAAGAAAAGTAAAAAAAAAAAAAAAAAAAGGAAGAAATTAATAAAGTAGCGATTCGAGAATGCAACCCACTTCTCCGTTTTGCCATTAAGGAAGACAGATCTTTATCGAGCGCTTCAAATCTTTCTCTGTATATATCGTTTTTTGTGGCAATAATCATGTGTGTAATAAAATACAAACCAAGGGGTCAAAGGTAACGTACATTGGCCACAAGCTGGAAGCATGTACCTAATCCAAATTCTATGTATTATTTAAAAGGATTTGGACATCCTTTTCTATATGCATGGTCCTAAAGTAAAGGACAAATTAATCATTAGTAAAATCCCACTCATTAATTAGTATTGATCATTATTTAACGCTAGTAATTAATCATAAATATTACTAACAATTAATTAATTATTGGACATGCAAGTCATGCCACGAAGATATAAACAACCTAGTATTCAAATTAGATATGGATTTGTATATATGTTTTTAGAGAAAGGTCCTACTCTAACATGACGCATGAAATGATCTTTGGTTGAGGACAATATATATAATGGCCATTGTATCTAGACTAAGCTCGTTGGAAAAATAAAGTGTTGTATTTTTTTTTTTTGGAGAAAAAAAAATAAAGGGTTGTATTTATTGATACGATTATTTTATTTTTAAGGCCTCGTACAATTGAAGGACATGATTATGCGCTGTGATATATGTACCATGTTCATGCATGGCCTTTGTCTAAGAATTCATTTGGCTGGGTTCTGTAACATGAGTTGATTTGTCCTAATTCCGTTGCCTGTAGACGACACATACATAATATTAAAAGGTAAACGGGGAATCGAAAAATCAACTTTGTCATCTTTTCGGACAAAACTAAGATTGATTTATCCATGTCGTGGACGAATTGATTTATAAAACAAGTTTTAGACAAACATTGTACTACTACTCGTTGTCCAAACAATTGATTGATTTGACCATCAATAATGGATAACACTACTTCCAAGTAACAGCCAGTGGAGCTAATTCTGTCGAAGACTTTAGACATACAGTTTGATAAATGAGTTTGAACTCATAATTTATCCTTTTTGTTATATATATTTTTTTAAATTATGAATCAAACACCTCTTGGTCTATCGAACTAGGTTCTATACGTTTAGATGTAATAGATAATACAATTTTTATATATTGTTCACACTTACTCCATTAACTAGCTTCAAGTCAAGATTTTACTAAAAAAAAAAAAAAAAGAATGTTCACGTTTGGCATTGAAATTGTCACCTTCCAATTTAAATAGTGATACTAATTAATGACAAATTTACGGGCCAATAGCCCTTGTTTTCTTTAGTATTATTTACTTAATTTGGTAAAATTAATTGGTATATAAAAGATAGAATGAGAATGGTCAAGATGTTTTTTTTTTCCCGTATATTTATATGTATATATATATATATTGAAGTTTTAAAGCCTACAAATTAATTACCAAAGCTGAACATGATGTATAACTGTAAAAATTGTGACAATTACCTTCTGTTTGGATGAAATGTTGATTTTCAGAAGGGAAAATTTTTTTATTTTGAATGAAACAGTCATTTCATTTTTAAAAATGAGATAATGTTTGAATATATAAAAAAAATTTATAAAAATAAAAAAAAGATTCATTCTCCTTTTTTTCAGAATAAGAAAAATAATTAAAAAAAACTTGAAATAAATATTTAATTGTAAAACTTTTTCTAATGAAGCTCATATCCAAATGCAATCTTAATTATGGAGGTGATCACTGTATCACAGCGTGTACTTCCAAAATAGTGTGCTTTTAGTACTCTTATTAATACAGCTCGGCAAACTTGCAAAGATTGTAACCCACACTGGTAGCTAGCAAGTAGCAACACAGTGCAAAGTGGTACTATAATTAGGTGGTCCAACAAATATAAATGATTTTATGAAAACTTGAAAAGGATGCACTAATTGATTAGTCAATCATTCTCATTCTGGCCTAAGAGGCCCAGCTGGTTAGACAAGAGCATTTGTTAATTAAGAAGAATCATTAGCTCATTGGGTCCTCTCTAAAAGACAACAAATCGTTAGTTTTCAATCAGATATATATACGTATGTGTATAAATATATATATATATGTACACACACACATATTCAATATTGAATTGAAAAGTACATCTTCAGTCCAGGTCGCCAATTCTGAATTCTGTATGCAACATCAACATTACGAGATTTCGCTATATATTTGGAGATCCAATTATATCGAATAAAACCTAGAAAAGGGCTGTGTTCAACCAAAAAAAATATTTTTAAAAAAAGAAAGAAAAAAAGAAAGAGGAAGAAAATAATTTGAAAAAAAAAAAAAGGGGAGACTTCAAACTAATTTGACTGTTTATATTTGATTTAATTGACCAGCCGAAAAGGATAAGAAAAATCAAATGAATCTAAAAGAAAGTGGCAACAAACACCCACTTGCGCACTTGCATATAATTGGCGTCATTAATAAGAAATTTATTCCTTATTTCTCTAATTATCAAAAAAATAAATTTATTGTTTTAAAGGAAAAAAAAAATAGGGAGAGAGAGAGAGAGAGAGAGAGAGAGAACAAAATTTGACTAATTTCCAAAATAGTTGTCCATTATCAATGATTTCGGTTCATAATTAGTTACAAAGCATTATTCTTTGTTGGCTATCATTATTGGCAAACCATAACTACCTATCATGCAATCTAAGGCTTGGATTCTGTGATTTTCTTCGGACTTCGAGCAGGAAAAATATAGACACACAAACACACACACACACACACACACACATATATATATATACACAAATTTTATTTGTGTGTATAAATGAAATATCAGGCTATATAACATAAGTGACGAAAGGGCAGCGATCACGACCGTGTCAATATAATACGAGGAGCTTAAGCATCCGCTTCTGTTGACGAGTAGTATTCGGAGGTTTTTTTTTTTTTTTTAATTATTTTTAAATGAAAGAGAGAGAGAGAGAGAGAGAGGAACGCAGAGGAGTAGAGAGTAGAGAATATTAATTGTCTGGGCTGCAAAAGCCACCTTATAAACGTCGTTGCAGTCTCTCACAGCACCCACGTGAACTTTCCCTCGCACGCGTCCCCACACAGATCCTCCGTATCCAGATGTGGGTCCCACAAACCCAATGGCCACTTCCATATCGGTGGGTCCCACCAACTGTACAACTCCTCTCCGGCACACGTGTCACCTCACGCCCAGCACGTGAACGGACACGTGTCCCCCAGGCCCCACTCTCGTACACCTCGACCCGATCTCTCTCTCTCTCTCTCTCTCGCCCCGAAGTCCCAAGTACTAATGCTCCTCTCGATTCCTTGTCCTTTAAATTGAGGGCTTGTATCAGATATCGTAGGCACACACATACACACACAAAAAAGAGCAGAGAGAAACAGTCAGTTAATTTACTTCCTCGTTGCGTTCACCAACATATATTATCTTCTACACACAAACTATATTTATATATATATATGTATGGAATGAAGATCATGATGATTATCATCAGATAATTCACTTCGAAACGTGAAATCAAAGAGAGAGAAAGATTATATTTATATATATATGTAGAGAGAGAGAGAGAGAGAGAGAGAGAAGAAGGAGAGAATCTGTGCATGTTGCGTTAGAAAATCTTTAAAGCGCAATCCGGCTTACGTTAGCCCCCACCACTCCCCACAACGCTGCCACAAGATTTTGTTCTCTGCTTCTCCATTCCATTTACACCTCCACCACAGCCCACTTCTTCTCTCCGCCGGTGTGCGCACTTTTCTAATCCTTCACCCCTTTCCTATAAAACTAACCAAACTTCTCTAGGAAGCAAGGAACTTTACATATATATATATATATGGCAACAAATAAGCTTCTCTTGACCTTCGCAATTTGTAGACTGATTGTCACCGTCGGATTGACGGTGCACCCCACGGAGCTTCTGCGCCTGGGGGTCGACGGCCAGCTCACCGTCGATCCGTCCGACGTGGAAACGGCGTCGTTAGACTTCGGAATGATGACGAGAGCCAAGCCGCTCGCCGTCTTGCACCCGGCGTCGGCTGAGGACGTGGTGAGGCTGGTCCGAGCAGCTTACGGCTCCGCTCATGGTCTGACGGTGTCGGCGCGGGGCCACGGGCATTCGATAAACGGACAGGCTCAGGTGTCCAACGGGGTGGTCATCGAAATGAGCGGCTCGAGAGGAAGGACGGCAGCGGCTGGTCGTGAAGCGGCTCGGCCTCGGGTTTCGGAGAGTGAGAGGTACGTGGACGTGTGGGGAGGGGAGCTGTGGATAGAGGTGTTGAAGGCGACGATGGAGCATGGGTTGGCGCCCAAGTCATGGACGGATTATTTGTATTTGACGGTCGGTGGAACGCTTTCCAATGCTGGAATCAGCGGCCAAACTTTCAATCACGGTCCTCAAATCACCAACCTTCATGAACTTGACGTCGTCACAGGTATTTACTCCACTTTTTTATTTTTTAGTTTTCTTTTCTCTTCTGATCTTGCATGGTTTTTTATGCATATATACATATATGTATGTTTATCTCCTGTTTCATATAAATATATATTTATCTAATTATAAGTAGATGAATAGTTGTTTTCATTGAAGTGTTTGTTATAATGTTCTTTCCTAATCTAGCTACTGTATATGGGATTAAAGCTTGGTTTAGTCGTAGTAGTACTACTGTGTGTCAGCACGTAAACTAGCTGCATCCATGTTGTATTTGTACATATATGATATATATACACCGTGTATTTGTGTCTGTTTGTTTGATTTTTGAAATCATTCTGTGTTCTGATTATTTTTAAAAATTATATCTTTATTGAAGTTTGTACTCGAGCGGCGGTAGGCATATCTTTGTTTATTAATCTATATATATGTATGTATATGTGCATATAGCGTCCAAGTAAAAGGGTTGGTTAATCTTTTTATACGCATATAACTTCACATGGGCTCTTTTGTTGAGTCTGATTTATTTAATAGAAGAACAATACCACATTATTTGGTTTATTTTAGTAAAAATTGTAAGATTTTTCTGACATTGGAATGCAACATTAACGCTGTTATATGCATACATATGTATATATAACTAACAGGCAAGGGTGAGATGTTGACTTGCTCGGAAGAGAAAAACTCAGAACTGTTCCATGCTGTTCTTGGTGGTCTAGGGCAATTTGGTATCATAACTAGGGCTAGAATTGCTCTTGAACCAGCTCCTCAAAGGGTATCTTTTTTATTTTATTATTTTTTCCTTCCTCTCTCTCTCTCTCTCTATTTCAACTCTTTTTGCTGTAATATTTATCTTACTCGTTTGAAAATGAGCTTTCATGAGTTGGTTCCACGGTGGGACACAAACACTTTTGTGAAAAATAATTCCTAGTATTTGTTAATGACAAAACCTAAAAAGCAGAGGGTATAATGGCCTAACGAGAGAGTTCTAGCTACGGGATTTTTGGGTCCATGAAAGCTAGCCTTTTAACCCATTCAAACGGCTGTTCAATAGCTGGCAATTGTTGTTGACGTGTCCCTTGTTTCTTCTTTTTTTTCTTTTGCCTGTCTCTGACGTGGTCTTTTTCACTCTTTTTGGTGCTCTTTTTCCCCCTTTTCCTTGTTTTTGTTTTTGGTCTCTCAATATTATTGTTTTTAATTTGTCCATTTAGGTGAGGTGGATTCGAGTACTTTATTCTAATTTCTCCGTATTTACCAACGACCAAGAGTTTCTAATCTCTTTGCATGGACTCCCGGCTTCCCAAAGATTCGATTATGTTGAGGGCTTTGTTATTGTCGACGAAGGGCTCATTAACAATTGGAGATCTTCCTTTTTTTCACCTCAAAACCCTGTTAAACTCAGCTCTATTAACGCCGATGGAGGTGTTTTATATTGCTTGGAGATTACAAAAAATTATGATGAATCAACCGCCGAAACCGTCGACCAGGTATTGTTTTTCTTTAAATTTACTAATTCTCTCTCTCTCTCTCTCTCTCTCTCTCTTTTTTTTTTTGCGATATTGCCCGAAAATAACTAACAATATGTTATATATAAATAAAAAATCGTAGCGTATGCAGTCGTCATAGTTTAGCTAGAAAAATGTCAGAACACATTATTAAGTTGACATCATAAAAATTAGAAGTCTTCTTCTTTCTTTTTGTTTTGTTTTGGTTAAGTGATGCATATCTATTCAAAGTAGGTGGCGCTGGCGCCGGTAATTGATTGAGCGGTGGTGACATTCCAGTCTATTAAAAGCTACACTGTCTTCTAAACATGACTTATTTGCAAGCTGTATTTGGACAACTACCCATCATTCTTGTAGCAATCTATGGCCCTTCTTGTGGGCCTAATCTGTCACTTAGGGCATGCATGTTTTTTCTAAAGCCAGTTCCATCTCCAATGGTAAAAGACAAAATCTGTTTAATTTTGGTTTGACATATGCTTATAAACGAAAGTTACAACATTTTGGACAACCTAAAGAAATGCGTAACTATTTGTCAATATATCTATATATATATATAGAAAGAGAGAGAGAGAGTATAGCCATGTAATTAATGTCGTGCTTGCTAAAACAACACCAAGTCAGTCAATTTTTCCATTACACACTTCCATTTTTTATTTTTTCCAAAGTCTCTAGTGGGTAACAAAAGTCCTTAAATTATAGTAGCTTCCAACCACCCGGTGCTAAAAATTCTTGGCTTTTCGTCAAGGATAGTAGTTTATTTAATGGCAAGCTTGTCCTTCTTGGTGTTGTTGTACATATCTAATACCAATTTAAGCTAATTGTTATTAGCGGATTAATCAATATTTTGGGTTGTCCCACAAAGGTTTAGATTATATGATTGAGTTTAGTTGAAGTGTATTTTTTACACAAGCATGTAATAAAATTCAATAAAACATACGGAAGAAAACATGGGAAATCTTCCGTGATCTATTATCCCCTTCAAAATCCTAAGATTGAACGCAACTTTTCTAATATTTTATTACTTAAAATATTTCCAAATCTAAGCCGCCCACCCACCAATTATTCTCTCTTAGTTACTTTCTCTGAATATAAATATTTGAAAATATATATATATATATTTAGAATCGAACTTATCCTGACAAAAGCAACCGTTTGGTCTAGTAGCAGCTTTCTTGTGTACTTTTGATTGTATATGTAATTAGTATATATTCTTCTGAAGAACTTATATTACTTAATTAATGAATATAATATAAGATGGCGTTTTCACGCAGGAAATAGAGGCATTGCTTAAGAAATTGGATTTTATACCGACATCAGTTTTCACAACAGACCTGCCATACGTGGATTTCTTGGACCGGGTCCACAAGGCCGAGTTAAAGCTCCGTTCCAAGGGTTTGTGGGACGTGCCCCACCCATGGTTCAACCTTTTTGTCCCCAAGTCGAGGATTTCTGATTTCGATAAGGGAGTGTTCAAGAGCATTTTGGGTAATAATAAGACAAGTGGGCCCATTCTCATCTACCCCATGAACAAGAACAAGTAAGTTAACCGCACACATACTATCGTGTTATATATATATATGTGTGTGTGTGTGTATGCACTTTCTTCCTTATCTTGTCCATGCAATTGCTTCATAAGTTTTACGACATTTGTAACTTTTGCATGCCATTCGTGCATGCGACATCTAAACACAATTACGCTGTTCGTGTATCTTTAACTAGTTATCCCCACATTAAATTTTAATTGGAAACTAGTGTAATTGGGTCCTAATAATGAACATGATTAAGCTAAGCGTAATTGGTTTTATTTTATTAGCCATTTCATTTCCCCCCGGTTGTTGTTTGGGTGGAAGCCAACAAAATCAACTGTGGTAATCATCCAAGAGAGGAAGATCCTTGTGTCAGAAGATCTTTATGTGGGGACTAAGGAAACCACTGATGAGATGCTATTATTTATGTCCTGTTCCAAAGTAGTAGTTCCAGAAACCTAGCCATTAGTGTGTGTGTATATGTATGTATGTATATATATATACACACACACACACACACATACGCATATATTGATGTTAACGGCCCATCACCCACTTCTATAGAGAATATCTATAACACACACACACACACAAAACACACAACACACTAACCCACCGGGTCCGACTGATTTGTATTGCTTATTTTAAAAATGTTTGATGTAATTGGTGTTTTGGGGTGGGCAGGTGGGACCAGAGGAGCTCGGCGGTGACGCCGGATGAGGAGGTGTTTTACCTGGTGGCGCTGCTGAGATCGGCGTTGGAGACCGGGGATGAGACCCAGTCGTTGGAGTACCTGATGGATCAGAACCGTCAGATCCTCAGATTCTGCGCCGATGCCGGGATCAAGGCCAAGCAGTACCTGCCCCACTACACAACACAGCAGGAGTGGGTGGACCACTTCGGAGATAAGTGGGACCGGTTTCACAAGCACAAGATGGAGTTCGACCCCCGCCATATCTTAGCCACTGGCCAGCGCATTTTCATTCCCTCCTTCGCCCACACCAACACCAACGCCAACGCCAACACTACCACCTCCAACAACGACAAAAACACCAATCTTTTCAATTCCCAATATCATAACACCATAGCTTCCTCGTGATCAATTTTTGATCAATATATATTTATCACATTCTATTAGAGAAGAAGACTAGCCTAGACGAATTGCTATTCATGCACATCTAGATACACTTGTGTCATGAGCTAGTAGGAAAGTACGTTATAAAACTTTGTACATATATCATAATAGTCCTAGCCTCTAGTATTTTTGTTCAGAAAAAGTTTTTTTTTTTTTTAAACAGTGCAGTGTGATTAAGTAGCTGTTATGTGTTTTTTTCTTTTTTTTGGTTTTAGTGGAGGTGGGGTCGGCGCATGTGGACATGTCTGCATGTCAATATTTGTAGTTTAGTAGTGCCCATGATTCCGACAGGCCGTCTGGTTTCGGGTGAAGTGGTGTTGTCTGCAGACGTCCGGTTTATTTTGCAATTTTTTGCCTCCCTCCGCATCCCTCTTTCTCTGCAGCCTTCTGTCGCACACAGCTGGTTTTCTGTTCCATCCATCCGGGATTGGCGATTTTACCTTCTTACCCTTCTAGTGTCTATTTTCCATTTTTAGTGACCATGTATTGCGTAGGATACACAACACTGTAATTAAAAACCATTGTTTAATTCTATTATCGGAGTTGGCAAAAACATCTTAAATATATAATGATCCAATGTTACAATTTTTTTTCTTTTTGTCGTTTTCTTTTGGTTCAGCACAACCAAGAGCCAGTTGAGAAAAATGCACAACCAAGAGCCAGTGGAGAAAAGTCTAGTCAAGTCCAGCAAAATTACAGCCATGGGAGTTTTTGGGGAGACAATATTTGGAGATGACTACTTGACCCACCGACAAAAAGAAGAGCTTGTGTAGGTGGGGAAACCTCTTTAAGTGTCCTCTTGCCTTGCACAAACTCCACGTGTATTTTGATTGGACTAACCAAACTTCGAGTCACTACAAACCACTTTGAATCCCTGACGTGGCCACCACAGAAAAATAAGCCACACCAAACAAAAATGCCAACTACGATTCTAGCTGGGAAAGGAGGAAAAAATACAAAAAAACAAAAGATGGAAACGAAGAAAAAGACTTCAGGAAATAATTGATGTTAAACACCTTTACAGTAAATATATATATATTAAAAATATTAATTTTAATCTCAATCAATTTTTTAAATATTATTTATGTACTATATTTTTATTAATATTAATAGATACAATTAATTAATGTTACAACCTTTTAAACATTAATTAATAAAATAATAATAACACATACACCACATATATCGATATTCAAAAATCTAAATTTAAAGCTCTTTTTGATAAACATAATACATTTGCATTATGTTTAAATACAATGTATTGAATATAATTTGTATTTAAAACAAAAGTATTTACATTACATTCAAATGCAATATGTATTTGGGTGAAAAATATTTAAATTGTATTTTAATAATGAATATGTGATGTGATGGATAAAAGTAGAGAGCAAAAAAAAAAGAGAGAGAATATGCGATGCGATTAAAACAATAGAAGAAGGGAAACAATAAATTGTGATTGTATTGGATTTAAAATATGATGTGATTAATATTTGAATAGAATGCTTATTTAGGTAAAAATTACATTGCATTTGAATGTAATGTGAATGCTATGCTACAAACAAACGGGAGGTTAAATTGAGATCCTTTGCATTTTTTTTTAATAGACCTTATTCATGAATCTATGATATAGGACTCATTTTCTATTAGTAAAAGGTAATATTGTTCAAAAAAGAAAGAAAAATGCTTAAAGGCACTACTGGTGTTAAACACTATCATTAATAAAGGGTAGGCTCTACTAGTGGATCCCACATTACAGGACCTACTTTTTATTAATGAATAATACTTAACACCACTAGTGTCTTATAGCAATACTCAAAAGGAAACAGCCAAATGTGAAGGTGAGGCTATGTGTTGGAAACGTGGAATATGCCAACTTCTTGAAAAATGTGATTTATTTATAAGACGTTTGGATAACATATTACGTTCATAATGTATTTTAATGCAATGCATTGAATGTAATATGTATTTGGATGAAATGTATTTACATTGCATTCAAATGCAATATTTGTTTAAATTAAAAGTATTTAAATTATATTGTATATGATATAATTGATAAAAGTAGAGAGAAAACGAGAGTATATGATGTGATTAGTAAAAATAATAAAAAAAATAAAATAGTAAATGGTGATTATATTATATTTAAATTGTGATGTGATTAACTGATTGATATTTAAATATAATACTTTTACGTTTAGATGAAAATTGTATTGCATTTAAACCTAATGCAAATATAATACAATAAACAAACGCATCCTTAGTTATATATTATTATTATATTTTTGACAAAGACGAAAGAAAACACACAAACGCTTCCCTGGTTAAAGGCCAATTCATGTTGACCACCGTGGAAATTATGAAACATGAACCACAAGAAATAGTAACTTGTTAGATTTGTGTAATACCACAAAAAGGACTAATTTGAACTAACCTTGTTTACTTTTCGTGTTGTTAGTCTCACTCTGGTTTGCATGAATCGAGAAGATCTTCCTCTGACGCAGTTTGCTTCCCAAACTTTCTCAATGCAATGGAATATATAGTTTTCTTTTTGACTGATGTCCCATTAGCCACCAACTTGACGGCCTGTGTGCAAAATAAAAGTTGCCGCGTGCAACAGTTTAGCAACACCAAAATTTCAGATACTAAAATCATAAACGTTAATTCCATTAAAAACGCTGTCCACAAGATTTGCAAGATTATTGAAAAAGAAACAGTAAAATTCAAAATGTTCGGATAGAAGCCATTACTGTAGAAAGGCTATGCCCGTTGGAGATCAGATTGCTTAGTTCGTTCTCAAGTTCATATGCTGATGGAGTTTCAACTGCAGGACTCGTCTTCCCTTCAATTAATAATGTAATCTCACCCTTTGGCTGATGACTTGAAAAGGCTTCTTTTGCTTCGCCCAGAGTTCCCCGCCAAAACTAGTGGGGCATTCGTCATCATGATCAAAATTCCATATTACAGATTCAGGTCATTAGCAAGGAATATTACAAATCATAGCTACGAAAAAATGCTACGGCTAATCTACTTAACCATTACTGTCAAAGAATTCTTCATTTATATTGAAGGTCTCTTTTATTTTATAACTGCACTAGAATAATAACGAAAAGGAAAGGAAATTTTCTGAAGAGAAAATAGTGGGCAGATTGTGTTTGAGGTAACACAAACTACAAGGCCTCAGACAACTGATACAATTCCAAAATAGCCGGTTTTTGGTCTTGGTGGTTAAGTTTAAATCAACCTCTCTGTATGATGTTAAAAAAGAAATGGGCAGCTACCAAAACAAAATGCAACGACTGTCTACTACATAGTCCAGATTGTCTATTATCCAAAAAAGCAAAGCAACTATCACAGCAGAATATGATAATGAAAACAAAAGGGCCGATATAATTTAAAACCTACCTGTTCGTGCAACTTTGTTATTTCACGAGCAATGACACATCGTCTGCAACGTGATTACAAATAACAGTCAAGAACTACTTCAACGGAGCAAATTAGACACCATATCAA
This sequence comes from Antiaris toxicaria, assembly GCA_035233585.1. Taxonomy (NCBI): domain Eukaryota; kingdom Viridiplantae; phylum Streptophyta; class Magnoliopsida; order Rosales; family Moraceae; genus Antiaris; species Antiaris toxicaria. The sequence goes on along the minus strand of CP141160.1, from coordinate 25,280,483 downwards.
AATCAGCCACCAGACACGATTCCCATGCAACAGTCTGTGGTTCTTCAGCACATAACTAAGTCAAATTGTCAGCTTTAGTGTAATGAAATGTCATGACAACAACGAATTTACAACATTAGTGATCTCCAAAATGCATACCGTAAACAAATGATGGGGATGGCTAAAACCGCTCATAATATAAAAGCACAACATATTAACATGATAAACTGATAAATCAACTGAGAAAATATAAACACGGATAAACAAAGACAGCAAAAGCAAATACCTTGAATCACCAAACAATGGAGAACTCTCTTCAAGAAATTGACGAAGCTTGTGTGGAGGCACGTAGAACACTTGTGTCGGTGCCTCATTCGCAGAAACCATCAGCCTCTCTTTTCTAGAGCCAGCATGTTTAGGAAGAAATCCAACTACATAACCATATTCAAATTTAGCATTAACAAGTATCACAAAACATCCCATCAACCAGAAAATCGATTCGAATATAAACCTACCAAATGTAAACTGGTCAGTGTCAAGACCTGAGGCAGATAGAGCGGCCACAAAAGCCGAGGGTCCAGGGATGGGAATAACAGCAATATTCTCATTCACACATAACTTTGCCTGCACTTCAATAAGTTTTCACACATTCCATCATTTGATCAACCGACATTCGCATTAAGACTCATCCTAATAGGAAAAACAGACTCACCAATTCAGTGCCAGGATCACTTATGCCCGGTGTCCCCGCATCGCTAATCAGAGCCACAATCTCGCCTTGCTTCAACCTCCTTAGCACAGTTTGCTCCCTTTGTGACTCATTGAACTTGTGATAGCTCAGCTGATATTAGACTAAAACAGAAATTAGAATGAACTTGGACGACACCAAAAAACAAAAAAAAGCAAGCCAATATTGTAGAAGCTTACAAGGGGGGTTTTTATGTTGTAATACTGTAGCAATTTCCCCGAATGTCTCGTATCTTCGGAAAGTATCACATGAGCTGATTTTAACACCCGAAGAGCGCTGCATTTGAAATATGAATTAAAAAATCTTTTCTTTTTTTGTTTGGGAAAATTCAAAAGAGTAGTGCAAATTTCAGCAAAAACCGTAAAGTAATATCTTCAAGGTTTCCAATTGGTGTCCCCACCAGGTATAACCCAGGTTCCAGAGAACCCTGCAATTAGAACCAAGACATAAACGATGGAATTTAAACAAAACTTGTTTCAGAAAACTTGGGGGTTTACTTCACCAAATAGCACAGCGGCCAAAGCAATGCTAGGAATTTTGAAGAAAGGTGAGAAGCAGCAAAATAAAGCCCTAAAATTCTAGCTTACACGCTTTGGGGATTCAATGGAGTTCGAGTCGGCGAGTTCTGGCGACAGTTGAGGACAGGAACAGAAGGCGACGACGGCCATTCTGGAAAGTGATAGAGGAGATGCGAACGCCAGCGGAGAGTGGATGGAGTTCGGTAACCTACGCAGCCGGAAAAGAGCTGTCGCCGCCGTCAGAGAAACCGCCGTAGAAGGAAGCCGTCGCGCCAATATCTGCTCCATTCAACTCGTGTCAAACAAGGGATAATTTCTCTCTCTCTCTCTCTATATATATCTATATATTTTTAATTGTCGTTTAAATTCTGTCTTGTCGTTCGTTACATACATTGTCGTTTACATACTTGGTGCCGTTTTTCGCTGTTTCATTCTACAGACAGTCGTCGTTTCCTGTTGTTGTCATTTATTCTTTCATTGTCGTTCATTGGTTAGATGTCCTTTCTATTCGTTCGGTCAAATAAGTTGTCGTTTCTTATTTTCTGTCGTTGTTTGTCGTTTGTTAAATCAACAGTATATTTCAGCCCTGGTGTCGTTTTTCTCTTTCGCTGATCGTTTTTCGCTTTGTTGTCGTTCTTGTGATCTTATTATAGAATCTCCTCTCTTTTCCTCTCCCTCAACGCATAGCTGTCGTCTTGTTATTTGTATCATTTTCCATTGGTTTCATATTTCCGACACAATTATGATAAGATTAAATTAATAAGAAAAACTAAAACACTAACCATTACGGTAGGGGTGAACACCAGGTACATTGAGTGGATTTTTGTAATTTTTTAATCCACCTAATTTTTATTGGGTGGGTTGAAATATTTTACCCATTCAATAACCCAATATAAAAAATCAACCCACTTAATTAAGATTGGATTAGGTTGAATGGGTTTGACGTGTAATGTATTTTATTTAAAAAATAATAAATAATATTAAAAATTCAACAACAAATTAAATTTCAAGGAATTAAAATCATGACAATTTCAAATAAATTCTATCACACACTCTACATAAAAAAATTTCTAATATAATTTCATTAATAATCCAATATAAAATAAATATAAGTTATAAAAATCACAAAAAGATATAAGAATACTAAAATAATTAATGGTATTTTTTATAAAATTATCAAAAATTACATTTATATTGAATATCAAGTAATATATTCTATATATTTAAATAATTTAAACAATACTTAGAGGTAGAAATCATTTAACAAACAAGAAAAAATATATATGTGTATATTAAGTGGATTTTTAGAATTTTTTTAACCCACTCAATAATTTTTTTAACAAATTAGATGGGTTGAAAATTTTTATTATCTACCAAATCAATTAAATATAACAAATCAATATACTCAATTTAAGTTAGATTGGATAGATTTATTATGTAATTAGGCTTTTTTAATTCACTCGTACGTAACGGTATTCATACTAATGCTGATAAAAGTTTTAGGAATAGTTCCTCTTTTTTTTTTTTTTCCTCTTTCTTTTTTATACAAATTAGGCCAGAGTAATTTACAAATCAATAATTTGAGCGACGAAGCTACGGGAAAGCAAGCTGTCACTTTGCTTGCCTATACGTCAAGGAAAAAAAAAAAAATTAAGGGGGAGTTTGGAAAAAAATTAGTTTTGGAGAATATATTTGAGGGAAAATACTGTTTTGGGTGAAAAAATAAAAAATTTTAAAAATTTTTTTAGAAAAAAAATATTAATATGGAGTTTGTTTTATTTTTCTCGAAATTTTATGCAATTTAAAAAAAAAATCATCTCATTTGGTATTATATACACAAAGTTATGGACTTTTATAGTTTTGAATGGACTGTAGCGTTTTAGAGATATAAATAGTAAAAAGTGATAAAAATTTGAAAAAAAAAAAAAATTTTTGGTCTGAAAAACCAGAACCAAACGACCCCTAAACAAAAAGTAAGGGGAAACGCAGTAGAAATTGCTAATATAAGCAATCTGGTTGGGAATGCGTATTTCCTTCAAAGCATGAATCTCCAGGCAATACATCAAATCAAACAGGCAGCTAAAAAAGAAAAGTAGAGCCCTTTGTCTTTTTACCAAGGCTTCCGCTCTGCCAACCACCTTCCGACCAACCTTGAATAGCATTTCAATTCTTTCTTTTTATACATAAATAAATACATAGACAATTCTTATAAGGTTATTTCATCTTAAATTATACTTTATCATCATGGAACCACCACCTTGTCTCCTTGGGAGATCTGCCATTCCTACAATTCTTCACGTAACGATCATTATCCGCTGGTCGTTGCTGCGGAATCAGACGCACAACACATCAGTTGGTTTTACAAAATAATTCACTAAACTTCATTACAAAAAAAAATGGTTTAAAAACGCCAAATTTAGCATACTGAAACCAGACCTTCGCCGGTGAACTTGATAACATGGAGAGAATGCTGATGCAGATAGAACTTACAGTCATAGCTGGGGACCATGAATCATACAGAATATCTGCAAATACAGGAAATAAATGTTGTGTCTCGTCTTTTTTTTTTTTTTTTCAGTACGAATTGTGACAAAAGCTAGCTTGAAGAAGATTAACAATACAAGTAAAATTTCCTTCATCATACGTTTTTCAAAAAAATTTATACTAAAAATCCATGAACAAAGTCGTTTTGTTAGCAAGCATGCTAATTTATTAAACATTATCACACAGTAATTAAACAAAGAATTCAAAACAAACGAGGAGAAAGTGAACTGGATTTCACATCGACTTGCTCACGTTTAGATTCACAGGTCAAGAGTAAAAAATAGAAACACACCACTAATCCAGTTATCTAACGGGATTTGTCCATGCCATCCATAGAGAAACCAAAGATTGGACAATATACAGCTAGTCAATTGAAGTGTTACTAACTTAATCCTAAATAGAAGACATCATCATCGATTAAGTTGAGTTCATTTTCCCATTAACAAGTCACGTACAGGAACTTGAGTCTTTACCCTTTAAACAAGATGCAGTGTGTGAGTTACATAATTGAAAAATCCTTTAAACTTACAACTAAAAGGAGCAGCAAGAGAGTGTAATTTAAAAGCAGTTTTCCATAACCGCAAAGTTTGTAGTGGACTTTATGCTTTTTCACCTCATCCAAGAATTAATTTCACTAGTTTGGTCCGAGTCTTCTTGCAACTTGGAATAAGACTAGATACACGTGCTGAAGAGCCTCATGATAATTTGTCTTTGTACGTTATTAGTGTCAGATTTCAACATCAAATTTATGAAATGAAAATAAAAGATTACCCAGTCAAATGATTAGATAAGTTCCGCAAACGCATATATATACATACACATCCAAGTTTTAGCTCAAATGGGGTAGCTGACTCGTGTCGGTGCCACACACAAGTCCTCAGCTATAAGTGGAAAAAATTAAAATTACCGGAAAAAGGCAAAGCTAAGGGCATAAAAATACCTAAACAGATATGGCCATTGCTATAAATGTGTGGATGCAAAGGAGCTGGAGACAGGAAAATCACCTTCCAAACACAAAACAAGAATGGAAAAGTCAATTTCACAACAATATAGGTAACCCAAAACATAAATTATACTGTCTGCCTGGTTGCTAAGCAAATGTAAGGAAGAAATATACAGGTTCAAAAATAAAAATTTTTTTTTTTAATTTGTGAAAACAAACACCTTTGCAAAAGAGCCATATGATACACAAATAAAACATTTTAGGGCTTCTCTTCTGCCTTTCACAAAGAACCAAATCCTACACTATAACATGAAGAACTAAATAGTGTAACATTACATTTATTTTATATAAAAATTAATTCAACAAAGCGCACTTAGTCTTCGATGCATAAATTTCTTTTGATTATAAGTTATAACTTTACAAAATCATTGTTATATAAAATAGATGTCATGTTATACACTCTTCTTATACAATGGCACGTAAGCCTGTTAGTTCTTGTAGTCCCGTGAAGAACTTGAGGCTTTGCTTTTATCTTTTTCTGCAACAGGGGTTTCTCTAAAACCCAACAACAAGAAGAAAACCAAAACCAAAAATGGGAAATGGGAAATGATTATCCACCTGCGGTGCTTCCATTGGGTAATGCTCAGGAAAATCAACTTGAAGTTGGTAAGTTTCATTAGCGTAAAGAGTCCCAGGGGCTCCGCTGACTTCGATTACCCATCTTTACAAAATCCACGCAAAACAGTGACAAATACAAAATTATCCACTGAAAATTTTCGAAACTTCCAAAAATAAAAAATAAAAAGAACGCAATTACGGAATTGGAGAAAAAGAAAACCTTTGAAGATTATCAGTGACTTTGTGCTTAAAACCAGCAGGAGGATTAACCTGCCACTCGACCAGCTCTTTCTGGAGCCTATTAGTCGCGATCTTGCTTAAAGCCTATGTAAATACCAATTGAATATATAATTAAATCAATCAGAAAATTAAACATACAAAACGAAATCAACCTACAACGACCAAAATTAGGGCTATACAAAAATAATCACAGAAAAATACACATACATATATATATATAGAGGGAGAGAGAGAGAGACCTTGCGAGAAGGAGCAGAAGAACTAGTCATGGCTTCCTGAGTAAGCGACTGAGGAAGAGGGAGAAAGGAGAAGAACTCTCAGAGAGACGGCAGAGACAATGGTCCTTCTCTATTTCTTGCACTGTATTTTCCTTCCTTTTTTTTTTTTTTTTTTTGTGTGTGTGTGTGGAAAAATGGGCAAAATCTTTTAGATGAAATTATATATTTTTTAGAAAATTGTGATTGGTCAAAACAATGACACTGATTGAAATAATTTTATTGAATAAAGAGAACTAATCGGACGCACTCAGTTACTTTGATCGCGGCTTTGATTGATGCGTACGATGTGATTTCTTAATGGGACCCAGCCAACGAACTCGGTTTAGACCCCTAGGATTTTGCCACGTAACCATCATCGAATATGACCATTGCGCGCGTCTTGATCTGAAGGTGCTTTCACTCAAGTCGAGCAAATCCGGAGGTGGTTGATGATTTGTCGTGTCCACAGCAACTTCAGTGGCTACAGTCGCCACTTTTTGTACCTGTAGCTTCTCAGCAGCATGGCCATTACCGGTTTTTTGCAACCTTCTGGTTTGCAGTAGATGGCTCTCTCTCAGTTTTTGATGAGCCTCGAAACAATGAAGCAGCAAGCTTTTGCTTTGCTGGGGAAATTTCAACTTGGGGCTTTTTCGAATCATAAGTTTCTCGGCTTCTCTAACCCACATTGCTAAAGACATCCTGTGCAACCCCGTTCGTTGTTTTCTGGGAAGTGGATTGGGAGCAGATCAACAGGGAATCAGAAAAGGAGAAACTTTTACAGTAGAGAGAGAGAGAAAAGAGAGACCTGAAGCAAATTACTTTTTAATTTATTTTTTAATCAATATTTAAATTTTAAAATATAAATAATTTTGTTAAAGTGATAAACAGATTTAAACAAAATGGATATTTTGAATATTTTTGTGTAAACTAAAAGCACAACAATTAGTTTTGTGATTCGGAAAAGCAAAGTGAAGATAGGGACTTAGTAGGATTGACAATTTAGGTCATAACACAATAACACGACACGAAATTCATACAAAATTAGAATGTTTGGGTTTTCATTAAATGGGTTTAGGTCAAAAAGGGTCGAATCCGTCAAACACGATTAAATAAAAGGTCGAACCCACACAAACCTGTCAACCCGCAATTGATACGAAATAATTCGTTTAATAAATTAATTATAAATGAGTTGACATGAATATGACTCATAAATTAACCTTTTATAATCTTTAATATATTTATATTATTATATATATTATAATATTTAACTATTTTTAATTTTAAGTTTTTAAAGTTCAAAATTCAAATATAATATATATCTTTTATTTTATATATATATATTTTAAAATTTTTAATATAAAAAAGAAAATCTAGATTTTACTTTATTTTTTTTTAGTCTTTTATTGCTTTTACAGCTCTGCTTACCTCATCAAATCACGCTTTCCTTTTCTCACTCCATCCACATTTGCAATAACATGACCAGTCGTTCCTGACCCTGTCATCATTATTTTATTATATTTAATTTAAACGGGTTAATTTGAATCAATACAATTAACACGATTAATAAATGAGTTGGGTTTGGGTTTGAGATTTTGACACGAATATTAAATGAATTGGGTTTGAATTTAGTTAATAGTGTCAATTAAGGAGTAAAACATGATCCGAACACAACACGATAACATGAATTGTCAACCCTATATTCCAGAGGGTAACATAAAATTAACCATTTATTTTTATATTTTGGATGATTGTTACATTTTCTCACCTTTTTTCTTTTTTGCATCACATAGGTTGAATATTTACGAGATATTTGGCAAACGTATTACGTTTTAATTACGTTTGAATATAATTTTTTTTAGTGTTGTATTTGGTTGAAAAGTATTTGTTTTGTATTTGAATAAAATGTGTGTTTGGATGAAAAGTATTTTAGAGTTGAAAAGTTGATGTAATTGGTAAAAGTAGAGACAAATAGTTAGGATAGAAAAATTGATGTAATTGTTTTAAAAAATTTTGAATTATAATTGTTTTCGTAGTACTATTGAAAATAATTGTATTTGAATATAAAACTTTGCGTTTAGTGTAAGATTTTCGTAACACCAAAAAACATTTACCAAACGTTACCTTATTAATTTAAAAATTAAGAGCATAATTTTTTTAAGTTAGAAATAAATAATATTTTTAATTTAAGAGATAGGTAATTTTTATTTTTTGTGATTTCTTTCTACCGCTCTTTTATCATATTTCCTAACCCTTCTTCTCTCATTTTTTTCTCTCTCCTCTCAAACGTATTATTTCTTTCTTTCTCTTCAAAACCTTATGTCTCTCTCTCCCAACAACGACTAGAGAATGTTGAGTTGGTGGTGCAGATTGCGACTTGATCTTGATGTAGACGAGCCAAATCGCATGATGATCCTTTGCATGTTGCCATTGCTGGAAAAGAAGCTTCATGATCGTCCAGTGGAATCGCAACTTAAGTCTCGGGTTTTTCAGTAGCAACTAAAGATCATCACGATTTCCCTAGTTTCCTTACAATGGCTATTTCTCTAGTGGAATCACGACTCTCCATTGCGATCTCTTTCACCCCCACTTGATTTCCGCCAATGGAGAGCTAACTCCCCTTAGGCTAAATTCCACCATCGATATCGCAATGATCTCTTCATCTTTGTTGCGATACAACCATTATGTGAGGTTAGTGTCGAGATTCCAACATCACAAGGCTATGTTCAGGGCACATACAATGGTGGTGGCAGAGGCGAAGTTGCTGTTAGGCTCCACACTGGAGAGAAAAACGGTGATGGCGGTGTAGAGAGAGAATCAAGCATTTAAGGTTTAAATAATGCATTTATAGTGTAAATTATTAAAGAGTATTTTTGAGATTTAAAATAGATTGAAATTCTAATTTACAATTGAATTTGTTATTTATTATCAAATCAAAACTTTTGATCTATTTATTTATGTTCTCTCTTATTTTTTATCTACTTTCCTCATTCTCCTTTTTTTCTTTCTTCTTATTCTTTTTTAGGTGTAGGTGTCAAAAAATTTGACAAACTGGAAAAAAAAAAATCAACTTCATCAAATTAAGTCCATTATGTTTAATTAAACTCAATGCATTTGGTTATTAGTTTTATAAAAAGTGAACTACACCTCCTGTATTTTCTTAAAATTACAGAGACATCATTTTGGTCAAAACTAATAATGTCAACCTCTCTTAACTTTAAAAAAAAAAATTATAGACACGTCCCTTTTATTAGTTGATTGTTAGCTTTGCCAAAATATCCCTTTGACCAAAACTAATAACATCGACTTTTCTTATCTTTAAAAAAAATGACTGAGATACTTTATTTGCTAGTTGACCATTAGTTATGTTCAAAATATCAAAAATACCCTTTCTTACATAAAAATTATTTAGCTACAAGGTATAAAATAACATTTTTACTCTTATTTAACACAAAAATATATATTTTAATTGATTTCTAAATATTTCTAATTATAATTTACACTCGAATAAAAAAGGATTTATTATTTTTATTATTTTTATTTTTTGGAAAATCTCTTTTTGATTTTGATTGATAATATAATTTATTATTATAAAGCATACAAAACTATGACAAGAGTATAAAAATAAAGTTATCATTCAAAACAAAATATTACCACAATAAAGAACCATTAACATACTTTTAATAACATATTTTCAACTAATGACAAAATACCAATAATTATCTTACACATTATTAATAAAAATAAGGTATTTTTTTTTATAAATTCCTTGTCCTTGTTAATTAAGTTAAAACAAATAAAATATCAAATTAAAAAAAATGAATGGCTATGATTTAGTTTGGTAGATCAATTATTGAGATTTATTTGGAGTATTTTAATCATTTTAAATTTAACTTTAACAAAATTAAAGAAATTGGGTCTTCGTGATATTAATTTTGATATCTCTGTAATTTTAAAAAAACACAAAAAAATACCATTGTAGTTCAATAAAATTTCCAACTTCTAAACTAATTAATTTTTTACATTTTTTTATTCGTTCTTTTATTTATATATTCATATATGTGGTCTTAATTATTAGATATTTTAAAATTCAAAAAATTTGAACCCAGATCTTGTAATAATATCAAATGTAAAATTATTAGTAGATAGATATGCATCCACTTGATCATTATTATATTAAGTAATTAAATTCGTTATTTCTTCTCTCTAATTAAACTAGATATGTTTGATTAGTCGTTTTTTCTAAATTTCGAATCACTAACCTGATTATTTTATATATATTTTATGCTTATTTTCCCTTATATGTGTGTGTATATATAATACATTAGAACTTTTTATAACTTAATATTATTTCGTAATTTTTGTTATTTTAATTAAGCTATTGGCTAATTAAAAGGATTTAACAATGTCAATTTAAATGATCATTGTATTATTTTTTACACGTTTCTTTTTTTTTTTTTTTGGGAAAGTACATGTTTCTTGTTCCATTTTGAAATAAAAAATTACGTAAATGTTATTAACTTATTATTGTAACTAACCTTCTTTTTTTTTTTTTGGCTAAAGATGTGATTAATTCAAAAATTTTCCTAATCCTGCAAATGGGAAATGAGCAATTTCCTTTCACAGCAAAAGAAAGAGGGAACCTTATAAGAATATGTAAGATTTTTTCTTTTTTTTTTTTTTGAAAAAAGTAAAATTTATCCAATCAAGTTATAGTCTGCTTTTTGGTAGACACATGCAATAAAATTTAATTAGCCTTTTAAAGATTTATAGTAGTTCATATTTGGGGGGAAATATTACTTGTTATTGGTCTCATTCCCTAGGTTTTCTACAAGGTTTTTAATAGAAAGTATTTGTTTATTGAAAAAATAGATTCCGAGTTACATATATATATATATATATTGTGGTTAACTATTTTTGAAAGTAAGTTGAATAACAACTCCCTTGCCAAAGTTATTATTATTTTTTTTAACTTGAGATGCCTTAAATTATTTAAAATTATAAAGTTGTTGGAACACTTACATTGTTTGTTCCCACACTATGTAGAATGTATACTAATGATTCGTTGTGTATTGAATAAATAATTGAAGGGTGATCTTTGTTAGTTGGGATTTTGTTGCCTTTTTGCCATTATATGTTTTCTGAATTCTAACTTCTCTGCATTATATATGGATCAATAAGTTGAATTAAAATATTTTGTAGATTTTTTTTTAAATTTAAAGATAAAAAGATTCAAATTCTATATTTTTAGGTGAGATCAAATATGATATTATTATTATATTATAATTGTAATAACAGAATTAACAAAATTTTGATTAGGGATTTAAAAAAAAATTACGAGACTTTTTATCTATCTTACCTTTCTAAGAAGGCTTTTGTTTTTTTGTTTTGTTTGGTTTTTTGGTAATTTTGTTTTTTAAATAAATTTATTTTATTGAGGGTAATTTACACTTAATATAAGAAAAAAAAATGATATTGTTTTTAAAACGTTTTAAAAAGAATTTCACGTTTTTCGATAAAGATGTTTAGGAAATAGTTATAAACTTGTGTTTGTTTTTTAACAACATCAAGAAAAAAAACAAAAAACAAAAATTTGTTTTCATTTTTTTTAGAAATTTGAAAATAAAATACCATTGTTTTCTTAGGGGGCGTTTGGTAAACGCATTGCATTTTGATTGTATTTGAATGAAATTTGTTTTTTGAATGTTGTATTTATTTTGTATTTGAATGAAATGTGTGTTTGGATGAAAAGTATTTTAGAATTGAAAAGTTGATTGATTGGTAAAAGTAGAGATAAATAGTAGAATTGAAAAGTTGAAGTGATTGTTTTAAAAATATTTTGAATAGTAATTATTTTCGTAACACTGTTGTAAAATTTGTGTTTGGTGTAAAATTGTATTGTATTTGAGTAAAATTAAAATTGAATACTTATCCAAATGCCCCCTTTAGTTCCCTTTTCATTTTCTAAACCTTATAAACTAATGGTTCGTTTGGTGAACGCATTGCATTTACATTGCGTTTGAATGCAATGTATTGAATGCAATTTGTATTTGGAGGAAAAGCATTAGCATTGCATTTGAATGCAATGTGTGTTTGGGGGAAAAGTATTTAAATTGTATTTTAATAATAAATATGTGATGTGATGGGTAAAAGTAGAGAGAAAAAAAAGAGGGAGAGAGAATATATGATGTAATTAATAAAAGTAATAGAAAAAGTGAAATAATAAATAGTGATTGTGTTTGATTTAAAATATGATGTGATTGGTATTTGAATGAAATGTTTTTGTATTTGGAGGAAAATTGCATTGCATTTAAATGCAATGCTAAAAAAATTTGTGTCCCAAACGCTGCATAAATAACTATTTTTAAAAGTATATTCAAACACAATTTTATTTTTTCTTATTCTCAAACTAATTTATCTTCAGACACAATCAAATAGAATTTTTAAAACATCTTAATTTCTATTTCAAACCCAAAACGAAATCATTACAAAACGCTCTCAAACAGGCTTAAAAGTTTGCTATTTTAGGAAAATTTTTTGACAACTATTATTTACGTTGTCGTCATTGTTTACAGGTACGTCCACATCATTTCAAATTTCTATGTCGTTTTTTGTATGCCACTTGAAATTTGTATGTCATCTTAGAACTTATATGGAAGGATGATCGTTGAATTAGAACCTTTGTTTAAAAATTGAAGATGGTTAAAATAGTAAAAAATTAAGGAAAAACAATTAAAACCTTTATTTAAAAATTGAAGATGATTAAAATAATAAAAATTAAGAAAAAAAATAACAATCTATGGAGGAATCCACCTCTACACAAGCCCTTAATATTACTATCTGTCCAGATTTTGTTTAGTTGCTATTATTATCTCACTATTTTTCTTTTTCAAATTAGATAGTTACTTTAAGGGGGCGTTTGGTAAACGCATTGTATTTTGATTGTATTTGAATGGAATTTATTTTTTAAATATTGTATTTGGTTGAAAAGTATTTGTTTTGTATTTGAATGAAATATGTGTTTGGATGAAAAGTATTTTAGAGTTGAAAAGTTGATGTGATTGGTAAAAATAGAGATAAATAGTGGAGTTGAAAAGTTGATGTAATTGTTTTAAAAATGTTTTGAATAATAATTATTTTCGTAGTACTGTTACAAAATTTGTATTTAGTGTAAAATTATATTACATTTGAGTAAAATTAAAATGTAATTTTTTTATCAAACGACACCTAAATATTGAGTTTTCTAGTTTGCGGCTTGTGCTGTTTGTCAGACTACCATTAGACAAGTTTGTATTATTGTGTTGTGGAAAATTTTTGCTGTATGTGAATTCAAATTTATTGTGCCTAAAAGTAAGTAAGCATTTAGTAAAATTTTTTTTTTCAAAGTTGTTGTGATTATTAAAAGCATAAATTAGGTGTTTAGTAAATTAGGAATAAATTTTTTTCATAGATATATAATAATAAAAAATAACATATTTTATTTTTCTCTAATACCAAGATACATGAATGATGATTCTAATAATAATAATACTTTCTTATATAACATAGGATGAATACTACAACAATAATATTTGCTATAAATTATTTACTATCATTTTTTTTTCAAATACTTATTATCTTCTTCGAGCATATATAAAATTATAATATAAAAGTTTCATCTAAATAAAGTAAAATTAAATATGAAATTATATTTTATAATTCGAAATTATTTTTAAAAGGAAATAAATTTATAAATTTTATACAACAGTGGAATGTAATTTCATCATTTGTTATAAAGATAAATAAAGTATGTTGATTATAATTATTATTTATTATTAATGATATTTTAATAAATCTGTATAATGATAAGCAACTCGTGATATGCTTAGCAAATTATATTATGCTGCAGCAGTGTTAAAATCTATTAGATAAAAACAATTTATTAAATATCTCTAATCTGCTGTAGATTTTTTTAATAATTTAAAAGCAGTCTTCAAAAACAATGTGAGTGGGACCATCATCAAATTGGTTCCGCTTTTTCTAGTGGTCGTCGTTTTTCAAAACACGGTCATTAAGTTGTTTTTGATTGTCGTTTCATATTTTTCGGTCATTTGTCATTTTTTTTGATCTTCAAATTGTCCTTGTGTTCCAAACTTTAGTTGTTTTAGAGATTTCAGTTTTTTCTAGTTGTTATTTGTTTATTTATTTCTTGTAAATTTCTACATTGTCGTTTTTTGTTATGAGGTTTTCATGATGTCGTAGCTTTTAAATTTGCGGTCGTTTTAAAACTTGTCGTTTGGTTTTGTTGACGTTTTTTTGTTTTGTCGCTCTTATATATGCTGGTCGACGTCGTTCTATGTTTTTGTCGTTTGTGGTTGTGTGCCGTTTTCAAAGCGGTTCTCCTTTCTAAAAATTTGTTGTCGTTTACGATGTTGCCATTGTCCGTTATTTAATTTGTTCCTTGTAATTTTCTAATAATTTTCTAATATTATTTATTTATTTATTTATCTGCTATTTTTTACAGTATAATGGCCTTGTTTTGTCCTCTGTGATGCTTCATGCAACCTAGGCATAAAAAAAGTTCTTAGAAAATGGTTAAAGCTTTTAAAAATGAGTTAAAATGTTTTTTTTTCTTTAAAATGATAAATTAAATTTGATAAATAATATAATTAATTTGATTAATTACTAATTAATCATAATTAATTATTAATTAATTATTGATCATAATATAAATAATTAATTTTTATATTTAATTAATTTTTAACTATAATTAACCATTAATTCATATAAATCAACAACTTTTATAACTAATCATTAATTGAATATAGTCACCTATAATAAAATAATATTCAAACCCGAACATATTAACCCAAATCCCAGAACCATTTCGGACCCAGACCCACTACAGACATGGCCATCGTTGAAGAAGACAAGGAGCATAACTGCCGACGATAACAATTTTGCTGGAAAAAATTAATGTCTGGGCATCGTTGGAGGTCGTGATAACAATCTTGAACCAACTTTTCACTGCTAGAGACCAAGTTTATGCTGCCAGCCTCGTGCCTGGTGGTCCACATTTGTTGCCATTGACGCTACCATTGCCGTCAGATCTCAAGGCCACTGATTAAAAGAGATATTGTGAAGTTTCATTAAAAAGAAAAAGACTAATTGATCAAAAAATGATTATTATACCCTTTAACTAAATAAAAAAAAGAGTTTGGTTATTTATTAAATTAGGTGTTCAAAAAGTAACTCTCAACCTTTTTTTTTTTTTGGTAACGTATTATCCTTTCTTACAGTTAAAAACAATAATGAGATGTTTATTGCCTTAAAGCATTGCCCGCGACTTCAAGTTATATACATACATATATATATATGACATCTCATTAATAAAATAAAAAAAAGAGTTATATGCGTGGCATCTATGTAAATCATTCTATATATAATTTTTATTATTTAAAGATGACTTACTCAGTTTTATTTTATTTTTATTATTATTATTATTTTGGTTAGAGATTACTTCCTTAGTTAGGATTGTAAATTATTGTTTATATTGTGTATTAAATTGATAATTTCCGCGTGGTATTCGTTGGCTGCAATTTCTTTACATTATCGGTGCAAATATATTTATATTATATTCGCGTTGAATCCAAACATTTGTATATTATAGATACGCTAAATCCAGATATCTACACTGGAAATTTTGGTAAGAAATTTCATTCTCTCTCTCCTCCTAGTTTCCCACCTCATGCCTGGCATAGCAATGAAAGAACTAGAAATTCTTTATTTATTTATTTTTTTTAGAAAAGCATGAATTAAACCAAATCTTGAATTAAAAATTATTCAACTTTAAATATATATATAGATATATTTTATTTTTGTATCATTATTTAACTGACTTAAAATTTCTTTAAAGAATAAAAATTTAAATAGTGTGCAATTGATTTTTGTTTTAGTTGGGGTTTTGAGTTTGATATAATAGTTAAAACCTTTTTTAAAAAAATTAAGTAAAATTTGTAATTATAAAATTTCAAGGGGTAAATTAGGATATAATTTGAAATAAAATTTTTATTTGGAAGTTAAAATTTAATAGAGTCCATTAAGCGGGGCAGCTGCCCTGGGCCAACGTGGCTCTGCCACTGCTGCAAGAAAAAGTGGAATGAAAATAGCAAAAAGAATTATACTGAGCAAGAAAAATGCTTTCAAGCCAATAAGCCTCCTTGTTTATTTATTTATTTATGGTTTCGGACAAGCTTGGCTTTTGTCTGGTTTTTTTATTGTTTGTCTCATTATTATGTCTTCTTGTCGTTTTCACGTGTTTTTTCATCTTTCTGTGTTGTTGCTTTGATTTTATTTATATATATATTTTTTATTTTTTGGGGGAATGGGGGTTAAATATTGTTGCCGTTTTACCTTGGTTATGTTTATAGACAACTTTTTCTTTCGTTTTCTTTGGCATGAATGTAGTTCCCTCGTCTTCTTTTTAGCTGTCGTTTTTTCCCAAAAGATTTACCGTTTTTTTTTTTTTTCTTTTTCCTTTAAGCAGTCGATTGTTTTGAGATGCTTTATCGTTCCGATATCAGTTGTTCATCATTTTCAACATCATTGTCGCTTATTGAACGAGCCTGTCATTTTTCACGTAGTTTTCCTTGTCGTTTTTCAATCTTTCATTGTTCCCTATATATTGCTGTGGTTTTCAAATTTATGGGTCACCTTTTTTTTTTTTTTTTGTTTTGTTTCTCCCTTTCCGTATGTCGTTTATTTGGATGTTGTCGTTTGGAATGACCTTGTCGTTTCCTAGTGTGGTTTTCTATATTTGCATGTTTATCAAAATGCTGTTGTTCGTTATCTTGTTTCGAGTGATGATCGGTCGTTTGTTAAATCATTGTCGTTTATGAATGTAATGTTGTCGGTTGTTGTTGCCGTGTTCAATTTCACAGTGATTTCTATTTAGTTTTTTTTTTTTTTTTAACCTTTTTGAACTTGAGGTTAACCGAAGTTAGGTGATATAACTACTGTGCCATACCCGTCACCACTATTCCATCATTTATCAAATCATCGACCGTCAAAATGTATGTTCCGTAGAGCCTTTTTATGTTGTTGCTAGCCGTTTTTCTCATTTTGTCGATTTTTAAGTGTGGTGTTGTTTTCAGTTCTTGTTGTTACTACTGTTGTCGTTTTTGTGTTGTTCGTCGTTTATCCATAGAGAGGTCTATATGGGTGCTATTGTTCTACATCCATGTTTTCGTGACTAACATTATTTGGTTTAATATCATCGGTGTGGTGATGAGCCGATGATAAAAAGGACTTATTTAGAATCTTCACTTTTATTGAGTCTCAAGTTTGAATCACAGCACACACGTAAGAGTTTAGTTATTGGTAAAAATAGATCATTTGTCGCCTATCCTTAAAATTTGAGATATATTAGATAAGAAAACTTAAAAGGTTAAGTTTTTTATCATCCAATTAATACAAATACTGAATTCATTTAATAACCACTAGGACGGGTACGTGAACACATTATCGATCTCTTTTTTTTCTTTTCAAAAACATTATTTGGTTTAATTCAACTTTATTACTCCTCCATTAAAAAAAAAAAAGTTTATTATTTCTCCCACGAAAAACGCATATAATGAGAAGCTCATTTGCCGTAATAGAGCCGTTATCCATGACTTTCACAAGCGTTTTTGTTATTTGTTTCTTCTTTTTGGTCATCGATGACTACATGAGTTATATAAGATAAAACTGCACTCAACAACTTGGATAATTCGTCACTCTCATCTACTCATAACATTATTATTATATCTCCAAATAAGTTCTAAAACAATATTTTATTTTCCTTTTTGTTTCCAAATATATATAGATATATATATATGTATTTTGACAAAAATGAATCAGAAAGTTTGGAGATGCTTCACAGTCTTTGTATCAATGGAAGCAAACCGAGGAAGAGAGAGAGAGAGAGAGAGAGAGAGAGAGAGAGAATATTATGCGTTAAAAGGAGGCTTAAGGGAGAGTTATAGGTCTACCAACTGGTGGTTAGGGTTTGAACCCTCTTAAGCAAACAACCACCACCACCACCACCACCAGACTATATTCGTTGAATTGTTTTTTCCTCTTATATTCAATAATTTCTTTAATTTCCATTTTGTGTTAATTCTTGATTGAGGAACATTCTAGCGCATGTTTAGCGTGTTAGAGTGTACATTTTTCACACGTGTGCAAACTTGTAACAACTGGCTGAGAAATATTCTTGCTCACAAATTCAATTTCTTATATTCAAAAAATAAAATAAAGTAAATAACAAATATTACGAATACAATATTGTGGTTGGTATGGCTGCAGCTATAACAATTGTCAAAATTATTATTGTTACATAATATAATATTATTATAATTTGTTGAGTTGGTGCCGTTGTTCCAATGATAAGGAGGTTGGTTTTTATTCGGGACTGACTATATTTGTTCTCTCTTGGTCCTGGGACTAGTTTGTTTATTTTTTTTGGTCTCCGTTTTTGGGAGGTTTGTGTTGGCCGACTTTGGAAATCTTTTGTTTTCAAAGTCTTCTCGTTTGCTTCCCACTGAAGTTGCATCATCCGGTGTTGGAGCTTTCAGGTACTTCGTTGTTTTCTAAGTCTTCCATTTCTAGTTATTTATGACCCTTTTTTGCAAATTTCGACGCTTGGTTGAGCTTTCATATTAGGGCTAGTGTTCTAACCGGTGATGATTCCAATTCGATGGGAGTATAATTATTAGTTTTTTTATTATTATTTTTTTTCCATTGAGATTTCGTTTTAAAGATGGTTTCTGGGATTCCTGTGTCTTCTATTGGCCTGCATATTACTAGATATGCTGTTCCACTAATTTCTTAAGCAGTTGTTGTAGGTTTGACAATCGGTGCAATAATTTTCGTAGCATAGCATGATTGATGTTATGCTACTTTTCTTATCTTCTAAAGTGCTCATAATTTGTCCAGAGTTGTAAATAGTTATTCTCTTTTCACACCTTTTTTTTTTAAATATATAATTATTCTAGATTATATTCACATCATGATTTGTACTATTGATTTTTATAACGTTACGATATTTCCTGCCAGGATTCGTTTGAGATGGACGGCCGTATTAGTTAATTCCAGGATTCCGTTTCAATTCGTGAAGAGCACTACATCGATCTCAAAACCCTTGAGAATTTGTCACAAAGAGGACCAGAACCAAGGGCATGGCTACATATTTGCCAAATCTAAGCAACAAAAAATGTGATGCCTCGTCAACATACGTGGATGACCCTTTCGTTACGTGTTCAACTGAACCGCCTATGCGTGGTGGCGGCAACGAGATGATGTACTTGAACAACCACCAGGCGGTAGCTTCATCTTACCCCATGATCCTGCCTGGTACTTCTCTAAATTCCGATTGCGTTGACTCGGCCGAAACGAGACACGAAATGATGTTCATTCCTCCTACAGAGCAGAACGTTCAATATCATGGACAAGGATTGTCTCTTAGCCTTGGAAACGACGATATGCCTTCTTTTCCGTACCATTATTCAAACTCAAATCTCAATTCTGATCTGGCTTCTTGTGCTCCAAGTATGGGAAGCAACCAAAGCGTTGATTGCTTCTCAATGGCGTCCGGGTTTGGCGGAGGCAACATTAATAGTGGTGCAATGAAAACAGAGGGATTTTGCAATCCACATGAGGGTTTTGGTTTTGGTAACAATGTTTTGAACTCCAAGTACCTCAAGGCTGCACAGGGATTGCTTGATGAAGTGGTGAATGTTCGAAAGGCTTTGAAGCAGAATGAAATGACCAAGAAACAGAAGTTGCAGGGCATTGGATCATCAGATGGTTTGCGAGAGAATGATGGGAAAGGCAATGATCCATCGGATCCTAGCGAGACAAGTGGAAATTCTTGTTCCGAGCTATCTCCCGTGGAGCGACAGGAGTTGCAGAACAAGAAGACTAAACTCGTGTCCATGTTGGATGAAGTAAGGCTGCTACCACTATCATCATATCTTGTTAACTCATTTGGTTTGTCCTTATCATGTTTTTTTTTTTCCTCGAGAAATGAGATTTTGGGACCATAATATATGATTTTGCTATGATTTTAATTGGCTATTTGGAGCTTTTCTTTTTGCCATGTTTTAATCAGCTTTTGTTTAATATGATGAGCATTGAATGGTAGAAAAATGTATGCTTTTGTTTGCTACATGTTCATTGAGGTTTTTTTTTGTGTGCAATGATTACAACTGAAAAGTGAAAGCAAAGTTAAATCTAGTGTATGATATATTATATCAAAAAAAAAAAAAAAAAGGTGGATACCATGAATTAAAATTGTCTAAAAAAAGCTACGAAGCTGCCTTCATTAGACTATCAAAAAAAGGTGGTTTATAGAGTTTTTTTAAAGAGAATTTTAGTGGGAACTGGCCTATTTTTCTGTTTTTTATCTTCCATTTTCTCATGCCATTGTTACAAGTTCAAAAATTTTGAACACGCTTGCTATGCTCGTTGTTACAGATAGACAAAAGATACAAGCAATACTATCATCAAATGCAAACTTTGGTGTCATTTTTCGACAATGTGGCCGGACATGGGGCGGCTGAGGCATATACCGCCCTTGCTCGGAAAACAATATCCCGACATTTCCGCTGTTTGCGGGACGCGATCAGCGAACAGATTCAAGCAATCCAGAGGAGGCTTGGGGAACAAGATACCTCGGCGAGTGGCCTAGCATCGGCAATTCCTCGTCTGCGCTATGTGGACATGAAGCTGAGACAAGAGAGGGGAATCAATCAGCTTTCCGCCATGAGACATGCTTGGAGGCCTCAAAGGGGTCTCCCAGAAAGCTCTGTAACTATCCTCCGTGCTTGGCTCTTTGAACATTTTCTTCATCCGTACGTTTCACTCTTTATAATTCTTTTTTTCTTTCAAACTTGTTTCAACCGTCTGAAATTTATGTCTAATTATTTTTATGCGTCTGTTGTTGGTGTTTCAATAGGTATCCAAAAGAATCTGAGAAAGCGATGTTAGCAAAGCAGACAGGATTGACCACGAAGCAGGTAAAAGAGAAGTTAATTTCACCATATTTTCTTAATTTAGAAGACTATCTTTTACGAGATTTGACTGTGGAGAGCATCATATTATGGACTTTATATGACTATTGATCACAACCGTATAAATCAAAAGAGGCATACTATATGGATAAAAAGATTATGAGAGCTTACACTCACTTTATAAGCATAGTTTGATTTAAATCATCCAATTAAATTAAAAAAAAAAAGTTCTTGAAACAATAGGACGCCACCACGGAAAAATCTCAAATTATCTTGGTTGGTACAAATATTTCATTTTTTTAAATTTCAGATTTTGTAACATAACACTAGGAAAAGTGTCTAGACCAAATTGGCATAATGTACACATTGAAATGATTTTACAAGTTTATAGATTGCTAACGTGACATAATACTATTTGTAATAACTTTCATTTAAGAGAAAGTTACCTTACCCCAATAAAGGGGGGGTGGGGGGTGGGAAAACACACATTTGGTTTGAATGAGTGGATTCATTGGTTACTATGAGTAACCGTTTTGGTGTTTTCGAAATGGTCAGGTGGCCAACTGGTTTATCAATGCAAGAGTACGACTGTGGAAGCCAATGGTAGAAGAGATGTACAAAGAAGAATTCAACGATTTGGAGACGAACCCCCAGAAATCTTCACCCGAAAATGCACACGACATGATCAAAGAACAACAACAACAACAACACGGAGTAATTGATGCCTCATCATCACCCTCTGACGACATCAACATAAGGAGAGGAGAAGAGAAGATCAGCAGCAGCAGCAGCGCCTTCAGCTTGATCAGCTTGCGTGACGAATACAACAACAACACCAACAGCAGCAACAACAACATCACGGACTCCGAAAATCACGCCAACGTCGTGTTCATCACCACCGACGAGGCGGCTGCTGGTGTCCGTACAAACGACCAGAATTCCGCGTCGTATGGGGTGGTGGCAGAGGAGTTGGGAGCTGGCTTCGTAGTCCGTGACTCCCGCCACGTGTCGCTCGCGTTGGAGTTGCGGCACTGCGAAAGTGATGGATTCTCCACGTTGGGTGGTCCCCGCACTGATGCTACCACTGCAGCTGCCTCTGCTGCTTCTGCCGCGGCTTCTCTGGATTATCAACGCAGGTTCAGCAATCCTCACCTGTTGCATGATTTTGTAGTATGAAAAATCAAGAAATAAAGAGAGAGAGAGAGAGAGAGAGAGGGAAAAATGAATATATATATATATGTATATATATATATATTTTCACTCCTTACATTAGACATCTCTAACGTTCAGGTTGTGAAAACCAAAAAGATAAAAACAAAAAAAACAAAAACCAACCCAAGCAATGCTCTGTGTTGTTACTTTCGGGCATTGTCTTTTGTTAGCTTTGTTCATTGGTTAAAGAGCTGAAGAATTGGTGGCCATAGTTCATGCACACAGAGATACTATTAATGTAGATATGCATAAATATGACACTATTTGGTGGAAAAACTGTATAGGCTTATTTTAAAAGGGAAGCAATATTGAATAAACGTCCTGTGTAATGATAAACTGTAGTCGTGTATAATTTCTCTCACTAGTGTGACATCATTGTATTTGGATCATATGCTGAAATTAATGTGAAATAAGTGACTGCATGGTACAGATTTTTTTAATTTTTGATAAGTGAATCTCATGTAGTGCAACAGAGTGCTAGATAGTTACATGTGTTGGGGTTTTGGATTTACATTCTAAAAAATTAACAACATATTTTCAATTTAATATCTAGTCAACAAACAGTAATACCACAGAGTTTATATCTCGTGAAAACTATAGATAAAGAATTTGACTCTGATATCACTTGTTTGGATTTCAAGATTACATACTAAAAGATTCATCTATTAAGAGAATGACACAAGTTCTTTTAAAATATTTTAAATTTCATATCTAGTCCATCTAGAACTTCTATTTGCACATACCCAATAATATGTAGCACTTCAAGTTTTTTCTTGTTTCCTTGTTTACGGTAGAAAAAGAAACAGCAGATTTCATTGTTGAGTTAATGGTCATGAGGGTGGAAGTATATCAACATCAACTAGATCTATGTGTAATTTTATCCTTGTTTTATGTCCGGAGTGGACTTAATGAAAAAGATTCCAATTCTCCTTAGAATTTCACAATTTTTTGAGGACACACAGAGAATCTCTCTCTCTTTCTTTTATTTTATTTTGTTTTTCCAGTCATCAAATCTCTCAAATGCATGTATTTTATTGGCTATACGTTTTTCCGCCTTTTTTTTTCTTGCTGCCAAGAATCACATTGTTACACTTTTTTCACTTGTTAGTATCTAAGACGTTCCTCAGTTTCCACATTTCTTTTTGGCCAGTCCCTTGTTTGCATCACTCCTTCCTAGCCGTGTACCATACAATCATAACATATTTTCTTAATTTACATATTACATGTTTTAGACAAAAAAAGATTTGTGTTAGGTACGAAAGCAAACCTTGTTAATGTTTTCGAACCGTTGGGTTTCATTTAATTTCTCTGTAGGATATGACGTTCAAAAATACACGCTGCCATTCAGAAAATTATAATTTTATGCAACCAATGCACTGTAAAAAGGAGCCCACGTAAAAAATTTCTTGTAAATTTCTTGTCTGATGATTATCGACAAATGCATAGAATTGGTTAACCAACTTGCCAGCCAATTATTTAGCAAAAAAATAAAAAATAAAAACACTTGCCAACAAATTGCCCAAGCTTATTTCCTTGGAAGGTATATACATATATTTATACGTGTATATAAAAGATGTATCCAAGGAAATCACCATGCTATATATCAGCTGATTGCTGCTTGCTTGTTGTCGGGCTGATTGTTTCGTGGTATATTTGAATTAGTAGGTCCGTAAGCAGCTGAATATATGACCATCATACATCAGATTCCTTCTGTAATAATTTTCTGTCCTTGCGGTCTTCCCTTTTCTCCTTTTGAGCTCATCTTTCCGGGTTCAGAGATTGTACCACGGTTGTTCAGTATGGAACTCTTGTTATGTTGCAGCAGCAACAAGATCTACACTACAATGGACCATTTGATTGTCACAGCCCCCCGAATTAAAAAATAAATAAAATATATTTTATTTTATTTTATTTTATCTCTAATCACCAAAAGGTGAATTTTTTTTTTTTTGATAAGAACACCAAAAAGTGAAATTGGAGTGGGGGAAAGTGGGAATCAAGTGTTTATCCCAAAGCAATATTCACGAGACAATTGTGGCAGAAAGTTCCCAATTGAAATTACTGAGAAGGGTTCAGAGTAAAAAATTTGCAGGGCAAGGCAGACCAACTTTAATCTATGAAGGAGTAAGGAGGAGGGGTGGTGGGCCTTTTTGGTCTTATTAAACAACAAAGTCACAAAAAACACAGAGTGTGACAACTGGAGGAGGCCAAAGGAACAAAGATGGCAATCATTACTAAAGCATCCAAAAAGACCTACCCAATTTGTGCCCCAGAAATATCAGTCTTCACAGCACACCAAACCAAAAATTTGAAAAAAAAAAAAAAACAACCAATCCCAAACCCAACCCAACAACAAAGCAGCTCACATCTGTGCCTTTCTTTCTCTCTCTATCTCCATCCCTATGTCTGTCTCTTTCTCTACCTCTGTTGGCACAGAGCACAGTAACCCATTTTTATATTCTACTTCATTTATCGAAAGATTATATGTTTGGAGGTGTTCAGTGTCTTTTCAACGTCTCTCCTATATCTATGATTGCCAAACCCTAAGGTAAAAATAAAAAATAATAATAAATAACAAAAAAAATTAATATTTCCTAATATGCGGACAGGACTTCCCAAGCTGACAGTCCTAGAACTGGAAGTGAGTAAAAGACGGCCAACTTTTTTTTCCCCTTGCCTCTTTTTACAGGTTGTTACAGCGACCACCGTAAACAGGGAACATTTTGAAAGGAGTCTTCTTTATTTATATATATAATAATTTTATCTACACGCACATATGTTTATATGTACATATCTTCATCACTGTATTGAGCAGATGATATAAGTACTTTTGAGTGTCCCAAAGAAATGTAACTGCTGGCACTAAAGCTGGGGGTGGTTATGATGCTCTTGCTTATTGTGTTGTATTATAGCCAAAAAATGAGACCAAGAAAGAAAATGTTGCTTTTTTGTGTTTTTACTTGGCCAATTAACTTTGCTTCCTTAAATAACTAGCAGAAGTCTATGCCTTTAGGATTTGC
The DNA here is from genome assembly GCA_035233585.1 of Antiaris toxicaria. Classification (NCBI taxonomy): domain Eukaryota; kingdom Viridiplantae; phylum Streptophyta; class Magnoliopsida; order Rosales; family Moraceae; genus Antiaris; species Antiaris toxicaria. The sequence goes on along the minus strand of CP141160.1, from coordinate 25,255,378 downwards.
AGCTTTTTACAGTTTATAGATTTAGACCCCTTGAGAGAGAGAGAGAGAGAGAGAGAGAGAGAGAGAGCTATTCTTTTGAATTATTAGCGATAAAGTTTTATTATTTGCATTTGAAACGGATTGGCGTCTTGCTGTTTTTTGGCCATTTAACTAAACATATAAAATGAGTTGAAACGTTGAATCAAAAGCAACATGTACATTTTAATAATTTATTTAACAAGTAACATTCTATTATGTGTTCTTAGACTGTACTACTCTATTGTAATCACGCTTTAAAAGAGCCGTTTCTTTTGGCTTTTGACGAGTCTCTTTATAGGAAAAAACAAAAATAAAAACAAAAATAATAACATCAATAACAAGAACAATTATCTTCCCTCTTGTCACTCTTGGACTTTGTTAATTCTTTTACTCTGCCAATCAGCGGTTTGAGTTAGTTGGCTAAGTTTGATTAACATGGCAGTTTTTCTTGTTTTCTGCTCTTTGGGTCCTGTCCTTGTTGCCTCTCTCTTTCCTATGCTTTTTGACAAACTGAAGGTCACTCGCTCTCTCTCTCTCTCTCTCTCTATATATATATATCTCCCTCTCTCTCTCTCTCTCTCTCTCTCTCTCTCCAGTGATTGGAATACTTTAATGGATCAGCACTATTTTCAGTTCAAATTCTCAGTCCAAGCAAAAACTTTAAATTCTCATTCTGTCCACCATGAGTAGATTCTGCCCCCACTTTTTTTTTTTTTTTTCCCTTCCTCTACATCACTAATCTAACCACGGCTCAAAACTATATATTCTTTAGCCTCTTGTGTTCTTCTTTTTGTTCTTTGCTTTCACTCTCTTTTGGATCTAGTCTAGCATAGATTTCCATTTTTCCCTTCAAGAGTCTAAGGCCTTGTCTTGAGATGACTTTCTACTTAGTCATCCAACTACTCCTCATGTCTCTACCTCTAAATCCATTTATGCAGAGATCAAAACCCAGTATTTTTATCTTCTTTCAAAGCGTGCCCTCTATCTAATTATTGCTCCAAAAAAAAAAAAAAAGACCAGAAATGTGAAAATCATGACTCTTTAGTACTTGTGTTTCACCATCAGCCTCCAGATACAAGTTATCATACTAAATCATTTTCTTCTTCCTTTTTTTTTTCTTTGGTTCAGTTTTTTTTTTTCTGGTTACAAATGGTTTCACGAGACTCTCCCCCACATCCAGACACAAACAATATTCTACACCAATTCCTCATCTCAGACACAATCACCACCCAAAACCAATTTGATCAGAGCCAACACTTTGATGCCTATGGCTCCTCCAACTTCAGAGACGACAACAACAACAACAACAACAACAACATGGCATTATTCCCTTCTTCCCTTGGCGTGTTACCAAGCATTCAGTCTCTCGGTGAAAGAGTGTCCAGATCAATAGACCTTGTCCAAGGCGGTCCAGCGACGGTGTCGTCGGAATCGGAGATCAGCCACACCAGACGTTTGATGGACCTCCTCGGAGCAGCAAACGACAGAAACCACCACCAAGCGCAGAGGCTTTCCTTGTCTCTTAACTCTCACATGCTTGTTCCTCATGTCCAATACAGACAAAGGTCCTTAAACTCAGATCTCATCAACCAAAACTACTTGCTCTCTGGAGATCATCAAGAAGCATCCAGAGATCAACCTTGTACTGCTACTACTAATCCTGGTTTGGAACATGTAGTAAACGACGACTACCCGTTCCCGGGTTCGTCGTCGGCCGCCTCGTTGAACCGGCATTGTTCCTCGTTGTATGGAGCTGAATATCTGTCCAACGTTGTCGGACAGTCCAGATATCTAAAACCAACTCAGACCCTCTTGGAAGAGATCGTCAACCTCGGTGGAAAAGCAGTTGACTTGAGCAACGAGAAATATATCAGCAAGCTATTCCGCGGAAGCAGAAGAGGCTCTCTAACACTTTCTTCCGAACTAAAAGCTGAATTCTGCAGTAGTGGAGTCATGTCAGCTGAGAAACAAGAATGTCATATCAAAATTGCAAAGCTCATCTCTTTGTTAGAAGAGGTTGGTCTTGTAATAAACTCTGGTAATACTCTCGTAATTTGCATCACTTGTTTATGGCTGATGTTTGAAATGTGGTTTTGACATAAAAGGTAGAGAGCAGATACGAGAAGTATTACCATCAAATGGAAGAGGTTATGACGGCGTTTGAAATAATAGCGGGCCCAGGTTCGGCGAAGTCTTACACGGCTTTAGCACTCCAGGCCATGTCAAGGCACTTTTGCAGCTTGAGAGACGCCATTGTTTCGCGGATAACTGTCGAGAAGCGGAAGCTGTTTCAAGACTTGCCCAAGATCAGCACAGGGCTATCGCAGCTGAGCCTGTTCGACCGAGAGTCCAGAAATAACAACAACCGATTCTCTCTTCAACAGCTTGGGATGATGCAAAGCCAACGCCAAGCTTGGAGACCCATAAGAGGCTTGCCCGACACCTCCGTCGCAATCCTTCGCGCTTGGCTCTTTGAACACTTTCTTCACCCGTAAGAATAAAAAAAAATGCACACACACACACACGCGCGCGCGCGCGCGCGCCCTGTCTCATATATATATATATATATGTTCAAAACTGATCATGTTAGTGCAAAATTTCGTCCAACACCAAAAGAACGTCCTTGAACAAGATGAAATTTTTCCCAACATAGAATCTTTTTAAAATTGACTTTTGGTGCTTTAATAATCGGTAATGGTTTATGTAACAGTTATCCGAATGACGCTGAGAAGTTAATGTTGGCATCACAAACTGGCCTAAGCAAAAACCAGGTAATATTTTTCTACAAATTTGTTCTCTCTTTTCTGTGTTATCCATACAACTACTTTTCATTCATGACATGGTCTAAATCATGGCGGATCGGGCTACAGGTTTCAAATTGGTTCATAAATGCCCGGGTGAGGCTATGGAAGCCGATGATTGAAGAGATGTACAAAGAAGAGTTTGGGGATTCTTCGGAAGACTCGAATCCATTGGCCGGGGGTTCAATGACAGGGGAAGGGGTTACTGTCCATGAAGGAGACTGAAGGGAAATGGATGGTGATAAATTCAGCCTGAATGTGAGCCCTTTTTTTTTTTTTTTAAAGTTTTTTGATGTTAAGAGCTGCAATATTGGCAGCAAATCACAATTCCACCACTGTAGTTGGTTGTAGTTCATAACTGTTTTTCCTGACAAACTTAATACATTATGTTTTAATTAAATTTAAATATAATATATTAAATATAATATGTATTTAGATAAAAAATATTTATAATATATTTAAATGTAATATTTATTTTGATAAAAATATTTGAATTGTATTTAAATATCGAGTATATAATATGAAAAAGGAAGTCAGAAATTAAATACGTGGTTTTTCACTTTAATAAAACAGGTGTTTTAAGTGCATTCTCTGTTGGTTGGTAAACATCATATGACATGTCGTTTAGTGGTGAACTGACTCAAATTAAAGTTGAGCGACATGTCGTGCTAATTCTATATAAGAAGGCAACTAAAATTACATTTGTCGTTCGTCAGCAGACTTTCCAAAAACACACCCACAAAAAATAAAATTGAAAAAAGGCCGATTGCTGGTTAGCGACTGTCGTCAAACGATACCAAATGTTATAACTTAAAAAGACAATTTGTTTAATCAAACGACATGGATACCAACTAAAGTGGAAAATATATGCAGTTTATACGAGTCACATGGAAACTGTATGCGACCAAAAATTTAAAAAAAAAAAAAAACTAAAAAACATCTTTCCATGATTAACGACAGTGGAATTTGCAAAAAACTACAATTTATAGACGGCAACAACTCTAAAAATGACTTGTCATTTATGCACAAACGACATAGAAATCACTTAGAACAAAATATGCCTTTTCCGTACTTATTTTGTTAGAAATAAAAAATTGTTTAAGAAGATGGCTTTTCCATAGGACAGCAAAATTATTAAACGCACACATGTCCAGGACAAAATTAGTAAGAGGACATGTCGTTTTCATACGAAGACAACCTTTTTTTATTTTTATTTTTTTGACTTGTAAAGACAATTAATTTTAATTTCAAAAGACAAGTCGTTATCGGTAGAACGACAGAAAAGAAAAAAAGTAAACGACAAAAAAAATCTAATCCAGAAATCCGACGTGGTTTTAAGTTCTTTTATTTTCTTTTCACAAAAAATGAGATATGGAATTCATGAGCCACTTTTAACAACCATTTAGGAACCATTTGGATACCTTTTTTAAAGACATTTTTTTTAGATTAAAAAAATTATTTTGAAAAATATGTTTAGAGTGAAAAATATAAAATTTTAAAAATTTTAGAAAAAAAATATTAATATGAATATTATTTTGTTTCTCTTAGAATTTTATACAATTTTAAAAAAATCATCTTATTTGAATTTGTATACGTAAAGTTATAGATTTTTAAAATTTAAAGTTTACTATAGCGTTTTGAAAATATAAATAATAAAAAGTGATAATGAAATGAAAAAAAGTTGTCTTGAAGATTTTTTTTAAACCCTCAAACGCCCTTTATACACCAATTACATTTAAAAATAATTGATAAAATTTATAGTTTATCATTATAATTTTAAAATTTAAATTTTAGAAGTTTATAATTTTATATATAAAAGCCTAAATAAGATAAAAAAATTATATAAAATTTTAAGATGAATAAAAGAAGTTTTATATTAATATTATTTTAAAATATATTTTAATTTTTATAATTTTTAACTCAAAACATTTAAACTCGTAAACTAAATATATAATAATTCAACTTAAATTTAATCTAAAAAACTCGATTCAAACCTACGTACCAAACACATGTTTAGGGTAAGTTTACAAGAGGTTTTGAAAATGTGTTTTAAATTTTAAAGAAAAATGAGTTTAGAAAAATGTATTTAGGAGAATAAACTATTTAAAGTGAAAAATGTAAAATCGTAAAAATTTATTTGAAAAAAATTATCAATATGAATATTGTTTCGTTTTTTTTAAATTTTATAAAATTTAAAAAAATTATCTTATTTAAATTTATATATATAAAATTATAGACTTTTAAAATTTAAATATAGTATAAAATTTTAAAGATATAAATAATAAAAAATAATTATAATATAAAAATATATTAAAAAATATTTAAAATGTATCACTAAAACACCTCCAAAAACACTATTTTAATCTCTTAAATGAAACTACAACGTGTACAAGATGCAACCAATATAACCTACTGTTTCAACACTTTATTTTTGAAAAATAAAAAAATCCATTTTTAAATTTTTAAAAATAAAAAAAATCTTTTTAAAGAAATCTTTTTACCTGTGTAAATAATTTTTATTTTGAATTGAATTTTTTTTTATTTTAAAAATAAAAAATTTTCATATTGTAATCATGGACATCTCATAATATACGATGTTCTGGCGGTAGCCGTTAAAATAAAGCAAATCAATATCCACAAAGCCGATTCTTACAATCAAAAAGCCTTGCAGCTTCCAGAACTCCAGCTTTAGCAAAGAGCTCAACGGTGAGCAAGTGAGACCTAATTCTCTACCATGACCGCGTGCTTTTCTTCCTCTCTTCTCCGTCCCTCTATCACGACTACCGAATTGTGCTTTCCATGGCATCCAACAAACCCCAGTCGCAGAATCTACCCCATTCTTCTCAGAAGTGACTCCAATATTTCACCTAGAATCATCGCCGGAGTTCTCCAACAAGGTACCTCCGGCGTTGTCTCGCCGGACGACGTCTCTTTGCAGCCTCCGGCTATTGAGACCGACGATGAGAAAGAAGATGCCCGTAGGTTTTTTGATGAATTCGCGGCAACCGACACGGATTCTGAAGACAAGTACCCGAGTTCGTCTACTAGGGCCAAGAAGAAGATAGAAAGCGGGGACGGATTCGAGAATAGGTTTAAGCTGCGGAATGGGAACGAGGTTCGTTTCTTTTATGGTTCGAAATTCGATTTTCTGACTGATTACCGGGAAATTGGTTTTGATGATAGGACATAGGGTGAAATTATGATGGTTTTTCACTTCTTAGCTTCAATTCTCAGCCGAAGAGAAGTAAAGCAACTGTTTTTTATTAAATAATTTTCTTAGGTTTTTGAAGAAAGAGCGTATCTTGTTGGTGTTGAACGCAAAGGCGATACGGATAACTCGTTTGGTATAGAGGAATCTCTTAAAGAATTGGCTCAATTGGCAGACACAGCCGGACTTATGGTTGTTGGTTCCACATATCAAAAGTAGGTATCTTATACGCTGTGTATACATACATACATATATATATAGCATATAAAAATGAATATTCTAGCGATCGAGTTGTCCTTTCTTTTTTATTACTAGGGTCTAGGTGTTTAAAAAATCATCACGTCGAGTAATATTAAAAGATTAAGATAAAGATTGCATCTATTGTGACAACTTACTGTCAGTTTAGTTGGTATCGAAATGTTGAAATTCCTAGCACTACTCATATAGAGAAGAGCACACACACTGCATGTTGTTTATTGTCTTCAAATGTTGTTCATGATAGACATAGTGGTGTGATCATAACTTGAATATGTGATGTAGACTAACTTCACCAAATCCAAGGACGTACATTGGATCCGGCAAGGTAGCAGAAATCAAGAGTGCCATTCATGCATTGGGAGTTGAAACTGTTGTATTTGATGATGAACTTTCTGCAGGGTAACGTCGAAATGCTTCATTCAGATGTTCTTTACTTTCAGCATGTTGGAACATCTTGATCAAATTGTGTTATTTGATGTGGCCTTTGTTTTAGGAATTGCTTCAATAGTAACTATATGGCATGACGGTGCAAGTTTCATGCGCATAGTCTTCTCACTGTCAACATTGCCTTGTAATGATCATTCTCAGCAAAAACATGGATCTTCTACCATATCTTCATCTTAGCTTTTAAAATGTATATCTTATGAGTATGATAGATTTACGAGTATAATATATCCTACTTGCGGCAGTTGGTTGTTATAAAGATACAAATCTTACTTCCTTTTTTTTAATTTTTAATGCTACTGTTGCAGGCAATTGCGTAATTTGGAAAAGACTTTTGGTGGAGATGTGAGAGTTTGTGATCGAACTGCTCTTATTCTAGATATCTTTAACCAGCGGGCAGCAACACATGAAGCAGCTTTGCAGGAAAATATGCCATTATCCTTGAATATCTTGCTATCCTTTTGCTAGTTACAATAATATATTTTCACATAAGAGTTTGTACAAAAAAGTTCGACATGGTTGAAGTCCCACTAGACCTTAAGATTATATTCTTCTTTCTAGTCTTCTTCTCTAATCAGTAGATGGTATATGCAAAAAGAAGGAGTTCTCAATTTTCTCACATACATGACTGTGATTTTACCAGGTTGCATTAGCACAAATGGAATATCAGTTACCTCGACTAACAAAAATGTGGACTCATCTTGAACGCCAAGCAGGAGGCAAGGTGAAAGGTATGGGAGAGAAACAAATTGAAGTGGACAAGCGTATATTACGCACTCAAGTAAGCACCTCTCATGGATTTGGATAGTAAATCTTCCGGTATTCTTTACATGGTATAGCATATTTATTTGCCTTGTGTGGACAGTGAATCCTTCTTCTGTTACTTCATTATCAGAAAAGTGTGGTTGTTCTATTATGTATTTCTCTCGGAAGTTTGTTAATGTCCTGCCTCTTCTCCATTAACTGAATTTGTCTTCAAAATTTTTTTTATTGTTAGATTGGCGTTCTCAAGAAGGAGCTAGAATCTGTTAGAAAACACAGGAAGCAATATAGGAATCGGCGAACGTCTGTACCTGTTCCTGTAGTATCTTTGGTAAGTGAGTTCATGGATTATTGGTAATTGAGAACTGCTGTACCTGTTGATGATTGTAGCCATCTAATGCTTTGCACAAGACTCTAGGTTGGATACACAAATGCTGGGAAGAGTACACTTCTAAATCAGTTGACTGGAGCTGGTGTACTTGCCGAGGATAAATTATTTGCAACCCTAGATCCAACTACTAGAAGGGTCCAGGTCAGTCACTTACATCCAGGGAATCTTCTTTTTTACGGCAAGATTAAGAGCTGTATATCATCTAAGAAGTTGCATGATAAATAAGTTAAGTAAACTATGGTTTCCATGTAGTAAGCAGGGGTGGTTATATCACAAAACCTTTCTACTGAAATGCTACAAATCTTCCCTTAAAATAATATGCTACAAATCTTTATCACTTTTATGATTTTTGAAATACTTTGTTGAGCCTCTAATCTGGCGTCATAAACTAATTTGAGCAATTCCTATTATAGTTTCACTGCTGAAATGAGATGTTTTCTTCCATTTTTTGCTTTCAGATGAAGAATGGGAAAGAGTTTCTTCTCACGGATACAGTTGGTTTCATTCAAAAGTTGCCGACTACGTTGGTGAGCTGCTTTTAACTTGTGGAGAGACCTGCCACTATCATTTCACTTTGTCACTGTCAGTTAAATTGTTCTCTCTTCTTGCAGGTTGCTGCTTTCAGGGCAACGTTAGAGGAGATATCAGAATCATCATTATTGGTGCATGTGGTTGATATCAGGTATGTTATCTGAATCCTTTTAAAGGGATGTTCATTGAGATGATAAAGTTTTGAAATCTTATTAGATGTTGCTATCAACCTCAGTCATCCCTTGGCCCAGCAACAGATAGATGCCGTGGACAAAGTTCTGTCAGAGCTGGATGTTTATTCAATTCCAAAGTTGATGGTCTGGAACAAGGTAGGGCAAATTATTTTTTAAGTGACTTTGATATTACTGTAGTAGTAAAAATTCCAGATTTGTTTTTATACTCGTCTTTATAATGCGAAATAAGTAGGTTAGTTACTTAACTAAGTAAATGCTTGAATAAAGATGAGTTGGAATTGCAACCATAGGAAAGAAAAACCGATTAAAATGTCAACTTTAGTTTCTATTGGTAATTGAGTTTATTATTAACATCGTTCTATGTTTCTACATTGTGAGTTTAGACTTCATGATTGATTATTTGAATGATATTGATGCTAGGTTGATAGGGTTGCCAATCCTGAAAATGTGAAGTTGGAAGCAAACAAGAGAGATGGTATTGTTTGCATGTCTGCTCTAAATGGAGATGGCTTACTTGATTTCTGTAATGCTGTTCAAGAAAAGTTGAAGGTACATAGTTAATGTTGATTTTCTAAAAGAGTATATAACTTTATTCCAACCCCGTAACTACCGTACTTGTTGCATTTTAAAAAATTTAAAATATATATTTTCTCTCTTCGGGTAATATGACATTTTTTTCACAACAGGATTCCATGGTATGGGTAGAAGCCTTGATCCCTTTTGACAAAGGGGAGCTTTTAAGTACCGTGCACAAGGTTGGAATGGTAGAGAGAACTGTAAGTGATCCCACGATTTCGATTTAGCACTTCTTTTCTTTGTTTCTTTTTCTTATTTCCTCTGTTATCATATTATCTGTGTATGCTATATTGTAAACTTCAGATACATTAAGTTGTGTCTGAGTTGCTTTCTCCTTAAATTGTGTAAACTTCAGAACCCTCAACTTCTTTCATTGTTGATCCACACCTTGGTTTCTTTCTAAAAATGTTGTAGGAGTACACAGAGAATGGGACGTTAGTCAAGGCACACGTGCCTCTTCGATTTGCAAGGTTGCTCACACCTATGAGACAAGTTTGTATTACGTAGTTTTCTGCCCTCTTGAATTAGAGCAAATATAGTGAAATATTTACATACCGTTCTTTGAAATACAAGTTCCATACTAATATTTAACCGGAGAAAGACCTTGCTCTTATTGGACAGTAAAAGGGTATCGGGTTTATTGTTTGTACATATGTTGTGATACTTCTCTGTCGAGTACCCGACCTTTTAGTGTCTGAAAAATGCAGAAACACCAAAAATTAGTCAGCAGACTAATCAGTTTCTAGTTTTATCCCATTCATATTGATTTTTTGACGGTGTTGTTAAACGCAACGCTGCTATGCCTCTACATTACTGGTGTGTATATGTGTGTATATATAGAGATGTGCAAGGAAAGCGTAAAGTGCACTGTTATTTGAAAATTTGAGACTGGTGAACAGACATGGAAACCCGGAGTTCTTTATTTGTATTTATTTCTGAAATTAGCTAAGAAAATCATGGAAGATTGAACTCAACGTTCCTTTTTTTCTTTTCTTTTCTTTTTTTAACCGTTTTTATTCCGTGAGAATTTTCACTGCATCTTTCTCCTCGTCGAACGTTTGACGAATATTCTTGAGGTAAAATTGCTATTAGCAAAACTCATGGAAAGCACTTTAGAGGGAAAAGTATTTGGAAAAAAAAAAGATCTCGTTGAATTTAGGTGGGAACTTTCTTTATTATGATAGATGTCCGTCCAAGGTTTAAAATATGCGATTGACACTTGTAATTGGGTAAATCAAACCTTTAAGTTTCTTAGGACCCCAGAAAAAAAAAAAACGCAATTTTGAAGCGAAATCATGAATTTTTGTTTCTCAAACGTAAAAGGTACCTGAATTTACAAGAAATTTGCATGTGTTAGGTTCTGCCAGTGCTCATTCATTTTGAACGTTGTGGTATAAGTAGATCAACTCCTTAGGCTCCAAATGGCACAAGGGTTTGCAATCAAATATTTTGGTTTAAGCTTGGACTTCTGTTTGGCTTTTAGTTTGAGTTAAAGCCACTGAGCTCAAACTTTACACAGTGCATAAGGACTCCGCACTGTGCACACGCTTGTTCTTCTCTGCACACGCGACCATTGCTCTTCGCGGGTGACACTTTTCACACTATCACTCTGCACACTCTGTCGTTCTTCTTCCCCTCGGTTCCTCTGTGCACGTCGATCCCCTTCCATGGTATTTTGTCGTCGAACCCCACCCTTTTCTCTCATCGGCTTGCTTGATTTCTCTTCCTCCACTTTTCTACTGTTACCGTTGACTCTATAACCTCCCCCGTCCTTCTCCTCCAAACCTGATGCATGTTAGTGACTCTGCACATCTCGTGGCGTAATTTTTTAGCCAAATCACCCCCATAAGCCACCACTTGCAATCGGAGGCTTTGATCGGTTTTTGTGGTCGATCCCCACGTTAGTAGTCCACATGAAATACGGTAAGTAATTTTGGCTGCCTCTGTCTACCGCCTTGGCAAAATCTAGGCGTCGGTGGATTCAGAGGCCGATTCGTGTTTGCCGACGGTTATGCTGGACTTGGCTTAAGAAACTGGGGTTTTTTGCATGTTGTTGCCATCGATTGTTCCACACCGGATGGCCAGCTTACGACAGCGTAAATCTATTAACTTTTCTTGGTATTTTTGTTGTTGATTAGGTCGCCATTGTCTGTGGAACCCCACCGGCCGTTTCACTTATCACCGGTCCCCGATCGTTGTTATCAACCCGGCCCCTCCCCCCCCTCATGCCACGCTGGTCATTTCTGTGGAACCCTCCCATCCCGGTCGATTTTGTAACCCCCCTAACCCTAGCGCACCCCCTCTCCCCACTCCATGTCGTTTCTGCAACCCCCCCTCGCCGTGGGTGGTCGTTTTTGTGGAACCCCCCCCCCCCCCCCCCCAACCCTAACTAACAAACACAACCCCCCCCTCCCATTGCAAGTCGAGTTACGGCCTCTGTGGCTATTTTTGCCAATTTTGTTATGTGGCCATGAAAGTTCTGTGAGATTGTGTTGTTCCTTGTTCAGGTTTGGAGGGATTTTCATAAAGGCTTCACTCTACATTTAAACAATGAGGAAAGTGCATAACACCAGATGTAGGAGGTGTCCACCACCTTCCAAAACGCATCGAAAATATTATGCAAAATCACAAGTCCAATGCCTAGTTTCTCATTATTTCAACATTAGGAAATCAATCCTCCAAAACTACAAATCGTGCCCTGATCCTCAAGCATCCCTTGTCTATTCATCTTGTGGATCGAATTTGGTAATTTCATAGGAATTCTCTGCTTTTTATCCTTAGTCCGCAGCCTGCATGTGTTTTGTATTTTCTCACTATTTTAATTTACTTGAAATCTTTATTGTGATTGTTTACTTGGCTGTTAATTTTATCATATGAAAATTTTGTTGCTGTTTACTATAAAATTAGAAATAATGAACTGTGAACTTGTTGCATATGTTTGTGGATGATAATGAGCGCATGCATACTTGTTTTGTTCATTTATTCAGGACGTATAGTTGTATTTATTGGGTTTGCCTGTTTATCATTTCGTTAAATATAACACTTGTCAAACTACCGAGTTTGGTGTTTTGTACTTTCTCTGTATCATTGGTTATGATGTATAAAGCCCGTTTGGTTAATATTTGACAATCTATCTGATTGGTGTGGTGTAGACCTGATATGTGAACCTAGTTACTGGTATGTCACCTTGGTAGAAGTGTTTATATTGGGTCGTGTCACGCTTCAGATGGGTAATGAGTATTACGAATGTACTGAGCCAATCATTTCGGATTTTCTTGTTAAGTTTTAAGTGTTGGTATGAATACTTTTCATTTTGTTAAGGATACGAGTCACCACGACGATATTGATACTTACTCGTGGAACGATGAGAAAGAAATGCATCTGCTAACTACACTAGCTGAGTATTTGTCATACAGTGGCGGTAAGATGCCATCAACTCATGTGTATGACCATTGGGCTGCTGAGTTTAATGCAAAATTTGTTGGGCCAGTTTGTTACGCATCAACATTGTCACAAAAAATTTTGCAGATGATGAAAATTTATAGAGGATGGAAGGCTTTACAAGCACACACCGGTCTCGGTTATAATCTTGTTACTAACACCGTCATCTGCTGGGATACATAGTGGCGAGATTTCCTTAAAGTAAAATAAATGCCTAACTGTTATTGTCATAATGCAATTCCTTTCAATACTTATGGGTTGAAAATAAATTTGCACTTTGTTTCAATTAATTCGTCTTTGTTAACTACTCACTTGTAAACATGTTCAGGTTTATAGTCTGTGCACACATATCCGGCATGAAGGACTTAAGCACAAGGAGTTGCACTACATATGCTTCAAGAAGAACCATGCCGTGGGGGCGGTATTCAACACAATTCAACAATCGATACGATGCCTCGGATATCTCTGTTGACAACTCCTACACGCCCAATACAGAAATAGGTACACCGAGCGACGAAGCTGGTCTTTCACGTTTAAGAGGGTTGTTCAGCAAGTGAAAACAAAGGGAGAAAGTGGATGAAATGACATGTGCTACCATGAATGAAATTGTAAATCACTTCCGAGCATGGGTTACAAACATCGCTAATCAAGAGGCGAATAGTCGGGATGATTGGTTGCTAAGGTGCATAAATGTGATGAAAGCACTTGGAGTCCCTCAGTCTAACCACATAATCATGATTCGTTACTTGGCTAAATATCACGATGTATAGCAAATGTTACTAAATATGGACGATGAAGACACCTTAGACTTAATTAACTCCATAGTTGGCAGTTCGACCCCCTCCACTGATTGATTTTCTATTAACATTTTCTCAATTTTTTTCTTTTTCTAAAAATGATGAGATTGCTTCGTACATGTTTATTTTTCTTATATGATTGTTACAAAGTTTCAACGATTGTTGGTTTTTATTTTTTTCCAATATGACACATTGTTATATTTGCAATTCCAGTAATTTTATTCGTGATTTACTCTGTCGTTTTTTCCAGCTTGCAGTTTATTCTTTAATGAAACGTAAATTATCTGATATAACATATATATACAAGTATTGGTATAAATTAATAACGACAAAACCAATAAATTTGTTAATAAATATTTATTCTTCATTGGTTACTGGGTATCACTTGATAAATGGACTTTTTTTATGAATCTTCCCGGTATGACAACCCAGATCTGTGCTCAAACAATTTAGACAGTGATATTGACAACGTACTAGCCATGGTTGTGTATGCAAGTTATGTAAGGAGGAGAAATGCTCATACACCCTACGTCCAATGCATGACAGCCAGTTAACTGGTTCGATGAGGGTCGAGGAATTATTGAACAGTCATCCGAACTATCTGAAAAGCATGGTTGGCATGGAACAAAGATGCTTTAGATTGCTTAGCGGTATACTAGGCAGTAGAAACTTGTTGATGCCAACGAACTGCATTAATGTCAACGAGCAATTGTTTATATTCTTATCAATCGTTGTTCAGGGCGCGAATAACCAAACGGTTTCGTATATGTTTCAACACTCACCGGAGACTATATCGCGATGGTTCTTTCAAGTGTTGAAAGCAATGTATGCACTAAAAGCTGAGTACATTGTGTGTCAAGATTTTGATCAACTTAAGCTATTTATTGCAGAAAATGATCACAAATATCGGCCATGATTTGATGTAAGTGTATTTTTGGTTACTAATTTTAAAGTGATTTTGTACTGTTGCTTTGATTCCATACTTAAGCTGCATATGTGTTAGGGGAAATTGATGGCACGCACGTTTCTTGTGTTCCACCTAGGGACAACAAAGAAGAGTGGAGGAATAAGAGAGAGTAAACTCTCAAAATATTTTAGCCATATGTACATTTGATATAAAGTTTGCATTAATGTTGGCCAGATACGAAGGATCCGTGTATGACGTAAGAATGCTTCAGAAGGTTATAACATTTCGTGGATTCCTAATACCACCACCAAATTCGAGTTTTCCCACTATATCAACTGGTCATATCATATACGCAATATAATGCATTCAATAATACATGTTCAAACGTTATGGGTAGGAAAATTTTACTTGGCTGATTCGGGTTATGCAAATACCGAAAGCTTCTTAACTCCATATCGCGAAGAAACGTATCATTTATCCGAATACAGAAAACGTCATCACGGGTTGCGAACACCTAGATAAGTCTTCAACTATACTCATTCATCACTTCGCAACTATATTGAGAGAACATTTGGGGTTTGGAAGGCTAAATTTGGGATTCTAACTAAAATCAACAACTACCCATTTCGAAAACAAGTGATGATTCCAATTGCATGTGTTGTTCTTCATAATTTTATTAGAATGGTATAGATACGTGATGAGTTGCTAGATACATACTCAGCCGATGCGGAGCTTGTTGCAAAGTATGTTGATGCAAATGCAGATGAAGTCCTCAATGATAATGAAGATATTGGTACCAGTTCAGACTCATGACAAGCTTCAGCTGAAAGGGCACAGATGAGACATAAACGGGACATGTTGGCAATACAGATATGAGAGATATTTCAACTACAATCTTGGTATAGGTCATGAAGATGTTATATGCTTTCTATTATGTATAAACTACCAGTTGAACGTCATGATTAATAGAATCAAAATTTTTATATTGACTGATTTTTTTTTCGACAAGAAATGAATTCCTCGACTTATGCATTGACAAACTCATTGTCTCATTTGTTTATAGAGTAAATGCATTAAAAATTACAATAGTGAATAAAAGAAAAAATCAAATTTAAAAGTAAACATGGGATTTTCAAATGCAAATATAGATAATATACGATTAATACGTAAATGAAATAACAAAAATAAATTATTTTTAATAACTTTTACATACAAAAATTTACTTCATTTTACTAATAAATAATTATACATGCATTCTAGTATAAGTTCATACTAAAATTTTTTTCTCAAAAACTTTTAACTGAAGTTAAAATTTCAAATTTAAACTTGTCAATCAAATATTTGATTTAATCTTTGGTTCAATTTATTTCGGACTTAACTGAAATTTTTAGTCTCGATTCACACCCTTATTAATGCATTACGGCCAGCCAGAGACGCAGTCCAAATCAATATATATACAGTCCAACAAATTGTTGATTTGATTTCTTGCAAGTTGAATGGCACATTTTGTTAGCTTAAACCTTGACGTGCTTTATATAGAAATATTACACCTACTCCGCTATAGCGTTTAGTATAGAGGCGAAGCGAGTTCCTTATTATTTTGCTAAATATAATCAAGCTTGAGAAAGAGTTCTTAACATAACCACACACAAATAGGATACAACTCCCATGCAGTTCAGTAACTTCACGGAGTCGATGCATTAAAAATAGAGTTGTTGATTGCTGATCAGCATGAGGCAAACCAAGTTCCCTAATCCATTGATCGATCGAATGAGGACATCGAAGTAGAAATGCGGATACGTACGAATCTGTTTTTGGGGCAGGTAATACCAAAAACAGTGTTTCTGCCCAAAACTGTCTTACACATGACAGTCCAAAGTCAAAAAGTCCATAACAGATTGCAAATTGACATAGTCTTATGTTTTAGGTGCTCTCTATAGGAGTTGGTAGGAGTGGTTGATTTGATACTATAAATTTCACAACCAATTGGCCAATCTCCATAAAACAGTTTCTTCCACAAGTAATCACTTGAACTCTAAGCTTGAGTATTTGTAATATTCATTCTATGGCTGTTTTAAGAGCATCTCTTGGTCTTGTGCTCATCATTTTCGTCTCATACTCCACACAGTCACTAGCTCACCCGGGTTTCAACTTCGGGTGGGGAGGACATGGCGGGATATCGGGAGGGAGTTTCGGTCTTTTACCGGAATTCTATCATTCGTCGTGCCCTCAAGTTGATGACATTGTCACGTCTGTTTTGGAGAAGGCCATTGCAAAGGAGCCAAGAATGGCTGCCTCTTTGCTTAGGCTTCATTTCCACGACTGTTTCGTTCAGGTGTTTTTTTAACTATTCTTTGTTGACATGATATTTAATATGAAGATGTTTTGAGTTACTATATTTTTATGTGTGACAAACAGGGCTGTGATGCGTCAGTGCTGTTGGACGACGCTGCAGGTATAGCGAGTGAGAAGAGGTCGGGCCCAAACAGGAATTCCCTCAGAGGATTCGAAGTAATCGACGAGATTAAGGCTAAGTTAGAAGCTGCATGTCCTCACACTGTCTCCTGTGCTGACATCCTCGCTCTTGCTGCCCGTGCCTCCACTGTCCTGGTAATACAGTAATACTAACAAGGCCACGGCTTACACGACACACTGTGTCGATGGTATTGAATATTATCTGCAAACTCATCTTCTACAAATGATGGTGTTTAATACCGAAAATACTTCTAAACTTTTTTCATTTCACATGCAACACTAGCCATATGGTTGTGTAGCATGGTAAAATGTGTAGCACCAAAAACTTTTTTTTTTTTTTTTGGCTAAATGAAGTAATACTAACACTTTATATATGGATAGTGGAAACTTTTATTATTAATCATAACGCGTGATGAGTCATAAAACAAAAATAATTAAATTATATATGGATATAATTATTTACTTCAATAATTGAGTATGAATATAGTCATAATTTTTCAAAGTAGAGATACAACTCAAAAAAATTTCTTTTTAAAGAAAAATATACAAATTTCTGAAGTTCGAAAGAAAACAAGTATCTTATCCGCCTATACGTGGCTCCACACTACTGATCATTAGCAGTGTTGTGTCACCATCAAAAATTGTTTTTGTGGCATCATTTAAAAAAAAAAAAAAGGAGAAGGAAAAATGAAGTCTTATACTTATGATGTTGTTGTTGTTGTTTTTTTTTTTTTTTTTCTCCCCCTGATGAAACAGAGCGGTGGACCCAATTGGGTGCTGCCACTAGGGAGGAGGGACTCAAGAAGTGCTAGTCTTAGCGGCTCAAACGCCAACATTCCCCCACCAAATTCCACCATCCAAAACCTAGTAACTTTCTTCAAACGTCAAGGCCTTGATGAAGTTGACCTTGTTGCACTCTCAGGTCAACAACATTCACTATAACCTTATCCTTTTTTTTTTTAATTTTTAATTTATTTTTGCATTAATGAACTCCTAAAGTTCTATTATCTAATACAGGAGGACATACAATTGGTGTGGCAAGATGTGTGACATTCAAGCAAAGGCTGTACAACCAAAACGGCAACAACCAACCCGACTCAAGCCTCGACAGGACATATTACTATGGTTTGAAATCGGTTTGCCCGAGGTCTGGTGGTGACAACAACATCTCTCCTTTGGACTTCGCTTCTCCGGCGAGATTCGACAACACCTACTTCCGCCTCATACTGTGGGGAAAAGGGCTTCTTACTTCCGATGAAGTGCTTTGGACTGGCAACCACAGGAAGACCATGGAGCTTGTCAAGAGCTATGCAGAGAATGAGAGCCTTTTCTTTGAGCAATTTGCCAAGTCCATGGTCAAGATGGGCAACATCAGCCCTCTCACTGGATTCAACGGTGACGTTAGAAAGGATTGTCGCAGAGTTAATTAACGGACGAAAAGAGTTCATTTATGTTCAAGACTGCTTAGTTTGAACCTCAAAAAATAAAAAATAAAAAAAGTGTTCAGTTTATTGTGTGACCTTCATTATGGTAATTAGTCTATGCGTGTTTTAAAATTAATTAATGAATGAGAGTTACAGAAGTAACTAGGTATTGATATAGTAAAAACTTTTCCTTTTTTGGTTTTCTTTTTTGCTGATATTTTACATTATTTTTCCTTTGACATTGTTTTTTCTTTTTTCAGCAAAAAAAAAAAATTGCAAAATTTGGTTGGCAAAAGCCACCATTTGGGGTAGAAGAGTAACTTATAGGCCGGCCTTGTCGTGCAAGATCGGATTACAATTTGAATAATTTTTCTAATTTAAAATAATTTACCTAATCCATTTTATAATCATAGTATACATTTTTCCTGCGGGCCGATCTTAACCCATGCATGCATTAAACGAGAGATTAATTAGTTCATTTGAGACGATAATAGTATCAAAAAGTAATTAAGCTTACAAAAGACAAAAGGATCACTTTCTTTGCAACAAAATAGGTGTAACTTTGGTAGATACCTTTTGAGGAGTAAACTCAGGTCTCGTGCACCAAAGACCAAAGCATCGGATTGTTACTTTATTCTTTCCTCCGTTTACGGTCGACGACTTTTCAGAGACATATACTCCATTTCATTTCTCAAGTTTCCAACCCATAAAATTTGTTCTTTTCTGCTTGGCTTTGCTTCTTGTTTCTTTCTTTCTTTATTCCCTTTTTTTTTTTTTTCCTTTGCTTTGCTTTCATAACCTTTTTTTTTATCTATCTTTGCTGGCAATTAATCACTTACTTTTCACACCAAGTTCAAATTGTTGTCCAACTGTAACTCAAAAGCAACCACCTAAAGCAAGTGAGATTATTGTTGCTGTCTTCCTTGTTGAGTCGTTGATGGTTATATAATATGTTTGTTCATAAAATTTCTATCATTATTAACTAAAATAATATATATGTAAATAGAGCACTTTAAGTTTCGAAAATAAAAAGGACACTTACAAAAACGGACTAATGTTTTCTTGATTCAATCAAGTGAGATGTCAAAGATACAAGCCTCTTATAAGGGAAGATTATGATTAAAATCAATGTTAGATAGTGGTCCGTTACTCCAAAGAAAAATGCTTGAACTAATACTCAGCACTATAACTACCAAATTATGAATTTTATTTTTGAGGCTCTCCTTTCAATGGTGTGTGATGTTAGACAATATTGCTACAAGTATAAGAAGGAAAATAATTCCGTTGAAGTTAAATGTTTTCATTAGCGTAGAATATTGAAATTATACTTTGCTTCAGAATTAGGCCCATTTACCAACTTGTGCTATCTCAGTTTTAAATCTTGAAATAACAGGGAAAAAATTAGAGAAATTTGTTGAAACAACCTTTTAAATAGATATGTTTATATTCTTTATCATCTTTATTTGGATTTTTTTTTACCACTAATCTAATTAGCAAATGTTAAAAAACAAAAACTATCACTTATAATAATCTGAAGATATTTTAATTTATTTACGGGACAATCCTACAAGACACTAATCCCTCGTTTGATAGTCAAAATATTTAAATTATAAATTTAATATAATTACTATTTATTTTTATTTTTTTATTATTTTTAACAATCACATCACATATCTTCTTTCTCGGTCCTTTTTTTTATGTATTTTTATTAGTCATATAACATACTTAATAATTAAATACAATTTAAATATAAAATATCGAAACATGTTACATTACAAATGCAAAACATCCAAATGCATATTAAGAAAATTAAGGGGGTGTTTGGGGGTATTTTAGAGACACATTTTTTTTATATATTTTTTCACTTTACAACCACTTTTATTATTTATATTTCCAAAACTATATACTTAAGACCCGTTTGGGGAGGTTGTATTTTAGAAGTTTGAATAAAAATTGAGTTTTGAAAAACGTGTTTGGAGAAAAAAATTTGGAGTGAAAAAGTGTAAAATATTAAAAATTTATTCAAAAAAAATTATTAATATAGATCTTGTTTCGTTTATCTCAAATTCTATGAAATTTTTTTAAAAAAATTATATAATTTGGACTTGTATATATAAAGTTCTAGACTTCTTAATATTTGAGTTTATTATAGAGTTTTAGATATGTAAATAGTATAAAATGATTATGAGGTGAAAAAAATATCAAAAAGTATCCAAAATGTGTCTCCAAAAGTACTTAAACTCAAATTTTAAAAATTTATAATTTTACGTTTACAAGTTCAAGTGAGATTATTTTATTTTTAAATTATATAGAATTTCAAGAGAAATAAAACAAAATCATATTAATAATTTTTTCTGAATAAATTTTTAAAATTTTATATATTTTTACTCCTCTTAATTTTTTTCTCTAAATATAATTTTAAAAACTCTTTTTTCTTTAACCTCCAAGACAAATTATCAGAACCTTCCAAACAATCCCTAAGCTCATTTAATGAAGTTGACTGAGAGAGAGAGAGAGAGAGCGAGAGTACTACGCGAGTGCTGTTAATGGGCGGTGTAGTTTTACAGCCAGCGTTTTAATGACGGTAACGCCAATCCAACAGTGTCCGCGTCTCACACACTGGCTGTGAAACTCGGGCTTGTATCCGACAATCTTCTGAGAAATAATCATGTGTGGAGTCCGAGTTTGGATCGGAGAGCAAAAACCCCGAGCAATGCCAAAATCACTTCATACATTTCCAAAATCAAACTAGAAGAAGAAAATGGCCAAGCAAAGCAGTTCGTGGATCATGGGGATGCAGAAGAAGAGGTGGGCGTTGATGGCTCTGGCGCTGTTTTCTCTCTCGACGGCGATGGTCTTCTTCATAAGAACGGCCTTCGATTCGTGTAGCGCCGGCTCCGGAAATGGTTTTGGAGAGGGGAAAGAGAGAAAGGTTGGGGCAAGTTCCGTTGGTCGAGTCCGGTCTGAGGAGACGAATCCTCTTGAATTCATGAAATCCAAGCTCGTTCTCTTGGTTTCTCACGAACTTTCCCTCTCCGGTCTTCTTCTTCTTCTTATTCTTCTTCGCTTTTGTGTTTGTTTTTGTTTTTCTTTTCGTGTGTTTCTTGGAAAGGAATAAGAAAAGTGGCTGAAAGGAATAGGAAAGAAAATTAAAAGTGCTAAGAAAATTGAAAATGCTATAGTTCATGGTTTTTCTTTTACTTTCTTTCATTTTCTCTCTGTATCTCTAACTTTTTTTTTATCCAAAAAAATTTTTTTCTTTGTGAAAAAAAAGGGGGGCCATTGTTGCTGATGGAACTGGCTTTTCTGTTAAGAGGAGTTGGCTCGGAGGTTGTTTGGATCACGAACCAGAGACCAACGGAATCTGACGAGGTGATTCACAGTCTGGAGCGTAAGATGCTGGACCGAGGAGTTCAGGTGAATGTTCATCTTCAGAATTTTTCAATTCCTTTCTTCCGTTATTTTCTCATAATATAAGATTATTTGCAGATAATTATCACTCAATTTCTTGGAAATTTAGAATCTTCTGGGAATAATGCTGATTGTTTTAGCAAATTTTGACGGATTAAGCTCTGTTTTTGTCAAATATAGTTCATTTCAACACTAGGTGAATTTGATTAGGTTTTTTTCCCCCTCTTTCCCCACCCCCCTCCTTCGATATGCCGCATTGTGATTTTATTTTTCCGACGTTGTTAGGTATTATCTGCAAAGGGTCAAAAGGCTATAGATACGGCTCTTAAAGCGGATTTAGTTGTTCTGAACACTGCGGTTGCCGGGAAATGGCTTGATGGTGTTCTGAAGGAAAATGTTCCTCGCGTTCTTCCAAAGGTTTTGTGGTGGATTCATGAGATGCGAGGGCATTATTTCAACGTGGAGTATGTTAAGCACCTCCCTTTTGTTGCAGGTGCTATGATTGATTCTCATGCCACTGCCGAGTACTGGAAAAACAGGACCCGCGAACGATTAGGGTGTGCTTACACATCAATTTTTGTCATTAGTGGGCTGTAATTTGTACTTATGCTATTTTTGTGATATACGTGTTTCAATTTGTTATCTGTAGGATCGCAATGCCTAAAACCTATGTTGTACATCTGGGGAATAGCAAGGACCTTATGGAAGTCGCTGAAGATAGTGTATCCAGGAGGGTTCTCCGTGAACATGTTCGGGAGTCGCTTGGAGTTCGCAGTGAAGATCTACTCTTTGCCATCATAAATAGTATGTTTTCCTTGTTAAGATGATAATCCTTTTCCTTCCTGCTTTAGTCCGATGCTTAGGATCGTTAACAGGGTCGCAGATCTTTTACTAAGTTGGCATTTCCCATCATAAATCTAAGGTTGTTGGGCTGAATCAACTTACTAATTTGAGTCATCTTAAAAGAATTTGCTAATATAAGTCTGGTCCCACTGTTTTTCTCTTGTGTTCTTCACAAAGCTTGAGCGTGTATAATGATACATAGACTCTCTGGTTGTGGTGTGGGTGTTGAATAGACAGGCGCAGTGCCATCTTTATATCTTAAAAGTTCTCTTCCCTTTTCTTTTCATGTTACTTTTCCTCTTAGCTCTGGTGAATAGAGAAGGATTTTATCTCCCCTGAATTATTTTTTCTTCGAAGTTTCAAAATTAGTTGTCGTTGAAATTATCCCTTTTATCTCCCCTGAATTATTTTTTCTTCGAAGTGTACCCTTGATTTATTTTATTTGTATCTGTTTTTTAGTAGTGGCAAGTTGGTAATTTGGTTTTCCTGTTCACTAGGTATGAGCAAGTGCATATTTTTATGTAAAAGGCAGGTTTCTGGCTTTGGTGTTTCAGAAATATCAGCATCAGATTTTAATATTTCTGAGCACCGTGCATCTTCTGCATTGCAGGTGTTTCACGTGGAAAAGGACAGGATCTATTTCTTCGTGCGTTTCATGAAGGTCTGCAAGCCATCCAAGAGAAAAACTTGCAGGTGCCATCGATGCACGCTCTGGTGTTGGGAAGTGACATGAATGCCCAGACAAAATTTGAAATGGAACTGCGTAAATATGTATCAGAGCAGAAAATCCAGGATAGAGTTCACTTTGTGAATAAAACCCTGACTGTAGCTCCTTATCTGGCGGCCATTGATGTTCTTGTTCAGAACTCTCAGGTACTATTTCTAATCATTCTTGGCATCTATCCCACCAGCTAAGCTGCACCAAGATATCTTCCATAATTATTAATTTTTTGATTGTTCATTTTATGTCCTCTCATTAATTCTTTTGCGTTGAGAATTTTATGACATTCAATTTGTAACTGAACCTTTGAATCTTGAATTCGTTTATGTGTGTAGGCCCGGGGAGAGTGTTTTGGAAGGATAACCATTGAAGCAATGGGTTTTCAGCTACCTGTATTGGTATATCCCTTGCAACAGAGAATTCCTTTACTGATGTGTCATTGGCTTATCTACGCATCTAATGCCTTTGGTTCTCCGTTAGTCATGTTACTTTTCTGTTGGGGATCTCTCACTTTTTCCAGCCTGCTTTTAGTCTTTCTCTCATTACCCATTACAATCTCTGGCCACAAAATATTAGTGCTGCCACCTATCTCGGCCTTTTCGGTTGATATAAGAACAGCCAGAGAAATGAAAATCCTTAAGATAGTTCTATCAACTTTTTTTTAAATAAAGATAAGCGCTATTGGTATTAACAAAATAAATGGCGTCCATTTTGCGGATTTTTTCGTTAAAGTGTGATCTTTGGCTCTTCATTTTTATGCTTTTGCCCATACATATTTGTACCTATACTAATTGGGTTAACTTTTTTTTTTTTTTTTTCAATTTTCTCCGTGTTTGACAAATCTCTCAGGGAACAGCAGCTGGAGGAACTATGGAGATTGTAGTGAATGGCACAACAGGCTTCTTACATCCCACTGGTAAAGAAGGCGTGATGCCGCTTGCCCATAACATAGTTAAATTGGCTACACATGTAGAGAGAAGGATGACAATGGGCAAGCATGGATATGAGAGGGTAAGGGAGAGGTTTTTGGAACACCATATGGCACATAGAATTGCTTTGGTTTTGAAGGAAGTTTTGCACAAGGCTAAGAACAGCGGCAATTCTCAACTCACAATCGATGGTATTTTTAAGTGAGAAGGCAATTCGAAGTTCGAAATCTCTGATTGTTTTTTGTACCATACATAGATAACAAGTAATTTGGTAAAGAGAAAGAGAGTACCATGATATACAAGCCATTTCCCTCGGTTTAATTGTATTATGGCGATGAGATTCAAAGAATCAAGTCATTTCCCTCGGTCTCAAGTCGTTCCTTTTTGCCTACAAAAAATTTGTTCAGATAAAGGGGGATATTGATTCGGCCTCGGGGGACACTACAAACTCCTTTCAGTGTGCAGCTCTTTCTTTTCAAGGGACTTTTCCCTTTCTTCTGTTGTTTTAAACGGCTAAAAGTTGCCATGGGACGTATGCTTTGCAATATGAGCATACCTTTTTGCATACTACCGAGGGTCTTTAGTATCATTGCTGCCTAAACCTCTATAGACCTTTGGTAACTTACCTTTCAAATCTTTCTTTGGCAATTTATTCCCCAAATTTTCTGATTTCTGTTGTAATACGTCTTATTATTAATTTTTTATTTTATTAAATGGAGGGTTTTAATCTAGGATTTTAATTAGATTTGAAAATTTTTTTCCCTCTCAACTAGCATGTGTGGATTTTCCATCATCAATTTAACTGAAAATGTAGTAATAATTTAGAAAATTCAAGAGGTAAATTGTCAAAATTTAGAAGGTTAGTGTCGAAGATCAACAAGGTTGGGGGATACCCTATTCCCCACCCGAATCCTATGCATTATTTTTATAAATCATAAAGGAATTGTGGAAAACACAACATGGAATGTTAAAAAGCTTTTAGATTAAATGTTACATCCCAAAAAATAAAAAATATTGTAAGGATAAGTTTCAATATAAGCTCAATAATATAACAAAATAAATATAAACAACAATGTAAGGTATTAGGATTAATAGTAATATACATGTTAAACACAAAAAATATTATAATTTATCTTTAAAATGTATATTGTGACGAGATGGAATGAAAAGTGTTTCTGTTGTCCCCCATCCCATCCTCAATTTGGGAATAAGAACTTCTCCCAGTACCCATCCCAATCCCTATTAATAAATATCACTCTAAACTTATGATTCATTTGGAAAATATATATATATATGTATAAAATAGAAAAACACCCAAAATGATCAAAATTTTACCCTTTATCCATTTCAAATTTTGCCTAAATATTCTAAATTAAGGCAAATGCCCATTTGAAAAATAAACATTTGAATAATTGTAGGAATAGCATAACGATAAAATTAAAATTTGGGTCAAAATATGAACTCATAAAAAAATTATGGGTTACAATTGAAAAAAAAAAGGTGGTACATGATATTTTTGGGTCAAAATCATGTGATATGATTAAAAAATGGATTGGTTACAAACCCATCTAATAAGCATGAAATCATGTGTGGAATTTAAAAAAATTGAAATATTTTGAAAAGTTTTTTTGAACGTGTTTTAGCCTCCATTTGTTTTACCCATTTTTATAAATAAAGAACCATTCCATCTATATGATTAATTTATATGTGTTTTTGTTTTTCTCATGCTCCATCTAATTGGCCTAATTTTCAATTTTTTTGTCATTTTTTGAAAAATCGAAATTAGTTTTAGTATTTACAATTAGTATCAACTAGTTTCACTATTGATTTTTTTTTAATTTTAACTTTAACAATTTAACTTCTTCACTAATTATCCAAACATAAATCAAAATATTTTTATTTAAATATTATTTTTAAAATATTAAAATTCAAACACTTATTCAAATAACGTCAAATGTTAGGCTGTGTTTGTTTTTGGTTTCAAAATGGATTTCACGATTCCCTAGGGAATCATTTTCTAAATCATATTGAAAACGTGTTTGGTTAGCTTGATTTTGAAAATTGAATTTGAAATCAATTCAAATTTTTTTAATGAAACTTGAAAACGATATTATATCGTTTTCTTCGTTTTCTTCTTTCATTCTCAAACCACCCCCCCCCCCCCCCCCACCCACCGGTTCGTTTTCTTCTTTCATCTCCCCCCCCCCCACCAAACGTTTTCTTCTTTCATTCTCAACCCCCCCCCCCCCCGGTTCATTTTCTTCTTTATTCTCAATAACCCCCCCCCAACAAAACCCAGCCCGACGACTCTCTCTCTCTCTTTCTCGTTCTCGCGGCCGGTGGAGCAGCAGGAGGCGGAGCGTTCGTCGTGGCGAAGGTGGAGCAGGAGAGGAGGGTGGCAATGGTGGTCGATCTGGGCTTGGTCGAACGCGAGACAACGAGGACGGAAGCGAGGGACTGCCGACGGCTTGCTTTTGCCGGTTGTACTCACGATGGCTCACGATGGAGATGGAGGTCGTGGTTTTATTCGGGTGTGTGAGTGCCGAATGAGGGGTGGTGGCGTTGGGCTCACGACGGCTGCTGTTCACGGAGCTCGGGAGGTCATCCGACAGGCCCAAGCCACGCCAGCCTCGCGAGCCCCTGTCGCCGGCCCACCGCCTAGTGAATACCAAGCCCGAGCCATCCGAGCTCACGGCCTCCCTCACCCATCGCCATCCGACCGGTCCAAAGCTCGCCGATCGAGCTCGAGCCACCGCGCCGTGACCCAGTCGCCCCTTCTCAGCTGCAACTGAGCCTCGCGAGCCCAACCCGAGTCCTCACGTCGTGAACGTCGAACCACTCTCTGTCCCATCCAACCCACGACACTGTCCCCGAGACCACGTCGCAGCCGTCGCTAGCCTCCGCAAGTCGCCACACCCCCCTGCTGTCTCACGCTGCCGTCGTGAGTCTCCGCCGGCCGACTGCTCTTGAGAAGCAATATATATATGTGTGTGTGTCTGTGAATATGTAGAACGAAAAAGAAAAATGGAAATAAATAAAATGATAATAATAATAGATTTTGATAAATATTTTTAAATATATTAGATTTTGAAATTGTATTTGAAATTGTTCTCAGAATTGGAATTTTTTTTTTTACATGTTAAACTTTTGGAGTTTTTGGACAGTTCATATTTTAGGATAGGTCATGTCAAAAATTTTATAAAATAAAAATAAATTATTCAGGTATGTATAAAAATAAAATGTTGTTTTAAAATATTAAATTAATGGCATACTAATTAGTAAAATTTAATTTTTGATATTTATAATAATTTTTTAAAAATTAAACATAAATATATTTTTATAAAATACTTATGAAATAATTGGTTTTCAAAGTTTTCATAAAATACTTATGAAATAACTGGTTTTCAAAAATATAACAAAAAACAGTTTTATTTTTGTATTTTTCAAAACATACGCTCAGAAAATAAAATCAAATACAGTTTCAGAAACGATCTCAGATCAGTTTTCAAAATGATCTCAAATTTAACATTTTTGAAATCTCAACAGATTTCAAAAACAATACTAAACGCTGATGTTTCTTTTTTTCTACATGCCTCAACTTTGCAAGTGAATTAATCGACGTCGTTTCTTTTTGCTGGCCATTTCGGAATATTATAAGTGGTAAAAAGTATGTATATATAATAAAAACAGGGCAGTGTTTGATGATGGAACTGAGGTAGCCGGTGCTCTCAACATCAGAGGCATATTTTAGATTACTTGTTTCTCACGATATCGGAGTTCAGGCAAAACAAGGTCCAGACGCCATGAGCGACGGAGAAGACGCCGTACGACGCCGTAATGCGAACGCGGAGTACCGCAAGAAACTCCTTCAGCACAAAGAGCTTGAGTCCCGAGTTCGATCCGGTTTGTACCACCCCCGTCTCTCAACCCTAAAATCTGTCCCTTTTCCCCCCACAAGATTTAATCTAGATTTCTCATAATCTGCGACACTTTGGATTACGGTATTTCGTCGAATCGAGGGTTTATTTTCAGTTATTTTTCTAGGGTTTTTGCTGTTTGGTTTAGTTCTAGACTTTTTTAAGTCCTGTTTTGCAGAATTAGGTTTTCGGAAGTCGTATCAAAACTCAAGTCATCAAAACTACGGAAAAATCTGGGTTTTGGATAAATAAAAAGTGCATAATTTATAGTAAAGGATGCTTTTTTTTTCTTTTCTTTTCTTTTTTTTTTTTTGATGAATATCGAATTCATAAATCTTGCTAATTTGTTATTTATGTTCTATTGGTGAGTAACATAAGTGCGGAAATTGCTCATTTTCAGTGAGGGAGAATTTAAGGGCTTCGAAGAAAGAGTTCAACAAAACAGAAGAAGATTTGAAGTCCCTTCAAAGTGTAGGGCAGATTATCGGAGAAGTCCTCAGGCCTCTAGACAATGAACGCTGTAATTTCGCTTTGAGATTTTCCCTATATGGCGCTGAAATTGTTTCCGTAGTTTCTAGTTTTGTGGCATTTCTTGATTTATGCTTATTTTAGTTACCCAAAACCATAATTGCGTAATTGGTTGTGTAATTTAATCTTTCAGTGATTGTGAAAGCAAGCAGTGGGCCAAGGTACGTGGTCGGCTGCCGCAGCAAAGTGGACAAGGAAAAACTGACTGCTGGAACAAGAGTGGTTCTTGACATGACAACACTCACGATTATGCGAGCTCTTCCTCGTGAAGTAAGTTCTGATTTATTATCCACGTACCAGTAGCTAGGAGAATTAAGAAAAACGTTTGAGATGAAGATGATTAATTCTTTAAGATTGTGTTCATTTATGACTATCATTTTGAGTTGCAATTTTAGGGTATGTTTGGTTGGAAGGAGGGAGCGGTACATCATCTAGTGAGAGAAATGAGAAAGAAAGGGGAGGTCCTTTCTCTTATTATGTTTGGTATGCATCCCTCCAACAATCTCTCCAATTTAGAAGAGATTTAAGTTGGGGTATATTGAAGGATTTTGAGTCCTTCCCATTTTCCTTTCCTTCCTTTTTTCTCTCCTACCAAACAATTATGCATGTAGAAATCCTTCCACTAATCTCTCCACCCGTATCCTTCCTTCCACTTTTCTCTTCTACCAAGCACACTATTAATGTTAAAAAATTGATGCCTAATAATGGTTTTTTTGGACTAATTTGAGTTGACAGGTTGATCCAGTTGTTTATAATATGCTTCACGAAGATCCTGGTAATGTTAGTTACTCAGCTGTGGGTGGTCTGTCTGACCAGATAAGAGAACTGAGGGAATCTATTGAGCTACCTCTCATGAATCCTGAACTCTTCCTCAGAGTTGGAATCAAGCCACCTAAGGTTTTCTTTTTCTTTTTCCTTTTTTTTCCCCCCTCTTGAAATATTTGGTGGAGTGGGTTTTTGTTTTGTTTTTTTTAAAACTACTGGAGAATGGGTAGATGTTTGGTTTACATTTATATTCTTATCATTTGAATGAGCCGTGCACGATGGTAAAGTTTTTGACTGATCAGACCCTTTTTTTCATTTTTCTTTTTTTTTCCTCTTAAAGGGTGTTCTTTTATATGGGCCTCCTGGGACGGGCAAGACATTGTTAGCAAGAGCAATTGCAAGCAACATTGATGCCAACTTCTTGAAGGTTAAACTTTTAAGTTTCAGGGAGTTAATATGCTCTAAATTTGCAAATTTTGCTCTATCATGTAGAGACTTCAATTTTCATAAAATGTAGGTTGTTTCAAGTGCCATAATTGATAAGTATATTGGAGAAAGTGCAAGGTTGATACGTGAAATGTTTGGTTATGCCCGTGATCATCAGGTAAGATTATTGTCTGTTTATATACATCTGTGTGAATGTGTGTGTGTGTGTTGTGTGTGTTTGTATAGATTTCTTTTCCTGTGTTCGCCACCTTTTTCAGAATTTTAACTTCTAATTTTTGTTCATCTCTCTGTAAAGCCCTGCATTATTTTTATGGATGAGATTGATGCCATTGGTGGGCGTCGTTTTAGTGAGGGAACAAGTGCTGATCGTGAGATTCAAAGAACGTTGATGGAGTTACTTAATCAGCTTGATGGATTTGATCAGTTGGGAAAGGTATATGTTTATTCTAAATTGGATCTAAATGGACCCAATCTTTTAGCTTATTTTCCTGTCAATTCATTGTATTGCTTTTTGGAGAGAAGCATTAGCACTAGTTCAGATATTAATGATGTTTGTTTTCTTCTTAAGGTTTAAATAACTTGTCTGACTAGATCTACTTCTAAATGGATGTACTTTCTTTCTGTTTTTGGTACAGGTTAAAATGATAATGGCTACAAATAGGCCAGATGTTCTTGATCCCGCCCTTCTCCGCCCAGGTCGACTCGATAGGAAAATTGAGATTCCTTTGCCAAATGAGCAATCAAGAATGGAAATTCTCAAGATTCATGCTGCTGGAATTGCCAAACATGGTGAGATCGATTATGAAGCTGTGGTAAAGCTTGCTGAGGTATGTACCCATGGTCTGTTACCCCATATTTATGATCACAAAATAAAAATAATAAAAATTTAATAATAATGATGATGATGATGATGACATCTTTTATATTTTACTATACGTGGCTGCCATAGGGCTTTAATGGGGCTGATCTACGGAATGTCTGCACCGAGGCTGGAATGTCTGCAATCCGTGCAGAACGTGACTATGTCATCCATGAGGATTTCATGAAGGTGCGGCCTTTCCCTTGTTAAGAAGTTCTTTTAATCTGTTAAGAAATTATGCCATTTGCGTAAAAGGTGTTATTCCTTTATGTGCGACTTGCTTCTTAGCGTATGAAATCTTTTACAAGGTCTGGTAATGATTTAATTTTCGTGTATTGTAATTAACCAGGCTGTTCGGAAACTCAATGAAGCAAAGAAACTTGAATCAAGTGCACATTACAATGCAGATTTTGGAAAAGACTAATATCGTTTCCTATTTAGTGCTGTGGATGTTTGGCAAGCACATTTTCTCTATATATTCAACGGAATGTTACTTTAGGTACTTGGAAGGAATAGATCACTTGAGCTGTCAGATATTTTTCCGACTTGTATTCCATCCTATACAACTATTTATGTTCTTAAGCAACATTTGCAAAACATATTTTTTATTTTGTTTTGCTTGTTTTCTATTAGCAGCTCTTCGGTTTTTATTTCATATAATCTAGATTCCCAATTGGTCCCAAGAATTGAACTTCATTGAACTCACAACATGCACCCGCAGATTTTAAGCAGGTGTTTGATGTTCTGGTTGAAATCCTAAATATTCTACTTGTATTGTTAATGTGCCGGTTGGGTAATGCAATTCAAACCAACCATTTCAATGCTCGACAGTGTTTTTCATTATCATGTGACAGTGTTTCCAAACCCACTGTAGCCGTGTTTTGACGTAACGTTAACTTTTAAATGAGAGTTTCGCAAATAAGTTTTTGTTTTAAGCTTTTTCATTATTTTCTCATTATGGAAAAGGAAGTGAATATTATTTTCCAAATCTGTCATTTGCAGTAAACTTTAAAAAGAAAAAAAAAATCTTTTCCAATCCTTTTATAATATATTTGTTCTCATTCTAAATAATTTTTTATTTTCAAAAGGGAAAAAAAATTTTATCTGAAAATGAAAATACCTTTTTATATGAAATAAGAAATTTTTCTTTTTAAAAATGAACTTCTATTTAAATGAGGAAATAATTTCTTTATATAAAAAAAATCAACTTAAGCACATTTCCAAGAAAATAATAATTCTAACCATCTAACTAAACACAATACAAGTACTTTTTTCAACTCAACTTATCCGCATAACTTTATTTAAATCAAACTTAAAATTTTCAACTCCAATCTCTTCACCAAATGCATGCTTGTCTCAGGACTCTTTTACAAATAAAGACTGCATTTGCAGAACTACATTATGGATATTGTTTCTACTTTTTAGATCCGAATGATTTGTTGCTCTACTGAAGCTTCCATTCCTCGTCCGCATGAACTTTTAGGCAAGTTTTTTGGATGTAGTTCTCTTCGTCAGTTTATGTTTCACCATCCTCGCAATCTTGTAGAACCAGAAAGTGCTGACGAGCAGCAACCCCACTGCCATGGCCTGAGGAACACAGACAAACCCTAACGTGTGATTCAAGTTCTAGATAGACAAAATATGAAGCTTCCCTTTTGAATAATTAGTACCTGGATGATGAGAGGATTTCTGGTTGAAACGGTGACGAAAGTTATGTAAGACCCGAATATCATCCTTGCGATAGTGAAAATGACTGCAAAAGAAATCTAATGAAAGAGCAAAATTAGTCCCATGTTTCATAATTTGCTGAAGGGTCACCACTTTTGAGTCCTCAACTTACATCAGCTGCCAAATTTAAGTCAGTATCTTTGTAGCCAAGTTCTTTTATAAGTTCTCTCACGTGGAGGAAAGGACTAGAGAGTTCTGATACCCACAATGCCGCCACCAATTCTGATCCACTCTGATATATACATATATATATATATTTAAAATCAAAATTAAAATTTTAAAGGAAAGAGGACATATATATATATATATAGTACTCTAGTACTCAATTCTGATTAACGCTGGGAGAGAAAAAAAATGAAATTAAAATTAAAATTAAAAAAAAAAAGACTACAGGGATATAGTACTTTAAATTTTAAAAAAAAAGGACAAGGACGATAGAGATATCGTACTATTTTTTTTTTTTTTTCTCTTCTATTATAGATAAGTAATTACCTTTCCATAGGCAAGGCCTGCAGTAATTCCAACAATGCTAACCAAATGATGGAAAGTATTGTCAACACTAAATTGCTTGTCAAAAAGGCAACAAACCAGATCGTAGATGAGATAAGAAAGTGTCACGGCTAGCGTCGTCAACTGGTTGGATATAAACAAAAACAAAAACAAAAACAAAAACAAAACAAAACAAAACAAAGCAAAACAAAAGGAAAAAAGTCACAATTTTTATCATGGTTGTGAATATTTATTAAAGCTCTTTTGTAGCTAACATAAAACAAAAACAAAAAAACAAAAACAACTACAAAATATCTAACCTAAACGACATCAAATTCATAGTTTTTTTTTTTTTTTTTTTAAAACCTGCTTGGGAGAAGACTTAGAGGCGACAGGGCAAACAGGGCAACTCCAATCTTGGACAGAGAGGGAAGCCAAAGTCACAGCCAAAGTTGCATGTGCTGTGGAGACAAGGCGGTTGCAGAATCCAAAGGACCGGTTTGGCAATATTTTTCTTATCAACAAAAAAGCCATTGACCATGAAATTGCTCCCACCACAACCACCTTCCTCATTTCATATTCTTCCATTTTTGACCCTCTCTTTTTTCTTTTCTTGTTTTTTTTATCCTTTTTTTCCCCCCCCCCCCAAAAAAAAAAAAAAAAAAACAAGCTTGTCTCAGAATCAACAACACAAGAATTGCTCAGAGACAAGAATTGTTCAGAGACGTCTCAATAGCCTGCCCTTTTGTTTACAATTCCCATAAATCATGAACCATATCCGTTCGTCAAATATGTTTTTGGCCCTCTAAGCCTCATTTATTCTCACAGTTGGTTTTAGGTACTAGTAGGTCTCCTGTCTTATAACTTTACTGTAGCATATTAAATTCTTTACCTGTACTTTTTCTCCTCACGTAATTTCTTTACTTGTGGTGGTTGCGTCGATTCAACAATAACTCGGAAGGTATTCTTTTGGACGTTATATACTTTTGAATAGAATAATATTATAAAACATCGATAATATTAAGTATTATCTATTAATAAAAATAAGTTTCATTCGTAGATAAAATTTGTATTTCGTCGTGATGGTATTTAAAAATAATGATACTCTTTAATATTTTGATATATGTATAAAAATGTATCATCTTTTTTTTGTTTTTGTAGAAATCATCATTCTTTATTCCATGAACCTCTGAAACCACATTTTTTGTGTAATTATTTATTAATTCTATTAAAAAATCAACCGTTCATGGAACTTGAGTTGCACAATTAAACTTGTATTGCAAGAACTTTTTTTTTCCCCCCCTACCTTTCCTAGATACACTTTATATGCTGATATTACGTTTTCAGGCAACCTTTTTGGAGGTTGACCTCTTTGTCAATTTGTATTTGACCATCCTTGCAATCTTGTAGAACCAGAAAGCGCTGACCAACTGTAATCCCATTGCCATTGCCTGGACATCATAAGCGCTTATACATCATACATGTTTGTTTATGCATACATATATAAAAATATATATATATATCTAGTATGGAACTTGAGTTGCACAATTAAACTTGTATTGCAAGAACTTTTTTTTTCCCCCCCTACCTTTCCTAGATACACTTTATATGCTGATATTACGTTTTCAGGCAACCTTTTTGGAGGTTGACCTCTTTGTCAATTTGTATTTGACCATCCTTGCAATCTTGTAGAACCAGAAAGCGCTGACCAACTGTAATCCCATTGCCATTGCCTGGACATCATAAGCGCTTATACATCATACATGTTTGTTTATGCATACATATATAAAAATATATATATATATCTAGTATGGATGATCTAGCCTCGAAAGTGTTGTGATGGTTTAAATCTAAGCCAAATGGTTCCCGATGGAGTCAACCTTTTGCTCGTTTAGCTTCTTTAACGAAAAGACCTTTCGATTCGAAAATATTTCCTCTCTCTCTCTCTCTCTCTAAATATATATATATGCATACACGCACATATAATATATATATATGTATGTATGTATGTATGTATATAAGGCAGATGGGTTGAGTTTAGTACCTGAATGATGAGAGGATTGTTAGCAGTGAGAGTAACGTAAGTGAGATAAGGTCCACATATCATCCTCGCAACCATGAATATGACTACAAATAATATCTGATGAAACAGTATTATCACATTACTAAACTTTATTATTATTATTTTTTGAACAGCACATTACTAACTTTTAAACGCATCAATTTTCAAAAATTTTTTAAGAAAACATATATTAATGATATACCCAAACACAAAATCTTAGCACAAAAATGAAGAATTCAAGGCATGAAAAAGTGAACATTCTTTTTAACCATGAGAGCTCATATTATTTTTTTTTTAAAATAGTATCTTAAATTAATAAAAATTGGACGATTCACAACCGTTCCACGTCACAGAATTCGTGAAAAGAAAATAAACACACTTCTACAACTAGCTTTTGGTGATAATATGTGGAAACTATAATAAATATGTATAACTGTCGAATTTAGAACTAATATACATATATATAAATAAATCATACTGCATAAAACTTCAGTATAAGTGGAATCGAAATACAAAAATTTTTAAAATATTTTAAGAATAACATAATTGCAATTCGTAATGATTGTCGCATTTTATGCTACAATTTACATAGTAATGATGCTATGTAATTATAATGATTATTTTATATTTTATTTTTATTTTTTTGTTTTTCTAAATTTATATAAGATATTTGTTTATAGTTTTGTATTTACATTACATCGTAATGTAATTTTCATCCAAATACAAAAATTTTACATTCAAATCAAAGCTTTTTAATAGTTTCTTAAATAAATTTACTATTTAGAATATTTTGAAAATAATTTTTTCATTCCATTATATTCTTACGGTATTTCACTTTTCCTATTTACTTTTATCAATCACATCAACTTTCAACTTTAAAATATAATTCAAATATCTTTCATTCAAACATATATTACATTCAAATATAAAGTAAATATTTTTTATTTAAATATAAAATATATTTAATCATTACTTTTAAATATAATGTAAATATAATAACAAGGCCAATGTTGGCCCATATCAGCTTTTGCCCTATCTTAGACGGGGTCTTGTGTTTATACCCTGCTGGGGAGAGATTAATGATAGGTCTCAATCATGGACAGTTGGACGCTCAAGCTTTTATTCAAGATGGTTACAACTTATAAGGTTATTTAAAAAATGTGGATTCTTTTTTTTCTTTTCTTTTCTTTTTGTGGCTTACAAAGTTTAGTACATATTTTGTATACGTATTTAATTTACATTAAATTTAAACACAATATAATTTTTATTTAAATATAAAAATATTTCATTCAAATATTAATCATATTATATTTTAAATCCAATACAATCATTATTTATTATTTTATTTTTTTATTATTTTTATTAATTATATTATATATTCTCTTTCTCTCTCCTTTTTTTCTCTCTGTTTTTACTCATTATATTATATATTTATTATTAAAATATATTTTAAATACTTGTCATCTAAATACATATTATATTAATATAATGTTAATATTTTTTTTTAAACATAAATTATATTTAATGTATTATATTTAAATATAATATAAATATAATGCGATCATCAATTGAATGCTTTAACCTAAATTCATAAGATAATATATATATTATCGTGTTTTGAAAATTTGTACTTTTGTAATCTAAAATCAACCTAAGTCCACCTGTTGCTCACTACAATAAAGGAAAAAATAATAAAAATAAAAAATAAAAAAACGACATTATTGCTTACATCAGCCGCTAAATTTAGGTCGGTATCCCGGTGGCCAAGCTCTTTTAGAAGTTCTCTCGAATGGAGAAAAGGGCTGGAGATCTCTGTTATCCACAGCGCCGCCACCATTTCTGATCCACACTGCACCAAGTTTGAACCATAAAATATATATATATAATAATAATAATAATAAAGCAACAAAAAAAAAATCCTAGTTTTTTTTTTTCTCTTTGAGAAATTAATCAAAAACTAGTTGTAACGAATATGAACTGTAAAAGAGTCCAGCTTAGAAAGAAATAATCATTTTAGTCTAGAACATAATTGGATCAAAGTCAAAATGCATTGTTCAAGAACATGTGGACGATGGAGCTCCATTGGTATTGTTACTTTCTCGTTACAAAAATATTATGGATTGTTTGAAAAACCAATTCATTGAGAATATTATTAAAATATAATGTAATGAATACGATATATATTTAAATGTTTTGTTCTTGTATCGTATTCAAATATAATGTGTACTTTGATGGTGTGAGAAATAATATATGATATGATTGATAAAAATATATTTAAAAAAGTAATGTTAAATAATAATAATATTTGATTTAAAATTTAAAAGTTTCAAACATATAATGAATAAATACATAATGTATCAAGCACACTTTGCATTACATCTCAATATAATGTAAATGCAATTTTTTTTTTAATGTAAATGCAATTTAAGTTCCAAATAAGCCATTAGTTTTTAGTCAAAAATTGAAAATTAAAAAGAGTAATTACCTTTCCATATGCAAGGCCAGCGCCAATTCCAACAATGCTAACCAAATGGTGCACGGTGTTGTCAACGTTGACTTTTTTGTCAAAGAGGCAACAAACCAGATCATAGACGAGATATGAAAGACTCACGGCCAGTGTTTTCATCTGGGTTTCAATTATCAAAATCCAGTCTCCCAAATTTAAATTTCAAAAACAAAAATCAGAAATTAAACACCATCAAATAGAACAATAGGTTATACAAATTAAGCGTTTATTTGATACTAAAGGTTTTTTTTTTTAATTGTTTTACAAATTCAATTTAAATTTCTAATTCTAATTGGATTTTTTCAGTTCGAATGCATGTTCCAAATAAAAACTAAACGGTAGTCAAAACTTGATCTACCTGGTTAGGGGAAGAATTTGAAGCCAGAGGACAGACAGGGCAGCGCCAATCTTGAACGGAGAGAGAGGCCAGTGTCACAGCCATAACTGCATGGAATGTGGACACAACTCGGTTGCAGAACTCAAAGGAACGCTTTGGAAAGGCTTTTCTGATCAACATAAAAGCTGCTGCCCATGAAATTATCCCCAAACCAACAACTTTCCTTATGCTATCTTCCATATTAATAGATTGTTCAAGAATCAATTCTACCAAAGTGGTACTTCTTCGCAAGCTACTAATAATATAATAATACGAGAGGAATTATATAAGAAGGTATCCGTTGTATATGGTCTGAAATATTCTTAACTTTGTAGACTTCTAGTTGCTAAAAGTTGGAAATATTTTTATGTAGTTGTAGTTGGAGCCGGCAAATGATCCCCACATATGCATGTGACGTTCTCTCTTCCTCTCTCTTAATTTTTTTTTTTCGTTTTAGTTGAACCTCATTTATTCAAAGGGGGTGGCGTGTACGTGGAAGAAAGTTGCTTGTCCCAACCACCATCAAAGCTATCCATTGAACCTATATCTTCTGTTTTAAATTTTTCATTCTAAGGGGGTGTTTGGTAAACGCATTGCATTTTGATTGTATTTGAATGAAATTTATTTTTTTAATGTTGTATTTAGTTGAAAAGTATTTGTTTTGTATTTGAATGAAATGTGTGTTTGGATGAAAAATATTTTAAAATTGAAAAGTTGATATGATTGGTAAAAGTATAGATAAATAGTGGAATTGAAAAGTTGATGTGATTGTTTTAAAAATATTTTGAATAGTAATTATTTTCGTAGCACTGTTGTAAAATTTGTGTTTAGTGTAAAATTATATTGTATTTAAGTAAAATTAAAATTGAATATTTATCCAAATGCCTCCTAAATCATGTTTAACCACTTATATCATATCATATCATAAAATGAAAAATAAATTGAAAAGTAAATACAGTTTTTTTTATGAGATAACATGATATAAGTGATTGGACATGATTTAAAACAGAAAATTTTGGACAAAAAATGTGAGCGCCTATCTATTTGTAAAGTCTGTATTAATTGTCTAACATTCTTAAAGAATACCAATTTTAATATTAATATTTAAGTGTCCGTAAGTTTTAAAATGAAAATTCATATATTATGATTTCTTTTTAACTTGGATAATGTGTACGTTTTAAAAGCCACTCATTAACATCTTCTGTTGATGATTTTCAATTATTGTGTATGAACTAAATTTACACTCCTAACTCTTGTTGGTTTACTTTGGGTGTATTTAGTACTTACATTATATTTGTATTGTATTTAAACGTAATACAATTTTAATCTTCATGTAAAAATATTTAATTTAAATACCAATCATATCACAATTTAAATTTAATATAATCATTATCTACCATTATACTTTTTCTACTATTTTTATCAATCATATTATATACTATCTTTTTTTCTCTTTTTTTTTTCTCTCTATTTTTATCGATCACATCACATATAATATAATTCAAACAATTTTCATCCAAAAATATTGTATTTTGAATATAATATAAATACTTTTCATATAAACATATATTATATTAAATATATTGTATTTAAATATAATAGAAATGTAATATGCTATCTAAATGTCTATTTAATAGGTTTTTTTTCCCCTCGCTTTAAATTTGAAACAAGAACTTTTGACGTCACCCGTTGTTGCTTAAATTAAAAGAAAAAAAAGGTTATTGTGACATCAGGGTGAGCATTCTAAATATTATCGATCCAAAGTTGGTAAAAACGCATTCTTATGCAGCGTTTGGGACACAAATTTTTTTAGCATTGCATTTAAATGCAATGCAATTTTCCCCCAAATACAAAAACATTTCATTCAAATACCAATCACATCACATTTTAAATCAAACACAATCACTATTTATTATTTCACTTTTTCTATTACTTTTATTAATTACATCATATATTCTCTCTCCCTCTTTTTTTTCTCTCTATTTTTACCCATCACATCACATATTTATTAGTAAAATACAATTCAAATACTTTTCCCCCAAACACACATTGCATTCAAATGCAATGCTAATGCTTTTCCTCCAAATACAAATTACATTCAATACATTACATTCAAATGCAATGCAAATGCAATGCGTTCACCAAACGAACCCTTAGTTAAGAAAGTTATGATATATACTGTAATTATACTCCACTAATAAATAGTCATTTTAATTATTTGATCATTTTTTCAATAATTTAATCTATAACTAAAAGTAATTATACATATTGAGTTGTAAGTTTTTAACGTAAATACTCATAAACCAATCATTAAAATAATAAGATTTATCAATAAAATAAAAATGCCTTTCTTACCATAACATTTGTCATGCAAAACTAGTTATGATGATTTCTCTTTAGAAATTGCTTATAGAGATCTGAAAATTATTAGTCATTTGAAGATTAAATAATGACAGATCTTGGCAGTTGTCTAAATAATTTAATCGTATTTGTTCCAAGTGTTGTTTTTAGTTGCCTATCTTTCTTTCATGCTGTATTATTATTATTTTCTAATGGAATCTTTTAATATGTGTATCGGGCATGGAAATTATTTTTTTACGAAGAATTTAGTATATTTATTTAGTTTGTAAATGTTCACCGTGTGTGGTCTGGACGTTTTGTTATTCTTTTGAACCTCTCCCTCTCTCTCTCTCTCTCTTTCTTTTTCTTTCTTTTTTCAAAAGCCCCATTTCAGCACCAAAAGAAAAAAATAAATAATATTATCTATTTTATTAGAATAGTAAGGTGTTATTTGGGACATGGGTCTTAATTGAAAAATTATCGTTTAAATTATGGTTTAAATTATGATTTACATTTACTGTAAATTTGAATAGCTTAAGTTAAAAAAATGTAAAAACTTAAAATATATTTAAAAAATCAATTTAAATCTTGTTCATTTGTATCAAAATTCTATATAATATATAAAAAAATCATTTTATTTCAACGTATATAAAAAAAATAACAAATTTTCAAACTTTAAATTTTTAATATAAAATCTTAATTATTAAATAATTAAATTTATTAATTTTTTATAAAAAAAATTTATAATTCTAGGACCAACAGCTATTAGTAACAATAAAGTTTCTTGTTGACGTTCTTATTTTTTTAATTATTTTTATTAATTATATTATATATTTTCTCTCTTTCTTTCTTTTTTTCATTTTAAGCGGATTCGTGAACTATTTTTTTTGCGTTTCCTTTCAGGTGTTAATTCATCACCTGATGACCCAAACTTGCCGACACACTGTTATTTACGTTTTTCAAATAAAGGTGGTGGGGCCGTTGGTCTTTGTCTTATTTTCCACATTATGGTACTTCAGAAAGTGGTGGCTGTGGGTGATTTTTGTTTTTTTATAAAACAACTACTTTTTTTAATTACAAAAAAAATACCTTTAACAAAAAGATAAGGTAATTCATAGAAAAATAAAAAAAAGGAAACAAAGAACGATAAGAATACACTTATACCCAGTTTGAATAAGAGATTTTTATTTTTTTAAATAAAAAATTTTTAGATATAAAAAATAAAAAATTGTTTAGAATTTTGTTTAAAAATAAAAAGTTGTTTGTATAGATGAAAACTTTTTTTTTCTAAAAAGCTTTTTTTTATTTTTTAAAAATAAAAAATATTAGATATTCAGATACTAAAATTTAAAAAAATTATTTTTTTAAAATGAAAAATTTTTGATTTCTCAAATTTAGAGTGGTGAAACAAATATAGCATTAATTATTTATAAAATATGTCATTATTCTAATAGTTCAAGATATGTATTTATAATCAACAGTCCAACCAAAAAATACATATGTGTATTAAAAAAAATTACATTATATCTGATCAATAATTATTTATCTATTATGTTATTTATTTAATATATTTATTTTTAAAAAAGTACATATTACGCATAATTTATTATTTCCATCACCTTTATATCAAAAAACCAATGTTTTGTAAATAGTATTTTTATCCTCCTCTTTATAATTGTTATGTCTCTGTCATCAATCATATAAATATTTAATTACTACCATATAGTAATTCAATCACTATCACGAAACCTTTTTTTTTTTTTTTTTACTTTGTTTTGCTTTGTTTGGTAACTATTAAGAGTGCAAAATGCAAAGGCACACAGCCTTTTCTCCATGCCTCATTGCCTGTTATGTTGTAAGTATTAAGCCGGTTACATGAAAATTTTTAATAAAAAAATATTTTTAAAAAATTATGACTTTTTAAATTTTTTTTGCTTTATAGATTTATTCCGCACCCAAAGCATGTGCTATCTTTTTAATAATAATTAAAAAACACTATGGTTCCATTACCTATTACCTCAAGTAAAATATTACAGGTTTTTGTTTGGGTTTTGTTTGGGAGAACTATCTAGATTACAATATTTAAGACGAAAAATTTTGAATAAAAATATTTGAATGTAAGCATTTGAATCATCATTTGAATTTGTGTTTTGATATTAGCGTCGGTTTGATCGATAAGTTTAACTTGGATTTAACTTAAAATAAGCTAAGTTAAAGTTAAAAATTTGACATTTTATATGCAAAACTTTGGTTTAAACTTATATTAGAAATTATACTAAAATAGTTAAAAATAAAGATAAAATATTATTAAAATAAGGCCTATCAAACTAAATTAAAACTTTCACTGAACGTACAATTTAATAGTTTAAGTTAAATTCAAACTAAGTTAGACAACCTAACAGATTAGAATAATACATCTAAATGTAAATATTTAAATTCATGTCTAAATATTAAAATAGACATCCGAATGCTTCATTTTCAGATATACAAAATTTAAACACATATTTAAATAAACTATCCAAATAAAATGATCCAAATATAAATAAATGGTTGCCCCAATCAGACGCTTTATTCTTTTGTTATTTTTCTTTTTAAATTTATTAGGTAAATTGAAACTATGGTCCCATATTTCTCTAGTGTGGCAGAGTATTGGTATCCATAAAAGCGTTGGAACCATAAAATCTAAATAAAAAGTAGTGAAAATATCCAGATGATATTATCACAGAGATGATGGGGAATCATCTAAACTCCTTAATTTTTTATGTTTTATTTTCTTTTAATTTTGTTTTCAAAATGTCCCAGCATCAACTTTTGTTTTTAAATTGTTCTTATTGTTTTTTTTTTTTCCTTTTTCGATTTAGCAGAAAACACCAAAAGAACACAAATTTGAACACTTTCTCACTGATATGACTTAAAATTTGGTCAATTTACTAATATGATACAAAATAACTCTAATTAAAGATCAACCTAATTTACTCAACAAAATCAAAGGTCAATTTAACATATTTTACCCAAATCACCCCTGTTACTTAGAAAATTATCAATAATATCCACTTGAAAACCAAATTAAAGAAAAAACAAAAACAAAAATAATGTTATTCTCTAACTTTTTTCTCCTTTATTTACACAGTGTCAAATTCGAGACATAGATCTACGGCTCGTTGGCAACATAAAGAGAGAAAAGATCTGGCACCAATCCAAGCAAGAGTGATGAGAGAGATTCCATTGACGACTCTGATGCCATATTGTTAGTGCCAGCGAAGAATAGAGAGAGGTAGGCATGAGAGAAAAGGGTTGCCCCTAGTCATAAACTTCGGCCCAATTTGCTTAGATATTGTCTCAATTTTTGAGCGAGTAAGAAGAGAGTAAGCAGGTGACAGTAATCTTGTGACAGTCGATGAAAAGAGAGAGAAAGGAAAGGAAAGCGAGAGAAAATGAATGGAATGGAGAGAGAGTGAGAGAGTGAAAATGAGGAGAGAGAAAAATGAGACGGAGAGAAAGTAGGAGAAAACAGAGAAAACTCCATCGACATGACTAGATCCGCCACTAAATGCTATAGAGATGCCACTCGCCACTGCCGCCACTTGCTAACTCCAACCAGATCTGTGATGAGCTTGGAGAGGGGAGAGAGAGAGATTGAAGAGAGAGAAAAAAAGGAAAAATATAAGGAGAGAGAAGCTAGTTTTGGAGTTGAAAAAGTAATGATAAACAAAACAATAGGACATGGAATCAAGGGTAAAAAAGATATGACAACCTCATAAAATAAATTAAAAATAATATAAAAAAAAAAAAACTTGTGTCATGTTGGTAAAAAGGGGAAATTTTGTGTTATATTTATCAAGGAATGAAAAAAATATAGTTTTTTAAGCAATTATCTCATATAAAGGAGACATAGGTTGTTTATGCTGTACCAATATTTATTTTATAATTTCAAATTCTAATAAAATTTACATAATTATTTTTTAAAATTACACCTATTCCCTTCAAATATGAAAGGTGTATAGTTTTAGATTTTATTTGGTAAACGTATTGTGTTTGTATTACATTACGTAATGCATTGAATGTAATTTGTATTTGGAAGAAAAGTATTTATATTGTATTTGAATATAATGTGTGTTTAGATAAAAAATATTTAAATTATATTTTAATAATGAATATATGTTGTGATCGGTAAAAGTAAAAGGAAAAAAGGGAGAGAGACAGAAAATATGTGATGTGATTAGTAAAAGTAATAGAAAAAGTGAAAATATAAATAGTCGTTATATTATATTTAAAATTTGATATGGTTGATATTTAAATGTAATACTTTTATATTTTGATAAAAATTATATTGTATTTAAATAAAATGTAAATATAATATTATAAATAAACGAGAGCTTATCTAATATATATATTTTTCGAAAATATAATAATAGTTATATTAAAACAAAATGGTTATAAAAGTAACATGCCTTCGATCTATAAAAACATAACTCGATGGATGTAAGCATAATCATTCACTAATAAAATTTTTATTTACCTATAAATCTATTATTTATTATAAATATTTTAAAAACTTAATTCAATTATATTTTAAAAATTACTATTTATTATAATTTCTCTAATTGAAATAAAAATTTAGCATTTATTTTTGAAAATTATATCTTTTAGTTATTTATTTATGTATTTATTTTGAGATATGGATATTAAATAATATTAAGAATACTAACTTTAATATCAACTTATTAAATATCAACTTATTTGTCATATTTTATTAATAGATACAATCGATTGATATGACAATATTTTAAACACTTGTTAATAAGATAA
Organism: Antiaris toxicaria; assembly: GCA_035233585.1. Taxonomy (NCBI): domain Eukaryota; kingdom Viridiplantae; phylum Streptophyta; class Magnoliopsida; order Rosales; family Moraceae; genus Antiaris; species Antiaris toxicaria. The sequence goes on along the minus strand of CP141160.1, from coordinate 25,210,421 downwards.
TAATAACATATTTATCATATAAATTAGTATTTAAATATTGATATTAGAATTGATGTACCTAATATTTTTCATAGAGATTTGAACTCATCTCGTTTAGATGAAGTTACGTATGTTGTTATTATTATTATTATTATTATTTGGCCTAATTGGTGAGGAAAGGTAGGTTACAGGTTAGAGATTTAAAGTCCAAAGTTGTATTGTGAGAATGGGTGTGCGGGTGCTTGTCAGAAAATAAAAATAATAATAATAATAACATCATGTATAACTTCATCTAAGAAGATAAGAGCCAAATTTTTACATTTTAAATAAATAAATAAATAAATAAAAGGCATGGCTTAAAAAAAAAAAATGCTAAATTTTTATCCAAATTAGGGAAATTATATTAAATAGTCATTTAAAAAAATGATTGAGGTAAGTGATAAGTTTTTAAAATATTTATAAATAAATAAAAGGATTATTAAGTAAATAAAAAATTTATTAACGAGTGATATATTTAATGATGTAAATAAATTATTTATATAAATAAATTATTTATTTAATAAATTTATTATTTATTATAAATATATGTTTTTTAAATTTAAAATAAAAAGATTTATATTTTATATTTTATAATAAAATTAGATACAAAATTATTATTAAATTAAATTTATAACTACATAAATATTTTTAAAATATATTATTTATCTTAATTATTTTTTAAAAATCGCTGTTTGTTTTATTATCCCATAATCTATACGGAAAAAGTGATTATAAATAGAAACTACTGAATTCGAATACCCACTACTTCTAAGTATATTAAAAAAAAAAAAAAATCTATATGAATAAATAGAAGTGAGAACCGAGAGAAAGGTTGGACTGAGAGAAGCGAGAACCCGTATTCACAGAATCCATGTTGTCGTTGTATATAACGTACGAGCAAATCGGCATAGCTAACAAGCCGTCTTGGTCTGGTTTGGCAGTATCCAAGCCTCTGCATTTCGTAGCCGATTCAAAAGAGCCCAAATCTCTGAAGCGGATGTTTATTCTGGGAATGGGTTTCGTTGGAAACTTCTTTGGGGAACAGCTCAAGAGCCAAGGCTGGTAAAAATCTTTACTTTTTTTTTTTAGTTTAGCTTATTTGGATTTTTTCAATATGAGCTCTTATAGGGGTTTAAAGAAATATTGTGCAAAAGTTGGCTTATTTGGAGGTTTGCTTATCAGGGATGTCTCTGGGACTTGCACAAGCATAGTGAAGAAGAAGAAACTTCAAGACAAGGGATTTGATGCTTACCAATTTGACGCAAACGACCAACAGTAAGCTTTTTGCATAACATTTTTTCTTTTTGAATTAGACAATATCAAGTTATGTAAATATCAAAAATCGATTTAGACAACAAAAAACTAGGATCATTATGTTTTGAGTTTTGCCTATAAAAGTTGTACTTAAACGTCGAAAGAATTATCAGGGTAGAGGGTGGCATTTACAGATAACATGGGAACGTCATCCCCCACCGTGCGGTAATTTGGATCACTCATAAAGTTGATCGCGCGTATACCCCGGTCATTGTGGTGGGATAGTTTGAACCAAAGTCTTTTGGTAAGGGGAACGAACCGCTTAACTATCCTACCTAGTTTCTTGGCGGTAACCGTTAATGAGTACTTAGTTTGCTGTTAGTGTACTTATGCAGATTCGTTAAACGTTACAATTTTCCTGCAATTTCTTTTGTTTTTGTGATTTTGTTACTATTGGCTTTGTGCTGTTAATTGCTTCAGATGGGGTATCCTAGATGTTGTGAAATGTCATACGCACCTACTTGTTTCTATCCCTCCTCTTGTGGGAAATGATGATCCGGTATGTTAAATGTAGCCTTGAAATAATTTTGATAATTTCATGCCGGCAAGCTATATTTGACACTTTCATTGATGTTTGATAGATGCTTCAACATGAAGACCTTCTAAAGAATGGGCTTATGGGTGGAAACCTTCAGTGGCTCTGTTATTTGTCATCAACAAGTATGTCCTCCCTTTAATCTCCAGTGAAAGTTATTCAAGCAAGTGAATAAAGAAGGATCAAGAAAATGAAAAATGATAAAACAAAAGGACTAATCCAGGGCAATGACCATAGCTAGTTCTTGTTTCTTGGTACTTTGTTCTAAACATTTTTCAATAGCTTCTAGTATTGGGATTTTTCTTCAAGAGATATGCATGTTATCCTTTGGACAAGAAATAACAATATGAAGAAGAAAATCTGTTTTCTGATGTTTGCATCTCCCGCCCTTTTGTAACCGAAAATAATTGCTTCCTTTAATCTGTTAATGCCATTGTATTAGAATTAAGATGAGCTATTTATATTATGGCAGGTGTGTATGGAAATTGTGGTGGTGAATGGGTAGACGAGGAGTGAGTGTATCTAAATTAAGCACTTTCTCATACAAGCTGTGCTGTTTTATGATAAATTGACATTTGATTGTCACCAAATGCATTTTTCCGTTGCAGTTATCCTGCTAGTCCAACAAGTGAGTTGAGCAAACTAAGGTTAGCTGCTGAGGAGAGATGGTTAAGTCTGGGTGGCAATCTTGGGATTGCAGCACATGTATTTCGTCTTGGAGGTATCTATGGTCCTGGTAGAAGGTTGTGATGTATACTTGACCATTTTCATGATTTGCTGCTTTCACCTTTGAATTTACAGATGATGATCATATTAAACACGTCTTGCTTCAGTTCCTCAAAAAATTATTGTTCTCTCGTCTCGAAATACTTAATTATTTTAGTTTTGGAAAAGCTACAAAAACTATCATCGTTGTAGGCTACTACTACTTTTCACGTTCTTCTTGTTTACTAATCAATCTTTTAAACATTGTTTTGGAATTCAATTTGCTAAGGTTAGCTTGTATTAACTCTTTTATATTGTAGTGCCGTTGATACAATAATAAAACAAGAAGCCTTGTCAGAAGGCCAGAGAAGGAGAACATTTAGGCTGTACACACCAAGGATTCATGTTGAGGACGTTTGCCAAGCTCTACAGGCCAGTTTTTATGCATCTTCCGCAGGGTGGGTCTCAGCTTTTCAACGTTTTTAAAGCTATTTCTATATTCTTTTTCTGCAATTGTTTCCTCATATGAGAGACATTGCAAAGTACAATCAAGAACTAAAGTTTCAACACTATTATGTTGAAACTTAATTTTTTGCAGATTATTTCTTCTTAAAGGAGAGAGAAGATTTATTAGACTTCCTGAAATTAAACATTAGATTGAAAAGAATTTTCAAAGTTGACTGCAAGGGAACGTTATGTTTTGTGAAATTTATTTTCATGCTAATGTATTTTCAGGAAAGTGTATAATATCGTCGATGATGATCCAGCCCCCAGGGAAGAAGTCTTTGCATATGCACGGAGCTTGATTGAGAAGAAGTGGCCGGGTCAGATCACAAGGAGATTTGAGAAAGAAGAGTCTTCAGTCACTGCTAAGAAGGAAGGTTCTGCAGCTGAGAAGCGAGTTTCGAATGCTCGAATGAAGAAGGAACTTGGACTAAGGCTTCTCCATCCAAGTTACAGGACAGGATTGCAGAGCATTATCGACCAAATGGACAACCCTTTTGATCAAAGTTTTTTAGGTTCATGAACTAAAAAACATTATCTATTCATCAAACTTTTGTGCCTTAAAATGTCGTTTGTTGGGAAATGGGAAACAGAAACTGTCCCGTGTAATCACGAAAAATATAGGTAGGAATTGGTATTGTTTTTAAAATGTTTTCTGTTTTCAAAAGATTAAAAATGAGAATGTTTTGAAAAGTATGTTGAGTTTATTTCTGAAATTATATTTGATTATGTTTTCGGAAATGTTTTCTGTTTTTAAAAAAATAAAAAATTAGAATGTTTTGAAAACTGTATTGAGTTCATTTCTAAAATTATATTTGATTATGTTTTTTGAATATATATTCTGATAAACATAAAAATGAAATTTTGTTTGGTAATATTTTTTGACAACCTATTTTATAAGTGAATATTTTAAAAAAATATATTTATGTATAATTTAAAAAAAATAACAAAAATAAATTATTAATCATAATTTAAAAAAAAAAACCTTTTGATGATGGGTTTTGTAATGAGGTACAGATATGGAAAATATTAGTAATCTAAGTCGATGGTCATCGATTCGAGTTGGTGGTCGTTGTCACGAGGGAACCGTCGTCGTTGTCGTTAATCCATGGTCGTCGTTCTTTGTCAGAGATAGAGGTCATCATCGGACATGATCATCATCACTGACGTTGTACAGACAAAGAGAGAGAGAGAGAGAAAGAGAGGAAAGGGAGAGATAAAATGAAAATAAAAAAATGAAAACAATATTTTTTATTTTCAAAAAATTTAAAAAAACAATATAATTAAAAACAGTGTTTTTAGAATAGTTTTGAAAACAATGATTAAACAAACAATATTTTGATATCATTTTCATTTTTTGTGTTTTTGCCCCCCTAACGTCTTCTTGCTAATTCTTCTTTATCAAAATCATGGGATGTTGAGAAAGTTTTCATGTAAGCCGTTGTTTTGTATGGAAGTTGGTCCGGGACATGATCTTTTTTCTTTTTATCTTTTAATTTATTTTTGAAGGAAATGATATAATCTTTTATTCGTTACCACCCTCAAACAATTGGAATCTTGAATATTCTGGGATAATAAGCTCTCACTCTTGTTGTTGGTGAGTGGAACATAATCCTCCCATGTTTAATCTGCTCGAAACTGTCAACATAATAACCCTCTTTTTATTTACTCATCGACGTCGACCACAATCCTCGTTTTATTTACTCACATGTTTCCCTCTTTTTTCCACCAAAAAATAAATAAATAAATAAAGGAAGCTGGAATTTTAAGAACATCGGGAGGGCAATACTCAAGAACGGCCATTTAAGTCTGGTTGCAGACTAAAATAGCAAATGTAATTTTCTTCTTCCCAAAAATACAGTTTTAAAAAAACTATTCCAAACTCTTAGCAATCAAGTCAGGATGGCCGAGTGGTCTAAGGCGCCAGACTCAAGTTCTGGTCCTCTAACGAGGGCGTGGGTTCAAATCCCACTTCTGACAATTCTTTTCTGATTTTCATTTTCTGATTTTTTTTTTTTTGCTTTCTAATTTCTTTTTTACTTTCCCCTTTCTCTACTAAACAAGTTTTTCTTTTCCCATTTGTGCCTCCCTGGCCTTCTTTCACAGATTTCTTTCCCTTTCTTTCCTCTTTTTTTTTTTTTTTAAAGAAAATCATGATGGGCACTTAATTTTAAAATTGTAAAGTTATGAATCAATTAAACTAAAAGTTTAAGTCCATTTTTAAGATATTATATTAAAATAGATCTATTTTAATAATGTTATGTAAATATTTATTTTTAATTAAATATAGTATCTATTTTATCATAATTTAAATTTTTTTATATATATTCTTTTTTTTTATTTTTTGTTAATTGACATTGATTATATATATATATTTTTTGTTGATAGATGTGAACTACTTTTTAATAAAGCTAAATACATTTTAACTATAGTTTATATTTGTTTTTTTATATTTAATTATCATAAAAATTATGAAATTACTATAATGAATTAATAATTTTCAAGATAAATAAATTTTAATCATCAAAATACATTCTAATAAAAAAAAACCTGAAATTATCGTAAAGAATAACAAAGACCATAAAATTATTATAAAAGTATTGTACTATTTATAATAAAATAAAAATTATGAGAATTTAAATATAAATTTTTTCTTATTATAAAACTCAAACTTTCTTTTTATATAAAATTTGATTATCAATAATATAAAATTAATTTTAAACTATTCATTCAAATAATTTTTTTTCTATTTCTTTTGGGTTTCTCTTTTATAATTTTTTTTATATTATTTTTCAATTCTTTATATAAGATAATATTATCTTTAAAAATACTATCGTAGATATTTATGTAAATAAAAGAAACAATGAATATTTTTCAACTCAATGTCTTTAATTTTTACACCTAACCCAAAAGTTGGTGGAGACCTTGGCACCAACACCATTGCTCTAATAAAGAATATTGGACTTTTCTTGTTATACACAGAAATTTGATTTGAAGGTGTCCGCCCACCCAATAAAAAGGAGCTTACTGAGTACCGCTCTTGGACCTGTCACCCAATATTTTGAAAGAAACAAGCGAGTAGGCGATAAAGCGGGCATGGAGAAAAGGCAAAGTGTAACTGCAAAAAGCGCCTGAACTTCAATCGCGCATTACAAGCATCAAATATGTCAAACTATACTTAGAGGAGCCAAATATATATATATGTATATATATTGATCTCCACAGAGGAACAAGCTTGTCAGCAGCAGTGATCTTATTGAGAATTTTTGGATCCGATAACCGAGAGCATCCTTTTTTTTTCCACCCTCAGTTCCGCGTACATGCAGTGCCTTAAATTTTGGCAAAAACAAAATATGCAGTTTAGCTTTCTCCTCGGCTCCTCCGTTTCCCTCCCACCTATCTATAACATTTAAGGGCCTTTTCCCCTCCCACCTATCTATGACATTTAAGGGCTATTTCTGCATCCAAGTTATAAAACAATCTACCTAAAAAAAAGGGCCTTGAAATCCAAAATGGAACCATATTTTTTTTATTAGCCAAGCTAGACTACATTTCTAGAATTAAATCCTAGAAATAAAACTATAGCATCTACCATCAGTAACCCGTGTTCGATCTTAGCGATATCTGGCCCAGAATCCCTTCTTCTTGGCTGAATCGTTTTCAGACAAAGATCTACACCACTTGGATCCGAGTGAAAAATGTCGTTTTAAGAAAGGCTTGGCAAATGAGCTCTTTGCGCTGGAGCTGGGTTCCATCCTGGGACATTTTCCTCTTCTGTCAGTATCCTTTTGGGGATCAAAAACATTGAAGTCACTGTCAATATAACTATCTACAACTCGATTCTTGGATATCTTGCGGCCTTTTGACTTCAACTCCACGTCTGTCCTCCAAGCTTTTCTAGCCATTTTTGACAATTGCTTCTCTCCAACCATACAAATGGGGCAGGCAGGGTCATACTTGTCAGTCTCTGGAGTCATAGTCTCCAAGCACTCCGCATGATAGACATGACCACATACCAGAACAGCGACTACAGAAAGCTCAGGGCCAGCAATTATTTTCTGGCTGCTCCATGAAGATCTCTCTGTTAGTAGCTTAGAGCAAGCTCCACAATACTGCATATCTATAGAAGGGGAGCACGAGAATCTGCTGCTAGATTCGCCTATCTTTCCATAGATAGAGCTCAAGTTTTCACCGTCAAAGGACCACCTTTCTCGTTGAGAAGAAGCCACAAGCTCAGAAAAGGTGCGCATAGACCACCCATCAGAAGACCCACCATGCGATCCAGTTGCCAAATCATTGCTGCAAGTGGAGAGTACAAAGGACGGTCTTCCTTCAGAAACTGAGTTGTTATTTGGCGATTTCAGTCCCAAGATTCGACTGTCAGAAACCTGTCTCAACAGCTGATGTCCTGGTGATCGACGGGCACGTCTTGAAGGGGTTGAGTTAGGGAAAAGTGGATAACAAGTGGTTGCTAAAGGATCTGCAGTTGGCGTTGAGAAAGCTGAGGGCACAGAAAATGAAAGATTTGGTGCAGACGAATCTGGAATTCCAGATGACTCTGCCATGTTCTTTACCTGAAACACAAGCAGTAAGAAGCTAAGAAACTAATCATAAGGAGAAAGATTGAGCAACAACTACAAAGCATAAAGTCTAGATTCAAAATCCAACTTCATTTGGTTCAAACTTACCTCTGACGAATAATTGCTTGCCATGGATAGATCTGCTCCAATCACATTTTTAATTTATCAGTATAACACAAGAAGAAATGTGAAACAAAAATCCTTATATGAATGAAAGACAACAAAAGCATAGCAACAATGTATTAAGGTACTCACCTTTCTACAGAAAATAATTATAGTAATATCATCACTTTTCAAAATATAAGATGAATGGAAGTTGAAAAAGACAACAACAACTAAAAATCGCCATAGCAATAATTCCATAGCTGCCAAAAGTTCCAAAATTCAAAATTAAAAAAAAAAAAAAACCTCTAAGCCAACTGTGACAGCAATGATCAAGATTTTACCTGAAGGTGATGCCATTAGATGTGTAACTGTTCCCCCATGAATTGCAGATTTTTGTGAAATGGGCGATCCAAGATTCTCTAGAGGGCTTCCCACATCTGAAAAATTACCTCTTTCAGAACCCAATGGTCCTTTTAACTCCATGCTGGCATTCCTGCTGATTCCATTAGAAACCTGATACGAAGGAGTCTCGATTTCACCAGCAACACGCCTCCGATTATCCCATCGAAAACTCCATGACGGGGAATGGATTACATTTCTATGTAAGCTTTCACCTCTAGTTCGATTGAGTTGGGTTCTCTCCCTCGCAGCAACACAACAAACTGACCCCATGATGGCTCTGATGTTGACAGCCTATTGCAATAGCTACAAGACCAGACGTAATTTACAACAAGCAGAGGACCAGACTACTTTAACCTGGTTAGAAGAAAGACTAAAGGTAAGCACAAGTACAATTTAGTTGCAGCAATCACTAATCGAAACCACATGTAGAGGGGGGGAAAAATCAATCAAAGCTCTGTACTTCGATAAATTCAAGACCCACCTAAAACCATTATCCTCAGAGAACCCAACAAGGCTGCATCATGGAAAAAAATTAGGAAATTAATAAGATTCAATAAGTACTCGGTGTAGACAAACATGTACTAAAACCAAGCTCCAAAAACTGCAACATTCAGTATGCATTCCATATACCTATCAATCAGACCGATCACAACACGGTCATAGTCAATCCTTCATACAGCTTCAATTTCTTCACAAAATTTGAGAACGAATTCCCATTTCACCGCCCCAAAATGAAAGCAAGAAGAAAAATTAACTGGAAAAATTATCTTCATGACTTGATTTATGTATGGAAATGAGATTGATCTCATAAATCTTTAATTTTCCCAAAGTGAACGCAATATAATCGCATTATTATCCAAGAAGGAGAGAGAGAGAGATAATCTCATTTTTAACTACAGAAAACGCTCTTAAATGAAGTCCTTTTACTTTAGCTCCAAATTATAAACTATTACCAAAAAAAAAAATCCAGGGTTTAGTTCGAAATCGTCCAATAATTATTTCTCAAGTTCGATAAAGCTTACCAAAAAAGGGGGAAAAAAAAAAAGGAATAAAGTGCCCACCTATATGTACATACATATACATGTATAAAACAAAAATACTTGTAATATAAAAAAAATTAAAAAAGGCATTACCTACAACAGAGATTTCACCGATTCGGACTGAAAAACATAGTTGAATAGCTGGATCGAAATGCCTGAAAATTTCATATAAAAAAAAAGGAGAAAAGATGAAGAAAAGCAGCCGAAGAATTAGAAAAATGGAATCTGCAAAAAGGTAAAACTAGGGTTCCCAAAGTACCGTACAGCTTGGGTGAGAGAGAGAGAGAGAGAGAGAAGAACTCGGAAATGGAAAGATGGTCAAAAGGGGAAAAAAATGGCCGAGTCTCTCACCGTTTCGGGGTTAGGGTTTGCAGAGAGAGTCAGAGAAGGAAAGCTCTTCATCTTCGTCTTCGTCTTCGTCTTCGCCTTCCTTAAAATCCCCATCACAGGAGCTAAAACCCAAAAATTATAAACAAAAAACAGAAAGGTGTGAAAACTAAACTCAACGGTGTCAATGACGGCGTTGGGTCTGTTTCGCTTACGCTTCGATTCCGCGGCGGAAAGGGACGGAGTACGTTATGACGGAGTTATGCGTAAAAGGAAAAAGCCAAAACAAAACAATAAATAAATGCATGGGGAATTGTGCTGAAAGTCCAATTGTTATTGCTTTTAAATCCATCAAAAAATATATATATATATTTTTTTGTTATTGCTTTCAAGAGCTCTAGCTTACTCTACTTTTTTCGGTCATTCATTTTTTTTGTTTTTTCTTAAAAAAATAAATAAATAATGAATTATTAAATGGGGAAATATAAGGTGGTTTGTTCTACACCACGTGGAGTGCGCACCACGCCTTCCTCTTTTTTTGTACTTGTGAGCAGCACTTTAGTACTCCCACCATTTCCAAGTGCGATATAAGAGTCTGGGCCCACCCTCTTATTGGAGTCCAGGGAATCTGGGCCCAGCTCCCTTTCAAGTAACAAACGGGCTGGCTTTTATGTTAGGCCTTGGCAGCGACCCGGCCGTGTAAGGACCTTGCTGCTAACTGAGGCCGAGTCAACCTGAGGCAGTCATTGAAGAATGATCTTTATATGATTCAAGATTGCCCCGCACATCTTTAAAATATTACTTTATTTCTCATATTTTAAGATTGTTATTTATAATATCAAATAAAAAGTAATTTTAAAACAAAAAAATTCAAACTACAAAGCAGAAATTGTAACGGAGTATTTGGAAGGAATTTTAGAGATGTATTTTTGGAGATATTAGTTTTAGAGATAGTATTTGGAGTAAATGTTTTAGAAAAAATTTGTTATAGAAATAAATGTATAGAAATTTTAAAATACATGGTTAAAAATTAATGTTTGGAAGTGCGTTTATGTACCGTTAGAGATTTGGAAAAATAAAAAGAGACAAACATGTTTTGACTTGGAGATGCCAAAACCATTCCTCTAAAACCATATCCCAACCACCCCCTAAACATGTGTACTAAATTTTCTTGTTTAGTGATTTTTATCTTTTATATTCCTACATTTTTTTTTTGGCTGTAATGATTTCATACTGAATGAATTATGGATAATAAAGTTTCCATAAAAATATCATGGATGACGAAGTATGAAATTTTTTTTTTTTAAAGGAATAAGTATCTAAATCATCTTTCCAAGGAAATTTCACATTTTATTTTATATTTTCAGAAATGTCATAACAATACTTTTTGTGTTTTAATTTCATGTTAAAAACTTTCATTTTGATAAAATTTGGATCAACAAGAATATTATGTTATTAACGATAGATTGACCAAATTGATTGACTAGAAGGTCTCTCAGGAAATTTTTTCTTTTTTAATAATCTAAATTTGGTCACGTTTTATCAAGTGTGAGGTTTTTAACATCAAATTAAAAACACATACGATTATAACATTCTTAAAAATATAAAAGTAAAATATGGTCATTCCAATAAAACATACAGAAAAGGTTAAGGAACTTATCCTTTTATTTTTTATTTTTTATTTTTTAATACCCTTTTCTTCGAGTTTTGAAGTTGTGGGATTTTGGCGTGGAGGAGAATTAAATGATAGATTATTACTGATTTAAGATTATAAGGTTTTGCAGTTTAATTCCTTTTCTATTATCTTCAAATTTTGAATTATACATCCTAACAAATGGGCCCTTTTTTTTTTTTTTTTGGGTGGGGGGGTGTGCATTTTTTTATATCGACGTAATTTGCCGTCAATGTTGCATGGAAATTGATGGTACAAAAAGCTATATCCTGCGGATTGTATGATACGGTAACAGAAATGAATACCAATCTAGATTTGAGGTAGATGGTATGTCATGCATTCCTCGTCTCTAAAGTATGTATGTATATAATATAATATATTATATATATAATATAATACATAAGTATTATATATATATTATATATATGTATTATATATATTATATATATGTGTGTGTATTTCAAGCATTAACACATGGATGCCTAATTAGTATGTTAAGCACTAGGGTTTCATAGACTCCTGTTCAAATCTCGTTATATGGACCGCAAAACTTCAATCATGTAATTAGGAGCTTGTCCTGGTCAGCCCATTTTGATTCGTATCCGTATGAAGATTGATTCAACACGCCGAATATATATGTTTCTTTGAAGGAACATCATTGCAAGCATTACAATCACTGAAAAAAAAAATCTGAATTTAGGAATGATGAGGGTGCTGATTGAAGAATGATTTTATATAATTGAGCGACAAAGTTTCCATAAAATATTATGGATATTTTTTTACTTTTAAGGAATAAATATCTAAATCTTTTTTCTAATGAAATTTTATATTTAATTCTATATTTTTGGAAATGTCATAATTCTCCTTTCTGTTTTCAGTTTCATGTTGAAAACCTTGCTGTTGATAAAATTTTGTTTGAAATGAACATGTTGTGAATAATTGTGAGATTGACCAAATTGGTCAAACATAAGTTATTCATAAATTAAATCTGGTCAGATTTTGTCAGGCGGTAAGTTTTCAACATCAAATCAAAAACATGAAGGATAGTTATGACTGAACACAAAGAGTAAAATACGGCATTCAAATAAAACACATAATAAACTTAGGTAGCATTTGGTATTATTTTTAAAATCTATTATGTTTTTAAATTCTCTAAATTTGATATCGTTTTGAAAATAATTCTGAGAACGTTTCTGAAATTGTGTTTGGTTTTATTTTCTAAGTGTATATTTTGAGAAACAAAAAAGTGAAACTGTGTTTGGTTATATATTTGAAAACCAGTCATTTTATAAGTATTCTATAAAAATATATTTATGTTTGATTTAAAAAAAATTATTATGAATACCAAAAATTAAAAATTAATAAAATTTTTTAATTGAAAAATGAATAAAAAATTAATAACCATAATATTTAAGTAATTACTATATCAATTAAATTTTAATTAATCATAATAATTAAATCAGAGAAATGGGAAAAATGAAATTAGAGAAAACGACTAAAAGTCGTTTTCAATTTTACGTTGGGAGCAAAGGAGATTTTGGATTCGTTTTGAAATCTGTTTTCAAAAACAATACAAACCAAACATAATTTCACACTAATTTTGAAATCGATTTCCTAGGAAATCGTAAAATCTGTTTTGGAAATAAAACCAAACACGCACTTATTCTTTTATTTTTCAATACCCCTTTACTTCAACTTTTGAAGTTGTGGGATTAATTATAGTGTGGAGGGTTAAAGGATAGATATTGTGTGAGGTTTTGCAGTTTAAATCCTATTCTAATTATTCTCTTCAATCCTGGAATTATACATCTTACCATTGAGGTTTTTTTTTTCTTTTTTTTTTTTTTGGATGAAGAGGATTTTACATACGACCAGATAAAATTGTTCATTAGGCATTTTTATTTGTCGTAATTTTCAGTCAATATTGCTTGGAAATTGATGGTATAAAAAGCTGGATCCCAAGGATTGATACAACAGAAATGAATGCCAATTTAAGGGTGTTTGGGGGTATTTTAGAGACACATTTTAGATACTTTTTTGTTTTTTGTTTTGATCGCATAATCACTTTTTATTTTTTACATATTCAAAACTCTATATTCTCAAACTTTAAATACTTATAATTTTACGTATAGAAATCTTAATGGGATGATTATTTTTAGATTATATAAAATTTTAAAAGAAATGACTTAATATCTATATTGATAATTTTTCTCCAAATAAATTTTTAAAATTTTATGTTTTTTCACTTGAAACAATCTGTCCTCTCAAATATATTTTTCAAAACTCTTTTTTTGCTCACCTTCAAAACACATTTTTAGAACTCGTTACTAACCCGTCCTTGGATTTGAAGTACTGTTGAAATCTTGTTATGTGGGCCGCAAAACTTCATTCATCTAAAAGTGAGCTTGTCCTGGTCTTGCGCAAACGCCTATTATAATCCACATCCATATAATGAAGATTGATTCAATATGTCTAATATACATGTTTTTTTTTTTTTTGGTTTAAGGAATATCATTGCATGCTACAAATCATGAAGAAACACATCTGAATGAACTAAATATCAGTTTTGAATATTATAATAATCCTTTGGAAACAAACATGAATGGGGTGATGATCTGAATTTAAGGTCTCAACATTTAAAGTATGGGTATAAATTAATGTAAAATTAGACAAGCAATCATGATAATTAATCATTCTTATCATTTTTAGGAAGTTTTCATTTATCTTGTTTAGTATTCTTATTTTTTATAGGTGAACTATTTCTTATCTTCTCCTAATAAAAGTCGAAATTTTCTTCAAACTGATGGTCTCTTTCCCGAGGTTACTTCGAAATTTTATCGTTTTTAGTCACTTCAAAATGTTTCCTTAATCTTCTTCTTAAGGTTATCATTCAAACACATACAACGTGTCCAATTTAAATGGACACGAGAAACGACATATTTTCTTGATACAAGGAAAAAGGGCACGTCGTTTTTGTTAAAAAATACGACATGTCGTTTATTTTTCAGGAAAATTAAAAAAAAAATAGAAAACCATTTTCTATGAGCGAATATCGACTTTCCAGTGTATATCTTGTTACTGTCGTTTTCAAGGTCCCTTTTTTTATGTTCTTTTACCAGTGGTCCAATTATTGAGTTGCCATAGAAAAAAATTGTCATATTTTAAAAGAAAGGAAATTTTGCATGTCATACATAAGAATCATATTGTCGTTTGATATTCACATGTCGTCTAACATTTGCAAAAGGTCGTAGCTTCTAATCTTTAATATCTTCTTAACACAAAAAAGGATGTATTGTTTCATATGGAGATTAAGAAAACGACATATGATCCTTGATATAAAGTTATGTCGTGTCTCTAATATTAAAATGACATGTCGTTTGCATACTAGATAACAAAATGTCATTTACATACTATATAATGACATGTCTCTTTTCTAAGAGAAAAAAATAAGACAGTTAATTTTAACTAATAATAATAACAATAAGACAGAGTCGTAAGATCTTATCGTTGTTAATGTAAAGCTATATATTGTTTGTCTTTTTTTTTTAGAAGTAGTTTTTTATTACATGTTAATTGTTAAGGGCACGTAATATATTAGACCCAATAACGACAAATAAATTACTGTATAACATAAAATCGCTTTCGATTCGACTTGGAATAAAAGCATGAAATGAGATATACTGTAAACTACTTGTCGTTTGTTATTAGGGAAAAAGACGTCGTTCCCCTCTTTCCTTCTTTTTATTTTTATTTTTTAATTTTAATTTTTGGAGACAGATTACTCTTCCAAGTATAATATCCGAGATAAATAATTTGTCTTTTTCCATTAAGGCCCTAAAAACTAGTCCTTTTTTTATTTTTTATTTTTTATTTTTTTTGTGAACAGCTAACACAACTACACAAGCTTCATTGGCATTTTGCCCTTTTGTGTGTGTGTGTGTGTGTGGTGTGGGGAGATTATTATTTTTATACGTTATAGTTTAATATTTTCTTAATTTAGTACCTTTATGTTTGAAAAATCTTATTGAGTAGTAAGTACCATATTTTTGAAGAAAATATCATTTAAGCACTTTGTCTCTTTTTTAAGATTTAAATGACAATTTTGTCTTTCCAGTTTAATACCTTTTTAATGAAAAAAAAAAAAAAAGAAACATTTCATCTGAATTCATTTTTTTCCTCCTTGTTTAAGATTGATCAACAGGGTTAAATCTAAGATGAACTTTTGATTTTTTGTTTGTTTGTTTTTTTTACTAATTAAAAGGGTAAAATTATCATTTTACGGCTTAAATAATAGGATACCTTCACAAGACTTTCCAAACATGAAAAATACCAAATTTAAAAAATATTAAACTACAAATTAATTGATATTTCTTCATTTTATCGTTTTTTTTTTTAGTTCAGCTAGTGAAGAAGATAATTTGAACCTATTGCTATTGGGAGTTTCATTTTTTAAAAATAAAAAAATGAATCATTTTAAATTTTCAAACTTAAACATTCAAAATTTTTCATTTTTAAAAAATAAAAAAAACAACTCTCTAAAAAAAAATTTACCCATCCAAACAACTTTTTCCTTTCAAAAAAAATCTAAATAATTTTTTATTTTTCAAATCTAAAAATTTATCATTTTAAAAAATAAACCTCCTATCCAAACATAATATAAAATTTATCTTCGTGTTCGTGTGATTGAAGGAACATCCTACAGAGGCAGTACTCCGTATTTCCATTTAAAAACAATTTTTTCTTTTCAAACTAATATATGAGTGCCCTTTTACCGAGTCCGCCATCACTGACAACTCATTAGGGAAAAGTAAACATATATTTACAAATTAATCCAATCATGTTTACACAGTCTAGCTAAAATTTCACATGTGATTCCATGAAAAGACAAAGTTTTGATCTCCAATTTAAACGGAAAAATCCAATTCACTTTTTTATCATGTCTAGGATGACGTAATTATCACAACCAATTAAATTTGTTTCAATACAAAAACAAAATATTTTATATTATTTATTTTAGATCCAGATGGAAAAAGATTTAAATTTTATATTTTCTCATATAATTAGATGTAAAAATATCACTATAATATATCTGTAAAAAAAAAAAAAAGAATTAACTTTGGTCGTCAAATTTTATGAACAAACATGTCACGAGGATAATAAAAATTTTTACTTTTAGATTTTTTATGATAAAATCTCTTATTTTACATTGCCAGTGAGATATGTATCTTTTATAATTGGATAATTTTTTTAATAATTTAATTTATGAATAAACATGTTAGAAAAATGGTAATAATTTATTATTTCGAGGAGTTATTTTGAGACTCAAGTTTGAGTAGAATTCATTTTGTAAAAGTGATAGATCTTAATAGATTTACATTATTTATCTCAAAGAGATCAAAATCGTATAATCATATGCTTAAAATAGTAATCGGATGAATAGAAAATTGATGTTCAAAATATACCCATTAAAAATTGGATTTTGTTGGAAAGTTGTTAAAAATGTGGAGTCCCACGTTGCTTAGGCATTATAGTAATATAAAATTTATAAATAATTGTACTTTTTTACTTGGGTAAGATGACGTATTCAAAAGACTTTTTTACATGCAAAAGGGGTGCAAACCATGGACCTAGTAGGTTAGAGACCTAATGTATGCACACACGCTATGTGGACAACACAAATGTCAATCCGTCGGGTTCACTTTTGTGTGGGTTATGTTTTGCAAATTTTTTATTTGTATTTCCAACATTGAAATCCAAATTTTAGTTTTTTTTTCTCTTTAGTACATGTTAATGAGCATTGATATTATGGACATTAGGGCTTCAAGATGAATAACCAAGGTCATTAGTAGACGTACTTGGACATGTTTTTTAGGATTGTGAATTATGAATATGAATGATTGTAATATAAGAATTGTGATGGTTGTAGCCTAGTATATAATTCTCATTTAACCAGATTAATCCTTATCATTCCAGGCTTGTAACTCCTTATTCTAGTAGCCTATATAATGAGGCCACCATAGCATGTCTTTTGTTTCCATTATGTTCTTAGGCGGGTTTTTTTTTTGTAGTTTTTTTTTTTGGTAACAGAGGAAAGTTATAGGTTTAAGTTTCCTAGAAGCAGTGTGTTTAGATTACTATTATTATCGTTGTATGCTAAGAGACAGACGTTTATTGAATCCTCAAATACTTATCAGAGTGTATAAATCTGTTTTAAGGAATTAAAATAATTTTTATCTCCTTATAATATTTTTTTTATTTATATTGAACTTGTTAGTTTTTGTGGTTTATATTTTCTAACAAATCACAATAAAAATACATAATATAGAATATAGAATTACTCCAACAGTAATTGAAACTGTCTAAAAACTGCTTAAATACTAACGAGACCGTGAAAATTATACAACAATTAAAACAACAGGGAACACTATCTATCAACGATATAAAATAAGAGGTATGTAGAATTTTTTTTCCTTATGGAATAATAAAAACATTTAACATGGGGTGATTGCTTTTGCACTCCCTTTTGGGGTATTTTTGTTAATCTAGTAGGCATTCTGCCATTCTCTATGTTGCCCCTCCTCTCTCTCTCTTTCTCTCTCTCTCTCTCTCTCTCAATGATAAGTAGTGGTGCTTCTCATGATTTAAGCTATTTTTTTCTATTAAAAAAAAAAACAAAAAACAAAAATCAAAGTGTTGGCCATCTTGCATTGTTTGGGGTGGTTAATTGTCCTTATCGGGCCAATAATGCAAAAGGTGCATTGAAAATAAGTAAAAAGCATCTACAAGATCCACAAGAAACAAGGCCTCTATTTAAAATCTTTCTTTATTTCTTTCATTTTTTGTTTTTTTGTTGTTTTTTTTTTTGCTATAATTTCTTTTTTTTATCCAATAGATTAATAACATCCCAATTCTGAAAATGATAGAAAATAAATTAAGGCTTATCTTATTATAATTTCATTCACACGACATCAACCTTTTCTAAGTATGAGAAATAGAGGTGATAGATGAAGCACAAATGATTTTAGAAAAAGGCTTGTTCTAGAAAATTTTAATTATAAGAGGTCATTTTCTTAAAAATAATGATAGATGAAAATTTTAATTAAAATTATTAATATAGAAAAATTATTAATTGATTTTTATTAAAATTTTAATTATATAGAAAAATTAAGTAAATGGTCATTTTCTTTAAAAAAAAATCAATGATAATAAGAGGAATTAAAAAAAAAAAAGAGTCGTGTTCTAGAAAAATTATAATTGTATAGAAAGGGGCATAAATTAGTTTCCTAATCAAGGTCACATCACACTGACTTAATATGTCATTAGGCGGTGGATAATTGGAATTTGGAAGTTTGATGCCAAAGTGTTCGAGCACGCTTTTACCTAATTGTAACAAATGAATGAATGGCCAATTGGAAAGGAGTTTTTGAAGAAAACTTGTGTTATTTTATTGACACGTATACTCTTTTATTTCCATCTCCAAACATCCACCCTAAAAATATAATATAATATAACATAACATAATATATATTGCATAAAATTGCACTTCTTGAAGTGGTTTTCCCTAACTCTCCTTTTCCTTTGGATTCTTATTTGCTTACCACCTCCACCATATATAAAACAATAAACTATTAAATAAAGGGTTCTCAAATTGCTTGTTTCTTGTTGTAATTAACTCTAATTTACGCGGGTATTAAGGCCTATGGGGGAGTACTTCTTGCAAATATCATCACGCCAGGCTTTTACTCAAAGCATATATATATATATATATATAAAGCCATCTTATTATATAACTATATATTATTAATGACTCCTCCACTATACAAAGAAAACGACACCATTTGCATGGACACAATGCGTGGTTTTTTCTCAATGGCTGGACGCTTTGATCAGCTCCTAGTTATACAGCTAATCTTTTACCTTATTCTTTTTGGCCTTTATTACATGCAATCAAAATACGCGTATAAAATTTATCAAAAAAAAAAAAAAACACATATAAAAAGGCGTGGCGAATGATTTTAATTATCTTTGCTTTCCCTTTCACTATCTATAATAATTTAAAAAAAAAAACTATTGTTCTACCCAAATTTACCCACTTCCTCGCCTCCTTTTTAAGGCTTTTGGGTATTGGCTTACCTGCTTTCTCACAACAAGCATTTAAAATAGTTGTGATCTCACACCATTGACGTTGATGTATTAATTGAGTAATTGTTGTTTTGATATTAATGTAAACAATTTTATCACATCAATTTAATCCCATTTGAACTAGCTAATCTCTCAACTTCCAAACTCAAGGGTATTTACGTTTTTCTTAACAAGCCACATACCATATATAAAAAAAATCATATTGAAAATAGCATATAAGTTGCTCATTATTTCATTTAAGTTTTCAAACAATATTGTTGGTTTACCAAATGATATCAAATTGTTTTTGTCGTAGAGTAGTACATTTTTTAACTTACCAAATATCCAGTAATAAATGAAATTTAGAGAACAAAATTTGGTGGTGTCCCTAATTTTCATCTATATGTTTTTGTTTGATAACGCCATGCAGATACAAATCGGAAGGAGAAGCCAATAACCTAATTTGAAATCAAACATATCCCTTTGAGTTGATCTTATGACATGCATTTTTTAATGATTACCCGGCCAGTAAAACTTTAGCACATATACAGCATTGACTCTCAAATTTTCTAATGCTTCCATCTTGATATTTCCGTATTTTGGATATAAATTAATTCATCTGCTATTCACTTACTGCATTTTTTCTGAATCGTGATGAATATTATTTTTCTTAATATTAGGGTTACATTAAAAAAAAATGCATACAAACGCAAGGTATATATCAGTACTGTGCGTAGATTTGACTGCCTAACTACACGCTATTATAGGCCAGATATTTAAATGGAAACATCAGCTATGAAACACGATAGAATGAAACACCGTCGTTTTGTTAAATTCCAATGTGAAGTTGCCTATTTTTAACGTGAAGTGGTGAATTTTTATAGCATATATCACCTCAATCAAATATTTAGAGCTTATTTGGTAAACGTTTTTTAGTATTATGAAAATTAATTTTATATCAAATGTAAAGTTTTATATTCAAATATAATCATTTTCAACAGTATTATAAAAATAATTACTATTCAAAAGTTTTTTAAAACAATCATATCAACTTTTCAACTTTAACTATTTATTTCTACTTTTATCAATCATATAAACTTTTCAACTCTAAAATACTTTTCATCCAAACACACATTTTATTCAAATACAAAACAACTACTTTTCAATCAAATTCAACACTAAAAAAATTTTATATTATTTGCCCTGCAGGCAACAATTGGCACAACAATAAAAAACATGGGAGCGATGTAGAGACGAAGGGAGACGAATTATTAATATTCTTGTCTAATATTCGTCTTCCTTTCTATGTAATATTTTAACTTATCATCGACGTCAGAATATTTATTGTACCACACCTACGCAGTGTTTGATTGCCATTACCAGTCCTTTTGTTCCGATGCCTCCTTTTTTTTTTTTTTTTCATTTAATAAATTCACTTTATATATATATATATTATCATTTCATATTTACTCTCTTTACTCCGGGAAAGAATTTCAAGTGCACTGATATATTAAGATACGATTATTTGTAACCTTTTAATATTAGAATTAAAAAATGAAATAAATAATATATGATTATTTGTGAATTTGATACGATTACTTTTTATTCAACTTTGGTGATTGTAATTTCTAACTTTTTTAAATAGAGTATGATGGTTCACTTGCCTCCCTCTCTATATTCCTCATAATTTTTCATTTTTTATTTACTAAATAAGTTGTCACAATTTCATGGTATTTGGAGTTTCCACGTCCATTGAAGTATGACGTTCCACCTTATACTAACGGAGCAAGAAACTAGTGGATTTTGAACAACTTACCTTTTAGGGTCTCACTGAACTTCTTTCTTTTCTTTTATTTTTATTTTATTTTATTTTATTTTTTTAAGTCCAAAATCCGTCTAGCATGGCTAAAAAGTGGGATTCAATGCTCTCTCTCTATCTCTCTAATCTTTGTCTCTTTAGCTAATCGTTTGGCGAAGAAGTATTATAAAGGTTTCACTTTTCAGCTTTAAGCATCAGAATTTGGTTGCATTTAAAGTTAACTCAAGTTGCTGTTTTGGTGTTCGAATAATTGCCAGCATATTCTTTTTTGAACTTATTTTCAGTATATTTCAAGAATAAAATAAATTTCACACAATTAATGAACAAATATAAATATGCTTTTTTTTTTTTTTGTTTGGACTCAAAACATACGTGTAGATGGAGCAAGGTTTTTGGAAGGAAATTGATCCTGGGTTTTGTAACTCTTGCGTGTCTGGCTCTTCTAACTCATTTAAGAAGAAAAAAAAAAAAAAATCCCCAACCACTAAACACTGTACTATCGACGCAGTTGGGACATTTTTTTTTTTGAATTAGTAATTAGTGAGATTTAAACTCCAAATCTTAAAGTTAAAGTTGAGTAACAAGTTCTCTCTAAGCTATATTCATATATTCAAGGTGAGTACTTGTAAAGCATAAGAGCTTCGTGCATATATTAACTTTAAGAATTGTATATAGCAAAAGTTTTTGATAGGAAGGGAAAAATAAAAAAATAAAAAATAAAACTTATAGGCAAAGCATTAACTGTGCAGATGTAATCAAGTTATATTTTTTAGATGTCATTTTTTTTTTCCTAATCCATCTAATTCCGATGTGATTTTTGAAAATCTTATCACAATTTTATTATCACAATTTTTTTCCCCACACCCTATCACAGGAAGATTTGTCCACAAGTATATAATGTAATAATGTGCGAAACCAATTAGTGGATATATGCATGCCATTAAAAGTACCATCACATTAACAAGTTAACAAACACAATCTATTTGAAAACTATAATTTGGAATTGTCGTATACCAGCCAGTAGAGGTTAGATCAGAGAGTGAAAGCGAATAAACGTTTGTGGTCAAAAAGTTTAGAAAAGTGGGCACACCATGAAAAACAAAAACAGTAAATAGGCTATGGTGAAATTGGCACTGAATAATCACACAAGCCTTCACAGTTCACACCACATTAACTCATAAATGATCTTTACAAACCAAAGGACCCCATTAGTAGGCCCCCCAAATTTTTTTTTTCCCAATATTAGACCATAAACCATATTTGTCGCGGACTCACATTGCTTGATCTCCAAATTGCTGACCAAACTAATAATATAATAGCTCAGACAAAACCCAAAAAAAAAAAAAAAGAAACAACCTGTTCCTTTCCTCTCCACTCATTTCATACCATAAACAAATACCACCAAAAAGAGGCAGGACAAAAAGAGATTGACCCGTTTCTAGGCTTTTCTGATCAAAAGTGGTGATCATGATGATGACAATGACGCTGATGATGGGTGGTTTGGTTAGTACAGGAACATATCTGTAGCGGCCATGATGGGCTGGTTAAGATACACCAAATTCATCGGGTTCATGAAACTACTATCAGTGCTACTCTGAAGAGTGGTCTCACATTCAAGGACCCCTCCTCCTGCTCCTCCATTGTTGTTGTCGTTGATACAGCTCAAGATGTCGTTTAAGGACTGCAGTCTGTGGCTGAGCTCGCCCATTTGAGCCCTCAAGACACAGTTCTCTGCCTCCACGTTCATCAGGTGTTGGGAGGCGATGTTAATGCTCGTCACGATCTGGTTGTTCTCCTTCCTCAGCTGAGCCACTTGGGCCATCATCTCGTCCAAGTGCTGCTGTTTTCTCATCCGAGATCGCCTCGCCGACTCCCGGTTCGATTGCATCCTCTTCCTCTTTCTCTGGTCCATCAACACCTGCAAATCCTCCTCCGACCCTGAGTTCTGAACCTGGGTTGAGCCTGACGAGTTTCCACAAGGGGAAGCCATCATAAAATATAAATATATATGTATTTATATATATTTATTTATATCTATAACCAAGAGACTGATTAACACTAAAAATTATACTAAAAAGACGCAGGACCCGGAAAAGATGAAAAGAAAAAAAAAAAAAAAACCTTAGCTAATAAGAAGATAATTACTATAGCTAAATAATTAAAGCGGTCTCAAGGGCTAACTTATGAGAAAACATAGAACCAGTAGAGGAAGACAACAGAGAAAGACTGAACTAAGTGGGTCCTACGCCTGAGTGAGGAATTTATCATAAACCCGGAACGGAGGATTTCACTAAGAACTGGAGACATCAATCTCAAACATTAAGAAAACAAGATGCAGCATCAAGATTTGCAGGAATTGAGAAACAAAAAAAAAAGGATAACAAAAATAGAGAGAGAGAGAAAAACAGAGGAAAAACAAGGACAATCTGTTTCTATCTGGCTCGGATCTCGGTATAAAACTGGAGAGTTTGGCGGAAAGATGGAGACTTGAGGGGATTGGATGAGTGAGTTTTGGTTGAAGAGCCAGAGAAATAAGATCCAATTAGGAAAATAAACTAGGAAGGGAAGATAAGGTAGAGAAACAGGGGAAAACAGAGCAGAATAATAGCCAGAATTTTTTAGGAAGCAGAAACAGAAAGTAGCTATATTTAGAGCAATTTGGAAAGCCTAAGATCTACAAAGGGGGAGAAGAAGAAGGAAGTGGAAGAGGTTGTTTATGGTGTTGAGGAGCCAATTTATAGAACCAAATGGCACAAAGTGGAAATGTAAGCAAATCAATAAATTATTTTTTTAAGAAAAGGAAAAATGGATATTTCTTTTTTTTTTTTCTTTTTTCTTTATTGGTTTTTAAATAATTGAAAAAAAAAAAAAGAGGTAAAAGAGCGTTGGAATCTCCTCACAAGATTGATAGGGTGGTTTGTTGGGGGGAGGAGGCAGAGAGGGATTAGAAATGTAGGGTGGAGACGAAATTTCCACAAAAGTCCAATACTAATTCCAGCTGGTGAGCAGGACATCATTAAATTATAAAACAACCAGTATTTTTCCTATTATTATAAGCACAAGGCTATACTTTTATACCATGTTAAATTTTACACAAATTTTTATTATGTTTAAATTTTACATAATATTAAATTCTACACCATCCATATTACATTATACATATAATTATTTTTCATTTAGTTTATTTAGTATTATGATATTATTTTTAATTATGATATTAATTATTCATCAAATTTTATAAAAATAATCCTCATATTTATAAAATTATCCCTCCGTCTGTTTGACACGTTCAAATTTGAAAAATGAAAAATTTTTCATTTCAAGAAAAATGAACATTCCTAAATTTCCGTATCTGAACATCAAACATTTTTCATTTTTGAAAAATGAAAAAAGAACTGTCTAGAAACAAAAAGTTTTCACCCATCCAAACAACTTTTCACTTTTAAAAAAAATTCCAAACAACTTTTTATTTTTCATATCTAAAAATTTTTCATTTTCCAAAAACAAACACCCCATCCAAACGGACTCTATATCTTATAAAATTTTTTTTTGTGAAATTATAGATTTAATATATTATTATTAATAATATCAATTTACCTCTCTTTCAACGCCAGTACCAGATTTAACCGTTACATTACAGTTGTTTTTTCTGACAAAAAGGGGCGTTCAAATAAAGAGGCTGCAGTTCTTTCTGTTTTTAAGGTCCTTTTACGCGGTCTGTTCCTTCCTTCGGCCATTGGGCTTCTTTGTGTTTCCTCTGTAACAAAAAATAAATAAATAAACATATTCTCAGTTAAAAGAATATTTTAAAAAATAACATATGATTCTTTTTACCTCATGAGGAGGCCAATATTATTAAAGAACCAAAAAAAAAAAAAAATATACACAAAATCTCATACAAATTAATAAATTTGTAGGTAAAAAAGGCCTATCGCATCTCTATACACCAAAAAATTCAAAAAATAAGCATTGTGTCCCATCAATTCTTATATCTGTACATAACTCCTAAAGCAGCAAGTCTATCAGCACAACCATTGCCCTCTCTATATACATGCGTGTAGCAGAAATTCATATGCTTTGATGAAGCCAAAGCTTTTTGCCAGACAATCCTGACCCACCAAAGAACCTGTAAAGAACTTGGTCTAAACAAGTTAATCACTGTTATTGAATCATAACGTATGCCAGTCGCGATCATAAGCTTTTATTAATAGCATGAATCACAGCCCATATTTCAGCTTCAAATACTCCTATAGTACCGAAAAATATGCTAAAATATCAGCAAACAAATCCTCTATGATTCCAAAAAACACCTCCACAAGTAGCTTCTTGACCGATTCCTCTTGAGGACTCATCTATGTTCACTTTAGTCCGTCCAAATGAGGGCTAAATCCAGAAAATTGAAGTAATTTTCGGACTTTGAACACTATGTGGATTCAAAGAAAGTTTTGCAAAACTTTTTTATCCTCCTTTGAGTCAAATAATATGCTCATTTTGAAAAATTTGCTTGTTTGAAATACACTAGTAACAGTAACAATGGCTATTTGAATATCCGTCTAAACAATCTTATAGATACACTGATTGTGTATGTTTCAAATAATCCCACAAGCTGAAATAACAATAAGAATCCACAAATTCTTAATCAGTGGTTTAAAATTTTCTCTAAACGGAACAATGACTGGCTCTTGTATATCCCTCACACACCTAGTTTTGAGTTTAAATTTATTCCAGATCCAACTCTTGTATGTCCCTCTCATGCCCAATTTTGGGTTTATATTTATCCTAAATCCAACATCAAATTCCATCCATAACCAAGCAAAATATAACTTAAAATTATAACTTCCTTAGGATTTTCTGAATTATAACTCACTTAAAATTAATCTTGCAACATTTATCAGCAAATAATCTAAAAAGAAAAAATAAGGAAAAAAATATCTTAACTTAGGGATGGCACTTTTTTTTTGGGCTAGCACTTTTTTTTTTTTAAAGGGAAGGAAGACAAGGTGGGGCAAATTTCTATTTCAATATGCATGAACTTCGTTTTCAGACAACATGACATATTTATCACATTAATTTATATATCTATAAATAAGTATCCTTTTAAAACTATAAAATTTTCACTCTCTCTCTCTTAAAGCATTTATTACCTTAATGTATATAATGGTTTAAAACATAATCTTACCTAGTTTTTTTTTTCTTATTTTAGAATTTTATTCAAGGAATTTCTTAGTTAAAGAACGTTATCATAGGATATGAAAAAAAATACTCTATTGAAAAATTTTATTTATAATCATTAGATCTAATTGTTGAATAGTGAAATATATTGGTTTTTTAAGAAAAAATAAAAACTAAGTTGTAATTCTTAAGTTAGAACATTAGAATCAAACATGTGCTAAATCAAATTTTATCAAATATGTGTATATACATACATACGCATTATTTTGACGTAATGGAAAAAAAAAAAAAAGCATTTGAGATTGTATGGTTTGAAAACATCACCGACCTGTGAGAAAATACATGCATTCTTTTTCGAGTCCATGACAATGACTACCTATTTTATATCAAAAAGTAGAGTTTTCTATGGTCCTTCTTCCTCCTCCGTTTGAGACAACAAATAAATAAATTTAAAAAAAAAAAGGTCTGGTAGATATAAAATATTGTATCGCCTTGGACCACTCGAAATTCTGAGAGTAACGATCACCTGGCGATTTAGAATTCGTGCATGTTATCTTCGGAGAGTCCACGTTTGAGTGTAAAATATATATAAAATAATAATAACAATAATAGTAACAGTACATTTTCTGAAAATTACTCCGTTGGGTTTGGCATATGGCCTGCAAGTAGTTTCCAGCGTCCACGTTTCTCTTACATATACAAAGTAGAAGAGGAAAAATTGTTCAAACCCTAGAAATATGCTCAAGTTCTGAAATAGTAATGTCAGTGTTATTTTACAAAGACGACCTACTTGAAAACCTGGAATCAGTAATTACACATGGACCTGCGTTTTTTTTTTTAAATAATAATCAAATAGTAGAATGTCAACATAATAGTCTTTTCTCTAAATGCTTGAAGGACTTCCTCTATTTTCCAATAATCTGAATCCAATCCGCAGTCCTATTTATCTCCATGGAATTTTAAACTTATTCATACGTGTAAAACTTTGATACATTAAAATTCCTTTTTGTTTTGGTTTTTTTTTTTTGAAATATAAAACTATAGTTTGCTCCCCTCTTAATAGTTTTTAGGGCATATTGATAAATTAATATAGTATCAGAGTTCTTAAGTTCAAACCCTACAATTGCATTCTTTAACTCTTTTATTATTATTGTATGTCAGGAACTTTAACATATTTCAAACTTCTTAAATATATAATAAACAAGCATGGTATGTAAATACAAAATAGAGAGAAAAAAAAAAAGGAAGAGAGGAGAAAAGAACAAAAAAAAACAAGCTAGGGTTTCACATTATTGCAATTGCTTAATTAAAATACATAAAAAAGAAGGCTTATGTAGACCTCCAAATAAATAGTAAAAGACTAAATTACTCATAATAAAATACCAATTTTACCCAAACTAATAAAGAAAATAAATAAAACTAGCAATAATTCTATTAAAAACATAATCCTAAAATAATTCTTCATTTTTTTTTAATTGACTTGCAACGCATGTAAGAACGAAAGCAATTTATTTAGAGTAGAAATGAGTAAATGAAGCAATTTCCTATCATATACCGCCTATAACCAATATATCTCTCTATAGCAATCAAGTAAAAAATATATCTCTATACCAAAAATAACAAAGAATAATAGTGCAAATAGAAAACAAAAAAAAAAAAAAAAAGGCATGTGAATTCTACATTAGATTTAGATATGGCTAGCATCAAAACTTGAAAAAAGGAAAAATAGAAAGCTAGGTGGGGGGTAGGAGTGCTACGAGTGCTACTTGCAATCTAGGGTTTTCTTTTTTCTTTTTTGCTTTCTTTTTGAATTTTATTTTTGGAAAGAGCTAGCTAACTCGGTTATGGTCTGCGAGTCGAATTAGAGAACATCAATAAAAATCTTATTGGCTTATTCCACATTGATCTTTGATGCTTTTTTTTTTTTTTTTGACATAGAGTGAAGACCTAACTTTTTAACTTATGTTATTATCATAAAAAAATAATAAAAAAATCTTGATCACTTACAACATAAGGAAAAGAGTGATGGTAGGGTATAGTACAAGATAGACTCATTCACCGTAATAAAGTAAAAGAAAAGGAAGATAAGACATAAATATGATGGTCACCCTTTTGTGATCTTACTATGATCTTTGCAAGTTTTACACTGAGGCCCTACTCTGTTTTTACGTTAACCTTGCAACTTGCATATCCTCCCTTACTTGCACATGACGGTTTCCATTGAACATATAGGATCAGATAGGTTTCCAACTCAACAATATTATTCCCAATTTCCGCTAGTAATATCTGGATTCGGCTGATGCTGATTATTATTGAAAGCAATTGAGCAAAAGAAAGTTGGGCCCTTTGCCTCTTAGGCTCAAAGATAAAACGCTAAAGAACGCTCAGCAAATTTGTTGATGATCCATTTTCAACGCACTCATAACACTTTATAAGTGTCCATATCATACACACTTATAATAAAAGCGTGCATTTCATAAATATAAATATATTTATAATAAAGAAGATTAAAAGAAATGAAGAAGAGATTATATAAAAATTTAACGTGATTTAGTAATGTGTCTACAATTATAACCGTTAGGAGAAACGAGAAAACTCACTAGTAAATACTATTAATGGCTTTATAATCATATAATAAGATAAATTACATTAAAGCTAGCAAATCATCTAAAATCAAGAGATCTATTAAATTGAAAATAAATACAATTAAAGTCAACAATTGTCAAAGATTCCTATATAAATATATAAAGTAAACTTTCCCAATTGATAATATATAATAATAAAATTAGGTTTAGCGAGTACATCTCAAGATTACTTAATATGTCAAATTACACCACAATAATTGTTGATGGAGTTTAAAGTCTTGTTGGTGTTTATATGTTGAGTTGTGGACGATTTGACATGAGAAACGTGGTCCCAACTTAAAAGGGCAGATCAAGAAAAAATCGGCAAATTGGTAAAAAGATGTTTTAGTGCCCAAGAGAGCACATATAGAGGTGGAGCTTCACAAGTTGGTTCTTAAATAGGTCATTGAGGTTCAAGCTTTGATGAGTTTCCAACATGGTCTATAATGTGAATTCAATGAGCGAGAGAAGTGTAGGGTAACCCTATGGAAGTGCCTTTTTTTGCTGGAACCAAAGTCATTCTTGCTTGATTATTGTAAACTCAACAAAAGTACTTCTACTCTTTCTTTTTCTTTTTATTTTCTAATGAAGGTACAATATCTTCGGCCTTTGCCTTCTCTGTATAAAAGTAAATCTAAGTTATTTATTCTTTCCTTTTTTGGATTTAACTTAACCTAAACAAAGATGAGCTTATTTGGTGTTATGGTTTCAACATAATTTGAGTTTTTTTGTAGTTACTTCTTTCCTATATTGTTGCTCTAGAGACCTTTGTTAATGGAGATTATGTGTAGCCTTTCTTCCGTTTCTATTTGTAAGACGTATAAAATTTCATAGGGAAACCAAAGTGAACTTCGGTAATAAGAGTCCAGGCTTTATCTTAAAAAGAAAAAAATGAAATGTCCACGTTTTCATTCCTTACAAGAAATATGTATATATAAGTAACGGAAAACTAGTACTTTTAATTAGATGAATTTTTTTTTAATTTTCAATTATTGGAGATGTTTTAGAGCCCCTACTCCCCTTTATACTTGTTTGCTCTCTCTCTCTCTCTCTCTCTCTCTCTCTCTCTTTGGTTTTTGTCTGAAAAAGCATACCAGTCTTACCACAGACTCGTGTTCCCACGAGATGAACCAACCAATGTGTGGTCAAGGTAAAAAGTAATAAAGATAATATGATAAATCACAAATAAATAGGAAATTTATACACGAAATACTTGATACACGAAAACATTTGTAATTTTTCCCTTAAAGAGCCATAAATAATGCATGAATTGCTAGATCCTACAAACCGAAATAGCACGTTATTAATTTTAGCTATCTCATGATGCAAAAAAAAAAAAAAAAAAAATCCGTCATATATTTTCCTTTAGCATCTTTTGATATCATTACATATGGAACAAAAGAAAAAAAAAGTTATATATTGAATTAATTGAAAAACAATATAGAAAGCAAAGCAAAGCAAAGGACATATATATCCTATGTATTCTTATCTCAACGTCTACTTTGTAATTATAGATAGTGGTGACATGATGAGAAGAAAGATCTATTTAGAATCTTCGCTTTTAAGTCTTAAATTTGAGTCGTGACGCATGTATGAGTCTAGTTTTTATGTTGCCTACTCTTAAAACTCGAGATCTGCTAGCTGTGAAGACTTAAAATTAAGTCCTTTGTCATTCCATCGGCGTGATTAGTGAACTCACCCAATAATTATTAAGATGAGAGTGTAAAAACATCACCGATCGTCTTGGTTTTCATTTTTTATTAAAAAAAACGTCCACTTTGTAAAAGATACAGACTAGAAACTACACATCTAAATTATAACTGTTATCTTTTAGTATCCGTAATGGACTGTATATATACCAGAAACTGTAAATGCAGATCACTTGATCAAACTGCATTGTCGCATTGTAATTTCTGCGAAATTGGGCAAGTTTGCTTTTGTTACATTGGAAAGTTTTTTTTAGAAGGAAAATGGTTATTTAAATAAAAGATGATGTGCCTATATAGATAATCATAGGGACTTGGTGTAACTTTTCTCGTGATATATGGATATTTTTAAAGAAGATTGTTTATCTACCTTAATTATTATGAGCGATTAATTTAAATCGATAAAATCTTATCCATCAGACTCATTACAATTCCACTTGTGTCCACGATGCTTTTTACGTTGAAATTTGGAACTAAACCACATGCCAATCATTGTCCTATAGTTCCCCTTCTTAAAACTGGGGAAATAGCGTTTGAATCACAAGAATTTTGTTTCGCATTTCATGGGAAACCCGGCCTCGTATGAGTGTACAGCAGTCATGAGCTCGACCTAGAAGGCACGCACGCGGCTACAACCTTATGGTGCCTCCTGTTATTCATAATAAATTAATCACACCCATAATAGACCATATTGTATTTGTGTGTGTGCGTGTGTATGCTTTTCCATATGCTTGATTTCGATGCCAACTCACTAACGTCTCATCAAACTTATACAGATTGATGTCTCAAGACATAATACAGTACCAGAAGATCTCTCCCAATAAGCCCCACTTAAAATTCATCGATAATTATAGTTATTTTATCCTTGATAATTCAAGTACATTGCCCTTTTTTTTTTTTTTTTGGTATGGACGCCCATTTCAGAACTTGGGACTCAACCACCATTTCGAGTCGTAAATGACAAACTTACAAATTTTGATTAATCATTAATTTTTGCATGATTTGAAATTATATACCTTTAATTTTAATTATGTCCCCTTATTTCATAAGAAAAAAAATTATAATATTGCATATATTCAATATTTAATTAATGTACATAATATTGTACAATAAAAAAAATTATTATGTCCCACTGAAAAAATTTGCTGGTTTCACAGCTTACATGACAAAAATTGCTGTATATTTATATATGTAGATATGTATCCACACATACGTATATTCATTTAGCTGTTCTTTAATTTGCTAAGCTTCTTTTTGATTAATTGAAACCAAAACAAAGTAAGGAAATTGTGTTTGGTATATCAAAATTTTCATTTTAATTTTTATCTTTTTTTAAATTAATACAAAATATAACTAATTTTTGAAAAATCAATTAATTTCAATTTAAAAATTTTATCTTCATTTATAAACTAAACAGAGTTTAAATAAACACAAAACGTATAGATTAAAATCACGCAATATTATAAACCAACAGGACATGTGCGGTTCTGTCCTCATATGTATATATTTATTTATATACATATAATATATATATATATATGCGTGTGTGTGAAAATGAAAGGAGATCAAAAGTAGTAATAGTGTTCATATGGTCCGTTCAGCTTTTTCCAAAGGATACCCAAGAAAATAAAATTTTTTCGGCCTTCGAAGCAAACAATTTTCACATGCGCTTACTTTTCTTAATTATTATTTTCCCACTCCTTAAAAAGGAATTATATATTCTTGAAGTCTTTTATAAGCCTTAAAAAAAATTGTTTCGGTCTTCTAAGCAAACAATTTTCACATGCGCTTACTTTTCTTAATTATTTTTTTTTTTCCACTTCTTGAAAAGGAATTATATATTATTGAGGTCTTTAATAAGCCTCTCTAGTATATATATAAATATAATTTGTGGCTGATTCTATGGACCACCTCCTTTTAAGTACCTAAGCTATTTCTGATCTTTCTCTTTTGTACCCAATGTAGAAGGGTAAACATTGTTGCTGTTTGATCATAACAACTTAATTGAATAAAATTTCCCCTTGCTGCTCATCTGTCTAACACGTGATCAGGCTTCTATTTATTTCACAAAAAAAAAAATCAACAAAAATATATTGAAATTAATTACACTTTTATGACGTGAATATGTCTCGTCCAATAAATGTTATATATTTTTTCTTTCCCTAACATATAATTAGTTTGGAAATATGCTAAATAGAGACAAGTCCAATGTATATGATCTATTATCACGTGGCTTAGCATTTGTATTCGGCTAAAAGAAAAAACTGGCAGCGGAATATAATAATGTATCGTATTATATAAAATAGAAGTCCGTTGATCGCTATACTTTGACATTATACATATTATTGATCACCTGACGTATATAATTAATACTCGTGGATTACACGAAGGTTTGTGAGAGACAATATTGCGGAAGAATAACATATTGTAGCATGATATAAACATACGTAAGTTTGAGATTATTAAATCTTTTCATGTTATGTACGAATTTTATTTAACACAAAAATATATAATATTACAAAGAAGAGAATGATTTGTCAGTGCTTTGTTTCTATATATATATATATATATATTTTTTTTTAAGTTGTTTTTATATGTATGTTAGTGGCCGTCAGATATGCATATAATACTAATAGTTGTATTCAACCAACCTTTATCAAAATAATAATAATAATAAGATGAAGAAGAAGAAAAAGAATAGAAAAAAAGGAAGAATAAGAGGATTTTGGAGTCCATAGCAAAATATAATTGGTTGAAGGTCAATTTGGGCCAAACTCAAATCTTTTGCAACAAAAGTAGGAGATACGGTAGCACTTTTAACCTGCTGAATAACGTACGACCCGTCTTTTTCTCTCTTTATTTTTTGTGCTTCTAAACTTTAGCAAACTAACTATCCCTGCCATATAAACTGCACGTACGGACTCGACGGGCATTATTCTTTGGAGAACATTTTAAAGCAGCCAGGCCGGGAAATAAATTTTACATAAATATAGGTTCCACAAGTACACTACAGCCCACGTGCTCCTTTTGTAATTACAGGTTTTCTAACGAAAAAAGGGGTGCGTGTGCGAGTGTTTGGTATATCTTTGTTACAGGCTTCTTTAGACTTTACAGGTCTTCAGTTATATACATATATATATATATAATCTTTAAAGCAACAAGCTGGGGTGTTTGATGCATGGCCTTACAGTTGAAAAAGCAGAGACAACATATAGTGCTGCCTCTTGTCTTATGATCTCTCTCAGTCTGCTGTGTACCTTCCTATCACATACAGTTTATACTGTAGTTTTTCATGTGTGTGTGTGTGTGTTTGTATCCCATTTCTCGTGAGGTCTGCCTTCGCCATGAAGGCAATCACCTAATCGTGTATAACTAATATATGATCTTACATGCCTAATGCAGTAGAGAAAGTACATACAGAGAGAAGGTAATTCATGATGAAACCTGCCAGAATTTATATTGTTTCACAGTTACCTGCAATATTATCTATACATGAGCAAATATTAGCAGAACTAGTATACCAAAGACTCGTATCAGGAGGACTAAAACTCTAGTTTGACAGATTAAAAATAATTAAAATAGTAAAATTTAATAATAAAAATTAAAAAAAAAGATTTAAAAAAATATCATTACAATATGTAGGGATGGACTTCAATCCACATCCCATACAAGCCTTTAATATATAATTTTACAGGTGCTGGCCAAGATTATCACCTAGATGGGTTAAGAATTTTTAAAAAATTATTTTGATTTAACAAAAAAATATGCCAGTAAAAAACAAAAAAAAAAAAAGAGATGCATATATGATACATATAAAAGGGTGTCTAACCTCAATTTCCTACCAATAAATCCTAATTAAAAACTACGTTTTAGGTATAGCTAACAAATGATATAGGGCTAATATCTTTATTTAAACTAAGCTTGTTATGTCATAAATGTGTCGATTCAAACATACTATACTAGTATATTTGGCGGACCGTATTAGAGTATTGTGTTGTATTATTTCAAACTAATATAGTGTTTCGTAAAGTCACCATATTGTATAAAATAATACACACTGTAATACGATTAATATTGTATTATCTAATACGATACAATTTTAGTATATCATACTATATTATTTCAAATAATGGTCAAGTCTAAAGTTGAGAAAAAAAGCTTAGGACCAAGGTCGGGTTTTGGGACGAGATTAGGATCGGATTTATGGACAAAGGTCAAGAACAAGTTTTGGGACGAGGGCTGAGGTAAGGTTTTGAGATAAGGGTCAAGAACAAAGCGAGTTTCAGGACGTGGGTCAAGGACGGGTTTTAAGACAGGGTTAGGGACGGGTTTTGGGATGAAAGTTGGGGTTAGGTTTCGGGGCCAGGGTTGTGGAAAGGGATAGGTTTTGGGATGGAGGTTAAGGATAGGTTTCAAGACGAGAGCCGTGGATAGGGGTGTTCGTTGGGTGGGTTGGGTGGATTTTTCACATTTTTCAACCCACCCAATTAACCCAATATACAAAATCAACCCACCCAATCAAAATTTGGGTGGGTTCGTCGGGTTGTTTGGGTTTTTCGGGTTAGACAATTTATTAAAACACGTAATAAAATGTAACTTAAAAATTAAATCACAAATCAACATATAAACTCAAATATTCAAATAAAGAAGTCATATAAAGACAATAAGAACTAATTATAACATGTTTTTAATGGATTTTAAGAAATATCAACAATAAATAATTAAACCTGATTCGCAAAAACAATATCCAACTCCAACCATCTTAACTCAATCATCCTGTGCACCTGTAATGCAAGATCCATCACCTAAGAGTAAAATAGAACAGGTTTTCAGTCAATAAATGTAGAATGCAACACAATTATAATATAAAACGATAGTTTACACGGTTTGAAAAAATATGTATATACCTGGTGCAACTTCAAGAGATTCCTCCCAACCTTGCACTTCATCCATGTATTCTGTAAGTGCTATAGGCTCTTCCTCATCCTCCTCAGAAATCAGCCAATTCTTTGAACAAATCAAAGCCTCAACCATCTTTGGTGACAAAGAACTCCTAAATGGATCAAGTATCCGACCCCCAGTAGAAAATGCAGACTCAGATGCAACTGTGGAGACTTGTACTGCCAACACATCTTTTGCAATTTGAGAAACAACTTTATATTTGCTTCCATTGTTTT
This sequence comes from Antiaris toxicaria, assembly GCA_035233585.1. Classification (NCBI taxonomy): domain Eukaryota; kingdom Viridiplantae; phylum Streptophyta; class Magnoliopsida; order Rosales; family Moraceae; genus Antiaris; species Antiaris toxicaria. The sequence goes on along the minus strand of CP141160.1, from coordinate 25,174,600 downwards.
TCCACCACCCCAATATGTCAAAGTAATCATCAGACAATCTTTCACGCCTATCATTCAAATAATAATCCAAATCACTGGTTTCAACTTTTTCATCCAATTGAGATCTTAGTTTAGCCCATGATGAGGATCTCATTGCTGGGATGGTAGAAGATGTCAAAGATGCAACAGTTGAAGAGTTTGTAGCTGCATTTGATTCTTGACTTGGAAGCTGTCTTTGGGGAGGAGGAGGACTCATCATCTCTTTGTAAAAAATCATATAAATGACGCAACATAGTCTCAACTGCTTTTATCATTTTATCCGTAAGAGGAGCATCATAAATGAAGGCAAATCCAGTTTTTAAAACCTCCATCTTGAACCTTGGATCCAGAACAGTTGCCACAAATATTAACAAGTTCATCTTTTCAATCTTTCCCCAATACTTGTCATACTTTAATTGCATATTTGCTGCCATTTTCCCCAGCAAAGTATGTGACTCTTGAGCTAATTCTTGCAACAAACTATGCACATCAAGAATATCTTGAAAAAATAAATTTGCAGTCACATATAAAGATCCACTGAACTTCATGGTAAGATCATAAAACTTCTTGAGAAATGTGACAAAAACTTCAACTTGATCCCAATCCGAGCTTTGTGGAAGGCCTTCCATTACTATGCTACCAACTCGTTCTTCCTCAAAGTACCTAGTGTAATTTGCATCAGTTTTTAAATTCTTAAATACTTTCTTGAACTTCAAAGCAGCAGCTAGCATCATATAGGTAGAGTTCCATCTAGTCACGACATCCAAACAAAGTAACGCCTTTGACTCTATGTTAGCTTCTTTGCAAGCTTCCTTAAAACGTTTAAGCCACTCTGAGGAGGATCTTACATACCTAACTGCATTACAAACACTTCAATAGAGCCGCTCAATTCTTTCAAACCGTCACAAACAATCAAATTGATGATGTGAGCACAACATCTCATGTGAAACATCTCTCCATTCAACACAATACCATGCCTCATCTCTTGAACATGCTCCTTAACTTTCGTCAGTGCAATAGAATTGGAAGCAGCATTATCAACAGTGATCGAAAATACTTTAGTAATACCCAATTCATTCAAGCAAACAATTAACTCTTTGCCTATCATCTCACCCTTATGGCTAGAGACTTGAACAAAACTTATGATCCTCTTCTGCAATTTCCAATTATTGTCAATCCAATGTGCAGTCAGACACATGTAGCCAATGTTTTGAATAGATGTCCAGCAATCAGTTGTTAGAGACACTCTAAACATCTTTAGTTCATTCTTCAGCTTCTTCTTATTATCCAAGTATAACTGGTAAATGTCTCTTTGAACAGTTATTCTTGAATACAACTCAACATAGGGAAAAGCTTTCTTCATTAGCCGTCGAAATCCCCTGCCATTCACATGCTTAAACGGCAGCTCATCTAGAATGAAGTATGAAGCTATTTCATGTCTAATCTCCTTCTAATTAAGTTTCGGTTGAGTAGTGGAAGCAACATCCTCAGAATCACCAATTACACTCTTCTTAGTAAAAGCATATATGCTTTTTTGCTTGTCATCGTTATATGGATACTTTTTACATCTATCCAAATGGTTCCACAATGATTTTGTCCCACATGTTTTTATGCTTGAAGCATAATCATGTCCACAATAATTACATGCAGCCCTTTCTGGATTACTATTTAAAACTATTGTAAAGTGATCCCATATAGTTGAAGTTTTTTTACCTAATCTCTTTCTCTTCTCTGGTGGACCTGAAGGTTGAGATTTTTGACTACCTTCGTCACCCTTAGAGGCATTGGTATCTTTTTGTAATCCTTTCTCCTCCTGCTCTATATCTTGAATTTGAGCAATCCACTCCATTTGTTCTTCCTCCATTCTTTAGTTTTACTGTCATATAATATTATAGAAGTTATATTAGTAATTCATTTCCATTTCCAATGAATGCAATAACATCCTATTAGCACAAGAATCACTAATCCCGTACAGAGAAGATATATAGATTATCAAACATGGCTCGGGTTATAAATGGAAGATATATAGATTATCAAACATGGGCCAAATCAAAGGCTCCAAAATTGATCATTCAACACTAAAACAAATAAAAAAGCTTGGATAATAGAAGAGATCAAATTTAAGAAATATTTAGAGCTTTTGAGACACATATTTATGCACTTAATTAAAAAAATTTATTAGAAAATACAATGAAGAAAAGAAGGGGGGAAAAAAACAACTTTGAAATTGAAGGTGCGGAGAAAATTATTTACACTTTAAGCAATCAAACTTATGCTAAAATAGATACGTTAGCTTTCACAGAGAATTCCTCCAAGTCAAGGATTACAATATTAAATCTGGAAAGTAGCCTAAATGCAAATACAAACCTAAACAATTTATTTACTCTCAGTTTTCTGTGCACATGAGATTTCATCAATAGCAAAGTTGTGGGATGAAACAATAAGCAGTTTTATTGAAGTAAAAAAAACGACAAGAAAGATAGATGGGAAACGACAAGTCACTTGGTGGGTGCTAAGTAAATACTAAATAACAGAGGGGGCCCTGCAATTACATGCAGTCAGTTTTAATGTAGTGTTTGTTTACATCCCATTGATGAGAGATCCCTTTAAAGTAATATAGGATGCATTCCTCCAACGTAACAGCAGTGATTCAACAAAATAAAATCATAGTACATGACGAACTTAAAAGATTTGCGTTTAAGAATATTTTACATGTTAATATTCGTTCCTTCATAAATTTTATCAATCTCAAATCTATGAGAACACATTAGAAATAGTTCATGTTCCCATTTTTCAAAGCACTATTCTAAAAACTAAAAACAAATAACACGACCACGTAAAAATAGCACAAACTAAAACTATTTGGAGAGGAAAAACTATATTATTTTGTCATTCCTAAAACATTTCAATATTTCAATTTTATAGAAATGAACATGGAATTTAGGTCAGTTTAACTAAAAGCAAAACTCTATTATAGAGCCGATTAAATACACTCTGTTGTTTTTGTTGTAAAGAAAAGGGAAAAAATAATCTCATATCAATATTTCTAAATTTAAAGATTATTTCACTTTACTTCATAAACTTGAAAAATGAAACAGAGACAGAGACAGAGCTCTTACCTGACTTACCGGCCGGTAAGCGTGACGGCCAACAATCTGCGAAAGGGAGGATCGGGGGGACGAACTCGGGCTGGACAAGGCACGAGACAGAGACGAACTTCGACTTCCCGGCTTGGAGAGAAAAAAAAGGGGCCAGTCAAGGGGCGACGGACGGCGGAGGCTCTGGCGTCTTCGGCAAGGGCGACTGGGCAAGGCAGGCGCGAAATGGAGATGAACTCGGGCTTGTCGGCTTGGGGAGAAAAAAAGAGGGACCAGTCGACTCTCGAGGGGCGATAGACGACCGAGGAACAGGGAGTATGCCGCTGCTCTGCTGGTAGCGGCAGAAATCGGGGGAAAGGCTCTCCGGTCTCCTGGGGGGAGGCAGAAATCGGGGGCGAGGAGGCAGAAATCGAGGGGGAAAGAAATCGGGTGAAGGGGGGGAGACAGAAATCGGGACCGACGAGACGAGGGGGGCACTCAGGTAGGGGCAGAATAGAAATCGGGGGGATTGGGATTTGGGGGAAATATTCGGAAGAAGTGAAGAACCAAAGGAAGGAGTTCTAAACTTCTAAGTAACCTAAGCCTAACCGGTTAAAAAATTTTATATTTTTCTAAATATAACAAAATTAAAAAATAATTTTTTTAATTGGGTGGGTCGGGTTTTATTCGGGTTTTAAAACCCTAACCCGAACCCACCCAATTATAATTCGGGTTGGGTGGGTCAACTCGAATTTTTTTCGGGTCTACTATAAACCCGACCTGTCGGGTTTTTTTTGGGTGGATTGGGTGGGTTATTTGGGTTTTGGATAATTTATTCATCCCTAGCCGTGGATGAGGAAGAGTTTTAGGATAGGGTCAAAATAGGTTTCGGGACAAAAGTTGGGGTTGGGTTTCAGGATGGAGATCAAGGTTGGATTTTGGGCCGAGGGTCGTGGACAGGGATAGGTTTCAGGACGAGGGCCAGGGACGAGAAGGGTTTTAGGATGAGAGTCAAGGTCAAGGTTGAGTTTCAAAACGGAGGTCGAGATTGGGTTTTGGGATGGTGGTCAGGGATGGGTTTTGGGATGAGGGTTAGGGTCAGGGCCGGGTTTTGGAATGGGGATCAGGGATAGGGCCAAGTTTCAAGAGGGGTATTAGAGATAAGACTGGGTCTTAGGAGAGGGGTAGTGGTTGGGTTTTAGGACAAGTTTCTGGGATAGGACTGGGTTTTAGGATAGGGGTCGGGGTTAGGTTTTTGGGCGAGGGTTTAGAATGAGGCCCAGTTTTGGGACAAGGGTTGAGGTCGGAGTTCGATTTTAGGCCTCCATCCCTTATCCACAAAAACCATCCTCGATCTCGAAACTCTGACCCCATCCCTATCCCCAACCTTTGTCCCAAAACCCTGACTCATGTCTCAAAACCCAGCCACGTCCTCAACCCTCGTCCTGAAACCCAGCCACATCTTTAACCCTTGTCCCAAAACTCGGCCCTGATCTTGACCCTCATTCTAAAACCTGACCTTAAACCCCATCCAAAAACCTAACCCTGACTCCTATCCAAAACTTATCCTCAACCCCCATCCTGAAACTCAACCCCGGCCCTATCTCGAAATCAAACCCCTATCCCATCCCCAATTTCTGTCTTGAAACCTATCATTGACCCCGTCCTAAAATCCGACCATGACCCTTATCTTGAAACCCACCCTAGCCTTCATCCCAAAACCTGACCTTAATCTCCGTCCCAAAACCTGACTTAACCTAGTATCCTTCATCCTAAACCTAACCCCAACCCCTCATTCCGAAACTCTACCCCGGTCCCTATCTAGAAACCCAACCCCTACCCTGTCCTAAAGCCTTACCCCGACCCCTGTCTCGAAACCCAACCCGACCCATCTCAAAACTTGACCCAGACCACCATCTCGAAACACGATCCCATCCCCGACCTTTATCCCAAAACCGGACCCATACCCCGTCCTAAAACCAGACGCTGATTCTCACCATAAAACTCGATCCTAGCCCTCGTTCCAAACCAGTCTTCAAACCCCATCATGAAACCCCCAACCCCAATCTTTGTCCCAAAATCTGTCCCTAGACTCTGCTCTGGAACTCAACCTCGACCACCATCTCAAAACATGATCTCAATATTTGTCTGGAAACTTGATCTTGACCCTGTTTCAAAACCCAACCTTATCTCAAAACTCGACCTTAGACTAAATTTAAATAAATTATTTTTTAAAACAAAGGTAAATTTATAATATAATATAACATAATTTAACACAGCGTTAAATATTATATTAAGTTATTTATGTCTTTGATACATTACATTACTAAATATTATAATGTATAAATAATGCAATATAATATAATATATTTTTCTTAATATAATACAGTAAGGTCTTTCAAACATATCCTATGTGAACTACTAGATTAGCTATTACAACACAAGAAAGCTTTTAATTTTGCACAAAAAAACAACTAAATTAGTGTCTTAGCTATACAACATAGCTATCTAGTTATCTAGAATGAATATATATATATATATATAGCTAGCTATCATAATTAAACACAAGTACTCCAGCTGGAGGCAATTACAAAAGCTTTCAAACGATGGATTGTCAAAGTAATATGGTAGTTTTAATTTTTGAGGGAAATTAAAGTGTACAGATTTTAACATAAACGATATTAACCTTTTTCTATTATTATAATACACCAACAAATGCATGCATAAATTTGAGGGGACTCTACTAATAACAATTTGGCAAGGTGGGTCAAAAAGCAGAATCATAGTCAATATCTATATCAAAAAGAGGAGACGAAAAAGAAGATCAGTCGTTGAAGCTTCGTAGACTTCTCTTTTATTACTTGCAAAGCAAAATTGTCCGTATACAAATACAAATTTAGCTGCTCCCAGCGACGGAGTCGAGGGAGGGCAAGTGGGGTGCTAAAATTTTTTATTCTTTTACATTTAAGAAAATCATATAATATAGAATATTTGATAGGTTCTATTTAAATAAATATCAGATTTTATAAAATATAAAAAATTATAATATATTTTATTATTTAAATAAAATAAATAAATTTATTTTCAATTTTATTTTTGTTATCTCTTGTCACTCTCTCCCTGCTCACTCTCTCATTTATTAAGGTGCTTATCGCCAACGATAGAGAACGACAATGAAAGATCACAATGACACATTGATAAAATTACAATTATGGCCACCACGAGATCTCGGTTCTAGCATGCCACAATGGTCATCATCAACTATAGGGATGGCTAGGATCTTGCACTGCCGCCAACGAGATCTCGCAATGAGAATTACAATTTTGAGATCGCGGGGATTTGCGATCTCCTATCTTGTTGTTGGCTTTTCTTTTTTGCAATTGCTTCGTCGAGGTAGTGGTAACTCCATCCATCAGGCTTTTTCGATGGCTGTGTTAGATGGACGGTGCGGTTTGGGTAGGTATGTTGGGTTAGGGTTTGGTTGTTTTGGGGCTAATTTTGGGGTTGTTTCATGGTTTTTTGAAAATTTTGGTGTTATTTTGCAATATAGATAATACTTGGTAATTATATGAATATGTGGATTTATTTAATAAAAATCAAATTTAAATTGATATGTGGAGAATACAAGTATTTAATTTTTGATTTTTTGGTTGAATTGTAACATTGATAATATATGGTAAATGCATATAATGCTTAGTAAATACATGTATTTACTAATATTCTAATTTTTGGCCTGAATTGTAGTATATGTAACATGTGGTAATACATATAATGCTTGATAAATATACGTATTTACTAGTGATAAATACATTTATTTACTAGAAAATATCGATAATTTATAAGAAAATACTAAAATTGTAAGTAAATAAATATTTTACAAGTAATCATATTTTCACATATAAATAAAAGTAAATATATTTGTATTTACTGAGTTTGTAAATACTCATTTTGTTAGTAGTTTATAAATTTACTAGTAAATTCCAATATTGATTTTGTTAATATATTATGGATTTATCAGTAAACATTAGTATTTACCCCTTACTAGTAAATACTGATATTTGCTAGTTGAATTTACATATTTATAACTAAACAATTTCTTTAAATTTTGTATTTAAATATAATATTTAACTAGTATATGATCTTATAATAATTCTTAATAAAGAGAGTAAATATTCAAATTAACTAGTAAATAATCATATTCACAAGTAAAATATTTGCTTATAAATAAATCAAGTAAATATTATTTTTTACTACTTTCTACTTAATGAGTAAATATCATATTTACGAGTAAATATCGATGAAATTTTTGCTTTTAATTTATTAATTAAAATATTGACCTATAATTTTAAAAAAATAAAAAAAAAAACCATGTCCCCAAATTAGTCCCTAAATAAAAAAAAATCCTAGATCTAAATTTGGACCTATCACTATCGCTGCTTCCACGCAGCCATAAGAGAAGATGGTGAGGCCGTCATCGAAGAAGATGCGATCATGAGTCACGATTTTCGCGATGATAAACAATGCTAGATATTACGATATATAGGTCGTGATTTTCACAATGGTGGGAAGATTTGTGACTCCAAATCGCAATTGTGCTCTCATTCTGGCAATCTTGGTTTGGTAGCCTTCTCCGGTCATTGCGAGGCTTGTCGATGTCGAATGATGAAATTCATGATGAGGTTGGATCTTCAGCTTCTAGCAGCCAGAGATTGTGAACCATGCAACAATCAAGAGCTCACTAGGATATTTCGTCTTTGATGATCTCTTCATCTCGATCAACGGTGACTGGCATCGGCCATGGCTGGTATGGTTTAAGATTTGGATTGGGAGTACTTTTGGGTTTACAGCTTATTATTTTGATCTATTGTGTTATTTGGTCACAATATTTTCAAACCTGCTATAATATGCTATTTTACCCTTTCTCCCTTATTTTCATCCTAAAAATTTTATAATTTTTATATTGGATTTATAGTTAAATAGTCTTTTTTTAATAAATGACTCAAGTTTTTTAAAATTAGTGAAAATGTTGTTTTCTTAAAATAGTTAATCAACTTTCTTATATAATCAATTAGTGATTGACTGTTATGGTCAATCACTTATTGAATATAATGTAAATTACTAATTTTCTTAATTAATCATTGATTGATTAAATATGAAAAAATGAAAAACATTCATTTATTAAATAAAAAAATACGGCTATCTACTAGATTGGTAACTAAAATAGGCTATCCAACCTAATTTTTTTTATATATTTTGCCTTCATTAATAATATAAAATTCTTATATAAACCCTACTCTATTTTCGTTAAAAATTTTCACAGTCTCATTAAAATTAATTTTATAAAAAAAATTTGTGATTTTTCTGTTTTATTTTCATTAAAATAAAAATTCTCGCATATCTTTTAATAAAATTTATTTTTCTAAAAAAAAAAAAAAGCAAATTTTAACATGCGCCTCCGTTAACATAAGTTTCCGACAAATATTATATAAGCATGCGGCAGTCAAACATCGAAGGCTCTAGAGGCTGACAAAAGAATCATGCTCTATACATATATATATATATATGTATATTTTTGCAACTTTATTAGGAGCCAAATCTTATCACCTGTGCAATGCATTTTGCCAAATTGCCTTATCATGTCCTAGAAGTTTCTCTCATCAGTAGCATAGGCTAGCTGGTCTTGTATGACAAATAATTATACATTACTGATCATATATAATTAAACCCTTTAATTGTCGCTTAGCAAAGCTATTTAGGGTTCTTCCAATAACTTATAGAAAACGTGAAAACAAAAGTTTTATATATTTTTTTTCAAAAGGCATATGTACCCGTTAATAGTTCTTCATGTTTTGCACCAACTCTAGTACCGATATGCCACTATATAGCTTAGACTTACCTGCATATATGTGTGTGTATATAGCACTCATGTACATATACATATACATATACATATTTATGAGCGTGTGGGTTACATGTTGAGAAGAAGAAATAAACGTGCATTGATCTATACTAAAAGTAACAAGTTGTGGGGCCTAAAGGCGAAGGGGACGGTGGTTAAAGGGTTCCAAGTTCGATGGATGGACCGGCCAAAAAGCAATTGTAGGCAGATGTCTCTAGTGCTAGCTAGGTGGTGTTGGTGGAGCCACTTTGTTCCATGGCAAAATATGGCTGCATCCTCGACTTAATACATGTACACGACTTTAAGGGCAAATTTTGATTTTAAAACAACAACAATATTTAAGAGGAAAAAAAGAAAAAGAAAAAGAAATAGAATCAGAAACAGTTTCTCCATGATCACATTCTCCTCTCTCTTCCTGTTCAACTTTTTATTTTTTATTTTTTATTTTTTATTTGACCTTTGGAGATATCATTAGACCTTGGGGTGGGGTGGGGTGGGGTGGGGGGGTGGGGGTGTGTGTGTGTATATTTGCAATACCACGTGAAAAGCGTGGGAAAAAAATTTGCATGAAAGAGCAAGGTTTTTGCCTTCATTATGGAGGAAATTTGGCTATTTAATCTTTTGAAGGGGGAGTTTGTTTGTTCGTTTTTGCTTTTTTTTTTTTTTTCACATGTAATAATTCGAAAATATTACCAAGGGTTAGGTAGAGGGGGAAAAAAAAATGAAGAGAGAACGAGAGAAGACGTATTTGTATGTCGTTACTATTATTATTTTTTCAAAGAATGATATAAATAGGTTAAAGCTCAACTTTGATAAAAATAAGTAGCAAAAAATGTTTGAATTATTAGTTAATGATATATTTTCTTAAAATTCTAAAAATATCCTTATTGTGTAAATTTAAATAAATTTATTTAGTAAATCACTTTTTAACATAGTAAATTATTTAGTTATTAATTTTGGCAAATTTTAGATAAATTTATAAAGTAAATAATTTTTTAACTTGATAAATTATTTATTTATCAATTTTGGTAATCATTTATTACTCAATAAATAATATATCTATCATGTAAATAAATAACTGTTAATTTTATAAATCATTAATTTATTGGTGTAATTAAGTGTAAATTATTGATTTATAAGTATACATTTTTTATTTTCTAAATTATAGTTTACTAAATAATTGATTTACTGTGTAAATTTTAATTTATTGATTTTGCCAAAAATTCCTAAATTAAAAATTCCCTAACTCTAGATCTCAAATTGACCAAAATCCTAATACTTCAACCCAAATTGAGCTCAAATGCAACCATCAAATGGCAACCACATCTATAAGGTTGAGGCCAACCACGACAACCATAGATCTAGCAATGACGAGATCGAGTTCACCGGTGAAGAAATCATGGGTTCTTAAGAAATCGCCTAGTGGGAAATAGAGAGAGAGATTGAGTCAGGGGGGGATTGCAACAAAGAGGCACGATTTCGACGATGTTGTTCTTCTCTAGTGACGAGGACTGCTCCAGAAAATGCCACTGTTCTCCCTAGTTACTCCCTAGCACCTATAGCTTAGAGATCCCTCCAGTAGTTGAAGCTTCACGATCTCAAACTAGGGCTCGCGGTTAACGTTCTCCTCGGTTGCATGTCACGATAAGACAATAAGTCTCCATGTGAATCTTCGGGATCTCTTCCTTCCCTCTGTTGTTGCCACTTCTTGTTAGATTAGCAAAATTGGAGCTCATCATCGAAAGAGCTCGAAAAGAGAAAGACAGCAACGATGCTCCGATCTAAACCGGTGGCCTCTCGAAGTCAAGATTGGATTGCGATCAGAGACTCGTGACTGATGGAGAAGACAAGAGAAAGATGCTTCGGTAAGGAAGTAGAAAGAGAGAGAGAGATGGTAGAGGAAAGAAAAGGAAGAGGGAAAAATGAGTAGGTTTGAAAGAATCTTAAAAAAAGTCAAAAACCTAGTTTAGGGGTAAAATGAGAACATTATTTACACTTAAATTAGATTATGCTATAAATTTTTAAAAGTTTAAAATTATATTATTTACTTCTAAACCCCCAAAAAAACACGGCCCATTTATGGCAATTTCCATTTTTTGCTAAATTTGTATGACGTTACTTCGTCGGCTTGGGCGACTCACGTGCGATTGAGTTGCCCGCGGTTGTGGGCCATTTCTTAAAGTCCAACAACCATCAATTTGTGCGTAAATTTTTCAGCGAAATTGTAACAAATAGGCTAATTGTTTTAGTCAATAAAAGTAAATAGCATATTTACTTAACTTAGAAAACAAATAGCAATTTTGATTTAAGAATCATGTAATTTTACAATTATTTCCATATGTCTTTTTAGATTTTATTTCTCTCTCTTTCCCTTTCCCTTTCTTTTTCTTCTACGAACTTTTGTTGGGAGCTAGACTTCTCGTTTTTGTTTTTTCTAAGGAATTATCTGCTTGTTTTTTGAGAAAATTTTAAGTGAAGAATTGGTAAATCAATAATCTACACATGTAAATAAATGATTTACCAGTAAAATTTTAAAGTTATCTGCTTGTTTTCTGAGAAAATTCTGGGTAGAGAATTGGTAAATCAATGATTTACACACGTAAATAAATAATTTACCAAGTAAAAAATGATTTTTAAATAAATTTATCAAGATTTACACATAAAGGATATTTTTAAAATTTTAGTTATGGTAAATCATTATTTACCAAAAATATATTATTTATTAAAGATCCAAAACTTTTTTACTATTTATTTTTATTCAATTTTAATTTTGACCTATTTCACTCCTCCCAATTTTTCACAACAATTTCTGGGCTAGAATCCAAAGCCTGTGACCCAAGCCCAAATTCCCACCCAATGAAGAAATTTTGAAAACAATGATTACATTAATTTATATTTAATAATTGATCAATGAGGGAATTAGCAAAAACTTTTTCAAAGACCAATTTTCGGAGAAAGGATAATATCGAGCACTGACATTTATTGTCCAACTTTTATATCTCAAATAATGTTTAATCATCGCATTACGCCACCTCCTCATTTTCTGAAATTAGATGTTGAAGTACAGAAAGGTAAGTTAAAAACATTTCAAATTTTTTAAAATTAAATGCTCTAACAAACATGGTTAAATACCGCTTAGGACATCAAAAAATGGACGGCAGAAATCCCAGTCCGGTGAAAACAGAATTACAGAATATTGAATAGAATCACAAAGTTCACGCCAGCTAGTTAAATGATAAATATATATATATATATTTTTACATTGCTAACAACGTCCACTGCCACAGGCTTAAATAAGGCAACTATGGCTCTCGTCACATAAATGACAAACCAAAACAAGTGTGTACAGAGCCTGCATCACAGAGACGATTATCTTGATGTACAAGCCAAAACAAGTAATATTCAGTGTTCCATAGCAGATATTCCATCACACACAAAATTTCTTCAACATAATATTAGTATCTTCATAGTCTTAATTTACAAAACAAAAACATTATTGTTCCCATAGGCGTGCAAGAGAATCCCTATATACAAATTAGAAACAACAACAACCATGAAGACTCAGGCTCATTAAAACTATTAAAAAAAGAGGGGGCTATATTATGCACATACAGCATAGCCCACTTAAGCTTGTGCCTTCAAGATCAACAAAGAGGGAGAAAAACAAAAAGAAAACGAGATAAAAAGCTAATTTCACATTCAAAGTAGAGTTTCCTTTCGAGGCCTCTCCATGGCACCCTAGAAACTGGAAATTAAGAGCAAACGTCCCCGTTCGCGGTAGCAGCTTTGGGATGGTAATGGAGCATTTCTTTCCACATCATCTCCCTGATCATCTCTTCCCCTAAATCCTCATCTATATCGAGATCAATGGGCACTTGGGCTGGAGGGTTAATACTAGAATCATACAGTGGAGACATGTAAGGGTGCTGAAGTGCTTCACCAACACTGATCCTCTTTGACGGGTCAAAAACAAGCATCTTCTGCAGAAGATCTATTGCCAAAGGATGGGCATTGGGATAAAGATGGGAAAAGGGAGTCGCGGGGGAATAAGGGAGTGACTTTATGTATTTCTTGGCTTTTGGATTGTCTATAAATTCAACATCCTCTTCCCTCTGACTACCAAGTGTGTTGATTATCAGTTTCAGCTGGTTGAGACACTCGGAACCGGGGAAGATAGGTTTCCGGCCCAGAAGCTCAGCAAATATGCATCCAACTGACCACACATCAATGGATGTTCCATAGTTGTCACAGGAGAGAAGGAGCTCAGGGGCTCGGTACCAGCGAGTGACTACATACTCGGTCATGAACTGCCCCTTTGCATTGCTAGTACGTGCCAGACCAAAATCACATATTTTCAAGTCGCAGTTTGCATTGATAAGAAGGTTGCCAGGCTTCAAGTCGCGATGAAGGATGTTTGCAGAGTGGAGATACTTAAGCCCTCGAAGCAACTGCATTACACATTTTGATCAATACCTAGTGACCAAGGATCTAAGCAAAGTTTTTGTTTCTTCGTACAAACATTTTCAATCTTTTCCTTTCACAAAGAAAAGGACAAATACACGCATACAGAATGGATAGCGTTTCAGAGCTATTCAATTCCCTTATCAAACACTACAATCCAAAACAATAAAGAAAGGCCGAAGTTCCCATTTCAGACAATCGCTTTAAGGAACAAAAGGAAAATAAGCAAAGTAGTGGATAACTGCAATTACAAAGACAGCAGCGTATAAAAGAAAATTTGCAGAGTAAACCCTCAACGGAGTTGGGAAAAAAACGAATTTAAGAAAGCATAAACTGTCATCTAAAACCACGTGAAGACAAGCATCAGAAATGATTCACGAAAAATGCAAAGATAGAAATGATCTACACGCATATAGTGCCTTAGGCAATCATGAACTTCACACATTCTAAGACCAAACACCAACTAAAGCAAAATCAAACAGTGTCATGACACCTATAGTAACTTATCCGCACAAAGATCTATTCTCGCCATTTTCATTAATAAATGCGTACCTGAAAAAGGAAATACTGGCAGTGGTCATTACTGAGTGCTTGCGAAGACTTGATAATCTGATGCAGATCCGTATCCATGAGTTCATAAACCAGATAGACATCCTTGAAATTTCTCCTATGGATAGGCATCATAACATCTTTCAAAGCAATCACATTTTCGTGCCGAAGATGCCGAAGAAGCTTCAGCTCTCGCAGAGTTCTAAGCGCGTCGATTCGGTTCTCGAAGGCATTGTGTATCTTCTTAATTGCAACTTTCTCATTGGTTTCCCTGTTCACAGACGAGCAGACGATGCCGTACGCTCCTCGGCCGATCGGCTTGATGGGCACATACTTTGTATCAATCTCAAACAAGGTTTGCCACATCGAATAGTAATGTTTTCCTGCGGTTCCAACCCCGTTTGGAGGCTCTACAGGAGTCGCCATTCCTAAATAAAAAAATCCAACTTTTATCAAACCCTTCTCGCTGGTAATCCGTACTATCAAGTGCAAGCTTTTGCAATTTTAATCAAACGAAAGATAAAGATCAGCTTTTGTAATCAAGTAGGAAGAAATTCTGGCTCTACAGAAGAAACCCACAGGAGAGTTTATGTATTTTCAGTAATTTCTATGTCGAAAGAAAAACGGAAAATACTTAATCATGACCCAATAAGGTAGGATAATCCATAATTAAAATAAAAAAAAGGAATAGCAGCATAAAGTTACCTCCTTTAAGCGAAATTTCGCTTTCTCGTTTCTGATCTCCTGAAATTCCTGTTGAAAAACACAAGCTTTCCACTTACTTTCCCGCTAAATCGTTTCTGAGAATATACGTATGATTCCGTTAGCAATCCCACATCCGAATTCATTAAAATTCCCGGTCAATCTCAGCGAAACTATCAAAGAAGTTTGAGATTTCTCCAATTCCCCTTGAACACATCCATCCAATCCGGAGTAGCCAATTCGAGAACAAAAACCTTTATAGAAGCGCTTGGTGGAAGCTTCGCAAGCCCTAGACAGTAGATAGTAGATTATCTTCAAGCCTAATCAGTGGGGGAGAACTTGGCGCGAGAACAGGCCTGATCTTCCTCAACTATGTGAAGGTCTCGAAGGTTTTTGAATTCCGAAATTGGATCCGTTTGAAACAGCTGAGATTTGACGACAGCAAACTGTGTAGAACCAGGATTCGTTATCTTGTCGCGATCACGCCGGCCTAAGCTAGTCCAGCGAGCCAATACTGTCACCAATACACTCGATTTTTTTTTTTTTTTTTTGCCAGAAAAGAGAAAAAGTTACGGCGGTAAAAGTACTTTTTCACTACACCATCATCAATGTAATTGTGTGGTTTTAATAGTTGCAGTCATGGATTAAAACATTTGTGATACCGTCAATATTCTCGCGCTATTATATATATTTTGAGATACTGATAAAAGTAGTAAGAGGAGGGGTATTTTTTTTTTCTTTTTTAGGGGTGTTAAGGGGGGTAGGGTAGAGATATTATTTTTAGATTAGAAAAAGGTTATTTTAAAATATATATTTGGAAAAAAAAATATTTGAGGTGAAAAAATAAAAAAATTTTAAAATTAAAAAGAAAAATATCAATATGGATATTGTTTCGTTTCTCTCGAAATTTTATGTAATTTAAAAAAAATTATCTCATTTGGACTTATATACACAAAATTATGAATTTTTAAAGTTTGGAGTTTATTGTAACGTTTTGGAGATATAAATAGTGAAAAGTGGTTAAATTTTAAAAAAAAAGTTGAATCTTAGGGTCTGAAGGCATTGTTCCAAACGAGCCTTTAGTATTTGTCAAACGTTTATAATATTTAAAAATATTCATAAAATTTGTGAATATGATATTTTTGGATATTTTTATAAAATTTTCAAAGACTGAAGAATTTTCTTTTTTGCTTTTTCATAAAAAAATTAATTTTGATGATTTTTTTTAAATATTAATAAAAGATTATAATATTTTTTAATCTATAACAATAAAAAAGTGGTAACAATATAGGGTGTTGAAAATGATAATGAGAAGCATGCATAATTATTGTGATTCCTACTACATTATATGATATAATTCTTATATTTAATAAAACAAATTTATTGATTTTGTTATAAAATTAGTTCATATTAAGTAAACTTGAATGTTTTTACATTTTGTAACGTTTTAATAAAAAATTATAAGTGTTTCTTTGAATATCAATTTTTTCATAAGATATTTATCAACATTGACATTTTCGTCGATATTATTCGTAAATCAAAGCCTGGACCTGGCGACATCAACATTTTAATTCTTGGTTGCAACAGCACGTGATATATAGCTATTTAGGGGTGTTTGACGAATCTAATTAACTGATAAAATTGATCAATAAAATCCATTAAATTTTTTTCAGATAATTAACCTCAATTAAATTTGATTGAACTTAGATTAGATTGGATATATATTTTAGAATAATACTAGGGACATTAATTTTAAGTCCAATTTTTAAGTACAATTCTATTGTCTTCTTTTTATTAGTAGATGCAATTAAATGAAGTGACAATATTTTAAAAACTTATCAATAAAAAAATAATAACATACTATCGTATAGTAATTAAAAGTTGGAATTAGAATTAGTACCTGTAATATTTTTTTATTTTTCACCTCCAAACCACCTGATTTAATACAATCCAACTTTTATATAAACAATGCTTGCATTTGGACACCTTCAAAACCTAAAAATTCCAACTTGGTTTTTGTCCTGTTTTTTTTTTTTTTCAGTCAATGAAAATTTTAACTAATTTTTGAAAATTTAATTAATTATAATCTAAAAATTCTATTTCAAACTTTTAAAGTGTATATCTTCATATATCAAATAAAAACTTCAAAACCCACATATTATGATATTAACACATGAATTTCTCTTATTGTCTAATTCCTTATCGTATTATGATTAACTTCTATATTTCATATAATTAATACTTGTTTTCTTTTAAAATTTAGTACATACTTAAATTTGATTGGATTGAATGATACATTACTAACAGATTAGATTTACAAGAGTTTTCAAAAACAATATTTAATCAAACAAGATCCAATATTATTAAAATAAAAAGAATTTTGATACAACAAACACCCTTGTAACTACTCTTTATTATAGATAAGATTGTTAAAAAATTAATTTAATCTAATGAATAAAAAGTACAATTCCTATCAATAATAAATAATAACTTTATCCTTATGACATTCTAAAAATATAAAAAAAAAAAGGTTTTATTTCGGACCGTCGTTATCGATCATTAGATTTATACTACATGCTGAAATTTTATATATATTTAAATATACATACATATATATATATGTATGTATTGCCGTGGTTTTAATAGGATGCATGCATATTACCAGTATTATATGTAAAAAGCTTCTTATTTTATATTACATTCTTTTTTTAGGTTTGTCAATCTCGATTCTCGACATTGCTGTACTAACTTTAATAACCAATTTTTTTTATTATTTTTTTCGAAACTTAGGATGGATATTTTTTCAGGAATACTTGTGATCAAATTTTAACTTCATCAAATTACTTATAAAATTATCACTAACTTATATATATTATCAATTGTTTAATAAGGTTGGACCAACAACATTTATTGGCGGCTCTCTAGGCTTGGCTGCATCCCTTGGGCAGGAAAGTGGAAAACTGCAATCAAAACGACGGGATTTTGCCACCGGGGCGAGTGGCGACTCAAATGCTGTGCGTAAGTGGTGTGATAAAAAATATCTCTCACCTCAGACAAACAAACACGGCATATTCGCAGTTGGCTGTTAAGAAAGATGTTGGTGCAGATGAGTGTCTACTTCCCATCATCCCCATTAGCTGATCTTGCTTAATGATCACATCCTGCATGGCCATAATCGCATCACCGTACATCTTACATTAATTATTATAATATTTTTATCTTTTTCCTTAATTTTTACATTCAATTTTTACTATTTAAGTTCATCATAATTCATACTATATGAATTCAATGCATTCCTCCATATGAGTCTTAATTATCTTTTCTTACCCTTTATGTTTTGTTCCTTTCATTTTTCTTAAGGATTGCATGCTATTAATATTTACGAAAGATTAGCCAAACATTTCCATGTCAGTTTTGGACTTGAGAATCTGGAAGTTTGGTGTTATATTTGAAATATTTTTTGTTTTAAAAAATAAAAAAAAATGAAAAATGAAAATGATTTGAAAACTATAAGTATATATTCTAGTAAACATAAAAATAAAACTCTATTTGATTATTTTTTTAAAAACCCACTTCATAAATGAGTATTTTATGAAAATATATTTATGTTTGATTTAAAAAATAACAAATAATAAATTATTACTCATAATTAAATTAAAAAAAACCTTTTGGTGGTAGGTTTTGCAACGAGGGACATGGGTAAAAGACATTGGTGGTTTAAGTCTTAAGTGGTGACAATAGCGATGACTTTAAGTAATGGCGGCGTCGTCTTCATTCTGGAGTAGATGTGATTACGATGACAACCTTAAAGACACGAATCCTAACGCCTGCAGCAACCACCAAACTATGGTCTTTGTCATCGTCAGAGATGAAATTGTCGTAGTGGGTTTCTTAGGCATTGTCTTTACGAGATTTGGGTCTCGAGTCTGTAATTGTCGTCCTTTCGCTAGAAATAAGGGCTGTAGAGATGGTTGTCTTCTCGAGATTTAAATCGCTAGTTGGTGGTCGTCGTCGAGAGTTAGTGGCCGTCATTACCAGTCTATGATCGTCACCATTCGCCAGAGATGGAGGTCATTGTCTGACATAGTTATCATTACCAATACTACACAGGCAAAGACAAAGAGGAGGGGAAGGGAGAAAATAAAAACAAAAAAGTGAAAACAATTTTATTTCGCTTTCAAAAACTTAAAAAAACAATATAATTAAAAATAATATTTTTAAAATAATTTTAAAAATATTAAATAAATAAATATTATTTTAAAATTATTTTTATTTTTTGTGTTTTTGAGAATAAAAATTTATTCTCAAAGATAAAACCAAAAACCTGTGGATACAAAATAGTACTGTGAGCTCTATACAGACAATATTTCTATTAAAAAAATTTTTAGAAAGAGATATTTTTTTGTTAATAAAAATGTTCGTTTACCGTAAAAGAAAACGACATCAACTTTGACAATAATGTCTTTTTTTTTCACTGCATTTGTTGTGCTATTTCAAAAACAACACATTATTATTATATTTAAAAGAGTAACTCGTCGGAGTGCGACGTCTTTTGCTGGCAGAAAATCTTTTCAAAATGGAGTGGAAAAAGGATAAATTACCTTTTTTTTCTCTATATATTTGAGCATTGTCATAAAATGACCTATGAATTTCATTTCGTAACATTCGTTTTTCTTGAGTTTTGAATCGTTTGCAAATTTTCCCGATCAGTTAATTTTTTAACAAAAAATGATATTTGCAATGCATAAGCTAATAAACAAAAAGGGCATTTCACCATTTTATGCTTTTTACAATGATTTGAAAAACTTAATAATAATGCTAAATGCTAAATAATAATAATAATATTATTATTATTATTATTATTATTATTATTTAGCTTGTTATCATATTTAATACTTTCATTATTTATGATTATTTACAATTTAATAACTCTGACATTTTTGTTAGACTATTCTATACATTTAATAATTATTGCAAAATAATTCCCAAAATCCAAATAAACCCAAACCAGAAATCAGCCTCAAATTCACAACCAAATCAACCCCAATTACCAAGGGTATGTTTGGTAAACGCATTGTATTTTGATTGTATTTGAATGAAATTTGTTTTTTGAATGTTGTATTTGGATGAAAAGTATTTGTTTTGTATTTGAATAAAATGTGTGTTTGGATGAAAAGTATTTTAGAGTTGAAAAGTTGATGTGATTGGTAAAAGTAGAGATAAATAGTGGAGTTGAAAAGTTGATGTGATTGTTTTAAAAATGTTTTGAATAGTAATTGTTTTCGTAGCACTGTTGCAAAATTTGTATTTGGTGTAAAATTGTATTGTATTTGAATAAAATTAAAATGAAATTTTTATCCAAATGCCCCCCAAGCCCTAACTTAAATACCCAAATCCTGTCGACGGACCGTCGCCACCACCAAAGCAACACCACAGGACAGAACAGCGACTGACCTTGATGCAGTACCTATAGAAAAAACAAAAGACAACAACAATCTGCAGCCAAATAACAACCATGATTGAGGATCTCGAATGTTGCCAGTGCCAAACTAACCGCCAAAACCAATTCACTTGCAAAAAAATCCAATAAAACCTAGAGTTAAGAAGATTGTGTTTGAGTTCATCAGTGTGCACATCTCCTCGTTAGCAAAGATCGAGATTTGCAGAAGTCATCAGAGGGTTCTTATCACTATTGCGGTCTCAACACCATCGCAATCTGTCGCTTAAGTTAATGAGAGGAGAAAGAGGAGACGGATACGTAAAAGAACAATTGATTTAGTAATTATGGGGATAACTTAATAATTGCACGTTTAATATCTTAATTCATACTAAAAATGAGTCTCATATGACACTTTTCGTTAAAAAATTAACTGATAGGGAAAATTTACAAATAATTTAAAGTTGAGGGAGAGCATATATCATAAATTGAAGTTTAGAGGGTCTTTTGTGATAAAAGTTAAAGTTCTAGGAAAAAATGTAATTTGCTTATGAAAAAATAACATGTCATTTAAAAAAAAATGCATCGACACAAATGACAAGTCCTTTTTAAAAATGAATTAGCAAATTTCCGTGTCACTTTGACCCAAAAAAAAATTGTATAACTTTGCAAAATATATTGAAATAAAATATATAGATATTAAAAATGAAGACAAACAACATCCTTTTAAAGGATCATGACTTAATGTCTTATGCTTAAGATAAATTTCCTTGAAAGGTTATTATTTTTCATGAAAATAGCTTGACAATTTCCCCTACCTATCTGCAAAATAAATAAAGCTATATTTGATTGGTCTATTCTAATAAAAAAAATTTTCAAAAATGTTTTTGTATTTTTCTCTAAAATAAACTAATTTTATTATTCATATCTTCAAACATCTTCTAAAAATTCAAAATTTTTTGGCATATAAGTTTAGCTTGTACTTTTTTTTCCCTAAAAAATCAACAAAAATTGTAATTAGTTTTTAAAAAGTCAATAAACTTTTTTAAGTTAAACTAAAGTATATCATTGTTTTAAATAAGAAAAAATCTATAATTTTTTTATCTTAAATCAAAATAAGATAATTTTTTATAACAAAATTGTATAGAAGGATGAGAAAAATGATATAAAATTTATTTTATATTTTTACACTTTTTCTCTAAAAAAATCATTTTTAACCAAATACATATTTTCAAAACTCAACTTAATTTCCATTTAAAATATTTTAAACTCCAACTCAAGTATACACACTAAACAGATTTAATAAATAAATAAATATGGAGTTGGCATATAATTTTGTATTTTTACACCTTTTACACCAATAAATTCATTTTTAACCAAACACATATTTTCAAAATTCAATAACTTCCATTCAAAATATTTCAAGCTCCAAGTCAAGCGTACACACTAGACAGACATAATAAATAAATAAAATTTGGTGCTCTTAGTTGGTATAGTAAGGGTATTCATCGGATCTAATCAACTAATTAAATCGATTAATCCAATCCAATCTAATTTATTTTTTATGGATAACCGACCTTAATTGAATTAGATTATATGTCAATTTTTAATAACTGACCTAAATTTAATCGAATATACTATTTATTTTCAAAATACCTAATCTAATCCAATCTACCTTTTATATATACACATGTATTATATGTAAAAAAAATATAAATAATACTTATATTTTATAAAATTGATCCAAAATATATGTCTATAAATTTTTATACACTTTCATATATTAAATAAAATTTCAAAACTAAAATGATATGATATTAACATCAAAAAAATCATTTTATCTTATTTTTTAATTCTTTAATATATTACAATATACCTTCACATATTAAATAATTTTTACTTATTTTATTTTAAAATTAAATATTTAAATGATATGAAATAAATGTGAAACCGATTAATTTAATTAAATTCAAACCGATTTTAAACAGATGGAATTAGATTGAATGAGATTATTAAAAACTAAGCTTTAATTAAATCAAATATTGTAGATTTAAAATAAGATGGATGAACACGTTCATGGAAGAGCCAGCAAGAGTCACGTGCTCTCTTCGTGACAATTGGAAACGTGGCCGCGAAGGAATCCCGGCTGGGCTACCAGAAGCTCCACCGGCTACCCCAAGGCCCGCTGTTCCTTCCCAGCCTTTGTCACCTCGACTTAAACCCAACACCAACCCTCATCGAAACCCACGCCTTCCTCGTTGGAATCGAACCTCCGCTGACCAAAAGCTCTTCCTCGGAAAATCTCTCCGGCGATGATTTCTCAATTCTTTGTGCTTTCCCAGAGAGGCGACAACATCGTCTTCCGAGACTGTGAGTCCCCTTTTCCATCTGTTCGACTCCTTTGCTCACTTTTTTATAGGAATTATTGTTTCTCTGTCTGAATTTTTGCATTTTCCATGTCTGTGGATAAGAAATGATGGTTTAAGCCAATCGAACGTTAATTCCGTCGAATGGAGGATAGGTGTCTACTGACATTCTTGATAAATCGCGAATTTTGACCCAAAAACTGCTACTTTTTAAGCCCAATTTGGTTTGGTTTTCTTGATTCGATTTATGATTACAATCTCTGATGATGAGTATTTCGCGTGATGTTTTGGTGAATGTGTATATACAGATCGCGGTGAAGTTCGGAAGGGAAGTACCGAGATATTCTTCCGGAAAGTGAAATTCTGGAAGGACGATATAGAAGGGGACGCACCACCTGTTTTTGTAGGTATTTTCTCACTGATGAAAACAAAAAAAACAAAAAAAAAAAAAAATTGGTAAAGAAAGCATTTTTTATCCTTCTCGTATTACTTTATATATATAATTTGAGCACTTTGTTTATGTGAGGGACAATTGGAATATCTTAGGGGAAAATACATGATTTTCCTGACTCAGACAATCGTTTATGAGCAATTGTTCATGTTTCTCTTGTCCAGGGTTTATAGTTTAGGGCATGCTCTCTTATCCAGCCGCTGGATTTGTAACTTTTTTATTTTTTGTACGTTATTGTAACAACTAGTTGATTCTATTGTAATATTTTTCACTGATATAGATACTTCCTTTGCAATAGTAGTTCTTAATATTCATGTTATAGGATTCTGAATAATTTGTTGCTGATAACTTGCCTAATGGTTATAAGATGCTAAATAGAATGTTACAATTGCCAGACCTATCCGGCTGCTGAATAGGAGACATTTCTTATTGTTTAGTATTACAACTGGAGAATTATTTAGAAGTATTTCCTGACTTTTTTCTTGTATTCTCTGCAATCTGCATTGCCTGCAGAATATAGATGGTGTAAACTACTTTCACGTGAAGGTTGCTGGGTTGTTATTTGCTGCTACGACAAGAGCAAACGTGTCTCCTTCTCTTGTTTTGGAACTTTTACAAAGGATTGCACGTGTCATCAAGGATTATCTTGGGGTCCTTGATGAAGATTCGTTACGGAAAAATTTCGTGCTGGTGTATGAGTTGCTGGATGAAATCATTGTAAGTGGACCCTCGTATCATTTCCTGTCCTTGAACAGAGAATAGCCCAGGCGGTGTAGCTAGCTATTTTTGCTGTTTAGTTTAAGAAGTATGAACATTGAGGTAGCTTTTTTGTTTTGTGTTAGGATTTTGGCTATGTTCAAACAACTTCAACTGAGGTCTTGAAGTCGTATGTTTTCAATGAGCCACTTGTGGTTGACGCTGCACGAATGCCACCTCTTGGTCCTGCTTCCATTTTTATGGTATAGTTCTATGAGTAGCTGCATTTGGCCATTGTATTAGTTTTCAAGTAATTTACAGTGTTGATGACTTTTCACTATCATGTTCTGCAGCAAGGGACCAAAAGAATGCCAGGGACAGCTATTACGAAGTCTGTTGTAGCAAATGAGCCTGGTGGAAGGAAAAGGGAGGAAATTTTTGTGGATGTAATAGAGAAAATTAGTGTTACATTCAGTTCCAGTGTAAGTACTATACGTATGGTACATGATTCGGTTATTGTTTTATGCACTAGCATTTCTCTTCATTCCGTTATCTCTTTTAGAAATTACAGAAGTTGTAAAATTTGGTCGCAAAAAAACTGTGTTGAGCCCGTTTCTTAAGAACTACCAGAATCAGATGATGTTGAAGAAGGGTCCAATCTCTGAACAGCAAGCTTCATGCTGCTTTACAGCGTTGTTATGGATTCCTCCTTCAACTAGTGATGCTAAACTGTGGAAACAATCATTTCATGACTAACAAAAATTAATAACGCAGGGATACATTCTCACTTCAGAGATTGATGGAACTATTCAAATGAAGAGTTATCTGACAGACAATCCAGAAATTCGGGTTGCTCTTAACGATGATTTGAGCATAGGACAAGGTGGAAGGTCAATTCATGGTAATTATATTACTCCATAGAAATGATTTTGGGATGTTATTTAGCCGGTTATTCATGTGATTCTTCACTTAGAGAGCAATATGGATATGTAGTGTGTTCTTGACTTATGATGTTAATGCTAATTGTTTGTTGAAAAAGAATTTATTTAGCAAGTTTTGTTGACCTTTTCCTTGAACCGTGTGGTTGTTGTGCGTTTTGCTACAGACTATAGTAGCTCGTATGGAGCAGGGTCTCTTATGCTTGATGATTGTAATTTCCATGAATCTGTACGTCTTGACAGTTTCGACGTTGACAGAACGCTGACCCTGGTGGGTGATCTTGAGATACTGAACTAATTGGAGAAATGTGATATTTCTGGAGTCTTTGCCTATGTTAGGTTTATCTGAACTTATTATGTCAGTATTGTGACAGATACCACCAGATGGTGAATTTTCTGTCATGAATTACCGGATAACTCAGGAATTTAAGCCTCCCTTTCGTATAAATGCTCTGGTTGAAGAAGCAGGACAACTAAGGGTGAGCATAACTGTTTACTCGTGATGAGAGTAGCACCTTCTTAATTTATTCACCTTAAAATAGTTAGTTACTTTTCTAGGCGGAAGTGATTATTAAAGTTCGTGCTGAATTTCCATCAAGCGTCAGTGCAAATACAATTCTTGTACAGATGCCACTGCCAACATACTCAACTAGGTAACTCTGTTTTTGCTTTGGATTGCATGTTACCATCACAGAAAAGTTTAGAGTTTTATTATGACTAAGCTGTGGAGTTGGGATTTAAATCCTGACTACAAAAATGCTCAACAATGAGAGCCCAATTTCTTAATGGGCCTGTTAGATTCATTTGCTAGCCATGCCTCTTCGGATTTGTGGATAAGAGTCAATGATTCACTAGTGTCATTTTACTGTTGACCGTTCTCTATATTTCATTGCAAATGGGAATTGCGGACTCTTTGAAAATATGATTGATAGTATAGGAAATATTATTTGCCTTGTATTACAATCTTTGGCACTGAGTATTTCATCTGGGTCTTCTAAATTCAGGGTAAGTTTCGAGTTGGAACCTGGAACAGTTGGAAACACAACTGATTTTAAGGAAGCCAACAAGAGACTTGAATGGGGTCTAAAGAAGGCAAGAATTTTTCCTTCATTTTTACTAGGTTTCAAAGTAGATTTAGCATGATTTCTGGATTAGTTACAGGTGTGTTACAATGTAGATTGTTGGTGGATCTGAACATACACTGCGTGCAAAACTGACATTTTCACAAGAATCACATGGTAGATAACTGTTTATTAATAGTAGATTGTTACTTTTCCCCCCCCCCCCCCTTTTTTTTTGGGTCCCATACAACCAAAGTATGTCCTCATGTCATGCTAAATGTAGGAAATATACTGAAGGAGGCTGGACCTGTTAGTATGACCTTTACCATACCTATGTACAATGCTTCAAAGCTTCAGGTAAGCAATCTAGCCATGTCGGTTTACCGTAGTTTGGAAATCAGCTCATAGTATGATCAGAACATATAGAATATACTTTAGGCTTCAATGCTCTTTCAAACATTTATCTCAATTCTTCATGCAGGTGAAGTACTTGCAGATAGTGAAGAAGACAAAGACCAACAACCCATACCGATGGGTGAGATATGTCACACAAGCTAACTCATATGTTGCTCGGTTATAATGCCTCTGCGTTCCTGGTTTCCATGTTCCTTCTTGTTCTTGCTGTGATCCTTTCACTTGCCTTGATTTCCGCTAAAACTAATGTGGTAAACCAAAAAGATCTTTCAGCTCTTGGTAAATTAAGATCTTTACCTAATGCTTAGTATAAACGTGTATTTAACCAGTAATGGATTTTCATCATCTAAGCTTCAGCATATCAAGAACATTAAGGTTACCACTAATGGAGTGTGCTTTTCTGAGATATGCACAATCTGCTATCACTAATGGAGCGTGCTTTTATTTAAAAATAGTGAATTAAGTGCACTTTTGGTTGAAATCGGTGATGGCCGTTGACAATTTAACGATGTCAAAGGAATCGTTGTGATGACACGCAGACACTCTACCTATAAGATATTTGTAGGTGGGTTTGAGCCGGGGAACTGGATTCTCTTCTATCCCTAAACTATATTAAAGTTAGTTAAAAAGAGACTTTGATGGTCTAATCTTTCTGTTATCCTCAGAATAAGTGATTATGAAAATGTTCTTCAGAAAATGCGGTGGATTCCAAAGAGCCAAGATGAAGATATTAGGGGAATACAGAATACCATAGAGATATACCATTAATCTACACTGGATACTCATGCAATGAAACGTGAATAAAGCTGTGGCCTCTATTCGAAATTCTGGATTTATCTTCGGCATGGAGAAAATTCACAACTGATATTGCTTTAGGAATAAGATGCTAGTTCCATTACTGTTTCTTTGAATGACTACTGATTAGTTTATAACATGTATTGTTTAATTTTGACTAATGGGATTCGACAACAAGTATCTTGTCTAATCATATCAACCACAAAAAGCATGTTGAAAACGGGAGAAATCAACGGACTCTTTAGATATTTCCCACAAGAAGAAAGAAAAGGGAATATTGCTCTGGCAAGTTTTGATTTATTAATGGCAAAGTTATAAATCTATGTCTAGATTTCAACTCAAACGCTGCAGCCGGCCACTTTTTCTAAGCATGTTTTGTTCGGAGATGCTCAAGCTTTTGATTGGCCAATTGGTCGTGTCAAAATGTCGTTGGTATTTCTTTGTCTAATTTTTCTTTTGGGTTTTTTAAGCTTCAACATTCGTTCTAGAAAGATCGTGAATTTACTCTTGTGGTTACGAAATGCAATATAAATTCTGTATTATATTTCTGTAAACGGAATTAGCGTTGGTGAGTTTCATGTAATCTGTATAAGAGCTCTCGAGAGGAGATTGGATAGGAATTTTTAAGTTCGAAAATTGAATCTCGAGGTTTACGGACAAATTAAAGAGGATCATAGTCAGAACGGAACTTCTTCCCTTGAGAAAACGTGATTATCTTAAAAACGATAATAAAAAATTAGGTGAATTTCATTATAGCGTATAAAGAAATGCCCCACCGGTGGGACATTTACGTACTCAACTTAAAGTGTATGTCTTCTCTAATATGTGGCCTTAAGGTTAAGTTTGAGTCATATGGATTTGACACCGGTGTTTGTTTTCATATGCATATCACTGAATTCGCCTTGATATTTTAATTTTAAGTAGTAATAAAGCTTACCCTGCTGACAGAACGCAGGAAATCACACAGATTGACACTCTGGCCACTGATGATGTAGTTCCCCAACAACCAAACAAAATGCCATATGCTGCTTTTCTTTCATGCGACGACAATCCTCTAGATATTCGGCTAACATTGCGGGAAAAAAAAAAATTACAGTGATAAATGGTCTTCCAATTTTATTATAAGTGCTATTTAAAAAGAAAGAAAGAAAGAAAGAAAGAAAGTTTCCATTGGTTTGCTGAGGAGCTAAATAGAACATAGCAGCACGCATGGTGAGCTAATGATGTTTTTCCTATCCTTGAAACATGCTATGTAACCTCATTTATATTTAAGAAAAAAAA
Organism: Antiaris toxicaria; assembly: GCA_035233585.1. Classification (NCBI taxonomy): domain Eukaryota; kingdom Viridiplantae; phylum Streptophyta; class Magnoliopsida; order Rosales; family Moraceae; genus Antiaris; species Antiaris toxicaria. The sequence goes on along the minus strand of CP141160.1, from coordinate 25,146,455 downwards.
AATGCTATTTTTAACTTAGTACTTTAGGTTCTATTTTTAACAAATAGAAGTACTATTTCTATTCTCTCTCTTCCCATAAAAAAAAATGGTTGAGGATTTGAACTCTAGACTTATAATGGAGTAAAATGTGAAATTATCACTAAATTGTGTTTGTAACATCAAAAAAACTCTATCTATTCTTATGCACGTAGAGACTTAGCTATTTTTCACACATAAAGATCAGTTACATAAGTACGTCTTATGAAAAAGAACATAGTTGCAGGCTTTCGAATGATATAAAATTGCACGTTATCACGCTAGTTCCATTTAGGGTCTTCCACTCCAAAAAAAAAAAAAAAGAGAGAATATGAGAGGAGGTGGTGGGGGGTTTCCTTGGGTAAGAGTTAAAGGGGGGAAAATGCTTGCTAGGGGTAAAAAAAAGAGTTGATGCTTCTTTACCTTTCTTTTTCTTGGGAACCATACAGAGTTCTGAATAAGCATGTCTCAAAATTTGACCTTCGTGATAGAAGATAATAGGGGAGTCATGTGGTGCAGTTGGATGGTCAATTAGGTTTGATTATCGTTACTCTATAAATTTACCCTTACAGCTTGTCGGAGACAGACTAAAAATTATCGAAACATTTTTAGAATGATCTAAATACAAATGGTAAAAAAAATTGTCCACAACAATGCACTTAAAATTAAAAAAAAAAAGAAAAGGAAATTGATGTTTACTGTGTAGTGGAAGAGAAAACTTGACGGATGAGGGGCGGAAAAATGAATTTACTACAAGGGCCTATATATAAATGTCCATATCAAAAGATCCCATCTAAAATAGCTTAGAGATCTTTTTCTTTTTTTTTTTTCTTTTTTTATTTCCTTTCTTTTCCTCTCGATTTTGACCAATAAAGTTGTATGGTTTGCTAATAGAGCACAAAATATACTCTTTTTAAAGGTGAAATTTTAAATCATCTGACTTGCTTTTTATTCGGTTTTAAAATAATTTTGATATGATTTAACATTCATTTATAATCAATAAAAGTTCTTTATCATAGAAATTTTTATAAGTCGATACATCTCAATTAACTTGAGGGGGAAAAAAAAAAAAACAAAGGAAGAGGAGGAGCAATACCAAAATTTTGTTGTCCAATGGATGTGTCCCTGAAAATCAAAGCATCCTTTTGGAGTGATGCTGCGTGCATGGGCAAGGGTCTTGCCAGACAATGAGCTTTATACATTGGACTTTAATATAAGCTTTATAAATGAAGACTTTGAATTCTCCTTTACCTTGGGGGTCGGCCCCATCAGGAAATTATACAAAGGAAACTTAATTATCTTATTATATTCTCAATCCTTCCTCATAACTGGTTAAGGTCAAAAATTACATGCCTTAATCTAAATTAAAGAGGTTGGCTAATTATTAATTTAATAGATTTTAAGAATTATAATATATCACATATTATAGGATTTATTTCTTATTAATAGATAGATTTCAACATCATCGATACTTTTTAATATGATTCTTTTCAAATAACGTTATGAAATGTGATTGATGTTGAATACCACCGATCAATGTGTGATTGATCTTAATATAAGATGTACAAATAAGACTAAACATTCTATTAATAATAGTGTTTAACACGACAATACCGGGAATATATTTTAGGTAAAAAAATGTTTGAAATAAAAAGTTGTCATGGTCGTGGTATCTTTACTGCAAAAGCGAGCTAGCTAGAAGGTGGAAACGCGTCCGCTTATTGCTTATTCCGATCAGAAGAGAGCTTTATGAGTAGTAGACTATAGGCAGCAGCCTCAGTTACCTCGCTTAAATCCATGGTGCTGAAATCAGTTCAGAAACATTATTTCAAAAAAAAAAAAAAAAAGGGATTTGTGTTGCTGGCTAACAGAAAAGAAAACAGAAGCATACACTTCATAATGGAATAATTGGCATTTAACAAAGTAATAATTAGACCAACGATATTAAAGATAGTGGGTTATTGCTACTTACCCTGTAATTAGTGGCATATACATATTTTGATAAGAAGGGAACTAGTGGCATATTGTTGCTTATTAACATTTACCACTTCCATATATAATATATATATATATATATATTATAATCATTTTCTCCATGATCAGCTAAAACTTTTTAATTAGCTAGCTAGGTTGTTTAACAACTCAGAACTCAACATTTCACACTTTCTACACATATTCATAGGGGATTCCGTGGTGTTTAGAGTCATTGATTGTGACAGTGGGATTTAACATTTTATACTCTATGAAATTAAATATTGCAAGAAATCTTCCCCAACTATCACAATACTCGCCTTTAAAAGTACGATATGATTTAAAATATAATGTTAAAGATCAGTATTCTCTACGGCAGGTAGGCCAGGCAGGTGCTTATGTGATTTAAGTGTATGAATAATATCAGGATAGCAATACTACATTAATATGTGAGTATCGATTCATGTAACAGTGAGAGAATATTTGATAAATAAATTTTCACATTACGAAAACTAATTTTACATTAAATATAAAATTTTATATTTAAATATAATTATTTTTAATAATATTATAAAAATAATTATTATTTAAAAATTTTTTAAAACAATCATATTAATTTTTTAACTTTAATTATTTATCTTTATTTTTATTAATTATATCAATTTTTCAACTCTAAAATACTTTTCATCTAAATACATATTTTATTTAAATACAAAACAAATATTTTTTAATCAAATACAATTCTTAAAAAAAATTATATTCAAATATAATTAAAATACAAAATATATTTATCAATAATTACCTTAATATATAATTTTTTAATTTTAATTAATAAAGTATTTATTTAAAGAAGAGTCAGTAGAGAAATAATAATGATCACATATTTTAAAAAATTAAAATTAAAATCATTAATAATATTTTCATCCGTTCTTTTAAACTGTCATTTGACAATCTTGACAATCTTATCATTCAGCCGTCTTCCATGCGGGTGATCCAATCACCAATCACACAGATTTCAATTTTAATTTATCATTATCATTAATTAAATTTATTTTAAAAATATGTATAGGCTAATTAGAAGAAAGGTGGTGCATATGGTAAGCGAAATGCACATGTCCTCTTCGTAGCCTTGCTCAATAAAAGGAATCTCATCGTACTATCATGACATCCAATCGTAGATATTGGTTTTTTCCTCTCTAGTCTACATTAGCCCTCCTTCACTTGCCTTGTCTGTCAATCGATTGCCCTCTCTCTCTCTATCTCTCTGTCTCTCTCTCTCGTTCAACTCACACTTATCAGCACCAAAGTGCCAAGACTACAGGAAGAGAGAAAGGGGGAGGAGAAAAACAAAAACAAAAACAAAAACAAAAACAAATCCAAGGATGTTAAAAACTCCAGAACTCCCGGATTGTTTCTATCCAAATCAGCCCACTTTGGTGCCCCCAAACTCCCCAACCCCAAAGCATTCCCTTTACCTCTCCAACCTTGATGACCAAAAGTTTCTCAGATTTTCCATCAAATATCTCTACCTGTTTCAAAAGCCCGTCAGCTCAGACGCCCTCAGATCCTCTCTCTCTAGAGCTCTTGTCCACTACTACCCATTGGCCGGCAGGTTGGTCAGGACCACCTCCCAAGATGATCACAAGCTTGAGGTTGACTGCAACGGTGAAGGTGCTGTTTTCGCCGAGGCATTCATGGACATCACTGCCCAGGAGTTTCTCGAGTTTTCTCGGAAGCCAAACAGGTCTTGGAGGAAACTCCTGTATAGGGGTGAAGCTCTCACTTTCTTGGATGTGCCTCCTCTTATTGTTCAGGTAAATTTGCCGTAATGAAATTCATTCTGATTCATTTAACCCCTTTTTTTTTATTTTTTTAATACGGTATGGGGAAATTTTAATAGCATGTTCTGTTCTAAGATGGCATTAGTGCGCCAGCATCCTCTGACGTTGCCAATTATAGAAAAATAAACGATATAGTTCTCAAGCACTTCAACAATGAAGTTGAAGTGGGAACTTTCTTTTTCAGGGTTTATATATATATTTATATATATACGTATGTCTATATATATTGGGAGCAGATATTACAAAATCAGTAATTATTATTATTATTTTTTTAATATCAGTGAATGAAACTGGCCACTGACTCTGGTGGTGAGGTGGTATGGTACAATGTTATTGTCACCTGAAAACGGGGGTTATGTCTGTCTTTTTGATTGAGCTTTATCTAATTGCCAAATTCCAAACAACCTTTTTAATATATTGATATTATTTTAATATTGGCTTGCTTTTCTCACTTCAGTCACTTGTTTTTTTTTTTTTTTTAATGGTTTTTGAGGAGTCGATCGACATGGATTTTCAGTCGGTGAGTTCCGATTAGGTGGACCAACTGTAGCACTGTTCAAGTTGGATTTTTCTGTATCTGTTCCTTTTTCTTTTGTCCCGTCTTTTGTTTATTGAATTTTCCTCTCCTACCCTTCCTTTTAGAAGAATTTTTTAGCTTCATTAAAACCAACGAGATTTTTTTTGTGCATGCGGTGTATATAATAGGCATTTGCCTATATACCCAGCTGTTATCAACCCATTTTGGTACTCAGTGATTAAAAGAAATGTAACTTTTTGAACATGACTTACTATCTCTCTTCTCTATGTGAATATGTTTTTGTGCAATGCATACGGTGATAAATAAATAAATAAATATTTTTAAGTGAAGTAATTTTTAGTTTCCACCAAAAAATAAAAAATAATTTTGTAATTTTTTACCCAAACTCTAATGAACACATTACATTTAAATTATATTTGAATATAATTCATTTTTTAAGTGTTGTATTTGGTTGAAAAGTATTTGTTTTGTATTTAGATGAAATGTGTATTTGGATGAAAAAGTATTTTAAGTATATTTTAGAATTGAAAAATTGATTTAAAAATGTGAAAGAGAGAGAATAAAATGTGAAAGAGAATAAAAAAATAGTTTTCAAAATACAATTTGTATTTGTATCACTGGTAAGATATATTGTATTTGGATGTTAAAATTTTACGTTTAGATAAAAATTACATTATGTTTAAAATGCGAATAAAAAACTTTTGCTAAACAAAACATAGCATAAACCTTCTAATATAATCAAATGTAAAATTACATAATTTATAAATTATGAAAATATCCGTTGCATGTTAGTTTTGCTTAATTACTTGAAGATATATCAAGTGTAACAAAATATCGACACACGTAATCGCTCTATTAAAGTTACTTTTCAATATAATTGTGGTTGTTATCTCCACTCATCTAACTTAACCACCTCGAGTATTTTTAATTTATTAAAAAAAATTAAACCACCTAAAATCCTACCATATATATATATTTTTACTTTTTAAATCTCTTTTAAAACATTTGCCAGGTCACCAACCTCCGGTGCGGAGGAATGATACTCTGCACGGCCATCAACCACTGCATATGCGACGGCATCGGCACATCGCAGTTCCTCCACGCCTGGGCCCACCTGACAGCCAAGCAGAATCTGGACCAACCAATCACGCCAGTCCACTCCCGCCACGTGTTGAAACCCCGATCTCCCCCTCACACCCCCTTCCGTCACCCGCAGTTCACCAAAGCAAACCCCAGCCCCAGACCCGACGCCTGCCACGTGGACATCTTCAAGTTCCTCCAGTCCCAGCCCGTAGTCCCCACCTCGCACACTTTCAGCCCCGCCCACCTCCTCCGCCTCAAACGACAGTGCGTTCCGTCCCTCAAGTGCACGACCTTCGAGGCCCTCGCGTCCCACACGTGGCGCTCTTGGGTTCGCTCCCTCGACCTGTCACCCTCACTGACCGTCAAGTTACTCTTCTCCGTCAACGTCCGACAGAAGCTTAGCCCAGAAATCCCCCAGGGATATTATGGGAACGGGTTCGTATTAGGCTGCGCTCAGGCCCACGTTGAGGACCTGACCACCGCCAATCTCCACCACGCCGTCACGTCCGTTCAACAAGCCAAGTCAGCTCTCAACGAGGATTACATCAGATCAATGGTGGATCTGCTCGAGGACAAAACGGTAAAAACGGACCTCTCAGCCAGCCTCGTGATTTCGCAGTGGGCCAAGCTTGGGCTTGAGGATTTGGACTTCGGAGAAGGAAAGCCCATTCACATGGGCCCAGTCTCGAGCGACATTTACTGCTTATTTTTACCTGTCGTCGGAGACGTTAATTCCGTTAGGGTTCAGGTATCGATGCCAGAGAGTGTGGTCGAGAAGTTTGAGTATCACATGATGAACGAGTGTTGTTTGGACAAAGAAGAAAATGGTGAAGAAAATATTAATGGATTAATTTGAAATGATTTTATATTTTTAGTTTTATTTTTCTGTAACTCCCCTTTATTGTAATAATAATTATTATTATGCTTCGTGATGGGGGAGAAATTACTTTAATGTAACTTCAGAGTGTATTGATTCATAAAAAAAGAAAAAGAAAAAGAAATCCTTCAGATTGTATTGATTAATATATAGTAGAGATTTATAACTAATAGATTTTTTTAGTAAGTTTTTAATAGATGATTTAAATCTTTAAAAATTAGTTAAAAGACCATTTTGTTAAATGTAATTACTTAATTTTTTAAATAATTAATTAGTTGTTGATTAAAGAATGATTAATTATTAGTTGGTTAATTTTTCAAATCAATCAATTTATTAAACTTGAAAAACTAAAAAGCATTATTTTGTTAAATAAATAAAAAAGTTCGAGCAGATTAAAATGGACACCCTATAAATTTTCTTTATTTAATATATACCAATAAGCATGATTAATCTGAATTATTTTCTAATGCAGGTGATTTTTTAAACATCTTTTCTTTTTTCTAATTTATGTCGCAGAAATTAAAATTTTTTTTATTTTTTTAATGAATAAAAAGATTGTTAGGTACAGTGGAAAAGTTGTAATTGGAAAAATGATTAAACCTGTGAATGACACATCAATGCCCCACCAATTTATAGCTTTTTCTACAATAAAATAAAATAAAATAAAAAAAACAAATTATGCATGTATGTATACATCAATATATATATATGTTGTTTAAATTATCGATATACCAATATTTTGTTCAAAAGCAAAAGGCATATAAATTGTAACCAATTTTTAATGAAACTGCATTTGCTGATATGGGAAACTGGATACCCCATTTTTAAAAGGAGACTGTTTTCTTTCTTTCCTTTTTATCTATTTATTTATATATTTCGGTCGCTGTTTTTTTTGCTCTATATGTATTTATTTTATGTGTACCGAAAAGTACGAAGTGGAAAAGTATTTGGTGGGAAAAAACACACAATGAAGTGGTCATAAGAAAATATAATTAAAAAAAGCAGTCATTATCTTTAGAAAAATAATACGGGAAGAGACAAAGAGATAATATTCAAATCTTGACTTCTATATATAGGTGTGTCACTTCACCCTGCATTTGGTGCAGCATCTAATTCCCCCCATCAATTCTTGGAATTGATTAATGGGTTTTACTATGGTTTTGGGGAAGAGCCATTCTGAAAGACGACTTTAAACGTTATTCATTTAAAAACAGGTAGATCTTATCATAAATAAAATGTATAAGACTATTTTTTAATTAATAATACTGTATAGTATTGATGGTGTTAAAGTATTTTCATTAAAGTTGTTAAGGGAATGTTTGGTAAATGTTTTTTAGTGTTACGAAAATTAATTTTATATTAAACGTAAATTTTTATATTTAAATATAATTATTTTTAACAGTGTTATAAAAATAATTACTATTTAAAATTTTTTTAAAACAATCACATTAATTTTTCAATCTTAATTATTTATCTCTATTTTTATCAATTGCGTCAACTTTTTAATTCTAAAATATTGTTTTATCTAAACACATATTTTATTTAAATATAAAATAAATATTTTTTAACCAAATACAATACTAAAAAAATATATTTAAATATAATTAAAATACAATATATTTATTAAACATACTCTCAATATTTTCATTGAAAAACTTATATATATTTACATATATATATATATACCGGCATATATTATTATAAGCCACTAATATGGCCTTCTATATGATACATGTAATTTTCGCCAGCTATATTTTGTGTATTAATTACCTGTATGCAGCAGTATTTGAGCAGCAACACGTTAAAGATAGAAACAAACACTAGGCGATAGGCATATCGGCCAGGTAATGAGAATCAGTATCATAACCTTTAAAAGTCTGATCTCATGTCGGCAAAGCAAGGCAAGGACTACTGTACTATTGCTTCACAAGCTAGCAAAGAACCCACGACTTCATTCATGAAAACCAAACTGAAGTTGGAATTTTAAAATATACTTTTGAGTTTGAAAAGACGCTTTCCTCTTCATTTTCAACAACACTCAATTATTCATAATAAAATGGGCTAAAATGAGCTGGCTTCTTGATTGAGTACGAGAAAGCAGTACACTTCCATAAAATATTTAGCGCTAGGTTTGTTGCCTCGAAATGATCATTCGGATTCAAACCACATCAATGACAGTAACGAAGTAACAATTTAATTTTTTTCAATTTATTTCAGATGCCCCGTATGATTTATCTATATATATTACAACCCTTTAATTTTTACTTAAAAGATTGATAAATATAAATATTTAAATAATCTTAAAATATAACATAAAGTGATATATCTAATATTTTCTTAAGTTATTTTATAGATAATGGTGATAAATATTCTAATATACTTAAGAGAATTCATGTTCAAAGATATTAAATATAAAAAATTATATAAAAAAAAGAGTGTAGTGCTATATTTAAACAAGGTTTTGATTAGGAAAACATTACATTTAGACAAAAAAGTTTTCATCAAAGTTGTAGATCTTTTAATTAGTTTTTCTAATACCTCTTGAATCATTAAATTTTGATATCAGATTAAAAAATTATAGTCAAAATACTATCAAAGAGGTTGAGTAGCCAAAAAAAAAAAGTATATAAAGGTTGAGAGCCTCTTAACCATATAGGCGTGCCCCACATGCTATAAAAAAATATGTATATATACATTCAAGAACTAAAAAAAGGCCAACTTAGTGAGTTTTCTAGTCTTATTTTAACCCTTAGATTATCATCTAATTTTCAATCCTGATCCTTGTATGATTAAGGTTAATTATTCAAAAGCTAAAACATAAGTTTTATATTTATTATATGTATTTTTTCAAAAAAAAAAAAAAAAACCTCTCTTCTTTCTCTCTCAAATCTCCATCTTTTTTCTTCCTTTAAAAAAATAAAATTATGTGAATTCTTACCACCAAACTTTAGTGATTTACTTTTCTTATCAGTCTCTAGCCCTTGCTTTCATAAGATGTTTAAGATATTTTTTTTTTTTATGCTTTAGATTTGAGGATTTTGAAATTTAGAGTTTGGTGAAGTTTGGGAATTTGGGGAAAATGACCTAGTTAAGAAATGAATTGGTAATATAAATAAATGAATTAAAATTGTTAGCAATAGAAGTTTATATTGGTGACGTTAAATTCATGGATTTATTTTCAAGATTTTTCTAGAAAATTGAAATTTAGGGCTTTTAGGACTTTTATGATTTTTTTTTAATTAGAGAATATTAATTACATGATTTTATGACATGAATTCACTGACGAACGGTTGTATTGAAGTCCTGAGGTATTATGTCACTTAGTTAGCGATCTTAGTAAATTTATCAAGCGATTTTAGTAAGTTTATCACTTGCAACATGTTTGTTCAAAATTAAAAACAGTTTATAAGTGGTGCAATATCTTCATAACATACGTTATTATTCTATGAAAGCTTTCATATGTGATTTTGTTAAGAAAATTATTGGTTTTGCTATAGTATTTATATTTATTGTTGGTGATGTTGTTTAATTTACTATTGTTTGTTACTTTTCTTGATAAGAATATTTTATAAAAGTTTCATTTTATTTATAAAAAGTCATGTTTTCTTTTAAATATTTATGTTTTTATAAAAGTTATGATTTTATTTATAATGCCCAGAGTTATGGTTTTATTTATAATTATGATTGTAGTTCATAAAAGTTTAAGTTAGGAGTTAACAAAGATTGAATAAAAAGGTGAGTAGAAGGCATGTATTGGGATTCGTCCCAATTTAGTGTCAAAGTCAGAGTCTGAATTTAACACCTGAGTTGCATGCAGTCACAGGAGGTGTTGGGTTAACGCTCATCAGAGTTAGAGTTCTAGAATTGTCTCGGTGGATGTAAGTCTAGCTAACTTATTTTCATTGTGGTTGCATATATTGGTACATCGCCTAGAGCCTAACATCGTAAAAAAGATAATGAGAGATAAAATAGATTGTTTTATGTATTTTCATATATGTATGATATCCATTTTTACATACACGTTATATGTCGTGTTTTAGATATTAAAATTTGTTTTTACACCTATTTTATAAACTAATCATTTTGTAAGATTACGGATGTACTTACTAAGTAATTACTTATTAGAGTTTTTATATGTTGTAGATAAAGAAAAAAGCTAGGTTGGGAGGACGCTTGGCATGGATGTGTGCGTGATGGTGGGGTGGGTTATCGAAACTTTCCTTTTTCGAAAGAGTTTATGATTATTTTTTTAAAAGTGTATAAGTTTGTTTAGGATTAAATTATTTATTTATTTTTAATGATTTCTTAAGATGTTTTTAAGTTGATTTAAATTGTTTTAAGACTATGTTTTTTGTCACCATGTAATTTATAAAGTTTAGTATTTTATTTTAATATTATATTATGAGTTAAGTTCTATGTTTTAAGGAAAAAAAATTTATTACGGTCTTCCATTGTTTCAACATAAAAGTTTTTGTTTTTTTTTGTTTTACTATCATAATAGTTCACATGTTAATACTAGTGATTGTGGCTTCCTACTAAGGTATTACATATACGAAATGAAAACAGGTACAGCTGAAATTAACAAGGACCTGATTGATATTAAAAAAGAAAAAAGGGTAAGATTAAATTATTAAAAAGTGAGTGGGGGCGCATAAACGCCATTGATCTTACCCGGGAACAATATCATCCCTTAAATAATTCAAAAGGTGCTCCTTATCTCTTTCCCAAACGTGACTTCAACAATAGAATTGAATATTGAATAGCAAAAGGGATAGCCGACTAATGCAAGTGCCACTTATATAAATATATATTCCTCTATAATTCCTTTAAATTGTATTCCTATTGGTATTCACTTAACTTTGTATATATTAGTGGCAATGAAAATATGGATATAATATATGTAGAAGCATTAATATCTTTCCCTTTTAATATTCACCAGAAAAGTAAAGGGTTTGTGGTGCGATATCCTCATCTTGCTTTTGAGTGCATGCCCATATCTTCGAACCAATACAAAATGTACAACCAAGTCTACATACATACCTAAATTAATTTGGAAGATTGAAAAACATTATCAACAATAATAATTGCACGCATTTTTTAAAAGATATACATAGCAGATAATGCTTGCAGCATGTTTGGACGATAAATCAAATTTTAGGTCCACGAGAATATTTTCATTTATTTCACGCTTGAAGTAGGAGTTAGGTTTAATGATACATACTTTGAAAAGCATAAAAATGGTAAAGATTTTGTTTCTGCATTAAGATATTGTGGACGTGACACTTCTGTCGCCTTTTATATATCGTTTCCTCTTTGCAATCTGATAATATTTGTGAGAGGCCCTCTGCTAGCCCATGCATTCGTAACTATATATATATAAATATACACACACAACTTTATGTATATGTTTAAATTTTATTTGTAAATCAATTTGGGCCGGTTAAATTTTTCCAAGATTAAATACCTGATTACCAAAATTATTTATATGTTGTCGGTAAAAAAAAAAAAAAAAAGATGATCGCCTCGCTCTTTTTAAATAAGAGCACTCGAAGAGTGAGGGGGAAAAAAAAAAAGAATAAAAATGACAATTTCAAATTATTAAGGAGTCATTCAGTATAAGGTTTTCAATTCAAAAATTTAGGTTAAGGTTGAAATAAGTTAAATTATAAAATAAACTTTGTGTTTGGTATTTAAGTTTGAGTTAGATAATTTCATCTTAAACTAAAAGTGTTTGTAGGATAAAAGTTAAGTTTCAACTTATATTAGGAATTGTGTTTTCCTTTTTTTTTTTTAGAGGTTGATACTTTATTTTTTGTATGAGAGAATATTTGTGAATAATATTTTTGAATTTAAAATACTGTATAAATTATGAACTAAAAAACTTATAACGGAATCTTGAACCAAACAACGGATTGATTTCAAACTCAATTTTTTGAACCCAAACCCTAAATCTAAACTAGACTCAAATCACATCAAAACCATATCAATTTGAGAAAAATTGTTACAAACAAAAACTTGATAACAATCCAAGGGGCTGTTTTGGAACAAAAAAAAAGTCTCTAAAACCACTTTTTTGGTATTTTTTTCTACCTCAACATCACTTTTCACTATTTACATATTCAAAACGCTATTATAAACTCAAAACTTTAAAAGTTAATAATTTTGTGTATATAAGTTCAAATTTTTTTTTATAAATTACATAATATTTTAATATGAACGAAATAACAATCATATTGATAATTTTTTTCTAAAATTTTTTTTAAAATTATATATATATTTTTTAAATATATTTTTAAATATTTTTTAAAATATATTTTTTAATTTAAAAAAAAATCTTCAAAACGACTTCAAAGCCGATTATAGATAATTGAAAAATATGTCCCAACAGTGAACAGCAGCTTTATGTTATCTTACATATGTGCATGCGCAGCAAAGTTCCGTGTCGGGAAGGAAGATTATCTTTCCCGTGGTCTGCAAAATCATACGCCGGTGGAAGGATTAACAGTCGTTATCAGAACTATTGTAAACTCCAGAAAAGCAACATGTATTACTGGCCTTATAGTTTTTTTGTCCTCAAAAAAAGAGAGAGAGATAATAATAAAAAAAACAATAAAATAAAAAAGCAAAGGAGAATTGAAATGTTGACAACTAGGCCACAACTAGACTACTTTGTAGACCCACATGAAAGTTAAAGTATCTGTGTCATCTTAACAAATCTAGGATCCTAACGCCACGCTTTGTCTGTCGACAATTTGATGGCAAATGTTTTTTACTATTTTTTTTTTTTAGTTTTATTTAAAATAATAATAATTTCAAAGAGCATGTATTGTACGAACCTTGATTATTTTATGGGGGGTTTACTTTGTTTTTCTCCTTGCAGTCGATAAAAGCGAACACCGCACGCATGAATTCTATTTATCTAGATGGCAGCTATTTAAGATTGACCGACTAGAAATGGCTAGCAAATAATTTCATTCTTGATTCTCCCTGTGGCTTTGTACATATGATTTGAGTTTCTTTAACGAAAATATAGGATTTGATTTTTTTTTTTTATGAGAAAAAAAAATCGGTGGTATCTTTATATTATCGGATAAGCTTACTGATCATATCGATAAAATAATAAAAAACTTAATTTGTGATCTTTTTTATCGAATATTAAATCCTTATATATATCATGACTTGAATATGGGATTTAATAAAAATAAAAGTTTTAAATAGACTTTCATTACTATCATGCCCCACTACTAGTGGTATATACATGATTTGATATTGACTCTAGAGGTAAACAAATCTATTGCATGCGTGGTTACCAAAAACTTTAAATGAGTGATTTTAGGATTAGGAGTTGCTATAAGGGCACAATATTGAATTCATATATAATAATGTTATATATGTCAATTTTAATCTTAATTTTTAAATACTAATTTTTTTAAAATGAGTCATTAATATTTTATTAATAGATTTTTAAAAAATTATTATATCAATTGAAGTTAAAAAGTTGTATTTATTAATACAAATAATGACAACGTATTATCTCATGAGTTGCTACACAAGGATTGTTTTTTATTTTAGAAAGTTGGTATCTTTACACCACTAATTCATACATCACGCGTATAGTGAAGCTCAACTATCTCGAGTTTGGTTGTATGGCAAATTAGTGATGCAATGTGTACTTTTGTTATTCTAACATATTTAAAATGAGTACAATTTGCTTTTACTATTATTGCTAACAGGATCAACTAATGAGGTGTCAATATGGCATGCAAACAGAGACATACTGTACTAATAGAGTAGTGGTGTCACATTGAAAACATTGGCTTGAAAAAATAGTTCATAAATATATTGCTTAATTAGTTCATGAACTTAAAAAAAAAAAAAAAAAGAGAGAGAGAGAGAAAAGAAAAACGAAACTAATTAAGAAGTTTTCCTACTTATATGGAGAAATCACTTGATTGAGAAGTGAGAACACCAAGTTATTAACGTTGGACATGACCAAACCGGTCCAAACAGATAACAAGCCGGACTTAGTTGTACACGAACTTTTGACAAAATTGTACTTGCGTTGTTACCAACATGGCCTACCTCACTCCAGAATACGAAAAGGAAGCAAGACAATAATTACAAAACCAAGACATCCAGAGCAAATAAAATAAAATAAAATAAAATCAAGACGCCCATATCTCATTTTGAAACAACAGCTTTAACATAAAAAATTTTATTAGTTTTTTAACAACTAATTATGATTTTTTTTATTGATTTTTTAAAAAGAAAAAAACATAAAATTTAATATAATTTAAACTAAACTTACATGGCAAGCAAACCATTAATAATATAGATTTCGGCAAGTCATTTTCTCTTCCATCTTGTTTGCATTTCAAGAGTAGTTTTTCTCCCCCTAAACTCTTACTAGGGGTTTGTACATAAAACCCACCAAACCGCTCATTCCAATTATCCCGTGCCCATCCCGCTTGTTTTTACGGGTCTATGTTATCACCCGCTTATTTGGTGGGTGGGTTGGACCCGCCTGTCTGCTGTTTTTAAAAGCAATGTATAATTATTAATTAGTATAACATTAAAAAAAAATGCTTGGACTTTTTGTTTGAAGATGATTTTTCACTTTAATAACTTTGATATATAGGAATGATTCAAGAATTAAAAAAAAATATTATTTTAGATTAACATAGTATATATTAATATGCATAATTTGATAAAAGCATAATGTTCTTCCAATATTCCTTAATTTGGAGATACAATATAACTATTTCTTTTTATTTATTTATTTAATACCGATTCCTATGATATTATTATTATGGACAACAAAAATGATGAGGAAATAAAAAAGGAAAAAAAAAAGGGGGAATTCAACTGGATGTTTGGAATCACCACCCACCCATCACCTTCCTTCTATTTTTTTGGCGAATTTGTATTAGTTGCACTTATTAATCGGGCTTCCGTTATAGGCCTTCTCAATTTGGGCTCTATCAAGGCTCCAATTTAATTGGGCCGAAAATTGGGCTGCCTGAAGAAGCGAGAAGAGGCCCAGAAATCCAGTAGCAAGCGCGTGGGAATCGCGCGTTACGTGCTGAGAAAGAAAGGGTTTAAAGAAAAGAGAGTCAACGTAGTCCCAATTAGAAACCTGGAAAGAAAAGGAATATCCCAACGGTCATCGGAGAATTTAGGTCCTTTTTTTTTTTTTAATAAATAATTTTTTTCTTAATTTGGTGACACGAAGCAATCAAAATTCTGCGGCTTCCTTTAATATTTCAGCTTCGATCAAGTCAATCGATCGCTTCGCTCAGTCTCTCCGCTTTCGACTCGTTTTCCTCTCTGTCTTTTTCTTTTTCCGGTTGTTTCCTGGGAAATTGCGGCGCTAAAGAAAAAGACACGAAGCTGATTGCAATTCAATTTCTTATCGCCTTCGATCGGATTAGCTATTTTTCGGATTCTAGGGTTGTAGTTTCGCTCTGCCTTTGCTCGAATTTCAGCAAATTTTCGGATTCGTCCTTTCCTTATTCGGTAATTCCGGTCGAATTGCAGAATTTAATTCGTCGTCTTCTCCTTTACGGCTAAATTAGCAATTTTTTGGATTCTTGGGTTGGAGTTTCTTTTTTTACCAATTTTTCGGTTTCTATGGTTTGGCTTATTCTCGTTCGGTGTTTATTGTCGGCATAGGGAGATTCTTCATCCTCTTTCCCGATTGGGTAAATCGATGCTTCTCTGAACTCTTGAATCTTGCCTCTGATTTTGTTGGTTGCTTTGTTTTTTACACTTTTAAATAGTTCGTTGAAACGAGAAAGCTACAATGGCAGGTAAAAGGTGTCTGGAAATCTTCTGAACCAAGAATTCCGAGTGTTTCTACTACCATGATCATTTCGGAAGGATCGCAAATCGCTGCGCGTAAGTGGTATTTCAGTAAAGAAGAAATTGAGAATTCTCCATCTAGGAAGGACGGCATTGATCGGAAGAGCGAGTCACAGTTGCGGAAGTTGTATTGCTCTTTCCTTCATGAGATTGGCATAAAGCTTAAAGTGTGAGTTCAAGTAATTCCCTTTTTTTAAGTAATGGCACATCATCTGTTATTGCTAGAAAATCCATGAATGACTCATGGGTCTGGATTGGTTTATTTTGCTTGATTGGATAACTTGTTGCTATGTTCTTATCTGACCTAATCCAAATCTTCTACTTATCTAGTCGCGGTAAAACCTATTCTGCTGTTGCAATCTGCTATTTGTTGAATCAATCTTCTAGTTTTGGAATTCATCTATAGGGAACGAAAAAACCGTCCTCACTAGGATTGTGTTCCATGAGGTAATTACGTTGCCTGTCAATAACTGCTTTTTAATTGTTTCTAGCTTATCGGTACTTCAGAATTTTGTACCACAGTTCTTTACGTATTTTCTCAGACATATTCTTGTAGTCCTTGTCGTCAATTTGATCGGCCATAGCTTAGAGTATCATTTGTTGTTTTATTTTTCATTTTTACTTCTTTGAATGTTTGTATGTGGTACGTGTGTTCTAAGATTAGAATCCGTATTTCGTTGGTCATGAAGATGTACCACAGGGATTATCTTTGATCATATGTTTCTTGCAGGCCTCAGTTGACAATTGCCAGTGCAATGATGTTGTGCCACCAATTTTTTATGCGCCAATCTCTTGCCAAGAATGATTGGCAGGTATGTTGTAACTAAATGTGTCGATTTTGTTTGTAGACGGGAATGACCAATAACGGATTGAATATCATTACACATGTGAGTTTTCTACGTATGGTTATTTAGACCAACACTCATTCTCGTTAAGCTGGACCAGACCATGGACCATGAAACCACTGAAATATTTGAATTATGAAAAGTTTCTTTAGATAGATATTTTGTTCTTTTAAGCAGTCAAACCTTTTTTTCTGTTTTAGTTTTGAAATCTGTGAATGCCTATTTTTGAGTTTGTTTATTCGTTTATGTCCTATTTCCCTTGCGACTCTTGCTAATACAGTGGTAAAATTTTACAGACAGTTGCAACTGCATGCATCTTTCTTGCTTGCAAAGCAGAAGAAACACCACGCTTTTTAAATGATGTTGTGATTGTTGCTTATGAGATGGTGAACAAAGGGGATCCTTCTGCATCACGAAGAATCAGGCAGAGAGATGTAATCATGCTCGTATTATCTGCAACCTTGTAGCTTTATTTGCTTCTGTGCCTAATTACCACTTTTCGCTTATGCAGGCAGTTTTTGATAAGCAGAAGGAGCTGATCTTAATCGGGGAACGACTTCTACTGTCAATGATTGCTTTTGAGCTTAATATGCAGCTTCCTTACAAGCTACTTGTTTTAGCATTAAGGAGATTGGACATTTTGCCTGACCTTGCTAAGGTAGCATGGAATTTTGTTAATGATTGGTAAGTTTTTTAATTATTCCTTTTACTTGTTCATTGCATAATGTACTTTAATGTATACTTTTTTAATTATGTTAACTATTTACTCTTGCCTCTGGGATTGTAGGCTTCGTACAACATTGTGCTTGCAGTACAAACCCCAATACATAGCTGCTGGTTCATTATATCTTGCTGCCAAATTACAAAAGGTGAAGCTATCTGCAGAAAAGGGAAGAGTATGGTGGCAGGAGTTTGACGTTTCACTGAAACAATTAGAAGGTTTGTTGCTTTATGTCTATATATTTGTCACCGTTTTTTCCTTTCATTTTTCTCGAACTTATGTTGTTTTAAGAATTTGTGATCTTGGTCTATAAAAATGTGTCGATTGAAATACTCTGCTGGTAATATCATTTAAATATAGTTTTCCTCGTCTCTCTATTGGTTGCCACATTCTTGGAGTTGAGTCCACGTATTTACTCTGAAGAGATTTCTCTATCGATCCCACACGTTGTTTTTCAATTGGCTCTTGATTTATTTGGTACCTTAAAAGGTTT
Organism: Antiaris toxicaria; assembly: GCA_035233585.1. Taxonomy (NCBI): domain Eukaryota; kingdom Viridiplantae; phylum Streptophyta; class Magnoliopsida; order Rosales; family Moraceae; genus Antiaris; species Antiaris toxicaria. The sequence goes on along the minus strand of CP141160.1, from coordinate 25,128,210 downwards.
TCTTCTTGTGTAAAATATTTCAGAGGTCGTTCAAGAGATGCACAGATTGTTGGAGAAAGACAGAAAACAAGCTTTTCCATCCACAGACAGGCTAATTCAATCTAAAGCTGTAGCTCAAAAGCCATTGAAATCTAGTTCTCAATCATGTATTTCTTCGAGTGAGTCGGTTGCCAACTGCCATTCTAGCAGTGGAAATTTAGCAGAACAAAGAGAATATAAAGAATATTTAGTGTCTAATTATAGCCAGAATCTGGTGGCGGGTGATAACTGCACAACGATGAAAAGTGATTTACCATGCTGGACAAGCGAAAGTGGCAGTGCAATTAGCGTTGTTGAGGAAGGGGACTGCGAGGTTCATCCAAAAACAATGGACTCTGATCAGAGTTCAAGGTCCAAGGTTTTCTCCGGTCAGAATTACGCTGCAAAGATTGACATTGTCCGCATTAGGGAGGCCTTGAAAAGGAGAAAATTTGATGGAGTTGTAAAGAAGTCGGTGGTAGCCATAGCCGCCGAGATGGATAGTGAAGCGTGGATAGAGAACGAGCTTGAGAACGGAATTGATATTGGGAATGGAGCCACCAAGAAGAAACAAAAGGTGCTGTAAGGCTTTGAGCTGAAGCTGGAGTTCGATGCGGCTCATGAATCAGGCGACTTCCTTAATGAGATGTGTACAGATTGTTTCCAGCTTCATTTGTTGGCTGACATTTTTCTCCCTCTAGAATTTGTACAGTCTATGGTCTCTCTCTAGTTCTCGTAGGTAGGCAGAGGTAGTACCTTTGGTGAAATCTGTGACTTGCAAGGTTATAACGTTTTGCAGATAGCTTCTTTAAACGTTGGTGAACAGTTCGGCTTGATTTGGGAGCTAGTTATTCCTCAAACTGAAAAAGACATATATACATATATTTATATATTTATATATTTCATACTTGGTACTTGTTATGGCCAATGATCTGCTCAAGGTACGTTAATCCCCGATCAGGTACTTGATTTTTCATCAATTAGTGTTTGTTACTTTTCTTTTTATTTTGACGAATTGATTTGAGTGCTTACTTGGATTTTTTTTTATGATAAACCATTCGTAAGAATGATGAAATAAATCCTTTCAGTAAAGAAGAAATTCTACATGTTAAGTAATCTATTTATTATTTACTTCTATTTACTCTAAATACGAATAAATTACATCCTTTAAAAAAAATATTGTAGTAAATAATATTTTTAAATAAATAGCAGTAGGATTAAATTTTACATGATAAATAATTTATTTATTTATTCGCTTCTATTTATTCTAAATATTAATAAATATTTTTTTAAAGTATTCTAAATATTTTTAAAACGGGAGAAAGAAGGAGATACATGAACTAAATATTTAGTTTACAAATATTAAGAATAAATTCTTTAAAAAAATATTTAAAATAAATAGAATTAAATTATATATATCAGGTAGAATAATTTATTTACAAATATGTTATTTATTTAATAAATTTACAATTTTTCCTAATAAATTTTCTATTTATCTAATGTTTATTATTATTTGAAATATTTTAAACTTTTATTATTTACTTTGATTATTTTCGTCTTTTTACTATAATTTCTAAGTATAATTCTAGCAGTGAATGGGCCATTTGAATTTTGTTGTAACATGGGCTCGCAAGAAGCAGACGGTCTTAGTAATTGGGCCTAGCAGATACGACATTGTGCTCGACACTCTATTCAGTTCCTATTTCCCAAAAACGACGTTGATCTACCTGACTTTCTTTTCTTCAGAATTTTTTTTTTTTTTTTTCTATCACCGAAACTCAAAGTAGGTTATTAGATTTAAAAAGCTAAAACAGACAAGAAATATATATTAATGATGTAATTTTTCCGTCAGTGTTGCCCAATGATTGAACTTGTGACCTGATCGCAATGAGTCCTGAAGTTTCTGGAATCGACAAGTACGGTAGTATTTCTTCCTGGCTCTTAGAATTTCCTTGGTCTATGTTCAGGGTTTACAGTTATTTTTTTTATTTTTATTATTAATTTTTATTATTCTCACCTATTTTAATATTCAAATAAAGAGTTTAGGTGGCGTTTGAGAAAAAAATTTCATTTTAATTTAACTCAAATACAATATAAATTTACACCAAATACAAATATTGTAACAGTATTACAAAAACAATTACTATTTAAAACATTTTTAAAACAATCACATCAATTTTTCAACTCCACTGTTTATCTCTACTTTTATCAATCGCATCAATTTTTCAACTCTAAAATACTTTTCATCCAAATACACATTTCATTCAAATACAAAACAAATACTTTTCAACCAAATACAACATTTAAAAAATAAATTTTATTCAAATACAATCAAAATACAATGTGTTTACCAAACGCCCCCTTAGTTTTTGTCCGTATGGATCATAAAGAAGTGAAAAAAAAAGAGAAGCGAGAGAGAGTAAATAGTTAAAATTATTTTGATCTAATCTTTCACCGTCTTTAGATGTTTATAAAAATGTAACTATAAAATGTATTAGTACATATTTTCTTTGTGTACATATTTATAGAAAAATGTAATTTTAGCTTATTTAGTAAAAGGTAAATTAGGAAAGAAGAAAATTATAAATTCATAAAATCCACTATATTTTAACCTTCTAATTTTGAAAAGAAAAAAAGATGTTAAAACTATTTTGATCTAATCTTTCACTATCTTTTGATATATATAAAAATGTAACTATAAATTGTATTAGTACATATTTTCTTTATTAAACAATATGATATATATTTTCCCTCCTTCCTTTTTATTTCCTCCGTCTAAATACACTACTCTTCATTCTTTTCTATTTTTCATCTTCTTTATCAAAAATAACATTAGATTTTCCCACTTACTCTTTTTCTTTTCCTTTTTTTCATCTTCTCTTGGTTTGCATTTCACAGATGAATTGGAGAAAAACGGAACAGCTCGACGATTCCAAATCACAACTCTGTTATATATAGGTTATTTATATATAAATGATTCAAATAAAGAAAGTGTTTTTGACGCCCACGTGCAATTTGAAAGGCAACATGACAACTTTGTCTTCAATTGACAGTGACTCGATGGCTACTGATTGACTTAAACAGGTGCATTTTGGCAAAGTTTCTTTTAATTTGTGATAAGTATTATGATAACTTTAAATCATAGAAAAATAAACGTAACTGTTGATTTAGTCTCTTATATTTCTCTTCTTACACTCGCATTATATTTAAATATAATATAATTTTTATCTAAATATAAAAATATTATATTTAAATATCAATTATATTATATTTTAAATTTAATATAATCATTATTTATATATTTTTTATTTTTATTAATCACATCACATCACATTCTCTTTCTTTCTTTTTTTTATCTGCTTTTACCTATTATATTATATCTTCATTATTTAAATATAATTCAAATACTTTTTATTCAATCGTATATTATATTCAAGTGTAATGTAAATATTTTTCCTCTAAATATAAATTATATTTAATACATTACATTTAAACGTAATACGTTTACCAAACAGAACCTTAGCTCTAAAGACGGAAGCGTCTCTTTTCATTAATTTATTTTCAACCGTTAGATTTAAGTTTAATTTTTTATTTTTTGTCATTTTGATTAGATATTTAGAGAAATGCAAGGGTAAATAGCTCCTTAATATTATTACTTTAGACCTATTGACGAAACTTTTTTCTGTTGACACTAATATTCTTCTTTTAGAAAAGAAAAACATTTTGCCATGAGTTTGACGCTCCATGATGTTACAGATGGAAGAAACATTGGTTTTTTTGTCCTGTGATTTGCAATATTAAAGTTTGAGGTTGACATCAACATAGAAAGTAAAAAAAAAAAGGAAAGCTTTGGGACATGAAACAAACTTTAACATTACCTGATCCACCTTGGGAGGAGATATTATTCAATATAGTATATATATATATATATTATGTCATTATATTTACGTGATATATATTTAATGAATGATTGATATGTATTTAAATTTTCAATATTAGTTATCCCACTCAACCAAACTAGTACTTGAGATTTTTGAGAAAAGAAAATAATAATAAAGAATTTAAAATATAATTGATATCAACAAATCATTTAAATATCAATTATTTATTAGATAAGTATATCACATAAATATAATGACGTGATGCATCAGTTCCTCCTCATATATTGGTTGTTTTTGTCGTGGAGGAGGCCCTTTATATCCCTCTTTGACTTCCAGTCTGCCACATCTTGGGCACACATGCAAATGTGATATAAAGATTCCTATCAAAAATATTCAAAGATCACACAACAAAATTTCTTGTCGCAAAGTTCCAGCGTTTGAAGAAGATGAGTCATGTTTGTGACCTGCAGTTCTATCTGGTCTCTTCCAAGAAGGAAATTGGAATGCGAAAAGTGGAAATTGGAAATTGGAATCGGTCAATCGAAAAAGAAAAAAAAAGATGTCTCCTAATTAGTTTTGTCCTAACTAAGGGCAATGTCATTGTGCCATAGATATAATAATTTGTTTAAAAGAGAGGGAAAAAAAAGGGAAAAAAAGAGAGAGAAAAAAAAGCTGATAGATTGTAGGACAATGAGGGAATCGCATGGAATAAGGTGAATAATAGTATTTATATGGTTCAGTGGACATAGAAAGCAATGAAAAGCATGGCCCCCCCAAGTGTTGGATTTCATGCCCCTGAGCTTGAGAAAGCATATATTCTCCTGTTCAGGTTATTTGTCTTCTTCTCAAACACATACCTTTAAGTCCTGCAACTTTAGACCGCCCTTTTGAGGGTTTTGCCAAAAATTTGACCTAAAAGTTTCATTTACATAATCGAGTGAAAAAGCAACACCAATCAATGGTATTAATTTATTAGAGAATAGAAAGAAGATTTAAAAAAAAAAAAAACTAACTAATTTATGTATTGTAAATTTTATACTCAAATATGTCTAGTAAAAGATTGTCACTTTTTTATTGATAAATATTTAAAGATTGTCATACTAGTTAATAATAAGATATTAATATTTGTCCCTAATACAACTCTTATCTTTATGGCTAAGTGATAAAAAGTGTGTTTTCTTTTCCGTAATAATTTTGAGTTAATCGAGTTCGTGAGCTGATCATATAATTCAGTAAATTGCTAAAGTAAACGGCGTTAAAAGGTAAAAGGAAAAGAAAGGGAGAAAAAGAAAAGGCAAACTTATCAGATGTTAAAGATCCATTCGTGATCAAAATGAAGACCTACATGTAAGGCCTTGGAATCTTTTCATAAGCTAGCTAGGCTTAGAAAGTAGACCCAAAAATTAATTGCAAAAAGTTGTTTGGCAGGAGTTCCATTCCATTCGTAAATCGTAACATATACTCTTAGATAAAGAGATTACAGAGAATTGTAATTATGGTCATTAATTTGGGTTAAGAACCTTCTAATCTCCTAAACGAGACAGAAATTACTTGTTTAGAACTTAATTAGTAAGTAATCAGATATTATTTGGATATTCGTATCACTTTACAAAAAAGCGTACACATATATAGATATATATTTTAGACGCATGTGTGTGTAGTGGGATGTTTGACACCCTAGCGTTGACCGGATAGGACTTGCAAAAACTATTCTCTCCGCTTAATGATGATGAATGGCCCCCTAAAGCCAATGATAAGCTAAGAAGAAAATTGCAATTTAAAATAGAAGAAGAAGAAAATTGTAAAAATAATATTTCAATATGTTTATGTTTTTACCATACCTTTCCAATTAATTAGATTTTCGACCTTTATATCTATCTAATGATATGTCAAAAGAGCCAAAATTATTATAATTAAAATAATAATTCAAAAATGCGCCTTTTAAAAATTATTCTATAAATCAACTGGCAAAACAAAGTTAAGAAGTAAATTTGTTTTTTATTATGAGATATTATAAAATTTCCTTGTACTAAAAGAATATAAACACAAGAATTGGAATTACGCCAAGAAAGATAACCCTGGTCCCTAAGCCAAGTAGGCAAAAGAAAAAGAAAAAAAAAAAGAAAAGCAACCACTCAAAATGAATTAAACATATAAGGTTTACGTGTTATTGTTTTTTTTTTTTTTTTTCCCACTACTAATTTAATCCATTGGCGGTCGGTTCATTCGCGGTCTCCATTAAAATGATTGAACTTTATAATTTGTTCATTTTCTCACATTTATATTGCTTAGATCACCACCTATAATATATCTTGTTGGATTAATAGGTTAAAAAGATTCGAGTCAATTAGCGGCCCGACTAGCTTTTGGGAAAAATATAAAAGATTTGATTGGCTAAAGAAAATACACGAGGCTAACTTTATGTATGCCAATTTGCAGTACTAGGGTTTTATAATTCTTTTTCTTTAAAAACAATTACATACATATAATAAACATTTCCTTCAAAAGTAAAGCCTTCATTAGGGTTTTGTGGACATACAATTACATTATAATATAAATTTGTACTTCATAAACATAATATAATGAGCTTATAAATGCACAAGTACATATATATATATACGGCTGTTCTCTTAATACGAATCTTTGAAGCATCGAGAAAGTAATAATTGATATTTTCTATTGTAAACCTGATGAGAGAGAGCAGCCTTAGTGATGAAATGAATCTTGGAAGATATAGTGAGACTAGGAAATATGAAAAAGTTAAACAAGCAAAGGGAAAGAAAGAAAGCTCGCGATAAAGAAGAAAAGCTTTAAAAGGAAGAAGAAAGGGGGAAAAAAATAGTTGGAGAAATAAAGAAAAGAAAAAAAAAAAGATAGAGAGAGAGAGAGAGAGAGAGAGAGGGGTTATGAAATGGGTGGGCGTGCTCGTTTGAGCTAACAAGAGCTCAAAAAGCTAGCAAAGCTGAGGCTTGCCCATGCTCTGATCTCACATTCTCCCATCAACTTTTCGTCTGATGTGAGCTTTTGTGGGTCTGATCAAATTATTAAAGTCTTTCTTTATATGTGAATGACAACTTAATTATTCTTAATTTATATTTTATTTTGAGCTCTCTTTGTCTCTTTTTGTATTAACAAATAAAAGATAAGAGATAAAACACAAAAGTGAGATAATTTGTACCTGAGATTTGTCATGGTCAGTGTTGGTCTTAAAAAAATATAGTGCTTATATATATGTAAAGAATCGCTGTCTGTAAGAATAATCATTTTATATCTCAATTATAAATTTTGAAAGTAGATTGATCATGTTCTACTGTCTTGAACCTTGTTTTTATATCACATTATAAGTTTTAAAACTAGTTTGGTCATGTTCTATTGTCCCAAATCCCGTTGTGGCTAGTTCAGCCCTAGGCCGGAGGAAGGTATGGCTGAGCGTATGCCCTTTGGATTTTTGAAAACTTCCTTTTACCCTCCTTAAGTTTTGAAAATTCCAGTAACTCCCTATAGTTTTGCCCTTTTGTAAAAAATATTAATTTACAACTTTGTCCCTTAATAATTTGCCCCCCTTAATTTCTTTTAATTACTACATATATATTTTTTAAAAAAACCTTCAATTTCCTCCTAAATTTTGATTTTTTAGGCACTCATATGTAAATTTTAATATATCAAATAAATTAAAATCAACTATACTAATATTGTATAATTGTACAATTTTTTGAAACCTAAATTTTAAAATTAAATTAAGCTCTATTATAAACTAAGTTCATTCAGGGGAAAAAAAAAAGAGATGTGAATAGATAATGATGATAAAATATTTAGGGGGCGTTTGGTAAACGCATTGCATTTTGATTGTATTTGAATGAAATTTGTTTTTTGAATGTTGTATTTGGTTGAAAAGTATTTGTTTTGTATTTGAATGAAATGTGTGTTTGGATGAAAAGTATTTTAGAGTTGAAAAGTTGATGTGATTGGTAAAAGTAGAGATAAATAGTGGAGTTAAAAAGTTGATGTGATTGTTTTAAAAATGTTTTAAATAGTAATTGTTTTCGTAGCACTGTTGTAAAATTTGTGTTTGGTGTAAAATTGTATTGTATTTGAATGAAGTTAAAATGAAAAATTTTACCAAATGGCACCTTATTATGACTCGACTAGCTCAGTGGCCGAAAGAATAAAGGATTTGGACCTAACAGTATTTTTTTTTTTTTTTTAAATTAGATGAATGGGAGATAAAAGACCATCTCATATCATTTAAAAAAAAAAAGGGTTTTTCCATATCAAGCACTATAGTACACTTCAGAAAACGCACAAGTAAAAACACCCAACGCAGACCAATTGCAATTAACAGGAAATTTGAAAAGGGATATAGTGGGGTACAAGATTGTAGTTACAGGGTGTACATCACAATTTTTGGTCTAGAAAATGGCCAGATATTCTATTGTTAGAGTTTATATCTTGTTTCCACTAGTCCATATCAGTCGTACGTACATTTTGCATATTATTTTAAGATGAAATTTCCATTAATCTCGAGCTCAAATCACGTTCTATATAACATGATGAGCATTTGAAACAACAAATAACATTTTATTTTATTTCATTTCATTTTATTTTTCCTTCTTTCATTTGGCTTCTGTTATTATGTATACAGATAAAAAAGCATGCAAAACATTTTTTCTGTCCCCTTTTTTTTTTAATAAACTTTGCGTGTTATCTCGCTGCTATATATATTTATATATCTATGTTTTATTTAATGAAAAATATTTACATGTATAAATATAAATATTATGAAACAATGATATATATGTGTGTATATATATATTATCTGTATATATAGAGTAAGAATTTTGTAGATGTTGAAAATTTATGATCAAATGAAATTCAATTAAATTAGTAAATTAGAGGAATTAAATCGGATGAGCTCTTGGATGCTGTAATTGATGATTAGTAAATCATATTAATTTTAAATCAGTAAGTAAAATACATAAAAATAAAGAACACCATAAATTAGAAAGGTTCATCTGAATGTGCTACGTCTTATGAGAGTTCTTTACTATATTTTGAATGTTTTTACTAATTTTGACAGAATAACAGTATATTAAAATATCCTCCCTATTTGAGGGGCAGATTTTTGCTCCATTTATAAAGAAAGAGTAGTGGATGATGGTTCCTTCAATCTTGGGACTTAGTGGGCCATGAGCCCATTACTCATGCTATTAAGATCATGGGCTCCAATTGGTTACGATCAAAGATAAAAGCCAAATTCCTAGGGATGTGAATCCTCGGAACTGCCTAATAAATCCACCGAATATCGAACATCGATACGTGGTGTGAAAATTATATGCAACCAAAGCTGAGTACTATTTTCAATGCCCATCATTATGATCATCACCAAAGAGGTAACAATAGACATTTAAGCACTCAATCACTAAATAGATAGATCGATGAACATTACTCGTAAGTATCTAGTACTTGACATTCGATCTCCACGGAGATGATCTAACGATTCATTAACTTTATCTCAAATCACCCGATATTCGATGGCAAACAAGCCACTTGTGCAATCCTATGATGAACGAAATTTGACCCCAACAAGTATTAGGTTTCTTTTATTGATTAATCGTTAAATGTAAATCCAATTGAACTTTACTGTCAGATTTCTTATGAAAGCAGCCCAATGTTAATAATTAAACATAAGCAAATTAATGAAGCATGAATTTGTATAACTATCTCGTAGCCGAATCTATACAAGGCATTAGTTCTAAAATAATTAAGTAGTTTTTGTTTATTGGACCCATAATTTGTGGTTAATTTTCTACAATGTAAACCGTCAATAATTTTAGTAGTAGCGTCCACAAGTTAGAAAAAGAGGCACCCTAACGGAAAAAAACGTGGCTTTAATTTGTTGGTCTTCATCGAATATTCAATGTCTCCTTTATTCTTCTCCTTTCTTCTCATAGCTAAAATACAGGGACTTTTTTTTTTTTTGGTCGAGTACGAGCAAAAAAGACATGCTTTTGCAGTTAAGAGGAAAAGTAGCTTTCTAGGAAAAAGCCAAAGTAGACGACCTACATTGACCAGAAAGTAGATATTACTGTAGCATTGTTGAATGATCTAAGGACTCCTTTGATCCAATATTTGGAGACTTTTTTTTTTTTTTTTTGAAAAAAAGTTATTTTAAAAATATGTTGAGAAAAAAATTGTTTAAAGTGAAAAAATATAAAATTTTAAAAATTTTTATAGAAAAAAATTAATATTAATATTGTTCTGTTCCTATCAAAATTCTATATAAATTTAAAAAAATTCATCTCATTTGGACTTGTATATGCAAAGTTTTGAACTTTTAAAATTTAGAGTTTATTATAGTATTTTGAAAATATAAATAATGAAAGTGATGAAGTGTTGGAAAAAAAGTATTTTGAAAACATGAGTTTTGACCCTCAAATGGACCTTAAGTATTAATCTTGAATACATAACCATGAATTTTTCTACGATATAGCTATGACACTATATGATGCTTGTTTATAGTTTTGTATTCATATTGCATTTAAACGCAATATAATTTTCATCCAAATGTAAAAGTTTTACGTTCAAATATGATACTTTTCAATAGTACTTCATATATATTTAATATTCTAAAATATTTTGAAAATAAATTTTTTTTCATTCATATCATATTCTCTCTTTATCTCATTTTTTCTATCTATTTTTACCAATCACATCAACTTTTCAACTCTAAAATACAATTTAAATACTTTTCATTCAAACACACATTACATTTAAATATAAAGTAAATACTTTTTATCCAAATACAAAATATATTCAATATATTATATTTAAACGTAATGCGAACACAATACGTTTACCAAACGCTCCTAAAATAATAAATGAGACTATTATATTAATTATTACTGAAAATATTATAAAGACTATTATTGTAGTTTATCACGATATAATTGTTCATAAAACGGGTTTAGCTGATCAAGATGAAATTCATATGTTCTATGACATGCACTAAATAAAAGAAAAGAAGAAAGATATAGAGTTTTTTGTACGATAAGGATGCTTTACTAGTAATACATGTTAAATATGATTAAAAATAATCACGTCAAATGAACAAAAAAAAGTATACAAATTTGATGTAATGTGATATGGATAATAAGGTTTAAGAAACAATCCTATCAGAAAATCATTTCCTAGAATAATACTATATTAACACATTTAAATTGTTGGACAGGCCAACACAGGGATCTAATAACCGATGTTTGCCATAGACAATTGGGGCGACCTGCATCGTCATCAGGATACTTAGGTTAACCACAAGCTGAGCAGACATTTGTAAATTTTTTTTACTAATTGTATTTCTTATTCAAATTAAATCTTGTAGGTATAACATGTATTTACTTTTTAATGTGTAGTATGTAATGGAGGGGGGAGAGAGAAACGCAAAGGACATAGTACGCATTTTGTTCACCTGCGCCACTGTGCGTAGATAAGGAAAGAATTATGGAGCATGTCTTAAGTACACGCAGAAGTCATAAGATTGGTATAGGCCCTACACTCCCGCGTAATATTATTTCTGGCACTTCTTTATCTTGTGGTTCACAGTTAGACAGCAAATCTTCAGTTCGTGTTGACCTGTACATGGAACAATACTTGTGACGATAGTACGAGCAAAATCTATAGTTGTATGAGAGCCACAAGATGGTACAGGACTTGATAGGTCAGATGCATCTAAATATCCAGCTCCCACCTATTACCCGACTCGAGTCATATATCCCTTCAAGTTCTTCGCCTCCTCCAGATATTGCAGGTGACGGCGACGATGACAATGACGATGCTAATAATACTACTGTCAATTTAAGAGAAAGAATCACTAGTTGTTATTATTTATGTATTTTTTTTACAATTGAATACATTATACTTAATTTATTGGATATATTTATTTTTAATAAATGTATAACTTTCAATTAACTTTGTTAATAGTATATTTATTTTAATTATTATAATTCACATATTTCTACTTAAATTTGAATTTAAATATATAACAATAATATATATTAATAAAATAATTAAATAATAATAAACAATTAAAAAATTATATAAAATAAAATAAAAGTTATTTACTACGACATATATCGTCACAAATAACAATAAAACCAATAATTATTAGCGATGATTTTTTAAAAAATGTCGTCGCAAATATTTTGTGTCACATTAGCAAGATCCCATATATTTGCAACGACATTTTTTTAATTTGTGGTCACAAAAAATGAATACCATGTCAGCCCAACTGATCTTTTAACGACTTAGTTACAATGACATGTTAGCGATAACTGTCATCATTATTGTTATTGCAACAATGCTTTGTTGTTGTAAAAAATTTATTTGTGATAGAGTATTAGTGTCGACTTATATACGACGACATATTATTGCAAAATAGGTATTTACGATGATTTATCACCTTTTACGACGACATTTTGTTTCACAAAAAACCCTAATTGTTGTAGGTGCCCTCAGTGCTATACTTTTTTCTCAATGTAACTCCTCTTAATTTTTTTTTTCCTTGAACTTATATATCTTGATAATGCACCCACTAAACTAAAATCTTACTGTCCTTGGGTACTATTATAGAATTATCAAACATCCCTATCACAAATTAGTTCTTCGTTAATTACTCATGTACTAAGTTTGTCTTTATGTAATAGAAGACTATGATTTAACACATTCTAGAAAAATTAGGTCTCGTTCAGTTTACGAGTTTAAACTTAAAATTTTTAGTTCAATTTTGTCCTTTTTTTAACAAGTTAATAAAAATTATAATTAAGGTAATTAAGATAAACTTAAAAATATAGTTATATTTCTGATTTAATTTATAAACCAAATGAATCCTTAACTTCAAGTTCAATGTAGTCAAGAGTGCTCTAAGTGAAGGACAATTTGCATGAGCGTACATAATTGACTCATTCAATCACAAAGTTTGGAGTGCATTAATATGTCTGACAATGAACTGTCGTATTTCGTTCTGCGTCTAACAAAGAACATGGAAGTGAAACTTCACCAGTAAGCAGAAGAAAAGTACACTTTTTATGGCCCAAGTAACCATATATATCCATTTATTATGCAACTGATTCTAACTTATTTTCCTTTCTTCGTCGAAAGAGAGATAGCGGGAAAAAGAAGTACATAAGTTATGCTGTTTTGCATATAGGGAAAGCCTCAAGGGCTATATATACAGAGCCGGTCCAATTGCAAGAAACAACGTTGGGAAAACCAACAATTTTGAGTAATATTAGTACTATTGCTGAAAAGATGCCCTCGTTTTAATTGTATAAAGCTTGACTAAGTTCGTGGCTCTCTAGAGGCCCGCTTTGTGAATGGACGCCCTTGCCCACAAAGTAGGCATTATATTCCAAATCCAAAATAGGTCCTTAGCTAGCTATCACCCCTAAAAGATAAAAGGAGGAAGGGCATTAGTCATCCTACCTTCTTTTCACAATTTTGGTTTAATGATTCATTTATCAGAGATATATATATATATATAACTCGTAGGTAGTGTTAATGTGATACATCTCTAACTTCTGCTACTTACACCATGGGTTTAGGAATTGATACTCTATTGTCACATTTTTAGTGATTTATTCAATCAAGGCTGATCTTGTGGTGATGAAAGTGAAACCAAACTCATCATATAAGTAATATTTGGTTACTTTAATATTTATTTCATTGGTAGACTTATATACAATGATCACCGTTTTTTTATTAACAAAATGTATATTTCTAAAGACTTTGATCTTAATGCGGGAAAAATTTATGCTAATTTTTATTAATTTGTTCTACAATATGTCCTATAAATTTTTAAGATAGACGCCGTAGTTTAAATTGTTAATAAATTTATTCAATGACTAAAACAACATTATCTATTAATAAAATATAAGTGTATAATTCTTATCATCAGTTTTACTTATAAGACTTATTTATCATGTTTAAACGTTAATAGCAATGGTGGGTCCTAAAAATCTACAGCAAACCATTTTTCCTAACAAAAGTTATATTCCTAAAACTTTCGTCCTATAAACACAATTGCAATTCATGATTTACCCGTGTTGAGGCAATAGCTAGCATTAGTCCGATTATTAATGGTTCGTTTGGTGAACACATTTTATTTACATTGCATTTGAATGAAACGCATTGAATGCAATTTGTGTTTAGAGAAAAAGTATTAACATTGCATTTGAATGCAATATGTGTTTGGATGAAAAGCATTTGAATTATATTTTAATAATAAATATGTGATGTGATAGGTAAAAGTAGAGAGAAAAAAAAGAGTGAGAAAGAGAATATATGATGTAATTAATAAAAGTAATAGAAAAAGTGAAATAATGAATAGTAATTGTATTGGATTTAAAATGTGATGTGATTGGTATTTGAATGAAATGTTTTTGTATTTGGAGGAAAATTATATTGTATTTAAATGTAATACAGTCTGAATGTGTGTGTCTAACATATGCTAAATCATAATTTAACTTAATTGATATTGCTTGTGGTGGATATAGCAGGTGAAATGTATAAGTGATAATTTTGTTCCTCGCAGACATTTATACGTACATGGACCTATATATTATACGCACACAGAATTTTTGCAATTTTACGACGAAAATATGATGTCAAACCTTTTTACACAGGTTAATTCAAAAGTGAAAAACAAAAAATAAAAACTTTTATGCTGGCTAATTCACATCTGGCGGTACCGACCAAATATAATATATATATATAGTTACCAAGTGGAATGTGAGAGAAAGAAGAAGAAGAAGAAGAGAGAGAGAGAGAGAGAGAGAGAGAGAGAGAGAGTGGTAGCTATCATTTCTGTTATGGGACCTAAGTTGACAGCCTTGGGATCGAAGGCTGAGATATTAATCATGGCATAGAGGAAGTATAATCATCTGCCTGTAATTGCAGAGAGAGTGCCAAAAAAAAAAATAAAGCACACCAAAAGAGAGAGAGAGAGAGAGAGAAATAATAAGTACTCACGCTCTCCCTCTCTATCTTTCTTTTCAAGGCTACTTTAGTTGTAAGATGTAAACTTGAAAGAGTAAAGAGGAAACTGATCATCAGCACCAAAAAACAAAACAAAAAAAAAAGGTACTTGTATTAATATTAGCTTAGCCAAAAGCAAAGATAGGGAAGGTAAGTATCTGTGTGGGAGTCACCCTGATCATCAAACGTTGTTCCTTTGAATACAGTAAGAGAGAGAGAGAGAGAGAGAGAGAGAGATTCCTGAAACAAAGCTATTATAGATATATATATATATAGTTATATCGCTCACTCTTAAGCTAATATTTATAAGTCCATCGTCTTGGGATTCTCAAGCTTTAAAAGATAATTATAATTTCGATCATCATGGAGTCTGCAAATCTTCAGCTCCCAACAGACCAGCTTGTTGGGTCTCCTCCTAATCTGGCTGCCCCATCTTGCTATGGATTTGGAAGCACCAACATCCTTGCTCCTTGGTCCTCCTCAACCACCACCACCACCACCACCACTTCTTTGTAAGCTTTTAATTTCTCTCTCCTCCTCTCCTACCCTCTCAGTTATTATAATTTTCTCTTTCTTAATTTCCTTTTTTTTTTTCCTTAGCATAAAACACACATTTAATTTGACTTTTTTTTTAAACAAAAAAAATTTCGGAATCTTTTTTGTTCTCTGATTTGATGTTAAATCAATCAGAAAGTACCCCCCTCCTACTGCTCACCACTAGAAAATCTGCGCAAGTATTCCGTTCTTGTCAACCATCCCATGATTTTTAGTACTAACTTCAGGTGATATTTTAGCCACACAAATAAAAAAAAAAATATATATACAATTATAATGTTTTCCCTACATATAATTAACCTGCTAGTTGCTTAATTTAGTTTCACTATTTTGATAAATGTGTTTACGCAGTACTAATACAATTACCAGTATCGTTCATGATCCGAATCGTCGTCGCGATGTTCTTGTCAGCTCTGATATTCATATTTCTGATCTGAGCAGCAGTAGTACTAGTACAACTACTACTTCTAATATGGTTCAGGACCTGGGATTTCCCTCTGACAATCAGTCGGATTACAGTGACCAGCTTGCAAGGATCAAGGAAGAGTTCTCGGAAATCTCGTTCCCCAAATTCACGGAACTGCTAAACAGCCCTTCCAATAGTAACATTGATGATTACTACGGAAACACTCTCTTTAAAACCGGTTTCAGAGATCCTAGTTGTTGCAGCAGTGCCTTTGCCGACCACCATCAACAGCACCATCAGAATCCGTTAATGGTCAAACCTAATTTGTCGTCTAGCTGTCATCAGATCAACGCTCCAGATTTCGACCCCTCGAATGGTCCTACTGATCATCATAGTAATAATCATGATCAGAACTCGTGTATAAATATTAGCAGTTCTGGTTTTGGAGGATTGGCTGTACAGGGTTGCAGAGGACAGTTCAGCCAGATTTATCCTAGTGTAAATGTTTCGAACTTGACCCAATACTCGTTAATGGGGATGAACTTGATGAAACCAACTGGTTTGGATCATCATTTTGCCTCTGCAAGGTTATACAATAGTAGTTCTGTTAATGGTCAGCCTTTTAGTCATTTTGGTGTTGACCCGATTCAGCAGCAGCATAGACTATCATGTAGTGGCAATAGTAAAATGGTAAAATTTTAATTTTCCTTCTTCATTGGTATATGTGTGTGTGTGTGTGTGTGTTTCGATTATTTTCCAATTAGTTTGATTAGCTGTTTGGTAAAACATCAACTTCTATTAAATTATTTACATGTTGATTACACTAAGTAATATGTAATTGATAGGGATTGACAACTACAATATACCAGAAAAAGTCTAGTTTTTTTTTCTTTTTATGTTTCATGTTGGTTAGATACAATTTATCCGAAACTTGAATTTAGCACTTTGTTCCTTCCTCGTACCTTTTATTCACTTGTTTATTTCTCATAAGCTATTACAGATAGCTCTCTTTCTTTACTTTACTTTTTTTATAATTAATTTGAAGTTGTAATTTTTTTTTATATTAATGGTCGTTGAATTTAGTTGAATTTACCCTTCTTTGCATGAATTTTGCCAAGATATCACCGTTCAACAGTGAAATAAAGCGACCTTGCAGTTTGATGGAGCCAAAAACGAGTACCCAAAACAAGAAATCGAGGTTGGAGTCCAGAACTTCTTCATGCCCACCTTTTAAGGTGCCTTCTTCTTTTTAGTGTTTAGTTTTTATTTTTTTTATTTTTAATCTACTACTCAGTTTTTTTTTACACGCATTTACGGCGTTCTATATAATTTTTCTGTATCTACTAATCTTTATGGAGTATTATATATTTGTATCTGCATATATTCATACATATATATATATGTATGTATATATGAAATACAGGTTAGAAAAGAAAAATTAGGAGATAGAATTGCAGCTCTTCAACAGCTGGTCTCCCCCTTTGGCAAGGTAATTCAAATAGCACACATATTTATATTCCAATACTACTTTGGCCTACCAAAAAAAAAAAAAAGAGTAGTTCGTGCCTCCTGACCACCTCGTGTATAATAGTTAATATTTGCCTTCAAGATTAAGATTTCCTTTAGAATTCTCTCTGGGAGGAAAAATAAAAAACGAGTGAAATTCTATAAAATTTCCTTTAATGAGTTGGTCGAAAACGTGTATGTGCGTGCGTGCGTGCTTATGTGTCCATAAAGTCCATTTGGGAAGCTTGATTGAAAAGATATTAGCAATATTGGAGCTTAAGACCATGAATGTAATATATATATATATATACTAATACTATATCTGACATAAAAACGAGTGAAAATAATAAATTTAATATGTTATCCTTATACTTTAATGTATATTACAATTTTGTGTCCACAAAGTCCATTTGGGAAATTGATTAAAAAGATATTAGCAATATAGGAGCTTAAGACCATAAATGTAATATCAATATACTAATACTATATCTGACATAAAAACGTGTGCAAATAATAAATTTAATATCTGTTATCCTTTTTGCATATACTTTAATGTATAGTACAATCTTTGATGTTATATCTATCTTTTTGTTATAATCATTATTAAAATTGAACAGTGGTATGAGTAAAGCTTTAGTATTTAAATAATTTAAAAATAACTATATTGTAATGATTAAATAAAAAAGTTAAGACATCTGTTAATAGTTTGTTAACATAAAATTAGAGAGTGAGTTTTTTTTTTGCCTAAGTAATAAAATTTAACTTCGATGAATGAATTTAGTATTGCATTGGAAATCCAATGTAGTGTTTGCAATAGTATTTTTCTGTTACTTGGACATTTTATCTGGTTTAATTAATTAATATTAGCACTTTCTAATTTGATATATTATATAAGACGATGGCAATGTAATTCTTTGCATGCCTTTGGTGGAGAATATTGCAGACTGACACTGCTTCCGTACTAATGGAGGCTATCGGATATATCAAATTCCTTCAAAACCAGGTCGAGGTAACCAATTTCCATTTTTATACGCGCGCACACACACATACGTGTGTGTATGTATGAGTGTGTGTGTGTGTGTATCCTGTTCTATATATCATTTTGAATTCTTGTTCTTACATATCAAAGCAGTAATAAGTAGATATATTTATGCACACACGTATTCAAAATTCTTCTAGCAGTATTATTGCTTCTTCTGACTATACTCATAATCTTAAACTACTACTACTACTTCTGGTGACTAAACAATTGTGTTATCTTTCTTTTTTGATCGTGAAGGGCGTAGAAGAATAGATATGAATTTTTTTCTGAACAAAATCATGCAACCACTACCTTAATAATATATATGTTGCAATTAAGCCGACCACATAATTACATGATTTGGGCATCGTTTCCTTTTATATATATATATATATAAGTGCCCGCGCGCGCATCGTTGAAAGTAAAGCATGAAAGAGAGAGGGGGGTTAATTAAAAGTTTCTTGTGGCCGGTTTCATTTGTGCATGCAGTTGAATTGGATTTGGTCATTAGGTTTTTGAATCTTGTAATATTAAACCTTTTGTTCTTGATAAATACTGATTTTAATTAATTTGCACAAATTTGTATTGTTTTACGCAGTCACTAAGCGTTCCATACATGAAGTCCTCACGCAATATGAAGTCCGGTAAAACCACGCAAGGGGTGAGAGCTAACATTAATTTGTACATGTATATAGCACTTCTGTTAATTTGTTATAATATTTTGGGTTATAATAATCAAAACAACATTATGTATTTACGATTTCAGGGTCAAAAAGATCAGAGTGGAAATGGTCTTGAAGAGCCAAAACGAGATCTCAAAAGTCGAGGACTTTGTCTAGTACCACTCTCATGCATGTCTTACGTTACAGGCGATGCTGGCGGTGCAAGTATTTGGCCACCAGTGCCTAACTTCGGTACTGGAAGAATTACTTGATTTATGAATGAATGATTTTATCTAACTCATGTAGATTATATAATAATCATCAACGTTTAGATATCTACATATATATATATATGTATATAGGGAAACTACGTCAACGTACCACTAAATATTTCTAAGTTCTATGTTGTTCAAACGCCCTCTCACTCTCTATATACATATTGGCCTTAATGGAGCAAATTTGGTCATCCTGCAAAAGCGAGTTCTCCAGGATGGACCAAGTTTGATCCATTAACATATTCATGTACCATTATTTATTTTTCATCATAAATTTAATGTAAAAGGATGCTCATGTTAGTTATCTTTCGTTTATTTTTATTTTATATATTTGTTGGAGCTCTATTCCACGGCCAGAGATCCAACATCCGAAAAGGGAAGAAACCTTCGGAACAAAAAATGCACAAGGATATCCATTTGACGACTAACCATCATTAAATAAAGCTATAGAGTAGCGTATTGTAATTACATAACAGCTTGTGGAATTGGTGTATGCATGGGATATTTTATATTCATACATAATAAAAGATTCGTAAGTAACCTGCCGAAAGAGGTAATATCGCTGTCAAGCCACCTCAAAACATATGTTGGTGAAAAAGATTGAGCGTGACGAAGCATCCTCTCTTAAACTCTCCACATATTGCACTAAACTTATAAGGGTTTTTAGCACTATTACCTCCGTCTTACCCTTAAAAAAAAAAAAAAAAAAACACGCTTTATGGACTTTTGCAAACTCATCCCAGAAACTTATAATTTTTGTAGGTTATCCGTTCAACTTTTAATTTTTTTGCTACGTGTCCAATTTTATTGACTTTTCCGTCGAATTGTGATTTGAATTTAGAAGATTTATACTAGGATCTAAATTGGATTTGATAATTTTGTCCGGCATGGGATTGAATTACACTACATGACAAGTTTGCTAAAGTGGAATTAAAATATTGCAACTATTTTGAAATATTTTGAAAATAGCAATATTTTTATTTTATTTACATTTGTAGGTAATTCATTACCATTTAAAGCAGTTTATATGTGGTGCACCAAATGGGATATAAATAAGTAAAGCCCTATTTTGATTGATAAGTGAGTTTTATACTCGTGAATTTTAGTACTTTTGAATTAGCATCACGTTGGTTTTTTAAGTGTTTTCATGGTTTTATGTGTTTTCTTTTTTAATTTATAAGTTGGGTTGAGTTGGTTTGTTTTGGTGCATTTGCAATACTTCGAATATGAATTTAGCATGAAAATGGGTTTTTGAGAAAAAAAAAAGAGCCAAAGCCACGGCTCAAATCCTTAAGGCCATGGCACTAAAATTTGAAGGTGACAAAAACCCTAGTGAGGCCACAGTATTTGTGTGAATCTTTTTGAAATTTAAAACTTTGAATTTTAAAACAAGTTATCATATTTTTCAAAATCTATAAATAGGATCTTTTAGGGTTTATTTGTTGGGTTTTTGGCTACTGTTCTAGAGTTGGAAACAAGAAATGAAAAAAGAAAAAAAAAGATTAGGATTTAGAATTCAAACTTTTAGGATTTTATTTTGAGTTCTTGTTTTAGGCTTTAGTTTTCTATAAAAATTTTTAGAGATTGCATCTTAAAGTATCAAGAAGAGAAGAAGAAGAAGAAGAAAATTAAGAGAAAAATCTTGGAGACTTGTAACAACTCTATAAAAGGGTTTTTTTTTTCTAATTTTTATCCTTTTATTTTTATAATTTAAAAATGCTTAAACTTATCTTTTTTAGATTTTTATAGTTTTATTTATGAATTAGTTTTTATTTTCTAGGGTTACGATCTAGTCAGACTATGATTATATAAATTTTTCTATTTTAAACTGATCAATATCTATTCCAATTGTATGTTAAGTATTTTAATTTGTGCTTAATGCTTATGATTTTATGGCCAACCATTATATGATTCAGAGATTCAATTTGAGATCGAAAGGAGATAATTAAGTTTGTTATAGTTAGAATACTATTAGTTTTTTATAGGATAGAGATATACTTATGAGCCGTGTGTAGTACTAAGAATTTCTTATACTTAATGAAATTTGATGGGTTGAAATTGTCATAAAGATGTAGCAAATTTACCCATTGAAATGAATTGTTTAAGTTTTGAGAAATATTAATAATTATATTAATGAATTTCATTGGCAACATAGGAAATGGATATTGACTGGTTAAGTTAGAGAGTTTAAATATAATTAATATAGTGAAATTAGAAACCTAAAGCTTTACCATATTATTTTTCTTTAGATTTTATTTTGTGTTCACTTTAGTTTATTTTTAGTTTAATTTATTTTTATTCAAAATAATTTTTCTTTCGATTTATTCAAATAAAATTAAAGTTAATTCAATTTCAATAGTTAGTAAGCAATCAATCCTTTTGAGATCTATATTGTTTCTCATCACTTTATTAGTTGTAAACAATAACATGTACTTGCATTCACAAAATCTGCAATATTGATATTTTAAAAATATTCTAAAATTGTTACTAAATTTCAACTTTACTGTCGCAATTTTTCAATGTTTTTTGAGGAATGTCCCAAAAAGATCTTTTGAATATTGCCCTATCTATAATAATTTTAGGATTTTTACCCTCATATAATATCAAATAAAAAATAATTTTAGTATAAAAATCTAAATCATAAGATAAAAATCCTTAATATATGCATTAAAGAAATTATTTCCAAAAATTTCCACTTTGCTATATATCTCTAACTAGCCATAGATTTATTACGTTCCAACCAAAACTTATTGGGCTCAAATTTTAGCGTGTGCATATGGGTTTGTAAACTATGTTTGAGGCCCAATGGAATTACGAAAGCCTTTATTATGAGAAGAGTTAGATATTTGATAAATTAGAGTTAATATCAGTTTTTAAAAAAAATATATTTATAAGATGTAAGTAAAAAATATTCATAATAAATAATAGATTTATCAAATAAATGTATATTTTACTAAATAAATAATATATCTATAACATGTGAATAAAATTGATAAATATGTAAATATATCATTTATTTAATATATAAATATCTAATTTATTTGATAAATCTGATGTAAATTGATTGTTTATATGAAAATCTACTACTTATTACACGTATTTTTAAAACTTGTTATTTACTATAATTATTTTCTAAAATGGCTATTTACTTCATTCTCTAAAAAAAAATAGCATAATTTTACTAATAGAGTTTGATATATAGGAAAGAAATAATGTTTTACAAGTGGCAAAAATTTCATTATAACCCTTCTTATGTATTTTTTTTGGTATACAACGTGAAAATCATTGTAATAATTATTAGCAGGCAATTAAGTTATTCTTAAAATGTTTTAAAAAAAATTTTTTTGACATGTTTCAATTTCACTTATGGCTCCATATGCTACATGCTATATATTTTCTTGTCATATACCTTATCGACACAATGGAAGTGAATCGAAAACAAGCAGTTCGTGAAGAGGACGATAGGCCAACCTTGTAGGATCCAGTTTTAACATATATATATATAACATTTTACATTAAGAAAGTTGTATGATTTGGTTTTTATCAGAATGAATTATAAATGATTATGGTAACGCACAATAAAAAAATATATTCCACGTAGTATGTTTTCAGATTTAAAAAAAAAAAAATTCCAACATAGGATGGTTTCAGTCGAGAGTCGAGAGTCGAGGCAAGAACACTAGCAATTCTTGCACACATTCATCAGCTTCTGCCGAACAACGGACCTCTTGGACCGGGCAATCCTTTCTTGTGAGTGGGCCACGATAGCCCATCATTCCTATCCCAAAGCCCTCAAAACCCCCTCTCTCTCCGGAGCATGTGGGCTCGAAGCTAGCCAAAACCTCTGAAAAATTAACTTTGGCAGTGGGAAAAAATGTAGGAAAATATTAGTAAGTTATTTAGAAGAGTTAACTTTGGCAATTAGATATGTAGGAAAACATTAGTTAGTTATTTAGAAAAAAAAAACTATTAGTAAGTTATTGATCAGAATTAATAAGTGAGTGACTGTATTATTATTTTAATCGTGATCAATCAATCACTTCATTTACTGATTAATTATTTTCTAAAATTATCATTTACAGAAGTTCATCTATTTATTAAAAAAACATTTGAAAAAGGGTAATTTTCCTACATATCCAATTCCGTACAGCGTATAACTCTAGGTTTCCCTCCAAATTAGTTTAATCACCAACAAGAAATAAGAAGAACGTTTTCTTTATCAATTCGACTCCAAAAATTCTCAACAGTACGCTGAAACTACCATTTCAATGATGTGTTGGTAGCCATATGCTATACTCACCGGCCATACTCTTTCACCAGCAATTATATGCGGACAATGAGTCAAACTAAAATTGCACCAACGAAATTTTAATTAATGTCAAGTGTTTACATTTAAAAATTTTTATTGGGTTATTAGACCCTTAAATGGATGGATACACCCCTTTTAACTTGTGGCCAAGCCTACACTCGAATACTAATTGATGAATAATCTCTGTAACTTAGCTTGAAAATCTAATCTTAAAAAAAAAAAAAAAATACATAACACTTAATTCCTATTTGGTTATAGGTGTGTTGTAAGTTTTGAAGGGTACGTTCACCGACTTTGATATCAATGAATAGCAAATCCTATTTGGTTATAGGTTTGTTATAAGTTATAAAGGGTACATAGATCAATTTTGATTTCAATGAATAGCAATTCCACATCAAACACATAATAAGAAATAAGGCCTTCATCTAAGTATAAAAAGAGTAATCTCACCATCTCAAGACATTTCAATGCTTAGATTTGTCTTAAAAAAAAAAAATGAAAGGATCTCTACAATCTCAAATTAATCAAAGGAAATAAAATGATAAAGGCCACACTTTCAGTTTTTGAGACTATCCATGTTAGTTCATAGTCAGCGCTTACAATCCATGTTAATACCCCAGTTGCCCACAACGATATTTGGCACAATTTATTCATATTTAAAACCAACCTTTAACCGAAAAAATAGTATTTAGCATGAATCTAAAACGTGAAAGTATAATTACGGTATGATTAGTATAAGAACTTTTGAATAACCTAAAAATGCAATTTATAAAAATACAATGTATCTTGGGTTAGGTTTATTAAAAAAAAGCATCTAATTGATTTGTTTAGCAGTGTAAATTTATACTATCATGTTATATTTAATAGATATAACTTTATATTTTACCCGTCATCGCTCTATATTAACGTTCGAAATTATCAAATTAACATTAATGGCAATGACCTATTCATATACATTTGTAGTGATTAAAAAAACCAAATGGTCATTGTCATTAAGGTTATTTGGTAATTTCAAAAGTCAATACTAAATATTTATTACCAAATGATACAAATTTACTTCTTAAATGTAATATTCATTTACAATCAAATATCAAAGGTAATTTAAAAAAAAACCCTAAAAATAAGGTAAAAAAAGATAAATATATTACCATCCTGTTAGTCTTGTTTAACTCCATCAAATAAGGTAATTTTTATTTTAATTTATGAAAAAGAATGCAAAGAATTAATATTTGTTGTCTCAATCTCAAATAAGACCGCATCGACAATGCATTTTCTTTATTCCAAAGAAAATTATCCGAGCACACTAATTTTGGACTAAATTGTAATACAGTCTTTTGGTAAAAGGGCAATTCTAATAAATTCTTGTGGGGTGGATATTTATGAATTAGGATGATAAAATGATAAGGGTTATTTATATAAATATCTAAATTAGAGATATTAAGTTAAAAAATATCCACTCTATCTTTTATCTTTTATTTATATGAATGTCTAAAATATATTTTTAAAGACAATATTATCTTCTATAAAAAATTGAAAATTAACATTAAGAAATTATAAAAAAAAGAAAACAAAATATGGAAATAAAAAACATTTGAATAAACACGTTAAGATTGATTTTATGGTATTGGTAATCATATTTTGTATAAAAAATTTTTTTAACTTTTATAATAAGGAAACTTTTTTGTCTAAATTATCATAATTTTTATTTTATTATAAATGATATAGCACATTATAATAATTTTGTGATTTTTCTAGTTCATTATGGTAATTTTGGGTTCTTTATGGTAATATTGGATATGACATTTTTAATAGTTAAAATATGTATTTGTTGAAAATTGCATATTCATTATAATAATTTCATATCCTTTATTATAACTAAATACAAAAAATAAAGACAAATTATGGTTAAAATAATGTTTGGGTTTATTAAAAGTAATTTAGATTTATCAATAAAAAAATTCATTATTAATATCAAAAAATAAATAAAAAAAGAATATGAATAAAATAAAAATGATATCAAGTGTTAATAAAAAGACAAAATAGCTATTACATATATTTATTTTTTTAAAAATAAATTATATAATATCATTAAAAAAAAGGGATATATTTGATATGGAACACTAAAAATGAAATTTTAGATTATTTACTTCAAATGATAATTCATGAGTGACAATGTGAGTGGCAAAAATTGCCAAGTCCATTGACACAGCCTGCCAGAAAATGGGTCAGCGTTGTAAGCAGCCTTTGGATTCCAATTTCATCTGCCTCCCCACCGTTTGTGGCCTTTTCAATTTGTCTAAATGTTATTCCTCCACATTTCCAATTCCCATTTCAATCATTACATGATAATATACGACAATATAAGTCGCTAGTTTTTTGCAGTGCATTTTTATGTTGATTTTGCTCCGTACCTTTCATCTTTTATTTGTTTTAAAGAGAGCTTACCAGATTTAGGAGTAGTAGCTAGAAAATGATGGCTAACCTCCTGTTTAGATGGGTGATCATTTTTTTAAAAGAAAATGCTTATTTCAAAAGAGAAAATCTTTTGTTTTCGATGATGAGATGATGTTTAGATTTAAAAAAAAAAAAATCTTTTTGGAAACAAAAGGTTGTTTGTAATGAGAAGAAATAATGTTAAAAAATGTGTATTATGAGAATATTGAAAAAAAATTACTTTTTTTCCTTCTAAAAATATATTGTAAAAAACGTGTTTGAATAAAAATTACCATTTTCTTTCACAGAATGAGAATGTAGAGGAAGAATTTAAAATAAATACCTTTTTATAAAACTTTTTCTCTTTTCAGAAATGAACCTTCTATCCAAACAAAATATAAGGACTCGTATAGGGGGTTGAAACCTTTATTTACTGGATTAAGACCCATTTGAAATAATAAAAGTTGTGCATAAAAGTTGAGAAAAAAGAAAAAAAAAATTTTGTAGCAACCCATGAGGGCGGATAGGAACTCATCCACAAAACAAGCCCTAAAACTTTAAAAATCATAAATTATGTGTTCCTTTCAATCATAAATTGGATCTGGATTATTTAAATGTTGCTTTCAAATGAATATATGAGCCTAATTGTAGAATTTGAATTACATATTGAATGTCTGTTTGGATAGTTTTGTTAAAGATAATAAGTATTGGAGTAAAAAAATTAGTGTGGTCTAGATTTTTAAAAAAGTGATAATTTAGATTTACATATGAGTTGATTTGTTATAAAATAGTCAAATCATGTAAATGCACTTTGAATATTTCATCATTAACTAAACACGTATTTACATTTAAGCAAAAAAAAATTCAAATTAAATGTGTGATATAAACAACTACATGAAAACCTTATCCGTAAGAGTCACTTTATTATTGTTTTTAAATGATTTTAATCAGAATTTTAACATTCAAAGGTACATAAAAGCTCTTACGTATCATTTATTGTTATTATTATTATTGCTATAATGTTGTCACTTGTTATTTGCTTTTTTTCCGAGTAAACAGCATGCGTTTTACGCTTCCCAATTTTTCAAACCACAGGAGCAACTTGTTGGGGTGTCGCTTTCCTATTTAATTTCATGAAATTAAAACATAGGGTCCTCAATTACAGCTAATCCAGAGATTAGTATTTAATTAGTGATTGAACTTTCTCGGTAAATAATTAAACCAATCGGAAAAACCTTGTGAAAAATGAGAAGCTGGTTTGGTTTGAATGCAAAAATCAATTTTTATAAAAAAGGAATATATACTTTGACTACTGGGATGTCCTGTGAAGGCTTGTGCTAATATTATTAATTTAAGTGTGTCTCATCTTTTCTTAAAGTTAAATTAATCCCAAACTTATTAAAATAATGGGATGCATATTCTTTCCCAGCCATGTAGACGGTGCGGCACAAAGTTCATTAATTTATTATTTATTTATCTATTAGACATGATACAATGCTTCTAGAAACAGTTAAATAGTTGCCAATAAAAGTAAAAATTAATAGGTTTGAATCCAATTTGTTTTTTGAGGTTGTATTTGATTGAAAAGTATTTGTTTTGTATTTGAACGAAATATGTGTTTGGATGAAAAGTATTTTAGAATTGAAAAGTTGGATTGATAAAAGTAAAATTAAAAAGTTAACGTGATTGTTTTAAAAAATTTTTGAATAATAATTGTTTTCGTAGCACTGTTGAAAAAGATTATATTTGAATGCAACACTTTATATTTAGTATAAAATTGATTTTCGTAATACTAAAAAACGTTTTCAAAACATGCCATTAATATTTTAATTGTTAGATGAAATTTATGTTCCTATTACCGCTATTTCATTGTTCTAACACGTAAAGAAACGTTTGTATTTTATTATGTATTGGAAAAACTATATATAGTTTTACAAGCGGACTGTGCCATTGGGATGTTTCCTAAAGACAAACTAATACTCAAAGGGCTTCCAGAAGAGAGAGAGGAAAAGGGAAGAGAAAAAAAAAAAAAAAAAAAAGGAAGAAGCTTGTGCTTAGTATTGTTTGTTTATATTTCTTAAAGGCAGGCAACGCAAAATAAAGATAAGAATAAACACGAATGCAGCAACAAGACTATATATATTTTTTATTAATATCATTATTATTTTTATTTTCAAGATCAATAGTACTTGGCGTGAGAGTAATTATCCTATCACGTTTAATGTATTTTAAAAAGACTCGACTCTTTTATTCATTCATTTATTTATCTTTATATTTTTTTAATAATATTATATATTATACCATGTCAATTAAAAATATCTTTTTTAATTATAATATTATGTTACATCAATTTAAAAATCTTATAAAAATGGTGCGTCCTAAAGTTCTATCTTATTATTATGCATTCATCTTAACTTTATTTATCTTAATCAATCTAATGTCACAAGGGCTCAAAACTTATAAACAGTTAATGTAAAAGAAAAAATGATATCCATTTACTTAACAATACTAGATGAAAATTTTTTAAAAAAATATTTTCAAGTCTTAATTACAAGATTAGATAATTTGAACTATCAAGGACAGTTAATATGATCGTTAGAATGGTTTGATATTGAATTAACAGATGGTTTATTTCTTTAAACGACATGAAGGTCTTGTTGATTAGGGCCTTTTTCATTATTTTCATAAGGCTAACGGTATTACAAATAAATTAGCGAATAATCCAACTTAGGATCGGCATTTTCATTTGTGGTTTTCGGTTTCAGAATTTATACTTTCCCTTTATTTTATAGGAATATGTATAAACTTTCATTTCATAGGGTTTTATTCGCACTTCTGAGGAATTTTATTGCTTCTAAATCATACATTATTTTTTTGGTCAGATTTTTGTCTTTAGATTTTTGTTTTCCTAACAAAAAGTTTTAATGAAACAGCAGGCGGCGTTTGGTAAACGCATTGCATTTTAATTGTATTTGAATGAAATTTGTTTTTTGAATGTTGTATTTGGTTGAAAAATATTTGTTTTGTATTTGAATGAAATGTGTGTTTGGATGAAAAGTATTTTAGAATTGAAAAATTGATGTGATTGGTAAAAGTAGAGATAAATAGTAGAATTAAAAAGTTGATGTGATTGTTTTAAAAATGTTTTGAATAGTAATTGTTTTCGTAGCACTATTGTAAAATTTGTGTTTGGTGTAAAATTGTATTGTATTTGAGTAAAATTAAAATTGAATACTTTCCCCAAATACCCAATTAGAATATATCCAATAAGATGGCAATATGATATTTATTTCTTTGTTTTATCTATTTATTTGCAGTGGTTTTGTTCTTTTTATTGAACTTTATTGTATTTTTTATTATTCATTTTATGAGTGATGGATGAAAATAAAGCTAAATAAGTATCGATTTGATTAAAATATTTTGATATAGCTATTGATTTCATCGTTTATATACATATATATATATATAAATTTGAATCTCTATTTTTTTAATTCGGAAATTGATGTAGAATTTTGTAACGACAGGTAGTAAAATATAACCGTGCACCGTTCCACGACCACATTCACGCAGTTTCCCTGCTATCAGATTTCATGGGAAGAAAATTCAGGGATTTTGATATTTTGCGGGAAGAAAACAAAAACAAGGAGAAGAA
Source organism: Antiaris toxicaria (assembly GCA_035233585.1). Lineage (NCBI taxonomy): Eukaryota > Viridiplantae > Streptophyta > Magnoliopsida > Rosales > Moraceae > Antiaris > Antiaris toxicaria. Next base: position 25,098,464 of record CP141160.1, on the reverse strand, counting down.
AAAGAGATATTTTAAAGAGGAGGAGCCTTATCCAGTTCAACTTGGCGCCGCGGTACACGTGGAGCTCATTCAGCAATCTTGTTTCGTCGGCCGCCGGCAATTTTCTCTGGCAATACACTATCTGATGACGTCATCCGCATGAAGCGTGGGTCAGTGCTCAGACGCCGTTTTATCCACTTTGGTGAAAATGTCGCATCTACCCTTCTATGCTCTTCTAATATCTTCAAAGAGTTCATCCCAAAAAAAAAAAAAAAAATTTAGAAAAGATAATATATACTTAAAATATAAAATTTTTCCCCCATTCAGAGATGATAAAATATATATTTTATATTTTAAAATAGAGGTAGGTGTAAATTTACGAGACTGTACAAGCACACTCAAAATATAGAATTTAAACTTTAAATTTAAATAGAGAGTATTATTAAGAATACAAAAACCTTAATAAATAAAGTGTTACAATCATTATTTTGTAAGCATTTTCAATAAAAATATAAAAATAATTATGCTTTAAATTAGTATAAAAAACATGACAACAAGTATAATCTTAAAATAATATTACATTTAATTTTGGTATAAAATGTAAAATTTAAATTAAAAAATAAATGGTTGATATGTTTAGAAAATCATTAATAAAATGCTTAATTGGAGAATTTACTTTAATAGTTGCATGTTTAACCTTATGAAATTTATACCCGTGTCCCTGATATTGAACTCATAAAAATTCAAATAATAGACGAGGTCTACAATTCAAATTTTGGAATATGTTTCTTGAAAAAAAGAGAAAAAAGCAAATAAGATATATAATAAAAGAAGAGAAAGATTATGATGAGGCTCTACTGACATGATTTATTATATTATGATGAACCCTTTTGAAAGGCTCTACTGATATGATTTATTATTAAATCATTCAAATTAAATCGAATAGTTAAGATAATGTTCGTACATGATAATTATATTGCATATTAGCTCACATTATTATTGGCCAAGAAATAAAAAAAATCCAAGAAAAAAATTTAAAAAAAACCCCAACTTCATCAATGGAATGGTGTATTATAAGTGGTCAACCGGTGGGTTGGAAGTCATCGACAAGGGGTGGGTTGGGGGCTGTCGATGGCAGATTTGGTTGCTGAGGTAGAGTTGGGGTTGTTGACGGTTGAGGTCGCGAAGGTAGGGCTGGAGACCAATCTTGTTGCGAGGGGTTACAGGTAGTCAGCGGGGGTAGATTGAGGGTTCTCAATGATGGATTTAGTCGCAGAAGTGGAGTTAGGGTCGTCGACAACCGAGGTCGAGGGGTGTTGGGGGCCATTGACGGTAGATTTGGTCACGAGAAGGAAGGTCGTCAGGAGAGGGAGCAATCCAAGCACATACTAATCTGAATTGCCTTTTTATATTTTTCTTTATTTTTTTTTAATTTTTAGTATATATTATTAGTTAAGATACACTATAATTATTATATATAAAAAAATATTAATTGTTAAATTACATTTGGATAATTAAAAAAAAAAGAGGCCTATCAGAATTTATGATAAAGCCTTTACAAGAGCTATTCCATAGCTTTTCCTTAAAAAAAAAAAAAAGGACTTTTTATTATTTTGGTTTTATGATAAAGGAAAACAACACTTATTGTGATATGTACATGATAGAACACCTTTTTTTTATTATTTATTATTTTTTGCTTTTGCCTAGTCGAGCAAATTATTGAAATAAAATTTGAATAATTTTTCACATAATTAAATAATCTAATTTTGGTAGACCTTTTTTTTTTAAGAGTTTGATGTATTATTTGTGCAGTTATAAATCTGATTTTTAGGGGATGTTTGGTAAGCACATTATGTTTGTATTACGTTTAAATGTAATATATTAAATGTAATTTATATTTATATGAAAAGTATTTGTATTGTATTTGAATACAATATATGTTTAGATGGAAAGTATTTGAATTATATTTGAATAACGAATATATGATCTGATAGGTAAAAGTAAAGACAAAGAAAGAGAGAAAAAAAGAGTATGTGATGTGATTATTAAAAATAATAAAAAAAGTGAAATAATAAATAGTAATTGTATTAAATTTAAAATATGATGTGATTGGTATTTAAATATAATATTTTTATATTTAGATAAAAATTATTTCATATTTGAACATAATATAAATGTAATATTGTAAACAAATAGGCATTAATGGGGTGTTTGTTTACAGTTTTGCATTCATATTACGTTTAAACGCAATGTAATTTTCATCCAAACGCTAAAGTTTTGCGTTCAGATACAATACTTTTCAACAGTACCTTAAATACATTTACTATTCCATGATATTTTGAAAATACTTTTTTCATTCACACCATATTCTCTTTTTATCTCAATTTTTTTTATCTATTTTTACTAATCACATCAACATTTAAACTCTAAAATACAACTCAAATACTTTTTATCTAAATACATATTACATTTAAATATAAAATAAATATTTTTTATTTAAATATAAAATATATTTAATATATTATATTTAAATATAATATAAGGAGATGTATGGCAAATATTTTTTAGTACCGTTGTATTTAAACGCAATGCAATTTTACACCAAACATAACGTTTTGCATTCAAATATAATCCTTTTTAACAGTGCTACGAAAGTAATTACTATTCAAAAATTTTTTAAAACAATCACATCAACTTTTCAATTTTAATTTTTTATTTCTAATTTTACCAATTACATAAGTTTTTCAACACTAAAATACTTTTAAGCTAAATACATATTTTTTACTTAAATACAAAATAAATACAAAATAAATATTTTTCAATTAAATATAACACTTAAAAAAATAAATTATATTTAAATATAATTAAAATTAATACCTTTATCAAACTATGCATAAATATAATACATCTACCTAATATTAATAATTTCAAAAGTTAAAGTACCCTTTTTATAGTTATGTTTATTTTCTTTTTCCCTTTTTTTTAATAGAAAATTTAAGGGGGCATTTGGTAAACGTATTGTATTTTGATTGTATTTGAATAAAATTTGTTTTTTAAATGTTGTATTTGGTTGAAAAGTATTTGTTTTGTATTTGAATGAAATGTGTGTTTGGATGAAAAGTATTTTAGAGTTGAAAAGTTGATGTGATTGGTAAAAGTAGAGATAAATAATAAAGTTAAAAAGTTGATGTGATTGTTTTAAAAATGTTTTAAATAGTAATTATTTTCATAATACTGTTGTAAAATTTATGTTTGGTATAAAATTATATTATATTTGAATGAAGTTAAAATGAAATATTTTTACCAAATGTCCTCTAAATAACTTTTGAAAGTTCAAAAATAGTAATCACATTCGGAAGAAAAGGGTTCAGGGCCACGACGGTAATTTGACGCGAAACATAATTGAATAAAGAGCGTCTCCGAGTGGAAGCAAGTGTATTCTATTTCTATTTTCATCGGGAAGGAAGAAGAATCTCTTATCTTCTCTCTCATCTCTCGTTCCTTTTTATCCGATTCTCGTTGTCGGTCTCTCCACCAGAGTCCCAAAGCCCAGTTTGGGTTTTCTTCTTCTTCAAAGCTCTCTTCCATAACCTTTTCCCCCTCGTAGTGTTTCTTCGATTCCGATTTCTACTATTTACACATAAATTTCATCATTATTTGCTATCTTTCCCCTGGTTTTTACTTTCCCGCATTTGGATTCCTGTTTTCTTGATTCTCCCGACGAATCTGTGGGAAAAGCTCCAGCAATCGGAAGATTTCCTTCTTCTTCTGGCGTTGATTGGTGATTAAAAGCTTTTAATTTCTAATCTCTTTTTTAAGGGACAGAATTTATATATATTTACACTTTTTTTTTGGTTAAGTATTTGGCTTAATAATTTGATGATCCGATAAAAATTTCGTTTTTAATAGAGAGCTAAATTTAAAAAATTTTGTTGATCTAAGAGATATTTTCGCAGTACAGGTAATCACAGGAATTTGTTTTATCTAGTCATCGGATTTTGATATTTTATATATGTATAGAATCCACATGCAAATTGTGATTTGTATTTCTTTGAATTTGAATTTTGGTTGATTTATTTATTTAGTAGGGGTGGAGATGGTGTCTTTGAGAGGACCAGTTATTTGTCCCACGATTCGTGCGAAGCAAGTGGGATTGCCGATGGTGGGTTTTCCGATAAAGGCAAGGCTTCTTAGAAGTGAATTCTGGGGATTCAAGGGGATCGGTGGTAGCATCGCGAAGGCGGGTTTTCTTCCTCGCCAATTGAGTGTACGCAAGTGCAGGAGAATTAGTTGTACTTTCAGTTCGTCATCAAACGACAACGGAAGCATGGCTGAAAATTTCAATGAAAATGATGAGGACTATGTCAACTCCAGTGTACTCGAAGCTGGTATATGTTAACTCCAGTAGCCTACTCTGCTATGAATGTTTTCGACTTATATTCATTTTGTTTTGCTATTACTAATCCTGTTAATTTTATTTCTAAATTGATTTTGGGTCCAATGTATGTATATGACTGTTGTGATATGTAGTTGAAGTGAAGAGTGGAGTAGAAGGTTTCATGATCAAAATGAGGGATGGTAGGCACTTGAGATGCGTCCACAACAACCCACAGGGCGGTCATCTACCGGATTACGCTCCACATCCCGCAATTGTTTTGAAGATGGAGGACGGAACCGGTCTTCTGCTGCCAATAATTGTTTGTATGTGTTTTTTTTATTATTTTATTTTTATTATTTTTTGCTTTGCTTTCTTACACTCGCTAGTGTCAGAAGAATAGAACGTTTCAACTTTATATAATATGCCTTGTTTATTATTTTGTGTAATTTCTAAATTGTGTTTTGCTTGTTATTACAGTGGAGATGCCTAGTGTATTGCTAATGGCAGCAGTGCGCAATGTTCAAATTGTATGTTTTAATCTCTAACATGCTTCCCTTCATTTTAGGTGTTTTGATGATTTGTCTTTTCAAAAACTGATGAAGCTTTACTAGATAGTTCGTGGGTACGTAACGTCTTATCGATATGACATTGCAGTATATGTTTCTCTTTCTGGTTTCCAGGCTAGGCCCACACTTTATCAAGTGGTGAAGGAAATGATTGATAAAATGGGCTATGAAGTACGTTTGTTTATATTTCCTCAATTATAACGTGACAATGACTTACTCTGGGTGGTTCTGACTGTGATGTTTCGTATTCTGGCTTCCCAGGTTAAACTTGTTAGAGTCACTAAGAGAGTGCATGAAGCATATTTTGCTCAGTTATATCTTACTAAGGTACATTCTCTACTCCCTTATATTTCAGCTGATCATTCTTTTTTCTTTTTCTTTTGTGAGAACGGTTGAGAAAGATCCTTTTATGTCTTTAAGAGTTTACTGCTGAAACCTATGTATGTGGCCACAGGTGGGTGATGACACGGATTGCATCAGCTTTGATCTTCGGCCTTCAGATGCCATTAACATTGCAGTGAGATGCAAGGTGCTGATATCACATTATATATGTCTTCTTATCTATATTGTTTTCTCATTCTTGAAAAAGCTTCCCTGCATCTAGTTTGTTCTGGCAAGTGAATTGCACACATTGTTTTTAAGTGTTATTATTTTATCATTCAAGATTCTGACTTGATCGTTTCATTCCATTGATTCTCTATGCAGGTTCCAATACAAGTGAACAAGTATCTAGCATACAGTGATGGAATGAGAGTTATCGAATCTGGGAAGCTCTTGACGCAGACCCCTGCTTCGGATGGGCTATTATTTACTGAATTGGATCGGTGAGTTGGGGATAAATTCCCTCTACTTTTTTATTCTCTTTCCATGGATTTATGAATTTATGTCTGTACAAATCCATTATAATCTGCGTTGTGGTTTCGATGAAAAAATATTTATACAAGATGAGGTGGAAGGTAGTCTGACCTCCAAATCTACCAAAGACTACATGATTGGCATGGTAACAAATATTGGTGTTACTCATGAGCTCATATTTTAACTCCCTATTTATTGAGTTAAAAAGTTATAATGGAAAGATGAATTTGATTTAGACTTGCTACAGTTGTTTATGATGGCAAGGATTTTAACAAGCTAAGCAATGTGGAAACTTGTAATGAGAGAGAAGTGTTTTATTCAAAAGATTTGTGTTTCAGGCCAAGTGGACAGCCATGTGTTGAAACAAAGGAATTTAATCTTGTGCGCAATATGCTGATAGCGGCTGTTGAGGAACGCTACAGAGATGCTGGTAAGATATCATCTAATCCGTCCAGACAATTGGTTTTTCTATTAAGAGAGTTGCGTTTCTTAGTGGCAAGAGAAAGCACTTAATAGATGCCAAACATGTGTTACTGACAATTCTATGTTATTCAGTCTATGACATATTTGACACGCTGTCTTTCAACCAATGGGATTAGCCGATTAGGGCATGGTTTCTCAGTGCATTAATTTTTGTTTTTTTGGTTTTCGTTGCTCGGTCATGTGCTCATCCTTCCCCTCTAAAAATATCCGAGAAAACATAAGAACATTGTTTCATAATTTTAAATGTCAACAGTTTATTGTTGATGACATTGGGATGGGTGGTATTGGAGGTCTTTCATTTTTTTTTTTTGGTTCAACATTCCCTTCCTGAATTACAATGAATTTTTGCTTAATTTGTTTATTTATATATTTATTTGTTCTTCGTTCGTCTATTATTCTGCAGCTCAGTGGAGGGACAAACTTAGTCAGCTTCGTGCTAGAAGGAACTTGGCATGATAGGTATAAAGCTCCGTCAATTCCACGGTTAATTCCATAGCTAACTCCCTCTTTCTTCTCTGATTTATTTTGTCTTCCATCATAGGAGTAAATCTTAACTGAGTGTTTTTTCATTTTTGTTTCAGCTTGCTCTACGAATATATTGTATTTGTACATAGCCACAATTGTTCAGACCCGGTGAGGTTGGCCATGTCAGGGCTTAATAGTGCCTCTATCCTCTGCTCTTACGTATTTAGGAACTTGTGAATACTTATATATATATATATCTATATACATGTATAGAGGAATTTTTACTGCCTAAGGTTGAAGCAAGCAACTCTTTGCTGACTGTTGTGTTGGTTATCCTGAATGCTTGTTGTGCAATCCATGCATAAATTGTGGTTTATTGCACCCACCAACTTGATTGTTCCATCATTTAGTGTCGTGATAACGAGCTAATTATTAATAACGTCACCAAACTTGCTGGGGCTGGCTGCCTTAAATCACAATTTGACTTGATGTTTTGTTACAATCATTTCGTTATTCTTTTTCTTTTTCTTTTTCCTTTTTTTCCGTTGTCCTTTTCGCCCAATGTATTGTAAATTTCGGTGTTATTCAGGACTGTGCAGTAGAAAATTACGTTCTACTATGTGGTCTGATTCTTTTTATACTACGAGATCTGGCCATATCCTTGGCCCTGGGCTAGGACTTTTGGTCTTCCCGGCGTTTTTTCCAAGAAAAATAATGCTTCTTTTATGAAATCATGCATGAGGAGTCAGGGACTTGTATGGATTTTTGGGCATTATTAGGATTAGTTGATTTTATTTGCATCTCCTGAGAGCAAAATTAGGGGGCTAGAATTGGCTGACCACACTAGAGCTGGTGATAGGTTGATACTAGACAGTCTAGTAGGCCAAACCATAATCTCTTATGTAAATGACTAAAACAGTCACAGAAGGTCTCTTAAAGTGATTAACCTTCTAAAAATACTGTAATTATCTGTCTCACTTAATCTTAAACACAATCTTATATATTAGTTTACCAAAAATTAAATAAAAGAGTTTGAAAAGATAAAAAAAAAAGTTCGTTTTTTATTTTTGTTGTTCTTGTTTTTCTAAGAAAATTGATCATTATATATTATATATTTAATTTTTTATCGATTAAAATATTTAAAGTGGATTGATAAGGCGGGCAATAATGATATATATATATATTTATCTTTCAAGGGGTATAATACAACTGATCTTACAAACCGAAAGAGTTTTCTACATATTTAAATAATAAAAAGGATAAAAAGATTAATTTTTTTGAAAAATACATACGAATATCTTGAATATTTTTCCCAAATGGATATAATTTTCCTTGCCTTGTGGTGCTTCTTTTATTTAGTACGCATAAATGCAATTACGTATCGGCATTCATATAAATGTGAGAACAATTTGCGAGTTCAGATACTTCCTAACTCCTCCCATTCTTTTATTTCGTACGCAAATGACAAATGATTACCAAACTTGAATCCACCCGTTACAAATTTGAAATGGTCAGACGACTCTGAATTCAAACGTCCCACAAATGTAGTTAGACCAACATCACACAATCAGTCCGGCTTCTCCGAAAATATACATTAAAAATAATAATTTCAAATTTTTAGTACGGTGTTGGAACTTTTCAAGCTTAAAACGGAAGGCATAATCATTTAATTAAAAAAATAAAAAAAAATAAATCTTCAGAATTCAGAAAACGACGAGAAAAATAACTCAGGCGAAAAACAAGAAGAGGGTAAAAACGGAAGTCAAGGGGCATCAGCCACCATCGGCAAGTTCCCGCCAAGCCGCGGCTGTTCTCCACGTGGCAGCTCTCATCTACTTACAATAAGCGAAGACAGGATTTACCACACCGAATAATCATTAACAATAATTAATTATAAAATAATGATATTCTCGTGTCGCCGTTTCTTTCTTTCTTTTGCTTCTTTCTTTCTTTAACTTCTCCAAAACCATTTCGCTTTCGCTTCACTTTAACTTTCGGTTTCGCTTTGGTTCTCTCGGGCCTTTGCCACAGTAAATGACTTTAATTGACTTTGTTTAATTAAATTGGTTTTAACTCTTTATTCCACTCTGACTTCTCGTATTCTAATATTCTATCCTCGGCGAGAGCCCTCCAGGTGTGGTAAACTGCAATTCCCCAAGAACGGTGCTTATTACGATTTAATTATTATTATTATTATTATTAAGGTCGGAAAAATTTATAAATCTGTGTCTCTGTCTCTGTCTCTCTCTTCGTTTTCGCTGTTTCTCCTCTTCAATTTTGGCCTATTTCTGATGAAAAAAAAGCTTGGTTCTTTCAGAATTCTGATGCTTTCTTTTTGGATTACAGTTTGATTTTTGATCTCCCAGAAAGTTTCAATGTCGGGGCCGCTTGATAGATTCGCCAGGCCTTGTGAGTTGCTTCGATTTTTTTTTTTTCCATTTCGTTGTTCAGAATTTTGTTTTCAATTTTTCTTGTCTGACCTTTCGTAGATCTTGTCTGATTCGTGCTATACGGTTTTGAATTGGTTTTTTTTTTTTGGTTTTGTTTTGAATTTGGTGTTGATTCACTTTGAACTGGTGAAATTTTTGAACTTTTTTTTTTTTTTAACTTGGCCGACAGTTGCGACTGAAGTAATTCTGTAATTATCACAATTCAAACCGCCATAATAGACCGATATTGCTGTGCAGGGATGGACTGGAAATCTCGGACTTTGGATTCTTGTTTGGAACACTAAAAAATTTATGAAAAAAAAAAAATTAAACTTTCTTTTGGAAATACACTTGTTGTCATGAAGCAGATATTTTAACAGATTTTTGTATGCAACTTTAATGTATTTAGAAATTAATATGAACACCAAATTTGATAAATCTGACATTTTTTTGAGCCTGATTAGTTTTCAGATATTCATCAGTTTCGTTGTTGTTGTTGTTGTTGTTTGTTTGTTTGTTTTTTTTTTTTTAAATTTTTAAACCTTTTAAGATGAATATTTGTTTATGAGAGCAAATGTATATTTCGTTAGGCTTTGAGGGGTTCTCTGGCCATGACGAAAGAAAGGAAAGGAAATCGGATTTTGAAAACTCAGAGGATGACAAGCGGACGAGAATTGGGAGCCTGAAAAAGAAAGCCATAAATGCGTCATGTAAATTTAGACACTCTTTGAAGAGAAAGAGGAGAAAAAGTGGCCTCCGAAGTAATTCAGTTTCAATCGAGGATGTTCGGGATGTTGAGGAGTTGCAGGCTGTGGATGCATTTCGTCAGGCGCTCATCTTGGAGGAGTTACTACCTCGAAGACACGATGACTATCATATGTTGTTGAGGTACTTTTCTTTCCACACTATGCATGAACGAGTGGTTTCAACTTCTGCTTCTGCTGTTGTCTATGGTTTTAATTCTCTAGTGTTTTTTTGTTCCAGATTCTTGAAAGCAAGGAAGTTTGATATCGACAAAGCAAAGAACATGTGGGCCAACATGATCCAATGGAGGAAGGATTTTGGCACCGACACAATTTTGGATGTGAGTTCACTATGACGGTTCGTTTCTGTTATGCAGGATTGTTTCCGACCTTTCTTGTTGATTTATTTGTTGTTATTTTCCAGGATTTCGAGTTCAGTGAGAGGAATGAGGTTCTGAAGTACTACCCTCATGGTTATCATGGTGTGGACAAGGAAGGGCGGCCTGTTTATATTGAAAGATTGGGAAAAATTGATGCCAACAAGCTTATGTACGTGACCACTATGGAACGATATGTGAGATACCATGTGCAGGAGTTCGAGAGGAGTTTTGCCATCAAGTTTCCTGCGTGCTCTGTTGCAGCAAAGAGACACATAGATTCAAGCACAACAATTTTAGATGTCCAAGGCGTGGTATGTTTTCTGTTGATTTTAATAATTGTTTTAAGCGTTATGGATCTGTGGTTTCTGGTGTTTTTTGTTTGTATTTAATGTTATGTTGCTCGTTCTAATTGCCTTTTAGGGTTTTAAAAACCTAACCAAGGCTGCAAGAGAGCTCATTGCCCGCCTGCAGAAAATTGATAATGACAACTATCCTGAGGTACATAGATTTAATTTGATTTGATTTGATTTTTTTTTGAATACGGTTTGGCAAATTTTTGTAGTATTGCTATCGATTCTTGGGGTCTAAAGTTAAACGTTGCCTTCTAATGTGTAAGTGACATTTGTGCAGACACTTTGCCGGATGCTTATAATAAATGCTGGTCCTGGTTTTAAGCTGCTATGGAACACGGTTAAAACATTTCTTGATCCGAGAACAACCACTAAGATTCATGTATGTTTCAAAAGCTTTTGCAGTCTTTTTGTAGATTCGTATTTAACGAAGGGCTAACTGAAGTTTGAATTTCCCTCAGGTTCTTGGTAACAAGTACCAGAGCAAATTGCTTGAAATAATTGATGCAAGGTAAATGGCCTTCTCGTTATAAAAATTCTGCTTGATTCCCGTTGAATTAAGCTAACTGTTAATTTGTTCTTACAAAATATGCTGGAACTTTTTTCAGCGAGTTGCCTGATTTTCTGGGTGGAACCTGTACTTGTGATGATAAAGGGGGTTGTATGAGGTCTGACAAGGGGCCGTGGAATGATCCAAACATATTGCAGGTTTGTTTCTGAATCTTAAACCCCCTTTATTTTTTTTTTCCCCCTGCTTTGCCTTTTGACACTGCTTTATATGGCTCAAATGGAATGCTTGATTTCATGCAGGTGGTGCTTAGTGGTGAAGCACAATGTTTCAGACAAATAGTAACAGTTTCAAACATTGAGGGTAGAGTGATTTGTGATAAGCCTCGTCTTCCAATGGTATTGTCCGCAAGCCTATACGTACCGTGAGACTTGCACTTTGTGTATGTTATTCTAATTCAATCGCACTTTTTGTTGCCTTCTATTTTTGAGGATTCAGGTAAGAAGTAGTGATACATCTACGGCAGAGTCAGGATCTGAAGTGGAAGAAATGGCCTCTCCTAAAGTAAATAAAAGCTACGTACAACCTAGGTTGACTCCTGTCAGTGAGGAGGCAAGTGTTCATAATCTCTCTCTCCTACTCGCTCCCTATCTCTCTGTGGAAACGAGTGATGTGTTTATAGTCTACAACTGTGTAGTAATGCTGAGACAAAAGCATTGAATATGCTGACTGGTTCATTTTCTGGATACATTTTTTTGGTTGACCACAATCTTTATCTAAGAGTCGAAGGCCAGGGTTTGACCACTTTTTGCTTATCTTTTGTGTGTGCGTGTTTACATTTGCATATGTGTATGTAACATGTTTTACGTTTTCATTTAGTCACATGAAAAATAACTAACCATTTCTGCATGAAGAAGAGGGAATAGGCTCTTATATGAATGTTGAGATCTTTTGATGAAAGATGTTTAACTCTTTTTGTCAATGTGGTTTCACGTTTTTCAGGCTAGAGGGGTTGGCAAGGCAAGCTGCACCGTTGCCTTATCTGATTATGATGAATATGTTCCCATGGTTGACAAGGTTGTGGATGTGGGTTGGATAAAAAAAAAGTCGCAGCCAAATCCATCTGTCCCTGGAGGTTAGGATGTTCAAGTGCACTTTTATATGCTTTGATCAATTACTTTTGCACGCAGGCAACAGTTGTATGAGCAGATATCATGACTGCCATGTTATGCTATTTTAATGTTAAATTTCTATTATGTGGAGGCTGACATTTAGTGAATAAGTAATTTTCTGTGTAGTTACAATTTTTTCAGAATTAGGATCTTTCTATTTTGAGAATATTTTCATCTCCTCATCCAATATTAATCATAATGAATAGCTAGTGGCTGGAATTGGAATAAAAAAATTGTTTTAAGCTTAAGGAACCATGACACGGTGCTTTAGACCACTTTAGTTTGTGTAACATAATGTTTATATTATTAAAGTACTAGCAACAGGACCATAATTGGGCTTTATGCTCTCTCTCTCTATGGGCATATGGGTCCTCATCATGAGGAGAGTTCTTTTTTTTTTTTTCCCTCATTTATTACATGTTTTTTAATATTCTGTGTACCAATGTAGTCTTTTGGAATCCATGGCAGTGCCACCTCATGCATCAAGTATAGAAAAAATCCCGGAGGGAACCTTTTCTCGTTCTTCGGCTATGCTTTTGGAAATCTTTGTTACACTCATTACTTTCATCCGATCAGTGGTATCTCAAGTAACCAATAAGTTTCACTACTCTCTTTTTCCTAATTCTGCCTCCGATGTTCCAAACCTGACCGATGAATCACTTCCAAAAGAGGAGTTCCGTCCCCCATCTCCTGCTCCAGCGTTTACAAAGAAGGATCTTCTTTCATCCGCTCTGAAAAAGCTTGGTGAGCTTGAGGAGAAGGTGGATATGCTACAAGCGAAGCCCTTTGAGATGCCTCACGAGAAAGAACAGCTGCTGAATGCTGCCGTTTATCGTGTGGATGCATTAGAAGCAGAGCTAATTGCTACGAAAAAGGTTATCATCTTTCATTTGATACTATTTTTATCCGATGGTAACAACATACGACCTGCTTTGTTTTTTCTCCTTTCCTTCTTTCTTTTTATTGCCAGATTCTTTCCACTATTCGCCTATAATATTAACACAGATGTAACATACCTTAGGCGATATTTTCACCAGAAAAAGAAAACTAGCATTTATTCTTGTATCAGTTGTTTTGTGAACTTAATAGTCATTATTTGCTTTGTGCTGATTAGGCTTTACATGAAGCTTTACTGAGGCAGGAAGAACTACTAGAATACATAGACAGACAACAGCAGGCCGAACTTCGGGTATTTAAAGATTGTGCTTTTCCATTTCTACAAACAACTGCGACTTTTATTTTTTATTTTTGTCTTAAATTTCTTTGCGAGACTGATGACTTTGTCTCTTTTCTCGCAGAAAAAGAAGTGGTGCTGGTAAAATTTTCTGTATTGGAGGGTGTTTGGTGGATATATTAATGGCTTTTCATACATATATACGTGTGTGTATATATTTATGTGTATGCTTGTATATTTGAAATACGTAATAAAGTGAAATTCAGAGGTGATTTTGTTTTCTTATCAAGTTCCCCCTTTTGCTTTTGCTTGTGCTTGAAAAATAAGGCAAGTTCTTCACGAGTTCACTTAATAATTGTATTTGGGTGGATCAATGACAAATGATGCTAGATACATATGTACTCCTTTCCCTGCAAGTATACAATGGTTTCCTTAGAATCAATCTTTACAGTGTTCTGGTTGGTCTTTAATTGTTTTTGTCGGCATGTCTGGCATCAACGCTTTTTATTTTATTTGATTACTTTTTTGAACTTGGGGTGGGGGGATTTTAACTACAATGAGTTCGGTGTCAGCCTAAAGTAGAGGACATGTCGTTTTGTTTTGTACAACAAGATGTTTTTCAAGTAATAAACTTGTAAGCAACATAAAGGACAACGACGTAATGCTGTTAGCACAAGTGAATTCTGAATATACAAACATGTCGTTTTTCATCAATTTACTGAACTTTGTGACCAGCAAAACATATAAGAAATGCACATTATCTCCCATAATGCAGGTAACATTTGTGATCTTTTCTAACGTGCACGATATTACATTTATCTATAGAGAATTGGCATGTCATTTATCTATGGAAAACCCTTTTTGGAAAAATTGCCCTCGACCGCATAAACGGCAGGGAGCTTCTATACGACACGACGTACATAAGCCTAAGCAACGGCGGATTGCAACGTTTTATATATATATATATATACATACATATATATATATATATATAAAACCTGAGGTGGGATTTAAACTCTTAAGTAATAAATTCATCTACATTGCATAATTTTGGATTGTTATTATCTATTTCCCCCAAGCAATTTTCAGGGTTTTTCTATTTTATTTTTTGAACTTTAGAAACTCTTACTTTACCCCCCTAAATGTTAATTTAGTCCTATTTCCTCCCTTATGTTAGAATATAAGTTGAAGTAGATGGGCAAAAAAAGTAATTTAAGTGCAATTTTTTTTATTTAAATAGAAATCATAAGAGAATTGGTTTAGGAAGACTAAATCTCCCAATTTTTTAATCTAATTTGAAGCCAAAATTATAGTAAAAAAGGACAACTTTAAAATTTAAGGGGATAAAGGGAGAGTTTTTAATATTTAAGAGGCAAAGTGAGAATAAGTTAAAGTTAATAGGCATAGATGAAAATAATTTATAAACAAAGGACATGTCGTAAACTTGCGATAAAGCAAGTCCAAAAGGCACGACATGCCGTTTTCTCCACATCGAATCGATTAATCTGGTTGCGATTTCTCCAACGGATCAATCGCCTTTTCTCCAGCACTAGCTTCCTCTCTAATTGTTGCCGTTATCACAAGTTTAAGTCTCCTTCAACTATTTGGATCAAAAGATGCTGAAACTCGGCAACCGAATCTTCCAAAACTCTTTCAAAACTTACTTTCCCAATCTCCATTCTCTGTGCGCATCCTCACGTTTGTTCGGTGCGTTCAACGTTTCTCCGAGACACAGAGCATATTCAAGATTTTCCACCGTCGCCGGCGACATGAATTCTGGTCCGAAGAGAACGTACCAAGTCGTGGTGGCGGCGACTCGTGATATGGGCATTGGAAAGGAAGGAAAGCTGCCGTGGAAGTTGCCTTCCGACCTTAAGTTCTTCAAGGAGCTTACGGCGACAACGCTGGAACCCACGAAGAAGAATGCTGTCGTCATGGGTAGAAAAACATGGGAAAGTATCCCACTTCAGTTTCGCCCTCTACCTGCTCGACTCAATGTTGTGCTGAGTCGCTCTCGAAAATTTGATGGTTCAATTTCAGAGGGAGTTGTTGTATGTGAAAGCATTTCATCAGCTTTGGAATTTTTGGCACAGCCTCCTTATTCTCAGTCCATAGAGAAAGTGTTTGTCATTGGAGGTGGCCAGGTTTTGCGGTAACTTGATTTTCTCCTTTTCATTAATACGTCGATGATTTAATCGTGAGATCTTCATCAAATTTTGTTAACATTATCATACATTTCTTGATGTGATACGATTTCTACGTCTGGTGTTTTTTTTTTTCATTACTTGCAACAGAATTCTCTTACCATGTTTAGAACCTTTTTCTTAAGTGTAAGATGTTTATTTATGGACCTTTGGTACAGGGAAGCTCTTAATGCACCCCAATGTAATGCCATTCACCTTACTGAAATTGAAACGAGTATCGATTGTGATACCTTCATTCCCTATATTGATTTCTCGTTGTTTCAACCGTGGTACTCCTCCAAACCGTTGGTGGAGAACAATGTTCAGTTTGCTTTTGCTTCTTATGTTCGTTTGAAGAGATCTGCAAGTGAGCCACAAGTTTGTGGCAATGGAGGAGAGTCTACTTGTAGGTCTGGCTCAGATAACTTTGAAGGGGAGAGTTTTACCTTCCTGCCAAAGATTATATTTGAGAGACATGACGAGCTTTCCTATATGGGATTGGTTCAAGAAATCATTTCAAGTGGCTCTCAGAAAGATGACGAGCCAGGGAATGGTACTATGTCAATATTTGATTGTAAGGTAAGGTGACACTTACGTTACGTCTGCTTCTTTCTGTTTTTTAGTTTAGTTTAGTTTTTTTTTTTAATTTGTTTTTGTAATGTTTTCTTTGGATGTTATACGCTGCAGATGCAGTTCAATCTTCACAAATGTTTTCCTCTACTTACTACAAAGGTAATAACTCTTTTTGAAATTGCATGGTTGTTTTGTCACAATAGTCTGTTCTCATGATTATCTTTATTCGGATTGGACAATTCTCCTTCATCATTGGTACGCCCTTTCTATAGACTACAAGTATCCCCAGTCCTGCCTGTTTTCTTTCCATACGTCTCTGAGGCTATTACTTTCTTTTTGTCTCTTACAATATTGCAGAGAGTTTCTTGGGAGGAAGTTCTTCAACAAACTTTAAGGCTTATTAGTGGCTTCACAAAGGAGAAGGTAACCACATTTTGACTAATATTATTGATTATCCATTTTTCATGCTAATTCGCATGCTGACTTCAAAAGTCAAAGCTTTCATCAGTTAGCAGATGTTACTGATGAGACTAAAAACAACTCGGATGATAAGCGGATCCAATTAGCAGCACAAAACCCATCAGATCTTACGCTTGAGGTGAGTGCATGCTTGTTTTAGTCTATTGTTATTCTATCCTCTAAATTTTTATTCTATCTTTTAACTTGCGACTAATCTGAATGTTGCAGCTCCGTGTAGCAAACGGAGAATTATCCTGTCAAACGCATCAACCGTCAACTGACGTGGTTTTCACTCTTCCATTGAGCATTGCATCTTATGCTTTATTCACATGCACGGTTGCTAATGTTTGTGGTATGCAATTCAATAAGAAATAACAGTAGTCTTGTTATTTCTTTGTTGCCATATCTGTCTAATTGTTACTAATATTTCATACACGTATATATACATATATATATATATTTGTGTGTGTATATATATATATATATGATTCATTATAGGACTCATTCCTGGTGATCTTTTCCTCGAAGTTGGAGAAGCTCATGCGAGTAAAACTCATATCAGGCCTCTTCAAGAGCAGCTTCATAGACTGCCTAAACCTTTCCCTGTAAGTAGAAAATAGTCCAACAAAATAGCATAAATGTTAAAATGTCATTTCTCTGTCATTTCGTCCTCTAACCTCATCTTTATTCTCTTGCCTCTGTTGTGCAGATTTTGAAGATCAATCCAAACAAAAAGGAGATAGATACATTTGTGTCAGCTGACTTTGAACTCGTTAATTATGATCCTCACCTATAGGTATGAAAAAGGCAAATCATTGTTCTCTCCAAACTACTTTAGTTCATGTGAACTTTCAAAAATCCTGCTTTTTAATTTTTTTTTTTTTTTTTAAGACGATTGGGGGTACTCTAACTCATTTTAAGTTCTAAACCCACACATCAAGACTGAACTTGTTTGGTTCGGAGGAAGTTGACGAGGCCTTGAAGTGCAAGATGAGCATCGTCGCACTTCATCAGCTCTCCACCAACTTCAGCAGGCGTTGCCTCAACCTTCTTCAGCAACTCCTCAATCTCTCCAAACAGAGGATGTTCCTTGATCTCCAAGTAATTCTTGGCTAATATCTTGAAACCGCTGAAATCGCAGTAAGACATGTGGAGATGCACATCCATTCGGCCTGGCCTCAGCAGTGCTGGATCGAGTTTGTCCTTGTGATTTGTCGTGAACACCACGATCCGCTCGTCTCCACAGCTTGACCACAATCCGTCAATGAAGTTCAACAAACCAGAAAGAGTAATCTGTAATGGAAGGAACCACCATAATGGACTTGATTAAAACGACATTTTCTTTATTTCTACTTTGGACAAATAATCGAGCCAAAGAACATAGTTACCTTATCATCCTGGCTATAATCGCATTCGTTGTCAGAGTTTCTATTCTGCAAATTCATCGAACAGTCGATATCCTCGATCACTAATATGGAGCAATTGCCCGTCCCGATCAACAGCCGTCTAAGATCGGAATTGCATTGGACCTCTTTCAAATCCAAGTCGTAAATGTCGAACTTGAGGTAGTTGGCCATGGCGGCTACCAAGCTCGACTTTCCGGTTCCAGGTGGCCCATACAGCAAATAGCCGCGCTTCCAAGCCTTCCCTACTCTCTTGTAATACTCCTTCCTCGCAATGAACCTGTTCAGGTCATCGATCAACGCCTTCTTGGCCTCCGAATCCATCACCAATGTCTCGAACGTTGCTGGATGATCGAGGTTTATACTTCCCCAATAGTCCGGGCCATTGTAATCCACAGTATGAAGCTTCATCGACTTTCTTTCTTCCTTAATCAGCTTCGCTCTCTCCAAAACATACGGCAGATACCTATTCAGCGCCATTTCTTTGTGTTTCTTGTGGAACCTTAGCTCGTAGCGTCGCACTTCTGCCGCCGAAAAGCGGTGATCGCCATTGCTTAAAACCAAATTCTCATTCCGCGAGGATATCAAAATCCACTTGAATTCGGCACCATTGAAGAAATCAACAAGTTCTTGGTTCTTGTCGATCTTCACGGCCAAATGCCTCTCCTTCTCCGATTTCATGACCTTGATTCTCCGCGTCATGGAGGAGAGCGTGTCTCCCAAGTAAACGCTAGCAGCTTGGAACATTTGGTTCACGGCGTAGCCGTCGAACTCGTCCACGACGACGGTGATGTCAGAGGAGAATCGGGCGGAGAACTTGCGGAGACGCGTGAGGAAGAAATCCTGGACAGCGTCGGGGATGATCTCGTTTGCGACGGTTCGGAGAAGAACTGCGGAGGCGGTGAGAGAGGCGGCGACGGAGAGGATTGTTTTGGTGGAAGGTACCGCCATTTACGGTGAAGACCACATTTTTTCCTGCGGTTTCTTTTGCTTCTGCTCTAGTTGTTTCTGGAGTTTTGGAGATTTGAGATTTCTTGGAGAAGAAGAAAGAAGAAGTATCTAAAGAAATCGAAATGTTCCACGCGCAATCGTGGACGACAATGATGCGGATGGTTCTGTACGATGACGTAGCTCTACATTACAGTATATATAATAAACTTCGGCATTATTAAGGAATATCTTGTTCAAGCCCATTGCTGAGAAGAGCCCAATCAGGGATTTGGCCCATTTACCGGTGAACTAAATTGGGCTTGAACGTTTGTTAAACTCAATACTTTTGGATAGGGTTCGTCCAATTTCTAACGTGGAAATTGTAGTAAATAACGTTTTTATGAAAAAAAGGGGAATAAATAACAAGATTATAAAATATTTAAAGTAAACAAAATATTTACTAAATAGATAATTTATTTGCCCGATGTAAATTACTTTAAATATTTTGTAATGTTGCTATTTATTGTAACAAATTATTGTATTATTTACTTTTTTATTTCTTCTGGTTCGTTCGTCTAATTACCCACCTTTCAAGGGTATATTCTTTTTTTTTATTATTTTGAAACATTATTAAGCTTCTTAAAAAGATTAAATCGCCTTTTTATTATATAATATATATTTTCTAAATTACAGACAAAAAAAAATTGCACATAAGCAGTATTAGATGGTGATTACAGAAATAATTTAACATTAATTTTATATCTAATTTCATTATAAAGTATAAAATTTGAATATCCCACCCCTAATTTAAAAAAAGTGGTATTGGATCTTATTTACACATAATTTCAATCGCAAAGGTCAACCTTTCTAGCCTCTACATGCTTATTTGTAACCATCCAAATCATTTTAGTGGAAAATCTCCTTTAATAATGTTTTATTTATTTATTTATTTAAAGACGTTGACAAAGGACAAAAATAGAAGAATATTAAATTAGACGAAAAGCTTTACAAAAGTGATTAGACTTCATCAAAATAAAAAGTAACGTATGCATAGCTGTCTGAAAGTGAACAAAGTATTCAACACGTAACCATCTATCCCAGTCATTTTCCTTAAACATGAAAGTTGGATGACCTTTCATGTGGACTAGAATTGATTTTTGCTTATTTTTTCGCTTTGTTATTGACACATCAAGATCCAAAACATTTGACCAAAAATTCAGTTGTCGGGATTCCACACACAGTCATGTGTTTTGGTGAACTACCTACACACAACTTTTTAATATTTTAGTTTCAATTGGAGAAACCAAACATTCATATGCCCCACTGGTTCATAATCTTACAGATTATGACGCTACCGCATGGATGCAATTGAGTTTTAATATCTGATAATCTTTTCGCTATCACGTCTTAATAATAGCAATAAATTTTTTTTTTTTGCTTCAAATAATACCAATAAATAAGATCTATTTACTTCGTAAGTTTAAATAATAAGTTTAAACAGAAAAATCAATATATTGTTAAATAAAAATACTATAGAAAAAGGTTTAAATCATTAGTTTGAACTTACGATTTAAATAGGATAATAATAGATCTTTTAGCAAAAACAAAAAAAAAAATCCTAAATTAGATAGAAAAATTTGCGTGGCTACTCAATCTTAAATCTAAACCAGAGAACCGAGAAGTGAACAAAAGTTCTTGCATTAA
Source organism: Antiaris toxicaria (assembly GCA_035233585.1). Lineage (NCBI taxonomy): Eukaryota > Viridiplantae > Streptophyta > Magnoliopsida > Rosales > Moraceae > Antiaris > Antiaris toxicaria. Next base: position 25,077,730 of record CP141160.1, on the reverse strand, counting down.
AACCTCAAATAGAAACATATAGATATATATATATATATAGATATAGATTTATATCTGCAGAGAACCAATTTGGCTGATTAAGATACAAGAACTACAATCTGACAAACAATTTCAAGCATTTCATGACACACAGGAACTTAGAAAGGACTTACAAGATGGAGCAGTAATGAGTGTAAGTATCTTCAGCAACAACATACCAGACATCGCATCTCTTGCATGCGGCTGGAGGATAAGAAACGACGTCCTTCTTCTCGTCCTTCTTCTCTTCCTTTGGAGGGCCTATACTCACAATCGTGGCGGTTTTTCTGAACTTCCGCACTTTCCCAATGATTCTCACAGGATCAGCTTCACCTATCACTGTCACTGTGTTCTTGGAGGGGTCGAGGACAATGGAAGTGATCCCTTCCAGCCTTGAAATTAACGCCATCACCTTCTGTCTGCACCTTGAGCAGAGCAGTTCCACTGACACCACGGTTTTCTGCAACACAGAAAAAAGAGTCAGAAAACTTTAGTACCCCATTCTCTCTGAAAAAGTACTGTGGCGTGTCAGTTAAATGATAGAATGGGCTGAGAAGAGGATCAGAAATTAAATTCAGTAGCAATTTAAGGCACCACAGAATCACAGACGGGCTGTAAAACATGTCAAAAGAAGTACGGGAGATGAACCTTAGACATGATCTTTGAGACAAATGTGATACCAAAAAAAAGGAATCAAGAAGGCAAACCAGATCAAACTACAAGCGAAATGAAAAATTGGGCTTGTTTTTATTTGTTTTATGCAATTATTTTCGGGTGCTATTTTTCCTATGTTCCAAGCTAAAGTTCGTTGAAGGCCAAAAGAAGTGACAAGTTAGTAGGTGGCTAGAAGTAAATGCCGGTCAGAAGGGTTCTTGATTGAATCACCTATGCTCTCAGAAACCCAATTAATGCACCCCAGAATTTCAGGCTCAAACATTGCTCCACTGGATAAATAACCCGCCTTCTTGTCCCTTTCATGTATTTATCTGGGTAAAAAGCATTCAATAGTGATAAACGCATTGTCACAATTACAGTATGTTCAGCCTTATTTCGATAATACCTTACAAATTTCAAGCGCTGGATGATTGATAAATCAACACAGACTGCTTTAACTTGAGCTGTTTTTGTCAAACGGAATCCAACAACAGAAAGTTTCAACAACTTAAACATCTTTTTACCACCATCCAAAACCTGAAAAAAGCATTGCACAGTATGATCAGCCAGTCCTTCAAGTCTGTAACTTCAATATGTTACTCCCCGGTGAAAAATTCTTCCAGTCTTTGACAAATTATGGTTTTGTAGAGACATGAGTAACGTGGCTTTATTCCGGACGTCTGATAAAAATGATAATGGCCTAAATGTCTTGGGCAATTGGACATAAGACAATAGAGACAGTAAATGCCCTTCACTGGGGTCAGCGAATGGCCATGCTTGCCCCCACCTCTGAAATCTTATTCAATCCCTCTTTTGTCGTACTCAAACCATCAAAACTTATGAGAAGTCTTGCATAGATTCGAGATCAAGAGAGAGAGCAGAGGGAAAGAGAGAGACACCTTTGTAAGAGTTGAAGATCCAATGTTGAACAAACCAGTGTCCTCTCTGATTCCATAAAACTCGTCCTAGTAAAGGCTAATCAAAAATAATGCCGTGGGTCCCATAATCTGCATAGTCTTCCGAATTGGCTGCATGCCGGGATGGAAAAAAGGGCTGCTGAAGGCTCAGTGAGTCTTAAGTAATCTGCTCTTCAAATATGGATTTTATCAATGTAATGGTAGTCCCACACAAGGACTTCAGAAGCCGGACCCAAGAGGGAAATTCCGCATTGTACTGCCCAAAATTTAATCAGTTTGGTCATCAAATCTCTATAAGTGTCAATACTCGTATCTTACTACACAAGAATAAATCAACGAGGATATATAACAAAGAAACTAAACCAGACTGGAAGAATTCCAACATCTAACCAGCTAGGGACGGATTAGTGAACATTAGAGAGTAGCTTCATCCTTTCAAGATCGTTGAATGTTTGTCCTCGGGGCAATATAGGTTTTGGCACTAATAGCCCAAATTATACCATTAAATAATAGGAATTTTTCCCAAGTACCCTTTTAACATATATGTTGATAGATAGAGAAAACCTAAACCGCTCCTGTGCTTGACCTCTGGAGTTGAAAGCGTTCCGAATTTTCAAAGATAGCCATCAATGTGTCAGGCCCCAAAATGAAGTGAAGTATTTATACAAAGAAGTAGCATAATCAAAGCAAGTGCTCGTGTATCCACTGTCACTGAGAAAACATAAAGGTCTTAACTATGATCAAAATCGTAGTGGCAATAATTAGATACCTAGCAGTTTCCCTGAACCTCACCTTTTTTTTTTTTTTTTTTAATGTTCATAGTCCAGCTACAATAATAATGATAACAATATGATAATTAAGTTCCTTGCCACCAAGTACTTTTAAATGTAATAGTGAGGCCCATTAAGCTAAAAGCTACAAAAATTCTGTTCAAAAAAATAAATAAATATATTAAACCTAGTCTGCCAGAGGCAAACTTTCATTATGGAGTTTATTTTTTCAGACACACACAGTTGTCGAATACCACGGGCATTCTTTTTTACTTCCAATGCAGTAAGTGGCATGGTTAACTTGAAAGTCCAGCTGTACCAATAAATAAGTGCATGTGAGTTTGGGATGGAAGCACAGTGTAGTAGTTCACACATCACCATCCTGTAGAGGCCCTAAAGTTGTGTTCCGTCATTTTCTCCTCTTCTCGCCATTAAATTCCAATCAACTTAGACAGCAAGGTACCAACTTAAGCCTCCATATGAAAGCATATGATATGGCATAACGCATAAAGCAAGATGCTGGTGACTCCACAGTCCATATAATTATGCATCTAGGCACGTAATATGATATCAAATGCACCCAAAAGCGTTTCATATTAAGGGTTTTTTTTGGTAAACTCGTGCCTCCTGATAACATAATACTTAACATGGCTCCGAGACTAAACCCTGCTATGTTCAGTGAGCAATTCTACGAAACAATTTCCTTCTATTAATGAATATTCGTTATGCAAGTGTACTGCACTGCAATAAATTCATGTTTCAGGCAGTCAACAAAGTAGTACAAGCGTATTATATACATGAAAAAAAAAAAAAAAAAAAAAGGAATTATTTGCATGGGTGTCCCTTGAACTTTTCAAATTTAACAATTTAATCCCTAAATTTTTTTTCTTGACAATCAACCCATTGAACTTATAATTTTTGACAATTCAGTCCTTTATACTTAAATCAATTAAAATTAACATAGTCACAAAACTTACATATGATAGTCCAAGAGGGACAATGTTAATTAATATTACTTAATTTGAATACAAATTTCTTTTTAAAATTTATATTTAAATTTAAATATAATTTAATTAAGTTAAAGATTTCAAATGAAATTGTATTGGAAATAAGTAAAAATGATTAATAACACTCTTTTTGAATTATAATGTGCAAGTTACGTATAAAGAATCATCACATTTTAATAGATTTGAGCAAAAAAGATTAAATTGTCAAAAATTATAAGTTCAGGAGATTGATTGTCAAGAAAAAAGTTTAAGGACTAAATTGTCAAATTCGAAAGGTTCAAGTAACATCCGTACAAATAAGTCGAAAAATTCTGTTGAAAATTTACTGAAGTCCAGGTTTTACCCAAACCAATTATGCAAACAATAATAAATGAACGGTTCACGTGGAGAGACAGAGGAAAGGAAGGGGAAAAATAACAGAGAGAAAGAATATGCTCGTAACTCTGTCATGTAGTCAGGAATGATAAAGGAGATCCAATCATCAATTGACCATTAAAAAGAAAAAGGTATGAATTAGGTCCCTAAAAAATTTGCAGTCCATATCTGCACTATCGCCACTTTTACAACAATGTAAGGAAAATATTGTCTTATCAAGTGAGAGTGACCTGCACTTACCATTTAGATCTTCGGTAAGCATGCTCCATGGCCTTGATTTAAACCTTAATGCCTTTTCACTTAACTTCTAAACTCGTAGTTTTCCCTGCTTCCTGCTTTGCTTCCACCATCCGTAAATAGCAGCTTACAATCTTCTTGTCTTTTTCATAATATTCCTCCATTTTCCCCAATGATTTCAAATCCAGGTCAATGAAACTTAACTGCAAAAATATGTAGCTCAAGTAAGATATTGACATCAAGAGAAGAGGCTTCTGTAGGAATTTCAATTTTCAAGTTAGTAAAACCACCAAGCTAAACACCATGATTCCCAGGATCCAACTTGTAAAAAGATGATGCTCATTACCGTGGCACCATTTCAACCAACATTTTAAACGTTCACTTTCTTGAAATTTTTGAACAAGACACAAAATAAGAGTAAAAGCTGATTTTAAAAAGCATTCCGTGGCCAAATCAGATGAGTTCATTTTAGTTTTTTAAAGCAAGAGTTTTCCTAACATGTTATGAAGTTACATAATCCCATAATCAAGTTATGATACAAAATCTCCTAAGTGATTACCCTGGCAGTAAAAGAAATGACAAAAAAACAAATAAATAAATATTTATGCCAAACTGTATTATCGTAACATCTAAGTATCTAACTCCTGAAGGCCATAATAAATCTCGACAAACTCGCATATTATAAAAGGAGAGTCTACCTTGTAATCAAAAGTTTGGTTGGTTGATTTCAGGTGCACACTATTGTAGGAAGACCCTGAAATTCCTCTTTGCCATGGTCTAAAAGACATCATCAAACTACAGTCCTTTGCTGTTGCAGCTATCAAAAAGTTCTTTACAATCTTCGAGCTTTCATCCAAAGAAATGGAATGCAAAGACGTATATCTGTGTGCCTTTTTTTCTTCCTTCAATGCTCTGCATACTGTGCAAGGCTCAGATACAATATTATAATATGCATGAATTGCCCCCTCTATGTCAATATCATCAAGCTTTTGGACCTTTAGAAGTCTATCCATTACTCCAGATTTGTACATTGTCTCGGCAATAAGCTGTAGAAACCCCTTTGTGCGCATACCCTGATCTCCCCAGATGACACCTTCGAGGGCCTCTTCAAATGCTTCTTTAGTCACAACATTCGTACTGTCTGCAGAAGCACCCAAGGCCCCAAATATTAAAGAACCGTCAAAAAATACACGAAAATTATTCTGAGGGCTGGAGAAGAGATCTTTAATAGCTTTATTTATTCTGTCCTTGGATCCGGAGAACAGATCGAGAGGATCATATTCACTATAGGCTGAAATCTGCAATACAAGTTAAAAAATGTACTAAAGTTACATTACAGATGTGTCAGCCATCATTGACAAGAAATGTCATCAATAACTGAGGAATGAGTCGACTCATAGTATGAATGAAAGCATCACAGTGGAATCTCGATCACACTTCACAACTTGAAGGCAACAATGCAGTAAAAGAGTACCTCCCCTTCGTACAACTTGAGGGCTTGGTGCATCCTATAACGAGGTACACTTCGTTTGAAAGCATTTCCTTCATCTATAAATTTTGAGTCCGGAAGGAACCCACATTTGGGCTACATTTCCGAAAAATATGACGAAAACAAAGAAAAAGAAAAAAAAAGGTGTCAGGCAAGTTAAACTACAATGAAAAATAAGAATAAACATCAGCGAGATAAAAAGAGGAAACTCCTAAGGTAAGAGGGGAGATCGATGTGAGACCAAACAAACAAAAAAAAAAAAAAAAACCCACCTTTATCTCCACGCATATGCAGGGGGCACCTTCCCCCGAACCTGAAATGGAAAAGGAGGAATAAAGTTATTATTGAAAAGACTCTTTCTCTACTTCCTAAGCTTTTTCCTACATTTTTAATGTGCCGAAGTTTTACAACTCTTAATCCATACCCTTAGAATAAAAAGGGTCAAGGAAATTCAACACGGGAGTAATTTAAAAGAAACATTGTTTAAGCCACACTAAAAGAGATGAATAGGATCTCAGACATTTTAGTGTGGGACTAGAATCTCAAACTCTTAGTAAACCACGCAATGAGAGTCACTATCGTGTCTAACTGAATCACTTGCAGGTGACAAGTACGAAAGATACTAATAAATCTTCAAGAAGCGAGTGTTCAAACAGTAGAAGCACAAGTCTAATAGATTGTGAATTTGTGATACCACTAGGAAAAAGAGAATGATCAGAAAGCATAAGCACAGAGTCACAATGAGTGTCGACTTTGGCGGCATCAACTCTCCAAGCAGGACGCTGACGAACGACATTAGTCTCGATCATTTCCAAGAATGCCGTCGAAACAGGGATGCGGATCTGCCAGATTTTTACGTTCAACACCAAAAAAAAAAAAACAAACAAACAAAAAGGTTCCGAGAATGACATTAGACCTCTGTATCATCGTCCTGGCTAAGAATAACAACAATAGTATAATTCGATCAACCAAATGGCGGGATAACAGCTTCAACAAAAACAATGCTTCAACATTCAAAAGTTTTCACACAAGGGCATAGTTTAAATTCTACAAAAGCCAGTCCTATGTATTCGAATAGTGATGTCACAAGCATAATCAGCTTCACCAGCGACATACCCCGGCATCGACGTACTTGAAACCCAGTAAAGGACTAATCACGTGCTGAACAAACAGTTGGCAGGCGTGTTCTTTGCTGGGGGAGGATACAAGATCGTCTGTGTCTTTCCACACAAGGCGCTCGTGCACTGTCAAAGCCGTACGGTTCTTTGCACGGCCCAGTTCTTTCCTAGCAGCCTTCTGTATTCTCAGAACTTTCCCAATCTACAACACCAACATTCTACCTTGTTAACTACATCAAACATTGGTTTCGATCTCCATTTCATTAATTTCCTCGAAAAGCACGGAATTTTTTTTTCTTTTTTTTTTCCCAGCCCAACAAGGGGGAAAAAAGACGAAGGTTTTAAATTTCGCTAGAAATTTTCAATTTTGCCCATTACACAGTGACTCGAAGACTGGAAAGTCAAACGAAAAGGACCCCTTTTTTCTCAAAAAAAAAAAAAAAAAAAGAGGCAGGAAAGAGAATCATACGAAAGCCGGAGAAGATCCCGTGTAAGCGAGAACAAGATTGGCGGCTCCTTCGCCTCTGTAAGCCCAATCGACAGCATCTTTTTCCTCTAAATTCACCTCCATTACACCGATTATCTTTTTTTTTCCCCCCCTGCTCTGCTCTCAGATTCACCTCGTAATTTCCGCAAATATATATATAATCACGTATTAGTACAAGTGAATAACGCGAGTCAATTTTCAGAACCTTCGAAGAACAGATGAAGAGAGAGATAGAGAGAGAGAGAATCCAGTCAAGGAATTTGACAGAGAGAGAGAGAGAGAGAGAGCTTTTTAGTTTTCAGAGACTGAACGGCGCATATCAAGGGAGAAGTGCTTGTCTGATTCCCTGTGATAGCGTCCATCGAAAGCCCGGTTTTAAACTCAATCAAAACCCTCATTTCTAATTATCGAGTTGCTTCTTTTCTTAAAAAAAAATAATAATAATAATAAAGACTTATTATTTCTTGATTGAGAATCTTTTTTTTTTAATTATTTACTTACATGCATCATATACACCAAAAAATCTAAAGGTTCGCAAATATATCATCCAATAGTTTTATTATTAAGAGATATTTAGATAATATATTATGTATATTGTATTTAAATATAAAATATATGTTTGGATAAAATAGTTTGTATATACATTATGTAAAAAATCTAAAGGTTCACAAATATATCATCCAATATTTTTATTATTAAGAGATATTTAGATAACACAGTATTTTTATTATATTTGAATATAATACACTATATGTAATATATGTTTGGATAAAAAATAATTACATTTAAATATGATATTTATTTAGATAAAAAGTATTTAAATTATATTATATATGATATGATTGATAAAAGTAAAAAGAAAAAAAGAAAAGAAAAAAATAGTATGTGATTATGATTGGTAAAAATAGTAAAAAAGATGAAATAATAAATAGTAGTTATATTGGATTTAAATTGTAATATAATTAATATTTGAATATAATATTTTTTCATTTTAATAAAAATTACATTATATTTAAATAAAATATAAATAAATATGCCCTTAGTCCATGTGAAATTTGTTCACGTATTTATCTCTTTCCTTTCTAGTACAACTAGCGTGGAAAAATGCTTGCTGCACTTTTGTGTTGTAGTTTTACTTTGTTATTTTCTCATCTAGTAACAAGTACGTAAGTTTATTTACCAGAAAAAAGGTAGATAGATTTGTTATGAAAAGGTTTGAATTTTAGTTGTGTATGAGAAGTCCGAAGATTGTATGTTATTTATTTGAAAACAGTCTTTTATTTTAAAATAAATACAACCTAATAATAGTAGTATTATTATGGAGTACAAATTTATGTTCAATTTATGTTCAGAGATAAATTCTCCTGTTAAAAAAAAAATGCACGCACACATTTAAAAAAAAAAATGTTTTAGCATGTATGAGTCTATAATATAGCTATACTAAATTAGAGATAATGTTTAGTAGACCACGTCAAAGTTTTTTTAAGTCCGTATGTACATGAAAAATTTTATTTTAAAGAAAAAAAACCAAAGAAAACATTTTTATGAGAAACTTTTAAAAGTAAAAGATTTTTTTTAACAGGTAACTACACAAATAAGTGCGTATTTATTCAACCTCTTAAAAGTAAAATAGATTTTGTGTTTAGATCAGGTCAAACATACAAACAACAAAATTTAAGATAGAAAAAACTTTGAACCAATTTGAGGAAAAAAAAAAAAACTTTGATGGAATTGAGTTTAAAAGGTAAATCAGAATATATATATATATATTAAGCAACATTTTAAAAAGGTAAAAGATTAAAAAAAGCCAAATAAATTATTAAGTAGAAGTATTTTTAGTGGAAAAAAAAAAGAACTTATTTTGAGGAAAAATATATATATATAGTAGGATGGTTAGACAATGACAAGATCATATATTATAAAATTAAATGTTAAAAGATTATGTAAAAAAACGGATAAACAATTGAAATGCTAAAAAAAAATGGCTTCAAAAAGGTAAAAGAGAAAATAATATTTCATGTGTAGCATTAAAAAAAAAAAACACACATAAACTACTTAGTGCACTGGAAGAGTGGGAATGTGCATTAACTTTAGCGTACTGAAAGCCAACAAAAGAGAGGGAGGTAGACAATGAAGTAATGCACGATAAATCAAGAAGTTGAGGGTCAGTGTAAGCTGGAGATGACGAGTGAGGTGTGAAACTATAAATGAGCCATGTGAATTAGTATAATACCATTAGATTTAAATTAATTTGAAAATTAATAAATATGATTTGTTTAAGTGAAGGTAGAACTAAAAAATGTTGTGTCTCCTCGTTCTCACTTCTATACATAACAGATTTAAAGGCATATTTGGGACTTTTGAAGACCGGGTTTTAAAGATTAGGGCATAAATGTTGTTTAGGGGAAGACTTGTAGAAAAGTTATATGATATAGAAAATGATAGGATAGTGGCTTACTATGGTGGTGACGAGTGATGGAGAATTAAGGTTCGAGTCTGGAGAGGAAGTCTAAGAAATGACAATCACATCCAAAAAAAGCAGTAGACGCACAAATTACTCAATCCTAACACGAAAAGATAGTGACAATAAATAACAATACCGGGCTCTATGAGTCTAATAATTAGAATGAGTACAATCTAAATCCTTCAATGAGGATTCATTAGAGAGCAAGTCTAGTACCAGTAGCCGTGAGAATTCCAACTCCAATAGCATATATTTAACTTGTTGCACTCAAAAAGAAATTGCAAGGCCTAGACTTTATTTTATTTTATTTTATTTGTTTCGTCGTTGTGAACATTTGACATAAAAATCATCTCATTTTAATTTAAAATGATAAAATTATGAACTTTTAAAGTTGAATCTTTTGAAAATTAAAAAAAAAGAGAAAGTAAGATGCATAATTAGGAGTTTTGGATTAAAGGGCAAAATATTATTTAGAAAAGTTGCTCCCAATCAATGCCTAAGAATAAAATATAAAAGAGACAAAGATAAAATTCTCTTCAAATTCACTTATTTGAGTTTAATTTTATAGGAAAAATTAAGTAAGTAGGCAATTTTTAAAAATTTATTTTAAAAATGATCAAAAAAATATTTTGTTTAAGAAAATTAATGTTAATTAATAATTCATTATAATTAATCAATAAAATATATATATTAATGTTAGTCAATCACATATTGATTATGACTAATCAATTAATGATTATAATCAATCAGTGATTGATTGATCTTAAAAAAAAAAAACAAATGATCATTTTGTTAATTTTATAAAACTTCAATCATTTATTAAAAAACTTCTTGAAAAAAATGTCATTTATCCACAAATCTCAATTTCACATTTCATATTTCTTATTTCCAAGCTTCAACTTTTTAATACAACACTGTACTTAATAAAAGAAAGAAGGGAGAATAAGATCTATCATGTGCTGATTAACGATATGGTGCTAAAATGTTATAAAACGAAGAAACAAGACATGGTGCACATCATTTTTATTTTATCCACTAAAATTATGAAGCACGGGCAGATATTGAAATGATGTTGTAGAGAATTTGTGATTTGATTTTTTTATTTTTTGAAGTTTAATTAAGAATAAAGTACATCACACAGACGTTTCGATTACTACTAGAAAAGCAAATAACATTTATCTTGTGGAAAATGATATAATGGGCCGGTCGTGTGCCCTGAGGATCACATGTTATCCTTCTCTTATTTTTATTTTTTAAAAACCTAGTTTAATTCTCAAAACAACCAAAGATGGCAAAAACTAGGCATACTGGATTAGCACGGCATGATACGGTAAAAAATATGGACACGGCATAATACATCATGAATAATAAATGAGTTTAGCTTGACATATTTATTTAAATAGACTGTGCTTAATATGATTTAAAAATCATAAAACACGTTAATGGTAGGAACATGTTAAAAGCATGACACGTCACTAGCACTGACATGGTATGAGAAGTGACATGAAAATGGCATAATAACATTACTTTTTTATGGTATTTTTAATAATTATCATATAAGAGTTATGGTATTTTTATTTGTCTTATAAATATATTATTGAGTTTTGAGTTTTTACTTGATAAGATTTTTAATGTTATAGTTTTTTTTTTTAATAACATGCTTTGATTTTTGTTAAAAGTTAATGCTTTATATTATATTCAAAATTATTTTTTCTTATCTATTTGAAATTTTTGTTGTTAGGTATAATTAAGACACAAACACATTAAGAACATAACACGCTTATGAATGGGCTGTAGGTCAAGCTTGACATCATAAATAAAAAAAATGCACATGAAATGACATGATACATTTATTAAATGGGTCAGTATGAGCACATCATGAAGCACTAATAGACTCAAAATAAATGGGTCAGAGTCGGGCTAGCCTATTTGATATCTAAAAAAAAATGTCTTTATTATTTTTTTAGGAGAATTTTAGTGCAGAATATAAAAAATTAAGATATATAATATATACAACACATTTATGAAATATTACTTATATCACATTCAAAAATTATTTAAATTAAACTTAATTAAAATCTAATAATTTACTATAAAATAATTATAAGAATCGTCAACTAAATATTCTCCCTATTGTTGTGCTAGTTGTTAGGATTAGTCTGGCCTGTATTAAAATTAGACATGCCTTAAGTTGTCTGACTACATGACTTTTTATTAAAGTGAGCTTATACAGCAATGTTGCCTACCTTTTTATAACAAAAAGTTTTATCCAGCTAGACCCAAAAAAAAAAAAAAAAAAAGAATATAATTTCAATTTCCTATCATGTCAAGAAGGACTTTTGAATCAAGTCCGAGCCAAAACTAGGTTAAAGATAATCAGAAAAACGACATAGGTAACGGTCAGTGATTGCTTATCAAAGTCTTCTATCAAATGCATTTATTTTTTCATTTCCCTCAAGAAAAGGGACTAACTTCTCTACTTAATAATAGATAATTGCCCTTTTTTGCATTGTATGTTTTGTTTTGTTTTGTATCGTCGGTTAACTTTTTTTTGTAAGTGTGCATCTATATGGCTACTTCTTGTATTAGGTAATTATATGGAGTGAATATTAAGAAGATAATAATTTAGAAAGCCTAATTTGATTATCATTTTATTTTATTTTTTTTGTCTAATTAAGTTTACGTTATATATGACTAGTTCTTTTATTATGTTATAATTGAGAAAATAATCCATTTAGTACTGCATTTGTTAAGGATTTTTGCTTCATAATTTGAATGCTTATCTTTGAATCACTTTTTATTTGATATTATAAAAACATAAAAATCTTAAAATCATTATAAATAGGATAATATTAAAAGGGGATTCCTAAAAAAGCCATAACATTTAAGGCAATAATTTAGAAAGCTTAGTTACTGAGATGATATAAACGTTTTCTTCACTTGTATATATATATATATATTTTTTTTTTTTTTCAGTATCTTTTTCACTCACACTCAGTAGATCCCCTTGTATATATTCTCGTGATGGAATTGGAATAGGTCATTTTAAACCCAAAAATGAAATACATATATAAATATATATATATATACGGAGAGAGAGAGAGAGAGATGTTTTCTTTCCATAGAGATAATTTGCTGTCGGGAGACAATGAAAGCTTCACATAAGGAAACCAAGCCAGATATATACATCCATTTAAAAAAAAAAAAAAAAAAACCCCAAGCAAACAAACAAACAAAAACAAAACGGCTATAACGAGAAGAAAATAGATACTAACGACAACACTAGTTGCAACAACAAACGTTCTGTAGGAAAAATAGCAAAACCAATAACAAACCAAAAAAAATTAGTAAAATAATAATATTAAGATGACAGTGAACAAAAAATAATGGAGTAAAAACAACGAAAAACGACAGCCAAAATAACAATATAGCAAAAAACATACTATAACAAAAAAGACCAACGATAAGAAAGAGGTTAAACGACAGCAAATTAAAAAGACAAAAGAGCCCTAAAAACGACAGTAATACGTGGAAACGACAATGACGATGCATTTGACAACAACTTCTGGAATACACAAATGGCAACACAGAATCAAGACAAGAACATCAAGAAATGTTCACTATTATATGTCTAAAATCGTTATTAAAAAGTAAGATGTTATCATCATTCGCGAGAAAAATTATCGTTAAAAAGTTTCTATCAAATCTTTGTACGTGCAAAGCACATTTTCTACCAAACGTACATATTAAAAGATAATTTAATTTCTAAGAGTAATTTCTTCTTTTGAAAACACAAAACGGCAACATCAGTAAATTCGACAATAAAAATAACATACGACAAAAAAAAATCAATTACAAATACAAATTTGATACCGACAATAGAAATTTTAAAAAATAGACGAACTATAGACCACCGAAAACAAAAATGCTTAAGTAAAACAATAAGAGAAGGAAGCGATAACATACCTGAAGAAGGACAGCCTAAAAATGCAAATACCGAAATAAACGAAACCGGCAGATATTTGTATAAACGACAGCATAGTAAAATAAATAAATAAATAAACCCGACATGCGGGAGTCAAAAGGACAACAACCACAGAAACTTCATGGAAAATGATCTTTAACTACGACTTCCATGTGGGCAGGTCGTCGTTAATAAGTATTTAACAACCACATATTATCGCTAATAATCATCCTTGTAAGCTTGTCGCTAATAATCAAGTCATTATATACCCGTACCCCGCTGCCAAATTGAAGTCAAAAGTTTTATAATAAATAGTGATGCTTTTATATGATTAATTGTAATATTTGTTTAGAATGCAAAGACGGAAATAAAAGATCAATATAGATAAGAATGAACAAGATTTAAAAAATTAAAAGAAAAAAGAAAAAAGAAAAAGAAAAAGAAAAAGAAAAAGAGATGAAAGAAAACTTCCTTGGAAAAGTTGCTCACCCTTTTTGCGGATTTGAAATTATGTAGAGTTTTACAAAACCACACCTTGGAGTTAGATTTTCATATTTCTGATAGCGACTTTTCAGTTTCTTTGTTAAAGCTTCTAATAAAAAGGAGCACATTGTACGAGGATATATCTTCGGTCTTTATTTTAAGAGATAATTGGAGTAAGATGATACATGTGGCATATATGAAATGATGGTAACAGAAGAGAGAGGGCGTCTGAGGTGCAGATCAGCCAAAGGAAAATGACCATACCGCAACAAATTTGATTACTACTATTCCAAAGAGAACAAGCAAATACTATATCAGAAAATTCAAAAAAAAAAAAAAAAGAAAAAAACGAGGGACAAAGCAAATTCTGACGTGAACGTATCATCAAGAAGAACACGCGTACATACAAGAGACTTTAAATGAATGGTGTCCCGTGCCAAGAAGAAAGAGAGAGAAGCTTATAGATCAGATGAAACTCTCCGGTGAAATTTTGCAATAAATGTGGTTATGGTTCATTCCTTTGTGGACACGAGGTAGGAAGAGTTTGTGTGTCTTTAGATTTTTAAGTATCCCTTTTTTCTCTTCTAGAAAATTTAAGCAATAGGAGCGGATTAAATTGTATATTGAAGAACTGAATTTTCTCTTTCCCTTAAAATTTTACACTACATGAGGTTATGGTTTATTCCTTTGTGGACTCTAGGTAGGAAGAATTTGTGGGTCATTAGATTTTTTAAGTATCTCTTTTTTCTCTTTTGAAAAATTTAAATAATAGAAGCGGATTAAATTATAGATCAAAGAACTGAATTTCTTCTTTCCCTTAGAATTTTGCACCACATGAGGTTATGGTTCATTCCTTTGTGGACCCTATGCAGGAAGAATTTGTAGATCTAGATTTTTAAGTGTCTCTCTTATATCTTCTAGAAAATTTAAATAACACGGCCAAATAAAATTATAGATTGAGAAACTGATTTTTCACTCTCCCTTGAAGTTTTGCGCTACATGTGGTTTTGGTTCGTTCCCTTCATGTGGATCTTAGGTAGGTATAATTTGTTGGTTGTCAGATTTTTTGGTGTCACTTTTTTGTTTCTTTCTGAAAATTTAAGTAATAAGATTAGATTAAATTATAGATCGAGAAACCGATTTTCCTCTCACTTTTGAAATTTTGCGCTACATGTGGTTCTGGTTCGTTCCCTTCATGTGGATCCTAAGTAGGTATAATTTGTTGGTTGTCAGATTTTTTGATGTCACTTTTTTGTTTCTTTCTGAAAATTTAAGTAATAAGATTAGATTAAATTATAGATCGAGAAACCGATTTTCCTCTCACCTTTGAAATTTTGCGCTACATATGGTTCTGGTTCGTTCCCTTCGTGTGGATCCTAGGTAGGTATAATTTGTTGGTTGTCAGATTTTTAGCTGTCTCTTTTTTGTTTCTTTCTGAAAATTTAAATAATAAGATTAGATTAATTGTAGATCGAGAAATCGATTTTCCTCTCTCCCTTGAAATTTTGCGCTACATGTGGTTCTGGCTCGTTCCCTTCACGTGGACTCTAGGTAGGCATAATTTATGGGTTATTAGATTTTTTGGTGTCTCTTTTTTTCTCTTTCAGAAAATCGAAGTAATGGGATTAGATTAAATTGTAGATTAAGAAACCAATTTTCCTCTCTCCCTTAAAATTTTGCACTACACATGGCTCTGATTCGTTCCTTTGTGGACCAAAAATATGAAGAATTTGTTGGTCTTTAGATTTTTAGGTGCCTGTTTTTTTCTGTTTATGCAAATTTAAATAATAGAGCCATATTAAATTGTAGATCGAGGTACCAATATTCCTCTCTTAAATCAGCATATATATTCTAAATCGCTTCTATTTCTATTTTCATTCCTTAAAACGATTGTTCATGAATTATAAGTTGTGACGTGACCTTGTAAATCTATTGTACCCGTTATATGATAATATATGTACAGATAGATGTGTGCAATTGCATTGTTTATAATATTTTTCAACTATTAAATAATTTTATTAACTGATCTCAATTGTTACAAAGGATGATTCTATTTATATCTCTCTTAATCGACGTATCTTTTTAAATTAAAATTTTCTAGTACAATAAAGCCTCAAGTACAATTACACCAAAAAAAAAGAGCAACCACAATAATATTCAATTATACAAAAGAAAAAAAAAGGCATTTTAAGAAGAATTCAACCAAAAAAAAAAAGGAAAAAAAAAATTTTGCTTAGCAAGTATTCAAGCAGTTTAATTGTGACTGGAGATTACTATGGTCACACCGTACTAAAGTCCGAAAAAATTGAAATACATTTGGGATGAGTTAGAAATTGAGATTTGAGTGTCAGGGAGTAATTCATGTTCAGTAAGGATATGTATACAAATATTTTGATATCTTATAAGTATTAAATTATTAACGCCGTTGGCTAGCTTTTTAATCGCTTTACTTCGTAACTTGTGGAGTGTGGCACCTTTTTTTAATGCTATTATATATATGTGCTGTGATCTATGCATACAGGTTTGCTTATACTGGTGCGTCGTTAGCCTTTGGAAGAAAACAGCAACTATTATATATAACCATAGCGCTATTAGTGAATTTGAATGGCGACAAATTAATAACGTTTTCTCCTTATTTTTGGACCAAAAAAGAAAATCTATGATGTAGGGCTGCTTTTACCAAATGTGAAAAGGATGACATCAGAGATTGCATTTCCCTAGATAAGGGAGCCCATGGTGACTTAATCGGATATTCCATGAATATTAAATAAGAATTAAACGACTTGCTTCACCAATCTATGGTTTGTAGCTCCGTTTGATTGTTTCACCTGTTGACAGTTGGAAAATAAAAAATTTTTATTTTAAAAAAGAGTAATTTTTTTAAATTTTTGTATTAAAATATTTAAAATATTTGATTTTTAAAAAAATAAAAAAAACTCTTTAAACAAAAAGGAAAATTTTCCCACGTTCAAATAATCTTTTACTTTTAAAAAAAATTCTAAACAACTTTTTATTTTTTATATCTAAAAATTTTTTATTTTATAATCTGTATATATAAAATAATTATGTCAAAACTCTCTCTCTCTAATATATATATATATAGCAGCTAGCGTTTGATTTTATGCCAACAAACCTTTTGTTATTGATGCTAAAATCCGCTTAACTTTCATACATGGGCACTTTGTTCATCTTCTATATCCTCTCCATACTTATTTCTTCTCCACTTTCATGTTCAAAGTCTCATACTTTGAGTAGAGGTTCGTCTCTCTCAGTAACCAAACCAGACAATTTTTTAACTTCACCAAACGGCATTTTTTCGGCCGGTTTCTACCCAATTGGAGTCAATGCATATTGCTTGGCAATACGTTTCAACGAGCCTAACGGCACCATAGTCTGGATGGCAAATCGGGACCAACCGGTTAACGGAAAGCGCTCAAAGTTGAGCCTCCTTAAAACTGGTAATCTCATTTTAACCGATGCCGGTGTGATCACCGTTTGGGCTACCGGCACCGTTTCACAGTCACCTACCCGGTTGTACCTCTTCAACTCCGGTAACCTTGTTTTACTCACTTCGGAAGGCGTCGTTTTATGGCAGAGCTTCGATTCGCCGACGGATACACTTCTTACGGAGCAACCACTCACCAGATACTCGAAGCTTGTCCCGTCAAGAAGCGAAACCAACTTTTCCTCCGGCTTCTACAAGCTTTTCTTTGACAACGATAACGTTCTCCGCTTAATCTACGACAGTATTGTGCTTTCAAGTGTGTATTGGCCTGCACCGTGGCTTGTGAGCTGGGATGCTGGAAGGTCAACGTACAATAATAGTAAAACCGCCATGCTCGATACCTTGGGCAACTTCAGTTCGTCCGATGATTTTACGTTTATGTCCGCAGACTACGGCGCGGTGAAGCAAAGAATTTTGCGGATCGAATGCGACGGTAATGTCAGGCTGTACAGTCGGAAAAATCTAGGAGAGAATTGGGTTGTAACGTGGGAAGCCTTTACCGATCCATGCAAGATTCATGGCATTTGTGGGGCTAATAGCTTGTGTAGCTACACTCCTAATTCTGGCAGGAAATGTTCTTGCATTCCGGGGCATAAAATGAAAAACCAAACTGATTGGTTCTTCGGGTGTCAACCAGAGTTCACCCTCTCTTGCGACAAAAATGAGTCGAGATTCGTCAAACTCCTCAACACTGAGTTTTACGGGTATGATTCTGGTTTCTTCCCCAACTACACCTTCAATGACTGCCAGGATTTATGCTTGCAGTTGTGTAACTGTGTAGGATTTCAATATAAGTTTTTACAATCCGGAAAAGAAGTCAATTTCAATTGTTTCCCAAAGACGTTACTTGTTAACGGACTTCAAAAGCCAGACTTTACCGGAGATGTCTATTTGAGGTTGCCCAAAACCTACCTTCTTACTTTGAAAGAAACTACCCTTGATGAAGAGTTCAGATTGAATTGCTCTGGCCAAGTGACTACACACCTGGCTAGGATGTACAAGAAAGGGCATGTGAATGGGTCTGTGAGATTCATGCTCTGGTTTGCAGGCACAATGGGAATAATAGAGGTCATCTGTATTCTTTTAATATGGTATTTGCTGATCAGAACCCAACAAAACTCGGACGTAAATACGAGTGATTACAATCTTTCTACGACCGGATTCAGAAGATTTAGCTTCACCGAGCTAAAGAAGGCCACTCACGGTTTTTCTCAAGAGATTGGAAAAGGGGCAGGAGGAGTTGTTTACAAAGGCGTCCTCCCCGATTCTCGGGTCGCGGCAATCAAACGACTCGGCGAAGCGTACCAAGGAGAAGGTGAATTCCTAGCGGAAGTCAACACCATTGGCAGGCTAAACCATATGAACTTGATAGAAATGTGGGGATGCTGCGCCGACGGAAAGCACAGGCTTTTGGTGTACGAGTACTTGGAACACGGCTCCCTCAAAGAAAACTTATCTTCGAAAGTTCTTGATTGGAATAAGAGGTTTGAAATCGCTTTGGGGACTGCAAAAGGCCTTGCTTATCTGCATGAAGAGTGCTTGGAGTGGGTTCTTCACTGCGATGTAAAGCCTGAAAACATTCTCCTAGGCTCCGATTATCAACCGAAGGTAGCGGATTTCGGCTTGTCTAAGCTTCTAAACAGAGGAGAGCATAGGAATCCAAGCTTTTCAAGGATCAGAGGCACAAGAGGATACATGGCTCCGGAGTGGGTTACGAACCAATCCATAACATCAAAAGTAGACGTCTACAGCTACGGCGTCGTTTTATTGGAGATGTTGACGGGAAAGAGCCCAACGCATGTGAACGAAGCAAATGGTGAGGAGGAGACACAAAGCAGAGGACTTATTACGTGGGTTAAGGAGAAGGTACGTGGAAGTAAGGACATGTTAGGGTGTTTGGAAGAGATCATGGATGTGTCCATGGAAGATGGTTATGATGTCGTGAAAATGGGAATTCTATTGGAAGCGGCTCTGAAGTGTGTAGAGGAAGATAAAGGTGCGAGACCTACAATGAGACAAGTTGTTGAAATGCTTCAAGATCATTAGCTTGGTTGTGTCTGTGGATAGTGAATTAGCGATCACGAATTTCTAGATGTTTCAGATTATGTCAGTTGTTTGTTTTAGGTTTAATTTTTAATGACCATTTATGTGAATACAAATGTAATTGTATATTCTCTCTCTCTTTTTTGCTAGAAGTATTTTCATTTTCATTTGTATATAGTGTTTGACTGTTTGGTGGGCTGAGGTTGCATTTTTTTGTTTTCGTTTTTATTGCCCTCGACCTTAAGCTGGCGGCCCTTTCTGATAGAGATGTTTAAGCTCCTGTACAGCTATTTTTCCAGTTTTATAATGAGTGCTGCTAACTTTACCAATTAATTAGATAACAGAAAAATGCAGGGCATAACAGAAAAATAACAAGATTGCTTTGTATTTCTAATATGGCATTAAGTAAGAGAAAAAAACAAAAAAACTAATAAAATAAATCTTTCGAAAGAACAGGTAACCAAACAACATATTTGTAGCATACTTCCTCTGCAAAAAAACCACAACGACAACGACAGGAAATCCTAGAAATAATCATGTGAGTTCTTTCTGCTTGACCATGTCTTGTATATTTAAGATAAGCTTTTCTACTTATATCAATATAATGATTGTTGATTCTAGTGGCCTATGATATTGTGTTTCAAGTTCAGTTTTTGGATGTTTGCAGCTTTGACATTGGTGATGTGAATTGGGCTAATTCAGGTTCAACTTCATTAGGTAAATGTGGAGAGAGAGATATAGGCGTTAGAGGTGCAAATGCTTAATTATATTGAATAATTAATAGATTTTGTATCTTGTATTTTTTTGTTTTTGTTTTTTGTTATTTGTAAATACTAAATAATTTTTCTTGTTGAATACTTAGTGATATATAGTTGATAGTTTTTCTTGTTGCTAAATAAAATGTTTGATTATGATCATGCAGAGCTTTGTCTTTATTGCTCGTGAAGTGACTTGAGTCATTTTTCCTAGTTTCTTGATGTAGAAAAAGGAGAAGAACAATCCTTGATCATTTGATAACTGAGTCGAACAATTCAAAGATGCCAAGATAATCATTGATTAAAAAAATAAAATGTCTATAAATTTAGTGTTTGAAAAAAAAAATCAACATATATAGATGACATCAGTATTTAATCAGATTTATCTATCTTCATTGAAGGGATGCTTCTTTTTGTCTTTTATTTTTTTCACTTTCTTTTTAATAGATTTGAGTGGGGATTTAGTCCTCCTCACTATTTGTTTAAAGGCCTAAGTGCTTAGTTGATCATTAATTGTTTTGTTTACAAATAAAGTTAGATTTTTTAAATTAATTTTTCACTTTCTTTTTAATAAATTTAAGTGGGGATTTAGTCCTCCTCATTATCTGTTTAAAGGCCTAATTGCTCAGTTGATCATTAAATAATTACGTTTATGATGATTTGATCCTCATTCTTTTTTTTTTTTAATTAAAGTTGAAATGACCCTTAATTCTTAAAATTGATATAAAAACGTATTGAATCTGTTAATTATCTAATTGCTCAGTTAATCTTAAACTATTATGTTTGTGACATTTTAGTCTCATTCATTTCTTTAATTATAGTGAAAAGCTCAACCTTTATCGAATTTACTAAACTTTAAGAAAATAAAAGGGGGAAAAAAACTTATAAAAAGATAACAGAAATCATAAATTTAACAAATTTCTATCTATTTTTATTTTAAAAAATGCTATCAAACAAACCATAAATACATACATGAAAAGCTCTCTTTTATACAAGGGGTAGTATCAATTATGTATCAGATACTATTCTGTGGTGCTTATTTACACGATTCTCTAATATTTCAATTAACATATCCTGTTGACAATTGTGAAAGTACATTCCATGAAAATAATACTTTACATTATATTCTATTATACAATAATGGTTACTTCTAGATTTGATTTAATTTGAATTTCATTGTTATGAAGCTAAACGAATAATTTACATTATTGCTAAAAATTTTCTAATAAAGCATTCAAATAAATTACCAATATAGCTTGTCCAACGTCAGTATAACTTTTGAGGGCAGCTTATATCATAGGGTTGAAATGTTTTGTCGACATCTAAGGAATTGTTCGATAGACAACGTCGTAATATATGTTCTGACAGTAATTTTCAACGATGTATAAAACTTTTTAGACGACAATCCAGTACATGTCGTCAAAGCCTAGGACATTTCATGACACCCCTTGTAAGGCATATGTCGTAAAAGACCATAGGCAACTCATTTTAGAGGTAGTCTAATTAAATTTCTGTTGTAGTACATGGATACCTATATATTTCCAATTTTGACTTGCCTATTTCCTACTTTACGCAAACTTAAGCCTCTGCTTACAGGTTTCAAATTCAAATTTTTTCTTTCAATTTTATCCTTTTCTGAAAAATCAATAAAAATTATAAGTAAATCAATTAGTTTAAACTCAAAATTTTGTTTCATTCTGAATTCAACTCATATACTAAATTAGTTCTTAATTTCATCGAAATAACGAGCTTGTAGATGCTTTATAAAATAAAATATATAAAGTTCAAATAAAAAAAATCATCAACCAACCGGCACCTTTTGTTTATTTAAAAAAATAAATTTACCCTCATACGATCTCTACACTACAAGAAGGAGTTATATATAAAATATCAATAAATTATTTTCAGCAAAAAAATTAATAAACTCTATCTGCATCCGTATACGGTACATTTTGAATTGCCTTATAATAATATAACATTTAAATAATTTATCTCATCGGAAAGTAAAGAAATTACAAAAGCTAATGTAAATAATATATACGTAGTAATTATTGACGTGATTAAAATATGTTTGACCACCAAATGGATAGTATTAAGAGCTTGTTTGATGTCAAGGTTTAACTCAATCAAAAAATTCAATTTAATTTTTTTCTTTTTTTAAGAGTTAATATTAGTTTCATTATTTATAGATATTATTACAACTTTATAACTCAAATTTTAAAAGTTTATAACTTTATATATATAAATCTAAATAAAATGATTTTTTTTGATAAATTACATAAAATTTTATTAGGAATGAAATAAATTCGATATTGACATTTTTTGTTTTACAAACACATTTTAAATTCTTACATTTTCTAACTCTAGTAGTTCAAATACCTCATAAAAAAAAAAATAGAAGAAACTATATATATCTAATTAAGGTGCTGATGTTGCATAAGGGTATATTAAAACAATTAAAACAGCAAAATAAAAGAGATAAATTAGTTAACCTGTAGATTCACAAAGAATATCAAAAAAACACTTCAAGATTTATTAATTCATACAAAATGCCAGAAATTAGAAAAAAAAAAGAGTAAACACTGAAAAAATTTCATTCAATCAACTAATATATCTTTTTACATATAAGTGAACCAACATATTTGTAAGCTAAATTGTCCTAAATAGAAATGAGAAACTGGAATTAAAATTATAAAAACATAATTCTTAAAAAAATAAAATGAGAAACTAACTTTTTTTAACCTAAGAGTTAAGCCAAAATTAAACCTAACTTTCCTAATTTTGAAATTGCCACTTGACTTATCTTTTATAATAATTCTCTTTGAGCCAAAAATATGCTTTCCAATTTAGACACAAATTGTTTCCCAATATGAGTTCATCAGGTGCTTATTAGAAGGAAGAAATTGATCCTATTTGAAAGCACTTTTCAAAAAAGTGAAACACCTTCTAGTTTACAAATGGGCGTTTGGGGACTTTTGGGTTTTCTAAAGCTTTTTCTAAAAGTTTACCATTTTATATTTTCTGTTTGTATAACAATCAACAAAATATGCATCATAAATTTTTTTTTTTCTAATTATTCTTTTTAAACACAAAACTCTAAAACAATTTTTTTTTCCTAAAAGTTTTTACCTCAAGCATATATTTTTAAAACTCAATCTTAACTCAAAAAAGTCTTTTAATAACAAAATTTCATGTCAAAAAAGTCAATAGTTTAAAACTCAATTTTTAAAGCTCAAGATGGGTGGCGACGGCTAGTGATTAAAGATTCGTGGATTTAGATAAATTAATCCCTTCTAATGTCTTCTTTCATATGTGGCTTCTTACGCAGACTTTGACTTTATGTCTGCTAGCTATAATTTCACTTATCTTTTTTCTTCTGTTGGCTGACTAAGATATGGTCGTATTTAGATCCAAGTCAAATCGTACGGCCATGCTTCATACATATAGAAATTACTCCGTAATGGTTAGCAATATATTGTCTCTCCAAACTAGGCTTATCTTTTCTCTAGTTTTTTTTTTTTTTAAGACGTTTTCCTAATAAATTTAATTAAAAGCTAGCCTTATACATGGTATCTCCAGCAGTATTGCAGGCTAAAGCTAAAATAATTAGGCCTAAGTATCTCTGGCCGCAAACCAATCGTTCATATAATACACGTAAAATAATCGCTTAATCAATCAACTCTCTCTATAGTCAAATATTGGCTGTGGCTCTTTCATTAATCATTGTCAAGAACATGTTGTCTCGGAAGATCAAGTCCGACTTGGAGTGCCATCGCACGGCCCATTCGTCGTTGAAGTAGTCACTTCTCTTACTTAGGCTGAGAACAATTAAAAAAAAAAAAAAGCAAGAAATAGCAAAAATTTTGGAGCAAAATTAATGTAACTCTCTCTCTCTCTCTCTTTAAGGAAAGTAATTATAGCCTCACATGCCTAATGCATCTTAATTAAATTCATGAAACAGAATAGTGATACTGGTACTTTTGAGGAAAACTTGTTCATAATTAGTATAAAATGATGTAATTAATTATACATCTTGCTCCAAAGACTTGGCCCTCAGTCAAACTCGCACGCAGGTATCAACTAATCAGAATTGCAATGTATATAAGCATTGATAATCTTTGTGGTCGCTCATTCGCAGTGCTAGCTAGCTAATTCCCTATCAATAATTTGTCTGATTCCGACCAACTAATAATGGGTACGAATTCTCCCCTTTTGCTTCTCATTCTTTTCTTGTTTTCACTATGTTTACCTTGTTCATTTTCAACATCCCATAACTTGAGAAGAGGTTCGTCCCTCTATTTAGAAAACCCAGCTGACGTTTTAACCTCACCAAATAGCGTATTTTCCGCCGGCTTTTTACAAGTTGGCCCTAATGCATATTGCTTTATTATATGGTACGCCGAGCCACCCCAACAGCAGATCAGCTACAACCTCACCGTTGTTTGGATGGCGAACCGCGACCGGCCTGTAAACGGAAGGCACTCGATGTTGTCGTTGCAAATATCCGGTAACCTCGTGTTATCGGCGCTGGTCGATCCAGCATTTGGTCAACCGACACGGCTTCGAAGTCAGCAGCACAACTACAACTCCGGGACACTGGAAACCGAGCTTTGATCACCGAAGACGGCATGGTTTTATGGCAAAGCTTTGCGTCGCCAACGGACACGCTCCTTCCTGGACAAGCACTCACAAGAAACTTGAAGCTTGTATCGTCGAGAAGCCAGATCGATTGTTACTCTGGCGTCTACTAGAGGGGAAGTCCAAGGAATGACAATCACATACAAGAAAAGCAGCACACACACAAACTACTCAATCCTGATAAGAGAAGATAGTAATAATAAATAACAATATCGGGCTCTACGAGTCCAATAATTAGAATGAGTACAATCTAAATCTTTCAATGAGGATTTATTGGTGGCCAAGTCTAATACCAGTAGTTGCGAGAATTCCAGCTCCAATAACATATGTTTAACTTGTTGCACTCAAAAAGAAATTGCAAGGCCTAGACTTTATTTTCTTTTATTTTATTTGCCTCATCATTGTGAGTATTTGACATAAGAATCATCTGATTTTAATTTGAAATGACAAAATTATGAACTTTTGAAGTTTGAGTTTTTTGAAAATCAAAGGAAGAGAAAGTAAGATACATAATTAGGAGTTTGGGATTAAACGACAAAATATTATCTAGAAAAGTTGCTCCCAAACAATGTCTAAGAATAAAATATAAAGAGATAGAGATAAAATTCTCTCCAAATTCACTTATTTGAGTTAAATTTTATAGGAAAAATTAAGTAAGTAGGCAATTTTTAAATATTTATTTTAAAAATGATCAAAAAATATTTTATTTAAGAAAATGAATGTTAATTAATAATTCATTATAATTAATCAATAAAAAATATATATTAATATTAGTCGATAATTAATGATTATGATACTGATTGACTGATCTTAAAAAAAAACAAATGATCATTTTGTTAATTTTATAAAACTTAAATCATTTATTAAAAAACTTCTTCAAAAAAAAGTCATTTATCCACAAATCTCAACTTCATATTTCATATTTCTTATTTCCAAGCTTCAACTTTTTAAGTGCAACACTGTAATTAATAAAAGAAAGAAGGGAGAATAAGATCTATCACGTGCTGATTAACTATATGGTGTTGAAATGTTATAAAACGAAGAAACAAGACATGTTGCACATCATTTTTATTTTATCCACTAAAATTATGAAGCACGGGAAGATATTGATAAGATGTTGTAGAAAATTTGTAATTTGATTCCCTACATCTGGTCAAATAGACTCAAAATTTTTATTTTTTGAAGTTTAATTAAGTATAAAGTACATCACACAGTTGTTTCGATTACTACTAGAAAAGAAAATAACATTTATGCACTACTACATAAAGTGCATACTTATCTTTAAATCATTTTTTATTTGATATTATAAAAATGTAAAAATCTTATAATCATTACAAATAGGATAATATTAAAAACCTTTCCGGGATTCCTCAAAAAATAAAAACCATAACATTTAAGGCAATAATTTAGAAAGCTTAGTTAATGAGATGATATAAACGTTTTCTTCACTTGTGTGTGTGTATATATATATATACATATATTTTTTTTCAGTATCTTTTCTACTCAGTCGATCCCCTTATATATTTTCTCATAATAGAATTGGAATAGTTCATTTTAAACCCAAAAATGAAATACACATATATAAATATATATATATACAGAGAGAGAGAGAGGAAGGTGTTTTCTTTCCATAGAGATAATTTGCTGTCGCGAGACGATGAAAGCTTCACATGAGGAAACCAAGCCAGATATACACTTCCATTAAAAAAAAAAAAAAAACACAAACACAAACACAAACAAACAAACAAAAACAACGGCTATAACGACAAGAAAATAGATACTAATGACAACACTAGTTGCAACAACAAACGTTCTGTAGGAAAAATAGCAAAACCGATAACAAACCAAAAAAAATTAGTAAAATAATAATATTAAGATGACAGTGAACAAAAAATAATGGAGCAAAAACAATGCAAAACGACAGCCAAAATAACAATATAGCAAAAAACATACTATAACAAAAAAGACCAACGATAAGAAAGAGGTTAAACGACAGCAAATTAAAAAGACAAAAGAGCCCATAAAAAACGACAGTAATGCGTGGAAACGACAATGACGATACATTTGACAACAACTTCTGGAATATACAAATGGCAACACAGAATCAAGCCAAGAACATCAAGAAATGTTCACTATTATTATCTAAAATGGTTATTAAAAGATGTTATCATTATTCTTGAGAAAAAATTATCGTTAAAAGTTTCTATCAAATCTTTGTACGTGCAAAGCACGTTTTCTACCAAACGTACATATAAAAAGATTATTTAATTTCTAACAGTAATTTCTTCTTTTGGAAACACAAAACGGCAACATCACTAAATTCGACAATAAAAATAACATACGACGAAAAAAAAATCAATTACAAATAACATAACTGAAGAACGATAGCCTAAAAATGCAAATACCGAAATAAACGAAACCGGCAGATATTTGTATAAACGACAGCATAGTTAAAAAATAAATAAATAAATAAACCCGACATGCGGGAGTCAAAAGGACAACAGCCACAGAAACTTCATGGAAAATGGTCTTTAACTACGACTTCCATGTGGGCAGGTCGTCGTTAATAAGTATTTAACAGCCACATATTATCGTTAATAATCATCCTTGTAAGCTTGTCGCTAATAATCAAATCATTATATACCCGTACCCCGCTGCCAAATTGAAGTCAAAAGTTTTATAATAAATAGTGATGCTTTTATATGATTAATTGTAATATTTGTTTAAAATACAAAGATGGAAATAAAAGATCAATATAGATAAGAATGAACAAGATTTAAAAAATTAAAAGAAAAAAAAAAAGAAAAAGAGAAGAAAGAAAACTTCCTTGGAAAAGTTGCTCACCCTTTTTGTAGATTAGAAATTATGTAGAGTTTTACAAAACCACACCTTTGAGTTAGATTTTCATATTTCTGATAGCGGCTGTTCAGTTTTTTAGTTAAAGCTTTTAATAAAAAGGAGCATGTGGCATATATAAAATGATGGTGACAGAAGAGAGAGCACACTGTACGAGGATATATCTTCTGTCTTTATTTTAAGAAATAATTGGAGTAAGATGATACATATGGCATATATAAAACGATGGTAACAGAAGAGAGAGGGCGTTTGTGGTGCAGATCATTTTTACGTAAAACGTGCCTCTATCATCCAAAGGAAAATGACCATACCGCAACCAATTTGATTACTACTGGTTCAAAGAGAACAAGCAAATACTATATCAGAAAATTCCAAAAAAAAAAAAAAGCCGAGGGACAAAGCAAATTCTGACGTGAACGTATCATCAAGAAAAACACGCGTACATACAAGAGACTTTAAATGAATGGTGTCCTGTGCCAAGAAGAAAGAGAGGGAAGCTTATAGATCAGATGAAACTCTCCCGTGAAATTTTGCAATAAATGTGGTTATCGTTCATTCCTTTGTGGACACGAGGTAGGAAGAGTTTGTGGGTCTTTAGATCTTTAAGTATCCATTTTTTCTCTTCTAGAAAATTTAAACAATAAGAGTGGATTAAATTGTACATTGAAGAACCGAATTTTCTCTTTCCCTTAAAATTTTGCACTACGTGAGGTTATGGTTCATTCCTTTGTAGACTCTAGGTAGGAAGAATTTGTGGGTCGTTAGATTTTTTAAGTATCTCTTTTTTTTTTTTCTAAAAAATTTAAATAATAGAAACGGATTAAATTATAGATTGAAGAACTGAATTTTCTCTTTCCCTTAGAATTTTGCACCACATGAGGTTATGGTTCAATCCTTTGTGGACCTTATGTAGGAAGAATTTGTGGATCTAGATTTTTAAATGTCTCTCTTATCTCTTCTAGAAAATTTAAGTAATACGGCTAAATAAAATTATATATTGAGAAACTGATTTTTCACTCTCCCGTGAAGTTTTGCGCAACATGTGGTTCTGGTTCGTTGTCTCATGTGGATCTTAGGTAGGTATAATTTGTTGGTTGTCAGATTTTTAGGTATCTCTTTTTTGTTTCTTTCTGAAAATTTAAGTAATAAGATTAGATTAAATTGTAGATCGAGAAACCGATTTTCCTCTCTCCCTTGAAATTTTGCGCTACATAGGGTTCTAATTCGTTCCCTTCATGTGGACTCTAGGTAGGCATAATCTATAGGTTGTTAGATTTTTTGGTGTCTCTTTTTTTCTCTTTCAGAAAATTGAAGTAATGGGATTAGATTAAATTGTAGATTAAGAAACCAATTTTCCTCTCTCTCTTAAAATTTTGCACTAAACATGGCTCTAATTCGTTCCTTTGTGGACCCAAAATATGAAGAATTTGTTGGTCTTTAGATTTTTAGGTGCCACTTTTTTTCTGTTTCTGCAAATTTAAATAATAGAGCCATATTAAATTGTAGATCGAGGTACCAATATTCCTTTCTTAAATTAGCATATATATTCTAAATCGCTTCTAGCTCTATTTTCATTCTTTAAAACGATTGTTCATGAATTATAAGTTGTGACGTGACCTTGTAAATCCATTGTACCCGTTATATGATAACATATGTGCAGATAGATGTGTGCAATTGCATTGTTTATAAGATTTTTCAACTATTAAATAATTTTATTAAATAATTTGATCAACTGATCAATTGTTACAATATTACAAAGGATGATTCTATTTATTTATCTCTCTTAACTATGTATCCTTTTAAATTAAAATTTTCTAGTACAATAAAAGCCTCACGTATAATTACAGAAAAAAAAAAAAAAGAGCAACCATAATAATATTCAATTATACAAGTATTTTTACGGAAAAAAGTTCAACAATATTCTCCTTCTACGCCACACGCCTTGGTCTAATATATATATATATATATATATAAACCAAATATATAAACACACAAGGTCTAAGACTATACTCTTTAGTTTAATGGTATGGAAAGGGAAGTTGTGCATAGAATGGAAAATTATTGCAATTTCTTACAAGTTAAAAGAAATTAAGTGACATTTAATCAAAAAGCAATTTAGAGAGAGAGGCTCTAAGTTTTTGTTTTAGATTTTGAGTTTCGGGGGGGGGGGGCGGCGCGGGGTGGTGGCGCGGCGCGGGGCGCAGGAGTATTGTGGCAATGCTTGGTTGGCTGAGGACTCTTAGCCTTGAAGATGGTGAAGGAGTTGTTGGAGGCAGGTGGGTAGTAGAGCAGAAGGGACGGGGGTGGTGGGGGTGGGGGCGGCGCGCAGGTGTATTGTGGCAATGCTTGGTTGGCTGAGGGCTCTTAGCCTTGAAGATGGTGAAGGAGTAGTTGGAGGCAGGTGGGTAGTAGAGCAGAAGGGACGGAGGTAGGACAAACGGTTTGGGTTCAAATGGTTGAAAGACGCGGAGATCGTTGGAACTGGGCGCCGTGGTCATCCATCTGCTTGTTAGGAGTCGTTGGAGGCGAAGAAGATGGTTGGCTAGGATCTTGTTGGAGGGAGGCTTTCTGTAAGGTTGGTGTGGATGGTGGCCGGAGGTGCAATGGCTTGGTGGTGTTGGTCCTTGGGATGTCATGAAGCCTTTGGTGAGGCGAGTGGCTCAATTCGAGATCGACAGAGGCGGTGAGTGATTCCGACGTGTCGATGCGGTGGAAGCCATTTTCTGGTGGTTCCGAATCTGGGTTGCTCAACTCTTTGGTGGTTAACCTTCTTTAGTTGTGTTGCTTGTATTTATCACTTTCTTTGGTGTGTTTTGATAGTGTATTAAATGTAGTATTAGTTTTGCTTAAACTGTTTCGATGCGGAGATTTGTGATAGTTTTTGTGCTATGAAATTCTTACCTTCAATTGATAGTTCTATCAATTGTAGAAGATTTTAAAAAAAGTCATATTTTTAAAAAGTGTTATGTAAGTGTTTGATATGGATATATCGAAATAATATTCATTTGTCCTCTGAACATCATCAGATTATACTAGTGGATTAGGTCTACTCAAGGATTTGGTTATTTGTATTGCAAGGTCGTTGCTTCTATTTGTAACATTTGTTGCATTTTTCTTTAAATGAATGAATGAAAATTTTCATTTAAAAAAAAAAAAGTGGCACAATCGTTATTTTGGGGGGATCAAATTTGAAATGAACCAAAAATACATAAAGATGAAAAATATTAAAAGGTGTAGTATATAAACGAGGGGGGGGTGGGGGAGGAGGAGGGAAATTGATAATAAAATTTGATAATGAAAAAGAAGAAGGAAAAGGCAACAACAAGACAGCAAAGGACGAGAAAGAGAGAGATAAAGGAAAGCCTCGACCAATAACCCAGTATATATATATATATATAACAGCAAAGACATCTATAGACGTCCACATTTGATATGATTATAACATGTGGACCATGTTCGCGCTTTTAAGTCTACCACAAGGAATCTAATAGCGGTCTCAAATCTAATGAAGTTTTCTTACAACAAGAAAAAGATGCCCTTTTTTTTTTATTCAAAGAAATGATGCTTTTTATATGGTTATTATATGCTAATAATACGATGGAAATAAAGATAAACAGACAAAAGTTATTCTAAAAGAACTAAAATCTCCATAAAAACAAAAAGACAAAAAAACAAATCTCTCCCCTTTAACTTAGACATGTATATAAAAGAGATCGTTAGAGGCGTTTTTCAAATCCTCTTGTTTTTTAATTGGATTCTTGTATAAGTAATCATACCGGTTGTTTAGTTTCCTAATTAAAAAATATCAAAAGAAAAATAAAATAGATTATGTGGACATATTTCCATCCTTATCTTAAAAAAAAAAAAAAAAGAATGAGAGCCACATAATATATATTTGGTGATTAAAATGATGGTATAAAATTATAAATGGTACACATTGAAAGAGAGGGCGTTCCTGGTAGTCGTCATTGTCATTTGATTAACCAAAATGATTATTTCAAAGTTGAAATAGACAAAGAAAATTATCAACATGGTCAATTAAAATTGGGCGCGTGGGTTCATGCAGACAAAATAACAACGTCAACAATGATAATAATAATAACAATTAAAACCACGTGAAAAGAGCAATCACACGTTTATCTCGTGGCATGAGACTTACGGTGTGTTTAGTATACATTTTTAAACTGCATTACCTTTAAATACAATATAATTTTTTTTAAATACAAAAGCATTTTATTCAACTACCATCATATCACATTTTAAATCCAATATAATCACTATTCATTATTTTATTTTTTCTATTACTTTTATTAATTACATCATATATTCTCTTTCTCTTTTTTTCTTTCTCTCTACTTTTACCTATCACATTACATATTTATTATTAAAATACGATACATATATTTTTCACCCAAACACAAATTGCATTCAAATGTAATACTAATATTTTTTCTCCAAACACAAATTGTATTCAATGTATTGCATTTAAACGTAATGCAAATATAATGCGTTCGTCAAACGAAGCATTAGTTTATACATATGTGGTATATATACGTATGACTTAATGTTTTTCCTTTTCTTTTTAATCTGAAAAAAGTGGCACTCGAGATTATTTCCTTCGTTTAATTTTCTTTCTCTCTGTTCTTGGTACAATTTCTTCGTAATAAAAAAGTATTATTCAGCGATATATACATATATATATATCCAATTTATAAAAAGATAGATATGAAACTCTTGTTTGCCTTTTGCTCCATCATATGGTTCTCGTTCCTTTGTTTTTAATCTGGACATTATCATGAATTCTGCGGCTAACTCTGAAGGTTCTTTGGGATTTTTTTTCTCTTTTTCAGATGATAAGAAACTAATTTGAACTCTCCAGCTCAATATCAATAGAAATAAACGTATAGATTTACTGATTTTTCATTTTCCGATATAATTCAAAAGCTGATTGCAAAAGGCTAGAAATGATATATGTTGATGTAAATCCCAAAGTATTTCCTTATTAAAAAATAAGAATACCCATACACTTGTTCATGATCTGCTCTAGTACTTACTATAAACTTAGTAGGCGTTTGGTAAACGCATTGCATTTTGATTGTATTTGAATAAAATTTGTTTTTTAAATGTTGTATTTGGTTGAAAAGTATTTGTTTTGTATTTGAATGAAATGTGTGTTTGGATGAAAAGTATTTTAGAGTTGAAAAGTTGATGTGATTGATAAAAGTAGAGATAAATAGTAAAGTTAAAAAGTTGATGTGATTGTTTTAAAAATGTTTTGAATAGTAATTGTTTTCATAGCACTGTTGTAAAATTTGTGTTTGGTGTAAAATTGTATTGTATTTGAATGAAGTTAAAATGAAATTTTTTGCCAAATATCCCCTTAGTATTCGAACAAGTATCGCAAATGGATTTAGACTTTCAATTCAAATAGTTCATAATTTTTGTGGGAGAAAACATTATAGAATAACATGTATTTTCTTTTCGTCTTTTTAAGGAAAGAGGTTGCTTGATAATGCAACCCGACAAACTTGTATCCATTATGTGTTTAGGTAAAGAGAATTCTAACGAGACATTTGTTTTTTTTATTAAGTTCGCATTATAAAAATACAATAATAATTATAAATATATAAGGATATGAGATCGTTTTATTTATCAGATTGACTTTTTAAGTTTAAAGTTCAATTTTTTAAAAATCTTATGTTTCATTTGAATTCACTATTATAATGAAATTTTCATTTAAATAGTAATGTATTGTATATACAATCATTATTTATTATTTTATTATTCACATCATATACTTTACATTTAAATATAATACATATATTAAATATTTAAACATATATTATATTTAAATATAATACAAATATAAAATATTTAAATAAATATTATATTTTAATGCATTGTGTCTCACTCATGCAATAATGGATCCAAATGTTCCTTCTAGCTTTTATTTGAGGCCAGAATGCGAATCACGTGGCCTGGTACTATTATAATTACGTAACGTCGTGATCCCATCCGGTTCATTAGACCTTACATGTATGCACCTCATTAGACAACTCTATATATATAGGTGGTCTGTAACTAAGTAGATGCCCGTATATGTATACAAATATATTTGCGAGTGCCCACCTATATATATATATATATATATATTACTCTTAGAGAGTTACGCAGCAGAGGGCACTGAATGCAGAGTCGACCATGGAAGTACCAAGAGTACTTCACATGAACAAGGGTGCTGGAGAAACTAGTTATGCTAAAAACTCCACTGTTCAGGTTGTCTCATCGTTCTAATTATCTGTATTAACTTAAATAATTACTTTGAACTTAGCACCTAAGATGCTATCGGTATCTGGCCAAGCACAAGGCGGCTTAGGCAATTGCCTAAGGCCTCATCTTGAGCCAAGGCACCCAAATATTTTTTTGTTTATTTATCATTACTTTAATAATTATAATGACTTTCCTCACTACATGATCTGCTTAAAAAAATAGAAAAAATCTTTTCTTTCAATATTTATTTTCTTTCAAATTATTAAATGCTCTTATTAGGCATTACACCCTGTTCTTGGAGTAGCATGGGCCAAATTTTAGGCATTTCTCTCTCTCTAAGATCAAATTACCTTTTTTTTTTTTTCATAAACTGAGTTTATTTTTTTTTCTAAACTAATCCATTGTTTAGTAATTGCTTTTATAGACTTTTATTTTAAGGAAAAAATTTTTATTATCTTATTAAAAAGGCCTTAATGTTTAATTATACATATGTGTTCGTTTATCTTTTTCACTTTACACTGCAAAAGGAGGGGAAAAAGATCCGTACTAAAGGTTTTTCTAAGTAAGTTTTTTATTTATTTAAAATAATGAAAAAAAAGTGCTTCTACCTAAATCTCATTCTTCCCATATGTTGAAATAGTCCGAGTGGGAAGATGAGTTTATATATAGAATACGTACCCTTTTGCTACTTATCGAAAAATATTAGCTGCACTCATTGGCATCCAATGTTGTAGAGCCAAATAATCTCCATAGCAAAACCAGTAACCAAGGAAGCCGTTCTGAAATGTTTGGACGAAAGCATCAATCAAGAAAGCATGGGAATAGCAGACTTAGGTTGCTCCTTGGGACCAGACACTTTAGTAGTGATTTCGGACATAATCGACACCATACACGCCAAATGCTGCAGCCTCGGCCGTTCATCGCCGGAGTTCAGACTCTTCTTAAACGACCTTTTTAACAACGATTTCAATGGCATTTTCGCGTTCTTGCCGGCATTCTACAACCGGATTAGGGAGAAGAATGGTATCGGATTTGGACCGTGCTTGATCTCCGGCGTGCCGGGTTCATTTTACGGCAGATTGTTCCCCAAGAACAGCCTGCACTTTGTGCACTCTTCTTCCAGCCTCCACTGTCTTTCTCAGGTTCTAATTTGATTTCCCTGTAATTATGTTTTTTTTTTAATTGTTGAATTGAGATCATTAAGACCTACGAACATGAATTAATGAAAATAGAATTATACTAGGTTCCACCAGCGTTGGAGAGCAACGCTAGAACGGCGTTAAACAAAGGGAAGATTTACTTATCAAAGAGCAGTCCACAATGTGTGTTGGAAGCATATTCAAAGCAATTCCAAGAGGATTTTTCTCTGTTTCTGAGGTCTCGATCTGAAGAAATAGTAGCAGGAGGACGCATGGTGTTGTCCTTCATGGGCCGGAGCTCCTCTGATCCCACCACGGAAGGCAGCTGCTATCAGTGGGAGCTCTTATCTCTTGCTTTAATGAGCATGGTTAATGAGGTACCTTATGATTTGACGTGGAAAGTATGTTATTTACTCTAAGCTAGTGTTTGGGATACAAATTTTTTTAGCATTGCATTTAAATGCAATGTAATTTTCCCCCAAATACAAAAACATTTCATTCAAATACCAATCACATTACATTTTAAATTAAACACAATCACTATTTATTATTTCACTTTTTCTATTACTTTTATTAATTATATCATATATTCTCTCTCCCTCTTTTTTTTCTCACTACTTTTACCCATCACATCACATATTTATTATTAAAATACAATTCAAATACTTTTCCCCCAAACACACATTGCATTCAAATGCAATGTTAATACTTTTCCTCCAAATACAAATTGCATTCAATACATTGCATTCAAACGCAATGCAAATGCAATGTGTTCACCAAACGAACCCTAAATGGTTTATAAATATGCTATTTACATATTTTAACTTCTGTAAATATGTTATTTATTAAAAAAAAAAAAAAAAAACTATAGCCCACTTAATGGCGAAGCATGGAAATTTTTTCAAATACTTTTTTTGTTAGGAATACGTGATTATAAATTTCAATTATTGAAATGAAGGCATGGGTAGAATTTTCTTATAAATATTAGGGCACAAAAGAAATTTTTGCAAAAAAAAAATTATAAAAAAAATAAAACCCTAAAAGTTGAGCAGCGACACGAATAGATTTTTTTTTTATAATCAAAGAGTACAAATTAATAGTATTCATTAAAAAATAGTAATATATAAATTTAAAATTCAAAAACATAAGTGAGGACATTCAACTATATATGGCCTCGATACTAAGAACACTCCTTCAATCGCTGTGCTTTGATCAGTATTGAAATTAATGTCCCAATTGAACTAAACAAATAATCGTGATTAACTAAAATCTAAACAACAATCTCTTAGGAGAATTTCTGGTTAAATATCATTCAAAAATGTTCATACATATTTATATATATACATGTATGTATATATATATTTATATGGTTGTAGGGTCTGGTAAAAGAGGAAAAGGTCGACAGCTTCAATGCGCCGTACTATGCTCCATGCCCAGAAGAATTGAAGTTGGAGGTAGAAAGAGAAGGGTCGTTTATTGTGGAAAGATTGGAAGCTCTTCCAATAGATTGGGATGGTGGTATTATGCAAGAATTTAGCACGTGCGACACACTTGAAGTGGTATCAAGAGTGAGAGGGCAACAAGTGGCAAAGGCCGTAAGAGCAGTGGTGGAGTCTATGTTGGAATCCCATTTTGGACCAGAAATAATGGACGATTTGTTTCAAAGATACCAAGAAATGGTCGGCCATTACTTGTCAAAGTCTAATACCAAGTACATTAATTTGGTCGCTTCCCTCATGAAAAGGGCATGATTTGTTTGCTTCATTTTGGGTTGAAGTGATCATTGTCATCTTATGTTTGAAAGGCTTAAAAGTTATCATTAAATTACTTATTTGATCACTAACTTTTTTTCACAAGATTACGATTTAGTCTCTAATATTTTTTTAGCTAAAAGATTTTTAAATTCTTTAAAAGAATGAGATATTTTTTATTTTTTATTAAAAATGAAAAAAATTTAATAAAAAATATCATATAAATCACACATGATTTATTATTTAAGGGTAATTAAGAAAAAAATTTACATGATTCAATTTATGCGTGTTATATATGTGATGTATTTAATCAAATTCTTAACTCTTTTTTTTTTTTTTTGGGATAAAAAGGAACAAATGTACTCTTTTAAAGAGTTTAGGGATTTTTTAGTTAAAAAAAAAAGATTGATAATCAAATTGCAACTTTGCAAAAAAATTGTAGACCAACTCAGTGATTTATCCTAATATTAATATTAATGATACTAAGGGATATTGCTTTTCTTTTCCCCATTTTTTATAAAATTTTTTTCTTTTCTTTTCTTCTAAAAGCTAAGGATTCTCTACTTGCTAGGTTGTGAAATTGAGTACTCCTTTTCCTTCTTTGATTTTTTTTATTCCATCGAGTTTTACTTAGAAAGTATTTAAGTAAAGTCTAAATCTTCATAATGATAGTTTTGCGCTTAATCTATGTGGCTCTACTAGTCTCCTGTGAAACTACAGTTATTTTTTCTATTTATTGGAGTTGGCTTTTCCTTTTTCAGTTGTAATGCCTTGTGGCTGATGTTATTATTAATATTTTTTAATTCTTTATGTTTTCTTTTATTATAAGTAACAGGTAACCAAAAATTTAAATAAAAAAAAAAGGACAAAGAAAAACGTAAAACGAACGTTCAATCATCTTCACCTCACGCATTTTCTTTCAATGTTCTCTCCTTGTTCCAATCTCTAAATGTTATACTTAAAGAGTCTACTCATAATTAAGTTGGATGTCTTTTAAACCAAAAACCGAAAAACAATACTCTAGGGACTATGAAAGCTCCAAACGACGGAACCAAGCCACGTATAAGGTGTGCTTTCATCAAAATTTAGAAAAATAAGTGGACGTTTGGTAAAAGCTTTTTTTTGACATTGCATTTAAATGCAATATAATTTTTCTTCAAATGCAAAAACATTTCATTCTAATACCAATCATATCACATTTTAAATACAATACAATCACTATTTATGATTTTATTTTTTCTATTACTTTTATTAATTATATCATATATTCTTTCTCTCTTTTTTTTCTCTCTACTTTTACCCATCACATCACGT
This sequence comes from Antiaris toxicaria, assembly GCA_035233585.1. NCBI lineage: Eukaryota > Viridiplantae > Streptophyta > Magnoliopsida > Rosales > Moraceae > Antiaris > Antiaris toxicaria. The sequence continues at coordinate 25,039,476 of CP141160.1, read as the reverse complement.
ATTTATTATTAAAATATAATTCAAATACTTTTCACCCAAACACATGTTACATTCAAATGCAATGCTAATTTTTTTTCACCAAATACAAATTCCATTCAATGCATTACATTTAAACGTAATGTAAATACAATGCGTTCACCAAATGAGACCTAAAATTGGTGTTTCTGGTGTACATAGTGAAATTCGGACGCACGTGTTCTGATACTCGACTGCCGGATGAAATGCAATAATCTAGATTCTACTGCCGGAGGAAATTAAACGGCAATATTATTTCAAACGAGAACACTAGTGTCTAGTAGCAAAAACTACAAGATTAAAATTAACGACACACATGTTGTGATATACAGAGAACACTGAAAATAGCTGACATCAGGATCAAGACAACTAATTAAACGACAATAAAAGTAGATAACAACAATAATGCTACTAATAAACAACAACGATGATATAGATGACGACAATAATATCTGTAAACGACGAAAAATTCGAAATGGAAAATGAGAAGACCATTGGGAAGCAATTAAACTTGAACAATGATATAGACGACGACAACAAGATAGAGATGACGACAATAATGCTTGTAAACGACAAGACATTCGAAATGGAAAATTAGAAGACCATTGGAAAGCAATTAAACTTTAGAACGACAGAACAAACTGCCACGAGAAACGGATCAACTAGCACAGTCAAACAATAAAATAGCCTGAAAACGACAATAATAAAAAACGACAATAATAATGACAAAACAAAAAAACGACAACAAAAAGAGATTGATAAGGGAAAACGAGAAGACTAATAACAAATGAAGTTGACCGAACACTGGAAAACAGTAACATAACTTGATAACTACATGGACACCAGAATACAACAAGATGAGAAATAACTCTTACAGAACATAGCCAATTGAAAATCGAAACAAGGACCAAAATGAACAAGCTAGTCAAACAGGCACAGTAAAGACATAAAAGCATAAAAACGACAACAAAAAGAGATTGACAAGGGAAAACGAAAAGTCCAATTACAAATAATTGAAAAAAGAATATAACCAAAATAGAACCTGATAAATATAAGGATATAGAGACCCCCGCGGTAGGGGGGGGACGGGGGGGTGTGGGTGTGGTGGTGGGGTGTTGGCGGTTGTGGTGGTGTGGGTGATGGGAGACAAAAGAAACAGCTAACAACAATAAGATGTGAAACTCACGAAGTAAGAAAGAGATAGAACGGAAAACGACAAGAAATAGGTAAAACGACAACAAACCCAAAAAATGAGAGAACAGCGAACAACCTCGTAATGTCTAAAGGCGATAACAACAGCATAACAAAAAAAAAAAAAAGATATTAACGAAATGAAAGGATAAATAAAAAATTTAAAAATAAAACAACAATGAAAATGAAAGCCAAAACAAAAGAGAATTGACAGTAAAATTGGAGAAGGACAATAAAAATTGGTGTAGAGAAAAAGAATGATACCGACAATAACACTAGTATATGAGCATCAACATCAAAAGAAAACGACAGAAATACCAGTAAACTTCAAAAAGGGGAACGAAAACGACATGGCCAATGCCAAACAACGACATTGCGAGAGAGAGAGAGAGAGAGAGAGAGAGAGAGAGAAAGAGAGAGAGAGAGAGTGACAATGAAACGTCGGATGACAGATTTCATAAAAATATCTAGCACCCTGTATTCCTGAGTTTTTCATAGATAGGTACTTTTATGAAGTTTATTTTAATTTGTGAATTTGGAGCAAATATTTAACTGCAACCGTTAATACTTGGAGATGATAGAAAGACATCAAATCAAGGAAACAACAGAAGGTTGTGCTTTCCTCACATATTACGTAGAGAAGCACAATCTATGGATCTAGTCAATCACTACCTCAAACTCTACGCTTTTGGACGCAGAGAATGGTGGGCTACTCAAATATATACCGCTTAATTTATAATCAAACCATATGCATCAACTTTGACTAATCCAACCCTCAATTTTTTATTCAAAGTGGAGAACCTTCATTTCCAAAGTCACATAAGAGCCTTTGTCGGCCACTAAAAGTCACTGGCATTCCATTTAAAGTGTACACAAATACGTCTATATATACATATATATATATGTGTGTATATGTGTTTGTTCTGCTGATCCAACTAGAGAAAAAATGGCTACTTTGTTGCCTCAGGGACTAATTTTTGCCTGTTGTTACGCAATGCTGATTTTGGGTTCCTTGTTGTTTCTGATGTACCAACTTGTGAAGATACTAAAGTGCCATAACCAAGAATCGGCAGCTGATCATATTCCTCCCGGTTCTCGAGGATTACCGTTTGTAGGAGAAACTCTGCAGTTCATGGCGGCCATCAATAGCGGCAAAGGGTTTTATGACTTTGTTCAAGTTCGCCGTTTGCGGTAAGGAAGACAATATCATTTTGATATTTTTATAGTTTAGTACTTTATCATATTGAAATTCCGTATTCAAAAAATATCGTCCACGTATTTCGTTATTTACCAAAAGATAATTTTCAAAGATTAAAAAAAAAAAAAAAAGAACTTTCACACACCCTTTCTAATCTACGTTTAACAAATTACTCTGTCTGAATATGAAAACAAAAGGATGATGTAGAATGGGTTGTGACAGATACGGGAATTGCTTTAGGACCAACATATTTGGAGAGACACATGCATTTATTTCAAGTACGGAATCGGCTAAAGCAATTTTGAACAACGAGTCGGGTAAGTTCACAAAGAGATATATAAAGTCCATTGCGGAGTTGGTCGGACATCAAAGCCTTCTATGTGCTTCTCACCAACACCATAAACTCATACGCGGCCGTCTCAGCAATTTGTTCTCCGTGGCCTCTTTATCTTTGTTCATCAAACAGTTTGATCAACTCGTTGTTGATAATCTTAGCAGCTGGGAACATAAGACCACCGTGGTTGTTCAAGATGAAGCACTCGAGGTACAAGCAACTAAGAATTAGTGTAAACTTTACCTATTTTTACTTATGAAATTCAATTACTCCCTCGTACCATACTTTTGTTTTGAAAAATGACCAAAAAAAAAAAATCGCCTTTCGTTGTCTGATCAGAGAATTAGGGAGTGAACTAAAAAGGAGGGTATTTTCATTTTTTTTATTCCATCTTTTGAGACCATATTTTTTTTTTTAATTCTCTAAATGTTATTGCTCCAACTCACTTTAGAAAATCCAACGATTATCTTGCCTTGATGTTGTTTTGCCAACTCTTGGCCCATTCTTAGCAGGAACTTTAAAGAAATACCACAAAATATGGATTGATTTTTACCACATAAGGAAAAAAAAAAAAAAAAAAAAAAACTCTCGTAGAAAATACATATCATAAATATTTATTTTTTATTTATTTAAAAATATTACAATTATTATTTTAAAATTTTTTTTTATCTCTATCTCTTCTTTTTTCTTCTCTTTCCCTTTTCCCTGACGTCGGTGATCTAAGGAGATCGTAACGGATCTAGCCGAATCCTCTGATTGTCGTGATGGTGACTGTGGTTGAGATGGCAACGGTGGTTACACGAATCACACGGCGGGAGCTTGTCGCATGGACGCGACTTTGATAAATCCTCTGGCAAATAGTGTGGTCGCGAAGAGATCTTTAACCAGAGAGATTTGGAGATCATAAGCAACTAGCAAGTGGCACGTGATCATGGGAAATCTGGCATCTCTAATCTCCCTCTCGAGCTCCAACGCCAAGCTACAGATCTTGCGTCCACGAGGGACACTGTGATTAGAGTTGGCACTGTTGGCAAAGACATCTACTGGGGAGAGAGAAACAGAGAAAAGGAGCGAAAGTGGAGAGAGAGAAAAAGATTAACAAATTAAATCAATTTATGATGTATTTTGGGAAATTAAAATAAATAGGTTAATTTTTTTTAGTCAAGGAAATTAAATAGTATTTTTATTTAATTGAGAAAATAAATAGTAATTTTGGTTTAAGAGTCGTGTCATTTTACAATTATAATCATATTTCTCTTTAGATTTTATTTATCTCTCTTTTCCTTTCTGTATCTCTCTCTCATTATTCACAATCAAAGATCCAAGCATTGTCATGATTGTTGCCGAACATTTTTGCCAGAGATGGGGATTGTTGGAGAAGAAAATTCGGCTTACAGAATTGAGGGCCCATGGATTTGCAATCTAGATTTTACGATTTTTACCACTACAAAGCCCGTTCACCATCGTTGTTGATCGCGGCTACAAGATCTACAGCATCATATTCTCCAATGATGGTTTGTCGTCGAATGTGGCTTCATGAGGGCCAGATAAATCGCAAAAATGAGATCTCCTATAACATCGTCTTCTCTGACGATGATTTGGGGTTTTCAATTTAGGGTTTTTTTTTTTTTTTACAAAATTGATAAATCATTGATTTACATAATAAATAAATAATTTACTAATAAAATTTGATTTACTAGATAAATTTACTAAAATCAACAAATAAATAATTTATCGAGTAAAAAGTGATTTACCAAACAAATTTATCAATATTTACACATAAATAATATTTTTAAAATTTTAATTATGATAAATTATGATTTACCAAAAATATATTATTTATTAATAATCTAAAACTTTTCTACTATTTATTTTTATTTAAATTTAATTTTGATCTATTTTCCTTGTTCTCACGTATATTTTATGGTATCTTTTAAATAGTTTAAATTATGATAAAAATCGATCCTATTTCAAAAAATTATAGTATGCGGCCTAATTGTTCCATTGTTACCTGCTTTCTGGGCCCAATTACTTCATTGAGCCTTTGTTTAGTCCAATATGAAACTCACGAGCTTTGTTTCTTTTTCCAGCCCATTTATTTTTTGAGCTAAACTTCTAAAGAGTTCAGACATCTTTTTTATTTTATATTTTTAACATTGAGTTCATAAAAACATCAACTCTATTAATTTGAAAAAAAAATCTCAAATTTCAGTAAATAATATTTTTATCAAAATAATTGAAGTGAATAATGAGATTTTAAAATATTTAAGATGAATAATAAATGTATAATATAAATAGAGAATTTACTACATAAATGAAATATTTACATTTTATAAGACTTAAATAAATTATTTATCTAATAAATTTGTTTGTTTCTATATATTTTAAAAACCTAATATTTTACTTCATTTATATGTTGAAGACTGCTGTTTACCTTTTTATTCATTTGAAACATAGTATTTAGACTCTTATATCCATTATCCCACCCACTGAATTAGTCCCACCAGGGAGTCCAAGTACTTGTTGATCATTGGTTGGTCACATCAATAATCGTGATTGCAGATAACCTGTAAAGCAATGTGCAAAATGTTAATGAGCATAGAGAGTGGACATAAGTTGGAGGTGTTGCAGAAGGAAGTGGCTCGTGTCTGCAAAGCAATGCTTGCATTACCACTGAGAGTTCCGGGAACAAGATTTTACAAAGGCCTTCAGGTAAATTTTACTAAGCTTCAAATTCATCTTAGACCCTGATTATTTAAAAATATATATATATATATATTCCTTTATGCTACTTGCTTGATAACCTTTTAAACTGTTAATATATGGTTCAGGCAAGAAAAAGAATCATGAGCATAATTGACAAGGAAATTAGTGAAAGAAGAAGACGCCTTGGAGCTGAATACCATGAGGATTTTCTAAAACGCCTATTGGAAGAGGATGACAAAGGAATGTGTCATGAGACAGCCAACAGGCAAATGCTCTTAGATTCAGAGATCAAAGACAATATCCTAACTATGATAATTGCAGGTCAGCACAATCGAAGATATCAAATTTTATTGCATCGTCTTTATTTACATAAAAATATTTATAAATATTAATATTGACATCAAGCATCACGGCTAATAAAAGTAGATTTTATTTTTTTTATTCGTAAATAGTGTTGAGTATCAGTGGTGATGCCTCTAGCTAGTATTGCTCTACGTTACATAGGAGAATAACGACGTGCAGGTCAAGATACGACGGCTAGTGCAATCACGTGGATGGTCAAATATTTGGATGAGAACCAAGAGGTCCTTCACATGCTAAGGGTAATTCAGTAGAACTTTCATTATTTGTTTGATTAAATATGTGTGATAGCTTAAATCTTGGTTCTAGGAATTTGTTCGATCAAATGTTAACAATAAGTTATTGACAACTCGAAAATTGAATTTGTTATAGGATGAACAACTTGAACTAGCGAGAAAAACCCCAACAGACGCACTTCTCACGTTGGAGGATCTAAACGACATGCTGTATGCTTCTAAGGTGAATTTTTGTTCTGATTTTGAATTTATAATGTTTTACATTCTGTAAATCCATTTTCCTCTCAGTGATGCATGGCGTGAAACAGGTTGTAAAAGAATCGTTAAGGATGGCATCTATAGTACCATGGTTTCCCAGGCTAGCTCTTCATGACTGTGAGATAGAGGGTTAGTTTTCCAAAAGATTTTGTACATCAATTATATATCTGTTCGAAGATTTCTCAAGATTTCTTATGGTTTTCTTCCTTCTGCGTTTTTTTTTTTAATTTTTTAAAATTAGTGCACTATAGTTGTTCAAACACAGTGTCAATTTTTTTTTTTTTTTTTGGGTAGGATTTAAGATCAAAAAAGGATGGAACGTCAATATTGATGCTAGAGCAGTACACCTCGATCCAACGGTGTACAACGACCCCAATGATTTCAACCCTTTAAGATTTGATCAGGTAAATTTCTTCCCCTTGAGATGGGGTAAATGGAAAATTTGGAATTTACCCTTTTAAGAAAACTTTGATCCATAATAATTAGGGGGTTAATTTTCGAAAATCAGGATGAATCAAAGCCTTATAGCTTCTTAGCTTTTGGAATGGGAGGGAGGACATGCCTTGGAATAAACATGGCCAAAGCCATGATGCTTGTCTTTCTCCACCGTCTCATCACCACATACAGGTTTTTTTTTTTTTTTTCCTGTTAATTACTAATTTGTGTCATGGCTTGAAACTTCTTATTAATTATCAATTTGGGTAAGGAATTAATCAGAAGAAAAACTTGACTAGCTAATTAATCTTAAATTTTGAGTATAACTATTTTAGTCTTGTCTGGTGTTCCTTTGAATATAAATAAATAGTGATTCGTTTTGCATAGTTTTTTTTTTTTTAATATAACAACTAATATGAAGTGCCTAATGTAAGAATCGGTTTTAATCTTTTACCATGTTTTGTTATTAAGTTGACTATAATATTACCAAAACTTGAAATATAAAGAAAAAAAAACTCAACTAAATTTTAACGAGATTTGATAACACTTACTCTTTAAAGTCGCATCCAAACATATGAATAATTCATTAAGTAAACAAAATTACAATTTAATTAGACTTATTCATTCTAAGACTCCCTCTCTGAATATGACACCTATAATATTGTAACTACCTAGAAGTTTTCTCCCTAAAACCCCAAATTTCTTCTCCTGAAGACATTCAAAAAAAAAAACGCTCAAAACACAATTTAATTATATGAATTCTAAACTCTAGACTCTCCAAGATGCTCGACAATTGTTTTGAGACTTCCAATATAAATAATCAAGCAAAGAACAACGAACATTTCTAAATAAATTTACTGCAAGCTGTTTATTATAGGTTTCGTCGTAATAAAAACGACAATAGCGCTGGTTGTTGTAAATTTTCCAATTCTATAAAAATTCATCTTCAAATTTGAAAATCGCAAACCTAAACTAAATGCATAATAATAAATACAATCCTTTATGTTAGTGAATCATTCATTTAAAAACAAGTTTTTTAATCCTTTTAAAATTGATTTTTTCAAATAGGTTAATAAAAAAATGTAAAATACTTTCTCAGGAATTGATTTTCTTGTTAGAGCAAAAAAGAAAATTTTCAAATCTGATTTTCAAGAACCTTTCGAAACTGATTTCCTGCTATAATTATTTATTGACAGATAATGTCAATATCAATAATACTAAAAAATCTTAACACCTAACAATTGAACAACCATCTTATAAGTTATATATGTGTATATATATATATACATACAGTATCATCACGAACAAATAATGTTGCTTCGCTTTTGTTAAAACGTCAAACAGAAAATTTGAAGAACTTTTACGACGGAGATTTTTATTGAAAAGAATCCCTAATTTAAAGTACGAAAATATTTTGTTATGCGCTCAGGAAATCCTAGTACTATGCTACTAGCAAATGTACCATAAAAATCTGACACGTTTATATGTGTATCTTGTGTATAGTGAAACAAAACGTGATCCCTTAGTAATCAATTAAATTTTGTAAAGAAGTTTGATGAAAACTTTTGTGCTTGATTTATCTTGTGAGATTAAAAAATAAGTGTGTTGCTCACTTTGTTTATTTTACACACAAAAAAAAAAATGCAAAGAAGTTCAAATAGTCGTCCATAAATAATGATTAACGTCACCATTAACGAAGTTTTCCTCTTTTCCTTTTATTTTTCTTTTTAAATTAAATGTATAATTAAGGTGGAAAGTGATCGACCAAGACTCAAGCATAGAGAAGTGGGCAATGTTTTCAACACTAAAAAGTGGATGCCCGGTGACTGTTAAACGGATCGCGTATGACGACGCTGATGGATACTAGTGATATATATATATAATAATTAAGAATGTAAATCTTAATTAGTCCTTGTTTGTGGGTGATTGGGCAGTTCTATTAATCGAAATTAGATACATACATCTTTATATATTTCTCATTTCTTAGTGGTACTGTGATGTAATAATGTGTGCCTTTGTCAAACAAACCTTGTTCATGATATCCAAGTGCAATCTTCACGTAAGTGACGACTGATTATATATATGCAAATAGTATAGACTGTCTAACACACGCGCGCGCGCACACACACACACACACATATATATATATTTGCTTGAATGGTGTATATATAAATTACGTACGCATTTAAGACACGGTCATGCCGTCAAGAATTCTAGTCTAGTGAACGCTTTAAGAGTCTATATATATAAATGTCCACTTTAAAAGAAAATTTCTCAGATTTTCAAATCTGAGACTAATTAAGGTCGCCTAATCCTTCAAATCGGCTGAGCTCTTCATATATCTTAATAATTTAACGAACCAGCACACCAATTTGATTATAGCTTGAAGAACCAAAGCTAAATATAAAGTAATTGTTGGATGCGACGCTATAATGGATATAATCATAAGGTACTTCAAACTATACATACACTACAATAAAATAAATTTTAGGAGACAATAAATACTAATTTTTAATATCAGTTTTTTAAATTACCGATGTTAAAAATGCACAAAAAAAACATGTGAAGTTGATGGCTAAACGTGAGATTTTCGCATTTCACTTTATTTAAAGTTGGTAATTAAAAAGCCGTTGTCATGTACATATTGTTTGCGGTGGTTTTGTCATGTGCCAACATAATAAGAGAGCTAATATATATATAATTATCTGTATCCAATATGGCAACATAAAATTAGAATAAAATTTTATGGTAATGCTCTCAGCATCACTAGTGACAAAGAACACACAACAACCTTTATATATATAGATATAAACAAACTTGTTATTTTTGTATCAGAATTAATGAACCAAAAAAAAAAAAACCCAATTATATGAAGCTTCCGTAAGACTGGCCAACAGACGAGGAACATCAACCCTTATTGTTCATTAGGGGCTAGGGCAAACGACAAGGGCGCCAAATATTTAGCCAGCAGAGTTCTTAGATTCTGTCTTCCATTTGGAATTATAGGCAACATAAAACAGTACTACGTCGGTTGGTAACAGTAACACTTGGTAGCGTGCATGTACACAAATAAATTAAAACGACAATACATATTTAACATATATATATTTAAAAAAACCACCTAATATTATAAAGGATTGTTTACATAAATAATAAATAACTCTTAGATTATATACTTTAACTTCAGTTGGCTTTTACTTATTCAAAATCAGTTATTCAAATAATTTGACTATTATTTATTCATAAATTACCCCTATACTATAAAGCTCAATTCAAATTAGCTCTTATTTATTCAAAATCGGTTATTGTGTCTTTCAATATATAAAAAATTATTCAAAATACCTATTCTGTTTATATATATATATGATTTTAACAGAAATTTGAATTTCATAAAAAATTAATAGAGATATTATTTTTATAAATAACCCCTGGATTATAGGCATTAATTCAAGTTGACTCTTATTTAATCAAAATATCTTATGATATATAGAAAATCGGTCAAAATATCATTTCATTTCTAATTTAATGAAAAAGGTATTTTAAATAATTTTCTATATATCGAAGCATATATGATCAATTTCGAATAAATAGTGACTAATTAAATGTCTTATTGTAAATTCGTTAGATGATCGTATGTATTTTTTGAGCCGTACAGCTGGCTTTTCCAAAAATACTCGTAAGTTTAGCAATGTCTTTTCTTTAATCAAACTAAAGAAGTCTGGTTTGATTCCTAACCAGTCCCATTTCCATGGTTGGCTAATTGCCAAATTGCTGTTTCCCTCTTATTAATTTGCATAGTTTCTTTAAACTCACCTTATATCTTGTGTGTCATATTATATCTACACAGTACACACACAATGACATGCGAATAGTTTTTGTGGGGTTGCAAAATTGTTTATGATGGGTTTGTTTTCTTTTATCCGTAGTGGTGCTGAACAAATTAATGATTGAGTTGGCTATCTGGTGGCATATTAGATATGAGTAAGTACGTGATTAATAATTGTTTCTAATCCTTTTCTTTCTGGCTCTGTCTCGTATATTTTTTGTCCAACTAGAGTTTTGTATGAGTACCTTTATTCTCTCAAACGAGCTTCATATTATTAAATTTCATTTGGATAAAGTATTATATGATATCATATTTAAATACAATATATATTTAGATAAAAAATATTAATATTATATTTAATTATAATATTTATTTAAATTATATTTAAATTTAAAATTATGATGTGATTGGTGAAAATAAATTAAAAAAAAGAATGTGTAATGTGATTTATAAGATATTATATTAATAAAATATTATATTCTCTTAAGCGAGCTTCATTTTATTAAACTTCATTCGGATAAAATATTATATTAATATCATATTTAAATATAATATATTAAATACCATATATATTTAAATGAAAGATATTAATATCATAGTTAATTGTAATATTTATTTAAATGAAAAATATTTAAATTATATTTAAATTTAAAATTGTGATGTGATTGGTGAAAATAAATAAATAAATAAAAGGAAAATAGAGTATGTGATGTGATTGGTAAAAGTAATAGAAAAAATAGAATGAGAAATAATGATTGTATTAAATTTAAATTATAATATGATCGATATTTGAATATAATATTTTTGCATTTGGATGAAAATTGTATTATATTTAAATGCGATGTAAATATAATACTGGAATCAAAACGCAATATAAATGAACGAGATAGTTGCTCATATTTCATCTTTTTTCTTTTTTAATTTCTTCCATATTTTTTTTAATTTAGGACCTCCCAAGAGTTTTTTTTTTTTTTTCCTTTTTGACAAACCCATGAAATCACAAAATTTACAGATATATCGACCACAAATGTCTTTAGAAAGTGGTGATACCATAGCCTATAGATGAACCTCATTAAATAACCTTATCTAGAATTGTAAAAGAAAGAAACTTATAAAGTCCTCGAGCATATTTTCTGAAAATGAGTAGTTGGTTGAGTACTAGGGATATATAAGTATTTTTCTTCCTTGGAACTATATGTTTTAGTAGGCAAAAGAAAAAAAATAGAAATAAGTTTATACGAAGACTTTTATTTGCTTGGAACTATGTTAATGCGACTTGAGTACAGAACTGTAAATATACTTTAAAATGTTTTAAAATGAGATGGTGCAGTGGAGCCCACCATATTTATGTACTAAGCTCCACCAATTTTTAAGGGTCCACCATGCATGGTAGTCAAACTTTGATTTTTAATTGTTTATGGTTAACAAATTTTTTACATACAAATTATTATTATTATTATTATTATTTATTTTTTGCAGCTGGCCGGTTTGGCATACTAAAGCAAAGAATAAAAAACACACTTGGCTTCCTAATGATAACAATTTCTTGGATTTGATTGTGTCTTTGCTCATAAAAAATCTCCAATTATTAGTACTTTTTAAATTTTGATTAATTAATGTTGGAAGCTCTTCCATCAATTCACTATCACAATGTCGGAGACCTTTCGGTGTTCAGCGGCTCCTAAAATATAAGAGAAAAAAAATTTGAATTATTTGAATGGAAAACAATTATTTCATTAATTTACTCTAGTCATGCAACAAACATAACAAATAATAATAATAATAACAATAATAATAATAATAATAATAATAATTCTTAATATTCAACACATGCAAGGCACATCGGCGGTTTGGTATGTTGAAAACGAATGTGGGGGACAAATGTTGTTTTGCATAAGATCATTTCTTGCTGGTTGCTTTGTTTGGAAAGATTACGCGCGTGTTTGGTTTTGTTTCCAAAACAGAGTTCACGATTTCCTAGGAAATCGATTTCAAAATCGGCGTTAAATTATGTTTGGTTTGTATTGTTTTTGAAAACAGATTTCAAAACGAATCCAAAATCTTCTTTACTCCCAACGTAAAATTGAAAACGATTAAAAGTCGTTTTCTCTGATTTTATTTTTCCCATTTCTCTGATTTAATTATTATGGTTAATTAAGATTTAATTGATATAGTAATTACTTAAATATTATGATTATTAATTTTTAATTCATTTTTTAATTAAAAAATTTTATTAATTTTTAATTTTTGGTATTCATAATAAATTTTTTTTAAATCAAACATAAATATATTTTTATAGAATACTTATAAAATGACTGGTTTTCAAAAATATAACCAAACACAGTTTCACTTTTTTGTTTATCAAAACATACACTCAGAAAATAAAACCAAACACAATTTCAGAAACGTTCTCAGAATTGTTTTCAAAACGATCTCAAATTCAAAAAATTTAAAAACATAACAGATTTCAAAAACAATACCAAACACTACCTACCATTCTTCTTTTTGGGCGTCATGATGTTGACTAGAGCAACCAAAAGCCTCTTTATCCGTCTAATTCCCTCTTTAATTATTCTCATATCAACCCAACTGATGTAGCATGATTTATATACAATGGTGTTCTGGTATGCACTATTTTCCTTTTTGCCATTTTGCGTTGTAACCACTAAAAAACTATGCAATAATATCATAAAAATAAGCATTACTGTTTATAAAATATTCTTTATTTTTACTTAAACAGTGTAATTAAATGTGAAATTATTGTTAAATTATATTTATAATCTTTTTTTGTTTTTAAGAAAGGGAATTATGCACCTTCACGTCTTAGCGTGGATATATAATATATATAAATATATATATATTGATATATGTTGCCAGCTAGTGGGCAGTAACTGAAAGGGAAATTAATGGCATTATTTGCTCATGTTTGGAGCATTACCAGATTCTTATTTAAATAAAGGAACTATTCTTAACAAATAAAATAAAATAAAATAAAGACACTAACTAAAAACACTAGTCATAAACTGGTGAATTTTTTTTTTTTTTTTGGTCTTATAATTCGAAAGAAGCACTAATTATAATTACGACAGAACAAAGTTTCCCAATGCTAATTTTAACGTTACAAGTGTTTGTTTAATGAGTTCTTAATTGTCAAATTTAAACAAAAAAATCGCTTGGTTACTATAGCATTTTTCTTTGCAGAATCGATTGATTAATTAAAAGGTTTTTTTTTTTAATTAAAAAATCAACTCTTCTAATGAAGTTTATAAACGAGAAGCTCTACGGTCCAAGATATTAATGTAACAAATTTCGTCTCTGAATTTTTTTTGTTTAAAGTGAATGGGCCAGATTTTCTAATTGTACGGATAAGAGGGTTAGCAAAAATGTAACAGAGTTTTGATAAATATATTATATTTATATTATATTTGAATGTAATATATTAAATATAATTTATATTTGGAGGAAAAATATTTATATTATATTTGAATACAATATGTGTTTGGATGAAAAATATTTGAATTATATTTAAATAATAAATATGTGATGTACTAGGTAAAAATAGAGAAAAAAATAATATGTAATGTGATTAATAAAAATAATAGAAAAAATAAAATAATAAATAGTGATTATATTATATTTAAAATATGATATAATTAATATTTGAATGTAATATTTTTATTTTTAGATGAAAATTATATTATATTTAAATGTAATATGAATACAATATTAAAAACAACGGTACCTTAATCTCTTAATAAAATAATTGGGGTGTTTAAATTTACAACAAAAAGTCCCAAAGGGTAGGTGGCATGTGGTTGCTGCCCAGCGGCGTCACAACAAAATGGTGGAAATTTGTTCTTTTCTTTCTCTCAGAGAAAAAGGAAGAAAATTTTGGGTACTGATAATTATTAAAGAAAACCTATTTTATCCCTTCTATTCCATAGATCCCACAACAAGTGGATAAGAGCAAGCTGCTTCATTGCAAAGAAGCTCCAATAGATAACAAAAAACTATTATATAACGCTACACCTCACATTTCCACGATAAAAGGAATTGTTTTAAGCAAAACCCACCACTACAAAACACTTGCCTAGCTTTTCTTTTTCTTACTTTTTGGTCCCACACGTGACCAAAAACAAATTAAGGGAACTATAGAAACAAAGTGAGATGGGGGATGAATACGTATTGCCAAAACAGGGTATAGGAGTATAAAAGCAAAAGGGAAAATAATAATAATAATAATAGTAGTAAAATAATTGGATTATTGAGGGTTTGGGGGAAAAGAGGGTAGAGGCACGTCGCGTATATCAATTGAATATCCATTACAAGGCCAAAAGAAGAGTATATAAAGTCTTCACAGGGTATACCCACTGGTTTAGTGTTAGTAATTATGAGAAACCTAACTAAAAGTGATATAGATTGCTTTATTTATTTTTTCTTATTTTAAATAAAATGTTGAAGATAGGTAAATGATAAGGGAGTTAAAGAGTTATCAACTTAAATTGAGATATCTTAATGCATATCTCTAATAATCTTTTATAAATTAAAAAGAGAGAGAGAGAGAGAGAGAGAGAGAGATTTAGTTTGCTTAAATAAGAGCAAAAAAAAAAAAGTTGCTTTATTTCTTGCCGTTGAAGATTGCATGCGTAAAACTTAAATGTGAATAGAAAAATAAGATATATAAACTATTTTTGAATACTTATAAACTTTTTTTATTTAAAAAAAATAAAATGACGGTCATTAAAATATTGATAAATGTATCTGATTCAACTAATAATTAACCAATAAAAACATATATTGATATTACTTAATTAGTAATTGAATATATTTATAAAAAAATTCTGAATGAAAACCATCATTTTCCCAATATAACAGAATTTTAGACATTTATATATAAAAAAAAGTCATTTATCTACATATTCCATGTGACTAAGCATTGTGGAATGCTTCTATAGGTATAGTATGGTTATATGTGTAAATAATAAATGTAACGCGCACATTGAAAAGCCAAGAAAATCGCCTCACAAGGAGACCGTCAATCATATGATCATCAAGACAGTGGTCGACCAATTTTTTTACTAATGATATTTTTATACTAAATGTTCATTCAGAGGGTTATTATTTCCCCTCAACCTTTTTAGTTTTCTAATTTGCTTTAAAAAATAAAGAAACGAAAAAAAAAAAAAGTAATACATTATATATATATATATGGTTTCATGCATCAATAAGACAAAAGATGTAGGCCGTACGAAAATGACAGTACAAAATGGGGGAAGACTCCCGCTTAGTTTAATGAAATGCACCAACATCTCCACCACAATCAAGACGGAAAGAGATCTTTCCACTCTTCAATCCCAACAAGATATTTTCCTTCCCATTTCCAAAGTAAAAATAAAAAACAAAAAAGTTACCCAAAAAATAGAAAAAACTTAAGAAGAATTTGTTCAAATTACCTCCCAATATCTTTGTATGGAAATGGAGACAATTTACAAAGCACGCCTGTGGAATGAGCTAAAAATAAGGGATCAATTCCGGTTCACACTTACCTATTGACTTCGAAAACATTCAAGGAAATGACTCACTACCCTTTTAGTCAATCTAAAACTTGTGTATCAAGAATACAAGACTTGCCATAAGGTCCACGTTCATGCAACATGGGAAAGAACAATTTTACGGGTTGTCTTTTACGCAGTAAACCCCGAATTGGAATCTTTTGTCTGGCCCAATCTTCGGGGTGGGAGTACTTCATGGATCAATCAAACGACTGTCGCATTTTCAATGTCACAGCCTACCAAAATTAGGTACATACTACATGGCAATATATCCACCGTCTATCGTCCGAGAGATGGGCTTTATATGATAGGAAATTTTATTGAGACGCACGTTATCTAATGTTAAAACTATAAGAAAACGACAAAGCATGCGAAACCAATAGAAATTTATCCAAATTCAGTAAGCAAATTTGATGCACTCCTTAAAAAAAATGAAAGTTCGATGGAAAATTTTGCAAATAGAATGTAAAATTGACAGAAACTCGTACAATTTCACTCGCCATATGCAGAACACCCCATGATCCTCCCAAAGGAATCCACCTGTATCTCTCTCCAAACTTTTACCATTCCTACTCCTTTTTTATTTCCTTCTAGAAAGACAGAGTAAAAGATTAGCAACAAAGAGTACAAACAACAGAATAAAGAATCCACATTTGCGTACATGAACAAGAACCAATCCCAATACACCAAACCTACTACGCCAACCACTAGGTAGGAGCAAATTGCCATTATCCACGGCCCTGTGAGTTTTCTCATCAATTAATTAAAGCTCGTCCAAGTCAAGATTAAGTAATAAAAGCGGACTAGAATTTAGAAACCCATTAATGTCGAAAACATATATCAACAAAGACAGCAAAAGCGATGAAAATTTAAAACGGATTTGACTCCATGAAAATTTCTCAGACTTCCTAAACCCCAGAGAAGAAGAACAGAGATGATGGGATTACTGTACATTCTCCATTTGTAGAACAAACACTGATCTAAATCGGAAAATTACATATGGGTTATCGTTCCTAAAACTTTCCATAACCTAATAGTTATCATATCGAAAATTCTCATAACAACAAATTCGTCCTATTTACTCTGCTGGTTTTTTTTTTTTTTTTTTTCATTCACTGACAGACAGCGAGAGCCATAAAACGATCCGTTTTCCGTTCTTCGTTAAACTCTTCCCTCTGAATCGACTTTTTATTGGCGATGAAAACGTCAATGACGCGTTTGAATTCCTCATTGCTCAACTGGTTCACTCCGCTTGATTTCTTCTTCGCTTCTTCCTCGCCGCATGACGTCAGTTTCCGATAAACGTCGGTGTACGACCGTCGGAACTCTCTCTGCGACTGCTCCGTCGTCCTCTTCTGCTGGACTCTCACCGACTGAGTCCTCTCGTAACTCGTCTTCATCACCAAGGCCTTCTCGTCCTTGTCCGTACACTCCGAAACCACTTCCGGTTTCGGCTTCGAGTCGGCATTCTCGGCGGAGACGGTTTTCTCGTCGGCGGGAAGACTGCCCCGTTCTGGAACCGGAGAGCCGGTCGCGGCGGGAACTCTCCCGACTGACTCGCTGTTGGTGACGTACTCGTCGTACAGGTCCGGTGGCTGACCCGATCCGGCGTCGGTTGGGACGGGGATTTGGCAGGAGAGAGCGTAGACGGCAAGGATTATGGCGTTGAAGAGCACGAAGACGAAGAGGTGGCTCCGGAAGACGGAGACGATCTTGCGGAGGAGATCGCTGGAGAATCCGCCGGCGATGGGGAGCCAGTAGGCGGAGGAGTTGGCGAGGACGAAGAGAACGGCGCAGGCTTCAAGGAACCACTTGAATTTCCGGTGGCGGTGGTACCTTCTCATGGCGAAGTCCTTCTCGGCCTTGACGTAATCGATTTCACGCGATTCTTCCATTGTTTCGGAGAGAAATCGGCGGAGAGATTTCAAATTGTTGGGATCGGTTAAGCGGATGGAAACGGCTCTCAATACAGAAAGCATGGTTTGTAAAATCGTGTTAAAGGCAAGGAAGTGAGAAGTTTCGGATGATTGCCGAAAAAGAAAATGTAAAAGATTTTCTCAGGAAATGAGAGAGAGAGAGAGAGAGAGAGAGAGCACAATTAGAAAGGGAAAAGGGGGAGAGAAACAGACATAGCCCTCTGGGGGTTGTTGTTTCGACGTTGTCTGTGTGTTGGGGTAGTGATCTATTGGTTGGTTTTGAGAAACGGAAATTGAATATTTCCATAAGAATATAAGGTCTCCTTTTATAGACCTTGGAAGGGGTTATTATTATTATACTATTGTTTTTTCTTTATAATCGCTCACTCACTCTCACGCCTATTAACAAATAATAAAATTTTCGAGCAAATGATAATAATAATCTATCTGATGCATTTCAGCAAATTTTTTTTTTAAGAATAAGCACTTTTTTAAAAATTTCTGCAATAATTTTTCAGACAATATTCAACTCGTTAATTTATTAATTAAAAATGTCTATCTTTTAAATTCTACTAATTACTTTTTTGCAATCATTCTAGAAAGAAAAAAAAAAAAACACACTTTTGCAGCCAATTTCATTTCCGACAACGATTGCTAGTACTTATGTTTATTTATATATTTATTTTTTAAAGTAAGACAACGATAGCTTTTCCTCTTTTCTCTTGTTTGAGAAATATTGCTAGTCCATTATGTAAAATGTTTATATATATATATATTTTTTAGGAAACCTTGATTCTTAAAGATAAAAGGGAAACATTTAACAAAAGTTAAGAAACAAAATTGTAAGAAATCCCCTTCTTAAAAGAAATCCTAGTTAATGAAAAAAAATCAACAACAACGATTGAGAACTAGTTAATGAGCGGAAAAAGAACCAAAAATATTGTATTATTTCGTAACACATAGTGTATAATCAATACAGAAATACTGTATCACATCGTGACATAACACGGTATTGTCGCCTTTTTTAATTCGTAATCTCGTATCCACAAGCAAATCCATAGTACGTATGTTCTTTTTTTTTATTTAAAATTTAATAATCTCTATAAAATAGTCACGTCTGGATTCAAAATTGACACATTATCAGAAGAATCAATAAACAAAAAACTATTTGCCGTCAAAAAAGAACCAAATTAGTAGTCAATCTTTTTTATTTTTTTAAATTTCAACTAGTAGTCCATCTATTCATACTGTTAAAAAATATTGGAAGAGAATATAAGAATACAACCCCATAATATAATATTTACTCGAGAAATTTATAAAAAATAAAATAAAAAATTTGAGATGGGAAAGTGAACCTGTGCGCAAGGAACCGAACCACGAGCGGACATTAAAGCAGCGACGCCCACGCGTGGGTTGGCAAATTCGCTGATTGCAGGCCCCCAAGGGACAGCCACCCACGACTGCCTACGTGGCATATAATCTGAAACTATTTCTCCTTTTTTTTTTCCCCCTTTTTTCCTATTTTCTTAAATTTATTGATATGATCGTTTTGGATAGAAGATCGTCCTTTTCTGTGCAATGTACATTCATGTCGTGAAAATAAACCAATTACTGTGGTTACATTTGTCCCGGTTATCCCCTCTCTCTCTCTCTCTCGGCCTATAATCCCATAACTACATGGGCTAACACCACTATTCATTAATAAAACGTGCGTTTCACGATATATTTATTATAATCCATAAATTGGACTTACTTTTTTTTTTTTTCCCCTCCTAGGGTTAAATTTGATTTTAGAAATCCAAGAGGATGTTTGTTTCTTATTTTGGAGACATCTAAAATCAATTTTTTTCTAAAATTTTACCACTTTTCATTATTTACATCTTCAAAACGCTACAGTAAATTCTAAATTTTAAAAATTCATAACTTTATGTATACAAGTCCAAATGAGATATATATTTTTTTAAATTACATAGGATTTCGAGAGGAATGAAATAATACCCATATTGATATTTTTTTTCTAAAAAAATTTTTAAAATTTTTTATTTTTTCACCTCAAATAGTTTTTTTTCCCAAACATATTTTCTAAAACAACTTTCTTCCAATCTAAAAATAATATCTCCAGGCATCTCTTCAAATACCCCCTAAAAATAAAGCAATAGCCACGTAGGGATTACCTCTCTGATACAAAAATTTCGAGATCTATTTGAGAGTAATCCCTATCTAGCAAGCTCGTGAGTTACTCTATTATACTCATAAGGTTTCTAGACAAAGTTAACTTATCGGAAATAAGTCATTAAATTTTGGACATGTTTTATGGTCGCACAAAATCTCCAATCTACGTAGTTTGCACTTGATTGAATACTTTCCAAGATTGACTTTAAGTCCCCTTCCACTACAATGTTTGTTAGAACAATAACAGACTACCTGCAGGCCAAACTCCATCACAGTTAGCTCTACTTCAATAACAGAGCATTGAAGAACAATCTTCATGCATAAGGCAAAGGAAACTCTGGAGTTGTCCCTAATCATCGCTACCATAGCCTCTCCTTGTGACATAAATGCTAAATCCACATTCACCTTAAAGTGTCCATTAGTAGGTGGCTCCCATTTCTTGCATTGTTGTCCCTAAGTACTCTTATATACCTTTTATGATCGATAATGAGCCTACTTAATTTCAAAGCCTCTTTAACTTTTCCATCAATGGAAGCTTGAAGAGCTGGCAAAATGGCTGTGATTCCCTTGCTCCAAGTCCTATTCCTTGCCCTCTAGACATGTTCACACAGAGAGACAACAAACGCTCAAAACTCATATTTCTTAGACAACAAGATAAAAGCTAGCTAGACTGGATCAAGAACCAAGTTACGAGATCCTTGGCTTATAAGAAGTTCCAAGAATCAATACAAATACTCTACCTACTCGTAAACCGCAGCGATCAGTTAATTATCATCATGTAAGTAGATGGAAGACATATTCCTGAGATTGGTACCTAAAAACATATATCAAATACCCACCATAACCTGCCAAACCAAGGGCATGCTTCATCGGCAGAAAGTTAGTAACAAATCTTCAAGGGAAGATTTTTGACCTCTAATGCAATTTAGCACTCCAGATCAATTTCCAAACCATATCATAATCTAAGAATCTCCTTTGTTGATCAGCTCAATAAACATTTTTAATCGAGAATTTACTTCTAGCACTAGACTTTCAAATAACTCTATCCTCTAAAAAGGCTTAGGAAAAGGCAAATCTGGCAAATCTTAGAGACGAATTCTTGTCAAACTAGTCTTGCAATCATGAAAAATCCCAATAATGTGAACCATGCTCAAACAAATTCTCGACAACCCAAGGCAGATGAGAGAAATTAGGATTAAAGGCCACTTGCAATTGAGCGAGACTCAACCATGGAACCCATGGAGTTGACCAAATAGCAATATGCTTTCTTGAACCCACGATGGTAATAGCACCTTCCAAAATGATATCTCAAGATTACAAAATACCCTTCCACATAGCCGAAGCATCCATCTTTGAATTTAGAGATGATATGATTACTTATTGCAATGCCCAAATTCATCAGGTTCTTGTTGTCATCCTTCAAGGCCCAAATGTGGTTGTGCTTTCGTCTAATAATAGTGGCTACGTGAAAAAACCTTGTATTTTGATCACCATGTTGAACCTAAGTCTCACGGGATTTTTAACGCCATATACTTTTTTGTCTCTCTAAGATCTTTGAATCTCTAACTAGGCAACAACTTTCTCCTTAAGCGATTCCGAAGATGGTGGGAGGCACTGTATTTTGGCTAATTCTACCTCCAAGATATGTAGCCTATCCTTACAGGATTTAAAACTAGTTTTATTCCATCATCGAAAGGCCATCCTAGTGTAGTGAAGCTTTGCATCAACCTATAGCTTAGAACACCACTGATATTCACCTCCCAAGCCTCCCGAATGACCTCCCTACAAAAAGGGTCTCAAGACCAAACCTTAAACAATCTGAACAGGAACTTAAGAGCTTCAGTTTCTTTGTGGGCATCAACACAATAGGAGAATGGTCCTAATCTTTGGGAGATTTGTGACCCGTATCTTAGGAAATAAGAAGATTTAGTCACTATTACATATCACCCTATCCAACCTTTCCTTTATAAAAGAGTTACTACCATGGTTGTTACACCAAGTATAGAAAAGCCCCAAGCAACCTAAATCAAAACCACCTATGGCAAAGAGGAATTCCTTAAGGGGTTTAGCATCCCTTTCGGCAAAATCTTGACCTCTCTGTTTCTCTTCTTGATTAAGGACAATATTTAGATCACCTAAAAGAATCCAAGGGATATTTACCTCCAAAAACCAATTGGCCATGTACTTCCAAAACAGAGCACGTCTATCAATATAAGCAAGACCATAGTAGAAAAGAGCCATCTAAGGATGTTCAGTATTACCATCAAATTTGCTATAATGAAATGGTTATCCATAGACATAATTTGAAGATTAGCCCCCCTTATTCACATCAGACATAACCCCCCTATTATACCTTCAATCAAAAAGCAACTCCAAAAAATGCCAATCTTCTTCTTAGAATATCCATCTACGCCTTTGAATCTTAGTTTCTATAAGGAATATGCATTCATGGTTGTGAACCCGAATAAAGGGTCCAGAGGGCTAGATGAGACTCACCTTACTATTTTGTGATAATATTTAAGGGAAAGTTTAAGGTATGTATTAAAAAATAGCACCTACTGTAAGTAATCTTTTTAACTCTTTTATAAATTGTTTAGGTATAATTAAACAGTTGATATTTACTTGTCTGTGATATTAAGATACACCTTCACTTATTATATAATATTCTAAGGAATTTATTAAAATTCTTTAAAAAGTAAAAAATGTTGAAAATTTTTCAGACCACCACCCACCTCCCACCTTTTTCAATTGCCAGCAAAACCCTTGCTTCTCTTCGATTCTTGTTGATGAGATTTCACGTCAATTTGCCATTCTCATAGATGATGCCCGTGATTCTAGGTAACCATTCAGAGATTTCACTCCACTCTTTGGTGACATTTCCTTTAATGGCTTTATAGTCCTGTTCTCATCGGAGGCTTCGAACGGCTTCATGGCGTACCCTTTTCGCCACGGCCTCAAGCCTCTGATTGCTGCCTATCCATCTCCTAGTCCCAAGGTAACACAGTTCGCATTTCTGCTCTTTGATGTCCTTCCAATGACGACGAAGTTGGCAGGAGAATGGTGGAGGTAAGGCTTGGTAATGGAGATTTAATTTCAAGGTTTTTTTAACTTCTTAGTCATTATCTCATGAGTTAAAGTGTATTATAATTATAATATACCAATATATCTCAGTTGTTTAAAATTAATCTAATGACCTATAAATAAGTATCTATGATAGATATTATTTTTGAATACCTATCATAGTTTTGTTCAATATTTAATAGTGATGGTGTTTTCAAATATTTTTTTCCAACCATTCATGTACTGTTATATAGTGTTAAACCTAAGAAGAAAAAGAAGATAAAAAAATAAGTGCCAAAAGCCGAGAACTTGTCATGGGAAATTCATGAAATCTCATGGGGAAAATGGTTACGAAAGGAAAAGGCAATGTTGAAGAAGAAAATACAAGAAACAGTGGAAAAGTTCAAATAAAGGGTCCGCAAAAGTTGATCGACGTGAGATGTTGTAATGACATAGTCGCGGAAGACGAAGAATTCCATGAAACATTGATTGATTGAAGAAACAAAAAAGCAATGAAAAGAAAGGCAACAAAACCCCACCAGACAGGCAGACATTTTCATCCTAATAGTAACCAGAGACGGTTGAGGACCAGTTGTCCTAGATAATAACCAGGGCACAGGATTTCACGTGAGGCCCTGAGCCACCCTCTACCTTTTTTTTAACCGTACCAAAAGATTTTAGTTTATTTTAGTTTATTTTTCCAAGACTTGGACCAAATCATGTTTCACCCACTTATCAGAGGTTTCCTTCCTAGGGGAGGCTCCAAACATTTTGTTCCGTTGTACGCAACAAAGAAAAGAAATGTATTTTATGTACAAATCGGTTGTCCTTTGGCCGACTTAATTTCAAATTAAGTTCAATTAATCATTTTTCCTTAGATTGATCAGCGCCAAATTACCCACCCTATGTAGTTCCAAAGCTTCTTCTAATACAAAAAAACGTGTTTTAAGAGTAATAGAGTATCTTTAATATAATATCAAATTAATATATTAATGATAAATTTTAATATTTAAATAAAAAATACTCTTTAATATAATATTATTTTTATGTCAAATTTGTTATATATTAAACTTTGTAATAGATTTATCATAAGATATAGATAATATCAAATTTCACTTTAAATTATTATTGATTATTGTCTCATATAATTATTATAATAATTTATTTTTTAGTTATTTAATATATTAAAAGTTTATTTTTTTTATTTTTAAAACACAATAATGATAACAAAAAATAGAAATAATATAATATATTAAAGTATAAAATAAGATAATGTTATTTTTCAATAAATATAATATTGACATACATAAATATACTAGAGATAGTTTTACATAACTGGGTGTTCTAAATGTTAGATCTAAATAAATTTATATAAAGATAATATATATATATATATATACAAAACTAGTAGTATATAAGATGTTAAAATAAAGTCTTGATGAAATGGTATTTTTTCAAGGGGGTCTAATTTATGCTTACATTCTTGAGCTAAATATGTCTCATCCCTCTTCCTCTCAAATGTAGCAAAACAAAGACTTTTTCCTCTTAACTCCACCAACACCAACTCCATGTGCTGCAAATGTTTTATAAATATTGAAACTTTATTTAGCATAACGAAGGGAATGATGAGCCCTAAAAAGTAGGGAAAAAGTATAATAATGGAGATCAAGCCTTTGGCTTCCATGATAAAGGGTGTGATTATTTTATGTAAAGTTGATTGCATCTTAAAATTATATTGTCACTTGGAGGCAATATTAGAATTGGGATGGGGTCCCAGGAAAATGAAAAAAGTTAATAATAATGCATCTCTGGGGTTTACCCGGAAAGCTCATCCAACGAAGTCTGGCGATTATAAACTTCTTTTTGAGCCAACACATCAAAGTTTTTACTGTTTTGATCTTAATAATGTTCTTTGAAATCATTTTGCCTGCCACTAATTGTTAGCTACCATATATAATTTGTTGTGGTTAGTGCCCACGAGAAGATTCCCGTTCTTTTCACGGGCGCTTTTTAATTTAAAAGAGGAAAAAAAAAAAAAAAACACTCCTTGTTCAATTTTGGCTGCTAAATATCTATTTACCGACTCTAAAGAAAACGGTTTTTTTACATGATAAATACTAGGAAGTAAAAAAAAAAAAAAAAATTTGTGACTTATCTATTTCATTGTTATAAATTTTCACGTATATCTATAATGATTTATATTAGATCATTTTTATTGTATTTTCTGAAATTTAATATGAAAATTAAAGAATTAGAATACATAAAAGTAATACAATTAAATTTCTCAAATCTAACATGAAAGTGTATGAAACTATAATATATAAATTAAATATTAAAAAAAAGAAAAAAAAAGATTATAAAGGGAAGAAAGAAAAGGAGAAGAAAAAATAAAATTTCACCTTGAATAATGGAGCAAGTTTCTAAACTTTTTTGAATTTTGAAAAATAAAAAAAAATAAAAAAAACAAGAATCATTATGTCTCTAGAAATTTGTTTTCATGTGGAATGAGAAAATAAAGAATTGACTTCAATAAAAAAATTTTAGTTTACGTAGAGATAAAATATTACTTAACATAATAAGTTAGTCTTGCACTTGGGGTATTAAAATTATAGTCTATATTTAGATTTTGTGTCAATCCATTAGGCCCACTATTATTTTAGAATTTAAGAAAATTGTTTTATTTCTTAAAATCTAAATTGTTTACTCAATAAAATTGTTTTATTTCTTCAAATCTAAATTGTTTACTCAATAAGTTATAGAGAGCTATTAATTTAATAAGGAACAAGATTAATTTATACACATAATTCTATATTAAAATTTAAAAAAACTTGCTATATTATAATTTATATATATATATATAAGAGAGTTAGGGGGAGCAATGGCCACCCCCTTGGCCCCCAGGACCCCTCCCTTAGTCAAAGATGACAACTGAATGCTTCTAAAGACGACGTTTTCTTCCCTTTTTTTTTTTTTTTTAATGATATAGGCTTATGAATTTTAATTATTAATGATTAAAAAATACAATCAAATTTTAAACTTAAAAGTTTTTACACAAACCCCTCATGTCCCACTCATTAAGTTAGCCCCAACAGATTTCTTAAGAAAACACATTAGAATCATTTAAGTTTTGGATCATAAATTATATTTAAATATTTGTTCAAATTGAATATTTAATTTTAAATATAAAATGTGTGTTAGATAACATTCTTATTTAATTTTTTTTTGAATTGTGTAAATATATAAATGAGTGTAGTATGAATTTCTAAATAGCAAAAATTGAGACTTATATTTAAATTGAATTATTATGAAATAGTGAAGGATTCTATAATTCCACTACAGAAGTTGGTCAACCATTAAAATTCAACAATTACTATTAAAATGATTCATTTGTACACAGCCCCTTATGTCAAACATCTTGCTAGTATACTTCTAATCTCAATTTCTCAAGGTCTTATAAGTTGACTCATATCACAAAAACCAAAAAACAAAAAACAAAATAAGCACTAAGAAATGCATAAAAATTTAAAAGGAAAAAAAAAAAAAAGTATGCAACATGCATATCTTAAGTTCTTCTACCACATGGATAATATTGCTCTCTAGCCAGCAATTGAGGCAGATGCCAAAATTCAACACCGCCAACATCTCTGACGTTGAAACTGAGAGATTTAAGAAAATTAGTGTAGGTAAAACATAAATATAATATATATATATATATATGCATATATAGCTTAGGTATTTTGCCTAGCCACGTTACGCTCTTCGAAGTAGAAAACAAAAGTGATGGGAAAAATAAAAAGAAACATATTAGGTCCAAAAATAAGATCTAAATAATACTAGTCAGGTTATCTACTCCGTATCTGGCCGTATATACAGTTGTTTAGTGACCCATATATCACTGTTTTGAGTAAACTTTCGCTTTCCTCAAAGATCATGTTAGACATAGTTTTCGCTTGCTGTTCTAATCCAGTAATCCTTTAATAATCCCTTTTTAAAATACCCAGTTTCTATACATGTTAGACTGTATTATATATGGTTATGCCCACATATTATATATAACATGGTATGCGTCATTCTTGGGACATCGCCCCAAGTAAGAAGACAATGTGCCCATGTGAATGAATTGGGGGGAAATTGTGTAATATTCAAAATTGTATTATTTATAATTCAAAATAAAAATAAAAAGAAATTTGGACAGTTGGGTGAAATCTCACTCTTTTTTTCTGATTCTTTTATTACTCTTTTGGACAGCGAATTTGAGCTCTTGTGCTGCGAGTGGATAAGCAAACGGATACTCTAATGATCCGTATCAGGACTTTTACGTGGAAAAAGTTATGCCAACTTCTTTTTTTTTTTTTTTTCTTTTTCTTTTTCAAATAATAATGACTAAATAGAAGTTTTGCTAAAAGTTAATGTCAAGCTATTTGTCACTCTTAAATTCAATTAAATATGATTAAAAACAGAATTTATTGTTGTAGAGATGGTGAACAAGGAAAAGACCTACGTCAATTCTTACTTGCTAAGATTGGGCCATACACAACTTTAGTTTGTTCTATCGTCTCGACTGTTGCTTCATAATTGGTGATACGACTCTAAAAGGTGAAAACGACCCGTCAATGATTCTGCCGCTACCAACCATTGAGCCTATTTCCCCACCACCCCACACCACCACAACCACACCACCCCCCGGGTTTTGGGTGCAAACGTGGCACGTTTTTTCCGACCTTTTTCTTTGCTCAACAAAATTTGGAGCTTCTTTTTGTTTGGGGTAGCCACCCAAATAATAATAGTAATAAAATAATAACAATAACAATAACAATAATAATAATAATAATATAAAGAGAAATAATAATAATAATAATATAATGAGAAAGGATGTGATAAAGTCATTTTGACAGGTTCTCTTACAAATTATAGTAAATTCATTTTTTAACTGTTTAA
Source organism: Antiaris toxicaria (assembly GCA_035233585.1). Classification (NCBI taxonomy): domain Eukaryota; kingdom Viridiplantae; phylum Streptophyta; class Magnoliopsida; order Rosales; family Moraceae; genus Antiaris; species Antiaris toxicaria. Next base: position 25,011,279 of record CP141160.1, on the reverse strand, counting down.
ATGTAATTTAACGATTATGATTTGTTTATATATGATAATTATGATGCACCTTACATATATTATTAAGAACTTTAAAAATTCAACAAAAAAAAAAATCTAACTTTCCATCACTTGCGCCGACAAACCAACCCTCTAGCTTGACTCTAGACCAGTGATGTCCCAGCCTTATTGGCCACCCACCCCCTCTTCATCCTCCCTCGATCTTTCTCTCTCACCCATTCTCTTAGCTTTCTCTCTTTCTCTTTCTTCCCTTCCCTTACTTACTTCGTTGCAACCCAGTGTCGACTAAACCCGAGAACCCAGATTCCACTAACCGCTGAGTTCTCCGAGCTCAACTCCATACTATCCGATTTTGCATCCCAGTCGAGCTATATCGCCATCCTCCCTAGCCACTATCGCTCCTCACTAATCGTGCTGTAGCGTAGCCCAACCTGCTTCCTCCAACTTGCACCGTCATCCTCCTCGCTTGGAGCCATCGTCCTCTTCCAGCTTAAATTAAATGTTTTTTAATCTAGTTTTTCAATTTATTCAATTTTTTAACTTTTAATATTACGAGATAGTGTATATCATAGTTATCACATACATGAATCATTTTAACCACATGATTATATTTGAATGATCTAAAAATAAATCCTACCAATAGAGCTTCTCGAAATGACTCTGTCCCAGCTTTTCCTTAATACACTACATAGAGGATTTTGAACTCAAAACTTAAAATATTGAGTTGAGTATAAAATTACTGGTCCAAGCTACAATCTTAGGTCGCTGTACACATTTATGAAAAGGGGAAAAACAAAAAGCTATACAAGTTAAAATGAAAAGAATCCTCTCCAAATACGTTATTGATGTAATATTTTTCCCATACTACTAAAATTCTCAACAAAATTAGGCCCCACCTAATTTAAAAGAATATTTGGGAAATTTTTCTGGACGGAGTTTTACCCTCTAATTCAAACCTCCCAATTCTGCATCTCACTTTTTCTTTCTTTCACTTTTAAAAAATTCAAACTTTAAAAATTCATAATTTTCTTATTTCAAATTGAATCAGATGATTATTGTGTTAAAACGCTCACAATGATAAAAAGAACAAAATAATATCCATTTTGTATATATATATTTTATGAATAAATTTCAAATTTTTGCATTGATTTTTATATTACAATTTATTTCCAAAGTCCTCTCCTAAATATATATTTCTAACTCAACCTCTAAAACTCTATTTTTAAAAACCTCTAAACGGACTTTTAATTTGACAAAATATCTAATTATTAGATTAGCTTATAAGTATTTTTATAAGACAACGATGATACTAGATACTATTAACTAATAAAAAATAAATCTTACAATATAAAATTTATAAGTGAGATTTATTTTTTATTAATGATAATATTTAATATTAATGAGGTTTTTAAACATTTTTTTTTTAGTCAATAAGAAAAAATTGTTGTGGGGCTGATTTGATGTCAGAGACTCCAGCCTCCTCTGTCTGTGACAGTCCATTGTCTAGGATCTGTCGATAATTAGCATTTCACAAGTCTCACTACATTGTCTGCTCTGTCCCGGCGACAACCGTAGCCCTGTTTCTGGGCCGTAGTTCATTCCTTCACCACTGGGCTGGCCCTTATTCGAAAACTTTGCATTTCCTAGCTAAATAGTCGTGGTCAACAAATTTTTTTTAGAAAAAGTGGCGCTTTCGTTGGGTTTCTTCAGTAGACTGAATTGTCGTTTTAACTCACCCGCGATCACCAAGACCACGGCCAAGTATGTGAAAGTTGGACTAAAAAGTCAGAAAAATATGGCCTTTTATTTCGGTGCTAAAACTAATTTTGTTCGCTGAGGCAGAGTGGTTGAAAAACTGGGGACGCATGGAATCAAGGCGATCCGGAACACTAGATGCTGCAGCCAATTGGTTAGCCCAAGGAATGTCTAAAAGAAAAACAAAGTTGTTGTTGTAGGTATGGCCTAATCCTAAAATCCACGCTCTTGTCAAGTTCAATTCATCACATTTCAGTTCCAAAAATAATAAAATAAAAATAATAATAGCAAAAAATCGACAAATGCGCTAACAGGGAACTAAATCCCTGGAGACCCGAGAGAGACCAACAAGTTGAACTTATGGAATGGACATGCATGTGATTGTTCTCAAAGTCAAAGAGACCTCTTTTTTTGGCCGACTTGGGAGACAGTCTAATGGGAGTGGACCACTTAAAATGTAAAGAAATGCTTCATCCTCTGTGGATAGGACTCTAGATCCTGTTTGACATCCGTCTTAAGGAGCTAAAACAAGTTAGATTATCCTTTTAACATAAATAGCAAGCAAAGATAGGAAGAAAGTAATGGTTTAGTTTTTAATGAGCCAATGAAATACCCTAAAAGCACCTTCTTTAGACTGATATAAATAAATGCATGTAGAACACTTAACCTTGAGATTTAAAGACAGCTTATTTTAGTCCCTTGTGACTACAGGATAGCAAATGCTACCACTACATGTTCGAAAGGACTGTAACCTAGCAAAGAAGTTAGATGATGGCAGATAACAAAATCCAAAACTTTAGATTCCGCTGACCTAGCGGAAGCTTAATTTGGTTGCTTCTCATCTTCTTGATAAGTTATGCATGAAAGGCCAACTATCCATGGACAGCATTAACTCCCAAAATATCATAGTGAAGAAGATTTGAATTCAAACTATTCAACTGCTGGCTTACTGTCGATGTATTTGAGCTCGCATTCACACTAAAAAAGGAAACCATCCTACTTTCAAGTACCATTCTATAAATAGCATCAAAGCAAAACGAACAAGCATTCAAATCTCCTTTTTCCATTCCAGAAGGGAAATAAGCAATGATGGCTAAGCTATTAAGCCTTCCACTGGCCAATGCCCTTCTCTTTCTTTTCCTCTTTTCCCTTCTTATTTCCACAGGTATGCACAACTCAGTAAAGATTATCTTCTTATTTCGCTAATTCCTCAACATAATTCTTGCCTTCTCGCTTAAAGGAATGTATCCTGGTTGGGTTTGTGCGTGCTCTTTGCCTGAGATTGTGTGTCATTAAATTAACCAAACTACATATCTTAACTCTTAGTAAACTACATATCTTAACTCTTAGTGTTGAAAATTTTCTTATGGTTATTCTCAAATGCAGAAATGACAACAGTGGAAGGAAAACTCCGCCAGAGGCGGAGTAAAACATGGACGGGACTTTGCGTGAACTCTGGCAATTGCAACCGCCAGTGCAGGAACTGGGAGAAGGCCTCACAGGGAGCTTGTCGTGCACAATTCCCGGGATTTGCGTGCTTCTGCTACTTTAATTGTTAATCGGCTATCAACAGTGTTGATACCAGCTAGAACTTCAATCTATGTCATATCTAAATAAATCTACTGCCACTACAGTGTGCTTAGTGTCTACTACATAACTCAACCACGCCATGTTTGTTGTGAGTTGCAACCTTGTCATGTCACCAGTGTGAAATCTATAGCAGTTTATCAACGATGAAAATAATAATACTTTATACATCCTTTTCTATTACTGCCCAGCTTTGAAGACCAACCGATGATTTGTTTAATTTTAAGTCCTTTGACCTGCCATAAGTTATTCATAATAAAAGGCAAATATCATCAGCACATCACAACATTAAGATTGAAAAGCCGAAACAAACATATTTCTTGACAAGATTTCAATTTTTGAAATCGTAGATCAAGATCAGCTATATTGAAAAAAGAATGCATTTCACATAGAAATTACTCATCGAATTGTATTCCTTTCCCCCAAGTTAAGCAACTCTACATTCTATGTCAACTGAGGCATATTAACAAATACATGGTAGGCATATTCCACAAAGCTCAAATACACAATTGGCTACAAATCAACTACATGGAACCACCAACCGAGAAAAATCCCAAACTTTTTTTATTTTTAATTTTCTCCTTCGAAAACTTCCGGTTACCTGATGAAACCCAAGAACGGGAGGGTGGGTCTACTTCTTCTTGCCTTTGCCAGCACTCTTGCGCTTGGGCGGAATCACAATCTCTCCCTTGAGGATCGGAATCTCCATAATCTGGGAGAGCTCACCGAACTTCTTTCGGAACTTCTCGACCTGGTCGGCGTCGACGAGGACGGCGGAGCGGTTGCCGAGGTAGAAGGGGTGGTTGCCGGACCAGACGTCGACGACGTACTCCTTCTGGGTCCCACCAGTGGTCATCACCAACTCCCCGTTGCAGTAAACCTTCGCGTCCTCGTAGAACTCCGGGTGTATGCCCTTCTTCCTGCACGTCACCACCAACGGCCGGCAGTTCCTCGCTCCTGAAACCTGGAAAAAAAAAATAGAGAAACAGTAAAGAAAACGAAAGAAGAAAAAGAAGAGGAGGAGAAGGAGTCGAATTTTGGCATAATTAGGCGTGTTTACCTTCTTGGAGGGAAGGAATGAAGAACAAGGTCTGGTTTGGAGGAAGGAGTTGGTGAGATTGACCGCCATTGTTGTGTTAGAGAGAGAGAGAGAGAGAGAGAGAGGTTGATGAATGGAAGATGAATGACGAAGATGACGTTTGTGCGGCTGTGGCGATGCCAGGAGTAATGGCGGGGGATGCGGAGGTTCTGGGCTTTTCTCTTTTGGGCCGTTTTTCTATTCTTTGTAAATTTGTAGCAAAGGACATTGGAGTAGGTAAACGACATGAATCTATGGGGTGTCGTTGCATGTAAATTTTTTTATTTTTTAATTTTAGTTAGATAAGTAGTTATGGCTAAATTAGACTTATAATTCTACTAGTTTAAATTTAAGTAACAGTGGACTTTTAAAAGGTACTAACGATACAGAGTTTGGCTTATAAATGACAGGATGTTTATATTCATGAATAAGCGTAGAACCGGACATAAATTCATGTAGTTTCTATCAATAAACAACAACAAATTCACAACTTGGACAACATGTCGTTTACGGTCTATACACGACACAAATTAAAACATTGAACGACGTCTCGTTTCAGTGACCCAAAAACGACAGATTTTACTTTCTAGGCAAATATTGATACGTATGCTAGGAATACGAATTTCACAACATCCTCAATGAAATTTTAATAAATGTATTTTAGATTTATATTTTTTTAATCTCAGGTAGGAATTGAATCTTATTATGATTCTAGCATCATAACAAACGACATCTAATTAAATGCAGAATGTACTGGACTAAACAGGGACAAAATACGAAAGAGGTCTCAACTCACAAGCAAGGATGGCAATGGAGCCGAGGTGGATTTCTTGTCAGCCCACACTCTGCAAGAAGAAATACTTCTTGTCCCCGTCTTATATATCTATTTACGTTAGCGAAGCAGATTCAAAACGAACTTTTACAAGTTGGGTTCAAAATTTTCTCGTTAACCCGTTTAGAAATATATAACACAATAATATTATAAAAAAAGTTAGAAGTTTTATATAAAAAGTAACATATATATACACATTTACATTCTTCATATGAAGATAAAACAAAAAATATTTTATAGTTTTAAATATATATGTTATTTATCACAATATATATGAAAATATACTTTAAAAAGTACTGTACACCTAAATCAGATGGATAATAAGATCAAAGACTCTTGGACACGTTCTTACTCAAATCCCATCATGGGTTTTGAAAATGTTTATAATCCATCCTATTTAAATCTGGTTTTTCTCATTCAATTTAAGTCGAGTCACTGTAGATAAACAAGTTAACGGTAAAATTATCATCTATACTTACAAAGTTGTTTAGCAAAACTGAGGTCATAAAATTGACATGCTGTTCATATGTAGAAGCAATGACTTGTCGTTTTTGAACATTGGAAACGATATTATTTTCTACAAAATGTCATTTTCATATGGAATAAAACTACATGTCGTTTTCAATCAACAAAGAAACACATTCTTAAGGAGAAAAAAAAAGAGTTGTTTTGTGACGAGAAAAATACTAGACGATACTTGAATATTCTATTTATTATTGCATATAAAAGGAAAAGAAAATTAACTACATGTTATTTAACTAGTGTTCAAAGTAAAAATGAAAGTCGTTTTATATCCGCCTTTTGTGCGATATAAAGTTTATGAAAAATTATAAAAAAATATCAACCACTGTAATTTCTCCTTTTTTACTTTAAAATATATATATATATATCTCTCTCTCTCGATCGATGACGGTAAAACAACATTCCTTCATCATGTCCAACGTCAAAATGTATGATATGTCATTTTTCCAATAGGAGAAAAACTACATATAATTTTTAGAATAAGAAAAATAGTTTTCCTTATTAAATAAACACACGACGCTAAGTGGCAAGATTAAAAAAACTAAAAAAAACCTCACATACACGTATGTCATTATGTAATACAGTTGAAAGAAAGCTAATATCTACGAATAACAAGAGATAAAAACATCTCAAATCATTATAAAATTTAGGGTTCAAATTCTTTCGTCTCAAAATAAAAAGAAAAAATCAAATACCATATTATGACCTTTGCAAAATTAAAATAAAATAAAATTAAAATTAAAAAGGCAACCCAAACCAAAATGCACGTTTTTGACACGTGACGTGAGTGGCCGTGCTTTCGATCCATTTTTGGATGTGCAGAGAAGCGGTAAGAGGCAACCAACCATATTTAGCGCAGATATTATGGGGCGAACCATGCATGCCTGCAGGGCATCGATGAAAGGAAAAGATTGGGAGAAATGGGATTCAAAACGTGGACAAGATTTGCTTTTTGGACGAAAAGAAAATTATTTGGTACGAACTGAACTCCATGCATTCCACATTAAACTCAAACTCTATTCATGACTCCTGCAATAATATTTATGTGTTTGATTTTAATGAGTGAATACCGGCAAACCCACTTGAAGTTTGTCGCCAAATGGCATTTTGTTTGTTTTCTATTTTTCTCTTGGAAGTGTTTCTCTTGGTCTTTTCCTCTTTATGGCAAGTTGAACATGTTCTTGGTGTTGGTGTACTCTAGCTAAGTGTCTTAATCTCTCACTCTTCTTCCAAACATTCGCCTCTTCAAAATCTTGCTGACTGATCTCATTCAATACTACTAGCGTTAGATTTTATTATATTTGCAACTAGATTGATTCCCTAGTATATTATCTGAGCAAAAAAAAAAAACATTTTGGACAAATAAAAATTTAGTATGATTCCTATATTGATCAACGGATCTGATTTAGTGGAAAATCTGATTGATGTCGACCAAACGGTACACGAGGCAAAGAAGAAAAAAACAAGTGGGAAAAAGAGGCTGCTTGTGGAAAAGCAAGTGTTTACTGTGGTCCTCTAGCCTAACATTTTTCACGTTAATGTTCCTGCCATGTGACATAGTGATAATGGCCCAAAATGTAGGACTAATTTTGCCAAGACCACAAATGGCCTGCCATGTGTATGGCCAAAATTGTCGTTTCAATAGCAGGTGAGATATAATGCAAAATTTTATGTTTTTTTTTTTTTTTTTTCCTTTTTCTCTTTGAGAAAGGTCTATGGTTTGAGGTAACCAAATACAATTAGATACATGATAATCTTTTCAGAATAATCAGATACCTATATAGATGTTAAATTATAATGTTTGGTTTTAAATATATTTAATAAGATTATTGAAAATGTTGGATTTATTGTGTTTGATTATGCCTACGATTGTTCTCTATTTTTAGTAGATTGACAAAATCATCTTTAACTAAATTAATATAATTTTGATATGATTTTATAATAAATATAATTAAAATAAAATAAAAAGTAATTAAAATAAATCAGTCAAATCCAATTACAAACAACGCAAGTAAATATTGTACAATATAACGTAGCCTTGGTAAATTATAATGGAAAAGAAAAAAAAGAGAAAAATATATATATAATTATAAAAAATAAAATAAAATTTGTTAAAGTTTAAACAAAATACAAAAGAAAAAAAAGTTACGACCCAGAAGAAGATGGAACAGATTTTAAAAGTTATATTAATAGGGAATATAGAGAACCATTACGTAAAACCCAACCAGGAAAAAAAAAATGACGAAGATGAAGAATAAGCATTGTTTGATTTAGCGTTTTAGTTTGATTAAATTTTTAAATTAAGTTAAGTTGATTATTTCATTTTAGTTTAGTTTAACTTGATTTGTATATTGAAAATTATAAAAATAAATATAACTTATATCGGAATCAATTTAACTTAACTTGTAAATTAAATTAAGTTAGATTGTGAAATCAAACGGATCCAAGAGGATCAATAAATAGATAGATGTGAATTACAAGGTTGAGCCACAGAGGACTCACACAATTAAAATTAAAAAGAAAAAAAATTAAAAAGATAATTATGTTTGATCTATTTAAATTTAAAGATTATCATTATATTTAAATTGAGATAATCTAAGACCCATGAAGATATGTGTTTCAGATTGTCCCATTATAAGAGTATTTGATGTTCATGAGTTTCAAATACTCAGATATTTTAAAATAATATAACCCCATAATGAACATGGTAATTTTAAGATTTCTACTCTTTTATAAAAAATTATCCCTTGCCAAACACCTCCACGGGACCATTAGGGGGAAAATTTGGAAGAATACAAAAATTTTAGATAAAATGATGTCGCTTGTTTCTTCCACGTGGTTCACGCCATGGTTATGACGTTTCCTTGTTGATGTTACTTTTTTTTTTTTTTTTCCTTTAAACGACCTTTCTTTGTTAACTCTTACTTAAACAAAATTTTAAGTCATTTTTTTTTTTTCAAGTGTTTCATTCAATTTATATTTCCTTCAAAAAGAAATTTTACACGCTATGTAGACAGATTTTTAGATTTATACGTAATAATTTTCTCTCACTCTCGTACGAATTTTTTTTTGGAGTATTATCATATACTTTCAGTAATTTTGTGTAACATACTTATTTAAATTGTGTAGTATTCCATAATCTCTTATTTTAATTCATCAAAGAATCCCAATTCATTTTTATACAGAGATCAATGATATCTTCGTACCTTTATTTTAATGATCATTATTCTCAATTTAATTGGTCTTGATTAATTCAAATATTTTTAAACAATATGCCTTTTTAATATATAATTAACTATATCTTGTTTGGTATTAAAAATTTTAAAAATATATAATTTTTATTGAATCTAAAATTTAGTAAGTTCTCTAAAAAAATTGGTCGTTTAATAAACGCATTGTATTTTAATTATGTTTAAATATAATTTATTTTTTGAGTGTTGTATTTGATTAAAAAATATTTGTTTTGTATTTGAATAAAATATGTGTTTGGATGAAAAGTATTTTAAAGTTAAAAAATTGATGTGATTGATAAAAATAAAAAAAGGTTAAAATTAAAAAGTTGATTTGATAGTTTTAAAAAATTTTTAAATAATAATTATTTTCGTAACACAGTTGAAAACAATTATATTTAAATATTTATATTTAATATAAAATTATATTATATTTAAATACAATAATATTAAAAAAATGTTTATCAAATATGTCGTAAATTAATAGATGAATTGCTCAAAACAAAAAATTGACGTGTGATTTTTTTGTCAATAGTGTTTTTTTAAGAACGATTTTATTTTTTTGGAAAAATATTTTTTTGGAAAATTGTAACTTTTCCAAAAAAAGAAAAAGGGGAATGATTAAATTGTATGATAATCTCGTAATATATTTTTAAGGAATAATCTCGTAATCTTAAATACGAGGGTAGCTTTCATTTTTTGTTTTTGTTTCCAACAAAATTTTTTGTTTTTTCTGTGGGTTCCATCGGTAGATTTTTTCCGATTTGTCAGGATGAGCCATAAAGTCTCTTAGGTGACGTGCGTCGGAAAATAATTATAAGCTGAGGAAGGGCACACTGAAAGGGACAGCAAGATGACAGCCACATGGCATCAGAATAATATCATCCGTTTATTTAATTGGCCTTCGTCATCAACCTTGCCGCCTGTAATGCCAAGTGGCTATATGCCCCGTGCAACTCAATCATCTTCGTCCACTGCTTCATTAATCACAGTCCGCGTGGACACGAGTTGTAGATCCATATGGGGCCCATCCAAACAGTGTGTTTCCGTCTGCTTAATTTTGTCGAGGAATAACAAAAACCATTCACCTGCTTTGAAAGGGGACAAATAAAAATTAGGCAGATGGGGGACGATAAAGGTGGAGAAAAAAAATTTTAAAAAAAATTTATTTAAAAAAATTTATTTAAAATAAAAAATATATAAAATTTTAAAAAAATTATCAACATATATTTTATTTTATTTCTTTTAAAATTTTATATAATATAAAAAAATTATTTTATTTATATATATAAAACTATTAACTTATAAATTAGTCTAAAATATAAACAATAAGAAATAATTGTAAGATAAAAAAATAAAATGACATTTAAAAATTATCTCTAAAGCACTCCTAATTATAATAATTTAAAAAAGTAAAAAAAAAAAAAAAAATCTCTGTCCCGCAACATGGGACGTCACTCGTGTCTTTGTTTTTATTCAATTGAACGGCTATGGTTTTAACGTGGAAACTATAGTTCATAAAATAATTAAAATAAGGAACTATATTAGTATGAAAATATATAGTCCGATAATAATTTTTGTAGAGCTTCGATTCCTCCATTTTAATTAAAAAAAGTTTTAAAAAAAGTTTTTGCAATATATCCCTTTTTTGTATTAACCGAATTACTATTTTAATTGTTAAATTAATTCTTTAATAATTTAATTTATGATTAGAATAATTTTGTAATGTATTATAAATTTTTAATCCATATACTTATAAATCATGTTGTTGAAAATTAATAAAATATTTAAACAATAATTTCTACCGAGGATATAAAATAAGATGTTTTTATGCAAAAGCTCCTTAAAAAATAAGGAAAGTAATTAACGGATCATTCCTGTCTTCTTCTTCTTCTTCTTCTTTTACCTGATGTAAAATTCTATATTTTATTGTTTAAATTTAAATTTTTTTAATTATATTTAAAATATTTTGTTGACTAGTTTTTTTACATATAAAAAAGTATCGTATTGACTTGGGAGACCTAAAGTTTAGGAATTTAGTTTACTAATCGACAATGAATAAACAATAAAATAAGTCCAAAGGCCATCAAAACATAGAAGTTCGAGCAACTTGCTCAGGTGTGGACTCTTTCAAGTTAAAAATAAATAAATGAATACAAATACAAATAGCTTTGAACTCAGAGGAAGTCGGCGTTTAATCGCAGTGGTGCTATGGGATTACTATTTACTATCTTGAGAGCAAACCAGATCCTAAAACGAAAAGGTCTCAGATTTTTTCCGTGACACCAAACAGAAGTTTCATTACTATATATACGCCTGCCTTCATAGTTCCTTTGTTCTCTCTCTGTCTCGCTCTGTCTCTCTCTCTCTAGATCGTTAAAAATAAAAAGCACCTTTGATCACGTTGATTCACAAAAAGAAAAAGAAAGAAACAGAAAAACTTGGTACAAAATCTTTTTTCTTTTTGATCCTTTTTTTTCATTACCACTTGTTTTTTATATTATTATTGCTGATCTAGTGGACTCCCAGTTCTGCTCTGATCCGAGCATTCGTGTAATTCTTGTTCTTTTTAACCTTTTTTTTTTTTTTTTTACTTTCTGTTACAAAGTCGTTTATTTGAGATTTTCTGATATATATTCTGATCCATTATTTTTCTGTACTTCTAGAGAAAAAAGCCATCTGGGTGTCTGAATTCTGGTCGTTTCAGCCATGGATTCTTACTGTGCGACCTTGAAGCCCAATGCCAACCTCATTAGACTCGGTAGACAAAGTCTCCGGAATCGAGCTTCTTCTATTTTCTGGGGTGAAAGTCTCAAGGCCAATGGCAGAGATTTGAAAAGTTTAAATCTGGAGAAGAGTGTGAACACTAAGAAGCCTGGTGTGGCCTACTCCATTCTCACACCAGATGTGGAAAAGGGGGCTCTGGTATGTGACTCCAAAATCATTATTTAGAATATTTTTTATGTGGGTGTTTTCTTTTTTCTTTTTAGATATAATTCTTTCTTATATTCTGTTTTAATCTGATTCCAGAAGTTTGATTCATCAACTTTTGAGGCCCCGAGAGCAGACCCCAAGAATGTGGTTTCTATTATTTTGGGTGGAGGTGCTGGGACTCGCTTGTTTCCTCTTACCAGTAGAAGAGCTAAGCCTGCGGTAAGACACTCACTTTTAAATTAGTTAAGAATAATTAATTAATATGTGTGTATATATATATATATAAGTACGTATAATATATATCGAAAATTTCTAATTGGTATGACTTTTATCATTCAAACATATTGAGATGTGATTAATTGTGTGCAGGTTCCTATTGGAGGGTGTTACAGACTGATAGATATCCCAATGAGTAATTGCATCAGCAGTGGGATCAAAAAGATATTTATAATGACACAGTTTAATTCCTTTTCCCTCAACCGTCACCTTGCTCGGACATACAATTTTGGCAATGGAGTTAATTTTGGAGATGGGTTTGTGGAGGTAAGATGGATTGGATAAGCAGATCATATTGCTTTTATCTAGTGAAAAATAAGTTAAGAATTTTCTCAAAAAAGAAAAGCAGAAGCAGGTTAATAAATTTGACGATTAATTTACTTGTGCAATAGGTTCTGGCTGCCACTCAAACACCGGGCGAAGCAGGGAAGAGATGGTTCCAAGGAACGGCTGATGCTGTGAGACAGTTTATATGGGTGTTTGAGGTTGGTTGTGATGATTTTGTCATGGTTTACATTTGATGAATACCAGTTTGAAATATTACTAATTGAGCTTTTGATATTGATGTAGGATGCGAAGAACAAAAATGTCGAGAACATTCTAATTTTATCTGGTGATCATCTTTACCGGATGGACTACATGGATTTTGTGCAGGTATTACTTGAGTCGTTGCAAATAAAATTGTTCTTCAATACCATTTAAAAGTTTTGAAAAAATCTTTTAACATATGTGTCCAATTGTTCTTACAGAAGCATGTTGACACAAATGCTGATATCTCAGTTTCATGCCTTCCCATGGATGACCGGTAAATATTACTTAGCATCTCTATCTCATGTAGTTCTATAGAAACCTTATAATAGTTGATGTGTCTGGAGCTCGAAATCCAATGCTGGTTTTCAACTCTTCTGTTCTAGTTGACGAGAATGTTTTGTACTCCTATCTAATGATTATTTTTTCCTCTGCATTGTCAATTCTCATGCAGCCGAGCGTCAGATTTTGGACTGATGAAAATCAACAGCACTGGACGTGTTATTCAATTCGCCGAGAAACCAAAGGGTTTTGAACTAAAAGCAATGGTTGTTCTATTCGTCCTACTTTGTTGTTTAACCTCGATTTGTTATTCCCCATATCTTCAGAAGATCCAGTAGTTTCTATGGATTTCATATCAGTTGGTGTATTGCAGCCTTTCGCCTAATATTGGTTTTGTCTTTCACTGCAGCAAGTTGATACGTCTATTCTCGGGCTTTCTCAGAGTGATGCTAAGAAATTCCCTTACATTGCATCGATGGGTGTTTATGTGTTTAAAACTGACGTCCTGTTGAAGCTATTGAGATGGAGCTACCCTAATTGCAATGACTTTGGTTCTGAAATTATTCCATCAGCTGTGACAGACCACAATGTCCAAGTAAGATGGTGCTTCTGTTGAAAATTAATGAGATGAATCCAAAAAACTAGTCACAATGTTGGTGATTGTTTTACCAAGTTTCTGATTACTTTTACAATTTCAGGCATATTTGTTTAATGATTACTGGGAAGACATTGGAACCATCAAATCTTTTTTCGATGCCAACTTGGCCCTGACCGAACAAGTTAGTAACATCATTGGTCCAAACTCTTCTATCATTTGTCTGTCAAACACACTTCAGGAAGCATTTGTGATAGAAACGAGGAACACTGTTGGTGATTTATTGTGCTATAAATGTTATGGACTAACATCAACTATGTTTAATAAATTGCTTGTGGTTTAAAGAATTTCGTTATAAGTGATGCCAAACTTTTCCTTGCTATCCAACTGCAAACTGACCCTGAATAACTTCTGTGCAGCCACCAAAGTTTGAATTCTATGATCCAAAGACGCCTTTCTACACATCTCCCAGATTCTTACCACCAACAAAAGTTGAAAAATGCAGGGTAAGATGGTCCACTTAAGTCAGTTTGTGATTGTTTCATTCGTGAAATTTTTTATCTCATGGCCAGTTGATTCTTGCAGATTGTTGATGCAATAATATCCCATGGTTGCTTCTTGCGGGAGTGTAGCGTTCAGCACTCTATCGTGGGTGTGCGGTCCCGTTTAGAGGATGGTGTAGAACTTGAGGTGAGCCAACGTGTTTCCTGAAACCTCATCTTGTGAAACAGTCGTTAATATATAAGATTATGTCGTGAATCTCCTATAATTTGGTGTTAATTATCACACCCTCGAATTTGATTTGTGGAAAATTATTTTGCAGGATACAATGATGATGGGTGCAGACTACTACCAAACCGAATCCGAGATTGCGTCGCTGCTTGCCGAAGGGAAGGTTCCAATTGGTGTTGGTCAAAATACCAAAATCAGGTACATTCAAAAACTTCTCATCGTGCTCTATTTTTCGTTGATGAAAATCTACAGCGTATACGATTAACATAATCCCTCACAAGCGTTGCTGATTTATTTCTCCCCCCTTCTTGAAGGAACTGCATAATCGACAAAAATGCCAAGATAGGTAGAGATGTGGTTATCACTAACACAGATGTAAGTACAGTTTTAGCCACTCTTGAAACCATAAATGCTTCCAGACTATTTTTCGTAACAGTTTCTTTGTTACATCTTTGTAGGGTGTTGACGAGGCGGACAGGCCGAGTGAAGGATTTTACATCAGGTCCGGCATCACGGTCATACTGAAGAATGCAACCATCAAAGATGGAACAGTTGTTTAAATCTTAGAAATCTATCGAGGCTGTCTTTTCAGATGATCAAAGCTTGACGAACTTAGGCCGCGGATTTAACTTTTCGCACAAGTCATCCAGGTGTCTTCTTATCTGTAAATTAAACTTTAATTTCATACACGAATTTGGATAATAAATGTGGCATTAGTTTTTTTTTTTTTTTTAATCGGATTTCGGGGATCATTAGAGCTAATTATATAGGAAGCCTTTTCCAGTAAGATTGATAAATTACTAAATTCTGTTTAGTCAATCATTCATTTCTTTTTTTCTGTTTCTTTTCTGCTGTTGTTGTTGTTTGGTTCTCTCTTTTGCCCTCTGGTGGTCCCATTGTAATTTGATTGATGGAGGGAAAACAGAGAAGGGAAAATTAGTGGCTTGACATTCACTTGGGGTCTACCAATTTCATTTCTTTCTAAACAAAAGGGTTTTACAGAGAAAAAAACAAAAAACAAAAAACAAAACAAAACAACAACCAAAAAAAAAATCTACAAAACAAAAACTAAAGGGATTTAAGAAAGCAAGAAGAGAAGGGTATGCCCTGATTTGTGTAACTTTGAGATTCCAAGTTCCAACTCATATAACCACCAGTCGTCGTGATATTTCTTCAACTAGATAATGTTTTGAATTTTATACATTTTATTTTATTTTTTGGATTACATTCAAGTTAGTACCACCGTGATGGGCGATACCTGAAAAGCTCATTTCATGAAGAATTTATATCATGCCCCGATTTATTAATTTTACTTCTAGAATCATGTGAGAAAAGCGCCCTATTTTTATAAGTAAATTCGAGCAATAAAGATTAAAAATATTCACTACTTAAACGTACACAAAATATGGATGCATCTATAAATTGTATATATGTATACGCGTATGTATATGTAGAGTGCATTCTAAATGAGTCAAAACAAGCAAAATACATATATGCTAATCTTTACTTATTTTTATTTTTTGAAGGAATATTTTATTTAATTTTAAGCATAAGATAGCATCATATACAAATTGTAAATCACTTAAATATTCAACTTTGATATTTTATTATTTTGGCACACTCTCCTTCTGTTTTTAGAAATTAGTGACGTAAAGCAGATTAAAAATTTTAAAAATTTGCCGGAAACAGATACCCTAATGGTAGACATGTGTCATCTCTCCTTAAACAAAAGGGTTTTAAGTAGGGTTTAAAACAAAACATAGATTTAAATGTCCTCACTTTCCCTCTCGATAAATATACTACTATTTAAAGGCCTTGTTGATCCTAAAAAGCCGTTTTAATTATATTAATTTCCCGTTTCATTGACCTTGTTCACATCCTTGGATTGAGCATTTCTAATATCCTTGGCTCTCTTCAACTTGTCAAGGTTTTTAAGCCTGGCATACATCTTCCGAATATGGTTGAGCTTTTGAGACTCATGAGCAATCAAAGCTACCGTAGGGGTGCTGTCACTCAAAATGACCTCGTATCCGTCGCGGAAAGAGTCCATTCCTTGGGACAGGAGCTGCCAAAAGAGGCCGCCAACCGCCGAGCCTCCAGCGCTGGCAGACGAGTATATGGCTAAGTAGACTGTGTTGAAAAGCTCGTCTCTTTGGGCGCCGGACTTGCCAAACTCGGCGAAGAGGATTGGCTTTTTAAGGACGTTTTGCGCGTCTTGAATATGGTCACTGAGCCATGACCTCAGAAATGCGAGTTGGCTCTCAGGACTTGAACCGGATAACCTGCATAACATCAATGAGTTATGAGTAAAAGTGCGTATATAAATGGCCCAACAAGTAATATGTAAACAAGTTTGGTGTCAAGTGTTGCTTACCATTGATCTGGGTAGGAATGAACAGTGGCAAAGTCGATACCAGGGATCTGATTGTTCGAAATGAAATCAGTTCCGACTAGAAAGTTTGAATTAGTTTGCGGCTTTGATGGTCCATAGAATCCTTCTAGCCCAGCTTCTAGCAAGTGATTTCCATCTATAGATTTCACATAAGATGCCATCTCTGTAATCCACGCCTGTCACACAATAATTTTTATTTTTTAAAAGTCTATTTTAGTATGTAGGGAAAAGATAAAAAGCACTTGGCCTTTAAAAAAAATAAAAACAAAAAACTCAATGGTTAAAGGGGACTCATGTCCTCGCCTAGCATTATGAGAGGAACGAAGAGGGTCTCTCTTTTTTTATTTTTTTGGGACCTTCATCAGCTCTTATCAATAAATAGTCTATGCCAAGAGGCAAATTCTTACTTGTAGCATGACTCAAGTTTGAACTGATGAAAATAAAATCTTTAAATAAGATATACTCAATCATGTCATCACTAATAGTAGAAGAAGGGCCCCAAACTTTGCAGGCTCTAACCATGTGACTGTGAACCTAATTCTTTTTTTCCTCATTATTGTGCTAGTGACTTGTGAGTTGTGTCATCTACCAAGCCAAACTTACCATCAATGCTTAGCATCATAATTTTTTGTCCATCCAACAAGAGTCAATATAGTTATTATGTGCAAGACTTCAGTCGAACCAAAAGATATTGCTGAATACAATTAATGATAATAAATAAAAAGTGTCACATTTTTTTGCCGAATTAAATACGTTAGGTATTTAATTAAACCTACCCTTTGAAAACGACAACATGAAGAATTGCTTTCCCTTGCTTAGTTGCTTTCCACGGTTGGGAAGCACGAAGTAAACGATTTTATTATTCTGTTATTTTTAGCTTTTTTTTCCCTCTCATTTATAGCAGCAGGAAAAATTTTTAATAAATAAATGAAAAAAATAGGACATAAGGTATTGACATAACACTTGAAAGAACAGAGGAAGAGAGAGAAAAGAAGGCTATTGGAGAAGATTTTTTGGTTTTTCAAACCTGAATGGTGTTTCCTGATGGATCTGAAGGGCATCTGGGCTCATTCATAAGCTCCCAAGCCATGATGGTTGGCTCATCCTTGTAAGCAACTCCAGTCAATGTATTTGTTCTTGTAAGTATGGTCTATATTATCATACAACATATTAGAAAAAAAATCATTGTAAATTGATACACCCTTGATAAATAAGCAATAACCATACCAAACGATTCTTTCATAAAGAAGAAACCTTCGCAAAGGAAAAAAAAATGACCATGGAGGAATCTAAACTATTATGTGCCAATTATTGCAAGTATGATCTATACTAACCAGATTTTTTTATTTTCCGGTATATGGTCGGTCCAAGCACCCATTTGTTCAAAAATTACAATGGTGATATAGATTATGATACGGCATTATAAGTATGGAAAATATTATGTACATTTGGAAGAATGATAAACAAAACTGGATCATGAGAGAGAGAGAGAGAGAGAGAGAGAGAAGTATTACTTTGATATGGTTTTTGTAGAATTGCTTGACAAGCGAGTTGGAGAAGAAATCATCATCAGATGATAGGGACTGCCCTTGATTTCTCGCCCATTCCACGTACTGTTTCTTCCCTCCAAAGCTGTCGTAGTTGTTCACAAAGCTCAACACCAGCTTAATCCCATACTTTTTTGCTTCCGATACCACAAAATCCATCCCCTTTCACGACAACACCAGAATTTCAGCCCAACACCAAAAATATATATATACATCATAAACCCAAAAAAAAAAAAAAAACACACACACACACACACACATATACAAAGCTGACCTGAAATACTTGCTCATTGTAAGAGCCAGGGGAGGACTGTAGGGGCAAGTATGATCCTCCATCGTTAAAAGCCCAAGTTCTTGCAATGGAAAGACTATGGCTTTTAGCTTGTTGAAAAGCAGATGTGACTTTGTCTCTCTGTGAGGGATCAGAGGCTATGAGCATTAACCAATATGCATTGAACCCATTTGCGTAAAATGGGTATCCATTCAACACAAGCTGTACTCCTCTGGTCTTCACAAATCCATCTTGAGCAATAACTTGGTGGAAGAAGAAACTAGTTAGCAGACCAAATAAAACCACACACCATTTCTCCATTTTTTTTTTCTCTTAATTTCTTGATCTCTTCTTTTCCCTCAGCCTCGATTTCTCAGTCCAAATGGAGTGTATATATTGAGAGAAAAAAAAAAAAAAAAGGTTGAAAGAAAGTAATTAAGGAATCTCACATGTAGAAAGCTCAATGAAAAAAGTAAGGCAATAATTACCTTCTTTAATGACTTACCATACAATCTTTAATTTAGGCCAAATGAAATTGTAGCAAAATGACTTGAAAACCTAAAAATACCCTTGGTAAAGGAGTAGAGTTAAGAAAGTTGGGGGGTAATAGTGTCTTTTGAGGTGGGGTCCACCACATACCAGCATTACAGTAGCTTCTCTGACGTTGCTAAAACGTCAAATGGAAATTTATCATCATTTCCAAGTAAATGTTGGTTTGTTTGGTAGTGGAACGAAGTAATATTAACTTGTCGGCCAGAAAGCACGGCTGCCACTAGTTTGTTTTTTCGAGTACGGAGAATTGTTCAGTTGTCAGATGAGAGAGAGAGAGATAGAGAGAGATACCGTATGATTTTGTGCACATACACTATAGAGCCACACGAACAATATTAGGAAATATACAGGTGTTTGATATTATGGAGCTTGTCAGTGAGTTTAATATTATTTGTTAATAGAAAATGAGTACTTGTCAATGAAACTCATTTTTTGTTTGTGTGATATTTAACATATTAATGTGGTTCTAGAGCATTTTTCTAACTATATACATTTTAGTACAACTTCTAACCTTACACGTATCAGTTTTGGGTGACGTATAGCTTTGGCCCTCATTTTTGCACTGATAAATACTTCCACGTGACTATGCCGACCCTTTGTGTTCAATATTATATCGTTTACTCGCATGAATAAGAGTTTTTTTAATTTTTGTTTAGAAGCTAAATTTCAGAAGATCCTACTCAAACTCCTCCACTCTTCGTTTGCGGAAACTAAAACCGAATTATTTGACAACATTTGTGTATGATCAGATGAAATCGTCACAACAAATTCAAACTTGTAAAATCAAAATCGTTATGATGATCATCTGTTAGTACCATAATAATGATTTGTAAAACCAAAACTAATTGCCTCTATCTCTTTCTAACTCGTTCTGATCATTGTTTTAAGACTGCTTTTGTGTAGCATTAGTTGAAATGCTTTTTTTTTTTTCTTTTTTTTACAGTGTAACATATCAAATCACATAAAACACAATCTTTTTGTACAAAGTTGCAATTTAGTAAACTGTGCAGCCGAAAGTTTAGGAAAACAAAATATTATTCCAAGAATTAGCGCATGTCACGGCACCGTATTGGAAGCCATAATGGCTGGAGTTGTTTCTAGTTTGACTAATCACGGTTTTATGTTGAAGTTGGGAAGGTCGTTCGTAAACCCAAGATTGAAGGAAATACGACGACGTTTCTGGGTGGAGACAAATCCGAGATTCAAAGCCAATGAGACGAAGAAGAGAATAAAAGTGGAAACGCAAGCCACAAGTCAGTGGAATTCGAACGCGCGATTTCTGGTCGCATGCTCGAGCTTTTTCCTTTCTTTTGTCACAGGTTTTTTTTTTTCTTACTCTATGATATTCTTTTTCTTTCTATAAGATAATTTACTTCCACATAAATTTAGTACTTTCAATGATAAAAAAAAAAAAACTGTACTAATAATACATGTTTTAATTAAGATAAATAAATAAAATTGACGGATTTTGATGCATATTAGACAATTTAAAACATAACCTAATGATGTCTTATCTTGTAAATTCTCCTTAAAAATTTACCATCTGACGTAATTAATATTAATTTTAATTTCTATTTTGATGTTAAGCTACCTCCTAAAGCTACATGACCATTTCTAGACATGGAATTTGACGCATTATTTCTATGTATGTTCTATCGCCCTAATTATCTAAAATATATGAATATTATTAAAACAAAGGGAAAATTGCTTGTTTGATCCTAAAATTTTTTTTAATAAAGTTATGATTTGCTTCTCAATTTGTGTGTGTGAGTGTGTGTGTGTGTTTATTTATTTATTTGGTTAATAGTTCTCTAACTCTTTAAAAGGATGTAAATTGATCATCTTTACTAATAAAAATCATAAATTCATCAAAAAATGTCACGCAGCCATACATGATTTATTATTTAAGTGTAATAAAGAAATAAAATTTCATTATTCAACTTATATATGTTATACATGCAATCTATTCCATAGAATTTTTAAACTTTATACTAAAAAAAAAAAATCACACATTTTTACCAAGTTGAGGGTTGTTTTAATCACACAAAAAAAAAAAAGGAAAGAAAGAAAGAAACAGTTGAGAACTAAATCGTAACTTTATAAAAAAATAATGAACTATACAAACATACAATTTACGATTAAAAAAAAGTTATCATAGAAACTCAAAGCTTGGTAGGTAGGGGTGGCAATTCGTATTGGCGGGTCATGTTCGTGTCATATTTAATTCATCTATTGACATAATAACTCTTGATATAAACACGACTTATTTAATAATCATGTTAAAAAAATAAAATCCAAACACAACTTGTTAATAAAAGAATTGATATGATACAATACGTTTAGGACCCGTTTATCAAATGGGTCATAAACGTGTAAATAGGTCATTAACATATCGTATCAACCTGCTAAACCTACTTATTAAAAGAGTTATTCAACCTTGTTATTGACCTATTCAACTAACCTATTATCAATTTTAACACTAAAAAAACTTATTAAATTCCTAAAAAAACAACCAAATTATAATAATCAAATTAACTTAATTACAATCAAACTACACCTAAACTTAGTTTACAAAAGACAAATACAAAAACAAATTAAAGTCTACAATCAAATTCACAATACAATTCACAACTAAGCTAAAACAAGCAAATAAGTCTAAATTCAGATCATATTATGCATATAATTAAAAGACTAAAGAAACAAAAGCAAAACTTATGTTTTCTTTTCTATGTTAAAAATTTTAAAATATATAGATAAAAAATTAAAGATATATTTTATATTTGAATTTTGAAAACTTAAAAATAAAAATAGTAAAATATTATATGATATATATATCAATATAAATATATTAGAGATTATAAATAAGTAATTTATGGATCGTATTCATATCAATTCATATATTATCAATTTATTAAATGGGTTATTTCATGTCAATTACGAATTGACAAGTTCGTGCAGATTCAACCTTTTATTTAATTATATTTAACAGGTTCTATCCCTTTTTTACCTAAACCCATTTAAAAAAAAACCTAAATATTCTAATTTCATGTGAATTTTATGTCGTGTTATCGTATCATGATCTAAATTATCAATCCTATTGGTGAGTTTTCATTATAGCAATAAAAAATCAAGCAGGAGTTAGCTAACCTAGAACTCAAAACATGACCGGAAAAGTATCGTGTGCACATGTGAGAACCTGCCCTTGTTGGAACAATGTCATAAATTTTTGTAAGCAATGCACGTGAGTCTTATAATCTAGCACCTCTGTTTTTGGCTCCCAATTCAGCAATCTCATCACCAGATAACCAAAACAATACACGTTTGCTGTTTCTAGGGTAAAAAGAAAAAAAAAATTGTATATAGATTTTTTTTTTTTTTTATGCGACTCACCGACGCGCTTTGTGTGGCTCCAAATGTGGAACAAAACTAGGCCTTCACAATGTCTGGTCCACAGAGGTCAAGGGACCAATAACAAAGATCAGAATATTTTTTTTTCTTTTTTTTTTTCCGGTAGATTATAAGGGAAAATACAGTGATATGTAAATTAAAGTATAATATATATATACAAATACAACAGTAAGATGGAATTTAAATCTCATCAAAATTATATTAATAATAAAATAAATTTAACCTAACTTAATAAAAATCTAATGATACATAACTGATTTTTCTTTTCCTTTATCGTACAAACGAAATCTTCAGTTATAAAAGCATGTAGCATGGTCCGAATTCCCTAATAAATGACAGGATTTTGTACACCTTGATACTGGGTTTTTAGTGTGTTGATATTGGGCAAGAGGACCTATTCTGGAGACGACCACAAAAGAGAGAGAGAGAAAAGGATGACCCATTATTAGATCTGGCTACTCGGACTTCATGTCTGTTGAAACAGATTATCTTGCAATATCATGTAACCTAACGACCCAAAATTGCATATTAGAGAGGAGATTTTTTAGAGCTTTGTCCTCAAAGATTATGAACCTTAACGTGAAGACATGGACCACATTTGTTTTTCATTGCAAACGTCTAATATAGATGGTATCGAATCTGACTCATTCTATCCTATTGTATATCGATTTGAATGGTCATAGCTACATGATTTTCTTCCTCCAAAAATAATTTTGTTATTTTTCAGTTTCATTTAGATTAATTTTTTAATTGATCTGAGTTTGAATGTTCACGTTAAAGAGAATTACAACGTGCAATATATAGTTACTTTCAGTCCTAAATAAGAGTATAAAACTATTTACAAATTTATTTCGACAACTAAAATAATAATTTTTTCTATTTACTATCATTTTGTGTGATCAATATATATATATATAAGCCATTTTATTTTGTTTGGTTGTCGGATTATACATAATTACTTCGCATCCCAAAAAGATAGGGAAGAAAGTTGTGACTGTACAATTTTATATATTAGTAAATTCAGAAGTAAAAATATTCCTAACCATGAGAGATTAACTGACAAAAGCCCTTAAGAAAAAAAAAAAGAAATTTTTTTTTAATATTAATGATATTAAATACCATAATTAATAAAAAAATATGTTTTGTTTATTCATTTTATATCATGAGACCCATATATAAAGTGTGTTATGACAAAAAATTATTTATATATCCTTTAGTATTGTTAAGAATAAATAAATAAGGAAGGGGGAGGCTGTTGTTATTGTCTTCATAAATAGTCAAAAATTGCGACATGTTTTGGTGTAGTTGCAAAATTCATGGGGAGTTTACTTTAGGCCTTTGCAGCTCACATTCTAGTCAAATTGGCACATAATGTAGTGCTTTTGGGTACTTTATTTGTTCTACTTATTTTGTTGGATCCGCCCAATGGCCTTTTATGGAGTGATTGCCGGCCTTAAACGTCAGTCTTCTTCTATAACACAATGAAAAGGAAAAAAAAATTTCCGAAAAAACAAAATTTAGTTGGAAAAATGTAAGAAAATTGCTTTTACACAAACATTGTCAATAGATGACTTTCTTTTTTTCCTTAAAAAAAAAAAAAGATTATTGGAGTTTTTAACCCGATATATGACTTCTCGTAAACTACTAGATTTAGTCGTCACACACACGTATATATATATATATGTAAGTATCACCGAACTCGGCTTGCACTTTTCTTCCCCCTGTAAGTACATGACTTTTGATACAAATCTAACCATGTTAGTACTTCTGTTTCCTTTTTGGAATTGGATCGCATTTAATGGCTGATTATACAAACACATTTTATATTCTAATTCAGGAATCTTGATTCATCTCGAGAAATGGATGAGCAACCGATTGTACATGAAAACTTAACAAATAACAACCTAATTTAGATTTTTTTTTTCGTTGGCATATAATGGATCCAATAAGAAAGAGATTTCTACGTTAGTAATTGGCTTTTTTTTTTTTAACTATTTAAAAGAACCATTAGATTAAGTCATTGAACTAATTTTTTAATAGCCTTTTATATAAATAGGAGCAGTTTTATGTCACACACACTGCAAACTTTTAATATGGATATCGATAGATTATACCATTAAAAATAATATAGATATAGATAGATTATACCATTAAAAATTAATATAACGATTAAAATTGTAATTCCTATTCTTATTTAAAATAAAATAGAAAAAAGACAGTTTCTTGTAGTGATAGAGGAGAGCTCCTATCTTAGAAACTCCCTAAGAAGAAACCAAAACAAAAAGATAAGAATAATGGGGTGTTTAGTAAACGCATTACATTTTAATTGTGTTTGAATGTAATTCATTTTTTGAGTATTGTATTTAGTTGAAAAGTATTTGTTTTATATTTGAATGAAATATGTGTTTGGATGAAAAGTATTTTGGAGTTGAAAGTTGATATGATTAGTAAAAGTAAAGATAAATATTTGAGTTGAAAAATTGATGTGATTATTTTAAAATACTTTTGAATACTAATTGTTTTCATAGTACTATTGAAAATGATTGTATTTAAACATAAAACTTTACGTTTGATATAAAATTATATTACATTTGAATATGATTAAAATGTAAAACTTTTACCAAACACCTTCTAATAATCAAGGACCATTTTATAAGGGAAGATAATTACAACATTTTTATTTAAGTTATATAAAGTAGAATGGAATCCACAATCTCCTTTTAAGCCCTACCAAAAATCCTTGGTGCCACCTGATCAAATGGTTTTTGGCCTTTTTTCTACATAAATTTTAAACTCTATATTTTGTATAAAGTCAGGGATGAATTAGAGCTTTTTTCTCAATGAAGTTATTTAAAGGACACTCATATGAGTATATGGTATATGGGTCTTGAACTTGTCGTAGTCGTTTTGATTCTCTCTTCTTCTTCCCTTTTTTTTTTTTTTTTTTCTAAAAGAATTGTTTCAGAGATGGGGAAAGAAAACTTGCCATTTGCCAATAGAACATGAGTTTTCACCTCAAAAGTCGCCATTAATTATCTGCCGTTCTATCGTCTTAGAATTGATAATTGCCTACAACCGGCTGCTCTTTCCTCACCATGGTGCGTTGAAAATTCAGAGCTTGTTTCGGAATACTTTTTAATATTATTTCTCCCTCATCGTTACTTTTAAATATTTATATATTTAAAATACTATTATAAATTTTAAATTTTAAATTTTAAAAATTCATAATTTTATATATATAAATCTAAATAAAATAAATTTTTTAAATCACATAAAATTTTTTTATATTGATATTTTTTTAATTAAATTTTTAAAATTTTTTATTTTTTTATTCTAAATAATTATTTTTCTAAACATATTTTTCAAAACTACTTTTCAATAAAAAAAAAATCTTTAAAACTCTCTCAAATAGACGGTCAGTGATTGATATAAGTCTAGAAAAAACAAATTGAACCAAAATATCAGTTGAATAATTGCCTACAACCGGCTGCTCTGTCCTCACCATGGTGCTTTGAAAATTCAGAGCTTGTTTCGGAATCAAAACAACTTTTTTAATATTATTTTTCTCCAATCATCACTTTTTAATATTTATATATTTAAAATACTATAATAAATTTTAAATTTTAAAAATCCATAATTTTATATATAAATCTAAATAGAATAATTTTTTTAAATTATATAAAATTTTTTCATATTAGTAATATTTTCTAATTAAATTTTTAAAATTTTATATTTTTTCATTCTGAATAATTATTTTTTCAAACATATTTTTCAAAACTATTTTTCAATAAAAAAAAATCTTTAAAACTCTCTCAAACAGACTCTCAGTGATTGATATAAGTTTAGAAAAAACAAAAACTTGAACCAAAATATCAGTTGAATAAAAATATATCCCATGTTAAGTTATACGAGAAATCAAATCAAATCATTTATTCCATGTTCAATCATGAATTAGGTTTAGGTCACATCACTAACAGTCAAAAGTATTTCACTCTCCCGCTCAACATCATCGCTACAGTTGTTAATCATGTAAAACCACTAATCGATAAAATTATATAAATCTTAATCATGTTTAGATAAGAAGTTTATTTTTTAAAAATAAAAATTTTTTAAATTTAAAAAATAAAAATTATTTAGTTTTTTTTGAAAATGAAAAGTTATTTGGATGAATAAGAAATTTTTTTTTTTAGAATGTTCTTTTTTTATTTTTTAAAAATGAAAAAATTTTAGATATTTAAATATAAAAATTTAAGATGTTTCATTTTTTTAAAATAAAAAATTTGTCATTTTCTAAAAATGAAATTTCTAAACAAAAATAGCATTACTTTGATTAAAATATTTAATATATCATAAGTTATCGAGCTAATTAACATGAACTGGAGTACTTTTTCCACGTCAAAAAATTGTAATAAATAACTTTATATAAAATTAAAAGAAATAAATAACAAGGTTTTAAAATATTTAACATTATAAAATATTTTCAGTAAACAAAAATATTATTTACCATCCGATCTACTTTCTTTTTCATTTCCTACTAATATATCTGTTTTAAGACATTTAAATTTATGATCATTTATTATAAGAACAATTTGCAACGATATTTAAATAATTACACAAAATAAGAGAACTGCTTTCTTTTATGAACTTAGATTCTTCCCATTACGCGTACTTTGCTTATTATTCCAGGAGATAAATTTTCCTCATAAACAAATTCGAATTTGATGAAAGAATTATACTGTGATTCCATAAAGTTTGTTTATCTTTTTAGCTAATGATGTGATTACAGAAAAGTAAAACAGATACAAGCAGCCAAACATATATCAACTACGTTCTCCGACAGTTAGGAAGTGGAAATGTATACGAAAAACCAGCGTGCTAGTGACCGGACGGGTTAGGTACGTAATAGGTATCAGCCGCCGACGGATATTATTGTAACGTAGCTAGAATATGCATATACATGATATATATATGTGTGTGTGTGTGTGTGTGTGTAATATAGCCACGACTTCTTATTGAATTTAAGGCAAACAAAAAGCAACTCCTACAGCTATATTTGTTATCAAATAATATAACAATTGTCTTCTGTGTTTGAGAAAATGGCTGGTTTTGAGGGTGAAACTGTCTGCGTGACCGGTGCGGCGGGCTTTATCGGATCATGGCTCATCATGAGACTTCTAGAGCGCGATTACACAGTCCGAGCCACCGTGCGCGACCCTGGTGGGGATTTTAATTATAGTAGATATAATTTATTAGTGACCCGCTTCTTTCTTACTATTTGTTTTTGATATTTGTTAACCAATAAAAATCCAAAGAGTGTTCTGATTTTGTTTTTGTGCATGCATGTGTTATAAGTTAATAAAAATTGACATTTAACAGCGAACATGAAGAAGGTGAAGCATTTGCTGGAATTGCCCAAGGCCGAGACTCATCTCACACTGTGGAAGGCTGACCTTGCTGTGGAGGGAAGCTTCAATGAAGCCATCAATGGCTGCGCAGGAGTGTTCCACGTGGCCACTCCCATGGATTTTGAGTCCAAGGACCCCGAGGTTTGTTAACGGTTTGCACATATATACAAGGCATTGTTAAATGGTCTTTTTACAGGAAAACCACACGAACATGGATGGAACCAGAAATATATTACAATTGACGCGTACATTAATTTTTCCTTTAATAATAATTAGCATCAAAATATAAAAACTAAATGGTAAAATCTTAATAGAAACTATGTGAAAATTTTCAATCTTTAGTGAGAGCAAAGCAGAAAAATTTCAAAATTTTTGGATAGAATCAATTTTAATAGAAGCCAAGTGAGATTTTTTTATTTTTATTTTTAGTGGAAGTAAAGTAGATAAACTATAACATTTTTGGGATAAAAATAAAAGAAGAAAAAATTTTGGTACCCCCCACTTATCCTAAATTCCTAAAGTAAATTTGCCTCTATATATGCTTACACCATGATATATAAAATAAAAAGCATAACGTGACAGTTACTAATATTATATGTATGCTAGAAATATGTAACAATAGTCTAGGATGCTTTTTTGTTTATGATATTACGCCTTAAAGTTCATGTTATAGTAGATAACTATTATGTTACACTTGTCATTTTACATGTCACAATAGAAGTATGATCCTTCTGCAAGGACTATAATAAAACCCTATATATATACACACATATATATATGTTGATTATACATATATATATATGGGTATGATTTTAATGGTTACTTTAATATTTATTTATTGATGGATACTTTTATTTTAATCATGTGATATGAATCGTATGATTGTAATAAATTGAGTAGTTGACAAATATATTTATAATAACAAATGAGCATTAAATTAATAAAGTTCACCAAATATAATTTTTGGTGGGTAATTTATTCTTAACCTGCTAACATGATTTTTTTTAAAATATATTTTCTATTTAAATATAATCCAAATTAAATATTTCATTCATGATTCTTTCCCATATTCTAGATTTTTTAAAAATACTTATTTGCAAATAAAGACGTATTAAGCCTTTCCAGTTACATTATTATAATTTCACCTAGCTAGGAAGCTACCCGCAAAACACAAACAAGCAGCCAAACAGGTGAACGGTGAACCTAAGTAATGAGCATATAAAACAGAAATCAAAGAGAACATCAGGAAGGCGACTACTCCAGCATGATAATACATCTTTTTGTGTTGAGCCACCAACCATATATGATTTATGTATTTTGACAGTAGCTCACAATAGTGGGTCTTATTGACGTCTTCATTTATTTTTTCCCTATTGATATTTGTAAAAAAATTGTTTCTACATTTGATGAAACATGTAAAAGGGAGATAATCCTATTTCTTAAAAACAAATTGTTCCTATATACCTTTTTTAAAGCCATTGTACGAATCTATTGTCTCTGTCGTTATACACAAATTATTTTAAACCTATGATGAAATTTTTATTGATCATATATTAACCATTAATTCCTAACTTATTTGACGCTCTATACTTTTACAACTTTTTATGTTCTTATGAATGTGTTTGAATGAGATGTTCCTTTTTTACTTTTTATATGTATTGGTGATTAATCAAATTTCTTTCCAAAAAATTAAAAAAAAAAGTTTGTAACACAAATCACAAAAATGTAATTACAATTTATTTAAAAAGAAAGAAAGAAAATCCTCTTACATTACCGAATTTGAATTTTGATTCCACATATTAATTGCCCAATTACAAAAAAGAAAGAATCTTTTTAATTGATGTTTAAAGTTAAAAGATTGATTAACTTAAGTTCAAAAAATAAAAAAGTTGCTTAACTTATTATAATAAGTCATAAAAAATATTGCATCATCAATTATAATTAAGTTATGCACTTACTTTCATAATTTGGATTGTAATTATGGATGGTTAAGAAAAAAACAGAAACTACTAAAAACTTTTGTGTGTGTGTATATATAACACAATGGGTCAACAAGATGCATTCTTTTTTTCTTTTTTGGCAGAATGAAGTAATAAAGCCAACAGTAGCTGGGATGTTGGACATCAAGAAATCATGCGTTAATGCAAAGACAGTGAAGAGACTAGTCTTCACTTCATCGGCAGGAACAGTTATTGGTGAACAGCACAGAAAGCCAGTCTACGACGAAACCTGCTGGACCGACGTACAGTTTTGTCGCACTCAAAAGATGACGGGATGGGTAAGGACCGTTTCATATGAATAAATACTTTTAAACTTCTTTTCCCCGTGCCTTTTAGTACTATAGACGTTGCGGACAGATTAGAACGAGGTTGAGAGAGTCTTTGAAAAAGTATGTTTTGAAAAATATACTTAAGAAAAAAATTGTTTAGAAGGAAAATGTTTAAAATTTTTTAAATTTATTAAAAAAATTATCAATTTAGATTTTTTTAAACTTTATATAATTTATAAAAAAATCATCTTATTTATATTTTTATATATAAAGTTATAATCTTTTAAATTTAAAATTTATTATAAAACTTTAAAAATATAAATAATAGAAATAATAATAAAGTAAGAAAAATACTAAAAAAATTGATTTTGATCTCCAGAGTTACTCCCAAAGGGCCTTTGAATTTTAAACTTAATTAATTAATCTCTTTGTTTAGATGTATTTTGTCTCCAAGACTCTGGCTGAGCAAGCTGCATGGAAATTCGCAAAAGAACATAACATGGATTTCGTTACAATTATTCCGGTGCTTGTGGTTGGCGAATTTCTCATGCCAACTATGCCTCCCAGCCTCATTACCGCACTCTCACTAATCACAGGTATGATTCAAACTCTATAGCAATAGAGGAAAAATTATTATTAAGTTATATATATAATCATATATATGTACTTTTTTTTCCTTAGGTACTCTCTCTGAGCTACTATTTATATTTTTTCTTGATTTCTTTAAATGATCTATCTAATAAATATATCTTTCAATTTGAAAAAAAAAAAATAAATCTAGGAAATGAAGCTCATTATTCAATCATAAAGCAAGGACAGTTTGTTCACTTGGATGACCTCTGCAATGCTCATATCTTCCTATATGAGAACCCTAAATCCGAGGGCCGCTACATAGTTTCTTCACATGATGCTACAATTTATGATATTGCAAAGTTGCTCAAAGAAATGTACCCTGAGTATAATATTCCCAATAAGTAAGCCCATTTTTTATTGATTATTTTCTATTGTAAATAAGTAATAATTATCTCACTCTCTACGTCCCTTGGGGAAGAGAGAGAGAGAGAGAGAGAGAGAGAGAGAATTTGATGCAAGTCCTTCCATACTAATACATATGAGAGCATACACAAAGACGAAGTCAGCATCCTAGTACAATGAGGCATATGCTAAAATTTTTTTAACGTTATTTTCTTTTGAATATGACTAATGAGCTTTTAGGAGTATGACTGAAGTTTTTAGTTGGAACTTACATAAATAATTGATGTTGAGTGTTGACAAAATGAAAAAAAAAAAAAAAAAAACAGCAACAACAACAACATCAAAGTTTCAAAATCATTTTAAAATTAAAAAATATATATATATACACTATATTAATGGGGACGACAACTTATCCCCCATTCATTTGTATGTCGTTTCGCCACAGAATATACATGTAACTTTTTAATGTGCAGATCAGAACTTCTTATAAACAGCATCTTGTATTTACCTAATAAGCTAATTGAATAAGGTCCCTTCTGTCTTTATGACCTATTAATTATTAGATGAGAAACAGAATAAAAAGCTAATTAGTAATAGTTTTATGATGACCAGGTTCAAAGACATAGAGGAGAACATATCAATTGTTCATTTCTCGTCCAAGAAGCTGCTGGATTTGGGCTTCGAGTATAAATATGGATTGGAGGATATGTTCAAGGGTGCTGTTGATACATGCCGTGCAAAGGGGTTGATTCCCTGAAAACAAACAAGCCCCAGATTATCGAAGCTCATTAATGGACATTTGATCTACATTTATAATAACGTCACAAGATTCGTAGAATTTGAAATCGACTTTTCGTGATGATATTAAATATTATGAAATTACTGCTAGATAATATTTACAATCATGTGATATAGGAGGTTAATAGTTCTTTTATCACCTATTAAAGTTTGTTGGACTTTTATCGCATTATAAGTCATGTTTATTAGTGTGTTGTGAACGTTATAGACTTTAATTTGGTTTTATATTTATCTTTTGTCAACCAAATTTAGATATAGTGTAGTTGTAATTAAATTAATTTAATTGTTATAACTTGGTTGTTATTTAGGTATTTAATGAGTTTTTTTAGTATTAAAACTGATAACAGGATAGTTAAAGGAGTCAATGACAGGTTGAATGATCTTTTTATGGCCGGCAATTTAACATGATATGTTTATGATCTATTTGATAAACGAGTTACACGTATCGTATCATATCGTGTCAACCCTTTTATTAAAGAGTCGTATTTTGATTTTGTTTTTTGATCATTATTAAATGGATCATATTTGTCTTAAAGGTTATTGTGTCAACAGACGGATCAAACACGATATAAACATAACCCTCCAACCTGAATTGTTGTCCTTATTTTTTATATATTTGATTTCTCTTCATTCTGTTTCCATATATCAATGTATTCAAATGACTTCTTCCTTTTTGCTTTTAATGTTTAACGTTTTGAACTATATGTATTTAAAAAAAAACAAATACTAAAAAATCTTGTCGTGATTATCTTTTCAACTATTTATTAGATATATATGCATATACATATATGTATGTAATACATAACTCGATACTTAATAAAGTATTCTATTACGAAGATGAGAGAAGATTTTAATAATCTTGTTGAATCTGTTCATTGTAATTAAAATATTCTATTCGTTGTATTAGTGTCCTTATAAAATTGAATCCTGGATGCCAATGTCACGGAAACCCTCTCTCTCTTTCCTAAATGCCAATTTCACAGCGCACCCCAATCTCTCTCTCTCTCTGTAATAATAATAATAATAATAATAACAATAATAACAATATATTATTTTTATTATTGTTATTGTTGTTATTATTATTATTGCTTTTACTACTTTTTGGTAAATATTTTATTGTTATTGTTATTGTTTAGTTCTTTGAAGCTTTCAAAAAAAAAATTTCCTGAAGTTTTAAAAATTATAATTTTATGCGTGTTTTATAACGAAATTATGTTTATTCTCTACTTAAAAATTAAAACTTGTAGTTTCTCTGTTTTACACAAAAAAATTCTAATTGTACCCTCGTTAAATAATTAAAATTTATATGTAGACATTATCTTCAAATCAATAGTGTTTTTTTTTTTAATTGTACCTTTATTGAAAAATGCAAACCGCAATCATTCATATCAATTAGTGCTGTTTTTGAGCCATGATTTATATATATAACTCGTTCGAGATGCAATGGATGGATACTTGGAGAAATAGAAACCTTCTCAAAATCCTAACTCAAAGTGAAAGAAGAAAAGCTTGCGACTATGTGACAATCGTTTGTCCTGTCTATATTTTGTCGTTGTAAAATTTAGAAAAATATTAACTTTAATTCCAATTTTTAAATACTAATTTATATAATATATGAGTTTTTTATTTATAAGTATTTAAAGTATTATTACATCAATTAATTGTTTTTATCAATAAAAATATAATATATTAGCTGATACTTAAAAAATTAGAATTAAAATTAATCTCTTTAACACTACTAAAAAATAAAATTCAATTTGACTTATTTCTCACCAATGATTAAACTAGGCACAACCGCAATAAGTATATCTCTAATATAATATTAGATTGTTAAATATTTATAAATTTTGATATATGAATAAAAGAATACTATTTAATAAAATATTATTTTTGATATCAAATTTATTATATATTAGATATTATGATAAAAATTTATCACAAAGTTTGATGTGGGAAATCAATCACTAGAGGCGAGATTGTTTAGTTCATCATTTCTTTCAGATATAGTCAATGTCAAGTATAAAATATGATTTTTATAGATTGTTGCTTTTACATTTTCATGTAATTGTTACATGAATATTTTCTCTCTTTTTTTTTAATTTTATTAAATGCTAGATATTCACTTTTACAAGTTATAAAAAATAATAATAGTGATAAAAAGTCAAATAACATTATGCATTAAAATATAAAGTAATAGAAAAATATTAGAGACACTAACTTTAATCACAATTTTTAAATACCAACTTATACGATATGTGAGTTATTATTATTTTATTATAAGTATTTAAGCAATACCACATTAACTGATTATATCTCTCAGTAAAAATATGATATATAAAGTGATACTTAAAAAGTTAAAATTAAAGTTGATAACCTTAATACTAATCAAAATAATAAGATGATATTATTTTTCATATTTCTTTTATAATAAATATAATATTGAGTCGTCTTCCTTGTAGGAAAAAACCTTAGGCGCCACTGCTTCCACAGCTCCCGATGTGGAACAGGATTAGAGCTTGCTTGGGATTTCAATTGAAAAGGGGTTAGGCCGGTTCATCATATGCTTAGGAAGCGTCGTTGCTTGATCAATAAGGAGGAGCATCTCAGAGTATGGGGCAAAGGATCAAGCGCTTTTACTTTGTCCAAAGACGTGAGGTTTAGTCTTTTATTATCTTGATAACTAATATCATATTTAATATATTTATATATATCATTATATTTATTATAAAATATATAAAAATAGTATTATTTTACTTTATATTTAAATTCATAATAATGTTTCTATTTTTTATCATTAATATTATACTTTCAAATTAATAAAAGTAAACTTTTTGTACTCAAATTAGTTAAAAATAAAGATACTGTAATATCTACATAAAAAGTAAATACAGCAATCAATAAAAATTATATGTTTAATTTGATATTGACATCAAAGATAATACTCTATTAAAAGTATCTCTAATGTAATGTCAACTTAATGTATCAATGGTAAATTTGGACAATTGAATGAAAAGAATACTCTCTAATATAATACTATCTTTTATGTCAAATTTATCATATGCTAAACTTTGTAATAAATTTATCACAACGTATAAATACTGCTAAATTTTACTTTTAATTTTTATTAGTTGTTATCTATGTAATTATTAAAAAAATTTACTTTTCATTTATTTAAATACTAAAAATTCACTTTGATAAATTTTCAAAACACAATAATAACAACAAAAGGTAAAAATTATATAATACATTGAAATATAAAATAAAATAATTTTATTTTTTACACTATTTTATAAGAAATATAGCATTAGTATTTACAAATATATTAAAGATATCTATTAAACGTAATTTTTTTAACAAAATATCAAAATACAATCTTTCCTATAACAATTTAACGTTACATCGACAAATGGTCTAAATTCTTCGAAGCTAAAAAAAAGTACATTACATTTTTCAATCCCGAGGAATAATATTCCAAGCTAAATGCTAAATTTTACTTCTAATTTTTATTAGTTGTTATTTATGTAATTAATAAAAAAAAATTACTTTTCATTTATTTAAATACTAAAAATTCATTTTGATAAATTTTTAAAACACAATAATAACAACAAAAGGTAAAAATAAAAATAATATTAAAATTATATAATATATTGAAGTATAAAATAAAATAATTTTATTTTTTACACTATTTTATAAGAAATATAACATTAGTATTTACAAATATATTAAAAATATCTATTAAATATAATTTTTTTAACAAAATATCAAAATATCACCTTTCCTGTAACAATTTAACGTTACATTTATAGATGGTTGTTGATAATTTTACACACGCAAGTGCACGTATCGCACAAGTAATAAAGATGTGAGTAAGTATCGTTCCCACGAAAACTAAATTACCCTCAATTACTAATTATCAATAAGTATCGTTCCCACGAAGACTAAATTACCCTCAATTGCTAATTATCAATCTAATTTATCATAATTCTATCCAAACAAACAAAAGATGATTTTTTTTTCAATACTTAAATAAAAATACGAATGAAAAATAAAAATAAATTTAAGTAAAGCAAAATTTGAAATTAAACTGAATTAATATGGAAGAACTATTAATGATTGAATAACCTAAATTTGTGACTTCCCCCTAACAATCCCTTTAGATGCAAATCCCTTCTTTTTCCTATTTAATATTCCTAAATGATTACCAATCAAGAACACACATGTCTTTACAGTCTCTGTCGATGGTCATGTAAAAATACCTCTTTTACCCAACCCACTATATGTCTATGTGAATTGAATTCAAGAAATTCATTAAGATCAAATTCTCATATGATTGCACATGAACATATGTATATGTCTATCCTACAATTACATATATCATCCTATCTATGGCATGAACACAAATAATTCTGTCGATATTATAAGCATTCCCATATATTCTCAAAGGTGGCCAATCTAAGAAAAAGCATTAAACACAAGATAGAATGAATAATCATGAATAGGCATTAATAAAGAATAAAGAAATTTAACATCTAAAATTCATGTTAGGGTTCCATCCCAAACCTAGGAAAAGAAAATTTAGTTCATCTTAAACAAACTAAAAATAATCATGGTTGATCTAAACATAATCAAAGAAGAAGAAAGAGGAAAACTAGATTGTTGAATCAGGATTCCGTTGCCGGTAGCCGTCTTTTTCTTTACACTTTGTTCTCTTTCCCTCTAGGTTTAGAGCCGTCAAAAGAATGCCTCAATTTGACTTAGAATGTCTTATTTATAGCCTTGGGTGATTTGAGGTCGAATGAATCAATTTTGTGCTGTTTTGGGCCTTAAAATCGCAATTTCACCGACTCGCAGCGCCAAGCGCTGCCCTTGGAGCGCAGAGCACTAGATTTTTTTCTGACTGAGCGCCAGGCGCTTCCTGCTGAGCGTTGCGGCGCTGCACTCTCGGCCTCTCCTGCGCACTGTATAACTCGCATGAGCGCCAGGCATTAGATTTCGAGCGCCTGGCGCTGGTGCGCACCAACAAATTCCATGCGTGTCTTTTTGCCTTGATTTCCAACTCCAACCAAGCTCAACTACTTCCTTTCTTCTTTTACACTATTGAGCATCCATTTTAGCATCAAGATTCACCATGAAACCTACAAAAACACCAAAATACAAAACACACAAAAACACATATCAAACCAACAAAACACTTCGAAAACTAACAAATATTAAGCTTGAATGACATCTAATGAGTGAGTATAAAACTCACTTATCAACGGTGTAAATTATTCGAAGCTAAAAGTACACTGCATGTTAGGAATAATATTCCAAGCTAAATGGTTGGAATATCTTGGAATTCACATCACATGCTCAAAGAAAGCTATTCTGACAATTTGTATTAATTAAATCATGAAATTTTTGCCACCGTGTTAGATGTCTAAGATTAGGCCAAAATCCATTCGTGGTGATTGGACCGCAAAATAGTTAGATAGTGTGTGTAAGGATTAAAAATATAACCCAGCTCTAATCTTGAACAAACAGAGAGAATTTTAGTACATAAGCCATTTATATATATACATATATATATATATATTGTAAGTTGATTAAGCAATGATCCACCTCGATTGGCAAAACACACACACACACACAAGAAAAAAAAAAAGACGATCCACATGGCACATTTCTGGGCAGCGGACCATGCGGTATAGGCACCCGAACTTTTTGTATCTAATGATTTAATTTAGATTTGAATCATATTATTGCAATAATCGGGACATATTGCTAATTCATTATAGTATGATTTAGTATTACAATAACAGAGTCTTCGAGTCAATCGGAGAAATGCTATCCTCTCTCCTCCGCAAGCATTTCTCAGAATTAGCATCAGACGAAAGCTAATTAAGGAATTATTTTTACTCAAATATATAGATATATATCGACATTTCACTATAAATAAGAAAATAAAGCTACCATCGCAGCTTTATGACAAGGGCATCTACATTTCGCACTCTCATAGGAAGTGGTTTGAATATGTTTGAATAGTAAAATTTAGATTTAAATTAAATTAAATTAATATATATTAACTTAAAATATATTTTTTAAAAATTCATTAATATCCATATGGAGTTTATTTTGTTTTTTCCCAAATTTTATGTAATTAAAAAAACCATAAAGTTTAAATTATAAAATTATAATAATAATCATGAGTATGTAGCAGAACTGAGATTGACTCTAAGGGGCTGTTTGGAACAAAAAAAAAAGTCTTCAAAATCACTTTTTTAGTACTTTTTTATAACATACCATCACTTTTCACCTTTTACATCTTTAAACATTATAAAAAACTCCAAATTTTAAAAATTTATAACTTTATATATATAAGTCCAAATGAGATAATTTTTTTTCTTAAATTACATAAAATTTGGAGAAGAATATATCTATATTGATTTTTTTTTGAAATTTTTTTTAAAATTTTGCATTTTTTCATTTCAAACAAATTTTTTCCAAACATATTTTCCAAAACAACTTTTTTTCAACAAAAAAAAATCTTCAAAACAACATCCAAACAGGCCCTAAAAAATGAATTTTTAAGATTTGGATTAGTATGACTTCTACCCTGTTTGTTTATCACATGGCATTCTCATTACATTTAAATGCAATGTGATTTTCGTTCAAATGCAAATATATTGCATTCAAATACCAATTGCATTACATTTTAAATTCAATACAATTTTTACTATTTTTACTAATCACATCACACACACTCTTTTTCACCTCCTTTTTTCTCTACTTTTATAAATCACATCACATATAATACAATTCAAATACCTTTCATCCAAATAAATTACATTTGAATACAATGCAAATACTTTTCACTTTAACATATAATGTATTTAAACATAATATAAATATAATGTGTTAACCAAAACATCCCTTTCATCTTCTACTAATAGGGCATTTGGTTACTGTTTTGAGTTTGCATTGTGTTTAAACACAATGCAATTTTCATCCAAATGTAAAAGTTTTATATTCAAATACAATGCTTTTCAATAGTGTCTCAAATACATTTACTACTTAAAAATATTTTAAAAATAAATTTTTTTCCATTCACATCATATTCTCTCTCTCTCACACTTTTCCTATCTACTTTTACCAATCATATCAACTTTTAATTTTAAAATACAATTCAATCATTTTCATTCAAATACAAAATACATTCAATGGATGGGAGGTTTATTTTTAGAAAATGGAAAATTTTTATATTTGGAAAATATAAAGTCATTTGGATTTTTTTTTTAAAGTGAAAAGTTATTTGGATGGGTAAAAACTTCTTCTTCTTTTTTCTAGAGAGCTTTTTTTTCATTTTTTTAAAATGAAAAATTTTGGATGTTTAAGTACGGAAATTTAATAGTATATTTGAATGGGAGGTTTACTTTTGGAAAATAGAAAATTTTTAGATATGAAAAATAAAAAGTTATTTGGATTTTTTTGTAAAAGTGAAAAGTTGTTTGAATGTATAAAAAATTTTCTTTTTTTAGAGATAATTTTTTTTATTTTTAAAAATGAAAAAATTTAAATATTTAAGTACAAAAATTTAAAAAGATCTATTCTCTTAAAATAAAAAAATTTTCATTTTTAAAGATGAAACTGCTAAACAAATATAACATAAAAAAAATTATTTTTTTAGAATGAAAAAATTTTCCGTACTTGAAAAATAAAACTCCAAAACAATCGTAACTGTATAATTAGGATATACTTGGCCATAAATGAAGAGAGACTTCTAGTCCTTTCCAATTACAACTGTCAGTTGAGCCCTCTTAATGAATTTCAAGTACAACAATCACTCGACACTAGCAGTTAATTGACATACATAAATATACTCAAGAAAGAAGATTTTGTTCCAACAAAAATAAATAAATAAAATAAAATAAACAGAACCTAATTTATCACACATAACAAGTTGGTATAACAATATAAAAAAGTTTTATGTGAAAATATTTTTCTTCCAAATGATTATTAAAAAAAAAACCTTCAAAAAATAATATTTCAGTAATTTTATTCTTCACTCCACTCTAAAATTAAAAAATAAAAATAAAAAAGTGCAATTTTGCTCTTTTATCACTTGTATTTATCTATATCTATATATAACATAAAAGGTAAAGTAGCATTAGTTACTAAAATCTGTAAATGTATATATAATAAAAAGTAAAGTAGCATTGGTTATTAAATATTAAACGAAGAGCGTTTATCTGCTTTTCAGTTATACACAGTTGTTCGAGTGGAATAATTAGGTACAATCATATGGTCTAACCACAAAGTCAAGCTCACCTAACAATATCATCGGCACCATGTATTTATTAATTACTATGCAGTCGATTCAGCCAAAAAAAAAAAAAACACTATGCAGTCGATCAAAGTGTTCTTGCGATTACAATATGATCAATTGTATAATTAACTCTCTAACAACATTTCTGAGTTATTCTTTTTCAATAAAACATCTACATTGAGATTGATTTTCCACCTAATAGACACTAATTAAAGTAACAAATCATACTTCAATATGTCATATGAACTAATAAACATTCAAAGTTTCCCTTCAAATCAAAAATTACCAAGTTCATAATTGACAGGCGACCATTTTTGTAGGAAAGAGTGTGTTTGATAAAATTATTCAAGTAAAACAGCCAATCCCAAACTGGGCAGCCATGGATGGTTCAATTACAGAGGCAAAAAGTCACCGATCGCTTTTAGGGATTACCAAAGTCAAGCTGGATCCTATTTTACACGCACACACACACATACATATATATGTATATATATAAGTCAAGCTGTAATAGTAGACAAGTGGCTTTTTCAAGAGGAAAAGAAGAAAAGATTTTAGGAACTAACTTTCAAGTCCAACCACGTGCTTTGACCGACAGGCCCGCACGTTACCGGAAGGTTAAGCCCTGAACTAAAATGGAATATGCGCGTGCGAGATTTGTTGTATCGTCGTACTCCATATAGAACAAACCATTGAAGTCAAGGGTATATAAAGACATGAAATTTTGCAAAACGTTCTTAATTAAGGCAAGCATCAAGGTATTGTAGTTTTGTCTTTTTAACTCTTAGTACAACCTCAAATCTTAATTTCAAAACCATAAGCAACATGGTCTCGGAGGGCGAGACGGTTTGCGTGACTGGCGCGTCGGGTTTCATCGGATCATGGCTCGTCATGAGGCTCCTAGAGCGCGGCTATACGGTCCGAGCCACCGTGCGCGACCCCGGTATGGTTCTTAGTTATGATTTAATTACAGGGATGATGAAGTTTTGTTTTTATGACCATATTTGATAACATTAGCGCTTGTAATTATTTGTGAGTTGATTTGGCAGAGAACCCGAAAAAGGTGAAGCATTTGCTGGAATTGCCAAAGGCGAAGACTCACCTGACACTTTGGAAAGCTGACCTGGCTTATGAGGGAAGCTTCAATGAAGCCGTTAAAGGGTGTGCCGGAGTCTTCCACGTGGCCACCCCCATGGATTTTGAGACCAAAGACCCTGAGGTATATCTATAGTTTTTCAATCAAATAAATGATTTCTTTCGGGGTGAGTACATGAACTTCAATCTGACGGGATTAAATCGGGTTCTCTCGCACCCTTTGTTGGGATAATTACAGTCAACCTTGTCTGAGAACGTCTGTCAGAAATCAGTAATGATTTGTTTGGAGTTGTTCTCACCGGCGAGATGGGCCGCCGGCCGGAGATATGTTTGTGCTTATTTAGATACAAATATATTATACTGTTAGTGTTCTTATCTTGAGTGATCAGAAGAGAATATAAATAAAGGTTGGGTGAGAGGAATTTGTCATCCTTGTTTGTTTATTTCCCATGCCGATCGTTGTCTAGCTAACAGACATGTACTGCCGGCGTTTGGCTCCTAAAGGACCCATATGGTTATATTTCGTGGATCATACATATATATAGATATATGTGTATTTAGAAAGATAGGGGTTAATTTAATTTTTAGTGCTTGAATTATAAGTCTTCAAGTTCTATTTTGGTCCTCGAACTCTAAAGTATCTAAAAATCAGTACTTGCTCTTTTTTTTTTTTTTTTAAAGAGCACTTGCATTATAGTTTATCTCATAACAGTCCTTATCTCCAAAATTATTAAAAACTAAATTGTGATTATCATGTGTAAACTAAAGGGAGCGTTTGAGTAATCTATTGTATTTGAATACAATGCATTGAATACAATTTACATTTGAATTAAAAGTATTTGCATTATATTTAAATGTAATGTGTGTTTGGGTGAAAAATATTTGAATTGTATTGTATATGATGCAATTGATAAAAGTAGAGAAAAAAAGGGAGAGGGAAAGAGAGTGTGTAATGTGATTAATAAAAGTAATAGAAAAAATGGAATGATAAATAGTAATTGTATTGGATTTAAAATGTAATGTGATTGATATTTAAATGTAATACTGTTATGTTTGGATGAAAATTACATTATATTTAAACACAATAAGAATGTAATGTAATAAATAAATGGAGCATAAGTTTGTTTTGATAAAAGGTGAATTTTGGTAATATAATATTAGAATACAAGTATTTTGAGAATTTTCAACTTTCAAAATGGATTTTAATTTTGAGATTTTGAAATAATACTGGATATAATATCAAGAAGTTAAATTTATCTCATATTATTAGATTATTAAATTTTGTTTATATGTAAATTGTAAATACTCTCTTATTAAGTTAGCTTTTAGGAATTAAATACCCACAAAATGTTATCTAACAAACAGTTATACATATGTGCATGCGTACGGGAAACAAAAAAGGTTATTTGTCGTTATTGAGGATGAAACCACCACAAGCACATGATTGATGTTTAGGTGCATATGAATGTGTTAGAACCTCCGTTTAAAAAAAAAATCTTATATCAAATTTATAATCGAATAATGTGACAAATTAATTGTTAATTTTAAAAGTGTTAGTATTTAATCTAATTGGAAATTATATATATATGTATATATATTTCTTTCTAATGACAGAATGAAGTAATTAAGCCAACACTAGCTGGGATGCTAGACATAATGAAGGCATGCCTTGAAGCAAAGGTTAAGAAACTGGTTTTCACTTCATCAGCCGGAACTGTTAATGTTGAGCCTCAATCAAAGTTCTTCTACGACGAGTCCTCTTGGAGCGACATTGAATTTTGCCGGACCGTAAAGATGACTGGATGGGTAATTATATAACGCGTGTGTGTATATGTATATATATATATACACTTGAACTATTATAGAAATGTTTACATATTATAGTTTTATGTAACAAATTTTGTAGATGTATTTTGTCTCAAAAACTCTTGCTGAGCAAGCGGCATGGAAATTCGCAAAAGAAAACAATATGGACTTCATTACTATCATTCCAACCCTTGTGATAGGCCCATTTATCAGCCCCTTTATGCCTCCAAGCCTCATCACGGGACTTTCACCGATCACCGGTAAAACGATACGTACATATTATATAGTTTTAATGCATACATATACTGCCCAATGTAACTACCTTTTTTAAAAAATTTAAAAATAAAAATTTCTGAACTATGCCTAATCTTTTTGTTAAAATTATTTAAACCAGGAAATGAAGGTCACTATAGGATCATAGCGCAAGGACAGTTTGTTCACTTGGATGACCTCTGCGAAGCTCACATTTTCTTGTACGAGAACCCTAAAGCCGAGGGTCGGTTCATCGCCAGTTCGCATTGTGCTACTATCTATGAGCTTGCTAAATTGCTTAGGGAAAAATACCCTGAGTATAATATTCCTACAAAGTGAGTCCTACTTAACATCATTTTTACTTTATTTTCTTTTTTTCGGAATTTAGATTTTAAGTTATTCAAATTTTATAGAATAATATGAAAATTTATCGTTAGATTATACCTATAATTACACATCTTTAAAACATCTATATATTGTAATGCTACTATAATTGCGCAATATTGTGATGATCAGGTTCGAAGGATACGACGAGAACATTCAACATGTGGTGTTCTCTTCGAAGAAGCTGAAGGACTTGGGGTTCCAGTACAAATATAGCTTGGAGGATATGTTCGTTGAAGCAATTGAGACATGCCGTGCAAAGGGGCTCCTTCCTTGCGCCAATGAAAGCAAGCCCACTGAAAAGCCCGAAAACAAGCCCAATGAGGATGCGGCTTAGAATGAGAGCGAAAGAAGAAAAATCTACCTTTAAGCATTTTTAATTCCGATCATTGAAAATAAAGAAGCCAGCAAAGCTTGCGGCTTTCTTGTTTTGTTTTGTTTTTACATTTTGGTCAGATCGGGGTGGGTGCCGAGATAGGGATCGGGGTGTCCGTTTGGTTGATAACTACGATTTTGTATGGATTCTTGTTAATGATTGAAATCCTAGTTTTATCAAGATTTTGACTATTTCTTTTTTGCTTGAATTTGATGGGATGTGACAATGTAACGACGAAATCGGCCTACACCATCCAAAACCAGGCCTAATACAATGGTTCTACAAAATTGAGCTTGCCTAATAAAGTTTTTATTCAACCAACATTAAAAAAAAAAAAAAAAAGAAAGCCAATAATAATAACAGCAACAACAAAAACTGTTAAATAATTAAAAAAAAAAAAACAAAGAAAAAAAACCTAAAGAATTCTAGTGAAAAGTAATTCATTTCCCTAAGTGATTCTATACCGAAAAGTGAACTATAGATATATCTTCTAGATCTATAATAAAGTAACAGTTGATACAATTGAGACCATGCACGTGTGCCACTACTAACGGACTCTTTACAAACGTTTATTAAACTAACACAATCTAATTGCAAACTAACTATTTCCCACAATAGCCCCTCTTAAACTTAGAGTGAAAATGTCTTCTACTCTACGTTTGTTTCTTAGAGTCTCAAAATTGGAGGTTGATACAGCTTCA
Organism: Antiaris toxicaria; assembly: GCA_035233585.1. Taxonomy (NCBI): domain Eukaryota; kingdom Viridiplantae; phylum Streptophyta; class Magnoliopsida; order Rosales; family Moraceae; genus Antiaris; species Antiaris toxicaria. The sequence goes on along the minus strand of CP141160.1, from coordinate 24,966,395 downwards.
GTAAACACATCAGCAATTTGGTCAATTGTTGGAACATGTCTGGCATCTATCTCCTTGTCGATGACCTTTTCTCTGACAAAGTACAAATTAACCTCTATATGCTTGGTTCTAGCATTTAGAACAAGATTAGCAGCTATAAGTATCGCGCTAAGATTGTCACACCATATGACTAGTGTTCTAGGAACTTGAACTCCAATCTCTGCAAGTAAAGACTTCATCCAACTTATCCCTGCAACCAAACTAACTTCTATATTCAACCTCTGTGGATGAATGAGAGACTGTGTGCTGCCTCTTGGAGTGCCAAGAGACCGAATTCCTACCAAAATACACACAAAATCCAAAGGTTGATCTTTTGTCTTCTATGTTAGATGCCTAATCAGCATCACATAAATCAACTAAGTCCATTTCTATCTCATGACAGCATGTTAAGTGAAGTCCATAATTCAAAGTGCCCGCTAGGTACCTCAGGATTCTTTTCACATCATTCCAATGTACTTCTGACGGTGCTTGCATGAACCAACACACCTTATTGACACTAAAAGCTAATTCAAGTCTAGTAATGGTGGCATATTGCAGAGCTCCAACAATAATTCTGTATAATTGAGCATTTTCCACTGGATCACTTTCGAAGTTAGTTAACTTTAGACCACCGGTCATAGAGGTTCTAGTACTTCTAGCAAATTGCATCTTGGTTTTACACAATAAATCGGTTATGTATTTCCTCTAAGATAGATGCAGACCTTCTTCAGTGTGCTTAACTTGAACGCCCAGAAAATAATTTTGAATACTAATTTCCTTTAGAACAAATTTGGTGTTTGGTTCAGAGATGAGCTGTTCTACGTCTTTCTTATTGCTGCCTGCGACTAAAATGTCATCTACATAGACAAGAATGAAGTTTGAAGAGGCTAAGGTTTTCTTGATAAACAAGGATTGATGTGATTTTGCTGATTGAAAACCAAAATCAATGAGAACTTTGTACAACTTCTCAAACCATGCCTTTAGAGCCTGTTTAAGCTTACAAAGGGACTTATGAAGTCTGCACACTAAAGAAGGATCTTTGGGATTTATGAAACCAGATGATTGCTCTGTGTATTCTTCTTCTTTGAGATCACCATTAAAAAATGCATTGTTCACATGTAGTTGTTGAACTTCCCAACCTCTACTAAGAGCAACAATGAGAATTATTCTAATGGTTGTAGGTTTAACAACCGGGCTAAATGTTTTTGTAAAGTCAAAGCCTACAACTTGATTGTACCCCTTAGCAACCAAATTAGCTTTATATTTTTCTTCGATTCCATCAGGATTTTCCTTCACCCTAAACACCTTATTTGCAGCCTACAGTTCTTCTTTCGATAGGTAAAGAGACTAGAGACCAAGTCTCATTTCTTAGTAAAGCCAAATGCTCATCTTGCACAGCCTACTTCCAATGAGCTTGTTGGAAAGTTTCATCAACAGATGAGGGTTCCAAAGTAGCAGAGAATACTTAGGCTTGAAGATCCCGTGCTTAGATCTGGTCGTGATAACACGCTTTTCCTGCATTGTAGAACTAGAAACTAGGTTAGTAGAACCAATATTTCCATCATGAGATTAGGAAGGATCTATGCAAGAAACACCAATTGGTTATCAGTTTGAGCAATGACTTGATTAGTGGGATATTGCTAGGAGAGATTTGGTAACTATGGAGTGTTAGGAGATGGAATAGGATTAGATGAAGAAGTGACAATAGAAGAAGAAGTGGATGTAAGGGAACAAACCAACAACGGAATAGTACTTTGAGATAAGGAGTTTGACGAAGTTTGAGATACTTGTTTTATAGAGGACTTGGCAAAAGGAATTGACTGCTCACAAAAAAATGACATCCTAGAGACATAGATTCTACCATTATCTAGACACTTGTAGTTTTTGTGATTCAGGCTGTAGCCAAGGAAAGTACAGGGAGAAGATTTAAATTGGGGTTTGTGACGATTATAAGGCTTGATATTTAAATAGCAAGTGCAACCAAAAATCTTTAGCTAAGAGTAGTCAGATTTTTTATGAAACAGCACTTCAAGAGGATTTTTGTTTTTAACAACAAAAATGGGTAAATGATTGATAAGAAATACAGATGCCTTAATAGTCTCATCCCAATATTTAAAAAACATACTAGCTTAAGTAAGACGTGTAAGCCCATTCTCAACTACGTGTCTGTGTTTCCTTTCTGCAACCCCATTTTGCTCATGTGCATGTGAACCAGATGTTCTGTGTGTGATCCTATTTTTAGCAAGATACTGAGTGAAAATTTTGAGTTCCTCACCTTAATTAGTTTGTATAAACTTTATCTTAAAACCCAAAAATAATTCTACCAGTGTCTTGATGTTAAAAAAAAGGTTTGAAAAGCCTCCGATTTGTTTCTAAGCACAAAGGTCCAAGTGAACCCAGAGTATGCATCTATGAAGTGATTATAATAATAATATCCACTTACTGAGGTGGTAGGTGAATAACCCCATAAATCTGAATGTATTAGCTGCAAGCGTTAAGTATATTCAGTGATAGAGTTAGAAAAAGGAAATTTATGGATTTTGCCCAAACAACAAGCAGAACATTAAGGAGAAAAGATATTTTTATTAATATTGAAAATATTACAACTATGCAAGACAAGCTTTACAGTCTTCTCAGAGGGATGACCTAGTCATTGATGTCAAATATCAAAAAATTGAGAGGCTTTATTATGAGACAAGTTTTGATTGCAAGACTCAAGGGAATCATCTACAATACCGTTACAAGTCAAAGCCGAGGAATTATGTACATGAAAAATGGTATTTTAGAGTGGTGGTATGTACATTGGATGGGTTATTAGCATGTGATGGCTACTTGAACTGAGGGGTGAATCTTGGAATAGCTGATGAGGAAACAAACACCAATGAGAGAGCTCTGGTATCATGCAAAGAAAAGCAAAGAAAATAAATCTAAAAAATTCTGGTGAAAACCCATTTATTTCACTAAATGATTCTGTACAAATTAGAGGATCATAAATAAATATTCTAAATCTGTAACAAATTAACGGTTGATATGATTAAGACCATTCATGAGTATTGCTACTATCAGAATCTTAATAGACTTCCAACAAACTAATACAATCTAACTACAAACTAATTTTTTCCCTTATAAAAAACAACCACATGAATTATGTGAATGGTGATAAAGTGATCATCATATTTATGTTATTATAATACCTATATGAATTGTGATGAGAATACAAAACCCATGTGACAAACAAGCTTTTAGTTTTTTGAAATGATTTTAAAATGACTTATTTATACGGATGCTCCAAAATTTTTTAAATTTAACAATTTAGTCATTTAACTTTTTATTTAGCAATTAACCTTCTGAACTTATAATTTTTGATAATTCAGTCTGTTTTACTCAAATCTATTATAAGTTTAACAATTTAGTTATTTAACTTTTTATTTAGCAATCTAGAATGACTCTAAACGATTAAAAATGTTATTATAGTATTCATTTCCATTAATTTTGGATGTAATCCATTAGTTAAAATCAATTTTTGATCAAATTACTAATGGATTCCATCCAAAATGAAAAGAACTATTGGTACAACAATTTAATAATTTAGAGCACCCCAAATATGAAAAAAAAAAAAATCATGAACCAAAGTTTCACAAACCTGAAAGTTTTGAGATTAAATGAGTAATGTACCAAAAATTAAAATATCATACAATTAATACCTTAGCTTATTAAATGTTTCATTATTGATTCTTTTATGATACAAATATTTAAAAAATCTCAAAATAAATCATGCAAGGTTCATGCAATTGATGGATATATGATAGTTTGAGAATATTAATGTTAGATGGTTGATTAATATGGTAAATTAAATTGGATCCATATTACCCAAATCCAAGTTATCCAAAATTTTCATTTTTCATAGGTTAGTTCACTAAGGTAATGTCAATCTAGTCTAATTCATCAATCCAATAAAACCACTAAATGTTTATTTTATTTTCTTCACTATGTCAATTTTTTAATGTTTTCTATTGCAAAAAGGCCAAATGCCAAAACATTTAAGAAGCTTGAGTGCCAATTATATATATTTATGGCATGTTTGAAAAACATTTTTTAATGTTACGAAAACTAATTTTTCATCAAATGTAAAATTTTGTATTCAAATACAATTATTTTCAACAGTACTACGAAAATAATTACTATTCAAAAGTTTTTTAAAACGATCACATTAACTTTTTAACTTTAACTTTTACCAATCACATCAAATTTTTAATTCTAAAATACTTTTAATTTAAACACACATTTCATTCAAATACAAAATAAATACTTTTCAATCAAATATAACACTCAAAAAATGAATTATATTCAATCATAATTAAAACGCTATATTCAATCGTAGTTAAAACGCTATATTCAATCGTAATTAAAACGTAATGTATTTAGTAAACATTCGATCAGAATCTACTTGAATCGTATACTTATTTAAAAAAAAAAAAACACTTTTTTGTATTATTCTATTCATTTTAGAAACGAGCATACGAGCCAAAATCGAATTTCACCATTTGCAATTCGAATAGCCGACACTGAGGGAGACCTTTTGTAATTTTATCCAAATTATATTTAATCCTCCGTCTGTTTGACACGTTCAAATTTGGAAAATGAAAAATTTTTCATTTCAAGAAAAATGAACATTCCTAAATTTTCGTATCCAAACATCCAACATTTTTCATTTTTGAAAAATGAAAAAAGAGCTCTCCAGAAACAAAAAGTTTTCACTCACCCAAATAATTTTCACTTTTAAAAAAAATTCCAAACAATTTTTTATTTTTCATATCTAAAAATTTTTCATTTTCCAAAAACAAACACCTCATCTAAACGGACCTTAAAATTCGGACCCCGATGAAAAGTCCAGTTCCAGGGGTAATCTCGTAAATTAAGATCAGCCACGCGTAAGCAAATCTGCGATGCATATATAATAAGCCGTGTCTAGTGCTCCCACCAGAAGCACTCTTTTTGCAGTCCATGTATAGTGTTCCTAACAGAAGCAAAAATGGTGGCGATTTCTTCCCATTGTTCAATCCGAGCAGACCAGCCTTCTCTCTCCTCTCCGTTTTCCTCTTTCTCCGGCCGAACTCTTCTCGGATCGCCGCTATCTTCCAGAAAATGGTCCAGCATTTCCTTGTCTTCTCCGGCGACTTCTCCGACGCTCCGGCGACGAATCTCGTGCCAGATCTCCTCTGCGACTTCACCTTCATCGTCCGTTAATGGACAAGGTTAATGCTCTTCTTTGATCTTTAGAATCTCGTCTTTCTACCTTAATGCTCTTCTCAGATGAAAAATATATGTACTTTTCGAGGTTTTCCTGGCTGTTTGGATTGAATTCACTTGAAATTAGGGTTTATGTAGTTTGCATTTCGATCTCGGAAAATCATGTTTTCTGCAATTTTTCACTCTCGTATGAATGTAAAAGAGGAATTAGAGTTTAATCGGCAGTGTAGCTGTCTAGGCGTGTTTGTGAGTTTGTTAGACTGGTTTGAAGATAATAAATTTTGGTGTTTTTTTTTTTTAACTGGAAATGGCTGCCGATTGAGCATTATTTTAGTAGATAGCTTAACAAAATCAGGTTTTATTTTCAGTGTTCTGTACCCAAGCTCATTTGTAAACTGTAAGAACAGATAGCATTTTTTCTGAAGTTGGATATGATGAACTATTACGATAGTATTCAGCCGTGGAAGAAAAATTTTGCAAGCTACAAACTATTAGGACACGGTATTTTCTTTGTCAAACACGTTCACTGGATTTTTTTTTTTTTTTTTTAGTTGACGGATTGTTTTCATGTTGTGTTTGCTTTTGGAAATCAGTGAGCTCGCAGAAGAAACTATTTGTATTAGATATGATGATGAGCTAGTGGCTAGTGCTAGAATTAAAAAGATATCACACATGCAATTCCGTGGGAATTAATGAAAAAGAAGAAGAAGGTGCAATTGTTTCTTGCTAAGCAAACATGAGACTTTCTTATGTGTTGTTGCTGTTTTGCTTCTTTCTATTACAGCTAAGTCTGAGCTGAAGGATTTTCTGCACATCAGCGATTTTGATAAAGCCACAATTTTGAAGATGTTAGCCCGAGCTGCTGAAGTTAAGGCACTGCTAAAATCAGGAGAGAGGACATTTCTTCCGTTTAAGGGCAAGACAATGGCTATGATCTTTGCAAAGCCCTCCATGAGAACCCGTGTTTCATTTGAGACTGGGTTTTCCTTGCTAGGAGGTCATGCTATATATTTAGGACCAGATGATATCCAGATGGGTAAGCGGGAGGAAACTCGTGATGTCGCCCGTGTCTTGTCTCGTTATAATGACATTATAATGGCCCGTGTCTTTGCTCATCAGGTACGCTGGTGAGTTTCTGATGTTTGTAATTCTGTCCACGTAGCTGTAAGTTTTGACAACAGATTGTTCATAGAAGGAAATTAATTCCCTAAGCCACAATGGCACCCCGCGCCACACCACCATCACCACCACCACCCCCCCCTTCCTTTTGTTTTTTTTGTTTTTTTCCTCTCTCTTTTGTTGCTGGATGTGGAACATATCAAGATTGCGTGCAATTATGAAGATGGCAGCTTCCATGACAACTTGACATTAAACGACATTGTTACAATCAATTTGTAAACACTTGAAATGATAAGGAGTATAGATATTGGTGGTGCTGAAAGCCTAACGTTTTTTTTCTCCTGAATTCCAAACTCTATTTAAATTCTCATGTATTTTTTAAGCTTGTTGGAGAATGTGCCATGGATCCGTGTGTAATTACTAATTGAGTTTTTTTCCATCTTTTTTGCTGCAGGACATTCTTGATTTGGCCAAATTCGCAACTGTACCAGTTGTCAATGGCCTGACAGACTATAACCATCCCTGCCAAATCATGGCTGATGCCCTCACTATAATTGAACATGTTGGTCAGTTAGAAGGAACCAAGGTCAGCTTTTTATTCTGCAATTTTGATAGTGTCTTATATTCTGTGTATATATTGTGGTGATATATTTATATTTTAATTACTAATGATCTTTTGTAACTCAGGTTGTCTATGTTGGAGATGGGAACAACATTGTTCACTCTTGGCTGTTACTGGCGTCCATTGTACCTTTCCACTTTGTTTGCGCCTGCCCCAAAGGTTTTGAACCTGATAAGGAAACAGTGGAGAAGGCACAAAAAGCTGGCGTAGGCAAAATTGAGATTACAAATGATCCAAAGGAGGCTGTTAGAGGAGCTGATGTAGTATATTCGGATGTATGGGCAAGCATGGGGCAAAAGGAAGAGGCTGCGTATCGCCGTCAAGTTTTCCAAGGATTTCAGGTATGTATTTGAACAAATTATGTTAGCAGCAGTGCTTCCAATATGAGAACTTGGTATGCTTCTGACTTTTTTCTGGATATTTGGGTGTCCATGTATAAATTTTTAACCAAGAAGCACGCTTCGTTCCAGATTCAAGGAAGTTGATACAAGTTAGGATGGTTAAAAGGACAAAGATAATAGAAATAAATACAAAGATATCTCTGATATAATTATGTTCGTCTTATTTTAGTGTTTGTGTGCGTGCCCTGACTCCATAGATAATTCGACATCTCTCAGAAATAAGGTACATTGAAATGCATTATTTCCACCTTTGGATTAATGACAATTGTATATTTTGCATGTTGTTTCAGGTGGATGAAAATCTGATGAAGTTAGCAGGCCCGCAAGCTTATTTCATGCATTGTTTACCGGCAGAAAGAGGAGTTGAAGTGACTGATGGAGTGATTGAGGCTCCAAATTCCATTGTCTTCCCACAAGCCGAGAATCGCATGCATGCACAGAATGCTATAATGCTTTATCTTCTTGGCAAGTAATTGTGTATCAGTTACTACGGTAGAATCTTCTATTTAATGCCCTGATAACCATTTTAAAAATTTAAACTCCAGTTCTATTTTCAGGATAAATAGCTCGTATAAATGTTTAAGTTGTCAACACACTCCTTTAGCTGTTTTTGCGCTAGCTACTTGTTTTGAATTTTTTGTATTGCGTTTTCTTGAATTACCCTCGAAGTTCACGAAGCAATAGGTCTTTTTTTATTGCACAAGGAATTCTTAGTAGGACTATACGAAGACCAGTTAAACTCACTTATTTTGCATTTTGAAAACTTTCTTGGTAATTTCTGTCGGAGAATACTAAATAATGTAGTTAATTTTTTAGTTTAACTATGTTATATATTACTAAACCTTGTATAATATTCTGTTATATATTACTAAGAACAGTTTGGTCATTTTTTAATCAATATTCGGAAAACCAATTTAAAAGTTTAATGATTACTATACAATTAGAATCCGAAGGCAAAGTTAGTGATTGAAGTGAAGTTGTAACAAGGAAGCTGTACTAAAAGGTGCGGTGCGTCTGGATCACCTACTTTGCACGCAGGATAAGTTATTGCTTGGTGCTTTAGCCAAAAAAAAAAAAGAAGGTTTAATGCTTGGTGTGACTTATAGGTTTGTAAATTCTCAAAATAACAGAATACTGAAATCAATGATTTGAATGGGATTTTAAAATCTGGATTGAGCTTGTTTTTTACCGATTTGGATTGAGTTTCTCCTTCAAATTGTCTCAAATGGGTTTCCATCGGGGAAAAACGACAGTAAACTAAATACAACAAAATCTAGGAAAAAAAAACCAAAACGGGCGAGAGTTTATGAAACGAGAGTAACATCTATAAACTACATCATAAAAAGAACGACATTATCATCGGAACTGCAGTAAACCAAAAAACGACATTAACTAAAAGAAAATACCCGGCTTTAAAAAACGGCCTCTCTCTCTCTCTCTCTCTCTTTGAACAGAAAAAAAGTGCCTAATTAGCGTAATAGAAACGCCGAAACTGCGTTTCATACGACAAAACAATATTGAGGGAAAAAAATAAAAAATAAAAAATAAAAAAACGCGTCTCCTTCTGCCCGTTCGTTCACAGGCTTTTTGCAAAGGGCATATACTGCACAGTGCATAGTACAGTTTCAAGTTTCCCACTCTATTTGGTTGCTAGTTACCAGTTCCAACTTTATCGGACGGATATGGCGGCGAATTCTTCTCCGTTCAAGGTATGTCCTTGCCGTTTCCATTTCTCTCTGGAGTTGATTGCTAGGGTTTCTTCACCTCTTCTCTTCCAAATCGGTCTTAAACTGCGACCTATTCCATTTGGTGATTGAAGCATTGACGTTAGAATGAAACAAGAAAACAAAAACAAAAAAAAAGAGGTTGTTTCTTGAAACTTTAGGGCTCTTTTTTATTTTGATGTTTGTTTGCGCCGTTGCTCAGATAATCTTGGGATCGTCTTCGATAGCTCGTCGGAAAATATTGGCTGAAATGGGATACGATTTCACAATCATGGTACTTGTTTGATTTTCCTGAGGAAAATGTTTGGTTTTGAACTCTTTTGATGGTTTTTGGAACTGAAACTTTTGGTTTTTCTTCTCTTCTGCTGATAGACTGCGGACATTGACGAGAAAGGCATCCGAAAGGAAAAACCAGAAGAGTTGGTTATGGCTCTTGCCGAGGCCAAGGTCAGGTCTCAAATTCCATATCTTATAGTTGTTAATTACTGTGCTAATTATGGATTTTCGCCGTCTGTTGCCGGTGTTTGTGTTTTGATTTTCAAAAGCTTGCCATTTTCTGCCTTCGGAGCTTTTCCATTGCATAGTTTTGTGTTCGAGTTTTTTCCATTGATCGCATATGTTAATCTCAGGCCGACGCTATTTTATCGAAGTTACAAACTTTTGATGATCAAAAGAAGGATGATGAACCCACAATATTAATTGCAGCTGATACAGTATGTCTTTAATTTGCTACATTAAGCATTTGTTGTGCATGTTTTTACATGTGCAAACGATGTTTCCCTGTTTAGCAACAGGGGATATTAAAATATGGTGTCACCTAGGCCACTTATGAATGGAGGATGTGTTTCTTTTTCAACCAAGTCAGGAGTTCTTTTTTCTGAAGGATTCAGCTTTTTGTTTAAAATTCATTCAACTTTGGAAAAATTAGTGAGAGCTAAGAAATTATATGTTTCTCTATATCGTTGGTTTTTGTATGCGTAAACTTGTTGATCTAAAACTTCCTTAAGCTCCATATTAGTTATACCGACTATTATCAGAATCCTTGCTACATGTTCATGTTTAATGCAGTTGGAAATTATACTGTTAGTCTCTTGATAAGCTCTACTAGTTTCCGGTTGTGGTGGAACTGTGACTGGGTACTTACCTGGTAGAAACTTCTTCTCAGGCTGAAGCCATCCTTCAGAGGCTCCCCATTGCTGACTACATTAAGGATGCTGAGCCAACTCTATTAATTACATCGGATCAAGTAATAAATCAAAGCTCTCAAGATATTTGTTCTCAGAATTTATAATATGTTGTGTATTTTTACCTAACGAAGAAACTCAAAACTACATTGTTAGACACGTTTGCTTTCGCACTCATAACTCCTCTGTCAATGTAGGTTAACTTTAAATAATGTGGTAAAGTAAATTGTAAACACTTTAAAAAGCTCCAAAAGATAGCTTTGTTATACTTATCCTAGTGTTTTCTTAGTTACATATGTAGTACTATAAAAGAAAGGGAGTAGTTCACCCACTGCATTTTGTACGAATAATGTCTCCGCCGCTAGTTTGTTTTTCCACCTCCCTGTTACTGTTTTTGCTTCTGATATCATTTCAAACATATAGAAGGGTAAACTGTAAAGTAATCTTCTTGACAATTTTGGTTCACTTGGATTTTAAAAAAAAAAAAAGGTTTTCTTTGAGCCAATTGGTTGTCTCATTGTCTTATGATAAAGTTGGTACTCCCACACTAATCCTTTAGACAAGTATCTGTTATTTGTTTTATGCCATAGCCATTGTGTTTGCTACACAATAATATCTTTTAACCAAAGCCATTGTATTGCAAATCCTCCACCATAAGTGGCCTTTTGGTGTGACCATATTTTTAGTGCATGTTCAATATTTCTCTATGAGTCTTATTTGTGCAATTTCTTATTCTTAATGTAAAATGATCTGGAGGTGGTGGTCTATGAAGGTGTAATCAGGGAAAAACCTTCCAGTAAGGAAGAAGCACGACAATTTATGAAAGGTTTGCTTCCTTTTTTTTTTTTTTTTTTCCAATTTACTCTGGTTCAGTGCTATCTATTGCTTATTTTAACAATTATTTTGCAACATCCAATGCAGATTACTCTGGGGGGCAAGCTGTAACGGTTGGATCTGTACTTGTTACAAACCTGAAAACTGGATTCAGAAAAGGAGACTGGGATCGTGTGGAGGTACTGTCAAAATTTTTTCAGTTTTAATAAATATTTTCTGCGTTTCTTTTACTATAAATATGAATTGCGGTAGAAGATAATAGAGTCATCTTATCTATGACCATTCCATTGGTTGTTAAAGAGTTCTATTATCCAAAAGAAAAAAAGAGGCTAAGGGATGACCATCGTGTTCTTGTTTTGACTAAAGGGAATAATACCCTTCCACACGCGTACACACGCATATATTATAAGTTCCTCGTTGATATTTCATTAAAAAGTTTATTGCTAGCGTTGGGGAAACTGCTATCTTTGTTCCACCTATGTCTTATCCTCCTATTTTCCTCTAAAATGTTACGTGTCTAACTGCTTGGTGACAATGAATATTCCCCCTTAAAAGTTTAAACAGAAAATTGAAGCTTTTTTATTGACTTCATTTTTATGAAGTTATACTAAACAATATCTATGCTATAATCCATTGCAGATCCATTTCCATGAAATACCTGATGAAGTTATTGAGAGTCTGGTAAAGAAGCAGCCTTCTGTTCAATTTCTCACTTGTTTTTTTTTTTTTAGGGGGAAAAACTATTCAATTTTTTCCACTTCTTATTTTTGTCAGATTGAGGAGGGAACTGTACTAAATGTTGCCGGGGGGTTAATAATTGAGCATCCTTTGATTCTGCCATTAGTAAAGCAAGTGGTTAGTTTGTAAATCTCGATCCATACTTCGATGGTTTTACGAACTATATTACATTTAGAGGCTTGTTATTGGAAAATGAAGGCAGTGACACGCAAGCATCCTGGCCCAGGGTGTGGTACATTGCGTCTATTTTAAACAGCTAAATTAACTGAACTTTTTTCATGGATATCAGTACCTATTGCATATGCATTACTGCCTGCAACCTTGTTATTTCTGTGGTGTTACTACTTTGTGCAGGTAGGGACAACGGATAGTGTGATGGGGCTCCCAAAGGCGCTTACTGAGAGACTCTTAAAAGAGGCGAGCTGTAGTTTTGAATCTTGAGTCTTGATAACCTTTTGCATCGTTCAGTTTTCCTTTTACTTGGTATCTATCTAATGTTAATCAACACTCTATTCTTAATTATCTCTTCATCGAGCGTATCCGAACTCGATAACTATCTGCTACATTCTAGTACAGGTCTATTTGGCAAATGTCAATTATCTCATCAACATTATACCTTTTGTTTCGTATTGTGGATAGTCTACACTGAACGGATTCGACCATTGGACCAAGCACAGTATATTAAGTCGTATAAAACTCGAAATGTTACCCGTGCAGGAGTTTATCTGTGGCACATGGATCACCATTGCCCACGGGGAAACGACAATTACAGTACAGATTATTGTGAACAAGACTAAATGGATTATGGTTGCTCCATCTGTCCTCTGTTTTAATAAAATAGGTTTTATATCTCAACTCTCCCACACACACAACACAAACACGGAGGTGTCAGATGTTGGATTGATTTAAACTTTTCAACAGCACAAGAGGGATGAAGTGCCCTTCCCCGGATCTTCTGTATAATTGAACAAACAAGTTCCAGGATAACATATTTAGAAAATTTCCTGTCGGGCGTACTTTTGGGTTGGAACCAGCTGTAATGAACAACGAAGTATGATGTGAAATTTTACAGATTGTATTCCACTGGCAAGCCTTCTCTGTCTCTGTGTGTGTGTATTAATACATATATTAGATCTAATATATGTATTAATATATATATATATATATACATACACATTAATATCCTTTTTACCTCTATGAAATTTTGAACCAAAAAAATACCTCATATGACTGCCACCTTTACTCCTCCCGTCCCCAACTATCAGTTATCTCGTGTTGATCTGATCTCCTCTTTTCCCCCTCGCCTCCTTCAATGGGTGATTATTGGTCCAATAATTCTTTTAGTACAAAGTACCAACGTTTCCTTTGCTTCTAGCTGTAGGCGGTAAAAAGGACATAAAAACCAAGCGGTAAACATAAGCTAGTTGTAATACTGGCAGTGCGATAATAAAAAATGGGTCCTGTAAGTTTTATTAGATTCAGTTGTTCATATTACTTTTAACAGAAAAGAAACCAAAGCTCTAGATTGTTTTCTAACACAATACATGATGACAATGGTCTCTACAGCACCAAATACCAAGGATCAAGAAGTTCAAGTTCCTCTAGATCTAGATGCTCAGACAGAATTCTCAAACAAAACTTAGAAGGCTCCGTCCAAAATGTTGGGCTCCTTGGAGAACCTTCAAGGAAGTTTGATTATATTGTTAAATATAATGCTCCTGCGCATTATGGTCAACCCATGCCTAAACCTATAGGATGAGATGATGACAATGATACATCAGATTTACCAAAATTCCCTCCAGAATCGCCAACATCTAGTGCCTAATTATTATGTCAAAGGCAAGTCCTAAGAGCACAAAAAAAAGCATCAAGGCCAAGATCAACAAGACCTTAACAACTAGCTCCCACTCTAACTCTCATGATGCAACCAGAGGTCTATGATAAAGACTTTCCTCCTCTTCACGGTTTCTCTAAAACAGAGGAACAAGGATTGTCTAATCATCAACCCAAGATCCTTAATCTTACAACTAGAAACGCTAATGGGAATTTAAAGAAGATTTTACCAGCAGAAGAAGTCTTGAACTGGCAGACAGAAGCTTTAATTGCCCAAAATAAAGCCTTAAAGAGAATTGAAGAGCAAACAGCTTCTTTGAGCTCCCAAGGATTAATCCTTCAAAAGCTTGAAGTCAAGATTCAGAGCCTTCACAATGATTAATGGCAATTGTCAGCTCAAATACTGTTCTTATGGAAGTCTTTCTTGAAAAAGAGCAAGAGATGAAAGATGTAAAAGCCCAGCATGAAGACTTACAAAGCCAACGATGGAGACAAGAAGATCCGACTCTATGGAAATTTACTATGATGACAAAGACTCCTCAACCACTACCGACCTTCTCGGGAGGATCTATCCTTCACCTCAAAAAGATTCTTAAGGATGAAGATAATGAAAAAAGAAGACAAGAAAGGAGGGAAAAGGAAAAAGGCAAGCAAGTAATACTAAGCCAACAAGAACAGCCACAACCACAACAAAAGAAAACCTATCAACAAGTTTTGAAGTTGCAAGAACCTACAACCACACCCACACAGATGATGGTTAATCAAGCAGAGTCGTTGATACAACAATTTCTCTCTAATGAGTCAGACGATGAACACTATACAGGAAAGACGTGGAGTTCAGAGGAAACAAAATCTGAAACATCAAATGAAGGTTCCATTGTTGAAAACTCAACAGAGCTCACAGAATCAGATAGTCTATTTGGACTTTTTGATGTAGAGGATACATTTCAACAAATGATGGTTCAGCCAAATTCCTTAACACCAATAATTGAAGAATCACCAGAAGAAGGAGATGAAATTCAAGATGAAGAGCTGCCTCAGGAAAACAATCAAAGATTGCCACAACAACGAAACGGAAATAAAACTAAATTTTTAGTTTTCTCCCTAGATGATTTACCTCAATCAAATGAAGAGAAAGATTCTAAGAATTCAAAATTTAGATTTTATTGGAATCTTAGAAACCACGAACTGATACTAGGAGTGCGCTTTTAAGCTTCACCTCAAGACTCACATGAGCCCTTTAGGATTGGTGGATAAGTCTTGTAGAATATCGACAATTACAGTTTCTCTAGATAGAATTAGCAAAATGAGCTTTACAACAAATATACATGGAATTTTGTAATTAAGACACACAAATCATTGACAGAATACGAATAGAATTTTGTTAAACTGAAATGCTGCTCCATAAACAGGAAGGATTTTGAGAAGCACCACAAAAGAATAACATAATGATTTTACCAGATTAATAGAATAAACAATCCCAACCTAAAGAATCGTATTTGTTTATGAATGTATTTATCTATTTATTAAAATAAAAATAAAAATTTAATTAATTAATAAAAAATCAATCGATTATAATTTCAAATTTTCATTTCAAACTTTTATCGTGAACAAAAAGCGCAGTGCCGACTTGTACGGTATACCCGTGTCGATTTCGTAAACAACCCAGAAACAACAACGTGATGAAAGTTCTCATGAAGCTTCGCCAACAGCCACGTTAATATCACTTTATTAACGACTCTCGGCCACGGCAATTAATTCCTTCGTACAATGTACTTTCTCTGTCTGCGCCCCTAGACAGCCACTTTGGCTCCCAAAACTTTCAAAGCCAATGGCCGGTCCGGTCAAAACCTCCGAAAGCAGCATTATTTCCTCTTCCAAAAAAAAAAAAAAGCATTTTAAAATAAAAAAATAAAAAGAAGCCATCAGCATCTACATCAGCATCCGCTCCTACACGCAGCCATTCATTCTATTTTCTCCGTTTAACCGTCAAAATCCGCCTCTTCCTTTTTCTCTCACACCCACGCAAGAAATCTCAACTCCCCAAAAACAATTAATAATAATAATAATAAAAACAATTATCATAAAATATTTTCTCGTTTTCAAGATACAAAAAGAAATGCTTTTCTCTCAAGTCTCCTATTTTCACGGTCCCAAAAAATAAATAAAATCAACACGCTCTTTGTATTCCTCTTCAGATACATTTGACATTAGAGAGAGAGAGAGAGAGAGAAAGAGAGAGACGGGAAGAGAGTGAAAGTCAGTTGATTCGTCGTCGTTTCGATCGGCCACGGCCATGGATCGAGGCGGCGAAACCGAGGTCTCCGGCGGCGCCGGCGCTGTACGGATCCAGCAGAGCAGGAGGCTGCCGGATTTCCTCCAGAGCGTGAATCTCAAGTACGTTAAATTGGGATACCATTACCTAATCTCGAATCTCTTGACCCTCTGCTTCGTCCCTCTTATCATCGTAACCCTGATCGAGACGTCGCAGATGGATCTCGGAGATCTGCGCCAGCTATGGCTTCACCTCCAGTACAATCTCGTCAGCGTCATCATCTGCTCCGCTTTCCTCGTCGTCGGTCTCACAGTCTACATCATGACCCGTCCCCGACCCGTCTTCCTCGTCGATTACTCCTGTTACCGAGCCCCCGACAACCTCAAAGCCCCCTTCGATCGATTCATGAAGCACTCCAAGCTCACCGGCGACTTCGATGACTCCTCCCTCGAGTTCCAGCGCAAGATTCTGGAGCGCTCGGGTCTCGGAGAGGAAACCTACGTCCCCGAGGCGATGCACTTCATTCCTCCCCGGCCGTCCATGGCGGCCGCAAGAGAGGAGGCCGAGCAGGTGATGTTTGGGGCTTTGGATAATCTTTTCGCAAATACGAATGTTAAGCCTAAGGATATTGGAATTCTCGTTGTGAATTGTAGCCTGTTTAACCCTACGCCGTCACTTTCTGCCATGATTGTGAATAAGTATAAATTGAGGGGCAATATTAGGAGTTTCAATTTGGGAGGGATGGGGTGTAGTGCTGGGGTTATAGCTATTG
Organism: Antiaris toxicaria; assembly: GCA_035233585.1. NCBI lineage: Eukaryota > Viridiplantae > Streptophyta > Magnoliopsida > Rosales > Moraceae > Antiaris > Antiaris toxicaria. Next base: position 24,949,625 of record CP141160.1, on the reverse strand, counting down.
ATCTAGCCAAGGACTTGTTGCTAGTTCATAGGAATACTTATGCTGTTGTTGTGAGCACTGAGAATATTACTCAAAATTGGTACTTTGGGAATAGGAAGTCCATGTTGATTCCCAATTGCTTGTTTCGGGTTGGGGGTTCGGCGGTTTTGCTTTCGAATAAGTACGTGGATAGGCGGAGAGCTAAGTACAGGCTGGTTCATGTTGTGAGGACTCATAAAGGAGCGGATGATAAGGCGTTCCGTTGTGTTTACCAAGAACAGGACGATGCGGGGAAAACAGGGGTTTCTCTTTCAAAAGATTTGATGGCAATAGCTGGTGGGGCTCTTAAGACTAATATCACTACTTTAGGCCCTCTTGTGCTGCCTATCAGCGAGCAGCTTCTTTTCTTCGCTACTCTTATCGTTAAGAAGTTTTTCAATGCGAATGCGAAGCCTTATATTCCGGATTTCAAGCTGGCGTTTGATCATTTCTGCATACACGCCGGTGGAAGGGCTGTGATCGATGAGCTCGAGAAGAATTTGCAGCTCACGCAGGTGCACGTTGAGGCTTCTCGGATGACGCTGCACCGGTTTGGAAACACTTCGTCGAGCTCCATTTGGTACGAACTTGCCTATACAGAAGCCAAGGGGAGGATGCGCAGAGGAAATCGTGTGTGGCAGATTGCATTCGGAAGCGGCTTCAAGTGTAACAGCGCGGTTTGGCAAGCGCTTCGGAACGTGAAGCCATCGTGGAATGGTCCCTGGGAAGACTGCATTGACAAGTACCCCGTGGAGATAGTTTCATAGTTCAAAATAACATTTTGGTTTCCATTTCAGGTTATTGATCATCACCTAGCCTGACCGCTCTTTTCTTATCTTTGCCTATGGTTAGACTTCATTTTCATACTCTACTGGATGTTGAATTGTGGTTTTTGGTTGCTTCATTTGTCGTTTCTTTCCGTCTGTAACCCGCTCAGAAAGTGCTGTAATCTTTAGACAAGTGTTGGTGCCGTTTCCGTGATAATTTTGCAGAGTTGTCATCGTTTTCCTTTTCCGTTTGTAATATTGTGCCAGTGATATAACAGTAATGAATTTTGTTACTAGTTAAAACTTGTATCAAAAGTCTTTTATGTACAATTGGATCTTTTCAATGTGATGATCATTACTTGATTAATGTTATAACATCTTGTCTCAAAACTTGAATTTTGTTATTTATCATAACTTTGGTTTTGTATTAGTTAGTAATGTACTTGAATTTATAAAGTACACGCAATTTTTTCTGTTTGTATCTGCCAAAATTGGTTAGCTCAGCAACCTAGAGAGACGTCGGTGCATCCCTTTTATGGTCCTAGTTTAGCTTTAGCAGCACACGGCATTTAAAAACGGTTAATGGTTTTTGTTCTTTTTGAGGTTCTAAGAAGGGAAATGTGTTTTCTTGCTTTACACGAATATGGGAGAGAAAACGAAACCTATGCATGCTTTTTTCCTATCTGCTTTAACTGGGGTTTTCAAGCCAAACATCTACCAATTTTTGTTCAGCCCCAAAAAAAAAAAAGGGACCAAAGAAGAGATTTATCATTTATTGAGCCCGCATCAACGAGTTGAGTGACATCATTGACATTAGCCAAATGTGGTTGTTGTCCCCTGAGCATTGCGTCCTTTTTCTGCTTTTAGGGATTGCTATTGGTCATTAATAACTCACAAATATATACATATATATATATATTTTGCTTGGAATGTGCAACTCAGAAACTTGGGTTTGTGTGGTCCTTGTTTTTGTTAAATCTCTTTTTGACGGTGATCACTGCTTTTTACACTTTTTGAGAAATAGATGCTTATCCTCTTTACAGTTTTCTTGGTGTTGTGACCAACGTAGTGCGTGCTTCCATGGATGATTCCTTCTACGAGAATTTTTCAAGCTGAAAACTGATTTAAGATAGTTGGAAGAGAAATTGTAAAATTATTATATATGTCGTTTTTTTAAATATATATGATAAAAAATATATTTTGAGATATTTCAAATAAATAACTAATTTACTAACATTAATAAGTATAAAGTAAATTTACTGTATATTTACCATAAACTTGTTTCGTAAATATATTTACCATAAATATTTAGTTTTTGTTTTTAATATTTTAAAATGTGCTATTTACATATTAAGTTTAGAAAAAAGAAGAGAAAAGGAAAATGGCCATTTATCTCTCTCACATTAGAAAAATCATAAAAAATATGGTTGTAAGTATAATTTAATGATAATTTCACATCTGACTCTATCATAAGATAACGAATTTGAATCCCTAGCCTCCAACTTCAAAATAATAAAAAAATAATAATCATAAAAAATTATAATACATATTATTTTTACGAAAGTAAGGAAGTAAAAAATAAGATTTTAAAATATTTAAAGTAAATAACAGTAAATATAATATTTACTAAGTAAAAAATCTAAAGCAAATAACAACTTACCTAGTAAAACTGTTTTTTTTTTTTTTCATTTTTTTTTTTTTTTTAGGTAACTAAGTTCTCACATCCCATACATTTACACACTCTCACTACCCTACAAAGCGTCCATATTAAGAATAGAACCTTGGACTTAAGGTTTCTAGATCCCAAACTCCTGATCCCTCGTCATTGGGCCAGGCCCAGTGACTTACCTCGAAAAATTGTTATTCACTGTTACAATATTTTTAGAATTTGTTATTTATTTTAATTAATTATTGTAATAATGTTATTTATTTCTTCGTTTGTACTGACCTGCCTGTCCTTGGGCTTTACCTCCTCGAGTCCACTGAAAAATACTGGGCTGGCTCTTGGTTGACTACGTAAAGGCCAAGTTCAATCGGCGCCCCGTAATTCGTTGGAAAATTATAATATGTGTCAGTTTTCAAAAAATAAATAAAACAAATAGTAGGTTTTTAAATATTTATAATAAATAATAGATACTGGATAAATAAAAATTTTATTAGATAAATGATATATTTATAAGATATAAGGAAATCATTTATGTTGATGTCCAAAATCTTTGATACAAACTGCAGAGGGAATCACTTGATATAATGGGTCTTATGTCGTCTTGCTCCGTCTAATTACCTACAAAATAAAAAAGAGCACTCAGATTCAAAGAGACACTAATGGGTGTTTGTTAAAGGTACTCCAATGCAAAATCAGTAAGGGGAGCTAAGGGGATGTTTGGTAAACATATTATATTTTGATTATATTTGAATGAAATTTGTTTTTTGAATGTTGTATTTGGTTGAAAAGTATTTATTTTGTATTTGAATGAAATGTATGTTTGGATGAAAAGTATTTTAAAGTTGAAAAGTTGATGTGATTGGTAAAATTAGAGATAAATAGTGAAAATAAAAAATTAATGTGATTATTTTAAAACTGTATTAAATAGTAATTATTTTCGTAATACTGTTAAAAAATTTGTGTTTAGTATAAAATTATATTATATTTGAATAAAATTAAAACGTAATTTTTTTTACCAACGACACTTAAAAAGCAAGCAGAGGAGTAGAGTTTGAATAAGAAATGTGATCCACACGTGAGAGAGGGAGGTTTTCTCCAATTTATAGGTGCCCCCACGATCTGAGTCTCCCACGTGGTTTTGGAGGGTTGACTCTTGTCAGGTGTACTGATGTTTTTGTGCCCATTAGGCTGGTGCCACGTGCCCCACCATTTGGGTAATGGGGTGAGTGTAGGTACCATACAGGTACTAGTGTAGTTACTAGTATCAATTCTAAGAAGTGGAGCAAGTGCCACGTAGGGCGGTCAAATTGGGCAAAGGTCAAAGGTGAGCAAAGATCAAGGACGAGTGAAGGTTATGAGAAGTATAGACTGACTTGGTCTATCCTGGTAGGCATACCCATGTATGACGATTGTATGACCATCGAGACTGTATCCTTGGGCAAGGTCACGGATGGCTGGTTCGGGACACTTATGTGGTTAGCAATTCATGGGACACCATGTAAATGGTCCCTTGCTCCCGGCTCTTTCAGGTGGTCATATTTTTGGTCTGATCACTCCTAGTCCCTGCTGCTCTTGATGGGTTTGCCAAGGAGGCACCAAAACATTTGGCTCTAATTGCCAACTTACTCGACTAAGCACACCAACAACAATTTACTTGATAAAAATGTAAATAAATAATTTACTTAATACATAAATACATAATTTATTTGATAAATCTAACATTAATAAATTATTTACATAATAAATTTACTATTTATTATAAATGTTTTGAAAACTTACTATTTATTTCAATTATTTTTGAATGATTTTTTTGAAAACTGCTATTCAACTAATTCTCCCCACCTCGGCCACCCCAGCCCCCGCACCAACTTTTTGGAAACCCCCATACAAAATCTGGTTTCTTCTAACAAGCTTTCTTATTATATACGGCTTGATAAATAGTAAGGGATAGTAATTTTTGCTTGATTAGAGAAAAAAAAAAAAAGGAAAAAAGAAAAGAAACGACATTGTTCATACACATTTCCAAGTCACAAGTCATGTCTACCAGTCAATTATAGGCAGTTTCCTTTCTCTATCGTGTATTGACACTGGAATTTGGATCGTATCGAAGAAAATCACATGGATATGGACGGGATTCAATCCAGCAAGAAGTGGGGTAACCATATGTAATCATATTTATAATTATAATACTTCTGCAACATATCCAAAGCAATCATTCACTAAAGACGTGTAACCTATATATATATATAATATAGGAATATAAGAGTAATATATATATATATATTTACAAATGTACCCTATATATAGACACAACCATAGATATGTATGTACAGGCAATACTTGTAGGAGATTTCATTGATGAGAAAGTCCCAATGAGCTAAATATCCATACATGATAGTGATGGAATTTATCAGATTTGTTTTAAGGTTCAAACAGCTGCCTTTAATGTCTAAAGAGTGGTATTCTTGGACAGAAACTTAGTGTGAGGAAGGTAGTTGCATGGACATAGCAACAAGTAACATCAACCTTTCCGTATAAGACCCACTAGTTTGGCATTTGTGAGACATTTTGCATAAATCGTATTCCAAATGCTCAAATACTGTTCTTGAATCGGATTTCTACTTAGTACTGTACCTTGCTACCTTAGCAAACAAACAAAACAGGAAGTATTATTGGCTTGGCATGATGATTCTGACACCCAATGGATCACAAGCTTATTTACTTTATTTTTTCTTTTCTTTTTTAAAGGGTCGCAAACAACTTTTCTCAATTGTGAGTGTGATACGTTGCATTTAGCGTATGTTTACTTAACATGAAAGAAAAATTAAAAGAAAAAAAAGGTAAGGTCCACACATTATAGAATATGAGAAAAGGAGATATTACATCTCATTGGTATTAATTCCCATTTCCTTTCTAAAGAAAATAAATATTAACTAAATTTTTTACATACTATGTTAAAAGCCAAACTGTTACTTAATTATGTTAATAAAATTCATATTTTCAGGTTTGGTAAACATTAGTAAGGGAATTGGGTTGCTTCATTCAATATGCAAGTGAACGTTCAAATGGAAATAATCAATCTCACTCTTATTATTTTATTTTGTTTTAATATTTGTTATTTTCCTATTTACATTCCATTACAGCTTGGTAATCATGCATTTGGTGTAGAGCTTTGTAACCTAAATTTTTGACCATTGGTAAGAGACATTCATCCCTCTCCCTCTCTCGATTTTCATGGATGTTTGGAAAGGGGAATCTTTTATACGTGCTAGTGAAAAGCCATTTACAAACACAAGACATGCATTGAACTTGATAAATGATATAGTAGTTGTCTAATTAAACATTACAGCTGTGTGCAAAAGAGATTCAGTGGAGCAATGCAGCAAAGAGACCACTAATGCTGGCTGAAGAAGCCGCCTGCTTTTATGCCCGGGGAACAACAAATACAAATACTCAATGCAAATGGGAGCTATAGGATAGGCTTCTAATGACAAAATGAAGGAATAAAAATGAAATAAAATAGGAAAGGAAACCTCATCTGAAGGACGATTGGATTTCTTCCAAAGTTCTTCCTTTTGTCTCCGGGACCCAATTTGTTACAAATACCAATGTCAAAGCGCTCACAATTGCGTAAATGGTGAAGGTTCCTGATGAGACAATACAATCACATATTAAATGTCGATCATAGCTCCTTCTTCATTTTCAAGAAATCTAAGTAGCCGAAACATAAAGATAGAGATTTTTTAAATTTAAAATTTAAAATGTTATTCAACTTTCCAATGTAGATACAGTCTAGAGAGAGAGAGAAAGAGGCACACCTCCTTTACTCCAATCCAGGAGCAAATTTGCCGTCATCGTGACCGCCCAGGCAGTGAACCAGTTGGAAAGTGTAGCTATACTTCCAGCAAGGCCTTTAATATTGACTGGAAGAATCTGCATTACCGAAAAAATGAACCCAGAAAAGTAGCTTCGACAACTTTAAATGTCATAATATTACTCTCGAAGGATCATAACGGTTCTGGTCAACTAGAAACTTCAATGTACTTTTCAGATTTGGAAGTGTTTAAGACACCTACCAAGGGAATGCTGATTTATTCTAAAGCGCAAGGCAATTAATAACTCCAAGTTTTTCAATCACGGAAAGGATAAAGAGGGGAAAAAAAAAGCACAATTAATCCACACCTCAGACATTATAATCCATGGAATAGCTCCAATACCCAAAGAGAAGGCGACTACCATGGCCTAAAATTCAGAAGAGTGGATGGTTCGATGGTCAGAAATTTTTAGCCAGGAAAGAAAACCAAAAATGCTACATGAATCGTAATATAAAATATATACATACCACCACTCCAACCACTGCTAAGATGCTGAGTGTGCTATATAAACTAGAATCACTCGATACAGAACCCTGTGAATTAGTTAAATCATGGAAAAGTTTTAGAAAAGGAAAACATATCAAACAGAAAATTTTTATGGATATGACAGTCATGAGAATGGGCAACAAAGTAATTCATTAATATCTAGTACCTTTAGAAAGAATGCTACTGCAACAATGAGGAGGCTAACTGTCATTCCAGCAGAAGAGACCTGCAAAAAGATGTGAAAAACTCCTCATTTACTATTCTTAAAACCGAAAAATTGTCTAATGACTAAATCATGGAAAACCGGTCAAACCCACAATAAGAAGAAGCCTGCGGCCCGCTTTGTCCGCCAACCAAGTAGTCACAGCAGTAGCTACAACCTAATTGCACAAAAATCCTTGTTATAATCACAACTATTGGGTGGATTAAAACTTAAGTTGCAAGCAATCTTCTGGCTCAACCTGAACAGCCCCAAGACCGAATGTTGCTGCATTACTTGATTTCACCCCTGTTTAAACAAAGGCACTGATAAGATCCAAGTGAAATCTAAGCAGATAAGCTAATTTTCTGCAAACAGCACAGGATATACACAACAGAAGCAAAATAGAGAGCCCCTTATTCATATTTAACCAACATACTAATTTAAGAATTTTTTTCACAGAACATTTCTACTGAGTTCTTGGGTTCTTCCAGATTAGATGTAAAGTTTTGTGCTCACCAGCAGCTTCAAAAATAGTACTTGAATAGAATAACACGCCATTAATTCCACTAATCTGTTGAAGTATAAGTAATCCAATTCCAATCTGAAGGATGCGTGAAAAGCAGTTAGGTTCTCAACAGCAAAATTTGGGCCACAGAACAGGCATTGGATAGCCAAATATTCCAGAAAACAATCGATACCATTAAAGGCATCCAGTATCTTCTTTGTTTGAGTTGTGCAAATCGGATTGTCGTCCTTTTCCCTGCTGATGATGCTACAGCCCTCTGTGCAATTTACACAACAAATACAATCTCAAATAACTGATTCAATTTAGATAAAACATAAGATACGTAATGCAGAGTTTCCCAAACGGAATTGCAAATGTTGGAAGGTAACCTTGATTTCATTCACTTCAACCGTAATGTCAGCATCAAAACCACGAAGAACTTGCAATGAGGCTTCAAAATCCTCTGTCATGCCCATTTTTGCCTGGATTGGTTCCAAATACATGCATATTAAGGGATACAATATAGTTAATAAAGAATAAAGGGAAATAATTAAAAACCTATTTCATGCAACTTACAAGCCACCGAGGAGATTCTGGAATGAAGAACAGTCCAGGTATTAGTATTGTACATGGCAGTATTCCTGCGAGAGAAAATATTTCAGAGTTCAAACTTTGAAAAGCTTATTCAGGCACGGAAAATGTCCCATTAAATAACATCTACTTTCTCTTTTTCCTTCCAAAAGAGGAACAAAAGTACTTAAGGTTCAAATAATGGAGCAAATTAAATTTATGAAGAATAGAGTCTTCACAATCCGATGACAAGGAAAGTACAAGAACAACATATCTAAAAAGAGATATGGGAAGTCGTTTAAGGATTACCCAAAACTGCTAGTAATCTCCATGGAACAAAAAGTCCCAGCAGATAAGCCAACATTATCCCAACGGTGACAGAGAGCTACAATAAGAGCAAACAAGGTAACCTAGTTAATCAATTGATTAATTATTATTGTACTAAATTATAACTAAAACAAGCTACTAAGCATAGAAAACCTGGTTCACTGAACCCAGACCGCCTCTCAGGTTCTGAGGTGCTATCTCAGCTATATACACAGGCACCTGCAGATAAATAGCAATGTCCGTACTCGGAAATCTCTCTCCACATAAAATTCCAAGCTCTTCAAATTAAATAAATCAATAAGTATACATATATACATATATATATATTCAAACATACAGTGTACGAGATAATCCCCACGCCAAATCCTTCCAACAACCTTCCCATGTAGAGAAAAGAAGAATCCTAGGGAAAAAAAAAACTTTGAACATGAATACAAACAATTATGAATATGTGTGCTTTTGAAACAAACAAAAGGGATGGCTATTCAAAAAATAAAATAAAATAAAATAAAACCTCACTTTGGCAAATGATATGGCAAGCCATCCAATAATGTTAGGAATTGCAGCTATCATTAAAGACTGGGATCCAAACAAGAAAGTGAAAAATCTCATTCATCAAAATTGGGAAAAGAAAAGATAAATATAGTTCTTTAAAGGAAAACAACAAGAGATTCTTTTATTATTACCCCTTTTCGACCAATATATTCAGCTATTTGACCGCTGGCAATTGCCCCAACCATAGCACCTACATTTGATAACGAGCCAAACAGAGAGAACTGACCCGAGGATCTATTAGAGACTGAAAACAAAAACACGTATGTTTACCATTTTCATAATCATGATTCTAAACAACTGAGCTTCAATTCAAACCTCTGAAACTGAAAGATTAAGATCATTGGTGATCGCTGATTGTGTTGGGGAAGAATAACCACACTGAAAAATCGAAATTGAAATCAATATCAAATTACAACAAACAAACAAAAAAAAAAAAGAAAAAAGAAAAGAAACATTAAAAAAAAATCCAAACTTGCAGAAGAAACACGTACGGTGAACCCGAATTGGATTGGACCCAGAGCGACGATGAGAACGCAGGCGACGACGGAGATGGAGCTGTCGCGAAAGGCCTGGGACGAGCCCATCATACTGGACTGCCTCGAGCCCATGCGATACCAGCTTCCGGTGTGGAGAAACGGTTTTCTGAGATCTCTAGATTCTTCATTCTCTTCTCTGAAACTCATCCTCGGTATCCCCCAGCTGCACAGCAAATCTCACCTACCTTTCCTTCGCGATCAAAATCGAGAAACCCAGGCGCCCAAAAGGTGTTTGTGAAAGGTCCCCAGAGAAAAAGCGCCAGAAAATATATATTTATATATCTGTATTTGTTTATGTTCCGCCGTCAGGCTTATGGCGTGAATGTGATGTTCTTCGCTGTAAAAGAAAACCGTAACGTCTCCTACTGGGACCAGCCGTTAAACTTGCTTTCTAGCGTGCTGTTATTTTTTAGGACCATTTGGCACTTGGCACGTGTAAAACGTATAATTTGCCAAAGCGAAACTCAAAAAATTAACAATTAAAAAATAAAAAATAAAAGACTATTTAACGGAGTGATTTGGTGTGTCATTAATGGATAAGCACGGTTGGATTTGGTCAAAGTGAGACATTAGTGTTCAGGATTAGATGTAAGATAAGATTAGATTACAATTAAGATAGATTTGACTCACCTTGATATTCTATTAAATTGAACTATATTCTAACAGTTCAAAAAAAATAAATGTCACAGGATTTAATCCAACGTCAGATCAACAACTTTTATTTACCTATATACGTTTCATGTATTTGATTAAATTATTAAAAAGTGATGAAATCATAAATTTGGATGAGGAGGGTTAATAAGTATACATTTTTAATCTTTAGACGAAGAAAATTAAGTTTTTAATTTTTGGGGGGCATATTTGTAAAAATATAACTTTTTATTATAAAATTTTTGGGAAACAAAAAGTATATGGATAACGACAATATAAATAAGCATGGTTTAAACATTTAAAAAAATAATGTGGCTAAGGGCTATTGCCCTGTTCTGCTCTAAGTTGAGACAGTCAATGGCAAAATGTTGGACTCGCATGCATGACTTGGGTTTATTTTATTTGTTATAGTTGGTGGGTAAATCATGATCACGATCAGCAGTAACATTATTATTATATAAACTAAAAGTATAATCCAATTCGCTGTTTATTAAACAGTGTTTTCTTAGATTTTAGTTTTTCATATTTACCACTGAATTTATTATTGAGTATGGATTGAGACATCAATATTTTAGTTTTTTAAGGTACCTCTTGAAATTGACTTTTCGGGTTTACCCTTACATTTGTTGTTGGGTTTGGCTTGAGCCATTGATTATTTGACATTTTTAGGTGCCTTTTTAATCTTTATTAAACAATGCTCCTCTGAGTTTTTACTTTCTGGATTTGCCTTTGAATTTGTTGTTGAGCTTGGGTTGGACCCTGGTTTCTTGGTTTTTTTAATTGCCTCTTGAAATTGATTTTTCGGATTTGCCCTTGTATTTGTTGCTGGATTTGGCTTAAACCATTGGTTATTAGTCTTTTGAGTGTCTTTTTGCTTGAATTTACAGACTTGTCATTTTTTACTCCTCTTACTTTTTTGTTGGATGTGGGTTTTTTGGTTATTTACAATCAATATAAATATAGTATGAAAAAAAATTCTTACTTTTTCCTATTTATCTAAATTAATTATTAATTTTATTATAGTGACAAAAAAACAAAAAAGAGACAAATAAAACTGTAATGTAATATTTTAACTTCTATTATAATATAAATATTCTATTGTATCTCAAATAAAACATATTTTATTGTAAAATATATTGACATAATATATAATATTGTTTAAATTTAATATTTTATTAATTATATATTATAACAATTTATAACGTGTTATAATAACGTTATGGGTGTCATTACTTGTGAAATTCTAAGAGGTGATTTCTATATTTTAGCCCCCATTTTTTTATTTCGATACTTAAATTCCATAATATTGGTAGTTGATATTTCAATCTGTCGTGAACAAAAAAAATAATTTTTAAAATCAAATGTAAAAAATTAATTATGGCAACCATTTTTTTTTTTTTGTTTTTTTTGTTTTTCTGTTTTTTGTTTTCCTGGTGGCCAAACCAATCCAATGGTTTATATGGTCCGCATGTGGCTTAATATGACAGCCAATAACATATCATGTTGTGAGTTATTGTTTCCTTTTTAAAAATGTAGTTGCTATGATTTTCACATACTTGTTTAGGCACACAAATCACTAATCAAGTACTTAACAAAAAAAGTTAATAGTAATAATAATAAATTAAGAGAAAAATCAGAAAAAATATTGTCATATGGCTATTTCTAAATTTTTTTCCGTGATTTTTCAATTGTCATGCCTCGTATTTGTCCAGTAATGCAAGTGCAAATCGAATTAACACAAACAACTAGAAAACGACACCTTTTTCAAATTATTTATACGACTATTTCTAAACATAACAGCCGTAGCACATGTTCTGTTTTGCCACGTTTTAGTACAAGACACAAAGAGAGAGAGAGAGAGAGAGAGAGTTAGACTGAATTTTGTATCGTAGAAGTGTATTATTTTGCCAAGTTATGAAGCTCTAAAGATGCTTTCTCACTAAACCCGATTAAAGTAAATTCTTTGCAGGTACATCTAAATCTAATGGTACATAAATGAAAAATAAAGATTCATGAACAAAAAACAAAGCCAAGGTTTCAATTGATTTTGGTTGAGAAAAGGATTGTCGTATGGACTACTAGAGCGTTACTCAAAACATCCATGTACATAACATAAGGCCACACAAGCAGCATGGTTACGCTTAAAAAAAAGCGTGATTAAACAACAAGGCTTGTCTACGATCCTTTTCAAAATGACAATCCATCTGACTTATCAAATTAAAATGAAAATTATAATATAAAAAAGATATAATAAATTTATCATCATCAATATCAATCAAGATTAGAAATGTGTGACAGTAATATAAGATAACTAAATTTCTTAACGGTATGCCATTTTAAAATCAGTATTACGTTGAATAAATACAATATTGCATATCTTGTTTCTATATGTTACATTAAAATAAAGTGTAGTCCTGATGAAAAGATTATAGCAAAATTGCCTATATCAACATACAAGGACGTTAAATTCTGTATAATTAAAACCAAAATTTTAATTTTTCATATTATCACCACTTTTTACTATTTATATCCCTAAAAATTTACCGTAAATTCTAGATTTTAAAAGTCTATAACTTTGTATATACAAGTCTAAATGAGATATATATATTTTAAATTATATAGAAGTTCAAAAAAAATAAAATAATATATATTTTAATAATTTTTTTAAATAAATTTTCAAAATTTATATTTTTTTACTTCAAACAGTTTTTTTTTTTCTCAAACACATTTTTCAAAATTTACATTTTTTCCAATAAAAAAATTATTTCCAAAACTCAAACCTTAAACATTAATTACTGAACTACTTTTTATTATCATTAACACGTACTAAATACTGATAGTGGTTCTTACTATATTTGCATAAATGTCACTTAAGATGATCATTGATCACAATTTACATCAAAGTTTAAACACTACTCCAATCAATAATTCGATGGGCCTGCAGGGTCGTTTGTAACAATGTCCTTTCGTTTCGTCAAGATATGTCCAGTACAGAGAGAAAAACTTCTTACAAAAAGAAGAAGAATAGATGTTTCATTTATAAAAAAAAAGTTCATTTTATCAAAAATTATTCTAAAAAAAAGTCTCTCCGTCTCGTTTTCCACGTAGAAGATCTGACACCACAAGGTAATATTTGTCAAATTTTGAATATTTGCCGGGCCACAAAAAAGATATTAGCACCACGTGGAAAAAAATAAAAAGGAAAAAAATAAAATAAAAATAAAGTATTGTTACTCAGCTTTTTTTTTTTTTTAAAGCAAATATTTCTATGCAATATTGTTGGAGTAAATAGTAAATACACAACAAAGTCCACGTGCACACCAAACATTCTCTACTACTAGTCAGCCTAATTCATCTTCTCTTCTCCTAACACACACACACACACACACACACACATTGCAAACGCTAGAAGAAGCCCATGAATTGATTTTAAGCCATTTGATGAGACAATCCATGAGCTTAATTTCTTTTTTCTTTTTGGCTTGCTTATAGAGATTATTTGGTAGGGCACAAAATATTCTATTACTTTACGTTGTTATAACTCGATTAGATTGAATTAATTTTATAAATTGATATATAAAAAATAGATAAGTATGAATTAAAAATCTAAACAAGTAATCAGAGAGATAAAGTAAGTTCATAAATATATTTATTCGAATGATTCTTATTATAATTTTCTCATCCTGCTCTTTTTGTTACTTTTGGTGTGAGGATTTATTAGGCTAAGTTGTAAGGGATAAATAGAGTATATACTATAAAAATAAGAGGTGAATTAATTTTTGTTACAAGTTAAAAAGTTTTATAGAAAATGTCATAAATTTGATTACATTTGGTAAATCAAAATTTTTATTATTTTTTCTCTCTCTCTCCCCACCCTATATCTCACTCTCTCTTCCCTTCTTTCTCTCCCCTCTCTCGATGCCCTAACCCCCACTCTCTTTCTCTCATCCCCTTTTTTTTCTCCTTACACTCCGGTAGAACTACTGCAGTTGTTGGAGTTTCATGTCAAATGTCGCTGCCATCGTGCCTTCATATTTTGTCAACCTCCAATTGCGATCTTGAAGACCATGGATGCGGTGGGAGAACGAATGCCGTTGAGAAGTGGCTGAACAGGTTCATGATTTTTGTGAGGCAACGGCAGTGATGGTGGCGGCGTTTGGGAGGAGAATGAGAGGAAAGAGGGAAAACAATATTAAAATTAATAATGAAAAATAAACCATGGATGATTCATTTACTACAACCAGTAAATAAACATTTTTTATCAATAGTATTTTTTGCAATAATTTTTCTTCTAGGGTAAAAATTAATCTGAGGTATGATTTTTTTGTATTTTTCTAAAGTCTCTAATTTGCAAACCAGCTTTCACCAAGTCTGGGCTGTTGTTTGCATTCTCTCACAAGACCCACATCCAACTTGAAATGGGCTGAGAAGATAGAGGACCGTTGTCTCCATTGGGCCAGAAACTACTGAACAAAGAGAAAGAAGGGTCAACACACACGCTTTCCTTATTGGAGGAGAAACCGGACGCAATTGCCATCTTATTCCCAACCGAACAGCATTTTTTGAGTTTTTATTTTATTTTAAATCAATAAAAATTATAATTAATTTATAAAAAATTAATCCAATTTTAAATTAAAAATTTAAACTCCAACTTAAAATTTTTAACTCCAATCAATAGTCCAAATAAAACCTTATTTGTTTTAAGTTTTTTAGGTGTTTCTTTTTTTTAATACCCTATATTTTTAATTGTCATATAATCGTATCATATCTAAACTATATTAAATTTTTTAATTTGTATTTTATTTTTTTAGGTGTTTGTTTGTTTTTTTTAATACCCTACATTTTTAATTGTCATAAAATCATATCATATCTAAACTATATTAAAATTTTTAATTTTACATTTTAAAATGTTTTACCATTTTTTCAAGTTCAAAAAATTGTTTATCTTTTCTTTTATTCCTCAAAAAATATTATTATCTTAGCCCTACATCAGCTAAGCAACCCCAACAAAACTACCTATAAAATCACCACTCCCGGCCCCACATTGCCCCTTCACCTTGCAAAACTGCCCCCTGCTAGATGATCACTGGGAATGGCCACGAAGCACCATAGGTGTGAATAAGTTGACTTGATTCGAAAAGGAAAAGAAATAGTATGTAAAATTATCATCATCCGTTTTAAAATCAAAGCCCCCAACATTACTATTTGGTAAAAAAATGGTTCGAATTACAAATGAAGAATAACAATATCTGAATGAATGAAAAAAGGAAAACGGATGATTTCATAAAATAGAGACAAATTTTAAAAACGGATTCAATCTTTTTCTAAAGATCCAAAAACAAACTTGAATAAAATTTTAAGTAAAAAAATGAAAATTGTGTGTTATGATTAGTCGTTTGTTGGTTCTTGTAGTATAAAACTTTCCCAGCAACCAAACAGTAGGTAATAGAAAAATGTGTGGGTTTTGTAGGTGAGGGGGCAATGGGGGTGGGGGACAACGATTTTGTAGATAAGCTTGTTGGGGGCTTCGCCGATTGAAGGTGGGGGGCATCGCATAGGTGGTCAGGGTGAGCGGTGATGATCAAGGAGTAAGTAGGTGTATTATTTTTATAGGTTTTTGGTTTTTTTAAATTTTTTTAATTTAAAATTCTATGAGTTAATAATTATCGTATATAAATAAATTTTAATCATTTAATTATATTTAAATAATCTTAAATTAGATATTTATAACAAATACTATTTTTAATTCCTTCCACTGTTACTCTTGAACGAAAAAAAAAAAAAAAACTTTCTTCACTTAAGGAAAAAATAAAAAAAAGAAAAATCCAGCAATCTACAGTCAATTCCTAATTCTTAATCATCCTAAACTGCTCCTTCGCTCTGCGAAACTCTCTTTCTATTTCCATGGCTTCAGTGCAATCCCTTTTATAAAACCACCTCCCTTCGCCGCCGCCGCCGCCGCCGCCGCAACCGCCATAGCCTCTGCGCTCCGGCACCGCCGCGTCACCGGCATTAGCTGCAGTCAATCGCCAATTTAGTCAATCAGTGAGTCCGTTCGTCTCTCTTTTCCTCAACACATGGGTGAGCAAACCCAAGTCCAGAAGCAAACCCAAACCCAGAGCCAGAGCCAGAACCAGACCCAACAGGCGCAACAATCCCATGGCCAGACTCAGGAATCGTCTTCTTCAACGGTGACCACCATATCAACCACCACAATTGCTCCGACAAGCACCTCGCCGACCGAACTCAGCAATGCTCCGAGCCACACCTCTTCTCCGCCTTCAAAAATCCCCCTCCGTCCCCGCAAGATCCGGAAGCTTTCTCCCGACGATTCCGACTCTAAATCTTCTCAAGTAGTTGCTGTCCCGGAAAACCCTAAGCCTTCCGCCGCCACCACTGCCGCCGCCGCGGCTAAGCCGGCGAAGCCGAAGATCTTACAGCAACGCGCCTTGGCGTTGGCGGCGCCGAGGATCGTCGCGCGATCGCTGTCCTTCGATGGCGAGGTGGAAATCGCTCTCCGGCATCTCCGGAACGCAGATCCGCTTCTCGCTCCGTTGATCGACATCCACCAGGCTCCGACCTTCGACAACTTCCACACGCCGTTCCTTGCCCTCACGCGCAGCATTCTCTACCAGCAGCTCGCCTACAAGGCCGGCACGTCGATCTACACGCGCTTCATCGGCCTCTGCGGCGGCGAGACCGGCGTCGTTCCCGAGACGGTTCTCGCCCTAACCCCTCAGCAGCTCCGGCAGATTGGAGTCTCGGGGCGCAAGGCTAGTTACCTCCACGACTTAGCTAGGAAGTACCAGAATGGGATTCTCTCCGACTCGGCGATTGTAAATATGGATGACAAGTCGCTCTTCACAATGCTCACCATGGTTAATGGAATTGGGTCTTGGTCCGTTCACATGTTCATGATCTTCTCACTTCACAGACCCGATGTGCTCCCAATTAATGATCTCGGCGTCCGGAAAGGCGTCCAATTGCTTTACAGTCTGGAGGAATTGCCTCGGCCGTCACAGATGGACCAATTGTGCGAGAAGTGGCGGCCGTATCGGTCAGTCGCTGCGTGGTATATGTGGAGGTTTGTTGAGCAAAAAGGAGCGCCTTCGAGTGCCGCTGCTGTGGCGGCCGGGGCTAGTCTTCAGCAGCAGCAACAACAACAAGGAGAGACACAGCAAGCTCAGCAACCACAGCTTATGGATCCTCTCAACATTCTCAATATTGGGTATGTTGCCTTTCACTTTGTGTATTAATTTGTTGCAAAAACAAGAATATAAAAGGGTCAGTTGTAGTTTTTTTATTTTTTTCAACTATGTTATTCTTGCTTTCAACAACATTCTTTTAATTAGATTATATATTAATACAGTTCAGTGTAAAAGTGAAGTATGGTGAAAGTGTTGTTTTTGTTGGTTTTCATTTGACCCTGTGTAACTGATATAGAGGACGCGGGGAGTTGGATAAACCATGCTTCGGAAGTAGTGTCAATGTTGTTTGTGGAAGTGTGTCTTGTACTCACTGAGATATGAGTTGTGTTCTGTTTGCTTGCTATGTGTTGTCAGCATTCAAAATGTTCTTTTGTATGTTGACAGTTGCAGGGTAGAAAAGAAATGTTGGAACCTTTGGAAAAGTTAGAACCGTTGGCTCTATTTCCTTGTGAAATAGGAAAATAAGGTATGGATGTCTAGGTTTAATGACCTTACCAACAAGGGAGTGAAAAGTTAGAACCGTAGGCGCACAATCGAACTGCTGTTTCTGTGTTTTGTTTTTGAAGAAAGGTTTTTAACGTGTATCTCTACATCTTTGCCCTTTGAAGGGGAGAACTTGCAGGATATTATTTGCACATAGATATGATTACTCTCATTTCTCTTTTTCACCTTTTTCATGGAAAAGTTGTAATCCCACGTGGTGACTAGGGAAAACATAGAGCCACTTCTCTAAATGCAGAAGAAGCATATGGGCATCTTTTCTATATGGTGGTCATGTTTCCACTGTTCCACATCGTGTGTGATGAATAAAAGATAGATAGAAGAAACAACAGACCCCTAACTTGTGGAGTTCTTAATCTTGGGTTAATATTTGGCGGAATACCAGGCCCTCCGAAATTTTTTTGAATGATATTCAAGAAAAGAGTATTTTAAAAAAAGTCATAGAATTACAGGAACTCTCATGCTTCGATAAAATTCTAAAGGAATACCCGGAAAGGCATTTACAAAAGCTTCACATTGTGGTTTACAACGAAACGATCCAATTAATCTAGATGTATAATGATATCCATACGATTTTACACTTCTCAACAAATATAATTTCTTTTGTTATTCCAAGTGTTTACTCTATTCTAAGTAATGAAGAACTTATTTTTCTTAACTCTTGTCTTCAAGAATTTCTATATAATTTAAGCGACACAATAAATGCTTTTTCTATTCTTTTATTAACTGATTTATTAAGAGAAAAACGTTTTCAAATATGGTGCTAACCTCTGCATACACCTGTTCCTCCTGCATTTCGGAAGATGCATCATGGTTTCCTTTGACATTTAACTGCTCACAGGAAAAGCATAAAGAGGTAAGTTTCCACGAAGCTTAGCTTATCTGCTGGAGAATTTTTTCTCCAAGGGGCAGTGATCTCTTTATCATATCGGTTCAACTTCAGCGGTGTCAACGACGCATGAAGCATGGTCATTTAATTTTCTTAGGCATCATAATTAAAAATCATGGAGATTTAAGATTTTGATTGGTTGGTTGTTTAGAAGTTCTATAGAAATGGCACCGACTAATGGAGGAGAAACTAGATGACATTGGGCCCCTTGAAACAGTGGCAGGCCTAGATTCTTTTTACAAATTAAATGATTGATTCTTGTCTTAATATCATTCATTTCGCTTCTTTGAATCATTCATTGGTAGAGAGTAAGAAATACCATATAGAACCCGGAATAGATATATCTGTAGGGGCGTTATATTGGGAAGTTTATTGTAGTAAGCGCTAAGCATCAAAACTAATATTTGATGTTTCACGGATATCTGTCTCCGTAGCTTATTATACAGTAATAATTGAGTAAAATTTAATCGTCACCTCTACTTTTGGTTGATTCTGCCCCTTATTAATTATTTATTTATTTTTGGGAAGTTTTGATGGTTTGTTAAATTTGTTGATTTATCCTACCGTTCACATACTTTCCTAGCCTACGAAAGTAAAATACAAGCGGCGTAACACTATCACTCTAATATTCTGCAAGGCTTTGGACCGTCTTATTTTTCATTGAGTATAACTGTGATCATGTTTTTTTCTTTGTGCAGTTCGGGCCCAGCCATGGACAACCAATTTAGGGCCTGTGCCTGGGGACAATGATTGGACTTGGAAGGAGAAGTTTGTGTGCTTCTTTGGAAGAATGGTACTCCTTCGGAAATTTTGGTGCTGAAATATCCGATTTCAGAGATGAGTGTACTAAGAGTCTTCTTGTTGGAGTAAATAAACTTTGTCTATGCTGTAGTCTTGATGTTTTAAGTTGAAAAAACACCAATCATAAGTGTCGACGGGTCTCTTGTTGAACTTGATAGAAAGCCGCAGTGGTTTATGCCCATTTGCCTCTGAACATGGCTTGGCAAGCCGACACCATGCTTTCCTATTTCTTCTAGCACCAGACACATCCTTTGTGAATCTGTCTTCTTTTTCTGCATTAGCAATGGATTAAAAGTTTCATAAACTAGGAGTTTAAGATTGTGCTACTGCCTCTTTTCCTTTGTGAATCTGTCTTCCTTTTCTGCATTAGCAATGGATTAGAAGTTTCATAAACTACGAGTTTAAGATTCTGCTACTGTCTCTTTTTAATTTTTTCCAGCTAAAAAGAAAAAAAAAAAAAAAGGGTTCCTACACGTAGTTCATTGATGTATTTGTTTAATTAGTAAATAATATTCCAACCAATCATTAGTAAGCAGGATAGTAGAAAAGTTGTCACGGCCAGAGTACATCAAAAGTCCTGTTATCATCGGAACGTACTTATTCAACATTTTTCATCACATAAAGGGAGCTTCCATTAAACAAACCTTTCCTGTATGTTTCGTGTCCCCTCACGGTTCTTTTCTTTTACACATCTTCCAAGCACATAATCCGAGAGAATCATCATTCAAAATTACTAATAATCCCAAAATTTGACCTCATTTTTTGCTCTCGGTGTATTCCAGGACGGCTGAAGATACGTGAAGCCAGCCTGAAGATACATGAAGCCAACATAGTAGTTCACGAAATATGAATATGATACTATACATAAACTAAAACGAAATATGAATATGATTCTAAACATAAAACAAAATCGAAGTGGGATATTCTTCTTGGATATCTCTTTATTCCTTCGTTTAGTTAATCTTCCCTTGAAATAATTTTAGCCTCCTTCATCTACAACATTAAACTTTGAAGATACAGGAAACCAACATAGCAGTACATGAAAATTTAAGGGGGAGTTTGGGGGAGGTTTTGGAGATGTGGTTTTGGGGTTTGGAAAAAAGTTGGTTTTGGAGAATGTGTTTGGGGGAAAAAACTGTTTGGGGTGAAAAAATTAAAAATTTTAAAAATATTTTTAGAAAAAAAATATCAATATGGATCTTGTTTTGTTCCTCTCGAAATTTTATTCAATTTATAAAAAAATCATCTCATTTGGACTTGTATACACAAAGTTATGAATTTTTAAAATTTTAAATGTACTGTAGCGTTTTGAAGATATAAATAGTAAAAAGTGATAAAATTTTGAAAAAAAGATAAAATTTTTGGTCTGCAAAACAATGTCCAAACGGGCCCTAAGTCTCCTTCGGCCGAAGATACGTAAAACCAACATAGTAGTTTACGAAATATGAACATGATTTTAAACATAAACCAAAATGAAATATGAATATGATTCTAAATACAAACTAAAATTGAAGTATTCTACTCGAATATCTCTTTATTCCCTCGTTTAGTTAATCTTCCCTTAAAATAATGTTTGTCTTCTTCATTTACTACATTATCCTTTGACTATAAAATGGCCTAAAATCGAGTAATCGCTTTTCAACCCTCTACATACTAACGAATATTCAACAATGAACTACGAAAACTATCAACCAACTTTTCCCGACCAGCCAGTGGTCGACCTCTATCTCCCAATATGGGCTAATCTCCCAGCCTTCAAGTCCAAGCCAGCCTTCATTTGGCTCCGAGATAACTCGACCAACAGCTCGACCACGTCGCTTACCTATTCTCAACTCAACGACTCTGTCCAATCGATTTCTTCCCACTTGCTCAACCCGTTACAAAGAGGTGACACCGTCGTTGTTTTGTGCTCTCCGGGGCTAGAATTCATCGAGATTATCTTTGCTTGCCAAAGAGCTGGCCTGTTGTGCGTGCCAATTTCCCCGCCTGACCCTTCCTTCTCTAAAGAAAACCATCACCATCTCATACGAGTCCTGGCACAAACTATGCCTAAAGCCGCCATAGCTACCCGTGGTTACATCGCAGAAGTTCACCGCTATATTACCTCATCAAATGACACAAAGCTCGCGCACTTGCTACAAAATCTCACGTGGATCGCCACAGAAGATGTCAAAAATGCCGAAACTGTCAACTCGAAGGTTGACTACTCATCCTACACTGGACGCGGAGCGGAGGAGGTGTACTTGATTCAGTACACTTCAGGCGCAACTGGGACACCAAAACCTGTTCTTGTCACTGCAGGATCAGCCGCTCATAATTGCAGGGCAGCGAGAAGAGCCTACGATCTTCACCCGAACACCGTGATCGCCTCGTGGCTGCCTCAGTACCACGATTGTGGCCTCATGTTCTTGCTGCTTACAATCGTCTCTGGCTCAACTTGTATCCTAACCTCCCCTATGGCATTTGTCAAACGGCCGAGGCTATGGCTTGAGATGATCTCCAACTTCAATGCCACTTGCACTCCGGTCCCCTCTTTTGCATTGCCACTAGTTGCTAAGCGCGGTGGGGTTGAAAAGGGAACATCAGCCATAAAATTACACAGCTTGAGAAACCTTATCATCGTCAATGAGCCAATTTACAAGTCCATAGTAGAGGAATTTCTCAATGTGTTTAGGCCTTTTGGTCTTAACCCGTGTTCCATTTCTCCTTCTTATGGCTTGGCCGAGAATTGCACGTTTGTTTCAACTGCATGGAGTTCATTAGAAAACTACGAACAAGGTTTTTCATTTCCTAACTTCCCATGCCACAACAAGCTCTTGCCAAGCGCGAGGCTCGGTGATGAGAATGAGGACATCGAAATTGTGATAGTAAATGAAGAGACACTCGAGCCCGTTACGGACGGAGTCGAAGGTGAAATTTTGGTCTCTTCACCAAGCAACGCCTCCGGTTACCTCGGACACCCTTCGCTAACTGATGACGTGTTTTACGGGAGACTAAGCGATAGGGCGAACCGGCGCTTTGTCCGAACCGGCGATAGAGGTGTTGTCAAGGGAGAAGAGAGGCTTCTCTTTGTGACCGGTCGATGTGCTGACGTTGTTAAGCTGAAAAAAAATGAGGAAATCCATGCACATTATATAGAAACCGCAGCTTACAACAGTTGCCCGCGGTTTCTCAGAGGAGGTTGTTTAGCGGCTTTTAAAGTTGGGGAAAAAGTAGTGGTGGTGGCTGAGATACGGGGGAATTGTAAGAAAGAGATTGGTGTTTCGAGAAGAATTTGTGAAGGCATTAGGAGAGGTGTTTTGAAGGACGAGAGAGTTGGAATTGGAATGGTGGTGCTAGTTGAAAGTGGATGTGTTCCAAAGACTACTTCTGGTAAAGTGCAGAGATGGGCAGCTCATGAGAATCTAGTTGGTGGGAAAATGAGAGTTGTGATGGAGATGCAATTTGATGATGAGGTGAGGACAACGGCTGGTGAAGGAAAAGGAGGATTGGAGAGGAAGGAAAAGGCCGTGGAAAAGTGGGGGGAAAGTTTTCTTTTCTTTTCAACTGTTCCAAATCGTCCGTCGTTGCGCTCTTTACTGTGACACAGCTTTGGAGGTTACCATCATACTCGTCAGAAAAAGAATATATATACATATACACACACGCATATATATATATATATATATGCCAAGTATTTCTTTTTACGTCAATAACTTCTGTTGAAAATGAATTACGCTTGTACAGTTGTACTTCAAGTGTCGGCTGAATTAAAATGCCATTTTAGTATTTTAATCTAGTAGTTTCATTCTTGCTCACTATCTTTTCACTTGGTTTAGATATAATGGCTTAAAATAAATCAATATGGCCTATTTTTTTCTTTTAGATTCACACCTTAATTTTGTAGCTATTCATATTTGTGAGGCCTAGTTTTTACAACCATACGAGTTTCTTATCTAGTCACTAATTTGTATTCACATTTTTCTTTATCTATTCGTATTCTTCGATACTCTCATAGAATAATTTATAAAGTCTTTTGTTTACAGTTTGGAATTTGTATTACATTTAAATGTAATGTAATTTTCATCTAAATGTAAAGATTTTGCAGTCAAATATAATACTTTTTAATAATACTTCAAATACATTTATTATTTTAAAATATTTTTAAAACAATTTTTTTTTTCAATTCACATCATATTTTCTCAATTTGATTTTTTCTATTTACTTTTATTAATCACATCAACATTTTAATTTTAAAATATAATTCAAATATTTTTTTTACCTAAATACATATTATAATTAAATATAAAACAAATATTTTTTATTCAAATATAAAATATATTTAATATATTATATTTAAATATAACGTAAATATTTAAATATATTATATTCAAATACAATATATTAAGCGCCTAAATGAATTTGTTTTAGTTATTAAAATGTATATTCAAGAGATGACAGAATCATTTCAAACTAAAAAGTAGAGTTGTGATCGTCAATAATCAACCTCTGCAGCAATCACAAGGACCACTCTGAAGTCAAATTTTCAAATCAAGGCAACCAAAATTACAAGTTAGAACTAACCAAATAACATGGTACTACTACGTGTTTGCTTTTTTGACTTTAGATCAAAAGTACCCATTCATTGGCTCATAGTGTATATAAATTTTTTCAATTATAAAAAAAAAATTATCAATTTAAGAATTATTTTTGCAACCACATACCAAACTCAAAATGGGCCATAATTTATATTTCTATACTTACTTTCTACATAAATAATGTTGCGAATATAATTTTAAATTACTTTATGACTTTAGGTTATAAAAATAAAAATGATGTATAAATTATGACTTAGAGTGATTGAGTATGACATTACTTATAATAATGTCATAGTAGTTCAGTTTAAACTAATGATTTAAAAGGTCCAAAATTTATAATAATGTCATTTAAACTTTGGATCTAATAACCCAAATACCCCATGTACACGTTGATGTGTATAGACTAGTAACAAGCTTTTCATGTGAATCAAAAGTGGAAGTAACGTGAATGAATAAAAGGGAAGATAACAGGCATTTAGTTTAACCTCATGAACGTGGCAAAATTTGGAGTACTTCAAATACTTTTCTCTCTCTTTTAAGATGAATTTACCAATAAGCAAATATAAGTGTTTGTGAATGTGGCAAAATCAAAGAACGTTAAAAGCATACATACCAATTTGTGAGATTTAACAATAACTAAATATGAAGTAACTTTCATTATTTAAATCATGAAATGCCTTGGAACATCCATATAAATAGAGCCCAACTTCACCCATCCGATGCAAGAGGAGGGGTTGCAAGAAAGGAGAGGCAACGAAAAGACAAAGAAAATAAGAGAATAGAGGCAAGAAAATCCGAGAGCCACCCATCTGGGAACACGAACATAAGAGCAAGAGAAGAAAGGCAAGAGAAAAATATAAGAGAAGAGCCACCCAAAGCCATTGAGGCAATCAAAAGCAATTCGATGCCAAAAATCCTTACGTATAAGCGAGTTAATCAACAAAAGAATACCATGTCAAGAGCAAAATAAAATGATAAGCTTCTAAATTTTATAATTAAACTTATTATTAGTGATAAGAAGTTTAGGTCTTAGAATGGGTAATCCATCTCCGATTAATTAGCCTAAACTCCTGTAGAGTGAGAATCATACTCCTCCTAACCATCATTTTGACATCATTATCATTCTCTCAATTGATCTCATCAGTAGATTCAAGCATTGTATTCATACAGATTTTCTACTTTTATATTAATTTACTGTAATAATGTCAAAGTATTTTACTTTTCTATCATTTATTTAATTGTTTTGGTATACTTATAAAGACAATTTTATACTCGAATATATATATATATATGTGTGTGTGTGTGTGTACCGATCTGTACATATGTTTGTTAGTTCATTCTTTTTTTACATTATTTACTTTCAAGAGCACTAAATTACTTCTATTGTTGTTTTACATCCTTGTTTAAATATTGTTATTTAAATATTAGAGTATATATAAATATATACACACACACGTGTATGTACATATATTTGCTAGTTCATTCTTTTTACATCTTTCTGTTTAAAAGCATTGAAATAATTCTGCTTATTATCGTTGAAGTATTGTTTCATTTAAATATTGGAGTAACAAACAAATTTTCAACATTAACCTTATTATTTTATTGTTGAGAACTCACATACATATTTAAATGTTGTTTCATTTTATAATTAGAGTAATACGTAAAGCCTCATGCATTTTTTGTACACATAAGACATGCTATATTTACCAAGCCTTTACACACATTTTTTGTACACATAAGACATGCTATATTTACCAAGCCTTTATTTATACCCACACACACACACACACACACACACACACACACACACATATATATGAAAATCAACCCATTAAAATAATAATTCGATGACTATGTATAAACTCTATTGACTTTTCTCTTGAAAAAGATAAAAATAAGTAAACAAAGAAGGTCGGTAACATTCTAACAATACATAGATTTATTAATAATATTCAATCAAGCATAGACATCAAAATAAATCAATAATAAATTAATTGACATAAATAATATTTCTGATATTGAAATTAATTAAGAAACTCACTATAATCCGAATAACTCGTATTGTACATTATTTGGACATTTGTATTGGACATGAATTGGATACCTATGTACTAGACATCATTCGGACCCTAATGGATACACAAACTTGTTATTGTCATAAATTTATGACTACATGGAAGGTTCACTTCATAAAAAGCATGCTATGCCAGCACCCTCGCACTTACACATCCATCGGCCTATCTTAGGATCCCATAGGCATGACATGCATAGTCCCCCACGAACTCGGGAACAAACTACATCTACTATTTTATACTCGTAAAGTTCTTTTAAATACCTTATCTTATCTTTTTTTTTTTTTCCCCATTTAACAATATAAAGATTATCTTCCTTTTAAAAGAAGTTAAAAAAAAACCCCTAAAGCATAGAAGTGGTATAGGTACCATCCCATGTAAGTTGACATAGAGATCAAGACGAACAATATTAACTTTCTTTCTCGGTTCACAAGTATATGTTTAGTGTTAATCTTATCTTACCACTAGCAAGTCCTAACTATTTGTTTTGAGTGTTGTAATGTTCATAATATTTTGTTTAGACGTAGAACATGTAGGAAAATTTCATTCAAGAGCAAACGCTGGAGAATTAAATGAAAATTGCACAATGCAAATATAAATATCTAAAAAAACATGACATGAATGGAGGCAACTTTGGGCTTTTTGTAATGACCTGTGGAATAAAAGCAAAAAAATTGGGCCTCCCTCGGCCCAACTAGACGCTAGAGAAAACCACTACTAGTTTGTGGGGTCCAAACAATTTAATTTTCCAAAACCTAGTGGATTACCTATTAAAAAACACGAAATTTAAAGTTTCAAGTCAATTTTCTTTCTAATGATTGGAAGATTGGTTCGGTTATATGCATGATCTTAACTGGACTGCTTTTCATTAAAATACTATTTTTTTGTTTTCTATTCCATTGTAAAACACGTTTATGGAGAGCAAGTCTACGAATGTTAAAAAAATTAAAAATAATAAAAACATATAAAATTACTTTGAATTGTATTTATTCAGAATTTAGAAACAAGAGCCAGTAAATAGTACTCCCCCTTAAGAATTCTCATCAGGGTAACAAAACTATTATATCAACATTAAAGTTTGAATCATCAAAATTTTACTTAATTACTCTGTTGATGTAAGATCACGAGATATTATCCAATAAGCACCCTGATCATGAAAAGGAGTTATTTTCAAAAAAGATTATAATGGTATAAAGTTATAGTTATAATAGGGCATTTGTTTACAGTTTTTTATTCGCATGCGTTTAAATGTAATATAACTTTTATCTAAATGTAAAAATTTTATATTTAAATATAATATTTTTTAATAATATCTTAAATACATTCACTAGTCAAAATATCTTAAAAATATTTTTTTTTCCCCTTCACATCATATTCTCTCTATCTCACTCTTTCTATCTATTTTTATCAATCACATCAACTTTTTAATTTTAAAATATAATTCAAATATTTTTTATCCAAACATATATTATATTTAAATATAAAATAAATATTTTTCATCTAAATATAAAATATATTTAATGTATTATATTCAAAAATAATAGTAACCTAATATATTAATCAAACATCAAATAAGATAACTTCAACGACTTAATTATTCTGACATACATATAGAGTAAATTCTGTGATCTTTTAATGGTTAAACTGCCTCAAAATTTAATTCTTTATCAAGAACGACTCGGACCATCTTACCATCTTATAAAATGATCGGGGTTTTGGATTTTACAGCTTACATGCTACATCCACCTTTTCTAATTAAAATTTTATTAAACAAGAAAAACAAAACAAAAATATAGGGAGACCCTTTTTTTTTCCCCCCCTTTCAATTGAATAAACGGCTCTGGAGGCTCAATTGGTTGAAGCTGTACTGCACCACCACCACCACCACCACCACCAACAACAATAACAACAGAAGAGAAGAGGCAAGCAAGTACCAAGGCAACGACGTGGAAAGAGAGACAAAAATAAAGCCATCGATTGCATCACGGAAAGCTAAAGACGTTGCTTGGGGGTAAGCGCGCGTGGTGTCGCAGAGGTGTGCAGAAGCCGCCCATTAGCCATTTCATGTTTTTATGCGTATGCAGAAGCTGCTCTCTCTCTCTCTCTCTCTCTCTCTCTCTCTAGTTTACTTTAGAGAGAGAAAGACAAGAGAAAGCAACACGACAAGTGTTCTACTGTGGACCATTCGCAAAGCACTTTTCACTTTTACCCTTCTTGGCCACTGCATGGATATTCATATTCAATTTTTTTTTAATATTTCATCCGCTATATTATAATGGAGTTACCAAAGCCAAATTAGATTCGTCCCAAATGTGTTTAATTAAGGAAACATTGGGTTTGTGACGTCTGCTTTGAAGGGATTATGAGGAAGATCAAGTCAGGGATATGAGTAGTATACATACTGTGTATATGTATAGTTGTACTGCAAAATTATTTAAAAAAATTTTAAATTTGCATATTTGGGTCACTTTGAGGGGTCGAGTGTGTTGAGATAAGCAATGGAAAGAGCAATAATGAAGGGGGTGGGCATGGGACCCATCTTGGCAGGGCGTGGGAGAGGGCTGAACATGACGTTGTCGGTTGTTTTTGTAATTCTGCAAAGAGGAGAAAAAGAAAGAAGGAAAGAGAGAAAGATAGGAGGGTGGAAAAAAAAAAAAAAAAAGAAAGAAAAGAGCAGGTAGTACCCCAATTTCCCCTTAATCTCATCAAGATCTCTTTTGGCACTTGGGACTCTCACTCTCTCTCTCTCTCTCTCTTATCTTTCCCTCTGGCTACACCACAAGCAACCAAGCTGTCTCTTGTTGGAAGCACAGAAGCACAATCCCAAATACCCCATCTCTCTCTCTCTCTCTCTCTCTCTCTCTGCTTAATCGTTTGGTTTACCTAAATGAAGACCATTAGAGATGTCCAAGGCATGATTCTTAAAGGTGCTAGCTAGCTTGTTTGCGGCTGCTTCTTCTCTTTCACTTTCTTAGAAACTGTGAGTTTGGTCCCATTGATTTTTTTCTCCCATCTTCTTCTCCTTTTCTTTTCTTTTTTTTTTTTTGTTTTTATTTTCAGAACCATGCATTTTTAATATCTTCTTACGGGATTACAAATCCTTCCCCCTCCCCCTCTCCCCCTCCCTCTCTCTCTCTAGTTTAAGAAGAGAGAGAGAGAGAGAGGACTGTTGAATAACGGCTATAGGTTGGTGGGTTTTAGCTTTCAGCTTCGTAACGTGGGATATTTCTTGGAATAACCATGTGCACTCTAAGCATGTTTTAGTTAATCTACTTTGGTGGTCATATGTTTTGATTTCTACTTTTTATTATTTGATTAGATAGAAGGAAAAGGGCAAGATTTAAAATCCCAAGAGAGAATCGGACAAAGGCTCAGAAGAGAAGACCAGTTGTAGTACTGATCTCCTTTTAATTAATCCCTAGTTGCCTAGCTAGACTCAGTTTGGAAGATTTAAACAAGGAGATTTTCGGCACATAACCATGGAATTTAGAGCGCAACAAGAAAGCGATCAAATGAGGACGACGTCAGCTGGGTCTCTTACCTACACCCATCTAACTAAAGATCAGTCTCCAACAGAAAGAAGAAAATCACTTAACACTACTACTACTTCAAACAATGGCAATTCCACCACAGGCATCACCAGTAACTGCACTACTACTCAAACCCTAGATAATATCTACCCTCGTCCTTTTCAGCACCAACCAGTGCACCTTCATGTCCCGGACCACACCAACAACCCAGATCCGACGCCGTTTTCTCCTGTCTCGGCCTCGACCAAGTCCAAGACGGCGTCGTCGACAAGCGTCAAGTACCGAGAATGCCTCAAGAACCATGCGGCCAGCGTCGGAGGAAACGTGTACGACGGCTGCGGAGAGTTCATGCCAAGTGGCCAGGAGGGTTCCTTGGAGGCGCTAAAATGCGCCGCCTGTCAGTGCCACAGGAATTTCCACCGGAAGGAGGTCGACGGCGAGGCTCAGCTTTACAGCCCCGGGTCGAGAAGGTCGGGTAACACTGCCTCTACGGCTTTGATGCTCAATCCTCTACAGCTCACCCCAACTTTACCATCTCCATCACTTCATCACCACCACCATCACAATCCGAATCACCACCACCACCACCATCACCACCACAAGTACCCGATTGTCCAGCCGATGAACGTGGCGTACGGCGGATCGGCAGCGGCGGCCGGCACCGAGTCGTCGAGCGAGGATCTAAACTTGTACGGGCAGTCTACTGCGGAGGCGGTCGCTCCGCCGCATTCCGCGCTGACGAAGAAGCGGTTCCGGACCAAGTTCACGCAGGAGCAGAAGGATAGGATGCTGGAGTTTGCGGAGAAGGTCGGGTGGAGGATCCAGAAGCAGGATGAGGACGAGGTCGAGAGGTTTTGCGCCGAAGTTGGGGTGAAGCGGCAGGTGCTCAAAGTCTGGATGCACAACAACAAGAGCACCGTGAAGAAGCAGCAAGAGATGATGATGACGAACAACAATGCCTCCGGTGATATTCCCAACATTCAGTCTCTTGAGGTCAGTGAAGCCGTGGAAGATGGAGGGTTAGATACATAGACATATATATATATGTTGACCATTTGCACTGATGATGTTATGTTGTGATCATGTTATATCCTGTTGTTATATATAGGAGCTATTTGGTTCTGGATCGTAGGTGATTAAGGTTTTTATGTGGAGAAGATACGTACGCACAATTAGGAGCTGGGGTGTAAGAGAGGCATTGATGTTGGGTTGATAATTTGTGAACATTATTAATTCTTATGCTTAGAAAACCATGTTTTTGTTGTTGTCGGTCAGCAGCATTATTTCCTTAGGTTTATTGGCCGATTGGGATTGTGTTTAAGAGTTTTCAAGTCTCTCCTCCCTCTCTCTCTCTCTCTCTCTCCCCACTTTTTGCCTGCAATGTTTTGAGTGAAGGAATTGATTGAAAGCAGCGTCCAGTAGATACATATATACACCTGTATCATGATTTGAAGTGTGTTTGTGTGATATATTTATTGTAATGCAGGAAATTGAATGAAATACTATTGGTTTTTTATGGCAGAAAAATTAGTTGGTGTGTCCTAAAATGAGGTAAGTTTGGTGGGAGAAATCTGAGTTTGTTGAGCCAAATAATTTTGATTTTTCTTTTTTTTTTTTTCTGAAAAAAAAAAGGAAAAGAATTTGATTCAATGTAAGTAATAAAAACCTTTGTGTCCACAATTCCAGACTTGAAGATATGTCTTTGTTCCTCATTTTGCATGAAAAAGAAAACTAAAAAAGTTAATGATAGAGATTAGATATTTATTTAATTAATTAAATAGTTTTAACTACACTGATTATTGAGTCCTCAAACAGACAAATAGTCATCCATCGTTCTTGATTAGAGAATCTTAAAAAAAACAAATATCGAGAATAAATGAGATTCTGTTTCATGGGCTCGTACAACATGTTAAATCCAGCTGGGTAGGGTCTGACGCATGCAGTCAGACTCGGGCTTCGGACTTCAGCCAGGACTCATCTAGCCCAAGACCAAAACTTGGGTCCAAATATGGTTTTCAATGAGGCCCAATCTGCACCCTACCCCCTCGTTTTCTTGCCCACCAAGACACGGCTATCAATAAAAGCTCGCATTGCTTCGGCAACCAAAAATCCGCCCGATTCCCAGCAGGCATCTGTGTCTTCCTAACTGGCACTTATACCTCCAATCGTTGTCTCACGTAACTCACGAGGCAACCCCCTTTTTGGCTTTTTTTTTTTTTTTTTTTGACAATTTCGAGTTCGGATGATTCTAGATAACCCGTCCCTTAAACCCCTATAAACCCCTCTCTGAAATCTCCCAACATCCCAGTCCCTCTCTCAGTCAATCCCATGGCTTCCTCTGTGAACAACATTGCGGCTACATTTTCCACTCTTGCCAAAACGACGTCGTCTTCGTCGTCGTCGTCCTCCTCTTCTTCGAGTCAGGGTCCTTTCTCGGTGTCAGTACCGAAGTCCGCCATTTCCACCACCTCCTGGAACCCACACGCCACCCTCCCAAAATCTCAAAGATCGTCGCTTGTCAACTTCTATGGGCCGCCGGGCCCACCGCCGAGCCTCCAACCAATCTCCACCGTCCGTCCCAGCCGTCGGATGACCACGACGACGCCGCTGATCGATGATCATAATAAACAACGACGGCACATGTCGATTCCGGTCCACGTCGGCAAGAAAGTTCCAGACGTAACCCTGTCGTACCTCAACCGGAACGGCGTCGTTCAGACGGTCAGTTTGTCGAGACTCTGCAAGGGGAAGAGAGTCGCCGTCGTTGGCCTCTCGGCCGCTTTCTCTCCCGGCTGCGAGCGGTTCGTGAGAGGCGTCGTCGAGTTGGCCAAAACGAAGGGTTCGGATTTGATCGCCTGCGTCGCGGCCAACGATGCGTTTGTGATGAAAGCGTGGGGGGAGAATCTCGCCGTCGACGAGATTAATAGTAAGGTCTTGATGTTATCGGATGGTCGTGGAGAGCTGGCAGGGGCATTCGGTGTGAGGCTGAAGACGGGCGACAAAGGCTGTGTGGGGTTAGGTGTACGGTCCAGGAGGTTTTGCCTGAATTCTGTGAACGGCGTGATTACCAGCGTTGACTTTGAAACGGAAAAATGACGTGCTCATTTCTGTCAGATCAGCGTCGTATGAGACTCTGAGTTGTTTACTTGTTTTGGACTTTTTGGCTGAGCCTTGGAGAGGAAGTTCTGAGTTGTTTTTTCTCCCCAAAAAAAAAAAAAAAAGAGTTATTTTACCTTGTGTGTATGTCTGTTGTCGCATCACGAATTTTTGGCATACAATTGCAATGTTTGTCAAAGAAAGAAAAATAAAAACAAAAATGTTTGATAAGATGGGCTTGTCCCCATTTCAGGAAGCTTGAGTAACGCAGCATAATTATATAAAATTTAGTGCGTACACGTTTTTTTTTTTTTTTTCTTCTTATATTTATATATAATATAATATTTCTTTAAATATAGAAATATTTCATTCAAATATCAATTATATCATATTTTAAATTTAATATAATTATTTTTCATTATTTTTTTTATTACTTTTATTAATTACATTATATATTCTCTCTCTTTTTTTCTCACTATTTTTATCCATCACATCACATATTTATTATTAAAATATAATTCAAATACTTTTTACCTAAACACACACTGTATTAAAATACAAAACTAATACTTCTCTTCTAAATATAAATTACATTTAATGTATTATATTCAAATACAATGCAAATATAATGCGTTCACCAAACGGAGTATTAAAGTAATTACATGAAGAAATTGCATAAAGTGACTGCTTTATAAGTCACCTTTAAGATTTGTCTATTTTTTTCTTCTTAATATTACATTTTACTTAGTTGTTTTTGCATAATTATTTCTGATTTATCCTACAAAAATAATTTTTTGTGATTTCCCCTTTTTTTTGTTATTTGTTTTTTTTTTCCTTAATATTACGGTGCAGTTTATTTTTTTCATTATTGATTTGTAATTTCCGTTTAGTTTTTTTTTACAAGTTATTTATGCTTTTTTTTTGTTACAGTACTCTCTAGTTTAGTTATTTTTTTACTAGATGGTTAATTTTATGATAATACTAGAAACATTAATTTTAATTCTAATTTTTGAATGTCAACTTATATAATTATGAAATCATTTTTTTTGTCACAAGGTTTTTTTTTGAATTGGGATTACCTTTATTTCCATTAGGCTAGGTTTGCAATCACTTTTATGTAATCTTTTAATTTTAATTAATGTGGCATTTATTTAAACAATTACAAGTAAACTCTCCGTCTGTTTGACACGTTCAAATTTGAAAAATGAAAAATTTTTCATTTCAAGAAAAATGAAAAATTTTTCATTTCAAGAAAAATGAACATTCCTAAATTTCCGTATCTGAACATCCAACATTTTTCATTTTTGAAAAATGAAAAAAGAGCTTTCTAGAAACAAAAAGTTTTCATCCACCCAAACAACTTTTTACTTTTTAAAAAAATTCCAAACAACTTTTTATTTTTCATATCTAAAAATTTTTCATTTTTCAAAAACAAACACTCCATCCAAACAGACTCAAAATGTAAATAAAACTTATCAATTCACTCATATATTATGTAGTTGATATTTAAAATTTAAATTAGGGTTGTATGCATTGTGTTTATAATAATTAATTTTTTAAAATAATTTTGTTTTTAATATAATATATATTTTTTGGTTCAATAGCAATAATGCGATTTATGAGATTGTAACTGCAAGATCTTCATTATCATCAATTCGTATTATTTTATGGTAATAACAGTGCAAAGTTTTAAAATTGTAATTACATGTTTCTTTATTAAGACAATAACACGATCTTTGCAATGATATCACTGTAATAATAATAACTCAATATTGGATGTCTTTCTAATCCTGAACGATGAATGATTGTTTACGACAATGGTTTTTCAATTTAATGCACACTTTTATCGTTTGACATTATACGGATTCTTGGTTATAGAAGTCCGTTCTTTTATGGATAGTGGCAGTGCAAATGTAACGTCTATTAAAATTAATTGTATTTAATTAAACTAAAATAAATATTAATTACTATGTTAAAATGTGTTTAAAATAAGAGGATTTATAGTTAAATAAACTTTTTTGACAAGTTTTTAAAAAAATTATTTAAGTTTTATAAATTAGTTAAATGACTATTTTTGTTAAAATAATTATTATTGATTTTTTCCATCAATTATTAGTTAATCAATAACCAATCATTAACTATAAAATCTGAAAAAAAATAAAAATAAATGATCATTTTACTATACGAAAAAAATGTTTAGTTGCCTATTAGATTCGGTGAATAAAATAGTTTACCCATCTTAATTTTCTTAAAATAAATAATATGCATTAAATATTCAAAATTTAAGATATAGATGACATTTTTAGAATAAAATTAAATTTTTACCCCTAGACTTTTTCAAAATTACAATTTCACCTCTACTATTTTGCACCAGTTGACCAGGCCACTACCTTTCAGCCGACATTTTTTGTTGCTAACCTTTTCTTGAAGCATTAAATTCATTTCTCTGGAAGCCTGCAACAATTACTTAACCACAAAATAGTTCGTTTATAAAAGAACTCAAGACCCTCAATATTTCAGTTTATTTTCCCTTAGCCTAGCTCTTCTGCTCACTCCCTCACTTTTTCTCCCTTGCATTCGCTTTCTCTCACAACTCGCCCTCACTCCCACGCTCCCTTTCTCTCTTTATCTCCTCTACTTTGTGCTTGAGAAAATGGTGATCCCACCCCGAATATTTAGGACTGCCGAAATTAGAAGTGATTCTGGTCTACTTAAAACTCATTTGAAAGTTCTAAATAGCTCGGGTCTAATTTTGTTTCAAAGTTTTCATAAAGTTCCAGGGAATGTCAAATATTGATAGATTTTAAGTTATAAACGTTAGTTTTCTTTGATTTTAATTTTCAATCTAGTTGTTTAGGCTTTGGAAATTGTTTATTTTCTATTTTGAGTTTTTGAAAACTGTTAGAATTGGAAATGGAATGGTTTGCAGGTTGTGCCGAAGTTGGGAACCCACAGTTCTACAACAGCCTGGTCAATCAGAGGGATTGTTTGGTTGACCAGACAAATCTAGAACAAATACTAGATAATTCGTGTTTGTTTGGTTGATCGGATCGGTTAACCAGACATAGGCAAAATACCAGTCAGTCCCTTCTTTACCTTAGTTTTGATATTTTTTAACTCCTGTAATGCTGTGTTTGACCCATAAACTGATTTTGTATCCAAATAGAATGTAAACAACTAATATGAAATAAGTAACAAGAAACGTTACTTTAATTATGATATCGCAATGTATACTAATTTAGCTTGATGTTTTGTTTTATTAGGACTTGTGTTGTTACGTATAGTTAGATTATCTATGTTTTTTGATTTTAAAGATCTGATGATCGGAGTAAAGAATCTCGATTTATGTGACGTGAGTTATTTGTAAATTTATTTACGAAGAAATTGGAATACATTATTCTTTGTTTTACTAAATGACTGTCACTTTATATATGTATTTGATTTAAAATCGTTTTTGGAATTAAAATGGTTTTATAAAAAATGCATTTAATGAAGTGTATGTAAATATATATATATATGCTTTCAATCAAAATAATGTATATGTAAATATATTATTTTGAGATAATCAAATGAGATTGTTTAAAACCTAGCTTGTGATGTTCAAGTAATTTAAATGGGATTTCAAACTCAATCTGATTAGATATAGGCATATGATATTTTGTCTTAATATCATGATTAGATACTTAGATAGTATCCTGATACAAACCTATCCACTTTGGTGGTGACAACCCTGACTTGTATACTGTGAGTATATTATTTTCTGTCATTTACTTTATTGCTTCAATTCCATACAATATATCCTTTACTTAACCATTGTTCCCTTGTTTTGTTGTTATTTTAATATTTTCTATTTTAAATGAGTCCTGTTATTTTACTGAGTTTGTATCTCACATTATATAATTTTCTCCCATTCCCACAAAAGTTGTACTTACTATACGTTTTGCTTCAAGGCCACTGTGTTTCAGTGGTAATTTATTTATACGTTTTATTTTCTACTTATTTA
Source organism: Antiaris toxicaria (assembly GCA_035233585.1). NCBI lineage: Eukaryota > Viridiplantae > Streptophyta > Magnoliopsida > Rosales > Moraceae > Antiaris > Antiaris toxicaria. The sequence goes on along the minus strand of CP141160.1, from coordinate 24,912,790 downwards.
TCATTTTAAGGCATGTATAACCAAACTCTCTCTAAATTAGATTTGATGTATATATTTTACTTTTATGATATATATATATTTTATTTTTGTATGTTAAGTTGTGGAACCCTGATGGTACTAAAGATTGATTTCATTCTTAAATTAATTTTTCACAAAAAACTTGGTATCTTAGAATTTCCCACCATTTAATTAAAAAGCTACTCAATGTTTTTCATAAATTAAAATTTGGTAAGTATAAGGCAAATTCAACGGATTGAAAGGAAGACATATTTTACAAAACTGGTTAAATTTGGAGTTTAGAAAGTTATGGGTAAATTTTGAAATACTATGATTTTTATTTATAGCTAATAGCGTAATTATTTTAATCAAACCATTCTATGTTACTTTACTTGGTTTTGGGCGTAAATGAATATAGATTTTTTTAAAAGCTATAATTCTCTCTATTTAAGATACATTATTGGCTCTCTCAAAACATAAATGTACATTGTTGGTTGGTTTTTAATTTTCATGTCATGATCTTTAAGGGGATGAAATTGTCAAGGGAGTTGGCAAGATCGATACCGTCCTTATTTATTATTAACAGGAACCAAAACTTTTAATTGTTAAATTACTTTTTTATTGGCTTGATATTTGATTATTCATAATAAAAAGCTGTATAGTGAGATATGAAACTGTTTTCAATTATAAAATTAAACTATTGAAAAATAAATGCTACGATTAAAATCACAATTCCTATAAAATAGTGAGAAATACGGTTATACTGTAAAAATATATAATTTTTAGTAGACTAATTTTAGACATGGTTTTTTAAATGAGCAGTAGTAATTGAAAAATTATTTCACTGACCCAGTTATATATGCTGGTGTATTATGCATTTGGTTGTGTTCCATTACTCAATATGTCATTATTCAGTAATTATATATATACATACAAATTTTAAGAAAAACTTCATTTTAGGTTCTCCTCTTACATAGAAACGATTCAGAATTGCAATATATCCTGTGTTTGAGACAATAGTAGCTACTGGCTAAGGAATATGTTATGCATAAAAATGTTCGATGAAATACCCTCAATTTACTTTTTCTTGGGATAAAGACATCCATTTCCAAGTTTTCGTTATGGACCGGACGCGTCCTGACATAATTAACGAATTATTTCCGTTTTTATTTAATAAAAACGTTTTTTTTTTTTTCATTTTGGAGATTGTGTGTAATAATGAATATTAAAATAAATTTTATTGAGATCTTCGTTTGCATTATATAGGTGGGGGGATGTAGCTCAGATGGTAGAGCGCTCGCTTAGCATGCGAGAGGTACGGGGATCGATACCCCGCATCTCCAACTTTTTTTTCTTTTTAAAAGTGTATTCAGATGCCGGTCACCACGATTAAAATTGGACGGCCACGATGTCTTCCCACCACGAACTTTCCCGTTCCTTGATTTCCCCGGAATATAGAATTCGTTTTTCCCGCCATTTCTAAATTTTCTCCAATTTTAATTTTCTGTACGGAATACTTGCAGACGACGTTACTTCTCTTGCTTACGTTTTCTCTCAGTCACTACGATCGTCCTCGTTCTCTCTCTTTGAGATTTCATTGATTATTGCCGTTTCTATCTCCGAATCGACGATGATCTCCCTGTCTCGGGTTTTTCCATTCGAACGATTTGGATTTCTTGATTTCGGCTAGCATTTATGAGGTCAGTAAACAATTTGGTTCATGATTTCATGGATTTTGATGCGATTATCAGCGATATCGAAATATTTAATCTTTTATTTTACTTTAATTTTGTGGATTCTCGATCCTTCTCTGTACGTTCTTGGATTATGCCGTTGGAATGATTAGATCGACTCTACTCCGGTTAGCCTTTACGAGATCAGTATAAACGAAATGCTTTGTGATTGTGGCTTAGGGATTTGAATCAATAATCCGATTAGAAGATTTGAGTTTCTGCTAAATTTTGTTGTTGCATTAATAAAAGCATATTCAAGACCATTTTGGCCCCAAAAAAAAAAAAAAAAGCTGCATGCAGTCTAATTATATGATTTCTCAACTTTTTTGATTCCTTGGATTCTTGGTCGCTTTCTGTATGTGTTTGTGTTGGATCTGTTATTCTTACCATGGTGAGTAGACGCGACGACTCTTTTTTTTCCCCCCCGTAATTTTCGAATTTATACGGAATCAAGATTTTATGTTTTTCCAGCAATTAAATGATAAATCGATAGTTTGAGACCACCTTACTAATCTGCTTTGAGTTGCAGATCATTGATCTATATATCTCTTGGATCTGTTTAACTTTGCTATTCCTATGTCTTTAATTCTTGATTCTTTGTTGCATTGCTGAATTAGAACAAGGAATTAGGAAATAAATTACGGAAAGAACAATAGAAAAACGCAGGATATATATTTGTTGTTGAAAATCGGCTAAACAAGTAGTCACAGAGCTGTAACTCAAAATATCATAATTATACATTCACGCTGATAGATATTAACACATTAACACTTTGGTGGAAAGGAGAACAACAACAGGAACAATAGTGCATTACGCTTCTCTTGCAATGATGCATTTACTTTTTGCAGGTGATTCTCACAAAGTTAAACCCCATCAGAGCTTAAGATTCTTCATTAGCCTGTATAGTGAGAAAAGAAGAAAAAAGAAAATGATATTAGACAAAAAAAAAAAAAAAATTAGGAATTATGGTGTTTGACTTGCAAAATTTGTTCCAGAGTAAGAAATGAACATCGACATTCGTAGATGGAGAGGTAGAGCTATAGAGATATTAAAATATCGCACAGTTGGTTTCCCATCTAAGGAATAAAATATAAGAACAACCCCGCTTTTTAGAAATATTAGCCGACTAATGCACGTTGGTCGGGCTATAGTATTTTCTTGAATTGCTAATGCTGCCAAAAAAGTTTTAGCTGGATCCAAGAATTACCGTCGCTAGAAAGTCCGTGGATTAGAGAAAGACTGTGGAAATATAATTTAAAAAGAACTGGATAGCGTCAAAGAGTGATCCTCATCAATAATTGTAGCACCGGCTAATCACAATATAATAATTTATGTACCTTGGTGGTCTGAGCTCAAAAGTATGGAAGCATGTGCATGTGATCTAGAACAAGTAGGGATTAGATTTCATGTGGGTTTTCTTCTCTCAGAAAGTTAGGTAGGATATGGATGGATTAATTTAAACTAGCAAAAAGATACAAAAAACTCTTTTTGTGGAACTGATGTCGGTGTCCATTTCTTTAACTGTAACTGACAGTAGAGGAAAAGAGAGTGGATGACATCTTGGTACGGGCTACGTGGACTAGTTAAGAACTCTAAAATATTTAGTTTTTTTCTGGGATTTTCAAAAATAAAATTGTGGCTTTTATCCTCAATCTAAGGGAAGGTCTGGTGGTACTTTGTATGCGAGTCTTGAACCTAAAATTTCCTATTGTTTTCGACTTCCTTGGAACTGAGTTATTAACTCTTGATGTGCATGATGGCCACCAATCTAGTATATTCTACGTACATTACAATGTCAGTGCGGATTTATGTTTCATTTGCTTCACGCATGTTGTAGGCATTGTTGTAGATATTAAGATGCAGATGACGAATTTAGGCCATTTATCGATGTTATCTTATGCGTAACAGGATATAATGACAGCGTTCTTAATGCCCATAGATTTGGATAAAAGACACATGCTACCTGGCTATCATGATTTGGGCTGCCTTCTAGTGAGTCTACTTTTTAACATGCATACAACATAATTCAGACTTTTCGAATTATTCAACCCCTTACCTACATGGTACACATACCCCTGCGGGGACTTCACAGATAAGTTCGTGGCAGCTATGAATTTGCTTTAAACGATCTCAATTAAGAACTCCTAGAAGGGAATGGCTAATTTTGTTTAGAAAAAAGTATTGTTTCTTAATATGAAATCAAGACGCCGGAGTCAATAAATGATAGCAATAAAATTACCTATGCTCATCACCAAGTCCTCCAATGCTGCTTCCAGTGCCTCTGTAATTGGGTATAGGGAATTGGCCGGATTCTATATTCATGAGATCCTGCACAAGGATCTCATAGTGCCTCTTTACTTCCTCTGCAGTCTTCCCGCCTACTGCCTTGGCCACATTTTGCCAGCGGTCTGGGGTGTCCTTGTCATACACAGCCAGAGCCTTCTCAAATAGCTTGTTTTGCTTAGGCGTCCAAGAGGAGTTTGAACCACGTGCGCAAGAGAGCGAGCCTGATGCCATTAGTACTCTTAGGCTTGAAGATATTTGGTTTAGACTAGTCTAGAGTGTGAAAGCCGAAGAGTTCAGAATATGTAAAACAAAAAGTTTACTTTAGACGAGTTGCTTCAGTTTAGGAAGAAGACTGAAGTCTAGGGATGGTTAGCAAGAGCAAGCTATGCTCCTTATAAACCGGAGGAGAGGGCGGTGTGATGTGCAAGTTGGCGAATATTTTTATCAGGGATACCACGAGATGTGATTCGCTTCGGTTGAACACTGGCCAGGAAAAGAAAAAATTAGCGTCTAGCGACGTTCTCGTTTTATACACACTTTCGAAAGTCCCTTTCTCGACGTTTAATAATTATATCATTTAGAAAGTGGAATTTCTAGAGAATTACAGCTTGATAAGGATTAGATCCAAATTCTCCGTCTACCAATAACGTAGATGCGCTAACAACATGAACCTCCACTCCATCCCACCTTTGAGACTACAAAAAGACAGCCAAGATATTCCACCTTTATTTAGTTGGACCATAGTATTTTTTTTCTTTTCTCACTGTAGCAATTAATATGCCCTGTTCGAGGAGAATATTATTATTCTTGTTCAGTAAATATTGTACTACGTTCAGAAAAGAAGTTGTAGTACTACTACCACCACCAATAACTAAATACTAAATGCTTAACCTACTAAAACAGCATGGCTATGTAGAATGCAAGACGTGAGTCAATCTAGCATGTAGAAAAAGTGGTACGAATTTCGATTTGTAGTATTTCAATAACTGGAAAAATAAGGGCACGTTTGTTTGATATATCCAATTGAAGAAAATAAAAAATATTTTATTTTAAAAATATAAATTTTTTTAAATTTTCGTATTTAAATATTTAATATTTTTTATTTTTAAAAAATAAAAAAGAGGTTTTTTTTTTAAATAAAGAAAATTTTTCATCCATCTAAACAACTTTTTATTTTAAAAAAAAAATCTAAATTTTTTATTTTTTAATATTAAAAATAAAATTATTAGTTTATTATCTAAAAATTTTCTATTTTTCAAAAATAAACTTTTTATTCAAACAAACCATAAACAAACAAAGGTCGTCTTGTGTTATGGTCATGTACTACTAAACTGCTTATATAGAGGAGAGAGGGTTAATGGATTTGTTCCCTTTTTACTCTGTTCCTTTTTTTTTTTTTGTCATTATTTTTTTTAATGATAACTCTTTCATAGCTACTGAATTTTCAGCCTCGTTTATTTTTTTGGGGCCTCAGTCAGCCTATTAGTTTTTAAAGCCTTTAATATTCACTTCGAGAGAGGTGCCTGCCACAAAAATAAAAGAACACAAGAATAAAGTGGGGAGCGTATGGAAGTTATATTGTTATTTTTTATCTTGCTCAATAAGGGATTTATATATTTATTCTTATTGATGTGTGCATGTGGAGCGGAGAGTTCATTGTAGTTAGGGAAATTTTTTTTTTGGCGCTAAATAAAGTGTTTTTTTAATTATCTTACTCAGCCAACCCCGTCAATTCTGTTCTGGTGTAGTCAGCTCTCTCTGGGGGTAATCTTATTTGTTCTGTGGTTGAGTCGCCAGTGTCGACCACGTGTTGCTAGAGATATTGTGTCACTTAATGGAGGGATTATAAGAGTATGAAGTTTTCTTCCGGATTTGTGGGTTAATGATAATTTTAAGAAGTTTTTTAATAAATGATTAAAGTTTTATTAAGAAAATAATTGTTTTTTTAAATGATTAATAATAATTAATAATGAGTGATTATTGATCGATTATAATTAATTGTTGACAAACAATCATTTTCTTAAATGAAAAAATTTCGTTATCTAGTTAAACCAATATTTAAAAACCACCTATTTAAATACATGAATATTTAAAAACTACCTATTTATTTAAATTTTCCTTTCCCTTCTGCAATATTCTAGAGTTGAATTACCAGATGGCCCTTACTCATTTCATAATTTTTGTCCAGTTTTTCCGATCAAGTGGTTAAAAATAAATCATGCATTTATTATTCAAGGACACAGTACTTATTACTTTCAGATTTTTTTCCCCCTATGAGTGGCACCTCTAGTATATATTTATTATTATTTTTTTTAGAAAACTGTTGGACAATAAAATCCGTCAACCTATGAAGGATTATGTTTTTAGATTGAGCCTTGCTAATTGGACTATATCAGCTGGTTAGGTGTGTGAGTTTGAAATCTATAAAGGGTTTAGGGTTTATTTATAGTATTATATTTATATTGTATTTAAATATAATATAATTTTTATTTAAATATAAAAATTTTATATTTAAATATAATATTTTTTAATAATATTTTAAATATATTTATTATTTTAAAATATTTAGAAAATAAGTTTTTTTTCATTTACATCATATTCAGTTTTTATTTTATTTTTTTATTTATTTTTATTAATCATATCAATTTTTCAACTCTAAATTACAATTGAAATACATTTTATTCAAATACACATTTTATTTAGATGTAAAATAAATACTTTTCATCTAAATATAAAATACATTAAATGTATTGTATGCAAACACAATGTGAACACAATACATTTATTAAACGCTTCATTGACATTTAAATTTTGAAATTTTTTGAATGTGGAATTTTCTTTTTTTAATATTAGTTAAATAAAAAAAATAAAAAAATGATTCTAGATTGAACCTTGGTTAAAAAGAATCAAACAATAACAAAACATGTAAACTTGAAACCAAAATAAAGGTAATAGACATTAATGACTTATGTCTTGATTGAAAAAATAGTTAGGTTAATTTAACTTGAAAAAATTGATTGATTTTTTAAAAGTTAATTATAATTTTAGTTGATATTTTCAAAAAAAGACAAAAAAAAGGTATAGTTGTAAGCCAAACAAACCTTGGTGTGATTTGATTCAAGAATCAGGACAGCTTAGATGCATTATGATTATTGTATTTTTATTAATAGATGTTTGTTTTTTTTATTTGTATTGTGTTTAAATGTAATATAATTGTCATTCAAATGTAAAAATTTTACATTTAAATGTAATACTTTTTTACAGTGTCTTAAATATATTTATTATTCAATTATAATGTTTTACGTTTGTTTACAGTTTTATGTTTGTATTGCATTTAAATATAATGTAATTTTTATTAAAATATAAAAGTTTTGTATTTAAATATAATGTTTTTTAACAGTGTTTCAAATATATTTATTATTTCAAAATATTTTGAAAATAAATTGTTTTTCCATTCCAATCATATTCACTTTTCATTTTATTTTATTTACTTTTATCAATTACATCAATTTTTTAATTTTAAAATAAAATTTAAATACTTTTTATTTAAATACATATTATATTTAAATATAAAATAAATATTTTTATTTAAATATAAAATATATTTAATATATTTTATTTAAATATAATATAAATATAACAGGGTTATGTCGTAAATATTTAAAGATTATACACTCTCGCCCCCTTTTAAATTCTCTCACGAGTCAAAAGGACAGAGTAAGTGCTCCAAATTCAGACCCTTGACTTTGTTCTCCTCCTATTTATGTAGTCTTTTGCTATTGACACTGCCAGGTGTAGGTCCCCCCACTTTCTCCGTCTTCGGATTCAATTCTCACTATCTTCCCCTCATCTTGAGACCGTGGACGTCGTGCCCTGTGTTATAGGATCAAATTTCATTTTTATCCTCAATTTTAATATTTTTATAATTTTATTCTTTAAATTTTAAAAATTAATAAAAATATTTTATGAATTATAAAATTTTTATCATTTTTATTTTTATTAATTAAGTAAATTAAATATTTTCTTAAATTTTAATATTTTTATAACTTTATTTTTTGAATTTTAAAAAATAATGTTTATATTCTTCAAACTTTAAATTAATAATGAGAATGTCTTTTAAAATATAAACTATTAGTAAAAACACATATTTTTCATTTTTAACCGTACAAAACTTGGAAAATTTTTATTTTTATTGCTTAAAATTTAGTATATTTGAAATTTAACTCCCGAAGTTTAACAATGATAAATATGTTTATAAATGTTTTTTAAAAATTGAAATCACTAAAAAAAATCAAAAAATAAAATAGAAGAACTTATACATTTGGATCCTTTTTTAAATTCTAAGGTTATTTTTGTAATTATAAATATTTTAATTTAAATTAACTTTTTATTATATTAATGTTATATCAATTTTAAGTTGACAAAATATAAGTGATTTTATTAATAGTTTAAAGATTGAGAGGAACACACATTAGTTTTTTAATGTTTGGAGATAAAATTATAAATGTATTAAAATTTAGAGGATAAAAATAAAGTTTTTCTCAAGTCTTATATGGTCAATATATAAATAAGAGATTTTTTTTGTTGACAGTTTGAAGTTCAAGAGATTTTCTTGTAATGACCTTAATTTTAAGAGAAAATCTTATGAATACATTAATTATTTTTAGACTTTAAGAATTAATTTTCAAATATACTAAAGTTTATATGGTAAAAATAAAAATTTTCAAGTCCTATATAGTCAAAATATTATAAAATATGTATTATTGCTAATTGTTTAAAGTTTAAATGATATTCTTGTTATCAATTTAAAGTTTGAGAAAGTATAAACATTATTTTTCAAAATTCATAGACAGAATTATAAGAATATTAAAATTTAGGAGAATATTCAATGTATTTAATTGACGGAAGGAGCAAAAATAATAACATATCATAGTTCAAGGAGTATTTTTATCAGTTTAAAAAATTCAGGGAGTAAAGTTATAAGAGTAACAAAGTTCAAGGAGTAAAAATGAAATTTGTCAATATTTTATACTTATCACTATGTTACCTGAAATTTCCGGTTATCACTCATAGCATTGCACATGCTCCCTCGGACTAGTTGTAAATAACAACGATCCTATGAGGTCTAGGACATTGGTTGGCTGCTCGCCATCAGCAAGCAGCCTGTATGTCGTGGCTGTTGCCTTAGAGAGCAGTCTTTGGGTCGCGGGCAGCTTGGTATGCAACCATGAAAGATTGTGGCTTCTTGCTGCGAACACTTTGCGAGATTATCAACTAACCTTCTTGGTCACTGTTAATAGTATCAAATGAAAAATTGAAACATAGGTATCTGAAGTTCAATATCGGCATATTATAAATTTGTGTGTATACTAATCAGAGCACGATGTCAATAGCAGAGCACTTGACGCACTTTATGTGCAACAGCAATGTAGCTACTATTATTTATTGGAGAATGCTATAACAATAAAATCAAATTTAGCCATAGTTTTTAACCATCATATCAAACAAAAAAATTATGTGATATATTATAAGATAATAGAAATTTAACAGAATTCGAGAAAGAATTTTCATCTAATGCAACGAAGCATTTGAGAAATTAGTAACTTCGCATGCGTAATAATTTTGAAGGGTTTACATGCATAATCTGGATAGAGTTAATTGATACGGGGTTAATGAAATTTTTTACTTTTATTTAGGGTTTGTATCGTCTGTTATTTTGTCTTCTATTTCTGTTTATCTCTATTCATTTAGATTTCTTATTGTTTTTATTCTAGTATGCATGAAAGATACTTGATGGGTTCATACACATGTTATGATCAGTTAACAGTGACCCATCTCCATTTTCCTTTAGTAGGATTTTGTTATTATTCTTGATTATTATTATTATTATTATTATCTTTTTCATTTTCTCTCCTATAGTTGCGAAATTCTTTAAGTGTCATTGTATAAATTCTGTACATGTTTTCCACTTTTTCAGCAAGTGGCATGCCAAATGCAGATAGCTAATGTGTTCGATCAAATTGTTTTTTTATTTTCTTTTTCTTTTTTTTTTCAAGGAAAAAAATTGTTTTTGTTTTTTCTTTTTTCCATGCAACGTAGTTTTGAGGATGTGGACCAAGACGCAAGGCGTGCGTTCTTCTATTAGCATGATTTCACATCGATGGATGGAAAATAGAAGGGAAGGAAAAGTAATATAGCAAGGTGAAGGAAAAAAAAAGAAAAAAAAGAGAGGTTTTGTTTTATAATGCTTGATATAAAAATGAAAAGATGAAAGAAAGTATGTATCAATTATTTATCATTATACACTTAAAAGATATAAAGGGATTAGGATTAAAATAGTTATTTTATATATCTCTTTTATTTGTCTTTTCAAAATAAAAAGAATAAAATATTTAAAAATACTGGGTTCCATAGATTTATTCTTGAAATTTCATCAGGTCAAGACGTTGAGGTTCTTAGCATTCTCTCTCTCTCTCTCTCTCTCTCTCTTTCTTAACGTAAAGTTGGTTGTATTTTGAGCAAATTGACTTGGATTCTTGCATTAAAATGTGCGTATATGTAGGGATCGACCATGCGAGGAAGCATTCGTTAAGCTAAATATATAGAATGACTATTATTTCAAATATAATTGGTGGAAATTGTGCTCTTTCTTGAGAACATTTATTTTGCGTGTCCGCTCCCTCCACAGATTTTTTGTATTATTTTTCGTGTGAAAACGGTAGGAAAATTCGGAAAAAAGAAGTCATTTACCCGTCATTTAATTTTTTTGTTTGCTGGTTGGGGTAGGGCTCAGGGGCTAAGGACTAGAGGCTATTTTTTTTTTCTTGTCCATCCTTTGGCATGTCAATATGATCGGTACTCGAACTAGCGGTAGGCCATATTGAAAGCGAGATATTCCCATCAAAGTCTTTGACTGCTGGGGTTTTTAGCTTCGATTATCCAGGCTATTTTGTTTAAAATGACTAGCACGACCTGTACTACGCGCCTTCTCGGAAATTGAAGGAGTCTTCCTTTCATTCAACGTCCAATCATCTGCCACCAAAGTGTCTGAGCTTTGACGACCACACAATGAGGGAATTTTTTAACAAAGACGATGATGTATGGGGATAAAGATATTTAGATTGCTGAATCTTGCTAGAGCAAGATTTATTCGATGATATAGTTCCAAAAGATAAAAGGAATAGACCATGAGGTTCCTCTCCTAATCAAAGAAATTTAAAAATATTGATAGGGGTATATGCTTTTTATCATGTTGGAAATGAATTTGATGGGATTCTTCTTAAGGTAATCTGGCAAGAAGATGGCAAATGAAACAGGATGGACAATTTATCCATGATTTTATTCGATGTGTCCGTTAATGTTTTTCTAACCTCCAATTAGATAAAGTATGGAGGTCAACAATCTAAGCAAACACATTAAAAAAGGATAAAAAAATATAAACATATCTATTTGAGGGGTGGGCTGTTTTCACCATTTTCTCTTATGTTGGGGAATAATTTTCTTTTGGGTCTCCAAATATTCGACTAAGCGTTCGTTTGGTGAACGTATTGCGTTTAAATGCAATGCATTGAATGTAATTTATATTTGGAGGAAAAACATTAACATTGCATTTGAATTGTATTTTAATAATGAATATGTGATGTGATGGGTAAAAGCAAAGAGAAAAAAAAGAGGAGAGAGAGAATATATGATGTAATTAAAAATAATAATAAAAAAATAAAATAATAAATAGTGATTGTGTTGGATTTAAAATGTGATGTGATTGATATTTGAATGAAATGTTTTTACATTTGAAGAAAAATTGCATTGTATTCAAGTGTAATGCAAAAAAAAATGTGTTGCCGAAACGTGGGCTAAGTCTTGGCTTTGGGGTCGTTGGGTTCATTGGTCTGGAGGCATCTCAATAACATATCTGGGTGGCATAATTGTCTTCATCTTCCAATCTAGACGTAGGGATTTCAAAATGTTAGGTTTAAGCCTGAAACGACTATTAGGATTTTGAAAAATTTTAAAATTGTTGGTGTGCCGGCCATGAACTGTGAGGTAGAGAGCTAATGATTCGTCTGGAATTTTTACGTCTGTGTCATGGAATTTGATAGGTACACAAGTGGTGTTCATCAGAGTCAGTCCACTCTTTGAGTCTCCGGGTTCGGGATTGTTTGGCCTTTTTTATTTTGAACGAGAATATTTTATTGTTTTATTTTAATTGTTTGATATTCTTTCAATGCTTGCAATTGCATTGGCTTCAGTTGGCCAAGTCATTATTTGGTGAACCTTTCAAATTTCTTTCCTTTGCTTTTGCTTCTTTGGAAGTATGTGATTTGAAAGGTACAGCTAAAAACACAAAAACAAGTCTTGTCCTACTAGCTGGGCCTTAAGTGGGAAAAAAATATTATTGATAAGACAAGGACCTTTGTGGAAATTGTAGTAACCATGAATTTTCCCCCTTTTTTTTTTTTTTTTTTTTTTTCTAATGCGACTAATTCCATATTTATGTTGGTGAGCATCTAAAAGAAAATTTTTCGTTTGTTGAATTGAATTTTCTTAGCATATGTTTGGTGAACACTTTTTTTTGGCATTGCATTTAAATGCAATGTAATTTTCCCCCAAATACAAAAGCATTTCATTCAAATACCAATCACATCACATTTTAAATCCAACACAATCACTATTTATTATTTCACTTTTTCTATTACTTTTATTAATTATATCATATATTCTCTCTCTCTCCTTTTTTTTTCTCTCTACTTTTACCCATCACATCACATATTTATTATTAAAATACAATTCTAATATTTTTTTACCCAAACACATATTGCATTCAAATGCAATATTAATGCTTTTCTTCCAAATACAAATTACATTCAATGCATTGTATTCAAACGTAATACATTCACCAAACGAAGGATTATCTTTTTTACTTTTGGCCTTCTAGGGATAAATGTCACATCCCAGCGATTCCATACCGTGTTCAAGAAAAAAAAAATTACATTGTTTTTTGTTTTTGATTTTTTTTTTTTATTGGGACTAATCGCTAATGTTAGTTATTTTCACAAAGCTACCCGTTTATTTTTCTCTTGACTTAGTCCGGTGATTCTAGGAGGTGTGTGCTTTTCTCTGAGTGCTTACTTGAGTTATGCCTGCTTGAAAGGGTAACAGGTACTTATTGTAGAGTCTCCTTGTATTTGAATGAAAAAAAAAAAAAAAAAACCCTTGCTGTACGGGGTAACTGAAATATCTATCTTCCTTCCATACATTTTTTTTTGGTTGCTAAAACTCCAATACTGGATATGATTTCAACAGGCTTTATCTAAACTTCATACACAACACCTTGTAATTGTTGTTGTTGTTGTTTAAGCTTGAACTCTTGGCATGGTAGATTATGCTGATTTCTTGTCTGGAAAACCTGGTTCAGTACTTTCCACTTGGGGAACATGGTAATCCTCTTCTCTTTTCTTCTCTTTGCATAAAGAGTTTCGTCATAACGTGGTTATTTTGCAAATGCTATATAGAATTAGACTGCTTGCTTATGTGTATCTGATCAATAAATTGAGACAGTGGTAATACACCTAACTTTACTTTGAGGTATATAAGATGAGCTATTTTAGTTGTGCTTTTTTTTTTTTCCAAGTAATTTTTGGTTTTATCTGGCATAGGTAACGTTCTCCATTGATGAGCTAGTTGATGCACGCTTATGTTTCAAGCCAGTTTATTCTAGTTTTTCAACAATTTATGGAGGTTTCATTGAGAAACTAAATTGTTGAAAAACTAGATTGTCCTTTTCGGTCAAGAAAATTAAAAAAATTGAGGACAACTGAGTTGGAATAATTCATGGTTTATTTCGTTGCTAGTCAAAATCATGCAGTTTTTCTGATACTTTTTCCTACTAATTGGTGCGTATAGATTTGCTAATACAAGTTTAATGGTTGTATCAAATTGCTTAGGAATTTTTGCAGATTGAAGTTAAGTCGGATGAAATGGAAAATGATCGTGCAGGTGTTCGGGAATTTCCTTACTATTGCAGCGTTAAGGTAAAGATAATTAACGTACCCCTGGCTACTGAATCTGCAGAAGATTATTGACGTTTAAAGTTGGCCTTCTCCCCCATCTATATGAAAACATGGCATTTCAAATTTGGAAGAATTAGTCCACATAAAGCAATAACTTTGCTCTTGTGTCAAGTTTTTATCTCAGAGGAGAAGTAAATTGCCGCAGTCTCTTGTAAATGATCTGTTATTATGCTATAAATTTTTTTTTTTCATCATTTCTGGTAAGTCAATAACATGGAAGATAACTTCAATGCTTCTGATAATGTTTTGGACATCGCCAGAAGATAGAGAAACGTTAACGGATGAACAGGTTGTGGGAATGTTTGTCGTGTTTCTTTGTTCAGCCTCTTGCAAAAAGGAGGTTGCTTAACCAGACTGCAACCTACTAGTCACGGCACAAATGCTTGCTGGCTACGATCACTACTTACTATCTAGATCTTTTTATTCTGATCTATTGGTTGTTTTAGTAGTTGAAAAATCGTTCACCCCATACTTGCAGGTGCATCGTTTGATATGTGTACAGCTCATTAGATTCGTTAACAGAATAGCACAAATATCTTTAGCCATTGAGTCTACTCGACCACAATCGTCTGGAATACCGGCATTGTGCTCATTACAAGTTTCAATGGATAAAGCAAAGTTAATCATTCAGTACTGTTCGGAGACCAGCAAACTTTATTTGGTACCTATTTCTCTCACTATAGAACTACGTTTGGTGAACTATAAACATGGTTATTGGGAATTGGGATGCATAAAATGGTTGTCTTTTTTCAGGAACTTTACATCTGATCTTGCTATTAAGCTGAGTACTAAAACAAATTTTACCAATTTGTCTCATGGTTTGGGCAAAAAGGATGAAAAAAAAGGGGAGATCACGGGAACTTTTGAATATCTGCACTTGCACGTTCTTGATAAATTTCAAATTTTCTTACGTTTCATGCATCTATTATTTTCTGTTGCTGGATGTATCTCCATGTTAGGCAATTACAGGAGAAAAGATACTGTCGAGATGCAAACGGCTATGTGACAATTTGGACTCATGTTTAAGCCAAATCCAAAATATGGTTCCTCTACTGTTGGCTGCAAAGGTTGGTGTTGCTTCATATTGTTGGAGTTATTATACATGAATAGCTAATTGCTTCATATTCGTGTTGCTTCATAATGGTGTTAACTTCATCTGAAGTCATTTGACCATTTTTACAGGCCAAGCATAGTTGGCCCAGATATTAATACTTAAAAATTTATGATAGAATGTTCTGTCACGTTAACCCCAACTGAAACTGAAAACGATATTATGTATGCAGATATCGGGAATCCTTCATGACCTTAGGAATGCAAACTTTCTTCTGGATTCTGCTGACAAAGAGGCTGGCAAGGTTTTACTGGCAATGATTAGGCAGGACATAACTGCAACAAGTACAGAGAACAATAAAGAACTCGAGGCTCTTCAATTTGCAGCTTTGAAGCTTGGCATAACCTCCCCTTTGGCTGTCCTGATAGAGAAAAGATCTATCAAAAGGATGTTTGATAATATCAAGGATCCTGCTCCAAGAAAGAAAAAAATAGTAAAGTATCTCTATTATCTTATGAGGAAATATGGAAATTCGATTTGGCAATGCCAAAACACTAGCGCCTTTGTTGGGCAGGAAGGGCCACGTTGTGAGTTTGATAATTGTGGGTCACCTGAACCTCCTGATGACTTTAAATGTCCCATCTCTACGAGGTTGATGTATGATCCTGTAATTATCGACTCTGGGTGGACATTTGAACGAATTTGGATAGAAAGGTGGTTTAATGAGGGAAACAAAACATGCCCAGTAACTCACAAGAAGCTGGACCGTTTGTCTCTGACTCCAAATTCGGCAATGAAGAGACTCATTGCAAAGTGGTGTGTTGAGCATGAAAACACTGTCTCTGATCCGAGTTTGCAACCATTTCCTACTTCACTTTCCAGATCAAGAACTTCATGTTCTAGTTCTATTGCCAGCTTTCACAGTTATATGGATGACTTGCGCCTTCAAGTTAGCAGTGTGTCGATTTGCGCATCTAACACCAGTTCTGGGCCAGATTCACTAGAAAACAATGTTGACGATTGTGAGAATGTTCAGATAAATGCGGAGTCTCATAGTTGTCACAATTCTGCATACAGCCATGACAAGATGTTCGATTTTCTCAGGCTTGCAGAACTTCCCTGGGAATCTCAGTGCAAGACTGTGGACGATATGAAAAACCAATTAGAAGACGGAGGCAGGGCAAACCTTTGGGTGAATTCTCATAATTACATCAATCAATTGATCAAGTTTATGAAAGAGGCAAGTAAATTGAGTGATGTAAAAGCACAGAGAAAGGGAGCAGAGGTGCTTTTTGCTATCTTGAGTGAAAACAGGTGATTATTTCCACGTGGTATTATTGTTTTTAGGTGATATTAAACTAGTAAATTTTGAAATATACATGCATATATGATAATTTATGCAATTATAAAACCTTGTTGAAAAATGATATTATCATATTGCCAAATTACTACAGTCACATTGTTTTTCATTTTTTTTAAATTTTGAGATTACTTGTTTATTATTAATTATATTTCCTTGTTGGTTCATATCCTCTGCTATTGTTCGTTCATATATAGCAGCTATATCTTATTCTAGTCCACTTCATTGTGTTCCTTGCAGAAATGAAATGCCACCTTTTCAAGAGGACGCTATTTATGTCCTGACATCCTTTTTGGATTCAGAGATCACTGGTGAAGCCCTTGAAATTCTAGAAATTTTGTCTTATGAGCAATATTCTATGTCTAAGATGTTGGCCTCGGGTGTTCTCCCTTCTATCTTAAAAGTCCTTGAAACTCAGATCAGACAGTTTCACACTCTTGCTCTGAAAATACTATGCAATCTGTCCATCAATAGTGATGTTGGCTACCATATGGTATATTTGGATTACATCCCAAAGCTGTTTCGATTTTTGGATGACAGGGTTCTTGCACAGTATTCCATCGAAATTATAAAGAACTTATGCCACATTGAGGAGGCCAGGATTGCAGTGGCTGAAGATAGTGAAGGCGTTGTTGCGATTGGAAAACTTGTAGAGGTTCCAGATGAACAGGAACATGCACTGGGCGTCCTACTTTCCCTATGCCATGGTGGTGCCGAGTATTGTCAACTGGTTATGACACAAAGCATTGTCGAATCTTTAGTCCACCTATCCGTGAATGGAAACTCCAGGGGGAAAGTGATTGCCATAGAATTGCTCCAGCTCCTGGGGCAAAATTCATGTGGTAATGCTTCAAAATCTTCGATTCCCAATGCTCGTTGGGACTTAGACACCTCATGCCAGTCTAAAGGAAAGAATCCGCCTTCCAAAGCAGTTTGGTTTCTAGGAAATAAAGTATCAATTTTTCCCAGACGCCGATTACGTTCTTTTGCCCCTTTGAAGCCGAAAGATCACCGGTTTCTCTGACACAAGCTGGTGGCATAGTATGTATTCACAAGGTTAACGTTGCTACCCCAATACGCCCCCTATCAGAATTGTCTGGTCGGAAAGTGAATGTTCAGGCCTCATTCTGTCTATGGAGAATCTAAACCTCGAGTTCACGAGGCGATAGCTAAAAATTGGCTGCAAAAAGCTAAGCAGGTTTAGTATTAATGGCTTTGAGGATTCATCTTGTGTTTACTACATAAATTGGTTGCAGCTGGTTTATGTGTAAAGAGTAGAAATGTAGTTTTTCTGTTGCTCTTGTAGATGCAGCAGAGTATAGCTTGGTTTTAGTTTTGTAAAGTAGAAATTTGGTGCTTTGGTGGAAGCAGTGGAGTTTCGTTCAGTAACAGTCGTGCAACTTATTTCTTTAGTTATTATTTTGTATTCAAGAATTTTCCAGTTTCTTTGCTATACACAGGAAGTTACCTTTCAACTTCAAGGCCATGATGGGTTGGAGATGGATTTAAAATTGTACAGATGAGGAAAATCAGGGATTGTTGTATGGTGCGATTGAGTATAACAAACCTTATTAGACCTGCATGATCTTTTTTTTTCCCCCGAACATTTTAGAAATTCCTTTTTAGTCCTAAATTTTTTTATAATTTTTCCCTTTTGATAAATGATTTTACAATTTTATCCTTTATTTGCCTTTTTTGAAATTTTTTAATCACTACATTTATATGATTTTTCAAGAAAACCTTAAATTTCATACCTTTTTTTTTTTTAATTTTTAAATATTCACATTTAAAATTTAGTATCTCAAACAAATTAAACTCAATTATATTACTATATAAAATTCATAATTTTTTGAATTCTAAACTTTAAAATGAATTAAACTCTATTACAAACTTAATTCATTAAAGGAAAAAACAAAAAAAAAATACAAATTGATAAATGGTGATAAAAGATTTTAATGTTTTAATTTTAGATTTAATTTTGTGTTAAAATCATGTCTTTTAAAAAAAATTTCTGACCCTGTCGCTGCAATATACATAAAGTTAGTCTACAGTTCATATTGAACTAATCTCAATCAAGGTTCAAATAAACATTGAAAGAAAAAAGTTCAGCAGAATCTAATAATATTCGCCTCTAATAAACTCGTTTAGTCGCTTCAACTCTCCACTTTGTTGTTCCACCACTGCTCGGACGACATCCTTAATTGAAATCATGCCAACCAGCTTCCCATCTATAACTGGAACATGCCTAATCTGATAATCTACAGACGATATCATAAAATGGTGTCATTTACCGTCCATTTTTTGAAGGGTAAAAAAGAAAAAATAAAACAAAACAAAACAAACATGAGGCATTTTGAATTCATTTTCAACAATTAGAAGGGATTAGGGATTTCTAACATGAATATTTACCTGTCATTATCTGCATTGCTTGAAGAATGTTTGTGTCGGATGTCACCGTTATTAATTTGTTCTGTTGAAGGTAAAAATGTTTGAGGCAGAGTTGGGATAAAAAAAAAAAAAAAAGAAGGCTAATATAGATTAAATTTTTAAAAGGAAAGCAAGAAGTAAACCTCATCAGTCATTATTTCTCCCACTCTTGTTAAGACTGGAGATCTTCCCTCCAAGACTATTTTCCTCATATAGTCTGCCTTGGTCATTCACAGCATCAGAAAAAGGAGTTGTAAATTGTTATATTGTTGACTCAGAAGAATGTCAAAGAATGTTACTTGCTAGCTATAAACTGCAAATACACACACGCACAAATCATATCCGCTTCTTATTGGTTCATTTGGTGCACTTTCTATCTCATTTTTGTCTTCGTCTCAAAAATTAATAAAAATTTTAATTAATTTTTAAAAATTCAACTAATTTAAACATCAAAATTTCATTTCAATCTATGTGCAAATGCAACATTATTTGGAAGTTGTGCGTAAATGATCTGTTTTTAAAAGAAGTAGTTTAATGAATGATCAAAGTCACATAAAACTAAGAAAATGGGTTTTTTTTTAATAATCAATCAATCATTAATTTGTAATTGATCTATCAATGTTAATATGTATTTTATATTGATTGATTGTGATTTTTTGTTTTATAACAATCATTTCCTTTAATAAATAAAATTCGGTCATTTTATTTAAATAAATATTTAAAAGCGGTCTATGGACCTAATTTTTTGTATTTACTTTATATGTGCCTAACAAAAACAATTTTTCTAACTTACAATACAGAAATAAATTTTCTCATCACTAGTTAATATTTTTTTCCTGCAGTAATATTTATTTACTTTTATATATTTTTCATGCAATTCTCTTACATGGTAGTTTTCTCACATATATCATTAAGTAATTTGCTCTCTAATTTGTCCCCAATAATTTCTTTTTTTTTTTTAAAGAAATATAATATATATAGCTGACTTTAATTTATTTGTTCATTCCTTTTGTCCATCAATTTGTCATTTTCTTTTCTTTTCTTTGTTTTTTTCTGAGATTTTTTATCCTTGTGAAAAGCCAAGGAAATGCGCGCCCCGTTTATATATATATATATATATGTGTGTGTGTGTGTGTGTGTGTAATATCTCCTAAATTTTTGTAAAATTGTAATATTTGGTTATTTATAAAATTGCATGTGCTATTACACATGCATCAAAAAAGAAAAAGAAAAAGAAAAAGAAAAAATTGGGACAGATTAATTAAAAGATGGCTTTAAAAAGGTCATCTTCATAAATTAACCAGTGCATCTATAATAGAGAGAGAAAGCTGCTAACCTCTTTCTGTGATGATTCCTGCAACATGCATTGGTTGTCCTGGCTTTACTACCACTAATGATCCGATGTTGTTTTGAGCCATCTGAATATAATTATTTCTGTTTTTAAGGTTTGACTACTTTAACAAAAAACTTGGAAAAAATAAATAAATAAATAAGATGATCTAAAGGTTTTTAATTTAACATTACATTCTTGGCGGCATCGCTAACTATGTCGTTTGAATGGCAGCATAGCCAAGAGCCGGTCCTTTCTCCTCCCTTTGTCATGAGTACATCTGCCACTGTCACATTCTCCAGTCCTTTCTCTTGAATGGACGGTGATGATAAGCTCATCCATCCAAAACGCGAAAATATCTTCTCCATTTTCGTCGCTTCCCTCCCATGTGAGTGCTGTAACATTGCCGCTTTCACCCCTTCTTGGCAAGACCTTACTGCCTGGACAATTCTTTGCATTTTTTATTTTTTTACTTTTAAATCGAAATTTTATTTTAAAAATAATAATAATAGGAAGTGATTGACAAGAGATTGAACCTAAGAGAACAATAAAACGACAGGAAAAAGTGAACGACAAGGAACAGGCATCTGTTGTTGGTGTAAGGAATTTGGAACTGGTTGGAAACTACAGAGAAAAGGACAAAGCTATAAAATGAGGCTACGAGACGAATTCATAAATGGAGTGACGGAATCTCTTCGCTTCGTCTCTTACTTGTGAATGACGTTTTGTTTCATTCTTTTCTTAAATTGATGAATGAAGAAAGCTTTCATTTTTTTTAAGGAGATTAATTGATTATTCTTATGTTGTCTGAAAACTTGGTATCTCTAATGGGTGTTACGTTGGGCATGAATATGAAAGATTGTCAAATAGTTGAAACTCGTTGCGGAAACCTGACTTCCAAGTTCCAATCACGAGTTAACTAAAATAAAAGACAAAAAAGGATAATGATTACCACCAAGTGTGTTTACTTAGCAGTAAAGGATTACCATGGCCGAATTTGTATCTAAATTTTGAATGTATATAAATTCTTTTAAGAGTTTTAAATGTGAAAACTTATTTCTTCTCATCTAAATCAGGACTCAGATTTAATATATTCATAATTACGTTCTTATATATCTTATTAGTTAATTTACGTGGTTGCTCCTCGTCTAGAAGTAAGCTCGTCTAGAAGTAAGCTCATCGTGAGGATTTTCAACAAGCATTCTGTATTGATCATCCCTTCCCAAACTATATATATATATATTTTTCCCATGAAAAGGCAAAAAGCCATCTTGATAGGGAAATGGAACATCAAGCATGTAACTTGGCATTTGGGTGTTACTTTGTCGCGTAACTTGAATGAAAGGGACAACAATGGGCTGCCGGTCCGCAAATGAAGGAAAATCTGTCCAAAACGAATCTAATCTCTCTTTTGTCCTCTAAAAAAAGCAAAGAAGCAAAGTATGTGGTGAAAGTTCTATGCCAAAAGCCCAATGAAATTAATCCTAAAAAATTTCTGAGATATCAAGCGCATGATCATATATGTTATACACACAAATGAATAACAGAAATTTGACAAAAACATCGACTTCCAAATTCAATCATTCCCTTCAAGGATTGTATGTATGTTCTATTGTATCAACCATCATTCATGGCTCAACAAAGATGATGTTTTGCCCCTATTTCTTGTAAGTTTGTAATAGAAAATAATGATTTTACACAATTTATATGTAATTTCTCTCGAGTTTTTTAATTTAGATTTGCAGTACGGAATTGTTTAACAATTTCATATATAGATATATATTTTGACAAGTCATCACGATAAGAATTCATAACTTATTTTGGTAGAAGTTTAGACTATTTCTAACAATAATATTAAGTGTTTTGTAATGAAGGTTTATAACAATAAAAGGCAACAGATATGTTAAGATCAAACTGAGAGTTGTACGAGGTAAAACATTTTTCTAATTGATAAACTATGATTTATCACATGAACATGTATTGTGCATTTCTTCATAAATTTGAAGAATTTTATTTGCTTATTTATCTATCTTTTAATTTAAGATTTATAACAGGGTTAATTATTTTGGCTATATTGTTAATTTTAATGCTTCTTGGGCACCATTTTTATTTTTCGACAACCCAACAAAAATAAATTGACCGGAAATACTTTGCCGTTATTTACATTTTTTCAAACAGCTTTTTCATACTTTAAGTACCATTGCTAGCTGCCTAAAACAATCTGTTGCGTTTGTCTCTCTAGCCACAACAAAAACTCATTCTTCTCTCTAAACGTATGACTTGTGAAGTTTTGGTGTTTGGGTCGGATTCCAAACAAATATCTATGTAAATTTGACGTTTTTACATCGAAAACTAATTGCTCTAGCTTATAATCATCCTCTCATAAATTTCTGGGGGCATTTGGTGAAATATTCAATTTTAATTTTACTCAAATACAATACAATTTTACACCAAACACAAATTTTGTAACAGTGCTACGAAAACAATTACTATTCAAAACATTTTTAAAACAATCACATCAACTTTTCAATTTCACTATTTATCTCTACTTTTACCAATCACATCAACTTTTCAATTCTAAAATACTTTTTATCGAAATACACATTTCATTCAAATACAAAACAAATACTTTTCAACCAAATACAACATTCAAAAAACAAATTTCATTCAAATACAATCAAAATGCAATGCGTTTACCAAACGCCCCCTTAGTAAGGTAAAATGTTTTTTATGGGACTAAGCAACTTAGCCCCGGATAACCATACAAGCCCTGTTGCCGTGGCTGCCGCTATGGTTGTGGGGATAGACATAAAGAAACCATGCATTTTGATAAGCTCTGTAAGGTTTGTTTTCTGACAATATCAAGGAAAATGGCATGCGTAAAAAAATCACTTTCTTCTTTGATAAATTTAGCAAAGGCTATAGTCATAATTGCCCATCTTGATTAAATACTTCTATAGTTCAACCATTCTTGTGGGACCATACCTCTAAAAAGGCAGATTGTTTGCTTTAATCTCGAGTTGAACACGATTGGAGGGGCTAGAATTGTACAATAAGAATGCATGGAGCACAGCCAAAACGACATATTGTCATACAAAGTGACGTTTTGATTCTCATCTTGCTTGTGCTTCTTGTATTGTAAAGAAAGCAGGCCAACTGTATAATTGCGATGAACACCAGGATAGAACAACTAAGGTAGCGTTTGGTATTGTTTTTGAAATCTGTTATGTTTTCAAATTCTTTGAATTTGAGATCATTTTGAAAATAATTCTGAGAACGTTTCTGAAATTGTGTTTGGTTTTATTTTCTGAGTGTATGTTTTGATAAACAAAAAAGTGAAACTGTATTTGATTATATTTTTGAAAACCAGTCATTTTATAAATATTCTATAAAAACATATTTATGTTTGATTTTAAAAAAAATTATTATGAATACCAAAAATTAAAAATTAATTAAATTTTTTAATTGAAAAATGAATTAAAAATTAATAACCATAATATTTAAGTAATTACTATATCAATTAAATCTTAATTAACCATAATAATTAAATCAGAGAAATAGGAGAAATGAGAAAAATGAAATCAGAGAAAACGACTTTTAGTCGTTTTCAATTTTACTTTGGGGGCAAAGGAGATTTTGGATTCGTTTTAAATCTGTTTTCAAAAACAATACAAACCAAACACAATTTCACAACGATTTTGAAATTGATTCCCTAAGAAATCGTGAAATCTGTTTTGAAAACAAAACCAAACACGCACTAAATTTTCCCTCCTTTTGGGGATATGGAAAAGATTAAAAGAGTGTTTCAGAGGACATATAAAAACCTTAGAATTCCTGGAAATAATGTTACATAAATACTCGGATCGAAAAGACGCTGAGCTTCTTTAGTAGAAATAAATAAATTTAAAAACTTACACCACGCTTTATCAGATACAGCCATACAAACTAGTGCCGGTCCAACGAAGACACGTTTTGCTCAAGAAGAAGGGCAAAAGCCTACAGTGCTGTTTCCAAAGTATATTTACAGTTCGACTTCTAAGGACGACCAGTATGAAATGGTCATTCGCAGGCTGGTTTCGTGTCAAAGCTACTTAGACAGATTGCAAAGGCTTGGAAGGCAGATAGAGGGTAGCGATAATCCATTGTGAAAATGTCTTTCCCGATCTTCCCAAATTGTAGTATCACTTTTTCTTGCTCGGCCGCTGAAATATTCTGGCACGGCTCCGCAGCTGCCACCAATTGGAAATTCTTCACAGAAGCCACTGTAACTCGTCCCTTAAAATTTAAGCACCAGCATTGCAGCTGCTCATGCCATCTTGGAGCTTTATTTTTCAAAACAAGTGGATCCGTTGTGCAGTGGACAAGTTCCATGGAGTCAGCAAGGTTAGTGGAGCCAAACTCAACAAGCGGCTTCTTTCCATTGGAAACCGACAATGGCAAGGAACATTGCTCATCAAGGTGATTTGTGAACTCTGTCGGAGTAGGGGCAACTCCCCCTTCTTGAATTGATGAGATTGGAATCGAGTGCATGGTGCACTGCATCCTCCTTGGACCCCTTGTACGCAGGACGTTGAGTTCATACGAGATAGTTGCAATACTGTAATTACCAGCAGGTACCCTTGGAGACACCTGCTTCATTCTTCTTCGTGACCTACAATTTGTTTGGATCACAGAGTCACCTGGTGGCTGACTGTCGTAAATGGTAAACTTCGTACCCAAAAAATTAGACCTGTTAAACAATTGACAAAAAATGTCATGATAAGAATAAGACTAAAAACCCTCTAGGATGATAATTGTTTATTCTACTCAGCTAAATCCTACCTTAGTTTTCCAATGTAACTATTGCTTGTTCGAGAGAAGTCCTCTGCAGACAAGGATATTAAAAATTCTGTACTTGTTGCCCTTCTGATTTTTCTTGCGGCCAACAACAATTTACTCATATCTCCAGCCAGAGCTGTAACATTTGAAGGTAAAAAAAGAAAAAAGAAAAAAGGGGGTTTACTTGTGTGCATGTATGTACTCAACCGAAGAGATGGTTGATGGAGATCAAAAAATATAAGTACATTAATAATGGGAAACAAAAGCTATTCAATCCCAAATCATGCCAGTGCCTCCAGCCCCATCACACGTTTCTGGTGGATTTAAGATTTATACCCTAAAAAATAATCTATAAAATAATCCAACACAAAAGTCCCAAGCACTAGAAGCCAGGCCCTCGTCTCCTCGGATGGATTTCACAACTACCACACGAGGTTTTAGCTAAGGCAATTATTTCACCTTTTTAATTTTATTATTGTTTTTTTTTTCCCCAAAAATTCACCAGGTAAGAAAGAAAAAAAGAAAAGAAAATGGAATTGCAGATATTCCAAACAAAACTGCAAATTCCACCCAGAAAATTACTATGGTAACGAAACATGAACAAAAAAAATAAGGATTCGAAAGCCCTTACCAGGGGTTAGACCAAGATAAAGTCTATATGTTGAAGTCGCTCTCTCCCTTTTAATAAAACACTGAATCGGAGCATCTCTTGGGCCCGGCTGTTAAATTTGCAAGATAGAGCAAAAACAAAAGAAAAACAAAATTGAGTACATGGGTTAAAAAATTAAACAATTAGGGGGGCAAAAAAAAAGCTAAGATCGCATAGATTTAAAAAAAAAAAAAAATTACCTGCTTCAGTGAGATAGGGAAGGTAAGCCAGCCACATTGCTCAGGAGTTTTGACAACTTCTTTCGTGATTTCCCTCCAAGACCTGCAAACAGAGGCACAAGCAACCACATCCCTCCGAGCAGGCCACGAGGTCTCGCTCGCTTCCACGCGTTGGATTATGTCAATTAGCAACTCCGGCGGCAAGTTCACCCACCGGCTCTGCTGAAACAAAGTTGTAGAAGCCTGCCAAGACGAAGCTGACGGCGCTGACGATGATGACGAGGCCTCAGGGGCAATATGGGATTTAGTCCTGCGATGACTGCCATGCTTAGGCAACATCCCTCTTCTAGATATGTTCCCAATGCCTTCCCTCATCTCCCTAACTATGCTTTTGAACGGCATCCTTACTTGACTATCACTAACTAACACGGTTTCTTTCGTTTCGCTAGAAAACAGAAATCAAAGCAAAGAGAAATGTTGATTACTACAACTACCAACAAATTTATCATGAGTTTCAATCTTAGATTTAGTTATAGAAACCGAATGCGCTAATTTGAGTTCGATTTTCAATTTACCTGGTGGATCAGGGATTGTCGTTGCTCCGCAAAGTTGGATTCATATACAACCTTATTATCCCCAAATGATCGCAATCTGCGAAAAATTTCAAAACTTTCTTAGGTCAGCAACGAAAGAGACTATCTTTAACCAACCGATTTTCTGCTAATACGAAGAATGTACAAAAATAAACAGGGACAACAATAAGCAAAACATTTTTTTCCTTTTCTTAATCGCCAAGAACACCGAAATCTACCTGAAATTAGAAGGAGTGAAGGAAAAGAATATGCGTTCGGAGATCGCAAATTAAAAACATCTTGGAAATTGAAAATCTGGAGATCCGATAGGCAACAAAAACAAATATTTCAGATTCCAACGCTTCTCACGAATCAAAAATCTCAGATCGCACCAAACCAAAAATTTCAAAATAATAGAGAGAGAGAGAGAGAGAGAGAGAGATTCGTGTACCGAGTGAGGAAGCAAATGCGTGGGATTTCTGAACGAAACACCACCGCCAAGAGCAGAAAAAGCAAGTGAGAGAAGAGAAGAGAAGAGAGAGAGAGAGAGAGAGAGAGAGCTTCAAAGAAATCGTGAAGCAAAATAAGGGAATATAGGGAGAGAATCTTATCAATCAAGGCCACCAATGTCTCGAACGAAGCAAAAAAGCTGAAGAGAGAGAGAAATGTAAAGAGAGAGAGGAAAATGGAGGAAAGTGTGGCGACCAGACCAAGGGGGTAGAAGACGAAGAAATGAATAAATTAGGAAAAAATGCCACCCACAGCTTCCGACATAAATGGTGGAAACAGAAACCCTAGATCTGCCATAGCCATGAGCATGAGCATGAGCATGAGCATGAGCATGATCATGAGAATGAGTATGAGCATGATCATCCAGACGAAAAAGCAACCGCCATTGGGTGGGCACCTGAGGGCTCCCACTGGCACAGCCACAACCCCCGTTTCTTTTCTCCTTCTTTCCTTCAACAGCCACACACACAAGGACCACCACCACCCTCCACGCCCTTTCCTTCTTTCTTTCTCGGATCCCACATCCCTCCCTTTGCTCCTTGCCCATTATTATAATTACAACATTATATTTTTATTATTTTATTTTGAAAAAAAAATATTAAAAAAATATGACTTTTTTTTTTGGGGGATTAATTTAATGTAGAAATTCTCCAAAAAAAAAAAAAAAAAAAGGAGAAATGCTAGCGTGTGTGAAGCTCGGAGTGTAATTTTGGTGTTAGAAATCTGTCGACATTTGGGTCCCAGCCAGATAGGAGGCGGGCCTTTGTCGTTTCGCCTTTGTTTCAGCATACTTGTCTCCCCGTTTCTTCGCAGGTTCAAATCGCACGGTCTAATCTGTCCGAATTTGATCGACGATTTAATTCTGCAATTAATCTTTTGATTAAAAAAAAAAAAAAAGGGCAAACCTCCGTTATCACTGATAAAAACTGTTGTTTTAATGTTTGAGTAAAATTTAATCCGTCTAATAATGTAATTTGAATAATCTTGTACGATAGATAATATTAATTAGTTGTAAATACTCGTAGATCATGAATCAAATAATAAAGTTTTTCGTATGGTAAATTAATTTTTTAATAATATGATTTACGATTAAAAATAATTTTGCGCACGTTATAAGATTTTTAATGAGGGCATTTGTAAAATTTTATTTTTAAAAATTTAATTTGATGATAAAAAGCAATTCCCATTAATAGTAAATAAAAAATAAAAAATAAAAAATAAAAAATAAAAGATTCCTAATGTAAAAATTTCCTATAATATATATTATTTCCTTTCAACAATTTGAAAAAAAAAAAAAAATTTCCCGCTAGTAATTATGCTAAACAAGCTATTTTATGGTTCCGACCCAATTATAGATAATTATTCAATCTTTTTGTCCCCCCCCCCCCCCCCCCCTTAATCAGCTGAAAAGGCTTATATAATTAATTAAACACATATAAAATTGAGTGCTACTTACAATGGATTTTTTTTTTTTTAAGGAAAGCCAATAATGGATGATTCCAAATTAAAAAAAAATAATGGATGATAAGTAGTGAGAAATGTAAAGAAATACGAATTATAAAGGGAGTTTAATGGAACATCATTTTCCTGGTCGATGAAGGAAATTACTATGAACAGGTATCTAAGGGATAAATGAATGAATAACATTTCCAAATAATTCTATTTCCAAGCAAAAATGAAATTATGAGAATTTGTTCAATCGGAAAAAAGGTTTGCCGTTTTTTTTTTTATCATGTGGTATGAATCTTATTGCTATTGTCTGATTAATAAGTGTTGTTATTTTAATCATTTGATTAATTTTATAATGATTTGATTTACGATTATCATGTTATAAAATTTATGAAGACTAAAATGTGAAAAAGTTAAAGTAATAGCTAAAATAACAATACATATTAATAAAATAAAAATACATTGTCTATCCTACATTTTGTCCCCTTTTTTAGGGCAAGTCTTGTAGTCTTTATTTATTTCAACTATATCAACGTTTCAAAATTTTCAATTTTCTAACATTTCAAACGGGCGTGCGTTTGAGAAATAATATTTGAAATAGTATAAAATATTATTATTTATAAGTTTTAGACAAAGTTCTAAATGTTTAAAAAAACCAATATTTTGATCACCTGTATATTTTTCAAAAACACTAAATATTTTCTTCTAAAATAATTTCATTCAAATATTTTCATTTAAAATATTTCCATCAAATATTTCTTCGAACGAATTCTGTCATCATGATTTTTTTCCCCCCAGAAAAATCATATCATCATCACCTTTGATGCTTCTTCAAGGGCTTTGGCACATGGTGGAAACTTTTGATTAATCAACCCAAATTATATAATTCATTGTAATATAATGAAGTAATCTCGTGGGGAACATAATTAAGAAAAATAAAATATGGTCGGATCTATTGTTTCCGCCTTTTTAGGGCGGATTATAAAAAGGCGTGGCTTTTTGCGAGGGTATAGATTCTGTGCCCTTGCGTTTTCGTTATTGTATTAATTATTATTAATTTGCTGTTGTTTTCTTTAAAAAAAAAAAATAAGTACGTGTTGCTAAGCTTAGAAGCAAGCTTATCAAATGATAACCTCCACGGCCTAATAATAACGTTATCTTTTTTAAAAAATGACAACAATAAAATAATAAATCAATATTAGAGACATCGGATAAATTATTCAAATTTTACATTACCAATTTAAATGACAACATAATTTATCATTTTACTGAATCTTTTAATTTTAATTGATATAAAACTTATTTAAATATTCACTAAGAAAAAAGACAACTTATGTTAATACTTTAAAATTAGTATAATTAGAGTTTGTGTTTGTTTGTTTTTTTAAAGTATTATTCAAAGTGCGTAGCTAGACAGCAGGCACATAAATGGGTGAAAGCTGTAATTAATAATTTCAAATGTTATTCTAAGTGACATCTCAAGAGTCATTTTGGCTGCTGCATTGCATACGATTTCAGCTTTTGCTGAAAGCAATTTGCTAGCCAACATAGGATAAAAGGCAGTCAATTTTTATGTTAACACAAGAATATAATAAAATTAATAATCATTGATGAGAAATAAATTTTCCTAAAAAGTTGAACTACTTCGATGTAGACACGTTCCCAACTACTTCGATGTAGACATGTTCCCGAAAAATGAAAGGAAAAGAAAACAAAAGAAAAACTTGGATTTAAACACAAATTATTGGTCATACTTCAATAGGTGCTCAAAGTACTCTCTAACAATATTGCATATTTAATTATTGAATATATCAAAATAAAAAGACAAATTATACAGAACAAATAATTTCTTATATGCTTTTAAAGGTTTTAAAAAGTGAGCACTCGAAGGATTGCATAATGATAATTCCGTATTATATATATAGATTTTTTTTTGTTTTTATTGATAGGTATTGTTATATTAGTAATTAAGTCAACATTTT
The DNA here is from genome assembly GCA_035233585.1 of Antiaris toxicaria. Classification (NCBI taxonomy): domain Eukaryota; kingdom Viridiplantae; phylum Streptophyta; class Magnoliopsida; order Rosales; family Moraceae; genus Antiaris; species Antiaris toxicaria. The sequence continues at coordinate 24,882,377 of CP141160.1, read as the reverse complement.
AATAATTCAATTTATGACTAAAAATAATCATACATATCGTGTAGTAAATATTTAATGTGGACATTCATATATACTAATGTTAAAAATCAATTTATGTTTGAATTCATAACACGCAACATAATTAAAAAAAAAATGATATTTTCAAAAACAATAAGCACAAGCAGTAATGTCATTGAATATGAATATAACACCTAATATTGCCCATCATACATAGATGGACAAAATTCAATAATATTGAAATATAAACAAAGAAACTAAAGATGATGAAAATTGGTGGATCATGGAAAATAAAAGAAATAAGAGGAATCAAGCCCAAAGGCATGGATTTGAAATAGAAGACAGCACGCAACAACCAAAGGTCTCTGTCAAAGAAGATCTAAAGACATCGATGGGACCATAACCCACGTTTGCAGAGCAACCATAAGAGCTGACTGCCTTCCCTTCCGAGTACAAACGGTACGCTGCCTCACAGCTAAAAAGCTCCCGTTGACAATACCATTCATGACTTACACGTCTAAACTTGGCCACAACTTTCAACCACCAAAAAAAAAAAAAAAAAGGTTATGTTGTGTTATTCACACACAATCATTGTACATTAATAAGGCAAGCTGTCACACATACTGATAAGAGAAATTGTCTAATTTTTTTTTATAGGAATTAAACGAATGTTTTAAGAAATAAAAAACATAATAAACGTTTATCTGTTTTATCACATATTAGAATAAGATCTAATTATCTTAATTTTTATACACTATATATAGGATAAGATATAATTATCTTAATTTTTATTGTTATATGTAACATAGATTATAGGTTATAGCAAACGATGGTGTATGAAAAACAAACACACAAATGACCTAAGATTATTACAGTGATATCCCTAAAAGGGTAATTTCCTTTTCTTTTTCTTTTCCTTTTTAATTAAAAAAAAAAACCACTTCATCCAATGGACCACACCTTTACTCAATAATGGCACAACATATGTATTGTTAGCTTAATGGAACTAAGGCTAATTCGAGCACTTTTATTATTTAGAGGCCCCAATGTTAGGCTAGGAGGTAAAGACAAATGACTAAAGGTTGAGCCAACATAAAAATATGAACCTACGGTTCCTCTTTTTTGTGCTTCTGCTGCACGTGGAGGTCGCCCTTCTAGTTATTCATAGTACCTGAACACCTAATCCTGTTTTCGAGCTTGTAAGTCTACACACCAAATCCTTGGCACGTGGGAACTGTGGACTTTTCTTATTTTTTTTCTTTCTATAAACAACGCTAAAAATACAATAACGTATTAATTAAACATAGATGGCACAACACAAGATCTGATCCATGTATAAGACTCGCTTTCTATACTTTCTAGATTTTGTTAATAGTAGTATTTGGTATCAATGTTGGCTCTTGCGTTTGGTATTGTTTTCATAATAATTTGTGTTTTTAAGAATTTTAAAAATGAGAATATTTTTGTGATTGTGCTGAAAACATGTTTGGAATTATGTTTGATATTGTATTTTTTCTAGTGAATTTTGGAAATATCAAAGGGAGGGAGAGAGAGAGAGAGAGAATGAAAATAAAAAGTGTTCTCAAAAACAAAAAATAAACAATAAAATTGAAAATGATGTTTTTGAAATGGTTTTGAAAATTAAATAATCAAACATAATTTTAGAAATGTTTATTTTTTATATGATTCCAAAATGGTACCAAATACCATCTAAGTATTTTTCTTCAATTTTGCACACAGATAATGACGTGCATGGCGAAATAGTTGAGAACCAAGTGTATGGTCAATGTAAATTAATTGTAGACAGGTTAACTATCTAAACAAAACAAAGATATCCAAATCTTGTATCTTATTTTTCTGTCTTCATTATTTTTAACACATTGCGTGTTGTATATTTGATAAAATCTTTATTGTTCTTTCGAAAAAATGGCGTAAAATAAATAACTTGTTTGGTGGTGGATACTTATCTATCAAATGTGTTTTATTACATTGTTTTTTTTTTTTTTTGGTTTTTTTCTCAACTTTAACTCTTATGCTCCGTTTAGTGAACGCATTACATTTGCATTGTGTTTGAATGCAATACATTAAATACAATTTGTGTTTGGAAGAAAAGTATTAACATTGCATTTAAATGTAATGTGTGTTTGGGTGAAAAGTATTTGAATTATATTTTAATAATAAATATGTGATGTGATGGATAAAAGTAGAAAGGAAAAAAAGAGAGAGAAAGAGAATATATAATATAATTAATAAAAGTAATAGAAAAAGTGAAATAATAAATAGTGATTATATTAGATTTAAAATGTGATGTGATTGGTATTTGAATGAAATGCTTTTATATTTGAGGAAAAATTGCATTGCATTTAAATATAATGAAGTTTAAAAATGTATACCAAACATATCCTTAATTTTTATTATTTTAATCTTTTTTAATTCATTAAATATGGATTTCAGTTCATCTTCTATACAAACCCAAAGAATTTGGTATAAGAAAAATAAAAGGGGACAAAAACAAAGATACCCATATGAGAGAACTATATTTTATTCACTTCTATATTTACTAGCAATTATTTGGCGTTTTCATATAAAGAAATTAAGAAAAAGAAAGACGCTCTTCATTTGAATTAAGAAAAAAAAAAAAAAAAAGAGGAATGAAATTCATACGGCATGTTACAAGAGTGTGAGATGGTTCTTGGACATTGTACAATAATATTGGGCATGCTTTTCTAATCCTATACATTTTGGAGACCATGATCCACAATGTATCAAAATAGGTCACAGATTGAAGCCATATTAATCACTGATTAAGAAAAGTACGACTTACATGTGATTCGATTATCCTTAACAATTAATTTTTTTTAGTCTAACTTAACATAATTGAATTTGATTTTGGAGAGATGTTAAAACAATCAAATGATGTAGAAGTAGTCCAAAGAAAAAAAGGGTCATTTTGTTTATCCGGCCTATAACTATAACATGACAATACACGCACGTTGTTTGCACAGGGATCATAAAGTATACGACATCACAAAATATTGTAAAAAACACTATATACATGTTTAAGTACGTACATACTATTCTTGGATATAGTGCGGCTAAACTGTACGTCCAAGTGAAAATTTTGGGCAGGGCACTCAATCTGATTTAAACCGACATAAATTCCTAATAACAATCAGATTTGACTGTTTTTTGTTGGAATATAAGATAGTGTGAGAGAGTCCTAACGTGGCTTGTTTAATTGTGTCAGGAAATAAGATATTTATTGATAATAATTAAATTTATAATTTTAGTTTCCTATTTTTTATTATAGAAAGGGGAGTTAGCTTTAGGGTTATTATAAGAGGTTAGCGAAAAAAATATAGAGATTGTGAGGTATGTATTTTTTTTTTTTTGTTTATTTGTTTTACCATAAAGAATTATTGTTATAGTTGAAAGCACTCTCGCATTCAAGACGAATTAGTAGTATGTTCATATATATATATATATTATGTTTTTGTTTATTTGTTTTCTTTGGTAATTTCATTATTATTGGTGATATAGATTAATAGAACATATATTTCCTAATTACATATAGGTGCCTTAATTGAAGTTATTAAAGCACAAAGTTGATACGGATCAATATGTTGTGCTTGAATGATAATTACAAAAGATCAGCAATTAATAAACGAACTGATTTCTTATCGTGATCTACCAAAAAAATCTTTTTCTTTTTTACCTATACAATCCACACAATATTACAGATTTAAAAAAACAAGAAAGAGAGAGAGAAGGGTAAAGCATGTGAAGCAAAGAACACTGAATTTATGTTGAGCATGTGAAACGAAGAAACCAGACAAGTTCTTGACAAACTCAGACAGACTTTATATCAACGAAGGAGACAGCAAGACTATAGAATCACACTCACGTGTTGAGTTCTTGTTCAACTATCTCCATTAATTATCTTTTTATTTTTATTTTTGCTAAAGAATTATATATATTCTTATTTCTCTGATATAATTAGTTGTTCTCATTATTATTACTTTTATATGCGTATAGATATGGTCAAACCTATCGTAGTTTATTAAATATAAATGCCAAGATTTTCTCTTTAGCTAAAAAAAAAAAAGTAAGATTTTCCAATGTGTGTATGAGATAAGGGATGTGTTGGCAACTCTCAGAAAAAAAAAAATCAATTTTTCCTTATTTGGGGTTTTGATAAGATTGTCAGTCTAAATGTTGAAGCCTTCAATATCGAGTTAATAATACAAATGTCTAATCAAACATTATAGTCACTATAATAATTACATTAATGCATTTTTCTAGTTGCTCGCCTTAGGATCTTTGCCAAGTTATATATATTTTCTATTTATTTTTTAATCACTGTTTTTGTACGCGCGCGCGCGCGTGTGTGTGTGTGTGTGTGTGTGTGTGTGTGTGTGTGTGTGTGTGTGTTTGTGTTAAATACTTCACCAACCGAAGATGGGCATGAGCAGTTAATTATCATATCTCTAATTGGCTTCCAATATATATCAGTTGAAAAACGACACTCCTCCATTTGCCCGATTCTTATATATGTGATCTTCCAGAACAAAATCGGCCAAATACTATATGGTCCACTCACGCACTGACGCACCAAACTATATATATATATATTTATATGTTTATATTCTTAGTAGTAAAAATATTCTCCTTGGTCTCGTTTGAGTAGAGTAGTAACTTGAAACATCTAGAAACATATGTTAGGTTTCATGGCATGAGGAATTATGGCAGATCTACCGTTTCAGAATAATTAATCGAGACTTGACTAAATTAATTCGGGGATTGATTGAAATTATCATAATCTCAACAGTGACTTAATTGTAATAATGGGCTATTTGTATATAAAAAAACCTAATAGCTATTCAACCATATGCTATAAAAGTTGTCTGCAAAAGGCCATGCATTCTTAACCACTAGATCAGTTCAGTTGCAAGTAATTAGCATCCCATAAAACCAATGTAAATGGTTAGTTAAATCAGCGAGTTCAAATCTCAAGCTACAAAAGCCTAGCTAGTTCTACTTATGTCAATTTTGGATAGTGACTATCAGACATTTTCATAGATTCAAAAAAAAAAAAAACGTCAAAAAAAAAAAATAAAAGCCATGCACAGGTGCAAAGTTAGGTGCATGTCCACATGCAAGCTTTTTGTTCCTTTTTTTGTTCCTGAATTAAAAGTCCAAAAAGAATATGACTGAAATTAGCAAATCCTCCTAAAGCGTGATTTAAAATGCCTTATTACACGCTAATAAATAACAATGAACACTCTATTATTATATTATATCTCTTAACCAGGAGCGCGTTACTCAAGTTTCACCAATTATAATTAACAATAAAAATACTTGAAAAAATGATCTTATGAACTCTAATTAAATTGAATATTAGATTGGTAGCAGTGATAGAACCACGTTTAACCCTACTCATATTTTTAAAAATTAAATTCTAGCCTTAAAATTTATATAAATGTTCTATTGTACCCTTATTTTAAAGAAAAATTACAACTATATCCCACTCAAATTTTGAGATTTTAATGTATACTTCCAAAAAAAACATAGAATTTAGTTATTCACTTATTTTATAAAAAAAATTATTGTGTCCATATACAATTATTATATTATAAAATTAAATCCTTTTTTATGGAAAAAAAAAAAAACTTTTAACGTTTTAACTGAAACTACTTTTTGACTCTCCTAATTAGTAGGAACAAGCCTTCATATTAAATATCTTGAATCATCCAACACTCGATTAATCTTCAACCACAAATCCATTATGATAGTCCATTACTGTTGTCCACCCGGCCATTGGCGTCCACTTGCAAGTTGCACCATAGAATGTTTTAAATGAAAAAAATAAAGTAATACTGGGATTTGCCTGTTATGGGCAACACATAGACATACCTAGCTTGAGCATTTGAAAACAAAACAGGCGGTTCCAAGCTTAAGATGGAAACAAAGAGAAAAAAGAACCAATGTATAATATTGAGGGAGACAGATGTGAAAGATAAGGTGGAGCCCTACTCCCATGTAAATTCCGATGGGATGTGTAGGAATGCTTTTATTAATATGTGCATATATATATATATATATGCCCTAGCTACGACTGTATGGAGGTCCTGCCAACTGGAATGGAACTGATTGGCATCTTCAATTCTTAATTATAAATATAAATTCATATGTGTGTGCTTGTATACATATATATATATCCATTACAAAAGATGATAAATAAATTAATAGGTAGACAAATAGAATAGTGATTATAAAAAATGAATTAAAATTCTTAAAATTTCAACGCGGATAAGCCTTGGGTCATGCAACACGTATGCGCCCATGCCCATGCTCCTGCTCCTCCTCGTCCTCACACTTTAAAAATGGTTTCTTGCATGTAACGTTTAGAGAGCCAATGCCAGCTAGCTTGTTTTTTTCTTTTTGGAACCAAATCTTAAATCTTTGTTTTTTTAATTATTTGTTAAACTTATGATATAATAATAATAACAATGAGAAAGAATATGTATTATGAGAAAAGAAAAGGAAAACATTCTTGGATTTACAATTGTAAAAAAAAATCAAAGTTACAGCAAAATTTCAATTGAAAGCGTTCTAAAGATGTTTATTCATTTCTACGGATAGGTAATTAAGTAGGTAACATAATTCACATCAATTAGCAAAATATTTACAATTATTTAAAAAAAAATTCAAAGTTAGGTACTATCTACCATTCCAAATCCGATAACTAGGTAACAAAATTGAAGAACAAAAAATATGATCAGATTAAGCAATGAATTGACATGACACAATTTCAAATACGCGTCCAAATATAATAATAGAAAACAACTTGTGCTCCTTTTTTCACGTCTATGTGTTTGGGTGCAAAACTTGTTCTGCTGTCCCCACTTCATAGCAAATCAATGATGCGGCATGAATTTATGATAATCCATTTTGGTGGCTATAAGTTATTTTTCTCCTTGGTTGCACCCATTACAGATGTTGTTTTGAATAATTTGATGTTTCCGATTCTTTTATCTTTTATTTACGAAACATTTGGTTCTCACTTATTAAAAAGAAAATAAAAACTCCATTAGATTTCGGGCATGAAAATTTTTATCTAAACTAAGCTATTATCTTAGTGGGGTTATGTTTCTGGTTCACCTGACTGCGTGACAGCGTGACTATTTTATTGACGATGGCCCCCAAATGGGATATATCCTGTGGCTTGTGCTTGTTCAGATCCTAACCTCTCTGGTTCCATCATGAACCCCATCAAAGAGCGGGGAAGAAAATAAAGATCTTTGCATATTACCACAAACCAAAGATCACGAAGATGGCAAGTGGGTCCCAATTAGGGCGTTGCATTTGCTGTAGCCATTAAAAAAAATACTGAAAAACAGCTTGCAGCAACTATATATATTACCACCAATATTGTGCACAACATTTATAATATTGATATCTGTATTTTCTACGTTAGTACAGGTTGAAGTTTTATTTATTTATATCATTTTTCAATTGCTATGAATCAATCATAACTGGTGGTCAACTTTGGATTGGCTACTGTGTAGCCCAACAAAACAATGGGATTATTAGCTATTTAGCGCGACATTGGCTGAAGCCCAATATCAGCTCATTTGTTTAACCGTACCAAGTATTTTGGAGGACTTGAACTCGATGTTGAAGTCAAATATAAAATCACCGTTTAGTTACACCAATGAAAAACTCGACTTAACTATAATATCAAACACTTTTTGTTTTTAACCTGAATAAAAAGGGAAATCGATGGTGATAGGTGGTGTCCTTACTCTGCTAGTCTATCATTCATTTAAAAATCTAAATCATGAATGGAATATTACAAAGTCCCGATCTATTTTCTCATCAAGTTCAACCTATGGTTATTTAATCTACAATAAGTAATTCATAGCTCCCAAAATGAAGGTTTGGATATGTTAAACTAAGGTTATGGATTTGGGATTCTAACTCTAGTACTGAGACTGTAAGAGATCTAAAAAGATATTCACGATGATTATGTCATCACCACAGACGGTAAATACATCATTATTATTGTTATAGTTATTTTGACAAACACCCTAGATAGCCTTCAAAGGACCGTCACTAAGCATTGTGCATATATGTTTCTAGCTCTCCCATGTCTGACTCAGAATGAGCGAATTTCTCTACGATCTAGAAGGATTTATTCTCGTGATCATCTCTTAAATATTTTAGCACAAGGAAAAAGGACCAGAAGAAATATGAAAAGCCAAGTCCAAACAAGGTTCAGTTGTCTGACTTTGTCACGCACAGCAATAAACAAACTTTAACGTTATTTATTTTATCATCAATTAAAGGCAAGGAAAAGGAATACTAATTCAAAAGAAAAGTACTAGACAAGAGATAACGAAAGCGGCCTCGGTACAAGTTTGATCTTATTTTCAGGCACTAAATCGTATCGAGTAATGTTGGACTTTTAGATATAACGTACACTTCTTTCACTATCTTATATAAAAAGCCAAAAAAGAAAATCCATGCAATAACCAAAAAAAAAGTCAAAATCCTTTTGTTTAGTACAGTTGGCATAATATGATTAATAGGCCAAGCTGCAGCATGATTTCTACAACGGACGCAACATGGCGCTGCCCGCAGAATAACGTAGTAACACAGACACAATATTTTATTATCCATGAGGTATTAATTGAAAAAAACTCGTAGTTCACTGATAATATATAGGATAATTATTATCTTTTTTCTTAAATATTCTTATTAATCTATCAGTCTGTTTGGATCATAAATTTGAATGGTTAGTTTGAATAAAAATTTAAACTTTTTTTTTAGAATAACACAATAGAAAAAAATTTGAATTATAGGTTTAAATTATAGATCAAAACAGAATTATGTGACAACTAAAATTTTGAATCTCTCCAACTTTTCAAACATTTCTTTCGTCTGTCTTAAGCAGATACATGAATCATGGCACATATATTAATTCCCTAGGTACAGCCGGTTAATATACTTGTAATTATAGCAACCATTTAGAATATTTGATCTCTCTAATGACCGCAAATTAATCTTGTTGTCCACACGTTTTCGTGAAATTGATAATCAAGAAAACGGCTCTTTCTTTCAGTGGCAATCATTCAGATTGGCCTTATAAAAATCGACAAACACACCTCGGCCATTGGAAGACACCAAACAAACATTCCTATTAGTTTCTTTTTGCTTATATAATTTCATGTTAACAAACTAGCTAAATATTGTACTTAATTTCTCTATTGTGTTCTTTGCCAACAATACTAAGATGGCGTTCAGTGGTAATTATATAATTTTCTTTGTTTTAGCACTATCTGCCTTTGGTGCTGTATCCCTATCCGGAACCGACCCATTGACCAATTCGTCGGCGGTTCTGTTGAGGGTTGACCAGTCGGGAAAGGGTGATTACACGAAGATACAAGACGCCATCGACGCGGTGCCTTCAAACAACAAGGAGCTTGTGTTTATACTGGTGAAGCCAGGAATTTACAAAGAGAAGGTTACAGTGCCTGCGAATAAGCCTTTCATAACCCTAAGTGGCAGAAAGGCTTCGGGGACTGTCATAACATGGAGCGAAAGTGGGGGGATATTTGATTCTCCTACCATGGCGGTTTTGGCTTCTGACTTTGTTGGGCGGCATCTCACTATTCAGGTACATTTTTTACTATTCATGTTTGTGGTTTGTATTTAAAAAGGGGATAAAAGTTTTGTTGCGCAAACTAGATAAAATCTTACTTGACATAAAACTGCTAGAATTTCAATAATAGTACTTTACAATTTGAATTTGGAGTTTGATTTAATGATCCAATATATCTTTTAGTATGTTATGTAATAAAATATGACATTTAAATTGTTATATAACAATACTTATTCATGAATATATCGCTATATGTGTTGTCTTAGCCAATATAATTGGTGATGTTTCTTAATAAGCATTTTTCTAAAACATTAATTGCAAGTTGATATTCCAACATCATATTTGTGATCTTAACTGCAAGTTGATATTCCAACATTATTTGTGATCTTAATCAAATAATTTAGCAACAGTTTAAACAGTCATGACTTTAAATATTCAAAAGAATTATTTGAACAAAATGGATATATGATCGGTGTAAAATTAGTTTTATTTTATTTTTAATTAACTAAGACCGATCAACTGAAATTAATTAGTTTTTGTCTATAATTAAATTACTTGAGTGCACTAGCAGACTGCCATTGACTTTGACCATATATTTATATATATATATCTATATATATATGTTAAACAATACATGGTACGTACTTATCTCTTCTCTTAATTTCTTTTGCCCCAAGAATAATAATCTCCTAGCTAATAAACAATATTTTGAAATACAATTTGCAGAACACATACGGGTCTAACGGTAAAGCAGTGGCGTTGAGGGTATCGGCAGATAGAGCGGCGTTCTACGGCTGCAGAATCCTATCTTATCAAGACACCCTTCTGGACGAGATCGGCAGGCATTACTATCAAAACTGCTACATTGAAGGCGCTACCGACTTCATTTGCGGAAACGCAGCTTCTCTCTTTGAGGTACGTAGAAGATGCACGAAAAAATAATTGCATGAAACAATATAACACATTATCATGAGAAATAAACTAAGGGGGTGATTGGAGAGATGTTTGGAGATATTATTTTTGAGTTAGAAAAAAATTGTTTTGAAAAATATATTTAAGAGAAAAAACTATTTGGGGTGAAAAAATAAAAAATTTTAAAATTTTTTATAGAAAAATAATATCAATATAGATATTGTTCATTCCTTTTGAAATTCTATGTAATTTAAAAAAAAATTATCTTATTTGGACTTGTACTTTTAAAGTTATGAACTTTTAAAATTCGGAGTTTACTATAATATTTTTGAGATGTAAATAGTAAAAAATAGTGAAGTTTTGGAAAAAAGTTGGTTTTGAATGTCTTATAAAAACATGTTCCAAACATGTCCTAAAGAAACGTGTTTTATCTTTTTTTTTTTTGGCAGAAGTGCCATGTTCATTCGCTTGCCGAAGGAACAGGCGCTATCACGGCGCAGCAAAGGGAGTCTCCTTCGGAGGACACTGGCTTCACCTTCTTGGGCTGCAGCATCACCGGTACAGGGACGGCCTTGCTAGGAAGGCCGTGGGGAGACTACTCTAGGGTCGTGTTTGCCTTGAGTTACATGTCTAATGTTATACTTCCCCAAGGCTGGGAAGACTGGGGAGACGAATCCAAACGAAGGTATTGTTAGAATAGAGATGCCGGTTTTATTAATTGGAATCTCTTATCAGTTGCTTGATTGGTTGAAAAATCGACAAAATTAAAAAAAATAATGTAAAATTGATAAAATTAAATATAATAAGGTTCACAGAAGTACTTCATCAATCGTAGAATTTTCATATTTTCGGTGTCATAAAATATTGTTTATTCACCAATAGAATTTTATCGAACATTTTCTTCTTTTAACTCTTCTAAATCAAACTACGCAACCACTTTGATATGGTACAAAAATTAAGCAAGAAATCTCCAGTTAGCAAGCTAGAAATTCGATATCTAGCTTATATATGAAGCATATACACACACATACACACACACACACACACACACACACAAGCTAATAATATTTTCTTGCTGTTTTTTATTTTATTTTATTTTGCAGTACTGTGTTTTACGGGCAATACAAGTGTTATGGACCTGGAGCAGTTACGTCAAAAAGAGTGAAATGGGCACGTAACCTTACAAGCGTAGAAGCTGAACCATTCATGACCAAGGACTCGATCGACGGCAAAGCGTGGATCCGGCCAGTGCCAACCAGTTTCAGGAGGGCTTTCAATGCCGGAAATCATTAAGGAGAAGGAAATAAAATTTATTAATTATTTAACCATTATTAATTAATAATATGTTCACTTTTGCATTTGTGAACACAGAAAATTATTCTTTACAAGAACGTGTATGAGTAAAACGTATATTATTCTTTGTTTCGATATGTAAAAATGATTCTTTATTACGTCGTCTGTCGTGTATATATACATGTATGTAAAAATTGATACTCTATGTTAATAAAAGTGATATTTACATATATATATTTTTTCTCTCTATGTAAAAATTGACTAGTTATTTATTTTATCAACAAAGTGATAACTGTTTTTTTTTTTAATTAATCTTTCACTTAAACAGAGAAATTAATGTTGCCTTGTTATATTTCTCTTTACTAATTTTTAATTCAAAGATGATATGGACTGAAATGATTAGCGGTCATGAATGCGTAAAAGTCGTTGGAATCGACCAAAAAAAAAAAAATACAATGAGCGGATAGCGTGTCTTTTTTTTTTTTTTTTTTTAAATTTAGAAGTGAAAAGATTTAAATTTATAGAGTCAAAAGATAAAATTATAAATTGTTAGAATTTACGGTGGATGATTTTTTTTTTTTAAGTTATGCCAAAATATATTATCAAATTAGTCCTTACATCAAATGATTTTTATATATCTTGGCCACTTATAAAATAAAATAAACATTATTATAAGGCACATATGATATTTAGCACCATCTATTAATGGAAGGTGGATCACGTAACTTATAAACAAAGCTCATCTTTTATTAATGATAGTGTTTAATACTAATGATATCCTAAGTATTTTTCTAAAACTTGTGTGTATCAAGACTTAATTGCCACGTATAACGAGCGGATAATGTGTTTTTTTGTTTTAAATTTAAAAGTGAAAAGATTTAAATGTTATAGAGTCAAAGATAAAATTATAAATTATTAGATTTTATCTACAATTATAATAGATAATTTTTTTTAAGTTATGCTAAAATATATTTTCAAGTCCGTCCTTATATCAAATAATTTTTATAAATCTTAAACTGTCATCAAATAAAATGAGTATATTTATATGACACGTATGATATTTAGTACTATTTATTAATAAAAGGTGGATTGTATAGTGTAAACTCATAAATAAAGTTTATCTTTTATTAGTAATGGTATTAAACACTAGTGATATCCCAATTATTTTTCTAAACTGACGTGTAGCATGACTTAATTGCCATGTATGATGAATGGATAATGTGTTTTTTATTTTAAATTTGGAAGTGAAATGATTAAAATGTGATAAAGTGAAAAGATAAAAATTATAAATCGTTAGATTTTATCTGTAATTATAATGGATGATGTTTTTTATTTTAGTTGTGTCAAAATATGTTATCAAGTTAGCCCTTACACTAAATAATTTTTATGGATCTTAACTCATTATAAAATAAGATAAGCATTATTATAAGGTATAAATAATATTTAATATTATCTATTAATAAAAAGTAAGTTTCGCAGAACCAGTTGCAAATAAAATTTATCTTTTATTAATTGTTATCTTTAATATCAATGGATATTTCAAATATTTTCCTAAAATTTACGCGTGTCATGGCTTAGGTGCCGTTTGGCAACAATATTGCATTTTAATTTTACTTAAATGCAATATAATTTTACACCAAACACAAATTTTGTAATAGTACTATGAAAACAATTACTATTCAAAATATTTTTAAAACAATCACATCAATTTTTTAATTTCACTATTTATCTCTACTTTTATCAATCACATCAACTTTTCAACTCTAAAATACTTTTTATCTAAACACACATTTCATTCAAATACAAAACAAATACTTTTCAACCAAATATAATATTTAAAAAATAAATTTTATTCAAATACAATCAAAATACAATGTGTTTATCAAACGTCGTCTTTAATTGTCAAGTATGATGAGCAGTAACATATATTAGGAATACTCTAGGCTAACATAGTACAAAACTATTTGTACATTGCCAATTCTATTTTCTCTTGACACACATCACCGTAACTGATGTCTCTTTCTCCTGCAAAAACAGTCAATGGCAAGTAAACATCTATCTATAGATACACCCACATTTATACACAGAGAACTAGGTCCCACAGAAAATTGAAAGAAAATATCTGACTTCTTTGGGCTTGCCGCCTTGCCGCAAACCTGTGGGCTGGTATGGAAGTGGCAGTGGATCAGCTCTACGACAAAATAATTGGGATAAGATCAAAGTTAAAAAAAAAAGAATGGGATAACATTTTCAAAAATTAAAATTAAAAAAAGAAGAAGAAAAAGATAAGGACCCACCATAAATGTTGAAGCGGGCATATAAAATGTCTATCAACGAATTGAAAAGAATATAAATTTTTCGTCCTTAGTTAAACTAAAACAATTTCAGCAAAATAATGGGTTCTCTAATGTCAGGATGGGACTCTCCAGTCCTCGGTTCTAAATCAGGTAAATCATACTTTCTAGCTTCACTACAAATATATATATTTTTTTCAATTAAACAAGTTATTTTGTTTGGAAATTTACTGAGTTTACTGAGATCGTGATGTTTCAGCTGTATACAAGCGAAATCGGTCACTCACAAACGAGGAAATTGAAGCTTTTTGGAGATCAAAGCAGAAAACAGTAGAAGAACATCTTAAAGAAATTACTGGCCTCTCAGAAAACGAAAACCATGAGGTTCACTTTATTTAATTACTTGAAGAATATTCAATTACAAGTTCACAGCTATATATATATATCTCTCTCTCTCTTTTTTTTTTTTTTTTTAATTTTCTATATGAGTACAAATTATGCACTGGAATATGTTCTCGAACTTGATATATATATATATGTATATAAAATTATCGCAGGAAATTATTAGCAAATTTGAGGAGGACTTTGGAAGGAAGTATCAGAGATCAAGCTCCTTTCCTCCGCATAGCAAAAAGGATACTGGTAATCTGATGAACGTGGATGCTACTGAGACAAGCATCGACAAGCTCATCAAGAAAAATGGCTGGTAATTAGATGTTTGTCTGATAAATTGTTCCATGATACACTGTAGTAGAGGTCCTTTGTCAGTATAATTTGATAGTAATTTTTTATTTAGAAACTTTTAACCAAAAAAAAAAAAAACTAATTCATTTATAATAAATTTTTTATTTAAAATTTTGTTATATTTATAGAAATATATGTACATATACAATGGATCTAATGTTGGGTGGTTTCCTTGTCGCAGGTGGACGAGGAGCAACTGGGCATTTCTAAACGAGCCACCGGTGATTGAGGGCGCTCCAAATAAGTACGTTTCACAGTTCCACGTAGCCAATCTGGCCCCTTCCAAACCACATGCCTCTGACGGAATTGCTACTAACTGAATTACCCTACTCGGCCGTGATCATGATTTCCGTCATATATATATATATATACACACGCACATAAAAATATTATGTAATTATATATATATATATACTATGATCAACCGTTGTGCCTTGTGGTGTTAAAGCCTAGAGTTGATTAAGCTGTCCCATATAATGAGAGGTGTTTGTGTGTGTATGTATCTGATCATTTGTATTCAAAGTTAATGTGGTGTTAATTTGTAAATATGCATTTTCTGGGTACTATGAATATTCATAATTGCTTCATTCTTCTTTTTATTTACTTTTTTTGTTTTGTTTTTGTTTTTGTTTGTTTACCTTTTAATGGGGTGAGGTGTTGTAGCATTGTATAATGATTGATCATTAGTTGATAAATTGTTTGATTTCACTTGAAAATGTAATGAGTTGTGGTTTTTATTTATGTTCTGTTTTATAAATTCAAATTTATAATTTAAATAATAACTTTAACTTGTAATGAAAGAAAAAATGTGAAATAGAAAGTGAGATTAGCCTTGAAAGAATCTTGGCCCATGTGGTGTTATCCATTATGACATATGGCTGTCGTGAGTAGGTTATGGTGGGATGTTGACGAGGATGGAGATTATGACTTCCAATTGATGAGCTTGTCATTATCATTGCCTAAGGGATAAGAATTGTGTCCCCATGGGAGCGTGGTTACTGCAAGATTTTTTTTATTTTTTTTCTTTGTTTTTCACTTTTATGAGATACACTAGCGTGAAAAGTTTTTTATTTTTTATTTTTTTGAAAATTTGAAAATAGGCAAGCAATTGAAGTAATTACCTAGAAGGCATATTAAAGGACAGAGGATGATACGTGGGCAGATTATAAAGGATCAAACTACCAATCATATCCTTCTTAATGGGCAAGCAATTAATTCATGAGCTTTCACAGGAAAAACTTAATTTGGAGTGCAAGCCAGCTCATAAAGAGAGGGGGGAAGAAATCTTTTATCAAGCTCATCTGTACAATTAACATATATGTGTGTTAAATTCATCAATTGCTTTCGATATTTTTATATTAATCAATTGCTTTCGATATTTTTTTTTTAAACAAGCATCATATCGTACGGTCCTCACCCAATCACACACATACACATACGCCGACGATACTAAATAATGTCATTTAATTATATTTGAATATAATTTATTTTTTTAGGATTGTATTTAATTAAAAAATATTTATTTTATATTTAAATAAAATGTGTGTTTGGGTAAAAAATATTTTAGAGTTAAAAAATTGATATGATTAATAAAAATAGAGTTAAAAAATTGATGTGATTGTTTTAAAAAATTTTTAAATAATAATTATTTTCATAATATTTATATTTAAATATAAAATTTTATATTTAGTTTAAAATTAATTTTCATAATATTAAAAAATGTTTTCAAAACAAATCATAAGTCTAAAAAAAAAAAAAAAAAAAAACACCAGCAACAATAACAACATAAATTGTAAGCACTTTTGCGGTGGCCTTATTCCTTACGTAAAACACGTTTTTATTTAGAATTAGTTTAGATTATGAGTTTGAATTAAAAACTTTGAATTAAATTTAAAATGAATTAAATTATAAATTAAGTTTTATATTTAGTATTCTCTTAAATTAAAAATGTTTAAATAATAAAAGTTAAGTTTGAATTTATATTGTATATCATGTTTTTTTTATGTGATTAGTATGAATTTTTTTTAATATGACAAGAAATTTATAAATAGTATTTTTGAGTTTAAAATATTATATAAATTATATATTATAAAAAGCTTGAAATAATTTAATAAATTTAATATAAAATTAAATTTAAACTTAATTTTTTGAATTAAGCCTACGATGTAAATGATCCTTTATATTTATTTTCCATTTAAGGGAAGGAAAAAAAAAAGCTCACAAAGGTATCTTTGGAGAGTTCTACTGCATTCCAAGTCTTTTCTTGATTAGTACACAATATTTGTATGTCCTTTTTTTTTGCCCTTTTTTAGGCAGGAACAAAATATTACATAAACACTAATAATTGAGCTTGAATAAGTTTTCTAGTGTGACCGTTTAGAATCTAGAGTGGAGCCCATGACTTGATAATTTATGATTATAATGTCTCCATGGCTTTTGATCTTTTTACTAAAATAGATAAAAGATACATGTTATAATGTTCATGTCATGCCATAGACGCTGGATATCCATTGCAAGCATGGTGCAAAAACGTTATTATGCTCTTTATAATTATTTGTTTTCTTGGCTAGCAATATTTTTTACAAAATATCCCTAGTGGATCCTCTATATATATTTACTTGGTAAAGACGATTCCTCCATTTTTTTAATTAATTATAAAGTCTAAACTAACAGAAACAAATGGTACAATATCACATCTTCCCGAATTTAAATTTATGTCCCACGAGCAAGCTATTCTTGAATTATTAGGCTCATATAATTAAAGTATTTTTAATGCTATCTTTATTTTCTGTCCCGGACTTCATACGCCGTCCTGTTAGGGGGGGAAATGTCTTCTCATGGCTAAAACAATATATATATATATAATGTCTTGTATTTTATAGATAGACACATTCTTGTAACAATTAATTAATTTATATCTAATTTTCTATTTAAAATCTTGTAGTATGATATTAATATTATATATCTGGATGTTGATGTAAACCATAAATTTATCATTTAAAAATATTTTATTGAAATCTATTATTTATTATAATATAAAAAAAAAAACAGTTTCAAATGTTGTTTTGTAAGGATGCTGAGCAATGGCTTATCATATAATATACACATACACACACACATTACTTGGTTCGGTCCTGTTAAATTACACCGGGTCGTTGAGGTGGTAACATCAAAACCGAACTTGATATGTCATGTCATAGAGGTAGAGCTAATTGTCATAGCTTATTTATTTGTCAATCTTCTGCTTCTTCTTCTTTTCCCCCATTTAGCTGAACATTCATTTTCATGGAAACTATTACTCAGTTGGTAAGGAGTAGGGCGGTAACTTGAATCATGATATAAAAAGTTACACAAATGTTATACAAAATTAACAGATTTAGGTTTTCTATAAATGGGCTCGGGTCAAAAATAGATTTACATGATTAACAAAATTAATAAATAGATCGGGTTTGGGTTTACCTCCTAACACAGATTGACACGATTAACTATATATATTTTTTCTTAATTATATATGATTTAAAATAAGAGTTTCATAGTTAATAAAGTATAAATAATATGAATTTTAAAACTTTGTAAGTAAATTTTATTTATTTTTTATAAATGAAATGATATATTGACTAATAAACATATTAAAATATTACAATTATATTAAATAAGTCATTATTTTATTTAAGCTGGTTAATTCGGGTGACACGATTAATATGATTAATATATAGGTTAGGGTTGCATTTGAGATTTTGATACAAATATTAAATGAATTAAGTTTAAGTTTAGTGTATAATAATGTTAATTGAAAAGAATAACATGATAAGAATACCATAAAATAATATGAATAGGTAATCCTTGTACGTATGGAGTTGTCATTTTTAACTGTTGACTGTCGTTTGTTGCGGAATTAACAGCAGGTCATTCTGGATCACTTCCCTTTCATGTATGGATCAAGTCTAAAATTTAGGAGGGTCCTATTCGGGGTAAAGCTCATGAAACTTCGTTACTACGGCGGTCGCATTTGTTTTTCCGTAAAATAACTTTAGCTTGCAATTCACTTTCCTTTGCTTTTAGCCTATGTTTTGGGGCTCCCGGTTCAGTCAAAAATTTCAAAAAAGTTTTTAACTTTTTTTTTCCCCCCTTAAATTTCTCGGTTTTATCCTTCACCTAACCCCAACGCTGAATGAGCTACGTACAAAGGGATGATTTCGACTTTCACTAGTAGGCCTCAAGTTCAACCAACACTTTGCTGAGATGTTAAGCGACCCATTAGTTTTGCTATCATTACCCATGGTTAATTTTCACCCCCCCACCCTCCACCCAAAAAAAAAAAAAATAGAAATCATTAGCTATCAAAAATAATATATGGAACAATTTTGTCAATACAATGTTATTTGTCACGTTAACCAATGAACATTCTAGAAAATCAACACTCACTACGATGAGCACTGACCATTTCCTTCATACATTGCAATCAGCAATTTAATTTAGAAAAATGCTTTGAACATAAGTGGTATTAAATAATATAATTAATAGAAATTTAGGTTGTCCTCTTAATCAGTTTTATGTTATGGAATGTACTCGTTATTAAATCTACCACTAACATTATTCAATATTATTAAGGGGTGTTTGATAAACGCATTACATTTTGATTGTATTTGAATAAAATTTGTTTTTTGAATAAAATGTGTGTTTGGATGAAAAATATTTTAAAGTTGAAAAGTTGATGTGATTGTTTTAAAAATATTTTAAATAGTAATTGTTTTCGTAACACTGTTATAAAATTTGTGTTTGGTGTAAATTTATATTGTATTTGAGTAAAATTAAAATGAATTTTTCTCTCCAAACAACACCTTAGTTAGTTTGTCAATTAAAAAAGAGAGAGAGAGAAAAATTAAACAAGAACAAAAACAAAGACAACAACTAATTGCACATCAACTGTCTGTATGCCAAAAAAAAAAAAAAAAAAACTGATTAGTTGATTTTAATGACAAGGTTTTTAAGGTAATCTACCCACTTCCTCTTGTCAATAAAAAGAGCTCTAAACTTGGCCACATTGGGAAAACACTTCCACTCTTCTCCTAATTTCCCTATTCCTTCACAACTAGCACTAATTGGAAACTCTTTGCTTCTTTTAGCCAAATAAAATCAATCCAATGGCGGAGAAAAGCAAGATTTTGATCATCGGAGGCACCGGCTACATCGGCAAATCCATAGTCGAAGCGAGCGCCAAGTCTGGCCACCCCACATTTGCTCTGGTCAGGGAGAGCACGGTCAACAACGACCCTGTTAAGGGAAAACTCATCGACAACTTCAAAGGCTTGGGCGTCACTTTGCTCTATGTGAGTGAGTTTGTGTACTTAAAACTTGCACAAGATATATACATATCCCTTTCTCTTTGTAAATTTTGAGCGACACGTCAAAATAGCTATATATATTTATACATATACATATGTATGATTTCTGTTGTTGTTTATATATGTAAATGTATTTGCAGGGCGATCTTTATGATCATGACAGTTTAGTGAAGGCGATCAAGCAGGTTGACGTGGTGATATCGACTGTAGGTCACTTGCAGATCCGAGATCAGGTCAAAATCATCGATGCCATTAAAGAAGCTGGTAACGTTAAGGTTGGCACATACTTAATATATATATATATATATGTGCATATAGACCTAGAAACATATATACATATATATACAATGATGATCTCTCTCAAACAAAAGCTATACTGTGATTGACCTTTTGGTATTTTAGTTTAATTAGTTCTATTTGGTTGAACAATATTATACTGTGGATTTATGTGTGTCAAATAAACAAAAAAATATCAACAAATTATTGTTAACTGTTCCCACCGTATAATTTTATAATTTAGTGAGAACAAATAATATATTACGTTGTATATAATTTGGAGTGAGACAGGATGCAACAAATTTAAAACCCGGAAGCCGATCTCTTCCTTTGAAAAGAGGCCAATCCTCGTTTGGACGGGAAGTTCATTTTTAGAATAAAAATTTTTTTATTTCGGATAAGAAAGTCTTTTTATTTTTAAAAATAAGTTGGTATTTAAATGTGTAAAAAATTTTCCTTTTAGAAACAAAAAATTATTTAGAAGGAAAAGATATAGTATTAAGAAATATATATTATGAGAAGATAGGAAAAGATTCATTTTCATTTTTTAAAAGTGAACTATAGATATGTTTAAACAAAATTCCTTTTTTTTTTTTTTCTAGAATGAAAAAAATGATGAGAAAAGCTTAAAACAAATAATTGTTTGCAATTTTTTTTTTTTCATTTCAGAAGTGAACCTCTCATTTAAATATAGTCTAAAATATCGCAATCTAAAGTAGATTTAATTAAGACCCGTAATAAACTATTATAAAATAAAACTATGTATATTTTTGTGTAATAATTAGCTAAAATTAAAATTTTTACATACAAAATAGCATGACAAATATCAATTTTTAAATTTTCTTGAAAAAATTAGGTGCTATTTGAAAATCACATTTTGCTCCATTTTGATCCATTCCATTTCATGGACCATTCAAGCAAGCGTTTGGTAATCCATTTTCAAAATGGAAATTGACCATTTGAAAGTGCTCAAAATGTACCACTCAGTTGTTTTTTCGAAATTGAGGAGGCCCTTATATTTTAACCTATTCCGGTAATTTAGTGCAACGCACCACATCTTTCCATTTTGTTTTATAGCTTCTATCTGTTCTTTCTATGCTTTAAGATGTCTTAAAATTTTCATTTTAAATTCGTTTGATATGATTCTTTATTTCAATGCCTTTAGAGCGAAAAGAGGCACGAAATAAGGATATTGAGATTTTCTAAAATTTTTTAATGTATATCCAAAAAACTTTAAATATTTCTGTTTAAATAATCTCATTTAAAATGTTAATATTAAAAAAAAAACGTTTTTCTTAAGTCCTTAGATATTAGAAAAATGTTAATAAACATCATTAGTATTAAATACTATCACTAATCGAAGGTAGATCCCACCAAAATGGATCATATCATAAACTATACCTTCTATTAGATGGTGGTGTTTAATACCACTGGTGTTCTTTAGTATTACCACTGGTGTTTAATACTACTAATATCTTTTAGTATTACTATAAATATTAGTGTTGTCACCTAACACTATTGACTTTTCAACTTATAATTAAGGGGGTGTTTGGTAAACGTATTGCGTTTTAATGTAATTCGTTTTTGAGTATTGTATTTGGTTAAAAAATATTTGTTTTGTATTTGAATAAAATGTGTGTTTTGATGAAAAGTATTTTCGAGTTGAAAAGTTGATGTGATTAGTAAAAGTAGAGATAAATAGTTAGAGTTAAAAAGTTGATGTGATTGTTTTAAAAAACTTTTGAATAGTAATTGTTTTTGTAGTACTGTTAAAAATGATTGTATTTGAATGTAAAACTTTACATTTTGTATAAAATTAGTATTCGTAATATCAAAATTTGTTTACCAAATGTGCTCTAAGAGACCGACTAATCATATACGCCTTTTGGCAATATACATGCATTTTCAGAGATTCTTGCCATCAGAATTTGGCACCGACGTAGATCATGTGCATGCAGTGGAGCCAGCAAAATCTGCATTCGCCAGCAAGGCCCAAATTCGACGTGCGATAGAGGCAGAAGGAATTCCGCACACTTACGTGGCATGCAACTGCTTCGCTGGCTATTTCCTACCCACGTTGGCTCAGCCGGGACTCTTTGCTCCTCCTCCTCCCAAAGACAAAGTCACCATCTTAGGCGATGGAGTTCCCAAAGGTACAACACATATTTATATAATTATCTTCTCAATTCATAACATGTCTTTCTTATTAACCACAATTAATCCTCTAAGCTTATCATGTGTTTGTAGTTCAAGTTTAATAATATCAGTTAAGTTAGTGTCATAAGTACGTATTTGCATCTTACGTTTCCTGCATTTTTTAGACTTTTGCGTGCTTTTTCAAACTGTTCGCCGAACTTTTTGACTTTTACAGTTAAAAATCATTAGTACGCATTATGTCTTGTGAAATTAGTTTCCCTCCAAAAGAAGTTCCTTTTGATGTACATCAGTGTTGTAAATTTGCTTCCTTTTTTTTTTTTTTGGTTCTGGGAATTACAGCGGTTTTCAACAAGGAACAAGACATTGGAACATTCACCATAAGAGCTGTGGACGACCCAAGAACCTTGAACAAGATTCTTTACATTAAGCCTCCGAAGAATACTCTATCCTTTAATGAGCTCGTTGCCCTGTGGGAGAAGAAGATCGGCAAAACTCTAGAGAAAGTCTACGTGCCAGAGGAGCAACTTCTCAAAAATATCCAAGGCGAGTCATAGAGTCATAACTTAATATATATATATATATATATTATCATATGAGATTTATGACTGTCACTTATTCAAAATAAATAAATAAATAATTTATCAAGTTTTGAACCTAAAAATTCTTATTTAGTCTATTTTTCATATCCGGTGAGCTAGTCCGCCAGGGCTCATAATTAGAGACCGTAATTATTGGCTGAGTTGATCCCAAATTAAAAATGTGTTTTTGGGATTTTAATGTGCAGAGTCCCCAGTTCCAATTAACGTGATGTTGGCGATCAACCACTCGACGTTTGTTAAGGGAGATCATACCAACTTTGAGATTGAACCGTCGTTTGGAGTTGAGGCTTCTGAGGTTTACCCAGATGTCACATACACCTCCGTTGAAGATTATCTCGACCAATTTGTTTGACTACTTGAAATATTAAAAGTAAAAAATTTTAAAAAAAAAATGCTCTTGTCGTATTATGCCATATCAATAAGATGAATGAATTTTCGTTGCCATTTGAGCGGAGTGCTTGTTTGAAATGTTTTTTTGGTCAAGTATGAATAAACTTGGAAAAATATATATATATATATCTTTCTTTTTTTTTTGTTGTTGTCATGGATTAGTTCTTCATCATGCAGTGTTTCATTTTACCTTTATGGTCTCTGTTCTAAATAGTTTTCTAAAAGTGCAGTAAAACATACTACAGGAAAATGGAGATATCTACGGTAGGACCTAAAAAAATACAGTTTTTTTTTTTTTTTTTTACACATGAAGTTGTTTCTATGGCCTATTGTCGTTTTTGGGTAGTTGGCATGTCATATTTATGTAATTATCATTCTCAAGACGCCGGTGATTGAGGCTTTTTTTTCGTGTCGGCACTTATTTATTACTTATAAGTTAAAACCCTCACTTTTTATTTTTTTTAACGAAAAATCGAGACCACAAATAAACATCAAGTTAAGAATAATATATTTTAAGTAGAAACGAGACTACATAACCTTGGCTTAATTCGTTTGTCATTTATTAATTTAATTCTCGTTTTATTGTTGTTGTAGATTATGGGTTGTCGTTTTATCGTCTTCTATGTCGTTTTTGAGGTCCGGGTCGTTGAGTTTTGCGTGGCCGCTTGGCTTACTCCTGTTTTTGTCGTTCTCCGTCTGCTGTCGATATTTATTGTTGTCGTTTTACCGTTGCTATTGTTTGTTATGTTGTTGTCGTTTTCTCATTAATTCGGTTTTTTAGTTATTGATCATTGAAGCCTGCCTGTATGGCCCACTTGAATTGGGCTTGCGTTTGTCGCTCTTCATACCCTGTCATTTCTAAATTTTATTGTCGTTTTATAGGTTGTTGTCGTTTTCTAAATATCTTTCTCGTGCTTTGGTTGCTATCTGCTTAAAGGGTGGCGAAAAACTGCAAATACAAACAAATTTTGCGAATTAAATATCAAAATTAAAAGCACACCACGGCATATAGTCACTAGTTTTTTTAATTTGTAAAACATAACTAAAAGATCATATATGCTCCTACGGCCAAAAAAAGCAAATCCATCTTATATGCCATATCATATATTTATGTCTTATTCTAAGAGTGACGGGGCCAACATTTTTATTTCAATAAATACGTATACTAATTTTTTTAGAAAAATAAATATATAATATAAAAAAAAAAGAATTTTGTTACTATTCTGTAATAACTTTTGTATAATACGATTCTAGTATGTGTAAATATAAGAGGTATATTTATAAAATTAAATGGATTATTAATAATAAATTAGAAGATATATTAGAACATGAAATAAAAAAGATATAACGATTAATTGTAAAACCTAAGGTGGAATTGTAGGTTTGATGTAAAAAATATATTCATATATACAAACTGCATTGTATTATTAATGTGGAATCGATTATTCTACTCACTTTCCCTTGTATTATTTTCTAAAAACTACTAAATGCATATGAAAATTCTATAATAAGACTTGAAAAATTACCTATTTATAGGACAATGTCTTGAACTATTCTATCAGTATAGTATAAAAAATGGTTTGTTTTACATACATATTTTTTATTTTAATATGATTTTAACCAAAATAAACATTTGAAAACATACACCATATTAGAAATATCTTTCCTTAAAAATCTTCCATTCATACACATATACATATAATCATTAAACATATTACAATAATTTATTGGTAAAGAGAATAAAATTTTTTATTATTATAAAATATAAAAATAAAAATAAAAGGGTCAAATTTAAAAAGGGCATAGATGGGATATTAATTTTAAATAAAAGTAAAATAGAGAAATCAGAGAATTTTTTAAATGTTTAAAAATTGAGCATTCCTCTCAGATAGCACGACAATTCAATAATCTTATTGATGTGGTACAATACAACATGAGCCTTTTTTTTTTTTTTTTTTCCATATTCAAAAGTCGAACAAATTGGTCGAGATAATCACCCACAGAGGTATAAGTGACATTTGGATAAAGCTCAGAAGCCACAACTCCAAGCGACGGTTCAATCTCCAAGTTGGTTTGATCTCCCTTCACTCTAGATAAGTTATAATTTTGGAATATTATAAGATAGATTGTCAATGATGAGTTCAGGAAAATTAGTAAGAATTTAAAGCGAAGGATGTAATTAGGAGGGATGGAATGGGGACTGCCGTAAATCTACTGACCTTTTTTTTTTTTTTTGGTTAAGTATGAATAAAATTGAAAAAAAATCTAATTTAATGATGTCATAGATTAGTTCTTCATCATCATGCAGTGTTTCATTTTACGTTTATGGTTAGAAAAAATTAGTGTGTTGTTTACCATTTTATATTTGTATTATTTTTAATTACAATATAATTTTTATCTAAATATAAAAATAATATAAAAATATTACATTTAAATACTAATCATTATTTATTATTTCATTATTTCTGTTATTTTTACTGATTACATTATATTTTTTTTTTCTCCCTCCCTTTTTTCTCTCTTCTTTTACCCATCATATCACATATTCATTATTTAAATACAATTCAAATAATTTTCACATAAACACACATTATATTTAAATGCAATATAGATACTTTTTATTCAAATACAAATTACATTCAATATATTATATTTAAATATAATGTAAATACAATATGTTTATCAAATATCCCTTGAGGTTTTACAATTGATGTTGTTTCTTTCCGTTATTGTAGGTTTTATACAATTGGAATGACGTATTAATGTAATTATCATTATCAAAATATCGGTAGTTGAGGCACATTTATCGTCTCAGAACTTTTATTTAACATTTATAAATTAAAACACTCGCTTTTTTTTTAATGAAAAAACCAAGACCACAAATAAATATCAATTTAAGAATAATATATTTTAAGTAGAAATGAGATTATGGCTTAATTCGTTTGTCATTTTATTAATTTAATTCTCGTTTTATTGTTGTTGTAGGTTTATGGGTTGTCGTTTTGTTGTGTTTATGTCGTTTTGAGGTCCAGGGCATGGAGTACTTGAGTTATACGTGGCCGCTTGACTCAGTCCTGTTATTGTCGTTCTTCATATGCTATCGATATTTATTGTTGTCGTTTTTATGTTTGCTATTGTTTATTACGTTGTCGTTTTCTCGTGAGGATTTCGTTTTTTCAGTTTTTGGTCATTGAAGCCTGCCTTTACATGGCCACTTGAGTTGGGCTTGCCCTTAGTCGCTCTTCATAACATGTCATTTCTAAATTTTATTGTCGTTTTTAAATTGTTGTCGTTTTGTAGTTTGTTGTCGTTTTTTAAACGTCTCTCTCGTGCTTTTTACTTTTGTCATTACCTGCCTAATGAATTTTGCTAATTAAATATCAGAATTTATTCCTTCAAAAAATATCAAAATTAAAAGCACTCAACAACATTCAGTTATTACTTTTTTTTATTATTATTTGTAAAACCTAACGAATCGATCATATGTGCTCCTATGGCGGAAATTCTGCATATATGAAAACTCACCTGTTGATAGGACCTATTGATAGGACAATGCATTGAACAGTCCTATCAATATTAAAAATTGTCTGTTTTCCATAATTTCTTTCCAATGTGATTTAGACATTCCAAAACACATACGGCATTAAAACCACCTAACCTTAAAAAGGTTATATATATATATATATAAAATTAATAATCATACCACAATAATTTATCAGAGAAGGGAATAAAACTGTTTATTATATGGAATATTAGCCTCTATGCACTCCATTTTCTAAAAAAAAAAAAAAATCAGTTTTTAAAAATGGACAATTTATATTTTTATACATAGGCATAAAAAATTTTTCACTTTTAAATATTAAAAGAGACGTTTCTATCTAGAAAATGAAAATTTTTTATTCATTCAAATAATTTTTTACTTTTATACATAAAATTTTTTCATTTTAAAAATAAAAATTTTCTATTTTTTAAAAATGGACATCTCATAAAAAACGGAAGCTTAGTTCTTAATGGGAGTAAATTAGAGAAGTCACAAATTTTTTAGAGGCTTAAATTTAATTTTCAAAAAATCGGTAGAGATGTTGTTCAAAAAATCAGTAGTGATGTTTGTCCTCCATGATTTCAACTTTCATTTTAAATTTTAACTATTATTTCCTGTGGGACTTATATTTTCCTGACTTCACCATTGACAAGCCGTCTTATAGTATCCAAGTTTTGTAACTTATCTAGACAAATAGTCACAAATATAAATAGTAGCTTATCTTGATATTGACCAAAAGATGAACGTTGGAATGTATATGATAATTTTACCAAGCTATTCACCAAATATATATATATATGCACATATAATTTTACCAAGTTAGTAAGATGGTTAAGGATAAAAAAGAGCATTAATTCATATTAGATTGGCAAGGATGTGAATAAGGAACCTCCTCGTGTACAAAAAATTATGACGCTTAGTGCATCATAAAAGGTCCTAATCAATAAAAAAATGATTTCTTTTGTCCCAATTAAAAAAAAAAGAAAACGACCACGTACCAACAAAGACACTACAGAATCAATGCCAAATAAATAACGTTTATTAAAACAAATATAAATAAAAAAAAATAAATGTAAATAAACAACATTCAGGAGACATGCTTAAAGAGTTTGGCATTAAGGACTAAACACGACGCATATATTCGTTTGACACATGGTTTTAAATCTAAAATTTTTATTTTAATTTTTTTTAGGACAATAAAAATTATAATTACTTTAATTAATTATAACTTAAATATTCAATTATAAACTCAATTCACGAACAATGAAACAAAAATTCTACACATCAAATACTTGAGAATGTTTTCCAGCAAAAAAAATTTTTTTTGAGGATCTTAACAAAAACAAATCCTGTGACTTTGTAATAATTATAATGATAATTTGCTATTATTATTATTATTATTATTACTATTATTATTATTATTTTAATGCTAACTAAGACAACCTTACAAACGATTCTGTTTTGGCCGCTCAACTACTTGCCCGGAAACAAACAGAACCAGCTTATTCTTGAATAGTTGAGAAATTTAATTGTTCTCAATTTTCTTTTACAAAAACTAAAACGATTAGAAAATATAATACCTCGTCTTGTTTTTGATACAGGTGAAAATGCATCCCTTGTTAAGCAAAAATGAAAACATGGAAAAGAAGACATAAATGTCTTCAAAAAAATAAATAAAGGAATAAAATAAACAAACATGCATTGCATTTGTATACTTATGTATATACAATCATGATCGTTTCTCACTTCTTTTACATTATCTTCTGATGATATTCGGCTCCAATAGTACCGAACATAGAGAAACACTTAAAAAGAAAAAAAGAAAAAAAAAGAAACTGTATCATTTTGATGTGTTTTTCAAGCTTAGACCACATTGAGTCTTGTCTTCTTGACGACCAATTTCACTGATTCAGATACGACTTTCCCAAGATAAGCTTCTCTCTCCCTCCGAGTTTCTACAGCCTGCGCCGGTGCCGGAGCTGGTGCCGGTGCCGGGGTTTGTGTATTATTTTCCCGAACAGACGGTGTTCTTATCGAATGTTTCTCCACGTAACCCATCATTAATCTTCTCGCCCTAATTTCAGTACTATTCTCATCTGCTGCAAAGTTTGAAGCAAATAAATGAGCTTAATCTTCATGTTAGCAACACGTTTGAGTCTATAATTAACATGCAAAAAAGACAAAGCAAGTGAAACTCTGTTCTTGTTTTTCTTACCGTTTAGATGCTGGGACTTGGCAGTCTCGGACAAGTGAACAAGTGTTGGGGTGATGATAGTGATGAAAGCCCAAAAGAAGAATATCACAACAAAAGTTCTTCCACTCATTGGTTATGGAGGGTCTTCGGGATTGGTATTTGCGGCTTGCTTTGGAATATTGGAAGGTTTTAAATGCTAAAAGTTTGGGACAAAAAAAAGTAGTTGTTTTTGGGTTGGGGAGGTTAGGAAGGGAGAGGAGAAAACTTGAAACATTAGCTGGCCATGTTTCATGATCATTGGTAGTATAAAATTCGAATCCTCTGTTTTTATTTGAATTATTTATGTCATTTTCGCTTAGTAATTGAATAATTTATATGATTGTGTAATGCAAAGTCAAGTATTTTAACAACTAAACTAGAGACTTTCAATGCGTTCAGTTGTTGGAGGGTTGTTATACCAATTGGGTGTTTGATTGGACATCTACCTGGCATCTCACTGCCCGGGTCGGAGCCTGCCTGATCAGCTCGCGTCTTGGAGTGCTTTCCCACATAGTCCTCACGGCCATAACATTATTTTGCCATGCTTGACCAGGTCATAAGAGGCTGCTCTCTCTCTCCCCGCTCATGATCTATTTGACAGAGCTCTTTAGAAACTGTTTTTAACTTCATGGAATTCAAAAACTACACCTAAAGATATTGGATGATTTTTTAGAAAAGCATATAACTTCTAAACGAGTTTCTTGACAAAACAAAAAATATACTACTTTTGAAAATACCTCTTCTTAAA
The DNA here is from genome assembly GCA_035233585.1 of Antiaris toxicaria. NCBI lineage: Eukaryota > Viridiplantae > Streptophyta > Magnoliopsida > Rosales > Moraceae > Antiaris > Antiaris toxicaria. The sequence continues at coordinate 24,852,184 of CP141160.1, read as the reverse complement.
CTGACTTTGAAGCTCTGTATGAAAGTTAGGTAATATTAATTTCATTCAACATTTAGATACTTATTAAAAACTTTATAACAATTTCAGCTTTACAAACTCTTTTCAAGTACGATTCTAAATATTTTTCAAAAAATCATAATTTTTACTTCTCTTCTTCTACCCACATAAAAGCAAAACCTAAAACTTTGCCAATCGAACTCTCAATCAATATCTATGTTAGCCTGTTACAAATACTGAAGGTTTTCTTTTCCTTCCATTTTCTTTTCAAGTGTTGATACAGAAACAACCAAGCAAGAAAGATATCCAACACACTTTGCATCATTCAGCGAATCGTGTGGCAACAAAACCAAGTCCCTGTTATGCAGAAGCTTCATCCCCAAGTAAAATCTGTGAAAGGAGATGTCCGCACTGCACAATTTTCCAGCAGAAAAGAGAGGAGAAAAGAGGAGAGAAGAGAGATCAAGTAAATTTAATAAGAAAGCGACAGTTAAAGAATAAATACTTGTAACTAAAGAGGAGGCTAAGAAGATATGCATAGTGTTACAGAATGACAGGATATCTATATAAAAATATAACTTCTATAAGAACAAGACGTACAATTCCTATAGCACATTTTAGCACGTGGAGTTGAAAATCATATAGAGAGGGTTTCACATTTTGCTCACACAAACGGACAGATCCGAGTTCCAACACATTTACCACCCACAACCCCCATGGTGTGGGAAATGAAGAAGTCAGATAATCACGACCCAACAGTATTCAACTCCAGGTACAACATAAGAATTACAGGACACAAATGGATCATCCCAGCTTATCCAAGTTCGAACATCGTTTGGATCTCCAACACATATGATCAAGAAACATGAGTTTTGTAGTTAGAAACAAATTTAACAACAGTTTGCACAACGCACTTTCTCCTGTTCTCTTCTTCGTGAAGGTCAGACAAACAACTTCAGTCCTTAGTGCCACTGCTACTAGCAACCGAGTGCTTTCCTGTATACCTCTGCCAACAAACAAGAAGATTTCAGATGATCGACAGGCACAGCAGTAAGCAATCTTAACGAGTAGACCCCCCAGTCCCAGCAAAAAAAAAAAAAAAAATGTAGCTTAACATTCGTTGTTTGGAGGGAAGACTATGTTATGAACCACTAACCTGCTTTCCAAAGCTGAATGGAACATATTTGTACTTAATCATGTGCATGATTTGGCGCTTCATGGTGAGGAAAAATAGAACAATCCAATAGCAAAGAAGTATGGGCCAGAAAACAGGGACGTCAAACACAGAAAAGAAGGTCATAAAAAAGGCCACACAAAAAGCCTTTGTTATGGCATACCTGAAACCACAAAAATCAAATCCCAAATTCCATTTCGTCATATAAAAAACAATTGAAAACCTAACAAGTGTCGACACAACCACTTTCAATTACCAAACAATATTCTTAAACCGTTTGTATAATATCTAAGCCAGATTGTGGCAACACAACCACTTTAAATTAACCCCACATAATTAAATAAAACAAGCGGTACAAAACAGCTTATATAACTACTTTAGCAAGAGGAGTTCCAAGTTACCAAAATTTAAACTCAGGAAGGCGCCGAATGAAGGGCTTAAACTCATCGGAGCCTTTGGTTGGCAGCGAAGCCCCGTCCAAGGCCTCAACCTCTGGATCAACCTTTGGAGACAAAAACCCAATCAACAAATTCAATATATAGATTCCAAGGCCGTAGGACACAATGTAAAACCCTTGAGCATAGTAAACTCGCAGCACATAAATTGCTGATGCAGCAAGCGTTCCGAGCCACCTTTGCACCGGGTGAGGGGTCGACCGATCCAAGTAGTACTGAAACGCCCTCGAAAAATCGCTTCTCCACTTGGCAACAGGCACTGCATCAGAGGCCGCATCGGCCCCAACTCCTTCCATCAAGTATGTTATACTCTAATACACCTCTGTAGAACAGAAAAACAAAGGAATATGGCTTAATTATACATGTTACGCAATGTTTGGTTGTTAAGAAAATAAAAAAAATCTGGAAAAGCATTCCAGACCCGTAGAAATTCCTCATTTTTATCTTCTTGTGTTATTATGCACCGAACCGAGAAAACCAACTGATTTTATAGAGTAAAGATTCTTCTTTTAGTTTCAATTAGCCTTACAAATTAGAGTTTCTTTTAAAATCAAGCATTCAAAAGTCAGGAATTTTCTTAGGTTTTCGCATTTTCTTCAAGACCAAACATTATATTTTCAACCCTCATTAAGGCAAAGACGTTCAAGAAAGAAAAACAAATACAAACAAAAGATATTAGACTTGCAATAGTTTGATCAACATCAAAGATTAGGGTTTCAATAACACAAAATAGAGATGATCAATGTAAGCCGCAAAATTGAACCGGAGAGCTTACCTTTCAGAAAATTAGGGCCAAAGAACAATTCGGATCCAATGAGAGATTCCGTCGTTGAAAAATCTACTAATTGTTCATCTGTTCCGATTTTGAGGTCCAAGAAAGTTTCTTTCGTACGTATGTTATTGATGCGAAATTTTCTTTACTTTTCTTTTGTATTTCCCAGTTCCCAAACACCTTCCCAGGAAAGAACCAACCTTTGCTGTCAGATACGGCTTTACTTGCAGATAGACAAGCGAATTAGCCCTTCCCGAGGCAGCAAAACGCACCGCTTCGACGCCCAGAAAAAACGCGCCCTCTAGACGCCGTTTTATTCAAATGTGAAATTATCACTTTATCCTCAATCAAATAGAGTGAAAGGGGCTTTCTGGTAATTTCATTCCCCGATCCAGATTACTAAAACCCCAATTTGCCCTCCCAAGTGCTCGGGATTTTCTGCCCTACCACTGCGAACATTTGCTTCTCTCTCTCTCTCTCTCTGCCCTGCCTGCTAAAAGGCTCTAAGAAAAGCCCCAAATTGAGACCTCCGTCTTTCGAATTTGCCGAAGAAGAAGAGGAAGAAGGAGATGGGAACCCTCGGGAAAGCAATCTACACCGTTGGATTTTGGATTCGGGAGACCGGCCAGGCCATTGATCGCCTCGGCTGCCGCCTCCAAGGAAACTACTACTTCCACGAGCAGCGTAAGCCTTCATTTTTCCTCTTTCTTTTGCCCTACACCCCGCTTCAATCCCTAATTTGTTTCCCAATCTTTGACTTTATATCTTGTCTTTGTTTAGCTCGTCTGCTTATGAGATCAAAGTTTTTGTGCAAAAATGATTTTGTTGTATTTGTCGCTCGCATTTTTCTTTTGCCAATATTGCAATGTAATCTTTTTTCTCTGCTATTTTCCTTGAAATTTTGGAATTGGATTATGGGCTGAAGCAATTTATCGGTGAATGTGTCTATATTTGTTTATCTAATGTTGTTTTTACCGATTTCGAGTTCAGTGATTTTGAAAGTTGCTTGGTTTTGATGTCAAAATGAAAATCACGAAGAGTGTAAATCCGAACAACTAGGAAAATTATCAACAGATTACCTCTTTTAGGTTTAATAAATTCCATTTCTATTGGAAATTTAGAGTTAATGAGCATTTCAATGTCCTGTAGCTACTTGTTTCAATGTTTTCTGTCTTGTGGAGTCTCAAAGAAAACAAAAGCCAATGTCCTCAAAATCCTGGTTTTTTGCTTAGTGTAAAGCGAACAAAACAATTTTTGTTTTTCTTATTTTGTGAAACATTGCCGTGGGTTCTGGCTGTATCATCTTCACCCTGATTGTTAGACTTGTGGGTTGAAGCTGTCTTTAAAAGTTCTTGCTTTTATTTTAGTTTCCTGCTGGATTTTGCATCGTACAGTTAGGTTTTGGGCTGCTGTACATGTAGTTTTGCTTGTTTTCTGCCGTATATTCGGTACTAATGTTGTTATTTTCTATACCGGTAGTGTCTAGGCATCGAACTCTGATGAATATATTTGATAAAGCTCCAGTGGTTGATAAGGATGCATTCGTCGCCCCAAGTGCCTCCATCATTGGGGATGTTCAAGTGGGGCGCAGTTCATCTATTTGGTATGGATGTGTTCTGAGAGGTAAGAACTTCTTATGATATTGTCCTTCACATGATATCGAGTTTCTATATTCATTTCTGTCAGTTTTTAAACACCCATGGCTAGCGATCAGAGTCTGTAATCAAATTGTTTAACTTTTTTTTTTTTTTTTTTTTTGGGGGTGAAGGATATAAAAATCATTTTGTGATTTGGTGTGTTATGTTATATTTTCATCAAAATCACCAGTTGCCATTTTACTTCCCCAAACACAATGCCTCTGAGAGATATAAATTTCTTCTGTGGCATTACTTTTATAATCCTAATATTTTGGCTATAGATGAACTGCAGTTTTATTTCTGATGTTTTTCAGAAAGTGTATGTGGTTTGTCTGTTATTAATTTTAAAAATCGTTGTGCATAGGTGATGTGAACAGTATAAGTATCGGGGCTGGAACTAACATACAGGATAACTCCCTCGTGCATGTGGCAAAATCTAATTTAAGTGGCAAAGTGTTACCAACTATTATTGGTGACAACGTTACTGTAGGTAAGCAATATGTTGTTATTATGCCTCTTTCAATGGACATACTGCTGGTTTTTTCCGTTTTGTTCATTTTTTAAAGATTTTTTATGGCATATTGAAAACTGGCCAGGTCATAGTGCTGTTTTGCACGGCTGCACCGTTGAGGATGAAGCCTTTGTTGGCATGGGAGCGACACTTCTTGATGGTGTTGTTGTTGAGAAGAATGCCATGGTTGCTGCTGGAGCTCTTGTGCGACAGAATACCAGGATTCCCTTTGGAGAGGTTTGTCTGTCTGTATCTTACAACTTCAGCCCTTATAAGGGGTCTACTAATATCAATAGCACTGGTTTCCAAGCCCCCAAAAAAAAAAAAAGTTTCTAGAATGCTGATTTTGACAAGATTTAAGAGATTTAAGCGTATCCGATAGACATCTTTGGAATTGTGTATGGCAGGTTTGGGGAGGTAACCCAGCAAAATTCCTGAGGAAACTCACGGAAGAGGAGATAGCATTCATTTCCCAGTCGGCCATGAATTATGCCAACCTGGCACAAGTCCATGCAGCTGAGAATGCAAAACCTTTTGATGAGATTGAGTTTGAGAAGGTCCTCCGCAAGAAGTTTGCCCGTCGAGATGAGGATTACGACTCCATGTTGGGCGTTGTTCGTGAAACTCCCCCTGAGCTTGTTCTTCCAGACAATATCCTACCGGACAAAGCTCCAAAGGCTTCTTAAAGATGAGAGTTTTGTCAGTTTCTCTCTCTTCTTTTTGTTAGATTTAATTTTCTTCTTAAATTCAAATCTTGACATTTCACATCAAGTCGATATTGCTTCTCATGTGCAAATACCTGGAAAGGGGGATCACTTTCTTTTCCAATAATAACAGACATGCTTGATCAGGGCGGTATTATGGCTCTTTTTGCTACCAGTTGGCACAACCCATCTGTTTCCTATGGTTTTTCATAAACTCGTTCTTGCTTTGATGGAAACTAATGACATTAAGCAGCATCTATGTATGTTTATTTGCGTTTGTTGCATCTAATATATATCTGTGAACTAGATTTTTTTTTTTTTTGCCGTTTAACATTTACTGGGCCGTAGCAAGGTTAATGTGTTAAACCCCGTTGGGGGTAAGCTCAGTGAGCAGGAGAGGAGGGGGTTTGAGCAGGATTTCCCTAGGTTGAAAACCTAAAGAGTGTTTTTATCTCTTTAATAAACATGAGTTTAGGCCTCATACCAGAACAAGATGTATTGATGCTCAAACGTAGAGTTGTGTAGTCAGCCCCTTATCTATCCATAAGATTCAAGACATTTGGTGGGTGCAAATTACCTGAATATAAATTAAGGTCTTATTTGGTTTACGAGTCTAAGGCCTCGTTTGATGAACACATTACATTTGCATTGCGTTTGAATGTAATGCATTGAATGTAATTTTTATTTGGAGGAAAAATATTAGTATTGCATTTAAATACAATGTGTGTTTAGGTGAAAAGTATTTAAATTATATTTTAATAATAAATATATAATGTGATGAGTAAAAATAGAGAAAAACAAAAGAGAGAGAGAATATATAATACAATTAATAAAAGTAATAGAAAAAGTGAAATAATAAATAGTGATTGTGTTTGATTTAAAATGTAATATGATTGGTATTTAAATGAAATGTTTTTGTATTTGGAGGAAAATTGCATTGTATTTAAATGTAATGTAAAAAAAAAGTTTGTATCAAATGCATGCTAAATTTAAATTTTTGAATTCAGTTCTTTTTTTAAAAAGTTGATAAAAATTATAATTAAGTTAAACAATTTGAATTAAAAAATTTTATTTCATTTTTGTTTTTATTTCTGATTCAATGTATGAAATAAACGAACTTTTAAAAATAAAATTAAAAAAAAAAAGAGATTGGGGACACTAATTCGAACCTTCATTTTTTAAATTATTTTGATGAATTGACGTTGTAAAATGAATGGAGCTAGCCTGGATGTGAAGTTAGCGAGTTCAAAAAAAAAAAAAAAAACCGTACAAACAAAACTAGCTGGTGGGTGTAGTCTACTGTTCTAGCGCAAAAAAAAAAAAAAAAAGATGGTGTAGTCTAGTGAGACGTACCGAGTTAATATGCCAATGGGAATATAATATGCTATCTACTTTAACATTTGTTAATATGCTATTTACCCTTTTTTTTTTTTTTTTTTTCAAGCTTTCGTAAATGTCCTGTTTTCCACGTTCATCCCTTGCCAACTGGGTTACTCTTGGTCTTATAAAAAGGGGTTACTCTTGGGCTCTGTCTTGGTATCTGCATACCAGACTAGCTGTGGGAATTTAAATGGGCTATCTTCCGCCCGTTTCTGGCTCAGTTTGGGATCGGACTGGTTTCATTATTGGGCTTAACTGTCGTTTACAGAGCCCATCTGGGACCATTCAATTCTGGACTACTAGACGTTGTAGTTTCTGGGCTTGCTATCAGTTCTCTGCCGCAGTTTACTGGGCCTCCAACGGGATCAGTTTCCCACAAGCAGCAATTCAGATTTTTGTCCTTAAACCACATTTTATTTGACATTATTAGAGGATTAAGAACTTGAAATCATTATAAATTGACGAAATATTTCATAAATATACTCTTTTTAAAACATTTCTTATAAAAATAAAAATAAAAAAAAAACAATGAGAGCAGAGGGAAATAGGTAAATGAAAGAGGAAGCAACCCAAGAAGTGTGGCGATGGAAGGTGGGAGGAAATGGAGCTATTTCTGATTGGACATAAAAGAAAAGATGTCAATATCAATATTTCTCAATTTTCAGTACGAATTTATCAAAATCCCATTTCTGACAAGTGCCAGATCTTCTCAACTTGAAGGGTCCTCAATCACTGGGACAGTGCCGCAAATCCTGATGATGCAAGCGGTTTAACACGCCGTACTCCACATGATCACATCAGATCAATTCGTGAGATATAATAATTATGGGGCAATCGGAATCTTAGAAAGCTGAAATACACAAATCTCCGTGATTTAAGCTGCCTTCTGATTGGATCAGACGTAAAAGTTGTACCCGCCAATCATCCATTAATCTCCAATGGTTATATCCAATTCCCACCTTTTTTTTTTTTTTTAACAATATCGCATGTGAATGTGCATTTAAAATTTACAATACGATATACAAATTTACTTTTAAGAATAAATCAAATTATTAAATAAATTATAGATTAAATTATTAAAAAATTAATCTAATAATTAAAATGAAAATACCTAATAAAATAGTTTATATAGTAAGCCTTTCCTTTTTTTTTTTTTCCGCCTTGATCTTTCAGCCTTTTAAATTTAATCCTCTTATCCCACTATAATTATTAAGGACGTGTGGCTTGTTTCTTTCATTATAGGTAACCTTCCTTTTTTTTTTTTTTTTTTTTTGGGCACTTTCATTAATATTGTAGTTCTAATAATTCTCCATCAATTAGTTTGTGCCATTCATGATTACTACCTTGGCAAATATTGCCGCAATGTGCTTTTTTTTTTTTTTTTTTTTTGTCGACTCACTTGTCTTATTTGGTGGATTCTAAATACCAAGACTTTGGACACAAAACATGGAGTGCATGTTACTCCTAACATTATTTAAAAAAAAAAATTTTACAAGATACCTTTTTAGGCTTGTAGCTGCCCACACTGATTGCAGGAGCCTATACTTGTTAATATATTCCATGTGTCACATATAATGTTTGTAACGTATTTTATATGTTATTTTATCATTTGCACGAACAATGGCAGTCGATGAGACAGCGGTGGAGTGAACCTTTAATCATTGCAGGAAAGTAATATACACACCTTTGAAAAATAAAAAATAAAAATGAAAGTACCCCGCTACCCTTGGTCTATGCCAAATCGCCGAAAGGAGAAATAGCTCAAAAGCACTAAAGCATTTTGTGATTAGGAGCACAAACTTGATATAAACTAATGATGTGTGGGGATAAATTGTTTCACTAATTATTATTGGATTCTAATGTAATATTCCTTTTGTTGACTAACTAATGTAATATACGAATGTTTCACTATTTTAAAATAATTTTAAGTCAGATCTAAATCTAAATTTTCACTTAAAAAACTTATTGTGTTCATCTTGAAATATCATATAATTTAAGAAATACATATATAATAGACTTCTAGAATTTGAATTATCAAATTATAATAATAATTATAAATAATAAAATTGAATTTGAATTTTCAAAAAAGATTAAAAAAAATTATGATTCAAATTGAATTAAACCCACACACACACCAAACATAGGGCATCACAGACTTGTTTGTCATCCGTACATGTTTGGATTGCAGCAGCCTTATGCATCCAAGTTAGTTGGATAGGTCAATGATTCCAAAAGGAAAAGGGCAAAGACAAAGTCCAAGGAAGTATTTATTGGTTTTGGTTTTGGTTTCGGATACATTGGAAAGAAATTCGAGAAAAGCGAGTGGAAAGTTGAAAGCTTGGTCAGCAGAAGCTTAAATTTAGAAATACATTTTAATTGTCACAAAAACCTTGAGTTGCCGAAGACAAACATAAACCAATTAATTATCACAGGTGTCCAATTAGTCAGCGAAATAAAATGAGCACCGAAACTTTATGAGATTAGGTCGGCCAAACCCCAGCCCTACTCCCACTAGAATCCAAACGGACAGTTAACACGTAAAATAATAAAAATAAATAAAAAGGATTTTACAAAAGATTTACATTCATAGATAACATATCACTCATCAAAACAGTAGAGTTAGATTAAATCCAACTCTATTATAAGTTTTTTTATAAAATGTTCATGAGTCGTAAAGTTATGAGTACAGTATTAAAGTCCATAAGGAGAAAATTTATTCGAAATTTATAAAAATAAACTATTGAAAATTTTATAAAAATAAACTATTAATTTTAAATTATCTCTTAACTATGAGTTTTTTTTTTTTTAAGAAATTTCATTGATAGGAATATTTTTTTTAAACTTTAGATAAAAAAAAGTTATTCAACAACTTGTGTTGTGGATTTTTGTAAGTACGTAAATCGAACAAGTAATAAAGTTATGAGTAAAGTATTACTCTTATAAAAATAGTATTATTAAGTATCGAAATTAGTTGAAGAAAAAAGTTCAGCTACTACAATATTAAAAAGAATAGTTCAACTGCTACAGTAATATATAGTAAAAAATGCAATAAAAAATTCGATTACTATAGTAATCTACAGTGCAAATGTAAGAAAAGTCAACTTGCTACAATAGTTACAGTAGTTATGTGCAGAAAAAATCAACTTATTACATTAACTATAGTAGTCGGTGCACATTTTTTTAAAATTTGCTACAGTTGCTACAATTTTGGCGCACCGTTTTCAACTTACTACAGTAGCTACAGTCTCGTACATGTAAGTATGAAGGATTCAGTGTATTAAGATGTATGATAAGCTTGATTTTAATTTGTTGAAACTAAGAGATTGACACATATCACATTTTTATTAGTTCTTTTTATAATCTCTGTCACGTATCGCGTCATTATTGGATCGAAAAAAGTGAGCTCGTGTAGTCTTAGATACATTATCTCCTTATTGATCTAATTTTAAAAATTATCATAACTTTTTTCATACCAGTTCTGATTGAAGTGATTTTTTTTTAAATGCTCGTATTGACGAAAAGATCAAGCAATATAATCAAGATCATAGTTTCCTGACATTAATAGTGATATTCGGTGAGACTCATTTCCAACACATAATTTTTCACCACAATTTGACACTATAGACAAATAAAGTGCTAAAATTAAATATTTCTAAAATAAAATATTATAGATAAACTCATTGAAAATATTTAATTTTAAACTTATTTAATTTACTATTACTAAAATTAAAAAATTAAATAAAAATCTCACGAATTTTATAAAAAATATAAATTAAAGTAAACAAAATAAAAATAAATCAAAACAAATAAAACTCCCAAGGATAAGATAATTTTTGGGCATGAAAAAGTGGTAAAATAACTCTATTTTATAGAGCTATCAACTTGCTTAATTTTTTTTAATCAAATATGTAAGTGTTTGAGTTATAAATTGGATCAATGAAAAATTGATCTAAAACCTAAAATGTTATAATTTCTACCGGTAGTTATAAAAAAAATTCTTTTATTGGTGAGAATGCATTTTTGACACTTGTCATACAATTATCTCGAAAGCAAAAATAAACTAAAATTCAAGTTCGAACAAACAAAAATAAAAACTAAAATAAGGAATTGTACCCAAAGAACACACATTTTCAAGCTTCGGTTTTTTAATAGCTAATTAAACAATTATGCAGAGTAAAAAAATTTAGACAAATATATAAAAAAAAAAATCACTTATAGTGGCTTTTTTTATAATTTTCTCAAGTTTCTCAATCCTCCTCTGTTGTTTAGGCCTAAATTTGGCTAAGGGAATAATTGGGGCCACCTCCAAGGGTTTGTGTAGAGATGGATTCCAATATATTTAATGGGTTACTATAATTTTTTTAAAACTTTTTTTAAATTTTTACTCTAAGTTTTTACTATTTTATTTTTCTTCGACCTTTAAATAAAATTTTCGGTTCTCGTTTCATACAAGTTCTAAATTAAATAGAGATTTTTTATCCTTAAAATATGTGACTTGGCTTGAGTGCAAATTTGGAACCATAGAAAATTTAAAGCAAAATATCGCCTACGATGGTGGCTGAGTCAACGTCAAGTCAGCACTCAACTTTTATGCATCTGCCTATTTTTACATGTTCATTTTTTAAAATATTCATTTAAAAAAATAAATTTACTAGATTTTTGTATTTAAATATAAAAAATTTTCATTTTTAGACATAAAAAGACTTTTCTTTTCAAAAATAAAATTTTTTTACTCGTTAATATATTCTTTCACCTTTGTAAAAAAAAAAAAAAAGTTATAATCTCAAACATAAATTTTTTTAATTTTAAATATAAATATCACATCCTAACAAAAACTGATTTTAAAATAAAAGTTGCAAGGTTCTTTGCTTTTAGCCCTTTCGCCGTGTAATTTTGCCTATAAATACCAAAGCAAAGCCGCGATGGAGCGGTCACCAAAATCCCACAGGCCAAAAATCCAAAGGAAGTTTCCTCTGCGGGTGACGCACGGCCGGAGATGGGAGCAGAACTCTTGCCCGCCACCACCAACCACCACCACCACAACAATGGCGGCGAGGCTCCTCTGGTGCTCGGTCTACAGCCGTCGGCTCTCGTCGACCACGTGGCGCGCGTGGATAGATCCTTGCTCGATCAAATCCCCGGCGAGCGCGGTGGCTCTATTCCTGTACTTAATTCTCTATCACATCACCGTATAAAGCTGTCTTCTTTCTTGTAATTTGCATCAAATTTCTCAAATTCCGTTCTGGGTTTGTCTTATTTGCCTTTTCACACATGGGTTTCCGATAAAAATCACAATAATGGGTAAATTTTGGTGCTAAAATGTGAAGTGGTCGAATTATTAAGTATGTGTAACATAATACTGAAAAATGTTACTAGAATAAGTTGGTTGTTACATTAACATTAACAGAAGTTATAAGTATCGTCTTGTAAATGTACTGGAAAATATATTAGGGTAATAATTTTGTTTTCTAAAATTTGTGTAGGTTGCTTTTGGAGAGCTTGAGTGTATATTACGTGAGGTGAAAACCCATGTTCGGTCATCTCCGGATGAGATCTGTTCTTCGGTTAAAACGATGGCGGGAGGAAGCGTTGCGAACACAATTAGAGGGCTGAATTCAGGATTTAGAGTGTCCTGTGGGATTATCGGTGCCTGTGGTGATGACGAACAAGGCCAGCTTTTTGTCACTAGCATGACCTCTCATGGTGTCAACCTCTCTAGAATGAGGATGAAAGAGGGTCCCACAGCACAGGTGAGAGCTTCGTTTACCAAGAAGGGTCACTTGGAAAATTTTATGACTTTTATCATTTCTAGTGAGTGTCCTATTGACTCACTTAGCGAGTAAAAGAAGGTTATTTTGTTAATATTAATTTTTGAGGTTGTCATTTCAATAAATGTCAGCAAAAAGAAAAAAAAGAGAGTTTTTTATTGGTTGAGAAACAAGCGTTGTAACCACCAATAAATAAAATTTGGCATTTTTCTTGGAAAATGATTTGGGTTCTGCTTTTTTTTTTTTTTTTTTATAATTATTATTGTTATTTTAATTGGTGTGAATCAGTGTGTTTGCCTAGTTGATGAATCGGGAAATCGCACAATGCGTCCCTGTCTCTCAAGTGCTGTAAAACTTCAGGTGTGTGCTTATTAATGTTTATCATTCTTAGATAAGGTTTCAGATATATATATATTTATATTTTCCTTCTCTTTTCTGGTTAAGATGAACTTATAACCACAGTTTATTGTAATTTTGTGACGCTTCAGGCTGATGAACTGACCAGGGAAGATTTTAAGGGTTGCAAGGTTAGAGACTTCAATACCATTTTGTTTAGAAGTTAGTTTTATTATAAAATCACGATAGCAAAATGCACTTAAACAGCAGATATATAAAACACTTCAAAGTCGAAACATTTCCCTATAAATTGAAATTTTGGTACCATTAGAATTACTGCATCTTGTGTGCGACATATAAAGTATCTGTTTGGTCATTTGTCTAAGCCTTAAGTATATACAAATTTGGCTCCATTGATTACTTTTAGTTAGTGTCTACTTACCTAAATTCTTAAAATTTTGTCATTTTTTACAGTGGCTGTTACTGAGGTACAGTATATTCAATTTGGAAGTGATTCAAGCGGCTATACAGATAGCCAAAGAAGAGGGTCTTTATGTCTCCTTGGATTTGGCCAGTTTTGAGGTATCCTTTTCTTTCTCTTTCAGTTTAAATGGAGAAGTTGCTCTTTCTTGTTCTCATTCTCAGATGAAAGGGACATTTAAATTGCATATATGTTTATACATTTACATTATAAGCAAATTATTTAAAATTGAGTTTTTGTGTACCAAACGGCAATTTTTTCTTTACCAGTTTTTCTCTGGGAAAAAAAAAATGCCGTCTATGAAATAAGTAATGTGAACATCTTGAAATAATATATGCCCGTAGCTACAGTTTTGTTCACATGGTATTTATGTCATTTCTTTTTGGTATCCCATTGTTCCTCTTCCTATTGTCTTCTTCTTGTGAGGTGTGACGTTTTTGTTAAAACTTAATTCTTTTCAGGTCTAATATTTATCTTATATAGTCTTTAACATTGCCCAGATGGTTCGGAACTCTAAGGAACCTCTTCTACGGCTACTGGAGTCTGGGAATATAGACCTTTGCTTTGCCAATGAGGATGAAGCTACAGAGCTGTTAAGGTGAACATTAATGGGATAATGAAGTAACATTAAGCCCTGTTTGATGTTTTGTGAAACAAAAGTTTATTATCCATCTGATACTTATTTTCATCTCCAAAGGTTGAATTCCCTTTCGGAGGGAAGGAGGACTGACATAAGATGACTTTTCCTATTGATTGCAGGGGTGAACAAACCGTCGATCCAAAGGAAGCACTAGAATTCTTGGCCAGGCACTGCAAGTGGGCTGTCGTTACATTAGCTGCTAAGGGATGCATAGCAAAGCATGGAATGGAGGTTAGTGAAAATGGCATGTCATTGTTTTATTAAGGATGTGCCAAGTCAACGAGAAGAAATTACCATTTCATGTGAAAATCTTCTTCTTTGATAATAGGTTGTTCGAGTTCCAGCCATAGGGGAATCAAAAGCAGTTGATGCCACGGGAGCTGGTGACCTGTTTGCGGGCGGGTTTTTGTATGGCCTTGTGAAGGGGTTATCGCTTGAGGAATGCTGCAAAGTTGGCTCATGCAGTGGCGGGTCTGTTATTCGATCTCTTGGGGGTGAAGTGACCCCGGAAAATTTGCGCTGGATGCACAAGCAGATGCAGATCAACAGCCTTCCTATTCCTGGCATTCACAGCTCTTAGTTTTTTTTTCATAATATGATTGTTTTTGTCAATTGCTTGTTCAATTTGTCTTTCTAAAGCAAGGGGCAGCTATTGTTGCGTTTTGGGGCTGACTTAACTAGTGCTTAAGGTCTGCTGTTTCTCCACGGGAGGTTGGAAATACAGAAAAAATATGAATGTTGAGTCGCAAAATTTATTCAGTAGAAACTTTTTCGTTACGTATGTGAAAGTTTGTTTATGTCTTGCGATTTCATTTCATAGTTGATGGCTTGATGATGTAAAAGAGAAGCTCTTGCCATGAGGTCATTCATTCGGGTACATGTGTAATTAATAAAGATTGTATGGGGCATCATGATTTAACGTTTGATACTTCCTAAATGAGGGATCCACTGATAATTAAAAGGATAATCGCGTCAATATGAACACCCGAGAACCAACTTCGTAGGAAAAGCACTCCAGAATCACACTCGTCATGCCCCTCATTCCTGTCTATAGAAAAAAATCCCAGATCCACCCTTAAAAAGATAACAGCCTAATTAATTTTATTTGAACAATAGACATCAGCATCCGTTTGATAAATATTTGAGTTTTGATTTTAGTTAAAATCAAGTTACATCAGGCATGTATGATTTCAGCTTAATTTAATTTGAAAAGACTTATTTCAATACTTTTTTATTTTTATTTTTATTTTTATTATTTCAACATAATTTTTAATATAAATTTAAATTAAAATTTTACATACCAAATATCGTATTTTAGCTTTAATTTAGCTCAAGTTAAATCAAAACTAAAATATTTTACTAAATAAACGCTTAGTTTCTAGCAAAACATACAAGTCCAATGCCACATATACATTGACCAAACAATACCTTTTATATTTGAACTATTATGGAACCTAGGCACTTGCCAATAATTTGTTAATCTTCCTATATAGAACTCTACTGGGCTTGAACTCACAAGTTATTAGAAGTCAATAATTGGAATAACTTCTGCGGACACATGATTAATTAAAACCCGCCTAGATGCTTATTTTTTAGGTTGAAATTAATTAGAAATTAATCAGCACAATTTTTAACATAAGTTTAAACTAAACTTTTCCATATCAAATGTCATATTTTGAATTTGATTTAGCTTAAATCACGCCTTAAATCAAGTTAAATCAAAACTAAAATATTTTACCAAACAATCGTTTAGCTTCCAACAAAACATACAAGTCCAATATTGCGCAACACATTGACCAAATAATACCTTTTATATTTAAACTATGGAACCTAGGCACTTGACAATAATTTGTTAGTCTTCCTATATAGACCGCTACTGGGTTTGAACTCACAAGTTATTAGAAGTCAATAATCAGAATAACTTTTGCGTACACATGATTAATCAAAACCCGCCTAGATGCTTATTTTCAAAGTTGAAATTAATTGCAACCGTGCAAATAGTGTTTTGGGGGGAATCATCACCATCTTTGTAAACAGATGATCGATGCAAAACACTTTTTAACAGTTGCGGAACAGCAAACTTAAAGAGTTCACCACAATTTTCAGTAATTGTATCTCGAGCGTAAAAGACAATTTAACTCAAGTTCACTAACTGCAACCATTTCAACTGTTCGCACCAATGAGGCAAAGATAAATAACCACCTTGAAAAAGAACAAGGTAAAAAGAAACGGCTAATCCGACAAGAAAATGTCAACTTTAAATGTGCCAAAGGGTACATGCTAGAAAACCTCTTTGCATGTGCATCAAGAGATAAACTGCTTCTAGCATCATCAAATATCCATTGGAGCTGTACCCTCATCAGCTGCAGCACCCTGGTTGGCCGCAGCACCCTCTTCAGAAGCAGCACCCTGCTCAGCCTCAGCCGCAGCAGGTTCAGCAGCAGGAGGCTCTTCCTCCGCCACAATCTCAAAGGCATCAATCAACTGTTGCACGGTGTCCTGATCTAAAATGTGGAATGGCTCCCCAACTCCTACCACAGCAATCGTGCATATGGAGCTCGTTAGTTTTTCCCCCTGCAAGGTTTCCCTGGTTGCAATGAGTGCATCCTTAATAAGATCCTCCCTTGACGATTCCTTGAAGCTCTCAAACCTGCGTTCCAAGTACGTCTTTGCAGCTTGTGAGCGAGAGCCTATGGCAAAAGCCTGATATTCAAAGTAGTTGCCACTTGGACAATTGTAATAAAGATGAGCTCCAGACTCATCCAACCCGCCGACTAGCAATCCAACACCATATGGTCGTTTCCAGGAGCGTTGGGTGCAGACCTGCCACACACAATAGTCGGTGAGCAAGATAAGCAAAATCATATTGTACAATTCCTCACTAACCAATTGTAAATGAAGGAAACTGAACATTAAACGACAGTGACAATAGCTAGTTTCCTTTACCATGGAGTTTTGGAAATAAATTCATTATTTTTCCTTTTGCTGGATAATGTATTCAGTATTTAGGTCTAATGGCAAGGGGACGGGGGTTGGGTGGACTTTGAGTGGGGAGTTGTGGGTATGATCCCACTTGAAGTTACATATTTCCAAGATGACACTTACCATCCTTTTTAAAAAATAAATTCAGCATTTAATATCAACCTGAAGTATAATAGGATCTTCAAAATAAACCTAAAGAACAAACACATCTAGGCTGTTACAAAACTTTAGTTGAAGGATATCCCTAACACTAGTAATCCAATGTATTTGGGAACAAGAAACCTTTGAGAACAAGCTCCCACCACAATCGGAAGAAGAAGAAGAAGAAGAAGAAGAAAATCCTTTAAATCAAGTAAAAGACTATATTTTGCCAAATACTTCAATCTAACTGCCATAAATAAAATCAATCCATACCCTTTATGGGAGAATCAAAGCTATAACAGAAAAGCTTTAGCAAACTAAGCTTGTGTTTGGGACACAAATTTTTTTAGCATTGCATTTATTTAAATGCAATTTTCCCCCAAATACAAAAACATTTCATTCAAATACCAATCACATCACATTTTAAATCAAACACAATCACTATTTATTATTTCACTTTTTCTATTACTTTTATTAATTACATCATATATTCTCTCTCCCTCTTTTTTTTCTCTCTACTTTTACCCATCACATCACATATTTATTATTAAAATACAATTCAAATACTTTTCCCCCAAACACACATTGCATTCAAATGCAATGCTAATACTTTTCCTCCAAATACAAATTGCATTCAATACATTGCATTCAATACATTTTGTTAAATGTGCACTGAAAGCATAGAATTTCTTTCAAGGAGTAGGAAAATGGAGGGAATTTACTTAGATAAAATCAAATAGACTGATACAGAATTAACAACTAACATCCACCAATACACAGCTCGGAAAAAAAAAATGGAAACAATTCCAAGCATTACGCAAGCAACTAAAACACAAAACTCTATTGCACCGCATATGCACGCATCCAAAAGAATACGCATTCATGCTCAACATGATAAGATAACAGAAAAGCTAGACTTATCAGCTAATGGTTGCTGACTAAAAACTAGTGAAGAAATCATTATTCAAACGAAAACCCTTCATCAGATAGAAAAATCCTACCAAGAAGTAAATCCCTGCCCGCAGAAAACATGACTGAATTAACAGAAACACAACAACAGAATTGAAAGCCATAAATTGTCAGATAACTAAATTCCCTGTTTACACAAAGCCTTCATGCAGAAGTAAGAAATTTAATCTGCATGTTAAAGAATTGAACGAGAGAACAAATATTTTCACTACACCAAAACGAAAAATTAACTTGGTTATGGTCCGAAAAACTCAATATGGAAACAAACAGCAGAGTTCATCTAGGCCATATATATTCTTCGTTCACTTCTATAATTAATGTCACAAGATGCTAACAATACTAGTGAAATGGTAGGCCGGTGATGAAACAGAAGCAGACCATAAAGCCTTTAATAACCAAGAAAGCAGAGCGCACGCAAAAAACCTGACCCGAAAGCTCAAACCATGACCTCTCTAACTCCGATGATCGACCAGCATCATCAAATGCACAACTTTTGATCAAAATGCACAATTTCTGGCTATTAATCTTTGAATTTCCCGTTACGTCTGTTACTCGATAAATGAAGTAAATCTTCTAATGTGAACCAAAACCTAGCCCAGAATTCCCGATCCAACAATCACCTTCCATCGCTTTCAAACTAAAGATAAACTAAACCTAGAGGAACAAAATAACAGAAGAACCTCGGGAGTCGAAACCTAGGGTTCCGAGAAATTGCGGACCTGAGCCTTATCGGCGAGTTGAACGACAAGGCGACCGACAGGAAGAGGTGATTCGTAGGTGTAGTTGTAGTTGATGCATTCGGACCGCATGTAGCGGGAGAGGACGCGGCCGTCGGCGGTGAGACCGGCAATGGCGACCCCGATGTGGTCGTCGACCTTGAAGATCTTCTTCTGGTGGGAGGAGAGCTCGGAATTGGCCTTGTTGACGCAGGCCAACACGACGTGGGTCTTGGATCGGAGCCCAATCGCCGCCGAGCCTTGCTTCACGGCTTCCATGGCGTACTCCACCTGGAACAGCCTCCCGGCAGGGCTCCATGTCGTCACGTCCGTGTCGTACTGGTTCCTGAACATCTTCGGTACGTCGTCGTTTTGCGGAAAAAACCTCTGTGATCTTCTGTTTGGGAAAAAGCGTGGGGGAAGGAGGAAGATAAATAGTGGGGGGATTTTCTTCAGGGCTTTTCTTTTTCTTCAAGCAAGTAGCCAGAAAGAAGAAGAGAGAGGGATTTTGGACTACAGTAGCTTTGCTGCTGGAGAAGCTCTGATCACAAGCATCCGGTACTATAATACTGTTGTGTTTTCTAGCTATAGACCGTCCGATCTGGATTGGAGGAATGGGCTGGCCCAATTTTATGCTAAACTGAGATTGGAGTGGACCTCTTGGCCGGGCTATCTTTAATGGGGTTAGTTCTCTCTCACGGGCCTTTTTTTTTTTTTGGATTTTTTTATATATATGGCCATTTTCACTATGCTTTTAAAAAAGTCCTAAACTAAACGAACAAAATAAATAACTGATCGATCTAAAAGGACTAAAATAACCTTAACATTATTATAATATATAAATACTATTAAAATAATATAAAAAGGGGGTCAGACGTTTTCTTTTTTACATAGAAACAAAATCCAATTTTGGAAAAAAAAAATTCTCTAATATATTTGTTTCTTAAAGTTTAATTCATGGGAAGGAAGAAGCAGCATGCGTATCATCAAAGAAATCAAACAATGATATCGATGATATTTTTCTGTTTTTGTTACCTCAAAGGTTGTCCATATTCTCCACCCCTGCAATGAGAAATATGTGTGTATATATATATATCATCCCTACTGTTGAATAATGTAAGCGATGAAATTAAAACTGTATGATATTGATCAAGTCATATGTATTTTTGTTTTTGAAAGCATCCTTTTAGTGTTTCGTAGTGTTTTTTTTTGTTATGATTTTTTAGTTAAATTGTGACATTACGGTAATAATATAATGTTTTTTTATTAGAGATCTTAAGGTATTGGTTTGGTGGTTTTGGTTATGCCTAGGGGTAATTGGATAGAGATTATAACAGTATTGATAACACATTTCTATATCATGAATTTTTAGTTTATCATATGGTGTTTTGGTCATTACGATATTGATTTAGTATATTAATTTAGTGTTTTGGTTTTTGATTTTTTTTTTTTGTTTTATTTGGTTTTTAGCTATGGTTTGATCTTGGATATTATCTTATTATTAGTTAGTTCTTAGATAGTGTAACTGTTAATAGTTTTAGTTTAATCTTTATCTCATTATTATGGTATAGACATGGTCATTATGCTTAATGCCATATTAGTCATTGTCATCATAATCTTTTATTCACTGTGTATAATATGAAACTATACCAGTACACTGTTAATATTCACATGATCATTAAGGAATACTGTTTGAGAAACAATTTTGCAACAAGTGATGATGATATTGTCCTTATGATCATATAATGGTCACTTACTTCTCATAATCCTGATCTTAATGACTCAGTTATCATACTTGCACATTGTAGTGGACACAACAATCAATCCAGCGATTTTCATGGTCATGTAATATTGTGACTTGATCCTTATGTTGCTAGTTTTTCTTGGTTTATATAATACTAAACTTGGTCATTTTATTACTATAAAATAATTTACGAGAAGTATCCATATTATATTGATTGTATCATTTAAATATCACGAGAGCAATATGCTATTGATTTTTATTAGTTAATATAATACTGACTTTGTCATTTTATTACCATGTAATAATTTATTATTGATACAGTGATAGTCTTATGTGATTTAAAAAAAAAAAAGAAAATTTATTTTAATAATAAATCCACATACCATAAAATTAGAAAACAAAATTTTATTTAATAATGAAAAAAAAAAAAGAAAACAATTGCCTAATTTTGTTAAAAATAGGTTTACCATGTGGAAATGAAAAAGAAAAAAGTGAATATTTTAATATAAAATTACAACCCACAAAAATAAGAAAATTCTATTTAAAAATTGAAAATTCATAGACTCTCACAAAGAAAAGAAAAAAATAGGAAACAATGTTTGAAAAAAAAAATTCTTTAGTAGGTGTTTGGTAAAAGTATTTAATTTGCATTGCATTAAAATACAATACAATTTTCACCTAAATAAAAAGGTATTTCATTCAAATATCAATCACATCATATTTTAAATCTAATATAATCACTGTTTATTATTTTATTTTTTCTATTACTTTTATTAATCACATTATATATTATCTCTCTCTCCTTTTTTTCTCTCTACTTTTACCCATCATATCACATATTAATTATTAAAATACAATTCAAATACTTTTTATCTAAATATACATTGCATTCAGATGTAATGCTAATACTTTTTCTCCAAACGTAAATTATATTCAGTTTATTATATTTAAACGTAATGCAAATACAATAAATCCGTACATATATATATAGATTTATCAGGAAAATGTTTAATGGGTAGACATGGTATAAAAAAAGGATGGAGTTCCAAATTTTTCAAATTTGCAAAAAAATTTCTTTTTAGATGTATTTTAAAATGGGCATTCAAAATTAACCATGTTGGGTAAAAAAAAATCTTTTGTGTTTTTTTTTTCTTTGAGGATGATGAGATTTGAATTCTACGTCTTCTGATGAAGTCAATTGTAAAATTATCATCACACTGTATTGCAACTATTTTTTTCTTTTTTAAATAAAAAATTTAGGGATAAATAAATTAATAGCATTCAACAGTAAATAATTGAAGTAATGAACATGGTTTAAAATTATTTGGAGTTAATAATATTAAATAGTAAATTTATTAAATAGATAAATAAATGATAAATAATTTATAATTTATTATTATTTATTATTTATTTTAAATATTTTAAAATCTTATTGTTTACGTCTTTTAATTTCATAAATATATTATTTATGACGATTTCTGAAGAGGGAGAAGTAACAATAACTAGCTTGAAAAAGATTAAAAAAAAAACTAATAAATAGTAGGAGGTAAGTGTCTGATTTTTTATGTACAAGGGCAATATCTCAAATAATGGATAATAGAGAAATCATATTTTATAGTATATTTAAAAGATACTAATATGATTATAATATTATTATTTTAAAAATAATGTAAAATTATAATATATTTTAATTTAATTTGTAATTTATTCTAATTTTACCCTTTTCTACTTTCACATGCATTATCTCCTCACTTCTCTCCCTTCCCCTCTCTCTTTTCCTTGTTGACCAGAAAGGATCTATGCCAGAGATCCCTACCACCGGTGACGAGGATGGACAGTTGCAATCTGAGTTTCCCTACAATTTGCTGTGTTGTTCTTGGTGGTTTCCATCATTTGCAATTCTCCCACCAGCAGTTGACAAAAAGCCACAATAAAGAAAAAGCTGTTGTCGGAGAAGACAACGACCTTAGCTATTCTGTGTGAATTGCTTAAAATGGGAACGCGATTTTTTATCACGATTTGGATCGTGATTCTCCGTGGGATTTTGGCTTCACCAAGTACAACGATCCCTTGCAATAGCAATGATGACTTCTGTGGCAGGGGAGAGAGAAGGTGAGTAATGGCTCCACTGAGGTTGGCGCTGGACTCATGTGTGTCTAGTATGGCGACGAGGAAGAGATATATACAAGGGGCAAAATAGGAATCTTCAAAATATATGCTATAATTTTACACCAATCAAAAAACTGCTGTTATTTTAAATCCAAATATTGAATTATATTATTCCATTCATTCTCTATTTTTTTTTTTTTTTTTTATAAATAAGAATAGGTGTGGGGGAATAGAATAACAGGGATTAGAAAACTTTTTTTTTTTTTTTTTGTATTTTGAGGTGAGGATATTCAAACTCTACATTTTCAGATGGAATCAAATGTGATATTACACTATATCTACAATCACATTAAAAAATCCAAATTTGATCAACTTGTTTTGAAGAAAATCGTATTAATTAATGGCATACTCATAAAGTGATAGATTTTCACAATCTATTTAACTTTCTATGAATTCACTAACAAACAACATTAACTTTAAATAGATTTTTAAAACCGCTGCAAATAATTTTCTTACTGCATTTGTTTTTGCTGAACTCTGCAATAATTTTCCTTGCAACATGAGAATATTCATATCAAGAACCTCAGCTTTATACAGATCCAAAGTGATGAGGAACTTGATTTTCCTCGCTTTGTTGAAATTCAGGTCTGCAACTTTCCAAGTCGGTATGCACTAAGTTGAGAAAAGAAAGGTGGAAAAAAATTAAAAAGAAGAAAAGTTGGAATCACCATTCACCAGCAAGTATACTTTTATGCTTTTTGCGATTTGCTGCATTCTTTCATTTCATCATTTGATCCCTTTATTAAAAGAAGGTTTCCTCCCCTCAATCCTACTAAACTATATTATATTTAACAACTATTAGTAATTATAAAAATAAATTAAAAAAAGCACGCACTGAACTTAAAAGAAAAATGAAAAAAAAAAAAAAAAAGGTGCAAAGCAATTTTAGTTTTACTATTCTTGTCAGAGCAATAGTTGGTATTACAGCACTTTGGAAATCTGTGTAATTCCTTCTCGGTAGGCTAAGACAACCACTAAAACAAACATGGAAATTGGTGTATGATCGCCAAATTGGTTGTCTCGATGTTATGTAAATAGACATCATAATAACGTAGACCTTTTCGCTGAAAGTGAATCACTTAAAATTTTTAATTTTTTACTTTTCATGCATTTATTTATTGTTCATGGCAAGCAACCAAATTCAAGTTTGTTAGCTAATTTACATCATCAACAGCAAAATCATATTATGACTCGATGGCATTTTGCTTAACAAATCACGTGAGGCTTAATTATATCTCTCTATTCATTTATTAAAGTAATATTTAAAATTATGAAATCAGTACTTCCGGGAAAAGAATTAAAAAAAAGGGGCTAAAAATTGCTCTGGTAGTTTATTTTTTGTCGAAAAAATTCCCTTGTCTCCTCTCTCTCTCTCTCTCTCTCTCTCTCTTGTCCGAATGATGATCTAAAAACCAAAAAGAAATCCCCCAGCCCAACTAATTTTGATAATGTTATGATAGGTACGAGGAACATCGACATATGCCATAAAGAGAAGAGACGGCAACATCATTCTGTGTGGGGCCGGCGGTACAAGCAAAATATCCCCTTAATTATGATGATGTGAATGTCTTTATTGATTGTTTGAAAGATGTATTAATTATAATTGGAAAAAGTTAATCATAATTCTTGTTCCATCAACTACAATTATTTCACCTTCAAAATTCAAACGGCACGGTAATGGCCCAATTGGTACGAACTTGACTTCAAATTGTCCACTAATTAATTTTTACTTTATTTTTTACTTTAACATCACATTAAAAAAGGTTAATTCTACAGGAAGTAAATCCTTTACTCTTTTAATGAGATAACATTCAAAGGATGAGAATAATTGCATTGAAATTTGAACCCACACATCATGGGCAGGAAAATAGTTGTGTGGAGCGGGAAATATTTAGGGGGAGAAAAAAAAAAAAGTGCTAACCCAGCCACCATTATCGTTGTCACTAAAATAGTAGTTGCGATGATCCTCATCATTTTGGAATTGGCTGTTCAAGCCTAGCCTAACCAATAGAGTCGTCGTCTTCATCATAACCCCAGTCTCACGGTCACTAACCACCGCAACTGTCTCCCACTCGAGCCAAGGGCCACAATTTTGCAAACTCACCAGGTATTGACCTATCGTGAGCTCAAATTTTCATCACTAATGACCACTCTACCACCGCTCGTCCCTCCCACTACCTCACAGTCTCATATCTCAAGCAAACCAGTCCCTTTCTACCGCTTAATGAGTCGGATCACTGGCCAACCAGTCATCCAACCATCATCATAGAGGTTTGCGACCAAGCCAGCCATTATTGTGACCAATGACTGAAAGGGGGAATCGCAATCAACCTCTATTGTAGAGGGCAACCATTGGGATGCCAAAATCACTGTTACGGAGGTTCGTGACCATGGACTGCCTACATATCCAGGCCCACCATATCAGAGGCGATTGTTAGGAGTTGCAATTTTCTAATACTGGCAAGCACAAGCCATCCACATCAAGCTCAGTAGTGGGGCGAACTTCGTCGTGCTAGTGGTGCCAAGGATTGTGAGCACTGCTTTGATGGTGGTGGTGGTGGATAGGGTTACCATCGTAAAGAACAACACATAAGGAAGAAGGGTTTTTTTTATTATTATTTTAGTAATTTTTGTTATTCCATGTGATTATATGCATAATAAGTATTGTATGTGCATAAGCATTTAAGCTCTTTAATTAAAATCTAAGAATTATAAATTTTTGATCTTATGAATAGAGTAAAAAACCTTATTTGATTATAAAATTCCCTAAAAATATATATTAAATATTATTATTAATTATTAGTGATATTACATCTACCGATTTAAAAGTAAAGATTTCAATTTCCCAACTAAAAAAAATTTGAGTAGACCTTATGATTTTATCATTGCTTGATTTGACATGCACTTGCTAACAAATTGCTGTGCGTTGATGATATTAATTATTACGGAGTGCCTCTTAAATAGTTCGTTTGTTAGTTAACAGTACGAGTCATTATGAGCCGCTCTCTTTTTTTTTTTTTGCTAAAATTAGTAGAATTTTTATTTGTCAATATTTTGTTTTACAAGCATGTTATATATTAAATAAATATATCTCTAAATTTCTTAAATTCGCATTTGTTCAAAACTTTGGTATTTTATAAATAAACTTTTGTTCAGGAATTGAGAGTTGCAAAAATGAAAATTATCATCGAGTATATATATCGATGTAAAGCTCTTTAAACAGTTATAATTAGTAATTAGTTAATTATCGTATCAATTTTTTAAAGTTAATTATCATATTAATTTGAACAATACTGGAACGTTAAAATATATATATATATTGGAGACAGCTGTCGCGGGAGTGATGCATGAATCATGCTCAGCCAATTCCCGAACTCCAGCTAGTTTGTGGTTCCATACATGTGGCTGCATAGCATAGTGGGTCCCTACTCCCCTTATGTGTTTTTTATTTAAAAAGGAAAAAAAACGATTCACTGTAGTTGATTAATACTTAAGAATATTTGTATTATATTTAAATATAATATAATTTAATTTTTATCTAAAAAAAATTATTATATTTAAATATTAATCATATTACATTTTAAATTTAATGTAATAATTATTTATTATTTTATTATTTTTATTAATTATATCACATATCCTTTTTTTTTCTTTTTTTTATCTATCAAATCATATATTTATTATTTAAATATAATTTAAATATTTTTTATCTAAATATATATTATATTTAAATATAATGTAAATATTTTTCTTTAATTATAAATTATATTTAAATATAATATAAATATAATGTATTTATCAAATTGAGTTTCGTTAATAACATGCAAATGCGTATTAATTTGAAGCCTATAATAAAATCCAAATTTACTTTTCAATGACTATTTCAAGAAATTACGTTGAGTTTTGTTGCTGTTTGTTGTTTTATTTTATTTTTACATTTATGATAGCTTTGTTGTTTATGTTTTGTCCGTTTTTGAATTTTCTCTACAGTATGCCGTTTTGTTTGTCGTTTGCGATGTGTCTGGCAATTATTGTGTGGTATTTTTATTAATGTTTTGGAGGAACTGTCCTCCTAGGCGGTTTCTTAGCCGCTGTCAAGTCACTTTGTGCTCATTAAAAGAACTTAAAAAAAAAAAAAATCATTTATGAAGTATCATAGTCATATATATTTATATTAGTAATATAATTTTTATTTAAAAAAATTTTATATTTAAACATAATACTTTTTAATAGTGTTATAAAATTAATTATTATTTATTTTTTAAAAAATAATTATTTATTAATTTTTTAAATTTTTTATTCATATTATATACTTTCTCTTTTTAACTTTTATTTATTTATTTTTACTAATCACATCAACTTTTTAATTTTAAAATTCAATTTAAATACTTTTCATCAAAATATATATTTTATTTAAATACAAATCAAATACTTTTCATATAAATATAAAATATATTTTTAAAATTATATTCAAATACAATACAAACGTAATATAAACGTAATACGTTTATCAAATGTCTCATTAATATTATTTTTTATACTTAATAAAAAAAAAGGAAATGATAGGATTTAACAGTATGTTTGAAATTGCAAAACACATTTCGTACAACCAAAAAAATACAAAAAATATATATATAGAGATATGGAGAAAAGAAGAATATCAAAGTAAGTCAAAATAATGCAGAGGATATGAAAAGATATAAGTGATGGAGTCTTATTCAATAATTTTTGTGGAGATAATTATATAATGCATAGGAGTATATACCTAAAAAAGTGGTGAAAATAGCCAAGATCCCTGTGATAATAAAATCACCCCAACATAAATTTTCTTCTAATTTTCAGACAATTAAATACAACGTCTCGTAATGGTAGATTTAGAACTTTGAACAATAGGAATCTTTTGCTTTAGGAGAAACGCAGCTTTAATGGCCCTACAAAAGGAACATCGTCTATCCAGAAGAAAATAAATAAAAAAGAAAAAAAAAACAAAAAATTTGCAGCCAAACAAGGAAAAAGTTACATATATTTTTTTTCAATGATTATATTATTTTTTTTGGCCAAATCTAAATTATATAGATAAATACATATCTTAGTAATAATCACAAATGTTTTCAGTCAATTATTTAATTTGTTTTTCTAATTCAGATCACTCGATTAATACTACGATATTCATCTATAAATAAATATTAAAATAATCATTAAAATCACTCACATATATAATGAATGCGAGAATTGTTTTAAAAAAATGGAAAAAGGGGGAAGATTTAACAAATTTGTATGAGTAATATTCTGTCATAATGTTTCTTACATCGTTTTTTTTTTTTTCCAATTGAAATTGGAAGAAAATTTTCTAAGAAAATTATTAATCCGTGCTAGCTCAAATAATAATATTGTAATAACGAGGTCAAGAAAGAGATATCGACTCAAGTGCCATATATATATATATAGAGATAACAAGGAAATTGTTTGATTTTGTGTATTAATTTATGAAATTCTTATGTCATTTTGAAATGTTTCTTATTCTTTTTATCTCGTGCTTTATTTTATTTTCTTTTAATCTTTTGGCTGGGGAGCTTTGTGTCCAAAACTCGTAATGCCCAAACATATAAAATTATCCTTTTTATTTCCTCTTTTTTTTGCTGAACACAGAAAATTTTCCTAATGTTAAATCAACACAGAAAAATGAAATTGTTGTCCATTAGTCCTTTCTTCTTCAATAATTCTAAAGGTTTATTAATATTTTTTTAATTCCATATTTCTTTAGCAACTTGAGGACGTTAGGTTTAGTTAACAACTGTAAGTTGCTGTAATTTACCCCAAAAAAAAAAATTGTAAATTGGTTGTAGTCCAGCACCTCGATGAGGTAAAATGCGAATGAAAATTATCGTTAATCAAATACTAGGGAGGGAGATCTAAAAACATAAAGATAATAATTACTTTGGCTAAACCCAAAAAAAAAAAAAAATAGTCCAATTTATTTCTAAAAATTGTTTCCTTATAATAATTTTAATATTCCAAAATCTTATTTTGCCCAATCTTATCGTAGAATTATTCCGTTTCTTTTTTTTTTTTTGGCCTAATAAAATAAAGAGATAATGTTGGCAAAACATTAGCAACTAGCAATTCTATAAATTCAAGCTGATTAATGATTGAGTAACTTAACACAATTGTTATTACAAAAAAAAAAAAAAGAAGAGAGAAAGAGAGAGACACTTTAAACTATCATGCACAAATAACAAAATAAACATTTGCGCGGGGTGCCTCGGAATGAAATACCGAAACTACCCTTCCCTGACGCCCTGTCGGTATCCGCGACGCACGACACATTTGCACTTGGAATGGGCATCCATCCCGCTACACGACACCAGGAGTGCCAGTTCTCCTGGGTTTTGGTGAAACGGACATTATACAGTCAAGTTCACCTCTCTGACCTTACCGGCTCCGCCGGTACCCGGTCTCGAGTAATCGCCGATGTTTTTCTCCACGCGCTTTGCAAAATCGTCGACCCGGTCGAAGACTGTCCTCTGACATTAGTACACCATATCTTCTCTCATTTTCTCGGAAGCCTCTCCCTCCCTCTCTCTCTCTCTTTCTCTCTCTCTCTCTCTCTCCCCTCTTTTTCTCTCCTTTTCCTTAAGGACAGACCACGGACCGAAGAAGAGGAGGAGAAAAACCGCGTTAAACAGTGATTTCACGCGGGCATGGAGTATCGTGCGGCTTCCTCTGTGACTCTCTCCTCCAAGAAGGTCTCCAACGGCCATGGCCTCGCCGGAGGCCCCGTATACGACGGCGTTTTCGCCGCTCCGTCGAAGCTCGGCGTCCCGACCTTCTCGTCCCGCGTCGAGGACTACCGCGAGATTTTTGGTGGCTCCGAAGCTTCGCGAGGCTCGTCGATTCCTTTCCTCGACGTTCCGGAGCTTAACGAGCCGAAGATTTTGGTCGACGTTCGGAGCTCGGAGCTGAACTACTCCACGATTTTCGGAGGCTTCGAAGAGTCAAGTTTCGCGGTGCCTTATGAGGAACTTTCCGTGGAGCCAAACATAAGGAAGAAATCTGAGGATGCACGGTATGCTTTTTTATGCTTCTGGTTGAATAATCATTTCTCATTTTCAGTTGGATATGGATCAGTATTTTCCATTTTTTCTATGTTCAAATTTTTTAGTGATTAGAGGTGTTAGAGGTACGATTAGAAGTTACCAGATTCATGTTGTATCATTTTTACACGTTCAGTTTTAGGAAATTTCCACTTCCAGAAAACTGTTTTTGTTTTCTGTTTAGGCTTAAACTTAAGACTTTTCAGTGTATTAGCCTTCTCCCTTCTGTTTTGTTAACAGTTTATTTTTCTTCTTTTTGTCATTATGTTGCTAGATTTTCCTTACTTATCTATTAAGTTACCATTTGTAAATAATTCGGCTTTTTTTGAAGTAGACACAACCTTGTAGTGTTAGAAACTAGATTGTGACTAAAAAGTTGTTTCTTATGTTTCTCTCTTTTTTGTTTTGTTTTGTTTTATAAAATATATATATATATATATACAGGACACAGGCTGAAAAGTCATCTCCTTCAGACGCTTCAGAAAGTTCTACTTGGACAGCCGGGGACCCTGTATTATCACAGGAAGCATCTCATCAAGCTGTTAACGGTGTCAAGAAGTTCAACATGTCGTACAATAAAGTTAACAATGGGAACGCGAATGGGATAACCGGCACAAATGGAACGACTCATATAGCTCAGCTCAATGCTGTTCGAGGTTATGCTTGTCTATTTGATGAAGTCACTCCCTTGAGCAGAGCCGATAGTGGCAAGCCAGTATTCTCAGTGGTAAATGATGAATGCCCAGAAAATAGTATCTGTAAGGGGACGACGCAAGGTGATCATTTCACAAGAACCATGACAGATGTCCCAGTTGGCAAGATTGGCAAACAAACTTCCGGAGGGCATGCCATATTTCAAAATAATTCAAACTGGTTTAAGTCCAATTCCATGGGTGATTCATTTGAAAAATATGAAGTTGGTCATGGAACCCGTCGTTCAAAGTTATCCCCATCTTCAAGCCTTCCAAGTAAATTTAACTCAGGTAACAGTGATGATAAGACTTGTACCAATGAAAATTCTACCAATGTTGATTCACCTCCATACTTTGGTGAGGAAATGGATACCAATTCAGTTGCTGCCACCTCTGCAGCTGCTTTGAGGAAGGCGATAGAGGAGGCTCAAGCAAGGATAAAAATGGCAAAGGAATTGATGGAAAGAAAGAAGGCTGGTCTTAAAAATGGAGCTAAACTGAATTTTAGTGACGGAGTCAAAACTGATGAGAGAGAGGAATTTAAAATTGCATATGCAGTAAACAGATCCAAAAAGAAGACGACTCCAGAACTATGTAAAGAAGAAGATGTACCAATGCATGTGGATTCTGGGACAAGACAACAAAAAACAGCTGGATCGTGCCAAGGAACTACAGATTTTGAAGCTCGGGTGAAAGTTCCAAGTGCAAAAGAATTTGATGGGAAAACACCTTGGAAGAAGATATCAAGTCGAGCAGATCATACGTGGGAGGAAGCTGAAGTAATTGAGGTAGAACAGTTTTATGAAGTTGAGAACACAAGTGAAAACTGGTCTCCGGCAGCAGAAGTGGATATTTCATTGCCTGTTTCTGCTGTGACAATAAAGCAAAATGTGGCGGGTTCAGGCCATGTAACTGAAGACTGTAAAGTTCAAGATTTTGTTTCAGGCGCAAAAGAAGCTGACAGGGAGACACCTTGGAAGGAACTTAGATCAATTCAAGTGGACCATGGGGAAAAAAAGCCTGAATTAACGGAAGCAGCAGAACAATTTTATGAAGTTGATAACACAGATAAAAACTGGGCTACAATATTGGAGTTTGAAGAGGTCAAAAGCATACAATCTGTGGATGGGAATGAATGGAAGGAGGAAAAAACAGCCGAGGAAGTGTATGAGAAACTGCAACATTTTGGTGTTTCACCCAAACCAGCCGAAGAGGAGGATAACTCAGAGCAAATAGAAAAGGGAGTTACCATACCAAATGGGAGTAGGGGGGAATCCGACCACAAAAAGGATGGTGTTAAATCAATGGCAGATGAAGAGGTTCCTGATCATGAGAAGAATGAGATGAAGCATCAAGTTGCTGTTGAGCAGGGAGAGAGTGAAGAAATAGTTCAAGCATCATGTGAGAATGATACATATGAAGAGAATCCAATAGAGTTTCAGGAATCTGTAAAAGATGATAAAAGACTAGAAATCAGGGAGCTGGAGGACATCAAACATATGGAGGGACAATCAAGCAGTCGGGCATTTGTTGAAAGTGAGAAAAGAGGAGAGGCCTGCGAGCATGAAAAACTTGTGAGGGTACAAAGTGATGCCCATTGTGTGGAGGACAATGAGAAGAGTTTCACCATCAACAGAGCCAGCAAGGAGGAAATGATCAAGGAGATACTTGATGAACTTAATCTTGGTAAAAAAATTGCAAAGATACTTATATATAATGATGAGTTGGAAGCAAATGGGGAGTTTGAAGAGGCAGGAGGAAATGAAAAGTTGCTTATGGGGGAAGGTTCTCAGAAGGAAGAAAATGAGAACAGAGAAGAACCAACTTGTCAATGGGTAGAGACTGGAAGGACGGAGACAAAAGTTGATCTCAGTGCAGGAGATGAAGAGAAGATGAAAGAAGCTTTAGGGGAACCTAGGAACCAGGGCAACGAGCTTGGGGCAGCTGACAAAATATGCAAGCAGGATGAAAGTGAGAACCTGAGTAGACATCAGAAGCCCATTCTGTATGCAGAAAATGAAGAAAATGTGGAAGCATCTCAAGAATTACCATGTAAAGAGGGTGGGAGCATAAGTGACGTATCTAGAGCATTTTTGGAAAAGAGTGGAAATAGGAATGAGCTAGAATCAGTGAAAGAAAAGTCTGACATGGAGGAGAGAGATTTAGAAACAGATGGCTTCCCTCAAGGTCTTGAGATATCCAAGATAATCAAAGCAATGGAAGACACAACAGAGGACCTTTTGGACAAACATGATGTAGACAATTTAGGCAGAATTGACATGAATTTTGTCCAAAGTCCCGACGATCAATATGCCAGACAGTGGGAAATAGTTGATGATTCAAGAGAGTATATTGAAGAATTGGCCTCTGAAACGGAAAAAGTCAGAGAGAATATCAGCGAGTCTGAAGTTGCTGTTAATCAGGAAGATGATAAGAATACAACTGAGTGCTTTAACGAACAAGGATGGGTTGACGACGGTAATAATATGAAAAGACCTCAGTCATCTGATAACTGCAAGGGGAGAGGGGAAAATTTGGAACTCGATTGGGAGACAAAAATGAGCCCAAGTGCAGAGAAAGATCATGAGCATCATGAAGAAAACCCTGTGAGTCGAAGTGCAGAGGAGAATGAGGAGAGTTGTCAAGAAAGCCTGCCAAGGCAAAGTGCAGAAACAGAGGAGAATGATCAAGCAACTATGAATGTGGAAGAGACCACAAATGAAAATAGTTTGCAAAAAGAAGTGGAGCTGGAGAAAGAATATCTGAGAAAAATGGATGAAGCAAAAGAAAGGGAAAGGGAAAGGGAAAGAGAGAAGGAGAGAATAGCTGTTGAAAGAGCAATCCGCGAAGCTCGTGAAAGGGCATTTGCTGAAGCTCGTGAAAGAGCTGCTGCAGGGAGAGCAGCTGCTGCTGGAGCTCGTCAAAGGGTAACAGCTGGGGCCCGGGAAAGGGTTGGAAAGGCTTCTTCAGAGGTTAATGACAAGTCTGTGGCTGAGAAGGCTTCTAAGGAAGCCAGACTTAAGGCAGAACGTGCAGCTGTGGAGAGAGCAACAGCGGAGGCTCGGGAACGTGCCCTCGAAAAAGCCATATCTGGCAAGGCTGCCTCCGAGGCGAGAAAGCAAAATCCTCAATACAATGGCTTTTGTTCGCCAAGCACTTCAACATACCCAAATTCTTCAAATCATGCTGGTATGAAATATTCTGAAGTGGGCCCTTTGAATTTCCATTTCTTCTGCCATACTGTTAATACATCACTACCAAGGAGATTATAGTTTACAATTTATTTTATGTTCCTCAATAATTTATTTTGCTTAATTCAGTTTCTAGCTCTACTGAAAGATCTGATAGAGCTAATGGAGAATCAGCTCAGAGGTGTCAAGCAAGATCAGAGAGGCATCAGAGGATAACGGAACGAGCGGTATGCTTCTTGATCTTGTCTAATAAATGGATGGTGTGGAAACAAATCAAGCTTTCTTCATATTTTTTTCCCTTCTTTTCACCAGGAAAAAGCTCTTGCAGAAAAGAATAGGCGTGATCTACTTGCACAGAAGGAGCAAGCAGAGAGAAATGTAATATTCTGTTTTCTTAAAGAACTTTTGGCATCAAGTGTTGAGATTTGACATTTCTCTTACAATCTTGAACCTATTTCTATGGTAGAGATTAGCAGAATTTCTTGATATTGAGGTCAAAAGGTGGTCTAGTGGCAAGGAGGGGAATTTACGTGCGTTGCTTTCGACACTGCAATATGTAAGTTCCAGACTTCTGTTTGTACTTCCCAATAAATGCATGTAATTTCCTTCTGCTTCTATACCATAAAAATATTGTAGCATTTGAAATGTATCATATTTGCAATGACCTGGGGTTTATATTTGCTTCTAGTTAATATTCCCCAAGTTGAACAAATCAAAAAGCACGTATCTTCTTCTGATTGCTTCTTCATTATCTCTTCATTTTGCTCAGTTTTCACGTATGCGTAAAAGCAAACATTGTTTTTACCAGCCTGAACATGTTATTAAGATGATGGAGGTTACATAGAGGAGATGAAAGTTGTAAAGAGAAGACAGCATAAAGGAGAAAAGAAATAATTATCATTGATTATTTAATTGGTGATGGTTGTTATAGATATTTCCTAATGAGATTTGACTCATAGCACTATATTGATTGGAAGTTTTTGTTTTGAAGATCCTTGGACCTGATAGTGGTTGGCAGCCCATCCCTTTGACGGACATTGTTACATCTATTGCTGTGAAGAAAGCTTATCGTAAAGCTACACTTTTTGTTCATCCTGACAAACTGCAGCAAAGGGGCGCAAACATTCAGCAGAAGTACACTTGTGAAAAGGTTTTCGATCTTCTAAAGGTGCATTTCTGAATTCTGATATTCTTCCATTGCACCATTACCTGAGTAGACGAAACATATAAGGGAGTAGAAAAAACCGAATTCCACCTCAGCTAAAAATCCAGCCATAGGATAATGCTTTCAGATTGTCAGGATTATGATGATTCAATGGAATGAAAATCCCAACTTGATTCCATATGTATATCCGACTAAAACATTTTCCCGCTTTCCCTTCCTTGCCTACATAACAATTACTGGCGAGTATAAAGTTTAGATGTTTGAAGAAGCTGAATACCATTTCAATTTTCGTTTTCCGGCTTTGTAAACTTTGCTAGCGTGTTTGATTCTGAATATCTGAATACCAAAAACACTTAAAGAATCAGAATATTTATGGTTTATGCAAACTCAGTTGCTCATAATATCAGTGCCTTGCGTGTGTGCAGGACGCTTGGAACAAGTTCAACGTGGATGAACGGTAGAGAATTGGTAGTGTTTCTGCAGCTACTGGATTTGGGGAGAACTGTACCAAACTTCGAGTTCTGAAAGCGCGTAAGCATCAATCATTCTATTCCTAGGTTGAAATTTGTTCCAACATAAATTTAAGTTGAAACAAAGTTTTTGGCATTTTTGCACCCACTAGTGCAGCTTCTAGAACCCAGGTTGTAATTCCATGATACAATGGCATCAAAAGAAGCTCCTTTTTATGTAACTGTCATTGACTCATTGTACCAAGTGAAATGAAGGAAACACGTTGCTGGGTGTAGATACGAACTGAATTTCTTCCCCAATTTGCGGTTATTTATTTATTTATTCTTCCCTCTTTTGAAGTCCCGTATTTAGAAATCAAATATTTTCTAAACACATCAATTCACTTATTTTGTCTAGAAAAAGCTTACAGTGGTTGGAAGATCATAGTGAATTGCAGAGCAAAGTGCAAAAAACGAAGATTCGAAATGTAATCTTGTTTAATGATACCCGCTGGTGTTTGTTTGTGTGTTTGTTATTCTTTTATTTTTATTTTTTATTTAATGGTAATCTCGTCCACTGTGTACTGTGGTTGGCCTTCCCACAGTGAGCTCATTCTGCGTAATTTACCAACATTTGCCACGCATATATATATATTTTTGTTTAAGTACTAAGAATTTGTTTTGGCATATATTTCCTGTTTTTTATGTGATTTATAAAAGATATAAATGCGAACGGTTGTGTGTGTGTGTGTGTATTTATATATATATATATATACAACTATAAGGGGAAAAATGCATTTATCTATAACTACAACAAAGACATAGCTTCAGCACAAAATAAGAGTTCCAGTTCTTTTATTTTAAATACCGCAAAGGAGAGACATTCTGACCATTTCTGACCAAATGCCTTAAAAATGATGGCTTAGTCTCACATTTTCTAAATGAGTACTGTTTAATATCAATTTTATTCTTAATTTTTTAATTTTTTAAATATCAATTTATAAGTCATATTTTTAATGATAGATATAATTAATTATTATGATGGTATTTTAAACACTTATAAGTAAAAAAACAACTCACATGTTATATAGTTTGATGCTTAAAATTTGGATTAAAATTGATTTCTATAGCATTTTTCTGTTCAAATTGAAAAGGGTGTACTTAATTTTTTTAGCTTAATTGTAAACTCCTTAGCATGTCACTTAAGTGGATGCTTAAAAATTAAGATTGAAGTAAGTATTTTTTAAATTTTTCTTTCCCAATTGAAGAGGGTGTTCTTAACTGTTTTTAGCTTAATTGTAAACTCCTCCACTCCCAATGATTTTCTTCACCCCAACCAAAAAAAAAAATGAAAAAAGGACCATTGGGAAGCGTCATTAGTCTTTTTAATTAGTATTTTTCCATTAGCAAGTATACATATGTTTTCTCAGTAAAATATTTCTAAAATTAAGTAATTTTCTCAGTAAAAAAATGAATAAGTGTGTATTAAATAAATAATACATTAATAGGAATCTTTATAGTAACAACTATAACATGCACCGTGTTTTTTGCAAATCCATTCGGAAAGGGCACATAAGTTTTACTCCATATATTTTTTTTAAGTAATTAAAAAATCAATTAATCCTTATTCAGAAAGAAAATGATAAATCTTCGAAGGAAAAAAAATAGTCATTTTTTATTTCTATGTTTTTTTGGTATATTGTTGCTTCCTATTTCATATTGTTTTTAGTTAGATGTCAGTTCATTGTGGTTATTATCGTTTCTTGTTGTTATCGTTTTAATGTTGATGTCTTGTTTACAAATTATTTTCTTTTCTACATGTTAAACTAATAAAACAAAAAACAAGCCGGAAACTACTTCCAAGTCCTAAGTCTCTCTTCATTGAAGATCAATTTTTTAATAACAATCTCTTCAAATCTTACTGAAATTTTATTTTCAGTCCTTGATTATTACTTTTAAAGAAAAAGAAGCTTTAATCTAATCGGATTACTTAATTATTTATTCATCAAATTATAAGAGATATGGAAGTACTAAGATATATATGTATGTATGTATGGATTTATATATATACACGTATGTGTGTGATTTCAATAATTATTCTAATATTTATCCATCGATAGTTATAATTGTTTTAACTATATGATTT
This sequence comes from Antiaris toxicaria, assembly GCA_035233585.1. Taxonomy (NCBI): domain Eukaryota; kingdom Viridiplantae; phylum Streptophyta; class Magnoliopsida; order Rosales; family Moraceae; genus Antiaris; species Antiaris toxicaria. Next base: position 24,814,871 of record CP141160.1, on the reverse strand, counting down.
TGATCAAGAGTTATAATAAATTGAGTAGTTGACCTAATAATTCAATGACAATTAATGAATATAAAAGTTATAAAACTTATTAAATGCTGTTTTAGATTGGTAATTTGTTGTTAACTTACTGATATGACTTTTTAAGTATTTTTAAAAATAAATTATATATTCAAAATCCATTTCTTTAATTTGGAATTTTATTCTTAATTTTGTTTGCAATCCCAATTTTGTTTATTTTCAATTCTTTAATAATCATTGTCCTATTCCTTTTTTTCCAATTATTTTATTTCAAAAATGTTTTATGTTTAATAATTTTACGTCCATCTCATACATAGGTTGTTTTTTTATTTTTTATTTTGTTGAATCCACTCTTTTTTTTTTAATTTCTTTAATTTTTTGTTTGTTTGTTTCCATAGCACATAAGTTAGCCAAAGAAAATTTTAAATGATATTGTAAAAAGTTAGTGTTAGTAAAGTTCAACCTTTCTGAACAAAATCATTATGTCTTTTTTATGATTATAAAAAAAAATGATGTTAGTGTGTAATTTTTTTTTATTGTTTTACATCAATATATTTGAAAATTTTGACCACCACTTTTTTTATTTCTTTAAAAAAATTACTTGGTAAAGAGAAAAATATCAGTATCCAAGTGTGATTGAAAATACGAGATATGGTAGAATAAGCACGCAAAGTATTTTGGTTACATTCTATACTATCAAATCTATATAGGCATTCAATAAGGCTATAAAAGTGTTGTCTTACTTGACAATGAATTTGAAAGAAATGATTAAAAATTGACCAACTCTTTTTTGAAAAAATAACTCGTAATTAACCAATTGAAATTATTTACATATTTGAAAAAATTGATTAACTCTTTTTTACCGCATAGAAAAGAGTTGGTCGATTTTTTTCAAATCATAATTAATGAACATATTTCATATAGTTGATAATCATTTTTAAGGATGAAATTGAAAATTAAAATCGTAAGAGAAAGAGGAAGAGGAAAGAAAAATAAAAGTGATAAACAACTATTAAAAAATAAAAATCCCCAGCAGTCATATATATATTTTTACTAAAAGATCCTCAGTACTTATATAATAGTAAGTTTTAGATGTAACACTGTAAGTAGAGAAAAATAGATAGATTTTGATAATAAACAGATGGATTTTGATAATTTTTTAAAAGAAAATAAGATTTAATTCCATTCTATTCTCTTGTATATATTTTATATATTAATATCTCATATTTAAAATATGTAATAAATTATTTAATTTTAAAAGGTTAGTAACTTGTATAATTTATAACAGTAAGTTATATAAAATATTAAATCATAAAATCTAATTAAGTAATATATAAATTTTTATAATTTTATCGTTAATCAATTATAATTAAAAGAAAACATAATCATTGAAAATCCTTCCCTATATATATATATAATACATGTAGCACATTTTTTTATTGAGGACTTGCAATTAATAATTGTGACATGGCACTTAAATCGAACTCATAAGTCATTATACATGACCCTTCTGATACGTTGAACACTTATCCGTTTGAAAGGAAGATTCATTTTGGAAAAGGTGAATTTATTTATTTTTAGATAAAAAAATCTTTTTATTTTTAAAAATAAAATGATATTTAAATATATAATAATTTTTTTAATAAAAACATATTTAAAATGAGAAGAAATAATATTGAAAAATATGTATGATGAAAGAATTGAAAAATTTTTCTTTTATTTTTCAAAAAATTTATTATAAAAGACATATTTAAAAGAAAATAAAGAAAATTTCATTTTCTTTTTCAGAATAAGAAAAATGATTGAAAAACTTGAAACGAATATTTATTTATAAGACTTTTTTTTTATTTCTAAAGTAAATCTTTCATCTAAACGTAATATTAAAAAAAAAACACTTAGAATTGAATTTATATTTATATTTTAATTTATGAATATATTTGTACATATATGTTTATTATGAGGAGAGACATTCCGACCGTCTCCAACCTTTTTATGCCTTACAACTTTGGATCAGGCTGCTTTATTGGTTGCTGGCTTAGCGACATGGACTCATAAGGAATATTTTATCTTTTCCATTTAGTCAATTTCAACGATAATTTTGTCTTTAAATGGATTCTTTGATTCTTTACATCAATCTTCAAATCATCATCACCTCTCTTCTTTCGAACAATTTCATTCAAAAAGCCTCTAGCTTAATCTCACATTTTCCACCTTGGACGGTTCCAAATCCACTCCCGTGACAGCTATCAATGATTCCAGTTAAATTAAGGCCAGTAATTATAATAATTAATAATTAGCACATTTTTGTTTTCTGTTGTACATATACTTATTATATATATATATAAAGTAAGTTCTCTCTATTTTTATTTTTTATTTTATATGTGAGACCCTTATTCATTAAAAAAAAAAAATTCAATCACATAGAAAGGAGAGAATTATAACATGCAGTTTATCCAATTAAAGCGAAATAGCTACACTCTTTGCATGCGACTGAACACTAAAGTGAGAATAATAACTTTTTTTTTTTTTTTTCCTTTTTTGAACATAGCGGAAAGGAAATGTTGAACATTGATTCTAAGGAAAGCAAAAGGCAACCAGAAAGAGAAATATTAATTAACTACATTTTGACCACTATTATCTTAGTAGCAGTTCTGCGCATTAATCTCTTAAATTCAAATTAGTTAAAAAGTTTTCTCTCATATTCCATCCAGCCAACGGGACATTAACTGGCAATTGATGCTTCACTACAGTTTCAGATTCCTCATCCTGCATAGGAAAACACCAAAATCAGCGATAGCCAAATATATATACATAAACATATATATATATATATCTGTGTGTGTGTACTCAAATAGAAGAACTAAAGAGAAAAAAAAAAAAAAAAAACACTTCATTCTCAAGGACGTACATGTGTATATGTTATATTAGTATATTGTTGAAAGGCTTAATGAAAAAAAAAAAAAAAAAAAAAGTCATGTGCCCAAAATCTGACTCGCATGAAAATTATCTTAGATGACCAGTATATAGACCTTTTCTATTCATATGTATGTATGTATGTATGTATGTATGTATGTATGTATGTGAGTATTATAAGATAAATATATACCTTTGTTCTTCGTCCATGAAGCCGTTGTAGGCTTTGTTGTTGGCACCAATCTTTCTGTAATTGGGCAGAGGCACTTCACCGGCCTCAATCTTGTTGACATCTTCAACAAGCATCTCGTAATGCCTCTTGACTTCCTCGACGGTTTTGCCACCGACTGCTCTGGCCAGATTGTGCCAGCGGTCGGGGGTGTCCTTGTCGTAGATAGCCAGGGCATTCTCGAATAGCTTGTTCTGCTTGGCTGTCCATGAACTCGAAGCCATTTTGCTAATTAACACAATATATATATATATTTGTATTTATATATGTTTGTGTGAGTATATGTGTGTGTGTATGCGTGTGTGTGACAGAAATGAAAATAAGAAATATTTTTTTAAAGAAAGACAATATTGGTAAAAGAAAGAAGAAGAAGTGAGATGGGTGTGGGGGGATAGAGAGTACCATGTTGGTCTTTTTATAGCGGGAGGAGAGAAAGTGAGGGAAAGAGAAAGGTGGGTTGAGTAGTGTGAAGTTCATGTGGGTTTGAGTGGAATTGGTTTTTCTTGCAAAACAGTGGATTTGCAAAATTCTTTTTCATTTGATGATAAGTTAAGTGGGTTAATTTGGAATTGGATCAATACTTAATTCCAGGTTAATTATGATATGGGATTTCACGCTCATTACAGACTTTGGTCATTCATAATTGTAGCAGATAATTAAGTTTTCTTTTTTTTTTTTCTTTTTTTTTAACCTTTAAGAGATGGTTAATTAGCCTTTTAGAATGAGTAGAGAAGAATTTTTCATCAAAGAAAAAAAAATATTGTGTAATATTGACAAGAAGGCTTTTTATTTCCATCGCCCCTAGAATCAAAATAAATCCGTTTAAGAAAGTTATACACAAAGTATGTAATAGGGAGAATCCAAGACTAAATACAAAATTTATCGGTATAGGATTTATTTAAAAATAGTAAAATCCGATCCACAAGTTTATTCTAGTGACGCGATTGTTGTGTAGATTGTAATTCTGCCTATATCTTATAAAGTTATACACGTGTATATAACAAAGAGAATCTGACATAGAACACAAAAGTTATTGATACAAGATTCGAACAGAAGTAATAAAATATGATCCATAATTTTGTTCAGATGACGTAATAGCTATTTAAATTGTAATTATGTATATATCTTATAAAGTTATTCGTGGGTATTTAACGTGGAGTATTTGATATTGAACACAAAAGTTATTGATACAAGACTTTTGATCCGAAATTTAAAAAAAAAATTTTGGTCCATAGTTTTATTCAAACGGCATGATAATTGTATATATTGTAATTATGTTTATGTCTTATAAAGTTATACAAGGATATTTAATAGGGAGAATCTAACACAAAATATAAAAACAATCAATATAAGATTTAACCAGTAATAGTAAAAAAAGATCCACAGTTTTGTTCAGACAATGTGATAGTTATGTAGATTATAATTACATCTACACTTTATAAAGGTGATTCTCATGAGTTAATTCGTGGCATAAAAAGTTTTACGCTATGGTTCGTAACAATGAACACGACTATTAATTAATAACTGTGGGCGATCAAGGGTTAGGAGAGGACCGTCACGCGCGTGCAACACGCCTCTTAAACCAAAAGATTGCCAGAAAATCGTTGTCAATGTAAAGAAGATTTTAGTTGTGCTTGCCACAGTTGGTAGCAAGGCAAGGAACACCTAAAAGAACAAATGTAAGAATTTTGTGATACATTTTGACAAAAAAGACCATATTAATAGAATATGAGCTTTCAAATATTTATTAATTCTCTTAAATTATTATTATTATTTTTACTAGATAGATATGATCTGATGATCAAAATTTATATCTTATGATTTGTTACCTAATCGTGTACATATATTGTGATATTTAATAGCAAGGTAATTAAAAGTCACACACGTCGCATCGGAGTGGGGTCCAGATTAATCCAGCGGCTGTACAACTTAAAAGATCATTCACGGGTGCCCCATATTCGCTGCCTCAGCAAAATCTACCCCCTCACGATAATGTGCTGTCAAGCTGTGTGAAGGAACACATTATATGCATATATATATATATATATATAAAAACATATACATATATATGTTTATATATATATATATAAAACGTTTTCTTCCTATCAAGTTTATCATCTTTTGTGTTTATAGAACTTTCAGGCGTTTTATGGATTTTGGGATCATATTATTTTCTAGTGGTTACCCTTCATTCTCAAGCAGATTTTTAGCTGGCTTTCTACTTGCCCTTTCAGCTCCGTACTATTACTGTAATACACCTACCAAAAGTCAGCCTCCTAATGCTTACAATGTGTCTACATTTTTTGTTTTGGATTTGTTGCATTGATAGATCTAAATTTATAACAAAGTTATAATCTACATTTTAAATTTTTTATTTTAGTAATTTACATCTTAAATTTAAAAATGTATAATAATTTATATTTTATTGATAATAATATCAATCTTTTGAAGAAAAATTGAAATATGATTTATATATGAGTTGTTAATTAATGACATAAATAATTATTTTTATTTATATTAACTCAAATATATTGAGAATAAAATTTTTAATTAAGTGAATTGTTAATTTTCATAAAAAATAACATGGTTTATCAATGACATATAAATTGTTATAAATTTATAAGTTTAAAATGTAAATTATAACTTTATAATAATTTTAGAGTGAATGAATATAAAAAAGCTTTTTATTTTATAATCTGACACTTCATTTTTTTTTTCTTTGCTATTTATGTACTTTATTTTTTTGTTTTTGTTTTTTTGGGACCTTCTCTGTCTCTTTTCATCCATTTCCTGCCAAACAAACACATACATTACGTTTCGCCTTGTTTTATCGAGTCTGTCACTCTGTCTTGTAAAGATTTTCACTCTGGTAAATCAGCATGGCAGAAGATTTTGCTTTCCTCTGCTGATTTCATATATTCATGAAAGAAAAAAAAAAAAAAATCAATGACATGGTTTTGTAATTTATCACATAAGCATGCTAAATGCTAAGCTAAAGTTAGAGGAGCAAAGAGCCTATATGCGTATGAAGACAAAATCATATCGAAACAAAAAGTACATGAAATTGAAAGAATTTAATAAAGAGTTGATAGTTTAAAACAGATCCTTATCAAGAATATATTTTTATACTTATCTAATGAGTATTTATATTAAAAATTTATAACACATCATACAAAATTATTTTAATTCATAAATTTAATTATTATAAAATTAATCTAATAATTAAAACTACAATTGTGAGCAGAAAAAGAAATTCTTACCACAGTAACCTCCCATATATAGGTCTAGCTTGTGAGAAGGGTAGGTTTATTTTTGTTATCGAGCTATTCCTTTAACTACTTTTTTAAAGTAAAATCACAGCTGTATGTGGTAGCATTCAGGTAATTAAGTGCAATTGCCAAATGAAAGCCAGCATTGCCAAGTGTACTTTGGTTTTTTGAGGTCTAAACTTTCATCACTGCTTGATAGAAGATGATGGTGGGCCATAACCATTCATTTGTTGGAAATCAATTAGCCATGGAATTTCTACTCGCAACATGTGGCCAACACAAAGTGTATAAATACACTTTTGCATTCAAAATGCAATTAATTCAAACAAGATGAAGGAGAGCGACAGATGAAATCATTGGCCCTGTTGTAGAATCTCTGGCTCTTTGACTCGGATCTCCTTTCTCCCTCTACCTCCAACGCAATCAAAGAAAATATATATAACATGCAATTAAAGTTATGGTTTTGAGACATTGCTGATTTATATTCTTGATAATTTGATCAAAATATATTCATTAAGTTGGATCTTTTTGTGTTCATTTTTCTGACATTGTAGGTACTTCCCTTGCAAATTGAAAGCTGAATGATATCCTAATCATATCTGGAAAATTTTCTCTCATACGACTTTGATTACCCTGCGCCGCCAAGTCATTCGCTTTCTGCTAGTTCGCTTCGAGAGATTAATGCAGATTTAGCATAACCGTAAATTAACATTCGCATGAATATTACAAACTCATGCTTAACCTCTCGAGCTAGAGAAGAAATCTTGAAAATGAAATCACTGGTGATTGTGAATGGTATGAATATCATAAAAATTCAAATAAAATGAATTATTACCTTAACTTGGTGCCATCTCATTACTAATTTTGGGGTGGCCAAGTCTAGTATCCTGCTTGGCCTTGAAAAACGTCATAGTCATCACCTTTGGATATTCGCGGATGCAGAGCATGTTTATATATACATAAATATATATATGTATATATATCTCTATATATCAGACATGTGGTTGTCCTCTTTGGAGAGAGAAAAACAAAAAAGAAAAAAAAAAAGGGACTCTGCAACTTTTTGAGGAGAATCCAAGTGCGCACATGACCACATAAACTGACCTTTCAGCTAGTACATAACTTTGATGATAAAATGTTTAGAATCCTTATCATCCACGTTTGATGCAATAAGAATTTATCTATCTGGATCCCTTTTGTTTCATTCTCAAAACCTATCAGTATTTTTTTTTTCCCTCTGGTAATCCTGATTGGCAAGTTGTTGAATAATCACCTTTGATGATCTGGTGGTCATAACAAAATAAGGTATATTCGATATTTGTTTGGATTCTTTTTAGACCAAGATTAGATACTTGATAGCTTCACTAAGACAATGCGATTGGTTATCAGTACAGTAAAGGAATTCACACACACACACACACACTTTCTACTTCGGAAGAGAATTAATAAATGAGGGCATAACAAAAAGAAATTTTACTTTATAAGTCGCCTTTTAAAATTTATGATCTGCGTGTTATAGAATATGAATCATTAGTGTATGCATACATGTTCATTCTATAAAAAAATCTCAGTTTGCTATCAGAATTTATACAAATTATCGGAACATACATATCATAGATACATTTTCATAATATATGTTAATTGATTAATTAAAAATAAAAAGATACTCTACACACATGTTCTTTTTATTACAAATCCGAATTCGTAACAAACTTCATACAAATCACACCACTTGTATCATATGCTAATAACCAAAAAAAAAACACCTTTTAGGAGAATGGTAGAGAGATTAGTGGACTGATTTTAATATTTATAGTTATTTAGTAAGAGAAAAAAGAGGAAGAAAGGGACAAGGAGAAGGACTTCAAATCCTTAAAAATACCTAAACATTGATATTTCTTAATTTAAAGAGATTATTAGAAAATTTTTTATCAAATATCATAAGAGAAAAAGCCTCTCTTTTCTTCCTCCATTTCCCTTATTAAAGTGATCTACCACTCTTTTATTTCGAAGTCCTCTCTTTCTAACCAAACATATGCTTACTCATAAAAATTATCATTAATTAGTGTATATATATAATTTCTTATCCTCTTTATCACATGTTAAAATAGAATAGAAAGAACTTTCTAATTCTATTTAAAAGATAAACTTAGTTTCACTCTCATCAAATAACAAGTCTAATGCCACATAATTTATTAATCGAACAAGTGTAAATCCCAAAATAAGATTAATATCTAATTTTAAACTAATCCTAATAAAAGAAGAAAGAAAAGGATGGTGTATATGGATACTTTGTGCGCATTGAATCATTCCGCACAACATGTTATGTGTGATCCATACACACACACACACATATATATATATATATATACACACCATATGCTACGGTCATGAAGTGATCATTGCTTGGCAGCGACAAGTCCCCCAACTTTTAGGGGGGTCTTATTCCAAAAGGCGATAAATATTATATGGTCGTCCGATACATCAAAGCCAACTATACATGTAATTGGAATTCATATCGATGATCCCCATTAAATTTCCGTTATAAAAGGATGCTATATATATATATATATATATCTTAACGTGGGACTAATATACACTTTGGTCTCTGTCTATCAATAACTTTAAGTACTAATACTATTGCATTGAGCACCTTTTTATCTTCTCTCTTGGCGCGGTCCCTCCCCACAACTTGGGATTGGCACTGATTGGCCACAAGGAATGTTCTGAAGCAAATGAGAAATGCTATTGATTTGATAAGTGATTCTGTTGGGTGAGCTTTAATATTCGATGACTAGTCAACTATTTGTGCTTATAATTTACTTTTGTTCATCACCAGGAAACCATGAACCCTACTTTACTTTTCGAATATTATTGTACCCCCACCTTTGTTTTTTGCGCAATTAACAATGTGACTGTTATTTGTTATCTACCTTGCAATGTTTAGTTGAATTAAACATTAATGAAAGTTTTAGTTAACTAACGTCTCTAATTTAAAAAACTCAATTCAATTTTTATCTTTTTCTGATAAGTCTACTAATTTCCTTACTAGTTTTTAAAAAATTAAATAATTTCAATCTAAAATTTTCAAGTCAAACCTACTAATTAAATGCAAGTTAAGTGAGAAACTCTAGTCTTCACGAAAATTTATAATTACTCAAAATCTGCAAGTTAATCAAAATTGGTTAAATGTCGCGTGCAAATGGTGTGTCACGTTAGGTATAATACATTTTTGTATTATTATTCCTGAACTCGTGGTTTTGTGAAGTGTAGAATGACATAAAAATTGGTAAATGATCACTGACTCTAGTAACAAAAATTTAGGGGGGTGTTTGGGGCATTTTGGTAACATATTTTGGACCACTTTTTGGATTTTTTTTCAACTCACAACTATTTTTTATTATTTATATCTCTAAAACTCTATATTAGATTTAAATTTTAAAAGTTCATAACTTTATGACTTTGTATATATAAGTTTAAATAAGAAGATTTTTTTTTTAAAATTACATAAAATTAAAAAAAAACAAAATACGATCCATATTAATGATTTTTTGAATAAATTTTTAAGATTTTATATTTTCTTACTTTAAATAATTTTTTTCCTCAGGCACATTTTCTAAAACTCATTTTCTACTATCTTGAAAACACATATTTAGAACCTCATCACACACCCTCTTAAATTAATCGGTGTATATATTTTTACTCTTAATTTTTATTTTTTAAAGTTGAGAAGAAAATTGGTCCATTTCAGCGATTTGACATATGTGTACATCTTTTAGCAAGCATGAAAAGCAGAAGAGAATATTTTTTCCCAGCAAGAAAAATTCAAAGGCTTATTTTACAAAAACAAATGCTAATACCAATTAATATACTAATTTTTTATTCTAATTTTTTTACTATTATCTTATGGGCATATTAGTTACTATTTTTTTTATTAAAATAATTATCATATCAATTAAAATTATGGATAAAAAAAAGGATGATACTTTTCAATTGTATAATTGATATTTAAAAATTGAATGTAGGTTGGTATCCATATTCACAAACATATAATGTTTTAATAACTCCTTCGGTCAATTTTGAGGTAAATGAAGGCACCCCAACTTTTATGAACGAGTGAGCCTCACAAGTCGCTAGTCCTATCTTCAAAGGATCATTATATGTTGTCCAGGCTGTACAACAGATACGACCAAAGTCTTGCTTACATATTCACAAGTATATAATATTTTAATTATGTAATTTCTTATTTAAAATAAATTTAAATTTAAATAGAAAAAAATCTTATTTTCTATCTTTATTTTTTGTGAACATTATTTATATCCATATAAGATAATAAATTAATAAATATATCTTATTAATTTATCATCTATTAAAAAATTACGTGAAAATATGATCAATTTGCCATCAATTTGTCCAGGCTGTACAACAGATATGACCAAAGTCTTGCTTACATAAATATCGTTGAAAAACGTCGGATATGGATTCTTTGTACCCTTTATGCTCTTTTTGTCAATGTCAGACAACAAACAAGAAATTTCCGCCTGCCTCTTAGAAATTTACTTGGAAAGTGTTTGGGATGTATTTTAAAGTTAAATTTTAGATAAGTCTTTTTTTTATTTTTTTTAATCTTATAATTATTTTTTATTATTTATATTTCTAAAAATTTTATATTAAATTTAAAATTTATAATTATATATAAAAATTTAAATAAAATAATTTTTTTAATTATATAAGATTTTAAAAGAAACGAAATAAAATTTATATTAATAATTTTTTTAAATAAATTTCTAAGATTTTATACTTTTAATAGCATTTTTTTTTTATCAAACACAACTCACTTTTTTCTAACTTATAAAATATGTCTCTAGAACACCAAATGGGCCCTTAAATTCATCTTGTTTTTGGCAGTAGGGATTGTTCATATCATTGCTTCATTAATTAAAATAGGACTATTGGAGTGTATAAAAAACTCTTGTATATAAATCGCTCACTCTCCTTGATATCTCAAGCTTTGAAGATTAGTGATATAGTTAACTTCAAATATATAGTCACACATATATCAAACGTAGACGCCATTATTTTGCAAGAAAATTAGTGCAGTTGTCTATTTGCAGCGAAAGCTTTCTTCTCAAAGAGCCGCTTTTTTTTTTCTTTTTTAATAAACAGTAACAACGTTTACAAAAGATAGATAGACGATAGCGTATCTAAATAATTAATTCTATATATAAAGATTAGACATCTTTCTAGCATATGAATCTTCCATCTCTCATTAAAGTGGATTAATTTAAATCTACGATCTTATCAAGAAGAACAATCTTACCATCCTATTAAATGACTGGTGGACAGAAGAATTTTCAATGGTAAGAAACTTATAGAGCGAAAGAGACCTCCAATATTCGTTGCTTTATTGCCTTGCATGTGTTTTGTAGTGGGGATCGGACGCAAGTCACGCAGCTAATAAATCCTTGCATTTTGCAAGTGCAGATCAACGTCACTCCGTCAGCAGCGTTGTGGATTGGCCTGGGCTTTTGAGATGGACATTCGGCCTATGCAGGCTCGGTCTGCCTAAAAAGCCCATATAGACCAAGGCATGCAGATCAATAATAGGAGCATACCACTATCTTTGAGAGAATGAGATGGGTGCCAAATTTTTTACATGTTTTTAACTTGAATCACAATTTAGTTGTAATTTAAATTTTTGTTACGTAATTAATGTCCATTTGTAGGGTGAAAAATCTTAAATTTCAAAGTTTGTGAAAGAAGGGCAAAATAATAATAAAAAAAAAAAGATCTTTTGAAGGATTTTAAAATTTTCTTAAAAAAACTTTTATGTGAAAATAATCAGGCCCTTTTCTTATTAGATAATATAATAAAGTGGGAAATCATAGTAAATCATATTTTTATGAAATTAACTAAAGTAAATAGTAAGGATTTAAAATATTTGAAGTAAACTGTTTTTAAAGTAAATAATAAATTTACAAGATAATAAAAAAAATTACTAGAAAAATAATATATTTACAAGAAGTAAGTATATTATTTATCAGTAAAGTTATTGTTTATTACTATTTATTTCAAATATTTTTAGAAACTGTTATTTACTTTAATTAATGTCAAAATGTTATTTACTTCTTTCTCCCATATGAAGTTGTAAATCTTTCTCTCACCCTTTTCTTGTTAGCTAATATAAAGTTATGTGCAATTTGTGTTTCTTTCTTTATGCCAAAGTCTAGTGCCACCTCTAGGTTGGTCACCGGATTCTCAACCTTAAACAAGGTGCTTTAGAGTTTAGACTCCACGGTGATGATTTTGATGGAGAGAATGGCTTTGTGATCGAAGTACATACGTTATGGCTTTAAACATAATTGTAAAACGCATTTTGTTTTACTTCTTTATTGATTATAGTAAATAGAATTTAAAAAATAAATAACATAATTTTAAACTTTTAGAAGCAAGTAATTTATTTATTAGAATTACCTCATTACGTTTCAGTAAATTTGATATTTACTAATTTCTCTCTTAATCAAAAGGGCAACGAGTGGTAAGGGAATAACCCGGCCATGGTTTTAGCGAATCCAAATAGAAAGAGCTCCTAAAATTTTAATCTTATCAATAAGCAGGGAAAAAAAAAAGTCAAAAATAGGATAAAAAAACTAGTTTTTAGTTTATGTCGTTCTTTAAACAATTGTCGTTTAATACTTTGGTGTCGTTTTTCAGTTGGCTGTCGTTTTTAAACGATGTATGCTTAACACTGATAACGTTTGCCAGTGGATGTCGTTTTTAGGTTGGGACCGTGCCCGGTTTACGTGGATTTTTTTTTTTTTGGCTGAAGGTATACGTGGCTGCTTGACTGAGTCTTCTAGATAAGATGAAATTAACCTAAATTCCTAAATTACCTAATATTCTAAAATTGATGTTGGATTTTCTTTCCATTCCTCACTTTTATTACTTTTGACTCTCATCTTCTCTATGATTACAAAGACCAACTGTTTTAGTCCGTTTCTTTCCAGAAGGCCAGAAAATATTTATAAAAAAAAGTAGTGTATATTTATATGGGCGGAATATAAGTAGTGTCTATTTATAAAATTGAAGTCTTTTTATTGTAGAAAAAAAATTTAAGGCGTTTTACTTACCGTGTAATATATTTCTAACTGTCTTATATATATATATACATATTATAATTTGTTCATGAAAGCAATAATTAAAAAATGACGATCTTATTTGACAAAAATAGATTAAAGAGAACTGGGTTTGAAGCCAAATTGAGTTTGACGTTTAACGAATGTTGCATAGATCAACTTGAACCAATATCGAACTTTAGTACAAAAATGTCAATCCGATCTTTCGAGTGAGAGAAAAAATATATATATATATTGATTTTGAACCTTGAATACTTCTTTTTCTGGGTATAAACGTAAATGGGAATATGTATTTACCATGGAGCAAAAAGAGAAAATTCCTAAAATCGGCAGAATAGAACTAGACAAGTTTGAAACCGCACTAGAGGTGCTGTTCTAGATTTCTGTCTGGCTTTGGATGTTCCCTTGTAGTATTCTTCCATACAATTTAAGGTAAAGACGTGATAGGAACTCGTTTGGAGTATCTACAGAAGTATTATTTTTAAATTATTTTTAAATTATTCAAATATAATTAAATGATTAAGATGTTGTTTTTGTATAATAATGATAATACATATTAGCTAATAGTATTATAAACTTTAAAAATTAAAAAAAATTTAAAAAAGCCAGCGATCCCTGACTTTCCACTAACTAAATCAAACCCCTTGACTTTCCACCAGTGAAATCAACGCCCCAACCCAACCTTCCATCCATGAAACTAGGCCTGCCTTCCCCGGCTTTCCACCAATGAGATCAGCCCCTTCCCTCGACCTTTCACCGGCGAGGTCTGGGCGATGTTGAAGTTGGGCCAGGCAAAATCGCCAGGACAACAGTGCGAGGAGAAACTGTGAAGACGGGGCCGCAAAGAGTAATTGCGTTACATGAGCATGCTTGCTGGAGTTTTCGTGCAAATATGGATCCGTCACGACAAGATCTAGGCCACGCACAACCAACAATGATGGATGACGTGAGATGCTTGCTGGAGTCTCTTAGGTTGGACTTGAAATAAGCATGGAAGCAAACATACTAGCAGTTCCGGTTTTCAGCATCCGGAGTTAGAGACATCGCTAATGCTTGTGATCTTGCCAAAGCTTTAACAGGATGATTGACTAGGCTTGGGAAAGGGGTTTAGGCCTTTTTTTTCATTTTTTATTCTATAATATTATAAGCTAATATATATTATAATTATCATATATAAATAAATCTTAACCATTCAATTAGATCTAGAAGACGACTTAAAAATAAATGTTTATAATAGGTATTTTAAATAAATTTTTATCACAGCCTTAGTCATAATTTACAATTAAGAATTTAATCACATAACAAATATTAAATACTAAAAATGCTTAAACATTTAAATTAGTTGTTAAAATAGTATTCATAACACAAAAATTGAGCAACATAATTTTATTTTTTGGGTCTTGGACAATCTAAGGTAAAATCTTAGAAGATAAAATCTACATTTTTTTCACTTTTATCTGATAACGACGGGAACACGAAATTTTCTCATGATTTTTTGCTTTTAATTATTATTATTTTCCACGACAGTCTAAGGCGACAATTTTATTTATTTTTGGGTTAAGAAGACAAAGAAAAATAAGATTCAAATTACACCCACCACTCATATTCTGTACTTAAACCTAATTCAAGTGGATCCTACAAGTTGGATTCAGTATTTTGTAAGCAGCCTAATTTTTTTGACGATAAAACTAGGATGGTTATCAATATTGCATAAATTGCATTGGCAGGGGAAAAAATATTTAAAAAAAAAATAAAAAAGAAGACTGACCAAGTCATACTGTCCTTTTCGTCTCGTACACAGTGGCTATTAGACTTAAATATTTGAACCAATCACCGACAGCCACGTAACAAAATCAGCCAACCTTTTTTTTCCCCTCTTCCACATCCAATCCCCGTCAAAGGCAGCCGCCAACATGCAAGTTTCAAAGTAGGACACGTTTTCTCCTGCTTTTCCCTTCCCATCCCATAGCCCTTGGACGTTAGCTCTCTCGAGTTACGTCCAACTTTATTAGAATTGAAAACTTCTTTTTCCTTGTCCTCCCTAGTGTCACGTCAACCTTCAATAATTGCACAAAAAATTAATCAAGAACTAATAAAAGATGTTTATTTGCATTTTGTTGCATCAACGTGCCATAAATGAAGTATTAATTCCAATCAAATCATTCACAGTAACAGCACGATTGTTAAAGGTACTTTAGGAATAAGTTTTATCTTTTTCAAAATCAATTTTTTTATTTTTATTATTATTATTTATTTATATCTTTAAAATATTATAATAAATTTTAAATTTTATAATTTTATAATTTTATTTATATAAATCCAAAACAGATGATTTTTTTTAAAATTACATCAAATTTTAAAAAAAATAAAATAATATTTATATTAATTTTTTTTATAAAAAATTTAAAATTTTATATTTTTTTATTTTAAATAATTTTTTTCTTAAATATATTTTTCAAAACAACCTTTTTTTTTTAACTTAAAAAAAAAAAATCTACAAACATCACTTCTAAACATCCCTTTAATTTTCCTCTCGTTTGTGGTTTTCTTTGGGATTAAAAAAAAAAAAAAGGAAGGGATTGAACCATCGAAATCGCTAACGAAATAACACGAATTTTCTTGCAATTTGCGATATAAAGTTGGTCTGGTGTTGATAAGATTGGGGTAAAAAAAGAAAAGGTTCAATTATTGATCGTTACGCCGTCTACGTCAGAGAAAACGAAAAGTAATAAAAAATAAATAATTTATAATATGCTGAGTCAGATAAACGCGTTTGGGAAGTGGACACGTCGGTGGCAACTAGCAAATCGCAATCTTCTGGCGGTTCACAGTCAGTTTATCTGTGCCTATGTACCACCATTTATAGGTAGCAAATCTTTTCCGTGATATTTTAACCATTAAATTTTTATTTAAATTGAGATACTTATGATATTGTTTTAAAAAAATAAAATTATTTATTAAAAATAAAAATATTTTTTTTTTGAGATAAACTTTTTTTTTTATTTTTTAAAAGTGAAATGTTTTCTTACGTTAAAATACGAAAATTTTAAAAAAATTCTATTTTTTTAAATGAAAATTTTTCTATTTTTTAAAAAATGAATATGTCTAATAAATAAATTATAAATAAATTTGTTAATAATTTAATTTACTAAGTATTTACATTAAATTTTATAGTACAATATTTGATGATTAAATCAACAATGGTTATGTTTCTAACGTGCCAAATAACATCTAACTAATTGTACTATACATTAAAAAAAAAAAACTAATTGTCTTGTCTGATGTCTTTTGATTATATCAGACATTAAAAAAATTTTTTAAAAAAAATCAGACATTAAAATAGATAAAAATTATGTCTTTTAACTTTTTAAACGACATGATATAAAGTAATTGTTTGAGATGTTGATATTGGACGAATGCTATATATATACTTTTATATATTATTATTGATTTTTGTTGTCTTATTTATGGAAATTATTATCTCATTGGGGTTGGAGGATGTGTTTTTGGGGCGACATTATGTATTTGGACTAGAAACACAACACATAAGTGTTTTGGCTCCCAACAATCTTTGTTTGGTGTGTTCAACTTTTCCATGCCTCCCTATTTTAGGCCACGTAGAACTTATTTTAGCTCTTAATGGGGCAATGAATTTTCTTTGAAGTTGCTTGATGTGTCTGTATATTATATTGTGTTCTTACGATGAGAAAAAGGCTATTTGTATGGTTGAATAGTGACATGATTAGAAGATATTAGATAAAGGGGGTGTTTTGGGTGTTTTAGATATATATTTTAATCACTTTTTAAATATTTTTTCTATTTAACAATCAATTTTTATTAGTCACATATTTAAAATTTTATACTAAATTTAAACTTTAAAAACCTATAATTTTATGTATATAAATTTAAATAAGATGAATTTTTTTTAAATTACATAGAATTAAAAAAATAAAACAAGATATATGTTGATAATTTTTTTTCAATAAATTTTTAAGATTTTATATTATTTCACTCCAAATAAATTTTTTTTCTAAATATATATTTTAAAACTCACAAGAAAATCTATCAAACAGATCCCAAATAGATCCCAAGCATTGGGAATCTGTCATGCATTGGAAGTGTGGGTTCTAAATATTCTATTTTGTTTCGTAAACGTGAACCGCTAATTCAACTTCGTCACATATGATATTGCTTGGCATTAATATAACCGTTCAAAATAATATATATGTATACATATAAATATTCATGAAAATTAATAAGTACAGGGATAAGGGTGGCAATTCATGTCAACAACTTGGGTTCGTATCCGGTTAAAGCTAACATGAATTTTTTATATTATAACCGAACATGACCTGTGACCTGTCGCGTCAAAAAAGCTTCAACCTGAACCCGACTTGATGGGTTAACGGGTTGACACGACACGACCCGCACAACTCTCCAACCAATGTGCTTTCGGTTAGTTGACACGACACAACTCGTGGACCTACCAACCCGTTGACCCGTAAAAAAAAAGGTGTCAAAAAAAAGGAAAAAAGAAAAAAAAACTTAGAAGAAAGCTAAGATTAAGGTGTTGGGTTAGATTGAGATGTTATACTTCCATCTAAAAACAAAAATTAATTACTTATTTCTTTAGTTCAATGACCAATTCATCAAATTATTACAATATAATAAATGCTTTAAAAAATTATGACTATTTTGTACATTGATTAATTATTAAAAATAAATTAGGAAAAAAGTTGAAAAATAAAAAATTAAAATGAATGAATATACATGCAAGTAGCAAAGATAAAGTATACGGGTTTCACTTTTTCTCTCTTAGTCATTTTTCTCCCTTTGTCTAAAGTCTTAATCTATGAAAAAAAAAAAAGAATAGGTTCTCAAAATTCAACCACAATTATTGGTGTAGTTGAAATATCATACTGATAGATATTAAGGATGAGTCCAATACATACGTCACACTATAGGTTGTTGTGGGTCAATTTCGTACTAAACAGGTTGACATGAACCTAATCCATTTTTTTATCGTGTTAGACAGGTTTGATCCAAAACTAACCCGCACCCTTTTTCTCCAACTCTAATCTATATTTTTTCGTACCAAGTTTGTATCGTGTTATTGTATCATAATCTGAATTACCAGCCCTATACAGGGATTATAACATGCTCAAGTAAAATAGTGTTTCAATATTTTGTGTATCTTGAGTTTTCTTGAACTTGAAGGATGTTTTCGGTTGGCTATTAAAATACAATTTTATATAGATTAGATAAAAATTCACTAAAAGGTATTTTAAAAAAAATCAAATTTTTAAAAGCTTGGATCCATCAAATTCTATTTGCATTCTTTATAGTTCCTCCTCGAGTTCTTTTCCCCTGTTTTTCTACGTTTACTTGGTATCTTCCTTTTGTTGCGTTCCTCTTTGTCTTGCGGTGCTCTGACCAAGAAATAAAGCATTAAACAGTAAGACCAACTTGCTATATACTATACCATTAAAAACTAATAATAATAAACTTCCTATAAACTATATATTAAATAATTATTTAATTTAATCAAACTGACACCGTATTAAAAATTCACTTTACCTTATCTGAATGAGAAATAAGTAAAATCGAGAGTAAGTGCCAACGGCTAAACCTTCAAGTTTAATAATATTAATTCAAGCTATTAGTATTTTTAAATTAAATCAGAATTATATTATTTTGATGTAATTTTAATACGATCGTAAAAAGAGCAAAACATGTATGACGAATAAGAATCACGTATCATTAAAAATCCTAAGAGAAAAATGAAAAAGAAATTAAATACCTAGTAATGATGGAAGAAGACGAAATCCCGAGCCTGATTTTCTCATATCAACTGGGAATCTTAGAAATGCAAGTGCAATCACGTTAGAACTCTCCCAAGTAGTAGCCATCAACCACCAACACTTGTGTTGGCGTTATTAAATTAATAGTTTCCCACTAAGGAAAAGAAAATTCAAACCCCAGTGCACCCTTTTGAATTGTCTGAGCAACAATGACATGAAATTTTAGTCTGTTATTCGTGAAAGTGACCTTTCGACAATAATCAATCTCAAACAAATGGGAATAGGCCGTAGCCCACCCTCACAGTATTCCTTCCTTTGTTCTCTCTCTCTCTCTCTCTCTCTCTCTCTCTCTCTAAATTCCTCCTTGTTTTTGCTAGAACCCTGAAGGACTACCTCTAACGTGGAAATTTCCGACACAGGACAAAGGTATTACAAACAAAAATGCAATTTCAGTTTGAAATTTTTAATTCATCCCCAGTAATTTAAGCGAAATAAAATTGACGTGCCAAATAACGCGTATATTTAAATGATTGAGATTGCTCTTACATGCCCACTTTTACATTATGAAATTAAGAAAATTTTTTTACCGTGGGAACATTCTAACAGTAAAGCACTTTTTTTTTTCTCTTTCAAATTTAGACTCTAATTTATAATGTAATTTAACATAAAAATTTCAAACTTCATATATAAATTTTGTGAATTATATTCGATGATATGAGATAGTATTTGTCATAGTTGATTTTTTTTTTTTAATCATGAGAACAAACCCAGAAAGCTATAGAAATATGTATCTCAACTTTTAATAAAACCACGTGGAATAATCAAAGTTAGTTTCTATTCTATCCGTTTAAAAGTCGAGTCATGACGTGGGTAAATTGTCTGCCTCTTGGCATAAGTAGACCTTAGAAGGGCGAATGGTCTACCTCCTGGCATAACTGGACCTTAGAATAGCTTATGAAAAAATACATCGTTAATCACATTTTTCTCTAGAAAAAAAGAAGTAGAAGAAGAAGAAGTAGAAGTAGAAGAAAAAAAAAAAAAAAAAAAAAACTCTTGAGAGACGTAGGACGTACATTCTACTAGCGATAAACATAACCAGTCATTACACGTGGGTGACAAGAGCATGAGCCTTCAACACAACATGGCTTCTTCGAAAAGAGGCTCATTAAAGGCCAAAAGCTGAAAGACATCGCCTTATCACAGAAAGAGAGAGAGAGAGAGAGAGAACAAGTGGAGGTCAGCGTCATGTCATATAACTGAACGTTCACGGATCCCAGAAAAGAAAAAAGAAGAAAAAGAAGAAAAAAAAAAAAAAAGCTTAATAATGAGGCATTGTTAGACCCCCCCGTCCACCGCGCCAACAAACCGAAGCCATAACTTTGGGCACTGCAAAAAATAGCCTTCAGAATTCCATGTTCATTTAATAGCCTTCCGGTGACTCCGAAAGCGACCTCCCACTGCCCAGGCTCAGGCATATGGCCATGGCTGTTATTGTCCCTCATTAATGCCTTCTCCTCCTTCTTCGTCTTCAAGCACCGTGTCATTTCGTCCAATCCACTCTCTCTCTCTCTCTCTCTCTCTCTTCTTTCTCTCTCCTCTAATTATATTTTCGTTTTCGACGAGTACGTCACATTCAGGCAGGGACGGAGAAGAGAGGGGAATGAGCTTCTTCCATAGAGCATAACCATGGAAGCTCAAGTCGGTGCTCTCTTCATAACATCTCTTCTTTTCCTGATTTTGATTCAGTGGGGTGAGGCCCAGCAGCGGAGTTCGAGTTCCACCAATGAGCGCTCGGCACTACTTGACCTCCGGTCGTCGCTGGGCCTGAGGGGAAAGGACTGGCCAATAAAAACCGACACGTGTCGGTGGGCTGGGGTCAAGTGCGACCGGGACGGACGAGTCGTTGAGCTCACAATCTCCGGGCTCCGGCGGACACGTATCGGTCGGAGGCAACCCCAGTTCGCCGTCGACTCTTTGGCCAACTTGACCCGCCTGACCAGCTTCAACGCTTCCGGGTTTTCTCTCCCTGGCTCCATACCCGACTGGTTCGGACAACGCCTTAATGCACTCCAAGTGCTCGACCTTAGTTCCGCCTCGATTATCGGTCCAATTCCTTCGTCATTCGGTGGTTTGACTGGACTTCGGCATCTGAATCTTTCCGGCAATAATCTTTCCGGTAGTGTTCCTTCGTCTCTGGGAAAACTATCGGAGCTTCTTGTTCTCGATCTTTCGAAGAATTCGCTTACTGGGTCGATTCCTTCTGAGTTTTCATCTCTTGGGAATCTCGAAACTCTCGACCTTTCTTCGAACTTCTTCTCTGGGGAGATTCCAAATGGCTTAAGTAATCTTTCAAGACTTCAAAGTCTGAATCTTTCTGATAATAGCCTTACTGGGTATGTTCCCGTTCAGTTGAGTAAACTTTCTCAGCTGGTTCGGCTTAATCTTAGTGAGAACTTTTTGTCTGGGTCATTGCCTATGGCACTGAGTGGTTTGCGGAGTTTGAGAAGTATTGATATTGGTAGTAATGGTCTGGAAGGTTCATTGCCTGGGGGTTTGTTTTCGAACCTTTCTCAGCTAAGTACTGTTGTTCTGAGTGGGAATAAACTTGATGGTGCTCTTCCTGGTGTTCTTTGGTCAATTCCCAGTTTGAAGTTCCTTGATGTTTCAAGCAACAACTTTACTGGAGCTTTGCCAAGTTTGACGGATGTTAGTGTCTCTAATGCTTTTTTCAATCTCTCAAACAACTTGTTGTATGGGAACTTGAGCTCTTCGATAGGGAAGTTTGGTTCCATTGATTTGTCTGGTAACTATTTCCAAGGAGTAGTTTCTTATAGTGTAGGCAATGTTACTCTTGCTAAAAATTGCCTACGGTTGGGGAATCAGAGGAAGTTGGAGGATTGTTCATTGTTCTATTCCGAAAGAGGCCTGAGTTTTGATAATTTTGGAGCCCAAGAACGATCGAATTCCTCTGGGCTTGAATCTGAGTCGGGAAGCAAAAATCGATTGACATTCATATTGGTTGGAGTATTTGGTGGTATTGGGTTTATTGTGCTTTTAGTGTTGGTTCTTTTAGTGTTCCTTAAATGGCGAAACAAGGGCGCTACCAACCAAAGAGGCATTGCAAACGCAGGTGTTGCTCAAGAAGAAGTTAATCCTTCACTTGCTAAAGACACTATTTACCTGACTGGTCTAGGAGAGTCTTTTACCTACGAGCAGATTGTCCAATTTACCAGCGACTTTAGTGAAGCAAATCTCATCAAACATGGACACTCCGGAGACCTGTTCCAAGGCTTCATAGAAGGCGGAATACGGGTTGTTATCAAAAGGGTGGATTTACTCTCCCAAAAGAGTGAATCGTACATGATGGAATTGGATTTGTTCCGCAAGGTTTCGCATACGAGGTTGGTCCCATTGTTGGGACACTGCATGGAGCATGAGAATGAAAAGTTTTTGGTTTACAAGTACATGCCAAATGGAGATTTGGCTAATTCGTTGCACAGAGTTGTCAGTTTGGGAAACAACGGCTTACAATCTCTAGATTGGATTACGAGGTTAAAGATTGCAATAGGAGCTGCGGAATTCCTTGCTCACCTACACCACGAATGCAGCCCTTCCCTTGTTCATAGGTATGATTAAACTTGGTTGATTTCATGATGATCTTTTATCTAGAGCTTTAATAACTTTTGGTCTTTGCATTCTAGACTATAAGTCCTTGTTGTCAAGTAGAAAATTTTAGCAGGTTATTCATGATCTTATTATTCTTATATGGAAACCTTCACTAGAATCTTTTTTGTAGCCTAATGCAACATTTGTCTAGTAGGTTCTGTTAATAGTTCAATAAAAATATTTTTTGTTGCACTTGTTAAGAATTTTGCATATATACATATAATTTCTTTTTCATTTTGTGGGGTGCAAATAGTAATTGCATGATTTTACTTGGTGTTTAAAGGGATGTACAAGCTAGCAGCATCCTTCTTGATGATAAATTTGAGGTGCGACTTGGAAGCTTGAGTGAGGTCCATGCCCAAGAAGGGGATGGCAACCAAAATGTCATCACGAGATTTTTGAAAAGACCACAGTAAGACTTTATTTGTTTCCCTTTCTGTATATATGAGTTTAAGGAATATAGTCAAACTTATTCATAGAAGTACTTACGGAGTTTCTCTATGCTTTCACATCAATTATCAATATCTACAATACTATGTTAGACTTACAATTTCGTTTCATTTGTATTATGCAGAAGCTGTGAGCAAGGCCCTTCTGGTGCGTATCTCTACTTCACTTGTGTGGATATTTATTTTTTATTTTTTGGGTTTTTTTGATTTTGTTATTCAATCTATTCTAGGCCTAGACAATAGTCCAACCAGTGAAAATATGTAATGGAACTCCCTTCGGGTTTCTTTGCTCTGTTACAGCCCCACCATTGGCAACTTGCGCTCATGACGTATACTGTTTCGGAAAGGTTTTACTTGAGCTCGTGACAGGCAAGCTCGGTATTAGCAAAACTGATGATGCTACTACTAGAGAATGGTTGGAGCAAACACTGCGTTACATTACTATATATGACAAAGAACTCATCAACAAGATTGTTGATCCATCTCTCATTGTAGACGAAGATCTATTGGAAGAGGCATGGGCCATGGCGATTGTGGCCAGGTCATGCCTCAACCCAAAACCTTCAAAACGACCTCACATGAAACACATCCTCCGAGCATTGGAAAACCCTCTGAAGGTGGTGAGAGTGGAGAATTCGAGCTCTGCAAGGCTGCGAACGACATCATCTAGACTGTCTTGGAGCACGGCATTCTTCGGAAGCTGGCGACACAGCTCATCTGAGAATATCAGGGAGAATACGAGCAGCTTCAAACAGTCTGGGAGAGTGGGGTCTCAGAGTAGCGGAGGTAATAACGATCACTCCTCTTCGAATAAAAGATTGTCCAGCGAGATTTTCCCTGAACCAATTGAAGGACAAGACTTGGAGAGACAAAGCGAGCATTAGAAAGAGGAGTGCTTCGGCTTACACAATCAGCCGACCCTTTCTCCAGCGTTGCTGAGATTTTTTGACTCAATTTGGATTCTTGGCAAGTCGGTCTGGTAAGTTAAGAAGACACTTCTTGTAGTTTTAAAATGAAAATCTTGTTTCTACCCCCTACACCACAACCCCCCACCCACCCCACAACCCAACAAACACACCCCCCTCGCCCCACCACCCCCACACGCCGCCCCCCCCCCCCCCCCCCCCCAAAAAAAACAAAAAACCACCACCAAAAAAAAAAAAAAAAAAAAAAGTTGCCAATCTTCTCCGTGATTGCTCTTTTGAATAGATTCCATATTTGGAATTTTAGAATAGCAATAGATTGTTGTGATTTTTATTGTGAATGGTTGAGATCTTTCATTTAAACAAAAAAAAAAAAAAAAATGGCGGCGGAAGAGAGATGTCTGAGCCGTCTACGACGATGGACCAATGGGGACCTCAAAGTGGCCACATTGAAGAAATTTTACTGTATAGGAATTAATAAGATATTTAGACTTAGATCTTGAAGCAGGAAATGACATTTTGCAAAACAGGGAGCCGATGGAACGAGAACTTATTCAACATCATAAATGTGATAAAAGGTGTTAAAAGCTCAACCAACAACCTCCATTTAATTATAATCATGCCACGCAAATATTATTCATAATGAGAAATGACATTCGCTGTCACATGTAAGATGGTAAAAGAAAACACTGGCTTTCAATTTCAGCCTTAAAAGAAATACTACAACTAAAAAGACTTTTCATTTTCATGACCGTTTCACTTACACCCTTGCAAGTGTAAGGGAATAATTTCATTGAAGAAGACGGGGTTAAAAAAAACCTATATGTTTTTTTTTTTCCTTTCCGATTCTGCCCTCCTATCCTTACATGGGGATGATGTCGAATTCGTGTGGCATGAAGTCTTCACTGGGTCTGTAGTACTTATCAGGGGAGTACAAGCTTAAGTTGGATACTTGGCTGGTATACAAGCAGGCAAATCTCTCCACCTGCAAGGGTACAGTTGAAGTATATAATTTAGATAGATTGACTAGCCTAAAAACCACAAAAAAAGATACCCATTTGGCAGCTTAGGATGATCGGAGAACTGAAGAAAACAGTAAGAATAGAGAGAAAGACATATAAGCATACATAACATTAATTTCATCTTTGCCCACAGATTTTGTAAGCGTGGACCTAGTGGTGAGGCATCGCTATAAGAAAAGCCATAAACCAGATATTCGGAGTTCGAATCTCACTAACAGGATCTCCAAACGTTTGAACTAACGAGGCTTATGGATTGTCTCATCAAACATCTTACCTGATGTGCAAAGCGGGAGTTCTGATAACCAGTCTTCATGAGTTGCCCCCAGACCTTATGGAACTGCAATTTTTGACAAACAGAACAAGTTAAATACCACAAATGATTAGAAAATATACCCGGTGAAAATATTCACGGCTTGTCTACTACCTTCTGGTGATTCTCACGTTGAGCCTCTTGATGACTTAAACGCACTTGCTCCCTTCGCGACTGCAAAACAAAACGAATCAGAAGGGGAAGATTTTTTTTTTTTTTTTTTGAGGAAAAAAAAAAAAAACATTCAAGCTGGCTAGCAAGTTTTGCGTTATTGTATTATGGCCCAACCTCTAGTTCATCTAGTTCAGAAGATATTTTCTGCCTCTCCGTTCCGCTGATGTCATCAAATCTGTACAGCAGAACGTCACTCGCACGTGAATTTCCAACTAAAATAAAAAAAAAATCAATCAATGCGGTAGTATAGATGGATGCTTACTTTAAAGACCATTTCAAATGATGAATTTTGTCTTCAATGAGATCGCGTTGATTCCTCAACAAGCGAAGTTGCTATATACCAAATAACACGATGTAAGTTCATTTTGAATCTAAAATGCAAGCAAAGCATATATGTGCTAACGATGTTTATTGGTTATTAAATTTCTATTAAAGCACCTAAATAAAAAGGAAGCTAGGCCAGCACCTTGCGGGTGTCTCTCAATTTCCAAAGGAGTTCAACCTCTCTCTCTAGCTCAGGAACAACAAGCATTGTTCTCCACCCTGCTCATAAGGGTATAAAAATAAAATTTGTACAGCAATCATGTACAGAGAAAATGAGGAAGGAAAAAAAAGGGGAAAAAAAGGAAACTTTTTGTGGAAAATTGATAGGAATTTGGAAATATTGACATTCTATTGAATCATTGGAAATATAATAATGGAAAATATGAAGATAATGGTGGGTTTCGAGGACCCCAACCTCACAATGGCCTCAGTCAAATGCTTAAAAACAGACTAAAAGCATTCCATAATGCCCTCCCAATAGCCCTTATCCTCTTTTATACTAATTATTTCCCTCTAACAAACTACTAACCGCATCCTAACAATCCATTCATTACTAACTTCTTAAGTCTAGTACTATACGTACCTAACATTACCCCGCCCCAAAGAAACACCTTGTCCTCAAGGTGCCAAATGATTCCTATCAAAAACAATATAATCACTGTTGTAACTAATGTATTTCTGTATTAGGCCCCTCAATGAACATACTGTGAAAGATCATAATATAAATCACGTGATGAAGTTACATAATGGGGGAAAATTTATCATTTTATTAGGAAGCAAAAAGAAAAAAAGAAAAGGCCAACAAGAAGAAATTCTACCAAGAACTTTTTTGCTGCGTAAAATATCTCCATATATATGATCCCCAACATATAGAACCTATGAAATGGTTATAAAATTAGAATAAGAACTTAGAAGTAAAATATTAAAAATTAAAAGAACATCACTGCAATCTAAGATATGTATGAAAAGAATATTTCACCTTTGTGCTTGACTCAATTGAAAGTAATTTATGCAGATGACCAACATTGCCTCCCTGAATAAACAGTTAAACATAAAGTCATGTATAAGAAAACTTCGTAACACTGAAGCTCACATCAACAATTTGAAGATACTTTATATGATTCAACTAAATTAGGATGTGCAGAGTCATGTCGTTAGATCATCAAAAAAAAAAAACCTGGAAAACTCTACACAATTCATTGCCTGCCTTCAGTGATAAGCTAGGCGAAATATCTCCCACCTAATGGTAAAAAATGAAAGAATTAGTAGTAAGAGCAACTAAAAGAACAGCGTAATGGTAGGAGGACAAGTGAATCAATAATGAAAATTTGACAGCTTTATACCAACCTGAGGCATAGGAGAGCCATTATCAGTATTGAGTAGCATCCCAGACTTGGGCTCAACCTCAAACAGATTGGCCCGGCTATCATCATGAAAGAAGCCAGGCTTTGCACTGTAATATCATTTCTCACTATCAGAAAAAGTAATAGTGCTAGGCAAATAAATAAATAGCATAAACCTTAGAAGCAAGTTCTGCCTAGAAGGAAGGAAAAAAAGATACAAAAATCATTCACAGTCAAGGAAATGATATTATTTCACTCTGGTCGAAATGTCAAATAGTACATAATTTGACGAAGTTTTGAGGCCAAATCAACAACTTAAAAGACAATGTAAGCAGTTTTTACAGTCAAGAAATTAAAGGAAAGAAAAGCACCTGCCAGTGATGACAACATCAAAGTGTTGAAGCCAGTCGAAATTGCATTTTCTAGTACCTTCTGCTGTTCGGGATGAACAGAGAAAATTCATCACCATGTTTGTGTAGTCCCATAAACTGTAGATACAATCCCAAAAGCATATTAATATCCAGTTCTATTGTGTTTGTAAAACAAAGTCTTACAAAAATGGTCAGTACCTGTTCGTCACCAAGAATGTAGAACGACCGGAATCTCTGAGCATTTTAAGCATGGGTACTAAAGAGGTATCTTCATTAATATACCTAGCAAGGACCAGTAGAAAAGCTGAGAGGCTTGCTTTTGTTACGACATGCATATTTTCAGTCTCAAACCAATGATGTTGGACCATTTACCATTTACCATTTGGCAAAAGGCATATGTGTGGTCCAAAACGAACAAAAAATTTTTTTTCAAAACTGTATCAAATCATAACTGAAGATATAGGCTTTGTTCTTTTCATTTTTTTTTTTTTTTTCCCACCAGCTTGGTTGAAGTTGTTGTACGTTTTAGCCTAGTTGATGATGGTTTCTTTTTCTTTTATATATTATGTTTTCTTACCTTTCATCAAAGTAGAAAAGAAAATCCCAAAAACCCAATCAAACAATTTCTTTTCTAACAAAAACTAGCAAGAATTCTTCAATTACTGATGATTCAAATTTCTTGAATTCAAAAATTATGGTTGGTAAGTTCCTACCTTTTGGGATCTTTGGCAACCATTTGCTTTAAAGTTCCATCACGATGACACAAATCAACTGCTGCTCTAACGTCTTTGTACATACAAGCATAGCTGGAGAAATATTTAAGAACTCAATACTAATTTAAAAAAAAAAAAACTCGACCAAAATCATGATCAGGGGGAATAAAAAAAAAAAAAGCACCTAAAACTAAAAGTAGCAGGTCATGTTCATACTCTGTACTCTCTGGAAATTTTCTAGGATTATTATCCCGAAAGTCAACCAGCTGGGCAAACAAGTATGCTTCAGCAAGTGAAAAAAGGGTATCAATAAGAGCATAGTCAGGCTCATCAAATGCATCCCGAATCAAAGTACTTCCATAAGTGCAAACTTTATCTTCCTTAGACAATTCTTTAAATCCATGGTAAGCTACTTTCACATACTTATGCCGATCCATCTACACAATCACGAGACCAAGGTTATTACAATAAAGAAAGAACATGAAATCCAATTAAGCTAGATTAATAATAAAACAAAATCATGCAGAAAATAAAAAGGGTGTAAACCTTCAAAATGTTGCCTCTTTTTTTGTCAAGAACCAAGCCTCTGACCATGTACTTCCAATCAAATGACCAATTTAGCAACTGCACTAGCCATTATACTAAATCAACCTATAATTTATATAGCTCATACTCAAAAAGCCCAAAAATACTTGTAAGAAAACGAGAATTAATATCATTGAAAATCAGTGGTCATAGAATAGTGGGAACATTAAAATTTTCAGGAAATCAAAAACAAACATATCAGTTAAGAAAACAGGCTAACCTCATGAGGGTAACCCAAATCATAGACCAATTTTCTTATGGTGCCTTCATACGCAAGAGACTCAAAGGTTTCTGGCTTGTATTGAGCCAAAGTGTAATCCATGTCAAATCCTACAGCCACAATGTTCTTCATATTCAGCGACCGGTTGCAGAAGATATGCTTTCCGATATCGATCACACGCCCCCCCTCAGGAGACGACCATATACACGGCTCTTGACCATCACCATCACCGAAATCCATCTGCACACTGCGATATGAATCGTTGCCACTCAAAGCAGTCCCACGATTCCCGTCCATTCCTTCCATTGAATAACAACTCGCATGCAATTGTCTGACTCCTGACAGAAGGAATATTTCAGAAATGGCACAAACTCGAACAGCGCAAATGGTGCAAAAGAATTGCGTGATCAATATCAAAGAGTTCGAACTAAAAGGGTTTTAACCAAATCTATACACAACAAACATTCCAAATCCATACGAAAAGCCAATGAATCCATATTACGTCACGCAATAGTGCCCACGGAAAAGAAAAAAAATATTTCGCCATGGTTTCAGCTAGGAGCGGGGTTTTTAACTGAAACTTTTAAACTTAAAACGAATCCCAAATAATCTTTGTTTTCCCCGACCTTTTTTCAGACCCTTTTAAAGAATTCCCAAGACACCACTTCTTTTCTAATAAAAAAACGAAAAAGAAATAAAAAAAGTTGAAAACAGAAAAACCGTTTTTTGACGTATCTTTCTTACCTGTGGTGTCAAGTGTCGAGGAAAAAAGAGCAAACGCGGCTAAGTTCCAAGACTAACAATCCTCCAAGCTACGCTCCAAGAAACACCTAAAAATTTCCAATTTCTCACATTACTACAGCCATATCTTCATCATCAAAATCAAAATCCCATTCCCGAATCTAAATTCTAAACCCAGCGATTCCTAAACAAACTCACGCAAGATTTTTCGTCATTTAATCTGCATCAAAATTTTTCGTTTAACGATGGAAAAAAATCAAGAAACGAACCTGTGAACCGAATCGGTCTTCTTTTTCCAAAAAAAGGATCTGAATTGCTGAAATTCCCGGAGACGAGGCGAATCCGCGAAGAAGAAGAAAAGTTTACAGGGAAAAACTCAGGCGAGAACAAGGAGAGGCAAAAGGAAACTGGCTGCTTCGGAATTCGCATGTTGGAATTAAATAGACATTTGGGAATCGGAGAAGGTGGTGGTGGTGGTGGTGGTGGTGGGAGTGGTAGCGAGAGAGAATCCGATTCCGAAATGAGGATAAAGGAATTGCCAATGGGATTACAACAACTCGGCAATGCAAACGCCGCTGGAGCCGATAACATTTAAAATCAAAAGTTTCTTCCTTTCTTTCTTTTTTTTGGTTTCAGCACAGATTCCGATTATGCTTTATCAGAAATCGGATTATCCATTATTGGAAAGATAAGAGAATTCAATCCCCTCCTTAAGTCCCAAACAACCTGGTGCGATTATTTCCTCAATTGCGATTCTCTTTTCTTTCTTTCTTTCATTTTTCCTTTTTTTTTTTTTTTTTTTTTGAGAGAAAGAAATATGAGTTGTTCGTGAGTTTGTTTTGCTGTGTTGTGTTGTTCTGTTTGTTTGGTGAGGAGCACACGAAACGTCGTCGTGGAGGCGAGCTTGTGGTGCTGGTGGTGGCAAGAGCAGAAGTAGTGGCAGGGATTAAGATGCTGCGCCACGTGGAGACAGAATACTACAGCAGGAAACCAAGACGGCTTTTGGTATTGGTTTTGAAATGTTTTCTGTTTTCAAAAAAATTAAAAATGAGAATGTTTTAAAAACTGTATTGAGATCAGTTTTGAAATTGTGTTTGGTTATGTTTTCTGAGTGTATATTCTGAAAAACATAAAAATAAAATTTTGTTTGGTTGTATATTTTGAAAACTTATTTTATAAGTGAGTATCTTATAAAAACATATTTATTTTTAATTTTAAAAAAATAATAAAAAATAAATTATTAGTCATAATTTAAAAAAAAAACTTTGGTGGTAGGTCTTGCAATGAGCGATAGGGTGGAAAAGATTGGTGGTCTGAGCTGTAAGTGGTGATGATGGCTAGATTTAGGTCATAAATAGATAGTCATCATCATGAGGGGACCTTTGTCATTATCACTAGCCCATGGTCATCAACCTTCGTCGGAGATAGATGCCATTGTTGGACATGATCATTACTGACGCTGTACAGACAGAAAGAGAGAGAGGAGATGGAGGAAGAAAACGAAAACAAAAAGTGAAAACAACTTTTTTTCGTTTTCAAAAAACCCAAAAAAACAACATAGTTGAAAATAATGTTTTCGAAATCGTTTTGAAAATGTGGAATAAACAAATGCTATTTTGGAACCGTTTTCATTTTCTGTGTTTTTGAAATGGAAAATCATTTTCGAGAACAAAAACAAACGCCACCGAAGAGTTTCTTTTTTTTTTTTTTAATGTTTCCTCCGTTGGGTAGGGGATTGCGCATTTGTTTGTTTGACAGAAAAAAGTTTTTAATTTTGGATATAAAAAAAGTTTTGTTTTTTAGAAATAGAATTTTTTTACTTATTTAAATATTTTTTTATTTTTAGATAGAAAAAATTTTTCATCTTAAATAATAATTTTTTTTTTCATTTTAAGAAATAGATATCATATCTAAACAGAAAATAAAGAGATCGACTTCTGGCATGGAATCAATTACATGCTTGGGTCAAGTAGTGACTTTAAGGAAAGAGAAAAGAAAAATACTAAAACACACCATTGGTATTAACCACTATCATTAATAAAAAATAGATCCCATTGTAAGACCCATACTTTATTAGTCAATAGTGTTTAACACAGTTGGTGTCCCTTAACATTGATCATGAAAAAAAAAGAGAAATTTCTAGTGGACCCTTGGTTGTTATCTACATCCATTTGTTGTGCTGTTATAAAACACTTGTTATTTATTAGTATATTTAGCATTTCTACATAGTTAACTTCATTGAAAAAAACCTACAAAAAAAATTTTCTTACTTAAAGAAATTAAATAATTTTTCATAACTTATCTAATCCTAAAGTTGTAATTTACCTCATATCCAATCCTAACATGCTCTTTACCTTTTTTTTTTTATTTTTTGGTGATTTTGTGTTGTTTACTTTGTTGTGTTTGTTTTAATGATCTCCTTTGGTTTGATGACATAAAACCGGGTTTTCGTGACTCTTGTAAGAGTCTTAAAGGTAATATTATTCTTCTTTCTCTCCTTCTCTTTTTCCTCTTTACATAAGTAAGTTGTTGTTAAAATCACAAGAAACTCCCATAAGAACACTCATACAGATCAAACCAGATTGTTTAGAGGCCAATCGCAGACAACACAAATCGAATGATAAGAAATAAAAGTAAAGAAAAGAGAAATCACACACAAGATTTTCGCTGAGGTTCAGTCCAAATCTTGACCAACGTCCTCCCTTACCAGAATGAATTATGAACACAAAGATGATTACAAACTCACAAGAGCTTCTGTCCCTACAGGTTCTCTCTCTATATGCAATGTTATTTAGAATTGAATTAACCCAGAATCTTCCCAACCCCTTTTTACTTAATACAAAAGACAAACCCCATTTAATTACACTAATAAATTTATGTTATATTTGTTTGATTATTCTAAATTAAAAAAAATGAACGATCTTAAATTTTCATATTTGAATATCCAAAATTTTTATTTTTAAAAAATAAAAAAAAAACTCCCTAAAAAAAATTTTCATCCACCAAATAACTTTTCACTTTTAAAAAAAAATTTAAATAATTTTTTATTTTTCATGCCCAAAAATTTTTCATTTAAAAAAAAAAAAAACCGTTATCCCGGAGAGTTAACAAAGCAGGCACTCAGCGAGTGCTAAACTAACTGGCTTTGGCTTATTTTGTCTGCCACGTAAACAATCATTGTCTTCAATGACAAAAGGCACTTTTGTTGTTATTAAAATCATTACCAGTGGCAACTGTAATGACACGAACCCTTCAAAGTTTTCAGTCGCCCAATTACTTAAATCATATTATCTCATAGAATAGTAAATTTTAACAAAATTTTAACATAGGTAAAATTTTTGCCATGTGTGAAGTAGCATATAGAACAGAAATCTTGAACAAAATAAATAAATGAATAATAATAATAATAGTAATAATAGAAGAAGAAGAGATAGAGATAGTGTAGAAATGATTTGAACAATTTTTTTTAAATAGATTTGAACAAAAAAATTTTTTTTTTGAAATAGACTTGAATAATTTATAACTAAAACTAAACGTTTCGAATTGATATATTAGAACGACTCATACGACGTATTTTATTTCTTAGGAGACGTTTGGTAAACGCATTACATTTTGATCGTATTTGAATGAGATTTATTTTTTGAATATTGTATTTGGTTGAAAAGTATTTGTTTTGTATTTGAATGAAATGTGTGTTTGGATAAAAAGTATTTTAGAGTTGAAAAGTTGATGTGATTGATAAAAGTAAAGATAAATAGTGAAGTTAAAAAATTGATGTGATTATTTTAAAAATATTTTAAATAATAATTATTTTCGTAATACTGTTGTAAAATTTATGTTAATGTAAAATTATATCATATTTAAGTAAAGTTAAAATAAAATTTTTTATCCAAACGCCCCCTTAATTACAACAACCACACATACGAGTGTTAGCTAGTGTGTCTGAGTGAAGATGATGGGTTACAAATCTTGGATAGACTATATTAAAAAGCAATTCCCGATGATTATGTACACCGGACAGAACATATAGTATGTACTGGGCTGATAAATTAGTTAATATGGTAGCTCCAGAACGAATTTCACACGAATATTTACTGTCATAGAAGACGGTAAAAAGAATGAATTTCACGAATTATTGACTGTAAGAGAGTTGTAATAAAGTAAATGTACGGTGTTATTATTTAAAAATAAAACTTAAGATGTTATATATAAATGGGTGGTTTTATTGATACACGGATATTACTATTGTACACATCTGATTAAATAAATTCTTTAGTTACAAAATAATTATTAAACAGAATAACATAAAATGACAATTATTATGTACTTAATTACAAAAATAAAATCCTATCATAAAAATGAAACCCAAATATATGCTTTTTTTTTTCTCTTTACATGCACACTTATATATTAGATTCTCAAATAAAAATTTTATAAATTTTACTAACTTTAAAACTTATAACAAAATCATAATCTTCATCCTAATTTTCACTCTTCAACGAGTAGTCCAAAAAATTATAAGATACGTTAAATATAGCAGTTGATTTTTTTTTTCTGTATATTGCATTTTTTTTAATGTTGCCGTTGATTTTTTTCGTTGTATATTGTATTTCTCTGTTCGTTGGGTTATGCATTTTTCATCTTTTATGTTGGATTTTTTTTATTGTACGTTGTTTTTCTTTCTTTGGATTATATATATAATATTTGTCATGTAGTTTTTTTAACCTTTTTTTTTTTTGTAAAAAATTTAATTTAATTTACATATATATTTGTTATGTTTGTTTGTCTTAAAAAAATTTTTTTTTTTGTTGCAAAATTTTTAATACATTGTACAAATAGATTAAGGCTGGTTGGTAAAGGAAAGACATACCCTATCAATTTAAAAATTAATAAAAATGTTACATAGCGTGAGCTTTGGTCATAATATATAAACTTTTTCATTTCATCAAGCGAACTCCTGATATTATCAAAATAGAAGATAAAATAAAAGGTGGTATGAAAAGAAATCTGATATGGTGAAATACTCTTTATTTTATAGTTATTAGGGGTAATTTTGGAAAAAAAAAAAGAAGGATGTGTATTAAACAAATTTAACTATTATGAATTATGTGTATAGAGTTAAAAAAGGTATATCAATAGAATCATCCTAAGATATATATGTCTTTGTGAGATTCTTGTCCCTTAATTTTCAAAATATAAACCATACATTAGTTATATATTAAAAAATCAACCTATAAAATTGAGTATTCTAACATTCTTAAATATCTCTATAATGATTTATATTTTTTGTGATGAAGGAATTGAGTTTTTTTTCCTCCCTTGACATCGGTGAATTTTGGGGACATAGGTTTAAAGTTCACGATTACACTAGAAATACAAATTTTATGAGAGAAAATACAATAAAAAGTTTTAAAAAATAAAGTTCAAAATGACCTGTCAACAAGACTACGACAGCTTATTTTGGTACAAAATTGTCTTTCTATTCTGAAGGTCGCCGCTTATGCGCTCAAAACAGGGTGGGATTGCATGGATAACCTAATTGGTTGTATGCATGCTCTTTGTATTCAAGGCCATAGGGAGCAAAGATTAAGTCCTGCTAAACCTTTAGCCAAAAAGAAAGTAAACTCTGTAATAGAACCTCAAAAATAGTACCTACCTTAGGACCTATTTTTTAAACTGTTCAGATACAATTAAACGATTCAGATTTACTTATTATAATACATCCAATTTTACATAATTATAAACTAATAAATTAAAAAGATTCAAGAACAAAAACCCCCAAACTTTCACTTCCATCAGACGCCCACGCCACCGATGACATCACCGCCAATGACCTTTTTCTACTTTTTCTCCGACTTATTTGACAATGAAGAAAAAGATGACGATAGTGACAAAGATGAGGGGGAAGTGAGACAGAGTCATGCATAGCCATTATGGGCCACTGCAATTGTCGGAAGAGGAGAATTCTTCGCTATTTTGCAAGGCAGATCTTCATGGCTTGGTGAGTCAGTTTCTGGCTCAATCGAGTTTCCAAGGATCTCAGTGTGTGGATTGGAGTCGGTCTCGGGCTCAACTGAGTTTCCAAAATAATATTAACCCACTCTACAAGCCCATACCTAAGTCCCTTCCCCCCTCCCCCAACCCAAGTGGGATAGAGTCATGAATAGCCACTGTAGGCCACCGCCATTGCCGTAAGAGGAGAATTTTTTGCTGTTCTGCAAGGCGGATCGTCATGGCTCGATGAGTCAGTCTTAGGCTCAATTGAGTTTCCAAAGATCTCGATGTGTGGAAAGTTGTTTGTATTACTTAATTTATGTATTCTAATTCATTCATTTGCATGTTAGGTTTGGGAAAGATACAATGGAAACAATTTGATATAAGTTATTACAAATATATGATTTGATATAACTTATATATTCTAGTTCCTTCATTTTCATGTTAGTATTAGGAAAGTTATTTGTATTACTTAATTTATGTATTTTAGTTCATAAATTTTCATGCTCGGTTTAGGAAAAATGTAATAAAAATAATTTGATATAAGTTGTTACAAAAATACGTAAAGATTTAAAACAATAACATAGTTAACTCATAAAAAAATAAGGAAATTTCTTGATGGTTTAAAATGACAACTGAATTAAATTTGAGAAAAATGAAAGTAGAGAAACAATTAATTTATCAAAACTATGAAATGATTTCTTACTGTTTTATATTTAAAAATTTTCCACTTGGTCTTTGAAAGAGAAGTGCTAGCTATTTTTGGGTTATTTGGATAAAATAGAAAAGAAGAGAAGGATTTTCGAGAATATAAAACATTGATACCAGTCTTCTTCTATACATTCTCCCTTAGAATTTCTTATCGCAAAAGTGTTACCTTGTGTTGTAACTTTTTCCTTTAATATAATAATAGTGATAATGATAATAATTTGTTTACTAGATTCATATAGTGTAATTTATGAAGTATTAAAATTTATTTTAAGGTCTACATTAGTATTTTTCATGAGGAAGTTAAACAATTTATGCATTTTTTAAAAGAAAAAATATACAAAATCAATAACTTGGGGAAGATGATCAATTTTCTATTCTAAATTCTTCAGTTTCCATGCATTCTAAAAAAGGTTCAAATAATTTAATAAACAAAAATTGTTACTATATGATAGTATAATCTTGATTAAAAAATTTTTTTTACTCCTCAGCAAGCTAAAGTGACATAAGGATTAAAAAAAAAAAAAACACAAGGATGACATGTTAAGGATATAATAATATATGAAAGTACAAGCTATATGATCAGTACACATAACGCCGTGCTAAGGATAGAGATAGAAGCACTCCGCTCGGTGCGAAGGAAAGAAAATTGGAGGGAAAGAAACAATAGGAGAAAGAAAAAATTATGATTTTCTCATTATATGTTTAGTATGATAAATTGAAAAATATATATATATTTTTTCTTCTTTCATTTGATATTGTAAGTGAAAAAAAAAAAAAAGATTGCATTCATGATACACTCATATAATATAAAGATAGTTTCATATTTGATTTCACTTCGTGGAATTGAAATCCTATCTTCTTGGTGTTTGTTTAAAGAAAAATTAATATTACAATACTAATTGTTTAATACTCTTATTTCAATCATATTTTTGCCTTAAAAAAAATAAATTAAAAGTGATTCAACTGAAAACGTACTCCATCCTCGAGAGAGAGAGAGAGAGAGGCGATTTCTATCCGGGAAATCCCGGACCTCCCATCGCCGTCCGGCGACTCTTTCCGTCTTCTGGCGATCACTTCTATACACCGCCGTCGTCTTGTCGTTTTTCGATTCTGATTTTCCGAGAGACTATTTTGAATTTCCGCATCGCAAATTTTCCACCATTCTTAGGGATTGGCTTTCTGGATTTCCGAAGCAATTGGACTTTGAGTTTCGAGAGATTCTTCGTCTGATTAATTAAGAGGCGCAGAAATTGCAAGAGTTCGAATCTTTTCCTTCGATGAATCTGGATGGTTGTCGCCTCGTCGACGGAGGAATTCAAGACCCGACAACTTGAGCGACGTGCCGAAGCCAAGAGAGTGGTGGATTCGCGACTTCTGGCGAAGAAGAGAACAAAAAAATTGGTCAAATAACTATCCGGAGTTCGCTTCAGATCTCCGTTCAGGCATCTGGCGAAATCGACACCGTTGTCAATGACACCAACCTGATTTTCTCACTCACTCTCTCTCTCTCTCTTCTCAGAGGCGCGGGTATGGTGCTCAACGTATGTTACTTTCAAACGTCTTTTGTTTTTCTTTTTTCATTCCATCAAAACTTTTTTTTTTTTAATTTCCTTTGACGATTTTCGTTCTCATTTTTCATTTTTCTGCATATTCTCTCTATTTCTTGTCTCCTCCGTCTCCATTACAGTGATTGCCATTATCAGTTGTTTCACTGTCTTTCTTAATTATATTTAGAGAGTGTTTAGTTTGTAGACATTTAGAACCATATATTTTACTTCTTCTTTTCTTCGCATCCCCATTATGTTTGTCCCTGGTTTCTTGTTTTTTCGGACAATTTCTTGTTTTTGGGTGCATCGGAGTTTGTGGGTTGTGGAGAGAAAAGTCATAGTTGTTGTCGATATCGTTTTTGTCATAGTGGCAGCGGTCTTGGCCTCCATGTAGCCGGTAGGCTTCTGAGTTCCACAACCACCACACTCATCTTCATTGGCGTTCATCACTCATCTTCATTGGCGGTCATTGGGTGAACTAATCAAGCCGACAGTTATAAACAGTTATGGATCGGTTACGAGGATATGTAGTATACGGTTACTAATAGAGCTGTTATAAGAAGTTCAAAGTAGTTTTTCATACTCTTTCATATCAATTTTGTATATAATTTTATTCTTTTATGAAGCGGTAAGCTTCAGTTTATTTTAGTTAATTTTAATTGTGATGTTTTTATAATAAATATAAAATATAATTATTTTATATGATCATTTATTTATATTTTTTGATAAGTTTTTATTTTGAAAAAACATTTTTTGATAAGTCATTTATTATTTTCAGAATAAAAACTGTGGTTATTACCAAATATTTTATGTTTTATTAACATGTAGTTTAGTAAAAGTATTTCAGTATAGTCATATGCATTTTCCCTTAATAAAAAAACTATACATATTATTTTATATTTATTATATTTTTGTTTTAAATTATAACAATATTATACTTACATATGGTAAAAGGAAAAGTAAGAGGAAAAGTGTATATATATATATATGTATATATGTATAAGTTAATAATTAATTGTAAGTATTTTTAATTCAAGTAGGATTTTGAGTGATTTTGATAACACGGTTTTGTTAGCACAATTATATATGATTTATATATTATTCTCTTTACAAAGTTTTTACAATTTTTTTACAAGTTTTTTACGAGAGTTTACAAGTTTTTATTTTGTTTCTCGTTCTACGAGTATATTTATAGTTATTTTTATTTTTTATGAAAGTTTTAAAAGTGTTTTCTTGTGAAAGTTTCAATAATTATAAATATATCTCAATTTTTAGCATAATTAAATTTTAATTTTTGCATAATCTCTCAAGTTTCAACACTCTTTCGTGATGAGAGTTTTAAAGTCTTTTCAATGGTCTCTTTTAATGGGAGTTTCAGAAGTCCTTTTTTATAAGAATTTCAAAAGTCTCTGAGTTTTAAAAATTATTTTATTTTAGTACAAGTCTATTATTCATAAGAGTTTTAAAAGTCTTGCACCTAATTTTTTTTCAGCTATGATAGCTGCCATAGCAAATTAAGATGACAATCTCTAATAACCCTCCTAACATTCTTTACTAAAATGATGATAGTGTATCCTAATGAATCTAACTGAGAATTTTTTAGAAAAGAGATGAAGTGCAAATCTGAATATTGTCTACATTTTCTTTATACCAGGATTTCAAAAATAATTAATCCTTTATATATTGATGTTGTAGGTTAGTAGCTAAGATGATGAATTCAAACTTAAAAGGAATATTTCAAATAACAAACAAAATATCTTGATTAAAATCAATATTTTATGGAATTAGATATATTGACACTAATCTAAATTTTTGAAGAACTCTTTTTATTATTATAATGAGTTTGAATTTTTATTATAAGATGTGTCTAACTTATTATCTTGTTTCAGAAATTAAGTTATGTCATGTCTATCAAAAAGTTAATAAAACTTATTCATTCATTGATATTACACTTTTGATATAAATGATGAGCTTTTTTAATTGAAAGATTTACTCTATTTATAAAATTTGTTATTATATCATACACTTTCTGTTATAATAATAAATTCTATATTCTTAAAAAGTAATAAAAAAAAAAAAGTACTCCATTAAAAATAAATCAAATTCAATTAAAAACAATCTTGCAACCTCAAAAGTTCAAAAGTTTGGTTGGACTAGCAACGGGCGAGGAAAGAATGGCGATTCTAATATATGAAATGTTTTTAGCGTTCATTTGGACGTAATGCCTGTTTTTAAAAAGATTAAAAAATTTTATTTTGAAAAATAAAAGGTTGTTTAGATTTTTTTCTAAAAAGTAATAAGTTATTTAGATAGGTAAAAAATTTATATTTTCTTGTGAGAACTCTTTTTCTCACTTCTCACTTTTAAATATAAAAAGTTTTTGATATTCAGGTACAAAAATTTAGAAGAATTTATTTTTTAAAAGTGAAATTTTTTTTATTTTTTTTAAAACGGATAGGTCAAACGAATAAAACATTAACATATTAAATCAAATTTTCCTTGAATTTGTTTATTGGAAAAAGAAAATTGAATCAAATTCTAAGGGGTTCTTTTCTTTTCTTTTTTAATTAGGGTTCTTATATGCATTGTATTTGCTTAAGGGTGTTGATTTCTGTATATTTATAATTCGCACAAATGCAATATTTAGTTTTTGAATATTTTCTAATATGCTTTTGTGCATTTTTAAAGACCACGTACACAATATATTAGATTTTTAAGAACCTCAACATGAACAAAAGTATTCCTTAATTTATAATTTTTAATAGAAACAAAAAATGTATTTAATTTAATTAGAGTCAAAAGATAATATTTAAAATTGTTTTGCCTGGAGCAATAAAAAACAAATACTCTGTCCTCCTCATATAGAATTCAATGCTCCTCCACTTTTACTAATTGATGTTGACTAAGCTTATTTTCATTTTGCAAAAGCTAAGATCATCTTGAACATACATGCTAATATTATTGTTATATTTATCACAAAAATATTAAAACAGAATATTTGAAATGTTATCCTATTTTGTACTTCAGTATATAACAATGATATTTATATTGTTTTAACTATATGTTTTCATCATTGAAAAAGTTTTGAAACTCATAAAATAAATTTTTTATATTTAAATAGTTTAAAAATGACTATATTTTACTATAGTTTTTTTATCAGCTCAAATATTACTTCTCAAAAATTCATTTGTAATGTTGAGAAATGGAAACATTAGAAATATTAGAAGATAGTTGACATTAACGAAGGTTAATTAGAGTAAAAAAAAAAATGTTTAAAATGGTTTTGCTTGGAGCAATTCAAAACAAATACTTTGTCTTCCTTGTATAGGATTCAAAGCTCCTCCACTTTACTTCCAAATTGATGTGGACTAAGGTTATTTTCATTTTGCAAAAGCTAAGATCATCTTAAATATACATGCTAATATTATTGTTATATTTATCACAAAAATATAAAAATAGAATATTTGAAATGTTATCCTATTTTGTACTTTAGTATATAATAATGACATTTATATTGTTGTAACTACATGTTTTAATCATTGAAAAATTTTTGAAACTCTTTAAAAATATTTTTTTATATTTAAATAGTTTAAAAATGATTATGTTTGGCTTTATTTTCATATCAGCTCAAATATTGGTTCTCGAAAACCCATCTATAATGTTGAGAAATGAAAACATTTGAAATGTTAAAAGATAGTTAAAACAAATGAAACGTCTACTATAATATTTAAAAAAAAAATCAAAACACCAATTAATAATAATTAAATTAAGATGTTGATATTCAAAATGAAATTAGGTGTGAATTATATATTAAATAATACCTATAAGTGCAATCACACAATTGTAGTAATTGGTTACAATTTGCAAATTACTAACAATGATGAAATTATCAAAAAAAATTTTGGACCTTATGTTTTGTTTGGCAGAAGCATTCGAATTTAGAAATTTTTCAGGTTTGATTAAAATTTTATCAAATTAAAATATAACCTTTTTATGATTTCGTATCTGAATATAAAAAATTAAAAAAAAAATATTTCTAAAAATATATTTTTTTCTCGTCTAAATACTTTTTCACTTTTAAATTTTACTTGTGAATTTTGCACTCGATTAATAACTAGCACAAAGTTTGCACTTTTAAACCGCCATTGGAGCATGCTATGCACAGCCATCAAAGGTGCTATTTAGATTGCGTGAAAAAAAAAAAAAAAGCATCAAAGATGGTGCTGCCACTTGGACACGGCCTTGTCTCAAGGCCTGCCTCCACTTTCCCTGCCTTCTCCTCCTTCCCTCCAAATTCAAATCCACCGCCTCTCTTTCCCAGAAAACTCCATCATCGTCTTCAACCTCCGACCGCCATTTCTCGCAGAGACCTCGTCTCTCTCTCCTTCCTCTCTCTCCTCCCTTCTCTCTTCCGACCATCTCCGGCGACCGCATTCTCCATCGGAATCTGTTAGCCACGAAATTTCCCTCAATTTCGATTTTTTCTTTCGTTTTCTCTTTCTCTCTGTTCTTCGCTTGAAACCCTAATTTCTCGATCCGTTCGCAGCAGGACCGAAAGATTGGCTGAAGGAGCAGAAGAAGAAGACTTCCAAGTTCCTCTTGGCTCCAGTCGATGCCTCGAGACAGAGTCTTCGCACCGCTTATCTCTTACTCAGTAGTTCCATGTCTTTTCTTTCTCTGTTTGTCAGGCTTATGTCTGGACTCTAGAGTTCATTCGTTTGGATTTTGTACAGCGACGAAGGATTCCGATTATTCAGACAAGGATATGGAGGAAATCCAGAGTCTGTTGAGATCTGCCGCCAGAGATTGCGTTCCGGGAGAGAGGAATTCGTTCGTTGCATTCCAAGCAAAAACTGGAGTCGAGGTTTTCCATCGGTCTTTTTCGTTGTTCTACAATGCAGATTTTCACGATTAGGGTGTTTAGTTCATTTCAAGCGCAGACATTATGCATTGGGTCTCGGATTTATGGAACATTTTGTTTTTCAAATTTGATCAAGCAAACTATGTTTAGTTTAAGAAGAAGAGAGACGAATTGTATGCTGTTGTACTTGATATAAGTTTAAGGTGTGCTCTAAATTCTTTTGGTTAATAGGTTTGCACATTTCGGCTTATTGTGAATAATGCGTCCTCATTGCTTCGTAATAAGGATCCTGTAAAGTTGCAGGCTGAAGCTATATTAAATTATCTTATAAGGTAACAGTGGTCTTTTGTTGGCATTTCGCGTATGATGAACCTTTGGCTGCTCTAAACATGCTGGTAGATGGTTTACCATATTTTGTTGCTTTGCATGTTACAGATCTTTCACTTCTTTACAAGATGTGGCAAATGAAGCTGATATTAAACTTCAGTCCAAAAGGTACATCTCATCTCGCGTGTTAAGATTAACATAGTCATCTATGCGAAGATTGTTTATCTGCGAGTGTAAGGGAATTTGCATTCAATTATCAGTGTCCTTTAATATTTTGTTAAAAGAAATGTGTGCATTGTTCATGGCTGTTTATGTGTGAGTGTATGTGAATATACGTATAATTAAAATTCAATCAAGTCCATTTCTTCCTTCAATGATTATTGTTTATTTATTTTTTTATTTATTTTTTATTTAATCCAAGCTCAGAAACACATTTAGGAAATCATGGAAAATAGAAGTATTACCTTTGATGTATGAATTTTCTTGGGATTCAAAGTTATACAAAAAGGGAAAATGAAGGTTGTTTTTATAATTGGACTGTTGCTTTATGGCCGATTTCTAATTTAGTAAGTAGCAAGTCTCTAGATTTTTGTACTTTGTTGAATGCTGACGGATTCTTCTCGCTTTCAATCAACTCTCCAAACTTCAAGGCGGACCAGGCAAGTGGATCTGTCTGGTTCAATGTGCCGCTAAATTCATTTGGACAAGTTCTTTGGGAGTAGTTGATAGCTTTATTAACTGTCAAATTTCTTACTGCATCATGAGTGGCAAATATGACAGTCACTGATATAGCCAATACGGAAAGGAAGTTAACTTTGTCCACCATTGTTCAACTTGAAGCCAGAGTCCGCTTATTCTTTCTTCATTTTATGTTATTTTTACTATGCTTTCTTCATGAACTTCTAGTCATACTCTGCTTGACTGGTTTTCGTTTGTTGTTTAATCCACATTTTTCAAGGCTTGAAATGCATATGGATTTCTGTTCGACATTATTTTGCCTGTCAGCTCAAGTGTTCTTTTTTTCTTTTTTGTT
Organism: Antiaris toxicaria; assembly: GCA_035233585.1. NCBI lineage: Eukaryota > Viridiplantae > Streptophyta > Magnoliopsida > Rosales > Moraceae > Antiaris > Antiaris toxicaria. The sequence continues at coordinate 24,770,200 of CP141160.1, read as the reverse complement.
GGTAGACAAGCACCCATGTGCACCCCCAATATAATAACCTACTCTAATTTTGTGCTGGCCAAGGATAGAACCTTGGACTTATTACTCCTAAAACACAAGTCCCCCCTTTCCTCACCACTCAAGTTAAATTCAAGGCGCACAAGCCCTATTAAAGTTATTGATATAGAAACAAGCCTTATTGAAGATCAAAGTTATGCAAAACATGGTTACACATTTTTTTGTTTTTCAGACAGAGGATAGCTGATTCACTAATGGCGACCATCTCTTCCCTTGATAAATTTGAGCAGGGAATTAAGGACTGTCTCGAAGTTTGACTTTTGTATTTTTTATCATGCAAACGTGTATATCGTGCTTTAAATTCAGTTGATGCTCTATTTTCCTTGACCTCATCGGTCATCATCTTGATAAGTAATATTTCCATTTCGTGTTCTTTGCCCTTGATTTCATTATTTTACTTCAAGTTCTTGGCTTTTCTTTTTACATTTATTTATTTATATATTATCTAAAGGTTTTATCAACTACACGAGCTAAAATTCATAACTTTGATACATTCTGTTGTATTAATGTTAGACTTGGAAGCAGGGGATAGCGGAACTACGATTAATTTTTTACTCTGCTACGAGAATTTTAAAATTAGATGGGTTAAAAAATAAAAAAAAAGGTTTTATCAATTACATCATGATGTTCTGTGTTTGAAATTGACTTGCTAGGGAAGTTAAAACTTACAGTTGGACAATGTTAACTCTCGCGGATCTAGTTTTCTATTGAGAGAGACTCATATTTAGCTTGGTCATGTAGTTTCTTTTTCCACGCAAGATAGATGTTTCCCATTCTAGAATACTAGTTTTGATTTTTGTTGTCTTTTATGTTGATAATTATTGTTGTTAGTTGTACTCTTTTTCTCAAGAAAAATACTGTGGTTGTTAAGCATGCGCCACTTTAGTAGTAGCTGTTTCCAGGGAAGTGGAGTGGATGTCATTCTGAGGCCTCTATTGTTATTGGGGCAGCCTATAAGCTTTAACAGAATTTTTTTTTTGGGTTTTTTTTTGTTGGGAATAATTGAAATCTACACCTTTTATTAAAATTAGATATGGAATCATTGTTGGATTATATATGCAATTACAATCAAAATTGCTTGCTACATATCTGAATAAATAATTTGTCTTTATTTTAAATTCAATTATGGTGGCGGGCGGTTTTTTTAACTTCTAAATGCTTGTACTGAGTAATATAAAATATTTGTTAGGCTAACTTCTTTTGGACAAGTTTTTTTTTTTTTTTTTTTAAAACTTCTATATCATGGACCATTATTAGTAGAATGGGCCATTTTAGAGTCTTTGAGAGTAGCTGATTGGTTGTTGCCCTATATCTATATTACTAATGACCAATTATGCATTCTGAAAATTTTATCTTACATTCTGTTTGGACGAGGGTTTTTTTTTAAGAAAATAAAAAATTTTTAGATATGAAAAATAAAAAATTGTTTAGAATTTTTTTTAAAAGTAAGAAGCTTAGGTGAATGAAAACTTTTTACATCTAAAGAATTTTATTTTTATATTTTTAAAAATAAAAAATTTTAGTTGTTTTGATATAAAAATTTTAAAAAATCTATTTTAATGAAATTTTTTTTAATTTTTAAAATTAGATTTTTTATTTTTTAAAATTAGATATGGGTGGTATGAACTGAAATATATATCTATGTAAAGAGGTGAGCTGGAAACTAGGCCATTAAGGAGAGTGGTGTACGGTGCAGGAGTAAGGGACGACTAATGAAGGACACGTGTTCTGATAACGGGCAGAGGAGATTGTATTGTCAGTTGCTTTGGCAGAGATTTTAGCACGATTGGATGAAAATGGGAGTGAAAGTCAAGATCGGAAGGGTCACATGCGTAAATTCAACGTGAGAAGAGGAGGTTGAGATGTCAATGGAATCAAATATGTCACTTCCTTCAATTGTTCCAGTAAAATATTGTAGGGGCACAAATGTTGTTGCTCAGATTGAGTAGTTACTGATATATATATATTTTTCCTTCTCTTACTCTCTCTCCAGAGGAGGGTGACATTTGGAGAAGAAAATGTCGTGTGGCTGATATTAAGTGGAGGATCTACGAACGGCAGAGAAAAGTTAGACTGTGGAAAAGAATCAGGAAGATGATAAAGAAATTAAATAAGAAAATAATTAAAATAATGAGAGAAAAGAGAACATAAAATTTTTTAATGTGAATGTATTTATATTTATATTCACAGACTAAGAAAAAGAGAAAAACTTATTAATAAGAAGTATCATAAGTAAATTTTTATATTTGTGAAAGTTTATAATATATAAAATTAAATAAATTACTTGATATTAATAAATTTTTTAAAATCAAGAAATATCTTAAATTACAATAAATACAAACATAATGAAGATCAATTATATACAAAATAATAATTTTTTCAAATATAAAATAATAACTTTCCCAATCTATACTATATTATAAGTGTGAATGACTTTGGAAGTTTTGCATTTCTACCTTTATGATTCAATGGTTCAAATTTATTCTTTTTAAGTTATTTTAAAATCAATGATTTATTGTCAAGTCACTTGACTTATTTTGTTCTCTCGCACTTCACAGTCCATCCATCTATATATGCAGAAACGGTGACCCATTTCTTTTCACTTCTTGAAGTACGTTTAGCAAAATAAAAACAGCACGCATCATTTTTTTTTTTAACAAACAAAAGTTAAGTTGTTTGTTTTTTAAATACAGTTTTAATATTTTCTATCAAAATATATATTTGTAATTTTCTATTTAAAGCCAACTTTTTTTTTATTCCATATTTATAAATATGTATACGTTCGGCACGTTGCCATACTAGTAGATGATAAAGGACAGAGACTACATGTGGTTTTAGTAATAGAAGGTGAAGATTTAATGTGCGTTGATATAATCTCTTACCAATATTTAAAAGGGCAAATGTCCATTTTCGTCAAAGCCTTCCTGCATGCCACGTAGCAACCATGTAGTTGGTGCAACATCATCGATATGTAGTTGTCACCTCGTCACCATATGAGTTTTTTTAGTATTTTACTTTATTTTATTTGTCTCACGTTATCATTTAGTAAATTTTTTTTTTTTTGTGTTTTGCTTTGCTTTGCTTTCTTTGTTTATTACGTGTGCAATGCACGTGCTTTTCAACCAATTTGTAAAGTATGAAGTACATAATAATATTGGAGTGGGCTCTGGCGGAAAAGTAGAGAAGTATTTTTGATAGAGAAGAAAACGTCGTATGGTTGATACGACAATGGTGAGGTGGAGGGACCTCTACAAACGACAGAGAAAGGTAACACTGCGGAAAAGAAGCAGGAATATGGTGGAGAACGGGAACTACAAGTAGTTTTTACAGTAGACAGTGATGGTTTGACTCTCAAACATCTTTAATTTCAATCTTCACCACGAGCCACAATAAATTCGGATATAAACAAAGCAATCAGTCAATGAATTTACTATTACTCCTGCACCCTTATTTACCAACACATTTGACAAGACACTAGCATGCCGTTGACTCCTCACCCAGCACCCGCACCGTTCCTTACTTGTCCAACAATCAGTAAAGTTTAGCCGCATGTGTCCGCCTATCGCACGCAAGACATTTCCTATATATCTATATTTTTATATATTATACACATGATCTCCGAGGTAATATTGAATATCTGTTCTCCGTTTTCCAAAGGGGAGTCATGTTCCTTAAGCAAAGATTACAAATGATGATGCCCGTACCTTAATTAGGAGATCACACATACAGATTCTAATGATCAAATTATGACTGATGGTCGGTCCTTTCTGGTTTGGTTTTGGTGGGTGAACTAAGAGGTCCTCCTGATTCAAGGGATACCAGTACGCCCTTGCACAGTTGCATTTGCACCAACCTTTGCTGGCCTTGGAGTTATGTGGAGATATTTAGCGATAAATCTCCTGGCTCTAGAGTTTGATTTGGGGAACCAGAAGCCTTTACTAAATACAAACGACAACATGGTGTTCCATCTGGGTTGGTGTGTATGGACCTAGGCAAGTTGCGGAGCTTGTTGAACAAATTTGATGGGTCATGAAGGAGTCCAAAATGAGCATCTGGATCACCAATTTGTGAAAGTTTAACATGAGAAAAGCCAAGAGATGGCAGGAGATGGTCGGGCCAATCGCTGTAGAAATGGAAGAGAGAATCGGAAAGTGTGGTTGATGGTTTGTTCATAAAATCTGCCAGAAGGGTAGTCCTGGTAATTGTGCATTTATCAGCTATGATCTTCAGTACGTGCATTGCTTGGGGATGAGTGAGGTAGTAGAGGATACCCTCTAGAATCCACACTGTGTTCTTCTCTGGTACATACCCTGAGACTATAAGTTTTTCCAACCAGTCATTACCTTTGATGTCAGCTTCCACTCTGGTCAAGGATTTTGCTATTATCCTTAGATTCTGGTGATCACTTGTATATTCCATTGCTGCTTGCAGAAGAGAGGTTTTCATTTGCAAGACTTCAGGTAAATCAACTTCAAACACATCACATTCCTTCAAGCAACTTAACCGGTACGCCCTCGTGTCCATCCCTATAGAAGATCAAACACATCACAAATTTCCTTGCTTTTGTATTAAAGACTACTCATAAGCATTATAAACAAAAAGATGCCAATTTATTGAGGTTTTTCCTGTTTTATAGTATGTGTGATGTGTAGTTTCCGTTTTTAGAAAGGCATATGGGGATAAATTTAATACAAAGAGGGGTTCATAGGGCTTATTTTCTGTGCGTATATATCTTAAAGCAAGCTATGTTCAAATGGCGCTAATTACACTACAGGGGAGCATCAACTTCGAACTAAACATTGTGGATGAATTACTTATCATCCAGATCAGTATCATGTATGATTTTGAAGTCACTGATATATAAATACACGCATACATATACACTTTTTAATTTGGACCCCTGGTGCACCCTTAATGGCTGTACTTGACTGTTGCTGTTAACCAAATGCAAGAATTAGGATGAGAAATGTTACCCACCTGCACCAAGCAGAACAATTTGTGTATCTTTGCCATGTGACGGATGAAGAGCTTCTTCCAGTCCTGAATCAACCCAGAGGGTTCGAACGGCAAGAATCACTCCAGAAATCTCACTTGCATTGTTGATGCAGTCTTTCTTTATCTTCTCATGAAGGCTTCTTAGGTATTTCTCTCCTGCTAATAAGTCCGCAAGAGGGTCATGGATCACGTGTCTCCAGAGTGCTCGTCCGGCTGCTGTTTGGCATGCCGACTGTTGGAGAGCATCCCATTCTTTTCCAATTTTAGCATGAAGTTTCCGGACGGCATCGGTAAACAACAGGTCTGGAAGTTTATAGTCGGTCCATTTGGGGGCTTGAGGCAAGCCGTTTTCTTGTTCCGACATTGCTATATTTCAGGGAGATTCGAAGAGTATAAGAAGGCTTCGGAGAAGATAATGCATGGTATATACAGCAGGAGGGCTTAGAAAAAGATCAAAGTTTGTGGGTTTGTTTGGGATAAGAAAAGAGAGCCACACACAAAACCAATGCTCATAAAAACAGCTCTATCGTATCTCAGCTTCTTGTGCTTGGTGAAAGGGAAGGTAACAATCTAGTCCACGACTACCTTAATCTATATGCCGTTTCTGTCGCTCTCTAAGTGCCTTCCTTTTTCAAGTGATAAAGTGACGAGAAAGGGCTCCACAATAAAGGACCTATTATCTGATGTGAGTGGCTCCCGGGTAAAGCGCCATTTTTTGGCGGGTCTCTCCTACTTTTGCCTCTCTTCCTTTGGCACCCGAATTGGGTTTACACGCTACTTGCCAATTTAGCAACTAGGTACTTTCCTTGTTTGCTTGCATTAAAACCATGGCGTTTGTCACACTCGATTTTCCTTGAGAAGGCAAGTGCACCAAAGCCAGGGATTCAAAACATTAAAAAAAAAAAAAAAGAAAAGGAAAAAAGCCCGTGGGATTTGTTTTGTTTAGTCGGAGTTTAGTGATTGGCAGGAAATCAATTAGGCAGTCGATGTTCTTGAGTAGACTAAGCCCTCTGACGCTGTTGCCATTGTGCTGGTATGACGTGGAGCATTCAAATAGCGGTTTAACTATCGACAGGGTACATATAAGATAAGAAGATAAAAATTATTATAACATCATCATCATCGCCATTTTTGGGCTTTATTTATTAAATCGTTTTGAAGTTCATAATAGTGTTCGATATTTATCTTTAAAGTCGCAGATTTTATTGTCTTTCCCTTTGTACAACAGAAAATTTGCGCAGTTGCAACCTCAAATTGTTGTTTTCAAAACTCGGTAGCTCGTTTTCTGCTAAAAATCTTGCCAAAGCAGCCGTTTTACCTGTCTTATTGCTGCTGGTGGGCTCCAGTGACAGTGGATCACCGCCGTGTCTCCGGTTGGTGTATGTTTTGGTACAAGATCTGTTACCGTTAAACAAACTTGCGAAATACAAAACACATGTGGAAGGAAATAAAGATATGTACAGTTCATAATAAATGTCAATCTAAAATTTTACTTCTAATCTTTTTTAAATCAATAAAAACAATTAATTATTATAATAAAATATCAATCCTAAACTCAATAGATTAATCAAACGTGTCCTAGATCATACTTGGCTGTGATGTTTTTCCTTCAAGCTAATTGTGGCCCAAAACCAACTGGAGCGGTGCATCGAGGTACATGTTTTTATTCCCCGACATGTATCTTTCGAACGGCTGCGAAAATTATTCGCGAATCAAATTACCAGCATATGCTTTCCCAAAAAACAAAAAAAAAAAAAATTACTGGTATCTGCCAACGTAAGCATATTCGGTAAAACCAGATACTTGGGTGTCTGGACAGTCACGTCCTCGTGGGACTTGTCCTAAAGGCGAACTGTTTTTGTTCGGTCCGATTAGATGCACGCTAGCGTTTGGAACTTGCAAGCATTAGACAAAAATAAAACACATATTTTAGTGTACCTTCTGGGCAACACCATAGTGGCCAAATCATCTGTGATCAGATCACCGAAGTTGGTCTTCCGACTCGGCAAAAAATAAAAAATAAAAAATAAAAAAATAAAAAATAAAAAATAAAAATAAAAAAACAAAATAAGGAAAGAATAAAGGGACGCGATTCTGCTATTTCATTAAGAGAGAGAGAGACGGTAAGAGAGAGAGAGAGAGAGAGAGAGAGATGGCGTCGGACGTGCCTTGCTGTGGGACGCAATTCTCACTGTATTTGTTGGTGATTGTAGGGCTAGTGGCATTCGCGGGGCTGATGGCTGGCCTCACCCTCGGACTCATGTCTCTCGGCCTTGTCGACCTTGAGGTGCTCATGAAGTCCGGCCGTCCCCAGGATCGAAAACACGCCTGTTAGTCGTTCTTCCTTTTCTTCTCTGCAACCCAAATGGAATACTGAAAAGAAATAATTTGGAACCTTATTATTATTATTATTATTATTATTTTGTTTTGGGTAATCGAGAGCATAAATTTAGCTAAATTAACTTTTTTGGGAGTATCGGTTTTTTGAGAATACTTGTCCATGACTGTGATCCGTGGTTGTTGGCTGAATTTGGAGACTTCTGGAATATGAGAATGTTAGCTAAAGGTATTGAAAATTGGTTTGGCAGCTAAAATTTATCCGGTGGTAAAGAACCAGCATCTTCTGCTTTGCACACTTTTGATGGGCAACGCCTTGGCCATGGAGGTACCCACGTGGTTTTTGTAGATTTAATCAGGAAATTTGAGTGTTTTCTTTCTAATTCTGTGGGGGGTTCTTTTCTGTGTTCTGCCTGTGTTCTATGTAGGCTCTTCCTATATTCTTGGATAAAATTGTACCTCCTTGGGCGGCGATTCTGACATCGGTCACCCTCATCCTTATGTTTGGAGAGGTGAGCTACGCCCTCCCACCAGATCAATAATTTCATGGTCTGTCGACTGTTATATAAGGTGTTTTTACTTGCAGCAAATATTCGGTCGTATTCACGCGTATGTTTTGCTTTAGATATTGCCTCAAGCTGTCTGTACACGCTACGGCTTGACTATAGGAGCAACACTGGCACCGCTTGTCCGCGTTCTTCTCATGATATTTTTCCCGGTTACTTATCCAATCAGTAAGGTGATATCTGTTCTTTTATCTCACCAATCAACTTTTGTCCGGTTTTGTTGTGTTAATTTAGTTCTTCTTGATTGAATCGATGTGAAATATAGGTTCTTGATTGGATGTTGGGTAAGGGACATGCTGTCCTCTTAAGGAGAGCAGAGCTCAAGACTTTTGTGAGTTTTCATGGCAATGAGGTAGGAAACTCAAACGACTCCCAAGCTTTGAATTGGTATAAGGTTTATCTGTTTGTGTTTGTACTTGCTGTTGATGTCGCAGGGCATTTATCTCAGTGCTTCTGAATGTACTTTCGAGAATCAGAATGTCTCTTTTTTCTTTTTCTTCTCCCTTGGATGGTATATGTATGTTTATTTGTTGCTATGATTTAGGCCGGGAAAGGTGGGGATTTAACACATGATGAGACTACCATCATCACAGGGGCACTTGAATTGACTGAGAAGACTGCAAAAGATGCGATGACTCGAATATCCAATGCGTTTTCCCTCGATTTGGATGCAAAACTTAATTTGTATATCTGTGGATCCTGTTTCCATCTCAAAATTTTTTTTTCCCTTTTCATTTTTCCCTGACTCCCGTTTGTTTCTTTCTGTGCATCACAGGGAGACATTGAATTCAATAATGACAATGGGTCATAGTAGAGTTCCAGTTTACGCTGGAGATCCGAAAAACATAATTGGACTGATTCTGGTAATTTCTTTTCCTTCGCAAGTATAATCATGGTTCATGGATCTTGATATTTTAGGCAACTGCATTTTTGTTTCTCCATGTACTTTGATTATATTTCTCCTATTCTGTAAGTTTACAACTGTGTGAACTGAAATTATGTTTTCATATATGTTGCGGGGTAGGAGAGCTTATTTTTTGTACTCTTGCAGGTTAAAAATCTCTTGGCAGTTGGTCCAGATGATGCAGTTCCTGTGAGAAAAATGATCATCAGAAAGATTCCTCGGTAGGGTTAAGACCTCAAAATTTATTTACGTTTTTGCTTTAGTTTATGTGATTAGAGACATTGTGATCCGATTATGGCTGGCCTGGCCTGTGATAATAGATTATATATTGTAGCAAAACATCAATGAATTCAGCTTAATGATTTTCCTTCTTTCTGCTTGCGTTTCTTTATTCTTGATTTTATCATCCATCCTACAGGGTTTCAGAAAACATGCCTCTATATGACATTCTAAATGAATTTCAGAAGGGTCACAGCCACATTGCTGTTGTCTATAGGGATCTAAATGAGAAGAAAGAAACACCAAAGAGAGGCCAATCTGAGCCATCATTGAAGAAAGGTAAGGAGATATATGGGTATTCTGTCACATAATCGTACTGGCAATTACATGGATGAAATTTTATTTTGTTTGGGTTTGGTGACTTTAATTTTAAGCTGTCATATAATTAATTATACAATTTTAGTAAATGTGATTGAGCTTCTACTTTATTTTATTTTATTTTATTTTTATTTTTTATAATTGTCTTTCATCAACTCAACACCCCCCCACCACCCCCTTCTTTTTTAAGGGACTTTCATTTCTATAATATCTGTGATATGTTTTCTTCTACACGCCTTACATTGAGTCGATTCTCATGGATTTCATCTCAACTACAACAGCTTCCGTTGTCAATGTAATTTATCGTGCACTGGGTTTCTTTTGTCTTTTGCTTAAACTATGTGAATTGAACGGCTTGTTGGATTATCAGGTGGTAGTGCTACTGAAAATATGGGGGCTAATTTGGAATCACACCCTCAGACAGGTCTGAATAAAAACAGCGGAGGTCAACAGATGAAGAAGAGTCCCCCATCTACTCCGGCATTCAAGAAGCGGCACAGAGGTTGTTCCTTTTGCATTCTGGATATTGAGAATGTTCCCATTCCCGAATTTGCACCCAATGAGGAAGTTGTTGGAGTAATCACCATGGAGGATGTCATTGAAGAACTTCTTCAGGTAAGTGTTATTGCTCAACACATTGCAAATGATGGCTTCTTCTGATAAAAGTTTATGCATGGGTTTTGCTTGTCATTTTCCTGGTCCTTGATATATGGTGATACCCTTCCTGCTATGATACCTATTGTGGTCATCTGAGAATGCCTGTTATAGTAAAGACTAGCTTCTATCACCTTTGATGGGAGTTACTCTCATATCGTCCTGATACATGTAAAGCTGCACAAACAAACATTTTGGGAGCCACTTTTAGAATGGGAGAAGCAGATCACAGTTCCACTTATTGCAGACTGTTACCATGGTTTCGACAGTATTAGCATGGTGCTTGTTTGTGGTCTTGTAAGCAATCTGATCCAATTTCTATTTTGTGCTGTCAGGAGGAGATATTGGATGAAACAGATGAGTATGTCAACATCCATAACAGGTAAAGTTCAACCATTGTTTCTCCTTTTGTTGTTCCCATATAGTTTCATGGGGGTCTACCGCTTAATTAATCTGATCTATCACACAAAGTGCATCCAATCTAACTTTGTCCCATGTATCAAGATTGTGCTAAGATGACGGAATCATCTTCTTTCCCGTTCCTATATTGTGTTATATTAGGCGGTTCTACGGGCCTGTTCGTCTCGTGAAAGTCCTAAATGACAGTATTTTTTTGTCATACAGGATTAAAGTCAACATGCACGCGTCTCAGGAAAAGCCTCCCCAGAATGGTTCATCCATCACCAGCGCTCTGGTTCCAGCTACGGCAGTGTTTACTCCTGACTCTAAATCATAGGGTCCCATGACCTCATTTTCAATATCCCAATACAAGCTGTACGGCAGGGTCACATAATATTATTACCAATCAAGCTTCTGAAACTACCTATTATAGTAGATCGTTGAGATTTAGTCATTTTCTTTGTTCCTTTCATGTGGAAACCAAAATCAAAATGATAGGAGCCGTATACTAATCTCGTAAAAGTAAATGACTTTGACAAGTTAGAATTAAGCCCAAATGTACTGTAATCATGTGGAAAGGGTTGCTCTATACGTGTACTATGTTATAACATGGCTTTTTTGGAAAGTAAGTCTTTCTGTTTTATTGCTGGAAACACTATTCCAGGTTTGCTAGTTTCTGTTTCAACCGAAAAGAAGGTTGCAAGTTTTTCGAGTCTGATCGAGTGAAACCGTAAAAAAGAAGGAAACAAGGCATGGACTTAGATTATCAAAACCTTCTTTGAAAAAGCTATTTTGTGTTTTATGTGAACTTGACAAGAATGTTAAGCGAATCCTTTTAACTTATAACAGTGCTCTTCTGAGTTTAAGTAGGTATGAAAAAATTTAGTTAAATTTGATCATTTTAGAATTATTTAGATTAGAAAAACATGATAGTTTAAGGAAAGTTGACGACGATTTTACATTTTAGGATCATGGTTCCTTATTATTAGAGGCATTTGTCTGGATTTTACATGTATCACATAATTTTTTTTTTCATGTTCACCTAAAAAAAGAGAGAATGAATGAAAACAAAAAAAAAAAAAAAAAAAAACTGACCTGTACCACAGTTATTTTAAATTTTTTTAAAAGAACTCCATCAGCATTGCTTAGTTGTTAATATCGTATCGCAATGAAAAAACATAATAAATAAATAAAAGGAGAAGTGAAACACACTACTTATTCTTTTTTTTTTTCAACACGGAAAATCATTGATCAAAAAATTGATTTATATGCAATTTCAAATCTAAGATTGTGCAAGTTAAATCCAAATCAAATCTTAATTGATTCATAAAATTGGTTCCAATTGTTTTTGTGACGTAAATCATTTTTCATGTATCTTAATTAACGAATTCTGATAAAATTTTAGGGTTTAAAACGATTAATACGAGCATTTTATCCTTAAAGCGAATAACTAATTAATCAGATAGCAAAAAAATGGGAAAAAGAATATGCGTATTTGTCACGCCTATTGCCAAAAATGGTAAGGTAAAAAAAAAAAAGAGAGAGAGAGTGTGGAAAGATGCATTTTTATTTTCTTTTTTCTGATATAGACCACCTTGGACATTAAAACAAGGCACGAAACATTAGCAACAAGTTTTACGAGGGGTTTTTTTTTGTTTGTTTGTTTATTTGTTTGTGCTTTTTTTTTTTTTTGGTTTTGCCAAAACTTAGTGTGTGTTTGGTTTTGTTTTTAAAACAGATTTCACGATTCTTTAAGAAATTGATTTCAAAATCGATGTGAAATTGTGTTTGGTTTGTATTGTTTTTGAAAACAGATTTCAAACGAATCTAAAATCTCCTTTGCTCTCAACGTAAAATTAAAAACGACTAAAAATCGTTTTCTCTGATTTCATTTTTCCTATTTTTTCTATTTCTCTGATTTAATTATTATGATTAATTAAGATTTAATTGATATAGTAATTACTTAAATATTATGGTTATTAATTTTTAATTCATTTTTCAATTAAAAAATTTTATTAATTTTTAATTTTTGGTATTCATAATAATTTTTTTTAAATCAAATATAAATATATTTTTATAGAATATTTATAAAATGACTGGTTTTCAAAAATATAACCAAACACAGTTTTATTTTTTTATTTCTCAAAATATGCACTCAGAAAATAAAACCAAACACAATTTAAAAAACGTTTTCAGAATTATTTTCAAAATGATCTCAAATTCAAAAAAATTAAAAATATAACAGATTTCAAAAACAACACCTCACCCTAACTTTGTTTTATCCGTTGATAGTAATACACAAATGGTTGGAACATTAGCGAAGCCAGGTGCTTCGTTTGTTGCTGTTTTGTACGCACCTCCGTGTGACACAAGTTCTGCTGACACCGTTTGAATCCCGACGATTCCTCAACCTTTACAAATCCTTGAGTTCTTTTTCTTTTTTTAACTGTAAAAGAAATAGGATTTTTTTTTATTCACAATATTGCAACTATTCTTCTCTAAAACACCACTTCTCTGGTTTCACTTCCTTGTTTACCACTCCTTTTTTATTATTGAAAATTGAAAATGAATCTTCACCAACTCTGAAGTTCTCTGTATTATAGTAAATCATGTTTGGTTAGAAAAGAAGCTGAATCTTGTCCCACAACAAACGGAGTTGAAGCGCATGTTTACTGAATCTGGCAATCTGAGCACTTCGAAATCACACTACTCTTTGATGGGTTTTGCTTACTTTCTCTGAAATACGCATAGGTCTGAGTCATCTGACCTGATCACATTTAGCCTCAGATTTTACTCCGAGTCCCAAGTCTTTTCTGACTTTTTGTTTGAGCTTAGATTTTCATTTCCTTGTTTTACGCGTTGCTGTCCGGAAAAGCATTTGTTTTGGGGGGAGAGAGAGAGAGAGAGAGAGATGGCTATTGCTCGATTAAACCGCCAAGCAAAACGGCCGTACGGATTGTGCGCGAAGACGACGGCGGTGACTATAATGGGCCTTTGCTTTATATTCGTCTGGTCTTTCTTTTCTTCTTCTCCTTCCACTTCAGTCATCGCTCGGAGAGAGAGCTTTGACGATATAGCCGAACCCATTTCAGGAAACACGAGAATAAGCAATTCCCGAACTAAATCAGACAACAAAGAAGTTAGAAGACATGAAGAGGAGAAGAAGAAATCAGGGTCTGATCTGGGCAAGGATGAAAAGCGGGTTAATGGGTCTGTTTCGAAGCCCGTCAATGAGCATAAATCTGAGAAGAAAAAGAGCACAAGAGTAGTAACGAGTAAGAGAAAGAAGAAAGAAAAAGAAAATAAGAAGTTGCCTAATAAGGGAAATGAATCTGAAGGTGAAGAAGATTCGGAGAAGGAAAAGGAGGAAGAAAACGACGAAGGACTGGTCGTAGATGGTAAGGAAGAAGCTTCAGATGGAGAAGGTGAAGAAAATCAGGAGGCAGAAGGAGAAAATGCATTGGCTGAGGCAGTAGATCAAGAGGAAAGTGAAGAGAAGTTGGAAAGTGATGGTGGCGAATCGAATAGAGGAAAGAAGAGAAAGAAGATGAAAGGTCCGGTTTTTGATCCAAAAATGAAGTATAATTGGAAACTTTGTAGCACAAAGAGCAAACACAATTACATTCCTTGTATTGACTATGAAACCAGCTCTTGGAGGCTCCAAAGCTATCGGCATACGGAGCGGAGTTGCCCGAAAACGCCGGTGATGTGTCTAGTACCTCTTCCACATGATGGTTATGAGATTCCAATTCGCTGGCCCGAGAGCAAAGTGAAGGTAAAAATGCACCTTTTTTTGGTCTTTCTTGTGAGTTTTAGCATATGGTAAGGTTTGATGGTGTTGTGTTTTGATAGTTTGGTGCTTCCTACAGATATTCTATAAGAATGTTGCACATCCTAAACTTGCAGCATTTGTTAATAAACATAGTTGGGTGATGGAGTCTGGAAAATATCTTACTTTCCCTCAAAATCAATCCGAATTCAAGGGTGGAGTTCTTCACTATCTTGAGTCCATTGAAGAGGTAATTCTTCTTATTGCCTGTGTTTTTTTTTAGTAATTCAATTGTTTGTAACTACTTATTGAAAACAATTCCGTTCAAGTCCAGCTGCTCAAACCATCAAGTTACAAACGCAACTTATGTTTTAATGATCTTGAAGTCGTAATCTTGTTATGTTTAGCATATTAAGTTTTAATTACATGTGATAGATGGTACCCGACATTGAATGGGGAAAGAATATTCGTATGGTACTGGACATTGGGTGTACAGATTCAAGTTTTGGAGCTTCGTTATTAGACAAGGAGGTATTGACACTGTCTTTGGGCCTGAAAGATGACCTAGTTGACTTGGCTCAAGTTGCCCTTGAGCGCGGTTTTCCAACTATAGTCAGCCCTTTTGGAAGTAGAAGGCTTCCATTTCCTAGTGGTGTTTTTGATACTATTCATTGTGGCGAGTGCACCATAAACTGGCATTCAAATGGTTTGTCATTTACTTAACTTTGTGTTCTTGTTTTTCCTGAGAATTATACTCTATTTTACATCTTATTTACTCTTTCAGATCATCTCTTTTTCAGGGGGAAAACATCTTCTGGAGATTAACAGGATTCTAAGGCCCGGGGGATACTTTATCCTCTCCACTAAACATGACAACATCGAAGATGAAGAAGGTTTTCCCTATACGTTCCTTAAAAAAATTAATTAGTGAAGCTTGTTCATCTCCTAGATATGTTTCCCTGCTGTACCTACATCTGTTAGTAAATATCTGCTTACCATTGTAAATATATGCTAATCCATTATTCCTAAAGTTGTACCTATTTCTGTTGGTCGACTGAATTCTATGGTTTCTCATAGTCAGGTCTTCGTATAGCTTCCTAAGCATTGCGAACTTTGTTTTTTTCCTACATTTTTCAAGATTCCTTAACAACAATGGGATGAATAATAGACCATTTTAGCACTGAGATGTTATTTAATCATTCTAGTTAGAATCTCTTTTCTTTCTATAAATACCATACAGTTGTACTTCATGATGAATTTATTGACCGTAGTATTTATTCTTTCCAGCCATGAGTACATTGACTGCATCCATCTGCTGGAATATTCTGGCTCATAAAACTGATGACGTCAGTGAAGTGGGTGTTAAAATTTATCAAAAGCCTGAGTCCAATGACATATACGGATTGAGGAGGAGGAGAAATCCACCTATGTGCAAGGACAATGAAAATCCAGATGCAGCCTGGTAAGTCTTCACGGAACTTGCATCATTGAACTTACGCTGCTTATGTCTATCATAAGCAGATGGCAGACTTTTTTTTTTCCCCCATTTCCCCATTTTGTAGAAGAAAAGATAATCATTTATTGATTTAGGAAATTATAAATGCACCATAATCTTTCACCTTCAACTGCTATTGCCTGTGTGGTAGAAGTGAAGGAAAAATATCCATATGGTGTGGCAAAATAGGAGCCTGAACTCTTGCTGGGCTTGATGAAAAATCCCTTATCCAACTATTTCTCAGCTACTTTCAAGATCTGGCTATTTCTTCTTAACGAATATTGGATCCCTTAGGCGTTTCTTTCTGCAGCCTCTATCACATATTTTTGAGTTGTGCTGCTCCTTTTGTGGTGAATGCAACTTTCGCTGAACAGGTATGTACCTATGAAGACTTGCTTGCACCCAATTCCATCTGCTATTGAGCAACATGGAACGGAGTGGCCAGAGGAATGGCCGAAGAGGCTCAACACTGTCCCAGACTGGTTTGATAATAAAGACAAACTGTTTGCCGACTCCAACCACTGGTCTTCGATTGTTGAAAAGTCATATCTCACTGGATTGGGTATTGACTGGTCGAACATCAGAAATGTAATGGACATGAAAGCCATCTATGGAGGGTATGTCATTTTGCCTTTGAAATGCACAATAATCACTTAAAATCCTGATTTAGTCTGTCAATATATGGAACCGGGTGTGGAAGATGTGGATGCCCCTTTTATTTCATACCTTTTTCCTTTGATCAATTTAAAATAAAGTAGTGAGGTTCCTTGTACAGATTTGCAGCAGCCCTTGCAAAACAGAATGTATGGGTGATGAATGTGGTCCCTGTCCATGCACCGGACACACTTCCTATCATTTTCGAACGCGGGCTTGTTGGCACTTACCATGACTGGTGCGAACCTTTCAGCACTTATCCGAGATCGTATGACCTTCTGCATGCTGATCATCTATTTTCACGGCTAAAGAACAGGTATAAATTGGCCACCTTTTTGCTTCTGTTGCTCAAATCAAATCCATGTGATCGGACTTCTTATTTACCAGCTGTCCCTGGCATTACTTTGCATTTTGACTTAAATAATTTAGACGTGTCATTTTACAACATTTCCCTTCTGAATTGTGAAAAATCTTTTTCCTTTTCAAATCAAAGGTGTGTCATGGAGTTCCTTGGATATGTGATCTTAAACACATTGAAAGCTACTTTTGCAGGTGCAAGCAGCCGGTGACCATCGTCGTTGAGATGGATCGCATACTAAGGCCAGGAGGTTGGGCAATTATACGTGATAAAGTTGAGATATTGGATCCTTTAGAAGGGATTTTGAATAGTTTGAAATGGGACATAAGATTAACTTATGCCAAGAATAAGGAAGGCATCATTTGTGCTCAGAAATCCATGTGGCGGCCTTAGCATGCCCAAAGTGTGGTGTGTTCCGACGGTATGACTACTAATTTTGCAAAGATTCACGTCCCTGATTTTACTCGAAGTTCAAAGGCATAGAAACGTTTTTTTAACTTAGAAGGAAAGATACGTGGCCCCCATTGTTAACAGGGAATTGATTTTTCTGTTTCTTTTTTGATAAAAACAAAGGGACTGATTAATAGTTTTTTTTTTTTCTTTTTTCTTTTGGTGATTTATTCTTTTAGGAACTTGTGGATGTAAAGGGGGAGATTGGAGGTTTACATATCCTATGTCATCAAGTGACATCCTTTTTTTTTTTCCCCCCTCTTGTTTTAATAAATTTTCGTATGATTTTTGCTGCTGGATGTTGATAAATAAATGTTTGTACAGTTTATTCAGTATTTAAGGAACTTCTTTTTTTTTTTTTTTTTTAAACTTGGGGTGCGAGAATTTGTAAGAGTCAGTTGTGAAATTCCAGTTACCATGATCACAATTACAATGTACCCTTTAGAATCAGGATGGATGTTTTTTAATATGACCTACGAGAAACGACTTGTCGTTTTTCGTATCATATATCTACAACTCGTTTCTCATAAGCCACAAACTCGAAGGCCGGCAATAGCAGCATCAATCCAAACGACAATAAACAGCAACAAAACAATAAACGACACAAAGCAGCAACAGACAAGCAAACGACAGAAAAAAGGCTTAACAAACGGCACCCTAAAGCCACAATAAAACGTCAGGACGCAGTCTGCTTATTGACACCGCCAGACCCTCCTACATCACGTTTGGGAGCCCAAATTCCCATCTTCCGGGTTCTAAATATGGGCCTTTCTTGAAGAGAGCCCGAAAGCCCTAAACACCCACATTGAGTATGAGCCCATGAAGCCCAACCATCTTTTCGCTCCAATTCCAAAACAACCGCCGTCTTCTCCTTCCTTCCCCCTCAAGCTCTTCGGAGAATTCCCAGCAGTCTCTCCTTCGCGGTGGACATGAACGTCCTTCGTCTTCTTCGTCTTCCTCTTCCTCGCAGTCCCGGAATTCTCTCTCACTTGCCCTAAAATGGCGAAACCAGAGAAACTATTGCCCGCCATGTCCCTTTCCTCCGTCCCAGCTCGTCTCACTCTTCTCGCCCTCCTCTCCGCCACCACTTTCTACTGCCTCTACAAATCTCGCCGCGTCCGAAGCCTCAGAATTTCCCCAATCCCTATCCCTAACCCTAACCCTAAATCTCGCAGAGGAAAGCTCATCTTCGTCTCCGAAACCGGCACGTCCAAAGCCTTGGCCCGTCGCCTTCTCGATCTTCTCCACTCCAACGGCCTCGCGTTTGACCTCGTCAACGCCAAGGACTACGAGCCCGAGGACCTCCCCAAGGAAGCCCTGGTCCTGATCGTCGCTTCGACGTGGGAGGACGGGAAGGCGCCGGCGAGCGGGAGGTTCTTCGCCAATTGGCTTTCGGAGAGCGCCGACGACTTTAGGGTGGGATCGCTGCTGTTGTCGGAGTGCAAGTTCGCGGTTTTCGGCGTCGGGAGCCGAGCGTACGGCGCGGCGTTCAATGCGGTGGCGAGGGACGTATCGAGGCGGATGAGAGGGCTGGGCGCGGCGGAGATGGTGCCGGTTTGGGAAGGGGACGTCGATGGCGGCGATGTGGAGGAGGCGTTCGACGCTTGGAGTGTGAAAATGGTGAAGGTTTTGAAGGAAGGTGGGGTGGAGAATGGTGGAGCTTTGGGTAATGGAGTTGGAGCTGAGAGTGATGCCGAGAGTGAGTATGACACGGATGAGGACTACAGCGTAGAGTCGGAAATCGTTGATCTTGAGGATATAGCTGGTAAAGGACCGTCAAGGAGATCGAAAACGGTAGCTCAACCTCAAACTAATGGGACTTCAAATGGGAAAAAAGATATGGTCACTCCAGTAATTAGGGCGAGTCTGGAGAAACAGGTGATTTTTGTTGGTCACTCCATATATATAATATATAGTATTGCATTTAATAACACTGATTGGCTATTTTGCAATGTCCAGGGATATAAAATCATTGGTTCACATAGTGGTGTCAAAATCTGTAGGTGGACAAAATCACAACTAAGGGGCAGAGGAGGTTGCTACAAGCATTCATTTTATGGTATAGAGAGTCATAGGTAATTTTCATCAGTATTTAGTGATTAGATAACTTCTGTATATTTTGTTAGTGAGGTTTTAAGTAACTCTTTGTGGGCATGTTATTCTTTTTTTTTTTTTTTCTCTGATTGATTTATCAAACTTCGATTGATGCATGCCTTTGCGATGAAACAGGTGCATGGAGGCAACTCCGAGCTTAGCGTGTGCCAACAAATGTGTCTTCTGTTGGAGGCATCATACGAATCCTGTGGGAAAGAGTTGGCAGTGGAAGATGGATGACCCGTTAGAAATTGTGAATTCTGCTATTGACCAGCACACAAAGATGATTAAGCAAATGAAAGGAGTTCCGGGTATTTTAAAATATCGATAGGGAATTATGCTATGTGGACAGGCATGTGTAGGATAATGATAAATAATATACTCTGCAATGTTTGCATTTGATAGTGATACAGAACATGTTTAATCTAGCAAACTATCTGTTATGAAGATTTTGAGTGTTTTTTCATCTTTTGAATTAAAGAACTTTTCATGGTGTTCAATCGACATGTTGCACATTTATAAATTATAGAAATTTTTTGCATCCATGGATTCACTTCAGCTTACGATTATTAATAATTCTCAAACTGAATGTCCTCTGATATTTAAGTGATGATAATGGATATCCTCTTCTGCAGGTGTTACACCGGAACGATTAACTGAAGGTCTTTCTCCCAGGCATTGTGCCTTATCACTTGTGGGTGAACCTATTATGTATCCTGAGATTAATACACTTGTTGATGAGCTGCACCGGAGGCGGATTTCAACTTTTCTAGTGACAAATGCACAGTTTCCTGAAAAAATTAAGATGCTAAAGCCTATAACTCAGGTTCGCATGATTCTACTATTATTTTCAATTTCTTATGTTAACTATACCTTTTTATTTTAATTTGAGAAAGCTCCTGTTCTAATTTTCAAATGTCAAACTTTGGGTGGACCATGCAGTTATATGTTAGCGTGGATGCTGCAACAAAGGATAGTTTGAAGGCAATTGACAGACCACTTTTTGGGGACTTCTGGGAGAGATTCCTTGTAAAGCACCTTTTTTCCCTCCCTTATTCATGTTATTGAGCTAGGTTTTTCATCCTAGTCTTCTCTAGAATATTTAATGTTTAAAGAGATGAGGACAACATCTCATGGAGAAATAAGATCTGGGAGATAGATAGATAGTATATTGTTCCTTGAGGTTACTTATCCATTATTTTAAGCTACTAATGTCAAGGCTTAGATTCCTGAGTTTCATAAAAGAATTGCTACTCAGACAACTAATTGGTTGAGATGCTGAGCCATTCGCATTATCACATGGCCTAAATGATCTATATCAAGCATTTTTCCTATCTGTATAAAAATATTCACTTCGTGGATGACTGGGAAAAATGAAACCATAAGCTGCTTGCTAGTTGGAAAAGCCATCTGACGAGGGCAACCTTCACAGGAAAAAGTTACAAAATAAGCAACAAATAGACTGCCAAAGAAAAATCCCAAGTAGCGTGTCTGCTATATGCACGTTTTAGTTTCCTTATTTTTATGTCCAGAATTTATATAATTTAGCATCTCATTTGTTACTTTTTTTTGCTTGGTATTTTACACTAGGATTCTCTAAAAGCTCTTAGAGATAAAAAACAGCGAACTGTTTACCGCTTGACTCTAGTGAAAGGGTGGAATACAGAGGATGTAGATGCTTACTTTGACCTCTTTAGCATCGGCAAACCGGATTTCGTCGAAATCAAAGGTGTTACATACTGTGGATCGTAAGTTTCTTCACTTTCTGGTTGAGACATGGGGTTGGGTCTCTTTTTTATTGTTATTATTTTTAAATCATCTCCAAATATATTGCTTGCATAATATAAATGGTATTACCGTGCAGATCTGCTACATCAAAATTGACAATGGAGAATGTGCCTTGGCATTCTGATGTTAAAGCTTTCTCGGAGGCCTTGGCCTTGAGAAGCCAAGGGGAGTATGAGGTTGCATGTGAGCACGTACACTCATGTTGCGTCCTCTTAGCAAGAACTGACAAGTTTAAAATCAATGGTCAATGGTTCACGTGGATAGACTATGAAAAGTTTCATGACCTGGTTAGTAACAAAAAGGATTTTATTTTCTCAGATCCTTTATACTGGTATAATGTTTTACCAATGTCATACGATTGGAATATATGGATAATGCAGGTTGCATCAGGAAAACCTTTCGACACTAAGGATTACATGGCTGCCACACCATCTTGGGCTGTCTATGGAGCAGACGAAGGTGGATTTGATCCGGATCAGTCAAGGTTTAGAAAAGAACGACATCACAACAGATCAAGCCAAGCCACTGCCAGACCAGGTTAGAAACCTTACTGGCATTGGACTGTGAGAATTTCCCTATCTGTTTGTTACTTATAAAGTCGTCCTTCTTATGATTATACGCAAGGGTTTTGAATCCCGATTGATGTCGTAGAACATGTACTGCAGTTATGCAATTTTTTCCCACCCTAAAACTCCCCTATTGTAGCTTGTAAGGCCTAGTGTTCTTCACATTGTCTCTTTACCATAGGAACTTTCGTTCTATATTATAGTAGGAATTGCTGTTTTTAACCGATCGTATTAATTTTTTAACGATTTGATTCATGATTGGGTGAAATTTTGTGGCATGCACTGCAAGTTTATAAATCAAAACATGAAATATTTAATTCAGTGATTAAAAAGATGTTTCCTACCAATAATTCAAAAAAAGATTGATGTCCTACCGAAAGACTTAAGATTTATTCCAATCACCCTATTTCTTAACATATTCTTATAACAAACTTGAAAATTTTTTTAATATTTGTCTGTTTTTGATTTCAACATGTTGGTCACATAAAGGAAAATTTCAAGCTGAGAAAAATTTTTACATAAAATAATCCGAGAAACAATGTTATATTATACAAAAAGTAGAAAATTTTTTATAATATAAAATTAATTGATATAGATACATATATGTATATATATTTTTATATTGAAAATTATACTACTATCTTTTACAATTTTTTTTTCTCTTTTTTTTTTCTGTTCTTCATCGTTGTAAGATAGAAATAAATAAAAATTAAAATTAAAGGAAGTTAATAATATTAAGAAATGTATATACTATTAAATGGATAAAGTATTAGTATTATAATATAAAGATTTTTTAATCATTTAAATATAATATTTATTAAAGGTAGGAAAATTATGGTAACATTTAGTATTGTTTTTAAAATATTTTCTGTTTTCAAAAAATTTGAAAATGAGAATGTTTTGAAAATTGTGTTAAGATTATTTCTAAAATTGCGTTTGATTATATTTTTTAAGTGTATATTTTGATAAACATAAAAATAAAATTTTATTTAGTTATATTTTTTAAAACTAATTTCATAAGTGAGTATTCTATAAAAACATATTTATGTTTGATTACAAAAACAAAAAACAAATTATTAGTCATGATTAAAAAAAAAAACCTTTTTGGTGATAGGTTTTGTAATAAGAGACAGAAGTTAAAGACATTAACAGTCTGAACCTTAGGTGGTGACGACAACGAGATTTGAGTTGTGAGTCGGTGGTCATTATTGCGAGGGGGTTGTTAATGTCATTGTCAGTCCATGGTCGTCGCTCTACGCTGGAGATGCAGGCCATCATCAAATATGGTTATTGTCACTTACGCTACACAGGCAAAGAGAGAGAGAGAGAAAGAGAGAGAGGGGAGTGGAAGGGAGAAAATGAAAATAAAAAAGTGAAAACAATTTTTTTCGTTTTGTAAAAACTTAAAAAAACAACATAGTTGAAAGTAGTGTTTTCGAAATGGTTTTGAAAACGTTAAATAAACAAACACTATTTTATGATCGTTTTTATTTTTTATGTTTTTAAAAATAAAAAATCATTCTCAAAAATAAAAACAAACGTCCTCACATTTTTCATTGTAATTTTTGGATGTTGATGTCTTAGTTAAATAAAATATTTGCATTTTAGACTAAAAAAAGACTAATATCTTATTAGGTCTGGATTAGAAAACGTTTGTTGAAAGAGTTTGAAAATTTCTATATATTTAATGTGGGTATTTGTTATTTTCAAATATGAAATCTTGCTCTGAATGAGAAAAATTGCTCCGTTTATGTTGTTGATTTAATATTAGAGGGCTTTTTCTCATTCTTTTATTATTTATCTATTATTAAAAATAAAAAAATGATTTAAAATTTACAAATAAAAATAAAAATATTTGTATTTTTTTGAAAAATCTAATTTAAGAAATATCGTTTAAATATGATAGTACTAATTATTAACTAACATTTTAAACTAATTTGATTTTTAATTTATATAAATATTTTTAAATATTTTTTATTATTTAGAGTATTTTCAATTTCAAATTGTTAGATTTTTGTATTTAATGAGTATATCTAATATTTATATTTTTTTTATCTGCATTATTCAAAAATACAATTGTACAAAATTCAAAAATTTCCCTATACTTCCAATGGTTATAAACGGTTAGTTTTTAGCTCATAAATTTATTCATCTTTAAATTTTTATAAAAATGTTATATTTAATATGTATATATATTATTTATATTTATTTTATCTGCATCATTCAAAAATATAATTATATAAAATTTCAAAATTTTCCCTCACTTTTAATAGCTATAAACGGTTAGTTTTATCCTATAAATTGATTTATCCTCAAGTTTTTACAAACATACATATCATTTCCTTTTTATATATTTAATTTTTTTCATCTTTTCCACTGAAGTTCTCTTAGTCAAAAAAATTTTGCAATATGGTTAATGCGTTATTATTGCTTCTTATCATTCTAGTTATCATAAGTTCTATTCTCATTTTTGTTGCGAAGTATTCTCAAGGAAACTTCTAATTTTTCATTTTACTTGATACTATTATAATGTTTCCTCTTTTATTTATTATTATAATGATTAGTTAATAATATAAAAATTATCATGAATCTCAATCAAATGCCAAAGTAGTTAAAATTATTTTCTTTTTTCTTCCAAATTGAAAACTTTAAACTACTATTTATGGTCTCTAAAAGTCTAGTGAATCAAAACACACTCCAACATACATTACAGCAAGCGACAGAGTCAAAAGCACAGTCGTTACTTTATTAAACTGTCAGCTTTATGTATATTTTTATTTTGTTGTAATTTTAATGAGATTTAATAGTTAGAAACATATAATAATAAAGAGAATAATTATCATACAAAGATATAATGATAATGATAATAAAAGTTATGTAAAAATGAATATTAATAAAACATTATAATTATTATAAGCATGTATTTTATTATATGTTATAATGTTCTTTTTATTTAGCAATAAATACTATCTATAATAAATACTTATAAGAGTTACTTGAACAATATAATAATAATAGTAGTAGTAGTAATAATAATAATATAAAAGAATATTATTACTTAACAAAATAGAATGATAATTTTATCGTTGATGTACTTTTTTGCTTCTTTTTAATTGTAAATTCAAAACATGTTTTCAAACATTTAGAATTTTTATTCCTTGCTCCTTTTCAATTGTATACGAAAGGACACAAAATTGAAGCAAGTTGATTAAATTGACAGTTATTTAAGTTTGTAAGTTTATTGTTTATTTGTACATGAAGACTTTTGCTATTTTTTTAATAGACTTTTTGCTTAGGCAACTTGGCAAGTTGTCTAAACAAACAATGATGGTAAATTGTTTTCTTTTATTTTTTTTTGTCAAAACATATCCCAAAACCCATTTTAACTAAGATTACATCTCATAGCAAGTTGTCTTCTTTTCAAACGATAAACTAAAAAACCAAGTTAAATCCTAATAGGCGTAATTAAAATGAGTAAAATACACAAAAAAGGCCCAAAACTTGTTCTTGTAGAAACGATGCTTAGTTTTGGCTTTTCTAGAGTTTGAGAGAGAAAGAGATATATATATACACATATATAAACTTTTTTTTCAAATAATTAACTTTTACAATTTTATTATTTTTGGCAGTGGTATATAAAAGTTTTTTAGAGATGTATAGGATTACAATAATTAAAACAAGGTGAGTTGGGTGTCTTTAAATGCTTATTAAGGAAGTTCTTCAAATTATCATAAAAGATAAAAAGAGAAAGAAAAAGGTGACAATTTATAATATAACTATTCTTGTTACTAAAAAAAAAGTCAAACCACTACATTTTCGAAAAATATTGTTATATTGCATCGATAACATAAAATGCTATTCATTTTTTATAGTTATGTTAGAAGAAGATAAGGACAAAAATGAAGAAAATTTTGTAATTATAATAATGATAACTTAAAAAATTTTCAATTATACCATCACTTCACTATCAAATAATCATGAAATTTGAATTCAACTCTCTCTCTCTTTTTTAAAGAAATGTGAATATGTTCTCAATAAATTAACTTCTTTTAAACAAAAATAATGATAAGTCTTACCTCTAATCTCAAATCATAAGATCATTTTTATTTTATTTTTCATTTTATAAAAACTCTTCCTCGAATTTTAACTTAGCTTAGATTTTGTTTGAAATTCTATCTGAGTTCAAATAAAAAAGGTCTAGTTATTTGTAAAAATGTTTTTCGTTATATCATCTAAAAATAAAAAGTAGAATAAATTATTATCAGATAACAAAGTTAATGTGATATTCTATCGCAAACAAACACAAATGAAATCATATAGTGAAAATATAAATAGTACTTGAATTTGACTCAAAACTGTCTTAAATAATTAAATATCAATCTTGCAAACTTCAATAAAGAAAGTAAAAAAACAATATGTGAGAGGCATGAGAATAAATGAACTAAAAAGAAATGGAGAAAAAAAAAGGTATATATGTGTGTGCATATGGAGAAAAAAATCAAGAAAGGATACAACAAGGAAAAAAAAACAATTCCTAAACCAAGAGATTACAAACAGAGGAAAAAAAATTACATCATCCATGAAAGGTAACTAGCAACAAACAGAGGAGAGAGAGAGAGGAAGATAAAAAACCCAAAATTAACCAAACGTGAGAGAGGCAAACAGAGAGAGACAAAAAACCTAAAACCAACCAAATGTGAGAAAGGTAGTAAAAACAAAGTAAAGAAGTAAGCTAAGATTTCTTAGATGGAATGATCAAAAAGGCACTGTTAAGAAGGGCCTAAGAAATTAAAATAAAGGATAAAAAAGAAAATTTACATAAGAAATATAAAAGAAAAAAAAACTTATAATTAATCAAAGATAATATTGCCATACCACTAATTTTATCTAAGTTCAAATAAAAAATGTCTAATCATTTGTAAAAAAATGTCTTTTATCATATAATTTAAAAATGAAAAATAAAGTAAATTGTAATTAAATTACAAAGATGTTAATGCAATACTCTATCACAAACAAAAACAAATGAAATCATACAAAGAAAATATAAAAAGTACCTGAATTTGACTCAAAACTACCTTAAATAACAAAATATCAATCCTGCAAACTTCAACAAAGAAAGTGAAAAAAGAGTATGTGAAAGGCATGAGAATAAATGAACTGAAAAGAAATCGAGAAGAAGAGGTATATATGTGTGTGCATGTGTAAGAAACAATCAAAAAGGAAAAAGGAAACAACGGAAAAAAAAAACATTTTTTAAACCAAGAGAATACAATGAGAGGAAAAAACACCAAAAAAAAAAAAAACCCATCATTCATGAAAGGCATCCAGCAGCATACAGAGGAGAGAGAAAGAGATAAAAAACCCAAAACCAAATATGAGAGAGCCAAACAAAACAAAATAAAGAAGTAAATTAAGATTTTTTTGAATAGAATAAACAAAAGGTCATGACCAATAAAGGTCCAAGAAATTAAAATAAAGAACAAAAAAAGAAATTCACATAGAAAAATATAAAAAGATCAAAAACTTATAATCAATTAAAAGTAATATCGATACACCACTGTCCAAATAATAATAAATAAATAGTATTTTTTACCTTCATTTTAGTATATATAATAATGTGTTTTCCTTTGGTCCAGACGTGGGAAAGTTATACAAGCGAGAGCTCTTCCGCCTATCATCGATTCCTATCATTGCTAAACATGACAGTAGCATTAGTCCTACCTCATCATCTTAGTTGTTATCAATATGCAATGACACATTCTGCGGTATTGGACTTAAGGTTTGGAATGCGTAAAGAGCACTTTACAAGTTCTTGGCATATAATACGGAGCAATTAACGGTGGTTGGTAAAATTATATAAAAGCACTGTGCACATATTATATGATTCAGAATTCTACATAGATTTCTAGGGCATAAAAAAATTGGTGGTAAGAAGAATGTCAAATCTTTATCAGGTTTTTATGTGTTAAAAAAATAGTTTTTTTTTTTGTTTATGTGACGTTCTAACATTCAGAAACGCTTTATGGTGAGTGTTGGAGCAAAATTTCATCCAACACCAAATGAATGTTTTTAAACTAAAATATAAGGTTAAACAAACAAAGCAGTCAATAACGTTAAATAAGAACACAAAAAAGAAAAGATAACCTTAAGAAAAATATAGTGAAAATGTTGGTGTTTAGTATGATTATCTCAAAACTTTGTATTAAAAGTTGTATTAAACTCCCTTTAATACAATAAATTGGTTTTTACTTATAACCTTCAAATGAATTAATTTACATTAACTCAAAAAATTAAATGTCTTGAAATAATTGCATATGTCCCTCGGTTTTCCTTGCTTAAAAAGACTTTTAGTGCACCATTTTTAGTACTCCGATTGCTTTTTGAAAAAGGCTTTTAGTATATCGATTCTTGGTGTTCTAAGTTATAGTGCTCGGATCCTAGTACTTTGGATGCATTTGGCATTTCGAGTTCCTTAAAAAATATATTTTCTTTATGCAGTTAAAAAAAAACAACAATAAGAAATATGCTAACATGGAAAGTGTTTTTTTAATCATTTTAAGAAATTAAATTTTTGTTGCTTCTAATTTCTATTTTTGCCTTTATTTTCTCGCTCTGTTTTGTTTTCTTATAGTTTCTATTTTTGCCGCAAGTGAAGTTATGCTTCTTTAAAAAGCACTATAATTAATGGCCCTCCCAAGTTCTATTCATACTCATTCGCGGTTATAAACTTTGATGGTAGGAGTTCATTCTCGTTTAACTTCTTTTTTCCAAGCTTCTTTTTTTCAACAAAAAAAAGAAATCTTCTTTTTTCAACAAATAAAGAAATCTTCTTTTTTTAAAAGAAAAAGAAAAGGTAAATAAAAGAAAAAAAAAGACTTCTTTTGCAGTGCAAGGGAAAAAAGAAATATTGATTGACAGAGTTCTGAATTGTCATTTTTTTTTTGTTAGATTTTTTTTTTTTTTTTGGTTGATGAAATGAAAACATCAAACGGAGGCTGATGCACCTATGCACCTTTTCGCGTCCTTAATTATATGTCTCATTCTATGTTTGGGAAAACGTCACCGTCTTTAGATTTAGTAAGTATGCCTTAATATGTTCCTACACGATAAGCACATCACCCACTACACTCGGAGCATTATTATTTTGTCTTGACATCTCGTCTAAAACACGTTGTCTAGAAGTGCTTTTTAGGTGAACAAAATTTTAATGTCATGCTGAAGAAACGTCGTCTTCCATCCTTCAATCTGTCCTAATTCTGGTTCCTCATTTTCATTCTGATTTGCGATTGTGAATCCCAGCTTTTCCCATTCCTCAAAACTTTCGTTCTTGCACGCCCCATTTACTTATTTTTGCTGTAATCTCCTTGGAAAAAGAAGAAGAAGAAGAAGAAGAAGAAGATGATGATGATAAGACTAGGAGGAAAATGGTCCTTACGAAGTTAGTGTTAGTTGAACGCAACTCAGCGGAGGAGGCTTTGAAATAATGGGGCACTGAGCTTGGGAAGACCCGTCCCTACTGATTCCTGCAGCGGGGATTTGTCACAAGTCACTATCCAGTGTGAATTTTGGGGGTCAGAAAATCTGTAAACGAATTAATTCTGTTAAGAGTTTCGTTTATCCGTACAGCCCACCCAAGTTGGCCAACTACCGTAAGAACTCTTCAGAAATAAAATGCTATCTAAGTGCTAACTCGTGAAGCTATTATAGTAAATGCTATCGAAGTGGGGATATATATATATATATTTTTTTTTTGGCTGAAATAGAAATAAGACTGCCACTGAATCAAGTGGTGGCTGGTTCGATGTTTCCGGATACGACAAATTGCCACCCAATTGCACTCATTTATCAATTATCCACCAAAAAATATGGTAAAAGGTTCAGCTTTAGACTTGTAATTTAATAATTTGATATCATGGAAACTTTTACGTAAAATTTTGAGTTTGACTCTTATCAGTTCATTATTCAGATTTTATAATTGTAAAGTAAAATCTAGCGTATGAAATTTAGTTATATCTATCATTCATTAAAGATTTAAATATTACATCTTAGATCTCATATTTATATTTACAAATTTTCTATCAAACCAATAAATTATAAATGTCCATGCAAAAAAATAAGTACGAAAGAAAAATTAACCTTTGAGTTCTACTAAATTATAAATCATGTGTTTACATGTATAATTAATTATAATATCATATATGATTTTGTCATAAGATATTAATGTGGTGTTTGGGACACAAATTTTTTTGGCATTGCATTTAAATGCAATGCAATTTTCCCCAAAATACAAAAACATTTCATTCAAATACCAATCACATCACATTTTAAATCTAACACAATCACTATTTATTATTTCACTTTTTCTATTACTTTTATTAATTACATCACATATTCTCTCTCCTTCTTTTTTTTTCTCTCTACTTTTACCCATCACATCACATATTTATTATTAAAATACAATTCAAATACTTTTCCCCCAAATACACATTGCATTCAAATGCAATGCTAATGCTTTTCCTCCAAATACAAATTGCATTCAATATATTGCATTCAAACGCAATGCAAATGCAATGCGTTCACCAAACGAACCCTAAGTTTAAATTCTTTCACCGTTTAAGTCAAAAAAAATTCATATATTATAAGTCATTTTTTTCTTAATTTGAGATCTTAGTAGGTTCTAATCTGGTATGAGAAGTTCAGAATTTTATAGAAGAGTGAGATTATCGGGAAGAGACAGTAAACTAGGAAAATAGAAAAAGAGGCATATCTCCTTCTTTTATGATTTGAAAGATGGATAGAAAATAAGAAGGAATAAAAGTAAAATACTTAAGTGAAAGAAATAAGAGAAATTGAAAAAAAAAAAAAGAGAGAGAGAGAGAAGAGTTTTTCTTCATATTATGTGATATAAAAGAAAAAAAATAGTAAAGAAAATTTCATACCTAATGTATTTTATAATTATAAAAAAAATTATAAATGATTAAAATTAAAATAGCTATTATACCCCTTTTCTTGTCAAATTTTTTTCCACCAAACATGAGGTAAAGGTTCATCATTGACCAGGACCAAAAAAAATAAATTGAAAAAAAAAAAAAAAAAATTTGTACCAAAACGTCCTTCTCCAGTTTCCTCCAGTTGTACGAGAAGTTTGTGCACTCTGTCAGCCTTTTTGACTTAGTCCATTTATTACTAAACGCAATGCTAATTTACTCCACGCGCCCACCCAACGCCGTCTACTTCACCTCCCCCTTCTGATTGGCTTACCTGGACGGCCAGTTAAACCACCAAGCCGATATTCCATCTCCGGAATGGAGCGTCACATGCACGAGCCAACCCCCATCTGTTGGCACCTGATACTCTCTCTCTCTTCAAAACTATGGCTGCAAAACTCTGAGACTACACAACTAAGTAATGCTGACATCAGAGCTTCCGTTTTTCTTACCTTCTGATTGTAAGCTCCAAAAGCCTCCTCCTCAATTCTCAACCATGTCCCATGTCTTTTCTAGCTTTCTTCGTCTATTTTTTTTATTTATTTTTTTAAAAAGCTTTTATAGCGGGAAATACCTTAAGAATGATGTAATTTTTGGAATATTTAATCAGACGAAAATCAAATTAAAGATTTGAAAAAATATATACATGTATATATCTATAGTATACATGCAAAAAAGAAATCTCAATACATGGTTCAAAACGGAGCCTTGTTGGAATTCTATGGGTTTTTTTTTTTTTTCCATTTCTGCTAGATGTTTGGAGTCTAAGGACTTTCTTTTATTGTTACTAACTTGAATCAAATACGTTCAAGCCTAAGGTTTGTTACTTAAATTCAGGAGACATATCTACTTAGAATATATTATTTTTAATATTTAGTCTTGGGCTAGGAATAGATATATACAATAACAACAATTTTTTATCCAAAAAAGAAGATTTTATGTCCAACCTTCAAACCCTATTATTTTCTTCCACCAAAAAATAACCTATTACTGCCAATCAAGTGCACGTAAAGTTTTATTTATTAATTTAAATAAAGCTAGGCATGCCTCTTTCTTTTTCTTTTTCGTTTAATTTTATGTTCGGAAAATCCATCAACACAAATTTCCTCCTTATATTTAATGGCTATAAACAAGCAATATAGCAACTATTCAGAAAAAACCAAACCAATAAACAATCATAAAAAATAAAGCAATAGGGCAAGTAGCAACTAGTCCTTTTCTTCTTCTTTTTTTCCCCTCGTGAAGAACAACAAATCTAATTCTTTTTTTTTTTTTACGTGATACTAATCCAAAAAAATAAAATTGATTAACATGATGTTGAAGAAACTTCATTCTTTTTGCATACAGATTGTTTTCGAAGATCAAACAAATACAATAAGCAGTCATCTTATCACTGCAAAAATAAAATAAAATAAAATAAAAAATAAACCGGTTTTTTCCCATTTTTCATGTGTATACTATTCTATGCTCCTTTTTCTGGCACAGAAAAATAGAAGCAAACAATGAAAACCCCAGCACTACCAGAAGCTACAAGTCTAGCCAACATGAAAAAAATTCAAAAACGAAAGAAAGAATCATTTTGATCTTCCTTTTTACCTTTTTCCTTTTTTTTTTTTTTAACAAATCCCATCGTTTCCCCTAAAAAATACCCAGAAGACTGGAAAAAATGAAGAAGAAGAAGAAAGAGATTTCTATGTACAAAACCATTAACTTGGTAAATAAATGACAATTTCAATATTCAAGTACTACTCTTTATGGGTTTGCTTTTTCTCCTACCTCTCCTTCTTGGAAGTTCTTTATTTTCTTCTTTCTTATCGCCTGAAGATCCTTCTTCCTTAATCTTTTGTTGTTGTTGTTCATCTTCTTCTTCTTGTCCTTTAATTTTCTTGGATAAAAATTGAGTACTACTCTGCGTAACATCTTCTGATTTCAACGATAAAGCAGCTTGTTCTACATCCGTCGTCGTTTCAATAGTACTCATCTCGATTGTACTGACCTTGCGAGGCCTGCCTCTCTTTCTGGGTGTCTGCGCCTGGGAACTTTGCTGCTGCTGCTGCTGCTGCTGCTCATGGTGGGCTGATGAAGCTTCTGCTTCAGCTATGGCTACCGAAATCTCCTTCGTTTTCTGTGGCTTCTTCTTGCCCATATATATCATCAAACCACCCTAAATTAAATCAATAATAACCTCCTTTTGCTTTTTTCTGTAATATACTTCTTTTTCGGCTATTATGGCTAGCGTAACCAATATTATTCTTCTTTCTCTCTCAAAATAATCCTTGACCCGATAATAACCAGCTTCTGATATATTCTAGAAGAAAACCCCAGCTTGTTTTAAAGCCAGGACCCAAATAGCTACTGGGATATTAAGAAAAGGATTGTACATAATTTTTACCCAAAAAGCTTAAGAAAGCCACTGGAAATCCTCTTTCTCTTTTTTTTTTTTTAATAAGAAGATATTATTTATCTCCACGGGTCCTATTTGATCTTCATCGGAAGAAAAGACAAGGGAGTGTGAATTGTGAAATAACAAGAGGCTCTTTTCCTACGAGAGAAAGGGAGAGACAGCATGGAGGGGACTGGGTAGGGGTGCTGAACTCTTTTAACTATGGTTCAAAGTTGGTATGAAAACGGGGTTAAGGGGACATCATTGGCGTTTTTCCTTTTTAATTTACGATTACGTGGGTAAGATTTGGAGTGCGAAGAGAGAAACTGTACGAGTCAGAGTCAGACTCAGTGTTTCAGTCTGACCACTTGTGTCGCCTCGCCTGGGTTTCGTGACTTGAGCCCCTGTTGATGGGGTATTCATGAGCTGTACTCTCTCTTCCTTGTTTTATCCACCCCTGATCCTTTCCCTTTGATGATTTTGTTTTTAATATAATATTATTTTTTGTTGGGTTTGATAGAACATTTTGATGGTTATCTGGCTTCTACACTTTCATTTTCGTTAATCATTTTGTCCCTTCTTTTTCTTAGGTTTGACAATGTGATTTGCCCATGAAAAATTTAATTACGCGTGAATTTTAGGGTGATGTAGGGTTTTGACTTAGGAGAGTGAGGTCATTGCTTTATTTTTAAGGGAATATCTAACCAGATCAAATAATGTGTAAATTTGAAATATTTTTATACAATGTAGGACATCCTAAGCAGTTATTATTAATAAAATTATGGATTTACTTGGTAGGAAATATATTTTTACCTTACCAGTCTATAAGTTAAAGTTTTTAATTGAATTTTTAACTATAAATATCTATATTTAAAATTTACAGAACACAGCATAACTATTTTATGTAATAAATTAAACTGTTGTTATAGATTTTAGCAAATACATCAGTCAAATAAATAATAAATTGACTTAAAAAAAGTACCGTTCTTATAAAAACAGTGTTATTAAGTATTAAAATTAGTTAATTTTAATTTTATTTAAACAATAAAAAAATATTATAATTGAATAATTAAATAAATAAAATAAAATTACAAAAATAAATAATCATAAATTAATAACACATAAACAGATACATAAATGTTATGAATTATAATTTCACTGTAATTAATCAGATGTAATTTTATTTAATTATATTATTATGATTTTGTGTCTATATTTATTGATAGTCAGCTATCATTTTTGCTTTATGCATACGTTTCAAAGTTATATGTAAATTCTACATTTTTAAAATTAAATTTACGTAAAAAATTAATAAATTAAAATTCACGATGAATATTACTGTATATGTGAATATTATGGTACACATGAATAGTATCATAAATGTCAATAATGCGTATATATGAATAGTCTGTATATGTGAACGGTAAAAATATGAATTCAAATTCAATTATAAAAAATATTATTTGATAAATCTATGGTAGTTAATAATATGACTATATAAAAATAGATAGATATATCTCTATTTTATCTCATATTTTATGATATTTATTCCCAAGCCTTGTTACAAAAATCTCCTCTATGGCTCATTTTATTCCTCAATTCATTCAAAAGTTGACTAAAAATTTGAAAGTATTACGTTTGAGCATAAATACACCAATAAATACGACAATTATAACAACATGCTTAATTAAAGTCATTATAATCAAGCTACATCATAGTTCCTAGTAAAAATTTATTTAATTCATAAAGAAAAAAATGTAACATAACAAAACAAATTAAACATAATGACAAAATATAAATAATATAAAAATAATGGTTACTAATTTTTGTCTGGCATAACTCCAAGAAACTAGTCCTTTTATTTGATATTAAAATAAAACTAAATAAAAGAAAAGAAATATATACATTTTTTTAGCTTCATAGGAAGCTTTATTTTTACACTCTAACTCTCACGCTCTTTTAGATCTCCTTAAATCTAATCTTACATCTTGGATTTGGCCCTTCTCCATCTGTTGTGTAGCCTTTTTATAGGCATTATTTCGATACTATTCCACTAACCCTTGTGTGAAAATGAGGAGAAAATTTCGGCTACTAAAGTAATCTATAGTGCAAAACACATAGAAAAGTCTGCTTACTACAGTAAGCTACAGTAGCTATGGCAAAAAAGTCAGCTTTGTTATAGTAACTAGTGACAGTGCATCTGATACGGAAGGATCCAGTGTAATAAGATGCATAATAAGTTTGATTTTAATTTGTTAAAACTAATAAAATACCATATGTCATATTCTTATTGGTTCCTTTTTAACCTCCGCCACGTATCACGTCATTATTGAACCCAAAAAAATTGAACTCATGCAGTCTTAAATGCACTGTTTCTTTATTAATCTAATTTTAGAAATTATCATAACTTCTTTATATAAACTTCGATTGAAGCGATTTTTTTAAAATTCTCATGTCAATAAGAAAATCAAATAAGATCAGTCATACTCATAGTTTTCTAACATGAATAGTGATGCTGATGGAACCCACTTTCATCATATGAATTTTTCACCTCAATTTGATATTGCAAAAAAATAAAATGATATATGTAAACTCATTAAAAATATTTAATTTTAAGTTTATTTAATATACTACTACTAAAATAAAGCAAAATTAAATAAAAATCTTATGAAATTTATAAAAAATCTAAATTAAAGTAAACAAAATAAAAATAAATCAATACAAATAAAAAACAAATAAAACTGTTAAGGATAAACTAGTTTTTATACATAAAAAAATGATAAAATAACTTTATTTTATAAAGTTATCATCTATTGAAAAATTAATCTAATAATTAAAACATTAGTACCATATGGCAATTTTACCATTCATGCAATAAATTTGCCGGCTAAAATCATTTTTAGGCACCTTATCACAAGATTTTGGTTTAATCTACTTGACCATGAGTGATTTACATTACATTCATACCATAACAATTTTTAGGTAATGAAACATGCTTTACATTAGGAGGCTGATGAATTTGAATGTGAGATATGGATGAATCTGAACCGGATGTATAATTAGGCATTAGTTGTTCAATCGTTAACGCATTTTCTTTTCTTTATGTATGAAAATACCAGGTATGATATGCTTTTGTGATCAAAATCTGAGAAGCCTTCTAAAATGGCATTTAGAGAAATCAATTTGATTTTTTTAAAATATTGAAACTTGCAGGAAACAAATAAACACGAAGAGATACCAACCAAGAGCTAGCTTGAATAGAATGACAAACATGATTACATTTAATTTCTAATTCCCATCCTGATGTTTTTGGATTTGAGTCTATTGCCAATGACTGAATGTTTTAATTAATTTATAGCTTTGTCAAATTTAGTACCGAAAAGGTTTTAATTTATAGTACATTATTTATTATAACTAAAACTGGGGACGGGTTTTATTGTTACTTGTACAATACCATCCTCAAAATACCCCTTGGCTTTGCTTATAAATGGGAGTGTTTTTGTCCTTTTAAATTTTTTTACCTGGTCTTTCGGTTCTGTTCTCGCTCTATTGATTTATTAGCCTTGCAACCTGGGGCTTTTTGTGTTATTCCACCATGGCCCTCTGGGGTTTCAAATTTTTATGTCAACTTCTCTCTCTTCCTTTCTTTGTGCTGCTGCTATCCCTCTCTTATTTCCTTTTTTTTTTTTTTTTTACTTGGCTTTCTTCTTCGATTAAGTTTCTCCCCTCATGCTTCATTGTTGTTTTTGTTTTGTTGTTTGTTTTGCCTCTTGAATCTTGTATTTTTGGTCTATGATTTTTATACTAAAACTTTCTTGCAACCCGTCGCCTGGTTTCTCCATTTCTTTTCTTGCTTTCGCTGCATTGTTTCCTTCATGCTTCATTTTTGCTCTGCTTTTGCTCAGTCTTTTCCTGCGATAATGGTGAGTTTTTTTTTTTTTTTTTTATAATTTGGTGCATGTTCTTATCTTTTCTTTTCTTTTTTTTTACAAGTTTATGTTTTCATCTATTTTAACTTCTAGATTTTTATTCTTTATGCTGTTATTTGCTACAATCATTTGCCTATTGTGGTCTTTTGTGTCGTTTCGATGTGTACCGTTAGGGTTTTATATATTTTTTGGAGTTTTATGTCCTTTTTTGGCCCTTTTTTTATTTCCCTTTCTTCTTTTGTTTTGTCATCCAAATTAGTTTTTCACCTCATGCTCCATTGTGGCTTCTATTTTGTTGTTTATTCTGCATCTTGAAACTTGCATTTTCAATCCATGATTATTACGTTCGAAATTTTGTTGCAGTACAAAGGTTTATTGCAGCCCATTACCTGGTTTCTACTTTTGTTTTGTTTTTTCCTACTTTAATGCTCGGTTTTTCAGTATACAAAGAATAAAGAATGCTAATGGTGGGTTTTTTTTTTTATTTGGCATTTTTGTGTTCTTTAATTACAGATTTGTGTTTTTATTTATTTTGACTTTGTCAGTTTTTCCCCTACAGAGAAGATGGTTATGGATGCTATTAAATATTAGGTTTAGATAGCAATGAAAAGGATTTGAGCTTTTCTTGGCATTTATGTTTGATAATCTGGTTTTGGCTTTTTGTGTTGATTGGTAATATTATGCTTTGTCGCCTTAAGATCTCCTCGGCCACTCTTCTCCTTCTTCATTTTTGTCTCGGGTTTGATTTTTTTTTGCTTTCAGTTCTTTTTCCTCACCCCCCTTTCCCCGTCGTAGGTTATTTGTTCTTCATAATGTTCGTTGTTTCTTTGCCTACCCTAATGGTTGGATGTTCTCTAATATTATTTTTGCTTCTCTGCATTTTCTTTTTTATTCTTTGTCTTTGTTTTTGTGTGTCTTACAGATTAATAATTTTTCTCCATTTTTGGTTTGTAAATTTTCTTTGCTAGAGAATGTGGATACTGCTGTTGTTCGATCTTGGTTTTCAAGCATGATTTTTGATAATTAGGTTTTAAGGTTTTCTAATAATTGTTAATATATTATTTAAGTATTTGTCTTCTCCATGTTATTTTGTTTGAATATGTAAATCTGTTCATAACATAATCGTTTTCCCCCTTTTTTATTTAGATTATGTTCTGATATATATTGCTATATTGAAAGCTTAATCTCTCTTCCACCCACCCCCCCCCCCCCCCCCCCCCCCTTTTTTTCACGTCAGATTGGAAGCAAATTTCTTGTTTTATTTGTTAATTCTCTTAGTTAATTGTGTGTTTATTGTTCAATTAGAATAGAACAGGTTGTCGGGTTTTGTCTTTTTTTAAGTTACTAGATTTCTCATTTGACTTATTATCTATAGCCTTTTTACAGAGAAAAAATTGGCTGCATTTAGTGATTTGTTCTTTGCATTGAATATTTTTATACTATATTTGCTTAGGTGTAATTAAATTATTTGCTCATTATTGATATTTTTAATGCATTTCTGATTATTCTTTTTGTTTTAAACATTTATAGTGCTGTTTATCTTAATAATTTCACAGAAAATAATGTATGTGTTTGTGTGTCGATATATATTTCCAGCGTTTTATTGCTTTTCTGATTATAAATACATAGGTTGTGTGTTATCTGCTTTATTACAACTGCAACTCTTTTGTTCTCTTCTCTGTTACTTTGTGAATATTGACCTATTCTGTCTGTTATTTTTTCTGGACGTTTGCACTTTAATTAAGATACTCACTCTATTCACTATCTCTATTTATTATAGTCTAATGAGGAAATTATGTTTGATGTTGATATTGTTTTAGACTTTACAATTAGCAGTTATTTTCATATATGGTGATGATAATATTGTGACTGGTTTTGTTGGTTTTTTTTGTTGTTATGCTTAATTTGTTTAGATGATCTTATGGTTATCAATTGTTATTTATTTGGATTTCCTGTTAAGTGCTTTATTTTTGTTAATGCAATAATCTTGCATGGAGTACTTTATTCTTTGTTGTGTTTTTTGCTATTTTTTAGTGATGATGATCATTTTCTTTAAATAATGCTATAGATTTTACGTTTTATCAAAAGGTTACTGTGGATGAGAAGTTTGTAACTATTACCTTTAGTTGACTATCATATTCATAAAAATCTATTTAGTAGAATTGATGTTTATATAGTACCATTACCAATTTGTCCATTAGGCCAGCCTTCCTATTGAGTCATTTTGGGGATTTTTCAATTGTTGGCTGCTTTGTCATTCCTGCCTTTTATACATCGCATTGTTTGCTTTCTATGGTAGCGGTACTTTTATCTCTTCAGTATTGAAAGTTAGGGTTGCAATTTCTTCAGGATTTTGTGATTGCTCCCTTTTGCCTCATAGTGCCCTATTGTTTGCTCTTTGTTCCTATTTACATCCATCCAAAATGTGTTTGATTTAGTAAAACTGAATGTAAGGACTAAAGGGAAAAACAAGAATTACAATATCTAGAGAATTAGACCAAAATAGACATGGGGGTGTACATTTGAATGCACTTATATGAACTCATTAGTCAGTAAAAAAATATGCAAAAAAAAAAAAAAAGAGTGATAGGTGCATTAGTCAAATCAAAAAACAAATTTATACCCTTAGTGTTCCAACATTTCTAGCATTATTTTGCCCACTCTGCCTTTGGCTATGTCATTAAGAATGACGTTGAGCTTGGCTTTTTGTTTTGTTTATGACTGTGTGCTTGTACTTAGTTAATAATCTTACAATATCTTATTTCACACAGTTTCTATCTCTCCTCAATATTCTCATTCACCTGGTAGCTATTTGGATAAAAATATAATAATCTTTAGTATGAATTGATTTTACTTTATTTATACAACATAACATATACAACAAATTATATATTTAACGACATTTTATGATATCGTCTGGTTGCCACCAAAGTTTGAAAGAGCATTTGATTAAGCAGCAACAATACGATTTCAAAAAACATGTGTTGAATTATTTATTGCATTTTGTTGAATCTATAAATAATCGAGCCCCTAATAATTACCCCTATAAACTTTTACTCAATTTGAAATTTAGTTTTTTTTTCACTTTTTTTTTTAAGTTTTTTATTCGTCCAACTTTCCTTTTTTTCTAAAAATAGTAATAAAGATAATAATAATAGTTGTAACAATAGTAGTGATAGAAATGATGATACTAAAAATAATATTAAATATGATGGCAATCAAAAGAGTAGTAACGATAAAGACATAAACACAAGTGCAGTCACAACAAAGCAAAAAAGAAAGAACGAATGTTTTATTATTTGTATCGTATTAAATTAAATCAAAAAAATAATGTTATAAATTTTTCAATATATGTTTCTTCGTAATTTCTCTGTAATTATTAAATGTGTAATTTTATACTTAGCTAGAGTGAGATTATTGTATAAAGAAAAAAATTAATTTATTTTTTTATACGAAAAATTGTATTTGATTTCAATATTTCATATTGATTAATTAATTTAATCTTTGTTTATATTTTTGTTTGTTCATTTATTGCCAATATTTTTTTGTTTAGATATTAATACATGACATCAATCAAAATACTATTATGAAAACATAATTCAGTAACTTGATGCTTAAAATATTTTGCAATCATCAAATTCATGATTTTATAAAGAATGCAATTAAATTTAATAAATGATTACAAAACTCAAGAGGAAAAAATTTACTGATATTATTATTGAAATAATATAGATAACATTAGATGCATAAAAAATGAAAAAAAATATAGCAATAATAAATAATTAAAAACAAACTAAAATAAATCTAAAAAAAGGAATCAATCTTATTAAACATATGTATATCGTGTTTACAAAAGCAAAACATATATACAAAATATTAATAAAGATTAAACAACAACAATTTGTAGCAAAAGCTATTTAAAATTAATTTAAATTATGTAAATTGCAGTTGATAATAAAAATCTATGAAATTAAATACAACTCAAAACTATTATCAATTAAAAGCTATACAAATACTTACAAAATTAAAATTTATAGTAACTTAAAATATTGTTAACAATCAGTGTCAACAACTCTAAATATTCAATTATTTACTTAAATATTAAAAAAAAGCAACCAATAATATTTTAATGATAGATTTAAAAAAATTCTTCATTAGTCATGATCAGATGGAAAAGAGAAGATAGACAAAGAATGATGCAGGATCAGGCCGTCAATATAAACGACGCTATTGCATGTATTCAGACCAACCGTCCACATCTAAAAACAATACCTCCTCAACTAATCACAGAACAAGAAAAAAATGAAAGTCTAGAGTTTTCAAATTGGATATTAAGTATTGGAAATGATACAGCGGAATGAATAAAAGATCCAGAAAATGAAGATGTTACATGGGTTAAAATACCAAATAAATTCATACTGCATTACAATTCAAATCCAACTAAAAAAATCTTGACAATCATATATGCCAATCTTAAAGAAAATTATAACAACATTAAATACCTATAACAACGAGCAATAATAACTTCAAAAAATAAAACAACTGATGATATTAACAAATATACACTATCTTTAATTCCTGGTGAATCAAAATCATACTATAACTATGACACAATAATGTCATCGACTGAAAATATTGATGAACTTAATATTTTATACACACAAGAATTTTTACATACACTAAACTTCAATGACATACCACCACATAAACTAAACTTTAAAATTGACGCCCTAATTATATTATTAAGAAACCTAAATCAATCAATGGACCTATGTAATGGAACAAGACTCATCATTACATAATTAACGAATAGAATAATACAATGACAAATTATAAACTCAAGCAGTACAAATGAAAAAGCTTATATACCTAGAATTGAAATGATTGTGCACGAACCTAAATGGCCATTTGCATTGAAAAGAAGACAATTTCCTGTAAAAATTTGTTACGCAATGACAATGAATAAAAGTCAAGGACAATCATTAAACAAAATTAATATATATTTAGAAAAGTAAATCTTTACACACGGTCAATTATACGTTATTCTATCAAGAATGACAACACCTAAAGGATTGCAAATATTGATTTACAAATCTATTAACAAACATCTAAACTACATTAAAATATAGTTTACAAAGAAATTTTGCATAATATTACAAAATAATAAGAACAAAATCATTACCTAGTTATTATTCATATATCATAATAATAAAATAATGTATATACATATCATTGACTTACAAACAATAAGAATTCAAATAATGTCTTTATAATTTCATCTATGCAAAATTTTTTCCCCTACAGTCAAGCAGAATGACAACACCTATACGCTCCCTAAAACCAAACAAGCTATACGGAATGATAGAAGTTCGTGTTATCAGATTATGACGCAACAATAACTACACAACAGGGTACTTGATAAGTCTCGACTATATTATGGTTGATAACGAGGTAAACACCAATTCTTATATTAATCTGTATTGCATTTCATTCCAAGAGAAAAATATATATAAGCATACATTTCCTATTAAAAATGTAATAAGCAACAACTAATAACACTTTAACACAATGTAGCATGAGGCAATCCATGCATTAATTAAAGCTCAAGATGCTGACTACCTCTTTGAGAAAACAATAGAAGAACAAATATACCAAATAAGCAACTTCAACATTATACCAAACAAGCCAAGATATAGAATTGTGCCTCATATTGCAATGATACAACTTGTAAGAGCATCATCTTTTGTCCCAATGAAAGAAGAAAAACCTAATATTGGCCTATATAAATTTTTCTTCATAAAGTTTGATCAGTTGCCACTAAAAACAAACATCAATAAAACATTAACAGGTACGACAATTTTTTCAATTAATTAGAATATGTATTATTACGCCAACACATATACACATACATAAAAGCATATCCATACATTATAGCAATATTTACTCAACATACCAATAACTACTTAAGCCGTATCCATAGCAGATGTTATAGGAATGCTGTTAAAAATCCAAGTTATTAAACAGACAAGCATCAAAGGCAAAGCGACATCGAGATGCACATTGACTATGCAAAATATAAGGTAATCAAAACATTATCCCTCGCTATCCATATCATAGCCAACTCATTATAAATTACTTTAATAGTAATTTAACATTATTGCTTTTTAACTGCAGGAGTGAAAAGCTGCAAGTCACATTATGGAGAGAAACAACAGAAAAGTTCGATGAAGGCATCCTAAAGACAATTGACAATCCAATAGTGACGATTTTTACATCAATGACTGTAAAACAATATCTAAGTAATTTATTATCACACTAATTATACACACAAATATTTTCGCTAATTTAAATTACACACAATTTAATTTTATTTCAATTCTTAAACAAGGAGCATATACATTGCAAATACTGGTGCAATAACGTATGACATAAATTTGGATATACAAAAGAAAAACACATTAAAAACAATGTAATAAATACTTCTTATCCTTATGCTAAGTAAATTTGTTAAAAAGAAAAAAATAACAATAACAAAAACAAAAAAAGAAAAACAAAAACAGAAAAAAGAGAAAAGCCAAAAAAAAGGCCTTACATAACTTAATTAATCCTCATTAAAAGTTCTTTCTAATATATTACACATATAAATTCCACTACACAACACAGCACATCGACTTCATTCCAGCCTCATCTAAGCAAACACAATCGCTTGAACAACAACAACTAGAAAACAGAAGAACAATTGAAGAGCTAAACAAATTAAATCGCCTAGAATATCAGGTAAGCATAAATAGCATAATATTTACAAAAATAAAATTATACTATATACTTACAAATAAATTATAACACAATCGTA
Organism: Antiaris toxicaria; assembly: GCA_035233585.1. Taxonomy (NCBI): domain Eukaryota; kingdom Viridiplantae; phylum Streptophyta; class Magnoliopsida; order Rosales; family Moraceae; genus Antiaris; species Antiaris toxicaria. Next base: position 24,726,365 of record CP141160.1, on the reverse strand, counting down.
ATCTATGCAATGAATCAAATTTACAGTAAAGGCAACAATATTTCAATTTGAAATGTAGCAAGAATGGTACCATAACTCCTACCACCAATGTAATAGACAAGTAAGAAAAGCAGACGTCAGATGCTGGTGTGACACACATAGGCATCTAACATCAATCCCAACTCCATGGTACCAAATATAACCTAATACCATGTATTAGTATCTGCTCAATCTATTAATCATCCACTAAATAACCTTGAACTTTATCAATAGGTACAAATTAAATGCAAGGATACAGGACAGCACTGGTTACATGATAATAATAATGTTTGGAAAAACAACACAGACATTAATAAAAAAAAATGCTCCAAACTCACAATTGAACAAAGTTATACAGATCTAACAGTGCTACAGCCTATAATAGAGCAATTAAAAGGCCAAACAAAAGTTTTTCAACTCTACTTAGATCAAGAGGAGCACTCATTGGTGCAGTTATATCAAGAATATTTGATGATGATAAGTCCGCGCCCTTACTACCTCCGCCAATAACAATTACTCCTGAATTACAGCTGTCCACATAAGCAACATTAGATTCCAAAACACCTGATCCAAAAAAGACTATTACAAGGTAATAAATTATAACTAACCAAAAACGCATCTTTTTTTTTTTAATTATAATATAGAAACACTAATACAAACTGTCGCCTGCTTTGTCATTACAGGTTATGAAACCAAGGTAACTAAATCATCCAAAAAACGAAAGATAACTAGGTATCAACAAACATCTTAACTTTCCACTGAATTTAATAACACATAATTAGTGATTTTCTGCTAATTAAATTTAATCTCTTTCTTTGTTTTTTTTTTCTTTGCAGTGTTAAAGAACTACGACACAAAAATAAATAAAAACTGTAACTTAATTACTGAACTCCTTTTATTATATAATTATTGTATAATATATCAAACAAATTATATTGTATTATAATAAAAATATATATAATATATAATATTTATAAAATAAAAATTATAATTTAATTACTGAACTTCTTTTATTATATAAATATTATATAATACATCAAACATATTATGATATATGATAATAAAAATATATATAATATTTTAATAAAATATTACATATAAATATACCGCAGCATCGCAGCCACTCGACTCGTTAATTTCTAATTTTCATTTATAATAAAGCTTAACCTTATCCGGACATCCATTTGTTTTATTACGTACTTACGTACACATAAGAAAACGAGAAAGTCCAAATGGTCAATTCGTATTAGTGGAAGACCAATTAAGCATGCTTATCTTCTCTTTCTATTTTCCATTTATATACTGTTCATACCTCTTTCTAAAACATGATTGCTATGAAATAAACAAAAGAAGCTCGTTCCTAGTAGCTTTACCGTAACTAGAAGTAGATTCTATAAAAGCAATTTGACAATGATTTTGAACTATTACCTCCTTTTTTTTTTTTTTTTGGGCATTGTAGCACCTTTATGGCATAGGTATTTATATTTTGTATTTTGTAGATTCTTAGCATAATATAAGAATGTTCATATTAAAAATTTGCACCGTATGATATGAAATTACATCAATTATATATCAAACAATTAAAAAAAAAAATAACAATATAATACAAAGTAGGAACTCCCAGTGCTTAAGCTAGAAATTGCAAAAATTTCCCATTTAACTCTACTCTACTCAGAAACCATTATTCTCAAAATTTCAAAATACCCAATTGAAATTTTAAATCGATAATCAAATTAAAATCATAATGAAGCCTTATCAGTCCAACGACGTTGATCACAGAAGATCACAGAGTTCTAGATGCTCTCTTCAATAGTATAAAGTGGAATAAGTAGCCGTTCAATTTTCAATCCACACGCTTTAGTTTCGTGGCTCTAACAAATACTGGCCGGAAAGATCAAACACCTTTTTTTTTTTCTGTAAATATTTTTTTTTCCCTTCGTCTCAATAACAATTCGTTGCTATTTGAAAATGGGCGTCAGCTAAGTATTCTGTACATGTTTTTTAATGATATTTGGCGCGTGTTTGGTTTTCAGCTTTCTACTCAAAACCGCAAAATCAAAGAAAGGTTTCAAATTGTAAATAAACCAGATGATTAGATTTCTTTCGCTAAAATAAATCACCAATAAGATTTTTAATTGGCTCGGATTCGAAGATCTCTCAAAAGTGCTCTATACCTACAAGGCGGCACTATATTTTGATTTGATTATCTTGCCGAACGTCTGCCATTTGTTTATTTTCATTGACCAACTTAGAAAATTTACTGTTACTAATTTTGTTTACAAAAAGAAATATTAAAAATAAAAGAAAACAAAGCAATCCGTGGAAGGAAAGCTAGTAGGGCATACACTAAAACGTCATAAAAATCATCGTCGTATATGAGTGATCTTTAGTGGGCCAGACGACGGCATTCGCTCATAACCGTTATAGGCCGAGGCGCTGAGTCAGTGCCGATGTACAATAGAGGGCCTTTCAGTGTTGCCGCATCCAGAAATGCCACGTGTACTCTACCTACTGTGGTGGGCCCCTTATTAAGCGCAAGTTAGTCTAGCCACAGCCTTCCTACTCTAATCTGGAGCATGGATTTATGGTAAAATTATAAAAAGGAAGTGACATTCACGATTACTCTCTTTTTTGGTTAAAATTAAAATTATTATTTCGTGATTATATGTCCCCAGTGCAGTATTATAGGTTTTCATGAATTTAAAAATAAATTTTTTATTTTATTTTTATTTTTTAATTAAAAAATCATAATTAGATCATTAATTTTGATTTATAAATTTTTTTATTTCAAACTTAACCTATAAATCAAACTAATCCTTGATTTTGTGAAACAGAATGAAAACATAATTTAGAAATTATGAGCTTCCGTTTTTATACGTCAAACGCTTGTCTTGTGTTAAGATGAATGATAATTTGGCTCGGATTTGACTTGCGTTTGGATGTCAAGTTTATGGTACATTTGGTATCAATTTTGTATTCATATTTTAAATGTAATATAATTTTTATCTAAATAAAAAAATTTAACATTTAAATACAATACTTTTCAACGGTACTACGAAAATAATTACTATTTATTTATTTTTTGAAAACAATTATTTATTAAGCTTTCAAAATTTTCATTCACATCATACTCTTTCTCTTCCTAACTTTTTTTTATCTACTTTTATCAATCATAATAACTTTTCAACTCTAAAATACAATTCAAATACTTTTCATCTAAACATATATTTTGTTCAAATACAAATCAAATACTTTTTATCTAAATACAAAATGTATTTGTAAAATTATATTTAAACATAACGCGAACGCAATATGATTACCAAACGCCCTATTAATTTAATTTAGCTTATACTTTTTTTTGTTTTTAAACTTAACAAAAATTATAACTAATTTTTAAAAAGTCAATCAATTTTTTCAAGTTAAACTAAACTAAATAGTTATTTTAAACAAGACCTTAGTATATATTACATATAATTAATGTCTCCAAATATTTTTTTTTATATTTTTAAATTAAAGACGAGGAATTAGAACATTTTACATTTTATGAAAATTAGATATAAAATTATTAGAACACTATATTTACAACCATAAAAGACATTCACTTTAATCATATTATTTTTTATTTAAGAAATCTCTTAATTTTAGATGATTTATTAACATTTGGTAACTTACCTGATTTTATATATTTATTTTATGATTATACAACTCCATTCATATGTTTTTTACTCGTGAGTTCTCTATGTTTTTATAATGAAGCACATTGTTAAATCACATTAAAATTTTATTTAATCTTCTTCATTTTATTTTATTTTTTATTTTTATAATCAATACTAGGAATTAGTGGTCCTCCAAGTTCATCACTAGGATTAGCCAATAGGGATACCCTTATGGGGTGTCCCATTTGTCGTTGCTTTTATCAAAGTTTTATAAAAATATAAAAATAAAAGTGTGTGTATACTTATTGGCTATATTTTTTTTTTCCCCAAAAATTCTAAATGTCCTTTTCTTCACTTGCATACACTTCATCGTCTGTCATGATTATCCTAAAAACGATTGTTGTTTTTAAGTTGGAAAGGTTGGGGAAGTCAAAGATTGTATTTTTAATTTATGGCTGTCACTTTTCTTAGCATTAAACTTAAAACAAAATGAAAATGTCATTTTCTGCGAAGAAATGAGACTCTTTTAAAGGAAATGTTAATTATGCACATGAAGTTCGTTTAAACTTTTCATAAAGACAATATAAGAGATGAAATTCTTAAATAGATACCGACTTTAGCCACTGAAAACGAGTTATTCATTTTTTTTTTTCTCCCTGGAAACTTCTTTTTAGTGATGTTTTACATTCCTTCTTTCTTTTATTACCCCCTTGTTAGGCGGTTAATTTCTTTGAAACAATTCATATGTTTCCAATCTTATTCTTGTATCATAATTTTTTTACAGCTCATGAAGCCTTTTTTTTTTTTTTTTTAATTTCTCCTTACTAAAGGAGAAAACAAAAGGAGGCACTTTCACGTGAACATTTGCTGAAATGAAAGGACTTTTTTTCTTGTCCCTACACAAACTCACTTCTCAACATGTACTTGGGACATCCAGAAACTAGAAAACGAAGCTTGTCATAATGGCTGCTGTTGGCAATCTTGAATGTGATTCAAATGAGTGGATTTGAATCTTTTTAGCACAAAAAAATATATAAATAAAAAAAAAGGTTTACATTTATAGGCTACTCGGCACTCCAATTATTGGTATTTATTGAGAATAAAATCAATGGTGGAAATTTTTACCCATAACGTGGTCAATCCTTAAACTAACAAGTTTGGATGTTGTCCTAAAACCGTGAACAAAAAACAACAACAATGTGTTCTGAAATATTGAAGTATATAACTAAAGAACACCGGAGGTTTTAGATAATCGTATTGTGAGATAAAATATAGTGTCATTGCTTTTCTAGTATTATTTTTAACGATAGAGCAATCGTCATTCAACAGCACCGTGTCTATACTGTGCAATAGAGTTTTTTTTGTTATTTTATAGGAATTCCTATGAAGCAGCTTGCATTATTTGGGCAGCTCAGAGTGGTTTCAGACTATGGCGTACGAGAAGGTGGTTTCTCTTACCCGCCCATAGTCTTGTAGAATATATTTTTGGTTATATATAATTTTTTTTATTTATTTGGAAAACTTGTGTCACCCACTCAAAATTGCAGTCTCGTGAAGATTATAATCAATTTATTTGAGGGCTATTAATTGATTTGACATTAAGGAGCGTTTGTAAGCGCATTATTTTTGGATTATATTTGAATAAAATTTATTTTTTTAATATTATATTTGATTAAAAAATATTCATTTTGTATTTGAATAAAATGTATTTTAGAGTTGAAAAGTTGATGTGATTGGTAAAAGTAGAGATAAATAGTGGAGTTAAAAAGTTGATGTGATTGTTTTAAAAAACTTTTGAATAGTAATTGTTTTTGTAACACTGTTGAAAAGAATTGTATTTGAATGTAAAATTTATATTTAGTATAAAATTACATTGCGTTTGAATATAATTAAAATGTTATTTTTTGACCAAACGGCCTCTAACTATTAGTGTGATTTGAAGTTGATTAAGTGCATAATACATAAACAAAGAAAGTAAAATATAGAAAATAAATAAAGAGATATAAAATATTTTATAAAAATTCATTCGTAATCTTATGAATTACATCTTTTTTAAAGTTTTGAGAGCCTTTTCATTATGTATGAAGTGGTGAATACATTGTAACTCATAAGTAAGAATGAGATAGAGGAAAAAAAAAAAAAAAGAGATTTTTGGATACAATAAATATGGAAAACGTATGGAATGACAAGTCTCAAATGAGCTGACGACGAGTAATGATAAGCTATTACTAGAATAACTACGGGTATATAATAATGGTGACGTATTCTCTATGCATGTGTGAGTATGACCTCCGATTTTGAGTAGGTTTGATACTTATAAGAACTGGCGGTGGCCAACAAATCCTTTTTATAGATAGGATTAATATTCAAAATTCAAATCTAAATAAGATTCTGATTTATCTAAATTTTTAAAGTAAGATCTTGTTATTTGAATTTTATATATTTGAATTAATATATTTTATGCTTGAAAGATTATTTAAATTTCTAAAATCGTGGATGGATAATTATGATAATTATCCATATAATCCTAAGAATCTCAAGTGGGAGCTTGCCAACAATTGGCTTGGCAAGGCATCCGAATTGCTATTTGGTAACTAATCCAGTGAGTTGTTTGGTGAGTGGTTTGTGACTTGTACGCTAAGTCATTCTGAAACTTGTTTTAAGCACGGCAAGTAGTAAGCTTATATGCCAATCTAAAGCTCGTTGGTGTGGCAATTTGAGGCTCACTAAAAAGTCAATCCATGAGTCAACATCCTATGATGGGCACGTCATATATCACTCCGATTGATGACATTCAGGAAGTCATAACTAGGTTGGTTCTAGTCATCGAATAATATGAATTGACATATAATTAATGAAAAATATGATACAAAATTTTATCTCAACAACCAGCTTATGTAATGGCCATTTTGTAAGAAACCTTACATGTGAACGCATTTATTTGATAAAATTAATAAGAAAAAGCCAAAGCTTTGGCTATAAGGGGATTCAGAAACACATATTTACATACCCTCCGCTGTTTTTGAAGGATATCCCCTAATTTTTCCTTTTTCCCTTCTGTCTTCCACTTTTTGTTGTTTTGATTTGATATTGGCAGAAAGAAGTAATATTGACGTCAGATCATGTCGGCAAATTTTTTTGGGTCCCATTCAAGCTTGTTGGAATGCGCCTGCTTTAATGAATTTATGGACACCTTGAATAGATCCATAGATTTTGCGTGTTCTTATTATTATTTTTTTTGGGTTATATTTTCAAGTTTCAATTGGAAAACATTTTGTGAGTTATTGCTGTTTATCATTATGATTTTTTGTTCGTTTTCGTGTTTAATTATTCTTTTGCTTGCATGTATTTTTCTTGGTTTTTTTTTCTTTTCTCATGGCTTGTCGTTTCTAATCTTTTGTCGTTTGCCTTTGCCTTGTCGTGGGTAATATTTATTTTCGTTTACTTTTTGATCGTCTATTTCTATCGTTTTCAAGTTTATTTGTTGTTTATTTCAGCCAAAAAAAAGTTTCTTTGTTGTTTCACGTATTCTCGTGGTCGTCTATGTAGTTCAGCTATATGTTACGATCCGTCGTGTGTTCCTGTCGTTTAATTTCCCTTATGGCTTTGTGTTTATCTGTCGTTTCTACTATTGTTGTATTTATTGTGTTTTCTTTGATTTTAATATTTGTCGTCTCCATTTCTGTCGTTTGAATTATCTGTGCTGTTTTGTTGTTTCAATGACTTTCGTGATTTAGTTTATGGTTGAAGTGTTGTTTTATATGTACTTTTCTTCTTTATCAACTCTTTTCATTTGAATTTTTCCTTTTGTTGTCGGTTTTTTCCTCTGTTAATTTTGGTTGCTGTTGTTCTGAAATTTTTATTTTGGTTTTGTTGTCCCCTGTATCTTTCTTTTTTTTTTTTTTTTTTTTTTTGGGTCGCTTGAAGTTTGCTGTGTCGTTCTCCCAAGTATTCTTGGACTTATTTGTTTTCGTTTCAAATCTAATTATTGATTTCTTGTCCTTTTTTTTTTTTTTTTCCACCTGTGCTCATTTTCATTCTTGTTGTCCTTCGGAGGTTGTGCTAATGTTCTTGTCGTTTTTAACCATTGGATTTACCTTCATTGGGCTTAACCAGTCACTAACCAGTACAAGTCCAGCTCACGTCATTTGAATATTGTGGTTTTTAAAAGCCCAATCACTTCGGATCCAATAAGCTTGGTTGGACGCCGTTGAAAATCCGATCACTACACAACCGTTATATTGGCTCAGTTTTTCTTGTTTTTATTTTTGCTTGAAGTGCTATTAGTGTAATCACTTGTAGCCTAATTTATAATTCCACAATAACTTTTTAAAATACAATTTCATATAAAAAATATAAAGATTATTTTTATAAAATTAAATAAATTATAAATATAAAATTAGAATAAAAATCATAATATCAATTAAAATAAATGCAATTATAAAATTATAAAACATAGCACATGTTTGACTCTATAGTTATAATCTAAGAATCACAACTTGAATTTCGTTTTTTTTCTCCTAAAAAGTCAACAAATTTTATTATTCAATAATTTAGATTATAACTTAAAAAGTGAACTACATTGATACCTTATGTATTTTTTTAAAATTATAAAAGATAGTTCCTTGATTAAAACTAAAAACATTAATGTCCCTTATTTATTATAAAAAAAAATTATAAAAACATCTCTTTAATTAGTTGACTATGAGTTAATTATGCTCAAAATACAAAAAATGCTTTTCCTTGCATAAAAAATTCTTTAGCTATATACATGAAGGTATAAAATAACATTTTTATCCTTATTTAACATCAAAAAGAATATTTTAACTGATTTTTAAACATTTCTAATCATAATTTATACTAAATAAAAAAGTTTTATTAATTTTATTTTTTATTTTTTAGAAAATCACTTTTTAATGTTGATGGACTTAATAAAAAAACATATATAATAATGGCTAAAATTTAAAAATAAAATTATTATTCAAAACAATATATTGCCATGATATATAACTAATAAATAATAATAAAATATCACTCCTTATTTTACACTATATTAATAAAAAAGATGTATTATTGTTTTTTTAATAAATTCCTTTTCTTTTTTAACTAACCCAAAATAAATTAAAGAACAAAAAAATAAATGAATGATCATAATATAGTTTAATATGATCAATAATTGAGATTTATTATGGATATTTTAGTCTTTTCAAATTTAAATTTATTAAAGTTAAAAAATAGAGATCTTGATGTTATTAATTTTAATAAACAAAATATCTTTATAATTTTAAAAATATACAAAAAAATATTAATATAAATCACTTTAATTTAAAAACTCAAATTTTAAAAATTTATAATTATATAAGTTGAAACAACGTGATTTTTTTTAATTACATGAAATTTTAAATAGAATAAAATGAAATTCCTATTAATATATATTTTAAATTTTTTTTTAATCCTAATGATTCAAATATACATCTTATATACAATTCAACTCTATCTACAGTGTAAATGGTATTGAACGTGGAATTGTGGCGTCGTCTTCGCTCATTCTCCTTTTTTTCTTTTCTGGAAAAATTTTTTTTTCTTAGATTCATACAATTTTTCTTTCGTAAGTTTTTCGTTTTTGATCTGACCATTGACCGGATCCAAGTAGACACGAAGAAGTTAATAAATAATAATAATAATAATAATAATAATAATAATCTCGGTCGTTAAATCTCTCGTCCTAAGTTTGCCCATCCCTTTCAGGGACACCAGCCTCGTGAATGCAAATTCTATGCCTGCTAATCGGATAAGATCATATCATAGGTACACAGATAGCCCATTTCTCCCTCTAAATCATACACAAACACACACACACACACACGCTTCTTTCAGACCATTTTTTCGTTTGGAGACTTTGAGATTACCCCCACCATTTATTTTCTTTTTATCTTCCCCCGAAAAACAAATAAATCAATTATATATTTTTTTAATTTAGAGGGAGAGATTTTCGCTGACCACGAATTCTGGGAAAGTGGACATCTAAATCTTCCTGAACTTGAAGGCTTGACAGCGATAATAGAAGCCACTCCCTCTTAAGGATTTGATTGTGGATATTATAAAGCGACTGCGGAAAATTTGAGATATGTGGATGGAAGATTTCATTGGTATGTTCTTTTCTCAGTGTATTTGTGTGTGTGTGTTTTTTTTTTAAGGATTTGTGTATTATTTTTTGCGGTCCAAATTGTAGGGTATTTTGTTAGTGGCTCTGGATCGTTTAGAGAGAGAGGGGAAAAAAAAGAGAGAGAGAGAGAGAGAGAGAGATTTGGCTGGTTGTGTGACGTGTGCGTTATATGTTAATCGTAGGCTTATTTTGTTCAGACGTGTGTGTTTTTTCCTTACTTTTCCATTTCTTCGCTTTTTTATTTTTTTAATTTTTGTTTCCAATGGGATATTTTGAAGTTAGATGTCATTATTTTCTCTCTCTTTCTCGCTTTCTCTCTCTTTCAAAGAGGTTTCGCTTCAAACTCGACGAAACGAAGATGGACTTGTGATTTTATTTTTGGATTATTTCTATATGTTGTGATGCGGTTAGTGGGTTTCTTTCCTTTTTTTTTTTTTTTAATTTGCATGGATTTTCTTGTTCTGTGATTCTGATGAACTTTGCTGTTCGATTCTCAACCTGTATGTATATATATTTTTTGACTTTCAATTTTCAATCGATTATATTTTCTTAATTATTATTTATTCGGATCGAAATTATTTTCCTCTCTGTGTGAAAATTTATGTTATTTTCCACTTGGATTGGACATCCGAGAGTGTGCAAATAGCTGTTCTTTGAAATTTCTTTGCATTTTTTTCCCCCCATTCAAAGGATTTCTTACTGTTTCCGAAAAATTAGGGTTCCATTTTTAGGCTTAATTTTCTGGCATAAGCTGATTTTAGTCATTGGAGTCTGTCAGTTCGGGTGTCTGGGTCTTTGTTATGTTTCAATTCTTTTTTTCTTTATTTGTATGGATACCAAATTATCATTTGTTTTGATTCAATAGCTGGTTTTCTATGGCGATCTGAGTACAATCTGGCGAGAATATCAAGGGGTTTCCGTCAAGAATGAGCTCCTTAGCAATGGAAGGTCCCTGTGAAGCACGCAGCAATGGTGAAGTGGCTGATCCAAGTCTCCAGGTTATCAGATATACTCCTTACCAGCCCTGCAGTAAATTTTCGCCACCATGGTTCGAGTTGAGAGTGTTCTATGTGAGGGTTAGCAATTTCAAGGTTGACGATTCGACCCCAGAGTCTCTAACTCTCAACCATATTCCCCTAAGCCCCGACACCCTTTTGGAAGTTAATGGCGCTAGAGCCAGTATTTACTCGGATGCAGTGCCGTCCCTTCTTAGAAGGGATCGCGCTGATAAGAAATCCGAGGAAGCCACGTTTGTGAGCACAGATAGTATAAGGTTAACGGGGAGTTTGAAATTCCAGGTATTTGACAAAGATGATCTCATTCTGTCTGGAGTTCTTGAGATGTCTAACAGTAATGTTTTTGTTGGGGAATCGAAAAACAATGCCAAGCGATGGAGCATGAACTGCGAATCGGAGATCACTGCTGCAGCTGGATTCTTGAAGGGAAAATATCTTGGTGGCGCTGAATTGCCTGCGCCGACGATTGAGGTTTATGTTGCCGGTTGCTTTTCCAGAACGCCTATTATCTTGACCAAGACTTTGCAGCTTTGTTTCCGTAAGAAGCACATTAGGAAGGGGATGTTGGACGCAATCCCGGAGAATGAGACTACTGAATGCCAAAAAGATGCTGCTTCTGAACTGGATTTGCAGGTGACGACCCGAAGCACTTTTGATGTTGAATGTTGGTTTTCTGTGCTGTGCTTTTTGGTTCTCGCATTTTGGATCACTGATTCATCTTGCATCTTGTAGCAATTTCATTCATTATAGCATGCTCATTAATTGCATTCATATAAATCTAGTGTCATAGCGAAGATTATGGTATATTTGGTTGGTGGGCTTTGCAGTTTGGTTTACTAGTCCATGTGGTTATAACTCATAAATCAATGAGAGAACTAAACAACATTTCGGATGTAACAGATATTGGTTGAGGGGATTTTTTTTTTTTTGGCCGATTCATGTTTGATTTTATTATCACCTTTTTGTTGTGTTTCCTGTCTATGAACATGCTTCCCGTCACATTAAATCCAGATTTTGTCTTGGACGACGACTGCCAAAAGAATCTTAGGGGTAGTTTGGAGGTAAGTTTTGCCTTCTCCAAAATCAATTTTTTTTCTAACACTTTATCAATTTTCACTATTCATATCTCTAAACGTTACAGTAAACTTCAAATTTTAAAAATTCATAACTCTATGTATACAAGTTTAAATGAGATGATTTTTTTTTTAAATTGCATAGAATTTTAAGAGAAATAAAATAATATTCATATTGATATTTTTTTTCTAAAAGAATTTTTAAAATTTTATATTTTTTCACTCCAAACAGTTTTTCTTCCAAACATATTTTTCAAAACAACTTTTTTCCAACAAAAAAAAAAAAATCTGGAAGCATCTCTCCAAAACTCTCCCTTATCCTTAATGAGTTATAAGGGGTATGGGCAGGGCACGGTTTTCAGGTCATGGGATTGTCCTCATTTGCCCCTTATTTTGTTTGAGGTGTGTTTTTTCAATGCCCTTGTTCTGCCTAAAGATAGATATGGCATGGGCTGAATAATGTCACCCCGTGGCCCACACTTTACCTCGGTTTTGTGCACTTTCATCATAGAAGTTGGGTTTTCCATAAAATAAGCGTCTCCGGCTTCACAAGGAAAAAAAAAAAAAAATTTCTTAGCCAGCTTGTTCATCTTGGTTTCTGTTGATCATATCTTATTTATAACAATTAAATTAATTGTTTTCTGTTAATCTTATCTCTTACCAATTAAATTATTTGGCTTTGTCCAAAAGATTTGCTCGTGTACGTGTCTACTTTGACTCATACTTGTCCAGGAAACAATTAGGGGAGATGATTGTGGACTACCTGCGTAATATCCGTCGCTTTTGCTAAAAGTTTTCGACTAAATAAGGCATCAACCTATTGTTTATTAATTTTAAATAGTGACACCATGTCAATAATTTGTTTCTCTTGAAGAAAACTTCATATAGCAGAAGATCGAAGTTCTCGTTGCTGCCTCCGTTCACATGCTTATCTTATATCTAGAGGACTCTTATAGAAGTTAAAATGTAACAATTATATTACTTCTCGGTTGAGATACTTGAGCTAGAAATTATATCTGCCTCTATCATTATTATTGTTTCGTTGGATCCTATGAATTATTTATTTTTTTGTTTTATTTTATTTTTTCATTTTTAGTTTATGTAAAAGAATATCTAAATAGAAGACAACCAATAAGAAAGGCATATTCACCGTCTCTGTTACTGAACATTGTGGTTGAATATTTTCTTTTCCGACTTTTTACAATTATTATTTGAATTTTGACATTGCAGTTGGCGGAATACAGACACTATAAACCAGAAAATGAGGAGGAATACAGCAACATGTATTGGAGAACAGAATACATGGAAGGTGAAGATGGTGAACTGTCCTGGTTCAATGCTGGAGTTAGAGTTGGGGTTGGGATTGGTCTCGGCATTTGCCTTGGAATTGGCATAGGCGTCGGCTTGTTGGTCCGTACCTACCAAACAACCACTCGGAACTTCAAAAGGAGGCTTCTGTGATTACACCACTTTGTTCACTCAAAAATATCGTATAAGGGCAGCTAACTTCGTCTGTCTTGTTGACATCGAAAGTGAAGATTGACTTTGTGTAGCTGACCGTTGGAGAAAATTTTGTCTGCGAGTGTTTTGCGTTACTGTCATGATGAGATAATGCTTGTTTAGGGGGAGGGGGAAAAAAAGATGAAAAAAAAAAAAAAGTGTGACAGATTTGATTCCTGTACAAATGGGAAAATAATATTTTTCTGGTGTTCTTATAGAATAACTAATCTAAAGCGTTGCATAAGTTGTACTGTAATGTAAATAAAACTCGTTTTTGGAGAATTTATGCAAGCGTTTGGATTTTATTATTTTGCAGAACAACGTGAACTTCCAAAAGTAGTATGCATATCTTTAGCCATATCCAAAATAGAAGATTCAGAAACGAGTATTAAAAAGTCTATCAAGCTAGAGGCTTTTTTGGAAGAAGAAATTATTTGTTACTTTTAAAACGATAACATGCGTGTTTCCGGATATCTGATTGGCCTGTTTCTAAAGAGACATGACAGAGCTACTCATGAGTCAAAGTTAAATTTTCTTAAAATGTGTGCCAGATCTTGCTTACAGACCATACATTCAGTTTGGCTTATAATTAATAATATTAATCGGCTAAACTAAGGTATTTAGAGAACTTTCTAGTTCCTGATAACAACAGAAGGATAGCAAACTGAATCAGCCGGCTGAGGGTGCAATGGAAGCTGGTTCCGGAGCCAGATCAGCTCCGGAATAGCCATTGGTGGAATGATTGAGCTTCTCATTGGAAATGGAATCCCAAAATGCAGCTGATTTAGCATCATCTTGAGCCATTTGTCTCGAAAACTCCTCATAGTCATACGTCAATACGGCCTTTCCCCCAAAGTCTGTGGGGAGATTTTCCTCATCGAAGTATTGCCTCGTAAGCTCCACGCTATCCTTATCCTTGGGGTAAACAAACTTGACCTTGTGGAAGGTCTTGGCGTCCAAGAAATACTTGACAATCTACAAAAACAACAAAAAAGGGGTCTTACTAATCTAAAGAAGCAACTGATAGTTAAGTTAGACAAGTTCATTTAGAACTGCCAAGAGAGAAACTCTATTGGAGTTTGAGATCATCCCAACATTCAATTATTACTATAATCATGCCAGATATATCAATCAGATTTTATGTCAGCCTGATCAAGAACATAAAACAGTTCAATTATCCGCGTGAACCGAAATGATTTCACTAGACAGCTAATTGGGCATTTTAATATCAATGTAGCAGAGAGAGAAAATATCAGAAGAGTCTAGAACTCAAACCTTCCAAAATGCTTCAAAAATACGCGGGGGATTATAGAGAAAAGCCACGGCCAGCCTCTCGGGGTAATGGTTCTGCAGAATATTGACAGTTTCTCGAGCTGATTTCACCGGAACACTCGTACTCAATGTCCATCCAGTAAAGTCTATCAACCATGCCATTTGTTCTTGACCATCTGGAAGGTTTAGGATTGCATTCTCTATAAGATATACAAGATGTCTCATCTGATTATCTAATGATGCAGTGTTCTGCATATATTTTAAGCACACCATTAGTCGTCAATACTAATGAGAAAGATCAATAAATTTTCAATGTGATTTATCCAGATACCGACCTGCCTGGCCGGTCTCAATATAAGAACACTCCGTCCATGCCGGTCATGAAAATTAGCTCGATAGACTTTTCCAGTCTCACCTTCAACTGCGACTTGATCCTAAAAAAAGTTTACAACCATGCTTCACTAGTTAGTAAAAGTTGTTTAGCAAACTTCAAAAATGGAGCTGTTCATGTTGTTACTTTACCCATCGGATCTCCTCAGGTTTATAAGTCGATCTCCATTTGAGTGACTCTTCAAGCATCTTCTTTGACTTCTCTAAGTTCCAATTTCGAGCCTCCAAGTACCTCCTGAAGCATGCATCAGTGCAGTACTGTAAATTTCGTCCAGTTAACGGTCCAATTGCGGCTTTGAGCTCATCGATCTGAATACGAGAGGAAGAAACAAATATGTAAAATTATCTCAACAGATGTGTTTTTCAAGTTCAATGCAGAAATCTCTCAAACAAATCACAGCTAGCTAATACCTTTTTCCGTTGCTGTGATGTATCATTTTCCTGTTCCTGATGAGAATTACCCCGTCGACGAAAAATGCCACTCATTTTGCAATCTGACAATAGAATTCAACTTCAGCGTAAAAGATATGACACAATAGACTAACTTGTATGTAACAAACGCCTTAAAAATTTTGTTTAATGGCCAAGTATTCGACACGAGGAAAACTAGATCATCGATATCAAACAAATACATGGTTAGTAGCAATAAGCAAAACAGATATAAGATGCAAATTTTTTTGACTGTCAAGAATGTTTTCCTGAGTCAAAAAGTAGCAGAAAGCCTTCGAACTGAATAATCAAACAAGTAGAACCCAAGTCAACAATTTGATTCACAGAAGAAAAGCTAAGAATTGATTTGAGCACAAGATTTACAAAGGCATTAGCTTTTAAAACAAGTAGAATATTCTTGCAAAGAAACCTTATTTTTCCGGCGAATTGGATAGTTTTACAGAGATCTAAAAGGAAATTTCTAATTGAATATCTTAAAAAGAGAAAATTAATAGTACGTTCTTCATAGTCTTAACAATAACACTTTCAGATTTCAGAGCCAACCCACTAAAGCGATTCCACCATCATAAATGTGGAATCTTCTCCATGAAAATCTACTGTCACCAAATGCTGGAAATTTGAATGAATAGTAACCGAGCTTAATTGATTTGAAACATGACCCAACAAAGAGTGGGACAAAGAAATTATGATCTGATTACACAAAAAAATACCAATTTTTTTTTGGTAAGATTTAGAGAACAAAATAGTAGAATGCATGGGCCCATTTGACAGAAAATCTTCACTTATGTCTGCCAAACGTGTTGTCGATGAGGCTGTCCAATTTTCAAGTTCAAATCTATGGATCTCTTCTTCTTCTTTTTTTTTTTTGGGTGTATAAAAAAGATTGGGTGAAACAAAAAAATAATTAATAGTTGGAAAAAAAAATATAACAAAGAAACAGGGGATTATGCATTCCAAAAAAAAAATCAAATAAAAATAAGCAGAAAGTCGAAAATTTTTCTCATAAAAACATAGACAAAACCCAACTTGACAGGAAAATAAAGGCAGAGAGAAGAGATCAACAGGCAGAAGCAGAAGCAGAGTGACAAACCAAAAGATTTGAGGATCAAAAAGAGAGAGAGCTTAGCGCACCCGAATAGAGAGTTTGCAGGATCTCCTCGGTTTTTTATTTTTCCTATTTTGCCTTATGAAAAAACACTTTTTTCTATTCACGAGAGTGCCATGATCTTCCAAGACCGGGCCATCAAGGTCAAGTTTAGAATGACAGAGAGAGCGCGTGTGGAATACGATGAGAAGACGGTCCTCATTAAAAAGCAAAGAAATGGAAAAAGGGCACCACTTACACCAAAAAGATGAAAACAAAAGACGGAAAAAAAAAAAAGGGAAAAGAAAAAAAAAGTTTGGACTTTGGAGATACTATTTGGTCAAGTGGCCGCTGCTGATATCTGTGTCCCTCTCTCTCTCTCTTCCCTAACTTTAAAGCTGGTCGGTGGTCATGCTTGTTTGAGTTGTTGTTGTCGTACGGTGTGCGGTCTCAAAAAACTAAAGCCACGTACGCTTGTCGTTTTACCGAACGACGCCTAACCAAACCTCATCCCACGTGTGATGTACGGTGGGGGGATTCACATTTTTTTCACCACGCCCTAGTAATGAGTGATGGATCAATGGTCTTGGTTTGACTGTCGTTTCTTTGAAATTAAAAGGAAAATTATGTTTGTTAACCACAAAAAAAGTAAATTGTTGATTTGATCCTATTTTTTTACAATCTTAAAAATAAGATCTAATAGATGATGTCTATGATATGTATAAGTTACATTATATAATTTTTATATTACTTTATCCTTAAATATAGTAATTGATTTATGTTCAATGTTACACGTTTTGATATATTTTTAATATTCGCTAACAAAAATGATTATTTTACGTTCTTTTAAAAAGTTGATAAATCTATTAACAACACAAAAATTAAGGACCAAATCACAAATTCAAAAAATAATTAAGAAACAAATGAGCATTCTATGAGAAAAGAAAAAAAAAAGTTATGCACCTATAAAAAAAAACTAAATAATGTACTAAAATACATTGTACTCACGGATTGGTGTTGGAGTGATGAGAAGTTTACCTGAGGTTTTTCATGTTTCTGATCTAATACTTTGTTTTGGATGAAATGCAATGTAATTTTTGTTCAAATGATGAAGTTTTATATTTAAATATTAAAATATTTAAATTTTAAATTTAATATAATTATTATTTATTATTTTATTTTTTTTAATTATTTTTATTAATTATATCACATTGTTTTTCTCTGGTCAACTATTTAAACATATATTGCACTGAACACGAATGTAAAGTATGGCATTTACTACAATGAACATTGCTGAACATACCCCTCTGCAATAAATGAGCATTGCATTTACTGAATTACATTAAAATGTAATGATAATATGTTTGATATTTAATCTATTTTTATGGGGTTTTGGGTTAATAAGTCTTGGATTGTGACTAGTGGCAGAGCTAAGGCAAGGGCGAGTAGTGATTGCCGTCCTATTGAATTTTTTTTTTTTATCTTAAAAATTTTATAATTTTTATATATTAACCCTACTAAAAATAAAATATTTTTATATAGTCATACTTTACACTTATTAAAAATTAAAAATTCTCACATCATCTTTACTAAAATTAATTATATAAAAAAAAGTTTATCATTCTTCAATTTTACTCCATTAAAATTAAAAATTCTCATATAAACTCAATAAAATTAAAAATTATCACATAACCTTAGCTAAAATTTATTTTTCTTTGGTATATACTCCTACTGGAATAAAGTTCTAACTCCGTCCTTCATTGTGACATGCGGAATTTTAAGGTTTTTTTTTTTTTGGCTAAAGATGGAATTCTAAATTACATCATACATCATTCTATTTGTAATACAAATAAATTTTGAATACAACGTTGAATATGAGACATAAGAGCGACACCGTTCCTCTATTTTCTTAACAAAAAAACATACTGAACAATATTGTTATTATGATTTTTGTTTTAATCCATTTTTTAAAAATTATAATCTACCAATATTTTTTGTCGTTTATCTACCCTTCTAAGTGGCATCTCATAAACACAATATTTTTCCATGCTAAGTGATTCTATGGATTGTTCTAATGGCACGGTGTGATAAAAATATATAGCAACGTATACTTGTATTTTTTTTTCCTTATAAATTATTTATTTAGACTCCGTTTGGTAAACGCATTGTGTTTGAATACAATATATTAAATGTAATTTATGCTTGAAGGAAAAGTATTAGCATTATATTTAAATGTAATATATGTTTGGATGAAAAGTATTTAAATTGTATATTAATAATGAATATATGATATAATGGATAAAAATAAAAAGAAAAATAAGAAAGAAAAAGTATATATGATTTAATTAATTAAAATAATAAATAAAATAAAATAATAAATAATGATTATATTATAATTAAAATATAATATAATTAATATTTAAATGAAATATTTTTATATTTAAATAAAAATTAGATTATATTTAAATCTAATATAAATTAAATACTTTTATCAAACGCATATTAGTCTTGAAAACTTTAAGTCCGCACAACTGGCTACAATAATCATTCCTGTAAATTATTGAATGAAGTCTTCCAATAATTTGATCAAAACTGTTGTTTACTAACGCGTTCTATTTAAATATTAATAAAAAATTACTATAATAATATTTTTAATATTTTACTACAGCAGTAAAATATATATACACGAATCGAAATTATATAAATTTAAAATTTTTGGAGCAACCTAACAATTTATTCGTTTTTTTATACAAAAATAAAATATTGTTTCTAGATCTGTCTCTGACAGTTGCATTAAAGTAAGACTATTGTGGGGCTATGGTTGAAAATAGCACCCCACGTTATAGAATGGCTTCCACACGTCAAAAAGAAAAACAACAATGTAGAAAGCTGGAGCTAGTAGCGTCTTATTAATCTGTAAATGAACGGTGTCACAAAAAAATCAAATTCGTATGCAAAATTTTATACTTAAGTAAGAAAATTACATCGGTGATGCAACATGATCTTATTGTAAATTTATTACATGTTATATATATATATTTTTGGAAAATTGGTATGTGTTGCATATTTGTTGTATGTTAAATTTAACAAATAAAACATATGAAAAGGTCTTAAATTTAATATCTAGTATGATCTAGCATTGCTGTAAACTGTGAACTTACATTAAAATTTTTATGTTTATATTTGCTTTTATATAAATTTACATTTTTACTAAATACAGTTTACATTTATGTTAATGTGTCAAATCACATCCAATACATACTAAATTTTTATATACATTAAATTTTGACTTTCAAAAACTGTTTCTTGATGAATTTATTCATTTATATTAGATTCCATTACTATTTCTTGACAAATTTATTTTTATTTAGCCTCTGTTTGGTAAACGCATTATGCTTATATTACGTTTGAATACAATACATTAAATACAATTTATATTTAGAAGAAAAGTATTAACATTATATTTGAATGCAATATATGTTTGAGTGAAAAGTATTTAAATTATATTTTAATAATAAATATGTGATGTGATGGATAAAAGTAGAGAGAATAAAAGAATATATGATGTGATTAATAAAAGAAATAGAAAACCTAAAATAATAAATAATAATTATATTAAATTTAAAATATGATGTGATTGATATTTAAATAAAATACTTTTGTATTTAGTTAAAAATTATATTATATTTAAATATAATGTAAATTAAATACTGCAACCAAACGCTCTTTTAATCATTAAAATTTTTTAAAAAGGAACAATATTACTATTTTTTAGATTATCATTAAAAATAATTCTATAAAAAAAGCCTAAATATATTTAAATATGTTATTTTCACCTTAAAAAGATTATAATATTAATAAACATATCAAGCTCTTTCACAGCACACCTTATTAAATGACAAACAATCTCACAATGTCCTAACTGACAACGGTGATTAATTGTTCAATCACTGACAATTTAAAATCTTATGAAACATTAATAATTTCATATATAATGACAATCTTTTGTCTTTGATTGAACTTGATCGATATCCTTTAAATTGCAACATGTAAAAGATTAATTGTTTTATATGGGACAAAAATTTCACCACCAATATTATTTTTTTTTAATGTTTTATTTTCATGTTTAAAAAGATGGTGCTCCCATTTTTAATTTGTATTTATATTTATGTTACGCTCAAGTTATATTCCAAAGATATTATTCAGTGAACGCATTATATTTACTTTACAATTGAATGTAATGTATTGAATACAATTTGTATATAGAGAAAAAAATTCACATTGTATTTAAATGTGATATATATTTGAATAAAAAATATTTAAATAATGAATGTGATGTAATGGGTAAAAATAGAGGAAAAAAAGAAAAAAAGCAAAAATATATAATGTGATTAAAAAAATAAAAAAAATAATAAATAGTGATTTATCAAATTAAATGAATAATTAATATTAAAAAATTTATAATACTTAAATAAATAACAAAAAATAGTAAATAAATAATTTCATATTAATTCAATTCTACAATAATTTTACAATTCCACAGTAATTCAATTCTACAGTATTTTTACAATGCTACGATCTTTTTGTAACACTGAATATATTATTAATATT
This sequence comes from Antiaris toxicaria, assembly GCA_035233585.1. Taxonomy (NCBI): domain Eukaryota; kingdom Viridiplantae; phylum Streptophyta; class Magnoliopsida; order Rosales; family Moraceae; genus Antiaris; species Antiaris toxicaria. The sequence continues at coordinate 24,705,129 of CP141160.1, read as the reverse complement.
AAATTAAAATAAAAATTATAATATTAAATGTAATAGATGATGAGCCTATGAAATGTAATATGAAATTATACATTTAACTTTTTTAATCCGAAAACATGCTGTTTAATTTAGTAATTTATTGTACAATAATATTTCCTTCAGCTATTTATTCCAAGAATACTACTTAGTTTAGTAAATTAATATTTTTAGATGGGCCTGATTGGAAAGGTAACAGACACCAAATTTAAAAAAAAAAATCAATCACGAATTGCTCCACAGACAGCCTAATCTGATTAGTGAACAGCCAAAATTTTTCCAAGTCCTTGCGTCACTTATTTCTTCTATATTTTATTATACCCAGCAAAAAGAAAAATCGTTTCCACAATAAAACCTAAAAAACGCGTAATCACCTTGAAATCACCAAAAACTAAAAACAATTACGGGACCCAGGTGGAGTCGAACCACCAACCCCCCAAACTGAATTGTCTGGGCGCTCTGTCCTATTTGAGCTAATGGATCCATCATCATCAGAAGACTCAAACAGACCAAAATCATTTATTAGAAAAAAAAAAAACTTTTCAGTTCATAATTCAGAAGTTTCATTTTTTATGTTCCAATTTTAAATGTATAAATAATTTAGGATATTTCTATAGTTCTACATAATCTATATTCATAATTTTAATAATTTAGATATGAAATTAAAAAAATTGTATTAAAATCAAAGAATATTATAAGTTACAAAAATAGAGATAAATAGAAATATATAATTACAGCTAAAGATAAAATTAAAATAATTTTAAATGGACACTAACAGCTAAAAAAACAAAACATATATATATATAAAAAGAAACATATTCATACAGAACTCCCTCGCCTCTATAAAAGTTACACCTTTCATATCAATTTTGTCAAAAAATGATTTGATATAAATATGTTAGACATCTATAACTTTGATTGATAAAATAGGATATCTCTCAAAAAAAAAAAAAACATTTTTTTCTTACCCAATGAACAAGATAATGAAGAATTATCTATAAATAAAAATCATAATTATTGATGCAATGCCTTTCAACGTAAAAAGGAAATCCTTTACTATAAGTAAAAATGACCCCACAAAAAATAACAATATAGCGCATATATAAAGGAAATTGTAAGAATACTTCTGGGCATATGATACGAATTTTTACACAGAAAAAAAATGTGAAAATAACCAATCCAATGCACATATTTCAGGTTCTTACCCAATGAATAAATTTTTGACGTAATACCAATTTTCATTTCATTACTTAAATCCCGTTTGGGACTTAATTTTGAAAACATTCAAAACTACTTTTTTTTTTAAACTTCATCATTTTTCATTATTTACGTATCTAAAATACTATAATAAATTCTAATTTTAAAATTCTATAACTTAATATATATAAGTCCAAATGACACAAAAATTTTTTAAATTGCATAAAATTTCTAAAAAAATGATACAATATCTATATTAATTTTTTTTTAATTTTTTATTTTTTTTACCCCAAACAATTTTTTTTCCTAAACACATTTTTCAATACAACTTTTTTTCAATTCAAAAACTAATGTCTTCAAAAATCTCCCCAAACTCCCCCTTATATATCAATCCTAAGAGGACAAAAATCTTGAAAGTAATTAAGATAAAAATCCTAAACACGTACTAAAATAGTTATTTTCACAATTTGGCCGCTCTTTCCTCCACAACCTAATGGTTCCATCAAATTACAATTTTATAATCACTTGCAATAAAAATTTTAAAAATAGTAAATAAATAATATTTTTGTTAACTTTAGGAGAAAAAAAAAAAACCTTAAAAACACCTGAACCTAATTATTCACTTCATAAATTTATTGTTTAATTTAAATATTCTTAAGACCTACCACGTATCTTTATTGATTATAAAAAAAACCCTAACAAAGGGGTTTTATAAGTATTAAATACTTATTTATTGGGTGAATTAAAAAAGGACCATTCTTTATTTTGCAAGATTCTTAAAAACAATTTACCACATTTAAGATTCAATTTACCAAACCACATTTAATCAATATAATATTAGTTAAAAAAATGGAAATTAAAATATGTAATAGATTATTAATAATACAACATATAAACTTAAGCAAATAGTTATATTAACCAGGAAATAAAATCCCGATATGTCATATAACGCGACTGGTACCTTCTCAAGAAAACTTCGAACTAAATAACATAAGTATTTGATATTACCAGAATATAAAGGGAACCAATTCTTGAACTCCACCGAAGAGGCCAAATATTGATAATTGAAACACTTTTCTTGGCTTCACAGTTAAATATTGGTTTCACATGGAAGTAATAATTCTCAAGTACTGCATATATCCAACAAATTCGCATATACCCCTACAATATAGACAAAAGTCAACATAAACAACAGTTTCATCATTTAAAACCAAATTGAAAAGCACCGTGTTTAGCTCCTGTTTACAAGGAAAAACGTGATGCATTCAACTAGACGAATATTTAAATGAACGGACGACTTTAAATCATATTTCAAACATCATAAACATAATCTTGTTGAATAACCTCCAAAAAAATAAGTACAACACCTCGTATTCTTGCATGTGCAAACTGACAACCAAGTAAATGTATAAAGAATCAGAACCAAATACAGCTAGTGTTACATGCCTAACATACCAGTCTCTCGTACAAATGCTATTTAAGATTTGATTAAAACATAAAAACCTTGTACAGCCACAAACTTTTACACAATGTAATATGAAGTATAAATTAACATAAACAGCGGAGCTGCAACACAAGGGATCATATAAAATGCAAAAAAATATTTTCTAAAGCACAACCATGCAACATTACTTACAACGATTACAGGTAGAGGACAAGTTGAGACCTTTGACAGCAACACATCACACTACGCAACATGTCTCTTGCTTCGCATGTAAAAATGCTATCCCCCACACGAGTTCCTCAGAAGTCGATAACAGCTGCAGCATTCCATAAATGATAACAACTCCACAATAGCAGCACAAGCTGACTGCAACCTTACAACTGCACTCGAGTAAATATACAGGCGTTGCCCCATCTCAAATATGATCTCCCCTTAATCACACACTTCAGGTCCACACATGTTACATGGCCAGTGTCTCTAACAACTACCTCTACCATTCCAAATTCTAAGTACTATTATTGAATAAAAAATTGCTAACAGACACAACCGTTTGAAACAATCAACAGCAGAACACCAGAATTTTACTCGAAACAAATAGTATCCTTAACGAACACTTTTGGTGACGTTTGATTTCTTCTATCTTATGCAAGTATGCTTGTTGGTGTAAGGTAATTTAACAAATAAAGCAGAATAATGACAATACGTAAGTGAAATATGAATTCATACCTTCAATACAATATGAACTAGTGCGTTATATCTTAAACGTTACTATAAAATTATGGCTAAAGAAAGTAAACGGAAGCAGAGTTGCTCTTTTTTTTTTTTTTTTTTTAATTGAGTCGGTCATTAAATTAGCATATTACAATGTCATAACAAATTGAAATTGGGTGATAGTAACAAACTTCATCCTTTTTTTGTTGGTCGAAAAAAAGGAAGGTATGAAATAGGGAAGTGATGAGTAAATATACTAATTGAAGAGAAATAATTAATTATCCCTTGTAAAAAATATAAATTTAGTTACCAGATTGTAAATTGCGTGCACAAAGAATTAAATTTATATCGATAACTGAATCGCAAGACATTAGAAATTATACCTCTTAATTTGTCCATTGAAGCTCGCTGGCTAACCAATTTGTAACAGAACCAGATGCTAGCCGAATAACCAATTGGCTCCAAAAGCTGAAATAACAATTACCTTTTCTGTGTTTGTGTTGATTATTTTGTGGGAAAATTCATGATCGAGAATCCCACACCAGGGATGGAGATTGAGCGATAAAGATATATATATATATAAATATATATATAGAGAGAGAGAGAGAGAGAGAGAGCGCACACACACACGTTGGGGGAAGAGCCGGGCAAAATAAAACTTTTATTAAAAAAAACTCCCGTACCATCTCCCCCCAACAAAACCAAAAAAATATAATTTTATTACGATATTTGACCTGCCATGCAAGCGCACCCGTCATGGCAAAGGTCGATTATAAACAAAAGTATAACAAGAGCATATATAACCCGGCACATATTGCTCTACTTGATAATCAATCTATATAAATCAAGTTTTGAAATGATATAACGAGCAGAACAACACAGAAAACCATCAAGTAATCTACCAAAACCTTTATAACTCTAGGTCGCCACGACATGCCTCCTATAACTCAGACCGGAAGCGAAGCAGAATATTAAGAAGACAATCAATCACTTTCTCCTTTCCTCATCCTCAAAGCGATAGATCGATAATCTGAAAAGTCGGAAAAGATGTGAACACCAGATTAGAATACAACCAACAGGTTCATAATCAAGAAAAAGAGAGATCACAAAAGGCGATCGCTTAAATACCTTACGCAGCTTGCGGAAATCAACGAATCTGTTGTTTCCTTGCGACGATCGGCCATTGGAGTTCTCCGATACCGATCATCGACTGTTATAACCTTCTCTCCTAGCATCGAAATCAAACGCATGACGCATCGATCTGCCTAAAAGAAAACAAAATTGATCAGGAATAATCCAAAGAAAAGGAAAAAGAAGTAATATCTAAAAGAAAATTCTACAAATCTTACTGGAACTCAATGCAAATTCAGAGAAGGGATCGATAATGTAACATCTCGGTTGCCCAGATTTCAAAGAACGCAACCAGAAAACATCTAATCTTCGAAGTTCGACGACGAAGGATAAGAAGAGAAGGAAAAAGGCTTCGCGGAGAAGCGTGACAGGAAAGGGGGCGACCTTAAGTTGGTTGGAGTTTTGAGGAATTCAGATGGTTTTATATCTAAGCGTAATCCAGTAATCACTGATGACCTAATGATCGACGGTCAGACTCTCGTGATTAAAATAGAGTCGGTGCTTTTAATTGCGCCAAAGGATTATTCCGCGAAGGTTCTCGATTTAGCTTTTGAAGGACGAGATAATCGCGACCTTTTCTTTTTCAGTTTGATGACGTATGATTTTTTATTTGACCTATATTACCACTTTAATAAGAATGAAGATATTAAAAATATTTACAATAAGTAATATATTCACAATGTAAACAATTAATTTAAATCTGATTTTTCAAATAGGTGATATATGTATTAAATAAATAATTTTACATATTTTAATTTATTTCATTAATTTTTTTGAAAATTATTATTTTTTATAAATTTGATTAATTTTATAATAATTTTTGTGAAATATAATCACACATACTAATATAAAAAGTATTTTTTATAAAATTAAATAAATAATCAAAATTAAATTAAATAAAAAATTAAAATATCAAATAAAATATTAAATATTAAATATTATATTAAAAAATTTATAACATTTAACAAAATACGCATAATTAAACTATACTACGTAATATAATGTAAAATTATAAATTTAATATTTTATTATTATAAATAAAAGAATTTATCATTAGATAACTCACGTTATTGTTATTGTTATTATTATTATTATTATTATATATTAAAAGAGAACCTTGATTTATGGGCATCTAATGAAATATACATAATTAAACTATAATAAGTAACATAATTTAAAATTATAAATGTAACATATTATTATTATAAATAAAGGGATATATGGTTAGACAACTCACATTTTTATTATTATTATTATATATTAAAATAGAACCTTGATCCAGTGTTTATTAAATAATACTTTCTCAAAGTTCGACTTTTCATATTAAAACACGAATTTATTATTAGGCTTAGATTAAAAAATCAATTGACTTTCATATTTATCTTTTAATTTGTTATTGAATTTGAACTAATGTCCTGTTTGGTGAACGCATTGTATTTATATTGCGTTTTAATGCATTGCATTAATGCAATGCATTGAATGCAATGCATTGAATGCAATTTGTATTTGGAGGAAAAGTATTAGCATTGCATTTGAATGCAATGTATGTTTGGATGAAAAGTATTTGAATTATATTTTAATAATAAATATGTGATGTGATGGGTAAAAGTAGAGAGAGAAAAAAGGAGAGAGAGAGAGAATATGATGTAATTAATAAAAGTAATAGAAAAAGTAAAATAATGAATAGTGATTGTATTGGATTTAAAATGTGATGTGATTGATATTTGAATAAAATACTTTTGTATTTGGAGAAAAATTACATTACATTTAAATGCAAAAAAAAAAAATGTGTATACCAAATGACACCTAAAACACTCATTTCTTGATTTCTTAGTCTTTAATTATCTATTAGTGTTGACTTTCTAGATTTACCCTTATTATTATTGCACTTAACTTAAACTATCAGTTATTTGATATTTTAGAAATTTTTTTAATTTGAATTTACAAACTTCCTCTTTATTTTTCTTTCTCTCTCTCTTTTGTTAATATTTCTCCCTCTTTTCTGTTAAATGTAGACTTTTTGATTATTTAAAATCATATAAATATAAGATGAAATAAAAAACTCTTACTTTTTCTTATTTTATTAAATTAATTATTAATTTTAATACACGAAAAAAAGAAATAAAAAACTATAATTAACCTTTTAATTTCTATTATTATATAAATATTCAATCTTATTATAAAATATTTTAACATAATTTATATAATATAATTTATATTTAACATATTTTAATCATATAATACAATAATTTACAATAAGGTGAACAAATTATCTAAAAACCCAAATAACCCACCCAACCCATCTAAAAAAAACCAGACGGGTCGGGTCCACATCAGACCCGAAAAAATTTTGGATTGACCCACTCAACCCGAATTATAATTGGGTGGGTTCAGGTTAGGGTTTTAAAACCCGAATAAAACCTGACCCACCCAATTATTTTTTTTTAATATTTAGAAAAATATATAATTTAACTTAAATTTTAACCGGTTAAGGTTAACCATAAAACTTAAATTTTAACCGGTTAGGGTTAACCCTAAAGCTAACATAGAGTCGAAGGCATTACTTTGTTTGGATGTCGTGACTAGATGGAACTCTACCTACATGATGCTAGTGGCTGCATTGAAGTTCAAGAAAGCATTCAAGAATTTAGAAGCTAATGCAAATTATACTAGATACTTTGAGGAAGAACGAGTCAGTGACATGGTAATAGAAGGCCCTTCACAAAACTCGATTTGGGATCAAATTCAAATTTTTGTTACGTTTCTCAAGAAGTTTTATGATCTCACCATGAAGTTCAGTGGATCTTTGTATGTGACTGCAAACTTGTTTTTTCAAGATATTCTTGATGTGCATATTTTGTTGCAAATAAAGTATGACAAGTATTGGGGAAAGATTGAGAAGATGAACTTGTTAATGTTTGTGGCAACTGTTCTGGATCCAAGGTTTAAGATGGAGGTTTTAAAAACTGGATTTGCCTTCATCTATGATGCTCCTCTTGCGGATAAAATGATAAAAGCAGTTGAGACTATATTGCGTCGTTTGTACGATTTTTACAAGGAGATGATGAGTCCTCCTCCTCCCCCAAGACAGGTTCCAATTCAAGGATCAAATGCAGCTACAAGCTCTTCAACTGTTGCATCTTTGACATCTTTTACTATCCCGGCAATGAGATCGTCATCATGGGTTAAACTAAAATCTCAATTGGATGAAAAAATTGAAATCAATGATTTGGATTATTATTTGAATGATAGGCGTGAAAGATTGTTTGATGATTACTTTGACATATTGGGATGGTGGAAAAACAATGGAAGCAAATATAAAGTTATTTGTCAAATTGCAAGGCAGTACAAATCTCTATAGTTGCATCTGAGTCTGCATTTTCTACTGGGGGGCGGATACTTGATTCATTTAGGAGTTCTTTGTCACCAAAGATGGTTGAGGCTTTGATTTGTTAAAAGAATTGACTGATTTCTGAGGAGGAGGAGCCTACAACACTTACAAAATACATAGATGAAGTGCTAGAGGAATCTCTTGAAGTTACACCAGGTATTATATATATACATATCTTTTCAAACATTGTAAACTATTATCTTATGTTATATTTGTGTTGCATTCTACATTTATTAATTGACAACCTGTTCTATTTATTCTTAGGTGATGGATCTTACGTTACAAGTGTTAGGGATTATTGAGCTGAGATGTTTGGAGTTGAAGATTGTTCTTGCAAAACAGGTTAGATTGTTTGTGGTTAATATTTCTTAATATTCATTAATAGCATGTTGTGATTAGTTCTTATAGTCTTTATATGACTTCTTTATTTGAATATTTGAGTTTATATGTTGATTTGTGGTTTAATTTTTAAATCATATTTTATTACTTTGTTTTAGTAAATTGTTGAATCCGACGAACCCGAACAACCCGTCGAACCCACCCAAACTTTAATTGGATGGATTGATTTTATATATTGGATTAATTGGGTAGATGAAAAAAAATTTCAACACACCAAATCTTGGGTAGGTTGAAAAATGTCAAAAATCCACCCAACTAACACCCCTAATTTACAACACACCATGATGATACATCATCACGGATACCATTACTCGTCGTTTCAACTACAACATAATGGTGTTGTTTTATTTTTAAGACATTCCTCAAAAAAAAAAAAAAATCATGTACTTACCCAATAAAATCTACTATTTATTATAAATAATTAAAAAAAGGTTATTTTTTTTAAAGTTTTTTTTAAATAGCTATTTTTACTCAACTTTCCCTAAAAAATGAAGTGAACCATAATCACAAAAAAGCATAAAAACTTACAAAACAAATATGCAAACTTTTTATGATACCATACTACAAAATTCTCATATAAAATACCTTAAAAAATTATCATCTAAAAAATATTCAAGCCAAATATTAACCACGTACCCAGGTGGATTTGAACCACCAACCTCGCATACTGAATTATCTGGGCGTTCTTTCCTACTTGAGCTAATGGATCCATCATCATAACAACTTAAAACAGGAAAAAAAAATACTCTCATAAAAAATCATGTTCAAGTTTCATACTATAAAAATTTCATTTTATATGTTTTCGCTAGTTTAATATATAAAATATTTATAACTTAACAAAAAAAATATGAAATTGAGAATTAATTTTTTAAATAAAAAAATTATAAGTTCCAAAAACTTAAAGATAAGTACAAAAATTTTCCTACAATATGGGAAAAAAAATTTAATGGACTTAAATTTAAAAAATAAAAAAGAAAAATCTTCACATACAATCTCCCTCTTCTTCACCAAGGCAAATATATAAAAATGCTTCAAAAACTATATATATATATAATTCAATTACTAGATTTGTTATCTACTACAAAAATTCTTATGACCTACAATGAAAGCTTTGAAAAGAAAAAATTCTCTCTGTACCAGAATTCAGAGGTCCTTTAATAAAGTTTATGAGATAAATTAAAAAAAAAATCCATTTTTTTACCACGTCAAGATCTGAAACAGATGCTATGTAAGTTTCAAATTAAAATAATTGAGAGTAAACTTTAGTTAATTCAAATGTGCTATAGATTATACTAATAGATTTCGTGTTCTTTATTAAAACAATATAATTTTCAGTCAGGAAATAAAATCTTGATAACACGCAACTCGACTTGATAGAAACCTGCTAACTAAGTAATATAATTAATATTAATCAGAAAATGGAAACTAATCAATTTACTTCCACCAACGTAGCACTAGAAATGTTGGTAGCAACGGAAATAATAATTCTTCATTACAACGTAATTCAACAAATTCGCAAAATCCCCAACAATCATAAACAAAAATCAACACAACATTATACATAAAATAAATTTCATCATTTAACCAAATTGAAAAGCACCGTGCTTTTGGCTCTGGTCTCACAAGGACGAATGTGTTTTATTCAAGGAGACTAACTACACGAGCGTAGACTCCAAGATTTAATCATAGTTGATCATCACAATAGTCTTGAAGATTATCATCCACTTTAGTTCAGTTGACAATAGGTGCAAATTTCCAAAAATTAGGAATGATACAGTGTTTGCATGGAGGTGCAAAATTTACTACACAAACAAGTAAATGATTTAAAGAATTTGAACTATGTGCAGATAGTGTTACGAGCTAAGCATACTAGTTTATTGTGCATATTGCATTATAGAGATGCACTAAAACATAAATGTAGTACTATGGATGCAAAATTAAACACTGTACGACCACAAACATTGCAAGCTCGATAATGCACTATATAGAATAAGATGAAAGACAAGGGATCATACGATATGCAACAAAAATGCTAAAGCACAACCATACAACCATACAACAAAAATGCTAAAGCACAACCATAAACACTGTACGACCACAAACATTGCAAGCTCGATAATGCACTATATAGAATAAGATGAAAGACAAGGGATCATACGATATGCAACAAAAATGCTAAAGCACAACCATACAACATAACTTATAGGACCACAATAGAGCACATGTTGAAACCTTTGACGACAACTCAAATCACTAATAGCCCCCGTCTCTTACCCCGTATGTAATCTCAAAGGAATGATATCCACTCGCTCAGGTCCCTTAGAAGTCCATCACAGCTGCTGCATTCCATAAATGATAAATCTTCCACTGTAGCAGCATGAGCAGACTGCAAACTTTCAATTGCACTTGAGGAAAAAATCCAAATTGAAAAGCACCGTGCTTTTGGCTCTGGTCTCACAAGGATGAATGTGTTTTATTCAAGGAGACTAACTACATGAGCGTAGACTTCAAGATTTAATCATAGTTGATCATCACAATAGTCTTGAAGATTATCATCCACTTTAATTCAGTTGACAATAGGTGCAAATTTCCAAAAATTAGGAATGATTTATCTTAGAAGTCCCTTAGAAGTCCATCACAGCTGCTGCATTCCATAAATGATAAGTCTTCCACTGTAGCAGCATGAGCAGACTGCAAACTTTCAATTACACTTGAGGAAAAAATCCAATCGTTGCCGTGTCTAGCACATAAGCTCCACTTGCTCGATACAACCACCACTTAAAGTACGTACAAATCACATTCCAAAGTCTTAATAAATACCTCTTATTATTCTAAATTCTAATGTTATTATTGAATAAGAAAATGCTTACACATACACACGTCTTAAACCCATTTAACATTTAAAAAAAATTAGAATTGTCTTCGAAACAAACTGAATCATTAGTGTACACTTTTGCGGACTACCTTTTTTTTTTGGGTCTATTTCATGCAAGTATGCTTGCTCATATAACAAATATAGCAGAGTCGTAACAATACAAAAGTTAAATTTGAATTCCCCCTCGTTAATTCTGAACCGTTCAAGTTATCTTATGCATTAAATGAATCACAATCGTAATATTCATAGATTAAATTGTAAAATTCAAAACGGGGTGATTTTAAATGCAAATTTTGTCCTTTTTTGCTGGCTGAAAATATTCACGTGTATAATGATGTGTATAATGATGTATTCAATCAGAGACTTACTTATGAGGACGATAGACCAAGTAAAAATATAATAAATTATTCAACCTTGGTAAAGAAAAAATTTTTGCTGATGCAAATATAAATTATGTTCACAAAGAATTAAGAAGGTGTTGATAGCTGAAACGTAAGGCATTAGCAATTATACCTCTTAATTTGTCCACTGAAGCTTGCTTGTTAATCAATTGTAATAGAAACTGACGCTAGCTGAATAACCAATTGGTACAAAAGGCTGAAATAACAATTACCTTTTTCCATGCTTGTGTTGATTATTTGGTGGGAAAATTTATGACGCGTGATAAAGAAATAGAGAGAGAGAGAGAAGGAGAGAGAGAGCACGCACACACACGTTGGGGGAAGAGCTGGGTAAAAAAAAAAAAACTTTACTGAAAAAACTCCCGTACCATCTCCCCCCAGCAAAACCAAAAAAATATAATTTTATTACGATATTAGACCTGCCCTGAAAGCGTACCCGTCATGGCATAAGTCAATAATAAACAAAAGTAAATTAAGAGCATATATACCTCAGTATATGTTGCTCCACTCTATCATAATCAATCCATATAAATCAAGATTGGACATTATATAACGAGTAGAAAAATACAAAATACCATTAAATAATCCACCAAAACCTTTAGGACTCTAGGTCGTCACATATGCCTCCTCTACCCTCCGAAAACTACCTTCGACAAGGTGCGAAGCAGAAGATTAAGAAGACGATCAATCACTTTCTCCATTCCTTGTCCTCCAAGTGATCGAGAATCTAAAAAGTTGTACAAAACAGAGGAAAAAGAACGGGGCTTCCGAGAGAAGCGTGAGAGAAAAGGTGCCCTCGAGTAGATTATTAGGGTCTTGAGGGATTCTGATACTTTTATACTCGACGGATATAATCCAACGGTTGTTGATGGCCTGTTGATCAACGGTCAGATTTTCGTGATTATAATAGAGTTGGTGTTTTTATTTTATAATTATCTTTGTTTTTTCATTATTTTATTTTATTTTTTTAATTAAAAAAGTCATTGTTTTATTTATGGCCTAGTATTATTCCTGAAGGTTCTCGATTGAATTTTTACGGACAAGATTTTTCTTCCTTTTCTTATCTTTTAATTTAATTTGATTTGTTGAACTTGCTCCGAGTTGAGCACTCGCGAAACTTTTTTTTTTTTCCTTTTTTTCTTTTTTTTTTTAAGCATCTCACAAGATCAACAGCTTGCGTTAAGTTCGCAAGTTACAACTGAGGAATCTGGATTTAATTATTACATTCAAATTATATTTAAATATAATTAAATATATATTTGAGTGATAAAGCATTATATATAAATATAAACACTTAAATTTTAAGAGTTTGTTTGGATGGTTGATTAAAATCTACTTTTGTGAATTATTATAGTATTTTTGTTTTATTATTTAATTTTTACACTTAATTTTTATTATTTTAATATTTTTTAATTCATTAAATATAGACTCCAATCCATCTCTTTAAACGAGCCCTAAATCCAATACAATCATTATTAATCATTCTTTTTTGAATTTATTTTTACTAATCACATCGCATGCACTCTTTTTCTATTTATTTTTACCAACATAATATATATTCTATATTTGAATGCAATGTAAATACAAAATATCTAAACACACATTATATTTAAATATAATATAAATGGAAAACATCCAAACGTATATTCTATTAAGTGCATACAATGTAAATTTAATACTATATCCAAACACATCTTAAACTTTTTAGTTGGATTTGTTTAATTTTTAAATTTTTCTTCTTTTAAAAAAACAAAAACAAATTGAAAATTTTTAATTTACAATGGTGTTTCAAATAAGGGTTTGATTTAGATATTTAAAGTCGGATTAACATATGTGTCGCATTATTTAAAAATTTAAAATACCTTCAATTGTAATTTTCATATTTTATTTTCAAAAATATTAAAGTTTAACCTCATAATATGATTCTCATTATAAAAAAAATCCATAATATTATATATTAATTCTTTAGATCTTAACTTAACACCTCAAAAATTTAAACAATAAAAAAAAAGAACGATTGGATGCGTTGGTGTATAAATGTATAATCGGATATTTAAATTTTGAATTTTTATTTCTTGGTAATTGTCAAAATGACCAAAAAAAATCACATGTAAACTTCCAATGTACGGAGTCTTTAACATGTAGGACCTTCATCCGAAGGGTAAAAAAACATATATATATATATATAATCAGAGAAAATGTGATGGACGAAAAAAAAGATAAGAAACAGATATCCACTTTTATTTGTTATATATAATTGACAATTATTTTCATATAACCCTTTTTTTTTTCTTCAATTTAGTACATATATATCTCACTCAGTATATCAATCACAAGAGCTTGCAGGATAAAGAACTACTAAACCTCATTAAATTATAATTTTTATATAATTATAGACCGGAAGATACGTAGATACTTATAAGTCACTTTGATTCCTTATATAACTCTTATAAGTCGTTTAATAAACGTATTGCGTTCATATTATGTTAACGCAACGCATTGAATACATTTTGTATTTGAATAAAAAGTATTCATTCTGTATTTGAATATTTAAATTATATTTTAAAGTTAAAAAATTGATATGTGTGGTAAAAGTAGATAGAAAAAGTGAGATAAAAAGAAAATATGATATGAATGAAAAAAAATTATTTTCAAAATATTTTGAAATAATAAATGTATTTGAAGTACTATTAAAAAACATTATGGGGGAGTTTGGGGGAGGTTTTGGAGATGTGATTTTGGGGTTTGGAAAAAAGTTGGTTTTGGAGAATATGTTTGGGAGAAAAACTGTTTAGGGTGAAAAATTATAAATTTTATAAATTTTTTTAGAAAAAAAATATTAATATGGATCTTATTTTGTTCCTCTTGAAATTCTATGCAATTTAAAAAAAAAATCATCTCATTTGGACTTGTATACAAAAAGTTATGAATTTTTAATATTTGGAGTTTACTGTAGCGTTTTGGAGATATAAATAATAAAAAGTAAGAAGGTTTTGGAAAAAAGTGAAAAAGTGGAACTGGAGACAGCCCCCCAAACGACCCCTATATTTGAACATAAAACTTTTACATTTGGATAGAAATTGTATTACGTTTAAACGCAATATGAATGCAATACCGTAAATAAACTGGCCATTACTTAAGAAAAAGAAATTCTAATTATGCTCTTCTCCTTATGAGATGATATCAATCACATTCTTAACCTCTTTAATGACAATAATTAAGAATGTCTACTTAATTCATCAACCTGCATAATCGTGGTTTGGATTACATTAGGTGACCAATGGATTTAGATTTTGTCACTCCAAATGTTGTAAATTACATTGCAGATCAATGGTTTTTTTTTTAATTGTAACACTTACGAATTCATAACATATGTATAAATATATATACATTTATAGAAAGTAACATTAAAAAGTGATGAACACTTTGGTTTGAGTTTGTAATTAATGTATGATTATTGCGATAAATTGATTGTGTTATGACAAATTGTATTTTATTGAACTATTTTATGTTATAGTACATTTACATTTAGTTTCATAGGTTTCAGATTGATTGAGGGGGTGTTTAAGAGGAATGCTTGGAGGCATTGTTTTTAGGTTGAAAAAAAGTTAGTTTTGAAAAATATGTCTAAAGGAAAAAAACTATTTGGAGTGAAAAAAATATAAGATTTTAAAAAAAATTTTAGAAAAAAAAAATCAATATGGATATTACTTTGTTTTTCTCAAAATTTTATGCAATTAAAAAAAATCATCTTATTTGGACTTATATCCATAAAATTATGGACTTTTAAAGTTTAGAATTTATTATAGTATTTTAGAGATATAAATAGTGAAAAGTAATGAAAGAATTGAAAAAAAATTAGCTTTGGAAATGCAAAACTTACCCCAAACACCTTATGAATTTGCTAAAATTTGGTGTTTATATTTTGGATTAGACCGGATTAACAGTCTAATGGATTGGTAACATATAAAGAAACTATTGTGAATTGGACTACATATTATGACTTAAATGTTACAATCCCATTGTTTACACCATTAGAAATAGCAATATCTATCAAGTCTAACATTTTTACCTTTTCTCGTGACGTAACATTTTCTTAAACACCTAAATATTAAAATCCTTTACCATATATTAAAAGTATAAAGTACACTTTCACAATACCTTTGTCCAAATTTATCAAGCTATCACATGATTCTTCCAATGCTCATCACATAAAATTTTTTAAACTTATTTCTCATACATGAAGTAAGTGATGCTCTCCAACTATATTTTTTTTTACCCTTGATAATTGTAATACAAAAAATATTGCAATTTTCCAATATACGCCCCTAAAATCTCACTGTTAGACACACGATCAAATATCTTTTTGAAAATAAAACCTTGTTTAGAATAAATTTTTCAAATCTCATCTTGTCAAATGAATGAAATATTCTTGTATTTGGATAAAAATTATATTGTATTAAAATACAATATAAATTAAATGCTACAATAAAGGGCTCCTTTAATCATTACAAATTTTTTAAACAGGAGCAATATTGCTATTTTTTAAATTATTATTAAAAATAATTCTATAAAAAAAGCCTAAATATATTTAAATATGTTATTTTGACCTTAATAAGATTATAATATTAATAAACATATCAAGCTCTTCCGTAACACACCTTCTCAAATGATAGACAATCCAACAATGTCCTAAATGACAAAGGTGAATGATTGTTCAATGACCGACAATTTGAAATCTTACAAGACATCAATAATTTGATATACAATGACAATCTTTTATCTTCTATTAAACCTGATCAATGTCCTTTAAATTGCAACACGTAAAAGATTGGATTGACTGTTTTATATAAGGCAAAATTTTTACTATTAGTATTATTTTTTTATTAGTGTTTTGTTTTTGTATTTTTATTTCAGTTTTATAATAAAAGAGATGGTGCTCGCACCTCCAGTTTGTATTTATATTTATGTTACCCTCGAGTTATTTCCCAACGATATTATTCAATTAATTTTTATATTTATATTTGAATATAATGTGTATTTAGATAAAAAAATATTTAAATTGTATTTCAATAATGAATATATTTGATGGATAAAAATAGAGAAAAAAAAGAAAGAAAAAGAGAATATATGATGTGATTAAACAAAATAATAAATAAAATAAAATAAAAAATAATAATTATATTATATTTAAAATATGATATTATTGATATTTAAATATAATATTTTTATATTTGAATAAAAATTAAATTACATTTTAATGCAATGTAAATATAATATTAAAAATAAACCGAACCTTAATAATAAAGACTAAGCAAAGTTTTATTATAACCTTTATGCTAACTGTCTTTTAATTGATCAAAATATTTCATTAGTTATAGATATATTTTTAAAATAAACATTGTCTATGTTCAATTATAAAATTATTAAAAAATTCAATAAATTTTTCCTATCCATTCTCAACTTATATCATTCTTTTTGAATTTCATTTGATTATACTAATAAAATTAATCTTAATCAAAAATTGTCTTTTATATAAAATTGTTTTATATAAGATTCTTTCATTGTTAGTATTAATGCTTGTACTCTGTTTAATCTAAATGATAATTTCCATTAAAAAAAGATTTTATAACACTTAAATAAATAAAAAGAATAACCAAATTATTAAATAAATAACTTACCAAATTAAATATTTCATATTAATTAAGCTACAATCCTACAGTAATTTTTATGAAATATAATTTTACGAACGAATATAAAAAATATTTTTATAAAACTAAAACCAAATGGATAATTAAGATTAAATTAGAATAAATTTTTTAATATTAATATCAAATTAAATGATTAATATTAAAAAAATTTAAAATACTTAAATAAATAACAAAAAATAGTGAATAAATAATTTCATATTAATTCAATTCCACAATAATTCAATTTCACAATATTTTTACAATTTCACAATAGTTTTACAATTCTACGATCTTTTTGTAACACTGAATATATTATTAATATTAAAATATTAAATTAAAATAGAGATTATAATATTAAATGTAATAGATGATGAACAGATGTAATATGAAATTATACATTTAACTTTATTTAATCCAACTATTTAGAAAACATGCTGTTTAATTTAATAATTTATTATACAATAATATTTCCTTCAGCTATTTGTTACAAGAATACTACTAGTTTAGTAAATTAATATTTTTAGATAGGCTTGATTGGAAAGGTAACAGATCCCAAATTTTGAAAAAAAAAAAAAAAAAAAAACGAATTGCCCCACAGACAGCCTAATCTGATTAGTGAACAGCCAAAATTTTTCCAAGTCCTTGCGTCACTTATTTCTTCTATATTTTATTATACCCAGCAAAAAGAAAAATCTTTTCCACAATAAAACCTAAAAAACGCTTAATCACCTTGAAATCACCAAAAACTAAAAACAATTTCGGGACCCAGGTGGAGTCGAACCACCAACCCCCCAAACTGAATTGTCTGGGCGCTCTGTCCTATTTGAGCTAATGGATCCATCATCATCAGAAGACTCCAATAGACCAAAATCATCTATTAGAAAAAAATACTTTTCAGTTTATAATTCAGAAGTTTCATTTTTTATGTTCCAATTTTAAATGTACAAATAATTTAAGATATTTCTATAGTTCTACATTATCTATATTCATAATTTTTAATAATTTAGATATGAAATTTTATCATTTTAAATGGACACTAACATAAAAAAAAAAAAAAGACATATTAATACAGAACTCCCTCGGCTCCATAAAAGTTACACCTTTCATATCAATTTTGTCAAAAATGATTGGCTATAAATATGTTAGATACCTATAACTTGATTGATAAAATAGGATATCCCTAAAAAAAAAAAAAAATTTTTTTTAACGAATGAACAAGATAATGAAGAATTATCTATAGATAAAAATCATAATTATTGATGCAGGGCTTTACAACGTAAAAAGGAAATCCCTTAACGTGAGTAAAAATGACCCCACAAAAAATAACAATATAGCGCATATATAAAGGAAATTGTAAGAATACTTCTGGGCATATGATACGGATTTTTACACAAAAAAAAAAAAATGTAAAAATAACTAATCCAATGCATATATTTCAGGTTCTTACCCTATGAATAAATTTTTGACCTAATATCACTTTTCATTTCATCACTTATATTTCAATCGTAAGAGGACAAAAATCTAAAAAAGTAATTAAGATAAAAATCCTAAACATATACTAAAATAGCTATTTTCACAATTTCCTCCTATTTTTGGCCACTCTTTCCTCCACAACCTAATGGTTCCATCAAATTACAATTCTATAATCACTTGCAATAAAAATTTTATAAATAGTAAATAAATAGTACTTTTGTTAACTTTAGGAGAAAAAAAAAACCTTAAAAACACCTGAACCTAACTGTTCACTTCATAAATTTATTGTTTAATTTAAATATTCTTAAGACCTACTATGTATCTTTATTGATTATAAAAAAAACCCTAACAAAAGGGTTTGATAAGTATTAAATACTTATTTATTGGGTGAATTAAAAAAGGACAATTCTTTATTTTGCAAGACTCTTACAAACAATTTACCACATTTAAGATTCAATTTACCACACCACATTTAATCAATATAAAATTAGTAAAAAAAAAAAAAGGAAATTAAAATATGTAATAGATTATTAATAATACAACATATAAACTTAAGCAAATAGTTATATTAACCAGGAAATAAAATCACGATATGTCATATAACTAGACTTGAAACTTCTCAAGAAAACTTCGAACTAAATAACATAAGTATTTGATATTACCAGAATATAAAGGGAACCAATTCTTGAACTCCACCGAAGAGGCCAAATGTTGATAATTGAAAACACTTTTATTAGCTTCACAGTTAAATATTGGTTTCACATGCAAGTAATAATTCTCAAGTACTGCATATATCCAATAAATTCGCATATCCCCCTACAATATAGACAAAAGTCAACATAAACAACAGTAAACTGAAATCTCATCATTTACAACCAAATTGAAAAGCACCGTGTTTAGATCCTGTTTACAAGGAAAAACGTGATGCATTCAACTAGACGAACATTAAAATGAACGGACGACTTTAAATCATATTTCAAACATCACAAACATAATCTTGTTGAATAATTTCCAAAAAAATAAGTACAACACATCGTATTCTTGCATGTGCAAACTGACAACCAAGTAAATGTATAAAGAATCAGAACCAAATACAGCTAGTGTTACATGCCTAACATACCAGTCTCTCGTACAAATGCTATTTAAGATTGATTAAAACATAAAAACCTTGTACAGCCAAAAACTTTTACACAATGTAATATGAAGTATAAATTAACATAAACAGCGGAGCTGCAACACAAGGGATCATTTAAAATGCAAAAAAAAAAATTTCTAAAGCACAACCATGCAACATTACTTACAACGATTACAGGTAGAGGACAAGTTGAGACCTTTGACAGCAACACATCACACTACGCAACATGTCTCTTGCTTCGCATGTAAAAATGTTATCCCCCACATGAGTTCCTCAGAAGTCGATAACAGCTGCAGCATTCCATAAATGATAACTACTCCAAAATAGCAGCACAAGCTGACTGCAACCTTACAACTGCACTCGAGTAAAATATACAGGCGTTGCCCCATCTCAAATATGATCTCCCCTTAATCACACACTTCAGGTCCACACATGTTACATGGCCAGTGTCTCTAACAACTACCTCTACCATTCCAAATTCTAAGTACTATTATTGAATAAAAAATTGCTAACAGACACAACCGTTTGAAACAATCAACAGCAGAACACCAGAATTTTACTCGAAACAAATAGTATCCTTAACGAACACTTTTGGTGACGTTTGATTTCTTCTATCTTATGCAAGTATGCTTGTTGGTATAAGGTAATTTAACAAATAAAGCAGAATAATGACAATACGTAAGTGAAATATGAATTCATACCTTCAATACAATATGAACTAGTGCGTCATATCTTAAACGTTACTATAAAATTATGGCTAAAGAAAGTAAACGGAAGCAGAGTTGCTCTTTTTTTTTTTTTTTTTTTAATTGAGTCGGTCATTAAATTAGCATATTACAATGTCATAACAAATTGAAATTGGGTGATAGTAACAAACTTCATCCTTTTTTTGTTGGTCGAAAAAAAGGAAGGTATGAAATAGGGAAGTGATGAGTAAATATACTAATTGAAGAGAAATAATTAATTATCCCTTGTAAAAAATATAAATTTAGTTACCAGATTGTAAATTGCGTGCACAAAGAATTAAATTTATATCGATAACTGAATCGCAAGACATTAGAAATTATACCTCTTAATTTGTCCATTGAAGCTCGCTGGCTAACCAATTTGTAACAGAACCAGATGCTAGCCGAATAACCAATTGGCTCCAAAAGCTGAAATAACAATTACCTTTTCTGTGTTTGTGTTGATTATTTTGTGGGAAAATTCATGATCGAGAATCCCACACCAGGGATGGAGATTGAGCGATAAAGATATATATATATAAATATATATATATAGAGAGAGAGAGAGAGAGAGAGAGCGCACACACACACGTTGGGGGAAGAGCCGGGCAAAATAAAACTTTTATTAAAAAAAACTCCCGTACCATCTTCCCCCAACAAAACCAAAAAAATATAATTTTATTATGATATTTGACCTGCCATGCAAGCGCACCCGTCATGGCAAAGGTCGATTATAAACAAAAGTATAACAAGAGCATATATAACCCGGCACATATTGCTCTACTTGATAATCAATCTATATAAATCAAGATTTGAAATGATATAACGAGCAGAACAACACAGAAAACCATCAAGTAATCTACCAAAACCTTTATAACTCTAGGTCGCCACGACATGCCTCCTATAACTCAGACCGGAAGCGAAGCAGAATATTAAGAAGACAATCAATCACTTTCTCCTTTCCTCATCCTCAAAGCGATAGATCGATAATCTGAAAAGTCGGAAAAGATGTGAACACCAGATTAGAATACAACCAACAGGTTCATAATCAAGAAAAAGAAAGATCACAAAAGGCGATCGCTTAAATACCTTACGCAGCTTGCGGAAATCAACGAATCTGTTGTTTCCTTGCGACGATCGGCCATTGGAGTTCTCCGATACCGATCATCGACTGTTATAACCTTCTCTCCTAGCATCGAAATCAAACGAATGACGCATCGATCTGCCTAAAAGAAAACAAAATTGATCTAGAATAATCCAAAGAAAAGGAAAAAGAAGTAATATCTAAAAGAAAATTCTACAAATCTTACTGGAACTCGATGCAAATTCAGAGAAGGGATCGATAATTCACCTTGAACCATTCCTTGTCCTCCAAGCGATTGAGAATCTAAAAAGTCGTACAAAATTTGGAAATCAAATTAACAAAAAATCCAACAGAATAATAATCAAGAAAAAGATCAATTTCAAAACGCAATCGCTAAATACCTTACGCAGCATGCGCAGAGATATACGAATCTGTTGTTTCTCTGCGACGATCATCCATAGGAGACACCAATAGATTAGCATGCGCAGAGATACACACCAATCTGTTGAATCCCAATCATCGAGCGCTGTAACCTTATTTTCGTCGATCATCGCGCATCGAGGCAGCATCAGCGGATCCAAAATCATGAATCGTACACCAAGAAAGCAAGATTGACCTAGAATAATTAAAAGAGGGGAAAAAAAATCAGATCTAAAAGAAAATTATACAAATCATCAAGAGAAAACGAATCTTTATCTTACAGAAACTCTCAACAGAGAAGGGATCGATAGCCGTACCTTATACCATGCGCTAAGAAACCATCTCGATAACACAATTCTACAAAGAAGGGAATCGAAAAACAACTGATCTAATCTTAAGAGAAACAAAGAGGAAGAAGCGGAGGAAAAGGAACAGGGCTTCCGAGAGAAGCGTGAGAGAAAAGGCGCCCTCGAGTTGATTATTAGGGTTTTGAGGGATTCTGATACTTTTATACTCGATCGGATATAGTCCAATGGTTATTGATGGCCTGTTGATCAACGGTCAGATTCTCATGATTATAATAGAGTCGGTGTTTTTATTTTATAATTATCTTTGTTTTTTCATTATTTTATTTTAGTTTTTTAATTAAAAAAAGTTAGTGTTTTATTTACGGCCTAGTATTATTCTTGAAGGTTTTCGGTTGAATTTGACGGATAAGATTTTTCTTCCTTTTCTTATCTTTTAATTTAATTTGATTTGTTGAACGTGCTCCGACTTGAGCACCCCTGAAACTTTTTTTTTTTTTAAGCATCTCCCGAGATCAACAGCTTGCGTTAAGTTCGCAAGTTACAACGAAGGAATTTGGATTTAATTATTATATTTAAATTGTATTTAAATATAATTAAATATATATTTAATTGATAAAATATTATATATAAATATAAACACTTAAATTTTAAGAGTTTGTTTGGATGGTTAATTAAAATCTATTCTTGTGAATTACTTCAGTATTTTTGTGTTTTTTATTTAATTTTTACTCTCAATTTTTATTATTTTAATATTTTTCAATTCATCAAATATAGATTCCAACCTATCTCTTCAAACAAGTCCTAAATCTAATTTAATCATTATTAATCAATTTTTTTATAATTTATTTTTATTAATTATATCACATGCTTTCTTTTTCTCTTTTTTTATTTATTTTTACTAATCATAATATATATTTTACATTTGAATACAATGCAAATACAAAATATCCAAATACATATTATATTCAGATATAATGTAAATGTAAAACATCCAAACATATATTCTATTAAGTACGTACAATGTAAATTTAATACCATATCCAAACACATCCTAAACTTTTTAATTGGAGTTGTTTAATTTTTAAAATTTTCTTCTTTTAAAGAAACAAAAACAAATTGAAAATTTTTAATTTACAATGGTGTTTCAAATAAGGGTTTGATTTAGATATTTAAAGTCGGATTAACATATGTGTCACGTTATTTAAAAATTTAAAATACCTTCAATTGTGATTTTCATATTTTATTTTCAAAAATATTAAATTTTAACCTCATAATATGATTCTTGTTAAAAAAATCCATAATATTATATATTAATTCTTTAGATCTTAACTTAACACATCAAAAATTTTACAAGTGATCTCAATTTCTAATTTATTCTTAAAAATTAATTTAAAGAGAAACAATAACAAAAAAAAAAAAAACAGTTGGTTGCATTGGTGTAAAATCGAAGATTTGAATTTTGAATTTTTATTTCTTAGTAATAGTCAAAATGACAAAAAAAAAAAAATCACATACAAACTTCCAATGTACGGAGTCTTTAACATGTAGGACCTTCATCAGAGGGGAAAAAAAACATATATATATAAAATCAGAGAAAATAGGATGGACGGAAAAAGATAAGAAACAGATACCCCTTTTATTTATTATATATAATTGACAATTATTTTCATATAACCCTTTTTTTTTCAATTTAGTACACATATATCTCACGCGATGTATCAATCACAAGGGCTTTCAGGATAAAGAACTACTAAACCTCGTTAAATTATAATTTTTATATAATTACTAACTAGAAGAAGAGAACTCATAGATACTTATAAGTCACTTTGATTCCTTATATAACTATTATGAGTTGTTTAGTAAACGTATTTCATTTGCATTACGTTAACGTAATGCATTGAATACATTTTGTATTTAAATAAAAAGTATTCATTCTATATTTGAATGTAATGTGTGTTTATATGAAAAATATTTAAATTATATTTTAGAATTGAAAAGTTAATATGTGTGGTAAAAGTAGATAGAAAAAGTGAGATAAAGAGAAAATATAATGGGAATAGAAAAAAATTATTTGCAAAATAGTTTAGAATAATAAATGTATTTGAGGTACTGTTAAAAAACATTATATTTGAACGTAAAACTTTTACATTTGGATGAAAATTGTATTATATTTAAACGCAATATGAATGCAATACCGTAAATAAACTGACCATTACTTAAGAAAAATAAATTCTAATTGTGCTCTTCCCCTTATGAGACGATGTTAATCACGTTCTTAATCTCTTCAATGACAATAATTAAGAGTGTCTACTTAATTCATCAACTTGCTCAATCGTGGCTTGGATTACATTAAGAGACTAATGGATTTAGATTTCGTCACTTCAAATCTTGTAAATTACATTGTAGATCAAGGGTTTTTATTAATTGTAACACTTACGAATTCACAACATATGTATAAATATATATACATTTATAGAAAGTAACATCGAAAAGTGATGAATACTTTGGTTTGAGTTTGTAATTAACGTATAATAATTGCGATAAATTGATTGTGTTATGAGAAATTATATTTTATTGAACTATTTTATATTATAGTACATTTGCATTAATTTTCATAGGTTTCAGATTGAGGGAGTATTTAAAAGGAA
This sequence comes from Antiaris toxicaria, assembly GCA_035233585.1. NCBI lineage: Eukaryota > Viridiplantae > Streptophyta > Magnoliopsida > Rosales > Moraceae > Antiaris > Antiaris toxicaria. The sequence continues at coordinate 24,680,082 of CP141160.1, read as the reverse complement.
TGCTTGAAGGCATTGTTTTTAGGTTGAAAAAAGTTTGTTTTGAAAAATATGTTTGGAGGGAAAAAAAACTATTTAGAGTGAAAAAAATATAAAATTAAATTTTTTTAAAATATCTTTTATTCCTCTCAAAATTTTATGTAATTTAAAAAAAAATATCTCATTTGGACTTGTATACACAAAGTTATGGACTTTTAAAATTTAAAATTTACTGTAATATTTTGAAGAAATAAATAGTGAAAAGTAATGAAAGTATTGGAAAAAAATTGGTTTTGGAGAAGGCAAAACTTACCCCAAACACCCCTCGAATTTGCTAAAATTTGGTGTTTATAATTTGGATTAGACCAGATTAAGAGTTTAATGGATTGGTAATATATAAAGAAACAATTGTGGATTGGATTATATATTATGACTTAAATGTTATAATCTCATTGTTTACACCATTAGAAATAACAATATCTATCAAGTTTAATATTTTTACCTTTTCACATGACGTAAAATTTTCTTAAACACCTAAATATCAAAATTCTTTACCATATATTAAAAGTACAAAGTACACTTTTACAATACCTTTGTCTAAATTTATCAAGCTATCACATGATTCTTCCAATACTCATCACATAAAATTTTTTAAACTTATTTTGCAGGCATGAAGTAAGTGCTACTCTCCAACTAATTTTTTTTTTTTACCCTTGATAATTATAATACAAAAAATATTGCAATTTTCAAGTATATGCCCCTATAATCTCACAGTCAGACACACGATCAAATATCTTTTCAAAAATAAAGCCTTGTTTAGAACAAATTTTTTAGACCTCATCGTTTTAAATGAATGAAATACTTTTGTATTTGAATAAAAATTATATTGTATTAAAATGCAATATAAATTAAATGCTGCAACAATGGACTCCCTTAATCATCATAAATTTTTTAAACAGGAACAATATTGCTATTTTTTAGATTATTATTAAAAATAATTCTATAAAGAAAAACCTAAATATATTTAAATATGTTATTTTCACCTTAAAAAGATTATAATATTAATAAACATATCGAGCTCTTCTACAACACACCTTCGTAAATGACAGACAATCTAACAATGTCCTAAATGACAAGGGTGATTGATAGTTCAATGACTGGCAATTTGAAATCTTACAAGACACCAGTAATTTGATATATAATGACAATCTGTTATCTTTAATTAAACCTGATCAATGTCTTCTAAATTACAACGTGTAAAGGATTGGGTTGACTGTTTTATATAGGGCAAAAATTTTACTGTCAATATTATTTTTTTATTAATGTTTTGTTTTTGTGTTTTTATTTTAGTTTTATAATAAAAGAGATGGTGCTCCTACTTTCAGTTTGTATTTATATTTGTGTTATGCTCGAGTTATTTCCCAATGATATTATTCAGTTAATTCTGTTAGGCTCTGTTTGGTAAGCATATTGCGTTTACATTACATTTGAATACAATGCATTAAATGTAATTTGTATATAAAAAAAAGTATTTACATTATATTTGTATTTGAATATAATGTGTATTTAGATAAAAATATTTAAATTATATTTAAATAATGAATATGATGTGATGGATAAAAATAAAGAAAAAGGGGAAAGAGCAAGAGAATATATGATGTGATTAAACAAAATAATAAAAAAATAATAAATAGTGGTTATATTATATTTAAAATGTGATATGATTGACATTTAAATATAATATATTTATAGTTAAATGAAAATTACATTACATTTTAATACAATGCAAATATAATATTAAAAACAAACCTAACCTTAATAATAAAGACTAAGCAGTATTTTATTATAACCTTTGTGCTGCGACTGTTTTTTAATTAATCAAAATATTTCATTAATTATAGATATTTTTTTAAATAAATGTTGTACATATTCAATTATAAAATTATTAAAGAATTCAATATATTTTTCCGTTATCGATTCTCAACTTATATCATTCTTTTTAAGCTTCATCTGAATATATTAATAAAATTGATTTTAATCAAAAATTACGTCTCTTGTATAAGATTGTTTCATCGTTAGTATTAATGCTTGTACTGTACTTAATCCAAATGATTGTTTCCCTTAAAAAAATATTTTATGATGCTTAAATAAATAACCAAGAATAACAAAATTATTAAATAAATAATTTATTAAATTAAATATTTCATATTAATTAGGATAAAAATCCCAACATAATTTTTATGAAATATAACCCTACGTATGAATATAAAAAATATTTTTATAAAACTGAAACTGAATGAATAATAAATATTAAATTAGAATAAATTTTTTAATATTAATTATCAAATTGAATGAATAATTAATATTAAAAAAATTTATAACACTTATATAAATAACAAAAAATAGTAAATAAATAATTTTATATTAATTCAATTTCACAATATTTTTACAATTCTACGATCTTTTTGTAGCACTGAATATATTATTAATATTAAAATATTAAATTAAAATAAAGATTATAATATTATATGTAATAGATAATGAACAAATGTAATATGAAATTATACAGTTAACTTTATTTAATCCAACCATTTAGAAAACATGCTGTTTAATTTAGTAATTTATTATACAATAATATTTCCTTCAGCTATTTGTTACAAGAATACCACTACTTCAGTAAATTTATATTTTTAGATCGGCCTGATTGGAAAGGTAACAGATCCCAAATTAAAAAAAAAAAAAAACCCGACTTGCTCCACAGACAGACAGTCTAATTTGAGAGAGTGTTTAGAAGAGATACTCGAAGATATTATTTTTGAGTTAAAAAAATATTTTGAAAAATATGTTTAAAAAAAAATTGCTTGAGATAAAAAAATAAAAAATTTTAAAATTAAAAAAAATTATATATATATTATTTCGTTTCACTTGAAATTTTATGTAATTTAAAAAAATTATTTTATTTAGACTTATATACACAAAATTATAAACTTTTAAAGTTTAAAATTTACTGTAATATTTTGAATATGTAAATAATGAAAATTTGTGAAGTTTAAAAAAAAAATTGATTTTGAATGTCTTCAAAACAGGTTCCAAACACCTCCTAATTAGTGAACAGTCAAAATTTATCTAAGTACTTGCATCACTTATTTCTTCTATATTTTATTATACCCAGCAAAAAGAAAAATCGTTTCCACAATAAAACCTAAAAAATGCTTAATCACCTTGAAATCACCAAAAACTAAAAACAATTATGGGACCCAGGTGGAGTCGAACCACCAACCCCCCAAACTGAATTGTCTGGGTGCTCTGTCCTGTTTGAGCTAATGGATCCATCATCATCAGAAGACTCAAACAGACCAAAATCATCTATTAGAAAAAAAAACTTTTCAGTTCATAATTCAGAAATTTCATTTTTTATGTTCCAATTTTAAATGTAAAAATAATTTAGGATATTTCTATAGTTCTACATAATCTATATTCATAATTTTAAAGAATTTAGATATGAAATTTAAAAAAATTTGTATTAAAATCAAAGAATATTATAAGTTACAAAAATAGAGATAAATAGAAATATATAATTACAACTAAAGATAAAATTAAAATAATTTTAAATGGACACTAACAGCTTAAAAGACAAAACATAAAAAAAAAAAAAGAAATATATTAATACAGAACTCCCTCGCCTCTATAAAAGTTACACCTTTCATATCAATTTTGTCAAAAATGATTGGCTATAAATATGTTAGATACCTATAACTTGATTGATAAAATAGGATATCTCTCAGGAAAAAAATTTTTTTTTTTTTACGAATGAACAAGATAATGAAGAATTATCTATAGATAAAAATCATAATTATTGATGCAGGGCTTTACAACGTAAAAAGGAAATCCCTTAACGTGAGTAAAAATGACCCCACAAAAAATAACAATATAGAGCACATATAAAGGAAATTGTAAGAATACTTCTGGGCATATGATACGGATTTTTACACACAAAAAAAATGTAAAAATAACCAATCCAATGCACATACTTAGGTTCTTACCCTATGAATAAATTTTTGACCTAATATTACTTTTCACTTCATCACTTATATTTCAACCGTAAGAGGACAAATATCTTAAAAAGTAATTAAGATAAAAATCCTAAACATGTACTAAAATAACTATTTTCAGAATTTCCTCCTATTTCTGGCCGCTCTTTCCTCCACAACTTAATGCTTCCATCAAATTACAATTTTATAATCACTCGCAATAAAAATTTTTAAAATAGTAAATAAATAATATTTTTGTTAACTTTTGGAGACAAAAAAAAAAAAGCCTTAAAAACACCTGAGCTTAACAATTCACTTCACAAATTTAAAGCCTATTTGGATGAGAGATCCGTTTTTTGAAAATAAAAAATTTTTAGATATGAAAAATAAAAAGTTGTTTGTAATTTTTTTTAAAAGTAAAAAGTCATTTGAATGGATAAAATTTTTTTGTTTTTAGAGAGTTCTTTTTTTAGTTTTTAAAAATGAAAAATTTTAGATGTTCAATTACGAAAATTTAGGAAGATTCATTTTTCTTGAAATAAAAAATATTCATTTTTCAAATTTGAATGTGTTAAACAGACAACGGGTTATTGTTTAGTTTAAATATTCTTAAGACCTACCATGTATCTTTATTGATTATAAAATAAAAAAACCATACCAAAAGGGTTTTATAAGTATTAAATACTTATCTATTGGGTGAATTAAAAAAGGACCATTCTTTATTTTGCAAGACTCTTAAAAAACAATTTACCACATTTAAGATTCAATTTACCACACCATATTTAATCAATATAATATTAGTTAAAAAAATGGAAATTAAAAATAAAATAATTTTAAATGGACACTAACAGCTAAAAAAACAACACATAAAAAAAAATATATATATTAATACAGAACTCCCTCGCCTCCATAAAGTTACACCGTTCATATCAATTTTGTCAAAAAATGATTAGATATAAATATGTTAAATACCAATAACTTTGATTGATAAAATAGGATATCTCTCAAAAAAAAAAAACATTTTTTTCTTACCCAATGAACAAGATAATGAAGAATTATCTATAAATAAAAATCATAATTATTGATGCAAGGCTTTTCAACGTAAAAAGTAAATTCCTTAATATGAGTAAAAATGACCCCACAAAAAATAACAATATAGCGCATATATAAAGGAAATTGTAAGAATACTTCTGGGCATATGATACGGATTTTTACACAAAAAAAAAAATGTAAAAATAACCAATCCAATGCATATATTTCAGGTTCTTACCCTATGAATAAATTTTTGACCTAATATTACTTTTCATTTCATCACTTATATTTCAATCGTAAGAGGACAAAAATCTAAAAAAGTAATTAAGACAAAAATCCCAGACATGTACTAAAATAGCTATTTTCACAATTTCCTCCTATTTTTGGCCGCTCTTTCCTCCACAACTTAATGCTTCCATCAAATTACAATTTTATAATCACTTGCAATAAAAATTTTAAAAATAGTAAACAAAAAATATTTTTGTTAACTTTAGGAGACAAAAAAAAAAAAAAAAAGCCTTAAAAACACCTGAACCTAACTATTCACTTCGTAAATTTATTGTTTAATTTAAATATTCTTAAGACCTACCATGTATCTTTGTTGATTATAAAAAAAAACCCTAACAAAACGGTTTTATATGTATTAAATACTTATTTATTGGGTGAATTAAAAAAGGACCATTCTTTATTTTGCAAGACTCTTAAAAACAATTTACCACACCATATTTAATCAATATAATATTAGTTTAAAAAATGGAAATTAAAATATGTAATAGATTATTAATAATACGACATATAAACTTAAGCAAATAGTTATATTAACCAGGAAATAAAATCCCGATATGTCATATAACTCGACTTGTACCTTCTCAAGAAAACTTCGAACTAAATAATATAAGTATTTGATATTACCAGAATATAAAGGGAACCAATTCTTGAACTCCACCAAAGAGGCCAAATGTTGATAATTGAAAACACTTTTATAGGCTTCACACTTAAATATTGGTTTCACATGGAAGTAATAATTCTCAAGTACTGCATATATCCAACAAATTCGCATATCCCCCTACAATATAGACAAAAGTCAACATAAACAACAGGATACTGAAATTTCATCATTTAAAACCAAATTGAAAAGCACCGTGTTTAGCTCCTGTTTACAAGGAAAAAAGTGATGCATTCAACTAGACGAACTTTAAAATGAACGGACGACTTTAAATCATATTTCAAACATCACAAACATAATCTTGTTGAATAACCTCCAAAAAAATAAGTACAACACATCGCATTCTTGCAGGTGCAAACTGACAACCAAGTAAATGTATAAAGAATCAGAACCAAGTACAGCTAGTGTTACATGCTTAGCATACCAGTCTCCCGTACAAATGCTATTTAAGATTGATTAAAACATAAAAACCTTGCACAGCCACAAACTTTTACACACTGCAATATGAAGCATAAATTAACATAAACAGCGGAGCTGCAACACAAGGGATCATATAAAATGCAAAAAAAAATTCTAAAGCACAACCATGCAACATTACTTACAACGATTACAGGTAGAGGACAAATTGAGACCTTTGACAGCAACACATCACACTACGCAATATGTCTCTTGCTTCGCATGTAAAAATGCTATCCCCAACACGAGTTCCTCAGAAGTCGATAACAGCTGCAGCATTCCATAAATGATAACTACTCCACAATAGCAGCACAAGCTGACTGCAACCTTACAATTGCACTCAAGTAAATATACAGGCGTTGCCCCATCTCAAATATGATCTCCCGTTAATCACATACTTCAGGTCCACACATGTTACATGGCCAGTGTCTCTAACAGCCACCTCTACCATTCCAAATTCTAAGTACTATTATTGAATAAAAAATTGCTAACAAACACAACCGTTTGAAACAATCAACAGCATAACACCAGAATTTTACTCGAAACAAATTGTATCATTAACGAACACTTTTGGCGGCGTTTGATTTCTTCTATCTTATGCAAGTACGCTTGTTGGTGAAAGCTAATTTAACAAATAAAGCAGAATCATGCCAATAATGAACTAGTGCGTCATATCTTACACGTTACTATAAAATTATGGCTAAAAAAAGTAAACGGAAGCAGAGTTGCTCTTTTCTTTTCGTTTCTTTTTTTTTTTTTATCGAGTCGGTCAATAAATTAGCATATTACAATGTCATAACGAATTGAAATTGGGTGATAGTAACAAACTTCATCCTTTTTTTGTTGGCCGAAAAAAAGGAAGATATTAAATAGGGAAGTGATGAGTAAATATACAAATTGAAGAGAAATAATTAATTATCCCTTGTAAAACACATAAATTTAGCTACCAGATTGTAAATTGCGTGCACAAAGAATTAAATTTATATTGATAACTGAATCGCAAGACATTAGAAATTATACCTCTTATTTTGTCCATTGAAGCTCGCTGGCTAACCAATTTGTAACAGAACCTGACGCTAGCCGAATAACCAATTGGATCCAAAAGCTGAAATATCAATTACCTTTTCTGTGTTTGTGTTGATTATTTTGTGGGAAAATTCATGATCGAGAATCCCACACCAGGGATGGAGAATGAGCGATATATATATATATATATAGAGAGAGAGAGAGAGAGAGAGAGGACGCGCACACACACACGTTGGGGGAAGAGCCGGCAAAATAAAACTTTTATTAAAAAAAACTCCCGTACCATCTCCCCCCAACAAAACCAAAAAAATATAATTTTATTACGATATTTGACCTGCCATGCAAGCGCACCCGTCATGGCAAAGGTCGATTATAAACAAAAGTATAACAAGTGCATATATAACCCGGCACATATTGCTCTACTTGATAATCAATCTATATAAATCAAGTTTTGAAATGATATAACGAGGAAAGCAACACAGAAAACCATCAAGTAGTCTACCAAAACCTTTATAATTCTAGGTCGCCGCGACATGCCTCCTATAACTCCGACCGGATGCGAAGCAGAAGATTAAGAAGACAATCAATCACTTTCCTCATAGATCGAGAATCTGAAAAATCGGAAAAGATATGAACACCAGATTAGAATAAAACCAACAGGTTTATAAGCAAGAAAAAGAGAAATCACAAAAGGCGATCGCTCAAATACCTTACGCAGCTTGCGGAGATCAACGAATCTGTTGTTTCCTTGCAATGATCGGCCATTGGAGTTCTCCGATACCGATCATCGACTGTTATAACCTTCTCTCCTAACATAGGAATCAACCGCATGACGCATCGATCTGCCTAAAAGAAAACCAAATTGATCTGGAATAATCCAAAGAAAAGGAAAAAGAAGGCATATCTAAAAGAAAATTCTACAAATCTTACTGGAACTCGATGCAAATTCAGAGAAGGGATCGATAATTCACCTTGAACTATGTGCTAATATAACATCTCGATTGCGCAGATTTCAAAGAATGCAACCGGAATACATTTAATCTTCGAAGTTCGAAGACGAAGGATAGGAAGAGAAGGAAAAAGGCTTCGCAGAGAAGCGTGAGGGGAAAGGCGGCGACCTCAAGTTGATCGGGGCTTTGAGGGATTCAGATGGTTTTATATCTCAGCGTAATCCAGTCTTCACTGATGACCTAATGATCAACGGTCAGACTCTCGTGATTAAAATAGAGTCGGTGCTTTTAATTGCGGCCCAAGATTATTCCGCGAAGGTTCTGGATTTAACTTTTGACGGACGAGATAATCGCTACCTTTTCTTTTTCAGTTTGATGATGTATGATTTTTTATTTGACCTATTATACCACTTTAATAAGAATGAAGATATTAAAAATATTTATAATAAGTAATATATTCGCAATGTAAATAATTAATTTAAATCTGATTTTTCAAACAGGTGATGTATGTACTAAATAAATAATTTTACATATCTTAAATTATTTCATTAATTTTTTGAAAATTATTATTTTTTATAATTTGATTAATTTTATAATAATTTTTTTGAAATATAATCACACATGTTAATATAAAAAGTATTTTTTATAAAATTAAATAAATAATCAATATTAAATTAAATAAAAAATTAAAATATCAAATAAAATATAAAATATTATATTAAAAAATTTATAACATCTAACAAAATACGCATAATTAAACTATAATACATAATATAATGTAAAATTATAAATTTAATATTTTATTATTATAAATAAAGGAGTTTATCATTAGATAACTCACATTATTATTATTAATATTATATATTAAAATTATTAATATTATATATTAAAAGAGAACTTGATTAACTGACATCTAATAAAATATACATAATTAAACTATAATAGGTAATATAATTCAAAATTATAAATGTAAAATTTTATTATTATAAATAAAGAAATTTGTCGTTAGATAACTCACATTTTTATTATTATTATTATTATTATTATTATATAATATTAAAAGAGAACCTTAGTCAGTGTTTATTAAACAATATCCCCTTAAGGATGACCTTTCATATTAACTCACGAATTTATTATTAAGCTTGGATTGAATAACCAATTGAGTTTCATATTTATCCTTGAATTTGTTATTGAACTTGAACTAAAACACCAATTTCCTGATTTCTTAGTTTGTTTAAGTATCTATTATTGGTGTTGACTTTCTGGATTTACTCTCATTATTACTGCACTTAACTTGAATTATTAATTATTTGATATTTTAGATATTTTTTTAATTTGAATTTACAAACTTACTCTCTGTTTTTCTTCTCCCTCTCTTTTGTTTAGTGTAAACTTTTTGATTATTTAAAATCATATAAATATAAGATCAAATAAAAAATTCTTACTTTTTCTTATTTTTCTAAATTAATTATTAATTTTAGAATACAATAAAAAAGAAATAAAAAAACTATAATATAATATTTTAAGTTCTATTATTATATAAATATTCAATCTTATTATAAAATATTTTAACATAATATACGTAATATAACTTATATTTAACATATTTTAATCACATAATACAATAATTTACAACGCACCATGGTGTCATCACGGACACCATTACTCGTCGTTTCAACTACAACATAATGGTGCTGTTTTATTTTTAAGACATTCCTCAAAAAACAATCATCTACTTACCCAATAAAATCTATTATTTATTATAACTAATTAAAAAAAATGCTATTTTTTTAATTTTTTTTAAACAGCTATTTTTACTCTACTTTCCCTAAAAAAGGAGGTGAATCATAATCGCCAAAAAAAATAAAAACTTACAAAACAAATATGCAAACTTTTTATGATACCATACGACATAATTCTAGTATAAAATACCTTAAAAAAAATTATCGTCTAAAAATATTCAAGCCAAATGTTAACCACTGACCCAGGTGAATTTGAGCTGAATTATCTGTGCGCTCTTTCATACTTGAGCTAATGGATCCATCATCATAATAGCTTAAAACAGAAAAAAAAATATACTCTCATAAAAAATCATGTTCAAGTTTCATATTATAAAAATTTCACGTTATATGTTTTCGCTAGTTTAAAATATAAAATATTTATAATTAAAAAAAATGAAATTGAGAATTAATTTTTTAAATTAAAAAATTATAAGTTTCAAAAACTTAGGGGGTGTTTGGGAGAGGAGGCTGGAGACGTTATTTTTGAGTTGGAAAAAAGTTGTTTTGGAAAATATGTTTGGGAGAAAAAACTGTTTGAGGTGAAAAATAAAAATTTTAAAAATTTTTTTATAAAAAAATATCAATATATATATTATTTCGTTCCTCTTGAAATTCTATTCAATTAAAAAAAATTATTTCATTTAGACTTGTATACACAAAGTTATAAATTTTTAAAATTTAGAGTAAATTGTAACGTTTTGGAGATAGAAATAGTGAAAAGTGGTAAAATTTTGAAAAAAATTTGATTTTTAGATGTTGGAAAATAGTCCCCAAACGTCCCCTTAAAGATAAGTACGAAAATTTTCGTACAATATGGGAAAAAAAATTTAATGGACTTAAATTTAAAAAATAAAAAAGAAAAAGAAAAAAGGAAAAATCTTCATACACAATCTACCTCTTCTTCACCAAGGCAAATATATATATAAGTGCTTCAAAAACTATATATATATATATATACAAAACTCTTGGGCTAGGTGTACTTGTTCCAAAAACCTGCCGAAAGAAATCATTTAAGCTAATAAATCCGTCAACATCATAATTGTATAATATAATAAAATAAATTATAATTGTGACTAACTACATGAGCGGAAGACTTCCTTCAGATTTAATCATATTTTGATCATTACAATAGTCTTGAAGAATATCATCCATTTTAGTTTGGTTGACAATAGGTGCAGATTTTCAGAAATTAGGAATAATACAGCATTTTCATGCAGGTGCAACATTTATTACATAACCAAGTAAATGATTCAAAGATAGTGTCACGAGCTAAGCATACTAGCTTATTGTACATATTGCATTATAGAGATATACTGAAACATAAATGCAGTACCGTGGATGCAAAATTAAACTCTGTAAGACCACAAAATGTACTTATAAAGATCACAGTAGAGCACAGGTTGAGACGTAGCCTTGCCTGTAAGTGCTCAATTTGAAATAACATCCTCCGTAATAGCCGTAAGAGCAGACTGCAAACTCACAATTACGTTAGGAAAAATCCATAGGTTCCCCCCACCTCTTAAATAGTTGATGCAACCACCACTTCAGGTCCATACAAATTTCATTTCCAGAGTCTAACAAATACTTCTTACCATTCTATGTTCTAAATCACATTATTGAATATGAAGACGCTTACATGCAACAGTTTCAAACCATTCACAATTTTTTTTCAATTTTATGGAATTATTCTTATTCGTACAAGTACCTGAACAAATATAGCAAAATCATGCCAACACAAAAGCTAAATACAAATTAATCCCGAACCCTCCCTAGTAAAATTAGGTCACGTATCATATTTACCAAACGTATGCTACCGTCAAGTTAATATCTAAACATAGCAAACAAGCTCTACATCTTTTTCTTTTAAATAAATAATGATCATTACATTCGAATATTAAACTATCAAATTTGAATCGGAGTAATTGTTACCGCAAATATAATTTTCCGTATTCAAGCATATACCAATTTTATGATGACAATAGGTTCAAGTAAAATGCAATAAATTAATAAGACCTCTAAAGAAAAATTTTATGAGGATGTGACTACCGAGAGCATAAAGTTGCATGCCTAAAGAATTAAATTGGAGTTAATAACTGAAGCGCAAGCTCAGTCATCATACCTCTTAATTTTGGTCCAATTCATTTAGATAATACCTAGAATGAAAAGGAAAAAAATAAATACAAATCCGATGATCACTCAAAACTAGATTTTAAGTTTTTTGATTCTTTAATTATTATAATTAGAGATGGTAGTCCTAAGAAAAATAAAATAACATTAACATATGTAAACACCGACTACTATAACAAAGTTTAAAAATTGTCTTATATGTACACGTATTGTAGCAAAGTTTAAAGGGATGTTTGGTTCATGGTTTTAGAAGTATAGTTTTAATGTCTCAAAGTCAAAATATATTGACCTTATATATTTCTCTAAACTTTCAACACTACTTACGCGTATTCTCATACATTAATTTTTTATCACATATTTTAAAATCTAAATCCTATTATTTTTATAAGAACTTTTTTCTAAAACATTTGTCCCAAATAAAATCTCCAAGATCATATATGATTTTCAAAACCAACATCTCCAAAAATACATCTCCAAAACTCTATCCAAACACCCTTAAAAAAATTGTGTTGTGTGCACTAACTACTGTAAAAAAGTTTGAAAAATTGTGTTGTGTGCACATAATACAAAATTTTCAAACTTTATTAAGGTAGTAGTACTCACATCACAAAATTTTCAAAATTTTCTTTTGCTACAGTAATCAGTGTAAAATTTTCATACGATACTACAATGATCAGTATATTGTGCGCATGCATTAAGTTAAAAGTAATTCAGTTAAAAGTAATCGAATATAGTAAGGTGCATTGTGATTTACAAAATCAGAAAAATAAGTACAAAATTTTTTTTAAAATTAGAAATTAGAAAAAGAAAAAAGAAAAATCTTCATATATAATTCCCTCTTATTCACCCAAGCAAATATATATATATATGAATGCTTCAAAAAATATATATATATAAATACAAAACTATTTGGGCAGGTGGACTCGTACCAAAAACCTCGGAAAAGAAATAATTTGGACTAATGAATCCATTAACATCACAATTGTATAATATAAGAAAATAAATTACAGTAAACAACTATTTTATTAAATTAGAAAACTTTTAATACATTTAAAGCTAATTCAATTACTAGATTTGTGTTTTGCTACAAAAATTCTTAAGACCTATAAAGAACTTAAAAAAGAAAAAATCTCTCTGTACCCAAATTTTGACGTGCTTCAATAAATTTATAAGATGAATTAAAAATAGCCATTCTTTACTACACTAAGATTCTAAAACAGATGCTACATAAGTTTCAAATTAATACAATTAACAGGTTACTTTTACAGATTTAAATGTTCTATAAGTTATACTAATTAATGTCGTGTTCTTAATTAAAATAATATAATTTTCAATCAGGAAATAAAATTTTGATAACACGACTCGATAGAAGCCTGCAAACTAAATAACATAATTAATATTAACCAGAAAATGGTAACCAATTAATTAACTTCCACCGGAGTAGAACTAGAAACGTTGGTAGTAATGGAATTAATAATTCTTCATTACAACATATCTCATTAATTTCGCAGAATCCCCAATAATGATAAACAAAAGTCAACACAATGGTATACAAAAATTAAATTTCATCATTTAATCAAATTGAAAAGCACCGTGCTTTTGGCTCTGGTCTTGCAAGGACGAACATGTTGTATTCAAGGAGACTAACTACATGAGCGTAGACTTCAAGATTTGATCATATTTAGATCATCACAATAGTCTTGAAGAATATCATCCATTTTAGTTTAGTTAACAATAAGTGCGAATTTCCAGAAATTAGGAATGATACAGCATTTGGCATGCAGGTGCAAAATTTACTACACAAACAAGTAAATGATTTAAAGAATTTGAACCACGTGCAGATAGTGTTACGAGCTAAGCATACTAGTTTATCGTGGATATTGCATTATAGAGACGCACTAAAATATAAATGCAGTACCATGGATGCAAAATTAAACACTGTACGACCACAAGCATAGCAAGCTCGGCAATGCACTATATAGAATAAGATGAAAGACAAGGGATTATATGATATGCAACAAAAATGCTAAAACACAACCACACAACATAACTTACAGGACCACAGTAGAGCATATGGGGAAACCTTTGACGGCAACTTAAATCACTACAAAGGAATGATATCCATTTGCTCAGGTCCCTTAGAAGTCCATAACAACTGCTGCATTCCATAAATGATAAATCTTCCACAGTAGCAGCATAAGCAGACTGCAAACTTTCAATTGCACTTGAGGAAAAATCCAATGGTTGCCACATCTAGCACATAATCTCCATTTGCTCGATACAACTACCACTTTATGTACGTACAAATCACATTCCAGAGTCTTAACAAATACCTCTTACTATTCTAAATTCTAATATTATTATTGAATAAGAAAATGCTTACACATACACACATTTTAAACCCATTCAACATTTAAAAAAAAAAAATCAGAATTGTCTTCGAAACAAACAGAATCATTAGTGTATACTTTTTCAGACTACCCTTTTTTTTTAGTGCATGCAATGTAAATTTAATACTCCATCCAAATACATCTTAAACTTTTTAGTTGGAGTTGTTTAATTTTTAAATTTTTCTTCATTTTGAAAAAACAAATTAAAAATTTTTAATTTACAATGGTGTTTCAAATAAGGGTTTGATTTAGATATTTAAAGTCAGATTAACAGGTATCGCGATATTTAAAAATTTAAAATACCTTCAATTGTAATTTTCATATTTTATTTTCAAAAATATTAAATTTTAACCTCATAATATGATTCTCATTAAAAAAATCCATAATATTATATATTAGTTCTTTAGATCTTAACTTAACACATCAAAAATTTAATAAGAGATGTCAATTTCTAATTTATTCTTAAAAAAAAAATTAAAGAGAAACAATAACAAAAAAAAAAAAAAACGATTGGATGCATTGGTGTATAACTATATAATCCATTTGAATTTTTATTTCTTAGTAATAGTCAAAATGAAAATAAAAATCACATAAAAACTTACAATATACGGAGTCTTTAACATTAAGGACCTTCATCAGAGGGAAAAAAAAAAAATATATATATATATATATAAAATCAGAGAAAATATGATGGACGAAAAAAAAAAAGTAACAGATACCCACTTCTATTTATTATATATAATTGACAATTATTTTCTTATATCCCTTTTTTTTAAAATTTAGTACACATATATCTCAAGCAGTATATCAATTACAAGAGCTTTCAAGAGAAAGAACTACTAAACCTAATTAAATTATAATTTTTATATAAATTCTGACCGGAAGAGAATTCATATAAGTCACTTCGATTCCTTATATAACTCTTATGAGTCGTTTAGTAAATGTATTATGTTTGTATTCCGTTTGAATATAAAGCATTGAATACATTTTGTATTTGAATAAAAAGTACTCATTTTATATTTAAATGCGATGTGTATTTGGATAAAAAATATTTAAATTATATTTCAAAGTTAAAAAGTTGATATATTTGGTAAAAGTAGATAGGAAAAGTGAGATAAAGAGAAAATATGATGTGAATGGAAAAAATTTATTTTCAAATATTTTTGGAATAGTAAATATATTTGAGGTATTGTTAAAAAGTATTATATTTGAATGCAGAACTTTTGTATTTGAATGAAAATTATATTGCGTTTAAACGTAATGCGAATGTAATATCGTAAACAAACTGGCCATTACTTAACAAAAAGAAAATCTAATTATACTCTTCTCCTTATGAGATGATATCAATCACATTCTTAACCTCTTCAATGACAATAATTAAGAGTGTCTACTTAATTCATCAACCTGCTCAATCGTGGCTTGGATTGTATTAGGAGACCAGTGGATTTAGATTTTGTCCCTTCAAATGTTGCAGATTACATTGCAAATCAAGGGTTTTTTAAATTGTAACACATACGAATTCATAATATGTGTATAAATATATATACATTTATAGAAAGTAGCATTGAAAAGTGATGACCACTTTGGTTTGAGTTTATAATTAATATATGATTATTGCGATAAATTTTAATGTTATAGTTTAGTTCATTATAGAAAACTTAAATTGATTGTGTTTTGACAAATTATATTTTATTGAACTATTTTATGTTATAGTACATTTGCATTAATTTTCATAAGTTTTAGATTGAATTTGCTAAAATTTGGTGTTTATAATTTGGATTAGACCGGATTAAGAGTCTAATGGATTGATAACATATTAAAAAAAAAAATTGTGGATTGGACTACACATTATGACCTAACTGTTGTAATCCCATTATTTACACCATTAAAAATAACAATATCTATCAAGTCCAACATTTTTACCTTTTCTCGTGACGCAACATTTTCTTAAACACCTAAATATCAAAGTCCTTTATTGTATATTAAAAGTATAGAGTACACTTTTATAATACCTTTGTCCAAATTTATCAAGCTATCGCATGATTCTTCCAACACTCATCATATGAAATTTTTTAAACTTATTTCGCATGCGTGAAGTAAGTGCTCTCCAACTGTATATTTTTTTTACCCTTAATAATAGTAATACAAAAAATATTGCAATTTTCCAGTATATGCCCCCAAAATCTCACAGTCAGACACACCATCAAATATCTTTTTGAAAATAAAGCCTTGTTTGGAGAAAATTTTTCAGACCTCATCTTGTTATTTAATCCAAAACTTCCAATAATACATCTAATTTTCTCTCTCTTCTATTTTCAAAAAACTCAAATTTTAAAAATCTATAACCTTCACATTTCAAATAAAAATAAAATAATTCTTTTATTAAGATGCACACAACAAAAAGATAAATAAAACAATATCTATTTATTTTTTTCCTAACACGTTTCAAATTTTTACACTGCTTTCTATGTCACGTAACATTTCAAAAAGTTCCCAACCTAAACTTCAAAACTCTAACTCAAAAAGTTCCTCAAAGGGACCTAAAAATGATAGAAGGAAATATAATATTTTTTATTATTGTTTGATACAAAAAGATGGAAAGAAGTGGTTTATAGTTACTACTTTATTATTTATTTATAATATTTAATTAAAACATAAAAATTTTTGGTATTATCATGTTGTTAATTTGATAATTTTCTCTCTAATCTCCATTTGTTAAGTGATTACAAATGTTTGGCCACAATTATAATAGTTTTTTCCTTCTAGTTTCTTTCCATGCCCTTTTTTTTTTTTTAATCCTAACAAACAAAATCTTTTTTTTTTTTTTAATTTTCTCTTCCCAATCTCTACACCTTTTCATTTTTTCAATTTTCATCCTTGCCAAACATTGTGCATGGGTCCCTTAGGTTACAAAAGCCCATGGAAGCACCGCCCATCTCCACCATTGCGAGGTCTCTATACCCATTGAAACACCTCCGTCTTTACCTTGAGCAAATGTAAAATTTCCAATAAATTGCTATGAAACATTTCGTTTTTTTTTTTTTTTTTTTGAGGAAGCCATGAAATATTTCTAGTAATGAACATTATATACTATCTCTCCACCTTTTTTTCCCTCTTCCCTGCCAAACGGAGTGTGAGAAAAGAAAAGAGAGATAGAGCTTAGAGAAACACCCTAATTAGGTACTTGATTTTGTGAAATCCAATCTGCATTGGGTATATCCCAATTTAATTTTAATTTCAATTTTAATATTTTTACTTTTGTTTTTCCCCCTTGACGAATCATTTCGTTTGGTTAACAAGGTGGTTACTGGTTAACATAAAGGTTGTTGGGAATGTGAAATATGGGCAACACTTCGTCCAATTGGATTAAGTTAAAACCGAAAATGAAAAAAATAATAATTCATTTACTATTAGGGTGTTTGGCGGGCACAAAAATTTGCCTCTAATACAATTTTTTCATCTCACTTGTCATTTTTCATTATTTACACATTTAAAATATAACTGTAATTTTTAAATTTTAAAAATTCATAACTTTACATATGTAAATTCAAATAAGATGATTTTTTTTAAGTTGTATAGATTTTTTAGAGGAATGAAATAATATCTATGTTAATATTTTTTCTTAAAAAATTTTTAAAATTTTTTATTTTTTTACTCTAAATAGTTTTTTTTTCTTAAACTTATTTTTCAAAATAACTTTTTTCCAAGAAAAAAAAAAGTCTCCAAAAGACAATCAAGCGAGCCCTTGATAGATTCAATACCATATAGTTTGCATAGCTTAAAAGATTGATACAAGACACGGGGTTGACAAGGCAAGAGAATGATACATCAATTCATTGTTATTTGTTGGAGAACTCTTAATCGATTGGCCAATTTCCCTTAAAAAAAAAAAAAAGTTTAGCAAGTGTCATAATCAAGGCACAGTACCAACAAATAATTATAGTTTTTTTCTGAAACATATTATATACATCATTATTTTTGGTTTTATGCCTTTCATTTCTACTTACTTAGGGTTCGTTTGATGAACGCATTGCATTTACATTGCGTTTGAATACAACGTATTGAATGCAATTTTTATTTGGAGGAAAAGCATTAGCATTGCATTTGAATGCAATGTGTGTTTGGGGGAAAAGTATTTGAATTGTATTTTAATAATAAATATGTGATGTGATGAGTAAAAGTAGAGAGAAAAAAAAGAGGGAGAGAGAATATATGATGTAATTAATAAAAGTAATAGAAAAAGTGAAATAATAAATAGTGATTGTGTTAGATTTAAAATGTGATGTGATTGGTATTTGAATGAAATGTTTTTGTATTTGAGAGAAAATTGCATTGTATTTAAATATAATGTAAAAAAAAAATTATGTCCCAAACGCCTACTTAACACCGTCTTGAGCCCCTTTAACGTCTTAAAGCCTAAAAGATTGGCCCACTCATTCACAAATCACAAAACAAAACCAGTGCTAAAGTTCACAATAAGGATCAGGTGGAAAACATACTTTTAAATGTGTGTTTCTCAACGGGGTCCTGATTGGTCGTATGTTCTATTTTGTTGGTTGATTTGTTTGTTTTAATTTTAATTAATCTTACGAAGCTCACCAATATACGACGATTGCTTTTTGACAAATGCCAAGGACATTACGTCCCACATGTGTAGAGTAGAGGGAATGTCCTCTTTATAAGTGATGCGTTTCTTGACTGCCAACAACCCGAAAGACACTTTACCCACTAAATTTTGTAGATACTCAACTACATTTAACAGAATAATTTTAAGAAAAAAAAATGTCGTCATTACCCAGTACAATCTTAAGATAGTTATATTTATAGGTATTTTTACAATACAATATCGTTTAAATATTATTCATTTTTTATTATTAGATCGTATTAAAATTACATTAAAATAAAAAAATATACAATATAAATAGCTTATTAAATTGATATAGATATAGATATTTATAGGAAAATTTAAAAATAAGACCATAGTTTATTATTTTCAATCTTACCATCGAAATCTCCTTGAAAAAAAAGAAGATAAAAAATTAAATTAGGACCAATCAACTATCAATTTCAATAACTTAGGCAACAAATGCATCTATCACAACGCAATTTCATTCAACAGATATCTACCAATTCTTTGTGTCTTCGTATCGTTAGGGGACACAAAAAGGGAAATTACAGAGAATGAGAGTGAAGAATCGGATGACTGATAAAGAAAAGAGAAACAAAAAAGAGGAAACTTGTAACAGAAGGCCCTTTGAAATCCCTGCGATTGCTTAGATTAGAATAAAAGTCAGCAAAACATCTCTGATGTCTGAGAGAAGACAGAGAGAGAGAGAGAGAGAGAGAGAGAGAGAGAGAGCTAACGTTCACGTCAAACTAGCGGACTATTAATGAAAAAACAAAAAGAGAAAACCAAAAAATAAAAAATAAAAACACAAAAACAGAAAGAGAATTGCCCCATTTATTACTATGGAATTGACTTCCCACCACACCCAACTCCGAAAGAATCACTCCAACTGCAAAAGAGAAAAACAAAACAGGGAACATTTCTTCATCTTTTGTTTTCTTATCTGCAAAAGAACTAGCCGACACACATTAACGTAAAACCTTTGCAGGGAAAGAAATTGTGGTTGAGAAGCTGACTGACTTAGCTCGGCATGGCGAAGAGATCGGATTTCGCTCAGAAGCTGTTGGACGATCTCCGGCTCCGAAAAGAACGAATGGCTGCTTCATCACAGAGCTCAAACCGTTCCAAGTCAATGGCTATTATAGGTAAAAAAAAAAAAAAAAAAAAAAAAGAAGAAGTATTTGTTTGCTTATGTTCGTATATTTATTTGCAATTGCATGGCACATATCAGTGAACACATTCGTAATGTTTTGTCATTAAATAATTGATATTTGCATGTGAAGAGTTTGGATTTCTGTGTCTGTGCCTGAGACAATTCTAGTAACTTCACGATCAAGCTATCTCAACTTGGTTTATGGTGAACATTTTTTTTTTGGATGATATTTGTTAAAAGCAGTTGGCACCACGAACTTCCGAGAGAAGATTAAACATGAATCGAATTTGTGGTGTCAGAAAGAATTGAAAATTGAATGATTATCATGTTAATGATTTTGTTATTGATTGTAATTTTTTCTTTAAATATCGATTGCCTTTCTCATTGAGACTACTGCACTACTGTACTAGACAAAGTGCCAATGTGATATCAAATTAAAAACTATTAATTATTTTTGATCTTCAGGTTTCTTTCCTCTGATTTTCTTCTTGAACATCAGAAAAAGAGAGATATGAGAAAACTTGCTTTGCCTACCTCCTCTCTCTCTCTTGTTTTTTGTTTTGTTTTTGGATTTGTTACTGAATTTTTTGATAAAAGGTACATTTTTATTGATTTTTTTTCCTTGCTCCATCATTGCTCATACGTATAGATGCATATTCTTACGCCAAACAAAATTATAGAGGATCCAAAGACATGAGAACAAATGACATGGTAAGTAATCATAACTTAATAACCATAATTATCTTTTTATTACTTAAATCGGAAAAAATGAGATTCATGTACTCGCAAAAAAATAAAAAATATAAATAAAAATAATCTCTTACAGATTGGTTCCAGAACTGGAAATGCCCAGACTAAGTCCGACATCAGTAGCAGATCATCCATTACTAGAGAAGCAGCACAACATATTGTGCCTTATGGAGGAGGTCAAGGCTCGCAACAAATGGGAGATCTATCCATGGCCTTGGCTTTTGCAATCGAAAACGGCGGAAAAATTAAAAGGACAGACTCATCCACCAGAAATTCAATGCTGGGATTTCTACAACAAATTGGCATGAGACCAATAGACCTCGGCAAGATGGAAAGAAGAAGCAATGTGAGTACTCACCGGGCTTCGACTAGCCAATTGCCCGCCTTTTCTCCTCTCCAAATCGAAGAAATATCTAAAGGGGCGCAGAGGTTGAACCAGATCCTCAGAGCCTGCTCTAATGGCCTTAACTTCGACCGATATTCCATTGAAATTGGAAAGGAACTACTTAAAGGAGCCATCGATTTGGAGAATTCCTTGAAGATGCTGGTCAACCTGCAAGAAGCTTCAGAGTACATGGCTACCCCGCAGAGAAAAAACCAAATCAAATTGCTTGATGAAGGTGAAGAGGACGAGGAAAGCACGGTGAATATAGCCAAGGAATGGCGATTAGACCTCCCAAGATTCTCCTTTGACCAAAGCTCAAGATACAATATTCAAGAACTTGAAAGAACTGGCCTCAATCAGAGACTTCCAGCTCTGCCTGATTCTAGAGAACGAACAAATAGTAGCTTAAGATCAGTTTCTCACAGTCGATCGGCAAGTTATGGCTCTAACATCAAAAGCGTTTCCACATTTTCAGAACAGAAGAATCAACCAAGTTCATCAGAGTCTAAACCAGAAAAGGCTAGGATTCCGAATGTCATTGCAAAACTAATGGGGCTGGAGAAGCTTCCTGAAAGCGAGAATGCAACCAACACCGCGCACAAAAGCTCTGGTTCCAAGCCAAAAGATGAAGGGGAGAGAATAAGGAAAGCCACACAAGAGACAGCCAAGATTGTTGGACAAAAAGCTAAAGGCATGGAGAATCAAGCGTCACCGAAAAAGCAAAAAGTACTAGTAGAAGCTAACAAGAACCATGTCGTCCACAACACTTCATTTGTGTTTGTAAAGGAAAAAAACCCGCCTTCTAACTTCAGCTTTGAGGTTGTTTTTGATGATGAAAAACCGCCGTGGGAAAATTCGCAAGGGAACAAGGCGGCAACGAGATCAGAGAAGGCAATAATGAGAAGAGAAGATCACCAAAGTGTTGTAATACCGATTAAACAGGACACTGGAAATCGAATGGTTAATAAGGAAAAGGAGAGAAATCAAGAGATAAAGAAGAACATGGAAGTACAAACACGTACCAGTTTTGAAGCTTCACATTTAATGCAACAAAAAGGACAAGCCGAGAAACAATCCCCAAGTCGTCACAAGAAAATACTTAACCATGTGGAGATCCAACAGCCTCTAATGCACAGGAAATCAGTATCTGAAGAAAGAGACCTGAGTGCAAAACAAATTTTGCAGACAAGGAAACACAAAGGAAGCGAAAAAACGTCAAAGAGTCTAAAGCAGAACCAAGAAAAGTTGAATAAGAAAAGTACAAAGAAACCTGCTACTACAATTTCAATCCAATCTGAAGGGTTTCCTAATGGCAGGCACCAGGATGATTTAATCAGAGAGAGAGGTACAGCTGAACTGAATGTTGACAACGACTCAAAAAATTGGATCCCGAATCAAAACTTGTCGCCAAGCGTACAACCGGAATCAGAATCGAGAAAAGAGCGTGCTCGTGTTCCACCAGCTATGGATGAGAAAGCTGTCCATGTACCAATAGTGCACAAAGCAAAAATTGCTCCAAAGGTGCAAAAAATTGAGTCCCCTCGGAGGATCGAAGAGGTTGTGGCTAGAAGAAATGGAACACCGAACAACATGACAAGGCCATTGAGACATCAGAATTCTGTTCTGAAAGAAGTGAAGCCCAGAAGGCTTGAAAAAGTTAGCGGCATAAGGCTAGAAGAGGCAGAAGCATGTATCAATGAGTCCAACATGGTAGCAGCAGATGATCAAGTCATAGATTTGGCCCAACAAATGAATAAAGAAGCTGAGAAGGCAACCGCTCTGTGCATTTCAAAGGAAGATGACTTTTCAAACCACAAAGAACCTGAGAAGCAGGCTTCAAATGATACAGTAAGTTCATTTTTGCTTTGCCCATTGAATGTGAAACCATACTAGATATTAAATTAAAATCAAAAAGAAATTCTGGAGCCTACTTTAAATACATGTCCATAGTTTTGCTTAATTACAATAATGCTCCTTTTTTTTTTTCCCTTTAAACAAAGTGACTTTCATTAGTTTATGAAATGTACGTCTGATTAATCTATTTTTAATTACAAAAATTGATTCTTAAATTTTTAAGAAATAGATTTTTTTTATTTTAACAAAATTAAAGGCTTTTACTAAAGTTGTGCTTTAGAAAGAACCATTTTTAGGATATAAATATGCAATAAAATATACATGTTATTTTTGTGGTGATAATGTTGTTGACTGCCATCAGTCCCAAAAAGTGGTACCAACTGATCAGCAAGATCGTGTACTTGTTCGTGAAGATCAAGTCAAATGTCGCTTAGATGCTCCAAGTGAACTTAATGGTAAGTACAGTTTTTTCCATCTGTTTGTGTTTTCCACTCCAATTTGCAAAACTAATTACTTCCTACTCCAAACGGTAAATAATCAACAAAACTTTCAGTATCTAATTAAACTCCTTTGTTATAATTAAACTCTTTTGTAGCTTTCTTTGAGTGATCAAATTCAGATTTCTCTGCACTAAAGTAAAATTTTCTCTTCCTAATCTAAAAAGTCCTACATGGAAGAGACATTAAAATGCACTTTATAAGCTTAAAGAGACTTCATTACCCTTTCAAGAGTGGAAAAGCTTATTAACTGCTCAACACTAATTAATGTCTTTCCCATGTGAGACTTTTAGACTAGGTTGTCAACATCCTACAACGTTAAGGGCCCATTTTAGAGGTCAAAGTCTATGATTCTAAAAAACTTTTTTTCAAACACATCATCTTAAGTGTTTTCAAACGTATCATCATTTTTGACTGTTTATATTTCTAAAACGTTACTGTAAACTCCAAATTTTAAAAGTCCATAACTTTACGTATACAAATTTAAACGAGATAATTTTTTTAATAAATTACATAGAATTTCAAGAGAAATAAAACAATATCCATATTGATTTTTTTTAATTTTTAAAATTTTATATTTTTTCAACCTAAACAGTTTCTTTCCTCAAATATATTTTCTAAAATAACTTTTTTTCAACCAAAAAAAATAATGTTAAAAACATTGCATCCACATGGGCCCTAAGTTTATATATATGGGCAAAACCCAACATGAATCTTATCGTTAAATAGAAATATTATTGTTCGGAGAGACATTGACGTTTAAGAAATTATGTCGTTTTATAGTTTGGTTAGTAAAATGTTGTCGTTTTCCTTTTTTTTTTTTTTCTTTGAAAGATTTCCGTTCTTCTCATCTGCACTTGGTTTTTCATCGTTCACATAAGAATCTCTGCTATCGAATGTTGCAGGAATTAATGGGGAAACCGTAGACATCTTTCCCCCACCGGAAATAAAGCATGAGATAATCATCGAAAGTATCGAACCAATTAGCACGCCAGAGCCAGAGCCATTGACAGAAACAGAGAGCCACCTCAAGCAGACGATCATCAAGAGCCAACTGTTCCTCAACACAGCAGAAGCACTCTTCAAACTCGACATTCCAATCGAAATTCTTCACACCAACAGCCACGACCATCAAGACCATCATCATGAAGACAAAAGGCTCATATTAGACTGTGGTTATGAACTAATGAGAAGAAAAGGAAGGAGGCAAGAGCTGGCCGTTCATCCTTGCGTGAAGGTTTCAATGGTAAGTTTCGTCAAGATAACAACCTTTGATGGGCTGGTTAGAGAATTAAGCAAGGGCTTTGAGAAATTGAGATTGTACGGTAGAAACGGGAAAGAAGATTGTGAAGCTGATGAATATCTGCCTAGAATGCTCGAAAACGATGTCTACAACAAAGATCCGGTCATGAATTGCATGTGGGACATTGGTTGGAATGAGAACATGTTTGCATTTATTGAAGTGGACGAGGTTGTTAGAGATGTTGAGAAGCATTTGCTCAATGGGTTGCTAGACGACATCACAGGAGAGCTTTTCTATAGCTTAGTGAGTGTTTCCTGATCATTGATCAGAATAAAGAACAACCAAAACGCCCGGAGAAGTTTGTCTTGGAAGATTTTTTTTTTTTTTTTAATCACCGAAAGGAGGGGGAAAAAAGGAAGATTGGCTGGTTTGTTTTGGTTTACAAAATGGATAGAGGAAGAAAATTACCCGAGTAATGTTTAATTAATGGAACACTCCCAATTCATATGTGTATTTTGAAACCATTTGTACCGAAATTCTTTTTTTTTTTTAAAATTGTCCAATTATTTATTAAATTTTCTATTTTACTGATTATGGTGACATGATTTATGGGTTGTTTGGATAAAGTAATTCAAGTTGTTTGGATAAAGTAATTCAAGGAAAATGTTGTTCTATTGTAATGTAATGAATATAATATATATTTCAACGTTTTGTTTTTATATTACATTTAAAATACAATATGTATGTGAATTATTAATAGAAAAATAAGAGTTTGTAACGTGAATAATAAAAAAAGAGAACAATTAATTCTACAGATTCCTTTAGTCTATCGATCCGATTTCATTTTGGTTTTCAAACTTTTAAAACTGTTTAAAATGTCCTTTGATTTATACAAAATAGTTCAAAATGCTTTTTTTTATACACTTTGGTTAATAAAGTTAAAGATATTGCTGACATTAATTTAATTATCAGATTCTTTTTAACTTTAAAATTCTAAATAAATAAGAATGAAAAGGAAAATATTTAATGTAATAAAATTAATAGTTTAGTTTATATATTAATTTAATAGTGATAAAAAAGAATAATTAGACAGATTTATTAAGATTTTCTGATTTTAAAGATACTACTGAAAGAATAAACTTAATAAATCTTATAATAAAGAAAAGAAAGACCAGTTAATGTACAGAAGAATACGATATAGGATAATATAAATTTATTTCTGTAGCATAAAGAGTAATTAATCAGATACATAGACATTTTTATATGGAAACGCTTATAATACCATAACTCAGGTTAATAAACTATTTTAAAACAAAAATACTATTTATTAATTAAAATATTGATAAAATATAAATAAACTTTATTGTAAAGCAATGAGGATTAGAAAAAAAATTTTAAAATCCATTAATCCCTCTTGGTTTTTCTTTGCTTTTTAAGATTGTCAACACAGAAAAGAAAAGAAGAACATCACCTTAAGGGTTTAAATGATGCATGATTTGAATTTAAAATAAAATGAAATTTTAAGTTTTCACTTAATGATTTAGTTATAATTTTTTTTTTTAGTTAATTTTTCAGGAAAAAAAAGTAAAGAGAAAAGAGGAGAAATACAGAGAGAAAAATGACAGAGGAGATCGCCAACAAAAAAAACCCAACCGATTTTAAAATTTTCGCTAAAATCCTAGGTGAAGCCTCTGCCTTCATAGCCACCCATGAATGCAAGCTCAAGAAGTTCTAGTAGCCAACCTTGAATTTGATGGGTTTTGGGGCTTTTGGTTCGTGGGTTTTTTTCTTTTTTCCTCCTTTTTGGGTTCTTCAGTTCATGAATTTGAAATGGAGATCACTTTAGATTTTTGCTTAATTGATTTTGAATTCTTGAGTTCATAAATCTGCGAAAGGCAGCCAAAGCAATTTGGGAATTTTTATGTTCATTTGGATATTTTCATTGAATTTTTTAATTCGTCGGTTTCGGTTCTTTATATTTGATTCCATTGTTGTCTTGGTAGATTTGACATAGCAACTTTGATTTTGGGCGTATTAGATTGTATGTAATCAAAACAGAGGTAGAAGTTGAGTGAGGAAGAAATCGCATGCAAAGTTCAATATTTTTGTCTTTATCTAAAATTTTCTTTATGCTCAAGATCTTAAATTTGTTTTTAATTGGTATTTTTCCAATAATATGATTTATATTTTAAAAATTCTTTAATTAATTTTAATGATATGCCACGTTAGTAATTTGTTAAATTTATAAAGGAAAATAAGTTAAAAAGGTAAAATAAAGGATTTTATGTAATTTATAAAACAAAACAAATGATTTTAAAAATTAGAATATCAAAATAAAATATAATACATGATAATTTATATAATTAATTTAAAAAAATATTAAATAATAATTATATTAGATTTAAAATTTAAAATAATATATATTTAAATTAATGCTTTACAAGATAATTGAAGACTTTAAGCTAGTCGGTGACTTCCAAAACTGCCAGTGTAGTCGGGTGACACGTGGACGCTAATGGTGGTGGGTGGTTAGCCAAACCATATAAGTGACTTTCAAGCGGTTTGCAGTTTGCAATTTTAGGTTCGATCAGTAATCGAACCACGTTAAGAGAGTTAAAAGGGGGGAAAAAAACCGAGTCCTTTTTCTTCTCTGGCAGGTTTTGGTTTCAGCCATGGCCAGCCACCTCCCTGCTTTCTAGTTTCTCCACAGTCCGGCCAATTGAAATTGAAAGAGACGAAAGAAACCCTACAGACCCCAAGCCAAGCCCTACCCACTAAGCCATTAGCCAAGCTAACCAACCCAACCCATACTAGTATATTAGCCGCCCAAACCCTTTAGCATCTCCTTCTCATTTTTTTTAATATTACTTAAGTGGAACAATCACGATATGTAAATTTTTTTTTTTTAAGATTTTAAAAAGCAACCATAAAAAAAAAAAAACACCTCTACCGCATGCCTCTTTTCTCCTACTCCTAATTTGTTCTTCTTGCGTTGCTGAACTAGTTGGAAGTCGCCAATCACCACTGAAAGTTTGCCGTCTTCTTCCCTCTAACCGAGTAGCACTGACTAATTTGCGGGCAATTTTTAGTCGGTCTTAACACACGAATTGAGTGGTGGCGATTTCCAATTATGGGAAATGTCGAGGTGCGGACAATCACCGAACCAACAAATTTGGCCAGTGACCGACCAACGTACGCCCCTAATTTGAATGCAAAAAATATCTACTAAACAAACTTAGTATTGAATCCCATTGCAGTGTAGATGCAATGGTTGTACTGTACAACTAGTTAGACCTATAATTTAATTTTGATATTTTAAATGATATCTAATTAACTATATTAGATAATATTATTTGTCTTAGCGAGATGCTAAACATTTATGGGGATTCGAAGCAACAGCTAACTCCTTTTTATTTTTATTTTTTTAAACAAAAATTTTAATTAGTTTTTTATAAAAAAAATAACTCCAACTGAAAAAAAAAAAAAAATCAACTCCAACCTATATATACA
This sequence comes from Antiaris toxicaria, assembly GCA_035233585.1. NCBI lineage: Eukaryota > Viridiplantae > Streptophyta > Magnoliopsida > Rosales > Moraceae > Antiaris > Antiaris toxicaria. Next base: position 24,651,348 of record CP141160.1, on the reverse strand, counting down.
CGTCAAATGTATGCTGAAAAGTTAGTCATAAGAACATCTTAAATTTTTTGTACGATGTAACATAATACGATTAATCGACATCGATCAATATATCAAAATTATTTGAATTATTTAATTATAAAAGCAAATGAAAATATTAAATGTCATAAATTTTTTATAAGAAAATGTGTTTTTAGTTAACTAATAATACGACAGATGAAGAAATATACACATATAGCTCGCATATGTGCGCATGCTTGTCACGTGGACAATGAGTCATTAAAGGTGCTTTTGGTGTTTATTAAGCCCAGTTGACACTTATCGGATGAACATGACACGTGTCATGTAAAAGTTAAATATTATAATTTATAAGTATTTTATTTATTATTATTTATACAAACAAATATAATTATTCTAATTTTAATTTAAATTTTAAATTTTTAAAAAGATATGATTTTTCAAAAATAATAACAGTTAAAATTATTGTTTGTAGCAACAGTTATATATATTAATTAATGGTTACTATTAAATTCATATTAAGAAAAAATCTAAAAAATATTAATTAATTTTTTTCTATTTTTAGTCTTTTTTTTCTTTTTCTTTTTCATATATTCAAACAGTATTATTATTCTTTTTAAGTGAATTTATAATTTTTATTTACTAAAAATTTTCGTGAGATTTACTATTAAAATTTAAAATAATATCTAAAAAATAGGTAAATAACATTTAAAAAAAAAAAACGTATTTCGTTTCAAGTTCTAATATTTTATCAACAAAAATTGTACAAGAAATATGGGTCCTTGATGACCCCACAGCGCCCTCTCCCCGCCTACCATCTGGCGCGTCGGAAAGGACACCTGTTTTCTAAAATCCATGGCCAACGTTGTCGTTTTAAAAGATTACTAATTTGGGAAGCTGCGGCACTTATATACTTTGAAGTTATTTATTTATTTATTTTTAAATAACAAAAAGCTTGTAACAGAGGTGTTTCAAGTATAGTTCTAGAGTAACTGAGACAATTACCAAACATACGTGTGTGCACATCCAAAACAAAATAAAGCATAAGCATACTACTTTGTTTAAAGCTATATATTTTGTTCAAGTAGTAAGATCATTACAAATTTGTGGTTAAAGTGACATGCAAAGCATAAGCATACTACTTTCTGTACACTATAAATTGTCTCAAATTTACCAAAGGGAGTGTCCGCTTTTTTTGATTCTACACTTTTAAACTCAGAAGGGGCAGGATATTTTCTTTGCTGAGAAAAGAAGAAACAAGAAAATTAAAACAAACCTGAGAGAAGATCATATCATATGACTGCGCAACGAAATGGCGTTAACGATGTGAAGAAGAAAAAAAAAAATCTTTCATCCGATCTCAGAGAGAGAGAGAGAGAGAGAGGCCATGCTCTATGAACTTCAGATTAGAGAGACTGATACGGGATGATAAACAAGAGGGAAAAAGAACTCCGGCATTCAGAGATAACGACAGCCGGCTTCGTTAATAAACATAATAATAAAAAATTTGGGCTAAACCAAGACGCATGACGCTGGCTGTGGTCGAATTAACTGGTTTGAGAAGTCAAGACACTAGTAGCAACAAAAAACACGTAAAAGGACGTTTGAATAATCTATTATGACCGTACTATATTTAAATATAATACCTTAAATATAATATATATTTATTTAAAAATAATTTATATTATATTTAAATTTAATATTTATTTAAATAAAAAATATTTAAATTATATTGTATGTGATATGATCGGTAAAAATAAAAAGAAAAAAAAAGAGAAAAAGAAGGTATGTAATATGATTAATAAAAATAATAAAAAAGATAAAATAATAAATAATGATTATATTAAATTTTAATTGTAATATAATTGATATTTATATATAATATTTATATATTTAAATAAAAATTATATTATATTTAAATATAATATAAAAATAATATAATAAATAAGCACCTTATGTGTCCTGTGGTCAATCGCACGACATGAAAAAAAAAGAGAGAGAGAGAGAGAGAGAGAAAAGCAAGCAGTGACACGTACAGAACCAAGCAGCCAAACGCAGAGTTGAATGTAATAATAGAAATAGATGTTGTCGGTTTCATGCAATCTCGTGCTCTGTAAAGAGGATGTCGTTTCTGGGATGATGTCGCATTCTCGAGTTTGTCTTCTCGATATTGTCGTTTTGATATCCTGTTTTTGTGATTTTGTCGTTTGGACTTTGTTTATATTCTAAATCTTGTCGTTTATTAAAGATGCTGCCTCTTTTATTACGTTGCTCTTGACTATCCGTTTGCTACACGTTTTTTTTTTTTTTTTTTCATTACATTTAAATATAATAATTTTTTTAAAATATAAAAGTATTTTATTTAAATATCAATCATATCACATTTTAAATTTAACACAATTATTATTCATTATTTCACTTTTTCTATTATTTTTATTAATTACATCATATATTCTCTATCTTTTTTTTCTCTCTATTTTACATATTACATCACATATTTATTATTAAAATATAATTCAAATACTTTTTACTTAAGCACACATTACATTCAAATGCAATGCTAATACTTTTCCTCTAAATACAAATTATATTCAATGTATTGTATTCAAATATAATACAAATGCAATGCGTTCTCTAGACGAGATCTAAAACTGTTATTTCTAGGGGTGTTCGTTGGGTGAGTTGGGTGGATTTTTGACATTTTTCAACCCATCATTGGGTGGGTTGAAAAATTTTTTCACCCACTCAATTAACCCAATATACAAAATCGACCCACCTAATTAAAGTTTGGGTGGGTTTGGCGGGTTTTTCGGGTTCGGCGGGTTTTGACAATTTATAAAAATAAAGTAATAAAACATGACTTAAAAATTTAATCACAAATCAAAATACAAGCTCAAATATTCAAATAAAGAAGTCATGTAAAGATAATAAGAACTAATTAAAACATGCTTTTAATGAATACTAAGAAACATCAATCACAAACAATCAAACCTATTTCATAAGAATAATCTCTAACTCCAATGTGTGCAGTAACAAGAACTAAAGCCAGGTAAATTGAAATAAACTTGAAATCTTGTTCCTAAATCCTAACGAAAGGGAGGATTAAGGGAGGTTAGTGACAAGTGGCGGCTAGGGCTGGGCAAGGGCAAGGCACGAGACGAACACGGGCTTGGGGAGGCAAAAATGAATACGTCGAGGGGTGACGGCCGATGGTCGAAGAAAGGGACGATTGGAAGAGGCTGGTGGGACATCGAGTTTGGTAAGGGCAAGGCACAAACTTTGGCTTGAGAGGAGGCATAAATGAGAAATGATAGTCGGCTCAACAAAATTAGCTTAGGTTAGTCATTATATTTTTTCTAAATATAAAAAAAAAATTCATTGGGTGGGTTGGGTTTTGGTCGGGTTTTAGAATTCCAACCCAAACCCACCCAATTTGACATCGGGTTGGGTGGGTCAACCCGACTTTTTTTTGGGTCTGACGTGGACCCAACCCGTCGGGTTTTCCTTGGGTGGGTTGGGTGGGTTATTTGGGTTTTCGGATTTTTTGTTCACCCCTAGTTATTTCTTGGACGTTGTCGTTTTCTGGATATTGTATTTCATGAATTATTAACGTTAAGGTGACTTGTGTCAAACCTCCCATCATTTTTGGTCCCGTCACGTATTTTGTTCTTTTAGATGTTTCTCGAGATTCCGTCGTTTTTGTGATGTTTCCATTTGTTCTTATTTTCTCTTTAACAACGTCCGTTACTAGATACCTTGTCGTTTTTAATGCGTCACTGTCAACAGGTCCTGTCGTTTTGCTGAAGTTTTTTTCTAAATGTGGTCGTTTTCCAAAAATATTGTCGTTTTTAATTTTATGGCCTTTTTTTGGTTACATTTAAACTTCGTGTAGTTGTAACTATTGTTTTTATTGGAAACACTGTCGTTTCTTCTCATCTCAATCAACGTTCTTTTTTGCCATTCAAAAAAAGTAAATTATTTTACATAAATTTTAAAAAGTAAATTCATTAAATAACTTATTATTTATCCCTTAAAAAAATTTGTTATTTATTTCTTTTAGTTTTCGTAAATTCTATTTACTTGTTTCTCTCTTTATTTATCGAGAAAATACAATGCGAACTATGTGACACCTCAACATCGTACGTGTTAAGGGGGGGAAAATCTCATAAAGAATGATAAAAAGACGCCTGTTTCTCAAAGTTATACCCGTGACGAGAAAATAAAAACAACTGTCGTAAAATTTAGGTTTGTGTCAACTTACAACACTGGGAAGCAATCTATTAAAGGTTCGGATCTCTTTGTTTTGTTAATTAACCATGCTTTTTTGTGTCTAAGTTGCCCATGATATTCGCAATGTGGAATAAAGCAGGAACATTGAAATGAAAGCCTTTAGGGAATCGCGGATCTAATAAAAACTGGTCCCCATTCAGAAAGATGAGTACTTTAGTACTTTTTGAGAGTATTGTAAAGAGGTACAACAAAGCATAATAACCTAAAGACAATAATTATCTTTGCTTAACAAGTTTGGTCTAAAAGTTCGAGATAGCAGTCTGATCAAAATAATGGTTTACTAGTTTCCTTGAGCCTTGTTGGGTCTAAAAGTGCGAGATGATGAGGTATGTGCCGGTACTTTGCAGCAGTCCCACAAAGAATTATTCTCATGCCTTTTGCTATAGATGAATACTTTTGTTCAGCTAATCCACCTACAATACTTGAATAATGATTACAGGGATAATGTTGGATTATAGTCCCCAAGAAAAATGAAGTCTTGTTTTAAGAAATGTCTTACGATCCAATTTTATAAAACAGCATAATCATGAACATTGTCATATCTCTAGTATAAGACTAATTCCTTGAGAAATCATATATAGGACCTACTCCTCCATGCTATTCATTAAGGAATTAGGTGCCCGCGAAGCCTGCTAGCCTTTTTTGCATGAAATTGATTGTGTTGGAGAAAATTTGAAGTGTAGTAGGTGTTATGTAAATAATGTTACTATGACAACAACTTTGTCAAAAGAAGCCGATTAGTACAAGACGAAGAAGCAGGTTCAAGACATAAAATTTCAAAGTTGGAAACGTGTTAGATCTTCTTTTTCAATTATTAATCTGATGATTGCTTGTGAGCCAATTAATGAATGATGCCCAAAATCTTAAGGTTTGGCCAACTTTATGCGCTCGTTTTTAAAAGCAACAAATATTCTATGCAATTATGCGAGAGGCTCCTTTTTTTACAGACTGCTTTTCTTCAAAATGCTTTGCTTGCTGTATAGTGTACTGCTCTTTTTTTAAGCTGCGCCAAGTGTTTTTCACGTTCTCCAACCAAAAGGAATGCCATTTCTTAGTTGGTAAGTAAAAACTTAGTTTGGCGCTATAGGGGATAGATTGCTAGTTGGTGTCTTAAGTGGAGACCAAATCATATGAAGTATAAAGCTCTTTTAATTTACCCTTAGGTGATTTTCTACTTGTGTTGAAGAACGAAAATCTACATTATTTATATATTATTTTTCTACGAGGAGCCTTTCACTCTCGAATATTAAAAAAATGAAAACAAATCTCAAATTTTGAACTTATGGTATATTAGGTATACACATTTAAATTGCATTGTATTTAAATACAATATAATTTTCTTCCAAATATAAAAACATTTCATTCAAATATCAATTACATCATATTTTAAATCCAATATAATCACTATTTATTATTTCACTTTTTCTATATTTTATTAATTATATCATATATTTTCTTTCTCTCTATTTTTTTCCTCTCTACTTTTACCCATCACATTACATATTTATTATTAAAATACAATTTAAATACTTTTCACCCAAACACACATTGCACAATACTAATACTTTTCCTCCAAATATAAATTGCATTTAATGCATTATATGCAAACGCAATGTAAATGTAATGCGTTCACCAAACGGATCATTAACATCTTCCATTCAAATTCATTACTTCTCACCCATCAAACTAGTCTCAACGATATAATCTACGTTCTTAGTTGATCTTTCTATAATCCCACCTTTAGTTTACCACATAACTTAAGAAATCCAAGAGAGATAATGAAAAATACGTAAGCGGAATTATGTAAACAGGAAAAAGAATCAAAATGAAAATAGAACAATAGAAAGTGAAAACAACATGGCAAAGGAGAATCGAGTTTCGGTACTTGAGGAATAATTGGTGGCTCGAGGAATAATTGGTGTTTGCTTCTTCGAGTAGGCACAACATCCATAGGATCTGCGCTCGTAGACAAGTCCTTTGGCTTTGTAGTAGTTTTTGGTCGTGAATTTATACCTCTAGTGCTAGTGCGTGAGAGAGCCTTCTATGCTTAATTGGTCACCAACAAGCAAATGCGTTAGAGTATATGACTGTAATTCCCTTTTTTTTTTTTTTTTTCTTTTCATCTAGTCTGAAGAGTTTGTGGTACGACTTAATATGAGAATTATATATATTTAATTTAATTTAAGATTTTGATTTTTAATGTTTTTTGAGTTGTATGCATTATTTTCACCTCTTATATTAATTTTTAAATTGTGAATTTCTTCTTTTCTGTTTGTAATTTTTTTCCTCATCTAAGAGTTTGCACGTAAATCTGTTTGTTATTGTTTTCCGTTTTTGCTGCTTATTCTTGCATAATCTCATAACAAATCGTGCAATCCCTTTTGAACCCATTAGAGCTTTCATCTCTTTCTCATGTGAGACAATAAATTTTTTTCCATTTCCTTTTACTAATTTTTCAATTTCATGAATATACTTTTGAAAGTCAATTTCTCATTCTTCCATTCACTATACTGAGTAAATAAATGTAAGTTTTCAATCTCTTTACAGAAGATAATACGAATACATTTTAAATCTATATTAATACAAAATAGGTCCCACTCAAATTCAAATCTTAAAATGATCATTAAAATGGATTTTATACCATTTTTTCTTTTTCCAACAAAATAATCGTAGAGTTAAAAAGGAAAGAATATGAAACAAAATTCACTAAGGGAGATGTGTATCTTTGTATTCAGTGACATGGAAATTACAAGTCCAAACATTGGATCCAACAAACAAACAAAAAAAAAAAAAAAAAAGCGCATTTCACTAGAAGCAGATCACATGCCAAATCATACTTCCAAGTTCTAACGGACACAACTCCATAATGGCTTACAACGGTCACAATGAAGGGGTTTTTACGTAAACACAAACAAGTATAATAGAGCTACTCTCCGAACTATATAGCCACCCTCCACAAATTGACAAAACTCCACCAAGAGTCTCTGCCTTTTCCCTACACGAAACAGCAAAATAAAACTCTCAATCTCTCGTCTGAATTCTGACTGGTTATTGCATTTAAAGAAGCAAAAAACTACGCGTCAAATCCACGGCAAGAACCTACAGCTTCCGGTTTCCAAATTCCCAAAGTCGGTGGAATTGTGGTTTGCTTTCTAGTCTACTTTTGTATAGTGTAACCCACCGAAAGGTCACTTTACAGTTTTGCCCCTTCTTTTCCTCTTGCCTTTTTTTGCTTTTTCTATTTCTTCCTCCCTCTCCCTATCAGACCCTTCCAGGCATAACGAAACAAAAACAGAGAAGAAGAAGAAGAAGCAGCTCTGTTCATCGGCTATGGCGATCAGACTTCGTTATGACTTGATTTTCTTACTCGTTAGCCTCTTTCTGGCTCTTAATCTCGCAAGTAAGTTCTTAGTTATGAATTTGTAAAAGAATATTGGATTTTTTTGGATGAAATTTAACTGATGAGAACGGTTTATATGTGCAGATTCTCAGTCGTTCATCGGCGTAAACTACGGCCAAGTCGCCGACAACCTCCCACCGCCGGCCGCCACAGCGAAGCTTCTCCAGTCGACGTCGATCGAGAAGGTTCGGCTGTATGGGTCCGACCCGGCCATAATCAAGGCCCTGGCGAACACCGGGATCGGAATCGTAATCGGCGCAGCCAACGGCGACATCCCGGCGCTGGCCTCGGATCCCAATTTCGCGAAAAACTGGGTTAATACCAACGTCGTCCCTTTCTACCCGGCGAGCAACATCATCCTGATCACCGTCGGCAACGAGGTCATGACCTCCGGCGACCAGGGCCTGATCAACCAGATGCTTCCGGCGATACAGAATGTCCAGAACGCGCTCAATTCGGTGTCGCTGGGTGGGAAAATCAAAGTGTCGACGGTCCACTCCATGGCGGTGCTTAGGCAGTCGGAGCCGCCGTCGGCCGGAAGCTTCCACCCGGACTTCGTTCAGGGGCTTCGAGGGATGTTGGCCTTCAACAACGCTACCGGTTCGCCGTTCGCCATCAATCCCTACCCTTACTTCGCTTACCGGAGTGACCCCAGGCCTGAAACGCTGGCGTTCTGTCTCTTTCAACCCAACTCCGGTCGGTTTGACTCAAACACTAAGATCAAGTACATGAATATGTTTGATGCTCAGGTGAGTAAAAAAGAAAGAAAACATTATTTTTAATTTTTTTAAATAAATTATTAGATTAGTCTCTATTAATTTAAATTCGTATAACTTTAATTCATTTTTTTATAATACTTGGATTGACCCAAAACAATTACAATTTTTGTTACAATAGTCTTTTTTTGTTAATTTTTGGATGTAATATGCGTATAATTTTTTCACTAAATTGCTAACTATTCCGTTTTGAAATTTACTATTATAGGATTTTTTTAATAATTTAAGAACATTTCAGCTATAAAAAAAATTAGAAATTTTAAGAATTAAATGAGTAAATTATCTAACTTTTTTTAAATGAAATATATTTTCATATTTATATAAATTTTCTCACAAGATTAACCTAATGATATATCCATTTTCTTAATATTTTGTGAGAGATAAAATTAATGAATTATCTTCACTAAAAAAAGTCGGTGAAGTATTATTCTTTATTTATTTATTTTTTTTTTCATTTCTTGTGAAAAAAGTGTTCAATATTAGTATGTTACCTTTTTATTTTCTGAAATGAAATTAGCATATTTATTGAGATGCTAACAGAAATTTGGTGGGCTATTGGGCCGGGTAACCTATAGGTTGACGCCATCCGCTCCGCGTTGAACTGGTTGGGCTTCAAGAACGTGGAGATAGTGGTTGCGGAAACGGGCTGGCCTTACAAAGGAGACAGCAACGAAGTGGGGCCAAGTTATGAGAACGCCAAAGCCTACAACGGTAACCTGATCGCACACCTTCGGTCGATGACTGGAACCCCGTTGATGCCTGGCAAATCAGTGGACACTTACCTGTTCGCCCTCTACGATGAGGACTTGAAGCCTGGCCCTAGTTCTGAAAGAGCCTTCGGCTTGTTCAAGCCTGACCTTTCCGTGACTTACGACGTTGGCCTCTCCAAGTCCAGCAGCGATAACCAGGTGTATATTTATGTATGTGTGTTTGCCTTTTTTCTTTTGACACTTGTTTGCAATCATGCATAGACATGATTTTTTTTTAATTTTTTTTTCAGAGGCCTAGTCCTAGTCCTAGTACAGGTACAGCACCAAAGACCCCGGTGAGTCCAGCGCCAAAGCCGAATCAGATGGTGTGGTGTTTGCCAAAGGCAGGAGTTTCGGATGCGCAGTTGCAGGCCAACATAGATTATGCGTGCGGACATGGGATTGATTGCAGTGCGATTCAACCAGGAGGCGCTTGTTTTGAACCAAACACAGTGGCTTCTCATGCTGCTTATGCCATGAATCTCCTTTACCAAACAGCGGGCAGGAATCCCTGGAATTGTGATTTCTCTCAGACAGCTACTCTCTCCTCCCAAAATCCCAGTATCTCTCTGTCTCTCTTTTGGGTTCTTAAATCATTTCATTATTAGCTTATGAAGTTTGATTCTGATGAGCATTACAAGAAGTTTTCTTCTCTCTGTTTCTGCAGGCTATAACGGTTGCTCTTACGCTGGTGGGAGTACCTGATTTGTCGAGACCTGAGAGACCTTTAGCTAGCTAGGAACCAGTGAGCAATTTCATAGAGGATAGGAATTTCAGTCCCCTTTTGATATATGCTCTGAAATTATTCTACTGCGTGGTTTGTGGTGTGTGTGTGAGGGAAATGTTAATATATCCAAATCTAATTTATGTTGGGAAGGCACTAGGCTTTCTTACATGCATGTATGTTTGCATACGTAAATCTACAAGGAAACTGGAGATTGAGATGTGTATGGTGGTTGGTTTTGTAATCTCTTTCCTAACATTTATATGACAAATGTTTTTTCCACAAATCCCGTTTTTCTTTTTCTTTCCAAATCCCAGCTGCGTCACTTTATCATCGACGTCGAAGTCGACCCACCAAAAAAAAAAAAAGTTTTTAATAATGAAAACGTACCTTTAAAAAAGCAAAAATTACCTCCTTGATTACCTCCTATTAAAAAAGAGACAATCGTAATATGTCGTTTTGAGTTGTGGACCGTTTCAACTCAGCGATTTTGACGATAATAATGATAACAATATTTTCTTATTGAGTGCTAATTTGAGCATCTGACTTTCTGCGCTCCATAAAGGTCAAAAGACGTCCAACTTTTGGCAACAAACTTGGATCAAGTTGTTCGTTAGGGAAAGAGAAACACAACGAGGACCAAAAAAGCGTACAAAATCTGAAAAGCAAGAAGGAAAAAATGGCGACAAGAGAAAGGAACAGGGAAGCGGGCATGGAGCTTCTAATTTCAGCTGTAGGAGTCTCTGCAAATGAAGCCTCCAAATCCTCCTCCCCATCCGACTCTCCACTTCCTTCCGTTTCTCATCACTCCGGCAGCGAGGTCTCTCTCTCTGTAGAATCCTTTTTCATTTTCCGTTTCTCGCTCTATAATCTTCTTTCTAATTTTCCGGTTCTTTAACTTGCTTTTCCCCTTGGATTGAGGAAAATGTGGGTGAATCGTAAAATGATCGCAGAGGATCGTGCTTCAATCTTTTGTCAAAGAAACAACGTAAATTTTTCTTGGCGAATGTGGTTTTTTATTGATTTCTATCTCTGAATTATATCGTAAACTTGCAATTTTGATTTCAATGACGTTCCTGAATTCCACTATGATCATGTTGAGAAAAAATGAGAATTGTTCTTCACATTGTTTACTTGCGGGGGGAAAAATAATAAATGATTGCAGTATTAGGGATTTTTAACGTATTCGTAGTCAGATTTATGCTGAATTTGTTCGGTTGAATTTGAATGTGCTACTACCAGGCAGTGCACAAATTCAGCATAAATCTTTATATTTTTGCACTGCCTTCTTTTCATATTTTACTTAAATTTCGGAGATAGTAAATATAAAGATCATTATGAATATCGTTGTTTTGTTTTCCCTGTTTGTAGGCGTTTTCTAAAGTCATAAGGAGCTGGGCTTCAAAGAAGTTTATGACTGGATGGTGAGTTCTTTCCTGTGCATTGTCCTTATAGAAGGGCTACACTTCAAGAACTTTTTAAATTCACAACACCATGAATTAAAAGAATCTATCAACTTTCCCGCGTTATTGTCCTGGCAACTCTCCACTTTCCCACATGTTCGGTTTTCTTCACGAAACTCTTGTTAAAAGTTTTTGTGAAACATAACCTTATCCTTGTTATTTTTACCTTTAAATAAACATACAAGAGACGATCATGCATATGAGTAATGGAAAGATTATTCAGGCATTCTCATGAAATATCTGACGTTCTTTGCAGTGTCATTCTTTTTCCGATGGCCATCACATTCTACATCACATGGGGTTTCATTTGTTTCGTGGATGGATTCTTCTCTCCAATCTACAGTCAGCTCGGGATCAATATTTTTGGTAAGAAGATTTTCATTCACTTTGTTTATGTTCCAGAGAAACAAACTGTTAGAGCTTTTGCATTTAGCAATTTGCTCAATCAAAATCTCTGCCAGATGAACAAATCGAACCACACGAGATACTTTTAACATTATGTTTTTTACTTTTCCCCTTTTGACGGACCTCATCCCAACGAATTTTAAGCAATCAGAACAATTTGTCTAGTCAGCTGAATTTTTAACAGGATTTGTTGAGGGCCTTTTTAACCTTTTAATTTATGCAGGTCTTGGATTTGTTACCTCTATATCCTTCATCTTCTTGGTCGGTATCTTCATGTCGTCTTGGTTGGGAGCTTCTGTTCTCACTCTTGGAGAATGGTTCATTAAGAAAATGCCTTTTGTAAGCTACATATACGCAGCATCAAAGCAAATAAGCGCTGCAATATCACCAGGTAATGACCAGTACATATACTCAGCTCCACGTTGTTTTCAAAACTTACGAAGCTATTTACGCTTACATTATACAGATCAGAGCTCCAATGCCTTCAAGGAAGTGGCAATTATACGGCATCCACGTATTGGAGAATATGCATTTGGATTTATCACTTCTTCGACGGTCATTCTTCAGCAGAGCATTGGTGAAGAAGAACTCTGCTGCGTTTATGTGCCTTCAAACCATCTCTACATAGGCGACATATTTCTCATTAGTTCCAAAGATATTTTGAGGCCAAATCTGTCCGTTCGTGAAGGGATTGGTACGAGTTTCTTGTCGATATGTTTGATATGAAAATATATTTAACTCATCCATGAATCTCAAGGTAGTTTGGTCTTTGTTTTTCACTGGTGCAGAAATAGTTATCTCAGGGGGTCTGTCAATACCCCAGATATTGACTACAACGAACGTACAAGCAACCCCATCTGGAAGACTTAATAACCTTGCAGCATAGCTTAATAGTGAAAATGTAAGTGACATGTTCTTGTTCTTGTTCTTTTTGCTTTTCTCTTGCTGGGAAAATGACTATTGGCCATATATGTTTTAGCTTAAATTGTTAAGAACGGTAATTGTTTAACACATTTTATGAACTTAATGTTTGATTAGGAACACTCGTAGGCAAACAATATTCAGTGAAGAAATTGAAGAGGCAGGGAATCGTCTTGCTTAGATGGAATGAGTCGAGTATGAAATTCGAGTAAGTAAGATAAAACTGTTGTATAGGCCTCACGTGCGCGACAAAAGGGAGTTAATGCAACCTGTACTGAAAACTATATTTTGATGCTTTGCATACAGTGTTTACGACCAAACTGGCCTTTCCTTGTTTCCTTTATTATTATTATTTTAACAGTACATGTAAAAAGTGCCTATATTCAACCTTGATTAGCTCGCTAAGCCTGGGTCAAAACTCCGCTCAAGTTGGAAGGTGGTTCAGGGATGAAACGCCGGTAGAATAAGCAGAGGTCAAGTTCGCAATCACACATAGATAATGATTACCAAGGGGCGAAAAAGAAAAAGACAAAAAAAAAAAAGGGGCACGAAAAGAATCCCACAAGCCCCTGCACACTTGCGACAAATGACCAAAATGGGACCCCTTTATACTTTGGAGATGAACCATGTTAGACTTCAAAGAATACAGTTTTTCCCCCCTTCCAAATCATTGACTAACGGGCTTGGAACAAGGGTTTCATTTGAAACACACTTTCTTTTCCAGAAAAACAAAAAATAAATAAATAAATAAATCAACAAACAAACAAACAAACAATTTGCACGGGATTAACAACTCGTCTTTTTCCTCGGTTCTTGTTGAAATATTTCAAATCTCCAATGACGTGCAGAGCTATCAAAAAAAATGACTGAAATATAAGGTTCAAAGATTTAAGACAAAAGAGAGCCGACATAAAATGATATGATGAATTAAGACAACATAAATTCAAAGATTGTATCCCGCTCAGGTTTTCTTATAACCAGAAACTCTACCCACCGTAATGGTACACAAAATCGCTGCTTAAGCAGATAAAATAATAGCTGCTTTGCTGCGGCTCTATAAGGGAGAATAAATATCCTAAAAGAAAAAACATTTACAACAGTTCCAAGACAAAATGTATTTACAGCTGCTCTAAAACTCCTAATCTTCCGCTGTCTGAATCTCACCCATCATGATCCGGCTACTCACAACATTGAATCCTAAAGCAGAGGGGTTCACCTTTTTCCCTTTCTTCCCCTTCTTCTTGCCTCCTTTTGAAGACCCCTCAGTGACCACAGCAGCATCACGGTCAATGTCCCCAACACCAACACCGTCAGAATTCACGTCTCCAGCACTGTTTCCAGCGACATTTTGATCGTTCCGACTTTGAAATGCGATTTCAAGGACATCGGCTGGTAACAACTCTTTATAGTCCAGAAATTTGTCAATAAACTCGCGATCAGGATCAAATGACCCAAGGTTCTCTATTAGGAACACCTCAGCCTCCGATCGTGATTGCTTCAGGCAAAATTCAAGGAAATTTGTATCTATCAAGAAGAAGAGAGAGGGGACAAAAAAAAAAACATCGTTAAGTTCGACTAGAGGGCAATAATAACTTTTATGCTTTAATTTTAACCTACAGCTTGGTAATGCTACAAACTATTGTTCATTGTCTTAACCAGCCTTGAGAAAGCCAAAGTCCAGTAAAAGAAGCAATAAAGACAAGATCTAATTCGTATGCACCTTTGATAAAGAAAGGGCATACCTAAATTTAGTGAAGGTGCTTTACTTTTGGCCTATATTTAAGTTTTGATATGGTAAAATCTTCCCCAAAGCACTTTCTCAACTACCAGGAATATAACCACGAAAGTAGTTATCTTACAGTCTGCAAAGATTAAACATACCTTTCGTCCCAACAAGCCTAACACACTCACTCTCGCACCAATCTCTAAAGCCCATGGCCTCTGCAAACAAACAAACAAACAAACAAACAAAATAAAAAATAAAAAAAGGGAGGCCCGAGGTTAAAAAGAAGTGTAAATTGACATTCATAGAAAAATAATCAGCAATTACGTGAAGCTTACCCGATCTCTTGGTCATGGCATCTCTTTTCCCTTTCAGGGACGAGTGTAGAGAGCCAGGTGAGGATGAAAGGGATTTCTCGGTAGGTCTGCCACTCATTGACTTTTGTCGGCTTAATGACCCTGCCGAAGTTCCTTTTACAGGATTGTTTTTCATTCCCCAACTGCCCTGGCCCGAGAGATGAGGAAAATCTCCCCTGCTTACCAAAAATTAAAAGTAAATAAAAATCAATGAACTCAACAAACATTCCCATAAGAATCATCCAAAAATTCCTCCCATGAATAAATTACAGAACAATCATTTGATTCAAAGCAAGGAGTGTCAGTATAAGAAAGTCAACAACATTCCTATTGTGAATCAAGTTTCGAAAATAGTAAACCAAGGAAGTAGATACTGCCCTAACGTTACAGTCATACGAAGAAGTGCACCCAAACAGGATCAGTACTTACGTTAATCTTTCCTTGATTGATCAGTTGTAGACTTAAAGCATCACTACTGATCAACCAAGTAGAAAATCAACCACCTGACCATTACTTTTAAGTCATATGTATCCATATAAACATTAGGAAGGGAAAAATAAACAAAATTTCAACCACATGCAGCAAAAAGAAAAAGAAAAAAAAAACGATGTAAAAACATAGAAGCGTGCAAAAATGAGAGAATTCTTACTGTTTAGCTTCTTGCTTCGTTTGTTCAGTTGGCCCCCAGAATAGGTCGTCATCTCCTCTGTGTCTCGACTGAGAAGCACTGGAAGTAATCCGTATAGGAGATGCAGCCTTAGATGGAGATGAACCAGAAAGAGACCATGAAGGGCCACCACTGCGGGTAGTTTGAGTTGGCTGGGATTTCTGAGGAGTTGGTATCTGGTTCACGTGCTGGGCAGAAGAAACTTTTCTCTCCTGCTCCTTAAGGATATCTCTCAAGGATGTTGGCCTAGGAACCTTCCCAGAATCAGTCAACCACGCTGGAGAAGGAGAAGGAACTGCTGGCTCTCCTCCCTTCCAAAGAACAAAATCCCCCAAGGAAGGCCCTGATGGTACTGCGGGTAATACCTCCTTTTCCTGTTGTGCAGGTCGAGAGCTTTTAGCAGGGCTTGGACTAATGGGCACGTCAACAGAGGCACTTGGCACTGAGGCCTTATTTCCTGCTGCCTTAGCTTTTGCAGACTTTTTCCTACTCTTTTTAGTATCCTTGGCCTCAATAAAGTTATCATCATCCAAAGATTCTGAAAGAGAAGTCGTGACCTGTGGCAAAGGCATGTTTGATATACTAGCAGGAATATCAAAATCCCTTTCACTAGACTTCGCCAAAACTTCTTCTGCCAATAGGTCATGCAACTGGCTCTTCTTGCTCTTTGGATTCAGAGAACTTTCAAGCTTTCCGACATTCAACTCAGCATTACCACCATCTCTCTGAGTTTCCCTAGATAATTTTGGCTCAGCATTTGCCACAACTCCAGCCCAAGGTGCTGACAAACCCAAGGAGCTGACAGCGGTCGATATCTCAGACACCACTGTTTCTGTCTGTGCCTTCTTCTGTTCTTCCTGCTGAATCTCTAATAATGATTTTGCCTTGAAGCCAGGAGCTGGCTTCCATGCCCGCTGCATGGTATGTGCTTGAGTATTTTGAGCTGCAACAGTCCCAGCTAACATAGAATCACCTTCAACATGGGGAGGTTCAGTATCACGGGCAGATATACCCGCTGCTACTCTCTGAACCTGTTGGGATTCTGCAACATCCAATCCGGCAATCTTAGATTTATTGCCTCCAATGCCAAGCTCAGTCTCTAACTTAATGTCACCAGCAATATTCTCATTTTCAGACGGCTTTGCCTGTGGTGAGGAGGAAGCCTTAGATACTCCCTTAGCTTGATCAGCAGATTGTGACTTTAAAGACTTTTGCTTTTTCGACTTCTTCTCGGAAGGCTTCTTTGGCTCACGAACTTCCACATTTTTCGCTTCTGTTATTGTAGAGAGCTCACTGTTAAGCTTTTCCTTGTCATTCTTCTCTTCTTCAACAGCACCATCAGATTGCAACTTCACATCATTTGCATCCTCTGGTTTAGGCACTTCACTCATGCAAGTTTTTGCTGAAGGCATGGAAACAGGGACTTCAGGAGGCTCCAAAGATGAATCAGCAGTAGCCTCAGATGTGGCAACCGTGACAGTCTCCTCCACTCTCAAAACATCTGATGGCACCTCCAAAGTTTTAGCCCCAAGGCTGTCAGAAACAGAGAGGGATTTCTGAACAAGTGATTCCTCGTTCAACATCCCAAGCAATGGTGAGCTCCCAACTGGTGTTGGCAACGATTCATTTTGTCTGACATCATCAACCTGTTCTGCATTAGCGGCACCCCAACTTTTTTGATGCGCAATATTGTCAAACATCTGATGTGGTAAATGCAAGGAAGCTTCCGAGTTAGCATTATAACGGCTATCCTGGTTGGATTGGGAAGACAAATTCAGTAAGTTTGTGGGGAGTTCATTTTGCACAATGGGAACTGCCATATTTGAGCCAATAGAAAAAAGGTCCTGTGGCGGTTGAAGCCGAGGATCAACAGAGGCATTCCCCTTCGGTATCGCAGAGACTGGCAACTGCCCAAAAGATAGTTCACCAAAATGTTGGCGGTTCTGTTGCTCAGATGATAGAACCTGAGAAAGTAGCTGTTGCTGTTGCCTTAATAGCATTTGCTGCTCCTCCTGTTTCTGTTGCTGAATCTGTTGCTGCTTCAGCAACAGGAGTTTATCCAAAATAGATATTTGTTGCGCTGGAACAGGTGTCTGAGAATGTAACTGCATCAGATACTGCTGATGCATGAAATTTAACAATTGTGAATCTTGGGGCAAATTGGAAGACAATAGTTTCTCTGGAGTTGAAATTCCTTGTGCATTATCTACAACTTGAGGAAACAGATTAGGAAAAGATGGTTGATTCTGCGGTGGTAGCCTTTGCTGTTGGATCCCAAGAGGAGACTGCGGAGCAAAATTTTGATCATGATGCAAGTCCATTTTACTCTGTATCAGATCTGGCCCGCTTGGGACATTAAAATTTGGCCAACCAGCGAGATTATTGTTTACGGCAGATGATGATCGGTCCGACAAACCTTGGAGAACAGACATCAAGTCAGCATTTTGGGGATGAGGTTGAGAAGTGTTATCCATCATCGGAGGTATGAGTTTTGAATCAGGGACAATCTCTGTCTTAGAAATTAAGGAAGCTGGATCTCTTCCCGGCCAAAATGGATAAGGATTCGGTAATGAACGCTGCCGCTCAAGAGCCATTCTCTTGGCTAGAAGATTATCTACTCCAGATTGCAGCAAGTTAGTAGTGTTGCTTCCAACATATCCTTGCAAACCTATAATTAACAAAATGTTAGTCAATAGTAATTTGCAATTTGTAAACAATGGGAAAATATAATATATTTAAGCTATACCATGATCACACTTGTATATAAAAACCCACCTTCTGAAAAAGGAATTTTCTGAAGAGGTGTGGAGCTCATATTGTTACCAGACATAAGCGACTCCAAAAACCTATTCTCAGCTTCAGTTGTTGAGCCGTGTTTATGTCTAGATTCATTCCTTACTATATCTACATCACTTAAACTAGCTTGAAGTTTATTAACACCACCAAAGTTTGGCCGACTTGCAGCATCTGGAAATTCATTTTGTTTGGGACCAGCAAATCCAGGTGGTGGTCTAGCTTTAGCTCGTAAATGGGGCATTACATCACCGAGAGATGAAAACGGTGAATCATTGGTTGCACTTACCAAGCGGACCTGCAAATCTATGCCAAAGTATCCAGCCTCAAACCAACCAATTATATCAGCCCCCGAAAAAGGTCCTTGAACGATACCCTGAGGATCCACATAATAAAGTTGAAGCTCTTCTGGAGAGGGCTGCAGAGCTTTTATTACTTCCTGCTCCCTGTCCAAAACTCCAGATGGCTGCCTTCTAAGGATAAGATCTTCACTCTTTTCCCATTTTGCACCCTCTTTGGTGAAGGATGAATCAGCCAAATTACTTTCCCATTCATTATTAAGATTCTTCTGAAGATGTGACCAGCCGGTCTCCAGTGCTCTTGACTTAACGTCATTTGGAGTCTCCTTCCAATCATGCAAGGGCATATGTGAGGGTTCTCCAGGAGATTGAGCTCTCCACGTAGTGCCAGGATTAACAGAAACATTTTCCTGCACACTTGACATGCTTGATTCCCTACTTAATGGAATATCATCAGGCTTCCTTATAGATCCACCATCTTCTCTGAAAGCTGCATGGAGGAATTATAAAAGAGAGTATTTTAAATATGCGGGAAAAAAATAACCAGAAGATAGAACTGGAAGGAGAAGAAAGTAGAATCAAACTAGACTAAATGCTCATGAAAATTGATCCCATGAATTAGCCCTAGGTCATTCCATCGTTTCCAGACAGTTCAAAAATTGAAAAAGGAAGTGGGCATCTAAATGGTTTGCACTTTCTGACTCAGCCCATTGTGGACAGTCAGCTTTATAAAAGGAGACCTATAAGTAATTCAAATAACCACCTTTAGAACCGGCAGCACTTTCATCCTTAGAATCTTCAACGCCATGCGGTAGATCCTCTCTACTACCTGAAAAAAAAAAATTAGTACGATTACAGATTAACCCATGTAAAAGCAACTAACTTATGTTTTTAGTGTTCTAGATAAAGTGGGGAAATACCAAGCCTGGTCCGTCTTGACTGCATAAAATCCGTCTGGCCCCGGCCTTCTTTAGAAATCTGAGGTGCACCGCTACTTACAATATCCCCTTTATCAATTCCCTTTATAACAGCCTACTCAACCAGAAAAGCAATTATATCAGCTGGTGAAAAGCAGGAGTGTTCACCGAAATAAATCACCAAACACACATTACCATTTCCTCGGGATTTGGAGAGCAAAGTGCCAGAGGCTCTACTGGTTCATCCAGTGTGAGTGAAGGTACTTCAACAAACCCACTCACTAGTCGCTTGGATGATCTCGGATCAGCCAATCTGTACACGTCAAGTAATTTCATCCTACTATACCTCAAGTTATGAGGCTCTCCATGACCACTTTCAACTTTGTCCGAGGAGATTCCAAGAGGCTGAGAGTGCGAAGAAGTGCTGTTCGCTGTGCTTCCACCAGAGCTACCTTTCCCACGGCCAAGTGAAAAGGTATCAGATGAATTTTCCCCAAGCCCCCGGTTAAATGAATATGCAGGAACTTGTTTGTTCAATGTTTGAGGTTGGTTATGAGAAGATTCTCCCCTTCCTCGGCCTTGGAAAGAGCTGGATCTCCATGGACGAAAATTGTCACCCTCCCTTTCATCTTTTCCATGATTGGCTACATGGGATGACCGCTTATCCAGATGTGCGTTAGCATCTTTCCCAGAATCCATCCACTTCTCACGTAAACCTTCTGTCTCTTTATCATCAGGTCCCCAACGAGTGTTCCACTTGCTTTCACGTCGTTGCTCATAATTGGAATCCTTGTTACTCGACTCAGTCCAGCGATCAGATGCAACACGACGACCTTCACCATAATGTCTTATGGAGGAATTTTCTGTCCACCGTTCCGGCCTGCGAGTGTTGCCATACTCTTTTTCTCCACCATCCCTCCACCTATCTTTGCGCACAGAGGTATTGGTGTCCCTTTCCTCATCACGCCAGCGGTCACGCCTACCACTTTCCATATCCAGCAAGGATGGCCTGAAAACATCCTTTTTCTTCTGGGAATCATAAACCTCCTCACCATTTCCCGATGGCTTCGAGAGATCCAAGCGATTTCTGTAAGAATTTGAGCTGGGAGGATTCTCCTGTATTAGCTGCATGTATAAACATATATTACAAACTATTTATTTAAAAAAATATATATAACACATACACACGTTACTAGCATATATAACCATGTGAATAGTAGCTGAAATCATAGCACTTTAGAAGTAATTTTTTTTTACTAGTATAAACAGTAATTTCTGATAAGTACAAACCCCGGCTCCTATTCCCGGCTTGCTCTCCCCTGGTTTTGACAGAAGCCACTGTGGCGAAAGAGGAATAGGATTGTCAAATCCCTGAACATCTGCATGTACTCAGACAAAAGCACTGATTAAAAATATTGAAAACAATAATTAAAACAAGTAAAGCACGTCTACTCTACTAAACTAAACGTGAAAAAACCATCAAGGAACAACTCCAACTTCTCTTCTAGTGTATGAGCCACCCGAAGAAGAGGCTGATAAAATTTATTCAACTAAATATCAATAGATGAAACAGGAATAGCAACATAGAAACAAGAAAAATTAACAATGATTAAATAAAATGGATCCAACACATCAAAGATTTTTTTTTTTTTTGTTTCAAACAAGCAGTAAACTAATTATAAAAAGAAAAGAAAATAAAAATCCATTACGAAACGGCACCAACTAAATTTACATACAATGTAGGACAAAATTTCGAAAAATATATAAAATCTTCAAAGAACGAATCTTTACAAAACACTAAAAGGAAAACGCAGAAAAATTAACAGATTGAAGCAAAAATTTAAAAACAAAAACAAAAACAAAAACAAAAAATCTCCAGTGTCTGACGCTCAACTAAGACCCGCATTTTCAACAAATTCAAAGCACTTTATTCTTCCATTTTCTCGTTGAAAAGTTTGAACAAATAGCTAGAGTCCGAAATGAGGAAACAAAACGAAGGCGGCAAAAACCCTAAGTGCGACAGCTTTATCAAACCCTAAGCCCACCCCCATCGAAAATCCTCCAAAAACGGCGGCAGCGACCACCGTGAGAGAAGGAAGAATTGGAGGCGCAAAGCTCGAGTCTCCGGGATGAGCTAGGGTTTTGGAGGGAAAACCAGAGGCGGAGGCCGAAAGCGAAGAATCGAAAAGTCGAAGAAGGGAATACCTTTGGGGATCTGGTTGGAGGTCGCCACGGAGAGGTTGGGGCGGGAATCGGAGTTGGAACGGGCGGCCATTGATGATCGGCTAGAGAGAGAGAGAGTGAGAACGACAGAGGCAAAGAAAACCCTTTCGCTTTTTCGATTGCGCTTGAAATAAAGTGTGAGGCAAAGAAGAAAAATATAACGAGCAATATGGGGGGGAATAAGGCCGATGGCAAAATCGGGGATTTAATTGAGATTGGAGCCTTAGGTTAAGTGATGCAACCCGACGGCGCACGTTAGCGAAACGCTTGAGTTTTACCGTGGGTGAATCTCCCACGCGCTAAATTAGCCACGATCACCAAGCTGACGTTTTGAAGGCGGTAAATTTGTGCGTGTTTGACACGCGAGCGTGAAGTTAGGGCAGTTGCAGGGAAGACATAAATTTCCCTCCCATTTCTTACGAATTAGGACCTGACGGGTGCGCATTGATCCCAGTAGAGGCGCACGTTAAGGGAAACGAAACGACTTCGAGTTAAGGCGTTTTATGTGCGTACGAACGCCAACACCTCACTCGACGTGAGGTAGATTTTTAGTAACGGGCTTTCGGTGCCTCTAAAACTACTTCTTCTTTTTTTTTTTTATTTAATATCATCATATTTTATTATTAATATCTTTAAAATATTATAATATATTTTAAATTTTAAAAATCTATAACTTTATGAATATAAGTTCAAATGAAATTTTTTTATTTACATGAAAATAAAATAATATCTATATATTTTTTTTATAAAAAAATTTTTTACTTTTTTATCCCAAACAATTTTTTCCTTCAAACATATTTTTCAAAACAACCTTTTTCTAATCTAAAAAAAAGTCTCCAAGCATTCCCCCAAACTAGCCCTAAGAGTTTTCAATTCACTTAAATAAGTTTAAATAAGTTAAAAAAAGTTTTAACCTATCTAATTAATCTAAAATTTAAAATCAATTCACTTAATCAAAGTCAAATTGAGTTTGATGGGTTAATCAGGTTAAATATATAATTTTAAAAAAAACTAATAATACAATTTTAAATAAAAATATGTGAAAATTTAACAAATTCATAACATAATTTTTATATAAAATTGATGGAATCAAATTTATTTTAATTTCTAAAAAATTATAACAAAGAAAATACAAATATCAAAAATCAATGATATAAGTATAAACACATGTGTCATAAGTTATAATAAGAAATGTGTAAAAAATATATATATATTTATAATATAATTTTTATATGAAGTTGACAGAATCAAATTTATTTCAATTTCTAAAATATTATAATAAAGAAAATACAAATATAAAAGATCAACGATATAAGTATAAACATATATGCCATGAGTCAAAATAAAAATTAATTGATATATAATTCAAATATATTTTGATAATATAAATAGGTTTAATTGGGTGGGTTAGGTTTATGCTGACTTACTAAATTTGAACCCAAACTCTCCAAGTGAAAACTCAGATTGGGTAGGTTGGATTAATCTTATGACCGAGTAAATCAGGTTGGGTTAATTGAGTTAAACTCGGGTAGGTTTTAGTGGGTTAATAGGGTTACAGGTTTTTTGTTCACCCCTAATTAAACTTTATCGATCCTAAATGGATGGTTGCAGATGATAGATGGCATCCGTGTCAATAGTTGTGATTGATACGAAACTATGGATATATATATATGTATTTCATACGATATATCCATACGATAATATAACAACTGATAAAAAAAATATTTTCTTTAAAAAGATAAGAAACTTATTTGTTTGAAAGCACTTTGTTTTTGGTATAAAATACAAGGAAAGGCTGTGGAATAGGTTTTTTGAGAAGTTCTATTATAATTTGATGTAAAATTTATATTTTAGTTATTAATATATAATTAAATAGTTGAGATTTGTATGTTTATTAAAAATTGTTATGATGTATCTTACTTTATAATATGGACTAAAAATTTTCAAAAAAAAAAAAATCTTCCATCCTCCCCCCAAGTTGCCAACAGAAAGGCCCCTTCCCCAGGCAACCTTCCCCAACTGCCCCCAACAAGATCCGGCCCCCCTCCCTTAATGTCTTTCTTCAACCACCTTCCGTTAGAAAACCTTCCAGGCCCCACCTCCAGTGGCCCTTCTGCCTACAAAATTGCCTCTTCTCCCTCCCCCACCTTTTGTGCAGATAAGCACTTTTCCCTTAACCTTTCCTGCTCTGCCACTACTAATAAATCCCTTATCATCGTCCTCGTTGCTATCATCACCATAAGAATTGCCAACGACTTCGTCCTCCACCATGAATGGCCTCTTAGGTGAAAATTCGACTGTCTTTGCACCAACAATGGATGAGATTGTGTCTAACCGATATTGAATCACCTATCCATGATATCCAAGGCCTCCAACTCGACGAAATCACCTCTCCCCCAATGAAGAAGAAAACAAATGGAGTTTTTATTTTATTTTATTTTATTGTAATCCTTTTGATCAATGCTTGTTATAGTTACCATAAAACTGATATTTCAGTCGTTAAATTAAATCTAGATGGTCTGAAAAAAAACCCAAACGGTATGACTTATCAGATGGGCTTTGTCGTAATCTTTCTCTAAATTATAAATGAAAATGTTTTTGAAACGATATTAATATAAATTTCTATCATATATGTGTTTGGTGAATTCAATTAGGAATGAAATATTTAAAGTATAATTAGGTAACATACCACAATTTTTATAACACAAGTATAGATTCGTTTTTATCACAACGAAAAAACTTATACAAAAAATGCTATAAATATAACTTACATTTCGTAAATTAAAATTTTTATTATTATTTTATTCTATCTCTCTTCCCTTCTCCCTCTTTCTTTAGTCTCGCTCTCATGAATGATCGGGAAACTCTTTCTCTTAACAAAGACTAGAAGAAGCCATGCCAGTGGTGGCAACAAGATCACAACCGCAGCTCGATCTCAACATTAACAAGATCGCAATCACGACTAGAATTCGCTACGGTCTGATGATCGTAGGTCCTGTGTTTTGTAGGTCACTGTTACCAAAGAAGAAGTTACTGAGGAGCACGGCAATTGTCAAGATTCTCCGTCTCTTTTGTCAACCTTATTAGTAGCCATCATCACCGAAATAAATTGTTGCTACTCCTCTATTAGCCAGAAGTTCCACGCCGTTCTTCATTATTAAC
The DNA here is from genome assembly GCA_035233585.1 of Antiaris toxicaria. Taxonomy (NCBI): domain Eukaryota; kingdom Viridiplantae; phylum Streptophyta; class Magnoliopsida; order Rosales; family Moraceae; genus Antiaris; species Antiaris toxicaria. Next base: position 24,626,483 of record CP141160.1, on the reverse strand, counting down.
AGATCCCTTGTTCCTCGAGCCTTGTTCTTAAGGTTGATGACGCTTTGAGCTCGTCACATGAAATCGTGACGACAATCACTTTAATCAGCTTAGATCGTAGAAGATCGGCTCGGTTCAATGGCGATTAACAATACGCTGAGGGGTCATGTGGGTTGGGGGAGGAGAAAGAGAGGGGTAATTGAGGAAGAGAGAGAAATAACTGGAATCAATAGTAAATTTTTCATTTACTGTAACAACCGGGAAAATTCACATTTTTCGGAAAATAATTACACAATGAATTTAAGCATTAAAATGTGAAATTAAGTGATTTAGTATTGTTTAGAACTAAAATAAAATGTTCTAACAATATTAAAGGATGAAAAATGAGTAATAGTGATATTATGTGTGTGCACGTGTGTGCCACTCACAGTATCAAGAAGTAGGTCAAGATGATATTATCTTGACATAAAACTGATAAATTTGGGTTCAGCACTCCGAAATTAGTAAGGATAGCCTATCAGCACGCTCAAATTTGATAATTGAGTACAAGGGTAATTTTTGACCGAAAATTCACAGTATCAGAATTTGGTCAAATGACCTCAGATGAAAATAAAACTGATATATTTGGATTCAAGACGCCGAAATTAGTCAGGATAGCCCGTGTTAAAATTTTGGGCGAAAAGGTATATAAAGAGAGGGAAAAAGTGGAATTTCCTCATTTGTCCATGTGTATTCTCTCTCTACATTTCTCTTTCTCTCTCTACCCGAAAGTGTACAGTAACCGACCATCGGAGACGGTGTCCGTTTTCGACACCACCGGCACCGTTGGAAAGCTCTCGCCGAGCTGAGTTCAACGGTGTGCCGAGTCGACGGAACCGACGCCGGAGGAGAGCGCACGCGCCGCCCGAAACCGCCGGCCACCGGAAAATTCGCGACGCCGTATCTCCGCCGTCCGACGTCCGATCAAGCTGAAACCGGTCCCAAAAGACTCGTGGTGAAGAGTAGAACAAAACCCAGGTGGAGTTTCAGCCCAACGGCCGCCGGATCGCGCCGCCCAACTCCGCCCGTCGCCGTCGCCGCCGTGAAACCCGTCGTTTCCGGCGATGTTGAGCTGCACCACCTGTACAGAAATGGTCGCCGTGAAGAGGGGAGCAAAAGCCCTCAATCAATTTCGGGGAAAAAGTCCGACACGGCGGAGTTCCACCGTCGCCGCCGTGGCCGTGACTTTCGGGGTGATTTTCCGGCGATTGGGGCCTCCAAATGTGAAATTGAGGCTACCAATGGATTCCTCTCGTCGAGATCTTCAAAATGGACTACCCACTTGCCACCGTCGCCGCCGGTCAACGGCGGTCAACGCCGGTCAACGGCGACGGTTGACCGAAAATGGAAGTTTGGCCCGTTAGCCTATTTTCGACGTTCCGGACGCATCCGCGGAGTCGGAATTGCAAGACGGGACCTCAAATATGAAGAACGGAGAATTAGGGTTTATGCCGTCGAGACCGGACTGCAATTCGGTATAAATCCCGATCCATTTACGTTCCGCAATTTAATTTTTGGGACTGTTATATGATTTTATGATTTTTGGTATGAAAAATGTGGAAAAGAATGTATATAAAAAGAAGAAAATTGCTGTAATGGAGAAAAAGAAAAATATGTGATAATGTAACGATTTTACGTAAACAGTATGAGTTTTACGTAAAATCTAGACCTCTGGTATAGTACGTGATAGAATTAGATTAGGATAGATGGTTTTCAGGCGTTTCCTAAACGCTGGAACCTCAAAAATTAAGCGGAAATGCTGCCGAAATTTCTAAAAATGGCACCAGGGGTAATATGGGAAACGAGGAGTAAAAATATGATCGGGAAGGTAACCCGAGCCCCCTCGAGGAATTGGGGTAAGGAAAAAGGAATGGGTAAGGTACGATTAGTAAACCGACCCTTCGAAACCCTAGAACGCAAGAAAAACATGAAACCGATTCTTAGGTCGGAATAGTACTTCCCGAGGGATGGGAATGTGAAAATTGGTAAAATGATAAGAATTGATCCGGAAAAGGTCCAATAAGATTTAAAAAGTTAATTAAATGATTTTGGGTTTAGAAAATCCAGCCTAAGCATGAAAATGAAAATGTTATGATTAAACGACCCATCAGGGGCAAAATGGTCATTTTGCCCAAAGATACTCAAATTATGAGAAAAGAGCCCCAATGACCCTGGAATAGGTTAATGAAGTTTGTAAAAGTCAAAATTGAGGTTTAAATTATGAAAAATCACGTCAAGGGCAAAATTGTAATTTTGTCAAAAGTTAGGGGTAAAATCGTAATTTTTCAAAAGTTGGAGAAAAATTTGAAAAGGGCCATAAAGGTTTAGAAAGCTGTCCTAAGGCTATAATTAAGGATTATCATATCAGAATTAAGCTTTTTTAATAAAATAAAGGTTATGAATGAAAATGTGATTAACGGACAAAGTTTGTCTGTAGGAACCTAATCCAGAAGCGACAAAGGACGTCGATGGATCTCAAAGAAAGGATAAGCACGCTATGAGTAAGTTCAGACATTTACCCGTCTGCAACTATGAACAAACTTATAGTATTATATGTTTTGTATGTATATGTCATGATGTGATTTATGATGATGCTATAGTAAATGCTATAGCAATGCTATGATGATGTTAAAAGATATGTTTTAATAATTAACTTATAAAAATATATATATATATAAATATATGTATATATTGAATTTACGAAGGAAAGGTATCATAAAAGCTTTATGAGAGTAACGATGTGATAAAGAGGGATAAAGGAATGGAAAAAGTAAGAATGAGAATATTATGATAGAATGCATAGGAAAGAGATGAGATATGAAAGGAAAGAATAGGTGTTTATGAAAAGTTTTATGGAAATTAAGTTATGATTGATAGAGCAATTATGATCGGTGAGGAAAAGAATTTAGAAATGGATGTTTTATGAGGACGAAAGAATAGATGTTTTATAAAAAAATGATATGACAGCAAAGGGTTAGACAAGAAAGAAAAACAATGATAGGTTATGATAAAAGGTATGATGAATGTTTTATGAAAAATGATATAAGAGCAAAGAGTTAGACAAGAAAGAAAAACAATGATAGGTTATGATGAAAGGTATGATGAAAGGATTAGAACATAACGATAAGATGTGATTGATTGAATAGAACGATAGGCTATGATCAATAGGAGGATGATGATAAGATATGGTAGATAGGAGGATGCAAATGATAAGACGAACAGAGAATAATTGTCTACACGTAACAAAACACGTTTTTGTTTGTTATGATGTGATGTGATATGATGTGATGTGATGTGATAATATATATAAGTAATATGTGCTATATATGTTAAAGTGTGATTAACATAATTCACACAAGTAAAGTAAAGAATTAAGAAAAGAAAAACAATGAAAGAACATATGTTCTATGAAATGTTTTATGAAAAATGAGAAATGAAAGATGATGAATGTCATGAAAAAGATGTACAACGAAAAATCAATATAAGAAAAGCTAAAAGAATGCAAGATAATAAAACTGAAAAGTTAATGGTTGGCGTACCGGTCTCCCTATATGGTTGAGACTTCCGGTCTATATCCTCCGCGCATATGTGGTGCTACCCCGAAGTGTGGTAGATTATAGGATGGACCAACCCCGACAGGTGAGGTTTTATGTGACTGTGAGGTAGGTTGGTGGGTAGCTCCCCCTCCTCCCATTGTCAGCGCGCACTAGGTACGTTCAACGACGGGGCCCACCAGTGAAAGATAAGAAAAGAAAAGAAAAGAAAATGAAAGACAAGAAAAGAAAAGAAAGTGAAAAGGAAAGAAAAGAAATGATACGAAAAGAAAAGAAAGGAAAAGAACGATAAGAAAAAAAAAGACGAACAATACGAAAGAATGATGTAATGAAATTGATGAAAAATAAATAAATAATAAAACGAAGTTAAAAGAACATAATAGAATTAATATATGTGATGTGATGTATTTGATGTTATGTGTATGATGTGAATGACACGTCTTTACGTGATGTTATGCTAGTGTGTATGTTACCAGCTTTTAAGATATGAAATGTTAAGAGATGATGACAAAGCGATAGAGAAGTTCTAAAAGTTTAGAACAGAAAGTTAAGGAATGATAGGAATGAAAAGTAAAGAAATGAAGAGATTAGATTTGAATGATAAGAGATGATCGATAGAATGATAAGAACGATGAATAAAGAGATAAATGAGCATGATGAAGCTCACATTTTATGTTATGTTTTGAGGATATGTATAAACGATGTATATGATATGTAAATACGTGATGTCATATATTCTAGTAATAACATATATTACTAGCATTTATAAGTTAATGAATGTATGTTTGAACTTACTGAGCATCTAGCTCATTAGTTGTTTATATGTTACAGGTAAGCAACGTGTTTATTTAAAGTAATATGATGGATAACGGACGGATCTGCACGTGCCAAGAGACTGGGCGAGGGTATGGTACTACCATGAGTCTTTCGTTGAGCGTTCAAAAAGGAAGATGAAAGAAAGAAAGAAAGTTATGAAATATGTGTTATAAGAGTATGATAAAGATAGGTATAGTATGTAAGTTAAAAAAAAAAAAAAATTTGCTATAGAAATTGCTTCCGCTATAAGATGAGAACGTTAAGAATGGAAAGTTAAGTAAGAGGATGACGACCCACGAGGTTACCAGCCATCGCCGTCGGCGTCAGAGCTCGACTGGTTGGTATGGTAACGTACGTGGGGGGTCGCCACATTTACTATCATACAAATTTGGTAAATAAAAGATTTATTAACAGAATGATAAATGAACATTTTTCATTGGTAAATGAAATATTTACATATGACATTTTTTACTACAATTTTTCTTATATGAAAAAAATCAATCTAAAGCATGATTTTGTGGTGTTTTTCTAAAACTCCCAATATTTAAACGTCATTTATACTTGTGTCCTTAAACGATAAGAAGTTTCTTTAAAGATATAAATTCGGGCAACTTAGTCTTAACAGGTTTTGGGGAAAATCAAGCTCGACTCAGTTGAGCCCTTTAAAATAGCGAGGTGGGCTCAGTCCATCTGAATTTTGAAAACATAAACCATGCGTGACTGGCTTAAATTTGGGCCTTGCCTTAAAGCCTGATATGTTTCAAATCGGGTTAAGTAAACGAGTTTAAAAAAAATTTATATAAATGTTTTGTGAAAGATAAAATAACTAAATAAAAACAAGTTATTGATAATAAAATCTTCAATATTTACTAAGGAAAAATAATGCAACATTATTATTACATAATTAGACATTAAGTATTTAATAATTAAAAAAAAGTCTAGTTGTTACCTATGATAATATTACTTGCAAGTTGCAAGCAGTAATTAACTTTCAAACAATTTATCGTTAGTTATATTCTACTTTTTTTAATATCATTTTTTCTTAGAAAATAAAAAGAAATATTTGGTTTATATATATTTTTGTTACATAATGCATGTATATTTAAAAATAATTTTACATTAATAATAAAAACTAAAAAGTTTATGATTGAGCTTTCTGGCTAGGCGCATCCTAGGGTCGAAATAGTGGGTAACAGGCCAGCTTGCTTAGCTTATTCATATTTACACCTCTGGGTCTCTTTTAAAATTTACCTTCATTATAATATATAGAACCAATGATTTAAAAAAAATTGAAAACCATTTTAGATGTTATTTTCTTATCATTTTTATGTATTTTCATATAGTTATTTTCAAATGTATATTTAAATCTTTCATTCATAATGTTTACCTCAAAATGCAGTCCAATGATAGTTTAAATGTTTTTATTCAAACTTTTTTCATCCAAATATTTTCATGATAAATGCTGCAAATACATTAATTAGATGTATGAACCATATAAAATAAAAATGGATTATCTCATCCTTTAATAAATTAGGAAAATGATTTCTAGTTTTTGTTCTTATTTCTTACTAGGTGCAAAACAAACAATATTTTAAAATCTTCTCTGTAAAAAGTATATCAATTCAAAAATTAGCCCATGTTTGACATATCATCTTCAAAGAAAATTTTTCATTTTGAAACAATAATTTAAAATGAATACGTATTTCAGAAAAACAATGAGTATGATATAGATTTTAAATTAGATGAAAATTTTTTGGATTTAAAATTGTGTGCCAAGTAAGCTAATACTTTTGAGTTGAAAAACCCTGTTTATTTGGTTCCGAAATGACATTTAGATGTACAATTAAATTATCGTTTTGAAAATGTAACAATTTTAAAATGGTGTTTGGATAGATAAAGTAAACAATCATTTGGGAAAATGGGTTTCTAACAAAACCTTAATATCTATAGCATATTTCAGTATGGTTTATGTATGTAAATTTGTTACTCTTCATTATGAACTCATTAAAAAAGAACTGTCTTAATCGAAAATAAGAGCTTGTATTACGTTTGAATGCAATGCATTGATAACAATTTACATTTGAAGAAAAATATTTGCATTACATTTGAATATAATGTGTGTTTGGGTGAAAAGTATTTAAATTGTATTTTAATAATAAATATGTGATATAATGGGTAAAAATAGAGAGAAAAAAGGGAGAGATAAAGAGAATATGTGATATGATTAGTAAAAGTAATAAAAAATAAAATAATAAATAATAATTATATTAAATTTAAAATGTGATGTGAATGGTATTTGAATAAAATACTTTTATATTTGACTGAAAATTACATTATATTTAAATACAATACAAATATAATGTTATTATCAAATAAAGAGTAAAACAAAAAAATTATGACTCGAAATAAAATAATAGTTTTTTGTACTTTCGATGACTATAGATGTACCTAACTCCGTGTGATGAAGATTTTTGCCAATATCTTTAGTTCGTTCAAATATTCCTTCGACCTCAAATCCGCCACCTTATTCATTGCCTTGCAACATTAATATACAAATGATCAACAATTTTCGTACTATTGATAAGAAATAGCTGAGTAACAAAACAAAATTTATTGCATTTTTTTTAAAGCACTTTTTAAATTTTTATACCATTGCATATATGATAATCTATTTTTAATTTACATTTCAACCAAACACATATTTTTCAACATTAACTCATTTTTATTAAAAAAAAAACTTCAAAACTCTAACTTCAATTAGTATTTCAAATTAGCTTTAATAATAAATAACTATTGAAACTTTTATAAAGTGAAACTCGTAAAAAAATGATATATATCATGATATAAAGAGAAACTTTTAATAATGATATATCTTTCATACTAAAGATCTTCAACACGATGTGATGAAGCAATACAAACACGGTACAAGGTTATAAGTTTTAAGTACTCTCTAAATAAGTTTGTGTCAATATTAGATTGACATTATTAATAAATATTTCATGTGTTAGACTACTTGCTTAATACGGACTTACATAATTAATTATACATGTCATTGACAACATAATCATATATAAAATAATATTACAGTATATAATTAATTAAATATAAAGAATATGAATTTTATATCTGAAAATTGACTTTACCTTGTTTTCTCTTATAAGAAATAATAAATTGAATAATACAAGAATCGTGTAATTTTGTCATCATTATATTAATTATTAATGTAAACAGGTCATATAGACTGACATTATAATTAATAAATATGATCAATAAATGTAACCTAATAATAATTTCATGTAAGATTTTTAAAATCTCCAATTCTAAAAATAAAAATAAAAAGAGCAACTAATAAACAGTATGTATTTGAGTTAAAATTTCATAACACGTTTGCTAACTATATTATCTGGGTTGATGTTTTCTGACATAATTCAAAAATATGCATACAGATCCAATTCATCAGTCCTAATCACAAATGATTTGAAAAAATAGACCGTCTATATTTATATTAAAAAAAAAAGAGGAAAATGGAGCATGCTATTTAACCAAAAAAAAAAAAAAGAGAGAGAACGTACGGTCCTATAAATGCATAAATAAAATATAAAAATAAATTAAAAAAATGCTTGAATAATATCTCCTAAAAAAAAGGCAAAAACTTAAAAGGGTGGCAACAAAAGAAAAGGCTTTTATCTTCTCTTAAAAAATAAAAGAAAATAAAATAAAATAAAAGAAAGAAAAAGGTTTACCCCTCAAAAAAAAAAAAAAAAAAAAGGTCGATAGGCAATGTCCAAGTAAAGTGGCGGGAAAACTTGGCGCCGAACCAGCCAAACACCCAAAAGTCATGGATTTCGTTATAAGTGCAAATTGTGGATGTGGATCTATAAATATGCGCTTTCAGAGCTGTCATAGAATTGCTCTCAGCGTTCATCCTTTCGTGTTCATCAGAAATCTTCAAGTACGTTACTCGCTTCTGTTCTGTTCTTTTCTTTTCTTTTCTTTTTTTTTACTCTTCCTTTTTCTTTTTCGTTTTATTTTATTTTTTATATTTCTTTGTGAACTGAGATTGTTTCGTGTTTTGCAATGATTAAATTTTTTGACATTGTATTTGTGTAGTGAGATTTTTCCTTATATTTTTCTCGTTACCTGCCCTAATTGGGAAATATGTCGCTGTTCCAATTCACCGAATGAGCAGAATCTTTGTTGATCTCAGGCTCCAACAATCGCTTCCCGCAAAAACCCGTTTCGCTGCAATCGTCTTCTGAGAATGGACCACCAAGAAGTCGCGAACAACAGCCCCGAAACCAAAGAGCCGGCGACCAAGATCCCCAAGCTTCACCAAAACGGCGTCGCCGAAGCCGTCTCGTTCTTCAAGGTGAAGAAGCTCTCCGACAAGGCTGTTTTGCCATCAAGAGGCTCTCCTCTCTCTGCCGGTTACGATCTCTCAAGGTAAATCCCCATGTCTTTTCTTTCACTGATTTTCCCTTGTATTTTCCCTAAAATTTCAACGTTTTCACTGTCTGAATTTACAGTGCGGCTGGAACAAAAGTACCAGCCAGAGGAAAAGTTTTGGTTGCCACTGATCTGAGCATTGCGGTACCGGAAGGAACCTATGCACGAATTGGTAAAATCCAGTATACTATTTGTGTATATCTTTATATTTCTTTCTTTTTTTTTTTGGATATTTAACTGGGATTTTGATTTTGGGGTTTTGAAGCGCCTCGGTCGGGTTTGGCGTGGAAGCACTCGATCGATGTTGGAGCGGGTGTGATTGATGCTGATTACAGAGGTTCCGTTGGAGTCATTCTGTTCAACCATTCGGATGTGGATTTTGAAGTGAAAGAGGGTGATAGGATTGCCCAACTGATAATCGAGAAGATAATCACACCAGATATCGTGGAAGTTGAAGATTTGGATGCTACCATCAGAGGCGGCGGAGGCTTCGGGTCAACTGGCGTTTAGATCCCTTTAGTTTTTTTGTTTTAGGTTGTTTTTCCTCTCTCATATGGTATGAAATTAAGGAGATCATGGATCGGTAGTGTCAGTTTAGGAAAAGAAAAGGCAACAAGAAGCTTAATTTGTAATCTCGTCCAACAGTTGGTGAACAATTGCAATGCTCATTTTCTGGCGGTCAATCTGTGATTTTGTAGACCACAAAGGAGCACTTGTGACGGATGTTTAAAGGGATATAATATTTCTATCATTTCGACTGTTATCATATATGTGTATATATATTTTTAATATATGTGATTTGGCTCAGCTACTAATAATATTAAATGCTAGATAAACTAATTTATACAGTTACACACCATCAAAATCTCTAATAATTTGACACATTTATCTGTAGCTACACATTCTGAAATCACCACCGCCAAGAAAAGAAAAAACCAAAGCCGCAAGGAAGACATTTCATGGCATAAGACAGCTGATAATCAAACAGATAAATATGCCAACATTGAGGAAAGACAAATTTAAGCCAACTGCTACCTATGAAGCATTGCGTGCATTTTGCCTAATGGACTACTGCGTCAAGAAAATGGTAAATAACTAGAGAAAAGCAGAGTGCATCGTTTTTTTTTATTATTTGGCTATTGATACCTTGCGTGATCTGCAATACAAGAATGTTTCCAATAGAATGGAGCACATATTCATGGTGCCAGTCAAGCGGCATTTAAGCATGTTAAAACCACTGTGTTAGGATTCCTTCCCAAAAGTTTTATCCGAACAACACATCTCAAATTAAGTAAAAGGGACATAGAGCATATGCTTAACATCGAGAAAATTGCAAGCATAAACATGATAAATTAAGTAAAGCGGGCTCTGGAAGCCAGAGAGTTAGATATGGGCAGGCGGGCAGCTATATCCTGGGTAGTAGGGTTGGAAGATCGGAAGGAACATCTTGACTTGCCTGCAAGGAGGGAAAAAAAAAAGGGTTAGCATCACAATAGTTCAAAGAGTTCTTGCAATAGATGTAAACAAAAAGGCCTTGATTCCTCTAGTTGTGATATGATGTTTTGCACACCTCAAGGTATCTTTTTAGCAACGTTGTGGTACTGTAATTAAAGCCTTGAACAGGTTCTCCCTTGGCACGAGATGCATGAAGTTGCTTTCTAACTTGAGTAGCTAGGGACTATAATCCGAAACATAAGGAACGTGTGTCGATCAGAAAACAATAATTTGAGACAAATTCACCTTACAAAGTGATGGTGGAAAAGGAGTAAACAGCAGAGTGTAAACAACTAGTGTTCACTGAGTAATTACCAACCTTTCCCAATTCAACTCCCCATTGGTCGAAAGAGTTGATGCCCCAAATGAAACCTTGTACAGCAACTCTGTGTTCATAGATTGCCAACAACTGGAAATATGCAAGTAACATTTAAAAACCAAGTTGGTTAGTAAATAACATCAGTAGATGCACTGTGCAGATTAACCAATTTATTGTGCAGTTGATCAGGAAAAGATAGCAATGTTTATTATGCAGTTGATCAGGAAAAGACAGCAATATTCACAGCGATTGATTTGACCTCATATTAATGATAAGTCTACAAGCATCAGCTCAAAAAAGAAGAAGAAGAAGAAGAAGACGATACACATGAAGCTAATTGCAAATACGTTTAAAGCCATATAGCGTTCTTTAATATTAAGTAATTCAAAGTTGGAAAAAAAAAAAAAAAATCCTTTGACGACAAGCCAAAGAAACCATAAACCTGTCCAATATTGTATGCATTCAGTGAAGGTAACAGAAGACTGAGAGAAGGCCGATTTCCGGAGAAGGTCTGTGAAACATAATACAAAAATTAGCACTACTAATTGACAAGTATGGCAATCAATAAAGTTGAAGGGAAATCACCTTATGAGGGATAAGATGCTGCGGAACATTCTCCTTTTGCAAATGCTCTATGGTCTGGGAGAAACGGAAATTTGGTGAGAGATTTGGATTCTTGGCAAACGCTTTATCAGAATAATAAAGCTACGGCAGTGAGTCCCAGCAGCAAGAAAATTTTCAAAAATATTCACATGTGAGATCCCAGCAGCAAGAAAACTTTCGAAATGTCCTTGCTTTTGTAGTATATGCCAAGTAATTTTAGGTACTTGTGTTTTATTTTCTTTGCATAATCAATTTTCCTGAATATCAAAACCATACTGGATTGCCAACTTAGTTTTGCAAGTAATCGTTCCACGTTGGTTGGTTTTGCAAGTATAATAATACTTCTATTATAACTATTACATTTTTCTTCATATTGGCCAAAAAAAAAAAAAATCATTTTTTTGGGTTCCCAAAGTACTATAATAATAATGGAAAATATTATTATGGAGGAACAAGCATCAAACTTACCTTCCCATATGCAAGGGCATCCGGTTGTGCAAAGAAGTTGGACATAAGCTCCTCATGGTTACTCACCAGTTCACCTGAAGAAAAAAAAAAAAAAAAATTAGAAACAGGATACGTCAGTATCATACTAACAATTTCAAGGAAAACAAACGATGTTAAATCTCTTGTCTAATAGGCTAAGAAAATTGACCTTTCAGGTAAACTGGTTGCTGACTTTTCACAACACCAATAAAATCACAAGGAATAATGCGACCCTGAAAGATTATCATAAAAATTTAAGTTGTAAATTGGAGGTAAGTTAGTTAACAAAGCTACCATCTATGGCTCATAGATTCAAAGATTTGATAATTACTCGTTGAAAAATTACCATCGACATTAACAAAATATGTTGATACCTGGTGAATGAGTTGGTAAAAGCTGTGCTGACCGTTTGTTCCAGGTTCACCAAAGTCAATTTCACCAGTCTCAAAGGGAAGTGGAACTCCATCAATTGATACGCCCTTGCCATTACTTTCCATGCTAACCTAAATTGAGGAAAAGGAGATAAATATAATAGCATGTAAAGTACCATGCAGGCCTAATTAAACATGAGAAGAAGGGTAAAGACATTAAAAGTTAAAAACAAAAGAAAGCAAACAAAGAAAGAGTTATGGCTGGCTTGCCTGTTGAATATGTGGGGCAAACTTTTGCAGAGCTTGGGAGTAAGGTAAGATGGCCTAAGAAATAAATACAATGTCAGTACAGCTGAATGACAAGCACATAACATTAAAAGTTGCTATATGATGGTGGCCTGAGAGAAACTCTGGAGCATTAATTTACTTACCCTTGCAGGATATCCAAGAAATGAAACATTCCATACGCTCAACAAACCTAAAAGGACCTGAAAAATAGATGACATGTTATCCATCAGATTGTGAAATTATCAGACATGCATCATTGTCAAACAGATTGGAAAATGATCCATGAATGCCATCTAAAACACCTATCTGGATCATGAAATAATACCCAAATGCTAATAATAATACAAATCCAACCAGGGAGTTCATTTAGCAAAACGGGGGTGAGATGGTTTTGGGGGGGGGGACAATAACATCCTTGCTGAGAAAATGGATATGATATGCTGAATGCAATCATCACATGATATTCAGGTACTTACAGGTATATTTTTCTCATATGGTGCTGAGTAGAAATGCTGGTCAATGCTTGACGCTCCCACTAAGAACCTTTGAGCCAAAAAATGAAAACAATTTTTATGTAAATAACATAAAAAATTTAGTATAAGGAAAACTGGTACAATTATGTAAATTCAATAACACAAAAAACCTCATCTTTATTTCCCATTTATAATTAGAGCGGAAAAAAACAGATTCATAGTTATAACTGATTTTGATTGCAAGATGAAGTTCACTCAATCTCTACATCACAAATTTCAGAATTGACTAGAGCTGCGGCAATTATGAGGTACATACTTCTCAACAGTCGAGAAACCATACTGGAGAGATAAAGGCAACACCCCAACAGCACTGCAAACTGAAAACAGAAGTACCAATCAAATGTCAATCAGTAAAAACTTAGTACAAGAAAAAGCAAATTACTTACCACTATACCGTCCACCAACCCAGTCCCAGAATGCAAAAGCATTGTTGGGATCAATACCAAACTTTTCCACAAGCTGCGTCAGAAGTAAACAAGAACAAGAGGTGATGAGAACAACCATCACATGTAACAAAGAACAGTCTATGTACATGAATTTCAGTAAAGTTTTTTTCACTAACAAAGTAACACTGATGAAATTTGTTGCAGTAGAACTTTAAAATTAAATTAATTACATTGAAAAGGAAGAAAACTTAAATTTGCGTAGAAAGAGCATATTTACTGACATGAAACCGCGAAAGCTCTGAACTGGAGTTTGAACATTTTTAGATAAGCAGATTTTTAGCCGCAGTGCATTCAGTTTTATAGATGAAAACAAGATAAACAATGTGATAAAGGAACCAAGGTCTTGTGTTGATATAACCAGTGAACATGGTCTGTAATGGGTAAATGGATGCCTGATTAGCAAGTATGCATCAGAAGTTTTTTCATTCTTTTGTATTTGTAGATCGAAAATGAAGTTGTCAAACTGAGATTTAAAACACAAGATTTACTTCAGTGAACCAGTTACACCCCAACAAAAAAAAAGAAAAAAAAGAAAATGACCTTAAAAGAAATTAAAATAGAAAAAAAGAAAAAGGCGACAACATAAAAGAAGAAGCAGATCATTTGTGATACAACTGATGCTTAATCACAAAATCCAAGAAATGAAAGTAATAATACCGTAAGATTTGTACTGACTGCCACCATGTGCTTTGCAACGGCAGAAGGCCTAAAAATAATATACAATCATAAGAAAGAGACATAGAAAAGGATTGGGGTTGAGCATTCATGTCATAGTGCACTAACCCAAGAGCAGAAGAAATCCACTCCCTGAGGGTTCTGGCATTCAACATAGTCTCAGCTGTTGTAAAGGTCTTTGAGACCACCACCACTGCAAATGTAACAAAGCGATCCAAAGACAAAAATAATAAAACTCACGCAAAATAGTGGCAAGAATTACCATCTAGATATTAAAGGAAGGAAAAAAAAAAAAAAAAAAAAGTCAAGTCATTTACCAAGGGTAGTTTCAGGGTTTAACCCAGTGATATTTCTAGCAACATCAATAGGATCAACATTTGCAAGACTGCAGGCAGAAGTAAAAAGAAGATCAAGTTGAACTCAACATATAATCATACTACAGCTTTATAATATATTATCATCGTTTGCTCATAATTTCTTTTGGAAAAGGAATCCTATGGTACAGTCTATAAATGTGCAATATTACAGTTCTACAAATCATCTCCTTTAAGGATTATTCACTGAAGAAGAAGAAAATAGAAAGATAGGGCCAACTCTTCCAACAAAGTTGAAGGTTGACCCAAGAAATTAAAACAAAAAAAAAAAAAAAAAGCTACTGGAAAGCTGAATTCATGAAACTAAGATCATCTCCAATGTAATACCAAATTCATGTGCCAAAGCCAAATTTTAGTATTTGGGTAGGAAATCCACTCTCCATTGGGATGCTATTTCCAATGCTAAATTTGGCAATTGCTTGCCACAAAGCTCAGCAAATGCCAGATTTTCGCATTCGATTGATGTTGGTTGATGCCTTGACTTTTTCATTTACTGATTGCTACATTGTTGTTTGAATTTTTTTTTAATTTAAAATACTAAAATTATTTTTAAGGCTTAATAATGATGACAAAAAATACATATAAAACTAGAAATAGCATTATGCATTCAATGACAAAGTAGGATAGCATATTGAATGCTATTTATCACACTTGGCATTGACATTTTTCATGGGAGATGGTCTAATACACTCAAACAAGCATGAAGTTACAATGCTCTTAGTACTCACAATCTAAGCTGGCGTCCTTTTGCTGATGCGATAGCCTCTGGATCTGCAAATACCACCAGTAAACCATAAATACCGTGTATGGTACATTATCCACTTAATAAAAAGGAACTCAATTATTTTCAAGGAAAACATTTGTCTACATGAAAATAAAGTCTGAAAAATGGAGCTCAAAATAAGTGTGATTGCAACCTGTTTGAAGAGCGGTATGCACAAACAAAGGACCTAAGAAGCTGCCACCAATACCAATAGCAATGACATCCTTCAGCGGCTTTCCTGTAGCTCCAACCTACAAACACCTGTCTATTACTAGACAATCCAAGATAACATTTCAAAAATAAAAAAAGGTGTAACCAGAAAGCTAAGGTACATTACCCAAGAGCCACTGCGGACAGTGTCAGAGAACTCCTTGATCTTGTCAAGAACTTTCCAAACATCTGGGATCACATTCTTCCCATCACTCTGAATAACCGCATCTCTAGGAGCACGGAGAGCTACGTGAAGTACTGATCTATTTTCCGTGCTGTTTATCTGAAGGTAATACCCAGAAAATAAGTAAAAGAATCATAATATCAGAAGCAAATAAGTTGACGCTGGATCTAAATGATGAAATTGCAAATCGGCTGGTTTTGTGATTGGAAAATTAAGGCTAGGACTTTTTTTGTGGATAAAGAAAATCATACCACTCAAAAAATCCTAAAGATAGTTTAGAGCTCACCACACTAAGGATATAGTAATCACCACCTTAATGACACAGAAATTCAAAAAAACTATCAAATGCATGTATTATGAATTTTCTAAGACCACAGCCTACATCGTGGACATTTTCCAATGAAGATCTTAAACTGATATTTCATGGCTAAGAAGGCAATGTGCTCAGACAGAAGCAAAATAGGTTCTCGAAAGTACTGAAATCCAAGTGCATTATTCATCCACAAATTTCACATGACTAAGATAAACCAGAACTTACATGCTCTCCATTGAACATGCGGTTAATCTTTTCTTTGAGATTCGCCGCCTGCATTGCCAAAAACAATAATTAGACAAAGTACTATAGGAAAAAAATTTAGAGAAAACAAACAGAATGCGTTGAGGAATTCACCTCTACCAATTTCAAGAGCTTTTCAATAGTTTCAACAGTAGCATTCTGCCGTGAGTAGTCCAAGAGCAATCCTTCAAATTCACTGCAGCATGATTAAATGTCAAACACATCGTAATGTCACTTGTAGCTTCTCAAAAGAAAAATAACTGGGATGGGACACCATAAATACTAAACATCACTACTAATGAAAGGTGAGCCTTATCTATAGGTCCCACATGGGACCCACTTTTGTTAATGGATGGTACTCAGTACTCGACAACAGCAGAAATTGAAAACAAAAATCTTAACTGTATTACACTATTTCTAGACATGGAAATACCATATTTAAGGGGAAAAAATAAAACTATTAAGAACTCAAAATTTTCAAAAGGATTATCATACACCAGCATTGATTGGCATCTTTGAGCATCACTCATCAAATCACGTAAGTGGGTCGCCTTAATCTCCTGAACATGGGCCTGCGAACAATTCACATATTAAACCATGTGTAAATTCAACAGTTTTTCACGTTACCTTGTCGCTGAATATCGATTTAATTACCTTCAAGTCCTTCCAAGCCTCAGTACCAGATATCAAAGCTGAGGAAGCCATTTCAACTGTGCGATAAAACCAATTCCCCGTAAGAGAACAGCGTCAAAACGTATTAAAATAAACCATTTTACGTTGAAAAGAAGAAAATTTACTTCTAAGAATGCTGATTTAAACAATTCATTTGATCTTCTCAATCTCAAATGAATTCGTTCCTTTTTCCACATTTTCTCAACAATCCGTGATTTTTAAAGCATGACGCGGCTAATCGAAACCAAAGTAAAGTTGTAATTTTTTAATCAATTTTTACGATATCATTAAAAGAATAAATAAAAAATCGACTGGTGCAAAAAATAACACAACAAAACAAGATGGCATCAAATCGATACGGACAAAAGGAAAACGGCGGTTGAAACTACACAATGGAATAAAATCCTCAACAGATTTTCCTTAAAAGCGTAAACTTTATGATTGATGAGAATAATTCAAACACGAAAATTTCCAGAAAAAAAAAAAAGAAAAAGATATCAGCTTCAAATTCCAATCAAATTAAGAAAGAGAAAGAATAGTGCATGGCAATAGAGGCATACCTGGGAAATCAGAAATTTTTTTTTTTATTTTCCTGGGAAAATGAGAAGGAAATGGAGGGAAAAGAAAAAGGGTGATCGGACAAAAGGGAGATAGGATTGAAGATGAAAAACTGTTGGCAGCAATTGGAGAAGACAAGAAGAGAAGCTTCTTTCCTTTTGACCCCCCAAAGAGTGTCGTTTGGCAGAAGGGTAGAGATGTCTTTGTCTCGTGGTTTCGGCGGGTGTAATCTCAGTTAGTACCATACATATGTAGCTTTCCAAGTCGTTGACGCTGGCTCTGATGCTTGAGGTTTACGCTGTATTGTCCACGCGGCATGTGATTCACATACAACATTCATGATCTGACACGTGGAGACGTGATTGTTGCATATTGGGATACATTTGATTCATATTTAGCTTTGAATAATGGAAGTGGAATTTTTAAATTTAAATTAATCTATTTAATTATAATTTTTATCACTAATTTAAAAAGAAAATAAATAAATTTGAAAATCTGAATTTAAGCTTATGAATTAAATGAAATTTTAGAATCTAAGTTTAAAATTTCTCATTCTCTAGTCGTCCCTTTTGATTAAAATATATTGAGAGAAGTTGTTAAATATATCAAAATTCAATCTCAATAATAGAAAAGGTTTATAGGATTAGTATATAGTATATTTTTAATAAATTACAATTTATTACAATTTAAAATTCTAAAAATATCATTTGTGTGTAAATTTTAATAAACTTATTTTGTAAATTATTTTTTAACTTAATAAATAATTTATTTACTGATTTTGATTAATTTTAATAAATTTATCTAATAAATTATTTTTTACTTGATGAATTATTTATTTATCAATTTTGATAAATCATTCATTAGTCGATAAAAAATTTATTTATCATGTAAACAAATAACTCTTGATTTCATAAATCATTACCGATATAATTAAGTTTAAATTATTAATTTATTGATATAAATTCTTAATTTTGTAAATCATAGTTTACTAATTGATTGATTTACCATCCAAATCTTAATTTACTACTTTTATAAAAAAAATTCCAAATTGAATAATCCCTAACCTTGTATCTTAAATTAACTTAAACTATAGCATTTCACCTAAATTTTTAACGTAATCCCACCTCTGTGCTATTCAGTTGTGGCCAATGACAGTGACATCGTCGGTTTCATCGAGAACATTAGCAATGGTAATAAATGCCAGCTGTCATAAGTTCACAAGAAAGATGTCGTCGTAGATGTCGGTGTCAAACTTGACAGAAATATCGTCGAACTTATCACCACTGTCGCGAACTCGTTGTAAGCTTCGACGTTTGGGAATGATCGGGAAAAAGAGAGAAAAAAAAAAAGGGAGAGAAATCGTGATGGTGACAACCATCAGAAATCGTGGCGACAAGGAAGAGATCACAATTGCGAGGTCGAGATAGCCAAATCTAATCGCGAGGCTGAAATTACCATATCCAAACATGATGTTGAGATCCAACAATTCAATGATGAAGATCTATGGTGGCATAAAAGAGATCGCAAGCTCACGACTAGAAAAAATGGTGATCGTGAACTTCAATGTCCTTACGGCCAGTCGAGATTTCACAGTTGTCATTGCAATTGAGATTAGCTTCACGACAACCTCTAACGAAGAAGAGATTGCAAGCTTACGACCAAGAAAAATGGTGACGTGAACCCTAATGTCTTCACAACCGGCCAAGATTGTGACTTCAACGAGAATGACTTGTAAAAAATCCACAAAGAGAGAGAGAGAGGACCCGGAGTAGAAAGAGAGATAATGAAGAAAGAGAAATAAGGGCCCGTTTGGGGCTCCAATTTAGTGTTTTCAAAACATATTTTTTTCAATACTTTATCACTTTTTACTATTTATATTTTCAAAACAATATAGTAAATTTCAAATTTTAAAAGTCCATATCTTTGTGTATACAAGTCTAAATGAGATAATTTTTTTTAAATTACATAGAATTTCACAAAGAACAAAATAATATCTATATTGATTCTTTTTTAATTTCAAATTTTTAAATTTTTTCATTCTAAATAGTTTTTTTACCCAAACATATATTTTAAAATAACTTTTTTCCAATAAAAAAAAATCTCCAACCATCCCTCAAACGGACCCTAAGTAATGTTTGGAAGAATCTGAAAAACTAAATAAATTAAAAACCTATATCAAAACATTATTATAAATTTTTATCTATATTAAAATTAGAAACATTATCTACATTAAAATTATATTATATTACAAATTTTTAATGATTTTAGAACCTGCTATGTAATTCTAATCCACACACAAAAAAAAAAAAAACCCATCTACTTCAATTTTCTGAATATATTTAAGAGGCTTTGCAGTATCTAGACCAAAATTAAAGAGCCGAACTTTTAATAAATGACACGCCATTTTCAAGAAAAAAAAAATATCGGTGGGCAGTATATTTAAATTTTAAAATTCTCAAGAAAAATGAAAAAATAAAAAAAAAAGAACGTCCTCCACTCCTCATCTCCTTATAAACGACACAAAAGTCTAACGACAGAAAGACGTGTCGTTAAAATACTTAATCCCAGGTAGAAAGGATAGAAACCCTATCCTTTCGGTAAAAAGGCCGCTATCCATAAAGGACAATTGCTTTACTTAACTATAAAACGACCGAAAGTTAGAAACTCATTGCAGAAAATGACATTCGTATGGTTGACAAACGACATTTGTCCATGAACGACAAAAAATGCGAAAATTGACACCTACAAAATTGCTGATAAATAGACGAGGGAGAACTTGAAACTACTTGGCATTCAGAAAGTTAAAGCAACCAAAATATAAACATATATATATTGAACATTAAGGACAGAATCGAGGAATTATTATACATGTTTTTATTTTTTTTCAATTTTTTTTCTTTATTTTTTTAAGGTAAAATTTCATTAAATAAAAAAGCCTTACAGACACCAATAATATAGATGACCCTATGATGCACAATACAAAACATTCGATAAAAACTAATTCCATTAGTGTATTCTGATGAAGTACAGGGAAAACAATGTAAGACAAGATTTTACATCAGAATTATACTTTGACACATCAATTTAAGCATACAAAAGTTTTTTTTTTGAAACCACTATAATCGATGAAAAATTTTGATCTATCGAGTACGTGTAAAATATAACTCTACGACCACTAATAAATCTATATAAATTTATAACTAACGAAACTTTTATTTCACCAAACCTAAATCAGGTGGACTAAAAACAAACTCCAACGGTGAGAGAACCACCTATATTATTACAAAGAAAAACTAAGACTACATGGCAAAAAAATCGACATCTTTATTGGATTAAAACATAAAAACCTGAAGTCTAAATCACAAGTGCTACAAGTTTTTAATAAAAGTACAACCAAGATGATCATTAGAGTAGGAAGAATGCTTTAAAGAACAAGTAGCATTGCTGACGAGGTGCTTTTAAATAGCAGAACATGAAAAATAAGCTCCAACGATAGGAGAAATAAGCTCCAACGGTAGGAGAACCACCTCTATTATTACAAAGAAAAACTAAGACTACATGATAGAAAAATCAACATCTTTATTAGACTAAAACATAAAAATCTGAAGTCTAAATCACAACTGCTATAAACTTTCAATGAAAGTATAGCCAAGATTATCATTAGAGTAGGAATAACGCTTTAGGAGATAAGCAGTGTTGCTGACAAGATGCATTTAAACAACAGAATATGAAAAACACGCATTACTGTCATTAACATCTAAAGTCAGCACCACTTCCTTCATAAAAAGCCCCTACCATTTGAAACAAAACCCTGAAAAAGGGCAACCACTAGACTAGAAATGTGTAAAAAAAAAAAAAAAGCATTTAAACCTTTTGAAACCTACTCTTTTAACTAAATCAGATCTGCCCGAATGAAGCCACTATGCCAAAAACAACCATCCCCATCAAAAAGCCCATAACATACCAGCTCTTTAACCAAATTTTAGGATCAAAGGTTCAAAGACACGCCTGAAGGGGGTCTTGGAGCTCTAACCAACGCACTATTTATTTTTCTCTCCCTCTTGTTTCTTTGCCAGGGCTGGCTACCCTCCACACTCTTTAGCCTTTCGCAAGAGATTCAAATTTGTTGGCAAAAGAATATCAAACATTATTATTATTATTTTTCTCGATTCTAAGTAAGGGATATTTCA
Source organism: Antiaris toxicaria (assembly GCA_035233585.1). Classification (NCBI taxonomy): domain Eukaryota; kingdom Viridiplantae; phylum Streptophyta; class Magnoliopsida; order Rosales; family Moraceae; genus Antiaris; species Antiaris toxicaria. Next base: position 24,604,927 of record CP141160.1, on the reverse strand, counting down.
TAATCATCTAATAGAAAACCTAATAACAATGATTACAACAAAAATTATGGGAGTCTTGAAGTGAATCCCGAAATACGTATATTTGATATAATCATTAACCTATTCTATTATACCCTAGTAGAGCAGTTGGTTTACTTTACTGAAAGAGGGCAATAATACCCTACGTTGAATATTAAAATAATCAGTGCAAAGAGCAGACCATTATTACGATGAGTCCGCGATAGAGAGTCGTCCATTATGCTTCAAATGCAAGGTAGAATAATCGGTGCTAACCATCTACGTAGTGTCATCAACCACCAACGTATCTACGTAGGGACAACAACACTAGCTCAAAGGCCTACCATCCCACTACGTCCGAAGAAAAACGGGTAATCGTTAGTCACTTAACAATTAAGTGCTTGAGGAGAACTCTTACGTGTAACAATCAGAGTGGGGTAGTTATTAAATACTAGGAAATAAAAATCAGAGTGGGGAAGTTACGAAATACTAGGAAAAGACTGCCCATCGCAAAAAAGGTGAGGGGATAAATGATGTAATGGGTCTCAATAGAGGACAGATCTCAAATTTTCACACGCAAAATAGTCCTGTACCTTTTCTCGAAAGACAGTGAAACACCACCCTAGAGCACAAGAATGATGTAATTTGTGTTAAAGTGAACCTCTATAATTTATTTATGTTCATCACTTTACTATTTTTGATTACTCATCATTCACCAAAGAGACAATTTGAGCGTTTTGTGATGAGGAGACGAGGCATTAGCAAATTTCACCGCCAACACACATTCCATTAGTGGGCAAAGCTGGGGTGAACAGTTCCAGAGGAGTTCTTTAACAATTTGCAGGAGCAATCCAATTCATATTACAGAGAGATTAAAAACCCATAATTTTTTGGGTATTTTCGAAAGAAACTCGTATAAACACTTTGATAATCGACGGTTGATAAGTAACTAACACTATGTACCCAGCTGAATTTTTATCATATATCATTCCTGTGACTCCTTGTGATCCCCAGATTTTGATAGAGCTGCATCCTCTTTTTTCTCTTTCTTGGGTGGTTTTATCTCCTTTCCTTTCTCTGTGTGCTTAGCCATCTTTCTTGATTCTCTAATCTCCTATATAGGCATGATAAAAGCAAAATTATTGTCGTTAGAATGTTTGTCTTCTTTTCTAAGGTACAAACAACTTAGTCACGGGTTTTTCAAAAAGTTAAATGGGAACAAAGTATTTAATAAGATTCAATACAAGAAACTAAAAGAAAAAAAAAAAAAAACCCAATACAGGCAACTTCGTCATACAGAGCACCACCAAGTGGGGACTATTTTATTTCTACCAGATATTGACTTAAAAGCTCCAAATATCCTGCAGAAGTTCAAGTATTTCAAGTATGCACAGGAAAAAAGAAAAAAAAAAAAAGAATAAGAAGTAGAAGTAAGGACAAAGACAAATACACATATCATAATGCCTTATTAGTGTAGTCAACCAACCATCACGCCAAGTTGGACCTAATTATAGAACTCCACAAGACAAATGTCAACAAATTTTTTTTTAATGCTACATATCCAACACTACAACATAGTGGCCAATCTTCATTAAAACAAAAAAAAAAACAAAAACAAAAAACAAAAAACAAACAAACATAGTGGCCAAGCTCAAAGTTTTCAAGTTATAATTATGCAAGAAATGAATTTCGTTTCACCGTTTTCATGGTCAAAGTAGCTCAAATTCGACCATTTTCATTGTCAAAGTAGCTCAAACAAGATAAAGGAGAAGGTCGGAATAGTTTTTTAGCTATAGTAAAAAAAGATTCACAGAGTGAGATTGTAAACATAACCTTATAGTAATTAACTCCACATAAGGCATAAAATTTTTTGAATCATCATAATTATAAGAGAGAGAGAGAGAGAGAGAGAGAGAGAGAGAGATAGAGAGATTTACAGCACCTGAAAACAAGGAAAAAAAAAAAGGGCCTAATATTGGATCTGCCGGATCCTGTCCTAAGAAAAGCAGTGAAACAAATTCAGACCATATCAAAGTTAATAGAGACGAACTTGAGTCACTTGTCGACTAGATATCACGAAGTAATTAAAACCCACGAACAGAAGAAGTAGAGTACTTCATATTAAACCAGCTTGAAATCCAGTGACAACCCCTGGCCTACCAATTAGTTTTTTTTTTTTTTTCGGTGAGAATCATTTTACTAACCTTAGATTTAACAGGGAGAGGATCAAGAGTGGTGGAGAGAAGAGACATCTTGGCAATCTCCGAGAAAGCAGACTCTCTAACCCCGGGCACATCACTGACCAAATTCTCATAAGCAGCCTCAAACGCCTCCTGCCAAAACCTCGGCACTCGTTCGCTTCTGCTCTGTACGTACACATCCCACATGTGCCTCACCATCTTCTCTCTCTCCTCAACTTCCTTCTCTCACCCAAAGAAAAAAAAAAAAAACATAAATACTCATTTCAAATTCAAAAAAAAAAAAAAAGGTCACATAGAGAAAATTTGACCAACCAGAATGTCAAGATCGTCGTAATTGGGTGAACTGAAGTCGTCGGAGATCCGGGAAAGGTTACCGACGGACCATTTAAGAGTGACGGAGCCAGTGAACATGGACCAGAAGGCCAAAAGAAGAAGCGCAGCCAAGGCCCAGAACTTGTACGACAGACTCTTCCCCATCAGCCCACCTCCGGAGCTCTCTCTCCTCACCACCGGCTGGTCGTTTTCCTTCATTGCTCTGGCGGATCGGGAAGTGGTCTGCGAATTCTGTGTATCGGAAGATAGTGCGTATAGGAGAGAGGGCAGTGATGGCATGGGATTATGCATATGTAGTTAGTGTGTGATGAGTTAGATTCTATCTAGACTGCCGTTTTTGTAACAGGATGTTGATATTTTATTAATTTATTTAAAAATTTTTAATATTTAATATATTTTTGTAATCAAATTCATAATTTAATACAATATTATAAAAGATGATCATTAAGATAAAAAATTTAAAAAGTAGATTTTATAGACATTTGAGGATAGTATTACATCACGTTATATTTAAATATAATATAATTTTTATTTAAAAATAAATATATTAAATTTAAATATTAATTAAATTATAATTTCTATTTAATATAATTGTTATTTTTCATTTTATTATTTTATCAATCATATTATATATATTTTTTATTTTTTTATTTTTATTAGTAATTATATATTTGATATTTAAATTTTTTTAACTAAATAAGTATTATATTTAAATATATATAAAATATATATAATATTATATCCATACAACTCCCTTTAAATTTGTAAGTGAGTGCCCTTGGCTGGTGGGACTTCATAAATGAATGAAAAAGTTGAGTTGACGGTGGGCGCATCTCAGCAAGTTGCCCATCTCCCTATCGATGGTTGCCTAAACTTTGGCCTTTCTTTGGTCCACCTTTTACGCGGGATTTCAACGACCCGTTTGACCTTAAGCGCGCATTGACGGGGGCAAATGTAAAATTAGCATCCTATGATCTCATTACTAACTTATTACTCTATTATAGTTATTGTTTGAATCACCGACACACTTTGTAAGTGTTTGATTACTGTTTTATTTTCATTCAAGCGTAACATATAATTTTTGTTCAAATATAAAAATTTTATATTTAAATATAATATTTTTTAATAATATTATAAATATATTTATAATTTTATAATATTTTAAAAATAAATTTTTTTCTATTCAAATCATATTCTCTTTTTATCTCATTTTTATTATCTATTTTTATCAATTACATCAATTTTTTATTTTTAAAATACAATTCAAATACTATCCAAATATAAAATATATTTAATACATTATGTTACATAATATGTTTACTAAACGCTCCATTAATTTATAGAGATATTTGGTTTTAGTATTTAAATTGATCATTTTAAGTTTATTTTTTTAAATAAATAAAAATTATAATTAAAATTTTTAAAATATCAATAAATTATAATTATAAAATTTTATTCTAAATCATTATTCCAAACATCCCATTAACCTTTTGTTTTAAGGACGGAAAGATTTAAAACTGTTGGAAAATAATTTTTTATTGGATTGTGAGAAAAATGAAAAAAGAATTGCAAACATATATTCTGATTGAACTCTTTTTTTTAATTTATAATTGATTTACAGTTTTTTAGTTTTTCATGAAAATTATAGATTTGGGTTGTCTTATACACCATATGAGAAAAGAAATATTGTATATCATAAAGGAATTTGTTAAAGATTCCATTGTTTCGAGTGTTAAAATTCCTAAATGTATTAAGATTGTAACAACCGGGAAAATTCACTTTTTTCGGAAAATAAATGCACAATGAATTTAAGCATTAAAATGTGAAATTAAGTGACGTAATATTGTTTAGAATTAAATAAAATGTTCTAACAATATTAAAGGATGAAAAATGAGTAATAGTGATATTATGTGTGTGCACGTGTGTGTCACTCACAGTATCAGGAAGTAGGTCAAGATGATATTTTCTTGACATAAAACTGATAAATTTGGGTTCAGCACTCCGAAATTAGTCAGGATAACCCATCAGCACGCTCAAATTTGATAATTTAGCACAAGGGTAATTTTTGACCAAAAATTCACAGTATCGGAAATTGGTCAAAATGACCTCAGATGAACATAAAACTGATATATTTGGATTCAGGACGCCGAAATTAGTCAGGATAGCCCGTATTGAAATTTTGGGCGAAAAAGTATATAAAGAGAGGGAAAAAGTGGAATTTTCTCATTTATCTACACACACTCTCTCTCCTCCTTCTCTTTCTCTCTCTAGCCGAATATGTACAGTAACCGACCATCGGAAACGGTGTCCGTTTTCGACACCGCCGGTGTCATCGGAAAGCTCTCGCCGAGCTGAGTCCGATGGTGGGTCGACGCGACGGAGCAGCCGCCGGAGCAAGCCGCACGCGCCGCCTGAAGGTCGCCGGAGCCGAAATCTTCCCGGCGAGATTTCTCCGCCGTCCGGCCACCATTTGCCACGAAATCGGTCCCAAAAGACTCGTGGTGAAGAGTAGAACAAAACCCAGGCGGTGGATCGCCTCAACACCAGCGGAATCGCGCCGCCCGAAGTCGCGACGTCGCCGTCGCCGTTGCCGTCGTGAAACTCGCCGTTTCCGGCGATGTTGAGCTGCACCACTTGTACAGAAATGGTCGCCGTGAAGAGGGGAGCAAAAGCCCTCAATCAATTTCGGGGAAAAAGTCCGGCACGGCGGAGTTCCACCACTGCCGCCGTGGCCGTGACTTTCGGGGTGATTTTCCGGCGATTGGGGCCTCCAAATGTGAAATTGAGGCTACCAATGAGTTCCTCATGTCGAGATCTTCAAGATGGGCTACTCATTTTCCACCGTCGCCGCCGCCACCGCCGGTCAACGGCGGTCAACGCTGGTCAACGGCGACCGTCGACCGAAAATGCAAGTTTGGCCCGTTGGCCTATTTTCGACGTTCCGGACGCATCCGCGGAGTCGGAATTGCAAGACGAGACCTCAAATATGAAGAACGAGGAATTAGGGTTTATGCCGTCGAGACCGGACTGCAATTCGGTATAAATCCCGACCTTTTTACGTTCCGAAATTTAATTGTTTGGAACTGTTATATAATTTTATAATTTTTGGTATGAAAAATATGGAAAAGAATGTATGTAAAAAGAAGAAAATGGCTGTAATGGAGAAAAAGAAAAATATGTGATAATGTAACGATTTTACGTAAACAGTATGAGTTTTACGTAAAATCTAGGCCTCTGGTATAGTACGTGATAGAATTAGATCAGGATAGATGGTTTTCAGGCGTTTCCTAAACGCTGGAACCTTAAAAATTAAGGGGAAACTCTGCCGAAATTTCTAAAAAAATGACACCAGGGGTAAAATGGGAAACGAGGGGTAAAAATATGATCGGGAAGGGAACCCGAGCCCCCTCGAGGAATTAAGGCATGGAAAAAGGAATGGGTAAGGTACGACTAGTAAACCGACCCTTCAAAACCCTAGAACGTAAGGAAAAATATGAAACTGACACTTAGGTCGGAATAGTACTTCCCGAGGGCCGGGAATGTGAAAAATTGGTAAAATGATAAGAATTGATCCGGAAAAGGTCTGATAAGATTTAGAAAGTTAATTAAATGATTTTGGGTTTAGAAAATCCAACCTAAGTATGAAAATGAAAATGTTAGGTTTAAACGACCCATCAGGGGCAAAATGGTCATTTTGCCCAAAGATACTCAAATTATGGGAAAAGAGCCACAATGACCCTGAAATAGGTGAATGAAGTTTGTAAAAGCCAAAATTGAGATTTAAGTTATGAAAAATCACGTCAAGGGTAAAATTGTAATTTTGTCAAAAGTTAGGGGTAAAATCGTAATTTTTCAAAAGTTGGAGAAAAAATTCGAAAATGGCCATTAAGGTTTAAAAAGCTGTCATAAGGATATAATTAAGGGTTATAAGATCAGAATCAAGCTTTTTAATAAAATAAAAGCTATAGATGAAAATGTGATTAACGGACAAAGTTTGTCTGTAGGAACCTAATCCAGAAGCGACAAAGGACGTCTATGGATTCCAAGAAAAGGATAAGCACGCTATGAGTAAGTTCAGACATTTACCCGTCTGCAACTATGAACAAGCTTATAGTATTATATGTTTTGTATGTATATGTCATGATGTGATTTATGATGATGCTATAGTAAATACTATAGCAATGCTATGACGATGTTAAAAAAAATATATATATATATATGCTTTAATAAATAATTTATAAAAATATATATATATATAAATATATGTATATATTGAATTATGAAGGAAAGGTATTATAAAAGTTTTATGAGAGTAACGATGTGATAAAGAGGGATAGAAGAATGGAAAGAGTAAGAACAAGAATGTTATGATAGAATGCATAAGAAAGAGATGAGATATGAAAGGAAAGAATAGGTGTTTATGAAAAGTTTTATGGAAATTAAGTTATGATTGATAGAGCAATGATGATCGGTGATGAAAAGAATTAAGAAAGGGATGTTTTATGAGGACGAAAGGATAAATGTTTTATGAAAAATGATATGAAAGTAAAGAGTTAGACAAGAAAGAAAAACAATGATAGGTTATGATAAAAGGTATGATGAATGTTTTATGGAAAATGATATGAAAGTAAAGAGTTAGACAAGAAAGAAAAACAATGATAGGTTATGATGAAAAGTATGATGAAAGGATTAGAATATAACGATAAGATGTGATTGATGGAATAGAACGATAGGCTATGATCGATAGGCTATGATTGATGGAATGATGCAAATGATAAGATGAACAAAGAATAATTGTCTACCCGTAACAAAACATGTTTTTGTTTGATGTGATGTGATGTAATGTTATATAAGTAATATGTGCTATATGTGTTATGTTTTTGAAAGAAAAAGATGTTCAACGAAAAATCAATATAAGAAAAATAAAAGCCTACAAGATAATAAGACTGAAAACTTAAGTTGTTGGCGTACCGGTTTCCCTACAAGGTCGAGACTTCCGGTCTATATCCTCCGCGTAGATGTGGCGCTACCCCGAAGGTGCGGTAGATTATAGGATGGACCAACCCCGAAGGTGCGGTTTTTATGTGACTGTGAGGTAGGTTGGTGGGTCGCTCCCCCTCCTCCCACTGTCCGTGCGCAACTAGGTACGTCCAACAACGGGCCCAACCAATGGAAAGTGGAAAGAAAACAAACGAAAGAAGAGTGAAAAGAAAGGAAAAGAAAGGAAAAGAGAAGAAAAGAAAAGAAAAGAAAAGAAAGGAAAAGAGCGTGAAAAAAAAAAAGAGAAAAGAGAGTGCGTGAAAAGAAAAGAAAAGAAAAGAGCGTGAAAAGAAAAGAAAAGAGAGTGTGTGAGGAAAAAAAAAAAAAAAAAAAAAGGAAAAAGAGAGTGGAAAGAAAAAAAAAAAAAAGAAATGATACGAAAAGAAAAGAAAAGAAACGAACGATATGAAAGAACAACACAATGAAATCAATGAAAAATAATAAAACGAAGTTAAAAGAACATGATAGAATTATATATGTGATGTGATGTGTTTGATGTTATATGTATGGAATGACACGTTTTTACGTGATGTTGTGCTAGTGTATATGTTACTAGCTTTAAGATATGAAATGTTAGGAGATGATGAAGCGATACAAAAGTTATAAAGGTTTAGAATAGAAAGTTAAGAAATGATAGAAATGGAAAAGCAAAGAAATGAAGAGATTAGATTAGAATGATAAGAGATGATCGATAGAATGATAAGAACGATGAACGAAGAGATAAATGAGCATGGAGAAGCTCACATTTTATGTTATGTTTTGAGGATATGTATAAATGATGTATATGATGTGTATATACGTGATGTCACATATTCTAGTAATAATATATATTACTAGTATTTATAAGTTAATGAATGTATGTTTGAACTTACTGAGCATCTAGCTCATTAGTTGTTTATATGTTGCAGGTAAGCAACTTATTAGTTTAAAGTAGTATGATGGACAACGGACGGATCTGCACGTGCCAAGGGACTGGGCGAGGGTATGGTACTACCATGAGTCTTTCGCTGAGCGTTCAAAAAGGAAGACGAAAGAAAGAAAGAAAGTTATGAAATATGTATTATAAGAGTATGATACAGATAGGTATAGTATGTAAGTTAAAAAAAAAAAATTGCTATAGAAATTGCTTCCGCTATAAGATGAGAACGTTAAGAATGGAAAGTTAAGTTAAGTAAGAGGATGACGACCCACGAGGTTGCCAGCCATCGCGGTCGGCGTCAGAGCTTGACTGGTTGGTATGGTAACGTACGTGGGGGGGTCGCCACAAAGATAATACATAACATCAGAAGCACCTATTTTAAGTTCATATTTTAAAAATATTAATTTATATAATATGTGAGTTATAATTTTTATGAAAAGTAAATCTTTAAAAAATAGTTATAAATCAAACTTAACAAATTTTTTAAAATTTTTTTTTATTAACATGCATTTTCTATTTCACAAACCACAAATTAATAGGGGTGAGCATTAGGTGGATTGGATAGATTTTTGTGATTTTCAACCTACCCAATAAAGATTAGGTGGATTGAAAATTTTTTTTTACCTATCCAATTAACCTAATATAAAATATCAATCTACCCAATTAAAATCATGTAGGTTAGGTAGGTTGTGTGTTTTATTAAAAAATTATAATAAATGATACTAAAATTCAACAATAAATAAAATTTAAGGGAGAAAAAAGAAATTAAACTCATGATAATTTTTAAATAAATTTTATCACAGACTTTGCCCAAAAAAATTTTCTAATATAATCTCATTAATAGTCGAATATAAAAAAAATATAAATCATAAGAATCACAAAAAAAAATATAGAGATACTAAACCAATTAACGGCATTTTTCACAAAATTATCAAAAAGTACATCTGTATTGAATATCAACTAATGCATTGTATATATTCAAATAATTTAAAAAACACTTAGGAATGAATATTATTTAGCAAAAAATAATATATATGTAGGTGAATATTAAGTAGGTTGGGTAGGTTTTTAGAATTTTTTTAAACCACCAAATAGATTGGATGGGCTTTTAGAATTTTTTTAACCCACCAAATATATTGGGTGGGTTAAAAATTTTTTTAACTTACTCAATTAATCAAATATAGCAAATTAATCAACCTAATTAAGGTCAGATTGTATAAATTAGATGGGTTTATCGAATAATTAAGTTTTTTTGTACAACCCTACAAATCACAAACCACTACTCAAATGCTTTACATGATTAAAAATCAAACCTTCAATTTTGAGAACGTAACTCTCATCTTCCTTCTCTCATCAATTGAACTGGTACCACTGGTTTAGATTTATTAAACTTATTGTTACGTAAATCGATCTTCAATAACTTTAAGGATAATTTGCTTTTTCGTTAAGAAGTAGGAAAAGGAAATGAATAGCAACAATGTTGAAAAGCAGAAGACTGTGATAGTGAACCGACACAGTAATGACCAATACAAGCATCAACATGCCTCCTGAGAGACACAGTTCATAAATGCAATTTCGTCGCCTTTAGGATGACCTTATCTCTTTTTTATTTTATTCTGTATTTTACCCAATCCCATGTTATTTTGACATCAATCCTATGTCATTTCGACACGTCCAAACAATCTACTTAACTTTTTTTTATTTTTTTCCTTTTTTACTGAAATTTTATTTGACAAAAATGGACAAGTGGGAATCGTTCCATCATCAAATTGAATAAGATTGGCCTTTATTTATAAAAAAATAAATAAATAAACATTTAACAAAAACATGACTTTAAGAAAAATAAAAAAGCATTAGTGGAATATGATCTAACGTCTACGCCGCCTCTCTAATCACATAAAATATTTGTCTCCAGTTGAGGGATTCTAATGTAAGCTTCCTCGTACTTGAGTTCCAACTAGTGAGCGAACTAAACAGGTCCTTAACCTTGACCAGTAGATATGTGAAATCCTAGTTGTTTCTAACATTTCCAAGTTGAATCCTGAGGAGGGTAAAGCCACCCGCGAAATGTTAAAAACAACATCCTTTCACGACACCTCGCTTCAGGGAAACCCTTATCATTAGTCATTACATTCTCTTCACAATCCCGCAACACCCCCCCAACCCTATGACACTTCTCATCCTGCAACACCGTCCCCTCTCTTTTAGAGCTCCATTGATAAAATTTCAGCATTTCAAGAGCTACTCATTTCTCCATTAGTTATTTCATTTTATCTTTTTTATGTGAGCTTCCTTTTACTCTTTTTATCTTTAATGTTTACGTCACGGGCAAATTTCCATCCATTTTAACTGATGTCAAAAGTTTGAAACCACCGTTGACATTAATTCAACCTGTAAAATTAGACCAAGAACAAAATTGTCACAAAAAAGTTCACGCCTTAGGAGCGTGCCATGGGCCATGGCATTAACCCATGAGTGGAAAGAGCGACAAAGAGACGGACTATATTTACTAACTATCATCAACTGAAAATATTAGCTCTACTCTGCCAAACCATTAATCATGAATGACAAACAAGTAAAAAAAAAAAAAATTTGAGAAAGCGACCGAACTCATGCCCAAATTCTCCCATTCTTTTCCTAATGTCATCTATTTATTCTTAGCCCGATGCAGGCAGAAATTTCAGCTCTCCTTATAGTGAAGAAGCACAAATTGTATCGCTTTGAGATATACACACTTTTCCTTTGGTCTCTTTCGGTTCACAGAGAAGACTGATTGGTGGCTGAAAAGTAACAAATTTTACTGATCCTTGCCTTGCTAAAATTCATTGAAAATATAAACAAATTTCAATTCTCCTTCAAAATCAATCTAACTTGTGCACAAATAATAAAAATTAACACAATTTTGTATCACGTAAAACCTTTCAATCTGAAAAAGAAAAATCACGACACATACAGGAAAAAAAACTTCTACTATAAAATAATAATTATATAACAAACTTTCAAGTTTTAACAATAATTCAAAAAATACTCTCAATAATAAAATTCATTCACACTTACAAATATGATAATCTCACTATTTTTTTTTTGTACAAAATAAAACACTTATTAAACACAGAAAACTCTCTTAGCAACCTTTTTTTTTGCTATTGGAATTCCTCTAAGAAGATTTTTTTTTTTCTGCCTTCACTGCCTAATCTGCTTGTTGAATGAAGGGAAAAATAGCCTCTAGCTATAGAGCCTCAAAAACACATGACGCATTCTCCTCTCTCTCTCTTTTCTTTTCTTTATTGATATGGATGCTAAACAACACCAAATTCGACGCTTGCCATCTCTTTTCTCCCTTTTTTTTTTAATTTTAATTCATGGTGGACGTTGCATTTAGCGTCCACCTTTGAAAAAGAAAAAACCAATTATCACTACCATTGAACTTCTCAATTTCGATCTTCTTACCCACCATGTTACTTTAGAAACTGTGTTCTACTATAGGAACCATATCTACTACAAAGACCTTGCTACTACAACATTGCTGCAACTAATAGTGAACCGTCTTTGTAGTGAAAAAATAAAAATTGCAATTGAACTAATTCCTCCACAATGATGGTTATCAGGTGAAGAGGAAAGAGATGTATCGGTACAAGAAGACAACGATTAGAAGAAGGAGAATCAAGAATCAAAGAATAACAAACAATTACTTAGAAGGTCAACTAGAAATCAAATGCCGTCTAAAAGATACACGTCATCAAATTATGTTCTTCTTACCAAAAGGGTGAGTCAGAAAACTTCCGAGAAATAATAGCTCACAAAAACAACGACAGATAGATGAAGTCCACATAAAAACAAATGAATTCTCCCATGAAAAACAATACTTATAAGTTAGTAAGACTTCCAAAAGGTAATAAAGCCTTGAGGCATAAATGAATATTCATACTAAAAGATAACAGAGGAAGCAATCAAGTAAAGTAAGAAGTTTGATTAGTCATCAAGAGTTTTAGATAGAAGAAAAGAACTGATTTTAATGAAATTTTCTTTCTAATGGTGAAAATGTCATCAATTTGAGTAATCTTGAGAGTAACAGCAAACCTAAATCATGAGATTGAGCAAATTGATGTAAAGACTACATTTCTTCATGGAAATTTAAAAGAAGAAATCTACATGCAATAACTTGAAGGTTTTGAGATTAAAAAAAAAAAAAACATCTGGTCTGCAAACTGAAAAAAAGTCTGTATGGTCTAAAACAGACTATGCAACAATAATACAAGAAATTCCATTCATTTATAATAGATCGACAATATGAGAGAACAACAATAGAGTCTGTATGGTCTAAAACAGACTACGCAACAATAATACAAGAAATTCCATTCATTTATAATAGATCGACAATATGAGATAACAACAATAGATTCATGTGTCTACATCAAGCAATTTCCTCACAAGAAATTCGTCATCCTGTTGTTACATGTTGATGACATGTTAATAATAAAGCAAAATGCTAAAATGATCAATCAGCTAAAGAAACTTAAGAGCTAAAGAAATTCGTCATTCTGTTGATGACATGTCAAGTATTAGTTCAATATAATTTTCTTGGAATAGTCATAATGTTCAAGACTGTCTGTCTTGGATAATCTCTATTCTTAAAATTTGTTTAGCTGGACACAAGTCTTTCATATCAAAGATTCCAAAGAGTAAAACCAATTTTTCACCCCTTGGTGGTTAATTTAAACTCATCAAGAAGATGTATTCTTTTTCAAAAAAAGAAAAGAAAAACATTGGCTATTCCTCACTCTTCAATAGTTAAAATTCTGATGTATATAATGATATGTAAGGCCGAATATCGCTAGTGTTTCTTAATAAACCCAGGCAAAGAACATTGAGAAGCCGTTTCTTTCTTAATTATTGGTTTTTTCTTTTTCAAAATTGAGTGTCAAATGCGACGTCCACTATCAATTAAAATAGATAAAGGTAAATAAGAGAAATAATGGACATCGAACTCAATGTTGTTTAGTGCTTACATCAATTTAAAAAAAAAAAAAAAGAACACATAATGAGATTTTTGGGGCCAAAGCCCTTCTTTCCTTCATTCGGCAAGCAGATTAAAAAAAATAAATCTATTAAAAGGAATTCCAGTAACAAAAAAAAAAACTATTAAGAGAGTTTTATATGCTTATAAAGTATTTTATTTTGTAGAAAAAAATAGTAAAGTTACCACATTTATGAATGTAAAAGAATGTTATTATTGAAAGTATTTATTCAAATTATTGCCAAAATTTAAAAGTTTGCTGTACATCTATTATTTTATGGTAGAAGTTGTTCTTTATGTGTCCCGTGGTTTTCTCTTCTCGAATTGAAAGATTTTCTATGATATAAAATTCTATGTCAACTTTTATTTTTTTCTACACAAATTAAATTCTGAAGGAGAATTGTCCATATTCCTGACAAAAGTACAGGACCATGACATAAGGTTCAAGTTCTTTGTTTTGTTTTGTTTTTCTTTTTTGTGTGTGTGTTCTTTTTTTGGTTGATGAACGCATACAATTATGATTCAGCAGCATTTGAATCATAACAAAGAGACAACAACTGAAAAGGAAATAAAAAAAAAGAAAAGAAAAGAAAAATTTGCAAGTGTAAAAACTCTGTTCAATGTGAAAAATTAGAAATGAAACAGTAAGTATTTTCCGAATTACAGAGATTGACGGCATCAGATAATAAGCGGAGTTGTTTGTCAACACTGTTCATCAGTACTACAATAAAGTTTTCATCATTTGCCATCATCAAAAAACAACATCTGTAGCAACATACTAGTAAAGTTTTAAATTGGTGAACATAACATAACACAAACAGGACAACCTAGACATATAAGGATCAGACACAAAACAACTAAAGGAAATCAAATCTACCAACCGACTCGATAAAATCGTTCAATTAAGCTCAGAGGTTGCATATCAGTTCACAGATTAACTCATACGTCCAGACATATAAAAAAGCAACATCATCATAGCAGAACAAACAAGATTTCGTAAACATAACTCGATAAAATGTCATAAAGACTAAAAATCATCAAAACTTGAGTACATTCAAATTAATAAATTCAGACTCAGAGACATTCCACAAGTGGATAATAGGCAGACAATCAACACGGCATCAGATTCAGACCGCCCGTCTGCTTTTTTCTCATCATCGACTTCAAAAATATAATCCTAAACGAAAAACTATAAAATTAAGTGAATAAGCTTTAACAGGCATCAGAAAATGAGAGAGTTTGATGTCTACAGTTATTTCAGTGTGTAGTATAAGTGTGATTTTATTTCATCATGTGCCTGTCCATCTTACAACAATAATAATAAACAAAACTTAAATTCATCCAAAAAGACTAAAACGACAAAAAAAAAGAGAAGAAAAAAATGGCATCAGATAAAAAAAAAGAGTTATCAACACGGATTATCAGTATATCAATAAGCGGTTGAATAGAAATCATCACTTGCCTCCTTTTTTTTTCAAATGAAAAAATTCAAACGACACAAAACATGACTAAAAGTATATGAATAGATATCGGAAGGTCCATTTGACGCCAAAGCAAAAAATAAGAAATGCGATGGGCTGGTAAGCCATCCTTTCAGTATACGCATCCGATATATCTCCTACAGCATTAGATTTTGCAAACACAGGAGAGGGTAAACCAGATGCAAACCATTATTTCACCCCAAAAATAAAAAAAAAAGAGTATCAACAAACTTATAAATCCAATAAACGATCAGACATGTACCTGATTCTCGAGAAAGAAAATCAGAAGAAATTGGAATTGGATAATTACCCTTGATTGATCGAGAAACAGTGTGGTAAGAATTGTGAGATTACAAAGGGAAGGAGAGGGAGGCGATAAGGGTTAGAAAAGAAATGGGAGAGAATCGAAACTTCAGAGGCAGAAAAAGAAAAAATGGTGTAAGACGGCACCAGAATGGCGGCAATATTCCGGTGAATGGGTCGAGTTAGGGGGCTTAAATAGTGCTTTGCCAATAAAATTAGGGTTTTACAGGGGCATACAAATTTACGACTTTGCCCTGCGGCCTTGATAACGGTAATGTCAGTAGTTGCATTTTGAACCTTTTTACTTGTTGGTTACCCACGTTAAATTTTTGTATTACATTTAAATAAAATATAATATAATTTTTATTTAAATATAAAAATATTTTATTTAAATATTAATTAAATCATATTTTAAATACAATATATTTATTATTTATTATTTTATTTTTATATTATTTTTATTAATTATTTTTATATTAAAAATGATGTTTCAAAAACGATTTTGAAAATGTTAAATAAACAAATATTATTTTAAAATTATTTTTATTTTTTATATTTTTAAAAATAAAAAATTATTGTCAAAAATAAAATCAAGTGCCTCTTCCAATATCAATACATGTTACAATCATGTATAACCCAAATTTTTTTTTTTATTTTCTCATTTTCTAAAAAAATTGATTTTGTATATTGACGATAAGAAAATTAAAACGTTAAGAAAAAAATTGACGATAGGTTCCATGTTTATTGTTATTCAAAAAAACGACATCTCATTTCGGTGTTCTCTACAATAAAGAACGAGATCCAACGTCGTTTGTACTGTAACTATAGATTTTATACGTTAAACTAATAACGACATCTCATTTCCATACGCGTTTGTTGTCTGTCATATCATTAGATAGAATAATTTCGGTGGTCTCTACAATAAAGAACGACATATTGGTAAATAGGACCGATTTGCTGTCGTTTACTCTTTTGACCATAGACAACATAGCGTTCTCAGTACAATAACCGTTTTGTATTTTAAACTAAAGAAGTAGTTAAATTTAGGTGGCGTTTGGTATTGTTTTTGAAATGTTTTCTGTTTTTAAAAAAATTGAAAATGAGAATGTTTTGAAAACTTTATTAAGATCATTTCTGAAACTGTGTTTGGTTATGTTTTCTAAGTGTATATTTTGAAAAACATAAAAATGAAATTTTGTTTGGTTATATTTTTTCAAAACCCATTTTATTTTTAAAAAAACCAAAAAAACACAATATATTTTGGAAATGAAAACAAAAAGTGAAAACAACTTTTTTTCGTTTTCAAAAAACTCAAAAAAACAACATAGTTGAAAACGATGTTTTCAAAACGGTTTTGAAAACGTTAAATAAACAAACGCTATTTTGAAACCGTTTTCATTTTCTGCGTTTTTGAAAATGAAAAATCATTTTCAAGAACAAAAACAAACGCCCCCTTAATAATTTGATGGTCTTAAAAAAAAAAAAACGACTTTGTGTTCTCCGTTCAACAAAGGATACTATAAATTAATTGTGTGTTTGAATAAAGTATTCCATTAGCATTATACTAGAATATAATGTACTGAATACAATATACATTTAAATATTTTGTATTTATATTACATTAAAATATAATATTATTTGGATATTTTATATTTGAATTGTATTTAAATGTTAAGTATATAGTGTGACTAGTAGAAGTAAATTGAAAAAATAGAGAGAGAAAGTGAGTATGTGATTTGAGTGATAAAAGTTATTAAAAAGGTAGAATGATGTATAGTGATCATATTAGATTTAAAATTTAAATACTTTAGTATTTTAATACAATGCTTTTGCATATGCATGAAAAATTGCATTTCAATGAGCCATAAAGTAACATTAAACTGTAAATTTTTTTTTTTCCTTATAATGAAAATTCTCAGGCTTTGAGTTCAAAAAAAAAATTGTAGGGCTTTCAAAAATAGATCTAGGACACAAATAAAAATGACATGCCGTTCATGTTATAAAATTTTGTTATCATTACATAAAGCAGGACGATAATCATATTATTAACAAACATTCATCTTTTTTTTTTTTTTTTAACTTAGGGCGAGGGAATTTTAACTCAATATTTTTTGATAAAGTTAGATGAAATATTATCAGTTAGGTTATAACTACAACTGCCACATTTTTCCTTTTCTATTACTCTGGACTTTGATTATAACTAAAACTACATGTTATGTTTTGAGCTAGATCCATGTTGTAAAGGAAACTGTTGTCTTTTGTAGTCTGAAACCTTGTTGTCGTTTATTTACAAACGACCTGTAATTAGTTAGGAAAGTTTTGTCCTTGTTTTAAATTGAAGAGCATATTATAGTTTTTTAGCTTATCAAGTTATAATTTTGATCCAAAGCCTTTTAAAGTTTCGTTGTCGTTTCTTTGACTTTAGACGACATCTCACTGCGTACCAACAAAGGAATATCATATATCTACAAAGAAGAAGGAGTCTACTTGATTGCTCTCTCTTTTATATTCATAGATATTAGAACACGTCATTTAAAATATCATGTCAACTAATAATAAAGTTTTTTAAAGTATCATGTGAGTGTGACATTAAGAGAATAGAAAAAAGATGACACATGAGCCAAATCTAAAAAGGAAACAACAAAACTATAATTTTATAAAAAAATAACCAAGGCCTCATTTCTCAGTAGAGTCCGAATCTAAATTTTTGAGAAAAGTCAATAAAAATTATAACTAAATCAACCAACATGAACTTAAAAATTTCATTTTATTCTAGATTTAACCCATAAATCAAACAAGTCCTAAAATAAAATCAACAAAATCAGAAATTCTCAAAGTACAAAAACACTTACATATATTTTCTAGGGTAACGTACAAAAATCAGTTGAACCATATCAACTCGAGTATACGATCTAATATACATATATTTACATCAAATTTATATATCAATCATGTCTATAGATCCGCTAACTCTCTCCTGATCCTTGTGATTCACCCTCATTTACATTATCCTTCTTAAGATCAGCCGGAGGCAGAAAACTCTCCATGGACAATCCACAAATATTGAAGTCAATTTCTTCAATCTTCCAAGTCTCCTCAATCTTTCTCTTGTGATTGTGAGCCTCTCCATATCTATAAAGCATGGCAACGGTTTTGCCACTATGAGCTATGTTTATACCTTCGACGTATCTATAGTCTTCAATCACCGTCACAATGTTCGTCTCCCAAAACACGCTGTCGTTTCCCCTCGCCGGCTTCACCCTCACCAACTTGGTGTCCTCAAACTGGACAATGAGACCCGTGCGTTGGCTGAAGTATCCCCAGATCGTGTGACGAGAGATCTCCGTTTGGGGCGTGTTTTGCGCCTTAAGGATGTTTAGGGCTGTCTCTAGTCTTAGTACGAAGCAATCTTCATTATTTATGGTTTTCTCTCCCACGCATACCGCTTCTAGGAACAAGTTGGCTATGCACCTGGGGTCCAAACCCTAAATAATTTGACATCGTACATTGGAGTTAGGACATTAATTAATAAGCACAAAAAAGGATCATTACATGATATATATAAACACACACGCGTGTATAAAACATATATTCATCAAAGAAAAAATTACATTATGGGTGATCATTACATTATGGACGACCTAATATTCACACCTTTTCCTTAGCTAGATTCAAGATCAAGTGAGTTTACTACTACTCACTACATGATATATATAAACACACACGCGTATATAAAACATATATTCATCAAAGAAAAAATGTAAAATCACTCAAAGAAATTAAAAAGAAAAAAAAAACTAAAGGAAAGAGTTTTTTTTTTTCCGACAAAACATAGAATCCCTTCCTTTCATTCTGTATTCCTGACTAAAATGAAAAAGAAAAATGTTGCGAAGCAAAACGAGAAATTACTCATAAACCCTAAATTCCACAAGTATACCGTTTGGGAAATGAAGTGACATACTTGGAAGAAGCGACGGAGGGGCCTTGGCGGACCTTTATTTGCATGAGATGGTTGAGAGGAGGACTGATTCCAAGCAACCTTGCCATCACTGCCCGCGCTGACCTTGAAGCCGGAAACGACGAGTTCTAAGTACCACAAATCGGGATTCTTTTGCCACAAAACAAACCCACCAACCTCACTCCTGCCTTTGGTACGTACACTATCATCTCCCTCGTACATTTCCGACCCCATCATCTTCACCTGCCCCACCGCATACATGCTTTTAATCGAATTCAGTGCTGCTAGTCCTCCTGTTGCCGCCAAATATTGTTGAACTATATATTTCGCCGTTGAAGCCTCCTGAAAATATTAAAAAACCAATTTACCAACTTGTCACCAACTCTTACATGATATGTATATGTGGGTTATTGGTACTTGTACATAATTAAAAGAGTACAATTACTATTCTTGTGGCTTTAATTGACGCCTTATGTTTCGACCTTGTATATACATGTATGGGCTAGAAATTCATGTTGTGACCTCTATAATCATTTGCTTTAGAGGGTATTATTTACACATTGTATTAGTCTAAAAAATAAAAATTGTGATAAAAAAAATATTAAAAGATACTGGTAGTATTAAATATTCTACACTAACAAAATGTAAGTCCCATAATATTAGATCTATAGACGAAATTAGCTTCTTATCAATTATGGTGCTTAATATCGGCAATATTATCAAATATTTTTTTTGTTGTAAAAAGACATCTAGAGAAAACGAAAAATGTAGTTCATAATCTTGCTTCTTGGTATAAAAGGAAAAGTGCTAAATATGGGGTGGTATGTCATCAAGTCAAAAAAATGTTATTTATGCCAAAGTTTGTGGTTATATTTGCATAGAATTATTATGTAATATATATTTTTTCTGGGAGTCTCTTTAGGAATTATTCAGAATTGAGTATATGATATGATCACCTCTTATTTTTTTTTAAAAATTATGAGAATTTTTCTCATAATGAATATGATGATCTTCGGTCGAATGCCATTGCGCCTGCCTCTTTAATTGATGAAAGTTATATATATATTTGAACGCCACAGCAATGGTAAAAGCAACAAGCATGCGATTACGTAAAAAAAGGACCTATGTTTTGCTTGCTTACGAGAGAACCATCTTTTATGGGACGGGTGAGTGCGTCAGGTTGAACTTGAAGAGGGATTAGAGGAGAGCCAACAAGCTTAAGCAAAGCCATAAATTCATTGCTTGATCCAGAAGAGAGATGCGAAGACTTATCGGCGGCGGATTGAGCTTTCATCAAGGAACGGAGATTCTGCCATCGCAGCGAGGCGTTGCTGCCCATGCTGGTGAACATTTCCTCCGGGATAGGCACCTCCAACACAGTCTCCAGCCCATTTTCCTTCTCAAAATTAGGACAAAGCTTCCTCATAGAAGATTAGGAAAAGAAAAAGGATTTGTGGATAAGTAAGAATGAGAGAAGAGAGAGAGAGAGAGAGAGAGAGAGAGAGAGAGAGGAATCCAATAGAGAGAGAAAAAATAATAATAGGAAACCTCCCCTCTTTCTCTCCTAGCCCTAAAGTGGCATATTGGTGTAATTGACATTGCCGGCTCGGTAAGGCCATTAAGGCAACTCCCTAAGGTTCCCCTTAAGTCAAGGCTCCATATTATTAGGGTCATTTATTAATTACTTTTAAACCTCAAGGTTTCCTTGTTAGGAATCCTTAACTAATTGGATTCGTATTATGTATCCCCCCAATAAGATTTAGACACATCATGCTTAAAACATTTAAAATTCTATAATAATATTGACAAAAAGAATTGACTTAAACAAATGCTAAATTGTTCGCTATTCATCTTTGCTTTATTATTATTATTGTCAAAAAATTAAGAATTTTCCAATATATAACATTAACCAAACAAGCCAAAATATAATGGGTGTGCCCCTTTGGTTGGACTGGATTTTTTATTGAGTCCGTTTCTTAGGGGGGAAAAAAAAGTAATATACTATATATGGATTCCATTGTTAATAAACAAGTATACATCTGATATTGGGAGATGAAAGTGGCCCATGGCTCAATTTAGATATAGTTTGGCGCCATTTAACTTTGTCTAGAACAGACTACCTTGAAACGAGGACAAATTATGTATAGATAAATATTCAACCAACCCTCTTAATGTGATGCAGGGAATTACTAGTTACTTTTGGACGTTTCTGTTTTGCTATTTGTCGTTTTCTGTGCTATAATAATTGCCGTACGAGAAGTCGTCTGTGTTTTTACTTTGTTTGCTGTCGTTTTGTAGTGTTTAGAGGACCAACCCTATTTGTACACACGGTTTAGGATCTGCCCCACTGGCAATAAAACAACACCCGATAAGACCCAGAGTACAATAGGATTCATTTATAGAATTTTTGCTTTTTATTTTTTATTCATAGAAGAAAAGAAGTGAAAAATATGTTTTTTTTTTTATTTTTAGTAAGTGTTTTAAACTGCATATTTTAAATGGCTTAATATATCGAAATAGTTTTAAGATTACTTAACAATCAACAGTGTTACAATGAAACTAATAATATCTTCTTGAAAGAATTATAGTACAAGTTTCAACATATATTCGTAAGAGTTCTTTTAAAAAGCTATATTTTATAACGTCCTAGACGACAGAACGACAATTATCACACCAACACACAAACGACAAGTAGCAAAAGCAACAGTCCAAAGGAAAGGACTACTAATAAATCCCCTGCATATCATATTGATAAAAGGGAATGATAAACTGAAAACATATATGAATCATTGATATGCACAGCGACACCAAACATTTTCGACTTCGTCTTATTAGGACTGCCCGTAGATACATCCAGCTCGATTTGCAGTGTAAGTCAACAAGTCACAAAAACGCGTGCGCATAGTATAACAGAACAAGTATACCAAGAATTTTCTCCCTTGTTTTCTGCTGATTATTCGCTTATACATGTGTAAAACTAGTTCGATCTATTGGCCTACCTGAGCCCTTCAGATTCAACATGAGTTTGTCGTCTTGTGCGTCTCTGAAGCCATGAGTCTGTACAGAAAACGAAAGACAAATTTTAATAATGTTATAGAAAGTAACGAACATTATTAAAAGGCCAAATAATAATAATGTCATGGAAAGCATATTCGAAGTTCGGACCCTGACCCATTACTAAAGGGCTGGATAGAAATGGTCAGCACTCAGCATATGACTTATTGGCCTGGTTGAATCATTATTACTCTTTAGAAGCTAACTCTGATGCCTTTCAAAGGGCGCCGGAGATATTACTTTGAAAAAGAGAATTTACTTTTGAAAAAATCAGTACCATATATGTTACTTTCTGCATTTAGCATGTTGAATCAGCAAAATTTCAATATGTATACGTACATAAACATATATGTGTATGTAGATGCATACCTTTGACATTCGTTACTCCTTATATGCCTTGTTCTCTTAGGAGGAGTTTGAGGGAGGTTTTGGAGATGTGGTTTTGGAGTTTGGAAAAAAGTTGGTTTTAGAGAATGTGTTTAGGTGAAAAAAACTGTTTGGGGTGAAAAAATTAAAAATTTTAAAAATATTTTTAGAAAAAAAATATCAATATGGATCTTATTTTGTTCCTCTCGAAATTCTATGCAATTTAAAAAAAATCATCTCATTTAGACTTGTATAAACAAAGTTATAGATTTTTAAAATTTTAAATGTACTGTAGTGATTTAGAGATGTAAATAGTAAAAAGTGATAAAGTTTTAGAAAAAAGGTAAAATTTTTGGTCTGCAAAACAATGTCCAAACGGGCCCTAATCCCCTTTCACGTAATTTTCAGCGGGAGGTGATTTTTCTATGTTAAACTTGGTCCATATAATATTTAGCTAAATATATGTATATATATATAGTGATATAATATGAAAAACTAATTCGACAATAAGACAGATCAATTAATTATTAGGTTCTTATCAAATTTTGTTAAGTCATCATATAATTATATGATTGAATTAAAACTGTATCAAACTGTAAATCACCAATTTATTAGACAAAATATCTTAGGCCATATAATAAATCAACCTTTTGGAAACGTACAATCACTAGATAATTCCATGGGACGTACCTATCGGCTGAGAATGGCGGGATCCGTATCTGTTGTCACTTGGATTCAGTCGTCTATTGAAGCTTTGGGACCTACCAAATATGGCCGGCTTTGTGTCCACTATATAATACTGAACATCCAAAAATATTTTGCGTCACCAAATTCCACACTGAAAATCTTCTCTGCAATTCGATTTTCTTTTCTTTCTTTCTTTCTTTCCTTTTAAGTAATAGAAATGGCATTGGCAAAACGATTTAAGCTTAAGTTCCCCAGTGTGAATATTTCTTCGTTCCAATTCTGTCGCTTGAAAAGCCCTTCTTCTCTCCCCAAAATCCCAAAGCCAGCGAATTACCGGCTATCGCCGGCTAACCCGAAGGCATTGGACATCACCTATCCCAGCCTCCCGGCTCCGCCACCGTCAACACCTGACTACTCTTTCATCATCTCATCGACGACGAAGATCAAATCGGACGGCTGTGGATCGCTGTGCCGCTCTAGATCGTGCGGTCAACACTCCCTCTCCGACTCCAGCTGCAGCACAGAGCTCCCCTGCTGCAGCGTCAAAACGTCGTCGTTCGAAGCCGCGGAGAAGTTCTACGTCAAAGAGAGAGCTCAAAATGAGAAGCAGAAGAAGAAACCGAAAGAGAACAACGAGGAAGAAGCTGACTACGACGTCGATGAAAACAGTTTAGTCCTGCTCGATTCTTCTAGAAGCTTCTCGAATCCTCCGAACGACGCCGTACGCAAGAGATCGAGACGGATGGAGAGAAAATCGGCGGCGGCGGCGGCTGACGAGGAGGGGGAGATTGAGAGGGACGTTAGGAGAGTGAGTGAAACGGCGTCGTGGCTGAGGGAGAGGGAAACAGAGGGGAAGAAGAAGGTGAGGGAGAGCTTCGCGGTGGTGAAGAAGTCGGAGGATCCGTACGAGGATTTTAAGAGGTCGATGTTGGAGATGATAATGGGGAAGCAGATGTTTGAGGCTACTGATTTGGAGGAGCTCTTGCAGTGTTTCTTGACTCTGAATTCGAGGCAGTATCACGGAATCATCGTCGAAGCCTTCTCGGAGATTTGGGAGATTTTGTTCTCTGATTCTCATGCCAAACATCGACTTTCATTTTGATCATGGCCAGCTTCGCTTGGTGGAGTTCCGAAAAAAACTTTTTTTTTTTTTAATTAAATACTTTTTTTCGTTGATTTATTTAATTTAGGGTGCGCAGGGACCAATGGTTTGAAGTGTAATTTTTATGTTGCTTTTTCAAAAACTTACTAAATTTCTATTTTAAGAAAAAAAAAAAGACTTTTACAATTGAATAAACTTTTTTATATTATTGATAAAGTAAGATCTAATTAACTATATTAAGAGTTTATTATGGGTTTTATTATACTCAATCACAACATAAAAAAATTATAAAAATTTTTAAAAAATTATAAGCTCACAATTAAAAAGAAACCAAGATTCTGGTTGACTGCTCCTCCAGCATCCCCCAACTGTCCACCTCTCTCTCTCTCTCTCTCTCTCTCTCTGGAGTTCCATGTTGCAAGAATATTTGGCACCCCACTCCCCTGCTATCACCCTCTTCACCGTTAAAGACTTGCTCGCCAACACTGTCATTGTTGCTCACCAGGGGTTTTACAAATCCAGTGCAGATGGCGAGCTTTGATCCAGATTTACCCTAGGGACGGCTGGGCTTGGAAGGAGCACTGGTGAAAGGTTGTAAGGGGGAAGGGGTCGGTCACCAGGGTTTAGTTTTTTTTTTTCTCCCTCTTTTTGTTTGTAATTAATTTGTAATTAAATGCTATTGGATGCATTATAATTTTAATGTATACACATTATCTATATTATTAAAAATAAATATAACAGTTAAAAAAATTTTACTCTATCAACAAGATTAAAAAAAACTTATCTTATTATAAAATTTCTAAAAAAAAAAAAATCAAAAAAGTCTAATTTGGAATGAAATTTTAAATGCACCCTTAATACTTGATATTATTATTTTCCTCTTTTGATAAGACATTGTATTTTTTATTTTTAATTTGAATTGCATTCAACTAATAAACCCTTGATGATATATTTGTTAAAATTAAAGGAACTTGAACTTGGTTTTTTTTTTTTTTTTTAAGAAGAAGAAACCATGGACTCAAAGTCGAGCCTTAACGTTCTCTCTCTCTTCAATTGTTTATCTTACCGTGATATTTTTTTAACTCTTATAAAGGTTAAAAAGGTACATTAAGAGGGTGTTTAATAAACGCATTGTATTTTGATTGTATTTGAATGAAATTTATTTTTTGAATGTTGTATTTGATTGAAAAGTATTTGTTTTGTATTTGAATGAAATGTGTGTTTGGATGAAAAGTATTTTAGAATTGAAAATTTGATATGATTGATAAAAGTAAAAATAAATAGTAAAATTAAAAAGTTGATGTAATTGTTTTAAAAATGTTTTAAATAGTAATTATTTTCGTAGTACTATTATAAAATTTGTATTTGGTGTAAAATTATATTGTATTTGAATAAAATTAAAATGAAATGTTTTTCCTAAATGTCCCCTAAAATAGTGGGAATTGTAGTCAAATAGATAATCAAAATACAATTTTTAGAAAGTTAATTGTGCTTTTTTTTTTTTGTCGGGTAAATTAGAAAAATACAACATTTAGAGGTTAAGATTTCTTTTTAGAAATTAAAAAAAAAAAAGGTCATAGATCTTAAATATCAGAGCTCTCACCCAAACCACTCAAGAGATTATAAAAATATAAATGTATGGCTTTTATGAAAAATTTTAGCCTAATTTTCTTTTTTCACTAAAATAATACTAATGAACCGCAAAAATGATGCACTTTAACTGACACTTTTTTGCCCAGTTGTATTTTAGTTCTTGGATCTTGGTGATGGCCGTAGGCCTAAACAGTAAACTCGGCCGAGATGCGTACTAGAAGAGGGAACAAGGTCAACTCCATCTCACTGGGGCCCTCAAAGTGAATGAACCAAATATTTATGCAAAAAACATTTGAAAGCGAAAATGATAAAGAAATTACACAAATCAAAGTTCAAATAGATATTAATTATGCTTAAATACAGCATGATGATGGTACATCCTCAAGTGAAAGAAGATCATACCATTGCCTCAACAAGAAATGCTGAACTGGTCCTGCATTTGAAAAATAAACCAGATAACAGATTTAACTTATTTGCACAAGACGGAGCATCACGCAGGGCTGCAAACCACATAAAATGAATGCTAATGTACAACTAAGGGCTTCAATTTAGCACTTCTGGCTTTTCGGTATCAGGCTCCAAAGATGTTGTTGATTTGTTCTCAAAAAACCTGACATGACAAAGCGCTTCTCCAGCTTCATCAGCGAAGGTTATTTTTTTCCTCTCCTTGCTTGCGACACTTTCACTCTCAGGAGCATCAGAATCCTTCTCAGCCAATCTCTGCGGTAGATGAACTAGAGTAAGAAAAGCTAAAATAGAAACTACAGCAAGCAATTTTTTAATTTTTAACTTTTGGGTTTTATGGAATCAAGATTGGAAAAATATGATGTGTAATTACCATGATTTTGCAAAAACGGTTGCAGTCCCTTGACATCATCGCAAGCCACCTATTAGCTAGTTGTTCAACTTTTGTTGCATTCTTGATCGCCATTCTCACCTGCAAATAAATATGATCTTTATAAAAATTTGCCCCATAGAATCATTCGTTATAAGCACATAAGAAAGAAAGATTCTTAAGCGAACCATATAATATAAAGTAATTTTGACTAAGACACGTATACGAAGACTTGCAATCTTTCACAGTGCATAAAATTAAGAATGTCGAAGTGCATTTGCCAGCAAAATGAAATTATGCAAGTTTGTATAAAGGTAGCATACCTCATTTGCCTTATATTTCAAGGATGTAGCTGGGCTGGCTTGAGAATACAATCTATCTTCTGCAATTTCCTTCATGGTCTTTAACTCATTTGTAAGCTTTGTTGCAAGACATTCTATGTCTTGCATCTGGCGTTGTGAGAATGCAATGGCACTCTGCGAGCAAATTTCTATGGAATTGCACCCAGTACTAAAGCGCGATACTGCATGAGAAGGATTAGTATCCTTAGGCACACCCGCGGCTTGGTCTTTTCTCTTCTCATTCTTTGATTTCACAATATATTGCTTTTGGTTCTCAGAAAATCTGATTCTATTGATCTTCGCAGGCCTTTCAGCTGTATTAATTTTAGTTTCCTTCCCAGTCTGCTGTCGAAAGGATAGTTCCTTCTGTGGCCCTGAAATTATCAGAGTGAGAGAAGTCAATGAAGCAGAAGGGGGGAAAAAAGGAATCTAAAGGGAAAGAACTAAAGGTTTAATTTAACGACAAATAAATGCCGTATGGAGCTGTAAAAAAACCTAATCTTGTGTCGAAGTTAGTTCTGAAGGATCTAAAACAATTTGCACCAAACCAAAATGAAGACAAACCAAAGGGAAAACGAAAATCATTTCATACGGTTTTAATTTAAGACAATACTCCTTTCTTCCATGAGCCAAAATAACGTACAAGCATTTTCTTTGTCAATGGTAATATGAATCAGAGCTAAAAAGGAAGTCAATTATCAATAGGGGTTAAAGAGAGCAATATTCTTTCCAATATAAACGTTTAATCCCTTTCTCCTTTTTTTTTCAGTTGCAGCACGTTAAGTGTTTGACAAATACAACTGATAAATTAAACCATACCCAACTTAAGTATAACCAGAATGCCCAAACAAAATTTTGTTTACTTACTGTAATTTTCGTCCTCCTGTAAGTCAATTGACTCCATCGCCTTGCACAATTTTTCTTGAGAGTCTGGAGAAATGGTCTGAAAGCAAAAGGAACTCTATGATAAACAAAACCTATACAGGATGAATCATCCCAAATAAGCATTCCGTAGAGATCGCTTACCTTTCTAGTTGAGAGGAGCCTTTGAGGAGGACAATTCAGCTGTGAATAGTAATCACCATCATCTGAAGTCATAAACTCCTCACAAGCATCTTTGTGGAGCATTTCCGACAAGCAGTTTCTTTCTGCATCAGCACAGGTAGACCTCTGAGATTGCTTCTCCTCACTCGTAGGTGAACCATCAGCAAGCAGAGGGAACCAGCTTTCAGGATCCAAACTGTATTTACCGTCTGAGCTGTGTAAAGCACTGGTATCAAGATCAAAAAGTAAATCACCTTTGGCATTACCATCCGGTGCACATGCATCACTTCCATGGCTAGATTCAGTGTACTGAACGCAACCATGTATGGTCACACCAGGAATTTGAACCTCCTTACTGTCAATGTTACTAGGGATTTCTTCATTAATGGAAGGACTTGGAAAGTCATCGTGTATATCAGTACTGCAATCACTAATGAGGACCATTTCTCTGGACATGTCGGCAGAACGAAGTTGATAAGCATATCCATCACCACTGGATTCTGATATAGGCAAATCTGAGCACTGGTCATTGTTTATTTCTGGAATATCAGCCTCCTTAATATCATCAAACGAGTCGCTTGCAATCTGAAGAGGCTCAGAGAATGCATGTCCCGCATATTCGTAGCATACTTCATTCACGACACAACATTGAGGACCTTCTATCAGAGAAATCAACTTGTCTGTCCCCATAACAGCTTCAGTGGCCGTCTCTGTTACGTCTTTAGAGACTATTCCACAAGAATCCACCTGACCACCTACGATGTCACCAGGCTTAGATTTGGCATCTTCCTTACAATCAGGGTATGCTACACTAACAAAATGTTGAGGTATATTGGCCCGAGAAATTAATGGTTCAGTTCCCCAATCATACTCCATGACTGTCTCAGTAACTTCTTTGGACACTATTCCACAGCAATTCACTTGATTGTCATGAATTAAGGAGGAATTACCAATAACACAGATTGCTGTTTGGCTCTCTGAACACAATGCTTGATTCCCCCCATCACGTTCAGCATCAATCTCGGTCACTTCTCTGAGATTTTGACTATCTGACTGGAATGCTTGGTCCCCTTGATCACATTCAGCTGCTATCTCAGTCACCTCTCTGGGGTTTTGGCTATCTGAACACAATGCCCGGTCCCTGTGATCACATTCAGCAACTATCTCAGTCACCTCTATGGGGTTTTGGCTGTCTCCACAAGAATCCACCTGATTGTCATAAACCGATAAATTTCTGACAAAACATATTTTATTTTGACTATCCAAACACAATGCTTGAGTGCCCGGGTCGCTGTCCATGACCATCTCAGACCCTTCTCTGGGTTTTTGGCTATTTCCGGAAGAATCTACCTCATTGTCATAAAAGGAAGAATCACCACTGAAAGAGATTGCATTTGTTGCATCTAAACAGCCAGGTTCTACTTTACTCTTGATAGGCGCAGAAAAAATCTCCTCTTGTTCGTCTTTAACAACTGATAAGGCACTTTCAGACGTGGTAGAGACGTGATCTTTAATACATCTACGCTTGGTCTTTACCTTCTTTGAAATTGATTTCCAGGTAATGAGAGGCTCCATGAGATCACAATCATCTTCAACAGTTTCCCGTTTTATATGGGTGCACGGTTCTTCTGTCGAATCAATATATTCTGAACGTTTTCTTTTCTTTGTTTTGCACTCCTCTACAATTTGTTTCAGGGTCATCTTACCAGCGCCAAGATCATCCAAGTCACTGTCACTTCCACCATTATCATCACTGCAACTTGATTCAGAAATGTTAGAACCGGTTTTAGTTATTCTATCAAAAAGAAAGCCTTCAAACTCTTCCTTTGGCCGAAGAAATGAGTTCTGATTTTTTGAATCATCAGCTTCATACACATCCTTCAGGTTCATGAATTTGAGTATTGGTCTTCCACGATTCACATTCTGAATATTTTTCACCAAACCACCTTTTACAGCCAGGATAAAGTGCAAATGGGTGCAACTTCTTAGCTCCATTTGAGTCAAAACTTATGTTCTACTTCCTGTTGCCTGAACATTCGTCAAATAATTCATGAACTTTGTTCTGCAAAAAAGAAAATCTTACCCATGAGAAAACTAAATGTGACACAAAAATAATATTTGACCTATTTTCAAACTTTGTATCGCATGGCTGGAGAAAAATAATGCCAACACAAAAATTACTAGCCCACCAACTATAACTCAAGCCAAAGCAACCTTGATGACTATATAGCAATCTAGAGCTAACCATGCAATATCAATATAGTGATCCCTAAACAATATATGTCATATATCAATCTGACCCGACATGCACAAAGTTTTATTCATTGAAACATAACTACAATGTAGCCTAATGCAACAAAAGCCTTTTTCTAAGTAGCATTTATCCCCTAAACAAATGGTACATCAAGTTGAACTTGCAATCAATTCAGCATATATTCACCATTAACTATTTCCTTGAGATCAAGTACCCAATGCATCTGACAATTTGTTGTACTTGTGAGGTTCAGCTGTTAGTGTTGATGAATAAAATCTGTCATCTCTAGCATTGGTATTCAGAGGTTATTCTTCAAACAACCGTGGAATGTGTCTACTAGAAAAATAAATTCCATTTCAAAATATTACAAAACTACGCCTTAAAATTTAGGATAAGAATCCTCGAGACATATGCGCACGGCCACAAATATCATTAACAAGGCAAAAACATAAATCAGAAGAAATATGCACGCTTTTTGAAATACGGGATTGTTTTTTGAATTTATGGATATAAGAAAGCAAAAAAAAAAAAAATGAATTTGTTGCTGAGAAGATTTAATTTCTTTTCAGAATAAGTCCGAGCAACCGAACACATACTTTGCAGTAAATTACAAAAAAAAGGCCATTTTATTCCTATCTTTTGTTTTCCTCTTGTTTTCTTTCTAATCTGAAGGGCATTACAAAAAAAGATTCAGTAGCAGTTTGGCTAACTACGACATTCAATCCCTTGCAAAACAGATTCGCAAAACGAAAACAGTAGGCAAAAAAAAAAAGTGATTTGCGGCTAAACAAACTAAATGCAGAAAAGATTGAATCTAATAACAAAACATTATCATTGCATCTAATACATGACGATTTTTTTATTGATTTCATAGCCGCAGCTGAAATACAG
The DNA here is from genome assembly GCA_035233585.1 of Antiaris toxicaria. Lineage (NCBI taxonomy): Eukaryota > Viridiplantae > Streptophyta > Magnoliopsida > Rosales > Moraceae > Antiaris > Antiaris toxicaria. The sequence continues at coordinate 24,573,511 of CP141160.1, read as the reverse complement.
CTGTCCGTGTTTGAGTTTCAGCTGGATTCGAGGAAATGGCGTGCAAAAAACACGGACTATGATGAAAATTCGATAAATTTTACGGAATCATACACAAAACACTAAGATCTAACCCATAAAAGATAATCGCCGATCTCACAAGGTAGAACTTATTCCGAGAAAAAGAGCCGGAGACTTTAAATTAAGAAACGAAATCAACTCACCGGAGACGGAGACCAAAGAATCTGATTCACCAGGAATGACAAATCCTCGGATTAGAGAGGAAATGCTGTGGGCGCCAAGGGCTAGCTCTCGAAGCTCCGCCGGAGAGAGAGAGAGAGAAGAAATAGAGTACGGTAGAGAAAGAGAGTGGCTAGGGCAAAGGCAGAGGGAGGAAGAAGGAGATTTGTTTGGATATGGCGCCAAAGCTTTAATGGCGGGAATCCCTTGTTTTCTGATTAAAATTATATATATAATATATATATATTTCTGGAATGATTAAAATAATAATTGCGTGGCAACATTAGCGTGCAACCCATGTGTACGGCCTCGGAAAAACGCTGTCCGTTTTGAAAAACTTTTCACCCTTTGGGCTCAGGCCCACATTTGTATGATGGTGGGCCTTGGCCCGTTTCTTCAGTTACCATATGCTACCCATCGTAATTGCCACGGATTGTTCCCTAATATGGTATATGAAAAAGAATCGGATAATTAGATTAAATGTCACGATTTACAAATGTAAATTAACTTTTATCGTAATTAAAAAACTTTTACAGAAACTATCATAAATATAATTTATATTGATGAATTAAAATTTTTTCATTTTTATTTTTTCTCTTTTCCCCCTTCCTCTTCACTCTCTCTCCTCACCCCAACGCACGATCCCCCTACTCTCTCTCGTTCCCACTCCTATGACGAAAACACTGCGACAACTACAATGTCTTGACCTCACGAAGGACGGCATTGATGGCAACGACAAAAACCATTGGATCGTATAATCTCAGTTCGTCAATGACTTAACGAATCGTAGATATACAGTCAAATCATAAAGCCTCTAGTATGATATTATGCCACTGTTGTTTCCATCAAGAGAAAACTTTGGCATGGCAATCTCGTGGCATCGCGGCTTCCAGTTGTCGAAATTGTGCATGAGTACAATAAAGCAAGCTAATTCCACCATTTGAGTGATTTACTTCGCAGACCTCCACGCGCTGCTTGCCACTATTAATCGCCATCAAGATGGGTCGGTGTTGGAAAGGAAGACAAACGGAGAAAGAGATAGAAACATTTGAATTCAATGATAAATATTTTTATTTATCATCGTGTAATTTGGATGAATAAAATATTTATATTTAATAAATAAAAGATTTATCAATAAACTAGTAAATAAACATTTTTTAGTGGTAAACGAAAATTTATATATATGATATTTTTTGCAAAAATTTTTTCCTATATCACCAAAATCAATCCAAAGGATGATTTTATGACATTTTTTAAAAGTTTTCGAAAAAAAAAAAAAACAAATTGCATTTTGTTAATAAATAATTAAAGTAAGAGTATATTTTTAAAACATTTTATATAAATAATAATAAATGTATTTATCTTGTAAATTTTGTATTCACTGTTACTTATTTAAAATATTCGAAAATATTATTATTTATTTATTTATTTTTATTTCATAAAAATTATATTTACTACAATTTCTGAACAAAGGAATTATAAACCAATTTTTCCATATAAATTTACCTAATAAGATAACCTGACTTGTTTTAATACTGTCTCAAAATTGAGTTGAATCATCATATCTTCATTTTCACGTGAGTTTGCGTTCACTTTTTAGTAATATACGACGTATCCAAATTATGTTAATAAATCTTCCCCCAAAACTTTAAGCTATTGATTTTATTGGTCTTTCAAAATGCTATTTGCCTTTTTTCTCTATATTAATAATTCGTTAAATTAATAATTTTACATGGTCACAGTATTATAGTTTATAGAGGCTTCACTGTATATGCATTTCAAACCTTAGATGACTTTTTTACCATTAAATTAATCAAATAGGAAAGATTTTATATAGTTATTATACGATCATTAATAGTAGGTAGATCAGGATTTAGCAAAAAATAAATAATAAAAAAAAATGGTGTTTATGTGCGTTGCCCAACTACTTTGTTAGTTGGACTCTAATATATATATATATCATTATTCATTAATATGAGACAGATTAAAAAAAATTAAAAAAAGATTAATATACAAATGTCGTTACACGTACAATGTCTAAGTTTTGAAGTTTGACTTTTTGACCATTCAAAAAATGTATTTGGTCCAATTTTGACTTTAATTGTTGGCTTAAAAAATTTTGTTCAAATAAGTTGTTTTTTTTATTAATAAATATAATATAATTTTAATTAATATTATAAATTTTTAAAGACTCATCAGTTTAAACTAATAACTCTTATTTGAAATTATTAGTATTAAAAAATTAAGGATAGAATTAGTACTTCCGGCATTTTTTAAAAAATATATGGTGTCCTGGCTTTAAACGACGGCTACTTTCAAGAATATGAACGACGTGTTGTTCTTGTGGGAAACGGCATCCAATTTTTACACTGAAAAAATGTCCTTCACTGGCAAACGACAACAAGCTTTTACAGAAATAGGGTTATTAACATCTATTTATGTACTTTTGTCCAAGCTACCCTTCAAAATGTGTGTTTAGTCCACAATTGACTTTTTGACTGTTCGGCTCTTAAAAAGTAGGCGTCGTCCTAGCTTTTAACGACAACTTTGTTCAAGAATATAAAACGATGAGTTGCTCTTGCCGTAAACTACAGCAAGGCTTTTACAGAGAGTGAAGAATATACGTACCGTAAAATGTACGTTTTCCAAAGGCAGCAGAATTTGACTTTTTGAGCTTTTGACTTTCTGGCTTTTTGGCTCTATCTGGAGTTCTTTCGCCCTTCTACAAGTAATACGTCGTCCAAGCTTTAAACGACATCCTACGTAAACAAGAAAACAACGTCGTTCATAGTTGACAAACGCACAACTCATAAGCCCTTGTCTCTCTCCTAAAGCATTTATAAAAGACCAAGGCCGATTCCATTTTCAACCCTCACTCAACAAACATAATCTCTTCGGACACATCTCCCTCCCTCTCTCTCTCCTCTCTCTGAATCTTCAACGTTGTCTACAATGAAAGCAGCATTCAAGGGCAAGTATGACACTGACAAACTCGGCAGCGCAGTCGCCACCTTCTCCGTCAAGGCCGGCGATGTCAGGCTCCGAGCTTCCGTGACCGACGCCACCATCATCAAGGGTCCAAGCCTCGATGGCTTAGCTCTAGCCGTTGAGAAGCCAGGTTCCTTCATCATCGAGTACGACGTTCCAAAAAAGGTACTTTTCTAATTGCTCCAAAAACAATCCTGTTTGGTCTCTGAGAATCCAGGAGAAAGCGAAGGAAAAAGTCAAAATCAAGAAACCAGTGTAGAATTATTGTACCTAATTCATAATTTTTGTTTTTCTTCTCTTGAAGAATTTTCTTTAGTCTAATCATACACTTTTCCTGTTTGGTGGCCGAGAAAATGATGGGGAAAATTGTAGAAAACGGAGAACTTTATGATTGGATTCCATAGGATTCGTTCGATAGTTTATTTTATTTTATTTTTTTTCGTAACTCGCAATTTTCAGATTGGAGTTTGTTTGTGGTTTCAGGACGTCAAATTTCAGTATATGAACTCAATTAGGGTTGCGGAGAAGCCGTTGAAATTGACTTACATTCATACTAGAGGCGCCAACAGGACTATATTGGACGGAAGCCTCGAAATCGATCCGGCGAACAAGGTTTCGGCTAATTACATGCTCGGCACTGAGAATTGCAAGTTGAAATACACATACGTGCACAATGGGATCACAACGTTGGAGCCCGCCTATGATTATGGGAAGAATGCCTGGGACTTCGCTGTGTCGAGGAAGGTTTATGAGGGTGATGTGCTCAGGGCAACGTACCATACGAGCAACAGCGTCTTGGGGCTCGAGTGGTCGAGGGATTCGAAGTTACACGGCTCTTTCAAGGTTTGTTCATTTCAAATTTGAATGCTTACATTGATTATAAGGAAAACTGTTTTATTCAAAGAGGAAAAATAAAAAATAAAAAAAGTTATCCTTGAGTGTAGCTCCTTACTAGATTGCAAGAAACTATGCAGGCTCAAATTTGCGCGGTTTCAATCCATCTTGGACCTTGGTGTTAAGATATCGACTTACAGAAAATGGAACATGTTATTCAATTTTAATTTTACTCAAATACAATACAATTTTACACCAAACACAAATTTTGCAACAGTGTTACGAAAACAATTACTATTCAAAACATTTTTAAAACAATCACATCAACTTTTTAATTCCACTATTTATCTCTATTTTTACCAATCACATCAACTTTTCAATTCTAAAATACTTTTCATCCAAACACACATTTCATTCAAATACAAAACAAATACTTTTCAACCAAATACAACATTCAAAAAACAAATTTCATTCAAATACAATCAAAATGCAATGCGTTTACCAAACGCACCCTTACTTGTTGAAGGCAGTGTAGCTTTTGGTCTGCAGATTAGATAGACATGCCTTGTAGATTATATAACTGTTAGGTTTGTCATAGAGTTGACACCAAAGGGCTTTGGTCTGCAGATTAGGTAGACATGCTTTGTAGATTATATAACTATTAGGTTTGTCATAGACTTGACACAAAGTACTTATAGTCGTTTGTAGTTTTTTGGCTATACTATTTTCATATTTTGGTTATGGCGATATTTTCATTTAGTGAAGAGTCTTTATACTAGCAATGAGGATTAAGCAGCTTCAAAGATGCAATGTTCATTGCATATATATTGCATGCTCTTGGGTTTTTTTTTTTTTTAGTTTCCGATGCAACATACAGAATAAGGTTTAATTGGTGAAGGTAGGAAATTTTTTCTGCTTCATGAACCGTACAAGGATTGATTGGACTTGCACACTTGGTAGTACAAGATTGTAATATTGGCTTTATCGATTTTAGAAATTATTAGTCGTTATGGAGACCCCGTGTCGTCTCGACAACAGTGGTGTAGTCAAAGGTAAGTCTGGTGTCCTTTCCTTCTAGGAAGTAGCTGACTCTGTAGATTGGTGGTTTAGAGACTGGAGTAAGTTACTGATTTATATTCTTTGACCAATTCCGTTTGTGGGCTGTTGAAATGCAGTTACAATGTATAAACGACTTTTATTCTGCTTACCCGTTATTCCCTCCCGGTTACCTGAAAATAGTCTGACTTTGCTTCTTCATTTTCTACAGATTTCAGCAACATGCAATTTGGCCGAGGAAGTTAAGGTGCCAAAAATAACAGCTGAAAGTTCGTGGGAATTTGAGATGTGATTTTCTTGTACTGGTTCTTGACTTTTATTTGCTTGTTACTTGTTTAATTGTTTTCCAACAAAAAACTTCAATGTTGATGGTTCCGAACATCGTTATCCCATTGATTAGTGTATTCCTATTGTTGAGCTGAGTCTCATCTGATGGCCTAGCTCGTTGCATTAACTTTCAAAAATTGCAGCTTCTCTTTCGACACTTTTTGACTTTCAAGTGGCTATAAGCCAACAATACTTTTTTGGGTTCTCTTCTCTGTTTTGCTTCAGGTTTTCCTGGCTGCTTTATAACCCTATTGATGTCAATGTTCGAATTCTTGAACAAGAAGAGATTAAACACAAAGGAATTAAAATCATGTAGCCGAAGGCTTTAAATAGCCTTTAGTCCTGTTCAAACACATGTTTGCACGGTTACTTTTACTGCAAACTGTTATAATTCCTTGGCTTGGGAACAATTTGGACTGCTGGAAAGTGTATAGAAAAATGGAATGATAAATAAGTATTGTACTTGATTTAATATTTAAAAGTATTTATATTTGATTATAATTCTTGATGTATTTGGTATAATTTGTATTTAGTTTTAATATAATGCAAATGTAATGGTGCTTCCAAACAAGACATTAGACATGGTGACTTGGTGTCTGCGCCTTGATTTGTTTCATTGTTGGTCAGCCATGGACAAAAATTTGGAATTTCTAATATTAGGAGAATCTTTTGGATGTCAAAAAACAAAATGTCAACTTCTTCTTCTTCTTCCTCTTCTTCTTTTGTTGAGTTTGGGGTGAGGTGATTCTAATCCTTCACTTTATGGTGGGATAAGAATGAAATTATTGTTAGGATATGTCTGTATCACAAAATGACAATATTTTGGTTTATCAATAAAGATGTTGATTTTTGTGAGTTGAGTAATTTTTTTTTAACAAAAATACCATGTAAATAAGAATTTTTTTTTTTAAAAACTCACCTAATCTATACACATTTTTTATTTTTTTTATTTTGTCAATAGTTTATTAAATGAAGGATAATTTTTTATCACCTAGTATATTTATATTCTTCATAAATTAGCATATCATAGTCCCTTGAAACCATGATAAATCTCAATCATGTTAAGCTTTACGGGGCTTTCTTTTGATATTGAGATTTTTATCTATTAGTATAATAGTTTTGTATAAAATACAATATTTATCATTCACTAAATTTGAAGAAGGAAATATTTAGTTTTTAATTAAATATTTATGCTTCTCATAAAATTTCTTGATATCTCTATTGATATAAATATTTTATCTGAATATTTTTAAACATCCTGCTTGCAACGCATCAGTTTTGTCACTTAATCTAACAATTTTTTTTTGTTTTAGCAAAATAACTGTGGTCAATTAGTAATTGACTGTGAAAATTAATAATTTAGATTATAGTCACTGATCGTAATTTATTGATCATTTTTCTTAAAATTAGTCTTTAAACTAATTTTTAAAAATTTAAGTTATTTATTAAAACACTTCTAAAAATAAAAACTATTTAGATCGAAATAAAAAATAAATAAGGGTCAAAGTGTGATGCTTTTTTTTTTTTTCTTTTTCCTTTTCCTCTTCCTTTTCCTTTTCTTTTTATTTTGAAGGATGGCCATGTGGTACATTATCATCACCCGCAGAGAATGAGAACAAGAAAATAAATGAAAATGATTCACGCTATTCCCATAAAGTTTGCAAATACCAATTGAAATTTTTTTAATTGTGTCCTAGAACTTAAGTTCATGACTATATACATTGAAAAACACACTAAAATTAAATTATTAAAATGTAATTTTTCCGGCATCAATTTATTAAAAATAAAGATGAAAGACTTCTAAACTTTACCTCCTTTGGCATTTTTAATATTCTAATGTTGAAATGAAAGGGATGTTTGGTTTTGTTTTTAAGAATAATTTTTTATTTTCAAAAACACAAAAAATAAAAACAGTTCTAAAATAACGCTTGTTTATTCAACATTTTTAAAACAATTTCGAAAATATCGTTTTTAACTTTTTTTTTTTTGAAAATGAAAAAAAAGTTATTTTTACTTTTTTGTTTTCATTTCCCCCCTCTTTTTCCCCACTCTCTCTTTGTTGCGTAGTATCGATAATGACGAGCATGTTCCACAATGGCCTATATCTTTGGTGTAGGACAACAACCATGAACTGGCGATGACAGCCATAGCCCCTTCGTGACGACGACGACCGACTAGCGAGTCAAATCTCATTATCACCGTCACTTAAGGTTCAGACCACTAATATTTTCCACTCCTTCCTCTCATTGCAAAACCCATCATCAAAGGGTTTTTTTTATCATGACTAATAATTTATTTTTTTTATTTTTTAAATTAAACAAAAATATGTTTTTATAAAATACTCACTTATGAAATGGGTTTTCAAAAATATAACCAAATAAAGTTTCAATTTTTATGTTTTTCAGAATGTACACTTAAAAAATATAACAAAACATAATTTTGAAAATAGTCTTAATACGATTTTCAAAACATTCTCATTTTCAATTTTTTTAAAAATAGAAAACATTTCAAAAATAATACCAAACGTTACAAAAATTTCATTCTTTTATTTGGGTTAGGAAGAGTACAAACTTTGAACTTTAATTTTTTTTTCTTTTTAACTCTCTCTCTTTTTTTTTTTTTTTTTCATTTTTAAAGACTTCTAAACTTTGGGTTAGCATTTAAATAAATGAAAAAAAATTATTATAATAATTACATAAGATAACAACCAATAAAAAGCAAAAAGTAAATTTTGACACTAAGCATACCTTATAATAAATTTGTCATAATGTTTAGCATATGACAAATTTGACATAAAATATAGCAATACATTGAAGAACACCTTTTTCATTCAAATGCCAAAATTTAATATTAGTACATTAATTTGGTATTGCATTAAAAATGCTCGAAATAGCATAATGCATTAGGGTATAAAATAAAATAATACTATTTGTTTACATTATTTTGTAACAAATATAGCATTAACATATGCAAATACATTAGAAATTGTCTAAGTTGTCAAATATTGAAAATTCATTGTACACTAATACAATTAACTTTAATTTTTTTAGTTTAAAATCAAACCGCTAAAAAATAAATGAAGAACAAATCAGTCTAAAAAAAGTCAACAACAAAATTTTTACTTATTAAAAAGTCTGAATGATTAAAAAAAAAAAGATAAATGGTGAAATTAAGGTTGATAATATACGATGATATGATTGGAAAAATAACACAAATTTTATGGGTTTGGATTAAGAAAAATAGATATCGAGTTAGATTGAACTGATCTGAATTGGACACGGGAAAAACATAGATTAATTTTGAGTTGGACTCGTTTGACTTGAACACGATTTATAATTTAAATGTGTGTCAATTTAAGGTCCACCCTAAAAATGAATTGCACAAATCTAGATTACATATACCTTTTTCATAATAACTTAATTTTGAGTTTGAATTTTAATTTTATAATAGGATTTGGAATTGACCTTAAAACCTGTTATTTTATTTATGGCATATTCTTACAAAGGTAATTTATTCTTTTTATAGAATTTTTTATGAGTTTTAGATATAATTTGCTTAAAATAGATTAGTTTACATATCAAATTCAAGTCGCAAGTTAAATTTAGGTCAAATTCAAGTCGTGTTCAAATCAAGTCATGAGTTAATTTTGATTTGTGTCGTATTAACCTGTATCTGATTCGTGTTGCATTTTTAAGAAAATTTCATGTCATAGATTGTGTATAAATTAAGAAAAAATTACATCGACATGCCTTTGACACGATATGAATTGCCAGTCCTAGGTAAAATCTTTATCGTCGGCCTTACCCTCTGATCAACCGTTCATCAAATAAATAAAGATCATGTATTCCGTTTTCTGATGCACCTGCGATACAGGAAAATATTTTGGCGGTAACTAACGAATCCAAAACGATTTCATAAGACACATTTTCCCTCTAAATTTTCAAAACATTTGGCGCCTAAAACATAAAGAAGGATCCACCGAACAGCTTTTTCCCTTGCTGCCTCTTCTTCATCAATATTCTACAGAGAGAGAGAGAGAGAGAGAGAGAGTGGTGCAGAAATGGAGAGCGACGACGAGGTTCTGCTATCTTCGTCTCCGTCGGGAGCTTCTCCTCCGGTCCGCGAACGAAAGCTGAAGCGCTTGAAGAAAGCAATTAGTGATAACCAAGATCCCCAGCCCGAACGGTCCAACAGTGGCCCTTTAATGGCGGCCGAAACCCTAAAATTTGGGGAATCGGATGAGCCGTTGTTGTCTGGTTCGGGATCGGATGAAATCGATGGAGGAAATACTTTGGATTCTGGTTTTACTGGTCTTGATGGTGAGGAGAAGAGTTTCGGGGCTAAGAGGGCTTTGAATTTCGAGGCTTCGGGAGAGGAAGCTGATGAGAATGGCGAGGATCGAAGCGAGGAGATAGGAGAGGAAAGTGCGGATTTAAGAATGGAGGAATTGGAGAAGAGACGGCGGAGTCCCGATTGTGTCGAGGAAGAGAAAGAAAAAAAGAAGAAGAAGAGGAAAAAGAGGATTGAGGGTAGCGACGCCGATGAGAAGAGCAAAGAAAATAAAGCTGACAAACGGATGTCGGAGAAGGTATTGTATGCTTGTCAAATTCTGATTTGTGATTTGCTCTGCCATTTTTTTTTCACCTCTTTTACTTATTTTTTGCTTTTATATGTTTACAGGAAAGAAGAGATTATCTAAAGCAACTCCATGCTGAATCTCAGAGGCTATTGCGAGGTATAATTTTGTACGTGGCAAAATTTTCAAGACTCGTTAGTAAGCTTTTAGTTTTTCCGTGTCAGCTCACTTGAGAATTGCATGCTCTTCTTGTTTAGAAACTAGAGACGCAGCTTTTAAACCTGTACCACTTGTTCAAAAGCCCATATCTTCAGTCTTGGAGAAGATACGACGGCGAAAACTGGAGGTTTCTAAAAAGTGAGCATTTGATATGTGGATTTGTTTTTAATTGGTGATGATTTTTTCTATAGCAATGATTTTTGTTTTGGGATTTTATACGGTGGGTGGCAGATCTATCAGTATAACTAGTACATCTTTCATTGATTATGATGGTGATGATGATGACTTCTCGAGGGAGATTATTGTGAATGGAAATACTGAAGTGGCGAGAGAAGATAGTAGAGTTTCAGGAATATCATGTAAGGAGACAATTGCACGACATACTGAAGCTGAGGGTTGCGTTCGGGATGAATCTAATGATTGTGTTGCACACAGCGGTGGAAAATTTCCGCAGATGGTGAGTTCTTCTCTGGTAAAATAAAAGATGAAGAATTCAAAGACATTCTTGATGAACGTCATTGTAGTGAATAGAAACAGGACAGGCTTTTGGTTCAAGGCAATGCCAATTTGTGTCGACATATTATTTTGCGAGTCTCATAAGATTTATTTCAAGCAAATAAAAAAAGTCTAAAAAAATTTCTACAAAAAAAAAGGGGAAAAAAAAGGCATATGTGTTTCTTAACAACATCAAATGGAAAATGTGATATGTCAATCAGTTTTATTGCTCATGCTCTTCCACCTAGCCATTTTAGCAAAGGGTTACTTTCATTTTCAGGCACGTCAATCTGAATTTTAAGCTTTAAGACAACAAGATTATTCTGGGTTTTTGCATGACACTTTCATTTGGATACAGGCTGTGGATGAGGAAACAAATCAATCAGTTCAAGCTCCTATTGATGAAACTCGGGTTTCCTTCCCTCTCTATCTTGTTATGACAGTCTGAGTAGGCTTTGCCACTCACAAAATAATTTCAGAATAGAATTAATTACTTTCCGTCTATCATATTGTAGGAGTTGTTTTCTGATTCTCAAACAAGTGACTTGAAAAACGAGGTCCCAAGCAGCCCATTGGAAGAGGTTTTTGTACCATCAGAACTAGTAATGAACTTGCAACTTGAGTCTGCACCTCCTGATGATGTGTAAGTTTCCATAGTTTTATCTTAGCCCTGGAGTTATTGTGCAGCGTCTTTCTCCTTTTTTTGCAGTTTTTGCTCTATCCATGTGTTTATGGTGAATTTTTCCCCTCCTCCAACCAAACGCATCCTTAAACACTTCATTTACACCTGTGCTTACCTTGCTTTCTTGTGGTTCGTAACTGTGGGATAAACACCCCATTTCCGTGTGTTTATGGTGATTTAATGTTAGCTTGTAGTGGTGTTTGGATATTGCCTAACCATAATCACAAGTATGATCTTGCAATTTGAAGGGAACAAAGCATAGATTATTTTTATTTGCTACCTGTAGAGATAAAGCACTTTTGCTGTGGTTTGATTTGAACAATTTCTTAGTCAAAAAGGTAATCTAATAATTGTTTCTCATTGTAGTTCTTCTGATGAAGAATACAATGACAAAGAGAACGTTGATCCCCTTCCTAGTGGATCGCCTGACTTGTCTTTGTCTCCAAAGGGTGATCCTGTCAAAGCTTTTGTTGATGATGAAGCTGAAGAAGAAGATGACAGTGACAATGACCTGCTACGATTCAAAGATAATGACGAGGATGAGGAAGATGAAGACCTTGAGGAGCTTAATAAAATGATAGCAACCGGGTATGAAGAAAAAGCCATAGACAGTGAAAGACGTAATGAACTACATCAGCAGTGGCTTGAGCAACAAGATGCAGCTAAAACAGAAAATCTTCTGCAGAAACTGAAGTATGGTTCGAAACTTAAGGAAACTGCTTCAGTTGAAGGGGAAGAAGACAAAGAAGAGAATGAAGATGCAGAAGAGTTGGCTCCTTCAAATCTTGTTAAAATGAATTTGCGGAAAGTAAAGCAAATGATTCCTCAAATGTTTACAGACAACAATGACGCATACTTATCTGATGATGAGGAAGCAGATAAGAGGATTACTAAACAATGCCTACTCGAGAAAGCTGTGAGTTCTTGGAAGTCCCTTGGATGCAAATTCCAGAATCACAGTTTCTTTTTCCATGTGCTATGTAGAATCGCCTGTTTGCTTTTGAAGTTGTATTTAATGGATCCACAGATTTTTTACCTAAACTTTATGATTTGAAACAGGGAGAGCATGCTTCTTTCTTATCACCAGCAGAAGATGAAAGTTCTAGAGAAGTTTTTGGCCGCATTAAAAAGCTGAATACTATGCCCGATGCCAAGAAGAAAGCTAAAACACATAGTAAGTATGCAATCTGTTCTACCATATCTGTAGAGTAATTACCAACGAAAGATATGTGGAACGTCAGTGCCTCTGGTGAACATATTTGGATGTTAATTTCCGCTGTTCGTGTTTTGTTTTTGCAGCCTATTTTGACATGTCACTCATGGGAGTAAACAGAAACATGTCATCAAAGGTATATTCGTTTGTGACACAGGAAGTTTAACACACTCAGTTCTTCTGGGCAGCTATTTCATATTAATTTATAAGCAAGCCCTGTTATAAAAAGTTCAATTATATCAAACTTAAAATTCATAATTTTTTGAGCTCGATGTCCCACTTACAGTGCAGTAGGGCAGTATGCATTTGTTTTTTATGGTAGATTATTGTTTCCCTTTAATGCTTGAACAAGGACCTGACTGGTCTAATTTAGTTCAACTTTCATCATCATGAATGTCGTCCTTGGGGCATCTGATGCATACAAGCAGTGAAATTTCGCTGTATAAGCTTGATAAGATATTATCTAGAGTAACAAGTCCTTTGTTTTTTTGGGGGGGCTAAACAACATTACCTTGATTCATGTTACAGCCTTCTTTCCTAGGCCGTGGTTCGAATCAGTGTTTACCATCATCCAGAAAGGGATCGATAACTGCTCGTTCCTTCATCTTTGAACGAGATGATAGCAACAGTAGGAGCACACTATCAGCGTCCGAGGATTCTTCTGAAGCGGTAAGATTTTACAAGAAGCATGTTGAAGGTTTATCTTAATCTATGTGTCTGGTCCTACATATTACACGTGTTTGCTTCAGCGTATTAAAACTCTCTCAGATAAATCGTTGCAAATTAAAATTAATACTAGTCCTCATCAGCTTTTAAATTTTAGTTTTTACTGGTCTAGCTCGATATGCAATGCTGAAGGATATCTATCTGTTTCGTTAACAATGCTGGAAAATTCATAATTTACATGCAGATTCAGAGGGAGAATCGACCAAGAACGACTTCTGTCAAGTTTAGTAACTCACAAGCAAAGGCTCTTACACAGAACTCCTCACCTGCAATGAGGTCGGATATTTCATTATTTGACATACTAAAGAGCACTTCCTTGACGTCAAAAAGGTGCATACTGGATAACACGGTGACCGTGACCAGGACCGAATCTGTGCTAGCTTCATTCAAGTTGGCCAATAAACCAGTGAAGCCTAAGGAAGATCGTCACTTATAATTAAGTACTTAAATATGTACTATTTAATCTTCTGATTTGCTTATTTAATTTACTCATAAACGTTCTGCTGGGTGAGAGTTGGGTCAAAAGCATCTTGCAATACCTTTATTTATTCTAAACTCAATAAAGGGCAGTTAGCTCTTAAAATTGGGTTTAAAAAGAACTTCAATAACTACTTGTGTTTGGTAACGTCTTAAAAGTTATTGGTATATTATTTAACTACTTTAGAGAAAGTTTGAAATTTAGTGTTTATGTAATGGATAAAAAATTGTGGTTATACATATAATTTACTCCTAAATTCTATATCTGATTTTATTATAAGATATAGAATCTAAATTTTTAACTATTCAAATACAGAACAAAAAAGATTAAACAAGAAATTCGTTATGAAGTACAAAAATAGTAAGATAGAGTATGTATACTACGCTGTTATTGGTTACTATCTTGGGAAAGGAAAATATGACCGTTGGCGATGGAAAATGGTGCAAATCTATGCAAAAGCAAAGGCGGTGGAACAAACTGTGCCCTACTTCAGGGGCAAAACGGTGGGCTTTCACGTGGAGAAGTTACAAAATGGTAAGGTCTCATTTGACAAAAGAATTGCATTTTAATTTTACTCAAATGTAATATAATTTTACACCAAACACAAATTTTACAACAGTATTATGAAAACAATTACTATTCAAAACATTTTTAAAATAATCATATCAACTTTTAAATTCCACTATTAATCTCTACTTTTATCAATCACATCAACTTTTCAACTCTAAAATACTTTTCATTCAAATACAAAACAAATACTTTTCAATTAAGTACAACATTTAAAAAATAAATTTCATTTAAATATAATCAAAATGCAATGTGTTTACCAAACACCCCAAATCTGATAGAGAAAAACAGCACTGGACCCACGTGCGGCGGCAAAATGAGGTTGAGATCTTAGGGTGCGCTTTAGTTTTACTTTGGTGCTAGGACATTGCAGCCATAAAACCTTCAATTAAAAATATGGGGAGCAAAAATCCTCTTATTAGTTTACTTTTTCTTTTTCCTTACATCCAACGCTTCTGTGTACACCATCTTAAGTGACAATTATTAAAGTTAAGATTATTCTTATTTATAACTTTTTTTCTTTTTAGAATATTTCGATTATGTCTTTCAAATTTTAAAAACTCTTATATTTTACCCTTAGATTTTCTATTAGTCTCACTTAATTTTCTTTATTAAAATTTCTATTATAATTAAATGGAAAAAATGAGTTAAGTGAGCTATGTGGTATTTTTTTTAAATTGATTTTTAATAGAAATCTTGACAGAAGAGATTCAGCAAGACTAATTTACCTCTCTTTTTTAAAAATGTTTTTAACCAAAATTTTAATCAAAGGGATTAAGAGAGATTATTTCAAAATTATAAGGGAAGTGTGAGTTTTTAAATTCGTAAAACAAAATAAGAATGATTTAAAAATTTGAAAGATATAATTAATAATGTTCTTAATATTTATTTCAATCCTTTATTAATCGTTTTTTATTTCTCAAAAACGAATCAACAATTTTCTAAATTCTTGATAAATTCTAACAATGCATTAAAAACTAGTTTTTCATGGTATTATCATTTTGGTAATTAAAATTATCCTATTTCAATGGGCGTTTGATGAGTTGATTCCTACACGTCTTGTTTTTATTAATATATTGTGGCAACTCTACATACTGCTTAATGTAAAATAGATAGTAGATTTGTTTTTGTGTTTTGTTGAATCTTTTTACAACTATTTGGGGAGTAACATCGTGTATTTCTTAACATAAAATAGATCACGGATTTGGTTTTATCTTTTGTTGAATCTTTACACTACTACATCAGAGTAACTCAAAGCATTTCTTGATGTAAAATAGATAATGGATTGTTTTTGTTGTTTGTTGAATATTCTTTTACCGTTCAATAGATAATTTGATAAATTAATAACTTTGTTCCGTGTTTCAGAATTTGTTAACTAACATGTTAACTAATCAATTACATGATGTATAATAAATAAAATAAAAAGTTAAACAATTAAAATTAAAATCTATCGATGAATTATTCTCCCAAGTCTTGATATTTAACTCATTAGATAAAAAAAAGAAAACTTTAATATAGTAATTACACACTATAATTAAATACCGTTGTTATTTTAATTGTTAGATTAATTTTTTAATTATTAGTTTAAATTTATTATAAGAAATTTAAAATGGAATATCCAAAACTACTCCTAATAATAAATTGGATAATTAAAAAGTTTGTCCAAAGATTAAACAGGGACACTAACCTTAAATTTTTTCTTAAAGAAAAATTTGGGGGTCGTTTTAAGACAAGTGCCTTGAAATTCAGGGATATGGGAATATTTCTACTCAATTTTGCCATGCGTCGCAATGTGGTTGGCAACATCAGAAATTTAGGGATTAGGATTGGCTTACTTGAACAATTTGCATTTTATTACGGAGCAGAAAAATACCTCCAAAAACTCCCGGATGTATTAATTTGAAACAGGGAATATACTTGCCCTAAATCTGAATGTAAAGTTTTCAAAAATTAAAAAAAAAAAAAGAATATAATCTAAAAGCTGCGTTCGGACTTTAGAAATGAGATTTTTTTTTGAAAATAAATAAATGAGAAAAAATTTTACAAATAAAAATTTATTTCAAATTTTTTTTATCGTCATCCTTATTATAAAAAAATCTTTTTTTTAAATATACCTTTTATAATATATTTTTAAAAAATAAACAAAATTTTCAATCCAATTATAATATACATTTTTTAATATTATTTTTTAAATCTAAATAACTTTTTATTTCTAAAATTTTTTATATATCCAAATATTATCCCAATTAAAAAAAAATAAAAACACTTTCCTAATCAAAAAAAATATATATATATATATACATTTTTCGAAAATGTAACTTCCGTCCATACAAATTTTAAGCTCCATGTAGACTTGAGTCAAAACCTCACAGTGAGTTCGGGTTTTTCTTCAAACTCCCAAAAATCCATTCTTCTATCTATCTTCTTTTCGTTTACTGAAAATTCTTCAGAACGACTTGAGAGAGAGACTAATCCTATCCATAAACACCAGATCCACAACAATGGCGAAGCTCTAAAGCAAGCCAAAAATTAAAAATTAAAAAAAAAAAAAGCTAAGCTTTTCTTCAATGGCGAATCCCCTCAAAGGCAAGCTCTTTTCAATCTGTTTTCTTTTGCTTTTAGCTTCTCCTCCTTTTTCTAGGGTTTTGGTGAGCTCTGACTGCGTCCCGATCGCACAAGAAATCGATCACGAACACGAACAAGAACTCGATTCGGATAATACTAAGGAATTTGAAAGCGAAACGGGGATTGATTTCGATCGGCAACAAGTTCTGTTGCAAAGACTCGATGACATAGTGAAGAACCTTGGCGAAATAGTTTCTAGGTTAGAGTCGAAGCTGTCGGAGCCGTCCTCGAAGAGGGGGTTTAGTGACGAGAAGCTCAAGTTCGAGGGTTTGAAGGAGTTGGATCTTCTGGAAAAGGAGAGTCCTGATCCAATTAAGAGGAATTTCAAGCGAAAAAACTCCATTACGGTCGAACAAGAGAGCTTGGATGATAAAGTCCGGGATGGCGAAAAGGGTGGGGCTGTTTCGGTTACAAAGTACAGCCCCTTTTGGTCGGAGCGGTTTCAGTTTGTATCGGCTGTGAAATTGGATTCTCGACCGACTTGTATCAATGTCTTGCCGTTTAGGGATTACGAGGGATTAAGCAAGTATGTTGCTGTTGGGGATGAGAGAGGGACGGTTTATGTGTTCTTGAGAAATGGGGATGTTCAGGTTCAGCATCACACATTGTCGGATTCACCAGTCACAGCGATGGTTTCGTACTTGTCGGTGTATAAGAATGAGAGTTTTGTGGTCACGGGACACAAAAATGGCGCGATCTTGATGCACCGGATTTGGGAGGGGTCGAGCTCCGGTGGAGAAGATTGGAGTTTGCTGTTTATGGAGAAGGTGGGCGAGTTTGCGTTGGGTAATAAAGGTGAAGATGGTGTGGCTATAACTATATTGGAAGTGCATCATGCTGGAAGATTGAGATACATATTGGCCACTGACGTTAGTGGCAAAATTTGGGTTTTCAGAGAGAATGGAACAGTTCATGGCTCGACACGGCCGAACAGTAGGCCACTGGCTTTCTTGAAACAGCGGCTTCTGTTTTTGACGGAGACCGGCACAGGGTCCTTGGACTTGAGGAGCATGAAAGTTAGGGAATCTGAATGTGAAGGTCTGAACCATTCCCTTGCTCGGAATTATGTCTTTGACATCACCGAGCGGTCTAAAGCTTATGGCTTCACTTCAGAAGGTGATCTGATCCATGTGTTGCTGTTGGGAGATGTAATGAACTTCAAATGCAGGGTTAGATCCAAGAGGAAGTTCGACATGGAAGAGCCTCTGGCGTTTCAGGCAATAAAAGGGTATTTGCTTATCGTTAGCGAGGAGAAAGTTTTCGTGTATAATGTCTCGTCTCAACATTATGTCAGGGTCGGAGCTCCTAGGATGCTTTTCTCTGCTGGTTTGGATGAGATCAGATCATCTTTTCTGAATTATCAGAGCAGCGATTCGGACAGCGAGAGAAAGGAGACTTTCCCTTTGATAGCTAGCGACCGCGAAAAGTTTGTTGTCATTGGCCTTGGTGGTGGCTACGTGGGCATGTATCGCTCTAACCTACCAGTATATAAAGGGGAATTCAATACCATATTTTGGACCAGCCCTGTATTGTTCTTTATACTCTTTCTTTTTGGAGCGTGGCATTTTTTTGCTAAGAAGAAGGAAGCACTTACTTCATGGGGACCAGATGATCCATTTAGCTCTACGAGTACGGCTGCCACTACAACTGGAGCTCCATTAACAGGAACTGGTCCCGGAGAGAGAGCGGAGAGGTCCTTTATGGAATCAAGAACTACTGAAATGATGGATCTGAGGAGTGGCATGAGAGGTCCGACGAGAAGGTATGGCTCTCCACTGCGATATTCTGGCGGAGCAACCAGTTCCTTTAGGCCAACTTCTGTTGATCATAACCCGAGAGGAACATCAGTTGATCCTAGTTTTAGAACTGCAGAGCTAAAATTTAGGGGCACAGGTTTAGAGTCGTCAGGTTTTCCTAAGAGAAGAGAGGGTCTGTATGCAAGCAGTCAAGGCGTGGATGATAGCAACTAACTTGTACGATCAAATTGTATGCACTCTTTACTTGAGCAGTTTTAAGTTATATTGGGGCTTTATTCTTAGACTATGCTATTCATTTGGCAGTCTAGCGTCATTTGAACTTGCGCTGGTTCATCGGTAACTGCAAGCGCAGCTTGCAGAAATAAAATTATGAAAAGAAAGTTGCAAGTGTTCCTTTTAAATTACTCCTTTTAAAGTTTCAAGTTTCTTGTGTGGTTGTCTTTTTTTTTCTTTTTTTGGTGGTCTGACTCATGTTCGTATGAATAAAGCGGTCATTAGTATTCTACCAAAAAACAAAAAAAAAGTGGCCATTAGAAAATGGGATGGTAGTAATTACTGGCCAAGCCCAATATTGTCTTTGTTCGTTTAAGGTGAGAATGGATCAAAGCCTTGAGCTTAAACTTTTAATTTCAGTTTTTTTTTTTTCTTCAAAAAATTAATAAAAATTATAATTAAATCAATCAATTTAAATTTAAATTTTTATTTTATTCTAGATTCAACTTATACACCATTTAAATCCTTAAGTTTTTTTTATTTTTTTGTCACGGATTAAATCAGTGGACCAAACTTATACACCATTTAAATTCTTAGTTTTTTTTTTTTTTTTTTTTTTATCACCGATTAAATCAGTGGACCACGGCATATTTTGGTATGCAACATTATAGCAACCAAATATAACGGTGTGGAAACCAGATTTTGGTGTTGACACGTTGCTTTCCAGTAATACAAATGCATCAAGCTAGATTACGACAAATATTTTATTGTTGTTTGTATCAGTTTTGCTCTTTAGCTAGACTACGACGATGTTTCCTACAAGTGAAAACAAAATTGGCTTTCATTCCTTCTTTTTTTTTTTTACATACTTTAATTTGATGGTAATGTGAATATTAGTCCTTCAATGTGATCCTAGTTTCGATTTCATTGGTAGTCGTTAGATTGGCCGTCGTGAGAGTAAAAAGCTGCATGTCGTTTATTTCCCACTCTCTAGCCCGGCGGGGTCTTCAAGCTACAAAACGATCAACACCACTCCTTAACGATTGTCACCGGTATTGATGGGATAAAAAGAGAGTTCCTTTCTTTCTTTCTTTTTTTTTTTTTTGAGATAATTAAAGTTGATGTGCGTGTTTGAACACCAGATAATATCGATTTCCGGGGACTCGTGGTCATTTAGCTAAACGACGTCATTCCCCCACAAAGACATTCTTCCAGACTGTTTTAGTTAACATAATTTGAAAAATTGGGAGAATGGAACATTTTCATATTTTGCTTGTTCCTGTTTCTCAAAATCAAGTAATTAAAATGAAAAATAATAAATACGTCATTAATCAAAATTGACAAGAGTCCTATTCATAAGCTTAGAAAATACTTGATATGGAGTAAAATTGTTTTCAATTCTATTAGAAAGGGCTAACAAGTTAAATTTGTTTTTTTATCGACATTCATCAGTATTTCGGTCAAGTAACATAAAGTCTAGAGCTGGCCTAACCGGCATTGAAATCTTTGCTCGAATAATTTTCCATTGACCAAAGCCACCTCTACTGCATAATTTATCCTTAGACGCTTACCAGAATAATACCAAAATAAATTAAAAACATAAATGTAAAAGGAAAGCGAAGCACAAGAAAAAACCTATCAAGATAGCTTAAACCTATGCACAAATCATTATGCGACATTATGAAGGGGGAATAAGGATGGGGCATTTCCAAGCAAAATAAGGAAATATAAAGTAAGGATATCATATAAAAAATAATTAACAAAAAGCCTTCTCTAAACAGAGTGTTAAACATGCTAATCTACATCGGCAGCAACTTTTCATGAAATTGAAAATCCTTATAATGTCAAAAACGGCAGGACCAGTAGCTTTTCAGGCCTATGCAGAAATGATTTAAATTCAAGTTTTAAGCCTCACCGTCAATAAAGCTCAGACAGGAATTGACAACCCTTTTTTTGCCATGCTATCCAAGACATCGTTGAGGGATTGACACAAGCCAACAATCTGGAAAACAGAAGTGAATGAAAACTTGGTAAAGAGGTAAAAGTTAAAAAAGACAGATACCTTAGACAAACAATGCTGGTTCTGCTCCTGCAGCATGGCTAAACTCCTTACCCAGATGGCAAGTCTAGTGGCTATTGAATTTTTGATTGGCAGTTAAAGGCAACTATTTTTTTATTGTTGGGTTGAATAAAGACAACTAATTACCTGTTGATCCCATCGCTGCAATTCTTCAGTGTCATCCTCAAAATGTATGACAGCCTCGACCTGGCATACAACTTTTCATATAAGCTTGGTGAACAAATTTGAAAGCTATAGTTGGTCTCTGATACTATTATATCCAGTAGCCAATCAAATTCTCAACCAGTGTGGAAGATGCAAGTCATTTTATGTTAAAAATGAGTTTTCAATTTCCAAATAAATTTCCAATAGATCTCAAAGAAATATTACTTTCATGAAAATGTGATCCAAAGAATGCCATGGGGTGATGAAAGGACACGTCACTTTTTTCCCTGAAACTAAGATAAAGGCTACGATGCAATATCACACAATAAATCAATACCTGATCAATAGAACCCCTCATTCTATCCTCGTAAATCATTCTTGATGCTATCTTTTCAGCCTGCAAGTCAACAAGTCCTTCAGCAAACAGGATAGTATAATTTCCCAGAGAGAAAGAAACATCATGTAGAACCGTGGACTGTAGTCTCCTTTTTTTAATTTTTTGGAGCCAAAGATTCCAGTTGAAGCAAAACAAAACATGTACACACACACACACACACAAAAAAAAGAGGTTTGGATGTCTAAAAATGGGACTTGCCAAAAAAAAAAAAAAAAAAACCTATTTCAAATGATAAATTTAATTACTAAAGCTCCATCTTAGCATGTCCTAGTGACTATTAAAGCAATAATAAAAAGCCAAGCCAGTTAAAAGAATGAGGATCCGGTCATAAAGGTCAGACAGATCCATATATACCATTATTCGACCTCAAGAAAGCAAGTAATACTCGTAATCTAATATATATATATTTATATATTTGTATCTCATCATTGTACTTACTCACATGGAAAGCAAGGGATGTAAAAAATATAAAGACCTCCTTTGTTGCTCAACTAGTGACTAGTGAGAGAATTAAAACTAGAGGAATGAAGAAAAGAAAAGCATGAGAATAATTTACAGTAGCAAAAAAGAAAAAACGTGTACCTTATGAGGTTCAATTCCCAGCAACGTGCCCAACTCATCAAAGCTATGAGATTGAAAACCAGTCAGAACTTATTATTCAAATGTTCCAACCAGATTGGACTAGAACAAATGATAGCAGTAAAATAGCATATCTCCCACCTTATATTTGTGTAAAGTTTGCTGGCACTTAGCAGATTATGCTCAATCATAGCACGATCAAGTACAGTAAAGTTGTCAGGTAAAAGTGCTATCTGTTGAAAGTAAACAAATGGTAAGACATAGATAAAATTCTCAATACCATATGTAAATGCAGCATATGCAACATTGAAAAGAAAAAGAGAGAAGGTATCTATAACCTGGTGAGCTTTTAATTCTTCAGCAAATGCATCAATTTCTGGTTTTCTCAATATTCTTTCTAGATAAACCTAGCATCCCAATAATACAACAGTGAATAGGAACATCACTAGAGAGAAAAATCAAGTATAATACAGTTTAATACCTATGTGGCAGAATAAGAGTACCTTTTGAAGGATTGGATAAATCTTCAACTTCGAGCACCGTTCATCCTAAACCGTGTCCAAATATTAGCAACATGTGGAACGAACTCAAACAATATATTGGTCTGTCTTAAGCATATACTTTCACTGGAAGAGGATGCTTACTTTGTATAAAGTAGCAAGAACACGAGAACGTTGAGGTCCTGCAGCAGCCAGAATTGTACAAGTCACTGCAGCAGATAAAGCTTGCTCCAGTGCTTCCTCGTCAATCTCTCTGAATTTAAAAGGAATGTTATCTATGATATAATAGATAAAATTTTTACTTGATTTACTAATACCCGGGCCCCAAAAAATAATATATTTAACAGTCATAAATAAAAGATTCACCATAAGCAAAAATGCCACATTCAATAGTAGTAAATAAAAGATTCACTACGAGGCAACAATGCCACCTCTACACGACAACCTAAAATCCTCCCATGAGAGTCAAAGTGTCGATCAATTCACATACTCATCGCCAATTTTTCTCTTCTCAATTTGAGAAATGTCATAATAACGTAATGCTGCTTCCAAGAACTTCCTCTTTAAATCTAAAATCCTTGCATGGCATACCTGACAAAGAAATGGCGACAAAGGTAGACACCATTAGAAAAAATTACTTTACAAACAAAATGAAACCAAACTCATTGACTACCGATGCACCTTGTATTGCAAATTCAGCACTTCATGCTGACTATTGCTGACCAAAAATGACGCTTTATTAATAAAAGCTTCTGCATTAACAGCATCATCATCCTGCATTTCATGGAAACAAAAATTTAGATTTAAAAGTCGTAACATCAAGCAAAAACTGCAAAATTATATTATTTGCATCAATACTACATGTACGCAAGGGCAATTTCTTTCATTGTTTTTCTCTCTCCATTTTTCCCCAAAAAGACTAGAAAGGCAATTGCAGATATTGATATCTGAACGGATACCACAATCGTATGTTAAAATACTAACCACCAAATCAGTAACAGCTAACAACCCTCCAAAAACCCACCAGGTGAGGAGACATCCATAGTCTTCCCATTTAGCTTATTACAGAGGACTAGACTTGCATTAACCATGAGTTGACTGACACCAAATCTTCTAAACCAATGATCGACGTATGGAGGATAAAGTGAAAAGTACCTCAAGATATAGGCGAGCGATTTGGACGCATTTTGACAACCGGAAAGTATCGTCAATAACTCTGATGAAGATATGGAAGAAAAAATACAAACAATTAATAAAATGGCCTTCTCAGAAGCTTGTAAAATACCCATGCTCACGAGGAAAGAACAAATTAAATTAAAATAGGTTCTTACTCTCAGACCTCATTCCAGAATCTAGATCAATGCCACTGAGCATCTGCGCTGCTTTCGACCAGTGCTGCTCAGACTCGTAAAGTTCCGCAAGTTTTTCTCGTATAATGAGCACCTGTGACTCGTAGAAATTCAACACATTTTCACTCATCCAACACAACCCAAATAACATTAACCAAATACTAAAAAACACAACCTTGTTCCCTCCAAATGAATAAACCAAACCCTATCAACAAAGAAATTGAAGCGAAAAAAAAAGTTTCAACACCAGCAAAAATCAAACCTGTTCCTCAAAGGAGACAACTCGTGGCTGAATCTGCGCTAGAATGTAATGGGCAATCTCCTTTTGAGTCTCCGGCTGCAACCTCCCCAATTCTTGCGCAAAGGACTGCAGAAGTTGCCGTGAAACCACCAGCGGGACATCATCGGAGAGCACTGAAAGGCGTTTCACGAACGATTTTAGGGGAAAAACAAAGCGCCGGAACATTCTAATTTCACTGAAACCGATAAGAAACCCTAGAATCGAGGGCAGCAAATATATATATATGAGGAAGTTACTATGATCGATGAACTTCTTGGCTTGGACTATGTCGTTGGAAGATATGACGGAGGAGAGAATGTGCTTGTACTGCTCGATCTTTTGCCTCTGGTCGGAGATCGCCGAGGCGGTCGCGAACGCGTTCTCCATGGCTGCTCGCTCGAAACCCTAACCCTAATCGGAGAAAAATCGTCGCCGGTTCAGATGCTCGTCTCCTCTACTGCTATGGAGGATTTTTTTTTTTTTCTTTTTTCGGGGACAAAAAACTCTTCTACGACTGTAAATTTGCTTTGCGACATGGCTGGTATTATATAGACTGTTCACTGGTTGGCGTTGCGGTCAAGCAATGTTCCCGGGACACGTAAGCGACAGAGAGCTTTTTAAACCTTTCGAACAAGCCATGCGTTTAGCAAACGCATTTTATTTTAACTATATTTGAATAAAATTTATTTTTTAAATATTATATTTAATTAAAAAATATTTATTTTATATTTAAATAAAATGTATATTTGTATAAAAAGTATTTTAGAATTAAAAAATTAATATGATTGATAAAAGTAAAAATAAATAATAGAGTAAAAAGGTTAATATGATTATTTTAAAATACTTTTGAATAATAATTATTTTCATAACATTGTTAAAAAAATTGTATTTAAATGTAAAATTTACGTTTGATGTAAAATTTACGTTTGATGTAAAATTACATTGCGTTTGAATAAAATTAAAATGTAATTTTTTTATCAAACATCACCTAATTACTTTATTAACCCGACAAATAAAGTAAAATTATTTCTATTACTCTGATAATATTACGATATATATATAACTAATTTTATTTTTTTGAGAAAAATTAAGTTGAATAACCTGTTTTGAGCATCTAATTAATAGATAGTCAAATTTTTTATTTAGTAAAATGATCCTTTATCATTTTTTTTAGATTTGGTTATTCAATAATTGACTGTAATTTAATTAATCGGTGGTTTATTATTTAAGAAAATTAATAAATCATTTTTAAAAATAACTTTTAAACTAATTTTTAAAAAATTTGGGTTATTTATTAAAAAACTTGTTAACAAAACTATTTAATTATAAATCTCATTTTTAATTAATGTGATGTGATATTATAATAAAATATATATTTTTCTTTCATGTGTCATAATATTATTAGATGGATATAAATAAAGGAACACAAGACTTGAATCCTATTTAAATTGCATTGTGGTGGTAAGTCGTTTTTGGGATTATTTGCTAGTAGAATAAACTTGATTAATGGCGGTTTTTAACCCCAACTAAAAGGATAAGATGGTGTTCAAGAACCACTATCTATCTAGGTGTTATTAAATATGTGGTAAGATAAGATGGCAGTTGAAATTTGAATTTTAGATAGCGATTAAATAACAACCTCCTTGTAATTTTTGTCGATGGCTGGAATGTTGCAAGATTTTAGATGACAGCCAAAGGTGAACGACATAAAAATAATTTTTCTTTTTTTATTAAATCTTGAATTTTTTTAATTAAATCAATATTTTTAGCAGTAAATATAATTCATTTATTTATATATGCATGTAATAAGAAACTTTTATAGAATTTAAAAATTAGAAATTTGTATTTTACTAATATTGTAAATAACATAATACAAATAGCAAAAGAATCAAATCTAGACTTCTATTCAAAATCATTACAAATCATTGAAAAACTAGAAAAAGTTATAAATTTACCTAAAGCTAATTCTCCAAGAAAAAAAAATTCTAAAAGCTCAAATTTACTAAAATAAATATATGAATTATAAAGCATGACGATTATAATTTATATAAATGACGAGAGACTTTCCACCCATTCGCTTCGAACTTCATCTATATTTTCTTGTGTGTAAGTTCGTTTGTTGAAAAACTACACATAAAGAAAGAACAATTTGTTAAACTTACATTTAAATTAATATTAAAGAAAATGTAGCATAATAAAGTTTTATTATTATCCGGTTTTCCATCATATGAGTAGCACCAAAGGAATAATCAATGAGTTGTTTTATATAACGTAATATATAGTACCCACGTTCTCTATGCATAGGTTGACGAGGACATTGTTTGTAAAATTTAAAAAAAAATTTGCTTAACTTAGAAAAAGATAACTATATCATATTTTCAATGACGTATGAATTAACTTACATTAACATGTATCTATTGTGGTTTTTCTAAATTTGGTACTCTTCGAAAAATAGCATTGAACACGTTAAAAATCCTATGCTCATAAGAAAAAAGGCAAACAGATCAAAATATCAATTAGAGAAAATTTAAATTTATAAATGGCTATATTGTTGTCAATTTATAAAAGTCTTACCCTGACATTATTGTTTTAATTCCTTAGGTACATGTCCAAGTAGGTCTATACAATAAATTGTGTCCACAAATGGATCGATGAGGCACAAAACCTAATGCTCACTAAGAAACTAATTATAAAGTGTTAATAAGTTAATTAAATTAATTTGTATTAAACTTCATTAAAATGAAGTAACTTACCCATCATTACAAGGGAGGAAAACAAGTTGGCCTTCTACAGTTCCGGTTAACTGATTAGCAACATTTTCCATATGCTAATCTAAGTGTCCAATACTGATGAAGCTCGCATGTGGATCTAGGAAGGTATGTTTATAGTAGTCCATTGTGGCATATAAGTGCCTGAAAAATAAAACATACGTAAGACTTGATATTTACAAGCACGAAATCAAAAGAATGAATTGATTATATGCTTACCCAATATAGAATATAATACAATTCACAAATATCTTTTTCATTATGCAAATTTGTATGATGTCTTCATGAAAGACATAAAAAGGCTCTTGATACCCAAAATTTTGTTTTTCCAATGGAACTTTAATTATCTTCCCAATCTCCATATTTTTTCAAGCATATAACATAAATATTTTAAGAACATCGGCTTATTTTCTAAATCTTTTATTGGATCATTATGCATCTCAATATTATAAGGATATAATTCTTATTCAAACGGACTTTAAAATTGCTCACTTTTCTTCCAATAGATTTTATACGTTCATCTCTACTATCTTCACTCAATTCAAAAGTGTTCTACAAATAAACAAAACAAATAAATAAAGGCATTAGTGTTTCCTTCCTAAACTGTATTTTATAGTTATGTTTAATAATCATTGGAAACCAAAAAATTGTATTGTATTTTTTAAGGCATTACTGTTTCCTTCCTTTTTCTGGAAAAAGGAAGCAAAGTTTCATGCACACATTCTCAAGGCATCAAAAACATATTCCACAAGGCCACAAGTTCCATAAATAGACCAAAAAAAAAAAAACATATTTCTAAGAAACAAATATTGTAAAAGAAAATATTTTGCACCTCATATGGCTGGTATTGTAAAATTTGCTTCAATTGTGATATCATATGCGATAGGTGTCACTTGTCCTCGTGAGCCTAGGGTCCCCTTTGGTGATTGGCATGGCCAGGTGAACCCGCGGAGTTTGTCGAACACACATGCTTCCGCATGGATGGAATATGGTTGTGGCTCAAGGCTTTGTCATGTCCACACATCTATGAATTCAAATATGGATTATAAGTTTATGACACAGTTATGTGATTGCCTTACTTTTCAGGAATTAAACTACTGCTTCATGAAAAATAAAGAACTGTTTTTTAAAACCATCAACTCTAGGATTATGTGTTTGAATTACAAATCAATTTCAACTCTAGCACTTGCAAACAATTTCAAATTTGACGGTTCCTACATATGTGTTTCAATTTCAAGATATTTGGCTTTTTTTTTTTTTTTTTTCAAATGTTTATGTGTTTTAAGTACAAAATAACGTTAGGGAGAAGGAGAGGAGGGGGAAAGCCAACTTTTATATTTTTATTTTTGATTATCACGAGTACATTTTTTGTTTGAGGGAAGGAAATTGGTGTTTTTTCAAGTATTTAGTAAGATTTTTTTGTTCTTATTTTTTAAATTTTATTATTATTATTTAATTTTAAATAAAAGTAATTTAAAATATAATAGAGATATATACATCATTTTTCAAAAATAAAATAACATTTTTAAAAAAAGAAAGGCAATGAAAGTCTCTAAATATTAAAAAAAAATTCAACGTTTTTTTTTTCAATGAAATTCAAATTACCCACTGTAAAATTAAAAAAAATAATATTTTATTCTAATTATTAAATTTCAACAAAAAATATTAGAATTTAATCATGACATCTCTACTCACGTTTTTTTGTGTTGCAACAAAACTATAAGGAAAGAAAAATTGAAACCGTGTTTTCCTTTATCAAACTTTAGCAAATTTTCTTTACCATATATGCATAGTCAATTTTATATTTATATTTGAAACGTTTTTATAGATTATTGCCAAACAAAATAATAGGATATTAATAGATGTACACGTACTGGCACGACAAGAAAAAAAAAACTAGGAAATATAAAAAATCATAAAATATAAATACAAACCCAACTTTAATCTTCATTAAAGCTAGAGCATTTGCTAGATTATTATATCTTAACAAAAAATATTTTAAATTAGAATAGAGATATATGCAACATTTAAAAAAAAAAGCAACGTTTTTTTTTTAAATAACAAATGAAAGTCTCTAAATATTAAAAAAATTGATTTTTTTTAATAAAAATTCAACTTTTTTTAGTTTTCTCTTTAGATTTTTTTTTTTCCAGAAATCTCATTATTTAAACTTTAAAACTTCTCTATAGGGTGAAAGTGTATATTTTCAACACTTTTTTCAACGTTTTTATTTATTTTTAATTAATTAATTTTTTTTAGAAATCTCATCATTTAAAATTTAAAACAAAATCACAATACATGAGATGAGATGGTGGTCACTATACAATTACTATAAAATATGTAATGGCACCAAATAAAGTTATAAAAAAGTGGCAATTTTAGATAGCGATTATCAAATGACTGTTATTAAATTAATTTTCATAGATGCTTTAAAAGCACTCTATATTTAACTGTCATTTAATGTGATAAATTTTCACTTATAACTGTGTTTTTTTTACCAATTGTAATTAAATATTATATCTAAAATTTCCCACCAATGACAAGTATCAAACATGGCATTTCTTTCTTTAAATACCATATATTAAGTGCATTCTATTCACCCTATTCTACTAGTGATTGTCGTTCAATTTAGTGAGGTTGGATTTTATAAAATCCTATTATCTTATTCTTATTATTATTTTTTATAATTAGGAAGAGAATCTAAGCTTTATACTTTTTATGATTTAGTTGGATGATGTCTAAATATAATTTGAAAATTGATTAAAAAGTTGTTTAATTAAAATTTGATCTTCTTTATTTCCGTACTAGATATCAAAAATTTTTCATTCTTAAACCTTTTTTAACAGAGTTTAGTCCAAATTTGGAACAATTTTCTCATTCACATTCATTTTTCGTATCTCGTTTTTTAAATTTACCAAACAACTTTTCTGTTTAAGAAATATACATTTTTTATATATTTAAATACTATTTAATTTTTGGACTAAAAAAGTTTTGTAATCTCAAATTTGACATTTTTTACCTTTTCGAAAATGAACACCTCATCTAAATAGAAAGTTAGATATGCACATGCTTGACTCTAAGGTTCTAACTCAAAAATTATAACTTAGTTTTTGTTTTTGTTTTTTTTTTTCCCTGAGAAGTCAACAAATTTTATTATTTCATAATTTTATGGCTCATACAAGGGATGAATTGTAATTCATGTAATACAGATCAATATGAATTAGAATTATAAAAATTAAAAATAAAAGTTGACGAAAAACATAAAAAATACTACAGCAACCAATAGGAGATGGCTTAGAACCCATCTCCTAAACGAGTTATTTATTATAAATTTAGTTCATAATTTTATGTATATATGTCAAAATAAAATATTGAAAAAAATATATAAAATTTTAAAAGAAAAAAAATAAGTTTTATATTGATATATTTTTTTTCGAATACATTTCAAGTTGTTATACATTTTGAATCTAACTGTTTAAACACACATCAAATATACAACTCAACTATAACTATAACCAAAATCTAAAATTTTCAGTTTAAATCTTTACACCATACATCCATTTAATAAGGTATTAAATTACTTATAGGTTATACTTGCACCACTTAATCCTTATTTCTCGTTTTTATTTCGTCGTCACTTTTATTCCATTTTTTTGGAATTTGTTCATCTGACGTCTGTTGTTGATATTTACGGCGTTTTTCACACAAGTATATTTTGTTAAATGGTTAGTAAATCACACTGGTTTAGTTTGTCTAGTGGAAGCTTTTAACTTTTCCCGCTCAGAGTTGCTCCAATGTTTTTCCTGATATTTTTTATATTGCCATTATATACGAAAATAATAACGTTACGTTTGATAAATAAATTTTAACGTTACAAAAATCAATTTTATACCAAACATAAAATTTTATATTCAAATATAATCATTTTTAATAGTGTTACGAAAATAATTATTATTCAAATGTTTTTTAAAATAATTACATTAACTTTTCAACTCTAACTGTTTATCTCTACTTTTATCAATCACATCAACTTTTCAACTCTAAAATACTTTTCATCTAAACACACATTTTATTCAAATACAAAACAAATACTTTTCAACCAAATACAATACTAAAAAAAAATTGTATTCAAACGCAATTAAAATGTAATGTGTTTACCAAACGTCCCCTAATTGCATTTACTTTAAGGTGTTGTTTGGTAAAAAAATTACATTTTAATTTCATTCAAATGCAATATAATTTTACATCAAAAACAAAATTTTCAACAGTGCTATGAAAACAATTACTATTTAATATAATTTTAAAACAATCACATCAACTTTTCATCTTCACTATTTATCTCTACTTTTATCAATCACATTAACTTTTCAACTCTAAAATACTTTTCATCCAAACACACATTTCATTCAAATACAATACAAATGCAACATTTAGAAAATAAATTTCATTCAAATATAATTAAAATGTAATGTGTTTACCAAACACCTCCTAAATATCATTTTTTTTCTTTTTTGATATATATATATATGTGTGTGTGTGCGCGTGTGTTTGTGTAAATGCCTAAAAAAATATGATGTATTTGATAGAATATCTCATAAGGTGATTATTTAAAATAGAAAGATTACAATGGTGTTTGGTAGTGTTTATGAAATATTTTATATTTTCAAAAAAATTGAACATAAGAATATTTTAAAAATTATATTCACACCATTTTTTAAAATTGTGTTTGATTATATATTTTAAATATATATTTTAAGAAACATAAAAATAAAACATTGTTTTGTTAAATTTTTAAAAACTCATATTATAAGTAAGTATTTTATGAAAAAAATTTATGTTTAATTTTTTAAAAAAATAAAAAAAAATAATTTATTTGTCATAATTAAAAAAAATCATTTAGAGATTGGTTTTCCAATGAAAGGTAAGGGTCGAAGATATTAGTAGTCTGAACTTTAAGTAGCGGTAATAGTGAGATTTGAGTCGTAAGTCGATGGTCATTACTGTGAGTCGGTGGTCGTCGTTCTGAGGAGGTCATCGTAGTCGTCGCGAATTCATGGTCTTCATCCTTCGTCGGAGATGGAAGCCATCGTTGACATAGTCTTCGTCACCGATGTTACACAGGCAAAAAGAGAAAAAGAGGAGAGGGAAGAAGAAAATGAAATCAAAAAAGTGAAAACAACTTTTTTTTTGTTTTCAAAAAATAAAAAAAAAAACTACATAGTTAAAACAACCACTACACTTTCCCATCCATGATGCTGTTTAAAAGGTGAGAAAACTAAATTATTAAAAGAATAAATCTTAAAAGTCAAAGAACTTCAATAACTTTAGGTATGTCTGAACACATAATATCTTCGGCATTTGCATCCACATGGTAGAAATGATATTTTGATTAAATACAAGATGCTTTAATTAAAGACAAGGATTGATTTTGCAAACACATATAGTAGCTTAATAAACGACAAACGTCTTGAAAATGACACAAGATTAGAACGTGAAAATTGATATCTGAAGTGTGATTGTTTTAAATATTAATTTCACACTTAATTTTATCAAGTCTGTAAAGTTTAAATTTCTTAAATTCAGAAAAAAATTTAATTATAGTTATATAGGTATAATTTAATAGTAATTTTATATTTATTGTAATAATAAATGATAAAAGATTCTATTCTTATACTTTTCAAATTAAAAAAAAAACGACAGCAGCTTGAAATCGACGTAACGTTAGAAACGTCTTAGAAAATTGACAGCTTATAAACGACATCATCTTAGCAAAATGACTATTATAGCTTTATAACCAGCAGCGTTCGCACACTGAAATCTACGCACGCGCACGCACAATATACATACATAGCCACAAACGGGATCCAAAACTTTTTGTTCGTTTGTACCTTATAGAGAGAGAGTCGCGGGGGAAGGTCAAGGAAGAGAGAGCAATCAGAGGTAAGTTTTTTTTTTTTTTTTTTCCTTTATTAAATTTTTAATTTTCTTGTTTCGTCTTTTTCTGAGTGGATTAGTGTTCAGGATTAGTTTTCTTCTCAGTTTAGATTGAAAATATTTGGGCATTAATTTAGGGTTTCGAATTTCGAAATTGAATATTTTAGGGCTCATGATTTAGGGCGAAATTTGTGATTTCTTTCCTGTGTTAGTAAATCTTGGACAATAACATAGAGAAATTTAGGGCTATTTTGCGACAATTTGGAGGAGAGTAATTTTTCTGTGATACGTTTAGTCTTTGTGGTTTAGTCTTGTATTTAGTTAGAGATTCGTTCTGGATTTTGATGAAGACGAAGATGATGATGATGGAATCTACGTAGGAGATTGGAAAATTTCTTTGTGTTTTCTGCAACAAAAAACTGAACTAGTCTTTTTCAACTTTCTTTTCTTTTTCTTTTTTTGGTTGTTGGAACAGTGTGTTTGTTTTGAATTCTGGATTAAACTCAAATGGCCGGTCACAAGATTGCTCATGCCACACTGAAAGGTCCAAGTGTCGTCAAGGAGTTATGCATCGGAGCGGTTCTCGCCTTGGCTGCGGGTAGCCTGTGGAAAATGTATCACTGGAATGAGCAGAGAAAAGTGAGGTCATTTTATGACTTGCTGGACAAGGGTGAGATTGGTGTTGTGGTCACTGAGGATGCGGAATAAGTGTCCATCAGTTATTTCTCTTGTGAATTGTGATTATCACATTCAACAGTGTTGGTTTTTTTTTTTTCGTTTGGCTCTTGAAATCTGAAGTGAGCTTCAGTGTTTGGATTTTGAATAATAATTTCCTTTGCCCTACCAACCTGTGGATTATACATTTCTATTGTTTCTATTGCTGTATTTCACGTTTCAATGATTCCTCTCTGTTAGGAACTGGTTTTAAGCTGCAATGTTGTGTTGTCTGTTTTTTACGTTCACCATTTCAAGGGCTTCTTTAGCAATGTTGTTAACAGGAATGTTATTTGCTTAAGAATGTTGTTGACAACTAAATTAAAAGTTGGTAAAAATCTCTGCTGAGAGGCGGCTCCTTTTTATTTTTATTTTTATTTTTCCGGTTCTTTGTTGTTTGTTGATTTGAGACTTTGTTCTTCTGTTAAATTAAGATATAGAAAAAAAAAAAAATCGGTTTTCTTATTTTGATCCAATTAAGAATTTACCGGAATAGCAGGAAAAAAATATAAATAAAAATAAAAAAGAAAGACAGACAAACCCAGATGAAGTTGTAAGGCATGATTGGATAGCGGCAAAAATAGAAAAAATTTGGATGTCACTTTTCAAATTAAATCCATCATCATATGATTAGATCAGCAGCAATCAAAAGAGATCGGCAGCCTTTTCAAAGGCCGTATTAATCAGCAGTGCACAACTATTTAGCCAACGTAGCCCAGGCTCATTTTTCCTTGTGAATTTCTCTATATCAAATTCCAATGGCCCCATCTTCAACGTGATTCTCATCCTAATTTGTTGCGAAATTGCGCAAGAAATTCCCCAAAAAATAAATTTGCATAATTATACCCCATGGTCCCATGAGCACCATCGAATAATTGAACCATTAATCAGCAGAAAGAATTACACAAACAAACATCAAACGCAGAGAATCACGACACATTGTTTATGAGGAAAAAGCACCAGCAGCCTTCGTCCCTTTCCTTGACCTAAAGCAGGACTATTACAACCCTTTTCCTCGTCAATCTCTCTCTCATTTGTGTAGTTTAGAGAGATGACACGAGAAGACCTGGCATATAAATCGTGCCAGACTCTCAAGCAAGTCTATCACGACCCTCCTCCTCATCAATCTCTCTCTCATTTGAGCAGTACAGAGAAATCACGTAAGAAGACCTCACATAGAAATCGCTCCAGGACTCTCAAGCAAGACTACTACAGCCCTCTTCCTCGTCAGTATCTCTCATTTGTGTAGTATAGAGAAATAACAGAAGAAGATCTCGCATATAAATTGCTCTAAGACCCTCAAAAATAGTGTTTCAAGATTCAATTAAACGATAATCTAATTCTGCAACGCCCTTTTATATAATTTTTGAAATTACAGAAGAAATTCTAGAAATTTAAAACATTTCCGATTAAATATATAATATCTTATTTCATTTTTTTTATTATTATATGTGTCTTAAAAAATAATAATTTAAATTTAATTTAAAATAAGAAGATTACTAACTTTTCTAACTTGATTTTTTGGAATTTAGAATGAAAAGAAAGTGAGACAGAGATACGAGAGTTTTTGAGTTGAATTGCAAAATTCCATCTAGAAGCATTGTTCTAAGGGGGAGTTTGGGGGAGGTTTTGGAGATGCGGTTTTGGGGTTTGGAAAAAAGTTGGTTTTGGAGAATATGTTTGGTAGAAAAAACTGTTTAGGGTAAAAAATTAAAAATTTTAAAAATTTTTTTTGAAAAAAAATATCAATATGAATCTTGTTTTGTTCCTCTCGAAATTCTATGCAATTTAAAAAAAAAATCATCTCATTTGGACTTGTATACAAAAAGTTATGAATTTTTAAAATTTAGAATTTACTGTAACGTTTTGGAGATATAAATAGTAAAAAGTAAGAAAGTTTTGGCAAAAAATGAAAAATTGGGGGCTGGAGACAGCCCCAAACGACCCCTAAATGTCCAAATGGGCCAATTTTTGGTTTAAAAAAAATTATAGTCTAATAGTTATATTAATATTTAAGTTTTTTTACGGTTAATAATTGTTTAGAAATTGTAATTTAAAAACATCTACTAAAATTCCTAATCTTGAAAGCCTTTGAAGTCGAGCTAGTGGGACCATGTGTGTTCAAATATTGTGTGTAAAAAAAAAAAAAGTTATTCACAAAGAAGAGTGTCATAATAATGTAAAATGGGAGGTTTTAGTGATTTATAAGTGTTTTAAATTTTTTTTCAGTTGTAATTTAAGACGATCTATCTATCTGTTGATTCATTAAAATTCCTTTTTTTAAGACTGTTGGGATTGATTTAAAAAACAAGTTAGATTTAATATTATAACAATAATTGAGAAGGTACAACACAAAAATGCTGTTGTATTTCTATAAGTATAAAAATTCACTTTATTTATTTATTTGTTTGTTTGCATCCTGAGCTGTATGCAAGGTTTTACAAGGTCGGTAGTACACGGAAGCGGAACACACAAATCGAGCAAAAATTAACGGATCGGCATAAGGCAACACGAGTACGTCTGCCACTTCCCTTACCCTAAGCAATAACCGAAAAAATATATATATATATATTTTTGTATTATTTTATTATAAAAAACTTCATTTAAAAAAATATAAAAGCTGTTACAATTCTTATTATTTTTTTGTTTCTCCTTCTGCAAAGGCGATCTTCTTTCCATAGTGATTCTCTGGCTCTCCGCTTCGATACCTTTGAACAGAACCTGCTCGTAGAAGCAAAATCGCGATTCTTGTGGTCGCAGGGACATTTCAGTCACGAACCAACCTCCATGGATAACTCAGGTTGGTTTAAGCAATTACTTCGTAATTTCTTCGCGTTTGAATTGGTTATTTGCAAATTACTTTGCCTTCGGGTCAATTGAACGTCGCTGTTTGGCGACCGGGAAAATCAAACGAATAGTTTAGAGAACAAGTTAATTGTCGGTGTTTTACGAAGAAGATTTTTTTCTGCTCTGTGTTACGAGATTTGTTGCTTTCTTTTCTTTTTGCTGAATTTTCTCGACGGCCAAGCATATTTTTAGTTTTTGTTTCTTTAGTTTACTCCTCTAGGGTCTGTTTTTTCAATATTCGTTAAGTGTTTTTAGTTATATAAATGAACAAAGAACGGTGGTTCAATTGTTAAATTTTGACATTGGAATGTTTTTTAATTCGACTTTTACGGAATGTTTTGGATTCTGTGTTTGGCATGAAATGATATTCCTTCCATTTTGGAGATTTGGAATGCTTGTTAGTTGGTTTTGAGTTCAGATTTGGGGGGATAAAGGGAAGAAGATTCTGAATTGAATTTGGAAGTTGTTTCATGGTGGATTCTTAATTGTCTTGAACTTTTTTATTCACGATTGAATTTGGAAAGAGTTAAGAACTGTGATGTGATATAAATAGTTTTTTTTTTTTAATGTTTTCCTTTTTATACTTTTCTTGTTAAATTACTGTGCACCACATAATCGCTGGGGCAAAATGTCCCTACTTGTACTACCAATTGATTTTGCTACAATTTAGAGGGAAAAATAAAGAAACAGCATTTTTTTTTTCCGTTTTTAAACATTACATGTTGAATCAATTTGCACATTTCCGTAGCGACAGTATGTCCCTACTTGTACTACCAATCAATTTTGTTACAATTTAGAGGGAAAAGCGAAGAAACGGTAAATTTTAGGGAAACTCTATTTGAGACGAGTAGTTTGTTTTGTTTTCATCTTTTCAGGAAACTCTGAGTTCCAGATATTCATAATCAAGTCAGCTATTTTCATTGTAATCTTTTCTCATTATGCTTTTCTTCAGTTCGGAAACGTTCAAATTTAAATCACTTTATTAACTTATTTTTTCTTTTGTTGAATGATGATACACATAGGAAATCCCCAGGACAACCCAGTGCCACCAGTTGAAGGTGTTGCTGGAGGAGGGACAGCATATGGATGGAATGATGGGGTTACTGGTATACGTAATTTGACTCCACTTAAGGGATCAATTGACGCTTCAGAGGTTCCAACGACGGATTTGGTGCATGTGTGGTGCATGCCAAACACTGCAAATGTTGGACCACAAGAGATGCCTAGACATTTGGAGCCGGTAAGCGTCCTTTAATTGTTTTAAATGATGCTTGACATTTTGAGTTTTTATTAAACCATATATTATCCACAATTTTTCAACCATTCCCGAATATTTGTTTTCAGTTGTCTTAAGGTGTAAACTGTCTGGAATTGAATAATTTGTAAAAGAAATTTTGCCATCGGAGTCTTCCTTTTGTTTGTTTTCTTTACTATTGTTTTAGGATGTATGATGTGTTGTGATTTAGTAACATAACATATACAACTCCTTGCCCTTGATGCATAGTGAAGTTTATTCTTTCTTGATCTTTCTTATGTCTTTTGTTGCCATTGTGCTGTGTTTCTGAATCTGATTTCTCTTGAAGGTAAATCTTCTGGCTGCTAGAAACGAGAGAGAAAGCGTTCAGATTGCAATTCGTCCAAAAGTTTCTTGGGTTAGTTCTGGAGTTGCAGGTGCTGTGCTAGTCCAGTGCGGTGACTTCTGCTCTGCATCTGGTGATAGGTCAGTCCATTGAAGTTAGTACTTTTCTTGATGTAGGTTTATAAAGATTTGCTGATGTTGGCTATTGGCAGATTAGTTGGACAGTCAGTCACATTACGGCGTGTAGTATCGATATTGGGCATCCCAGATGCTCTTGTGCCTCTTGATCTTCCAGTTAGTCAAATAAACTTATTACCAGGGTATGGATATCATCAATGATGATACGGTGATGGTAGAGAATTAAACCTTTGGGGGGACTAACTTAATTTTATTTTTCCATTGCATTTTTCTTCATTGGTGGCCTGCAGAGAGACTACTGCGATTTGGGTTTCCATCGATGTTCCTAGCGACCAACCCCCAGGTCAATATGAGGGGGATATCATCATTACTGCTGCAAAGCCAGACTCAGAGTAAGTATATTCGTTGTTCAACATTCTGTTGACTCTTGAGTCAGTGCTGTACAATTGGTATTCATCATTATCTTATAGTCAACAGTTTGAACTTTAAGATACTGTTATCTCATTTTGATTCATTATGCAGATATCCAGCTCAATGCTTCAGCAAAACTGATAGGTACAAACTTTACAGAGAACTTCAGAATTGCCTTGAAATAGTGGGACCAGTTGATGTCAAGCCATTGGATGAAGTGGTCTGTTACTAAAGTGTCTTTGAATAAGTTTATATTTTATTTATTTTTCTTTGTGTAATTTGAAGGTTTGTTTATATGAATATTTGTTCTTTTAGGTAGAAAGAGTGAACTCTGCCACTACATCTTTAAGAAGAGTTCTTCTGTCTCCATTATTTTCTGAATTTTCAGATAATGGGCCAGTTGATATGATGGATGAAGATGCTATTTCAAATCTTTCAGTACGTGTGAAGATAAATTTGACAGTTTGGGACTTCGTTCTTCCCTCAACTCCATCACTTCCTGCTGTGTTTGGTGTATCCTTAAATTCAGAAATTTGAATCTCTCTTTTATCGTTGATAAATCTGCTGCTGTTGTAAAAATTGTTAGTGTTTGGATAATGCATGTTATCAATGTTGGACAAAAGTGTATCGGATGTTTTAAAGTGGAAACACAAGCATCCAAGATGAAGCATAAACTTTATATGGTCGAGTAAATAGTTCAAGAAGAATATTGAAATAAGCATTTGCTTGTAAAATACAATATCTTTTTGATCATGCTGCTATTTTGATTTGTGCTAAAGATGGAAAGGGTGTGCCTCAAGTTCAATTTTGACCATTAATTAATTTATTTCTAATTATTGTTTAGAGTGTTATTGTCATCTAAGCTATAATTATTGTAAGCTGAATCATTTTGAAGCGACAAGGGTGATTGAAGTGTTTTGCTTCTTTAGCTATATTTTAGATATCTGATACAGTTATTGAGGACCGTTTTGGTGTTGTTCATGGGAGTAAAGAGTGGTACGAGGCATTGGATCAGCATTTCAAGTGGCTTCTTCAGTTTAGAATAAGCCCATATTTTTGCCGATGGGGTGATAGCATGCGTGTTCTTACATACACTTGCCCTTGGCCAGGTAACTTGTGAACAGGAAAAAAAATTTTATGCTGCAATCTTTGGCATCTATGATTTCGAATTCTTGTTTTTTAATTCAGTGCCAAAAAAAATTCCTGTTTTATGCAATTGTTTTTTAGGATAACCACTTTATTTGATTTGTTTTTTTTCCTTCTTCTTTCTTTTGGGATGTTATAGCCGACCATCCAAAATCAGATGAATATTTTTCAGATCCCCGATTGTCTGCATATGCTGTACCGTATAGTCCAGCCATCTCTGGGTATGCAGTCAGTGTTTCAAAACCACTTACGCAACTTTTTCTTTGTAATGAAAACTGAATTGGGTTTAAATCTCTTAATGATATTACAGTGATTCATCGAAGGATTACTTGCATAAACAAATTGAGATATTGAGGACAAAAAATCACTGGAAGAAAGCATATTTCTATTTGTGGGATGAGGTATGAACATTGCTGAAAAGTGGTAGGTTATTTGTCATCTAAATCCAAATTAATGTAGTAAGATGGTGGCATGTTTCTTGATATTATCTTTTTTTCCTTACTCCATTCTCTTTCCACTTCTGTTAGATAGGTTGTCAGTTTAGTTGTTCAAATTTGCATGCATTTATGCCAAGTAGTGGTGCTCAAGGGGTGTTTTTTTTCTTCTTCTTCTTCTGTGGCATGACTAGTATCAGTGCAAGAAGCTAATGTAAACTCGATAATGTATGCAGCCACTTAATTTGGAACAATATGATTCTATACGTAGCATGGCCGCTGAGATTCATGCATACGCTCCAGATGCTCGTGTCTTAACTACTTACTACTGTGGTATGAATCTTTTCGGTTTACTGTTCACAATTCCATGGTAATTAGTGTCCAATCCTTCTGTATGACTAAGAATTCCATGGACATAACTTTATTCATTTAAAAAAGGATGCCCAGATTCTATTCTTCTTTTTGAACTTGTTCTATATCACTTGTATATCAATTATTAAATGGAGGATCATGGTGCTGGTGTGGTATCATTCTATGGTAGCTTCCCTTTTCAGCACGAACTGTACTATATACCTTGGTGTAGATAGCCCCTTTCAGCTGTTTTCTGTTTATTAAGAGGTTCTCATATTGCTCTCCCCTTTTATGTAGGCCCAAGCGATGCACCTCTTGCACCTACCCCTTTTGAGGCTTTTGT
This sequence comes from Antiaris toxicaria, assembly GCA_035233585.1. Classification (NCBI taxonomy): domain Eukaryota; kingdom Viridiplantae; phylum Streptophyta; class Magnoliopsida; order Rosales; family Moraceae; genus Antiaris; species Antiaris toxicaria. The sequence goes on along the minus strand of CP141160.1, from coordinate 24,532,542 downwards.
CAAGGTCCCAAAATTCCTGCGCCCTCATACTCAGATTTATTGCACAAGGTATGCTTGAAATCTCTGAAACGCCAGTTTGGTAGGTGCAATGTGAAGTGGCTTGCAAACTTTTACTTGAAATCTTATATGAAATGACATTTTCCAGATGCGAGATACTCCATCTAAGGAATAATTGGTGTTTATTATCTGATGTGTACTAAGTAGACTAGTTAACTATGTATGCTGGAGTTATTTATGTAATTGATAACTACCGTTATTCATTAAAAGACTGAAGTAAAAGGTTATGTATATGATCATAATTTAAAAGTTTGGTTTTGTATTTTTAGTGAGTGGGTGCTTGGGAATCGAGAGGATTTAGCCAAGGATATTATTTCTGAGTTACAGCCAGAAGATGGTGAGGTAATATCAGTGAGGGTTTTGGTCTCAACTCTCCGACTTAATTTACTTAGGAAATTTTCTAAAATCTAAGCTATTTTACGTAGTTTCCTTGTGCCTTGATGAAAGAAGTGAACTTGTCCTTCATGCAGGAGTGGTGGACTTATGTGTGCATGGGACCTTCTGACCCTCATCCCAATTGGCACCTTGGTATGCGAGGTACGCAGCACCGTGCTGTAATGTGGCGTGTATGGAAAGAAGGTGGCACAGGATTCTTGTATTGGGGTGCAAATTGCTATGAGAAGGCAACAGTGCCTAGTGAAGAGGTTCTTATTGTTTATTCTATATCATTTTTGATGGAGAAGTTCTTTTCTAGGAACTTATGCCTGGTTAATGTTTTAATGCGACAGATTAGATTTAGGCGTGGTCTTCCCCCTGGGGATGGGGTTCTGTTCTATCCTGGGGAGGTTTTCTCATCATCACACGCACCAGTTGCTTCACTGCGTCTAGAGCGCATTCTTAGTGGCTTGCAGGTGAACAGAACTAAAATATGAATTTGATATCTTTCCCAGTTCTACTGCTCATTTTGCATGCGCTTTTATCCCCGTGTATATCCCTGTTTAAATCCTCCCCAAATGCTAGATACGCAAAAACATTAACACATGTTGGCTTTCAACCATTTCAAGTGCCTCACAAATTTAGCATGTATTGCGAACAAGAATACCAATCCATGTTTTGCTCCGGGATTTAACCATCCTTTGCACACTTTACAGGACATTGAGTACCTGAAACTTTACTCTTCGAGGTATGGCAGAGATGAAGGGTTGGCTCTCCTCGAGAAGACAGGTGTTTACCTGGGTCCTGAACGTTACACCCTTGAGCACATGCCCATTGATGTAATGCGGGGAGAGATCTTTAATGCATGCAGGTCATGAAACGAAGCTCTACGTGGGTAGAAATGAACACCCTTTCTCTTCTGGAGAATCAAGGTGCGTTTCATGTCCTGGTTTGTTCCACGCTGTTGGACATTGCCAAGACATACCAATGAGCACAACGTGCAGGGAGATCTTCAACTTGGGCAGATGTGCCAATCGACGTGGTGTGAGATGAGACTTCAACACGTTCATGCCTGGATATTTTTATTTGACCTTGATCCAAGTTTTCCGCAATGTTGTTTTATTTATTTGTTAATTTGTAGCCCCTTTTGTCAAATTAATTTTGTTATTGGTTACTTTCTCACCTTAAATTGATTGGTAGGTTACTAGCCAGAGCAGCATAAACTACGTCTATATTGCAAGTAGAAGTGAAAAATGAAAGAGGGAAAATGGTAGCAGGAACAAAGGTCACTCCAATCCGGTCTTATAACTTGATGGGTCGGAGGTGTCCCATATGGTCCATATGTAAACTAATATATATAGTATAAAGTACAAAAGCTAAATTAAGTAAGAAAAACAAATTACAAAACCATGTTGAAGTATAGCATATTTAAAAGTAAATAAATTTTTATATTAGGTTATAATTGATTTAATATTAATATTCATAAATATTTTATTTGCTATATCAGTTAGACACTAGGTCAGCTTATAGATTGGGAAAACCCTAATTTATAATTAATATGTGAGATTTTCAAATTAATCTGTAAATAACAGATTACACAAATTAGACTGGTGAATTTAATCTGTTTACTCTAAAAACTAAAATAAAATAGTTTAATAAAATTGTAACATAATTAATTTCAAATAAGTTTTTGATCATAAGTTAAATTGTAGCATAATGACAACAAACGAGCTTAACTCAACTCAAAATAAAATGTTTATACTTATCAATTTAATCAATACTATTTTAAAGTTTTTCACCGTCTATATATCCAAGCCAATAAAGTCACATTTTAAATATATATATACACAATTTGTTTAGAGAAAAAATATATATTTATAAATATACATATACATATATATGGAGTTTAGATTATGAGGATTGATAAATCCTCAATCCATAACGCAATCCGTAATATGCAGACTAAGAAAATCTGAATTTATAAATAATCTGTTAGTCTCATAATTTAATCCAATTTTATAGATTGAACTAGATTAAATGAATTGACAATTTGATGAACATCTCTAATATTATTTACTTTTAGATCAATAAATGTTTGACTTTTGTAATTTCTTTTTTTTTTTTTAATATTTTTTTGGGCTTTTTCTTTACTTTGCCCTTTCTCCTCACTTGCGTTTGTTTTATAAATATCTTCGTATGCTTTTTTTTAATTGTTTTTTATATCACCGAATACATTTTTCTTCTGTTTTTTTTTTCAAGATATATACTTATTTAGATAATTTTCTTTCATTTATTAAAATATTATTTTTAAGTATATTTTTTGTAACTACTTTTCTTTATAAATTTTTTAATTGAAACTTTTTTCACAAATGTGGCCCTATTTAACGTTTTTTCTTTTTCATGTATACCTTAATTAATTTTCTATCTAGTAGCTTCATGTAGTTACTATTTAAACATTTTGTCCCCCATTAAAAATAATTTTCTAAACCATATCATCGCTTTTTTTGTTTTTAATTTTGTTTTTATAATTTCTTTTTATTTTTATTTTTTTGCGAAAGAGTTTTTTGTTAATTTTAAATTTTATATCTTTAACCATGCTTCCTGGAAACACTTTTTTTTAATGATTTTTTCTTTTTTTTCTTTTTACATTCTTATTTAAACATTCCTTTTTTATTATGTGAAATATTAACAACACGTGCACACATGCTGATGACCTAGCGTGTATGCATATATGCCCCTTGAGCATTGCATCGAAAAAACGGCTCTTACATGTGGCCTTTTTCTCCATTGGCATGCCACTTGGCTATAAAAATTGACGTTCCTTGCCACTACTTTTTATTTATGTCCCCGAAATCTTAATCTGGCATATTTGGTCGGCAACAAACTGGTACGTTTTGCTGGTCTTGTGAACCTATTGATGATATCTTTTTGCTGTGCCTGAAGCAAAGAACAACCCAGCTTCCTTTATTTTCATCCATTTGTTTGTTTGTTTGTTTGTTCGATTTGAGCTCCTTGTAAATCCACCACCCACTCGAATAATATCCAATTCAGAAATAGAATTATTTCTACCTTAGGATACATAAATAAAAAATAAAAAAGGGATCCGGGGCTGTTTATTGATGACCAAAAATATGGCAATAGAATCAATGGAAAGGGGTGAGCAAAAAAGATATTTTGCCCCACTACCAAAATCCGACCCTTTACTTTTTCCCACTTTAAAAGGAATTAGTAGCCATTGACCCATTATTCTTTTTTTTTTTTTTTTTTACACACTCCGGGTCAGTTACCCCACAATCTACACAAATACCATGATCGCAAAAGGAGGGAAAAAAGAAAGCAAATAAAGAAAAAAAATGAAAGAGAGAAAGAAAAAGGTAGGAGAGGGCCTGGCTGAGAGGGACTGTAAAACACTCGATGTTCAAGGTGGACTTTGGCATCATATTGGAATCAGAAAGGAGGAAGGCAAAAAAGCAACTACCAGAGATTAATCAAAGTGGTGATGATTGCTACCGGACCTGGTCTCTCGTTTCACTCCCTTTCCTTTTTGACATTTGTGCAGCCTCACAACCCCGCATCTGTATATCTATCTATCCATCTATATATATATATGCACGCATATATATATTTTTTCTTTAACTTTGTTACGTTAGGTAAACATATTGAATTTATATTATATTTAAATATAATATATATTTAGATAATAAATATTTAAATTATATTTTAATAATAAATATATAATGTGATGGATAAAAGTATAGAGAAAAAAAAAGAAAGAGAAAAAAAATATGTGATATAATTAATAAAAAATAAAATAATGAATTATATTAGATTTAAAATATAATGTGATTGATATTTAAATAAAATATTTTTATATTTAAATAAAAATTATATTGTATTTGAATATAAGGTGAATGAAATGTTATTAAGAGGGTGTTTAGGGCTGGTTTTTCAGTCCTCAAAATATTACTTTTTTCCAAAACTTCCTTACTTTTTACTATTTACATATTCAAAACGTTACAGTAAACTTCAAATTTTAAAAATTCGTAACTTTATGTATACAAATCCAAATGAGATAATTTTTTTTGAATTATATAGAATTTCGAGAGGAACGAAATAATATCCATATTGATATTTTTTTTCTAAAAAAGTTTTTAAAATTTTTTATTTTTTCACCTCAAACAGTTTTTTCTCTCAAACATTTTCTCCAAAACAACTTTTTTCCAACCCAAAAATAACATCTCCAACGCACTCCCTCAAACTCCTCCTAAAAAATAAATCTCCAAATGGTAATTGTTAGCTAATGAATATGAGAGTGACATTAAAAGGAATCCCCAATCTTTCCCGCTTTCAAGCTTTGCCACTTGATAATTGCTTCAAATTCGAACTAGGTTGGATAGCATCTACATTACTTAGCTTTCTGTTTGCTTTTTTAGCTTTGAGCCAATCATTTCAAGTAGCCAACTATCTTATAGGCAATTTTAACGAGTTTTCTGACTGTGGCACTAAAAATATTTGGTGTAACATCATTATATATGGCCTGTTTTCCCTCCCTCCCAATTTTGCTTTTCTTTTCTTTTTTGGGGTCCCAGTTATTCAATAGTAAACAAATATCTTATCCAACCCACTATCCAACCATCCACAAAAGTAAAACACATTCAGATGCAATTCCATGTCTCCAATTTTTGATTGGAGAAGCTTACAACAAAATGGTGTTCTCCTTATCCAAAATGGTATATACCTATAAATGTAAAATATTGTACAAGAGAAAAAAAAAAAAAAGAGAGAATTACTTTTAGAAATGTTAAGCCATATCAATCTTACCTTGAATTCACTTCAAAGGCTCTTTGGTCAATTTCTCAAAGATGTCCAACTAATTTTTCTTTGGACACAATCCACCCATTTTCCATAATTTCACTGGCTCTCATTTTGTTCTCCAAAAAAAGATAAGTTCTAAACCCAAAAACTTAAAATAATTCTACTTTTAGATTACCCATTTTGTCATCCGGCCATAATTGACTACTGTTTCATACGAAAATTATAAATTAATGTTGAGGAGAGGTGTCATTTTACAGCCACTTTAAACTTTAAACTTTGGCCATGTCCATTACTTTTAGCTAAAAGGAATGAATCATAAACAGTAATCCCCACAATATTTTCTTATTAGATTAGTAATAGCATAAGATTACAAATTCAAGTCCACCGTCCACAGAAAAATGCCTGTCAAAAAACTCAACGCTAAGAAACAAGAACTAATCATTCGAACTAACTAGCGGAGCCAAAACAAACAAACAAACAAATAAATATATATATGCTTTAAGTTTGACTTCCCATTCTTGCCGCTGCATGAGCCAACGTAGATTCTTGGCGGAACATACAAATGATGAGGTTTTTAATATTTATGTTGAATTTTCATTTTTTCAAATGAAGATTAGGGTTGAAACCTTTGTAATTAAACAAATAATTGAGCCAAACCTTAAAAAGGGTGTCTTCGTTGATACTACTAACAAAACCCACATGCAACTTTGTGTGGAATCAATAAATTAACATCTTTCTTTTAGTAGTTCTCATTATTTGAAAGGGATTAGATTTATTTGACCCATTAAATATAAACTAATTTATTTTCCAGCAAAAAAAAAAAAAAAAACTAAGGGGGCTTATTTATTTTGCATGTATAAGTTTAAGGAAGGGAAATTAAAACAAATAAAATAGTAACATCTCAGCAAAAATAAATAAATAAAATAGCAAGCATACTTGAGGCATTTGGGCAACTCGTCCGTTGCCATTTGCCGGTCGGTGGGTCCAAAATGTTATTTTGTGTTGTGTTGCGTGCACAATCCGAAGTCTGAAATGACGTTGGGGAGAGAACTTGTTTGGAATGAATGAATTCATCTTTTATAAAAGGTTATAGTATTTTTTATTTTTTAGGAATTGTTTAATTTATAGATTAAGTTTAAAATTTTTAAATTTAAATTTAAATTAATTAATTAATTTATAATTTTTGTCGATTTAAAAAAATTAAATTGAATCTAAAAATTTTAATTTAAACTTAAATTATATGTTTAATTTTTATTATTTTAATTTATTTTAAAAGATATTTGATAAAATGTATTATATTTAAATATAATGTATTAAATATAATTTATATTTAGAAAAAAAATATTTATATTGTATTTAAATATAATATGTGTTTAGATTTAAATAATAAATATGTGATATAATAAGTAAAAATAGATAAAAAAATAATTTATAATATGATTAATAAAAATAATAAAAAATAAAAATTAAACAATAATTATATTAAAATTAAAAATATAATATAATTTATATATAAATATAAAATTTTTATATTTAAATAAAAACTATATTTTATTTAAATATAATACTTATAAACAAATAAGCTATATATATATTTTATATAGATTGCGATCCATATTTTCGTTTGGCCTAAAATGTTGAAATTACCGCCTACACCTCCCTGTCATCATGCTGGCCTTTTGAAAAAGAAGGTGGCCTTTGCGTAGCTGTCCATATTGGGATCATAGGCTTTAGACTATAAAGACAAATTCATTTTTTCCTTTACCTTTTTGGGTAAGACGCAATTTTATCCTACATCCGGGTTTACGTGTATCTCGAAGTGCATCTTCCGTTTCAAAAGCGTATCCCAAAATCACGATAGATCCACGGTTCTCAATCTAGCAATACCACGTTCTTATGGGGTCGCCCATAGTGAAACAAAATTTCTAGTAGTGGCAAGCACGTGCCCAATTGGGTGAAATATTATGAATTAACATTTGGCGTCCGTCTGTGCAGAAACGTGCACAGTTTTGCAAGACAGACAAGGGCAATTCCCTTTAGAAATGGATGAAAAAACGACGATATTTACAGAACTACCAGCGTTGCACCAAAGCGGCAAATATGTCACGGGCTTTGAGGGGTGAAACTGTCATTACGCCGAAGAGCATGAGGACAAAAACATGAAGTTGGCAAAGATTTTGAGATAAAATCACAAAAAAGCCACTGACGCTTGGCAACAAGAATTATCCACATTTGCCTTGATCGTCCTTATCTGTTCAGTGGCATTTCTGCTATTTCAGCCAAAATATTGTCTCAAAGTGAAGCAAGTGAAGGAACATAAATTCCCTTTTCTCCCATGTATCAAAAGATTCGAAAAGACAACAAAATCCCAAGTTCAAATAGAAAGAAAGCAGCTCAGCGAGGGTATAATCGTCTTTTAAGGTAGCGCTTTCATTAACAGTTCGCTAATAAGTATGCAGTATAAATAGAATTATTTAATCCCAATCTAGCTAGAGGACAAGCACCGCTAGTCCGATTACTTCCGACAATTGTCGTAAACCCGCTGATAAGGACACGTGGACGGATAGATTTGTCGTAGCAGCCAGGAATGAAACTTGGGGCCCAGGTGGGTCCTTAACCATGGTTAAAATGTACGGATTTGGGAGTTAAACAGAGAGTTAACCATGGTTAACTGGCGCCGCTTTAACTTATATTTAAAAATATTTTAATTTTTTTCAAGTTCGTTCAAGTCTCTCTCTTCCTGTCTGTATCTCACTTCTCTCCCCTCTCTCTCTCTCCGTCTTCTATCTCCACCTATGAAGCGGCCGCATAAAGGGACTCTGGCTCTACGGCGACGACCTCGATGATTCAGCGAAGACTTTTTTTTTCCACTTCTTCGTCGAACGAGAATTTTGTAGACAACTTTGTTTCTTTTAAATTTTCAACAAATTCTGTTAGCTTCTTGGAAAAGTAGTAATTTCTCGCGCAAAAGGCCAGAGTACTTGTATTTCACAAGTTGGGGCTCGTTAAGGAGAACATAGTAGCTTTCTCAAATCGGAACCCTAACTGGTCTTCTGTAGCTCGGAGGTTTAAAGCCCTATGCAAAAGTCGATGGGAGAGTTGGAGACTTCCTCGCCAATGGCGTCCGGGGAAGCTAGTGTGGCTTCCCCCGGTTACCAAACCACCGCCGTTCCGGTGGCGGCGACGCCTCCGAAGAAGAAGCGAAACCTTCCGGGGATGCCTGGTAAGAGTTGTGTGTATATATATATATATGCCCGAGAGTTCTGTTTCAAAAATGGAAGCAAATAGAGATATTGTTTAATAAATTAATGTTTTTTTTTTTAATTTCGGTATTTTAGATCCGGACGCGGAGGTGATTGCTCTGTCGCCGAAGGCTCTCCTGGCGACGAACCGTTTCGTGTGCGAGATCTGCAACAAGGGGTTTCAGCGCGATCAGAACCTGCAACTTCACCGGCGGGGCCACAACTTGCCGTGGAAGCTCCGGCAACGGACGACGAAGGAGGTACGGAAGCGAGTCTATGTGTGTCCGGAGCCGTCATGCGTCCACCACAACCCGACGAGAGCGCTCGGCGATCTAACTGGAATCAAGAAGCACTTCTGCAGAAAGCACGGCGAGAAGAAGTGGAAGTGCGAGCGGTGTTCGAAGAAGTACGCTGTACAGTCCGATTGGAAAGCGCACATGAAGACTTGCGGTACCAGAGAGTATAAATGCGACTGCGGAACATTATTCTCCAGGCAAGAAAATATTGATAATAATAATTTCTTCATTTGTATTTTCCCGTGTTTGTTTTCTGAGAAACTCTTTCCCTTTTCTTGTTCTTTTTTCTCCCTCACAAACTTGTATTAAATGTATTCAGGAGGGATAGTTTCATAACGCACAGGGCTTTCTGCGATGCTTTGGCGGAGGAGAGCGCTAAGTCTCAAACCCTAGCGGTCAGCGCAGAGGTTAACAATCCCAATGCAAACGTGGTGGTTGCTTCGCCGCCTCCGCCGCCGCTTACGCCGTCGACGACTGTGGTGTCACCAGCTTTGTCTATTCAGAGCTCTGGTAATAGCTAGCTACGGTCTATATATATATTGTCGTATATATATGTATGCCTATGAATTATTCTGAGACATCGCCTTCATTACGTAGGTCAAAGTAGGTTGTTTTGGAAGTATTACTGATTTCGTTGGGATTCAATGCACGCACCTGCAACCTTATTATATATTATTTTATGCTGATATAAATTTACCTGGATTTGTTTTTGTTAATTTTGTTTTAGAATAGCACAAGGGTCTCTTCTTGATATTGTTCTTTTTGTACGTGCGTTGGATTATAGGCCAAGAAAAAGAACTTTGGGTATTTGATAAAGAGAGATGAGTTTTTGATGATCAATATAAAGTTATGTATGTTTCAATTCCTGCTCCTCCACGGGCAATGGTTGCACGGTACATAAGGTAAGCTCAAGGATCGAGGAGAGTTCGAGGGGGAAGGCTAACCAAATAATAAAGGGAAAGAAAAGTACTTGAAGGGAAAGGACGCCATGATTGCCTGTCCTTTTGCTTATAAGTAGCTCTCAAGTTTAAGCTGTTTTTTAATCAGCACTTGAAAAGTTCAAAAGGAGGGGGAAAAAAAAAAAAAGACATAAATAAATAGTCCATGTATACAATTGCCTGCATCCATATCTTTATTTTTCTGCCCTTAGCTCTGATCTTTCTGTATTGGCCACTTGTCTTTTTGGTCACAGAATTGCCGGAAAATGCAATAGGACTATCCCCAGCGACGCCGGCCACAACATGCTTGACAACCACAACCACCACCACCACCACTACCAATGCCAGTTGCTCTAGCAGCAATGTAAACACAACAAGCACTGTATTCGCCAGCATATTTGCACCATCAAGCGCTGTAGTTGCTCAGCCACTGCCGCAGACTTCATCAGCGACATCAATATCCTCTTCGTTCCCCCTCCCCAACATAATCCCCACATTGGGTCGCTCCCATTGTACTTCCAACAGTAGTACTCCTCTTGTGCCAACGGTTCCCACCCTAGAGTTACCCACGTCGCTTTCTCTCTCCACCTCTCTCTACTTGTCCAACAATGTCGGTTCATCCTTCTTCCCCACGACCGCCGCTGACCCCCAGCGGCACCACCATCACGATCATCAGCACCGCCACTTCGCCCTCTCTCCGCAGCCCCCCACCATGTCCGCCACCGCGTTGCTTCAGAAGGCGGCCCAAATGGGCGCCGCGGCCTCCAACGCCTCCTTGCTTTGCAGCTTCGGCTTGACGACGTCGGCGGCCTCCGCGGTGAAGGAACACGCCGGCGCCGCCAATGCCGCCTCGCATTGGAACAGCCAGATTAAGCCGGAAAGCGGCGCGTCGGCTACTGGGCTTGCGCTTGGGCTGGCAAAGAATTCCGGGCTGACTGATCTGGTCACGGACCCGTCGTCGCCGTTTGGGAATCAGGCGCCGATGACTCGTGATCTCCTCGGGCTGAGCATCGGCGGCGGCGGTGGGGCCTCCAACGGTGGGCTTTCGGCTTTGCTCAACTCCTTTGGCGGCGGCAGCGGCGGCTTTGAGTCGTCTTACGGAGGGGAAGGTCCGCCGGAGAGAAAGCCCAATGGGTCGGCATTGCTCTGATGAGTAAATAGTTGCTAGAGTTACTGTTAGGGGAAACTTGGTGTTTTTCCACGCCAAAGTCAAGACTCAAGATAAAGATCGTGGTAGAGATGTTATATCATATATAGTCTTTGGTTTATTGAAGAATGTAAGTGTATTTAATGTGAGCTGGTCGGTTTTTTTTTTGGTGGTAAGGAGGTTCAAATTTTAATGTAGGAGATATGAATGAGAAAGTGGTGTACAGTTCCTTGTTAGCAAATTGCCAAATGGAGCCAAAAAAAAAAAAAAGAGGGCAAATAAATTGTAGGATTAGTACTTCAAAAATGGAAGTGGTTCCCTTATTTAATTTAGAAAAGAAAGGTTTCCTTTTTCATTTTTTTCACGCCCTTTTGTGATTGCTAGTGAGTTGTGACATAATAATTGTGACATAATTCCTTTCTTACTATATTAATTAAAAAAAAAAAAAAAGAAGTAGAGGAGGCCCTAGCAAAAGAAAAGATTGAGAAAATCCACTGGGAAATTTGATTTTGTTGAAGAATGGGGTGCTGATGCTGTGTTCCATTTCTATTAACACTTCGAACTTTGCATGGTGATGGTGGGTAGGGCTATGGTGGTCCGGTAGTCAAATCCAAACTAATATAATGAAGACGGAGTGACAGTCAGAGGGTCAGAATGGTGTATTTAATTTTGTGAGTTGGCGGATGCAATTTTTGTACCGATTACTGACATAATGGGCCCTCTCATTTTATGGTTTGGTGGGTCTCCTGCCTGGTGGGTTGTTACCCACTGCCCGACCGTCGCGTCTTCTCCTCGAACGGTATTAGCCCATAACCACACTGAATTGCCTTATTTCGACAAATAATATCATTAACTCCAACAAATGACACATGGGTGGAAATAATAATGAAGACAAACAATCCTTGTCACCAAACAAATATGGTGTAAAATAAGTGTATTTTGACAATCAGTTTTAGTTTAAATTCAGTAAATAAGCTAAATTAGAATCGAACATCAAGCATTATATAAAAGTTTAGTTGAAATTTGTATTATAAATTATATTAAAATAGTGAAAAGTTAGATTAAAAATTATTAAAGTAAGATTTATTAAGTTAAATTTAAGTTTTTATCAAATTCATAATTTAATTTAATTTAAGCTGAATTCAAACTAAAACGGAGTATAAACACACCCTTAATATATAGATATCTAAAATGTTAAACTACGATTCCCCAAAAAAAAAAAAAAAAAAAAGGAGCTAAATTCCGAAATCTTATGAATATAGTTCGTTTAAAATTTGCTTTTTTGGAGAACGGATTATTTAAAATGCGAGTCTGCCATCAGCAAATTATTCCACTTTGTGATATATTTCCAAGTAACACATCATTAAGGCGGTATAAGAATGTTAATACAAATGTCGGATGCACTTTGCCATTGTTCGAAATGTTAGTTCACTAATTTAAATTAAAAAAAAAAAGTTTTACTGCCATCAGTAAATTATTCCACTTGCAAAGTATATTTCTTTCTCGTAATGTGATATGAAAATGTGGATTACTTCGACTACGTGAAATACAAATTTTGGAAAATTTTAAATTTTTTTAAATTTATTTATTTTACTAAAAATTATCATGGCTCGCCAGATAGCGGGTTTGAAGGCATGAACCCAAGAACACATTCATGCTTTTAATATATATATATATATATATAATATAATAATATAATATATAGCTTATAGATAAGATAAATATACCGTAAAAAAAAAAGGATGGGAAGGACCAAAAATATTTTAAAAAAAAAAGTTGAAGTAAAAAAATGAAAAAGAAACAACAAGAGAGGACTAAAAAAAGTAAAAAATCAAAGAAGGACAAAAAAATAATAATAAAGGATCAAAACAAAAAAACAAAAAAAAAATTAATAAAGAGAGACAGAGAGGATCAAAACGCACGTTTCAACCAAAATGTGCGTTTTGGTCGAAAGAGCATGAACAGTGCCAACGTCTGGCACTTCAACATATAGATAGATTAAAAAATTTAAAAATCAATTTGACTTGGTAAGATCTTTTTAAGATATGTTCCAAACATAAAAAGCTATGATTTTTACTCTAATTTTTGATACTAAAAGCAAACACGAAACTTGTGCAATATAAGATTTTTTAATTCATAAAAATCACTCTCATAGTCATTTTAAAAAGTAATCGGTATATGCCTTTGATCATTTAATAGGAAATGATAACCTTCTGCTTTATTATCTCTTAAGGTTTTAACAATCAAATATTTGTACCTTTTTAGTGCTTAGAGGATCTCTATGCCCTTGGTGACATTCTTTGCATTCCTTGCTAAATAGAAGATGGTAAATATAAACAAAGCTAATAGTAGTAATTCTACCCTTTTCTTTTGGGGCGGGGAACCAAGGCCTTTTTGTGAAAGAAGAATTGTACTTCTTGTTTTCATTTATTGACTAATTGGATTGACTTTATATTAATCACATGGATTATGCCAGAAATTATGGCTAGCACCACAAGAATACGCGCAAAGAGCTTCACGAGCTCTTGGCGAATATTATTCGGCTTTTGGAAACAATTTTGAAGAGAGAATGCAAAATTTAGGTAGCGTTTGGTATTGTTTTTGAAATTTGTTATGTTTTCAAATTCTCTGAATTTGAGGTCGTTTTGAAAACAATTCTGAGAACGTTTCTGAAATTACGTTTGGTTTTATTTTCTGAGCGTATGTTTTGAGAAACACAAAAATGAAACTGTGTTTGGTTATATTTTTGAAAATCAGTCATTTTATAAGTATTCTATAAAAACATGTTTATGTTTGATTTAAAAAAAATTTATTATGAATACCAAAAATTAAAAATTAATAAAAATTTTTAATTAAAAAATGAATTAAAAATTAATAACCATAATATTTAAGTAATTACTATATCAATTAAATCTTAATTAACCATAATAATTAAATCAGAGAAATGGGAGAAATGGGAAAAATGAAATCAAAGAAAACGACTTTTAATCGTTTTCAATTTTTCATTGGGAGCAAAGGCGATTTTGGATTCGTTTTGAAATCTGTTTTCAAAAACAATACAAACCAAACACAATTTCACACCGATTTTGAAATCGATTTCCTAGGAAATCGTGAAATCAGTTTTGGAAACAAAACCAAACACCCTCTTAAATTACAATAGCGGCAATGGTGCTTGTATTCAAAGCTCGAAGGGGCTCGGAGAGTCTATATTCCTGAAATCAGGTGGACAAGTACATTTAACAACGGTGGAAATCATAGATGGAGGAAACTTCTTCACTTGGGCCACAGCCCTTCTAGCATTTCATCAGGATTGGCAAACCAAAGCGCGAGACGAAGTGCTTCAAGTTTGCATACATTACAACAATTCATTCACAGCTGAAATTTATATGACCTTTGGATCTAAGTTCACTTTTGCTGTAACCCTTTTTCTCTCTAGAGGCAAAAAATCCATATCAAGATCTTCTTTTGAGCAAAAGCTCTACATTATTTCTAATTCTTGTATTGTGATAAATACGTTTAAAATTATGAAGTTCTTTTAATTATATGTGGAACACTTCGACTATAACCTATTGATGTGGCACCACTGAAGCAAGCAGTGAAACAAGTGAAGTAGCAACCCTCTTCATTCCCAAAGGGACACAGTTTTATCTGCCAATGACTGCGGTTCATCTCGATAAGAAAATAGGAGAAGAAGATGCTGTCAGCTTCGATACTATGAGATTTAGTGAGCCTAGAATGCATTTAGCCTCTTATTTTCCATGTAGGTTAGGCAACGAAACATGTCCTGCCCAACACTTGGCACAATTGGTTGAGGCGAAAATCGCTCTTGCCATCATCATACGACAATATTTTGGTGTTGTCGGCAACATATGTTCGTGCACCTTAGCATTACTGAGTTTGTAACCTCAATATGGGGAATCACTCCTTTACAGGAGGTTACTTTAGTTGAAGATTTGGATTGAAGTTGTTTGTTCAATATATATAAACCTATATCAAGATTGCTGAGCTTTTCGTTTTTCATTTTAGTTAACGTATTTCTGCTTGTTTTATCTTTGGGAGTAAAGTTACTGCACTATTTATGTGGATTTGTTTCTGATAACTTTGTTTCCACAAGTCCAACAAAAAAATGGCTAGCCGTTTTCTTTTTAATAAATACAAATCTATAACATAAAACCAGTCTGTTTTTAGAGAAAGTCATTGGAATTATTTTCAGTTAGAACATAACATCTATTAAATGTTGAAAATTTAAACTTAAAATTTTTAACATTTGAATGAAATTATAATGTAGTCCATATACATTCTATATTATTAGCGATTAGAATATATCTATTAACTGGTTTGAAGACACCAAATGAAACTTTTTAATGATAAGAGTTTATAAAAAGGTTTTAAAATCACCAATTGAGTCTGTAAGTTAAAAATTTATTCAGTCACAAAACTACTATAAAAAATGAGATTTTTAAGACTTCAAAACACCTAAAACTAAAACTAATTGATCTGTTAATCTTGACAGTAAATGAGAACATTAATGATCAGGATTATGATGGTACACTTTTAGGCTATAGGACTGTAGGAGGAATTAGGAATAGGAATTAGGAATTTGAGAAATCCTTTGGTGTCTGCTGGAATGACGAGCATTACAATTAATAAAAACTATCCAAGAACTTTAGCATGTGATTCTGGTACCAGTAGTACATCTAGCATTATTCTACTTATTATAATCGGGAATATTCATTGGTATCACATGTCCTCTTTTGCTGTATTTTATTCTTATTAAGCTATAAAATTTAGGACGTGCAGTACTGTACACCATGATACCGGGCTTTTGACACATTAAAGTAAAAACTTTCATCATTGTGTGCGTCACTTGTCCAAGCATATGCTGTTCGTAAAAGCTGTGGTTTCCATGTGAATTCTTCTTTATGAACTGCAAAGTGCAAATGCACGCATAAAATAAACTTAACCCTCAATAATTAGCCCATATCGTCCATTTTATTAATCACATTAGCAAACATAATGGCCAATCTTAATCCCTTTTTAATCACTCCAATTAGTGCTGAACTCTGAGCTTAGTTTGAGATTAGCAGCTGCCACTTATCATGAACTTGCTACTTCTTGTGGTGTCCTTGTTTGCTATCTTCCTCTGGAAATTCCTACACTCGGTCATATGGGTCCCATTGAGGATCCAAACCCACTTCCGGAAGCAAGGCATCCGAGGCCCTGCCTACCGTCCGCTCTTCGGAAATACGGCGGAGATGAACCGCATCAAAGCCCGAGTTCTATCAAAGACAAAGGGATTTGACCATGAGAACGTCCTTGAGCGGGTCACTCCATTCTACCATGAGTGGTCACCCATATACGGGAAGACTTTGCTGTGCTGGTTCGGGTCAATGCCCAGATTGGTGATATCCGACCCGGAAATGATTAAGGAGATTCTCACCAATACAAGTGGGTCATTTGACAAATCGCCGTTTAACCCATTGGCGAACCTGTTCTTCGGACAGGGACTGGTTAGTCTAACTGGTGAGAGATGGGCTTTCCACAGAAAGATTGCCAACCGAGCCTTTAGATTGGAGCAAGTTAAGGTATTCTCTCTTAGTCTACGCTATGAATATAATGAAAGGAAAATTGGATGGGTGGTCACGTTGATCATCCAATTTAATACATAAAGGAACTTTTTTTCTTATTTAATAAAATCACCGTTTATCATTTTTTTAAATTAGGCAAATCAGTAATTATTAAAAAAATCGATAATTTATATTATAATCAATCAATAATTAATCACAATTTAATAAATAATTAATTAATTATTTAATAAAATTAATTAATTATTAAAAAAAATGATATTTTAATTAATTTTTAAAAATTTAGGTCATTTATTAAAAAAATTATTAAAAAAAACTATTTAATTATAAAACTCTACACAAAAATATATTGAACTTTTATTTTGGTGGAATGAAAAACTATTGGCCTGGATCATAGTCCAGTGCCATCAAAACTTTTCATGTGCATGGATTTTCCCTGTTATCCTTTTTTATTTTTGTCTTTTTTCCTTCTGGGTTTTTAAGCCTTATTTTTCTTTTAAAAAAATTGGGTCCAAAGACCTAAATGTAAATTTCTGTTACTTATAATTGAGTATTAAAAAAAAGGTGTATCTTTTTCATTTGTAACAAACATTTGTCCCCAATTTGTGTAGTCTCTTTTTGAAGCAAGTTTCCTTTGTTAATTTTAGACAGTTGCTATTTGTTTTTACTTTTATGGTTCTTAAAGTTAAGATTGTTGGCTAGGCATTAGGAAAGTGTTTCGATATGGGAGTTAAGCATAAAACTTGAAATGGATTGGCGAACTAATTAAACAACTTAATAATTATGTGTACAATTAATCTGCCGACAAGATTTTTGAGGCATACAGTGATTTAACAAATGCATGAAATGGCATCAAAATTATTACAACGTGAACAGGGTTGGGTACCGGAGATTGTGGCAAGCACAACAAAAATGCTTGAGAAGTGGGAGGAGAAGAGAGAAGAGAGAGACGAATTTGAACTTGACGTGCACAAAGAACTTCATGAGCTCTCTGCCGACTTCATATCCAGAACAGCTTTTGGGAGCAGTTTTGAGCAAGGAAAGCAAATTTTCAAGTTGCAAGAACAGCAACTTCAGCTCACTCGCGAAGCGATTAACAACGTCTACATTCCTGGCTTCAGGTAAGTTAACATTCTCAAATTCCCATTTAATTCATGCGAAACTTTCACGCATTTTAGGCATCGTGTTGAGGTAGTAAAATGATGCATAAGTGTAAGATTTGATTTTAACTTATTTATCAAGTTTAATTAATTAATTAATCAATTAAAGCAAGTAAATAAATGAAATATGTAATTTTTACAAAATTTGGTTTCCATACTCATGGTTATGCTCAAACATTGAATACTTCATTAATTGATGAATGATTACACACACTAATTATTTTATACAATTTAAAAATTCATTATTTATTGTTGTCACCAGTCGTCTTAAATTCAATCAATGATCATGTTTTGTAAGATACTCTTACGAGCTTCTTTGAACTCCCTTCAACAGTCTCTGTCTCTTCTCGAAGACTTTCAAATCTTTTTCCCAAAAGACTTAGAAAAACAATAGCTTTCAAAAGGTCTCTAAATAAACTTGTATATCTTTAAACTCATTGATAGGTTTCTAAGTAAACTTGTATATCTTTTAGCTCCATGAATCTCCAAAAATGTGTTTAAAACTTTAAATAAGTAGCAACCAAAAATCTAAGTGAATTTCAGATTTATTTTGATTTAAATTTCAAACAATCTCATTATCTGTTGCAATATTTCGTGAAACATTTTAAAATTTAGATATTTTTTATTTATTTGTAAACTCAAAATGAACTACAATTTGTTCACAACAAATGCTGGATAATATCTATGTATATCTTTATAAAAATCACCAGCAATTCAATCTTTCCTTCTTTAAATCTGCGTGATCTTTTATAGTTTATTTAATATGAAATTCTTATTTAATTATATTTTTTATATTAGAATTTCTCTTTTTAATTCAAATCTCATACATTAAAGCACGCAATTATCCATTCAAAGCTCCACCAAATCTACTTTTTAAATACATTTTAAATTTCAAGTCGAATCTTTCAAGATCTTGTAAAAATTACGTCATCAATATAAGATCTTCAAGATTCTACATCAGTGCATTAGATTCCATGTGGACAAAGGTTTTTCTTCAAACGTGCCTAATTTGTTACATGAATGAAACTTAAAATCTAACCTAATCAGTTTTTAGTTTTTTCTAATTAACGTTGCCATAAATGCCATCTAACTAAAAAAAAAAAAACCTAACAACAGGTTTATGCCAACTAAGAAGAACAGAGAGAGGTGGAGACTAGAGAAAGAGACTCGTCAATCAATTCAGATGTTGATCAACAAAACCTGCACGACCACAGAAAACTCAGGAAATCTTCTTGGTTTGTTGATGTCTCCACATAAAAATCATAAAGATGGAGAAGTGAGACTAACAACGGAAGAAATTGTGGACGAATGCAAGACATTCTACTTCGCGGGAAAGGAAACAAGTGCCAATCTCTTGACTTGGGCACTTCTCATTCTAGCACTTCATCAAGAGTGGCAAAACAAGGCTAGAGACGAAGTGAAGCGAGTTTGGAGACAAGATAAGCCAATCACAGCAGATGATTTACATGACCTTAAGATTGTAAGCATCTCATTCTTATGCAAATTTTCTTTCTTTTTTCTTTTTCCGCTTTCGAATATGGGATAATTCTTTGACAAGAATGAAAAACAATACTCTTAGCATAGCAAAGTTTTTAACTGTTATATTAATTAAAATGCAGGAATGTTTACAAGTTAATCCTTATAAATCTATTCCAAAATATTCAACAAATTTTTGCTAATGATTTCTCTTGCTTTCAAACAGATTAGCATGATAATCAATGAAACAAATAGACTCTACCCGGTAAGTGGTGCAATGTTGAGGAAAGCATCGAAAAATGTGAAGGTTGGAAACCTAGACATTCCTGCTGGGACGGAATTCTATTTGGCCATGACAGCAGTACATCATGATAAGGAGATATGGGGGGAAGATGCTATTTGCTTCAACCCTTCAAGATTCAACGAACCTAGAAGGCATTTAGCCTCTTATTTTCCATTCGGGTTAGGCCCCAGGACCTGCGCTGGTCAGAATTTAGCTCTAATTGAGGCAAAGATCGTCCTAGCAATGATCATAAAGCAGTATTCTTTGGTGGTGTCTCCAACGTATGTACATGCCCCTATGATTCTTATGAGTTTGCAGCCTCAATATGGCGCGCCAATCCTTCTTAGGAGGCTATTGGGCTGAAGAGACTTCAGTAGAAGTTGCAAACTGTATTTGGGTTGTCTAGTGATTAACTTTTCTGAAATATATATATTTTTTATCATCGTAATATTTTGTTTGCCTAAGATTTTATTGTGTCATACATACATACATACATACATATATCTATGTTAATATACTCAAGTACGAACTCCAATCAAGATTGTCCTAAACTAAAAGGCTCCTTTCTAACATGAAAACCCAAAAAATTTAGTCAACTGTGCTCATATATTTAATGGTCCTACGCTTTTAACATTTTTTTTTTGTGTTGAAATATGTTTTTTGAAAATTTATCGCAATGTATAGAGATGTATAAGAAAAGAGGAAAAAGTTTTTCTAAAAAAAAAAAAAAAAAGGAGTTAATTTTGTTGACTATCTTCACCATGAGTTAGGAAGTAGTCCAAGACACTTGCATGGCCGGGATTCACTGACCCCGTCCTTGCTTCTCTTTCAGCATGGATGAAGGTAAGGATGGGGATTTGTTTTGAATGACGGTGTCGGAAATGAGGATGGGGATTGTTAAGCATTTCCTTATCTAGTATTACATATTGTCTCTAGTATTACATATCTAGTATTACATATTGTCTCTCGCCGTATTTCAATCTAATTATGCTATTTAATTTAGGACGGATAGTATTTTACTTCCTTATCATGAAACACCTAACAAAATTTCGTCATTACGTGCGTCACTTATCCAAGCGTATGCTGATCATCAAAAGGTGTGGTCTCCACTCCCATGTGAGACTTACTTTTTGTATGCAAATTAGTCAAAATTGCATGCATTAAATAAACTTTTAATTAAAAACATTATTAACCACCACGATTATGAATCCTTAATCCTTAATCCTTTCTAGTCAATCCTGTTAGTGTTGTGCTCATCATTATCATTAAAAAAAAAAAAAAAAAAAACTCAATGAGGTTAGTTTGAGATCGGCAGCTGCTAATTATCATGAACCTGCTACTTCTTGTAATCTCCTTGTTGGCCATTTTCCTATGGAAGTTCCTACACTCAGTCATATGGGTCCCATTGAGGATCCAAAACCACATCCGCAAACAAGGCATTCGAGGCCCTGCCTACCGTCCGATCGTCGGAAACACGACCGAGATGAACCGCATCAAAGCCCGAGTTCTGTCAAAGTCAAAGGGCTTTGACCATAAGAATGTTCGTGAGCAGGTCATTCTTTTCTACCATGAGTGGTCACCCATCTACGGAAAGAATTTCCTTTGCTGGTTCGAGTCAATGCCCAGATCACTCGGAAATGATAAACCCGTCGGTGAAGCTGTTCCTCGGACAAGGTCTTCTTACTTTGTCTGGTGAGAAATGGGCTTTCCACAAAAAGATCGCTAACCGAGCTTTTAGATTGGAACAAGTTAAAGTGGATCTCTCTCTCACAGCCAATCCACGCATATATGAAAATTTTGACTTTTTTTTTTTTTAGAAGTTGAATTTGTCCGACGTTATCGCCTAACTGAGCATTTATGGTGTTTATATATGCATTGGACACCCTATAATTGAGTTAGTTTTTGGTGATGAGTTATATTCATACCTATTTATCATAGTTAACTTCAAGTCTCCAACTTATAAGAGTATTATAAAATTTAAACAACTGTGTTATTTGTTTGTTCAGATTTTGTGATATCACAGCAGTGATTTTTCAGTCGTATGAAATGATTGCAAAGCCATTACAACGTGAACAGGGGGTATCAGAGATCTTGGCAAGCACAGCAAAAATGCTAGAGAGGTGGGAGGAAAAGAGAGAAGATAGGGATGTGTTTGAACTTGATGTGCACAAAGAACTTCGAGAACTCTCTGCTGACATTATATCTATAACAGCTTTTGGGAGCAGTTTTGAGCAAGGAAAGCAAATTTTCAGATTGCAAGACCAGCAATTTCAGCTCACTCGTGAAGCTGTTAATAGCGTCTACATTCCTGGCTTCAGGTTATTTAATTATCGACAAATTCCCATTTACATACAAAACACACACACATTATGAAAGCAGTCCATATGATCTGAAAGTCTGTTTCTTAATTGCTTTTAGCCACCCTTATATATATATATATATGGATATTTCTACACTTGGATCAAAAATAATACACTACTAGTAATTTTCTAGTTTTCAACCATCATGTCTGTATCATAAACTTTGTTTTACATATATATATATATATATTTTAAAATATAAG
The DNA here is from genome assembly GCA_035233585.1 of Antiaris toxicaria. Classification (NCBI taxonomy): domain Eukaryota; kingdom Viridiplantae; phylum Streptophyta; class Magnoliopsida; order Rosales; family Moraceae; genus Antiaris; species Antiaris toxicaria. The sequence continues at coordinate 24,510,605 of CP141160.1, read as the reverse complement.
CTACTATAAAAAGATCCCATATATATATTGTGACGTCCCCCACGTACGTTACCATACCAACCAACCAAACTCTGACGCCGACCGCGATGGTTGGCAACCTCGTGGGTCGTCATCCTCTTACTTAACATACTTAACTTTTCATTCTTAACGTTCTCATCTTATAGCGGAAGCAATTTCTATAGCAAAATTTTTTTTTTTTTTTTTTACTTACATACTATACCTATCTCTATCATACTCTTATAACACATATATCATAACTTTCTTTCTTTCATCTTCCTTTTTGAACGCTCAGCGAAAGACTCATGGTAGTACCATACCCTCGCCCAGTCCCTTGGCACGTGCAGATCCGTCCGTTGTCCATCATACTACTTTAAACTAATAAGTTGCTTACCTGCAACATATAAACAACTAATGAGCTAGATGCTCAGTAAGTTCAAACATACATTCATTAACTTATAAATACTAGTAATATATATTATTACTAGAATATGTGACATCACGTATATACACATCATATACATCATTTATACATATCCTCAAAACATAACATAAAATGTGAGCTTCTCCATGCTCATTTATCTCTTCGTTCATCGTTCTTATCATTCTAATCTAATCTCTTCATTTCTTTGCTTTTCCATTTCTATCATTTCTTAACTTTCTATTCTAAACCTTTATAACTTTCTATCGCTTTATCATCGTCTCTTAACATTTCATATCTTAAATGCTAGTAACATACACACTAGCATAACATCACGTAAAAACGTGTCATTCACATCACATCACACATATATAATTCTATTATGTTTCATATCGTTTGTTTCTTTTTATATCGTTTTTTACTTTTCTTTTCTTTTCTTTTCGTATCATTTTCTTTTCTTTTCTTATTTTTCACTTTCTTTTCTTTTCTTATCTTTCACTTTCTTTTCTTTTCTTATCTTTCACTGGTGGGCCCCGTTGTTGAACGTACCTAGTGCGCGCTGACAGTGGGAGGAGGGGGAGCTACCCACCAACCTACCTCACAGTCACATAAAACCTCACCTGTCGGGGTTGGTCCATCCTATAATCTACCACACCTTCGGGGTAGCACCACATCTGCGCGGAGGATATAGACCGGAAGTCTCAACCATATAGGGAGACCGGTACGCCAACCATTAACTTTTCAGTTTTATTATCTTGCATTCTTTTAACTTTTCTTATATTGATTTTTCGTTGTACATTTTTTTCTTTCATGACATTCATAATCTTTCCTTTCTCATTTTTCATAAACATTTCATGAAACATTTATTCTTTCGTTATTTTTCTTTTCTTAATTCTTTACTTTATCACATCACATCACATCATATCATAACAACAAAAACATGTTTTGTTACGTGTAGACAATTATTCTCTGTTCATCTTATCATTTGCATCCTCCTATCTACCGTATCTTATCATCATCCTTCTATAGATCATAGCCTATCGTTCTATTCAATCAGTCACATCTTATCGTTATGTTCTAATCCTTTCATCATACCTTTTATCATAACCTATCATTGTTTTTCTTTCTTGTCTAACTCTTTGCTTTCATATCATTTTTCATAAAACATTCATCATACCTTTTATCATAACCTATCATTGTTTTTCTTTCTTGTCTAACTCTTTGCTTTCATATCATTTTTCATAAAACATTCATCATACCTTTTATCATAACCTATCATTGTTTTTCTTTCTTGTCTAACTCTTTGCTTTCATATCATTTTTCATAAAACATTCATCATACCTTTTATCATAACCTATCATTGTTTTTCTTTCTTGTCTAACTCTTTGCTTTCATATCATTTTTCATAAAACATTCATCATACCTTTTATCATAACCTATCATTGTTTTTTTTTCTTGTCTAACTCTTTACTTTCATATCATTTTTCATAAAACATCTATCTTTTCGTCTTTATAAAACATCCCTTTCTTAATTCCTTTCATCACCGATCATCATTGCTCTATCAATCATAACTTAATTTCCATAAAACTTTTCATAAACACCTATTCTTTCCTTTCATATCTCATCTCTTTCTTATGCATCCTATCATAACATTCTCATTTTTACTCTTTCCATTCTTCTATTCCTCTTTATCACATCGTTACTCTCATAAAACTTTTATAATACCTTTCCTTCATAATTCAATATATACATATATTTATATATATATTTATAAATTATTTATTAAAACCTATTTTTTTTATATCATCATAACATTACTATAACATTACTATAGCATCATCATAAATCACATCATGACATTTACATACAAATCATATAAATACTATAAGCTTGTTCATAGTTGCAGACGAGTAAATGTCTGAACTTACTCATAGCGTGCTTATCCTTTTCTTGGAATTCATAGACGTCCTTTATCGCTTCTGGATTCGGTTCCTACAGACAAACTTTGTCCGTTAATCACATTTTCATTTATAGCTTTTATTTTATTAAAAGCTTAATTCTGATCTTATAATCCTTAATTATAGCCTTAGGACAGCTTTCTAAACCTTAATGACCCTTTTCGAATTTTTCCCCAACTTTTTGAAAAATTACGATTTTTCCTCTAACTTTTGACAAAATTACAATTTTGCCCTTGAGTGATTTTTCATGACTTAAACCTCGATTTTGACTTTTACAAACTTCATTCACCTATTCCGAGGTCATTGGGGCTCTTTTCCCATAATTTGGGAATCTTTGGGCAAAATGACCATTTTACCCCTAATGGGTCGTTTGACCAAAATATTTCAATTTTCATACTTAGGCTGGATTTTCTAAACCCAAAATCATCTAATTAACTTTCCAAATCTTATCGGACCTTTCCCGGATCAATTCTTATCATTTTACCAATTTTCACATTCCCGGCCCTCGGGAAGTACTATTCCGACCTAAGTGTCAGTTTCATGTTTTTCTTGCGTTCTAGGGTTTCGAAGGGTCGGTTTACTAATCGTACCTTACCCATTCCTTTTTCCTTACCCTAATTCCTTGAGGGGGCTCGGGTTACCTTCCCGATCATATTTTTACCCCTCGTTTCTCATATTACCCCTAGTGTCGTTTTTAGAAATTTCGGCAGAGTTTCCCCTTAATTTTTGAGGTTCCAGCGTTTAGGAAACGCCTGAAAACCATCTATCCTAATCTAATTCTATCACGTACTATACCAGAGGCCTAGATTTTATGTAAAACTCATACAGTTTACGTAAAATCGTTACATTATCACATATTTTTCTTTTTTCTTCATTACAGCAATTTTCTTCTTTTTACATACATTCTTTTTCCATAATTTTCATACCAAAAATCATATAACAGTCCCAAACAATTAAATCGCGGAACGTAAAAAGGTCGGGATTTATACCGAATTGCAGTCCAGTCTCGACGGCATAAACCCTAATTCCTCGTTCTTCATATTTGAGGTCCCGTCTTGCAAATCCGACTCCGCAGATGCGTCCGGAACGTCGAAAATAGGCCAACGGGCCAAACTTCAATTTTCGGTCAACAGTCGCTGTTGACCGGCGTTGACCGGCCGTTGACCGGCGGCGACTGTGGCAAGTGGGTAGTCCATTTTGAAGATCTCGACGAGAGGAATCCATTGGTAGCCTCAATTTCACATTTGGAGGCCCCAATCGCCGGAAAATGCCCTTGAAAGTCTCGGCCACGGCGGCGACGGTGGAGCTCCGCCGTGCCGGACTTTTTCCCCGAAATTGATTGAGGGCTTTTGCTCCGCTCTTCACGACGACCATTTCTGCACCGGTGGTGCAGCTCAACATCGCCGGAAACGACGGGTTTCACGGCGGCGACGGCGACGGGCGGAGTTGGGTGGCGCGATCCGGCGGCCGTTGAGGTGATCCACCACATGAGTTTTGTAGTACTCTTCACCACGAGTCTTTTGGGACCGGTTTCAGCTTGATCGGACGTCGGACGGCGGAGATATGGCGTCGCGAAATTTTCGGTGGCCGGCGGCTTCGGGCGGCGCGTGTGGGCTCCTCCGGCGTCGGTTCCGTCGACTCGGCCCACCGTTGAACTCAGCTCGGCGAGAGCTTTCCAACGGTGCCGGCGGTGTCGAAAACGGACACCGTTTCCGATGGTCGGTTACTGTACATATTCGGGTAGAGAGAGAAAGAGAAATGTAGAGAGAGAGTTCTTGGACAAATGAGGAAATTCCACTTTTTCCCTCTCTTTATATACTTTTTCACCCAAAATTCCAACACGGGCTATCCTGATTAATTTGGGCGTCCTGAATCCAAATATATCAGTTTTATTTTCATCTGAGGTCATTTTGACCAATTTCCGATACTGTGAATTTTTGGTCAAAAATTACCCTTGTACTCAATTATCAAATTTGAGCGTGCTGATAGGCTATCCTGACTAATTTGGGTGTGCTGAACTCAAATTTATCAGTTTTATGTCAAGATAATATCATCTTGACCTACTTCTTGATACTGTGAGTGGCACACACGTGCACACACATAATATTAATATTACTCATTTTTCATCCTTTAACATTGTTAGAACATTTTATTTTAGTTCTAAACAATATTAAATCACTTAATTTCACATTTTAACGCTTAAATTCATTGTGTATTTATTTTCTGAAAAATGTGAATTTTCCCGGTTGTTACATATATATATATATATATATACAATTTTCCAATGGTTATGATTGTTTACAGTCATCGATTATTACCATCAAATTGTAGAGATATGTGCATAACATTCAAATTATAGAGATAAGTGCATATCTGATTATATATATAAATATTTGTTTAGGCATTGTTTTAAACCTTACAATTAAATGACACACAGATTTATGCCTACTAAGAAGAACAGAGAAAGGTGGAGACTAGAGAAAGAGACACGTCAATCAATTCAGATGTTGATCAACAAAACTTGTATGACCACACAAAACTCAGGAAATTTTCTTGGTTTGTCGATGTCTCCACATAAAAATCATATAGATGAAGAAGTAAGATTAACAACTGAAGAAATTGTGGACGAATGCAAGACATTCTACCTTGCGGGAGACGAAACGATTACTAGTCTCTTGACTTGGGCACTTCTCATTCTAGCACTCCATCAAGACTGGCAAAACAAGGCTAGAGAGGAAGTAATGCAAATTTGCAAACACCATGAGCCAATAACAGCAGATGATTTTGCATGACCTTAAACTTGTACGCATCTTTTAGTTTTATTTTCCTACTCTACCAATACAACAGAATTTTTTAACTATTAGATTTTCATTATGTGATATTGTCAAGATATTATATTGTGTATCTAATATTTAGAATCTGTGTCCTACGATGAAGAATATTTTCGTACCTTAATGTTTATAATTCTCTTCCAAAATACCCCACAAATTTTTGTTGATGCTTTTCTTCTTCATAACAGATTAGCATGATAATCAACGAAACACTTAGACTCTACCCAATAAGTGGTGGAGTGTTAAGGCAAGCATCGAAAAATGTAAAGGTTGGAAACCTTCACGTTCCTGCTGGAACGGAATTATATTTTGCCATGACTGCAACACGTTTTGTTAAAGAGATGTGGGGAGAAGATGCTGATTGCTTCCTCCCTTTGAGATTTGACGAGCCTAGAAAGCATATAGCCTCTTATTTTCCATTTGGGTTAGGCCACGGAATCTGCGCTCGTCAAAACTCAGCTATAATTGAGGCAAAGATTGTCCTGGCTACGATCGTTAAGCAGTGTTCTTCTGTGGTTCCAACATATGCGCATGCTCCTATGATTTTAATGAGTTTGCAGCCTCAATTTGGCGCACCAATTCTTTTTAGGAGGATATTTGCAATCTCTACTTGGGTTGTCTTGTGGTTGACCTCTCCGAGATCTTTTAATTATTGTAGTATTTTGTTTGTTGAGATTTTGTTGCTAAAATGACTTCAATATAGAGATGTATAAGGCTAACTAAATGATTTAAATAATTAAATCGAACGTAATGCAGAAAAATGAATCGAATTGTTACCTCCAACCATTTATTACGGTTTGTTTTCAGAATGCAATTTTATTTTACAAAACTCAACAAACGTTAAACCAAAAACAGAAAGCTTTGATTTTCTAAGTCTTAACCTTTACTCACTAGATGGTGTTCGAGAAAAATTAGAGAGTTTAGCTTAGAAACTAAAATTTGAACTCACGGTTGCTTTTATATGGTTTTTCTCACCAAAAACCGTTTCTCATGTGCAAAACAGGAACCAAAAAAATCTCAACCATTTTTCTGAACGTTGAGGACGTGATTTAGAAGGTGCACATGTAGATCACATTACCGTTAGTTGATTACCGAGTTTTTAGGAGCAAAAAAAACAACAAGATGGTCTTGTTTTGTATAGAGGAGGTAGAGAGCCTGCCTCTCATGCCCACTAAATTTCTATCAGTGAAAACATGCAAATTTTTCGTCTTATTTGAGTTTGAAAAGGCTAATGACCTTCCAAAATTTTGATTAACGATATAAATTTAGCGTAATTTGTTTAGGTGCTTGGTATAAAAATTTAGAATAAAATGCAATTTTGCTGATTTACTTCTCAAAATTCATTGTAGCATATTCTTCTAACTTTTAAAGGAAATGTAGGGCATAAAGTTTAGTTAAACCGTAATGAGATATAATTTTCCTATCCTTTTTAACGATTTATCACTATAATAGATAGGAAGAAAGATATAAGAGGAGTAAGTGAAAGAACCTTATAATTTTGTTGACGATCTTCACGAATCAGGTGGTAGTTCAAGACACTTGCATAATGTCGTTGTCACTTATCTTGACAATTATTTTACCTCATTGCATAATTGAGGTATTATAAAGCTACGCAGCTTGCTCTTACCCAAAGCCATGGTTCGAAAAAAAAATTTTTTTTCAAGGATAAAAAAAATCGTAATTGTATTGAGAATTATGTTTTAAAAAAGTGAAATTTCTTCTAGTTTTGATGGAATTACATGTATGGAGATTTAAAAAATATATGAGCTAAAGTTGATTCAAGTCATATGGAATTTTTAAAACTTGCCTAACAGACCGGACCAAGAACTACTAATTCAAAAAGGCCAAGAAAAAAAAATCATCTTTGGCGCTAATCTTGACAATTAGTGGATGTTTGGTGAAAGCTTTTTTTTGGCATTGCATTTAAATGCAATGCAATTTTCCTCTAAATACAAAAGCATTTCATTCAAATACCAATCACATCACATTTTAAATCTAACACAATCACTATTTATTATTTCACTTTTTCTATTACTTTTATTAATTACATCATATATTCCCTCTCCCTCCTTTTTTTCTCTCTACTTTTACCCATCACATCACATATTTATTATTAAAATACAATTCAAATACTTTTCCCCCAAACACACATTGCATTCAAATACAATGTTAATACTTTTCCTCCAAACACACATTATATTTAATGTATTGCATTAAAACGCAATACAAATGCAATGCGTTCACCAAACGAACCCTTAATTTATATCACTGCGTAGGTAATATTAGTCAATTTACCAAAATAAAGTAAGTAATATTAATCAAAGCACTCCACCAAAAGTTCAAGAAATAATTATTTATAAATAAAACAAAATAAAATAATAGAACGGCGTCAGCACTTAGCAAAGCAGTAATCTCCGAGGGATATTATTTTTCCACTCAATAACTGAACTGAAGTAAACTTTCTCTTCTTGTCCTTCCATAAACTATCTGGAAATCTCTCTCTCTCTTTGATTTGTTTTTTTCCTGATTAATTTTTATAATATTATGCCTCTGCTTCTTCTTCTTCTTCTTCTTCTTCTTGTTCTCTTTCTTCTCGTTATCGTCTTGAAATTCGTGCACTCGTTGGTTTTGGTTCCATGGAAGATTCAGAGGCACTTCGAAAGGCAAGGCGTGCGAGGCCCTGGCTACCGTCCGATCTTCGGAAACGCGGCCGAGATCCGCCGTCTGTACTCGGAAACTCAGCGGAAGTCATCTGATCTGACCGACAACGATGTCGTTGGAAGCGTGTCTCCTTTTTACCACCGGTGGTCTCGCATGTACGGGAAGAGTTTCCTCTACTGGTTTGGGCCCAAGCCCAGATTGGCGATTGCCGGCCCGGAAATGATCAAGGTCGTGCTAATGAACGCGAATGGGTCGTTTGGGAAGGTCCCGCAGGACCCGCTGAGTAAACCGCTTTTTGCGCAGGGCCTTATTGGGCTGGAGGGCGACCAATGGGCTTTGCACAGGAGGATCGCAAACCAGGCCTTTAGTTTGGAGCAAGTCAAGGTAAAAAATATTACAGTTGTACCAGTTTTCATGATAAGTCCTTTTTTAAGTATAGTTTTTTTAAATTGAATAAAAATTATAATTAAATTAATTAATATAAATTTAAATATTTTATTTTATTACAAACTTAATTTATAAATTAAATGGGTTCTAAATTAACGAACATAAAAGTCACATTTTAGTAAAAATTTGCAATTTTCTTTTATTTGTGACATTTGAAAGCCAATTTTGGATGTTATAATTTATTTTATTTTATTTTGATAAAAATTTCGGATATTTTATGGGAGTCAAACAATTTTTCAAAAAAATACTGTTTAAGTATTTCAACTTTTTTTCCAAAGATAAGTGAGTTGTTTTTTTTATTTAAAATAATTAAAATGATACAAATTTTTTAAAAATATTTGCTTACTAAAAAAATTGACAATTTATGTTATATATTAGTTGCTATTAGATATAAAAACTTAGTGATAAAAAGTTGAAATTTCTGATATTATTTTTTTTATTTTATTGAGAAATGTATTTAACTATTTCTAATATTATTCTTGAAGACATAAAATAGATTATAGGGGGTTAATTCTTTAGTATTATTTTGAAAGGAGATCATTTGGCTGATATAAATTAGAAACGTGGAGTAGAAGATCAGTAAATTACTGTATAAAGCTTCTCTAGAGTATTGTATACGTGTCAAAAGAAGGGTGGATGATCTAGAACAGAAAAATGGACTCAAGTTGTAAAATAAAAAGAACAAAAAATCAAAGAAAATTCTAACAATTCTAATTAATCTCTAACAGTATAGGGGCAATGTTAACATCTAAAACTCTTTTTTTTTTTTTTGGTAAACTATTGTCAGAGTTGGGTGCCGGATATGGTGGCTAGTATTTTGAAGAGGCTTGAGAAGTGGGAGGTCATTAGAGGGGAGAGAGATGAATTTGAGATAGATGTGCACAAAGAACTTCATGAAGTCTCGGCTGATGTTATATCAAGGACGGCTTTCGGAAGCAGTTTTGAGGAAGGAAAGCGCATTTTCGACTTACAAGAAGAACAAATGCATCTTTTCTCCAAGGCAAAAAGAAGTGTTTATATTCCTGGATTCAGGTGATTTGGCTCTTTTACTTCCTAACAAGAATTAGATTTTCAAGTGCCTGACTAAACTTATGCCATATGTAACAATTTGAATATTTGGTAGGGTGACAAAAGTAAACAAGAGAAAAAGAATATCACTAGAAGATTGCTTTATGTTGCTATATAGGTTGGGAAGCTAGTTTATTCCTTTGCTACCTGTTCTGATTAAAAACACAGGTTTTTGCCTACAAAGGACAACAGAGAGAGGTGGAGACTAGAGAAGGAAACTCGCGAATCAGTGCGGAGGCTGATCGTGACAAATAACAAAACAAGAGAGAATGCAAGGAATCTACTTGCTTTGTTGATGTCTCCTCACAAAAAACAGGATGGCGGAGAAGAGAAACTAGGAGTGGAGGAAATTATCGATGAATGCAAGACCTTCTACTTTGCAGGAAAGGAAACAACTGCCAATCTCTTGACCTGGGCTCTTCTCCTTTTGGCTCAACATCAGGAATGGCAAACCAATGCCCGCGAAGAAGTAGTTCGTGTGTGTGGATTTGACAGGCTTCCACGAGCAGAGAACTTGAGCGAACTCAAAATCGTAAGTTCACTTCAACTGTTATGTAACAAGAAAAGCCATACTTGAACTTCACATACTAATTCAACCTACCTCAACAGGTGACAATGACAATCAACGAAACGCTTCGACTCTACTCTCCAGCCGCGATGGTAATGAGGCAAACAACAAAGAGGGTCAAGCTAGGGAATCTAGACATTCCTGCTAAAACTCAGCTCTATTTGGCTTTGACTGCCGTGCATCACGACCCTGAGATTTGGGGAGAAGACGCTAATAAGTTCAATCCATCGAGATTTACCGAGCCACGAAAGCACATAGCTTCTTTCATTCCATTCGGATTGGGTCCTAGAATCTGTGCAGGCCAAAATCTAGCCATGATTGAAGCCAAAATAATATTGGCCGTCATCATCCAGCGCTATTCTCTCACATTATCACCCACTTATGTCCACGCCCCTACGTTGTTTATAACCGTGCAGCCCAAATATGGTGCTCAGATTCTGTTGAGGAGGATTTTTACTTGAAAAATTTTGCAGCCAAAGAAAAAAGGTAGAAAAATATCCAGGTTCTGTTTAATACCCCTTTTAACTTGTAGTATACTTCTAATTATGTACTAAAAACAATAGCAGCTGGTTTTGTTTTTTCCCGGCCGATCCTGTAATTAAATTTGTTATTTGAAATTCTCAAGTATGAACATATCAACTTCTACCGTCCTAATATATATATATGTATGTATGTATGTATGTATGTATGTATGTATGTATAAATAGTTTCTCAACTTTGTCTTTTTCTAGTGGCAGATATGAAAAGACGACAAGAATGACATTTCTCGCTCTATAAGTAATAATACCACTTGTAGATATATTGTTTAAAATAAACTGAAAACATCACTTGCACTTAACAAAGCAAATATATTACAATCAATAATTTATCTTCAAGTTCATTTCTGAACCTAATCCCTGATCTGAACAACTTCCTCAAACTCTCTCTTTCTTGGATCTTAAAAGAGATTTCCACGTCACAACCATGAATAATCTTCTTCTTCTTCTTATGGTTGCTCTTATCGTCCTCGTTATAACCATCATGAAATTCGCGTACTCAGTAATATGGGTCCCACTAAGGATTCAGAGCCAGCTCTCGAAGCAAGGGGTGCGGGGCCCAGGGTACGGCCCGATCTTGTTCGGGAACACGGCGGAGATCATACGGATGCACGAGGAGGTTAGGCCGAAGTCAACGCTGACTGAGAGCGACGTCGTCGAAGCCGCGGCCCCATTCTACCGCCGGTGGTCACGCATGTACGGGGAGAGTTTCTTGTACTGGTATGGGACGACGCCTCGGGTGGCGGTATCCGACCCGGATTTGGTGAAGGAAGTGCTTATGAACGTGAGTGGGTCGATTAGCAAGATCGGGTTTAACCCGTCGAATAGGCAGCTTTTTGGGCAGGGGCTGTTGGGTTTGGAGGGCCAGAAATGGGCTTTGCACAGAAGGATCGCTGCGCAAGCCTTCACTCTGGAGCAAGTCAAGGTATTTTTGGTCATTCATAACGGTAGATATATATATATATGTATAAATACATTTTTTTTTCCCACTCTGTCGGTTTTCTTTTTGCTGGACAAATTTTTTTTTTTTTTTTTTTTGGTATTTACACAAGCAAGAATAGACTCAATGTCATAGATCATATAGACTACAACGACCTCCCTGAAGTAGGAATTTCAGTAGATCTATAAATAAATCCTATTAAATTATAACTTGTAATCAATTAAAGAGAACAAATTATATATACATATTTATTTTTTTGAAAGATGACATTCGGCTCCCTATTTGAACATCTCCGCATAACACCGGATGCTCCCTTTGGAGTAATTGTATCCTTTCCATTAAAGCGAAAGCCACTGGAGATCTGTTACATTTTTTAGTAAAATAAAATTAAAAGGAGTTGTCATGTAGGAAGAAGTTGGGCGGAGCTTAGCAGTTCTCTCTCTCTCTCTTTAATGTAGTTTGCGGTTATTACCATTCACAACAATAAAAATTGACAGGTTGTTAATGAAAGTCAAATAGTATGACATATGGCTATGGTGATTTTTAGATTGACGGGATAACATAGTAACTTCAACAAGTTTAGATATAATTTTTTACTATTCTTCTTTTTTGCTAGTAATGTTTTACCAGTTAAAATAGTGCCGTTGATGATCACCATTGGTATCTGAGTATTAGTTTATGTTTTCTTTTTTTTCCCTTGACTTTAGTATTATGCATAGTGTGTGACTCTAATATATGATGTAAAGTTCAAGTCCGTCGTTGAATGTTCTAAAAAATTGCCTAAACAAACTGCTCACATGTTTAAGTAGTTGATAATGAAATTCTAAGGGCATTCATTTTCAGGAACAATTCTTGCTTGCACCATTTGCTTCTGTGGTTCTTAATTTTCTTCCTTTTCTTTGGTATAGTCAATTTACATGAAGTCCGAAGAACCGGTGATAAAAAAATAAGAAACATTCTTATCGGTCTATGAGTGTTGGATTGGGAATGGGAGAGAACTTATACATACAGCATTGCTAAAATTTTTTACATTTTTTTAAATTTATTTGTCTCTTTTAGAGTTGGGTGCCCGATATGGTAACTGGGGTTGTGAGGAAGCTGGAAAATTGGGAGGATATAAGAGAAGGGAGAGAGGAATTTGAGATGGATGTGCACAAAGAACTTCATGAGCTTTCTGCTGATATCATATCAAGAACAGCTTTTGGAAGCAGTTTTGAGGAAGGGAAACGCATATTCAGATTGCAAGATGACCAACTGCTTCATTTTACTACGGGAACGAGAAATGTCTATATTCCTGGGTTCAGGTGACTATTTGTATGTTTCTAAACAAGCTGCCTCAAATCTGAGCAAAAAGAAAATAGAAAAAACTAAGCCCCTTCAAATGCATAAGCTTTTGAATTGTAAACTTGCTTTTGGTAGGCTTCAAAACTCAACGTACACTAAACAAGCAATCCAACTGATATGATAATTTAGCAGTTATCTATAATTTTAATCCCATTGACTAAAAAATCATTAAAGACGAAAAAAGAAAAGTGTTGGAAAAGGCTTTTAAGTCACTCCCTTTGCATCTGAATTAATTTTGTTTCGCTTTGCTCCTTAAAAAACACAGGTTTTTGCCTTCCAAGGACAATAGAGAGAGGTGGAGACTGGAGAAGGAAACTCGTGATTCGGTGAAAAGGCTGGTCATGACAAATAGTAAAACAAGAGAAAATTCCGGGAATCTGCTTAGTCTGTTGATGTCTTCTTATGAAAATCAGGATGGCAAGGAAGAGAAACTAGGGGTTGAGGAAATCATAGATGAGTGCAAGACCTTTTACTTTGCAGGAAAGGAAACAACTGCCAATCTCTTAACTTGGGCTATTCTCCTTCTAGCACAACATGAGGAATGGCAGAACAAGGCCAGAGAAGAAGTAGTTCGCATCTGCGGATCCAATGTACTTTCACTTGCAGAGAACCTAAACAACCTTAAACTTGTAAGTTCAGTTCCTTTTGAATTGAACATTTTGACATTACTGATTTGCTTCTCCTAAAATTATTAACCTTTTGATGATAACTCTGCTCATTCTAGCTCATAAAAGTACATGAACTATTTCGGATGCCTCAATTTCTTATTGAAATTTTCACATTAACATGTCGTTTCAGATGACGATGATAATAAAAGAAACACTTCGGCTGTATCCTCCTCTTAGTGTTATGATGAGGAAAACGTCTAAGAGAATCAAGCTTGGAAACTTAGATATTCCTGCGAACACGCAGTTCCTTCTGCCCATGGTTGCAATCCATCAGCACATTGAGATATGGGGAGAAGATGCCAATAAGTTCAATCCTTTGAGATTTACTGAACCCCAAAAACATCTAGCATCATTCTTTCCGTTCGGATTGGGTCCCCGATACTGTGTGGGGCAAAATCTGGCTATGGTTGAGGCCAAGATAATTTTAGCTCTAATCATCCAGAATTATTATTTCAGGGTGTCACCAACATATGTTCATGCCCCTATCATGCTTGCAAACTTGCAACCAAAATTTGGTGCTCAAATCCTCTTTAGGAAGACTTCTTTAACTTGAATATGTATTTGTGGCTTTTATGTATGGATATAACTACCAGATTATTCATATCAAGAGGTTAATAATATAACCAAGTAGTGAATTCACACTTGACTAGCATAAAGTGTAGAATCTAAATCCTTCTATCTAAATTTAAAAAAAAAAAAAAGTCTGAAGTGTTTATTTTTATCCTATTTGAATAAATAATACTGAAACTTGTTCATGTCCTAATTGTTATTTGTTTAATTAATTGTGTAAAATCTTTTCTTCTGCTTATTTTTGGCTAAATAGACAATAATATTTAGATTGTGTTACAAGCCATTTTCTACATTCATTTGTTTGTTAATTGTGTTATTCTTCTTGAACGTGAAGATATAAGACTCTAAACTTAATATCTAGCGTCAATCTGAACATTATTAGAGGGTCAAATTCTGCATTTACAAGGCTATCTTATCTGGTTCACAAAAGTTGCCTTGTGTAGGAATTTGATAGTTTTAGAAAATTATTAGTATAGAATTGTTTTAGACTTATTTCATCTTACACTTATATTTCCTAATATCTTTTTTATTCAACCCAACACATAATTTTCCCGATATGATTAAAAACTCTGTTCAGAACTCAAAGGTTTAGTTATACTCAATTGCTTTATCTTGTTAGTTATTATTATTTTATAATTTTGAATCCTCCACCTCTTAAACTCCAAAAAAAAAAAAGAAAAGAAAGAAAAATGTCCACCTCTTTTATAAATAAAAGTACGTAAAAAAGCGTATTTACTTGGGTCTTGTCAATGGAAGACCTTATATTTGTCTTCAGAAAAATTTGCATAAAAAGTGTTCCCATTTTTTAAATTTTTTTAAGGAAAGAAAATAGTGTCAATACACGGTTCTGGATGCAAGTGTCATTCCATTATCTAGCCAAGTCAATGTTGTCATGAAACATGAAAGCTTCCTCAAAAAATTGGGTTAAAAAAAAAAAACACACACACACAAATTAGAAAAGTCAACCGAACCGATCTGGATGTTTAGATCGTATTACAATTACCAAACTACTCTCATCCAGCCCTGAGCCGAAACAACAAATCGAAAGTCGCCAGATGTTCGTTAATAGTTAACAACACCGTCTAAGGTAGGGCTAAAACAGTCAAATCACAAAAAATGCCCAATCTATCACGAGATTGCAATAAATTAGATGATGGCTTATTACGTCGGCGGTCGAATACCCTAATCTGGTCACACACAATTTCAAACACAGGGTTAAAGGCCAGACCTAGACTAAACATCGGGTAGATTGGGTAGGTTTTTAAGAATTTTTAATTTACCTAATTAAGTTTAGACGGATTGATTTTAAATTAACCTACCTAATTAACTTAAAATTTAAAATTAACCCACCCAATTAAATTTTGAGTGAGTTGGATGGGTTAATCAGGTTGAATATAATAAAAAAATAAAAAAATAAATATAACTAATTATTCAACTTAAAATAAGAAATATATGAAAAGAAAGATAACTTTCAGTATAATATTAGTGTTATAAAACTCCAAAATTATCTCATAAGTTATAAATCGATATAAAAATAAAATATATGAAAAACAAGTTTAAATATAAAAGTTGTAAACTAATAAATAAATAATAATAAAATTTCATACAATATAAAATATAATTAATTGTCAAGTAATTAATATAAAATATAAGATAAATACTATATATTTTGAGGTATGAAATATATTTATTTTTATATATTAATAAATTGGGTGCGTTTGGGTTAAGTTGAATTTAAAAAAACATAACCCAAACCTACCTAATTAATTATCGGGTTGGATAGGTTAGATTGATCTCTTGATCAAATTGAGCAGATTGGATGGATATGTTAGATTGTTGGGTTTTTTATTTTTTTGTTCATTGCTAGCCAGGCCTAGCTTAGGCTTTAACGGGCCGTTTGGGGCTGGTTTTCCAACTCCAAAACTTCACTTTTTTCCAAAACTTTCTTACTTTTTACTATTTACATCTTTAAAACACTATAATAAACTCCAAATTTTAAAAATTCATAACTTTGTATATATAAGTCTAAATAAGATAATTTTTTTTAAATTATATAAAATTTCGAGAGAAATAAAATAATATCCATATTTATATTTTTTTATTAAAAAAAATTTTAAAATTTTTCTATTTTTTCACCTCAAACAATTTTTTCTCCCAAACACGTTTTCCACCGGAACAACTTTTTTTCCACCCTAAAAATAACATATCCAACGCCCTCCCCGTACTCTTTCCGTAGTTTCTAGTCATTCTGTCGTTTTTGGCTCTTTGTTTTCCTCTTTCTTTCGGTGGTTGAATCTGATCGCCAATCTTTTGGGAGTTGGAGAGAGAAAGTTAGAGAGAGAAACAGGAACTCGTGATTGATACCCACATAACTCCAAGAGTCAGAATCTAATCAAGTCCTCTTTTTTTTTCTTTTGTATATATTTATAAAGAGAAGCTCTCCTTCTAGGGCTTGTGTTCGGTTCCGATTGCTCGGCGAGGTGTGATTTCAAGCTTTTTTTTTTTTTAAGGTTTTTAATTGCTTCCATATCCTTTAATTTCTTTATTTGGGATTTTGTCATTTATTTAATTTGTTTGTGTTCATTGATGTAACGTTTTTTTTTTTTGGGATTCTCGTATCGGTTTTTGCATAGTGATTCACGGTGGTGGATAAGGTAATCGGTTTTATGATTATTTTGACAGCGACAATCAGTGATGAATTCCCAGATTTCTGTAGTGGAATTTGTTGTTAAAAATATTGATTGAATCATGGTCTCTTTGCAGAGTATTTTGTGACACAAATAGGTTATTTAAATGAAATTGTGGAGTTTGCTTACTCATCAGGTGAGCCTTTATTTATTTATTTTTTTGTTTGTCAGGTCTGTGAGTGAGTTCGACATATTGCTGGAAAACGGCGGATTGATAAATTGGTTGATTAGGATAGTACATGGTATAGGGAGTTATGAGATTTACTTTCGCATGCTGTGGTATTGCTTGTGTTCTGTGTAATAAACGGGTTGAAGCAGAACTGTTTTATTTAAGAGGGTAAGATGCCATCCCCTTATTTTTCTAGGCTTAGAACTGTAGTTCAGAGATCGATCGTTGGGGGCGATGGTGTGGTTCAGGACTCGGTGAAAGTGTATTTTGGGAAGGGGAAATCGTTATTTGGCAATTCATGGTTGTTGCACTCGAGATCGTTCTCGGGTCTTTCGGATCTGCAAGCACTTTTGCAAACGAGAACTGTTGTTCCTGCGAGCTTGGATTCGCAAGTAGTTAATAGAAGAAAGAACCTTTCTGTTGTTGGAGCTATCTCTCGCACATTCGCTATTCCGTCTGTCTCGGGGCCGTCATTTCAGGTTTGCGGGTATCACATTGATCTTGTGCTTTCTGACCCTATTCAAGTTTCAATCAGCAGCAAGTTGCGGAACAAACCCATGGCTGCATTGGGTTCCAGAGTCTTGTTCGGAGAATGTTATAGAAATAATTTGATTTCAAGACGTTAGCATTGTCGGCCAGTAAGTGGTAGTGCCAGTATAATTTACAGCAACAGATACAGAAGGTTTAACCGTTGCCAAAACGCTACCATGAGTTTGAAAAACAGAGAACAACCGAATAATAATGCAATTTATGGGTATTTCATTTACGAAGCTCGGAAGGTGTTGTACGGTTCTTTCTGGATTTTAGGATCTGGATCAAGAGAATTTCATAGCTCAACCTCTGCGTGTTTCTCTGTCGAGCCTGCTCGTGAAGTGTCTTTTGATAATTCCTCTCGTGAGGAGCAACTTTCTGGATCTTCTGATTCATCTAATCAGTATGTTCTGTTAAGCAGTTTCTTTCTCTAATCAAATTATTGACCGAGTTTTTTATTTAATTAGGGACTTTATTAATAGGGTGATAGTTTCCCAGTCAGTACTTTTCCTATTTTATTTTTTCCTATTTTGATATTCTGGTTGCCTATAAGTTTAGTACTATGTAATTGTTATGGGAGAAATGGTTTTACGCATATCGAAATCTGTGGCTTTCTTATTCTCTTAAATTCTTGTTTCTCTCCTTATAATCCTCAATTTTCTCACTTTGATTCTATATCTATCTCTAGTGTCCTACATCAGTTCAATTTTCCGTTTCTATTCTATTTTCAACTTTCATAACCAACTTATGTATCTTCTACCCAAACTCCCTGAAAGAGCGTAAACTTCATCTTCTATTCTATTCTTTTGTTTTGGTATAATTCATCTTCAGCGGTTTGCTAGCTGTTACTAAAGCTGTGTTACAATGACTATTGACAACAGGAAAATTATACCCGGCAAAGCCCTAAAACTAATTTCAGGGTCATGTTACCTGCCTCATCCAGATGAAGAAGAAACTGGTGGCGAGGATTCTCGCTTTATCTGTGTGGATGAACAAGCAATAGGGGTGGCAGATGTTGTAGATGGCTGGGCAGAACGTGGTGTTAATTCCGGACTATATTCCAGCTAAAACTAAGGTCTATTCGGCTTTGACTGCAGTGCATCACGACCCTGAGATATGGGGAGAAGACGCTAGTAAGTTCAATCCATCGAGATTAACCGAGCCAAGAAAGCACATAGCTTCTTTCATTCCATTCGGATTGGATCCTAGAATCTGTGCAGGCCAAAATCTAGCCATGATTGAAGCCAAAATAATATTGGCCGTCAGCGCTATTCTCTCACATCATCACCCACTTATGTCCACGCCTCTATGTTGTTTATAACCGGGCAGCCCAAATATGGTGCTCAAATACTGTTGAGGAGTATTTTGACTTGAAAAATTTTGCAGCCAAAGAAAAAGGGTAGAAAAATATCCAGGTTCTGTTTAATACCCCTTTTAACTTGCAGTATACTTCTAATTATGTACTAAAAACATTAACAGCTGGTTTTGTTTTTTCCCCTTTTGATCCTGTAATGAAATATGTCATCTGAAACTCTCACTTATGAACATATCAACTTCTACCGTCCTAATATATATATATATATATGTATGTATGTATGTATGTATAAATAGTTTCTCAACTTTGTCTTTTTCTAGTGGCAGATATGAAAAGACGACAAGAATGACATTTCTCGCTCTATAAGTAATAATACCACTTGTAGATATATTGTTTAAAATAAACTGAAAACATCACTTGCACTTAACAAAGCAAATATATTACAATCAATAATTTATCTTCAAGTTCATTTCTGAACCTAATCCCTGATCTGAACAACTTCCTCAAACTCTCTCTTTCTTGGATCTTAAAAGAGATTTCCACGTCACAACCATGAATAATCTTCTTCTTCTTTTTCTTATAGTTGCTCTTATTATCCTCGTTATAACCATCTTCAAGTTGGCGTACTCAGTAATATGGGTCCCACTAAGGATTCAGAGCCAGCTCTCGAAGCAAGGGTTGCGGGGCCCAGGTTACGGCCCGATCTTGTTCGGGAACACGGCGGAGATCATACGGATGTACGAGGAGGTTAGGCCGAAGTCAACGCTGACTGAGGGCGATGTCGTCGAAGCCGCGGCCCCATTCTACCACCGGTGGTCACGCATGTACGGGGAGAGCTTCTTGTACTGGTATGGGACGACGCCTCGGGTGGCGGTATCCGACCCGGATTTGGTAAAGGAAGTGCTTATGAACGCGAGTGGGTCGATTACCAAGATCGGGTTTAACCCGTCGAATAGGCAGCTTTTTGGGCAGGGGCTCGCGGGGTTGGAGGGCCAGAAATGGGCTTTGCATAGAAGGATCGCTGCGCAAGCCTTCACTCTGGAGCGAGTCAAGGTATTTTGGTCATTCATAATGGTAGATACATACATATATATACATATATGTATATAAATACATATATTTTTTTCTCTCTATGTCGTTTTTCTTTTTGCTGGACAATTTTTTTTTTTGGTATTTACACAAGCAAGAATAGACTCAATATCATAGAGCATATAGACTACAACGACCTCCCTGAAGTGGGAATTTAGTAAATCCTATTAAGTTATAACTTCTAACCAATTAAAGAGAACAAAATTTATATATATATATATATATTTTTTGAAAAATGCCATTCGGCTCCCTATTTGAACATCTCCGCATAACACCGGATGCACTAGGGAGCTCCACATATATGAACGGAATTTACTTAAGCCTTTTGTTGTTGTTGTTGTTTTTGTTGTTGTATTTATTTTTCCTCTTTGGAGTAATTGTATCCTTTACAATAAAGTGAAACCCTCTGTAGATCAGTCACATTTTTCAGTAAAATAAAATTGAAAGGAGTTGTCAATGAAGTTGTGCGGAGCTTAGCAGTTCTCTCTCTCTCTCTCTCTCTCTCTCTCTCTCTCTCTCTTTTATGTAGTTGGCGGTTATTACTATTCAAAACAATGAAAAATTGACAGGTTATTAATGAAAGTCACATAGCATGAAAAATGACAATTCTGGCTTGCACCATTTGTTCTTGTAGTACTTAGTTTTCTTCCTTTTCTTTGGTATCGTCAATTTACATGAAGTTGGAAGAACTCGTCATAAAAAAATAAGAAACATTCTTATCAGTACATGAGTGTTGGATTGGTGATGGGAGAGAACTTCTACATACAACATTGTTAAAACTTTTTACTTTTATTCAAATTTATTTGCCTCTCTCAGAGTTGGGTGCCAGATATAGTAGCTGGGGTTGTGAAGAAGCTTGAAAATTGGGAGGATATAAGAGAAGGAAGAGAGGAATTTGAGATGGATGTGCACGAAGAACTTCATGAGCTTTCTGCTGATATCATTTCAAGAACAGCTTTTGGAAGCAGTTTTGAGGAAGGGAAACGCATATTCAAATTGCAAGATGACCAACTGCTTCATTTCGCTAAGGGAAGTAGAAATATCTATATTCCTGGATTCAGGTGATTATCTATATGTTTCTAAACAAGTCCCTCAAATCTGAGCAAAAGGAAAATAGAAAAAACTAAACCCCCTCAAATGCATAAGCTTTTGACTTGTAAACAGCTTTTGAAAGGCTTCAAAACTTAACGTACACTAAACAAGCAATCCAACTGATATGATAATATAGCAGTTACCTATAATTTTAATCCCACTGACTAAAAAATCATTAAAAATGAAAAAAAAAAAATTTGTTGGAATAGGCTTTTAAGTCACTCCCTTTGCATCTGAATTAATTTTGTTTCGCTTTGCTTCTGAAAAAACACAGGTTTTTGCCTACTAAGGACAACAGAGAGAGGTGGAGACTGGAGAAGGAAACTCGTGATATGGTGCAGAGGCTAGTCATGACAAATAGTAAAACAAGAGAAAATTCCGGGAATCTACTTAGTCTGTTGATGTCTTCTTATGAAAATCAGGAAGGCAAGGAAGAGAAATTAGGGGTTGAGGAAATCATAGATGAGTGCAAGACCTTTTACTTTGCAGGAAAGGAAACAACTGCCAATCTGTTAACTTGGGCTCTTCTCCTTCTAGCACAGCATGAGGAATGGCAGAACAAGGCCAGAGAAGAAGTAATTCGTATCTGCGGATCCAATGCACTTCCACTTGCAGAGAACCTAAACAACCTTAAGCTTGTAAGTTCAGTTCCTTTTGAATGGAACATTTTGACATTACTGATTTGCTTCTCCTAAAATTATTATCCTTTTGATGATAACTCTGCTTATTCTAGCTCATAAAAGTACATGAACTATTTTAGATGTCTTGATTTCTTATTGAAATTTTTGCATAAACATGTCGTATCAGGTAACGATGATAATAAAAGAAGCACTTCGGTTATATCCTCCTACTAGTGTTATGATGAGGAAAACATCTAAGAGAATCAAGCTTGGAAACTTAGATATTCCTGCGAGCACGCAATTCCTTCTGCCCATGGTTGCAGTCCATCAGCACATTGACGTATGGGGACAAGATGCCAATAAGTTCAATCCTTTGAGATTTACTGAACCCCAAAAACATCTTGCATCATTCTTTCCGTTCGGATTGGGTCCCCGATACTGTGTGGGGCAAAATCTGGCCATGGTTGAGGCCAAGATAATCTTAGCCCTAATCATCCAGAATTATTATTTCAGGGTGTCACCAACATATGTTCATGCCCCTATCATGCTTGCAACCTTGCAACCAAAATATGGTGCTCAAATCCTCTTTAGGAAGATTTCTTTAACTTGAATACATATTTGTAGCATTATTTGTGGGTATAACTACCACATAATGCATATCAAGAGGTTAAAGGTACAATCGAGTAATAAATTCACACTCTACTATAACACAAAGTGTAGAATTCAAATCGTTTAATCTAAATTGAAAAAAAAAAAAAAGTTAACTTGAATAAATTATACTGAAATTTGTTCAAGTCCAAATTGTTATTTGTTTAATTGATTGTGTAAAATCTTTTCTTCTGCTTATTTTTAGCTAAATAGACCCTAATATTTAAATTGTATTACAAGCCATTTTCAACACATATTTGTTTGTTGGTTGTGTTGTTCTTCTTGGACTTAAAGATGTAAGACTCTAAACTTAAAATCTAGCTTCAATCTGAACATTATTAGAGGGTCAAATTTTGCATTTACAAGACTATCTTATCTGGTTCACAAAAGCTGCCATGTATAGGAATTTGACAGTTTTGGAAAATTATTAGTATAGAATTGTTTTAGAAATATTTTATCTTAAACTTACATTTTTTAATATCTTCTTTGTACAATTCAACACATAATTTTCCCAATATGATTAAAAACTCTATTCAGAACTCAAAGGTTTAATTATATTCGATTGCTTTATCTTGCTAGTTATTATTGATAATATCAAAGTTGACTTTTACGTTTTATAATTTTAAATCCTCCACCTCTTAAACTCAAAAAAGAAAAAAGAAAAAAAAAAGAAAAGGAAAAGAAAAATGTCCACCTCTCTTATAAAAATTAAGGAACATAAAAATGCATATTCCCTTGGGTCTTGGCAATGGAAGACCTTATATTTGTCTTTTAAAAAATTTATATAAAAAGTGTTCCAGATTTTTCATTTTTTTTAAGGAAAGGAAATAGTGTCAATATACAGTTCATGGATACAAGTCGTCATTCCCTTATTCAGCCAAGTCAATGTTGTCATGAAACGTGGAAGCTTCCTCAAAAAATTGGGTTAAAAAAAGAATACGCACACACACACACACACACACACACACACACACACCCAACCACATTGGAAAAGTCCACCGCACCGATCTTGACGTTTAGAATTGCCAAACTACCCTCATCCAGCTCTAAGCCAAAACAACAAATCTGAAGTCGCCGGATGCTCGTAGAAAATTAACAGCACCGTCTTAGGCAGGGCTAAAACAGTCAAATCACAAAAATGCCCCATTTATCAGGAGACTGCGGTAAATTGGATGATGGCTTATTACGTCGGCGGTCGAATATCCTAAGCTGGTCACACACAATTTTAAACACAGGGTTAAAAGCCAGGCCTAGCTTAGGCTTTAAATATATTTCCGTAGTTTCTAGTCATTCTGTCATTTTTGGCTCTTTGTTTTCCTCTTCTTTCGGTGGTTGAATCTGATCGCCAATCTTTTGGGAGTTGGAGAGAGAAGGTTAGAGAGTGAAACAGGAACTCGTGATTGATACCCACCTAACTCTAAAGAGTCAGAATCTAGTCAAGTCCTCTTTTTTGTTTTTTTGTATATATTTATAAAGAGAAGCTCTCCTTCTAGGGCTTGTGTTCGGTTCCGATTGCTCGGCGAGGTGTGATTTCAAGCTTTTTTTTTTTTTTAAAGGTTATTAATTGCTTCCTTATCCTTTAATTTCTTTATTTGGGATTCTGTCATTGATTCAATTTGTTTGTGTTCATTGTTGTAACGTTTCAAATTTTTTTGTTTTGTTTTGTTTTGTTTTTTTGTTTTTTTGTTTTTTTTGTTTTTGTTTTTTTTTTGGATTCTCGTTTTGGTTTCTGCATAGTGATTCACGGTGATGGATAAGGTAATCGGTTCTATGATTTTTTTGACTGCGACAATCAGTGACGAAATCCCAGATTTCTGTATTAGAATTTGTTGTGAAAAATATTAATTAAATAATGGTCTCTTTGCAGAGTATTTTGTGATACAAATAGGTTATTTTAATGAAATTGTGGAGTTTGTTTACTCATCAGGGGAGCCTTTTTTTTTTTTTTTCTTTGTCAGGTGTGTGAGTAAGTTCGACATATTGCTGGAAAACGGCGGACTGATAAATTGGTTGATTAGGATAGTACATGGTATAGGGAGTTATGAGATTTACTTTCGCATGCTGTGGTATTGCTTGTGTTCTGTGTAATAAACGGGTCGAAGCAGAACTGTTTTATTTAAGAGGGTAAGATGCCATCTCCTTATTTTTCTAGGCTTAGAACCGTAGTTCAGAGATTTGGGGACGATCGTGTGGTTCAGGACTCGGTAAAAGGGTTTTTTGGGAAGGGGAAATTGTTGTTTGGCAATTCGTGGTCGTTGCACTCGAGATCGTTCTTGGGTCTTTCGGATCTGCAGGCACTTTTGCAAACGAGCGCTGTTGTTCCGGCGAGCTTGGATTCGCAAGTAGTTAATAGGAAAAAGAACCTTTCTGTTGTTGGAGCTATCTCTCGCACATTCGCTATTCCGTCTGTCTCGGGCCCGTCATTTCAGGTTTGCGCGTATCACATTGATTTTGTGCTTTCTGACCCTATTCAAGTTTCAATCAGCAGCAAGTTGCGGAACAAACCCATGGCTGCATTGGGTTCCAGAATCTTGTTCGGAGAATGTTATAGAAATAATTTGATTTCAAGACGTGAGCATTGTTGGCCAGTAAGTGATAGTGCAAGTATAATTTACAGCAACAGAAACAGAAACAGAAACAGAAGGTTTAACCGTTGCCAAAACGCTACCATGAGTTTGAAAAACAGAGAACAACCGAATAATAATGCCATTTATGGCTATTTCATTTACGAAGCTGGGAAGGCGTTGTACGGTTCTTTCCCGATTTTAGGATCTGGATCAAGAGAATTTCATAGCTCATCCTCTACGTGTTTCTCTGTCGGGCCTGCTCGTGAAGTGTCCTTTGATAATTCTTCTCGTGAGGAGCAACTTTCTGGATCTTCTGATTCATCTGATCAGTATGTTCTGTTAAGCAGTTTCTTTCTCTAATCAAATTATTGACAGAGATTTTTATTTAATTAGGGACTTTATTAATAGGGTGATAGTTTCCCATTTAGTACTTTTCCTATTTTGTTTTTGCTTGTTTCCAATTTTGATATTCTGGTTGTCTATAAGTTTAGTACTATGGTAATTGTTATGGGAGAAATGGTTTTATGAATATCGAAATCTGTGGCTTTTTCATTCTCGTAAATTCTTGTTTCTCTCCATAGAATCCTCTATTTTCTCACTTTGATTCTATATCTATCTCCAATGTCCTGCATCAGTTCAATTTTCCGTTTCTATTCTATTATCAACTTTCATAGCCAACTTATGTATCTTCTACCCAAACTCCCTGAGAGAGAATAAACTTCGTCTTCTTTTCTATTCTTTCGTGTTGGTATAATTCATCTTCAGCGGTTTGCTAGCTGTTACTAAAGTTGTGTTGCAATGACTATTGACAACAGGAAAATTATACCTGGCAAAGCCCTAAAACTAGTTTCGGGATCATGTTACCTGCCTCATCCAGATAAAGAAGAAACTGGTGGGGAGGATGCTCACTTTATCTGTGTGGATGAACAAGCAATAGGCGTGGCAGATGGTGTAGGTGGCTGGGCAGAACGTGGTGTTGATTCTGGACTATATTCCAGGGAGCTGATGTCTAATTCAGTAACTGCTGTGCAAGAGGAACCTAAGGGTTGCGTTGACACAGCTAGGGTTTTGGAGAAAGCTCACTCAATCACAAAAGCTGAAGGTTCTTCAACGGCATGCATAATAGCACTCAATGAACATGTATAAAACTTCGATTTATGTCATGCACTTTATATTACCTTTGTTTTTCTTGGTAAAATTTAAGTTTCGTATCCGTCTTCCAATGTTAGATGCTGTTTACTGCCTTGGAATCTTATCTTCTTGTGCAGTCTTGTTAGGTTACATAAATTAAACTGTAAAAGGTCATATTGCAGGGTATTCATGCCATTAATTTAGGTGACAGTGGGTTTATGGTGGTTCGAGATGGGTGCACAATCTTCCGATCCCCTGTCCAGCAGCGTGGTTTTAATTACACTTATCAACTGGAAAGTGGAGGGGGTGGCGATTTACCTAGCTCTGGCCAGGTTTGTCACTCTTAAATAGTTTATTGTCCTGCATAGTTCTTCGTTTGCTGATATCGTAAGTCAGAGATAATGTTTCAAAAGGCTTGATTTGGAAATTGTATTCTGTTGTCTGGATTCATTGTAAAAAGATTTTTGTAACAAGGAAAGAAATAGAGGACACTTAAATAACATCATTTGAACCAGGGTGATTGTGATGTTGCAATTCAGTAAAGCTAATTTACCACTGCTTGATTCAGGTTTTTACCGTTCCTGTAGCTCCCGGGGATGTTATAATTGCTGGAACGGATGGACTGTTTGACAACTTGTACAGCAACGAGATCACATCGGTGGTGGTGCATGCCGTGAGAGCTGGCTTTGGGCCTCAGGTAACGGCACAGAAGATTGCAGCATTGGCACGCCAGCGAGCGCAGGACAAAAACCGGCAAACTCCTTTCTCCACTGCTGCCCAAGATGCTGGTTGGCTATATTATGGTGGAAAGCTTGATGATATTACTGTTGTCGTGTCGTATGTCGCTGGTTCTAGGGATAAATGACGCTCTCCCTCCCTCTCTTCTCTTTCCTTCTGAACTTGAATGTACATAATATATTCACATTATTCATTGCTATTCTTCCCCGGCTTTTTGTAGAGTCAAAGACTACTCTATGGCGGTTGATCGTTTCAGTACACTTAATCGTTCGTTGTTATTAAAGTGAGATAGTATTTCGTAGTCTGAATTTTCATTTTCAGGTCATCCCTTTGTAGATATAAAGCCCATCTTAATGTGAAGGCAAATTTTTGTGTTATTTATAACCCTTTCTTAAGTACGTACGAGCTGAAATTTCCTGTTGCGTTGATTCAGGATACATTGAATTATCTTGACTCTTTTTTTTTTTGTGTTTTCTTCTTTATTTCTTTTTTGGGTTAAAAAAGCAAAGTTATTTAGTGAAAAAGGTTGTTATTTACGTGTATGTAGAGAAAGAGTGGTTATTAGAGAAATTTAAAGGAAAAGTATTATGTTTAGTAAATATTTGATGCAAAGATGTTTAAACAGAAATATACAAATATAAATATTTAAATTATTAATTAAATAATTTTTAAATGTTTAATATATAGATCAAATACTTAAGTATAACATTTGAATAGATGTATAATTCTTTTTTATGTTTTTAAATAATGATATTTTGAATTAATTTTAAAACTTAATATGTTAATTTATTTTATAAGGTATAATATATTTGGAGGAAAAAATATTTGATTTGATTTTTTTTTTTTGTCTTTTTGGATTAATAATTCTGTTTTTCATATAATAAAGTTAATCAAAATAAATAAAAAAGTTAATTATTTTTTCTTGTGTTGCTTAATTTTTTTTTTGTTTTGAACCCTTTTTTTTCATATGCATTTTTTGTCTCCTCCCCATTTTTGGTAAATATATATATATATAATATTAAATATTAGCTATATTATATATTCATTATAATTTTTTATGATAAGGTGTCATTTATATAAAATATTTACATAACAACTGAGGTTTAAATCCTGCATCAGAATCTGTGTGCTTTTTTGTTAATGTTCTTCGCCACTGTTATAAAAAATTATGGTTAATTTAGAAAGAATGAAAAAGAGATTTTTTTTTTTGTTAAATTGACAAAAAATTATAATTTTTTTTTGTTGAAAATGCAGAAATATTTATGTTTAATTATAAGTAAGTAATTTATCTGGTTAGCTTTGCGTTTCCTTGATGATTCTGTTAATTTTGTTTCAGAGTTGAGATCAAAATATATATTATTATTTAAAGTAGTCTCAGTTTTCAATATATTTTATTAAATAGAATATGTTTTAGTAATATAAGTAAGGAAGAGAACAGAAAAGAGAAAGACGCTTTAAAAAAAAAAAAAAAAACCCTAATCTCAGGAAACATAAACATATTATCAAGGGTAAAATAGGAAGTGTACAGTTAGAAGGAATAGTAGGAATAGTGCCTTCTAACTTTCTTTTAGTATATAATTAAAATAATAATATGTTTTAATAATATAAGTATGAAAGATAACAGATGAGAGAAAGACACTTAAAAAAAAAAAGAGAAAACCTAAACTCAAGAAATATAAACACATTACTAAGGATAAAATAGAAAGTATATTGCTAAAAGAAATAGTGTCTCCTAACTTCTTTTAATATACAATAATAATGTTAAAACTACATAACTTCACATAGTACAGTTTACCAACCTTATTATTTTAAATATTTTTGTTAACGTATTTGTAAAAGAGACTGAAACTTGTATAGCTTCAAAAAATTAAAAATAGCATTTAAAGTAAATTATCATTTGTGTAACAGTATGTACCATTTATAGTGCAATAGTGCTTTTGAATTTATTCCCAACTATTTACTTTTTTTAAGCCAGCTGCTTTAATTTATTCTCTTTAATGCGATTAGTTAGATCCAAAACCTGAAAATACTCCCAAAAAACCCACGTAAAAAGGGCAAAAAGGTAGGGCATAAGGGAGAAACCCAAAAAACACAAAATCAACAGTAAAAGGGAGATCACACTATAGAAATTACAGTGAAAGCATGCTCTACTTTATAGTAAAAGGGAGATCACACTATAGAAGCTACAGTGAAAGCATGCTCTACTTTAGTTATGTATAATAAAGTAAAATGGATTGGCTTGATTTGAAAATAAATGCTTTGCTCTCCCTTCCCCTGATGTTAAATTTGCCATGTCCTAAATTTAATGGTAAATTTCCAACTAATTTTTTATTAATTTAATCATTATAGTTTTTTTATTTTTAAATTATTTTAGTACTAAACTTTATTTTTACCAATTATAAAATCTAAAGATGATGCCAAAAGAAAATGTAGCATGAGAAATAGTATTAGTATGATATATTTGAATACAAATGTTATTTTCAATTTTTTAATAATAAATATGCATTGATACTGACAAATACATTGCAGAAATTTTATGTATAAAATTATATCGACTATGAACTTTGGTTTCAAAGTTTTGTTATAACGTTTTTTTTTTTTTTAAGAAAAAAAATTATAAAGTTTTAAAACTTGTAAAAGTAAACTCTATTATCAAAATTATATTTAAAATCATAATGTTAAACTATTAAATCACAAAAATTGATACATCGATCAAAAGTAATTTAGTGTTAAAATTTTTCATTTGTTATAGTTGAGATCAAATTGTTATCAAGTTTAATACAAAAAGGCACTCAGTTGGAGAGCACTCAAATGTCTAAATTTGACCTACATTAGAGATGATGCTCTTGCAGATCCCCTTGTTTACTTGATGCGAAGTTACGCGTTTATCTGTTATGAGACATGACTTAATACCTGTTCTTCTACAATAACATAGAATAAGACATGCCAATGTTAGGCA
Organism: Antiaris toxicaria; assembly: GCA_035233585.1. Taxonomy (NCBI): domain Eukaryota; kingdom Viridiplantae; phylum Streptophyta; class Magnoliopsida; order Rosales; family Moraceae; genus Antiaris; species Antiaris toxicaria. The sequence goes on along the minus strand of CP141160.1, from coordinate 24,481,049 downwards.
ACCCTATTATTTTTTACAAGTTGAATATCGTTAAAGCACGATCTTAAACATCATTAATAGTAAAGTAACATCAAAGTCAATACAATTCTTCTATAATAAAGGGTTAGGTTGTGTTACGCCATCTTATTTATTTATTGCAAGAAAATTAAAAAAAAAAATTAAAACACATGAACGTGAGGGAAAATTCAGTGCCGTATGCATCTCAACAACATAATTCTTAACATTCTATGCTTCATATACATCATTTTATATTTGATTAACAGATTCCTTTCACCATTTAAAAAGAGAAATAATAATAGGCTCCGTATTTTCAACTCCGCAATTGAACTCCGCATGAGTTGGCATCTCTGCAAAAATAGGGTCTGCAAGCTTTTCATTATTTCTTTTATTTTTTCTCTTTCTAACTTATTTCTCTCCTCTAACGTTTACTCTTTCTTTCTATTGCTTTCTTTTGTGTTTCTGTGGATTTCAATCTTGTGCTGCATCACCAAATCTCTGAAGCAGGATATAGGAGATTCACTCATCAACCAATCAAAAAATAATAATAACAATAACAATCAATATAAAACAGAAGAAAAAAAAACGGAAAAAAGGTTGTAACGTTAAGTTCTTCTGAGTTTCACTTGAAGAAAACGAAAATTTTACCTCAGATTTCACATTCGGGTCAAGATGGTCCTTCATATTGGGGTTTTTTAAGATAAAATCATGTGAGATGGGAAAAGTTATGCCGATCTTAGATTTTAATTTGTTGATTGAGGTTTATAATTTGTTGATATGAATTGTCACGTCATGCAAAGCCATAATACGAAGTTAAAAATAGGGAGCCAAATAGCAACACTCATCTAAAAATTAAAAAAAAAAATTATTGGTTTTACGGAACATAAATACACATCAATTCCTTGGAAAAACTCGTAAGCATATTAATTAATTGTTTCTGCCTGCCTTTCGTTGTCTTGACTTCACCCTTATTGAATTTTAAAAAAAAAAAAAAAACATGTTTATAATATAGTAGATATCTTTTCCTTATGTTATAGCTGAAAGCAAAACCTGAAAGCTAACTTGGTTGAAAATAGTAAGAATAATAATAAGAACAATGACAACAACTGAAAATGAAATGGGGAACTTGAATTGCAAACAAACGACGACGTCCAAAAACGAAAAGTAACGAACAAAACAAATTATTTGCTAAACGATAAAAAATATATAAACGACAATAATGTCGCCCAAACGACTAGTAAAGACAACAACTGAAAAAAAAAAAAGACATTTAAGAGGAAAGGGACAACACAAAAACGAACTTTCCGAAAAAACGACATTAACATGTAAACGACAACATGCACTAAAAATGAGACTAACATAAAGAACGACAAATGCACAAAACGACGTTAAATAAAAGAAAAGATCGATTATTAAAAACGAGAAACAAATGGAGAAACAACCAAAATGTAACCAAACGACATCCAAATGCCCAATTGAAAACACGAGATCGACGAGCAAAACGAGAATGGCATGGAGAAACAACGACATCATATTAAAGTATCCAAATAGCAATAGTGAAAAAACGACAATAAATTAAAAAGCGACATAGGTTTTAATAAAGACAAAAGTTAGCAAATAGAACGTGGGAGGAAAAGTCAGTGCGCGACACAATTATCTGGGGCCCACGTGGGCCTGTCCACTGTGCGACTTTTGTGTAGCCAATTGACAAAAAGATAATCAGAAGTCTTGTTTAACAACGTACATCGCCGAACACTAGATCATGCCTTTAGGGATATTGTCTGCCAAATCAGAAAACTCCCTCTTCTCGGACCTTATTCTACCTTTGACTTGCATCAATGGCGTGACAGCGAGCACCGACTCCGACTTCAACTGTGCCTAGGATTTAAAAATCGCTCCCATTACCCCTTCGATTGGAGGAAAAGCCAACGCCTGAGCTCAATTCGACCAAAGCTCTCGAGTTTTCGCCGTCGAAATTAGGGTTCCACTGTGCTTGTCTCTCTCCGTGACTTGGAAGCAATGGGAGGTCGCAGAGAGGGGTCGTTGATGAGAGAGAAGGGCCAATCCCTCCGCGGATCGCGAATTGTGGTGGCGATTGTGATCGGAGTTCTTGTCGGCTGCGTCTTCGCGGTTCTCTACCCTCACGGATTGTTCTTCTCCGATCCCCCGATTCGGAACCGTCGAATCGGACACTCGGATCTCAAGGTTCCAATCTTCTCTACCTAATTGCTTTGAATTTTCCTGTTTGACTATACGTTAAATACAGATTTAACATTAATCCACTCTTTCATTGGTTTTGAACTTCAACAGTTGACTTTTTTTAGAGATTTATGTCGTTAATTCGTCTTTAGATGTGTTTTTGTGATTCATTGTTATAGAGCTTATTGAAAGGCGTGAACTTGAAACAAATTTGTGGTTTACGTTAAGGATATCTATGTATAGCCTAGTGTTTGACGAATACATATTACGTTTTTGGATATTGCTTGAGTAAGACCTGACCATTTTGTTTCACGCAACAGAAAAATGTGGTTATTTGTGATGTAACTTTTGGTAAAATGATATATTAGTAAGGTCCTAGAGGAAAATATAGAATTGTTGACGACTCTAGCGATAGCTTTTAAGTTCGTAATCTCCATTTCTCTGGTAATCTTAGTCGATTTTGGGTAGCATAGTTATACGCTATCTGTTTCATTTGTTAGATAAGTTCAGCGTCATGTGAGTCGTCGGAGAAGGTTGACACACTGAAGTCCGATATTCAATCACTATCGGAAAAAAATGCGGAGTTGATGAAGCAGGTCAAGGATCTAACTAGAAAGTTACATCTGGCAGAACAAGTAAAAGATCATGCAGAGAAACAAGTTTTGGTTTTGGGTAAACCACATAAAGCAGGGCCTTTCGGTACTGTCAAGGCCTTGAGAACTAACCCAGCTGTTGTTCCTGATGAATCCGTAAATCCTAGATTGGCTAAGGTCTTAGAGGAAGTTGCCATTCAGAACGAGCTTATAGTTGCACTTGCAAATTCAAATGTGAAAGAAATGTTGGAAGTATGGTTTAATAGCATCAAGAAGGTTGGTTTAACTAATTATCTTGTTGTAGCACTTGATGACCTGATTGAAGAGTTCTGCAAATCCAATGGTGTTCCCGTCTACAGGAGAGATCCAGATGAAGGGGTAGATTCAGTTGGAAAGAATGGAGGGAACCATGCCGTCTCCGGATTGAAATTCCGTATTTTGAGAGAGTTTTTGCAACTAGGTTACAGTGTTCTTCTCTCAGATGTTGACATAGTATACTTGCAGAACCCATTCGATTATCTTTATCGCGACTCAGATGTTGAGTCCATGACTGATGGTCACAATAACATGACAGCTTATGGATATAACGATGTCTTTGATGAACCTTCCATGGGATGGGCCCGTTATGCCCACACAATGAGGATATGGGTTTACAACTCTGGTTTCTTCTACATTCGGCCTACAGAACCTTCCATTGAGCTTTTGGATCGCGTGGCTACACGGCTTTCACGAGAAAAGGCATGGGACCAGGCAGTTTTTAATGAAGAGCTCTTTTTCCCTTCGCATCCTGGGTATGATGGGCTTCATGCTGCCAAGAGAACTATGGATTTCTATCTTTTTATGAATAGTAAAGTTCTGTTCAAGACTGTCAGAAAAGATGCGAACTTGAGAAAGTTGAAGCCAGTTATTGTTCACATAAACTATCACCCAGACAAGCTTCCAAGAATGAAAGCTGTCGTCGAGTTCTATGTTAATGGCAAGCAAGATGCACTAAAGTCGTTTCCTGATGGTTCTGCGTAATAGCAGTAGTTTTACACCAGGTCCTCTTTTGACTCATGGATGGAGCTCTACCGTCGCCGTTTTCAATTTGATTGGATGTTCCTCAGAGCAATGCAATGTATCAAATTCTGATTCCTTTTCATTTTCCTTTTCTTTTGCATTATGATGTTGTATTCAAGTACTTCTTAGCTTTTGGTTGAAATGCATACGGAATAACCGACAGATCACATGAAAGTGTTTTGCCTTTATCATAATTTCAGTTTTCTGTACGGAGACCATCTTTACCTTTCTTATTCTGCATCCATCATGGAATGTCTTTATAATTTGGTGTATGGAATGCAAGGTTGTGGATTTTCTAGTTATCATTTCATAGGGAACTTCAGTCGTCCTGGTTTGGTTACATTTTCTCTCTGTAAAGATAAGAAGCATCTATAACTGACGACCCGAGTCTCAGTCTCACACATGTTAGACGATCACTTCCCTGATAACTTCCCTCCCGTCTACTTGAAAAATGAAAATTTTTTTAAGAAAGGAACACTTAAATGGAAGTGCACTGTTATTATTATTGTCTTTTTTTTTCATTATTTGATCTAATAACTTTTTTAGTGGAATATTTGAACTGATAACTTGCATCACTGTATGGACTTCAGATTTACCGTTTTGGTTCCCTGGCTTGGTTTGTAATTATTATTGCTGATTGAATGAAATCATATTTCCCTGGTGGGCAAGCAATTTATTTTCTAATGTCTCCACCTCTCGATAAGTTGACCATTTATGTACGAGCAAAATGAGAAAATAATGGCCCATTTATGAGATTATGCCGTGGACCTCTCTCCCCCCCCCCCCCCCCCTCTTTGAATTTGCAATAGTAGCATTAAAAGGTGGTTGTTTTTGTCGCTTGCTATCTAAGATCATTTAACGTTTACCTTCTGTAACCACGTATTGGAATCAAGTCTTAACAAACAAAACAACCATATAAAAGGCAATTCTTATTTACTTCTATAAGTTCCAACCACCAGTTTTTTATGCTTTTTCAACTACTACTAGTTAACTCAAACGTCGCACCATGCTTGACGCCAAAGATCTACTTGCACCCCCATAGGCCGTTAGCACCATCATGGTTCAACTCTTGACGAAGTCACTTCCTCATTTTTCCCCCTCTTTTTCCTTTCTGTTTGGGCGAGAGAATAATCTCCTCATCTTATCAAGTTCTCAAAACTTTCCAATTTAATCACCCCACTGAATTTTAATCATGCACCATGATTGGCCTCTTAAAGTTCCTAGACCACGAAGTGGGTCCCAAAACAAAGACACCCTCATTGTCCAAAACTATAGTTTTTTGCTGACCACGGAATTAATTAGCATCCCATAAATTTCCCAAAATAACGGCCGCCAAGAGATTTATAACGAAAAAGATTTTTTTATTTTTTATATTTTGGTTCAAATCTTTAATCAAAAGGATTACTGGTTGACGTGCAAAAGATTCCAAATCGGTAAACAATCCATACGTTGTCCTTTTTTGGAATTTTCTGCTTATCCACAGACACCCAGATCAGCGGTCTCAAAGCTTTTTTGTGTGGCTTCAAACCTACGAATCTAACTTTCACAGCCCCACTCTGTCTCGTTCTGTGTTTTCCTTTTCAACGCATTCTCTCTTGTTACTTCTCACTTTTCGTCATCTCTTCCCTTAAAACACCTCCAAACTGCAATGCCCGGAACTCCAAATCTAATTTTTTTTTTTTTTCTTTGTAAGAACTCGTGGTTTTGTGGACAGTGAAGAACTTATTCCCGCCATTTTCTGTTTTTGACCGTTTATAGCCGTTATACATGTTTGTTGTAGACTAGAGTGAAAGCAGTTTCGGGCCATTTGAGAAGATAAGAAATGGACAGGTCTTCGCAAAGAGAGAGCGTTCTTTTGGGCTACAGCCAACAGAGGTCGTTGTGGATGAACTCTGGATCTTCACCGAAAACGACGCCGTTCAGGAACTCCGATGTCGATTTCAACGACGTCTTTGGGGGTCCGCCAAGGCGGTTCTTGACGCAGGAAGTGCGGCACAGCTTCAACGATGTTAACGACTCCGATATGTTAAAAGGCAACGAAGAACCGTGGTCCGGTTTGGGTGAAAAGCCGGTTTACGGAGATGAGAGTATGAACGGGAGGCGGTATCAGAGTGCTGACTTCTTCGACGACATATTCGGAGGCGATGTGTCTGCAAATTCTACTCCAAAGAGGCTTGGCCGGGAGTACGTTTTTCCTTCTTCGCCGTCGAGAGTTCTCAGTCCTCTTCCACCAAAAGCTGAGCCTTTTGGGAGTTCTTCGTTTCTTTCTCAATTCAGGTTCTGCCTTATTTTTATTTAGTCTTTGTTTACTCTTGGTTACGTAGAATCTCTGAAGGGAAAATAGAACGAGATATTAGTAAGAGAATTATGTTGTGATAGACTATGAAGAAAAACCTTAAGAAGTAAAACGCTGTTTGGATATCATATTAGATTAAGAAAACTGTGAAAGTCAAGAGAACTTTATAAAAATTTGATGGTTCAAAACTGTTTTAATTTTTCTTACCGCATTACAGAATTATCCAATTCAATAATGCTTTAGATTATATTAATTTTGTTACCTATATTGAGTAATTCATTGTTGCTGATATAAGTGCTTGAAAGTTGAATTTTTTGCTCGTTTGATTCTGTTTAATTATGTTTTTTTGTTTCTTACATTGATACGATTATGTTATTATGAAGAGTAATGCTAAATATTAAGTTATTTTCCTAGTATTCAGCTGACAGATTCTCAATTCCTAGTTCTGTTGCAAGATACGTGTTACTAACTTTGATTTATTTTACCGATTATAAAATGAGAAATAATTTGCTTAGACATGCTTTATCATTAAAGGATATTTCTTTGGTGCAGCCTTCCTGCAAAAGTAAATAAAGGGGCGGAATTACCAACATTTGGCTCCTTTGCTTGTACCCCATATAAGCACAAAGACGGTTCGCCAGATGGGTTATGCCATTCGTATTCTTCTGGTACTTCTCTTTCTAGATTTTCAAGTGAAGCGATCCAAGGTACCGAGGCTCTGAAAAATGACATTGTGTCATCTCATAAACTAAGTCCCCGATCCCAGGAACTTCCTCATACTACTAGCGAGGGGTCTTCGAACTTGACTGAATCCGATAAAACAGGCTCAGGAGGCAATCTGAAAAAGAATTCAGAGAGTTCAGAAAAGTCTACTAATACCGGCCACTTCCACTTTTCGATATACAAATGGGCAAGCAAAGGGGTGATATTGGACATGCCAATTAGAGGGAAGAGTAGTTCAACAAGGTCGAAAGAAACAGTTAAATCCGAGCCATTCTCAGGAAATGGTAAATGTGTAAATAAGGAGGACGGCATGGCAAGCCAATCATCTAACGCCGCTTTTCCTGATTCTTCCTCTAATGCTCAGACGTTTCAAAATGATAGTAAATTACCAAATAAAGTGGAAAATGATTTGCCTCCTGAGGAATCCAAAGCATACAAAGTAAAACCGAGTCAACTTTCAGTGCCTAAAACAGGAAAACTTGGCAGTCTGCTCTTTGATGGTGATTTTGAACGAGGTAAACCGTGTCAAAACTTATCTGTTAAGGGAACTATCTAAACTAAAACTCTGTTCAGTGACTAATTAAAAATTTATTTGATGCAGGTAGTGTTGAGGCAGCTAAAATGGGTGGTCAAAAGGAAGGAATGGCAAAAAGCATGAAAGATTCATATTCAGTTATTGGTGTTGCAAAAAGCACGAAGAAACAGGAACGAGAAAATTCTTCTATGACCAGTTCAGAATTGGATAAAGTCAGTGTTCTCCAATGTTCGCCAAGGAACCCGAGAGACAGTAACGGGAGGAGCAGAGTTAAGGGAAGGGTGAGAGAATTTGTCAAGATGTTCAACCAAGAAGCTTCACCAAAACCCAAAGATAGACTCAATTTTCGAAGTCGGAGCTGTAAATGGAACGAGAAACGTGTTTTTGAAGAGGAAGCAAGTATTAACACAACTAAAGCGAACGACAAATTTCAGGTGCCTAATTAAGCAGTTTACTTATGATGCTCATCTGCAGAAAATTGAGCTTTCCTTTTTTTTATGTCAAAAAGCAATAATAATAATGGCTTTTGATTTATGTCAAAAGTTTAAAATGCCATTATACAATTTTTCAGCTAAATGAAGATCTCAAGCAGTCAACAAAAATGCACGCTTCTGGACAGGTTAACCAAGAATCAAAAAGTACAGGTTAGTTCTCTATTGAAAGGCATTTAACTTTTTTCTGCTCGCACTTGGACTGACCTTTCAGGAAAGGAAAGGGGGAAAAAAAGGGACATAAATGCTTAAATTTGTTTGTCAGGTTCATTTCCGGACAGCTCCAAGGCTGCAGTTGAAGAAAGAGATGAGTCCTTCCATGAGACCTTCCAGGTATCTGATTTGATTCTTCTTTTTAGATGTTCTTTCTAAATTGTCTTCTTATGCTTTAACTGAATTCGATTTATCCCATATATAGTTCAGGGTACAAATATTAATGTCCGATATAATGAGTTCATACTCTGTGTATTTTGTGATGACACACTTGGAAATTCCTTCACTGTAAAGCTTGCCGTCTCTGTCTCTGTCTCTCTCTCTCTCTATGTGTGTGTGTGTGTGTGTGTGTGTTGCCCTTCAAATTTCCTTTAAAAAAATGTCGTCTAATTCTGGCTTGTTTGCACCCTGCAGATAAAGGTTCTACCCCAAGATGACAATGAACAGCTCGGAGCTGGGACACAAAATCAAGAAATACAGGTAACATAAACGGAAAAAAGAAAAAGCTCTCTCTCTCTCTATATATATATATACGTATATATATTTATGTGTGTGTGTGTGTGTGTGTGTGTAGTTTTCTTTTCTTTTCAAAAATTGGATTCACTTCTGATGGGCAGTGACAATGCTTCAATATGCAGGAAATAGATGCTAAAATACGACAGTGGACAAAAGGCAAAGAAGGAAACATACGCTCGCTACTGTCGACTTTACAATATGTGAGTAATAATGTACTTTTCTTCTTATCTGAAGCAAGCAACCATAATAAAAAAAAAAAATAGAACAGAAGAACAAGAAAAGCATATTACATTGTTTCCTTGATTACCAATCAACGTAAAAGAGTTAAAAATTTAAAATGCAGGTACTTTGGGCAGAGAGTGGGTGGAAACCTGTTCCTCTTGTTGATATAATAGACGGAAACGCCGTAAAAAGAGCTTATCAAAAGGCTTTACTCTGTTTGCACCCAGATAAGCTTCAGCAAAAGGGTGCTGCTTCCAACCAAAAATACATCGCAGAAAAAGTTTTTGACGTTTTGCAGGTATTTCACTTCTTTAATTTCCTTTTTATTTTTCCAACCAAATCTTTCTTCACAACTCACTTCTATTCCACAACATGTAACAGTCTATTCTATGTACAAACACACATTCTGGTACAATATTACTATATTTATAGTTTTTTTTCATTTTGCATGCAGGAGGCTTGGAATTATTTCAACTCACTTGGTTCGGTTTGAAGAGTTCAAATGTTTTGAAGTGAGGTGCTATTTTTTTTTTTTTTTTTTTGTTTATGTGTAAGCAAGAATATAGATCAGAAGAGGCAACAAGATCGAAGTGGACATGGAAGGGGAATAAAAACGACAATTGGTTTTTTGTGAATATCAAAAACATGTCTCTTTCATTTTGGTTGTGGTTGGACAATAGGCTTATACGTGATTGGTTCTTTAAACACCCGATATTTCTGCGTGCTATTCCAGAACAGGTGATTTTCTCGATGCAGACTCTTTCATGGTTATAATCATTGAAGTTAGAGAACTGGGCCTCCAGGGCCAGTGATGGTTGGGTCCATGGACATTTCCTTTCGGGCTGAGACGAAGTTGCCAGTGCTTCTTATGGGCCAATGGGCCTAGGAGCATCTCCAACCTAGCATTAAAATGGCGTAAAACGCCAATTTAGCTCTTAAATGCAGCTCCAACCAAGCGCCGTATTCTGCGCTATATAGCCGATAATGAACAGTGTTGCGCTCTGGCGCAACACTGTTGGAATAGCCCTTCTTTGTTTTTATTTTAATAATAAAAAATACCTAAAAAAAATTAAAAATTAATATTTTACCCCATTGTATATTTTTCAACAAAATTACTTCCTCTTATATCTTTTTTATTATATAAATGGTTTTATTTAATTTATTTATTTTAATTATATCATTATTTATGTTAACAGGTATAAAATGAAATAAAATGTATATGCACTATTTCATTAAAAAAAAATTACGATTGAGACAATTAAATACATTGCAGAGATTAACGATAATTACATAATAATCATTATATTTATATAAAGAAGATAACATTACTCTTAATGCAAATTAAAACTAACATTAAGGACTAAAATGTTAAAAAAAAAAAAAAAAAGATATAGGGCTTGTATTGGGGGGAGAATTGAATCTTTTATATGAAGGTAGAAGAAGATTATAATAGTAAAAGCTAAAAGTAAAAATTAAGAAAAAAAAACAAACAAAAAAATTACTGTAATAAGCCAAAGGGGTGGATTCTAATCCAAACCCATGATATAAGAAAATAACAGTGAAATATATTAAATGTATGGAATTAAAAAAAGGAATATATGAAGAATATTTTTTTAAAGTAAATTTTAAAGCTGATAGATTGGAGAAAAATTGTAAAATAAAGTTAAATTTGCATTATTTTAGTGTTAAAATAACTGTAAAATAGAGTAATAGACTGAAGATGATGTAAGGGAGTTTAACTAACTCTTATTCATTTGATTAGAATGAACATTCAAAGCATAATTGGTCCTACTCACAAATTAACAAATAATAGGTTTTAGAAAATAATTGAAGTGTATTGCAAGTTTATAAAATATGGTGCGAAATTTAAAAGGTGAGTTCCTTTCTTGTCTTGCAACAAAAACCTTCATTGTTCTCCTTGGAGAAAGACTCTTAAATTGAATAGCATTTTTTTTTTATAAATAATTCAAGTAAATAGTAAATTTTTAAAATATTTGAAGTAAACAGCAAATCAACTAGGTAAATAAAATATTTATTAAGTAAATCTGATGTAAATAAATTATTTACCTATAAATATGACATAAACAAAACATTTTCTTGATAAATCTCACGTAATTAAACTATTTACATAATAAATTTGATATATATAAATCATTTACCTAATAAATCTACTATTTACTCTAAATATTTTATAAACCTGTTATTTATTTTAATTATTTTATGAAGTAAATGATAGTAAATAAAAAATCTACTTTAATTATTTTCAAAAGGTATTTACTACAATTTTCTAAATAATAATGCTATTAACAAATAATAATTGTAGTGGTAGATGGGAATTCAAGATATTATAAAGTGGTTGAAACTATTTTTAAATTACCGACTCCATATTCAAGAGCTCTTGTTGGGACTAAGATGACATATTTTGCATTTGATGCAAGTAATTATAGTTTAATGTGAATATTTCTTAATATATACGCTCACATAATATACTCAAATTACGACCAATTGCTTCACCTCACACTTTTGTTTTACAAAATGTATCCCTAAACAACAACTGAATTGACAAAAAAATGTCATGGAAACACCAATAATGTTAAACACGTCTAACAAAAAGTGGATTTTACCTTGTAAATCCCATATAACAAAACCTCCTTTTTAATATTTAAATTTGAACATTTGTCGGGCTACATGTTACCTTTTATGACAGGCTGCGAAATCAATGGCGTCACAAAGTCTTAACAAAAAAAAAAAAGAAAAAAAAGTACGCGATTTATCTTGCCAATAGCCACACTTCGGCCCAGCAAAACTACAAACATATGACCCGGCCTAGCTTGATTCCAGCAACATGGTGTACTACCAACACCATAAGAACATTGCTAGGAAAGAATCCCTAAATTAGGCATTTACAAATAGAAAATCTCAAAATAAATTATTTTAAAAAAATTTCCCATTTCTATTTTAATCAAAATATTGCAGCGAAAGTAATGATTAAAGCATGTAAGTAATATACATATGAACATGGACCTAATCCTTCCAATTTAACAAGGTCTGAAATAAAATTTATAAAGTTTAAATTCTCTATTAATATATAATTATCGCATTAAGCTAGTGTATGGATCTTATGAGCTTATATCATTTAACTTCTAATATTTAATTTAATCCAGCACCGTCACTTTGATACAATAAATTAAATATTAATTTCATAATTTCATAATCACTCTACTATAATTATGAAATTGAATTCCAAACATTATGGACAATTTATGAGAAAATATAAATTTGTTTTACACATCTAAAATATAATCCATGATGCACTAATCATATATTATGCCCCTTTGTATAATTTTCATAATTTAATTGGTATGACTGTTTGTCCAGTTAAATCATGTCTTTGACTTAATCTTAACAGTTTCTTTATTGATCACCCTAATATAATGAAATATGTTGATTCTCAGAGAGAATATTTTGATCAAAAATTCAAGTGATCAATTATTTTAACAACTAAAAAGAAATTATTAACTTTTCAAGGAGTCACAAACTTTCAATATTGTTGTGTTGTCTAACCACTATACAAGGACCGACATCTTGAAACTATAGAGACTATTAAATTGTATAACAAATTCTCACTCTGGAGTAACTTAAGAAGTATCAAATCTAATCATATGATTTTTATAATAAACTCATAATTAAGAGCATCAATATACATAGTACCTATAAAATTTAAATGAAACAGTCACTAAAATTAAATCTTATTTTTTATCCATTCAATACTACCTTTAGTATCAATAAATCACAATTGATTAATACAAATTTATTATCTATGATCTTCCTTGTAATTATCATAAATAAAATTAAATGTCTAATTTTATTCATAATTATGAATATACTTTTAATTACGATAACCTCGTAACTTAATTCAACATAATCAATAACCTTGAATTATTCAAATAAAAAAATACACAACGGAAAAAAAAAATCAATTTATTTAATTAATCAAACTGAAAATATTTTACAAAAATTACTTTAAAATAACACAATCGTAACAAAAATATTTTTTCATCATGGCATAGCGGCTGTAGCCACTAGCCGCGCTAACGCCAAGCAGTACAAATGATTCTCTCATATTCATATCTTGGGCTTTTGCGTCTTTGTCTTGTATGCGTAGCAACTTCTATCTTGTCACATTATTTCGTTGATCAAAGATTCTCTTCGAATCACAAAAATTAAAAAATGTATAGATATTTATGAATATATATGAATCTAAGAAAAGTTTAGTGCTTAATATATACAATGAATTGAGATAAGGAATCAAACTTAGTATTTTATAACGTAATCATATGTAAAATTATATTAAATTATATATATAACTACTTATATATGTTCACACACACACATATATATGTATTTATATATTTTCTTGTTGGAAGTTTAGTGGCTTGTATTTAAAAGAATAGGTGTAACGTTGGTATTCATATTAGAGGTAGAAAAAAATTCCAGAAGTGTGGACCTTGGACTGGTCCAGTTTAAAAAATAATAAAATTTTTCTCTAATTTTCAGTATATTGGCTCTTTGAAGTCGAACATGCTCCTCAACAGAAAAACCATTCCCTGCTTCTGAAATCTGAATTCTGAGCATAAAAGCAAGTAAAGGATAAAAAATACGGTCCTGAATTTCTTGCAGAAGTATGGTGTATGCAGTATGATTGTTTTGGTGTATGCAGTATGAAAACCTTGCAGAACATGCTCCTCAACTAAACAACATCCTAATGTTGTTTAGTTATTGATGAAAAAAAAAAAAAAGATCTCTTCTTTGTTTTTGGATGATAAGGTAGAATGCAGAGACATTTCTGTTCATTTACAGCTACGACTTAGGAATTGAAATCTGTCCACACAAAACCAAAAAAAAAAAAAGGGTCGCTTTATTTTTATTGCGAAAAAGAAAGGAAAAGAAAGGGTGAGGTAAAGAGAGGTAGAAGAGAGAAAGAAGAGAAAAGAAAAGCCACTTTTTGCCACAATAAAAAGAGTGCTTTTACAAAAGGTGAAATTCCATTGCAGTGCAAGGGTGTGCGTTGGGTAAAGAATAGTCAGTTGTTTAATTAGCTTTGTTTGGGTAGGACATTTATTTTAAAAAAAATTATTTTAAATATAAAAATATTTTTGTTTTTAGAATAAAATAGTATTTGTATATCTAAAAAGCTTTTTATTTTGGTAACAAAAGTAATTTGGAATTAAAAGAAAAGATGTTAAGAAATATATATTATGAGAGGATTGAAAAAAAATTCTTTTTTATTTTTTGAAAATATATTATAAAAGACATGTTTAGAAAAAAAATCTTTTTTTTAAATAAGAAAAATGATGAAAAACTTAAAACAATTTTTTATATAACTTTTTCTCTTTTCATAAGTGAACCTTCCATTCATACTAAAACAGTGCCTCCAGTTTGAATAAAAGGTTTATTTCTGGAAAAAAAAAAGTATTATTTTAGATGAGCAAGTTTTTCATTTTTTATATGAGATAGTGTTTGAATGTGTAAAAAAATTTTCTTTTTAGAGACAAAAAGTTGTTTAAAATGAGAAAAAATGATGTTGAGAAATATGTATTATAAGAGGATTGGAAAAAGATTATTTTTCTTTCCCTAAAATTATACTGTAGAAGACATATTTGGAAAAAAAAAATTTACTTCTCTTTTTTATAATATGAAAAATTATGATAAAATTTGAAACAAATACTTTTTTTTAACTTTTTTTATTTTTGAAAATAAACCTCCTATTCAACCATCACGAGGATAAGTTTTTTTTAATTTTTTTACTTAGCTATAAAAAAATAGAGATATGTTAAAAGGATGCTCTTGTTCATCCACTAATTAATAAAGTTATTTATTGTGATTGTAGGATTTGAAATGTATGATTCATTTAAATGGTCTCTACTATAAAAATATGCACCGTAGAATCTCCTAAGATAAAATACATGAAAATTATAAACAATTTTCATGTTAGCATTATAATACTGAACAATCAATAATGAGGTGGAGAAGTTCCAAAACAAAATGTTGCCCCAGATAATCATATAAACGGGATTTAACAAAAGAAAAGAACAATATATCCTTGAAAATATATAAGAAAATAAACAACAATAACGATAAATATTATTTCACTATTTTAGATTTTTAGATTTTGTGTTTATACAAAATTTTTATTTTTCATTTATTTATTTATTTTTTGAACTTAGGAGGAGATTTAAATTTTATATTTTTAAACGGAGTCAGATATAAAATTATTATTAGATTATACCTGTAATCATTACAGAATATTTATTTTATATTTAAGAAATGAACATTTTTACATTTTTGAATTCAATTTTTTCAAATAATATTTTTAATTAATAATTAATTTTGATCAATAAATTGATAAATTTATCGTTTAAACTTTATAGATAAACATTTAATTGAATACTAAATAGTCTTCATGTTTAAATACATTTAAAAATTAGAAACCACACTATCGGAAAAAAATTGAAAATAAAATTTTACATTTTTCTTGATAAATAAGTTTTGAAATAGATTCTCTAAAAAAAAAAAAGTTGTCAAATAGTGTCTGATTAAAATTTACGAGTTTATTCATGAGATGGGACATGTAAATTCGTTAATCTAAGAAATAAAATTAGTTATTAACTTAAAAAATTACAAACTTGACATAAACATATAATTTGAAGGTATATTATATTTTCGATAGTATAAATTAAAATGCAAGCTAAATAATATTAGGCAAAAAAACAGTTTTTAGTCCCCAGGAGAGGGAAAAAAAAAAAGAGGAGGACGGAAATGCAGTGATATTGGTAGCGTTTGGTATTGTTTTTGAAATCTGTTGAGATTTCAAAAATGCTGAATTTGATATCGTTTTGAAAAATGGTCTGAGATCGTTTTAGAAACTGCGTTTAGTTTTATTTTCTGAGTGTATGTTTTGAAAAATATAAAAATAAAACTATGTTTGGTTATATTTTTTAAAACCAATTATTTCATAAGTATTTTATGAAAACTTTGAAAACCAATTATTTCTTATAAGTATTTTATAAATATATATTTATGTTAAATTTTTAAAAAATTATTATAAATATCAAAACTTAAATTTTACTAATTAGTATGCCATTAATTTAATATTTTAAAACAACATTTTATTTTTATACATACCTGAATATTTCATTTTTATTTTATAAAATTTTTGACATGACCTACCCTAAAATATGGACTGTCCAAAAACTCCAAAAGCTTAACCTGCAAAAAAACAAATTCCAATTCCCAGAACAATTTCAAATACAATTTCAAAATCTAATATATTTAAAAATATTTCCATTTCTTTTCCGTTCTGCATATTCACAGACACACACACATATATATTGCTTCTCAAGGGCAGTCGGCCGGCGGAGGCTCATGGCGGCGGCGTGAGACAGCAGGGGGTGTGGCGACTTGCGGAGGCTAGCGACGGCTGTGACGTCGTCTCGGGGACAGTGTCGTGGGTTGGATGGGACGGAGAGTGGTTCGACGTTCATGAGGCGAGGACTCAGGTTGGGCTCGCGAGGCTCGGTTGCGGCTGAGAAGGGGCGATTGGGTTACAGCGCAGTGGCTTGAGCTCGATCGGTGAGCTTTGGACTGGTCGGATGGCGATGGGTGAGGGAGGCCGCAAGCTCGGATGGCTCGGGCTTGGCACTCACAAGGCGGCGGGCCGACGACAGGGGTTCGCGAGGCTGGCGTGGCTTGGGCCTGTCGGATGACCTCCCGAGCTCCGTGAACAGCAGTCGTCGTGAGCCCAACGCCACCGCCCCTCATTTGCCACTCACACACCCGAATAAAACCACGGCCTCCATCCATTGTGAGTACAACAGGCCAAAGCAAGCCGTCGGCCGTCCCTCGCTTCCGTCCTCGTTGTCTCGCGTTCGACCAAGCCCAGATCAACCACCATCACCGCCCTCCTCTCCTGCTCCACCTTCGCCACGACAATCGCTCCGCCTCCTGCTGCTCCACCGGCAGCGAGAACGAGAAAGAGAGAGAGAGAGTCGTCGGGCTGGGTTTTGTTTGGGGGGGGGGGGGTTGTTGAGAATGAAAGAAGAAAATGAACCGAAAGGGGGGGGTGGGTGTTTGAAAACGCAGGGGGGGGGGGGGTTCTGAGAATGAAAAAAGAAAACGATTCCCCATCGTTTTCAAGTTTTATTAAAAAAATTTGAATTGATTTCAAATTCAATTTTCAAAACTAAGTTAACCAAATACGTTTTTAATTTGATTTAGAAAACGATTTTATAGAGAATCGTGAAATCCATTTTGAAACCAAAAACAAATACAGCCATTATTTTGCGTGGCTTTTATTTCAAAGTGACCGTATCCAGGTAACGAGCGCGTGGGGAAGAGCTTTGGTTGGGTTGTACCGCTGGGACAGAGAGCGTGAAACACTCTTGTCGTTTTCACTGTTTCATTTGCAAATCAATTTGTCGTTTTCGTGTCCACGCTGTTTCACTTGCAAACTTGTGATATTTAATTTTTTTGGTAGACACGACTATTTTAATTAAATTTTTTCCAGTTTAATCTGTGATAAAAATAATTTTATGTGTTAAGTTATAAATTTTTGACATGAATATCCATAAAGTAAATTATTTAAAGATTAATCTAATAACTTAAACAATAAAATCTATCAATAAGATAAAGAAAACATTTCTTATCACAAATTTTATTGTTTATATATTTTTAAATTCTTATGCCCAGTTTTTTAAGGTTATTAAATAATCATATGAAGTTAAGATAATTATATATATATATTTTGCTCAAATGCTAATTTTTTAACCATGAACAATGAAACTTTACCCAAGGGAGAACACAGGACCCGGAGAAAAGTAGGGCATCCAAAGGGTTTTTCGGCCAATTATTGAAAAGAATTCACCACTCAATGTTGTTTCTATCGTTTACTCTTTTAGAATTCTTTGGACTTTAATACAAATAATGTTGTTTGTCGTATACTAATCAATCTGTTACTTTTAATATTTTCTGTTTCATCTTTTTTTTTTTTTTTTGTTAACTGGAAAACATACAGAGAGAGACTTCAAAGTTGTTATTGTTTTTTTTTTTTTTAATTATTGTTATTCTGATAGAAGAGAGTAACTTGAAAGTTGAGTTTTGAATATCATGCGAAAACTAGCCACATTACATTTTCATTTTCATTTTCACTAACGAATAAAAATAAATCGATATTTTTTTTGGTAAATAAAATAAATCGATATTTGAAAACATAAAAATCACTGCAATTTCAGTCTTCTTTCCTGTACATGGAAACCGGAAACAAGAATGGAGACAACGCACGTGGATCATAAATTTCTCTGCAATAATGATTTTAGCCCTTATCGGCTACATAGTGTCGTATTCCAAAACAATACACACGAATATATATATATATATACACACACACAGATGCGTATATTATAAATATTAAAAAAACCCCATAATAATAGTCTTCCTCTCTCTGTCTACTTATTTATCTTGATTGATTTATTTATTTGTCAAAATTTGGTAGTTGACATTAATGGGGTATTGCGATGTTGTTATTTAGACAAAAAAACAAATTAAACAAAGACATCACATAATGCGCATGAAAGCCTTAAAAGCGGTGGACAGAATGCAGATGTAGACTTCCGTAAGTAAGAGCTGGCGTTTTTATTTACTTTTTATTTCATTTGAATTTTTTTTGTTTCTACTTTAATAATAGGCATCCATTTTTATCATGTTGACCTTAGTGATTTGTAATTTATTTCCCAATCATCCGTGATATGATAATTGATGCGTTCAAAAGGCAAAGATTTGATCCACACTGGAGCCAACTGCATTCAAACACATTTTTTTAGGGCTTGTTTCAGGCTCTAATATGTTTTTTTTTTTTTTTTTGTATTTTTTTCTAAATTTTATTATTCACTTTTTCAAAAGTTTTAAAATAAATTTTAAAAGTTTATAACTTTTTCATTTTAAACAAATGAGGTGATTTTACATAAAATTTTGAAAAACTCAAAGCAAGATTTATAATTTTTTTTCTAAATAAATTTCAAATTATTACATTTTTCATTCAAAATAATTTATTTTTACTAAACTCAACTCATTTTCAATCTTTAAAATAAAGATTTTAGTCATTCCCAAACAAGCTCTTAGTTGTCCTTTGTTTTTGTTGATTGTTTCACAACCCCAAAATACTTGCATTATTGTGAAATCAAGATATGTAATTTTTTAAGGGAAAAGATAAAACAGAAATGTTATTGCCGTGAATACAGGGTTCCCTCTAATTGCTTCCTTTTCTAATTCATTTCAAAGTTTTTCTTTTTGAAATGATTCAAAGTTTTTTTTTTTTCTCCCCTGAGCTATCTTGTTGCTTTTTTGAACAAATTAGAAAAGGAAGCAACACTTTAAAAAAAAAAAAAAAAAAAAGAAAGAAAGAAAAGGAAGCAACAAGATATCGTTGAAGCATTCAAGGAATTAAGAAGCCTGATTTTATATTTAAAAAGAAAAAAAGAGTAAGTATCTTAATTGATAGCACATGTAATTATCAAAAAAAATTATAAAAAAATTAATAGAATTTAACGTTTTTTTTGGCTGAATTTAACGGTTTAAAACAAAAATTTATTGATTATATAAACATCCGTTTGGTACACGTTTTTTTTTTTACATTATATTTAAATGCAATGCAATTTTATCTCAAATACAAAAACATTTCATTCGAATATCAATCACATCACATTTTAAATCCAACACAATCACTATTCATTATTTTACTTTTTCTATTATTTTTATTAATTATATTATATATTCTCTCTCTCCTTTTTTTCTCTTTACTTTTACCTATCACATCACATATTTATTATTAAAATATAATTCAATTACTTTTCACCTAAACACACATTGTATTCAAATGTAATACAAATATGATACATACATCAAACGAGAACTAAGGGGGCATTTGGAGAAAGTATTCAATTTGAATTTTAATTAAATACAATATAATTTTATATCAAACACAAATTTTACAACAGTACTACAAAAACAATTACTATTCAAAACATTTTTAAAATAATCACATCAACTTTTCAATTCCACTATTTATCTCTATTTTTATCAATCACATCAACTTTTTAATTCTAAAATATTTTTCATCCAAACACACATTTCATTCAAATACAAAACAAATACTTTTCAACTAAATACAACATTCAAAAAACAAATTTCATTTAAATACAATCAAAATATAATGCGTTTACCGAACGCGCCCTAAGTCTTCTTGAATTACGTTACCTAGGATTTTTAAAAACAAAAAAGGTCCAAATATCTTATCTTCCAAAAGTGGTAAATCCGATAATGAAGGAATCCGGATTTATCTCCACACAAACTATCACTGTCTCTTTATATATATATATATATGGTTAAATTTAAAACTTTTTCTGAATAGAACATGGCATTTTTAAATATATGCCGTTCATAAAATGAAAGTTGCATGTTGTCTACCTCAAATGTCTCATTCAGCCTTCCCCCTTTTTTTAACTCCCTAAACTGTCTTTATTCAGCTTTCAATTTCATTGTTTGAAATTTATTTTATTTTTTTCAATTTAAAATAATGAGTTTTGAATTTTATATGACATAAAATTATTATTAAATTATATTTATGACAGCTTTAAATTTGTTATAAATATGCCTTATCATTTAATTAAAGGCAAAAAAAAAAAAGGGTTCCCTCGGGGCTTCGGTAATTAATTTTTTTGATGAGTGGTCTTCCGTAATTAATTAGTACAAAGACATTTTTTTTTTCTTAATTTTTTGTTTTGGCATGAAAAAGCAAATTTTTATCCTTTTCAGGACAAAGATTAAGATGAGACAGTATTGTGGTTGAATCTTGTTAATTTAATACTGTTCAGTGAGCCTGTTAAAATGACAATGATTGTAACGAAAAGGACACATCTTTACATTTTATCCATGGTGGCATTAAATTTAATTATTCCATTTATCTAGTTATCAATAACTCTCTCCTTACTTGTTTGACCACATGGAAAACGCTAATTATGCCCTATCAGTGATCAAATAAACAAACAGTTCTTTAAATTGTTAAAAAAAAAAAGCTAAAATGAATGGCTCAACATTTCTCCTGCTAATTACTTTACAATAAAGTTTTTTGAAACTCTATCCAAATAATGATTAAAGCTCTGAAACTTCAATCTCACTATCCAAATAATGATCAGCTATTTAAAGAAGTATTTTTTTGTTATGTTATCTAGGAAGTGTTTTGAGAGTATTTTAGAGATATATTTTAAATTTATAATTATTTTTATTA
Organism: Antiaris toxicaria; assembly: GCA_035233585.1. NCBI lineage: Eukaryota > Viridiplantae > Streptophyta > Magnoliopsida > Rosales > Moraceae > Antiaris > Antiaris toxicaria. The sequence continues at coordinate 24,459,865 of CP141160.1, read as the reverse complement.
TTTATATTTAAATATATATTTTAAAAGTTTATAATTTATATATATAAATTCAAATGATTAATAATTTTTTTTAAATAAATTTTTAAGATTTTATACTTTGTTATTCTAAACAAATTCTATTGTAGTTGTTGGTTTTGAAAAAACTTACACTATGTATTATATTTTATTTTATTGATAAATATTATTATTTGAATCATTAAATTATTTTTTTAATTATTTAACTCTTATTTGAAATATTATTTCAAACTAATTTTTTAACTTATTTTTATTTTTTCCTAAAAAATAAAAAATATTTAACTAATTTTTAAAAAATCAAATAATTCTAATCTAAAAATTTATTTCTGATTAGTTAATTTATACGCAGGCTTATATGAGCTTTCGTTTGGTGAACGCATTGCATTTGCATTGCGTTTGAATATAATGTATTGAATGTAATTTGTATTTGGAGGAAAAGCATTAACATTGCATTTGAATGCAATGTGTGTTTGAGGGAAAAGTATTTGAATTGTATTTTAATAATAAATATGTGATGTGATAGGTAAAAGTAGAGAGAGAAAAAAGAGGGAGAGAGAATATGTGATTTAATTAATAAAAGTAATAGAAAAAGTGAAATAATAAATAGTGATTGTGTTAAATTTAAAATGTGATGTGATTGGTATTTGAATGAAATATTTTTGTATTTAGAGAAAAATTACATTGTATTTAAATGCAATGTCAAAAAAATTTGTATCCCAATCGTCTACTTAGGTTAAACATTTACGTGGAACTGTTCCAGTCCTAAATGGGATTGCCCTTCGTACTAATCCTTTTGTGGGTAAAAAAAGAAAAAAAGAAAAAAAAAAAAACAATCCAACAACCAGGAGAGTGCAGGGTAAGCATGCTTTTTGCAACCAAAAAGTTAAAAAAGAAAGGAGGAAAGGGCAAAAGAGGCTTCTGGTTGAGTAAAAGACAATGAGATTCTCGGGTGTAACTATGTCAAGATGCTTTCTTTTGCTTACTTGAATAACACTTCTCTTTTACCCATCTGAGAATTCTCATTTCATTTGGTTTTCGTCAAAAAAAATTGTCCGAGAGACACGAACCAGGGACAGGGAAAGTGGGTTGTTTTTAGCTTCCAACTTTGAGCTATTTTCTCCCTCTTTTTTCTTTTTCTTTCTTTTTTCTTTTTTCTGCTTTGTTTTTTTGTTAATGTCACAATTCACAAAATCTAGTCGATTTGGGGAACACTTGGGGCCGTTTGTCGGTACTAGACTCGTATTTCTGCTCTCAACCATGGCATTGTGATCTAAGGAAGCTGTTTTTCTTGAGCTCTAATGGCTTCTTTTTCTTGGTCAGTATCTCTTCTGTGACTCTTAGTTTCTTTGTTGGGTTATTTTCTCTCCATTTTGATCTGATTTTGTTGTGTTCTGTGTTTTTTTCTTCTTATTTGTGGATTTTTCTTGATAATGTTTTTGGGAATGTTTGGTTACTGGGAAATCTCGGAGAGTAATCAGGATTTGGAATTTTGTACAAGGGGTCGTTTGTTTAAAGTGGGCATCTTTCCCAAACAAGTCTAATTCATCTGAGATCTCTTGTTTCAAAATTTGTGTTCTAAATTCTCTTTAATTTGCTTTTAGTTTTTGTAGATCTTTTTCTTCTGATAAGATTTCAACTTTCAAGTAGATCTGATATAATTGTTTCGGGTTCGTCTTCAAAAATAGCTATTTTTCACCAAATGTAGCAACTTTTAGCTGAGGGAAATTTGTTAACTGCATTGCTTTATGCAATCACTTTTTTTTTTTTTCCCCCGAGCAAAACTTACAGAATTTTTGAAAGTACCCTTTTCATTGAGAAGTTTAGATCTTTAAAAACCTAGTATCTTAATTTTTCTTAGTTAGTGATTGACGATTTTTTTTTTTTTGCCGATTTTTTTTTTTTTCTCGTGAATCCGTTTGTTTGACGTATACAAAGTTTAAAAATGAGAAATTTTTTATTTTAAAAAAAACAATCTTCCTAAATTACTATATATATATTCAAAATTTTTCATTTTTAAAAAATAAAAAAAGAGTTTTCTAGATAAAAAAATGTTTTTACTCGTCCGAATAATTTTTCATTTTTAAAAAAAATTGCAAACAACATTTTATTTTTTATATGTAAAAATTTTCTATTTTTCAAAAATAAACTTTCAATCCAAATGAAGGATATAATTATCTATAATTATCTGCTATGAGTTCATGAATTTTTCTTTTTCTGTTCTTCCTTTCTTTCTTTCTTTTTTTTTTTTAAAGGAAACTACTTAGTGAATTTCCTATTCATCAAGATTTCTGAATTTTTTTTTTTTTTTGTAATAACCAAATGCTTGGTTCAATCAGCAAGGAAATCGTCAATCGGTCAATCTAAAACACAACTTACAAAATTCTTTCTCTTTTTTTTTTTTGGCCAACCCTAGTCTGTTGGATGGAGAATTATCTCTTTTCTTTTTCTAATAAAAAATTTAAGTTGACCAATTTGCCTCCTGGCGCATCCTCCCTAACAATTTGAATCGCCTTTTTAACAAACAATATTTTTTGACTAGTATTTTTTTGGAATTGCTGTTAACTTGTCGTGCAGATGACTTCTAACATCTTAACAAGTCTTCAGATTATATGAAATTACTAATTCTGGAACTGCAACCATCGTGGCCTTGGACAAATGCTTTGGTTTGGACATATCCAAGGTTTTGAAGACCGTAATTGACTGAGATCCGGTTCCTCTCTCACAGCAACATGAAATTTGGACTTAAGAAAGGTTGGAAATCCATCAGTCCTCTTCGATTGAGGGGCAAATCAGCCACTCGATTTTGTTTGTTTTCCAAAGCAAAGTCAGCTGGTTATGGACCAGGTAGAACACCAGTGTTTCTGAATGTTTATGACTTGACACCCATGAATGGATATGTCTACTGGGCAGGCCTCGGTATTTTTCATTCCGGCGTGGAAGGTAATATTACGATATGTTTGATCTTCAGTGAACTTTATTGTTTCATCACTTGGGAGATTTTGATATTTTACCTGTTCTTGCTCGATGCCATAAATTTGGATTTGGGATGGTTGCAACATGGCTATGTAATGCAGGAATAGAAAGCAGAGTTGGTTTCATAATAGGGAACTCGCCACACATGCATGAACATACATAGTCATGGAAAAATTGCGAATATTTAGGATAAAACCACTTGGTTGTGTGAGAAACAGTGTGTTGAGAGGACCTTGTTGCTTTTTTGTTCATGTCTCTCTAGAATTTTAGCTTAAGGTCCGATGTTCTAATGACATGCAATTTTTCAGTTCATGGTGTAGAATATGCCTTTGGAGCGCATGACTACCCAACAAGCGGCGTCTTTGAGGTTGAACCTCGGCAGTGCCCGGGCTTTAAGTTCAGGAAGTCGATATTTATTGGGACAACATGCTTGGACCCAATTCAGGTTAGGGAGTTCATGGAGCGCCAGTCCACCAGGTACAATGGCGATACATATCACCTGATCGTCAAGAACTGTAACCATTTTTGCAAGGATATTTGTTACAAGCTAACTGGGAAATCTATCCCAAAATGGGTAAACCGACTGGCTAAAATAGGTATCCTTTATGCAACTTTTTATTTCTTTTGACATGGTTGTTTAATTCTGCAATTACTTTTACACTATCTTTCCATAGTTGCCCATCCCTTTTATGGAACTTTAGTCCATCTTAATACAAACTTCCACAAGAGAAAAGATAATGTACCACTGCAACTTTATACTAACGAATTCTGAAGCTAACTTTATTTTCCTTTGGTTTGTGGCAGGTTCAATATGCAGCTGCATACTTCCCGAGGCCCTTAAGATTTCGGCAGTACAACACGATCCCAATTGCCAACCATATGACAGTGAGAAAAGGAGCCTCAGGGGTGCCTTCAACTGCCTGTCGTCGATCTCAATGCGGCAGAAGCAGTTATCAACCTCTTCGTTGTTTCTGCAGTCACCCTTGAGAGGGTGCTTGCCTCCATGGGAACTGAGAAAGTCAAGAAACGGCTCCTTCAAGGAAAGATAAAAACAACGCAAAGTTTCTATATCATTTCATTCCATGGATGTTTCTTCATTTTCCTGTTACCAGAAGAAGGAAACTTGTAGAGTACTTTGAACTGACACCAACGCTAGAAGGCTGCGATCATTGCAAATTTTTGATGTCCCAAGTCCATAGGAGTGAGGACTGAGGTGTGTCATTGTTTAGGTTTAGGTTTATACTGTCATAGTCTCTAAGAAAATTTTCTTCTGTGGCCTCTTCCTACCTCTTGTTTCTTTCCCTCTTCTATTTACTGCGCAGGCTTAGCCCAAAAGTTGCAAACGGCAAAGGTTTTCTTGCCGTTTTGGAGTGTAAATTATGTCGTCAGCCTTCTATTCTTCAGCTAGAATCTTTTTGTCAGCCTATAAGACTGTAGATATCTTGCAAGCTTGGCTCTTCGTTTGTTACATGTCCAGAGTTGCTTCAGGTTCTACCATATTCAAATAATTAAAACATTCTTTCTTGATTAGCAAAGAATATATATATATATATATATTCAAATTGTTAGACTTGAGTATAATTCCACCAACTACTTTTATAAAATAATAAAGTTTCACGTATGAATATAAACGGTAATTTTATAAAATTAAATAGATAATTAATATTAAATTAGAAAATAAAAGTAATAGTAACGTGAAATTGATAGGACGTTGGAACGTATACTTAAACCTAAAATTGTTAAAAACATATATTCAGAAAGTTAAAATAGCTTACTTTGCTTTTATTCCAGTTTCACCATGCTTAACACATTTTTTGACCCGAAAAAGTGCGGGGAGCTGATGTCTCTACAGTCCTTAAAGAAATCAACTTGAATTGCTATCCCTCTATACGAAGGCTGCAGCAAACTTCGACAGAAACATTATCAACTATCAAGAATGTCAAATGAGAGACAGGTGTCCCGGTCCAGAAAAAACATAATAATAAAAATGAAAATAAAAAAGCAAAAGCTGCCTCAGCAAAAGAAAAAGAAAGAAAGTAGTCATGCAAAGTCGATAGCTGATTTTCATATTAAAGTATCAGTTAGTTTCGGACGTGGGAGACCACTAACAGATGGAGAAACATTGTCAAAACACGAACATGCCATTGGAAGAATGCTCACAAGTTTGTTGAATTGATAGTGACGCAGTAACGTGCTCACGTAAACCTTAAGGCTTTCTTCTTTTAGAGAGTGATTCAAGTAGGCACCTATGAAAGCTATGGTTAAACGGGATAGATCCGATTTTTGAATCCTCTATTTCCATTCGGAAAAGAAACAATTTGGATCCTCAACCAACCAAAAGAATAGAAAATGCCTTCTTTAGAGATGACCAAACAACATTTTGGAAAGAAAGAAAACAAAAGAAAAGAAAGAGAGGAAAATCAGTAATTAGATGATTACATTTTGAATTGATGTGAGCAAAAAGAATTGCTTGTGCGGAACATTGTTTTCTTCTCAAATACCATATTTTGTATAACAGAAAACGAATATACAGATGGCGAATCCGAAATTAGCATTTGCATAACAAACCTGCAGGAACACACGAAAAGATTATTCAGATTTAAAGAGGCAAAGACTTGTCCAAAACGGTTGCAGGGCATATTTATGTAGTGAGAACTCAAACAGTAATAACATGCAATAATTAGAGAGCCTTGAAAAGCAACGTCTTTATTGGTCAACTCTTTCCATCAACAACAGTTACACGTCCATAATGATACACCCAATGACTAGTTTAATTAATGGGGAAGTGATAACTAGCCCCATACTTTGGTTGTGGATTCATGACCTGACAATAACTAAAACTAAGAAAAAGCCCAACCGCCACTATGTATCATTTGGGAGCGAGGCCACCTAATTATCATTCTTCTTTCTGATGCAAAACAGTAGGCAGTCTATTATTACCGTTGAGAGCAGCATGATATATTCGCTTCTCAGCCAGTCCGATATCCGACAATGCTAAATTGCTCTGCAGGTGATCAGAAGAAACATTTGAAACCCAAAATTCTAGCACCAGCAATTCAGAGATAAAACATCTATCATATGGTAAATTCCATGGTGCCGCCACTTTATCAGTTGACATTACTGATTAAATCTATTATGAATAAACTCATAGTTATCCTCTTAAGCAACATAAGGTTTTGTACCAAAATACATACCTCTCTAGCCATCAACCTTCTAACATTCTCAGCAAAAAGTTTTGGGTCCTCCTTTTCTTGCTCATTTGGATAGTAAATGGGTAATCGAGTCACCTCCAGGTGATTTACAAATTGACAGAGAAGAAAAATCACATGGCGTACCTGCAAATCAAGATGATGAGAAATGAGTGGAAACCAAAACTGAAGACGGTAAAAGTGTAACTCTATGATTGCTATGAGTTTACTGGGCCCAGAGTATCTAAGAAGGGGATGCTTAAAAATTCTCAACCGAAAGGGGAAAGTGCTTATATAATGTTTCATTGGTTTTAGCTTGGATTGTGCGCAGAGAACACGTAATTAAACACTCACCCCTGATATTGATTCCCAAGCAGGACTAAACCTCTGGTAAGGATATCTCAGGATCACTGGAAGAACTGGAGCTTTTGCCAGAAAAGCACCCGTCTTGAATGGCAGGAGAAAATCTCCATTAGTAGTCGTGCCTTCTGTAATATAAATAGATATTAACACACGAGTATGCATTTTCGCCTGCTACGAAATGGACTGAAAACTAGTTTTCCTTTGGTTGAGAACATCAAAATGAAAGAGATAATGACCTGGAAAAAGCATCATCATGGGGGCTGATTCATTCTCATGAGCTTCACGAACTCTTTCAGTCACAACAGCTACACAAATAAAAAGGGCCAAAAAAATTAAAATTTGATTAACAAATGAGGAAATAAATACTTCACCACTAACTTAGTTCCACTTAAATAGAGTAATGCAGCTTAACATGCATGCCAATCAGTCATAATGCTTTAAAAAGTGTACGTGAAAATTAAACGATGTACGAGGGAACAATGAATCGAAGATCAGACAGGTTTGACTATTCATATAAGTGTAATAAAAATTTAAAATCTACGTACCAGCAACACCCTTGAAATCAGAGGATTTAGATTCCCGCTGAACATAGACACAACCAAGGCATTTGCTGACAAAAAAAGAAAAACATCAACAAGAATTAGTTTCCTTTTTCATACAATTCAAATTAGATAGGCGACCATAAAAAAAAAAAAAGCGATCACAAACCTGATCAGCCCAACTAGAGGAAGCTTAGCCACTGATCTCTTCACCACCAAATCCAGTACAAAAATTGGAAGTTTGAAAACAAAAATTCAGTCAGTTTAAATACATCAAAGGTCTCTTAATTGCTCAAACTTACTTCTTAAAAAAAAAAAAAAGAATAGTAAGTGAACAAACAAACCTTAGCAACAAAGCTTGGAAAGGAAGAAGACATTTGATACAAGATATCCACATGTGACACATGGTTAGATATAATAGCCCCAGGTCTTCCCGACTCTTCAGCCTGAAAAAGCAAACGAAATACTTGAATTTACCTCAGTTCAACTACAAAGAAATCACCAAATACGATTACAAATCCGATGGAGAAACAGAAATTGAATTGGAAAGTACCTCATGGGTTGACTTGGAATCGAGAATCCGATAGGTCTCCTTGATCCAATAAAACCCAAACACGAAGAGCATGACCCTGGAGAGGAACCTCCCGCACGCGACGATCACCGCCCTCCTCCACCCGCCCATGTGGGCGTAATCCTCCTGCTCCGCCTCCTTATCCTGATCCTGACCCTCCTCCCGATTCGGAGCTAAAAACAGCGTGCAGACCCTACAGATCAAGTAGTAAACCACCAGAACGGTCATGCCAACCAGAACCCTAATCGGCACCAGCGTCACCAGAGAAAGTCCTAGCAGGAACTTCTCCGCCAACGGCAGCTCGCCGCGCCCCATCGTTCCGTACAAGTCGTGACGAACGTACGCCGCGAATTTCTTCTCCAGCTCCTCGAGGCTCTCTCCGACGGCGGCGGAGGCGGAGTGTTCCGGCTTCAATAGCGGTCGGTCGTCCTTGGTGGAGGCGCCGTTGTCGGGGCTGGACCTGGCCGGTTCAGGTGAGGAACTCATGTCCTTGAGCTCGGACTCCATGGACTTGGGCGAAATCGGGATTAGATTTTTCTCTGGACAGCCATTTTTGTGGGTTTCTGGAGATTTTTCCTGATAGAAGGTTCTGGTCCAGAAGTGATTCTATTCTCCTTCTGGTTATTGTTTGGATCTGCCAATCCGGCAAAAAAAGGCCATGGTCCCGTGAAGCTTTTCGTAGACACGGCCAAGTAAGAGAGAGAGAGAGAGAGAGAGAGAGAGTGGGGGAGATGGAAATAGTATGATCCTGAGACTTCGGCCACACTATAGGGGCAGAGGTTTCGCACGGGTATTTAGTATATAGATCTATTGCGGATTTGCTTTCTTAGCCGTTGGATCGGATTTCTTGGCAATCAATCTAATGTGTGGCACCTTGTAGCCGTTGGATTTGATAGCATGACAACAACGCTAACGTGTTCCCGTCTTAAAAATCTACCTATTTTTAATGTCAAGAAAACGAATAAATTGTGTTGGATAAAATCTTATGGACTCGAGAGAATGTCCTAATTTTCTTTTTTTTTTTTTTTCCCATCACCATCTTCACAGAGGAAATGGCATGCGCACTTTTTTTTAATGATTTTTTAATTAACATAATACGCACTTTTTTTTTAATTACGCACTCACTCACTCTCTCTCTCTGTCTCTCTCTTTGTTATTATTGTTTGCTTTTTCCAATACATATATAAAATCTTTACCATCCACCCGCAATCCAAAGCAGAAAAGTAATATGTCGTTCCGTGGATATATTGTATTTAAATATAATATATTGAATATAATTTATGTTTTTAAAAAAAAATATTATCATTATATTTAAATATAATATATATTTAAATAAAAAATATTTAAATTATATTTTAATAATAAATATGTGATATAAAGAATAAAAATAAAGATAAAAAAAGAAAAAAAATATATGATATAATTAATAAAAGTAATAGAAAAAATAAAATAATGAATAGTGATTATATTGGATTTAAAATGTAATGTAATTGGTATTTAAATAAAATATTTTTGTATTTGAAAGAAAATTATATTACATTTAAATACAATATAAAATAAAAGTTTGTATCAATTGTGAGCTAAATATATATTCCATTAATATTATTTAATAAAATGAACATTCTATACCAAAAGAACAAACACATGCAGATCATATCTAAGAGAAAACGACAATAATTTTATGTCGTTTTCTAAGGAATAAAAAACGACACGACACAACCACCTGTAGTATTGTGGGAAAACCACATGAAGTTTGTCCTGCAAAATGAAAAACGAGGGTAGCGTTTGGTATTATTTTTGAAATCTGTTATGTTTTCAAATTCTCTGAATTTGAGATCGTTTTGAAAACAATTCTGAGAACGTTTCTGAAATTGTATTTTGTTTTATTTTCTGAGTGTATGTTTTGAGAAACAAAAAAGTGAAACTGTGTTTGGTTATATTTTTAAAAACCAGTCATTTTATAAGTATTCTATAAAAACATATTTATGTTTGATTTAAAAAAAATTTATTATGAATACCAAAAATTAAAAATTAATAAAATTTTTTAATTGAAAAATGAATTAAAAATTAATAATCATAATATTTAAGTAATTACTATATCAATTAAATCTTAATTAACCATAATAATAAAATCAGAGAAATGGAAGAAATCGGAAAAATGAAATCAGAGAAAACGACTTTTAATCGTTTTCAATTTTACATTGGGAGCAAAGGCGATTTTGGATTCGTTTTGAAATATGTTTTCAAAAACAATACATACCAAACACAATTTCACACCGATTTTGAAATCGATTTCTTAGGAAATCGTGAAATCAGTTTTGAAAACAAAACCAAACACCCTCGAGATGTATATCATCTCTGTGGAAGAAAACTTCAAGCAAAACTACATGGGCAATGTGTTTGTCTAGCAAATATCGTAGACTTGTCGTTTCTTAATGGATGAATAAACATCAGGATGGATTACAGATAAAACGACAAGAAGTTTGCACTGCTAAAGATAAAACGACATGCTGTTCATCATAGGAGACAACTGCACAAAATAACGACATGAAAGTTGTCTTGCAATAAACAGACGAGTCGTTACTCATCACTAAAATTAACATCACAAAGGAAAGACGTGTCGTATTGCAGGTTAAACGACGCCCGTCAGGAGGTTTGGAAAGAGGAAAAACGACTGTAATTCACCTCTAACAGTTACAGAGAGTTAATTCCTTATTATCACCATATTGAACGACATTAGGTCCCAGGCGTGAAGGAGAACTCGGTGAAACAAACGTCGTTTGTTTCTCGCGAAAAAATATATGCGAGAAATGCCAATGCTTCGCAAGGATAAACCAACATGTTTATTTGTTAATGTAAAAGGACATGTCTTTTTCCAGACAATGTCCTCTCTCTGTCTTCACTATGATCTTCTCCTAAATTTCTTCAAACAAAAAACGATAGTCCCATACTCCCATCTAAATTGCAGGAAAACAATTTAGAATCCAACGGTAAGATGAAATTATAATCCGTTAACTAAGAAGGCAAAAAATAAATAAATAATAATAAAAAAAAAAGGACTTCCGAAATATTTTATATTGTTTGTGTATGGTTTTATTCGAAGAGAAATCCAGAGAACAAGAACACAAATAAATTGTTCTCACTATAACCTACCATGGGTGACAATACTAGAGACCTCACTCTAATCAGTCCTCTCGCCCAACAGGCAATTAAATTGTATTATACTGTAATATCATTCATTCAAACCCGAATTTCAATTCCGACAAGTGAAAGGACCAATTATACCTCATTAAGAAGAATGGTCAGTTCTAGCAAGATATCCAACTCTTGTGGGTGCTGATCAGAGCCGAGAACAGCCCCGCACACGACACCGAAAGTGGCCCGAAAAGCAGCCCCTTCCCGTCCCTAATATCCGCCAGAGCCATCAATCCATCGGCCAGATCTTGAACGATCGAGAGTCTCTTCATCAATTTCTTCTCCCTCAGCTTCGCCAACCTCTCGTTCTCTTCCTTGTATCCGATCCCTCTGGTGATTGCGATCCCGATGTCGAATTCCAGACACGCCTCGTCCTCGCGAATTCGATTCAAATCCCTAATTTTCAACGACACGCTTCCGATGTAGCCGATGAACTCCGCCCAGGCGCTGATCTTTTGCAAATTCCGAGAATGTTTCGGGTCGATCAGTCCAGATTTGGCCAGCCAGATGAACTGTTCCACGAAGTAATACAGTCCCTCGCCTCCATAGGCGATCACAGAGAGGGCTAGATCATCCTTCGAGTCGAAGTGCGAGTTCCTGAGCGCGTTCACGTCTTGGACGAATTTCCCGAGCCGGAAGGCTTTGCGGCTGAGACCGACGCTGGACTCGAAGCTCTTGAGGCGGTGGGTTAGGGTTAGGGTTTCGGGGAGGGTGGAGGAGGCGAGGATGATCTTGGTGGCATACCTGGAGATTTTCAGGAGCTTGTCGACGCCGTCACGCTTCGCGAGGTAAGCTTCGAGATGGTTCAGGAAATCTCTGTCGAGTTTAGGATTCGGTTGGGTTGGGGTTTTGGAATCGGAAGATGGGATCAGAGGTGTTGAAGCTTTGGAATCCATGGCATCGTAACGAGGAAAATGATGAAATGACTGTAATTATTCCGTTCTTGTAATGTGGCCGGTCGGTCAAGGGGTTAAGCCAGCACTACTCCCGAAACGGCGCCGTTTTATTATTCTTGTACTACTTACCAATTTTGGAAATTTTCGTCTAGAATAGTGTGCCTTTTATAAGGTGGTAATTTTTTTTTTTAAATTATGTTTTCTATTCTTTGTTATATTATATTTAAATACGATATAATTTTTATTTAAATATAAAAATATTATATTAAAATATTAATTAAATTATATTTTATATTTAATATAGTTATTATTTATTATTTCAGTTTATCTGTTACTTTTATTAATCAAATCATATACTTTTATCTCTTTGTTTTTATCAATCATATCATATACAATATAATTCAAGTACTTTTCATTCAAATAAACATTGTATTTGAATGAAATACAAATATTTTTTATCCAAACACATAATTTCTTCAATATATTATATTCAAATACAACACAAATACAATACATTACCCAAATGCCTCATTAGTGTCTATTTGGATATATGATATAACTTAAAACTTAAATTTAATAAATGCATTGTGTTTGCATTCCATTTAAATGCAATATACATTTGAATAAAAAGTAATTATATTACATTTAAATGTAATGTATGTTTGGATTAAAAGTATTTGAATTGTATTTATATAATAAATATATGATGTGATTGGTAAAAGTAAAGAGATAAAATAGAGAGAGGAAAAGAGTATGTGATGTGATTAGTAAAAGTAATAGAAAAAGTAAAATAATAAATAATGATTATATTAGATTTAAAATGTGATATCATTAGTACTTGAATATAATATTTTTGTATTTCGATGAAAATTACATTGTATTTGAACATAATGTGAATGTAATGTGCTAAACAAACGAGACATTAACTTAATTTAGCCTTTGTTTAGTTTGTTAGTTAGAGATAAAATTTTTAAATTAGAATTGATTGATTTTTTAAAAACTAATTATAATTTTTTTAACTTTTTAAAAATAAGATAAAAGCCGAGATTGAAATTTTGAGTTAGAGATAATACATCAAACAAACCCAATTTTAAAAAATTTGTCAGCTTATTAAAAATTAATTATAATTATTATTGATTTTTTAGAAAAATATAAAACATAATGGTTTAGTTTAAACTAAATTCAAGCTAAAATAGGAAGCTAACATATGCTTAAAAATAAGATTTGAATTTTATATTTTACAATTAAATTGGACACAAGATTATCATCAAATTATATTTATAATAAATAGTGATAATTATTACCAATCAATTTTTATGATCCGTTTTAGAATAATTAGAATTGAATTGAATTGAGTTTTTAAAATATGCATTCGTTTAAAATATATATATATAAAGTGAAAAAGAAATTTAAATGCATTCGGATAATTTATGTATTGGTTAATATTGATATTATTTTGTTTCTCTTAAAATTTTATGTAATTTAAGAAAAAAATTAACTCATTTAAACTTGAGATAATAATTATTAACTTTTAAATTTTAATTTTTAAGCATAAACTTGAAAATGTAAATAGCAATACTAATTTACTTTTGAGGAAAATGATTAAAAAAATATAAAAATGTGATTTCCAATAGCTCCCCAGTCCAGCTTTTGGATGAGAAAGGAAATAATATTTCTAGTTTACAATATGAAGTAAAAATTGGAAATATCAAAACGTCCATTGTGTGAAAATTTTTAGTTGTTTATTAAGCCCTTAAACTGATTTGTTTTTTCTTAACCGAAACTGACAGGTCTTTTCCCTTTTTAGAAAATTAAATAAATTATCAATTTATATACTTAATTAAAAAAATATTATTAAGAAGCATTATTAAGATTAAAAATAATTTATTAATAAAAAGAAGATCTCGTACCAATTGATAAATGTAATTCATTTTTCATTAATAATAATGTTTAATATTAATAATGTCTTTAAGTATTTTTTATTTTAAAAAATAATTAAATTTTTTATTTTACTTTAAAAAATAATTGATGACTAGAAGACTTATCTGATTTATTAATAATTGATCTTTAAATATCAATAATTGATAATTAGATAAAATATCAATTGAGTCATCTGATTCTCAACAATTGACCCTGACCAGATAATATTATATATCAATAATTAAAATTGATTGGACATTTGACCAAAAAAAATTCATTTTTTAATTTAAAAAACTTTGGTTACTAAAAGAACCTTAAAAAACAACAATTTACCAACATATTTCTCTCTTTTTTTTTTATATTTATTTTTGGACAAAGCTGCTTACCTTTATTATTTTCGTTTTTCTATGATTAGAGCTAATAGTTTGTTCGAGGATAAATTATAGTTCAATTCAATAAATTATGACAATATTTTTTTATCTTTTCTTTAATATATATTATTAATTTTAATTCTTTCCAACCTCTTGCCTCCCTAAAGATAATATTTAGTTATTCTTACTTTTCTTAAGCTGGCCGGCTTGGCACTCCATGTATTAGAAAAGAACGTCGTTCGCACATGGCAACTCTAATTTGGTTCTTTCGTCAGCATGCGTTGTCATGTGTGCCAAGTCATCCTTCATTTTGCAAGAGGACTAAAGTCCAACTTCCTGAACTGTTTTACCATCTTTAGCGATGAAATTTTAAACAGAGTTAAGTTGAGAATATAATAAAATTTTAAATTAAAATTGATTAATTTAATTATAATTTTTATTAATTTTTTAAAAAAATAAAATTAAAATTAAAATTTTAAATTTAAACTAATAAAACAAACCAGACTTAAAAATTCTATTTAAAATCTTCATTTTTATTTTAAATTCAAATGATGGTGTATGAAATTTAATATTGAATAAGAAACATTATATATTATTTATTTTTAAAGTTTAGAATCTGTTAAACCTAACATTAATTTTTTATCATTCTATTAGTATGATAGTGGATTCACTTAATAATTATCAGAATAGGATACGAAGACACTACCGATTCTTTATTCTTTATTCTTATGTATAAAAAAAAAAAAAAACTTCTTGAACTGTTTTTATTTTGTTTTATTAAGGGGGCATTTGGAGAAAATATTCAATTTTAATTTTACTCAAATACAATACAATTTTACACCAAACACAAATTTTGTAACAATGCTACGAAAACAATTACTATTCAAAACATTTTTAAAACAATCACATCAACTTTTCAATTCTACTATTTATCTTTACTTTTACCAATTACATCAACTTTTCAATTTCACTATTTATATTTACTTTTACCAATCACATCAACTTTTCAATTCTAAAATACTTTTCATCCAAACACACATTTTATTCAAATACAAAACAAATATTTTTCAATCAAATACAACATTCAAAAAATAAATTTCATTCAAATACAATCAAAATGTAATGCATTTACCAAACACCCCTAAAAAGAGCGTATTATGGCAATTAATATACTTACAGTACTGTGCTGAGCGCTGAACATCGATCCAAAAAATATATATATATACACTACTTTAATGAACCCTATAAAAATGCGGATATTTCAATTATTTCTCAAGTTTATTTATCTATTTATTTATTTTTGACTTCTTTATAGGAAATCATAAGAGTGAAAATTTTTGGTTTCAGATAGGCCATTACTGGTTTACTTGTACTTTTTCAATGACATATATTGAACCAAAAAAAAGCAAATTACTAATATTCAATGGTGATATGTTTCATTTTTTATTTAAGTTTAACAGCACATAGTATATTTATATGTTTTATAATAGCTGATACTATTTTGAAATAATTAATCAACTTCAAAAAAGTATTGAAATAATGAATTACTGATTTACATGCCTTTTTCTAATTAAATATATATTCAGTGATATGTTATTTAACAGCTCTTCTTTTTTTTTTTTAAAGGAGCTCGTACTTAACTTGTTGCCATTTTATCAAGGAACAATTTAAATATATATTCCATATTATTAAAAGCGGAATAAACACAAATTATTCGATAAAGTCTACAAGAAAGAAAGAAAGAAAGAAAGAAAGAAAGAAAGAAACACTCAAAAAAACACACAATACTTAGAGAAGAACTATTTTTTATTTTTTGGGGGTTAAAAAAAGCACATATGCTAGGGCAGCGGCTTATGAGAATGGATGTTCAATTTCTCCATTCTCAAGCTTTCCATTCTTCTACCACGCAAGAAAGAGATTCATATAATGAAGATCCCCTATGGCTGCTCAAAGCCTTGGCCGCACTTCCCTTGAGCTCTTCAGCTCTACTTCTCATTGCCTTCCCTTCCTCGCCTTCGATAATAATCCTCCCAACTCTTTCAATCTCTTCCCTCTTAACTATTTCTTTCCCAGCCTTCACCACCGGCTTAACGGCAACTCCGACATCCTCCACAAGAACCGTCGCGTACATCATCTGCTCCGCATAAAGCGGCCATGCGATCATCGGCAAGCCGTGAGCCAAGCTCTCCAGCGGCGAGTTCCACCCGCAGTGAGACCAGAAAGCCCCGGTAGCCTTATGGCTCAGAGCCGCCGTCTGCGGGGCCCACATCCTTCGTCCTCTCCAAGAACCCCACGGGCAGAAACGCCGCCGGTTTGTTACTGTTGGCTTCACCACCGGCGTTGAAGAATGTTCCCGACGGACTTGCATCTGAAGGAGCTCGTATAACCCAAATGAATCTCTCCTTAAGCCACCTCCGTGCTTTGTCGAGTTGTCAGCGTTCCTTCGCTGCCTAGCGAGACGAAAACTACGGAGTTTTCCGGTTGTTTGTATAGCCGCGTCATAAAAACGGAGTCGGATTCGGACAAGGTTTCGGCGTCTTTGGTGATCGGTCCGATAGTGTGAACCGGCGGTATGTTGATCATTTGGTGGAAGAATGGGTTTTCTTCAATGGCTCGAAGCTTGGCTGGTTGTAGATTCTCCCACGACGACTATAAGAAATGGAACACGTACCATTTCTCATCGTCGTCGTCGATTTTCATGTTGCGGAACTGGTCGAGAAGGTCTTCAGTTTGGACGGGGAGAGCAACCTGGGATCTGGACCGGTTTGGGGAGGTCAACGAACTCGCGGTCAACCTCGGTGTCCTAGGCTTGAAGATACAAGGTAAAAGCGAAGAGAATTGGGGAGGCAGTGAAGAAGGGGTAAACCGGAATGGAAAGCTCTTCGCAGACATCGAAAGCTTGGGAGCAGAAAATGTCAATGACCAGGGCTTTGGGGAGCGTGTCGAGAGAGAGGAGGACGGATTTGGGGCATTTGAGGTTGTCTTGTACGATGACACAGAGTCGGGAAACGATTGGATTCTCTTTGTTGACAAGGCCGGAGATGACGTCAACGGGGAGGGAGGTCGATGACGTACGGTGCCGATGTTGAGGAAGCTGACGTGGCAGCCGTGATCAGCGGCGAGGCGCTTGGCAAACGCGAGGAGGGGGATGATGTGGCCCATCCCAGCTTCAAACATTACACTGGTCTTAGACAGATTACAAAATAGGATTTAATTCTTAATACGTAAATGATAATTTGCTAATTGTTCCGTCTCATTCACTTAAACATATCATGTACATAAAAAATTACATTACAAAATGTCGAATATTTTGTTTGTTGTTACCCTTCCAAATTGCAGAGGAGTTCTATTAAATTGAAATTTGATATTGTCGCGCGGCTGCCACCGATGAAAAGCACGGCGCTAGTTAGCAGATGGCTTTCATAAACTTTTGTATATAAATTAGTGTGGCAAGTGATCAATAGCACCCATCCGGTATCTAATTCTTGCCCAACTCTGGTTTTCCTGTAAAGAATGGTTTAGGTTTACCAAAACATTGTCAAATTAATTGATAAACTGATAGTGGAATGCAACCCTCATTTACTTGATACACCTTTTTTTTTTTTTTAATTATTTTGGGCCGAAATGGTCTAGTTGACACACTACTGATAGAAACTTCATATGTAATTAAATAGACGCATGAGTGCATGTATGTGTGTGTACGTGGGGCTTTAAGATATATATATATATATGTATGTATTTATGTCAGAAGACCGGTGACCACATATTGATCTCTACAAAGTATTTAAAAAAAAAGATATATTTGGGAAATGCAATTAATATTCTTAGGAAAAGTATTTCATCTTAATTGTAACCACACGCAAAAAGGGGAACAAGAAAAAAAAATTCATATACTAAAACTGTAATGTACCATACAGTCATACATCTTTTTAAATATAAATATATGCATGTATATATGAATATATATATATGTTTATTCAATCGCACATATTTTGTGTTCTGTTAGATTTGGTAATCTGTTCTTGACATGTAATTTGTTTGTTGGATTAATAGACATCAAGTTTGTTTATATACTCTAGTTGAATTTGTAGATGTTGAGTTTGGTGTCACTTGATCATATACTCTTTTTTTACATGTATGATATAACTTCGTTTTAATTATTCAAAAATTTTAGTATCAGTACAATTGAATTGCATGTATGAATTTTCTTTTTAAAAATTGAAACACTCCATTTGTGAAAATGATGTAGCGAAAGCGTATGTTAGAACAAATAAACAGTAAAAATTTAAAAATAGTTTAGGCAACATGTTAGATTCATTAAGAATGTTAGGAAAACCATTAAAAATCCATTGGTTCACGTAGAATATCAGAAATTAGAAAGAGAAGAGTAAGCACTTGGAAATTTCCTTCAAATCAACTAATTTCTATTACAAATGGGTGAAAAAAATATAATTGAGAAACTGCTAAAATCAAAAAAATAATAAAATATGCAATTTTACTAAAAATGGATAGTACACAACTGAAAGCGAAAATTGAAACTACTAGAATCATGGAACAAAGAAACATAATCAAAATTGGAATCCAAAATTTCTAGGTCAAATTATTACAAAAATGAAAATTATTAAAAATGAAAAAAAAAGCATTTTTGAATGCGTAAACAATGGAATTTGATCGAAATGTGATGTATGTGGTGACAAAGTAACAAGTTTTGTTCGTTGTCTTATTTCCACCCAAATTTGACATTGTCAACGGATCTCATAAAAATCGTAAAATTGCTTTATTTGGTTTTGGGGTGGTCTCAGTGTGATTAAAAGATCAATTCTTGATGCACCGCATCTAGAAAATTATTAGATGTTTTTTAAGCCCTTAA
The DNA here is from genome assembly GCA_035233585.1 of Antiaris toxicaria. Classification (NCBI taxonomy): domain Eukaryota; kingdom Viridiplantae; phylum Streptophyta; class Magnoliopsida; order Rosales; family Moraceae; genus Antiaris; species Antiaris toxicaria. The sequence continues at coordinate 24,440,964 of CP141160.1, read as the reverse complement.
ATTGATTTTTCCAATCTAAAACTATGCAGGTTTATCTCCTTTTTGAAAAAATTAGGTAAATAATTTAGCTGAACTTTTATTATTTCGAAATATAATTGGTGAACAAATAGTGATCTGTCGGTAAAGATACACTTTGATATCTGTTATTCTAACTATCGAAAAAGTAGTTGAACATTTGACAGAAAACAATTCATTTTTTTCTAAATTTAAAAAACCTCGGTTATTTAAGGGGACAAAACTGCCTACTCTTGGCATGCACTCGAATGACGAGTAATTACCATCGTTTTTTTTTTTTTTTTAATTTTGTTATTCAAAGCATGCATAAGACGTTTTATAATTGCCATATTTTTTGAAGCTGGCTGGCTTAGCAGTTTGCACCCCACATGCTAGTAAATACCGTGATTTGCACATAACAACTCTTATTTGGTTCCTTCGTCAGCATGCATTGTTATGCGTTCCAAGTAAATCTTGCATCCACTATTTCTCAAGAAGATAAGGGGGCATTTGGATAAATATTCAATTTTAATTTTACTCAAATACAATATAATTTTACATCAAATACAAATTTTACAACAGTGTTACGAAAACAATTACTATTCAAAACATTTTTAAAACAATTACATCAACTTTTCAATTTCACTATTTATCTCTACTTTTACCAATCACATCAACTTTTCAATTCTAAAATACTTTTCATTCAAACACACATTTCATTCAAATACAAAACAAATACTTTTCAACCAAATACAACATTCAAAAAACAAATTTCATTTAAATACAATCAAAATACAATGCGTTTACCAAACGCCCCCTAAAAGTCCAACTTAATGCAGTATAAATAGAGGTAGACATGTTTTTGTTTTTAGTAAGTAATATTAAAATCATCAACTTTTTATTATTATTATATTTTATATTTTTATTAATAAATATAATTAATTAATATGATAATATTTTTAATACTTATTAATAAAATAATAATAATTTATATATTATATATATTGATATTCAAAAATTGAATTTAAAGTTGATGTCTTGAAGAATAATAATAATAACAAAAAGAGTGTATACTGTAACAAATATTCTTACACTGTGTTGAACTCCATATAAAAATGTGGATGTCTAATTATTATTAAAGTGTTGTTTAGAGAAAAAATTTCATTTTAATTTTACTCAAATACAATATAATTTTACACCAGACACAAATTTTACAATAGTGCTACGAAAACAATTACTATTTAAAATATTTTTAAAATAATCACATCAACTTTTCAACTCCACTATTTATCTCTACTTTTACCAATCATATCAACTTTTCAACTCTAAAATACTTTTCATCCAAACACACATTTCATTCAACTTGCAGAACAAATACTTTTCAACTAAATAAAACATTCAAAAAACAAATTTCATTCAAATATAATCAAAATACAATGCGTTTACCAAATGCTCCCTAAAGTCATTTACTGATTTACATGCCTTTTTTCTAAAGGTGTTCATCAAATTCATCAATTTGCTCAATCCATTTAATCCATTCCAATCTATTAGATTAGATTAGATTGAGAGACTAACAGATTGATTATGGATTGAGATTTTATCAATCATGCAATTCGTGAACTCAAACTCTATAAATATAAAAACATATATACATTTATAGATATGTATATATTTTCTTCAAATAAAATAGACGTGTATATATTAAAATGTGATTTTATAGACTTGAATATATGAAGGTTAAATTATTTTAAGGTAGTTTTGATTAAGTTGATGAGTATAAATACTTTTTTTGAGTTTAGTCAATATTTGTTTGTTATCATGTATTATAATGCTGCAATTTGGATTATTATATTACAACTTAGCCGATGATTGAAGACTTGAACTTAGTTATATTACAATTTTATTCAACTATTTTACATTTAAGTATTTTATTTTAGTTTTTAAAGAAAACGGATCTAATCTATGCAATCTGACGTTTATAGATTGGTTTTGAAGTCTCACAGATAGATTATGGATTGAGTTTTAATCCAAATATCATGAATTAGTCTATGGATTGAGACCTAATCCGTATAAACCGATTCGTGAACACTCTTACTTTTTTGATGACATATATAAAACAAAAAAATGCACAATAATGATATTTAGTGAATTTATGTTACAGATCTTGCTTTTTTTTTTAATAAGAGTTTAATTTATTGTCATATTAGAGTATCTCCAATGCAATGCTAAATTAATATGTCAATGACAAATATAAGCATTTAGATGAAAAAAGTGCCTCTAGTGTAATACAATCTTTCATACCAAATTCACTATATGTTAAAATTTATGATAAATTTACCACAAGGTATAGACAATATCAGGATTCACATTTGATTCTTATTAGTTATTATCTCAAATAATTATTATAATAATTTTAATTTTCATTTACTTAAATACTAAAGTTTATTTTTTATAACTTCTAAAGGACAATAATGATAATAAAAAATAACAATAACATTAGAAATAACAAAATGTGTATTAGAGTATAAAGTAAAATAATATTATTTTTTATGTTATTTTGTAATAAATATAGCATTAGCATATGATGGTCTTATCAAAGAATAATTTAAATATTCCATATTATTGAACGCAGAATAAACACTAATTGTTCGACAAAGTCTACATGCAAAAAAAAGAAAAAAGAAAAGAAAAGAAACACTAAAAAAAGCACACAACTCAAAGAAAACTCCAAACTTAAGCACATATGCTTGAACAGCAGCTTATAATAATAAATATTCAACTTGTCTATACTTGAGCTTTCCATTCTTTTACCACGCAAGAAAGTGATTCAAATGAAGATCCCCCGTGGCTGCTCAAAGCTTTGGCCGCACTTTCCTTGAGCTCTTCAGCTCTACTTCTCAATGCCTTCCCTTCCTCACCTTCAATCATCATCCTCACAACTCTTTCGATCTCTTCCCTCGTAACTACCCCTTTCCCAGTCTCCATCACTGGCTTAACGGCTACTCCGACAGCCTCCACAAGAACCGTCGCGTTCATCCTCTGCTCCGCGTAAAGCGGCCACGCAATCATGTTCATCATCTAAATGCTAAAATTTGTCATTGGCATATTAATTTAGCATTGCATCGAAAATACTCTAATATGACAACAAATTAAGCTCTTATTAAAAAAAAAGCAAGATCTATTAAATCATAACTGTAACATAATATCATTATTGTGCATTTTTTTGTTCGAGACGTTAAGCCAACTCCGTGCTTTGCTGAGCGAGACGAAAACTACGGAGTTTTGTGGTTATTTGTCTAGCAGCGTCATACAAGCGGAGTCTAATTCGGGAACGGTTTCGGCGTCTTTGATGATAGGTTCGATAGTGTAAACCGGCGGTGTGTTAATTGTTTCGTGGTAGAATGGGTTTTCTCTAATGGCTCGAAGCGTGATTGGTTGGAGATCCTCCCACACGTTGAGGAAGATCCCGGAGGCCAAAGGAAGCCTGCTGACGTGGAACAAGAACCATTTGTACTGGTCGGCTTTCCTGTTGTGGATTTGGTCGAGAAGGTCTTCGGTTCAGACGGGAAAGCAACCCGGGACCTGGAACGGTTCAAGGAGGTCAACGAACTCACTGTCCACGTTGGTGTCCAAGGTCGGAAGTTACAAAGAAAAAGCGAAGAGAGTTGGGGAGGCAGTGAAGAAGGAGTAAACTGCAATTGAAAGCTCTTCGCAGATATCGCAAGCTTGCGTGCAGAACATATCGATGACCAGGGCTTTGGGGAGCGGACTGAGTGAGAGGAGGACGGACTTGAGGCATTTGAGGTTTTCATGTATGATGAGGCAGAGTCGAGTGAGGATTGGAGCCTCTTGGGTGATGAGGCCAGATGTGGGTGGAGGAGGCCTCCGCGGCGATATGGAGGAAGCTGACGTGGCTGCCGTGATTAACCGCGAGGCGCTTGGCGAACTCCAGGACGGGAGTGATGTTGCCCATACCGGGGCTAGCTAGGACTGCCACGTGGGGTGTCGTCGTTTCTGATTCGGCCAAGACCATTCTGTCGATAGGTGATCCCTCCTAGAGTACTAACTGGTGTGCTTTTAGAGAAAGACAAGAGATGAAAAATATGTCGTACCTTTAGTGTTGTGTGCTTCTGCACCATTCCTGCCTCATATATAGTTCGTTTCTAATCCAGCCAAGACCATTTTGGCAATAGATGATCTCTCCAAAGAGTCTCGGCCGGAATATTTTTGTTTTGTTTTTACCTTTTCAAATGTTGAAGATTTTTTTTTTTTGGTACATACGTATTAGAAACACACGCATGGGAGTAAGTAGAGACGGAGTCAAATTTTAAACTTAGTGGGGGTACAACTAAATATAAAAATTATAAAATAATATATAGTATGAAATCAAGTAAAATTTCTGACACTTTTTCAAAATGAAATTTTTATTGAATAAGTAAGATATTACAATTGCTCTTGATTAGTTCTCATTTTTTTATACATTTGCATGAAAATTTCATAGTTAATAATATAAAAAATGTTTTCCCCAACGTAGACTACTAAACTTTGGATATCAATTATTAGGGCATAAGTAGTTTTTAAAAAACCTAAAATTTAAGAACTATAAAAAAAAAAGTATACACTTTTTTTTTATATTTCCCAGTGGAGGCATGCCCCCACTAGGGTCCCCCTCTCTCCATACATGGGAGTGAGGACTTTGGTTGATTTATAAGTGTTTATGATTTTATTTCAATTGATAATTATTTGAAAGTTATAATTTAATTGAGGCCACTTATATATCTAACTTTATTTGTTTTTCTTTTTGTATGTCATGTGATTGTGAGATGTATGTATTTTTTGCTTGTGTGTAAAATAAAAATTGTTGAAGAAAGATCTTCCAAATTGTAATTTGACATCGCCAGTTTTGCCACTGTAAAGCTTGGCCCAATTAGTCACCAAATGTCTTTCATCAACTTTTGATTACAATTTAGCAAGTGGTCAATACCACCCATCTGGCATCTAATTCTTCTCCAACTGTTTTGGTCCTTTCTTTTTTTTCTTGATAAAGAATGGTATAGGATTTCGATGTTAACATTGTCAAAATTTATAAGGTACTGACAGTGAAATGCAATTATACATTACTTGATACGCCGCCGGGGAGGGGGGTGGGGGTGGGGGTGGGGTGTGGGGTTCAGCTTTGTGGGAATCCGAAATAGTATATAGTTGATGCACACTTGTAATATAAGCTTCAATATGTGTAATAGAATAAACGCATGCACTTAGTATAATTGATGCACACTTGTAATATAAGCTTCAATACGTGTAATAGAATAAACGCATGAGTGCATGTATATATTTGTGTGTGTATTCGTGGGGCTTTGAGAGAGACAAATATATATATATATCCAAAGATCGGTTACCCCACATATTCTTGTTCTCTCCAAAAGTTGAAAAAAAAAAAAAGATATATTTGGGTAATGCAAATAATAATCTTAGGAAAAGTATTTCATCTTCTTAATTGTAATATAAGCTTCAATATGTGTAATAGAATAGATGCATGAGTGCATGTATATATTTGTGTGTGAATTCGTGGGGCTTTGAGAGAGACAAATATATATATATATATATCCAAAGACCGGTGCTCCACATATTCCTGTCTCTCCAAAGGTTGAAAAAAGAAAAAGATACATTTGGGCAATGCAAATAATAGTCTTAGTAAAAGTAGTTCATCTTCTTAATTGTAGTATAAGCTTCAATATGTATAATAGAATAGTCTGGTTGGTACACACTTGCAATATAAGCTTCAATATGTGTATTAGAATAGATGCATGAGTGCATGTATATATATGTGTGTGTATTCGCGGGGCTTTGGGAGAGACAAATATATATATATAGCCAAAGACCGGTACCCACATATTCCTGTCCTCTCCAAAAGTAAAAAAAAAAAAAAAGATACATTTGGGCAATGCAAATAATATTCTTAGGAAAAGTATTTCACCTTCTTAATTGTAATATAAGCTTCAGTATGTGTAATAGAATAGTCTAGTTGATATACACTTGTAATATATGCTTCAATATGTGTAATATAATGGATGCATGAGTGCATGTATATATTTGTATTTGTATTTGCGCGGCTTTGAGAGAGACAAATATATATATATATATATATCCGAAAACCGATACCCACATATTCCTGTTCTCTCCAAAATTTGAAAATATATATATATGTATGTATTTGGGCAATGCAATAAATACTCTTAGGAAAAATATTCCATCTTCTTAATTGTAGCCACACACAAAAAGGGGAACAAAAGAAAAAAAATTTCATATACTAAAATTGTAATGGACAATACAGTCATACATCGTTATAAATTTAAATATATGCATGTATTTATATATTTATATGTTTATTCAATCATACATATTTTTTTGTTCTGTTAGATTAGGTAATTTGTTAGTTGGATTAATAGACATCGAGTTATATATATATATAGACACACACGCACTCTCTAGTTGAATTTGTAGATGTTGGGTTTGATGTTACCCGATTATATACTCTTTTTTTGCGTATATAATATAACCGTTTTAATTCTAAAAATATTTTTAGTATCGGTACAATTGAATTGCATGCATGAATTTTCTTTTCTTAAAATGAAACACTCCATTTGTGAAAATTATTAGATGTTTTTTAAGCCCTTAAATTGATCTTTCCTATCCAAAACTACGCTGGTTTATCTCATTTTTGAGAAAATAAAAAAGGTAAATAATTAATCTGAATTTTTATTATTTTAAAATATGATTAGTGAATAAACAGTGATCTATCGATAAGGATACACATTGATATATAATAATCAACTATTGAAAAAGTGCTTGAACATTTGACAGAACAAATCAATTTTTCTAAATTTAAAAAACTTCGGTTATTTAAGGGGGCAAAAAACTTAAAAACGACTAGTTACCTATATATCCTTAATTTTTTTATTTTTTATTTATTTTGAACAAAGCTGCCTACCCTTGGGATGCATTCCAAAGACGAGTAATTCTCACCGTTTTTTTTTTTAGTCAAAGCATGCATTAGACGTTTGATAATTATTACATTTTTTGAAGCCAGCTAGCTTAGCAGTTAGCACCCACATATTTGCAAAAACCGTCGATTGCACATTACAACTCTTATTTGGTTATTTCGTCGGCATGCATTGTTATGCGTTCCAAGTTAATCATGCATCCACTATTTCGCAAGATAAAAGAGGTGTTTTTTAGTTTTTTTCACAAATAATATTAGAAACATTACTTTTTCAATAAACTTTACATGTTATATCACATATTTTTTTATCGATAGGTTTTAATTAATGTGATAGTTTTTTTTATTAAAAACATAAATTTACATGTTATATTATATATTTTTTACCGATAGATATAAATAATTATGTGTTATTTTATATGTTAGATATATATTTAAAAATTAAGATAAAAATTTATGTCCTTAATATTTTTTTATATATATAATAAAAGAACATATATTATAATAAATATACTTACACTGTATTGAACTCCATATAAAAATATGGATATTTAATTATTTCTCAAGTCATTTACTAATTTACATACCTGTTTTTCATCAAATTCATTAATTCGTTCAATTCACTCAATCTTACGTCAAAAGACTAATAAATTGATTATGGATTAGAATTTTCCCAATTTGAAGGTCATGAATTGAGGATTTCTCAATTCGTATAATCTATAAATATGAACTCTATATAGATATGCATATATATTTACAAATATGTATATATTTTTTAAAATAATAAAATATGTATGTATATGTTAAAGTATAACTTTACTGACTTGAATATATAGACGATTAATTATTTTAAAATAACTTTGATTAAATTGATGAGTATGAACTTTTTATTTTAAGTCTAATCAATATTTGTTTGTTGTCATGTATTATTTTGTTGCAATTTGGTTTATCATGTTACAACTTAGCTTATGATTGAAAACTGGAAGTTAGTTATATTGTAATTTTATTGAACTATTTTATATTTAAGTATTTTATATTGTTCCTAAAATAAATGGATTGAATTTGATAATCTAATTTATGTAATCTGATGTTTACCAGTTGGTTTGGGAGTCTCATGGATTGATTATAGATTAGGATTTTTCTAATACAAATGTCATGAATTAGTCTACAGATTGAGATTTAATCCATATAAATTGATCCGTAAACACTCATACTTTTTCAATGACATATATCGAACAAAAAAATGCACATTAATGATATTCGATGATGCCACTACAAGAAAGGTGCTTATAGACAACGGTAAATTTCTTGAAGCCAACAAAGCAATGGGAATTTGTTGTTTGCCGATGTTATCACTAAAAAGGTAGCATCAATAATTTCTTCCACCACATTTTGGATTCACATGCTTGATTAAGAATCTTCTAAAGGGGCGTTTGGATAACACATTACATTTGCATTGGGAATTTGTTGTTTGCCGATGTTATCACTAAAAAGGTAGCATCAATAATTTCTTCCACCACATTTTGGATTCACATGTTTGATTAAGAATCTTCTAAAGGGGCGTTTTGGTGACATATTGTATTTGCATTATGTTTGAATACAATTTGCATTTGAATGAAAAGTATTTGTATTGTATTTAAATGCAATGTATGTTTGGATTAAAAGTATTTGAATTGTATAGTATGTAATGTGATTAACAAAAGAAGAGAGAAAAAAAGGGAGAGAAAAAAAAGTGTATGATGTGATTGGTAAAAATAGTAAAAAAGTAAAAGATGAATAGTAATTAAATTGAATTTAAATTATAATATAATTAGTATTTAAAAGTAATATTTTTATATTTAAATAAAAATTATATTACATTAATATAACACAGTAAGTAAATGGAGTATAAGCATTGAGAAGCTAAAAAAATTATTGAGGAGAAATTTCTTGATACCAATAAGCATCGGAAAGTTAAATAACATTTAAGCGTGCGAATAATGGAGCCCCAAAAATTTCAACCTGTGTTGGAAAAAGGAAAAACAGCACCCAAAAATTTTAGGGGGCGTTTGGTAAATACATTGTATTTTAATTGTATTTGAATGAAATTTGTTTTTTGAATGTTGTATATGGTTAAAATGTATTTGAATGAAATTTGTATTTTGATGAAAAGTATTTTAGAATTGAAAAGTTGACGTGATTAGTAAAAGTAAAGATAAATAGTAGAGTTGAAAAGTTGATGTGATTGTTTTAAAAATATTTTTAATAGTAATTGTTTTCGTAATACTGTTATAAAATTTATATTTGATGTAAAATTATATTTTATTTAAGTAAAATTAAAATATAATTTTTTTATGAAACGACACCTTATCCTGCGTTTGATAAAAACTAGAAATTAAAAACGTAACAGGTTAAGGATGCCAATTAGCATCACAAAAATAGATGACTAAACTCAGTAACGCCAACTGGCATCACCAAAATTGAAAGCCAAATTTAACCGTGTTAGAAAATTTAATGCTCAACTTAGTGACGTGACGCTCGGTGGCATAAAAAAATCGGGCATTTCAGATCTGTTTAACTGTTCTAGCCTACTTTTTGTCAGTCACCTTCTACGATTGTTCCTTACCAAAAATTGATACTCTTCTTTCCATCTCCAATTCTCTTTTATCCATCTCTAATTCTCTCGTCTCATTCTTCATCTGGTCTTCTTCCTATTGATTTGAGGTGATTTCTTAAATCTTTAAACATTCATTTGACTTTCATTTAACTTGAATTAACTTAAACTAAACTATATATTTTTGTTTTTTTTTTGTTTTTTTTGCTTTTATGTAAGTCAATTATAATTATAACTAATTTTTAAAAATTAATTAATTTTTAAATTAAATCAAACTAGATCTAAATTAAATTAAGTATCAAAACAGATGTTTAATTAATGTTGTTATATTATTTTCAAAATATTTTGTAATATTAATTTACTTTTTTTTTCTTTTCTTCTCCATTTGTCTCAAATGGGTGAATATTGCATGGATTGAGTAAGTTTTTGTAATTTTTCAAAATTGAGTGGATTGAAAATATTTTTTATCTACACAATCAACGTAATATAAAAATCAACCTACCCAATTAAGATCGGGTGGGTTGTGTGGGTTCGGCGAGTTGTGTGTTTTATTAAAAAATAATAATAAATGATATTAAAATTCAACAACAAATGAAATTTAAAGAAGAAAAAAAAATTAAACTCATGATAATTTTTAAATAAATTTTATCACATACTTTGCACCAAAAAATTTTCTAATATAATCTCATTAATAGTCTAATATAAAATAAATATAAATTATAAGAATTACCAAAAAAATATAAGGATATTAAAGTAATTAACAGTGTTTTTTTATAAAATTATTAAAAATTACATCAATATTAAATATTAAGTAATGCATTATATATATTCAAATAATTTAAAAAATACCTATAGATAAATATCATTTAGTAAAAAATAAAAAATATATGTAGGTGAATATTAGGTGTGTTAAGTGGGTTTTTAAAATTTTTTTTATCTGTTTAATCAATCAAATGTAATAAATTAATCCATCAATTAAAGTCAGATTGAGTAAATTAAATGAGTTTGGTAGGTGATTGTCCTCCCTACTCAAATATGCCTATTTTACTTCAAAGGGTTCGTCGTCCACTGCTACCACCCTCCTGTACCGCCAACTTTGCCGCTGCCATCCGCCGCCCTTCTAGATCGTCCCTGCTACCGCCGACCACCAGTACTACCGATTTATATCAGAGATTTGGTACTGAAATAAGTTTATTTCTTTTTAAGTTGTTTGATATACAAATTTTGTATGTCTCCGTGTGATTGCTTCTATGGGCATTCTCTTTGCCCGTTTCTTTTGTAATCCCTTTTTTTGATTTTTCTTTTAGATTCGGACATTTTTTCGGTTTGCAGTGTGCCGTTGGAATAGAGTGTAGTGAAGAAGTAAGGAGATAAGCGACGACGATAAGGCGTTCGGCTGGTTTGGCAAAATTCTCACAGAGGACGCCAACAAGTTGGCGGATCTGGAAAGAGGAACAAGACTCAGGGAGAGAAGCTGCCAGAGTGAGTCATCGGAGGAGTAGCAGTTGGGTGGAGAAGAGAGGACAGAGGAGTTATAACTTTCCCAAAAAAATAAAAAAATAATAAGGGTAGATGTGGGAAATTAATTGAAAAAAAGCTCAAAGGACGAAATCATTATTCAACCAAAACGGTGAAAAAATCAATCTTTTTGACAAAAAGAAGCAGCATACATATATTTAAAAATATACGGGCGGGCGATAAATTTATTATATTTATATTATATTTTTTATTGTAATATATTAAATATATTTTAAATTTAGATGAAAAAATATTTATTTTATATTTAAATACAATATATGTTTGGATGAAAAATATTTGAATTATATTTTAAAGTTAAAAAATTGATGTAATTGATAAAAATAAATAAAAAAATAAGATAAAAAGAGAATATGATACGAAAGGATTTCAAAAATTTTCTTTTTAAAATATTTTAGAATAATAAATATATTTGAAATACTGTAAAAAATATATATATTTAAATATAAAATTTTTACATTTAAATAAAAATTTCATTAACTTAAACATACGAACAGTACGGAAAATAAATACATCAGTAATATTTCAACTTACTGTAGCATTGGTAAGTGTGAATGAGATGTTAAAACAATGATAACCTTAGCAATGCGAATGGAGTCGCTAGGCTTCTGCCAGCTGATTCTCACATCTTCGAGACGCCATGTGGTGTTGGTAAATTTTTCAAAATTTAGCGACGAGTTAATTTAGGTATGCAATTTTTGCAACGACTCTAATGACACCTTTCTAGCATTGTTAAGTTAATTTCCTGACATTTTGATAACTTAGTAACGTTTTGATTTTGTTGGCAAACACGCGACTTTTAATAGTGTGTTATATGTTATAGTTATGATTTTACAGATCGCCTCTAATGACGCCTTTCTAGCATTGCTAAGTTAATTTCCTGACGCTTTTGTTAACTTAACAACGTTTTGATTGTGTCGACAAACACACGATTTTTAGTAGTGTGTTATATATTACAGTTATGATTTTACAGATCTTGCATTTTTTTTTTTAATAGGAGCTTAATTTGTTGTCATATTATCAAGGAACAATTTCAATATTCCATATTATTTTATGCGGAATAAACACAAATTATTTGATAAAGTCTACATGCAAAAAAAGAACAAAGAAAAGAAAAGAGACACCCAAAAAAAGCACACAAAAGGAAAACTCCAAACTTAAGCATGTATGCTAGCGCAGCAGCTTATAATAACGGATACTCAATTTGTCTATACTTGAGCCTTCCATTCTTTTACCACGCAAGAAAGCGATTCAAATGAAGGTCCCCAGTGGCTGCTCAAAGCTTTGGCCGCACTTTCCTTGAGCTCTTCAGCTCTACTTCTCAATGCCTTCCCTTCCTCACCTTCAATCATCATCCTCACAACTCTTTCGATCTCTTCCCTCGTAACTAACCCTTTCCCAGTCTCCATCACTGGCTTGACGGCTACTCCGACATCCTTCACAAGAACCGTCGCGTTCATCCTCTGCTCCGCGTAAAGCGGCCACGCGATCATCGGCACGCCGTGAGCGACGCTCTCCAGCGTCGAGTTCCATCCGCAGTGTGACCAGAACGCCCCCGTCGCCTCGTGGCGCAGCACCGCTGTCTGCGGGGCCCACGACGGAACCACCAGGCCAACATCCTTCGTCCTCTCCAAGAACCCCTCGGGCAGAAACGACGCCGGTTCGTTACTATTAGCTTCACTACCGGCGTTGAAGAATGTTCCCGACGGACTGGCATCGGAAGGAGCTCGTATAACCCAAATGAATCTCTGCTTACTTAACTCCAAACCCCAAGCCAACTCCGTGCTTTGCTGAGCTGTCAGCGTTCCTCCGCTGCCTAGCGAGACGAAAACTACGGAGTTTTGTGGTTGTTTGTCTAGCCACGTCATACAAGCGGAGTCGAATTCGGACACGGTTTCGGCGTCTTTGATGAAAGGTCCGATAGTGTAAACCGGGGGTGTGTTAATTGCTTTGTGGTAGAATGGGTTTTCTCTGATGGCTCGTAGCGTGGTTGGCTCGAGATCCTCCCACACGTTGAGGAAGATCCCGGAGGCCAAAGGAAGCCTGCTGACGTGGAACAAAAACCATTTGTACTCGTCGGTCTTCCTGTTGCGGACCGGGTCGAGAAGGTCTTCGATTCGGACGGGAGAGCACCCCGGAACCTGGACCGGTTCGGGGAGGTCAACGAACTCGCAGTCAACGTCGGTGTCCAAGGTCGGGAGATACAAAGAAAAAGCAAAGAGAGTTGGGGAGGCAGTGAAGAAGGAGTAAACGGGAATGGAAAGTTCTTCGCAGACATCGAAAGCTTGGGTGCAGAACATGTCGATGACGAGGGCTTTAGGGGGTGTCTCGAGAGAGAGGAGGACGGATTTGAGGCATTTGAGATTGTCTTGTACGATGAGGCAAAGTCCGGTGAGGATATTAAGGGTGTCGTTGGTGACGGGGCCGGAGGTGACGTCAGCGGAAGGGATGTTGATGACGTGGAGTGAGGGAGGGAGGGTAGGGGAGTGGAGTAGCTGGATCTCAGCGGCGGAGGCCTCGGCGGCGATGTGGAGGAAGCTGACGTGGCAGTCATGGTCAACGGCTAGGCGCTTGGCGAACTCGAGAAGGGGGATGATGTGGCCCAACCCGGGGTTAGCTAAGACTGCCACGTGAGGTCTCGTCGTTTCTGGTCTGGCCAAGACCATTTTGTCGATAGGTGATCTCTCCAATTACTTGAGGTTGTGCTTTTGGAGAAGAGCCTTGTATGAATGAAGATGTGCTTCTGCACTTCCACACACACACACACACATATATATATATATATATACTGCTTTAGATCATATTTGGCTTCTGCCAGATTAATAAAGACATCATTGATTTATTTTTATTCTTTTTTTAATTCCAAGATGGCTCCTTTCTTTCTTTCCTTTTTCAATTCCCCATATATTACATGCATATACTTTGTGAATTAACGAACTGTTGAACTACGAGTTTTTTATCTTATAAAAAGGAAAAATAAAAAGTGGTAACGAAATCAATCGGTTTTATTCAAATATTTTTTTTTTGGTTTTGGCTTTTAGAGGACGATATATAGCAAATATCATTTTAGAAATATATGTCAGAAAAGAAGGAAAAAAAAAAAAAAAGGAGCACTTTAATATAGAGTCGAAACCACCCAACCTGCCTTTTGCGTGCCACTATATACTGGGCCCAGGCAGATTACGAAATAAAATTAAATCATGCAAGTAATCTTAATACGTAAATAATAATTGCTAATCATAATAGATAATGGGCACGAATTCCTTTTGTAATATATCATGTAAATAATGACTTTAGAAAGTGTACCGAATATTTAATTTGTTTCGCTTTCGTCCTTCCAAATTGCTGTTCTTTCAAATTACAATATGCTATGTCGCGCGGTTGCCACTGAAAAGCATGGGGCAAATCATAAGATGCTTTTGTTTAACTTTTGTATGTAATTTGGCAAGTGATCAATAGCACCCAATCCGGTATCTAATTCTTGTCCAACTATATATTCTGGTCCCTTTTTTTCATAAAGAACGGTCTAGGGGTCTCGATAACAACTACAGACAAAGGTATGCTATTTTAATTAATTTACTCGATACACCTTTCCTTCTTTGGCTGAAATAGTCCAGTGGATACAGACTTGTAATAGAAGCTTCATGAATTGTAGACGCATGCGTGCATGTCAGCGTGTGTATTCGTGGGGCTTTGAGAGGGAGACATGATCAGAAGACCGGCGCCCATAATTTCTTTTTCTCTCCAAACGTTGAAACAAAAAAGATGTATTTGGGCAACGCAAATAATATTAATTAATCTTAGGAAAAGTAATTTATTTTCTTAATTTGTAACCCCAGCAAAAATGGGTAGCCTCTCCATATACTGAACTTGTGAAGGATGATAAACATCGTTATAAATATAAACGTGTGCATGCATTTAATAACTCTATAAAATAAAATTATTTTAACATTCTTAAGTTTATATTTTTATTATAATCTGTGTATTTAATTAAATTTCTCCTATAAATTATTATATTTTCTCAATTATGTAGATAAATTTGATGAAAAGGGCAAAAATAGCAATTTGAAGCTAAAATGAAGCACTTGGTGTACCTTGGTGTGAAGTTCATGTGTTTTGAAGTAGACAGGCGCCAAGGCATCAATTTTTGGGTGCCTGGCGCATTAAAATGGGCTCTCCAGTATATTTTCCCGATCGCTTAAGGCTTAGGTGTTGTTTCAGTCATGCCTAGGCGATCGAAACGACGGCCTTGCAAAATTTGTGTGTAGGCGCAAATTATGGTTCTTCAGTCAAACATGCATACAATAATTTGTGCCTGGCATAGAAAAAGAGGGCCTAGATGCCAGTACAAACCTTTTTGAGATTTAAAATTTCAAATTATAAAGCAAGGTATCATATGGTTCAAGACCTATAAATAAGATCTTTTATAATTTATTTAGAGAGTCTTTAGTTGCTGTTCTTAGCCAAAAACCAGAGATGAAAAAAAAAAAAAAAGATTAGGATTTTATTTTGAATTCTTGTTTTAGACTT
The DNA here is from genome assembly GCA_035233585.1 of Antiaris toxicaria. Taxonomy (NCBI): domain Eukaryota; kingdom Viridiplantae; phylum Streptophyta; class Magnoliopsida; order Rosales; family Moraceae; genus Antiaris; species Antiaris toxicaria. Next base: position 24,425,311 of record CP141160.1, on the reverse strand, counting down.
TAGCTTTCTACAAAATTTTGAGAGATTGTATCTTGAAACATTAAAAGAAGAATGAGAAGAAGATTAGTGAATAATCTTGGAGATTTGTGTCACTTCCATAAAAGAGTTTTCTTCCTATTTTCTTATCTTTTTATTTTTATAATTTAAAAATGCTCGAACTTTTGTTTTGTAGATTTTTATTTTTACTTATAAATTAGTTTCTTTTTTAGGGTTAAGAGCTGGATTATGAATATTTGATTTTTTTTTTAGTTTTAATTAATTGATATCTATTCTAATTCATATTAAGTGTTTAATTAGTTCTTAATGTTCATGATTTTCTGGCCAACTATTACATGATTTATTATTCAATTTAAGACTAAGAAATGATAATTGTATTTAACCATGGTTATAATTATCATGAGATTGTCATAAGTTAAAGATATTTATGGAATAACATAATAAATTTTTTATTCTTAATATATCATAGTAAGTTTGGGATTTGAAACCGAGAGGTGATAAATGACTTGTTGTGGTAATTTGTTAATGCTTGAGAAAGATTATCGATTATGTTAGTGAAATTAATTGGCAATGTAGGGATTAGATATTGATTAATTAAGCTAGAGTATTCAAATAAGAATAATCTGGTGAAGTCAAAAATCTTAAAGCTATCTTTTTATTAGTTTTCTCCTATTTAATTTTTTATTTGGTTTTCTGTTAGCTTTTTAGTCATTTAAATAAAATTGGAGTTAATATAATTTCAGTATTTAGTAGTAATAGTCCTTATAAAAATGATATTTTATTAATTATTTTATTACTTGTTAACGATACTATACACGTGCAATTTCGAACGACAGCAGTATGTATGTATATTTGTATATTCCAGGCGATAGCGGAAATCAGAAAAACAAATTTAAGAGATAATGGCTTAGGATTGTTTCTTTTACATATATATAAATTAAGGTTCTATTTATGGACCTCATGCATCACATTGCCTTGAAATTCAAATTGTTTCTTTAACATATATATAAATTAAGGTTCTATTTATTTAACAAAATTTTAATGACATCGTAGCAAGAGTATATATATAATTACTTTGATTAAACATACTAAGCAATGGTGTTTATGTGATGATTATTATCGAAAGGCGCATGATCGTGTATACTTGCACGTACTGTTGACATTGTATTAGATAAAGAAAGAAAGACCGCCGTGTGTATACACACACGCACACATAAATGTTTTTCAACGCTAAAATTTCGACTCTCCTTTGACATATTGTTTTAATTTATTTTTGAAAATTTTTTATAGCGTTTTTTCTTACAAAAATTTAATTTATTCTTATTTAAATCGTGGGTTTAATCTAAACAACTTTTAAGGAGAGTTTGGGGGAGGTTTTGGAGATAATTTTTTTGGGTTGGAAAAAAATTGTTTTGAAAAAATGTATTTGGGGGGAAAAATTATTTGGAGTGAAAAAATATAAAATTAAAATTTATTTTTTAGAAAAAAATATTAATATGGATATTGTTTTATTCTTCTCGAAATTCTATATAATTTAATAAAATCATCTCATTTGAATTTATATATACAAAATTATAGACTTTTAAAATTTATAATTTACTATAACGCTTTAGAGATGTAAATAGTAAAAAGTGATAGAGTGTTAGAAAAAAGTTAGTTTTGAAAATGGCAAAACCTTATCCTCATACTGGGGCTTAGTTACTGATTTGAAAAAATATTGAATGCAATAGCATGCTTCGCATAACATGCATCGCTTTCCCTCTATCATTTTTTTTTTCCCTTTTTTCGGGCTTATCTCCTACATATGAACTTTCTCGTCATCTTTAATTTGACATGTTCATTCTTGTGCTGTAAATATGTAAAATACGTATATATACCAATAAGTTGGAAATCTGGTGAAGAGAATTATACAATTTAGCTCTTTATCTGATACCAGAACCAACTATTACTAGAGTTAATTATGTTACAAAACTTCACAATTAGCATGGGAAGAAGGATTGGGGAAGGTTTTGGGTGGGGTACGTGGGTTCAATTAACCCAAACAATTATAATTTGAGAAATTACTGTAAATAAGTCATTTCATAAAAATATTTAAAATAAATAGCATATTTTAAAAATATTTAAGATATATAACATATTTGTGGTGAGAATTTATTTGATAAACAAGGGCCACCACATTATCTTACTAACGTGGTACACCCTTTGAATAAATTATTGATATTTAAGTATTTGTTAATGTCAATAATATTTTAAATACTTCATTACTATTTTATTTCCTAATAAACTCAACTTATTTGGGTTATTTGGGTAATTATGGTAGTGGATATTAACAAATCACTTAAATATCAAGCATTCATTGAATGAGTATACCGCATAAATAAGATAATATGGTGCATTCAGTCTACTGAAAAATTTCTTATTTATAATAAAGTTAATTTTATCGTAAATAAATTATTTATCATAAATATAAATTTACTGCAAACATTTTACTTAAATAGTATTTTTAAGATGATTTTTATTGTAAATGTGTTTCGTAAATACATTATTTAACATAAATATGCTATTTATCATCCTCCAAAAATTTTCTACTATTTATTTTTATTATTAGAGATTTTTGCCTATTTCCCCTTGTAATCTTTATTATCATAAATATGCTTTCCCCTTGTAATATTTGTTTGTTCTATATATAGAAATGCACGTGCTGCAGCACATGCAATCTTGTTTTTTTTTTTAAATACATACCAAGTAGTACTACAGGCAACAGAAAAAAAAATTATGAGAACGTGAAAGAAGAATTGAGGAACAAGATTTTAACATGGTCGGACAATATGTTTATAAGTTATATCTAGACAGACAACACTTAGGGGGCGTTTGTTTTTGTTCTTGATAATGATTTTTCATTTTCAAAAACATAGAAAATGAAAACGATTTTAAAATAGTGTTTGTTTATTTAACGTTTTCAAAACCGTTTCGAAAACACCGTTTTCAACTATGTTATTTTTTTGGATTTTTTGAAAACGAAAAAAAGTTGTTTTCACTTTTTGTTTTCATTTTCAAAAAATAGTGTTTTTTGGGTTTTTTGAAAATGAAATGGGTTTTGAAAAAATCTAACCAAACAAAATTTCATTTTTATGTTTTTTAAAATATACACTCAGAAAACATAACCAAACACAATTTCAAAAATGATCTTAATACAGTTTTCAAAACATTCTCATTTTCAATTTTTTTGAAAACAGAAAATATTTCAAAAACAATACCAAACGCCACCTTAATGTCTTTACTCCATGTAAATGGCCATCCAGCTCCAAAATTCTCGAGATCCCATTCTTGCTTACAAGAGTGATACTTTTACACTTTGGAAAATTAGCAGATTATTTCTCTCTTGTTCTCAGCCCTGGCTATTTAATTATACATAATCCCTATTTAACTAATTTTCCTTTCCTTTACAACGGCGATAAACCTTACAAGAATAACTCCAATATAATGATTTGCCAGGTAATGAAGACACATCTCTTGCTTATGCCACTTCATTGACTAAACTGATTAACGATACAAAATAATCAACAGTGATTCAGCAACTATAATTTCAAAAAACTTGTCTCTATACCGAGTGTGCGTCCTTTGTATGTTAATTTTTGTGAGTATATTAAACTTTCTCACTTGCAATATCGATGATACTAGACTTCCAACAAAAATAAATAAATAAATAAATAAATAATAGATTATCCTTACTAGAACTCTCTAATACAATTATCTAACTCAAACAAGGATGTAGATGACTAACTTGATTATATTATCCCGATGTTTAAATAGGGTGTCCATTTTCAGAATAGAAAAAAATCATGTTTGAAACTAGAAAGTCTTTTTAGTCTAAATATGAAATAGTGTTTTGATGAGTTAAATATTTCTATTTCTAGAATAAAAAAGTTATTTAATAAAATTAGATTCATTTAAAAAATGAGATGAGAGAAGTAAATGGGAAGATGAAAATTGTCCCAAATTTGGGCTAAACTTTATTTAAAAAGGTTTAAGAGCAGAAAAATTGTTCCAGATGTGAAAAGATTTAATGTCTAACACAGAAATAAAGAAGGCAAATTTTAACAAAACAACCTTTTAATCTATTTTCAGATTAGATTTGGACATACCATAAGAAACATATTTTCTAATCAATCTGTAATGCCCTTCTCGAACACGCTGCTTAAAGTGAACGTTAATTAACTAAATCCTCAAACTTACACAACGGAAAAAAAAAAAAAAAAAAAAAAAACTCTCTTTATTATTAAAACAAATATTGCCAACAAATTTCAAAATCTTTAATCTTATTATGGGACTATAAAACGTATGGTTCAGTCAACCTTTGAAAATCTTAAAAAACCCTATAAACTACATTACAAAAACTGTATAAATGAAAACTCAATAAGTATACCAAACTTCATTTTGAAAAACAGATAGAAATATTAGTAACTTAACGAAATCAGCACAAATTATTCGATAAAGTCTCCATGCAAAAAAAAGAAAAAAAGAAAAAACTTCAAAAGAAACACACAATTATTTAAAGAAAAAAAAATTTTAAAGCAGAAGCAAACTCCCAGAGAAAAAATTTTCGAAAGAAGCACACAAGTTTAAGCAAACTCCAAACTTAAGCAGCTCCGCTTGAACAACAGCATTTGAATCATCAGTTTCTTGATTCTTACTTAATCTTTCCATTCTTTTGCCACGAGAGAAAGCGACTCGTATGAGGATCCCCGGTGACTGTTCAAAACTTTGGCCGCACTTTCCTTGAGCTCTTTAGCCCTGCGTCGCAATGCCCTACCTTCCTCGCCTTCGATCACCACCCTCACAACCCTCTCAATCTCTTCCCTCGTAACTATCCCTTTCCCAGCCTCCGCCACCAGCTTAACCGCCACTCCGACATCCTCTGCGAGAATCGTGGCGTTCATCCTCTGCTCCGCGAAAAGCGGACACGCGATCATCGGCACGCCGTGCGTCAGGCTCTCCAGCGTCGAGTTCCACCCGCAGTGCGACCAGAACGCCCCGGTCGCCTCGTGGCGGAGCACCGCTATCTGTGGGGCCCACGACGGCACCACCAGGCCCACTCCCTTAGTCCTCTCCACGAACTCCTCCGGCAAAAACGACGCCGGATCCGGATCGTTAATGTCGTTACTAACTTCACCGCCCGCCTTGAAGAATGCTCCCGATGAAGTGGAATCGGAAGGGGTTCTTATCACCCAAATGAATCTCTGCTTACTCAGCTCCAAACCCCACGCGACCTCCGTGATCTGCTGAGTTTTCAGCGTTCCTCCGCTGCCGAGAGCGATGAAAACCACCGAGTTCTTCGGTTGTTTGTCAAGCCACATCAAACACTCGGACCCGGACTCCGTCACCGGTTCGGTGTCTTTAATCAGCGGTCCAACCGGATGGACCGGTGGAACAGGGATTTCGTGGTAGAACCGGTTCTCTCTGATGGCTTTAAGGGAGACCGGTTCGAGATCCTCCCACGTGTTAAGGAAAATCCCCTTCGCCATGTGAAGCCGGCTGCAGTGGTACAAGAACCACTTATAATCGTCGATCTTCCGGTTCCGAACCGCGTCAATGATGTCTTCGGCTCTGATCGGTGAGCAACCGGGGACATGAACCAGTTTGGGAAGGTCAACGAACTCGCCGTCAACTTCCCGGTCCACAGTCGGAAGATAGAGCGAGAAAGTGAAGATAGCCGAGGAAGCAGTGTAAAACAAGTAAGCTGGAATGGAGAGCTCGTCGCAGACGTCTAAAACGTCGGTGCAGAAGAGATCGCCGACGAGGGCGTTGGGCTTGCGGAGAGAGAGGAGGACGGACTTGAGGGACCGGAGGTTTGCTTGGAGGATGAGACAGAGGCGGGTGAGGACCGGACAGTCTTCCAAAACGACGTCGGAGATCACGTCGGCGGGGGGGAGTTCGATGACGTGGAGGGAAGGAGGGAGGTTGGGAGAGCGGAGGAGCTGGGTCTGGGCGGCGGAGGCCTCGGCGGCGATGCTGAGGAAGCTGACGTGGAAGCCGTGGTCGGCGGCGAGGCGCTTGGCGAGCTCGAAGAGGGGGATGATGTGGCCCATCCAGGGACTCGAAACCACTGCCACGTGTGGTTTCGCAGATTCTGATTCGGCCAAGGACATGGTTAATTATCTCTGCAAGCTAGCTTCGTTTGTATGGAGAAAAGCTGCTCAATATTGGTACAAACTGATGGTGCTCGTGTAGAGGGCGGGACTGCGTGCCTTTATTTCTTTTACGTTGCGTGTTCCCTCGTGTTATTGGACATAATTTAAGGATTGAAAAAGCAACATTTTCATGTGTGTTTTTTGTGCAAGTTTTTTTTTTTTTTTGAAATTACCGTTATAAAAATAAGTAGTTGGAAAAGCAACTTTTTCATATAATTTTGTAAAAATAAGGAAAAGACGTAGTTTTTTTTTTTTACAGAATATTCACAACATTTTCATAGAAATTTACATAAAAAGTATAGTGTTAAATGATAATATGTCGTGAAAATATTTGCATAAATATATATAATATTCTTGAAAAATAAAAATAAATAAATAAATAATAAATGGTCTGAATGGTTCATGAGTCGAGTTCGGAATGAAATGAAATTTTGAGTCATAACTAATTGACTTAGTTATAATTTTTGTTGACTTTTAAAAAAAAAACAAAATAGAAACCAAAATTTTGGGTCTGAGTCAACGAAACAAACGGAGTCAAAGTATATAAGAATTAGATAAATGATTAACGTGCTTTCATTTATGGATTAGAAATAAAGAAAAAGTTCACTGGCAAGGAGCATTATTAATAGGCTTTTATATAACTACAAATTTACATGTACAAAAATGATAAATTACTCAAAGATATGGAATCCTTTAAAATCAATAAATTTTTTATTTTCTAATATTAAAATCAATATATATAAATTCAAACTTTTTATGTTACAATCAACTAAATAAAATACTGAAAAATATCATAAAAGACAATTTTAATGAATATATGATAATAATATCAAATCTCAATGCACCAACTTATGTTAAATACTTTAAGAATAGTTTTGAAAACCTTACATGCCACACTTAAATTCACGTAAGTTTCACAATAGATTGGTTTCTACAAACTTCACACGTTAAGCTCAAAGTCACGTGAGTATCATAGCTAAGGTTTCAATTTCAAAAGCTTCATGTACCAAACTCAAATTCACTTTGAATTTTACAACACCGACTTCAATTTGATTCAATAAAACAAATAAGATTATGTATCAATAAGATTAAGAAATCAAGGACCAAGAGATCAAAAGGATCAAGGGAGCAAGTAAAGATCAAGGGATGGAGAATGATCTTCTTTTTTTTTTTTGTTTTTCAAATTCATTTTTAAATTCGAAGAGATAAGATGGGGATTTACATGGCGGTAGTGACTAAGGCGAAGGCAATGGTGATTATGTCAATGAGCTTGCAGGGGGAACAGAGCCCTATGGTAGGGGGACCAGAGTTCCCATTCGTAATGAAGCTAGCCTTCAGCCTTACGCTTGTTCATAAAACTTACTACGATCTGCTTTTTACTTCTAGGCTCTTCTTTTTTCTAGCCCTCTCACACAATAATGAAGCACATCATCACAACCTCAACCACAACAATAACAACACAATAATAACTCACCCACTTGAGGAGGTCTCAAATTAATTTATCATCTGTCCTCGATGATGATCAGAATAACGTCGCCCTTTACATGTTTTTCATGCTTACTCCTCAATTAATTTCATCTTTAATATCAACCCTCATTTTTTAGGTAAGTACTTTTATGTATCTTTTATTTATTCTTACATCTTCAGATAATTCACATGTTATACATATTAATTTAATCGTCACCTTCATATTTTCCATACACATCTCTTAAATGTTTTCAATTTAAATGATTCTCTCAGCCGGAGTGTGCATACCATGAAATCAAGTAGATCCAGATTACTATGGGCTAACCAAAAAAAGGCACGAAAAATAAAATAATTATTTCCGTTTTTAATTGATATTTAGTGATCGATTTTTTATAGCAATTTTACAATGGAAAGACTAAAGGCCAACAGTGGATTAAAAAAAAAAAAAGCAAATGTTGAGCTTGATGGCCTTGATGCATACATATATAGTCCACTACAAGACTATAATTTCACATTTTACATAATTTATATTATATTTCACAAATTAATCATTATATTCATTTGATATCTACTTTAATTTAATATTAGTTATCTATTGGATTTTATAAAAATAAACTTCACTTTTTTTATGTGGATTTGTAAATCATAAAAGTTTTTTCGAAATTATAGATTTGATCTATAAATGAATAAAAAAATGGTTATCTCATGAAATGTTAAAAGTGTATATATTATTGTTAAATTTAAGAAGTTTCCTTTCTCCTTTTTTCGCTATATGAAACTGGTTCACTTTTTTTCATTCTTTCATTGATAATCTTTTAATTATTGGCTTTTGATAATACTGAAAAGGACAAAAGGCAAAATAATAGATTAAAAAAAAAAAGCAAAACCATCTTCTTTTTTTTTTTAAATATAAAAATAATTTTTGTAATATGATTTTTTTATTTCATATTATTGATAAAAATTATTATTTTAAACTCCGTTTGATAAATGTATTTTTCCACTCACTTTATTGAGTTACACCCTTGTTGGGTTCCGCAAGGCAAGGAAGCATCTCGATAGGTCCGCAACCTATGTTGTGGTTGATGTCCCAGCCGAGCTTTAATTCCATACTCTGATAGTGTGGGGGACAATTCATATGCTTGGTATTTAAGTAAGTCTCACGTCGAAGTCCTTCACCCCAGAAATGTGAAAATTTCCCTTCTGTAATTCATAGTTTTAGTTGTATTTTAATGCAATGTGTGTTTGAGTAAAAAATATTTAAATTATATTTTAATAATGAATATGTGATGTGATGTGATGTGATTCATATTTAAATTGGTATTTAAATTGTATTCATATGCTTGGTATTTAAGTAAGTCTCAAGTGGAAGTCCTTCACCCCGGAAATGCAGAAATTTCCCTTATGTGATTCATAGTTTTAGTTGTATTTTAATGTAATGTATGTTTGGATAAAAAGTATTTAAATTGTATTTTAATAATGAATATGTGATGTGATGGGTAAAAGTAGAGAGAAAAAAAAGAGAGAGAAAGAAAATATATGATCTAATCAGTAAAAATAATAGAAAAAGTGAAATAATGAATAGTAATTGTATTGGATTTAAAATGTGATATGATTGGTATTTAAATATAATGCTTTTGTATCTAAATGAAAATTGCATTACATTTAAATATAATGTGAAAATTGCATTACATTACATTACATTTAAAAAAGGAAAGAGAAAGAAAATATATAATCTAATAAGTAAAAATAATAGAAAAAGTGAAATAATGAATAGTAATTATATTGGATTTAAAATGTGATATGATTGGTATCTGAATAAAATACTTTTGTATCTGAATGAAAATTGTATTATATTTAAATACAATACAAATGTAATATTGTTACTAAATAAAGGGTTAATTGTTTAATAAATTTTTTAATGATCTAATTTATTAGGAGGAGATATTCTATTATGCTTTGTAAAATTTTTTAATGTGACCAATTATAGATCAAACTATTAATGATCTAATAATTGAAAAGTAACTTCTATCCATTAAAGGCAAAATTAAAAGTTCTAACGTAAAAATTTCAAAACAAAGAAAAAGTAATGAATGTTTAAGTTGGCGTCCTTAATGGACTGAACGAAACAAAAGCTGCTATAACGTTCTTTACAAAAAGGATAACTAAAAAGGCGACCAGTGTCGTCAAGCAGGACCGCTCAAACAATTATGTAAAACAAATATCTGTTTTTAGTTTTTTAAAGAAAAACATTTTAATGATAAATGATTTTTTTTTTCACATCTTTTTTATTAACAGGAAAAAAAAAACACAACATGATAAAAATCCAAGTACATCAAAATAGGGGTGAAAAAAATATATTATGACCTGACAAATTCATTTAATTTATCTAGTTTGATCTTTTGATTTTTTATATTAGATTGATTAGATAGATAAAAAAATTTTCAATTCACTCGATCTGCATTCAGTGAGTTGAAAAAAATCCCAAAAACCTATCTATATCCAATATTCACCTTGCGCCCCCCCCCCCCTAAATGTTTGTTTGGATGAGGATTCTATTTTCAAAAAGAAAAAAAATTCCTATTTGAGACTAAAAAATATTTTATATTTAAAAGTGAAAAAGTGTTTAGATAGATAAAAAAATTTATATTTCTAGAAAGTACAGAGAAGAAAGTCTTTTCAAATGTTAAAAAAATTTAATGTCTAGCACGAAAAAATAAGCGGACTAATTTTAGGTAAACAACTTTTTGGTCCATTTTTAAACCATTTCCAAGTTTAGACCCCATCTAAATAAATGCTAAGCTTCTGTTTGGATGGAGTGTTTATTTTCAAAAATTAAAAAAAAATGTATTGTTTGAAACATGATTTTTTTTTTCCCTAAAAGTAAGATGGTATTTGGATGGGTGCAAAAATTTTCATTTTTAGAAAAAAAAAAATTCTTTTTTATATACAAAAGTGAAAATTTTTTAATGCTCAAACACATAAATTTAGAAAGCTCTTTTTTTCATAAACGAACATTTTGGTCTAAACTTGTGAAACAGACAAAGGCTAAGTGTTGTTCAAATTATTTAAATATATAGAATGTATTACTTGAATATATAATATGGATGTAATTATTGGTTGTTTTGTGAAAAATACTACTAATTACTTGCGTATCCTTATATCTCTTGGTAATCTTCATAACTTATATTTATTTGATGTTGGATTATTAATGAGATTATATTAAAACTGATTTCTTTATGCATAGTGTGTGATTGAATTCATTTTGAAGAATATGTTATGAGTTTAGTTATTTTTTTCCCTTTAACTTTTTCATTTATGATTAAATTTTTAGAGTTATTTTTTTTAAACAAAATATATAACTTGTTCAACCTAATCAATCTGATCCAACCTTAATTAAGTAAGTTGGTTTTTTATATTTAGTTGATTAATTAAATAAACAAATTTATCAACTTACTCGATCTTAATAATAGATAAGTTGAAAAAATCTTAAGATCCACCCAATCCAACTAATAAAATGTCAATCTACATACAATGAATGGACATCTGCAAGAGCGACCCTGCAATCGTATTTTTTCCACATTTGACAGTTTCTTCATGGAATAAGAAGTACAGTATTTTCATCTTTCAAAAAATTTACATAATATTATCATCAATATTTTTCTTTTTTTTAGGATCACAAATATTAATAGAACTTGCCCAAAATATATATATATATTAATAGAAGTAGAAGTAAAATTGTTTCTAATTATAAGATCTCTAGTTTACGTGTTGATTTCATATTTTTCCATTATTTTCTCGACATTATTCATCAACCAATTATCAAATACGTTATTATTATTAATCCATACCATCATTTATTTGTCTTCTAATTCATTTAAATTATTTAATTAAAATAAATGTATTTTTTAATTTTCTCCTTAAATTTGGTAATGACAAAAACTTCAACTATTATTATTGCAAGATTCAATGTGGCTCTAGTAAAATTTGAACTCATGATTTTATTTTAAAGTCCTAACGTAAAATAAACAATGATCTTAACATAAATATGGAAGGAAAATTACCTGGAGGCCCTTCTCCAACATGGGGCCTCGGACAGTTGTCTATGTATCCTTAAGATCGAGTCTCCCCTACAATATGTAAACAAGTATAAAAAAATTGAAATAAGGAGTTAAAATTACTAGCAAATATGGGACTCCTTTGCAGGACTTGCTTTATTTATTTTTATTTTTTGGTGTGCTTGGGTAAACGATTTAAACAAAGCATTTGGTTTAATTTCATCTTTTTAATTTTAAATTACTACAATATAAAACACTGTAACATAAAGATTTTGAATCATGACAATATAAGTTTAAAAAACATAACAATAATCACAGACAAGTTAATTTGCGTCCCCTTCCAAAAAAAAAAAATTCAAGATTTCATTTATTCTTTTCTAAGGTTTTCTTTAGTAAACACATTATGTTTAAATTACGTTTGAATGCAATGTGTATTTGGATAAAAAGTATTTGAATTGTATTTTAATAATGAATATATGATGTGATGAGTAAAAGTAGATAAAAAAAGGAGAGAGAAAGAGAATTGTGATGTGATTAGTAAAAGTAATGAAAAAAAATAAAATACTAAATAGTGATTGTATTAAATTTAAAATATAATGTGATTGGTATTTAAATGGAATGTTTTTATATCTCAATGAAAATTACATTATAGTTAAATATAATGCGAATGTAATGTCTTAAGCAAACGGGGGTAAAATCTGTTTGGTAACATTCAGTTGCCACATTCTTATTTTTATGGAGTAAATTATTCAACAGAATATTACATGCAGTGAAGTATATTTGAGATCTTTCCTTGGGCCGTTTTGGCTAGAGGAGCATCGCTTGTGACTCAGCGCAAAAAACTGTGATAATGGTGCCGGTCTCCTACAGTTTTAATAAAGTTTAATTTTGATGCTTTCCTTTGACATTGATTTTTCTGGTTAGTGGTGGCAGCAAGGGATTTTGTTGGTGTAAGCATGCTGAGAGAGGCTACGGCGCCTCCGTTAACAGCGGATGTTGCGGCTGACTAGAGAGTGTGAGGGAGCCTTGATTGGTTGGCGGATTTCGCTGAGGATTGAGTAGTTCCAGTGACTAGGTTTTCAATCCTCTTTTCAATTGGGTATGAAGAACTGATAGTATCGTCACTTATGCATTTAATTTGGTTTGAAAACGGACACCCCCTCTGCTTTGTACCACTTATTTGACTTCATGTAAGCAGTTTCTCTTCCCTTTTTATCTGGTTTGCTTTGTGCATAGCCGTTTTTTTTTTTTTTTTTTTTTTTTTTTGAGTAACAAATGCTATCATATATATATACACACACATATACATATATATTTGAACTTCTAATGGGGTGACCCGTTAAGGAAGGTATATATATAAAGGCGAACCATGACCCTCTCTTATCTAATTATAAAATCAAATAAAACAAGGCATAATTTTTTAAGAAGGCATTCACCAAAAATAAAATAAAATTAAGAAGGCACAAAATTAAAGATAGAGATTCACGTGACATATTTACTAAAAATTTTTCTAAAGAAGCAGCAGCACCAAACAGAGCTTAGGCCTGGAACACGAAACACTATAAGCCCAAATGGCCTGGACCGATCTGGGCCTCCCTCCAAAGCTCCCATCACTTTGTGGAAAAAGAAGGCCCAGACCATGCTAAGGGCCCGTTTAGCATTGTTTTTGGAGATTGCTTTAAGTCAGGAGTATATGATAAATTTTACTTTTACCTAACAGATTCTAAAAACTATTATAGTATAGTAAAATCGGATAAGTAGATTAATAATTGCTTTTACACAGTAACATGTACTGTTATTAAACTAATTTATCAAAATATTCTTAATAGTAAATAATAATTTTAATTTACACACTTTATTTATCTTCATAACAAATAATAAAATTACATTCTATATTATAAAAAATTTAGAAATTCTTTACATCTTAAAATAATTTCAAACTTTAAATAATAATTTTGTAACTTATTTTATTATATTTAAATAAAACTAGTATTATTATAATTTTATGTGTGCATGGTAAATATTTGAAAAAAAAAATGATAGTAAATAATTTCTAAAAAATATTTTTGTTGTTAGAATTATTTCTATTTTATAGGAGAAAATATTACTATTTGAATACGTCATTTACGTAGTTAGGTGTCAAAGAAAAATATAATATGTCATATTTGGTTATTATATGTAAGCACAATAATTTTATTTATAATTTACTAAATACCTAAATTCTACTTCTGATATTTATAGTAACTTTAAAAATTTACCAAATACTTATCTGTTTTTAAGTGTAATAATTTTTGACTCACAACGCAGTTACGGTAAAAATTTTCTATAGCAAAGCAATACAAAACTGGTCCAAGAAAATTCGATACATGGAAAAGGAGACGAAAGCCATGTAGCCGTTAGCAACGCACCATCAAAATCGTCCCCTCCAAAGCTGGTGTGGGAAAGAAGAAACTTTGGATTCTTTTACTCAACGGTAAGGAACTTCCCCACCAAGCCTAAAACCATACATCACACGTAACCTCCCCATTTTCTCTCACATTACCAAATACCAAACGACTGCGACTCTCTGCCTAAGCTTTGGCTTTCCTTTTTTTTTTTTTTTTCTCTCTCTCTCTTGTCCCATCCTAGTTAGTAGTTCACTTTGAATAACCGAAACACGATGTCTTTAGTCTGACCTCTCTTGTGATATCTCGCTATCAAACCAGAGATCACGACACAGCCATGATAATTAGATAATGCAAAACCCCTTGTCGTAATTATATTTTTCAACAACTCATTATATGCCTTCTGGTAACTATATTTTTTAACAACTAACTTTGATCATGTTTTGGTTTGGATAATATGGTATTAAAAGGGGGGACCAATTCGACCTTTCCTTGTTATTTACGAAAGGTTACTATTTTCTATTTTAGAAAAATAGCCATTTTTTTTTTGTCTTTTTTACGAAAGGGACTAAATTATTGTTTAAATATTCTTCTTTATTATTCGTGACAACCAACAGAAAATAAGGATTTTTATTTTTTATTTAAGGGAAAAATCGGATTTTTATTTAATGAGCTTTTGGATTGATTTATTTTTCTCCTAGGTTCAATATTGTTAAAGCGTCTCATAATCGATTTCTAAACTATTAATTTCTCCTAATAAGTATTTTCATTCACAAAACTGTTAAAACTAGACTGTAATTATTACTTGAACATCAAATGCATTTTAATCAAAATTAATTTTACCATTATACTGTTTGAGCACTAACCTAGACCAAGATACCAATAAAAAAAATTGACTAATGTAATTATAGTTTAGTTTCAAATAGTATTTTATAGTAAATGATTATTGTAAGATAAATTAATAATTTAAGTATTCAATATCTAAAATAAGATTGAGTCTATAGGTCAGATACCGAAAACGAGATTAATCCTTGGTTTTCTATTATCGACACAAATTACATCACAAACTTAACTAATAATCAGAGAAGATGAAATTCAAAGTGGCTTATAATTCAGTTACCACCATTAACACTAATGCAAGCAGCCATTGCCCACAAGCAATGCAATGCCAGAGTGTTCTTCTCCCTCAACACTAAAACGCACGCATGACGCAGTTGTGCGGCGATTTGAATTGAATGCAGTTGGAGGGGGGCAAAATCGGTATTTCATAAAGTGAAGCGTCACTTTCAAAAACAAAAGAGGTAAAAGTTCACCGACACGCATGCAAAGTCACCGGCTTTCACCGGTCACCTTACCCAATCCAACTTTCCTGTTTTAAATCCTCACCAGCCCGTTCGTTTTTTCCGTCGTCTTGCGTTCTCTGCTGCTCCATTTCCTCTCTCTCACTCACTCCATTATTCCTTCTCTGTTCTCTCTTCTCTGCTCGGTGCTTCTTCCAAAATCCGACGAACTTCGCTTTTTACCATTTTAGCCTTCTGTTCTCCTCCAATTTTCGAAACGAAGGACTTCCAAGAGCTGAGTACTCGCAGTATTTTAGGGAAATGTCTGTGGCGACCAAGCTTCACTCGCCGGCCTGCGAGCCGCGAGCGATTCTCGGCCCCGGAGGCAACAGAGTTAGGGTTCCGGAGGACCCGAAGCGCAAAGGCGAGGCCTTGAAGAAGCCGCAACAGAGGCTGAGGAAGCCGACGGTGGTGGTCTCCGAAGTGCCTCAATCCGCCGTCCGGAGCGATGGCTCAGTCGATAGTTCGTGCTCTTCCGACTCGTCCTCCAGCGGCTCCTTGGCCAAAACGGTGAGTTCGAAGAAGACGACGTCGCCGGCGCCGGCGCCGGTGAGGCGTAAGGGACGGAAGCCTGTGAAGGTCGTTCCCGACGGCGTTGAGGCCGAGGCTCCGTCGACGAGGATTCTAGGTCCGCCTAAACGGTGCGATTGGATCACACCTCACTCTGGTAAGTTAGTTATGCTTTTCATTATTGATTTTTTTAATTACTATTCTTTATTTGCTTGAAGATTCCGAAATTGATTTCTAGGTCTAAATTAATGGTTTTTGTTGTTTGGAATTTACACTAAGAATAGAAAAATTTCTTCACTGAGAAACTTCTTGATCTTGTTCGGTAATTAGAATTTTCAACTCTGGTATTCCGAAAAGAAAAAAAAAAAAAAGAATAATGCTAAAGAATTGGCTGTGGAGTGTGAACTAATTGCATAACGATACAATTTGGTGGGAAATAGTATTGGTTGATAGTTCTATAATTATGGAATATGATTAAATGTAGTAAAATACGGAAATGCCTAATGAATGTGGATAAACAGGGAAGAACGTGCAGAGACTGTCGGTGAAATACACTATTTTAAAGCGTGCGTTGGACTGTAGCTGAAACTGAACGGTTTAATGTCTTTTATAAGACAGCATGGTTACAACTTGACTAATATTAATGGTTATTTGTGTATAATTTTGTTAGGTTGAGTTTGGTGTCTTGGGCAAATTAACTCCCAGTTAAACATGAGAACATTTAGGGAATTTCATCCTAATTTTGCGTGAAAAATAGTTTCAATGAAGATGTCAAGTTTTCCAAGCTATAGCTAGGAGGAATAAAATCTCCAACAATTTAGTTTGTGACCAACTCTAATCATATAGACCATAGTAATAACTAGGTATGACTTTGTAATAGGTCCAACTAGCAGAGAAGATTCTTTTACTTTCGCATCTAATTACTCTATTTTTAGCTTGTGATAGAGACATGACTACTGCATTTAATTTGTCAAGTTAAAAGAGATCTATGCGCCTTCAGATAACAACTGTGTTTCTTGAAGAAAACACGAAATTTCTTCTTTATTTTGTTTAAAAGGAAAAATAACGCTTCTTCCAACTTGAAATTAAGTTTTGTGGAAAGAAAGCTGGCTTTTACTCTCTCTCTCTCTCTAGCATAATTGGTTTTCATTAGGATAATAGTTCTATTAGCTTAAGATTGGTTTCTTAGTGATTGATGTCCATGAATTTGAAAGAATAACTTGTTGGCAGAAACTTTGAATGATGAGTGATTCACATGTGCCCAAATATAGCGTATTTCGTTTGTTTGACAAATTTGGAAAAAATTAATATGCCGATTTAGTTGAGGTTTCTTATATGGGGATTTACGTAAAGTTGTATGGGTATTTTACTTTTGACAGACCCCATTTACACTTCCTTCCATGATGAGGAATGGGGAGTTCCGGTTCATGATGATAGAAAGTTGTTTGAATTGCTAGTCTTTTCACAAGCTCTAGCGGAACTCACTTGGCCGGCAATTCTAAACAAGAGAGACACGTTCAGGTATTACCGTCCCCATTTCCTCTGCATACTTAAACTCTAAGAAGAAGGGTATATTTTAGCATACGTTTGATGTCTGTTGTTTGTTCCCATTTGACAGGAAACTTTTTGACAATTTTGATCCTTCATCTATAGCACAGTTCAATGAGAAGAAGCTGCTGTCCCTAAAAGTTAACGGCAATCTGTTGCTGTCTGAACCAAAGCTTCGTGCAATCGTGGAGAATGCTAAGCAAATGCTAAAGGTAATTGAGATCAGGTTAATATTCTCTCTTTTATTTGTCCTACCATGGAAAAATGCTAAGCAAAATGGAAGGTTTTACTGGAGAAATTTCTTATATGGTTCCTTAATAGGATTTCTTATTTTACACTATTGATAGAAAAAAGCAGTTAACCTTTAGATTAAATATTTAATGGTTTGAATTTATGTTTAAAATTTAGAGCACGCAACACATAATTGCTCTTGGTTATTAGATCTGACAATTACAAAGAATAAATGGAACAAATAAAACATCAAGTCCTACATATAGTGCATAAGTAAAGGTTTTACCGTAGAAATTCTCTATTTGTTTTAGTAGACTGATATTTTGCCTTTCCCAATTTCGAAAACCAACCCAACAACCACCCTCCATAACTTGCAATTCCTAACTTCAACTTTGATTGCATTCATTATTGGAATTGCAACATCAATCTTGGTTGCATTCATTATTGACAGCAGTCTAGAAATTAAAAACCAAGCGCAGAATGGAGGTGTAACTGTTTCGGAAAGTTTCCTCACTTTCAGGAGACTGAGTTCTCTCAGAATTAAATGTTTCCATGTGATTCACATTCCTATGCAGATTCAACAGGAGTTTGGTTCCTTCGGTCAATATTGCTGGTCCTTCGTGAACCAAAAGCCCATCAAGAACGGATTTCGTTATGCACGTCAAGTACCAGTCAAATCTCCAAA
Organism: Antiaris toxicaria; assembly: GCA_035233585.1. Classification (NCBI taxonomy): domain Eukaryota; kingdom Viridiplantae; phylum Streptophyta; class Magnoliopsida; order Rosales; family Moraceae; genus Antiaris; species Antiaris toxicaria. The sequence goes on along the minus strand of CP141160.1, from coordinate 24,406,903 downwards.
AGCGGATGTTATAAGCAAGGACATGATGCAGAGAGGCTTCCGTTGTGTGGGCCCAACTGTGATTTACTCATTCATGCAAGTAGCAGGCATTGTTAACGACCATCTCTTGTCCTGCTTCAGGTACGAGGAGTGCAAGATTAATGTGGAAAAAGATTCAAAGCCTAAAAACGACAAGCCGGCAACTCTAACCGAAGCTCTGGAGAAGACTAGCTTATCTACCTAATGACGGAATGGAAAAAAAAGAAGAAAAAGAAAATAGTTGCTTAGTACTAATCACACATATCCCACACAACTAGGAAATCATCAGGAGGTGAAAAGCGTAGGTTGTGCAGCTCTAGGTTAGTGTTTATTACCTTTGATTTGACATGTTCTGTAAGCAGCATTTGACATATTCTGTAAGCAGCATCAAACCTTGTTATGCTACACTCATCATTTGGCATTCCTTAATAAAGCTTACTATTATGGAAAATCATTTGTAATTTGGAAAAGTTTTTATATATAATTACTGGCTGCTATGATTATTATCGAGAATGATGTTTTTCTTTTTTTCTTTCTTTCTTTCTTTTTGTGTTTTTGGGTAATAAGAATGATGGTTAAGATGATGTACCGGAATTAAAGTTGTGGGAATGTTGGTGCTTCTGCTTTTATATAAAACGTCGAAGAATGATTTGAACCAACAGAAGGTACCTGCCCCATATGACGACAAAGTGGCTGGCTAAGCTTCACTTATAACAACTATTGCATTTAAAGCTAGATGACTTTGTTCACCCTCTAATTTAGTATCCAACGAACGAATAGGAACATGGGGTATGTCGGGCCTTGTCATTAAAAATGCCAGCCACCATTGATGGTTCAGGGAGCAAGGATATCATAATCCAACCAACTTTGAAGAGAATGTAGTCAATCAATTGGGAAGCTAGGCCAAAGGAGAACCCATTTTTTTAAAATATATTTTAATTTATACTGTGAAGCGCTTAGAGAGAGAGTCCTATTTTTATATATTAAAAAAAAAAAAAAAAAACTCCACAATGGCAGCAATATCTACATGTAATTCTTGATAAACATTTCAAACAATTCAAACCGGGAGGAAGGGAAAAATAAAAATAAATAACAAGAAAAGAATTCACCATCGAATTCAATTACTTAAAAGAACCCAATCTGGTTTAAGATGTGTAGATTTTTGCTGAAGGGATTGAGCCAGAGAACTGGATATGCGCTTCAACACTAAGCTGAAATTAGGCAACAAACCAGCAAAGGAAGTCCTTTTTCTTTTCATTTTTATAACACAATACACTTTTGCCGGGGGCTTCAACCCCGGGCTTTCCCGCTTCCCAGTGTGAGCTCCAAGTCATCCAATCTGACCTCATGAATCCTCTCTCCAACCCACGGTTTCACCTGTCCACCCCCAAAGTCAAACTCTGCTCTCCCCGCCTCGGGGGCTGCATTGATCTGTGAATTTGACTGCACAGCGGCCTTCACAAGATTGAAGGTTGGCGAGGTTGGCATTGCGGAAGCAGAAGGTGCAAACTTTTGGAAGCTCATCCATTGGCCAGAATCGACAGTGGACGTATCAGATTCATCACATTCCGGTATAGTGGCAGCGGGGACATGAAGTTGATGGCGGGTTGGGCTAGGCGGGGCAGAAACAGCATAAAAGGGGTAATTGAAAGAGGCTATGGATTCTTTAGCAATGGTCTCCCAGTTGGGAAACGGCTTGGGATTTCTTGAGGTTGGGGAGGAGAGTGGTGGAGTTACAGGGGCACTGTTTGAGATTCGGAGAGGTGGGAGAGATGATGGAATGGCACTCCTTAGGTAGGGAATGAGATTAGATGGGTTGTAGCCACCGTCGAGACGAGACGGGCTAGGAAAGGAAGAGGAGGAAGGACTGACTTGATAGGAAGGGATTGGACTTGGAAAGGATGAAGACAATGGACTCGGATTTTGGGAAGTATAAGGAGTAATTCTAGTAGAAGTGCCCGCCACATCAATTGGGGGTGGTTTACATCCCTGTGTGATTACATTTACATATCAATGCCACATTGTTCACAAAAATATCCTACAATATATTTTCTTTTTTATGACATAGCCAAAATTTTTAACAAAACAAAGCGAAATAAAAAGTAATTCCACCAGTAAATTTTATTATCTTCTTTGGAAATCTCAGATGCCCAGAATCGACAAACAGATCTTGGCACAAGTTTCTCTGTTTCTAATGTCCATGCAACAAATTCTCGAGCCTAAACTAGTCCACAGTTTTCAAAGCAAGTAAAAAATTGTAAAATTTCAACAAGAAATGCATAGTCAGCAGAAAAACAGTGCAAAACAGGATCTAAACCCATTTCCTCCATGAAAAATGCCAACAAAACAGTAGAATTGACATAAAATGGAAATGCAACACACTCCAAAAGGACAGATCTAACAAAAATAGAAACAAACGCACAGATTTAGTAGAAATAGGTGAAAAGAAAAAAAAGGGAAAAATAAAAAAAGTTACCTTGCGATAAGTAGTACCGTCTTCTTCGACGGTCCAACCAGCTTCAGCGCAGAGGGCTTTCAAGACCTCGTTGTTGTCGCAGTGCTTGGGCAAGTTGAAGTTCCCCTGAGCTCTGAGACCCGCGTATATCTTCGCAGCGACGGCTCTTCTCCTCCTCTCTCTCCTCCGGTTGTTCTCCCTCTCCCTCCACGACGGCTTCCTCCGAGCCGTCGACGCCGACGTGGCACCGTCAGACGTCATTTCCCGGCCACCCTCTCTCGCCCCTGGCCTCACCTTGCTGCCCTTCTGATGCGTCGCAGCTGATTTAAGCTCAAAGAGCAGAGGAAAAAAAATAGAAAGAGAGAGAGAGAGAGAGAGAGAGAGGGAAGAGAGGGGGAGTTGTGCTCACGAGGAATGCGCTTTCTCCTCTTCGCTGTATGTGTAGAAGAATCTCTCTCTCTTTCTCTCTCTCCTCGCTCTTTCTCCCTCTCTTTCTGAGCGAAAAAGATAAAGCTAATTTTCGGACACGCTAGAGTACGGGCGGGTAGAGGAAGAATCAAACATGGACAAAGCTAGTTGTTGATCTGTAGCCGTTCGATCTGGATCAAGAAAAGAAACAATGTAGTTAAGATGTGATAATGGATGCTCGCGAGTGTACGCTAGTCAACAAGTACGTAGAGAAGAAGAGAAAAAGGTTAAGCCCGCGTGGAGGTATTAGATAAAACCGTTTTGTTTCTGATGGCCTAATAATTGTGGGTGGCTGTGGGTCCCACACCTATCAGCTTTTGTAGTTTTGATCATCCTTGTAAGTCTCAGCGTCAGCCTCAGCCTCCAGTTCTGAATGGAAGCCCACAGTGGGATGTCTATTTGCCTAGGGCCGCCCCAACCCAAACATGCCGTGCTTTGATTTATTATTGTTATTATTATTAGCTTCCAATTCATGTCCACAAACTAGGATTGTCTTGAAAACAGTCTCCATAGTCGTCTATATACAGAGAACTACTGAAGCAGAGAAATTAATTAGTATTTGTTGTGATTATCTTCATGTCCATTTCCTTGTATGGCTTTGTTGTGAGAAAGGAAACATGAGGCAAAGGAGCAGAACGTGTGTACAAATTAACAGCTCACAGACAGCTTTCCAAATTGTATAAATATCAGATCCATTTTGAAGAAAAACATATCATGATTTGACCAAAGGGAGACATTAAGGGGGAGTTTGGGGGAGGTTTTGGAGATGTAGTTTTGGGGTTTGGAAAAAAATTGGTTTTGGAGAATATGTTTGGGAGAAAAAACTGTTTAGGATAAAAAATTAAAAATTTTAAAAATTTTTTTAGAAAAAAAATATCAATATGAATCTTGTTTTGTTCCTCTCAAAATTCTATGCAATTTAAAAAAAAATCATCTCATTTGGACTTGTATACAAAAAGTTACGAATTTTTAAAGTTTGGAGTTTACTGTAGCGTTTTGAAGACATAAATACTAAAAAATAAGAAAATTTTAGAAAAAAGTGAAAAATTAAAAGCTGAAGACAGCCCCTAAACGACTCCTAAGATTTACCAGCCCCCGAGAATAGCCACGGGCATGTATTACTAGGACGTTTAATTATATTGGTTCTTTTTTTTTTTTTTTTTTTAAATGTCGAGGTGAGATATTTTAAGTATAAGATATCCTAATATGAAAGTTACATGTACTTTCAATACGATAACAAAAATTACAAGATAAATCACACTTCACAATTCACAAACGCCTCTAGGACCTTCTCTGTTTCTCTCTAACACTAATCTCCAAAACTGGTGCCATGAATTTAAGTAAAACTAAAAGAACGTAAAATACATGACTGAAAAGTCTAAAGTAACCTTACGAAAAATTTGGTAGAGATGAATATGCACATTGGCTTGCGTTTGAACAATAGATAATCTCCACTCACTCAAAATCCAAATTTGGCAAAGATGAATATGTACATTGACTTGCGTTTGTACAATAATTAAGCTACACACTGTCAAAATCCAAACAAAGTTCAAGTTAGCTTTGATTTAACCGTCTCGAAATCTATTTAATAGAGCTTTTTAAAAATTACTTTTACCTTCCTAAGTCCAGAAATAGATTTTAAAAATATTTGAATAATTTGTTAGAAGACTTTTTTATTTCTAAAAAAGTTTCCTAATAAAGCCAAAAAATATAACTCTTAAAAAAAATAAAAAAACTCTTTTAAATAAACTTTAAAACTTATATTAGAGTTTAAATTATACATTATAAACTTTATTTTCATATTTTTAATACTATTTAAAAAAACTTTAAAGTCATTTTGATTTTAAAAACACTTATAAAAATATAATTTCTAAACACTTATTAAAAAACTATAGTTTTTACCTCTCTTCTTTTCTTGACTAAAAGTAAAACCAAAGCTATAGCAAACAGGCCTTAGGTCTATCATTGCATCGAAATGATGGAAGGGAAGCTATAATTTCTAGCCTCTAGGTCCCTAAAAGAGATACCCAAAACTAAGTGACTTCGAGAAAATGTTTTATCCTTCTCTGCACTCGTATAAGTATTGGGAGTCTTGGAAGTGAAGGGGTTCGTTTCCCCAAGAAACCCACCCAGACACCATTTCTCTTGCAAATAGTTCCAGACAGCGAGTAGGACCATGCCCTGAAATATACTCCTTTAGCAGACCTGATGATTTAAGAGAATGAATGAATAAATTGAGAGAACAGAGAGAAACAAATGATAGAGCACAAAGGTTACCGGGTTTCAGCTATCGAAAACTTTAGTTAACTACAATATTGGTGATTCTAATATGGAAATTTTTTTTGCAATCAACCACCAATGTAGTTTTCGCCTCCATTATACTAATTTCGCAAATCGATATAGTCATTGCACATCTTGATCAAATGCAGAAAAAAATATTTTCCGAATAGTGGGCTACAAAAAGAAGCCAGACCAAATAGTAACATTCACTTATCACTAAACAACAACGGAAGCTTAGCGTATTCTCGTTGAGTTAAAAAAATGGATATTATAGGCCAACAGGAATACCTCCGATTGGGGGCTTCCTTGAGTAATCTCCAGGGATGCTAATGATAACTTGATTATCTGGTACAGTTTCGATTCTTGACATGTTATCGGAATCCATGACCTGCAAAATAGAACTCGTGATGAAAAAGTCAACTTTGAAAGAATAAAAAACACAACGGCAACAGTGGTGTTGGATCAAAAGCCCACCTCCCCATGACATTGTCCCAATATAATGCATTCGTATGGCCTATGATGAAAAAGGTCCAAATCACTTATCAATGAACCATCTGCTTTCACCTGCAACATTAGAGCAGTAGAACAAGATAAGCACAACATTCAACAAAAACCAATTCACACTTCATTCAGAGAGAAAAAAGATCACCTTCAACCAGTAAAAATTAGCCATATATTTGACACCCCATGCAGGAAATAGCTCTTCCTCAACAAAGCAACGCAATTTCTCTTTATTGGTTACCCATAAGGCTATAATAGCTCCTTCCGTGTGACAAAGTTTCTTGATAGGAAGTGAAAGAAAATACTTGCTTGGCAAAGTTGGGTACCTATAAGGCTATTATAATAACCAGGAATCCACGCTAAAACAAATTTTCATGAAGAGCTTAGATAGTGCAGAGCAATACCTCAACTTCTGTTGGGCACTTCCATTCTCCCATGGTGGATCGACCACAATGAGATTGAAGCCACAATCACTCTCAGCTGCATAGAAACAAAAATCTATAAGTAGAGCTGCAAGTGTATCTGCATTAATCAATACTTTGAAAAAAATAAATAAAACAAACACAGGGACTAATGGAGAAATATGGTAGATCCGGCCATTGAACAAAATAAGTTTTGATTAAAAATCTGAAAAAACAAAGAACTAAATTGACCTTATGATGAAAATGTAGATATGAAAAAATTTAATTTCTTAAATGCTCAGCTAGGCTGGTTGCACAATAAAGAATAGACTCCGAAAATAACATCAAAGAATCATATGCAAGAATTACCAGGAATTAGGCTGTGAATCTGTCCCAGATCAGACTTCCATATGATATAGAATGCAGAAACGTTAATTAGCAGCTTTTATAACGGAAACCTCCTAAAGAAGTATATAGAGCTCAGCTTCGTCAAAAAGTATGCATTAAAACAAAAACAAGCCCAACATACCATGTAGAAGGAGCTCTCCTTAGGTAATATATAACGAGTGTTCATAAACTCAGCCTCCAAATCATCATTGGTCTCGTTAACAATTAAGTTGTTAAACACAGGAAGAACCCGTTCACGAGATTGCGCAGTGGGGGAACCTGAGAAAAAGCAAAATCACGGCACGAGTTGTTAGGTTTAGGCGACACTAATTCGCTTTCGAAACAAAAATCCAGAATGTATTACGGGAATCAAATAGTGAGCATGATTTTGACCCTCAATGTACAATTGATCAACATTTTCAAAGCCATTAACTTATTTTCCGAAAATCCTTGGGGCAAAAGCAAAACCGACCTCCAGCTTCATTTCGCTCGTTACTGGGATGAAATTTAAGAGCAATTTCGTAGAAAGGAGCTTGCCAGACTCTTCCGAGTTCAATAAAAGAGTGTTGAACTGTGGTCGATGATGAACCTGAATCTGAACCATCTTTCAAATTGCCAATGATCTCCAAAAGATCAGTCGTTCTCTGCAAAGACTCGCATGCCTTCAACAGAAAAGGCTTCGCTTCCTGCGAACATTAGCAAACACCCATGGTCAAAGCTCACCTCAGAATCGCCATTAACGAAACGGTGAATAGTTTAGGCAGTTCTTGCCTGGTGACGCCGATCAGCAGCTCGTTCTCTTTCGTTGAGAGTGTAGGGTTTCTTCTCCTTTCTCTTCCTCTTCCTCTTTCTCGAATTCAGAGATTTTTGTTGCGTCGCGTCGATGGATTCGAAGAATCGAGAGTAGTACGAACAAGGGGAAACCCTAAATCGGGTGTAGGATTGGTTGAGGACACGAACAGGGTCGACGAAAACAGAATTGCAGTCTTCGAATCGATAAATGCCGCATTTCAAGAACTTTGAAAGATTCTGGTTCCATTTTGAGACCTCCATGAACGTCAAATACTGCAACTCTCGGCTAGGGCTTAGTCCGTCAGTGTCATAAAAATGAAAATCTCCCGCCACATCAAAACGCAAACTCGGAAGCCATCGGTCACCGGTGGTCGTGTGTCTACACGGATCTGTCAATTCAAAGGACCGAATCTGTCCTAGGCTGAGGCCCATAAAAAAATGGGCTTTTGATTTCTTAAAAACAGATATATATATACAGTAAATAATAGTTCCTAGAAAATAATTAAAATAAATAATAAGTTTTTAAAATATTAGTTATAAATCATAAATTCATTAGATAAATAAAATATTTATTAAGTATTTCTAAAATAAAAATTTTATAAGATAAATAATATATTTACAAAATATAAATATATATAATATGTAAATGTATTTAACATAATTAAATTATTTATTTAGTAAATTTATTATAAATATTTTAAAAATTAATTATTTTTTGAAAACTCTTATTTACGGCTGTCTTTCAAATCCTAATAAGGCCCGTAAAAGTTATAGCCTCTTGTAGGCAAACCTTTTTTTTTTTTTTTTTTTTTTTTAAAGATTGTGGAAATAACTTTTTTAGTGTCATGTTAAAGATTTTATGTCTCATAATTCATATTTTTATCTTAAAATTATTTTTTATTTGACATTATAAGAAAATAAAATTCTAAAATCATTATGAATTTGGTAATATCCTAGAAATATACTCTTTTTGGGTATTTCTAAAAAATCCCCTATATTTTCATTTTTTAATATAGGACATGTTTCTTAGGGTGAAATTAAAATAAAGCTATTATTTAAAATTTATTAAATTAATTTTCACCTTTTATGCTAGCTACAACAATGATATGAATTTTTTTCTATTGTAAAATATTTTAAAATTAATTTTTTCTATTGTAACTCATGATCAACTTGAAATTTAAGTTGAAGCCTCGGAGGAATTTTTTGAAGGACTAATTTTCTTTATAGAACTAATAGAAAATATTTCAAAAAGTAACATTGATTTTGATAAATTTTGTTTTGTTTCAACTTTGGTAATTACTAAAATTATTATAAAAGAAAATAACATGATATTGACGTAGAATAAAATTAAACAATGTTTATCGTTAAAACATATTCCATTTTTAGTGCATAAAAATTAACGCTTTTATATTCGTCCTTTTACGGTGCAAAATTAAATAAAGAAGTTATATTTTTATCATTCAAATTCTATGTATGTGTTTTTATTTTTTTAACTAGTTTAATGATATTGCCACTTAAGGCTGGTTGAACTGGTTGAGTGGGTGAATGTGCAATCCAAAGTCCAACTTCTAAATTTTTATTTCTATTAACTGGTCAAATTGAAAAAAAAAAAAAAAGTCATGATATTGCTCCAAAGTATAATTATTAGAAGTCAAAAATAGTCTCAACAATGATATGACCAAATACCTAACACAAAAGAAGTCTGAATTATTGTTAATTGCTCCATTAAAGCATGGAATCTTACAAACTCTCCTATGTAGAAGATTGTCTAAACCTTCCCACAACAATAAAATCCCTTCCGAAAGAAGATGACCACCACAACAACTTCGTTGCATAAGCATGCGTGCATGTCTAAGCGACGTACCTGTTTCTCCACACCCCCAAAAAAAAAAAAAAAAGTTAAAAGGTAATTGAATGTTTGGTTGATGATGTTTGTGGAAGTGTTGTTACAATTGCATTGTAAATAGTTACAAGAAAAACCATAAATTTCCGCAGATGTGAGAGCGTTTCGTGTTTTGTTCCCTAGTCCATCGTCCCCCGCCCCCCATAGCAGCTAAGTTTGATATCAGTAATTGTCAGTTTAGATGGTGGACTATATTTGAATATTTATAATGTTCATATTTAAATATAAAATTTAAATTGTACGTTAAAATCAAATATATATATTGGATTAATTTTTATTAAATGGAATATATTAATGTAAAAATAGAAAGAAAAAAAAAGTATGATGAGGATCCCTAAATATAGAAAATTTTGAAATTAAATTTAGATTTAAGTTTAATTGTTGTAAAATGACAAAATAATAAAATAAAATTTAAGAGAAATTATACATAACAAGCCAATTAATTGGTTAAATGGAGATAAATAGCATAATTTATTTTTATGAATTAGTGATACTACATTTTTACTCTCTCTCTCTCTTCCTTTCTATTTCCTCTCTCTCTCTCTCTCATTCTCTCTCCCCCTTTTTTTTCAAAGCAACAATCACCATCAGAGTTGGGCTTCGATCTTTTGAGCTCCATTCTTCGCTGACAACTCATTGGGCTTTGCGATTTTGGTGAGATCTAGCTGGTGCAAATCTAGTGAATCCACGGTGGTGTAGTGGAAACTCACGCCCAAGATTAAAGCTTGACGACGGAGTCCGATGGCGAGTCGGCAATCTGTCCTTGTGGTGTTGCATTTTTGGCAGATATGAGTCATCAGAGGACTTTCTTTCCGGTAACTACAAGAGCGCAAATCGTCAACCTAGTCAGATCGTAGTCGCCGGAGGTCGAGCCCGATGCTGAGCCACCCTTGCACCTCCAATTTTGCTGGCTTCTGATCTTAACCTTGCAACTCTGATCACAACTATGTGAAAGAGGGGAGATCACTAGGTTGAGCTCCGATCCAGTTCTGCATTGTTGGGTCGTCGCCGTTGTTCTTCTTCCCGTCACTGATGCTCTAATGAAATCGGTGCCATCGCCAATCATGGTTGCTTTGGATTGTCTAATTTTGCACATGGGTCAATTTTGAAGGATAGGCTTAGGGTTTTTTCAATTTAGAATTATTTTATAAAATTAATAAATAAATAAATTTTCCAAACCGGTTAAATCAAAATTTTATATAAATAAAAATATTTATTATTTATATAATAAATAAAAAATTTACTAAAATTGATAAATAAATTATTTATTAAATAAAATCTATTTACTAATTTAATATTTATTATAAATTATCAAAATTGATAAATTTTTTTTGTAATAATAAATATTATATTTATTAAATAAATTTTCTTTTACAAATATAAATGTAAAATATTTACAGATAAATTAAATATTTACACTATAGGTTTTTTTTTAATTTATATTGTATTAATTACTGATTTATTAAATATATGTTATTTGTAAAAAAACATAAAGCTTTTATGTTATTTATATTTACACTCAAGTTGATTTTTGCCTTAGTTATCTTCGTATCCCATGATTTAACTCGACTGGTGGTCCAATCAAGTGTCTAATAGCTATTCTAATATCTCATCCAAACGAATTATTAAAAAAATTATAAAAAAGACCTTGAGTGACTGACCCAAAGGCACACACTAGCGGAGGGGAATATGCCCCCCTTCAATTTTTTTTTTGTTTTTATTTTTAATATATTATTGTTTTATTGTTTTTCATATATACCCCTAAAATAAAATATTTAAATATGTCTCCATTAAATTTAATTTTTTTATTTTGTTCTTGCTTTTGATTTAAATCTTCTACTTTTAAATGGACTTAATTGAAATATTTTGTCTCTAATTTACTTTTAATAAACCAATTTTTCTCAAATGTATTCCTACTTAGGGTTTCTTTTTTCTTTTTTGTTTTTCAAACATTCCTTCAATTACAATTTTTCTCATTAATATATTTTTCTTATTTTCTTCTATTAAAGTAATTTTTTTTTCAAATGTGTCCTTACTTAAATATTTTTTGACGCAGCCCTTTCAATTCCTATTTTCTCATATATACTTTTGTCCTGCTAAAAATCTCTTTTTCAAAAGGTTCTACTTAATTTTTTTAATCTAAACTAAACTCTTAAGAGAATAATATATCAATAAAAGAAATTGAACATTCAAGCAATGTTTAGCGTTCATATATGAAAAATTCAACTAACTGTAATACGTAGTATTAAAATTTGATATGTTGAAAGTTTTGAACATTTTTCATAGTTTGTAGTTTATGCCCCCTTTAAATCAAAATCATGACTCCGTCACTGAAGGCACACACATAATTGTCAACTATTACCTTTTGGGCAGCAAAATAATGTCGCTCTTCTTCAATATTTGATTGATGTTTTAATTCAATTTTGAACAACACTAAATTACAAAATTGAGCTCTATATTAATAGCACGTTTAACTCTATGTTCTAGTTTTGTTTTAACTTGATTTGGACTAAAATGAGCATTTGGGGCTATTTTTATTTTAGCTTGAACCAAATGTTTTTTAAATTATTTTAACTATCTCAGCGTAATGTTTAATACAAGTTTATCTTTGCTTTTATTATTTCAGCATAATTTCAATATAATTTTAAATTAAACTTTCAAACTAAATTAAAACATCACATTGTAACTTTAACTTAAATTTATCTTAATTTAAGTTAATTTAAATTAAAACGGAACACGAAAAGAATTATAATACATTCTATGAAATTACGTTCCCTCCCTGACAATATTTAGCTTGGGTTTTTCCTAAATGGTAAAGTACAAGCTTTAAAGCCACAGAGTTCCCCCAACAAGTTTTTTATACACCATTTATTTCTAGTCTACCGCGGGCCACGGGACATCGGCCCTAGGAAGCAACAATATCACGTGTATTACGGAATTTCAAGCAAAGGCCACGAGAGGACAATTGCAGGGAAAAACAATATAAAATTCGGAAATATTTAGAAAAGAAAGAACATAAGGGCAACATGGTATATACCATCATTAGTTGAGAGAAGAAGATATATATATATATATATTTTTCTGGCTCGAAGGTGAGGGAGGAAAATTGGGTTTGCAGTGTAAATGAAAAAATCCACTGAGATTGAGGTCTTTTCAACGTCGATGCATCTGATTTTTTTTCCCCCTTTTTTTTGTTAATACCATTGAATTAAATCTAGTTATATATGTGAATAACATATCCCATTCATGTGGTAAAACACCGGGCCCCACTTTGGATTTCTCTTTGACAACCTAAGTAAACAATCTACATAATCGTGAGGTTGTTGGATGGCGTTTAGGAAGAATAAACCGCTTGGTTCGTAATCTTATTTTCTAAATGAATGGAAAAATAGCAAAAAACAACGTTGTTTGCTCCCAACCTTTTTTTATAGTTCTTCTTATTTTGAGAAAAAAAAGACCATCTTATTCTTAAATTTATTTTGTATTATACCCTTTTAAAATATTTTTGAAATAATTTTAAAAATTTCTCTCGATATACTATTGTCAACATTATTTTATCTTATTTTAAAAATAAGATGACTTTCTAAATAAATTTGATATTACTTTTTTTAATAAAAAATATTTATTAATACATTAATAAGTCTTTTTTTTTTTAAATAAAATACTTTTTTCTTTTTACAGTAGAAATTATTTTATTTTAAAACAAACATGCAAAATGCTCTAAAGAAAAGACAGCAACTAGTCAATGTGTCGTAAATTAAATGATTATCTAATAATTGTCGAGACTTTTTAATCTATATATATATATATGAGCAGGCGGCAGGAGAAGACAGGTTCAGCCACGCCGCTGCCTTACTTAAACATGTTAGAGATATAGACTTTACAACCTTGACTTTTGTTCTCTATCATTCACCGTCTATTTGCAGTCCTACAATCAAAATTCTCTTCAAGTGCGTGCGCGGTAGAAGACGTCAAGTCTTTCCTCTATATATATATATATTATAAGAAATTTCCAAGAAAAGACGCGAAGTTAAAGAAAAAGCCAGCATTTGTGTCTAGCTACATGTAGCGCCTGTTTCACTGACATGCCTTATCACAGTCTAGAAACACACGAGAGTAGGTGTACTTAGCTCCACTGACGCACAGAGCAAAACAACACGATTGGTCAAACAACAATCAAATAATTTTTTCCCATTGTATCATGGCGGAGTGTTTTTTTTTTGGTTTGCCTGACAGGGGGGAGATTTTTGTATTCCCGATGTGGTGGTTATAGATCATCAGTTTTGAAGGTATAATATAGGTCTGGGACTCAGGTTCTGATGCGTGGAGGTTGGTCCCGGGACCCTGGCTTTAGACCGATGAGCCTTTCATTCATGTCTATTGAAACCAGATTTTTTAGAGACATTTTTTTTCCCCCCTCCTCCTCCTCCTCCACGTCCTCCTTATTAATTATATAGATTATTGTTCTCCATCAATTCCCCAACCTAGTTGGAGGCTTTGTTTGCTTGATGATGAGAACAGATGATTGTGCACTTCCACTCTATATTTAACTCAATGAGAACGTTACGTTAAAATCTCCAATAATCTTTTTTTTTTTCTATTTTTATTTTTCCAAAATTGCTCTATAATTTATGCATGTAAAAACCATTTTTTGCCTATCAACAAGATAAGCACATTGAGTGGAAAGAAGAAATAAAATAATAATAATAATAAGGGTAAATTGTTATGTTACTCCCTTAACTCGTCAAGAGGGTGTTATTTAATCCTCAAACTTTTTTTTTTAATTAATCAATCCCTAAATTTAAAAAAAAGTATAAAATGATCTTTTTGTCGATGGACGTTTAATTTCTCACAATTTTGTATCACATGAGACTTATACCCAAAAACAAAAAAATGAAAAACAGTTGACAAATATAATGTATTTCATTTATTTTGAACTAATTAATAATATATTTAATATTTTTCATTATATATTTGTTACACTATCCTCGATCTTATTTACATGTTAAAATAAATGTAAACAAATATGATTCATGGACTAATTGGTGTTTAAACTGATAGAATATTATATATAATAGATTTATATATTAGAAAATAACGTTGTAAAATAAGTAGTCTAAATATATAATTTATAGTCTATGTGTTTAAGGTTTTTCATTATATATTTGCTAAACTATCCTCGACCTTATTTACATATTAAAATAAATGTAAACAAGTATGATTCATTGACTAATTAATGTTTAAACTGATAGAATATTATATATAATGGATTTTATATGTTAGAAAATAGCGTTCTAAAATAAGTAATCTAAATATATAATCTATAGTTTATGAAATTAGAGTGAGCATCTAACTTATATTAAGATTACTATATTATTTAAATTCAATTAGGTAGGTGGTTTATTTTGATAGTCAGGAATGAGACAACTCCTTAATAAAGACATGGATATATTACCTAGTAATAGTGATATATTGGACTTGGACCAAAATGTAACTAATCTATGTAATTTGCTTGAATGGATGAATTTACTTTAGATGTTCATAAAGCAATAAATCCCAAGTAAGTAAATGATTTCATGTGCATGAATTGTGTATTTTGATGTTCCAAAGGCCAAACGTTTCGGAGTAGTAAGCTATTAGACTAATTTGTTTAGTATATGACTTATATATTACGTGAGTTTTGCTTATAAATATGGAATTATAGCTTTAATTAGGAGTAAAAGTTATTTTCTTAACGGCATTATACAAGATATAAAAATAGACAAGACCTTTGGTTGTTTGTTTGGCAAATAATTTATTATTCACATGCAGTGAATAATCATTTTTTTATTGAATGTATAATAGATTTTTAAGATAGCGTGATCAAAAGGATGAACAAATTTTGACCTTAACTTAATCAGAGATATCATATAAAGGTGTTGTATATATGAGAAGGTTATTAGACTGCAACTATTCACTGACTTAAGTAATACGATATATAATTGACAGTGTAGTTTCAGGTTTATAGTGGTATGATTTTGAAATGAATAATTGTATAATTGATTTATTTAGTATAAAATAATTAATTACATCAATTATTAAAGTCCACATAATATATGTCCAATCGAAATATATTTCCTTAATGGATGGTAATCAATTAGATAATCATTGTGCCTTTAATTCTTAGACTTAGTAAAGAGAAAAATTCGAATCACTTTCTATAAGGTGTAGAAATTTTTTCATTGAGGGTTGAATAGAAATTTTGTTTCATTTAATTAATTGAATAGATATTTAATTTGTATAAATATTTATTTGAAAGATAAGATTTGAAATTTAAATTAACTTTATTTATCTTTTGTGATAAGTATAAGATTAATTTAAATTAAGAGATATGGATAAATTAATTATTTAAATAATTAATTTAAATATCTAGATAATCTTATTTAAAAAAAATTTCAATTAAATTAGATAATTATCCTATTTGAATTTGAATTGAAAATCTTATTATTGTCTACTAAAAAGAGGGGTTTTCTATTAGGATAAGGCAAGGAAAAAGATTTTCTCCTTGTTGATTTTATTTGGATATTTATTACATTGTTTAATTAAAATAAAGTTGTCATGATTTTATTTTGAATTTAAATTAGATTTATGAAACATTATCCATATAAATAAAATCATAAAATAAATAGAGATTGAAATTTGAATCAAATTTTGCGTCTCCTATACTTAGGTGGGCTATTTTTTAGAGCCTCTTAGGGTAGAGAAAAAAATCCAAATAGGTGAAAGGATAAAGAAAAATATTTTTCAAATGTCTTGTTTAAATTTTGAAATTTACCCAGTCCATTTGCTATGAATAAGTTATTTGGAACTCCTATTTTACTCAAACCATAAACTCTAAAGTAAATGAGTTTATTATTATTCTCTTATTATAATAATAATAAACTGCATGAGTTATGAGTGGTTAAAAGGAGAAAGTCACGCACGAACACCGATTGAGAGACTGAGTGCTCACATACTCTACTGTTTGGGAATTAAAAAATAGTAAAGAAGGTTAATTAGTTGAAGCTTTTTTGGTCACCTTATCCGGCATTCTTGTCATCTTCTCTAAGGTATATAAGTTGTTGAATAATTTATTATATATAATAACACGAGTTAGTATGATTAAAGAAATTTTTTAAAATTCTGATGCATAAAATACCCTATTTTTCTTACACTGTCAACTTCCGATGATTGTTGGAGGGTCAACTAGTGATACTGAGGTTAGATTTGTGCTACTGGAAGGAAGGGTAGGAGCGAGTTGAGAATTGTTTGTGAAGGGAGAATCACGATCAGTTTTCTCCAGATTTAGGTGTGTTCATTGTGGGTACACGATAAAACTACAGGTGCTGAATTGTGGGGCAATGGCAATTATTTTGGGCTAGAGCATGAGGCACGACTATTGGTAGTTGGTAGAATGAGACTTTCATGCGCTGTCGCGCCCTATGTCTTAGGCTCCGTGGTGCTCTTTTGGAGGTGCTCCAACGATTCTCTTCTATTTTCTAGTGTCCATGGGATTTATTATTCCGATTGAATCCGACGTCCTCTCTTTGGCTTTTTACTTAACTGGTGCTTTGGTGTGATAAGGGTGATGGTTTCCCTACCAATCCCTAGTTTATGATTTTGTTCTATGTTGGATATTGTCGATCGACATCTAGTTGCTATTTGGCTGGGTATCGATTAGTGAGCGAATATTGTTTTTGCTCCATCTTTGGTAAGAGTTTTACTCCAAGTGTGGGATAGGGGGTCACTCTTGCATCTCTTGAGTGGGCTATCACCTGCATGAGATCTTGTTGGTGACGTGTGGATTTAGATACCACGTGTTTCCCTAGTCGTTTAGTGGCTTTTTGATTAGCTTTGTCTTATGCAAGTTTTGCAGGCCACATCCCTCCTTTTATTGTCTTTGTCAGTAGTGACTTTAATAATATTTATTTTCTAAAAAAAAATTAAAAAATAAGGTCTCGTTTGGTGTAAGGTTTTAAGTCCAAAAAATTGAATTTGAACGTAATCTTTCGTTTGGTTCACGATTCTATTTCAAGCTTTTTTGTTCATAATTTGCACTGTATTTTAAACTCAAAAAAATATTTATAAATCTTCTCCCATGCAAAAAAGAAAAAAAAAATTCTAACCACATGAAAAAGTAAAGGGAAGTATAATTTCTAATAAAAATTCAAATCTAACTTTTATCATCCAAACACTTTTAACTCAAAATAAAATTCTCTAACTTAAACTTAAACACTAAACACAATGATTATTTCATGATTTAACTTCTTCAAATTTAATCTAAATTTTCTAATTTGAAATCTCAATCCAAACAAGTCCTAAAGAAGCACCAACTCTTAACGGCGTTAGATATTCGTCTGTTTTCTTTTCTTTTTTTCGTCAAAACATTAGTCTAGTTTCTCAGTTTTTACATGTGTTTAACAGTGTTTTAGTTTTACACGTTTTCTTAGTGTACAAAAGGACTCAGAAGTAATTCTCTCTCTGTGTCAAAGAAAAGAAGGAAACTAACCGACGAGCATCGAAAGAGAGAGAAACACAGAATTAGATTCTTAGCAAACAGCACACATGAGAGAGATTGAGAATGTCTTTTAAAAAATAAAAAATCCGTACGGTACAAAAGTAATAACAACGGCCCAGTAGAGAGGAAAAAAGGGAATAAAATAACCTCCCTTTAGGGAGAGACAGAGAGAGATACGTACAAGCTGGGGTAAATTTTTTTGTGGAAAGATGAATCATAATCCCCTTTTGGTTCTTCGTCTGGGAAAAAATAGTTATTTCGAAACAATTGCGCAGAATAATTTGAGAAAACATAATAGAATTGTTTGTAGATTTTCAACCTTTTTTAGGAGACGGATTGTTTTTAAGATTAAATGATAATAATTATAACAACCTTACCAACCCTTATCCCCTCCGCTGCTTTTCCGTAGTCTGCAACTTTTCCATTAATGTCAAAATCCACTTAAACGCAACAATCTTAAAAACAAACGATAACAAGCGAAAGACAAAATATTTAGAAATTTCTACATGAAAAATGCTTACCCGTGAAAAGTAGAAACCAGAGATCATAAAGCTAAAGCATGGAAATAGAAGAAAAGTTTGTGGTTCTTTTTTGCATAGGTTTATTTTAAAGCTTACTTAGGTAGAAGATGCCATTTATGTATCTAGATGATTGGTCTGACTTTCCGGCTACGATACTATATTAATTGACCGTTAGTGCAAATGAAACAGCTCAATAGATCATCAATGAACGATTCTAAATGCTATATCTAATACATTAACAGATTCATATATATTTGTAGTTGAAATTTATATATATATATAATCAAATTTTAATGCTTTATAAAAGGTAGAAAAACGATAATGGCACTTTCCACTTGTTATTTCTATATTGTTTTTACCTATTTGACAACATTGACACTGCATGCGATAATAACTACTTTCTCATAGATCTTTTCGATAATAACATTGTTTATAAAAGGTAACATCTTTTCGATAGATTATTCCTTTCTCATCTGGCAATAATAACTACTTTGGGGCAACATTGACACTGCATGCGATAACGGTCTTCAGCACACCGCATGTTCAAAGTCATATCCTCAAGTAACCTTGGAGATACTTTAACCTGCTGGCTAAACTTCTGAGATACGTAATACCTATGTAATTGCTAATCAAGCTATAGCTCTTGAATACTTTTGCGCTTCTAATTTGAGCCAACAGTTTTCTAATTATTGTGTCAGGATGTCTTATTAATTTGAAAGCTTGGCTTGTATATTTCTCAGCCTAAAGTACCTAGATAAGGGATATGGCAAATAAGGGGAGTCATCTTCTATGGAACTTTGAAGATTTATCCTTGGAAAATATAGGCTAAAGTCTTCACATATCATAGCTAGGCAGCTATCTCTTTATCACACTTCTAGCCTTTTGGTATAGATTTTCTCGCTCCATATATCATCCCTGTCATGCCATTTGACAATTAGAAACATCTTGTATATTATCATCATCTGCGAAACTTGGACAGCATTATGCCCTTGTGGCGTTATAAACCCATTAGACTAAAAGTTTGTATGGTGTACAATTTAATAGAAATGTTTTGACGCTGGTGTATGTATGTTTAACCTCAGTTCTGAACTAATTGGAAGACTTGAAAATATATTGAGAAAATATAAATTATACACATATATATGAGCTTTAATAAAAATTTAATCACATAAAATTACAAAAAACTTCGTCATAAAATCATAAGATCGATATCTTGCTCAGTTAGATATCATCAAAATATTCTTCCTAAATTATTTTAAAAACACAAAGAAAGACAACAAGTACCGTTAGAAGGGATCATCAAGAACCTGTCTACCAAAGGACCATAGCCTGACAATCTATAAATCGCTGGTTGTAGAATAAATAATATTCAGGTTAGTCCGACATGGTCATATCAAGTATATCAACAACCCCGCAAAACTCACAATATTTTTTGTAGTCCTCAAAATCTCTAAACCAAGACTGACAACGTAGGAATCCTCACCCGCATGTTGCAGACGTGAATCTTCATTCCATGCCAGCCATCATAGTGTGCTCATCACAGACAACAGTGTCATCGGCCCCAGCATCACCAACGTCGTAATCAGCCCAATATTCATCATCATCAGACCGGCCAACATCGTCGTTGACCACCAAAGCCGTAGTCGGACTTGTTGTCGTAGTTATTGGCTTCATTGTCGTCCTCCCCCTCATCAACAGCACCAGCGTTGCCAGCCATATCATCATCATCATAGACATCGTGGCCCATATCAGCTTTGGGTTTGCCATTCGCCTCAATATCATCACCGGCGTCGTCGGGCTGGCCGTCGACCACATCATGTACGTCACAGACATCGCCATCATCGGTCTCATCATTGTCGACCGAGCCATTAATATCACCGGCCTCATCTATACCGTCACTGCCATAATCAGCCTCATCATCACCAATTCCATCGTCTACTCCACCAGTGTTCTTACCATCACCATCCTGCTCAACAGCACTACAAATGACACCAACACTAGCACTGTCTGGAGCTCCTCCGGTCTGGACGGCATCATGATCATCATTAGCCTCATAGTTTCCATACCCATCATCAACGGTCTGAATAGCACTGTTGTCATCTTCAGTCTTATAGTTGCCAAACCCATCAGGATCAACTCCGCCAACATCATCAGCATCGCTAGCGGGATCTCCAACGCCGGTCTTGAAGCCACCGTCATCGTCGTCAACCTCATAGTCGCCGAATTTATCATGATCAACTCCGCCAATATCCTTGGCATAACCAACCTGCTCATCAACATCACTAGTGTGAGCTCCGGCGCCGGTCTGGATGACACTGTCATCGTCGTCAACCTCATCATCGCCGAATCCATCATGTTCAGGTCCGCCGACATCCTCGGCATCACCAATCTGCTCATTGGCATCACTAGTGGGAGCTCCAACGCCGGTCAGGATGGCACTGTCATCGTCGTCAACCCCATAGTCGTCGAGCCCATCAGGATCAACTCCGCCAACATCCTCGGCGTCACCAACCCGCTCATCGACGGCATCACTAGCGAGAGCTCCAGCGTCGGTTTGGATAGCACAGTCGTCACCATTCCCATCATAGTCGCTAAACCTATCATCAGCATCACTAGCGGGAGCTCTGACGCCGGCCTGGATGGCACCGTCATCGTCGTCAATCTCATAGTCGCCGAATCCATCATGATCAACTCCACCAAAATCCTTTGCATCACCAACCTGCTCATCAATATCACTAGTGGGAGCTCCGGCGCTGGTCTGGATGACACCGTCATCGTCGTCAACCTCATCATCGCTGAACCCATCATGATCAACTCCGTCAACATCTTCAGAATCATTAGCGGGAGCTCCAACGCCGGTCAGGATGGCACCGTCATCGCCGTGAACCTCATAGTCGTCGAACCCATCATGATCAACTCCGCCAACATCCTCGGCATCACCAACCTGCTCATCAACATCACTAGTGTGAGCTCCGGCGACGATCTGGATGACACCGTCGTCATCGCCAACCTCATAATTGCCGAACCCATCATAATCAACTCCGTCGACATCCTCGGCATCAACAACCTGCTCATCGGCATCATTAACTGGAGCTCCGGCGCCCGTCAGGATGGCACCGTCATCGTCGTCAACCTCATAGTCGTCGAATCCATCATGATCAACTCCCCCAACTTCCTTGGCATCACCAACCTGCTCATCAACATCAGTGGTGGGAGTTCCGGCGCCGGTCTGGATGACAACGTCATCGTCGTCAACCTCATCATCACCGAACCCATCATGATCAACTCCGTCAACATCTTCGGCAGCACTAGCGGGAGCTACATCGCCGGTCAGGATGGCACCGTCATCGTCGTCAACCTCATAGTCGTCGAATCCATCATGATCAACTCCACCAACATCCTTGGCATCATCAACCTGCTCATCAACATCAGTGGTGGGAGTTTCGGTGCCGGTCTGGATGACAACGTCATCGTCGTCAACCTCATCATCACCGAACCCATCATGATCAACTCCGTCAACATCTTCGGCAGCACTAGCGGGAGCTACATCGCCGGTCAGGATGGCACCGTCATCGTCGTCAACCTCATAGTCGCCGAATCCATCATGATCAACTCCACCAACATCCTTGGCATCATCAACCTGCTCATCAACATCAGTGGTGGGAGTTTCGGTGCCGGTCTGGATGACAACGTCATCGTCGTCAACCTCATCATCACCGAACCCATCGTGATCAACTCCGTCAACATCTTCGGCATCACCAGCGGGAGCTGCATCGCCAGTCAGGATGGCACCGTCATCGTCGTCAACCTCATAGTCGTCAAACCCATCAGGATCAACTCCGCCAACATCCTCGGCATCACCAACTCGCTCATCGACGGCATCACTAGTAAGAGCTCCAGCGTCGGTTTGGGTGGCACAGTCGTCACCATTCCCCTCATAGTCGCTAAACCAATCATCAGCATCACTAGCGGGAGCTCTAACGCCCATCTGGATGCCACCGTCATCGTCGCCAACCTCATAGTCACCGAATCCATCATGATCAACTCCACCAACATCCTCGGCATCACCAACCCGATCGTCGACGGCATCAGTAGCGAGAGATCCAGCGTTGGTTTGGATAGCGCCGTCGTCACCATTTCTCTCATAGTCGCTGCCCTCATCAACTCCGCCAACATCCTTAGGAACGCCATCCCATTCGTCAGCACCGGTGATGATAGCAACAGCGCCGGCACCAACACCTACGGTGACGACTCTTTCATCATCTGCCCGGTTCCCACCATCACCAGCCTCGTTGTGGCCAGGGTCAACATAAATTGTTACCTGACCACCCTTTGTAGCCGCCTCCTTGCCAACCTCATGTTTCGCCACCCTCTTCCAATTGAACTCCAAGAAATCTCGCAAAGAATTAAAAAAATTCTTCGCTTCATTAACTATCAAGTTTGCTGAATTATTCAAAGTACTTGTAGTAATTATTCCACAATTATTGCGAATGCATATGAGGACCCCAAAGAGAATACTAGTGGGTATTAGCAACCAGATCATTCTTTTCTCCCCGAAGTATTGCAAAAATGAAGGAATGATGACAATGAATAAGTCTAGTAAGGCAAAGTTGGTCGACTTTACGACTGACAATAACGTGATGAGGTATATCAGAGCAAAATTTGACATCAACAAGTAAACAAGGGAAGGGGAAAAGATTTGGATTGCCACGGCTCCAAAGTTGATAAAAACATCGACAAAGTTTTTGGCCCGGAGACTTGGAGCTTGTGCAACTGAGTTCCGCGGGAAGAAGAAGATTAACAGTATGTTGACCATGGCGACAAGAACAATGGTGAAAGCTGGGAGGAGTTTGTTCCATGGGAAGGTCATATTACTGACTGTAATCCATGTGAAAAAGGGTATGCAAAGGGAAGAGATAACTAAAGTGGTTAAAAGAGGTTTGGAAATGGTGAGGGCCATTTGGAGTCTGAGAGACTGGGATGCAAGATTGTCCAAAAAGATGATAAAAGAGTAGAAGAAAGTGCGACAAAATCACTGAAAAAGGGCAAAAGAAGTAACCAAGAAGAGAAGGGGAAAAAAAAATAAAAAAAGAAGAAGATGGACTTTCGTAAGTCCAGTATCTGAAAACCTTTTCTTTTCCGCTTCGGGTATTGCTTTTTTCATGTCGCCCAAATTGATATTAGCCGACATGACATCAAACGCTGTTAAGTTGCGGAAATCCGGTAAGAAAATTCCTACCGAAAACTGGACCTCAAGATATGAGACAATTTTGTCAACGGACAAAGTCTGGGAGCTTTACTGGCCCATTTCTCTTACCCCACGTTGGACTAAAGATGTCAATTTTATTCATTAATTGATAATGTTCACATTTATCTTTGTCAATTTTTTCAGTTCCCCTTTTATCCTTACTATTGCCATTTATTTCCATTTTTGTCCTTTCCTCCATCCAATTTTGGACCTCCGAGACCGTACATGTCAATTTTATTCATCAATTGACACGGTTCACATCTATCTTTTTTTGATCCAATTTCTTCTTGACGCCACGTTGTTTCAGCATACTTTCTCACACACTCCTATAATGTCAGACCAATGTGAAATTACAAAATTATCCTTCACGTTTTGTCATTTCCTTCAGGTAGAGTCTCTTACCATGCGTTTACTTGCTGCCTCCATTGCGACCATCCCGTTTACTAAGCTACACCAAAAAAATATGAGATGCCACCAGATTTTGATGAAATATTAGTAGTATAAAATATTAGTTGTTTCAGCATACTTTCAGTATAAAATGTTAGTTGTTTCAGTATAAATATTAGTAGTATAAAATATTAGCAGTATAGATTTTGATAAATATTAGTAGTATAAAATATTAGTTGTTTCAGCATACTTTCTCACACGCTCCTATAACTTCAAACCAAAGAGAAATTTTGGCCGTGTTTGTTTTTGTATTTGAGACCGTTTTCACGGTTTCCAAGAAAAGCGTTTTCGAAATCAATACGAAAACGTGTTTGTTGGCACTAGTCTTGAAAACACGTTTTGAAACCGATAACTTATATTATTTGTTTTCTTCGGTTAAGTTTGAAAACGACTTATACTCGTTTTCTCTGTTTTCTCTGGCGTTTTTCTGCATTCCCATGAATAGAGAGCAACGACGCTTACCTCGCCTCCACCGGCAGCCTCCACCCCTCTCTCTCTTTCTCGTTCATCATCGTGAAGCTTTCTCTCCTCCCCTAAGTTGGACTCCGCCTGTCTCTCCTTCCCTGCCCTCATTCATCGGCGTCGCCAGAGCTCGATCGACTCTCATTCGGTGGTGGTTACGATGTTTTAGAACTCTGCCGTCTCGGTCGCCTAACTGTCCTATTTTGGTCATCTGCTTCACGAGAGGTAAACTCCCATTCTCGGTTTGGACTGGCTCTGTGTTTTCGTTGTTCTTTGGACCGGTGATTGAAATTTGCCCTAGAATTTGGGGTTTTTCAAATCGGTGAGTTGTGAGCAAATCAGAGCAAATCGAACCGGTTTATAATGTTATCTGATGATGCTGTTGTTTTCATCTCATGTATTATGTACATGTTGTTGACTCCGTTTGTGAATCCCTGTTCTTGGCATTACTTTTGTTGTCGTTCTGGTTCTGGTGATTGAAGCTCGGTTCTTCCCTTTGCTCTAGAATGTAATGGCTGGTTCAGATTGCAGCTGGGAACGACGATCTGCCGTGTCGTGTATGTCGTTTTTCCACGGTAGTTGTTTTCTGCAGTGTCGTTTTGTTGAATTGTTCAGAATGTGTATGTCATTTTTCCACGCTATTTTTTTTTGCCGTGTCGTTTAGTTGAATTGTTCAATGTCGTTTTTCCACGGTGGTTGTTTTCTGTCGTGTTGTTTTGTTGTAAATGGTAGATGTTATTTACCGGCCAAAACAGAGTTTCATGTTGAATAAAACAATTTCATTTATGTTTTGGTATGTTTCATTTCATGTTGAATAAAACACAGGTTCTATTGTAAATGGTTTTTGAATTGCTGAGATGTATGGAATTTTTGATTCACATATAGAGTGAGGAGGAAATGGAGAATTTGATTCTTGAATTAGACAACATTCTGATTACTGTTAATTGTTACGTAATTGCTTTTTTTTATCTCACAATGTTTTGTTTTCTGTTTGCACTTTAACTTTGAAATTATAGGTGTTTGTTGGCCATTGAAATTGTAGTCGACAAATTGGTTAAATTTTAATTTAAGTAAATTTAGAGTTGAAACCTGTTTAGGTAAGCTTTTAAAGCCAAACCTAATTGGCCAATTTGTGCTTTACATAGAGTTTATTAACCTCTCTTTCTATATCTTTTTTGCACTCCACAATCTATATCAACTCAACATACCAAATTAGTGTGCAATGTGTCCTTACTTTGAAGAAAATGAATATAATTTATAAACAAAAGAACTTTTAGTCATGGATTTGTGGCCAACTCATAATTGATAGCTATACATTTATATGTTTCTATATATACATATACACATATATACACTTCTATGACTTAGTCAAGTATTGAGATATGTATACAAATACACATATACACCCTTCTATGACTTTAGTACTTGTTTTCATATCTATGATTAACTATGTTAATAACCCTTACTATTTGATTGATATGTGACACAAGGACAGTAAATTTAAATAATGGAGGTCAATGAGGATAGCACTATTGAGGATCACGCCACGTGGGGAGAAAATTTGGAATCATTTTTTATCGAGTTGTTATACGAAGAGGCAAAAAAAGGAATTCAATCGTCTACTTTAGACAAAAAAACATGGATGAAAATTTCAAATGAAATACATAGCAAGTTTAGTAAGCGACTTACAGTAGCACAACTTAAAACCAAGTGGAATAGGTTTAGATGTAGCACTAGAGAGTTTGAAAGCTTGATTCAGACTACTGGATTTGGATGGGATTCTGAAGCAAACACAGTCACAGCCTCAGAAGAAGTTTGGGATTCTTATCTACAAGTAATGTATCTATTATTTAATGGCATTCATATTTATTTACATAAGTTACTAATCATTGACTTAATTAAATTTATTTTCACTGTGTAGCAAAATCCAAAAGCTAAAAAGTACCAGAAGAAGGGTTTAGCAAACTTTTCTCTCCTAAAGGAGATCTTTAGTGGGACTATTGCAACAGGCCGTAATGCCATGGGTCCGCAAACAGCTGCCTATGTGCCACGTGCAGCACCACCAGATTCTGTGAATCTTGAAGCTGAAGGAGAAGGTACGGGAGACTCGCATGAAGTCCAGACAGACCGTAATCATGTTCGAAATGCTGAGGCCAGCAGTGGGCGTTCCAAGAAGAAGATCAAAACTGCAATGGAGTCTGCAATGGAGCTGTTGGCAAAGTCTGTGAGTTTGCGAAGTGAGGCGTCAGTGCAACGTACTAATGACTTACAGCATTATCTAGCGGCGAAACGAGCACGTCTTACAGACACAAGTGAGCCTGAGACTTCTACTGAAAATCCTAGTAGTATTGAAATTTGTATTGAGCTGTTGGATGAAACAGGAGACTTAGATGACAAGACATACAAGATGGCAATTAAGACGTTATCAAAGGATAAGGACTACAGGAGATCATTTGTAAAGATCAAACCCGAGCGTCGTCGTGGTTTCATCCTCAGCTTAGTAGAGTAGTTATTAGTTAATAATTGGTTTCAGTTTCTTAAACTCATTTAGTTTGTTAAACTCTTTCAATTTGTTGGCCTATTATTTACTGACTGGTTTGTTGAGTTAGATTGATTTATGTTGTTTATTTTCGTGATTTTAGTATGTTGAACTATGGAGTATTGATTGATTTGTTGTGTTTGATTACTTTGTATTGTTTGCTTTCACGATTTTAGTTTATTGAACTCTTATATATAATGGCTGGTTTGTTGATTTATATTAATTATAAGATATTTGTTGTAATGTTTTGCTATTATTATTGGTGACAAACATTTATAAATTGGTTTGATTATCTTGTGTAGGCTATTATGGAATCAGATGGTTCAGATACGGATGAAGAGTTGGTTTTTTTTGAGTCACTTGAGTCATCTGATGATGAGGAAGAGATCTTACAGTTATTAATAGATCTTATACCAACTATTACTAGGCAACCTCGACATAATGATGAACTAACAGGACGACAATATGTAGTAAATATGCTGGAAGGGCATGCTGAAGTATTTTATGAAATATTTCGTATGTATAGAGAACCTTTTTTGGCATTAGCTCGGCTACTTGAAAAATGTCAATTATTACCTAGAAGTCGACTATCAATAGAAGAACGGTTAATAATGTTCTTAAAGATTATTGGTCATTCCGATCGTAATAGAGTCATACAAGATAGATTTTGTCATTCTGAAGAAACAGTGAGTAGACATTTCGATAGTGTTCTTAATGCCATTTGTGCATTGGCCCCAGAATTTATTCGCCAACCAGACCCAAACATCGTACCTCCGGAAATTCAAAGTAGCGAAAAATATTGGCCGTGGTTTAAGGTATAACTCACATTATTTTTAAAATTTGAAATAGATGGTTTTTACTTTCAAAATAGGGTTTAATAAAGTTTAGCTTCTTTACTTGTGTAAGGACTGTATCGGAGCTATTGATGGCACACATGTGATGGCTATTGTCCCAGCAGCCGAGCAAAGAGTTTATCGGGGAAGAAGACATACTTGCACTCAGAATATAATGGCAGCATGCAGTTTTGATATGAGATTTACCTCTGTTTATAGTGGATGGGAAGGTTCAGCTGCCGACTCTAGAGTATTAGTACATGCATTACAAGATCAAGATAACAGATTTGTTAGGCCACTATGGCCTAAATATTATGTTGTTGACTCCGGATATAGTAACATACCAGGATTTCTTGCACCGTACCGGGGTCAAAGGTACCATCTATCAGAATTTAGAAACAATGGACAACCAACTGGACCTATCGAACTATTCAATTATAGACATTCATCATTACGCAATTGCATAGAAAGGTGTTTTGGTGTTCTTAAAGTACGATTTGGTATTTTGAAGAATATGTCTAACTTTCCTTTCCATAAACAAGCCCAGATAGTAATTGCATGTTGTGTTATTCATAATTGTATTAAGATGTATGATGCAAATGATGATTTGTTTAGAGATTATGGCGTTGACGAGCCTGTAGAAGATATTGAGCGGCGAAGAGGAAATCAACAACGTACAAATTATCATGAATCTGAACCGTCTTCTGATGTTGGTTCCACTAATAGGGACCGACAACGTATGAGCCAATTCAGAGACCAAATAGCACAAGCAATGTGGGAACAATATGTATCCTAATTGTTATGATAGTTATAATTTGTAATTTTTTAGTTAAATATTACTTCTACTATTAACAACTATTTTGTAATGTATTTGTAACTAAATATAATGGTTGATTATATTTTAATTGCTATATTAAATATTTAAATATTATGATTATTAATATTCAATTAATTTTTTAATTAAAATTTTTTATTAATTTTTATTTTTTGGTATTCATAATAATGTTTTTAAAATTAAACATAAATATGTTTTTATACAGTATTTATGAGAAATGACTGGTTTTCAAAAACATCAACCAAACACAGTTTCAAATTTGATTTTTGAAAACATACACTCAGAAAATATAACCAAACACAGTTTCAGAAACGATCTCAGAACAGTTTTCAAAACGATTTCATTTTCAACTTTTTTGAAAACATAACGGTAGCGTTTGGTATTGTTTTTGAAATCTGTTATGTTTTCAAATTCTCTGAATTTGAGATCGTTTTGAAAACAATTCTGAGTACGTTTCTGAAATTGTGTTTGGTTTTATTTTCTAAGTGTATGTTTTGAGAAACAAAAAAGTGAAACTGTGTTTGGTTATATTTTTAAAAATCAGTCATTTTATAAGTATTCTATAAAAACATATTTATGTTTGATTTAAAAAAAATTTATTATGAATACCAAAAATTAAAAATTAATAAAATTTTTAATTGAAAAATGAATTAAAAATTAATAATCATAGTATTTAAGTAATTACTATATCAATTAAATCTTAATTAACCATAATAATTAAATCAGAGAAATGAGAGAAATGGGAAAAATGAAATCAGAGAAAACAACTTTTAGTCGTTTTCAATTTTACATTGAAAACAAAAGCGATTTTGGATTCGTTTTGAAATCTGTTTTCAAAAACAATACAAACCAAACACAATTTCACATCGATTTTGAAATCGATTTTATAGGGAATCGTGAAATCCGATTCAAAACCAAAAACAAACACGCTCAACAGGTTTCAAAAATAATACCAAACGCTACCTTTACTTTCATTCCAAAATTACAAAATTATCCTTCACGTAAAGTCTCTTACCATGCCTTTACTTGCTACCTCCATTGCGACCATCATGTTTACTAAGCTACACCAAAAAAATATGAGATGCCACCAGATTTTGATAAAATATTAGTAGTATAAAAAAGTTAATATAACTTAATGAAACTTTGATACTGATTGAACGTTTATTTGAACTTACTTAAAATAACATGCTTTGTTGATATTATACAATTATTGTCAAATTACATTAAATTTAAATAATATATATTAAAATATTAAAGAGGACTATTAGAGTTAGCACACTCATTTAAGTATCACCAAAAGAACTCTTCAAATGCTGATAGTAGTATTTGCTGAAAACTTTATGCACAGGTCTAACCCCTCAGTAGTGAGCTTTTTACTGAAATATTTAGATATTAATAAAGAGGATTTGATGGTAGGATAATTTTTTTTTTTTTTTCAATAGAGCATGTTTTTATTTTTCATCATAAGATTAAATTTTTAATAATCAAATATATTAATATCTACG
This sequence comes from Antiaris toxicaria, assembly GCA_035233585.1. Lineage (NCBI taxonomy): Eukaryota > Viridiplantae > Streptophyta > Magnoliopsida > Rosales > Moraceae > Antiaris > Antiaris toxicaria. The sequence goes on along the minus strand of CP141160.1, from coordinate 24,376,772 downwards.
TTAAAATATTATGCAAAGGAGAACTTTTATCTTATATAATATATTAATTTTGTTGCCTATCTCAAGTTTTAATTTATCATGAATTTCTTATATAATTATGAATATATAAGAAATTATTTGTTATTATATTAGAAATTATTTATCTCCTAAAATTTTCTCTATTGTTGATTGAATTTAGAAAGAGAGACAAAAATGTTGCTATATATAAAATCAATAGATTCTATAGGAATAAAGTTATAATTCTAGTAATCTTTTATAATTAAACTCTTATTTTCTAAAACAACCAAAAAAATAATTTATTTCATTCTCATTCATATCTTTTTTTTTTTTCTAATAAGGTATCCTATTATTTCTATATATATTTTTTGAACTTTGGATTGAAAGATTTAAAACCTATATCTTTAAACAGAGTTAGGTGTTGAATTACCACTAGATTACACTTGTAACCATTATTATTTATAAATCTTTTTAAAGAGAAACAATTCATAATGTTAACAAAATTACAAATAATTAAAATAAATACTAATATAATTCAAATTGTAAGCAATAAATTTACAAAATAAAAATAAAGTGTTAGAATATTTAATACGGAGCACAACTTAAAAAGAAAAAGCGTAACGCACGTCCCTTGGATGTACATGAAAAACTAGCTTTATTCTAACAATACATACATTGGATGTGCATAAAAAGCTAGTATGGCAAGCTAGGGACTATGAAAAGACCATAATATCCACGAAATGCACCGTAAATCCTAATCCCAAAATATATAAAGTTGAAAGAGTACATGTGTCCAATTTTTGGTGTCAAGTGCTTTCTCTTTCATATTGGAGTGATCACCACGAAAAGGCCACGTTTATGAAGAAAACAAAGTGCCTTCTCCGGTTCTCTTTACTGTAAATTACAAATGCCATTCACACAATACAACAATTTATGGGTTAGTCGTCAAGTCTTATCTATGCTACATTTAAATCTCGGATTATATTTATATTATATTTTACTATAGTATAATTTTTATTTAAATATAAAAATATTATATTTAAATTTCAATCACATCACATTATTCAATATAATTATTATTTATTAATCTAATTATTTTATTAATTTTATCAAATCAAATCATACATATATTTTTTCTTTCTATTTTTATATCTATTTTTATCAATTATATTACATCTCAATATTTAAATATAATTTAAATATAAAACATCTAAACACAGGTATTTAAATATAATGTAAATATAAAATATCTAAATACATATTGTATTTATTATATTATATTCATATGCAATACCAATGCATTGCTTTATTTAAACGAATCACTAGTGCTCATTTAGATTATCTATTACATGGAATATTTATTTAATATTAAATGTTTGTATTTAAATACATAATTTAAAATATTTATTTAAATAAAATGTATATTTAAACAGTTTTGTTAAGGTTAATATTTGAATAATATAAATATAAAAAATAAATAAATGTGATATATAAGTAAAAATTTAGAATTTATATTTGAGTTGAACTTAAACAATTGCAATATAATAAAACATTCAAATACTAGTATTATCAAATGTATATTAAAATACAAACATAATATTTGAATAAGTATTCCAAATCAATACCCATATATATATATAAATGTTGGTAAATAAAGAAATGCCATATGCAGTTGAGGTGAAAATCTCTTGATACTCTCTCTCTCTCTCTCTCTCGATTAGATTATACCTCTCCTCAGCTTTTAGGGTCCGTTTGGGCCTTTGTTTTGGGATCTTCAAAATACTTTTTTTCAACACATCATCACTTTTCACTATATATATTTTTAAAATGTTATAGTAAATTTTAAATTTTAAAAATCCATAACTTTAAGTATACATGCTCAAATGAGATGATCTTTTTTTAAATTATATAAAATTTCGAAATGAATAAAACAATATTTATATTGATATTTTTTTTTCTAAAAAAATTTTTAAAATTTTTTATTTTTTCACCTCAAATAATTTTTTTTTCCAAACATATTTTTTAAAATAACTTTTTTCCAACTCCAAAAAAAAAAAGTCTCCAAGCATCCCCTAAACGGGCCCTAAATTTTGAAAAAAGAAAATCATTAGTATAATAATAAGGTATCGTTTGGCAAAAAAATTACATTTTAATTTTATTTAAGTGCAATATAATTTTACACTAAATACAAATTTTGTAACAGTGCTACAAAAATAATTACTATTTAAAACATTTTTAAAACAATCACATCAACTTTTCAACTCTAAAAAACTTTTCTTCCAAACACACATTTCATTCAAATACAAAACAAATACTTTTCAACCAAATACAACATTTAAAAAATAAATTTTATTCAAATACAATCAAAATACAATGCGTTTACCAAACGCCTCCTAAGCCATGATAGTATATGATTTTTTTTTTAAGAAATGTTAAAAAATAACAGATCTATGAAAAATCACTTCATTTATATTGATTTTCAATATTTTTTTTAATTATAATGTGGTACAAAAAATAATTTCAAAGTAAAAATTTAAATTATAAAATAAAAATCTGAAACATGGCACTAATAATAGAGTATTCACACGAATTCCTCCCACTGCAAGTAGACTCTCTCCTTTTATCAATTTTACAATATTACCCAATTATACAAGCGAGAAACGGAAAAACGTTTTGTCCAAGTTAGCTGCATTTCCAAGATCCTTCCTTTTCGTATTCATCCTGCAATTGAGTAAATTGACAATTTTTCTTCAAAAAAGTGAACATAGAATTTTCAAGCTAGAGGCCGTTTGTCGCTCAAAAAAAAAAAAAAAAAAAAAAGAAGTCTCCAAAATATTTTTTTTAATTTTTTTCTATTTTATCATTATTTTTTATTATTTAATTTTTAAAATATTACAATAAATTTTAAATTATAAAAATCTATAATTTTACATATATCAATCTAAACAATATTTTTTTACAATTATACAAAACTTTAAAACAAAAAATCCATATTAATAATTTTTTTAAATAAATTTTTAAAATTTTATATTTTTTCAGGTTTTTTTTCCCTAAACGAATTTTTTAAAACAACTTTTTTTTACTAAAAAAAAATCTCGAAACAAGTGTCTAAACATACTTCTAAATTCAACAAATTGTATGGGTCAAAGGAAATTTTTGTTTTTACATATCCTTTTTTTTATTAACAGTTGTGTACATGTATTTTACGTATTCTATGGTAATTTAAATTTAATTTCACTTATTTAGTTTTGGTGAAAAAAAAAATAGATTTTTGTTCACTTTTTTTTAGATAAATAGATTTTTTTAGCCTAGAATGTCTTGCATTTTTTCCCCCTTCCTTTGAGCTATTAGAAGGAAAAACAAAAGAAAATTTGATGCTAGTTTTGGACAATGAGTGTATATTGGAAAAATCTTTTTAAAAAATTGAAAATTTAAGGAAAAAATGGTTAAAAAAACTTAAACCATGTATTCTTTTGTTTTGTTATTATTACTATATTTTTTTTTTAAGGAATGGATCTTTTTTTTTTTCAATCTTTTGCATGGTTCAAGGCACTTCTCCAAACAGTGAAATACCGTCTGCCCGTAAATAGGCGTTTGGAGGACTTTTGGGTTTCTCACAGAGTATTTATTTTCCGTATTATGTTCAAATTGTGTTTAAATATAATATAATTTTCGTTTAAACGTAAAAATTTTATGTTTAAATATAATTTTTTTTTACAATGTCTCAAATATATTTACTATTTTAAAATATTTTAAAAATAAATTTTTTAAAATCTATTCATATCATGTTATCTTTTTATCTCATTTTTTTATCTACTTTTATCAATCACATCAATTTTTCAACTCTAAAATACAATTTAAATATTTTTCATTCAAACACATATTGCATTCAAATGTAAAGCAAATACTTTTTATCCAAATACAAAATGAATTCAATACAATACATTCAAACATAATATAAATACAATACGTTTATCAAAAACCAAGTCTATTTCAAAAATTGCTATTTTATTTTATTTTTTGATAAAAAAATCAATAAAACACTTATTCCACAGCATCTATTTTTTCAATTATTATTCCACCAAATACAAAACTCAAAAACAACTTTTTTTCTAAAAGTTTTTACACCAAACCTACATTCCAAGCTTTCTCAACTACAAAAGCCTCAACGGCAAAACTTAGTATTAAAAAACCCCCAAAATCGCTTAGGTTCCACTTGTGGCAACTATTCCAAACAACATTTTATTATCTAATCTAAAACTCTTAATTTTATATCTTATTTTCTCTCTTCTATTTTCAAAAACTCAAATTTTAAAAGTTTCTAACATTTTCATTTCAATGATTTTTATGACAAAATGCTTATATTAACAAGACAAACAAAACAATATTTATTTTATATTATTTCAAAAGTTTTTCCTCAAATACACAGTTCTAATCTAACGTCCAAAACTTCACCTCCAAAAGTCCCCCAAACAATCTATTCCTTTAGTAGAATTGATGGTTTAAGAGAATTAATAAATAAATAGAGAGAAAAAAGAAAAATGAATGACAAGATAGAAGGTTACCATGTTTCAGTATCAAAAACAGAGTCCATTTGGGATAATGTTCAAATTTTTATTCTATTTTCTATAACTCAGAACTTTTTCAAAGTCTGTTCTCCAAACATAAATTTTCAACTCAACTTCCAAACTACCATCTCTAAACATTCCCCAAACAAACCCTTAAGTTAGTTAACAACAATATTGGCGACTCTAAAATGGAAATTAATTTTCAATCAAACAACAATACTTTTTGCCTCCGTTACATTCATTTCCCATTAATCTAGTCATTGCACGTCTTGATCGAATCTATAAAACAATATTTTCCGACAGAGAGCTACAAAAAGCGTTACAGACCAAGCGAATAGTAACATCTACTTATCATTAAACAACACCAGAAGCTCAGCATGTTCTTGTTAACTTAGAAAACGCTAGTATGGGCCATCAAGAATACCTCCGATCGGGGACTTCCTTGAGTAATCCACAGGAACACTAATGAAAACTTATCTAGTAGAGTTTTGATTTTTTGACATGTTATCGGAATCCACGACCTACAAAGCAGAACTTGTACTTAATCAACTTAGAAAGAGTCAAAACACAACTGCAGCGGTGGTGTTAGATCACCAGCTCACCTCTCCATTACACTGTCCCCAAACAATGCATTCATACGGTATTTGATGAAAAAGTTCCAAATAACATATAGATGAACCATCTGCTTTCACCTAAAACCCTTGGGCTGAACACGATGTAAGTACAACAATCAAGAAGAACCAATTCACACTTCATTCAGAGAGAAAAGAGATCACCTTTGACCAGTAAAAAGTAGCCATGTATCTGACTCCCCAAGCAGGAAATAGCTCTTCCACAACAAAGTAACGCAATTCCTCCCTATTGATCATCCATGATTATGGCTACAAATAGCTCCCTCTATGTGACTAAGTTTCTTGATAAGATGGGAGAATGGTCGGAGGATTTAAAGGATTGGAAGAGAGAAGTGCATGTCAATTGCACTTATAATGGCGTTCAATTATCAAAAAAAGAATTTCCGAAAAACTGGTTAATAGACGGTATTCAAATAAAGATCTCATTTCCTTTTCGTCTGAAACTTGGCACAAATACAAATCTAAGCTTAAGCTACGAAAACTAGGAAACAATTATAACGATCCAATGAAAAAAAAAGAACAAGAAAATGACTTTTGTTTTTTAACAGTTTGGAGAATGGAAACTGAACTTCTTTTTGGTTCTCTCAGAAAACAACTTTCATTTTTTGAACCTATTTTATACTTGTTTGGCAAAGTTGGATACCTATAAGGCTATTATAATAATCAGGCATCCACCATACCACAAACTTCCATGAGGAGGTTAAATTATGTAGCACAATGTCTCAACTTCTGGTGGGCACTTCCATTCTCCCATGGTGGATCGACCGCAACAAGATTGAAGCCACAATCATTCGCAGCTGCATGGGAACAGAATCTATGAGTGGAAGTGCAAGCATTTCTGCATTATTCCACACCTTAAAGCCTTAGAGAGAGAGAGAGAGAGTGACTTTGGAACACAGCAGCAAATCTAGCCATTGAACAAAATAATTTTCAATTAAAAATCTGGAGAGAGAGAGAGAGAGAGAACTAAGTTGGCTTAATGATGAAAATGTAAAGATGACAAACTTCAACTTCTTAGACGCACAGCTAGGGTGCTTGCGCAATAAAGAATAAACTCCAAAAATACATCCATGAACCATATGCAATAATTACCAGGAATTTTGTTTGTGAATCTGCTCCATTTCAGACTTCCATATGATATAGAATGCAAAAATGTTAAGGGAAAAGAAAATGTAAGACAGCACTTTAAAAATCAATTTAAGCATTGAAACACAGAATGGCCTTGATCTATAAGCAAGTGAAAATTAAGAAGCAGTTTTTACAACAAAAACCCCCTAAAGTAGTCTATGGAGCTCAGCTTCGTCATAAACGATCTAAAAAATAAAAATAACTAACATACCATGTAGAAGAAGCTCTCCTGAGGTAATATATGTCAGAGTATTCATAAACTCCGCCCCCAAATCATCACTGGTCTCGTTAACAATTAAGTTATTAGATACAAAAAAAAACCCGTTCACAAGACTGCGTGGAGAAAATGCAATATCACAGCACGAGTTGTTAGGTTTAGGAGACTCTAATTTACCATCCAAACAAAAATCCAGAATATAGGACGGGAATCAAATAGTGAGCATGACTTTGAACCTCATTTTACAATTGATTAACGTTTTCAAAGCCATTATCTTTTTTTCACCACGATTGAATTGCCCTAATTTTCCAAAAATCCTTGGAGCAAAAGCGCAACAACCTACCTCCAGTTTCATTTCGCTCGTTACTCGGACGAAATTTATGAGTAATTTCGTACAAAGAAGCTTGCCAGACCCTTCCAAGTTCAACAAAAGACTGTTCAACTGCGAACGATGATTCTCTGCTTTTCGACGGCGAAGAACCTGAATCTGGACCATCTATCAAATTCCTAATGACCTCCAAAAGATCAGTATGCCTTCAACAGAAAAGGCTTCGCTTGCTGCGAACAATTACAAACACCCATGGTCGAAGCTCGTCTTAGAATCGCCATTAACGAAACAGGGAATAATATAGGCAATTCTTACCGGGTGACACAGATCAGCGGCTTGTTCTCTTTCGTTGAAAGTGTAGGGTTTCTTCCCCTTTCTCTTCTGCTTCCTCTTTCTCGAATTCGAATATTGATGTTGCGTCGCGTCGGTGGATTCGAAGAACCAAGAGTAGTTCGAACAAGGGGAAATCCTAAATCGGATATAGGATTGGTTGAGGAAACGAACAGGGTCGACGAAAGCGGAATTGGAGTCTCCCAGTCGGAAAATGCTGATTTCCAAGAACGCGGAAAGATTCTTTTTCAATTTCGGGACCTTCATTAACGTCCAGTGTCGAGAAAATGAAAAATCTCCCGCCACACCGAAACGCGGGCTCAAAGACCGCCGGTTGTGTTTCTTGATTGGTCGTTCAATATTTTTAAGGCCCATATGTCTAGACCTGGGCCCAAAATTAAATGAGGCCCAACTCCAGTATAGCCTCTTGTGGGCGATTTCCCACGCAAGTCATGAAGGGGGTAGCAATTCCGGTTGTTTTAATCAGGGAGATTACAGTAAATAGGTCAATTACTTTACTCAATAAAAGTAAATAGCATATTTATTTAACTTAAAAAATAAATAGTAATTTTGATTTAAAAATCATGTAATTTTATAATTATACCCATATTTATTTTTCTTTCCCTTTCTCTCTCTTTCCCTTTCCCTTTCTTTTTTTTCTGCGAACTTTTGTTGGGGGCTAAACTTCTCGTTTTTGTTTTTCTGAGGAATTATCTGCTTGTTTCTAGAGAAAATTTAGGTGAAGTATTGGTAAATTAATGATTTACACACGTAAATAAATGATTTACTAGTAAAATTTTAAAATTATCTGTTTGTTTCTTGAGAAAATTCTGAGTACAGAATTGGTAAATCTATGATTTACACACGTAAATAAATGATTTACTAAGTAAAAAATGATTTCCAAATAAATTTACTAAGATTTACACATAAGGGGTATTTTTAGAATTTTAGTTATGGTAAATCATTATTTATCAAAAATATACTATTTATTAAATGTCTAAAACTTTTCTACTATTTATTTTTATTCAATTTTAATTTTGGCTTATTTCTCTCCTTCTCCTTTTTAATTTGAATTAACAATTTGAGTTACAACACAATAAATTAACACAAATATAATACAAAATTAATAGGTTTAGATTTTCAATAAATAGAATCGAGTCAAACGAGTTGACATGATTAATACGATTAATAAACAAGTCAATTTAGATTTACTTTCTAATACAGATTGACATGAATTGACATGATTAACTATACATATTATTTTTTATTTAATTATATATGATATAAAATAAGAGTTTTTATAGTTAATATAATACAAATAATATAAATTTTAAGGCTTTATAAGTAAATTTCATGTGTTTTTTTATAAAATAAATAATATATTGATTAATAAATATGTTAAAGTATCAAATCATATGAATTATAAGTCATTATTTTATTGAGAGAAAGAGGTAAATAGGTCAAAATTCAACTTCAATAAAAATAAATAGCAGAAAAAGTTTAGACCGTTAGTAAATAGGATATTTTTGGTTAATCATCATTTACCACAACCTAAAATTTCAAAAATACCCCTTTGTATGTAAATTTTATTAAATTTATTTAGTAAATCACTTTTTAATTTAATAAATCATTTATTTACTAACTTTGATAAATTTTGATAAATTTATCTGATAAATCATTTTTTATTTGGTTATTTATTTACTAATTTTGATAAATCAATTATTACTCAGTAAAAAATTTATTTACCATATAAACAAAGAACTCTTGATTTAATTAATCATTAATTTACTAATGTAATTAAGTGTAAATTATTGATTTACTAATGTAATTAAGTGTAAATTATTGATTTACTAATGTAAATTCTCAATTTTATAGATCATAATTTACTATTTGATTGATTTACTGTGTAAATCTTAATTTACTAATTTTGTAAAAAAATTTCAAATTAAACAATCCCTAACCCTAGATCCTAAATTAACCCAAGCCTAAGTACTTTACCCCAAAATCATTAATTTACCATATAAATAAATTATTTACTAGTTTTAGTAAATCATTATTTATTGATTTTGCAAAACAGTCAAAAGAATAGTATAAACCTTAACTTTAGCCTCTAAAATTGACCCAAACCTTAAACCACCTTAAATTCAACAAAAAAATCTGCCACTATACTTCACCGTCGCTATCGCCCTCGAAGTGACCATCAATGGTCTTGGAGATTACCTACCGCATCAGGGGTTTGTTTGATCAAAAGCTCCCAAAATCTGGAGTTTGCGAGCTCATCACGATGGTGACTTGAGAACTTCAACGATTCATGGAATCTCAAGAGCCATTGGATCGAATCGCGATCTATCTAGAATTATGACTCTCTGCTAAGGATCTCCTCTTTTTAAGTGAGTTATGACCAGATTCATGCGGATTTGGTAAAAATTCGCTCCGATGTCATCGCCGAATTGCACCAACACCATAAGATCTCCGTTCAACCTGCAAAGCAAAAACAAAAAGCAATAAATCCAGATTGTGATGGATTTGAAGCTTTCGACAATCTCCAGCGTGATTGAGCTTAGATCTAGCCATCGGACTTTTATATGAGCTTAGATCCGCAAAGATCGAAATCATAGATCCGCAAAGATCGAAATCATGATATTACAATTTTTTGACAAGAATGATTCGAAGATCCAATCGTTGTAGTCTTGCAATTTTATGTCAACCAATCTATTGAAGATCGCAACAAAGAATGACAGAAGCAATGATCATTGCTAGTGATGACAACCGGAACAGTGCAAAAAGGGGATAGAGGAAAGAGTGAGACTTGGAGAGGAGAGAGAGAGAGAGAAAGAAGAGATAAAAGGAAGAAAACTAAATGAGTGGGTTTTTGGAGGAATATGAAAAAGACGGATAAAAACATATTTCATGGGTAAAATGGGAATATTGTCCGTATTAAAAATAGATTATGTTAGAAATTTTCAAATATTTCAAGTTATGCTATTTACTTCCAAAGCATACGAAAGATGACCTATTTATTTCAATTTTCCTGTTTTATTTATGTTTAATTTAGATAGATTATTTCAGGTTAATACGATTAATAAATAAGTTGAATTTGGTTTTGATTTTTTAACATGAATATTAATAGGTCCAAGTGGAGTTTAATGTAATAATATTAATTAAGGAGTATAAACGATATAAATATGATATAATATTATGAATTATTAGTTCTAGTTTTAATTAGTTTATGCTTTCTATGTAGAGAAGCTCTATTTTTATTGTATAAATTTTGTATTTTTATATTAACCAGTATAAGCGCAATTGAAATGTACTTTTTTCCCTTTCTTTTCAAGGAAAATTCTAAATTATTCTAAATATTTTTCATGAAAAGAAAGAAAAGAAAAACGTTGAAAGAAAAGAACCTCTCATAAGCATAAACAATGTTATAATGACCAATTTTACGTGTTTTACAGCTTATGTATTAAAATAGTGATTTTCTTTCTTTTTTTTTTTTTAGTATGTATGCAGGATGATATGTTGTTTTTTATCAGTATCAATTGAAAGTGTCTCTTAAGTTATGCTTGGACAGGAGATTTACTTTCCCAATAAAAAAAGTTTTACAAACAAGTTATTCTGAAGTTACTGTACATACACCCTTTAAAAACAACCATTTATTCTGAAGTTTTAAGCTTATCCTACCAAAAAGAAAAAAATGGTTTGAGCTCATCTTCTTGCATTGTTATAAATATAGCACCCGAAAAAATAAAATAAGAAGTTATTTATAGCGACTATGTTTAAAAAAAAAAAAGGGCCTCCAAATATTGCTTTTATAATTAGAACTGAAAAATAGTTTGATTATCTTCATATAGCCAAATATCCAACTGAATATGTACTCTACAAACGAAATTTTTTGTGACTGCTTTTCTTCATATTATCCTTGTGTTGTCACGTTATGGCATATAATTTCAAAAACCAACTGGCTTGGAATAGTGTCTAAACTTATGTTTGCTTGGATGTGGCGTTAGATAAGAATGTCATTTGAATGAAACGTAATAAATACAATATATATTTGATATTTATATTGTTTTTAAATATAATGTGAGTTTGAGTTATTGGTGAGAGAGAGAATATGTGTTTCGATTAGTAAAAGTAAACAGAAAAAAATTAAAAAATAATAATTACAATTGATATAAAATTTAAAGGTGTTATACTTAATTGTAATTCTTGATATATTCGATGTAATGTAATATAATGTAAATACAATATTGTATTCGAATGAGACATTAAGTTAGTGTTTGATATTATTTTTGAAATATTTTCTGTTTTCAAAACAACTGAAAATAAGAATGTTATGAAAACTGTGTTGAGATTATTTTTGAAATTGTGTTTGATTATGTTTTCTGAGTGTATATTCTAAGAAACATAAAAAAGAAATTTTATTTGGTTATATTTTTTGAAAACCCATTTTATAAGTGAATATTTTATAAAAATATATTTATTTTTAATTAAAAAAACAAAAAATAAATTATCAGTCATAATATAAAAAATTTAGTGGTGGGTTTTGCAATGAGGGATAGGGGTGGAAGACATTGGTGGTCTGAAATTCTAAGTGGAGGTGACAGTGAGATTTATGTCATAAGATGATGGTCGTCACTATGAGTTTGTGATGAAAGGGAGGGGGTCATCGCCATCGTCGCCAGTCCATAGTCTTCGCCTTTCATCAGAGATGGATTCCATCGTCAGACAGGATCGTTATCGACGCTACATAGGTAGAGAAAGAGAAATGGAGGAAGAAAATGAAAATAAAAAGTGAAAACAATTTTTTTTATTTTTAAAAAATAAAAAAACCAATATAATTAAAAATAATATTTTTGAAATAATTTTAAAAACATTAAATAAATAATTGTCATTTTAAAATATTTTTTATTTTTTATATTTTTAAAAAACAAAAATAAACGCCCGTTAAATATTGTATACGATGTCCAATGTCGACGAGAATGAAAATCCTTAAGAAAGAAGGTGCCAGCATTAAACCCATTACATGGGCATGCTAATGCGACGTCTCTCTCCTACGGAAAAAGATAAAAGCCAATTGAGAGGCTGACGATCTTTCTAGAAGTCATTGAGCGGTGGGATCTGGATAGACATACAAGAAAAACCACTAATTTGCACAGTTGTGACAGCATTTAATGTGTTCGTTCCCTTGTGTTTTTTTCCCCTTTTTTTTTTTTTTAATTATTGGGTACAAGTTTTAACTGGCACCAAAGTTTGACATGGCTAAGTAAACATTAGTGAAATGACCCAAAACAACACCTACAAAATCGTTCTCGTAAATTACTTCCTTTGGTTGGCTAAAATATCCTTTTCACATTCGTCAACCGTTTGACTGATATTTTGATAATACGTTTTTGATAGAAGATATTTTGATTAAATTTTGTACAGTATTAACGTTACAACTTGATAGCGTTGCTTTATTTCATTTCATGACGTTATGTTGCTCCTTCTAAATAGTATTAAGCCACATAGCTATTTGTAAGTTAATAAATTATTAACATTGTGTTACTTTTCTTTTTTAACTTTTTTTAATGGTAAATTACTATTTGAATGTTTTATTGTTTAGTAATTTTAATTCTAATACTAAATAATACAAATATAGTTTAACAATAATCTTATAGATAACTTCATATAAAAATGGAAAAGCTCATATTCTTCCCTACCAACTTAAAAAATAATAATAATAGAAAATATTCAAAGCTAGTCATGTTAATTGTCAAATGTTTTTAGTTTTCTAGGAAATCTGAAATAACTTTTTTTTTTCACAATATAAATATTTATCAAATTTTTGTTAATGGGTTGTCTAGAACCACATTTCATTGGGTATTGTATCTATATATTCAAAAGTAATAGAATATAATATGCATTTTAAATGTTTTGTTTTTATATTATATTTCAATATAATGTGTGCTTAATTGTTAACGTGGAACAGAATATATAATGTGATTAATAAAAATATATAAATAAAAAGAATAATAAATAATAATTATATTAAATTTAAAATTTAAAAATATTGATATTTAAATATGATATTGAAGTATCTAAATATTTTATATTATATTAAAATACAACGTAGGATGCAGTACTTTTCAAATGGATAATTTAAGATGCTTATATAATTACTGCTTTTTGTCAATTTAAATGCTGGACTAAAACTATCAAAAAAGTATATTATTTAGGAAGTAATTTGTACGAAAAAATTCAGACATCAACTTAACACAATGTTTGCAGCTCAAGAATTAGAAAAACTATATGATAAAAAATAAAAAAAGAATAAAGCCACATAGTCCTCCAAGTCTAGATTACAAATATATGCCTTTTTATTTGAATGATCATTTAAGTTAACAAAAAATAAAATAAAAAGGTGGATGATAGTTTCTATTTTTTGGCTATTCCTTTAATGGAAAAAAAAAAACCCGAAATAGCTAAACTTCAAGTATTTTGCGTAAATGATCTTTTTTGTTGGATTTTAGAATGGTCTGTCAATATATCAAGGAGAAAGAAGTAAGAACAGATTTTAGAAAATAATTAACTGATTAGCATTTTTTAAAAAAATATTTATAATAATTAGCAATAAATAATAAATTTAACAGGTAAATGACTTATATTTATAAATTTGTTTTTTAGCTAGTAAATTCCTATTTACATGGTAATATTTTCATTTAACAAATAAATTTATTATTTACTTCAAATATTTTAAAATATGACTATTTCTTTCAATTATTTTATAAGTGCTACTCCGTATAATTTTCCAGTATATTATTGCTTCACATTGGTTAATCACCAAAATTTATCAATGATAAACTATCAAATAATCTATAGCTGATGAAAAAATAAAACACTTATTAAAAATAGTTAAAAATTACCATTTTCATATAAACCCCATTAAGTTATTAATCTTAAGAAAAATTAGCTTGAAAATATTTTTTCTTTATCAAATTCTATAAATAATTAGATTTCATGAAGTACTTCACATGGAAAATCATGAACTGCCATGCATAGAAATTATATAAAATCTGTAAAATTCAAATCATTATCTTGTACTGATATATATATTTTTGCTTAAGCTTGCACTAATAACATGTTTTATGATGTGTGATGCAATTTAACAAAGTTGATGGATAAAGTTAAGTTGTGTCTATCCAATTAGTTGAATTATTGTGAGGTCCTAATACGGTGTTTGGAAAAGAGAATGCCCAAAAGTAAAAAAGAGTCCTTTGAGAGTGTCGGAACACAAATTAGCGTCTAATTATCACGAGTAATTATTTACGGAGAAGCTTCCCAGAAAGGACTCCGGGGGGTGGGGTCGACACGAATTCCGACGTAAGCCAATGATGGAACACCAAATGTCGAAAGCAAAGGAAGGAAAAAGAGGGGAGGGAGAGAGAGAGAAGAGAGAGAAAGAGAGAGAGAGAGAGAGCGAGAGAGAACTGTGTGCGGAGAAACCATGGTTAAAAACTGACCCAGCGGAGGAGTCTCTCTCTCTCTCTCTGTGTATTCGCTGACTCGCACACTATAAATACGCGCTAGCTCTTTCTTTCGGAGTTGCGAGTGGAGTATTCAGAATTGGACGATCTGCTCTCTCTCCTTCTCTCCCTCTCTCTCTCTCTCTCAAGGTTGGTTAGATTCACTGATCGTAATTTCTTTTGATTTTATTACTGATATTGGATTCCGTTCTAATTTTCCACAATTTGATGGCTAGAGAATTCATTGCGTGTATTGATCGTCCGTTTTAAGGGTTTTTTTTTTCTTCCTTCTTTCAGGTATGTAGTGTTTCAATTCGTTAAAAGTCTGTTCGGTTGAGGGAAAATGGAGAGTGAGTCGAGAAATTAAGTGGAAAAAGAAAAAAGAATTTTGTTTTCTTTTATTCCATTTTTTTAAAATGAAAAGCTCGTCAAGAGTAAGTCAATGAGGAAAGTCGTCTCCTTCTTCTGGTGGCCAGAAAGCTGAGGAGGAGTTATGTTGTTGCAGTAATCGGAGTAGTTGGGTCGATCATTAATTTTGATTAAGCTAAACAGATTGAATTTAGCTACGATCGCTTGTAGTGATTTCCATCCCCTTGCTTCCACAACACCACCCCCCGCCCCCCCCCCTCCCCTCTTTTTCGATGTGTAGTTTCTTATGTGGATGCGTGTGTTATGAAATCTTATCTTGCTGGTATTTTGTTGCGGTTCAGATTGAAGAGAAGGGATTTATAAATTTATCATTGTTTATTGTTGGAAGGATTTTTAGTTTTTTTGGTCTGTCAATAGGTGGTCTTTGGCATTGGTTTGATGCAGGAATTGAAATTCGTCTTTCTGTTAATTATTTTATCACACTAGATCATGTGTTTGTAATTTACACGTGATGTTTATATTTTATCATACTAGATCATGTGTTTATATATATCTGTTTTTGCTTGAGTTTGATTAAATATTCGATTTTACAAACATTAATAATATTTGGACTTTAAATCTTATTGATAATTTACACTTTTGATTCCATTAATCGTTTATCTCAAGTCTGTTATCAATAACCGTTGGATTTGGTTATTAGATGCTTTGTCCTTCGTGTGTGCGCGTTTTGATTTTCCCCCTTCTTCATCGTGTCTTTTCAAGTAAAAGGTTATAATGTTAAACATTAGAGGATTATTGCAATTTAATAAAACTCATTTACTCCCATCCTCTATTTTTTTAAAGCGTGATCTTTATATAGCTGACAACCTTGTGCTTACCACTTGACTACAACAAATTTTATTTTTATTTTTATTTTCTGTCCTCATAGTTTGCAGCTTTGACAAACATTTCTTCTGCAAACTATCAAAGAACCACTTTCTTCACGGTTTTGTTTCTCTCCCATTTAGTCGGTCGGCCATGTGTCCTCCAGTAGCTTCCCCAGCCGTTGATATTGGTGTTTATTGTACTGACAAGGAGATATTTATGTCGTTGGATGGAATCATACATGGATCCCCACTGCCAAGCAATGTAATTTCAGATGTGAATCCTTATGAATATAAGCCTTCAAATTTACCTGGTGTGTGTCTTTTCAAAATCTATTATGTGTTAGAATTCAGCGTGGCTTTATGATGATTGAGTGAGGTTTCCTGTTACATGCAGCGGGCATTTGGTTTTTCATTAGGTCTAATATGAGGAAGAATGTAGATTTTGGATACTGGAAGACCAAAGGGGAGGCGTCCCAAATATTCTCAAACTCTTCAATTACTGGTTGGAGAAGTACTCTTGAATTCTATGAAGGCCAAGCTCCTCTCGGGAATAAAACAGATTGGGTTATGCAAGAGTACTGGATAACTCGGAAGAACTTGTCCAAGGACTGCAATGAAAAGGTATTCGCAACATCTGCTAACTTCATATGTTTATGTAACTGATTTAATCATTTTCTTGTTTTTTTTTGCCCAACCTGCCATTCAACTTCTGGTTTGGTGGGACAACATGCAGGAAACCGGCTTACTCTCCAATGTCTTCTTTGTTGGTGAACAAAAACCAAACCATGAAAAGCCTCAGAAGATGGCTCAAGCTGACACTGCTAATCAATCAACAGACTTAGTCTTTCAGAAGGCTGAAAATTATACAGGTCAAGGTTCCCCTAGCAGGCGTCAGGTACATCAAGGAGATAGCCTTCAGTTTATAGCCGTGAGTCAAATTGCGGCTTTGAACATTTATGTAAATATCTTTATGTAATAAAGTATTTGATTCCTGGTGGCACGTAGCTAGTTTCAAGTACAGACTCGGCCTTTTTTTCCCAAAAAATGAAATTGACTTACCGTCTTTATTGGAATAAACATTTACTACGCATTTGTTACTTCATTCTGCAGTTGCGTTTACACTTCATAAATACTAGTCACTAGATTAGCATACGTATTTAATTCTTAAATCCATGTAGTTTTAGTCAAGTTAGTTGTTTAAATAAGTGGATAAATTCTGAATTTTCTAGGATTATTTATGTATTAGTTGAAGATATAAAATTTAATGTTGGACGCTCAGAGTTGCAGGATGTTGGTCTAGCATAGAATGCAGTCACACACGATTAATTTATTTCTTAAGGGAAGGTCCATTTGCATAAGAGAGAATATTTGCATCACACCAACATAAAGAAACCAGAAGGCAACCTTTTTTTATTAGTTATAAGTGTTTCTTGTAACCGTTGATATAGCAAGATATGAGCTAGAATGATCCCGTTCCCACCCTCTCTCTCCCTCTGGTGCAGGGAGAGGGGGGTTTTATTATATGCTGATGATCAGATACCTTTTCTAGATGCACGAGGATAATGGGACTGCAAGAATAAGATCCAGAGAAAGAGTTCCTGATAATCTTGTGGACACTGTACAAGAGACTGACTATATCTCTGGAGGAGACTACCTAGAATTGATGGACCTTGAGGATCCAGCATCACCTTCTTCTAGCTCAGATTCAAGTTGCATGACTATGTCATCAGGCGAATATTTTGATTCGCTGGTTTTGTTGCAGGACCTAGAGTCGGAAAAAAGCCAGGAGTCGGTTCAAAATAATGCTGGTTGCAAGTTAAGTGTCTTTGCATCTTCGAGGCCAACTGAGATGGTCATATATCCAGCATCTACAGGTACACAAGCACATTTTTCTATTTTATGTTTGCTGAACTTATGAATCATTTTTTTTATGTTCTCCTTTAATAACATGACAATCATGGTAGCCTTAAGCAGTTAAGCTCATATAAACCTAAAGTGCGTTTTTTTTTTTTTTTTTTGGGTGCTAAATTCACACTATTGTTGCCCCCTGAACTTTTATGTTGGTTAAAGGAACTCTTGACAAGTCGCCAAATGAAGAAATGCTCAGAAATGCTAAGAAGAATCTAGACAGGACTCCAAAACCTGATATCAGATATGAAGGGATACCATCAACTTCTCAAAATCGATTTGCATCACACAGTGGTGATATGGCAGCCCCGCAAGAGGATAGGAAAGCAGCTCGTGGAAGAATGAAAAAGCTTAAGAGGAAGTATCTCTGCTTCTTGCCATTTTAGGTATCTCTTAAATTTAACACGTATCGTAGTTGTATGTAATAGATTGTCCTTATTGCCATAAGAATGTCTGTGTAGTACGAACAAAGGTAGCTGACCCTCTGTTTCTTGAACGGAAGGTTGACCAATAAGCAATTCGTTTTATTGCTTAGTTGATTAGTGAATTTTAGATACTTAGTGATGGATACAGGATTTTATACAGAAAGAAATAGGTTGACTTGATATTTATAGGTGAAGAAAGGGGGTAGGAGATTGATTGCTGTAATCTAGCTTTTAAGATTTAATTAATTATGTTGCTAGTTTTGTTATGGTGCGTGTTTTTTCTTGTTCAAACAATCAAATAACATCCTTGTAGTTATATATATATATATATCCATCTATAACTCTATACCTAATATTAAAAGCACAAATACGTTTTAGTCGCATCTCTTGAGCCCCATGTGGCATGCTTGACACCTGCCACGTGGTTTATTTATTTATTTATTTATTCACGTATTCCTCCAACTATTATATATATTTCATTGGAAAATTATAACAAATAGGTCTTTTTTTTTTTTGGTTTGAAAATAAATAACATAATTTAAAACTTTTGAAAATTTGTAATATAATCTAATTTTAATATGGGTAATATTTATTTTATCCCTGAAATAGATTTTTGACCAATCCACTCATTTCTTTCTGTGTCTTCTCTCTCTCCCCTCTCTGTTTTTCTCCTTCGAGTCTCACTTTCTCCTCTGCTCCTTTTTCGCGTTGCTCCAGTCGTCGTCTCGGGTAACGATGACGAGGATTACTCAAATGATGTCTTTGTTCCCCTGGTGACTGGAGGTTTGCAATCTTTCCTGAAATTGGTAATTCGATATCTCCTCAACGATTGGTGATTTGCAATCTTGGGAATCTCAAAGCAATCTCCCAAGTGCTCGTCGTTCGCGTTCTTGCGGACAACAAAAGCGGACTTCACCTGAAATTCAAATCTCACGATTTTCTCTTGATTCGCAACAGAGATATCGTGATTCTCTTTAGATCTAGGACGAAGAACCACCAGATCTAGTTGTGATCATTGCTGGAGGTGAATGCACCCCCTAAAACTTAATCTCGGTCGCTAGCTTCTCGCGATTTCTTGGGTGTTTCTTGGCGTTGTCACTATCACCATTGTTTCCCTTGTTACTCGCTGGTCCTCCTGACAAAACCAATGATGGTCATGGTTGCAATTTAGGGTTTGTTCAATTTTGGGGGTTAGGATTTGTTCAATTTTAGGGGTTAGGGTTAGGAATAGGGTTTGTTTAATTTTGGTACTATTTTTATAAAATTGATTAATAAATGATTTATTAAAATTAATAAATTATAATTGACAAAATCAATAATTTATATTGTAAATCAAGAATTTATATTTAAATACATTAATAAATAAATTATTTATAAAATTAATAGTTTTTGTTTATGTGGTAAATAAATTATTTATCAAATAATGAAAGATTTACTAAAATTGATGAATAAATAGTTTAACAAATAAACAAAATGATTTATTTTAACAAATTTATTTATCAAAATTTGATAAATAAATAATTTATCAAGTTAAAAAGTAATTTATTAAATAAATTTATCAAAATTTATATCTAAGAGGTATTTTTAAAATTGTAAGTTGTGATAAATTATAATTTATCAAATAAATAATATTTACCACAGATAAAAAATTTATGCTATTTATTTTTAACAGAATTAGATTTAGGCCTGGTTCGTGCATCTTCCTATTTCATCCTTTCTTTCATCATTAGATCTGCAACTTAGCTGGACTGGGCTTTCCAGGTGGGTTTGAACAGGGTTTTCTTCCAAGTAAATTGGATCAGCTGGCTGTATGGGCAATACTTGCATGTTCATCTAATGCGAAACGACAATGGACGTTATCTTATTATCTTGATTGCAGGCTATGCCTTTGACTATGAATTCCTTAAAAATGAAAAAAAGAAAAAGAAAATTTGCAGGCTATATGAATAAGACTTTACATGAAAAGTTTTTATGCTTGCTAGGGATCTGCAGTCCATATTTATAGCCACCATATGTTTGATCAGACGGCATTTACTTAACAATGAAGCTTTGATCATTCTGTGGGACAACTTTGTTCATCCAAAACAACCAACTTCTTTTTTTTTTTTTTTTTTCCTTTGAGAAAGTTGCTCTCCGTTGCAGTTGAAAGAATCTGAAAGGTTTACTTCAGTGGCCACAGAATTATTAAAAAACAACAACAACAACAACAACAACAACATTAATGATATTCATGAGTAAACTGTTAATTGGATTGTACTTGGTAATTTCACGTGTTTATCTGACTTGAAAACGCCATTTAACTCGTTTTCACATGCCACGTGCCAATTCGATCGGATGGGTACTATGTATAGCAGAAATGCATTAATTTGAGGTATTTTTGCTGAACAAACGTATTAATAATTGTTGGACAAACTACTTTGCTCCATACACAGCAAAATCAGACAACTTATAGCAGACTCATTTCTTATCCAAACCACCATCTATAAATATCATTTCAAAACTAGCTAAATCTCCCACACCAAAACAGTGTTACTCGTTTGTTACAACAGAAAAAAAAAACAGTTTATTTTCTTTCTTGAAAACGGTTTTTTAGAACAAAAACAGTGAAATAGTTTTTTTTTTTTTTGAAACTTCTTAGGATAAATGATTTGATTTGAAGTTTAAACAGTAAATATAGGTTTACTGAGAGTGTCAAGTGTCATCTTTAGCACAAAAATTCTGATGGTCATTTTTTGAGTGAGTAAATGAATAAAGCCGACTGACAGAGACAGCCAAAGGAATTGTAAGCAAGAATATTAAATTTATTGTTGCTCACTGCTCACTGTTTGGTATTGCAGGTATTTTTTCCTAACTAACGGCACTAAGCTAAGGGTTTTTTTTTTATAATTTTTTTGAAGAAAAAAACAGAGAACAAGAAGTGACAGTTGACCTAAACAATACGTACTCAATCACATTCATATTCACATGTGTTTGTTGATTTTTGGCTTTGGAAGTCAAGCTCCCTACTCAGGGAGCATCTAACATGCTCTGAAGGGGAGCCAATTTCATTTTCCTTTAATTAGTCTCTTTCCTTACTCTTCAATGTTTTTGTTTGACATGATTAAAGTTAAAAAATGAAAAATTTTTTATTTAAAAAAAAACAATATTTTTAAATTTTTATATCAGAACATTTAAAATCTTTTATTTTTGAAAAATAAAAAAAGAGCTCTTTAGATAAAAAAAAAATTTTCACTTATCCAAACAACTTTTTATTTTTCATATTTAAAAGGTTTCTATTTTTCAAAAATAAACTTTCCATCTAAACGGAGGCTTCATATCATGTGTAAACTCTATATTCTTTTTTCCTCCGGTAGAATATACAATTATATAGAGAGTTGAATCTCTTGTTTTATACTATTCAAATATCATTTTAACCTTTAGAATAAATATTTAACGTTGTGATTTATAAGAGTTGGTGAATGTAAATACAAAATGTAAATCATGAATTAAATTGTTAAAAATTTGATATGAGCAGCCATTCCTGTTAGTAATCAAAATGGAAAAACCTGTAATTGAATTACCATATATAGATATATATATATATATAATATTGCAAATGTTGCAATGAATATTGATACGACCAACATGAACAAACCATGGTCCACTTCCAATTTCCATCTTTTCTATTGGCCTTGACCTTGTACGTGAAATTCATTCCTTATAAAAACGAAAAACTATATTAAATTGCATTTTTATAAAAAATAATTTAAATAAATAACAAGATTGAAATGTTTGAAGTAAATATCAAAGTTATTAGATAAATAAAAAATTTACTTGATAAATAACATATTTAGAATAGGTTAATAAATTGTTTATATAATAAATTTGTAATTTACAACTATTACTCTAGATATTTTTAAAACATGCTATTTATTTGAATTATTTTTGTAAAAATACTGCTTAATTCTTTCTCCCAATTTTTGTGTGTGTGTTTTTTTGTCCTCAAGATTATTATATTTTTGATTCAGTTTGAACCCGAAAGTACCGTTTCTAAGGAGTGCCCTAACTAACCAATGATTCAAAACACACTACGGCTGTTAACTGCTTATTTTAGTTGGGGACAATTCTGACCAAATTTCTAATAAAATGGTCATGTAACTCTCCTTTCAAGAATCCTCTCACTTGATATTGTTTTTTGGTAATATTCGGTTGAGTTTTCCTTTTTGTAGGCCTAAATTTGAGGGACAAAACATGGTAGACTGTCTCCGAAATTTTTTTGCTTTGCATTTGATTGTCTCAATTGAAATGTTTGGACTCTCTGCAGGCATGTTTATCCACAAATCCAAGAAAATGAAATCATATTTTGCTTTGTGACTTTTACCTCTATATATATATACACACACATACACACACATATATGCAAGGACCATGTGGCGGAAGTCCCTTTTTTTAGAAAATGTCCATTTACAAACTTTCATGTTTCGACAGACAATTATTTATTTTTATTTTCTATAATATATATTTTTTGCTTCTTTCATTGGAGACACAACAATACTCCAAATTATTCACAACCCAACATGATAATCTAGTGGTTAAATCATATAGAGAAATAGAATACGGCTGAATATCATTAAAGAACTGATCAAACTTGAAACTTGAGTGGGCCTTTGCCAGTACCAAACGTTCGATGCCATTGTTTTTTGTTTTGTTTTGTTTTGTTTTTGTCGCTCATAAGATATTCTACTGCAACTTAGGTGAAATTGCCATCTTGGTTTTACTGGTTATAGAAAGAAATAAATTTGGCGGTCAAACTACCAAAATTAGAATATGATAAGAGATCTAAATACTTCACTTTGCAGTCAAAAGGTAAAAGAAAAAAGAAAGGAGAAATTATTTAAGAAAAAATATAGTTTTAAATTGTTAAATTTTCATTTGAAGTGTTGTTAGATCATCATAAATTTTAAATATGGTATGATTATAATTATGATTTGATTATTAAAAACTGTAACATATAAGTAACCTACTTTTTCATACCCTACAACAATTTACTTATTTTTATGAAATTATTCGACTTCATAAAAAATAGGTTTTTCCTTAAAGAAAAGAAAAAAGAAAATTCAAAAATCGATTATCTTGTTGTCTATCTATTTAATTAAATTTCAATAATTTGATTTATGAGTGTTTATAAAGTATTAGCAATTGAAATGTAATTAAATGACTAAAAGGGTTGCTCTTTGGTCTACCCTTCTACCATAGAATTTATCAAAAGAGAGATGGAGAGAGAGAGAAACACATAACTTTCATGTTCTTATTGATATTTCTAATGTCAATTTAATCTCAATCGTAAGCACCGAGACTAGAGTGGAATGATGTGTTGAGTGAAAACAAGTGAAGGACTAGAGTTGCAAGAAAGTAGTTAGGAAGTGGAGCCCAGTGTCGCGTCTCCTTTAGCAATCACTCGCCTCCTAAGGGCATCCCCTTATGGACCCATGCCCTGGCCCTGAACCTGCATTTTCTTTCATATTAATAAATAAATAATAATAATTTTGGCTAAACTCATCTGTCACAATCACAATTCCTTATCCGTCCACTTTTCTCTTTTCCTTTTATTTTTCTTTTAGGTTGAAAATTCCTTTCGGCAAATAAAATAAAATTTAAAAGTTTTGTTTTAAATAAATTATTTGGATAAGTCATTTATTTATGTTATATTTGTTTGGGTGTTTTATTTTTAAAAAATAAAAAAAATTTTATTTAAAAAAAAGATTTTTTTAAATTTTTTATCTAAATATTTAAAATTTTTTATTTTTAAAAAATTGAAAAATAGTTCTCTAAAAAAAAGTTTTTATCCATCTAAACAATTTTTTACTTAAAAAAAATCCAAACAATTTTTTATTTTCCAAATCTAAAAATTTTCTATTTTTCAAAAATAAACCTCATATCCAAACATATAATTAGAATGTTATTTAAATATAATACAATTAATATAATCTATATTTAGGTATTTTTTTTCTTATATTCTCTTTAAATATAAGATATGTTATCGGAGAAAGAGAATTTATAACGTGATTTATAAAAATTGATAAAAATTAAATGACATATATTAAATATATTAGATTTAAAATTTAAAAATATTTATATTTGAATATTACCCATTATATATAAAAAAAAAAATTTTTGTAATGAATTGCAATATTGTAATGGTTATTGTAAATAAAATATTAATATATCTATAAAGTAACAGATAAGTGATAATAATCATTAATTATTGACCTAATCATTCGTTATGAATGTTTTTAGGTAGCCCTTGGTAATTTTTAACTATAAATTTATAGAAAAAAAAAAAAGAGCGGACCCTATTAGAGATTCGTATATCACTATGATATATATGCACTTATAATTTTACAAATCACAGGAATTACCATTATAATTGTTAAATTAGCTTTCCAATAGTTTAAATGAAAATAATTTTATAAATTTTAATAAATTGTTTAAAAACATATCCTAAATATGTAATCAATTTTTACGGTATAAGAAGACGTCTGATAAGTATTTTTTAGTATTGTTGTATTTAAACATAATATAATTTTACATTAAATATAAAGTTTTACATTTAAATATAATATTTTTCAACAATATTACAAAAATAATTACTATTTAAAAGTTTTTTAATACAATCACATCTATTTTTTAACTTTAATTTTTTATCTCTATTTTAATTAATTATATTAATTTTTCAACTTTAAAATTCTTTTCATCCAAACACACATTTTATTCAAATATAAAACAAATATTTTTCAACTAAATATAATATTTAAAAAATAAATTATATTTAAATATAATTGAAATATAATATATTTAATAAATCACACTTCAATTTTCTTTTTACTGGCATTTTATTTTCTAGTAAATAATAACATAGGCGCACCTTAAAGGGACATTTGGAGAAAAAATTTCATTTTAATTTTACTTAAATATAATATAATTTTACATCAAATATAAATTTTATAACAGTACTATGAAAATAATTACTATTCAAAACATTTTTAAAACAATTACATCAACTTTTCAACTCCAAAATACTTTTCATCCAAACACACATTTTATTCAAATACAAAATAAATACTTTTCAACCAAATATAATATTTAAAAAATAAATTTCATTCAAATACAATTAAAATACAATGTATTTTTCAAATGTCTTCTAAAAAAAGAAAAAAATAAAAAAAATGAAAATAAAAAAGAGTGGTTGGCAGCTAGCCAGCACTAAACGTACAAAACAATAACGAAAAAAGAGTGGTACAGATGTCAAAAATTAATTGTCACTCCCACTTCCCATATTTTGCAAAGTTATGGAAACTTCTCTATCCACTAGCGTAACGTAACTTATAAGCATCGCCCCAAGCCTCCCTATTAGCTCCTCCTTTCACCGTTCGCCACATAATGACAAAATCATATCATTAGTCTTATAAATCTATTTATTACTCCCAATAACCCCAAAACATTATTTAAAAAAAAAATTCATACAATTACGATTTGTTCGGTAGATACATTATATTTATATTATATTTAAATATAATATATTAAATATAATTTATATTTGAAAGAAAAGTATTAGTATTATATTTAAATGTAATATGTGTTTAGATAAAAAGTATTTGAATTATATTTTAATAATAAATATAAGATATGATGAGTAAAAGTAAAGAGAAAAAAAGAGGGAAAAAAAATATATAATATAATTAATAAAAATAATAAGTAAAATAAAATAATAAATAATAATTGTATTATATTTAAAATGTGATATAATTGATATTTAATTGAAATATTTTTATATTTAAGTGAAAATTATATTGTATTTAAATATAATATAATTTGAATACGTGTATCAAACGCACATTTACACTAAAAAAAACACGTTATTTGTAAGATTTTGTTTTTTAATTATCTATAAAAAAAAATTGTATAATAAAAAAAGTAAAGTGTTTGTACGAGGTCTTATTATAAAAAATGGTGTGTTTGATCGGAGAGTTTACTCAACCGTACTTTATGATTAGTTTTTTTATTTTTCTTTTCTAAAAAATTAATAAAAAATTATAATTAATTTAAAAAAATCAATTAATTTTAATTTAAAAATTAGAAAAAGAAAACAAAAACACACAATCCTAGGACTAATACCGTCCTAACACTCTTTTAGTCAATCTTATAATGCAAAATAAAGATTTAGCTAGTGTAAATGTTGTGATGCTAAGCACACATCCGTTAAGGTGTAAATGTTGTGATGCTAAGCACACATCCGTTGCCTACCATGGTTTGCCGAGTTTTGTCTTAGAGAAAATGATCATCGTTACAAAAGGCACGAGTGAACGGCTGAGATGGAGAGATGGATGGTGTACATTTTAGGAGTCCACACTGAATCCTTAACACCCCAAGAATTTGCTTAAATTCTTTCTTTATGATATGATTTTTATAGAAATGTGGTAAAATTCAAGCTTTTGTCCCGTCCGTTTTGCTTTTTAAGCCGAGGTGTCCAAAAGGTTTACTGCTCCTTTCAACTTTATGATCATTACACATGCTATGTGAACATGTCTGTTCTTTTTATTTTTTATTTTTTTTTCTTTTGATATTTTACGAGAATCCAATCGGACGGTCAGATTTCTCCCCTTAAGATCCAACGGCATCCCAATGGGTATTCCTAAATCCACGGCTCGTGTTGCTTCGTTGTGGCGGGAAAATCGTCCCACCACCACCACCACCACTAGCAGCTCCTAAAGAAATAAAACGAAGACTAAGATGAGGACAGATACATATTAATTTCCTTAATTTAAGCTCGTAGAGGAGAGAGAAAGTTAGAGGGACGAGAGAGAGTGGGTATCCCATGCTGGATAGGACAACACCGACGGCAGGTAGAGCCTCCTTCTTGTGGGACCCACGGATGATAAATTCCGGTGCTGCCGCTACGTTCACATCTACGTTACTTTTTTTTTCACTTTTTCTTTTTTTTATTTTTTGTTTTCTTTCACCATGTTTACGAAATTACCAGGTTACCCCTTCTTTAGGCTAATACAGCTACAATTAAAAAGAACAGCGCCAGTGTATGATATTTATAAGAAGGCGTTGAGTTTTAATTATATTTAAATATAATTTATTTTTTAAATATTATATTTGTTTAAAATATATTTATTTTATATTTGAATTAAATATATATTTAAATAAAAAATATTTTAAAATTAAAATGTTGATACGATTGATAAAATTATAGATAAAAAGTTAAAATTAAGAAATTAATGTGATTGTTCCAAAAAATTTTTAAATAATAATTATTTTTATAATATTATTAAAAAAATTATATTTAAATGTAAAACTTTATATTTAATGTAAAATTAATTTTCATAACATTATAAAAAAATGTTTTTCAAACATATCATTAATTTATATAGGGCGTCAAAGACATCTTCTATCTGAAGCCGACGTTTGTTTTTTTCTTTTTTTTTTTCTCCCCAGAGAGGCTTAACAATAATATTATTTGATGTCCTTAAATTTTCTTAAATTGAATTTGAAACATTGCAGACCTAAAAGATATAGGCAATTCTCAGTGGTCCAAAACCCAATTCGACAGCTAACCAAGCTCATAATTAAATGGGTATTCTATTATTGCATTCGGTTTTTATTATAATATAATTTAAACAAAGGGGGTTTCAAAATTTTTAAAACGAAAAAATTTTGAAAGATAACGGTAAGGGTAGTTTCGTCATTTGGTGCACCAATAAGCAGTCAAACGGTCAACAACCGGTTACTCCATGGCATCAAACGAAAAACCGCTAGTGGTTTTGCAACACCCCTTAGCCATACGTGGCGACTAATGATTGGTCCATTTGGGGTCGTCGGGATTCATAGCGAACACCCCAATAAACAATACCAGTCACTCTCATCCTCTCTCTCTCTCTCGTCTCTCACACAAACACACCCACGCTGTTTTCTCTCTCTCTCTCCTTTCTTCCGTCTGCCCATCTGCTTTCTCTCTCTACAACTGTGTTTTTTCCCTGCAAAAAAGTCCCTGATTTCATATCAAATTCTTCTCCATTTCGCCCTGAAATTCCCGAATACGTGCTCAGCAATGCATGATCTTTCGTTCAAATGCAATTTTGAGCCGTAACGCCCTAGCTTTCGCCGGGAATCGCAGTCGCAAAGCGGAATTCGCCGAGTTCTCTTTCAACAGAAATGCTTGAAGCAGTGGAGAGTTCCGTCAATGGAGGTTTCTCGCAGTTGCAGAGCTGTGGAGATAGCAGTGAGGAGGAGCTCTCTGTGCTTCCTCGTCACACCAAAGTGGTCGTGACTGGGAATAACAGGACTAAGTCAGTCCTTGTGGGTCTGCAAGGTGTGGTCAAGAAGGCTGTTGGCTTGGGAGGTTGGCATTGGCTGGTAATTCTCTCGCTCTGTTCGAGTTTATGGAGTTGTAGGTTTTCTGTAATTGTGTTTTATCTGGGAATTCAATTTGAATTTCGTTGTGGTTTTGTTTGCATTTCTGGAATTTGAGTTCATTTTGAAGTTTTTGAATCCGAGTTCTTGAAGCAATGTGGTTGAATTTCGATGTTTCTTTGGTCAATGGTCGTGTTAAACGAATTTCTATTACAAAAAAAAAAAAATTGGTAATTTCTCTCTCTCTCTGTCTCTCTCCTTCTATTTGTATATATATCTTGTTTCTATCCCAACTCGTACTTTTTCAAGTGTGAATTCACTAATTTCTATTTATTTTTTAATTTTCCGATGCTGATTTTGATTGCATGTATGAATTTATCGATGGATCTGGTGAATTGATCTGATTTCCTATAATGTCGGATTGTAAATTCCAATTTTTATTTGGTTTTCTAGCAAATTTGGGTTTACTAATAATTTTCCCCATCTAATTTTTTTTCCTTTTGCTTTTAGGGTTTTTATTTGATTGAATTTAATTTTTTTTAATTGTTGTTGAATTTGAGTCTTGCATGATTCTTAATATTGAGGATCAGTAGTCGGTTCATTTAGTTATCTCCCAGTAATATTTTAGGCATTTGAAATTAGATGAACACGACTTATATCAAGTTTTACAGAATACTCATTTCAATTGCTTTTGCATGAGATGATTGCTGAAAATAATGTGCATGTTTGCTTCTTCACCTCTCACATGTTCACCAATGTTATTTCAAGAGTTCTGAATTTTTAGTAGTCTCGATTCCTGGTTCAGTATTACAATTTTCCTGTTGTTGAACCAAAATGCTTCTCATTTATTTACTCCTTATCCTTTATAAAATTGATTTTAAATTTCGGGAGAAATCTATTCCCATTTAGTGTAGTACTGTATTCAACCCAAATGTTTTTTTATTAATTTTTTTAATTTTGTTCTTTGATTTTTTTTTTTAATTATGGACTACAATGTGAAGCCGTGACCAGGTTTTTGCATAAAAATTTCATCCAAATTCTTATCCAATTGATTGAACTTCTACTGCATTTTTAAAAACTCATATTTGAGTTTTATTGCTTTAAATTAGTCTAACATTTTATGCTTTCATTGTACTTTTTTTTTTTGGTCAGCTTTAATTCTGCAAATCTGCGATGCATCAGTCCACTTACTGACGTGTGTGTGTGTGTATTTACGCCAGTTTTTTCATTATGGTATGTATGAGAACGTGCCTGATATCTGATCTACAAATTGCAGGTTCTTACTAATGGCATTGAAGTGAAATTACAAAGGAATGCCCTTAGCGTGATCGAAGCTCCTACTGGAAATGAGGAAGATGATGACCTTGACTTCGAGAACATACAGTGGAATGGATCAGATATGGGTGAGTCTGGTTAATGGGTATTACGTTTCTGGCATCTCTCAAGGCTCACCAGACTTTGATTTCAAACTCCGCTAAAATTTTGCAAGTAAATGTGATGCTTAAGAACGTGGTTTTCTTTTCTGAACTTATGATTGCCTTCTTACGATGGTTTCCTTCAAAAAGCCAGTCTTAACTGTTGACTGATTTAAGTTTGGCCTTGACTTGATATACCATTAACTGTGTCATTGCAAGTGCGGATGTCTATGTAGTTGGTAACTCATCCTTTATCAAAGGGTCCCTCATTCTAATAATTATCTGCTTCCTCGACCACCTTATTTGTTGGTTTTGAACATTATGTTCTCTTGAGAAAAGTTTATGAGGCGGGTGGGCGCATAGGATCCGTTGTGTCCTTACTTTTTACTTTTACTATCTCTTAATCAAAACTCAGTTGTCTCACTACTTTATTTTCTTTTTTTTGGCTCCACACTTTTCTGATTGTGCTTTCATTTTTTTTTTCTTTATTCCTGCCTGTTTTTCAGCATCCGATGACACTCAAAAATCCCATAGATCAAGACATAGAGTGCATAAGTCATCAGGATCATCTCAGAAGACTATGTGCAGATCTCTCTCTTGTGATTCCCAATCGAAAGGGTCTATTTCTACTCCACGTGGGCCCATGGTACCTAATTTCTTTCTTATAGTCTTGTTTACTGTTTTTTTTTTTGGGGTAAAACTCGAGGTGCATTTATTGGTTGTTGATTGAGATTTCTTCTGTACAGAAGGTTGACCTAAGCAAACTGGAAATGGCTGCTCTGTGGAGATATTTGCGACACTTTAATCTTGTAAGTTTTATGCATGCGTATAATTTGTGAGGCTGACTAATTGTTATTGTTTTAGCAGTGGCAGATTTTCATGTACTAATATAACGGAATTGACTAGGTTGATGCCATGCACAATCCATCCAAGGAGCAACTGGTAGATGTTGTTCAGAGGCATTTCATGTCACAGGTACTCACATTAAAGTTTTCAGGCTTTGTTTCAGTAGCTCGCTATGTGATTTAATCCAATTAGACTCTAGAACGTAATAGAGAGACTCAGCGAGGGAAAAGATGTTGTTGCCTGAAGTATGAATTGTTTTTGAACGAGGATTATTGATTTTTTTTTTTTTATGCATATATTATATGTCGATATGCTTTCTCGCTCTTGTTATGTTTTGTTATTGTTGTAGAAGTTGCATTGCTGATCGTTTGAAAACATCTTCTCTCGGTGGCTGCAGCAAATCGACGAGTTGCAGGTTATTATGGGGTTTGTTCAGGCTGCGAAGAGGCTTAAGACTGTCTGCAAATGAGGTATAGAGGATCTGAGAGGTCTTTGAGTTCGGTGGTTGTCGATGCTAACAGATACTTGTACCCGGGTGTCCACTCCCCTGTAGCGATATTTGTAACATATCTATCCAGGCTTGTTTTATGTTTATGGCTTCGATTAGTAGGTTGGCATTGACTCTGTTTGAAATATAGAGGACCTTACCTTACCTTTTTGGTAGCGTAGTTATGTAGATATATGTAAACTTGTGACAAGACCTTTAAGGAGAACCTATGCTTTCTTCCTAAGCTTGGTTAAATGTATTGCTGACATGGGGAAGTGGGCTTTTTCCAAAAAAAAAAAAAAAATGTATATATTTGTTTCTCCGCCTGGAACTTTGCCGACGTTCTTATCAGTGGTCTTACTAGTTCATTAGCGTGGGACTGGTACCTACTAGTTTAGTTGCAGAAGCCATTTTGGTTTTATTGTCGTTTTCTTCTTTTTTTCCTGCTTTCAATCTCGGTTTTTGTGTTGAAGTTTTTGGCATCCCCAATTTATATCACCTCCAAAGTAATATGCAAAAATTTGTTGGAAAGTCAGGAGTTTTTTTGTTGTCCTTGTAGCAAAGATTGCTTATTTCTTTAGATTTTTTTTTTTTTTGGGAAAAAAAGTAAATAACATATATACAGAAGTTTTCGATTCATAATGGTAATTTCACTTGGTAGTTTGTTTTTAATAGAATTCTTATATGGAAAAAAAAATAATGAAAAGGGTGGATTTAATAAGAGAGAGTCCTAAAAATTAATGGGGATGACGTATTTAATTTTGAAGTCGCTGTAAAGCTATTGCATCCACCATATTTGTTGCTTGTAACACCCGTCTTTTTCTAAAGTCTAAGAAAGTCAAAAAATCAAGAGATTTGGATATCAAAATGGGCCCATCTGTCTTTTACGTCTCATGCCATCTGGAGGCATAGTGCCCTCACAATAGGTAAGCAAAAGAGCGGGGCCACACCAAAAGTAAAGAAAGAAGATAGAGAATTAAATGACGTTTTATTATTTTTGTTGGCAAAAAAAGAAATAATTAATGACCACTCAGTTTACAGAAGGTATGGCCAGAAATCTCACAATCTCATTGCTCCACAACGTCTCAGATGAATGGTGACTTCGGTTATAATTTATAAACACGCTAGTTCTTCTTTCTCATCTTATCCTTTTACAACGGTCCGCATCAATTGTTTCAAATTTTCTTTTGATTGATATTATTTTGTCATATTATCTAAATTATAAAATTATTTACATAATAAATATTAAATATTAAAAAAATTATATATACACAATCAATGAGTTGTTAAATTATATTGGAAGGACAATTAATTAGACAATAAAACAAAACAATAGAACTAAGCTCCTTTTGCAAGATCTTCTTCAATTAAATGAAAATGGATTTTTGTTTATCGACTTCTATGGTAGGAGCGTATGATAAAAAATAGTTAACCATCCGGTTGAAATTCATTGGTATCGTATATAAAACATCATGAACTATTAAAATTTACATATACAAAAATAAAAACAACCATATTTTATTACACCATTTTTTTCAAATTGAAATTGCCTATAATTATTAAAAAAAGAAAAAAGAAAAAAACTGCCTTCCCCTTCAACCGAACCACCCCACCCCACCCCACCGCACCGCCCGTACCTTCCCCTTCAACGACGGAATCAACACAATCTCCAACCGGACCTACGCACGGCAGCATCGCCGCCACCCAAAAGCCAACTTCGAAACCCATGGGTTACGGTTGCGAGCGACTGGGTTGCCCATGAGGCCACGACGGCATGCGGCTGGTTAGCGAGGTGATTTCAACGTCCCAACTAAGAGCAAGCCGCCCACTGTCCCCGTGACCTCCGAGCGCTAGCCGTTCCTTGCCGTCTGGATCCCACCAACGCAGCGCTCCGCGGCTCCACCGTGCAACCCTAGCAACAGATGGCCCAGTGGTTCGCGACGGCATCGGTCACCACCTGCAATGGTACACCACCATCTCCCTCATAGCGACGGCGATCCATCCACGGCTTGCCGGAATCTGGATTTCTGAGTTTTTTGTTTTTCTTTTGATAATACCGAAAAGGGAAGAAGAAAAGAAAATGGCAAAAAAATGAGAGTGATAGAGAGAGAGAGAAGAGAAGGGAAAAGGGCAGGAAAAAATTTTCAGAAATCCAGAAATCCCTCCGCATTTGCGAGCCCTTTGCCGGATTTGAAAATTTTCAGGTCGTCGGCGACCACTGTGACCTGCGGAAAGTTTTTGTTTTGTTTTGTTTTGTTTTTTGAAATCAAGTGTGATCATGTGTTTCAATCCTACAATAATTATGGTGTATCCTTTTAATCTAAGCCGTTTCAAGATAATTTGAAAAGCCGATAATTTTTACCCCCTCAACAGGTAAAAGGAGTTTCATTCCATTTATCCTTTCTGTTTTAGTCCCACGTCGAAAAGCATATGATGTTCTCTGGCTGCCAAACAGAGACAAAAAAAAAAAAAAAAAAAGAGTTTTCGAAAAAACGATTCTTACATATTGTCAAGTTTTTGTCGTGAATATGATGCAAAATTATGCACCAAAAAAAAAATAGAAGAACTCCACTGATCACTAATACTAATAATAATTCTAATAATTTGCTAAAAAAAAAAAAAGAAGAATTATTGAAGCCATATTTTTCTTACTGTTAGGTTATTAATAAAACGACAAGAGTCTTTTCTATTTTTACTTGAAAGATACGTTTAGTTTTACTTAAATCATTATGAATTCGATGTCGGACAAGACTTCTCATCACGACTACTGAATACCCAATTTGAAAAGATCTTGAAAGAAAAAAAAAAAAATATATATATATATATATACATAAATATCCTTATCACCACACCACCTCGTTCATGATTCCCTGATTAGTCAATTGCATGTTCTCTGTCAACTCCAGTTTTCAAACAATGTGTTCGGTGATAGGGACACTTCTTTTTTTTTTTAGCTGAATAATGGGACCAAGAATTGGATGGTTTGGTTTAGTCATTAGTGGGTTAGGCCTTTTTATGTTGAATAATGTGTATAATATGGCTGTGTCACATCCATTAGCCTACAATTAGGTACATGTTTCACGGCAGTATATCACCATCATATTTGATAAGGTGTAAAACGTTTGATGGGCTTGACATAGATGGCTTATAATCTGGCCGAAGCATGCAATGACATAAGCTTTTTTCATTGGATTTTGCTACCAAAAGTCACTATACACTTTGCCATGGTTTTCAAACCAAACCAATCCCAATTGCATGTATTTTTCTACCATAAGTCACCATACACATATATTTTGTGTTTATAAAATTAAGCCATGTCTTAGTTGGGGTCACTTGATATCCTATCACTTAAAAGGGCCATACCGACTCAAGTGCATATCTGAAAACTTCAACGAGCAGTTGAAACATTTTTCCCGCCGGACAAAAAGGAAATAGTTTTGTCACGCCAAAAAAGTTAGTTGGAGGGTTGGTGGGCTTTAGACCTTTGGTAGATATAAATAATTGTCTTTGCCATTTTAAATATATCTTGTATATGTATATAACACTTTACCCTTATGGATAAAGTGTAACAAGTGGGACACTAGTTTTAACTTTTTTTTTTTTTTTAAACTCTTGCTTAGGGAATTAGTAATTTAATAATCTATTTCCACGTACTATAAATTGGATTTATCTCCAACAGAAATACAACCAAGCCTCTCAGTTATTTTGCACTTGAAAAGACGTCTTACTGTGGTGTAACAATGTGGGGTGTCATGGTGACTCTTTGGGTGATACTACTTTATAACGCCTTCATGCTTGTATTTACGTACCCCACCGTTTTTGCAAGTTTGGACAATTCCCCAGCCCAAAACCACCACGCTAGCAACAATTATCGGAGGCTGGTGTATCCACCGCCGTCAATTGTACCAAATCCTCCACGTAAGAGGCCGTTCCCTCCACCGCTGCTGCCGCCTCCACCGCCACCTGCTTGGTTCTACTTCTTCTCACCACCGCCTCCTAGTCCACCGTATGCTCCGCACGTTGCCCCTCCTTTACATCCATCACCACCTCACCACCGCCCCCGCCGCCACCGCCATCACCACCACCACCACCACGGGGGATTAATGCCATGAAGGCAAGAGAATAATCTTGAAGCCTTGCTGCAGTAATGTACGGAATTGGATTTTAACTTTTGTAGCAACAATCATAGGATGGTAAAATGTCGATCACAACAAAGCTATTGCTTTGAAAACGACATTTGTTTTGTAATTTCAAAGACGACCTGTAGTTCTCTTTGAAAAAATTGTCGTTTGACAGCCTTAAAACGACTGGAAAATTCATACTCCTTTTCTATTTTTAAACTACAAGGAACTTTAAGAATAGGGAAATGAAATCCCAAAATAACCCTCCAACATTAGAGGCAAAGCTACAATGCATGCATTTTATTTTATTTTTAAAACTACCTAAAGACAGTGTTTTCATATTTTATCATGCACCTTCGTGATAAATATAGAATTCTATAATCATTTTTTTGATTACTAATTATAAAGGATTGTTGTAGTCTTATGATTTTAGCACAAACCAAAAATACAAGTTTTTGCCATTTGTGCATTTTGGTCTTCTAATTATCTGGACTCTTTTAAAAACCCATTTTTGAAGCAATCCTATACGAATTTTAGATATTAGTAGAAAAATTAAGATTAAACATGGTATAGAATTAGTTACTTCCGGGTGTCTTTTAGGATAATAACATCATTTTGCAATGTAGAATCTATCAATTAAGGCCATGTTTAACAAGAGATTGGATACTGGAGAGGATAATAAAATCATAGGATTATATGTTGATATGGAAGAAGAAGCCAAACTTAATAGACATAGCAAAAGCCAAATTAGGGGATATGGTTTGATAATCTTCATGCATAAACAAATTTTATACTTAATATAAATAGAATTGAAGCCCGTTTGGCTTAAGTTTTGGATTTTTTTTTATGTTGAAAAAAAAAAAGTAGTTTTGAAAAATGTGTATAGGGAAAAAAATTTATTTGGAGTGAAAAATGTAAAATCTTAAAAATTTATTAAAAAAATTATTAATATGAATTTTGTTTCGTTTCTCTCAAAATTCTATGCAATTAAAAAAAATAATCTTATATAGACTTGTATATGTAAAGTTCTGGGCTTTTAAAATCTGGAGTTTATTGTAGTGTTTTAAATATGTTAATAGTAATAAGTAATGATGAGGTGAAAAAAATACTAAAAAAGATGTTTTGAAGACAAATTTTTTGGTGAGCTAAACAGGCTCTAGGGGTTTCAGATTGGGAATATATATATATATATATATAGATATAAACTGTAAGCTCAATCAAAATTTCAGTTGGTGTAAAATAATAAATCAAACCTAAATAAAAATAGGAACAAATAGTGCCAATTTGGTTTAGTTTTTGGATGGATTATTCTGTTTGGAAGTCTACTTGAACACTCATGATATATATGTAGTTTGCCGTAGACGATGAGAAAATATAAGACAACAAATAACATCCTTTTTTCTAGTGAAGATGATTTTTACCTCAAACGACATGCCACTTTGACGAACAAACTCTCGTTTCTTTAATAAAATAAAAATTTTCTAAAATAAAACTTTATCTTTAACAATTTTGTTAATACACAAAAGAGAGAGAGAGAGATTTTACGTTAAGCGCGACGAAAATTCATTCATATAAACTAAAGGTAAAAATGAATTTTTACTGAAAAACGACTTGTCGATTCATTGACTTGTATAATTACATTAAACTTCCAATCTACGAATTTATAAGTTGCTTCCACTTGATCGATTAAAAATTTTGAAAACGATTCATTGTATATTACCTAACGTCTAATTATTTTATACCTCTCAAATATAATATCAGAGGTATATCTATTACGAATTAGCATGAAAATATCATATTTGATATGTTATCTTATTTTATATTTCAATTGATAATGTTATTTTTATACTTTATCTATCTTTTATCATTATTATTAAGTTTTATAACTCGTAAAAATAAATTTTTATTAATTGAATAATTTGAAAATAAAATTATTATATAGAATTAATGAAAAAATCAATACATCAATTAATAATAGTCAATGTCACATTTTGACATTTATTATGCCTATTGGCAATTTGTCACTAAGTATAGTAATTGTCAAATTCAGTATTAGAAAGTTTTTTTTTTTTTTTTTTTTTTTAAAGCACTGGAAAGTATGTTATTTCATGTGCTAGTGTCAACTTTAGGTATCTGGTTGAAAAAATTGTTCTACGATGGAATGCCAAATGTCAAATTTCTTAAATGTTATTTCATTGCTATTAGTGGTGTCTTGATTTTAAATTTATTTATTATATTGTTATTTTTAAATTATATTAAAAGTTGCTTGTACAAATTCAAAAAATTTAAGAATGAGAAAAGATAGTTATAAAATTAGAGGTTATGCATCATAATATAAAGTGACATTAATATCTTTAATATTATATAATTTTTATACTTTTTAACAATAAATGTAGAACTGATATTGATATTTATATTGAAAATAATTCTAGAGGGCAGGCGGCATGTCCAACGTCGACATTATTTGGAAAACGGTGAACGACTTATTGTTCAATAATTTATTGTTAATCGTTGGTGTCGTTTTTAACGCAAGTTGACAACAAACTTCTATCAGAGTGACGACGTGCCGTTTTATTACTTTTCTTTTTCGATAAGACGACGTGTCATTTTGTATTACGAAAGGCCAAAGTTATTGTCTTTTGTATTTTTTTTTCTTTTGGGAGGAGTAATAAACAAAAAAATTTTAATCACAAATATAACAAAATGACGTATCATTACTTCATCTTTGCTGGAAATTTGAAAATCTACGTACCATTTCTCTCGCTCACTCTTTTAATTTCTTTTAAAATTTTTGTTAACGAGAGATAAAATCAAAATCAAAATCACACTATATGTCTTTTTTCTCATATGTATAAACTACATAAACATTTGACTTACAAAGCTGTCGTTGTTTTAATTTTCTAATATCATCAAACTCTCCAAACATGCGATGTGTCGTTTTCAAATAGAACACATTTAATTTTTAAACAACCAACTATGTTTTTTGTACAAATGAAAAACAAAGTCACTTACACGTCTAATTAATTCATTTCCTATCATCTAATTGCTTACTAATCTTCTTTTTAAAAAGAAAAAAAAAAACTTACAAATCTTTCTCTTTTCTTGTTATTTGTTGGTTTTCTGTCATTAAACTTACGTTTTGAACGTCAAGTCTAACCTAAAACTTCCAATTCAAAAAAATTTTTTTTTAAATCAACAAAACTTTTAACTAGTTTTTGAAAATTCAATTAATTTCAATCAAAAAATTCTATTTTAGACCGGTACACACGCATCTTAATTATAGTTTCCCAAGCCAAAATCTAATCTTTAAAGTCTATTTTCAAGTCAAAAAGACCACAAGAAAAAGAAAATAAAGTTCTAAAACACTTGAATCCTCTTTAACTCTCGGCCTAGACCACGACTTGTCAGGGCTACACGCCAAGCGGTTGCGTTGTCTTTTAAAACAGAAATGGGCCAAGCATCCATATCAAACTCTTATCTCTTCCATAAGATTAATGAGAAATTGTTTTCTTCTCCGCAAGTTGTAATTTGTTTATGCCTTAATTTGATGCCCTTAGACACAAAAGCCTCAATGCCTAATTCTAACAAAAATTAAAAAAAAAAAAAACTTCCACGAAATATTTTAAATACCAATCAAAGATTGCAAACAAAACAAAACAAAACAAAACAAAACAAAAGGAAAGAACATCTTTTCAGTCAAAGATTGATTTTAGATCCCGCAACGTGGGAAAGTCCTTTTGTTAAAGCACTTCGTCACCAAAACTTACTTTCTTAAAAATTTTGTCTTCTATAACCTGAATAATCCAACAAACCGGTCAACGATACATTTCTTGAACACTACTCGTTCTTCAAAATCCAATAAAAGCAATTTCTTTTGCTGCTCTTTTTCTATCCTTTTTGTATTTTATCTGCTATTTGGGACATTTGTCACTTATATTTTTGTTGTAGGTTTTAATAATATGAGGAAATGGATCGTCCTTATTTGTTTCTAAAAAAAGAGTTGTAATTGTACTCGGTAAAGCTAACGAGAGAGGACGTAACATGTCAATTTTCACGGAAATATTGGCCATTTCCTTCTCTGCGTATAGCGCTTTACAGCTAATTTTCTGGTTTTAGTAGTGGATGAGTTTTTTGGTTTTCAACTTCTAATGATGGTCACTAGAATGGGTCGATCTTACAACATATTCAAAGTTTTTTTTTTTTTTTTTGTTGATTAAAATAACTGGTAATTTTTCTAGCTACTAAGGAAGAAAAATTAGTGTTGCAAGTTGTATTCAAAATATTTCATTCATGGGTACAAGTGTAAATCTCAACGTACTATCTTTCTAATATTAATTATGATATTATAGTGCTAAATTGATGCATCGATAATTTTAAGCATTCAAATGAAAAATATGTTTTTAAATAAAGTGTTATTTTTTATGTTAAATTTAATATGTGCTACGACAAATCTTTCTCTAAAGTATAACAAATGTTAAATCTATCATTTTTTTTTGCTTCCTTTTTAAATTTTTTTAAAAATGAAAAAAAATAGATTGCTATTTTTTTAAATTTAAATCTAACATGTTAAATCTAACATTTGATTGCTATTAATTGGTACATATGTTAAATATTTTAATCTACTAACATAGATGTCATTTTCAAAAAATTAAAGTAGTAAAACTTTACATTTATAAACTCCAATATTTAATAATAATGACAAAAAATAGATATAATATTAAAAATAATATACACATTTGGACCATACAAATATCAAATATGTTGTTTTTACAGTTTCTTGTAAAAAACATAACATTAGCGTTTATACATACATTTGTATAAACATAAATCAAGTTATATATGCATTAGATAAAAAGGATGTGAATATGGTTTTTTTTTTTTTTAATTGTCGTGCTCTGAAGGATATGAGGAGGTTTAGCTGAGAGCATGCCGATTTCAAATAATTGTTATGGTTATTATCAATGATCCGTGTATTTGTCGAGAGGCTCGTTTCAAACGACGACGGATTTTCCCTTAAATCGCAATAATATTTTGCCGTTGGTACTGTCTTGAACGATCGAGCAGTGGGCCACCACCTGCGTTGAAAAGAAGTAAAATTATGGGAGTTTTTTTTCTTTTTATTTTATTTTTGGCTGGAAAAGTATAATTATTGGAGTTTACGTTGAAGGAAGCAAACACATTTCGAAAGTATTGGCCACTATGAATCCAATCATATTAGCTATTTTGTCTTGTTCCCTGATGATGTCGTATTACACTCTTCAGCTTTTTCATCATCCAATCACTTCGCAATATATTATAACTAATTATTTCTATCAACAATGGTTTTAATTTGTTCTGCAAATCTAACGTATCCCTGAAATCTACTTACAAGATTCTTTCCCTTGTGGTGCTTTAGAAAATCTTTCACTATGTTTTTTTTTTTTTAAGGAAACAAAAAAAAAAAGCAGTGCCAACATTTATTTGGACTGTTTTATCTTCAATAATTGATTATTGGGAAGAACAAACAATGATTAGGGGGAGGTGAAGCAAAACTTTTTTATCTTATTCCTAAGATAAGATCTACATGTCAGTATTTAATTTTAATAAAGACGTATATACACCCCAATCACACTTTATTAAAGCCTAATTAAAAAAAAAAAAAAAGTCAATACCAAAACTTAGAAATGGAAAGAACGTTGCGGATAACAGCGCCGCCTCACCAACTCAGCCCATCGATCACCGTCCAACGGCGTTGATGTTGGTTTTTAACGAAAATTTCACAAATTTTCGTTATTATTCTATAATTATATTAATTTAATATATAAGAAGTAAAGAATTAGAATTATACCGTCGTTCGATTAGGTCGATAATTTCAAAAACACCTTCACAAAAAATCACACAAACTTGTGAACGACATCTCTCCTTCGATACCACGTTCTTCTACACCTAACCTTCGTTGCTTGATTAAACGAAATGAGTGGGTATTTTCTATCGATGGAAGGATTCACACACTCATAATTTAAGTGTCTTTATTTTGATTTCAACACATGAGAAAACAAAAAGTATAAAAAGAACATTTCTGTCTAGAGTTTTTCAAGAATGCAAAAGTTATTTCTACCTTGATACAAAATTCAATTTATAGAATAAGGTAGATTACCCTTATATTCCATCTTGAATTTAGAATATTCTAAATATTCAATATCAAAATTAATTTAAAATTAAATATTATATTATATTATATTATATTATATTATCAATATAATATAATATATATTATGTTACATATATATATCAAATATATATATATATCGGGCCTCCCCAATTATTTTTTTTAATTAAATTATATATATATAATACCACATATGTATATATATAAATATATATGATCATGAAAAAGAAGGAAACGTTTCCTTCTTTCCTTTCTTGGCTATATATATATATATTATAAATATTTAATTTAAAATCTAATTTTAAACATAAATATTCATAATCTTTATAATAGAGTAAACTAAAAATAATCATCTACATACTAATGAGTGACACTCATTTATAGTATGCATATATATATATAATGGGTTCCACCCACTATACTATTTAATTAAATAATCTCTATTAATTCTCAATTAATTGCTCGGGTAACCAAAAACTATTTGTGATAACATAAGCAGACATTCTCTTATATTTTATATCACATAATTTATGAGTATAAGTACAATCCATCAAATATTCTTGTTCAATTGCTAATGTAGGCGGTGTGTGGAACTATGGACTTATAATTTCAAACTTCAATAAATTTGATAATTAATCAAACTCTTTAATTAATTTATCAACTTTATTAATTCCAATGTTACTCTACTAAAAACTTAGAATTGTACTATTAAAATTATAGATATAAAATTACTCAAAAAAAATAGTCGTCCATTTGATATAATCATGACATATAGATCGATCCTCCATAAATAATTCATAATTAGAGTTAGATAAAATCCGTTAACCTCTCTAATTACTTATTTATCCTTGAGTACCATTAATTCTATAATGAATGATAAATTCATGAAATTAATCATGAATTAAGCACTCATACTATTCAAGCCCTGAATTAACATATAAGTTTATCTACTTCTTAAATAAGAAAGAATGGATTCCATCTTGTAATATTAATATTTCTAACTACTTTATCATATCTCCAAAATACAAGAAATAAGATTAGATACTCAAATCTGTACAGAGTAAATCAAAAGATATAATTCCATAAATACGAGTCTGCTAATAACTCAGAATTAAGATTATTCTATACATAACTATCAGTTGACGTAATAAGAATCAACTACACTTAACGGAAATTATTAGTGATTCATTTCTCATTATATCCCCGTTCTACATAATCATATTATGTATAGTGCACTCATTAAATGTCTCGTCACATTAATGATTAGGATAAGATCATTCTATTCTAAATAGCAATGATATACACTAATGATATTCAATTAAAGATTCCATATTTTAATTGCTTAATCAATTAAATAATTGATTAATTATCACATACCATTTTAATTATCATCCTTAAATATTATCCTCTAGTATATAACACTTATATACAATATTTAAGGTCATATAGATAATTATGGAATTTTAATGATAAATATAAAGTATTATTCAAAATAAATGACATAATTATAATCAAAATCAAATTTATTTATTCTAAAATAAATAATATCTAGTACATCACATGCTTTTGAGCATCAGATCCAACAGTTGATGCACAATTTTCTTCCTTGTCTCTGATTAGCATGAATCGATGAATTCGATGGAGGAAAGGTGTTGGCGAGTCATAGGGGCCCCCACAGCCATGCATGATCCAGAGAAGATCACGGGGAAGAGAAGGTTGGTGAGGGGTGTTGAAGGTGGAGTGGGAGGTTGCATGGACGATGCCGATGATGGAGAGAGCTAAGAACCAAGCCAGATTGTGATTTTTAGAACCGTCGGATTTTGGCAGATGATGAGGTTGGGGATTCTGATTCTGGAGTGGTCGTTCAGTTGTCGTTCTCGATAAGCATGGAGCATGTGCTAGAGGTGGCTAACAAGCATGGAGCATGTGCTAGAGGTGGCTATGGAGTATTCCAGGACGAGAGGATACAACTTCATCTTGCTAGAGCACATCGCCATGTTCTTCCTGGGTTTTTTTTTATTTTTATTTTTTTGCTATTTTTTAATTTTAATAGAGACCTTTTATTGTGTAAGGGAAGTTTTATTTTAATTTGGTGGTCCTCAAGCTTTTTTAATCTTTGGATTTAAATTTATAATTAAAAAATTTTTACATTATTGATGGAGTAAAAAACTTACCTCATTATAAAAACTTCTATGATTAAGAAAGAAAATTATTTATTTAATAAATTATGTATATCACGTTATCATATCCATATGGCATATCCGTTTAATAAAGCAGTCGTTATCAAAACTAAACTATTGTTTAAGCTTTGGCATGTCTCCTACGTAATAATTCAATTTTGAAAAACAAAATTATATATATTTTA
This sequence comes from Antiaris toxicaria, assembly GCA_035233585.1. NCBI lineage: Eukaryota > Viridiplantae > Streptophyta > Magnoliopsida > Rosales > Moraceae > Antiaris > Antiaris toxicaria. The sequence continues at coordinate 24,332,725 of CP141160.1, read as the reverse complement.
AATTTTCATCGGTTAAAACAAGTCGAAGCACTTCATGTGATAGACTAGTTAGTTTGACAATATTGAATAACCAATTTCTTCTAAACCTTAGGAAAAAATTTTCTTATATAAAAAAAATTTCTTCGAAACCTAAGGAAATCGCAAATGCGTATCGACAAGACTTCTAAATTAAACTGGATAGGACATATGAATCACTACAGTAAGAATATTCTTGATTACATCATCGGGGTATAAACATTTAGTGTAATATTGGAATAGAAATCTGAATCAATTCTCTCTTCAGATATGCTTGATAATTGATATATGAATCTCATGATGCAACTTTGGTACTTGGAGTAAATTCTAATGGCACTAAAATAAAGTTCCCAGCCCGCCTCATGATGCCAACGTAATAGCGTATCAATGAAAGATCTACTCAGTAGAACATGAGGAAAGAATTTAAGTTAAAAAAAAAACAAAAGATTGGATTACAGAAACGACGGAAAAAGAAAATGTCAACCAGTTATATGTATTTCGGACAAGCACAATATTTGCGAAACACAGTCATACACACTATAGGATATAACATAGAAGTGGAAGGTATAATAACGTTATATTTACTTTATTTGACAATGTATAATATTTAATAAATTTAACAATTAAGAATTTATTTATCCCAAATCATGTGAAAAGGAATAGTAGGAAATATATACATATATCTTAGTGATTCTGTGAATGGGAATGGAACTTGTACTCGTCATCCGAGTTGAAGTTCTTCCAAATCCAATGTTTGCATCATTTTCAAGCTACCACTTGGAAGGGAAAGGATCAATGAGCTCCCAAGTTCTTGGTTTCTTTTATTCTTTCTTGATTTATATATCTATTTTTAATAAACGTTTGCCGATTCCGGGAGCTAAAAATATTTCTCTTAACCCTCCCTATTCTTATGAACTATGGTTTTTTTTTTTTTTTTCCTTTTTCCAACTTGATAAACACTTAACCCACCCCAACCATGGTTTCTTTTCTTCCGAACTCAAATACCATAAAAGAATATAAACCTAGTTGGAGAACTATTGGAATTTAACTTGTGTTTATAAGTATCTTTCAATAAGGAAACCCAGCAACCCCAACAAAGCAATAAAATATTTAGCTAATTAATCAAGTGATGACAACTAATCTCAACGGATGGGAAGGAAAAAGTTTACATATGAAGTCTTAGTTTCGAAATCTTATACTGTTTTTATTTTTCTTTAATAATGAGAGACATATGCACCGTATCTTTAAAAAATAAAAACAATGACAGCTACAAAATCTATTAACCCCACAGGAAATAAATGCATGGCAAATCAGCATCATATTTGATATATCGTTCTCTATGATATTCAAGGTGCCAAATAAGATTGATATGAGGTAATAATTCAGATACCAGACGAACATTTTGTTGGTTGTGCAAATCAAAGGATTCGATCGAGGGAATCATAGAAACCTCAGAAATGGCAACATGAAAAAAGAGCTAATAAAGGCTGCCCGGCCTTAATCTGCCTACTGAATCAGAAGCTGATTCTTGCTTGCAAAGAGAGCTGTGACGTTGACTTTTTTAGGCCTTCATTATCCATAAGCCTCTACATCCAAATTCCAATGTTCCTGTTGCCTTAATTATTTTCTTCCACTCCTGTCGTTTTTACAGTTTAATTATCGGAATTTCTTCAAGTTTTAATATATATGTAAACATAGTATTCATAGTGCTGCAGAATCGGACCGCATTGCATGGTGTAGGGGAATTATATAGTTGAATCCCTAGATGACGTTGTTGAAGCACCTTTGCAATACCCCTGATAATTTGGGGCCTCAAAAGCTATTATTTTGAAACCTATTTATTTAATGGAAGTGGTCCAATATTAGTTGAACAATAAAGTTCTTAATTTCTTAATTATTTCTTTCCCTAAAAACTACAAAAAAATATTAATTTTGGCTTAGAAAAAATGTTTCCTAATTAATTAAAGAAAACAATTAAGATGAGATAATCCTTTTATTGATTGATTAAGCAATTACATAAGTCTAGTGATAACGCATAAAGTTTAAATCCCAATTAAGTTAAAAAATAAAGTATGTAATGGTCGAAGAGTTCTCTTTTTCTAATTATAAAATAATTAACAACAGGAGAAAAAAAAAAAGAGAAGAAGATAGATATAAATATTGACAAAATTCCAACCTAATTTGACACTCGAACAAATTTTTCATGCAAATTGAAATTAATTAGATGAGAGATAAAACTAAATGTACGTTCATAAAAAGATCTTACAGTGTACACGTAATAAACGCTAAGCATGAACTATGTATGTCGAGATTTTATGAGTACATGAAACGTCAAGCAATATATTTGAACAAATAAAATGGCATTAACGTTGATGGAAACATTAGTGGTACATGTCACATTAATTAACCTGAACAAAAGTGCTAAAGCATTAATAATTAAGTAGCTATAGCTAGCTAACCAGCTTTGCCCGATTATGACATTATTAGATCTTTCAAGAAGTGGAGGTGACCTTTCCTATCCTCGTCATTTGGCATTCAAACTTATTTTATAATTTCCATTTCCAACTTACAAGAAATGATCTTAAAATCTTTTATATTATTACAGTAACTGACTCAGACAAAAATTTTAATGAAGACATAAAATAAATAATATTAATGTGTATAAATTAAAAGGTAAATTTTTAATAGGGGTTGTATGAAGATTTTTAATTTTCAATTAGGGTTATATGAAAATTTTAAATTTTTTGATTGGGAAAAAATAAAAAAAATCATAAAATTTTTAGGGTAAAATTAAAAAGAAAAGAAATTTCAGTGGATCCCACCTACATCCGCCGTAGAATATACACACACAAGTATATATATATATATATAATGAGTCCAAAATTATTTTCCACACAATAGAGAGTTGCATCATCTTTATATCCCAGTACGTGCTCCATTTCTCTACTATTAGTCCATGATCTTAACCTCACCTTCCTATATCCTAAAACAAAAAAGAAATAATTATGGCAAATTTAGTCATGAACAGAAGCTTGGTATCAATCATTTGAGTGCTCTACAATACTCTTTATAAAGGCCCCACACCCAAATTAATAGTGCACCCAAGAGACCAAATCTTTGAATATGTCATGGCCATGCATGATGCATGGCTGGGGCTGTAGGTCGGGTTGGTGTGATTCTTTTCTGGTATATCAATAAGGAATTTGAGGAAGTTTTTTCCAAATAATTATAATATTATTACGTCGTATATGAAACTCTCCCAAAAATGCTTCAGATGGCCATTCGAAAACGAAATGTCTAGTGGCTAAGTGGACCTCGCGTCGGAAAAAAGCGAGTTTTTGTTACCAGAATGGCTACACCATTAACCTTGTAGTGGGCTTACGTATCAATATTCAATAAAGAGAGAAAAAAAAAAAGCTAGAACAAATCGTTTAACGAAAGATATCTCCTTAAAAAAGACAAAATAAAAGAAATCTTAGATTTTGTTTGTTTTGTAGGTTTTATTTTGAGATGAAATCATTCTTGTTCTAAAATGAGAAAAAAAAAAAATTTTTGGCTTTAAAATAGCGTTTGAATGTGTAATTAATTTAATAATTTTTGAAATAGTGTTTAGATAGATATTGAAAACAGTCATTTGAAAATTAGTTTTCTAACAAATCTAATAAATTCTTATTATATTTTAATAGGGTATGAACCTAGACTTTATCTCTTACATTATGAACACTTAGAAAAATCGTCTTCAATATTAGAGATGAAATAAAAAAGTTATGACATTTTAAAACTTCAAGTAGAATAGAGACAAAAGTTTTGAATTTGAGAACAGTATTATACAATATAGGCTTGAAATGAAAATGAGAAGAGAGTTAATTAGGCAAAATGAGACTTTTTTCATCACATTATAAATGTAAACAAACATCATTTTTATCTTACTTTTAAAATGAGTTGTGCTAAACACATGAAACGAACTGCCCCTTAGTTTAATTAAAGCCAAAATTTTTAAGTGATTAAAATGTTGCGACTTAAGTGATACTTTAGAATGAAAGAAATAATGTTCTTGAATTAATCAAAAAGCAACCGTGAATAGAGCGGCCAATTGGAAAATCGGCCACCCCGCCATGGATGATTCCCACTAAAGGAGACCTCCTTACTTTAGGAAGTATCTGGTGGTACTGCTGGCGTTTACACGCGCGTCAATGGTGCCACTGATTAGAACAGTGGTTGTGTCTGTACACATCAAGTTGAGGGGGAAATACGTTGGTCAGGTACTATATAAAAAGATATTTGTATTAATATTGCATATAATTTAACAGTTGGATTTTGATCACGTATAATAATGTTGATTTTACATTCCTTTTTCATTCTAATATAGTTTTGATATATATTAGTTTGACTTTTATAATCAAGAATTATTATATTATATTTATAAGGTATTTTTTGATGAGTAGCGTTACAAGAACATTTACTGTACTTTGAATCTTTTGATATCAACTCATAAAATAAATAATCGTGGTTGTGTATAGGTACACATTAAGTTGAGGGTGGGGGAGGGGAGCATTGGTCGGGTACTAATTATATCTTTATATATCGATATTGGGTTATAATTGATTGCTAGACTTTGACAACATTCGGTTGATTTCCGTTTCATTTTCGTTCATATATAGTTTATATATATATACACATATTGTGTATATATATTTGTGCATATATATATAGTTTGACAATCTAGAATTGTATTGAATTTGTAAGGTTTTATTATTTAGTGGTATTATAAATAATATCAATATTTTTTTTGATAAAAAAAAAATCTATATTTGATACCATCTAGTACATGGACAAGCTATGTTGACCATCTTTTTACTAATAGATTTGTAATATTTTAATTTTAAGTGTAGTAGTATTATAAAAATATCAATATTTGATATCAACTAAGACATCAATAAGTTGTGGTGATAAAGATTTGTAATATTTTAATTTAGCTGGTCTGATAATTTTTAAATGCTTATCAAAAATTAAAAAAAGGCAGACTCACCTATCGTATGAAATGAAATTTAAAAATTGGATTAAAATTAACGTCATTTATACTCTCTTTCTTTCCTGCGCATTTTCTCTAGGGTTTGGTTCGTGAGAGCAGCTGCGAAGTCGAAAGTTTCGTAGAGGCACCTAGCTGGCCTTCGGACTTTCAGCCCCAGAGATGGAATGGCTCGTGAGGGAAGCGCAAAAGTTGCAAAGGAGGCATTGTTTTGGCAAGAAGCTCGGGTGTTGGCAAGACGCTCGCAAGGTGGCCATGAGTCTTGTTTGTTAAGGACCACAAACCCCTCATCAGGATGAGCAAAAAAGGAAGAAGTAGGCCTAAAATTTCATCATAGAGGGGGTGCGAGTGGTGGTTTGGCCAAATTTGGCTTTTGGTGGGTGTTGATGTCGAACTATTTTGGGGGTCTTGCTCCATGAGGTAGCACGATTCTTTCGATGGGGTGCGTGGCCTAAAAGGTGGTCGGTAGTGGTGGTGAGTGTTGTCCATGCACCGGCATGGTGGGGCCTCCTAGATGGTGGATCTAGATTGGTAACCATGAACTCCTTTTACTTCAGTGTTGATAGTGGCTTCCCTTATGGTGTTCAGTTTTCCTATTGTTTTTTTGTTTATTATAGTAGGTATTTTGGTGTAATAAGGGTGTTTTTGACACCCACTAGATGTTGATTTTTGCTAGTTTTCCTTTGTTTAGTGGTGTATTTAGCTTGCTTTCTATCATCTCCTATTCTCAAATCTGGGTGCGTTTGCTATGTGAACCTGTTAAAACTGCAAATGCCAAGGTTGTAGGAGGGGAGTTTTGGGGTCATCAATCATTTCCAAACCCGAGTGCATTAGCCATGGGAATCCGTTGAAACTGCGGATGCTAGGTTGTAGGAGGTTGGCTTCCTTTTGTTGGTCAAAAGCCATTATTTGGCTAGACGTTGTTTAGTAAGTGAAGTTTACTCTCACCTATCTTTTAATAGGAGATTTGCTTTGAGTGGGTTTAATTCTTGCGTGATGTCCTGGTAACTTGTTGTAACTTGGTAACTTGTTGTAACTTGTTTGAGGTGCATTGCAGCCTTGTTGTAGACTATTGGTCCACCTATTCCACTAGCCATTTGGCCGTATGTGGCTTGTTAGTCTGACAATGGCTTTCGGATTGTAGTTTAGTTAAGTAGTTTTTTCGGATTGTAGTTTGGTTAAGTAGTTTTTTGTAGATTTCTGTTGACGTGTGTAATTCTAGTCCATATGATGTCTTATTAATGATATGCTTATTTCTTTAAAAGAAAAAAAATCTCCTTTAAAAAATGGAAATGGAAGAAATTAGTTTTGGAAATATTATTGAGTCAAGCTCACGTGGGAAAATGGGGGTAGTAGACTTCCCACTAGTGTCTGCAGCTAAGGACCAAGAATCCCACAAATGGAAACCAACAGCCTAATATGATTCCCACCTCCCAATTTGTTGGGATTCTTTAATTCTTGTTCGGTGGATTTGCTGCCAATTCGTGGATACTTGTGTCCATACTTTGATGGATTCTTCTCGCGTTTTGCTTCCTGAGTCATTCTTCATCTCTTTGATCTTGATGTTTAGAATTTAGTGACATCCTATACATATATATCCCTGTGTATATATATATTATACTCTTTTCTTAGGACTGATTAAACTACTCTTGATTTGAAGAATCTATCGCAAATTATCCACGCCATCATCAACAAAATATTATATATGTCGATTATATTTATCCATTCTCATTACTAATCCTTCAAGTACCAGCATGCAAATTATTTTAGTACACAATCAGGAATGCTCAGATATATTTTTTTAAGCATTTATTAAAAAAAAAAACATATATGCTGTAATTACTTATTGCACCGTTCATATAATAATTGTTTATCTTAATTAATTTGGTCGTGATTTTTGCACAACCTTTATTATCAATAATAACAATTATTATAATAAACTATTGTTATCATTAACTTTTATATTATTATTGTTGTTGCTAGTATTATTGTTGTGATGTTGATCTTCTGTTTTTCTAGCTAGAAAACATTTCAAGATGAATATATGAGAGGAAATATATGCGTGTACGTACTTTATTCCGTTGACACTCAAATATTATGCATTAATTTACATATGAATTATGCCTTGACAACAACCAGCCGTGACCCGTGAATATTTGCACTCATTTGGTTCCTGTTTTCTTCATGTAGAAATATTTCTCTTCTTTCCAGGGTATTGCATCTAACGTGATAAGAGGATTTAGAGCCGTCCATTATAAGAAATGACATTTATGAAACAATAATTTTATGAATATTGGTAGGTTAGCCGAACCAAATCACGTAGAGAGTTCGTAAGCAAATAAAGAATCAAAACAAGCATTTGACAAATCTAGTAAAGTGACACTTGCCGTCTTCCAAGATAAGATGATACCATGTAAATACATTTACTATTATATATATATATATGAAAAGAAGAGTTAAGGGTCACGCAATCAAAGTAGTGCGGATAATAAGCCTTGAATTGCTGGAATATAATGCATGTAATAATTAATAAAATGGAGAAGATATCATGCCAATAGGGCCAATTCCCATATATGTATGTTTTGGGACACAAAATAAGGGCCAGCAACTTATTGGTGACTGGTGAGCCACACCTGCACGAGTACTTAGTGCTATATTACTTGTAAGTAATTATAAATTATGTGTGTGTGTGTGTGTGTTTTTTTACTTTTCCTTGAAAAATGGAAAAAGAAAAAGCTTTACTTCTGGTCGAAGAAATTCGAGTGCCAATAAAGAAGTGAATAATCACTGGAAAAGAAAAAAAGGCCGAATAAAAATTTATTTAGAGATTTGAATCTGGAACTCCTTACACACTGACATAAACAGAAACTAGCCTCAATTAAATTTAGAGGGTGTTTGACAACCAAATTACATTTTAATTTTACTCAAATACAATATAATTTTATAACAGTGCTACGAAAACAATTATTATTCAAAATATTTTTAAAACAATCACATCAACTTTTCAACTCTACTATTTATCTTTACTTTTATCAATCACATCAACTTTTTAACTCTAAAATACTTTTCATCCAAACACACATTTCATTTATATACAAAACAACTACTTTTCAACCAAATACAACATTCAAAAAACAAATTTCATTCAAATACAATCAAAATGTAATGCGTTTACCAAACGCCCCCTAAGGGATCGATGCGGGAAGCTAACTGTATACGTGCTTTAAATAACCTGCAGCTAATTAGATGATTAATATTCTCAAGAAACTTGTTATGATATAGATATTTTTTATGCTAAATTAATTTAAAATAATTTGAGGCAATACTACAAAACTTTTTTTTTTAATAAATACTACAAAAATGTTGATAGCTAAAAAAAAGCAGTTAAAAAAAAAAACTACTAGTCTTGCACAAGCGCCATGATAAAACATACATATATGAACAAAATTTCACTTTCACTACTTGTTCATTGATAGGATGAAATTTTCACCCATGATTGATTATTTACGATTTCAATGTCCATGATTATTACTATTAATTCAGCTGTTGACACTCAAATTTAATTACAGATCAGTAAACAATCACAATATCACAATTGAGTTGTTAAGTCATGAGTCAATCCTTGTCATTTTCACAACCACAAAAGTCCGCTATAAGTATATGTGTCTTTTCCTTCCTCTTTATAGTCCTTCCTCGTCACAAAACCTAATTATTTATATGTGTATATAATTTTTGTATGGTTCATGAAAATTAAATTAAACTGCATGAATAAATATATTACAAACATTGCCACCGACACATGAAGTTGGCAATTCACTGTTTCTTAAAATATATGTGTGTGTGTGTGTGTGTGTGTGTTTTATAGCGAGTTGAACCTAATTCAATCTTCAACTTAATTTAAACCTTCTTTTGCAGTTAATCATACAGCTGTTGCAAGGTGATAGACCCCCTGTACAAAATTTAGGGCTAATTTCAAGCACAAATGACGGGCGTTAATTTTGGAGGCCTTTGATGTTGTAGCTCTAGTCTGTAATGAGGAGTGGAGGACAAAATGTGGACTCGTGACTATTTCCACTAGCATGTCGAAAGAGTCAGTTTTCTTATATAAATATACGACGCAATATGGGTCTAAAGAGCTAATAATATTTTCTTTTTCTAAAAAGTGAAACGTTGAAAGATGCTATGAAATGCATTCATATTCCTATTTAAATATATATTTGAGTCTCAGTTTTTGGGAGAATAATTTTGAAAAATAAATATCTTTACTTACTTCATTTATGACATATCGGATTAAAATCTCATAAGGACAAATAAAGGTGCTCAAAGAAAAAGCAGATAATATTTCCGATTAATTAAATCAATTAGTTGTATTTATGAATTTTATAAAAAAAGACTCCTCTGACCCAGTCTTTTCATTTTTGTTTTCAGAACTTGAAAAAAAAATTGTATGGATGAAAGACAGCAAACTCATCCATTTGAAAATATGATAATATTTCACGATAAAAGACAACAATGTTTTTCTTTGTCCTAATTAGAAAACCTAATTGTCCGTAGAGAATCTTAAACAGTACGACGTGTGCTTCTACAAATTTTGTGATACATGACATTTCGAACACACAAAATGCAAGACTGTATGACACTTACGTTGAAAAGAATTTATTTAATAAGCTGAATATTTCTTATTATCATATTTATATAATATATTTATTTAATTAAATTTCGATATTTAAGATTTTTTATGTTTATTTTTTTATTTTATGTTTTCTCTTTTCTATATTATATTAACTATTAAATCAAATTCATCATCATAAATATCTCACCTAAATCTTTTATATTAATTAATTAAATTTAATATCATATTTTATTATATAAGATCACTTTAAAAATTTTATTAATTTTTGGCTTAAAAAAAAAACCACACACCTACAATTTTTGGTGTTTAACTTTTATAAATTGTATAATTTGCAAATTATCTTTGCCATAGCGTACGTAAGTGAAAGTTTTTCTCCGAGAATGAGGGGTGTGTATGCCTATGTTTTATTTTATTTTATTTTTTTTAAGGTGTGTGCCTATGTTGTTAAGGAAAAAATATATAATGAATGAACTACATTAACATCTTTGTGTATAAATATTTTTCCCAAACATACCGACGGCGAGCCCTCGATCATTATATATAACATGTCCCATTTGTTGGAACAAAAAATAAAATAAAAAGGAGTAAAGTCGTGAAATTTCCTGAACGGCTTCTTGAGGACAAAAAAAAAAAAAGTAGATAAATAAATAAAACCAACAACAACAACAACAACGTAAAAACACGATCAGGATAAGCATAGAAGGAAAATGCAGGGGCGTTTGTTTTTGTTTTCGAAAATGATTTTTCATTTTAAAAAATATAAAAAATGAAAACGGTTTCAAAATAACGTTTGTTTATTCAACGTTTTCAAAACCATTTCGAAAATATCATTTTCAATTATGTTGTTTTTTTTATTTTTTAAAAATGAAAAAAAAAGTTGTTTTCACTTTTTGTTTTCGTTTTCTCTCTCCATCTCCTCTCTCTCTTTCTGACTGTACAGCGTTAGTGATGATCATGTCCAGCGATAACATCTATTTCCGACGAAAACTGATGACCATAGGCTAGTGACGATGATGACAGCCCCCTAGTGATGATGATGACGGCCCCCTCGCGACGATAACTATCGACTCATGATCTAAATTTAGCCATCACTGCCATCTAAAACTCAGATCACCAATCTCTTCCACCCTATCGCTCATTATAAAATCTATTACCAAAGTTTTTTTTAATTATAACTAATAATTTATTTTTTATTATTTTTTTAAATTAAAAATAAATATGTTTTTAATAAGATACTTACTTATAAAATGAGTTTTCAAAATATATAATCAAACAAAATTTTATTTTTATATTTTTCAGAATATACACTCAAAAAATATAACTAAACATAATTTTAAAACTGATCTTAATACAGTTTTTAAAACATTCTTATTTTCAATTTAAAAAAAAAACATTTCAAAATTAATATCAAATGTCACCATAATAATATGTAAAAGTTGAATCAGCTCAATCTAAGGATTCGGAGGATCGTCTTCACGGAACATAGAAACCCATTTCCATCAAATCATTTGAAATACTAGAAATGAAAGGAAAAAAAAAAATCGGAAAGTTCAGATCTAAACAAATAAATGCGGTAAAATCTGATTGTAAACTGAAAAGGAAAAAATGAAAAAGAAATCGTTCCTTGGCCGGTGGGAGACAGGGGACGGTCTCAGAAACCTATATGCTTAGGCCTTTTTTTTTTTTTTTAATAAACAGATAAAAAAAACTTAAATTAAAAAATAAACTATTATTATTATCTTTTCTAATAAGATCGACAATTGAAATTCATTATAGCATTTTAGTTATTTTATATCTAAATTTAACGTAATTAAAGCATAAGATCTTAGTATAATTAATTTGAGTTATAATAATATCTCTATAATTTTAAAAAACATATATAAAGATTATGAATGTAATTCACTTATATATAGTTTAGTACCTGCGTGATAGTAAAGGTGAAAAAGGAGAAGAAAAGGTCGAGAAAGATCTTACCAAATACTCTGGGTTGGCTTTTTGAAAAGAAAATATTTTTTGTTGCCGTGATATTCTTGATAGTAAATTTATCTCAGAGAAACGTCCTTTGGGTGACTTGATGAAGGAGCAAAATTTTTTGACGCCAAGAGACAATAATGTAATACTAATAAAGGTAGAAAAGGAGTTTTTTTTAAGTTCAAACAAAAAAAAATAGAGTTATATATATAAGTATGTTAAAAAAAATGGATGAATTGTATAATATATTTAATTATGATGTTTAAAAATTATATTAGATTTTAAATTAATAGAACTAAATAACATATTTTAAATTAATTATCCATTAAAATACTGATTTACCCTCACTCTTCTTTCTCATCCCTCTCTCTTCTCTGCCGCCCATCTCTCTCTCTCTATCTCTATCTCACTCTCACCTATTTCTCTCTCTTCCCTAACTTCTTTGACGAACCCCATTGGAAAAATAGCAGCGGGTGGCCGACATCCATGTTGTTGCTAGGTCTCGCCTTCGCCAGTCATCGTGACTCCATGGTCGAAGAAAATCGTGAATCGCCTGAGCAAGTTCCCGTTGAGATCGCAACCACGATCGCGAGATCTCCATGAACAAATAAACAAATATATTTTTTTAAACAAGAATAATAAAAATATATTATTATATAGTAAAGTTTTAAAAAACTGCTATAATTTTTAATACCATTTATGAAATATATTATATAATGTATTTATCCTAAGTACCGAGAATCAAAATTATAGTTCCTTTTCTTTTAATCAAAGGGTGAAAATAGTATTTAGACTATATTTGTTTCTTATTAACTTTTTTTCAAAACACATAATCATCAGCCCTTTTACGCTATGCCTCAGTAAAAAGCCGATATTTTATTTTCAAAAAAAAAAAAAAGGCCGATGTTGTGCTATGATTATAACGAACGCAATCTTCTTACATATTATTTTACCATGACAAAATCATTTGAAATTAGTTAGAAGCCAAACTTGTGGCTAAATCATTTTTTTTTTCCTACTCCAATTGCTTGTTTAATAATTGTTTTATAAAACTATCATATTTTTTCTTCAGGCGGTTGTTGTATTTTTTTTAATTTAAAATAGGAGAATTTTAATTTTAATTTTAATTTTAATTTTATAAAATAAAATGTGAAATTATTATTATATTACGTTTATAAACATAACCGTATTGTTGTAATTTAACTTAGTAGACACTTTTCAGACAAAATTAAGACATAAAAGATTCCTTTTCTCTTAAAGAAGATTCTATGCAGACTTTCTTTCCAATAAAACAAAAGCAAATGTAATTTCTAGCCTTTTTTTTTTTTTTTCATTTTAAAGTGATAAAAAAAGAAAAAGACAAATACACGCTCTTTTTCTCAGTGAGAAGAATAGACAAATACAAGGCTTAAGCCTTGGAGATTCTTGTCTATCCTTGTAGTTCCACTCACCGAGGACGTTATATATACCAGATATACTCACCCTCATTTAATTCATACATTCAACCCTAAATTTTCGGATTCTCTCTCTCCTCTCTGTTTCTCTCTCAAAATCTCATCTCTTCGTCGATGGCGCTCCGTAAAATGCTCGCGAAGCGCCTGATCGACGGTGGCAGGGTAACCTCAACGCCAGTGACTCCACAACACTCTCCGATCACATCCTCGCCGTCGATCCAGGCCGTTGTTCCCGCCACAGCCGCAAAGGCTAACTTCCACCGGGAGTACCTGACGTCGTCGGACTCCGCAGAGAAAGGCTTTTTCCGGCGATTCCTCCACCGGAGAGCTCAGGACCAGTCGGCAGCGAAACTCCCGGAGTTTCTCTCCCTACCGGTCGGAGAAAAACTCCGGGAGAAGATCCGAATCGCCGACATTACCGCCGATCGCCTCCGACTAGACTGCCTCAGTCCTCCGGCGCCGGACCGGGCGGCCGGAGATCCTCTGTTCGGCTTATCGGTCAGCGACGCGAGGAAGATTCTGAGGCTTGCTAAGGTTGAGAAACTGAAATCGAAGCTCAGAGAGATTCCGGAAAGCTCGATTTCGTATTCCGAGTTCTTTCGAATTTGCGTTGAAGGTTGCGAGAACGAAGATCAAGGTGCGGAGTTCGCGAAGATGATGGACGAATCAGGAAACGTCATCGTTTTCGGGAACGTCGTTTTTCTCCGTCCAGAACAGGTATAGAAACGTTTCCTTTTTCCGATTAAGTCGTTTGGCAGCAGTTATGTTGACAAATAAATGTTTTGGATACTGACGTGGCACAATTAGTGTATACATATCCTCATTTTTGCTTTTCCGTTTATTTAATGCCTTATGAAATTATGTATAATGTAATGGTAATTATATATTGACTTGATCGTAAAATAAATATAGAGTACTTAAGTTGAAAAAAAGCAAGCATCTATAAAAAAAAATTTGTAATTATGTTTTTTTTTTATAAGATCAATTTGTTGTTGATCTTTAGCTTCTAAAAAAATTGTTTCAAGTGCGTTCGATTAATGATTTTGATTTAGTTTTGTTATTTTTGAATGTTTATAAAACAAAGATCACAAAGAAAACGCATTAACTAATTCAGTTTTCAATTTTATAAGCTTTCTTTGCCTTTACGTGACTTACACAAACAATTTACCTTATGTTTTGGACGAAATACCGGTCATACTTATAACGTATAGAAATTTATGGTGCAACAGGAAGACAAATTTTTTTATGTTTATGTTTTACTATTAACTTTATAAAAATGGAACGACAATTAATTTGTTTATTATAAACTAATATCATACCTTTTCAATGTGAATTACACACGTCTCAATATAGGATTGGCAAAAGACAGACTCGTGGTTTTAAAACATCATCCACTTCTTCCAAAAAAAAAAAAATTTTCTTACGTGAAATATGACACAACCATCACCAAATTACTAATATTACTCATGTTAATGTTCCATTATTAACGATTATGCACTTTTCCTAATACTATAGGTGGCGAAATCCGTGGAAAGCATGATTTCCCAATCAATCGCAGCTCCAAACGATCCAAGAAAAAAAGAACTAGAACAATTGGAGAAGCAAAAGGCACTTATTGACCAGAAGGCACGAGAACAGGTCCGAGGTGAACTATACTGTGGGCTGGGAGTTATCTTGGCACAAACCCTCGCTGCTATGAGGCTGACCTTTTGGGAGCTCAGCTGGGACGTGATGGAGCCCATTTGCTTCTTCGTGACCTCAATCCATTTCTTTTTGGGCTATACCTTCTTCCTTAGGACGTCCACGGAGCCCACTTTCCAAGGCTACTTTCAACGCCGTTTTGTGGCCAAGCAAACGCGGCTCATGGAAATCCACAACTTCGATGTGGAAAGATACACCCAGCTTCGAAAAGCCTTTTACCCAACGCCGTCCGATCATCATCATTATCATCATCATCGTGATTGCCTTTCGCAGTTTAATCACAAACAAGGGGCTAATTTTCTCGGTGCCGTTGATCAGATTCGTTGAAAAGGATTTTCTGTACATGATATAAGAGTTATATATATGGGACTTTTAAAGGAGCCAAACTTTTTGACTTATGAAAACATGAAAGTTCCTAGGTAGAGTTACCGACGTAAAAATTTGTAAATTTTTAGTTTGATGGATCATGGAAGAATGGTTTTGGATCCAATCCTCGTATCCGATAATTCAATTCAGTTGCCTCCGCTTGGAGTTTTAAACCTTATGTATGCGTGTATATATTATCAACGGATCCGTCTGGAGATGTTGATTGAAAATTATATAGTTTTAAAAATATGCATTTAAAAGAAAAAAAAAACTGTTTGAAATAAAAAAATATATATCAATTTTAAAATATGTTGGAAAAATAATATTAATGTTGATTTTGTTTTATTTATTTTGATGTTTTATACAATTAAAAAAATCTTCTTATTTAAATTTGAAATAATTAAAAATAGTTTTGAGTTGAAATAAAAGATTTAAATATATATATATATATATGAAAACTAATACGCCAAATATACCTCCAAATTCGATCAATGATGGTGACTAGCTCACACACGCACTTTCTCTCTGTTTCGGGTAGTTTTGTCTTTCTTGTCGTTTTTAGGATTATGTCGTTTTCCTTTTTTTTCCTTTTCTAATGTCGTTTTCATTTATTATCGTGGTTACAATTGTTGTCGCGTTAATAATTGTTGTTTCCAAATTCTTGTCGTTTTTCTATTCATTTGCTTCTTCTCCTTTATATATATAGATATATATATATATTTTTTTTGGTTTTAGCCATATTGCCTATTCTTGTCGCCTTTGTCCTTTTAGTTTTATTGTCAATTTACAGTTCGTGTAGTTTGTTTTGCTTAAGTGCTCAATTGTAGTTTTTGTTAGTTAGTGCGCGTTTTTTGCAGTTTATGTCGTGTATTGTCGTTTATTTTAGTTAATATTCCGCTTATGTCGTTTTTAACAGTAATGTCGTTTCCCACTTGATGTCGTTTTAATTTCTTGTAAATTTTTCTTTGGCTTGTACCTTGGTCGTTTTTCTGTTACTTGTCGTTTCCAAAATGAAGTCGTTTAATAAACTTTTTATCTTATCAGACTTGGTTGAAATATGTTTGCTAGGTAATGGACGAACACGAAATCATTATCCCTAATCATTTTCCGCGAACTATTTGTGCACCAAAACTTATATAAACGAACATGATTTTAGGCCAGCGACAGAAAATTAATAATGTTTCATATTTTTCTTTCTGGTTACTAGACTCGTTCTCTTCACATATCATATTCCCAGCTAATTACGCGGCAGAGGTAAATAAGTGAGACAGGCAGTCATTGCTGTGTTTGAAAAAGTCTTTTACTTTTAATTAATATAAAAACACAAACAAAAATGGTGGTTTTTCAGTGAATACTTGGAACTATTATTCTGAAAAAGCTTAATGGATTAAATTGGTTTTAAAACATTTCAATATTAAGTAAAAATGTTAGAATAAAGTTTTTAATGACCTCACAAACTTTAATACAAATTTCAAAGTTTAATCAAAAATTTTTTTTTGAAAATTACATTATTTGAATGGGATGTCTATTTTTAAAAAATATAAAATTTTCATTTTTGAAATGAAAAAATTTTCTATTCAAAAGTAAAAAATTATTTAAATAGATAAAAAATATTTCTCTTTTAAAAAGAAAAGTCTGTTTTAGATTTTTTTTTTCATTTGTCAAAAAAAAAAAGTATCTAATTAGGCAGAAGCTTTATGAAGTTAATTGAAAACTCTTTTGACAAAAGCATTTAAATCATGTAAATATTTTCAAGAGCATTTAATTTAGAAAACTAAAAGCTCTTTTAAGGAGCATTTTAATTGCTCTCCATTGTTTTTTTTTTTTTACAAATTACAAAAATAAATAAACCACAGCTCAATAAAAGAGGAAAAGGACAAAATAAAGGCTGAAGAACAAAATTTTTACCCCCTTTTATATGCACTTGATATGCAACATGATGCATAGATGCTGTTCATCCGCCGCAATTAAGTAATATTAGTCAATTTATTACTTGACCACAATAAAAAAAAAAAAAGGATAAATTTACGATAGATACTTAAAAATAATACTTATAATAGTTAATAATTAAATTTATTTATTTATAATAATTATAATACATTTTAACATATAATATTATTGGAATGAAAAATTTTAAAAATATGAAAAATTAATCAAAAAAATAAAATACTCAAAAATATCCCCCTCGGCCGCCAATCTCCCCCCAAGAGCCAAGCAACGTCTCTTGCCAAGCTCGCATTGTCGTCGAGCCCACTCCTTGGCCAATTAGCCTGCTCCGACTTGGCCTAATCCTGCTATGTCAAGTCAACTTGGAGATCATTGCTAAAATCAATAGCAATACCTCCCTTGAAGTTAGCCATCTCTACCATAGAAAACGATATTGGCCTTGCCCAGTGGTTTTGGACCAATTTTCATAAAGAGTCAGTTTTCACCATATACACACCGTTCACTGTCTCCTTGGCCATTGGAAACCTCAAAATCAAACTTTCCGTCAATGACCGTGTGGTAGGGCGAGAAAGAGAGAGGGAGGGGGAGGAGGGAGGTCTTGGTGGTGGGGGTCTGTTGTTGAAAAGGGGGGTGGGAGGTCACCGGCGAAGAAGGAACGAGAGGTTACCAGTGAGGTGGCATCGACAGTAATGGATGAAGAAGTTTAGTAAGTTTGGTTTTTTTTTTTTTTTTCTTGATTTTTTTAAATTATTAGATTTTAATTCTACGAGGTAAGATGCATTATAATAAGTAAATTTTAGTTTTTAAATTACACCTAAATAGTAAAAAAAAAATTTTACATGTATAATTTTGAAATTGTTACCATAAACTCCCCTAAAAAGAAAATGGAAACTTTCTTCTCTATACTTTGCACACAAAACTAAAACGTAGATTTCCTTTTCCTTACCGAAAATTCATACACACAAAAATAAAAAAATAAAAAAAAAACTATATAAGCTCTCTTTCCAGTTGATATTAAATTTATAAAAAAAAAAATCCACATAAACTTAAGAGATTCATTTTTTTTTAGGGAAAATAATAAAAAAGACAAACACAAGATTTAGAAGGCTGGAGGATATACGTGGCATGCGATATAATATTCACCATCGATTAATTCATACAATAAACGTGAATTATCGGATTCTCTCCCTCTCTCTCACTCTCTCCCTCTCTGTGTGTTTCTCTCGCTTGATCTTGTCTCTTCATCAATGGCGCTCCGTAATATGCCAGCGAAGCGTCCAGTCGACGGTCACAGAGTAACGTCACCGCCAGTGATTCCACAACACTCTCCGATCACATCCTCGCCATCGATCAAGACCGCTGTTCCCGCCACCGTCGCAAAAGCGAACTGCCACCGGGAGTGCCGGATTCCTCAGAAAAAGATATTTTCCGGCGATTCCTCCACGGGAGAGCTCAAGACCAGTCCGCGACAAAACTACCGGAGTTCCTGTCCCAGCGGGTTGGAGAAAAACTGCGGGAGAAGCTTCGAGCAGCCGACATTACCTCCTATTACCTCCCACTGGACTCCCTCAGTCCTCCAGCGCCGGACTGGACCGCCGGAGATTCTCGGTTTGGCTTATCGGTGAGCGACGGGAGGAAGATTCTCAAACTTGCTCGAGTTGAGAAACTGAAATCGAAGCTCTGAGAGATTCAGGAAAGCTCGATTTAGTATTCCGAGTTCTTTCGGATCTGCGTGGAAGATTGCGAGAACAAAGGACAAGGTGCAGAGTTCGCGAAGATAATAGATGAATGGGGAGGCGTCGTCGTTTTGGGGAACGTCGTTTATCTCCGACCAGAACCGGTATAGAAACTTTCCTTTTTCCGATCATGTCGTTTCGCAATTATCTTGAAAATAGCCGTTTTGGATACTGATGTGGCCCAATTAATGCAAACATTGCTTTTTTTGCCTTTGGAAATTATTGGTATCTTTGGAAATTATTGACATATTTGAATGGAAAGTTTATTTTTGAAAATGAAAAGTTTTTAGATTTAGAGGCTAAAAGGTTGTTTAAAATTTTTTTTAAAGTGAATAATTATTTGAATGGGTAAAATAAATTTTTTTTTTATAAAATTTTTTTTTATTTTTTAAAAATGAAAAGTTTTAAATGTTTAAATATGAAAGTTTAAGAAAACCTATTTTATTAAAATGAAAATTTTTTTATTTTTTAAAAATAAAACTCCTAAATACACTTAATAATATCTCTGATGTTTCCAAAAAGAAAATTTTCTCCATGAAATAATGGTTATGGTGTAAAATTATATAATTAAATAACTTTTTTTTTTTCAATTAATCAACAAGACACGGATTCTCATATTTTAGCAATATGATGTAAACTTTAATTTTTTTAATAACGTTTGATTTGCCTTTAACTTGGTTTAACTTATATTTTTTGTCCTTTTATTTTTATTGAAAAATCAACAAAAAAATTATAATTAATTTTTAAAAAATAACCAATCTTTTTAAATTAAATTAAATTAAACCCTTACTTTTGGCCTAAAATTACTAATAACACTCCTATTAAGGTTTAATCATTGGCCATTATATAAACTTTTCATAATATTACAGGTGGTGAAATCCATGGAGAACAGAACTCCCCAGTCAATGTCAACTGGCAACGACACGAGAAGAAAGGAACTAGAACAAATGGAGAGGCAAAAGTCAATTATCCACCACAAGGCACGAGAACAGGTCCGAGCCGAACTCTATTGTGGAATGGGCTTCGCGTCGGCCCAAACCCTGGCGGCTGTGAGGCTCACGTTTCGGGACATGAGCTGGGACGTGATGGAGCCCATTTGCTTCTTCGCGACGAATATCCATTTCAATCTGTGCTTCGTCTTCTTCATCAGGATTTCCACGGAGCCCACTTTCCAAGGCTACTTTCAGCGCCGTTTTGTGGCCAAGCAAAAGCGGCTCGTGCAGATCCACAACTTCGATGTGGAAAGGTACATCTAGCTACGAAAGGCCTTCTACCCAACGATGTCTCATCATCATCATCATCGTGAAGGGGCTAATTTAATAGGTGCCGTTTGACCATAATCGTTGAAAAGATTTCAGTACTTATGATTATAGTAACCATACACTTCTTGAGAGGAGCTAATTTTTGATTGATGAAGACATGAAAAGTAACCAGGTGAGTACTGATATAAAAGTTGTAAATTTATATTTGTTGAGGTTTGGATCTGGTCCCAATATCGGACAATTCAGTTTTATACATTACACCTGTATGCATGTATATATGTACACCCTATCCATGGACACTCACAATAATTCATTCGATAGCTAGTGTCTGGCACACACTCTTTTTCTTCTTCTTCTTCTTCTTCTCTCTCTGTGTTGATGTTCGCTGAGTTGTCTTTTTGGTAGTTTTGTGTTTCCTGCCGTTTTTCAGCTCTGGTCGTCGTGTTTCGTTATTATCGTTTTTAATGTTGTTGTTTTCAAGTTTTTGTCAATTTTACTTTTTACATTTTGGTGTCCTTCTGCTGTCCGATTTGCAGTTCATGTCGTTTACGTGTTCTATTGTCGTTTTAACTTGACGTCTTTTATTTTATTGTCGTTTTTTAGTAAGTTGTCGCTTTCCACAGGATGTCGTGTTGCTAAACTTTTTATCGTACTAGACATGGTTGAGTCATTTTTGCTAGGGTGTGGACTAATAGTAAATTAGTAATTGCGCTAAAACATGTATAAATGAACATGATATTAGGCCAGCGAGCTGGATATATCCCATCTCCTAAACCTAATCGACCGGTGGAGGTGAAAAGATTGAGACTGCTGCTAGTTATCCCTCTCCTGTTGCCCTCATTCAAATTAATAAATAACAAATAATAAATAAACCATAGCCCAATGTAAGAGGAAAGACGATTTTATATATTTGCACTTTTGCCCTTTTGGAAGTGGATTAATTGAAGTCAAATTAAACCAAAAAAAAAAAAAAGGGCAATAAAATGCAAAAGAACACCCTTGGAAATTGGAATAACTTGTGTTAGTTTCTGCATGGAGAAAACAAATGAATGACTATATTGAGTAAAAATAGCAAAATTATTAGTTAACATTAAGAAGTCAGAATAATAGTAGTCCTTCCCAATGATGAATGAACGTGGAAGCCGACACAGCCATATGCATACACCCACTGGACAAGGAAGTGCGGGACGAGTCAAGGCAAAAATCCTAGATTAGGGTATAAACCGGATTTTTCAATCGGAAATCCACTCAAACATTAATGGGCCCTAAAATGGGTTTAATCGCGAAAAGGCCAAACCCATCACTACAACATCTAACTAGTGGGCCACTGGGCCATGAATTTAAGGTGTAGAGAAAATGCTAGAACTTAATGGTTGTAGATGCTATTTTGGGATTATGAAATAAAAAATTAACATATCACAGTGTTATTTGTATTATATTTAAATATAATATAATTTTTATCTAAATAAAAAAATTTTACATTTAAATATAATATTTTTTAATTGTGTTACGAAAATAATTACTATTTTTTATTTTTTAAAAATAATTATTTATTAGTTTTTTATTTTTTAATTCATATCACACTCTTTTTCTTTTTAACTTTTTTTTTATCTATTTTTATCCATCACATCAACTTTTCAACTTTAAAATATAATTCAAATATTTTTCATCCAAACACACATTTTATTCAAATACAAAATGTATTTCTAAAATTGTATTCAAATACAATGTGAATAAAATATGTTTATCAAATGTCTCATAAATTAATATGACATAAATTAACCACTAACAAAAGTAAAATTTGTATTATGTTGATCAATATATTAAAAAAAAAAAAGGTTATTGAAGTAATTTTCTCTTGACGGGGAGGAGGGAGGAAATGGTCATTATAGTCCCTTTACGTTGAGCGTGTCGCTTTCACAGTGTGCCCACTAATCCACATGAGTTCAGAATTTCACATGCACATCTCACTCGTAATTATCTCTCTCTCCCCGAAAGAAAATGACGTTCCAACTCTTCCGGTCTCCAGGCCTCGGATATATACCTGTTGGAGTTGAGGAATATCATTAGGGATTGTGTACCCAACTTTCACATTATCCTTACAAAGGCTGAATGCCATACACAGCAATCACCTATCAGTGATCCGCCACCACCAGTAAATTCCGGTATATTAATTTAGTCCCTGCCATTTTCCAAACGTTTTCAGCTTTCAACAACTTGTTAGTCAAATTTTTATATTTAAAACTTTATCCTCTCTACTTTATAAGTTGTTGCAATATGCCACATTTTATTAACTTTCTGTAAAATTTGAGCGTTTTGAATTTGTAAAATTAGCATTCGGTTTTGAAATAGTTGGCAATACATGGGATTTCCCTCTTTACATTGCAGGCGACATTTGTTGGCTTTTCATAATTAATTTAACAACATGAAGTGAAGTAAAACGAGACACATTACAATAATTTAAAAAATTTAAAGAATAAAAGGGTAACTTGTCAAAAGTCAATAAATTCAAGGGGCAAATATGTTAAAAAAAAAGGGGGCCACTAATTTATTTGTTATTCCATTAGCTTTTTAACAAACTTTTAACGCCATCTCTCCCACCAAACCCAAAAGCCACAGAGACGAACCACCATGGAAAGTGAAAGGCATTCTTATAATCTTTTCTTAAACGGGAATTATTTTTTTTTTATCAATTTATGTGTTCATTTGAAATGAGCATTAAATGTCGTTACACCTTCCTATGCGGCCGTGCCTCTCCATATATGTGTGTAACGTCTTGTTTAAAAACATAGGGCTTTGCTGTATTGTGGAGAGTGATTAATTTATGATGCATTTTTCACTAACGGAAACTTGAGAAATTAATTAATCCATACCTAACATAAATAGTAGCGCCGCAGCAACATGTTACTGGGCAGTGGAGAACACCTCGAAGTCACTGTCAGGAAATCTGGATTCCACCAATTAACTTAATTAATGCTATGTTGGTTTTAACCGTAATCCAATATTATTTATAGGGAACAGCAGGAGCCAAGTTAGTTTTTACATGTAATAATATATATATATAATCCAAGTTTGGTAATTAGGAAATTAATGTTGTAAGTAGAACATTCTCCTTTCCCAGTAAAATAAAAATACAGAGGTAACGTACCGTCATGGATATTTATGTCAGTCAAATACTCGGTTAGATTCTTGATCGGTACATTGTTAAATATCCTCTTAATGTCTGTGTAATTAAAATTTACATATAAGAGGAAAAAAGAGAGAGAGAAAGAGAGAGAGAGAGAGAGATTCTGTATATATGTATAGATTATGAAGAGAATGCTCCTTTCCAAACAAAGGCTCATTAAAAATGTCGCGTTCATTTGATGCCACTTAGGTAAATTTTAGCCATTATTTATGAGAGATTTATTAAGGGAAATTGGTCCTATCTGCAAAAGTTGGTTGCGTCACAGGGGCAGATCGGAATATGATAGCTTCCATCGAAAGAAGAAAAAAGAGAGACACAGAGAGATTTGTAAAAGCTACAACACAAAGAGTTAGGCAATGAGAGCACTGACAATTAATATTTGGCTGGAAATATTCCGTTACCAAATGTAGCAGGTTTTTAGTACCCTTTTTTCCCTCCTAGGCTCTGAGTACTCCATTGATCTTAGATTCTGATTTTTGGTAAGATTTGGCAACCACTAATTGCTTATATTTTAATTGATTGCTTCGCCATCAAGGAAAAAAAAAAGCTTATATTTTAATTGCTTCTTTACCGTATTTTGTAACCTCTTTCAATATGGGGTAAGAAATGTCGTCCTCAGAAAAATTCTGCTCCAAATGATCTTGTCCACATTTGCTGATGTAAAGGAAGAATAACATTACCATTTACTTTTCAACTTTCTCTAAGAGAATTGACTACATGAATAATCTAACTAATTTCAAGTTAAAATATATATATATTATCTCAGGGAAAAAATCTTAATTTGGAAAAATAAACATTGGATTTTTCATCTCCATAATTTCAATATTATACAGATCCAAATAAATAATAATAATAAATCCTGACTCAGTGAATAAGTCCCAATTCTTTTATTTCACATTTTACATCTTGACTCAAACGAAGTTAATTTTTAACATAAAATCAAGCCAAGTGAGGTAAAGAGATTTCCATGGGGAATTATTGACCATAATTAAGTATGCTTAATCGACATGTTAAGAAGAAGAAATTAAAACAAACGCATATGGAGGATGAAGCTACTTGGGAGACAATGGCCCAAAACCTTTTACACGAGTCATTTTCGCCAAGGCATGATCTGGAATTGGGACCCTGCAATCTGGCTAAATTAGTGATGTTATGCTCACCATACAACGGAACCCCACTATCCTTTTTGACTAAGTTGAAGTGAAAAAGCAAACGACTCATTTGCAGCAAATGTGATAGTTGGAGACTAGTTGTTTCAGCAGTAGTTTAAGGTGCTTGATCATGCGTGTATGGCCGAGCCACCTCAAGAGGGCCACATTATTATCATTGCTTCATTGAATTTCTCTCCAATAATTTGTTCCGACCTCTCTTGGGACCTATTATTATTATTATTATTTGGGTTTCTAAAAGTGTTTTTTTTTTTTTTTTTGGGTAACATTATTGTCATGTGTTTAAGTTTGATAAAGTAAAATACACCAAATTTAAAAGAAACTACGAATACTTTGGGTCATTATTTTTAGCGTGTAAAATTAATCTTTATTTGAAACAACTGGGACTTAAACAATCAACCTATTTTTGACAGGGGAATTGAAGATTATGATCATCGTGAGGTGTGTGATTTCTCTTAGAATCATCTAGATAAATTTTGCATCAGATGAATAAATAGAAGTTTAGTATTTACTTATTTGTTTTGTTTTTGATGATTTTAACAACAACAATAAAGAATTATTGAATCATTTTAATGTATTTATGTATGTCAGTGTTATATTTGTTATAAAATAATATAAAAAATAATATTATTTTACTTTATATTTAAATATATTATATTATTTCTAATACTATTTTTATTTTTTATTATCATTATTCTATTTTAAAAGTTATAAAAATAAACTTTCAGTATTTAAATAAATAAAAATAAAATTATTATAATAATTACACGAGTCAATAAATAAATTAAAAGTAAAATTTAACTTTACTTATATAAATTTTAAATTTACTATAATATTTAACATATAATTAATTTAATATAAAAAATAATATTACATTATGGAACATATTTTTGTCTAAATATTAAAATTTTATTATTATATTAAAGATGTTTGCTAATTTTTAATATGTTCGAACTTGCACACAAACCTCAATATGAAAAGCCAATGTGGCTATCCTCATCAGAGGCACGGGGTGACCATTCAAAAGCTAATATTTTTTATTTTTCTTCTTCTTTTTTAACTCTGAAGTCCTGGAATTCCATAATTCAAAACACTTAGGTAGCGTTTGGTATTATTTTTAAAATCTGTTATGTTTTCAAATTCTCTGAATTTGAGATCGTTTTGAAAACAATTCTGAGAACTTTTCTGAAATTGTGTTTGGTTTTATTTTCTGAGTGTATATTTTGATAAACAAAAAAGTGAAACTGTGTTTAGTTATATTTTTGAAAACCAGTCATTTTATAAGTATTATATAAAAACATATTTATGTTTGATTTAAAAAAAAAATTATTATGAATACCAAAAATTAAAAATTAATAAAATTTTTTAATTGAAAAATGAATTAAAAATTAATAACCATAATATTTAAGTAATTACTATATCAATTAAATCTTAATTAATCATAATAATTAAATCAGAGAAATGGGAGAAATGAGAAAAATGAAATCAGAGAAAACGACTTTTAGTCGTTTTCAATTTTACGTTGGGAGCAAAGGAGATTTTGGATTCGTTTTGAAATCTATTTTTAAAAACAGTATAAACCAAACACAATTTCACACTGATTTTGAAATCGATTTCCTAGGAAATCGTGAAATCTGTTTTGAAAACAAAACCAAACACGTTTTCTTCTTACTCTGCCCAGTTCATATGTTGATATTGAGTCAGTTGTTGCCTTCTCCGTTATGAAATGAAACGTCGTTTTAGCATACTTTGAATTTAACGTAAAGGGTCAAAAGATCAAGTTACTTTGGGGCTGCTACATGAATTTTTATATTTATTTTTATTTTTTTGGTTTATAACTTGCTTGTAATGGCGAGAACTCGTTAAAATCCCCAACTGCATGGTCCAAAATCCACTGAAAAAGTGGCGATGGGCAACCAAACTGCTGTAACTAATACCCAAAAGTACCCAAAAAAAAAAAAAGAAAAAAAAAAGCGTATTATTTTCCATTAAAAAATAAAGAGCTTATTATTATCAATAACCAACTTTAATTATCACATCCGAATTCGAATCCCCAATTAATATAAACTTTTTCCGCATGGTGCTGACCTTTTTCATTTTCTTTTCTATTCTTTTTGTTTTTTATTTTCATTTTTTCCACTATCATCATATTATATATGAGAATACAAGAAAATTATCTCGCATATATGCATAGTATATATCTGCTCGTTGATTCCATGACCTAACTTTTCCGAAACAATTATGAAATAAATAAACAATGCAAGTTACCAATTGAAAGTGATTAAATATCCAATCTAAATAGGACCTTTTACCCTTTTGTAAGTTCCTTCGGAGAAAAGATAAACATTGCTACAACTCTCTAACATGGTTGCAGTTTTGTTTCATTTGGTGTAGTAAGTATTTGGGACATGGCATAACAGGACAGTTATACTTAAAAATGATTCTTTTTGTTTCGTTTTTTGTTTCTTTTTTTTTTTTTACTGAACATTAATCTAACGATTATTGTCAGGATCAATGCATTATGAGATTCAAGAGCCTCATTTAAAAAATAAAAAAAAATAAAAAAAAAGGACCTCATGCTGTCATGCAGTTTGGTATGATATCAAGGCATGCATTTTGAATTGCTAATTATAATGGTTTACTGGGGATGAGTTTTACTAATAATTGACCAAACAAGTGGGGAAAATAGTTTAATCAGGACTTCCCAGATCTGCATTTTTTTTGTTCATTTTATTACTATTATATCCCAGCCACCACCCAAGCTGTCTTTGTCTCAATTTGAGGCAAGGCTAAACTAGTACCCTGTCGGATCCTAAAACACGTTATGCTTAAAATAAGATAAGTTGTTTATATTATAATAAAATAATATATATATATGTCTTTGATTTTTTAATTTAAATAGTCTTTTCTGGTAATGTGTAAAAATAAACTAATTTTACAAGGAGATCCTCTCGCTTTTCTTTAGTAAGAGTAAAAATTTTTAATTAATAAATGGATTTTTGATAGTTCAGATTTAAATAATGTACCAAATAATTATAAGACCTATTACACATGATTAATCATCATTCTTATTTTTAATAATTACAAAATATTTCAAAAACAGTAAAAAAAAAAAAAAAAAACTCCTATCGGAGAAGAAAGAGCCTCACTAGTAGCTGCTCCTCCACCAACCACCCCGCCACTGCATTGGAAGCTCCCCCCACAAATTGGAGGCGTGATCTCCTGGCAAGTCATGAACGAATGGTGAGATGACTTATCGCGGATCTCCAGGATCTCTATGCAATTCTCCAAGAGCACTGTGCCGAGCTCCAATGGCAGAGAGGGTGGTGGAGTGGTCGATGGAGGGGGCTGCTGGTTTGCCTCTCCCACGGCTATTCCGTTGGTTGGCTCACTTGAACTACGTGGCGAATGCTACGACTTGCACAGTGGAGGGAGCTCAACAACTCACATGAACTAAGTGGGGAACAACGATTGGGTCGTGATGATTTAGGCAGCGGGTAGCTCGCCAGCAACGGGATCAAACCCTTTTTTTCCCTTCCCCCAGCACACCTCGGTTCAAGTTGATTACTAACAGGTATAAACCTCATGCCGATGACATCGACACGAGGTCCCGATTTGGTTAGTGGATGGCTCGTCGACAACAGGTTGTAATTCGGGTAATGGCGGCTCGCTGACAACGGGAGTGGGAGCAATGGTGTTTTACATTTTTTGTGTTTTTTCAAATATTATTTTGCGTTATTTTTTATTTGATCTTGTGTGATTGCTCTATAATTAATTTAATGAATCTTTTTAATCTTGACTGTAGAAATATAATCAAATGGTCAAGAATTTTTTTTTTTTTTCTATTGATGGAAAAAGGTGAGGGGTCTCGTTGTAAAAGTCTCCAAATAAGTATTCAAAATATTAATAATTTGAGATAAGTTTCTGATACATTTAAAGTCAAAGATATAATATTAAATAGATATCATATTATATTTTTCATTTATACATTTGTATACTATATGGGAAAGAGTAAACAAGTGTATAAATACGCGTCAATTCCCTTTAAAAAGATGGATACGTTTGGTTTGTTTTCCATAGATCAGGTGTCAATTTTTTAAGTTGTCTTAAGGGGTGTTTGGTAAACGCATTATATTTTGATTGTATTTGAATGAAATTTATTTTTTAAATATTGTATTTGGTTAAAAAATATTTGTTTGGTATTTGAATGAAATGTCTGTTTGGATAAAAAGTATTTTGGAGTTGAAAAGTTGATATGATTGATAAAAGTAGAGATAAATAATAGAGTTAAAAAGTTGATGTGATTGTTTTAAAAATATTTTAAATAGTAATTACTTTAGTAACACTGTTATAAAATTTATATTTAATATAAAATTATATTATATTTGAGTAAAATTAAAATGTAATTTTTTTTTGCAAGAGGCATTAAATTCCAGTAAAATTTGAATATTTGCAATTTGTATCTCAATTTGTACTAGTGGGAAAGATTATAAACAATTGGTGGAAGTTTACATCAGCTTGGATTTCAAAGGCCTGGTTTTTCTTTTTTTCCCTTTTTCTGTTTTTTGGTAAATCAAAGGCCTGATTTCATCCTTTGAAGATACAAATATATTACTTGTACGGAATCCAAAACAAGATTATGGTATTAGAACCTAACTGGGACCCACGCTGTGGACCAATTTAGGGTTAAAATATTGGTGCCGTTAGGTTAAACAACAATATTAAAATAAGCTAAAATTCAATTTTTCATTTGTTGGGATTATAATAAGTTAGATGAGCTGTATTCTAACTAATGTTGGTAAGTAAGCCCCTTTTAAGGATAATGATAGATTAATTTCCAAATTTATAATCACCAAACTAATCAATCTTAGATTATTTGACCCTGAGAGATACGATCTATTTAAAAAATATATATACACAACAACAACAACAACAAAAAATGAATTCATAAAAGGTCAAAGTTGGAGGAAATACTGAAGCTTGGGGCGTGGGTCAACAAAATACCAAACCTACAACCACCTCTTCTCAATTATTTCCTAGTTAATGTATGGTCCAAGGAATCAAAATTCCTGGTTTATGTTCTTTTTCTTGTTAATGAGGCTTTTCTCTTTGCCTGGTCCTTTCAAATCAAAATAGAATTGTTCCAAAACCAACACTCTAATCAACCGTAATCTCTCACGCTATCACTTACATGACAAGTTACCTTTCCATGTTCTCATATTTCTTTTCACAAGTTCAAGGGGGAAAAAAAAAAAAATAGGAAGAAAGGAAATAAAAAGGGCATGTTGATAAATATTTTTAACTTGTTACTTTTTGGTTTTTCTTTCTTTTTTCTTCCTTTTAATATTCTCCTTAATACCATTTTTAAAACATTGGATTTTCAACCAAATAAGCAAAAATCTTTTTCCTGCTTTAGGGAAAAAAAAAAGGAAGGACATCTCTACGGATAAGGACTGTATTTAAATATAAATTTTAAGGATATGAAATCAATTTCTGCATTTTATGTGACTCAGCTGGACAGTTTATGTTACAACAAACCTAAGTGGGACCAATTGCCTTTAATGGAGCTGCCGGGGAGCACATCAATGATGCTATATCCCTGCCTATGGTGGGTCATAGGAGCACCAACATCAATTCTTGCATATTATTTTTATTTTTGTTTTCTAGTTTTCACAATAGAAATGTTATTTTTTTCAACCATCTAATACATGAGTCAAAAGAGGAAAAAGTTTTAGTTCATCAACAAAATTACTCTTGTTCAGACCTTAAAAAATTTATCTCCCAATTAAAATTATAATTTCTGCAATAAAAATTACAATTTATCCATACTTTTTTACTTCTTATTTTTTGCGGTCTAAATTTGTTATATAGCATAACTTAATAAGTTATGACCATATTTATTCTCGGTCACAGGGTTAAAACCTATTGTTAATAATTAAAATAAAAACCATATTGTTGATATTAAGCATGACTCTTTTCACTTTTTTTTTTTTTTCGATAAATATGATTATTTTTTATTTGACTTGTAAAGAAAGGTCCATTTTTCTTGTTTCTTTTCCTTTCACGCTTCAAAAGGGAAAGTCCCACATTTTTATGAACCTTCTCCAGTGAATAATGCCAGCCTTCCTTTATCGGGGGGGAAAAAAAAGTAATTTTTTGCGTCTCTTCCTAAAATATTTGTCCTTTCAGTGCTTGTCAATTTGTTACTGTATATCTTTGTGAGCAGTGCGTTTTCTTGTGAAAGTATCAAAAAGCAAAAGATTTTTGTAAACAGATCGTTTAAATTTGAGAATGTAAGTTAAAAATGCTATTTCTTTTCATATTCAAAAGTTACATGTGTAATCCGATTACATTCTCCCGCCTATACTTTATAATTCAACAACGGCGCATAAATTATAAAGGATGGTTCTAATTACGCATTTAATTTTTCAATTATGATCCTCCGCGAATTGAAGCCCGCAATTTTGAAGAAGAAATGCATTATGCATAGCGTACATTTATTTATTAGCCCAAGAATATGGTCATTCTTCAATCCTATAATTCTTTAAATAATAATAATAATAATAATAATAATAATAAACGTTATCGTAATAAACCTAATTAAAAAAGTATTCATCTACAAACCACATGTTAATTGACTTAAAAAAAAAGGATAAATTGCTAATATATTTCTTCTTTGGTTGATCCTTTATGTTTTGTTTAGCAGAGGAGTTGATTTTTTAAAAAATATAATATTTTTCACTTTTAGAAAATAGACTTCCTAAATTTTAATATTTGAACATGAAAAAATTTTTACTTAAAAAAAAAAGAGTTTCTCTTTGGAAAATGAAAATTTTTTTACTCATCCAAATAACTTTTCACTTTTGAATAAAAATTCAAACAACATTTTATTTTTCCAAAATAAAAATTTTCTGTTTTCAAAAAATGATTACCCAAATTAAACGAAAACTTAAATTAATCTATTTAAATATTATTTTTGGTGGAATCCATATTAATATATAGAAAAATACACTAAATAGCATATTTTAATATACTCATTGAAAATTATAGTATATTTTACAAGTTAAGGAACAAAATGACACATTTTCTTTATATTTTCTCTCAATTTTTAAAAATACCATTGTTTCCCCAATACTTTCTCCTCCTTTTTCCCTTTCATTTCTCTCTCTCTCTCCCCCCTACCCCATTCCTCTTCTCTCTCTTTCAAACACTTACTTGCTGGAAAAGATGATGAGCTCCAGCATATATTCGACACCACCGCTGATGAAGACAAAGGTTCGCTATCTTAGAGGTCATGATTTAGATCTTGAGTTTGTTGGTGGTGATGATAGTGTTTTAGATCTGGCGTGCTTACAAAGCAATTCGAAAGGGGATTTGTGTCGTGATCTGATCAGTGACGACAATTGTGTTATCGTTGGAGTGCTGTGTGCAACAGTCAACAATTCCCACCATGAGATTGCCAAACACAGGAGTCTAGCTTTAGATCCATGGCAAGATCCTTTTTATGAATCGCGATTCCACAATGTGATCTATTGTGATGTCTCCAAATTGTAACTTTATGGTGACCATCACCGTAATTGGTGCTCCGACGAAATAGATAGGAGGCAGAGAAGAATGGGATTTGATTTTGAGATTTTTTCTTTTTGAATTTTTGAAATTAATTTGTTATTTTCTTGCGATTCTATTTTTTTATTATGAATAAAAATATAAGAAATATTAAAAATATTGAAAACGTTGTGAATAAATATATTAAAAATATAAAGGAATATATTGAAAATATAGGAAATATAAGGTAGCGTTTGGTATTGTTTTTGAAATCTGTTATGTTTTCAAATTTTCTGAATTTGAGATCGTTTTGAAAACAATTCTGAGAACGTTTCTGAAATTGTGTTTGGTTTTATTTTCTGAGTGTATGTTTTGAGAAACAAAAAAGTGAAACTGTGTTTGGTTATATTTTTAAAAACCAGTCATTTTATAAGTATTCTATAAAAACATATTTATGTTTGATTTTAAAAAAAATTTATTATGAATACCAAAAATTAAAAATTAATAAAATTTTTAATTGAAAAATGAATTAAAAATTAATAACTATAATATTTAAGTAATTACTATATCAATTAAATCTTAATTAATCATAATAATTAAATCAAAGAAATGGGAGAAATGGGAAAAATGAAATCAGAGAAAACGACTTTTAGTCGTTTTCAATTTTACATTGAGAACAAAAGCGATTTTGGATTCGTTTTGAAATCTGTTTTCAAAAACAATACAAACCAAACACAATTTCACATCGATTTTGAAATCGATTTTCTAGAGAATCGTGAAATCCGATTCAAAACCAAAAACAAACACGCTCTAAATATTTTCTTATATTTCTACCACAATCCGATCTTTTCATCACCGTTATCATTGCCGACTCTAATGCAATCTAGTCTTATCGTTGTCACCATGACATCCTCGATGTAATAGTATTGGGAACAAGACGGAGGGAGGGAGGGAGATAGAGAGAAAAATGGACAGAAGAGAAAGAAAAGAAAAAGAAAGAGGAAAGAGAAATGATATATTTAATATTTTGATATATAATTAATTTAAAATTATTAAATTAAATTCTACTATCATTTTTAAACATAAATATGTTATTTATTCCATTCTCCTTTAATATATTACGCAACGTTCTTTGTTTAGTGCTAATATGTAACCTGCTTTAAAGAAAAATATACTATACATATCACTTTCACAAATAAAAGATATTTTTCTGAAAAAGTAAAAGATAATTATATAACTTAGGTAAAAAAAAAAAGCGTCAAAGTAAGTGATTCTCCACCGTTCATCAAGTGGGCTCCATGTATTTCCCTTAGTTTAACGGAACGAGAGCTCGTCTCACATAAAAAATCTCGTTAATATTAGTGGCAGAAAAAAAAAAATCACACCTTTTTTGGTGAATAAAAAAAAATAAAAATCACACTTTTAGCGTATAATCCGTGAATCCCTGGGTCGGTACTCGGTAACATAATTTAACTCACCGCTGTCAAGTGATTTGATGGGTGCTCTCACTACCACCATGCTTTAATACTTTTTTCCCCGGGAATTTTTATTTCATTTTTTTTAAAGATAATTTATTGTGATGAATGGGCATTTATTCTTTTTTTTTAAACTGTATATATATGTCCGAATTACGCTGAATGTATTGCCTTTTCTCGTATATCTAGTGGTAAATGTGCTTTGTATATATGAGATAAAAATAGAATCACTTACATAAAAATATCAAAAAATACAAATAAAAAAATGCTACATAATAGTTGCCTGTCGAAACAAAAAAAAAAAATATATATATATGTTATCACATAACGGACTGCACAAGCGGAAATACAAAATGATAGTAGAATCATGAATATACAGCAAAAGAAAAAACCAAAAAACCAATAGAATAACAAAAAAAAAAAAAAAAAGGAAAGGACAAAGCCAAAAAAAGGAAAATTGACCAAAAAAAAAAGAAAAAAAAAGGAGAAGCAAAAGCTCTTTTAAGAAGTCAACCTATGGCAGTCAAAGAAGTCATCACTTGATAATTTTTCAAGATAAAATTTTAGTCCTTTTAATAGAATATAGATATAGATATAGATTTATCATTAGACAGAATAAAAAGGTTAATCATTTGGTTTGATAAGGCAAGGCCTTGTTGTAACAATGGGTTTAATTATTGATTATGGGCATATAAAGTCTAGCTATATGTTAAGTATGATTTATGCATTCTGAAACAAAAAGTAATGAATGATAGATTGACAAAATTTAAAATTAGTTGTTCAAACAATGCCCTTAATCTCTTTCACGTATGTTTTAAAGAAGAAAACGAAAACAAAAATGATAATTATGTTGACATACGTTTCTTAATTCTATATCCTCTGTTAATTAAATTTTAATTGTAAAAAATCTCTCAAATAAAATGACATAAAAGGATAATAATCATACATTTCATTACATAAATAAAGTTATATAATCAAAAAGTTCAATTACATTCTTTTTTTTTATTATACACATCTATTAAATTCTAAATAAAAAATTTATAAATATTACTATTTTAAAATCTATAACAAAACCCTAAGTTTTACATATTTTTTATCTAAATAAATTAATATGTTATTTATTTTCAAAATTTTTTTAAACAATATACATGCTATGATTTTAGTTTTTATGAATTTAAAACTAGTCGAGAATATTTTTTTTATCTTAAATAAACATGGAGGATATTTTTTGGATTTTTTTTCTTATTTTTAAAATTTTATTTCTCGTCCATTCCAATTATTTATATTTGATTTTTTTTGAATAAATTCCGTTTTTGTTTAGTTATCTTCATATTTTTCTATTCGTAACATATAAGTTATTTTTAAAAGCTTTTAAAACAGTCTACATTTTAAATATTATATACGTTATTAGGAATATATGAACATGTAATATATTGTTTGTTTTTTTTTTTTTTACTTTTTCTTGCAAAATCTTTAATCTTTTTTATATATATATTTTGTTGTTTATCTTTTTTTATTTTTAAAACTTTTTTTCTTGCAATAGTTTTAATTTAACCTACAATAAAATATTAAGAAAAAAAGGTGAATATGAAAATAAATTTGAAATGGCAAAATATTTTTTATTTTATAGTAATTATGGATATTTTTGGAAACAAAATGGATCTGTAAATTTAATGATTTTGAATTTAAGAGGATGGCGTGTTTAAAAGAGGACATGGATAGTTAAGATGAGTATATTAATAGAATCACTTAGGTTAAAATCATTAAATATGTCTTAAAATAAATGAGTGAAATCGTTATAGCATGGCGACTTTTACTCTTTTCTTTACTTATGTACTTTCAAAAAAATTCTAACTCAATTTGCATGGTTTATAGTCCGCCATGGGGAGCAAAGATTCATTTGGTTATGTCAAAACCAAAATAAGATCTAAATGTAAATTGTCTTAATTTTTATATCATTTTGGTTATGAGCAATATATGAAAAAAAGAAACACGCACACACACACAATGCCATTTTGTGATTACAAATTTTTTTAAATTATTATTACAATCGAAAATACAGCTTTTCTGAGAATATACAAAATACATATTTTTTTCAGATTACAAATTAGTCATGCAAAATGCAGAATCACTACTTTCTGGGTAGCATTAATCTGTGTAAGAGAGAGAGCTTGAACTTTACGGTGGTCCTCTGAAGCTTCTTGCGCATGCACCATGGTCACAAGAATTATTATGTCAGCTGTTTGCTTTGCCGAGATTTATGATTAAAAAAAGATAATCTTTTTCTCTAAAAACGAAGTACTCCTTTTGTTTTGTAAATTATAAGTGTAAATTATAAGCATGTGTTCTGACAATTAATTAAAATTTAATTAAATTTCAAAAAATCAACTTAGATTATAAGTTGGTGTCAATTTAATTTTATTCAATTTAAATTATTTTTTAAAATTAATTTGGTTTTATAATTTATATTTTTAATTATTTTAAAAAATAAATAGTAAAAATTAGATAAAATAAAGACAAAAATAATTATAATTCTTTATTTTTTCTAAATTTTACTATTTATTAAAAAAAAGTTTAAATTTTAAAAGTTCAAAATTTTATTATTTTTTGTTTAAATAAGATGTTTATTTTTAAAAAATAAAAAATTATTACTTTTGGAAAATAAAAAGTTATTTGAATGGATAAGGAAATTTCCATTTTATAAAGAAAAACTGATTTTCTATTTTTCAAAAGTAAAGAGTTTTTAATGTTTAGATACGAAAATTTAAAAATATTTATTTTTTAAATATGAAAAAATTTTCATTTTTTAAAAATGGATATGTTAAATGAACAAGATATTGTTTTAAATCAGAATGAGATTATTTTTTTTAATTACATAGAATTTCAAAAAGAACAAAATAAGATTTATATTATTATTTTTTAAAATACATTTTAAATTATTATACCTTTTTACTATAAAATGTTTATTTTATAACTCAATCCCCTCTCACCCCTAAATAAAGATGGCTTTTTATTTTTAAATTATATAAAATTTAAAAACAAATAGAACAAGTTTCATATTGATATTGATATTATTTTTTGAATATATTTTTAACTTTTATACTTTTTAACTTTAATTATTAAACATACAATTTAATTCAATTCAATTTCAACGTTTTTGCAATTTAAATTGTTCCCAACATACATGCTAAGTTCATAATTATTACGGGAAAAAAAAATCAAAACTTTGCACAAAAAACTAATGTAATTATAATAAATTTAACAGTACCTTTTTAGTCTCCAACTTTTCAATTAAAAAAAAAAAGCGAAGTGATTTTTCCTCCATTGATCAGAAAGTATTCATCATCCAAGCAAAATAATTCAATTAATCAAAGCCTATTGATCCCAAATTGCATTAATGCTCAATCCACATAGCGGTCACCAAACGGCGTTACCATCCAGTAATGCATTATTATTACAAATCTCCGACACCCTCATTATTTCCTTATTTCAAACGCCATAAGGCCACGTAAGGGGGGGTGGAAAAAAAAAAAAAACCAGTGGTCTTTCCGTAGTTTTGAGCAACATGAGGGCCGTTTAGCAATACCGACCTGATAATTTTATTTTCATTTCCTCATTTCCCTTTTCTTGTCCTTATAATTAAAGACCGTGTTTTAATTAAAAAAAAAAAAGAAAAGAAAAAGGAAAGGTTTTGTTGAAAATTATTATTATCAGCCTACCCACCCCACCCAATCCATTTGATTTCCCATCACCTCCCGTTGCTCTCGTTTCTCCTTCTTCTTCTTCTTCTCTTCACTGTCACTGTTTCTTCACATTTCTGAAAGAACAGAGAAAGCTTTGTTTTTTTTTTTTTCGTTTTAGTTTTATTTTATTATTTTCAATCTTCCAAGTGAACGTACAGAACCTTCCGCGGCTTCTTGCCATACTACTGTCGGATCGGTCTACGGAAAATAGCTTAGCTCGCGTAGGGCGTGAGAAAATCGAAGATCCCCTAAAACCTCGTTTTCTCTCTCCAATCGGAACGGAGGTAGGAGTTTCTTCGGTTTTTCTCTCTCCGGCTGTGTTTCGCGTGCAGATTTTCGAAAATGCGGGAAAGCCAGCGCTTTTTCGGGCTTACGAATCCGATCGGAGAGTCGCCGGCGATTTGATGGAATCGATGTTATTGGTGGTGGAGTCTTCGACATTTCATGGAGGTGATGGTTCGGTGCAGTCCATGTGCCGTACTCAGATTTGGTTTCAGGTCCCGATTTGCCGTGGTTGCTCTGGAGGTTTGTGTTTTTTTTTTTTTTTAGTTTTTTACTGTGATTTTGTTTTTTCTTGGGTAAAGGTTAGGTTTTTGCTAATGGAAATGGAGATTTGTGGTTCTGGTTGGGTTTTTTGGGGAAGTAAAATCTCGTAGTTCTGTTTGGTTCCTGAGAAACTGTCGCGAAGAGGAACGGAGGATTTGGGATTTGGGGACTGACACTTCTCTAACATCATACAGTTATCGGACCATTTCGGTGACATTTTTATGGGGACCAAATGGTGTGCTAGGGTCTTGTAGTGAAGATTACTTTGATTGGGAAAGTTTCTTTCTTTATTTTTTTTTTTAAGTTTTATTTTCTGAACTCTTTCCACTTCGTGAAATTAAATGATTAATCTTTGGAATACCTTCCAGTAAAAGTGATTGAGAGGACAAATTTGACGTAGATTTGTTGATTTGTTGTTTCGTTTTCTTCACGCATGCAAATTTCCCTTTTTGGGGTTTAATAAGCATTCCTTTGAAAAAATAGAGCTGATCTATGGTTTGATTTTGGCAAATATATGAGTTTTAACGGTTGAAGTCGAAGAAATTTGGGCCAACTCTCTCTCTCAAACATCGATATGATTTTGTATAAGCTATTATCGGTTTATTGTTGGTAGATCTGCTTTTCCCTTCCCTCATAATTCAAGACCGTAATCAGCAAAAAAATAATAGTAATATGTTACTTGTTTGTTCCTGGAATGGAAAATTTGCTGATTTTCTCTCCCCCCGCTTTTCTGGGTTTATGGTCTGTGCTTCAGATTATATTGATATTACTATGTTTGGAGGCTACTGATGCAAAAAGGTCGGAACACAAGGTACATTGGCAAGGCCCGGAAAAGGGAACTGAAAATATAGTGTCGCACTCATGCATTCATGACCAGATAATTGAGCGAAGGAGGCAACCGGGTCGAAAGGTGTACACTGTTACACCACAGGTGTATGAAGAATCTGGTATAATAAAACCTATCCACAGGAAAGGCAGAGCATTGCTAGGTATTTCCAAGTCATTAGATCAACAGGATGCTAAGCAGCCCATTAGGATTTACCTGAATTATGATGCTGTTGGCCATTCGCCAGATCGAGATTGTCGCAATGTTGGTGACATTGTGAAGGTAAGTCTCATCATTTATAAGGATTAGCTTTGAGCTTATGCATCAAGCTGTATTACTGATCCTGGCTTTGTTTTTGGTTTATTCATTCTTGTCTCAGCTCGGGGAGCCTTCTGTGTCTTCTATTCCTGGATCTCCTTCTTGCAATCCTCATGGAGATCCTCCAGTTTCTGGTGACTGCTGGTATAACTGCACTTTGGATGATATAGCAGGGGAGGACAAACGGCATCGCCTTCGCAAGGTTTGTTATCTAGTTTGTTCTTTTACATGTTTATACTTTTTCTCTGTTCGTTATCATCTTTTGTGGTCCATATCAATTTAACGTGGTGATGATGTCAATATCTAGTTTTGTGTTTCATATATTTTTTCATCATGTATCAACTTTTGACATATTTGTTAAGCTTGTAGATACTTTTGTTAGCATAGCCAACAGTACGAGTCTGATAATGACATAATTTACGATAGCTAATACTTAAAATACATTCTTTTACAGGCTCTAGGGCAGACAGCAGACTGGTTCAGGAGAGCCTTGGCTGTTGAACCTGTCAAAGGGAACTTGAGGTTAAGTGG
Source organism: Antiaris toxicaria (assembly GCA_035233585.1). NCBI lineage: Eukaryota > Viridiplantae > Streptophyta > Magnoliopsida > Rosales > Moraceae > Antiaris > Antiaris toxicaria. The sequence goes on along the minus strand of CP141160.1, from coordinate 24,293,271 downwards.
TTATTCTGCATGTGGTCAAGATGGAGGTGTACAGCTGCCGCGTAAATATGTTGAAGGTATCGTCATTAAAGTTTGATCATTTTCTTTTCTTGTCATTTTTGTTGTCCTTCTCTTTTCCTTGAAGGTTCGTTCAGTTATCTTGGCAATGTAGTTGTGTTTTAATAGTTTCTTTCAAACTTCGTTTCCAGAGGGCGTTGCCGAGGCTGATTTGGTTCTGCTTGTGACGACAAGACCTACCACTGGCAACACACTTGCTTGGGCAGTTGCATGTGAGCGTGATCAATGGGGCCGTGCAATTGCTGGTAATTCACTGGTGGATTGATTTTATTGAACAAAATTACATTACTCTAGTGCATAACTTTGTAACCTTATTTTCTTCCTTTTCACAGGCCATGTCAATGTTGCTCCTCGTCATTTGACCGCTGAAGCAGAGACTTTACTCTCAGCTACACTCATACATGAGGTAGGCTGGCTGTTTCGTTTTGAAACTCTGAATTGCAATTTGATTCATTACTAAGCTGACTAGTATGGTACCTTCCAGGTAATGCATGTTCTTGGATTTGACCCCCATGCCTTTGCCCATTTTAGGGATGAAAGGAAAAGAAGGCGTAGTCGGGTAAATGCTTTAACCATAAGTTTTCCATGTAACCGTTGTTATGCATCTGAAAAACCTGTTTTTCTTCTCCTCTCCCTCTTGGCCTCTCTTTATGATGACAATTCTTATTTTGAAATTTTTTTTTTGTTGTCATTATTATGGGAATTTAGCAATTCTCCTTTGGAGCTCAGCTGTTGTCCCTCTTTATCTGCAGGTCACAGAACAAGTCATGGATGAAAAGGTTGGCCGTACTGTGACACGTGTTGTGCTTCCGCGTGTTGTGATGCACTCTCGACATCACTATGCGGTATTGAATTTTTCTCTTCTTTTTTCAAAATATCAGTTAATTTGTTTTGCACCAAAAACCAACAAATGGCTGATAAGTATTTATCTGGCAGGCATTTTCTGAGAATTTCACTGGTCTAGAGCTGGAAGATGGAGGAGGACGTGGTACATCAGGTATTTTGTTTGTTTTATATATTATTTTCACATTCATTTCCTCCAAACGATTTCTGTCAATTTCTGTGCCTATATGCTATTGTGGAGAAAGGATCACCAAGTTGCTATTCGGGGTTACCATTAGAGCATTGCTGCTCCTAAGTTTGTGACAGCGTTTGGATTTTGATGACAATTATACTTTCTGATCAGGTTCGCACTGGGAAAAGAGGTTACTGATGAATGAGATTATGACGGGTTCAGTGGATACTAGATCTGTGGTCTCGAAAATGACACTGGCTTTGTTGGAAGATAGTGGATGGTACCAGGCTAATTATAGTATGGCAGACCGCCTTGACTGGGGCCGCAATCAAGGAACCGAATTTGTCACATCCCCTTGCAATCTCTGGAAGGGGGCTTACCATTGCAACGCAACTCAGTTGTCAGGCTGTACATACAACAGGGAGGCGGAGGGTTACTGTCCAATTGTGAGTTATAGTGGAGACCTCCCCTCATGGGCACGTTACTTCCCACAGGCTAACAAAGGTAAACTTTCTTCTGCTTTTGTAATTTGCTTTCATATATGAAGTTGTTTTTCTTATGTTCTTTTTTCATTAACTAAGGCAATTGTGTCTAAAGGATACTTAAATATCTAATAGATCCCATCTTGCATTCTTCTTTCATGCAACCTGCGATAAGGCATGCAGTGCACTCCTTGTTAAACATGTGGTCGTTCATATGAATGAAATGTGGATATTGAAATAATTTGTTGTCTCTGAAGGTGAAGTTGTGATAACCGACTCTAGTTACTGTTGCAGGTGGACAATCCTCATTGGCCGATTACTGCACCTTCTTTGTAGCTTACTCTGATGGATCATGTACAGATGCTAACAGTGCACGAGCACCCGACAGAATGTTGGGTGAGGTGCGTGGGAGCAACTCGAGGTAGGATTTCTACAACACTAAAGTAAGCATGCTCATGTATGTCATCGAAAAATTTAAGAAGCTTGTCAGTGATTGGTCCCTTTGTCAATGTTTAGGTGTATGGCCTCATCTTTAGTACGAACTGGGTTTGTGCGGGGCTCGATGACTCAAGGAAATGGTTGTTATCAGCACAGATGTATTAATAATTCATTAGAGGTACATTTTGAGGATTTTTATTTCTAGTTTTTTTCAATTAATTCTTTGATTGATCGGATACATCGGGGTAATTTCTGATTTTGTTTGTAATATGCATGTAAGTGTGCTAGCTCCCATGAACAATTACAATGCTGCAACTCACCTGGTTGGGCATGTTTCTAAATTACTTATACAACCTTGCAATATAATCCTGATTTCCTGCCAATCTTATTTCTTTATCAGGTTGCTGTGGATGGCATGTGGAAAGCATGTCCAGAAGCTGGTGGACCGATTCAGTTCTCTGGCTTTAATGGTGACTGTCATGTTCAATCAATTTTCATTGTTACGGGATATTTGCAGATGTTTATTGATTAATCAATCATGTTTTATGCAGGTGAATTGATCTGCCCTGCGTACCATGAACTCTGTAGCACAAACCTACTTGCCGTGTCTGGACAGTGTCCTAAATCTTGTAATTTTAATGGAGACTGTGTTGATGGCAGGTGCCACTGTTTTCTAGGGTTTCATGGCTCTGATTGTAGTAAACGTGAGCTCTTTTCCTACTCTTTTTGCATATTAGACTTAACAGCCCCCTTTGCATATTAGACTAAACAACATACATGGAGCTCCAAAAGCTACTGTCTACATGGAATGATTTCTGAGTTTTCAATATTTCTCGCAGGTTCTTGTCCTAATAGTTGTAGTGGACATGGTAATTGCCTTTCTAATGGGCTTTGTGAGTGTGGAAATGGGTACACTGGTGTCGACTGTTCGACTGGTAATTGGCAAAATAAAATTTCACTCCCTTTTCATGACAGCTTTAATGTTCAGTGAAGTTGTCATTATCCTCAATTTGCGATTTCCGTTCTTTATTGACTTTTTTGTTTGCCGTGCTATGCAGCTGTTTGTGACGAGCAATGCAGCCTACATGGAGGGGTCTGTGACAATGGAGTCTGTGAATTCCGTTGCTCTGACTATGCTGGCTACTCGTGCCAGAACAGCTCCTCACTTCTCTCTAGTCTTTCGGTTTGCGAAAATGTGCTGGAGAGAGAGATTTCTGGCCAGCACTGTGCACCCAGTGAACCAAGTATACTGCAGCAACTAGAAGAAGTTGTTGTCATGCCCAACTACCACCGTTTATTTCCAGGTGGTGCTAGAAAGATATTTAACATTTTTGGAAGCAGCTATTGTGATGCTGCCGCAAAGCGCCTGGCCTGCTGGGTATGTTGCCTGTTTCTATTTCTTTGCTCCCTATGCTATCTCCCTATGTTAACTTCTTTCATGGCCGTTTTCTCTTTTTTCCTATCTGAGACACGCTCAAGTCCTTAGACAAGTCTTGCGGGACGTCCTCAACATTTTGACTGGTCGTAGTCTAATTTAGTCTTGTTTCCAGAGGTTTAGGCATTTCTTGCAGTGTCCACTTTGTGAGAATTTGTCCCCTTCGTGCAAACATATAGTTTATTAGCATGGTTGTGTATGATATATATCCTAATGAACTACTGGTCATGGATTCCATAAAAGTAGATACTAAATAGAGATATTTAATATGTTAATTTTATGGTTAAACAATCTGGGTTGTATATTTTACTAAGAATTTTGAGCCTTTGATATCAGATCTCAATCCAAAAGTGCGACAAGGATGGAGACAACAGGCTGCGAGTGTGCCATTCAGCATGCCAGTCATACAATTTAGCATGTGGAGCATCACTCGACTGCTCCGATCAAACCTTATTCAGCAGCGAGGAGGAAGGTGAAGGTCAATGCACTGGCTCTGGTGAGATGAAACTCTCCTGGGTTAACCGCTTCCATGGTATTCTCTCCTTGAGAGATAAGTCTGTAAAATATAGGTAGCTCTAGTGTAAGTGTTTTTTATTTTTATTTTTTACCCTTCAGATTTGTAGTTTTTGGTTGTAATTTTCTAGGGTCTCATTGTAGGAAAAATATGGCACGCAATGCATGTGCCCTAGATGTAGGTTCCCTTCTGCATGACCCAATAATGATTAAAAAAGAATATTGGGTTTTTGAAGATTACGAGTCGTGGTATTCAAAGATGAAAACCACTTGTAGAGAAAATTGGAATTGTATGCAAAGCAACGAAGAAAAAAAAAAAAAAAGGGAAGAAAACAAACGTTTATCAGATGTGTGAACAGAGTTTTGGCCGAAGGCCTTCAAAGGAAAATGAAAAGGAAAAAAAAAAAAGCCTTGTATCTTATTCTTTTTTTGCTTTGTTCGCATACAATTTAATACCTTTGTTGTTATTATTTTTTGAAATGAATATCTATAGTATTTAACTCGAGATTCATACATGGTTTAGGAGCAGTAAAGCATTTGCCATGTCTTAGAACTTAGGATATGTATGGTAGGAAGGTGAAAGAATAAGGATGATTTGGTAACTGGCAAGTCACCTCGGTGAGGAAAATGGAAATGAAAATATCCTCTCATTTACGATGTCCGGTAATAAATTCTCATATATTAATCCCCTGTTTCCTCTTCTCTTTTACCAAACAATCACAAATGTCAAAATTATTCAGTTTAGTTAATTCTTTCACCCATTGTCTCTCCTTACAATCACGTTCTTAAAAAGGGTGGAAAACTCTGAAGAAAGTAGGACATTTGCGGCCAATATATGATTTTACGTTGTTTGATTGTTTCAAGCATTATTCAGTGTACAAAATTGGCGCATTGCTACTTTGGTTGTCTGTTTATTAATCTGATTCAGTAATTCACCGGTATACAGTGGCATTTAGCTCCAAGAATTCTCAATTTTGTTCGCCATGTGTTGTTCGCTATATGATATTAATCACGGTAGTAGTGTTGATTGAAAATTAGGGGGAGTTTGGGGGAGGTTTTGGAGATGTGGTTTTGGGGTTTGGAAAAAAGTTGGTTTTGGAGAATATGTTTGGGAGAAAAAACTGTTTAAGGTGAAAAATTAAAAATTTTAAAAATTTTTTTAGAAAAAAAATATCAATATGGATCTTGTTTTGTTCTTATCGAAATTCTATGCAATTTAAAAAAAAATCATCTCATTTGGACTTGTATACAAAAAGTTATGAATTTTTAAAGTTTGGAGTTTACTGTAGCGTTTTGGAGATATAAATAGTAAAAAATAAGAAAGTTTTGGAAAAAAGTGAAAAATTAGGAGCTGGAGACAGCCCCCAAACGCCCCCTTAGTGTTCATAACTTTCGAAAGTTAGTATATGATATTTAGGCAAAAAAAAAAAAAAGAACATACATGATAGGTGACCTGCTAACATAAGATAGAACATTTCTCCTAGGATACTTGTGTGCAAATTCAAACAGAAAATTTGTTTCGGTAAAAGAAAGAGACAAATCGTGAAGCTTGCTTCAAAACGTGTGTCAGAACCGGAGACAGCAAACTGATTCATATAAATTTTCAATTTGCAAATCGAGGCAAAACGACACAGACACGGGTGCACGATCACTGAGTTCTCATTGTCCTGTTACTTGTCGTTTTTCTATCTCTCGCCTTTGACAACCAGTGCCTTTCTTGGACTACATGAATTCTCCAAAGAATATATAAACACATTCTTCTAAATTCGAAACCAAGAAACTCAATGAGATAAGAAAAGTTATGCGACACGCAAAGAAACTATGTATGGCTTGTCTCTCTTATCCTGAACCAATTATTCCATGTCAAAACACGTTAATAATATCTTTATAGACAGACCAACGGACTGCTAATGGTAAATCAAAGATATATATATTATTAATTACTCAATAGTACCACAGATATTGTAAATACTAAATCCAATCCAATCAACAAATACCCTTTCCCGATTCAGATATTAAAATTAAAAAAAAAAAAAAAAAAACCTATCCTATCAGGTGAATTCAACTAGACGACCCGGTCGGACAGAACGTGATCAAGTAATCCGACCCGGAACAGGTACAAGTACTGGTTGCATCGTCATAAGCGTAACTGTACGCCGTCGGGCAAGCATTCTTGAACATGGCTGAGTATTGAGTCGGCGAGCACGTCTGCGGCGTCGCGTGGTCCCCGGTGCAGCAAAACTGCGGCGCGTTAAACGCCTCGCAGGCGCTCTTGCACGCCACCACCGACCCGGAATCCGAACCCGTCACCCGGAGCTCCGGTGGGCAGTTGCCGTTCAGGTCTGCCACGCAGCCAGCATACTGGCAGTCGCCGGTTCCGCCAACCGCTTTGACGCCCATCCCGACGTTGTAGCCATCGACGAGGCTAACGTCGTAGAAGTCCTTGTCGGATGAAGTGGAGCCTATGGTGAACTCGACGAGCGTCACGGGCGGCGAGCCACCGCCGGCGCATTTTAGCCCGCCGCAGTCTCCGGTGGCGCACGTGCCGTTGCCTGATTGGTCGAAGGTGCATCCGGTTCGACCCCAGAACCGGCCGGACCAGCCAGGCGTGGCCGTGAGCTGGACCGACTCACCGGGCGGTAACACGAAACCGCCGTCGCCGAGATTCCCTGCGCCGTTTCCGGAGAGTGTCCCTGGCCATACCGTATAGCTGCAACGGTTTTGGAGAGTGAATACCGTTGCATAACCTACATTGCCTGCATTTTTTTCCATCACCAAAGCGAAAGATCAGTATCTAAGAGATACATATTCAGCTCAAAAAGATCTCATACAAACGTGATTAAGTGATAATACGAAAAAAAAAATGCTGATAATAATAACATGCAAAAAAAAAAAAAAGACAGAATCATCAAATATATATTTGTTGCCTAAAATTCCTCAAAAGAAGTATATGATCATGATGTTTTTGTTTCTTTTTTGTGTGCGAGAAAAAAAAAAGTGAAATACTAACCAAAATTGCGTTAAAGTTGTTTACCTGAAGAGAAAAAGAGAAAGAGAAGAAGAGAGAGGGCGAGATTGAAATTGGCCATTGGATCAATGGAGTTGTTTGGGGAAGAGTAGAAGGTCGATGTTGTATATGTATATGTATACACACACGCACCTGGGTGATTAAATATTTCTTAACAAGGTGGAGAAGAGAAGTGGTGGGGGTGACAACGGGAGATTGAAGGAGGAGCTTAATAATTCTGTTGTTGGAGAATGGAGATTTCATGAAAGTTGATCGGGGAAGGTTAGTTTTTATAGTGTGGGGCCGTACACATAATTTATTTTGGGCATGTCGACGCCGTCCTATCTTTACGTGAGCAATTAAAGTTCGTGGTTTTCGTGGGTGAGGAGTATATCATTTGTAGGAAGGAACACACAAGCTTCTATACACAACCATTAGCCATTTGGCACGTGTGCTCTTAATACTCAAATGGCCAATGATCTAACCGTTCCAAGGTTTGTTTTGCCATGTGTAAATTACAAACATCAGAAAATATTTCCGACGCGCAAAGCAAACTTTGTGTATTTGTGTTTAATATTTCCCTTCCTTTCCTTTTTTGGGAAAAATTTCCTTTTCTTATGTTTGGTGAAATGAATGAAGAAATAAAAATTTTTCTAAAAGAGGAAACTCAACCCCAAAATTGCTCGCATAAACATAACGGAAACTCTCTTGCTGGAGGGGGGGGAAAAAAAAAAGAGAGGAAAACTAGGCTCATTTATTTCATTAACTTGTCCTCAAATTTTAGTTTCAATTTTGTTATTTTATAAAAAATTAATAAAAATTATAATTAAATCAACTAATTTCAACTCAAAATTTTATTTTATTCCGTACTCGATTCGTAAATCATTTATGTCTTAATAAACAGTGCACGTGCACTTGATCGAGCCACGTGACAAGGACTCTTACCCAGTCACAATCAAACATCGTGAACAATGTCATATAACAAACCCCCATGTGGCAAACACTAGCTCGATCTCCCACTCCCACATGTCCGTTGGCCGGTTAAGCCCCACGTGCTCCCACTATCTCCACTTCTCCTTCCTCCTATTTTCCTTTTTTAATTACTCTTTACGTTTTCCACTTTGTAACGTCTGTGGCAAAAATTTGTTTAGCTAATAGTAGTATCTGAGCTATATATGCGAAACCTCCTTTGACTTTTGACAAGATTGTGTGTTTTTTCATCTGTAATTGTCACAATTGGCTATTGAAATGTTGATGACTAGAAAATCTTGCCAGTTTAGTTGACAAACAGGGGTTCTTTTAATGACAGTTTTGTTTTCTACTCTACTGGTAACATTATTTCTGTGTTGTAATTATTTTGACGTTGGACACTCATAAATTCAGTAGTTGAAAATTTAATACGATAATTAAAAATTTGCCTTGTCGTTCAAGCAAAAACAATGTATCCTATCATGAAGTACCTGATAAATAATCAGGAAGCTAGTTTCATAGGCGCACAAATTCGTTGAGCACTAGAAAAAAGTAAAGGAGCAAATGGATATGTGAAAACCAATATGTCCCCTTCTGATTTACACAATGACAATGAGAAATTGCAAATAGTCATATACTTGCCATTATTATACAGGCAACTAGTCATCCAAAACGCGTTTTTGTTTTTAACTGTCCCATTTATATGGGAATCGATTGCTTGAATAATTGCCACACGATGGTAACATTTCTGGGTCTACCGAATCCCAGTGGGGCGTTTCATTCAATAAGAACCGACAAAACGGACTTGAACCGTTGCATGTTAGGATGGTCTAGCCTTTCCAAAACATCAAGGTAAATTTATATTTTAAAAAAAATAAAAAAGAGAAGGGGGTTATTTATATATATATATATGTATGTCTATAGATATGTATATTACACATGGTGTCAGACTGGTGGAATTAGTTTGAGAAGAAAAAGGAATCCTACTGTCATAATCTTGTAGCTTATTACCTAACAAGGTTTAAAAATTGAGCATCATAATTAAGTCAGCAAGACAACTGATAAACCTGCAACACGCAAAGAGAGGTTGGATCTAATCTTGACATTATGTTGTTTTTGGTATCTGGTCACAAGTCACAACATTTCTCCTTTTCTTTCTTTTCTTAATTGCTTGACATCATCTGATTAGTACATGGTATAGATAGGCTTTTTAGCCCAACTCGTCTGCTTACAAATATCTGGAAAAACTTTCAAAGCCAATTTAATGCTCATAAACCTGGGATTGGCTTAAGGCTCATGTTTGGTAAGTTGGAAAGAGAGCAGGGAGGGGGAAAAAAAGGATATTTAACTTAGATGGGCCAACTAGAGAGAAAGGAGACGACCTTTTTCTAATTGTGTTTAATAATTTCCATCTTTAATTTTGAGGAGACATAAAATTTGATTTTCTTGAACGATTCGGAATCCCAAGCTCAACTTGTTCTCTCCTTTTTTTTTTTCATTTGCTAAACAACCATGGCTTCTAAAATCATTCCTCTAAACCCTCATCTCTCCCCCTTTTTCCGCTCTTCTTTCCCTTAAACAAGCTTTAATGTAGCTGAGCCGTGATGAAACACAATGAATAGTTAAACTTAGTGAAAACGTTACCAAACGCTGTGAAAGATCTCAAAACTCTAGAGCACCAAAGAATTGAAGTTTATTTCGCTAAAATTTGTGTTCTCATTTTAGTATTAATATTTTCTTGTTTTTTCATAACACAACATTGCCCTTACAGAGCGTAGAAATGGCGTTGGTTGAATGTTGAGGTAAGTAGCTAAAGCTAGATATGCACAGGACAAACCTATGTACACTTTAAACCAAACGGATGAACAAAAGGTGAGATAAGTAAATATGGCAGTAAAAAGAATTACTAACATGAAATTTGCTAAGCACTTCACTGAAGAAAGTTCTTCTTCCGTTCTTGGGTTAGGGAACTGGCGCTCAGCCTCGAAATTAGAGAGCAACTTGTCCTTGAGCTGGAAGGCATCAATTAACCAAGCAGAAGCTTTATCCTCGGATGTCGGGATATCCTTAACAGGGATACGCCTTACATGGATGTAAACTTCAGATGGATCCAACCCGAACACATTGTCTAAGAAGGTAGGGCAACCGTAATTGTATGCTATAGTCAAATCATAAACTGCAGCCAAATGAAAAATTCTGTTAAAGTTATCTCAAAATAGATTAAAAAAAAGGAAGGGGGTGTTGAAGGATTGCAGTAGTTGCAGCCTTATTCTAGCGGTAAATCCACGCATGATGTGAAATAGACTATTGAGAATAGAGAATAGAGAATAGTTCATGCCTAGATATTCAAATTGTATGGCACTTGTTTAGTATATGAACAACCAAGTCTGATCCGCGTAAATTACCATTTGTAAATTGATAAATACTAACCTAAACTACCATAGAAATGCGAAGTAAGTAGCAAAGTCAATGTATATATTAGACAGAGAGACAACCAAGAGCCTGGGACAAAAGAACAATTAAAAAAAAGGATAAAAAGCAGTTGAACTTTTAATTATAATTAACCTGCATCAATGGAGTCCCTTAGAGCTTCCAAGCAAGCACAGAAACCTTTGGATTTCGGAAGTAAAACATTGAACAACACGGGAAGTCCAACTTCTGCTGCAAATTTCTGATTGCTTTTGCATTTTTGCACACTGCACCACAAGGTAAACTAGTTATTTTTCTCTATAACCATGTAAAGATTAAATCCTAACCACGTGCGATGTAGAAAGTTGTTAGCGGGAACGTATTGCTCAGATCACTATGAGCCAATATCTTAGTCAAGAAAAAACTAGAAAAAAAAAAAAAATACAAAAACAGAAAATTTACATGTTCCGGTGTTAAAAAAATAAAGGAACGGAGAAAAGAGCAGGGTAGTACGTATAATCAGTTCCTTCGGGGAAGATAGCTAGCCACAAGGGATCTTGAGGATCCGAAAATGTCGAAAGCATTTGTCGTAAAACGCGCTCATCGACGTCCCACTTCCTCTCCAAAGGAACAAACTCCAAAATATGAAATCCCCAACCAAAGATAGGTAGTTTCATCAAGCTTTTCTTGAGAACATACTTGATATGTCCAAGACACCCCTTTCGCTGAGCCAGGTCCCACAAGTACATCCAATCGACCTCGGTCCTGTGATTGGCAATAACCATAACTCGTTCCTTAGATGGAACATTATCTCCTGCAAAAACTACCTTAGTCCTGTTTATTTTTTCAAACAGAAAAGGCCACAAACCGAGCCAGATAGCGAAAGCGATCGATGTTGCTCTTCTGCTATAACCGATGCTCAAGAACCGCAACATTACAGCTCCAGGCGCCAAGTACACGAGAAACATGAAAGCGGTGGAAATAAACACCACCAAGCATATCAGACCCCTCATAAGCCTGAAAAAAGTCAATGGGCGATGCTTTGAGGGAGTTTCGAATTTGAGGGGCTTGCAATTTTCCATTCTCCTGCATCAAGAAAGTTATAATGTCCCTCAAATTTACTTATGTTTCCTTAAAGATTTTGTTAAGAAAGAAATGATTCTGTGATATATTCAAAACGGAAATCCGAATCTGCATCAACAAGAAGTGCAAGATTCTGCAATTCTCCGTTGTTCTGTTCTGTTTAGTTTATATTCGCATTAAAACCAAAATCCTTTCGTTAAGAATACCTGATCCACGTTTGGCTTCAATAATAAATTGTTTGCAGAATTATAGATAAATACGTAGTCCAAAAGGAAATCATATGTAGAATCAAGAACACAAATACAGGTATATAATAAGAATTCTGCTATTTGTGATTTTGTTTCATAGATATATATATATACATATATATATTATATATATAACGATTTAATTGATACTGGCATCAAACAAGATCTTTAATTCACAAAATGTGCTTAAGTCATCAAAATCTCAAATAATATATCAGACTTGACCAAATTAATGTAAATCCTTAATCTTAAATCGACAATTAGATTCAAAACGTCCGCTGTTAACAACTAGTTTAATGGAAAAAAAAAAAAAAACCAAAAAATAAATATAAAGTAATTTTGAAAAAAGGCCCATGAAAGATAATATCTCCATGAATAACAGAAAACGAACACTGAAAAACGATAACTTTAAGACGAAGAATTTGAGAATTATCAACGAAGACAATGTTACCTCGTTTCTTTCTGACCAGACTTGTATTGAATTCCAACGAAAAGAAGATTCCACGGAGATCAAATTAAAAAAAAAAAAATTTTTTTGATTTTATTTTTGGTTTATTATCACATGATGGTTTGTAGAAGAGAAATTGGAATTGAAAACGCTGATGATATATGGCTTGCATAAGGTGGTGCGTAATGCAAACTGCGCATCAGAGAATTCGGATCTTGCCATTGTGGAGGGGATCAGTTTGATCACATGGGAACGAGTACAGCGATTCTAGCAATGTGATTCGTTGGATCAAAGTCAACAAGACGAAAAATGTTGAATAAAACAAGGTTTCCTATTAGTGGTGGGCCCTTCTTTCCCTTTTTTTTTTTTTTGAGTGAATGTTTGGTGGCGGGCGTTTGATTTTTTGTAGTGGCGGGCGTTTGATTTGATTCAACGCAACGCATTAGTGTTGTTGTCGTTTGGTGACGCAATCTTTTCCCTTTCTGCGTCGCACGCGAATGTGATGTTCCACTTTTTTAAAAAAAATTCTCAGGGTGTACCACATCAACACCACAATTAAAAGCGTAGATCCTTTATGAATTTATATTTTGAGACTTTGTTTGGAGTATTATTCCAAACTAGTTTTTGAAAAATAAATAAAAATTTTAAGAGTATTTTAAAAATTTAAAATACTCCAATCTAAAATATTTAATTATAACTAATAAATCAAATACAAGTCGAGACTCAAATTTTATGTGGTACTCAATATTTCCTTGCTGTTGTTCTTTCGATTTTAGTACAATACCAAATTCACATTTCTCCTTGCTCCATTAGTTTAGTGGGTCTCAGTGGATAAGAATTGGATAGGGACTTTACCGTCTTTTTCTTATAACTTTAAGAAAAGGAAAAAGAGGTTTAACAAAAAGGCCAAAATAAAAGGGAGAAAGAGGAAAAATAAATTTGTAGGGGAATAAAAATAAATAAATTTGAAAAAGATGTGGATTTAAATCTTCGATGTATTTTTAGTGTTCGAGCAGTTTTTTTATTAAAAGCAAACAATTTTCTACAGGATTGAATTTTGGACATTTGTTGATGGATGTATTTAGGTAACCATTTGTTTTTTATTATTTTTCTCCCAAGAGCTGAGCTTTGTCATTTTTCAATAAATTTCAATTGGGACCTTGAGAAAAATTTTGTTTGCACATCTACTCAATCGGAGGCGAAGCCAAAAATCTAGTTTAGTGGAGGCATATGCTAAATTTTTTTTTTTTTTTTCAAGAAAAGATAGATTCTAGTGAGGTTATGTGTGCATTTTTAATTTTAATGGGTTTATATAAGAATTTTAATTTAAGTGGGGGCAAAACAAAAAATTCATAATCTTGTTTTATAGAATTAATTTTAGTGGGGACTATGTAGCAAAGTATGAGTTAGGTGAGAATTCTTAATTTTTAACGGGGTAAAGTATAAAAATTTTGGGTTAGAAATAAAAGAAAAAAAATTTCAATGGGCAGCCGCCCTCACTCGCCCTTGTGTAAATCCGTCACTGCACTCAACAGTTGAAAATTCTAACTATGTTTATAACTAGCTGAAAAATTTTTTGATGTCGCCGTTGCCTGCATTGTATGATCAAGTGATAGCATGCTTCAATTTTGTTGCTGCAGCTTGGTGTCATGGCAGTTGCCATTTGACAAACAAATATTATGTGGATGCTTGTGGTTGCAAGCAGTAGGATTATAATAATGGACATCTAAAGAGATAAATTGGACATTGCTGATTATGGTGTCTCTCTCCATCGGGAAAAATGGTCAGAAAGCTCCTGAAAACAGTCATTTCTGGCTCAAACTTGAGAAAGCAAAACTCGGCGATATAGTGAATAATAGCATACACTTAACACCCACTGAAAGTGCCTCTTCAAAAAGTTGCATGTCAGGTTTGGGTTTAATGTTAAAAGGTTCATAATAATGCAGCAATTGAGACTGTACAACTTGCAATTTTACCTGGCTTGGTAAAATGGGAATGCCATTGTTGCATGTGAATGAGCTCTTCATGTTCAATGCGTTGGGTTTGACTTTGGTTACTTACAGTGTGGATTTGGTTGGCGAGTCACCGTCGGGCCACCAGTGTCATTCTTCAAGTGAAAAGTAACAAAAATGCTAAAGAGCCCGATTGTCATATTCTCACGATCCTTGGCCTTGGGTATCTCTAGGTGTCTTTTTGGTTTATAATTAAAAATACGAATCTAAATTTGTTGAAGAACGTGAAAATAGAGAAAAGCATCCTCCTTTTTGCTTTTAAAGTCCTTTTGGTATACGGAATAAAACTGTATTAAATGAAATAAAACTATATTAAATAGTATAATATTAAGAGGTTAGATTAAAATGTATTAAAAATAATGAGATTAGATAATTCTCTCCTCTTGAACGGGAGATAATCAAATCTCTTTCTAGGTAAATTAAATTATAAGCTTATTCAATCTAGTTTTTTTAAAATTTCTCGTCAAACATATGATTAAAATTCAATCTAGTTCTTTCTTCTTTGATCTTTAGGTCACATTCTAATCATCTGTTTGATTTGATTATCCATCAAATAGGCATTTAGGGCACTTCCATCTCATCCAGAGAAGTTTTTACCATCGAAGAAAAACATATATAGAAGTTTTTATGTGTTTAAAACAATTTACGTTTTCTCAAACAGATTAGTTCTGCAAAGCTATGTGTTTGGATTTCTCATAGCTTATTTTTCTATTGTCTAGATGTGATGCATTCTCCACCATCAATTTTGTAAATCCCAATTCTCAATAGCGCTACATTAAAATTTGGTAATTCTTTTATTTACTTTCGTAATTATAAAAGAAAAAAAAACTGGAGTTCATATATCCTTATTTTTTTATTATTGGTTGGAACTAATTAGATTTGTACTTCCTGTAAATTCCTGTAAATTTTTGTAAGTACACGAATCGAATAAATAATAAAATAATTAGTAAAATATCATTCTCAAGAGGATAGTATTATTAAGTATTGAAATTAGTTAATTTTAATTTTATTTGAGCGATCAAAATATATTATAAGTGAAAAATTAAAAAAATAAAATAAATTACAAAAATAAATGAACATAAATTGATAACACATAAACAAATACACAGATATTAAGAATTATGGTTTTACCATATAGTATATATAAATAGTATTGTATATTTGAACTATAAAAATGCAAATTTAAATTTAATTATAAAAAGTATTAGTTGAGAAATCTGTGGTAGTTAATAATATGATCATACAAAAATAGATAGATTTTTCCATTTTATCTCAAATTTTATGATATTTATTCTACAGTCATGTTATAAAAATCTCATTTTGGTTTTATTTTGTTTCTCAGATTATTTAAAAGTTAAGTCCGAAATTTAAAAGTATTAAGTTTGAGAATAAATATGTCAATAAATATAACAATCATAACAACATATTTAAATTAAACCATTATAATCAAGTTATATCATAACTCTTAGGGGGTGTTTGGTAAACGCGTTACATTTTGATTGTATTTGAATGAAATTTGTCTTTTGAATGTTGTATTTGGTTGAAAAGTATTTGTTTTGTATTTGAATGAAATGTGTGTTTGAATGAAATGTGTGTTTGAATGAAATGTGTGTTTGAATAAAAAGTATTTTAGAGTTAAAAAGTTGATGTGATTGGTAAAAGTAGAGATAAATAGTGAAGTTGAAAAGTTGATGCGATTGTTTTAAAAAACTTTTGAATAGTAATTGTTTTCGTAACACTGTTGAAAAATTTGTGTTTGGTGTAAAATTGTATTGTATTTGAGTAAAATTAACACACAATTTTTTTGCCAAATGACACCTTAACAAAAATTTATTTAATTAATAAAAAAATTAAATAACATAACAAAACAAATTAAACATAATGATAAAACAAAAATAAAGGAAACAAGTCTACAATGAATATTGTCTATCTCTTCTCCATGCCCATATACCTCTATTTGAGTGGCCTTTTCTAGGCCCTTAATCTGCATTATTCTACTAACCCCGTGTGAACAAAAGGCAAAAGTTTGACAGCTACAGTAAGCTACAGTGGTAGTGCATGAAAAAGTCAGTAGCTACAGTGATCGTGCAAGAAAATTCAGTCTTATTAGAGTAGCTGCAGTGATACACAAGAAAAGTTAGCCTTACTGTAGTAGCTACAGTGACGCGCAAAAAAAAAAAAGTTAGCCTTGCTATAGTAGTTACAGTTGCACAGGATGAAAAGTCATCTATGCTATAATAACTATGATAGCTATAGTGCGGTGCATGTGATTAGGAAGGATCCAGTGTGATAAGGTGTATGATAAATTTGATTTTAATTTGTTAAAATCAAGATAATGTCATGTGTCACATTCTTATTAGTTCCTTTCTAGACTCCATCATGTGTCACGTCCTTATTGGACTGCAACAAAAAACAAGCTTATGTGATCTTAAGTGTACTAGATCCCTGTCTTGAAACATAACAATATCCATAAGATCCGTATGTTTCCTTATTGATTCAATCTTAAAAATTATCATAATTTCTTCATAAGAGCTCTGATTGGAGGGATTCTTTTTATAAAATGCTCGTATTGATGAGATGATCAAATAAGATCAGTCAAATTCATAATTTCTTGAAATAAATAATGATGATGTCCAATGGAACTCACTTCTAACAAGTGAATTTTTCACCACAATTTGATGCTACAAAAAAATAAAATACTAAAATTAGATATTTCTAAAATAAAATGCTATAAATAAACTCATTGGAAATATTTAATTTTAAGTTTATTTAATAAACTATTACTAAAAAAAAATAAAAGATAAAATTAAGCAAAATTAAATAAAAATTTCATAAAATTTATAAAAAAAATTTAAATTAAAGTAAAGAAAACAAATTAAAAACAAATAAATTTCTTAAGTATGAGCCAATTTTATGCTTGTAAAAAATTATAAAATTACTCTATTTTATAGAGTTATATAAACGATCTTGCATATGACTAAGAGTAGTTCTGCCTCACACACGACAAATTGTTTAACTTTTATTTTTGTTATTTTAATTAAATTGAGTAAGAAATTTGACGAAGGATTAGAAAATAATACGTGCCAACTTAATTATGATCTACTAATTTTCATGTTTCAAGTTTCCTTTCTCCGTCCATTGAAAATTTTTTCAATAAGTAAAATTAAAAGGAAAAACTTACAACCCTAAGGCAATTAAAAATAATAATTTAAGAAGCTCATTATAATTAGCAAGTCTAAATAAGTTGTATCAGTAAGGTATGCACATAAGATTTATTTATACGGATTCCTTTTAACTTTTTGAATTTAGAAATTTATCTTATATACCTTTTTTCTTAGTAATTAACTCCCTGAACTTATAATTTTTGATAATTTAGTCATTTTTGCTCAAATTTTTAAAAATTTGGACCCTTTTTTTTCTATGTAACTTACACAATATAGTCCAAAAAGAAAGTTGCTGATCATTTTTTCTTATTTCTAATATAATTTCTTTTAAATCTTTAATTTAATTAAATTATATTCAAATTTAAGCATAAACTTAAAATAAAAATTTGCATTCATATTAAACAAAAATGAATTAACAATGCTCCTCTTCGATTATAATATGTATAAGTTTTATATTAAAAAGCTGTCCTAATTTTAATTAATTTAAGAAAAAATAATTGAATCATTAAAAATTATATGTTTATGGATTAATTGTCAAGAAAAAAAAACTTAGAGACTAAATTGTCATATTTAAAAAGTTTAAGGATATTTATACAAATAAGTCAAATAGCATATACGGCATGTACCCAAAAATAATAGATTCACGAAATATAATTTCATTACATAAACATGGATCTCATTAATATATGATGTTGATAACAAATACAAAAATCAACAACAAACAAAATTAAATAATAATCCATTAACAGATTTGGGTTCAAATACGCAAAAGAGTCAGTGAGCGAGAGATCGAGAGGGTGAGGGGGAATGAGAGATTGAGTGAGAATCGAAGGAAGCGAGGGAGAGGTTGGGAGAATTTGAGAGAAATTGGGAGAGAGGGAGCCGGGAGAGGTCGAGAGAGTTTGAGAGAATTGGGTGGGTTTTTCTATTCTTGGTCGCAGCAAAAGAAACAGAGGGGGAGAGAGATAATTTTATAGGAATTTAAAGTTGAGTTCAAAATATAATTTTGTGAAAGTTTTAAGGGATAAAAATGTAAATTTTGAAAATTATTTTCATCATTTAAATTGTAAAACTTTAATCATATATTATCATTTAAAATCAAATTTTAACATATTAATTAGTCAAATTTAATCTAATTAAACTTAATTGATTTTAACAGGTGATAACAGAGAGAGACCGTCCGCTGGATGGGAGAGAAAAAGCGGGCGGGAGGAGGGGAAGCTTAGATAGAGTCAAAGAGTTTTGTTTTCTTTTTCTTAATTATACTATATTTGTTTCACCATTTTAAATTTAAAAAATAAAAGATTTTTTAATCTAAAAAATAAAATATTTTAAATTTATGTATCTAAATATTTAAAATTTTTAATTTTTAAAAAATAAAAAAAAACTCTTTAGAAAAAAAATTCATCCAATCAAATAATTTTTCACTTTAAAAAAAAATTCCAAACAACATTTTATCTTTTACATCTAAAAATTTTTTATTTTTAAAAAATAAAACCTCTCGTTTCAATGGAATATAATTTAAGGGTAAAATTAAAAAAAAAAAGTGTATGTGGGACCATGGCATAAGAACTGGAGTTTTCCTATTGGTGCCACGTTGGACCGGGTGACAAACCGTGGGGGATAAATACGACTGCTCCCCAAATCAATGATCCTCACCAAGACTTTAATATTTTTCTTTTTTTTTGTTTTTTCAATGTCATATGATCACTCGTTCAATAATGTGTTAAGGGAAAAAAAAAAAAAAAAAAAAGCGCAACTGAAACAGACCTTTGTGAGAGATGTATTAAATGAATGGTCACCATCATTGAATGTTGACAAATAATGATTCGACGTTTCCACGTGCTAAAAGGTTCGTCGTGAATGAATTTAGCCCTTGCTGCTCGTTTGGAGGTTCCTCGTTTCGATTTGTCAAGCATTGTCATTATTAATGATCTGTCAACACGTACAGACACTTTTTTTTTTTTTTGTGAAATAGCTTATAAACACATTTTTAGTTACAAAGAAAAAAAAAAAAAAAAAACTTACAAAGCTAAAGCAATTAAAAATAGTTATATATTCCAAAAGCTCATATATAGTTTGTAAAAATAAGAGTTCTTAAACCTAGGGACGTTTGGTTACGGTTTTGAAGATTTTTTTTTGGTTAGAAAAAAATTATTTTGAAAAAAATGTTTTAGAAAAAAAAATTGTTTGGAGTGAAGAAAATATAAAATTTTAAAAAATTTTTTAGAAAAAAGTATTAATATAGATATTGTTTTATTTTTTTTCAAAATTTTGTACAATTTAAAAAAAATCGTCTTATTTAGATTTATATACATGAAATTATAAACTTTTAAATTTTAAAGTTTATTATAACGTTTTAAATAAATAAATAGTAAAAATTGATGAAAGAATGGAAAAAAGTTATTTTAGAGGTTTTTTTTTTTTTTTTGGGACCTCCCAAAAGAAATTCTATAAGGAATGTAATAAGAAGAAGAAGAGGGAGCCATTAATCACAAGAAGAAGAAGAATAAAGCAATTTCACGGGAAGAAGAAGAAGAAAGCTATTCACACTCCCTCTAAATCACACCAATCTGGGGATGACCATAGTTACAAACAAAAGTTTATCTAGTTGCTTTTATTCTAAGCTATAAGCTCAATTCTTAATTAGTTTTTATTTTCTGTATTAGTTATATTAGTTCTTATTCTCATTTACGTTGCTTATATTATTTAAAAAAAAAAAAACTCAGCGATGGTTTGTGTCTCGAGAGAGGTTGTGAAAGTACTCTTGAAAGCACGGTTTAATAACTTCCAAATAAATGTGATCTCATCCAGTTCAAATCTTTATGACAATCACCCTCATTTGATACTCCATGTATCTTACTGTAATTATAGCATTTAACAAAAACTTATGCCAGAAAAAATGCTTTTAGCGACTACTTAAGTGAAAATGTTATTGCAAAGATATAAGGCGTAAATTTTTTAGCAATGATTTCTATTATGAATCGCTATAATTTTTGGTGCTTTAGTGATAAAATATATGTTATTGTGAATCCTCGCAATACTTGGTGACGACTCAAACAAAATGACAAGTTATAATCTCGATCAAGACTTTGATATCTGTCCTTTATTATTATTATTTTTTTTAGTTTTTCCAATTTGACATGATCTTACATATTTGAAAATTGTTATATCCCATTTTCACATTCTCTTCAATAAAGGAACCTGCTTCTTATGTTTCTATTACAATGAGCTGTCCAATTTCATAATAAAAGCAGTTATAAGTACCATATCATACTTTCTATCTACCTCTATTATTTCAAATTATACAAAGAAGAAGCAGATTGTACTATTACATAATTTAGAAGAACATTCAACACTGAATTTGAACCAAAAAAAAAAAAAAAAATCCAAACAACTCACACAAGGAAGTCCTACATTCATATTTTCGCAAGATGTGAACAGAAAATTTGAACCAGATATCAGAAGTATATGCGCGAGCTCGAGCTTTTACACAATTCAAAAAGAAAAATGAAAAAAAAGTTACAAATATATATTCTTCCCAATGGCAGCCTTCTCATGGACAAGGCGATTTTCGTCCAACAGTGACATGTATAGATGCAAGTAATCAGTAAATTCAATTCTACATTTGGCTGCTGATGCTGATAAAGACCGTACTTTAAATAAATTGTCAAAGTAGCAAACCAACCTTAATAAAGATTGATTATCAAACTGATATATTTGAAAAGTAAAAATTATTAGGAAGTTAATTAGATTTAAGAAGTAATGTATCTTTCATTTTTTTTGGATGGACAGCGTACCAAGTTTGAATACCAGTTAATCCAAGAATCACCATAGCAGCAAGAAGAGCTAGAACAGACCACGGGCTACTGCAATGGGTATGGCAAACTTGAGCCGCCCAGATCGCACACCTTCTTCTATAATGATTTTCTATCTTCTTCTTAATAGCTCCATATGTGTCCTTGGCTGGTGCAAATATTCTTTAGATCAATTGAAAGAAGGGGGGGAAAAAAAATCCAACGTCAACATATTATACTGGGCTAATTTCAAATTTAGTCCCTCATAATCAATGTGTCCCCTACAAATTAAAATATAATAGAATTTGTCCCACGCTTATAATCAGTTGCAATTTTGGTACTTTTACCCTTGAGTTCACTATAAACTTCGGCCACTTCCTCGCCAAAATCGATCAGGAAAACAGACCGCATCGGCCATAAAAATAACAAAAAATCACGTGATGAGATAAGTTATAGAATATCTATTTTTGTATTAAGTTGACTTAAGAATTTTTTGATTTGCATAAACAATATTAGAAAGTGCCAATGATGTTTAATATCATTGAATAATAAAGAATGAGTCCCGTACTATAAGATCTATAATAGATTTCACTTCTAGTATAATATTTAACATTATTAATATGTTAAAGCATTTTCGGTTTGCCATTCCAGTTGCCTTTTTTTTTTTTTTCCCCTAGGTTTGATAGTTTCAATTTCTATTTTTCATTCAGTTTTTTCCTTTATTGAAAAGTTTCAATTTTATTATTTTTTAATTATATAAGGTTGTTTGGGTTAGTTTACAATTAGTTTGTCCCGTAAATAAAGACGTACTCTTGTAGTGAAAACCATTTAATGTTGAATGAAATTTTGAGTGTTTTCTCTCTTCTTTTTTTTTTAATTTAATTTTTCGGTATTTTTATTGAATCTACAGATTTGATATCGATTTATGATATTTTGTTTCTATTAATAGATTTTAATGTGATTTTTTGATATTTTTGAATAAATCAACATTTTGTTTTACTGATCCATCCATCAGCTACTCAGCACATGTTTCTGTCATAAGGAAAAGGTTGTTATCACAAAGGTCATGGTTGTAGTCCACAACCCTTCGGAGAAAAGAGTATTGATATTGTAATTCACTTCTTTAATTTTGCACACAATCGAAAATTTCAAACACCGAGTACTTTGCATCACCTTAGTGTTTGTCATTCTTGTGACAGCACTTGATTTTTGTGGCAAATTTTGAGCCACGTCTAACAACGTCTACAAACACCATTAAAAATATTGTAATTGATGCAAATTTAGTAACAAAATTTATAAATTTGTAGCTAAAAAACCTTTTTTTAGTAAAAAAAAAAAAAATTGCATCAATTACAATATTCCAAACAATGAACTGAATCACATTATTTGTCATTGCGAGTTTTTTAACCACAATTAAAAATACATATAATGGCATTTTTAAAATTGCAAATTTAATCCGATATAACAAAATCCAAGTATATGCATTTGGTTTTACAATTAAAAATGTTTACACGTCTAAAAAAGAAATAACAACAGGCAATTCTAGCTTTACTACATGTATGAATCTTTAAGAAGTAAATCCAATTTTCTACTTCATCTTTAAAATCCTGCAAAGAAACAAAGTAGAAAAATATTATAAATGCATTACAATGAGTATGAGAAAGGGGACGTGACAGAAAATTTCAGATCAAAACTTGGCAAAAAAACTTAAAATTCACATTAGTTATAGATATAAATTTAGATAAAAGTTCATCAACCACTACTTCAACAAGTAGGCACTATATGCTTGAATAAACTGACAAGACCCAATTTGTTCCGAAGAAAAAGTAATGCAACTTAATGGCAAATTGAAGAGTCAAGACTAAACAATACCAGCAGTAGACATATTATGACTCACTAAATCTTTGGAACATCATGAGATCAAGCTGCAAATCCATCTATTTAACAAATAGGACCATCTCCAACCTGAATCAATAAGATTACAAAGATAACTGACATAAACAAAACTTTTACAAAGATAATTACAAAAATAATTACAAAGATAAAAGTGTAAATGGTTTGGAGAAAAATAACTGCTCTCTTCTACTGATAAGATTGTTAGCAACAATTACAAGGATGATAATTGGGCACACTTAAAGCTAAAAAACAACTCACTGCGTACACTACAAACAACAACTCACCGGTTTCATTTTGTGTTGTTTTATTTGCAGTGAGTTTAAAGACTCTGAAAGAGTTGCAAATTTCTTCTAGGGTGTTTAGTATGTTCTGTGGTGGAGGAGAAGCTAATTAGCTCTTGATAGCATGTGAGTACAACCTTCAAAGTTTAATCATGTGAAACAGCAACAATATCATTTCAACTACGAGCAACTATAGCCATTTGCAAAGCATACGAGAATGACCATTTACAAATTGGGACAGTGTCATATCTTCGTCACTGTTATTTCCTTAACCAAAGCAGGAAAGCACAAAAAATGCCAACAAAATATCCTATCATCATACAACAAGAAAATTACACACACACACAACAAATTTTTTTTTTTTAACGCCAAATAAATTACTGCTCTTTTTAATAAGTATTAAACATTTGTGACAAAACAGTTTGTGGCTAAATTCTAATAATTTTGTGGCAAAAAGTTATTTTTAATCTTTTAGTGATAAATATTTTGCTACTGAATATTATTTGTAACTATCAGTAAGTATTAGCTACAAATTATATTTTTTCACTAAAAACAAACTTTTAGTTACAAATTTATACTTGTAGCCAAAAATTTTGTAGCTAAAGCTATATTATTTTGTAGTGTCTATATTTGTCTCTCTCTCTTTTTTTTTTTTTTGTTTAATTTAAAAGTTCACTATATTCCGGCAGGACGCATAGAATTGGAGAAGTCACGATATTTAATTTTTTTGAAGAAAAAAATGCAATTAAAATAAAGCAAATTTATTGAACTGGTGGAATTACTTACCTGTTTTTATTGAACTGGTGGAATTATTTATTTTTTCGTCCTTTTGTTAATAGTTATGGGCTAATTACAAGTTGTTATTGCTGTTACAAATTTAGGGTTATTCAAATAAAAAACATGCAATTTAAATTCAAAAGAAATCTATAACTGAACTGCTGGAATCATTCACCTGGTTTTTTTTTGTCCTTTTGTTAACAGTTATGGGCAAATTACAAGTTCATTGCTTGTAACAAATTTTGGGTCTTCTTCTTTTTTTTTTTTTTTTTTTTAAAGACGGGAACTCAAACTCTATATTTTTAAATAAAGTCATACATGATATTATTGATAAATTATATTTACAATCATAATTAAAGATATATTTATTCAAAAAAAAATATATCTATAATTTTTTTTATCTTTAAAACACATTTAATATATTAATTTTCAATTTTTCTCTATCCACAACTAATTTTGACCTTATTTACAAAATTAAAAAAAAAACTAATTTTGACCTTAAAAGTACTCAAATATAAAATAAAATAAAATATTAAAAAAGGGTTACTGCTTTTTTACACCTGCATTTTCCCCTATCTGTTTCAAATACAGTATATTTAAAGTCCTACATTTTTATTACATTATAGAGTATTCAATAGAAAAGACCATATATTTTTTCAGTTAATATTTGATTTCGACCTAAAAAATATTCAATATACCCTTATAAAAAATAAAAATTAAAAAACTAAACTAAATCCTAAACACTTATTTTTTTTCCTTAAAAAACCTTATAGCTTATCTCACACTAACCTTCATTGTTGCCCCAACCCAGCTGCCGCTCTACATCAACCCGTCATCGGCATTTAAGCTCACCCGCCCTGTCAATCTATCACCCATGCTTTACTTTTTTTTTTTTTTTTAATTTAGAGATAAAGTGATTCGAATTATATAACTTTAGATGAAATCAGATGAAATTATCACTGTATTATTCCTATAATCACTAACTATGCTTTTCACTAGCTATCACTGTATTATCCCTCAATGTGTTTAGTTTTACCAGTTGAACGTAGCTGGCAAGGAAATTCACGTTTGTGAATACGATGGTGTTTCGTGGGAATCCTGCGCGTGATAAGGTCTTGTCAAAACACACACAAAAGGTAAAAGTGACAGCTTCATTATGTGATAACCACATTAAAGTTTTTTTTTTTTTTTTTCATTTTTTGAATAATAATTTTTTTAAAACTTGTTTATTCCTCAATTTAAATTTAAATTTTTAAATTTGGTATTATTATTTTCTACAAAGATCATAAAAATTATAATTAAATTAATTAAATTTTGTTTAATAAGCATATTATATTTGTATTATATTTAAATATAATACATTAAATGTAATTTGTATTTGAAGGAAAAATATTTACATTATATTTGAATGTAATATGTGTTTGAGTGAAAAGTATTTAAAATTATATTTTAATAATGAATATATGGTGCGATAAATAAAAGTAAAGAGAAAAAAAAAAAGAGAAATAGAATATATGATGTGATTAGTAAAAATAATAAAAAAAATGAAATAATAAATAGTGATTGTATTAGATTTAAAATGTAATGTGATTAGTATTTGAATGTAATACTTTTATATTTGGATGAAAATTACATTGCATTTAAATGCAATGTGAATGTAATGCTGCAAACAAACAAGAAGGGGTTTACTTTGAATTTAAAATTTTCATTTTATTTCAAATTTAACTTATGAATCAAATGATCCCTAAAAGGTTATTTGTTTCGGTTTTTTTTTTTAAGATTCAGTATGCATTTGATTTAATATTTTAGTTTAATCTAGAATGTAAATTTTAATGTAGTTTAGCTTGATTTATATTAAAGATTGTAAAATTAAATATAACTTATATTGAAAATTATGTTAAAATAGTAAAAAAAAAGATAAAAAATAGTGAAAGTGAAAATCATATTAATTTAAACTGAACTAAAACCACTTTATCCAGCTTAACTTAAATTATAAGTTAAATTAAACTACATTTTATAACCAATCAAACCCTCCGTATTTCAATTATTGATCACCAAACGTTGCTATTATTGTTTGGCGATCTGCCGACATTTACAAAAGCACATATGATTGATCATCAAACGTTGTTATTATTGTTTGGCGATCTGCCGGCACTTACAAAAGCACATACATTTATCAAACACTGGTATTATTGTTTCGCGATCTGCGACGCTTACAAAAACACATACATGTGGGTAGCTGTATTTTTTCAAGCAATTTTTTAATAAATATATGAAGTTATATAAATTTATGAAAATGATTTTTTTAAATAACCAATTGGTGATTTTTTGATTGGTTGTAATTAATTATTAATTGAACAATATTAATGGTGCATTTGATATTTTGTTTTAGCTTCGTTTTAATTTGAATCAAGCTATAATGGGTATTTAGACATAATTCTAACTTGATTTAATTAGCTTAAATCAAGCTATTTATAAATATTTTTCACTATTTTAATATAATTTCTAATACAAGTCTATTTTTACTATTTTAGTATAATTTTCAATACAAATTTAAACTAAATTCAAACTAACCTAAAATATCAAATACTCAACTTTAACTTAGATTTATCTTAACCCAAACTAAAACAAAACTAAATCGTAACACCAAATGAACGCTGATAGATGTTTTTTTTTTTTTTTTTCAGTCATCACTCATTGATTTAGGTTAATTATTGATTAACTCGATAGACGAATTCTTAAATAAAAAAATTATCCAATAATTTTTCAAATGAGTGTTCAAAAAATATCTATTTACTTGATCTTTCAGCAATCTTTTTCATGTTTTGGACCTTGGTTCCCCAACCTCCTGTCAAGCCCACGATATTTGATCAACTATTTTGAGAGGCTCTTTGTGGTGTAATCTTCTTTTCATGCATTATCAGGAGTTGAGGTAACTAAAAAGAGATTTTCAAGTTCTTTGAAGCGAATTATTGAGCTGAATCATTGTTACCAATATAAAACAACGGGGGTAAAGTTCAGAGACAACTCCGTCTTCAAAAGAAGTATTTTTCCTTTCTAGATTCTTTATCACAACTTGGCTTAAGCTTCCCACATTCATTGTAATTCGACGCCGTAGTACGTTTTATCCAATCTGGTCGCCTATTAGATGTGCTTGCCAAATAATCAAAGCCCATAAGTACAATCCTAAGGGTAAAAACAAGCAAATGTCTTACGTAAAGTTTCTAGATTTGCCTACTAATGCGACGTTTCGTGAACGTATTGTGTTCGTATTGTGTTTGAACGTAATATATTGAATTCATTTTGTATTTAGATAAAAAAGTATTTTAATTGTATTTTAAAATTGAAAAGTTGATGTGATTAGTAAAAATAAATAAAAAAGTAAGATAAAGAGAGAAAATGATGTGAACAGAAAAAAAATTTATTTTTAAAATATTTTAGAATAGTAAATATATTTAAAGTATTGTTAAAAAATATTGTATTTGAATGTAAAATTTTTACGTTTAGATGAAAAATACATTACATTTAAATGTAATGCAAATATAAAACAACAATCAAACACCCCATAATAATAATAAACAAGACATTAAGGACCAAATTGCGACGGATATTAATCTTCAAAACTGTTTCAGGATCCATATTGAAATGGCCAACATAAAAAATAATATAGGCACTTATTGCTTTGCACCACATAAAGGCACATATGAGCATGTCAAGTATGGCATAGAGAAGCATTACAGAAGAAGAGGTGCGATTTGGATAGCTCAAGTCTGCCATGCCCATTAAGTAGCCTAAGAGATACTTCTAATTCTCCTAATTAACTTGCTACTAATTTTATCTCAATTATTCAAGTTTTATCAACATTGCTACTTTGACAATTTATGTAATTCATACCGTTGGCCATATAATGTTGTCGAATCCGATGGCCAAGTATGAGTTACCATTGTCCTTGGGATGACCTATCAACAGTTGTTTTTCTATTTTGCTAAGCTACCAGTACTTGTTAATTATAGGGTTTGCTTCAAAATTTCTGTTTAAATGTATTTTTCTTACCATTCTTTTAAGTAGTTGAAGGATTTGATATTTAAAAAAAAAAATCACAGACCACATGAATTACGTGGAACGTGACCAAGTTCAACTTGTGTTCTCTATAAAAAGCAACCAATAATTTAAAGATCAATAATGTCCTTAAAAAAAAAAAAACACTAGAACCCTCCCGAAAAGAACAAAACAGGGTAAAATAAAAGCCAAAAACATGTGGATATATACGTCCAAAAGCAAGTTGGAATGATTTTGTGGTCCTCTTGCTTTTCTGTGGTATCCATAGAAAGAAACTATAATCATAGAAACCATTTTTTTAACAAGCAAAATCTTTGATGAATTTGAAAAAGAAAAAAAAATCTAAACCATAAAAAAGATCTACGAAGAAAACAACCTAAACCATAGGTGTTGTTTATTTTTAGCATTTTATTCATATTGTATTCAAATACAATATAATTTTTATCCAAACATAAAAGGATTGTATTCAAATATTAATCACATTATATTTTAAATTCAATACAATCACTATTTATTATTTTACTTTTTCTATTAGTTTTATTAATCATATTACATATTCTCTTTTTTTTTCTTTTTTTTTTCTCTTTACTTTTACTCATCACATCACATATTTATTATTTAAATATAATTTAAATACTTTTCATTTAAATATATATTGCATTTGAAAATATAATATAAATATTTTTTTTAAATATAAATTATATTTAATATATTATATTTAAATATAATGTAAATTAGATGTATATGTCAAACAGAGTCTTAAACATAAGTTTATGTTCCAGTACTAGTTTGGTAGACGAGAAAAGTTAAATAGCGGTGGAGGAATTAGTGAAAATATGTTATATCGCACCTGTAGATATTTTTACAAGCAAAAAAGAAAATTACTATAATAGTTCTTGAATTTTTACTAAAAGTGTCTATTAGTCCTTTTTTTTTTTTTATTGGTTGGTCCTGAACTCCTTAAAAGGTTATAAAACAGGATAAAATCATAGTAGTCGTTAAAAGTTAGACAGAAAGTACACATGTCTCACATCATATTTTAATCAAAATTACTATAATAACTTTGAAAAAACACCCATTACATGCCGTTGATCTTTTTCATCTAAAAACGACTTAAGGGTTAAAAGGTCCTTTTATATCCTTCTAAAATCACAAAGACACATCTATCATGTCTGTTGGTTTATCTCTCTCTCTCTAAAATCACAAAAACGAAGTAAATATTAAATGCAAATGAATTAGGGGAGGGATTATCCTGTAAAATTTATACCAAATATCATAAAAGAAAAATCTTATATTCTTTTTCTAATTTCTTATGCCTGCATTATTACTACTTTCCCCTTTTTATTTTCTTTCATTCTACAACAAGGAACGAAGTGTTTATGGCAAGACAAAAATAGTCCACCTTTTTCACATTATAACTAACACAGGAAAAGGTTAAATCTGTCCTCACCGCAGTAACCTTGGAGATTACTTTCTTTCATTATTGCTCTTCAATTGTGAAACCTTGCCCGACACTTAAAAAAATACATTTCATTCTCGTCAGATTATTTATTTCTACTTTTTGACTTGGTTCTTCAACATCCGCTGAAGCTTAAGGTTGGTATTTTGTGTATTTTCTCTAATTCTAAAGCTCTCTCCGTGATTATTTTGTTGCTAATTGAAAATTTTTGCAACAAGAATTCTTGATTCTGATAGTATAGATCGCTAAGAAATTGGCATCGAACAAAAGAGGAAGATGAAGAGAAATTCAAAAGAGGTCGATTTGGGATGGAGACAAAGAGATTGAGATTGAAATGGTGGAGAAAAGATGAAAAAAGTGCTACGACTGCTAGGAATGGGAAGGCGAGGGTTTTTTTTTTTTTTTTTTGAAGAAGCGTTTTTAAATTTTAATTTTGATTAAAAAAATGAAGTAGTACTTATTTAACTAAAATACCTTACCATTTCATAACATGTTCATTGCAAATCTGTTATCCTTTTCTTGCCATTGTTATAAGAGTTTAAGGGTTTTACCGGTCAAAATTAAAAGAACGAGAACAAATTTTCATATACTAAGAAGTTTTGAGACTATTTAGGCTAGTTACCTCCTAAAACAGGGAGAACGGAGTGAATATTTATATTATTTAATGAAAAGATGAAAACAATCCTCCTTTTTGACAACATGACGGTGGGGAATTTTTGTTTTCTTTTTCGCCTATTCTTATAATAACTTTGGATCAGATTCCTTTATTTTATTATTGCTCTTCATGGTACCTTGTCCTACACTTAATCTGCATTTGATACATTGATTGGAATTTGAATTTTTTGAGTTATAGTTGTTTGATTTTTTTAAAAATTAGGATATGTTTGAAACTAATACTTGGAGACATTTTTTATTTCGGTTGGAAAAAAGTTATTTCGAAAAATATGTTTAAGGAAAAAAATTACTTTGAGTGATAAAATATAAAATTTTAAAAATTTTTTTAGAAAAATAATATCAATATGGTTATTGTTTCGTTTCTCTCGAAATTCTATGCAATTTAAAAAAAAATCATCTTATTTGGACTTGTATATGCGAAGTTATGGACTTTTAAAGTTTGGAATTTACTGTAATATTTTGGATATATAAATAGTAAAAAGTGATGATGTGTTGAAAAAATGTTATTTTGGAGGCATTAGTTTTAGCCCTCCAAACATGGCCTAGTTAATATTTTTATTGACTTTTAATAAAAAGTAAAAAATAAGTTATTTAAACCTGCAAATAAACAAATAGAGGCTTACAAAAACACATTTTATTTTAGTCAGATTGTTCATTTACACTTTTTGACTCAGTTCTCCAACATCAAGCTTAGGGTTTGAATGTTTCAGAGGTATTCATGGCAATTTTCTTTTCATGTACTTTCACGACTAGCCAAAAAAGAAGGAAGAGTGTCAATTTTTTCCACAAATTTTATTTACCTGTATTATTCTCAATTATTAGTATATAATATTTGTGCTAATTATATAGTTTATATTAGGAAAGAAATTATTTGACAATTCAGGATTATATTTTAACTTGAACGTAATTACAGAAAATAATTCGATTGTTATAGATTTTGAGTTAATAATCAAATTTGTAATTTATTATTTAAAAAGGACAAAAATAAATCTACCTTACCCACATACCGACACAAGAAGTAAAAGGTTACAAAGTACCAACCCTCATTTATATGGAATTTTTCTTCTTTTTCATTAGCCCTTGAGGTTACTTTGGAGATTTACTTTCTTTCATTATTGCTTTTCAATCATGAAACCTTTCGGCTTTATATGCTTGGCCGAAGCTTATAAACAACACATTCATTATCCTTATCAGATCAATCGTTTCTAGTTTTCGACTCAGTTCTCCTACACCAACTGAAGATCCATTTTGCCTGCGTGAAAGGTACATTTTTATAGTCTTCTTTTCGTGTTATTCAGGAGTAGTGGGAAAAAAGGGCATCATCCCCATTTATTGGATTGTATTATTCGTGCTTCTGCATTTTTTTTAATATTTTTTCTTATGTTTGTTTGGTTACGGTAATCATATATACCATATAGAATAATTAAAGTCCTTAGATGGAATATAACCATACTACAAGAGTCCCAATCTCGTATTGTTATCAGTGTTACATAGAAAAATTAAATGTTCCCATGCATTTTACTAACGATCTCGTGTTATGAAATTTTTGTAACATCCTGTATCTCAATTAAGAAACTTGCATCAATTTTACTAGTGAAGGTTGTTGTATTACATTTTAGCTGTATTACATTTCTTACGTAAAATAAGCACATATATAGATAAAATTTGAGAAAAACAAGTTTATTTTCATTATAATGATATTACGACATAGTATCACACCTATTTTCAGACAAAATCAATTTGGAGCTCATCAACTGTAAAATCTAGTACTCAATAGGTAATGTGTTTCATGGAATCCCGTATTATATATAGATCAAATTTGAGAAAAACAAGTTAATCTTCATTATAATGATACTACGACATACTATTATACCCATTTTCAGTCAAAACCATTCTAAAGCTCATTAACTATAAAATCTAGTACTCCATACTGTTTCTTTTCAATTGTAATAGCTTTCTTTTTTTAAAACCTCATATTTAAAGAGATATCATCACTAATATTTAAACTTTGTAAATAATTCAATATCAATTATAATTATACAAATATTCAGTTTACTAATATAGAATATATTCATTTAATAAGTATTAATGTTTACTGTAAAGTTTGAAAAATAAGATTCTACATATCTTATGTATCAGTGAGTGAGTGTATGATCTCTCCTTCGGTTCCTTGACGTGCTAATTACTCCTTTACGAGCACTAGTAATAGACAATCTTTCATGGGTCAAAGTCAATTTTTTAATTTTTCTTTTTATTTACAAATATATACACATTTTAACTTGTATAATAATAAAACAAGTGAACACCTATGGAAACGTACATGCGTGCGCACACATATATACTATATATATGTGTGTGTGTGTGTAGTGTGTATACGTATGAAAATATCCAGAGTAAGTACTGGAATCAAGTTTACTTATTTCTAGCATAACTATGTTGGAAAACTGTATACATCACCTGATTAATCAAATAAGCACGTTAAAAATAATATGACCAACCACTACAACTCACTTCAAAATGATTTTAGTTACTGATATAATCACCATATAGAAATCAATATACATATGTATACTATACAAACACACACACACACACACACACACACACACATACATATATGAAAGAAATCACCGCCTATAGAAAGATATATATATGTATACTATATATATATATATGCACACACACACACAAAAATCTACAGTAAGTGTTGTCTCCATCTGTAAAAGTTACAGAACAAGATAAAATTATTAATTGCCCATAAAGGGCATACAAAATTTCAATTATATACTCATTGTACATTGAAGAAACTCAAATATTAATAGAGAAAATATAAACCTTTTGGTGTATACTCCATTTAGAAGACGTTAATAACTTTCCAAATAATAAAGTAATTATAAATTTTAACACACATAGATATCCATTCCTCTACAAATCCTCCTTTACATAGCTTGGTTTCTAGTTAAGAGTACAACTGAGAAGCTAAAATATGGATAAGCGGCAAGAGAGGGAGTCAAAAGGTGTGGAATATTTTGAATTTGACCATCTAACTAACTAATTACATGTACATGCTCTAATAAGTTGGTTAGAAGCCATGTACCACTGTAAGTAATATAAGGCTTTTATCTTTCTGACTCATCACTAGCTTTCTCGTAATCACTTTTATGTACATCAGTACATGTAATTATTTTAATGCATAAAAACTTACGATAATTTTAACAAATGAAATAATTTATCTAATTCCTTAAAAAAAATACTTTTATATCTGTTCATCAACCTTATCCTTTTAGAATATCAATTTAACAATCAATTGAGAGATCTATACTCTTCACTGCAAAATAAAATTTCTAAAAAAACCATTCGACAAATAGTAAAATTTAAAATACCAATAACACAATATTGCACTTTTGATAAATATATATATTATTTACTATTTATCGTGTTTATGCTTAATATCAATTTGTGAGAATTTTAGATATTATAATTTTATTTTTTTATTATAACTATTATACACGAATCGTTATAGTTGACTTATCTTTTTATTATTTATCTTTTATAAAATTACAGAAATAATAAACTTCAAATAATATGCTTATAAAAAAGAGGACTTTCAAAATTTAAGTAAATTCTAGGAATTTTTTTTAAATATTAAATTTTAATTTATAGAAAATAACCACCATTTTTAATATAAATGACAAAATCCATTTTGCTAAATAAAATTATAGTAGTCCAAAATAATTTTCCAATCAAAATAATCAAAATCAAGTCCCAAAAACTTGTTTAAAACTTAAACTTATTTGTTCCATGTTCATTTCTCCTGTATCCTATCATACTTCATCCCACTTCCGCTCTAAACTCCTCTATTACTATATCTTACCTTTTTATTTATTTACAACATGAATTAACTAATATATATAAAGACTTAATAAGACACATATACCTCACAAATATAAATAACCTTTTCTTTTCATCATCATCATCAAATAAACATAATCATAAATAAAAATGTCTTTAAACTTTTTTTTAACTTTAAATACTATCATATGTTGGGCTTGGCGTTTTACCATTATAGCGCTAGTCACAAGAAAAATGAGATAACAAATCCTAAACTAACCACGAGAATAAGTCCACTTATAAAAAAAAAAGACCGTATATCAATCACCATCAACATCAAAAGTGTACAATATTATTTTAGAACATAAAATACATATATATAATTTTTGTCAAAACTTCATCAAACTTTTAATCAAACTATACATATGTGTATACTTTACATCGAAATTTCATCATAAGAGAAACATTAAAATATCATAACATCATCATCAACATAAAAAAAATATGCTCCTCAGTCATATAATTCTTGTGCATGTGAGAGTGTGCTTACATAAATGTCTTATTTAACTTTTTTTATAATACCTCAATACTACAGTTTACAACCTTTAATGTAACATATGAAGTAACATTTGTGAAAATACATTAATAATAATAATAATAATAATAAATATTTATATCAAGCAATGAGGTAAAACAATAAGAATATATATTTTTTATTACTAATAATGATTAAATATACTAAAATATTAACCTATCTCATATTTGTGCTATTAAATAGAAAACTAAAAAGATAATATTAAATTCTACTATGAAAATAACAAGAAATCCTATACTTCACAAATTTTGTGATTATGGAAAATCATTATCTTAACAATTGAATAGTAACAATTCTGACAACATTCTAAGCAAATGTTTGAAAAAAATCAAACTTATAAATTTCAAATCTTAAACTTAAAACTCTAAAAATAAACATAAATTCTTTCAAATAGGAAAGTTTTGATTATTCACTTCACTACCACACATGCCTCCACATGTCTCCATGCCAAGTCTTGTCTAATCCTATACTTTAGCTCTTCCTTATCTATGACATGCAAAAACTAAATGAATATTTAATAAATACATTTGTTATCTCATAAAACATTTAGTTTATAATATTGATGTAAATATAAATATTAATATTTCAAAACATAGCATAAGACATCATTGTAAAAGTAGTGATTATACATATCCTAACATATATTAAGTAATTCACATTATCTTTCTTTATTCTTTTCCACTATTTTTGGGCCCTAAGAGATGTGCGCAACTACTATGAGAGTGGGATTGCATGTTTCAAACCCACTGCGATAAGTATTAAATTGTTACTATTATGAACGTTAACCCAACACTTGTTGTGAGCTGCTAATGTCTTAAGTGTAAACTATTACTATTATTCAGGACTAGTTTCCATTACACGCCTCTTAATTATTATTTTTATCTTGATAAGTTTAACTTAATCATTTGTGAATTAAAACATAACTCTCAATATTATATTAAAAATCATAACTCTGATAACAATACAATTATTACATAGGAGGTAAACTTTTTAAAAGAAAAACATAGCTTTTTATATTGATAAAAGTGTTACTTTTAAAAGAAAACATAACTTTTAATAAAAACATGACGTTTCATATAAATCATAATACATAAATCTTTAAAAGAAAACGTAATTCCTTATGAAATTATTCCCATCAAGAATGTAGCATATACTCTCAAAAGATAACATAACCAATAAGATATATATATATTTGTTTCATAGATGGTAACTTTATCTAGTAAAACACATCAAAACTTTCATAAAAGGATTAACATATTCTTTCAATATATTACGCTAATTATAAACTATTTAAATTTTGAACATACATATTGTAGGTGAAAAATATACTTACTTTACTTGAAACATTTACTATTATTACTATTTTAGTGATTTGACACTTCAGAATCTTAATATACTCGCTTTTAATGAAATCCATACTACAAAATCATAACATCAATATCTTATAATAAGAAAAATCCTAAAAATCGCTAACATCATAAAAGCTTCAAATTTTTAATACTCCATAAAAACTAGAATTTCAATTTCATAAAATCGACACCAACAAATTAAAATCTTGTTTTTCAACTCCTTAATTCATCATCCTACATCATCAATTTCATCCCTTAAATCAATAATTTTTCAATTTTTCAATTTCAACGAAACCTTGAAATTCAAAATCTCCAAACCAATAAATAAAAAATAATTACCTCGAATCACTTATGAAATCAAGCCTAAAAGCCTCTATGAGAAGCAAATTTTCAAGGTTTGGACAGTGAAATTTGATGGAAATTAATATTCTAAGGGTAAAAATGAGGAAAGGTTTCCCAAAAAAAAAAAAAAAAAGTTATATGGAGTTTATATGAGAGATTTAGGCTTTTTAATAACTAACCTTTAAAATCCAAAGGTTAGGATTGAAAGTTAGATGGTGATCTAAGGGTTAAAATAAGCTTAGGACACCAATAAATATGCCCTTAATACAAAATCCGAAAATTCTCTTTTTTATTATTTTTTATTTCTAGCATGTCGGGTGTGCCCGCACCATGCTCTTGGTCCCGTTATAAACTAATTTTTTTTCAAAAGAACTATCCGACCTTTTAAATGTATTTTGGTCGTAACTTTTTGCTTTGATATCGGAATTAGGCTTTAAGAGGTATTAGAAAGCTAACAAAAAAATCAACAACTTTAATGAAAAAATTTTTATCTAAAAATATCGTTTTTTCCATATCCAAATTACATTTGAGAAGAATTTCCTATTAAATTCTTAATACTTAACTTTAACAATTGTCTATTCATGCATTATTTATTTTACATCAAATCTATCATACTT
Organism: Antiaris toxicaria; assembly: GCA_035233585.1. Classification (NCBI taxonomy): domain Eukaryota; kingdom Viridiplantae; phylum Streptophyta; class Magnoliopsida; order Rosales; family Moraceae; genus Antiaris; species Antiaris toxicaria. The sequence goes on along the minus strand of CP141160.1, from coordinate 24,256,313 downwards.
GAAGAATTTATCATCCTAAAAACATCTTAAAATTAACATGAAATTTAATAATTCTTACTTAACTTATCTTACACATGAAACATAAATTCTTGAGCGTGTTGGATTCCTTAACATCGTCACATGCAATTAACTCAATAACTTGTTAACAAATAACAATGTTCTATACTATATGATTAGTCGAGACATCTTATGTTTACAGATCTATTACGTAAACACTTGGGTGTTTCATCTTTAGATTTTCAACGGTGATGCGACAGTTGAGATTATCAGATACTTACCTCTAGAACTGTTCAAGCCATAATTAGATATAATAAAATTATTAAAGCATCATAAAAATCCATCAACACTTCTATTGCATCAAAAAAGTATCTCAAAAGTTCAATTTCATCATCCAATAATGTCAAAACATGAAAACATAACAATTACATAACTTAAAAAAATGACAACCGGACCTCTATCCCTTTAAAAATTATAAAACTCTAAATGACTTGAAACTAGTCACAAAAGAAAGTAAATATTTAAAGTTTTTCAACAACACTTAGATTCATTAAAAATGGAGTCTGATTAAACTCTCAGACTTATTTTTGAAATTTAATCATAAGACTTTGTAAACTGGAAGCCAAACGTCTATAGTTTGTAAAAATCATAAAAATTTACATAGGACTCCAATCGACTTGAAACTAAATCTAAAATAAAGCAAACATCTAGATCTTTCTAACAACACCAAATTCATTAAGAATGATGGACCCACGAATGGACTATTAAAAATCAAGTATAAAATCTTGAAATTTCTAGTAATAAATAATCCAAAAATAATAAATTCATCCAAAAATAAAATAAACAATAACCATATGCATAAACTACATATTCATAATAAACAACCTTAAAATGTGTTTCTAAAAGTCACAAATTCTACAAAAATTTTCATGGTAAAGCAAATATAAAAATTCAACATGATAACCAAAATACATGAGACAACAAATTAGGTCATGCATGATTCTTCAAAACTACAAACATGTGGTCATGAATATAAAAACTTCATCTAAATTACATATATCCTCCCTTAATCATCAATCCATGAATATAAATCATCAACCCCTCTTATAACCATACCTTGAAATCTTCTTGATTTTGACTTAGATGAACCAAAGGTTTCATAAAAGGGATGAAGGATGGAGGTTTGGTGTTCTGCCATGGTGGTTTTTTTATTTTTTTATTTTTTTTTGGCGTGGGAGAATGAATGAAAGAGAGATATTGGGCAACAGAGAGAGAAATATAGAGCGTTTAATAAAATAGCTTTCTATTGGTCAATATGGACATAAAAAAAATTATGAGCAATTAGTCCCAAATAAATTTTGGAATTAATTTGAATATTAATCGATACAAATTAAGTGATTTATGAACTGTCATTGAGACACTAAAATGTGTGAAGCAAAGTTTTTTTTCCTTCTCTCTTCACCACGTTTCTATAATTCTCTCTCTCTCTCTCTCTCTTTTTAAACTCTAATTAATAGCTATCAACTAAGAGGAAAAAGACTTTTCATATATATTCTAATTATATACATTTGACTTTACTTAAAGTACATCTATATTTATACATATTATACATACTCACAAGCACACAAATTCACGTTTTTCTTTTTTCTTTTTAAATAATATCTTTATTTATATATAATACAACGTATAATAGTATATTATTTACATTATATCTATATACTTTTTATATATAACACAAATATTTATACATATATATGTCTATTAAATTGTTACTCAAATTATCAAACAACACACAACATTTTAAAAAAATTAATTTGACATGAACCTTCAATAGCATCTCAAGTCCTCACTGCATCATATGTAAAAATAGCTCAATGCGGCATCAAAAAACATATTATCATCACAACATATACGTTAATTTGTAACATCTAATTAACTAGATATGATAAAATAAAAAACTTAGGAAGTTACATTTATTTCCATAAGTTATGTTTAGGACAAATAAATATCGTAGTAATCAAGTCATTGTTTTCCTTCACATGTCACAATTACCACAATCTCGTATTATTGTCAATGTTGTATCATAAATTATCAATTTCACATAACAAATTAAATGTTATTTGTTATAATAACTATAGGTCAGTGAGATGGGCTTTTAATATATGGTTTTTGTTTTCTTGTCTGTGTATGTGCGTTTGTGTTTAATTCATAACTTTTTCTTCATGAATTTTATATTTTTTTCTCATTTCATTGAACTTCGATAGTCCTCGCATATCTATGAATCAGACCAATTTAGCTGAGATGTGATAGGTAGTTATAAATATTTGTAATTTTTTTATTATAGGTAGAAAAGAAGATGTCCAGCGAATACGATCATCTCAATGTCGATGCAAGAGAAGGGCCGGAGGATATCCAGCCAGCTGATCAAGTAACAATATTGAAGAATAGACAAGTCTCCACAAGCCAAGCCGAAACTGAAATCATCACTTTCAAAAATGCCATTGGGGTGACTGAAGGTAAGGAGCTGTTGGATGAAATAGAGGTAAATATAAACGTAAGAGATGACAGTATTGGCGACATTATAAAGATACGAAAGGTTCCAGGGATCATGCTACAAAATGAAGAATTCAAAAAGTATTTTAAGCCAAGGGAGTTATCGATCGGTCCTATTCATGCGCCGGATCCTAAGTTGTTCAAAAAGGCACTCAAGCTTAAATTGGCTGCATACTTCTTTAAAGAATGCAGAAAAGCAGCGGATGGTGACTTACTGCTCAAAAAAATTAAGACCGAGATCGAGGACATAAAGACGTGCTTCGATGATGAGGTAATTAAGTCGTATACTGATGATGAATTGATATGGTTGCTGTTCTTGGATGGGTGTTCAATGCTAGGGTTCATACACTGCTTTGTGAATCAGCGGTTAAATGAGTGCGGCATTAATAATGGTCAAGCAGTCTTAATCCAACAGGATTTGTTTTTGCTTGAGAACCAAATACCCTTTAAAGTCCTTGACTTGTTAATGGGAAAGGGCAGCTCCCGGCCAATTTATTGTCGGCCTATCGACAAGCCGCAAAAGGATTTTTTCAAATTCATGATTACAAGTAATATGACTAATTTTCCAAGGGACTTGAAGGATTTGAGAAGAACATTTAAGAAGATTGATCGAGACAAAAGTCCCGTTCATGTTCTTGACCTGCTCCGGGATGTTATTACAGCCGATGGCGTTAGTACTTGTAATTGTCTTCCATTCATCAAACTTCTGCTCGCGATTTTCTGTTCTTATGGACTAGTACTTCCACTTATAATCTGCAAGTGTGTTTGTAAGTGTGTTTGCTCAAAATTACGTAAGGTCCCTAAAGAATGGAGCAAGAAACTGTCTTTTCGCAGTGTTCAAGAACTTAAAACAGCTGGAATAAGGTTCAAGCAAAATCACAATACTTTAAGAGAAATATCTTTCCATTCGGGATCCTGCTTTACAGGTCAACTAAATCTTCCCACATTGGTCATAAATAATTCGACCCAGCATATGCTGCTGAATCTGGTAGCCCTTGAGATGTGCTTCTCTGGTTCCAATCCCTACCATGATCCTTGGATTACTTCGTACGTGAACTTACTAGATTTGCTCATCGACAATGAACAAGACGTGAAGGACTTAAGGGCGGCAAATATTCTTCGGAATTGTCTCAGTAGCGATGATGAAGCTGCTCGCATGATAAATAGCATAGGCTCTTATTGCTTTAAACCATCCAAAGACACTTATGCCTATGTCAAGAAAAAAATACAAAAGCATCACAACAGGAGGCTGGCAATCTGGATGGCTCAAGTTTGCCAAACCCATTTCAGTAGCCCGTGGACTATTTTGGCTCTTTTGTTCAGTATCTTAATGCTTGTATTCACTGCGATGCAAACTTTTGGTGTGCCTAAAAAACCGTAAGTCTCAAAAGTACAAGATATTTCTACTTCTTTTAATTAACTTGCTACTTTTATTTCAAATATATGTAAGTTTTATAACCATTGGTACTTTGTCAATCTAATTCAGCCATCCTGGAAAGGATTGAACATATGCTGCTGTTGCGTCGGAATTTCCAAGTTCAAGTCGAGACTGTCCTTCTGAAGATCTATCAGCACTTGTTTTACTTTGTTTCTGATCTATTGATGTTTGTTAGTACTTCTGTTGTTTGCTTTCAATTTTCTGTTAAAAACTTGTGTGTGTCTTTTTACTGTAAATAAGGTTCTAGAGCACTTCCTTATGTGAGTTGCTTCTCTATTTTTGTTCAAATGCTGTGAGAAATATTAATATTGTTGGGGATTAAGTGGAAGGCTCCTCTGTTTCTACTATGTAATGGTTATGTGGAATGGTACAAGTTTTTTTCTTTGTGGTTGCTTTCTTTCTTTCCTTTTCATTCTTTTTTTTTTTTTGGGCTACAAATTTTTGTTCTGCTTGTTATTTTCTGAATAATTTTTTCTTTTTACTTTATAAAAAATTTGAATTGGTGAAAATACCAACATGTTAGAATAAGATTTCAGGTTAGAACCGAGTTTTGTAGTAAAATACAACGTTTAAATCCAAGGAGGAAAATGGCGAGAATGAAAAATCTCTCGTTCTTGATATCGCTTGTTCACATTCAACCGATGAACACAGTCGGGTCTTTTATATGGAAAATTGCTTGTTGAGAAAACATTTGAGCCGTGGAAGCTGATGTACATTATTGATAGTTAGAAAAGCCACTTCCAATTTAATATAATAATAAGTAAAATAATAAGCCACCGGGAGACACTTGTTATATTGTGTTAGAAATATATATATATATATACACAAACACATGTATGTGTGTGTGTATATATATTTATTTGTCATTTATATACTTAAATGGATTCAACTATTTCAAGAAGCGTTACTATTCATAACATACTTTAAATCATGAATAACATAGAGGAAATTTCTACGTGAAACATAAACTAGAAGTCAACGAAATCTCACATCTTTATACTTACATACACAAGTATTAAACGAACTCCACTTCTACTTTCAAAACATAACTTCACAAAACTAGTTTCATCTACTGTCATGGGAATTGGAACAGCTCTGCCAATCTTTCTATCATTTAAACAAACAAACCTGCATCACAAGAATTACAATGAATAGAGCGCAGTAAGTAGAGATCATGTATGATAGTACTTATGACTCTGAATGTGAAAATATGCTCAAAACAATTTATGTACTTAGACTATTCGTGTGCTGGTCCTTTAGATCCATATGGGACTAGTTTCATTTCCATGCTCATGTTTTGGTGTCATATCCTAGTCCGAGAGAACCTCCCAGGATCAGTCCTTTCATATGCCAGTTTTGTAGATCCGTATTGGACCAGCTCTTTAAGACACGACTCTTATATCGTTTGTCCCGTGCGGACTAATTTGAGGTGGAACTTTCATGTACCTCACGTGAAAACTTCTTTAAAATCATATATACTTCCATGAATGCTTGTCATGATGCTAAGCTCATGTCATATAAAATAAACAAGAATAGACATAAACTGTCATGTCCCAAAATTTATAAGCTTTTTAGTTAATAATAAATTTAAATTTAACTTCACATTTAGCGCGTTTATTTTAAAATGGTATTTCTTTTACTAATGATAGTTCTATTTTCTTTGCAGGGAAGGGTTTCGGTTCTATCTTTAAGAAATGTGATGTGCTACTGCTATCGAAAGTTTAAAAGTTTTGTATGTTTAATAATAATAATAATAACAATAATAAATTCATTAGTTGAAAAAGAAGAAGTGATACTATGCTACTTATTAATGATATGCATGTGTGGGAATTATATACATGTGTGTGTACATATATATATATATATCTATTTATAAGTCCATGTGCATTTAACTACGTGTCACCTTATGTAAGGCATGCAATTTTGTTTTAAAATTTATATACATATACTGAGAGGATGTTTTGATATATATGTATATATGTATTTAAAAAAAGAGAGAGAGAGAGAGAGTGTTTGAGGGTAGTTATCAAGAGTTTTTCCTCAATTTTAAAAAGTATTTGGATAACGCATTATATTTGAATACAATACATTAAATGCAATATGTGTTTTAATGCAAAGTATTTATATTGCATTTAATGCAATGTTTATTTAAATGAAAAATATTTGAAATGAATTGTATGTGATGTGATTGATAAAAGTATAGAAAAAAAAAGTATGCTACGTAATTGATAAAAAAAATAAAAAAAATATAATAGTGAATAGCGATTGTATTGGATTTTAATTTTGATATGATTGGTATTTGAATGTAATAATTTTACGTTTGGATAAAAATTGCATTGTATTTAAATGCAATATAAACGCAATACTCTTATCAAACGTCCCCTTAGTCTTTTGTCGGCAAGAACTCTCTTGTACAATCGAAAGAACAGCCGCTTCTTATGCCTTCTTCCATACACTCATCTAGCTAGCAGTCAAATTTTATGATCCATGACTATCAAACTCCAACATCAGGGAGAAAAGAAGCCTTTTTTTCCTTAGTTTCAAGTGTTGAACTTGTTTGTCTATCGTTCAACTAATTGGTTACAGGGGTAAGTTATAATTTTATTTATTTTTGTGATTTCTTATATATATCGTGTTGGCTGTAACTATATATTTTGTTGTGGCCGAAATCGTTTTAATTAAGATTTGACTAGAATTATTAACTCAAGTTGTTTTGTTGCTGTCTATTGGTATCGTGTTGCATATAATTAAAATAGAATTTTGAGATATTGACTTCGATCTAAGACTATGCTCCAGCTTGGGTTGTCTTTTACATTATTTGTTATTGAAGTGCTTGTTTGTATGTACTAAAGTGATAAACTGACTACTAAAGTTTTCGTTCATGTTGTCATTAGACTTTCCTTACGTAGTTTGCTATAATTTAAAGCAAGAGCTATTTTTGATTTTCTTAAAACTGTTTAATGGCATAATACGTTTTGCTTTTCATCGATTATGTTAAGAATTATAGACTGGCAATAGATGGTCTGAGAGGATGACATTGATTGCTGCCTTGCCTAGCTATTAGTTTTTAATGGTATTCGAATGTTTCGTTCATGTGATAGGAACTTGATATTTGATGCCTAGTAATAATTACTTTGGGTTCATACCAATAGGTAAATAGCACATCAAGATTCCAAAGAAGAACTACTCTTCACATATTTTAATATGAAAATAAGGTAAATAAAGATCCAACTGTATCACAAGATCGTTATTAAATTTGTCTATATGTCTGATGCTATTTACATGTTTGAGTTTGTTTATGTAAGGTCAAATTACAATATAACATATATAGCTAGTCTAGAAAGCACTACTTCTCTTAACTTGCTTAATTAAAAAATATATACTCTTAATTGAAATGTCTATGGATAGCAAAAGTAATACAAGATCATTTTACAAATCAAGAGCTTAATATAATAGTCATATGACCTTAGATCTTCTTGTTTAGTTAACTCATAACTCTTATTATCAACTTCCTACATCACAAGAACTATAATAAAGAAAATCTTAGTACGTAATAATATAAATGCTGAAAATACATCAATACATCTCAAAAAGTTGTTTTAATAACCATTGTACCCTTCTCTTTACCAATAAGTTTCTATTTGACCCCTTTCGTATAATATTGGTTTCTCAACATCGATAGATCGTTCTTTACTTTACTTGTAAGGCTTATCCTTTCTTAAAAACCTGTTAAGAGATCTACCTAACTTTTATTTGTCTATTGAAATCATAAGAGCAATCACCAATTATAATATCAATAAATGTACCCACACACATTATCATTCTTGTGAGCAATTACAGAGTTTCTACTTACCTAGGTCGTAAACAATTTAAAAAGAATGGTAAGGATCTGCTTTCGAAGAGATCAGAGTACTGCTACAAACATATTCCTTACATACATCTAACAATAACTATGAGAATAATAGTAGTTTAGCTAAACTCTCCCGTACACATGGTTCAACAATTCTCTATACTATCAATCCATAGAACAGTAACTTCTATAACTAATAAATATATAATAAACAATAATTACAAGAAACATAAACTATGAGTATAGACATCTTTATATAACTAACATATACCTTTATATACATACACATGTACGGTTATTTTCAAATCTCTTCATAAATAATATAAATAGAACCCATAAACTTAAACTAAAACTAAACTTCAGTTAAAAAAAAAAAAAGAAAGAAAAGAAAAGAAAAGAAAAGAAAAGAAAAAGAAAATCCATACAGACATATATGATTCATCTATGCTCTCTATTAACTAATGAAATAGTTAATACTGATTATGGCCTCTAGTAACACTATCATATATTGCGTAGATAATAGGCTAAGAAATCAATTGCTCGAGAACATTAATTATATTAAGATATCATCTATGGAATTTTGCTAAACTCTAGAAGTTGAGATAACTCAACTTTACAAACAGAGAAGCAATCCAAATCACTCCTCTTGTGTTTATATCTAATTACTAGAAACTCAGTCGAACTTAAAGTGTAAATATTCGGTGGAGGAAGAGAAGGGGAATTTGAGTGGCGAAGCTAGCTAGCTATTGGGTGGCAAAAGAATGATAAAGCAGCTGTCGACCGGCGAAGAATCCCCTACATTATATGGGCAACTGACTTTAGAAGCTCTCTTATCCGCCCATAATATTAAACCAATATATAAATATATTACATAAAATAAATTAATATACAACACCTCTCTGACTATATTCATAAATATATGACACCTATATATATATATTTTATACCCCAAACACCTTTCCGGTTGCACTCATATATAAGTATAAATATATTTTTATAGATATAGATATCGTATTATAACTAAATAACATAAACCACAGCCATAGTTGTAGACATTGCTATTATTTATTTATTATTAACTTAATTATATATAGTCTCCGGCATGTCTCTGAGAAAATGTTATGTGTTCTATGTTCAAGTTTTTAACTGTCTAGCCAGTGATATCATCGTTCAAGAAAACTTGGACCCCAAACGTTTAATCTCGTTGAACATGTATGTTTTATATTTTAAACTTGTAAAAATTATGAAAATAATAAAGTAATATTAATTTGACCACGTTAGGGATACTTCGATGGGGGGAGGGGAGGAGTTTTGAGTAGAAAACTCTAGATTCCAAAACTGAAAGCTATTTTTCGGTTTGTTTTAATAAATGGAAGTCACAACATCCAAATTTTCTCCACATATTCCACTTAAATATCTCCAATGCAATATTAAACTAATATACTAATACTAAATTTTAGTATTAGATTAAAAATGTATTCTCTATTATAATACTATCTTTCGTATCAAATTTGACATATATAAAATTTTATGACAAATTTACTATAAAGTATAGTCAATACTAAATTTTGCTTTTAATTCTTATTGATTATCTCGTAAAATTATTACAATATTTTTATTTTTTATTTATTTAAATACAAAATGTTCACTTTTATAATTTCTAAATCACAATAATAATGATACAAAGTAGATATAAAATAATGCATTAGAACGTAATAATATTTTTTATACTATATTATAATAAATATAGTATTGTCATACATAATTGAAATCCGCTTTTTTAGCTATCAAATGCGTTCACCTTTTTCGGCTCAAATTCATTCAGCAACAAGCAATTTTCTCTATATCATACCGTCGACCTAGCATAATTAATTAGAACTTACAGTACTACTAGCGTAGTTAACATTAAACTAAAAGAAATTTCCAAATAACTGACACAAGGAGGTGCACTGAAAAGTAACTCTTTAACGAGTAATTAACCATAAATTTTAAGCAAACGTCAGAAGTACTACCAATGCTTTTTCTTTCTCTTTTTTTTTTTTTTTTTTTGAAATTTTTATTTTAGCTTTTCTACAAATCGTACGTAGATCGGATACCAACGAAAACAATGTTTATAAGATCGCAACGAGATTGACACCACTGATTGCTCGTGTCACTACTCTAGTTATTAAAAGGGGAAAATAGGAGGCAAACTAAGGAAAAGGTTTGCAGAAAATCAAGATACAAAAATAAAAATACTGATATTCTATAATTCGCAGACAACTACCAATTGTCTTACATATTAAAAATAAAAATAAGTTTTGACAGATCTTCTCAAGCTCAATCTTCGCCCGGATTAGACTAACCCTTTCAATAGTGACATGGATAGTCATAGATGCAAAAAAATGCTATGAAAAACGTATATCTGTAGAGTTGCTGATATTCAACCCGTTTGTAGTATCCTGAATTGTATTGTCAAAGTAGCAATCTTGATTATAAAATTTGTTATCAAAATGATGCTTTGGAAATAAAATTTGAAAGGGAATAAAGAATCAATGAGTAAAAAGATATTTTAAATACCTCACTTTTCGGGTTGACAGCGTACCAAGTTTGGATGGCAGATAATACTAGCACCACCGTCGCAGCAACAAGAGCCAAAACAGGTAAGGGGCTACTGAAATGGGCATAAAAGACTAGAGCAATCCAGATCGCGCAACTTCGTTTGTAACGCTTGTATATGTTGTACTTGGCATGCGCATAATTGTCAGTTGGCGGTAGAGAGCAATTATACCCTATGCTAATGATCAATTGAGCCACTTCATTATCACTACTGAAACAGTTCCGAATTATGCCAGTCGCCCTCAGCTCTTTAACGTCTTGTTCATTATCAACGAGTAAATCTAGCATGTTTACATAAAATGTAACGACATAATCACTGGACGTACACATTTCATAGGCGACCAGATTCAACAACAAACGCACTGTTGATTCGTCAGCGACTAATGTGGGAAGCGAAAGTTGACGTCTAATCATGAATCAAGTATGGAAAGATATTGTTTTCAGAGAATCGGTTGGCCTGAACTTCATACCTGATGCTTTAGTTCCTAGACATTACGAAAAGACTGCATGTTGCTCCATTGTTCAGGGAGATAGTATGATTTATTTAAGCACTCTGGGACCCAACATATAACAACTCCTAAATACTGCATAAAAAACAACAACAGCAACAACCAGCAAAGAAAAAACGACAACAACCGGGGGAAACGTCGTACACATCCCCAATGGAACGAAGATCGGTACTTAGCATTCCTCTTGTCGTTTGGTGTGTTTGTTAACTTTCACTATGGCGCTTTTATTTCCATAAATAAGCTTGTGTCGTTTGTCCTTAGGATTGCGGAGTATTAGAGCCTTAGGTTTCATTTGTGAGAGGCGGACTAGAATATTGTAATTTTCAGCAGCTTTGCTTTCTTCTGTACCTGAGAGAGCTTGTTAATGGAATTTACCAGAGATTTGGCTCGAAGAAGTCCAAATTCTCTTTGTTATCAACTCTGATCTTGAGTTTTATACACTTCCAAAGTCACCTTCTTTCACTCATTCTGGAAGAACAAGCCACGTTAGTCTCTGTCAAACACTTTTGGCACCTAATGCTGGCTTCGTCTCTGTTTAACTTTTCAAGTCAGCCCTATTTTATATTGTGCTCAATTTTCCTTGTTTATAAGCTCTTTTTTTTTTAATATGATACACTGACATCGATAGTGTAAGATGGAGACAAAATTCGTATTTTCTTTTTACTCCTGGTATAAGATGGATTTATAACACCATTCTTGGTCTACGGATTGAAGCCTACTCCGTATAGACCGATATGCGAACACCACTACATGTTTAATGTAAACGATGTCGTCGTTTCTGTCCTATTGTCGTTTTCTGAATTTTAAGGGATATCGCCATCCTTCCAAATTGTTGTCGTTTAAGGATGTTTTCGATCGTTTGAATCAAATGATGCCGTTTTTCCAATTGTTTATTGCTTCTATGAAAAAAGGCCGTCTTCACTCGTTATTTTTGTTTTATAAAAAGAATTTGGTTGTTGCATTTGCATTATTTTAATTTTTATTTAAATGTAAAAGTATTATATTTATAATATTAATCATATCATTATTAATTATAATATAAATACTATTTAATAATATATATATTTTTACTATTTTTATCAATTACATTATATACTCTCTTTCTCTCTCCATTTTTTTTCTCTACTTTAATCAATCACATTATATACTCAATATTTAAATATAATTCAAATACTTTTCACCTAAATACACATTATATATGAATACAATACAAATACTTTTCATTTAAATACATATTATATTCAGTGCTTTGTATTCAGATGAAATACTTTATCTAAGCACACCATTAGTAAACAACATTATTATGTTCCATGATGTTTTCATTTGTTAGAAGAATTGCCGTTCATAAATCTCTCTCTCTTTTTTTTTTTTTTTTGAAGAAAGGGCAAATCACATAATATAATGTATGATTTTAAAAAAATAACATAATTTAAAATATTGTTATTTAATAGCATAGTTAGTGATAAATAACAAGATAAAATCTAAAAAATACCTTTAACTCTCTAACCCCGCCCCCCTTCCCCCGCACTTGTCTCTCTCTCCTTGTCAATTGGTGATGGCATTAGGATAAGGATGGTGACATGAACCAGACACCAACGTCGCAATCTTCATCATCGTGTTGACAAGATCTCAATTGCAACCAAAGAAAGAGGCCAAACTAGGATTGCCGGAACAAGTTAAAATTGGAATCTTCTCTCACCACAAAAATCACGACTCAACTCGATGAATTTGTGGTGGTAGATGACATCGATGTCATTATGACTGGCTCTCATGAAGCTGCAATCTCGCCATGAATCCAACGATTATGTCAACAGGTCAGGCCACGATCAAAAACTTATGAAGTCGAAAACAGTCTGTGTTTGTTGATTTTTTTTAATAGGTCTTACTAACGCAAGCACAACAATTCTAGAGCACATCATCTTCCTTCTGTCTGTCGTCATGCCAACGATGCATTTTCTTTGATCAGCAATAACAATAGCAGCTCCTAGATCTAGGGTTTTGAATTTAGGGTAGTCTGATTTTAGGATTTAGGGTTTTTTGTAGTATTTTAAATTAGGGATTGAGTTGATAAATTTTTTTAATAAAGATATTATTTACTAGTAAATACTTATAATTACAATTAAATATAGTATTTACTTATAAGTAAGAAAATTTACTAGTAAATCCGGTATTTTTAACTATATTAATTTTTATATTTTATTTAATAAATTCAGTATTTAATTATAAATATTAGTATTTATTTGTAAATATTTACTAGCATATTTAACAACATGACATTCTTATTTTTATTAAACACCAGTAAATCTAATATTTATTTGTTAATAAATCTGCATATTTATAAATAAATCTGAATAATTTTTAGGCTTCCTAAGAAATATTACAAGATCATTTACTAGCAATATATATTTACTTATCATAAATAATTGATTTACATATAGAAAATTAAATAGTTATGGCACCAAATTTACAGGTGTAAATTCGAATATTTACCTGCAAATCCATAACTTACTTTAGTTTTCATAAATAAATTTGAGTATTTATAGGTAAATATTAATATATACCTGTATACTTTAGTTTTCAATTTTACGTATTTTTAGATAAATCTCATTTTTTAACTTAAAATATGTGTTTAAGGAATAAAAAATAAAATAAGGTGATGTTTGGGAAAAAAATTTCATTTTAATTTTATTCAAATACAATACAATTTTATACCAAACACAAATTTTGTAACAGTGCTACGAAAACAATTACTATTCAAAATATTTTTAAAACAATCATATCAACTTTTTAACACTACTTTTACCAATCACATCAACTTCATTCAAACACACATTTCATTTAAATACAAAACAAATACTTTTTAACCAAATACAACATTCAAAAAACAAATTTCATTCAAATACAATTAAAATGTAATGCGTTTACCAAATGCCTCCTAAATCTTGTTAATTAGACCTTGTAAATCCAATATTTACAGTATTATTTTCATTAATAAATCCAGTATTTAAGGTAAATCGAATACATGTGTAAATCTAAATATTTACACGTAAATTCATTACTTACTTTAAAGTAAAACACTTATCCTCTAAATAAACACATATCTTCTAAATAAAATATGTATTTACTAAATGAAAAAAAAAAAACTTATTGACAAAATCCAGATATTTACTTAAAATATTAAAAACTATAATTTTTAGGACAAGAAATTAAAAAGTCTATCTCCTTTTCTTTCTCTTCCTGAGTATGAAAAAAGGTTGTAGCGTTTGGCTAGAGCTTTGCACCACCTCTGGGCATGTCACTAGGCTTCTAATCTTAAAGTTCAATTTCTGGACTCGTTTTGACATTGGCTTTTTGGAGATGGGGGTTATGTATGGAGTGGTGCATCTATTGGGTGGGTCTAACCTGTCTTAGAGTTGGGCTATCCTTTTAGGATGGCCCAGCTAAAATCTGACTTTCTTTCGGTAGCTGATAGCTTGCTACTGGTGGATCGTTATTTTGTTTTGTTATATAAGGGCGTTGATGTTTTTGCCCATTTGGTGCACATTTTTGCTTTTTTTTTTTTTTTTTTTTGTGTTTTTGCTTTAGAAATAATGGAGGCGATGCCCTTCGTTTGTGTCTCCCACCTGTTTGTAATTGTTATGGTATATAATTTCTGACTAAAGTTCCCTCCATACGATGGTGTATGTGCCCCCCATTACATGGAGATTAGTCTGGGTTGACTAAGCTAGCCCATCAATTATTTTGATGTTATTTAACAAGCAATGATCGAGTTTGAAATTGGGAGAAGAGATAAATAAGTCAAAATTGAACCTTATTAAAAAAAATAGCAGAAAAAATTTAAACTGTTAGTAAATAGCATATTTTTGGTAAATCATAATTTATCACAATCTATAATTCCAAAAATACCCCTTTATATGTAAATTTCAGTAAATTCATTTGGTAAGTCACTTTTTAATTTGGTAAATCATTAATTTATCGATTTTGACAAATTTTGATAAATTTATTTAGTAAATCACTTTTTAATTTAATAAATCATTAATTTATCGATTTTGATAAATTTTGATAAACTTATTTGGTAAATCATTTCATAAATCATTAATTTACCATGTCGACAAAAAACTCTTGATTTTGTAAATCATTAATTTACCGATGTAATTAAGTGTAAATTATTGATTTACTGGTATAAATTCTTAATTTTATAAATTATAATTTACTATTTGATCAAGATTTATCATGTAAATTATTTATTTATCGTGTAAATATTAATTTACTAATTTGTAAAAAAATCCCAAATTGAACAATCCCTAACCCTAGATTCTAAATTGACCCAAACCCTAGCACTTTACCTCAAAACCATTAATTTAACATGTAATTTATTAATTTACTAATTTTTGTAAATTATTATTTACGAATTTTGCAAAACAGTCTAAAAAATTGTATAAACCTTAACTTTAGCCCCAAAAATTGTCTTAAACTCTAAACCACCCAAAAAATTCACCAAAAAAACAGCTACCATACTTCACCGTTACCGTCATTCTTGGAGGCGTCGTAGTTCTTGGAGACACCATCGTCATTGTCAACGTTCTCAGATATTAGTTACCGACCTAAGGTTTGTTTAATTACAAGCTTCTAAGATCTGGATTTCGCAAGCTTGTCACAACGGCGACTTGAAAACCCCGTCGATTCATGGAATTTCAGGACCATTGGATTGAATTGAGTTACAATCTGGTCAGAATCGTGACTTTCCACTTGGGATCTCTTCCTTTCTAACGAGATCTGGCCGAATTCATACAAATTTGATGAAAAGCCACAGCAATCTTATCACCAGGCTACATCAACACTGCCACATATCTGTTCAACTTGCAAATTGAAGCCAAAAAACAACAATCCCAGATGGTGTTGGATTTAAAGCCTCCAACAATATGCCACGTGTTCGAGGTTAGATCTAATTATCAAACTCTAGCGTGAGCTGAGATTTGTAAAGATCAATCGAGCTTGTAATATCTCGATTTTTTGACGAGTTTATGAAGGTCCGATCATTGCAAGCTTGCAATCTTATATCGATCAATCCATCAGAGATCATGACTGAGAATGATAGAAGCAACAATCGCTACTGATATGATGACTGGAACGACGGAAAAAGGGGGCGATGGAGAGAGTGATACTTGGAGCAGAGAAAGAGAGGAGAAAGAAGGAAGAGAGAGAAATTGGTTAGTTTTTGGGAAAATATAAAAAATATAGGTTAAAAACATATTTTAAGGGTAAAATAGAAATATTATCTGTATTAAAATTAGATATGTTATAAATTTTTTAAGGTTTCAAATTTTGTTATTTATTTCTAAAGCACGTAAAAAATGACCTATTTTCTATAATTTCTCTTTAAAATTTATGTGTCAAACTGGCCTTTTCTAGTTTGAGTTTAGTATTTGTATTTACTTTTTTACTATATTAATTTTTATTTGGTGGATCCAATCTATTTAGATTAAACTCCTTTATATTTGAGATCGTTTATATCTTGTATATTTTGTATAATGTGATATGAAATTTTCCATTTACAAAAAATATTAAAAAACTAATGTAGGCCGCCATTTTTTTTTTTACGAAGCAAGCCCCAATTTATTTAAAATCATAATTGTACCCCCCAAATTTGAGCTAGTTCACCGCAAACGCCGACGACGGAGGCGGCGACAGAGGGACTTGTGGCCGGAGAACAAGCTGCGTGAGGCAAAACTCGATAAACCCCCCTTGAAAATTAAAAAAATAAAAAAAAATTTGCCAAAAATTCACTCTCTCCTCCTCCCTCTCTCTCTCTCTCTCTCTCACTCTCTCCCCTCCTCCTCCTCCCTAGCTCTCTTCTTCCTCGATAACGAAGATTACTGCAAAACCTAGCCACCAGTCTGGTAATTTTTTCCCTCATTTCTTGTCGATGTTCATGCTCTAGTAGGTTTCGATTCTTGGTTTATTTCTGCGTCTCCAAATTTAGGGATCAGTAAATTGTTTCTTTTTCAACCTGATTTTTGTTAATTTTTCTGGTATTTTATTTTTTAATTTATAGAACTCTGATTCAGTGAACTTTAAGCATTTTTTTAGCTGATTTTTCATTCTTTTATTGTCTTTTCGTTATTATAAGCTCAAAATATGTTTAATTTTCCATTTCTGCTTATGAATTTGTTGGTAATTTGCAGGTCTCAATGCTTTATTTTGCTTGAAATATTACTGTTAAAAGGAACTTGCATTATTAGGCATGTTATGTGAATCTACAAATTCTCCATCAACTGGCAATATTTCATAGTAGTATACTTTAGTTGCGGTTCACAGAAAAAAAAAAAAATTTTTTTTCTCTTCCTGTAACTAATTTTGTTTTCGTTGCCTGTGATGAGAGAGAAAGAAGGGTGTAGTAGCTTTTGTAGAATTTGATGAGAGAGAGAGAAGAGAGGGAGCGAGGGAGGAGAGAGAGAAAGAGAGAGGGAGAGAGAAAGAGGGGAAGAGAAGGAGAAGAGAGAGAGAATTTTTATTCAAAATTTTATATTTTTTTAATTTTCAAGGGTATTTTTATTATTTTAATAATCAAAATTGAATATTAGCTGGGAAAAGGTATATATTTGCTTATTAAGTAAACTATGAGGGTATATAAATGAAAAATTCTAAAATATATGATGTACTCTTTGAATAAATGCAAAACATATGGTATAAATATGTAAATAACCCTATATTTATTTATGTTCGATCTTCCTCAAAAACTGACATCTAAAAAGTCTTACATCGCTAGTTTATTAAGCCCTCTCCTCATGTGTACTTATATAAGAACTGGAATAACCTGCCTTTAGATAGAAGTTCTCAAGAGGCCTATTTGATTGAGCTTTCTTGAGTTGGACTTAGATTGTTTTTTTATTTAATGAGTCATGTCTATGTGAACTCCTTAATTAAATGATAGTATTTTGGTTTTGATTTAACCATTTAGTTCGCACTATAATTCTTGATACAAACATGATCCAATAACATTATTTGTCAATCTTATAACTTTTTCCATTGTGAAAAAACCGTCTTGCACTTTTACGTCGTAAAACAAATTGTCAATCCTATAACTTTTTATTTGTGAAAAGACCATCTTGCCCTTTCATGTCATATAAAAATTTATGTGCAACTCAAAACAAAACGCTGTGTGGGTTGCTTGTGGTTTTGTCTGTGTTGTGTGGGAAAAAATCCTAAAGCCAAGAGAATTGTGCAGAGAATCTTGGAGAAAAATGGAGGTTTCTTCAGTGACTCTCGGACCATTGTCATGTTCATTATTATTCCAAGCTCCTAAAGCTGTCGCTTCCAAAGACCGCATTTCTTTTCTTTCGCTTGTTCCAAATTTGAATTTGAATTCGACTTCAAATGGATGTTTCTCCAAGCTAAACTTAAAAGGTAGAACTTGTTTCTGTTTTTCTTCAAGTGACTTTTGGCCAAATATTAAGAGGTCAATTTAGTGTAATTATGTTTTTGGTTGGGGTATACTGTGAATTAAGGTTATCTCTAATGTATATGTATGTGTTGATGTCAATGTTATATTTTTTTTATAAAAGAAAAAAAAAAGTTTGAGAAATAGTGTATTTGAGATTTGTGCTCTAATGTATAATGCTATTTCTAATACTATATCTACCATTTGTCATTATCATTAAGTTTTTAAATTTATTAAAAACAAAGTTTTAGTATTTAAATAATTTAAAAATGAAAAAACTGTCATGAGTATCAATGAATAAAAATCAAATGCCAAATTTTAACATTGGCTATACTTGGTGAGAAATTTATCACTAAATTTAGCATATTACAAATTTGACATCGAAGATAGCTCTCTATTAGAGAGTTTTTTTTTTTTTTTTTTCATCTAGGAGCTAAAATTTACTGTTGGTTCTTCAATTTAGCACTCCATTGGAAATGCTCAAATGCATTAAGTTTGCTTAATTAGCATGGATTAAAGGAAAATTAATGAAAGAAAATCTGCTGAATCAAATGATATGTGGTATATAGGGCGGTGGGGGTGGGGGTGGGGGTGGGTGTGTGTGTGTGTGTTTTTGTGTTTGTGTTTGTGTTTGTGTTTTTTTTTTTTTTTCAGCTAGATTTAGGCATTTGTATTCCTCGAATCAAATGATGCTAAGGAATAATAAATATTGACCTTAAAGTTTTATAATCAAGATATCGTAAGAGAAATATTATTTTGATGGACTATGTTGATGATATCCTTTCTATGGATTACTTGTGAAGTTCTGTTGATTGTATTTTCTGCCCCACTTTGATCATTGTTGTGGAGTACTTGGTTGTCGTTTGGTGGCAAAACCAGTTAAGCTGCAACGGTCGCGATTCTTTCTTGCTGCTGCTGCTGTTGTTGTGGGTGAGACAAATGCAGTGCCAAGTAATTTTAGTGAAGGAAAGTCATCGGATTCCGGTTCGTTAGATCCCTCTTTGAGCAAAAACTCTAGCACAAATGGTGAAGAAAGAGACAATGTTGGGCGCTTGGATGACCAAAAAATGATCAGAGTATGTGACAAGCTGATCGGGGTTTTCTTAGTCGATAAGCCTACTCCGACCGATTGGAGAAGATTGTTAGTTTTCAGCAAGGAGTGGGACAATATCCGGCCCCATTTCTATAAAAGGTGTCAGGAGCGAGTGGATAGTGAAGAAAATCCTGGGATGAAATATAAACTGCTAAGGCTAGGACGGAAACTCAAAGAGGTGGAGCTCGCATTTTTGTTTGCTTCCTCAGATGTTTAAGTTTGTTGTTATGGTATCCTGGAATTTAACTACTCTTCTGCAGGTTGATGAGGATGTGCAGAGGCATAATGAACTTCTTGATGAAATAAAGCGGGCACCTGCAGCAATAAGTGAAATTGTTGCCAGGCGTCGCAAAGATTTCACAAAAGAATTTTTCATTCATCTTCATACTGTAGCTGAATCCTACTTTGACAATCCGACAGAGCAAAATGGTGAGACTGGAATTTTTAATCTTTTAATTTAGTAATGACTAGTAGTTTGCTAAAGATGCTCCCAGTGATAGGGAGACCAACAGTAAATACTGGTCATTTTATATATGACATACAGATGGCGGGCATTTCTTTGAAACGGTACATTTTGGACTGAATGTGATAAAATTTGTTTATTTCTGTACCACTAGCTTTGGCAAAGCTTGGGAATACATGCTTGGCTGCTGTACAAGCTTATGATGCCGCAACTGAAAGCGCTGAAGCACTGAATGCCGCAGAGTTGAAACTACAAGATATCATCAGCTCTCCTTCTTTAGACGCTGCCTGTAGGAAGATAGACAATTTAGCTGAGAAAAACCAACTAGACTCGGCATTGGTGTTGATGCTCACAAAAGCTTGGTCAGCTGCTAAGGAGTCAAATATGGTGAAAGACGAGGTAGGCAATAGCTTTGCTCAAGAAGCTCATCTCCATCTGACATTCAAATGTCTGTGTAAGTTTTTGTTGAATCTGATAAACCAATAGCCTACCAGAATTTTGTGAACACGGAAAATCCAGAAATTTCCTAAAGACATTTCAGTTACTTGGTGTTAAATTACTGCTAATGGTTGCTTCCTTTTTTTTCTCGTCTGGATAGGTTAAAGATGTGTTGTATCACTTATACATGACTGCAAGAGGCAATCTCCAAAGGCTAATGCCAAAAGAAATTCGAATACTGAAACATCTTCTCACAATTGAGGATCCCGAGGAGAGACTGGGTGCGCTAAATGACGCTTTTACTCCAGGAGAAGAACTTGAAGGACAGGATGTTGATTGTCTCTACACGTATGCATTTGAATCTCAATGCTCTTGACTATTTAAGTGGTTGTTCAAAATTGTTGTGTCGGTAACATAACTAAGTTAAAAAATAAAATAAAATAAAATGAACAGCTACTTTTCTAAGCTCAATTTTGTATTTACTTGTTTAAATGTACTTTTTTGTATATGTTTTATTTGATTTTTATGGTCTAATAGAACTCCGGAGAAGCTTCACACCTGGATAAAGACGATTGTGGATGCTTACCATTTCAGCAGTGAAGGCACCCTCATCAAGGAGGCTAGGGACCTGATGAATCCGAAGATCATTCAGAAACTTGAGGAATTGAAGAAGCTGGTCGAGACCAAGTTCATGTAAGAGATGTATATCTTGTACCTCCCAGATAATTTCTCACTTCTTCCAAAAGCCAATAAAGACAAACCCAATATTGGGATCCAAGTTGCTTAGTTTTGAGACAGCTGTTAATTAATGTTAAAGCGTAATACCACACATTCATAAATAAATTAAGCGGTAACCTTCAGATTTTCAATTTTGGTCTGTTTTCTACTATTTTCATGGCTCCTCTATATTTCAATTCTGGAGAAGATGTAACCCACTGATGCAGGGGAATATCAAGTTTTAGGAATTTAGTGCCAAAGTGATATCATTTCAGCACAGTGCCCATTTGTTTTGGTTTGTTTGTTAGCTTTCACTATGGCGTTTATATTTCCATAAATAAGCTTGTGTCGTTTGTTCCTAGGATTGCAGAGTATGAGAACCTTAGGTTTCATTTGCGAGAGGCGGACTAGAATATTGTAATTTTCAGCAGCTTTGCTTTCTTCCCTAGCTGAGAGAGCTTGTTAATGGAATTTATTTGAGATTTGGCTCAAAGAAGTCCAAATTCTCTGCGTTATCAACTCTTGATCTTGAGTTTTATACACTTCCAAAGTCACCTTCTTTCACTCATTCTGGAAGAACAAGCCACATCAGTTTCTGTCAAACACTTTTGGCACTTAATGCTGGCTTCGTCTCTGTTTAACTTTTCAGGTCAGTCCCATTTTATATTGTGCTCAATTTTCCTTGGGTATTACCCCTTTTTTTTTCCCAGATCGATGTGACTTGGCCTGAAATTGTGCTTGCACATGAAAAGATTGGCTGGAAACTATGACACTATTTTACATGGTTTTTAGTTTGGTAATCAAGAACGATATTATGCATTCATATTTCCTTAATTTGCAAGCACTCATGTTAAGTAAATATGTTTATTCGATCATTTAACTGCTGCAGTATGGCTCATCGGTATTTTCTTACCGATAACCGGCATTACCCCTTCTACTTATAGATGAAGGTGATCAAATCTCATTGGTTGATCTCAATCAAGTACCTCCTGGTCCCGCTCTACGTCTATTCATTGTTTTTTATCTGCACCAGATTGGTGACAACATATCAATATCTGTCTAGTTTCATTGTGAATTTTCAATGGAGGAATTTCATTTCGTTTGTTTGTTTGTATGTATGTATGTCTGGCAGGCAAATTTCAGAGCAAGATTTGGGTGTTGGGATTATTTTTTTTTTTTTTTTTTTTTGCCACTGCTGCAGTACTGCTTCCGGTCCACTAATACTTAGTTTAGATACTATATTATCCAATTCTTTTTCTTGATGCTGCATCCACATGATGATAATGTCTTTGAGTTGGTTTCTCATGGGGTGTTTGTATTTGGCCCTCAATATCTTCACAGTGATGATATTCTTGTGGAGGCCTTTTCGCTGGGACCATGAGCTTGGATCCAGACAGTCATTTGGTAGAAGAAATTAAATGTTTACACCATATCATAAAAAGCTTCATTAGATCTTTGCTGAGGCCTTTTTTTAATTAAAAAAAAAAAAAGAAACATTTAATGTTCTAATCCCAGTTTTTGCAGCTTTAAGTTCTGGAAACGAAAATTCTTCAGAATGATTTTTTTTTTTTTTAATTGTAATACATTAAGCTTTGAGGTAGTATATGCAATGTTGTGGTCATATTGTAATTGCATTTCTTCTTGTTTAGTTATTTATTTTTCAGATTGTATTTCTTAAAGCCCTTCAGGCGTTCTCGGAGTGTCTAATTTTTAAATTCGTGGATCAAACGAATGACACAGCAAGAAAACAACGAAATATATATAAATATATATATATTTTTTAAAAAGGTCACTTCTTTTTTTTTTTTTTTGATAAAGGGAAATGACTCGTTAATCTCGCTTTTGGCTCCCATGGTAAATGACTATCATTAATATACTATAAAGAGTTTCATAAAGCTAGTTAGTTATCTGTCATGTAAAAGAGACTAAAAAAATATATTTTAATTACTCAAAAACGAAATAAAAATACACCAATTCCTTGAAAAATAAAATAAAATACTTGAAAAATGTAAAACCAAACTTGTGTTATTTTTACACTCAAATCTCATTATTGCCAAGATTTTTTTTTTTTTTTTTTTACATTTTTTAAAATTTTGATGTAGATCTTGCATCTGCTCACAGAATGTGGGATTTGGAGAGCAAAAGCCTTTTAAATGTCATTTGTTTCCGAGGAAGAAAAAAAAAAAAAGAGGGGGGATTTTACAATTTTTACTCCCAACATAAGAGCTCTATATATCTAATAATAACAGTATAACCCAAAAAAAAAAAAAAAAGGCCGTACACTCACCTACTAAATAAAAAAGGGTAAAACTCAGCCATATTTCTCTTTAACAATCCGCTCATTCTTGTGTACAGACGAAACCGAACCGTCGAGCTCATCGCCAAGCTTCTTCTTCGTCAACCTCATCCTCAAGAAGAGCAAAAGAATCACGGCGTTGAGCACAGAGTTGCAGACCCAAGCGCCGATCCCGTTGCACCCTCCTCTGAGAATCAAATGCAGGTGAAGAACCCCCAAATGGCAGACCAGGTTGAAGCAGAGCAGCAACACCTGGCAGTTCACCACGAACACCGGCGCGCGGGCTCCGGGGAGTCCAATCTCGGTCCAGAACCGGTACGCATAGACGACGGAGTAGATCAGGGTCGTGACGAGAATGGCCAGAACCTGAAATGACTGCGAGAATTCGAGCCACAAAAACGACATGACGATGAGGACCGACTGGTTAAAGAGGCGGAGGGGGCTGAGCCTCCGGCGGCGGACGACGGCGAAGAAGGTGCGAAACAGGTGGAGGAACCGCGAGAGGTAGAAGGCGTACGACCAGAAGAACACGCGCCCCGTGGGGCGCGTGCCGAGCGGGAAGCAGAGGAGCCACTGGACGGGGTTGGTCCTCGAGCGCCGCCACAGCCACCGCGTGTCGGATATCTCGGCGGCGGCGGAGAGAAGGGTTCCGAGGAAAATGACGGTGCAGATCAGGCACATCACGAGGCTGTGGATGGCTGGGATGGGCCCGAGCCGGATGGGCCGTCGACGGCGGCCGAGGACGAGGGAAGGGAAGGTGTTCAGGAGGAGGTGGAGAGTTACGGCGGCGGTGATGTAGACTGCTATCGCTCCAATGAGGAACGACCACGTGGAGCCCCATGATTGGGTGGGGCTCCACCTGAACGCCACGATTCTTGGGTGCTCCGATAGCCAGTACTTGATCTTCTGCATTGTGGATAGTTCGTCGTACATTTTTTTTTTTTTCAGCGTCCGGTGTGATTAAAACGAGAAAATGTGGGATTTCTTTCACGTAATCGCGATATTACTTTTCGAAGCGTCTGTTTTTTTTTTTTTTTATCTTTCAATTTTTGAAAAAAAAAAAAAAGATGAGAGCTTTGAATTTTCTGAGTTCGCAAAGGAAAATTCAATTTATGCTACGAAGAGACTGGCTGCCATTTATGAAGGTCAAAGGATTATAAAAGGGCCAGTAGCATGTTAACGTGTTGTTGGGACTTGTATTAGATGGGAAACAATTCTTACGAAAGTATATAAATACGTTCTTCCAGAAGCAATCGAATAAGGTCAGCCGAGGACCAAAATTTTTTTTTTTCTTATTAAGCATATAAATAAATTCTTCTAGAAGCAATCGAATAAGGTCGGCTGAGGACCAAATTTTTTTTCTTATTATTATTATTATTATTATATATTTTTCAATCTTCAAAGTTTTGTATAAAATATGTTCAAGACACATATCTTGACAATATGAGATCTAAGGTACATTTAGATTTAGTCGCATTTGGAGTTCGTCAAGTAGTAAAAAAAGAAATTGTAATTAATAAATTTTAACTAAGTCAGATTTATGTTTTTGATACAATGCGAGATAAAACCAACATCCTCTCAAATCCAAGCCCTTATCCACCCGTTTGACTATAATGGTCATAAGCAAATATGTAAATATATTTGTTTCATTCGTTAATCGTCACCTATTAAGCAAAGTTTCGAGAATAAGATTTTTTTTTTTTTTTTTGCAAATATTGCTTATTGCATCTAGAAGCTGAAAATTGAAGGTGTGTAAAATGACAGTCTAACGTGTGACTACTGATATATATATATATGTATATATATAGACACACATATATAGATAAGCTCTCTTATTCGTCATTGATGATGTTTTGTATGGGCAAAGCTTT
Source organism: Antiaris toxicaria (assembly GCA_035233585.1). NCBI lineage: Eukaryota > Viridiplantae > Streptophyta > Magnoliopsida > Rosales > Moraceae > Antiaris > Antiaris toxicaria. Next base: position 24,231,049 of record CP141160.1, on the reverse strand, counting down.
CGCAATACATGATCAATTGCAACAGTTATAAGTGATTATAAGCTTTGTTTTTTTTTTTTTTTTTGAGTTGGAATTCTTATCGGATATGTATGACTAAGTTTGTCAGTCCACTTTGTTATTCTCGAGCAAATTCATTCGTAGAAGTGCGTTGTCTTTGATTGCATCCCCATCAAGATATATGGAAGAAAATGGCGTCGGTCCTGTTTTTGTATCGAGGGTTTGGTTTTATTAATTTCTTTCCAGAAGATAATAATTCTAGAAACTGGGTATGTTCAGATGCTCGGAAGGAAAGCGACACAAGTCTGAGTAAGACAAACATATATACGCACCGGAGCTCTCCTGTACGGTAGCAGTATGGAATGATTGTTGCAACCATTTTTTTTTTTTTTAACAACTAGCTGCTGTTGATGTAATATTTTTGGATGATCCTTTATATTAACAATTTTAGTAGTCCGAAAGTTATATATAAATGAACTGATAGTTATTTATTTGATTATTAGATAGGATAGTATATATATATTATAGAGGGTAAAATTTATTAGTAATATATTAAAGGTTCGTTTGGTGAATGCATTGCATTTGCATTGCGTTTGAATACAATGCATTGAATGCAATTTGTATTTGGAGAAAAAGTATTAGTATTGCATTTGAATGTAATGTGTGTTTGGAGGAAAAGTATTTGAATTGTATTTTAATAATAAATATATGATGTGATGGGTAAAAGTAGAGAGAAAAAAAAGAGAGAGAGAGAATATATGATAAAATTAATAAAAGTAATAGAAAAAAAGGAATAATAAATAGTGATTGTGTTAGATTTAAAATGTAATGTGATTGGTATTTAAATGAAATGTTTTTGTATTTGGGGGAAAATTGCATTGCATTTAAATGTAATGTCAAAAAAATGCTTGTCCCAAACACCTACTAAGAGTCAATAATAATTTACTTTTGACATAATAATAAGAACAGAATCTGATTCTGATTAATCGTATTATAATTTATTATGTAAAAGTAAATAAAATACATAAAATAAATAAATACACAAATTTTTGCTTAGTCAACTCTTAATCTTAATGTTGGAGTTAAGTTCTTTGTGGTGCTTGGTTTTCACTATATGTGTGAGAGAAATAGTACAAGAGAGCGTGAAGAAGCTTTAGGGAGAGAACAATAGTGGAGAATTTCATAATTGCAGAGAATGTGAAGTGTTTTGGCCGCTGTATCCGTTTAGAACTCATCTTTAGGATAAGAGCCCTCAGTGTGTAGAAATTAATTCATGTTGCTACTTAGTTTCCTATTTTGAATTGAATTTTTCTTTTCGAATTTGAGTCAACTTTCCTTGTCTTAAATAAACTCAACTTTCGTTACAAAATTCATATTCTTAGAGGTCGGAGAAAAGCTTGTTCTTTGAGTTGGATCTTTCTAAAATTTTTGAGTCGACTACTCCGTTGCTGGTTGGTATAATCATGTTTTTTTGCCATAATATTCAAAACTTGTTATTAAACAACGGATTCTAAAGCCAATAGTTCAAAAGGTGCAGAATTCAATTAATTCTTCTATCCTCCAGTATAAAAAATAAAAAATAAAAAATAAAAGCTGAAAACGACAACAAGTTCATAACGTTATATATATATATTTATTGAAAGAAACAATAAGAGCTTGGAAGCAAGATATTAACATTAAGATCAACTTCCTAGCTAAAAAATAAAAATAAAAACTAGAAGAAAGCGACATGCACCTTAACAAACGATTGTAGCATCGATAAATGACTTGACCAAAATAGTAATAAAATAATTAATAAAACGACATCAAATAAGGAACGACAACAAGATAAAACGACAAAGATTTCAAGAAACGTCATAACTGAAAAACAAAACATCAACTGCGCAAACGTTTTCAACTACAAATGTTGAAACTCAAAATAACAATAACGTCAATAAAAGATAACGTTTAATAGCAACAGTTACCTCAAAGAGGATATTAATAAGAGAACGACAAGAAATTATATAACGACATAATGGATAAAGGGATCTAAAGCAACCAAAATGACATGAAGATGCGACGCAAAAATGACGTCAATTTGAATACGGCTAAGCAAATAGACGACAAGGAGATCAAGAAACGATGCAAGTTAAAGAGCAAAACAAACAGACATTTTTACATCAACTTCAAAACGACCGAGCCTAGAGTGTCATCAAATTATATAGCGGAAGATGATAGTAACCTCGGAACCGACGTTGTTATGAAAACAAATAAGTATTTAAAATAAGACGTATTAACTCATAATAAAACGACATGTTAACAACAAGTTTTGTAAGAAATAACGACTAAGAAACAGTGTAAAAATGCAACATTAACTAAAAAACGACATCATTTTTTCTCTTTCGAAAACCAACATCAACTTGAAGCTAGGGAACATGGAAACATCATTGTCGTTTCTCCGTCACAGTAACCAAAGCACCGACAATTTATTAAAAAAAAAAAAACTAAACCACCGACATCATTTAAAAAAAAAAATTTGACATCAACACTAAAATGATGGATTTTCAAAAAAAAAAAAAAAACGACGAGGGTTTCATCAGGCGACATCGTTTCCTTTATTTTATTAATATATCCTCACTTTGTTTTTGTTATTTTATGTATTTGATCCTTTCTACTGCTAATCTTACACTATAACATACAAAAAATAGAGGTGTAATATGATATTTATATGTTTAAATATGTTAAAGATAAAATTTGTGTTGTTATAACTGCTTAAAATTGTTATTATAAAAAAAAAACTAAATATAATGTTATACATTCCATTTTTACATATTATATTATACATTACATGTATGATTAAGAATACATCTGTACATAATAATATATAGAAAGGGGAATAGTTTTTGAGAACTTCTGTACTTTTACCCTTTTACCTTAAGGGGGCGTTTGGTAAACGCATTGCATTTTGATTGTATTTGAATGAAATTTGTTTTTTAATGTTGTATTTGGTTGAAAAGTATTTGTTTTGTATTTGAATGAAATGTGTGTTTGGATAAAAAGTATTTTAGAATTGAAAAGTTGATGTGATTGAAAAAAGTAGAGATAAATAGTGGAATTGAAAAGTTGATATGATTGTTTTAAAAATGTTTTGAATAGTAATTGTTTTCATAGCACTGTTGTAAAATTTGTGTTTGGTGTAAAATTGTATTGTATTTGAGTAAAATTAAAATTGAATATTTTCTCCAAATGCCCCCTTAGTGTGAGTCAAATGGTTTAGTTGTTCTTCACGTCTTTTTAGTTCTGTAACACCTCACGTATCTATGTACGTGGAGAAGGTAATTTTGTACTTAGACTTAGCCCTCGTCTTTGGGACAAGATTTTAGTATCTCTAAAACTAATTTTTTTTCTAACACTCTATCACTTTTCACTATTTATATATTCAAAAAATTACAGTAAACTCCAAACTTTAAAAGTCTATAATTTTGTATATATAAGTTCAAATGAGATATTTTTTTTTATAATTGCATAGAATTTGGATAGGAACAAAATAATATCCATATTGATTTTTTTTCTTAAAAAAAAAATTAAATTTTTAAAATTTTATATTTTTTCACTTCAAACAATTTTTTCCACCCAAACACATTTTTCCAAAACAACTATTTTCCCAAAAAAAAAAAAAATCTCTAAAACCTCACTCAAACTCCCCCTTAGTTTTGACTTTTATACTAAAATGGTTACACTTCAAAATTTTTTTCTTTTGTTTGTAAGCACTTTTATTAGTTGCATTGTTTTTAGAATCAAGGTTGTTCTTTTTATTTTTAAATAACCCATTAAAATATTTGTTCGCCAACTTTCTCTTTTAACGTCATATCTTCTCAATTCATTTCAAATATATCTTATTAAATTATTGTTCCTAATTTATTATTTAATGCATTTTTGGTCACATTATACCGCTATTTGCTAGTTTTTCATACAATCCTTTAAAAATATATATAAATTTTTTAAAGTATGATCCTAAAATTTATCTTTTTAATTAATTATCCTTGAGATAATTTTCTTTGTTACTTCTTTTTTTCTAATTAACTACTGCTTCGAAGCTGAGATGAAAAGAACAACAGCTCCAAAAATTTTTGTTCTTTAACCTTTCAAGAACACTTGTCCAAATTTTAAGTGTATTCAATTTTCTATCTACATTTTTTTAGACTATATATATTAGATTATGAATATAATTGATAAAATTATAGTAGCATATTGACTTAGAGATAAAAAGAGAGACAACAAAAACACAAAAAAAAAATTTTTTTTTTTGAGAAAATCTTTTATTTTGATGACAACAACTAGACACCGCATACTACATTTAGATAGCAGAACCTATTTTATTGGGATTCTTAGCACAAATATCCCTACTTATGAACTTCAAATTAAAAAAAAAAAAAAAGCTAGCAGAATTATGCTGAACAATAATCAAATGATGTAAACAAATTAATAAATTGAATTAAAAATACGTTTGTATTTTAATTTTTAATTCTTGATATTGTTCTGAAATATATAGAACGATTGTTTAGGGGATAATAATTTATTTAATTCTACCCAAATTTAAATATAGAAGTATTATAAAAAAAATTATAAATTTTGTTGAAGAAATATTTCACAAAAGATCATAAACAAACCTTAAAAATTATTTAATAATTACCTAATTATTATTTACAAAGATTAATTTTATCTTATAACTCTTTCTATGCTTTCCAAGTACAAACATTACAACATAATATAATAAGAAATAATTTCATATTTTATATTGGTAGATGTAAATTTATAATTATTCAAAATCGGAGTCTAACTTTAATTTATATTAGCATATATATATTTGTTTCTATATATTCATAATTTAAATTATATATTTCTTTGTATATATATTTGGCATATTCAATGTAAAATTCTTTTGAGTTTTGTTATTAAGAGAGACCGTGCCTTGGGCACGTTCCCATATACTAGTTGCCAGTCACGAGTTTGTTTTGCATTGCTATGTATTTTCAGTTTCAATTCGGACTTGTTTCTTGCGTTTTAGAATGGTGGAAAGAATAGAAAAGTTTGAGTCCTACGACATGGTGCTTTTTCTTCTCTTAAAATTAAATAGAACAAGTCTTTTTAATTACAAGTTCCAACGGTATAAAAATTTTAAGATAAATATTTATAAATTAAATCAGCTAAAAACTAAAAATAAAGAGCTAAATAATATAGTTGGAGACTCTAATTTAATATTATAGCATAATTTTTAAAAACTAATAACAAATAACATAATTATATTAATTACAAATAAATATATTACAAATAAATATACTGAAATAACCCCTACAACTCCTCCCATCTCCTCTGCTGTGATTCTCTCTCCTTGATATTGTCGATGTTGGCGTGCGAACCAACATTGACGACAAATGGCATTAAGATGCGCTTCGTCAAGATCTGCTCAATCTGGTGACGTTTAGTGACCAACAAAGATTGATCTTGCGAGATCTTTATTGTGGTAGCCTTACGAACTTGTTCATAGAGGCAGTTTTCTCTGAAGAAGTCATCAATTTAGGAAGAAGATGCCTATTAATATGTACACATGAATCTATTATTTATCACAAATTGTAGGGGGTGCTTGATAAACACATTACATTTTGATTATATTTAAATATAATTTATTTTTTAAATGTTGTATTTGGTTGAAAAGTATTTGTTTTGTATTTGAATAAAATGTGTGTTTTGATGAAAAGTATTTTAAAGTTGAAAAGTTGATGTGATTGGTAAAAGTAGAAATAAATAATGGAATTAAAAAGTTGATGTGATTGTTTTAAAAAACTTTTAAATAGTAATTATTTTCATAGCACTATTGAAAAAAATTATATTTGAATGTAAAATTTTACATTTAGTATAAAATTACATTGCATTTGAATATAATTAAAATGTAAATGTTTCACCAAACACCCCCTAAGAATTCACCTAAAAATCTACCCACAAATATATACTATAATTTATCATATTTTGAAAAACCTGCTATTATATTTTAAAAGTACTCATAAGACATGTTATATGCTATATGCTATAATTTCTAGAAAAACTATCCAAGCGACCAATAAAGCATGCTCTGTCAGATTAATGAGAAATTAAGCTCACGTTTGGGCAACACATTTTTTTTATGTTGCATTTGAATACAATGTAATTTTTCTCGAAATACAAAAATATTTCATTCAAATACCAATCATATCACATTTTAAATCCAACACAATCACTATTTATTATTTTGTTTTTTTAATACTTTTTTAATTACATCATATATTTTCTCTTTCCTTTTTTTTTTTCTCTCTACTTTTACTCATCACATCACATATTCATTATTAAAATACAATTCAAATACTTTTTATTCAAACACACATTACATTCAAATGCAATGTTAATATTTTTCCTCTAAATACAAATTACATTCAATATATTTTATTTAAACGTAATACAAATACAATGTGTTCACCAAATGAACGCTAATAAGAAATTATCAGATTAATCAGATTAATTAGAAATTTCCCCGGATTAATAGGGCAAAAACATTGTATCCTTCCGTAAATCTCCCCACCCCCCACTTACAAGGCATTAACATCCCTGTTTTGTACGGGCGGATGGTGAAGGTCCAGGATCTACGGACAGAAATATGCCAGGTGGACATCTTAGTAAATCGTGCGTCTCTCGGCGCTGTGCGGGGATTCCATAACCGAGTAACACGCACAAAAAATATAGGAGAGAAACGTCAGATTATGCCTTTGGGCCAAACTCAGCCACAATTCCCTCTCCCCTTCTTCGAAATTTCTCATTTCCTCTTCTTACTTGTCGACTCCATTTTTGACTTGGGATTGTTCGTTTCGGTCCGTTTCCTTTTTCCCAGGTTGGTAATTTATCTCCTTCTATCTGTCTCTCTTCGCATTATTCAATCCTTTCATTTTTAAGTTGTGAAATCTTGATTTTGTATATTGTATGCTATTAGGAATCTACAAGAACATATTTAGAGATCTTGGGATGTTTGGATTCTTTTCTGATTATTGTCCTTACAAGCCGTCTGGCTATTGCAAAAGAAGAAAAAAATGTGATGGGATTTCATTGAAGTGGTTCCGAAATTAAACCGATCTCTCTTTTGTTCCAGTAATATTTGTAAATAATGGCTCTTCAAAGTTTCTGGGTCGCCAAATTTTTTTCAGATTTGTTCTCGAAATCTTGTTAACCAATTTTGACTTCGAAAACAAGATTTTGATTGGATTTTCCTGATAAAAAGAGGGCATTTGATCCGATCAAGAATTTTCTAATGAATTTTTCTTTGTTGGGCGTTTGATTTTGGTTGCAATTATTGACTTGGGTTAGTTATTATTTTGTTAAAAATAGGATTTTGAGGGAGGGATGGCAAGTGGGTTTGGTGGATCAACGAGCAGGCCATCCCAAGGCCCTTCTTGGTCAACCAATAACAATAACAACAACAACAACAACAACAATAACAGTGATGCTGGTAGTTTTGAGTGCAACATTTGCTTTGACTTAGCTCAAGACCCCATTGTTACTTTATGTGGCCATCTTTTTTGTTGGCCTTGCCTCTACAAGTGGCTCCACATTCACTCCCGTTCCAAGGATTGCCCGGTTTGCAAGGCCCTGATTGAGGAGGCAAAGCTGGTTCCTTTGTACGGCAGGGGAAAGTCATCTACTGATCCGAGATCTAAATCAATCCCTGATGACAATATCCCGCACCGCCCATCGGGGCAGAGACCGGAAACCGTTCCTCCCCCAGAGCCGAATCACTTTCCCCATCATGGGTTGGGGTTTATGGGAGGTTTGGGAGGGTTGGGAGGGTTTGCACCAATGGCGAGTGCAAGATTTGGGAACTTCACGTTGTCTGCAGCTTTTGGTGGTTTATTCCCGTCCATGTTGAATTTTCAGCTGCACGGTTTCCCTGATCCTCTGTATGGTGGTGCTGCTGGTTTTCCTCACGGATTCTCCAATTCTTTTCACGGTGGCAACGTGCATAGATATTATCGCCACACGGGCCAAGGACAGCAAGATTATTTCCTCAAGAGGCTGCTTCTGCTTGTTTTGATATGCGTTCTTTTTGCTCTTTTGTGGCAGTAAATTAAGAATATGCGAACACAGCTGGAATTGCTAACGGTTTCCCTAGGGTACGCGCATCTGTAAATCTGTTAGTTTATCTTTTGCCTTTATATATATATATATATTTTTCCTCCATATGTGTTTCAGGAATTAGTCCACACGATAAGTTTCTATACTTTTTGTTGGTCTCTTGGTGGCTTCGTTTGTGTTTTGCATCAGCATGTGGAATGTGGCTTTCATGTCTTCGTTATTGTATTGGGAGATCCTTATTCTCTTGACCGACCAACACACACGTACATTGAAGAAATATAGATATACAACATGTTGATGAGTTAAAAAATATGTATTTCTTAAACTCAGGAGATTAGAAGAAATGTTATATTTTAGATGGCTGCAATAATGTATACTCTTTAGCCATTTTGTTTTTGTATGGATTGTCATGATTTCACTGAACATGCTTGTTGTTGTGAATTTCTTTCTTTCTTATTACTAAATTTTTTTTTTTTTTTTGAAAAGTAACCTTTTTGTGGATTCACCTTGTTGCTATGCAATGCGTTTTCCATTTTGGTTATCATCTTCTACGGTGAAACAGGTGTAGTGGTAGTGGTTCCACTTATCACAACTCAGGGCTTAGAGCCCGCTCCCCAAATGCACCAACAATTGCAGGCACTTGATGGGACGGATCAAAATCGAACTTGAGTTGGGAGTGTGGAGAGCCTTAGGTGGACGTACCTCGATCGTTATGTCACCACCACTGGTAGGGTGGTAGTTAGTAATTATCTTTTGTGAATAGTATTGTACACGATTCTTTTGTATATGTGTATGAATGTGTCAGCTGGTTGAGTTGTGATGACCAATCAGACGGCTAGGAATTTCTGCAGTGCATTTTACATATACGTAGGCACATACACACTTACGTTCAGCTTTTCTTTAAACTCGTGTCGTTTTTTAACCATTTAATTAAAGGTTTTTCTCCACTGTTTTGCCGCTTGTCTTTTCGAAGGGCATTTTTCTTCTCGTTACATCCGTTATTTTAATGTTTAATAGTGCTTTGGTGCACATTATAAGTTGTGTGTTTGGTATAAATTTTAAGTTGTATTATATTTAAATGTAATGTAATTTTTCTTTAAATACAAAAGTATTTCATTTAAATACCAATCATATTACATTTTAAATATAATACAATAACTATTTATTATTTCATTTTTTTTATTATATTTATTAATTACATCATATATTCTCTTTTTCTCTTTTTTCTCTCTTTATTTTTACTTATCACATCGAATATTTATTATTAAAATACAATTCAAATATTTTTCATTTAAATACACATTGTATTTAAATATAATATTAATATTTTTCATCAAAACATAAATTACATTCAATGTATTACATTCAAATGCAACGCATCATTAAGTTTTCCTGTCATTTCCTTTTTCTTGTTTTTCTCTCGTTTATTGTCTTGTACTAAAGTTGTCGTTTTCAATTATTCCAGCAGTTTTTTCTTATTGTCGTACGCTTATTTATTTATTTATTTATTTTGTCCTTATACCTGTAGTCAATAATGTTTCTATTATCCTCTACTGTAGTGGATTGTCCTTTATGAACATCTCTTGTTTTCAATTTTACTTTTAAAACCTTTCAATTTTACTTTTAAGAACTTTATATTGTACTCATTTTCTCTTTTTAAGTTGTCCCGCTGCTCTCTATCGAGTTCTATAACTCTTGAAACAAGCTAGTGCGTGTTTATAATCACATGTGATACTTGTCGATATGGCCTTTTCTCAGAAAATTCGAAACAATAAACAAAGTGGGTAAGATTTGATTTCTTTCTCTACCTTAAACAAAGTCTTTACTCTGAGGGATTCTGTTCATGTTACACACATATATGCACAGAAACGATTTTTTTTTTTTCAATGAATAGTGATTTCTACCAAAAAAGTTGACTAATGAATTTAGAGGGAGGAAAAAAAAAAAAAAAAGGCAAGATTACAATGCGGCAAATGAATGAGTATTCATATGGGAGTATACGTGAACTACCATACTGAATCGTGTTTTCTCTTTGAGCAATATTAAAGGACACTAACAGTGTTAAAAACCATTAATGAATAGAAGATAATAAAGGTGATATCTTTTAGTATTTTTTTTGTTTTTTTTGTTTTATGTGATATATTTTGATTCACCCCTCAACATGAATGGCACGACACCTACAAGGAATTTAAGGGGCAGAAACAAATAAATAGCATTTACTAGTCTGTCGGTCGCAATTGTTCACATCAATAATTGTTAGTTAACTCTTGGGGAATTATTTGTCTTCTTCTGGGTTTGATAAACCACCTCAGCCTGGTAAATCATTTGCGTGGATTAATAATTGCAAGCAAGGACTTGAGCTTAGAAGTTAGACATACACAGAAAAAATAAATTCGTGTCTCAAGAAGGACAACGATGTGAATACAAAGCAAACAGTGTATCTCTATCATGTGGGAACATGCAAAACTCAAATAATGACGTGCAAAAAGAGAACAAATAATAAAACAAACATTATTCAAACTTTTGTGGTAAAATAAATATTAATTTATCCTAAATGCATCACTTTCAGATTTTCAGATTAAATACATCGGACAATGAAAGTACATGAATTTAATGAATTTTGTCGAGATAAATTGTCTAAAATATGAGTAAGTTTTTTTTCTTAAATTTGGAAGTTTAATACTACATCGAAGTATTTAAAAAAGTATTCACATGATGTAGTCCAATAGAACTAAGATAATGTGATCAGAAAGAGAAGCAGACAATGATAAAAATTTCTCCGAAAAAATTTGGGCCGATTGGCGCTTCTCTTTCGTGACAAGCTTTTTATATTTGGTACTATTTATAAGAAAGTACTATAGTTTTGTTTTTATGTAATTTTGGTTGAATTTTGGTAGAAAGCTTATATTTATAATATTCATAATATAAAAAAAATCACATTTTATGACCCAATTAATCGTCAACCTCTTGTGGTCACTAATAAAAAGGAAAGTCCCCAGCATGAAATTCCCACCCAAAATGTATTCAAAAAGGGGGTGTGTGTGTGTGTGTATATATAATATTCTTACATGTAAAATTAGAAGCTGGCTGCAGGTGGGAAATGAAAGTCACCTACCAAGACTCAAAGGCAAATTCACAATTTAAATATTCAATATTCAATAGTTCGACTCATTTCTGGTAGTTTTTTTTTTTTTTTGGGGTGTGTACTCAATTCTGATAGCTATAGACTCTAGAATGCACCAACGACGACGTTTATTAGGACGGTAATATTATACTATGAAATTGGAGTATAACAGAAAATTTTAAGGAAAAATAAATAAATTGGTGTATAATAATACACTTCCAAGAACAATTATCAATATCCTTCCAAAAGGGGTAAAATAAAAAAAATGTATAATAATACCCTTCCAAAAAGAAAATGAAAAAGAAAGAAATTGGTGCAGAAAAATATCCTTCCAAAAAAAAAATTTGTATATAATATTATGGGAGATAGCTTTCCTTAAAAAAAAAAATAAATAAATAAATAAATAAATAGGTGAATATTGTCATCATTCCAATTGTAATCGACAAAAAGGCTTGCAGAGCATGTGCATGGAGTACACCTCACTTGAAAACTTTAATTTGACTTTCGTTACCGCCGTGACCCACACACGTTTAGCGTTGTCGGTGACTCTTGAAACTGTCAATTCTACGTCTTTCATTCCTTTTTAAAAATATATATATATAAAAATAAAAATTACTGTCAATTCTACATTAATATCGTGATCATCTTAAATATTCAGTATCATGCATTTGTGGTTTAGTGTCAAAACATACCATGTCGATTCATTAATGCTTCGTGCAAGTCAATTCTTTTGGTTTTTCTTTTCCATTTTGTTGATCTGTTCAATGTATAACGTAAATATATATATATATTATATAACTCTATTCTTTTACTTTCTTATTATAAATAAAATGGTAAATTTCTTTAGGTCCCAGTTTTTTTTTTTTTTAGAAATACTAAAAAGAAATATTTTTAATTTATCAAAATTTGACATATAATAGTGAAATTGTTATAGCATTATACGAATAAATAGAAGTGCTAGGCCATTTTTGCTGATAAATATAAGTAAAAACTATGATATTTTGAAGTTATATTGATATAAAAGAGTATTTTTGTTTGGCATAAATGGATTTTAATTCATACATACGCGTTTATATTTTGTAGTATAAAATACTTTTTTCTTCACTTTTTTCAAGAAATATCAGAGCTCACAAACATTCATCACCTTAGAAAGAGTAGATTTTAAGTAGCAATAAGATTACAACAGTAGATTCCAATTATTATATGCGCACTGCATCTTGGGTACATATTCTTAGGCTGCATTGCACTTTAATAAGGACTCGTTGGGTAAATAATAAATGGTCCAATAATTTCAAAGCTTCTCATCGAAGGGATAAAGAATTCCGTGATTGGCCTTTTTGTGTTCGAAATTATTGAATTGATAGATTGATCTTGAATGAAAGCTTAGCCAATTTAGTATCATAACTAGGGGACCAAACATTAATTAATCCCAGCTGCTAGGGTCGGAAGGGGGACCAAATTTTTGGGAACTTGTCCATTTTAAGAGCCAGTATAATATACAAGTTTAGCTTCTGATTTATCAAACTACAGTTAAGTGCATAAATAATCATGCTGCATGATAAAAATAAATGTGTGAAAAAAAAAAAAACATAATTTAGCAAAGTTAACATTGTGACCAGAAATGTCAAAATAGGCCGGGCTAGTGGACTAATGCGAGTACAAATGATAGAAGGTGGACATGATATGATTAATATATGGATTCAGCTCGACACAGTTAATTAAATGGATCGCGACACAAGTATGGGCACGATAAGAGATACAATGATGGCACGATAACATATATATTTTTCATGGTAATTTAATAACTACCACATAAGAATTGTGGTATTTTTTTATTTTCTTATGAAGATTTTATCTATTTTGAGTTTTTACGTGATAAATTTTTCAATATTGTAATTTCTTTTTTTATTAATATAATTTGTTTTTATTAAAAATCAATGTTTTGTATTATATATAAAACCATTTTTTCTTATTTATTTGAAATTTTTATTATTGGGCATGATTAATGCATGAGTATACTAAAAGCACAATACATTTATAAATGGGTTGTAAGCTAGACTTGATGTTATAATAAAAAATAAAAAAAAAGGTGAATGAGGAAAATAGGCTAAAAATAAGGGAGAATAAAAATAAGTAGAATAAAAGTTTTGATTTGATAGTAAATACCCGATTCAAGTGTAAATTCGAATTTACACTTATTTGAAATCTCAAAAATACTCTCTAATAATTTACATTATAAATGCATTATTTACACTCAATTTACACAAAATTTACAATGTAAATACAATATTTACACTCAATTAACATTTAATTTAAATCATATACCAAATCAAATAGCTTTGACCCTAATTCTAAATTAACCCCAAATCCATTGCCACGACTAGATTGAACATTGACTGCAACCACGTCAGAAAGCTTGAGGCCAACCACAACAACTGCAAATTTGGCGACGACAAGATCAAGTTCATCGGTGAAGAAATCATGTGTTGCCTGGGAGATCGTCTTGCAGGAAAGAGAGTTTGCATCATGGGGGGAGATAGATCGTGATGAAGAGGAGTGATTTCGGCCATGAAGACTGCTCCAGGGACACTATTGTTCTCCCTGGCAATTGGAGCTTTAGGATCCTCTAGTGGTTAGAGCTTCGCGATTACAGATCTTGCCTTGTGATGGAAGATCTCCTAATCCCGACCTCGTAATCACGATCGTTACAACGGTGGTTGGGAATCAAAGGACGCCATGACTAGAGAAGATAACAACGACTAATGATCTCTGTGAAGCTCCACTTTAGTTAGCCATCGATGATAGTTGCTTCTGGCGAAGAAGAAAGAGAGAATGGGGCTGTCAAGTGTGAGGAGAGGGAAGAGAAAGAAATGGAAAAGAGAGAGTGTCATGAGGGCTGTGGGTGGTGAGGAAAGAGGAAGAGGAGAGAGATAGAAAGAGAGAAAGAAGAAAGAGAGAGGGTAAGGGTGGGGTTGGGGGTAGGGATATATGAGAGAGAAGGGTAAAAATGATACATCATTAGTTTATAAATTTGATTATGCTATTTATTTTCAATGTTTTTAAATTATGCTATTTACTTCTAATTAACTAAATATTTGATCTATTATATGTAATTTCCTATTGAAACTTCAAGTATAGTATGACACGTCACATTTATTAAATGGGTCGACACGGAACACCAATGACTCAAAATAAATAGACTAACCACCTGTTTAATATAAAAAATTATGACCACTACTAAATTGAATCAGCGCGATTAAGATTTATTTACTTCATTTTTTTTTTCTTCTTCATAGATAATAAGTTCAGGATTTTATATCTTATAGGATCATATCACAAATTAGGCTCATCTTTCACTCTAAATTTGATAAAAGAGATGGAATAGAAAGAAAAGAGAAATAAAATATCAAGGGTCAGGATATTAAAAAGGGAACCGGTGAGCTTATCTTCAATGTTGTTTGACAGCAAAGATGAATAAAAGACAATAAAATATCAGAATAGTTATTCAAATTCATTTTGTCAAAATTTTCCATTATCTTTTATTTCCAAAGTTGAAACTTGGAAGGATTAAAAACCGACAGGCACTGTGGATTTGCAACTTTTTTACTTTCTACTTTTTTTTTTCTACCAAAAAAACTCAAGCTTTTTTTCCCCTTCAAAATCCTTCCTTTCGTTCCTCCTCTCTCTTCATCCTATTATTAGATCCCTAATTTCTAGTGTAGATGAAAAAAAATGATGGTAAACTCGGAAAGAAGAAATAATAATCGTATTCGTGACCACACAAACTAAGGGGGAGTTTAGGGGAGGTTTTGGAGATGTGGTTTTGGAGTTTGGAAAAAAGTTGATTTTGGAGAATATGTTTGGGAGAAAAAACTGTTTAGGGTGAAAAAATTAAAAATTTTAAAAATTTTTTTAGAAAAAAAATATCAATATGAATCTTGTTTTGTTCCTCTCGAAATTCTATGCAATTTAAAAAAAATCATCTCATTTAGACTTGTATACACAAAGTTATGAATTTTTAAAATTTTAAATGTACTGTAGCGTTTTGGAGATATAAATAATAAAAAGTGATAAAATTTTAGAAAAAACGTAAAATTTTTAGTCTGGGACCCTGCCCCAAACGGGGCCTAAGGTTGATCAAATATGACAGTATTGGAGTGACTTTTTCTCAATTAAAAGAAAGAAAACCTAGGACGGCGCAAAAATCGAGAGATCAAATGGCCATAGTGCTTTTTGTGAGTACTTATTAATGCAACATGCATGTAATGCTGCAAAGAATACGGAGAACAGGAGAGGGAGAATATTGTGGAAATGGGGCACGGTACTTTTTTTTTTTTTTTTCCTTTTTTTTGCCTGCGATCGGTGTTCTTGATTGTGCCATTATTCGTGGCCTGTTCTAGGGCCTGCACCGAAGGGGCTATTGAGACTAAGGAGACATGCTGGGCTACTACTTATAAATGGAAAGAAAAAAGCAAAAAAAAAAAAAAAAAAAGTGAAAAATCAATTCTTTAATAATATTTGGAAAGCAACTCGAACGCCTAGTTAAAACTTGATCACACAAATTTCTTTCCCTTTCATCTCGTCTATATATATCGATAACAGAAGGGTTACTTATTCATTATTGAGCTTTGAAATCAAGGTTCTCGCGATTGAGTTGCAAGCAAAGTATGACGCAAAAATTATATACCACCAAATAATTGAATGGAATTAGGTCATGACTGTGATCACCTAACATTTCCCAGGTGTGTGCTTTTATGCAGCTTGTCTGGTTTTACAAAATAAGCCAAAATTTTTTCTTGGTAGAAAAAAAAAAGTCAGTAAAAAGAATGACGTGCTTAGACATGTTTACTGAAGATCTAAATATGAACCCTAATTATTAACTAAAATTGTGTTGTCCAATCCCATTGAATGTGCTAAGAGGAAGATTATGTGAGGGTGTGGTTTCAAACAACATGGAATAATTCAAACTTGGTCACAAAGTTTTTTTTTTTTTTTTTAGTTGTTTTTAACTGCCTTGATTTGGAGGACACGGTTGTTGCAAAATAGTTTTCCCAAGACGGTGATTGATCAACATATGCATATATATATATATATAAGAGAGATTATCAATCTAAAGTCAAAAAGAAAGAAAAAATATATATCAGGAAAATTTTGTGAAAGAAGCAAAAATACAGTTAAAGTTTGTAATTTGATGATGAAGCATTGACAACCAGAAAAAAATCGTCCCTACTAATAACATCGTGGTCCCGTATGTACTACAAATTAGAGGAAAGGTGCATGGTGATGAATCTGGAATCATTCTACTATAATGGAACATTTCTTTTCGAAAAATTCATTGATGGACTGTACATCGAAATCAATCATTTCTTGGATTTTTCAGTGCTCATCACAAATTGTAGGAGTTGAGTCATGAGTCTTCTGGAAAAATTTTCAGTGCTCTCGTTATTTACTTGTAAATTTGATGAGTATATTAAATATCATTTAATAAACACGTAGAAGTAAACAAAAAATGAGATCTAACGTTCTAAAACGTATTTACAAGTCTTTGACTCCCTAATAATGCTCGTGCTACGCAATAATGACATTTTTGCCTGATGAAATACTGGTCATCAAAGCAAACAAAACAAATTCTTAAAACGTTTCGAAACACCCCTGAATATTAAAAACTTCACTTTCATTACCAGAACCATTTTAGAAATAGAAGCTTTCTTGTGAAGGAACTAGCTAGAACAATAAGTTACTTTTAGAAAAGGGGCAAAAATATTTACTGCATTAGTCGGATAAATTCGGACTTCTCTGACTATTTTTGTTCCCTTTTTTCCCCTACATAATTAATTAGTTTAAGTAAGTCCATATTTATTTTTCGTAACGTAATACAATTTTCATCTAAATACAAAAATATTTCATTCAGTCATATTATAATTTAAATATAATATAAATATTATTTATTATTATATTTTTTAACTATTTTTATCAATCACATCACATATTTTCTTTTTTTTTCTATTTTTATCAATTACATCATATGTAATATAATTCGAATATTTTTTATTTAAACATATATTATATTTAAATACAAATTATATTTAACATGTTGTATTTAAACTCAATGTGAATATAATGCGTTTAAATTTAACAAAATTGGAGAAATTTAAATTGGCACATGATAAAATTTCCATTGGATTGTTCTTGACTTAAGCTCCTTTAGAAGCTCTGTGCGCCAACCATCCAGCTAATAGTTATATTCCTCTCTCTCCCTCTCTCTCTCTGTCTCACTTTCTTTTGTTTTTTTTTTTTTGGGTAACAAAAATAAAAGCGTGTTATTAAGCCCACGGCTCACACCATAATCCCCTAATTTAAAGGTGCACAACCAGCCAGTGCATCTCTCCCTCAGAGACGCTCTCATAGGTCTCCAAAAAAAAAAAAAGCACACTATGAAGTTCACACCAGTCTTTCATTTGCTCATGTTTTTTTGGCTCTTCATCACCATTTGTGCCCAAAAACAACAATTCAGAGAAGCACCTCAGTTCTACAACTCCCCCGACTGCCCATCCTTCTCGGCAGACGACAACGAGGCCGAGGTCGACCCGGATGAAAACGACAACCACATATGCTCTGACCACGCCGTCCACGTGGCAATGACTCTGGACACCGCCTACATCCGCGGCTCCATGGCGGCGATCCTCTCCGTCCTCCAGCACTCCTCCTGCCCGCAAAACGTGCTCTTCCATTTCGTCGCCTCCGCCTCCGCCGACGCGGCCTTGCTACGCGCCACCCTCTCCGCCTCCTTTCCCTACCTGAAATTCCAAATCTACGTCTTCGACGACTCCGCCGTCTCCGGACTCATCTCCACCTCCATCCGTTCCGCCCTCGACTGCCCGCTCAACTACGCCCGCAGCTACCTACCCAACCTCCTTCCCCTCTGCGTACGACGCGTCGTTTACCTCGACTCCGACCTCATCCTCGTCGACGACATCGCCAAGCTCGCCGCCACCGAGCTCGGCGACAATTCCGTCCTCGCCGCTCCCGAGTACTGCAACGCCAATTTCACCTCCTACTTCACCCCATCGTTCTGGTCCAACCCCTCCCTCTCCCTCACCTTCGCCAATCGCAAGCCTTGCTACTTCAACACCGGCGTCATGGTGATCGATCTGGACCGTTGGCGTGCCGGGGACTACACGAGCAAGATCGAGGAGTGGATGGAGCTGCAGAAGAGAATGAGAATCTACGAACTGGGATCTCTGCCTCCGTTTTTGCTAGTCTTCGCCGGGAACATTGCTCCGGTCGACCACCGATGGAACCAGCACGGTCTCGGAGGGGACAATTTCCGAGGTCTCTGCAGAGATCTCCATCCCGGTCCGGTCAGTCTATTACATTGGAGCGGGAAAGGTAAGCCGTGGGCCCGCCTTGACGCCAACCGGCCATGTCCGTTGGACGCTCTCTGGGCTCCTTACGATCTCTTGCAGACTCCGTTTGTTTTGGATTCTTGAAAACGAGAGAGAGAGAGAGAGAGATTGAATTGTATAGGTCACTGAAGTGGACTGTGAATGACGCTCGTTCTATTGAACAGTGACGGCAACGGCAACGGCGACGGCGACGGCGAAGAGGTCGATGTGGGCTAGTGGGCGATTTGTGTTAATGATCAAATGTATGATCCTTGTTTTGTAGATTAATGTAGAGGCGAAGAAAGTTAATACATGCATATTCTGGGTTATAGAGAGAAAAATGTACAGAAGAACATGGTCAAACCTTGGTTTATACAATAAGGGAAGTACGTGTAACGATCGAATAAGTGGATTAAAACTTCATATATAATTTGTAACCTTCTGTAATCTGTATAGCAAAAGAGCTATTTTGAGTGGTATAACTATGAATATTAATTTTGTAATTTGTGATTAAGCAATGCATATTATTAATGAAGTTTTGGATATATTTTTCGATATGCTTTGTTCTTACTTCTTGCCTTTGTAGATTACAGTTTCGTTGTAATCAGTTACAATAGATTCTCTTTTTGCGCATTTATTGAGGGGGCTGATACTTAGAATTTTTTAATAAGATCTTCCGTTTTTCATCGTCAGGTTAATTTCTCTCACCAATCTAATCACTAAATATTGACAATAAAAATTTATTGGACGATATAAAAGTGCTCGTATTAGTAGTTCAAGTTTTCATGTATAACAGATTTTTTACTGTGTATTTATTGATTCGGTCGATTTCTATAATACTTTATGTTCTAACCTGTAAAAGCTAATTAACTCTTATCGATCGTTATCAAATCAATCTATGTCCATCGTATCAACTTAAAACTGTTAATTTAAGAGCGTAATTTAGTTTGATCAACCAATCAAATCAGTTGTATTAATTCGACGTTATGTTATTTATCAAAGATTATGACAATATATATATATATCCGAACTTTATAAAATATATTCTTCCATAAGTTTTTTTCCTTTTTGAACATTGCACATCAAGTTCTGAAATGAGAAAAGTATATCTGCTTGCTAGCGCACCACTAAAAGAGTTCTAGAGGGTATGACTAATCAGCTTTTCTGTCTAAATCAATAATTGAGTACAGTCTGTTTTCATTTCTTTTTTGAAATTCCCCTTTGTTATATTTTTGTGTTCATTTGTCTTTCTTTAGGTGGTATTTGGTTTAACCGGACGTGGCTGGAAAGGAATTTGCCAGCTGATATTAGCCTCTTTAAGCCATTTAAAAAAAATATTAGCTGCCACCAACACTAGTTTATTTACTGTAAATGACAAAGTATATAAAGCCAAGGGGAGTTTGGGAGGAGGTTTTGGAGATATTTTTTTTAGGTTGGAAAAAAATTGTTTTAGAAAAACATGTTTAGAGAAAAAACTGTTTGGAGTAAAAAATATATAAAATTTTAAAATTTTTTTTTAGAAAAAATATATTAATATGGATATTATTTTGTTTCTCTCGAAATTCTATGTAATTTAAAAAAAAATCTCATTTGAACTTATATACATAAAGTTATGAACTTTTAAAATTTAGAGTTTACTGTAGCGTTTTGGAGATATGTAGAGTGAAAAATGATAGAGTATTGGAAAAAAATTAGTTTTAGAGATGCCAAACCTTGCCCTAAACAGGGCTAAAAGAATCATTGTTATTGATAACAAAAGACAAAGGTAATTTGCAAGATTACCCCTATTAAAGGTTCCATATATAGTTGATATTGAATCCAATTAACACAAAATTCGCTTAACAAAACAAAAGAATCTTTAGAGTTTTTTCTTTTTGGAATAAATAATGATACTACATAAATCCAATGGTTAAGAGGTTATTTGATACCCAGCTTTGCTTTACATATGGGAAACCAAATTTGATTATATGTCTAAACAAATAAAACTGTAATAATGAATTAGATTCCTCTTTTTTCTATAAGAGACATCATTGTAAATTAGTCATTTATCATGGCTTCCAACTATAGTATATTTCGTAAATTGGAAGACCGTTCAAATGACAACTGTAAGATATGTTATTTCTAGCAAGATCGTATTTTTCCTAAGAAAATGTTTTTTCAAAAACAACTTGTAAGAATTTTCTTTCTTTATTACCAATACAATCCAAGAAAAATCCCCAAAATTTCAAAGTCAACAGAAAAACGAAATTAAAAAAAAAAAAAAAGACAAAGAAATAAAAATCAAGTGTCGGTGGTAAGGTGGGAAAGAGCAAGGAAGAAGCTGGAGATTGAAACAATCGAGGTCATGCGGATGATATGGGGCTTTCGATGAATGCCACGTGGCATTTTTAAATCCTCCAACCCTACGGCTTTTTTGCAGCCTCCTAGAGTCCAAGTCCGAACTCCAAACGTAGACGTCGTAAAGCGGGCTATTGTACGGAGGCATACGAGATCTGGACGGACACAAGTGGGTCCCACTTCACTAACAAACTTTTTAATTAACAACTTTTTAATTAATGATCTTATAAAATTATTTAGTTATTTTTCTAATCAAGTTTCTAAACCTCGAGGAATAGCCGGCAAAAGTCGGCCAACGCGGTTGGTCAAAATATATATATATATATCTTAATTTTTACTTGAGAAGATCCATATATATTTTTTACTTAAAAGATAATTTTGATTGGTCGTTCTAAATTGATTTAACTTATAAATTAAGTAAGAGTAATTATTTTGTTCAATTTTAATTTAATTTGATTTATATTAAAAATTATATTAAAATAATTTAAATATAGATAAAAAAGAGATAAAATAAGTCCATCTAAACTAAATTAAATCAAACTAAATTATATAAATAGTGACAAATATGGTTTAACTTGGAAGTTAAATTAAACTAAATTGTAGAACCATATGCACGCTTGTTCTTCTTGTCTATAGTCTCTTTGGATTGCCATTTCGAATTTGTTTTTCGACAATATTTAACAAAAATATTATGTTTTTTCTCACAGAAATTTACTTTTCAAACTTACAATCTGAACGAGAATTAAATTATGTTCCATATCTACAATCTTAGGGTCCGTTTGATAAATGCATTGTATTTGCATTGTATTTGAATATAATGCATTAAATGCAATTTGTGTTTAAAGGAAAAATATTAGTATTGTATTTGAATGCAATGTGTGTTTGAATGAAAAGTATTTGAATTATATTTTAATAATAAATATGTGATGTGATGAGTAAAAGTGGAGAGAAAAAAAGGGAAGAGAAAAAGAGAATATATGATTTGATTAATAAAAATAATAGAAAAAGTGAAATAATAAATAGTCATTGTATTGAATTTAAAATTTAATGTGATTGGTATTTGAATAAAATACTTTTGTATTTGGATAAAAAATTACATTATATTTAAATGCAATACAAGTTAAATGCATTCACCAAATGCATGGTTAAACTTATTCCCAATTCTATCCACCTCCTATTGCACAACAACAGAAAATTGAAAGACCATAGTGATGGAATGTGTATTAAGAGTGGATAAATTCAAATTCTGTTTCTTATTAGATAGAAAGATATAAAATTACTTAGTTAAATATAAAATTAATATTAGACTATATTAACAATCACTAATGAATTGTTTTTTATATTGATTATTCATATTTTTAACGACCTAAACACATTATATTACATTTATTTATATTAAAGGGAATTAACGTAAAAACTTTATTTGAAGGAAAATATTTTATGGCTAACGGATACATCTTTAATATTTGATAGTGATAAGGCATGATCCAATTGAGTTCAATCGTGTTATTTAATATGTAATTTAAAAATATACGTACAAGATTTTCAATGTTGTCTTTAAACCCAAAAAAATAAAATAAAATAAAAACAAATGAATCATTCTAGAATTTTATATTTTGCCGGCCAAGAATCTAGTTGAACGTTTTGATTAGAAGATCAATATAAATACATCATAGCAAACTTAAAACCACCTCTCACATGTTCCTCAGGAATAAAATCTATAACAACTTAACATTTAACATGGTCGTTCACAAGTAGACTTTCTTTTTTTTTTTTTTTTTAAGGAAAACTCTATCATTATTTGCGTTTTTAATTGGATATTAATACACTCTTGACTTGTACGTGATGTTCCTAATCTTAAGCAATTAATGAGATTCATCACTCACGAGTCACAAACATGCATTATCATTTATTATTATGATTATTATTTTATTATTATTATTATTTGCCAAACCCGCGCTTGGCATCCCTTCTTTTTCATACTTATTTTTGAAGTAATTCTATGGGTTTTGACTTTGGAAATAAGTATATCATCCGTACGTTTTGCTACAAAGCCTAAAGTGCCTTAGCTGTAACAGAAGCGACAAAGTAGGTGCCAAAACATGAGTTTCATTAATAGTTCACTAATATAAGCATGAGAAAAATGAGTTTTCATCGATGGGAGTTCAATCGGGAGTTCCTCGTTCGTTTTGGAGTCTTTCAAACGATATGGGCTGAACCCGTTTTGTCAAAATAAAATTGTGTGTTTGGCACTCAATGAATAGACTAGGATATTCTAGCTTTCTTACCCTTTTTCCCCCACTTTTCTTTTTCCCGAAATTATGATTCATTCAATTCTAGAGCCACTTTATTTGCCTTCTTTAATCTACTTAGTAAGAGAGACAAATTGATGGAAAAGCCTCCGTAAATCATTCTTAACTGCACTTCTAAGTTTCCTACTTTATAGTAGGAAAGGTTTTAAAACATGTTTTATATGTAGAAATTTGGACTAATTGTCCAAATATTTTTCTAAAATCCGCAAGTTCTTTCACATCAATTTAGCGACTGTACAGAATAACTTATTCATTGAGGCGAAACCATGATGTTCATTAATCCATTGAAAACGTGCTGTCTTACACTTAAACAAAGTAAGCAAGTTCCAAAAAAAAAAAAAAAGTCCATTTTTAATACCGTTGTATATATAGTCTCAGAGAGATTAGAGATATATCTTGTAAAAGTTGCTTATGTTGTTAACAAAAACAATAAAGTAACATATAGAATCCAGTAATTTAATATAAATCTAGCATTTTTCATATAATTTGAAAGAGATGATTAAATGATTAGAACTCCTGACTACAATTCAAAATAGAGCTCATTTAAGAGCCAATTAAAGGTTAAAATCTAAAATACACCTTGCATTTCCCTTCACATTGTAGGTGGGCATATGAAGTTAAAAGAGTTAATTATAGATGTCGAAAAACTCCCACCTACAACATAAAACACAAAAATAAGATGTTCTTGCTTGGCATCTGCGGTGCTTCATTTGAGAACAACATGGCTCCTTTTATGACGTTTTAAAATGGAGACAGCCATGCTTCTACGCGGTGTTCCAATCCGCTGAGGTATGGCTTTCTTCAAGTCAATTTTCCTTTAGAAGTGGCTTAGCGGCAATCCCACGTCTACTAGGTAAAACAGACTTTTCCTTCCGATCTCTGTTTTCTCAGACATATGTGTGGCTGATGTAGAGTTGACGTTAACATTTTGTTTCTTATTTATTTATTTTTTGTTTTCACTGTTGGTTTCACCATCATTTTGGGAATCATCATAAAGCAAAGATAGGTCATGAAGGCGACTTCACATCTTTCAGAAAAGCCTAGAGGTCCCCTTCTTGGTGGAGGGTACTGTGTTAGACAAATCGACGCCGACATCTCGGTGTTAATGAAGATATATATATTGTCACTTTTGTAGTTTAGTTATTCATATATACAATATGATGCGAAAATTAAATTTAAATTTCTGCACAATCGATACCCTTTTTGGGACATATAGACATCAAGTTCTCGGCGGTGTCAGTCGTTAGGTTTGTGCACATTTAGATGTATACTTAACATGAGATTTATGGAAACAGCATGTGCGGTTTACAAATAATTAGTAAGCATGAAAGTGATGCCAAAATCTATTATTGGATATTGAGAAATTTTCCCTCAATTCATGGAAGATCCATTCTTCAGGGTCAAAAGCTTAATTGACAATCCATTTGATGCCTGTCTTTCTTTGTTACCTGGAATGGAAAACAAAGGGAAATTATTGGCTCAGCTAAATATGTCTGTAAAATAAGTTAATCATGTAAACGACAAAAGACGGGAGCGCTATAATCCTCTTGCTACAAAAACAAGCTAATTTTTTTTGTTAAAACAAAAAAAAAAGTACACGACTTCCAAGAAAAAAGTATAAAACTTGGTATCTAGCTTTATAAGAAAAAAGTATAACACTTGGTATAGGTATATCTAACCTGGCGAAAGTGCGTAAACAAATCCAGCATCGTGCTAAAGACAGTGAAAGAAGGCAGTTAGCATAGTCTCCAGGTTGGTATCCACGGAAATCTATGCTTTACAAGCTGGTAAGCACATGAAAAGTGGTCTGAGTCCCCACATGTTGGCGTAAAAGTTGTGCGCGTAGATGATTAAGTGCTATAGACTTCTCAAATCAAGAACCTGGGCCACTGATGAAGCACCAAAACACACAAGGTTCCCCTTAATGTCAGAACTCACAAAAGCAGAGCAAAAGCATGCTTAACTAACAGAATCCCCCCTCAACACAGCTTTAAGGGATTCGCCAAGATGTTTTATGACTAGAGCAGATAAATTTTCACGAGGCAGAAACAGCAATAACGGAAGACTCCACTGTGCTATTCCCATATTTACTATAATCTTGAATCAAATTTGAGTATTTAACAAGGTTTTCCGTGGCTCCTGTCTTGATCATGAGAACAAAAAGCTTCACTGATTCTTCCATATTACCTTGCTTGCCAAGTCCATCGATCAAGGCAGAGTAGTTAATAACAGATGGAGCAATTCCTTCTGCAATCATTTTGTCTTTCAACTTAAAGGCCTCCCGAACATTACCAGCCTTGCAGTAAGCATCCATCAAAATGTTATAGGTAACAACATTAGGAGTTAAACCTTTCAAGTGAAGTTTATAGAAAAGCCTCACTGCTCTTTCCAGATTCCCTGACTTACACAAACCATTTATAAGGGTGTTATATACAACAATGTTGGGAACAAGACCCTTATTCAGCATCTCATCTCGTAAGCTGAATGCCTCATTCAAGTCACCTGCAGCTGCGGTGGCATGAATCAGAGTACAGTAAGTATAATTATCTGGAGTAAAACCTTGAAGCAACAAAGCAGACAGAAATTTTCTTGCATCAGCAACCTTCCCAGATTTGCAGAGTCCCAGAATTGCGATATTGTGGACAATGTTGTTGGGCAAAGACGCACTTTTTGCACTTTTACTGAAAAAATCTGCAATTTTCTCAATTTCTTTATTTCTAATGCCACCTTGACATGGCTGCAAGGAAGATCCACACTCCGGAAAATTATCAAAATCTACTAACTTCTGTAATAGTAGACTTCCTTCATCAGTCCTACCAAACCTGTAGAGAGTACTGGTTAGTTTGCTATGAATAATTACATTTGGCGCAAAACCCTGGCCGATCATCTCAAAATAAGTATTAATAGCTTTATCCAGCATCCCTTCATCGCACCAACCAGCAATAAGGGCTCCATAAGTAACAGTACTAGGGGATAGTCCCCTAGTCTGCATCTCAGCCAAAAGATCCATCACTTTACTTGATTTTTTACACCTAAAGACTCCCGTTATAAGAGAATTGTACATTTCAATGGAAGGAAATATTGCTTCCCCTTCCATCAATTCTTTTACTTTGAAAGCTTCTACTACATTTCCAATTTTACAATACCCATCACTCAGGGTTCGATAAGTAACTTCATCAGGTGCACAACCAAGCTCTTTCATCTTGTTGAAAATGCTCTCTGCTTCAACCATTTTTCCAATCTTGCATAGTCCATTTATCATCGTATTAAAAAGAAACCTGCTCTTAGTGAAACCTCGGGCTAAAGTATCTTTCCATAGCCTTACAGCCCCATCAAAGTCCTTCATTTTGAACAAGCCATCAAGCAGGGTACAATATCCAATCTCATCAGGAGCCAGCCCTCTTTTCATCATTAATTTCCAAAGAACCAAAGCATCATTGTAAGCACCTGCATGACACAAACCCTTGAGCAGAGTATTATAAGTTACAACAGTAGGATCAATTCCTTCCCGAAGCATCTTATCACAAAGCTTGAAAGCCGAGCTTGTTTGACCCTCCTTACAGTGTCCATGGACCAGAGTATTATAACTATACGAATCTGGCTTTAGACCCCAATCTCGCATTTGCATCAACACACTTTCTGCTTCACAGATTTGACCAAGTTTGCAATAACCATTGATCAAAGAATTGCATATGAAAACACTCATCTTCAAGCCTAGCTTCAACATCTCATCTCGAATCCTAATAGCATCATCCATTCTTCCAGCTTGACAATACCCATCTAACAACACACCATAAGCTCGCTCATCCACAACAATGGATTCATCCTTTTTCATTCTCCAAAACACCTTCTCTGCTTCCTCCATCCTACATTTCTTGCAGTAACCCTTTATCAAAAGGGTATGACTGATCACACTTCTCGAAATTCCCTTCTCTGACATCAAATTCAACACTCGTTCTGCGCCTTCCACATCTCCCAAACTAACATACCCATCGATCAAACTATTGTAAGTCACTAAATTCGTTTCGAAACCCGACCTTTCCATTTCTTTGACAAATTCTACAGCTTTGCCCACTCTACCGTCCTTACAATAAGCATTCACCATTATAGCACAAGTAAAAGTGTCAGGAACAATACCAAGCTTAATGACCTGGTCATAAACAAGCACCGCAACGTGAAATTCACCATTTTTAACCAAATTACTCAATAAAGAATTACAAGACCTCAAACTCGGGACCCGACCACGCTTTCCCATATTATCAAACACATGAATCGCATACTTCGTCAGGCCTTTTTCAGCATAAGCCTTCAAAATCATATCGAAAACAGTCGGGGAAAACGAGAACTCCTCATAAACCCTAACGAGCTCATTCCATATAGTAAATGCCAAGTAATTATTCCTACAGAGACTCACCAATTCCTTCAAATGCGCTCTGGTCTCATCGTACATCCGAGCTCTGGACAGTATATGCACGATCAAGCAGTAAGACTTCAGATTTGGTCTGAAATTTTGTTGCTTCGAGGCCAGCCTGAAAAACCCAAGGCAGGCGTCGGGGTTTAGCCGCAGCTTCCGCAGAACGGAGTCGAGGAGCTCGTCGGAGAACTGGAAGGAGAGGTCGTTAATGGCGTCAAAGCGTTCGAGGACGAGGAGGCGGGAGATCCGGTCGACCAATTCGGGTCGGGTCAGCTTGTACTCGTCCCGGTGCTTCCATCGGAGGGCGGGGGACGAGTGGAGCAATCTGATTGGCCAGGGAAAGAGACGAGGAGCGAAGGAATTTCGAAAGATGACGAGCATTTGGTGGCAGTGGGAGTTTTCCGGAGAGAAAGAGTGGAGTTATCGTCATGGCTTCACCATTGCCGGCCATGGATTTGCATAATTGTCGGTTAGGGCTGTGATTTGTGGGGTGAGAAGTGGCTCCGCCGCCGTGATTGCGGTTGTTCGGAAAAATCGGACCGGTGAAGGAGAAGAAGATGTGTCTCTTTCCGATCAAGTTTTACCAGCGCAGGGAGGCCAAGGTTAAGAAGGCTCGGACTCGGACTCGGACCGATATGAAAATGGGAACGATTAGTTCAACAAACGACGTGTCGTTAGTACCTGTACAACGCGTCGTCAAAGTTTCACAACTTCCTATCGTTCAATTGCAAAGACATTTGTTTTTGTCGCCTAAAATTTTGCGAGTCGTTTTATTTCGGAGAGACGACATGTCACCTTTAATAGTTTCTTGCATTTTCAGTTGTAAAACGGAGAGACGACATTTGTTGTGTTTCGCAAAAGTATTCTTATAAACGACATGACGGTTTTAATGTACCCTATAAAAATTGAACTAAATGCGACATATTGTCGTAAAGTAATTTAATAAATCATTTTAAATGAAACCTCGTTGTTATTAGTTTATCAGTTTTGCTGTCATTAGTCATTTAATTGAAAAGTGACACATAGTTTGTCGTTTAAACCTCTGCTGTCGTTTTATTTCAGAAAGGGACATGTTTTTCGACATGTAAGTTGTAAAACGATATGTCCTTGAAACAACATATTGCTGGAAAAAAATAAAAAATTATATTATAAATAGAACTGGAAATTTTTAATTATCTGAAAAACGTTTGTTTTTTTCTTTTAAACGACGTATCGTAAGAGTCTTGGAGGGAAAAAAAAAAAGTTTGCTGTCATTTAATTGAATGACATTTGAGTGATCAGACGTAATGTCGTTTTAAGAGTTTCTTTTTATTTGATTTGCTTATAAACTTCCACACCCACAACCACGCGCACACACACACACACACACACACACACACACACACACACACACAAAAGGTCGCATAATAATTGAAGGGGAAAAAAAAAAAGGCTACTTGGAAACTCCAATGGAAAGAGTGAAACACTTGTTTTTTTTTTTTAATTAAAATAATAATAATAATCCACTCATGCTTACTCGCCGCAAACAAAGAAAAACAGGACAAAAAATGTTGTTTTACTAGAATTTTTTTTCATAAACCTACGGAATACCTGTTCTATTTTAACGCCACAGGAGTATTGTAAACTGCCCAGTGTCTATAAATCATCACAACAGGACAAAAACTACGGACAGATTTGTTAATGACGTAATAGATTTCATCATTCGTGTAATTTCATAATATTACACACACATCCAAACCGAAACTGACGGCGATGTAAATAATATTTATTCGTTTCCTGTACTAATTTAATTTCGTAGTACGTTTAATTATAATATAATTTTTATTTAAACATAAATATATTATATTTTAAATTTAATATAATTATTTTTTTATTTTTTATTAATTATATTACATATTTTTTATCCTTTTTTATATATTTTTATCCATCAAAATCACATATTTATTATTTAAAAATAATTTAAATATTTTTCATCTAAACACATATTATATTCGAATGTAATGTAAATACTTTTCCTCTAAATATAAATTATACTTAATATATTACATTCAAATATAATATAAATTTAATATATTTTTCAAACAGAGTCCTAAGTGAAAAAAATAAACAAACAACATTATTACCAAAGCATGGTAAGAGTAAATGAACCGAAATTGCCGTCATTAGAATCAGTTGCTAGCAGAGTCATATTGATTTGATCAATCTTCTGGTAACCGTTAAATAACACGTTTTTGTACTTCCGAGCTGCTTAGACTTAGCTTGTCTCTCGATGGACAAAACAGAGATCAATTCTCAATAGCGACCATAGCTTAAATAATCAACGACGGCCAAATAATAACATTCTAGGCTTTTCATAGTTTACTAATTTATCTTTTTCTTTCCTGGACGTATCAGCGTGTCCACAAAGTTATTTTAGATATACATTTTTTTTAATTATAATACAGTTTTATTGTGTTTGTACCAATACATTTTTATTTTTTATTTTTTATTTTTTGATAACTTAGACCTTCACAATGTTCTCTTTCATATATCAATGACGCTATTATTTAAACTCTTGATCAAGTCAAGGGTCAATCTTGTATTGTCCATTACGATACTTGGATGAAATTTCTAGCCCATTGGAAATTTGTCATTGATAAGGAGACCAAGAAAAATTAAAAAAAAAAGAGTTTGGAATTTTAAGATAATTAAAAACAAAACGTTATTATCATTCAATTTTATATTCTTAAACGCGCTTTACATTGCTAACATAGATTGGTTGCTCTGTTTTCTACATAATCATTCCCCAGTCTTAATATTTTCTCAGCTTCCAATCAACCATTATTCAAGACAACAAACTCTTCACCATGACCAAAATTCCTTTAATCTGCTTCTGTATACTCACTTGCCTAGCAATGGACGTCCACGGCCAACAAACTTATTCAGGTTTCTCAGCGCAAGACTGCGAAAGCAATGAACAAAATTTCCTCTACACCTGCAACGGCGAGAAGCCATCTTGCCAAGCCTTCCTCATCTTCAAATCCACACCACCTTACAACTCAGTCCAAACCATTTCGAACCTCACATCTTCAAGCCCCGAAGAGCTCGCTCGAGTCAACAACGTTGCAGAATCCGAAGTCATCCCAACGGACAAAGAGGTGATAATCCCTGTGAACTGTTCTTGTGCTGGTCAATTCTACCAAAAAAACACATCAAAAATCCTCCACAGCCAGGTAGAAACATACGAAATCGTAGCAAACGACATATTTCAAGGTCTGTCCACGTGCAAATCGCTTATAATTGAGAACAAATACGATGAATTTGATCTGAAGGCTGGCTTGAAATTGAAAGTTCCACTCAGATGTGCTTGTCCCACAAGGAACCAAACCGAAAACGGCACGAAATTTTTGTTAACTTACCCTCTTAACGGTGGAGATCGCATTGCAGATCTTAGTCGAAGATTTAATGTAAGTGCTAGAAGTATACTCTACGCAAATGGGCTTTCCGAGGACAATCTTCTTACAGTTATATTTTCCTCCACGCCAATTCTTATTCCTCTGCCGACTGAACCTTCGAGTTCCTTAACCATAATTCACAAGAGTGACGACAATGACACACCAACTATTCCTCCGCTACTCGATTCCGATCCAAGGAGGCCTAAATCGAAATCGAAGCGAGAACTCCACACGGTCATCGCTATAACGTCGGGTTGTTCTCTTCTGATTCTGGTCCTCGCTTTATCTGCTTTTTTCCTGGTCTACAAGAAGAGGTCAAAAGGGCTAAAATTATTACCTCGAGCGTCGACGAAGCGGATGTCCCCTGAGGATCTCCGTGTTGAAATCGCGAGCTTCGAGAAGGATAACCTACACGTGTACGGAATAGAGGAGATCAAAAAGGCCACGGAGAGCTTCAGTTCCGAGAAGCAAATCAAGGGCTCTGTGTTCAAAGGTGTGTTTGGCAATGGCAAGAAGGAGAGTACTACTCTGGCGGTGAAGAGAACGGGAAAAGACGTGTCTAACGAAGTGAACATTCTGAAGAAGCTTAACCACTTCAACTTGATCAAGCTTGAAGGTGTCTGCAAATACCACGACCGGTTTTATCTCGTCTTTGAGTACATGGAAAACGGATCTTTGAGAGAATGGCTATGTGGAAATTGCTCCGAAAAGGATAGGACTTGGACAAAGAGAATTCAAATTGCTTTAGATATTGCTCATGGACTTAACTATCTTCACAGCTTCACTAAACCGGGTTATGTCCATAAAAACATCAAGAGCAGCAATATTCTTCTCAACCGCAATATGAGGGCAAAGATAGCGAATTTCGGGCTTGCAGGACCTGCAATGGACGAAACGACCACTACTACTAGTACTGAGCATTCCGAAACAACGACGATGAGGTCGAGTCAAGTCGTGGGGACTAGAGGCTATGTGGATCCTGAGTACTTGGCCACCGGGGTGGCCACTCCAAAGGTTGACGTTTTTGCTTTTGGGGTGGTGATTTTGGAGCTGATGACAAGGAAAAATGCTATGGCGGTGCAGAATGGGAGACAAGTCCTGCTCTCGGCTAAGATTGTGGAGATTATGGAAGGAGATGACCCTGAAGCTGATCTTGATTTGTTTATTGATCCTAGTCTTAAAGAAGATCATGATAGATACAAAGAGCTTGCTATGCGGGTGGCTAAATTAAGTGTTGCTTGTTTGAAGAGAGAACCGGAGGGTAGGCCAACCATGGGTGAGGTTATCTCAATTTTGTCAAAAATTCAGGCAGATTTACAGACAACTGAATTGTAGGATATGTAATATGTTTGTTTTTATTTTTTTTTTAATTAGATATATAATTACATGAATTTTTTGCACATTATTTCAGGCAAGTATTGAGATATGTGTTGGAAGTTATTTTTATTTTTATTTTTTTTCTGTTTTGTTATTTTGTTATTTTCTTTTTCTAGTGATGTCTTCCCATGAAGGAAGTTGGGAACAAAAATCTGTATTTTCTGCAATACATGAATCCTTTTTTTTTTCTAAAGACAGTTTCTCCATTGTTGGCTAAGGCCGTGGACCAAGACCAGATTCATTTTTGTATGTTTACTAAAAAATAATAGGGAGAAGAAATTAGAAAAAGGAGGCGAATCATACAATTATGGCCTTTGCTGCTTAGCCACCGAATGACGCCTATTATTCTCCATAAGAAACAATGCTCAAGCGTATTCCCGGGGGTTGGGGGTGGGTGTTGGGGTGTAAGAAAAGGATACTTAATGACGTAAATTCATCAAACTATAAAGCCCCTATTTTCTTACTTTTTTTTTTTTTAACGTTTAAAAGAAGGGAAAAATTATCAAGTTGAGCATAAAAACGAAATTGACTTCGTTGGATTTGTCCAACTCACAGTCTTGTCAACCAGCACCTGACGCGGTAAAATAAATCCTAAAAAATACTCATCTAAAGCCACCTCAATTATAATTGCAGGCATAATCTCGTGAAAGTTCCTAGTCTAACTCATCATAAGATTTAACCGTCGTTTGGATCACGAGTTAAAATTAAAAAATTTAGATTAATTTTAGAACAAGTTAAACCATGAAATTTATATTATATTTAACATTTAAGTTTAAAGTAAGGAATATAATCTTAAATTAAAAGTATTTAAATGATAAAAATTAAGTTTAAATTTACATTAAAAATTGTGTTTCTTTACTTTTTCTTATGATAAGTACAAGTTTATTCTATATAAGAGAAGATTTTGTAAATGATATTTTTGAATTTAAGAGATTTTGCAAATGATATTTTTGAATTTAAGGGAGCATTTGGTAAACGCATTGTATTTTGATTGTATTTGAATAAAATTTATTTTTTGAATGTTGTATTTGGTTGAAAAGTATTTGTTTTGTATTTAAATAAAATGTGTGTTTGGATGAAAAGTATTTTAGAGTTGAAAAGTTGTTGTGATTAGTAAAAATAGAGATAAATAGTGGAGTTGAAAAGTTGTTGTGATTAGTAAAAATAGAGATAAATAGTGGAGTTGAAAAGTTGATATGATTGTTTTAAAAATATTTTGAATAGTAATTGTTTTCGTAATACTGTTGTAAAATTTGTGTTTAGTGTAAAATTGTATTACATTTGAATAAAATTAAAATGTAATTTTTTTTACCAAATAATACCTAAAATACTATATAAATTATAGATTAAAAAGCTTTAAATAAACTAATAAATCAAATATAAAGTTGAATTCAAATTTAATTTTTTTAAGTTTAAACTCATGATATAAATATATAAAGTTTAAATCTCCGCCCCTAATCTTAAATCAAAAAAAAAAATGAAAAAGATTGAATTCGGGCCATCTTGGGCCCAAGTCGTTTGCCACTGGCAGTGGGCTTTAGGCCCCAACCCAGCAAAGAGAGCTTGGAGAAACGCCCACATTTATGTCACGCTCGAAGTTAACGTTGCAAGTAAAAGACAAAAAGTCTCTCTCATCCGCGTTGTTGTCACGTCCTCTGTCGATGAAGTAGCGACTCAACACGTCCTCTGTCAATGAAGTAGCGACTCAACACTTATCCCGCCCAAAACGATTGTCTTCGCCACTTTCGCCGCTGTTTCCCCAAAACAAAGACTTCATTTCAACTCGTTATCCCCAATACGCCGTATGCATGGCCTCAACCTTATCTTATAACCTATATAAGTACAACGAGATAGGAACAATTATAAATTTAAAGTTGTATTTGGAGCTACTTTACTTCAAAAAATTTATTTTGGATTGTTTAGGAATCAATTTAGTTTGATTATTATTAGTTGGCATATTATTAGGTTTTAAAGGGCGTTTGACAATCAAATTACATTTTAATTTTATTCAAATACAATATAATTTTACACCAAACACAAATTTTACAATAGTATTACGAAAATAATTATTATTTAAAACATTTTTAAAACAATCACATCAATTTTTCAACTCTACTATTTATCTCTACTTTTACCAATCACATCAATTTTTCAACTCTAAAATATTTTTCATCCAAATACACATTTCATTCAAATACAAAACAAATACTTTTCAACTAAATATAACATTCAAAAAACAAATTTCATTCAAATATAATTAAAATGCAATGCGTTTACCAAACGCCTACAAGAGTCTATAAATAGAGTTGGCATTTGTATTTCTCACTTCAAGACTTCTTTCTCTTAACACGTTTGACACTGTCATGGCTACTGCTGTAGTTTCTGCTTCTAAACCCCATAAATGGTTCTCATCCCGCAACTTTAAACTAACCCTTCCTCGCTTTAGTTCCAAATCCAAACCCCAAATTCCGTCGTCTTTGACCAAAGTCCACTCTATACAAGAAGAGTACCAGAAAGTGTTTCGTCACTTTGATGCCAACGGAGATGGCAAGATTTCGAGCGAGGAGCTTCGCGCTTACTTTGCCTCCATAGGGGAATCCATGTCGTTTGAGGAGGCTCAAAGTGCGGTTAGCGAGTTTGATGGCAACGGTGATAACTTGTTGGAGTTTCAAGATTTTGTGAAGCTGATGGAGCGAGACGAAGGCGAGGTTAACGATGACTTGAAAAGGGCTTTTGCGATGTTTGAGGCTGATAAAGGCTGTGGATACATCACCCCAAAAGGATTGCAACGGATGCTCAATCGGCTAGGAGATACCAAATCTTATCCAGAATGTGTTTCCATGATTGGGGTCTTTGATCTTGATGGAAATGGTGTCCTTGATCTCCATGAATTCCTCCACATGATGAAGACTTCAAATTGATGATTTTCGGCTTGTACATACAGGTTCTTTATGGACATTCAGAGATTTTTTTTTTTTTTTTTTCCTGTGTTTCTGCATAATTTGTTTGTTCTTTTGAAAATTAGAATTATGCGTTATCCATGGATTTATCTTTTCTCTGTTTTGTTTGTTTTGATTTGCCTTTTTTTTTTTTTTTTTCGGTGTCACTTGGAGTTTGACACAGGCATTTGGAAAATAAATGGTAAAAATGGCACCACTAAAAACTGCTTTATGCTAAAAATGAATAATCTGTGCACTGTCAATCGGATCAGCTGAAAAAAAATCAAAATCAAAATCAAAAGAGCAAAGCTCTAATTCTGCTAAAAAGTAAAAAGGAAAGAAAAAATAAAAGTAGAGGTAAAGAATCGGGTATCAATAAGGAAAGGTCCCCGTCATTCGAATATGATCAAGGGTCCTACGAAGACCATACTTATGTACTGCCTGTTGACCAGCTCTGAATCCATCTCCATACACCGGCGAAATGTCCGACTCTATCTGATGCTTGAAGAACTTCCCAAGATTACTCTCAAACTGGGATCTCGCCCCCTTTTTCGACGCATATGAAGAAGATAACGATGATGAGGATGATGCGGAGGAGGAGGTCGACGCGACGTTGCTGCCTGATCCAGACATGAGCTCTGCATCCAACCACATATGAGCCACGACTTGACAGATTCCTTCTTCAACATCTTGACTCAGGGTTCGATAGCCTTAAGAAAAACATAAACATAATTAGATGGTTTGACAATAAAATAATTTTCTTTTCGTTAACTGACATTCAAGTGAACACAGGCGTATGCTTGTCACGCTTCGGATATGAAGTTTGAAAGCAAAGAAGCGAGAACTCGATGAATGAAGAGAACACCACCTCTGAGCCGTAGCCACGCATGCATCATCTCATGTGCTAGGATTGAACCTGTCAGCAATCTGCATAGCCCAAAAAAATGTATATGACTTGGTTATATCACAATGTGTGCTTTGACAATACAAATTTCCTGATTTTTCCCACGACTAGTTTATTTCTGCATTGTTTATAGCAATGCACGGGATCCCTTGTTGCACAAATTTTCTAATGTAGAGAGTGCGGAAAGAAAATAATACCTTGGGAGCCCATACAATATTAGAATCGCAGTAACCTCACAGCGGCGTGTTAATTTGTATGGTTCTGTTATCATCTCCGTGGCCCGGTTTCCTGCACCAAACCTTGGTCGCCTTGATATCTGATGATGATGGGGTTAATGAATCATCACGTGCTGAGTGGTCAAAAATTCTATTTGACAAAATGAACAATATAATTTCAATAACTCTTACAGTGCTAATAGTCTGTTCCTCGGAAAGGCAGAGACCTCTGGTCTCAGGCATGTGATAATGGCCCTGGCATGATAGAGAGAGGATGAGGATTTAGCTACAAAAGTTGGGAACGAAAAATGCTAAACAAATAAACAATGTATTGTAACTTGTGGACAGAGATGAAATAGTCACATTTGGACCATAGAGAAACTTTTAGACATAAGAATTTCCTATTGATGGTCTGAGATTCCAACTATAGACATGAAAAGATGTCAAATATATTATCAGATGGGGAAATAGTTTGACACGCGCCATTACATTTCTTTCTCCCTCTCTTGCTTCATTGAGTGCTTGTCTTTCAACCAAGAGTAATGGAACTTGCTGCTCCAGCTTCATATTTAAACCCTCATAAAATTCTTGTATGTCAAGATATAGGGGTTGACATTGACTGGTATCCATGATTGCAGAGTCAAGGCACTCTAGACAGAGCTTCCGACCATCATTAAGGGTAACATATGGTGTATCTCGTGGCTGCATAAAATGAAATATGCATCATGGTTTAAGTAACTTCTTGCAAAAATAATGTTATTCCCCTTGTAGTTGCATGAAAAATGACTGACCTCCATTCTCTCACAGCTGCAGCACCGAGGAGTACCATCATGTTCATGAGAAGGGCAGTATTTCTGGACCCAAAATGGATGTGCCCTATATTCAATAAGACCAGCATGGTTTGTTGGAATCTGTCAAAAGATATATATTTCAAAAGAAGCAACACCAACTGTCGATAAGTGATACATTCAAAAAGATTAGATCGAATGTCTTCATTTGTAGCATCATGACGGTGATATTAAACTCAAAATCACGTGCTTCAAAGACGTTTTTAACTCTACCAAATCACACTTTTCTGATATATATATATATATATAAATAGAAATATAAACAGGCTTATATATGAAAATACTTACAAAATGTTTACAAACATCACATTTTGGATGATAGTTCTCCTTATAACAAGACTTATGATAAGGGTAGTTTCCAGATGTTGAAAACTGCAAGAGAGAAGAAAATATGCTTATTCTCAGATACCATACATTAAAACACCATTAATTAAACTATTCGTGTTATTCACCGACTAGAAAGTTTGGCAACTACCTCATTATCAGTAATTGGAAGGTTGCAAGCACGGCAGCAGAAACATTCCGGATGCCAATACGCATTTAAGCAGTTCAAATAGCGTCCATAACCAATCTCAGCCTGGCAACCGGCACATATCCTACCACAAAGAAGGAGGGTTCCTTATTCATATATGTTGGACTATTTTGATAGCTGAAATCCTACATTAAATTACAGTACAGTAGACCATTAAAAGAAAAATATACCTGTAACCCATTGGGTAGTACATTGGGATAGGCTGATATACATTTTGGTTTTCATACCCGTACCCATACCCATACCCGTACCCATTTCCGTTTCCATTTTCGTTTCCATTGCCATATCTCGGAGGAGACAGCACATTAAGACTTTCTTGTATAGCTCTAGCAAGTTGCGCATCTTCTTCCAGCTGAGACTCATCATCTAGCCAATATGGGAAACTTCGGTTTAATTTTTTAGCCATTTTCATCATGAGATTAAAGCGGGTAGAAAACCATCCTCATTAAAAATAAAAATAAAAAAAAACCAAGATATACGAAATGCTTGGTCACTTCCTTGGAAGTTTATGGCTTGATGCCACCACATCAATGCATCATTCATTTGGCATATCAAATAACCATTAAAAAGATAGGGAGGACCTATTTTATTTGACATATCACACTGTTTTCTATGAACTTAAAAATAAGTAGTACCCAGTTTTTCTAAGAGATTCTGAATTCTTTTTCAGACTAACTGGAAAAAGCGATAGACCCGTATAAGTAAAGAATCAGAAGATATTGGTATGCACCAATGATGTAACAGTTCGGGCATACGGCATTGCATGACGCGAAGAGCATCCACTAGCTGAATCACTCACCAATTAACCTTTTTCCTTTTTTATTTTCTTCTACGAGAGACAGTGCAATAGCTCGGTCTATTTCATCATTCTCGTTTTCTGACCACATTTCCTACAACCACGTTCCAAATTGAAATTTGTTAAGGAGGTTAAGCAAACAAGAAATCTGATTTAAACAAATATATATATATATATATTAAGGGCAATCAAAGAACATTTATTCATGTACCAAAAAAAAAAAAAAGAAAGATAAATTAGTCATAGTTGAACTTGCTCTCTTTTGGTTTGCTGCTAACTCATGTGAGCAGAATTCGTAGTAAGGTGAAAATCAATGCATGGTTATCCTCGACCAAAATTCATACAAAACATAAAACCTTAAATTATGCATCAAGGAATTGAAGTTTATAAAAGGAAACTTGCAAGATGAGATAGGCATATATACCCCTGAATGAGAAGGAGCATAAGAAGTTCGCTCCTCTCCATATCGGTCCTGGTAATGGCCTTCAGAAAGTTTATGGCAAGAGCGTTTAAAAATTTTGCTAAGCCAACCCATGATACGCAATGTTATCTGCTCATGGTCAATAAAATCTTTAACTGCACAGAAATCGTCAGATTATCTCTAATCAGAAACTTGAGCTGAAAAAAGCTGGGAAATAAATACTCATCCATACCCAAACCAATTGACATTAATTCATGAGGAAAATGAAACGGAGACTATTTGCAATTTTTGCAAGCAATTTTTCGTTTAAATCTAACCAAAAAATGGTGAGAAAAGCATTTCAGCAAATCAGGCAAGTCATAACAGAAACTGCAAACGACCCACCAGGCATTATTGCTTCACAGGAATTTGTCCCAGCTAGAACATGGAAATTGAACAACAAAGCTTCTTATTTGTGTATGGACATACATACAAACATATATATCATATAACATATATACATATATATATATAACAGAGATTCTTTCCTCCTCTCAAACATGACCAGTAAATTGATGACATTTAACATTTAATTAAAATTAACGGGAAAAAGGGGGGGTTAAAGAATCAAATAGTGGAGGAATGACTCACCTCTAACCAATCAATAAACCAAAGGAGGCGTGGAAGTAGAGCAGACCCAGATCAGATATGATCCCAACTCTCTCAAAAGCAGCATTTTTTTTTTTTACAGTTCCATCAGGAAAATATATATATATATATATGTAGAATCTTGTTCCGAGCTCTCTTTATTCTGGGTTAAAATGAATAATCTATTGAAGGAGGCCAGATATAGAAAGAAAAACAAGGACACCCTTTTGCAGCTTCTTTCAATTCAGAACAGAATCTGCCAGGGCAAAAGAACAATTGCAAAGGAAAAATAGGAAAGGGAAAAAAAAAAATTAAGATCATTCACGTGCACAGAATAAATTCTAAATAAAAAGAAGAGAGAGAGAGAGAGAGAGGCGGGGGGGGGGGGGGGGGGGGGAAGAGGGAAGAAGTTCTGGATATACAACAACCAAAAGCAAAGGAAAACAATAAGAGGAGAAGAATTGAAGAGTTTCTTAATTGTACGCCATTTGAAAGTCAAATTTGGAGAAAAATGAAGAATTCATTTATTTTTTTTCAAAGGTTTTTAAATATTGTCTTAACCCAAAAGGGATTGACGAGTTCCATTTAAAACAAAAAAAAGAAAAAAAGAAATCAGTTGGTAAAAATACAAAATATTCGTATGGTTGGGAAGGTATTATATTGGCGCTTGCTGGGCCTGGAGGACTTTGAAAATTCTTCGACGACAAGACCCCAGCAAGAGCAAGCAATGGTATTGAGGAAAGCGCAAAGGGCAAACGGGAGCATGAGCTGAGATCAACACACAACAACGACAATAATATTCATCATTAACAGTATCTAATCCAATCAATTAAAAAATTAAAATTAAAAATTAAAGGCTTCTTCACCTTTCTTTTTCTTTTCTTTTTTTCTTTTTGAAAAGGATCGACTTTCTTTTTCTGGTACTGGACTATTTTAATATTATTATATTTGTGGAACGCGTTGTGTCTTTTGCTGACTTGTGTTGTGTGAACAACATTTTTTATATATCGAATGACCCTGAATTATATATTTTTGGGGAATCCTAATTTCTACGGTGGGAATGCCCATATTTTTACCATCGATGGAGTAAAATCCAACAGTAATATTCAATCTAGGGGGGTTTAAAAATGCTAGCATACATTCAATTGGATCATCGTTATTGCGGAGGTTTGCGATTGTTTGATTGCTGAATAAATCACTGTCATGGAATTTCAAACTGTTAAATCGATCGCCATTGTGAAGTTTGCAACCAACAAGCTATTGAAGCGTGGTTCAATCACAACTAGGTGCGAATGGTGACTAGGTCTTGATGGGCCTTGGTGATTTGATGATGTCCATATGCCCACAACGACGACGACAGAGCTCCTCCATTGCCCTTCGGTTTTGCTTTTTTGGATCTAAGAATGCAACCTGAGTAGGCAGGATCGCAATTTGGCAAGGGGCTAGTCAAGCTTGCACTAATGTTAGGTTGGGTGCAGCAGCAAGCAAGCGGCGTGCTACGACGTTGGGTGGTGATTGATGAGACCCTCAACAATCCTCTCTCTCTCTCTCTCATTTTTGTTATTTTTCAAAGTAATACTATATAGTGCAATCTATTATTAATTTGGTATATTTATACAATCTCAACCATTAAAAAAGTATCTAATGGTCAAAACAATTTGACCACATCAATGGGAAAAAAGCACTAGTTGTCATGGTTGAACTCTCCTATACTTTATCTTATATTGGCCATTTATCTTTTTTAGAATTTTTCTATATTAAAAATTAGGTACGAATGGATAATGTTTTGATCACATAAGTTTTACTTATAGATAAAATTGTAATTAAATATTGTTTTAAGATAAATTGAACTGGATCATAAATATTTTAGAAGATGTACTTTCATTAAAGAAATATAATTTCATCATAGAAATTTAAGAGGTGTAGTTTCTATCTAAAATATATGTAATTATGATTTAGCTTTATTTAAAACTTGTGTGATTTAAATTGTTTGATTTCTAGTTTAAGATAGTATAATTGGGACCAACATCAAATTAAGGGAATATTTGGTAAGTGCATTACGTTTGAATGCAATACATTGAATGTAATTTACATTTGGATGAAAAGTATTTTTATTGCATTTAAATACAATGTATATTTGGATGAAAAGTATTTTTATTGCGTTTAAATATAATGTGTATTTGGATGAAAAGTAGTTGAATTTTATTGTATGTGATGTGATTCATACAAGTAGAGAGAAAAGAGAGAGATAATGTGTTATATGATTAATAAAAATAATAGAAAAGTAGAATAGTTAATGTTGATTGTATTATATTTA
Source organism: Antiaris toxicaria (assembly GCA_035233585.1). Taxonomy (NCBI): domain Eukaryota; kingdom Viridiplantae; phylum Streptophyta; class Magnoliopsida; order Rosales; family Moraceae; genus Antiaris; species Antiaris toxicaria. Next base: position 24,188,937 of record CP141160.1, on the reverse strand, counting down.
AACTGTGACATGATTGGTATTTGAATTAAATATTTTTGTATTTGGATAAAAATTATATTTTATTTAAACGCAATACGAATGTAATACGATAAACAAATATGAGCTAAGTATATAGTTCTGGATCATTTGTGAAAATAATCTAAAAATTCTTAAAAGAACGTGTGGGATCAAGAGAAAATCCCAAAAAAAAATCCCTTTAAGAGGCGTTTGATAAACGTATTGCATTTTAATTGTGTTTGAATACAATTCTTTTTTGAGTGTTGTATTTGGTTGAAAAGTATTTGTTTTGTGTTTGTATAAAATGTGTGTTTAGATGAAAAGTATTTTAGAGTTGAAAAGTTAATGTGATTGACAAAAATAGAGATAAATAGTAATTGATAAACGCACTGTTGAAAATGATTATATTTGAATGTAAACCTTTACGTTTTGGTGTAAAATTAGTTTTCGTAACGTCAAAATTTGTTTATCAAACATTCTCTTAATTTCAATCAAATTTTAGGTTTATTTCTTTTTTTTAAAGAGAAAATTCCTGGTTTATTTCTGAGTTCTTAAAGATCCAAAAAGTATCATGTTTGTACTTCAAAGGATCTAAAAACCATTCTTTTTTTTTATATATTTAATTTTTCGAAGAGGAGCACACCCATATTATGTAATTTAAAGCACTCATTTGATTATTTTTTTTATTTCTTTTCCGTTTTAAAGAAGAGCAATATTGTTTTTTATTTCTCAGTTTTTAGATATTATGGTCATGTTAATGGTTCAAAGATATTCTAGCAATTTGTTCATCTTGCTTGATTCCAATTTGCTCTTTTGTTAACTTGATCCCCATCTAAAATAAAATAAAATAAAAAGATTTGTTCTTTTTTAGATGGAACGAGCCAAAAAAAAAATATCAAATGGGTGTTCTATTCAAATAAACGTGTTTGGAAGCTTGTAAAATCCAACAGAAATTATGGGGGCGTTTGTTTTTGTTCTTAAAAATGATTTTTCATTTTCAAAAACGTAGAAAATAAAAACGGTTTCAAAATAGCGTTTGTTTATTTAGCGTTTTCAAAACCGTTTTGAAAACACCGTTTTCAACTATGCTGTTTTTTTGAGTTTTTTGAAAACGAAAAAAATTTGTTTTCACTTTTTGTTTTCATTTCCAAAAAATATTGTGTTTTTTGGGTTTTTTAAAAATGAAATGGGTTTTGAAAAAATATAACCAAACAAAATTTCATTTTTATGTTTTTCAAAATATACTCTCAGAAAACATAACCAAACACAGTTTCAGAAATGATCTTAACACAGTTTTCAAAACATTCTCATTTTCAATTTTTTTGAAAACAGATAACATTTCAAAAACAATACCAAACGCCACCTATACATCTGTGCTAAGGGCAGTTTGATTATTAAAAAAAAAAAAATCAAACTAGGACATTCAAATGAGGGATGGTTTTTAGATGGATTGGAAAATATAAAGGATGTTTGTTTGGATTTTTATAAACTTGGAGACAAATGTGAGATTTAGTAAAAAAATTAAAGGATGATTTTTGAATTTTCTATTGGGATTCAAAAGGAAAGAATGAAGTTTAATTTTGCATATATATTTATTTTTAACATGAGAGTAGAAGTTTAAACTTTATATTTTATAATAAAATTAAATATAAAATTATTACAAGCCTGTACTCATAATTTTATATACAATTTTGAGGGTATAAATGTGTAAAAGGTAATGACAAAAAAGAATGTGGGGAAAAAAAAAACAATAGAGAAAGGAGAAAAGTGTGAAGAATCTTCAAAAGAACTCAAAATAAAAAAGAAAGACGCAAATGACCGTTGGATAAAGATTCCAAACTCGCTTATTTGCAGGACAAAAAAGATCCAAACTTTTGCCATGAGAATAAAAAGGCCTAAAAAGATTGATAAAGATAGCAAAATATAACTTTTTTTTAATTAAGTGGTAAAAATTATTCTGAAGAATATATAAATAAGGGCATCTTTAATATAATATTATATTAATATATTAATATTAAAATTTAATATTTAAATAAAAAATATTTTTTAATATAATATTATTTTTTATATGTTAAATTTTATGATAAATTTACCACAAAATATATATAATAATAAATTTCACTTTTAATTCGTATTAATTATTATTTTATATAATTATTATAACAATATTATGTTTTAATTTATACAAAAAGTTTACTTTTAAAAACTTTTAAAGCTCAATAACGATAACAAAAAGTAAAACTAGTATAATATACTTATTGAAATATAAAATAAGATCACGTTATTTTTTTATATTATTTTATAATAAATATAGTATAAATGTACATAAATATAAACATATATGAGATGGTCTAAGGTGAAGTGGTTGATAGATGATGTAGCTAGCCTCATCCTTAATTAACATGAGGTAATATTATTTGTGTGACACGCTTAATTCTTAATATCTTATTTAAACAACAATATGGATAAGCGTTTTGGGTTCTAATAAGAACGATACCCGTCAAAGAAAGAGAAAAGGTGAAAGGCCATTTAATTAATAAAAAATAATGGTTTGCCTTTCATTTAAAAGAGACTATTGTGAAGGGAAATGTCAAAGATGGTTCCTATTCCCAACCTGCTTTTATCACACGGACAAATGGCATTGGCGAGCCAACAAGATAAGCAAATAAATAAACGAGAAGAAAAAACAAGCATGTTTTAATGTGCCTTTTTCCTCCTTCCTTTTCCCACTTGGTTTCTGTGTGGCTATCTAATTAAAGGTTCTCATATTTTAGTACTCGCATTAGGTATCATGGTCAAACTGAAATTATTTATGTTAAAAATTAATGCCAGTGTGTGGTAAGTTAATGGCCAATGTCAAATTAGGTGACGCAGCTCAAAGCACTAGTCTAACAAAAGTAATATTAGATATATATCGCAATTTTTATATATTCTTAAATTAATTTCACAATATATTAAGCTCAGCTTGATAAATAAATGCTTTTGGGACATAATTATTATTATTTTTAATAGGGTGGACGTATTTAAACTGTTTTTTTTTTTTTTGTAAAATCATATATAATGTTATTATTTGATTATGCATGCAACACATTCGTAATATAATTCTAAAAGTTTAGCATTCCTAATCAAAACTGTCTCTTTCTAAACTAAAAGTCTTCCTATTGGAGGCTACGTTTGGCTTTTGTTTTCACACACATGACATTTCTTTCTTCTTTTTTTTTTTGGTTGGGAATCAGACATTAGACTTGTGACATGCGTGGTATGTTTATAATGATAAAAAAAATCCCAATTCCTTTTAATATAGAAAAATTCTCGAGGACCATTGATAAAATGTAAAGGACTTGATTCAGTTTTTCTCGAAAGATAATCCATTTTAACAAATTATTATGGATCTAATACCACACGACACATTGACTAGACAACATATTCTATATTGATGTTGACTTATGATATGTTCTTGCACTGTCAATTCTTTTCTCGACTTTGTGAGCATGAGCTAATTTTTGAAAAACTAAGGGGGCGTTTGTTTTTTGTCTTGAAAATGATTTTCCATTTTCAAAAACACAGAAAATGAAAACGGTTTCAAAATAGCGTTTGTTTATTTAACGTTTTCAAAACCGTTTCGAAAACACCGTTTTCAACTATGTTGTTTTTTTGGGTTTTTTGAAAACGAAAAAAAGTTGTTTTCACTTTTTGTTTTCATTTTCAAAAAATATTGTGTTTTTTAGGTTTTTTGAAAATGAAATGGGTTTTGAAAAAATATAACCAAACAAAGTTTCATTTTTATGTTTTTCAAATATACACTCAGAAAACATAACCAAACACAGTTTCAGAAATAATCTTAACACAGTTTTCAAAACATTCTCATTTTCAATTTTTTTGAAAACAGAAAACATTTTAAAAATAATACCAAACGCCACCTAAATATTTAACTCTTGTTTGGTTTGATAAAATCACAACAAATTCAAATTTAAATCAAAATTTTCACTTTCTCAAAATTCATATCGTAGTTATTTTTATCTTTCTCAAAATTAACTAATCCAATTTAAATTTTGAATTCGAATTTATTTTTTCAATTCAAATCCATGCACTATAGACTTAATTATGATGATTTATTAACTTCTCTAAAACTATGTTATCTAGTAAATTGTATATTCTCTTGTTTTTTATGTGCTAATTTTTTCAACATTGTTAAAATTAAACGTTTAAGACGAGGTTAATTAGACTAACCTTTCAACAAAATCTTTTTGGTTTTAATTCGGTATGCGAATTTCATGTATTGTTGTTTTATTCCTTTGCTTTCCTTGAGGTTGTTTCGTTTGGGTTTTAAGGTAGCGATATGTTTGCTTACACTTCACTAACGAGTGACTATTGCTTTTATATTTATTGGTTCGATGTCTTAAGTGCATACAACTAATTTAGGTTTTATTGCTTTCATTGCCTTTAGAACGGATATATGAACCAAATATCTCCTCTTCTCATGGAACATCTCAATGGAGTTACATAAAATATCATATTAGAACAACAAGCAAGCTCCCACCCTTTATCGGTCAAGTTATAATATAACCTTTTCTTAACCAAAAAAAAAAAAAAAAACTTCTCAAAAAGGCAACCTGTATTCACAGTTTTGCATATTCTTACAAATCAAGGTTGATACCATCATTCTCAATTGCCTGTAATTCTCATATTAGCACCTTAGGACACTAGATTGACAAGATTTTGCTGCCACACTTGGAGCACATCAAAACAATTGACAAAATTGTTGTTATTTTTTTAATTATTTATTTGGAGGAAATAAATTTCATATTTATTATTTAACTTTCATTTGGATGTAGTATCCATTTTTAAAAAATAAAATTTTTTTATTTTTTTAAAATAAAAGTTGTTTGGATTATTTTTTAAAAAGTGAAAAATAGTTTCGATTGGTAAAAAAATTTTCACTTTCTCAAAAGAAACTCATTTTTTATTTTCTAAAAGTAAAATAATTTTAATAATCAAATACGTAAAATTTAATATGTTCTATTTTTCAAAAATTAAAATTTTTTATTTTTAAAAATAGATATATCAAACAAATAAAATATTATATTTTATGTCATATCAAAATCCACACATGATTTGGTTCAAGTATTATTACAAAAATACATTCCATCTTAATATATATTATTAAAAAAGTTAAGCCTACGTTTGGATATCACATTTTTTTTGTCATTGCATTTAAATGTAATGTAATTTTCCTCCAAATACAAAAATATTTCATTCAAATACCAATCACATAACATTTTAAATTCAACACAATCACTATTTATTATTTTATTTTTTTATTACATTTCTTAATTATATCATATATTCTCTCTCTCCTTTTTTTCTTTCTAGTTTTACCCATCACATCACATATTCATTATTAAAATACAATTCAAATATTTTTCACCCAAACTCACATTGCAATCAAATGCAATGCTAATACTTTTCCTCCAAATACAAATTATATTCAATGCATTACATTCAAATACAATACAAATACAACGCGTTCACCAAACTAGACCTAAGTTTCCTTTTCCTCTCTCCAGAATATTCTTTCCTTTTCCTTTTTCTTTTCATTTCGACCGGACATGAGCTCATAGAGCAATGCACGACGCTCTAATACATACGTAGTTAGTATTAATATACGTTGTCATCTTAGTAATGGTAGCGGCGTTTATGACAAGCCACTCCAATATATATATATATATATATGTGTCTCTTTTTACCTGATAACTTTTCAAACATAAGTAATAACTTTATACTATGAAGTTATTTTACTTTTTTTGTTTCAAGTATAAAATTTGATTTATTCTTAAAAATTTTAATTATTTTTTATTATTGTATTTTATATATTTTAATTTAGATTTTTTTTATAAATTTTATGAAATCTTTATTTAATTTTGTTTTACTTTATCTTATATTTTTCTTTCAGTAATAGTATATTAAATTTGTTTAAAATTAAATATTTCTAATAAATTTACTTATAATATTTTATTTTGAAAATATCTAATTTTAACAATTTGTTTTTCTACAATATCAAATTAATTAAGGTGAAAATTTTATGTATTGGAAGTAGATCCCACCAGTGTCATTATTCAAGTTAGAAAACTATAAAAAACAAGCTTATCATGTATACTACTATACTGAATCATTCCTAATCATATGCATATCTTATAGTACTATAACAAAGTTCAAAAATTGTGCACTGAAGACTGTATTTACTGTAGTTATTGTAGCAAGTATGCACCAACTATTGTAGCTACTATAGCAATTTGAAAAGTTTGCATTGTGTGTGCATTAGTAAGTTTGAAAAGTTTTGTGTTGTGTGTGCATAGACTACTATAGTGAGTTTGAAAAGTTTGTATTGATATTAGATGGAATAATATAAAATTATGCCTATAAAAAGGCATTTTAGGGAGGTTTGAGGACATTATATATACATTATTTCTCTCTCATTTTTGTCCTCTCTTTAAAATACTGTGAGAATGTTTTGCAAGTTAGGTTAGAATTCTTGAGTAAGATTAGAGATGATTCTATATGTGTAGTGAGCTTGTTTAAGTTTTGATTCTCTAATAGTTTATAAGTTTAATACATTTGAGTAAATAATTTTTTTTCATCTTATGTATTTTCATATCAATATTTTTTGTTGTTAACTTTTATATAAATTTAGTTAAGCTCTTTTTATGTGATTGTTACATAATACACTATATTGATAGATATTATTTTATGAGTAGTCTTTTACTGCAATATCTCCCTGAGGTATGTTTTCACTTTTAGATTTTTTATAAGATAATATTTTTTAGTTTTTAATATGAAAATCTTATTTATCCGAATATATTTTAATTGATAAGTTCTTCAGACCTTATCTTCTAATTGATTGTTTGGAATATAAAACTTTCAATTGAGTCAATTTATAAATTTAAATTTAAATAGGTGAATAAAGTATATAGGTGATTATCGATATCTTACCGTTTTTAATTATTGAATTTTCTTTATATCAAATTGCCTCAACTTATTGCATTTTTTAATTTCACTTTAAATCAAAAAAGCATTTTTTTTTCTTTTCTTTTGTTTGTTTAATTGCTTATTTCTCTAACATTTTCTATTAACCTCTTTTATTTGTTTTTATCACCTACTCATGAAATTGACTGTCCTAATTGTATCATAATTAAACTCTTTGTTTTGACACAATTTGACCATAATCAATAAGTTACAACAATATTTAAATTTAGCGACTAGGAGACCACTAGAACATGTGCATGGGGTCATGGCATTTTATAACTAAATATATAAGAACTTATGAGTGTTTATCATATCTCAAACAAAATTGAGCTCTCACAGGTTTGTGATCGGAACTGTATATATCGTCCATTGATTCATAAGAATGCAGTGTTACATCAATATGATCCATGTCTTGGATCTTAAATAAAATACGGTCTGTCCACGATGGCACTCTCACCTGTAAAACGAAAAGATGGATTTTTTTAGTGAAAGAAGTTAAAAAATTTATCTCTCCAAATATAAGATTAAAAAAAAAGAAAGAGTTTGACATCAAAAAATATTTATGGATAATCAGGTGTGGAGTCATCCATAGTTGAGTGGGAACTTCTACCTTGATGAATTTGTATTTTTCATAGTTTAACCGTGCTAAAAAATTATTTATCTCTATATAAATCCCTTAAAATCTTTATCTTTTTTAACATATGCATGTTTATTAAAAAAATAGATTAATTCTGCCACTTTATCGTATCATTTGTACCTTGTAACTTGTATCATAGTGGCTAGTTCCAACGTTATACTTATATGTTGGTTTGAACGTCAATGTACCCTCGCAATATCCATCGAAAATCTGCCCTCTTTTAGCCTCTTGAAGGAGTTGATCCTTGTTCCTCAGTAGCTGGCAAACATCAAATTTTGTTCATTTCACAAGTTTTCTTTCTTTCTTTCTTTCTTTCTTTCTTTCTTAGTTTACTTGTAGTTTATATAATATTTTGTAGTTTATATAATATTTTGTAGTTTGAGCAAGATTATAATTTACCACGTGAACTAAGTAAAAGAGGGTTAATACTTACTTTGAGAAGGCCTTTGTGAATTAGATTCCTGACTGGGTGGTTAGCGATCCCATGAACTCTATAATTGAGATCTCCCAACCATACCGTGATTTGAGTTGGTCTGGCATAAGGGTTCCAGTTCTTAGAGAAGAGTGAGTGTGATATGTGCCTGCACTGCGAGTTTCTCTCCTCCACTTTGTGTGCATGAGCTGAAAATTCAAAGACAACACACACACACACATATATATATATTCAGCAAAAAATAATTAAAAAAAAAAAGAACAAAAAAAATCATATTTCCTAATGAGTCATTACAAATGAACAATTGAACTTATTATTGCTTCTTAAATTGAATGACAGAATGTCAGAATGCTTTTAGAACCCTGCTTTCTCCTCTGCTATAACTTAAGGTTAAAACTGAGTTAATTTGAAAAGGCCATTTATTAGTCTCTATAAAATAATCTAGAAATAGCAAGCAAAATGTCCTTTTCCGATTAAACGACAATAGGTTCTGACAAGGAACGAATGTCGTTTAATCTAAATCGAAGCGAGCTTTTGGTGAAAAAAAAAACGACATGCAATTTGAGTATCGCATAGTTTAGAATGCACTGCCTCTCCTTTTGAACTTAAGATACAGGTTTCCCAAGAATCTGTCGTAGGCCCTATAGATAAGTGAACGACACAAATCTTTTGACAAACAACACCAGATAGTTTAAGATAACCAACGTATGTCGTTACACGAGTCATGATATGTTGTTTTCTATAAACGACGGCAGAATGATGACAGGAGAACAAAAATGTCGTTTCGTCTAATTGACACCCATACAGACTTTACGAGGAGTAGGAGTTAGGACCTTTCATTTTCGTACATTTACGATATAAATGACTTGTCGTTTATACGCATAAAACGACAGCAAGCTGTATACCAATAATTGACGACATGTCGTTTTCTTTGCAGCAATAAATAAGTTTTATAAAAAGAAACAAAAGTGTGCCGTCTCACAACACAATTATTTATCGCGTCATATATTGGAAAGACAATTATTTATTGGATTTTTTTTTTTATCAAACAAGACGAAGATGTTAACAATACGTTGTTTTTAAGTTAATAGCATAGTAGATGTGTGTGATATTCCAACTTAACATCTACAGCAGAATATATGTATATAACTTAATAACAAACAACAGTCTTTTTTAAACAACAATAACATTTCCACCATGAAGAACTTAGGTGGGGCGTTAAGTCAACTAGTAACTTATGTAAGAAGTCCGTATAATAGTCAGAATATACGGATGATATATATTTTAAAGATATGACGTATAATTCTTTGAACTTATTATGGTATGTCATTCTCTAACTTTTATTTCAAAAAATAAAAAATAAAAAACACAATAACGTGTCTCCTTCGTGTTGGCGAACCAACAAATTGAAAAAGCTTCTTCATTAACAGAAAGCGAAATAGAGCATAAAATCAAAACAAGGTGATCAATGATCGGAAGGATTATACCGGAGAGATGACAAGTGACGAACATCATGTGAATGCCTTTGTAGTTGATGCAGATTGCGACTGCCCCCTTCTTTCTCCTAATCACTCCTCCACATCCCCCTACCGAATGCGTATCCACCTTCATTTCTGCCCACCATGCAATTCAACGTACTATATTACCCAAAAAAAAAAAAAAAGAACTGAGAAATTATGCAAAATTACATAATGTATATCACCTCACCTTTGATGAACAAGTCTGAATTCTTGGTTCCAAAGACGTACAGCTGCAGAGATTGCATAATGGCTTCTCCTAACAGGCTTTATCATAATGATTTCATTCATGTTATATATAAAAAAAAATGACCAAAGAATTAAAAATAATAATAATAAGAGCTAAGAGATAATATTTTACGTGTAAGATTCAACAAGAGTTTCTTGAAGAAGTTGTGAAACGTCTTGGCGAGGAACTTCTTGCAGACCTATAACGACAAGATCAGGCTGTCGATTGTTCCCCACAAGAGCTGCCAAATCTTCAGAAGAAACCTAATTTGACAGCAGGGAAGAGAATGAAACCGAGTTCAAAGATGATTAAGACAACTGTGAAAACTATCCAGTATTTTGTGGTTAGAAACACAGCTTGCAAAGCAACAATTCCATGTCTAACTCTTCGAATTCCCCTTCCCAAGTTAAAAAGGGAAAAAAGACAATTGTGAAGTAGTCAGTGAGAAGATAATCATGGGATCAAATTACGATAGGAAAATTTAAAAAAAAAAAAAAATCACTCTCACCTTCCCATTCATATTCCAGGTAATAACACAAATGCAAATATCTGAATCGGTCGATAACTCACGGAGATTGTCTGCCTCTATGGTCCTTATTCCACCATGATGATCATTTCCTGTGAGGTGGTCGTTATTGGAATACTTTTTTCTTCCCTTCCACTTGGAACTTCCACAGCGAAGTCTGGTAGGTAGCCATTTTTCAAACCCGGATAAATTTGAACTTCTTCGATCGCGACACATCAAGAAAATTGATAATTAATCTTTAAAAAATTATAATAAAAATAAACTAATGCCCTAGCTAGAGGATGGTCGAATGAACTTCATGGATACCCTTTACCGGCGTTATAAATGGAGCTGAAATTTCCTATCGTCTTGTTTCGTGGCAAAACTGTTTCTTTTACGTATAAACTTGAACTAGCTCTGCAAAGTTGTAACAAAATTTTTAATGTTAGAGAGAGAGAGGGGGAGAGAGAGAGAGAGAGAGAGGATTATTTTGTAATGCATTGACCCAGTTTAAATACGTATCAGAGCAAGTGAGTCTTAGAAACTTGGCTTTTGGGCGGTGAAGTTTGGAGAAGGAAAGTCAAAGTTGTAAAATGATATATCTGAAGTGTTTCTCCTATTTGGATTTTACTTTTCCACGAGTTAGGTTGCACGTTATTGACAAAACGCGAAAGAAGTTAAATCAAAGATGAAAATGACCTTCAATTCATCGATAATCACTTGCATTGTACACCATATATTACTCCTGTCGATAACGTCAAAGATGATTTTTTGCGTATCATACTTCTTGGAATTCCAAATTGAGTGATTTTGGAAGGAAAAAAAAAAAAAAAAAAAGATACTTAAGTGCACTTGTGTTGCACCTTATCTTGTATGGCTCCAAATATATCAACGCCAGTGCCCAATTTGTTCCTATTTAAGGCTAGGTCCCAACATAATCAGTCCAAGGAAGTAACAGTTAAAAATTCAAATAAAAGAGAATAACATTAAATCAGAATTTGAACATTTTTCATATTGTGAACCAAAACGTTTGTTCGCACCTATAAACCAAAAGCCACCAAAAATGTGCAATTTAATGGACTCAATAAGCACAATTTCCATTTTGTACATAGTCCCATTTTGCCTTTCCATTTCCGCCAGAAAATATGTCTACACATCATTTTATAACACCCTCATTTTATATATCCCAGCATATTAATGTCTCTTAGTGTTTTTTTTTTTTTTTTAAGAAAAAGATACCAATGCTTTAGAAGTATGCAAAAATTAATATGTTTTAAAATAACTATGCAAAGATTACTATGTTTTGAGACCGTATTCCTAACGAAAATATCAGATTCTGCCTATCTTCGTCTTCAAAATTGTGACTTGTTCCCGCATAAGGGCAACAAAAGAAAATTACAGTAACTAGTAATTTTTAAAAAATAATTAAAGTAAATAATATGATTTTAAAATATATAAGATAAACAACAAATTTATGTAAATATTTTATTTACGTAAGATATACCACGTAAAAAATTGTTTCACACTTTGTATATATGTTTATTACATTAAATTTACTAAATAAATGATTAATTTATATATTATAAATACGTTATTTACTTATAATTTTTTATTTATTTAATAAATTTATTATTTATCATAAATATTTTAAAAACATACTATTTATTTAATTGTCTACTTACTTCTTTCTTAAATATAAAAAAAAAAAAAGGATGATAAAAGGGTTGTAGATGATCGGAACTGAGGTGCAGCTGATGATTGGAACAAAGGCCCAGCCATACTTCCTAGTCAAGTTAGCCATTTCGGCTCCGAAGTAGAATTTTTTTTTTTGGGTAACGCCCAAAAATAGCACATTGGTTTAGATTATCTATAATTAATTCAGAATTTTTACTTCTTACGTTCAAAAATAAAAGTAATTTTAGAATAAAAATCTGAATTATAAGATAAAAATCTTAAACATGCACATTAAAGGAACCATTCCCACAATATCATCTTGTTTTTGTATTGTTTGTTTATTTGTTTTTTTTTTTTTAATAAAAGTTCATGAGTTTTTGGCAAGTAACTTCTGCTCAAGAGCCCTTTGCTTGAACTTGAAAATAACTATATAGTATTTACTCAAAAAAAAAAAAACTATATAGTATAATTGGCCGTTTGGTTGCCTACACTCGCACTCTCTAAATAATTTCAATTATTTTCACCCTTTTTTCAAAAATAAATTAGTTTTATTATTTAAATTCCAAACTCAAATACTTTTTTTTAGTTATAAGTATAACCTAATGATAATATTGCACGTAACTCTATCTAAAAATACATAATTTGAATCCTCCATTCTCAAATTAAATAAAAATTTAAATTTTAAAAGTTCATTATTTTATTTATTTCAAGTCAAAATGAATTTTTTAATTTTTTAAGCTATATAAAATATTGAAAAAAGTAAAATAAAATCTATATTGATTTTTTTTTTAACATATTCAAAGTTTTTATGGGTCTTAAAACAGATCAATTAAATGGGTCTTAAAACTTAAAAATAATTATGATTTTGTTTTTCTACTCGTGATAAATTTTGCCTGTTTATTTCCTTATTGGATTATGTAACGGAGGTTTTTTTTCAACTAAAAAAATACTATAATAATTATTTATGTGATTATGTTATTTTTAATAAGAAAGATTATGGTGTGAACTTTTTTGTATACCCTATCGATAGGGTTCATTTTTCAACTATCAAGATATAATTGGACGATTAAAATGTTGCTTGTGTATAATAACTATGGTACACCTTAGCTCAGAGTATCAAGAAATTTAAAAATAAAAAATTCAAGAAAAAAAAGAAATTAAAAAAAACCCTAACCTTCCACTTCCACTAGTGGTTGCCCCCACCATCCCATTGATGACTCCACCCGTCGGCAACTTGCGACATTGGTGCCCTTCCATGATCCACCAGTGGCCGCCCAACCAACCCCCAACCCCCCACGCCTACCTCACTTTCTCTCTCTTTAACTCTCTTTCCCTTCTCCCCTCATCCCCACACAATTTTGAGCCACCAAGGGATGAAACTCGCCTCTTGGAAGAACACCATCATCTCCGACCATAATCGAGGTGGAGGGAGTGTTTAGGCTTTGGGGGAGAGTCATGGAGGCTTGTGTTAAAGGGGGTGATGATGTGGAAGTGGTCGGAGGAGTGGGAGGTGAAAAGGAATGAGGGAGGAGGAGAAAGAGAAGGGGAAGGCGTCATTGACCAGGCAAATGTGGAGGGAGAAGGGGACATAGAGGGAAAGGAAGGAGTGGGTCATGTCAGAATGGAAGGAAGAAGGAGAGTGGGAGAGGGATGATTTGAGGGAGGAGGAGGGGGAAAGTAAAGAGTTGGTTTTGTAGGTCGCCAATAGGGGGTTGTCGGTGGTTAAGAGGGTAGCCATTGGTGGAAGTGGAAGTTTGGACTATTTTTTTTATATATTTCTTTTCTTTTTATTTGAATTTTTTTAATTTCTTAATATTATAAGTTAAGATGTATTATTTTTATTATACACAACCAAATTTTAACCATTAGATTTTTTAAATAGTCTAAAATTAGTTCCTATCGTAGATTATGATAGGGTATATAAAAAAATTTCTACCACAACATTTCTCATTTTTAATATGTTCTAAAATTTTTTTTTTATTTTAATTTTTCCCGCTAAAAGTCAATGAAAGGACCAACTTGTTATATGTTATGTAGTTTGTTGAGTTTATTGCAAATACTAATGTTTGGAGTATATAAGTGCAAACGACGGAGCTTCTCTCACCTACATTACACGAAATACAAATTCATAAAATCATGTTTACTTATTAAAATAAAAAAAAGTAATCGACAATTTTTTTTTTTGTTTTTTTTTTCGAAGAAATCAAATCATACTCAACTTCATTTCTTCTGCAGAATTGCTAGTCACCGTATTTTCACTCCATCCAAACGTTTCCAATTAGTGTTCTTCGATTTTTATCTCCTTTGAAGCACAGAAATCTAAATTCTTATGGATTTGATTGACAACTTTTTATGTTTGCGTAATCAACCTTTCTGAAAATGCCAACCGTAGTGGGTCAAAATTGATAATTTACCTAGATATTTTTTTAATTCATCTCTAGGGTTTGTTGCTGCCATTAGCGGTTGGTAACAATGCTAAAAATATCGGCATCAATAGAAATAGAAACATAGATAGTTCAATTTTATTGAAATTTCGAAGATATTATTTATATCAGTGAAAATATTAAAAAATTATGAAAAATTACTTTAATACATATTTATAACATTTTAAGATTGCATAAATATTAAAAAAAATACATAAGTTTTACATAAAAAAACATCTTATATCTTATATATCTTAATATTAAAAGAAAGTTCTATGAAATTTAATTTATATATAAATATAAAAATAAGTTTATGAATAACTATCTCCTTGTATAATTGAGATAACTATCTACAAAAAATGATCTTCTACAAAGTTTTAGAAGAGTTTAAATAGTATTATGGTTGCAATAACATGATATATTCTCTATCCTTCTCTCTTTCTGATACTCTCAGCTTTTATGTTTAATCTTTTATTTTTTTATTTATTTTGTTTATGAAGTAAATTGTAAAGTAGCATTCCATATATATATATATATAAGATAGCAAATAAAAAAATCTGAAATTTTCCAACAAAAATTATATATACATTTTTTATCAGAATTTTCATTGAAATTTCCGATATTTCCTTGAAATTAATCGATATTTTGTACAAAATACACTATATTTTACTGATATTGATAGGTTTTAATGAGATTTCTCTTATATATAAAGAGAAAAAAATTACCTAAAAGATATTTCGAGACTTCTCAAATATAAAAATTTCAGTCTAAATGTCAGAAATATGGTGGATATTTATGATCATAATTGGTAATCAGTTATGCATCTCTATGGTTTAATTATTTTATTTTTTTTAGAAAAAAAATTATTATTATTATTATTATTTTTTGTAAATCAATTATTGAAATCTGTTGGTGACAGTTTTTGAGCCTGTTGGTTCGTTACTTTTTTTTGTTTTTTGGTTCGGGAAGTTGTTTCTTTACTTTTATGAAAAGCCCCAAAATTTGGAGTGCTTAACTGTTATGCGCTGAAACAAATCCTGAAGGCGGTTCTGAGGGGAAAAAAATAAAGAAAAGAAAAGCCTAAACAAACAAAACTGGAATGGACTCCTTTACCGTTACTTTATTAAAAAAAAAAAAAAAAAAGGGGTTTTACTTTTACTTGCTAGAGCTCTATTTGCAGTTTGAATCTTCTGACCCTTTTTTTTTTCCCCCTGCCTTTCCGCTAGCGTTTATTTCCATCGCATCCTCATGCCATGCTATCGTCGTCTTGGTTGCAAGTGGAGACGTTGCCTCACATTGTCTTTGTGTTTTCATCTACTAATTTTCTTTGATTTTTTTTTTTCGTAGGTAAAGCATGAAATTTCATGGTCTTCGACATTTCTTAACAAATGTTGAATGGTTTACTTTCAGGAAACTAGAAATTTGTGTTATGAACCTTTACGAATACCTGAATGCCTTTTCTTGTAATATTTGATTTTTGGTTCTTGTTTTGCAGAAGAAATGGTAAGAGAACCACCCAAGCCGAGTTGCAAAATGGAGGTGGAACTTGATAGAATCGGTGACTTAACAGTGAATATTATCCGTCTGTCATTTAGGGAACGTTTGGAAAAAGTATTTCATTTTAATTTTATTCAAATACAATATAATTTTACACCAAACATAAATTTTACAACAGTGCTACGAAAATAATTACTATTCAAAATATTTTTAAAACAATCACATCAACTTTTCAACTCTAAAATATTTTTCATCTAAACACACATTTTATTCAAATACAAAACAAATACTTTTCAACCAAATACAACATTCAGAAAATAAATTTTATTCAAATATAATCAAAATGCAATGCGTTTACCTAACGCCCTTAAAGGTTCTGTAACTTGAAGAGCTTTGATTTTCTTTCAACAGAGCCCAAGATGTCCTTGGAAATCTGGTTTCTAGCTGAAGTTACTATTAGGCATTAGAAGAGCCCAAATCGAGCTCGTAGCAACTCTAGCAATTTGCTCTAGTTTTTTTGTTCTTCTATCTTGTGTTCAAAGGCTACATATTGACAATTGTATTTTGAAGGTAACAACCCTGTTCATCTCAATCATTATTTGGACTAAATGTTGGTTGCATGATTTTGTTGCAGCCCATCTCTTCTCTTCATACTTTTAATCATTTGTTTTGCTGACTGATCCCCTAAATGAGACACCATTATGCTTTTCTGCTTTTTTATTTCACAATCATAATTTCAGTTTTCAATATCTGAGGAAATGTTATGAAAAAATAATAATAATAAAGAGAGAAAATGGAAGATTCTCTCATTACTTTTAGCTGCGTGAATTGGGATTTGGATCCTGTAATTAACAATAAGTTGACAAATAATGATTTTTTTTTCTCCTTTTATTTTTTAATTTTTAAATGTAGAGGAGTTTCCTTTTTTTTTTTTTTAATAGCCAACAATAATTTGATTAATGCTGTTTGCCTTATCTGTTTTTTTTTTTTTTTTCACGCTTTTACTTGGATGAAATTTTGGGTTTTGGATCGTATAATTAGCTGTGTGAATAAAAACAGGTATTTAAGCAAGAGCTAGCTTCTGAATTTTTTTTGCTGTTGAACTAGCTCACAAAAAGATTGACCAGCTAAATAATAATGCTTTTTTTTTTTTTTTTGTGAAATGTTGAACACTTGAATTTTATAATAAGGTTATACTCAACAAATACCCTTTTAATGAATGTGTTGTTTTTGTTATAATAAGGTTACCTGATTGTCACTCATGATTCTTCCATGACAGTTAATGTTTATAATGCTTATGATCACATGCAGAGCAGGTAAGTGATTTGAGGAGTACTTTTTGAAGCTGTCTTTAATCTCTTCTAGTTGGCTTCACCCTTTACAAGATGAATACTTGAGGGTCCATTTACTTTTTTAGTTTTCTTATGTAAAAAAATAATGATAATCCCTCCTACAAGACAGACATATCTCAACCCGAGTTTGTCGAGAACTTAATTCCTCTTATACCTTTCATTAGTCCCCTATGGTATGCATATTTTATAACTCTCACCATTGTGAATCTCAAAAGATTTTGTATGGATTGTACTCTCATTTTTCTAATAGCTTGATTGTTTTATATATATATATGTACATTAAAAATCATTCCAAGAAATGTTGTACAGGAATAATGTTATAAATGCTATGTTTTAGCAGTATATAACTGGTTATATGAAATTTCATCACTCGAAAAATCCATTGAAAAATTAGGACCAATTCCAAAAACACTCGGAGAATAAAAAAAATGTTTAGCCTGGATTTACCTACAAAATTGTTCTGAAAACTAATTTAAATTGCATTTGGTTAGTTTGGTGTCCGAAATTCACTGGTGCATTTTTAGTCGTATTTTAAAGAAGTAGAATAGTACCACGCTTGTAATATTCATCTAAACGTGACTTATCGATAATTAAACATATTATTATACATAACTAAAGGGAAGTGTGGGATTACCGTAGTTTCTTAGTGAATTAGCTTCTATAGTGATTTGATAGCCTTGCTCCTTTAGCTTGTTTTTTTGGCTCACTGGGCTGCTTCATTGGTGTGGGTAGTTTGGGAATTTTGAGTCATTGTGTACGTTTTGATGGCCTTGCCCCTCATGTTTTGTCTATTCTTGCTCGCTAAGCTACGTCTTTGGAGTAGGCTATTTGGGTATTCAAGGCTTGGAAACCCTAATATCTCCCTTTTGATTTTTTGTTTGCTATCTTTGCTCTGTCGTTTGCAAGCCCGCTTGTCTCTCTCTGGTGTTTGAAATATAACTAACAGTCCTTACCTCTCCATTTTGCTTTTTTTGCTTTTGCTACCTAACTCCTCTCTCTCTCTCTCTCTCTCTCTCTCTGGTATTTTAAATATGATTAACGGTTCTAACCTCTCCATTTTGTCTTTTTTGCCTTTTGCTACCTAACTGTTGTAATTATATAAATGTTCTATAATATTTCAAATACATGACATTATATTATAGAGTACTGAATTTAATGTATGTAACGTATCCCACCGCAGCATCATCATGGATATTTGGGCTAGTATTTCTTAAAAAAAGCGCAAGATTCTTTAACAATCTTTTACAATTTGTGAATCTTTTTTCATCTTTTATTAAAGTCAATTAAAAAAAGATGTTATGATCAGAGCTCAATTGGCGTATGCGTTTAGTTCTTAGTATATAGAAAAGTAGGCCATGGCTTATCTCACACGTGGGTCTCGTTTAAATAAAATTAAGTGACGTAGAAGTCAGCAGCAAAACAAGCTGGAACATGAAGAGAAATTAGAGGCGACCAATCAAAGTGTATAGTTCTATTAACAAGCTAATATCTGTGAGAGGTGGAAGAAAGCAAGCTACTCGAAAACTTACGATTATCGAGTCTAAACCTTTAGAAACCAGAATGCCAAAATGGAGTCTATCTATGTACTCATTTACAGCCAGAACAACAACAACAACTAAGAAATGACAACATAAAAGAGCCTGATTTAGGGGGTGAATGGTTTGAAGTCTCAAATCTAAAATTTTGATTCTAGTTTTTTTTTTTTTTAAATCAACAAAAATTATAATTAAATCAACTATTTTAGACTTAAAATTTCATTCTATTTCGAACTCGATCCATATATCATTCAGGTTCTTAAAAATAACAAACAACTTAGGTACACCAAATGATGACTTATTTTTTCCCAACATCACTAAACATATATCATGACATAGAATCTTTCTTTTAAGTGAATGTAAATATATATAATCTAATAGTAATTTTATATCAGATTATATTATGGTATATAGAGTTTAAATCCTTATTTTTAAGTTTAAAAAAAAAAAAAAGAAATCCTACGCTATGAGACCATACTTCTTTGAATAAGCCTTAGGGATCACTAAATCACGCATGGTACACGTGCTCTTGTGCTAATATTGTAGTGGTATACTGCTTCAAATTCGAAGTTATGAGCAGCTGGAAACTTTTGTTTGGGAAACCCTACTTTATTCACACCACATGTTCCCCGGATCCACGCGTTTCTTTACAACACGTTCAAGCAAATTTTTTTTTTCTTTTTTCTTTTTTTTTTTGGTTTTTGGTAAGTCACTTTCTAACAAGTTCACCAACCAGCCTCTGCCGGTTGCTTTGAAGTGCTTTAACCCTAGTTTCCCACATATAGAGAAATGGAGATCCCTCTTCCTATATATATAGAGAGAGAGGTGACCTACTTACAGTGACGAAATCAAAAATTACCACGTAGCTACTAACTACAAATTCTTATTCAAAAGAATAAAATGAAGTTTTTAGCCTTTTACGAAGGGCTATTAGTAAATTAAAGTTAAATACATATACAGTAATTTAGAGAAGAAAAGGTTGACGGGGCTAAAGCTCCCCTTGGGCCAGTGTGCAGGGTGGAGGTAGACAAAGAGGAGTGTGACTGTCTCCACTAAACTTTTAAAAATAAAAAGTTTCATCTATATTTTTATGATATTTTATTTTTACTCACATTTAAAAATAATTAAAAGCTTTTATGCAACACCTCATAAAACTTATCATCAATTGTGGTTATACTTTATGAATATGCATCGAATAGTTATTGGAAACGACAATGATATTATTCAATATTTTTATGTTATTAATTAAAAAAATTATATACCTCTTATTGAGAGGTCTGTTTAATGCTTATATGTTTATCACATTATGTTATATTTAAATATAAAAGTATTATATTTAAATATTAATTATATTATATTTTAAATTTAATATAATTATTATTTATTATTTTATTATTTTATCATTTTTATTAATCATGTAACACATTTTTTTCTCCCTTTCTATTTTTATCAATCACATCATATCACATATAACATAATTTAAATATTTTTCATTTAAATACATATTATATTCAAATACAATACAAATTTTTTCCATCTAATTATAAATTACATTCAACATTTAAATATAATATAAACACAATTTATAACTCAAATGCCGCATGAGTCTCTGCGTCTTTATATATATAGGTTAAATCACAACAGAAGTGAAAATATTTTTAACAGCTGAATATAGGCATACACAGTGCAAAAGGCCGCCACGGCCATGGAAAGCAGCAGCAATATCCCGCTCATCAAGAATCACAGCAACCACGAGAGAGAGAATTTAGTCCATGTTGATGCGGTTGAGGAGTTTGGGAATGAATCCAAGAAGCTGTGGAAGCTGGCCGGGCCGGCAATCTTTACGGCCATTTGCCAGTACTCGCTGGGTGCGCTCACTCAAACGTTTGCTGGCTCTGTCGGAGAGCTAGAGCTCGCCGCCGTCTCAGTCGAGAACTCCGTTGTCGCCGGCTTCGCCTTCGGCATCATGGTATACTACTAATTTTATGTCCTTCTTTGATCTTCTTTGCCCCCTTTTTTTATTCATGATTTTTTTTTTCTTTTTCTGGTTTTGGTCGGTTTCGCTGCTTTGTTCATGTTTTTAGACGGAACAGAAAGTATAGAGAAGTCAGATTCAGTTTTGGAATCAACGAAATCGACTCAATTCAAGCGAGTTTTTAACTTAAGATATTTACAAATTTTCTTTTTGAACTAAAAAAAAAATTGGATGGTGCTTTTCTCACCGGTGAATGACTGGAACTTGAACCTCGTTCACAGTAGGCTCTTCATTATTATGCTTTTTTACTTTAAGAAAAAAGGCTTTCCCTTTCTTTTGGTTTTTTTTTTTTTTTTTTAAATAATAAGAGACTACTTGTCAGCTCTTATTATTATTTTTTTGAAACTTAGTCAATGATTATTAAATGTAGATTTATTTCGGTAATTTAATTTAATTTAGTTTAAAAATTAAATTACATCAAACATTTTGTTATAACTTAGTTTAATTTGACATATGTTAAAGATAAATTTAACTTAATCAATAATTATTAAGTGTACATTTGATTCGTCGATTTAGTTTAATTTAGTTCAAAATTTAAGTTAGATCGAACATTTTGCTATATCTTAATTTAACTTAACATATATTAAAGATTATGAAAATAAAGATAATTTATATTAAAATTTATACTAAAATAGTAAAAATAAAGATAAAATAGACTTTATCAAATTAAATTATATTAGAATTAATTTAGATAATTTAACGTAATTTATAAGCTAAATTAAATTAATGTCTCATTTATTTATAATACTGTCTCATTTGTGAACTTCATCATACGTTTGATAAACGCATTTAATTTGCATTGTATTTAAATGCAATGCAATTTTCATCCAAATACAAAAGTATTTCATTCAAATACTAATTATATCATATTTTAAATCAAATACAATCATTATTCATTATTTCACTTTTTTTATTATTTTTATTAATTACATTATATATTTTCTTTCTCTCTCCTTTTTTTGTTTCTACTTTTATCTATTACATCACATATTTATTATTAAAATACAATTCAAATACTTTTCATTTAAACACACATTGCGTTCAAATGCAATGTTAATACTTTTCCTTCAAACATAAATTACATTCAATACATTACATTTAACTATAATGTAAATGTAATGTATTTACGAAATTGACCCTAAATCTCGTTTACAGTAGACTCCTTATTATTATGCTTTTTTACTTTAAGAAAAGGGATTTTCCTTTTCTTTTCCTTTTTTTTTTAAATAATAATAACTACTAGTCAGCTTTTATTAATTTTTTAAACTTAATCAATGATTATTAAGTGCACGTTTGATTCATTGATTTAATTGAATTTAGTTTAAAAATTAAATTAGATCAGATATTTAGTTCCAATTCAGTTTAACTTAATTTATATTAAAAATTATAATATAAGTTAAGCTTTTCTCCAAACACAAATTACGTTCAATGTATTACATTTAAACACAATATAAATATAATATGTTTATCAAATGGACCCTAAATCTCGTTTATAGTGAACTCCTCGTTATTATGCTTTTTTACTTTAAGAAAAGGGGTTTTCCTTTTCTTTTCTTTTTTTTTTTAAATAATAATAACTACTAGCCAGCTTTTATTATTTTTTTGAAACTTAATCAATGATTATTAAGTGCACGTTTAATTAATTGATTTAATTTAATTTAGTTTAAAAATTAAGTTAGATCATATATTTAGTTCCAATTCAGTTTAACTTAATTTATATTAAAAATTATGAAAATAAAGATAATTTATATTAAAAATTACACTGAAATAGTGAAAGTAGAGAAAAGATGGACTTTGTCAATTTAAACAATATTAGAATTAATTTGGATAACTTAACTTAACTTATAAACTAGATTAAACTAATATTTCATTAGCATTATATTTAAATGTAATACAATTTTCATTCATACACAAAAGTATTGTATTCAAATACTAATCCCATCACATTTTAAATCTAATATAATCACTATTTATTATTTTATTATTTTATTATTTTTACTAATTACATCACATACTCTCTTTCTCTCTCTCTTTTTTTTCTCTACTTTTATCCATCACATCACATATTCATTATTTAAATATAATTCAAATTCTTTCTATCCAAACACATATTATATTTAAATGTAATGCAAATATTTTTCATTCAAATGTAAATTACATTTAATATATTGTATTTAAATATAATATAAATGTAATACGTTTATCAGATATCCATTAAATCAATAAATCAAATGAGTTTTAATTATCTATTTTTATTGAAAAATACTTTAGAAAAATTTTACGATAAAAAGTCCAATTGTATATCTCATATTACGTGACTCGTATTTTATTAATGAATGACGCTATCGGTCTTTTAGCATTTTTCTTTTTTCTTTTTCATTTTCATTTGGTTCACAATTTTTTTCCCCTGATTACCACTTATGTATACGCGTGTGATTTTGTCAAAAGGCTTGACCCGGACCCACATTATCTTCTATTCCTGCTTGACTTTGCAGGCATTCTTGCTTTGGAAGCTCTTCATTTAACCTTTTTATCCACGCTCTTAATTGTTAATTTAGGCTTATGTGCTTGAATTAAGTTTTCTAGGCTATATTTGAATTGAATTATTATATATTTAGTATATTAATTTGAATAATTAAAGTTAAAAAATGTAAAGATTTTATATGTATTTAGAAAATTAAAAAAAATATGAATCTTATTTTATTTATTTTGAAATTTTATATGATTAAAAAAAATTATTATATTTAAATTTATATATGTAAAATTATATTCTTAAAATTTAAATGATAAACTTGTAATAGTAAATTATAAATAGTTAAAACTAAAAATTATATTTGAATATAACCGGTGCACAAAAAGCTTGCTTATTATAATTTATATGTATTTAGCCAAATCTATCACAAGATTATATCCACAATATGCATTGAACAGAAGCTGGTAAATCATGCAATAGAGTGTTAAATAGGATATTTACTTATAAGCTAGAAATTTGGAACATCTTTGGTTTTTTTTTTTTTTTTGGTTTTTTGCTTTTGACTTGAACTCTTTGGTTGACCAATAGTTGGGAATGGGGAGTGCATTGGAAACACTGTGCGGGCAAGCATACGGTGCAGGGAGGCTCAGGATGTTAGGAGTGTACATGCAGAGATCATGGGTGATTTTGTTGACCACGGCGAGTCTTTTGGTCCCCATCTATGTTTGGTCGCCTCCCATTCTCGAGTTTTTTGGGGAGACCACTGAAATCTCTCATTCAGCTGGTCAGTGATTTGCCCTTGACATTACTTTTTTAACAAAACCTTATTAGAACTAATTACTTTTCTTTCTTGTAATGCAGGTAAGTTTGCTATATGGATGCTTCCGCAGTTATTCGCCTACGCACTCAATTTCCCGATACAGAAGTTCTTACAAGCGCAAGGAAAAGTCATGGTCATGGCTTGGATCGCAGCTCTGGTATTGGTGCAACATGCATTTTTCAGCTGGTTGTTAATACTGAGACTTGGTTGGGGCTTAACCGGAGCAGCAATCACGCTCAACGCGTCGTGGTGGATTATTCTTTTCGGTCAGCTTTTGTACATCTTCATTACTAAGTCAGATGGTGCTTGGACTGGATTCTCGTGGCTGGCATTCGCAGACTTGTTTAGCTTTATTAAGCTTTCTTTGGCTTCTGCTGTTATGTTGTGGTATAGTACTTTTCTGCTTTTGTGCCTTTCACTCCATGAGTAAGCAGTTTATTTGAGTAGGACATTCATAATTTTTATATGATCTGCTGAATGCAGTTTGGAGTTTTGGTACCTGATGATTTTGGTGGTCGTAGCTGGCCGTTTGCCGAATCCTTTGGTCCCGGTCGATGCCATTTCTATTTGGTAGAGTGCTTTGAAGTATACTCGTCATATAAATTTTCTTCTCTTTCATGGTACTTGATACATTGACAATTGACATCATATAAAAGATGTAGTTCAAATCCTTTTTCTCATTTCCATTTTTTTCCAGCATGAACATAAATGGATGGGACGCAATGATTGCATTTGGATTTAATGCTGCAATAAGGTGATGTTTCTTGCATATTTTTGCTCTTTATGCTTGAACCGAAGCCGAAGTTGTACTCAAATCCAGGCTTCCGATTTGTCTTTCCTAGCGTGAGAGTATCGAACGAACTTGGAGCGGGCAATGCCAAGGCCGCAAAGTTTTCAGTCCTAGTGGTTTCTGCCACTTCAGTTGCCATAGGAGTCGTTTGCATGGTCATAGTATTTGCCACTAGAGATTACTTCCCTCACCTTTTCACAACTAGTGATGCCGTTGCTAAGGAAACTACCAAACTCGCAATCTTGCTCGGGTTCACAGTGCTGCTGAATAGCCTGCAGCCAGTGTTATCTGGTACATTAACCAAAATTTGCTATTATTCTAGACAGCTTATATGTTTTTCTTTTCAATTGCTCATATTTTGTTATTTTTACACTTGTTTCCAAAGGCGTTGCCGTGGGGGCTGGGTGGCAATCTCTAGTTGCATATATCAACATTGGGTGCTACTACATTTTTGGTCTTCCGGCAGGAATTCTTTTGGGTTTCACATTTGGTCTTGGGGTCATGGTAAGATCCTCCGCCGAACCGTCTCGAGCGGGATAATTTTTCTATTCAAAATCAGCTATTTTGTTAGCATTTACTTCATTTTTTTGTTACTCTCCTTGTGATCCAATTTTTCCCACTGCGTTGAGTTGCAGGGTATTTGGTCAGGAATGATTGCCGGCCTTACTTTGCAAACCATAATATTGATAGTAGTTACTTCATTAACAAACTGGAAAAGAGAGGTCAGTACTCTTTTCCCTAATTTGCACTAATTCAATGGTTTTTTTTATATAATGTCGTTTCTTTCCAAGTTCCAACTAAGCTTTTGATTTTCATGTGCAGGCTGAGGAAGCAGAAAGTCGCGTTACGAAGTGGGGAGGCTCAGCTGAAGACCACCAATAAGCTATAATTGAAACTTTGATTGGAAGACGATTCAAAAGATATAACTCGTTTGTTGTATTGTGACGAGGAAGAATTCAAATCTTCCATCCAAAAATTAGTATTCTAAACAGTTTTTAATCAACAGTATTATGTTATATTATTTTAAAAGTTTAAAATACTTAATTAATAATTTTTATATTTTAAAATCTAATTTTTTTTTCAATAATTTATTATAATACGATTAGTTAGATATAATTTGAAATATTTAAATTGGATAAAATCTGGTTATATGATTTTATACGACAATAACTGGTGGTATTAATTTGGCATCGTAAATTAGATAGTGTAGCTCTGAGATTGATAGAACTCAAGCCTATACTTGGGGGAAAAAAGAAAAACAAAATGGAAAGGAAAAATGGAAGTGAAAGAAAATAAGAGAGAAATGAAAGATTTTGTTTTTCCTTTATATTGGATAGATTTTAGTTTTGGTCCCATTTTTACAGAGACTAGAATTAGTGAATGCCACCACAATTTTTTTTCCCATCTAATTTTTTTATCCCTCTTCCTTTACTTTTCACCAAAGGAACTAGTCTAACATTTTCCATCCAATATTCTCTCTCTCTCTCTCAATTCCTTCCTTTTTTTTTTCTTTTCCATAGCATAGTAGATGGTGTAGTTTACGCAAAATTGGAATCTTGCATGAAGTTTGACTTTTCAGTTACTTGGAATATGACAATATTATGAAACGTCAATAAAATTGTTTAAGATAAATTGATTTGGAGGCTCTGCTCCCCTCTCTAATGTATTCTCGCTTGGTATTCGGGGTGTAGATTGAAAAAACATAGAAATATAGGGCACTATAGGGATGAATGCCTCTACGAAGTTTTAGTTTTTGATATTACTAATTTACCCTTCTAACTAGATTGCAATGCACTTCCATTTGGAGGCTATATTTGAGAAATACTTACCATTAAAGTTTAAGAAGAGAATACTAATTATATATATATATTTAATTATCTAAAATTTAAGTTTTGCTGATTAGAATGAGTAGCAGTTCACTAAACTTGTCATTATTTTGTGCTTTGATAAGGATTGCAATGGGACAAATGAGATCGACAAATGCTTTCTAATATTCCCGCTCTTAAAATAATCTCTGTTGGAATGTCTTTTTTATCCAGGCTCCAAATCCCACCAAAATATTCTTCTTCAATAAGAAAATTTCAATACTTTAGAAACAAATAATAAGCTGAAATTCTTTTTAGATTCAACTTAGATTAATGTTCTAGTAAATGTTAGAAATCAATAATATGTAATCTATTCTTATCATGTAAATAGAGTAGGTGCAAGAACAAAATTCTTATGTCTATTTATATTTTAACTCAAAACTCTTAGAGATTTTATTTTAACGGAAAATATTGAAGAAAAAATCCCCCCAATAAAAAATAAATAAATAAACATGTGAATTTCATTAAAAAATTATGATATTTGGTATTACCAATAATATGAAATAGTTTTCCTAAAAAAAATAATAATATGAAATAGTTAACTTTTCATATTATTTATATTACTCAATAGCCAAAATCTTACTATTATGTACTTAATGTGGGGCAAGTAAACAAACATAAATATGTGAATTTGAGAGGCTTTTTCCATAAATTTCTATAATCCTTCCTCCATCTCTTTCAGTTAAAGAGCTTGGGCTCGCTCAAAGAAATCTGGAAACTTTTGGAAAATTCTACAAAATTATGGTTTAAATTGATTTTTGTTACAAAGGAAAAATTATTTTAAAAAATACTATTGGTAAATGTTTTGTTTACAAATGAGAAATATTTGTTTACCATTTTATTGACAAATACTAATGAAAAATTTTCAATTGGAGTCATAAGATTACGATCGGTAGTCACGGGGTCATGTTTAGAGGTTGTGAGATCATGATTGGAGTTAGGAGATCAATATTAAAGTTGTGAGTGGTCTCATGATCTTGAGTTTAGACAACGTTGCAGGCCCTGTCATGATTGGATCTCTTCCTCGAGGACCGTGAGGTCACAATCAGTGGTCAAGATGCCAAGAGGTCACAACTGGAGTTGGGAGGTTAAAATCAAAGTTAGTGAATGACCCAAGTATAGCCTTGAGCTAAGACGACATCGTCGGGCCTATTGCAACTAGATCTCTTCCTTGGGGACTAGAGCAGCTGCGATCGGAGGATGGGATGCCATCGATGCCAAACATTGACGTCGCGATCTTGCAATGCTAGTGCTAACTTGTTCTCCATTAATGGTGATGGTGGATCAAAAGGAGAAGGGATGCGAAGAAATAGAGAAAAAAAGAGAGAGAAATAATAATAAATTTTAATTTATCAAATGTAAATTATTTTATAATATTTTTTGTTAAAATTTTTTAATTATAATAAAAATCAACATACACTTATAAATCATGGCACTCCTCTGATTATCCCGAAAACCCAGATACAAAGGAAATAGGCAAAAGGAGAGCTTTTCCCGTCAGGGCCCAAAAGAAAAGAACACCGTTTCATTCGTCCCGTAGTGGCGTGATATAACGCTAACGGGAAGGCTCAAAACATCGTCGTTTTTCATGACACCTGCAGTAAACAACAACCCTTGTACGAGGGCAGTATCGTCAATTCGACTCCTTATCCCCTCACTACCAAGCTAAAATCCATTCAACTCCAATCTGCTCAACGCTTTGACGTGTGGCGGTCTCGATGGCTTCTCTCACATATTCACTCTCGTCTCTCTCATTTTCCTCTCAGATTTCCTCCGAACCAAACAGCCTCTCCTTCCACCGTCCGAGGCTCATCTCTGTCTCGCACGTCGCCAAATTCCCTTCCCTCGTCGTTTCCGCTTCCGTCGTTGCTGCTTCCGAGGAATCGGAGACCGCCGACCTCAAGAAGTACGTGAAGTCGAGGCTTCCTGGCGGTTTCGCCGCGCAAACGATCTTCGGCACCGGTCGGAGAAAATCCGCAATTGCTCGAGTTGTTCTCCAAGAAGGCACTGGCAAAGTCATCATCAATTACCGTGATGCCAAGGTCCCATACCTTTCCCTTTCTCTCTCTAACTTACGTAGTTAGGATTTTGCCCTTTTGGTCCCAAAAGTGCGTCTTTTGTAGCTTTAAGTGCGTTTCTAATTATTGATTTATAATCAAATGTGGATCTCTTGTTTTGTGGTAGCTAATTGAAAAATGTATAATTTGGATAGCATCTGGGGAATAAAAACGACAATTTATTGTAATTGCATATCTTTATTGGTACAGTTATCAAAATCTAGGATCTTGATTGGGGGAAAGCGGTTAACCGATAGAGAAGTAGCGAGACTAGGGATGTGAAAAACGCAGCTCTATGGTGGTCATTAAGTAATCGAGACATGGGAGGAAGTTGAGGAGCTTGTTCTGGCCATTGTAAAGTGCAACTTTACTAAGTGCATTTGATTTCGGATTGGGAAAGAACGGTTAATTGGGTTAATTGAGTGGTCTTTACTATAGTTTTTGAAGTGTCAGGGAACTATAAATGGAAGTGTGAGTGAGTGCCTTGGAGTTCACATACTCAGGTGTTGCATCTTCACGTTTGCTTAGTTACCTCACATTAACGCTATGTTTGGTTGGAAGGAGAGAAAAGTGGTAGGAAGGAGTGATACATCATTTAGGTGAGGGAGATGAGGAAGGAGGGAGAGGCCTTTTTCTTCATGATATTTGATAAGACAAGAGGGAAACAAAGTAAAAATCATCTCTCTCTTTAAGTATAGAGATGGAAGGGAAAGGAAATAATAGATTTTATTTGTAAACTATTAACTTTACTTTTTATTAATCTGATTGTTATCTTCTTATTATTCTTTCAACTAAAAACAGAATCTTTATTATTAATGAGAATACGATTGTAACTTTAGTCTATAATTAATAAGATAAATTGATTTGTTTCGAAAATCTGTCTAATTTAGAGAGATAAAAATTGTGGTGTTTTGAGAGATTAGGAGTCCCTTCTTTAATCCTTTTCTTTGTCCCTTTCTTCTTACCAAACAATCATGACTGTCATAATCTTTGGCGAGGGAGATGAAGAAGGAGGGAGAGATCTTTTCCTTTATGATGTTTGGTATAGTAAGAGGGGAAAAAAAGCAATAATCATCTCTCTTGGTTGGTATAAATAAGTAAGGGAAAGGAAAAAATAGATTTTATTTGTAAATAATAACTTTATCCTTTATTAATTTGTTTGGTGTTTTCTTATTATTCTTTCAACAAAGAAAAGAATTATTGTCATTAATATGGGACACTATTATAATTCTATAGGGTGTTTGGTAAACGGATTGCGTTCGCATTGTGTTTGAATACAATTTTTAGAATGCATTTTGTATTTAGATGAAAAATATTTAATTTGTATTTGAATGAAATGTGTGTTTTGATGAAAAGTATTTGAATTATATTTTAAAGTTGAAAAGTTGATGTGATGGGTAAAAGTAGATAAAAAAAAAAAGTTAAAGAGAGAAAGAGTATGATGTAAGTAAAATAATTAAAACCTAATAAACAATTATTTTCAAAAAACAAAAGAATAGTAATTGTTTTCATAGCATTATTTAAAAGTATTGTATTTGAACGCAAAATTTTTGCGTTTAGGTGAAAATTGCATTGCGTTTAAACACAATACGAATACAGTTATGGTACCAAACGCTCCATTAGTCTATAATTAATAAGGTAAATTGATTCCTTTCAGGAATCTCTCTAATTTGGAGAAATTAAAATTTTGGTCTTTTGAGGACTTCCCTCCTTTAATTCCTTTTTTCCTCGTTCGGTCCTATCAAATAATCATGATTGTTATCATCCTTTGACAAATCCGTTCATCCTTTTCTTTCCTTCCACTTTTCTCTCCTACCAATCATAGCCTAAGTGATTAAGAGATTAGATGTACCTGTTGTTGTTTTAACTTAATTTAGCTATTGATTCTATCAATTAGTTCACGAGGGTGATATGCTGTTAATTTTTTAGTGGACAATCAGATGGAGTTATACCTTGGAGTTGGGGGAGGAGGATGGCAGAAAAAAATATGGTTTAGCTTCACTGGATTTGGAAACTTTCGTAGCATTTATGCTTCTTGTCTTCCATCTTTTAATTTCATAAGGATGTGCCATTTATATGAAGAGTAGTCTATCTATTCAAAGGCTTCTATCTTTTCTATGTGAAGTATTATCTTCCATAGTGCGGACCTTCTTTGAGCGGTGAATACTCTTATATATCTAATAACTCAAAAAACTTTTCTTTCCCTTAAGAAAGTGCCAAAAGAAGCTTGGTCACTGCCTGTAGATTGGACTGTGTTAACGTGCAAGAGATATGTAGACAGATAACTAAACATAGCAGGTACTTGTGGATATCCATACACAGAACAATTTTGGAAGCTTATGTATCTAATTTATATTGTAGAAGAAAAGTTAGATTTTTTTCATTTACTTGAGTGTGGTACTGCTGTTCTTTTTGTTGTTCAGCTGGAGAGCAATATAATTTTCTTATATGACAATTGTGGTACGTTAATATCACCTTTATGTTACTTGTTGGAGCTTCCTTGTATAATTTCCTCTAATTTGTGGTCACTTGTTTGTTTCATACCTCATGTGGAGGTAAAGCAAAAAGTAAATACTAAAACTGCGTATTAAAACAGTAGATCTTTGATGGCAAACTCGTTTGAATTGATTTCTGTAAGCAGCGAAAACTATAATATTGTGGTTTGCTATTGTATTACATATCTACCAAGAAAACTGAAGGGCTGATGGGAGCATATAGCATATTCTTGTTTGTCTGTCGTTTAAGTGTGAAACACCAAAATTACTTGGTTGCCAATTGTAGTTCGCTCTTAAGTAATTAAGTAATTTTCATTGAGTAGACTTTTAGTTTTGTGCAGGAATATCTTCAAGGCAACCCACTGTGGCTACAGTACGTCAAATTTCCTCTGGCCACCCTCGGATATGAAGGTAGTTACGATGTGTTTGTCAAAGCTCACGGCGGTGGGCTCTCGGGTCAGGCTCAGGCAATCTCTCTAGGCATTGCCCGGGCTTTGCTAAAGGTGAGCGAGGACCACAGAGCGCCGCTCAGAAAGGAAGGTCTCTTAACAAGGGACTCAAGGGTTGTGGAGAGGAAGAAGGCTGGTCTCAAGAAAGCTCGCAAAGCCCCACAATTCTCAAAACGTTAAGCTACGCTTCCTGTTATCAAGGTCCCACAACAAAGCAAACCAACAAGGACCCCCTCAAACTGTGCTACTTGAAAGTATCTCCTTCATCCGTTTTGTAGATCCCTTTTTTATCATGTCTTGTAGTTTTTGTACTTGGGATATCGCAATTGGCATGATTATTCTTTTCTTTCTGAAGCCTTTTGCCATCATGTATTCATGTTGATACTGTTGTTTTTCTAGATCATTTTTGTAGATTGAGCAATTACTATCATTATTTTTCTTATCAAAAGTTACTATTACTAGTCTATTTTGATACACACATATAAGAAGTGCGCATGATACGGATAATCAGTTTAACTTGAAATTTTTAGATCATAATTAATTGAATTTTTAAAAATTAGTTAAAATTTTTATTAATTAAAAAAATAAATATCAAAAATCACTTGAAAATCCTAGATTTAAATGGAATTCTAAACACACTTTAAATATTATAGGAAAATTATAATCTTCTATTTTTCAATTTTTTTAAAGGATTTTGACAATAAAATTTTTAATCTTTAATTCACAGATAAATACATGATATAAATTTAAAATTTATTTAGTTTATAGGTCCAATTGAAATAAGATGAAATTTTTATTTTTAAATTAATTAATTTAATTATAATTTTTATTAATTAAAAAATAAAATAAAATTTTAAATTTTAAATTTAAATTTAAATTTTTGAATCAAATAAAACTTAATTGTCTTTCATTTGGAGATAAATACAGAATATAAAAGAAAATAAATGGAAACCTAAACGTCTACGCAACGATAAGATAGAGCATTAGAATTTGCCAATGTTTGAGGGGCCACGTATGCCTTTCCGGTTTCCCCCAAGGGTGCGAAGCTCCAAAAATACGTACGGAGACTCCAATGGTGAGGCAAAGGCAGACATTCTGATCACTATTCCTCATCATTCAACCCAAAAATGAAAACTTTAAACATATTATCTCTTTTTTTTTTTTTAAATGGAAAAATCAACCGCTGAATATCGATTCTCATAATTATCCTTAAAACCTCCTAATTTTTTTAAGGGAAAAACCTCTCCAAAAAATAATTACCCCAAGAAAAAGAAATGAATCTCCAAATATACTGCCAGGTGTCGCAAATAGCACAGTAGCGCAGTTAAAATCTTTTTTTATAAGGAAAAAAAACCTTTGTTTAAAGAAAAGTTAAAAACTTTTGCTGATAAGTCTCATTTGTAAATTCTCCCCAAGATACATAAATAAAAATATATATATTTACATAGAAGTAGCTCCAGAAAAGGAAAAAAAAAAAATCAGCCTAGGGGAAAAAACGGGGAAAGTGTTCGTGGGTAACACCGTAAGTGAATTATAACGGCGCGAACTCTTTTCGCTCGATAAGTTTAGATTCTCTCTCTCTCTCTCTTCCCCGTTATTACAGAGTTTTTCTGTTGAAAAAAATGAACCAGACGTACGAGTGAGAAAGAGAGTGTGCAAGTTCGGTTAACATTATTCAGTGTCACAAGGCCTTTTTTTTTTTTTTTTCTCCCTGATCATCATCGAAGTCGTTTAAATTTGTAAGCTTTCTTCACTATTTTTCTTGGGAGGATAAACCCTTCTCTCTCTCTCCATTTTTTTTTTTTAAATATTGGCTTGATCAGAAAGAATTCTCCTTTCGATGCGAGTCTGACTCGTTGATCGGACCTTTGGTAGATGCAACAATGGAGGACTATTTCCATGTGAGCAGTGACGACTACTACGATTACGTCGGTTACGAGGAAGATGTTGACGACGACGGCGGCGATTTTAATGACGACCTCCAGTACTCGGAATTCGCCGAAACACCGGCCGGCAGCGTCGCTGAATCCATAAACGTCAAAGTACGATTGAGTTTTAGTCCTGACGGAAAGCGATCGTCTTGCCTTTTCTTTCTTTTTTCGTTTTGGGACTTTACCTTCTGTCTGGTTCCTCGGAAAATTTTTCTGTCGATTCTTTTTTTATATGAATCTCGACTCCGCAGATAAGCGCATTAATTAGGCTCTAAATCGTCGTGATTGTAGGTGCTTTGATCGAAATTTTGCTTAGTATTCTGAAGTTTTTCGTATAATAGTTTTTCCTTGTCTTGCAATTCAAGAAAAGATGTGTGCGTATTATATTCCTTGAAAAAAAAATTTAATAAAAAGATGATTTGAGAATTCTTTGTATTGAATATTGATCAGCAAGATAAACAATAGGCAGTAATTGAATTTTCTCCAATACTAAATTTTTCCTTTTTTTTAAATTGAGATAAAAATATCTTACGAAACCAAAGAAACAGGCTTTATTGGTACCTTTTCTCTGCAATTGTAAACTAACAGCATTTTTTTTTTAACCATGATTTAGACTTTTATATTTTTTGGCACTTGATGTACTGTTTCTTTTGATTTGCAGGTAATCACAAAAGAGTCTCTCTTGGCTGCTCAGGTAATCACAAAAATTGGTTCAAATTCTCTTTTTGTTTTTGTCTTTTTTATGCCCCAACGAGATTTTATACCAAACTTTTTTCTAATGAACCTGTATGCAGAGGGAGGATTTGCGGAGGGTGATGGACCTATTATCATTGAAAGAGCACAACGCGCGATCTTTACTCATTCATTATCGTTGGGATGTTGAAAAGTTGCTCTCTGTTCTAGTAGAGAAAGGGAAAGATGAATTATACGCTGAAGCAGGTGTGACCATTCTGGAGCATGAACTTCTTGTCTCGTCACTAGTAACGTGCATGATTTGCTTTGAAGAAGTTCCTGCAAATTCCGTGACAACTATGGACTGTGGTCACGTCTTTTGCAATACTTGTGAGTACTATTTCACCAATTTTTATTCTTTATATTTTCTCACATGATTAAGTTCGTAGAGAAACCAGTCGGAAAGAATTAAAGTTTTTGCAATTTTTTTCAAGCTTTATCGACCAATTTGTTGGAACACAATGCACAATTTTAATGATTCCGGTGAAAGCTGTGGTCTTCAAATTACATTGGATTGTCTTCATGGATATTAACTTATTTGACTTGATAATATCTTTTGGTTGAACACATGTATATCTGTTTAGCTTACTCTTGCAAATAGTTTTTTGCTATAGATTTAAAGTTTTCTTTTTTCTATCTTTTGCTTAGGCTGGACGGTGCACTTTATGACAAAGATTAATGAAGGCCAGAGCAGGCGCATTAGATGTATGGCACACAAATGCAACGTTATCTGTGATGAAGAAATAGTCAGATTACTAGTTAGGGCCAGAGATCCTATTCTAGCGGAGAAATTTGACCGTTTTCTTCTGGAATCATATATTGAGGATAATAGAAAGGTTAAGTGGTGTCCAAGTGTTCCCCATTGCGGCAACGCTATACGTATTGATGACAATGACTTGTGCGAGGTTGAGTGTGCATGTGGTCTAACGTTCTGTTTTAGATGCTCGTCTGAAGCACATTCTCCTTGTTCGTGTCTAATGTGGGAACTGTGGAGTAAGAAGTGCCAGGATGAATCAGAGACAGTTAATTGGATGACAGTCCATACAAAGCCCTGCCCTAAATGCTTCAAGCTGGTTGAAAAGAATGGAGGATGCAACCTTGTTTCCTGCATTTGTGGGCAACCATTTTGGTGAGCATTCTTACATCCATGTTTAGCAAATTGATCTATTATGGGCCTTTTATTCTTGGCTACTTTGGGGATAGAATGCATGGGCATTACATCGTAAGATTTTGTCTTGCTTTTAATGAAAAATGAAAGTAATAAAATCGGTCTTCACATGCCATTTGTAGTTGACATTCGCTGCATTAATTTTTGGATGAGCATGGCTTACTTGTTTTTTATGCCTGGATGGCTTGTTGATTTTGATCTTTATCAAAAGCATTATTGATCGAGATTTCGTTGTAGATGTTTGTCTTTAATATTAGTAATACATATTGGAATGATCACGTGTATTGTTACTGAATTTTTGACACAAAAGGATATAGTCCAAGCATTGGTCTCTTTCTCTCTGTGTCATACTCAGTTTTTCCTTGTTCGGCATGCACAGATGACAGATAAATTGCGGTAAAGAAGCTTGAACTACTAAGATTAAAAGGTTGAAAGAATTTTACAGCTTCTCACTAATGTGAATAACTGAAGCATTGGTTCAATTAGATGACTCGTGGAAATAAAATTTCACATATTTTCTTAAGCTTTGTTCATTTGATTTGGCTAATTTATGGCCATTTATACGAACATCAGCCAAGTTTCTTTTCTAGTCTCCAAGTGTTATATCAATGTCTAGTTAGATATGGTGATGATTCTTGTATGTGCTTTGGCTGAATATATGATAACCATTTTATTTGTTTTCTTTCAAGGGGCACCAGTTAAGGTTTGTGTGTATAAGTGTGTGACTAATTCTATCATTTTTTTTTTTTTGTTTCCCTTTTCCTTTTCCTATTTCGCAGTTGGCTTTGTGGTGGCCCTACTGGTAAGGACCATACATATCACCATATAGCTGGTCATAGTTGCGGACGTTATAAAGAAGAAGAGCAGGAAAACATGGAGCGCGCAAAGAGGGATCTATATCGTTACATGCACTACCACAATCGTTATAAAGCCCATGCACGTTCTTTTGAGCTTGAGAGTAAGCTGAAGAAAACCATGAAAGAAAACATATCACAACTGGAAGCAAAAGAAGTGGCATGTAAAGATTTCAGTTGGGTAATAACTGGTGTCAGTAGGCTCTTCAGGGCTAGGCGGATTCTCTCATATTCGTATGTGTTTGCATATTACATGTTTGGCGACGTATTCAGGAGGGAAATGACAGAAGAGGAGAAAGACATAAAGAAAAACTTGTTTGAGAATCAGCAGCAACTGCTTGAGGCACATGTTGAAAAGCTTTCTTCATTTTTAGAGCAACCTTTCAATAAATTCCTGGACGATAAAATTATGGATTTGAGGATGGACGTCATCAATTTCTCCACATTAACCGATAAGCTCTGCCGAAAATTGTAAGTTTGCATCAGATTCCTTGAAATCTTTGTTTTTTGTTTTTTGCATGAAAATTCGCACTATTTGAATACCAAACTTCATTTAATAGTAGATATACATACCCCAGGAGATGTCTTCTTCAAATGAATTCACTTTAGTGTAACAATATTAAGGGGGCGTTTGGTAAACGCATTGCATTTTGATTGTATTTGAATGAAATTTGTTTTTTGAATGTTGTATTTGATTGAAAAGTATTTGTTTTGTATTTGAATGAAATGTGTGTTTGGATGAAAAGTATTTTAGAATTGAAAAGTTGATGTGATTGGTAAAAGTAGAGATAAATAGTGGAATTGAAAAGTTGATGTGATTGTTTTAAAAATGTTTTGAATAGTAATTGTTTTCGTAGCACTGTTGTAAAATTTGTATTTGGTGTAAAATTGTATTGTATTTGAGTAAAATTAAAATTCAATACTTTCTCCAAATTCCCCCTAAAAGAATATGAACTTTCAACTAAAAGGCTCGACAACTTTAGCAACATTCTCCTTTTTTTTTTTTTTTTTTGGGTGCTAAAATATTAAAGGAATCGACTCAGTTCATATTAAAGTGTAGAAGTTGAAGTCGTTTGCTTTTGATTTACGTCTTGTCCAACCTACATCTAATATCTTTTTCTTTTTTATTTGCTGAGATCCAAAACTAGATAATTTTCTGTCTGTATTTATTATTCTTTGCTAATTTGACTTATGGACTGTTTGAAGGTACGAATGCATTGAGAATGATTTGCTGGGGTCCCTCCAGTGGACAAATCACAGTGTTGCGCCTTACATGCCCGATGGCGCGGGCAAAGCTTCAGAACTAACGGACTGTAGTGGAGTTTAAGCCCTCTAACACTGAAATAGATTCTGGCATAGGTGGTATGTGCCTTATGGCATGCTCCTAATTCGTGCTCTCATCACAGTTGCCTTTTTTTTTTTTTCCTTTTCTTTTTCTTTTCTTTTCTTTTCATGGTTACCCATAGTTTCTGCGGAAGAGAACTTTAAGTAAAAAACACCCGCACGTCTCAAAAGCTTGCCGATACTTAAATTGAAATAATGTTGTCGACCTTCATCGAGCTTTGCCAGTTTAGCGAAGTCTTGACTCTGATTGCTCTTCTCGTAGGATAGTTGGTTATGGAGACTGTTTCGTTGATCTGATCTGCTAGCGAACGGGGATTGACCAGAGTTGATTTCCTCGTGGTGCTTAGACAAATCTTGGCTGATTATGACATTTTTGAAGTATTTTTATAGTTACTATCGGATGCTTTTGGCATATACTTGTTTGAAACACACTAGTCCCATCTTTTCTTTTCTTCAACCCACCCTGACCCCGCCACACCCCCCCCCCCCCCAACCCCCCCCACACAACAAAAAACCACCCACACCCCCCACCCCAACCCCACCACACCCCCCGCCCCGCGGCGCCTCTCTCTCTCTCTCTCTCTCTCTCTCTCTCTAAATTTCTCTAATTAGTCTTATTGTCAATATAGGGCTCGACACGCTGATGCTAGGCTGTATTTACCCCTACTGAAGACAACTAAGAGATATATACATTAATGGATAAAAAAAGATGGGAGTTTTTTATTTTTTTTTCCCCTGCCTATTTATGTAATTCCTTGCAAAATATAATCAAGGACGGGTTAGTACTTGGTAGAAAATGAGAGAAGAAAACGTCCTTGCTCTGTTTTTTCCCATTTAATTGTAATAGAAACTGAATTTGAAAATAGTCCTAAAGTTTAAAAAAAATTGTAATAAATTTAGTAGATGCACAAAAAGGATATGTGTTAAAGTTGTTTTTTTTGTTAAATAAATAGATATGAAAAGTTAGGTTACTTATATTTAGAGCTAATATTGCACTTTGATTCTTTGACCCTGGTAGGCACCATTTTTTAGGGAAAAGTTTTAAGAGTTTTGGCTTCAACACATGAGCAAAAAGAGACACTCGTGGTCAAGATTTTTACTTCTAAATCGTGACAAATTCATACAAATGCATGGTCAAGAACTTCATATAAATCAAAAGTCCTGAGTTTCGTTTATGTTTCTTGAACAAAGATATAGCCATAACTAGGACAGTTTCTCAATTGTATCCATAACAAAAACGCAGTTTGTGGTTGAAATATTCTCCTTAATATTGGGCATAGATTGTGGGATTGGGATTTTACCATGAGCTGTATATATTTACTTAATTTTTCTTCCCTTGTACGGCTTGTTAGTTTCCTTTTTCATGTTTTCTAGTTTATTCCATATATCTGTATATATTGGAATGTATTATTACACAAAGATATGGAATTCTGATCAATTATTCATTGAGAAAATTTACGTCATGTCCGTACTTCCAGCTAGATACACGTATGCTAAAAACATTGTCAGAAATCAAATCACTTTCAGATTTATATCCAAAATTGATAAATGTGTATATGCAAAAAAAAAAGAAAAGTGGATTTCAGATTTTCGAAACTTCATGTACTGCTCTAATTGTATACTATTGTTATTGAACTAACCATAAAACAACTAATTTAGAAGCAATAATCATATTTCGAAAATTTAAAATGTAAAAAGAAAAAATTATTCTGCCGTGATTAAGAGAGTAATATTTGAGTAACATATTTACAAAAACTAAAAGAAAGCAATTATTAATTTATGAAACTGTTAAAAAATATATTATTTACCTAAAAATGAACTTA
Source organism: Antiaris toxicaria (assembly GCA_035233585.1). Classification (NCBI taxonomy): domain Eukaryota; kingdom Viridiplantae; phylum Streptophyta; class Magnoliopsida; order Rosales; family Moraceae; genus Antiaris; species Antiaris toxicaria. The sequence goes on along the minus strand of CP141160.1, from coordinate 24,149,279 downwards.
TTTACTAAATTAATTTAAGTTATTTTGATAGTGAATATGTTATCTATTTAAGCAACAATGTTCTTTTCGTAAATCTACTATGTATTTCACTTAATTAAAGCAATTCACAAAGAAAACCTTTCCTTCACCGCACATTGAAACATCACTTATACGAAGCCCTTATCAGCATAAAGTCATTGAGTCACAAGTGAGATTCATTGGATTGGTCCCCACTAAAAATATCAAAAATAGAGGCAAGGTCATTGGTAACTTTTGGTTTTGGGCATGACTGTTAATATTCACATTATTTATGAAATTTTCATCAAAACTTCCGTTTTAATGGGGTACTAAAATATCTTTTAAAGTAAAATTTTTCTGTTAAAAATAAAAAATAGAGGTAAGGTTCATTGATAACTTTTGGTTTTGGGCATGATTGTTAATATTTACAATATTTATGAAATTTTAATCGAAACTTCCATTTTGAAAGGTTACAGAAATATCTTTTAATGTTAAATTTTTATGTTTAAATGTTGGAGAAATATCAAAATATCAAAAACAATCGCAAAAATATCGTCATAATTTGTACTCAACATCATGATATATTGGGGAGATTTCGGTGGAAATATCAGTTAGAATTTCAGGTTTCGTCTTTTATAGATCTTTTTGAACTTGCTAAATTTTTCTTTAAAGAAATATGATGAGAAAAGATTGATAAAGTTATATATTGTATGTTCACAATTATATTCAATAATATTAAAAAAATACATCATGGCATAATTATTACTTGAATAATGATGATGTCCTTAAAAAGATTAGAAAAGAGTAGGAATTTAAGACCATTAACAAATTAAGCTTATATTATAATACTATTTAATACTATTCAAAAAATATATCATGATACAATTATTACTTAAATAAAAAAGTCCTTAGAAAGATTAGAGAGGAAAAGCAATTTGAGACTTTCAAGAAAATTAATCTTGTATCTTAAAAAGTCAATTTATTAAATGGAGTGGCTCGTTATCTTTGTATATCTATGATTATTGTTATGTTGTTTTTTTTTTAATGACATGAGACTCTTGATTTTTTTTTTTTACACTTGATACACCCCCGTAAAATGTGTTCTTTTTGGAGTTACTAATTTTGTATTGGATAGATCAAGCCGCTCATTTAAACTTGTCAAGCTTTGATACCGTGTAAAGATTAGAGAGAAAGTGAAATTTGAGACTGTTAAAGCCTTTAAGTTAAAAGGTCAATATATTAAATAGAATAGTTCAACATCTTTATATGTCTATGAATTCTATTAGGTCAATTTATTAATATTATTTTTACTCTAGATTATATATCCATTTTCACTTTGCACTTCAAAATTGTAAAATTATTCATTGTGTCGCTAATCTGTATAAAATCATTTAAAATATCTTTTTCATATATTTCCATCTCTAAATCTAAAAGCTTTACTAATGTGATATGTGATTGAAAGTTAATAAAGAGACGTTTGGTAAAAGTTTTACATTTTAATCATATTCAGACGCAATGCAATGTTACACCAAATGCAAATTTTTTATATTCAAATACAATCTTTTTCAACAGTCCTACGAAAATAATTATTATTTAAAAGTTTTTTAAAACAATCACATTAACTTTTTAACTTTACTATTAATCTATACTTTTACTAATCACATCAACTTTTCAACTTTAAAATACTTTTCACCCAAACACACATTTCATTTAAATATAAAACAAATATTTTTCAACTAAATATAACACTCAAAAAATAAATTACAATTAAATGTAATTAAAACGCAATACGTTTACCAAACGCATCATAAATATTATATTAAAATGTAATCGTATTAAGACAAAAAGAATAAAAATAATAATCCTAAATTATCTTAAAATAAAAAAAATGAATTAAAATAAAATAAAATCAAATCAAATCAAAAATCAAAATCCGCTTCTGAGCCGACAACCCCTCTAAGCCCTCTCATCATCTCTGGCACCGACTACCCCCTAAGCTCTCTCAACAGCCTCGCCTCCCTCCACGAGCTCGCCACCCGTGACTCCTGGCACTTTGTCCTCGACAGGTTCGGCCATGCCCGCACTCGCGCCCCCTCCCTCTCCCCCCTCAAGCTCTGCCGCTTCTACGAGGCCGCCGCCGAGCTCGACCCCTTTTCATCATCTCCCTCTCTTTTCCATGCCCACCATTGCCCGAAGCACGCGCCGCCCTAAGGTGGCCGCTTCCCCACAACACCACCAACCCATGTCTCCCCTTCTCCTTCGTCCACACCTCCGTCTCGGACGCCTGTGACTGAGAACGCGAAGACGCTTCCTCCCCCATGACATCCCGCCGCTGCCGCCCCCTCCCCCGAGCGATTTAGCCTCCGCTACCCCCTCTAGCTGGCAACCCGGCGTCTACCAGCCTTGCCGAACAATTTTTTCTGTCATAATAGTAGAGAAGGAGAGAGCTAAAGAAAAGAAAGTTTGAGAGAGAGAGAGAGAAACAAATTTTTAATTTGTTTTTAAATTTAAAATTAATATTTTTTATTAAATTTATAATTTTATATTATACTAATTTTATATTATTACATAATTTAACCATTATATCTATTTTATTTAATATTATAATTTTTTCTAAATTTAATATTAATTATCTATTTAATTTTATAAAAATACTTACTCACATTCACATGTGGAGTTGCATTCTACAAAAACTGTTATAAAATACAACTATTATATCTATTTTAATTAATGTTATGATTTTTTTCTAATTTAATATTGAGGGGGCATTTGGAGAAAGTATTCAATTTTAATTTTACTCAAATACAATACAATTTTACATCAAACACAAATTTTACAACAGTGTTACGAAAACAATTACTATTTAAACATTTTTAAAACAATCACATCAACTTTTCAATTCCACTATTTATCTCTACTTTTATCAATCACATCAACTTTTTAATTCTAAAATACTTTTCATCTAAACACACATTTCATTCAAATACAAAACAAATACTTTTCAACCAAATACAACATTCAAAAAACAAATTTCATTCAAATACAATCAAAATGCAATGCGTTTACCAAACGCCCCCTAATTATCCGTTTAATTTTATAAAAATACCCCTTTATACTCACACGTGGAGTTGTATTCTACAAAAACTGTTGTGGAATTGTGTCAAATCCTTTTTTTTTAATCAAGATTTATATTTTAAAATTTTTAATTAATCTTTAATGAAATGCTACGTCAATATTTCTGTTAAATTAATAAATGGAATTACATAAAATGGGTATTTTAAATGATTTTATATAGATAAAGAGGCTCAACGAGTAGTTTTATAATTTTGAGGTGTAAAATGAAAATGAATACATAGTTTAGAGGGGTAAAAATAAAATTAATCATTGTTGTTATGTTTTTTTTTATGATATAGGATTTGAGATTATTTTTACCCTAACAATCCTAACCATATTATTTCCAGTGAAAAAACAATCCTAATCATATTTAAACTTTATAAAAGTACCTTTTGATATTAAAATATATAAGATATGAAGGTTTCAGATTTAAATATTATGTATTTATGTATTTTATTTATTTAAGCTATCCTAAAATACTAACAATAGTGATTATAAAATTTCAAATATAATTCATTTACAAGAGATAGAGTTTGAATATCTGTCACAAATTAAAAAAAACGGTTAAAAATATATTTTAAAGTAAATTTTATAATTTTCATAATTTTCATTTATTAACAATAACTCTGAAATTTGTATAAAATTAGAATACCAAATGTTCACATATTTTCATTCTTGATTTTGGTTCATTTCATTCTTCTTTTTACAATCTCATTGAAAATTATTAGCAACTTTTTGCATATTTTCTGCGTGTGAAAAGAAAATTGGCTCCTCGTGTTATAGATTTTTTATTTTATTTCTTTCCCTTTTTTTTATGTAAATTTAGATTTGTAGGCATTAATAAAGAAAATTTATTTCTATAATTATAAGGTTAATAATACAGTAGATCTTTAACTTTTAAATAAACGAACAATTGATCCTCAAAAAATTTTTTTTTTCAAAAAGGTCTCCAAACCCCTAAAAAGGGTACAAACAAGAAACAAACCTTAATGGTTGTTAAAAAGGAGATGATATGACCTTGATTGGTACTAGAAAGTCCAAAAATACCCTCTCTTAAATCAAAAATATTAAAAAAAATAAATAACCAAAAACCAAAAGTTTTAAATAGAAAAGTTAAAACCCTAAATCCAAATATGAAAAATGATCACTGAAACTTAAGAAAAATGGATCAAGTTTTGTTCAAAAAAAAAAATCTCAGTTTAACACAAAACAAACTACAAATTTTTCCAAAACCTAGAATGATTCAATTAACCAAACACACAGTGAAACAAATAAAAACACCCAAAATTGTAACCTTCCTCCTTTGAATCAAAAATCCCTAATTTCCTAAGGTTTCAATTTCCTTTTTTTTTTTTATTCTTCCTACTTCCCATATCCAGATTCTTAGCCACCAAACACGCAGTCAAGTGAGTTAAAACTTAAAAATTCTAACCCTCGTCCTCTAAAGCAAAAATTCTCGATTTCTTATGACCTTAATCTCACATTTCTTCTTCATCTAGGCATAAAAATTACAAAAAAAAAAAAAAAAACAATCCATACCATAAAAAAACCAGATTAAGGAAAAAAAACACATTGAATTTAGATTAGGATTGAGGTGGAATTTATATTTTCCAAGACCCAGATTAAGGTTTTTGCTTTGTTTTTTGGAATCAAACAAAGCAAAAACATCAACAAATTTTCTAATTCAACACAAAGCCTAGACCTGCTCATCGTCCTCAACCCTTTTTATTGTAAGACCTGCCTTGCCATCCTTAATCCCTTTTCCCACATCAACATCTCCACCAAGATCTAGATCTACCCCTTCTACTTCTAGCACAACCAATCGTATCAACCATTTTTTACCTTAGAGGTTAGTTCCACCGCCCCTTCGAGCCCCTCTGTCATAACCTAATAGAGCCACAGCCCCTTGAGTCCTTCTTCAACCTCATCATGCCCATGTCCCTCCCTTTCAGCTACCACCAGCCTCAACAAACACCTACCTGTTGATGAGCCCAACCCCCGCCAAACTCCCACCCAATTGAGCACCCACCCTTACCCAAGCACCTAACTTGCCGAGCACCCACCTTGTCGAGCCCATACACTCACCCAAGCACCCACCATTCTTTGTCCAAGCCCATATTTGCACAAAGAGAGAGCAATATGCATGTTAGAGTTTTTATTTTTATTTTTAATTTAATTATAATTTTTCTAAAATATATTATGTTCTTTTATCAAATTACCCTAGGGGCATATACCCGTTGCGTGAGGGCAAAAACGTGTATTTCTAAACGATGGTTAGAATTTGCTCCGCATTTACGTTCAATTTAGGGGTTTGAGGATTTTTTTTATTTAAACCAAAAAAAAAAAAGAGAAATAAATCAATCGATCTCATACTTGAAAAGTTCGGGACAGCGAGCAACTAACCCTTGCCTACATATACCTTGGTTGGATCACGACGGCATCAATTCCACCCCATGGTTCATGCCCATCACATAGCTCAGTGAAGTTAACCGTAAAGCACAGGGGAATCAAACATTTTTCTTCAAATTCATCTTTCCCAATTTTTTTGTTCTCTTATCAGCGTTCCTCAAGCTGAACCTTCTCCATCTTCGATGTTCAACACTAACAGCGTATCGATCTCCGTCTCCGAAGACGATTCCGACGAGCTAGGCCGCGCGCGGCACCGGGTCCGCAAGAAACGCAAGAGGCCGGGCCACCGCAGCAATGGCGGCGAGTTGACTCGCTGGCTCGTCAGGAAACTCGTGAGGTATTGGATTCTCCTGATCTTCCTCCCAGCCGCTGCTTTGCTTCTCTTCGAGGCGTCCAGGATCGGGAGGAAATCTGCTTCCGAACTCGTTAAAACGCCGGCCGTGACTCGCTCCCAACTCAGCGCGACGAAGAATCAGAATCCAGGTAAGAAAGCGGATGGCAATTTGAACCGCCTTGATCCCACAACTCACGTCGTTGGCGGCGTCAGAGAACGTAAGTTCGCGAATTTGATTTTCCTTGTGATTTTCTTTCCATTTTTCGATTTTTTTTAAGTTTTTGAGAAATTGAATTCTCAGGTTGTTTGAAAATTCTACCGCCCGAGGAGCTTGAGAATTTGGATGTGCCTTTGGGCAAAGAGTCTAGTAGTCCCGTTAATATAGTGAAATACATAACGGAGAATGACACAGAATTTCTCGGAGCGAAAAATGATGTCCTGTCTGGTACACAAGCCACAAAATTCAATTTGTTCACTGGAAACCAGACTCTGGATCAGAGGGCTAATAGTTTCAAGGTTATAAGCTGCGTTGCTCATATGCTGACCAGGTTTTGGTTAATTTATTGTATGCTTAAGGAGGAATTTAAAAGGTTTCCTGTGGATTTTTCTGTGTGGTATACACTTTTCTATTTAAAAAGCATGCTTTTTTTTTTCTCTGTTCTAAAAACCTACAGGTAAGTGACACAGCTGCAGTACACTGTGGTTTCTACAGTGAAAATGGCGGGTTTAAGGTTTCTGATGAAGATAGAGATTATATGTTAAGTTGTAAAGTTGTGGTATCTACTTGTGCATTTGGTGGTGGAGATGATCTTTATCAACCTATTGGAATGTCACAAGCATCACTTAGGAAGGTACCGTCTCTATTGTCGAGTGCCGTTGCTTTGTTGGTTGGTCAGATGTGCAAGTGAACCATTCTTATGCTTGTCACAAATTTTGATTGTTGCAGGTTTGCTATGTTGCATTTTGGGATGAAATCACTCTTGCTTCGCAGGAATTGGCTGGACGAAAGATTGGGGAGAATGGGTTTATAGAGAATTGGCGGATTATTGTTGTTAGAAATCTTCCTTTCTCAGATCAAAGGCTAAATGGAAAAATTCCAAAGGTATAATTTCCTTAACTGAAAAATAGGTGGCACTAACCGGTGATAGTTGTAGGTGTTAAGGTGATGTAAGAAGATATCTGTTTCTCGGTTAACTTGAATGTATGCAATGTAACACTACTCTTTTCATTTGTTTACTGAAAATCAAAGTTAGAATTGTGCTTTTGTGCTTTGATATATATATATATATTAATGTTTTTAATTGCATCAGATGTTGGGGCACCGTCTTTTTCCTCATGCAAGGTATTCCATTTGGGTGGATTCAAAGTCCCAATTTAGAAGGGATCCTTTGGGTGTTTTGGAAGCACTTCTTTGGCGTACAAATTCTGTACTTGCAATTTCAGAACACGGAGCTCGGAGTAGCGTATATGATGAGGCAAAGGCTGTTGTCAAGAAAAACAAGGCTGGACCAGAGGAAGTGGAGGTGCAATTGACTCAATACCGTCTTGATGGACTCCCGGAGGACAAAAGGTTTAATGGAAAGAAAGGTACTTCAATTTGCCATTTCTTTTTCTGACTGGATTGTTCTTATAAATATTTTATAGAAATGGAAATGAAGGTATACATACTAGAGTATGTTCTATCTCTGAACTAGCAATATTCTGGACTATCTTCATTTTCTACGGAAGCATTTATTTCCCATAGTTTTGAATATCTTGTACACGTTAAAAAAAAAGGTTAGTAATTTTTAATCAATTTATCCATTCAGGAATCATATTCAATGCTTGCTTCCGATGGTTTTGCCCGTATGCATATATTTTGCCTGCCCTTTTTCAATCAATCCTATTACTGCTGATATTATCCTGTGAAAATTGCTTTCTATGCATATCTACAATGTGAAGACTTAGCTGAGCAGCCAAACACTAAGGATGTTCGTGTGCTTAATAATTTCATAATCACCTTGTTGATCTATGCAGCTCTTTCGGAAGCTTCGGTCATAGTAAGAGAACATACACCCTTGACTAATCTATTTATGTGCCTATGGTTCAATGAGGTGGTTCGTTTCACTTCTCGGGATCAGCTGAGCTTCCCTTACGTGTTATGGCGGCTAAAAGTTCTCAAGAATATAAATATGTTCCCCGTTTGCACGCGCAAGGATCTTGTTAATAGCATGGGCCATCTGCGCAAGGCTAAGCCTTTGATAAGTTGAATTTTATTGTTATTAGTAGGGTGCTCCCACTTCTTTGTATCGAATGGAGGGAGATTCAGGCAGTTAGCAAGAGTTTATCAGTTGTTCTCTTATTAGATGCTTCATTGGTTAATTTGCTTGGTTCCATATGTTGAATTTCCTCATATTTGATTTTGCATACCATTATTTTTTGGGGAAGAGGATATTCAAATAGCTAAAAGCTTTTTGTGTTTGCCTGAGTTTGAAGATTTGTTTTACCGGTTCTTCTGGCGGGAAGATATATTAGTTACCTTTTTTAGTTTTTAGTTTTGTTTGTTGTTTTGACTTGCAACTTGCAAGTATAAGGAAACCTTAGGTATTCTTCTATGTAGTTTTTGACCAGTTCCAACACCGTCTTTAATGTCTCTAATAAGCTCAACCTTTTTTTTCTCCCGTTACCACTCAGTTGTTATTAGTTAATAACCCTAATTAATCTACTGATTCTAATCGATATCCAATTGATTTTCCTCAAGCCACTTTAGACATGGAGTTTTCATTAAAGGCCCGTTTGGGACATGTTCTCCAGACCCTAAAAATCAAATTTTTTCTAAAATTTAACTATTTTTTACTATTTATATCTCTAAAATGTTATAGTATATTCCAAACTTTAAAAGTTCATAACTTTGTGTATACAAGTCTAAATGAGATAATTTTTTTTAAATTACATAAAATTTCGAGAGGAACGAAATAATATCTATATTGATTTTTTTTTAATTTTTTATTTTTTCACCTCAAATAGTTTTTTTTTCCAAACATATTTTTCAAAACAATTTTTTTTCAATCCAAAAATAATATCTCCAGCATCTTATCTCAAACTCCCCCTACCCCCAGGGACCCTTAAAAGTTTCGTTTTCCAAGTTTATTTTATCAAGTTAGTTATTATCTACTAACATCTGTTTATCCTATTTGTTGTTCAATATTCCATTTTTAATTCAGTCATTATAAAATGCTTGTAAATATATCAATCAGATAACTCCTAAAGTCGCCTACCATTTTCTGTAAAAGATGAAAATAAAAAATTTGGAACAATTTAAGAGCCCATGTGGAGAAATTAAAGGAAAAAAAAAAAAAAAGTGTTTGTTGAGAATCAGTCTGATTTTTAAGTAGGTTTACTTCACGGCTTGAGGGGAAAAAATGTGTTCGCATTTTTCACAAATTTCATGTTTATTTGCAAACTTAAAATATAAATTGATAAATCTGATATAAAAAATAAAAAAAATATCAATTCCGATAATTTGATTCCTTAATTCTCTTTTAGAAGAATATTTTTTAGGTATTCTTTTAGAAGATATTATTCATGTATATATATTTTTTGAATTTGAGAATAATTCGGAGTTAAACCATACATGTAATTACATATATTATTTATTATTAATCTATTTATTTGGTGCAAAAACGACGACGTCCACTGCCTTAGGAAAGGGCGTTTTTATAAGATAATAAAAAAAGAACTTGTTATTAATTAAGGGGGAAAAAAAAAAAAAAAAAGATAAACAGCCTTCAGAATCTGACTAGAAACCCCATCCGCGTAAAAGCCAACCGACTTAAGAAACCGTGTCAAAGAAGAAACCACCTCAGGAAAGGAAACCGCCTCAAACAGCTTATAAATAGACGTTCAGGAGTCTTCCAATCCAACCTTTTCTTCAGTTTTCCCTTTCTCTTCTTTCTTTAGGATTAGGATCTCTTCATTGTCTTAGAATTAGGGAATTAGGGTTTCTAATTCTTATGCTTGAATTTGATTTTCTTCAGGAATTATCTCGGATCTTGATGGCTTGGAATTAGGGTTTTTAATTCTTATGTTTTGAATTCGATTTCTTAAGGAATCGTGTCGGATCTTGATGGGTTAGAATTAGGGTTTTTAATTCTTATGTTTTGAATTCGATTTTTTCAGGAATCGTCTCGGATCTTGAAGGCGAATTGCTGGGTTTCAATTTGTTCTTCTTTCTGATCTTCAGATGATTTGTTTGCTTCTTTTTTATCCGTCTCTGTTTAGGAAATCTTCCGCACCTTGAAAGTTCTTCTGGATTTTTCTTGTCGCAGGTTTTGTACCGATTCTGAGAGCCGGCCTCATGGGTCTTGATTCTCTGTTCTTTGGATTTGTTCCTTTCTTCTTGTGATTTATGGTTTAGCCTTTGATGTTCTACGCATCGGAATTGTTTTAATCGTCCTTGTTGCAGATTTTATATGGATTTTGATTTGGGTTTTACTTTGTTTATCTGATGTTTGAATCGGCGAGGTATTTGAATCAAAATCGCCCAAGACGCTTTTTTCTGGGTTTATATCAGCAATTTGTTTCATCAATTGGTGATTGGAGGCGATGTTGGCGTGGCTAGCGTGCTTCTCTAACAGAGATTGATTCTTTTCTGCTTATGATTGAAAATTTCGAATCTTTTAATGAAAAAAGCTTTAAAGGTGTAGATTGATTGTTGAGAGGTTACCATCCTGTGTGATTTTCAGGCTACATCTTGGGTTTTGCGTTGAGTACAAGCATTTCAGATAATGAAGGAATTTTAGGATGGGGGGTGGAGGATGGTTGTGGCCCAGAGTCATTTTACAACAAACGAGTGCTTCTACTTCATATCTTTTTTCAGTTTGTGTTTTCCAGTTTTTCTTTTAAATCCAACCGTCTGAATTTTTGGGCTTCTTTATAACTGTCTTTCAGCGTGAGAAAGCAGTGGATAATGCTTTTGGGCTCCCTTATGTTGCTCTCCTTTACTGGCTTTGTGATGTTTGAGGGAGTTTTTGGCTGTGCACCTACTTAACCTTTTGAGCTGTTGCTTTCTGGAATCATACATTGGACTTTGTCCTTGTTTCATAAGTGGTCTGTTTCTCTTAATCTCCAGGTTGCGTACAAGAATCTGCGATCAGCCTACCTACCGAGGTTTTGTTATGCCCCTTTCATACCCGCAGTATTAGGTTTGCCTTCACGGTGTTGGAGGATGGGTTTGACTTCCTTGCGCAGTCTTTAACACCAGTTTATTTCACTTTTTACTGCTAAATTATCTTTTGTTAGCTGTGTGTTAATACTTCACTTGTCTGTTTTTACCTAAATTCTTGTTTTGAAGCAGTAAAGCAATCTTTTCTTGAGTTGGGCATGCTGTGTTGTGGATGGTTTTTGTGTTCTTAGCTTTTGAAATCTTAATTTTCTTCCTCTATTTAGTAGATAAGGATTTCAAGTTGTATCATCAGTTCTCATGCTGCTTATGTCGATTCAATCGATTAAAGGAGTAAGCCTTGTGGCATTATTCTGGGGTTTGGCCATCGACTTCTACCTAGTGCTTCTTGGTATTGTTCCCGTGCCTTTAGGACACTTTATTAATGAACTATGAGATTTGCAATAACCTTTATGATATGCTTAAGTATGATTTTTGGCATGTTTGATTGTGCGTCGAGGTAACACTTAACTAGCCTCTTTTGGGTTTTTTTTTTTTTTTTTTGGTGGATTGTTGATTAATTTCAGGTGATGCGGTTTTGTAAAAAATATGCTTTAATGAGACTGGAGGATTCATTGGGACAATTCTTCCTTAAATAAGGAAAGAAAGTAAATTTTTTTTTTCTCTGTGTTATAAAATAAGGACAACTTTTCTCTTGATAGTCTATGTTCTCCAGGTTTTTTATTTTTTATTATTTATTTATTTATTTTATATCAGCAAAGGATGTCTATCTGTCTGAATTTTTAGGTTTCTTACGTGTTTGTTCTCGTATTGTGAGAGACAATTTTGCACCAATGACTGTGTTTGCTTTTGTGATGCTGGAGGGAAGGTTCTTGGCTTTACACTAATTTTTGAGTTTTTGATTTCGTTAATCATTTACTGGATTGTCTTTATTTGTTAGTGATTTGTTTTTCTGAATCTCTAGGTTGCACATGAGGTTCCATAACTATTACAGGCATTTGCAAAATGTGGTTTGGTTAATTAACTAAACTTTGTTCGTTTATATTACTGTTCATATTGTCATTGTATTACTTGAACTTTCAGGCTTCATTATGAGAGTTGCAGGAGCAGTTCTGACTCAGGAGAATGGGTTTAACGAAGAAGATTTCTGTTGTATGCATAACACTCATATGTATTGTTCTTGTTGTTGTCTTGAATTATGATATTTTTGGGTCTTCTATTCACCTACTTTCCTCACTTTTCCCTGTTTCTTCTGTTTAGTGTGTTGCTGTTCAGAATTCCTCTTTTGTCTTTTATATAATTCTGGAGGATGGTTTTGGCTTATACCTACCTTACTTTTGTTTAGAGTTCCTTGTTGAGCTACTATGCCCCTTGTTTTACGCCACTATTATTTGAACTGTCAGGCTTCACTATGGGTTTGCAGAGGCTTTTGTGAATGCTGGAGGCTTTTAACTTCAAGCATTAGCATTATTGAGGTTCAGTGTGGATGCTTTCCATAAACATAATATATCTTTCCATAAAAATGATAAATTTATCTTCTACCTATCGTGCTTTGAATTATTCTATTTTGACTAATATTTTTATGATAGTTCTATGCGAATTCAATTAAAACTAGCAGCTTTTAGTGTAGGAAGGTTATTGCGTGTGGTGAGTGTCTGAAGCTCTTGGATTGGTATTTCTCACTAGTTGAAAATCACTTGCATCAGATTGGTACATTTCACTTTATGTTAACATTCTGCTTCACTGTATGACTTGTTATTTTTTGCTTTTCCCTCTAGTTACTGCATGCCGTTTCCTTTATTGGTTGTCTATTTAGTGGGGATTATATTGTTATTGGTTTTTCAACTTGTCAGGTTTTAGCTTAATTATCAGGCTGCTTACATGATTAGGCAGTGCCATTATAAAAATCTAGCTTAGATTAATTTGACTAAATGTTCCATTCAGCTCAGATTGTTAACCAATTACATGGTCTAATCATATAGTTCCTGTTGTTTCAATTTTAACTTTCCCAGTGTTAGTGACTGTTATAGCTAATGTGTTCTTTATACAAATTACTTGATCACTTCAAAAATGGTAGTTATTCTACGATTTTCTTGCAAGGGGTTGTATGGCAGTGGTTGCACTGGTCACGTTCAGAGGTTGCAGTGGTTTGTTGAGAAGTATCTTTTGTTTTTCTTTTTTTTCCCCCTCCTCTTTCGTCATTGTTAAAAAAATTATAAAGATTTCTGCGTTTGTTTACATTCTATAAATATCTACTTTGCTGCTTTGTTTCAGGCTTGGGTGTGTTATTGGATCCATCTAAAAGATTCTATATTGACTTCAAAGGGTTGCGCTGTTATGGTTTCACCTGGTGTACAAGCCTTAGGTTTGAATAATCTGTAACTTTAACCTGGAATTGTGTCGAGTCTAGGCTATTGCGTGTATATGTTAAACGTCATGTTGGCTCCTTTTAGGCTAAATATGAGAGCTCCTTTAAGGCCTTTCAAGTTAGTACAGGAAATTTGTCCTATTGCTTTCCTTAGATAATTTTTTGTATTAACGTTTTCACATATCTAGCGCCAGTGCTGCATTGTGGTTTGACTTATTTTGATATGTTGAGTAGTACATCTGAGCCTTCTATGCGGTTTATGTCATTATGCTTCTGGTATCAATAGGTCATTCCGCCATGCTCCACATAGAAAAGTCTCTTCTTTTCCAGGTTTTTTAATCTGTGTAGTACTTAAAAAAGTTTGTTGTTTTCCAGGTTTTTGGGGTTTTCCAAACAGGCTTTAGCCCAGCGCTATTCAGAAAATTAGGGAAAAAAAAAAAAAAAAAGATAAAAACGAGTGCTTCTGTATATATATATTTTTTTTTCAGTTTTTGTTTTCCAGTTGTTCTTTTAAATTAAACGGTCTATATTTTCAGGCTTTTTTTTTATCTGTTTTCCAAGCGTGAGAGAGAACCTTTTTTTTTGGCAGGACAATGTTTCAGTTGTCTACCCTTTTGCAGAAATTTTTTCTTGAGTTGGGGATGCTGAAAAATACTTTGGTGGATAGTCATCATGACATAGCTTTTAAGAACGTTGAGTTATATCTTAATTTTTTGGGCTCTTTCCTGTGTCCTGTTTTTCTTTCCCCATTTTGTGTACTTTAATTGAGTCCTTGATTTTTGAAGATATCAACTTATATCTCTAGTTTTTGTGCTCTGCTTATGTAAGTTTAGTAGATTAAAGTACGGTATCACATCGTGTATTCCAAACATTACGAGACAACCGGGACCCTTTTTTTTTTTTTTTTTTTGAATGTAGGTCTGTTTGATCGAATTTTGAGTGTCGTTTTAGCTCACTCTTCTGATGTTAGGGATTGCCAGTTCGGTCTATATCCATAATGGTGATGAGGTTTCTAATACATTTTTAATGAAGTTGAACGAGGATCATTGGGCTACAAATTTACCTAAAAACAAGGACTTCTGCATTGCTATCTTGCTTAGTTTGTATTTTTTCGGTTTGTTCAGTTTGTTTTTTTATCTTCTGTTATTAAATCATTATAGATGTTGTGTTTGATCAAGTGGTGGAGAAAGCGTTTTGGCGTTGGATTGTGTGAATATTGGTTTGCCTTATGTTGGAGGTGGTTTTTCTTTTACTCCTAACCTTTAGCTTTTGTTCCCTCGAATCTATTTACTTGATTGTCTTGGAGAATTGGTGATCTGTTTCCATGACTATAAGGATTTGCAATAATGAGGTTTGATTAAGAGGGTTTGCAGGAGCCTTTATCACACCAGTGGATTAGATTTGGCATAGAAGCTTTAAATTCCAAGAGGGAAAATGCTCTTAACAAGATTACTTTTACTTAATTATATTATTATGACCGAGTTTTCAGCCCTTTTTTTTTTTTTTTTTCGTTTTAACAAGAACTTACATTAGCCTCTGTTGGTGTTGGGGATTGTCAATTGGCTTTTATATGTGTTTTCAGGTTTGTTTGAAGGGTCTTGAAAGTCCTTGCCTGCCTATGTGGTACAGCTGTATTTGCTTCTGTGATGCTGTTGGAGGTTTTTGGTCTTTGCATTTTCTTTTAAAACTCTTTCCTACAATCTTTTAGTGTGGTGCGTCTCTATTTTTTATGAGTGATCTGTTTATCTGAATCTTCAGGCTTCATAAATGGTTCCATGATTATGAGATATATGATATTGGGATTTGGCTGGGCAATCAATTTTGACATGGTATTTCTTGGTATGCTATTATTCTCCTTCGATTTACACCTAACTTGACCGATTCTTTTCTCTAATTATTTTGTGGATCGTCTTATTATTATAAGTGATCTGTTTGTTGGAATCTTCTGCCTGCATGCATGGTTCCACAATTATAAGTACTTACTATATTGGTGTTCGGCCACACAAACTATCTGCTTTTCATTCAGTGGTTCTTGTTTACTATGCTTATATTGATCCTTCTCCTTTCTAGTGGGTTCTTCTCTTTTTCTTAGGTCTAAAGCTTTTCAGGCCACTTGTGTAGGTTTAACAGAATAAATAAGAAGGGCTGTGGCAATTGGAGAGTGAAGCAGTGGTTATAGTGATGTTATCAAGTTTGAGTTGGTACTCATGTAAAGTCCTACGTTTGTTTGCATTTGGAAGGAGCGTTTTGGCTTGACACCTAATTTTATGCAATCTTCTTGAATTGTTTATCTTAATCATCAGACTGCGAAAAGGATTCCATAGCCACAAGCATTAGCAATATTGGGATTTAGCTGGTCATTCTTCTATAGCAAGTTGTGCTCATTTTCTCTTAACTGCATTCTGTAGGCGTTGGTCACTTAGTACCTATTTGAACTCTGATGTTAGCTTGTTCTTTTTGAGATCTCCAAGGATAGATCTTCTCGGATCTTGAAGACGGATGCCCAAGTTTCATACTTCTGCTGTTTGGATTTGTTCTTATGTTCTCCTAATCTCTCATCTACCACTTTTAATGGATCTTCAGCACCTTGTTCATGGGATAAATATTATTTTCTTGGTACTAGTGCGTTGCTTCATGCTTAGAATGATCTTAATTAATTTCCAGCTTTTGAGGTTCCCGTACAAGTTTTGTGAGGCTGGAGGGGGATTTTTCGTGGAGAACACATATTAGAAAAAATGAGAACTTCTATCCTAATAGCCCATTGTTTTTTATAGTTTGTGTTTTCTATGAGTTTTTTCTTTCACAATGGATTTTGGGTTGGTCTGAATTTCAGGCTTCTTGATTTATAGAATTGGTCAATTCAATTCCTTCACCGCTTTTACATGGTGCTATTTAATTATGGTGGTCATCTGGAGGATGGTTTTGGTTTGTACCTACCTTACTTTTGTCTAGTGTTCCTTGTTAAGCTATCATGCTCCTTTTTTTAAGATACTATCATTTGAACTGTCAAGCTACACTATTGGTTTGCAGAGGCTTTTAACTACAAGCATTTGCAGTATTGGGGTTCAGCGTGGATGCTTTCCATAAACATATGATAATTCTGTTTTCTAGCTGTGGTGCTCTGAATTATTTTATTTTGACTGAATTTTGATGATTGTTTTATGGGAATTCACTCAAACTATTATTTGACAGAATTGACGGCAGATACTATTTCCTGTTCATATGTTGCTGTGCTTCATTAAGAAGCACGTCGTTTTTCTCATGCTTGTGGGTGCTTATGGTTTGACATGGTTGTGTTTCAAAGAACAGATTTGTTTACATCCTTCAGAATGAATTTCAGCATGTTTAGAGGATTTTATTAAATGGATAAAAAAGCTTTTATGTAATGGTATGTGTGATATTATTTTTATTTAGTTATTTATTTATTTATTTATTTATTTATTTATTATTATTATTATTATTATTATTTAGCAAGCTTGGATGTCATTTTTGTGTATGGTTCATTGTCACTTCATTTTTTACTGTTAGAACAGACAATAATATTTCCTGTTCAGATGTTGTCGTGCTTCATTAAGAAGCAAGTCGTTTTTCTCATGCTTGTAGGTGCTTATGGGTTTGATATGGTTGTGTTTTGAGGGACAGGATTGTTCACATCCTTCAGAATGAATTTCAGCATGTTTAGAGGATTTTATTAAATGGATAAAAATGCTTTTATGTGACGGTATGTGTGATATTATTTTTATTTTTATTTGTTTGCAAGCTTAGTTGGGTGTCATTTTTGTGCATGGTTCCATTGGCTCTTCATTTTTTACTGTTAAAACAGACGCGTTTCTGCTTAATCAATGAACTTGAAATATTGACAAACTCGAAGAATGGCTGGTCGACGAGGACATCAATTCCATAAGCACAACAGCAAGCTTGTTAGTGCAAAAGCAGGTTGCCCCAGGGTGTCTATAGGAGGGGGAAAAAAGAGTGCTTTCTACACAGAGAGAGAGCATGGATTGAGAGAGATTTTCAGAATGAACTGTAACTTGTATTTTTCTCTTGATAACAGTGAAATAATGCTCTGCGTAGTGGATATAACTCTTTTAAGGGTGAACTATTCTAAATTTTGTGAATATTTATTTTTTATTTTTTTATTTTATATATATATTTTTTGTTATTGCTTCGTTTAATCCAATCCAAAATCATCTTTGCGCGCTTATTTTCTTTCTATAAAGTGGTGCAACTAGAGAAGAGAGTACAACAATGAATTCTATTGGAGACAGAATGATGGATCTCATCAAACTTGTTATTACACAGAGTGTATATGTGGGAACATTGCGTCAAAGAGAATCTGTAACTATTCTATTAGCCAATGGAAAACCTACACGTGTCTAAGCTAATTCTACTACTGGCTACAATTGTCAGAGGCTGGGTGGTATTCCTTCATCTCATGTGTGTTATCGCCTGGTAACGTCCTTCTAAGCAGAAAATTGGGAAGGAGAGGTAAGGAATGTACAATAGTGACACTGAATTTAAACCTAAATCTAATGCTTTGTTTTTCGTATTTATTTTTAAAAAATGAAAAAAATTTTATTTTTAAAAAATGGCCCTTCTTTGCATTTAAATATTAAAAACTGTTTTTTCATTTTTTTAAAAAAGAAAAGCGTTCACTTTAAAAAATAAAAAAAAATTTTATCCGCCGAAAAAATTTTTTACATTTAAGAAAAATCTAAATTTTTTATTTTTTAAAAATGAAAATTTTTTATATTTTTAAAGTGGATTCTTTATTTAAACAAAAACTGAAGAACCAATATGACGTGAGTAAAACAAAAGTTTGCATTGATATTTAATTAAATTTGTTTTCACAAGTTTGGCCGTTTTACTGTTGTCATTTTTTTTAACCCACGACCTGCTTTGAGGTTATCAGTCAATTTATTATATTTTTTTCTGTTTGGTCGTATCTGCCAGTTTCAGACGTTGCACTTGACGCGATGCAACGGTGGAGTTAGTACGGGAGGCAGGAACCAAAGACAGTTTTCCTATCATTTATCAGCTTTGAACAATAAATTAGAAATGTGTCTCTCTACTTTTAATTACCGCCAATTACCAACTCTGGTCCATTTAAGCACACAGAAATGGCTCTAATTGGGTTAGTTAAGGAGCCCCGAATGGTGGAATTGGTGGCCAAAACATATAATAAAGTCGTAACTCATTTAGGTGGTTTTCTTAAAGAAACTTGCCGAATTAATCCCTGATAACATTCTCTGCCAGGATGTTGGCTAGGATCATTTTCTGCACCTCAGTCTTGTTGGCCGTATTGGTAGTCGTTCTCTTGGCTTTGTTTTCACCTACACCCGGCCACAACACACAATCGAAGAATAACACAAAGCCTCCTTGGCTGGCCTTGTCCTTGTACATCCAGCAGCCACACATTGGCCACACCTACAGCACGGTGCAGCCTGTTGCGGCGGCGCAGTTGGATGCTGGAGCTCTCGTCTTCCACCGAACATTGACCGAAGGGCCTGAGAATACGTCGCGGGTCGTCGGCAAAGCGCAAGGATTCATAATCCCCGTGGAGCACTTTGCGCACGCGGACTTCAACATCTTGTATCTTAGCTTTGACACGCCAGAGTACTCTGGTACCCTAAGTGTTCAGGCCAAACATATTGGTCACAAAGACACCGAGGAACTCACTGTGATCGGTGGAACAGGCTATTTTGCTTTTGCACGTGGAGTTGCTGTTTTTGCTCAAACGACAAGCTCACATGAGTCGTCGGATGTTGATGCCACTTACCATGTGAAGCTGCAACTTAGGTTTCCTAATCAGTCTCGGACCATTCCAGGGTAACCAAGGAATTATTCAAATATGTAATTTTTCCTTCTTATTTGGAATTATAATTTTTTCCTTAGTAGAAAAAATATATAATCAGAATTTAGTAAGTTTTGTAATGTATTATTGCGATTACATATATATCACTAAAAAGTAAAGTATTTTATCAAAATTATGGAGACCATGAAACTATTTAGGATATGTAGCATGTTGAGAAATTAGAATTCTGAGCTTGTATTGACAACTTATTTTAACCCATGACTTATATTTAATTTGTAGGTTTGAATTTATGATCAAAACAGAGTTATAACAACGCGAATGTGGGAAAAAAAAAGTCGCCTTTTCTTGTTATGTCGTTTAATTTATAAACTATGTTGATTTCCCTTTATAACCATGTCGTTTAATTCATAAACTATGTTGAGTTGATTTATAAAATGTGTCGTTTATAACGGAGTTATAACAATGCAAATTGGGAAAAATAAATGTTGCTTTTCCTTGTTATGTCGTTTAATATATAAACCATGTTGAGTTTATGTATAGAATGTGTCGTTTATAAATCAACTATGTTAATGTATAAACTTATTTTATTTTATAAACTTTGTCGGTTTTCCTTTAAAACTTTGTGTTTTTTTTTTTTTGGTTTTATTTTTGTTTTTTGCTAGAATGAAACTTTGTTGTGTGTTAGTTGAAGAAAACGACTTGGGATTATTTAAGTAAAAAACGACTTAACGAATATTCTAATTATTGTGGGAACTACATGTCGTTTTATCATCAGAAACGATATTTTGACTGTGGTAGCGTATACAACATGTAACTTGAAGGTTGAAGTTCTCATCGTTTAGTTTGTATTAGACGACATGTATTTTTAAACTTTTTAAGTGTATTGTCGTTTAATACATAAACTGACATGCATTTTTTAAAGTTATGTGATTATGCCATCGAAGTCCCATAATCGACAGCGTTTCATAGGCTAGGGCTGGCAATTTGGGTCACGACACGACAACACGACACGAAACCCGCACGAAGTTAGAGGGTTTGGGTTTTCTTTAAATGGCTTTGGGTCAAAACGGGTCGAACCCGTCAAACACGATTAAATAAAGGGTTGAACCCGCACGAACCCACCAACCCGCAATTGACACGAAATAACCCGTTTAATAAATGGGTTATATATGGGTTAACACGAGCACGACCCATGAATTACCCATTTATAATTTTTAATATATATTATATAAATTTTTAAAGTTTAAAAATTTAAAATTCAAAATTTAAATATAAAATATGTATTTTAGTTTTTATATGTATATTTTTAGTTTTGTATTTATCTTTTGTGATCTAAATTTAAGTGCAACTTGATTGTGAACTTAATTTGATTGTTATTTAAATGTTTAATAAGTTTTTTTAATGTTAAAATTGATGATAGGTTAGTTAAATAGGTTAATTAAATAGATAAATAACAAATTAGTTAAGTGGGTCAATAACAGATTGAATGACCTGTTTATGACCCTTTTAGTAAGTGGGTTTAGCATACACGACACGACACGACACGACACGTTTATGACCCGTTTACGACACGACACGTTTATGACCCGTTTACGACACGACACGACACGTTTATGACCCATTTAATAAACGGGTCATAAACGTGTCGTGTCGTGTCAACCCGTTTATTAACGGGTCGTGTTCGGGTTGTGATTTTTGACACGATTATTAAACGTGTCGTGTTCGTGTCGAGTGTATTCGTGTCAACAAACGTGTCAGACACGACACGAACACGACCCGCTGACACGATTTGCCACCCTTATCATAGGCTACATAGAAATGCCAGTCGATTAATTTTATTGCTTCAGCTTTAAATTTTAAATTTTAAAAGAAAGCCACCAATATGCAAGGGCTAGAGGAGGCAACAATGGCAAAGATGTAAACACATGCCAAACATCATTCAAATTTCAAAAGACCAAGAAGCTAAGCATAAGGCTAAGCTTCAACCATAAACTGAGAGCAAAACCATCAAAACAGCACTACATCTGCAAAAAGACCAAAAGGCCTAGCTTCTAAAACCATTGCCAAGGGACAAAATGCAAACGATATTATATAATAAACAGTGAAACTGTTCTCATTTTTAGTTATACATAATAATGTGTAAGATTATCATAAAGGAGAAGAAGAAAGATGGGTTTAAATTTGAAAAAAGGTAAAAAAAGGGCCATATTCTGGCTTAGCAATAAATAAATAAAGAAGTTGAGAGAAAAAAAAAGAGTTTAAGGGGACGTTTGGTAAACGTATTACATTTTGATTGTATTTGAATGAAATTTGTTTTTGGAATATTGTATTTAGTTGAAAAGTATTTGTTTTGTATTTGAATGAAATGTGTGGTTGGATGAAAAGTATTTTAGAATTGAAAAGTTGATGTGATTGATAAAAGTAGAGATAAATAGTGAAATTGAAAAGTTAATGTGATTGTTTTTAAAATGTTTTGAATAGAAATTATTTTCATAGTACTATTGTAAAATTGTATTATATTTGAGTAAAGTTAAAATACAATTTTTTCCCTAACGACCCTAAGGGGGCATTTGGTAAACATATTGCATTTTGATTATATTTGAATGAATTTATTTTTTAAATGTTGTATTTGGTTGAAAAGTATTTGTTTTGTATTTGAATGAAATGTGTGTTTGGATGAAAAGTATTTTAGAATTGAAAAGTTGATATAATTGGTAAAAGTAGAGATAAATAATAGAGTTGAAAAGTTGATATGATTGTTTTAAAAATGTTTTAAATAGTAATTGTTTTCGTAGTACTATTGTAAAATTTATATATAATGTAAAATTACATTGTATTTAAATAAAATTAAAATGAAAAATTTTCTCCCAACAACACTTAGGGCTTTGGAAATAATTATCCACTGTTCTCTTTCAAATAAAAAATAAATAAAAACTTTTTTCTCTAACAAAAATCGTACAAGGAATATGCATGGATATGATTGGACTTGGAGAGAAGGTGTGAAGCTGTTCGCTTGCGGTTGTCTCTTCCTTACATAAATTTATCCATTATTGATCGATTGACAATCATCGATTTTATCATCAATAATTTTTTAGTGAGATTTATTCATCAATCATTGTCTAAAAAATCTAATGAATAGGATTAAAATGATAAATTCCACTGATAGAAGTTCTTTATCATTTAAAACGAAAAATAAAAAACAAAACAAAATTTATGATTCCCATTAACTACTTGGCGCTCTTTTTTTTTTTTTTTTTTTCCTTTTCTATGCTGATAAAATTACTTGGCGCTCAAAGCATCCAAAAGAAAAGAAAAGAAAAGAATATAAATGAAGTTTGTATTCAATTTTTTAAAATTTGGTAATTGATTTCCGGGTAACTTTTACCCCAAGTGATTTAACTTTTTTTTTTTCTCAGAAAAAAAAATCTATTTATTTATTCCCTAAAACCCTCCCCCATTTTAATTTTAATCATCGGCCGACGGCCACGTGGCTTTTATACTTTTAACTATCAAGTAAGGTATTGTTTATTTTCAACATTGCATTTATATTATATTTAAAAATAATATAATTTTTATTTAAATGTAAAAATATTACATTTAAATATTAATTATATCATATTTTAAATTTAATATAAGGCTTTGTTTGGTTAACACATTATATTTGAATATAATGCATTGAATGCAATTTTTGTTTATAAAAAAATTATTAACATTGCATTTGAATGTAATATGTATTTGGGTGAAATAATATAATTTAAAAATAATATAATTTTTATTTAAATGTAAAAGTATTGGTTAACGTATTATATTTGAATATATTTGAATATAATGCATTGAATGCAATTTGTGTTTATAAGAAAATTATTAGCATTGCATTTGAATGTAATATGTATTTGGGTGAAAAGTATTTGAATTATATTTTAATAATGAACATGTGATATAATGGATAAAAGTAAAAAGAAAAAAAGAGAGAAAAAGAGAATATATGATATGATTAATAAAAAGAAAAAAAGATTATATGATATGATTAATAAAAGTAATAAAAAAAGTAAAATAATGCAATTTGTGTTTAGAGGAAAAGTATTAACATTGCATTTGAATGTAATATGTGTTTGGGTGAAAAGTATTTGAATTGTATTTTAATAATGAACATGTGATATGATGTATAAAAGTAGAAGAAAAAAAAGAGAATATATGATGTGATTAATAAAAGTAATAGAAAAAGTGAAATAACGAATAGTGATTATATTGGATTTAAAATGTGACATAATTGCAATTTGAATGAAATGTTTTTGTATTTGAGTGAAAATTGTATTGTATTTAAATACAATACAAATTAAATATTTTTGTTAAACACTACACAGTATAATTACTATTTATTATTATTTTTATTAATCACATCACATATTTTCTTTTTCTTTCCTTTTTTCCTTTTTATTTTTATCTATCACATTACGTATTTATTATTTAAATATAATTTAAATACTTTCCATCTAAATATACATTACATTCAAATATAATATAAATTCTTTTCTCTTAAATATAAATTATATTTAATATATTATATTTAAAATATAATATAAATATAATACATTTACTAGATAGAGGCTAAATTATCTACTTATTTATTAATTTCTTTCTCTTTGTGAAAAAAAAAAAAGTATAATAATCACTATTTTATTGAGGCTCAAGGGTAAAAAAATAAAAAATAACCCGGCGTAATTAGGACGCTAGACAAATAATTATGAAACGGTCATAAAATTTTTTACTCGGTGGTTTTTGATCCTTTTACATTCCCTCCCCACCCCACACCACCCCCCCACCCCCCCCCCCCCCCCCCCCCCCCCCCCCCCCCCCCCCAAAAATTTTCTTATTACTTGTTGTATAAGCTTTTATTCATCGCCAGAAAATTTCCAGAAAAAGAGAGAGAGAGAGAGAGAAGAGGAGAGAGAAACTCAATTCAGATCTGGGCAAGTGGAGCACCGACCATGGCGAAATCGAGCGCGGACGACGAGGAGCTCAGGCGAGCATGCGAGGCCGCAATTGAGGGCACCAAGCAGAAGATCGTCATGTCGATCCGTGTCGTCAAGGGTCGAGGTGTTTGGGGCAAATCCGGCAAGCTCGGCCGTCACATGGCCAAACCTAGGGTTCTTGCTCTTTCCAGTACGCATTTCTCTTTTTCTATAATTTTCGATTCATCGCTTTAGTGAATAATCTTCTCGCAATTATGCGTTCGCGAAAACCTGGGTTTCGGATTCGTCGGTATTGGTTAACCTAGATTAAAGCTCCGCACTTGCTTTTTTAGCTTCGTAAAATTGGAATTAGACGCATTGTGGTTAGGATTCGTGTGAAAATCACGATATCAAAATTCCACATTAATGGAAGTGAGAATCATGTATTCTCCACTTAATAGCCATTTCTTTTTTAGACATCCCGAGTTTGCGAAAATTTTAGTAGTGGAGGTCTTGGAAAAAAGGAGAGTCATTTCCTCTCAGCAGATTTTTGTTTCCTGCGTGGACTAGCACTGATCGCAAAAGATGAGGTGGGGAATTGGGTGCTTGATTAATGAAGTAACCTTTAATTCCTGGAAGTGGCGGGCATGTTTATTACGGTGCTATCTCGAGTAAATTTTGTCTTGAGTCTTCCTTTTTTTAAGTGTTGACAAGTTGAACCAATTGGTTTGTGTATGCTTTGTTGCTCTCTTGACTGAGGCTAACAAAACACTATCATAATGTGGGACATTGGGGACTTTGCTTAGGGGTTTCGGTAAGATATCTTACATCTGCATAACCAATTGTGTGGTTTGTGCAGCAAAATCAAAAGGTCAGCGGACTAAAGCTTTTCTTCGAGTCTTAAAATATTCCACTGGAGGAGTTCTTGAGGTAAATTTTTCTTTGTTTGATTTTAGAAAAAGGGTTTAGATTCTTTAATTTGAAGGAATTCTTCAAAGTTTTCACTCCCAAGTGTTTATGGGCTATATTGTGCTGGTTTTCACTTGGTTTTGGACTACCTGGATGTCTTTAGCCGATTTAACATGCATTTACTTTATTGCTTTTTAAAAAATAGGATTTAATTGACAATGGAGCTTTTCTGACTTGTATTCACACTTGCAGACAGAGAAAAAGTGGGAAACTTACATATAGACAGATGAATAGGCCTCTAGCACCCTGGAACATATATATATATATATTTTTTTTCCCATTGATTTATCTGTGAGGTTGCACTTAATTACATAACTATGTTACTCTTAAGTCTGAAATTTTATTTTGCTTTCAGCCTGCAAAGTTGTACAAGCTAAAACATCTTTCAAAGGTGGAGGTTATTGCAAATGACCCCACGGGGTGTACTTTTACACTGGTAAGTCTTGGTTTCTTGTGTGTTGTAGATAGACTAGGTATCATTTGGGTTCTGATGATTGAACACAAGTGATGATTAGACAATCTATGTCCTTTCACTTTGGCTTTTGACTGAATCTCTTGTTAGGGATTTGATAACCTTAGAAGCCAGAGTGTTGCTCCACCTCAGTGGACCATGCGCAATATTGATGATAGGTAATATTACTGCATAAACACATGTGTAAAGGTGCCATTTTCCCCCCTTTTTTTCCCCTCTGGTATTACCTTTTGCCTAAATTACTGCTCTTTTAACTTATATTTTCAAAAACATTTGCTCTAGGAACCGTCTTCTGTTATGCATTTTAAACATATGCAAAGATGTATTGGGGCGTCTTCCAAAAGTTGTTGGTATAGATGTTGTGGAGATGGCTCTTTGGGCTAAGGTAACTGAAAAACTTCTACTTTTTTTAGCTCCTATGATTAGTTGACTTATGGCTCTTAATGCCCAGTGATTAGTATCTCTATCTTGACGTTTCATGAAGCCCAAAAACTTAGGCTCTGCTTTATCCGATTATTTACAGCAAGTTAATTCTCAGAAGTTACCATTTTAAGTATAATTATTTAGTAACATCTATTTATAATGATAGTATGAAGTCTGCAGCTTAGAGTTGTGAAAGTTGGAAGATTGGATTCGTTACTAGACTACTGCTTTGTGCTAACTTTTTTATGTTATAAATCTGATATAGGAAAATAAACCAACAGTGAGTACTACTCAAAGGAGTATACAAGATGGCCCAGTTGCTGCAACAGTGACTGAAAGTGACTTGAAAGTGACTGTAGAGAAAGATCTTGTGTCTCAAGCAGAGGAAGAGGACATGGAGGCTCTTCTGGGCACGTATGTATTCTTTGCTGTTTTGGGTTCCGGGGAAAGAAATCGCATCTGTTACTGTAGGTTGTAGAATTTTGTAGGTGGTTTAAGATGCAAAAGTTTAGGATAGAATTATATTGTGCAATTGCATTTTTTTGTGTGCTTCGTAGCTTTGGTAGATATAGGTTATTTATCTTTAGTGGTTTTATGGAGTACCCTTTCGAAAATTTGTCGCAGACCCTTGGTCATTTGTTTTTGTCTTTTGATGTTTGTCTGCCATGTTGGAATTAGATCTTTGTTTCTGATATATCTGTTTAAAAAAGAGCTAGTAATCAATTTTCTTTTATTGATTTTGTTAAACTGTCTCATAAAGTCTTCTAATATCTTAACATGGCATGTTGTGCAGTTATGTCATGGGCATTGGTGAAGCAGAGGCATTCTCTGAAAGGTTGAAGCGAGAACTTCTAGCTCTGGAAGCAGCAAATGTGCATGCCATTTTAGAAAGTGAGCCTTTGATTGATGAGGTGATTCACTTGCTTCTTTGTTGTGCGTGGTAGTTCAGTAATTTTTATTTGCATACAAATTATACTATATTACGTTCTTGGATAATTTCCCAGTTTTTATATTACTGAACATATTATTATTTACCTGGCTAGAGCTATTACAATCAATAAAGTCCGGTAGGATCCATGTGACTACAGAAGCAGAGAGGTCTAACCATGTTCTTCCTTTTGCCATTTCTTAACATCAAAAGATACTTGCTGGCAGATTCTAACCTCGTTCTCATGACCATTTTTTTTTTCATGCATTGGATTAACTATTGACTTCACTAGAATTACATATCGTCTACCAACAGCTATTTATTTTGTTCTAGGATGTCTAGTTGTTTTGTGATCCAAATGGAAAATTTAACTGTTTGTTAGAGAAGTCAAGTTACTGAAGTCCGTCTTACTTGTGTACCTTTTTACTTCTCTCTGGTATTGCAGGTATTAACAGGGCTTGAGGCAGCTACAAATTGTGTTGATGACATGGATGAATGGTTAGGCATCTTCAATGTGAAACTCAGACACATGAGAGAAGACATTGAGTCGGTAGGGAGATCTATGGATGTATTCGTTAACACTGTCGTTCTTTAGTGATCCTTGCCCGGCTGACAACTTTGTCAACCAGGATAATATTGTGCTTTTTTGTTGTTATATTTTAACTTCCTTTGATTCAATAATCAGATAGAAACTCGCAATAACAAGCTGGAGATGCAATCTGTAAATAATAAAGCACTTATTGAGGAACTTGATAAGCTTGTCCAGTGCTTGCGTGTTCCTTCTGAGGTATATTTCTATCAATTTCATTTTATTAACAGATAAATGTTAAGAATGAGCAGATGTTTGGGCCCTAGTTTTTCGCTGATGATATTTCATTGGTTGTAGTATGCAACGTGTTTGACAGGAGGTTCATTTGATGAGGCTCGCATGATTCAAAATGTTGAAGCTTGTGAATGGTTAGCTAATGCTCTACGTGGTCTCGAAGTACCTCATTTGGATCCTACCTATGCAAACATTCGAGCTGTATGAACTTTTTTTTCTTTATCAATAATCTCTTTTCAGTTACATTGTTTACTTGGATGGTATCCTTCTGAGCTATTTACTATATTGGTTGCAACCGTTACTCTCACAGGTCAAAGAAAAGCGAGCAGAACTTGAAAAATTGAAAACTACATTTGTTAGAAGAGCTTCTGAGTTCTTGCGAACTTACTTTGCTAGTTTGGTGGATTTCATGATAAGCGACAAGAGTTATTTTTCACAGGTAATTCTTAGAGTTTGGATGTTGACTAAAAGCCTATTATTTAGACTAAAAGCTTTAAACTTTTGCTAATCATTCTGTTTACAGAGGGGGCAGTTGAAAAGGCCTGATCACGCTGATTTGCGGTACAAATGCAGGACATATGCTCGGCTTTTGCAACATTTAAAGGTCAAATTTTAGTTGCTTGCTTACCATAGAATGGAGAGAGAGAGAGAGAGAGAGAGAGAGAGAGGGAAAAGAAAAAAAAAAAAAAAAAGGAAGGCTAATTGCTGCAGTTTTGTTATGATTTTTGCTAAATTGTATGCTGCTACTTTTTTCTTGCTTCGCTGAATTTTCTGTGTCTGTTTTTGCAGAGTCTTGATAAGAATTGCCTTGGTCCATTGAGGAAAGCATATTGTAGCTCTCTTAATTTGCTTCTCCGTCGCGAGGTTAGAAAATAATCTTCTATCTTATCATCTGGGTGCTACTTATGAACACATTAAATGTGGTTAGTATGAGTGATTCAATTCCTATAGGGGGAAAAATATTCTTGCAAAACCAGCATCTCTGCTTAATGTGATACAATTTCCTAGTGGCTGGATCCAACTCTTTAAAGTTAGTTTATAGCTAATTTCCTGCAACTACATGTGACCTTAGATCTTCCCATCAGTTTTTGGACCAATTCCCATACTGCTGATAGGATTTTCCGTATGTCTGTTTGTCAGTTAGTAGTATAACTGATTAGTTGAAGTTGTTAGTATTTAGATAGATAATACACTGATTAGAGGGAAAGGTTAGAATTTTATTAGAAAGGAATGAGGAGTATGAAAAGAAGGATAGGTGGTTAAAGTGAAGTTGGGCAGGAATTAGTTGAGGGAAAGACTTGATTAAGCCAAGTGGGGGAGATTTAGTGGAGTCTTGAACGTCGACAAGTTTTTTGGGCAGGCTCGTAATCATCCTAATTCATCAATATAGATTCAGTATTTTTCTTTTTTTTTTCCCCTCCTGATTTGTGCGCAATTCTGGTGTTCTTTTTCTGGTTGTTATCAACTGCCCTTTCTCTGCTACCTCTTTATTCCTTGCCCGTTCCGCTTCACTTTGATTCTTTTGTGGTGACATTTCTTTCTGTACGGGGGTAACATTGAGGAAAGCAGTGCACAACACCCCTATCAAAGATGAGTTTGTTTTACCAGAGAAAGATCATTGGTAGTTAAGCTTTAAGACTGATGATATAGATTGGCATTTACAGGCTCGTGAATTTGCCAATGAGCTCCGTGCTAGTACAAAAGCATCAAGAAATCCAACTGTGTGGCTTGAAGCTTCCACAGGGTCGTCTCAAAATGTGAATGCAGCAGACACTTCTACAGTTTCTGAAGCTTATTCTAAGATGCTTACAATTTTTATCCCTCTCCTTGTAGATGAGGTACTGTTTTAATTATACATAAATTAGTAATCTAAGGGTTGTCTTATCTTCACTTGAAGATTTATTCTCTCTTGGCTTCTACCGCAGAGTTCCTTCTTTGCTCACTTTATGTGCTTTGAAGTTCCTACACTTGTACCTCCAGGAGGTGTTGGTAATGGTAGTAAGTCTCGGAACAATGATGATAATGATGACGATTTGGGGATCATGGATATTGATGATGATGATGACGACGGAAAATCTGGTATCTCATTTTTTTTTTTTTGGTACTTTGCTAATTTGTCTTTGATCCTAAGATCAATTTGTTTATGTATTTCTGCCTGTTATATGAGTAGGAAAGAGAATTTTTTAGAACTAGTTCTCAATCCTTGATATCTTGAACACTATTTAATACCTTGCAGGTAAAAGTTCAGCTGAGCTCACTGCTTTAAATGAATCTCTTCAGGATTTGCTTGATGGAATCCAGGTGATGACACAATTTAATATGTCTTGTGATTACATTGTTGACAACCGAAAGGTTCTTATGAATTTTTAGGGTATTTAATATGTCTTGTGATTACATTGTTGACATCCGAAAGGTTCTTATGAATTTTTAGAGAGTTTATTTATCACTGGCTGATACGTTTTATTTAATGACTAGAGTCTAGAGGTCTCTGGCTTGGATGGCAGCTCTTTAAAAGCAAGGTTAAATGGGGTTCTTTGTCATGCAAGGTTTTATTATGTTTATGGTTAAACAATTTTAGTTAATTATTTATCGGAGAGCTGTGTTCAATGTTTATCAGAAATCTTGACATTTCAACGCATTTAGTTCTCTGCTTAATTTTGGATATACAATAACCGGCTTTTTAATATTATTATAGGTTTCACATGGACTAGGCAATACATTGGCATATCTGTTCAATTGTTGTTTTTTTTTTTCCCCCCCACTGTTGTGTATTTATATGCACTATTAGGTGGTTAGGATCTTAATTACTATGAAGTTCCTAGCTTTGACTTGCGGTTTTTCCCACTTTGTATGAATTTCAGGAAGACTTTTATGCTGTAGTAGACTGGGCTTATAAGATTGATCCTTTGCGCTGCATATCTATGCATGGAATTACTGAGCGCTATCTCTCTGGTCAGAAAGCTGATGCAGCAGGTTTTGTGCGTTTGTTGCTTGGGGACCTGGAGTCAAGAATTTCCATGCAGTTCAGTCGGGTGAGTTTTTATCTTCAAACTGAGATAATTCACTGCAATTTGAACTTAGAGTTTGACCTTAACTTATGTGATTTATGATCAATGTCACAGTTTGTTGATGAAGCTTGTCACCAAATTGAAAGAAATGAGCGCAATGTGCGCCAGATAGGTGTCTTATCCTATATCCCAAGGTAATATGGTTCCAATTCTATTGCTCGGGCCTCTATGAGGTATTCTCATTTATGGAATTAACGTGACCTATGACCAGTCATAAGATATAGGAAAAAGATTGGATCAAATTAAATCTCCATTTTAAAGAATTATCAGTTCACAAGTGGTGATTGGTTTACTGCTTGCAAAATGCTGATCATTATAGTGCTAGTGAATGAAATGATATTAAATACAACTGTAAATTAGTTTTGGAGTAATATTGGCCTTTCTTCCTACTCAGAAAACGATTTGAACTTATGCCACTGTTGTTTTGTCCAAGTTATTTTGCATTGTTGGATGTTAGATTTAATTTGTTGCAGCTGTGATATCATATTCCATTCCATGCTAAGTATTTTATTTTATTTTATACTACACTTATTTCTTCTTCACTGTCAGTGAAATCTCATTTTTATCATATCTCGTATATGCGTGTGTTTGTAAGGTGTACGTGTTAAATACTTGGTTTCATATTGCATTTGTTTTGCATAGATTTGCAACCCTTGCCACACGGATGGAGCAGTACATTCAAGGACAATCCAGGGATTTGGTTGATCAAGCATACACAAAATTTGTGAGTCCTCAATCCACTGCTTCTTTTATTTATTTATTTATTTATTGTTTTAAGTTTTGGACATGATGCAAGTTTTTGGAACAAAACTGTCTTAAGATGGCCGTTCTTGTTCTTATTGCATGCCAGGCGTTCAGTAGCATGCATCGTAGCAATTGTATCATTTTAAGTACATAATATAAAGAGTCTTCTAAAATCTCTTCTTTTACCAAACGACTGTTTAGAGCTTACGTACATGTTTGCATGGTTAATGACATAGCGGGTGTGTGCTGATAGAATCTCATTAATCCTAATATTGGTCATGTGTGGGGACTTTAACAGAGGTCCCTAACGAGCCTAAAACTGGATGGAACTTCTGTTGGCAATCCGTTGACAATGTTTACCATCACTTTCCGGTTTTCCACTTCAACTGAAACTTTTTGTGTGATTGGGACTATTCTTTGACAGGTTAGCATAATGTTTGTGACTTTGGAGAAAATTTCTCAAACAGATCCCAAGTATGCTGATATTATTCTTTTAGAGAACTATGCGGCATTCCAAAATAGGTACGCTTTTCTTTTGTATGTGTGTGTGTGTGTGTGTATGAAATGTCTTTTACTTTCATGGAATATATTATTATCATTTGGATTCCCTTGCCGAGTAAAAGCAGTTACATGCAGTTTGTATGACCTAGCAAATGTTGTGCCTACCCTAGCCAAGTTCTATCATCAGGCAAGCGAGGCTTATGAACAAGCTTGCACCCGATATATCAGCTCAATAATTTATAGTGTGAGTATTCAGTAATTCATCCCTATATTCTTTTCATTTCTATCCTATATTTATGATAATTTTTGTTCTTAACCTTTTTTTAATTATGTTCTATGTTTCCTCGTGAGGGACAAGGGTGAATATTTACTTTGTTCAAACATAGCAAGAAATGCTAGTGCAAGTATATCTGAGATTGATACTACAGCAAAAACTGGACATGAAAACAAACGGGTTAACTAACGCCTCACTAAAGACGGAAAATTTTTAGTAAACCATTAGTGAGACATTTCTATTTTCCAGAGTATACATGTTTGAGAAGAATCATCAGTTTTAGGAGTTGGATAATACAAGGTCAATACCATTACCAGTTCTCTGTTCAACTGTTATTCTAATCTCTATTTAATTAGAAAGAAAGAGGAAAAAAAAAAAAAACTGTAATGCTCGTCTCTCTGTTAGGGAGGACATTAACATTATTTGTTTATTTATTTAGTAAATTTTTCCTTTTATCATAAACTTTCAAAATTGTAGTTTGAACATGAACATTCTCATCAAGTTGTCTATGTGCAGCAATTTGAACGACTTTTCCAGTTTGCTCGAAAAATAGAGGATTTAATGTACACGATAACAACAGAAGAGGTTAGTTACATCTTATAATAGTTGGAACTTATTTTCAACGAGATAACTTGTATGACATTCTATTCTTCTTATATAAGCACTTTTGGTTCTACTCTTAAGGATGGTTCAGTTTTACAATTGGCTTTTGAAATTTTGAATGTAAAACAATAAACTGTTGGCACATATAGGTGCTGTTGTTTGATATTGATAACGGAGTCACCAGGACACTTTTGCATTGTTGTCAGTGTTGTTTATGTGGGATACAATTGATTGTAAATGATCAACTTGCTGAAATTCTTGGGTTAATCTTGCACCTATTTCAGATCCCTTTCCAGCTTGGATTGTCAAAAATGGATCTTCGCAAGATGTTGAAAGCCAGTTTAACAGGGGTAATTTGTTGATATTTCCCCAAGTATCTGAAATCTCTCTTGATCATATCGTAACATTTTGGTTGCCCCTGTTATAGGTTGATAAGAATATTACAATGATGTATAAGAAGTTGCAGAAGTACTTGACGTCAGAAGAACTTTTGCCTTCTTTATGGGATAAATGCAAAGTAAGTTGTTTTCCATGCTTTTGAATCACGACATTGCCTGTACAGTTTGGTCTATGGGAAAGGGAGATGCAATTTGGCTGCTAATAGGCTGCAACCTTGAAATTTTCAGCTCAAGTGGAGAGGACTTTTTTTTTTTTTTTTTTTTTTGTGATATAAAATTTTTGCTATTCCGTGAGACTTGATTCTGGGAGTCCACACTCTGAAAAAAATTCACACGTCCGCTAAACACCAATTAAGCAAGCCTCAAATTAGTTTTTTTGGATGATAGCGTCCATCCGAGTTTTTACACAAGTTGCTACCCCATACACTTCTATAAGATTTGAACTAGGAAATGATTACAGTATACGTCGCCATGCAATCGGAGGACGTATTCTCCTCCCCCCCAAATTAAATCGTTGAGAACATATTTATTAATATTGTACTTTAACTGTTAGCAGAAGGAGTTTTTGGACAAATATGAAAGTTTCGCACAGCTGGTTGCCAAGATTTACCCCACAGAGACGATCCCCTCCGTAGATGAAATGAGAGCACTTTTGGCGTCGATGTAAAGAGGTAATTTGCTTATTGTATAACGTCGATAGCTTTTTTGAAGCATGGGTTTATGTTGTAATTATGTTATAATTCATTCCAAGCCTTCTTGTTGATCTATGAATTGATTTGTTAGACAAATTTTGGGACTAGTCAATTTGATAGTAACGCTCGCCTCACGATGTATCACGGGCACCATGTGTATGCTGTTGTTTTAATGAATATGACCTAAAAAAAAAAAAAAAAAAAACATATATGCCTTTTACGGTGACGAGATTGAGGAATATATGGAACAAAGAAAGGAGCAGACTCCACAAAAGAAAAATTGTGGTTGACATCACAACCGGGTCCTTTTCTTATTTGAGTCGGTAAAGGGCAACTAAAATTGGATATTCTTTGTAATTTTACGGACCATGATGTTGACACATAAATGAGCATGTCGTCAATCACGAATGCTTTTCGTGAAGCATGTTGTCAATCACGACTGCTTTTCATGAAGCATACGTTTTCCTATATATATATATATATATATATATTCCTGACCAACTCGGGGGATATATGTATGCCTAAACATGCCCAAAGCTTGCTTTTGTCACGCTTTCACCTTGTCTACAGCCTCAGAAATTGTTGGCTCATGAGCAGAGCCTATTTGCAACCGTGCTTGATGTTTGCTGAAGAAATCATACACAAAATTTTCGATGTCTGATGCTGATAATTATACATTTGTAGCAGGAAGTGTTTCGGTAAATGAGATTGCCTTTGTGAATTTTGCCGGCTTAGGCGAATTGGACAAAGTAAAAGGATAAACACGTCTGCGTCACATCACATGTGGAACCAACTTGGGATTAAGCTTTATGAAAGTATAAAAGTAATAATCAATTTAAAGCTCTAAAAAGCATACTTATTTATTCCACTATAATCAAATGCTTCAAAGAGCACTTAGTCAATACATGTACCGTTTCAAGTCCCTGGATAAAAGATACCTGCACTTCTTTTAACTTTATGGCCTTTCATTTCTTCTTAATCTTCTTCTTTCTTTCTTTCTTTTTCTTTTTTTTCTCAAGGCAAAGATCACGAAGATATTCTCTATCAGTTGTCAGCGAAAATGGGAGATTGCTTAGCATAGACAATTTGAAAAAGACGTACTTCCACATTACATATATATATATATATATGTGTTTTTCGGTACTTAAGCAACCATACTTCCACTTTTTATTGCACTTAATTCAAATTGACTTGGGCTTCAGGTGACGGAATTTCCCAAGTTCCATAACAAGACAAGCTAATTATGTTTTTGAACAATGTTAAAAGACACTATTAATGTCCGATATTTTCCTTTATTTTTAAAAAAGAAACAGTATTGTTAGATCATAGAACACATAAATAACACCCATTTTCTTTATTAATTATAACATTCATTATAACGAATGCTCCAAAACATGTTTACTATATTTTGTCCCAGCTGACCAAAACGCTAACAGAAAGTGCATCCATCATCGTATACATTTAACTTGGATGTACGTAAAAGGTCAATTGTGGGACGACAACGAAGTTGAGCAATACCCGGCCAAGAAATATGATTGCTCTTTTGAGTCTTTCCATTTCGTTTTATTTATTTACTTTTTTCCCAATTTCGATCAACACTATATCATAAATTGTTCGTTTCTAATACAATAAAATATGACCTTCTATTTCTCGTCTCACACCCCAAAAAAAAAAGGAAACCCCCACCTCGTAGCAGAATAATGCATGCCACGTCACATTTTTTGTCGTTAGCCTTTTTTCCATTCCACCCAAGGTGGTCTTGGTCTAGCTCCGTCCGTTGTCGTCAATGCAGAGAAGGTCAGTCCACATCACAACCGTCCAAATGGCTTCTCAATCAGACGGTGACGATTAGTGCTTAACTAACTTACAAAATAACTTCCTCGATTCATATTTTCTTCTACTAAAAAAAAAAAAAAAACTTATATTTTCTTCATTGACTAGAGAGCTCTCTTTCTTCGTCTCCTCCTCCTCCTCGGTCTTTCTTCATTCCAATTTCTCTGCGTCTTCTGAACGCACCAAAAAAAAAAAAGAAAAGAAAAAAAACCCTAGCTTTCACTCCCATTCCGATCATGGAAGACGAAGCCGGCGAGGAACGGCCACCGAGCTACGCCATCCTCAACGAAGCGGAGATACGGCAACGGCAAGAGGAAGATATTTTCAGAGTCTCGGCGGCGCTGTCGGAGCCGAGAGCCGCCGCGATCGTCCTTCTCCGCCACTTCAACTGGAACCTCAGCAAGCTGTTCGACAACTGGTTCGACCACCAGGACAGAGTCCGGGCCGGAGTTGGCCTTTTTCCGGCTCCGATCGTTCAATTCCCCTCCGATCATGGTCCGATCACCTGCGGGATTTGCTTCGAGAGCTGTCGCGACACGGCCTCTGCCTCCTGTGGCCATCCGTTTTGCAGAGCGTGCTGGGGAAATTACATTGCGAAATCGGTGAACGACGACGGCCCTGGATGCTTGCTGCTGACGTGTCCCGCTCCGTCGTGCGGCGCCGCCGTCGGCGAGGACATGATCGGAGAATTGGCGGCCGATCTTGCCGATAAGGTGAAGTACTCGCGGTACCTGTTGAGATCGTATGTGGAAGATAGTTACCGGAGGAGGAAGATGAAGTGGTGTCCTGCTCCTGGTTGTGAGTATGCTGTGGATTGTTTGGATTCCGTTGGTTGTTTTTCTAGAGGTTTCGACATTTTTTGCCGTTGTTCGTATAGTTTCTGTTGGAATTGCAACGAGGAAGCTCACCGTCCCGTCGACTGCGACACGGTGGCGAAGTGGACGCTGAAGAACAAGGATGAGTCGGAGAATGTGAACTGGATTCTCGTCAACACCAAGGCTTGTCCGCGGTGCAAGCGGCCGATCGAGAAGAGTCAAGGATGCAACCACATGAAATGTGCGGCGCCTTGTAAGTACGAGTTTTGCTGGCATTGCCTCGGTGAGTGGTCGGCAAAGATCTTCCATTCTTGTAACCAGTACTTGCGTGAGGAGGCGAAGGACGAGGCCGAGATGGAGAGGAGGAAGTTAGTGAAGGCATCGTTGTGTAAGTACACGCACTACTACGAGCGGTGGGCGGCCAATTTGAGGTCAAGGCAAAAGGCTGTGGAGGATTTGAGGATGGTGCAGGCTGAGCATTTGGACAAGCTCAGTTTCAACTATGGCCAGCAGAAGCCCTTTTTGAGGTTCATAACGGATGCCTGGCAACAGATCATTAGTTGTAGAAGAGTGTTGCAATGGACGTATGCGTATGGTTACTACTTCGCCGAGGATCAGTGGGCAAAGAAGAGGTTTTTCGAGTACTTGCAAGGGGAGGCAGAGTTTAGCTTGGAGAGGCTGCATGATTGTGCGGAGAAGGAGCTAGAGAAGTATATTAATGCTGAAGGTTCGCTTCAGGATTTCATGGACTATCGTTTGAAGCTGGCTGAACTTACTTCTGTGATTGGGAATTACTTCCAGAATTTGGTGAGAGCCTTGGAGGATGGCCTATCGGAGGTGGAGTCTGGTTCTTGGCTATGTGAAATGTGTTCTTTTGCTAATTCCTTTACCATGAGATGTCAAAAGTGTTTTCATTCTCCATCAGCCGTGGAGTACAAGGGAAGTCGCGGGCTTGAATGGGTTTCTCTTACAAGGGTGAGCCCTACTTGAGAAGGAACCCGGCTCAACCGTGTCATGTTCGATAGCCATTTACGAAGTTAAAGGGTTGCTTTCTGTAGGAGCTAGATGTACGGTGGCAGACTTTTTTGCTTGGCTAAATAATTGTGAGGTTAGACCAATCAGAGGGAATATTTAATGCTTTGTCGCAT
Source organism: Antiaris toxicaria (assembly GCA_035233585.1). NCBI lineage: Eukaryota > Viridiplantae > Streptophyta > Magnoliopsida > Rosales > Moraceae > Antiaris > Antiaris toxicaria. Next base: position 24,111,438 of record CP141160.1, on the reverse strand, counting down.
CTAGTTTGCCTCTCAGATAGAGAGACGTGTTCATGTCAAGTATAGCGTCTGTTTATGTCTCTATGCATATGTTTAAAATCATTGCCATAAAAGAAACTAGAGCGGTTTATCAACAAGTGAGGTTTTTATTGCCAACAATAACATTTTCTCAGCAATTTTACCTACTCGTTCTACTATCTTCGAACAAGAGAATGATTGTTGCTCGCCATTTTAACTTCAGACAGCTATATAATTATCTAAGCAATTTACATTACAAGAATGATTCTTGCTCGCCATGAAATACCATCAGATCACTAACTGGGGAAGGAAAACAAAAATGCAGTACATTTCTTTAAGCAATTTTAAATTTCTGTTACAAGGTTGTGCCCCCACCATCGGACATGAGAGATGCAGCAGCAGCAGCAGCAGTAGGAACAACCCCAGTCGAAATGCCTGGTTTTGACAAATGCAGGAGCCTGAGAAATCAAATACAACAAGTCTTAGTCACTCCACAAATCAATAAAATCAAACTACTACAATATTCTAAAGGAACATCTTTAACCTACGTAACCGCTAAGGGCTACTGCATCAATTTCTATTAAGGTTTAGCAAAAATGGCCTATCAAGCAATCTCTATTATGAATTATCTCACTGCATATTATCTAATAGTTGGACTACCAAAGTTTGCATCACCAATCACGCCTTTCTAGTTCATAGCATGCAAAGTAACATCAACTAAGTATTCACGACAAGAATGAACAATTCTGACAGATTTTGGAAACTACCGAAGCAATGCCAATCATATGAACATGCTAGGATCATAAAGGGATTTCGGAAAATAAAAATGCTTCATATACAAATAGTAAACTAAAGGAACTCTTACGGGGCTAGATGTTCGCAAAAAGATGATACTGCAGCAACAACTTCAGTGTAATTTTCAGACGTCGCTGGGGCAGTCACTTCAACCAGTTGTATTCCAGGAGTTACCGGCACAGCCTCATCAGTAGCATGAAGTTTTAGCATTTTATTAACTGATGATACAGTCACGGTAATTTGAGCCCCTCTTTGGAAATGGAAGGCAAATCCCACTTTCAACAGCTCATGATCCAACTTGTAGCCAAGTAAATAAAACAAACGAAGCACATTCTTGCTGGCTTTGCTTTCAACAGTGGACCTAACCAGAACAGATATCTGCTCAGCACCAGCGCCCCTCATTGAACCTCCTACATGCCTCACAGTCCTAAAGAATTTTAACTTTGTTATGAGCCTGTCTTCCATATTAAAAAACAACAAACGGACGGATATCTGAAAACGAGAAGCCCAAAATTTACCAAGTCGGTTCGGGCTGTTCAAGGTCGCAGAGAAGTCGAACCTCTGAAGCTACAATTCCTATAAGAAAAGAACCGCGTAACCTCTTAGCAAACCAGACAGATCTCACCAAATAAATAAAAAATTTACATGACAAGCAACTCTAAAATAGATCCACATCTGCATACAGATATGCGTAAACAATTATCGATATTCTGGTACTTGTGTAAATATCAAAATGCTTCAAGGAAAAGTATTCGAAAAGGAGGGAAAAAAAATAAACAAATAAGAAAATAAATCTAATGTCACTCACCAAGGTTTGGGCCATTTTTAAGACATATCTCATGGATCCTCAAGCGTTCTCTATGAACCCCACAGAGACCCTGGAGAAGAATCTCTAGGGCCTCAACATGCTGCACCACATAGAGATAGAATCATCATATGTTAACTGAGAAGCAATCGCATTAATTGAGGAATCTAATTTGGGCAAAATTCAACAGAAAGTTCATGTTTTAGTTAATTAAAATAATAATAATAATAATAAAGGTGGGATTAATGACATTATAAATAACAGCTTTCTATGCCTTCCAATTTTTCAAACAAATAATTCGATCAAAAAATTTAAAAAAAAAAAAGAACTCTATGTAACTATATGCGGAAAAATAAAAATTTAGTCTTTAGCAAAAACGAAAGAAAATTATGAACATTACAAGAAACGAAGAAGGATTTAATGAACAAAGAATTCAGCACTTTCATGGGCTTCGTCATGCATAATTCTCATAAAAATTAAAAAAAAAAATAAAAGTGGGTATGGTGAGTGATTATTGATAATTACTTGTGTCTCTATAATTCCCTGAACCACGCACTCCATTGGAATTCTTGATTGTTGATAGCGGCCGTCGACGGTGGGCAGGAAACGAAACGACTGCAAATCAGCGAGACAAGAAGATGTTTATTACGCCCAACAGCTAGTCGGGTCTGGATTTTTTGAATTTAGGACCCGACCCAATATTCGGGGCTCTGCTTACTTTATGTCGTTTCGAAACCTGTTTATTTATTATTAATATTATTAGTTTTTAAGAAGCTATTTCGGATTAGGAACATTACAGGGTGTTTGGTTTTGTTTTCAAAACTGATTTTACGATTCTCTAGAAAATCGATTTTAAAATCGGTGTGAAATTGTGTTTGGTTTGTATTGTTTTTGAAAACAGATTTCAAAACGAATTCAAAATCGCCTTTGCTCCCAATGTAAAATTGAAAACGATTAAAAGTCGTTTTCTCTGATTTCATTTTTTCCATTTCTTTGATTTAATTATTATGGTTAATTAAGATTTAATTGATATAGTAATTACTTAAATATTATGTTATTAATTTTTAATTCATTTTTCAATTAAAAAATTTTATTAATTTTTAATTTTTGGTATTCATAATAAATTTTTTTTAAATCAAACATAAAAATGTTTTTATATAATACTTATAAAATGACTGGTTTTCAAAAATATAACTAAACACAGTTTCACTTTTTTGTTTCTCAAAACATACACTCAGAAAATAAAACCAAACACAATTTCAGAAACGTTCTCAGAATTGTTTTCAAAACGATCTCAAATTCAGAGAATTTGAAAACATAACAGATTTCAAAAACGATACCAAACGCTACCTATAAATTTGTAGGAAGAACAATTACGTAGATAGGATTTTTTTTTTCTTTTTTTTTTTCTAAAAATATAATCACCTTTTTTTCATTTATTATGAGTATATGATTTTTGTTATATTATTGCAGTATCAAATTTTTTTTGGTCATATTGATATAATGATATTTAGACGTGTGTGATTCAAATACTCTTTTTTTTTATGTACTTATTTAAAAAGTTAACTAATTTTTTTTAATTTATACTACTAGTATATTTTTTTAAAATTACCTAAATAATCACCTTTTTTTTTCAATTTATGGCTAACATAATGTAAATTTTATTATTATTAATATATAATTTGTGTTATATTAGTCCGGTATCAAATTTTTTTTGTCATATAATAATCTTTAAATTTATGCCATTTAGATGCTCGTTTTTAAAGAAACTTATTTAAAAAATTAACCAAATTTTTTTATTTAGAAAAACAATTGGGATCATTAAAATATATTCCACCACTCAACTTTTGACCATACTAAACTAGTGATTCCACGACTAAGTAATCAATCATTAATTAATTATTAAAAAAGAGCCATTTCTAAGCTTAATAAAACATAGGATGGTTATTAAAAAAAATACTTAAAATAAGTAATTTCTCCACATATTTTCCTGTAGGATTGCATACGAAAAAGCACGTCTTTAAATTATTGTTCCAATTATAAAAATTTCAATTGTTTTCGTTTTTTTGCCTTCAATTATATAAACATGGAGAGTTAAAAATCTAAACAAGTATCATTAAAGTAAAAATATATATAAAAACATTTATTTGAGAATATGTTTACAATTTTCTCAAAAATTATTTTAAAAAAATACATATTGAAAGCAAAATCCATGGTTAACAAAAATATTTTTAAATGAAATGACAGGTCATGTCTCAAGTAAAGTCAGAAACCTTAACGAAGTATAAAATGTCATTGGACGAATAAAACGACAGCAAATTTTCAGCCAAAAATAGACCTATCATTTTAAACGAAAACCACAACAAGAACTCAGAAGACCAACCATATAGCGTTTGTAACTTATAAGATCATAAATCTTCAAGACGATTTATGCCGATTTAAAAACCAATTTCATACGACATTTTCGTTCTGCGACCTTCAAAAAAAAAATGACAAACGACATGTTGTCAAAGTTGACAACAGCAGGTGGTATGTCATTTTCACTATAAACGACAACAAGCTTCAAGCAATAAACTAGTTATGAAAAACTAGTCAATTTCTGGCAAAACGACAACAACATTTGTATTACAAAAGACAAGCGTCTTGCACAAAATTACATGTGGCATTTCTTTTATTAAAAAAACAATAAACTTGATCAATTTAAAAAACAATAATAATAAACTTCTAAGAAAGGAAACGGTGAACTATAAAACTATATATATATATATAAGAGAAAAGTACAGAATATGCTCACCCATATAATTGACCATAAACAGCAAAGATTGAATAGCTTAAGTCAAACTTGTAAATTACACTAGTCTGACACTAGATCTACAAATAGCTAAGCAACACATTTATAATATAGTTGATTAGACATTAATTAGGAGGTGTTTTGAAAGAATACAATTATTGGGGAAAGTAGCCTTTCATTGTTTAATCCAACACTCACATATTAAGCTTTTGATGGAGACTGTATTGCAGGCTGATCGAGCTAATTTCGCAAGGGAATTGTAAGGGAATTATGACTATGAAAGAACGGAAATTTGAAGCTAAAGAAAATCTGCCAACAATCTTAAATCATCTAAGTTAGGGTACGCCAATGCCCATCTTCATCTATTCTAGTGTGAACCTTTTAACCGCGTATGCATTAAAATTTCTTCCAACTCTGACAAAAGCCTATTAACCGTATTCTTATCAGGCGGCAGAAAGCAGCCTGGTTATATATATATATATATATATTAAAAAGGGAACTCACCACTCTGTATATTGCTTAAAAAACGATTCAAGCAGTCTATTGGACCTTCTTAATTGCATGTGGTTGACTAAAAAGAAAGTTAATCTACAATTGCTATAACAATGCCCGCTACTCCATAAAAAATTATGCAGCTCTTGACTAACAACAGAAATCAGACATAGATTTTACAGTCTCTGCACTAAACATCAGTACTTCTCAGCCACAGGTCTAGATGGAAACAGCCTCAAAAGAAAAGTCATCAACGACCAAAGGCATACCACACCAAGCACTTGGAATGTTACTACCATCGCAAACATGGCACCACTTTTTTCCATTACCGCTGGGGTTGGAGGAAGCCCCTTCATCGAGAACATCAACCTCTCTATAAAATGAGCAGCTTTTGTCAACTGATACAGTCTATATACCTGTCATAACGGTTCGGATACATAAAAACCACGCAAGGTTTGAGACTGAAATATCTTTTAGCAATGCGCAGAAAATTAAGAACCTACCTCAAAGACTATTGGAGCCAAAGGCCAACAAGATGATCCACGCTTGTCGAGATACGTTTCAAACGCAAATTGAGCAGCACAGCCGAACAGAAAAGGAGCCACCGCAACCAAAGCCGGGACACCAACCACCGGCCAGGTCACGTACACGGCAAACAAGGGTGCAACGACCTTAAGGCCCATTGCAAAGAAAGAAGTCGTTATATATCCCCTAAGGCCTGTGATGAGACCCCACCTCTTTGAGCTGAATTGCAGATACGGTCTTTGGACATGGTCAGTTACAAGCAAAAATGTTGCAAGTCCAATGTAAAACAGAAACTCGAAAACAAACGAGCTCACTATTTCTGCAATGCCATAGACAAAGATTAGCAGATGTTAGTTTTTTTTTTTTTTTTAATTCTACAAAATGCATCCGCGCGAATAAGTTATAAACAGCATGGTCACATACTGAGCTAGTGATGAAAAACTAAGTTAAACTCTAATGCTATAATGTATTGAACAACGAAGCCGCACAACATTCGCTTGAAATAATATAATTTTTTGACAAACATAGTTTGATGTCCCAGCTTCAATTCTAAAAACTAGGTGAATTGTTTGAAAAAGGTGAATAATTATCACATAAAGTCCATTGAACCGTCACACATATAAGAAAGCCAAAACATCCAAAATGGGATCAAACTAACAAGTATCAACACAGAGAAGCAACTAGAAAATACCTACGAGAGTCTCCTCCTTCAAAAAAGCTTCGATCGCATTTGCGAAGAAGAATTGGGGTAGAATCAAGGACGAGATCAACGCCACGGGTGCCAAAACCCAGAGGAACGAGCCCTTGTCTTCATTAAAAGGTGCAGACACCAATTTCCCTTCCTCTACTGACTGGTGAGTCAATCCATAAAATGAAACTGAACCTGATTTCCCCCGAAACGGCTCTACCTCGTTAAATCTAATAGCCGCGGGCACACCAGAATTTCCTCTACTCCCTAAATGTTCCAACTTTGAGTCCGAACTAGAGTTAGAACTACAAATAATAAATCTTTTTTTCAAGCTTGGCAGTAGAGAACTCTTTTCCAACCTCTTCAAGCTTGGCACCAAATTCACTGAAAACAGTAAATCACCTCTAAAATTTTCTCAGTAAGCAAACAAAGCTCAAGCGTTAAAAAGAAAAATATAAAACAAATGGGAATAAATTGAGAATAGGGAAAACGCACATTTGGGTGCGGTTTGGAACCGGAGTCTTTGGTTCCGAAGTCGAACGTCGTTTGCAGAAACCTAAGAAATTAAGATATGGAAGTTGGTAAGTTGAAATTTGCATTGGCGAGTAAGAGAAAGAAACGAGAATTTTGAGAGATTCATTCACTTACAAAAGAAAGGCGACGATTGGGAAAGCCAAATTTGGGGGAAGAAAAAGAAAGACAAACGGATTGAAGGTCCATTGTTATGGGGCTGGCTTTGGGTTGGGGGAGTTAGGGTTTTAGCAAAGACAGAATCCAGTCGGTTCTTTCATGACCTTTTTACAGCTTAAACCGCTTAAACCCCTTCTTCACCTCCTTTTTCTCCATCCCCCGCCAAGAAGAAGGGAACAAAAATTGAGCTTTGTGCTCCGAAATTGTACATAAATAGGCCCATTAGTAAGCCCAATTACGGTATATAACATTTTTACAATCTAAAAATAATTAGATACATAGTTCTATCATAACATAAAAAGTTTAAATTTTCTATTCTTAAATTTAAAATAAAAAAAAGAACTAAAATACAACTAATTTTTCAAATAAATGTTAAGAATAGCATAATTTTTTGGTTCTAACTCTTTATTTTTATTTTATGACAGAATCATATATGAAATTATGATTAAATTATACCCACAACCATAAAAATTACATAATTAATAACCATGATCATCACATCTTATGTTCTAAAATTATGTAGTAATTATTATTAGAAGAATAGAATAATTAATCGTCATGGTTGTTATATTTTTATTAGAGGTATTTAGAGGAATCCTTCAAAAGGAGTATATCTCAAAAATTTTGCCTTATCTGTAATATTTTTATAACTTTTTTCCCTTTATAACATTAAAAAAATGGTTATTTCATAATAAAAATATGAATTATGAGAAAAAATCTTAAACACATACATTAGAAGAGCTATTCTCACCATTTTCTTCTCCTTCTTATAATGTCATATAATAACTATTATATTTGTTATTTGTAAAATAATCTTAACTTCGTGTTCCAATATCAATTGATATAAATATGCGGTGGTCCAAAAGGGTGAACTTTTCCTGATGACGGACCATCTACAATGTTTAAGGAATACCAATTTTAGGGGATTAATATTTGAATTAATTATTTCATGGAAGAAATTATGGATAATATATATTTAAAAGAATAAAAGGGTGAAAATCTCCTCGTTATAATTCACTTCTTAATTCTCTGGTAATATAAATTAAAGCTAAAATAATCTTTTAATCATGTATTCGAATTATCTTCATGGAAGTGATACGACTAAACAACCAAACTTTAAAAATAATAGATTAATTTGTACTCTTTTTTTTTTTTTTAATATAGTTTCCTCTTTAGCACGGTAACATAGTTTTCCTTGAATTGACTTGTTTATGCGTGTCAAGGCCTTGAGGATAAGTTAGTCTAATAGCCTTGGACTTTTTTCCACCTTTGTTTGTCGAGGAGATCACAACCATAGCCTTCAACTCCTGTAAATAAAGAATATGACTAGAATATTAGAACAGAAAATTTATGTCTTATTATATGATACAAAAGGATATCTTATTTTAGTACACAATTATACATGATCTAAATTATGTGTTAATTTAATTACATTTAATGAAAGTTTGAAAATTTCTAACTTTACTATATTGATAAAACTATTGTTTTACCCTACCAAAATTTTTTCTTATTGTCAAAAGCAAAAAAAAAAAAAAAAAAATTCTTTTATTGTGATAAACAATTGGTAAATTATTAATATTAATTTATAAACAAAAGAGTAGTCACTACCTTGATGATAAAAATAAATGTGGAAGCTCAACTTTTTCTGTTGACACACGTATAATTGGATTCCAATCCTTCGACAATTTCTTTATATTTTAAACTCTACCTAATGAACTCCCATGTGCCATACTCATTTTAATATATTTTTAATATATATTTTAAGAGATAAGGCGGTACATTATTTCATCCTCTCTTTTCACAAGGTTCATTGTAGCATGAAATTAAAAAAATAAAATAAAATCAGTGACGGCTTCTTATGTGAGTACATAGACTTCAATGTCTGCAAATAAGGCAATTGCTAAATAAATAAAAAAAACACTCTTCAATTTTAAATTTGGAAACTTCTATTTGAATTTCTCCCCTACTCCCACTGAGTTTACACCTATTCAACACTTATTCTTCCTAGAATGACACACATTTCTTTAAATTAACATATGAAAAACAAAAACAAAAACATTTATATTTTAGCTTATGAAATTTTTGACAATTTAAATACATTTATAACTTCTGGAGATAAATACAAGAATTCTACAAATAAATGACAAGCAAGAAAACCAATCACAAGTGCTCCTAATTGTCCATTTGGGGCAATGGATACGTGGCAAAACCAAAACCCTAGACAAACAAAAACAAAAAAGCTTCTTCTTTTATGTACTCGTCGAAGCTGGTTTCAACTTTCAGCCACCGTCTTATTGTCGTCCATTTTTATAGAAGTTAAAAAAAAAAAAAAAAAAAAACTCCGTTTAGCCAAAAATTAAAAATAAAGATACACTCTCTCTCTCTCTCTCTCTCAATTCTAGGCGATATGCTTATGAGGTGTTGACAGATCTGTCTAAACCGAAAATAGTAATAGTAATAGTTTTTTTCTGTCTATTAAAATAATAATATCAGTGGTTAATTTTATTTATGATCCATGAACTTTAGGTTGTCATCACAACTCCGCAAGTGGAATAATCAATAAAATGATGAGAAAAATATTATTTTCATTATGATAATATTATTAAATATTAAAATTAGTTAATTTTAATTTTATTTGAGTAAATGAAAAAATATTATAATTGAAAAATTAAATAAAATTACAAAAATAAATTAATATAAATTAATAATAAATAATCAAGCACGCAGTTGTTAAAAATTATGATTTTACCATAATTAATCAAATTAATTTTATTTAAGTATATTATTATGATTTTGTGTTCATATTTGTTGATGATCAATTACCTTTTTTACTTTATATACTTTTTATTAAGTTATACACAAATTAAACATTTTATAATTAAATTTACATAAAAGATTAACAAATTAAAATTTATTATGAACAATACCGTAAACATAAATAGTATCGTATATATGAACAGTGAGGATATATATATGAATTCAATTATAAAAAATGTTCGTTAAGAAATCTGTAGTAGTTAATAATATGATCACATAAAAACAGATAAATATATATCTATTCTATTACAAATTTTATAGTATTTATTCTCGAGTTATGCTACAAAAATCTCCTCTGTATTTTATTTTGTTTCTCAAATCAGTCAAAAGTTGGCCTGATATTTAAGAGTATTAAGTTTGATAATAAATAAACCAACAAACATGACAATCATGATAACATATTTTATTTAATTAAACCATCATAATCAAGCAATCATAACTCCCAGCAAAAATTTATTTAATTCACAATGAAAGATAAATAACACAACAAAATAAATTAAATATAATAACAAAATAAAAATAAAAAGCATAAAGTTTAGAATGATTACTAATATTTATAGTAGCAGAAACTTTAGAAACTCTTCATTTTATTGATATTAAAATAAAACTAAACTAAATAAAAGAAATAATATATTTTTTAGCTTCATAGAAAGCTTTTTTTCCCCCACACTCGAACTCTAACTCTCTCTATCTCTATCTCTTTTCTATTTTTTTTATGTGTCATTAAGCCTCCCCACAATGCTTTTTATAGGCATAATTTACACTATTTCTACCAAATCTTCATGTTCACAACATAAAATTTTTCAAACTTTGCTATAATAGTCGATGCACACACAACATAAATTTTTCAAACTTGTTATAATAGTCGGTGTAAAATTTTCAAACTTGCTACAGTTATTGGTGCATAATGCACATGCATGTGATTAAGAGTAATCTAATATAGTACGGTGCATGATAAGCTTAATTTAATTTGCTGAAACCATGCCACATGTCACATTCTTCTTGGTTTATTTTTGGTCTTGCCACATGTCGCATCATTATTGGATTGAAAAATTAAGTTTATGTGATCTTAAGTGCATTGGATTTTTGTCTTAAAACAAAATAATATTCATGGGACATAAGTATCTTCTTATTGATCCAATTTTAAAAATTACCATAACATCTTTATGCGAGTTTCGATTCAAGTGATTTTTTTTTAAATGCTTATATTAATAAGAAAATTTAACAAGATTAGTCAAGGTCATAGTTTTTAATATAAATAGCGTCACTTGATGGGACCCACTTCCAGCACATGAATTTTTTTACTACAATTTGACATTGCAGAAAAATAAAGTGTTAAAATTAGAAATTTTCAAAATAAAATACTATAAGTAAATTCATTGAAAATATTTAATTTAAAGCTTATTTATTATACTATTACTAAAACAAAAGAATAAGATAAAATAAGGCAAAATTAAATAAAAATCTTATAAAATTTATAAAAATCTAAATTAAAGTAAATAAAATAAATTAAATTAAATTCTTAAAAATAAGCTAATTTTTATACATGAAAAAGTAATAAAATATCTATATTATATGGAGTCATTGTAGCTAAAATTCCATTTCAGTTTTTGAAATTTGTAAAACGTCTTATAACCGCTTTTTGAATTATTAATTTGTCATATAGCAGCCATTCAGTCGATAAACTATTAAAACCTGAATTATCTCTATTAGGTGAAGAACAGGTGTGTTTTAATAAATGCTATCATTATAATGTTAAAGTACAAGAGCTTTGAGAATTTAAAATTTCTAAAATTAAATTTGAAATATGAAAATGACAAAATTAATGCTTAATAATGTAATTACAGTCTAGTTTTTAATAGTATATTGGAAATAAGGAATTATAAATTAATAGTTTGAAAACTTATTCTAAGATATTTTAAAATTGGGGGACTAAAATAAGATTAAATCCATAATTTAACAGCCAAAAATGAAACTAACTGTAATAATAATTATAACAGCATAAAATTTGTTAACCCCTTTTTTCTGGAAAAATTTGTTAATTATTTGACACTTAATAGTTTTTAGTCGGTCCATTATCGCAAAGATAGCTACACAATCATGCTACCAAAATAAAATATTGAAATACAAGTGTAGCTTGAATTTTAACCAACGACAATAATAAACACAATAAAAATAAAGGTGCTTTTACAGTATGACATTTTAACATGCAACTTCAGTAAAAACTAGTTTTTAGCTATTAGATTAGTTTTTTAAATATCTGATCTATAAATATCCACTTAAAAAATTTATAACAGACAACACAGATGAGATCAGATCATTGAAATATTGATATAATAATTAAAACGTTAGTTTTTTTTTTTTTTTTACAGATGATGTAATAAAAATTAAAAAAAATGAATAAATAATAAAAAAAGTAACTGTAGAAGGCAAAAGATAATATCACACACGTAGGTCCCATATTCAAATCCAAACTTTAATCTTATAGATAGTGATGCTTTCCTAAACCGGCCAAGACATGGGAGGGGTATTGATAATGTATATCGAGTTGGAACACACAACTGATAGAAACTCGCCATGAGAAACCCGTGCAGTGTTGGCCGGCAACGAGAACAGCGGCTTTTACACCTCGTGGTCGGAGGATGAACGCATGGCCCGGCCAGCCCTTTTTCGTCTTCCTTTTTGACTTTTAAACTTTTGACCCCACGAGGCTGTTCTCCACTTCGGCCAGGAAGGAACATGAAAATATGAAAATTAAACGCTGTAATGGCGAAAAAACTATTGACTAATTTGTGACAATTCGACATCTAAATAACGCGCCAATATTGGAGAACTAAATGAAATAAGCATCCTCTTTTTGAATATTCCAGTTTATTTACGACTTTCAAAAGCAATAATAATTCCCTTACTTTTAATGTGCATTAAATTTGTTTATTAAGTTAATTAAAGACTAAAAGTTAATCACTATCATATTCTTGTGGAAATGAGAAAGAGAGAGAGAGAGGATGCTGGACGGTTGGTAGGACACCATTGGTAGGACACCAAAAGAAAATATACAAACTAAAACTAGTAGCAGCAGTTGAAAGTGACGAAAAAGAAAAATTATAGCAAATAGTTGTTCCACGCCCATCATCAATCATACATCGAAAGCCATTGAATGCCAAACTACAGATATATAGCCAATAGAAAGAAGTATTCTCAAGCTGGAGAGGCGGGAGAGGAGAGAAATTCAATTTACACCCACGAAATTAGCATAAGAATAATCCGATAAATCATATATATTATGGATAAGTATCCTACATAATAAAAACTAGTATTTAAGACCGCTTTGTTCTAATCTAAACTAGCAAAATAGATCTCTTCTGTATCGAAATGACAAAATAAATGTTTTCAAAAATATTTATTAAGTAATTAGTTCAAGAAAAAAATTATGATTTTTTAGAAGCCATAAAAATTATATAGGCTCGATTTCGGAAAAAAAAAAAAAAAAAAAGGCACGTTAGCAAGAACCTGACTTATAATTGGAATATGCTGGAATCCTTGTTGCCTTGTTGGTATCGGCAGCTAAAAATACAAGCATAAAGAAAGACGGTATCTGCACAGGGGAATTTATTTAAAATGTAAGCTCTTCTACATCTTTTAAATTTGTGATTATGGAAACTCTATCGAGAAATAATAATAATCCTAATAGAAATTTAAATTAAGAAAGAAAGAAAAAGAAAAGACAACATCAAAAATCTCACGAAAGGAAAAATTATCCGTTGTTGTGAAAATCTTGACGCGTGAACGCAGCCCCGCCCGTTGAACATTAAAGAACCCATTACGTCGATGAAAGGTGATTGGCTGACTAGACCGCTCATTTATTTTTTATTCCTTTTTTGTATTTTTCCTAAAACTTTCCCATTCCAAAAAAACCTCAGCTCCGTCCAACTCAGGCTCCAAACAACAGTTAGATTTCAACACAAAAAAATAAAAAATAAAAATAAAACACAATAGACACATTTAAAACGTTATCAAATAAAAATTAATACCTCGTTTTCTCACCGTATAATATTTAAATATAATATAATTTTTATATAAATATAAAAATATTATATTTAAATATCAATTATATCATATTTTAAATTTAATATAATTATTATTTAATATTTAATTTTTTATTACTTTTATTAATAACATAATATACTTTCTTTCTCTCTCTTTCTTTACTCATCATATCACATATTTATTATTTAAATACAAATTATATTTAATATATTATATTCAAATATAATACGTTTATAAAACATCTTTTAGATTTATAATTTTACATTATACTTTATAATTTAATCATTGTAATTATTTCATTTGATGTTATAATATATATTTTTAATTTAATATTAATTATTTATTTAATTTTATATAAATATCTGCTATATTCACAATGTAACATTATATTTCACAAGAATTATATCAAGCTATTAAATAAAAGACAGAAACACATAAAAAAAGATTAAAAAAAAAACTATAGATTATATGTGTAGTTTTGACAGTTTGAGATCAAAGCACACCTTTCTCGACCCATCTCAAGTTCAAGGCTTTTGGGACTTCCAACCCCACCGTTTCCCACTCACACCGACCATGCGCTATAAATACAGCCTTAACTATTTTGATACCACCAAACCCTCTCAAACAAATACTTAAAAAAAAAAGTCATTTACTTCTCTATTCTGACTCTTATCTCAGGCTTAATCTCAACTCTCAAAAGCCTTGAGTTTAAGCCCAACAAAATGGCTTCCGCTTCTCTTGCTTTCCCTTCTCTTCAACCGCAATTCCGACCATCAAGAAAATCGTACAAACACTCCGATCGCCGTCTGGTTTCCTTTCCAATCTATGCATCTGTCTCGGAGAAACCATCTGTACCGGTCCCCCCGACGACGGTACAGCAGAACGAATCCCCAAAGCTCCCGATCAGAAAAATCCCCGGAAAATACGGTCTACCATTGATCGGTCCGGTTGCCGATCGCCTCGACTACTTCTACAACCAAGGAAGAGACGAGTTCTTCAAGTCCCGCAGCCAGAAGTACCAGTCAACGGTGTTCAGAGCCAACATGCCGCCGGGTCCTTTCATCGCCTCGAACCCGCGCGTGATCGTCTTGCTCGACGGCAAGAGTTTCCCGGTTCTCTTCGACGTCACGAAGGTGGAGAAGAAGGACCTCTTCACCGGGACTTTCATGCCGTCGACGGAGCTCACCGGCGGTTACCGAATCCTCTCCTACCTCGACCCGTCAGAGCCGCACCACGGCAAGATCAAGAGCTTGATTTTCTCCCTCATCAAGTCTCGCCGCGACCACGTGATCCCTGAGTTCCAGTCCAGCTATACCGAGCTCTTCGAGAAATTGGAAACCGAGCTCGCTGCCAAGGGGAAGAGCAACTTCGGCGATGCCAACGACCAAGCCGCCTTCAACTTCTTGGCCCGCGCTCTCTACGGGACCAACCCAGCCGACACGAAGCTGGGACTCGACGGCCCGGGTTTGATCCAGAAATGGGTTCTATTTCAGATCAGTCCCATCCTCGTCCTTGGCCTACCCAGATTTATCGAAGAAATAGCTATTCACTCGTTCCGGCTACCGCCGTTTCTCGTGAAATCCGATTACCAAAGGCTTTACGAGTTCTTCTACGAGTCGTCGGCCCACGTGCTGGACGAGGCGGAGAGTGTGGGAATTCCGAGGGAAGAGGCGTGCCACAACTTGCTATTCGCCACGTGCTTTAATTCGTTCGGCGGGATGAAGATCCTGTTCCCCAACATGCTGAAGCTGATTGGCAGAGCCGGAGTGAAACTCCAAACGCAGCTGGCGAGGGAGATCAGGACCGCCGTCAGATCCAACGGCGGGAAGGTGACGATGGCGGCTATCGAGCAAATGCCGCTGATGAAGTCCGTCGTGTACGAGTCTCTCCGGATCGAACCGCCGGTGCAGCTGCAGTACGGGAAGGCGAAGAGGGACTTCGTGATCGAGAGTCACGACGCGGCTTTCGAGGTCAAGGAAGGGGAGATGCTGTTCGGCTACCAACCGTTCGCGACGAAAGACCCCAAGATCTTCGAGAGAGGGGAGGAGTTCATTCCCGACAGGTTCGTCGGGGAAGAAGGTGAGAAGCTGTTGAAGCACGTGCTCTGGTCGAACGGTCCCGAGACGGAATCTCCGACGACGGGGAACAAGCAGTGTGCGGGGAAGGAATTAGTGGTGATGTTTTCGAGACTGCTGGTGGTGGAGCTGTTCCGGCGATACGACTCCTTCGAGATCGAGGTCGGGACGTCGCCGTTAGGTTCGGCCGTTACTGTGACTTCTCTCAAAAGAGCGAGCTTTTGAATCATACCCGGCGTGTCGGATGGGGAAAGTTCGTGTTGCTTTCAAGGGTAAAGTTGGAGATCGGTTGAGAAAATTAGTGGCCCGGTTAGATAAAAAAAAAGTTAACAATTTTAGAAGTGGTCCACAGTGGATTTTTTAGTCTTGGATTGTATTTGTACGTGGTGACATCAAACACTACGGTATTTAGATTTAGAGTATCTGTATAGGATATAGCCGGCTTTGTTGTCACTTTCTTTTTTTTTCCTTTTTGCAATAAAAAATCTTATAGTATCTACCAGCCAATGAAGAATCAATTTTGCCTACGTTTTTCTTTTTTTTGTTTTGTTTTCAATTATATATGAATACTACGTAATAGTGTTTAAAAGTTATTCTAACTATTAAAACCACCGTTTATGTTATTAGTCGCAAATAAGGTCAATATCTAATGTAAAAATCTCAAAAAATTTTCTTTCATATTTAATGATCACACGTGAGACTTGTTTTAGCTATTCTTTTCCACTGACTTTATAAAGCTTAATATTAATTAAATGATTCTACCGACCATAAGGCTGGAGACATAGGTTCAGATTTATTAGATTATAAAACCA
Source organism: Antiaris toxicaria (assembly GCA_035233585.1). NCBI lineage: Eukaryota > Viridiplantae > Streptophyta > Magnoliopsida > Rosales > Moraceae > Antiaris > Antiaris toxicaria. The sequence goes on along the minus strand of CP141160.1, from coordinate 24,094,904 downwards.
GCGTGACACTCTGTATATTATATTATAATGCTTGCATAAGGGAGGAAGTTATGTGGGAAATGGGACTGCTGTCGTTACCACGAGCTTTCCTTCCCCCACACAGGTAAATTGTTACTGTTAATAATTTCAATATGTGCTAGCCAATAGCCAAAACGGGGACAGCCAAAAAGAAATTAACAAATAAAAAGGGCGATGTCAGTAAGGAGATTCTTCAAAGCACTACTAGTGCGATTTTTCCAGAGCCAATAAAATAAAATAAAAATAAATAACTAAAAATCCGCAGGCGTGATAACTGATATGTGAGTGTGTTATATCCAATAGTTGCTCTAAAATGGCCATCGAACAACTACGGCGGTGGCCCGAAGATTGGTTTGCTTTGCAGTGATAACTACTAAACTTGAAAAAACGACAGCAAACTGAGTCTCTATCTGATCATTTGGTGGCGAATCATTAGAATTTAGCCGCCTTTGGCCAAGGCATCGGTGTCAGCCTGTCATATGGTGGGCTGATTATCAGCCATGACTTTCTCGCGCGTAGTTTGGACTACAAATCCTCAACCTTTTCTTTTCTTTTTTTTTTTTTTTTAACTTTTTTTGCTGGGATTTTTAATCAATCATTTATTTTTTGCTTAGATTCAAATCCATTACTTGCTGACGCAAAAAAAAAAAAAAAAAAAGAATGAATTATGGCCGTTGTATGATTTATATGAGGAATCCTAAGGTCCCTTGATGCATGTGGACCTGCGAACCGTCAATTTTGTCCTCTAAGTTGACATAAAAGGACACGCGGCATTAAATTATAACCAATTTTATTATTTTAAGTGGAGATGATCAGCGGATAACTGCAGTAAAGGGCCATTCAAACGGGTTGTTACCGTCAATCCGTTTTTGACAGAGCTAATACTAATTTGAATAACTTCAATGTTTATATCGTTACAAACTTTATCAATGATGGAACTTTCTTGGTTCACTACGAGAATCTGCCCTTGAGATATGCTTTAGAGATTGCACTGGTGTTGCAATTACATCCTAGGTGTAGATTAATAGAGGTTTCATTTGCCATGTAACATGAAAACGGATTAATGTAGTGAAGAATGCGTGTACAAAACTTTCTCTCGTATTTTTTAAATTGCCACAAACATTTTTAAAATACGGGACCTTATCTTTTTAGAAAAAGATAAAAGAATTTCTCTTAAATTTCAACATATATAATCAAAAATATCGTTTCATTTTTATCGATTTCTATTAGCTAATCATATTTATGTACTTTTAAGATTTACAAATCATGATTTTAATATTGTTTGAATCATAATAAAATTATATTTGATCCTAACAAAATTATTTTATATTGGACGTTTGGTAAACGTATTACATTTTGATTGTATTTGAATGAAATTTATTTTTTGAATGTTGTATTTAGTTGAAAAGTATTTGTTTTGTATTTGAATGAAATGTGTGTTTGGACGAAAAGTATTTTAGATTTAAAAAGTTGATGTGATTGGTAAAAGTAGAGATAAATAGTATAATTAAAAAGTTGATGTGATTATTTTAAAAATATTTTGAATAATAATTGTTTTTATAGCACTATTGTAAAATTTGTATTTGGTGTAAAATTGTATTGTATTTGAATGAAATTAAAATGAAATTTGTGTGCAAAACGGCACCTCAGATTTTTGTTAGCTTTTATGTATACATTGTTTGGTTTTTTTTTTTTCCCGATTTTTAGCATATCTTAAAATATCAAAAAACAAATATTAAATTATAAAAAAAGTCCATACATTCTATTATTTTGTGTCCATGCTTTTATCTCTGAAATTTCTTTGACACCAGATTACCATATTTTAATCCTTAAGTGAAAAGGACGGTTACAATGTGCATATTCACATTGTTGAGTTGACCGCCTACCAGCAAAAACTGGTTTTCACGAAGATAAGATTTCGACCTTTTATTTAAAATTATTTTATATAGTGGAACAAACCAAATTATTTTCTTTAGCACTTAAGAGAATAATTTTAATATTAGTGAGTTTGAGTGTAACCCATCCGAAAAGCTATTCATAAAAAATAGAGAGAGAGTGCTTGATCTACTTATACAATAATTTGACAATTAAAACAAGTTCAACTAGTACCTATCTATTCTTTTTTTTGGTTAATTAAATGGATGAAATATTACCACGTATAACTTTTGAGCATCGACAATGACGTCGGTAATGTGAGATCACACTTCGGTTTGCAAATTGCAGACAAATGAATAAACTACAGTCACTGATTGTGTACCAGTCTATGTGCGTAGTAAGAAAGGCCACTCATCAACGTTTGGTTCTGTAACATCATTATGCTACGAATTTACACAGCAATAAAAGAGTAGACTGGGAAAAACTCGATTTCTTGTTCAAGCTTCAAGTTTAATCAACCTGAAATAGTACAGCTCAAAAAGGAAAGAGAAACCTAAGAAACATATAGACCGATCCCCTATGTCGATACCAGACTTGAATATTTCAACATACTATTTGATGAAGGTGAGCTCTGCTCACTTAACCAAGCATCTTGCACAGAAATTGGTGAATTCTCCTTCGGCACTTGCTGCGAGTTAAAGCTATCACCAGCTCCTATCTGCACCATAACTAGGTCTCTCCTCTCCAACACGGCCCTGTTAAAATTTAGAGGTCTTTCGCTCGCATTCGATGAAGAAGACGAAGAGCATACCTCGGATGAAGGTGTGCAAGTGTTCTCTTCTGAAGCTCCCCATGATCTACTCCTCCTAATCTGATCCAACTCGGCCGCAACTTCTATCATTGAAGGCCTCATGTCTCTGTGAAAAGCGAGGCATCTGAATGCCAATTCCGATACCTTGTGAATCGAAGAAAGTGTCCAAGCATCTCTGTGTGACTCAATTAATGGATCTATGATCTCGTCTAGACACCCTTTTCCAATTCTGTCAGTGGCTAGAGCGGCCAAGTTTACTTCATTCTGGGGCCGGGATAAGTCCACTGCTTTAAGCCCTGTTATGATCTCGACAAGAACAACTCCGAAGCTGTACACATCGCTTTTATCGGAGAGGTGAAAGTTCTGATGGTATTGAGGATCAAGGTAACCCGGAGTACCTTGTGGGGCCGTCGAAATGTGAGACGTTTCGACAATTCCAAGCCTGGAAAGACCGAAATCAGCAACTTTGGACCTGAAGTTATGATCCAAAAGAATGTTGCTTGACTTGATATCTCTGTGGTATATTGGAGGTTTAATAGCAGAGTGGAGATACGCTATGGCTTGAGCTGTTTCAGTTGCTATAGTGAGGCGAATTAGCCAGGAAAGTCCGTCACCTCTCTCTTTCTGTAAATGCTGACAAAGCGTTCCGTTTGGCATGAATTCATAGACGAGGATTTGTTCGCCATAGTCAATGGAACAGCCTAAAAGGCGAACAAGATTCGGATGGCTTATGGATGAGATGAGTTTGATCTCATTTACGACTTGCTCAATGCTGTCAGCGTCTCTGTATTTGATTCTTTTGATGGCAGCCCAATCATCGGAGTGGAGTTTTCCTGCGTAGACGGTTCCATAGGCTCCGGTGCCTAGCCTGTATTTGTCTGAGAAGCCATTTGTGGCTTTCTCAATGTCTTTGTAGGAATAGATCGGGATGTTCAAGTTGCCTGTGGCTTCAGACAAACGGCGCTTTGTGAGGTGTCTGGCTTTCCGTTTCGAACGCCGCCGACAGAAATAGCATATCGTTAGGCCAATACTGATCACCAACGAAGCAGCAACAGCAGTGACTGAAAGAAATGAGAAGTTTGCAAGATCAACAATATGCTCTGATACTACGAATTATTACTGAAGCAAAGTCGTTAAGTTTTTTATTGCTTAACTTATCTATGATCTCCATAATTTTGATCTACACCAGATTAAATGATTAATCTATATAATTCAGCCAGTACTGGCACGTAGAAGCAGAGCTCCAGTAAAAGACTTAAATTCTAAATTTCTGTTTTTCATTTCCTGTTTAGTAAAAAATGAACTTTTTTATTTAATATGATTAAAAAGAAGGGTTTACCTCCAACGAACATGACGATTCTAGTCGCTCCTCGACACTTGCCGGAAATGTATCTTGCCGGATTGCACTTTGAAAACACTGTTTATGCAATCAACGACACAGGGAAAATTTGTAAGACAATTCAGAACATATGCATGCAAAAAAACTTTTCATGTAAGAAAATTTTCACGAACCGCTTTGATTTCAACTAGCCATCAAGATAGTTACGCAGATAGCAGCCGGATACAATAACTACAAAGGTTTTGAAATCTTTTCCATTATTGAATACATTCAACATTTGACTAGAACTCTGATGTAAGGTCTAGATCTAAATTATTTGTTTTAGTTTTGATTTTTTTTTAATCAATAAAAATAATAATTAAATTAATTAGTTTGAATCTAAAAATTTTATTCTATTCTCACTCCTTAATATTTAGCATTTTCTAAATATAGTGATGCACATAAATTGATGTTTTACTGATTCACAGGATTTTTTTTTTTTTTTGGTATTTAACACACTTGTTCTTCTCATATACACAAATTGCTTTCAGATCATGTAAATGCACTTTATGATTAATATGGGTCCAACCGCCCAACTGTATCCTATAAAACGGGCTATACGATATTAAAATGAGATTTTTAAGGCGATTAAATAGTGACAAAAAAAAATAAAAGGCTGTATTTTGTCCTTCTATCTTCTGTTTTTCTGACGGTACACACAAGTGCAATTTCTTCAAGTTTGATTATAGCTGGCAGGATGTTTTTTCACCTAATCTTTAGAAAAATATGACTTCGATCGTGCGACACTCAATTTCATGAATTTTCGAATCTTATGTCTTTCCAGCCTCCAAGGTTTGACAAAATCGACTCTCTCACACCCAATTATTCCATCACCAACTATCCTCCCAAGTTCCACTTAACAAAATACACATTTTCAGAACTTTACCATAAATCCTACTAACTGTTGAAGAAACAATGAAGCCGCGGTACTTGGCAACTCTTTACTGGGGAAAAGTTGCTTATTTATTTATTCAGCACAGGGAAGACTACACTTTTTCATCTGTTTCTTTTGCATGCCGAGACGAAAGAAGGTAGAAAAAATGTTACTTACAAAAGTGGATAGGCCACTTGGGCCAAAAATGATTAGTTTGACTTGACCCCAAAGTGATGCACCGGCCCCGCAATTTTAATTTTATGATGCTTTGGAGGGGCAATCGCCAATTTCAGGGTCCCAGACGGTCTACTCTCGCTTCAATCACCCAAAACACTATTAAGGGACTCCTATTCTGTTTCTTGTCACTATGTGACTATTTCCCCTTTTTTTGCCTATCAAATATAGATTGGGATTCCTATCCTCTTTGTTTGAAACCATATTCTCCTCTTACTTTTTTTTTGTTTTTTTGCTAATACTGGGACACTCAGACGCGTATATACATTAGCTAAAGAAATTCCAACAACAAAAGAACATAAAAAACAAATGCAAACAAGTTAAATCGATTTGACATCAAATTGTTCTTATTATACTGCAGGATTCACACTAAATGCTTTTGGCTATGTTTTAATTTGATTCTACATCCGTGACTTTGACTTTCAAATCGGCAAAAACTCAACCGTATGAATTTATGTCCGCTATGATACTATTGAAAAAACACTTGATCATGCTGCTGATCTAAAGTCACTGGGGCTCACTCCCAGGGACTAGTTAACCTATCGCTATTAATAATCATCAGCAAGCACACCAACAAAAATGTCAATATTGATTGAATCTGGATCTAAAAACTCGGCCTTAATTTCCGGAAAATAATTAACTATACCCCAAAATTACTTAATTCAAGTACTCCTAACTAGCCATTAATAAATTATAAGTACTTCGAATTTGCGTCTGATTTACTCATTTAAACTAAAATTTTTTAAAGTGATTTATTTGATTTTTCAAATGGTAAATAATTTTTTTAACTTTTAAGGAAAAAAAAAAGAAGAAAAATTTAGTTTGAAATGATGAACGAAACAGTCCTTAAATAACTCCGGCGACAGAAAAATTAACTAACCTTTACGGCAGCCGAAACCGGCCTTGTATCCGTCACCGTCAAACCCTTCCTTGCATATACAACGGTATCCATTTTTATTACCGTTGAGCGATACAGGCGTACAATTAGCGTTAACATCACACTGGCACCGTCCCTCCAGCCACCAACCCAGCTCGACAACCTCCACCGCCAGAGACACCGGCCCTTCCGAGGTGTTCAGCGACTCCGCCGATATAGACGACAGCAAATATTCACACTTACTCTCCTTATTCATCAGCTTCTTCAGATCAATGAAATCGCTCTTGTTGCCCTCCGAGTAGCAGCTGATGGTGCTGTTGTTGGAGGGGTCACTGCAGCTCAACGACGAGAAGTGTGTCTGAACCAGAATGGACGGGATCTCGCAGCCCTGGCCGGGTTCGGTACAGTTCTCGAGGAGAATCGCGTTCCGGTTGGTCGGGGCATAGTTTAGGCCGAAGAGTTGGCTGACGGTTTTCAGGGGACGGTTGCATTTACTTTCGATTTTTACCCTTATGCTGTCGGCGGTTACCGTTTCGACCGAAAACTCGCCGACCAAAGCTTTTCCCTTGGAGCTGCAATTGAGCTTGATTCCGCAGCCGTCGGAGAATCCGAAAGGATAAGGTAATCCGTGTTTGTCGGAACCGCACGTTTGGTTGCAGAAACTATGGGATGAGAAGTTATGGGCTTTAATCCATGGTATTAGTATAAAGAATGTTAGTAACAAGAGGACGAGGGTTGGATCGCCTCTGAACATGGATTGGAGTTTGAAGGAGACCAAAAAAAAAAAAAATTTCTTCTGGGATTTCTTGGGGTAGAGATCGACAAGATAAACGAGGAATTAGCGTGTTGTTTACGGGAGGGATGGCTTGTTTTACCGTTAATTGGGCATCTTTGCTGTGTGAAATCAGGTGAAGAGAGCGAAGAAAAAGTGGATTGGAGTATCAGGAGGTTTCTTGCTTCAAGTCCTGATCAACAGACCCAGCACTCTCTGCTTTCATATTGGTGGTATATTGACTAAATTAACGGTTATTAATGGAGTTTTGTAAGAAAGGACAAGGGGTATACTTTGGAGTGATAATTTGGTTTCAAGCAGAATAGACGAATAATTAATTCCCACTGGGTTGAAAAGGGAGGGGATGGCGACCGAAACGTGGGTCCTACATGCTTACATTTTACATACCATCCCTTGGATGTTTGTAACACTCTACAAATGTAAGGCTTTGATTTATTTATTTATCTACTTTGCAAGAACGCTGTTGTAATTATGGTCATATATATATATATATATGACCAGATGGAGTGAAAGCAAATGCATTAAATGAGTCAGATCACAGCTCTTCCATATAATTTGAACGCGGCTAATGTTTTTTCTGCTCAGTTTTCATTACGTAACGCTTTGCATGAGATTGTATGTAAGTCATAACCGGCTTAACCCTCAGGGTACTTAGACAATTGTCTAAGGTCCCAATCTAAATGAAGGTGTTAATTTTTATATGTATCGTATTAATGTTATATATAAATTAAAGAAAAAACTAAATAGATAAAGACTTCGGAGAATTAAAAGGTAAAATGGATAATTGTAAGTTGAAATATAGTAATCAAGTTTTTAGAAAATTTAAAGTAAAAAAAAATGTTTATCTCTCTTTAGTAAGTCATATACTATGTTCTATATTAAACATATTATAGTCTCTAAAAATGATGAGAAATCAATCATATAATCACTTTATTATTTCCAATATACATTTCAGGTTTAAATTCCCATTTGAAATTTAGATAGAAATCAAAAACTTTTTTGACTGGAAACAGCTACCATTTAGCGTTTCTTACGAAATAATTTAGGTGCTATAATTTTTGAAAGCAATTGGTATTCTTTAACAAGTTTTTTTTTTAATTTATTTTTAAGTTGTTTAGGTTTAATTGAATTTATAAAAATATAGTTCTAAAAAGGCCACTTTGAAAATCATTGCATAAGACCCCAAAATTGCTTGAACCAGCCTTGATGTACAGATATATATATATATATATTACGAATAACGACCGAGTATAAATCTCTCTTGAAAATGAGAAAAAAAAAATAATTTTAAATGTAAGAAGAATTCTATATATATATAACTATTTTAAATATAACTTTCAATTTGAACCATCAGGTATAAGATTTTATCGGTTCAACATGTATATTTTTCGTTTTGGTGGGATTAATTAACATTTAGAATTATACAAATAATAATTTTGTCAGTTTTACATGCATATTTTTTTATAATTATTTTGATATGGTTTTAATAAAATTTATCGTTCAAAAATAGACATTATTAATAAAGACACCCTACTTAAAAGCTTGTTGGTGAAAACTCCATGGTTTTTGTCCTCCCATATATTAAAACAATATTTTTTTTTTTCCTGCGCGTAATGTTTGAACGAGGACTTTTCTAATTTGTCTCTCATTTTGGCCAGTAGCGCTGATTATTCTAGTGTGCTGAGTCGCTAAGCCTGCGTTTTGTAAAGTCACGGAAGGGACAACAAAGTCAACGTGTTGAAGGTTGAATCATCTACGATTTACAACTTACCCTTTTTCTTATCAGTGTAATTCTGATATCTCTTGGACGATATGATCAGCAGTTATTGGAGATATTCGGTGGTAGTTGTGGCAGTGGGTCCTTCCCACCTTTCTTTTTAAAAGCGTGGGTCCTTGTTTCAAAAATATAACAAATTTCGCGTGAACGATAGATTACTCCAAGTATACCATATTCAAAGAATGGTAGTTTATAGTATAGTGACAGAACGATCCTGATGTTTTTTACGATCTCTTTCATTTTTAACATCGGAATTTGAATGATCTCTATCTCTTTATTTTGAGATCCAACCTATGAAATCAATGAACTTGTGGTGATTATAGCTATGAGTAAAGAATAATTCAAGTTCTAATATTGTTTCATAATAGACGGGTAGAATAAAGAGAGATGATTTGATCCATTTGCTCAGTATTAATGACTGTTTTGTTAATTTCAATTGTTAGGTTACACAATAAAATCTTCCTGTCTCTTTTACAATAAATTTAGAAGTTTTAAGATATAATGACAGTGCTACGCATTCCAAAAATTAAAAAAAAAAAAAAAAAAAGCAATGCCATGCAACAGAACAGATTGACCAAGTATGCATTTTTTTTTTAATAATTTTTTCTATAAAAAAGGTTACATATATTTATGTGTGTGTATGTATCCTTAAGTCCCTTAAATATCATGCTCAAATTGTTTTTTGCTTTTCCAAAGAAAATGATGTTACTGAAAATACATATACGTTCATGACCTAGATTTGAAGTTTCTGAACGTGGACGTGGGATGGGGGGACATTTATGACTAATTAATATTTAACATGTTTATTCGAAAAATAATAATAATTTCTAATGCGTATAGTCAATGACAAGTTCGTCCATTTCTTGAATTGAAAAGAAAAGAAACAAAACAAAACAAAACAAAACGTTTATCCAAATTTAGAGGATAAGTGATACAGTGACTTGTCTCTGATGTACACTAATCATTTTTCTTTTTTCTTTTTTTTTCTACCAGACACAATATCATAAACCCCCGTTGCTTTCTGAGTCTACCTACCTTTAAACTAATCTTTTATTTTTTATTGCAGATTCTAGAGTTTATATAATCATATTTAATTTCATTTATGCGTTCATTCAACAATTTTTTTTTTTTTTACTTCAAAGCATTATACCACGAGTGTAACAGTAGGAATCAAACAAAAGTCGTGATATTCGCTCTATCCATGCCATGAATTGAATTAACACATGCGATATAGTTAAGAGTTATCCATACATTCCTCTTTCCTTCGTAATTATCTACTGAGAAAAAGAGGGGAAAGATGTTATCCTGCATTTTCTAACGATTAAAGTTCATAATCGCTACTAAATATGGTGAGAAAAAAATAACATAAAAGAGGAAAAAAAAATGATCTTACCCTAGTAGAAACAAAAGAATCTGTTATATCTTATTCGTTTAATTATTATAATGCTAATGTTACATTCTAGACTTTTCAAATTTTGAATTCCTACAAACAATTTTAAAGTATACCTAATTAAATTAACAAATTTAAATTTACATGATTTTGATTGGGTGTGCATTATTACCATGATTTAAAATTATTTCTTATTAGCTTTTACTTTCCTTTTTAGTCAATATGAAGATATAATTAGGAGAGTAATGACATCTTATATATGTTTTAAGACAATTAAAAAGATAAATTGAAAACCTCCTTGTTTAACAATGGGTACTAATTAATATCAAAAGATAATACGATAATTAGTAACCCTATATATATATATATGCACGCTTTCTTATAAAGGGAATTGCTATGTTTCTTGTGAAGGAAATTCTATTTCCACTATTTAGCTAATGTTGTTAGTTCTCAGTTTTCTGATTGTAATTGGTTAGACTTGATACCTTATTTTTTAGGCACTTTTGTGAGTGACGATTACCTATTTGATTAATAAAACCAACACAGCTTTACCCAAAAAAAAAAAAAAAATGCTAAGTACAACTTTTTCAGTGAAAAAAAAAAAAAAAGACAAGTACAACAAAAACCTTGATGAATATAAATGCTCGATAAGTTAGTAACCTCAATTAGTTTATAAATTCTTTTTTCCCAACTCAAATCGGTGGATTAAATTAATAATGTTGTTAAATACTAAAAGAATGCTGATTTTTTAGTTCTTTTAGGGCTTAAATTAGGTTTTGATAAAGCTTGCGCTGAGCAAATTGGACTAAAAGCAAGACTTTCTTTTCGAGACGGCAATGTAACAAAAGATATTACTGGGAAATTAAAACAAGACAAAGCCGATTATGTCACCGCTAGAATTCTTGGCATGAATTTTTTAAAAGAGAGAGACCAGACTTGTAAAAGACTCTCTTTGAATATAATAAATCCAGACCCCATTTCATATATATATATATACATGAAATCCACGAATCAAACATTAATTAGTAAATATTAGTAATAATCAAAGGGAGTTAGTGGGTATATCGTCCGAATAGGAACTTTATTGGCTGAGGCATAAAAAAGTCGATATATGAGATATATGATTAAGTATGGGTTAAATTGTTTGTCTTCTTTTTGTTTGTTTGTTTGTTTTTGTTTCATTCGGAAAAAATCTACCTAGGGATTCCATTTTTACTATTTTGGCAGTTCAACTTTACTGATGATCAGCCTTAAATTTTGCAACTCCCAGCAATATGGTCTATTTTCTTCATTTTTTTTTTAATTCCAGGCCTTTTATTTTTTATTTTTTATTTTTTTAGTTTTATTTTTGGGTAAAAAAGCATTCATGTTTCCCCCCGACTTTGGGTGGAGAAGCATGTTACAAGCACAAGCACTCCGAGCAATTATTTATCATCATTGTGTTGTTGAAACTTCTGCAATACACTTCCAATATTTAGACAATGCACCAAAGAGAATTTCTTATGATAAAAAATAAAAAATAAAAATCCCAAAGTGACGGCCCATGGCTGCTGGCTCCATTTAAATCCTATCTTTTTTCTTTTTTGAGGGAGTTTAAATCCTATCTTTAATTAATGGAGATTCTTGAACTGAAAAAATCATAAAAGTCCGTTAAAGCAGCATAAGAAAAGTTGCCTCGTTAAAGCATAAAAATATTCCTGTTATTTTAATTAGCAAATTAAAGCGTACCTTCATGAGTAGGGATTCCACCATTTTTTTTTTTTTTAAAGAGAAAGAGGTATGTAAAAAAAAAAAAAAAGAAATTAGTGATTCTTTCCTCAAAAATTGTTATTCGAATATTTATAAATGATAATCAAAATCGAGATGACTCAGCATTCGATCTAAATTGCTCGAGTAACATTGAAAGAGTAAATAAATTTTCTTTTTTTTTTTTTAATCTATTTTCCCTGAATAAGTACAATATAAGCCAATAATCTACAAATCAGTGATTTCTCCATTATCTCCATGTTGTGACAAGTAACAAATAAATTTTTCTTTCTATTTGGTTGGTTGTATTTCTCCATTATCTCCATGTTGTGACAAGGGCCAAACAAATTTTTCTTTCCATTTGGTTGGTCGTGAAAAACATAATTGAATTATTTTTCCTATGAGTAGGCTAAATAACTGATGAGAGTGTTTTCTTGTAACGCTCCTACTCTTCTTTTTCATTTCATTTTTTTTTTTACATTTTTTTTAATCTACACATTATCAAGCAAACACCTTACACCCCTTCCTTCCACAATGCTAAAATGGGTTCTACTTCTCCACTATTGCGGGGCATTATTTCACCCTTTTGAAGCCCAAAATATACATCTCTACTTTGAGTGGAACTAGTTCCAAATTCGAAGTGAAGAATCGGATCGGGCCCAAATTGATCTCTATTGACCTCTAGGTTCTGTTGTTTTGTGTGATAAATATTAAGTTTAAATATAATACATTAAAGATAATTTATATTTATAAAAAAAATATTTATATTATATTTAAATATAATATGTATTTAAATAAAAAGTATTTAATTATATTTAAATAATAAATATGTAATATAATAAATAAAAATAAAGAAAAAAAAATATTTGATGTGATTAATTAAAAAATAAAATAATAAATAATAATTATATTAAATTTAAAATATATCATGATAGATAGATATTTAAATATAATATTTTTATATTTAAATAAAAATTATATTATATTTAAATATAATAAAAATACAATATTAAAAATAAACAGCACCCTAACCTCGTGTTTGCAAAGTACACGTTTGTAGCTATTTAAAATAAGAGAGAATGAAATAACTAGAAAATTTTAGAAAATAATAAAAACTAATTACAAAATCTTAAAATATTTATAATAAGTAATAAATTTATTATATAAATAATTTATTTGTATTTATAAATTAAATTTACATTATTATCAAAAAAATTATTTATTTATATTTTATAAATATAAAATTTATATTCATTTTAATAAAATTTATATTTGTTATATATATTTTAATAACTTAATATTTACTTTAATTTTTTTTAAAACGATTATTTCCTATACTTTTTTTTAAATAATCAAAGTAAATAAATAAATTTAAGTATTTAATTTCCATTAAAATAAAAAACCCTGCTCTTTCTGCAAGCGAGTTAAGATAGTTCTTTCTTACACAAACCCAACAACATAATACTATACAAAGTTCTCAAACCCCAAAAAAGGAAAAAAAAAAAAAAGACACAAAGTACAAATTAACACTACGACGTTCACAAGAGGAGCTAAGCTGGCTAGCTACACAGGAGAGAAGTTTAAAGCAGTTATAGAGCAGCAAAGGCATCGTCGGCCCACCTGATGTTGTGGGGAAGCGAGACCTTATCATTATTATTGTTGTTGCTTGGTTTTGTGGGCGATCTGATGAGGCCTTGAAGAGCGGCTCTAAGCTTGTTGGCTCGCTTACGTTGCCGAATTCGGTGCAGAACCACTTCCTTGTCCAAGGGCTGGGACGAGTGAGCTGGTTTCAGGTACAAATGGCTCGTCACGGCATTTTCAGTACTAGTAATTTCTAGTTGCTCTTCAACTCGATGATCTTCATCTTCAGCCAAGATGTTGTTGTTGTTGCTCGTCACGTTCTTGGCTTTGGTTTTACTGGGTTGGTTTTTGGACACTATTTTGGAAGACATATTTGTCGCTGGTCTACTTTTTTATTTCCTGAGACTCGAAATTTGTAAAAAGATAGTGAAACGAATAGGTGATCAGGATTGAAGTTTGAAGCTGAGTGGGGGTTTTGGTTTGGTTTTGGGTAGGGGATATTTATATGAAAGAAGAGAGAGGATTTGCCATTAAAAAATAAAAAAACGATGGAAAGAGAGAGAGTAAAGGTAAGCACAAGGCTGGTGGTTGTGAGATTCGAAGCGGTATTGGGGAATGTGGAATCCGGCGGGGAGGACTGCTGGTTTCTGAGAAAGTCGGTTTCCGCCTTTTTTTCTTGCATGTCTTATTTCATGGACTCATTTCACGTGGATCCTGACTTGGCTTTGCAGGTAAGCTTAGCGTCCGTGTTGTCTTAAGGTTGGGCTAAGAATAGCAGACTGGGGCTTAGTTAAAGAGCCCAAACATTGCTGAAAGCTTACCACAGCTCCAAATAGGGAAATTATACTAAATAATTAAATAAATAATATGTTTTAAATCCAAAAAATCTGTGGTGGGTTGTAGTTTAAATATTCCACTAACAGGGATTAATTTAAAACTGTTTAATTAATTTTCAATAACTGAGATATAGAGAGTGTATAATAATTAAAATAAACATTAATTCGTAGGATTATAATTACTCAACACCGTTCTAGTAATTTTTATACTAACTACAAAGTCATATTTATTATGATCACAAAATAATTTGTGATAATACTGTCATTTGTTTTGATCCATATAAGGACCTGCTAGTAATTTTTATAATGACCAGATTGATCAAGTGTTTTCTATCTTACCTAACCAATATCATCTCACCATCCAAATTAAATGTACATCAATTCACAACTATTAAATTATACCCTATCGAAATTATGACCTACCATAGTTATTTTGAAATATTTATAATGAATAATAGATTTACTAAGTAAATATAAAAGTTACTAGATATATACAACACATAAATAAATTATTTCCTTAATAAAGATGTAGATGCTTCATTTACCTAATAAATATGACATAAATAAAATATTCAATTCACTACAAGTATTTTAAAAACCTGTTATTTATTTCAATTACTTTTAAAACATTATTATTTATTTCTGTCTTCTTTGTATATAGCATATTTACTAGAGTTTAATAAATAATAACACATTTAAAAAAACTATTAAAACATATATGATTATTTTATGATGAAAATATTATATTTACTTAATAAATATGACGTAAATAAAATATTGTAATTACTACAAATATTTTAAAAATCTATTATTTATTTTTTAAATTGCTATTTATTTCTGTCTTCTTTGGACATAGCATATTTACTAGAGTTTAATAAATAATAACACATTTTAAAAACTATTAAAATATATATCATATTTATTAGTAATTATGCTATTTTTTTACTATTTAATTATTTTAGCTTTTGTAAATATGTTAGTTACTATATTTCTGTTTGGAAGCAAATCCGAATTCATTCCCTCAAAAAAACAAAATGAAGAAAAGAATTTACCACTCAAACTCTTATTTCAATCATGACAAGGATGACATATATGTATCGTCTTTTTTGTTCAGATTATTTATCTTTCCATAATAACTTTATAAAAAGATACGATTTTTGTTACTAACTTTACAAAGAATTAGACACTTTTTGTTAACCCGATCGAATTTGATCCCCGGTTTAAGATAATACTCTCAATAAGTGTTCATGGAGAACTCTATGCTTGGTAGAAGAGAAAAGTTGAAGGAAAAAAATGGATGGAAGAATTTGTACAAGGATTATAATAAGGGGTGTTTATTGACACCTTCTATTTACTCGTTACACCTCTTTTTTAAACCACTCATTAATTAAATTTGAAATATCAATTATTCCTTATTACATCCAATTTTACTATTTCCAAAAAGTCCTTACAAATATTAAGTTTTAATTTTTATCTTTCTTTCTATCCATCAGCCAATAAACAACCACTCTATTTTTTATACAATCTTTTTTTATTTGTTTTATTGTTTTTCTTATTTTTCCACTTCTTCTTTTTTAGAAATTCAATTGTTCTATTTTTATTAGATATCCTTATTTTACATGAAAAAAGATTTAACGAGACTAACATAATCTTTTTTTTTTTTTTTGAGACAGAATATAGTTCTTTGATAACTTTTTAGGATATATATATATAAAGTTTTAATTTTTCTTTTGAAGATAAATCATTTTTTTTCATCTTTTATAACAAAAAAAAAAAAGATTCTAATTTTTATTAAAAGCATTACTTGTTAAAAAGGATAGATTTCCCATTTCACTGAATCTTATTTCAAGTAGAATATGTGTATCTTTGAAAGAAGAATCATTGGATTTATCGAAAAAAAGAAAAAGAAGAAAAAGGGATTGCTTACAAAAATTAATTTATTGGTAGGCTTTTTTTTTTTTTGAAGAATATTGGTAGGCATTTGAAGGATAAAAAAATAGAATTTAATTGTAAGGATTTTTTTTAATAATAAGATGGGCGTAATAAATAATAATAGACATTTAAATTTTAAGTTAGTAAATAATTTAAAAATGGAGGGAAAAGTAGACAGAGTAGACACTCCCATTAATTATGGCTATTCGGTGGGAGAGAAGGGGGAAAGAAGGGATTAGAGGAAGGATTATCAATCTTTAAAATACTATCATTCTAATCTCTCTAAAAAAGAAAGATTTTTAGAGGGAATCAATTGGACTTATTCTTTATGGACTAAAATTATAATAGTACTATAATTAATGACAAATATTTTTTTCTTAATTGAAAGAATAATAAGAAAATAGTAACTAAATTAATAAAATGTAAAGTTGTTATTTTATAAATAAAATCTATTTTTTTCTTTTCTTTATATTGTTATACCAAATAAGAGAGATGATTTTTGTTTTTATCCCTTTCATATACTAAACATTAAAAAAAAAAATGATCTGTTATTCATTTTTCATCTCCCTCATCTAAATAATATACCATTTTTTCATTTTACTTTTCTTTCTTTCTTATCAAACATAGCATAAGTTGAGTTCACTTTTATTATTATTATTATTATTATTATTATTGTTGTTGTTATCCTTCGTTGACAATACTTGAACTCGAGTATGGTTGAATAATTCGATTCAATCATTGACGTGCGCTTAAACTTCTATTCAATGTGAAAAGGGGGATGGGGGAAAAAACACGGTTCTCGCCATGCATGATAGGGCATTTGGCATCAGTTGAAAAAAAAAAAATACAAAAAGGAATTTCTAAAAATTTAGAGAAATTGTGCACAACAAATAACGAAGGTCAGAACAAAAATTAAAATGGTTTCTTACAGATTAGTATTCTCAATGATGCCACAAGTCAACCTAAATGCCCTAGCTTGTCCATTCGTCTCAGCCTGATTTGGTGCATATTTATAATCATCAGATTTAGCACCTATCAACTAGACAATAGACATGATGTTGATATTCTTATCGGCTCATCCCATCGAAAAAAGTCTTTGATAACATTGAATAGGTTCATTATTTCAACAACCAATTATCAATTGTAAGCTACTTGGTTTTCCAACCAAAGGATAATATGAAGCACAGTTGTTAGTGCCCTCCCTTCGCAAATAAGAGAGGTGTTACTAAATTGAGAAGAAAGTAGAATAAGACAAAATTATTTTGAGGCAGTTGCGTATCAGTGTAATTCAAAGTTCTAGCATGAGAAACAAAAAAACTAAACCAAAAGCAAAATTCGAAATGGATGTTTGTTCATAAAGGTAAAAGTTCACCAACCAACATGAGGAGTCGTCATTTCATGGTCTCAGATATGAGCTAATAAGATTTTGGGAACAGTTGTATACTTTTTTGGTTTATAGTCAAATTAGAGTGGTTTCGACACGTAACTGTGATATTCTTATGAACATTGACATGAACACACTGATATGAAGATTTATGTTTTATATATAGCAACCTAATAATTTCTATGATATTGTTCTTCTCAAGTCAAATCAATATGAAGCAGTTAAATGTACTGTTATTTTCGTTTGTTTTCTTATAAATATTCGCTCCCATAATATACACTTGACCACCCGCGTTCAATGTATTGTTCTTAAAAAATTTAAAAATATGTCGTATGAATTATGATTTCTAATAATAAAATTTAAATCTCACTTTGGTTGTTCAATGTTTGACATTAACTTTTTCCTTAGTTTTAGTGGGATTGTTAAAATTTCTTTTTGGCTATTGACGTAAAACCAGGATTTGAGATATTTCATTATGGTGAAAAACCGCAGCATATACATACTTTCCAATAGGGGACGTCTAGGAAAAATATTTCATTTTAATTTTACTTAAATATAATACAATTTTACACCAAATATAAATTTTACAATAATACTACGAAAACAATTACTATTCAAATTATTTTTAAAACAATCACATCAACTTTTCAACTTTGCTATTTATCTTTACTTTTCTCAATCACATCAACTTTTTAACTCTAAAATACTTTTCATCCAAAAACACATTTCATTCAAACACAAAACAAATACTTTTCAATCAAATACAACATTCAAAATATGAATTTCATTCAAATACAATCAAAATACAATGCGTTTAACAAATACTCCCTAAAAGTTACATCATACCAACTATAAAAGCACTAATAGGTTGGGTACACTGTGATAATTATGTTTTTCTTTTTTCTTCTTCTGAGATGTGTCTAGGTTTAATATTTAATAACCTTAATAAAAATTTTGTCTAATTAAGAGATTGTGCGATATTGGATTTACAAGTGAAATTAAACTCATAATCTGAATAGAATCACGTTAGACCCTTTTTCGTTAAATGAAACTCAGATTTTATTTTGTATAACCCTCATTGCTCATGTTTATCGCGGAAGCCAGGCACTTACATCTTTTACAAACGACATGTCTTTGTAGTTTGCGTATCTGCAATATCTTAAGTGTCATAATATCGTGAATGGTCCTGAATGGTCCTCAGCCTAGCACATAATGTCCTAGAATAGGTGATTTCTAAGTGGCATAAAAGCCGTTCGAAATCTTCTTTTAAGAAAAGGGACAAAAATGCAACCACCTAAGTTTGGACTGAACCTAGCATCCGGGATTGTTCAGACACTTGTCAAGTGACAAACGGACTGTCCAGCATGTGACGTTCCTACTCAACTTCGCATTTTTAGTAAACGGGTAATTCAGTAATTGGTTGCAAGCAACGGTTGCAAACGCCCTAGGGGTGAAGAAACTTTTATTTTATTTTATTTTTTTTGACAAGCAATTGGAAATTCAGGATTCAATTTTTTTTTATTTTCTTAAAAAAAAAAAGATGCAAGTTTGGAACCTAGAAATGATAAGATGAAAATATAGCAAATGAATTGTGAAATTTTCCTTAAAAAAAAAAGAATTTTGTAATTAAATTCAAGAATTTACCCAAAAAAAAAAAAAAGGACTGGAGTACTTTCACTGAAAGGTAAAAATGTCTTTTTCTCTTTGTTTTTCTATTTTGTGTGTTATTTTGTGATCAATGTAGTTCCCATAACCTGAGGGCCGGTGGCAACCTACTTGAGTTGTCCCTTTGCTCCCAATCCCAGAAAAGAAAGTTTTCCTTTTGCGTCATTTACACATACGCATTCGAGAAAGAAAAGGAAAAAATAATTGTTTTGTTCCTATTTTCAGTTGCCATCTTGGACTTGTTGCTTTGCTCACAACAAGAAATCTGTGGTAAATTTTACGAAACAAACATTTTTTTTGAATTTGTGAATATTTTCAATAATGAGACATAGATGGTCGGCTCCAATTAACGTTTGGAGCATTTTCACTCAATAAGGCCAAGCTATACGAAGTTGTTTTCAATCTATCGTTTTTTTTTCCGTCTTTTTAAGGTGAAATTTGCCTTTTCCTTTCACTTTCTCTTTTCTTCCGTTTTGATGATTTTGGAGGTAATCAGATTCTGGTTCAAATCCAATCTTAGAGGTCCTTAGATAACAACTGAGAGGCGAGTCTCAACACCCTAGCATTTAGGGCATAGTGGCTGCGACGTTGGAGGCCCTAGTTAATGAGCTCAATACAGCTGCCGTTAAATTCCATAAGCTACAAAATTGTGATCCAAAACTGTTTGTTGTAACTTGTTCAATACCCCTCGTTGTCATTTCTACTAATTTGATTAGATTAAAGGGTGACATTGATTAACATTTGAATGCATATTTTCACCATATGCATTCTTTAAATCCAGGAAAAAAAAAAAGAACATTTGGTTTTCTCCATATTCATTCTAAAATCGTAAAAAAAAGAAAAAAAGAAAAGAATGAAAGTATTTTTACAGTTTGTGACCCATGTGATCGGTAGAGGCTGTGGTTAGAGTAATAATTAGTTTCCCTTAAGCGCTCACTGTTCTTTGCAAGTGAAAAAAAGGGGGCCAGTATTAGCTACAAAATGGGCACATGTCTTTTTCAAAATTTGCTAAAGGTGATTCACCAGCCTAGCTCTATGTGTAGCTTTTAAAAGATGATAATTACTCCTACAGGGTGCCTACCTTTTTCTTTCTTGGGCTAATCAGAGTGCCACCTTTTAAAAAGGTCTATATGGTCCAATAACAGTAATTAATGGCAAGCAGATTATATCAAGTTATCGATTCTTCTCCGTTTGAATAAAGATCTACCAGTTCTGGGTCACTGAACTAGCAACCCAACACTTATATTGAGAAATTATTTAGTAGAACGTGTATATTATGACAATGTACTTACATGGCATATTAATTTAATAAACACAATAACATGATTATAAAAAGTTTATAAGCTAACTATAAAATTTTTTTTACAGCTATATATATGTAAAGTAACAATATATTGCGCGTTTTGAAAAAGAGTATTGGTTTTCATGTCTAGTAAGCGTTTTTTTTTTTTTTCCTAATATATTGTCATTGTGCCTTTGTATATATGCATTAAATTAGCACCACTATTTTTTTTTTCTCTCTTTTATAAAAAGAAAAGAGTGCAATGCCATCCCATCTTCACTCCTTGCCTAGTCATGAAACTCAAAGCGATAGATTTTATCATTTCTGTTATCATTAAAAATTATTCCTGTTTAGATTATAAGTCTAAAAAGTAATTTAAATCATAAATTAAATAGTTATGAGAGAAAACACTATATAAAACTTTTTAAATAATATCCAAAAGAAGTTTCAAAATAGTGATCCAATCAAGCCAATAACAGTTTGCCTATGTCTAACCTACCTAAACACAAGGGAAAATATTGCTCGGTATATATCATATATGTATATAAGTTTTAATCTATTTATTTATTTTTGTTGTATTACAATCTTTTCATATTCTTATCATAATTTTTATTTTAAGAAAGAGATTAAAACTCTATATTTTATTTTTAATGAAATCAAATATAAAATTACGATGAAACTATAAGCAATTATTGTTATAAAGGTACTCAAAGGAACACATGCTTTTCCTTGCATATTATTTCCGCACATATTTAAAATAAAGACGACAATTGCATTAGTAACTTTGGTGGTCTCTCTGGCTTAAAGCTTATCATTTATCAATTATTATCAACTATTGAAGGAGAAGTCCACTTTCAACCCCCGCAAAGCTAATCCTCTATATCCCCGTAAACTTAACAGAACAACAACCTTGTAACTCTACGTAACAACTCTTTCTTCATGAAAAAAAATTAAAATGAAAAATAAAAAACCGTCAACCAAAACCCCATTACACAAAATAGCAATCAAACCACCAACCGCTGAATCAGAACAGCTGCATACCCAGTAAAAAAAAAAAACACAAACCATAAATAGTTTCCGTCCGACTCGGATTCCAAGATTTACCAAAAATATCCCTGCAACCATCTCCATGCATGGACAACTCTCTCAATTTCCTCCTTACACGTGTCAGCATCTGACGGCCCCTATCTTCTGCACCGTTCCATTCCCCTCCCGTTTATATAAATACATACACGCACCCTCTCTTTCTTCTCCCGCCTTAATTAGAACATCCCTCTTTTAACCACATTGCATGGTCGTTCTCCATTTCTATATTCTACACCAATCATAATTGCCGTATCTGTTTCGAAATATCCCTTTGATCTGTTAAAAAAAAAAAAAAGGAGAGAAAAACATAATTAAAACGTAATGAGAGACGAGAGAGAATTAAGAGGAGGAGGAGGCGGAGGAGGATCATCGACTATGATGTTCGTCGAGACGAACAGCATACCGAGGCCGAAATTGGGCAACATGTTGTTGTATTCGGACCCGAACATGTCCTCCAACATAGCTCCTTATGACCCCGACGACTTCCCGATGCGAAACAGCAGCGCCTCAATGCAAGCTTCTCCCATGAGCTACGATCCCAGCCGTATGAGCTGCGAGGGCTCTCCCATGCTCATGTCGCCTTGGAACCAAACCTCTCCATATTCCAAATCCCCATGGTCCCAACAATTCGATGACACTTTACCTCCCAACAGCCTCATTGGTTCACTGGTCCGTGAAGAGGGACACATCTACTCCCTCGCTGCCGCCGGGGAACTGCTCTACACCGGCTCCGACAGCAAGAACATTCGTGTCTGGAAGAATCTCAAGGAGTTCAGCGGATTCAAATCCAACAGTGGTTTGGTTAAAGCCATAATCATATCAGGTCAGAAGATCTTCACGGGTCACCAGGATGGGAAAATCCGAGTTTGGAAGGTTAACCAGAAGAAACCTAGCGTTCACAAACGCGCCGGGACTTTACCCACTCTTATGGACATCTTCAAGTGCTCCGTCAAGCCAAGCAACTATGTGGAAGTACGCCGCCGCCGCACGGCTCTCTGGATTAAGCACTCCGACGCCATTTCCTGCTTGAGCCTGAGCGACGACAAGACGTTTTTGTACTCCGCTTCATGGGACAGGACAATCAAGGTGTGGCGGATCGAGAATTCCAAGTGCGTCGAGTCAATCAACGCCCACGACGACGCCGTCAACTCCGTTGTCGCCACCGTCGAGGGGCTGGTGTTCACAGGCGCGGCGGACGGCACCGTCAAGGTCTGGAAGCGGGAGCAAGAAGGGAAGGCCACGAAGCACGCGTTCGTCCAGAAGCTTTTGGAGCAAGAAAGCGCCGTGACGGCGCTTGCCGTTAACCCGTCCGGTTCGATAGTGTACTGTGGGTCCTCTGATGGGCTGGTCAACTTTTGGGAGAGAGAGAAGCAGTTCTCCCACGGTGGGGCCCTCAAGGGCCACAAGCTGGCGGTGCTGTGCCTCGCTGCCGCAGGGAGTGTGGTGTTCAGCGGTTCAGCGGATAAAACCATATGCGTGTGGCGGAGGGACGGCGTGATCCACACGTGCCTGTCGGTGCTGACAGGGCACACGGGGCCGGTCAAGTGCCTGGCCGTCGAGGAGGATCGTGAGTCGTTGGATCGAGATCAGAGGTGGATCGTTTACAGCGGAAGCCTCGATAAGTCCGTCAAGGTCTGGAGCGTTTCGGAGTTCTTGCCGGATGTTAACCCGACGGTCGTGATGCAGCGACAGCAGTTCGGGGATGTGGACTCGTTGCCGTCCGATGGGAGCTTCTCGTCTGCGGGACGTGCCAGCAAGAACAGGAGGTACTGATGACTAAACCCGAACGACTTTGGACCATGATTCTGTGCCGTTCCACGTGTCTTATGATCATTTGACGGGAATTTCTGGGTCTTGACACGTGTGATTGATGGCTTGGTGTGGAATAGAATGAGCAAAATGATGAAAGAAAAATGCTTATTTAAGGGACGGATGATATTATATATTATTATTAATTAAAAAAATATATTTTATTTATAGATCTTATATTATAAAATCTATTTTTTATTAGTTTATCAGTAGGCGGTGTTTAGCACTATTAATATTTTATAATAATACTTAAATAATAAACTGTAGAAAAAAATGTAAAACTATAATAAAATGAATATGAAATTCCCACTCATTTTCAATTACTAATTTGGTTCTTGTTAAAGCGTTCATTTCAGCTGTTTTAAGCTGGAAAAGAAAGGTGTGAGAGCACGTCTAAATAGAAAGCCTGCGACTTGTATGTTTATATCAGTTGTTATTAACGTACAAAATTGGTTTCTTGACTATTTTATGATGTTTAAGTCGTGTACGTAAGATGCAATTGCTCTGTTGTCTATGATCATTGGAGTGCAGAAAATCCAAGGAAGAAATAATTTTTTCGCTGCCCTTTCTGCTCTGGTAGTACAAAATGCTTTCCTGGAAAACTAGACATAACCAATGTTGTAGATGTCATAGTCCATCTCCGGCAGGAGGCAAAATTATACAGATGGTCAACAGTTCATGAATGTGATTGCATGAATAATTTAATAATAATTTCATATTTAAAACTATCATAAAATATAAAATGTGAAAGTTTCATGCATCCATACTGTGCAGGAGTATTTATACGTCGTATATACAGTTGTTGAAGTCTGAAGAAGAATTGTTGATCTATTTCTTTTTTCCTTTTTTTTTTTTTCTGTCTTTCTTTCTTTTTTTTTTGGTCTTTCTGTCCCTGTTTCTTATAGATGGTGAACAACTTATGAACAATGAATAAACATAAAGAAACTGAATTGCAGAGTAATATACAAACAAGGCAATGATTGAAAACTTCAATGTAAAATTAATAGTATCAGTTATAATACATAGTTAAATTTCTTAAAAGTAACTTAAGAATGGGCAACAAGTATGCTAATTATGCGTGTAAGAGACATTTTTGTTGTTGGCTAAATCATAATTTCTTCTAAAAAACAATGGTGACTTTCAAAAATACAAACACTCGGGACCAAAACAACTACACATTCACCCTTCAAAGTGTAAACTGTAAAAACTGCAATTCTGTTGACAAATCACTTTGGTAGAACAATTTTGACTCGGTCTATTCTTCTCACCCCTAAATGAAATTTTAATGCGAGAGCTTACGAGAATGGCAGATCCTTAATTCAGGTTGAGCGTTCGAGCTCAAGCCTTGCAAATGCCCACTTCTACTGCCTACTGTGTTCAAGTCTGAGCCCAGAGGAACCAGATCTCCTCCTTCTAGCACTCTGAGTACCTGCACCAAAGGGAAACACTTCAAGTTCAGATTAACTCGTTGGGAAATAAGAAGATTTATATCATTATGTATGATTCTTACGTGTATTAATTCCTCAAGAAGATTGTAAAAGATATCAGTAGCAAACCTTTGACATTAGGGGTCTAGACTCAGGGTCTCGACGCAGACATAAGGAAGCAGCACGGCTCATTGCTTCGAGCTGACGAAGGAAGTCGGGGGATTTCTCAGAAGCCAAGCTTACATCCAGTAACTGATAATAATTTGGCATTATGTTGTTTGATTCCAGTGCGGCTAATGGGTTGAACAAATCAGCCAAAAAATTCCGGTCACTAGCATGCTGCAACTCAGTGATCCTTTGACCTGTCATCAGCTCCAATAAGACCAATCCAAACGCGTATACATCAACTTTATGTGTAATTTGTCCACCGTCCACATACTCTGGTGCGAGATACCTGAGAGTTGAAGCCCGATTAGGTGGATAGTTTTTTTAGTTTGACCTTTTTTTATTTTTATTTTTTTGGCTCAAGTAATAAAGTGGGAAATGTCTTCAAACAGAATTGAAAAAAAAAAAAAAAAAAAAAGGTACCCGGCAGATCCAAAGACTTGAACCTCATTGCTGACATCCCATTCAGAGTGCCATCTGGCAAGCCCAAAATCTGCAACCTAAACAAACAAATAACAATAATCGAATCAGACCAACATACAACACATGACAATGATCCTTCACTCGTTTTAAGACAAAATATTTCACGAGGATGATGAACTAACAATTTTATTGACTTCAAGATGATGACGTAGTGGCTAAATAAATGAGAAATATCGTTAAGTGTAGTTTCAAGTACCATAGGCTCAAAATCATGGGTTAAGAGGATATTGTTGGGTCGTAGATCTCTGTGGACTATACAACCAACTCGACAATCTTCGTGAAGATATCGTAAGCCACGAGCTGTGCCTGTTGCTATCTTAAACCTTGCATGCCATCCCAGAGGGCTTCTGTTTCCTGCCATTTAGAGAAAGTACACCAAAGAATTTTAAGCTGATAAAATTGAAGCTGATAAATGAAAGATTTTGCCAAGTTCATGGAAGAGCAAGGGCCACGGAGGGACAACATACTCTTTTCAGCTTTGTGCAAACCATGTAAATGAAAGTCCAAGGAGCTATTGCATATGTATTCATAAACCAACATCCTCACGTTGCCCTCAATACAGTAGCCAATTAGCAACACGACATTCCTGTGTTGTGCACAGCTCAAAACCCGAACTTCACGTGAGAAGTCAGCGTCAGCTTGAAAACCCCAGAACTTCAACTGCTTCACTGCAATAACCTGGCCGTCTCTCAGTACTCCCCTGTGAACAACACCAAAACCACTTTCTGCTAGAAAGTTCATATCCGAGAACCCTTCTGTTGCCTCATTTAGCTCTTTATACAAGAATTGCTTTGGAGGCTTTCCAAACATTGGTGTTTTGTGCTGACATAGAGAGCATAAAGGAGGAGGTATCGATGAAGTTCTTCCAAGAGAGACAGCATCCCTAATGCCTGAATTAGCGATGTAGTCCTTGTAATAAGTCAGGTCGCGCCCAGCTCTACCATTGCCAATATCTTGATCAAACATAGGTTTGGAATTGGAAGATCTAGTTTTGCGAGGATTTTTATAATTTTGAGGTATGGGAGGCTTTCCATCAACAATGTGGTTTTCTGGAATCCAGAAGGCATTCTGGTTACCAGTGGTAGATGTTTTCGGGATTTTGGACAGAGTTACAAGCCTCTCCTGGTTTGAGTCAGTTGGCGTTAATGACTCTTCTAAATCATTTTGCTCATCAATTAGCCTATATTTTCCTTTCTGTGGTCCTTCGAAAAGAGGATTCTGTTCATAGACAAGGAAAACTGAAGTAGCACTGTTGAAACTTGATAAGGAGTCTTCCTTCGATATTCTTCTGTAGGAGGTACTTGGTCCTTCAGGGCTGCTCACTGGAGTGGAATGCTTCATCTTATAGCCTTTGAACTTTCCAAAGTCCAGAATTGGTGAAGAAGCAGCAGAAAAAAATGGGGTTTCTAGTCCATCTGAAGATGCTAAATTTAGCCTCAGCACTTTTGGTTGAGCCCCCTTCATCACTACGATGTTGCAGCGGAGTTCCTCAACACAATGCTTCAGCTCTTGCTTCAATTTTCTGTTTTAGCGCAATAACTAGTGGAGATTAACTACTTCATAGTTCATATATCTATTTCTGTAATAAAAATTCATTAAAAAAAAAAATTCACTAGGTTGTGAACTTTGAATAACAGACAAACCGAATTACTACCAAACGGTCCAAAACCAATAGAAAATAAGCATAGTGTCATGAGTATGCATTGTCTTTCTTTCTAATTTATTTATTTATTTCTGTATTTTTAAGTCCTTCCTATAGTAGAGAACAACTAAGGATAAAAGTTATGTTTTTTTTTTTTCAATAGAAATCCCTAAATCTGAGTCAAAAAGAAGCTGGACAACAGAACTTTTTATATGGCGGGGGGGGTGTGGTGTGGTGTGGTGGGGGGGCGGCCGAAAAGAAGACCCCAACAGATCGGATAATAACAGGGCAGTAACACCAAGCACGATAGTCAGTCTGCGAACCGAACTTTGTGAATCTGATTATGTTGGAAATCGGAACCTAATGGCCAGTAGTAAAGTAGTATGCAACCCTACTAATATTTTAAAGATGATGCCACTAACTAATTATATGTTTTCCAATTGATAAGGTTCGAAAGCATACTCCAGATCTGGACAATTTTGCACGTGGCCAATACCCAGTAGTGGGTTACCAACTTCTGTTTGTTTCTTATAATTATCTTGAGTTTGTAATGACAGTGTCTCTCTCATGTTGGAAAAAAGTTTAAATGAATTTCCTGTAACTGTTATTAATAATGATAAGTAACCAAATTAGATCTAGAACAAGCAGAGTGACCAGTTATGTTTGAGGGCAAATTTAATCAAATTAATAGCTCAGAAATAAGAACTAATACTTTTTAATATTTAATTACTTGTCCAGTATGACCCAGTTGGCTCCATTGCCCTTTGCTTCAGCCGCCACCGTGCCCGCTGGTGAACCTAACACCACCTTAATCCTCACAGTAACCTGCATTTATCATGAATCCATCCATTATTCAATACCTTTTGACCAATCATTTACTCATTTCACATATCTAAAGGAAATGAAAAGTCCAAAGTCGCAGATTGTAGCCTTGTTTTCATTCCATACTTGTAGAATTGGTTCCTTGAAAGTGGTAAGTAATTATTCAAGAACTTTGGCCCAAAAAAAAAAAAAAAACATGGTATTTAATCAAAAAAAATATAAAAAAAAGGGAAAGGAAAAGAGAGAGACAAACTAAGTGTGAACAATAACTGACAGACAAACTCAACGTGTGTGGTCTTGAAGTGTTATACTAGATATTCTTTCAGTGGATTTACTGCTGTGCAGTAACAGTTCTCACGGATTTTTGCAGTGGAAGGTGCAAACAAGATCCAAACGATTTTCATGTGAAACAGGATAACCAATACCATATTCAACAATCGAGAACAATATTTCCAGTCAGATGGCAACAAGCATTTAATAATTTCCTCGTACACTTTCTGACGGTGCATCTGGGTTTACCATTAATTTATATTTGTATATATTTATCTTTTAATGCAAGCATTTAATAATTTCCTTGTACAGTTTCTGACGGTGCTTCTGGGTTTACCATTAACTCGTATATATTTATCGTTTATTTTATACATAAATATATATTTTTAAGCATTTGCAATTTTTGCACAGATCTGAACATCTTCCTTCTTCTTCTTCCCCTGGCAGTCAAATGATTCGATTTGTTTGCGCTCGAAAAAAAAAAAAAAGAAAAAAAGAAGAGATCTTTAAAACTCTGACACCCCCAATGATGCATTTGCCAGAGACATAATCATAGTCTTTTTTTTTTTTAATCTTTTCTCGATGATTATTCAAAACACAGTCATCCATTATTAGGAAATGATAACAGCTTTAACAAATTGTCAACTTTAACCGCTCAAAAAGTAAAGGAAAAAAAAAAGGGAAAAAAATAAATTGAAAAAAAAAAAAAAAACAAGTCACATGGGTTGTGTCTATAACGTGTAGGCAAGCAGACAACTGACGTGTCCTAAAACTAAGGCAGCAAAAAACGGAAATTGACCAAGGGAAAGAAAGGCGGTGTCAGTGGCGTTTTGGTAAATTTAAGGATTCACCTCAATTTGGTTGTGAAACTGAACCACCATCTGCGAACACAACTCCGAGATCTCACCAATCCGATCCGGCAGCTCCTCCAGCCGCAGGTTGCTCCCGCAATCGCTGCCTAATATTGGAAACCTCCAGAATCTCCTTCCTTAGAAAAATTCGAAAATTAAGCAAACATTATTCAAAACAGAGTAAAAAAAAAAAAGAAAGAAAAAAACTCAAACTCAAAACTCTAATTCAAAACTCGAAAATTTTTTACCAGAGTTCTTCTGGCCGGACAAGACAGCGAGCAAAGTGATGCAATCGCCTGGGTGAACGACGTGGTTCAGAGCCCAGGCCAATGCGCTCTTCGAGATCACCTTCTCGGCTTTCACGGCGACTATCACCTTATCCCCCATGGCGTTGGCGGCGCGTGGCTTCACGATCCTCTCTATTGCATCGCAAAACATAAGGGCCTTACCTCCTCCGGCAAAATTCAGAGGAGTATATAGTACAGGCTTTAATCATTACAGGACTTTTTCAGTTATGCCTTTGTATCAAAGCCGACTGGTTTCTGAACGTTAATAGGTGTTTGAAACCATGGTTAGTTGACTTTACTCCGGTTAAGCACACTTTTTCTTTTTTGCAATTAATTTTCGTTTTCTTTCTGGTAATACTTTATTGTTAATTACGCACCTTTGTTATTCCAGAATTAAAATTTCAAACGCGAAGGGAGGGATTAAAAAGGTGGGGGGTTTGCTTGAGGAGGACGAAAACTCGAGGTTAAGAATTAGAGAATATTGGCCATGAATAGTAGAATTTAAATTTATTGCTAATGATAAATGTATTACATTTACGTTACGTTTGAATGTAATACATTGTATATAATTTATGTTTAGAGAAAAAGTATTAGCATTGTATTTGAATGTAATGTATTTTTAAGTAAAAAGTATTTGAATTGTATTTTAATAATAAATATATGATATGATATGATGAGTAAAAGTAGAGATAAAAAAAGGGGAGAGAAAGAAAATATGTGATATAATTAATAAAAGTAATAAAAAAAATAAAATAATAAATAATGATTGTATTAGATTTAAAATGTGATTTGATTGATATTTGAATAAAGTACTTTTGTATTTAAAAAAATTATATTACATTTAAATACAATATAATTTGAATCTGTGTACCAAACACACACTAAGTGATTGTTTAATTATTAATTTAGGCAATTACTCATTTAGTTTACAAGATTGGCTCTAAATTTTTAAATTTTATTTTATTTTTTTTAAATAAATAAAAATTAAGTTCACCAATTTAAATTTAAAAATTTAATTTCATTATAAATTCAACCATTAACTAAAGGGTCCTAAAAATTTTTTTTATAGAATTATCATTTAATAGTTGCAGATTTGGGGATTAATTTAATGGAAATGGTTTGCGGAATAAGGCATGACAACGAGATCATTTTATCGTCAATAGGCAAAGAAATTTATTATGGTTTCGATCATGATGACGTGAACCACGTTGAATCAGTAACCATACCACCTACGCAAACCACCACGCCTCCATGCTGCTTCTGGAGAAGTGTCTTTATCAAATTTCTATCAGCCAACCAATATTTTTCCTTTTCCATTTTTTAAGTCGAAAGGACAAGGGTTTTCAACATTTTATCTTATAATAGGAAAAATCCCAATTTTGATGATTTCATTTTTTTTCTTTGATAATTAAGAAAATTGTACCAAATTACTACTTGTGTCAAGTTCCTACGTATTGTAATGTTTCAGTGAAAAAAAGGTACATACATAATGTAGTTGAGTATAAATTGGCAGCGGGATTATTTCTTCCACTAATGATGGACTAATACTTAATTTGACCAATGCAATGCAGGCTGGCTTTTGTTGTCCAAAATTTCATTATTGTATTCCTTAAAGAAAAAGACCCCATATTGGAAAACCAGCGGGAATAGTTGTTGTTTTCTTTTTCGTTTTTTTTTTTTAATTTTGCTATTCAGTATTTTTTTTAAATAAACACTTAGGCAACTAAGAATAAGGACATTTATCCAAAAAAAATAATTAAAAAAAGAAAAAGAAAAAGAAAGAAAGGAAAACTTAAGAAAAGAATAAGAACAATTGCGTCCTTTTGGGCGCTTGGTACCTTTTTTTTACCCTTGATTTTTGGCGCTCTGCTTAGCTATATATATATATATATGATTTTTGACTAGCCAATCAATGAGACAAATGTGGAAGCCTCACTGACTACACCCACACAACTGCCCCACTTTTTCTTGAATGTTCATTTTTATGGTCATTAAATAGTTTTTCAAGCTGTCGTATATGTTAAGAACAAATGAACAAATGTATATTAAAGAAGTAAAGGGGGTACTTGCTGACCAGCAAATTGATTATTAGCATGACCATAGATTTTCATCCCACTTTTCAAGCTTCTTTAACTCTTTGGTTCAAAGCCAATATGAAGTTCAAAATTCAAATAAAAGATAAAAGCAAAAGTTGACATGTCTGCTTTTCTTCTGCACAAAGCAGTGTCATACAAGCGACATGACGCGCTTTATCAAACGTGTCGTTTTTGGTATTTGAGGCAAAACAGACGTGGTTTTGTAGTTGTAACATGTATCGTTCTTTGGTTGTACAAGAGCGACATGTCGTTTTACCATCCAACCACGTGTTGCTTTTTATAAACGATATATGGACTTCTCATTTAAAACCAAAACGTCACTACTTCTTTAAGAAATATGAAGGGCATTAGATTGAAAAAAGAGAAAAAAAATGTCGTTTTCAGTTAAATATAAAAAATGGTTTACATATCTTATCAATTACGCTAGCCCTTATAGACTATTTCTTCTCCTCGCACTTCGAATTGTATTCATAGACACCCTTCGCCATATATTTCATTAATAATTGGTCTCTCTCCGTCTTTCTGACTGTGAAAAGGCTAGCGGCTAATTTGCTAACTATTAATAATGTAAATCTGATTCTTTTGGTGTTAGGTGATAATATAAGTGGTGTAAAACTAGCCGTAGCCACCAAGATCCTAAGACATATTTATATCTCTCTGTGTGTGTATCAATGGAACATATTTTAGTAGTAAATTATGAAATCAATCTTTAGAAAATTAAATTAAATCCTTAATTGTAAGAGTATGGTACGTAGTACTAATTAGCAAGCAAATAAGTAAATAACATGTTTACTCGTCTTTTAAATGTACCATACCAATTACACTGTTCACTGATTAGACGTAATTTCTATGATAGCGTATAAAAATATACCATAGCTATAGGGTTTGGTTTTGAAAACATTAGACATGTAGAAGAAACTATGAGATTTGCAGACATTTGAAGTTCATAAACAGATAGAATATCTGGTAGAAGGATCTTTGATTTAGTCCAAATTTACTGGTACGCTTCGCTAGGAAGGCGTGGAGTGAGAGTGACATCAAGTGGAGAGGCTTTAAGATAGGCGAGCCCCGTTGTCCCACGCATGTCCACTGGCTCATCCGACGTTGTTTCAATGTCAAACCCATGAAGCAAAGCGGCTAGTGTGAGCATCATAACTTGGAGCGAAAACGATATTCCAGGGCACATTCTTCTACCGCTGCCAAACGGTATCAATTCGAAATTCTGCCCTCTAATGTCGATGTTTTTGTGAGTTGTGAGAAACCGCTCTGGCCTGAACTCGCAGGGCTGTGACCAAACATTCGGATCTCGCTGAATCTTCGAAACGTTAACCAATAGTTGCGTGCCACTTGGGATGTGGTAGCCACCCACGGTACAATCCTTGGAAGATTGGTGGGGTGCTAAGAGTGGCAAACCAGGATATAAGCGTAACGTCTCTTTGAGAATGGCTTCGAGATAGACTAGATTTTTCATGTCGGTCTCACTCGCTCGTCTGTCTCTACCAACGTGCTCATCTATTTCTTGTTGGGCTTTCTTTAGGGCCTCTCTGTTGTTGAGAAGTAAAGCCAGAGCCCATGTCATTGACACAGTTGTTGTGTCGGTGCCAGCTAAAATAAATGCCTACCAAAAAAAAAAAAAAAAAACCAGATTCCCACAAGCAAGAAATTGTAAAGTAAAGAACTGTTTTGCATAAGTGGAGTTCTAAATAGTCAAACAGGGCCAAACACGGACTATATTTGAAATCATATACAAATTAAGTGGAGAAGAAATAGTCAAAGAAAGGGGAAATGAAAAAACAATAGATAATGAAAATATAACATATTGTCCAAATTGGAAAAAGAAATGCGAGAACTTAAAAGAAAAAAATGGAAACCAACTGGAAGTACTCTTTTTACGTTTTTTTTTTTTTTTTGGGTGTGTGCACACACAGATAAATGATTTCTATAGTTTACTTTGACCACTAATATGATATTCTTATAGAATCATAAGAAATGATATGCAATCAATAAAAGTTAATTTAGCGCTATATAGATGATCACCAGAAAATACCATTCTACCTTTTGTAGTAATCATCAGTACCACAAAAAATAAAAGTCAATATTAAAATTAAAAATTATTTACTAAAAAAAAAAGTTAAGTTAATAATTTTAGTGCATCAACAGCTTACCAGGCATGTAGCTTTGTTAATCGTATCAGCACCATAACCGGAAATTTCCTCTGTACCATCAAGAACAGAAAGCATCACGTCCATGAAATCCTGCTCATCACCCTTGAAATTATTATCCCCTTCTTCAGAACCTCTTTTTCTCTTGTGCTCCTCCAGCCATTCTTGAAGCACTTGATCCAACTCTTTCGCAGTCCTTTTCATGGCTTTCTCATAACCCCCCAAGTCTAACCATCTCAGATAAGGAATGGCATCAGACAGCACAAAAGTCCCAGTTAATTCAAAGAAATCCCTTATCGCCTTCAGGTACCGATCGTCATCAGTCCCGTTGGAGCTGGCCGCCACGGCGTCGACATACCGCTTTCCTACAGCAATCCTGAATACCGTATTCAGCGATATGTCCCCGAACCATTTCTTCATCTCCAGTTCCACTCTATTGTTGCCAACATTCCATAGCTCATATATCTCTTTAACAGCCGTCTTGACCTCCGATTCACGGACATGGCCGAACATCTGAAGACGGTGGTTGGAGAGCAGCTCAAGCGTGGCAATCTTGCGCACTTGGCGCCAGTAATGGCCGTAAGGGCTGAACCCAAACATGGCGCGGTTGTAGGCCATGAGTTCCGAGGCTGCCGCCTTTGGACGGTTGGCGAAGACCTTGTCGTTAGTGGTGAAACACTCTTTAGCCATCTCCCAATCGCTTACGATCAGAGATCCGTGCACTCCTACTCTAATGGTGAAGACTGGGCCGTACTTGTCCGCCATGTCGCCCAAGGTTATGTGAGGCGGTTGTGAGCCTCCTAACAGGGGGAGGTGGCCTAAAATGGGCCATCCACCGCCAGCTTCCGGTGGTTTTCTCCGGGAATTATAAGCTCTTCTTGGTTTCCATAAGAAATGATAGAGAAATAGTGAAATAGCCAAGAAAGTGGCCATGGCAGGAACCATGGAGCTGGGAAGATAAGAGTATTTCATATTGACTGTTGTTTGTGGTGCTGCTAGTAATTTTGTGGCAGCTGATAAATTCATGAAGATATGAGTATTTCATATTGACTGTTCCGCATCGTAACCAGCCTCCAAGCATACAGAAGTAAGCAATTACATTATTTTTATAAAAGTGGAACCTACCATTATATATTCATGGAAAGTGAAACAATCTCTTTTCACTCTCCACCCATTCACGGCGCCCACACATGCTGATATATATACACATATATATATGGTTGAATATACGTATCTTGTTTTTATTTATATTTAATATTTTAGATTTCTTTGGATTTTGATATTCATTTTAGATTTTATTTATTTTAAATATACTGATTTAAAATATTTATAATCGCATGTTTGGGAACTGGTACAAAGATTGTTGATATTAAGGAGGGAAAATATTTGTTATTGAATAGACGAATTATAAGATAATGTACAAAGCTCCAAATATATAGACAATATACATTTATTCGGGGAAAAAAAAAATCAACGTGTGGGAGAACGTAAGTAGAGAGTGAAAAAAGAATTGTGTTTAACTGCTCATGAATATGTAAAAGTGGCTCCCACTTTTATCAAATTGTCGCAATTGCCTGATTTCTATATGTGGATCTCGCTGTGTAATTGCCTATTTTGTATACATGGAGTTCGCTAAAGGATGCAGAGTTCTCCGGAGTAACTCCTATACGGAGCCGAATGGCATTTTCCACGAATATATGTGTACATAGAAAATAGGTATGTATATTTCAAGCAAAAAAAAAAAAAACTTGGTGCACATATGTTATTAGAGGCATTTTTCCGAAGATAACTATATAATATGAAAGGGAATGGGGAAATGAAGAGTATGAAAGATTTATTTGGAAGTCAATGGCAGGCGCCGCTTGTCTTCATGCGGAGTGAATTACCATTTTGCGATGTTGATGCGTTGAAGATAACCATCGTCCAATAAATTAATATTAATAATATGATATTTGTTTCCAAAGCGAGGAATAACTTTTCCTACCTCTATTAATTAGTAATATTTAAATGTTTTAGATAGAGATATGGATCCGTAGAAGCATATAAAAAATAACAACAAAAATGCAGAAAAACAGATGTGGACCAAACTATTTGTAACGCTGATGATAAGGGCGTTCAGGTAAGTATACCATGAGATTTTGTTTAAGTAAATCGTGTGCGCTGAGCGGAATTACCAAGGCACCTACCTAAGTTGGAAGTAGGAATCTTCAACAAAAGAATTAAATAAATGGAAGAGTTTGAAAGCAGGAGCCAGCAGGGCGGAAATTAAAGACGACATACATATATATAGTCAAATACAGAACTGAAAAGGGGGAAAAGAAAGAAAGAAAAAAAATAGTATGCCTTTAACAACATTCGTTCTTAAAAAACAATTTGGTGTAAAAAATAATAATAAAGTATCGTTTTCTTTCCAAACGAAGTACCAGTTTGCAAATTTAAACAACTTGTACTCGTTTTATTTGAAGAAGATTACGGAGAAACAGCATATCTTTCTGAAACAAATAGGAAGTCGTTTTCCCGAAATTTTTTTTAGGTAAGTTTTTCAAGAAAATAAAAGAATTTATAGTTAAATGATCTTTTTTAACAAGTTTTTTTAATAAATAGTATATAAGGTTTTAAAAATTAGTTAAAAAGGTTTTATTTTTTTCCCATGAAATAGTCAATTGTAAATGATCAATCACTAGTTAACTCTTTGACTTTTAATCAATTATTGATTACCTATATTCAAAAGGATTATTTTTAAGTTAATCAACGATTAATTATATGTAAATAATTGATTAAGCATTAAGAAAATTTAAACAAAAAATAAAAAATGCCAACTTTATTTCTCCTGCCTCCTTTCCTTCGACTCTCTCTCTCTCCTTTTCGTTTTCTCTCTCTTCCTCTCCGTCGGTGTCTCCTTCGTCATTCGGCCCTCAGTCGACTACCGAAGCACCATGTTGAACTCCTAGTTCATTGTCCAAATGCAGGCGGAGTAACTCATCCTTGGGTCCTCCACAGGGCCCGATCTCCACTGTCTCAGTTCTCTTTCTCCCACCTTCGCTTCTCTTCTCTCTTTTCCTCATTAGAAAGAAGGAGTTGCAGTGCTGACCACCTTCGTCCCAATCTCTACTTCACCACACACAGCCTTCATGATTTCGTAATTAGTGCTGGCAATCGAGGTTTGCGATCTCCCTGATGAGGTTCGATCTCCCAGTGCAAGGTTTGTGAGCTACAGCAAAGCAAGGCAGATTGAGATCCATAATCACTGAGAGAGTTTTGTGCTGGCGAGAGAAAGGGGAAGAGAGAGAGAGAGAGTTGAAGGAGAGGCAAATCTAAAAAATTTGGTTATTTACATACAAAATAAAAAATTAGACTATCTATTATGTTGAGTTTTCAAAAAGATCATCCAACTTAATTTTCCTTTTTATGAACAAGTGCATGCCATTTTACTTTGAAGGCAATGAATGACGTGCGTTCCTAATTAACGACATGTCTTTAATCGCAAGCTAGAAAAAGAAATGCATTAATACAGTGCTACTGAACTAGAAGGTGGTGGCACTAGTAGTGGTAAGGCCATATTAATGTCGCCATCGTTTCATTATCAATATTATAATTCTTTTTTAAATGTTCATATATCATTGTTGGTAAATGGAAATTAAAAAAAATGTTCCTATAAATAGATATGATTTTATCATATGAAGTACTCTATAAATACCTGATGACTCTATAAAATAGAGATATTTTACCACTTGCTTATGTGTAAAAATTGGTTTATCCATGAAAATTTTGGTTGTTTTTCATTTGCTTTGATTTATTTTGATGTGTGCTTTGATTTTGATTTTGATTTTTTTTATAAATTTCGTGAAGTCGTTATTTAATTTTACTTTATTCTAACTTATCTTTTTCTAATAGTGTATCACATAAGTTTAAAATTAAATATTTTCAATTAGTTTACCTAGAGCATTTTATTTTGAAAATATTTAATTTTAGTAATTTGTTTTTGTACAATATCAAATTGAAGTGAAAAATTTATATGTTAGAAGTAGATCCCACCCTGTACCCACTGTAGCAAAATGTACGACTATTACAGCTATTGTAGTAAAGTGTGCAACTATTGTAGCTTTTATAACAAGTGTGCATCGACTATTGTACCAATTGTAGTTAGTTTGAAAAGTTTATGTTGTGTGCATTGATTACTGTAGTAAATTTGAAAAGTTTGTGTTGTATGTACATCGATTATTATAATAAGTTTGAAAAGTTTATGTGGAGACTACGTGAAATAGTTTAAAATTATGCTTATAAAAAGACATTTTGGGAGAAGCCTGAGGACATTGTAGATACACTATTTCTTTCTTATTTTTATCTTGCTTTCATTCTCATATTTTCTCTCTAGAATTTTGTGAGAATGTTTTGCAAGTTAAGCTGGAGCTTTTGAGTTAGGATAGAAATGATCTTATATGTATAGTGAGCTTGTTTGGGTTTTAATTCTCTAATAGTTTGTAAGTTTTATACATTTGAGTAAATAATTTTTTTTCATCTTATTTATTTCTCATATCAATGTATTTTATTTTTAATTTTTATATAAATTTAGTCAAGCTTTTTATATGTAATTATTGCTTAATACAATATACTGACAGATATTATTTTATGAGTAGTCTTTTACTGTAATATCTCTAAAGGTATATTGTCATTTTTAGATTTCTTATAAGATAATTTTTCTTAGTTCTTAATGTGAGAATTTTATTTATTTAAATATATTTTGATTCATAAGTTCATCAAATCTTATCTTCCAATTGAATTTTTAGGATGTAAAATTTTTAATTAAATCAATTAATAAATCAAAATCTAAATAGTTAAACAAAACATATAAGATTCTTGATATCTTACCATTTTTAATTATTAAAATTTTTCCATATTAAATTGTATTACTTTATTATATATTTTATAATTTCATTTCAAATCACAAAAGGTTTTTATTCTCTTTTCTTTTGTTTGTTTGACTGTTTATTTATATAATACTTTCTACTAATTTCTTTTATTTATTTTTATCATTTTTTCATTGGATCGAACATCTTCATCGTACAGCAATTTTGTCACAATTTGGAAGCAATCAACACCCCCACAATAATTTGCTTTTTCGAAGTTAGAGCAAATTACATGTATATCCTTATTCCTCTAGAAATATTTTTCTTCTTCTTCAACATATTATGATCAATACGCCTCAGCAGGAAGACGTGGGGTGAGAAGGACCTCAAGAGGGGTGGCTTTAAGGTTAGTCAGTCCGACAGTCTCACGCATATCAACCGGCTCATCCGACGTCGTTTTGATCTCAAACCCATGAAGCAAAGAAGCGAGAGCGAGCTGCATAACTCGAAGCGCAAACGACACTCCAGGGCACATTCTTCTACCGCTGCCAAACGGTATCAACTCAAAGTTCTGCCCTCTAACGTCGACGTTTTGGTGAGTCGTGAGAAACCTTTCGGGCCTAAACTCGCTTGGCTCATCCCACACTCTCGGATCCAAATGAAGCTTCGAGAGATTAAAAAGGAGACGTGTCCCTGCTGAAACGTCGTAGCCACCCACGGTGCAGTCTTCTGTGGACTCGTGTGGTATTGAGAGTGGTCCTGCTGGATATAAACGCAGTGTTTCTTTGATAACAGCTTGGAGATAAACCAGATTCTTCAAGTCTGACTCCTTCACTTGCCTGCCCATGCCAACGTGTTGGTCTAATTCTCGTTGGGCCTTCGTTAGGGCTTCTCGGTTGTTGAGAAGTAATGCGAGTGCCCATGTCATTGTCACCGTTGTGGTGTCGGTGCCGGCCAGAATAAGAGCCTGCAAATATACCCCCTCAAGCTTAAATGGTCAGTTATTTTATTTTATTTTCATATTAAAAAAGTCAACAATCATAACTATAATAGAAATATTTCGACTAGTCCTACTCAAATGATTGATTCCATTTTACTCCCATCACCACAAGTATAGTATCGCACTGGACATGGACCTCGAAGTGGGACTGAGTTTTGAAAGTGGCTCTTGCAGCTGTTAATGTTCGTGCATTTTTTCACAATTTATATCTAAGAGCGAATCAATTCAAGGAATCAGCTTCTTACAAAATGTATCTAAATTTCTTTAAATTAAGATGATGTGGGTCCCTATTATCTTAGAGCATTTCTAATGTAATACTAAATTATTGTGTCAATGGTATATTTTGGTATTTAACTAAAAAAGTACTCTCCAATTGAATATTATTTTTGATGTCAAATTTACCATACGTTAAATTTTATAACAAATTTACTGTAAGGTATAATCAATATCAAATTTAATATTTAATTCTTATTAACTGGTGTTTTCATTTTTTCATGTAATTTTCATTTTTGAATTATTTGAATACAAAATGTTTACTTTTATAAGTTCTAAAATATAATATTAATGACAAAAGGTTTGTATTATGTATTGAAATATAAAATAAGATAATATTATTTTTCAAAAAGCCTTTATAATAAATATCGTAGAAAATAAGATAATATTATTTTTTACAAAATTTTATAATAAATATTGTGTTGATATGCATAAATATATTAAAAATGATCTTATATTTGCATATTTTGCTAGAAATTTCAAACATGCATGCGTATGATTTTACCTGAATACTTTCACAATTTTTTCTTCTAACATGAGTCCTATTGATATATATATATATATACAGGATAACATGAAAATTCTCAAATTCTTATATACAATATAAGACATGCAGCACAATATCAGACAAGCTGCAAGTTGCTGGGGTCACTGGGTACGGAGGGGAACAGATGATGTGGATGTGATTGGTACTGTAACATATGCAATTAGTGCTAGTAAGCGGGGTATTAATAGACGACTTACCATCTGCTTAAAAGCAAATCTAGCAAGAGATAACATTGAAATAAAGAAGAGACCTATGAAAACCAATTAGACAATTGGCTTAATGGATGTACAAAGGAAAAAAAAAAAAATGCAAACAACTACAATATTCTAACTTTTACCCAGAGTTGTATTTGAACCTAGAATTTGAAATCTAGTTCTGTGAAAAAAAAAAAAAAAAAATCACAAAGAAGAGCACAGTCATATTTAGGAGTGGTAATGGATATGTATACTATGTAGCAAGCCGGTACCAAAATAACATGGGACATACCAGTGAAGTAGCTTTGTTGATTGTATCAGCATCATAACTGGAAATACCATATTTCGCCCCATATGAGTCGATAGCATCACGTCCATGAAATCTTGGTCGGCTTCCCCACATACCGATCTCTTCCGCTTATGCTCCTCAAGCCATCTTTGAGCTAACTGATCAAGCTCTTTAAAAGTCTTCTTCATGGCTCTCTCGTAGCCTCCCAAATCCAACCATCTCAGCCATGGAATCGCATCGGCCGCGACAAAAGTCCCCGTCAACTAAAAAAAATCCCTCAACGCCTTTCGACACCGATGATCATCACTAGCGATAGAGCTTGTCGCATCCAGATATCGCTTCCCCACGACCATCCTGAACATAACGTTCAGCGTTATATCCCCAAACCATTTCTTCATCTCTAATTCCACTCCAATAACATTGTTGTTCTTAACCCAAAGCTGGTATATCTCTTTCACGGCCATCTTCACCTCCGATGCTCGGACCTGACCGAGTACTTCGAGACGTTGGTTGGAGAGCAACTCAAGCGTGGCTGTCTTACGCACTTGGCGCCAGTAAGGACCGTAAGGGCTGAACCCAATTGCACCAGTATGCTTTTTGGACAGTTGGCAAAGACCTTGTCGTTTGTTGTGAGAAACTCTTTAGCGGTCTTCCAGATGCTTACCACCAGGGCTTTATGAAGTCAAATCCGTATGGTGAAGATTGGGCCGTACTCGTCGGCCATGCGTCCTAAGGTTATGTGGGGCGGTTGTGAGCCTGCTAGTAGGTGAAGGTGGCCGATGACTGGCCACGCGCCACCAGCTTCCGGTGGTGTTCTCCGGTAACCTCTTGGTTTCCATAAGAGATAATAGATAATTAAGAGTAAAGCAGGCAAAATGGTGGCTGTGGCAGGAACTATTGAGGGAAGATCATACTGAAGATTCATGGCTGGTGTACACTTTGCTGTGGTTAATTAAGAGGAGATGGCATGTATATGCGTATGGGCCGTTTTATATATATAGATATATAGAAGAACGTTAATTGGATGTGGTTTCACATGGGTACAATAAATGGTTACAAAATATTTTTCCATCCAACACTTTTACAGAGTATTTATGTTTTGCATCGGGATCAGTATAGCTGTTGTCACAAACACTATCCCTATTCCTTTCCATTCTAATTTTGCGGTCCTTGTTAGGCTATCCCTCGGCTCTCTCACCAATTAAACATTGACACATCATATCGAAATTTGACACTTAAGATAACAAAACAGTCGACAACAACAGAGCACTAACAAAAACCTTTCTTTTTTTTTCCTCTGTTTTCCTATGATGCTTTCTATCTAACCAAACAAACTGAGAAAACAAAATTGAATGCAGAAATGCAAACACATTTGAAATTCAAATAAACAAATTTACAACTCAGAGATGGTGGATTCCATTCTCAAAACGTTGGATTCACTCTTCACCATAGGAGACCATCGACAGATTATTTCGATCCACACTTCGTCTTCTTCATCTTCAAGAATTGAGAGACAAAATGTTATCTCTGATCAGCCTAGAAAACGCCGATGCTACAACCTAAAAGAACGAAAAAGAAAAAAAAAGCTCCTAAGGTTTGTTTCTTTTGGGTGCTTAATCACGTACATTAGTGAATAAGGGAAAAAAAAACAAAGGTTTATAAAAAATCCTTTCTTTTCTTATATAATACCTGAATCAGCTATATAACATATTTTTCAACCATTTGATCATCAGACCCAATCATTTTATCAATTAATCAATCAATTTGCTTTCTCTCTCAAAGTCTCACTCTTTCTCCCTCAAATTTGCATCGCCCCCAATTGGCGTTTCATCTCCACAAATCTATGCTCTCTTTGTTTCATCGAATTGCATCCCTTTTTCTCTCCTTTTTTTTTTTTTTTTTGCTGGATTATGCTTGTTTGATGCAGGTGTCAGAAAATTTTGAAAAAAAAAAAATAAAACAAATAGCAAAAAAGGGGGAAAAAAAAAACACTTCTGTTCGAACTCCGTTGTTGTTGACTATGTTGTTACTTCAGGTGGCAAATTGTGATAAGATGCCGATGTTTAAATGGTGAACTGGTGGGATGACTCCCCACCAATACCATTTTCTTTGTCACATCTTGCAAAGAAACAACTTTAATTGTTACTAGATTTCTAACTGAACAGTCAGTATATATATATATTTTCACACATATATATATCCATTCTTTTTATTTTTTGAAGAAGAAATATACATTCATATGAATGTTATTCTCAGCTTCATGTACCACCTTATTCTGGACGTCGAAAATGATAAATGTTATGATGTAGTTGAGGAAACTACTCGTAATAATAAATAAAAGAAAAAAATATGCAATCAATCTTGAGTCGCGTAAGCAAGATTTTATATATATTATCCAGGGTTATGATATCCAAACATATCTTTTCTGTGGAAATATTATTAAAGATCTCTCTTCACCATTGAGTCGACTGTTATACCTAGATCTAGTTGCATTATGTCTGTTCTATATTTTATACATACACACCTACGTAACATACTTCAACGTGTGAGCAAAAGAAAGCAGAAGAAAAAACATATATATATATAATAATAATAACTTTTTTTTTTGTTTTTTCTTTTTTGTGGGGTGGGGAAGGGGTGTCAAAGGGAGGCTAATATATATGCCGACTATGATAATTTTCAGGAAGAAATTAAAAACGTTACAGTACGGATAGCTTCCACCTTAATATTAGCACTCCAAGAAGATGACATGAGCTTCACCTTGATACATACAAATTACAGTACTACTCGATAAATACAAAACAGATGCTTGCAAATTAAAATACATAATTTGATATGTCGGA
Organism: Antiaris toxicaria; assembly: GCA_035233585.1. Taxonomy (NCBI): domain Eukaryota; kingdom Viridiplantae; phylum Streptophyta; class Magnoliopsida; order Rosales; family Moraceae; genus Antiaris; species Antiaris toxicaria. The sequence goes on along the minus strand of CP141160.1, from coordinate 24,051,358 downwards.
AGCGCTAAATAAGGTTTCAAGTCGTTACATACCTCTGTTTAAATATTCCGACATTTTGATGTGCAATCTCTATTTAGTACGCTTCAGTGGGAAGGCCAGGGGCGACGAGGACATCAAGTGAGGATGCTAAAAGGTTGGTGAGTCCGACAGTCTGACGCATGTGGATTGGCTCATCGAACAAAGCCGTAACTTCAAACCCATGAAGGAAAGAAGCAAGAACAAGCTGCATAACCTGAAGAGAAAACGATATTCCAGGGCAAATTCTCCTTCCGGTGCCAAATGGTATCATTTCGAAGCTCTGGCCTCTGACGTCGACATCTTTGTGAGTTGTTAGAAATCTTTTTGGCCTGAACTCCAACGGATCTGACCACACATTCGGGTCCCGGTGAAGCTTCGAAGCATTAACCAAGAGACGTGTGCCTGCTGGGATGTAGTAGCCGCCGACAGTGCAATCTTCTGATAATTCGTGAGGCGCTAAGAGTGGCGCGGCAGGGTACAGTCGCAATGTTTCTTTTATTACGGCTTGAAGATAGATAAGGCTCTTTATGTCTGATTCCCTCACTTGCCTCTCTCTGCCAACGTTCTCATCCAATTCTTGTTGAACTCTTCTTACAGCATCTCGGTTGTTCAGAAGCAAAGCCAGTGCCCATGTCATTGTGACTGATGTTGTATCAGTGCCACCTAAAATAAGAGACTGCATAGTGCCACACATGCCCACAACACAATCCAGATCATAAGTAGTAGTATAGATTTATAAATTTAAGGTGTAAATTATCAAAATTAAAAAAGCTCAAGGTGTAAATTGTAATTACACAATAAATTCAAATGATACGTGTGTAAAAAATTCTCTAAAAAAAAGAAAGACAGAAAAGTCAAGAGATTTGGTTACATCTATAATTTGATATGTAGTACTCCTTGTCCTTGTCTATACTTGAAAGAAAGTAATTGTAGTAAGAAGCAAGAAAAATGGAACTCTAATCCATGTTTTGGTTCATTTCATTTTAAATCTATTTTTAAAACTTTTTTTATGGTGCTTTACCTAAAAAAAAAAAAGAAATTATGAATATAATCCCTTTATTGCATGTATGTGTTTAGGATTTTTGTTTTTGAAATCACTTACAATTGTAGAATTCTAAACTATAGATAACAATTAAGAGATGTATTCTTTTCAATTTTTCAAAAAACTCCAAAATTTAAATTTTATCATAAGTTTGAACTTAAGCTAAACTTAAAATAGTAATGAAAACTAATTATACGCAATAGCTACGTACCAGACATGTAGCTTTGATAATAGTATCAGCACCATAACTTGAGATTTCTTCCGCACCATCAATAATGGAAAGCATCACGCCCATGAAATCTTGCAGGTTATCATCTAATTTATTATTATAACCTCCTTTCCCAGAATCTCTCTTAATTCGTTTATGCTCCTCTAGCCATGTTTCAAGCACTAGATCCAGCTCTTTCGCTGTCCTTTTCATGTCTCTATCATAACCCCCCAAATCCAACCACCTCAAATACGGAATCGCGTCGGCCACCACAAAAGTCCCTGTCAACTTGAAAAATTCCCTTATTGCCCTCTTGCACTGCTCATCGTCCTCCTTCTCCTCCACATATCGCTTCCCTACAATCATCCTCAGCGCGACGTTCAGCGTCAAGTCCCCGAACCACTTTTTCATGTCGACCTCAACTCTATTGCGGTTGTTCTTGTTCCATTTCTCGTATATGTCTCTTATGGCCGTCTTCACCTCCTCTTGTCGGACGTGGCTGACCATCTGAAGACGGTGGTTCGAGAGCAACTCTAGTGTAACGATCTTGCGCAGCTGACGCCAATAAGGCCCGTAAGGGCTGGACGCAAACATGGCGTAGTTGTAGGCCATGTGCTCCAGAGCCACCGCCTTTGGGCGGTTGGCGAAGACTATGTCGTTTGTGGTGAAGCACTCTTTAGCAATCTCCCAACTGCTAATGATTAGAGCTCTGTGAACTCCCAGCCTTATGGTGAAAATTGGTCCGTACTTGTCGGCCATGTCGGCCAGAATTAAGTGAGGCGGTTGTGTGCCTGCTAGCAGGTGAAGGTGGCCCATAACGGGCCATGCTCCTCCGGCTTCCGGGGGTAGTCTTAGGAAGGATTTTGGTTTGCGGAAGAGATAACAGAGGAACAACAGAATAGCCAATGATGTAATTGCTAATATTGCCGTGGTAGATGGATTAACTACGCAAGTAAGATAAAAGGCCATGGCTAGCAGTCTTTGTTGAGCCTGCAGACTTCTTAAGGATATATAATATGATATTATATAATAATCAAAATAGATTATGAAGTTGAAGGTGTCGGATTTGATATAGATATCTGTTATTTTGGACATGAATATGTATGCGATATTTAAAACATCGTCTTTCTTGGACTTGGGCTTGGGCTTGGGCTTGTACTAGCATTCTCCCTTAGAGCAGCCTGTAAAGTTTCTTTGATTCTTGATTTTGCAAGTTAAAAATTTTTTGTGGAGTGTATAATCCGTGTGTGTGTGTGTGTGTGTGTGTATGTATACATAAGAGGGACATTGTATCCCTTGATGGAAGAAAAATTACAAAAAGTAGCTTGCCCCTCAGATTATATATTCAATTTCCGTGGAAAAAAGTGTGTTATCATCTGACATCTAATTAACTCCTGTATTTGTTCCATCCCCCTACATAATAGTTAACACAAGTGATTATTGCACGATGTAAATTTGGCATCTCACGTGCACGTAGTGCAAATGCAATTGGCTTCTTGATAATAACTTCCTTTTGTAGCAAGAGCATCTCTAAGATAATGCCTAATCAATGTATCAATCGTAAATTTTAGCATTTAGATAAAAAAAAGTGTTATCTAATACATTTTATTTTTCATATTAAATTTATCATATATTAAATTTTGTGATAAATTTATTACAAGTTATAAACAATATCAAATTTTAATTTTTGATTATTATTAATTGTTATTTCATATAATTATTACAATAAACTTATTTTTTATTTATTTAAATACTAAAAGTTCATTTTTATAAATTCTAAAATATAGTAATGATAACAAAAAGTAGAAATTGTATTAGAAATAATAATATAATACATTGGAGTATAAAGTAAAACCATTTTTAATATATTTGTGTATACCAATACTATATTTGTTATAAAATAGTGTTAAAAATAACATTATTTTACTTTATACTCTAATGAATTATGCTATTTATATTTTTTATTGCCATTTATTGAGCTTTAGAAGTTGTAAAAGTAAACTTTTAGTGCTTAAATAAATAAAAAATAAAATTATTATAATATTTATATAAGGCAACAACCAATAATAATCAAAAATAAAATTTGACATTGCCTATACTTTATCATAAATTTGTCATAAAGTTCACCATATTGAAAAATTTAATATGAAAGATAACATTGTATTGAAAAATACTTTTTTCATCCAAATACCAAAATCTATCATTGATATATTAATTTAATATTATATTAGAGATTCTTATAATGCTATTTTTCATACTATTTTATAAAAAATATAGTAATATACAAAAACATTGGTGATAATTTTAAAAGTGATAATTTTTTTTTTGGTGAGAACTATAGGTTTGCTATAGACTGAATATTGACTTTGGATTGAGTCCTATTCCACTACAGTTTGAATATTATAGATTGAGGTACGGGACACCATTACTCCCTTTTTTATTCAGCAAAAAAAAAAAAAAAAAACCCAAATTCCTTTCTTACTAATAAGACACACACGCATTCGGATCTTGATTTAACTTCCAAAGAGAGAGTACTTTATGGTTCATTGTCATTTTACATATTTAGCTTCTTCACTAGTTGGAAATAAAATTTTTAGATTAGATTTGATTAATTTTTAAAAATTAGTTATAATTTTTATTAATTTTTCAGATAAAAAAATGAAGCAAAAATTGAGAGAAAAATTTTGAGTTGGAAATGATATACCAAATAAAACATTAGTGTGGTTTTAAAGTTTCATTCATAATATTATTATTTCTCCAGAAAACTATAAATTCCCATTTACCAATATACACAAGCATGAGATATTTACATCAAGCTGAAACTTATTTGAAACATAGCACCCACATCATTATAGAATAGACAATGATATTTTACTCATGTATAGGCTTCAGCTAAAAGGCGTGGAGTGAGGAGGACTTCCAGCAGGCTAGTCTTGGGGCTGCTCAGACCAGAACTCTCACTCATGTCAAGAGGTTCATCTGAAGGATTTTCGATATCAAATCCATGTAGCAAATTCCCCAAAGCAAGCTGCATCACTTGAAGAGCGAGTGTCACTCCTGGACACATTCTTCTACCACTTCCAAACGGTATCAATTCGAAATCCAGGCCCCTAACGTCAAAATCCTTGGCACTTGTAAGGAACCTTTCAGGCAGAAATCGGTTGGGGTCTGGCCATATGTTCGGGTCCCGTTGGATTTTGGAAGCATTGATGTAGAGACGTGTGCTGGCGGGTATGCGATAGCCGCCCACCGTGCAGTCTTCCATGGCCTCGTGCGGTAATAAGAGCGGTACGGGAGGGTAGAGACGCAGTGTTTCCTTGATGATGCACTGGAGGTAGGGAAGGTTCTTGATGTCTGATTCCTTCACTTGCCTCTCTTTTCCCACGTTAAGCTCTAGCTCATTTTGAGCCTTCTTTAGGATTTTACGGTTGTTGAGTAGCAATGTGAGAGCCCATGTTAGGGTTGTCGTTGCTGTGTCCGTGGCTCCCAAAGTGATAGACTGCAATATATGCGGTTCAGAATTGTTTATTAGTCATAAAACGAATCACTTTTCCCTATCTTTAAAAGATCTGAGAAATTATCTACAACAAAGTGACCATCACTGTGGGGGGGTTTTTGCTAGATAATAATGTTTGTCTTTTTCAGCACAATCAAGTATTTAAAGAAAGTTTTATGATAAGTATCAAAAAATGTCTTGCTAGTTTATTTTTGGATAATTTATCTACATCAAAATTTATTATGTCTATCTATTTTATTTTGATATGGTTTTAATTAAAGATAAATGTCCACACTTCAAAAACAATTATTATTATAAAGCTATAAATTTTTTTTTAGCATTTTGTAATTTTGATATGACTTGGTTTTATGTGTCAAAGTGAGTGGGTGAGCTGTCAAGTGGAGTGATCGGTTGTCTGTTATGATGTAGAATATTGTGTCCTTTCGTGATTGAGTGCCTATGTGTGATTAATTTGTTGGCTTTAATATTTATAATCAAGCTTGAGTAATTACCTACATCTTGTCATGTTCAAGAGCATAACAAAAGCTAAAGGAAACAGATAGTACTGGTCTAAAACTTTATCAGTTGGTAATTAATTTCAAATTATTTCTAAGGTTAATCTTCAAATCTCTTATTTTAAAATTTATTAACAAAAATACCAAATTCACATACCAGACATGTCCCTTTGTTTGCTCTGTCCGAACCATAAGTCGACCGAATCTCCTCGTACCGATCAAGAACAGAAAGCATTGTGCCCATCAAATCATTCTCATCTCCATTAACATTACTTAATCTCTTTTGCTTATGCTCTTCCAACCATCCTTCCGCAAAATCTTCCAACACTTCAGCCACTCGCTTCATAGCCTTCTCTTTCCCATCCAAATCAAACCATCTCAGAAACGGAAGAGCCTCCCCCACCGCAATATCCCCTGCCAGCTCGAAGAAATCCCTCAACGCCTTTCGACAATCGTTCTCGGCTTCCTTCTCCGCAGGTGTCACCCCGCGTCCCCTGATCGCCAACGGCTTCCCCACCAGCATTCTTAGTATCACGTTCGCATTTATGTCGCCGAACCACCTCTTCATCTCCGCTGTGTTGTGGTGATTGTTGTTATTGGTACATGAATCATGAAGCTCCTTAACTGCAGCCTTAACCTCGGATTCTCGAATGTGCTTGAGCATCTCGAGGCGGTTGTTGGAGAGGAGTTCCGATATGGAGATCATGCGGACTCGGCGCCAATAAGGGCCGTAGAGGCAGAACCCCAACATGGAGAAGTCGTGGCCCAGAACCTTAAGGGCTAGAGACGACTTTGGTCGGTTGGCGAAAACTTTGTCGTTGGTGGTTAGGCACTCTTTAGCCAAATCCCATCTGCTCACGACCAGAGCGCGGCAAACTCCGAGCTTGACCGTGAAGATGGGTCCGTACTCGTCAGCTATTTCTCCAAGAGTCATGTGGACAGGTTGAGGCTTTCTTAAGAGGAGAAGATGGCCGATTAGAGGCCATTTACCGCTTGGCTCGGGAGGTGCTAGCTTCTTTTCTGATGTGTTTCCGTGGGTGTAGTTCTTTGATATCCATCGCAGAGTGAGTAGGAAAATTGTGAGCAGAAAGGCAAAGACGGTGCATGGAGAAGAAGTTGAGTACTGTAAAATGGAAATCTCCATGGTTTGGAGTTGAATAACTCTCCCTAAAGTCAGCTATATTTGCTTAGGCTCTCGGAGTTATCAAATTGTGAAAGAAATGATAACATCAACCTCTCTTTGGTCAATCTCTCCATCACTTCCAGACTTCTTTTTATAACTTGAGTCAAGTTTTTCTCCTTGAGATTTTTAAAGGATTTGACCTTAACATCGTACTATTTTTTTCACATATATTAAATGAAAAATATATTGAAAAATTTATGGTAGAAATTATACTTTAATATTGATAAGTGTTATTATTTTAATTGAAGGAAGTTTTTTACTAGGTGTTGTAATAAATTCTTTAGTATGAACATTCATGTACTACGTCAGTGAATCGTTGAAAAGTTAGTCTGTATAAAAGAACAATATATAACTTCTTTTTTTTTTTTTCATTGTGGGTATTAAAGCTCCAAAATCCTTTTTTTTTTTTAAATGACTCATACAGAAGATTCTTGGTGCAGAGATTTGATGGATATCTTTTTTTTTTTTTCTTCCTTTCCCCTGAAAATTGTCTACTTCAATATAAAGAACAACGAAATAAAAAAAAAATTGGACGAATCAAAATTTCCCACTCATCAAATTGAAATATGACTTTTTTAAAAAATAAATAGAAAATTAAGGATTATGCAAGCAAGAAAGAAAGGTAAAACACAACCTAACAATTAATAAACCAAATGCGAAGAAAAAGAGGAGAATTATTATAACTCCCGGATTAGCTAGTCTCATGCAAGATTTGATGGTCACAAATAATATAAAGATCCACGTAGGTTTTACAAATCAATGTTGAAATGTCAAGGGGTAAATCTGTCTGGGGCGGGATTTTCCCTGATACGTGGGACCATTGGGAAGACTGAGGAAAGTGTGAATTCGAATTTGAAGAGGTCAAATCCATTTAATTGTGGACAGTAATGTGTATGTAAGTGAAGAATGACAGTGCTGTCATTTTTTTTAAATGCTTTGAAGAATCCGTAATATTAAACAGCATAATTAATAAAAGTTGATATTCTATTCCACAGCACAAGACTCATTTTTATTAATGTGTGACGTAGAATACCATCACTATTAATACTTTTTAGCATTATTCAGTTAATATATAGAGTGAAAACAGTCTTTTCAATCGGTCAATTTTGTGCTAATTGCTTGTGCAAACTAAAATAAACGAGTATCACGTTATCAGCGATTGTCAAAGTTGGCAAAGAGGTTAATCGTAGCCAACTAGCAATAGATGTAGGTTTTGACTTTTTCATTACATAAGGTTTTTTTTCCGTTTAAAGGTTATCAAGTGGCGTTAATGCATTATATGTTTTCAAATAATTAAAAGAGTAAGTCTAGATTTGAGAGATCCAAGCATTTTTTAAGGTGAAAACACGTTCAAGAAGTCTCCTTTACTATTTACATAATTAGAGTTTTATGAGAAAAATCAGCATTCTGTTGCTAATGTAAGTATACTTTATCATTCAAAAATAATAATATAGTGAGAAAAAATATTTTCTCATGAGATTGATTAAAATTGAATTAACTCTAATATTATTTGAACAAATTAAAAGAGAGATTGTTTTAGAAAGTAAATTAATTAAATTAAAACTAAATAAAACCAAACTCAAAATTTAACAAAGAGAAATTAAGATGTTAAACCTTTAGGATTTATGATTTCACCGTAACCAATCCGCCTTGAAAACTCATTCTCAAATGCCTGATTTATCCTCTTAGTTGATAGTCGAAAAACCTTAATTCATTGACTACCCCTCTTGAGGTCTAACAAAAATATCTTTATAAGTAAACCCATTATATTCCTATGTGAATTAAAACTTATAAAAATTCATTAAAATTTATGGTTCTCATATAGCGACTACACAAGTCATGAAGGTATATTTCTATCCCTCATGTAACCTATAACATTTAACACGATAAACTAATCACGTAAATCTCCTTTCGATCTCATTATGATTAACCTATCAACTAAATAAGAACCAATTATTTAGAAGTATTAAGAACAATGAAGAACACTCAACCATGAAAAATAAATCAACAACTTAATTTAACAAAATAATCAAGACTTCATAGTTAGGCTACATCATAGCCTTAGAAATTAAAATTAGCTCATGCTAAAACAAAATAAAACCATGAACATCGTTCCAAACATCAAGAGAAGGGAAAGAACAATTGATTGGAAATGAATTAAAGCTACTTCATTTTCAGATTTTGCCATTTCTTCACCTCCGTACCGAGTGCTTTCCATTTCGTTCTCTATTCTCTATTTGCCAAAAAATGTCCTAAACAAACCCCAAAAACTCCTATTTATAGGTCTTGAGTCAAAAAGGGTATTTTTAGAACAAAGATCGCACTTAAAAATTGAAAATCACAATCTAGCACTATCAGCTTTTGGGTGCCGCGACGCTCTTTTTTCTTCAAAGAATCTGAACTGACATTGAGTTGGTGTCATGGCCTTGCTTTTCTGGCATTGCGGCACCCAGAGTCTGCTCCCCTGGGATTTGTTTCAGCATTGTGGTGCTGACTTTTCACAGCGGCGGCGGTGCTCAGAATCTACTCGAGAGGTTTCTGAGCGCTATGTGGCGGTTTTAGAGTTGCAGCTTCTGAGAATCATGGCCATGGCACTTACTCTTTATCTTTCTCACATTTTTTTAGCATTTTTCTCTCGTTTTCTCTTGAGTTCAACCATAAGTACCTAACTTCCTTAATCTGTAAATTAAGATAAAATACAACTCCAATATGATCAAACATCTCTAAAACCAACAAAATGATCATATTTTATGTGTACTTGCATAAATTTCCGAATGGTAGAGTTTCTTTATGAAAAAGGTTTGAGATATTTAGAGTATTAAACACAACAAATAATATAATAAATTTATTTATAAATTATACGACAGGGATTTATTTCTATTATGTCATGGAATTTATTTTCTATTAGTATTTGATGTTAAATATCACTAATATTTTTAACATTATTTTTTTTGTTTATACGTATAAAAAAAAAAAAGAAGGAAAGTTTATGTTACAGCATGCTGCATCCAGAAATTACAATTACAAGTGAGTCGAATTCTGCCCTTCCAACCCCATCCCAATGCTATTGGGCAAAAGGATCTACAAATAAATACCGTAAACGATAAATATATACAAATCATGTTCCTAAAGAATTTTTGAACCGGTCTATATATGAGAGAAAGGGAAGGCTAAAGCAAGTGAACGACAACTATTAACAAAATTTCAACTCTAATTAATAGACGAATTACAATCGTATTGAAGATATTATTTTTTATATTAGGATTTCCATTATTTTTTAGTTAATAGTAAGTTTGCCCATGAACACTCAAATCATGTGTTGTGAGGTTCGTTGAGATTCCTTTTGATGACTGCTGGATTTTTTATTTTTATTTTTTGTACAAATGATGACTTATAGACCTGATTCGTTTGTTTTGCTTGTGGTACTTAAAATACTGAAATTAATGTAGTACACGCATATGAAACAATAAATATATTTTTTAATGCAATTATATGATTCTACGACAAAAAATAATAATAATAATAATATTGGACTACTAAGAAAATATGTTAATTTTGACACGTAAATATTTTTATAAAATACTGAGAATAATATACCTAAGTTACACTTGAAAGGTACTGATCAACTTTACTGATAACTCCTGTTATATGCCTAACTGATTGGACATAATCAAGAATATTATAATCTAAAGTCTAGCTGCCAACAAACAGTTTTATCCAGTTTTAATTGCTGCACGATCTTGAAGAAATACATCAATTTGCTACCATAAGTTATACAGTCGTGGTTCTAAATTTGGTTTTTGTTGTGTTTCTGTGGGCTTAGCTCTTTGATAAAGATGCGCCGTAGGGAAGAAGAAGTTAAATATTGTGAAAGAGGCAAGTCGACCATGGTTAGGAAATGTAGGAATTTCCCACTTCTAGTTCATGATCATTCGTATTGGCCCCTTATTATGTTTTATTATTATTTTTTTAATTGTAGTCCCTTATGTGACGGGCGGAGATGCGGAACCAGAAATAAATTACATGTGTGCAAATTTTTTTTAATAAAAATAAGTAATATCAATATATAAAAATTAAAATTGTGAAGTTTTAAAGAGAATTATTTAAAATCTAGGCTTTTTGTGGTCTTGGTTTTTTTTTCTAACATCATATTTCATATATTTCATATATATTAGCTGTAATGTCAACTTTTACATAGTAATTTATATTATATATAAGTTGTATTTTTTATTAATATTATAAAATTTTAAAGAATTATCATATTAATTAAAATAAAAATATTACTCCTATCAATAAAACTATCATAAAAATTGATATTGAAAAATTATTATTATAAATAATGTCCCTAACATTATTTATACATAAGATTTTATAATATATTTTTTAAAAAAACTAATAATAACCTAATATAATGCATATCCATAAGCAAATCTATGCGTTGTTAACGCATGAAGATCTTATTTATTTTATTTTTTTTCAAAATTTCCACATGTCTTCCAGCTAGAAGACGTCAACAACCAGAAAAATTCTAGAGCCAGCATTTAAAATTTCTGTCTGTATCATGACAGCTACCTATTCAACCTGATAAAGTTGGCCCAAATCGTTAAAAAAAAAAAAAAAGAAAAAAAAAAGCGCGTTGTGAAAAATTATAAATACACTGTATCATTAACAAATAATAAAATAATTAATAAATTATCATTTTCATGATTATTGTTACTCTTTAAGTATTGATATTATATTAATGTTAATTTTATTTAAATGGTAAAAAAACTAGAGTAAAGACAAATACAAAATTAAATACGAGAAAATCAATAAAAAAAGTTTTAGAATTTTTAATTTTATTGAATTAATTATATTTAAATTTTTTAACTTAATTAACTAATATCTATTTTTTATATTATCATCGAATCTCATTAATATAATTATTAATCTTTTATAAATATTAATAAATCATTATAATAAATCAGTTATCACTTGTTAATCTCAGACTCTAAACTTATTATAATTTATTAAGAATAAGAAATTCATAATATTATCCAAGTTTTATAATAATTTTCAACTTATGACAATCTAAATAAAGTCACCTAATAAGTGATTAGACTTATATAAATATTAAGTATAAAATAAAATATTAAATATAAAATTATAATAAATACCAATCAAATAAATTAGAAAAATTCAAATATTTATAATCTGATTAGATAATCAAAAAAAAAGAAAAACTATAACTGAAATAAAATCTTAAAATATTAAAATACAAAACCTAAAATATTTTTTCTTTCATTTTTTCCGTCATCTAGCCTTTTTCTAAAAATTGTAGCCAAAGGATTCCTTGGCACAGAGCCCTAGGCTTCTTTTTATAAGCCTTCAATCTCTACATAACATCTGCCTTTTTGACAATCAAAAATTTCCTTTCGGGCTTTCTTGAACTATTTGTGTTACGTTTTTTCATGCATTCTACTCATTAAAAAAAAAACACTATAAACATATTATTGCATGTTCTTTGACAACGTCCGACATTGCTACAATGTTAAATAATAATAATAATAAAATAAAAAGACTAGCAATACCCCGCGCAAGGATGACACAAGTTGAGAACCATAAATTATTATGTACTTGTAAAAGTACTTTAAATTATTTTTTTCTTTAATAGCAGCCACACAGTTCTTATTCATCATCGCTATTAAAATTTACAACCTATCGAGCCAGCGACTTAGCCATATGATTGAATATGCCCTGCATTTTTAAGCGTGATGGAGTACTCCATCGGAAAGGCGTGGAATGAGAGGTACATCAAGGCGACCAGACTTGAGGTTTGTTATTCCAGAACTCTCACTCACGTCGAGTGACTAATTTGATGGGATTGAAATTTCAAAACCATGTAGCAAATTTTCCAAAATAAGGCGCATTACTTGAAGCGCCAGCGTCACTCCGGGACACATTGTTCCACCATTTCCGAACGGTATCAATTCAAAATTCTGGCCCCCTAATGTCACAATTCCTGGCACTAGTAAGGAATCTTTCAGGCAGAAATTTGTCAGGATCGGGCCACTCCTGCGGGTCTCTTTAAATCTTGGAGACATTGATGAGCACCCGTGTGCCCACGGGTATTTGGTAGCCGCCGACATTGCAGTCTTCCATGGATTCGTGCGGTGTTGAGAGCGGTCCGGCGGGGTAGAGGCACAGTGTTTCCATGATGCTGGATTGGAGATAAGGAGGGTTATTGATATCCGATTCTTTCACTTGCCGTTCTCTTCCCACATCAAAATATAAGTCGTTTTGAGCCTTTTTTAGCACTTCCCTGCTGCTGAGTAACAATGCGAGAGCCCATGTTAGGGTAATCGTTGTGATGTCTTTGGCTCCCAAAGTGAGAGCCTGCCATGTGTTGAGAAAATTTTTTTTAATAAATATTACAAAACATTGTACGGTGCAACTCTTAAATTTGAATTCAATTTTGTTCTTTGATCAAGAAGTAAATACAAAATGATCACCTATCAACTCAAATGATACGTTTTTTCTTTTCTTAACTAGGATGCATTTGGATCGCAGGCTTGACTTATAAATTTTTAGTTTCGTTTAAAATAAGATGAATTAAACTTTTGAATTGGAAATTTAGAATAAAGGTTATAGTTAAGCGTTTAAGTAAAAATGTCAGGTGCAAGATTTTCTTGAAAAATGGTGCTAGACTAAAATGGAAAGCTAGAACTAAGCTTGAGAAAGAAATTTAAGTTTCAATATTAAAAAGTTCAAACCTGGATACTAAACAAGCCATTATTATTATTATTATTATTATTGAAAGGAATTTTTTTTAGTAATGCTTGAAATCTTGTAATTGGGCAAAAATTAAGAAATTATGTAAAAGGGGAATCCAGAAAGGAAAAGGAGAAACATACCAAACATATATATAACTTTATTTGTTTTATCCGAACCATAAGTCGCGAGAATCTCTTCATATTGATCAAGAACAGAGAGCATTGTGCACAAAATGTCTTTCCCAGCCTGATGATCATCTCTGGAACTTCTCTCTCGCTTGTTTGCGCCAAATCGTCTAACACTTCCGCTGTCTGCTTCAATGCCTTCTCTTTCTCATCCAAATCAAACAATCACAAGAACGGGAGAACCTCCGCAACCGGCAAATCCCGGAGAGTGTGAACAAATCCCTCGTAGCCTTCAGGCACCGTTCATTCTTGGCAGTACTCTTTACCGCGGGCGACTCACTTCCGCGGACTGGCAAAGGCTTCCCTACTAATATCCTTAATATCACGTTCACATTTATGTCACAAAACCATCTCTTCATATCTATGCATGCTTCGCTTTTGTAGTTTTTGATCCATAGATCATGAACGTCTTTCACAGCCGAACTCACCCTGGATTCTCGAATGTGCTTGAGCATTTCGAGGTGGTTGTTGGCAAGAAGCTTGGTGGTGACGATCTGCGGACTTGGAGCCAATAAGGGCCGTAGGGGCTGATAAATGAGTTTTATACTCACTTATTAGATGCCGGTTAAGCTTAATATTTGTTAGTTTTCGGGGTGTTTTGTTGGTTTGATATGTGTTTTCGTGTATTTTGTGTTTTGTTATTTTTATAGGTAATGGTGAATCATGGTACTAAAATGGCTATTAAATAGTGAAAAAGAAGAAAAGAAGCAATCGGACGTGATTGGAATTGAAAATCGAGACAAAAAGACTCAAATATAACATTAAGCAGCACAAGCGCCAGGCGCTTGAAAGCCAACGCCAAGCGCTCATACAACTCACAAAATACGGAGAAGGGCCGAGAGTTCAGCGCCCCGGCGCTCATCAGGAAGCGCCTGGCGCTTCGTCAAAATAGCGTCGAGCGCCTGGCGCTCATAAGACAGCGCCTGGCGCTGTGAGTCGGTCGAATCAAATTTTAAAAGCCCAAAACGGAAAAAAATCGGTTCATTCGACTTCAAATCACTCAAGGTTATAAATAGGACAATATAGAGCAAATTTATTCATTCTTTGGACGGCTCAAAACCTAGAGGGAGAGAGAACAAGGTGTGAAGAAGAAGATGGCTCCTGGCAACAGAATTCGGATTCTAAAATCCAATTTTCCTCTTTCTTCTTCTTTGATTATGTTTAGATCAACCATGATTATTTTTAGTTTGTTAGGATGAACTAAATTTTCTTTTCCTAGGTTTGGGATGGAACCCTAACATGAATTTTAGATGTTAAATTTCTTTATTCTTTATTAATGCCTATTCATGATTATTCATTCTATCTTGTGTTTAATGCTTTTTCTTAGATTGGCCATCTTTGAGAATGATATAGGAATGCTTATAATATCGACAGAGTTATTTGTGTTCATACTATAGATAGAATGACATATGTGATTATAGGATAGACATATACCTATGTTCATGTGCAATCATATGAGAACTTGATCTTAATGAATTTCTTGAATTCAATTCACATAGACATATAGTGGGTTGGGTAAAAGAGGCATTTTTGCATGACCATCAACAGAGACTGTAAAGACATGCGTGTTCTTGATTGATAATCATTTAGGAAAATTAATTAGGAAAAAGAAGGGATTTGCATCTAAAGGGATTGTTAGTGGGAAATCACAAATCTAGGTTATTCAATCTTTAATAGTTCTTCCATATTAATTCAGTTTAATTTCAATTCTGCTTTAATTAAATTTGTTGTTATTTTCATTCATATTTTTAGTCAAGTATTGAAAAATCGTCTTTTGTTTGTTTGGATAGAATTAAGATAAATTAGATAGGTAATTAGCAATTAAGGGTAATTTAGTCTCCGTGGGAACGATAGTTACTCACATCTTTACTACTTGTGCGATACGTGCACTTGCGTGTGTAAAATTATCAATAGGAGCTGAACCCCAACATAGCGAGATCGTAGCCCAAAATCTCAAAAACGAGGGATGACTTTGGTCGACTGGCGAAAACATTGTCGTTGGTGGCTAGGCATTCTTTAGCCAAATCCCACTTATTCACAACCAGAATACGGTGAACTTCAAGCATAATTGTGAAGAGTGGTCCATACTCATCGGCGATGTTCCCAGCGTTACGTGGACGGGTTGTGGCTTTCTTAAGAGGAGAAGATGGCCAATGAGAGGCCATGAACCACTTGGTTCCGGAGGTGCTAGCTTCTTTTCTGCTGTGTTTCTGTGCGCGTAGTTCTTTGATATCCATCGCAGAGAGAGGAGAAATATTATGAGCAGAATGGTAAAAATGGAGTGGGAATATTAAGAATTAGAGTAGTATTGTGTAAGATCCAAGTCCATGGTTAGGAAATATTGGAGTTTCCCTCTTGAAATTAAACTAGTATTTTATGATCCTCGGACTTGTGCATTGGAGACCCAAAGTGTGTATTAGGTCGAGGACGATATGGTTGGCAATGAACACACGATGTGAAGGGACGCTTATACGATATGAGATTTTTTTTTTTTTTTAAGATTCTATTTATCACTTGTACACATTAAGTTGGTGGATCTAATTAGTTTGTTGTATCTAGGCTGTGTTTTGTAGTGTTGGTTTGATTGAGAGGTAAAAATATTTTTTGTGACTTGAAATAATGTAGCCCCCTTTTTTTTCTTGTGACTTGTGAGTTGGAAAAAAAAAGGTTTAATTTGAAAGAGCATGCAAAAGTGTACAGAATACTTTTATAGAGTTTTAGGGAGAAAAAAGGACTAACTAAAAATACTGTACCGGAATTTCATTTAACTTAAGGCACTTATGAATTATATATTTTGATTTTAATTCGTAAAAATATAACAATATTTATTGTATTTTTATCAAAAACATATAATCATACGTACGAATAATAGAATATACACTATTTATAAAAGTATATGACCTTATTTGGAAATTGGATCTGAACTCAAAAATTTAAGTTGAATTTTATTTTTTTCTGAAAAATTAATAAAAATTATAATTAAGTCAATTAATTTAAATCTAAAAATTTCATGTTACTCCAGACTTAACACATAAACCAAATAAGCCCATATATCTATACACACACACCATTAAAAAAATCTATGGGGCATGAGAAGATCATCTTATTTCTCCCAATATCCACATGTCTTCTAGCTACGTTGTAATAGCCATTAATAATCATACAGCACTCTCATTCGAAATTTTCCACACATTTTTACAATGGTGGTGTTACATACATAAAAAATGAGGCGGTAACACAACATATACACATATGGTGTCCTTTACAGAAGTACTTTATATATTTGAATGTCTTTGTTTTATTCTGCTTTCTTTTACACATGCACTATATACACACATACATCATTATCAAATAGACGTTCTTTATCCCACTAAAATAAAGTAATAACTGTCCCTATATTGCATATTTTAGTACATTCTAATATCATCACCTATTTTACTCATAAAGCTCAGCAGGAAGGCGAGGCTTGATGACAACTTTCAGCGGAGTTGCCTTAAGATTGGTCAGTCCAAAGCTTTCCGTCATATCAATCGGAGCATCTAAAGGCGTGGCGATTTCGAACGCTTGTAGAAAACTAGCCAACGTGAACTGCACCATCTGGAGTGCAAAAGATGTGCCAGGACATGCCCTTCTGCCGCTACCAAACGGAATCAGCTCAAAATGCTGACCTCTAATATCTACATCTTTGTTGGTGGTGAGAAACCTCTCGGGCTCGAACACAAAAGGGTCGGGCCACGAGATCGGGTCGGTTTGAATCTTCCAGAGGTTTGTGATCAGCCGAGTCCCGGCGGCGACGTGGTAGCCGCCTACGGTGCAGTCCTTAAGGAAGACATGTGGGGCTGAGAGTGGCGCGGCGGGGTATAAGCGGAGGGTCTCTTTGACTATGGCTTGGATGTATACCAGCTTGCTCATGTCGAACTCGTTCACGAAGCCGTTCTTGCCCACGTTGCAGTCGAGCTCGTCCTGAGCCTTTTGCAGCACGTGGCGATTGTTCAGCAACAGAGATAACGCCCATGTTAGGGTTACTGTGGTGGTGTCGCTTCCTCCTGCAATTAAGTTCTGCGAGTTCAGTTCAGTTATTATTTTTATTATTATTTTGTTGATATTTATATTCTCTCAATTCTCAAATAACTGCAACGGCTTGGATGCATTAAAATGAATAGATCAACAAATATTGACACGTGAAAAAATCGTATTTTCTTTTTATACATGTTGTCACTTGGAATTATATTTGTAGTTGTGGTTGAATTTTCCTTCGAAAACCCAAAATGCAAATAAGCCTCAAGTGGTTATATTTCTTAATCTATACACACACACACACACAGAGTATCACGTTCTTTTACTCATTAATCTTGTTGAAAACATAATTGACATTTGAACATATATAAAAATTCCAACGACAGAGTTTTTTTTAAAGTAATAAATAAAGAAAGAAAGATGTGAAACTAAAGCCTCCACTTAAATTAATTTAATAAATAGAAAAAGAACTAAATAGATTAAATCAGAATTCAGTGTCATTAGTAAAAATTTCACGGATATTAGTGCCATAATATAAAAATTATCCAAAGAAAAAAGCAGAGATAACAAAATTGCGTACCAAAATTGTGGCCTTATTGATTGTGTCAGCATCAAAACCCCCAATATCTGCACCATGAAGTAATGAAAGCATCGCATCCATGAAGTCATGTTCCTTTTTTATCTCTTCATCATTCAGTAATGCTCTCTTCCGCTTATGTTCTTCTAGCCATTCACCAACAATACCATCCAATTCCTTTGCAGTTTTCTTCATGGCCTTCTCATAGCCGCCTAAATCCAGCCATCTAAGACAAGGAATGGCATCCCCCGGAACGAACAGCCCGACAAGATTGAAGAACTCCTTTATTTCCTTCTGAATCAATTGTGCTTTCTTCACATCATCACCATCATTTTCATCAGCGGAGTAACGCTTCCCGGCAACCATTCTGAGAATCACGTTGAGAGTCAAGTCCGAAAACCATTGCTTCATCTCCACCGATACCAGGCCCGAATTAGGATCATCACTGTTCCACTTGCTGGTCCAATGTTTGTGTAGCTCTCTCAAGAAAGTGAACACTTCAGAGATTCGAATTTGTTTGAGCAGCTCAAGCCGGTGGTTCGATAGCAACTCGACTGTGGCTATCTTGCGAATCTCGCGCCAAAAGGGTCCATGAGGTGCAAAACCAAACATGGCGTAGTTGTAGCCTATGTGCTTCGCTGCTAGCAAATCTGGACGTGAGGCTAAGGCCAAGTCATTGGTGGTAAAGCATTCCTTGGCCATCTCGGAACTACTCACTACCAAACCTCGATGAGCTCCTATCCGGATAGCGAAGATCGGTCCATATCTGTCAGCCATGGCGCCCAAAGTTTTGTGGGAAGGCTTAGGTCCTTTCAACAAGGAAAGGTGACCAAATATTGGCCAACCTCCCAAGGCTTGAGGGGGTGTTTTGCCCTTGCCAACTCCTCCCCACATTCGTGATATGCAATAACTCACAAAGACTATAGCACATAATATTAGTAAAGAAGCCATTTTGCTAAATAGTTTGGTACAAACTTAGGCCTTGAAAGATGAAGCTAAATGTCTGTGACTATAAATAGAGAATTGAGCGGTGGCAATCGTTATCAGCAAGCCTCGGCATATATGGGAGTGGATTAATGGAGGGTACAGTTGGCTGTTGATGATGAAATTAGAGCCGGTTTGATAACATAATCTAGCTTAATCTAGTTTTTAAGCTACATTATATTGTATAGAATTTGGACCAATTTAGCTTAATTTAATCTAGTTTAAAATCAATCATTTTTTTTTTAAGTTAAATTAAACCAATCTAACTTAAAAACAAACTTTTTTTTTAAGTTATACAGTATTTCATAATTTAAAACAAGTTTTTTTTTTTTGTCTTTTTTTTTGTTCAATACATATTCAGATTCAGATAATAGGGGTGAAATAGGTTGGAGCAAAATTTTTTTTGTTTGATTTTTTTTTTTAAATTCAAACTAAACTATATACAAAATTGACAATCTAGCTTAATTTTTAAGTTAAGTTAAATCACAAACCATCTGATCTAACTTTTAAATTAAATCACAAAATGGTCGTTCTAATTTAAAAGTTAAATTAAATTACAAACGTCTGATTTAACTTAATTTTTAAATTATATTAGACTACATAGCGTATCCAAACGGGCTCATAGAGCTTATCTTTAGTGATTATATTTATGTAAGTTTGGTGTAGGATACAGAAAATTATATAAAGCCTTATTGAATTTATTGGATATATATGTCTTGTTTAGTATTAGGGTGATCCAACGTGACAGAAAAAACAAAATATATAATTCAATAAATGTGATAAAATGAAAAGTAATCTCATCTTTTTTAGTGAGATATTTTAACACTCACTTGCAAGATGTTAGTTTATACTCAGTTTTCTGAAAGAAACCTCTAAATAATAAGTTTGGTGTTGGATATGGAAAATAATATAACGCCTTATAGAATTTATTGTATACGTCTTGTTTAGCCTTACGATGATCCAACATGAGGGAGAGAAGAAAATTCCTATTTAGAATTGATCTGAATATAATTCAATATATATGATAAAATGAAAAGTACTTTGATCTTTTTAAGTGAGATAATTTGACACTTGCTTTCAAGATGTGAGTTTAAACACAATTTTCTAGAAAGCAGCCTCTAAATAATAACTTTGGTTCTCTTTTTTTTTTTTTTTTTTCTTTGTTTGGGACTGGTTTTGTTTCTCTCTTTTTACAAACATTATTGTTTTTTTTTTAATTAGTAATATTGAACGAGGGATTTGATAAAAGATAGACTTATTAATAACAAATAATCAAAATATGTCAGTATATTTTTTGATATCAATTCTTTTCCTCCATTTAATTCATCGATTGGAGATGATATTCTTAAATTAAAGTTGATTAATTTTTTAAAAGTAAGTTATAATTTTTATTAACTTAAAAAAAATGATAAAAACTAACTTTAAATTTTGAATTAAAGATTAAAAACTAAATAAAACTTATATTTAAAACAAATTTAAAAAAAAAAAAGCAAGATAAGAGGAATTTTCAACAAAAATATGTGTGTGTGTGTGTGTGAGAGAGGAAATCGACAATAGATTAGATAAGAACAAAATACGAACTTGATGGAGTTGTAGTGGAACCCACACGTGGGCTCATGCTCAGGCAGAAAGTATAGCCTTGCAGCCGAAGACTTATCCTCTTTTCTGAAAGGAGCACTTCGTCCCGATTCAGGCTCTAACTTCAGTGGTAGAGAGAAAGACGCATGCGAGGTTTGACAAGAACATAAAGTGGAGTAGGCTTGATATTTGTGAGTCCGAAGCTGGCTGTCATATCGGCCGGACCATCGGTGAAAATATTAAATGCTTGCAACAAGCTAGCTGTCACTAAGTGGACCATGTGGACGCCATAATTGATCCCAGGGAATGACCTTCTTCCGCTTCCAAAAGGGGTAAGCTTAAAATGCTTGCCCTTCACGTCAACGTCCTTGTGTTCATTGGTGAGAATTTTCTTTGGATTGAACTCCAGCGAGTCGTGGGACCATGTCCGGGGGTCCGTTTGGATCTTCCAAATGTTTGTGATTAATCAGGTTCCTTTAGCCACATGGTAGCCTCCTATGGTGCAGTCCTTGGAGAATTCTCTTGGCCCTGAGAGTGGTGCAGCGGGACACAACCTTAGCGTCTCTTTCACAACTGCATAAAGATACACCAAATTGTTGATGTCCGATTCGTTTACTAGTCCTTCCTTACCAACGTGGAGATCCAATTCAGCTTGGATCTTCTTCCGGACATTTCTATTATTTAGCACCAAACAAGCGTCCAAATTGTTGCTACTGTACTGGTATCAGTTCCCGATGTAATTAGAGCCTGTAAAACAAAATAGTAACTTAGACATTCAACCAAAAATATGTTTAACGAAGCATAGTTTTGCTTAGTTTTTTAAATTTATGAAATTAGTTTTTTTATTATTTTACAAAAAATAAAAAAACTCATGATAGAAATTGTAATTTCACCTTATCAGTACAAATTGTTATTTTAGTCATTATATTAACTATTTTTAACGATACATAATCTATGACTAAAAGCAATTTGCGTGTCATGCTGTACATCAAACAAGGTGAAAAGATTATCCAATTACCAAAACAGTTGTATCAATTCCTTGAGAAAAAGGCTAAATGTCTAGAGAATTTTGTCTGGGTATTTAATTAAAAGAGATGTCCACCGTTGGCGGTGGATCTCTTTTCTAAGTCTCCCTACTAGCTCCCTACTAGCTAGAGTTCAAATTCACACTTTCTCATTTTTTAGATTCAACCTTAAAAGTGACTTTTTCTATACAAATTATGAACTTGTAGACCACGTAACCGGGTTTCATGAGAGATTAATAAATAAAAAATTACATATATTATAGGTCATTTTATTACCTGATTTGTAATAAATAATATAATTTTAAACTATTAATATTGTTGTACGTGTGGTTTCATTAGATTTCCTAATGGACTATAGACGGAGTTGTGAAAATATGACCGATTTCATTTTTTTTTTAAGGGAAAAAAAAAAACTTAAAGAAATGAAAGGGCAAGGAAAAGAAAAAAGTTACCATGCGTTTAGCTTTGTTGAAATAATCGGCATCATAACCAGCAAGATGATCGGTACTGGACTCAAGGATCGAAAGCATGACATCCATGAAGTCTTTCTCTCCATAAAAGTTATCAGAATCCCTTCTCTGCCGATGTTCCTCTAATTATTCCTCAGCAGTAACCTCAATTTCCTTTTGCGTTTTCTTCATGGCCTTCTCATGTCCACCAGAATGCAACCACCTAAGGATAGGAATGGCGTCCCCAACCAAAAACAAGCCCGTCAAGCGAAAGAACTCCCTCATTGCCCTCTGGCACCGCCGCGCCTCTTTCTCATCCCTCGTATCTGAACTGGAATACCTCTTCCCAGCGACTGCTCTAAGGCTCACAGTCAGATTTATGTTCCCAATCCACTTCTTCATCTCTATCATCACTTGGTCCAAGCCTCTTTCTCTTCTCGTCCACACCTGGTAGATATCTTTCACAAAGCTCTCAACCTCGGACTCTCGAACGTGCCTGAGTTGTTCTAGCCGTTTGTTTGAGAAGAATTCCGAGCCTGTTATCTTGTGTATTTTTTGCCAGAAAGGGCCGTACGGGGAAAAATTAAAGCTGACAAAGTTCCAGCCTAAGATCTCAGCTCCGATGAGCTTGGGACGTGTAGAAACGGCCAAATCGTGGGTTGTGAAGCACTCTTTTGCGATTTCCCAGCTACTTATTACCAAAGTTGGATAAACACCCAAACGGGTTGTGAAGATTGGGCCGTATTTATCAGCCAAGTTTGCCAAAGTTATGTGGGGAAGTTGAGACCCAGCTCCTAGTAGATGGAGATGGTTGATTATAGGTCATCTGCCAGCTGCTTCAGGCGGTAATATTTTTGTCTTGTTTTTTATACGTCTCCTAATTTGGAGTAAGTAGAGAAACAATAGTACAATGATCGAAGAAACCAGCTATGGCAGTCATGTTGTCTAGATGACAGAGTTCAAACTCCATTGTTGTTCCATTGTTGTTGACTAACGGAGTTGTAAATGGAAATGATGATGATGATGATGATGATCAGTTATCTTTTTGAATAAAACTTAGCAAAATAGAGGGTACTGTGTTTGATTAGTTTCTTTTTGGTGTCCTTTTTTATTTTTCCTATGTAAAAGTCCGGAGAAAAGTGATCAATATTAGAATACCCTCCTGACTGTGATCAAAGCGATCTCGTAAATATTAATAAGAATGTTCGATTTAATGTCTATATTAGTTTTAGTTAATTCCTTGATGAGAAGCTGAACACTCCAACACCTACTAAATATGCTAGCAGTAAGGTCACATAGAAGTGTAATCACCGACACTCTCTATTAAGTATTAAACTGGTAGACTTATCTTTATATTTAATAGATAAAAAGGATAATCTAACACTCAAACATGTGACACAAGCCCCCAAATGAACCTTAACCACTAATTAAGCCACCTCACTGGTGTCTTTTTTTTTTTTTTTTTTTCCATGATTTCTCTTTTTTTTTCAAAAAATGGCTATTTGATATTTGTGACTCTAATTATTAGCTAATGGAACACAACGACTACGGGCCCGGGTGTTGTTGGAAACCTCGCCATCGATCCCACTTGGTATTGTCCTGGACGTTGCGTTTGAAATGTTCAATGTATGCTTGTGAAATAAAGTAATCAATAATTTTGACAAGGAAATACAATCGTACGATAAAGCTTAACTGACAATTCTTTTCTGGCCATCTTATCCGACGGACATACTAATCTATACATCAATTTCCAGTCTGGTATCAATTCTAAAGTAAATATATATTCGTTGTCATTAATCACAAGACCCCTACTGAAAATCTACATTATTCTATGTTTTATAGTACTGTAGTCTATATATACATATATATTCTGGTTCATGTAAATGTAAATACATAAAATATTCCCTCAATATTACTAACATAACATATACGACGGAAACTGGAGGAATGCTATGAAAACGAGCAGTGATTGATATTACGGAATCATTTTCCGAGCATATATTTTGTTATGCATAACTAAAATTGAGCAGCAATTGTTTGCCTTCGTACGATTTGCCAGCGCCACAGAATGATACCTTTTGAGAAGTTACCAGGCGTAGCACGTATCGTACTCACTCGGCACATATGTGAACTCTTTCTTAAATTTCTTAACATCAGTTTGTTTTTTGATAAAATTTTGCCTCTATAGGTGATTAGTAATGAATCGCCTAAATATCAAATGTTTATCTAATGAGTATATCACGTAAACAATTAAGCAATTAATTTTGGTCCTTTGTAATGATAATCATGATGCACTTAATTTTCATGGAAAATATTCTTGATTAACAGATCGGAAGTAGCTAATTTCTCATAATCTGGAAAAATAACATATATATAATAATTCGATGCATATTTATAGTGAGCAAAGCAGCTTCTTACCATTATTCAAAATGCATATCTCTTAACAACAAATATTCTAACAAACTTTCAAACTCCATAAAGCTCCCCAGGGAGCCGAGGTGTGAGGAGAACCTCCAGCGGTGTAGCTTTCGGAATGGTCAGACCAGGGCTCTCCGTCATGTCCACAGGCCCCTCCGACGGGTTCGCCATCTCGAACGCCTGAAGCAGACGAGCCAGGGTCAGGTGCATCACCTGGAGCGCAAGGGACGCGCCGGGGCAAGACCTCCGACCGGACCCAAAAGGCATGAGCTCGAACTGCTGCCCCCTCATGTCCACGTGGGCATGGCTCATCAGAAATCTCTCCGGTTCGAAGGAGTCCGGGTTTGACCAAACCCTCGGGTCCCGTTGAATCTTCCACACATTGACCACCAGGCGGGTGCCAGCTGGCACGTGGTAACCGGTCACGGTGCAGTCCTCTATGGCTTCCCTGGGCCCCAGCAGTGGGCCCGCCGGATAGAGGCGGAGAGTTTCTTTGATTATGGCTTGAAGGTAGACGAGGTTTTTTATGTCTGAGTCGTCAACTAGTCGGTTTTGACCTACTTGGATTTCCAACTCTTCTTGTGCTTTCTTTAGGACGTGGCGGTTGTTGAGGAGTAGTGAAATCGCCCATGTTAGCGTGCCCGCCGTGGTGTCGCTTCCTCCTAGTATCAGAGACTGCACAGTACGTAATTTCTTTTTATGTTAAAAAAAAATGGCGTACCTTTGATAATTCAAGCTATATATGCATTTCTAAAGTATATTATCTTGGCAAAAATGGCTTAGAAGAAACTAAGTACCATAGTATATGAACAGTTAATTCAAGTTTAACTGTAAAAGAATATAATTTGTCTTATTATTGCCTTTTGTAATTTAAATGTAATAAAACTCTTTCTTTTAAGCTTATTATAAATTATTATTTAGGATTTTCATGATTATAATGTCAACTTTTTAATAATAATTTATTTAATAATAATTTTGATCATATGTGATTAGATTCTTAAAAAATTCACTTACCAACCAATCGTATGATGCATATTTGAGTAAAATAGTTAAATTTTGATGTTTTAATTAAGAAAGTACCTAAAGCTATAATTACTAATGGGAGAACGAGTATATATAGTATATTTGATTATGATGTTTTAAAATAATAATAAAATTAAAATTATTATAACTAAATAATATAATTTAAATTAATCATACATTAAAATATTAAATTTATTCCTATTCTTTTCTCTCTCTTCCCTTTCTTTTCTCTACCTCCCATCTTTCTCTCACTTTTTCTCTCTATTCCCTACCTTCTTCGATAATGCCCATTGGAAAAATCACAGTTACCGTGACATCTAACCTCCATTTTCTCTTTCCTCTGCCTCCTCCCTCTCTCTCCTATGTCATCGTTGACCTTGCCATTAACAAAGAGCTACTGCGTTGGAGAATCTCAATGATCAATATGAACACCGATTACGACGAAGAATCAATGTCTGTCTCTTTGTGGCAAGCTCGATATAGTGATGTCCAATGTTTGGCAAGATCTTCTTTGCCATCGTCGTTTGCCATATGACATCGAACCACCCACACATCATGCGACATCCCTAAATTCTATCGGCCCTTTACCTAAAACGACTTGGAAATATGGGAAAGAAATATTCAATTTTTGTTAAAAAAAGTACGGGATATTTTATTAAATTTCCTATATTTTCAGTATTTCTATTCACAGAATTTTCAATATTTTCTATATTTTTATTTATAACAATAAAGACACCATAGCGAGCCAGGGAGTCCACAATCAGCTGTGGAGTAGATCGGCAAGCAAATTCCTTGTTACAGTCGTCGAAAATCAGCAGACCTTAGAATCATAAAGAAGTAATAAAAATACCAACAAATACTAAATGAATACCAAGAAATGACCACAAATACTAACAAATAACAATAAAACCACCGTTGAGAATACCATATCACCGTTGAGACAGCATGAACGACCCTAGGATTTTTTGTCATGCCACGATGGCTAGATTTTCGAATCACCGTTGTAGAGGTCTCTAAATCGGACTTTGTCAATTTCTGATTCCTATGAGTTCTCACAAATCTAAGAATAGAGGATGAAGCTAACTCCCACGTTGCCAATAGATCTCTTTTCTCCAGCTCCGAGTACAAGATCTCAACGATCAAATAGTGATGAAGAGATTGCAAAGATCAGCTAACCATCATTGAACTCCCTCATGCTTAGATCGTAGAGATCAGCTTTGATGGCTCAGATCATAGAGATCGTGAGCCCCCTTGTGCTCACATGGTCACTGTCGATCAACTAGCCATCATCGCCATTGCAGTCACATCGTCATCGTTTTCTCCATGGTCAGCAAGCAAGAGAGAGAGAGCGAGAGAGAGAAATAGGAAGAGATAGATGAAAGAGTGTGAGGCAAAGGGTAAAATGGAAAAAAAAAATTATTTTAATAATTTCAAAAAAATATTATAATTTATCATCATTTTTAAAATATGTTATAATTTTTATAAACACCTTTTAAATTTGTGTTATTTGGTGTATTTTCCCTTAATAATAAGCACAAAATAGATTTATTATTTTTAGTTGTAAGAGAAAAAAAGGGTAGACAACTCCTAATCTCCTTTTATGTAAATTGATAATTATCTATTGTTAAAAATAAATTGATATTTTTTTTTGGTTGAAAGAAAATTTTTTGTAATCAATTCGCTAAGTTATAAGTTATTACTTGTATGTGTGTGTGTGTGTGTGTGTAAAATCCAACATACCAGACAAGTAGACTTGATGCTAACATCCGCGTCATACTGAAAATTGGAAAGCTCTCCTTTCTCCTGAAGCGACAGCATAACGTCGATGAAGTCCTGATCATCATCAGCTGCGAGCCCAGCGGCCTCTCGAGAAGCCCTCCTCCTCCGATGCTCCTCCAGCCACCCTCCAAGTATGGCGTCCAACTCCTTGGCCGTCCTCTTCATCGCCCTTTCGTGTCCCTGCAAATCCAGCCACCACAGAAACGGAAGAGCGTCCGACACCACAAATATCCCTATCAGATGGAAAAACTGGCTTATCGCCTTCTGGCACCGCCGAGCCTCGTCCCCGTCGCACGCCGTCGACGCCCCAAAATAACTCTTTCCCGCCACCATTCGCACCGTCATGTTGAGCGTCAGCTCGTCAAACCACCGGCTCAGCTCAACGGCTCGGGACCCGCATGTATCGTAGAGATTCCGGATCCCGGCGTCGATCTCGGAGATCCTGACGTGCTTAAGCATCTCCAGGCGGCGGTTGGAGAGGAGCTCGAGGGTGGCGATCTTCCGCATCTCGCGCCAAAAAGGGGTGTAGGGCGCGAAACCGAAGGCGGCGTAGTTGTAGCCCATGTGCTTGGTGGCGACGGTGGTGGGGCGCGAGGCGAGAGCCTTGTCGTTGGCGGTGAAGCAGTCCTTTGCCACTTCCCAGCTGTTCACGACGAATGCGCGCCGGCTCCCGAGGCGGACGTTGAATGCAGGGCCGTATTTGTCGGCCATTGCACCGAGGGTCCGGTAGAGGAGCTGATCACCGCCGCCGAGAAGGTGCAGGTGGCCGATAATTGGCCACGCACCCGCCGGCTCAGGAGCTTGAACTCTAGTACGCTTAGTACTCGTGATCTTGTTCTTCTTTCGGATTAGTACATGGTAAAGAAGAACTAAAGAAGCAAAGAGAGCAAGGGTTGTTACTTGGAAGGAATAAGGAATATCCATGAACTCAATAAGAATTAGAATGCTGATGAAGAACTAGAATGAAGATCTTTTAATTTATAAGTCAACATCAACAAGAAATGAAGCCATGGGAAGCATGAGGCATGCCGGATTAGTCATAGGCGAGGGTCGTGTCTTATTTTCTTATGATAGTTGGTGGTGACTTATAAATTACTACATGCGTGGGCAGTGGCGCAAGCTCAATATTATAGGATATTAAGAATTAGTTTCATATTATATGTAATGACATAGTCTTTGTTGTTCTTTTAACGTTTTAAACTAAATTCTGTTCTATTGTTAAAAGAACCTAATATTGGTACCTACATAATTTATTTCTTTATTCATTTATAATAAGTTTTAAACATAAAAAAACGACAGGTAGTTTGTAGCATGTATATTCTTCTGGCGTGCGAGAATAGAAAATTAATTCTTGTTAGATGTTTAGAAGTCTATAGCTCTTTTGAGCAATAAAACTAACGTGTCCGCTATGGGTGCATATTGCTTGAATCCGGAATTTCACTAGTACTAATATCACTTTAAAAGAAGGTTAAAAACCGACGTTAAAGCCTTTTAAACGTCGGTCAAAAAACCAACGTCTAGGCTTGTGATGTTAAACGTCAAGTACTTAAGATGTTAGTTTAAAACCCACGTTAATGATAACACTTTTGACGTCGTATTTAAAAACCCAAAGTCAAAAGGTATTTTTAAAAAATTTAAAAAGATAGAATATATAATTTTAAATAAAAAATTGATATTAACAAAACTAAAATTAAAGAACGTGGAGGTTAATAGGCACCAACATCGCCACCTAATCAGCTAAACGGTCCCACTCCATGGAATCCACTTGAAGATTATAAGATTTAAGTATTCTTCTCCCCGACTTCCATGTATCGCATATCAAAATATAGGACTAATAAAACAAATAACAGATTGGCAAGTTTCATCTTGCCATTAAACAAAAAAAGAACCTATTTTCGAAACGCCAAAAATGGCAAGGCATGGTTAGTGTTAGATAACTAATAAGCAGATCTACCATGACACAAAGTACTTGATGCTAACCTTTTTAATTTGACTGAACGTCTATTTGTGCTTCCTGCAACAACAACAAAAAAATAAAAATAAAAAAGGACAATTGCATTGAAATTTTCCATCTACTAGAATGCTATTTTTTGTACCTAATTGTTGGCCATTGACGTAGGGCATTGATCTACTGAGAATGGATAATGGATTGAAACAAATATGAAGAAAATAAATAAGGCAATTAAGATGTGAACATAAAAATTGATATTTTTTTAAGGACCTCTTTTGGATGTGTAAATACTAAAATTGAAAAAGAAAATAGAAAATAGAAAATAGAGGAAAATAGGTCACTTGAAATGTAAAATAAAAGGGAGGCAAACCTATGTAGAAGAACACAAGAAAAGATTGAGACATAGAATGAGAAAAGAAAAGTGGAAAGAAAACTACAAGAAATCTATGCAAGTTAGGAAAGTTGGCATGGTCAGTTTTAATTTCAAATTTTTAATGATTTTTACATCCTGAAAAAATTCAAAGTTCAATAAGGTAAAACCCGCCAAAAATTTTTGAATGTATCTCTCTTTTTTTTAATCTAATTATATGATTCAAATTTTGAGTCTCATGGAATAACATGGGACTTGTATGCCTACTAAATATAGGAGATCGTAGTTTTTTGCTTTTTTTTTTTTGGGCGTAATGAAATTTTATTAGAAAAAGATTTGAAAATAATTTATTTTACAATTTCAATTGTTAAAGTTCAAAAAAATAATAAGATAGGATAAATTCCCTTTTGAAGAAACAAGATTAAATTCTTAAGAATATAATATTGCACTTCAAAACAAAAAAAGAAGGTAAATATTGATTTGTGATTATTCAAAAACAAAAACAAAAAATTTGTCCTAGACATGGATGATAGAATTGGTTACTGCTTACTGTTTTATTTTTTTGAATTTCCAATTGAATCTCTCTCAATAATTATTGAATTGTTGTCTTTTTGTTATTTTTTTATTTTTAATGAATGCGTCTAATATATTTAATACCACATTAGCACTTTCGTTAAAAAAAAAAAAAAGGCACGAAAAAGAATTTTTTTGAAGGAAAAATAAAACACTTTAAATGTCGGTTTTGGCATAACTGACATTAAACATGAACTTTTGATCTCAGTTCTTGCAAAGCGTTTAAAGTTCTGTATCCTTTCAAGTGAGAACTTGACATCGTTTTTAAGAAAGTGACGCACAATTAGTGTTGTCTAAAGTTTTATTTGTATTAATGTATGGAGCTTATATGCATCCAATCCACCTCTGCAGATTATAATAATATTTTTTTTATTATTTAAAAAAATTGTTAATTTTTACTATTTCAATCCTCTTTTTTCGAATAATGGTATCAGTCTTGCCCTATACAGCCTTGACGGTGACTAGTGCAAAAAATGACAAGCGGCTTTCCGTTTAGAAACTCCATTGTCGTTTATAGTATAATTATGTAGTTATCTGTTATTTACATAAGCGAACTGTCGTTGGAATTAAAACGAAAGTCGTTTTTACTTTTTTTTTTAACTTGGATTTTTTTTTAATATTTTATCATGCATAAAAATACAAACAGCCATAATATTTGATGTCGTTTCTGAGCAAAAAAAAATTTGATGTCGTTTTCTTAGTTTAGGCGACATGTCGTTTCTTTAGTTATGATCTTTTGGAAATATTTAGTCGCGCCATTATGCTTTTGTTAATATCACAGTGATTCAAACTCAATCCAACTTGATTACAGTAACTTTTTTTTTTAATGAAATAATACAACAACGCTGTTTTTTTTTTTTAATGAACTTTACAACAATGCTTTTTTTAATATATAGTAATTAAAATTTTAAAATGCCCAAAGTAATTAAAAAAGAAACTCGTAACCACAAAAGTTTGCATGAAGAGACAATTTTATCCCAGACAGTATGCATTATACAACTGACACCTTTTAAAATGCCTAAAGTAATTAAAAAAGAAACTCCCAACCTCAAAAATTTGCATGAAGAGAAATTTTATTCCATTAACAGTAAGCATTATAAAACTGACACCATGTAGGGACATATTTAATTTTTATTCAACTGTTTCTTTTGCATACTATTAAACGGGCTGATTTTCTCAAGTCTTTTATTTAGTTTTAATACATTATGTTTACAAAGTTAATACAAACTTTTAAAACTCTAACTCGGATACGACCTATGACCTATCGATCAAGAAAAACTTAAGATGAACCTGACCAGCCATATTGGCGGGTTGACTCGAACCATCCAGCAAAGTTTTTTTTTTTTTTTTTTTTCCGAATTGATTAGATCATTATAACTCACTAACTTGACCCCTCTAAAAATAAGAGGAAAAACATTTTAATATATGATTAGATCCATATCAAGCAAATTAAACAATATGTCATCATACAAGATCAATCCAAAACACATAATTACGTAAATCTATAATCAGTTTATCACGGAAGGTCAATCCAAAACACAAAAATATATATCCATAATTAATTCATCCAAAATACCACCAACAGGTTATTGATCATAGTTAATAAAGACAAAACAACTATCAAATGAAAAATAAGGTACAAATCATAATCCAAAAGACCACAGTTGGTTTAATCAAAATTAGACATGGATTTTAAATGATTTTATTACGGGTTGATTTCGTATCATCAAATTGATCCAAACCTAACTCATTTTTTGATCATGTCCAATAGATTCAATCCAAAATCAACTTGTACCCCTTTTTTCCAATCATAGCCCATATCTTTCCATGTCAAATTCATATGTGTTGTAATTTAAATTGTTAGCTCTAACAGCTTAATTGGTCTCCATTTTTGTTTACATATATATATATATTTTTTTTTTCCTTTCCTTCTTTCTTTTTAGCCTTTGTCTTCTTCTAACTCGAGTGCTTAATATTTTCCATTAAATTTTTTATGCTAGAGGAGGAATTTTCCTATATTTTAATATATAAATTTGACTTGTATAAGAAGATGACGACTTGAAATAATACTAAATAATTAGCTACAAAATTTAGGATAAGTTAAAAGCCCCAAATTAAAAAAAAAAATCAATGCAAAACATGGACAAAAAGGAAGCGCAAAAGGCTAGAGAAAATGTATAATCCTTTTAAAAAGCATTAGGATTCGGCAAAAATAAAATCCACTAAGTGATGACAATTGACAAATCAAAATTGATTCAATTAGTTAAATGCTAACAAGAACAAATAGTGAGAAAAAATTTTGACACGAACACCATGAAAGGTAGCTGATGAAACAAAAATGGTGGAATATGTGAGAGAAACTGGGACTAGAGCTAGCAAACGTGTCTACTTTTTTGACCAGAAAGTAGATGCAATGATGAAATAGTGTGAAACCTTCACGGAACACGCAGAGAGAACTTGAAATTCAAGATTTGTCAGGCCGGGCTCTCATGAGTCATGATCGGCGTGACGCTTTGCTCTTCAACAAAATTATAATCCATTATACCTGCCCGGACGTGCATACATTTTCGGACTCAAAGACAACCAGCAATCATGAATACTACAAAATTCCCCAGAGAGGGCTGCAACATCTCAATTTAGGTCTCTTTAGCAACACAATTCACTCTGATATCTTTGTTTTATATGTACTTTAAACCTAACCAAAAACTATCCTAATAATTTACCGGATGAGGATGGAAAAGCATTCTTCGTCTGTTTTCTTCCCTATGCAATTCATGTAGACACATGTACGCCCACCATTAATTGAATGAAAGAAAAATATTGAGTGAGGAATGAGGCCCTCATTTATCACTGTCCAATATGAACCTTTCATGTGGAAGCCCAACATGTTCTTTCTAAATTTTTTAACCACATGTATGCTCCTTTTCAGAGGAGTTAGAAAGTAAAAATAAATTGCAATTAGCAGGTGTATTCCTATACAAGAAAAAGGGCCCAAAGAAATGATAATCCAATGTCAATTCAAATACCAAAAAGAAAAAAAAAAAATTTTGCAAGTACAAAAGCCAAGACTGACCGGATTCTTTTTATTGCCGGCCCTTGTCATTATTCGCTTGTTTTCCTGCTTTAAATTATTGAATGTCCTTTAGTGCCTGTAATAAGTCAAATTGGTCTCCCCTCCTTAATGACAGAAACGATATGTATACCAGCAAACTAACATTTTACTCCAGCATATAAATATATATATATTTTTATATGTAGAGTATGACATGTTGTCTCCAATTTTACTTTCTATTAATTATCTTTTTAATTAATAATATTATATCAAATTATTTAAATTTAAAAATTTAATTATATAAAAAATATTAAATATTAAATATTTTTAAATAAATTAATGGGATATCAAAATATAATATTTGAATTATATATATATGTATATAAAGGTAAAACCAAATGTCTCGTTTGATAAAAGTTTTACATTTTAATCATATTCAAACGCAATGTAATTTTACATTAAACGTAAAGTTTTACATTCAAATATAATCCTTTTCAACAGTGTTACAAAAAAATTACTATTTATTTGTTTTTTAAAACAATCACACCAACTTTTCAACTCTAATTTTTTATCTCTACTTTTACTAATCACATCAACTTTTCAACTATTAAATACAATTCAAATACTTTTCATCCAAACACACATTTCATTCAAATACAAAACAAATACTTTTCAATCAAATACAACACTCAAAAAATGAATTGTATTCAAATGCAATTAAAACGTAATGCATTTACTAAACGACGCACGAATCATTGAATAAATTATCCTTAGACGTCACAAGGATGATAAGTATCTCATTAGATATAAAGCTCCCCTTCAGGCTTCACCAACCTACTCTTATCTAATCCGACAAGGACAATTTATCAAAATTTGAGGGAATAAAAATAAATACATTAAAACACGTATTTTGATAATAAATAATATATTCAAAGTGTAAATCTAAGTTTACATTTATTTAAAATTTTAAAAATATCCCTTTTAATTTACAATGTAAATATAAAGTTTACATTTAATTTATACTGTGATAAAATTTATACAAAAATTTAAGACTAAAATTTAAGGTGTAAATGTAAAATTTACGCTTAATTTAAGCTATAACAATATCCATATAAAATTCGAAGATTAAAATTTCTGGTGTAAATGAAACATTTACACTCAATT
This sequence comes from Antiaris toxicaria, assembly GCA_035233585.1. Taxonomy (NCBI): domain Eukaryota; kingdom Viridiplantae; phylum Streptophyta; class Magnoliopsida; order Rosales; family Moraceae; genus Antiaris; species Antiaris toxicaria. The sequence continues at coordinate 24,016,998 of CP141160.1, read as the reverse complement.
CTTAGTCAGAGACCAAATTTATAGTGTGAATGCTCAAATTACACTCAATTTGTAGTGTAAATGTACCAAATCCTAAATCAATGCCTAATTTAACAAATTTCCAAAACTACACTTAATTTAGCAACCTCGCACTGAAAAATCTAGCAATCAGCTGCCATTGTCGCTGTCTCTAGAAAAGTAGTGATCAAATAAGACAAAGGGTGATGAGACTGCAACAATGTCAACGGGATGTGATTGGTTTATGTCCATTGCAATTAAATCATTGGCGACTACAACTAGTTTGGTTTGTCAGAAGCCTCATTGCGAGCTCTGGTGGTTGAGGAATGATGGCGAACAAGAAAGGAGTAAGATAGATCGTAATTGTAAAGATGGAGGTGGTCGTGCTGATTTAGTAACGAGATCCAATCTCGTGAGGATCTAATCACTATCTCATAGGAAGTAGATAGCAAGGGGAAAGATTGGCATCATATCCATTGGAGGTAGGTGGCCTTGTTCTTCTATCTCTGTTCGTGGCAACTGTAGATCTCCATGAGTTGGTGACAGTGTCCACAAGTTAGTCCGATCTCTAACAATCTCGATCTAATGGCCAACTGCAATCTCAAGTAGATTGCAATAGCAATAGGTGACTGGAGAAGACAATCAGTTTGAAGAGAAGTGTGATCTAAACCTAGCTCCAATGATCTAGATGTTGTTATCTCGCACCACAGCTTTTCGTTTCTCGTGATCTCCACCACTGAGCTCCAATCTCCAGTGTGATCAAGCTCCGGTTTCTTCACGATCCCATAGCTGTTGAGATCAATCACTGTCACCATCTGTCACGATCGTTGTTGAGAGTCGATTGTTGTCCTAATCAAGCTCCCATTTTTTTTATCATTGGATTGAGATGCAACTGTCAACAAAGGGAAGGATGGAGAGTGGATGAGAGATGGAAGGGAAGAAAGAATACTAATATGAGAGAAAGAAATCATTATAGGAAGGAGATATGACTGTGAGACTGAGGAAAGAGAGAGAAAGAGGATGAGAGATGAAAAAAGAAAGAAAATACTATATGGGAGAGAAAAATCATTATAGGAATAAAATGAGAACTAAAATTAAATTACACTATTAATTTTGAATGGTTATAAATTATATTATTTACTTTTAAATCATAAACTAATTAACTTATATAATATAATTTTCCTTTAACTAACGTATGACTAGAAGCCCAACAAATTTTTCCAACAATAATTATTTTAACTCTTTATTTAGAGAGAAGCACGAAAAATAGAAGAGGTCATGAAAATATATATATACACACACATGCATCTAGAGTTTGCGTATATATGCATTGAGAAAGCATTCATATACTTAGTTTTGAATTAATTACCTGCATGAGGAGTACTTTGTACGTTTTCCTTTTCTTTGATAACAATGATAATTTTCCAACATCGTTAACGAATTGAAGCTGTTGGGCAGGCACATATATAATATAATCTCTTAAATCATTATTTTTCTGGCCATAATTAAATTAAACTACATATGGTTCACTCTTTCTTTCGTGTTAATTACTACGTACATATAGCATTGCGTATCATCTTATTTTCTACAAATATTTCCACCGTGAGATTTCATTTGTTAACTTTGCACTGTTTCGAAACGAATATTTAATGGGATTTGCTTGCATGTATAGAAATAAAGACTAGTAAATTTTATCCACAGAGAGAGAGAGAGAGAGAGAGAGAGAGTAAACAGCAGATATTAGCAAATACCATTGCCCATTCTCACTTGCATGATAAAATAAAGACAAAACTTGGGGAAAATGGAACAAAATTAATGCGTGTAAAATTTGATATTTTTCTCAACCTCCAACCGACAAAAGGAGAGAAAATGCTATAATATATATTCTTACGATTTGTAGTGTTTTTAACACTTCAGAAGGGTTAATTCATTGTTGGACGAGTCATGATGAGCACAGTCCTTTTGCCAGCTTGGCCTTCCAAGGGTGAACTCTAGGTTAACGCACATATTCGAATTAGACGACAACGAGGTTGATTCCAGCCTCTCCTTCGCGCTTTCACACAATCGCTGATCCGAATTTTGTTTTTCACCCTAAATAAATAATAATTTACAGTTACTAATTACTACAATATATATATATTGACCATACATATACATATAAACAATTATAGCTTTTATCCAATGTATGTACGGTAAAAGGATATGATTTTCAACAAATGGTGATCATTTTGGTATAACACAAGCATAAACGAATATAAATATGCAAATATACCTTGGTCACACTTTCTTGGAAACGAGAAAATGTCGAACCATTTTCGTGACTTGAGTTACTCCTTTCTATTGTTTCTACTGATGATGACGACCATAGACCTCTGCTCAAAATTACAATAATTAGAGGGGGGAAAAAACAATACAATGGGAAAAAATTTTGGTCGAAAACATTTATGCAATTACAAAGATTGGCATAATATTTTGTATGCACATTATTACATGAGCCACAGTACTACGCTCAGCTGGTAATAACTATTACAAATATTTTAAAAATCATATTAATTAAAAATGTTAAGCATATATTACAAAATAGAGTCTATCTTATACAATAATGCACGTTTTTGACTATTAATCTACATCCGAATTAAAAAAATTATAGAACAAACAGTTTATGATACAAGATTTAAACAGAGATATCGACAATCTATTATCAATACCTACCAAAAAATCGTCAACAAATTAATTGAATAATTAAGCTAATCCTCCAAAAAGCTAAATTTGTTACATAATATACACCGATGGTAGCCATGCATAATAAAAGTAAACAAAATCCAGCCAATAAACCAAAATATCAATTATTCAATTGGCCAAATCTACTGATAGTATGCGTTTGTGTTTGTCATACCATGAATACCAAAATAAATAAAAATATACAGAACACAGAATTTTTGATACTCGATTTAAAATACAATAATCTATAAGTTATTTTTTCCTGTACCAGCTACTGTATAAATCTCCTGCAAATTAATTAAATAATTTAAGCTGATCCTCCACAAACTTAAATGTGTTACATGCTACAGTGATGGTGGCCATGCACAATAAAGTCAACAAAATCAAGCCAACACCCACATTATTAATTACTTGCTAAGCCAGGACATGGCCATATGGGAAGGAGTACAAAAATTCCTTGTGATCTGTGGCAAAACTTAATTATACTGATCCGTCAAAGTTGGACCACGGCATTGAGATTTGTTCTTTTCATTGACTTTTTTTTTTAATGACTCATTCATTTCTGGATCAAGATATTCAAACCCGAAAGGATGTGAGATGTTGAACTAGCTAGGGAAAAATTAAAGAGAAGTGTAATGTCTCCACGTACCACCAGAAGAGAAATGGGAATTGAACCTAAGCTCTGTATTATATATCATCAAATTCAATGTGTTAATTAATTGAGACTTCCAACAATAAATTCCTTACTAACTTCACAATTAACGAAGACAGGCATACCATTCGTTGGAGTTTGAACAAAAAAAAAAAGGTCCCTTACTCTCTGATGCATTCTACCGTATTTGTGCATGTGTGTCTGTATAATTTAATACATCTAGCTGAGCCAATAAATCGGGGTTGTTAAATATGTGTCCTTTTATATAAATATTGCAGAATTTGCAAGTAAAATGGAAATTAGAAAAATATCTAGCTATTAGAGCCTGAAATGCACTACTTACCGATGGGAATTTGGTGGTAGTAGTCTTGACTGTAAGTGAGATTTCTCAGAAGAAAGAACTACATCTACATGATCATCAATCCCTGGCCTTTGGTTCAAACCCAAATCTGTCTGTCCTTGACCTGAAATATATATATATATATTCATCACAGATTTATATAAAATAAAAATAAAAAAACATTGCTCTTGCTTTATCAGACACCAAGCAAAATAATTCACATATTGGTCTTAATAATAATAAGTTAGTTCAATATCAATCATTTTTTGTTTTAGCTAGTTGGGATATATATATATATATATATACAGACACACACACCCACACAGTGCCCAATGATAGAGCTTCTGTCCCACTCTCAAAAACAAAGAGAATAATTGAAAGAGAAAAAAGGAAAAACGAGGGTCCTTATTCAGAAGGAAAATCCAATATACCTGCTGCTTTGTCAGTGCTCTTCACTGTTCTATACATCTGCATGAACACCGAAGCAGAAAATTATTAGAAAAAAAATTAAAAATAAAACAAGAAAAATAAAAATAAAAAGTCCGCAGTGCTAAGATTACTCCACTCTAGATGCCCTTTTGTCCTTACCCCTTGTTCTCCACCCACCGTCACAAACGAATCATAGCAATATTACAGATATATAATTACGCGGACAAAAATGTGGAAAATTAAAAGGAATATAACTGATGAGGAAAATTACAAGGAAATTGCATTCTCTCACATTCATAAGCTTCAAAGCAATAAGTTGCAACAAAAAATAAAATTCAAAAAAAAAAAAAGATTTCCCAGAGAGCTATAAGGATTGATTATCAGCATAGTAACCCCACCTGCAAGTGACTCTTCACGTGAGCTAGGGTTAGATCCTTGACATTCATCAACTCTAGCACCGATTTTGGCGTTGCTCCTATGACAATATATATTTGGCTATAAGATCAGCAAAAACATTTATACAGCTAATTAATTATTTACAAAAATTTTAACAAAACAAAAAAAAAAACCATGAAAAACAAGGATTGCTTGTCCTTACTCTCATGGCCACCAAGGAGCTGAACTGCGTGAACAAAATGGGCGTGAAGCGTTGTAGTCCATCGCATTCTCGGAGCTCGGACGCTTCGCTTCACACTGCTAATCGATCTGGCGTTTCGCTTAAATTCACGACCATAAATTTGAGGTTGGTAATGACTAGCAGGACTATTGCTAAAGCTTCCGGGAAGATGACCGAGTATCGGCGGTGATGTGCTGATTAAATCTTTCATGTTCTCAAACCCTAGGCTCAACTTGGGCCCAGAACTGCCAAGATTATAGGTATTATTAGTAGTATTAGTAGTAGCAGTAGTACTACTACTACTCTTCTCTAATGGATAGAAACCATTTTCATGGCTCAAATCGCTTCCGCTGCTTCCCGAGTCCGTGGTTGAGCTTCTATCACTGAAAAGTAGTGACTTTCTTGACGCAATATTTAACCTGATATCGTGAATTAGTACAGCTTCCTTGGCTTCAGAACTATCTAGAAGTACTGATGGTGGGCTGATCTGTAGGGAGAGATCGGGCAAGCAAGATGTGGCTCTCATTATGGCGTATTGGGTTGGGAACATAACCTGGCTGGGGGGATCTAAATATAAAGAAGAAAGTGATCGGAGGGGTATGAATGGAATTAAAAATAATATATTGCTTTTATTACGAAGTAGCTTTGGGTTGTTTCAGGGTGTGATTATATCATGAGTGGCTTATGATTTGCATTGGTGCTGAGGAAGCTGAGGGAAATAGGCTTTTTTAAGTAGGATCCCTCTTGGGGTTGATGGAAAAAAAAAGGTAAAAATAGAGAAGAAAGGAAAAGAGAGATATAAAGAGACCACTAGTCAGAAAATTGCTGGAAGAGGAGAAAGTAACAGATTTCTTCCTATTACTTTTCGGAAGAAGGTTTGAACGAAAAGTGTGTGAAAAGGGGAAGTCGTATTTAAGAGTGGCTCAGAGAGGGATCAGAGAGACCTTTCCTTGCACACACACAGAGGAGAGAGAGAGAGAGAGAGAGAGAGAGGAGGAGGAGGAGTAGAGAAAGAGAGAAGAAATTGGGACAGAGAGAGAATGGTATGCCGTTTTCCCTTATCTATACGGTAGAGAGAGAGAGAGAGAGAGTGTGTGTGTGAAAGGGAGGTGAGTTAGGGGTATAATGGAGGTTTCTGAAAGGGGATGGTTGGAATTCGAGAAAACAAATGTGGCATTGTTCAATGGAATATCGGAATGGGGATTGAGTCTCTCTCTCTCTCTCTCTCTCTCTCTCTCTCTCTACGTTTTATGGATTGCGACCTATTTAAATTCTCCTAATACTAGTCTTTTTTTTATTTTTTGTTTCCAATAAGATTTTATTCTGATTAAAATTTTAAGATTTAATTCTGCTGAATTAGAATATTCCCATTATATTTCATGAACGAGGATTGAGTGGCAGGCCAAAATATCCCTCTTAAAACCTACCCTTATTGGTCACTTTCTGGCAGACGTGGCACACATCAGTTTCCATTATGAAAAAACTATATATAAGATGTATTTTTTTCTCAGCAACAAATTTTTTTTTTTTTCAAACTCAGTTTTATATATCTTAATTCTTATATAGTGCTTCTTCAAAACAAGAGGGAAAAAAAAATAGAGTTTAAGATAACTAGACCAGAAAACACCTCCAGAAGTGTATGTAAATTTATTCCATTGAAGACATTGACTAAAATACCACTTGTGCACAACCTATATAAATATATATAGATCAATTCTCTGGCTATTTTATATTCACCAAAAAACATTTCTGTGGCTATAATTTATGAATTACTAAAGCCTTGATCTGCTGTATACAAACTTATCAAGTAATTGACCAAATAACCCTAATACCCCTATAACTACACCAAACGCGGTAATTAATTAAAATTTTAACATCACATGTCTCAACGGTAATATAAATATTATATTTTTCCTGTTTCGAGATCATCCTACGGTCATAAAGGACTCCCTCAAGAGTTATTAAAAATAAAAAAAAGTTGCCAACTCCTAGTCAAAGCTGACTCTCGCATCTTATTATATGATTACACGACTAGGAGTCTATAAGACTATTGGGTTTTATAAGTGATTATTTGATCCTGATTAAGCACATTGCCGTTTACATTCGAGCTGTACACGTGCAAAGCCCAAATCAAGAACCTTTGGGATATAATCAGAAATATATATATAAATATACGGGGTCTCGTGAGAAATAAGGAGAGAATATATATGATCAGAAGTATATGTGGAGGAAGTGTCAGTGTGGCTGGGGTGTCCGGCGACACCAGGGTCGTCGCCCCACATGCATCTCTCCTTCTCTCCCTTTCCTTACGCGCTTTTCCACTCTCTAGTCAACCCACCACTCCTCACTATATGTCTTCACAACATGTATTCTTCAGTGTAGAATGACTGTATCCCACCTACATACATACATGGTCTTTTAATGATAAAGATCTCATATCAATAAGGTACATTTTTTTTTTTTTTTTTGCTATTAAGTTGGGTAGAAATCAAATAAAAATTTTCTAAAAAATTCAAAACAAACAGTTTTTTTTTTTTTATATAAATATATACAATCTAATGGTTAAAAAACAAAATCTACTGATGATATAACTTAGACTTTGTAATAAAATTATTTTTATACATATATTCAAAATACTAGAAATATCAATTCTAATATCAACTTTTAAGTATCAACTCATATGATATATATGTGTTTATAGGTATAATTTAACAGTAATTCTACACCTAATTCTAATATAAAATAAAGAGTTCAAATCACTTCACCCAAGTTCCAAAAAAAAAAAAGAACTCATATGATATGTTAGAGTATGTGACCCTAATTCTACTTTGACTTAGCCTTAAGAGCCTGTAATGTGACTTAATGCAAGAATTCTTTAGAGTTCTATAGTAGTAATGGAGGGACCAGGCCTATATACCCAATCGCAGCGCCCCCATGGTACGAATCTTTTTTATTTTTGCACTATATATATTTAATGTAATTTAGAATTTCAATTTTGTTTTAACGTTCTTGAGCTATACACATTATTCTCATCTATTGTACTAATTTTCAAATTCGTAAATTTCTTCTTTTTTACCTGTGGTTTTTTCCCATCTAGGGTTTTTCAAATAAATTTGTGTGTTCTTTTATTCATTTTTCATTGTCTTTTATCGCATATTATCGTAACATGATTTGTACGTTGTCATTTTTTTATTTGTAAGTATTTAAAAGATTTTCATATATCAAATGATTATATCTACTAATTGATAGAAAAGATAATGACCCACGACTATGTAAGTTGGTTTTCAAAAGTTCGTATTGTAGTTTATGTCTCGAAAACAACTCACATTATCATAAGTGTTTAAAAGATAGTCACATCCATTTTGTATGTACAAATTAATAAAAAAAAATAACAACTCAATGCCTCCTAAATTGGTAGGGTTGAACAAGCAGGTGGGTTAGCAGTTTCAAGTTGGATCGGGTTTTTCAAATGTCAAGTTTAGGAAAATAGAATCCACAAATCACCTAAGGAAGGGTAGGCGGCATGCAAATGGGTTGGTTGTCCTTTTATTTTGCTTGTTTTCTTTTCATTTTTCTCACATATGTAGTCATAAAAAATAAAAAAAAAAAACTTGTCGTCCATTTGTGAAAAAATATTTTTTCAAATATATATAATATTCATGCATTTTTTTTTCAACAAAAGAAACAAAATAACATCTACTAGTTTCAAAATCATTTATTGTTTTTCTTTGCATTAAAAAAAAATTGGGTTAGGTTGAACCTATCACAGAATTCCCTAATCCGCCACCTGCCCATTACAACATGTTGACAAGCTGGTTCAATCCTAGGTTGCTTATGTGGACCCGTCAAAGGCAAGCCGATAGAGCAGATTTTGTACAGCCCTATAAATAGGTATTCAAAAGTTTATATTATAGTTTGTGTCTTTAACTTTACTCGCATATTATACACAACTTTGATACTAGCACTATTATTGATGACACTACAGAAAATAATCTTGTTATATCAAATTTTCACTCGATGGTGTCAATGTAGAAGAAAGGAGTATAGGCTAAAAATGAAAACGGTGCGTGGGGAAAGAAAGAGCGCGTGGAGGGAAGGAAGTGGGGTGCGGGGGTAGAATTTCAACAGCTAGCATTTGTCTAATGTGGAGGTTCCGGTCGTCCCAATATTCCCTCTCCGTGTCCAAATATTCCAACGCCTAAACCCACCTGTCGAGCCCCACCCGCGCGTGGAAATCCACGAAGAAAAGACCATATTCGTCGGCGTCAACATGGGTTCCGGCCACGTGACATTTGGACGTGACCTTGTCTAGGCTTTATAATACCCTCATCTTCTTAATTTGTTCTATTCTCTATCTCTTTCATTAGTTTAATTAATTATTTTATTCTCTGCAGAATTGAAAACTTATAAGCTCAAACTCCCATGACTCCCCTTTTGTTTTAATTTAAATCATCCCTTTTAGGGTGTATTATAATGGTGATTACAGAAACAACAAGATGACTAGAAAATGTTAATCATTTGTTAATAGATTTCGAAGCCCCGGTCAGCGCCTGATGCGCTCTAGATTCTCCGGGAAATGAGAAGTTTTGTATTCTTCCCCTATTAGTTTATTAGGGCTAAGAAATTCTTCTCCCTCTTGTTGGATTATTGAATCCTAAGCTAGCAGAGGGGCAATATGCGGTCAACATGTCTCTCTATGGCTCACTTGCAATGTTGTCAAATGCTTTGGCTATATTCCATATTCCATGTGTTTGTCTTATAAGACCACCTCCTATGTACTCCATCTTTATATACAAACACACACATATATATATGTTTATTTATATATGTATACGCATATTTATTTCATGAAAAGGACCTCATTAGTGTTCACGATGACACATTCTTATCTTATTCCCTAATTTCAAATTCTACCTTCCTCTGAGAATATACATTTGTACGTTATTCTTATTGCCAGTTTTCCTCGCGAGTACTATATAGAAAGGGAATCAATTGAAAAACATAATGCACATTTTTTTTTTTTAATTTCTTTATATATTTCATTTGATTCCCTGGCCGGTTAATTGATTAACGTAGTCCATACTAGAAGGAAACGAATAGTTTTGTAGATAACATGCTCTTACAAAGGGCTTACTTCTGTTCCACTATTTTTCATGCTAAAATTTCCACTCTCTCCACAGGTGGGAGGGAAAAAAAAAAAAAAGGACAGAACAAAAATAAAATACCCTGTGCAATGTACACGCCATTAATCTGCATGACATCAAACCAATTAGTTTGAGAACCACATGATCTGTATCAAAAACCCCTGGAAACACATTAACTTCCTTGGCAGCAGGTCCATATTCTAGTTTCTATATATCTAATTAATCACATTATATCACGTTATTTAATTGACTTAAATGTTAAAACATAAAAAAAAAATAGTTATAATGCATTTCGAGTTATTCAAATAATTAATAGGGCATAATATGAATTTTTTTTTAGATACATGATATTATATAATTTGTTCGATATCATTTAAGATATTAGAATTCTAGTATACATCATCTTCTATAACATATGATGTAGTCATTTTTTATTAATATAATTATCACATCAACTAAAAACATATATCATAATAAAAATAATAATTTACGTTCACATACGATGGTATTAAATAATTGGTATTAAAATTGATATCTTTTAACACTACTTTATTTAAAAAAAATTATAGTACTGAAATTTTAAACTTGCTGAGATTTGCTTTGGTACAAGTATAATATTAAGGGCCATACCAATTGAAAGCTACAGGAAAATCCCAGCCGGGTACTCTAATGAGAATCCATTAATGGTAATCAATTGGGGAAAGGTAAATAACTCAGGGTTTAGGTGAACCAAACAGCACTAAATCCATCGATAGCAGTGATTTTTTAATGTCCATACTTTTGAGAAAAATTTAAATTTAAAAGAAAAAAATTTATTAGAAAGTTGAATAGAGATAAGAATACAAAGTCTGTATACGTAAAACACTGATTTACAGATACATATTAATTAAAAAGGCATGTGGTACTAAACTACTAATCAGAAGAATATTAGTTTCCTCATGGTGATTCGTGAGATTAGAATACAGCCAGAAGAGCATGTGTTGCTTTGAGATTTGAACATCAATATTTTTCCTCTCCTCATCCTCCTTTCTGCTTTGAGTATCTGTGAAAAGACAAAAAACGAAAGGAAAAAATCACCGAAATCAACGCCGTTTAGGCTGACGAGCGCCACGACATTACATCACTGGACACAATATACAAATATACATGTTTATATAAATATATAAAAAAAAAAAACATTTTTACAGTGGACCTTTTAACTGTAGGCGCTAATTCCACACACACGCATGTATATATATATATATATACATATATTATTATCTTTGCTGGTTTCAGTGATTAATTTCCCGATGTACTTTGATTGATACAAGACATTTTTTTCTATAATTATTTTGGATTAAAGCATTTCCCAGCCCAATAACGAAAGCTGACGGCTGGCATAGGCAATAGTAATAGTAAGAAGATGATCCATTCCTCCAATAATAGAGATAATAATGAGTTAATGAGTAGCACCAAACGCGGTCAAATCTGATCACTGCCTTTCAAGCTTGTGGGGGGGGGAGGGGTGGAGTTGGAAGATTTTGTCATTTGTGAATAAACCTTATACTGTTTTTTTTCTTTTAAGCATCACTTTTTGTAGCAACACAGTTCCATTTGACAGCAACACTTTACCTACAAAAGAAGTAGCTGCGCTGATGAGGCCCAGTTTGGTAGCTGCATATACATGTGCAGAGAGAGAGAGAGAGAGAGAGAGTGGTCCGACATGAAACACAGTACTACTAGGTGAAAACGAAGTGTAAGTCAATTTACCTTGGGAAAAAAGACGAATGAAGTCACACCTTACGTAAATATATTTATCTACCTTTGTAATGTGGGTACGAATAATGTAAAGTAAAAACTTATATGAGAGAAGTCTGGAGATATATTTTGAAAGTTAGATAAAGGTGAGTTTTAAAAAATATGTTTAAAGGAAAAAAATTGTTTTGAATTAATAAGCATAAAATCTTAAAAAATTTATTTAAAAAAATTATTGATATGTATTTTATTTTGTTTTTTTTTTAATTCTATACGAGTTAAAAAATATAAATATTATTTAAATTCAATATAGATCTTATTTTATTTCTCTCAAAATTTTATAAAATTAAAAAATATATATCTTATTTAAATTTGTATATGTGAAGTTATAAATTTTTAAAATTTGAGTTCAGTAAAGAGTTTTAAAAATATAAAAAGTAAAAAATAATTACGAGATAGGAAAAAAAAAATCTAAAAAGTGTTCAAAATTTGTCTCCAATACCCCCCCCCCCCCCCCCCCCCCCCCAACACCTCCTAAAAAAAAAAGTGAAACTGAAAAATTTGAAAAACAAAGTGCTACCGACAAGATAAATTGTCAATCTTTTTTTTTTTCCCCCTTTTAATTTGGTTAGAGGAATTAATAAAGAAAAAAAAAAAAACCTGAAGCTTTGAAACTTGGAACCACTATTTTTTTTATATTGCCCTGTGTGTTGCATGGGTATTAGCTGGGTAGTAGTATCTTCACCTTCGTTTTCCCCACCTTATCTTATCAGATCTCATCTATCAATCCAAACATAGCTTTAAGATTTTTTTTTTCCCCCTTAATTTACAAATGAGAGAATTCAAACTTTATGACTCTATCATGTATAAAATTAATATAGACTATATATATCTGTAATCACGGATTTGTTCATATAAAAAAAATATAAGAATTACTAAAAAATGGGGGGTCATTACATATTAAAAAGAATACAATGTTTACAATAAAAGCATTTGCGCTTACTATATGTCGAGCGGAGAAGATCATAAGACGAATTTATTTCGACAAAATAGAAGTTACTGTTGTTGTTGTTGTTTGGTTGCAGCTACTTGTTTAATTGAGAAACGTGTCAAGCTGTTGCATCATCTGAACATTTAAAGAGTAATATAACAGTATGTTGCAAACCTTCACTACTTACTAAATTAATAATGTCGTTAATCAATAGATGCAGCGTTATAATAATTTCACTTCTTAATTACATTTTTAGTTTAATTACTACATGTGTAAAGATACATTAATACAATTTCTACCTACACACACCGAAACTTCACTGTTAAGGTTTTTATTTTTTATTTTATTTTGGCGGTGGTCCAACAGTGATATATATTTCACAATAATAACATGACTTGTATAGTTAAATTATAGTTATAATTAAAACATATATATATATAGATAACGTTAAGTTCATTGGACAAAATTTAGAAAGAAAAAAAAATGATCTCGTGACTAAAACTATTATTTTTTGTTCAAAGAAGCAAAATGTAATTTTGATACAAACAAGTATATGACTAAAGAGATAGAATACAAATCTAATTATTTCCTCTAATATACACGGCATCTATTTGGTGGAGACATTAGTGGTCGGAGCTGTTTATGCATCCTACGACAACTCATGGTGAGATTTACATTTTATGTGTGCATTGTCATGATTTTTCAACGCTTAAATGGAATTATTGACAATATTTTTCTTCTTTTTTTTTAATTATTTAAGGGCATTCTGCTTATATAAATGGCTATTGTTCATCCGAGAAAAATTGAGAGAATAAGCTTTCATTTGATTCACCAATTGAAGAAATTTTATATTAAAATTTATTAGCTTTTTAAAAATTAATTATAATTTTTACTGATTTTTCTAAAAAAAAATGAAAATTTATATGAAAATTTTGAATTAAAAATATACATCAAACACGATCTAAATTGTGAGGAAATATATTTTATGTTAATTTAACAATTCATGTTAAATATTTGGACAGATCATTGGACACCAGACTGGACCCACACACCGGTGTATAGGCAGTCATCTGTCCATGCAATCAGCCCTGATCAGGGATTTCGGAATGCCCACCCAAACTCGGTCCCGTCTCATAATTTAAAGCGGCCCGAAGCTCATATATATATATATATATATCTGTGTGTGTGTATGTAGCAAACGCTCCCTACTCTCTAGTTTCAGAAAATAAATAAATAACTGTAAAATCTCTCATTCTCATGAAATAAGTCGGAAAAAAAAAAAGAAAGAAACTTAGGATAAAAACTGTATTTTGCTTTAATATTAGTTGTTGCTATTGTCCCCATTGTTTTAGTTATTAGATTGATTCTTTATCGTATTATTCATATCATAAATTTGTCAAAAATAAATATCTTTTATTTCCGTGACAAATTAGACTAACAGTCGAAAATAAAAACTTATACACCATCAGTTAAAAAAGTTGTCCACAAATAATTTTAGTTGGGGTGAAAGACCTATAATTATCTCTCCATAAATCGCAAGTAGTTCAATAATTTGTACTTATATTAACTTTCTTTAGTTGAGTATCATCTCCAAAATATGAGTTGTAGCGTAATTTAAGTTGTATATATATATATATATGTGAAATTATTTAAGTTTTATTTTTTTTTCAAAGAAAAATGACTATAAAGATAAAAGATGACGTATTAAATATTTTCATAAATATAAAAGAATATAATATCAGAAATATATATAAGATATCGGAACATGAATTTTTTTTTTTAAATTAAATTGCTTATATTATATCTCATCTATTATGGTTGGACTGACTATAAATATATACACTCGCTATCCATAAATCTCATGCTTCAAAAAATTATTAACGTTTATATAGATTTTGATGCATCAAAAGGTATCCTTGTGTATTGTTCGTTCCTAACTACGAAAGATAGATAGCATTTGAATTTTTATTTGTTCTATACGGCAATCATAAGAATCCATCCCAATAGCTCGAATGCTTGCTTCTTTTAATCAAATAAATAAATTCCTACATTTTTTGGTTGCTTGGGGAGGTGCCTTTAAATATTCCCGTGACATTGTCTGTCTCTCATTTTTCCATGTATAATTGTCGCCTGGACCACATAAATGAACATTTTTATATTTGCTCCAAATGCTTGCTTATGTTTCTCATACTTTAATTTCCATTTTTTTGACTCTTTCTAACTCTGCTACAAAGAATGCCCATTTATGCTGGCAATTGTCATTCTCCTCATCAATACTCCCGTAGAATAACTACCTTAAATGTCAACATCAAGAATGCATATGCATGATTGTGTGTATATGTACATTTATATGCGTATATATATGTGTGTATGTGCACATATAGGATTTATATATAGGTGAAAGAATTGTTACTTTTCAAAAAGCAAGAAACCTTCTAACCATATTGTTTTATAGAGATTATTCTTGGTTTTAAAAACAAATGGTAATTCTTGCTATCTGTGGTTCAGTTTTTTGCTATTCAACTCCGATGATAACAAATGGTAATTTTTAGGGATAGGGATTTAGAATTGGAGATGATGAATTGTGAGGGGGAAAAATGAATTGGGGGATTTCTGATTTTAAAAACAACGTACTTTAGAGTCTTTTTAAGTTTTTCTTTTAATTTAAAATAATTGGAAAGGTTTAGGATCGACACCCGAACCATCCCACAACGACCTGCATCTATAGCAGGTTGATTCATCCCGCACATTTTACCCATTTATTAAAAACAAAAAAAAAAACAAAAAAATATTTTTAGATTTCAAATTTATAAGTGTACATATAGGATTTATATATACGTAGAAGAATCATTACTTTTCAAAAAGCAAGAAACCTTCTAACTGTATAATTTTATATATATATAATTATTATGATATGAGGTTTTTAACTCTCATTTATTAAAAACAAAAATAAAAAACAAAAAATACTTTTAGATTTCAAATGTAGAAGTTCGTACCAAATTTCTCTCTTCAAAGTCATTAAGCTAGTCCCATTGGACTCTCCGCAGTACTTTAATTATTGAGCACATATGGTTCATTAAATTTTATGCACTCTACACCATACTTATCCCCCTTCATTAGTGTCAGAATTTTATAAATTTTTTCTATAAAAGTTACTAATTCGCTGAAGATCTGGCCAACTACTTTATGTAACGTTGAAAACACCCAAAGAGACATACATAGTAAACAAATATATATGCTTTTTTTTTGGCAGGGGTAAAAGGTGGAGTGAAGAAGAAAGGTGGGGGAAATTTGGAGTGGCAATTGAGAAAGTAAGGTGTTTGATTGAAATGATTTTTGAAAGTAAAAGAAAATAATAGGAATAGAATTTCTTATGGGAACCATAATTTTTAATCTCCTCAAATATAAAGATAAAAGTGAAGTGAAAACTTTGATCCGAAAGTTTACTCATTTAAAGTATTCTTATATACATTAATAAAATCCTAGAAATTTTAGACAAATTAGGTAAGATAGTAATTTTTTATATAATACTACTTTTGATTCGATCTTTTTCTTTTCCTTTTTTTTTTTTTTGAAACTTTGCGAGAGAGAGATTCAAACTTTTCATTTTAAAGTATAGTCAAACGTAAAATTGCCACTAAACTAACCTATAACAACATAGATTCCATCATTTTACTTGCAACATCCAAATACCAAAAGGCCTAAATTTACTTCTTTCCTCTTCTATGATATCAAAAAACACAAATTAAAAAAAAGAACAAATTTTTTTTTTTATTTTCTCAATCTTACATATTTTTTCTCCCCCTCGTATTTTGTTTCCTCTTTCTAAAAACAAAACAAATTTTTATCTTTTTTTTTTTCAATTTTACTTTTTTTTCTCCCTTAGTGTTAGTGTTTAAGGGCTCTGCTAACAGAAAAATAATATAATGATGGTGAATAGATGATAATTATACCTACGACTTTTGAAAATTAGCCATGCATAAAAACATATACTTAATGGACTAACATAACAAAACAACTAGAAACTTTCAAATGAAAACTGGAAAGACATGTAATGAGATTTTACAACAGTTATAGACACATATCAAACCATGGCCAGCAAATGGTTTCATGTCATTTAGCCCAAAACAAAATAATGGTGTGGACCAGTGTCTGGTCAGGGAGATTAGATTGAACAAACGAGATAAACCGATTCAAACATAAAGAACTTAACATACATAGGACAGCCTTGGTATCTATTCGCTGGTACGACTTATGCATTCCACTGAATTTTGTTTGCTTATTTTTTTTAAAAAGGAGAGCTTCATATGTTTCTGTAGAGCCAATGAATATTTGCCCGTTGCATCAAGATATTTATCTTTACTAATAGATTATGAGCAAATTCACTAAATCCCATCTCATGAAATAAAAATAAAAAGACAAATAATTTTACATCATGATGTCCCAATCAATATGATAAAAGTTTTTTTTTTTTTTTTTTTAAGAAAGATACAGATATCGTCATTATTTTTTATCCAAATGTCTACACTGTGTTTGACTAAATGAAACAAAATTTTTTGTCGCGTAGCAACCAGATAATCACTTTTTTTTTTTAAATTAACTACTTCATTAAAAGTCACAATCAGCAAGTGATAAATTTCAAGAGTGCTAGTTTAGTTGTGGTTAAAAAAGACTAGTTAAAACGTGATTTTATATATAATTTAACGATAATTTTATAATTGAATCGGTTTAAAAGTGTAGAATTCGAATTTTCTTTACTCTTAAATTAAAAAAAAAGAGAGACTATTTGAATTAATTGCTAAGGTAATGATCTACTTTTCTTCCCAAGGTAAATAACTAACTTATCAAATTTATTTTGCAAAAGAGATCTTTTCAGCATATAACATTACCTATTTATCTGTATCTAGAAATCCTTTTTTTTTTTTTTTTTGAAATAAGAAGAAAGCCTACATAATAATCACCTATAAAATAATAAGGAGGTATTTGGATAACGCCCCTAAAGCTTGCTTTCCTTACCACTGTGCCGCGTTTCTTCGAGTTACTAGTCATTTTCTGTGGGGTTCTCAACCTGGGGAAGCGATTTTCCTTGCCGATTTGGCCCAAGCCCATGAATATTACACCTTCAGG
Organism: Antiaris toxicaria; assembly: GCA_035233585.1. NCBI lineage: Eukaryota > Viridiplantae > Streptophyta > Magnoliopsida > Rosales > Moraceae > Antiaris > Antiaris toxicaria. The sequence continues at coordinate 23,999,247 of CP141160.1, read as the reverse complement.
CCCATTGTCCATTTTTTCATTGAAATGTTATTATTGAGGAATTTGAGAAAGCGCAAATGGCCTGGATTCCATGGCCCAATGGATAAGGCGCTGGTCTACGGAACCAGAGATTCTGGGTTCGATCCCCAGTGGAGTCGCATTTTCCGTACACCTTACTCATCATTTTTTCTTTTCTTTGTGAATTTAGGTCTCGTTTGAATACAATGCATTAAATGTAATTTGTATTTAGAGAAAAAGTATTAGCATTGCATTTGAATACAATGTGTGTTTGAGTGAAAAGTATTTGAATTACATTTTAATAATAAATATATGATGTGATAGGTAAAAGTAGAGAGAATATATGATGTAATTTATAAAAAAAATAAATAATAAATAGTAATTATGTTGAATTTAAAATATGATATGATTGGTATTTGAATAAAATACTTTTATATTTAAGGAAAAATTACATTATATTTATATGTAATATGTAATGTAATGCAAAAAAAAAAAAGATTTCACCAAACGTGTGCTCAACTTTTTTAGACGATGCGAACGGAATTTTTTTTTTTTTTAATTTATCCATGTTAACTTTGACCTGGTCAATCAAGGAAAAATAACATTATTTTGGGCCATTAAACGACAAGTTAGATGTATACTGCTTCTCGATTGTAAACGACAGTAAATTTTTAGGTTTTTTTTTTTTTTTTGGTTGAAAGTAAATTTCTAGCATTTAAATGATAAGTATTACATTTACATTGCGTTTGAATGTAATGTATTGAATATAATTTGTATTTGGAGGAAAAGTATTAGCATTGCATTTGAATGCAATGTGTGTTTGGGGGAAAAGTATTTGAATTGTATTTTAATAATAAATATGTGATGTGATAGGTAAAAGTAGAGAGAAAAAAAAGTGGGAGAGAGAATATGTGATGTGATTGGTATTTGAATGAAATGTTTTTGTATTTGGGGGAAAATTGCATTGCATTTAAATGCAATGCCAAAAAAATTTGTGTCCCAAACACCATGTAAATTCAAGACAGTTAAATTCATGAAACAGTCTTTTTTTTTTAATTTGTTATTTGACCTTTTCCATTGACACCTTTTAAATTTATTGTAAAATTATAATTTACACTCTAAACTTTTATTTTTAACAATTTACATTATAAACTTGCAAGTATCTAGCAAGTTGCATCCTGTTAATAATAATTTGATGAAAATTAACTTGTAATTTTTAAATAAATTATTAATTCATGATATCAATAATCATTTTAAAATATGTTAATCTAAATTTGTTGAAATTAATATCTTTAATTAAATTTTTTTAAACTAGAAAAGTTGAATTAATTTATTATAAATATAAATTTGAATTCACATCGATAAAAAAGAAGTATGGTTTGCTATACTGTTTCATTAAGCGCCAATTTGTTTTGCTGCATTGTGAAGGATATTTTTTATAATAGTGATGTGAGATCAAAGTTATTATGTATAGAAGTATGTAGGTGTTTAGTAAAATTTTTTCAAAAGTTGCTATAAATACCAGAAATAAAATTTTAGATGTTTGGTAAGTTTTTAACTGTTAAATGATAAGCTTAAATTCAAGATAATTAAATTCAGTAAATAGTCCTTTTTTACCACACGATCTTTTTTTTAAGTGAAGTTTTATTAAGTGCCAGTTTGGTATTGCTATATTGTGAAAAATTTTTGTGATAACCGTGGTGTAAATTCAAAGTATATAGATGTTTGAAAAAAAAAAAATTTTAAGTTACTGTAAATCAGAAAGTAGAACTTTAAATTTTTGATAAATTTTTAACTGTTAAACGACAAGCTGTTATAAATTCAGTAAACTATATTTTTTTAATTTATCATTGCTAACTTTGACCTCGTCAATTAAGGAAAAAATAACATTGATTTTTGGGCATTGAACGACAAGTTGCATGTATACTACTTGGTTGTAAACGAGAGTGTATATATGTATATATATATATATATTTTTTTTTTTTGGGTTGAAAGTAAATTTTTAGCTGTTAAACGACAACCTTAAATTCAAGATAGTTGAATTTATGAGAATTTTTTTTCTTTTAATTATATAGCCTTGTTTTAGTGAAGTTTTATTAAGCGTAATTTGGCATTATTGTATTGTGAAAAAGTTTTGTTATAACAATGATGTGAGTTTAAAGTTACTATGTTTAAAAGTATATAGATATCTGGTAAAATTTTTTCAAAGTTGCTATGAATAACAGAAGCTAAATTTTAAATGTTTGGTTAATTTTTAACTGTTAAAAGACAAACTTGAATTCAAGACAGTTAACTTCAGTAAACAGTCCTTTTTTATTATTATATGGCCTTTTTTTTTTTTTTTTGTGAAGTTTTATTAAGCAAACTGGCATGTAGAAGTTTGGCAAAATTTTTTCCAGATCGTTGTGAATATCAGAAGCAGAATTTTAGATTTTTGATAAATTTTTAGTTGTTAAACGACAAGCATAAATTCAAGACAATTAAATTCAATAAACGATACTTTTATTATTATTATTATATGACCTTTTTTTTTAATTTAGTGAAGTTTTACTAGGATCCAGTTTGGTATTGCTGTATTATGAAAAAATTTTATAATAAATGTAGTGTGAGTTTAAAGTTGTTGTTTCTAAAAGCACGTACACGTTTTGATAAAATTCTTTTCAAAATTGTTGTGAATACCGGAAGAGAGTGTTAGATGTTTGGTAAATTTTTAGTATTAAATAATAATTTTAAATTCAAGACTAGTTAAATTCAATAAAACACTCTTTTGCTTATTGTATGACCTTTTTTCTTGAGTTAAATTTTATTAAGGCCAGTTTGCCATTGCTGTATAGTAAAAAAATTTTGGTATAATTTTGGTGTGAGTTCAAAGATGTTGTGCCTAAAAGCATATATGCATTTGGTAAAATCTTTTCAAAGTTGTTATAAATACCAAAATCAAAATTTTATATGTTTGGTAAACTATAAATAAATTTACTGTATTGATGTATAATGACCAAAAGGACATATTTATTTTTGATAATAAATACTCTAATATAAATATATATTGTCTTGTAAATTTAATATTTATACTATCTTATGCCAAAGTTATAGAAAAATATATATAGTTTTTCTTTCAAAGTCCAAAATTAAATTATGTTTATTAATATTATAAATATTTGATATCCCCTCAAGTACACATAAAATTACAATAATAAAACTTGAAATAAAATTTTTAATAATAAAGTGGGTTGTGACGTTATATTTTACAAATTGGAATTATTTTTAAGATAAAAAGAATTTATAAATTTAAAACAGTTAGTTGAATATAATCTTATATTTGTTATGGATATAAATAAAGTGAATACTTTTGAATTACTATTTATTATTAAGGATATTTTATTAAATTTGTATAATGATAACAAAAGCTAACTCCTAATCTGTTTTTAAAATTTTGTTATACTGTAGCAACTTTTAAAATTTCCCAAACAAGAGCAGAATTAATCAAACACCATTGATATGCTATAGATCCTTTAATAATATAAAAGCAACCTCCAAAAATAATCTCAAATTATGCCTAAATGACATTAAACTTTGAAAGACTACATGCATATTGTTTTGAGATTAAATGAATGTCAACTCTATGACAACAATGACACTTCAGTCATTGAGTTGAAATAAAGATGTTTGTTTTTGCCTAAATGACAACAAATATGGGATGATAGTGGACTTTTTTTGAACTTAAGTGTAGAAGACTCGAACTCTTATCTCTTGTGAAATTATGTCTAAAACTAATATTTGATTGAGCCTTCAACCATGATAATAAATATTTTTATCCCCTGAATGCATGAAAAGAACTTGTATATAAGAGTATTTATAATATAATATCAAATTATTGTGTCAATAATAAAATTTGGCATTTGGTTGTGAGTTGTAAAATTCAAAATATTAGGGTTCGTTTGGTGAACGCATTGCATTTGCATTGCGTTTGAATGCAATACATTGAATGCAATTTGTATTTGGAGAAAAAGTATTAGCATTGCATTTGAATGCAATGTGTGTTTGGGGGAAAAATATTTGAATTGTATTTTAATAATAAATATGTGATGTGATGGATAAAAGTAGAAAGAAAAAAAGGAGAGAGAGGGAATATATGATGTAATTAATAAAAATAATAGAAAAAGTGAAACAATAAATAGTGATTGTGTTAGATTTAAAATGTGATGTGATTGGTATTTGAATGAACTGTTTTTGTATTTGGGGGAAAATTGCATTGCATTTAAATGCAATGCTAAAAAAATGCTAGTACCAAACGTGTACTTAGACTAAGTGATAAAATGCTGTCTTAAAAAGTTGGCCAAACAAGCTCTTAATCTGTCTACAAACCATTTATAGATTAGCAATGTAGTAAATAAAGCCTTAAGCAAAAATAAAAAAATAAAAATAAAAAGATTAATTGCTGTAATAGTCCCTGAATTTTTAATAAAAGCGTCATCTAGTCCCCAAACTTTTTTTTTTCTTAATTAAATACTCGTTCAATTGGTTAGAAAGGTGCAAAATCATCCTTTAGTGCAAAATTGAAATGTTTCGCGTAAAAAGACCAAAATACCTCCCAAAAGAAAAAAAAAATTTCTTCCCCCTTCTAGGATTCTTCTCATTCACACACTAAAAACTTTCAATTTGTATGTTCATATCAACCCAAACCAATCGACTTCAAAGGTTCTCAGAATTAAAAAAAAAGTTAAAACAATCTCCAATCAACATAAACTCAAATCATCAAATTAACATAACTGGAATCCATGTTCTTTCTGGAATTTTTTTTCTTTTTGGTTGGAAGAGGGAAAATGAAAGCCTTACATCTGGGCTTTAACTTAGTTCTAAAAATGGTTGTCCCACATTTCCTTATTTCTCCAAAAAATCACAGCATAGAAAATCAAAGTGTCAATTCAAATTCAAAAATCAAAATTCTTGGTCTTTCTTTTTCTTCATGATTCACCCATCCTTCTTACAAACTAAAATGGCAGCCCCAAATATGCTCTATCTTAGCCACATCGCCGTCGCTAGAACAGGCCAACACTTTGGCCCGTCGATACGAGAGAAGCCCCTGGGAGTGTTGCGCACGCCAACCCCTTCACCGTCGACGTTTTTGCGACCGCAACACAACTCAAATTCCCGTCGCGAGCCCAACCCTCCGCTGGGCCAACCAGTCCCGTCGAACCCACTCCTCCGCTGAGGAAATCCATATCCGTGGATCCCGCCATTTCGCAAGCCCAGTCAACCCCTCCCGATGCCATCGTTCTTCCCTCACCGATTTGGTTTTTATTTTTGTTTCCACTTTCTTGTGCAGGTTGAAGACATTTAAATAAAATATAATTTTTATTTAAATATAAAATTATTTTATTTAAATATAAATTATATTATAATTTAAATTTAATATAATTATTATTTATTTATATTATATATTTTTTATTTTATCTTTATCGATTATATTATATATAATATAATTTAAATACTTTTTATTCAAATAATTATTATATTTAAATATAATATAAATAATTTTTTTTATAAAAACACATTTTACATTTATATTATACATAAATAAAATACATTTCTTAAACATCCACTAAATATCCTTACTATAAAAGGTCAATTTCATGTATAAATCTTTTGAGATCTATATTTTATTATTAGATAATACTTTATATCATTAATATCTTAAAGTAATATTCTTATTAATTTGACTTTTTCTTTAACTTCAATTTACCTTTTTTGTTTTTAGTCTTTATATTTTTAATTGAGGGATTCTATTAATACATTCTTTTTAGATCTTCACAAGTTCTTTTTTTCTTTTTAAACAGGTATCTTTATTAAATTTAAAATGATTTAATTTATTTATTATATACTCCTATGAATTTAAAATTATCTTTAATTGTTTCTTCAAAATAAAAATATTCTATCACTTTAAATTTTTTTTATATCCACTTTTTTATTATTACATATGATAACTACAAAAAATACTTTATTTGAATACATTCAAGTTAAAAAGCACTTTATTTATTTGTATGTTAAATAAAATTTCTTATAAAAAAAAGAAATTTATATATATTATATGTAAATAATTAATAACCACGATACTGTAAAGTCAACAAAAACAAAAGAAGCCAACTATAAGAAAAAAAAACAATTAAAAAAAAGCCAAATACTTATCTATTATTTATTTGGATATTTAATATGTAGGTACATGAAAAGAAAAAAAAATATTTGAGTTTTTTTTAATTTTTTTATTTATATAATAAAGTTTATTATAATTTTTTTATATTATTTTATTTAAAATATTTTTATAATTAAAGAATTTAATTAATATAGGTGTGTTGAGGGTTGAGACGGCATGTCAATAAAATTGATTTTTTTAATTTTAGTTTTTTCAAAAATTGGTATTATTTTACTAAATTGCCCCTAGATATTTACTAAAAAAAAAAAAAAATTGCTGTGTCAATAGTAGTGCGTAGTCGTTGATCTGAGCTCCAACTCTCTCTTGTTGTTCTTCTTTCAGTCGCTGCTCGAGAAAGAGAGAGAGAGAGGGAGAGAGGATGACGATGTTTCACTTCTTCAATTGTGCGATTCTGACTTTCGGCCCTCACGTCGTCTACTACTCCGCCACTCCTCTGTACGCCTCTCTTCCTCCTCCATCTCCCTCTCTCTCTCTTCAAGGATTTTCAAACCTATTTTCCTGTTGCCGATCTTCTCTTAGATCTATTTTGGTTTTCAATCTCGCTTTGACGTCTCACTAATAAACCCTTATTCAATTCGAATACTGAATTTTGTTCTTTTCTTTTGCGATTTTTTCTGTCATTTCGAAGTCGCGACAATTGAATTGAATTTTGTCTCATTAACGAGTGTTATTCGACTCCAGGTCCGAGTATGATACTCTCGGAACCTCCATTAAAGCTGCTATTGTTTATCTCGGAACAGCTTTAGTCAAGGTTGGTTTTCATGGTTAATTATTATTCCAAGATTTTCTTTTTTACAATAAATTCACTTTCTTTCAATATTTTTTTTTAATCTTTTTTTCTTCGGCTTCTACCCCTTTTTTTTTTTGGCGATTAATTCTGTTGGCAGCTTGTTTGTCTGGCAACATTTCTTAAGGTTTCTGAGACTGACAGCTTTGATCCTTATCAGGTAATTCAGTTTCTGACTTGCTTAGATTATTTGCACTCTAGTTCTTATATGTTTCTATTGATATGTTTGAGGAAGTTTTTCAATAGGGTAGTTTATGTGTTAAAAAAAAAAAAAAATTGCTATAACAAGAGATAAAAGTTGTTGAGAGAAATCACATGTGAAATTAGTCTAATATACTTTAGGAATCTAACTTGATCAAAAGATTAAATATTGGGTGTTGAGTCCTTTATGTATATAATCCATTTCACATCTCCATCTACTTTCCATAACACACATACACTTTTCTCAATAATCTCTCCTTTATTTGTGTGTTCATTGAGCTCCTCTTTGAATCAAAGTTTCTTATAGACGGCACATCTAAACATTGTACTCCAAACGGGAGCCAACTCAAGCATGGAAAGTAGTTGAAATCATGTAAGTTTCCTAAATGCTCCACTATCCACAGTTGTAATGGCACCAACTGCAAGCAACACCAACTCTCTGCAGGAGACAACGTGGGAACTTTGACAACCGAGTGTTATTGCTTGTCTAATATGAACCATCGGCTTTGATGCCACTTGTTAGGGGGAAACCACATGTGAAACTGATCCAACATGATTCACGAGCCCAACTTGACCTAAAGGTTAACCCATTGGGTTTTGGGACCTTTCATTTATATAAACCATTTCACATTCTCATCCACTTTCTATGTAGGACCGTACACATGCACTTTTCTTAACAAAAATGGTCTTGTTATATGTTTTAATTTGCTAAGGGCTGTCCTAATCTTTTCCTAATGAGAGCAATAAAAATAAAGAAAGACAAGAAAGCACAGAAAAGATTCATAGGGGTTTACCCTGAATATAAAGCTACGTCCACTTTCATCCACCATTGAATGTCACCATGATTTAGGAAGAAGATCACAACCGCACACCCCCTCGTTTTTCTTTAATATTTGATACATAAATTTGGCACCCCCCAACATAAGTATAATTGGAGCAAGTATGTTCTGTTATCCTTTTATGTGGATCAAATGATTAGTTTGTTTGAAAGAGAATGAAGCAAAGAAGGGTAGAGCCTTAGATGGCCTTGAGTGTTTGAATTTCTGTTTAGTTTGCTCTCTAAGCTGAATCATTTATGATTTTTGACACCACAAATTTCAATATAAATTTGTATAACACATGTAGTCCAGTGGAAGTTTGAACAATTGAAACAAAGGGAAAAATATTACGCGGTGAACGTGTGATTGTTGATTCTGAAAAAGCTTCTCTTTGCATACGAAAATTCATTCTCTTCCCTAAGATTGCCTTCTTAGTGGGAGCTTCTATTGCATCTAAACCATTTCATGAAGGAGGAGCTTCAATTGGAGTTAGGTTGTCTAATGCCGTCTCTTTGTTGGCAGGAATTATTGAAAGCTTTAATTGGTTTTGTAGACGTTGCTGGCCTTTACTTTGCGCTGACTCAGCTGACACACAGGAATATCTCCCAAAATCATAAATTTCAAGCAGTGGGACTTGGTGAGGAAGACCTGATTTATTTCTTGAAGAAACTAATTGAATTTTCTTTGATGTTTTATTTTGGGTGCATACTTCCAACGTTTGTGATGGTTGTTCCCTTGTTTGTGCTTGCAGGATGGGCTTTTGCTGATTCTGTCTTACATAGATTGGCACCTCTTTGGGTGGGTGCTAGAGGGTTGGAATTCACATGGGATTACATTTTGCAAGGCCTTGAAGCAAATGCAAATCTGGTAAATATAATTTCTTCTTGTTTGGACTTTTAATACTAAGTTCAAGAGTTCGTAACTGTATGGATGTACTTTTGTGATTGTAAGTTAAGTTGCATCTTATTACTTGAGTTTTGGAGTGAGATAGCCATTGCCTCATTGTCTGTTTTCTTGCTTCGTTCTTATTCAGGTTTTGAGCATATCCCTTGCTGCACTGGGTTCTTTGATGTGGCTTCGCAAAAATAAACCCAAGACTTTAATTCCTATCATATATATATGTGCTGGAATTGTTTCAACCATGCCATCCATCACAAGGTTTGGCGTTTCTACTATTGTTACCTATGCCATTGTAATATCACTGCTTTTTTTGTATTTCAGTTTCAGCCTTTACTGTAACATATGAAAACTGCTAGCCATAGCCTTTTCCCATTAGTTAATAAAATCTTCACACTAAGGGCTCATATGGGGGAATGGATTGGAATCCATATTTAATGGATTGGAATAGTAAGGAATAGTAAAAGCTGAGGTTAAAAGTTGAGACAAAAGAACCCAAAAAAAAAAATACTGTAGCAATCCATATTTAGCGGATTGGAGTCCATACCAAACCAGCCCTTAGAGTGCTGACTTTCGATGTCTCTGCGTCAAGATGAATCATGATCATTTATCGGCATGCTTCCTTTTTCCTTTGTGAATTGTTTGTTATTCGCCACTGTAACGTTTTCTTGGTAAAAACATGAATAGGTATGCTTGTCCAAGCATGTTAGATGTAAGAAAACAATTGTCCGTAACTCTGTTGCATTGCCAGTTTCTTTGTTATAGCTTTCATTTGTTTACGGCCCTCAGAACAGAGTAGTGACTGTTTTCTCTTTTGTATATGTCCATGTGTAATATATGTATTTATGTGTATGTTTTTCGATATGAATGTTCTTGTATGTGTTTTTGCAGCTATCTGAAGCGTGGCCTGGGGTGGCATTTACCAGAGGTGGTTGGGTTTGAGCTCTTCACTTCTCTAGTGATGGCTTTAATCAGTTGGCAACTCTTTTCTGCATGTCAGAGACCCTCTACTTGAGGGGAGTCCCATTTACTTGCCCCTACGACCGGATTCTTTTCTCAAATCAGGAAAGGGTGTGATTCTATCCAGTGATATCAAGATTTTTTTCTTTGGACTATTGTTATGGTTCATTTGAATTTCAAAAATTTTGTGTAGTAACGTAATCAGGAATTTGTTTACTTTTGTTGCTTAGCAAGGAAACATAGTAGTAAGGCATAACCCCCTGCCAGTGAAATCGTTGCTAATGATGAGCAAAGGCTGAAATGAAAAGGAGAAACCAGTTGGCCATTGCTGTGCCTACGACTTATAGCTTTGGTTCCAAAACCAAACTAGCACTCCGATTTATTTGGTTAAGAGAGTAGATGAAGATTCAAATTCTAATACTACTATGATTTCTTTTTTTTTTTTTTTTTTTTTTCCGCTTAAACAAATGTTTGGTAATTGCTCGATAATACCGTTGGCGATAAAAGGCTTAATCAGGCCCAAATTTAGAGATGACAATTTTCCCTCCTGCAAGGACGGAACTTGTGTGGCTTTGTGCCGGTTTGGATAGGATGAGAGACAATATTCGAGGATAGGGTTGGAGTCCGTTTTGCAAATTGGAAGCAGGCTGGGCGCATGGAAGCATCTGCAGTCTCTGTCCCACTATAAATATACATTTGTTGTGTATATATATTTATTACGTATGTGTGTGTGTATTACATTTTTAAACTTAATTAGATCGTTTTAGCAGAAAAGGATGATTACTAACTACAATTTTTTCACTTAAAAAAAGAAAGCAACAAAAAAAGGTAAATTGCTATAGAGTAGTTAGCTTATACTAGTTAACAAGTGTTCCTAAAAAAATAAAAATAAAAATAAAGAAATATAACAACTAGTTAAAATGTTTTTCTGAGTTTTCGGGTGAGACATCATTATTGTTAGGATTTGTTTTGTCAAACATTGACTTCTCGTTAATATCCCCTTGTCATCCCTATCCAGATTATCAAGCAATTGGTTTTGTTTTGCACACACGAAAAGTAGCGGGTTAAGTTTTTCAACTTAAGCTGCATTTTAAGTAGAGTGTAATCATTCTATCCAAAAAAAAAAGAAGGAATAATCGACAAAGTTACCTCCAAATGTAAAAGTCATTAAGCCGATTATTGCTTGTTTCCATCGTACATAGCAACAATGACATTCCTTGAAGTTAAGATTAAGAGAACAACAGCACTTAATTAGTCCATAATTATGACTACCGCTTAACAAGCAACCATGAGTTTTTAGCAAAGTTACAACTGCTGCGGACCAGTCGGCCAAAACTTGGCAAAAGTGGTTGCTCGTTCTCAACGCTCTTTTTCAATCTTCATTGATTAGTTCATCTTCCTCAATCTCGAAGCTCCTTGATTTTCTTCCACTCTTTTCTGATTTTGGAGAATCAACTGGAGTTAAACGAGTAACCTCTGGGACTACCCGGAAAATTTTGGCATCCACACAAACAGAGTCGTTCACTAAATGACCAGGTTCGAAAATGCAGACATCAAATTGTTCCAAGTTGTTGTCCACAGCAAAATGTTTCCACCCAGAAGTAATTCCTGCGGAACGGCGTTTTTTGTTAAAGTTAAACCTTGTACGCCACTCTTTCTCCCCATATCGTATATATAGGTCTTGATTTTGTCTAGTGATGTATTTTGTTACCCAGTTTAAAGGGAGTACCTGATCATGAACACATAGCCAATGTAGGAAATTACACACCCAACAAGAAACCAGAGTTTGCAATAATTTTGCTTGGTTAATGCTGAAAAGAGGGAAGGTCCTAGGCAAGGCCAAAGTTTATGGGAAAGAAAAGTTTACCACATAGTATCTCTTGTACACATAGGAAGCTTTCATGACCACTGGCAAGCCCCCTTCATTTGACAGTGATATTTCCGCTTCAGCCAACTCCAGGGCTTTGCTTTTCTCCTCTTCGGTTATGGGCCTTCTATTCGAGACATACTCGTTCGCATATCCCCTTCTTCTGTTGGGTGTATGTTTAGCATCTAAATCATTGACAAATCAAGATTACAAGGTTAGCCACACACACGCGTGCGCGCGCGCGAACAAACAATGCTCTATACACACTATTACCAATCAAAAGTTCTGTACATTCTTGTTACAAGAACGAGTTTCAAGCAACTGTCAAATAAATTAGATAAAAATAAAGTTTAAGTTATTAAACTGCCTACAAACAGAAAGCTTAATAAATTATCGGAAGGAAATGACTGTATTCGTGACTTGAAGGTACTATGTATAGGGATCAAAAGCAAGCAAATAAATACCATTTTTGGGCTCTAGTTGCATTTGCACATCGCGAGGAGACTCTTTGATGATTGCGCTGCGACAGCTCCTGATGGGGCGAAAAGCAGCAAGCTTTTTGCAGCCTGTCTCATTCTTAGTCGGGGTAATGACTTGCTCCTCTGATGGTGAAATAACGTTGTCGTCAACCGTAGACTTCTCCAGCAAAGCGAATCCAGCATTCTCTGAGCATGCATTGTTGGTTTTGTCGCAAGAATTTTCCCTCAACTTCCTCTTCATCAAGCTACTGACAGGATCATTTTTACCCTGCTCGCGCCTCTTCACAAAATACGATGCCTCCTTCTCGCACAAAGTTTGTCCATCAAATATCAAAACCTCAAAAAGCGACTCCCCATTGTATTTAAAGACCAATAGATCATTCTCCCCCAAAAAATGATCATATACAAACTCTGGCCAACCATGTTTGAAGAACACGGAATTGCCCAGAGTCACCACTCCAACCTTCCATGTACCACCTCCAGGACCTTTAAGGGTCGCACAATCGGGTAATTTCTTCTTTGCCGAAAATTTTTTCGGGATTGCCTGCAAAATTTTAAGGACAAGCGAATTCGACACACCACCTTTTAAAAATAAAGCCAAGCTTTGGGCAGTAAATTCTACCTTTTAAACGAAAGAGTAATGGTAATGCTGCTAGAATTAGCTAATCTAAGAAATTAGAATACCGTAGGAATACCAATTCTAAAACAAATGAAATAACAAAAGCTGTAATATATAAAGACCAGCTAAATCTCCATCAATGAGACTACAGAAGACCCAACAATCTTTTGACACTAAAATGACCAAAAATCAGTAAAATTACGAGTATTGACAAATTATAACCAAAGAAGAGTATTGTAGACAGATTATGTTTTGACAGTGAAAATTCTTAAATCCCAATACAAATCACATTCATCTTCTATGGTTTTGCAATATGTTAAACCCAAAATGCTAAAATCTAAAGAAGACGAGTTGTAAGAAAATCACATTACATTTTTCCCTAGAAAATATGAAAAATAGAAAAAAATATAAATAAAAATAAAACAAAAATGGAAAAAACAAAGAAAGAAAGGGAAAATAAACTGACCAGCTGATGATGAAAATCATCAAGCAGAAACTGAGAAAAGTGGAGGTGTTTAAAATGCGTCCAGTAGATATCTTCTTCCCATTTTGAGAAATCCATGAGAGATTCTCTCGTTTTCTACACTGAAAGATCTAATTTCAACTGTTACAACCTAATAACAGGTGAGAAAAAAAAAATAAACAGAGAGATAACAGAGAGAGAGATAACAGGTGAGAAAAAAAGAAGGAAGCATTCAGGATGTATCTTCAAATATGTTAACAGAAACACTTACAGGACTTGTGAAATTCAAACAAGAAATGTTCCAACTCTGAAAGGTTTTTCTCTGACAAGAAAACAAAACTCAGGCACTGACTAAACTGGCCACTAGAAAATCAGCTAGTGAAATATTGTAAATGTTGGTGATGGTGACTTAAAAAATAATAATAATAAATTATCTACATGTATTTATTTTATAAGAATTATATAAATGTCTTTTGTTCCCTAACAAATCCAGCGCACGAGTCAAAATCAGAGGTGAGAAAAAGGTCATGGAGACCAAGCATACTCGATTCAATAGCGACGGAATCAACTCTTTACTTTATCACTATAGCATAAACAGTGATAATTGAGTAAAGATTTTAGTAATGTGATAGCGGCGCCATCAGTGAAATTTTAGGGTAATTTTGTTTAAGATCAAGAAGGGTTTATATAAGAACAACAAAGGGACAAAATAGGAAAATCATTAAGTTTTCAAAGTAAAATTAAAAAAAAAATCGATGGGACGACACCCTCACTCGGGCCCATGCGCATCCACTCAGCTAATATAAAGATAAATATCATGACCTTATTTCCTGAATGTCATAAAGTTGAAGAATTGATTACAAAAGTCTCATGTAATATTTTGTTTACCAATCTTAAAAAATGTAACATTCGTTTCTCTGATGAAAACTACAAATGTAAAGTATTAAGTTGTGGTTGTTGAGATACTAAGTGCACAATTACTACTTTAGATTATTATTTTTTTTAAGGCAAAAATATTACAATCTAACGGCCAATGTTACATAATTACAGCCTCAATCTCACGTCCTCAGGTGCTTGCTCTACCTCCCACCCTGTTGACGCCATCAACCACCCACCAACTCAATTCTCCGGCGAGATGTCCCTCCCGTTCCCAACAACCGCCTTGCCACCCCATAACCAACGTCGACAACCCCCTCACATCATATCCCACAAAATCTCGCTTACACAACAACGCATCCCATTAAGGACAGGTTTTTTGTTCATATGTCACGGGCCGATAAGGTTTTTCGCCCGCTGCATCACAATGCCTATGCATATCAGTAACTAACCTACCCCACTCAATGTCGTTCAGTCCTCCCACCCGACGTTGTGTAGTCTCTCCACACATGCAATCAAAAAGGAGAGACATCATTTTAAAGATTAAATTTTTTTTGCTTCTCTTAGTAAAATATTTTTCAATTAGAGAGAGTTTGACCGAGATGCTTGGAGATTTTTTTTTTATTGTAAAAAGTTTTTTTAAAAAATACGTTTAGAGAAAAAAACTGTTTGGAGTGAAAAAATATAAAATTTTAAAAAATCTTTTGAAAAAAAAAATCAATATGAATATTATTTTATTCCTTTCAAAATTCTATGTAATATAAAAAAAATTATCTCATTTAGACTTATATACACAAAATTATAAACTTTTAAAATTTAAAATTTATTATAACGTTTTTGAAATATAAACAGTAAAAAACGATAAAGTGTTGAAAAAAAAATGATTTTAAAGAAAGTATAATTTACTCCCAAACTACTCCTTAGTAGTTAGTATCCTAAATTTAAATTAGATTTCAAAGTTGGGAAGGTTACCAAAACACCCTTAAGTTACGTATTTCAAGTCACTCACATTTTCATTGTCCGTAAAAGCCCTCGGTGGGAGGAGTTTTTTTTTTCCTAACATTTTAAAAATCAGAAAGAACAATGTCACATTTTTTGTGGAGTGGTGGTACTTTCTCGTTATTAGAATGAAACAACGGGTATATTCTCTAATATGCTCGATTGGGTGCAGAGCAGTTGCTTAATTAACGTTCACACTTCACAGATCAAGACCAATTTTATAAATTCTTCCGTCTCCCCAAAACGTCCCTACTCTTTGAAACATGTTCATTTACTTGATCAGCTGAGCAAAGCTGCAAGAAAAACTACTTCCTGATGTCCGCTAAAATCTATCCACAAATGGTATTAATATCCTGCTACCGAAGATGAATCATTATCCGGACGCCCCGTTGCATGAAGAGTTAGACCAACGAATACCAAACTTACTAATATTATACGAAGTTGATTTTTAGGTTATACCCAATATCAATGACGAACGGACAAATCAAAGAGGAATGAAGACTGAAGGAGTTCTACGACTATTTACGAGAGTTTTTCTTCAAAATTTGGGAGGAACTTTCCATTACTTCCACCCAGCATAACGAAAATCGAGCGATGGGATAACTAGTAAGTTACATTGAAACTACGGACATACATGTGTGCAATGCGAACGAATCACAAGAAAGAAAGCTGCACATATCAAAGCTCACCATAATTCACGTTCAGTGAAGTTTGATCACCTTTCATACGCACCATAGAGAAGAATGATGACCAGAAGAAATACCATCCAGCATGGAGAAATTTTAGTCAGCGAAAGCCGCAAGTTGGGCGGAAGCTAAACTAAAATCACCGTGACAACTGTCATACAAATTCCAGGAGAAAAACTGTGCAAAGAGCAAAGCTCACCACAACCTATTCTTGGTGACGGCCGATAGGCAACCTGTTATCATGTGTCAGAAGGGATACCGCTCTTACTGGTAGAACATACATGTTACAACGAAAGATGATTGCTGCTAGATGAAATAAGAGCTAACTCATTAGACGTTGCTTCACCACCTTGATAGTCAAGCCCTCTTTTTCCCACCCCGGATATATGTACACGCATTTCACATTTGCCAACTAGTTCAAAAATGCAAATATCTCCTATATTCACATCATTTCCACGAACAAAGGCCATCCAACCCCCACAAAAGGTGTGCATGAGTCTCCCTTTTGAGTCCGGGACAGAATTTACAGTCCAACACTCTCCTTTTGAGTTACGAAGGATAACCTCAGTTTTATAGTTAGGGAGATGCGCTATAGAGAACTGGTAAGGAATTTTCTGCAAGACACAAAAATGTTTTGAAAAACGAGTGCAGTTGCCGTTTGAACAGGAACATACTAACCCAAAAATAAGTGAGAATTGACGCCAAAATAAATCTCTAACAAAACAATAGGAACAGGCGAGCTCACGTTCAAAAAGACTCACCAAGGTATAAGAACCGCTAATGTTGAACCTCTTCATGATCTTAACAAAGTTGGGGAAACAAGAAGTGAAAGATCGAGCTGCTCGCTCTTCATCAAGTGCTAACATCATTCTCAACCCACTTCGGCCTTGTGAGCCTAGTTCATCTTCAACACCTCTTGACCTGTGAACAACTGTTCCCACTTACAGTTCAGAAACTTATATGTGTCAAATATAGTAAAGTCCAGACTAAGCATCACTTTTGCTACCATATTGTTACCTCCTAAACCCAGTATATCTCAAATTTCTCTTTTTTTTTTTTTTATACCATGAGTTACTATTAAAAAAGCTGAAAATATGAATGTGTTAACCTATGTAAATGGATTTTATGATGTAGAAGAAACTCATTGTTGTACAAGGTATATAACTTACAACATGCCAACTCAACTTAATTTGAGGCAACACCCTGAGCAGATAGTTGGAGCACTTACCCAACTTTTTATTCGCAGCTTTGGACTGAGAGCAAAGTGCAACTTTAGTTAAAGCTTTTGATGTGCTACCATGTTTCTTGGTATCATTTGGGAAGGCAGCCTCTAGAAGCTTCTTTGAAACTTTTTTGTCAGAAACATCCACCATCTTTATGCTTTTCATATGAACCTTAGAAGAATTCCCCCTCATTTTCTTTGGCAAAGCTTTAAAACTCTTATGTGATGTAACACCATGCCCAGCACCTAGTCTATTAGTAGTTACTTTTCCACTTTGGCAGTCTACTCCTTCCTTTCCAACCCTGAGAATGTGCACATGAAATTCACACTCACCCACGAGTTCAAAAATACAAATGTCTCCAATCGTGATGTCATTATAACGGACAAAGGCCATCCATCCTCCACAGAGTGTATGACTTGTATGAACTCTGGTAGATGGCACAGAATTCACGGTCCAGGTTTCTCCCTTAAAATTTTGAAGGACAATCTTTACTTTGCAATTTGGAAGATGAGCCATTGAAAATTGATAGGGTATGTTCTGCAAAACAATGTGATGCAACACATAGACAATTAATAAAATGATCCGTTCAAAAGACAAAAACAGGAATACAACAACAACGGGAACACCCACCAGAGTATATGAACCACTGACGTTAAAGCTTTTCATTGTTCTCATGAAAAAAGGGAAACAGGAAGTAAATGATTGGGCCAGTTCATGTGCTGCAGACATCTGGACACAGACTCCACCATTCACATTAAAACTGCCTCCTTTGCCACTTATACTCTGAATGGCCTTTGTTTTAAATAGAGCAACATCCAAAACTGCAATAAAGATTAAAACAAAAATAATATCATACTCACCTTTTTCTACCACGTGGTTATATATTACATGCAAAAACACTTGTTATTCATGTGTGAAAATATGATAAGTGTACCACAAGTTGGGTCGTGTTAACCTCGGCTAGCTCTAAGCCTCACCTCACTTTGAATGAAAAATAGCATAAATGTCCAGTGATTCTGAAAATATTTTTTTCCTAGGAATAATAGATAATAAATCTGCAAGAACCAAGAGAACATTAGCTCCTCTACCTGGCTTCTCATTACAATTTTCTGATTGGGAAGGCAAGGCATAACTCTTTGGTGAACTACCACATTGGTGAGAATCTATAGCGTATTTTGCCTGTTCACACATTTTAGCCCCACTCACCCCATCACAACGGCATCCTCTCTGCCCACATAAACCTTGCATAGCTTCCTGGTTGCTGTATATGCGTTCTGAATAGAGCTGAGAAGGGCTCTCTCTCATTTTCTTTAAGACACCTTCAACAATTTTATCGGAAGAGGAGACACCGTCCTCCCTCTCTCTTTTCTGCCTCAAAGTTTTATCAGAAATATCCTGACTACATTGAGAACCAAATGCCGCTTCTTTCTCACACGCACTTTGATCAAAAACTTGCACAGTAAAATGCAACTCACCATCATATCTAAAAATCAAAAAGTCACCACACTCTACATGATGATCTCTCACAAATGCAGGCCATCCATAATGAAGGAATAGATCACCGTTCTGCTGAACCAATTCAACCCACCATGTGTTCCCGCTCGGGCCCTCTAACGCAACCGAACCAGATGTTCTTCCTTCCATGTGTTTCATGAACTTTGTCGGGATTTTCTGCGACAGATTGCAATGGGTCACCCTCCAACAATGCAACAGGTATTCCACCAAAGTACTGATAAGACATAGTCACATTTCGTTTCATAATAAACGAACGGGTGATTTTAATAAAAACCCAACAACATTGTGCATTTGTGAAACTAAAATTCCACTTCATTTTGGCCCAAAGCTAAAAATCTAAACTCTCCAAATTCCTTATACTCGTGAAATCCATGATCAGAGGCTAAATTATCACTATGCTACTTCGGAAATCAAACAATAAATTCAAAATGTGCGTGGCTGGATAATATTTTTAGAGATGAAATACTTTTTGTTTTCTTTTAATTTTTGGTATCATCAATTTTCATAACTTTGATTTTCCATTCAAAAAGCATGCAGACTAAAATGTCTAGGGAAATATTTAAAAAAAAAAAAAAAAGGTACCTAAATAAACAATGAACTCTGTATATCTACCACCTTCTAGGGATTTTAACCGCACAACCGACATCTTATAGCAATAATTTCTTGCTAACCCTAATTTCTTGAGATTTCACAGAAAAGGGAAAAATAAACGAACAATTTGCAAAAACGACAGTGATTAAAGAGAGTAATAATGGAATGGGGAAGAAATTACCAGTCTTTCTGAGCTCAGATTGGCCGAATAAAACGCGAAGAAGTGAGGCCTTCTTCCACTCGACATCTTCGGAGCATCTGCTGTTTCCATTGAAACGACACTTTTGACCTTTTTCTCACTCACATCTGATTCCGAATCAATTTTCTATACAACCAAACACCCCTCGACATTTTCTCGAGAAAGTATTTTCCACAGGAAAAATAAATAATTAAAAGAAAAGAAAAGGAGCCAGATTATGAAGAAGATGATCAAAATCACCGAGGCCTTTTTTTTTTCTTTTTGTTTTTTATTTTGTATTTTCTTGTTTTTCTTCAGAAATTAAAAAGGGCAAACGAAAGTTTATGGAAAAAAAAAAAGTAAAAGAAAACGAAATTAAGGTGCGTTTACATTTTAATCTTATTTAAAACGTAATATAATTTTATATTATACATAAAATTTTATATTTAAATATAATTTTTTTCAACTGTATCATGAAAATAATTATTATTTAAATATTTTTTAAATAATTATATTAAATTTTTAATTTTATTATTTATTTTTATTTTTATTAATCACATCAATTTTTTAATTTTAAACGGATGTTTGTTTCTAGTTTGAGTGACATCAAAAACTATTTTTTTTAAATTTCACCATTTTTTACTATTTACATCTTCAAAATACTATAATAAATTCCAAATTTTAAAAGTTTATAATCTTGTATATACAAATTTAAATAAGATAAATTTTTTTTAAAATTGTATAGAATTTTAAGAGAAACGAAACAATATTTATATTGATTTTTTTTTTAATTTTTAAAATTTTTTATTTTTCACTCTAAATATATTTTTCAAAACAAATTTTTTCTAATTCAAGAATAATGTCTTCAAACATTTTTTATAAATATCTTAAAAATATTTTTTATTCAAACACATATTTTATTTAAATATAAAATAAATATTTTTTAATCAAATATAATATTTACAAAATAAATTATATTCAAACACAGCGTTTATGAAAATAGATAAAGCGGTCGTACAAGAGTAGCTGGTTTTGGAAACTACCACCCACTTCCGGATAACAGAGAGCGTGATTCCACGCATTGCTGGTTGTGCTAGGCTTTTCCCAGCCAGTCAGTTGAGTGGGTTTCCTTCGTGGATACACGCGGATTTGAAGCTCGTGAAGTAGGAGTTGATGCCTGACAACGACACATGTAATTACCCTCGGGATAAGAGACATACATGTTGATCCGTTTTCATTTTCTTGTGCATCTCTTGGGTATCATTTTTTTTCTTTCTAGAAACATCGTTTGTTCTTTTTTTTATTATTATTATTATTTGGATAAATTTGTGTACGGCATAGATGCCGTTTTTTTTTTTTTTTTATAAATTGAGCACACCATAAACTAAGGACGGCTCCTTCTGTTAATTGACGTTAAGGGGGTGTTTGATAAACGCATTGTATTTTGATTGTATTTGAATGAAATTTGTTTTTTGAATGTTGTATTTGGTTGAAAAGTATTTGTTTTGTATTTGAATGAAATGTGTGTTTGGATGAAAAGTATTTTAGAATTGAAAAGTTGATGTGATTGGTAAAAGTAGAGATAAATAGTGGAATTGAAAAGTTGATGTGATTGTTTTAAAAATGTTTTGAATAGTAATTGTTTTCGTAGCACTGTTGTAAAATTTGTATTTGGTGTAAATTGTATTGTATTTGAGTAAAATTAAAATTGAGTGATTTCTCCAAATGCCCCCTAAGTGTGTGTTTTTGGTACACATATTTAGAGTACATTGCATTGAAATACAATACAATTTTCTTCTAAATACAAAAACATTTTATTTAAATACCAATCACATCACATTTTAAATCCAATACAATCACTATTTATTATTTCACTTTTTCTATTACATTTATTAATTATATCATATATTCTCTTTCTCTCTCTTTTTTTCCTCTCTACTTTTACCCATCACATCACATATTTATTATTAAAATACAATTTAAATACTTTTCATCCAAACACATATTGCATTCAAATGCAATGTTAATACTTTTTCTCCAAATACAAATTACATTCAATGCATTGCTTTCAAACGCAATGCAAATGCAATGTGTTCACCAAACGAACCATAAATGTTAGAAAAATTTGCATCACCTGATCTCTAATTTTTTATAAAAAGACTAAGGGGTATTTGGAGAAAAAATTTCACTTTTATTTTACTCAAATACAATATAATTTTACACCAAATAAAAATTTTGTAACAGTACTACGAAAATAATTACTATTTAAAACATTTTTAAAACAATAACATCAACTTTTCAACTCTAAAATACTTTTCATCTAAACACAGATTTTATTCAAATACAAAACAAATATTTTTCAACCAAATACAACATTCAAAAAACAAATTTCATTTAAATACAATCAAAATACAATGCGTTTACTGAACGCACCCTAAGGTTTTTGTTGGTTAAACATATTATATTTATATTATATTTAAATCCAATGTATGTTTATACAAAAAAGTATCTAAATTGTATTTTAATAATGAATATATGATGTGATAAGTAAAAATAATGAGGAAAAAAGAGAAAGAAAAAAATATATAATGTGATTAATAAACTAATAATAATTAATAATTATATTAAATTTAAAATATGATATAAATAATATTTAAATTAAATATTTTTATATTTAAATAAAAATTATATTATATTTAAATATAATATTATAATGCTACAAACAAACTGCGGTAAAATACATGTGAATAAATCAAAACATTTTTTCAAAAGAGAAAAACAAAAAAAAAGAAATTTCTTCTTCGTGTAAATACCTCCCAAACAACAACCCAAACGCAATGGAACCCAACCCTCCCTCTCCAAACCCGAGCACGGTTCAACAAAATCATCGTATCCATTCTTCTAACCCCACCAACTTATAGGAATATAACTTTGATATTATTTTTAATATATTTTATATTTTTTAAAAAATTAAAAATGAGAAATTTTAAAAATTATATTAATATTATTTTTAAAATTATGTTTATTTATATTTTTTGAGTATATATTTTATAAAAACATAAAATTAAAATTTTATTTAGTTACATTTTTAAAAACTCATTTTATAAGTAATTATTTTATAAAAATATATTTATGTATAAAAATAAATTATTAATCATAATTAAAAAAAATCTTTTAGTGTTGAATTTTATAACAAGGGATAGAGATAAAAGATATTAATAATCTAAATCTTAAGTGGTGAGACAAGATTTGCGTCATAAGTTGATAATCGTCGTCCCAAGTCGATAATCGTCATCACGATAAGGTCATTGTCGTCATCACTTTTCATCGGAGACAGAGACTATCGTTATCGTTAAATATTGTTGTTGTCACTGACACTATATAGATGAAAAGAGAGAAGAGAGGGAGAGAAATAAAAATAAAAAAATAAAAATAATTTTTATTAATTTAAAAAACCTAAAAAATTAACATAATTAAAAATGATATTTTTAAAATAATTTTAAAAATATTAAATAAATAAATATTATTCAAACATAGTTTTTATTTTTTATATTTTTTAAAATGGTAAATCATTCTCCAGTTGCCCTGGGTTTCGTAGAAGCCTGTACCTTCAATTTTTAAATGTTCTTTTGGTGAAACCATGCCCAAATTATACCTCCGAATCGGAGCCCTGGGACAGGATCAACTCGTCGCAAGCTAGTCGGCTGCCGTCGTAAGTTGGGAGCCCTCCTCTGTCACCTTGCGTGCCCAACCATGTCGTCACCTTGCAGATCGCAAGCCTCTACATCGCCAAGCGCAGATTTGCAGAGTCGCCACTGAAGAGTGGAGAGAGGGATTCAAAGAGAGATTGAGAGGAGGAGATCGCGAAGAACAACGCCGTCACGAGCACCCCTCCGCCCCTTTCGCAAGCCTCGACTACGAGAGAGATCCAGGAGTCGTCACGATCACAGACGCCATTTCGAGGCCAGACCGTTGCGATCTCAGGTGCTATTTGGCGAGCCCGTCCCCGATGGTCCCCTGGATTTCCTCATCGGATTCGGTAGAGACGCAGATTGGAAGCTCCTCCCGTGGCAGCGATATTAAGAAGCTTCTTCCCAAATCCCTTGGTTTTTTTTTTTTCTTTTCTCTGAAATTATGTAGAAATGGAGACGAACATAATTTTAGTGATTATCCAAGTCAAGATTCAAATTCAAACTCTAGTCCACAACCTACCGCATAATTTAGCTTCAACAAACTGATAGGGCTCCACTGGAATCCCTAGAATCAAGGCTTTATTCCTCTATATATTATTTGAATAAATAGTTAATATTTCTTCACAAATATATATTGGGTATCAAACTCCTTACAGTTCTGGGTTTTCCTTTATGGAACTACGAACAGACGTTTACGTTAGCTTGCATTTTTTTTTTCCCCCTTTTTTTGTGTTAAATTTTGATTTTCATTAGAGATTTTAGTTGCTTTTACTAAAATACCCCTGTGAGACTAGTGCTCTAAACCCGTTCAACATTTAAGAATGCTCGGAGACTTTTTTTTTAAGTTCGGAAAAAAAAATATTTTAAAAAAATATATTGTAAGAGAAAAATTATTGTAGGTGAAAAAATATTAAAATTTAAAAAAGTATATTAATTTAAATATTATTTTATTTTTTTAATTTTATATAATTTAAAAAAAAATATCTTATTTATATTTATATATATAAAGTTATAGTTTTTAAGTTTGAAATTTATTATAATATTTTGAATATATAAATTATAGAAAATGATAATATATTGAAAAAAATTTGTTTTGTAGGCATTGAATTTGTCGCCCTAACACTCCCTGAACGTCAGCTAACAAAAAGCCCGTGTTATTCCTTTTCAAGGGTTTTGCTTTCAATTTAAAAAATAAAAAATAAAAAAGAAGTTCACAGACCAAACGATATCTTTAGTGAAAATTTAAAATCGTGACTGCAATATACCTTTTTTTTTTGTGGATAATTTAGATCATTGATCATTTAATCCAGTGACTAATGAGGTATTTGATTTGTTGATTTTCAGTTTTTTAGTTTTGGTAGCGTCGTTGATTTTCAGTTTTTTATATATCTACAACAATAATATGATTGTATCAATATTTGTTCTTCCCACTCTGAAATCAATTTTAATAGTAATTAAGTCGGCCGTTGTACATGGTTTACACTTCATGTTTTTTTTTTTCCTTCACTACGGGAAACTTTGATCCCCTTCGGTTGCGACAGGTGCTATATATGAGTAGGGGCTGCGGCCCCACTTAATTTTTAAAAGATTTACATTTTTCTTATTTTATAATTTTTTGTTTTTTTATTCACACTTAAAATAATTATATTTATATACATTTCCACTAAAAGTAATTATGCAAACTCATCGTAAATCATTGTAATATCTTATTATTCTTCTTTGCAAATACATATTTGGTAGTTCTTAGGAGGCGTTTGGTAAACGCATTGTATTTTGATTGTATTTGAATGAAATTTGTTTTTTGAATGTTGTATTTGGTTGAAAAGTATTTATTTTGTATTTGAATGAAATGTGTGTTTGGATGAAAAATATTTTAGAGTTGAAAAGTTGATGTGATTGGTAAAAGTAGATATAAATAGTAAAGTTGAAAAATTGATGTGATTGTTTTAAAAATATTTTGAATAGTAATTGTTTTTGTAGCACTGTTGCAAAATTTGTGTTTGGTGTAAAATTGTATTGTATTTGAGTAAAATTAAAATGCAATTTGGTTGCCAAACGCCCCCTTAATGTTAGGAGAAAAATAATAATATAACAATGAACAAATTAGAAATAAATATAACAAGTAATCAAAATATAAAACAAGAATGTGAAAACCAAAGTCTGTATGTCACACGGTTTTCTTAAAATAAATTCATCTCTCATCATAAGCGTTAGAAGATCAAATTACGTCTATTTTCCAAGATACAATGGCTTATTAGGTGGTAATAGTACACAACGTTGCAACCTCCGACATACTCCAACTATATAACTCTATCACAAGATATACCACCTAAAGACTCAAGAGGAAAAGAACCAAAAGTGTGTATTTTTTCTTCGTCTAAACAAAGAGGAGGGACTTTCTTTTGTAGGCGTTTGAAAACATGTCAAAACATTTGCTTTTGCCATACAATTAAAGCATGATTAATTCTCCAACGTTTGGTTGCATGAATTTGGAATTATTCTTCTTTAATTCCAAAATGTTTGAAGCTTAATGATTGGTTTGTATCTTTCTAGCAGTTATTATCTTATTAACTGTGAATATGTTGAAGCTTAATGGTTGGTTTGTAACCTTCTAACAGTTATTGTCTTATTAACTGCAAATACGGTGGAGAAATTTTAAAAATACGTGAGAGAGCCTCTATGCTTGCTTGGTTACTAATAGGCAAATGTTTGTTCTTTTTATAAACTCAACGGAGCTCTCATCTCTTTCCTATGTGTGATGAGAGTTTTTCCATTTCTTTTACTAGTTTTTCCAACTTCATGGGTGAACATTTGAGAGCAAATTTCTTATTCACGTACTCATTATTATTTAAGTGTATAAATATTCAATTTTAATTTCCTTGCAGGGAAGAGCATGAATCAACCTTAAACAAATACTACATGAAATAAGTTATGTTCAAATTTAAGTTTGAAAATGACCATTAAAATGGTTTTTTATAAGCCATTTTTCCAATACTTAAAAATCACTATGATGTTATTTAATATCTTTTATGTTATAATTTCTTAAGGAAAAAAAAAAGTTTGCCTATGCCCATTAAAATAGAAGGCTATCTTTGCCACTAATGGTAGAGTTATGTATTATTAATAAGCTATTCCATCATTGACAACTATAAATATTTTGTATTTATTTTATATTTTTCCTACTTTATAAAATATTTTTAATAAAAAAATTTTGACGTGATTATGGGCTTAATCCAAATGTATATCAAATGCCTAACTACATTGTAAAATATAGAACTTAGTCTATGTTTGGATAGCATATCCACTTTTAAAAATGGGAAAGGATTTTTTTTTTTTCAAAACATGTTTTCTACTATATAATTAAAAAAAAAAAGGAATATTTTCCAATCCTTTCACAATATATATTTCTTCTTATATCAAACAACTTTTAATTTCCAGAAAAGAAAATTTTTTTACATATCTATATACTATCACATTTCAAAAAATGAAAAGACATTCTCGTTTAAATAAAGAAAAGTTTTTTTTTTTTTTTTAAATGAGCCTCCCATCTAAACAAAAGCTTAAATTCATTCACCATTGAATCAAAAAAAAAAAAAACCATGGCGAAGCATAAATACGGCAATCTCGTTTAACGGGTAAACTTTTCAAAATTGCCTCATAGTTTAAACACTAATGCCCTATTTGTTTATTACATTATATTCGTATTAAGTTTGATGTAATGTAATTTTTATCTAAACGTAAAAGTGTTGCATTCAAATTATCAATTATATTACATTTTAAATTTAATACAATCATTATTCACCATTCTATTTTTTTTTTAACTATTTTTACTAATCACATCATATACTCTATTTTTCTCTCTTTTATTTTATTTCTATTTTTATCAATCATATCGTATACAATACAATTTAAATACTTTTCATCTAAGCAAACATTGTATTTAAATGCAATACAGATACTTTTTATTCAAACGCATATTGTATTCAATATAATACGAACGCAATACGTTACTCAAATACCTTATAGTTACTTTCATTAATATTAGAAAACCTTTCGAGAATAGGGTGTAGAGATTTTACAAGATTAGTTAAATATTCATTGTTAACGGAAACAAAATTTAATTATTAGAAGAAAACTTTATGGATTATGTTGGATCCCCAAAGATGAGAGATGAAGTCATCTGACTTCATCACTAATGACACATATTCGTGTACAATATAACACAATTAGCTGGGAAAACTCCGTTAGATAGTAATTACAGTCATATACTAGTAATAATTTATTAAAAAATATATAATTCAAATCTCTTACTCTCAAAATTTAAAATAAAAAAAAAAAAAAAACTCTCTTAGATGTATAACATTGCTTGTGCCTTTGTTAGTAGTTCTCCAATTGGCAAATGATCTAAGTTGTACAGTGATTGAGTCTATAATTCTGTCTAAAAGGAGATCCGAGTATGCAACGCTAAGGCTGAACTTTGGACTAAGTTTGTGTTTGATTGAAAAAAAATAAGTGAATGAATAGTTATTGAAATAATAATGATAATGATAATTAGAATAGAAGGATTTTTTAAAATAAAAATAAAACAGAAGAGATTTTTATAAGATTTGCATCATAAATTGTCATTTTACGTATCTTTTTTATTTGGACGTGATTTTTATTAAATCTAATAATCAAAAACATATATTATAAGTATGAAAGAAGTCATACCATAAAATGACCCCAGAATGAAATGGAACTCATGGAGTTCGAATCAATTAGCAGAAGCAGCATAATCGCGCGCGCCTCCATTATGCTCTAGTCAAATGACCTTTGTCATCGGACATAGAAATGAAAAAATTAAGCTTAAGCCTAAAGTCATCCAGCCTGTGAAAGAAGATCCTTGCATGATACAGATAGCCTTTTTTTTTTTTGGAGGCCTAAATACGCTTCAACGAAAGTGGGCTCGTACTAATTGCCTTGAAGTGAGGCGGGGCTCATCCTCGCAAGTCAGAGCACAATCACCTAACGACCAAACGGAGTGTTTTTTGATTCATAGGATTGCCCAAAAGCACGTTTCTGAATTATTATCCAGTTTAATTTTTTTAACGTCTTATTATAATAAGTACAGAGAATTAAAAATCCAAATAAATATTAAGAAAAGAATAAGAAACGTAAGCATGTTATTTGAGAGGCTGTTTCCATAATTTCTTTTATAAAAAAATGTTTTTTTTTTCTTTATTCAAGCTTCTGGTGAAATTCATATTCATCGCTAATAATATAAGAGCAACTCAATTATTTATATTTGTATATAGTAATTGTAATTTTACTGCGATTGGTGAAACTTACCAGTCATGCAGCGTGGGGAAAAGACCATTCCGCTACGATTAGTCCACTCCATTACACAATTAGGCAATTTCACAAAAAAATAAATATATAAAATAAAATAAAATAAAACTTGGACTTAGAACGGCTTAGGAGAGCGTCTGTAGGCCATGAAAAGCGATCAAATGGGCCATCTCAGCCAGCTAACATTGCCTGCATTTGGATTTTTCATGCAACTCTGGTCTAAGTTGGCTCACATTGTTATACCCAAGTCTCTTGAATAATGTTTGGTTGGTTTTAGGAGGGTGGTCCGGTGACATTTCTTTTTCAAACGAGTCTCTGATCAATCTTCCTAATTGCCCATTTGTCCCCTTATGCCTAGTCTACCTCAGGGCCACTCTAGCCTTTCTCCCCTCAGAAAGTGATAGCGTCGCTATTGGTGATAAGAAAAGATGCGTCTCAATAACCAAATCCAAATACAAGCATCAAGAGTTTAAGAAAGATTCTCTATAAACCAAAGCCCACTAATAGAACACGGCTATATATACATATATATATATATATTAGATAATAGATATATCTGTCTGTGTCTATATATGCACAGCAGACAAGTCAAATATGTTATCTATATGTCTGCACATGTATGTATATGTCTATATAATATAGATAGCAGACAAGTCAAATGAATATGGTGAAGAGGATTCAAACAATATTTCAACGACTCGTACCCTTGAACGCAACGAAAACGAGACAATAAGACAGTAAAATGAGAAAAGTGATTCTCCTAACATTTGTTAGTATGTATATAAGATAAAAATGGATTTTCCATGTTACGGCAGAGATTTTTTAATGGGAAGAAAATGAAAAATGGACAAGTCAAACTCCAAAACCCACATCCCCAACTAGTAATACCATACGATCAAAAAAGCTTATTTGGAATTGGAAACCGTCCCTCAACTACTTGCTTCTTTCATGGGACCAACACCCCAACCTAACCATAACCAGACAAATTCTCTTTTTTTCTGTACCCCGATAGAAATTTATTTATTTCAGTTGTTTATTGATATTTTTTTTATTCCTTATTCCTCTTCTCTTCTGGTCATCGAGTGTCGTGTGATATCTCCGTTGAGCTTTGTGTTTGCTGGCAGTGTTACAAAAAATATATTAGATTCCCAACCCTGTGCAGAAGTGTGGGAGAGAGTGCTTTGATTTTTTTTTTTTATTCAATAATATAACTCCATTAAGACTTATTATTTTTAAATATTACGTCTGATCAAAATTAACTCATACTCAAAATATCTACAAAAGTAATAAATTTAATAAGAAGGTTCATATCCTACACCTAAGAATATTCATATTTTTTTCTTTTCTATTTTTTAAGTTAACTTATTTGAATTTTTGGGAGCGGGAAATATGGTGACGATAGGGGAAGATGCAATCACAATCCAGAACCATGTTTGTATCATATGGAGTTTCATGTAACTCTCTAAACTGATATGTTTTTACTATTTAGACAAACTCTACATGAATCTTAATACAAGTGATACAAAAAAAAAAAAAAGCATTCAAAGATGAAAAAGAAACAAGAATAAACAAATAAATCCATCTGCTCACAAGGTTAGCCAAAGGGCCAAACCAGTGGTGGATAAGAAAAACCATCAGGTATAAAAAAAAAAAAAAAAAAAGGTATATCCAACTCTTATGTTTCTGAATCTTCAGGAACTGTGGATAATCCATCTCCAACTTCAACAAACGCAGGATCAAGAAACTTAGCTATGAAAGCCCACATCTTGTAAACATCCTCGAAGTTGGTCAAAAAACCAAGCGACGCGGTAACAACTTCTACGCGGAAGAAAACTCCTTTTCCATCTTGCCTGCCATTAGCCATCGGTTTGCACAACGATGTGTCTTGAAGGTCACAAGCTCCATATTGCTGCTTCGGGCTATCTACTACTCGTACATGACTAAGTATGCCAATACCAAGTGAAATGCCGTTTTTCTCAGCCAATTTCTGTACAACTTCCGGGTGAATTAGCTCTCCTCTGCTGCAGTCTCTCACATTGAATGCCACAGCAGCACCTCTTTCGTATTTGATCTTAGGTCCATATATTTGCACAAGAGGCAATCCAGCTACTTCATTTGAGCCATCGGGTAACCGAAGCTGAAGTAGAGAGGTAACAAGCCAATTGATTAGATATCGAAGTCTGAGGGTAGTTTTGTTCAGACCCAACATGTTGATATGATCAAGATGCCGGCAGATTATCTCGGGCTCCCTCCTCTCCCACTCCTGCTCGTCACCATACTCACCATCGCTCATGGAGTCGTAATCTCCTAGGTTGGTAAGAGACGCTTCACCGGGCTCCAACGTGTGACTCAAATTTCCTCTGCGGTTGTCTTCCACACTGAATGATATCCTGCTCCCCATGCTTGCAACTCGGTCGCTCTCTTCCAATCCAAAAAATCTACCACCAGCGAATCTATTTGTTTCCCGTCTTCCCAACAGTCTGAACTCACCTTCTGTTTCTCTCCTTATAGCATTATCCTTCGATTCCTGGCAAATCTCAGAGCTTAAGGACCTGTCAGGAGTACTTTGCCAAATAGAAGACTGGTTCTTTGGTCTGAATCCATTCTCCCTAGAACTCGAGTTTGAATAAATTGGAGTTGAGAGTGCTCTGACTTCGGATTCTTCTTGAGTCTCCCCTGCATATTCCCGACAATTTCCGGAGATAGTTTCTGCTTCTACAAATTGCTCCTCTTCAGGAATCCCTTTAACACGTTCCGCCTCCTGTGACACCGACAATACAGCTGCATCAAAAGACAACACGGGATCTGCATTCTGTCCGAGATTCACCCTCCTGTCATCATACAATGGGCTTTTAGATATTTTTGCTGTTGCTTTTGGAGATTCATGCTTTCCTCTCCTCCTGCAAGAAAACCATGATGGTGGCAACGGTGAACCCGACTTCTGTTTCATAAGTTGGCCAGACTTATCCGACCCAAATGGGCTCTGACCCAAATCAATCCAGAGAGAATTATCTGATGACTCGTCCTCGCTGAAAATCGGACTCTTCATAACCTCCCCAACTGAAATGTTATCGGCCTCCTCAAATATGGTGCTCGCTCCATCCCTGTCTGAGCTGTTATCCTGATCCAACTCTGTCTCAAACACATCCCTGACCTGATTGGAAGTGAAGACGCCTGAAAAGGCAGGCATCTGAGATCCCCCTTGCGTTTCAGGAAGCAATTCTTCGTTACCATTGACAGTATCATTCTCAATTCCAGCTAAAGCATCAAGACCGTCTATGGAATCACTAAGGTACTGCGGGAAAACCGGGACAATCCTCACCATTCCAGACCCGGTACGCCCACCTTGACTTTGCAGACTTCCCATGACAGATTTCTTAATCAGAAGGCAACCAAATCCGGTTGGGTCAGATCCAAAAACTCTATAAAATGACGTGATAATAAAGTCTGGCCGGAATAGAGAAAGCCCGAGCGAATCCATGTCTTTAGGACCCAACGAACCGGCATCCAGCAACACATGCCAATTATTTTGCTGAGCAAGTGCCATCCACTGGTAGGAGTACTTAGCTCCAGTCACTCTAGACTGGACGGGAAAAACAAAAAGCCCAACCGCGGAATCCTTCTTCCTTCTCTTCTTGCTCATAATCTGCTTTCTTAGCTCCCTAGAGCAAAGTTTCAAAGTTGGCCACTTAAACCACGCGCTCTGAACCTTGGCGCCTTTCTCTTTCGCGCTCTGAGCCATCCAACTCACAGACTGGCTCTCATGATCAAACATTGTCAACAACTTCTTATTCGTTTGAAACGGGTAAGACTCAGCAAGCAACTTAAAGGCAGACCCTCTACTAACAGTGAAAACAAGGCCATATTCGTTCTCCGGGATATTCAAGTAATCCATAATCCTAGTCTTAATATCATGTTCAGCACTGCCTTTCTCAGCACCTCCATACAAAGCATGGTTACTCAAATTTGCAGTTATCTCAGACAAAGTAAATGCCGATGACTCCCAAAATTGCTGAGTTTGCAGGTAAGAAAACAGCCCGAAGCCGCAGTAATCGAGACATACCTTAACGAAGGCCTCAGAGAGGTGACCATACTCGTCTGATCGCAAGAAGTCAATCTTTTCGGAAGATTGAAACTTAGGGTACATTGTGAGGAACTTGGAGAAGGCGTCATGGAGGTTGGGAATCGAATCCTCCGAGGAAAATATGCGGTCCGCGGCGAGCGCCGTGGCGCGGAGAAACTCCTTCTGGGCGTGCAGCCTAGCGAGGGACCTGGAGCGGCCAATACTACTGCTGTTGCTGCTGCCGTTGTTGTTGTTGTTGTTGTTGTTGCTGCTGATGTTGTTCGGGGTCTCGGAATCGATGTCTTGGGATTTCACGAGAGACCCGTCTTCGGAAGCCTCCTCAAGAGCCTCCCTGAGCTTGTTCTCTTGCAATTGGCGAAGAATTGAAGGCTTTGATCTTCTTCTTCCTCCGTTCTCTGCCAAACCAGAACCGTCTCTTCTTCGTGTCTTCTTCTCCATTATTAGAGCCGCGCAGTGAGAAATGGGCTTCCATAGTGAAAGATGCATGAATACTTCTCTCTTTCTCTCTCTCTCTGTTCGTTGTTGTGTTCTTATCTCTCTCTCTCTCTCTGGAAAAAACTAGTCTCCAAGTACTACAAAGAAGCTTAACCACAAGTACAGGAGAAAGAAACCAGTTTCAAACCCACCAAGTGGAGAAAAAGCAAAAGGCAGAGATCAAACGCTTTGCTTTGCTTTTTTTTTTTTTTAAATAGTTTGAAAATCAAATCCTGAGAAGCTGAGGTTAAAGAGATTCAGTCCCGCCGAACCGCAAACTTTGGCCAGCCATGTTGAGGAAGCATTTAACTTTAGCACCTAAAAGTATCTAAAAAAAAAAAAACACACACACACACACACACACACACAAAACAAAAACAAGATTCTCCCCCATTAAGACTCTGGACACTTTGGTGAGATCAAGAAGTAGTCTTAAAGAAGAGGAAATAAAATAACATAAAATAAACAAAAAATAAAAGGACATATGATTAGGCACAAACCTTTTAAATGCGTTCAGAGAAACACCCCAACTTTAGCATTCTCCAAGAGTCCATAAATTAGTAGCACATGGTCTAATCTTCAATTCAATCTCCATTAAAATAAACAAAAACCCACTCTTTTCAACCCACCGAAGACGCATCCAAACAAAACCCCACAAAAAATAAACAAAAAAAATCCTCCAAAATACGAATACCCAGTTGAGAAACCAAAATGAAGAATCAGAAATTTTGTAAGGAGATAGATAGAGAGAGTGGGATATTGATTATGAAAAACAAAATCACAAGAAATGAGCAGGAGAAGAGACACAAAAGCTCCAACAACTTCTTGCCCACTATGAGTAATCCAACAACAACCACACCTTTTTTTTTTTTTTTGGGGCTCTTTTTTTCTTTCTTTTGTTTCTGATCGTTTTTGGGTTTTCGTTTTGCTCTATTCCCTGCTCATTAACTACGACAGTCAATACAAACATGTATGCATTTAATGCCCTGCTGCTTTGCTCTTTCTCTCACCTCTCCCACCATTATTACACACCACCTTCCCCTTTTCTTTTCTTTTCATTTTTCTACCAAAAATAATTTGATTTCCCAATTTAACCCCTGCAAAAGAAAGCCTCAGGCCTGGCTCCTTTTGTAAATTCAAACGACAGAATAAAAAAAAAAAAAAAATCAAGTGCTGCTTGAGCATAAAAGAAAGTGGAACACAAATATCGGCTCTTTATATAAGAACTTGTATGTATATATTGCCCAACTTTACAATTTGACGCAGAATGTTTGATAAAAGTTGGGGGGGTTGCAACTTTGACTTCGCCTACCAATTCCTATTCTTTTCCGATTAGCCCAATTCACTGCTTTAAAAGTGGGGAAAAAAATGATTACAGATGTAATTTAAAAATATTTTTATTTTTATTTAAAAATATGGAGTTTGCTTTTTTTTTTTTTTGAAGTAAAAAAAAGTGAGGAAAAAAAGTATATGTTTTTTATTTTATAATTATTGGTTGAATTATATTATTTATTTCGATTTTTCCTTTTTTATTTTTATTTTTTTATTTTTTGGTTGCTTGTAAGCTACAGGTTGGGTCGCTTGTTATAGTTGAAAAGAAAAACGAGGAGGAAAATAAAAAATAAAAATATAATTGCTTTAGACCTACAGATAATTGCTATTAAAGAAACAAAAAGAAGAATAGATATGTCGGTTGAAACGGAAAGTAAAAATGAAGTCCAAAGATTTTCTTTGATGATTCTCGTTACAATTTTTGACATTGCTTTATAAAAATAAGAGAAGTTTTACTGTGCGATCATCTTATCTTGAAGAATAGTAGATTTATGCATCATACAATTATTTTTTATTAGACCATAATTATGATAAATAGTGTAATGGTTTCATTAAAAAAAAAAATCATTTCACCGTATACAACTTCATATTAAAGTTACTAGTACTAACACAGTTAGAGTCATTCAAAATACAAAGATGGAATCTTAAAATATGTAAAATATTAAGGTATCAGAGCGATGTAATAGAATACTTGTTAATCCAAAAAAATTCATACTATATTTTTTTCTTGTAAAAAAAATTAATGTTATGTTTGGTGAGCGTATTATATTTACATTATATTTAAATATAATACATTAAATATAATTTGTATTTGAAGGAAAAATATAAACATTGTATTTGAATGCAATTTGTGTTTAGGTAAAAAGTATTTGAATTATATTTTAATAATAAATATATGATGTGATAAGAAAAAATAAAGAGAAAAAAAAGAGAGAGAGAATATATGATGTAATTAATAAAAGTAATAGAAAAAGTGAAATAATAAATAGTGATTGTATTAGATTTAAAATGTGACGTGATTGATATTTAAATGAAATGTTTTTGTATTTGAAGGAAAATTACATTATATTTAAATGTAATGAAAAAAAATTGTGTATCAAACACGCTATAAGAAAAAAAGCTTCATACTATACTCTATCTATTCTTTATAAAAAAAAAAATCATACAATAAACATTATCTAATTTTAACCTGATCATCGGGGCAAATGTTCCTAAAACCCCCCTAATGGGAGAATTTTAATTCCCACCGCTCAATTCGCTACATGATTTCTTTCCCTTTTTTTTTAATTATTTTGTAAATGTGGGCTAAAAAGTTTTGATATGCATGATGTTGATCCTAGCTGAAAGCGGGACCAACAACATTAAATGGCTACCAAGGTTAAAATCACACTTTATCGGAGAGAATTTGTCGTGATATTTAAACACCCACCAACTTCCACCTGTCCATATTAATATTCGTTGCTAAAGAATCTTGGACGAATTAAAATATTTATGAAAAGAAAAAAAAAAAAAAAAAGAAGAAGAAAAGAGGTGTACTGGATTGCGTTGGGCCGCTGACCAGACGATCAAACTGCGCATCATGCACTGGGCTTTTTACGTGCATGGTGTCCCTACGGTCACCGAGCTGTCACATTGTGGAAAGAAGGATATGGTTCACAAGACGAAATAATTTCTCTTCCACTAATTATTAAAAAATTAAAATTGGAACGAAGTTGGTAACGATTTAATCATAATATCGATCTACAGTGTGATATTGTCGGGAGTTTGACTGGGTTTTGGTCATTGGTGATCATTGTCAAATCCTATATTTTTAATTTTTATTTTAATAAAAAAAATCCTTGATAGTTTATGTCAAATTCATGTACCGATTGTAAGAAAAATACTTGCAAACATTATTAGTGTTAAATATTATTATTAATAAAAAATAATTTTATTTTATAAATTTTGTATTATAAAATTTATATTCTATTAATAAATAATGCGTATCTAATATTATTAATATTTTAAAATAATGCTTTAAATCCAATAAGTGGCCGAAAAGTTTTAATGAGATTCTGTTGACCAAAAACAATTGC
Organism: Antiaris toxicaria; assembly: GCA_035233585.1. Lineage (NCBI taxonomy): Eukaryota > Viridiplantae > Streptophyta > Magnoliopsida > Rosales > Moraceae > Antiaris > Antiaris toxicaria. Next base: position 23,962,895 of record CP141160.1, on the reverse strand, counting down.
TTCTAAAAGAAACAAAAGGTTGCCGAAAGAGGTACACCTAGCTTTAAAAAAAAAAAACTCGAATATTTACCGCTTTATATTTAATATAATATAATCTTTATTTAAATATAAAAATATTATATTTTAAATTTAATATAAATATGATTTTTTATTTTATTTTTTATAGTATTTTTACTAACCGTATCATACTTTTTTTATCTCTTTTTTTTTCTCTATTTTTATTAAACATATCACATATAATATAATTCAAATACTTTTCATCCAAATACACATTATATTTAAATATAAAATAAATATTTTTTTATTAAAATATAAATTATATTTAATGCATTTTATTTAAATATAATACAAATATAATATGTTTTCTAACCGTTTATAAAGCTAAATAAAACACACTCAAGATATTCAAGGTTGCTCAAACAAATTTATTTATTCGTTTGCTCCAAAGTCAACTCAATTTGTAATTTATGTAATGGTTCTTTTTTTTATTTTTTTTCCAAAGGATGAACAAATAGTTGTATTCATCAATGTCAAAATAGATTAAGAAAGAGGTTAGCTGTTTGTTTTGATGTCATGTTATTACGTTTATAGTAGAGACTGCACATCGGTGTCGTACATAATCCAAAGTGACATTTACACCAAATTCATATTAAACATGCATATGTTAGTACAAGCATAGTTTAATAATTATCATTTATTAATTTCATTGCATGATGTAAAATTCAAATTATCTCTTGAAACCTAAAAAGTAATAGCAGTAAATATTTAATTCTTTTTGGGATGTATTTATCATCGCATAATTTCTTGAACTTTAATTTTGAATATACCAAATGGTTTCATTGGTAAAGTCTTTTACAGAATATATATATATATACACACACACGTGTGTGTATCCAATTAATTATATGTGTAAATATGAAGTAGGCAAAAAAAAAAAAAAAAAGGCCAAAAATATGAGGGCTTATAGTATAAAGAGATGTGAACTATCAGTTTCCTGTGGAATATGGTGACTAGCAAGAAGCAATATTCGCTTAGAAAATACAATATTCCAGAACTTGTTTCCTTCACTTTATCATGAAAAGTGTCCCACCTCATATTCCATAATCAACCAACACCACTATAATATTTGGCCCTTTTTTTTTCACATTTCTTAATTGTCAGAATTCTCTGAATACTTGAAACTTCAATTTCGTCCTATTGTTTTATCTAAAGTTGCCGTCTGTGTAGGCAAGATTGTTTGATCCCCTTGCAAAATTGGGGAGTTTCTTCCTATTTTACAGTATTTATAGTTCTATGAATTGCTAATTTAATCAAAGATTAATGTTTTAACAATCTAATTTATAAGTATAGTTATTTGGTATCTCGCACTAAAAATCTCCGTTTGATAAACGCATTGCGTTTGAATGCAATGTATTGAATATAATTTACATTTAGAATATATTTATTTTCATTATATTTGAATGCAATGTACGTTAAATAAATAGTATTTGAATTGTATTTAAATAATAATTATATGATATGATAGGTAAAAATAGAGAGAAAAAAAGGAAAGAAAAAGAGAGCATATGATATTATTAGTAAAAATAATAAAAAAAAGTAAAATAATGAATCGTGATTGTATTAAATTTAAAATATAATGTGATTAATATTTGAACATAATACTTTTGTGTTTGGATGAAAAATGCATTGTATTTGAACGTACTGTAAATATAAAGCTGAAAACAAATGAAGACTTAATTTTTAACTAAAACATTTGTATATAAGATGTCTAATGCCCCATTTGGTACACACTTTTAACTTGCATTGCATTTAAATGCAATGCAATTTTCCCCCAAATACAAAAGCATTTCATTCAAATACCAATCACATCATATTTTAAATCTAATACAATCACTATTCATTATTTCACTTTTTCTACTACTTTTATTAATTACATCATATACTCTCTTTCTCTTTCATTTTTTCTCTCTACTTTTACCCATCACATCACATATTTATTATTATATACAATTCAAATACTTTTCACCCAAACACACATTGCATTCAAATGCAATGTTAATACTTTTCTTCCAAACACAAATTACCTTCAATGCATTGCATTCAAACGTAATACAAATGTAATGCGTTCACCAAACGGACCAAAAGTTTATATTAATAATACAAAATAAGAGATTATATTATAATGCTCCCACAAAAGTTAACCCTCAAAAACTTTTTTTTTTTTAACCTTTTAGACATCAAACTTTGATGTTTGTATAACGAAATTCTCAAAAATTAGGAGTGTGACATGTGTCACTTAGTGTAATATCGATTGTGAACGAATGATCAAGATTGAGAGCAAAATTTCATAGAGGTCAAGGACGACTGAACAAGTAGAGTCGTAATAAAACGTTGATGTTATGAAATCTACTCGAGTGTTTTTCAGCTCTTCAACCATCCAATCTGTGTTTCGTGGTTCCCCAAAACTGGATTCCTGTTTTTTATTCAATTATTCTTCGGACACCCAAACATGCAGACACTAGCCTTTAAGTGACTGCTTGTATCGTGTCATACAATATTATTAATGGGTTTCGTATTGTTATCAATTTACTACAAACTATTTTATTGTAATTAATAAACCTCCAGGAATCTTGCTATTTAACCTGATACGCATTTTACGCTGTCATCTTGCTTCTGATTTCGATCCCTCTGACATTTAGTGCATGAATTCATGATTGACTTTCTTCTATCAAGTTCATAAATTTCGTTAACATTTAGGAAAGTTTTCTTGGACGTTTAGATAGACATTATTACCTCCTTTATTTACTTCGTGCGATGTATAGATATTATATTTAAATATAATATAATATAATATTTAAATATAAATATTATATTTAAATATACTATAATTTTTATCTAAATATAAAAATATCACATTTTAAATCTAATACAATTATTAATTATTTTACTTTTTCTATTATTTTTACTAATTATATCACACATTCTCTTTCTCTTTTTTCTCTTTACTTTTACACATCACATCACATATTCATTATTTAAACGTAATACAAATACTTTTCATCCAAATATAAATTACATTCAATGTATTGCGTTTGAAAAACATAATACACTTATCAAATATCCCCTATATATTTACATTGTATTTGTATATAATGCATTGAACGTAGTATATATTTAAATAAAAAGTATTTATAATGTATTTAAATATAATATTTGTTTGGATAAAAATTATTTAAATTGTACTATATGTGATGTAATCGATAAAAGTAAAAGAAAAGAGAGAAAGAAAGAAAGTATGGGATGTGATTGGTAAAAATAATAGAAAAAATAAAACTATAAATAGTGACTGTATTAGATTTAAATTATGATATGATTGGTATTGGTATTTGTATTGAATTCAAATACAATGTTTTGTCTGGATAAAAAATATTTAAATTGTATTACATATGATGTGATTGATAAAAATAGAAAGAAAAGCGAGAAAGAAATAAAGTATGAGATGTGATTGGTAAAAGTAATAGAAAAAGTAAAACTATAAATAGTGACTGTATTGGATTTAAATTGTGATATGATTAGTATTTAAATATAATACTTTTGTGTTTAGATTAAAATTACATTATATTTAAACGTAATATGAATTTAATGTGATAAACAAACGTAACTAGCACAAAATTTCAAATACTTAACCTAAGAGTTACATGTTCATAGGTTTATTATTATTGTTGTTGTTGTTGTTGTTGTTATTTGAAAAACATAGCTTGATTGGGAAATTTGAGCTCCTGAATTCAAGTTTAAAAAAATGCAAAGTTAACACCATATAATATAGTAAGACATAAAATTATTGTTAGTTTATACATGTGTCATCTAGTGTAAATATATGTATGTGTGTGTGCGTAAAATTAGAAGTCTGTTTGGATTTTCTATTATGTTTTACTGAATAATTGTACGTAGTTGTTACTGTAGAAGCGAACTAGAGAGAAAAGACACGCACTGCCTATTGACCATGAGATTAATAGCAGCAAACAAGTCCAAACAGCGAAAGCCTTTATGGCAAATTAATGTTGTAGTTTTACCTGCAGCTCTATCCAATTTTTCATTTGAAAACGATGACATGGGAAGTTTTCAAGTATGACCAGGGATTTTCAAGTTTGACCCAAACAAATTGTGTTTCTGAAATTTTAGTGCATGTGTGAGGAGATTTCTACGTTAGTAATTGTATTTTCTTTTTTCCTACTCTCAATAGAAGTCGTAGTTTTAATTTTTAATTATATTTTTAATGATCTAATATATGAATAATAACAGTTTAATATTATTATTGTAGATTTTTAACGCATATATTCAGCTTGCGTTTAGAATAAAAGTTTGAAATAAAATTTTAAAATTATAATTTGTTGATTTTTAAAAAACTAATTATAATTTTGTTTTTTTATTTAACAAGAACTAAGAGAACATTTGATAACTGTTTTTGGTACTACAAATATCAATTTTATACCAAACGTAAAGTTTTACGTTCAAATATAATTATTTTTAACAATGTTACGAAAACAATTACTATTTAAAAGTTTTTTAAAACAATCACATCAATTTTTCAACCCTAACTATTTATTTCTACTTTTACCAATTACATCAATTTTTCAGCTTTAAAATATTTTTCATCCAAACACACATTTTATTCAAATACAAAACAAATACTTTTCAACCAAATACAATATTCAAAAAAGAATTGTATTCAAATGTAATTAAAACGCAATGCGTTTACCAAACGCCCCCTAAGAAAAAAAAAAAGGATTGGACTTTTGATCTAAACAAAAACTCATAAGATTGTTTAAAAAATAATCCAATGAAGGCTTTGTTTGTTTATCACATTACATTCATATTGTATTTAAATGCAATGCAATTTTCATTCAAATGTAAAAGTATTACATTTAAATATCAATCACATCATAATTTAAATATAATACAATCACTATTTACCATTTTATTTTTTTTATTCTTTTTACCAATCTCATCATAGATTCTCTTTCTCTCTTCTTTTTTTTCCTCTCTACTTGAACCAGTCACATCACATACTGAACATTTAAAAACAATTTAAATATTTTTTATTCAAACAAACATTGCATTAAATGCAATGTAAATATTTTTCATCTAAAATATATATTATATTTAATATATTACATTTAAATATAATACGAATGCATTATCCAAACGCCTCATAAATTAAAACTATAATTCTTATATATATTGTGAAAAATGATAGTCGTGAAAATTTCTAATTAAGAGTTGCTCGTCTTAAGCTACACAGCATTAAACGACATTATTAATATCTAATTAGGGCCTCACTTGCACATCACGTGCCACGAGATTGATTGCAATCAATGAAATTGTGTGTGTGTGTGTGTGTGTTTTTCCATTTTTTTTAATTTTTGCTAAAGATTTTGGATATGGCTTGGATTGAGGGCCATATAGATAGTTCGTGCCACGAGGTGCATGCCTTGAGCGCTGTTCCTCACAAAGCATGCTAGTGGTCTTTTGGTGTTTTGATATTTTTAACACAAAAAAGACATCATTTTTATCAATGGAATGTGGGGTTCAAGACCCCATTTCTGAATAACTGAGCAGATTCCTTTTTGAATTTGGTAGGTTTTTGCTTTGGGCACTTTCTTTTTCTTTTCATTTTTTTTTTTTTTGGGGGGGGGGGGGGGGGGGGGGGGGGGGGGTTTCTCCTCTCTCTTTAATATTTGGTTGAATAACTTTTTCCTACAATGTCAATTCCATTCAAATTCTACTTTGCTAAAAAGTTCATCAATATCGAAGTGATTAAGTTTTGGTGGGGCTACCAAAAAAGCTTTGAAAATAAAAAATAAAAACCAAATCTCTAATTTTACACACTATTTTCATATTGATAATGTGAGGATTATTTTTATAAAATTAGATTATAATTAATATTAATTTAAAAAAGAGATCATAATATCAAATAAAACAAATATAATAGTTAAATTATAAAATGTAACGTAGATTTTGTGAAATTTAATCTGTATAAAATTATAGTATTGTTTAAAAAAAAAATGTCTTTAATTTTCGAGATGAGACAACCAAGCAAGCATTGGTGAGTGATGTCTTTTCTTGATCTTATTTCATGTAGTCATACTGTGTATGTTGGAGGACTAGAGGCTTTTTTATAAGCATCAGAGTCGTAAGAATATACACAAAAAAATATAAAATTTTAAAGGATATTTTTATAAAAAATCAATTTTTAATCGGACAAAAAAAACTAAATGTAAAGTTTTCATAATTAAAAGTAAAAAAAAAAAAAGTTTATTGAGTGCTGAAACTCCCATTCTCCCATTCAGATATTGGTGATTCCGTCCCTGTTAAGAAGTGATCACGTTCAAGCACATCAAAATCTCCCCCCAGCTATGATGCCAGCTAGAAAAATGTCTCAACTCGTTCGGGACACCACAAACTTTTAGAAAAAGGAGCTGATATTTTTTTAAACGCAATTATCAAATTTATATCGTTTCACATCCAATGAAATGTCGAGTAGTTCAAATATGTCTGCCCATGGCTAATGGTGGCTTTAGACGTTAGACACTGATTGAGAGTAATTTTATTCAAGAAGACTAATCTACACACTGTCATGGTCTATTTGGAAACTGGATCTGAACGTGTAAGCTAACCCACATAAGAGAAGCACAGAAACCATGCCAATTCGCCATCAATTTTTAATGAAATGTGGAGAACTCTAGTGTATAAAAAAGGAAATTGCTACTGTAAAACACAATTTTAAGCTGTATATTGAACTCATATCAAATTAAAAACAATATATGATAATTTAACAGAATTTTAACATTAGCATTGTTATGTTAATAAATTCTCTATAAAATTTTACTTTTCCATTTAAAATTCCGTTTCAACCAAAGTAACGAGTATCTAAAATATGAAGATAGCTCTGGGGATTTTTTTTTTTTAATAGCTGCACAGATTTAATTTAAGATTGTTGATAACTACCTAATAAATGAAAGAGAGAGATAATTAAGAGGATGCCATATAGATCATAGAGTGTGGTTTGATTTTTGCTTCATGTTCAAAAGTTTTAAAAAAAATGTAATAAAATTATTTACATTTGATAAATGAAAAAATTTTGAGGGTGTTTGGTTTTGTTTCCAAAACTGATTTCACGATTCCCTAGGAAATCGATTTCAAAATCGGTGTGAAATTGTGTTTGGTTTGTATTATTTTTGAAAACAGATTTCAAAACGAATCCAAAATCGCCTTTGCTCCCAATGTAAAATTGAAAACGATTAAAAGTCGTTTTCTCTGATTTCATTTTTCCCATTTCTCTGATTTAATTATTATGGTTAATTAAGATTTAATTGATATAGTAATTACTTAAATATTATGGTTATTAATTTTTAACTCATTTTTCAATTAAAAATTTTTATTAATTTTTAATTTTTGGCATTCATAATAAATTTTTTTTAAATCAAACATAAATATGTTTTTATATAATACTTATAAAATGTCTGGTTTTCAAAAATATAACCAATCACAGTTTCATTTTTTTGTTTCTCAAAACATACACTCAGAAAATAAAATCAAACACAATTTCAGAAACGTTCTCAGAATTGTTTTCAAAACGATCTCAAATTCAGAGAATTTGAAAACATAACAGATTTCAAAAACAATACCAAACGCTACCTTTGTGTTCCCCCTTAACCTTCCACATCCACCTTTCTCTCCCTCCTCCCCCCCCCCCCCTCTCTCTCTCTCCTGACTGATTCCCTTCCAATTGTCTTCTTTGCCGACTCCGATGCAACCTCCAACAAATCGGACTCTCTTGCTCTAGATCTCTGTCCGTGGCTCTGAATCCTCCGGCGATCTCCTTTCGATGGAGATTCATGGCCTCAGATTCAATGATGGATATCTGCTCGCAAGTTGTCGAAGGTGCAATTCTGACCATGAGGCTCTACAACTCACCATAAAATCTTGCAATCTCTATTGAAATCAGGAACTGAGAGCATCCGGCAGCTGAGTCAAGGCCAACAACACCAATTGCAGCAATCCTAAGGTGATTATTCGTATTGGATTCCCAATGGTTTACTCTTCTAGCACTTTCATCGAACAGTTGGCAAGCGAAGTGTCACCACTGCCAATGATCGACGTTGAGGTCAACGATGTCGCTGGCTTCCCAGAAAGTTAGTTGTTTGACTTCGACAGGTGTTTTGCATTGGCGGATTTGAAATATCTGGCAATGCCAGAGTTGGAGGAGCTACCAAAATAGTAGCGGAGATTGAAGCACGCGTGGCTCTACAAGGAGTTACAGTGCACAAGCTGGGGATGATGTTAGTAACTAGATCTCGCCAAAAGAGAGAGATAGAGAGAGCATGGAGAGAAATAATGGTAAATAAACGGTAAATAAAAAATTTTCTCTTGTAAATAAATCATTTATTAAAATAATGATAAATGAATTTTTTTTTATTAGCAAATGAATATTTTTTAGTAACAAAAATTAATGTAAGATATAATTTTGTGATATTTTTTTAAAGTTAAAAAAATAAGATTATTGATGATTCCAAGTACAAATAATTAAGCTAGATCTAACGCAGCCCATAATCTATCTAGGTCCAGGGTGGGATGAACTTTGGCCCAAACTCATAGGTTGGGCCAATCCAATGTATATTATAGAAAATCCGTGTAGATTCTAGGTTATTGGATGTCATTATCATTAACCATTTATAGATGGAAATCCACAGCAGGTACTGAATTTACTATTCCTTTATCTTTCCTATTCCATCAGTACTCGTGGAGAGATTTTTTTTTTTTCCTTAGCTTGATGGCTAGATGTTAATGGAAAATGAATTGATGGATACTTTAATCTTCTTTTCTCTTTTTACATAAAAATTTTATTTTATTTTTAATATTGGTTTAATATATACCATGTATCTTAAATTTTAAATTCATTCTTATTTTATATTTATTTACTGTTTACCTCTTAAATTTTAACCAGTCGTACTTATCCTATTTTATTAGTACTATATTTAAAAAATAGATGGTAAATAAGTGGAATTAGTCTCCTTTTAACTTATTCATTTATAATCTATATAGAAAACAAACATTTCCAGGTATTAAGTTTAATTTGAATGTACGTTGACTCAAGTTAAAATAAACATTTGATTCAAGTTTAATTTTGACTTGAATTTAACTTAATAGATCCAATTTTAACAATTTTATACCTCTACCTTTACTATTTTAATATAATTTATAATATAAGTTTAAACTAAATTTTTACATACTAAATATCAACTTTAGTTTTAAATTAATTTATTTAAAGTTAAACTCAAACTAAACCAATCGTTTAAATGAAAAAAAAAGATAAATGACAGTGCTTAATCCTTTTTTTTTTTTTGTCTATTTTTAACAAAAATCATAACATGAAAGGTTAAATATGGATTGATATAAAATTCAGATGGTTTAAATTTTAATAAACAAAGTTAAAATGACGCTAATATTTAGGAGTTCAATGAAAATAATCCTTTCTTATTCCATAATCCATGGGTATGAAAGGTTTTTTTTTTTTTCTTTTTTGAGATATTTTCCCGTTTTTAGATTTACGTATCAGATATGCTATTAATCTCAAAGTGATACATTTTTGGTGGACAAAGCAAGGATATAAAGCCACGACAAGATAATCCCCTCTATTGTCCTTTGTGCATTAGTTTGGGTTTGTTTGAATTTCGAAACACGAGTTTTAAGCTGAAAAAATTAGATTAAATTTGAAATAAGTTAAATTATAAAATGAATCTTATGTTTGGTATTTAAGTTTAAGACAGAGAATTTTATTATGAACTAAAAGTGTTTAAATGATAAACGTTAGATTTGAATTTGTATTAGAAATTATGAACATTGTTTTTGAGTTCGAAAACTATATAAGTGATGGATTAAAAAACTTGAAATAGATTAATAAATCAAACGCATGATTGTGTTCAAATTTAAATTTGTAGGTTTAAATCCATCAACCAAACATAACCTTAGGATTAGTTTAGAAAGAGTTTTTAAGACATGTTTTGGAGGTTAAAAAAGGGTATATTTTGAAAATGTTCAAGTTCAAACTCAAATTTTTAGGTTTAAACCCATCAACCAAACATAGTTTTATGAGCCATTTGGAAAGAGTTTTTAAGACATGTTTTAGAGGTTAAAAAAAAGGTAAATTTTGAAAAATATGTTTGAAAACAAAACTGTTTGAAGTTAAAAAATATAAAATCTTAAAAATTTATCCAAAAAAAATTATAAATATGCATATTATTTTATTCATCTTGAATTTTATATAATTTAAAAAAATTGTTTTTATTTAAACTTGAATATGTATTTTAAAATATTAAAATTTAAATTTATTATAAAATTTTAAATACGTGGATAATAAAATATAATAATAAAATAAAAAATAATCGAAAAAGTATCTAAAAGTATCTAAAAACGTTCGCCTTAGTCGCTGTTGCCCCAAAACGCTCCAACGTGGTAGCCGAAGACAGCGAAGCTTTTGTCTTTTAGCCTATCACTTCCTAAGCCCATACGAAAAATCCCAACCCCACTTGTGTCGCTGCGATTTGATATGCTCAATCCGTAATATTAATCTTTCTTAGAAAAGGGGTCGCATAAACTCCAAAACGGAAATCGTATTAAATTCAGAAAGAACACAAAAATGGTACTATATCTTTTAACTAAGGAAAAACACAATTCTGGTTATTGTATTGTTTTTGCTATTATGTATATCGTGGAAAGAAAAAAAATACTATTATGCGTTGTTGTTGTTGTTTGCTGACTGGCTGAGTGAGTATATTCGAAGCCTGGCCTTCCGAAGAAAGCCGACGATTTTGGTTTCCATATTGGATCTTAGCAAACGCGTGATACTCCTCCATCATAACCCAAGCACCCTCTCTCTCTCTCTCTCTCTCTCTCTCTGTCTAAAGCACAGTTTTCCGTATATTCCCATACACCAACTCCCTTTATCCAATTTCCCAAAAGCTTGTCTGTACTTATATTAAATAAGCTACCAAAGTTTGTGCCTCTCTTCGCCTGATCTGGCAATATTATTACACACATATATATGTTTGTACACATACATAGAAGTGCCTGTTATCTCCAACCTTCCTTTTGACCTTCAAGAAAAAGTGTTCATGGCGACCACAGCACATATCCTTAAAACATGCCAAGGAATGCCCATCGCCACCGCTGCTGCTTTTGGTGGTCTTTCTTTGCTGCTGTTTTTCTCTCTCAGAAGATGCATCTTTGCCAGGAGGAGTGGATTCTCCAAACTCCCTCCTGTCCCAGGTACACATTTCATGCTTTTGCTATGGGTTTTTACCCCCTTTTTGGGTACCCTTTCTGGTAAAAGTTTCACTTTTTATGTGTATCTTCGATTGTTAAGGTCTAGACATGAAATAGGTTTTTGAATTTTTTTGTTTTTTTTTTTTTTCAGTGGTTCCGGGTCTGCCGGTGATAGGGAATTTGCTGCAACTGAAGGAAAAGAAGCCTTACAAGACGTTCACCAGATTGGCCAGGACTCACGGGCCCATTTACTCCATCAGAACAGGTGCTTCCACTCTTGTTGTTCTGAATAGCACCGAAGTTGCCAAGGAGGTACTGTTCTCCTTTCTCTGATATATGATTTATGATCTATCAAATCAATGAATGATTTTTATTTTTTTATTTTTTGAGTTTGAAAGCGTATATCCTATCATAAAAAAATTAGATATAAAATTACTATTAATTTATCTATCCATCAAATAATTTTGCCTTTTAAGTTACAAAGAGGAATAGTGCTAGGTCGTCGTTTTAACTTATGATATACACTTTACTTTACAGTGAAATCGTACGTGAAATTATTGATAAATTATGCATGTTACGATCAATGAAATGATTTTGCTATACCGAGTTGTAGGGAGGAATAGTGCTAGAGATGTGTCTTTGTCGGTATTTGCCAATTATTGACGTCGATGATATCAGTGAATTGTGGGTAACTTTGTCATTTGAAAAAATTGATGTGACAAGTTATGGAGATAATTTGTGTACATTTGAGTTCCAATTTCAATTTCTTTGAAAACTGCTTTGATTAATTTTACTCACATATCTTATTTTCAATTGGAATGTTGAAAATTTTTTTTGGTGGTTTGATTTTAAGTGTGGATCTAGTACTTAAGCAATGAAGAAGAAAAAAAAATGTGTGGATCTGATGGAAAGTCGGTCACATGCCCACATAACCATATTGATCTTTCAAAGATATTCTTAGGACTTGACTGTTTTAGATATATTCCAACATGGATTGAAAAACTGACCGGTTGGGTTAAAAAAAAGCTTGTCAATGACCTTTGTATTGGTGATTCTATGATAAATAAGTAACTTTTATCTTGTAAGACTTAATAACAAAAGTTTAAAAGTTCAGAAATATCTGAAAAAAATATTATACTAGTCAGTCTATAATTTACTTTAAGAAATATAAAAAAAATATAAAACTATGTCGCAAGTATATATTCTACAGTCCAGCAAAAAAAAGAGAGAGTGCATAATCTATAATATTGGGATTGACTTTCCCAAGTACTGTGATGTTCTCGGAATTCATAAGTTATGAGTTCTTCCCAACTGTTTCCAAACATTATTGGCTGGATTGATGATGATTATTGATTTTTTAACTTTGATTTCTCATTTCTTTAGTGATCAACTGATTAATTATAGGGTTGTTTCAGGCCATGGTGACGAGGTATTCATCTATATCAACAAGAAAGCTGTCAAACGCCCTCACAATGCTTACGTTTGATAAATGTATGGTTGCAACAAGCGACTACAATGATTTTCATAAGATGGTAAAACGGTACATTCTCACAAATGTTCTCGGAGCCAATGCTCAGGTTGGTTAATTACTGTTCGAAATTGACATACATACATACATATATAAATCAATATATATATATATAGTTGTGTACGCATATTGTTTATCGACCCCGGCATGCCTGGCTGTTTGATCACATTACGTTAAAAATGGAAATCATTGCTTGCCAGTTGAACTAACTCTTGTAAGGCGCAGAAACGACACCGTTGTCACAGGGAGTGTATGGCTGAAAACATTTCAAAGCGATTTCATGCCCATGTTAAGGACTTCCCTGATGAAGCCGTGAATTTTAGGAAAATATTCGAGCATGAACTCTTTGGAATAGCACTGAAACAAGTGAGTTCACTCATTTTTTTTTTTAAGTCAAAAACTCTCTCATAGAATTCAAATTCTCTTTCCTAAAACTAGTAAGACTAGCTAGAAAATGATAAAATCAAAAGAAATTGCTAGCTAATAATTTGTGATGACCATATGTATGTATACATAAATTTGCAGGCCCTGGGAAAGGACATAGAATCAATATATGTGGAGGAGCTTGGAGGGAACTTGTCAAGGGAAGAAATATTTAAGATTCTAGTGATTGACATCATGGAGGGTGCTATTGAGGTGGACTGGAGAGATTTCTTCCCATACCTAAAATGGGTTCCTAACAAGAGTGTTGAAAACAAAATCCGGAGAATGATTTTCCGAAGGCAAGCAGTGATGAAGGCCCTTATCAAGGAGCAGAAAAGGCGAATTGCTTCAGGAGAGGTAAAACCATTTTTCCTCTCTGTTGGATCATCAGTTGACAACTTAATCTGCAATTTTTGTTTTCTTGGTCAATTAATTCCTAATCGACTAAACTTTATTTTAGATCCTTTATCTTCACTCCCCATAAAAACTTAAAAATCTATCTTCTATTAAGACAACAGACGCATGACTGCGTCCATATCTTGTTTATATTGTTAGACACCGTGATTTAAAAAAATAAGTTTAAGAGCAAATTTCGTTAAAATAAAATAAATAATTAAAAAAAAAAGATAAGAAACCAAACCGTCACTTCTTAATAAATTTTGTGGCAGATGGCGCGAAAAAACTCTGTTTTCCATTTGATTCATTTAAATCCCCTTTAGTGTTAGGTGTATGTGTAAATAATTCATTCCATGATGTAAAACAGGCGTTGAATAGCTATGTGGATTATTTGCTATCCGAAGCAACAACTCTTACTGAGGATCAAATAAGTATGTTACTTTGGGAGACAATCATAGAGACGTCAGACACTACTTTGGCTACAACTGAATGGGCAATGTATGAGCTTGCTAAAGATCCAAAACGGCAGGTATTTTGTTTCATTCTCTAAACTGTCCAGTTTTGTTTCTTCTTCCATTTTGTTTACCAACTTGCCATCATCAGTCATCTCAAATTGCGTATTTTATGCCAAACAGGATTTTCTCTATCAGGAAATCCAAAACGTTTTCGGACCCGACAAGGTGACCGAGGCTCGCTTGTCTCAGATGCCGTACTTACTAGCTGTTTTTCATGAATCTCTGAGGAAGTATAGCCCAGCTCCAGTTGTTCCTTTGCGCTATGCACATGAAGACACCCAATTAGGAGGATACTACATTCCTTCGGGAACCGAGGTTAGTTATTCAAGTTATTAGCTTTTCCGATCCTTTAATTTTATATCTTTTCCTTGATCGAAGAATTTTTTGATAGAATATGAAAAGAAACGTTATCACTAGCTACACAAAATTTTGAACACTTTAGATCATTTCATGATTTAATCTTATTATATATAATAAAGTATGACAATCTAACAAAATTTGATGAAAATGTTTTCTTTTTTTCGAAGGTAAATTTGATGAAAATCTAACTGTTCATGTTAGATTTGTTTTAGGTATATGTCAAATTTAATTAAATATCAAATTAATTAAATTATCGATAGCATAAATAAATGAAAGTTAAAATAAATTTTTACGAGATTCGATTTCACTTACTCATCAAGGCCAAGCCCAGCTATTGAATAATCCACTAACTCTCAAATAATTACAAGCTATTAGCTTTTATACAACGTAAATACTCTCTTTTATTATTGTCACCGATCGTCTTAAACTCAATCAATAAACCTATTCTGCGAACACCACTTGCGAGCTATGTTTAACTCCCTTCAACCACTAATATCTCTTTCCGAATATGTCAAATCTTTCTTCCGAAAGATGATAAAACAAATTGTCTTCTCCTAAAGATCTCAGTTTCTTTTCCCAAAAAACTCCCAAATAAAAGCTCAAAAACTAAATATTTTTCTCTGAAAAACACATAAAGCTCAAAAGCTAGATTTAATCACTCAAAGGTCAAAGGTTACTTTTTCTTCTTATAAGCACAAAATTCATCCTATATAAGCCCATTTTAAATGTTCATCACTTGCTCCTTTAGTTATGCAATTCTTATCTCAAGGAAACATAATCCAATAAAGATATGAACTAGATGTTTATTCTAAAATCATATTGACACTTTTGCAATCATAATCTAATTGGGATTTTGATTTTATCTTTAGTAATTTAAACTTCAATTGATCTTTAAATTTCTTCATATTAACTCCTTTTCAACTACTGAAACCTATTTTAAATTTATCCATACAATTTTCCTAATTCTATTCAAACTCAAACTAAATTTTAAACTTAGACTTGGATGTTATCATAAGATGCCAATACTAAAATATCTAACAATCTCTCCTTTGGCGTCCTTTTGACAAAACACACCTATTGACTCAAACAATTAAACTAAAAGCTAAAATTTAAGTAAGTATTAAATAAATAAAAATACTAAGTCTTCATCATGTATTGCCGAGGTCTTCAATATGTAATGTGGAGTAAAATGAAAAACATTTACCTTAAGCAAACTAGAGACTAAACTAATATTCCAATGGAGTTAACCAATGTCTCATCATCAAGTAGTTAACCATCATCAAAGCCATGTTTCAAAGGTTTCATAAATCTTAAAATATTATCAATATAAGCTAGCATAATATTAGTCATCTCATCTCCGTCTCTTTGTCAAAATTAAGTGCCCAAGAATATCAATATGGTGAAGTGTAAAGTCATACCTATGCTTTAAAACAAACAAACTTGTTGAAATAAACTTCTCTCCTTTCATATTTTAACTTCTCCGTTGATATCTCCCTTTTTTTATAAAGGATCTGAAGTATATTAAGGAACAATGGAAGAAGGGGTCTTTAATAAAGCAATCTCTTACTCCCCTGAATATAAAAATCAGTTGCAGTGGGATATATTCAATCAACTAAAATAGATTGACAAGCTTTCACGTTAAGAAATTTAATAGAAATCTTCATTCTAGCTTCAATGGGAGTAGTTTGTCTCATCAAGTAGTGGAGGCCGTGAAGTTAAATCTTTTTCTCATAGAAGATCCATGCATGTAGTAGACCAGTTCCAAAATCTCACTAAACAAACGTTAGTAAACTCTTCTAATTCCAATTATTAGATCTTTTTTTAGGTATTCACTGAATTTAATTAAGTATTAAATTACTTAAATTATTAAAAGTATAAATAAATAAAAATGCAGATAATTTTTATGAGCTTCGGTTTGTTTTACTTCTCGTGATTATGCCCAGCTATTGAATAATCTACTTACTCTCTAATGGTTACAAGCTATATTAGGTTTTATATAACCAAACGAGTCCCTTTTATTGTTGTCATCGATCGTCTTGAACCCAGTTAATAAACCTGTTCTGTGGACTCACCTTGCTAGCTGCATTGAACTCACTTCAAGCGTTAATGTCTTTTTTCGAAGACATCAAATTTTTCTCCTAAAAGATGATAAAACAAATTGTCTTCTCTCAAAAATCACAGTTTCTCATCCCAAAAAACTCACAAATAAAAGTTCAAAAGCTAAATATTTTTCTTTAAAAGGCACATGAGGTTCAAAGCCAAATTTAATCACTCAAAACTCAGGGTTGCTTTTTCCTCTTATAAGCACAAAATTCATCCTATACAAAGCCCACTTTAAATGTTCGTCTCTTACTGCTTCATATGGTTTATGCAATCTTTATCTCAATTAGAAACATAATTTAACAAGGATATTAATTGGATGTTTATCCCAAAATCATATTGACACTTTTGTCAATTATAATCCAATTAGGATTTTGCTTTTATCTCTAATGATTCAAACTCTAATTAATCTTTGAATTTCCTTAATTTTACTCCTTTTCAGCTGTTGAAACTTAATTTTTAATTTATTCACATAATTTTTTTAATTTTACTCAAACTCAAATTACATTATAGATTTAGACTTGAATATTATCAGAAGATGCCAATGCCAAAGTATCTAACCGTTCAAACAGGAAATCCAGCCAAGGAATTATTTTTAATTGTTTTACTTTTGACTTTTGTTATGCAGATTGCAATTAACATATATGGATGTAATATGGATGAAAACCAATGGGATAGTCCTGAAGAGTGGAACCCTGAGAGGTTTCTTGATGAGAAGTATGATCCTATGGATTTGTACAAGACAATGGCCTTTGGAGCGGGGAAGAGGGCGTGTGCCGGCTCGCTGCAAGCTATGCTAATCGCATGTACGATGATCGGAAGTTTGGTGCAGGAGTTCGAGTGGCGGCTGAGAGACGGAGAGGAAGAGAATGTTGACACCGTTGGGCTCACCACTCGCAAACTCTATCCAATGCATGCAATGTTGAAGCCCAGAACACTAGCCTAGGACTCTAGACATGAAAGCTTTGTAGTGGTATTTTGGGGCTTCATTTTGTAGCTTTGAAAAAAATAAAAAATAAAAGGACTACAGTCGGCTCCTGTGAAAGATGATGGGAAAGGAATTGGAAACAGGCTTAAATCACATATCCTGATCAAGATAAATAACAAAAATGCAGTTAGCCTTTAAAAATAACAAAAGGGAAAGTGGGGATAAAGTTTCAGTATGTAAACAAAAGGAGTATCTTTTCAGCAAAAAAACAAAACAAAATAAAAGCAAAAGCAAAAGCAAAAACAAAAACAAATATAAAAACAAAAGGAGTACCTAGTATAAATAAGAATAACGAATAAAACATAACTTCTCCGCCTCCTTGTACTTCATATATGTGCTAGATTTGGATGTGTCCTTGTTAATGCTGATTGAAGATTAGATTATTGTAGCTGAATATACTGTAATGATAGTTTTTTCCTATAATCATGGATGATTAAACAACACAATCAAATCTTTTATTGGACTGCAAACGCAGAGTAAAGTAAAAAAAAAAAAAAAAAAAAAACCCAAGGAGCTTTTAATAAGCCTTAGCATTTTGTCCTTTTGTTTTGTTTTTGGAAGTTTCTATTTCAATAAGCTTTCAATAAGCCTTTGCATCGTTGAAAATGACACACGATGACCAAATTCGAACTCGACACTTATTAATCACGGCGACGACATTGGAGTGGTAGCAAACAAAACTTTTAACTATGCTCGTATAATACGGACGAAGATGTTTATATCACGAGTATAACAATCATTCTTATTCCAAATATTATGCTTTTGATAAATTTAGAGGATATTCTAGTAACATTAAATATTTCAAAAGTCTGCACTTTTCAATTGTCAAAGAAAAATTCATGTGAACAGAAACTTCAAAAATGTTTCATATAAAGAAAATTGCAAGAATAGCCCATTTAATATATATATATTTAGAATTTTTACCTTGTAATTTTGATTTTATACTAAAATCACTTTTTATTTGACGCTATAAAGGGTTAAAAATCTTGAAATAATTACAAATGAAGCAATATTCTAAAGATTGTTTTTTGGAAGAATAAAGTAAGTAACAAATTTTAGAAAACAATTGAAGTAAATAAAATGTTTTTAAAATATTTATTGTAAATAACAGATTTATGATTTATTTATGTCTGATTTATTAGGTAAATGATACGTTTACGTGTCAAATAAATGATTTATTTATATTTTGTAAATATATCATCTATAAAGTAAAATTTATATTTATCTATCAAATTTTTATTTACTATAAATATTTTAAATACTTACTATTTACTTAAATTATTTTTTGAATACTGTTATTTATTTCAATTTTCCTAGCTTTCATTTTTTTTTTTTTTTTGGGACACCCTTTAAAAGACCCCCTTTTCCAAAGGATGATAAAGGGCTTTGTGGCGAAGTCAATGTTGAGCCCAAAAGTGTTGTAAGGCCCACCAATTAGAACCGCGGCCTAGTCAACTGAATATATACCCAGATTCGCAGCAAGCCTACAGTCTTCTAAGCAAGTTTCTACCCAAAAAAAACAAAAAAACAAGGGAGAAGGTGCAAAATAAATCAAAAGTTTGAATCAATAAAAATAAATAGGTCAAATATTTTGATTTGATAGTAAATAGTAAATTTCAGTATAAATTTAAATGTATATACTCCTCAAAAATACCGAAATTAACCCTCTTTTAGGTAGCGTTTGGTATTGTTTTTGAAATCTGTTGAGATTTCAAAAATGCTGAATTTGAGATCGTTTTGAAAACTAGTCTGAGATCGTTTCTGAAACTGCGTTTGGTTTTATTTTCTGAGCGTATGTTTTGAAAAATATAAAAATAAAACTGTGTTTGGTTATATTTTTGAAAACCAATTATTTCATAAGTATTTTATGAAAACTTTGAAAACCAATTATTTCTCATAAGTATTTTATAAATATATATATTTATGTTTAATTTTTTAAAAATTATTGTAAATATCAAAAATTAAATTTTACTAATTAGTATGTCATTAATTTAATATTTTAAAACAACATTTTATTTTTATACATACCTGAATATTTCATGTATGTATTATAAAATTTTTGACATGACCTACCCTAAAATATGGACTGTCCAAAAACTCCAAAAGCTTAACCTGCAAAAAAACAAATTCCAATTTCCAGAACAGTTTCAAATACAATTTCAAAATCTAATATATTTAAAAATATTTATCAAAATCTATTATTATTATCATTTTTCTCATTCATGCCCTCTCTTTTCCGTTCTTATTTCCATTCCTTTTCCGTTCTGCATATTCACAGACACACACACATATATATTGCTTCTCAAGGGCAGTCGGTCGGCGGAGGCTCACGGCGGCGGCGTGAGACAGCAGGAGGTGTGATGACTTGCAGAGGCTAGCGACGGCTGTGACGTCATCTCGGAGACAGTGTTGTAGGTTGGATGGGACGAAGAGTGGTTCGACGTTCACAAGGCGAGGACTCGGGTTGGGCTCGCGAGGCTCGGTTGCGGTTGAGAAGGGGCGATTGGGTCACGGCGTAGTGGCTCGAGCTCGATCGGCGAGCTTTGGACCGGTCGGATGGCGATGGGTGAGGGAGGCCGCGAGCTTGGATGGCTCGAGCTTGGCACTCACTAGGCGGCGGGCCGGCGATAAGGGTTCGCGAGGCTGGCGTGGCTTGGGCCTGTCGGATGACCTCCCGAGCTCCGTGAACAGCAGCCATCGTGAGCCCAACGCCACCGCCCCTAATTCGCCACTCACACACCCGAATAAAACCACGGCCTCCATCCATCGACCACCATCGCCGCCCTCCTCTCCTGCTCCACCTTCGCCACGACGAACGCTCCGCCTCCTGCTGCTCCACCGGCCGCGAGAACGAGAAAGAGAGAGAGAGAGTCGTCGGGAGAAAGAAGAAAATGAACCGGAAGGGGGGGTGGGTGTTTGAGAATGAAAGAAGAAAACGGGGGAGGGGGGGATGAAAGAAGAAAACAAACCGGTTGGGGGGGGGGGGTGTTTGAGAATGAAAAAAGAAAACGAAGAAAACGATGGGGAATCGTTTTCAAGTTTTACTGAAAAAATTTGAATTGATTTCAAATTCAATTTTCAAAACCAAGCTAACCAAACACGTTTTCAATTTGATTTAGAAAACGATTTCCTAGGAAATCGTGAAATTCATTTTGAAATCAAAAACAAACACGGCCTTAATTTCTCATATTCTGTCCCTAAAATTTTTTTAAAATTTACACAAAGTAGAAAATACTAAAGTTATCCCTTGAAGTTTTCTTGGATTCTCTCTCCCTTCCAAAAATTTTCTTGCAGCTATCCCAATATCCAAACCCCAGCATAGCAAAAAGTCATGCCCATTCCCAAATTTGTACCTTCAGTCGCCCAAGAGAATTACAAATCCAATCGCCTAATACGAATTCGTTGAAAGAATCACATTTCGCATTGAAAAACCAAGCATCCACCAAAGAAAATCCTGCAATATTTGCTTGTTTGAATTTCGAGAAAACGCCAGAAAAAGAAAAGAAAACCCATCCTTCTTTTCATCCTTGATCTGTTCAGCATTTTTGTTCTTTGCAAAGGTAAGAATATTTACCCCATTATCCTCCAAGAAACAAAACAATTAGAAACGAAACTGGTAGTTTAATTTATCGAGACCTAAATTCCAATTCAATAAAGATTTAACAAAAATAATAATAGTAATTTTCTCTACTTGTGTCTCCTGATCACTTCACAAAAGCCTTCTCTTTCATTTTTTGTGTTCTTGCCATTGACAGATGGTCTGAGGTTGATTTGGCTTGATTAGTATGGCCATTTTATGTCTTTAATCATTATTTAGAATCATGCAAAAGTTAAAATTTACATTGTAAATACATCTTTTACACTCAATTTAATATTTTGATAGAAATTTACACACAAAACCAGAGGGTAAAATTTAAAGTGTAAATGCGTCATTTATACTCAATTTACATTTCTAACAGAAATACATACAAACAGAAATACATACAAAATCCAGAAGCCAAAATTTATACTATAATTGTAATATTTACATCCGATTTGTACTTTGACAAAGAAAATAAATATCAAAACATAACACACATTTAAAAACCTACAAATAGTAATAATAGATATATTTTTTCATTACAACAATAACAAAAAAAAAAAACCCATATATTAATAGCTTACTTTAGAGATCAATTAGATTCACAATGGATCTAGACTACCTTTGATTAAAATTTCTAGAGAGGTGAAACGACAAATTTTCAAGAAACATATTGTAAAAGTTGTGAAATACATGATTTTTGGATGGAATTTGTTTTGTTTCCGTTCCAATATTCTCACTTTTTAGAGCTGAAATAAAGGAGGAGACTGTGTTAGGTTAACTTGTTAACTCAATTGAATTGCTTTTACATGGAAAGTGCATCAACCAATTAAACCAACAATTTAGAAATAGAGAAGCTTAAAGGCTTATTATCCAAAATATTATTGGCAACCAAACAATACCAATACACTAATATAGAGAAAGTATGGATTTATTTAAATCTCTCTTCTCTCTTTAAAGAGTCTCCTCTTTACCTTAAACCTTCTCACTCTATCACCACAAAAAAAAAAAAAAAAAAAAACATGAAAACAAAATCAAACCAGAACAATGAAAGCACAAGAATGCGAGTAAATTCACAAATTAACCGAGCACAAAATAAAAAGATAAAAGAAAAAAAAAAGGAAAAAGTGCTATAAATGAATCATAACGAATGATAAAAGTGTAAATTAGAAATAATAAAAGCACAATCAAGTTCATAAAGAAACAAATTGTAATGAATCTGTAAATGAAGAACAAAATTACTTGTAAAATTGCTGAGAAACAACAAAAGCAATCGAAAATTTGCAAACAAAAGCATAATCAATGAATGTGATGGCAAAGATTGAAGAAGAAAAATTCGTTAATAGCAATTGAAGAAGCAACCTCGTGACAATAGAGATTACGCACCATAAAAAGACAACGATGATTAGAACATTAGAAGAGAAACCGCTAGAGGAAGCTAACGGTGATGTGGAACATCATAAAAGAGGTTGTCGTAGGAAGGTGATGGTGATGAGAACACCATAAGAGAGATGGTGGTCGAGGGGGTGGAAAGAGAGAGAGAATAAAAAAAGAGGAGAGAGAAACATAGAAAAATAATGAGAAAGAATTAAATGTAAAATAAATTAACTAAACTAGAGATAAAAAAGGAATTATACATTTAACTAAATTTAATTATGTTATTAATTTTTAATAGTTTAAAATTATACTATATACGTCCTAATCATAAACTAATTAACCCATATAATGTAATTTCCAAAAAAGAATCTTCTAAACAAGTGTCATCTGATGAGAGTTAAAATTCTTTTGTTGTTATTGATATTCCATTGAAAATGAAGTCAATTTCATTGAGATGTAAAATAATTAGTAAATACAACGTGAGAATTTCTCATGTCCATTTTTCTTTCCTTTCCTATTTTTGTTTTGTAGATGACATTTTGATTGAGACAAAACGACAGTTCAATAAACTTCTAGAATCATGGCTTAATAATTTGAAGTATTCAAAATTTAAAGACAAGTCAAGCATTACTGCTTCAAAAGAATCTCGGAGGCTATTTGACTTGCCAGATTTTATGTTATTTATTTAAAGTTATTGTCTATATTTAAAGGGAGTCTATAAATAAAATCAAATTTTCATTTGAAAGATGTACAACTTAGAAGCATATAGCTCCCGTTTAACTTTCTAAGAAAATAGTGAAACTTTAGCACTAATGACCACCTAACCATTAAATCAATGTGAACCATTATAAATTCCTTTTGTTCCCTATTTTTATGTAATTTATTTTACTATTAGTCGTGATAGCTTTATTTCAAGTGAAGCTAAATCTGAATTGATAAATTTTCACCGTTAACAGATCTCATTCTTCGCTATACAAGAAGTAACAAGGCTGTAAAGTGAGACGGATACTAAAGGAATGTTTAGATAACACTTTGCATATGAATATAATGCATTGAATGAAATATATATTTGGTGAAAAGTATTTACATTACATTAAAATGTAATATCTGTTTAGATGAAAAAATTTTAAATTGTATTTAAATATTAAACATGTGATGTGATTGATAAAAGTAAAAAAAAAAAAAGAGAAAGAGAAAGAGAATATATAGTGTGATTGATAAAAAAAAAAGAAAAAAAAAGAAAAAGATAATATATGATGTGATTGATAAAAGTAATAAAAATAATAAAATGATAAATAATGATTGTATTGGATTTAAATTGTGATGTAATTTGTATTTAAAAGTAATACTTTTGTGTTTAAATGAAAATTATATTACTTTTAAAAGTATTGTAAATGCAAACGTAATGCTCATGCTATATGTTCCTAAGATCTATATATATATATGCTTTACTTTTAACCAGTAATGAAAAAGATAATTAAAACTAATTAGAGGTTTTACGTATTTAAGAAATCATATATAGATATCGCATAAGTGGCTAGAACCATGTTTTATAATGAGTTTTTATAAATCAAATTGATTATTAACTTTTCTAATAAATAATTAAAAATATTACAATAAGATTTTGAACCTGTTATTTAAATTTATATTGCTTGTTTAAGGGAGATTTTTTTTTTAAGAAGTTGTATTGTATAAATTATGACTAGAAGCAGTTTGAAGTGTTCAAGCATTTTTGATAGGCCATGTAAGCACTAGGCCTTGGATTAGGAAGATATTATAGATTTGACTTAAAATTAAAATGAATATTTAATTGTAATTTAGAATTTAATTTGGAAGACTTTATTTTAATAATTTTTTATCTTTATTTTTATTATTTTGATATAATTTTTAATATAAATTTAAACTAAATATTTATATATCAAAATTAAATTATTCTTAACTACTTTTTAGTAAAATATTTTAGGTTTGGTTTAATTCCAGTAATTTTTGAATAAAAAAATTTAAAAACAGACGGTAAATACGCAAAGTTACCGACAACACAATTTCATGCACGACTGGTACGTCATGTGACATCGTTCTCTCACATAACTGAATTTTTGTGGTCAACCAGTCTCGTTTGACGAACTTTTTTAGTATTATTATATTTAAATATAATATAATTTTATATTAAATATAATTTTTTATATTTAAATATAATTTTTTAACCGAAAATAATTATTATTTAAAGATTTTTCAAAACAATTACATTAATTTTTTAATTTTAATTTTTAATTTTTATTTTTATCAATTTCATTAAATTTTTAACTCCAAAATACATTTTATATAAATATATATTTTATTCAAATATAAAATAAATATTTTTAACTAAATATAACATTTAAAAAATAAATTATATTTAAATATAATTAAAATATAATAAGTTCAACAAACAAATTATAATTTTAGAACTAATTTTATTACAAAATGATTTTCCGTTACAGATAATTTTTCGATCTTGAACGGTGCCCTGAATCAACGTGAACATTTGAAAAAAGAAACTTCTTGATTTGACAGCTTACTCTCCCGTTTCACACGGTGCAAACCCAAGTACATTCACATAAATTTTATCCAACTACACTCGCGGGACTTATCTTATATGATAAGTCTACTGGACAGTGGAACGTGTTTAAATCAGACCACCCCTCGGTCCTTTTGGATAGGCTGTATATTTTTAAAAATAAAAAATTATTTTATTTGAAATTAGAAAATATTTTTAATTTAAAAATAAAATAGTATTTAGATAGATAAAATATTTTTATTTATAAAACAAAAAAATTGTTTAATAAAATTAGATCTATCCTAAATATAAGATAAAAAAAGTAAATGAAAATAAGGAAATTATTTCAATTTTGAACCAAATCCTGTTAAAAAATGATATTTTTCTTGAATGTGAAATTTTTTTTTTTATCTCCAATACAAAAATATAAAGGAATAAATTTTAATCAATTAACTTTTTTGGTTAATTTTCGGATCATATCTAGATTTATACATGTCATTCAAACAAATTATATGTAAATAGACTAACCTAATTACTTAAAAAACGAGTAAGAAGATTTTCAAAAAAAACTAACCTAATTACTTAAAAAACGTATAAGAAGATTTTCAAAAAAAAAAAACCCATTATAAATATTAATTTCTCCATCTATTTTAGGAACTTAATATAATTAATTTCATATATTTGAAGAACTTACAGTGTGTGTATAACATTTATTAGTGTTTTTTATTATCCATATATTCAGATATTATCATAATCATATTGGATAAAATTATACAATTTATAAACACATGAGCACTTTCTTAATTTGAAGTAATCATTTTGATTCGGATAAGTGGGAACACAATATAAAAAACCGGTATCATGTTGCGGTACTTTTTTTTTTTTCAATTAAATTGTCTTATATTTGATAAAATTATAAAATAACAAGAGAACAACTTGTTAATTACGGAATGGTTGAAATAACAACTTCGATTTGAGGTTATATTTATTTAACATATTATATTTAAATATAATATAATTTTTATATAAACTTAAAAATATTAAATTTAAATATTAATTATGTCATAATTTAAATTTAATATATTTGTTATTTATCATTTTATTTTTTCTAATACATTTAATAATAATATCATATATTATATTTCTCTTTTCACTTTTTTTTATATTTTTATCATTCTTATCATATATAATATAATTGAAATACTTTTCACCAAAATAAATATTATATTTAAAGTAAATATTTTTTTATCTAAATATATATTATATTTGATACGTTATATTAAAATATAATATGTTATTTAAATGTTTATTAAAAAATTTAACATATTTTTTAATATTATTTTAAAAAATAATAGCAATTTTAATTAATTTGTAAAAAATCTTGTAATTCTAATCCAAAAAATTCTAACTTCAATTTAAACATCGAGCGCTTGTTTGACATTCACTAGCATATATGGAAAATATCCAAACGACAAGGAACGTACCACATACGATCGTCTGCATAATTTTATATACTAGATATAAAAAGACAAAGGAAAGGGACGAGAAAATGAAGACCAGAAGTGGAAGGTTAAGAAATTGCATGGCTAGTTTCTTAAAAGGTCCAGTTTGATTTATCCCCCACCAGCAAGAAGTTTCAAAACGACCAAAAAAAAAAAAGTGAGAGAGAAAATAGAAGGCGTGGGAGCTGACTAAGGAAGTAGGAAGGAAGGTCGGTGGGTCCAATCGGAGAAACAGTGGCTACTCCATAAGTGTACTGCTAGTAGTAGTAGCAGTGGGGATTGTGGCGGTAGTGGCGGACTAATCAGTCACTCAGGCCCAGCCAGGTGGCGACCAAATTTCCTCCCTTGAGGACAGTCAAACACTTAAATAGCGGTTTTGCCTGTTGTTCTACACAGACTGCGACACGTCCCTGAAATTTGTCCAAATCCACCATTTTCACACTCACCTTCTCTCTCGACAGCGACACCGACGGAGAATGAGAACAGAGTATGTATCAAGAGCGTGATTGGGAAGTTTCAAAAATGTATTTTTGATTTGAAAGTTATATGTAATCTTTAAAAATATGATAAATAATTATTTTAGGTGAATAAATATAAAATTTTAAATATATTCAAAAGAAATATTAATATAAATTTTTTTTCTTTTAATTTTATATAATTAAAAAATATTTTATTTAGATTTAAAATGATAAAATTATAAACTTTAAAATTTAAATTAATTAAAAGTATAAAAAAATATAAATAATAAAAAGTAATTTTGTGTGAAAAAATAAAATTTTCCAACCAGACAAACGGCCTATATATAGGCAAACTTTCTTTCCTTCTTCCTTCCTTTCTTTCTTTCTTTCTTCCTTTCTTTTAATTTGAACGCAGCATACTTTCTCCTTTGATTGTTGGATTTGCTACCTTTAACACGCTATTTTTTATCTTGAAAAAATTTTTGTAAATTAATATAAAAATAATTAATTTCAATATAGTTTTTTTTAATGATACTTGTTTTTAATATTAATAATATCTAAACAATGTTCTATGATGTATAATTTAATATCAAATTATAAAAAAATCAATTAATTATTATATATAATCTTCCATCTTCAGTTTACCTGTCGATAAAATCTCTGAAATTGACCATTACAAATAATTAATGAAAAAATTATAATTATTGGACATATACACATTATCTATCTATCTATATATATATAATATAAAATCATCTCCTGTGTTCACCGATCGGCTATAAGTTGACCCCCCGCTCACGGCTTTACTTGGGGCTCAGCTGGGCTGGTCAAACATAAAACTCTGATTACGTCTGATGATCAGCTGAGTGGCAGGTGCATTGTAAAATCAGGTGGGACAGCAAACTTTTTAGTGTACAAAAAGATTTTTCGCTCATCCCATTTTTGGACTAGTTTTGTTTTTCTTAAGCCTATATGTATATATATATATATATATATATCCTTTCTTTCATAATGCATGCACCTAGAGATGCCAAATTTCATAGTACACTCACTTTAATAATATCCACTTAAAAAATTAAAAATTGAACATAATAAGATTAAGGAAGTTGCACATAGTATTAAGAATGTTTGTTGGAAAATCAAATGGGAAGCGAGAAATCCGGCACAGGCAAAGCAGAGGGGGAGTGGTGCGCACAAGGGTGGACAGAGCAGGGAACGGAGGAGGAGCAGCAAGAAAACCAAGTGGCAAGTGATGGGTTTAGAGTGTTGAAAGGGGTTGGGGCCAGTGAGGCGATGGCACATAATACACAAAGGCATGCAGAGGCAAGAGGCAGGCAAACCCAATAATTGCCTCCCACGCTTCCCGACACCATGATTTTGTCGGTCGTTTCTTTAAAAATTTAGATTATTTTTATTAGGCAGATGTTTAATATATGTGTTATATTTATATTGTATTTAAATATAATGTATTAAATATAATTTATATATAGATGGAAAGTATTTATATTATATTTGAATGTAGTATATATTTAGATGAAAAATATTTAAATTGTATTTAAATAATGGATATATGATGTAATGGGTAAAAATAAAGAGAAAAAAAAAAGATAAAAAGAGAGTATGTGATGTGATTAATAAAAATAATAAAATAATAAATAGTAATTATATTATATTTAAAATATGATAGGATTAATATTTAAATATAATATTTTTATATTTAGATTAAAATTATATTATATTTATATTATATATAAATATAATATTATAAATAAACGAGAGCCATGTAATATGAGACTCTCTCTCTCATTCTGATCATAATCCGCGGCTTCGTTTCTTCACCTTTGGCAGTTACGTTTATAACGTGTTTATCTTTCAGCCAATGTTTAATAGAGTGAAAAGGAGAGAACAATTTTAATATCAGATTTTATTATATATTTTTTTTCAAAATTTATTATTTATGTTTTTAAAAAAATTTAAAATTTTTAAGATTATAATTTTTTATTTTAAATTAAAACAAAGTTTTTTAAAATTGAATAAAATTTGAAAGAAACGAAATAATATATATTTTTAAACATGTTTTAAATTATTACTTATTTTCACTCAAAACAATTTATTTAACTAAACATGCATTTTAAAATCTAGTATTTTTTAATTTTAAAATAAAGGATCTAGTTGTTTCCTTAAACAAGCCCCAACGAATTTAGGAGAGGAATTTTAAAGAGGAAAATAAAATCCTAGTTGTTTGGTAGGGTAAAAATAGGAAGAAAATAAAATAGTAATGGCTTGTTTCAAGTTACTTTAAACTAAACCGTTTTTTTTTTTTAACAACCAAATTCTAGCTAATTTTTAAAAAGTAAAATAATTTCTTTAAACTAAATTATATTAAATCGTTATTACAATCAAGACATAATTACAGGACCCAAAATATTATTATCTTTGCGACATTAGAAAGAAAATAGGAGAAAAAATTTAACCAAAAAATTACAGGTGAAGTAATTATTTTGTCCTTACTCTTTTACTATTTTTTACATTTATATGAGATTATAATTATAATATACATTAGATAATATATTTTCTTCCCTCTTTTCCTTTTTTTTTTTTTACATCGAATAACAGAAAAGAAAATCTCCTTCTTTTCTTTTCAAGGTAAATTACTTGTTTAATATCTAATCTGTTTGTAAAGTGCGATTTTGTTCCTATTTTTTTTTTCTTTTAACGGTTAAAAGATCCCTAATTTCTTAAAAAGAGTATAATTTAATCATTTTTATTAAAAAAAAGTTAAAAATTAAATAAAATATATCATATATATTTAATTATATAAATTTGTTTCTTAATTACTCTTAAACAATAAATAATATGTGATTCATATGATATTTTTATTAAAATTTTTATTTTTTAATAAAAATGATCAAATTACTTCTTTTTAAAGAAATTTAAATATTAAATCGTAATTTTATCCAAAAAAAAAATCAGCAACAAAATGAGTATTTTACCCTTCTTTTTATTTCCATACCTACTCTCAAACATAGCATCAGTCTTCTCACCACAACCGACATCATCAACGTTTCTTTCTTTCTTTCTTTCTTTTCATTTGCTCCTTTCCCGAGTCCCATTTTCTCCTGCCTCGGCGGTATTAGTACTCAAGTCCTGCACAGTTCTGTTTGGTTTTAGGAAATAGTTGTAAATAGCACCACACTCATGAGCAATGGGCGCATGTGGCCAGTTGATTTTTCTGCCAAAATAGAAACAGTAATTGTCTAGCTACATGAGTGAATCTACGTGGCATGTTACCAATTATCCAACCAAAGCCATTTTGGGCTTTAAACGAAAAGTAAACTAACAGTATAAAACTTGACTTCTGAACATTTTTGTTTAATAGATAAACATAAACGTTGAACAAATGTGACAAAAAATATATTTTTTTTTCTTGTTTATTCTACAAAATGATCACATGGAAGTTGTAGCATAAATTTGAAAAAAGGTCTCGGAGCTGCATTTTCATTATTAATAGTAACAGTTTTTATAAGTAGATATTTAACCTGTAAGACCTATTTTTATATAATGGTATTAAACATCAATTCTGATTTTAATTTTTGAATACTAATTCATTTAAATAAAATTAATATTTCAGTTATCATCTACTTATTAACAAATATATTTATTTAAATTTTAATTAGTAAATTATTAGAATAATCATTTGGACATTTATCAATACAACCTAACAATTTATACATCCCTAAATTGAAATTTAAAAAATTAATATTAATGGTGCGTTTATCACTGTGTCGTCGAAAACATTTTATACTTAAACACAATATAATTTTCATTCAAACGTAAAAGTTTTATATTCAAATATAATCTTTTTTTAACAGTATAATGAAAATAATTATTATTCATTTGTTTTTTAAAATAATCGTATCAACTTTTTAATTATAATTTTTTATCTACTTTTTTTAATCACATTAATTTTTCAACTTTAAAATACTTTTTATCTAGATATATATTTTTTATTTAAATATAAAATAAATATTTTTTAATTAAACAAATACAAATACGTAATGCGTTTAGTAAACGATTAATAAACCGATATCCTTAAACATTATTCATTTTATCTACTGTGTGTTGCTCTAGACCTATGAAGGGAGAAGACGAAATAATTAACGTGATCTTGAAATCACGTCATTGACACACATACGTGACGAGTTTCTATTGAAATTACGTTGATTTTTTAATTTTAAAATACTTTTTATTTAAATATATATTTTATCTTAATAATAAAATAAATATTTTTAACTAAATATAATATTAAAAAATAAATTATATTCAAATACAACAATAAATCGGTATCTCTGAACATCATTCATTTTATCTACTGTGTGTTGCTCTAGACCCACGAAGGGAGAAGACGAAATAATTAACATGATCCCGAAATCACGCCGTCGACACACATACGTGGTGAGTTTCTATTGGATACAGAAACAACAATCATTTCTGTCTAATATATGGAGGGACATTACCAGGTTACGATTAGTAAAATCCCTTTTATAAAATCCTGGTTCAACCAATTGCCGCCACGTAAGAAGGCTCTCATATATTTCCGACTACACATTCGCAGCAGATATACTGTGCGCGTGAAGTTGTAGACTTTTGTATTCTCAACAAGCAGAGCCGCGCGCCAGAGCATCGTACGGATCCTCACCTGGCCCACGCCTTGTTTGGCCACTCAACTATTTTTGGGTCAATATTATATTTATTACAAACGTGTGATAAAATAACAGATTCCTAATTTATATCCTAGTATATGTGATTTTTAATAACGCATTTTTAGTATTTATCATAAAAATTTGGGAAATAATAAATTTAACATTAACACATAACAATTTGTTAAAAATATTGTGATTAAACATTAATTTTAGACTTAATGTGTAGCATTTCAACCTTAAATTCCAATATATATTTTTTCTTTTTATCATTTTTTTAATTTTTATTATTTATTTTTTTAAAAATTTAAATTTTAAAAATTCATGTTGTTAATTTTGTTGTAAATATATTTTAAATTATTATATTTTTTACTCTAAATTATTCATTTTTATTAAACACGAATCTTTATAATTCAACCTCTTTCAACGTCTCCGTATAAGCCAAAGCATTGCATCCCAATACTATCATAACACCTTTTTTATTAGTCTTAAAAAAAGAGAAAAAAGAAAAAATCTCACGTATTCTCTCTCTCTCTCTCTCTCTCTCTCCCTCTCCCCCCCTCACTATCTATGCACACACGTACCGCCATTACAAAACCACTCACTACTTCCAAAACGAAACTTCACTCACTCTCTCTCTCTCTCTCTCTCTCCCCCTCTCTCTCTTCTTCAGTTCTTCTCCTGTCTCATCCCTTTTGTCTCCTTCTTTCCGAGTCTCCAAATCCCCAAAAACGAACAAACAAAAAAAAAATGCTTTCAGAATCTGGGGATCACAACAGACGACCGGCGGCGAGGGGCCAGCAGCAGCAGCAGATGAGCATGGGGCACCCTCCGCCCCCTCAGGGCGAGCCGCTGCCGTGCCCTCGTTGCGACTCGACCAACACCAAGTTCTGCTACTACAACAACTACAACCTGTCCCAGCCCCGCCACTTCTGCAAATCCTGCCGCCGCTACTGGACCCATGGCGGCACCCTCCGCGACGTCCCCGTCGGCGGCGGCTCCCGCAAGAACTCCAAGCGCTCACGCTCCTCCCCCTCTTCCTCTTCCTCCACCACCGCCTCCTCCTCCGACCATCTCCCCACCTCCACACCACCCATTATCTTCCCCGATCACATGCCCCTCTCCAAGCCCGAACCCGCTTCCGACGACCTGAACCCGAATCCGAATCCGGACCTCAACGAGAACGTCAGCTCCGGCCTTGGCTTCACCTCGCTGCTGAATTCCCAAACGACTGGGCTCTTGGCGCTCGGCGGATACGGGTACGGACTCGGACTCGGGCAGAGTAGTGGGCTTGATCAGGAAATGGGGTTCGGGTACGGGAAAGGGGTGTGGCCGTATCCCGAAGTCGGTGACTTTGCCGGTAATGGCGGTTCGGGAGGTAACACGTGGCAGATGAACGGCGGTTCGGAGGGAGGCTTGGTTGATGGGGATTGCTTTGCTAATTGGCCAGACCTCACCATTTCCATGACCGGCAAGGGCTTTAAGTGATCATCATCGTTTTATACGCTATGTGGCATTTTGGGAAAAATCATGTTATTTATTTTTTTTGGTGGTGGTAGTGGTGGTTGTTGATGATTTCTTTTTCTACCTCGTCCAAGTACTCTCGTGTTGGTCGAGTACTACAGTTGTCGTTTTGCCTTCTTAGGGTTCGGTCAGTTTGTGGTTGGTATAGAGTATAGGATTAAGAAAGAAAGAAAGGAAGGGGGAAAAAAAAAAAAAAGAAAAAAAAAAGAAAGGAAAGGGTAGTTGCTTATTCCGAGTCTTTTGTTAGAGTTTCGTTTTTACTGGCTTTTTTTTTTTTTCTCCTGTAAATCTATCTTTTGGGTCCATCTGTCTTGGACTGAATAGGTGTGATAGAATGGACAAAAGAAAAAACCTGCTTTTGGCTACTTACGATAAGGAAATGCATATTTTCTTTTTTCCAAGTATTGCATGCATGAAAGTTTGAATCTTTTTTTTTTTTTGCCCTGTTTCTTTTCAATTTTATTCGACATTAATGGCTTTAAGTTAGGGGTAGTATCTAATCTTAAATTTAAACTTTGTGTCATCTGGTTTTGGTATGTTTAT
Source organism: Antiaris toxicaria (assembly GCA_035233585.1). Taxonomy (NCBI): domain Eukaryota; kingdom Viridiplantae; phylum Streptophyta; class Magnoliopsida; order Rosales; family Moraceae; genus Antiaris; species Antiaris toxicaria. Next base: position 23,929,040 of record CP141160.1, on the reverse strand, counting down.
TATTGGTTTCTCCGGAAAGATGAAAGAAAAGAAACTGTTTGGTACTAAACATGGTGCACGACTTTGGTTGTTTATATCACCAATAATTTGACCCCAGATAAACACTTAAATTCCTTTGCGTTGCGATTTTTTTTCCTTGGGATAAAGAAATTTCATTGCATTTTTCACATGCACCGAAGTGTATTTTAGCAGTGTTGTTGATCTGACATCCACTTAGTTAAATGTTGGTTGAATGTTGATTGCAGTGCTTATTATAATTATACTTAAAGCAACATAAAGAAAGAAAGAATTATTGTGTCCAGTGTCGATGACATATATATATTGCACGTCACGCGGGCCTTGTTGACATTGTATGATCGCATTGTTTGTAAATTGCTAATGCTGTGACTATATACGCATTTCGCTGAAAATATGCGTTATGTAGTCAACGAGAATATCTCATCTTCTTGCAGTCTACTCAGCTACCAAAACAAAAAGTCATAATATATTTTTGTTTTGTTTAAAAAGTATTTTGTTGACAACGTTTAATTTAGTAGATTGTAAATTGTCTGCAGCGGAGACCATCTCGAAGTTTTAATTCATTCTTTTAGTAAAGACGTCTTGTTAGGTAGCTGAGAAGTTAAAAGATTCATTGCACTCAACTGATATTAATTAGGAGCAAATCCACAGTTTTGTCGACAATAGATTAGACCCCATTTTGCTTTTATGATGGGGCTTAGTCAGTCAGTTAGTTGCTGTTCAAAAGCAGATAGCGCCAAAATTGCCTAGCATCAGCCCGCAAAACTTGTCCCTTTATCACTTTAAATACTTCAAAAGTGCTTATGCTTCTTCCATCAATTTATTAAGGCAAAAAAAAAAAAACCTTGGAATGAAAACTGCTTCAACTATCTCAGTGTCAGGTGAAGTCTATGATTGGTGTTGTATGTATATAATACATATAGGAGATTTGTCATTCCCTCACCCACCAAAAACCACGCATTTTTTAAATCTTAATTAATTATATATGTGTCTAAGGTACAGCGCAATTCACTGAATAAACAAAGTAATAATTATATATTGTATATATAGATATATATATATATATCAAAGGCCCACCAAAAGCGCATGGATATAGTCGGCTTCACTTTCCAGGAAGCATCCATTATGATTTTGTAACCCCACCTTCTCAGGACCATGATTTATCACTGTATCTACTTTGGACAGCATTTTGACTTATGCGTAATCATGCGCGGTTATTATGTTTGCTTTGGCCATATTATCTTTCATTCTATGTTTTCGATCGTGTTTTTTAATGGTGGATGGTCATCATGGTTTTGAACGGCGGATTTAGTTTAATTGCCCTGTGTTCCTGATTTGTTGATCAGTCATGTTGCCAACTTTGGTCGATTGCTTTAAGTTGATAGAAATTAATTTTTTCCAAGTACGAAACACACACACATGTATAAAGGATATGTATAGATGCGATAACTACATAAAAAAAAATGTTTTATTCTAATAACTAATAGTGCATTTACATGCAACTTTATAATTAAAATATTATAATATAATATAATTTGAAACTATTAATACAAAGAATAAATATTATTGAAAAATATTACAATAAAATCAGTGACTATTGTAATAATATACAGAAAAAATTACAAATGTTGTTTTACAAAGATTTTAGATGTGAGAATGTGTATGTGTATGTGTATGTGTATATATATATACACACACATATATACATATAGTAAATGGTTTGAGTGCTACCAACTCGTACTAATGGCACCATACCTAATTAATTTTCTCGAGGTTAGTTAAGTAAGAGCACGGATAAATTTGTGTGTCAGTTTCACCGACTGTGTTGTTTCTTGATCAACTTTAATTGGATGAATGGGTGCCCCTCTCATTGTGGGTACTTGAGAACAATGGCCCAACACAGCAGAGTCCCAAAATAGGCATGGGACATGACATCCTCACGAGATGAATTCGCTATTTGCTTGGTCGATCAATACTGAGATGACAGACGGAGCGGAAAAGGAGAACAGTTCACGCTTTCGCTTTTCTATCAACCTTCATATAAGATCCACGCACATCAAACGCACAACCTTACTATGATGATCACACTACCACGGCATTATTCTTGTTTTCCAGGCCATCATTTTTGTGCCTTTATGTTAAGCAATGACTAACACCAAGATATTGACAGATTAACAAAGTAATAATTCTCTTCACCATTTCATTCAGGAGAAGACAAATTACAGAAGCAGTACAAGATTGCAACTCGCCAATCACACCATCAAATTATGCGCCATAAGGAACATTATGTACTAGCATACACTCTGTATTAAATGTATAGCAAAAATAAAAACAAAATGGTTCGTTCCTGTAGCATCACTTGATACCACTTTAGCTGTTCTTCTTGATCAAATCTCAGTTGGGTTTGAAGAATTTCAACTTAAGTCCACTGTTGACCATACTCCACACACCTCCGATCGAAAAGGCTAAGCTGAAGGCAATCCCCAACCAGCCAAGGATCAAATTGAAATACCAATTAAAGCCGTACTTTGTAGGCCTTTTAATAAGAACCCACATGAAGCAAGGGTATGCGAATGTGACCGGAAGTGTGAGTCCTCCCAAAAGACCAGCGAGACTCGAGAGAAACGGTAGCGCCACTCCAATGAAGAAGGAGACAAATCCATAGAAGACTCGGAAACCTGATCGGACCCATATTGAGCAGGGGCGGTTCGTGCGACTTGTGTAGCCAGCTTCGAAGCTGTCGAAGACAGGCATGGAGTAGATTTGGAAACTGCTCAAGCAATTGAACACGACTAAAAGGAATGTTATGGCAAGAAGCCCTCTAGGAATGTCGTGAATGTGGAATGCGTACAAGGCGTTGAGGATTCCGCCAGAAGGCATCTGTAGAAAACAAAACACAATTGTAACCAATCCAATATTGCTCACCATATAACTGGTACTCTCGGATATGAAGCTAACACCCTATATTTTCTAAATCGAATTTGGAATGAAGCTGTAAACAAGGTTTTTTTGCCTCTTAATTTTATACATAATGATCTTAGGTCTCAGGTACAGTGCTATTCAATAGATGTTCTGAATGTTAAATTAAAGTTACTGCCTTTTTCTGTTAGTAACACTCGTGTGAGCCTAAAATTGATAGCAAATTAAGTTGGTGTAACTTACAAGACTCCCATAAGCCCAGAAACCACCAATGGCAATAGGGAACAAGCACAAGGCAATGAAAAAATAAGCAACTTTGGCCCCTCTCCACATAGGCACATGAGCTGGATGCTTGAAGGTTGACGGCATTGTCGCCTGCAATGACGTAAATGATATTCTTGAATGATACAATTCATGGATTTCTGTTAAAGAGAAAATAAACTATAAAAATAAAGTACACACTTGAATCTCCAAAGCTAAATTGTGTCCCCTGAAAGCAAAGGCTACAATTCCAAGAGCGTTCAACACAGAAAAGACGGCAGCAGTAGACGACGGCAGTGAGATGGGTTCATAAGAAATTGTGGGCGGCCTTGGCTGGCTCACAGAGAGGACCCAAACCATTGTTGAGTAAGTTATGGCCGTAACAGCACCAACAAGCGACAGTCCTGCAATCGAATTAAGGTTCGGGAGCTGAGACAGGACTATGCATAAAGAAGTGAACACCAGATACCACTCCACCGTTGTCAAGGGATTTGATGTACAAAGGGGACCACAAACTATCTGAAAGAACAGTTTCATGGTCTCTCCTCCTATGAGAATCAAAGCCGTTGCAGTTCCGGCAGATAAGTAGACGGTCGGGAAGAGTGCAAGCCAAACACCTAATCTTTCCCCTGCAAAAGAAAAGACAACCATCAACTTAAGTTACTTGAATAAGGCACTAAAACAATATAGATTTTGCTTGCTTCATGAGATTGTAGGAGGTGACAAAATGAAAGAAAATGAACAAAGCCAAGCAGTGTCATATGTTGCTAAGGACAACATAGATCAGAGAACCAAACAACCTGAAGATGACAAAAGACCTTTTACCATTGTGTACATTTTATCGAGGGCAGAGAAGGAATTTTAATCAATCATGAAGCAAATAATTACTACTTTCGTACACAAAATTCAAAGTTGTTGTTACATTCATGTGAAAAAGAAAAGGAAAAAAAAAATTAGGGCATAAAAGAAGAAAAAAAATTACAAAACTTTTATCTTTAAATAGTTCTATAATAGCTTCAAAGCAATGTTTCAATCTCTCTATGGATGTCATCAGCTTGGTTATTTATACTCAAGCCAATGTCAGCATTTTTACAAAGATTAATTTTTTAAATAGCACTAATAAAAAGAAAATTCATCTACAACACTGATTGTGATCATTTTTTCTCACTGTGGCGTGCTAAACGCATTGTTGGCAGATACAAGAATTTTAGGAAATTAATAACGTGACAGTGGCCAAAATTTTATTTATGAATTACCCTTTTATTTATTTATTTTATGTTACTGCTATTAAAAAAAGGAACCCTTTCTATTAGAGTTCTCGTCATGGCAAGGTTTCAAGTAATCGAACTTCAACTAGAAAGTGTATATAAACAAACACACGTACGTGCGTAAGTAACAGATACATAGAAATACGTATACATACGTATATATATAATTAGTAAATCCTCCTTACCAAATGCAGCTTGTGCAAGTTCTACGTATCTGTTGTATCTCTTTCCCGGGACTGCTTCATGAAGCTGAACCAAGACCCACAACGTGTAAAGTTGCCAACAATAGGCTATGGTCAAGGAAAGTATTCCCCAACTCCTGTAAACATAATTATAGACAAGAAACAAAGTGAGTACAAAGGCATCTTGGCTCCACTATGGATCATATTAAGCTTTATAAAGCAGCAATAAGATTTCGATATGACAGCTAACTTATCCATTCCTTTATTTTGTGGTCGATTTAAAAAAATAAAAAATAAAAAAAAGTCTTTGGAGCCCATTGGGGACGCCACTTATAATTCAAGGTGTTTATTATTATTATTATTATTATTATTATTTTATTTTATTTTTTTGATGAAAACAGGGTTGTCTCCTAATCAGTGCGTTTCATAGTGTAGTCAATACAATTTGATTTAAAAGCAAATTTGTTGTTTTTCATGGTTATGCAAAAGATAATTTGGTATAAAAAGAAGGGACAAAAGTTGAAAAAAAATGATAATGAAAGTGCAATAGCAAAGGCTGCACATGGTAGAACTTTAGTGTACTAATTAAAAGTTGTAAAAGAAATAATTTTGAAGTATAAAAAAGCAAAAGTAGTAATAGTTAAAAGAATTAAAGGGCCCTCTGTGTTTATAATATCATGAAAGAATGGCAGAATTATGAGTGGTCCCGGCAGTATAGATGAGATTTCTCCAGAATCATTGAATTTATGGAAAGAAAGCAAAAGATAAAGGACAATCTTCCATTCTCGTTCAAATCAAATCTATGATCAACCTTAATAAATGCTGAAAAAACAAATACTTAACTAGAAAACTTAGACATTTTCCAAAATTATTGTCAGTAGCTTGTGAAGGGACCAAGGGCCAGATGTTGTTCCCTTTTTCTTTCTTTTTTCTGACTTCTAGTCAAGACTCAAGGCCACGGTATTAATTACATGTTCGAAGAATTTAAACAAGACCCTTTTTTTTTCAGGCAACATATGATACTTGTTTTTTTTTTTTTTTTTAAAAGGTAGACATAGGATTCTTGTTAACATTGCTAAAAAGGTGGGGAAAAAAAAATTCATTCAACGAACAACCCATTTTGGAGATTAACAGAGTGAAGTGAAAATGAAAACAAGGATATTCAGAAGTGCAGGTATTTTTTTTTTTTCTTTAAAAAGGAACTAAGAAACAAAGACATTTTCAGAATAACAACAACGTTAATTAGATACTACAAAAGAAACACGAGTATATACATATAGAACAAAAGAAGTAAATAAGATTGGTACCCAAAATAAAAAAAATAAAAAAAAGGAAGAAGAAAGAGAGAAATATAAATATATACATATATATAAATACCAGCCAAGAAAAGCAAAAGCAACGGGAAGAACGAGAGCCTGGAAGCCGACGCCGGCGTTGAGGTTGTGAAAGGCAGCGTAGTGGGCGTTGCCATTGCGAGACTCGGTGATGGGAAGCCAGGCGTCTTGGGGGTTGAGCTTGGTGAGGTGGCCCACCTCCTCCAAGTAGCTCCTCATGTTGATCAGCACCTTCTTCATCGGCGTTCCTATCGGGCTCAGGAATCGAGGCGATATGAACGACGTCGGCGTCCACGCCGTCGACGACTTCGCCTCCTTCGACGCCTGCCTCGGCGACCTCTGCCCCGTCGGCGTCTGTATCTCCGGCGTCGACACCCCCCGTGGCGTCGCCGGTATCGATATCAGCTCCGTCTCCGGCCTCTCCTCCATTTCTCAAACAGCACACACCAACACGGACAACTTTCACTCACACTCTTCCCTCCTCACTCTCTTCAAACGTAGCCTCAAATCCAAAAGCGAAATAGAAAATTACTTGCCACGAGAATACAATAATATTTTTTGTTTTATTTTTTTAAATTTCCTTTTTTTGTTATTACAGAGTGTGTAATGGGCGAAGGGAACGGGGTGTGTTTTTATGCGCAGAAATTAATAATCAGAAGACGTTAAAATAACATGAAAGTTTGGGCGGATGTGATCTGAGCCGTTGGATGTCCTGGACCCACAGAGTAGCTGGTCGTGAAGCTCAAGCGTGCAATTGCCCGTTCGATTTTGGTTGATGGGAGGCAAGTGCGGGACAGGATCGAGAGTGTTCAGTGGCATGTGCCGAGGTTTGTAGAAAGGTGGGGAGATTCTGTGAGGGAGGGAGTACGTTAGATCAGGGTGTGGGCCAGGGCTCAGGTGTGGAATTGGAATGGGCGGGGAGTGTTCATTCCAGGTAAGTAAAAATCAGGGTGGTAGGCTGACGTGTCGGGTGGTGAAAGTCAAACAGTCAATCTAAACACTTCAGGGTTTTTTAGGTGGGACCACTGGTGACATCAGGAGTTGCCGTACCAAATAGTGCACGCGACCACCGGTGCGTAGAAATTGGATTTTTGAAGATAACGAAGATACCCTTTCATTTTTAACTCAATTCAATTACTTTTTATTTAAATTTAAGATGCGTTTGGGTAAATTTTAATATATATTTTTTTTAACTTTTATTATCGATTTTAACTATTTCAAAGGAGTTTTAATTTAATAAATAAAAAGTATAACTTCCCTCTTTTATAAGTTCTTTTTTTTTTCTCTATTACAACTAACAAACATATCATTAAATACATTGTATGAATCTTGTGTTTCTAAAATCAGAATCCAAAATTTTCATTTTAATTTTAGTTTTTCTAAAAAATAACAAAAATATAATAAATATTTAAAAAAGTTAACTATTAATTTAGAAATTTTATTCTAAATTAACATACCAAACAACTCATAAAAATGATTCTTTTAGCTCCACAAAAACTAATTGTTGTTTTAATACCTTTTATTTTTTATAATTATAATGGAGATACGTTACATTTTTAATGATATTAAAGTACTACTACCCTCACGTTTTATATTTACATTTTCACCTTAAATTTGATTTTCTAAACATAAAATGTCTTTTCCCTTATTTTTCTCCTTTTTATTTAACCTACCTAAAATTAGGGGGAAAAAAACCAAAAATACGACAAAAGAGAAAAATGGTCTGAGGGGGCGTTTGGTAAACGTATTGCATTTTGATTGTATTTGAATGAAATTTATTTTTTGAATGTTGTATTTGTTTTGTATTTGAATGAAATGTGTATTTAGATGAAAATTATTTTAGAGTTGAAAATTTGATATGATTGGTAAAAATAGAGATAAATAGTGGAGTTTAAAAGTTGATGTGATTGTTTTTAAAAACTTTTAAATAGTAATTATTTTCATAGTATTGTTGAAAAATTGGTATTTAGTATAAAATTATATTGTATTTGAATAAAATTAAAACGTAATTTTTTTGTCAAACGACACCTGAATTATCACTGCATGTTTTTTTTCCCTAAATTAGAACCAGTAACTAGTTGGATATAAAAACTATTTTTTACATGCCTAAAAACTCAAGTACTATTTTTTAACATAATATTACTATTTTAATATTGCAAAAAAAAACATAATATCTTAATTATAAAAAAAAGGGATCATTATAAAAATGGTTGAATTATGAAATGCGCGCGTGAGTATGAAGGTGGGAGATAGGACCGCGGGGGAATGGGAATTGGGGAATGGGTCCCGCAGAAGAAGTGGGAACATCGATTTCACCGTGGCAGTAACTTTGACAACAAAAATCAAGAACCAAAGCGAAAAAAAAAAAAAAAAAAACACTTGTCAGAAATCCCCGACAAAATCACGTGGCTGAGCTCTCGCCTCCCTGCGCATGCTGTTTGTCTTTTACTCCCATGCCTGATTTTCCTTCCTACGCAACACACATATTACATGATTTATTCCATTGGAGCCTAAAAACACCACTTTCAGTTCAACTCATGCAAAAGAAAAAAAAAAAAAAAAAAGAGCTTAATTCGCATGCGCGTTAATTAATAACCCCCAATCATAATTTTAATTTCAGGCTAAACATAATCTAACTAAAAATTAATTTACTTTTATATACTTTTGCAGCATGTTTGTTTATTAATAGTTTTCAATGATTGTCAATTTCTTACATATATATTTTATTTGGCTTGCTAAATGCCAATCATGTAAATGATTTCTTTTTTCTTTTTTTAAATTTTACTCTTTATATATACAAGCAAAATGAGCCGAAAGTTAAATCGGCGCGGGCCATTGGCCTGTGTTATGCGGGGTGCATATTTGTATGCATACATGTATATTATACATGAATGTGGGCATACGAATCTCTCTTTTGATTTTTATTTCGAATTTGTGAGTGTGTTTTAAGCACTTTTGCAGACGGTGGTTTCCTTTTATCGAAGCAAAATAATAACGGATGGTGGTTTATTTTATTGCAGCTGTCAACCACTCGTGGCTTAGATCTTTTTCGGTTTCGATGCATTGACTGTGGAGTTCGAACAAAGCAATGGCTCCTTTCGCCCCCAAAAAAAAAAAAAAAAAGACGAAGAAGAGTCTGGGAGAGATACTTAAAATATATTAGTTTTTTGGTTAAAAAATGTTTAGAAGAAAAAAATTTTTTGAGTGAAAAAATAAAAGATTTTTAAAATTTTTTTTAGAAAAAAATATCAATATAAATATTATTTCGTTCCTCTTGAAATTCTATATAATTTAAAAAAAATTATCTTATTTGAACTTGTATACACAAAGTTATAAACTTTTAAAATTTTGAGTTTATTATAATGTTTTGAAAATATAAATAATAAAAAGTGGTGCAGTTTTTAAAAAAAAAGTTTGGATGTCTCTAAAACTAAACCCCAAACGGAACCTAAGATTGAAATTTAAAAAAAAAAAAGCAATGGCTAAACTTCCTAATTACCACTAATTTTTATTAAAAACAAAAAACAAAAAACAAAACTAAAACTAAAACCAAAAAAGATTTTAAATAAAATCCAAATGACCACTTTTTCTATCTATAAATTAACATGATACAATTCTCCCTCTTATTAATATGATGCTAAATTTAGTTTTATTTTTGTATCATATAAATTTGATATCAAAATTTTTGTATATATTAGAAAAATATTTTTTAAATTTACTTTATTAATGTGCTTTCCCCTAACAACTTGTTCTACTACTTATCATTCTAACAAATTGTTTTACTACTTAACTATATATTAACATGATAATTTAGTTTTATTTTTGTATCATATAAATTTAATATCAAAATTTTTGTGTATATTGGAAAATTAATTTTTAAATTTACGTTGTTAATGTGCTTTCCCCTGACAACTTGTTCTACTACTTATCATTCTACCTTGAATGGGCCTGGGCTTTAGATAATTTCTACAGCCCAATGCCCACCGTACACAATAGGCCAGTGAAGTTCGATTCCAAGCTCAAAAGACAAAAGGGGGGAAGTCCAGCATGTTTTGTGGTGCACTTGGTGAGAGTGAGTCTTTTTCGATGCATTTTTACGACAATTATTAAAATAAATAGTAAGATTTTAAAATATTTAAAGTGAAATAAATGTATTAGATAACTATAAATTTTTTAAGCAAAAAAATTGAAGAGAAATAAATAAATTATTTGTGTTAAATTTGTTATTTTATTGTTAATATTTTTTTAAACATATCATTTACTTTAATTATTTATAAGGATTTATAGCTAAATAGCATTTTTTAATAAGCTTTTTATTAAATAACTCAAGTTTTTTAAAATTAATTAAAAGACTTTTTCGTTAAAATAGTTAATTAATTTTCTTAAATGATCAATTAGTAATCATAATGCAAATTCATTAATCAACCAAATCTGAAAAAATAAAAAATGATCATTTAGTCAAATAAAAAAAATAGTTATATATTAAATTAGATAATCAAAATTGGCTAGTTTGTTAATTTTCCCTTATTTATATAAAAATATTATTTGCTTCTTTGTTTAAAAAAAATTATACATGAGAAAAGGTCCCTTTTTTTCTTTTTTTCCAGACGTACTTGTTTGATATCGTGACAGCAATGATTCTATACAAGCAGTTGTTTGATATTTAATAGTCTATCCCCTTTTTTTTTTTTGTAGATATAGTCCCTTGTTTAGAATCATATCAGATGTATTTACAAAGAAAGAAAAAAGAATAATAACAGATGTGGGAAAAATTAATTCGCATGTGTCTCCATTGTTGCTTCATTCTTGATGAAATCATGCTTTGCATTCTCTTTCGGCTGTAGGTTTATGATTAAATAAAAATGAATTAGTTCTTACTCCCAAAAAAATAAAAAAATAAAAAAAGTATAACATCACTTGATTGATAATTTTACTCCTACTTTTATCATAAAATGTCGATTTCGAATCTTCGCTTTTAAATAAAAAATATATAGTGTGTTGGCCACAAATATTTTTATGATTCATTGGGTGTGCCATTGTCATGTTGCCTAACACTTGAGCTTTTAGGAGCGTTCAAGGTACTGTGCCTTGAGGCCTCATTCAAGGTACTTGTAATATATTAATCATACGAGTAAAAAAGTTCAGTCTAAGACGAGAAATGTTAATCATATCTTTGTTATTTATGGCCATACCATTCACGATCCTTGGACCATATATATGTTTGTTTGGCCACTTTAAATTTAAAAAGTAAAAAATTTTTCATTTAAAAAAAATAAATTTTCTTAAATATTTTATCTAAACATCTAAAATTTTTTATTTTTAAAAAATAACAAAAAAACCTCTCCAAAAAAAATCACCCATCTAAATAATCTTTTACTTTAAAAAAAAATTCTAAATAATTTTTTACTTTTTTTTACATCTAAAAATTTTCTATTTTTTAAAAAAATATCGCTCGTGCAATAAAGATGCGTTATTTTAATGATTCTTTGTTATTTATATGTAAAAAGATAAGGTCGCATACATTGAATATTGGTTTATAATTGTGACTTTATTATGTTAGTACTTTTCTTTACTTGTCAGGTGTTGACTGGGACTGGCGGGCTACACCAGGCCAAGGAACTAACTTCTTCTCTATTGTTTAAAATAATTATGTATAATTGTCTCTGATACTTTATTTCTATTCTCCCTAATTTATTCTTTGATCTTTGACATTTATTTGTTAAATTTAGGATATTATTTGATTTTAATCACCTAAGGTGGCGCACTAGATTAAAGAAGATAGGATTAAACTCAATTTTAATCTTTTTGTTTGGTGAGAAATTTTTAAAAATTAGATTAAATAATTCTTATAAGAATAATCAAAAGAGAATATTTAATCTTATCATTTCTTATATATTGCAATCAAATATAATTCTTTAATGTTATTTCATATATCTTATATCAAATGGACCTGAAGTGGATAGTAACTAGATATGGTCTGGTCTTTATTCAAACTAGTGTTATCCATGACCGTTGAAGCCAAAATGATATTGTCCTTGTCCACTTCAGGTTTCACAACAACCTTCATTATTCCTTTCACATACATTCCATGTCCATGCGTTCGTGTCGATTTATATGGCATTTTTCCGTTTGTTGGTACAGAAATTTCATGTGTCGACTTCACATTTTATATCCAAGGTAAAAACATTATGATGCGTACTGTCCCAAGTGAAATAAAAGCGAAGTATTTCCATCTGTATTCTCTCGTAATTTTATTCGAAGTAAAAAAAATAAAATAAAAGAGAATTTTTATGTAATCCAACTCACCATACCATTCTTTTGGATCATAGATCTAAAACTATAAATTAAACATTTAATTTAAATTATTGTGTGAGAACATACTACAGGGGAAAAAGAAGTTTGAAAGTTTACTTAAAACTGATGCCCAAGAATAATGATATTTGGTAGTGGAGTTTACTCATTTACCAAAAATTTACAGCAATTTCATTAACGTGAAAAATTTAGTAATTCATTTACGGGACGTTCTTTTAATTGCTCTCCTCAGTTCTTAGTTAACTATGACAGATTTAGATGAATTGTGACGGAATACAATGGAATCAAAGTAGAATTTTTTAAATAAATGGAATCTAAATTTTACGTTATTATATGAAAAAACCAAAAAAAAAAAAAAACGTAAAAGGGAAGATCCATGAGCACCTCTAATGTAATGTTGTTAAATTGTTATGTTTACATAACGTTACTTTTGATGTTAAATTTATCAAATACTAAATTTTATAATAAAATTTACTACAAGATATAGTTATTGTTAAATTTAACATTTGATTTTTATTAATTATTGTCTTGACTTTTTCGTGTAATTTAGTATAATAATTTCATGTTATTTCAATTTTAATAATAAATAATTAAAATTATATTAGACATAAAGTTATACATTGGAGTATAATATAAGATGATATTATTTTTTTATAAAAAAATATATTATTGAGACAAACAAATGTATCTAAGCTCGAGACAATAACCAGAGGGGGGAAAAGGAAATGCTATATACTGTTTTCCATGGATGAAGTTGAATCTAGACTTAATCTGTCTTCTAGCCTTACCCATCGGAGCTTCCAAGCACAAGTGGGTCAAAGCGGAAGGAAGTTGCTCAAGCTCGTTCATGTTTAAATAATCCATAATTCATTTACGTCATACTTGTCCTTTTCTTTTCGGATATTATTATTATTTTTATAATTATGTCATATTGTCAACTGCTGCTCATGCAATACCGCAAAAAGAAAAAAAAAAAGTTCGGGAAGTTTGATTCCGCAAAAATAAAAAATAAAAACAAAAAATAATGTTTGGGTAACAAAAAAAAAAAAGTTTGATTTACAAGAGTGATAGTAAAATTTACAATAAAAATTATAATTTATCAGTAAACTCATCTTATTTATGAAGTTAAAATACAATTCTTATGATAAAGTTTGAAAACGCTTGAGCTTATTTCCGGTAAAATTAAAGGGAAAAAACAAAATGTAATATAATTTTTATAAGAAAAGTCTACTGTAGGAATTCAAAAATAACACTTGCTATAGGTTTTTTTTTTTGGAACTATTATGATCTAATTTAACGGCTGAGAATTACTTATTCATGATAGTTAAGATGCACACCCTCATTTATTATACGATAGACTAAAAAACTAAGAAATTGAAAATAGAATTGGGTTTAAATCCCTATTCAACCAGAGAAAGAAACCGGATTCCTCACGGCAAGTCATAACTCATCGTCAATAGTGATTCTATTCGAATCCCAATCACTGTCGTTTAACGGTAGGGCTTAGATAGCGAAGCTTGAGCAGGTTTTCGAGAAATTCGACATCAACTGAAACAGCAAGATCTCGTCCTCGTAGCTCGACATGATCATGGGGAGCCTAGGGCAACCATCCAACAAGGATGAGTTCTGAAAGATGATTAAGTCGGGGATTCTGACGGTAACAACTTCATTGATCTAAAGGAGTTCATCAACCTAAAAACCAAGGGCATGGATTTTAACGAGGTTTTGGAGAGCCTCAAGGACGCATTATCGGTCTTTTTTCAATTTCCCTTAATGACAAGCATAATGGCCTTCCCCCTCCTCTGTGTGATTCATTGCTTCGTCAATGATGCATTTCTTCGACCCCTGCCCACCGGCACGACAATCCCTATTCCACTTTCCCCACAATGACCTTCTTCACCCTCCCAATCAGTGATTTAGTTCAAATCCCAATTGCCGTCCTTTAACAGCAGCGCTTAGATAATGAAACTCGAACAGGTTTTCAAGAAATTTAACATCAATTGAAACAGTAATATCTCGTCGTCGTAGCTCTTCATGATCATAGGGATCCTAGGGCAACCATCTAGTGAGGACGAGCTTTGAAAGATGATCAAGTAGGGGATTTTGACAATGACAACTTCATCGATCTAAAGGAGTTCATCAAGCTGAACATCAAAGGCATGGATTTTAATGAGGTTTTAGAGAGCTTTAAGGATGCTTTCTCGGTCTCTTAGCAATTTCCCTTCGTGACGAGCACAACAACAAATATATATAAATACTTCCATCCATGAAGTTGGATTTTTTTTAATTTCTCAATTTTTTTAATTTCTTAATATATCATACAATGAGTGAAAACGTATGTTAACTATTATATACAAGTAAATTTTAGTTATTTAATTATATATAAATGGTTAAAAAAAAGAGTATTTATAATAAATATTATTTTATAGAGAACCCCTTGTATGGCCCTCTTCAATGCCACTGACCTTGTCAAAAAAAAAATTTTCCATTGGTGAAGTTGGGTATTTTATTTTCAATTTTTTAATTTTTAAAATTTTTAATATATCATATAATAATAAATAAAAATAAATATTAATTATCTAATTTTAATCATTTAATATAATTAAATGGTTTAAAAAATATATTTATGATAAATATTAATTTTAAGGTACAAAGACAGTCTAGTCAATTTTCGTAATATTTGATAAGACAATTACTTTTTTTTTTATTTCCGAATAATTTGGAAAATGATTTGAGAATTATTTTATTGTTTGTGTCAGGTTTTGACATTGACCCATTCAATCGACAACCTAAACTGGCTGATGTATGCGCTTCCGTCATCTTTGGAGTCAAATCAAGCACGCCACTCATCAGCTTATTCTCCTTTTGTTATTTGCATTTTCATCCCAAAAGTTGGTTTATTTATGCGTGTTTTCCAGTGACAAATTTCCAGAGTTTTGTGCAAAACCAATATTTTAACAAGGACTAGTTTTGGTTTCGAAAATATGTTTTGAATTAAAAAGAAGATATAGTTTTGAAAATATATATTTAGAGGAAAAAAATTATTTGAGGGGAAAAAATATAAAATTTTAAAATATATTCAAACAAAAAAAAATCAACATAGATTTGTTTTTTCAAATTTCTCAACAAGAAAAGAGCTATGTTAGGGAAATTTATTTTATTTTTGTTAAATAGATTCATGGAAAAATGGTGTTTATTAAAGAAGATTTTTAACAAATGGCAGAAATTTTACAATATTAAAAAACTTACCTTTTTTTTTGGGTAATAAAAGATCAATTAATAACTAATTGACTATGTTAATTAATAATTAATTATACTATGATAATTAACTGATTGGCTATGCTCAATAATTTATTAACAATCATCTTTTAAATAAAAAAATTCAACCATTTATCTAAAATATTGTTTAAAAACTAAAGCTTTACTATATCTTTCCTTTTTATATTAATTCTCCTTATTTTATATTAATCCGTTGAACTTCAAGATGTATTCCACAGCTGTTGATGTTCATTGCAGATAACTTTAGTAGCATTGAGATTCCAAAGAGACATGGAAACTTGGGGGGATATCTCTACAATTTTGACAAACTTCAGGGTGCAAAAGAAATTAGTTAGATCCTCTGCATGAAATTCCAGGCGTGCCCTCGCCCTTTGGGTCTGAAGCTCATATGGGCAAAAGAGACCTTCATGGCCATTAATGTCCTCCCATTTATTATTATTATTATTACAATTATTTTTATTTTTTATTTTTTGCTTAAACTCCCAATTATCTTGATTTCCATCTTTACTGGGAACCGTTGGATGCAGGAAAGTTGGAGGAAGGTGACACCATTCGGAAAGTAACACTGGTCAAAAGTCAACCAAAATTTAATGATGACTAGTATCTATGAATGCCCTCTAGCTTAGTTAAAATTACGAATAAGGACCGTGACGTCATTATTATTATTATTTTTTTCAGTGAACTGTCTGTTAGTCAGTTGAATGACGAAATTAACCTCTTGGCAATTCCTTCCGCCTACCCTTTTTTGGTAAAAATTTCCGAGCGTCTTCCTTGGTACTTGTCATTTCCCCCATTTTCAATCACTGTCTGCCTCACAGAGCGCCTGTTTCGAAGAATGATACACCAATTTTCTTTAGGAATAATGAAAATCATTTCACGGACAGGAGACTTTTTCTTTTCTTTTCTTTTCTTTTCTTTCTTTTCCTACGGTTATCTAAGGGGCCGTTTAGGATGGTAGTTTTAGAAATCAAAATTAATTTTTTTAATATATATTTTTTCTCTTATTATTATTTTTTATTATTTATATTTTTAAAATTTACATTTATTTTAAAATTTTAAAAATATATAATTTTATACATACAAGTTTAAATATACAAGTTTAAATAAAGTATTTTATTTTTAAATTATAAAAAGCGCAAAACAAGATTTATATTGATAAATTTTTTTGAATAAATTTTCAAAATTTTATATTTTTTTATTCCGAATAGTTTTTTCCTGAAACATATTTTCTAAAACTCATTTTTCTTTAATCTCTATAACACATCTCTAGGAACCTCTTCAAATGGATCATAAATTTAAAATTATGATATGATTGGTAAAAATAAATTGAAAAAATGGAGAGAGAATGAAAATATGTGATGTGATTGACAAAAATAGTAGAAAAGTAAAATGATAAATAGTTATTGTTTTGAATTTAAATTGTGATACAATTGATATTTGAATGCAATAATATTTTTATATTTAGATAAAAATTATATTGTATTTAAATATAATATAAAAGTAATATCATAACCAGAGGCAACATAACAAAATTTATGGACATACTAATTTGTTTCATGACATTTAAAAAATATATATTTAAACATACTACTTGTTTGGTGGTAAATATAAGACTTCTCTCTATATTTATTTTGTTAGGTAAGGATAAACTATGTTAAAATAAAAGTGATTACAAGCAAAATATAAATTTTATCCTACATCTAATTCAACTATAAATATAGAGTTTGAATATCTTATTTTAAGTTTAAAAATTTGTTATAATAAAAGTATATATGAATCAAATATGGTAGTGTAGTACTAGGAAAAAAATGTTGCTGTGAAGTTTCAATAAGAATTTTAATAATTGGATAAAGTAGTTTAAATTAGTTCCTTTCTTATAAATTAAGCAAAATATTTAGTAGGATAAAAGTATGCTATTAATATTGTATTGTATTGAGTTTGAAGTGTTTAACATAGCTACAGACTAGTTTTCGACATACTATTTTATTTTAACTTAGCTTGAAGACTTATTTTTTAGGCTTAGTCTAAAAAAATATATTGGCTTCTTAAGATAAATATACATATATATATTTACTACAATCCAGAGCTTTGAAAGATTTGAAAGATTTTTTCAATAATTATAAGTTTAATGTAATGATAATATCATATATTACACTATTTAAAGATGTATATAAAAAAGGGACTTTTTCTTAGGTACAATTTTTGATATTTTTACCTAATTTTTATACTGTATTTTTTTTTTATTTTAGGAAAATTTCAAAAGTTTTACAAACTAAAGTGACGTGTAAACTTGAAGAAACGTGCTAAAAAGAAATGTCGCAGTCACGATGAAAAAGGAAAAACACAGGTATTATCGTAAATACGAAAAGAAACAAGTCCGGTTCAACGAGGATGACAAAGCCTTTCTCCTTTTAAAGCCGAAAACTCCCCCTTTTCTGGCTGTTTCTCTCAATTCTTGGCGTCCAAACACTCTCCCAACCCCTCTCGCTTTCTGCCGAAGCTCGGTTTTCCGAGCTTCCCCCCTCCCCCCTCCCAGCCTTCCTCTCAATTCCCCACCTCTTCTCGTTTGCCCAATTCCCAACTGCCTCCGTTTCCTTCCCCCAAGTCTAATCCCAGTCTTCAATTCGTCTTTGCCATCTTCGATTCACTGCCTTCCTCAGCGAAAGTGGCTTCCATTGGATTCTAGGGCTTCCTAGATCGTCCTCGTACCTCTCCGAAGCAAGTCTGTACTTTTTCTTCTTCAGGTTAATACAATTATTTGTTATGGCAATTCGTGTTACCTTCTCCTTCTCCGGCTACGTCGCCCAAAACCTGGCCTGCTCGGCCGGGCTTCGGGTCGGTAATTGCCGGGCGTTCAACGAGTGTTGGGTTCGAAGTCGGGTCTTCGGTGCTAGCCAGAAGCCCTCCGAGCTCGACCGTTCCGGCTCCGCCCGCAGTTACCGCTCCGATTTCGCCCGGCCCCCGCCGCCCAATTCCTGGGCCAAGAAACCGTCTTCCTCCCTCTACGGCACTCTCACTGGAGAGATCCTCGGCGATAATTGTAAGAGTCCGATTTTGCTCGGCCTGATCTCGATCATGAAGTCAACGGCCGGCGTTTCGTCCTCGTCGGCGACCACCACGGGCATGTTCGGGATCTCCCCGATCAAGGCCACTTCGATCATACCCTTCTTGCAGGGCTCGAAGTGGCTCCCCTGCAACGAATCGGTCCCGGTTTCTTCCGTCCACGAGGTGGATAAAGGCGGGACTTTGTGTAGCGTTGGCGAGGCTGCGATGACTACTGATGATCACTTGCAAAAGGGCAGTGGTTGGCTCACGCGTGTGTTGAATTCATGTTCGGAGGACGCTAAAGCCGTTTTCACCGCTGTTACTGTTAGTTTGCTGTTCCGGTCGTCCTTGGCCGAGCCCAGATCAATCCCTTCTTCTTCTATGTGCCCCACGCTTGACGTTGGCGACCGCATTTTAGCCGAAAAGGTAACTGGAATTTGACCTTTTGTCTTTTGTTTGACTACGAAATGTTGGGACAATTTTACTGATTGAATTGTAGTTATTTTTCCTTGTTGCTTAGCTGATTTAATTGTTTCTGGCTTTTTGTTGGACCAGGTTTCATATATCTTTAGAAAGCCTGAAGTTTCAGATATAGTTATCTTTAAAGCACCTAAAATTTTGCAGGTATGTCTCTGAATTTTTGTATGTCTGATCCTGATAGATGGTGTTTGCATTATGTTCTCAAGTTATTTATTTATTTATTTTTGCAGGAAATTGGTTATGGTTCAGCCGATGTATTCATTAAAAGAATCGTAGCGAAGGCTGGAGACTATGTTGAAGTAAGATTTCTAATCTTTTAGTAAAATTCATATCCTGAGGTTCTTATAATTGTCTCCAATCCATTTGTTCAGCAAATTATATGAACTTGTGTCATGTTATTCTGACATTTGTTATTGCATTGAATAGGTTCGTGATGGGAAGTTACTAGTGAACGGGGTTGCGCAAGATGAAGAATTCATTTTAGAGCCACTGGCTTATGAAATGGATCCAGTGGTAAAGCTTTCTCATCTGTTTTTCGTTCATCACTTTCTGTTTTTGTCAACATTGTGGCCATATTATCAACACTGTAACATGCATTCTTCATGTTGATTAACATGGTCTCCGTTACTTTTGCAGCTTGTGCCAGAAGGTTATGTCTTTGTGATGGGAGACAATCGAAATAATAGTTTTGACTCTCACAACTGGTAATTATAGGCTCTTAATCTTCTTGTAGAGAATTGTTGGTGTGGAATTCATTTAACATTTTGGTGAATTGATACGCTTCTAATTTGACTTGAAATATAAGAACTTATTGAGCATAAACATTTGTTTTAAGCTGATTTCAATATGTTTCTGATATGTTATTGTGACAAACTTGTTTTCAGGGGTCCGCTTCCTGTAAAGAACATCGTTGGCAGATCCGTCTTTCGGTATTGGCCTCCCTCCAGGGCCGGAAAGAACGCTGTGACAGTGTCTTGACACTTTTCCTTCCGCTCACAAGAGAGGATCTCAGATGACAATTTTTTAATTTTGTTAATTGACTTTATATATATTTTTTCCACTCTTTTGGCTCATAATTGAGCTGTTGTGAATGCTACTCTACCCTTTTATTTTTCCATCATGTGCCTTCTTGTCGTGGACATTGTTCTAGATGGATGTTTCAGTGTGTTTCTCTTTGTATATGGTCCAATCCGCGGCCATTGATGCATTCTTTTCTGTAATGGTGATTAAACCTCTGTCAATCAAAAGAGTGGAAATAAAGGAAGAAAGATACCATTTTTTCCTTAAAATTTTTACATTTTTCCCTCTATATCTTTCTGTTGGAATAACTTCTGAGTTGTCATATCCGCTTCAAGGCACTGTATTGAGCTGCTGAGGTTTCATGTCTAGTAACTTGTGGATATTTTTGGCTGAACGGCTCAAGCTTCATTTTGTCCCCTCCCTTCTGACTTCCCCGTTTTAAACCTATATTTCAAACTTATCTTTAGGGTATTTCCAATGTATTATTTTACTTTGAGATTGAACTTACGATCCAAACGAGTCATAAATCATCTGTGTCGTGCATCAAAGGGGGCCAAGGTTATTTGGGAGAAGTATAAAAGAGTTGCTTTTGACTGGTGGAAATTTTTAAGTTTTGTTCTAAAATTGAATAAGAAGAAGCAGAATCTTTAGTCTTCCTTCAATTATTTCCAAGGTTATATTCATTGTTTGTTTTTCTTTTTTTTTTTCCTCCCAATATTGAGAAGATGACCGAAAGGATGTCCTGTCAGAATTTGTGTGCGGCCGGAATGCAACGGGGATGGTTGTGGCTCCTATAGAAGTACAAACGTGCACAAAGTTGTATCTATATATATATATATATATTTAATCAAAACTAACTATATTTTTCATCATGCAATTGGACTTTGGCTTCTTCTTTAGTTAGTGTTCTCCTCCTTGTACTCCACCTTCTGTTAAGCTCCGTCGAGCATTTTTTTTGGAACGGTGGCCGTTTTAATAAATTTCTTATTTACCAAAAATTTTTTTTTTTGAACCACGTTTTTTTTCTTCAGGAACTACCATTTCGTTTACAACATCGCTATATATATATATATATTTTTTTACAAATGTTGAAAATCTTAAAAACATAACTTTTTCTTTTTGGTGAAAAGAATTATACCAAAGAATCATACCAAAACTAGAGCTATGTGATCACATGAAAAAATAAGGACCTTAGAATTATGGATTCGAACTCAAAAATTTAGATTTAAATTCAATTTTATATTTAATTTATTATTTTGTTTTAATTTTTTAAATTTATAATTTACTTAAAAATACTATTTATAAATTTTTTTTAATAAAAAATTATACTAATTACATGAAAAAATAAAAAAAAATACAATTTTCAACATAAGTTTAAACTTAATTTTTATCATTCAAATATTATTTGTTTAAGATGAAATTCTTTAACTCAAACTTGAGTACTAAATAAAAAGTTTATTTTATGATTCAATTTATTATAAATTTAACTCAAATTTCTTTACTCAAACTTGTGATCTAAACGAACTCTAAATATTCATCCTTTGTTTAAAAAAATATTATTATAAAGAAATTACGTGCATTTCATTTCTTAAAAAAAAACCTTTAAAAAAGTAAGAAATTAGAAAACAACAGTATCAAGTACACTTTTTTTTTTTCTTTTCAACTTAGGATGGAAATTCAAACTGCATTTTTAGATTGTCCATTTACTTTGAATTTAGCTTAAAATAAACTAAATTGTGCATTTAGTAAAAATTTAAATTTAACTTGATCGGCTTCATTTTAATAACTTTTTATTTTTATTTTCACTATTTCAGCATAATTTTTAATACAATTGTATTCGTATTACATTTAAATGTAATGTAATTTTCATCTAAATACAAAAGTTTTGTGTTTAAATACAATACTTTTCAACAGTATTACGAAAATAATTACTATTTATTTGTTTTTTGAAACAATTATTTATTAGTTTTTTAATTTTTTTTATTCACATTATACTCTTTCTCTCTCTAATTTTTTTATATATTTTTATTAATCACATCAACTTTTCAACTTTAAAATACAATTCAAATATTTTTCATCCAAACACACATTTCATTCAAATAAAATCAAATACTTTTCATCCAAATATAAAATACATTCCTAAAATTATATTCAAACGCAATGCGAATGCAATACGTTTACCAAATGTTTCATAAATTTTTACATACTAAATACCCAATTATAACTCTAATTTAACTTATTTCAAGCTAAACTAGTCATTCAAACGAAAGCAAGTGAAAGTAAATATGATATTACCATTAGATTATGACTGCCTATTTTATTTTCTTTTCCTTTTTTTTTTAATAAATACTTCATTCTTTTCTCAAATATTAAGGAAAAACGTCCAATAACATGCCAATTGACCAGGCTCCATGGTCTCTAATTAATTAACTATAGAACAAAGTATCTAAATTAATTTAAACTAACAAAAAATTCCAATTATTTTCTAGTAACCGACATAGATAGTTATCTAAAACATCTAAAATAAAAAACATAGACCAAAAAAAAAAAAAAAACCCTCATTTCCAGAGTAAAAACAATACAAAATTTATGATTACAAATATAGGCTAAAGTAATTTTGCATTAATTATCAAAAGATTGACCTATATTTTGGTTAAATTTATTAATTTTGATTTTGAAATAGACTAAATTAAAGTTAAAATATGTCATTTGATATATAAAATTTTAGTTTAAATTTGTATTAAAATAATAAAATTAATAAATTAAAAATTAATAAATTAGATTTATTAAATTAAATTTAAATTTGATTTAAATATATAATTTAGCTTGATTTGAGTAAATTTAAACTAAAGCGTGTAACCAAATTTTCATCTAAATTCATTAAAAAAAAACATATTTGATTTTAATACAAAATATAGGAATCTCCATTTAAATTTAAATAAAAAAAATTGTGACAACTGGAGAAGGAATAAGGACCTCATATGTCTCTGTGTTTCACCTCAACCGATCCAAACAACAAGAAAAACAAAGAAAGTTAAAAAAAAAAAAAAAATACATGCACTAGTTTAACGATCGAATCCCCTCCCGGCGGCCACTCCATCCTCCTCCAATGGCGATGACGAATCTCCCTCCATCTCTGCTCTTCCTCCTCTCCTTCTTCTTCTTCCTCTTCCACCAAGTCTTCTCTTCTTCTTCTTCATCTTCTTCTTTTTCATCCTTTCCAAACACCACCCTTCTCTTACAGGTAGGTCCTTCTTCCCCACTCTCAGATCTTCTCTCTTTTTCTCTTCTTGAATCCTCTTTACCCCTTCTTCCGATCTCTTCCCTTTTTTAAGGATGTCTTGAAGGAGATCTCGCTGAAGCACAAGCTAGAGTTGGATTACCTGAAAGTCTCCGGATTCGAGAAGCTTCGGTTTGGAACTTCCCACCGCTACGAGTTCCGAGTCGGAATCGGCAAGACTCACTTCTCCGCCAAATTCTCCGACGAAGTCTCCTCCTGGAAGAAGTTCGGGAGACCCAGAACCGATTTGGGTTCTCTTCTCGATGAAGTTCGTTCCTTTGCTGTACTCGACACCTTCAAATTGGACGGACCTTTTGAGTTGCGGCTCGCTGATTCCGATGTTTCTTCTCTGTTATTGCCGGTACGATGATTCCGATGTAAATTTTTTTGCGCATTTCATTTTGCGACAATTGATTGAAAGGTTGAAACTTTCTTGATTTCGCTGGAAGCTGAAAGAGATTTTTCTTGCTTTTTTAGGAATTAAGTTCACAAGAATTCTTTGATATATTGTTTGATATTAAATTGATTATTTGTTCTTTCGTAAAATTTTAGTTATTTTATATCTGTCATGGTCTGTTTTGTTTTCGAATTCATTCGTATTCTTGTTTGTAATATTTTCATCTAGACGAACCGTACACATGCCGGGTATAATCGAATTCTTGTTGGTGAAGGCATCACAGTCGAAGTAAGAGGAGCTCGAGAAGTCTCCGCCTTTCAAGCATCCGATTTGGGTTCAAAAATGAATGTAAGCCATGAAATTGAAAACGAGAAAACTCAGTTTTGTCCCCTTTGGCATTCATTTTGCAGACCATTAGTGCAGATCCAAGTCTTTGGATCTGCAGCACTAGTAGCCTACAGGACAAGAAATCCTGATGATCACATCGAGTCTAATCAAATCTCAAACAGCACAATTGAGCTTTTGGCAGAGAAGTGCTATGGCAATCGCATACACAAGAAGCGAGATTGCCCCGTTGATTCCTTGAGTTTGAGAATATCCGTGCTTGAGAAAGTTCTGAAAAGCTATCTTGGTAAACGCCTGGACGGTTTGGTTGGCCTTTTTCGAGGAAATATGAGCGCTTCGGCTATTATCCGTTTCCAGCTTGAGCTGGAAGTCGATTCAAGGAGCAGTGTTACTCAGCAAGGTAAAGCAGGGTGGAGAACAAGACCCTCTATTGAAAGGCTTTGGTTTGATGTATTGGCAAGAGTTGAAGGAGAGAAGTTGAAGCTCCTACTGGCTAAGAAGACAAACCCTCCCTTTGTAACAGATACTGTTGGATGGAGTAATTTATCCAATATCTCCTTTACGAAGTTCCCATCTCTTCTTGTTCCTTCTGAGGCTTTAACATTGGATGTCAAATGGTAGGTAGGTTTTCTCTCTCCTTGTATTATATATATATATATATACACACAAACGAACTTCCACAGATAAAAGAGTGATTGTGCCCTGTTCACTTGTTTGATGATAACAGAGTACATCTATTAATGTTAATTGTAACAGAAGCACCAAACTGCTCCATCATGTAAATAGTTTATTCTTTTTTATCAAAGAAGGAAAAGAGATAATAATAATAACAGAAAAGATGGTTTTTACTTCTGGAAACTGATGATTTGAACTCGGTCTGATCTTGACTTGTTTTTTACTAGAGTTTGTTGTAGCATTAGCTGTTAGAGGGACAATTGCATAGATCATTGTCTTAATTGCCGGACAAATTTGTCATCTTAAAACTCCAGATTCATTGTATAATGTGATAACACATGTCGCGATATTATTAGAGATATAAATTAGTGATTCTGCTGTTTCCATGAGTCGATTGATGAAAGTACTTAATTCATTCATATGTCATGATTACTAGCAGTGCCATTACCATTCAACTTAACTACAAACACTAGGAGAATATATGACACTAAACTTGACAATCCCTGGTCAAACTTAAAAAGCCAACATTTTCATGCTTTGGTTTCCTTGGGAAGATCATCTTGTCTCAATTCCACCTTCTTGTACTTGTACCAAGATGCACACATCACATAGATCCCAAGATTCACCACACTCAGCACAGACAACAGCCAATAAAAGTAGTTCAACTTGTCCCTGTTGAGGTTATTGCTAGCCAACCATCCACCACTCACTTTGTTCACCACCTCCACCACCACTGAGCTCAAGAAGTACCCAAAAGCAATTGAACACCATGAGATGGCTGTGCTGAGAGACTTCATACCCGCTGAGCTCTCTGCGTAGAAGAACTCAAGAAGCCCGACAAGAGTAAACATGTCAGCAGCTCCGAAAATAGCGTACTGGAATCCCAGCCAGAAGACACTCATCGGCAAAGGGTCAGTGCTGTCCACCATGTTGTGCTGGACAGCCACGGACTTGCGCCAGGTCTCGACGACTCCGGCAACTGCCATGGAGATGGCTGAGAGAACCAGCCCCACGGTGATACGCTGCAGATGGCGAATGCCGGTTGGGATCCCTGTGAATTTTCGGGCAATGGGCACGAAAATCCTTTCGTAAATTGGAATGAGGATGAACATGAACAGCAGAGGGATGAAGGGGATTGAAGGGCCGGGGACTTTGAAGCCAAAGAAATTCGTGTCCATGGTGGTGCTTTGCTGGATGGAGAATGTCTGGAGTTGAGCCAAGCAAGTGTTCATGAAGACAGTGCTGAAGATTATGGGAAGCATACGGATTAGGATCTTTGTTTCTTCAACTTGTGTGACTGTGCATAGGCTCCACGGGCCTTCTGCTTGGGGCATTGTTGCTGATGCGTCATCGCTTCTTCTAATCACTGCTGCCCGGTCCAAGAATCTAGGAAACGTTATGGAAATTGGTTTCTGTTATCTGTCTTAATGAAGTAGAATTGAAATAGTTTTTTATAAGCTTCAATGTGATACCTGAATTGCTCCGTTCTCTGAAGAATTTCGTCATATAACCCTGCTTCTTTGTCGTTATGTATCTCATGTAGCTCCTCCGCATTATCTGGAATTGGAAGTTTCCGATTCCGATAGGAAGCCACGAAAACCTGAATTGAAAATCGATAGAATATCGTTATGTAACTCTGCAATCTTAGCACTCCTGAGGCTTTTAGCCACTCAAAATTATAGCAGGGGAGATAGAAGTAACAGTACTTAGAAAAATAATTGAAGTAAATAGTAAATTTTATAAAATATTATAGATAAATATACCATATTTATCAGATAAATAATTTATTTATGGCTAATAAATATATTATTTATTTAATAAAATTTTTAATTATCTAATAAATTTACAATTTACGAACTTGTTACTTAATTTTAATTATTTTTTGGTAAAACCTCTATTTACTTGAACTTCCCGTGCATCTTTGTTTTACCTGTAGAAAACGCAGAAGTGGGCTTCCTTTGGGAATGTTGTTCCGATACAATGACTTGCCCATGCAAACAAAGACCACGGCAAACAAGACTGCTACAGTGCAGACACCAAACGCCCAATCCCAGCCCTTGTTGGTGCCAATCCACACCACAAAAGTGACGCCAAACATAGCTCCAATGGTGATGCTAAACAAGAGCCAGTTGAAGAAGCTGGAGAGTTTGCTCGCCTCCTTGGGGTCCTTCTCGTCGAACTGGTCAGCTCCCAACGCTGGCAAAGCCGCCTTGACCCCGCTAGTGCCCAACGCAACGAGGTAAATTCCCGTGTAGAGAATAGCCATTTGGCCTGCCGATGCTTCCTCACATAGTTGGTTCCTCTCGTCCGGTGAGACATTTTTGCATGGAGACGGTCTTAGCCCGGGAAAGTGTGCTTGTGCCGTTAAAAGGCCATATCCCTACACCAATTTAGTGCATCATCAATTCAATTCTTTTGGCTAAACTAACAATCTAATTGCAAATTTGTTAGTACTTAAGACATCGTAGGGTTTAAGATTGTAATACAAGTACAAAAACAATGAGATACTTTCATGTTTGTTGGAGACCTTTGCTTAGATCGCACTTAGCCAAAGAGGCCAGCTTTTGGCGCAGCTACTTTAGTCTGTCAAGTGGGATGACAAAGTTTTTGGATCTAGCGAATTAAGCAATACCTCCTCAAACTTTAAATAAACTAGTTGGAGCATGCAGATCGTAGTATATCGTCTAAATAGTATGAGAATTTAAATATAAAGTTAAAAAAAAAAGTGTAAAAAGGATTTAAAGGACAACGGCAAGTAAAATAAAATAAAAAAGCCGGAACTCAAAAAAGGAAAAAAAAAAAATGTCAAAACTCCGTTACGATATTCCAAAAAAAATACTAGAAACCATATTAAATAAACATGACGAAACTCTCATACGAAATTTTTAAGAAGCTTAGGGTTCGTTTGGTGAACGCATTGCATTTACATTGCATGTATTGAATGCAATTTGTATTTGGAGGAAAAGCATTAGCATTGCATTTGAATGCAATGTGTGTTTGGAGGAAAAGTATTTGAATTGTATTTTAATAATAAATATGTGATGTAATGGGTAAAAGTAGAAAGAAAAAAAAGAGGGAGAGAGAATATATGATGTAATTAATAAAAGTAATAAAAAAAGTGAAATAATAAATAGTGATTGTGTTTGATTTAAAATGTGATGTGATTGGTATTTGAATGAAATATTTTTGTATTTGAGAGAAAATTACATTGTATTTAAATGCAATACTAAAAAAATTTGTGTGCCAGACACTAGCTTATTCTCTCCTGTTATTTTATGGAATAGTCATACATAAAAGCAAAGGTGGTTAAGGACATTATGACACTACTTTACGTATGCTGTACCTTTGTGTGGTTTGTAACCTTATATGCAAGTTGCAACTAGATATTCAAAATCATTGACAAAAATAACCAAGTTGTTTGAAAATATTCGCTTCCTTTCGTACATTGTTTTTCTTAATGTTGTTTTGGTAATTGGCTTTGGCGACTCTCTTGTATAATATTTATCTCTTCTGCTTTTTGGCTTTTTGTCTAGATCAAAGCTAATTTCAGTCCAAAAAATAATTAAAAAAAGAAAAAGAGAGAAGGGGTAGAAATTTTCATGTTAAACCGGTCAAAGGAGAGGGACCCTTTCACGTGTTAGGTGCTATTCACAATCAGTGCTTGTCATGTTCATCAACTCATCAAGACACACACACACACATATATATATATAACACTATAATTGTATGCATAAAAAATTTCATATTATATGTTTAGAGTTAAGCATAAAATTGGCTACATATATTCGTTATTAAGGGCCGTTTGGTAAACATATTGTATTTTGATTGTATTTGAATGAGATTTATTTTTTGAATGTTGTATTTGATTGAAAAGTATTTGTCTTGTATTTGAATGAAATGTGTGTTTGGATGAAAAGTATTTTAGAGTTGAAAAGTTGATGTGATTGATAAAAGTAGAGATAAATAGTGAAGTTGAAAAGTTGATGTAATTGTTTTAAAAAACTTTTGAATAGTAATTGTTTTCGTAACACTGTTAAAAAATTTATATTTGATATAAAATTATATTACATTTGAGTAAAATTAAAACGTAATTTTTTTGCCAAACAACACCTAAAGAAACAAGTGATTACGTTCACATTCGCCGTAAAGGTCAACGATTTCCTATGTTCCAAAAGAAAATGACTTTAGTCTATTTCTACCCACCGCAAAATATTTTTTTTGAGTCCTTGGTTTTGTAGTTTATAGCCATCAATTTGCCACTTTTACTGGTAGTGGCAGGGACATGGGCACGAATTATTGTTAACATATATCATCGTACCCATACACAAAAGCAATACTAAAAGACACGATGATATAAGATACTATCAACTAATAAAAGATATCATAATATATAAAAACATACCAGGAATTCAACGCAAGCGAAGATGACACAGGTCTTGAATCTTGACAAATAGGTGTCGGAGATGAAACCTCCGACGAGCGTCAACAAAAATGCAGTCCCCATGAAGTTGGTGAGTGTTGTGGACGACTTTGTTAAGCTCAAGTTCATGTATCCATAGAAGTATGTCACCAAGCTTATGGCGTTCGCTATAAACGCCATGTTCTCCAAACCCTCCGTCGCTGCAAATTATTAACTATATCAACCTGAAACTTTACACACACATAGACAAACACACTTCCTTATAAATTATGGTTAATTTTAAGGACCAAATTAACTTACCATAAACAAAAAGAGTAGCTCTAGTTCCTCCCAGCATCCTGGCTTCTGGCTTAGGCTGGGATTTACAATCTCTGTTGATTACCTGGTCAAACAAAGTGCAAACAATAGAGGTTTATAGATTATCCAGCAGAGAATGATTTCAGTGAAGAGAAAATGGTTGTATATATGGTTTAAAAAATAAAATAAAAAACAACTCTGTCGAAACAGAAAAATGTTGGCCGTGCTGAGACTGGTAAAGATAGGAGAATTTGGTCACTATAGAAAGTTAATTCAGAATGAAGAAGTGACCAATTACCATTGCGTTTTGCAGAGCTCTTCGAGAACCAAAAGAAGGAAAGGTGAAGCACATATATTGATTGATTTGTTGATGACTCTCTCTCTCTCTCTCTCTCGATACATATATATATAGAGGGAGCGAGAATCGAACTTTGGTTTATATATATATGTGTGTGTGTGTGTGTGTATGGTACATCCAAAGTTAATCAGAAGGGAAACCATTTAAAATAAAATGTTTATATTATTATTATTATTATTATTATTATTATTATTATTATTATTTGTGTGTGTGTGTGTGTGTGTGTGTGTGTGTGATGAGAAAGAGTTAAAAACTGCTGAGCGTAACTAATGGTTGACTGTAGTTATTAATTTATTTTCCTGAATAAGGGGGGTGATGATGATCTGATCTCTCCCTAATTAACTTATAAGGTACTCAATAATATTATTAGTAGAGTGGGCTATATTCTGGCTTTTATTATTAGTATGGCAATTGGCAAGCTTCTTCTAGGGCGTTTGATAAATACATTGTATTTTGATTGTATTTAAATGAAATTTATTTTTTAAATATTGTATTTGATTGAAAAGTATTTGTTTTGTATTTGAATGAAATTTATTTTTTGAATATTGTATTTAGTTGAAAAGTATATATTTTGTATTTGAATGAAATATGTGTTTAGATGAAAAATATTTTAGAATTGAAAAGTTGATATGATTGATAAAAGTAGAGATAAATAATAGAATTAAAAAGTTGATGTGATTATTTTAAAAAACTTTTAAATAGTAATTATTTTCATAACACTGTTGAAAAGAATTATATTTGAATGTAAAATTTACATTTAATGTAAAATTTACATTTAATTTAAAATTATATTACGTTTAAATAAAATTAAAATGTAATTTTTTTTTTTTTAAACACCACCTAAATTACGTGCTAACTGTGAGTGGTATACAAGCTGTGTGATAATAATGTCAAAAACGCCATATGACACATTTGCTAGTTGTCTTTTCCTAGTTCAAGTCTTCCAATGATTTAAGAAATATATATATTTTTTTTAAATCCACTTTTATTGTGACGTTTTTAACCATTCTTCCGCTGAAATTTTCGTTTCTCATAATATAATTATATTATAATAGAGGCTAGCAATGCGTGATCGTAGTCTTTTAAACCATTGATCTATCTATTCAGTTTTTCTTTCTTCCTTTCATTATCATTATCATTGTTATTATTTTATAAAGCTATATCCAAATTCATTTGTAAATTTTTACAATTGTTTACCGCAAAGCAATGGTGATTCCACGCTCATAATTTTTAATGGCGAGGTTTCATATTCCAACCCGGCCTATGTACCTCTATTTAAAAACAATAATAATGAAGCCAATTTCCAAGTAAGAAACATCTATTAAGCAAGATGGCCACATATTTATAAACTAATAGCTCGCTTGTTATAATAAGCCAGCTACACATATTAACATTAATAACGCACAACGTGTACTAAAAGTCAGCGCCGCATACACCAGCTCCGATCGGCAAAAACTTAAAACATGGCATAAGTTGATGTTTTCTTCTGAACCAAAAAAAAAAAAAGGGCATAAACTGTGGTTGGCAAGGCGTGCCTTTGTGACTTGAGAATCATTCATCATTTCTTTGGATATAAGTACACTCTAAAACAATTTAATTCCAATTTAACAAATAATAAACTTGCCGGCTCTCCTTCGCGGACCATGTGGCTTAAATAATTCATACACTCAAGTCCTTAATAATTTAAGATATAAAAAGATACCATACCATTTTATCTTTTTTTTTTTTGGCCCATTCTTATTATTGAAAACACATTTGAGTAATAAAGTTTTATATATCTAATAAATAGATCATAGAGAGAATAACATTTAGCCTTGGAAAATTGAGAGAGAGATGAGGAGAGAGAAAAGTAGATGAAGTCGGTGGTCTAATGTGTCACTAGTCTACTAGTTTCAAATCTTTGCCTAGTGAGTTGCCATTACTAGATCTACTACGGCGTGTGTGTCACTAGAAGGGGGAGTTGGGATGCAACCCAGGGGCTTCAAATATGGGAGTGTTGGCCATAGATTCGTGCGGCACAATAAAGCTTCAATGGTCGTAGCCTTTGGAGATCTTAGAGGTCCGGATCATTGCTAGAGTGCTAGACATAGGGTCAAACGGCATAAGGGGGCCTCACTTGTTGAAGTCTTTGGAGATCTTGAATGTTTGGCTTGTTTTGTGAGTCGTTGACGATTTACTAACCTTCATGGTCCAGGGTTTGGTATTTTTCTAGGTTTTATTTGGTTGTTTATTATTTTAGTTATTGTGTTTGTAATAAGGACAGTGGTATCCCTACCAACACTTTCTTGATATGTTTTTTGTGTTTACTATTGTTATATATGTGTTTTGATGATATGTTTAGT
This sequence comes from Antiaris toxicaria, assembly GCA_035233585.1. NCBI lineage: Eukaryota > Viridiplantae > Streptophyta > Magnoliopsida > Rosales > Moraceae > Antiaris > Antiaris toxicaria. Next base: position 23,896,808 of record CP141160.1, on the reverse strand, counting down.
TTGTTTTGGTTGCAGTTTCAAATAACTGAATTGGTTTCCGTACTTTTCGAGGTTGTTTCTGTTCTGTCAGATCTATATCTTGATAATTTTTTAGGTTTCATTAGATTGTTATTTATGCATAGGTTTTGATGGTCTCAGTGCTATATGTTTCTGTCTCAATTGATTGAATTCCATTTATTTTAAAGATTTTATCAAAAAGAGTTTTTGTATGCTCGATAATTAGTGTGTCAAGGAATTTTGCCAATATTGAGTCTCAGTATACGTCTTTCTCCCTGAGTTTCATCAGATTTTATCAATAAAATCGGTCTCAGTTAGGAGTTTAATCTCATGTATCATAAGATAATTAATATTGATGTTTATATGTTTCTTTGATTATAAATACAATCCTCCTTAAAAAGAAAAAAAAAATAACACGTTTGAGCAACCATTAGAATCGTCTTGAATTACCAGAACACCCTAATTTGGATTCAAGTAATTCATGGCACGTATTAGGGATATCCAATCTTTGTTTGCCAGTACTGCTACGCCACTCTTACCCTGTAAACAACAACATGTTTATACATTTCGTTGGCTATAACTAATGACACAATATTATGATAAATTAATCAAAATTTCAACTTACAGGCTATATACTACCGTTTTTATATTCATTAGAAGATCATACGTCCAAAATTTTTTTTTTGTCATTTTTTAATTTAGATATTGAGCTTTGTGGAAATAAATCATATGTATGTATAGACGACTCTGATAATTATGACTTTAACCACTAACAATCATTGATCAGGTCGATCAAATGATCCCTGTCACGTGATTAATTAAAAGAAAACCTAAACTCTTGCGTTGACTATGAACAGCATCATCCATTACATGCTCTAAATAATAAATAAATTAACACATATTTGTGCATTACACGCAAATAACTTTATAATACAATAACAAGGGTTGAATTTCTCAACTTGTTAAAAAAAATTTAGTTTAATAACAAATATTCTTCTGTTTTACGTTACAAATTAATTAATTGCAAATTGTCCGCAGGGCCATCACTAGAAACTCATGACTCAAATAATTATATTAGTTGTCAACTAGTGCCCATGTAAGAGTCCTTGAATGACCCTGAAAGGAATGAACGGTGTCGGAGTAGTTGAGAATTTGCTTTTCAAAACTCTTCTTGAGAGAGAGGTTTAAAGTTCAAGCTCCTATTTTCTCTTAGAGTTATTCTCAAGTACGGAGAAAAGAATGGAAGCCACCTTTGGATCCATGTAATATTAGGACAAAAATAATAGTGTTTGAATTTTATTAAAATATAATTTAAAAAATAGTTGACGAATAATTTGTTGAAGGAAGTACATACATGTAAATGCCGGAGACCGATAATTGATAAATGAATGTAGTACACTTTTAGGGTTCAACATTTAGGAAGAACTAAGCATTATTTGGCTTAATTAAGTACTCTTGATTATTATTATTATTATTTTTTAACCAACAAAATAAAATAGCAGGTTCGTTAGATGGGAGGTCTCAAATACGTAATGGAAACTTCATTAGAATTAAATAAGTAAATAAAAATGGAGATAATTTTAATTTGTCCACGTTTGTTTTGTCCGTTAATGGAATATTAAAGATGCATGTTGAGAAGAGAGGCTTAATTTTTAAGTCCGAAAAAACCTAAAAAAGTCTGTGGCTTAATTATTTAATTAACTGTTGAAAAGACAACATTTATGTAGAATAATATTGAGTTTATCTTTCATGTTTGTCTTGTAGTACTTGTAGTACTCCAACTGGAATATTTCTTGGTAGGGAACGTCACCGTTTTATCGTTATATTTAGATTCCTCTTTGATGTTAATTAGATGCCTCTAAAATTAATACATGCTACTTATAAGCCACAAAGCTATTAGTTTAAGCAGAGTGATTAGAGCGAATAATAATCTACATTAGCACTGTTTTGGAGTTGTAGAAAGCTTTTGAAAACAGTTTGTGCAAGCTCATTATCATCATCGTCATTATTATTACTTAATTTTTCTTGATTAATGTCATCAGAAGATAAAACGCTTAACCAAACAAGTTAAGATCATGAAAATAACTCGTTGAGGGTTATTTTATATTTTTCTCGCTATTTTGTTTTTTCCATTTTTTTTTTCAGAATAAAGTATTCTTTCGTTGAAAAAATATATATACTTATATCTATATATACATATATTTATTTTTATAGCACCCACTTATTATCCCATTTCATTCACTAAGGATATTCATCTACCGGTCGTCAGCCCACCTGAGAGGTCAGAATTGGTCGTTTGTGGTTGTTCGCAATTTCTAATATCATTTTCATTGTCGTTTTAACGACAATATTTTCATGTAGTTTATGGATAAGTTTATAATTGTGTTGTCGTTTATATTAAACAACACAAAAAAAAATCCTAACAACAACAACAACAAGAGCTTGGACATTTAGAGCACATTGGCTCCATGATTAATTCAGTTTTTTTTTGTTTTTAATCCTGGGTAGTTAATTTAGCAAACTTGAGAAAATTAGATGTTGTTGTCATCCCGCTAGAGAGGCTATGCCTTGTGTCGTTGGTCCCAATTTGTTTTCTTTTTTCCTTTTTTTTTTTTGTTTTTGTTGAACAACATTATTTAACTGTCGTTTTTTTGGAAAGCTTATTTATGTTTTAATTTCTATTTGTTCGTGTTCCCTCTTTCCAATTTTGATGTTCATTATGTTACATTTTGAAACTGAAATCCCTTTCTCACTCTCATTTTAATCTTTTTTTTTTGTACTTCTCACTCCTTCTATTTCATTGTATCTATAATGACCAAGTTAGTAAACAATATTCTGAAATGTAAATTAGTTTCCAAATTAATTATCAAGTACATGAACAATGTTCTAGAAACAAACGAGCAAGACATGCAAATTAATCAATAAATTAAAGACAAAAACAAACGTAACCGTTAACAGCATATTTCAAATGTCCATATGCAAAATATTGATGGGAAGTTACTGATCTGTAGGCCGTAGAGGTGGCTTGTGCGGGTTTAATATAATCATGTATAGCAACTTAAAATAAAGAATGAAGTAAGAATTGTCATAAATTTAGTCAAAAATTATTGACGTGTACATAACACAAACCAAATTGTAAACGTATGCAAATCAAACCTTAATAATAAAGTCATGATTTTAAAAAGTACTAAAACAAATGTATACAAACTAAATCTTAACAATAAAACCATGATTTCAAAAAGTACTGTCCATATTTATTGGATTAATATTATATGTATTTTAAAAATAAAAATGGTGTTTAGTATTATTTTTTCAATTTTTTTATTTTTAAAAAAAATTGAAAATGAGAATATTTTGAAATCTATGTTGAAACTATTTTTAAAACTATATTTGATGATATTTTCTAAATATATATTTTGAGAAACATAAAAATAAAACTTTATTTGGTTATATTTTTGAATACCCATTTTATAAGCAAGTATTTTATAAAAACATATTTATGGTTAATTTAAAAAAAAAATAATAAATAATTTATCAATCGTTATTAAAAAAAAAAAAAACCTTTGATAGTGGGTTTTACGATAAGGGATAAGAGTAGAAGACATTGGTGATCTGAACCTTAGGTGGCCACGATAGAGAGATTTTGATCGCGAATCAATGGTCGTTGTCGTGAGTCAGTAGTCATTGTCACGAAGGGGCCATCGTTGTCATCGTCAGTTTGTGATCGTCGTCATTCGCTAAAGATAAAAGTCATTGTTGGACATGGTTGCATCATTAACACTACACAGGCAGAGAGATTTTGGTCGCGAATCAATGGTCGTTATCGTGAGTCAGTAGTCATTGTCACGAAGGGGCCATCGTTGTCGTCGTCAGTTTGTGATCGTCGTCCTTCGCTAAAGATAAAAGTCATTGTTGGACATGGTTGCATCACTAACACTGCACAGGCAGAAGGAGGGAGAGAGAGGAGAAGAAGGGAGAAAATGAAAACAAAAAAGTGAAAATAATTTTTTTTTCATTTTCAAAAAACCCTAAAGAACAACATAATTAAAAATTGTGTTTTTAAAATGGTTTTGAAAATATTGAATAAACAAATACTATTTTGAGAACGTGTTTATTTTCTATATTTTTAAAAATAGAAAATCATCTTCAAAAACAAAACCAAACCCTTTTAAAAGTACTTCCCTATTTTCCTTTTAGCTCATAACTCACTACCCAAAAATTGTTCCCTATCTCCGTTCCATCTAGGGTGAATGATTCTGTAAATTCCTAAGCCACTTTAGCCATTAGCACTTTCAATGTCGTTGGTCCCAACTTGTTTTCCTTGTCGTATTATTAAAACAACATTTCAATGTCATTTTCAAAGAAGCTTTGCCCCATTTCACCCATTTCTACAAACGGAAAACTATTCTGTACGTACTTTTATTTTTCTCATTTAAAATACTCTATCTAAATAACCTAATTTACAATTTTTTGTTTTTTGTTTTTTTGTTTTTTCTAAAAAATCAATCTCAATTTCACTATATATATTTATTATTATAATTTTATAATTCAAATTTTAAAAAACTATATATATATAAATTCAAATAGGATGATTTGTTTTCAATTACATAAAATTTAATGGCAAGTAAAATAAGTTTAAAATAAGTTTCATATAATTTTTACTAAATATATTTTAAGTTTTTATATTTTTAACTATAGTTGTCACGTTATGAAATTTTTAATTTAAAATTCATACGTAAGTGTAAAAAATTTAATTATTAATATATCAATTAATTTTTACTTTTAAGAATTCAATTTAAACTTTGTGTATATTAAATATTAATTTAAGAATATTTAAATATTTTGTTAAGGGGGTGTTTAGTAAACGCATTGCATTTTGATTGTATTTGAATGTAATTTGTTTTTTAAATATTGTATTTAGTTGAAAAGTATTTGTTTTGTATTTGAATGAAATGTGTGTTTAGATGAAAAGTATTTTAGAGTTGAAAAATTAATGTAATTGGTAAAAATAGAGATAAATAGGAGTTAAAAAGTTAATGTGATTATTTTAAAAAACTTTTGAATAATAATTATTTTTGTAGCACCATTAAAAAGAATTATATTTGAATGTAAAATTTTACGTTGTAAAATTACATTGTGTTTAAGTATAATTAAAATGTAAATATTTCACTAAATACCCCCTAAATTTCATAAATTTTGAAATTTTACCAATTAACTTTTATCAATTTTTATTTTTATTTTTCTTTTCACTTTCTTTGATCTAAGCAGCGGAATATTCAGCTGCTCCAGTGGCACGTGCTTTTTTTTTTTAAGCACCCTTAGTCCGAGGTTTCTTGACAAATGAACGTTGATTGAAACTTTCCGCAAGAAAAGTAAGTATGTATCTGGAGGGGGGAAGGAATTGGCAGAATTTTGTTAGGTCCCAATGAGGGGGACCAGGTCATGCGACGGATGCAAACGTCACTCCTTCCTTTTTATTATGTCGTGACGGGTTACCGGCGAACGCTTCCAAAAGTAATTTACTTGCTTACTTGTTAGAGGAAGGAGAAACTCGAGAGTTTCCGGCTGTTTTCCGGAATCCTTTCACGCCTCCTCCCTTCTACCTTCTTGAATTCTTTCTCACTCTCTATTTTATCTGTCTCCCTCTCTCTGTCTCTCTTCTTACAGCTCTCTTCTCCTTTCTTTTTTAATTTCTCCCTCTTCTCTCTCATTTTCACTCGCTCCATCTCATCGTCCGTCACTCTCATCCTCTCTCTGAATTTTTTTCTCAAAATCTCACTCCCCCTCTCCTTCTCAAAACCGTCCCTCTCCCTCCCTTTCTTTCGCAGTTTTTCTTTCCTTTTCTCACCATCTTCCTCATTCTCTCCTTTTCCAAATTTCGCCGCCTCTCTCTCTCTGGCTCTCACCCTCTCACTTTTTCTCTCTAGATCTCTCTCTCTTCTCCGGTCTCTGCCTCCCCTTCTTCGGCTCCTTTCTCTCTCGCACCGGAGCCTGCCACTGACCCCATGCCCGGATGCAGCCGAGCCAAGTCGCAGCCACCAGCCCAGCCCGAGTTCCTGCCTCTCGAATGCCGTGCCGCCTTGCCCATTCACCGAACCAAGCCCCCCTCGCCGCCTAGCCGAGTCGCAGTCGTGCTCACGCCCGGACCCAGGCCAACTGCCGTCGCCAGCACCAAGTCTCTGCCCGAGCCAGCCACCAATTCACGCCACTGGAGGCTTTTCGTGTCGTCTCGGCCCTCGCGCTCCAGTTGAACCCAAGCCGCCACCTGGCGAATACCCAGCCACCAGCCCAGTCGAAGCTCTATCGCGCCCATCACGCCCTCGCCCTCACAGCCCAGCCGCCCTAGTCGCCAACCGTCCTCCTTACGGCCCCGTCCCCGTGCTGCGGTCTTCCCTCCGCCGCCGTGAGGTGGTCCTGCCAACAAGAAGAAAAATAATAATTAAATTGAATTAAATTTTTAAATATATATTTAAAATTACTCTGAAGTTTAAAATTTAAATCATACTTGAATTGTTTCGAGGATTGAAAATATTTTTTTTTATGTGTATAAAGCGTTTTTAGAGTTTTAAACGATTAATATTTTAAAGTGGGTTGTATCAAAATTTTTGAAAATTTTATAAGAGTTAATAATAAAATGTCATTTTTAAATTTAAAATAAATATCATATTAATTAGTTGAATTTACAGTGATTAAGATTAAGAGATTTTCAGATAGATAATTAAATTATTTATAATTATATTTTAGGTATTAGTTGATCTAGAACTAGAAAAAGAGAATTGTTTTGGAATTAAAAAAGTTATCTATATATAATTGTCAAATAGTATAATATCTTATCTTTTTTTTATAATTAGTTTTTTTTTAAGTAATTTGATCAAAAAAGTTGATTTAAAAAAATATAAATTCTGTAATTTAAAAAAAAAGACACAATTTCGTAATTAAAGAAAAAATAATCTAGTTTGGATTTTTGATAAAATAATATGATATATTTTATCATGTGATTCATATTTTCAAAAAAAAATAAAAAAAAAAAGAATTTAACTGTTAAAAGAATATATCACAAGTCAGCGTACATGTGTAAAGAGTACATATTTTAATCCAGGATCACTCACTATGCTTTGGCACAGTGAGGAAGCTTATAAGATCTGTTGTGGATTTTCGTAAGTATATAAATCAAATAAGTAATAAAGTGATGAAAAAAATTTCATTCCTATAAAAATAGTGTTATTAAATACCAAGATTAGTTAATTTTAATTTTATTTGAGCGACTAAATAATATTATAATTGAAAAATTATATAAATAAAATAAAATTACAAAAATAAATGAACGTAAATTAATAACACGTAAATAAACATAGACATGTTAGGATTTATATTTTCACCATGATTAATTAGATTTAATTTTATTTATATATATTGTTATGGTTTTGTATTCATATTTGTTGATAATCAATTATCATTTTTGCTTTATATACTCTTTTTTAAGTTATACATAAATTCTATATTTTTATAATTAAATTTATATAAAAGATTAGTAAATTAAAATTCACGATAAATAAAACTATATATATGAACAGCATCTTACATGTGAACAATACTATATATGTGAATAGTAAACTATAAATCCGAATTTAATTATAACAAGTGTTCGTTGAGAGATCCATAGTAGTTAATAATATGGTTACATAAAAATAAATAGATATATCTCTATTTTATCTTAGATTTTATTATATTTATTTTAGAGTCATGTTACAAAAATCTCCATTCGATCTCATTTTGTTTATTAAATCATTCAAAAGTTGATCAGAAATTTGAAAGTATTAAGTTTGAAAATAAATACACCAATACATATGACAATCATAACAATATGTTTAATACAATTAAACTATTATAATTAGATTACATCATAGTTTCCAGTAAAAATTTATTTAGTTCATAAAGAAAAATAAAATAGCACAACAAAACAAAGTAACCATAATGACAAAATGAAAGAAAAGAGTTTGAAAATAACAATATGTTTAATATAATTAAACTATCATAATTAGACTATATTATAGTTATCAGTAAAAATTTATTTAGTTCATAAAAAATAAAATAAAATAACACAACAAAACAAAATAACCATAATGACAAAATAAAATAAAAGAGTTTAGAATAGTTACTGATATTTGTGCTGATAGAATATTCAAAAACTCTATTTTTTATTAATATGAAAATTACAACTTAAACTAAAAAGAAAAAATTATAAGTAATTTATACTCTAAATGAAACTCCACGTTAAAAGACTAAGCCTGAATCTAGTTTATTTTCTCCTCAATTTTACTTGCCTTCTCTTCCTCTTTGCTTTACCTTTTATAGGCTAAAAAAGAACATTATTCTCTCATGGATCAGGCGATGATATTATATGCACATGGGCCTACCCTATAATTGTTCGGTGTTGCGATTTCATGCATGACTCAGGATGCAAGAAATAAGAAAAGAAAAGAAGAAACCAAAAACAAACAAAAAAAAAAAACTATTTATGGGTTCTAGCTGTATTCTTATTGATTCGAATTTAGAATCTGTCATAATTTATTCATATGAGTTCCAATTTGAATGATTCTTTTTTAAAATACTCATATCGACAAGAGGATCAAAACAAGACCAATCAAGAGGATAGATTGCCAATATGAATAGTGACACTTGGTGAGATCCACTTCCAGCACATGAATATTTTATCACATTCGACACTACAAACAAAACAAAATGCTAAAATTAGACATTTTCAAAATAAAATGTTATAGGTAATTTCATTATAAATATTTAATTTTAAACTTATATAATATACTATTACTAAAATAAAGTGAAATTAAATAAAAATTTTATAAAATTTATAAAAAATCTAAATTAAAGTAAATAAAACAAAAATAAATAAAAAAATAAAATGGTTAAGAATAAGTTAATTTTTGTACATGAAAAAGTAGTAAAATAATTTTATTATATAAAGTTATCAGGATCGTGCACGAATATAGAAGTATTTAAGGTTACAAATTGCATAACCACGAATATATGTTTAAAATTCTGTATTATATATATATTATTATTATGCTGGTTAAAATAAAATGCTTGAAAATGATTTACAAATATACTCTTGGGCCTTTTGTTCACTTTAAAATTGGTCTACCCTTAAGAAAAATGGTGAATTGAAGATACAAATATTGTGGAATTACTATTTGACAACTAAAGATTAAGAGTTGAAGTATTATTCATTTACCTTGAAATCATGTATGCAATTAAATGTTCGGGATTATAAATTTTAACTTTTATTTTTATTTTCTCACTTATTTTATTTTATCTAAATACATATTTGTGGGACATGAAGATCTTACCGAATAATATATAAATAAGATATTAGGTATAAATAATAGTGTTTAATTAAATTATTTAAACATAATTTGGAAACAAAATAAAAAAAAAGGGGTAAAAGGTTTTAAAAATAAAATTTTTGACTTTGAGACATGATAATAATAATTCAAATTCCTCACTAAGTATTAAAATATAAATTTAAATATTTTCATTAGAATGTTTTTTTTTAATATTAACATCTAAATATTTATTTTAATAATAATAATAATATTTTAATTCCATATATTTTTATTTAAATGCCTCAACGCGGAAGTTTCTCTGAAAGAGGGGCTTATATTTATTGTCTTTTTTTTAAATTATCCTTTTTTCCCAGAATTATCCGGCTACAAGCTGTTAACATTCTTTTTTCCAGAAAACGACAAATTTTTTCCGACACGTATCCAACACGGAAAAGTCACGCATAAACGGTCAAATCTCGAGAATTGGACACCACTCTTGAAGCCGAAGCAATCGTCCTAAGACGTCGTCGTTTTTCCCTCCCCAACACAAATTCCAGGGGTACTTACGTAAAAGAACAAACCTTACTCCTGTAGGTTCCACAGCCTAAAAATAAAATCCAGAGGAAGTCGGTAGCGCAGTTATTACATTATCACGCAAAAAAAAAAAAAAAAAAAAAACCCTCTTCTTCTCTGTCAAGCTCTGTGTTTCTTCTTTGTGCAACAATGGACGTCCGAGAAAAGATCAGCAGCCTAACCGACGTCGCTCTGAGCTTGACGAAGTACGTCCTTCAGACGGAGGGCAAGGAGTCGAACCTGGTGTTCTCGCCATTGTCGATCCACGTCGTGCTCAGCCTGATCGCCGCCGGGTCCAAGGGTCCCACCCTGGATCAGATCCTCTCCTTCCTAAAGTCCAAGTCCACCGACCACCTCAACTCCTTCGCGTCGGAGATCGTTGCCGTCGTCTTATCCGACGGGAGCTCCTCCGGCGGTCCCCGATTGTCGTTTGCCAACGGTGTTTGGGTGGAGGAGTCTCTTCCTCTCAAGCCTTCCTTCAAACATGTTGTGGACGCTTCTTACAAGGCGGCTCTTTCTCAAGTTGATTTCCTTACCAAGGTAAAGATTATTCTCTCGCTTTTTAATCAGACATTTCTCTGCCGTTGCTAGTGCTAGTGGATTATCAATTTTGTTGAATCCTGATTTCAAGCCGTTCGGTAGCAGTAAAATTGATTTGCTTAATTAAAAAAATTGTACCTTTGGTTGTCTGATTAGCATACACTTCAGCCCTATGCATATATTGACCGGGCAATGTTTAGGAAGTGGGTGTTTGTATTGTGCTGTAGTGCTAATTTTCTTTAAACAAATAGCACTATGCCGAGAGGAGTTTGCCAGAATGACAATCTCACAAAGTGAGATTAGCAAACTGACCTTCTTTCATTTTTACATTGAGCGACTCATATGGTCGGTGCTCGGTAATAATGGTTCTTCCAAATTCATTTTACTAAATTGAAAATTTTGAAAAGTTATATCAAGACTATTTTTACAAAGCACTCCTACGAGTTGATGTATAGAAATTTTTATTTGCAAAATGAAATTTAAAAAAGTTTTACTCGTAAAATGACTTCATTGCGCCATACTTTTACACTCCATACCTTTATGGAAGAAGGTCATTATGCTAATTTCACTTTCCAAGTTGTCATTATGGCAAATTCTTGGCCCTTTGCAAAAATAGACTTAATAGAAAGTTTCAATAATTTTAGTTGGCAAAATGTCTTTGAAATGACCCCGGAATGACTTATTTTTACACTGTGCGACCATTTGGATCACTCAGTGTAGAAATGAAAGAATGTCAGTTTGCAAATTTCATCCTGTAAGACTGTCATTTTGGCAAAATCCTTTATAGAAGTATCCCGTGGGAAAACAGAACTGTACAGTAATGTCTCTACTTGATAAGAGAATGAAAACCAAGCAATTATCTTTCCTCGGACTGAATTTTTTCTGGCCATTTTTGTAATAAAATTTATTCATTTTGGGCGTGGGAACTCCTTCTTGACTATGTTTTGGTTTTGATTTCAAAGTCGTAGTTAATAGAAAAGAAAAGAGGCTTCATGTTTTTCATTCTCATTTCTTGTGCCACAAGTGCAAAAATGTTATTTAATTTAAATTCATAATGACAAACAAAGAGCCATGTATTTGACTTTGACATAGCGAACATTTGTTTCAAACTGTTAAACATGATCGATTTATCCAATTTTCAAGGATGTGATTGGATCCTTGCAATTTCTTAGAGAAACACAGTAAAAACCACACAGAAGACTGAAAGATGGAAGCTTTATTGACTGAATCAATGAACTAAAGAAACACAGATACGAATGATACTAAATGTTCAAGAGATCTACTAGCTCTCCCAAAGGTTTCCTTAATTTCCAGAAACGAATACCGTAATACTCGATAGCTAGCAATCCCCAATCTTATATTACTAGTTCACGGTGGCAAACTTCTGGCTGACACCAACCCAACTACCTTACCAATAAAACTGACAATTTCTATTGGGATGCCAATGGGTTTCATGAGGAATTAGGATGTTGCCTATTCACTTCACATACCCTGTAATTTTTTGTTTTTAGTTTTCCTTTTTATCTCTGTTGTTGGTAATGGTACTAAAGTAAACTAATATATTTTGGGTAGTCTCCTTAGCGTTTTCTTTTATTCGCTTGTTTGCTGAATGCTGATGGTTGTGAGTTGTTGATTGTGGGAGGCTGCTGAGGTGAGGGGAGATGTGAATTCATGGGCTGAGAAAGAAACTAGTGGCCTTATCAAAGAGGTTCTTCCTCCTGGGTCAGTTGACAACACAACCAGGCTCATTTTCGCAAACGCGTTGTACTTCAAAGGAGCCTGGAACGAACAGTTTGATGCTTCAAAAACAAAAGATTATGACTTCCACCTTCTTAATGGAAGCTCTGTCAAGGTTCCATTCATGACCAGCAAGAAGAAGCAGTTCGTCAGCGCCTACAACGGATTCAAAGTCTTAGCACTTCCATATAAGCAAGGCGAGGACAGGCGTCGTTTCTCCATGTGCTTCTTTCTTCCAGATGCTAAAGATGGGCTTCTAGCTTTGGTGGACAAAGTTGGTTCCGTGCCTGGATTCTTGGAACACCATATTCCCTATGAACAAGTTAAACTGGGCGACTTCAGGATTCCAAAATTCAAGATTTCATTTGGGTTTGAAGCTTCCAATACCCTGAAAGGTCTAGGACTGTTGTTACCTTTCTCAGGTGAAGGTGGTCTGACTGAGATGGTGGATTCACCTGTCGGTCGCAACCTTTATGTTTCGAGCATATTCCATAAGTCCTTCATTGAAGTTAACGAGGAAGGCACGGAAGCTGCAGCTGCTTCTGCTGGTGTTGTATCATTAAGGAGTCTGCGCGTCAGTGATGAAATAGACTTCGTTGCTGACCATCCATTCCTCTTCCTGATCAGAGAAGATATGACCGGAACAGTTTTGTTCAGTGGTCACGTGGTCAATCCCCTTGCAAGCTGATTGCATACCTCCATCCTGAAGAAAACTTTGTAATTAAGTTGAACCTAAGTGTAACAACATGAGTACTCGTGATTACGCTGATAAGGGGGAAACTCGTGTACTAACTGTGGTTTGGTTTCTATGTGATGTCTTTTTCTATCATGTTAAACGATATCTTTAACTTGTTTTTTTCCTGTTTGTTGCGTCAAATTTAACTACGGTTGCTATGCTTTCGCAGTTTTGTACAATGCTCTGCTTCTGCTTGTAAAGAATTTGGAGAATTTTCCTTGTTCTTGCCTTGTTGGTGTGACATTTATATTTTATTTGGAACTATGAAATCCGGTATAATAAGCAAGCGTGAAGAGCCCTATTTGTTTGATAATTGCTTGATTAGAATATTGGTAACTTACTCCGATAATGTACTATATCTATATAAAAAGATATGAATATAATTATGGATCTATTATTAGGATTATGTTATGGAAGTCTTCAGAAAATAACTATTATTCTTTTTTCTTTTCTTGTGTTTCCTTCCACTGCAAGTTGAGATATGAAGTTTGATTCGGGGTTTTTATTTCTCGGATTTTTCAGTTGCTTTCTCCTATTCAGATTCATGTCGTTTTTTTTTTTTTTTGGTAACTAAAAGCTGGCAAAAGTTTGATGAGAGGCAGAAATTGGTAAAAGCGCAGCTGGTTCATGAATCTAATGGAATTGAAATTTACACCCGACAAGATGTTATTTTTGACGTAAAATGTAGATCAGCAGATCTAAGATTAAGAAAAATTGTCAACTTAGTACAATTTCAGACAAAAATTGTTAGAGAGAGAGAGAGAGAGAGAGAGAGTTTTAGAATTTTTACGCACGTGTTTCCGATCTGAGTTCCTGCCGCAGTATCTGCCAATTTAAAAAGTACAAGACTTGCATATCTTCTGTTTCCAACGACGATCCGAAAAGTAAAAAACGACACCTTTGACAACTACCCATTTTCCTATATTGATATACGACATACAACTTCAATCTTTTGGTATCTTACGAAAGGCTGTCATGTTTTATTTTAAAACATATAATGTAAAGAACGAAAGCAAAAAACCATAAACCGAGCCACGCGCTTGGTTGATTAGCCGCAAAACAACACCTGAAACGGGCACGTGAGAACTGGCTTTGCTTTGGTCTACCTTTGTATTTTAGCAGCCAGTATCTATCTGGATCTGTAGTACTATAAAGTGTAAACTGTAAACAGCAGCCAAACTCTAACGTGGTATTGAACTGCTTAGTTCATTCATTTTGTCAGCTGCTTCTTTTACGAAGCATCTCTACCTCTGCTTCTTTGTCAGCCTAATTTACCATTTACCATTACTCACGTGCTCTAGTTATTTCAAATTAATTCACAATTAAACAAAAGAATAAAAAATCTATAAATATAATAATTATGCGGATTGCGCGAAATTTGAAAAATTCTCTCTTAACGGTTGCTTTACAGTAAAAAATATATATATATTGAGGTCCGTGGATTTCAAACAGACAAAAACCACCGACTGAAGTCAGACTAGAAATCATCAAAACCGCCATTACAATCTAAAAAAAAATAAAAAAAAGTACAAAAATTTTGAAAAAAAAAATACAAGGACATGAGTGTCCCTAGTAATTATTTGATGGTGTTTTTTTTTTTATTTCATTTCTTTGGGGCCCAATTTTTCCAAAAGATTAAAAAGATTCCAAGTTTGAACGGGGGATGGAAGGTAATTGTCATGAATCACCACTTTTGCTTTTGTATTTATATGTCTGTTGTGTCAATGTGGGACGTAGTTTCATTTCATTCGGATAAGAAAGAGAAAAGGCCAAAAAAAAAAAAAAAGAAAGTAGGGATTAGGATGTTGATTAGACCTCTAAACAATCATGTGTTTTTAGACCCTTTTTCATGATCATAATCTTTCGCACTGTATAAAACAAAAAGAGAATAAAATGTTATAATTAACAACAATATTGGTCATCATGAGGTTGATAACAAGCAAGCAATTATGCAGTAACACTGAAAAAATTTCGTATGGTGAGAAAATAAAAAGAAAAAGAGGAAATATATATATTTATATGGATTGCTTAAGCTGGTAAGAAAGTGAAAGTTCCTTGACTAGTGACGAAGAATAGAGAAACCCACGAGTTGTGACCACCCATACTTTCATAATGGTGTTTCATTCATTTTGAATCATCGGTAAACGTCAACATCCAAACGTAATCCGATTGAGATATATATCTATATATATATACATGTATACATATACATACATACATATATATATAAGCTCTATATTTATCTCTCTAATTAGTTTGGTTTTGTTTTTTCCATGAGGGTTCTGTGTATCTTGTGGGAAGGAGGTTTGCGCATAGAAAAACTCAATAAATATTAAGTAAATAAATGACTTGACCTGTCATATTTATTTATTTGTTTTCGTTCTCTTTCTCGGAAAAAAAAAAAACAATATATTAGATGTTTTATAAACGTTTTTTATATTACTGTATTTAAATATATTATAATTTTATACCTAACTTAAAATTTTATATTTAAATATAAAATTTTTCAATAATATTATAAAAATAACTAATATTTAAAAGTTTTTCAAAATAATTATATCAATTTTTTAATTTTAATTTTTTTATCTTTATTTTTATTAATCATATCAATTTTCTAACTCTAAAATATTATTTATCCAAATATATATTTTATTTAAATATAAAATAAATATTTTTAACTGAATATAATATTTAAAAATTAAATTATATTTAAACACAATCAAATCTTAATACATTTATTAAACAACTTACTTTTCTCTACTAAAATTTTAATCTCTCGTTTTTCTCTCTACTCTTTTGCGGGTTCCCATATTCTATTTTCCGGAGGTCGGTGATTTACAATTACTAGTAGTAGTACTCCACGAGGAATAACAAGAAGAAGAACAAAGAGCAAAAGAGAGAGAGAGAGAGAGAGAGATATAGAGATTGAAGAAAAGATGGGTGAAACGGCGAACCTCCAGCCGCCACCGCCAGCACAGGTGCCGCCGCCGCCGCCGCCGCTGCCGCTCGGAGCCGCCAGGGGGCCAACATGGGTTCCGGCAGAGCAACTCCAACAGCTTCACTATTGCATCCACTCAAATCCCTCTTGGCGTTAGTCCAGTTCCTCCTTTTTTTTTTTGTTTTTTTTTTTTTGTTTTTTTCAAAATCTTTATCCTTCTTTTTTAACTTGTTCTAGAATCTGGGTGTTGGGAATTTTTCACTTTTTGATTCGGATTTCTGGTTTGATTGGTCTATTATATTGTTTTGTTCTTCCCTTTTCTCATCTACTCTGCTGAAAAGATAAAAGTTGAGAATTTTTTTTTTGGATTGTATTTTTTATTTATTCTTTTAAATGAAAAAGGTTTGTTCTTTTCATATTATTTTTTGTTTATTTTTTTTTTTTTGGTGTATTAACTAGATGCAGCTTGCATGTCTACATCTTTTGGGTGGGGTTACACCTAAGGATCGGATCTTAAACAATCCGTGTATACGTATTTGTTGCAGTTCTGACTCGTCAATTTTGCAGATCATTATATACATATATTTAATTATTTTAAATTAAAAGTTGAAATGTTAAAGTCTAAATGCTCATTTGATTAGTAAAATAACTCAAATCACTTTCTTTATATTTGGTAAACAATCTTCTGAAAAATATATTAGCAGATCGAGAACAACTAGTTTTTTTAGTCAATCGTTCCGGTGTTAAAATGAAAGAGTTTATTTTACTAATTTCAAATTTTAAAGTTGTCATTTTGGCAAATTCCTCAAATTTGATGGCCAATTCCATGTTGTGGAACTTAGGAAGTAACATGTGCACAGACAATAATAGAGAAAATTTTTAGGTAAATTGTAATTTTGAGAATATATATATATTTTTATTATTGTCATGGAGCCTTTTTTTTTCCCTCTCTTTTCTCTGCTGCTGATACCTTAAAATTACTTTTGATCTTACAGCAATAGCATGTCTTCTAGCTTTCCAACACTACGTTGTGATGCTTGGGACTATCGTTTTGGTTGCTAACGCGCTTGTGCCTCGAATGGGTGGGGACAATGTAAGTTGTTACCAACTTTGTCAATGTCAATTTTGTTTTCCAAGAAGGAAAAGAAACCATGGCCATGGAACTTGACATTCTTACTTTGTCGGTGTGCTGAACAGGGTGATAAAGCTCGAGTTATCCAAACGTTGCTGTTTATGGCAGCGATTAACACACTGCTTCAGACCATGATTGGGTCGAGGCTTCCAACGGTGATGAGTTCCTCATTTGCTTTCACTCTTCCTGTGTTGTCAATCATCAACGATTATGGCGATAGGACATTTTCAGATGAGCATGAGGTACGCGATAATATGATGTAACGGTTTTTTTTTTTTTTTTTGTGTCGTTTTCTTGGTAATGTAATTCAAATTACTTTGTTGACATGCAGTACTTTATTTAAGTTGGAAGCTTTGTGTTTCAACAAACCTTTGACGCTATTGTAAATCTTTTGTCAATTCGTATTTACATATGTGGAGAATCTTTTAGCTATTTTTATTTTTTGAAAATAAACTGATCAAACTGATTGAAAGTGTTCTAGTTAAAAACGACTTGAGCACTTAATGAATTGGTCTTCTTGTTACCTTGAAGTTTCACAGAGAATGAAAGAAATATACCAGATTAAAAGAGAATAGAGTTTTATGTTGGTATTACTTGTCTTTTAAGCTACCTCTGCTTGGATTTTAGTCTTAAATGGATCCTGAGCAATTTATGCTTAGAGAAACATAGATACCTTGGTAATTATAGTTTTTGTGATTTGCAGAGGTTTCTTTATACTATGAGAACTATTCAAGGATCTTTAATTGTATCTTCCTTCATCAACATGTTCCTTGGTTTCAGCGGGGCATGGGGCAATTTGACACGGTAGTCTATGTAATTTTTATGTCTACTGATTTTTCTTTCCTATGATTTTGTAGCTTGAATTCTAGAGGTGTTTTTGATACTTAACTAACCATGGATAAGTTGCTTTTTTCCCTGTAGGTTATTTAGTCCCATTGTCATCGTGCCTCTCGTTTCAGTCGTGGGTCTTGGGTTGTTTGCGAGGGGCTTCCCACTTGTAACGTCACTTCTACAAAACCCAATTGCTTTTGTGTTTCCAGAACTTAGATTTCAAAAGCCTGCGTGACACTCTATTTGTTGTATGCAGCTTGCCAACTGTGTAGAAATCGGCCTGCCAATGCTTATTTTTCTGGTCATCTCTCAACAGGTTAACAACTTACAAATCTTTTGGCTTTCATTGCTTAAACCTTTTGCTGTCAGTACTACAATAAGTGTAATTCTGTATATGTTTTCTAGTATTTTGAGCGTTCTGTATATGTTTTCTAGTATTTGAAGCGTCTCCACCCTATTGCTCATCACGTACTTGAAAGATTTGCGTTGCTGCTTTGCATTGGGCTTGTCTGGATTTTTGCTGCTATCCTAACTGGAGCTGGTGCTTACAACAATGTCAAGCAGCAGACTAAAATAAGTTGTCGCACCGACCGCTCTTACCTCATGTCATCTGCTCCTTGGTATGTCCAGACTATGAGTCTTATGCTTCCTAATGAAGTCATGTTCCTTCTGGGTGAATTATTTTTGTTGACACTATATGGTATTTTTCTAATGTAGGATTAGAATTCCATACCCGTTTCAGTGGGGTACTCCCATTTTCAGAGCAAGCCATGTCTTTGGGATGATGGGGGCAGCTCTTGTTACATCCGCTGAGGTTTATTCTCCATCCATAGAATTTCAGTATCAATTTAATTGAAAATATTTGAAAATTTTGATTTCCTTTTTTTTTTTTTTTTCCCTCCCAAAATATACTCGATACTTCTGAAATTTCTGGACGAGATTTTAAATCTTAGTTATGGTTGGGTTCATATGTGTGTGTACTCAATGGCAGAGCCAGATTTTTTATTTTTTATTATATTTATTTTTTTGGGGTGGGGGGCATGAATTAAACTACAATGCTGAAATCTTTTACCATCATTTATCAATTTCATACCTTTTGACTTTATTAAGTTTGTAATACAGTTTAATTTAATCTTAGATTTTAGAGTTCAAAACATTGTGTACTTATATAATAGTATAGTTGATTTTCATTCATTTTAGATACTAAATTTTAAATGTGAGTACTTGCGAATTAAAAATTTTGGTAAAATTTAAAGTTTATTTTTTAATTTAAAAAAAAATTAAAAATTTAAGAATAAATTAAAATATAGATTGTAAAACATTTTATCACGGGGGGGAATTTATAGAGTTATTGACTTTAGGGGGCCAAAAAGGAAATTCTAAAAAATCCAGGGAGACATACGTTCACCTCCCTCCACCTCTGCGTGTACTGATAACTGATTTATTATCTAATTCTTGAATTGAGTTTGATATCTCTTTGCTATTCTGGAATTTAATTATATAATCAATGCAGTCAACTGGAACATTTTTCGCGGCTGCACGGCTTTCTGGTGCTACTGCTCCGCCTGCATATGTTCTCAGCAGAAGTATTGGGCTGCAGGTTCGGTCATTATTTTTCCTGTTGTTCTCCCTGAAATTTAAATCTTTATTGTTGCAGTGTTGCTGTTATAAAGACGGAATCAGTAGGTCTCTTGATATTCCTTTACCAACCAGAGTATGAAAATAAAGTTGTGTATTGTCAAATGCAGGGTATTGGCTTGCTGCTCGAAGGTATTTTTGGTGCTGCTGTTGGTAATACTGCATCAGTGTAAGAAACAATGACCATCTATTGCTCTTCATCTTTCGTCTACTCTACAATTCGTTGGTTTTACTTTTCACCACTTCTCTGAATCTTGTCAATGATATTTTTCAAACCTCTTTTGCAGTGAAAATGTCGGCCTCCTGGGACTGACGCATATCGGTAGCAGAAGAGTGGTGCAAATATCAACTGCTTTCATGTTCTTCTTCTCTATATTTGGTTTGTTTGCACTTCTCTTTGGCATTATAATTTATTTTGAAGAGCTCGTGATTTTCTCTCACGGTTGATCATCTCATGTTTGTGTTTTCAGGAAAATTTGGTGCCTTCTTTGCATCTATTCCTTTGCCAATATTTGGTGCAATATACTGCGTTTTGTTCGGCATTGTTGGTGAGTGATGCTGGAGATTACATCGCGGTCCCGTTCAATACTCTTTTTTCCCTTTCAATTTTTTTCAACGTGTTCATATGCATTTCTTTTTCTGGACAGCTGCTTCTGGGATCTCATTCATACAGTTTACAAACAATAATTCAATGAGAAACCTCTACATTCTGGGCCTTTCCTTGTTCCTCGGGATATCGATACCTCAATATTTCGTTATGAACACCACTCCCGATGGTAATGGACCCGTAAGAACAGAGGCTGGATGGGTGAGTTCTAACTTATTATTATCTTAAACATACTAGCAGTTGAACCTTTCTCTTTGAATTATGTTTGATTTCAGCGTCTCGTCTCTAGTTTTGGTGGAATATGGATGTCTGATGTTTACATTATATTGTTTCCTCTGCAGTTCGACGACATTCTGAACACGATCTTCTCGTCGCCTCCAACGGTTGCCATGATTGTGGGGACGTTGCTCGACAGCACACTTGAATCCAAGTACGCGATAGATGATAGAGGAGTACCGTGGTGGAGACCATTCCAGCGCAGGAAGGGAGACCAAAGAAACGATGAGTTCTACGGTCTTCCCCTGAGGATACATGAGTATATGCCCAGCAGATTTCTGTGAGCTTAAATTGTTGGCTGTTTGTATATTATCAGTTTTTTGTGTACTATCTTATCTATAACCACAATCTTGTTTTGTGGGCATGCTGGGTTGTGTTTTTGTAAGTTGTATCAAAAAGAAAACGTTGTCATTTCGAGCCTCGTAGGGTTTTTCCTTTTCACCTCAATGGTGGCGGTTGGTCCCGTACAGGTTATCGACTGGCTCACATATGTTGGATTTCTTTTATTTTGCACTATTTGTTGGAAAGAGCTTTTTGATCGTTAGATTAAATGTTTAAAAAATTGTGGTCCGGAACAAAAATCACACTACCAAAAAATTAATCGAATGGTTAGAAAAAGTCATTCCTATCCATAGTGAAGATAAAACTAGTCAACAAAGTACCTAGAAAGATCACTTTCCTCAAACAGATCTATGAATAAACAAAAGATAGAGAGAGGGCATGAACTTGGAGGTTGAATGGGGTTATTTTTGTTGTGTGTGTTTATATATTATATATATGTATACATATATATTTTTTAAAGATCGCAGAAAATGACAACAGATAATAAACAAATGAAATAAGATTTAGATTGTTATTTTTTTCAAATATAATTTAAATTTACACTTTAAAATAATAATGATTTATTTTTAATTACATTTTCAAAATCATCAATTTATTTTTTATCAAAATCATTTTCTGAACTCAAGTTTCCTAGGTATGAAGCTACCAAACTTTAAAATTTGTTTGATCTTAATAAATGTAGTCAACGAACACATTTAATTCGAGACAGGAAAATGCAGTGGATGGCGTCTACATCGTTGCTCGCCAACCACGAACATGATATATGTAGAATAATGAAAACTCTAGTCAAAATAAACAAATTTCAAGATCAAATGTGACAGATATTGCTCAAGCGAAAGATATATATATATAGCTTCATTTAGATTTACTTAGGGAAGGATTTACCAAAAAAGATTTACTTAGAGAGGGCTCGATGAAAGCCAAAAAAAAAAAAAAAAAAACTATAATAAAATATAAGGTACGAATATAATTTCATATTTCATACCATTAAAATTAAAATTATGTTTTATAATTGTATCTATTTCATTTAATATTATGATTTTTATTTTAATTTAATATTAATTATCAATTTAATATTATAAAAATAACTCTAATATTTTTTTTATATGTAATTACATCCTAAAAAATTTGTATAAAATTATAAGTTTGGTCTAAAATAAAAATAAAAAATCAGAGGTTTTGTGTAGTTCAACAAGCAAAAAAATTTATTTTTTTTCCTTCTATAAAAAAACATTACATTACACGTCACCAGTAGGCATATAAATCGACTAAAGAACCTTCGTTCTCACTTCTCCTAAAGCCTGGTCCCACACGTTTTCTTTCCCTTTCTCAATACGCCTTTATTATTATTTTTTTTTTCTTTTTTTGATGTGCAGAAAAGAAGATATCGACAGTACATCAGCCAATAGTACAAGGACTTTAAAAATTATTTTTTAAGTAAAAGTCAAGTTTTTTTTTATTTAGTTTAGAAAATTGATTGCTTTTTTAACTCTTTATCAATTTGTTTATCTATCAAATTACGAATTTTAATCAATAAATAACTTAATCAATTAATATTTAATCGATCCATTCAATAAAAAAAAAAAAAAAATCCTCATACGTCAATGATAGAACATCACATAACCTAACCGAAAAATTATCTTTTTATATTTAACTAAAGAAATAAAAAGCGGAAAAGTAACCAATTAGGAGGGTAATAAAATCAAACCAAAGACCACGCAGTAGTGGGCCCCAACTTTTGGATTCACATTAGAGATTCTTCCAAAGTCGGTCTGCTTTTGCTCCCTGGCCGCTGCCACTAACTGACGCCCACTTGGACCAACCTACTCGAATTATTTGTGGTGCATTTTGACTCGTCAATAAATGCGTTTTCTTTTGTTTTGTTTTTTGTTTTTTTTTTGGTAATTGAATAAAAGGATTTTCTCTCCCGCTTTTGCTGAACATGGCTCTATCAAAAAGTTTGGTAAGACATGGTAGAACAAAACACATAGAAAATAGAAAATAGAAAATAGAAAATTGTACACAGATAAAGAATTCTAGTCCATGTCTCAAATTCCTTTAAAAAAAAAAAAACAAAAGAATTACGACAACATCGAAGTCAGGACATGAAAATACAAAAAAGCTAGTTGAACATACAAAGAGAGAGTTGAACATAACTTCTTGTTATTTCTGGATAATTTACAGATTTATGTACATCAAACGTCAAAACACTTGTTTTGAGTGTCACAGAATTCAGTTCAGTCGTCAAGCCAGTCCAGGCTGAAATACTTCTCGGCAACTTGAATGTGGAGATTCGGCAATGCGCTCTTGGCATCCTCCCACAGCCAAGAGACTTCGTAGTCGCAGATTACATGTCTTAACGACTGCAAAGAAGCGGCAATCTTTGGGATACTTCTGAACCGAGAACACTCCCTCATGTCAATCTTCTCCAAGTTCGAAAGCCTATCGAATCCTTGGGGAAGGCGCAACAGTTTAAGGCATTGCGAAATGTCGAGGTATTTCAAGCCAAGAAGCTCGCAAATGCTGGTAGGAAGTTCCTTCAGTTCGGGGCAAGCGTATAACCTCAGGATGTTTAAAGACCTGAGCATTCCAAGCTCGGCCGGTAATTTGTAGAGGTTGTGGCAATTGGTGAGGCTCATGTTCTTGAGGGACTGCATCCTGCAGATGCTCGGAGGAAGCTCGAACAAGTCATCGCAGTGGTCAATCGTGAAATCCGACAGAGCGGGAAAGATTTGGGGCAAGTCCACCACAGATTGATCAAAGCATTTTTTGATCTTGCAGAGGATAAGGGATAGCTTTTTCAGACGTGTGAGTGGAACAGTGGAAGTTGATAATTGAGGGACAGAAACTTTTTCGAGCCAAAGACTCCTTAAGTTCGCAAAGCTCGAAAACTCAGGAAAATTGCGAAGAAACGCATTGGCTGAATGGTAATTGATTATTACCAATGCCCTAAGCTTTGGCATGTATTCGATGAAGGGAGGTAAAAAGTATTTTTCAGATGTGAAGTTGAGAATTAGAACTTCGGCCTTGGGAAACTCCATTTGGAACCAGTCCATTTCGTTCATTTCACCTACATTTCACAAGGTTGTAACATGAGTAATTTAGCAAAAAAATGCATATAGCCTCGTTCGTCTACATTAATGACGATAGCAATACCTGTATGAATAGAAACAATCCGAGCATTGAATGGCTTGTCTGAATGCCTCTCCCAGTCTTTGGGAAGCACCGTGTTTCTCTGTGGCATCAGTAATCTCTCGCGATCACTTACATTTCCACGGTTGCTCAGATACAGAGCAAGGTCCCTCAAAACATCATGCTGAGTAACAGCAACGTCATAGTAACTGGTGTACAGGTCTCCATCTCTGCAAGTAACAAGAATAGAGCTTTAACACACAGAAATAAACAAGATAATCGGCGTTCTGATTGTTTGATCCAGATTACAAGTTCACGGCAAGTTTGTTTAGTGTTGGACGAAATTTTGAATCAACAGATGCCAAAGTCATCAAAAAAGCAGTTTTTAGCCATAAATTATACCGCGCATTTTTCACAAGGGTGAGCAAATTCTTGTTGGCAAGCTCAACAAGAATGGCGAACGCTTCTTGCTCGTCGACGCCATGTAATTCAACCCACATGTTGATGAGGATGTCTAGGGGGATTTTTTTGTCCTCGGGAAAGGCTCCCAAGTCCAAGAAACATTCCCTGACCTTATCCGACAAGCAGTTCACGCTTATAGCCATTCGCTCGAGAAGGTGATTCTCATGAGATTCACAAATGGCTTCCCCACGAGACAACCTGGTCTTGGCACTAGCCCAGTACATCTCCGGCTGATCGTGCAACGAAGCTCCGATGACCTTCAGGGCTAACGGAAGGCCTTTACACTCGTTCACAATCTGAAACAAACAAAACTTTTAGTGATCAGAACTTGCGAAAGAGAATAATAAAAAATGGTAGATATTATGTAGTTGCAGGGATAATTCCAAATCAGAAATTACAAACAAAAAGAGCTTAAACGATAGTTCTACTCCCGGCTCTCTATCACAAGATGGAGACTTCGAACCCCACCTCAAATTAATAAA
Source organism: Antiaris toxicaria (assembly GCA_035233585.1). Classification (NCBI taxonomy): domain Eukaryota; kingdom Viridiplantae; phylum Streptophyta; class Magnoliopsida; order Rosales; family Moraceae; genus Antiaris; species Antiaris toxicaria. The sequence continues at coordinate 23,872,044 of CP141160.1, read as the reverse complement.
TAAAAAAGGTTAGATTTTATTTATGCTTTCTAATTACCTGTTTGACGAGATTCACGTTGGCGGTCGGAGGGAGGGATTTCTGTCCAAAAGCAGAGTGGCAAAACAGAGCGAGAGCTTCTTGTTCCCTCAACAGCTCGACTTCGTACGTCGAGTTGAGGACAGTCGGGAATTTGGAGCGAGAAACGACAAGCGTTTTGCAACCGGGAATTCTGAAGATGAGCCTCTCAAGCACCTGAAGCGACCACACGTCATCCAAAACGACCAGATTTCGGACGCTTGTCTGCCATGGACACTGGAGGTTCCATTCGGGAATAACGTAACTGAGCCCCAGATTATCGTTTCCCATCAGGAACCCCCAAATCCTCGACCTCAACTGCTCCACGTTCGGAGATTGCGACACCGTCAGGAATAAAATCCTGTCCTTGAAATGAGCTAACATAACAAAACAAAACAAAAAACAAACTGTTAATTTAGATTGTTTCATAGTTGAAAAACGAAAAACAAGACAACAAATATATGGAGAACACAATTTTGATTACCCGTTTTTTCTTCCTAGACAAGAATTTTTTGTTTAAGAATGTTTCTTTTGTTTTTTTTTTGGTATTTTTTGGTTACATACATTTAACCTCATCGTCTCTGCAAAGCTCTCTAGCGAGAGTGGTTTTCCCAGAGCCACCAATGCCAGAAATCCCGACGACGCGCAAATCGTTTCTCCCGATGACCATCTCCTTCACCTTCTTCTTGCCCAATTCCAGACCCAAATTTACCAAACTGCCATCGACGGTCATGGCCAGGTCGTCCTCCTCGGCCCTCCGCAGAGCCTCCTCCATCCAACCGTCCTGTCCGGCGACGCCGATTTTGAGGGAGCCGAGCCACTTCTCGATCCGGTCGTTGGAGCGGTCGAAGCTGTCTAAGAGGACGGCGGTGTCGACGCGGAGGTGGTGGACGTCGGCGAGGATGTGGGCCTGGAGTGGGCCCTGCATGAAGGCGGCGACGCGCTTCTCGAGGCGCTCGAGCTTGCGGGCGTACATGAGGTTCTTGTAGAAGTTCCAGCGGGCGGAGTTGAGAACCTTGCCGGCGAGTTCCTTGCCGTCAAGGAGGAGCTGGGAGAATTGGTCGATCTGGGTCTGCCGGAAGGGGGAAAGCTCGACGCCGGTGTACTTGATCTCGTGGATGATGGGGATGAGCTGCTCCAGGTGGGAGATGAGGTTGTCGGCGGTGGATTTGCAGAGGCAGGATTTCCGGGATATGTCCCATAGCTGCTTCAGGAGCTCCGTCGCGATCTCGCCGGTGAAGAAGTCCGTCACCGCCATCGTTTTATCTGGCTCTCTCTTCTACTGGTGGTGACTGGCGGGCGAAAAATGTCTTCTAGCTGGGAAAGGAGCACGTTTTTGGAAAGAAGGGATGGTTCCTGGTGGTCTCTTCGTGCGCACTGAAAATGTTGCATAATATGGGGTTTTGAAGCTCTGCCTCTAAGCTGACGTGGAACTGGGTCCTACAGATCAACGGTGTACATGAATGCTTCGCCGGGCCATTGATCGAAAAAAGAATGATTATATTACTTGATACACTGAATTTTATTTCATACCATCTATTATTTATCTAAATATAAAAATATTTTATTTAAATATTAATTATATAATTTAAGTTTAATATAATTATTATTTATTATTTTATTTATTTTATTATATATTTCCTTTCTTTCTTATTTTTTCTATTTATTTTTATTAATCAAGTTACATACTTAATAATTAAAAACAATTTAAATACTTTTTATTCAAATAAATATTTTGTTTAAATACAATATAAATATTTTTTATCAAAATACATATTATATTTACTACATATTATATTTACTGTAATATATTCAAATACAATATAAATACAATAATTATTCATACACCCCCTTAGATTTGTTTTGACTTTCTTATCTGAATTTAAAAATTCTCATTTAGGTCTCATTTGATTATCACATTACATTCATATTATGTTTTAATGCAATATAATTTTCATTCAAACCTAAAAATATTATAATTAAATATCAATAATATCATAATTTAAATCTAATACAATTACTATCCACTATTTTACTTTTTCTACTACTTTTACTAATCATATTGTAAACTTTATTTCTCTCTTCCTTTTTCTCTTTATGTTTACTAATCACATCATATACTTAATATTTAAATATAATTCAAATAATTTTTATCTAAACAAATATTTTATTTAAATGTAATGTAAATACTTTTCATCTAAATATATATTACATTCAATATATTATATTTAAATATAATATAAATACAATGTATTATTCAAACACTCTCTTATGTTTTAAATTTTAAATTTACCTCAATTAATCATTTTATTTTAGTAAATTTTCATAAAAAAAATAAAGAATTAGTCTCACTAAATCTATTATATTATAATTTCGTTAAAAACATGTATAAAAAAGCTATATAACTATATTTGCATGTTTTTAATTAAAATACTAACAAAAATAATTTAATATGAATAGTTGAGTGGGTAAAGTGTGAATTTTTAAAATTCAAGAGTAAAGTGAAACGATTTTAAATTTTAAGAGAAATAGATGCGACTAAAAAAAAATGAAAAAAAAAAAAAAGGTTTGGAGACATCATCAGATGCAAGCTGTATCAAAAGCGACTGGTATTAGATGATTGGTTGTTTTATTTGAGCATTGTGGTTGCTTTTGAAGAAAATGTCTTTGAAATCTCATGCTTGAGCATGTTACTGTGAATTATTTTTTTAAATATTATCTCGATGGACTTCAAAATTAATAAGTGGACCATATACATATATATATATATATATCACTCCCCAGAGTCGCGCACTCTAGGACGACGACTTCCTAGATAACTTCGACATTATTTTAATAAGTTTATCTTTTGACGAGGCAAAAAGCACTTTTTTCTTCAGGAAATAAGAAGGAAACTTCCTTCCCGGCTCAATAATTCGAGACAAAACCTGTATTAAAGTTGAAAATAATGTTATGGTAGTAGGATTTTCAAGCAAGGCTGCTTTATATTGTGGGCTGCACTCATCACTAAGCCAAGATTATCATATTTTTTTTTGTTTTTTTTGGTTGGAAAGATAATTCATGCTTGCTATTTGCTATTTGCTATTTTCTAATCGAAAAAACCCAATGAAAGAAATATGTTTTTGTTTGCAATTGTAGAGACACGTACGAGATACGCACTTTAAAGCTTACGTATGCTTCCATATTTTTGCATACATAAGCCATTACGTCAGGGTTCATATAAAATTACAAATCACAATAAGACATAAATAAATTTATATATATCTAACAAATTAATAAAAAAAAATATATCAACTTTATTTATTTTATTATATTTTAGTATTGAGATTAGATTTTATACTGATAACAACGAAGAGTTCAAATATTTTTATTTTTAAATTCAATATGCCTGTGTGTATATGTATTGGGCTAAGTTTATTGGGCTAAGCTTATGAACCTACTTCACACTATTCCCTCTCTAATCTAATGTTGTAAAAAGTTAGGATTTTAATATATGTCCTATTTATTCCGAGTCTTTGCTTAGACTACACTTGTCATTTTCACCTAATTTCCAGGGTCCACCTGATTTCTAATATGTGTGAAAAAATTTTTTTTTAAATCCCTCGCAGGGGAGTTCAATGCCTAATCCAGGAGGAGACAAGCAGGAAATAAAAAACAAAAACGAAAAAAAATTTTGGTATTAAAGAAAGCCACAAAGTCTTTATCAGAGAGACAAATTCGAAGAGCAAACAGCAATGTTCCAAGTGTGGAGATGAAACTGCCCCTAATACTGGGCTGTTCTGGTCGACGAAGAAAATGACGGTCCTCTCCTTCATGACTGCCAAAAGTCGAGATTAATTTAGTAGCCGACTCGCCTCTAAAATTATCAACAAGTTGTGCTAGTGGACAATAGATGTCATAATTTTAGTTCCTTCAATTCACCCTCAAATCGTGAAGTCTAATTCATGTTGTGATGCAAAAATAATACGTGAATGGACTTTGCGGTAAGGTCATTGTGCTCGTCCCCCTCGTGGAATACGAGGGTGGAGTACCCAAAACCTCTATTTCATTAAAGATAGTTTCAAAGTTTCACATTTATAGTTTCATTTGTATTGACTTTTCTTTACAAATAGAAACACCGTCAGTGAAGGTTATCTGACTATAAAAAAATATATAAAAAGATTAAAAGATATGTGATTTTCTCTTATAACCTTGTGGCGGGGTGAACAAAAAATCTAATCATCCAATAAACTTATCAATTTATCCAATCTGACCTTAATTGAATGGGTTGATTTACTATATTTAGTTATTTGAGTGGGTAAAAAAAATTTTCAACCCACCCAATCTAAAAAAGATTGGGTGAGTTAAAAAAATTCCAAAAATCCAACCAACCCACCAAATATTCACTTACATATTTTTTTTCTGTTTTACTAAATAATATTCACCTTTAAGTGTTCTTTACATTATTTGAATATATAAAATGCTTTACTTGATATTCAATATGGATGTAATTTTTGATAATTTTGTAAAAAATTCTATTAATTACTTTAATATATTTATATTTTTTTTGTGATTCTTATAACTTATATTTATAGTATATTGATTGTTAATGAGATTATTTTAGAATTTTTTTTTATGCAAAGTATCTGAGAGAATTTATTTGAAAACCGCTATGAGTTTAATTTTTTTCCCCTCTTGAATTTCATTTGTTATTGAATTTTTAGTATTATTTATTATTATTTTTTAATAAAATACATAACCCGTCAAACCTACCAAATCTAATTTGATTTTGATTAGGTGGGTTAATTTTTTACATTTGGTTGATTAAATAGGTAAAAAATATTTTTAACCTACCCAATGAAGATTTGGTGGGTTGAAAAATTATAAAAGTTCGACCAACCCATCTAATATTCACCTCTATAACCTTATCTTAAGATAAACCTCTAAAAATATTACATATTCTTTTTTCGTTTATTCTTTTTTCGTGATGTTATTATTCTCAATAATACATAATTAGAACATTTATTTCTATGTCTAACATCCTATCTCTCGTAACATACGGTGCCACACTTCTATAATTCTATCAATTGCCTCTTTCACATACAACCATAGTGAGAACTTTCAATGCTTCGGTAATGGGACACCCTAAGAAGGCAATTTTAGTTGAGATTTAGCCGTTAAGGTTTCAAAACACAGGCAAATATAGACCAAGAACATATTAGAATTCAGCATTGTACTAGGAGCCGAAAAGAATTTCCAATTTTTCTAACTTGGAGAAAAGGGCGAGCTCACTTCAGTCATCACAACTTCTTTACTGACAATTACTCCTTGGAGGAAACTGAACCAATAAAAATGACATTTTCTTTTGTCAATAAAAGCACAATAAAAATGATAATTGTGTGACGAAGGAATCACCAGTATTCGATTTACTCACATGGATAAAGCAGTCATTCAAAAAGATGCTTTGACTAGTATTTATATGTACGTACACATCTCTATCGACAAATACGTATATAAAGTTTCCTTTGTACATATATTTAAATTAAATTATATATAAATATAATGTAACTTTTTCTTAAATACAAAAGTATTTCATTCAAATATCAATTACATCATATTTTAAATTTAATATAATCACTATTTATTATTTTACTTTTTATATTACTTTTATTAATTACATCATATATTCTTTTTCTCTCTTTTTTTTTCTCTTTACTTTTACCTATCACATCACATATTTATTATTAAAATACAATTTAAATACTTTTCACCCAAACATATATTGCTTTTAAATGTAATGCTAATATTTTTATTTTAAACATAAATTACATTTAAACGCAATACAAATATAATACATTCACCAAATAGACCATAAATGTATTGACTTGGTATGTCTATGGGATCATAAAGGAATGTAGCACATTTCCCAATAAGATTTGTTCCTATAAATTTGACTGCTCATTAAGGAATAAAAGCTTGGATCGGAAAGATTAAAGAATTATGTTACACGCTAGTATGATCAGGGAGAACATTGCATTAGGACTGACTAGTTTTTTATCTATCAAAACGATTCATTTATCATAAAAATTCTTTGTAACTTCTACCAAAAAAGAAACAAGAAAAAAGGAAAAGGCCCTTTTTGAACTCAAATCTCAAAATTTAGCACTAGCCATGAAAGATATTTGGTTCAAGTGAGTAATTCTTCAACAGAGTTGACAAACGTAACATAAGCACGTTTCACGGGGAGAAAAAGAAGAAAGCAACTTCCGCAGCTTTTACACGTTCGGTTAAGTTGCAGGTTTCCCTAATGGCCTCGCGAGGCTATGTCTTTTTTCTATTGTTTATGTCCTTTTTTTTTTTTTAATTTAAAACCTTTTAAGATCTAAATTTTGACTAAACACTCATATAACAAGAGAATTAAAATCTTTTTTTAAAAATTAAAAATAATTAAAATAATAAAAATAAAAATAAAAATGATAAAAAATAAATAGATACACATTATAATAATCTATAAGTAAATTGAAATATACCCTTGTAGAAACTCTAAAATATCAGTTTATACTAACAATTTACTATCCGTTCAGATCATCATCTATTTTTCTTTTTTCTTTTTCCATTTTGTTTGTTTCCGCAAGACTTATCATGTTTAATAAGAGTATTACATTCACATTACATTATTTAAATACAATATAATTTTCAATTAAATATAAAAACATTCTATTCAAATACTAATTATATCACATTTTAAATCCAATATAATCACTATTTATTATTTTATGACTTTTATTAATCATATCATATATTATCTTTTTCTATTTCTTTTTTCTCTCTATTTTTACTCATTATATCACCTATTCATTATTAAAATACAATTTAAATATTTTTTACTTAAACATATATTACATTTAAATATAATATAAATATTTTTATTTTAAATATAAATTAAATTAAATATATTATATTTAAATATAATATAAATATAATATATTTATCAAATAAATAAATGGTACAACAACTTACCTGCGGACTTTGAAGCCGGCAAATGGGTTGATAGGACAAGGGAAGGAATGAGACAAATCAAATAATGAAACGACAAAGGCAGGCAGAGTTACACGTATGCGGGTATGTTAATGTGATTGTGAAAATAGAGAATATAACGCAGGACAGCAAAACAGCCACAGGTTTCTTGTGGCTAAAATCCGAAAGGATACTTTAACAAACCAGTCCTTAATTTGTATGATACTGTAGAAGATTCATTTAAATTACAAATTTAAACTCAAAAATTAAAGATATATTTAATTCATAAATCATACTTAAAGTTTTAAATTTAATTTTTTCTTTTTTTAAGTTTATAAAAATTAAAAGTAAATCAATCAATTTTTATAATAACAATATTAATATATTACAAATATTATAAAAATATTAATTTATTCAAAACTTAACCCATTTATCAAATATACCTAAATTTAAACTAAATTTTATATTTGATTTACTAGTCCGTTTCAAATTTTTTAATCCATAATTTATATAATGTTTTAGATTTAAAAACATCATTTACAAATCATCTCTTGTACTAATAAAAAAAATTTTATACTAACCACATAAAAAAAAAAAAAAAAACATAATTTTCAAAACAAATTCAAACCCAACTTTTATTATCCAAATACTTTTAGCTCAAGATGAAATTTTCTAATTCAAACTTAAGTATCAAACATAAAATTCATATTATGATGTAATTCATTTGAAACTTTGATTCAAATTTTTTAACTCGAACTCCTGATTCAAACAAACCCTTAGTTTTTAATCCTTCCATATTGTATGTTACAAAAAAAATATGCACAATTTGATGATGAGTAAAGAAACCTGCTTTCACAGAAATCGGAAACAGAGTTTCTAAATTTGTCTATGGAAGAAATCCTAAATCTGTACAAAACCAATACGTAATATAAGTTAAGCAGCAGAAATGAGGAAAAACGCCAGGAGATAAAAGTCCTGTATTACCACCATTCTTTCCTCTAATGCTTGTCCCTACACATCAAACTCCCACTTGGAAACACGGCCTCGACGACCTACTTGATCACCTAGGCCTATCTCCGAATCAAGTAGCTCGAGCTGTTTCTTAACCCATGGAGGATCATTTGGGCTCAGCCAGAGAACTTCACCAGTATCCCTGTGCTTGAAATCAGGGCTTCGACGATACATTTTATTTTTCCTGTTATCCCACCATTCATATGGGTTGCTGAAAAACACTTGCCACAAGTGCAGACGATTTCTATAATTCTCCAAAGCAGCCGCTCTACCTAAATTTGCCACAAGAGAAAATTTTAAGTAAAAATAAAATAAAAATAAACCAAGAGAAACTTTTCCATGCGCACAGAAAGAGCAAATAGTGAAATCAGTCCCATTGCAGTTATATAGCAATCACATATCATCCTTGAGAGAACTCCAGCCAACTCAAGCTTGACAAAAAATTAGGTTAAATTAATATGCATGCATATACCTCTTATGCGTGTCGTATGTTTTCACGTATTACTAAAGCGGACTGTTAAACAATGATAGTCTAATAATAATTTGAGCAGTGAATACAAGCAAAGTACCTTCATCGGATTGTCGTTCTTCATACTTTTGACACGTTGAACCACGTCTCTGTGTTACATAATTCAACTCCTTCACTAGTACCTAAGGAGCAAAAACTTGAACAATCATGTTTCAATAAATGAAAAGATTATATCTTCTGCAAAGATCAATGCAAGGTAAAATATACAGTAAATCTGCTGCGCAGCTAGCGATATACAAATACGAGTATGCTCATTCAAACGTATCAATGTTCTTTTGTGAGAATAACCCGGCAGATATAGAATGAGCAAGTTTGCAACAATAAAGACATAAAACAAGTAGTGGTACTAAAAGGAATCCTCTCAAACACTAAGCAATCACTGACCTTGTAGAATAATCTGAGGTTCCCATTTGGATCAGCCATTGTGGAAGTCAGAAGTGGACCTGAAACATAAATGAAGTCATTCTCTTTCAGATGATTGAAACACATTTTCGCCAACTCGTCCTGCATATGCAGCAATATCCTGCAAAATATCATATCGACGCATTAACATTACATCCTGTTAAGGCATGAACTTCTAGATAAGGACATCCACGAAAATGAGAATAAACTCCATTTTGAGTGCGCGGAGCTTACTTACTACGTGAGCTTTACTGATAATTGAGGGCGCCGGTTTTGGAATTAATACTAGAGTGTAAAACATAGAGTCTGAAAGTATGCGATGTGCGATTTCTCTTGTATATTCTTATTCATTGTACTGAAATTTTAAGGCGATTGAAAGCGTATATAGCCATAAATCTTGGGTGTGCTTGTTTGCTTGATTTTTTTAGACTTTATTGCTTTCAACAGTTTAAAAAAAAAAAATGAGGGCGTCCACTCAAAAGTCGAATCACTCAAACGGAAACATTCTCAAAACAAGTTTATTTTTTAACATAGATTTTGAATGAGCTAAACATTGAACAAAAAACACAACAAAAAAAAGATTGAATCAAAAGAGAAACCTACGAAAAGAGACTAAATTCTCATTCTCTAAAAGTTTTAATCCCCTAATTCCACTGATAAATAGAAAGTAATTTTATTTGAGAACTTACTTAAAGGAGCCTCTTGATCGATGGGAAGGACTGACGCTGAGAATGGTGTAAGCGCGAAGGTAATCGTTGGTACGAGGGCCTAGCGCGATGAGGGGCTGAACGACGGTGCCGATAAAACTGGCGGAGTTGAAAAGGCGAGGCTGCCATCTGATGGTGGTCGGACGCTGGAACTTGAGGGCGTGCCTGTAGACTGCGCTACTGCCTTCGGTTTCGTCGAGCAAGGAGGTCCGAGGCCTAGGGCTTGCGGCGGCTTCGGCGGCCGGAGACGAAGAGAAGGGGACGGACCTTTGCTGTGATGCAAGCGAAGGAATCGGAATCTTGGTCTTAGCAAGAAGACGAATGGCCTTCATGTGTTTTCAGGCGACGGGAGGAGTAAATTCAGGCGACGGCCTGGTTCCGTTGCAGATCTCCTAGTGGTGCCGATTGGACAGAGCCCCGCTTGGATGTGCAATCGCGATCGCGATCTGTCATGGCGATAACGACTTTGGTAGCTTCGTCTTTTATAGTCGCACGTTTCTCCATGCACGATCTCTTCCCAGACGACAGTCCCTCGACGGCGGCCGTGGCTGAGATTTAGAAATAGGAATTTGGTTTTCGAATTTAGGGTTAGGATTTTCAGATTTGGGATTAGGAGGGTGTTTGAGGGAGTTTTGTGGATGTATTTTTAAAGATGTAAGTTTTAAAAATTAAATATAGTTTTAGAAATTATACTTGAGGGAGCTGTTTTTAGAAAAAAAATTATTATAGAAATTAGTGTATAAAAAATTTAAAATATGTGGTAAAATATAAATACCTGATATTACGTTTGGGTCGGGGGACTCACAATGTATCTCGTGAGCACATCACCTATGAAGGTGAAGAGGATTGAAACGAAAGTTGAGGAAAGCGCAACAAGTATACGTTAGGAATTCAAAAAGTGATGTTTCGAAAGCGAATTATATTTATATTGTGTTTAAGGTCTCTTTTGGTGAACGCATTGTATTTACATTGCGTTTGAATGTAATGCATTAAATGCAATTTGTATTTAGAAGAAAAGTATTAGCATTGCATTTGAATATAATGTATGTTTGGAGAAAAAGTATTTGAATTGTATTTTAATAATAAATATATGATGTGATGGGTAAAAGTAGAGAGAAAAAAATGAGAGAGGGAATATATGATGTAATTAATAAAAGTAATAGAAAAAGTGAAATAATAAATAATGATTGTGTTAGGTTTAAAATGTGATGTGATTGATATTTGAATGAAATATTTTTGTATTTGAGGGAAAATTGCATTGTATTTAAATGTAATGCAAAAAAAAAACTTGTTCCAAACGTCTACTAAATATAATTTATATTTTAATAAAAAAATATTTTAATTACATTTAAATATAATATATGTTTGGATGAAAAATTTTTGAATTATATTATATACGATGTGATTGATAAAAATATATGATATGATTAATAAAAATAATAAAAAATAAAATAATTAATAATAATTATATTATATTTAAATGATGATGTTATTGGTATTTAAATAAAATATTTATGTATTTAAATAGATATTGTATTAGGTTTAAATATAATGTAAATATAATACAATAAACAAATATAGGCTTAAAATAATATTTTATTTGTTTTATATATTTATTTTTACAAAACAAACCTTTTTAAATTTTTATATCTTATACTAAAAATTTTTTATTTTCAAAAAATTAAAAAGAAGTTTTTTTAATAGAATTCTTTTACTTTATTTAAATAACTTTTTATTTAAAAAAATTCTAATAATCTTGTGTGTTTGAAAAATAAAAATTTTCTATTTTTTAAAAATAAATATCTCATCTAAATAAAAATCAAATATGCTATTATTTTCTTTTTGATGCAAAAGTTATGTCATTTGCCCAAATTGTTTTTGAAAACATGACGGTGGCGTTTGTTTTTGTTCTCGAGAATAATTTTTCATTTTTAAAAACACAGAGAATGAAAACGATTCCAAAATAGCGTTTGTTTATTCAACGTTTTCAAAATCATTTCGAAAACATCGGTAGCGTTTGGTATTGTTTTTGAAATCTGTTATGTTTTCAAATTCTCTGAATTTGATATCGTTTTGAAAATAATTCTGAGAACGTTTCTGAAATTGTGTTTGGTTTTATTTTCTGAGTGTATGTTTTGAGAAATAAAAAAGTGAAACTGTGTTTGATTATATTTTTGAAAAGCAGTCATTTTATAAGTATTCTATAAAAACATATTTATGTTTGATTTAAAAAAAATATTATGAATACCAAAAATTAAAAATTAATAAAAGTTTTTAATTGAAAATTGAATTAAAAATTAATAATCATAATATTTAAGTAATTACTATATCAATTAAATCTTAATTAACCATAATAATTAAATCAGAAAAATGGGAGAAATGGAAAAAATGAAATAAGAGAAAACGACTTTTAGTCGTTTTCAATTTTACGTTGGGAGCAAAGGAGATTTTGGATTTGTTTTGAAATCTGTTTTCAAAAACAATACAAACCAAACACAATTTCACAACGATTTTGAAATCGATTTCCTAGGGAATCGTGAAATCTGTTTTGGAAACAAAACCAAACACGCACTATATCTTGCAATAAAATCTAGCACAAAAATGACATTCAAGGGCTTCAACAGGATGCAAAAAAAAAAAAAAAAACTATATAAAAAGATAAAATATGCAATTAAACACTAACTTTAAGATCTATAATTATTTTTTGTTAAGGGGTATTTGGATAATATATTGTATTCGTAATAAATTTGCAATATGTGTTTAAATGAAAAATATTTGTATTGGATTCAAATACAATGTTTATTTGGATAAAAAAATATTTGAATTGTATTATATGTGATATGATTGATAAAAATAGAGAGAAAAAAAGGAGAAGGAAAGAGAATATATGATGTTATTAGCAAAAGTAGTAAAAAAAATAAAATAGTGAATAATTATTGTATTAAATTTAAATTATGATGTGATTGATATTTCAATAAAATACTTTTATGTTTAGATAAAAATTATATTACATTTAAACATAATACAAACTTAATATTTTTACCAAACGTCCCTTAAAAATATTTAATTCTCTAAAAAATCTTATTTGTTTCTCTCATGCAACTAAAAGGGCATTTTATAAAGAGTAAATACAAAGATAATAATCTTAATAATAATTTTATACCTAATTTTATCATAAATTAAAATAAAATAAAAGGTTTAAACTTCTTATCTCCAACTTATAAAAAAACGTAAAGATGAAAAAATAATGAAGAGAAAGTGACTATATATATACTTTTGGTAGCATTCATATATATATATGTATATTTATTTTCTTTGTGTTTCCTTCTTCGTTGTCGTTTTGAGTTCACCGTCGTTTCCTATTTATTTCAAATTTTTAGGAAGCGAATAGCAGTTCAGGAAAAAAAAAAAAAAAAAAAGAGCCGAATAGCCAATAAAACATCTCCACGTAATAATTTGTTTCAAGGCCATCATCAATTGGTTTGGCCTGTTAGTAAAATACACCGAATTTTTAAATCCATTTTCTCTGCGCCAAACGTCGGCGGGAACTCGTCGGGAAAAAAAAAAAAAAAAACACTCTTCACTCCACTCCGGCCCTTTAGAGTGCGATAATTTCTTGTTTTTCGTCTCGCGATCTGGTTTTCCGAGCCTTCAGAAAAAGCAAACTAGGGCAGACCCAAAAAAAAAAAAAAAAACCATTGTTGGCTCTGATCTTTAGTACGCAGATATCAGATCAGAGGATCTAAAACCCTAACCCACATTTTCTTCTCGAAAACATTTCGGACTTGAATTCGAACTTTCAGAGCCTCCCGATCAGGAAATCGGCAGTACTTTTCCGAGAAAGCCTTAATTTTATCAATTTCTCTTTTTTATTGTTTTTCGTAATTTTGGTTAATTTTTGAGTTCATTGGAAACAGGGCCTCAATTTGAAACATTTACCGCCTCATCCCGTTAATTCTCTCCATGGGAAAACCTCTTTTCTACGGTATTGTTTTCTCGTATTTTTCCTTTTTCGGGTTTGTTGATTAAGATTGAAATTATGTTGTCCTTGTTGTTAATTTTTTAATTTTTATCTTTAAAATCAGATGCAGGGAAAGTTGAGGTTTCTCAAAGCTTTATCAATAAGATCTATGGAGTCTTCTCTGATGGCATTCATTTTGCAGCACCAGTTTCCTCTTTGAGAACAAATGAAGTCGAAGTGGTAATGCCCAATACTAACTTATTCTTGTTGTATATTGTTTTGTCAATTTTATGCAAACCAATTTGTTAAAATTCTTTTGAAAGGTGCGAGCTGTACTTGAAATGTTACAAGGATTTTCGAGCTCCTTGTTTTTTTGGGATGACCATGGGAAGCGTTTTCGTGCCAAAACGGGGATTTATGTCTCTCACCTCTCTCAGACAAGCTTTAACGCCGTTGTTAATCAGTATATGTATGCCGCTACGTGTTTACAGCTAGTAGATATTTTAGTTACTAAGGTTGAGAAATGGATGAGATCGCCTCCACCTACTCTCAGGGCATTTGCTTGCTCTGCCTCTGCTTGGCTTCGGGTATGTATTTGAGAGGAATATGCTAACTGCATTCATAAGTAGCGTGAGATTTGGTCCGCTCATTGCTTTTGACCCGGGTGGATCGTACTACAGGTTGTGGGGTCTACATGAGTCAATGGTTTGGATCTTGCACTTGCTCTACTCATGAGTGCAATTAGCATTTCTTATAAATTTGAATGTTGAATCATTAAACTGAAAGTAAGATTGCTCTAAATTTTAATCTCTTTTTTTTCGCCCTATTTGTCACTTGTTTTTTGTTCCAGAGATTACGTGATATTGCTCTAAAGGAACAAAAGAAGATGAGCAATGCTGGCAAAGGATCTACTCCTACCTTGTTGAGATTGACAAATTCGTTACCTAGGTTTGTTTACTATATCTTTGTAGCTCTATCTTAATTAAGTTTATGGCACTTCTTCTAATATTCTTAAGCATGGTTATGGGAACTGGTATATAAAGTATCGGATTTGTAGGAATTAATTAGGCTCTTCTAGGATTTTTGTAAACAAATCCGGAATATTCTGCCAGATTTGGTAATTTGCTATTCCTAGTTTTTAGCAGAGGAAATTACTGATTTTGTACGCCATTAGTTGCTGATTTTGTGGGCATTCCTCTACTATTTATTTCTGTATTCAGTTCTCTGTTTCAAGGAGAATTATTATTTTTCTCTCTTCTCTAAACCTTCACAAAGAATAATAAGGTTGTTCAAGTTTGAATTGATGTTTTTCCTCCATAGTTGTTTTTTTTTATGTAATTTTTTATCAGCCTCAAAAATTAATTCAATAAGCTTCAGAAGCTAGTCATTTTGTTTTTGTTAGAAAACTTTCTAGCAAGGTTTTCTATTGTTGTTTGATATTGTTTTCGGTGTATTGAGCCTTTATGTATTTATTTATTTATTTATTTTTCGGAAAGGATAAGATGTCACTGCCTCCAATACTGATATCGCATCTATGGATAATGTCTGTTGATTCATTATTGTCATGCAGATTGCTGATGACTGTTTATTGATATTAGTCTTTGCTCAGGTGCTGAATATCTATTACAAGCAGTGCACGGTGCCATTCCTCAATCATATTTTGACACTAATTCTACCATTCCAGCTGCTGATGTGGCAGTGCATATCCTTGACTATCTATACAAGAAGCTAGATGAAGTGTGTCTTGTGCAAGGTGGTGAGGTTGTGACTATTATCACGGCATGTTGTCATGGTTTACAGTTAGTTACTTGCAGAACAAAATTTTAACCTTGTAATAATTTCAGGAGCAAGAATACCAAATGATCCTTCACATGTTTATTGGGAGTTTGCTGCCTTATATTGAAGGTCTTGATTCATGGCTTTTTGAAGGCACACTTGATGATCCTTTTGAGGAGGTAATTTTGATGATCCTCTTGATTCATGTGCCATATGTTTTTCATCTATATAGATGGTATTGAACTATAGATTTTATTTCTTACACGTATACTTAAGTTGTTTTTCACTTTTTCTACACTGAGATATGCTTTTTTCCCTCCAAATACTTTGCTGATCATGTAACAGTTATTTGCAGATGTTTTTTTATGCCAATAGAATGACTTCTATTGACGAGGCTGACTTCTGGGAGAAAAGCTACCTATTTAGAGAAACACAGTTTCGAAAGTTAGATTTTGAGCCTTCCTCCCTATTCGAGAAGAAGGAAGTTGGCCAAAGGAAATCCATCTCGGTGTCTAGCTCCAAAGGGGAGGAACGGAGCAATGGTCCTTTGTTTATCAGAGATATAGCTAAGGCAATTGTTTCTGCTGGAAAATCATTGCAGTTGATTCGGCATATTCCAATGACCTCCTCAGCAATAAATGGCAGAGAAAATGTTTTTGACGTTGATGGTTATGGAAAATCAAAAGATGGTTTTCATCATGGTCAAAGCATTGCAGGTTTAACATTGTCAGAAGTTTTTTGTGTGTCGTTAACTGGTCTTATAGGTCATGGTGATCATATCTTCCGATATCTTAGCCAAGAGGACTGGTCTAAAACCAAGATTGATCAGTTGCTTGTATTTTGTTCGAACAAGGAAAAAGTTGGAAGTAATCAAAGTGCGCTTTTGCCTATGACTTGCTCAGAAAAAATTTGGTACCAATTTTTGATTGATACACTCTTGGAGAAAGGATTGATTAATATTACATCTGCATTTAAAAGTGGAAAGAATCTAGCTGACACAAGTGAAGAGAAAATGACCTCAGGTGATGCAAATAGACCGCCGCTTTTGAGATCCTTCTGTCCTGAAAATCCAGTTATTACCGTATGCCAGGAGACTCTTTCCAAGAACAAGAATTCCTGGAAAGTACTAAATTTATCCAGAAATTTCTATCTGCCCCCTCTAAATGACAAGGATTTAAGAAAGGCTATATTTGGCGAAGAGTTTGGCACATTTTCTTCAGTGGAAGGAACAAACTACACTTTTGGTTTCAGATTTAGTGAATCAGAATATCTTCGTTCACATGATGACTCTAAGATGTTAGAAATGCTGTTTCCTTTTCCTACTGTTCTTCCTTCTATTCAGGTTTTTTTTCTCCACTAGTTCTATGAGCATTTCTTTTTATTATTTTTATTGATTGCTTTTGTGGATTTCATTGGAGGGTTTTTAAGAAATTCTTATGTCTTTGAAATAGGATAATTGTTGTCTGTCAGAACTCTTGCCTTTCCAGAAAAATAGCACCCTTCCATCAAGAGTTCTCGGCTGGATTCAGAATTTTGAGCCCAAAAATAATATACTTCCCGTTGTAATAATGCAAGAGTGCCTTACAGTTTATATCAAAAAGCAGGTAAAGGGTGCCATCAAGCTAGAGTTTGGCATCTTTTTCAATATTCTTTTTTTTTCCCCCTTGCAGGCACCTTTTGTTGTTAAGCATGCTGTTCACATATCTTAAAATTGACTTCTGTCCTAGGTCGATTACATTGGCAGGCATATCTTGACAAAACTAATGGATGACTGGAAATTAATGGATGAGCTTGCAGTGTTACGTGCCATTTATTTGTTAGGATCAGGTATCTTGTAATTTGAATGTCTAATATCTTTGTTTATTGTAGGACATTAATTTCCCATTAACATGTTCCTTGCTCTTTGTAGGTGATCTGCTACAGCACTTTTTAACTGTGATTTTTAACAAGCTGGATAAAGGAGAGACATGGGATGATGATTTTGAGTTAAACACAATATTACAGGTGCAGTGACATATTCTAAAAATCCATTGTGTGCCGTCTGGTATAGGTTCCTTTGAGTTGTTCTTTATTATTTATTCTAAAAGTTTAAGGTGGGGTTGGGGATTTACATGGGATGAATTTTTACAAGAGCAAGCATCTTTTTGATAAGTTTTGTAGCATTTTTCTTTTCTTACATGAATGTTGAATTGTTGCCCTTCAGGGATGCTATCTTAGAGAACTGAAACAATGGCAATAAATTCTTGACACAACGAAGATCAATCTTATCATAAAAAGTGTTTGCTGTTGTATGTTACTGTATTAATTGTTTTAGACCATGCTTCCATGTCGACAGTAGGATTTTTTATTTTTATTTTTAACTGTTCTGCCCTTAAGTTTCCTTTGCTCTTTGTAATGTAATTGGAGTATTTGCCCTTTAGGGATGCTATCTTAGAGAACTGAAACAATAGCAATAAATTCTTGACACGACGATGTTGTATGTTATTGTATTAAATGTTTTAGACCATGCTTCGATGCCGAGAGATTTTTTTTTTCTTTTTAAATGTTCTGCGTTTAAGTTTCCTTTGCTCTTTGTAATTGAAATATCTATACTTTTTGCTGCAGGAATCTATAAGAAATTCTGCTGATAGTGTGCTACTAAGTGCTCCAGATTCATTAATTGTGTCCCTTACCAAAAATCAGGGTTCAATTGGCACTGAGCTATTGAGTTCGGCTACCATTCCAACAACTCCTCATGGAACTCGCGCACAAATCTTCGGAATTGATGGCCTCGATTTACTAAAGTTTACCTACAAGGTCTGTATATTTTAGTCACTCTCTTTTGCATAGTCCGTTCATATTTTTTAAATGTTTGTGGGTTTTGATTGCAACAGGTCTCGTGGCCACTTGAACTCATTGCTAATACTGAGGCAATTAAGAAGTATAACCAGGTAGTTTTTCTCACATATAGTTCTAGGTATATGAATTTGGTATCTAATTTCATTTCATCCATAACGTTCTTAATGCAATATAGGTGATGGGTTTCTTATTAAAGGTCAAGCGTGCAAAATTTCTACTTGATAAAGCTCGGAGGTGGATGTGGAAGGTTAAGTTTAATTTGTTTTCTTTCTTGCAGAGTTGTCCAGGCATATAAGTACACGAATTTTCGCCCCCCTCTTCTTGTCAAAAATATGGCATGCAACTATTTTAACGATTTGATATAAGGAGTAATTATGGTTGGATTTTTCCCTTCACTAAAGTGCGGATGTTGTATGATATGATTTTTGTTCTGTTTTATTTTTCTAATGATATTTTCATTTTTACTTGCAGGGTAGAGGTACTGCAACAAATTACTACAAGCGTCACTGGTTGGTGGAACAAAAACTTCTCCATTTTGTTGATGCTTTTCACCAATATGTGATGGATAGGGTAAGCCCACGTTTGGTACACTTTTTTTCTGCATTGTATTTAAATGCAATGCAATTTTTCCCCCAAATATAAAAGCATTTCATTCAAATATTAATCATATCACATTTTAAATCTAATATAATCACTATTCATTATTTCACTTTTTCTATTATTTTTATTAATTACATCATATATTCTCTCTCTCTCTTTTTTTCTCTCTACTTTTATCTATCACATCACATATTTATTATTAAAATACAATTCAAATACTTTTTACCCAAACACCCATTGCATTCAAATGCAATGCTAATACTTTTCCTCCAAACACAAATTGCATTCAATACATTGCATTCAAACGCAATACAAATACAATGCATTCACTAAACGGGGCATAAGACTTTGCATCTAGGAAATCAATTTCAAAACTTGGATTCTCTTTGCAACTTATTGCCTGTGGGAATGTAATAATAGAATACCGCATTTTAAGAGCATAAAATTCCTTTCAGCCTATTGTGATTTTTGCTCATAATGTTTTGGTGTATGTGTAGATGCTGTTAAATGATGAAATGATAAGATTTATGACTAGTATTTGGTTAGCAGGTATATCACAGTGCATGGCAGGAACTCTGTGAGTGTATGGCAGCCGCTCGTTCGTTGGATGAGGTTATAGAAGTTCATGAGTCCTACTTGTTGTCAATTCAGCGGCAGTGTTTTGTAGTCCCAGATAAGCTGGTGGGTCTCTCTCTCTCTCTCCCTCTCTCTCACACACACACAATTTAACATGGATCTTATATTGGTTGTGACCCTTCAGTGGAAAAGCTCAGTAGACTTTATTGTTCTCTTTTTCATACAGTGGGCTCTCATTGCTAGCAGAATCAAAAGCATCCTTGGATTAGCAATAGACTTCTATACAGTACAGCAGACTCTTAGTGGTGGAGCAGCTTCAGCAATTAAGGCCAAATGCGAAATGGAAATTGATCGAATTGAGAAACAGTTTGATGATTGCATCGCTTTCCTCCTAAGAGTAATCTGACCTTCCAACTATTCTTGTTTCCCCACTGTTCAAGCTGCAACTTCAAAAGTTTGCATCTCACTTTTCGTGTGCTATGCAGGTCCTCTCATTCAAGCTTAACGTGGGTAACTTTCCTCATTTGGCAGATTTGGTCATGAGAATCAACTATAATTACTTCTACATGTCTGATAGTGGGAACCTGATGACTGTTCCAAACTCTGAAAATGCTGCATCAAGAGCGCGAAAAGCATTTGTTGGTAGAACAGACTAATTGGTGCTTGGATTTTTCTTTTCTAGTCTATTACAGGAATTCAGCGGTACTTCTCAGTGATTCTGAAGAGCACATCACTCTCAAGAAGATTACATGAACTTGAAGTCAAAAAACGATTTGTCTGTGGCCACCTTCTGACGTTCATTTTGCTGCTAGGATGAAGTTCATGTGCTCGTAGCTTTATGGTAGACTCCAACCCGCAGTCCTGCACCAAAATCCTTCCTTGCAAATTGCAATGCATGGATGACTTGGGAATGTTATTGCCGATGTTTTGAAGCTCAAATTTTAATCGGAAGCAAATGGCCAAATGCTTCTTCTCCATGGAAACATGGGATGTCGTGCTAAGAAACTTTCGAAGTTAGAATGAAAAAGCGGTCGAAATTCTTGTGAAATCTGCTTCTGCTCAGCGAGTTTGCTGTAATTTTTTATGTAGTTGTGTACGAAGAAAATTAGGTCTAAAGAAATTAAATAAGAAAAAAGCAAAGTAATAGGGGAGAAAAAGAACATAAAGAAAAGAGAGAGAAGGGAACACTGAGATTTTTAGCATGGATACGTGTTGTCTATGTATTAAAAGTATCTTAGATATAATATTAAATTAATATATTAATGGTAAATTTTAATATTTGAATAAAAAAAGTGTTTTTTAATGTAATGTTATTTTTTATGTTAAATTTCTTATATGTTAAATTTTGTGGCAAAGTTGTCATATAATATAAGTGATGTCAAATTTTACATTTAATTTTTATTAGTTGTTGTCTTATATAATTATTATTATAATTTTTTTTCATTTATTTACATACAAAAAGTTTATTTTTATAACTTTCAAAACACAATAATGATAATAAAAAAGAGAAATAGTATAATGTATTAAAATATAAAGATAATATTATTTTTCATATTATTTTGTAATAAATATATCACTGACATGTATAAATGTATTAGAGATGGTTTAAGAACAAAAAAAGTATTTACTAATAAAGATAATAAAAAATAGAAATAGCATTGTACATTGAAATATAAAGATAATGTTATTTTTCATATTATTTTGTAACAAATATAATATTGATATATACAAATGTATTGGAAATGGTCTAAGAATAAAAAAAGTATTCACAATTAAAGAGTACTATGAGTGAGTTCCTGTATAAATACAAGTTTACAAGTACAAAATCAGGTAAAAAGGGAGAAGAAGAATACAAAAAAATAGAAGCGAATAGAACATAGATTTGAAATATAGATTTGAAATGTGGATGTATCTATATCCAATCACTAGGAACAAAAGAAGTATTCACTAATTAAGAGTATTATAAATGAGTTTCTATATAAATACAAGTTTACATGCACAAAATTAGGTAAATTGTCTAATACAAATAAATCTACTAAAATCAAGACATATTCTAAAGTATAATAAATACAAATAACTTAAAAATTCCTATAAAGATAATTACATAAAAGATTATAACTTAACTCTCCTAATATATTCTGTAAGATGGAGCTCTAATATAAGATACAATCTTGGACTATTAATAAAAAAAACTTGAATAAATATTTTTTTCTTTCTTTTTCTTAATTAATAGAAAAATAATATAATAAAATATGGATAGAAATCATTAGAAGATGAAAGAGAAGAAAGATGACACTTGGGTATGAAGATGACATCGTTAAGGAGAACGGCGTATAGGCGTTAGGATGGCAAATGTCAGAAGTGGAGAAACAAGGAGCAAGGTGCATAGGTGTTGGGATGACAATTATCAGAACATGACACAATGGCATGGAAACGACAATCGTCAAAAAAAGTAAAGGGCACAATGTGCAAGGAGGATTAAATGATCATGGACTCATTAAAGTATAATCGTAATAATATGGGGGACTTTTTTTTTTTTTTTTTTGAATGATGTACGTGAGATGAAGAAGGGTGGAGGGTGGTGGATGGGGAATTAGTTGAAAGGAGCAGGGATTATGGGTTATGTGATGATGTTTGTGTGGAAGAAATGAGAAGAAGAAGAGTAGGGGTGATTTTTTTTGTTGGGGGGGGGGGGGGGGGGGGGGGGGGTGGGTGTGGTTGTTGAGGAGGAGGGGGTGTAGGATCTTAGGCTCTATACCATAAAAAAAAATTAAATAAGAAAAATTAAAGTAAAATAGGAGAATTAGAATACAAAGAAAGAGAATGGATAAGATCTTGAGATTTTTAACATAAATGTATTTATATCCACCAATTAAGAACAAAAAATATATACATATATATTCATTAGTAAGGAGTACTATAAGAAGTTCATATATATTTTACAAGTTCAAAATCAGAAAATTTTTCCAATACAAACAAATATACTAAAATCAAGACAAATTGTAAATTACAATAAATATAAATAAATCAAAAGTTCCTAATAAAGGTAATTACATGCAAAATTATAATTTACCCTAATACTAATACTAACTTTTCTAATATGCCTCATAAGATAGAGCTCCAATATGAAATCCAATCTTGAACTATAATAAAAGAAATTTGAATAAATAATTTTTTTTCCTTTCTCTTTTTAATCAACAGAAAAATAAAATAATAAAATATGGATGAAAATCATCGGAAGAAGAGGGAAAAAGACGGATGGTTTTTTCTTTTTTCTTTCATAATCTATAGAAAAATAAAATAGTAAAATATAAACAAGAATAATCAGAAATGGAGGGAGAAGACAAATGACACTTAAGTGTAAAGATGAAAACTATTAAGGAGAAAGGCACATGAGTGATGCGACGGCAAATATTAGAAGTGGAAGGAG
This sequence comes from Antiaris toxicaria, assembly GCA_035233585.1. Classification (NCBI taxonomy): domain Eukaryota; kingdom Viridiplantae; phylum Streptophyta; class Magnoliopsida; order Rosales; family Moraceae; genus Antiaris; species Antiaris toxicaria. The sequence continues at coordinate 23,849,163 of CP141160.1, read as the reverse complement.
AATAAACAAAGTGCATGGACAGTGAGATGGCAATCCTTAGAATAAGATGCAACAGCACACGGATGGTGATCATAAAAAAATAAAATAAAATGGCACAATGCACAAAGAGGAAGGATATGGACTTATTAGAGTATAAATACAATAATATAATATTAAAAAAATAAAACAAAAGGATGATATTTTCTTTTTATTGTGTGTGTATGTGGGCGTGTGTGGTTTTTTTTTTTTTTTTTTTTTGAATGATGTGTAGGAGATGAAGAAGATGGAGGGTGGAGGGTTGGGAATTACGTGAGAGGGGTGAGGATTATAGGCTATGTGATGTTGTTTGTGTGAGAGAGATGACTAGAAGAAGAGAAGGGGTGATTTTGATAGTCGTGAGGGGGAGAAGGTTGGGTTCTAGGATCTTAAACTCTAATATCATAAAGAAATTAAATAAGAAAAAAAAATAAAGTAAAAAGGGAGAAGAAGAATATAAAGAAAGAGAAGAGAAGAGAATATTGAGATTTTTAACGTAGATATATCTTTATTCACAAATTAAGAATAAAAAAAGTATTTATTAATAAAAAGTACTATAAATCAACTCTCTTATAAATATAAAATCAAGTAGGTTATCTAATACGAACAAATTTATTAAAATCAATATATATTCTAAATTAGAATAAATACAAATAAATCAAAAGTTGCTAATTAAAAACAATGCATACAAAATTACAACATTCTGTAATGCTACTGCTAACTTTCCTAGTGAGGTCCAGCCCCAAACTTGTTTCCCGAGCTAGCAGACCTAGCAGGTGTTTTAGCTAGTCGTTTGCTAGCATATGTAATGTGGACTATAGAAGTAAACATGCAACTAATTAGTCATCAAATGCGATTATAACCTTGTCTGGCTCTAGTCAAATGTCATGACTCATGTCAATTAAACTGTACAATTCTATTCGTTTTCTTTTAAAATTCGAGCAAAAAGATAAAAAGCAAAATAAGAGAATAATAATAATAACAATAATAATAATAAAACTATCAGTCAAAACGTAACTGTATCCGATAAATACATGAACATCAAATTGAAAAATATCATGTTACCTCCACAAAAAAAAAAAAAAAGCATTAGGTAAACGGAATGCATTAACATGCACTTAATATTTTTCTTATTTAAAAAATTAGGATTTAGAGCCTCCCAAAAGTTCTATGTTGTAATTCTTAAAAAAGGTTGTGATATACATTTAAAAAAAGAAAAGTACTGATTTTTTTTTTTTTTTGCATGTTTACTCATTGTATTTATAGTGCAGTTACAAAACTGAAAAAATTATTTTCAAAATAAATAAATATGACAATTTGATATTTCAACCTCTGTGATCGCCAAATGCAATAAATACAAAGTTACTTTTTAAAAAATAATTGCTGGATGATTTTTTTTTTTTAAATGAATAGAGACAATTATAATAGTTGAAATATTAATTGGATCTAGTTTTACTGATTAATTGGTAAATCGTTTATTAATAGTGACTTAACACTTACTTGATAGCGATTGACCTGTGATCATTTAAAAAAAAAATATTTTTCTAATTAACAAAACGTAAAGTACTTATTAGAATAAAACTTAAAAATATTATTTTTAGATGTAACATCAATTGCAATTCAATTGCGAAAATCAAACAATACAATTACTTATTAAACAATATAATTATAATTTTATTGAACTTTGTAAGACATAATCAAAGTAGGTTGCAGACAAAAAAACTCTCTTGAAAGTTCTTACTTCAAGTAAGATGTCTCATTTTATCTTTATTTTCATCATTTAAAATGAAGATATTTAATTACGATAAGTTAAAATAATAGAGAAAGCCCCTTATATAGTTGGGGCAAGACCTAATTTTTAATAAGCTGTTGACGCGGGACATATTCAAAGTATCAGAGGAGAAAGCCACTATAATTTTAAATCAATATTACATGTCTAAAATATTTTTTAGAGTTAAGCTGCAAGTAAATGTTCTTGACACAAATCAAGCTTCTTTTAGGGTCCTTCCAACAAATAGACTCCTCCTCAAGCTTGTCTATTTAACATTTGCAAGCGTCAATGGCTCCATTTTGGAAATCTTCTTAAAACAATTTGACGATTTACTTGTTAAGAATACATACTTTTTGATGCAATGCTTCTTTCAGTCAGACAGATATTTCTTCTATTTAATTGCATGCATTGAGTCTTTTGCAATTGTTGGTGTAAAAGTCAATCTCTCCTTTTGCTTAGCTTGTTTAATTGTACGACAACATGTATATATTTGTTTAGAAGCTCCATTTCACACCTTTTTCACACCCTTTCTAAAAAGAATTAGCTAAAATTTTCAATTTAAACAATTACTTTTTTATACATTTTTTATTCTAACAAGTTGGGTTTCAAAAATGATCAAACCCCAATCAACCCGACTAATTTTCACCCCTACTTGAAATATGTTTTTAAAATAATTATCAAATACATAATTTTTTTTAAATTATATTAATTGGTAGGGGTGAATATCAGTTGGTCACTGATCACATTTCTCAGTTCAGTGGCCAACCACAGCAAAAAAAATTTCCGGGGATTTGAAAACGACACCGCCCGTTGAAAATGGATGAACCATCTGATCACCAATTGAAAATGCTCGGTTTTTTCAGTCGGCGTGTCTCGATTCCGGCAAAGAAGAAGACAGGTGGCTACAGGGCATCACTTGATATTGCAAAACATGGCGGTGGCTTCTCATAGAGTAAGAGGGAGGAGGAGGCATACACGGTACATGTATTAACAGCATCATTCCACTTAAGTGAATAACAAATTAAAAAAGAGAGAGAGAGAGAGAGAGAGGCCAGTTATAAGGGTTGGGTTTACTTAATGGGCTTAGTGGGACCTAACTTAGGATTTCATTATAACAAAACATTGAAGACATGGGAGGGGGACAAAGAGGTGGCCATGGCAGCCCGAGAAGACGAAGAAGGAGTGGAGAAGAAGAAAGAAGCCGGAGAGGAGAAAGAAGGAATCCTATGGTTTTTTTTTTTTTTTTTTTTTTTTTTGCCCCTCACACGCAAATTGGTGTGGCTCAGTTACCACTCGAAGACATACACTTACACTCGCTACCGCCCCCAAAAACTAAAATTTGGTGCAGTTAACCGACTGAAATTGGTGGTGCTGATGTGAAACTGAGATAGACGATGGTTTTCGGTCTCGCTCGGTTTGCGGTTTTAATGTTAGCCCTATTAATCGGAGTTAAAATAAGTAATTAACATATGAATTATGAAATAATAGTATAATAATAATAATTTTTTAATTTGGAGCAAATGAATCCATATTCTATGTGGTCTATAAAATTACCTCTAAATTATGTCTCCAAACACAAAGTAAATTAACATATTTACATATAAATAAATTATACATATCTTTAAGGAAAGGTATCGCCATGTGGGTGTAAAACGCGGTTATAAAAACAAATACGTGAATTCAGTGTGTCAAGACATAAGCGTCCTGTTAGTATATAGTGCCCAAGTTAGTTATGGCAACTAATGTCAAAATTTGTATGTCGTGAAAACTTTTACCAAGTGTTGCAGGAAAAAAATGCTCACAAAATGTAATAAAGAATTTCACAGAATGTTTTCGTATGTTATCGATCTCCAAATCAGACTAAAAACCAAACAAACTTTCTATTTTATCCTGATATTACTTTTTTTTTCCTCATGGTCTCCTATTTTTTTTGATTGAGAAAAGAAGAAAAAATAAAGAGAAGTAATTTCTTGCGATTGTTCTCGCTTTGTAAGAGGAGATAGTAAAGCGATGCTTGTTCCTCCCATCTTTGCAGACAGTTGTTGCTTCATTGACGAATTCAGATGCCGTTGGCCGGTTGGAGAAGGAAAAACTTTTGCAACTATAGGAGATAAGTACAAATTCCATGCAAAATATATGGACCAAATAATTTGTTATGCAAACACTTTGACCGAGGCCAGGGATTTGATTCAAGAACTGCTGGACAGGTAAATGTATTTAACATTTAACTTGACTGTTGGTTTAATTATTAAAATTTGCATGTACATTCCATCTCTTGTACGTAATATGTCCTCCAGTTCAATTCCATGGCACATTGGCCATCGCGATCGCTAGAAATCGAAAATATTGTATATTTCTTATCTGCTGACTCTGAATTTCAGATGGTATCGGGCTACTGTGCACAAGAAATGATTTACTCAACGTTATTCCATTTTGTATAGAATCAGTTTTTATGCTGTTATAGTAGAAAATTGTTGCTCATCTTTTCGAGCTTGTTCTTAGTCAAATATTACTCAATATGATATTTTTAGGTGAACAATATGGTATCTTAGACAAGAATTGCTCACCCTTTTGGCTGGTGACTTTTCTAGTCTCATTTTCCGATAATGTGGAATCTAAAAGTTTTCCTTGTACCACGTGATGTGAAGTTAAGGAATGCAGCTTTTTTTGCGCATTGATTACTTGGGGTTGGGGGTGGCCTTATGGTCTTAAGATTCAAGCCGACCTTGGCAGTGGTTCAGTCCATTCCTGGCCTGCGGTTGGGCATATATGCATGGGGACACGAACAAGCACTTATTATGAGATTTCAAGATGGAGCCATAAATAGCTGAAACCAATTAAGCGGGTGGTCTAGAATTGGTCTGAATTTCTTGAGAAATTGCTGATGGTCACGGGTCATTGTCGAATTAACACCCTGGTTGTCATTATTATGGGGTTGGTCAAATGTTTAATTATGTGAATAGAAAGATAAGAGTTATTAAATACGAGGACCAATGGCTCATTGTCACTCCAATTTCTCCAAAATTTCAAAATCTTGGCCAATTTTTATTATTTTATTATTTTCTTCGAATTCTAAATTTCTGGCCTGACAAACTCCAAGACCCTCGACCTATATATATGCATGTTCTTAACTTCAGTCGCACCTTTTTTCTTGCAGACGTTGAATTTAGTTGCTTAAAGTCGTTATATTATGGATCATAGCCTGCAATTACCATACAAATAATTGATCCTACTCAGTATGAGGAATGTGGTCTGTTTCTACACTTTGAATCCAATGTTTACGGTTCTTCCACGTTTCGCTCTTTCGTTCTCTTGGTAAAAACTTTTGTCGCCTCTACTCCCTAGACATGCCTCTTCTGTACACAATCCTTCATCATTTCATCATGTCTACTAAACAAATGTCATCCACTCGTTTTTGTACCAGTTCATTTGTGGCTTGAATAGCAAAACACCACCGAGGACAATTGCATGATTCCCTGCCCTAACTGCCCACCTTTTCCTAGTTAAACCAAGAAACTGGGGTCCTTTGGATTTTGTCAAAATGTCATTGCCTTTAAACCAGCAAGCTCCACCAGTGGCAGCAGCAACGGAACAGTCCTACAACAATGCCGTCGTGAGCCATGGGTCGGTCGGTCCGGTCGCGGCTGTGCTGGTTGTGATCATCATCCTTGGTGCAATCGCAGTAATGGTTGGGCGAATGTGCTCGGGTAATAAAATCATGGGCTATGGCCAGTTTGACTTGGAGAGTTGGGTAGAAAGGAAATGCTCTTCCTGCATTGACGGCAGGATTAACGTTCAGTTGCCCAGGGCTAACGGTTCCGCGACCTCTGCACCAGTATCCACTTCCGCTGTTCAAACCCATTAGTTAGTACTATCCGCAGTTGTGATAATTCTATTAAATAAAAAGGGTCAATGCTTAGCCGTCTGTGTTTGCTAATTAATTGTGCACCGAAGTGTTCATTGTTGAGCAATGTCCCGTCATCATTTTACTTCCACTTTTTTTTTTTTAAATTAAAAATTCAATACTATAGGGCGAAGTTGTTTATTCTCTGCAGACCAACTAAACTTTTCATTTATCTTCTTCAAGGATTTTAAATGTTGGGTTTGGATTCAGTTTTACTTTGTGTGGCATTGGCTGATAGAATAACCTTCTTGTTAAAGGGCAAAGGGAAGACAAAAACAAAATCGATCAACTAAATTACTCCCAATTTTAGCACCACCAAAAAAACTTTAAACAATCTCAGTCCTATTTTCTTTTCATGTCTCGGTAACAGTTGTGTTCTTCGTTTTTCTTTCTTTTCTTTCACGGGACTTTTTTTTTTTTCCGGGACAAGCCAAGAGTGAAGTAAAAGTTAAAACCAAATCTGCAATGAAATAAACTGTGCTTTTTGGCCTGATTTCAAATATACGTTGTCATTAACTCACGCAACAGGCTCTCTTCTGTACTCTGCAAATTTATTTTTTAAAAGAAAAATTATAATAAAGACAAACGAAAAAAGACGCCTACGGAGTTGCACAAAAACAGAAGGGCAAACCAAACGAAGTACCTCGGCCGTTACCATTGCTTCTCTCGGTTTCCTGAGAACCTAATTAAAGCCCACCACCAAAATATCCGATTCCTCCACATGGGCATGGATTGAGTTGAGAAGAGTCCTCCACGTGAAAGACATCATCAAGAGAGAGAGATTTTTCAAGACTAACTATTCATTCTCACATGATTTTTCTGGAAAGCGTTAGATATAGGCATATAGCCAACGCAATTATTGTACGAGGCCCTTAAATGACTTTACTGCAGATGACGAGTTAGCGCTGACAATTGGATACTTTGATAGGCATCGCTAAACACTAGTTTCTATATTTACCCCCAAAAAAAGAAAAAAAAAAACATTAGTTTTCTTGTACGGCGGATGTTGAAATGCTGAAATGTGGTTTAGTGCCACAGATATGACAGATGGTTCAAACGCTCCATTTTCTAAAGACTTTCGAACTTCGAAGCAATACAACTGCAAAGAAGATGATGGGGAGCAAGTTGCTTCCGCGGTCGAAGGCCCAGACAACTGAATCGTTAGATTATGTCGTAGTGAAATGCTCTCATCCTCGTTTTTTGGCAAGCCCAGGTCCAAGTATTGACACTCATAAGAGATGAATCTCATTTGTACGTTCTACACGTCAGCCTCACATTCTATTAGTGCATAACATTCTAACATCACTATTTTCTCTAATATTTTGTACGGAAATGTCAACAAACATTAACAGGATTAAACATCATAATATTTTACAAAGAATAAAATGTTAATAAATATTAAGGATGTTATACACCAAATTAATAAAAAATGAGTATAATGTTATAAAACCCATGTATACAACCTAAGAAATGTATTTTTCTGAAGAAGTACAACATTAATATTGTTTAATCCATCGGTCATCGTTTTGCCATCGTTCATGATTGCTATCACGTGGCAAACTTCTAATGTTGTGCTTTTAGAATACATTTGGCAAACTTTTTTTTTTTTTTAAAACTTTGTATTTAAACGCAATATAATTTTATATCGAACGTAAAATTTTACATTTAAATATAATCTTTTTCAATCGTATTATAAAAATAATTATTATTTAAAAGTTTTTTAAAATAATTATACCAACTTTTCAATTTTAATTTTTTATTTTTATTTTTATCAATTATATCAACTTTTCAACTCTAAAATACTTTTCATCCAAACTCATATTTTATTCAAATATAAAACAAATACTTTTTAACTAAATATAACACTCAAAAAATAAATTGTATTCAAATACAATTAAAACACAATGCGTTTATTAAACGAACCATTAGCTTTTACCATAAGCAATGTTAAAAAATACAAGTGTTCAACACCACTTAATAAAAAATCAAAAATTAATTTCACAACATAACACTTATAGATTCCGTAGATTGAGCCCAAATTCTACTTATAAAGATCGTGACGCTCAATATCACGACACTCCCAAGCAAACGTGTTAATTTTAGAGTCAATGTATAATACATTTTGTTTTTGTGAGATGTATGTGCATTTACATTATAAACCTTAATCAGTTTTTTCAAAACTTTTTTAATGATTCTGATGCTTATACATCCAAAAAAGAAATGATGGGATGCACTGTGGTTCTACTGGTAATTCTGTTGCCACTACAAGTTGAAAATTGCTAATGAAACAAATTTGTATGTTTAGTAGAATGCCAGAAGAGAGAAAAAAAAAATTTGAACTCCATGAAAATTACACACCAAGTACCAGGGCAAAACAAGAAAGTAAGCCACGCTCTGATTGAAATAAACCGGTACAGGAAAAATAAATTAAAAAATAATCTAACGAATGATGATCTCTCAGCATGTTGAGCATGAATATGTAATTTATTTTTGTTCAACAAGATTCAATATGGGATCTAGCTATTCTTTTTAGTGGACGCTTCATTTTAAGGGGATGAGAAAGGCCTGCTATTACATGTAGCCGACTGCTTGGAACGCCTGTCTTTGCCAGTGGCCTCCCCTTCCTGTCGAGCAGAACAAAGCAAGGTAAGTATCTAATGTCATAATGGAGGAGCTGCATCACCAAAGAGAGAATATCATAAACTACCATGAAGACAAAATACGAAAGAAGAAGTATTCAAAATTGTGCTACTAAGGAAGTGACCAAATTGTGTCTTGAATCTCAAATTTACTGAAGCTATAGAAACTTGGAGATATGATCAAAGCATGTAATACCTCGGGCAGCTATTTATCATTCTCTGCATCTACCATAACTATGTTAAGCCAGTCCTAATTCCTTCCCTCTGTCTCCAAAACAAAATTCAGTAAGGAATTGCAGAGCCTGCACTTGGGTGAGTAGAACTCAAGTACCATAGCCTCTTTACCACTTGCCAATGCCGAGGCAAACGCTCTATGTTCTGCCTCTCCTTGCTCTTCAGGATTTAAGACTCGTTTTGTCTTTAAAATCTCACTTTGGATGGTCCCGGGATTGGATTGAAAGGGCTTAAAGTTATTCATCCATGGGTGGGAGGATTTCGAAACCAAGTCAATGAACTTAAAGGCCGTGAATCCAACATTTTGCAAGAACTTAAATAGCCAAGGAGCCTCAAAAGTGCAGTCATTTGGATTTTTACTAGAATTTCGGTTCATGTCCCATGTTAACTTGAAACAAAACAAAGATTTATTTGGGATATGATTTCGGAGTTCCCTTTAGAAATTGTAGTTTAAACCCATTGTTCAAACATGCCCTCAATGTCTCTCTTTTGCACCTATCGCCCATAGCCCGGGCAGTAGATGCAGATTAATAGAGCACAGAAAATTGATTACTAATGACACATAAAAGTTCATTAAAACACAAATTTCAAAATAACTTGCTCTCTCGAAGAAAAGGATTGAACAGCTTGGCTGTAGTGAACTTTCAGGAACAAAAATTTCCAACATGCAACCAGCATGCGTTATTACAACAGATTTTCATAAAACCATATGCTAAAACAACACATTGTTGAACAGCATGGTCGCCAAAAATCCCTTTGGAGTTATGCTTCTAATATTCATCGCCACGATATTGATTTCAACTGACGTTGTGGAACGAATCAATGATCGCATCTGCAAGGTATTCGCATTTGCCTAACGACAAACCAGCCAAGGATATCCTTCCATCCTTTGTCATGTATACATGCCACTTATTTGTCATGTTCTCACTCTGGTTGAGGAAAAAAAAAAAAAAAAAGAAGATTATAAGGTCACAATCCTGGTTCTCATGAGTAGCAAAAATGGAGAACAGAGCCATTACACGAGTTGTTAATTGCTATAGGGAACTTCTCGTGATGATCATGGAAAACAGTTGTAAATTAAAAGCATAACAGAATTGTGTGGCTGCAATGGAGGAAAAAGGAGAGGCAAAGGACCATGTGAAAGATACAGGAACCATTTGTGTAACAGTGACAGACTCGTGTATGTTTTACCAAAATACTATGGTCATGAAAAAAATGATATGAACGAGAAACAAAAGCAATTTGAAAACGTTGAAGATGATAAGAGAAATTACCTGAGCGTTGTTCAATCCTGTGAATGAGAACATGCCGATTTGCTTAAGGATAAATGACCAATCCTTCCCGCTCTTGTCTTTCGCACACAGGCTATCATATAGTTTCTGCCTCACATTCTTTATCCTTCCAGCCATCATTTCCATCTCTGCTCTCCATTCGTTGAAAAGCGCGGGATCCCCGACAACATTAGCAACAATCCTAGCCCCATGAATAGGAGGATTTGAGTACATAGGCCGAGCAAGCCTCTTCAGTTGGCTTTTCACTCTGATAAGATTAAAAGCTCGTTAGCAAGTCCTTCACATATTTGCCTCCTTTAAACCATGCATTTGTGAAAGAACTTTGATTCAGTGGGATCAAGGAGGCAAAAAATATAATAAATGGGTTATAACAAATAAAATAATGAGAAATAATTCTACCAAATGCAATTTAATGATCAAGGATACAAGTGCTTATACTTGTTGATGAACTACTCCACGAGAACAGATCTCTGACATGTAGATTCAAGTTTGTAGATATAAGTTTCCAGCAAATATGGAAACAATCCAGTTGAATAAAGTTCAAGAACCAACCTTGCTGCTGCATCTGCTGATGTGCAGACAACATTCATTGCTCCTATCCTTTCAGCGTAAAGACCCAGATTTTTACTGTATGACTGAGCAACAAAAAGCTCCATACCACGTGCAGCAAACAACCTCACTGATGCTGCATCAGCATCAAGGCTTCCACTTGCAAATCCCTAAAGTAAATGGGAAACTCACATACTAAGAATCACACTTGAAAAGGTTCTACATTTTTTCAAAACTTCTACATATTGTACGAACATTAAAACAACAAAAGTTATATTTGCAACTGAAAGCCTTACAGATGCATTTAGTTATATACAATCAGTTATAGAATATTTCCTTCAAAAGTTTCAATTTTCAACAGGAAAGAAGTAGAGATTGAAAATGAAATTTGCAGCTTGGTTGCCAAGGTCAATACCTGGTATGCAACATCAAAAAATGGAATGTGGTTCTTCTCTTGAATGAGATCAGCAATTTTCTCCCACTGATCAGGGGTTGGATCGATGCCAGTTGGGTTGTGAGCACAGCCATGGAGAAGCACAAAAGACCCTTCAGGAGCTGACTAAATAAAGATACCAACATTTAACAAGTCAAATAAGCACTCAGATACACGCATTGTTATACATAAATATGCACGAGTACAAAAATGAACATAATGTCCCATGTAAAAATACACATGCAGCATATATGTGATATAAAAACGGTGTTCAAGAATGAACTATCAGCCATAGTGTTCAATTAAATCAGTAATTGCAAAAAGCTCCAATTATGTTGTTATTATCCACCATGGTTCATTCGATGAAATGCTAATATTCAAGGAATCCTTGTTAGTCAAGATGTTCACCTTTATGTCAGCCATCATTCCCTCAAAATCCAAACCAACTGTTTTTGGATCATAGTATCGGTATTCAGACCACGGAACCCTAGCATCATTGAAAATGTTCTTGTGGTTACCTACAACGAAAGAAAAAGGACTGGTGAGAAAATTTTGACTTCTTAAGACGGATCAAAAAGAAATTTGAAAAACAAATGTAAAGTACCCCAAGTCGGAGATGATATTAGAACTTTTGCCCCAGGAAAATATCTTTCTATAAGAGCTGCTGCAAGACGAAGAGATCCAGTTCCTGAAAGTCCTTGAACAGTTGCTACCTGAATGAGAAAACAGAAAATCATACGAATGACCAAAAGAGCAAGAAAAAAGACAACGGATAAAACAGAAAAGCATTTTAAGTCCTAAATTTGGACGTACTTTCTGTTCTTTTATCACCGGGTTGTCTGCTCCAAATAATAATTCTGCAGTCACCTTATTGAATGCTGCCAAACCTTCTATTGGAAGGTACTACATTTCGTGAACCAGTCACCATTAGTAAATCATCAATCAAAACTAGGAAGAACAACTTCTAATTGATTTAAAATTTCAAACACACGGAGTTACCTCTTTGTTTTCCCCTTTCTCAAGCATAAGATTCTCCACCTGCAAAAGAGAAACTCCGACTCTTCAAGTACTCATCGAAGATCCACTATACCAACTAAAATTCAATCAAATTCACCTAACAATTTTATGGCGATTAGATAAAACTCATTCAAGAAGATTTGAAAAAACCAACCCTCTTAACAACATTAAGAACGTAAGGCTGAAGTTCCTCGGTCCTATAGGCGCCGACTCCAAGGTTAAGCTTCAAATCATTTGTATCTGCTTTAAATGCTTCGGAGACTCCAAGAATTGGATCGGGCGGAGCCATTGCTATGCCGTCAAACCGAGAAGCGTTAACCGCAGCCACCATAGATACCCGACCAGAAGACTGCAAACCAGTAATCATCAAAAATCAAGATACTGAAAACAAAATAGACCAACTTCAAATCACTTCATCACATTGAGCATTTAATTGATCACGATTCATGTAAAGTAAAGACATTACAAACGAAGAATTGAATACAGAATCAAAAACTTCATTTCCACATACCTTTCCATTAGCAAAAGGGTTGATTTTCTCCTTGGTAAAGCTCAAACCGGAACTCCGAAGCTTTAGCTTTCCCTGCCGAAAAAAAATGATAAAAACGTTTCGATCTCAGCAACTACCGTTTCTCAAAACTGTTTCGACCTAATTTGCTTCGATTTCTCAGCAACCAAACATCAGGAAGAAAATCCGCAAATATGCAAAAAATTCAACAACGAAGTGAGGCTAACCTTGTGAGATTCCTGCGTAGATAGCGAAGCTGATGGTGACGGAGAAGCAGAAGTCAGAGAGACAGAGAGGATCGAAGAAGCCATTCTGAATCAAAAAGATAATGCAAAAACAACAGCAAAGAGATTAGTGTAACTAAAAATCCGTAGCTCGAAAGTGAAGAATAACTGGAAATCAAAATTATGATAAAAATTACAGATGTTTTTGGGAAGGAAAATGTAGTTACAGTTAAAGGAACAGATCAAGCGATCGGTAAAAATGGGGGAGTGACAGAGAGAGAGGGGGGCGATGAGTGCGAACGTGAAGTTGGTTGTGGGAGCAGAACGGTTGTAGATTTTGTAATGCCAACTGTCTGGCTTGACGTTGCGGCTTCTAAACCCATTGCAAGATCGTGGGCCTGTTTAGTGGACTAATGTGGCTAAGATCTTTCTAAAGGCCAATGGTGGGCCTCGTTACCCGTTATTGACGAGATTGTGTACGGATAACTACTGTTCTCTTGCTTCTCGTTTGTTTTATTTCAGTCCCCTTTCAAACCAATAAAATAGAAACATCAAGACAAAAAATTATATATTTACTTATAATATCATATTAAATAAATTAAAATCAAATTATTTACAAATATATCATGATATTATTTAATAAATAAGAATAAATATATAAATAAAAAGATATATAAACTAAATCTATAATATATCACTTCTGATTTTTTTTCCTATTAATACCACTTCCGTATTTGAAAATGTATTTGCATCATTTTCAAATAAAAGTTCTACTAAAATTATACATTTAAATTCGACAATTTTTAAAAGGGGTAATTTTTTTAAGAAATGATTACACTAAAAGTCTATTTTTAGAATACTATGTTAAAATGTATCTTATTTTTCAATAATATTGTGTATATGTTTATTTCTAAAAAAAATAAATGTATTTAGTATCTAGTTTGCCTTTTTGTTATAATTGATATCATTCCTTTTTTGTTTATATTATTTTTTCTTCTTTTTTTTTATAATAATATGATTTTTTGCCTGATAAATGTAAATTGTTTTTAATAAACTCAAACACATTTTAATCATTATTTGTATTATTTTTTGAATATTTAGTTATTATAAAGAACACAAAATTACTATAATAAATCGATAATTTCTAAGACGAACACATTTTATTTTAATCATTAAAATGTCATACCTAATATAATTATAAAAATCCTAAAATTGCAATAAAGAACTATCAAGATCACAATATTATTACATAAGTGCTATACAATTCATAATGAAATAAAAATTGTGATTATTTAGAAAAAAAAATTTCTTTATTATAAAAGTCAAATTTTCCATTTATATAAAATCTGATTACAAATATCAATCAATCTCAACCTGTTTTTTCAAATGTTTTTTTTATATTTTTTTTTGTCATTTTTTTAATATTAATTCTCAACTTTTTTATAAAAAGTAAATATTATATTTAAAAATACTATTTAGATATTCATGCAAATAAAAGAAAAAATAAATAATTTTTAATTCAACACCTTTAATTTAGACATTTACATAAATAATTCGTGAAAGAAAGCTAAAAAGCCTATGAAAATCAAACAAACCAAAGAAAGAAAGCTAAAAAGCCCACGAAAAACAAAAGAAAAAAGCTTCAGCTACCTATGAGGATGTACCTAGTAAAGTAATGAAAATTTTTTATAAATAATAAGGCTGATGGGTTGGTTTCAAACTACTCTTTAAAAACTCAATCCGCAACCACTCGCCTACCTAAATGACGGTTTTGATATGTACCCGCCCATAGCCGGAGAGGCGGGCAGACAATTAACCGGGTGGCAGATATTTTTGTGCAACCCTAACATTTGCTATAATTTCCCAAAAAAATAAAGTATATTCTTGTCTCCATTATATTGATTTTAGATAAAATAGGGGGTCAAAAATCTAATTAAATATTAAAAGATGGTAAAACAATGAGTGTATCTATTGGAAGAGCTATTTATTGGTGATTTGTAAGATTGTCTCTTAAAAATATATATTTAAATTATTATTATAATTATAATAACTTTAGTTTTTTTCTTATCACCAATCAAATAAGTAAAAAGGATAAAAAATTGAAACAAGTTTAAGAGTTTTATGAAAATATGTTAAAAGATAGCAAAAAAAAAAAAAAAAAACCATATAAATGTTTATTTGACCGGTTGTTTTTACAATTTTTGACTTCCAATTAAATCAGTGTGGAGGGTAAAAACAATCCAAATAAGTATAAAGGGATGACAAAAAATATAAATATGTCTAAGGGGTTGTCTTCTATTTTGCCTATGGCTTGGTCAGAAAAAATTTGGTACAAGTTTTTGGTTGACAAGGATTGATTAATGTTACATCTGCATTTAAGAGTGGAAAGAATCTAGCTGACACAAGTGAAGAGAAAATGACCGCAGGTGATGCAAATAGTGCCGCTTTTGAGATCCTTCTGTCCAGAAAATCCAGTTATTACTGTATGCCAAGAGAATCTTTCCAAGAATGGGAATTCGTGGAAAGTACTAAATTTATCCAGAAATATCTGTCTGTTCCCTCTAAATGACGAGGATTTAAGAAAGGCTATATTTGGTGAAGAGTTTGGCACATTTTCTTCAGTGGAAGGAACAAACTCCACTTTTGGTTTCGGATTTGGTGAATCAGAATATCTTCGTTCACATGATGACATTAAGATGTTGGAAATGCTGTTTCCTTTTCCTACCGTTCTTCCTTCTATTCGGGAAATTTTTTTTTTTTCGACCAGTTCTATGATCATTTTTTTTTTTGCTGTTGCTTTTGTCGATTTCATAGGTTGGTTTTTAAGAAATTCTTATGTCTTTGGAACAGGATGATTGCCGTGTGTCAGAACTCTTTCTTTCCAGGAAAATGGCACCCTTCCATCTAGAGTTCTCAGCTGGATTCAGAATTTTGAGCCCAAAAATAATATATTTCCTGTTGTTATAATGCAGGAGCGCCTTATTGTTTATATAAGAAAGCAGGTAATTGTGTCACCAATCTAGAGCGTACGGCCATTTTATTATTTATTTATTTATTTATTTTTGCCTGAAGGCGTCTTCTCTTCTTAAGCATGTGCTGTTCACATATCTTAAAATTGATTTCTGTCCTAGGTCGATTGCATCGGCAGGCATATATTGTCAAAACTTATGGATGACTGGAGATTAATGGATGAGCTTGCAGTGTTATGTGCCATTTACTTGTTAGGATCAGGTATCTTGTAATTTGAATCTCTAATATCTTTGTCTATTTATGGACATCAGTTTCCCATAATTTGTTCCTTGCTCTTCGTAGGTGATCTGCTGCAGCACTTTTTAACCGTGATTTTCAATGAGCTGGACAAAGGAGAAACATGGGATAATGATTTTGAGTTAAACACGATATTACAGGTGCAATGACATATTCTAAAAATTAATTGTGTGCTATCTGGTATAGGTTCCCTTGAATTGTTTTTTAAGGTGGGGTTGTGTATTGACATGGGATGAATTTTATAAAAAAAAGCTTCTTTTTGATAATTTTTGTAGCATTGTTCTTTCTTTTCGTGAACTGAAATAATGGCAGTAAATTCTAGACACAACGAACATCAATCTTAGGGTAAAGAGCGTTTGTTATCAAATGTTTTAGACCATGCTTGGATGTCGACAATTTTTTTTTTTTAAATTATTAATATTCTGCCTTTAAGTCACCTTTGCTCTTTATAGTTGAAATATCTGTACTTTTTTGCTGCTTGAATCTATAAGAAACTCTGCTGATTGTGTGCTACTAAATGCTCCAGATTCATTAATTGTATCCCTCACCAAAAATCAGTCAATTGGCACTGAGCAATTGAATTCGGCCACCATTCTAACAACTTCTCATGGAACTCGTGCGCAGACTTTGGAATTGATGGCCTTGATTTACTAAAATTTACCAACAAGGTCCATATTTTAATAACTCTCTTTCGTGCAATTTGCCCATGTTTTTTAAAGTGTTTGTGGGGTTTGGTTGCAACAGGTCTCGTGGCCACTTGAACTCGTTGCTAATACAGAGGCAATTAAGAAGTATAACCAGGTAGTTATTCTCAAATATAGTTCTAGGTATATGAATTTGGTAATGTAGGTGATGGGTTTCTTATTAAAGGTCAAGCGTGCAAAATTTCTACTTGATAAAGCTCGGAGGTGGATGTGGAAGGTTAAGTTTAATTTGTTTTCTTTCTTGCATAGTTGTAACCAGACAAAGAATCCAGCTCAGCTCAGAAGAGTATCCAATGCACCGACGACCCCTTTTCAGGATTCTCAGGACCCATGGGATTATCTAGATAAAGTTGGAATGGATTGAGAAAATTCAAATCTGAACCCCGATCATGAATGTATTATTAAATAATTGTCAGCCACATGTATTTCTGGCCAGGCACATAAGTACATGATTTTCCACACACCAACCCCAACCCCCCCCACCCCCCCCCCCCCCCCGGTCAAAAATATGGCATGCAACTATTTTAACAATTTGATATAAGGAGTAATTATGGTTGGATTTTTCCCTTCACTAAAGTGCGGATGTTGCATGATATGATTTTTGTTCTATTTTATTTTTCTAATGATATTTTTTACTTGCAGGGTAGAGGTACTGCAACAAATTACTACAAGCGTCACTGGTTGGTGGAACAAAAACTTCTCCATTTTGTTGATGCTTTTCACCAATATGTGATGGATAGAGTAAGACTTTGCATCTATGAAATCAATTTCAAAACTTGGATTCTCTCTGCAACTTATCACCTGTGGGAAAGTAATAATAGAATACCGCATTTTAAGTGCATAAAATTCCTTTCAGCGTTTTGTGATTTTTGCTCATAATGTTTTGGTGTATGTGTAGATGCTGTTAAATGATGAAATGATAAAGATTTATGACTAGTATTTGATTAGCAGGTATATCACAGTGCATGGCCGGAACTTAGTAAGTGTATGGCAGCCGCTCGTTCGTTGGTTGAGGTTATGGAATTGTTGTCAATTCAGCGGCAGTGTTTTGTAGTCCCAGATAAGTTGGTGGCTCTCTCTCTCTCAATTTAATAGATGAATTTTATATTGGTCTTGGCCCTTCTGTGGAAAATCTCAGTAGATGTTATTATTCTCTTTTGTATTCAGTGGGTCTCATTGCCAGCAGAATCAAAAGCATCCTTGGAAATTGGTGGTGGAGCAGACTCCTGGTGGTGGAGCAGTTTCAGCAATTAAGGCCAAATGCAAAATGGAAATTGATCGAATTGTTGGCTTTCCTCCTAAGAGTAGTCTAACCTTCTTAACTTTTCTTGTTTTGCCTCTGTTCAATTTGCGACTCCAAAAGTATGCATCTCACTTGCCGTGTGCTATGCATGTCCTCTCATTCAAGCTTAACGCGGGTAACTTTCCTCATTTGGCAGATTTTGTTACGAGAATCAATTATAATTACTTCTACATGTCTGATAGCGGGAACCTGATGACTGTTCCAACCACAGAAAATGCTGTATCAAGAGCGCGAAAAGCATTTGTTGGTAGAAAAGACTGATCGGTGCATGGATTTTTCTTTTCTAGTCTACTCCTGGATTTCAGCAGTACTTCTCAGTGCGTGCACTATCTGAAATTTTGAAGAGCACATCACTTTCAAGAACAAAACATGAACTTGGAAGTCAAAAACCAAATCGTCCGTGGCCAACTTCTGGACGTTCAATTTGATTGTAGGATGAAGTTCATGCGCTCGTAGCTTTTTTTGAAGACTCCAACCCGCAGTTCTGCACCAAAATCCTTCCCGCAATGCATGGATGACTTCGGAATGCTACTGCCGATGATTTGAACCCCAAATTTTAATCGGAAGCAAATGACCAAATGCTTCTCCATGGAAACATGGGATGTTGCGGTAAGAAACTTTTGAAGTTTGAATAAAAAAAATGGTCGAAAGTCTCGTGTAATCTGCCTCTGCTCAGCGAGTTTGTTGTAATTTTTAAGTGTAGCTGCGTACAAAGAAACTTAGGTCCAGCCCCAAACTTGTTTACCAAACTAGCAGACCTAGCTGATGTTTTAGCTGGTTCTTGGCTACCATATACCCCTTAATTGGCTCCAGTTATATGTCATGTCAATTAAACTGTATAATTCCATTCGTTTTTTTGTTGAAATTCAAGCTAAAAAATAAAAAATAAAATAAGAGGAACAGGGGGGGAAAAACTAGCAAACAAAAGGCAACCATATCTGATAAATATTATGAACATCAAAATTGAAAAATATTATGTTACCTAAAAAAAAAGGTATTATGTAAATGTTGTAACCCTTAAAAAAAAAGTTAAGTGTTATATATTAAAAATAAAGTGTTGAAAATTTTCTTTTTTGCATGTTTACTCATTGTATTTATAGTGCATTTAGGTAACTAAAAAGCTTATTCTCAAAATAAATAAATATGATAACTTGAGATGTCAGACTTCTTAATCACTAATTGTAATAGAAATTAAGTTACTTTTTAAAAAGTAACGATGTGATAAATTTTTTAAATAACTAAAGGTGATTAAAATAGCTGAAATATTAATTAAATATGATTGATATTGATTAATCGATAAATAGTTAAAATATTAATTAGATTTGATTGGTACTGATTAATTGGTAAATTATTTATTAAAAGGAGTTTAACATTGCTTGATGGCTTGACTTGTGATCATTTTAAAAATACAATTAGACATGATCAAAGTAGGTTGCTTACAAAAAAACTTTCTTGAAAGGTCCTTAATTGGAGTAAAAGATATCGCACTTTATTTGATTTTTATCGTTTAAATGGAAGACGTTTAATTACAATAAGTTGAAATAATAGAGAAAACCCTTTATATAATTATGGCAAGACCTAATCTTTAATTAACTATTGATGTGGGACACATTCAAATTATCAAAGGAGTAAACTACGCCTATTTTAGTCATTTTGTCATAAAGGAGTTTCTTCTATTTAATTGCATGCCTTGAGCCCCTGTAATTGTCAATGTAAAAGTCAATCTCTCTTTTTGCAAACAATAAAACATTAAACTTTATCAGAATACATTACAACTAATACATTAACCGCAGTTAAATTGAGTAAATAACATATTTTTTAACTTGAGATGAAAAGATTCAAAATATACATCTTTTAGTAAAGTTAGATATAATATTTTATTAAATTATGTTTGCATAAATAACATATTTATGAAATGTTTGTTTACAGTTTTGTAATCCTGTTAACGTGGGACACATTCAAATTATCAAAGGAATAAACCATGCCTATTTTAGTCATTTTTTCATAAAGGAGTTTCTTCTATTTAATTGCATGCCTTGAGCCCCTGTGATTGTCAATGTAAAAGTCAATCTCTCTTTTTGCGAACAATAAAACGTTAAACTATATCGGAATACATTACAACTAATACATTAACTGCAGTAAAATTGAGTAAATAACATATTTTTTAACTTGAGAAGAAAAGATTCAAAATCTACGTTTTTAGTAAAGTTAGATATAATATTATGTTAAATTATACTTAAATAAATAATATAATTTTCATTCAAATATAAAAGTTTTACGTTCAAATACAATATTTTTCAACAGAATCTTAAATACATTTATTATTCTAAAATACTTTAAAAATAAATTTTTTTATGTTCACATAATATTTTATCTCTATCTCACTTTTCCTATTTATTTTTACCAACCACATCAACTTTTCAACTTTAAAATACAATTCAAATACTTTTCATCTAAATACATATTGTATTTAAATATAAGTTGAATACTTTTCATATAAATATATAACGCATTTAATAAATTACGTTCAAATATAATGCGAATATAATACGTTTATCAAATGCCCAATTAGAGTATTATACAATAACAAAAACATTTTTTGAATTCAAGATAAGGGATGAGATTCATATTTTTACACTTTTTAATAGGGTTATATATGAGATTATTGTAAGATTATGTCCGTAAACACAAAATAAATAACATATTTGTAATATTAAAAATTATGACATATTTGTTTATAGTTTTTTTTTTTTCAACTTTTAACAATAAATATGCTATTTATCACTTTTCTTTCCTATTTCCTAATATTGGGCTGGGCCATATGTCTTGAACACCCGGCTCAAAAAATATGTTGGCTCAAATTTGGAGTTCTGGTCCGTCCCAACCAACCCAGTTCCTCCATATTTGAAGCCCGCGTTCTCGTTCCCGCCCTGTACTTGCGTTTCTTGGCTTGCCTTCTCAGTTCTCCCGCGCTCCGTCTAGAAAGAGAGAGAGAGAGAGAGATAGAGAAGAGAAATCAGCTTTAGAAATTCTGGCGCGTCGTCTTTCATGCCCATTCGGTTCCTTCTCTTTCACGCCAAACAGAAATGGCGGAAAATCCCAGGCTCTTCACACTCGCAGAGCTCATCCATGGCGGTCGTCCTCTCACCGCCGCCGATTCTCTCCACTCCCACCTCCGAACCCCTTCCGTTTCTCCCAATTCCTCCCATTCCAACCAATCCACACGACGCCTTACTCCTTCCGTCTCCACTTCTAACCCTAACCTTAGAATTCTCTCCCCTCTCGATTACCCCGCCATTATCGTGGGAACTTTAACACTCCCAGCGGTCTCCGATGGCGCCTCCGCTTCCAACTCCGCCACTCGGTGCTCGTACAACTCCTGCTTCCAGTTTTCGGATGGTTCGGCTACCGTATGCTGCGACATTCTCGACCTTGATCTCTCGATCGTCGGAAGGAAAATCCGCGTTCTTGCTTGGAATTTCGTTCCTTTTAAGAGAACCGGTGGGTTCTTGGAGATTATCCGGTGGAATTTTCCGGACTCGGAGGGCTGTCCTCGTCGGTGTTCGGATGCAGAACCTTTTCCGTTATGTTCGAGCTCTTCCCGTGGCAGCGAAAGTAATTCCAAGTCTCGATATCGTCTTCACGGCTCATTGGAGTTAATTAGCCCGATTTCTGTGAATCCCTGCACATCTGGTTCTGTTTCTAATTCAGCCCAAGCTTCTAATGTTCGAGGTTTTTTGGTTAGGATTTTGGTCTGTGAGTGTAGATTATGTAGTTCTAAGGAGTCCGTTACTGTATTGGATTGCTCGATTCAAGAGCACAGTGATCATAATTTTACCAAACCTGTTATCGTGTATTTTTGTGGGCTGGCTTCGTCTTGCCACCCTGTGATTGCGAAACTTGTTGGAAATGTTGTAAATATATCGGGCCTGAAAAAGAAGTTGGTTTATATAGGAAATGAAGAGTCCAGGATAATGTATGTTACTTCGGAGAAGTCTCGTCTACATCTTCCTCGGTCTCGGAAGAAATTGGTACCAGGTAGCGAAACTAATGTGATATTGGGGAAAGGAGAATGTGGATCATATATTGGCATAGTAAAAGGGGTATATATGCGAGGGATGGTCGTCGAGCTTGACCATGAAGTGTGGCTTTTGTTAACTAACCACTTGTTTACTGCACCGCATAGTCTAAGGATCGGCGCTCTTGTAAGCAAGGATATTTGTTAGTTTTCCGACCTTAAATTAGAATTTAATACTGAGATGATTTTATTCTTTTTCTCTAATTGTTGGTTTCTCTTTAGATATCCGTAAAAAACGTTCACTTTGTGAATCCAAAATTTTCTTGGACGAAGATGCTTATACTTGGTGCTTGCTACAAGACTAGCATTACTGTGAAATGCTTCTCTCCTTTCACTACTGGGTATGTTTTACTGAATGTCATCTATTTGGATTTTTTCTATGAGTTGTTGTGGTCTAACGACAGGGCATCTTTGGACCATAGTCGTGGAAATCTATTGTGTCTCTTATATGTAAAAATATCCTTTTTAATTTTACCGATTCCTGGTATTGATTACATTTGAAAATAATTTTTTGAATTATCCATCAAGTCGTCGACTTATCTAAAAGGAAAACCCTGGCTGTGGTTTTGGCTTCCTATCAGTTTTCTTTGTAAATCCATCAATGTAGAAAAAAGGATAATAGTTGAATTATATGCTGCAGGTGTCACATACTCTCAGAATCAAGAAGTATGATGGGGAACTTCATTGAGTCCTTGGCCTTTTCTGCCAGATTATGGTATACAAATTTTAATACTTGTTTCAGAAAAAAATGTGTAAACTCTGTGGTTATGGGGAATGTTTTAAAACTACGTGATTCCTGTTGAGTTTATTTGAATTAATTGATTTGATTTCAGGGTGTTACTTCTCATGTCATGTTTCCGGAAAAAGTTTGCTGGTATATTATCTGAGAAGGAGATATTGGGATCAAATCATGTAACTCATCTTGATATATTTTCAGTTACTAAGATATTTTTCCTATATGCAATAATTGTTATTTTATTATCTGATAAGTCTGACAATATCAAGGTATTACCAGAAGGAAGGTCTAGTTCAGAAGTATGCTAATTCACAATTACCTTTGCCAATGGTTCGATCTTCAATAAATCAGGTAAATAATAATGTAACAACAACTCATTGCACTGTATACAATTCTACTTTGGAGATTATAGTGTTATAACTTCTTACCACATCTACATGAAATTCCTTTTGGCAGCGTGGAATATTCATGTCACTGTACAAGCACGATTCATGTGGCTGTGAAGGACATAGTGGTAACCTGAAATTGGTAAGTCATTATTGTGGCCTGATGAGAAACACAAATTAAGCTATAACATTCTTGATGCTGTATTCTTTTCATTATTTTAGGTTGTGCCTACAGTTACTTTCATCAACCATTGTCTTTCCACGTGGATGAGAACAGTACAATTGGAAAATGATAAGACATTGCAAGGGGAGAACCCATTCGGCCTTCTCTTATGTGAAGGGAGACCTTATGGGCAGTCAATTAGAAAGGTTTTTTCAAGTGAAGAAATAGGCATTGTCTTAATTGGAAATCTGAAGGTTTGTAGATTAATTTTTTGTCTGTCACTTTTCACTACCTTAGATGTTCAAATTTGTTCAATTACCAGCACTTTTTGAGTTGACATTGTACATTTTTATGGGTGCTGATTGTGTACTTCAACTACTCAAGAAGAGCTCAGTTGATTGACCTTTTTTCCTCTTTGGGAGCTATGATATTTAGTTCATCTAATCCTATATGCGTGTTAATCATCCAGATTTCTCCAACTTCTGGAAGATTGCAGTTGGTTGATGCAACTGACGGAATTGATGTTATTATACCGGATCTTCCATTAGCTTGGAATTCTAAAAGTATCTATGAGGTTACATTTTCAATTGTCTCTCTCAAGTCACAATTCCTTCCATATGATTTATGTCATGATCTGTTTTGTATTGGATAAAAAGGTGCACTAATATATCATATACGTCCATTATTCCTTTTAAGTTGCTTAGCCATTTTTTTTCCTTCTTCTTTCCAGGTAAATGACTATAATGTTATTATTGAAGGCATGCCCAGACTGGTGGATAATCTGAGATTGATTGACAAGTCATTCTCATGTAAAAGTATATTTAATTTTATTCCTTTAGCAAGAGAGGTAAACTTGACAGTTTATGTTTACTTTCACCTGCGGAATACATCGTGCAGAAACATTTCCTTTTATTCTCGTACTGGTTCTGGAGAAGATATGCAGAGACTTGAAAATAAAACTTATCATCTGCTTCACGTAACCCATAAATTTCCTGCACTTGAAAGGGTACGTCCAACTTCATTTTCTCTTTAGTTGTTGTCTATGTCAACAAAACTTAGATTTCGTAATCCAACAATCCATTATCCCAAAAGGAATAAAAAGAAAGGGGAAAGATATTTGGGAAAAATATTAAATTCTTAATTTTCTGATTGCTTTTATCAATATAACAGTTTCAAGGTGACGCAGAAATGTCAAATCCACCTAGCATGTTCGCTGAGGCTGTAATATTTTATTGGAATCTATCATTTGCTGGAAAAGATGGATTTGTGCATGAAACTAAGAATTCAGGAGATTGGTTGAAGAAGTGCATAGAACATTGTGATGGCAAGAATCATAATTTTTCAAAAAGATGTAAAATTGATCATGCATTGGGCAGGGCATTGTCAGGTTTTGAAGATATTACTTATAAAACTGAGCGATTAAGGACTAATTCTGATGCTGAATCCAGTGGGAAACAGATGCGTTGCAACTTTACTTCTCATGGAATTCCTTGTTCTGCAACCATTAGAGCAGTTAAAAATCATAGCGTGGTTCATTCAGCTATCTTGAAATACACAGGACTGAATTCAAATGGTTGTGACCTTTGTGGACCAAGCGCACGCAAGGCATTGCTGGAGTTTAAGCCTGAAAGTTTCAATATATATCAGGTGCGTGAAAAATTTATTTTTACAGTTTCTTACTTAATATTCCTATAAGAAATAATTTCTTGTTGCATTTTTGTTCATGTTTACTTGTGTTCATTTTTGTTTAATTCCAGTTCTTGCAGATTGGGTGCTATTACGTTACAGAGCACTATAAAGAAGATTCTTTCTGTAATTTTAAGGATTCTGATTATGTCAACAGTGTCAAAATTCTTGTTTCTTCTAAACTGCATCTCTGGAGCCTTTCGTTTACTCCTGTCGATGCTCTTCCAACTAATAATTTACCAAACTGCCATCAGTTTGATGATTCTTGTCTCACTAGTGATGTGGTTTCTTCTGAGACTCTTGTTAAATTATGTCTACGAGTGCCAAATCCTGATTTTTCAGAAACCTGTTCAGATGTTTCTCTCTGTCTGCCTGCAAATATGAGCCATATATTGGAGGTGAATATGAGTGACCCGAAAGAGGGGTTGAATAAAGCAGCTGTTAGACCTCAGGGAATTGATGATATTTCTTCATGCACCAGGGATGTAGCATCTGCTCCTCTCTTGCCTGATATTAATTGCTTGCTACCCCAAGGATATTTAATATCTTTACGAGGTCATGTGATTGCCGTACATGATGTCGATACACATATAAACTGTCAATACCTTGGCAGTTCTCCCCGGTCAAGGTTGTTAACTGGAGTTGCAAGCACTTCTTGCTTTCATGTTCTGGTGGAACAGCAAATTGTAAGTGACTATTACTGTTCTTTCTCACTTTTGCATGTTTTTTTAAAATATAACGTCTCATCTCCTTGCATAATTTAAATGAAACAGGTGAGGATAGTTGGTTCTTTGAACAAATATGTTTTACCTCCTGGCTTTGGGCCTGGTGTAGATGCAACATTTCATCGAGTTCTTGAGTTGCGGTGTGCATTTTCTTGTGCAGTATTTTCTTTCTTTTTTCCTTTTATATATTTATTTATTTTTATTTTTTGATGGATGGATTACTAATTTTATTTTCTTTCCAATATAACATATATTATAATCTCTACATTGCAATATATTCTTATTTTCACCCTCAAATGGTGTACATTAGAATTTCTTCTTCGTTATTGTAATTTTTCAACATGGCTTTCCAGGAGCCAGAATAAATGGATGCTGACACCTGTGTCCTTCATTGTAATACATTCCATAAAAGCAGTGGATAAATCATACAGTGAAAATTGTTCGAGTCGTGTTTCAGACATGAAGCTTGTTGCCTCTCTAGACACTTTTTCTTCGGGTCTGATGTCAGAGTTGGTTCAACACTCTGATCGCGAGCTAATGCGATTTCGTTGCAGGGCAGTTCTTATAATCTGTGTACATGCTGTTAAGCACGTTAATTTTGTCTCTTAAACTTCTTTCCGTTTGAGTTATTGTTCCTGGGTAGCAGTTTACCATTTTCTCACTAATGCTGCACAAGAATAAGGCTGTTGGCTGTTGTGACAGGTTGTTGCCATCAATGTCCTGGTATTTCAGAACTGTAAAAAAGATGTTCATCTTCCAACGGAGTTCCCTTCTAGGCAGCATCAAGTTGACATCCCAATCGCTGGTTTTGTGTTGGGTAAGTTTTCTGTCTCTATTAGAAGTCCAAATCTGGTAACGTGAAAGAGCTTCATAAATGTGTCGTGTGTTTCTTTCCCTTTCCTCTCGTCAAGATGATGGGTCATTCCCATGTTGTTGCTGGGCAAATGCTGAACGAGCAGCGACCTTGCTAAAGTTAGATGAAGAACTTCCAAAGGGAGCGTATGAAAGGAATGCCTGGACGTTGAAGGGGGCTGGCCCAGATAATACTAGCTACACCATCAAATATCATCTCGAGAGAATTTTAGAGAACCATCACAAGATCACAGTTAAAAACTTTGGATCACTGTACGACTCTTCTTGCCAAGATCTTGCTGTTTCTGTCAGTCCAGAAAACACCCTCAGTGGATCAGACGAGAGCTTCCTCAAATTTGTAGTCTTCAATGCTTGCTTTGGCACATTTTGGGTAAGTTCCTTCGCTCTGTGGAGAGACTTTAGACATACATTCAAAATGCACTATGTTGTAAAATAGTCTAATTATTTAAGGAAAGGTATCGCCATGTGGAATGCGGTTATAAAACAAAAATGTAATTTTAGCGTGTCAAGATATAAGCGCCCTGTTAGTATATGGGGCCCAAATTAGTTATGGCAACAAATGTCAAAATTTGTATGTCGTGAAAACTTTTACCAAGTGTTGCAGAAAGAATGCTCACATAAAGTAATGAAAATTTTCACAGAATGTTTTCATGTTATTGATCTCCAAATCAGACTAAAAACCAAACAAACTTTCTATTTTATTCTGATATTACTTTTTTTATTATTTTTTCATGGTCTCCTATTTTCTTTGGAGAAGAAAAAAATGAAATAATTTCTTGCGACTCTTTCCTGCTTTGTAAGAAGAAATAGTAAAGTGATGCTTGTTCCTCCCATCTGTGCAGACGGTTGTCGCTTCATTGATGGATTCAGATGCTGTTGGCCGGTTGGAGAAAGAAAAACTTTCGCAACTAAAGGAGATGAGTACAAGTTCCATGCAAAATATGTGGGCCAGAGAAGTTTGCTATACAAACACTTTGACGGAGGCCAGGGATTTGATTCAAGAACTGCTGGACGGGTAAATGTATTTAACATTTAACTCAACTGTTGGATTAATTTTTTTACAAATATCATCCACTCGTTTTTATACTAGTTCATTTGTGGCTTGAATAACAAAACACCACCGAGGAGAATTGCATGATTCCCCGTTCTAATTGCCCACCTTTTCCTAATTAAACTAAGAAACTAGGGTCCTTTGGATTTTGTCAAAATGTCATTGCCTTTAAATTAGCAAAAAGCTCCACCAGTGGCAGCAGCAACGGAACAGTCCTACAACAATACCGTCGTGAGCCATGGGTCAATTGGTCCCGTCGCGGCTGTGCTGGTTGTGATCATCATCCTTGGTGCAATCGCAGTAATGGCTGGGCCGAATGTGCTCGGGTAAGTAAATCATGGGCTATGGCCAGTTTGACTTGGAGAGTTGGGTAGAAAGGAAATGCTCTTCCTGCATTTACGGCAGGATCAACGTTCAGTAGCCCAGGGCTAATGGTTCTGCGACCCCTGTGCCAGTATCCACTTTCGCTGTTCAAAGTCGATAGTACTATCCGCAGTTGTGATAATTCTATTAAATAATTAGGGTCAACGCATAGCCGTCTTTGTTTGCTTATTTATTGTACGCCGGAGTGTCATTGTTGAGCAATGTCCCGTCATCATTTTATTTTCACCTTTTTTTTTCAAATGAAAATTGCAAATGCCATAGGGCGAAGTTATTCTCTGTAGACCAACTAAACTTTTCATTTATGTTCTTCAAGGATTCTAAATGGTGGTTTGGATTCAGTCTTTGTTTGCGTGAATAACCTTCTTTTTAAAGGTCAAGGGGATGACAAAAACTAAACAGATCAACTAAATTACTCCCAATTCTAGCACAACCGGGGGAAAAAAAATCGTTTAAAACAGTCTCGGTCCTATTTTCTTTTCGTGTCTCGGTATCAGTCGTGTTCTTCGCTTTTCTTTCTTTTCTTTCACGGGACCTTTTTTTTTTTTTTTTATTGGGACAAGCCATGAGTGAATTAAAAGTTAAAACCAAATCTGCAATGAAATAAACTGTACATTTTGGCCTGATTTCAAATTTACGTTGTCATTAACTCACGCAACAGGCTCTCTTCTGTACTCTGCAAATTCATTTTTTAAAAGAAAAATTATAATAAAGATAAACGAACAAAGATGTTCACAGAGTGCACAAAAACAAAACAGCAAACCAAACGAAGTGCCTCGGCCGTTATCATTGCTTCTCTGGGGGTTTCCTGAGAATCTTATTAAAGCCACCACCAAAATATCCGATCCTCCACATGGGTTTGGATTGAGTTGAGAAAAGTCCTCCATGTGAATGCTATCATCAAGAGAGCGAGAGAGAGACAAGTTTCAAGACAACGTATTCATTCTCACATGATTTTTCTGGAAACGTTAGATATAGGCATATAGCCAACGCGATTTGTAACAACCGAGAAAATTCACATTTCTCGAAAAATTAATATACAATGAATTTAAGCGTTAAAATGTGAAATTTAGTGATTTAATATTGTTTAGAATTAAAATAAAATGTTCTAACAATGTTAAAGGATGAAAAGTGAGTAATAGTGATATTATATGTGTGCACGTGTGTGCCACTCATAGTATCAAGAAGTAGGTCAAGATGATATTATCTTGACATAAAACTGATAAATTTGGGTTCAGCACACCCAAATTAGTCAGGATGGCCTATCAGCACGCTCAAATTTGATAATTGAGCACAAGGGTAATTTTTGACCGAAAATTCGCAGTATCGGAAACTGGTTGAAATGACCTCAGATGAAAATAAAATTGATATATTTGGATTCAGGACGCCCAAATTAATCAGGATAGCCCATGTTGAAATTTTGGGCGAAAAATTATATAAAGAGAGGGAAAAAGTAGAATTTCCTCATTTGCCTATGTGTACTCTCTCTCATCCCTTCTCTTTCTCTCTCTACCCGAAAGTGTACAGTAACCGACCATCGGAAACGGTGTCCGTTTTCGACACCGCCGGTGTCATTGGAAAGCTCTCGCCGAGCTGAGTCCGATGGTGGGCCGATGCGACGGAGCAGCCGCTGGAGCAAGCCGCACGCGCCGCCTGAAGGTCACCGGAGCCAAAATCTTCCCAGCGAGATTTCTCCGCCGTCCGGCCACCATTTGCCACGAAACCGGTCCCAAAATGTTCGTGGTGAAGAGTACTACAAAACCCATGTGGTGGATCGCCTCAACACCGACGGAATCGCGCCGCCCGAGCTTCGAAAAGTCCGACGAAACGCCGCCGTGGAGCCGTCGTCGAAACTGTCGATTCCGGCCGAGTTGAAGCACGCCGTCGGTACAGAAATGGTCGCCGTGAAGAGGGGAGCAAAAGCCCTCGATCAATTTCGGGGAAAAAGTCCGGCACGGCGGAGCTCCACTGTCGCCGCCGTGATCGAGTTTTCGGGGGTCGATTTCCGGCCATAGGAGCTTCAAATGGTGAAATTGACACCACCAATGAGTTCCTCACGTCGAGATCTTCAAGATGGGCTACTCATTTTCCACCGTGACCGATGACCAAATTTTGAAGTTTGGCCCGTTGGCCTATTTTTGACGTTCCGGACGCATTCGCGGAGTCGGAATTGCAAGACGGGACCTCAAATATGAAGAACGAGGAATTAGGGTTTATGCCGTCGAGACCGAACTGCAATTCGGTATAAATCCTGACCTTTTTACGTTCCGCAATTTAATTGTTTGGGACTGTTATATGATTTTATGATTTTTGGTATGAAAATTATGGAAAAAGAATGTATGTAAAAAGAAGAAAATGACTATAATGGAGAAAAAGAAAAAATAGTGATGATGTAACGATTTTACGTAAACAGTATGAGTTTTACGTAAAATCTAGGCCTCTGGTATAGTACATGATAGAATTAGATTAGGATAAATGGTTTTCAGGCGTTTCCTAAACGCTGGAACCTCAAAAATTAAGCGGAAATGCTGTCGAAATTTCTAAAAATGGCACCAAGGGTAATATGGGAAACGAGGGGTAAAAATATGATCGGGGAGGGAACCCGAGCCCCCTCGAGGAATTAGGGCATGGAAAAAGAAAGGGCAAGTTATAATTAGTAAACCGACCCTTCGAGACCCTAGAGCGCAAGAAAAACATGAAACCGACACTTAGGTCAGAATAGTACTTCCCGAGGGTCGGGAATGTGAAAATTGGTAAAATGATAAGAATTGATCCGGAAAAGGTCCGATAAGATTTAGAAAGTTAATTAAATGATTTTGGGTTTAGAAAATCCAGCCTAAATATGAAAATGAAAATGTTATGATTAAACGACCTATTAGGGGCAAAATTGTCATTTTGCCCACAGATTCTAAAATTATGGGAAAAGAGCCCCAATGACCCCGGAATAGGTAAATGAAGTTTGAAAAGCCAAAATTGAGGTTTAAGCTATGAAAAATCACGTCAAGGGCAAAAATTGTAATTTTGTCAAAAGTTAAGGATAAAATCGTAATTTTTCAAAAAGTTGGAGAAAAATTTGAAAATGGCCATTAAAGTTTAAAAAGCTGTCCTAAGCCTATAATTAAGGGTTATAGGATCAGAATCAAGCTTTTTAATAAAATAAAAGTTATAAATGAAAATATGATTAATGGACAAAATTTGTCTGTAGGAGCCCGATCCAAACGCGACAAAGGACGTTGATGGATTCCAAGAAGGGGATAAGCACGCTATGAGTAAGTTCAGACATTTACTCGTCTGCAACTATGAACAAGCTTATCGTATTTATATGTTTTATACGTAAATGTCATGATGTGATTTATGATGATGCTATAGTAATGCTATAGCAATGTTATGATAATGTTAAAAAATGTGTTTTAATAAATAATTTATAAATATATATATATATATGAATATATATCGAATTATGAAGGAAAGATATTATAAAAGTTTCATGAGAGTAACGATGTGATAAAGAGGGATAAAAGAATGGAAAGAGTAAGAACGAGAATGTTATGATAGGATGTATAAGAAAGAGATGAGATATGAAAGGAAAGAATAGATGTTTTATGAAAAGTTTATGAAGGTTAGGTTATGATTGATAGAGCAACGATGATCGGTGATGAAAGGAATTAAGAAAGGGATGTTTTATGAAAAATGATAGGAAAGCAAAGAGTTAGACAAGAAAGAAAAACAATGATAGGTTATGATAAAAGGTATGATGAATGTTTTATGAAAAATGATATGAAAGCAAAGAGTTAGACAAGAAAGAAAAACAATGATAGGTTATGATAAAAGGTATGATGAAAGGATTAGAACATAACGATAAGATGTGATTGATTGAATGGAATGATAGGCTATGATCGATAGAAGGATGATGATAAGATACGGTAGATAGGAGGATGCAAATGATAAATAGAGAAGAGAATAATTGTAATTAAACATAATTTTGTTTGTTATGATGTGATGTGATGTTATATAAGTAATATGTGCTATATATGCCATGCTAAAGTGTGATTAATATAATTCACACAAGTAAAGTAAAGAATTGAGAAAAGATAAACAACGAAAGAATAAATGTTTCATGAAATGTTTTATGAAAAATGAGAAATGAAAGGTTATGAATGTCATGAAAAAGACGTACAACGAAAAATCAATATAAGAAAAATAAAAGTCTACAAGATAATAAGACTGAAAACTTAAGTTGTTGGCGTACCGGTCTCCCTACAAGGTCGAGACTTCCGGTTTATATCCTCCGCGTAGATGTGGCGCTACCCCGAAGGTGTGGTAGATTATAGGTTGGACCAGCTCCGAAGGTGATGTTTTATGTGACTGTGAGGTAGGTTGGTGGGTAGCTCCCCCTCCTCCCACTGTCCGCGCGCAACTAGGTACGTCCAACAACGGGCCCAACCAAAGGAAAGTGGAAAGAAAACAAATGAAAGAAGAGTGAAAAGAAAAGAAAAGAGCGTGAAAAGAAAAGAAAGGAAAGCAGAGAGGAAAGAAAAGAAAAGAAATGATACGAAAAGAAAAGAAAAGTAAAGAACGATATAAAAAGAAACAAACGATATGAAACATAATAGAATTATATATGTGATGTGATGTGAATGACACGTTTTTACGTGATGTTATGCTAGTGTGTATGTTACTAGCTTTTAAGATATGAAATGTTAAGAGATGTTGACAAAACGATAGAGAAGTTATAAAGGTTTAGAACAGAAAGTTAAGGAATGATAAGAAGGAGAAGAAAAGAAATGAAGAAATTAGAATAGAATGATAAGAGATTATCAATAGAATGATGGGAATGATTAGCGAAGAAATAAATGAGCATGAGGAAGCTCACATAATATGTTATGTTTCGAGGATATGTATAGACGATGTGTATGATGTGTATATATGTGATGTCATATATTCTAGTAATAACATATATTACTAGTATTGATAAGTTAATGAATGTATGTTTGAATTTATTGAGCATCTAGCTCATTAGTTGTTTATATGTTGCAGGTAAGCAACCTGTTAGTTTAAAGTAGTATGATGGACAACGGACGGATCTGCACGTGCCAAGGGACTGGGCGAGGGTATGGTACTACCATGAGTCTTTCACTGAGCGTTCAAAAAGAAAGTTGAAAGAAAGAAATTTATGAAATATATGCTATAAGAGTATTTTAGAGATATAGGCATAATATGTAAGTTAAAAAAAAAATTTGCTATAGAAATTGCTTCCGCTTCAAAATGAGAACGTTAAGAATGGAAAGTTAAGTATGTTAAGTAAGAGGATGACGACCCACGAGGTTGTCAGCCATCACGGTCGGTGTCAGAGTTCGGCTGGTTAGTATGGTAACGTACGTGGGGTCGCCACACGATTATTGTACGAGGCCCTTAAACGACTTTACTGGAGATGATGAGCTAGCGCTGACAATTAAGTACTTTAGTCTTTTTCCTGAATAAAAACAATCGGGTACTTTGATAGGTATCTCTAAATGCTAGTTTTCCATGTTTACCAAAAAAAAAAAAAAACACTGGTTTTCTAGTACGGCAGATATTGAAAATGCCGTAATGTTGTCTAGTGCCACAGACATGACAGATGGTTCAAACGCTCCATTTTCGATCATCAGAGCAATACAACTGCTAAGAAGATGATGGGGAGCAAGTTGCTTCGGCTCCATTAGATCATGTCATAGGTATATGCTATCATCCTCATTTTTTGACATGCCCAAGCATTGACATTAGGCTCTCGTTTCGATTCCTAATAAGAATTTTAAAATTTTAAATTCACTTTTTTTTTTTTGAAAAAAATTATAAGTTATAATTAAATTAATCAATTTAAATTTAAAATTTTCATTTTATTTTAAACACAACTCATAAATTAAACATGTCCAATTAAATCATTCAATTTGATTTTAAAAATTTTATTTTATTCTAAAATCAACTGTGAATAAATCAATCACGTCCTAGTAAGAGGTAAATCATATTTGTAAGTTCTACTCCGTAAGCTTCACATTATATTAATACATAATATTCTAACATTACTTATTTGTACAGAAATGTCAACAGACATTAACGGTGCTAAAGCATCACAATATTTTACAAACGATAAAATGCTCATAAATATTGATGATATTACACACCACATATTAATAAAAAAATGAGTTTTACAAAAACTGAGTTTAATGATACAAGACCACATATATGGAACCTAACTTCTTGAAATAATACTACTTGTTAAAAAATGAGTTTAATGTTATAAGACCACATATATGCTCATAAATATATTTCCGATGACGTATAACGTTAATATCGACTAAACCATCTGCCATCATTCTGCCATCGCTATGATTGCTGTTACTTGGCAAACTTCCAATGTAGTGCTTTTAGTTATTACCATGAGCAATGGTAGAAGATCCGAGTATTCAACACCACTTAACAAAAAAAAAAAACAAATGAATTTCAAAGCATAATACCTAGAGATTTCATAGACTAAGCTCGTCTTCTATTAGTTATAAAGATTATGACGCTCAATATCATGACACTCCCAAGCAAACTATGTGTTAGTTTTAGTGTCAATTTTAGAGTAAATGTATAATACATTTTGTTTTTGTGAGATGTACGTGCATTTACATTATAAACCTTAATCAGATTTTTCATTTTTTTTTTTTTAAATTCTGATGCTCATTGCATCCAAAAAGAAATGATGGAATGCGTTGTGGTTCTACTGGTAATTCTGTTGCCATTACAAGTAGAAAATTGCTACCGAAACAAATTTGTTTGTTTAGTATAATGCCAGAAGAGAGGAAAAAAAAATTGAACTCCATGAAAATTATACACCAAGTACCGGGGCAAAACAAGAAGGTAACCCATGTTCTGATTGAAACAAACCGGTACAGGAAAATAAAAAGTTAAAAAATATCTAACGAATGATGATCGCTCAGCATGTTGAGCATGAATATGTAATTTATTTTTGTCCAAAAAGATTCAATATGGCATCTAGCTATTACTTTCTAGTGGACGCTTCATTTTAAGGAGATGAGAAAGACCTGCTATTACATGTAGCCGACTGCTAGGAACACCTGTTTTTGCCAGTGCCCTCCCCTTCTTGTCGAGCAGAACAAAGCAAGGTACATATCTAATGTCATAATGGAGGAGCTGCATCACCAAAGAGAGAATATCATAAGCTAAAACGAAGACAAAAAATGAAAGAAGTATTCAAAACTGTTCTACTAAAGAAGTGACCAAATTGTGTCTTGAATCTCAAATTTACTAAAGCTATTGAAACTTTGGAGATATGACCAAAGCAAGTAATACCTCGGGCAGCCACTTATCATTCTCCGCATCTACCATAACTATGTTAAGCCAGTCCAAATTCCTTCCCTCTATCTCCAAAACAAAATTCAGTAAGGAATTGCAGAGCCTGCACTTGGGTGAGTAGAACTCAAGTATTGTAGCCTCTTTACCACTTGCCAATGCCGAGGCAAACACTCTATGTTCTGCCTCTCCTTGCTCTTCAGGATTCAAGACCCGTTTTGTCTTTAAAATCTTACTTTGGTTGGTCCCGGGATTGGATTGAAAGGGCTTAAAGTTATTCATCCATGGATGGGAGGATTTTGAAACCGAGTCGATGAACTTGAAGGCCGCAGATCCAACATTTTGCATGGACTTAAATAGCCAAGGAGCCTCAAAAGTGCAGTCATTTGGATATTTACTAGAATTTTGGTTCATGTCCCATGGTAACTTGAAACAAAACATAGATTTATTTGGAGTAGAACCCATATAATTTCCTAAATCAAAGGAGCTCCAAAATTAGACAGCTGAGAATCCATTTTTACGAAAACCTTGTGGTACAAGACACGAAAAGAACAAACTGCATATTATACTTGAAGATGTGAGAAATGAATGCATTTGCAGGATATAACTCAAGAAAATAAATGAAAGTCTGTGGGAAAATTTGTGACCATGTGGTGATACTTCTCTGCAATCAAAAGTAATAATACATTTTCTTGCTTTTTTTTTACCAACAGTTCTATTTACTTATAAGAACCTTTCGTCCATATCCTGTCTGGGATATGGTTTTGGAGTTTGGACCCATTTTTGGAAATCAAATCCAGATTTCCCTTTAGAAATTGTAGTTTAAACCCATTATCCAAACATGCCCTCAATGCCTCTTTCGCACCAATCGCCTGTAGGCCGGGGAGGAGATACAGATTAATAGAGCACCGGAAAAATTGATTACAAATGACACATAGAAGTTCATTAAAACACAAATTTTCAAAATAACTTGCTCTCTCAAAGAAAAAGATTCAACAGCTTGGCTGTAGTGAACTTTCGGGAACAAAAATTTCCAACATGCAACCAGCATGCGTTAGCTGTTGAATCTTCGAGAGAGCATGCTGGTTAAATTTTTTTCTTTGTGAGAGAACATTAGTAATCAATTTGTAATGAGAAATCTGGATTTGATTTCCAAAAATAGGTCCAAACTTCGAAATCATATCCCAAATAGAGTATAAGGCAAAAAATTCTTATAAGCAAATTGATCTGTTGGTAATAGAAGCAAGAAAATGTATTATTACTTTTGATTGCAGAGAAGTATCACCACAAGGCCACAGATTTACCCACAGAAGTCCCAGTTTTAAAAACAACAAAAAAAGACATGAAAATACAAGATCAACGATAGCTTAACAAACGACACTAAAATGAAACGTGAAAAACCACAATTGTCTCAAAAGTAACAATAACATTCAAGTACTGGAAACGACGAGAACTTAAGAATGACAATTGATACACTTACTCTCTCAAGGCACCAGCGAGCATTCGACCAAGCAGAAAACCAGTTTTTGCATCTCTCTCTCTCTCTCTCTCTCTTCAGTTCAAGGCACCAATGAGCATTCGACCGAGTAAAAGACCACTTTTTGCATCTCCCCCCTCTTCTGTTCAAGGAATCGCAAAGACAACTCAAGTTCCGTCCTTGGCTTCACCAATGAGCACTTGACCGAGTAGAATACTAGTTTTTGCAGCAAAACTTGCTGGAGCGAGAAGAAATTTCAGACTTCTTAAGAAAAAACAGAGGTAGTCTCTCTCTTGAACGACCTTAATCTGAAATTTCCCTATTGAACTAGTATTTTCTTCTTGATTTCAATTCTAAGCGTGATAAAATCTCATTTATCACTCTAATTTTACACACGCGAACAGAAAATCACTAAATTCCCGGATTTCTCAATACTTAGTAACGAGTCTTGACTTTTTCATTGACGATTTTCTTATTATTTCTGAAAACTGATGGGAATAATATCTTTCTATTATCTTAGTTTTGCAGTAGCTATAGAAGTATTCTATTTCCAGCCCTAAATATTTGAATATGATTTTGATTTTTAATTTAATTTTATAAATTCTCAATTAGTCAACAATCCCAATTTTTGGGTTGTGAGAATACCGGGAAAAAAAGATAAAAGGAAAGAAAACCCCGATTTTGAGACTTTTATGGATAATTAAACTTCTTTATGGGAAAGAATTTTTCATTTCGTAGGGAACACTGGAACAGTTTATTTATCTTTTCCTGTGTTTTTTTTTTTTTTTTTTTCAAAATAATTGCTTTTCAGCTTCTATACAAACACTGTAGAGTTTGAATCAAAGATTAAATTGATAACAGAGTGTGAATTACAATATCGTAATGGCTGGACTTGAAATTCTATATTGATTAGAGCTCTGACGGTCTCTTGTATTCTACATTGAAATTGCTTTCTGTAACGCAAAGTTTCAAACTTGCCCGCTCTAAAGACATGACAATCGTAATAATTCCAAACAACAAAAACACAAACAAACAAAAAATTCAGACTCAAAAACACATGCCCACCCCAGCTTCGGAAATCCCCTAAAAAAGTGAGATAAAATAAATTTATACCTGCAGTGATTGAGATTAAGAATGAGTTTGAGAAAGGTTGTTGCAGTGATTGAGAGAACGAGCAAAAGCAAAAACTCGGTGTCGGATTGAGATGGAAATTGCCGTCGGAGTAAGACAGAACTCGACCGGGAGCGAGAGTTTTGAGAGGAAGAGAGAGTGGTGAGGTGAGGCGAGGCCGTGAGAGTGAGGGCGAACTCTAGGGAGGCGGCTGCTACAGTTAGAGTGAGGGTAAGTTCAAGGGGTAAAAAAAAAAAAAAAAACACCTGGTTATGCTCTTTATTGGCCGTCGAATCAATAGGTTAATTTATTATATTTGATTAATTATATAAATAAATAAAAAAGATTGAATGATCAATAAAATTTTAATAATCCACTTAACCTACTTAATATATATTTATTTACTATTTTTTTTATTAAATAATATTCACTTTTAAGTATTATTTAAATTATTTGAATATATAAAATATATTACTTCTTGATATTTAATATAAATATAATTTTTGATAATTTTATAATAAACATCACTAATTATTTTAATATCCTCGTATCTTTTAATAATACTTATAACTTATATTTATTTTATATTTAATTATTAATTAGATTATATTAGAAATTTTTTTATTTGTGCAAAGTTTATAAAAAAGTTTATTTTAAAAACTATATCATGAGTTTTTTTTTTCTCCTTAAATATTTTATTTGTTATTGAATTTTTAATATCATTTATTATTTTTTTAATAAAATACATAACCCGTCGAACCCATCCAACCCAATCCAATTTTAATTAGATAAATTGATTTTTTACATTAAATTGATTACGAGTAAAAAAAATTATCAACCCACAAATATTGAGTGAATTGAAAATTTATAAAAACCCATCCATATTCACGCCTAAAAAGTTAGTACACGGTTTTTAAAAAGACAGTAACTCGGGTTGGGCTGGACCTAAGTAAAAGCAGGGGTTTTTTCTTTTCTCTTTTTTTTTTTTTTTTTTTTAAGGTTATAAGGGTTAAATATAGATTATGAAGGTTAATTTCAAGTTATGTGAATTAATTAAACCTAACCCATTTTTTATTATGTCCAACGGATTTGATCCAAAACCAACCTATAACTTTTTTTTTCTAAACCCTAATCTGGCATTTTTCATATCACGAATTGTCAACCCTACATATTTACAACAGATTTTCACAAAACCTTATACTAAAACAACACATTGTTGAACTGCAGGGTCGCCAAAATTCCCTATGGTGTTGATCCCCATGATATTGATTTCAACTGATGTTGTGGAACGAATCAATGATCGCATCTGCAAGGTATTCGCATTTGGCCTACGATAAGCCGGCCAAGGATATCCTTTCATCCTTTGTCATGTATACATGCCACTTATTTGTCATGTTCTCACTATGGTCATGTTCTCACTCATTGGTATCCTGTCATGTATACAATCTGCATTACCATTGTTTCATAAGAGCAGCACAAAATTGAGAACACAGCAATTATATAGAGTTGATCATTGTTATTGGGAACCTCTCGTGATGATCGTGGAAAGCAGATGTAAATTAAAAGCATAACATAATTGTGTGGCTGCTGAGGAGGAAAAAAAAAGGCAAAGGACCGTGTGAACGATGCAGGAACCGCTTGTGCAAACAGTTACAGACTCGGAAATGTTTTATTTAAAAAGAAAAATCTTTTGAGCAAGCGGTTAGACATTCACATTTCACCAACAAATGGAGAAAATTAATGCCAACTAACACTACCCATATACGTGATTTGAATGACCACTCCAACAGTAACAAGACCCTCAACTCTACCCACTCATGCAAAAAGAAAATTGGGTCAAGACTTAAGGCTCATAACATATGTAATAATACAGTCCAAATGATATCCAAGTACTCATCTGACAACTCTTCTTAGCAGAAGATAACAAATCAGAAAGACTAACAAAATGATGTATCAGGAATGAAAACCAACACAAACCATTTCCCGAAAATCTAATACACCAACAGAAATGCAATACACAAAAGGCTGAAGTTGGAGAACAGGAAATCAAAGAAAAGAAGGTGGAAGCTAAAAGAAACTAGAGAGTAGAGATCACCCAGATTCCAAATTAATAATCGATGGTTACTAATAATGACCTGCTCCCGTTCGACACCCCAATCTACCGTGTTTTCTCTCACAAAAATTTAAATCGTGGATTTTAACCTATAATCTAAACGGACCCCAATTCTCGATAAAGCATATAAGCAGAAAACAAATCAACAAAACGAAAAATAAAAACCATATATCACTCTCAAGCTTAAGACGATGTCGACATACTAAAATGTAGCTGCATAAAAGATAACTGAAACTCATTCTAATTACTCAGGAAAATCTAATAGAAAATGGACTCGATAAAGTTCCTTACAAATTGGTTCTGAGAGAGAGTACAAAACTTTAAGTTTCCTCAAATAAGTTCTAAATTATAAAAAAAAAATCAAAACAAAACAAAACAAAATTCTTCATTAAAAGAGAACATGCCAAAAGAAAGGCGCAGATCCTGCGAGAAAGGACCTCAGAAGCCAAGCTTGGTTCGGCGCCAGTGCCTGCGCTTCGCGTTGTACCTGAAACATCACCGAAAATCAGAATGAGAAAAACACGAAAAAAAAATTAAAAATAAAAAAAAAAGGAAGAAATAGGGATTTGAAAGGCACCTGATGGTGTTATCGGTACGCAGACGGATCCAATGAGGGATGGGCCTGTTCTGCCTCATCTTCTTCGCGAGCTTCTTCTTGATTCTGAACGTTTTGTGCGACGGCTGCAATTTTTTTTTATTTTTCCAAAACACATTTCAGAAAACTTCATTTAATCGATTTATATTTCAGAAACATTTTAGAAAATTGCAAAACCAAATAATTCATAATAATTCATACTTCTCAACAACAAAACTGAATTTAGATAGAGAGAAGAGAGAGAGAGAGAATCACCATTTTCGGCTTCGGAGAACGCGGCTACGAGAGGTGAGAAGCAACGAGCAGCGAACGAAAACGCGAGCGGAGAAACCCTAGAACGAGGAAGACGGCCTTTTATACCAGCGGGGAGCTACTTTACCAGTTGATATTACTTGATAAGGAAGCATATAGTTGTCGTATTGAGAATGGGTTAAGTACTCTCCTCATGTCGTTCCTAATAGGACTGACAACTCAAATTAGAACCCAATGACATGAAACGAAACCCCTATTCCATATTTCTTAAATAGGTTTGAATGAAAATAGGTCGAATTTGTTAAATACAATTAAATGAGGGGCAGAATTGGTATGAACTCCTCCTAACATATAAATAACTCATAATAATTTGATTAATAAATAAATTATATATAAATTAATATAATGTGACTATAAATTACTCATTTAAATTATATTTATATTGTTATATAAATATAATGAAGTGTTCTTAGCTTTTAATTTTCAGAATTCAAATTTTAAAAATAAAAAATATCTTTTCTTCTATATTTTATTTTTTGTAATTTTTTAACAAATTAAAGAAAGAGTAAAGACTAAAGAGCTCTTTTCAAAATAAATAATAAAAAATAAAAAACTAAGATCTCGTTTGGACGACAGATTCAAACCTAAATTTTTGAATTTAATTTTTTTTTAAGTCAACAAAAATTATAATTAAATTAATCAATTTAAATTTAAAAATTTTATTCCATTCTATACTTATCGCATAAAACAAATAAGCTTTAAAGATCTGCTTTGGATTTTCTTTCATTCTTTTTTTTTTTCTCACTTTTCACTACATCCATGTCGCCTCTCTCTCTCTCATTTCTGATTTTCCTTCCTTCTCTCTGTTCTCCTTTTCTCGTTGCCATTGTTGTTGCTCTCCCCTCTTCCTTTCATTCTCCATTTCTCTCACTTTTCTTCTTCATCTTCTTTTTGTCTCCGTTTTTCATCTTCAACCGCCGCTAATTGCCCTCTTTCCGTTGTTCTTCTCACAACCTAAAGCTTAAGTATTCCCTTCACATTTTTTGTTTTGTTTGATTTTGTTCTATTTCAATGTTTGATTCACCTTTTTTTTTTTTTTTTAAGATTGTGTTGAGTTTTGGTTACATGATTTTTTTTTCTTTTTTTTTTTTGTTTTGTTTTGTTTTATTTTTTTTAAGGAGTTTAGAAATTATGGTCCCATCGTCTGTGTTGCTCATTGCTAAGAATACATTGTTTATTTATTTGTCAAATATTAGTTGAATAGAAATTTCTGTAAAGCCGTTTAATAAGGACTTGTTCTACCCTTTTTGTTTTTTTGTTCGATGGAAGCAATTACTTTTATAAAGTGAAAGATTTTTATGAAAAGAATAGCAGCAATGCCATGTGATTAGCCCCAAGAAAATAACCGTTTGATCAAACTGTGTCAATTATGAGAAAGGATTATAAACGCTCTTTTGCTTTCGCTCAGGTGAAACCTTTTTGCCTCTATCAGAGGGTTTATCAATTTATTAACGAAGGCATCAAAAAGCCTTGAAATGGAAAAGGAAGTTGACTTTATTTGTAGACTCTAATTTGATTTTATAATTATTTTTAGCGAATTGAGTTTAGATATAACTCAGTTATAATTAATTTATTTGTTATTATTATTTGGTTGTTGTTTATGTATTTAATGAGTTTTTTGTGTAAACATTGATAACAAGTTAGTAAATTAGGTTAATAGTAGGTTAAATGATATTTTTAGTAAGTGGGTTTGGTAAGTTAACACAATACATTTAAAACCTACTTGATAAACGGGTTATACAAGTCGTATTGTGTCAATCTTTTTAGTGCAGGGTCTTGTTTAGGTTTTATTTCTTGACATAATTATTAAATAATTGTATTCATGTCAATGATTGTAGTATTAATAAATGAATTAAATGCAACACGAACGCGACACAATACATTTAAAATCTATTTGATAAACAGATTACACAAGTCGTACTGTGTCAATCCTTTTAGTGAAAAGTTGTGTTTAAATTTTATTTTTTAACATATGATTATTAAATAGTTACATTTGTGTTAAAGGTTGTAATATTAATAAATGAATTAAACGCGATACGAAACACAGGACTCTTTGATATGAATTACCACCCTAATTCTCAGAAGTGCCGCTTTTCTTAAAGAGTGTTATTGACACGTGTTATCGTATTATTGAATTGTGATGTGGTTATTTTTCACAGTTGAATAGTTAAAAAAAAACTAATGGATCGGCCCACTTTCTTTGTTACATTAATAGTCAAATTAGAGTTATGCTTTTAAAAAATATCTAAAAATAAGCTTATTTGCAAATTTATAAAAACAAAAAACAAAATTAATGATGATAAACTGATAAAAATAGCCTTATATCTTTTTTTTTTTTAATCAGAGTCGTTCTTAAAAATTAGATATGTAATTTTCAAAAACCTATATTTTTATATTTGGAAAACAAATTAAAAAAATAAAAAAATTTCCCCTGATTTCACTTAATTGAATTAAAAAAAAAACTAAAATTGTTTACTCCATTTTTTCCATGATATTCATCCAATTTCACTCATTCCTTCATTTTCAACCTCTATCTTCATCTTCAATCCTCTTCAGATACCTCTGGTGTTACCCTATCACCACAAAGATATTTGAGAATCTTTGCCACAATGAAATCACCCTCAACCATCGGACCAAATGGTGATAGAAATTATGAGAGTCAGGTAGGTATGGTTTCAGTCAATATCAAATTGATTTTGCTAATTAGGGCTTTTATTATTTACGATTTTAGCAAAATTTGATAATTGATATTTGGAATTTCTTAAATAGTGATTTAAAAATTATTTTATGCAATTGAGGTTTTGAGAAAATTTCCACTTATATTAATATTGATTATTGTAGTTATTAGGGATTTTTGGTTTCAGTGTCTATCATATTGAAAACAACAAAAATAAAGTTTTTAGGGTTCATATTAATATATTCATTAACGTATTGATTTTTTTACCTATTCATGAAGAATTATAATGTTATTGACTCAATCTTTTTGTTTTGTTTTGTGTTTTTTTTTTCCTCCATTCTCATTGGATCATACAAACAAGTGAATAACTTTTGAATCCAAAAGAGCAATAAACTTGTAGATCAACCTGTGCTCGAAAGTTCAAGCTATTGAATTTATCATAATGATGTGATCAACATGTTATGGAATTATATTTTATTTTTAAATATCATATTGATGAGGTCAGTATGCTGTAAAACTATATTTTGTTGAAGATATTATATTGATGAAGTCAATATGTTATAAAACCTCCCATTTCATATATTTTATTGTTTGATTTTATATATATTTTGTCAATATGTTATAAAGATCCTCTCATTTGATATATTTTATTGTTTGTTTTTTATACATATTTTCACTGTTAATATCATATTGATGAAGTCAATTTATTATCAAGTTATATTTTGTGATTATATTTTATTTTTGCTCAATAACAAGGTCAATTTGATACTGATTTAAAATTTTCTTTTTCTTTAATCAATTTTATTTGAATATATGAATTAATTCTATCAATATAATTTCGTTTTTTTATTAATAACTCGATCAATATGTAATTGCACCGCTAATAATAGTGACGAGTAAAACATGTATTCTATGCATATGTAAATCCAAAATGACTACATACCTAAAAATAGGTAATCAAAGTAAAAAATAAAAAACTGCATAAATATAAAAAAAAAAAAAATCACGTTGGAGATTTCATAGAATCATCCTTTTTAAAATATAAAAGCAAAGAAAAGAAAACGTCTTAATTTTTTTTAAATTGCAAGTAAAGATAACAAACCTTATCTTAAAAAAAAAACGATAACTATAAAAGTTTTCTTTTTCAAATATAAACCGAATTTAAAAAAAATCTACATATATAAAAAAGTAATTCTCTTGAAAATAGCATAAAATAACAATAATTTGAAATTGATATTTGAATTAAATTGATAATAAAAGCAAGATTTCTTAATTTATGTAGAATTTCTTTCCCTATAAAATAATCCGGATATATATAAAGAAGCAATGTATTATATCAAAA
The DNA here is from genome assembly GCA_035233585.1 of Antiaris toxicaria. Taxonomy (NCBI): domain Eukaryota; kingdom Viridiplantae; phylum Streptophyta; class Magnoliopsida; order Rosales; family Moraceae; genus Antiaris; species Antiaris toxicaria. Next base: position 23,804,263 of record CP141160.1, on the reverse strand, counting down.
AAAATTTTCTCATAAAATTGCTCAGCAAAAAAAAACAAATACTGAGAAAAACGTGGAAGGGTAAATATAGAAAAAAAAATAATGATATTTAAAATTTGTTCAATTTTACAAATAAATTAAAAAGTGGTTATATTTAGAAGGGGTAGGCTAAATTGGCCACTTTGTGTAAATATTATTGGATTCTTGCCCGTTATCAACCAGGCCTAGCCCAACTCGATTTGTTGGTTATATGGTTTTTGTTGGTTTATCGACGGATGTATAGAATAGTCTTGACTTTTCTTTTACAGAAAATTGTGAAAATAATCCCTCATTTTTCTTAAGAAAAATTATAATAAATAATAGTTTTGAATAATTAATTAAAACAAAAATAAGTTTTTACAATATTTGTAATGAATAGTAGATTTATTAAATAAATAAAATTTAACTTACGCAAATATTCATTTATTTATAAAAATATAAATAAATCATTTACTTAATATGTAATTATATTATTTACATGATAAATTTAAAATAAATATTTACATAAAAAATTTGTTATTTATTATAAATATTTTAAAAACCAATTATTTACTTCAATTATTTTTAAAAAACTACTATTTACTTCATTTTTCTTTATCTTTTTCTATTCTTCCAATCATTCTCTCTTTTCTTAATGCTTATTTAGATTTTTATCATTCATATACTTTTAGAGATAAAAAAAAAAACTAAATGTTATTTTGAAACAATAATTTATGGATATAGATATTGAAGAGCAATCCTATAAATTGCAATTTACAAAAAAATAATTCATCCCTCTCTTAAGAAGAGTGGGCATCATCGTCATTTGAAGCGTTCAATAGAAAATTGACTATCTAATTAGTGGAATGTACCTTAAAATGATGATTTAAGGGCATTTTGAATTGGATACTTCAATTAAGATATCCCCGTGAGTGTGGTACCTTTTCCATTGACTTCTCAACTACTTCATCGGAGGAAGAATCAGGTGAAGAAAGCCGGTTTTGTTGGTGAATCACCCTTTTCCCTTGGCTTCTCCACCAAGTTGGACCTTGCTAAGTCTATTGTAAAATGTGAAATATTGGACCTTAAGCCTACCTATTGAAATCTCGCTCCCTTGGAACATAGCTATTAAAGCTAACGGTTGCCGCCTTGGAATCGATTCTCCTACCGGCAGGCTCGAAACCGAGGGTACTGGGCGTGGTTGTAAATCCTTGACTCATGGGTTGAAAATTAGATCAATGTCGGAGCAATCCTATAAATAGCAGTTTACGAAAATTATTATTTTTTGTGTCGTTTTGCAACGTGTCGTTTGTCATTTTTGTCGTTTTAGGGTTTTTCTGTTAGTTTTGTTGTCTTTTATTCCTCTTTTCCTTGTCCTCGGTTGTGTTTTCCTTTGTTTTGTCCTTTGTGTTATTTATTGCCTTCCTTTTTGTTGTCGTTCAGTTTTTCATTATTTACGAGTTTATTTTTTGTTTCGAATATCCTTGTCGTTTTTCCTTTTTTTTTTTTTTTTGGCTTGTTGCTTTGTCTTTTTACTTTGCATGTATGCAGTTGAGTTTGTCCTTTGTGTTATTTACTGGCTTCCTTTTTGTTGTCGTTCAGTTTTTTCGCTGTTTTCGAGTTTATTTGTCGTTTCACGTATCCTGGTCGTTTTATTTTTTCTCCTTGTTTTTTTGCGTTTTACTTTATCTGCGGTTTTTATGTATCCCAACTGCGCACAATCAGACAGGATTACATCTTTAAAAAACAAAAATGCCGCTTTGAGTAGAAGGCATTCAAAATGATCAGGTTAAAAGAAAAAGAAAAACTAACATAAGGTGGTTTCACACAATTTTTGTTTTTGATTTAGTTAATAAAATAACAAAGTGTAGAAATTGTGACTTTTCATAAAATATGTATGATTCTACATTTTTAAAATACTTTAATGGATTAACAAGTGTTTAAATTTTTTTAAAAAGTCATAAAAATGTTGGAGTAAAATTTATAATATCATGTCAAAACTCTAATACAAGTTTCAATGTATAATTAGAATAGTTTTTTTTTTTCAAATATCGCTTGTTATTACCTTCCATAAATCTCTTCTAGCACATAGTCCAAATATTATTAAAAATAACTTTTTGTCTTGTAAATTCAACAAATTTCAAAAAAAGCCATGTCCTAAAAGTAAATGCAAAAAATACTTCAATTATAATTTTAATTCTAATTTTTGAATATCATGTTATATGGAAATTGTAATTACGTTGTTGGTAAAATATTTAAATAATTAATACATCGATTAAAATTAAACCAATTTATTTATTAGTAAAACGATTCGGAGTTGAAACTCAAACATAAGTATTGGAATTAACAACCATTTTTAAAACCATATACTATTGTAGAATACTCATTTTTCACTGTGAAAAATCTGTTAAGTTTCTTGATATGGCATAATTCCCTTTAAGGTTCTAAACTTACTTCAATAGTTGCACATAATACTGAAAAAATTTATTGAAAACACATATATTTTGTTGAGATTAAGTAGATTGATTCACACATTATTCATACGGTATAGTCCTAATGTTTGAGGCTTATAGTTGTTTTGAACCTAACTAAGCAACAATCATTTTATTAATCTTGATCTAAAACTTAAGAGTTTTAGTTCAAAGAACGTGATACCAACGTAGTAATTTGAGAACTTAATGATGCATTTGGTTGTAACATTATATTTACAATGTAATTTTTATCTAAATACGTAAGTACTGTATTCAAATGTCAATCATTAAATCCAATACAATCATTATTCACCATTCTTTTTTTTTTTTACTACTTTTAACAATTACATTACATACTTTTTTTTCTCTCTCCATTTTTTCTAATTTACTTTTATCAATCACATCACATGCTTAATTACAAAAAATAATTCAAATATTTTTCATTTAAATATACATTATATTTAGATATAATATAAATATTTTTTATTTAAATATATATTATATTTAATACATTATATTTAAATATAATATCAATATAATATTTTATATAAATGTACCTTGGCAATAAAATTGAATTTGACCAAAATAGGGCAATAGTATTAGTTACTTATGAGGGCCATTTACGGTACTAATTAAAGCCCCCCTAATTTTTTCTCTGCATATGATATGAAAGTGATTGGTGTAAATCTCATTAACTTTCGTAGAGCTAATTACTAATTAGACGTCAAAGTCACATCACAGTTAAAAATTAGCTATTAAACCACATGGTTTAGCCTGGATTCTCTCCCCTCTAAGCAAATCCCGGCACAACGTGTGTTCTAATACGTGCTCAGGCTTGACTAAACATACGTGGACCCAGTTTATAGGTCTCTTGCACTACACTGGGTTACCTTATTAGCTATGCCCAAGTAGGGTTAAAAACACATATTTCACTCAATTTTTTATTATAAGACTGACAATTTAGTTCACGATACAAATTTAACATTAAAAAAAAATGGGTTAGGGTTCAGAAAATAAGATGCGGATTGGTTTGGGGTTAAATCCACCTAACATTATCAAAAATAGATTGGGTTTAGATCAATTCGTTGAGCATGAAATCAACCTGAAATTGACTTAAAAATTATTAACCCGTATGATCCATACTTAAATTTTTAATATATTTATTGAAATTTTTTTTTTTCTCACCTTACTATTGACAAGTTGTGAAGGTCGTGTCGTGTCAACTTGTCAACAAATTAGACTGGGTTTAGGTTAAGCATTTTTTGACCTAATAGATCATGAATCATATTTAGATTCTAGTTTTAAGAATTTGTATTGGTTTTAACCTTACACAAACCTGATCTATTAACACAAATTACTATGCCTAGTTCTACTGTAGATGTCATAAACCCAAGTTGGCTCATCTTTCAATCCAAGTTGCTCCTAATGAATTTTCCTAATCCTCAAGTTTTCTTTTTTTTTTTTGGAAAATTTATGCAAAGTTGTGATAAAAGGAACTTACGCATTTTTCCAAATATAGTTTAATAGGCTACCTATAAATATTTTGTTTTGATGTGTTAGGGCCTTTTACTTTGTACTACTTAAAGTAATAACGGTTTACTTAATAATATGATTTATGAATATCCATTTTAAAAATTTGTAACACACGGTATAAAATTACATCAATTATAAATCAGACTATTAAAAATTTAATATAATCACTAAAATAACAATTCTTTTGATAGTGCAAAATAAAATATTCGTTGTATAAGTTTCCTTTTTGGCCGATACTGAATAACTCTCTCTCTCTCTCCCCCTCTCTTTCTCTCTTTTTGTGCTTTTTTTCCCTTCTGTTTTCCCTCTCTTTTTGAACAAAATGCAAGAACAGGTTGTGTGCTAGTGAATAGGGACATGGAAGGATGGGATAGGGATAATATCATTTTTAAAGTCCGTAAATCATGATTAGCTTTTTATTGTGTGGTTGTTCAAAGTTTGAAGCATTAATTAAGAGTAATCTTGCATGATGCACGGGCAAAATCCCATGGACTGTGGAGATGGACACATATTTTATGTCACAATCAACCTTAATCCTTGGGCATATATTATTGTTATATATTCGTCCATTTTTTATTTTTCTTGCTCGGCAACAAAACCGCGTTGTGACTTTTTAGGGGGTGTTTGGGAGAAGAGGCTGGAGACATTATTTTTGGATTAGAAAAAAGTTGTTTTGAAAAATGTGTTTGAGAGAAAAAACTGTTTGGTGTGAAAAAATAAAAAATTTAAAAATTTAAAAAAAATATTAATATAGATATTATTTCGTTCCTCTTGAAATTCCATGCAATTTATAAAAAAATTATCTCATTTGGACTTGTATATACAAAGTTATAAACTTTTAAAATTTGGAGTTTACTGTAGCGTTTTGAAGATGTAAATAGTGAAAAGTGGTGAAGTTTTGAAAAAAAATTGATTTTGGATGTTTGGAGAACGTAATCCAAACACCCCCTTAGTGTTTGGATTTCGTCTGTGATGAATTATTTATTTGCATATCTGATCCCTGACCACATTCTCCATAAACGAAGGAAGAAAATATGTTTGACCAAAAAATAATAATAATAAAACTCCTGAATTTATGTTTGACGAGGCCATAAGATGAGAAGTTAGATTTAATTACAGAATACTAAAACTGGGTAATTATATCAGCAAAAATTTAGTAGTTTGCTAAAGAATAAGAATAGTTTATTATTCATCACTTTGAATATCTTATATATTAAGTTATAGAACTCACAACATTACCTTAACGTCCTTGGCAAGATAAATAAAATAAGTTCTTGAACATTTTTCATTGGTTAAGCTCCCAATCCAATTAAATACAGTAAAATCAAGTGTTCAATAAATTAATAACCTCGGTTAAATAATAAAAACTTTTAGTCCTGACTTAGGCCAACATACTAGATTAATAATCTGACTAAATTCATAAGATAGTATATATATTTTTTTCAAATCCTTTAAGGCCAACGAAAATATAAATTAATAATTGACAAAAAATATATATAATTCATAATATTAAAGAGTTTTTTTTTTTTATTCTCTCTCCTTCTCTCGCGTCTCCTTATGGTTTAGTTGCTTTTTTTTTTTTTTTTCCTTTATTGATACCAAAGTTCCTTGACAGTGCTTGGCCTGTCTCGGACTCCTGGCCCCAGAGATGGAAATCTACTTTTATGGGGATGGTGTTGGAAGCGTAGTGGGTAACGATGCTGGATGTGCAGCGTTTTGGCGAGTCTGTTGAATTAGAGTTTTAGCCACGTGAGGGATCTGGTGGTCCTTATGTTGGGGCGGCGTTGGAAGAGGCGAGCATGGACAGTTTGGTGTTTGTCCAAGGAGGGGTTTGCGTGGTGGAGGCCCTTTGTTGGCGGCCCTGGATCTGTGCTACTCGGCGTTTCTTTGCCTTTTGTGGAGGTGGTGGCTATCTTGCTAATGGTTTTTTTTTTTTTTTTCCTGTGGTACTTGGATTTTCTGACATGTGGTTGTGTTTTATATTAGTTATTTCTATGTAATAATGGTGCTTTAAGTGCCAAATAGATATTGGTTTTTATTGATTTGGTTTTTATTAAAGCTCTTTTAAATGACGGTAGTGTCTCCGTTGTATGGGCTTATGATTTGCTCACTAGAGTTGTGTTTAGACGGGTTGTTTGTTGTACTAAATTTATGTCTATGTGAAGTAGGTAGTGGCCTTCGTGTCACAAGGTTGTGCTTCTCAATTGATTGGAATATTCAATTAATTACATAGATTTACTTAAAAGAGCCTTATACATACTCAATATTGGTGTGTTGAGGTACCTTTCCAATTTTGGGCCTCAAACATGTGTTTTTCCTGGTGAGTGTCAAATTAGATTTTACTAATCGAACTAGTCTCAATTAAAAGTTGTATTTATTGTATTATGGATCGTCATATTATCATGTTTGATTTGTTCTATTCTATTAGTATAAATGACATTTCTCTTTTCAAAAATTAAAAAAAAAACAATTTTTTTCTTGACAACTGCTATTTTCACTAATAGAAAAAAAAGATTTCGCAATCATTTTTAACTATATACACATCATTAATTAGATTTACAATTCCACAAAAGTAATGCAATTCCATAAGAGAAAAGCGAATGTTGTTTTTGTAAAATAAGATAAATAATTAATATTAAATTAAAAGATAAATTATAATATTAAATAAAATATATATAATGATTAAATTGTAAAATGCAATATAGAATGACTTGAAATATACAATTATAGTATTATCCTTGTTCATTTAAGAATAAATAAATAGGCTTTTTAAAATAATACTTTTTTCCTAACCCACTAATATTCATCTATAGATCAGAGGTTTTATTGCAAATCAGAAAGGACAAAACAAGATCAAAACAAAAGAAAACATTATATATGCACATGAAGCAGGAATAAAGAGCTTGAAAGCAACTAAAGAAATGAAAATTGGCGTCTTCTTCTATATTTGTTGAATATTATTTATACGCGTGTGTGTGTATATATGTATACGAAAAGTATCTGTGTGTATGCAAGCTGCTAAATACCAACATAGAAAAAGAGAGTGCATAGCGAAATGTTTGTGATTGATAGGGAAACCACATGTAGTGCTTTTCATACTCAAAATGTTTGCATGTGATTTCCTTTGACGTGAAGTAGACCGTGTCATAAAACTGCCCGTGCCTGTATATATATAATTTTATTGGAAAGGTGTGTGGAACGTTAGCCGTATATGTGCGTTAATCGATTTCTAGCCGTTGGATTCAAGATAAACGGTGAAGAAGAGTGGACTAGAGTCAAGGGTATTAAAGGGTAGTAAAGAAATAATATGTCAGAAGTGGTGCAGTAGTAAGGAGGAACTGGTGAAAGAGAAAGTTGAGTTGGAAAAAAGCGAGGAAAAGCTGATGGAGTTGAAAGTTGAGTTGGAAGAAAGCGATGATAAACCACTACTGGAGGCATATCTGTGGTAGTAGGTCATTGGGAGGAGGTGATTATCGGAAAATACACTCTGATCGAGTGGCCGACTGGTGATAATCTTAAACCCGTTGACATGGGTTACTGAGGTTTAAGTACTAACTACCTCGTTTGGTTTTTCGAGTCTAAACCTAAAATTTTATATACAGTTTTGTTTTTTGTTTTTTTTAAGTAAACAAATATTATAACTAAATCAATCAATTTAAACTTAAAAATTATATTTCATTCTAAACTTAACCCATGAATCAAATAAATTGACAAATAGAGTCGTTCCCGGTTCTGGATTGCAGCCATAGTAAGTTCGCCTGCAATCAATAATCCATTTTATTGAGGTCAAACTAGTAGGGGATATGACGGGGAGGGACGTTGATTTGGTAATAGACAAGTATAGCCATGCATCTTCGTAGGAGGCAGATAGCAGAAGAAAATGTAAGTGTATGACCGAAGAATTGTACGGCAGTTTAGATGCCGGTGGTGAGAATTAGAGTAGTTTAGAGGAGGTAAACAAGTACAGAATTGATAAAGAAATAGTTTAATATTGTAATTTAATGTTGATGGAAACTGTTGGTATTGTTGGAGTTCAATTCATGGATATGAAATGGTAATTGCCATCCTCAATGAAAGCAGAGGTTTTAAAGATGGGATGTTAGATATATGAATTGGATGGTAGTAAGATAATATTTTAGTGCTTGTCAATATAAAAGCTATCATGAATAGCTGATGTTCTGAAAATTATTGGAGAAAGGTCTTCTCATTAACCAACGCCTGTGAGCATGAGTGCATGGAAAAAATGACTGCAAATGGATTCACAACATAAATAACCCAACTTACTGTTAAATAAACCTTCCTATACATACCTAACTCCTCTATTTACAAGTAAAACAATTCCAGGATAAACATACGGAAATAAATATATTATATGACAGCGAAATTACATCAATGCCCTCCTTTAATTTCTTCTTTCTTTCCTCCAACTGTTTGACTTGACTTTATCACCCCTCTAAGACTAAGGGTTCGTTTGGTGAACGCATTGCATTTGAATGCAATGTGTTGAATGTAATTTGTATTTGAAGGAAAAGTATTAGCATTGCATTTGAATGCAATGTGTGTTTGGGGAAAAAGTATTTGAATTGTATTTTAATAATAAATATGTGATGTGATGGGTAAAAGTAGAGAGAAAAAAAAGAGGGAGAGAGAATATATGATGTAATTAATAAAAGTAATAGAAAAAGTGAAATAATAAATAGTGATTGTGTTTGATTTAAAATGTGATGTGATTGGTATTTGAATGAAATGTTTTTGTATTTGGGGAAAAATTGCATTGTATTTAAATGCAATGCTAAAAAAATTTGTGTCCCAAACACTAGCTAAATACTTACCTCTCGATCCTCACATTTTCTCCATCTGTCCCTTTACAAGCTTAGGATTCGTTTAGATCGAGAGTTTGAATTATAAAACTTAGGTTAAATTTTGAATGAGTTGAACTATAAAATGAATCTAGTACTTGGTGCTCAAGTTTAAGTTAGAGAATTTTATGTTAAGTTAAAAGTATCTGGACAATAAAAGTTAGATTTAAATTTATATTAGAAATTATGTTTCTCTTTACTTTTTCATGTAGTTAGTGTAGTTTTTTTTTTTATATGAGATAAGATCTATGAATAGTATTTTACGTCCAAAATAGTGTGTAAATTATGAACTAAAAAGCTTGAAACAGATTAGCAAACCAAATACAAGATTGAGTTTAAACTTAGGGGGTGTTTGGACGGAGTTTTGGAAATGTATTTTTAGAGATGTTGATTTTGAAAACCAAATATTATTTTAGAGATTGTATTTGAAGTAAATGTTATTGGAAAAAAATTATTATAGAAATTATTGTGTAGAAATTTTAAAATATGTGACAAAAAAATTAATGCCATAAAATGCATACATATACTGTTAAAGATTTATAGAAATGGATGAGGCAAACATGATTTGGCCTCTAACACCCAAAACCATACCTTCAAAATCATGTCCTAAACATCCCCTTAATTTTTTGGGTTTAAACTTGTGATCCAAATCAACTTTTAGTACTCCACTAATTTCAACGTGGTATGATAAATCTACTCGCCACTTCATGCTCGCATGGTAAATGATGGCGTATGACAGACCTTATGTAATTTTATTATACTAAATTTATATATATACAAACATATATGTATATATATTTAATAGGTCCCATTTGCTGCGTTTGGATGTGGGTCTAACTTATTATTGATTATTTGAGGATATTCAAGTCTTTAGGGTTAGCACTAAACCAAGAAGATCGAGATAAAATTATTATTATTATTATTATTTTCTTAGAAAGACAATGGTTTCTTTGTTGGTATTTACATGCTACATGCTGTTCTTTCCTTTTCCATATCTATCTTTGGAAAAAATAAAAAATAAAACTAATAAAAATGTCTTCTTAGGAAAAGCGTAACGATAATATTTGAAAAATCCTAGCTAGCTAGTAGCTTCTTTTCTAATCCATAAGATTTCTTCATGGATTAAATCAATAATTGTTTCATAGGCGATATGACCTCTTTTCTCTGTATTTTTCCAACGGATGAATTTCCGTAAAATTCATATTTCATATATATTCTACAAGAAAAGCGCGCGCGCGCGCGTGTGTATATATATATATATCTTTTTTTTTTCTTTAATGATAGGATACAGGAAAAGTATCTCTACATATATGAGAAGGGTGAAAGTGCATTCTACTTTCGTCCAAAACGATGTGTTTTGGACGAAAAGCTTCTGTTTTTTCCTTTGGTCCTTCAATTTTTTTTTGGTTTCGTTTTTTTTATGATTTAGTCCTTTTTTGTATTGATCAGTTTTTTTAATTTTTAGTAATTATCTTTTTGGCATTTTATTTCCTTTTGGTCCTTCAATTTTCTTTCCTTTTTTTTTTATTTTGACCCATTTTTCCAAATTTCTCCTTTTATTTTTGACCTTTTTTTTCTTAAAATTTAGCCCTTTTTTCGAATTGATCAAATTTTTTTCATTTTAGGTTTTTTTGGTATTTTTTAATGCCTCACTTTTTTACTTTCTAGTCCTTTATTATTATTTATATGTTTTTTTAAACTATTTTTTTAACTTATTATTTTAATTTTCTTCTATTTAGATAAATTTTTTTAAATATGTCCAAACATGTGCATAAAACATGCTTTTAACTAGTATATATATGCATATCTATATACTAGGTAAGTTGACTCGTGCTACCTACGTTACTGATCAGAAGGGGAAGTGTAGAAAAAAGAAAACATGATAGTTTTATTTCCATAATATATACAGTATATATACTTTACACATTAATGCAGCTGGTGTAGCTACCATCCAATACATAATCATAGCTGCATTTCTAATCCAGTTAGTATAGCTTCCATCTAATAATACATGTGCAAAAGTAAACAGTTCGGACATTGAGATGTTTATAGCCGAAAAATCAATGTCTCAGGGTGTTCTTTCTAGTTTCTGCTATTTACATCAGCAAACATGTAGGTTACCTTGGCATTTCAGATTGCTACATCAGAAGCCTAAAGTAGTTGACTAACAATAAATTTATACTCAGCATGCACGTAGCCCAATTTCTTTTTCATATCTTTAGAAGGAAAAAAAAAAATCTTTTCTGTGCAACCAATCTTTTTGATTTGCCATCTCAAAGACTTGTCATTATTTTTTTTTTCTCTCTCTTTCACATAAAATGAAAACCAGATCAGCAATGTCCCATGAATATCCAAATAAGTGAGGTATGTCAAAAAAATATATATATATAATCTTTCTGTTTTTTTGTCTTTTTGTGCACCTATGGTCCAACATTGATGTTGGATGTTGGACCTTTGGCAATGTCTTTTGAGCATTTTTCTCTTTCATTGTTTTGATTTTTGGCAAAATTTAAAGAGGATATGCTAAAGAAAACCAATTTAAAGTATTCCAATCTCTTTATTTAAAAAAAAAAAGTTCCAAACCAAATTAAAAAACCCATATAGAGTGTCTCGAAGGGGTGTTTTTCTTTTTTTCGGCGAGTAATGAAAAATGAGGAGATTATCTTGCTGAAGATTCTTTGACGACAATTGTTCTGAACTTCAGCAAACTTCTCAAGGCACTTGTTTTTTACTTTCTCATTTCTGCTGGAACCCAATCTTATTCACTTGCAAGGAATACTCTCTTTCACCTTTTTCTCGAGGGCTTGTTTTGATTGAGAACCATATATAAAGAGGAGTTTTATGCTTAAAATTTCTTCTTACAGTTGATGTGAATAAAGATTATGGTTTGCTTTGAGAAGTTTGTCTCCTTGGACTATCATAGTGCTTCAAAATTATACTGAACATGAAAAAACAAAACAAAACAAAAAAAGAGCGTTGATAGCAGAGTTAGAAGAACAATCGTTGTAAATATAGAGCTCCCTTTTGACCAAAACACTTCCTAACCAAAGTTGGAACCATCATTTCCTAAATTTGAGATGAAGAAATTACTAGGAAGCTCTTTTCTTATCATAGTAAAAATGAATGTCGTTTCGGTAAATTGATGCTCAAAACTATTATTATTATTCTGACATACTTCTCCAACTAAAATATATCTATTCTCTATTTATAGCTCAAACCTCCAAAGGAAATTTGCAGGGTTACCCACAATTAAGTGATAAAACCTTGCAATGTCAAACTAAAGAATTTGGGACACGAACTATAAAAGGGGCAAGTCAAAAATAAGAAAGCTCAACAAATCCTATTTGTAAATTAGTCTATTATAGATTATCGAAACAACCAAAGGAAAATAATTTCATTTTAGTCTTTAATCACTTTAGAGTAAAATAAAAATCACTAATAGAAGCACTAATTAAGAAAAATATAACAAACTCACATGCTTAACAAATACATATAAAATCCTAAACCAGAATTTTTCACAGACACCTTGTGTGCAGTGCAACTAAACGATTTGCTCAACGTAAAACATAAAAATCACAAGCTCAAATTTGAAACAAAATAAAATTTTTATTATTGAAACCCAATTAAACTAGTTTTTTGCTTCCTTTCTTCCTTTGTTGCATGACGAAAACTCAAATGAAAATAAAAAGAAAAAAGCAAAAGAAACCAAAAAAAAAAATCCAACGAATATTGAAAGACAGAAAAAGAAACAAGGCTTCAAAGGGTCAAACGTCGAATTTTTAAGAGAGAGAAAAAAAAAAATCAAGAAGCTTACATAATGTAATGATCTCTGCTTCAAAAGCTACTCTCAAGTACAATGATCTGTAATTCAAAATCTCATCTAAAAAGCCTATTAATCTACTCTTTTAAAAAACCAACGCCTTTGCTTATTAATCAAAAAAAAAAAAAAAAAAAAAAAACCAACGCCAAAACAAAATTCAAAGAGGGACGCTGAGTTCTGCACAACTACGCCAAAGGTGCAATAGCAGAAAAGAACTTCATTTTGACATCTGGAAAGGTCCGCTATTGTCCATCTGCCACGAGATAATAACCCTTTTCAAGAATATGCGAGCAAACGTACCCGTTATTGTAAAAATGACTAATTTAGTTATATCATTATAATTATTTTATATAATTTATGAAACTATATGTTTTTTTTTTATCATTTACAAAAAATAAGACTGTTATTCCTTAATAAGTTTTTTTTTCTAAATTTTTTTATTTATATTCTTTACACATATAATTTGAACAATTATTAGTTCAAACAAAATCACGTACCTTTAATTTTAATCTATTAAACCTAAATACACAAAACATTGATTACAACAATATCAAAAACGGATAAACATGGAAAAAATAGTGAATAAAATAATTAATATAAAAAAGTTAAACAAAATGTAATATATGTTTTTCTACTGCATCCTTATTCATAAAAAAAATTGGCAATAAAGAAAAATAACAAAGAGGCATATATGTGTTGAAAAGTGTAGTTCATCAAAAAAAAGAAAAAGAAAAAAGAAAAAGTATTTTAAAGCGCCGATTTTTGTGTATAATTCATATTCAAATTTCATTTTCTCACTGTTACGCTTCTCACTCTATTCTAAACACTTTTTGGCTTCCACTGTCAGCCCCTCAAAAGCTTGACTTTTTATGATAATTTCTTCCCACAGAAAGTGGTATATATATTAAAGCTGTATTTGATTCACATCATTAATAGCATCCACCAAAAAGTGTTAGATAACTCCATTACAATACCGAGTAGTGTGTATCATAAATAAGTTTTCTGGAGCTTAAAGTAGGCTGATATAGAAAATCTAATGCTTCTCATCAACCCACAAAAATTATTAGCGAGAAATTATTTATAGATCAATGCAATACAACTGCGAGGCGTAGCAAAAGAAGCATGGATTTTGACCTTATAAGCCAATCTAACATCAAACTTTCCTACTAACATTACACTATAGTAAGAATCAATTAATCTGAAAGAAGATACATGCGCCCATACATCATTTCTACGTCTTAAACCAAACTTCTTTGAAAATTAGTTCTTCGAGTCCTTTGGTAGTTAGCAAAGTCACTGATCATATCTTAACAGCGATCAATAAATTTCATATTTAGATAGTGGATTCAAAATTTTCCCTTCACATAGCGGAGATCACAAGATATATGCATCACTTATAATTCAAAACATTAAGCATGTCAATCGTCAAGAGTACGATTGACGTGCTTTATGTTTGGTAAAGCATACTTATGCTCTGTTTGGTAAACCCACGTCAATCGCCAAGAGTACGATATTGCACATACATATACTCCGTTTGATAAATGCATTACGTTTGTATTGCGTTTAAATGCAATACATTGAATGCAATTTGTATTTGAAAAAAAAGTATTTGTATTGTATTTAAATTTAATGTGTGTTTAGATGAAATGTATTTGAATTATATTTTAATAATAAATATGTAATGTGATGGGTAAAATTAGAGAGAAAAAAAGGAGAGAGAAAGAAAATATATGATGTAATTAGTAAAAGTAATAAAAAAAAGTAAAATAATGAATAATAATTGTATTGGATTTAAAATGTGATACGATTAGTATTTGAATAGAATGCTTTTGTATTTAGATAAAAATTGTATTATATTTGAATGTAATGTGAATATAATACTATCACCAAATGGAGGTTACACTTAGCCTTATGTTTGCATCCATGAGAAAGTCCAATACCGTTGCCGTAATTTTCCTATTATCAGGTGCTGATTGATATTTCCACCACCACTGTTGCTTAGTCCCTTCCTTCTCAAAAGTCCACGACAACTGCAAATTGTAACATGATATAACGATTAATACTTCTCAAAGAGTATTCTACATCAAAAATAATATCACATTCTTAAATCTACCAAGTTAGTTGTCTTTCAAGTCTTTTTCATTTTGCATTATCATCAGATTCATATTCCATCTCTTTAACCATTCAACTGCAAATTGCAATATGATAGAATGATCATTCTTAAAGAGTATTCCATATCACACATAGCATCACATTTTTAAATCTATCAAATTACTCGTCTTTCAGTTATTTTCATTTTGAATTATCATCAATCCGGATTCCCATTGCTTTAGCCATTCAACTAATGGGAAGCATGTCAGTTAGCAACACAAATTCTTCTCTAAAATTCCAACCTTACCTCATGCATTTGCTCCTAAGCTAGTTTCTTTATTACCATGTCTTTTAGATGGCGTTTGGTATTGGTTTTGAAATGTTTTCTGTTTTCAAAAAAATTGAAAATGAGAATATTTTAAAAATTGTGTTGAGATCATTTCTAAAATTGTGCTTGATTTTGTTTTCTGAGTGTATATTCTGAAAAACATAAAAATGAAATTTTGTTTGGTTATATATTTTGAAAACTCATTTTATAAGGGAGTGTCTTATAAAAACATATTTATTTTTAATTTTAAAAAAATAATAAAAAATAAATTATTAGTCATAATTTAAAAAAAAAAATTGATGGTAGGTTTTGCAATGAGTAATAGGGGTGAAAGAGATTGGTGGTCTGAGCTCTAGATGGCGGTGATGGCTTGATTTAGGTCATGAGTCGATAGTCATCATCGCGAAAGTGTCATTATCATCATCACTCGCCCATGGTCATCAGTCTTCATCGGATATGGATGTCATTGTTAGACATGATCATCACTGATGCTGTATAGACAGAAAGAGAAAGAGAGAGAGAGAGAAGAGATGGAGGGAAAAAATGAAAATAAAAAATGAAAACAACTTTTTTTCGTTTTCAAAAAACGTAAAAAAATAATATAGTTGAAAACAATGTTTTTGAAATGATTTTGAAAACGTTGAATAAACAAATACTATTTTGAAACCGTTTTCATTCTCTATGTTTTTTAAAATGGAAAATCATTCTCTAAAACAAAAACAAATGCCCCTTAGGTAGCGTTTTGTATTGTTTTTGAAATCTGTTATGTTTTCAAATTCTCTGAATTTGAGATCGTTTTGAAAACAATTCTGAGAATGTTTCTGAAATTGTGTTTGGTTTTATTTTCTAAGTGTATGTTTTGAGAAACAAAAAAGTGAAATTATGTTTGGTTATATTTTTGAAAACCAGTTATTTTATAAATATTCTATAAAAACATATTTATGTTTGATTTAAAAAAAATTTATTATGAATACCAAAAATTAAAAATTAATAAAAAATTTTAATTGAAAAATGAATTAAAAATTAATAACTATAATATTAATGTAATTACTATATCAAATAAATCTTAATTAACCATAATAATTAAATCAGAAAAATGGAAGAAATGGGAAAAATGAAATCAGAAAAAACGACTTTTAGTTGTTTTCAATTTTACGTTGGGAGTAAAGGAGATTTTGGATTCGTTTTGAAATCTGTTTTCAAAAACAATACAAACCAAACACAATTTCACACCGATTTTAAAATCGATTTCCTAGGAAATCATGAAATCTATTTTGAAAATAAAACCAAACACGCACTTAATAATCACCAGACTTTTCTTTTCCATTTACTATTTGTCATTTTATCAACTACATTTCCTTTTTTCCCATTCCCCAAGAATATAATATTTTTTTAGGGGATAACCTTTTTTTTTTTTTTTTTTGCTCCTGCGATAACTCTAGTTGTTATGTTTCCTCTTTTTGTTTATTTGAGATTTTAAACTTGAAAATAATAATTGCAAGATATAATAATAAGTAAAAATTTAGTGTAAATAATCAGAAAAAATAAAATATTTTTCATGAATGAAAAATTAAAATTAGATTATGAAATTACTAAACATATAAACAAAAAGGGAGTGTTTATGGTAGAGTCTATCTGAAACTCTACTAATAGAGACCAATTCAAAGTCCTTCAAACCAAATTCAAAGGCCTAGATGATTTTTATAATTCCCTTCAAGAAGCAAATATCTTCTATTAAAAATCCATGTAAGGCAAAAAAAAATAACAAGTGGTTTTTGGTGTTATTAGGTAGTCGTTTGGCACTTACAGAGGGTTTTATCGAAGAATTACTTTGTGATGTATTTGTAATTAATTATAATGATTAATTAAGGTTTAATTGATATAATAAATATTTAAATATTATGATTATTAATTTTCAATTTATTTTTTAATTAAAAAATTTTATTAATTTTTTATTTTTGGTATTCATAATAATTTTTTAAAAATATACATAAATATATTTTCATAAAATACTTATAAAATGACTAGTTTTTAAAAACATAAACAAATATATATTTTTTTTTTCTTAAAATATACATTCAGAAAATATAACCAAATATAATTTCAAAAACGATCTTAATACAATTTTTAAAACGTTATCGTTTTTAGTTTTTTTGAAAATAGAAAAGATTTCAAAAATAATACCAAACGCTATCATAAATTTGAAAAGAAAAAAAAAATGTGATATTTAATCTAAAAAAATTAGCAGCAAGCCCACAAAAAAAAATTCAGCAAAGAAACGTAAAAAAGGAGTTCAAATTCCTGAATTTCATTGTTAAATTGAGAAACAAATATCTTTAGAGAGGTAGGAGTAAAAAATTTTCAAATTAAAACTTCGGGTGGATGTTAATGGAAGCAGCAAAACCATGCCCAATAGACCTCTGCCTTCTCTCTCTCTCTCTCTCTCTCTCTCTCTTCATTTCCATTTCTATAGCAGTGTTAGAAATTAGGGGTTCACTCATTTCCATTTCTATAGCATAATTTTTTTTTTTTTATAAATAGATACTTGGAAAATGTAAAAGATGAACAAAGAAATTTTAAAGTCAATTGATGTGCATAAACTTGAAAGCAGTGAAGAAAAAAAAAACTTGAAAGCAATGAAGAAAAAAAAAACCTGGAAAAAGAAAAAGGAGGAGAGAACAAAAATTTTAAATATTGTTTCAAAGATAAATGATATTTTCGTTTAGATTTTAACATGAGCAGCAGCAAAAAGATGTAAAGCAAAAAAAAATTTGACGGACAAAAATAAAAAAAGTTGATTGGCGTTAGCTTTTTAGAGTTTGCAAGAACCGTGATCTGCTGATTCTGATGCTACTCAGGCCGAACCACAAATGCAGATCTATCCATCCATATCAAAGCGACAACAATTATCAACCCTTGGATGGAACTCTATTGGGAGCCACTCCCATAAACAAAACCAGTATTCTTACTTTTCATCTAAAAAAAAATCAATATTCTCACTCTCTAAGAACGATATGTGTTTTACCAAAACGAAGTAAAATATTCATTACTTATGTCTTTAGCCTTATTACTCTCCTCTTCTACTGCACTACTCTAATGCGCATAACATATAGTTTGTGGGAGTTCTTTATCATGACCCCTGCATACATGTACTATATCAGTGTTAAACTACAAGGAAACCATTAAAATAAATTTTTAGGACTACAAATTTATTTCCAGGCAGTCCGACACATGGGGATATGCGGAAGGAATCGCGTTTTTCAACTACAACCGGATATAACCGGTTTACTTTTCAATTTTTATTGCTTGCCTTTTTGATGGGTACCGGTCCCCCTAAAAACAGCTGGGGGACTGTAGAAAGTGAAAATTCATGATATCAAGAGGGTTTGGAATTACATTTATATTACATTTAAATATATTATATTTAATTATAATATTTATTTAGATGAAAAGTATTTGAATTGTATTATATATGATGTGATTGTAAAAATAATATAAAAAGTAAAATAATGAATAGTGATCGTATTAAATTTAAAATATAATGTGATTTATATTTAAATATAATACTTTTATATTTAGAATGTAAATGTAATATAATAAATAAAGGAGATATGAAATTCTAATCCAAGGTTTAAACTTTCAATGTGCAATTAGAATACCTTTTTTCAAAAATCACGTGTAATGACCTTCATAAAAATCTCTTCTAATATATAATCCAAACATTTTCAAAAATAATCTTTTGAACTTTAAATTCAACAATTTTTAGAAAAAGCCATATACTAAAAGTAATAGGTTGTCGAAAACTATAATACTTGAACATTAATTTTAATTCTAATTTTGAGTATTATATTATATTATTGTATGTAAGTTATGGTTTTTTTAATGGTAAAATTTTTAAATAATTAACACATCAGTTGAAATTAAAAAAAAAATTGTATTTTTTGATAGAAAGATACTGAATTGAAACTCAAAATGACCATTTTTAAAATATATAGTATTGTAGAATACTCATTTTTCACCATTAAAAAAATCTGTAAAGTTTTTTTGATATGGCATATTTCTCTCTTAATGGTTCTAAACTTACTTCAATAGTTACACATAATATCGAAAAATTTTATTGAAAAACATATATTATGTTGAGATTAAGTAGACTGGTTCACACATTATTCATTCCCACATGGTGCAGTCCTAATATTTGAGGCTTATAGTTGTGTTGAACCTAACCATGCACCAATCATATTAATTTTGATTTAAAACTTAAAGAGGAGTTTTAATTCAACGAAGGTGACACCAACATAGTGATTTGAGAACTTAAGCAACAAATTTGAATTTCCCTAAAATAGGGCAATAGTAATACTTACTTGTGAGGGCAATTTACGGTAATAATTAAAGCCCCCCTAATTTTTTTTCTCTGCATATGATATGAAAGTGATTGGTGTAAATCTCATTAACTTTCGTAGAGCTAATTACTAATTAGACGTCAAAGTCACATCACAGTTAAAGAATTATCTATTGAACCACATGGTTGAGCCTGGATTCTCCCCTCCACCAAGCAAATCCTCGGCACAGTGTGCGTTCCAACATGTGCTCAGGCTTGACTAAACATTCGTGGGCCCAATTTACAGGTCTCTTGCACAACACTGGGTTCCCCTTCTTAGCTGTGCTCAACTGTGGGTAAAAACACATATTTCACCCAATTTTTGGTTCTACGGTAGACGTCATAAACCCAAGTTGGCTCATCTTTCATTCCAAGTTGTTCCTCATGAATTTTCCTAGTCATCAGGTTTTTTTTTTTTTTTTTGAGAATTTATGCAAAGTTGTGAAAAAATTAAAAAAAAAAAAAAACTTACACACGGTTCTAAATATAGTTTAACAGGCTACCTATAAATATTTTGTTCTTATGTACTTTACACTATTAATAATAATTGTTTATATAACAATTTGATTCATGAGTATTCATTTTAAAAAATTTATAATATAGAGAACTACCCCAATTATAGACTAAACCATTGAAAATTTAATATATCTGTTAAAATAATTGTTATTATCAGTAGTACAAAATAAAAAATCCGTTGTAGAAAAAAAAAAATTTTTGGCTGCTATGAAGAATTCCTTCTTTCTCTCTCCATTTCTCACTTTTTTTTTGTTTTGTTTTGCTGTTTTCCCTCTCTTTTTGAACAAAATGCAAGAACAAATTGTGTGCTAGTGAATAGGGTTGTAGACAGATGGGATTGGGATAATATCCTTTTCGAAGTCCGTTAATGATGAGCTTTTACTTGTGTGGGTGTTCAAAGTTTGAAGCATTAATTTGGAGTAATATTCTTGCATATTGCAGGGGCAAAATCCCATGGACTGCGGAGATGGACAGCCATTTCATGTCACAATCAACCTTAATCCTTGGGCATATATTATTGTTATATGTTCGTCCATTTTCGAGTTTCCTTGCTCAGCAACCAAAACGCGTTGAGACTTTTTAGTGTTTGGATTTTATCACTGATCAATTATATACTTGTATTTCTTGTCCTTGACCACATTCTCCATAAACGAAGGAAGAATTTATGTTTGACAATTAAAAAAAAAAAACCCTGAAATTATGCTTGATGAGGCCATCAGATGAGAGTAGTTAGATTTAACTACTAAATATTAATTAGGGTCTTTGGATGCCCTTTTTGAAGATTTTTTTTTTTGTTGGAAAAAATTTGTTTTGAAAAATATATTTAAGAAAATAAACTGTTTAGAATGAAAAAATATAAAATTTTAAAAATTATTTTAGAAAAAATATCAATATATATACTATTTCGTTATTCTCGAAATTCTATGTAATTTAAAATCTCATTTGGACTTGTATACGTAAAGTTATGGATTTTTTAAGTTTGAAATCTACCGCAATGTTTTGGAAATTTAAATAAAAAAAAGTGACGATAACATGGAAAAAAGTTGTTTTAGAGATTTTTTTTTTTGGCTCCCCAAACGCCTACTTAGAAATAGGTAAATTAGATTAGCCAAAATTTAGGAGTTTGCTAAAGAATAAGATTAGTTTTTTATTCATCACTTTTGGATATCTTATATTTTAAGTTGTAAGCTCACAACCTTACCTTAAAAGTCCTTGGCAAAATAACTAAAATAAGTTCTTGAACATTTTTCATTGGATAAGCACGCAATCTAATTAAATAAATCAGAAAGGACAAAACAAAATCGAAAGAAAAGAAAACATTACATATGCTCACGGAGCAGGAATAAAGAGCTTAAAAGCAACAAAAGAAATGAAAATTGGTGTCTTCTTCTATATTTGTTGAATTTAAAATCTGTGCGAAAGGAAATGGACAGAAAATATTATTTATACGTGTGTGCGTGTGTGTGTGTGTGTGTGTGTGTATGAAAATAATTTGTGTGTATGCAAGCTGGTAAATACCAACATAGAAAAAGAGAGCGCATATTATTATATTTGTGATTGATAGGGAAACCACATGTTGGGTCGATCATACTCAAAACTTCCAAATTTCTGACGTTTTGTGATTTGTTCAATGAATTTATGTTTGCATGTGATTTCCTTTGACGTGAAGTAGACCGTGTCATAAAATCGTTAGAGGTTTTGTAATAAAATTCTGCTAGCGTTATATATATTATAAAAATAAAAAAAATAAAAAAAACATATATGCACATACGTATCTATCTACCTATATATTATATATATATATATAATGGGTCCCATTTCCCGCGTTTGGATGTGGGTCAAGCTTGTTCCTGATAATTTGAGAATATTCAAGCCTTCGGGTTAGCTGTAAACCAAGATCGAGACAAAAGTTAAGTGTTTGTTTTTTAAATATTATTTTTCTTAGAAAGATAATCCTGTATTGGTGCTTACATGCTACATGCTGTTCTTTCCTTTTCTATATCTATCTTAGGAAAAAAAAAATTTTTTTTTTAAATGTCATCTTAGGAAAAACTTAACGGTAAAATTTTAAAAATCCTAGCTAGCTATAGCTTCTTTTCTAAACCATGTAAGATTTCTTTATGAATTAAAATAATAATTATCCTGTATGGAATACGACCTCTTTTCTCTGTCTTTTTCTCAATGGATAGAAAACTTTTCTTTGAAATTCATATTTTAATGTGAAAGGTTCAAGTTTATCAGAATGAAGCCAAAAATTTGAAATATGTATTATACTGATATATACGTATGTATGTATATATATTTATATATGTATTTCTTTTGGTTCCACCTAAAATTTTTGGATCCCATATATACTTTCATGTGCTGTTGATTATATCCTGTAATCATTTATTACCTTGTAATCATAGATCATGATCTATTGGTCTTTAGACTACATTCGTTCTTTTTCTTCCCCTTTTTTTTCTAAATTCTTTTCCCCTTTGAAACTCTGATTAACATGCCCATTATCAAACAAAAAAAGTTTGTACTGTTGTCCAATAATATATCTGTTGTTTATAAATAAATTAATCAAAAAAGTTTGAAGTTTATAAAAAGTAACTGTAAATATAAAAATTTTCATTTACCTTGCGGCTTAATTTTATTAGTATATGTATGTGTGTGTGTGTGTGTATTATACAATTATCACATTTTTTTGGAAATGTATGACGCAAATCCAAGTAATTCCACGAGATGCTCAAGACAAATATTGGAACACGAGAGTTGAATAAAACTTGGGAATGGAATTCAAATAGTACGTTTGTCTTTTCTTTTTTTTTTTTTTTCGTATTCAAGAATGTGTTATCGGTTCTAGTTTGTCTACTTATTTTACTAAGAACATGCAAAGTACAAACATGTGTTTGGAATTTGTAAATGTAAGAAGTTTTCGTTGAATTTACATTTGCTTACCATATAAGGCAAAGAAGAAGACTCAAAGAGTGAACTAGTATAATGGTACGTAAATGATTTGGTAATTGCCAATACTAGCTAGTCCAATCTATATCTTTGAAATGCAAAGATAATTACAAAGAAAGAGATTCAAGTGGTTTTGAGGAACATGCGTAGCAATCCCATGTGAAAGGTTTCGGAAACAAGGAAGTCAAAAAAATTCACCTCTATGTCTAAAAAGTATAAGCTTTTAGTTAGGAGATTTCTATGACAAGGTAATCTTCATCAATATAATATATATATTTTTAAATTACATTATAATAAAAATAAATATATATATATATATAACAAATCCATGTATATCTCATGGTTTGAAAAGTATCTTATCGATAAGGTATATTTTTATTCACTATCAAGGAATTCCCTTTAAGCATATATATATATATGTATATGTATATGTATATATATCTTCTTCCCAACGCTATGCATATGCCCTTCTCACCAAGCAATATTATTAGAGAATTTGAAAGGATTATATCAATAAATTCTTAGCCACACGGTTGGGCCAAGGCAAAAAAAACATGGGGACATGGACAAAACCCTGAACAACATAACGAAAACTGCTTTGTCCTCTTTCAACTCATAAAAAAAATCAGCACACCCCATATGCGGATGTTTCCAATTTTAGCAGCCATTGGCACGAGCAATCACACATTAATCTCCCCTACTAATCAAACACTACGGCCAAGGCCAAACTAAAGCCCACCCTATTTCACGCCTTGACCTCAAAAGCGAGGCACGGAAGTGAATGCTCTACAACAAATTCCATAACTTGTTCATTATACATAAATACATGCACATATATATATATGTATGAAAATATTATAAGAATATTTGATGCCGTAATACTGAAGTATATATGTGTTCTTGGTTAAATCATTAGGATAGTTAGCAGGTAATAATTGTGGTCTAAAATATGCGTCCACCAATATAGGGATTGAACCAATCATATTGGTACGTAGTAATTGAATGCATATAACTTTTTCCTGTGAAAGTATTTTACTATAGACATTGGGATCTATTGGATCATAATTGTTTATCATTCGAGAGCCAATTTGCAATTTTTGCAGTCTTATGTTTAGAAACATGGAACTGAAATTCCAAGATTTCTTAGTATCATCATAATACATACTCGTGTAACTTTGTCATAACAAGAAAAATAAAAAAAAATAAAATAAAAACAAAGAAACAAACTGGGAATTCTAGCTTGTTTTTTATATTGCAGTTGTTTATACAGAGTGAAGATACTATCAAGCAATATATATATATATATTGTCGTTGTATTTGTATTTAGACCATGTGGCCAACACTCACATGAACGAATAGAGAATATCTATTAGACTATGACCTTAGATTTTGCTCAAGAATAAAATGTGTCTGTAAAGCTACGGCATGAGAGCCTAAGTTCTCTATTGTTTTGTCCTGAAACAGCGTTTTAATTGTAGCCATGATACTTCATGTGAATTGAATTTGGCCATTTTGAAATATTCCACTCCACATACATATTTAATGTCCGTAGCCAACTGGTAACTAATAGACAAAATTAAAAATAAAAATAAAAATAAAGAAGAAGAAGAAAGATGAAGTTAGACTACAAAATCGCAGTGGGACCCACAAGAAAATAAATTTGGTTGCCAGTTTGGCAGTTTTTTGCTTAGAAAAAGAGTCAGTTTGCCCTTCTGTTGTCAAGATAGCCCAACTACAAAAACCCCCCCCCAGTCTCTCCTCCGTCTTTTAACTTGCACAAGCTCTCTCTCTCTCTCTCTCTCTCTTCATTCTTCCAACTCCGGAGGGGGCATTTCCACAAACACTTTCTAGACCAAAAAGCGTGAGGTGGAAAAAAAAAACGTTTCTTTTCCCAAAACACCAACAATGGCCAGACCACAACAGCGATATCGAGGCGTCCGACAAAGGCACTGGGGCTCTTGGGTCTCCGAAATTCGCCACCCATTATTGTAAGTCCGACCAAAATCTTTAAAAACAAAACCAAACAAAACAAAAGAAAATTAGCATAAACGTTTGTTTTTCTGAACGAAAGAAACGTTTCGCTCTGTTGTCGCAGGAAAACTCGAATTTGGCTGGGGACGTTCGAAACGGCGGAGGACGCCGCGCGAGCCTACGACGAAGCGGCGAGGCTGATGTGCGGGCCGAGAGCCCGCACCAACTTCCCTTTCAACCCAAATGCCTCTCAGTCCTCGGCTTCGAAACTCCTCTCGACCACTCTGATTGCGAAACTCCACAGATGTTGCATGGCGTCTCTGCAGATGACCAAAAACACTTCAGCTCCAGACTCTCAAAAGCCAGCCAACCCAGCTCCCAACTTCGGCATTCTCGCGAAACCCACCGAAACGGCCGTGGCTCAACCGCCGCAGAAGAAACCCGCGGTTGACCGCCAAGAAGCGGAGGCGGCGGTCAATAAGAAGGTTAAAGTCGAGAGCAACCAGCAGACGACGACGACGACGACAACGACGTCGTTTATGCTTCTCGAGGATGATCTTGACATTGAGCAAATGATCCAGGAGCTGCTTCATTACGGGTCAATTGAGCTTCGTTCGAGTCCTGTAATGTAGGCAACATCTTCAATTTAGCCAAAATTAATTCTTAGTTAACCCCATTATTATATTTCTTTTTGTCTTATCCTCAACTAGTGTCTTTGACTCTTCTTTAGGTACACCCTTTTCTTTCTTTCTTCTTCTTCTTTCTTATCTATGAAGTAGCCAATTGTATGATGCTCTCTATGTGTACATTACAATGTATGATAATCATATCATGATTCTATGCTTCGCCATCATCTTCGTAAAAGTCCTAATTGTGCGAACGCAGTGAAATTTAGTCAATTTTTGCAGGTTCTGTTTTTTCAATTTTACAGAGTTGAGAGTCAGAGTATGGAAAACAGAGAATTACTGGCAATGAATCAAAGAATTCCGTATCCATAAAATTAATGAAGTGTGAACTACATATTAGAAAAAAATTTAGCACTGTTGAATCAACTTTTCGACAGTTTATATATGATTAAAAGTATTTATATGCATTGCGTATTAAATTTTTAATGTGAATATTCCTACACCAGATAATTAAAAAGTAAATTTAATAATTGAAAAAATAATGCATATCATTATAAAAATACAGTTTCTAACGTTAGTTTTGGGGGGAAAAAAAAAAACTTTATTTAATGCACTTGCATTTTAGACAAGGCACAACGTCAGAGATGTACCAAATTTCTGTCTCTTTCCATTTTCAAAAAAGATAAAATTCTTTCTGAAAAAAAAAAAAAAAAGAATATGAAAACGTTGTAGTGACTTTGCTTTTAAAGCAAGGATGGAAGAAATATCTGACTTGTTTGGTTTTGGAAATTCTTTAACGACTGCTCGTTACTAGTAGAACTATGATTTCTTTTTGAAAGGATGGTCATGAAAAGGTAACCTTGTATTGGAATTGTGCTTCGTCGGACAGGACCCTTGCGTAAAAAGGTTAAAAAAAAGGGCCAAGACAAAGATATCAGCATCCGCGAAAAGAAAATTACATTTAGACAACCATAAATATAAGATTCTAGGAAATATCTATCATATTTCACATAGTTGTAATTTTCCCCTTAAAAGCTTTAAACAACTTGTTAATTTAAATATAACTTCTTATTTAAATTCTTGTTACTTGAACTGTTCAAATATTAATGTAAAAAGAAAATATCACTAAAAAAATTATATTTAAACTACTTAATTGATATAATATGACACAAGCCTAAGTATAAGTTGCTTTTATCTACTAGATACGAATATGTATAGACATCATTAATATATTTTTCACCATAAGATTTGATGCTACTCTTGATGTAAATTCTAGCTTGCACATCAAATTTAGGTACATTTTCTTTGACCAAATCAAAGTGTTAATATAATAATTTTTTTAAAATAAAACATATAACTCACATATGTTAATAAATTATTTTAATTTTACACATCATATTACCTCAAACTTTTTAATTATTATGCAAACAATCTATATATTCATATTCCGTTAAAATTAAATGGAAATTGAACAACTTCAGATCACATGAAATAAAGAGGAAAATGTAACTAATTGTTTTCATGAGAAAAGTTGTACTTCTAAAATATTTCCAATGATAACATGTATATTTGATGAAAGCATAATTTACTTTTAAAATATCCACAATTTCCTTTTAGAAAATATTTAATTACAACTTTACTTATAAATATAGCTCATATAATTAGAATGTGCTTAATGTCTATCTAATATATTTTTTTATAGAAAATTGATAGGTGGATCGATAGTATAATAATAAAGAAATATTCAAAAAAATGTGATGTATAAAATCAAAAATCAATGAACAACATAAAACATGATGCATTATTGATAGTTCATTTATAAAAATGATCATTTACTAATATCATAATGTACTTTTATATAAAATTTCATAAAGTTCTAAATTAATTTAATGAAAAGGTACTCTGCAGACGTTATATTTTTTACCACCTCATAATTCCCATTTGCGTTTCTCATTTCGAATTAAAGTAATAATATATCAACATCAAGTTTCATTTGCCGGGAAAGATTTGTTTGGGTGCCCTGTTATTATCAGCCGTGGAGGTGTTTAGTGAAAATAACAAGGAAACATAAAGGAAATAGAGACAGATAGAGAGAGAGAGAGAGAGAGAGAGAGAGAGAGAGAGAAGAACTTCTTGAAATGTTGGGTGTGAAATGGTCTCCTAGTTCATATTTCAACTCATGACAGGCTTTTGTTTGGGATAACCTGATCTCGTGAATCTTAAATAAAGAAAAGAGACACTGAATGCGATTGAGTGCGTTTTCTAATGATTTTCAGAGGCCCATCTCTCTCTCTCTCTCTGTGATGATGGTCCATGCCCTAGCACGCATGTTTATTTGTGATGAAATTATAGAGCTTTTATGTGTGACAGCGTATTTCTATCGATAATGTGCGTTTTTAAACATCAGATCAGAGTATTATGTAAAATCTGAAAAAAAAAAATCTAATTGGCACCAAAATTTTGCATAAAATATATCTCTAATAACGCAAAGTTCCAACTTGGCTCTAGCATTCATTCTCAGTGAAGTTGTTATTAAACCAACTCTAGATTAAAACAAACAGGCAAGTTCACGAGCGTAATCTACAAAAAGTTCCCCATGTTAATTAGATTCAAATCATGTAACTAATTTTCTCTACATTTTTTTTTTGCTCCGAAATAAAAAATCAATTACAATTACTCGCTTTCCAACCGCATCCAAATATATAATCAATTACAATCGTATATATAAATATATATGTGTGTACAGATATATAAAGTCACTATAGAAGAAGCATACGAATAATGTGTGGGAAACTTACCAATCTAATAATGTCAACCGTTTGATTGGTCACCATCAGGAATATAATGTGGAAAAAAAAAATCCCCTTTTGTTTTTCATGATTTTGCGATTATGAATTAATTTAAATAGAATGCCATGATCATCTTTTTCTATTCCTTTTTAGTTTTAACCCCTTTTGTTCATTTCTAATTTTGAGAAGGATGCCATTCCATTATGTTATTTTCTCAGGTCATTTTCTTCTTCAATTTCCTCTTCTTTTTCTTAAAATTAGCGTGTAGTTAGACAGCTGTATTTATAACGATTTGATTGAGTCTCCCATTGTTAAGCTACAACTTGGATGTTTTTTCTTATAAATCGGCTTTTAAGAATGAGCTTTATCTATTGTGACTGTAACAACATCCTCAAAGAATTATGCTAACATTACAATACAAAAAATCATTGTTTCTTCACGAGCCCGTTGAAGGGAAAAGAAGAAGAAGGTGTGCCATGAATGAGGAAGCACTAACACTTACATTTTCCTTTCACCAAAGGAGAAACTATAAAATAATAAAATAGAAAAGAAACAATAAAACCAAAAAACAAAAGGCAAAAAGCAAAAAGAAAAGACCGGGAAAATAACTCAGTTTTTTCCAAGTTAATAGCACTAGACAGGAACTTGTAATATTAGATGCAAACAAGTGTGAGCACTTGTAGTTTATTGCAATTTTCCCACTCAAAACCGAACCATATTTTTCTTGTTATAAAAATAAACGTTTGCTTTTTGTGTTTTTTGTTGTCCAATCTCTTTCAATGAAACTTCATGATTGTTTGCCTGTTTGGGAATTGATTTTGTTCCCCACAACCATCAAAAAATAAAGTTGTTTTTAATCTCATTATTTTGTTCTCACTTTTGATTCAGCAAAGGTGGTTAAATAATTACATGCTAGTGAGTTTACCATCATCAACAGTTTGAAACTTTTAGAGACCTTGCGGGGACACAAATGTAGAAATTTCACCTGAAACGAACTGCTTTTAGCTAAGTTTTATATTTTGTATTTTATTCTCCCACAGTTACACACATACATGCATGTTAATCTCCCACAGTTAGAACACAGAGAATGCTGAGTTTCACAAACACCACACACACACTCATGAAAGAGGGGGGTAAAATTGAGGGGGAATGGAAATGTTGGTGGGGGATCCGGGATTGGACATTTGAACCACTGTTTGTTTCATGGAATAATGTTGTTTTCTAGGAAAATTTATGTCGCAAAACTTTTCTGGGTGATTGATATGAACAGTTGAAACGACAGTGAAATATTTGACGCGTTTTTTTGGCTCTTGACTAACCTTTTTTTTTTTTTCCGTCTTACTTTTGAAAAAAGGATCAATTTCTGAAGAAAAAAGTTGATAACCTCGGAGTAAGGTATATGGTGTGACTGCAGACCAGCCTCCACCTCTTCAAAATGCAAGAAGAGAAAGAGAAAGAGAGAGAGAGAGAGATATTAAATATTAAATTTGGGTGTCCAATCATTACCAAAAAAAATTATAAGAAATAATATTTGATGCTAAGCTAAATGAATTGAATGGCAAATAGTATTATGAGATTGACAGTTTTATTTGTGTGATTATTTGTAGAATAAAATTGTTTCATGACTATATCTACAGAAGCAAAGGTTATTGCATAGTTTCCGCGTTTGGGTAAGTTTTGGAGATATTCATAACTTTTTTTTTTTTAACTTCATTATTTTTTATTATTTATATTTTTAAAAATTTACAATAATTTTTAAATTTTAAAAGTTCATAATTTTGTTTATATAAGTTTAAATGAGATAATTTTTTGTAAATTACATAGAATTTAGAGAGAAACGAAATAATATCTATATTGATATTTTTTTTCTAAAAAAATTTTTAAAACTTTTATTTTTTCACCCCAAACAATTTTTTCTCCCAAACATATTTTTCAAAATAACTTTTTTCTAATTTAAAAATAATATCTCCAAATATTTCTCCCAAATACCCTCTTAGTTATTTCTTATTTTAAGTGTGGAATTTAATTTAATATTAATAGACAAGAATGTGAGGGAGACTGATAGACTCAATTAATGGTAATGGGACCTTTAAGGCAAAAGGTTCGAAAAATGATAGCCACAATGAGTCAAATTGAAAAGAGAAAAAGAAAAAATGAAGGTGAATCTCTTAAGATAAAAGGGTAAAAAAAAGAAAAAAAAAAAGAAAAAAACAAGCCTTATGAATAGATTCCGTGAAACTCATCACTTACTGCGTACTTATCTAAATTACCTTTTATTTTATACTACATTATCAGTAAGACCGATAGTAAATATTTATCCAAATAAAAAGCGGGTTCATTTGAAGGAATTTAAAAAAATATCATGTACAGCAACATTTACGATTGTGAATGGATTTTTTATTTTAAAGCATTCTCCATCTTTATGAAAGCTTTTATGGTTGGATCTTTTATTTTATGCTTTAACTAAGAATTTTTTTAAATTATTCTTTAATGTATTAAATGATATGATCTTGAGCATCCAACTTAAAAAAATAAATATACAGAATATGACACACAAATACTGTGACTATAAATTAGATCATAAAATTTTAATTTTAACGACTAAAATAATAGTTTTAGCCCGTAGTATAGAATAAGAATCTTATCATAGAAATTTCCCAACTTTATAGCTCTGATGTAGCTCTAATGTCTGACTGCACGGTACTCACAAGATATATTTGTATATCCCAAAGGCTCGATTTAGAGCACTTTGCATAATGCACTCCAAGCCATGCGCTATGTGGGCTTGAAAACAAACAAATTTATTTGTAATTGTATTATTTTGTAGATAAGATCTTGAACATAAATTATTTGCACTAGAATGGAATTCCATTATCTGTTTATTTATTAATTAATTGTTTGGTTTCATGTAGCCTTACATTATGAAGGACTTACCACCATTGAAAATCACAACCAGTGATAAAAGAAATGGGACTCAAGAGTCAAAAATAAGATCTTCCTAGAAGAAAAAGCAGTCAAAACCAATCATGGTGTATCCAATCATGATGTATAGAATCTCATGCGGAAATGTTGGGAGGAAGACAATCATATGGCACTAAACCCCTTATTTTCACAAACAAGAGAGAAGTGAAAAAGAAAAAAGAAAAGAAAAGAAAAGAAAAGAAAAGAAAAAAGAATTTATGTGTTTCCTTTTAAACAAGACATATATTATTAGGTTTAAGATGCCTTGGATCAAGTGACTCATGCAAAAATCCAAAAGGCAAAGAGCTTTGTAGGTTTTGCTTGGGAGTGAAATTGAAAGAAAAGGTTGGTGGCCTACCCTTTGAAAAGCCAAAATACTTTCAAATCCAACTCATGCTTTTGGACTGCAAATACCTCTTTTAATTCGGTTCAAAGAAAATAAATGAGCTTTCTTTAGTCAGATGCCCAACAATATATATTTCCAAACGTTACATTTAATTAAAATCTTATTATCAATTTGATATAAATATGACAGTTTAAAACATAACCTTCTTATTATCAGTAGATGTTTTTTTTTTCCCCAAACCCCATCGAAGAATTTTCATTTGAAGAAGTTCTTAAAATGTTTGATAGGGACATAGGATAGGTCTACATAGTGGACAAGACCTGAGCTTGATCGTATTTATTTTAGTAGTTGTGTATTTTCCCAGTGCTTCACATGGTGTATGATGCATGTGCATGCTAAGTAATTGACATCCACATGGCCCTAACCACCATACCAAAGAGGACTTAGCATCCACATGGCCCTAACCACCACACCAAAGAGGACAAAAAGAGGACGTAGTAATATATGTCGTGGCACTTCTCATGTAGTACCCAAATACGCATAGATACTAATTTACGGGCGGTAGTACCAACAGTGAGCCCTTTTTAGGTCTGTCCAGGTCAAGGCACAATCTAGCAGCTTTGAATGGAACTATCTAGAATGGCTGAATCTGGATATATAAGTTTGGTACGTTAGTTTAGGACTTAAGGCTCCGCACATAGGACTTTGCCTGCACCTACCACGCCTACCCTTAATTAATAGGACTTTTGTCTTTTTTAGCAATGTTTTTGTTAGGAAGGTGAAAGAGGGGGAAAAAAAAAAAAAAAAGGAAGAGTTATACACTGACATTTTTATATTTTTTTAAATTATAAAAATATTTTTTAATCAAAATAAATAATATCAAAACTAATTTTTCTAAGTTTTGTTAAGTTTATATTTAAAATAATTAAAATGCCTTTTATTATGTTAATGTTTTATTAATGATAACAACTTTCTTTTTATAAAAACAAATAATATATTTTGAATATTCTTGTTATAATTATATATATTTTATAATTATATACCACTTTGATAAAAAAAATTAAATATTACTTAATTTTTATATATATATCTAATATATATAAATTGTCTATCAAAAATAAAAAAATATTTTATAAAAATAAATAAAAAAAGCATAAATTATAATTGTAGATGTTTAAAAATTAATTAGAAATTATTTTTAGTGTCATAAAAGGATTGGAATATGACTAAAGGCATTTTTTAATGAAAAGAAGGGCATTTCTAATATTTTTAGTATAATTAATGGTCAAATCCACGATCAACTAACAGATAAGGTGTCTTTATACTTTTTTGAAAAATTGAAGAGGTATTGACTTTATTAATTTTGATTAAAAAGGTATTTTTATAATTTTAGTTAAATATATGTAATGCCAGTGTAATTTATTCAAGGATTAAAGAAAACTTTTAGAATGAATTACTAAATTATAAAAAAAAAAAAAAAAAAGAGGACTCAAATGCCATTATGTTGATATCTTTTGAACATTTTTAACATGGTTTTTGGACATTTTCCATTTTTGCCACCCAAGATACTAGTCAAAGGTTAAATAATATTGATTAAAGGTCTATATAATATGCTTTACCTAAAATACCCTTAAAATAAAAAAATTTAACCAAGACACTAAATTACTCATATTATGGATATTTTACTAGAAAATTTCATGTTTTTCTAACATAAATGGTCGAACGTTTCTAACACCAATCACTGGTGTGGGTCATAGAAATATTCTAATAAAATATTTTGAGTATCTTACTAAAACATTTTCAGTTTTCAACATAGATGATCGGATGTCTTCAGCTCTGCCCGTTGGTTGCTAGTCGCCAAAATATTGTAGTATACTTCATACTATATTAGAATATTTTTGATATTTTACCAAAAAATTTTCAATTTTTAACATGGACTATTAAATGTCTCTAGGTCTAACCACTAACGCCGATCGTTTGGAATATTCTGATAGAATATACTGAGTATTCTACTAGAATATTTTTAATATTCTACAAAAATATTTTTAGTTTTCAACCTACTCCAACCTCAACACTGTTTGTCAGAATACTCTAATAGTATATTTTATATACTCTACCAAAATATTTTAGTTATTTTATTAGAATATTTTTAGCTTTCAAAAGATTCTTTTAGAATATTTTTCATACTCTATCACAATATTATTTTTATTTTAAATGATCATATAAACAACAAAAATTGCATTAGTAAAGATAGACACTAAAGATTATAATTGGGTATCCAGCACCACACTTGAAATTTCTCAACTAACAAGTTGCAGCCTACAGGCTAAGGACATCTTTATCCAAATGCAAAATGCAAAATGCAAAATATTTCAATAGCGCACAATTTCACCATAGATTTTGACAGATCAAATACAAACTGAAATAGCTTGGGCCAACATTTTCACTCACACATACCCAAATTGATGGGATAGTATTATATTGACCACTCAAATGTTCCTAAGAACGGTTCTTTCCACTCAAAGAAAAAGGAAACAATGAGAGGCCAAAATTAAGAAACAAAATTATATTACTAAAAAACATTTTAGTAGCTATTTGTTTTAGCATATACGCTTCTTCATCACATGGCTTCATCAAGCAATTCGTTGATATAGATTAGCAAGGCACAGAACAAACTCCATTTTACAGCCATTACTAATCTGCAGTTCTACAGTTTTAATGTAGTCATTTTTTAAGTTAAGGCAAGCACACAAAGAGATCAGCCTTCGGGTGGTGCCTAGCTTCAGCATGTTCTCGACACTTTAACTCTGCTGTTGTACACATGAAAGTCTGCATGCACGCTTTGCACTGAATCCACCAGCCCATACTGGCCACTAGTTGCACCATCATCGAGGGAATCTGCCACAACTCACAACCACCAAAAGTGATTGTACTGTTGAGACTTTTATTAATTTTTTATTATATCTTTGCATATTAAATAACAATTATATTATAAATTTTTTAATTTATTAAAATTAGATAAATAATCTATTAATTAAATTTTAAAGATATTTATTATGTATGAATTTTAATATGTAAAAACTCAATATTAATTGAATTAGAATTGATAAAATTTTAATTTGAGTTAGTATATAAAGATAATTATAAGATTATAGTCTCCAAATCAAGTCATATGTAATATTTGTTCTCTTTTTCCTTCTCCATTAAATAGGAAGAATTTATAAAATATCTTAAGAATCTAAAGTGATTTGATTGTGAAAGTTCTATCATAATTTAATTTATCAATATGAATTTAGATAAGATGTTTATTTATCCTTAATAATTTAACATGGTAATTTAGAATTTATGATTTTGATATTAAAATTAACACAAACGATAACAAGATGAGTCATTTTCTTTCTTAATACTAAAATAGTCTGATAGGTTAGCACAAAAATCATAATAATAACAAGTTTCTTAAGGGTTCATCAAATATAACCAATTAAAGACAAGAAATCAGGAATCCTAGAACATGAAAGTTGGAAAAACTTATAGACAACAGAACAATATTTCAACCAAAGCAACAAATCCGTGAACATTAGAGGACAATAATCTGTACTAACTGTCGAAATTCCAATTTGCCTTTTAGTGGCAAACATCAACGCAACTCTTCCACTTAATTCGACGAGAATCATTATACCGCAACAATGGAAGGCTTCGAACCGGAGGAGGAAGAAAACAGAGGAGGAGAAGCAAGGAGAAGCGGATTATTAGATCTAAATGACTCCAACATCAAATCGCTCGAGATTTGCTCGACGCCGTTGTGATCTGGCCGTGAATCTCCTCGCGAGATCTTCGCAACTCTGGACAAGTGAATCGCAACTTATGACTCGCTCTAAGGACGATTGTGATGACCGTCGCCTAGAATGAGAAAGAGAAAAGTGAGAGGAGTGGCAGAGGGGGAAAGAAGATGAGAGCGAATGCGTGGAGGGGAGGGAGAGAGAGATAGTGGGAAAGAGAGAGAACAAAGTGAAGGAAAAAAAAATCAAAGTAAAGAGCTTGATTTGATGACTGATGCGTAGAGAAAGTAAAGAGATAGGATCCGCTGCGATCTCATACTCATCATCAGAGCTGGCTGGTACGATCTCATCTTCATCGTCAGAGCTTACCCACCGCAATGTGGTCCTCGTCGTCGAAGCTCGGCTGTCGCCGTGGGAGAGACGAACGAGGTAAGAGTAAAAGAGAGAATAGAGGAGAGAGAGTAAAAAAATTTTACAGAGAGTAGGAATGAAAATACCTAAAATGTTGAACCCTGAGCTAGTACTGTCTCAAAAAAAAAAAAAAAAAAAAACTAGCTACGTGCATCAGATTAAATAGAAATTGCATTTTATAAGTCAAGTGTTTATTAATTTAAAAGTAAATAACGTAACTTTTAAGTTTTAAAAATTCCTAGCATAATTAAGTTTAGATATACGTGTATTTTCTTTTTTAATTCCAGCTTAATATGTGTGTCTTTTACATTTTTTAATTTTTATTTTTTCATGTTTCTCACTCTTTTTTTTTATTTTAAATCTAGTGTTTCTTTTTGAAGTCCCTCACTCTTTCTTTGCCTCACCACTAGCATCGAGCTAGAGTTCACAATGATCTTCTTATTTGGCGACGATGACAATCTTCTTAATAGCTCCTATAGCCAAGGATGGCTAGGCTCATTGTTGTCAAATCTTCCTTGCCCAAAACCATTTTTACAAATCTCTCTCTTTCTCCTTATAGCAACGCTGGCTAGAGATCTCCAACAAACATGGATGTCGATGAAAAATGACGCGAATCTCCAATGCCGTCACCGATCTTCGATTTCTTCACTCGGCCACACAATCTCTTCGGCAACGTGTGATTTCTTCACTTGCAAACTCGATCTCACCACAAAAACTCAGGAAGCTCTAATCGAAGCTTGTGAAGTTGTGATCAGAGCTTGAGAGATCTCCCTCGGTGCTTGCTCGCGAGATCTCTCTCTCCCGACCTTCTCCTTTCCTTTGCGAGGTCTTTGCGGTGGCGACGACCAAGCAGCAATGGAGATCTCGCCACCTCGCAGTTCTGATTGCACCCACACGAAAGAGAATTGGTGACATCGCTCAACGAGATCCAAATCTTCTTTATCTGTGCTCTCTCACCAAAGCTGTGGGAATGAGAAATCTCTTATGCGTAATCTTCCTTCCTTCGGCGGCTGAGGTTCGGGTTCTCCCTGGCGACATTCTAGCGTGCGAGTTTGGAGGGAAAGAGAGATATGGGGAGAGAGAAGAAAGGTTGGGAAAGAGAGAGAGGAAGAGAGATTAGAGGGGTATTTTTGGATTTTTATATAAATTTACACTAATTTATTATTTATTATTAAATCAAAATTTTTAGCTTTTTTTTTTTTTTTTTTTCCCTTCTTGACAAATTTTCCCCTTTCTCCCCCTCTTAAATCAGTACGGGCCCAAGAGCAAGGCCATTTAGCCAGATGCCTAAGGCCGTTGAGCCGGATGGCGTCCAAATTAGCACGACATATATGTGGTATGCATATGTACGCATATCAAACTGGCAAATTGATGCTAACAAATATGTATCGTTTGCTTATTAATTTGTAGGTATAAAAATGTGTGTGTATATATAAAAATAAGTATTTGACAAATTTTTTGTATATTTGGAAATCAAGCCATATCTATATGTGTATATATTTATATGATAAATAGACTGTAGATTTGAACTCTCTTAATGTATATATATATACTTCTCCATAGTAGAAAATTTTATGTAAGGTCAACTATGTCCCGAAATAATTTATCGAAAAAAACTATCATGAAATTTAAAAAAAAAAATTGTCCTGAATTTTGTTTGAATACATTCGAATAAACAATTTATTTTATATACTTCCCCATCTAACAAAAAGATATATAAATTTCTTATAAGAGTTAGTGGTTTCTTTTAAATTTTTTAAATAAGCTTAAAATGTAATTTATTATTTGAAAATGAGAATTAATGGAATTCTATAAATAATAACAATTAATAGGTATGTTTAAAATCGGTTTTTTTTTTTTTTTTTTTTTGAGTTTGGAGATAAGTAGAGAGGGATTCAAACCCTTCACCTTATGATAAGATCAAGTATAAAATTATTATTAAATTATACCTACAACTACAAATTAATAGATTTTTATAATCAAATAATGTTAGTTCCATATAATCCCCAACATTAAAAAAAAAATTTAAATAGAAACGCCCCCTCAAATTCTTTCGACTAAGGTCTCAAAATTGTTTGGGCCGGCCCTAGATTAAAAGAAAACTTCTAATCCGTATAAATCATACAACATTTATGAAATGTGTACAGTGATTCTATTTGAAAAATTATTTACCGTATTTTTAAAACGAAAATGAATCTAAAATTTGAGGATAATATATGAGAATAATTCAAACACATATGTTAAAAAAGAATACTCCTCGGATTTGGAGATGAACTAATCTTGGTTGATGGAGATCCAATCATAAACGTGTTAAATCTCAATGCGATTTACAGGGTAGTTCTCAAATTAATGGAAATCATGATTTTGGTTGCATGGACTTTGTTTAGTTGTTTTCGTGCTGTTAAAATGCTAAACAATAATTCCATCGAAACGCTTTCTACGTTATCTTGTTCCTTTTTCCTTCCCGTGTTTCTAAATGAGATTTTAGTGTTTTTAAAAAATATTTAACGGCTCAAGATACAAAGCATATTTGCAAGAGATCAACATGTTTTCAGTTTTCACAAAAAATTAAATATCTGTTTTCATAAAATAATATAAGTAAAAAATAGATTTTTAAAATATTTAGAATAAATTATAAGCTTATGAGATTAATGTTATATTTACAAAATGTAAATAAATTATTTATTTATGAATAAAGAAATTATTAATTCATACATATAACTTAAATGATATATTTATAATATATAAATTATTTATTTATTTAATAAATCTGATGTAAATAAAATATTTATAAGATAAATCTATTATTTATTGTAAATATTTTAAGAGTATGTTATTTACTTTTAATTATTTCATGTAAAAACTGGTAATTATTATAATTTCACATGTTTTTAACTAATTAAAATCAGGGCCTTGAAATCTTGTTGCGACCCATTAAAATGGGCCAAAGCCCAAATAAGAACAAGTTTACATGTAGTGTGATTCACATAGACAGTGAAATTAGGCACATCTGTTAATAATTATTCAAAAATAAACTTATTCACAAGAATAAACAAATCAAGAAACTAATTTTTTTATAGTGACTAAAATACCCACATTTAGATATCAAACTCCCCAGCAAAATAGGATCGTTTATACTTGAAATTAAAAAAAAAAAAAAAAGAATAAGTTCTAATATCAATATTTTGAAATTTGATAATAATTGCTTCATAAATGTAGAGATTATGATTATAACTCTAACATTTTTATGTACCTCCACTCCCTGCCGGATTACAGTGATTGCAATGAAGAACTCCATGAAGAGAATGCTCAGAAAAACACCAGAAAGAAAGAGGCGATGGCTTCTCCCTCTCCAAGACGGTCACCGCGATTGTTGTCGACTGCAAAGAAATCGGTGGAAATTCTACAGAAAACTGTTACCGATGTTCAAATGATTAGAGATAAGAGCATAATTTATTCATTATTATTATTTTTTTTTTTTGGGCTTATTTAATGAATATGATTGGTTTCTAGGTTTGCTCATGCATATTTTGATTTTGAATTCGGTCTATGTTATAACGAATATTTCCATTTTTGTGATTTTGGAGCTTTTGTTTTTTTGTTTGGTATTGAACAATTTTAGGGTTATTAAATGGTCTTTTAGTACAGTATTTGATTTCATTGAGTGAGACGATTTGCTAATCCTTATTCTATTCGACATTAAGGAAATGAGTTCACGCAGGGAAGAAGGACGAGTGAAGAACCTGGCTAAGGTTTAATAACCTGTTCATATTCATATTGACTAGTTAACTTTTTATATGTTTACACTATTTAGTCATTTTTATGATAACTCAAAAGTTATTGTTATTTTATTTTTTTTAATTAATAATCCTATTCTTAGTCACTGTTATAATGACAGTATCATTATTATGAATTTTGTGGCTTGTTTTGTTTTGTTTGAAATTATTTGTTTGTGAGTTTGGTTATTGGTTTTTCCTTACTAAAATTGGTTAGCGTGGTATATTTCAGAATAATATTATTAATACAGTCATTTGAAATATTTTATTGTTAATATTGGTTTCTAATAAACTAAATAATGATATGGAGTTGATGTTCAAGCTGATAAAGTCATTATTATATAGACCGTATTTTAAGTACTATTAATTCAAAGTATATATTATAATTATTATATCCTCTATTACAAATATATTATGCCCAAACTTTACTTTTCAACACAATATGGTCATTACTGTAATGGCTAGTGTGTTTATTATTGACATCTCATTGAAGCAGAATGACATTGATATTATTGTAATGAACACCAACAAAATAGAAAATCTATATGTAGAAAAGAAATCAAAATCTTGTGTAATGTAAATGAAATTTCAAAAGAAAAAAAAAATGTCTTTATGTAGGCAGAGAAAAATCACCAACAAAGTACAAAAAAAAAGATATGATTGTTATGTAGAAAAAAAAATTATAAAACGTAATTAACTAAGGGGACGTTTGGGAAAAATATTTCATTTTAATTTTCCTCAAATACAATATAATTTTACACCAAACACAAGTTTTATAACAGTGTTACAAAAACAATTACTATTTAAAACATTTTTAAAACAATCATATTAACTTTTCAACTTTATTATTTATCTTTACTTTTTCCAATTACATCAACTTTTTAACTCTAAAATACTTTTCATCCAAACACATATTTTATTCAAATACAAAACAAATACTTTTCAACCAAATACAACATTCAAAAAATAAATTTCATTCAAATACAATTAAAATGCAATGCGTTTACCAAACGTCCCTAAAAACATGTTTCAGCTATTTAAAAAAGAAAGAAAGAAAGAAAAAGGAACAACCTGTACTTTTTTTTAATAAAAAAAGCGGTAGCCTATTTTTTTTTTAAATGCCAATTAAAAATCTGCAAACTTAAATCATGGAAGGGTAAATCTAGAATGCAAAATTAATGAATTTTGAATTTCGTTCAAATTTACAATTCAGTTAATTAGTGTTCATTTTTTAAGGGGATGTTTGGTAAATGCATTGCATTTTGATTGTATTTGAATATTGTATTTGGTTGAAAAGTATTTGTTTTGTATTTGAATGAAATGTGTGTTTGGATGAAAAGTATTTTAAAATTGAAAAGTTGATGTGATTGGTAAAAGTAGAGATAAATAGTGGAATTGAAAAGTTAATGTGATTGTTTTAAAAATGTTTTGAATAGTAATTGTTTTCGTAATCCTGTTGTAAAATTTGTGTTTCGTATAAAATTGTATTGTATTTGAGTAAAATTAAAATTGAATATTTCTCCAAATACCCCCTAAAAGAGATATTCTAAAATGGCTATTTTGTATAAATTCTTCTTACGTGTAAGTGCGTTGGGCCCTGACTAGTTTTTGGATCTCCCATTGTAGTTGAGCTTGAAAGACTAGAGAAGCCTACAAGGCAAGCAGCCCAGATCAGGGGATCACAACTCCACAAGGTTAGAGGAATCCCTTCCGATGGGCTTTGATATAATCCATTTTTCTTTTGAAAGAGTGGTTCTATTTGCACCTCAAATATTAAAAAATACCCCAAATTAACAAATTATTATATATACTAAGAGGGTGTTTTAGAACATGTTTTTCAGATATTCAAAACTAATTTTTTTTCAAAACTTAACTATTTTTTACTATTTATATCTTCAAAATGCTACAGTAAACTTTAAACTTTAAAAGTTCATAACTTTATGTATACAAATCCAAATGAGATAAATTTTTTTAAATTGCATAGAATTCGAGAAGAACGAAACAATATCTATATTAATATTTTTTTTCTAAAAAAATTTTTAAAATTTTTTATTTTTTCACCCCAAGCAATTTTTTCTTCCAAACACATTTTTAAAAATAATTTTTTTTCAACCCAAAAATAATGTCTTCAAGCATCACCCCCAAGCACCCCCTAACTATTCCTCCCAACAATGTGCTTCCGTCTTTACTTCTATTGAAATCTTTGGCTTTTCCTTTTACCTTTGCCCAGCTGCCCTTAATTCTATTTTTTGGATTCTCTCATTTAGCTTTTCATCTCCTTCTCTCTCGAATGCTTATTTTAAGAGAGAGTCACGTAAAAGCCATCGGTCAAAGCTGGGGATATTTTTGCTTGCCATTTGACAAGTTTCATTCTTAAATAAATAGCCTCTAAAGTAACCAAGAACAGTGCGTCTGCACTATTATTTTTATAGGCTTGTATATAATATTCAAAATCAAGGCATAAAATTACACCCCTCTTTCCCAATAATTACTTTATTTTCTTTTTATTTTACAAATAAGTAAGTTTACTTGTATACATAAGAAAAGTTTACTTTAATAAAAATATATTATGAGAAATAATGTCACAAGTGTAATAATATTCAAGAATAACCTGGTAATTTGATAATACAAGACAAGTTCTCAAGTTAATTGATAAATACGAAGTACTAGGTTAAAGTTTTTTATATAATAGAATCATTAGTTTTGATAGAATTGAGATAAGTTATTCGTTCTTCTAATATAAGCAATTATAATTCAATATAAACATTCTAAAAATGTAAATATCATTTAAATATACTTGAACGTCATTTTAATAAAAGAGAAATAAAAAAGAAAGGAGAGATTACGTAACGGAGAAATAACATGTGAAGGAAGTAAAGAAAGTTGTTTTTATATGATTTATATTTTGAAATGATAATAAGCAAACCAAATAAACGAGTGAGTAAAACACTATATTTCTAGTTAGTTTACAAATGGTATAAGAAAAGCAATTTTACTCATTCAACATGATTTTCTTTTTTCCAAAAATCTCTCCAATTTTTGTACAAGTAAAAAATTATATGGGACCATGTATGCCATCTTTTTTGCTCTTTTCTTCACTTTCTTCCTCTACCAAACAATGCACAATTTTATTTTCCTTTATAAAAGTCCAACCAATTTTTTCTTTCTTCCTGTTTTTTCCCCTCTTCCAAACACACCATTAAGAAAATAAATATCTCTTCTCCCACACTTTTTTTCTACAACTCAACGTCTCCTTTCATTGACTTGCCTTACTATGATCAGTCGTAATTGTTATTATGCTTAATTTTTA
Organism: Antiaris toxicaria; assembly: GCA_035233585.1. NCBI lineage: Eukaryota > Viridiplantae > Streptophyta > Magnoliopsida > Rosales > Moraceae > Antiaris > Antiaris toxicaria. Next base: position 23,761,349 of record CP141160.1, on the reverse strand, counting down.
ATTGCAGTGGCGAAGAACATTAATAAAAGGACAAACAAAAGTTGTGATGTAGGATTTAAACATTAGTTATTATGTAAATATTTTATAATATTTCATATAAATGACACCTTATTGTAAAAAATTATAATAAATATATATAATATAGCTAATATTTAATATTATGTTTTTTTAACCCAAAAAAAAGGAAAGGAAAAAAATAATGCATATGAAAAAAAGGTTTTAAAACAAAAATAAATAACACTACGCAAAAAAAAAAAAACTTTTTTATTTATTTTGATTAACTTTATTATGTAAAAAAACAAAATTATTGATATGAAAAAAGGGAAAAAAAAAAAACAAATCAAATATTTTTTTCCTCCAAATATATTACATCTTTATAATAAATTAACATATTAAGCTTTAACATAAATTTAAAATGCCATTTCTTAAAATTATAAAAATAAACATTTATTCAAACATTTATACAAATCCTTTATTCAAATATTTAATATATATAGGACATTTAAAAATTATTTAATTATTAATTTAAATATTTCTATTTAATCATCTTTATATCAAATTTTTACTAAACATAATGATTTTACTTAGAATTCTCTAATAACTACTCTTTTTCTTCGTACATCGTGAATAACAACTTTTTTTTTTTTCACTAACTAACTATGCCTTTTTAACCCAAAAAAAAAAAGAAATAAAGAAAAAAAAATTAAAAGCCAAAATAATTTAGTATATTCTACGACAACGCGGCGGACATCTCAGCTCGTATTAACTAATATAAACATAGTAAATCTATCTTTCTATACTTAAAAAAAAAAAAATCTATCTTTCTATAGGCTTTCCATCAAAGTGTATAGAGATTGCCTTTTTTCAAAACACTATTTTTGCTTTACTTTTCTCGATGTGGTTGCATGGTTACAATGATGATCATTCCATGTGGTTCTCCTTCTATCGTGTAACACCAAGTTATTTGAGATTGTATATTTGATTGTATATTTAAGATTGTTGATGAGAGCATGTAATGGTTGTCTTTTTATTCTACCTATTGTCATGAAAGATTTTGAAAGTATTGCTGGCTAAAAGCGCGATGACATAATTAATTACTCCTTTTTACACGAGTTAAAAAACACCACACATTCTTACGTGTTTCCTTCTTCATGTTTTCTGGGGGAATATGGCTAGCGAATTCACTTGTTCTTGTTGATGAATACCCCGTTTTCTGCTATTTAAAAAAAAAAAAAAAAAAAACCTTGAGAAACTGTAAAAGACTGCAGTCTTATTTTCTTTTGCAACTCTCGAGTTTGTAATACCTCCACCCGCTTCAACATCCATAGCCTTTTTTCCTCCTCTACCATCGTGACAAGCTGGTAATACAAAAGCATACTCTATATGATGTATGTTATAGGTAGTCGACACTGTAGCAAATTATATATTATATATACACACACGCACATTTTTTCTTTATGTTTTCTGTAAAGTAGTTGGTCTAGCAACCACGATTTTAATTTTGATTCAAACACAATTAACAAAGCTTAACCTAACGTTGACGAAGTTCCTCAATAATATCAAGATTAAGTTGGTCCTTGTCGAATCTCGAAATTAAGAAACAGTAATTATGTAGTTAAAATTACTATACTATATATCTACACAAGCCCATATTAAAATGAAGATAGGTTCATATCTGACTGTTCATGAGTAGTTCTTTAAACAATGTTTTTTGGGCCTAATTTAAATAGTGTTGTTTTGGTTTGCAATTTGGTTTGCTTTCTTTATTTCTTTTTTCCCTTTTTTTTTAATACTTTTTCTTTTTGCCCGTTTCTTCCCTGTATTAGTTCAAGACTGATACTTTACAGTCCCATTTTAAGGTTAATGTTTCGGTCAACCATGCAACATGAGAGTCGTGGGGGCAGTAGTAAAACTGAGCCAATCATTCAAATACCACGAGTTATGTGGGATGTTTGACAAGCGCGTTGTGTCACAATTTGTTTAAATGTAATATATTAAATGTAATTTATATTTGGATAAAAAGTATTTACATTATATTTGAATGTAATGTATGTTTTTTAATGAAAAATATTTGAATTGTATTTAAATAATAAATACGTGGAGTGATAGGTAAAAGAAAAGAGAAAAAAAAGAGAAAGAAAAAGAGTATGTGATGTGATGTGATTAATAAAAATAATTGAAAAAATAAAATAATAAATAATAATTATATTATATTTAAAATATAATGTGATTAATATTTGAATATAATACTATTACGATTAAATAATAATTATATTATATTTTAATATAATGAATATAATAAGATAAACGAAGGAGGCATTAATTTCTTTTCCTTCCGCTAGTATATTCAGGTCCGTGAATTCTTGTCTTTTTCCGACTTAGAGAAAAAAAAAAAATGAAGGGATAGTTGGTTTTGTATAGTAAGCCTAGCAAGATCACTTCTAGTATTTGAACCAGAAAAGCTAACACCAGATTAGGTATTGGAGAAGTGAAAGTGCAAGCTTAGGGAAGTAGTTTAGAGAATATTTGCACATGACGACTATTTAGTGTGTGACAGCTAAATTGTGTTATATTTTTTTCCCCCCTTTTTGAAAGGACAGCTAAATTGTCTTTGATTCTTTGTGAAAAGAATAACAGGAATTTATAATAATAATAATAATAATAAAAAAGAAAACAACAACAACAAGTTTGTTGAACATGTGCTAAACTATGTACCCTTGCCATTTTCTGAACGTTGAAAATCCGTTCAAAGCCAACTAATTTCAGCAAGAATTTGGGTACAAACACGGCAGCATGGTTTTATTTTTATTTTTATTTTTATTTTTAACTTCAATAATATCATTCGTCCATGCTTTTTTTTTTTTTTATGGGTTTGGCTTCTATTTTATTTGATTTCTCCTTTAGGCTTTTGCTTTATTAATCATTTTTATTTTTATTTTTAAAATACAAGAAACACAGCGTCAATAAAAATGCAACAACTTTTTTATTTTCAGGACACCCTACTTGTGGCTTACTTGTAATTTAGCGACCAACAAAGGTATACTATTTTTAGAAAATACAACGGTATACAAAATTTTGTTTCAATTTTATTTCTCTATTCCGTGGAACAAAAAAAAAAAAGGAAAAATGACAAAGATATCCTTAACTAGGTCAAATTTATTTTTTATGAATACTTTTTTCTGGAATAAAATTTCTTAAAATAATTTAAATTATTGAAAAAGCATTAGATATTTCATTAAACTTTTTAAGCGTTTTTTTTTAATGTTTTCTAAACGTTTATCATATTTTTTCATAAACTATTTTTGTCTTTTTGCCTCATATTTTCCACTTACGAAATCCACGAGGGTTGAATTAAAATAAGTTTGTCAAATTCATTAAGATATCTTTGTGGGTTCTAAAAATTAAGAAATGTTTAGAGGTAAGGGTTTGTAAGAAAGGAGATTGAAACCTTTATTTAGTGGATTGAAACCTATTTGAAATAATAAAAATTTAGAGTAAAAGTAAAAAAAAAAAAGATAAAAAATACTATAATAATGTATTTTAGGTGAATTGGAACCAAACGAGTCCTAAAAGTTAAAATTATATTGTTAATCAAAACTAATATTTTGTTTAGATTGACGGTTAGAGTTAAAATTTTTAAATTGAAATTAAAATAAGTTTTCAAAAACTAATTATAACTATTATTGACTTAAAAATAAAAACAAAAATCCATTTGGAAAAGTACAATTTAGTTGGAGTTAAAATGTCAAACCAAACAAATTATAAGTTTTTGTTTGGTGGGGAGGAATTTTGAAATATTTTGATTAGAGTTGAATTGAGTTTTAAAAATATGCATTTGGTTGGAAAAAAAATACTCAAAGTGAAAAAAATATAAAAACTTGAGTATTGTTTAGAAAAAAATATATAAATATTATTTTATTTTTCTCAAAATTTTATATTATTTAAATAACTATTTCATTTTAATTTAAAATTATAAAATTATAAATATTTAAAATTTGAGTTTTTAAGAAGAATTTAGAAACTAAATAATAAAATTATATATTAAATTTAAAAGAAATGATAAAAAACAATGGAAAAAGTTATTTTAGTGACATATCCAAACGAGAGCTTGTGATTTGTTTAATCTAACATCTTTAATTTAAAATTTTTAATTTAATTATTATTTTTTATTAAAAAATCAACAAAAAATTATAATTAATTTTAAAAAACTTAATCAACTTTAATTTAAAAAATTTGACCTACAATCAACGAATCAAAGGTAATCTTATTAATATATCTCTCTTGTTGAATTTCCTTTTGTCATTTTCTGCTGAAATTTATGAGAGATTTTCCATCGTGTCTCAATTGGACAAATCCAATCTAATAAACGGCAGAAGTCGTCAAGTCATGGCAAATTGTGCGTCAACTGACATATTTCTTGTTCAGCATTTACTTTGACTGGTAGTCTTCTCTTCTGTTATTTAGACTACAAGGACTTTCAAATGCCGCGCCTCCCAATCCACAATTCCTTCCCTGTCTATTTTTCTGCCTTTTTTTTTTCCCTTTTCTTGATAAAAAAAATGTCTTTTATAACATTAAAAGCCATATATAAATTATTAAATCAGTGCATAATAAAGACCGTCAACTAAAAAAAAAAAAAAAGAAGTCTCTTGGAATAATTTTTAGATCAACAAGTTCAACTCAATTCCAACCTCTCAATGTAAAGTAGTTACTGGTTTTATTTATTTTAAGTGCCGTTAATTATATGTGGAATCCTTTGATCAAAATAACTTATTTATTTGTTATTCAAGTTTTTATTTCATTTTAGAGATTGGGATTAGAATTACAAATATAAACTCTTACATGAGTTATTAAAAACCATGTATTAGTGATAATAAAATGCGTGTTTAGTAAGTAAAAATAGTATAAATGCAAATCTCGTTCAAAATTATGATAGTTTCAAAAAGCTTTTTCTTTTAAATAAATTTTGGGATCGTAGTTAATTTTTTCTCCAAATAATTTATAAGATGGTAATATGATGAATGTGGGATTAACTAATGTTGGAGTAATTTTACAGTAGAATGCATACAAAATCACAGTGACAAACTCTGACAATAACATAGGCTGCATAAATTAATGAAACTGACTAACAAATTAATTGAGATGGAGGATAGGGCCATTTACTTAACGCGCCTAACTAATTTAGTTGGTAAAATAATATGAAGAGACGTATTATTAGCAAATAATAATGACGACGATGATGATAATAATAATAATCATAATTGTGAGGAGAATTACGAGCACTGATTGATGGAGCTTTATTTAGAACAGTTAGACTTTCGTTAGCATCTATCAATCTTACATAATTTTTCATTAGGATATAATTTATTAATTACCAACTAAGGACGTAGGAGAGTTTATTTCCTCGATAAACGTCTTGATTTCGAGTCTCTCTTGTGGCAGTGGTTAGAGATTTATAAACAATCTATTTTGTGCAAAATTTATTAATCGAGGTTGATGGACTCATCGTTAAGAATTGTAAGATCACGTTACTCTAAACTTTATAATCTTTTTTTTTTTCTTTAGTAAGAAAAAAATAATAATTAGAAATATCGTTTGAAAACATATATTTTTAATAGGCTATCTTTCTTACAAAAAAGCTTCTAAAACGTTATATACGTGTGTTCAGGATCCTTTCTACATCCGCGAGCATGTGTTAATAGCAAAAGATTGGATGATTTGAAATATGTCTCAGAGTCTTATTGTTGGTTTTATATATAATTTTAATTATAAAATATAGGGTTTAAATATTTTAGACTAAAAATATAGGGTTTAAACTAAAAAAAGAACATGACCGTATTGTTTATTTTTCCGGGTAAACAAACAACCAGAAAAACATGATTGTGTGTGCCTTGAATTTCCAGGAAAGTTCACAAAAAATCTATTATGGAGTTCATACGTTCACAATGCTTTATGTTGGTCTGACTGAGATTAGATAAACGGAAAAAGCTCACTTAGGTGATAATGATATGCTGGTACCTGTCAAGTGTCCTTTTGAGCACCAGCTGGCTGATTTAAAGCAAAATCCGGACATTATAATATTTACCCCAAGAAAATCGCAGACGCATTGTTACCACATTGGGAGGGCGTGTGGGGATATTTTAAAGGTTTAATTTAAAAATTAGAGATTAAAATAAGTTTGATTTTTTTATTTTTTTAAAACTTTTAACAGTATATGTATATACTTTTAGATATTTATTTTTTATATATATTTTAAAATTCTATATATTAATTTTTATAATAATTTTTTTAAAAAATATTTATTTTAAATATAATCTTTAAAATTATATTTAATTTTTAAAATTAATATTTTTAAAAATACATTTCTAAAACTTCCTAAACACCACCTAATTCTGAAAATTTGAAAAATAAAAACCAAAAGTAAAAAAGTTGCATCACAAGGACAGAGGCCGATGACAGTCTTATCTTTATAATACCGGTTCGGCGATATTGACAAAGAACAGAAACAGTACACCTTGGGCTGGTTTTATTTTATTTTATTTTATTTTTGTTTTTAGTGCGTGCCAGTTTTTTGGAACGTTACTCAACACCCGAGCCAAAATAGTTTTTCTTTATTCATAAAGAAAACTTACAAGTTTAGGTATGTGTTTCGTGTAAACGGATTCAAATTACATTATATTTAAATATAATATAATTTTTATTTAAATATAAAAATATTTTTATTTAAATTTAATATAATTATTATTTATTATTTTAATTTTTTTTATTAATTACATCATGTATTTTTTTCTTTTTCTTTTTTTTCTTTTTATATTTACCTATCACACTATATATTTATTATTAAAATACAATTCAAACACAAATATAATGCTAATATTTATCTTTCAAATACAAATTATATTCAATGCATTGCATTCAAACGCAATGTAAATATAATGCGTTTGATCAGATCATAAATTGAATTAAATTTTAATATATATTTAATAAGGTATTTGAATTATAGAATTAAAAAATATAAAAATTTTAAATATATTAAATAAAATATTAGTATGAAATTTATTTTATTTATTTTAAAATTTTATATAATTTTAAAAAATCACTTTATTTAAATTTATATATGTAAATTTAAGAATTTTTAAAGATTTAATTAAAAGCTATAACAATAATTATAAACAATCTGATATTAATCTTTAGAAAAAAAGATAAAAATGGAATTAATTTTTTAAATTTAGATTGTTGATGAAAACTGTTGCTTACTTTTTATGACCGCCAAGAATAGAATACTCTGCAAATTGCTCAAAATATGGACGATTTCGTAGTACTTCACCCATTTGAAAACTGTAACGGGTCAACTGAGAGAATCTAGGTCAAAACCACAGGTGTTTGTGTCTATGAATCAAGTGGATAGGATTAACGTCGGTTATATGAATCAGCTGGCAATTTCCTTGGTCCATCGTGCTTGCCTAAAGGTATGTACGAGACATTTAATAAATATAATGTTTAAATATAATATATTAAATATATTTTATATTTAAATAAAAAATAATTTAAATTATATTTTAAAATTAAAAAATTGACGTCATTAATTAAAATAGATATAAAAAATGAGATAAGAAGAAAATTTTAAATATAAACATCTGTGGTTTGTTACAAAATTTTAAATATAATTTTAGATAAAAATTATATTATATTTAAATATTAAATATAATACTAATGTAAAAGAGAATCAAACATCCCATTAATTTTGGGCTGTAGTTTGGACAAGTATTTATTATGGTTTGTTATGTATTATTACATTGTGTGCTTCAATTTATTACTGAAGGAGACTCGTAGATTTAGTCATCGAAAGATGTGGCCCTCTCCTACGTTTGCCAATCAATTGTACTTTTGAAATTTGTGTTCTACTTTGTAATATTTAAAATTATGCAACAAGGGTGATCGTAAAAAGTTATTTCCAATTTGTATTCTCTTTGTTTTTCTGTTTGATTGATTATCTATTTATTCTTTATTATTTTATCATGTCACTTAAATTTTGAGAGAGTTTGGAAGAGGAGGCTGGAGAAATTATTTTTGGGTTGGAAAAAAATTATTTTAGAAAATGTGTTTGAGAGAAAATACTGTTTGAAGTGAAAAAATAAAAAATTTTAAAAATTTTTTTAGAAAAAAAATATCAATATGGATATTATTTCGTTCCTCTCGAAATTCTATGTAATTTAAAAAAAATATATATCTCATTTGGACTTATATACATAAAGTTATGAACTTTTAAAATTTAGAGTGTATTGTAGCGTTTTAGAGATATAAATAGTGAAACGTGGTGAAATTTTGAAAAAAAGTTGATTTTTAAGGTCTGGAGAACATGTCCCAAACGGCCTTTAACAACTTAATTATATAAATAAAAACTAAAAATACTGAAATAGTTAATTAAAGTGTTAATAATTAAATGAAGGGACAACCAAGAAGAAAAAAAAAAAACACTTGATTTGAATTCATCGGTAGGACTATGTTTTATAAGCTTTAAAAATATATGCATTATATTTCACCAATTTTACTTTCTTTCCTATTTTATTTTTATATGATAGAAAGCTCTTTAATTTTAAAGGCAAACTTTACCTTTTTCAAATATAGAAAGAAGACAGACCATGTAATGTACAGTGAAATTATCATAGTAATGTTTTTTTTTTTTTTTTGTGTTTTGTTTTGGTTAGAAATTATATTAATGGTTTTTTATTTTTATTTTTATTTTTATTTTTTGGTAAGCAGTAAGTAGGGATGGCAAATCATGTCAGCGGATCGTGTTCGTGTCGTGTCTGACACGTTTGTTGACACGAATACACTCGACACGAACACGACACGTTTAATAATCGTGTCAAAAATCACAACCCGAACATGACCCGTTAATAAACGGGTTGACACGACACAACATGTTTATGACCCGTTTATTAAATGGGTCATAAACGTGTCGTGTCGTGTCGTAAACGGGTCATAAACGTGTCGTGTCTGCTAAACCCTTAACGGGTCATAAACGTGTCGTGTCGTGTTATGTCGTATCGTGTATGCTAAACCCACTTACTAAAAGGGTCATAAACAGGTCATTCAATCTGTTATTGACCCACTTAACTAACTTGTTATTGATCTATTTAATTAACCTATTTAACTAACCTATCATCAATTTTAACATTAAAAAAACTTATAAAACATCTAAATAATAATCAAATTAAGTTCACAATCAAGCCGCACTTAAATTTAGATCACAAAAGATAAATACAAAACTAAAAATATACATATAAAAACTAAAATACATATTTTATATTTAAATTTTGAATTTTAAATTTTTAAACTTTAAAAATTTATATAATATATATTAAAAATTATAAATGGGTAATTCATGGGTCGTGTTCGTGTTAACCCATATATAACCCATTTATTAAACGGGTTATTTCGTGTCAATTGCGGGTTAGTGGGTTCGTGCGGGTTCAACCCTTTATTTAATCGTGTTTGACGGGTTCGACCCGTTTTGACCCAAACCCATTTAAAGAAAACCTAAACCCTCTAACTTCGTGCAGGTTTCGTGTCGTGTTGTCGTGTTGTGACCCAAATTGCCAGCCCTAGCAGTAAGCATCTCTGTGTACCCAAACAGACACACAGTCCCTCTGCCCAATGCTCGAACCTCGGACCATCCCCCTAATGGGAAGAGTTCATGCTACTAGACGAACCAGTTCTGAGGTAGATCATATTAATGGTTTGACCCTTAATCCGAAGGAACTGGCATTAGTATTTAATATCCCCTAGGTCGGATCGCCCCCATGGTCAAGTTAGGGGCATTAGTATTTTCTTTTAACTTAAATTTTTTTTTGGTATTTTTTTAATATTAAAAGATGGACATTTTTTTTAGGTAGTCAAATGTTCTCTTTCTCCTTTTTTTTTTGGGTTTTTTGATTAGTTTTTTTTAAGGCAGTTAAATATTTTTGATAAGTGGTGATTAAATATTCTTGCACCATTATTAATAGTAAACATAAAAAAGAACGCCTAATCAAATAGTAGTTATGTTTTTTGAAGCCTTATTAAACATGTTGTGATCATCAACATTTAAAATGAGATCTAATTAATAAAAAAACACTTAAAAACATAAAATTATAGAAGCCATCTTTTTTTTAAAGGGAAATTATCAGTTAATTAAAAAAAGATATAAATATCAATATTAAAAATGAATTAATCCTATGATACAAGAGATAGGACCCTTGACCATATCGATTCCATCAGTAAAATCTAATAAAGTTCAGTGAAGAGAACAAAAGTCAAGACCATATAACGAAAAAACTCATTGAATTCTTCGCCAATCTTATAATCAAGCACGTACAAATATCTTTTTAAAAACATATCCACAATTGATAAAATATTTCGATCGATCGAGATACAGTCACTCACAGTATAAAGGTTGCAACAAACTCTACCTAATTTTATTACTAACAGAACTAATAGATTGATACCACTAGAGAACAACCCAAGCAAAATACAAACCGGAAGTATGAGAACTACTTCCTTTATTATAAAACTAAACTAAAACATAAAAACAAATTATGAATAAAAAATAACATTGACTATAAAACTCTTGTCCACGTAAAATAACCAATCCACCATGTGTCGCAACTTAAAAGAATCAATCAAGGTAAGAGATTGCTACTAACTATTAGATTATTAATGTCTCGTAGGATTCTAGATTGTCCGTCATCAAATCGTCGATCATCCTTATCAGTCACGACATCGTCAAATTAAGACATCGACAATATTGTGCTAACGAACTTTAGCTGAGTCTTTTATGATAACAGTGACAATAGGAGTTTTACACAAAAGAAAACCTTAATATTTGATAAGTTTAAGAGGAAAAGAAAAAGAGAAACCATAATCTTAAACAAAATTTATAAACCTCTTTTTGGATCAATATTCTTTTGATTTTTTCTCCCCATGAATAAATCACGTGGGTTAATTACTTGGTTGTTAAATAAATATCAACACATAAAGATATCACTTAAATCATCAAATATTGAATGGGTCCTATACATATATTATCATGCTTACTAAAACATGAAACTTTTTCAGCCTAGCTGCCAGACTTGAAAACTGTGTTAAGATTATTTCTGAAACTGTGTTTGGTTATGTTTTCTGAGTGTATTTTTGAAAAACATAAAAATGAAACTTTGTTTGGTTATATTTTTTCAAAACCCATTTCATTTTCAAAAAACCTAAAAAACACAATATTTTTTGAAAATGAAAACAAAAAGTGAAAACAACTTTTTTTCGTTTTCAAAAAACCCAAAAAAACAACATAGTTGAAAATGGTGTTTTCGAAACGGTTTTGAAAACGTTAAATAAACAAACGCTATTTTGAAACCGTTTTTATTTTCTGTATTTTTGAAAATGAAAAATCATTTTCAAGACAAAAAACAAACGCCCCCTAAGTTCTCTTGTTCTTATCGCTTCATTTTTCTTCGATAATATTATGATATTATCTGATAATATTATAATACGTTAAGAAAAAAATATATAATTAATTATAATTTTTTTATCACATCAATTAAAAAATAAAATTAATTACATTCCTGTTATAATATTATTAGAAGACAAGTTAAAGACATAAATAAGAGAAAATATTAACTAAATCCCCATACTTATTGTTAATTACATATTGTAATACAAAAGTAGTATAACTTTCCTTTCATGAAATAAGGTATACATATTGTACTTTTTATTTTTATTTCCGCATCTAAAAGGCTCTTATTAATTTGTCAATTAATGACAAACCTTTCTTTATGATACTGGTTGAAGTAGTAAGCAGACACATGATGGTTGAAATTTGAATGGTTAAGAAAGTAGAAACTGCAGATTATATGTATACACACACGAACGGGTAGTTGTACGTCAACATTTCAAGTGCGGTGAAGACATGGCTTGTAGGGCTGTGCAGACATCTGCAGAGTGCGTGAATATTCGTATGCATGATGAATGAGGTATATGGAGTCAAACCCACCAAATGGATGGAGGAATATACCAGTGAAAGCTGGAAGATTGAAGGCAGAGTAGGAATTTTCAACATGCGATTTAGATTGGTTGGCCTATATTGTGTACCGGGGCAATTGGTCTTGTATAGAGGAAATTCCATATCCATAACGTTTTAAAACGTGGCTTGATTTTTTCGGTAGAATACGTGTGCAAAGCATGCACGAGTGATACTATGCAAATCACTAGCATGCATGGCCAGTTAAAATTGAATTCCAAATACAAATAATGCAGCAGACACGAAGTAAATTGTAGAAGGGAGGACTTTGGATAAATGGTGTCCATGCTTTCGCGGTAGCATTCTTCGACGTGCAAAAAATTCCCTGCGTGGGGCTGGACTATAGATAGATTGGTGTCCGCATATTTTTTGGGTTGGACTTGTGGATGGTAGAATTCTTCGACGGGCAAAAAATCGTTTGGGCAGTATCACTTCCCTCATCTACTACCTCCCCTCTCCATCCTCCTCTAACCTCTCCCAACACTACCATCCATTATCCCACCCGTCTGAATTTCTCAGTCTGACACGAATAATAAAAATATCCTCTTGCAAATGCAGACTACACATACAAGTATATGTCGGTTTCCTTCTTTACTAGTTTGACTGTATGCCTTCACCTTTGCCTCTTCCATTTCCAATCTCACATCTGAAAATCTCCTACTGCACACTTCCACCCAACGTGGTCTAGACTATTCCTATATATATATATATATATAATTTGTGTGTGTTTGCGTGTGTTAAAATGAAAGAGATTAACGCGGTTTATGTTCAGTCTAAGTCCATAATGAATCAAGGCGGTAACAATAATTGCATAGCTGATTTGCTGGAATAATACAGAAGTTAATTGTGAGGTGGATAAATATAACTTGGACTGCGTCAACTTGGGTTCCTACTTGCTGAAAAACTAGGGCCTTTATTTATTTATTTTTCCAACCCGTGCGATACCTGCGATCATAAATTTCAAATAGCTTGGCTAACGAAGAAAAAGACGTGAAGATTCGAAGATTTCCATGCTTTTACCCTTGACTTTATTTATTTTGATGGGATTATTTTCATTTAAGAACTGACAAAAGGCATAATTTTCTTCCTAAAGGAACATATCAGGAACCTTCTAATTTTACAATGATTAATTGTCACATAAATGCCATTACAAATGTTAAGCTTAAAAAAAAAAAATTGCAACGCTTCTCATTGGCTAGAGCTTCGACTTTATGTATTTCTTATTAATTTTTCTGTTAGAGGTTTTTTTTTTTTGGGTAAATATTTTTCTGTTAGAGGTTAGGTAGTGGCAAATATGGTCATAATATAAAAGGCCAATCACTTGTGAATTTGCATTAGCCTCTTTGGAGGATCACTTTTGGCTTGAAGAAAGTCTTTTTTGGATTGCCATTTTGGTATTGACCTAGTCCTATGTAATTAATTTGTCCTCTCGGTTTATTGGTCCAGATATAGGTGTTTGAACTAGGGTTTTATGTACAAGCAAAAAAAAAAAAAAAAGGTTTAAATGTGGAGGAAATTTTTATAAGTAATCTAAGTATATAATAAGTTATAAAATATATATATAACTTGGTGATGGGATAGAAAATGAAAAAATAAAAAAATAAAAAAGAAATAGATAAGTAGATAAGTTGTTATGCCGCTCAATTGGATATCCTATCGTGCATGGCATGTAGGGTATTAAATTGCCGCTATTGCCCAGTGAGGAACCAGTGTGGTTTTGGATTTAGACTCCATTTAGTACATATATATTACATTTGTATTGTGTTTAAATGTAATATATTGAATATAATTTTATAATTAAAAAAAATATTTGTAATATAATATATATTTGAATGAAAAATATTTAAATTATATTTTAATAAAAAATATGTGATGTGATAGGTAAGAGTAAAGAGAAAAAAAGAAGAGAAAAGGAAAATATATAATATAATTAGTAAAAATAATAGAAAAAGTGAAATAATAAATAGTGATTATATTATATTTAAAATGTAATAGTGATTGTATTGAATTTAAAATATGATGTGATTGGTATTTGAATGAAATATTTTTATATTTGGATGAAAATTATATTATATTTGAATATAATACAAATATAATATGTATAGTAAAGGGGAAGTTAAAATCCTATGCACAGATCCCTTCACACTAATCCTCGTATAACAACAAATCTATGATGTTAATTTTTAGTGTTATGTTTATATTATTATATTTAAACATAATATAATTTTATTTAAATATAAAAATATTATATTAAAATATAATTATATTATATTTTAAATTTAATATAATTTTTATTTATTATTTTAGTTTTATTATTAATTATACCATTTTTTCTCTTTATTTTTACTAATTATATTATATATTTATTGTTTAAATATAATTAAAATACTTCTTATTCAAATAACATTATATTTAAATATAATATAAATATTTTTTTAAATATAAATTATATTTAATGTATTATATTAAAATGTGATATAAACATAAGGTATATATCAAACTTAGCCTAAAAATATACATTTTTAAATGTATCGTATCGCAAATGAAGAGAAGTTTCTCTACACCCTTTCACTTTCTCTTGTAACCTTTCTACCGTCTTAACTTTTTCTCACTTTCACTGCAACAGTATTCATCACCTACTTTATTTATTTATTTATTTATTTATTAAAAAAAAAGGCCTTCGGTGAGGAAAACTCTTTTCTTTTCTTTTCTTTTTTTGTTTATTATTAATTTTTTGTTTTTAAAGTCCCAAATGTCCAATATTTCACATACGAAAAGAAACCCTCTCCTGTCTTTCGTTGAAGTCCTGTTAATGAAAGTCCCTCTCCTCTCCTTTCTTTCTTTCTTTCTTTTTCCATTAAATAAATGAAAAAAAAATTAAAAAACAGTCCCTCTGTCTAAATATATATATATATATATTTCCCTGTCTTTCTCCCTCGTCTTTCTCGTCGGACAATCAATCTCCAATTTTCTACCAGTCTCCCTTTCCTCTTTTATTTAATCACACCCTCCATCCCCTTAAAAACCCTACACACCTGAAAAAGAAACAAACCTCTCAATCCCAATCCCAATCCCGTTTCTCCCCACCAAAAACCAAATGTCCCGCCCCTCCTCGCCCTTCCCCTCCTGCTTCTTCTCCTCCGCCACCTCCGACGACCCCCACGCGCCGACGCCTCAGCCTCCTCCTCCGCCGCCGCCGCCTCCAGCCTCCGGCAACGCCAACCTCACCACCTGCCTTTACCACACCGACGCCGCCCTCTTCTCCCTCACCTGGTCCCGCTCCTTCCTCGGCCGCTCCCTCCACCTCACCCTCCTCAACCACGCCTTCAACTCTCCGCCGCCACTCTCCCCCCTTTCCTTCCACCTCCAGATCAAGCCCTTCGTCTTCTGGAAGAAGCACGGCTCCAAGAAGCTCTGCCCCAACATTCAC
The DNA here is from genome assembly GCA_035233585.1 of Antiaris toxicaria. NCBI lineage: Eukaryota > Viridiplantae > Streptophyta > Magnoliopsida > Rosales > Moraceae > Antiaris > Antiaris toxicaria. Next base: position 23,745,864 of record CP141160.1, on the reverse strand, counting down.
GTCTTCTGGGACCTCTCCCGCGCCAAATTCGGCTCCGGAACCGAACCGCAGTCCGGATTCTTCGTTGCCGTCGTCGTCGACGGCGAACTGACCCTCCTGGTCGGCGATTTGGCCAAAGAGGCCCACGCCAAGACCAAATCCCAACCCTCCTCTGGGAGGAACAACAGTCACAGTCACAATCATGATCAGGCGCTGGTTCTGAAGAGAGAGCACGTAATCGCGAAGAGGATTTTCACTACGAGAGCGAGATTCGGAGGGAAGACGAGAGAGATCCAGATCAATTGCGGCCACGACGACTGCTCGAAGCTTGTCTTCAGCGTCGACGGCGACAAGGTGTTGCAGATCAAGAGATTGAAATGGAAGTTCCGAGGAAACGAGAGAGTCGAAGTGGACGGAGTCAATGTGCAGATCTCGTGGGACGTCTACAACTGGCTGTTCGATCACCATAACGACGACTCTCACGCGGTCTTCATGTTCAGATTCGACGAAGGAGAAGAGGATCAGGACGAGAATTGCGGCAACAAGAGCGGCAACAACGGCATGGCGCTGTGGGCCCAGCAGCAGATTTGGAGCCTGGGGATGAGCGGGATCGAGTGGCGGATGATGGGGAAGAGCTGGTCGTCGTCGTCGGTTTCGATGTCGTCGGCGGGGTCATCCGGCGGGAGCTCGTCGGTCATGGAGTGGACCAGCATGGAAGAGAGCGAGCTCAGTGCTGGCCCTTCTGGTTTCTCTCTCATGGTTTACGCTTGGAGAAGATGATTCCCTCACTTGGTAATCAAATTTCGCATATAGCTTTATTTTTTCATTTTCATTTTCTTTTTTCTTTTTTACTAACTCATTTGTTCATGAACATAAAACTCAATAAATCAATTTAGTAGAAGATAGAGGTGTGAAAATTCGTACTATGTTTAGATATATGTATACTTACATAGATAGATGATCGTCTAACAAAAAAAAATATATATATATATATATTAGCCAAGAGGAAAAAGAGATCAATGTCCTTTTTTTCCCTTCTTCCGTTTGGAGCTATTATAATATCTTTATTGTTAGTTTTTCATTTTCTTTTTTTCTTTGTATTAATTGCTCACTTGGTGTACTGCCCCTAAATTAGAGTGGAAGCAAGAATTTTTTTTTTAACCCAATTGATATTCCTGTTAATTACATTTACTTGTCATCAATTTGATTTTTTTTTTTCCCCTATTTGCTATTGGAATTGGCCTTAGCTGTAAGATTTTGATTCCCCAAGTAGGTGCGCATTTTTCCAAGTTCCCCAAGTGGGAACAAGAAGCATGTGAGGTGGGTCAGGGTCTTGTGTTCAATTTTTTATTTTTATTTTTTTCCCTCTCTTCTTGGGAGCGTAAGTATGAAATATATATAATTAGGGAGAGGCATGAAAGGATTTATTTTTTGGGAATTTCAGACACGAAGGGAAGTAGCGAAACTGGCTTTAACCATATTCGATGTTGACCATGTATAGAAAAAATTGAAAAGAAAAATAGTTGAATGGATGTGGTGGTTAAGTGAAGTTGGGGAGGAAGATAAAAGGAAAAAGAAGGAACAAGTAGAACAGAGTGGTAGCTGGCTGATCAAAAACGGCAACGGAAGCAGGTGGGAAATGGCCAAAATAAACGAGTGTTGGAAGAGGAAAGGTCTCAAGTCTTAACCTGTAATATAAGGTTGACTGTTGGAGTTGGACAATATGACTACTTCCACCTCTTTTTTTTTTTTTTTTTTTTTCTTTAAGTTAAAAAATAATAATTAAAAATTAAAAAAGGATTGGCGTGTTATCACGCTTCCCATTCATCGTCTACTTAGAAAGAATATCAGGACCTGTCTCCTGCTTTCAAGGCTAAATTCGGAGTTATCCACCCAATTACAAGTTCATAATTTTTTTAAAAAAATATATATTATTTTTAAGATTGATTTTCAAAATGAGAGCGTAAACATTTGAATTTTACCTCAAAAAAAGCATTCGGTGGTGGCGACGATAAGACTATGTTATCTTTATTTGTGGAAGATTATTTAGTCCCGTGATTTCTTTTGTTGACTTTATCACGGTCCACATACTAGCCAAAGGTTATTACCTTACCCCCTTTTGTTGTCCCCAGAGCGCCAATAACCCATGAGAGTTGTTGTTATTGTTTTCTTTTTTATTTTTATTTTTATTTTCAATCATTTAACTGGTGACTTTAAGGTAGATCTTTATTTTAATCCGTTAGATATTGTATAAAATACTTTTAATTTTACACGTTTATTCATTTTAAAGTTACTTCAATTAGATTTAATTATTAAAAAATGTACATTACCAATAAAAAGCACTTATCACACAAAAAAAGATTTTTTTTTTGGCTAATTTACTATTATTATGAATTGAAAATTTCAGGTTTGCACTCTTACATATTTAACCACTTGAACTAATCCCCCAGTTACTGATTATATATAATAATAATAATAATAATAATAATCAAGGGTTGATTTGATATGAATTTTATCTTCATTTTTTTTCCCTAAAAATAAATGTTTTTAAGTCATCTTTCATTTTCTTTGCTCATGCCAGATGCCAAATGGTCGACGTATAGCGCTAAGGATTAGATCATTACTTAACAAGAACTTGAACCGAGCCTTATCCAACCGACCATGCAGGCATGCTAAACACACACGTGGATAATTTACAAAAATTATAATAAAATACCAAATTATTAGCTGATAACAACCCATAGGTATACACGTACTATATAAACACAACCGCTTGAAAAGCAAAAACCTGAACGTGGAATGTGGACAATGTGCTACTTATAAAGCTAGGGAAAAAACGATTAATATTAATTTTAGCCTTTGTTTATCATTCATATTATTGCAAGAAGAAGACAAGAGCTCCGACCTTAGCTAGAGATCATTATGTCTCACAGGCCTCGTCTTGTATTGCCATGGATGTGATTTTTTTTTTTTTTTTTTTGTCCATTTCCTTCAATATCGGGTATCTTCAGTCAGTTTCAGAATATATATATGTGTGTGTGTGTTGTTTTCAAAAGTATATGAATGGGTTGGCCTGTACATTGATTAAGAGAATTTTGTAATATGACGTAATTTTTAACCATCAAATCAAATTAAAAATATGTTTAATTTAAAAAATAAAATAATTTAACAATATTGTGAATATCTCCCGTTTGGTACTGTACATTGACCGACTAGGTATCGCCCCCCATTTCAGTTCTAGCCATATGGGTCACGGTGCAAAAGTACTCCCTATTTCCTCACGTTTTAAACATATTTCGTTTTGAACTTTTCCAAGGCTTAACTTTTCTTTACATATTCAACCTTCATCACCTTATGGAGATTATCTTTGTTTGTTTTTTTTTTTTTTAATACCTAATAGAAAGGAGATAATTAGGGGGGGTAAACACACGTTCGTACAAGTTTGAAGTTGGAATAGTTGATATATCACTGCTGACATTTGCAATAGTAGCAAGCATTTCAGGAAAACCAAAAAAAAATCTGTAGTCACGGATCACACAATAAAAGTGTTTATTGAACCAAAAATAGCCTGTTTCTGTCAAACCCACAAGCCATTTAGAATAATAATAAAAGAAATGTCCAATTTCATGTTTGCCCAAGTTTAGAAAACGGGCGGAAATAATGGTGGTGTTTGGTATTGTTTTTAAAATGTTTTCTGTTTTTAAAAAAATTGAAAATGAGAATGTTTTAAAAACTATGTTAAGATCATTTCTGAAACTGTGTTTGGTTATGTTTTTTGAATGTATATTTTGAAAAATATAAAAATAAAACTTTGTTTGGTTATATTTTTTCAAAACCCATTTCATTTTCAAAAAACCCAAAAAACACAATATTTTTTGGAAATGAAAACAAAAAGTGAAAACAATTTTTTTTTCGTTTTAAAAAAATCTAAAAAAATAACATAGTTGAAAACGGTGTTTTCGAAACGGTTTTGAAAATGTTAAATAAATAAACGCTATTTTAAAACAATTTTCATTTTCTGTGTTTTTAAAAATGGAAAATCATTCTCAAGAATAAAAACAAAAGCCCTCAATGAATCCTAAATTACAAGTCAAAAGGTTGTGTCAGACATAATTTAATTGTAATATTACATTAGATTTTATTAAAATATGATAACAAAACTAATAATATCACATCAAATTTCATTTAAAATTATAGGGTTTGAATCTTTTATTTTCACGTTCAAAATAAAAGTCAAAAGTGAAGTTTTACCACCCTGGACGCTAAGGGATACGCAAATTTGTATTGTGCCAACCTTTCAAATTATTGCTTTATAATTTTGGTTCAATTTGTGGCCAGAAAAGGCTTGTTAAGTTACTTATTGGTAGGCTTCTAAGAACTTGGTCCTTTGTTGGATCCTAAACTGCAGCTACTTCGGCCATAATTTGCCGACAAAATCGACTTTTAACTACTTTGTATTAAGTATTCATGCATTTTGGCTACGTTTGACCACAAAGTAACTATTACTATATACATGTATTTAAAAATTAAATAGTTTCTAGGAATTGCCTCTCTTGGAAGTCAATTCGTGGCTGAAATTCAACCATATGTTTCTCAATTTCGAAATATAGAAATAATAATAATAATAAAGTTTATGTGTTGCAGAATGGGTTGCATCTCGATCGTATAATTTATTTACGAGTTTGTGGTCTCTCTTTCATTGGAATTTATTTATTTTATCTCCCTCTCTTTTCCCTAGTTTGCTGCAACTGCAAGACACTGTTGTATAGTTTTTAACATGGCCTCAGATGATTCCAAAAGAACGAGAGAGAGAGAGAGAGAGAGAATTTTAGGTAGAGTGTGAAAATTATATACTTTGTTAGTAGAATCAAATCCTAAACCATCACTATATTAAAATTGTATTATCTAAAAAAGAGATGTATAACAAGTTAACTGAAAATTTATATGTTTTGAATTATGTTTCTTCTTTCATATTCTATCACGGAATTATGTATAAACTATATTTAAAAATATGAATATGCTTTTTGATTCATGCATCCAAACACGCTAACAGGTAGATTCTAAACGTTCGTGTGGAAGTTTTTATTAAAAATATTTTAAGAAAACTTTTTTTAACAATTTTTTATTTTTTACTTTAATTTTTGCTTTGTTTTATTGGTTTATCTCGCACTCGCTACCTTACTTGTATTATCCAAAAAAGAAAACAAAATACTCTTAAAAGGATTTGTTTTTCCATCTTGCTGCAAGCCTTTATAGAATAATAATAAAAAATTGTTGGGGCAACCAATCCAATAAGCCCAAGTATATTCACGAAGATGAGTACTAACTTTCCTGTTCAAAAAAGATTTAGAATGTAATTTTAAGGTTAGAGTTGGTTAATTTTTTAAAATTATAATTTTTATTAATTTAATAAAAAAAGACAAAAATCCGACAAGAATTTTTAGCCCGCAATCTTTAATTTTTTTTTTTTTTTTTGGAAGTAACTACTAACTTGTTACAACTGCACCTTACACTAACAATTCCTCTTTGAAAAGAGTTTTTTTTACATTTCTATGGGTCTTAATAATACATTGGAGATGAGCTACACAAACAATGAGTCCAATTTTGTCAAAGACTCTATAGAAATTAAAGAGAAAATTAGGAAAAGTACTCATCTCCTAGGAATTGAACAGTTGAATTCTACACTGTTGTAAATAGAAGAATAAGAATAAATAAACCACTCTGCAGACTTGCTCTTTCCTCTATTTCTCTTCTATTCTCTTTTTCACCCCAAAATTCTGCAAAACTTCCACATGAAAAAGAGATCCTTTCCTTTTCTTCTCTTTTGCAGTTTTAGTATTTTCATAGTAAATAAAAATATATGTACACTTAGATTTTACTATATGTTCTTTTCAAAAAAAAAAAAAAAAAGATTTCAATATATATTGGTGATGGATATGATACACGAAGAACTTGACATTTTTTCTAGTTAACTATTTAGGTTTGTCATATTTGTGTGTTTTTGTTTGGCTTCTAGTGAGATAGATAGCTTCTTGTTCCATGTTTGGCGGACTTTAAACGGAAGAAGATTGGTTACCCTGACGGTGGGCAACCTTTGGACTTTTGAAAGAGCCAAAGATTCTTTTCCTCTGCGGCTTGATGTCGTCTCGTTATTCTGCGCAAGTTAATTCGACAATTTTATTCATTACAATGAGATAATGAAGGTTTTGTATGTCATATTGATCTTGGTATTTCTAAAAGATCTGTGATTATAATATTTATCGTAGTTGAATGAAATTGCTGTCTGTCTAGCAAATGTCATAAGCAATTTGGTGGTAGTTTTAGTACGAATTAACGCAATACTATGATGGAGTCGGACATTTTACCACGCCGACAACACTTGTATGGGGATGATAACGGGGCGAGTTTAGAATGGGTTAGCCATCCTGCGAACCTGCTTTGCGAAGACTGAAGAAAAGCAATCCTCGTCCTCGTCTCATAACCTTTTTTAAGCTGACAGTGTAGGACACATTTAGTTTCCATTAACCTAAGTATAAATGTACCATGTAATGCACTTTGTATTGTAGTTCATTAGTAGGTCACAACCATAGCTAAACAAAAGATCGCGGTACGAGATGCTAATGGCTCAGATAAATTGAACGCACACATAAAGATACATTTTACATCATGTGCTCACATACCAAAACTTGTTTTTTTGTTTTTGTTTTTCTCTGATATTCCTAAACTTGATTGGTGAGGATACTCATGCCGTCTTGGACAAGCTTAGCGATGAAGAATAAAGAAATTGAACCTTGTTCTTTTTTTTCTCCCCCCACCCCCTCTGATTCTCGTTTTATTTGGAGTTTGGAGATTCCTTATTCATTGGCTTGCTCCTATTGTAAGTTTGTAACGCATGTTATGGGCTCTCTCACAAAAAAGGAGCTTACGATGTTAGAAAAAAACAAACAAATAAATGACCAGTAGTAGCTTCTCGCTCTCGATTAAGTACAATCTCAGGATCAATTAGGGTCGCAGATGAGAAAGTAAAGACCCTAATCCTAGGACATTAAAAACAGTTAAACACATTATACCTCTTTTTAGACTTTTATATAAGGCACGACATAAACTTCTTAGCTGATAAAAACGAAGGCACCATGCAAAACATCCTTGCCACCATTCCATGATGGAGGTATGGAGCTTGTGACGTTGTGAATTTGTTTATTAAAAAACATTTTTTGTGATTTTCTGGAAAGATTCTTCCACACCACCCGTGTACACATGACCTTTGACATCTTCAAACACAAGACCACAGTGCGCACACAGCCCATCGCACAACGCCTGTCAACCTTTCTCACCACCGACATTAAACAGAAACAGAGGTGCCGCCTCAAATCCTGTGCATTGCACCAAGACAATTTCGGACTTTCATATTAGATATGAGTATGATCGTGAATATTTCCTGTCCTTGTATCGTTTCCTATGGTAAATTTCGACTCTCTCCAATCTTCACATACAGAAGATATTTTGGAAGTGTCATGCATTACAATAATTATAATAATGTACAAACATATACATACAACGACAATTCACTATCCGATTTTTCTATTTAAGCAGAGAACCAAACACATTGAGAAACACAGATTGACTACAAGTAACGTCCCTCATACGCCAGAGAAATGGAAGCATTTTACAGAGAAAAAGAGAAAACGCTGCATCGTTTGAAGCGGCGGTTTCGTGACTATGAGTGATAAAAGATTAGCAGTACCAGAAAAACAAATTGGGCAGAAAGTATAAATATTTTTCATCTTCCTCCCGTCTTTCGCTTGTATAAAATTTTTAGCACCGTAGAAAGTTGGAAAACCCACTATGCAATCAGAGCTTTAAAGACAAAGTTGAGGTTGAAGAAGAATGAATCAAAGATGGAGGGGTACAGCGTTTTTGTCTATTGTTTCTGGACGAAGAACCTGAAGACGACGACGTTGACAGTGAAGAAGCTTGACGGCTAGACGAGGGAAACCTACTTGAATGGCTTTTTAGCTTCTTCTTCTGTCCCTCACAAACTCCATCTGATCTTACTTGCCGAACCTTTGTCTCGTTCAATCCAGCCGGAAGAACACAGTTGCAGAAGAGACCTAATTAATCAAAAATAGAAAAACATTAGGTGGTAAAGTTGTTTGAAAAGACAGTCTACGATCATGACATTCATTAGGATTTAATCATATCACTATCTGACTTGTGAATCCAAAGTTTTTATGATCTGAGCGAGACTGCTACCCAAGTGTTCCCAACAAAGGCCTTTGGCTAATTGTTCACTTCAACAAGCAACAACCTTCCTTGGTAACACTTTCATTTCTTTGTTTTTTGTTTCTAAAAGCAAAAGGAATGGTGGAGATTCTCTTAAGCAACACTTCACCTTCTCTTCACTTTTACAAACAAACAACGAACAATGGAAGTATTACAAAGCAAAGCTCGGTAAATAGCCTTGACAAAACGGACGACGGGGGACTCAAACTAGAAGAATAAAACGGACCACAGGGGATTCAAACTAGAAGCTTGTAATTGTGACTAAAATCATGGGAATATCTAATTAAACACGGTAAATACAGTTCATCTGCAACAGAATGATTATCTTTGTTTTTGTAATATGATCATCTTCAAAATAAGAAAACATTAATAGTTTAAACCGGAAAAACATTGTCGACTTGCAAGACAGTGTCAACATAGACTGGTGAAGTAATTACTCTTTTTCTCAATAAAAAGAGGATCATTGGTCATCTCATCCCCATCATCTTTGATTTTAAGAACTTCTACACGCTACCCACTTCTATTCCAAAGATGGCAGTCCAAGTTGGTAAAGTAAAATTACATGTTTTAGTTTCTTTACTTCTCGTACATTCCACAGAAATCACAAAAGAAATGTCTTACCAAGCCGAGCAAGTCGGTTGACCCAACGAGGGATAGGCTTCCCCGTCAACTTGAGACACACGTCGTTGCAGAAATGGTTGCAGTTCTTGGTGATGAGATGATAAGTATTCCCAGAATAGTCTTCTGCTAATTTCTCCATCAAAGAGCGGACATCTTTGGGTCCGAGATCCGTCCTGCCAATCAGAATGGATTTTCTGAATGTGAAACCAGGACAAAGCTTGGGTTCCACCTCGAAAATTCCAGTCGTTGAATGGTCATGGGCTCCAAAAGCATATTCAATTCCATGGACTAATAATTATTAAAAAAAAAAAAAAAAAACCCCAATTAGAAAAGGGACTAATGAGTAAACATGTACGAGAATAAATAATTTCGAATGAGTTTAAATTTAAAATAAGATAACCAGAATCCAGGAAGAAGATTTTTTTTAGGCAAGTCAAGCGTCAAGGAAATGAAAATCCCATTATAAAGAAAACCTGATCCCACAAAAGTTTTGTTCGCCATTCATGTGGCTGCTGATAAAAATGATATTAAAAAAAAAAAGAATCAAAATTCAATACGAAATTATCCAAAATACTTTTTTTTTTTTTAACTGGAGAAATCAAAATTAAAACCTAAGGATTTTGTTCGGACAAAAGTGTTTATATTTTTTCTCACCTCATAAACAACAAGGATAAAAACGATCAAAGCATGAAGCCTAACCCTCGAATTTGAGAAATAAATAATTAAATTCTCTGGGTAACTCCACAGAATTGGCTTTTTTAGATCCAAATGGCGAGTAAAAATAAAACAAAACAGCAGAATCGCAGATCCAGAACCAAATTAACTTCAAACAAAGTAAGAGAAAAAAAAAAAAAAAGCTGTGAACGTAAAACACAAAACAAATGCAAAATCTCCACTTTAGTTCTCTTCACTTTCCCACACTTTCTCGGCCAACAAACAGGTCCCGACCAGCAAAAGGCGTAAAGCAAAACCCACAAAAACAAAAGAAAGAAAGAAAGAAACAAACAAACAAAAGAAAAAAGAAAAAGAAAAGTACCTTGAACACCAGAATGATAAACACCAAGGCCGAGCCAGTAAGCGTAGCCATTGATGGGAGTGAGATCGTAAACATTCAGGTAAACCGGAACCTTCCCTGTCTTCTTCTTCCTCGGCACCAAAACCATTCGGCACAGCATTTTTCTCACGCTTCGCTTTTTTCTTTCGCTTTTTCTCCCACAAAAAGCGATTTCTGAATTTAAGCTCACCTCAAACTCCAAAAAATTTAAACAAAAAGAAAATTAAAAAAGAAAAGAAAGGTCCGGAAATCACTTGATACAGAAGACTTGGTTTAATCGAGGAAGAGACTGTTTCCCAAAATTCTCCAAAGCTTGGAAGGAGGGATAATACCGGGAATAGAAGCTCTTAGAAATTATAAAATCATCCTTTTTTTTTTTTTTTAATTTTCCTAATTAACTTTTAATTTTTAATTAATTTATTAACCTTGTTTTTGGTTCGCTTGGTGGAAGAACGAGAATCTCTAAAAGACTAAAATCGGGTTGGCTCTTCCGGCAGCCGAAAGTGTCAGCTGTGTGTGCCCCTTTTTATTTGTAAAGTTGGGAAATAAATACCTTTCATTTATTTTTATTTAAAAATTTCCCCCCTAAATACGTGACAATAATATTTTATTTAGTCGTTTTATTCTTGTATTCAACTAGCTGTAATACAAATAATAATAATAATAATAATAATAATAATAATAAAAGAGACGTTGGAGCTTCTGTAGTGACGGAAATCTCCAACATCTCCTTTTTTTTTTTTTCTTTTCATTTTTTTTTTTTGGGTTTTTGTTATAAAAGTTGGATTTTTTTTTTTGAGAATTACAAAAGAATTAGAAGCTTCTTTTACACGTTACAAAATTAAAAATAAAAGGTGCAGTGGAGATAGAGCATTTTCCACCTGGGAGCTACCCTACATTCTTTTACCAGTTTTTTTTTTTTAATAAGAACGAAATAAATAACAGTTTTTAAAAAATAATTAAAATAAATAATAAGTTTTAAAAATATTTATAATAAAGAATAGATTTTTATTTATATGATAAATCTGTTATTAATTATAATTTTCCGTTTTTTAACCTGAGGAAGATAATTTGCCTAAAAAATTTTCAAACGTCTTTTTAATGATAAAAAAAAATTGGAATTTTGAGTTATAAAATTGTTTGAAAATTATTATGCAAAATATTTGGGGAAAAAAATTAAGTGATATGTGACAATTTTTACATGTTTTTGGATTCACATCATATTTTAATTTATAATTAGGATTTTTATTACATTTGTTGATTTTATTTGTCACAAATCAATATCTTTATTATTCATGGTAGGAAGGAGTTTTTTTTTTTTTTTTCCTTTTTTCCTTCCATATTTCAGAGAATTACTCGATACTTTTATTGGGTTAACCAGGACTGAAGAAGTCAAGAAGGGGAAGGAGGGAGAATCAATGGGGGGCTTGGATTCCAACGAAGGATGGCCGTACCCACCACATCGTGGGCTTATCCACGAGCCATTGTCTTATGGAATTGAGACAGCGACAAATTTGCAATTATTTGCACACATTTCATTATACTCTTTATACACAACGATATTGACAATAATAATAAAAATAAATTAAGGGCACATTTGTAGCGAAAAGTTAAAATGAAATTTTGGTTGATTTTAAAAAAATTATTATTTTTTTTATTGATTTTTCAAAAAAAAAAAAAGAAAAATTAAATTTGGACTTTTATTCTAAAAGTACAAATACAACATAACATCCTTAATTTTTGGTCCAAATTTCTAATTTGATTTGATAGCCTCCGCCCGTGAAAAATCTCTAATCCAAGTCATTCGGGCGATCACCTCGAAAGCCAAGATACCATTATCCACTTGTGAATGTCTAGTTGATGTGTGGCTGTATGCAAGTTGAGTATGATTTACTTATAAAAAAAATGTGGAGTAATATATTGGAAAGGATTTTGTTACATAAAAAATATATATATATATATGGGTGTTTGTATAAGTTACAACCCCTTCACACTTGAATCTTATTTTCATTTAGATAAGGAAGGAAAGGGGGAAAAAAAAAAAGGAGGGACCCTCGAGAAGGAAAAAAAAAAAAAAAAACGAAAACATGTTTAAGTTCGTTTGACAAAATTTTGGCTTTTGTTCAAAAGAAGAGAAGCAAAAATTTTGGCTATTTAATAATTGTTTAAAATCACATTCTATAAAGAGATTTTATAGGTTAGAATGATTTTAAAACGTTCAAATAAGTATAAAAAAGGTTATAATAATGTTTATAATAACTTACTAAAGTCATGATACAAATTTCATAATATATTCAAAAGAGTTTTGTATAGAAATAATATTTTACAACTTTGACTGAAAGTTCATTTAATTTGAACATGTTTAGAAAATATTTTTCAACTTAAGGAGTCAAAAACAATTTGTAAGAAACTCTGACCAACAGACCAATAGTGCCAGCCAAATGGTGAACAACATCTTTATTCTTTAATTTCTCCATAATTCATGAATTTTGAATAATTAATTTGCTTAATTAATACTCGTTTGTGTAGAAGCACGTTGGCCAGCTTGCTTGACCGTCAAGTCTAAGGGCATGTTTGGCGGTTGTTCTTCAGTTTTTAAAAATCAAAATTTTTTCAAAATTTCATCACTTTTCATTATTTATATCTCTAAAACATTACAGTAGATTTTAAATTTTAAAAATTTATAATTTTGTGTATATAAGTCTAAATGAGATAATTTTTTTCAAATTGCATAAAATTTCGAGAGAAACAAAATAATATACATATTGATATTTTTTTTCTAAAAAAATTTTTAAAATTTTTATTTTTTCACCTCAAATAATTTTTTCTCCTAAATATATTTTTTAAAATAATTTTTTTTTAATTTAAAAATAATGTCTCCAGCATGTGCCTCCAAACTCCTCTTAACTTTTACAGAAAAACACTTTGGTGTTGAGAAAGGGCAGCCCATCTATCAAGGAACAGAGATCTCATAATGCTGCGGCGTGGGAGGGAACTGCAGCTAATTGATGGTCTCAAAATGCACAAAAGCATATAATTATGGTAACAACTGCTTGTCGGGTTTTGTTTTTCAAGACCCCACAAAAAGCATAAATAATACAGAAAGGGAGGGAGGAAGGGAAAATCAAGCAAAAATCCACAATTCGTGGTATGAAATATGGATGTAAAAAGGAAGCGTGAAAAGGCGGAGTTTTAGGAGGATTGTGTTGTGGCACAAATGTGATTTTTCAATTATTAGATCTGTATTAGGAATTATTTATTTTTGTATGTTTTTTTTTTTATGAGTATGTGATCTGACTTAGGAGAAAAAAAAAAAAAAAAACTCTTTTGGTTTTAAATTCTTGTCAAAATTTCAAAGAAGTACATCACGGGGCGTGCATCACAGATTTTGCCGAACAGCCATCGCTCTCTGGCTTTCAGCGATCAGGTTGGGTGGTTAGCCAACCATGTGGATCACCTTCGTACATGCATTCATGTTCATTGCACCACTCTGTCTAATACCTCTCCTTTTATCAGCTATAGTTAATGTGCTTGAATTTGGATAAGAGTTTTTGAAAATGACAAGTTTAGGGTTGATTTTTTTATCTTTATTTTCAAATTAATACCCAAAAAATAGAGTATGGGTATGTATTTACAGTCTTTTTAAACAGATTTATCCGTAAAACAGGAGACAATACCGAATTGGCTATTTAAAACTGTCCATGCCAAGCAGCCGTCACGATTGAAGAGGTTTACTGGCTTCATAATCAAGCGTTTGACTTGTAGTCCATGTTTTCATTTTTGAATATAGGGGCCATTTGAAACTAAAAAAATAACGTCTCCAAAATCATTTTTTTAGTTTTTTTTTTTTTTTCTACATAACCGTTACGGTTTATTAATTTATATATTCAAAACGTTACAGTAAATTTTAAATTTTAATACTCTATAATTTTACGTGTACAAATTTAAAAGAGATGATTATATTTAATTACATAAAATTTTAAGAGAAACGAAATAATATTAATATTAAAAAAATTTTTTAAGAAAAAGTTTTTAATATTTTATATTTTTCACTCCAAATAATTTTTTTTCTAAATATATTTTTCAAAACAAGTTTAAAAAAAAAATCTAGAAAATGGCATCCATAGTATTCCTTATTTCTAATTTGTTTTGCCCAAATTGGAACAGAAAGGCTACATATTGTCGTTAAGACAAAAACAAAAAAAAAAACAACAATAGATTGTTTGTTTTGTATTTGGTTGGCTAAAAAAACCGATATGTTATTTTTATTTATTCAAGTAAGACCTATGTTTTTGGATTAAAAAACGACGTGTATGCCATTCTAGCATTAAACGACAGTGTGTTGTATTGTTTATTAATTAGGCGACAACAAAACTTTACTGAGAAAATACGACATGTCGTGTTCATTCTCAGACGACAACAAATTTTCCAACGAAATTGAAGTGTCGTGATTCTTTAATCAAATTACTCTGCGAGAGAGCAAACTTTTGTTCAATGATAAAAGGATGTCGTTTTCATAAAGAGTACAACATTTGGTATGTCGTTTCTTGAACTAAAAGACAAAAACCTTTCGACAAAAGAGGACACAGCTTAAAGTCCTGCATGACTGGTTAAGGAAATATAAATTGGTATAATACTGGATGATGTTATATTTATTATAAAATAGAGTGAGAAATAATATTGTTTTATTTTATATTTTAATTTTAATGTATTGTATTATTTTTAACGTTATATATATATTTGTTATTATTATTATTAAGTTTGAAAGTGGTAAAAGTGACTTTTAATATTTAAATAAATAAAAAAGTAAAAGTATTGTAATTATTATATGAGATAATAATTAATAAAAATCAAAAATAAAATTTGATATTAGTTATATTTGACAAATGCTTAATATATGATAAATTTAATATAAAATATAATATTATATTAAAAAACATTTTTTTCATTTATATATTAAAATTTACTATTAATACCTTAATATAACGCAGATGATTTAAGTTAGCATCCTGCGTCTTTTCGTCACTTAGACGGCCCAATTAAAAATAACTTTATTTATTTATTTTTTTGGACAAAAACTTACTTGAACGATTTGCATTCCGACAAAAGTTAAAGTAGGAACTTTGTGCCGTTTCAGGGCTTAAACGGCAACTAAACGGAGCAAATGGAGAGCAACATCCCGTTTATCTCTCCTAACGAATTAAGACATCTAATATGTCGTTTACTGAACTAAACAACAACAAACTTTTCCGACTAAAACGGACGTGTTCGTATGTCTTTACACAAAGGACTTGAAACTTGAAAGTCTAAACCCAGGAACTAATGTTTTATAACCTGAACGACAACAAATTTCAGGAACGACAAAAGACACGATTTTCTTTTCTGTTGAAGAAAACAGGACGTAATTTTCTGTTATACGCTATCAGAATATTTTTAATGCGAGTAACACGTCTTTTGTTCGACGTAACGAAAAAAAAAAATAATAGTTTGAACTGCAAAGATCATCTCAATTAAGAATCGAACATACTTTCATTAAAAAAAAAAAAGAAGGGTGCAACCAATAATATATCCATTTTAAAGGCACGAAATATGACGCAGAAGAAGAGTGAAGTTACTCCCTCTGTCTGTTTGATATCTTCAAATTTGAAAAATGAAAAATTTTTCATTTCAAGAAAAATGAACCTTTCTAAATTTCCGTATCTGAACATCCAACATTTTTCATTTTTGAAAAATGAAAAAAGAGCTCTCTAGAAACAAAAAGTTTTCACCCACCCAAACAACTTTTCACTTTAAAAAAAAAAATCCAAACAACTTTTTATTTTTCATATCTAAAAATTTTTTATTTTCCAAAAACAAACACCTCATCCAAACGGATCCTAAAAGATCTCTTGAAGATCAACTGATGTTTCATCAAGCCAAAATAAAAAATGAAAAGTAAAAAAATCATAAAAACGGATATTTTTAGCTACCATATTACATTCACTAAACAAAACAGTTTTTTCAAACAACAGAGCTACAATGTCGGGGTTTTTTATTTTTATTTTTATTTTTATTTTATTTTCGGTCGTCTTAGACAATGCAATTACATGTCGTTAAATCGATGACAAATTCATACTTTACATAAACAACGAGTAACTTTTGTAGACGACAAGTTGTATTATGAATTATAGCTTGTAAAACGACATTATTTGAATTAAACGACAACAAGCTTTGAAAAGAGAGTACCCGAAACATTTTTTATTAGTAATATTTTTTTAAAGTTAACTAATAAGATAAGAACTTTAGGCATAGTATTTATGGTGATTTGATATGCAATGCATATTTTAAAAGAGAAATATAATCATAAAACTAAGGTAGACAAACTATTAAAATGCTAAATTTTCACTTAAGTTTAATATATCTGATTCTTATAACACTTATGAGTCGTTTAGTAAACGCATTATAGTTTAATTACATTTGAATACAATTCATTTTTTGAGTACTGTATTTGGTTGAAAAATATTTGTTTTGTATTTGAATGGAATGTGTGTTTGAATGAAAAGTATTTGAATTGTATTTTAGAATTGAAAAATTGATGTGATTAGTAAAAATAGGGATAAAAAAAGTTAGAGTTAAAAAGTTGATGTAATTGTTTTAAAAAATAAAGAAATAGTAATTGTTTTCGTAGTACGGCTGAAAATGATTGTATTTGACCGTAAAATTTTTATATTTGGATGAAAATTGCATTGCGTTTAAAAGCAATATGTTTTCGTAGTCGTGCCAAACGTAATATTAGACTTGTTTAATCTTGAATTGTATGTTTTTAAAGTAAAAAAAATCTTAAATCTTAAATTATAATAAAAGCATACTTTCACATGGATATTCCTTTATAACGACATCAAACTTTGAAAAACCTGACGTCGTTTTTCTGTTTTCTTTTATGGAAAACGACATGTAGCGAAAGGCAACATGTGCCATGGAGATACATCGTGTCGTCTGATGAAACGACTGCATACCAGAGCGTCTTTTTCCCTTAAAACGACAAGTGGTGAATAAAACCAAAAGCACATTTGCATTGTAACCAAAATTAAACACATCAAAATGTTACATCTTAGTAGATAATTTAACAAAAAACTCATATAAAGATACAAAATTTGAATTCCCAACTTTAACTTATAAAAGAAAATCTTGTTGTTTATGAAAAGACAGCTGTCCTCAATATGTAAAAAAACAAAATAATAAAAACAAATAATAGGTAGTTTTTCTCTTTAATTGACAGTTCCTACAAAAGATGTCACAAACTTTGGTTCTAATCTATCGAGATCTTAATATTCAGACGTGTACCTTCTAAACGCTTCGTCGTTTTCCCAATTTTTTCTGTTTCTTCTCCCAAAATCCCCAATCCGTAAACCCCAGCGCCACCGCAGCCGGGAAGGAAAAACTGTAACTGGAAATTCAAAGCGTCCATGGCCCGTTTACTCCAAGCTTCGCGAAACGCGTTTCGCGTTTGTTCTCCTTCCTCGGAAACCCCATTTCCGAGCTTTCTACAAACTTCAAGCTTTCCTTCCCTCTCGCGACGAGCCTTTTCAACCTCACCAGACGTCGTGGAGGAGACCCTTCCCAAATCGCCCCTCGACGCCAATATCGTTCGAATCCTTAACAACGAGATCCAGTACCAGTCCGAGTATGCTCCTGCTAACGAGGTTCGTTTCCTATCATTTCCTTTCCTTCCATTTTTCTGTTTGGTTCCCTAGAAAATGCAAGAATTTATCCTACCTAGCTCTGATTATTCTCTTTTTCCTGTTGATATGTTAGGCTTCCTGGAAAAGTTTTTAAATTGGTTGTTAACACTTTTGCCTTTTTAGAGGAATACCTAGTTTTAGCTACGATCCTGTTTGTTATGCTGGAAATTATGTAGTTTCGTCACCTTTCCTGTCCTTCCCTTACCTTTTCTGTTTAGCTACCTAGAAAATACAAGAATTGATCCTAATTAACTCTGACTATTCTCTTTATCTTGCTGATTTTTTAGGTTTTCTGGAAAAGTTTTTAAATCGGTTGTTACAAGTCTTGCTCCTAAGAGGAATTCATAATTTTAGCTACGATCTTAATTAACTCCGTTTATCTTGCTGGAAATTATGTAGCTTGTTACCAAATACAAATCTTTTACTGTACAAGATCGACCAGGAGAGCAATGGATGACAATGAGGAGAAGGTTTGGGGACAATGAAGATATTAAAATTGAAGCTACCATGTTTGATGGTTATGAGCTTTCTCCGAAGCTTGGAGATGATAGCTTTGGGGACGATTTGCGGCTTCACATTAGCCTTCTTGTTGATATCTCGAAGGGAAATGATTTTGACGATTTGGAGTTTGTTTGTTCGGCATGGCCGGACTCTTTGGAAATTCAGAGTGTTTATTTACTTCGCTGTGATGGAAAGCTGTTGAGGCCTTACATGGGACCTGATATCAGGTTTGTTTCTTTTGTGCTTTTATTTTCCTTTGTGTAGCTGCTCAAATTACATTTGAAGGCTGTGTTTGAAATTTTCCGTGCCATCATGTGTGGCACGTAGATGTTGGTTGTAGTGTTGTGGGTGCTGGTTCTTATAGTGACATTGTTGGTTTATGTTTTTAATCTTTCAGGAAGTTGAACGAGGATTTTTGGAAGGTGCTTCATGAATACTTGGGAGCAAGGGGAGTAGACGATGAGCTTTCTGTTTTTTTGCATGACCATATGATGAACAAGGATAGAATTGAACTTATTCAATGGTTGAGAAATGTCAAGTCTTATGTAAATAAATAGGATGAAAATCTAACTGCATACTATAAGTATTGTTGATTTTTTCCCCCCCTTATCATGGTAATGATCAAGAAGAGTATTTTGCGATGATCTGCATATTTTCATGTGAAGAGCACTTGACCATCTACACATACAATGTAACCATTTAAGAACGAATGTTGTATCCAAATTAGCTACTTTTTACTTGTGTTTTATGATGCATTTTTCTTTGCTTGTGTCATTTTGCTACAAAGAAAGTCATGGAATTTTTGGCAATGAGTAATGCTAGAAACAAAATCTAATACAAACGTTTGATTTGTCGTCTTTTTAATTGGCATTCTCTTGTTATTTCTTGATGTGGCAAAATATGTCAATAAAAGAATGACAACTCAAAATTGGTACAAAAAGTTGGGAATTAAACTTGGTGTGCTTAGCATTTTTCTTTGGCAATTGAAGATTTAGTCTCTGCCTTTGCTATATATTTTAAATACCTAACATGTCACACTTAGGGGGCATTTGGAGAAAGTATTCAATTTTAATTTTACTCAAATACAATACAATTTTACACCAAACACAAATTTTACAACAGTGCTACGAAAACAATTACTATTCAAAATATTTTTAAAACAATCACGTCAACTTTTCAATTCCACTATTTATCTCTTCTTTTATCAATTACATCAACTTTTCAATTCTAAAATACTTTTCATCCAAACACATATTTCATTCAAATACAAAATAAATACTTTTCAACCAAATACAATATTCAAAAAACAAATTTCATTCAAATACAATCGAAATGCAATGCGTTTACCAAACGCCCCCTTAGGCAGTAAAACTATGTGCTTGCAGAGTCAAGCTTCACATACTTGGCATTTTTGGCCTCTGAAAAAGGCTCATTTGGTGTATGAGTCGAGTTCGGAATAAAATAAAATTTTGAGTCTAAACTGGTTGGTTTAGTTATATTTTTTATTGACTTTTCAAAAAAAAAAAAAAAAACTAGAACTAAGGGGGTGTTTGGATAGAGTTTTGGGGATGTATTTTTGGAGATGTTGGTTTTAGAAATCAGATATGATTTTGGAGATTGTGTTTGGAGTAAATGTTTTGAAAAAAAAAATTTGTTATAGAAATAAGAGGATTTGAATTTTAAATTATGTGATAAAACATCAATGTTTGGGAATGAGTGTAAGTATTGTTGAAGGTTTGAAAAAATGTTGTAGACAAACAAATTTTGGCTTAAAGACACTAAAACAATGCCTTCAAAACCATGATTCAAACATCACTTAAAAATTTGGTTTTGACTTAGTTATATTCATTTATGTACTAGATGTTTCAGCTGGTGGGGTAAAAAAAAAAAAAAAACAAAGCTTCAATTTTTCCAGCCTTTGGAATAGCATACCAGAAGGCAGAACACTATAAGATTAATGAATTTGAATTTACTGATACATGAGTTGTTTTGAGGTGCTTGATTATACCTTCTATATTTTTTGGGTGTTGCTAAACATCTATGTACTTGATTATTGGCTTCTCACCTCCTGTATTATTGTTTGATGACTATCTGTAGCTCTTGGCTCTTGAACTCTACGTCAACTAGTCTCCTTCAAATTGATTGAATTTACTGATACATTAGTGGTTTTAGATGCATGATTGTACCTTATTAGCTTTGGAGGGGGGGCTAAACATGTGTGTACATAACTTGATTATCGGCTTCTCGTCTTTTGTATTATTGGTTCTTGAATCTTTTGGTGGGCCTTAATTTTTTGGTCCATACACGTGAAAATGTGTCTAACCTTACGCCACTAGATAGCTTGTTGGAAAGGTGCCAAGTTATGCTCTTCCTTTCACAACGAGCCAAGCCATGTTACTATGTGTGTTTAAAGTTGGCATGAAAAGGTCCTTACACGCGTTTGCAACACATAAAGATTGTGCCAGTGTCCAGTTGTTTTTTTTGGCTGTACTTAATTGTTCGTTTGCTTCAATAATTTGGATATTATTTTCAACCGCATTCGCAATTCGTTTGTCCGGTTCGGATTCTGTAAATCTTTCCTTTTCCTTGTTAGGGAATGGTGAACCGGTTGGCTTTGAGTCAACAACTCTTCTTTTTGGGTCAAAATGTGCTTTAAATTTCTTTTCACATATGCTCTAAAGCTTTTTCCGAGCGTCATATATGGCTGCAAATACAGTATAGGAACAGAGATTTGACGAAATTTGAGGGGGGGTTCACGTCCTAAAATCAAAAGGGTTTGAACGGGATTTTTAAATCTGAACTGCTATCCTTTTGTCTCGGACAAATACTGATTCGGATTAGAATCCCAGTTCAAATTGTAAATCTGGTTCAAACCCATCAAATAAATCCTGTCCCGACATTGATTTGTATCGCGTGTTTAGATTGATGTACTTTAATAACATGTGGTATGACTAGTTTTGAAGGTTTACAAGCCGAAATATTTTATGTTTATTGTTTTGGGAGGATTTTAGTTTTTCTTGTTGGCTACCAACGGAAATCAGACGCTCTAGCTGAATTTTTATAAAAAAAATTTTTTTTTTGTTTCATTACTTTGAATCAGAGACTAGTAACGTTTCAGCCACAATTTTTGTGGGTATCATTTATTTTCAATCTCGTCCCCACCCTTTTGTTGGCTGAGGAAGGAAATGGAACCTTTTGCTTTTGAGTTGATGTTTCACATATATAAATTGTCTGTTTCCCCACAAGGGTTTTGTAATTGTACGAAAGACCATTTTCGACGTTCATGTTCTTGTGTTTTGGTTTTTGGTTGGACTTTCAACCATGCCAAAGCAAAGGCATCTTAATGCTCGCTAGTACTTCCCGTTTTTCATGTGTTTGTACGTCTGTATTTTTCCCTTTTTTCTTCTTTTCTTTCTTTTTAATCTTTTTTAATTGGGGCGGCATTATTTGGTTACCTACGCTATCCCTTGCCCCACCTAACATAACATATTTAATTATCTTTTTTGCCCACGAAGTTTTACGAGTTTAGCAATATATGTATATTTTTATTTATATATGTATATACAACTATGAAAAATGTGATGCATTGTACCTTTAGACTCAAATTATTTAAATGCCACTCAATCTTTCCTAGATCTTAAGATCAGTTAATGAAAGTGACACAGTGCACGCTCCTCGGAAAAGGACAAAGATGGCTAGCATCACTTAAATGTAAATTATAGGGGCAAGCTCCTATACTTAAACATGTACACACATATATATATTTTTCTGAAGATATATATATTTTTCTGAAGATATATATATTTGTTAAGCACAATTCCATATCTGGACGAAATAAAATTTTTTTTTGTCCATAATTATAAAGAAAAATAACCTAAATATCACTTTCCCCTCTAATTATTCAAAAGCCCCCACATATTTATAAAGCAAAATACCCCTTGAAGCAGGTAAAGTTTGAAAATACGAAAATAACCTTTAACAATCTATATCAAGTAAAATTTAAAACATTAATGCTATTAAAATAACACGTAAAATAAATCTTACTATTTTATTCCTTTGTTTTCTTTCCTCTAAAAACATTTGAGAATTTTGATTATTCTAATTTTTAAAATCATATTAAAAAATTTTTGTTAATGCATATTAGGGATGATAGTCTTGTTATTCTCAAAAATTTAGTCACTTTAAGAGGTATTTTGTGACTAATTTTATAAACACAATTGATATTTTGAGCAATTGTATAATAAAAAAGATGTGATTGTAATGTAATCTAACGATAATTTCACACATATTTCAATTAAAAGGTATAAAGTTCTAATCTCTCCACCCACGTTAAATAATAATAATAATAAAAGAGATCAATTGTTAAGTAGGATAATCACAAACAGTGTTTTGTATATTTAATCTAATCATATATATATACAGGTTAAGTTATCTGACTCATTACTTTTTGATAATAACATATTTTAGGTTTTTTCTTTTCTTTCCTTCCCCACCACCCCCCCCTAAAGTCTAATATGTCAAGTTGGGCAACGTCAATGTAATTTGATGTGTTTTTGGAGTTTTCTTGAATGTGAGAGACCGAAAGGTTTGCTCTTGGATATGCGATGCGAAAATTGAGCGCATCTTATAGTCATTATCATAATCGACACTGAAATCTTTTGCTGCATCTTTAGGGTATAATATATGACTGAATTTATGCAATGATGGCGGTGCTTACTCAGCATCCAACGGATTCTAATAATTTATAATAAAATTTACAATATATAAAAAGGCCACTAACGTTTGAACACCATATTTAAGAAATATGTGAACGTATCGAAAAAAGACAAAAGACACATATAATCGAGTGGATAAGCGTACTTTGCTATGATTTTGGAGTTGAAAATGGTAACGAAGACGAACAGATTAAATTCCATTATAAGGGTGTAACATTTAAATATAATAGAAGGTAATACTTTCAACAAAATAATAATACTTGCAAGAGTACGTGATTGGTGGAGTCTTAAACTTTGAACAATTAACATGTTAACCAAGTTAATTTTAGCTACAAATTAATCATTATTATTACAAAGTCTCATATAAATCGTTTACATTCCGTGCTACTAGATTAGTGTTTGGCTTAAAAATTTTAAGAATAGGTCATATCACATCTCTTAGCTAGTAAGTCAAACACTGAACATATCTGAAAATAGCTCCAATCAAATGTCTGTTCCTTTGGAAAATCTTCTCAAATCATCTACTTAATACTGTGTAAACACTTCAATAGCCAAACGGAAAAATAAACACTTCGCCATCAATTTTGTCCTCAAGTACAATGCCTTGAGTACGCATCATATATAGTATATGAACTAACCAAAACTTAAATATTAAGTACATAGTAAGGGTTCCTAATTGTACGTTCAATAGCAAAATATACATAACAATCTTATTGTAGAAGATTAAAACGAAAGAGAACAAAAAAAAAAAAGGACCAAATTTCAAACCAAATCTCAGTAACAAGTAAAGTAAAAAATAAAAGATAGAGAAAGAACCAAAAATACCCTAATTAACCAAGAAGAAATGTTCTTACTCATAGCTTGAGGGACAAGTCAAGCTTCCTAATCTCCTCTTCGTGATGATGATGATCAGTGTTCATGATCAGACGGTCACTGCCACCTCCAAACCAATTATTACATCTTCCAATATTTCTCTCATATTGGGTGGCCGGAGAGCCAATCCCCTTGGAGACATCAAATCTTCCGGCGCTAGCCTTAGACGACAACAATCCCACCGTCGTATGCTTCCCGATTGCCGGTTGTCCATACATAATCCCAAAGGAATTATGAGGCTTGTGAATCATGGAGTGAACCTGAATTCCCAGAGACCTATTGTTGCTGTAATTTGCTGCACCATGAATAGGAAGAGAGGCCAGGTTTGACCAGTGAAGGCGGTCGAAATACGGGTGATATTGAGGACCAAACATGTGGTGATCATGCCCTATTCTTTGCCCTCTCTTGGCTAGAGTCCTCTCTCTCTTGTGAGCATTTTGGTGCCCTCCGAGAGCCTGAGAACTATAGAACTTTCTCTGGCAATAGTTACATGAGAAAACCCGCTGCTCCGAATTGTTATCCGAAGGCGCTTGTGGGCGGTTGTTTTGTGGTGGTGAAGTCTGATGAGTTGAAGAACTTGCCAAGGAATCGATGAGATTTAGTTCAAGACTTTTACCAGAAAGGTTCAGATCTAATGAGATATTATTCTCTTCTTGATCATCTTTTTGTTCCCCATGATGATCTTGATCTTCTTCTTCTTCTTGGACAGCACTTTGATGATCATGATCGTCTGGAGGAGAAGAGGAGGGACAAGGCTCGTTCCTTGTTGGTTCCATTGGAGAATAAGCTTCTTCTTCTTCTCCTTCTTCCTTTTTTCTTTTTTTTTTTTCCCTTTTTTTTTTCCTTTTCCTATATATCTTTTTGGAGAAAAAGTTGACCGACGGAGAAGTTGTAAAATGGGGTTTGTACTATATATGGATAAGAAGAGATTCACATTTACTATCCTTAAAACTAAGATGACGTAAAATCATGTACTAAAAGACTTTTTATATTTAGTACTTAACCCATCTAGATGTTTACATATATGCTTCATGGCAAAAACACCATTTTTTTTTTCTTTTAAATTCGGAAAAAGTGGATTCAAATTTCATATTTTATAACATATTCAGATGAATTACCTTAACAACCACTCGGTCCCTTGTGTCGATTTAGTGAGATAAATTAAAGAAAAAGGGATTAAAAAAAAAAAAAACTAACTAAACTTTAAAGAGAGAAAGAATAATAATAGAAAGGAAGTTTGAATACCCAATATTATCGCTAGTCAGGGTACTGTTAATTAATAACACTAGACCTATTTATAGAAAAGCAAAACTATAGTAATGGAAATTAACCAAATTGACAGAAAGGAAACTACCCAAATAGCTTTTAGGAAAGTTTAAAAAAATTAAAATAAAATAATAAAAGTAGATAAGAAATTATAATCACGTCCATTCTATATATATTTACTATAACAATCTTCCTCATCAACAATGTTAATGGTAGGTTTTATGATGAGTTTATCTTCTTCTTTCGTTCTATCTTGGACATTTTACGAGAAGTTAATGTAAATTAATTTTCGGCCACCAATCAGCTAATTTCCCCTTTTTTTTAGCAATCAGTTTATCATTCGATTTGATTTTATTCTTCCAGCTATTTATATAGCCATAACTATTTATATAGTCATAATCTTATATGTAATTAATTAGTTAGCCTCTTTATTCTTTGACCTTGCACTGATATATTTATTACATCCACTGTACAAAAATCAAATCAAATAAAAACTGATTGCTAATTTTTGGACGAGAATCAGTTTACATTAACTTCTCCCGTTGTTTTGCATGATTGTGATAAGCCCTAATTTACACTTGTAACTGACAAGTGACAAGGCATTTATGCTCAAACAAATCATATATGTTTTTTTTTTTTTTTTTTTGGGAACAGATCATATATGATTTGGATAAATGGTACATATTTTTTCTACACTTTTTTCCTTTTTTTTTTTTTTTAATTTGGGAATGAGAGAGACTTAACCTACACATCATAGTGCAACTAAATAGGGTATTATCATTAGATTATATTTTATAGTGTTGTTAAATTTTTTTTTCTTATAAATATAGATGCTAATTATTTATTTGTTTATGCCAACAAAATATTAGCTTTTTAAGTACTGCATGTACATGATTTTTAAGTGCTACAGTGCCACTCCACAAGTGAATAAACACAGATTTTAAAACTGCAGAAGCGACCATAATGGCTGTAAGCACAACTTAATTGCGAATTTAATTTTATCATGCTATATCAATACATCGATGTTAAAATTTCTTCATATGATAAATATAAATTTTTAATTTTAAAGGAATTTGTTTGTTTTCTTAATTTATTATTTTCTTTAAAGTTTAGTAGTATCATGTTACAAAAAAAAAAAAAAACAACAACAAATATAATATAACTCTTCTTTATATAAAGATTTAAAAAAAGACAAAAAAAAAATGATAAAAGACGACAAAATACCAAAAATAACAAATATAACTTTGCTAAAAAAATAAAGTAGTCATTTGTAAGAAGAGCAATAGTAACATACTCAATAGATCTAATTTATTATATGATGTCATATAGAGTTTAACAATCCTGCATTCAAGTTTGTTTGTATGTTTGTTTTTTAAACGATCATACATAGCTTGTTAATTTTTTTTTTTTCAGATTTTTTTTCAACTTATAATTGATATGTTTATCTTTTTTTTAGATATTGTGCTTCTCAAAAAAAAAAAAATTCGAGATGCTATGTATTTTTTTTAATTAAAGATGCTTATATATAGAAGAAAAATGTCATGGTCTCGTAGTAATGTACAAAAACATGAATTAAATATGTCATAATTATCAGTTTGGTCATATACCTAAGCTAGCAATAGCTAATTATATGTTATTTTGCGAAATTAGTGGGACCCCAGAAAATGGCCGACAAAGTAAAAGGAGAAGCGAGTGTGGAGTCCCTTATTGCTATGATGGTGCCATTTCCTGCTGCGTTATTATTTTAAAACGAATTTTAATCCCCAAAGTTAACCTCTAATAAAAGATAAGTATAGTCTTATAGAATAATTAGGGCAAAGGCACAAAAGTCATTTTTAGGCAATTTCTTTGAACCCCACTTATCAAAAGGTCAAGACAGAAAGAAAATAAGGATTGAGTGGACTTTTGACGTTTTACTAGTTTTCATTGGCTTATATTGCAAAACAAACATCACATATGATTCTATGCAACATTACTCTTTCAATCAATTTAGACCAAATCTCTTTATAAGATCTCTTTGTCTGTCTAAACAACTTCGAACTTGAAAACCCCACAAAAAAGTAAGGCACAAAGTTTCACCACTTCCCCTACCTTAGAGAGAGAGAGAGAGAGAGAGAGAAATCTCTTTTGCAGATGTGTGAGACTAAATACTCGACAAAGAAAACCTCACGCCAATTCCTTCTTGTTCAACAAACTCACGCCAATTCCTCCTTGTTCAACCCACAAACAATACTATTTTCCCTCCATATGTGGTTTTGTTGCTTCCTCTCTCTCGCTCTCTTGTCCATAATTATTTTTAGTGAAGATATTATAAGGAGTAATATTAAGAATACTAATTCTAAATTAAGAGTACTAATATCAACTTTTTTCAAACTCTAAATTATCGTTTTTTATTGATAAATACAGTTTTTATTATTAATTGGTATGACAATTTTAATCAATAAAGAATAATAACTTAAAATTAGTATACAAAATTAATTTTTAAGTTGATGTTTCTAATATTTTTTAATAAAGAAAATTTTCTGTTGAATAAACAATTGAGAACATAGTTATATAACGAGATAGCATTGTAGATTTTCTTATAAAATGAAGAGAATTTTTTTCAGTCCAAAATGAAGATATATATAAATTTTAAAGAATAGAGGATATAAAAATTCAAAATTGAATAAGGACACGCAGTATAAGATGGCTTCACCACTTGCGGTCGACAAAAGAAGTTAAAGTGGCATGTACCTTAGGTAACACAAATTATTCTTAATTTTGGCCTGGTACACGTACTTCTCAGCTGTTCTTATACATTATTGACCTATTGGCTCCAGATATTTACTATCCTTTTTTCCTTTATATACCAAAGTTCTTCTTTCCAGGTAAGTTGCTTTCATTACACATGTACGTGACATAATAATTCTAAAAATATTCAAAACTTAAAATTATTATTCGGGACATGTATAAAGATTACCGGAGATTGTAATTATTATATGTTCAATCTTAGTCTCTCACAAAAATAGGAAATATCAAGATCTGAAATTGACACTTAATAGAAACTAACTAAACAATGGTTTAGGTAATCACGTCTCCTTGTCAACTTGGTCCAAGTACGATCTCAAACAATCATTTATTAGGGCATAATAAAGTAGATAATTTAAAGAAGAAAATTAAAAAAAAAATAAAGGAGATAACTTAGGAGTTAATAACATGTTTCTTGACTTACTTGAGCGGAAAAAATCTTTCAAAAGAGTTTTATATAAAGCTTCTTTTACAAAAGAAAATGACAAAAATACCTTAATCAGACCAACTTTATTTCTTACAAAAAAAATTGTTAAATATTTTAAACATTTAAAAAAACACAAAATTCAAGATATTTTTATCTTTATGTTTTGTTTTAGGATTTTAAAAGGTCTTTATATGATATAATTCACGAACTATTCAAGGGTATATTTATATCACTTTGTCCAATATTTTTCATTCACAAAGTATGCTAGTGATGAAATTGAAATAAGTTTTTCAAATTCAATTAGATATATTTGTATTTTCTAACGATAGATGGGCGAATTGATAAACAATTAAAACTAAAATGTATAATTATGTAACATTTTATTTTAAATTCATCCTCCCAATTTAGGTACTAAAAGGATCATTTTGCCTAAGTCTCAAGAAGGGATTCCGATTATTATCAAGGAAAAGTTCGTTCTAAAAACCGAAAAAATCACCACAAACAAAAAAAAAATTCATAGGTTGAAGGGAAGAAAGGGCCAAGGGTGAAAAATTAAATCAATTGCAAAGGGTCAAATTACAAGGGCAACAAACATATCTTTATTGGAAGCGAAAAAAAATGGTATAAAAAAAGAGAGGTTGTTTAGTTCCACTTACCCATTTGAAGCAGCTCAAGATCGTGATTAGGAAGATGCTAAGAAAATCAAATTATAATGGAAAAAAATGTTTTTTATTTTAATTTGAGAGTAGAAGATTTAAACTATACATTTTAGGTTTTATTTTAAGTTTTGTTAAGATTTTCTTTTTATGAGCTATTTGATTAGCCATCTATTTGTTTTTATCATACGTTATCTTTTCGAATTAAAGACTAAAACTAGATTAACCAATTTTTGTAGAACAATAAAAAGTAGGATTATTCATATGAATTCCTCTTGATTATGTGTACTATTTCACCTTACCATTTAAATTTATAAAACCATTCATTATGCTCCTAATATATGTAAAATCCTTCAAATTACCTCTCATTCTATCTATTAATTTGACAAAAATTATTGAGTTAGCATGTTAAAAACTGACGTGACACTTAAGTAAAAATTAAAAAAATATTTTAAAATTTAAAACCTTAATTATAAAAATAAATATTAATTTTTAATTAAAAACAAAATAAAAAGTAAATTTTTTTTTTTGCTTTCTACTCTCTTCTCTTTCTCTACTGTAAACCGTTCTTCTTCCTCACTTTTTCTCCCAATAATGTCGGAAAAATGATATCACAATGCTGCAAATCAGCCAAAAAAAAATAGAGGGCAAAAAAAATCTAATCAAATTCACCTAGTGTTGAAATGAACTATATTTGACAAAAACCGAGCTTAATCCATCAAAATTTGCCAAAATATTCAATATTATTCCCGTAAAATTCTAAATTTCCAAGAAATTGAGTGATAATTATTTGCAAA
Source organism: Antiaris toxicaria (assembly GCA_035233585.1). Classification (NCBI taxonomy): domain Eukaryota; kingdom Viridiplantae; phylum Streptophyta; class Magnoliopsida; order Rosales; family Moraceae; genus Antiaris; species Antiaris toxicaria. The sequence continues at coordinate 23,716,184 of CP141160.1, read as the reverse complement.
TAATCGTATTTAATGAGAAAATAATAGAAAAAAGGAATTGGAAAATTCTGAAGATGAAAATCCGCCAAAACTTCTCGTTCGAGCATCTTACGCTCCAGAATGTGAATCACCTCGTCAAATTCTGCCGACCTATGGTTTGTGATCCAAACAACCCTCCGAGCCAACTCCTCTTAACAAAAAAGCCAGTTTCATTAGCAACAATGGCCTTCCTTTTTTTTTTTTTCACAAAGAAAAAGAAAATTTTTTTGGCAAAAAAAGTTATAGAGAGAGAGAGAGAGAAAATGAAAGAAAGTAAAAGAAAAACCATGAACTATAGCACTTTTATCCTTCGTTTGGATAAGAGAGTTTTTTTTTTTTTTAGAAAATTAAAAATTTTTAGATATGAAAAATAAAAAATTGTTTGGAATTTTGTTTAAAAGTAAAAAAGTTGTTTGGGTGAGTAAAAATATTTTTTTTTCTAAAGAGCTCTTTTTCCTTTTTTCAAAAATAAAAAATTTTGGATGTTCAGATACTAAAATTTAGGAAGGTCTATTTTCTTAGAATGAAAATTTTTTCATTTTCCAAATTTAGAGTAGTCAAATAAACATAGCATTAATTTTTTTTCCTTTTCCTTTTGGCCACTTTTCTTATTCCTTTCCAAGAACCACACAAAAAAAAAAAAACAAAAACAAAAAGAAAAATAAACACAAAAGCGAAACTAGAGAAGAACGGAGAAAGCTCCCACCTAAAACCGTCACCGACGGAGGTCTCATTTTCACGAGAAATGACGTTGTCATTGGCCTCATCATGATTCTAGTTCTGGTCAGAGGGGGGGTGGTCGGGAGAAGGGGAACAGAAGGAGAGGGGTTGTTTTTGAAGGTCAGAGTAGAGAGGAAGAAAGGAGAGAGAAAACGATAATTATTTTATTTGTTTTGAATTAAAAATTAATATTTATTTTTATAGTCAGGGTTTTAATTTTAAAATATTTTTTTAATTTTTAATTGAGTGTTATGTTAATTAGAAAAATATCAGTTTAATAATTTCTATCAAATTAATAGACGGAATCAGATAGAAAGAATGATTTGAAGAGTTTTATATGTATTAAAGGACACAATGAACGATTTCATAAATCCAAAAGACAATATGAATTATGATACATAATGGATGAAATTTGTATAATTAATCTTAAAAAAAAAAAACGTTTTAACCTTCTACACATAACCAAAAAAAAAAAAACATCTTCTAGCTTATAAGTTGAAAATGACAACGATAGAGAGGTTAACCCAAGAGTTCACAAATAAAAGAATTCTAAAAAAAGATTATAAAAAAAAAAACAATTACGTGGTATCAAATTCATAATCCTTATTCTCATGTCATTAGAACAATGGGTTTTATCAAAATACATCATACTTAAACACCATTATATGATATGAATGATGATATAACTACAAAAAATACTTTAGCTCTTAGAAAACATCTTTTATATATATATATATAAGTAAAAGAACATTTGGACAAATTATAGAAAGATAGATTCAGGAATTGGATTTTAGAAGGGGAAAAAGATAGATTATTTATATAGGAAAACTCACAAAAAACTAATTTCTATACAAGAATTTAATGACGGGAATCATTTATAAGACCTTTTTTTTTTACAACAATTTATGGATTATTTATGTAGGAAAATTCAAAAAAAAAAAAAAACTTATTGAAAAGAGAAAGAGAGGCATTAATTCAAAAATTACTAAAAATTTTTACGTGTGATCTATGTTTTAATAACAAACACGAGATATCACTGTCAGTTTTTCTATGATTACCAGGAAATCGAAATGTCATTTAAAAAAAAAAAAGAAAGAAAGAAACACCATGCCGTTTTTTTCTTCGGATAGTCATAAACAAATTGTCACTTTTCTTCATAAAAATGAAGACATCTCATTTCTCCAACCATATCAAACAATGCCAGTATAAAAGACACACAGATTTAAGATCAGGATCAAAGCGACATGCAGTTTTTGTTTTGTCGAAAAATAATATTTGAATGAAATGGCTTTCGTTTCATATGAAAAACAATGTGTCGTTTCTTTCTCGTTGAAAAAATGATGCTGTGTTTTTATGCAAATTAACTGAATCTAGTTACGAACAGCTTTTAGTTTTAGTTGCTTCGTTTTTAATTTCTGTGTACATTTAGAGAAACAACGGTGTTTTATGATATTAGTAGTTTGTTTTTTTAAATTCCTATTTTTCTATAAGATCTGTTTTAGCCTAACTCAATTGATTATAAGCTAAAAAAAAATATTGAAAATTAGGACTATAAATCCAATTTTTGCCTAATAGGAATATTATATTTGGAGTGAAAGAGGCCTAGAGTTAATTAATAGATACAAAGTAGTCTGTAAATTAGTTCAGTCTGTATGCTTAATCTGTTCATTAGTGTAGTTATTTCCAGTCTTGTAGGTTTCCATCGAAATGGCTTCCTCTATTCATTGTTATATGTTTTCGTTTCATTAAAAAAAAAAAAAGGGATAACTTCAAATATTCAACATTTTAGTAACTATTTTGTAAAAGGTTAAGGCTAGTTAGGTAGGTGACACAAGAAAATAGAGGTAAGCTAAATCCATGGCTGGAAGAAGAAAGAGAGTCTTGCTCTGTTTTTAATATTGAAAAATTACTGGGGCGTTTGGTTTAAGTTTTGAGAATGATTTTCCATTTTTAAAAACATAGAAGATGAAAACGGTATCAAAATAGCATTTGTTTATTCAATATTTTCAAAACCGTCTCGAAAATATCATTTTTAACTATATTGATTTTTTGGGTTTTTTGAAAACAAAGAAAAGTTGTTTTTACTTTTTTGTTTTTATTTTCTCCTTCTTTCTCTCTACCTATGCAGCGTTAGTGACAACAACAATGTCCGACAATAGCCTTCATCTGTGGTGAAGGGTGACAAAGACAACAAACCTTTTGTGACGATGACCATCGACTCACGGTGACAACTGTTAACTCATGACCTAAATTTCTCTGTCGTCGTCATTTAGGATTCAGATCACTAATATCTTCCATTCTTATCCCTTATTGTAAAACTCACCACCAAAGGGGGGTTTTTTTTTTTTATTATGACTAATAATTTATTTTTTATTATTTTATAAAAATTAAATATAAATATGTTTTTATAAAATACATACTTATGAAATGAGTTTTCAAAAATATAACCAAATAGAGTTTCATTTTTATGTTTCTTAAAATATACATTTAGAAAATATAAACAAACACAGTTTCAAAAATAGTATCAATATAATTTTTAAAATATTTTTATTTTTAATTTTTTTAAAAATAAAAAATATTTTAAAAACAATACTAAACGAAACTTATAAAACCAGAACTTATATAGACTCTTTTAACAGACAAACGGCGGCAACAAGTAATAAACGACAAAGGAAATAGTCCAACTAACGAAACGACAATACCAAATTAGCTCGGTCCAAACGACAAGTCGCTTTCCCTAATTGTAGATGGTTTAAACATTCGTTCCAAACACAATGGAAATATAGCGTTATGGACCTTCCCTTTCGCAAACAAAGAACGGTGCAACGAAAGCCTGTTTTTAGGGGGCAAAGGTCTGAGCAAAAAGCATGGCCTTTTATTTTTTATTTTTTATTTTTATAGTTTTGTGTGAGAAAGCGGGAACCTTATACTTGATTTTAGAATTATATACAAAATTACCATTAAATTATATTTATAATCATGTATAATAAACTTTTTGATTTCCTTTAATTAGTCAAATCTTTATTATTTTGGCAATGAAAACAAAAGCAGACCTGGAATCTTTGAAGCAAGCAGAGGCACTAAATAAACGACAAAAAAATGATGTCGTTTATCTCTTGCTGCCGTGGAATAGAAACGACAGACCGACGGTTTCATAACTGAAACCCAGATCAAGTCAGCGATGTTGAATCTTTTTTCCCCTCTTAGATGAGCAGGTTGAGGTTGTTTATTACTGCTACATTGTAACAACCAAGTGCAGTACCAGACAATATGTTAAAGTGACATCAAATTAATGGGATAAAAGGATATACCATAAATTACGTAATATTCCATTTCTAGTTGAAGCAAGATATTAAGGACCATAAAATGTGGCCGTAATCATGTACTCGTAAACCATAAGTGATCACCACACCAATTGAACAAGTTGAGCCAGAGTATATAGGAACACATAGATATAAATCTCCTTTTAGCAAAATATTGCTTCCTTTTAACAGCAACCACAACTTTCATGGTGGATTAGATGACAAACGTATATATACCGTTGAACTTGACTGGGTTCACAGATTTGTGGTCTTACAATTGGAACTCACCATTTTATTCAACATGTTTGGAGTTATGTGCATGTTTCTAGTGGTCGCCACATCAGAACACAACCTCTCGTTCTACTCATGTACTTTTAATTTAAGTATAATGTGCTGTTTATTTATCGTATTTTATTTATATTACATTTGAATGCAATATAATTTTCATTCAAATATAAAAGTATATTATTAAAATATCAATTATATTATATTTTAAATCCAATACAATTACTATTTATTATTCTATATTTTCTACTACTTTTACTAATCACATCACACACTCTCTTTCTCTTTTCCTTTCTCTATATACTTTTATCAATTACATCACATACAACACAATTCAAATACTTTTCAGTCAAATGCACGTTACATTCAAATACAATGTAAATACTTTTTATCTAAAGAAAAATTATATTTAATATATTACATTTAAACGTAATATAAACGCAATAAGTTTTCCAAACATCTCATTCATTTGAAGCGCGTATTCTTTAAAAAAAAAACCACTATTTGCAGTGGTTGGAATGCATTTAGCAGCAAGCAAGCATACATATAACATAAGTCAATTCTCTTACGTTCATTCAAAATAACAAAAGTACTAGCACCAGGCACTATCTAAAGAACCAACTGCAAAGTTGGATATATATATATATATATATTGACGTGGATTCCGTTAGGCACATATGCACTAAAATAAGTTTGACATAGAAGTATTGCTTTTTATTTTTTTCATCTCTAATTTTCTCACAAAATAACATTGTACGACCTAACAGACGGTTACATTCGTAACTAAATCAGTATTCTTAAAAATTAGCTATAGGTCGTCTTACACTTGGGCTGATAATTCTGACTTAAAATGCTTACAAGTTAAACCCTTTGTAAAGTACACTTTCCATTTAAGACGTTTACAATAGAGAAAAAAGTATACCCCGTGTATTAATCACATTAATGTACCAGCTATTTCAAAGTCCGGCCAATTCATATCCAGACAAATCCTAGCCTCCGACTCTCCTTTGATTTTGCAAATTTTGGCTGCGTTTGGTTGATCTATTTCTCTCTTTTCCCTATTTGACCTCGTTTAGCTCCAAAAATTCCACGTAGGAAACTTTGAAACGCAATCTTCCAAAACATGCACGACGGCATCGTGACAATAACCTTTCGATATTACCACAGAATGTGTGCCCTAAAATAAATAAATAAATAAACAACAACAACAATGACACAAATTAGCCAACCGAAAAATCACACAACATTATTGCCCAAAATCCTATCGAAAAAACATTATTGCCCAAGCACCTTTGCTGATCAAAAATCCCAAACGGGCCAGACATGGCTAGAGACCGTGAGCTTCTACACTCACTTTATCTGGTTATTGTTTTCGTCGTCTTTCAAACATTAACAGTCTCAAATTCCGCTGTACTACCGTCGCCGGATTATACAGAAGCAGTACCCGTCTCTCCGGCGAAACCTTCACTGCCGAAAACTTCAAAATCGCAGCTACTTTCACACCCACCGAAACCGGGGATCAGAGCAGCCTATTGGCCGTCGTTCGGCTCATTCCCGGCATCGGCCATTGAAACCTCGTACTTCACGCACATCTATTACGCCTTTCTCGAACCTTCACCCATCACGTTCGCGCTCATCGTAACCTCCGACGACGTCACCAAAATCCCCGAGTTCATCCACGCGCTCCACCACAAGACGCCGCGCGTCAAGACCCTCCTCTCCATAGGCGGCGGCGGGAGCAACTCGACGCTCTTCTCGATCATTGCGAGCTCACGCGCCGGGCGTGGGAAGTTCATAAAGTCAACCATCGACGTGGCACGGAGGTTCGGGTTCGACGGCGTTGACCTGGACTGGGAGTTCCCAGCTGATGACGTGGACATGGCCAACTTGGCTGTGTTGTACAAGGAGTGGAAACGAGCCCTGATTTCCGAATCGCTGACTAGTCGAAAACCCCGGCTTCTCCTGACATCGGCCGTGTACTTCGCCGCCGGATTTCTCTTCGACGACCCCAGATCGTACCCGGCTCGTGAAATGAGCAAATATCTGGACTGGGTCAGTCCAATGTGCTTTGACTATCACGGGTCGTGGGACAACTTCACCGGGCTTCACTCGGCTCTAAACGATCCCAAGAGCAATATCAGTACGGTCTACGGAATCCGGTCGTGGATCAAATCGGGTCTAGAGCCGAATAAGATCGTGATGGGTCTGCCGGTGTACGGGAGGACGTGGAAGCTCGAGGATCCGAAATTGAATGGGGTCGGGGCTCCGGCTGTTGGGGTCGGGCCTGGAGACGAGGGCACTTTGGAGTACTACAAGATTGTTGAGTTTAATAAAAAGAATCATGCGATTGTTGTTTTTGATGGCGCTGCGGCGTCGTTTTACTCTTATGCTGGGGACTCTTGGATCGGGTACGAAGACGTGCCTTCTATTGGGCTAAAGGTCCGGTTCGCCAGGAGCTTGGGCCTTGGTGGATTCTTCTTTTGGGCCTTGGGACAGGATAATGAATGGGCAATTTCGAAGGAAGGTCGGTACATTACTTCGACAAAGTATAGTGCTTATAAAATGAAATTGAAATATGACAAACTTTTTAAAATGTTTTACCAATATCATAATAGTAAATGCATAACCATTATTATGCTAAATTTAACTCTTAGTTCCGTGACATTAGTTTGGTTTTAATCCCTTAAAGAGTTTGGTTTGATTTGAAAATATCCAGGCCAATATTATGATTTGGTTGGTTTTGCATTTCGTCAAAAAATAAACAGTTTGATCTAGGCGCGTACCCTCAATAAATACATGATCATTTATCATTCCAACTTTGAGCTCCGATTGGAGTTTAGTTTTGGAGATATCTAAAATTTTTTTTTTCAAAATTTTATTATTTTTTATTATTTATATCTTCAAAACACTATAGTAAACTCTAAATTTTAAAAGTCCATAACTTTGTTTATACAAGTCCAAATGAGATAATTTTTTTTAAATTACATAGAATTTTGAAAGAAACAAAACAATATCCATATTGATTTCTTTTTTCTAAAAAATTTTTTAAAATTTTTTATTTTTTCACTTCAGACAGTTTTTTCTCTCAAACATATGTTCTAATACAACTTTTTTTTAGTCCAAAAATAATGTTTGTAAGTATCCCCTTAACTCGTAGGGCCCGTAACAATTATGAATTTTGGTGAGTATTACTTTTCTGTTGGTTGTTTAAAAGATTCTTTTTTACATAAGAACCTTTTTTTTTTTTTTTTAGTTTATACCACCTAAAAAATAAATTAGAAAGTGACAAAAAGGCGATATCCGCTACCTTGTCTTAGTACTCTGTATTTTTAACTGGCCGAGGTGTTTTTTTTTTTTTTTAATTATTAAATTAGTTTATGCAACATAGTACTAAGATAGGCAGATTTGATTTTTTTTTTTTTGTTTTTGTTTTTTGAAGCTAATTTGTGCGTTTTGTTTACTGTTCGGCAGCGTCAAATACCTGGAGTCACTGGTGATCACCATGTCCGGAAAAATGATTATTGTCTCGATCTTAATATATATGATAAGTCGAATTGATAACGTAGAAACTCGATGTACTTTGTTATAATAATTTCGTATATAGCTCAGTCTACTTCTGTTGTATTTATAAGTACAGAAATAATGACCCAAAACAACAGGAGAGGATTAAAACTTCAAAATTGTTGTCAATAAGAATTCCTCTTTACTTTGTATATAAAAATGCCATAGCAATAGTTGTACACAATCAGGGGCGGATTTAGCCCCCATTAAATGTTTTTTTAAATTTAAACCCAAAAATTGTTATAATTTTACAATTTTCCCCTATTAAAATAATAAATTATCATATGACTCTTATATTTTTCTTACTCTTATTAAAAATTAAAAATTCTCATATAATTCCCAAAATTTTACCATATGGTTTTATGTTTTTGATGCTATAGGTTTTTGAAAAAAATTTAATACACGTTCCAATTGAAATATAATTCTGACTCTATTCTTGTTTATAATAATTCTTCTTTACGTGAATTACCCACTGATCTCTTTCACTTAAATATTTAATCAGAATCACTTTTCACAACAATTTTCTTAAAGTATATGTACATGGCATGGAAAAAAAGCTTCCATTTCATAAATTAAGAAAATGATCTTGTCTCTACCATGAACTTCCACATCTCGTGCTCCAAATTAGTCCGGCATGTCTAACAAATATACCGTAAATCGACATTGATTAGATGTTAAATTAGTTACGCAACAGTATACTATTAATTAATAATATCTTCAATTACTTTTCCCTCAATATCTAAGCTTTGGTTTGTGAAGTTCTTAATTGGTGCATGAACGTTGTTGTGGAGTTGGCCTAAGAGTTGGATTGCTTTGATCCCCTTTTGTAGTTACCGAAATAATTAACCACTAATTATACTCAAGTAGTAGATCTTCCTCATAATTAACAACCTGTTGATGTAGCCAGCGAGGCTTGAAAACTGGCGAAAACATTTTGCGCCATATAATTCTGAGGGGGGACCGAACAACGACACTCAACAAATGTATTTTAATATTAATATAAATTCGAACCTAATATCCCTCATAGGGGACAACATTACCTAGATTTAACTTAGCATATACATGTGTGTGTGTATATATATATGTGTGTGTGTGTGTGTTTACATCTCTATATATGGACTTATTCCCTGGCTAGGGTACGCTGTTCTCTTTCCCTACCTTAAATCATGCCAAGCTGAAAGTCATGTGACTCCAAAAGGCACAAAAGGGAATCTCAAGATTTTGCATCAAACATGAATCTTCCTCTGTGTGTATAATAGATCAAATGTATAGCACAAAAAGGGGAAAAAGAAAGTAGTGTGTGTGTTATATATATATATACACACACACACATAGATATATATAATATATAATATGTATGTGGGTGGAGAGAGAAAGAGGCTTTTTGTTAATCATGCCCACTTGATTATTAATGGGTAGTCAGATTATGGTGCTTGGATAATCATAAACAAGTTCATTGGGTTTCTTGTTAGGATATCTTCCAGATAAGAGATGCGTGATCCTCCAACATGTGGCAGGAAGCAACTCCAAAGCAAGCGCGTAGCTTTACTAGGTTTTCTATTAAAAAAAGAAGAAAAAGAAGAAGAAGAAGAAGAAGAAAAGAATAGAAAAAAAGAGTTTGGAAGGAAATATTACCATTGCAAAGTTTTACAGAGTTAAAATAATAATATGTACGTACACCATAGTTTTGACTCATGAAATGAAATTATAGAAAAATCGATCTGAGTTTATGTAGTAAAAAAACAGTCAGTAGTTACTTGATGTAAAATATATTATTTCAACGAGATTGTTTTTAAATAGAACCTTATATCAATAAAAGTAATGGGGTACAATTATTAATAAACATGTGCTAACAAACAGTAGAATTAGATTATCGACAATTTAATTCTTTTGCATTTTCTTGTAAATTTTTTTTGTCAAATCATTTGCTCAAATTTGTAAGTTGAAACTATTCATGTATTAGGATGGGTTATTATTGCTCATCATGCTTTTAAAGAAAAAAAGAAAGAAGAAGCTTAGCAGTAGAAAAGGGTCTTGGCCTTCATCTTCATGTTGTTGCTCAACTTTATTAGTCAGAAAGAAAAGCGGATGAATTAAATAAAATAATAATTAGAGTAACAAAAAACATGAGTAATTAAAGCTTTGTGAGATAAAACTTATGTGATAGAAACCTCTTTAACATAGAAAAGTTCAGTCACATCATCTAATGATAAAATTAACTTTCCACACCATGTCTATCCAAAACCACACGATAGAGGTTTTCTCCACTAAAATGATACACTCAAGAATAATGGGCATTCAACTTTGAGATGATTTGCCACCTTTTTATTTTTATTTTTTAATTTTTCGTTACTTTCTTTTCTTTTTTTGGGGGGGCATAAATTGGTTCTCGTTGTCACTATCTACTCCACCAAGACTCACATTATACTTCCTGATTTTGTCTGTATTTGTATTTTTGGATCTATCAATTGTACTCCGTTCTTTTTACGTGGAAGTAGAAAAAAAAAATTATTTATTTATATATTTTATTTTGATGAAATTTTAATCAAATCTTACATTCATAAATCTGTATTATGGGAAAAAGATTTATTATTCTAAAGACATCTAAAATTTACACTAATAGTAAAAAAAAAAAAACTACTGGATTAACTTTTTATTAAGGTTTGACATGTACATTTTATTATTAAAAATTTACAATACATGGTAGAAAATAACTTAAAATTATGTTTCATTTCGTTGTAATGTCATCTATCAATAAAGTAAATACACAAGGTTATATAATTTTTTTTTTTTTATACATTTTAGGCAACGGAGTAGAGATTGAAAACGGTTGGAGATGTGCTTGAATTGGAGAGGGAATATTCTTTAGTCTATGGACAGCAATAGTGGATCTTGATTTTGAGCTGGCAGAGGAAGATATTACTGTACGCGCGTACTCAGTGGTGTACTGTACTCTCTCCTGCGCCCACAAATGTATTGTTTTTAATTTCTAATATAGATATATTTCGAACCAAGTTCATTTATAAAAATAAAGAAAAAAAAAACAATGCTGTTTGTGTTAATAGATGGTTGGATGTGGCTACGGGGGAGTCTGGCGGAGGAGGCTGGAGACATTATTTTTAGGTTGAAAAAAAGTTGTTTTGGAAAATATGTTTAGGAGAAAAAACTGTTTGAGGTGAAAAAATAAAAAATTTTAAAAAAATTTTTAGAAAAAAATATCAATATTGATATTGTTTCGTTTCTCTCAAAATTCTATGTAATTTAAAAAAAAATTATCTCATTTGAACTTGTATACATAAAGTTATGAATTTTTAAAGTTTAAAATTTACTGTAACGTTTTGAAGATATAAATAATAAAAAGTTTTGAAGTTTTGAAAAAAAAAAGATTTTTGAGGGCTGGAAAATAGTCTCAAAATGGGCCCTATAATTTCACAATAACTTGTGTGAGATATAATTTTATATGTGAATATGAGGAGTATTTTTATAAAATTATATAGATAATTAATATTAAATTAAAAAAATTATAATATTAAATAAATAAGACGTAAAAATTAAACTGTGAAATATAATATAAAATTGATGAAATATAAAATTATAAATTTGGCTAGAGTACTAATCAAACAAACGGTTTTTTATCTGTTATTTTCAATGGCACAGCTAATTAATGGTTGGAAGTTGTATATTTACACTTCCTACTCAAAACACGTAACATATATGTGGTGGCAATTCTATGACAAGATATGTTGTATTTCACATGTTCGATAATTTGGTTACCAAGTCATGAGTACTTTCATTGTTAAAGATAAGGTTGTGAAATCAATATAAAAGCAATAGAGTAGTTACAAAGTATTATCGATACTTTTTTTCTCAAAAAGAAAAAAAAAAAAGTATTACTAGACTATTTTATTTTTATTTTTATTTTTATTTTCCCCTTTACGGGTCCTATGCGCTAAGGGGCATTTGTGGATTTTCATAGCGTTCAACAGAACTTATAAAACTTAAATGAATTTTTTTTTTTTTTACTTTTTTTTCCCCCTTTTTAAAAGAACTACAAATGGGGATGTCTTTAAGCTTTTGTATGGTTTAATATGGGTTACAAATAAGCTTTAATTCTGAAAAGAGGAGCCTAAAAATAAAGGTAAACCGGCCTGAAAGATAAAATAAAGATTTAAAAAAGAGAAAAGTTTGATAATAGCCAATAAAAATAGAGATTTGGGTGTACGAATCTGAATTAGCCGTGAAGCACGCTCACGCGGGCCTCTGTGCCTGCACTGCCACCTGCCATTCACCACGTTTGCCTTGTCAACTCCAAGGCCTCCATAGCCTTTAAATTTGTGTGCTTAAGGCTAAAATACAAAATAATAATAATAATCATTATAACAATAATAATAATAGATCAAATAATTCTATGGATATTTCTATATAATGTAATTTTACACAAAAAAAAATAAGAGAGTTATTTTTATAAAATTAAATATTAATTAATATTATATTAAAAAATTATAATATTAAATGAAATAAATATTATAATTAAATTATAAAATGTAATATAAATATTATAAAATTAAATTTGTATAAAATTATTTAATTGTCTATTATAACAATAATAATAATTCTAAAGAATTATTTGACAATTTAGAAAATCAATGCCAAATAATTATCAAGTACTGAAACTCAGAATTATCATAGCGAAGTAGTACTACTTGTCAAGTTGTATATATTCTAACTTCTTTTTGACCAATTGTGTTCCCCATCTTTACAACCCTCTGACTTAAATAACCACAATGAAGTGTGTGCATATATGTATATGTATATAACGATTTCATAAATCATATATGCATGTTTTTTCTCCTTTCCTATTGTCATCATCACCGGCTAGGCCACTATATAGAACAAGTAACATGTTTTTCTTCTTCTTTTTTAACCAATCTTAGTGATCGTCCTTCTTAAAAGCATTGTTTAACAGTAGAGATCCATAAGAAATGAAAGTTGACATTGAGCAATGCTTCTTAAACAATGTTTTATGCTAATTTTAATAAAATTTTCTTTATGCTAAAACCAAACATTATTAAAATTAGCAGAAAAGACGATAAAAAAGGGTAATTTTGGCTGTCATGTTGATATGAAATGGTTTAAATTTAGTCAAAGTTCATGGATGGTTGATTGGTTACCGAAGAACATTCTAATTTTTTGCAAGCTTTTACCCCTAAAATTAAATTTCAAGTTCTATTCTTGCCATATACACATGAGATGGCAATTATTGAAAAGTCCGTATATGCTCTTTCTCTCTATTTATTTTAGGGAAAATTTCATTAAATTCATCAAAGAAATATCAAGACATCAAATATAATAAATGATCCCAAAAATAAAAACTTTCAATTTATTTATTTATTTATTTTTTTGAGGATTCGTGTATTTATTTGATAAGATAAATAAATAAATTATATCCATAAATCAAGAAGATATCCCAGCATCATAACGTAAATATGAATCTGATGTGCTCAAAAATTGCTAGCCAATAAAGAAAATAGTATGAAATGGATAATTATAACTTAATAAAAGGAACTTTGCAAGAAACTTGGAAAAGGAAAATGAAGGCTTTTCTTTGCTCGTCAAAACTAAGGTATATACGTATATAAAATTATAATCTCATATATAGCATTCGAATAGATTTAATTGTTGTAATTTTCATATCTACTTACTTACAATAACTAGTTAGTATATTTATAATTTTATATAAAATTATGTAATACTATTTAATCACTACTAATATAAAAATAAGTATTATTTCAAAATATTATGATAAAATTAATTAGTTATATGAACAAAAAAAAAAATCCGACCATGAGATAAAAGAGTATATTATATATGTATGTGAAAATGCTCACAAAATGTGCTTCTTGTTGTACCTTTCGGTTGCGGATAGGAATAACATTGACTTCTAAAAAAAAGAAGGAAAAGAAGAGAAAAGCATAGAGATAGAGAATATATTAAATTTGCAATAATAGTGAAACCTTATTCACCAAAAATTAAAATAAAAATGAAATTTTGATTCTTAGCCAACTTAATCAGTGGTATTAAACCTTGCTTTGACATTTTTAATGACCAAGACAGAGCTTAAATGGCAAAAAAGTTAACCAAATTAATTTTAATTCAGACCTCAAAAACCGCGTGTGAGACACGCGCTCACCAAATCCAATTCCATTTTGGCATCACATTCCACTAATTACCAAAACCATAAAAAATTTGTAAAAAGAAAAAAAAAAAGAGAAAAAGAAAAAGAAAAACAGGTCAAAATCATCAAAGCCTACGGGTCTCTCATTCTCTCCTTTCTCAGCAGCTTTCACAGTCCATATACGTAAGTTGGATTCCATTTCTGTGCCTTCTTTCTCTCTCCACTGTCTTCTTAGAGAGAGAAAGACAGACAAAAAAAAAAAAAAAAAGAAAAGAAAGAACTAATCTTTAATTTAATGGTGGTATTCCATGTTTCCCAATCACATTCCTTGATCAACTCTCCTCTTCCCATAATTGCTTCCCTCCATTAATTCTCCTCCTCCAATCCAAATCCTTCTCAAAAATTACTCCCCCGTATCTTTTGGATTCTTGGTTTCTTGCAAATCCATAGAACAGAGCAGAAACAGAGACTTTCGTAGAAACTCTGTTACTACTAGTGCGAGTTCAGGAGTGAATTTTTTTTTCTTTTATTTTTCTGTTTGTTTTTGTTCGGGAAGAATGACGGTTGAGCGGAGAAATGATGACCCCAGAGATCAATTTCCTGTTGGAATGCGTGTCCTCGCTGTGGACGACGACCCCACCTGTCTCTTGCTTCTCGATACTCTTCTCCGTCGATGCCAATATCACGGTTTCTCTCTCTCTCTCTCTCTCTCTCTCTCTCTCTCTTTGGGGTTTGCTTTAGAATTTTCTGAAATGGGTTGTTTTTGGCTTTTGTAATTAACTTCTCAACACACAAAAAAAAAAAATGGATTTTTGTTTTTTCCGTTTTGATAGATTTAGTTCTGTCTGTTTGGATTACATGGAGGGTAGATTTCATATATGGTTCTTGGAACGTTGAATTTTGTGAAAAGATCGATTTTGTTTAGAGATTTACGCCTTTCTCGGTTAGATTTTCGTAATATTTTGGTATTGGGTTTTGTTTTGCAGTTACAACGACTAGCCAGGCAATCACGGCATTGAATATGTTGAGAGAAAACAAGAACATGTTTGACCTGGTTATCAGTGATGTGCACATGCCAGACATGGATGGATTTAAGCTGCTTGAGCTTGTGGGGCTTGAGATGGACCTTCCAGTTATAAGTAAGCCAGGAATATTACACAAAATGTTTTTTGATTCGTCGTAATAATATCGCTTTTGTTTCTGTTTCTTGTACATGTAATTGTATGAAATTTTAGTCATTGAAACGAATGACACCTTTTAGATTGAACAATGAGATTTTTGAATTTCAACAAACAATGGTAGTTGCTCAAAAAATTTGATAGTTTTGTAGTTGTGCCGCAATAAGTGAGCGGTTAATTTGAATTCTGAAGAAAGAAATGACAGATGATCTCAAAATTTGATGTTTTGGGCATTTAGTTTTGAAGTTTGGACTTAGTTCTAATTAAATTTTTCTTAGTGTTGTCTGCAAATGGGGATACCAAGCTTGTGATGAAGGGAATCACTCATGGTGCTTGTGACTATTTGCTAAAACCCGTTCGAATTGAGGAGCTGAAGAACATCTGGCAGCATGTGATCAGGAGGAAGAAGTTTGATTCAAAGAACCAGAAGAACTCAGGGAATCCGGACAGGGCTAATGGCGGCAGTGGCGAGGGAGAACTGGGGTCAGCAGGGACAGGAAATTCTGATCAGAGTAAGGTCAATAAGAAACGCAAGGACCAAGATGAAGATGATGATGAAGACCAAGATGAGAATGGACATGATGATGAAGACCCGGCAGCTCAAAAGAAGCCTCGAGTTGTTTGGTCTGTCGAGCTGCACCGCAAGTTTGTTGCAGCTGTTAATCAATTGGGCATTGACAGTAGGTTCTTAACTATCACTGAAGTTTATTGAAATTTTCAATATGTGGCAATCTTATTGTCTTTCTTTCCTATTCGATGTAGCTGTTGAAGTTTGTTGTTTAAGGTCCTTGACTCATAAGTTAATCCTAGTGATCAATCGTTAAATTCTTTCATCCTGAGCCTCTCTTTTGCCTCTTTGAGCAGCTTCTTTCATGAAGGAAAAATTTTGAAGTTAATAATTTCATCTTGGTTGCATGTCTGATGCAGAGGCTGTGCCTAAAAAGATTCTAGATTTGATGAATGTTGAGAAGCTGACAAGAGAAAACGTGGCAAGCCATCTCCAGGTATAGATGCTGCTTTTTGATTCCTTGACTGGTTATGGTATAAACTTTCCATTTCTGAAGTTTAATAGCTCTGTCTTTTGATTCCAGAAATATAGGCTTTATCTTAAAAGAATCAGCTGCGTGGCAAACCAACAAGCCAATATGGTGGCAGCCTTGGGCAGTTCAGATTCTTCTTATTTGCACATGAGTTCTGCGAATGGATTTGGACATTTTGGTGCGCTAACTGGACCAATGCAGTTCCAAAACCCTGCTTTCAGATCCTTCCCACCTGGTGGGATGATTGGGAGATTGAACACTCCTGCTGTTCTGGGCCAGCGTGGCCTTCCTTCTTCAGGAATGATTCAACTGGGCCATGCGCAAACTCCGAACAATTCCAACGATCAGGTGAAGTTTCATCCAGTGACACTCCAAGGAAACCATGATGGCATCCTCCAAGGAATGCCAATGCCATACGAACTTGATCAACAACACAACAGAGGAGTATCTCACATCAGAGACCTTTCCACCACTATTGATGATACTGCAGTTTTCCCTCTTTCCAGCAGCCTCTCTGATGCAAAAATCACAGCAGGCAGTAGCTCGAACAATGGTATTGGTGTCACAAACAACATATTGATGCTAGGACACAGCCAAGATGCCCAATGTGGACGAGAATTTGGAAGTCACTCTTCTGTCATAGTGGCCTCCTTAAAGCCCGAATTTTGTTCCCCTTTGCCAGATCCTAATAGATGCAATGAAAATTGGTCGAATTCTGCACAGCCGTCTGGGTTCCAATCAAGTTCTTTCCCATTAAGCGACCGTTTCAAACAGGCTGCTCTTCATCGTAACAGCTCAAGCAACAAGTCCGTGATGGCCTTACAAATTGGTGGTGGCGACCAATTCGATGCTTCTTCCATGTCTTCAGCCTCCATTCAGCCTCATGATTCAATAACAGACTCGCAGTCCCAAGCACCAGGAATCACAAATGGTTCCTTGATTCAGGGGTGGGATAACCACCATAAGCTGGATTCCTCTTACCGTCCAAATTTTATGTCAAGCTCAATGAACTCTTTCTCTCCCGGCAATAGTGGTTTGGGCTCTTTGGATCAAGGCTTGGACTTAAAGAACCCCATCTACCAAAGAAACATGGATTTCAATTCAATGGGACAACCAAATTATGCCGATCCCTTGATGGTGAAGTATGACGAGGTCGAAAAGTCAACCATGGAGACGTTGAAACTGAAGCAGGAGTATATCATGGACCAACAGAGGCCACAGGGCGGTTACTTCTCTGATAACTATGGCTCTTTGGGAGATGTTGTCAGTGCTTTGATGAAACAGGTGATCTTTTACTTGTTCCTTTTTTTTTTAACTGTTTTTTACTATCACTGGGCTTTTTTTTTTTTTTTTTTTTTGTATGTTTGATTTGTACTTTATGCAAAGAAATTGTTACATCTTTGACCCTCCTGACAAAAATTAGTGAATTAAGGTTTTATGTTGGGAATAAGATCAGTCCACTTGACATAATTATTCAGCTGTCGACATTCTGACCTGGGTTTACGTCAACTGTCTTCTACCAATTCAAGAAAGTCCTTTTCATGCCATTTAAAATTCTTTAACTGCTTTTTTTAACCTCAATGAGTGCTTTCAGTTTCAGACTAGAGCAAAAACTCTGTTTTCACAAGATGACAAGTGTGTGTGTATTTAGGTTTCTGGTAGATTTTGTTAAATCTAATGTGACATCTCTTAATATAGCAGCCACTTGACTGTATATTTCCAGTTGTTCTAAGCCACGTGTCTTCGGTTACCTATAAATCCACGTAGTGAACTATGGTATGACCAGTCATTTCTTGTTGCACTATGCAAGTTGAAATCAATTTGAAGCATTGGATGATGGTCAAACCTAATTTAACTGTTGAAAATTTTAATCATCAGATCCCACTTGTCAAAAAACAGTCCAAGGTCAACGGTTTAGATCGATTTAACTATCATCCAAATTAACTGCACTACATGATCAGAAAATTATCTAGTCGTATATGTACTTCCGGCGTAAACCAAGACTTTTGCATTAATGCCTGTCTTTTGGTTACTCAGGCTTAATCTTTTGTGTGGGGTTTTCATAATTTTGATTTCTGGTGATGCAGGAGCAAGATAAGGCTGAAGACGAGTTTGATGCTTATTCTTCTCTTGGGGCATTGTAAGGAGAAAATGGAACTTACTCTTCTTGGAAATGGTTTTACGCCGTGTAAATTTTACAGCATTTTGACTGTGTATGATCCACTTTTGTCCTTTTTTGTTTTGTTTTGTTTTGTTTTTATCACTAGCTAGCAACAGTCAGTTAGCTTTTTCCATTTCTCTAGTTTATAAGCGCAGGATTAGTCAGCTTTCACAATTGTTTTAGAGATATTATAATAAAAAGGACTTTTCTTTTTAGTATATATTTATATTTTGGAATAATTAAAAAAAAAAAAAAAGAAATTGAATTGTTGTCTGTGGACCCAAAGAGACAACTCATAATGGGGTTAATGATCTGTAGTTGATTACACGTGCTCCCAAGTTTGCATTTTGTTGTAATCATGTGCAAGTTGAGAATTAGAATTTTTAAGATTATTGAAGGATCCCTCCGGCAAATTTGAGGAATTTTCTGCACTGGTTGACCAACAAAAAAAAAAAGAAAGAAAGAAAGAAAGAAAGAAAGAAGCATATTCTTCAATTTCAATAATCTAATATTTTATTAGTTCTGAACTGTGTCTTTCCAAACAACAAGTTCATATATTTTAGATCTCACAAATTTTTTTATTATTAGATACAACTGGATATTGATCAAGACCTTATTAGCACAATATATATATATATATAATCATCTTCTAATGATCTGTTTTCTCAGACCACCTAATTAAACTATGTCTCTCTCAACCCCACCGCCAGGGAAGAGAGCATGGTAAACCCCATTAAAAAAAAAAAAAAAAGGGTAATAGTAAACTCGTAACTCTACACATACTAATTTCCTTTGCCAAGTTTTGGTAGACGAAATTAGTATGTCTAGCATTAGTAGTAGTAAAATGTGTTTAATTTTTAGTTGCAAAACCGGCGAGAAAGTGAGACGAGAAAATGTCAAGAATTTGCGGAGGCAGACCGATCCTGACATCGACGGCGAGATTGTCATCAGGATTCTGCATGAAATAAGCAACCTGAGGGATTGGCGGAATGAGTGGGGAAGCAATGGCAGATCCTCCGTTGAAGAAATCAAGCTTGTGAAATGGCATTCTAGTCCAATCAGAGACAAGGGTGAGTTCCTTGAGAGGAGGGAGAGGGGAGTGTGGGCCTTGTAGTCCTTCCATGTATGCCTTCACGTACTCGTTGTTGACACTGTCCTTGGCTTCTCTTATCTTCTCAATTATGGCTTTGAAGCCAAGTTTTTCGACCGCTCCGGCTGATAATGCGACGGAGGCAAGCACGTAGGCGTTGCCGCTGAAGCTGTTGGGAAGTGGAGGCACTAGTTTGTTCCTGGTGTCCACTGCAAATTGTAGGCACACCATTTTTTCCTTTCTTAGTCCCATAGCCTTGGTCCTTGCCTGCAAAAGGAAAACAAACTTAGGTCTACATGAATATATATATATATATATATGATACACTTGTGCATATATATATATATATATGCTAGTGTGACCCTTATTACATAAATTTGTGATTAGATAAGAAGCTGGTAATTTTCAGTAGTAACTATAAGAGATGAACATTTATCGTTTAATGAATATTCTTGTCAAGAACATAGTTTTTTGGAGTAATAGAAAAAATCTGTTAATCTTTTAATTAAGCAAAGAATAAAATCTCTTCAACAGATTTGGAAACAGCATGTAATGCGACCAAAAGTGAACAAAGCTAACAACTCAACATACAAACAAGACATTTTACACTTATTTAATACGTAATACTCAAATGTGAAACAAGAAAACCACCTACATGTATATGTCCATGAACGACAGCCTTTCAAAATTTGACTCAGCAGTTTTGTATGTACTATGAAATATTCGGCTGTTTCTCACGAAAAGAGGAACCATAGTTAAAATAAATTCAACAACAGAATCTTGCATATCCAAAATCTAGGCATATGAGTTCACATTTAGCTAAGATATATATATACATATATTGTACAAATTTGTGGAAAAATGACCTTTTATAACAAACATTTCTCTTTAAGAATAATCTCAAGTTTTGTTAAATTAGCAAGATAATCATTTTCCTAAAAATGATTAAAAATAGTTATTTAGTGATTAATTACAATATCTTGTTTGATATTAACACGTGTTTAATCAATGCTAATTAATGATTTACAGTCAATTATATATTGATTATAACCAATCATTAATTAACTCACTAATTAACTGACTCTAATTGATAGAACTCTTTTAATAGTACCATTTTCATTTAAAAAATTCATTTTTTTTTTTTAGTAAGTGTCCAAAAGCTGAGCGTAGTATTTTATTTTCTTGCAGAAGGTAAATAAGCTATATATGTATCCATGTATTTATGTATACACCATCGAAAATTAAAAATTTTATCATCTCTAGTTTCTAATACTAGGCAAAAATAACACAATAAGCAACCACTAAATTACAGAACTTACAAGTAAAATAAGTTGAAAACAACTTCAATTAATTTTTATATCCTTTCCTCTTTTTTTTTTTTTCAATATATTCTAAACTTTGAGAAGCTTAAAAATTATAAAACATCAAAACAAAAGGAAGAAGAAAAATTACCTTCCACAAGAGAGCTGCAATTACCTCAAAGGAGGAACATGAAAATCCAACCCAACCAGCACCACCCTCTTCCAGAGCTTTCCTCTTCAAACTGTCTACAAAGGCACCACTCAGATGAAATGTACTGAAAACAAAACCCTTTCGAATATCATTCGAAGATCCCGCAGTTACGGTAGTACTGCTGGTACTGATCTTCTGGTGGTTCCCTTGATCATCAGCAGTTGCTTGCATTATCAGCTGAATAAGATGGTCTATGGCAGCAGCACCTTTCTTGGGTCGATAATTATAATTTGTACTAGTACTACTACTGTCCAACATTAACAACGTAGTTCTCTCATGCACTGGCTTGAACTTCTCGATAATGTTGTTGTTGTGTTTCTTTTGTGCTTTCATGATGGCAGAGCTAGAAGCCCAAGCACTCAGAAAATTGTAAGCCGCCAGTCCGTCGAATAGCGAGTGGCTGGTGCCGATTCCTATGGCATAGCCTCCGCAACCAAACTTGGTCACCTACATATTTACAAATACAAGACCAAAATTATAAAAACTATAATTGAGACATTAGAGTAACATATAGGATCATTGTGTTAGATTTATGATCTCTTCACAACATATAAAGTTCTCTAGTAACGTTATACCAATAGTAATCAGAGTTCAGTCTTTTTTTTTTTTTTTTTTCTCACTTGGTTGTGGTAGCCTTTTCAGAAAATATGTTGATTTTGTTGGAAGAAATTTCCAAGAAGTTATCTCTAATTAACCTTGGTTTTGGGTTTATAACGGAAGTATGATCCAAAAAAGCAGTACACGTACGGAAAACACGCATCAAACATCAAACATCGAAATCGGATTATGATCATGACAACTTATCTTCATTTTTTTTTGTTTCTCTCTCTCTCTCTCTCTTTTCCCCCTTAAATCGTGGAAGAACGATCCTCACATTCTTTGGAAATTGCGTTAAGGATCAGACACATGTATAGACGGATGTCGGAGACAATTTAGTCTAAAATATCCTGGGAATATTGTCAAAAACCCTAGAGTTTGACTCGCGAAAAAAATCATTTTGTCCCTTGAAATTTCCAAGAGGGTTTCTCCAATTTCTGACAAAGTACCGAGAGGATTATCAAAAGCAGTTTGCTTTTTCGAGTAAAACAAAGAGAACAGTAATTAAAATTACATCCAAACATCTTAATTAAGTTAGTACTCCAAACTCAAGTTTTTCTAAGCGAAGAATCTCACTCAATTGTAATAAAAAACATAAGTTGTTATAACAAATATTTTGCTCTATATGTAGCTAGTACCATACATGTAAATGCATATATATATAAGTAGATGTAACACACACACACACACATATTTACCTGAGCAACAACTAGTGGCATCTCGGAGATATTGCCACCAAAATCAGGCTTGAAAACCAACCTCTCAAAGAAGTCATTGTACTGAGTGAGATCTCCAAGCTCAGAGATCCTGGTCTCGGTGGTCGCCTCGGCTAGAATTGCACCTTTGTTGTTACACCACAGGTTAAGCTTCCCATCACTCGGGTTCAAGCTCAACCTACCCGCGGCCGGGTACCAGATCACCATCGCCTCTTCCAAGCCACACCTCAAGCCGTCAAAAACCGAACAAACCGACTGATGTCCCTTATAATCAGCACCGCACGGCGGGCTGTAGAACAAAACCAAGTACACGAGCGTCGGACACTGCCTGTCCAAGTTCGAGAGGCTCAGAACTTTGCTCTGATGGTGCAAGATTTTCGGGTACACGGATACAGTTCTTGTCACTGACACTGATCTGGGGTAATCCTCGTTTATTGCAGCCATGATTAGGGCTGATCTCTTGTTGCTTCAAATGTATTTTTGTTGGTTTTGTTGTTGTTTGAGATCAGCTTTGTGTGAATTATATACAGAAAGGAAGAGTGGGTAATATAGCTATGTAAAACTAGATTCCTAGCTAGGAACAAAACTACAAGGTGTGTAGTGTAGTACTGCCCTCTTCATATATTATATATATATGCGCGTGTGTGTGTGTGTGTATATATATATATTATTTAGTCAAAGGGGCTTTGCATGGTACTGTTTGTGCATATGGGAAAGAAACATATCTATCTGGGTTGTCCTTAGCCCTCTCATGTAGATTACACTGTAGTGTTATCTGGCTCGCACTGGAAGGGAAATAACGATGACCCACTTGCTACTTGTGACATGGTCCATATTATTCTATCTGCGGACCCAATTTTTTGTTGATGTGGAACCTGTCCCCGGGAACTCCCATTTTTCAGGACAGTTTCATTTTTTTTTTCCACAAAACCTTCAAATTACGATCCTTGTTTGATAGTTCTTCGGACTTTTAGTGTATGTTTCTAAATGTTATATATTTAACAATTTAGAAGTTTATAAATCTAGCATCTGATTAAAACTTGAAAACTTTTATATTGTCCAAAAAATTTAAGAGATGGTTATGATATATATTAAAAAAAAAGAGAGAAGGAATATGTCAAGTATATATAAACGGTCCACATTTGAGTTGTTTTTATCTTATGACTATAAAAATTGTGAAATAAGATTATATCTGGCAGCCGTACAAGCATATGTAACCTTTTATTTACGTACATATAATTGTTAGTTGATTTATAGCTCAAATACAAATTTTTCAATTTCAATTATTTACAATTTATTACAATAATTTTACAATTTAAATTTTCAAAGTTTATAATTTTATTTATAAAAATTCAGATGAGATTTTTTTTAATAAATTATATAAAATTTTAAGACGAACAAAATAAACTCCACGTTACTTTTCTAATGCATTTCAAATTTTTACATTTTTTAGTTCGAACATTTCTAATCCGTGCATTAAATATATAATAATTCAACTCAAATCTAACTTAAAAAACTCAATTCAAACCCGTACACCAAAAATAACTGTAAGTGATAATACAATATTATTTGAAACTGTTTATATAAATAATATGTGTAAAGAAAAATATTATGCATTAATAATCTTAATATTTGTATTATTAATCTTATGTAAATTATCGGAGTATTAAGATTGTCAGATATGCAAGCTTGCTTAAAAGTTTTAAAAGTGAAAATTCCCTTTAACCTTGTCTGAAAAAAGGTTGCATGATACAAGCCGCAATAAAAATTGACTACTTGCCCAAAATAAAAAAAGGTCACAATAAAATTTGACTAGTTAGTTATAATACGGTAGAGGCTACTAGATAATAACCTTACATATTTATGGTAAATATATATAGCTTTTGAGATGAACTATTTTGTAGAAATAAACAATGGACAAATTTAGTTAGAAGCATGTCAAATCGAGGCACAATGATCAGCATGTGAAATTGTCACATCTAATAGACGAAAAAATGTACCTTGTCTCCCTATATGTACACACTCCCATCGGTCACATGATATATTATCTTCAACATCTCCCGCAAGATTCGTGAAACATGCACTCAGTGGCCTATAGACTAATAATCAAGATCTTTTAATTGGGTACCATATGTATACACACACACACAGAGATCGCATAGATCCAAAAAGATACATATATATATATAGCTTTGATTTTAAGTGCTTTTCTTTTTTCTCGTTACAGGCAATATTAATGTCCATATCGTCCGTAGCTACGTTAATGGAGTACAAATGGTTCACTCATTTGTCGCCCATAGTTTTCTTGTCGTCGCGGCATGGTGCGACGCATGTCATTGTCAGAAGAGCGTCGTTTTGTCATTAGGAATGTTACAGCGTTTGCATTTACAAGTACAACGACAAAAAGAAATAAGCTTTACCAAAACGTTGTCAACTTTAATTATATGCTTTCACCTTTCACTAGTTAAGCTGAAGTACGAAAAACTACTAGCTTAAAAACTTTGATTGTAGATACCATACGTAAACGTTTTTAATTGATTAGCTTTAGATTTTCTATCAATTAAATTTTTGAAAAAATAAATATAAGCATAAATTAGAGGAGATCTTATGATATTCTGGTTGTTAAATGTTAAGAAAAATTTTAGTTTCTTATGAAAAAAAATTCCATAAAATCTAATTTTCTGATCAACTACTAAAATAGCTAGAATCTCCAAGTGTCTTAAAAGTGGAGATTTTTAACATATCCCCAGTTAAAATGGACGTTCAATATAGATATATTAATTGTAAGGATAACCTTTGTACCGGTAGGTTTGTATTAAATTTCGTGGGTTTTTATATATATATTTTTAATTTTGATATTACTTTAACCTAACTAATATAAGGATCAAAAACATGTATTATCAATAACGATAGCATAATATAAAAAGCTTCGAATTATAAACTATGTTCTGCTATGGCAACTGTAGTGGTAAAAAGCTGCCTTGCCATTTACGTTAAGAGGTTAAGAGATGTCCCACATTCGGTTTTGTAATAATTGGGTGGTAAAATGATTGAAGGTTCTCTATGAGTTCAGTACTTACCGATGAGTAAAGTTGAAAAAAAAAAAAAAAGAGCTTGGAGTTCGGGAAAACGACCACTCGACCACAACCCAAGAGGCGAAAAGATAAAGCGACTTTTGTATTTCATTTTCTTTAGTGAAAGTAGCATAGTTGTAGACTTGTTAATCAGTACCACACTGAATTGTGGGGCTGAAGCTAATTTAGTTGGAAAAACAGGTTGTCATGTTTTAGAGAGAGAGAGAGAGAGAGAGAAAGAGAGGGAGAGAGGGATTGGCAAGGTGCTCTGTTTGTAGCAAAGCATGCGTGCATTCAAAGCCCAGATACTTTGTCTCTTCTTGTCTCCTACTTTCCCTGCACCAGGCCCTTATTCCAGGGTTCTTTTTCCATTACCCTCCTTTTTCTAACTTTCCTAATCTCTCTTTATTTTCACCATCATCATCTGATTATCCTTCTTCCCATATACATTGATATTGGTCGCATTGCCAAACCAATCTTCAAACCATGTATATCCCTTTTGGCAGCAACTGAAGTTTATAAATCTAGTCCTAGCTAGATATACTACGTGTGTGCGTATATATACATACGTACATGTGTAGTTTTTCCATTGTGCTTCCGGTGAGAGGTCCCTAGATCCGTTAACTTGATATTGAATAAGTAAAATACGATAACGATATAATAAAAACAAAATATAATACATGATGAATCTAAGAGATTAGTTTTGCTTATTAATACAATATTTATCTAATTTATTACATACTATGTAACGTTTTTTTTTTTCTGTATTATTGTTGCGTTTTACTAATTTAGTACTATATAATATTGGAGGGACCTCCTATTAGGATCATAGAAAAACCTTATTTATACACATACTTCAATTGTTAGTCTCAAAATTATTAGCCTCGAAAGTAACCTTCACTTCACCACTTTTAGTGCTTGGTAATTTTCTTATCCGTCTACCTATATATAACTCTTAACTGTACAATTAGCATCTAAGTTTTTGGTGATGTATACTTTTCTACATGTATAATGCCACTCTAACAATTTTGTGTTGGAGCAGCGTTTCAATAGGAGATATATAATCTTGGTTAGTTGTCGGTGATCCATAACATAGGGTGTGCATTGTTGTTTTTCCAAGAGACAAATCGAAAAGTATTTCAAACAGTTGTTTGTTAGAATTGATCATTTCAGTTGCCTCTAACTTTCAAACAAATATTCCATCTAGATTTCAAACCTGAAAGGAATGTTTGTCCATTTATAATTTATACATCCATATCAAGACATTGCATTTTAATCCTATGTCTAATATACATATATAATATTATATCTCTCTCTCCTCGTCAAGCTAGTCTTAAATGATTTATTCTCAATATATAATATAGTTATCTTTATAGTACAATTTGCGAATCCCACGTATGTCATTATAGGGCATTGTTTACGCGTGGGAACACAAGATATGATGATTTATCGGCACTCAGCTCTTTCTATATTCTCAGAATCTTTTTGTTGTCTTTAAAACCTAAATTAAATTGAGTAGCGCAGGGCAAGGGAACAAGCAAAAGCAAAAGAAATATGTAGAATAAGTATATATATATATATATATGATTAAACACAAAGTTCTTTGATTAATACCATAAAGAAAATATAGGAAATCGATGATATATAGAATGTGATTCCATGGGAAGGTTAAGTGCTAATATATATATATATGGAATATCTCAAGCCTAATAGTCGAATAGGTCTAATAATTAAAATTTTATAATAATTAATTAATTTACATATAAATTTTTAGTTAAAACCTTATAATATGATATAATTTAAAACTATTATTGTAAAAGACAATTAACATTCGAATCAATTAATTGTTACGTACGAAAAAAAAAGTTACAAATATTGTTTTCTAAAGATGTCCTATGTGAAACTATACCTATATATATATTATACATATGTATATATGACTTACTAATTAGTTGTGAGCCCTTGACGCTACTCAACGGAATAAAGAAGGGTACAATTGTTTTTACGTAGCACACCATGAGCGGTGGTGGAGAGAGCGTCTTTAACTTTTTATTTGTCTTTTTGCCGCTAAATGAGACCATGCCTGAGTGAATGAAGCAAAGTATGGCTAACCCATGACGACCTTTTTATGACTACTATATATATTTAATGCTCTTTGTCTTGTGAAAGCGTTTTCTAATCCATTTTTTAAATCAGCAAATTAAAGTTGGATGGTTCTTCCTTTCTCTGATGTCTCTAGTGCTCAAATGAATAAAATTGATGGAGACAATAATACAGCTTAATATCCATTTAGATGAGTTATAAAGTGGATTTCTTTTTCTTATTGTTTTCTTTCTCACAAAAAGGGGAAAAAAAATTCAAAGCAACGAACAAACAAATGATATTTCTACAGTTTATAGTTTATTTACCACAGAGATAGTAACTCGTACGTATCGCTATGCACATCCCTGTATGAACTTTTTGACTTTTGAATCTTATTAAAACCTTAAACTTGAAATGTTACATTTTACTCCTCGAATAAATGAACAGGTACTTGTGCGTGTGTGTCAAGTCATCTTCTCAACGTTTTTTTTTTTTTTTCAAAGACTAAATTCATGATAATTAGGTATAATTAAAATCATATCAAAATATTTATAAATAAAAATACAGAATGAAAAGTTTTTAAAACAAAGCAAATGGCTAGTGCCCGTTTAGTGAGGTTTAGAAGATATGTTTTGAAGATTGAAAAAAAATTGAATTTTAAAAAATGTATTTGGAAGAAAAAACTTATTTAAAATGAAAAAGTATAAAATATTAAAAATTGATTCAAAAAAAATTATTAATATAAAACTTATTTTATTTTTTTCGAAATTCAATGTAATTTTAAAAAAAAATTAATCTCATTTAAATTTGTATACATAAAATTATGACTTTTAAAATTTAAATTTAATATAAAGTTTTGAAGATATGAATAATAGAAAAGTAATTATGAGAAGGAAAAAAAATACCAAAAAAATGTGTAAAATTTATCTCTAAAACAGTTCCTTAACCCCACCAATAGTGTAATTTTTTTTTTTTGAGTCAAATTTCCTAATTTTTCAACTTAGACCATACATAATTTCGTCAAGCAAGTATGTCTTAACATTTTGGCAGATTTTAGCTTTTTAAGAATAAGAACAAGGAGAAGCAAACCGGAAGAAAAAGAATCATGACTATATTACTAAAAAACTTTTTAAGGGTCCAAAAATCTTTATAGAATCGTAAACGAAGTTCTGTTCTTTTTTAACAAAACTTAGCAAGAAAATGGAACTTTATTTTTTTTTTTTTTTTGAAATCGAACAAGCTGACTCTTAAAACGACGGTGAAAGCCAAAAAGAAAAAGAAAAAAAAAAAACAAGGGTTCACGAAACGACACCGTGTGCAGAGGTAACCAACCTTTGTCAAAGAGGCAATTGGTTCTCTTGGATCATAACTATCAAACACCATTTAGGCAAATACTTGAGAGATGTCGCTTAGAGTAAATTAGACTATATTTAATGATAATTTATTTCATAAATATAGAAATGCAACTCAAGGTTCAAATATTTCTCCAATGAAAATACTATTGAACGGTAATGACTAATTGTAGGCAAACGTTTAATCATCCAACACTATGACCCCCTGTTGCTCGGTTGTCCCTCCGCTTCCATGACCCGAACCATTATTCTCCCTCTCTTCCTTCACCACATCTTTTCCAGCCTCTTCCGGCAAACTGGAGGATCCACTCTTTTCTTTCACTGGGTCCGCCTCTGATGCCACTGGCTTGCCAGTTTCTTTCTCAGGTGCAGGTTCTTTTACGGGCGGCTCCAGAATCTCTACTTCTGCTACTGCAGCAGCACCAGGCTTCTCGTCATCTTGAAGAGACGATTGTGATTTGGTGGCCTCCCCATTGCCCTTCGAGACGTTCACTGGTTGTTCCTCCGGAATTTCCATAGGCTGGGATGAAGTTGCATTTATCGATGCAGGAGAGAGAATCCGACTCATATCATTACAAATGGCTTCAAGTGCGACAAGGTTATCCACCGAATTATGACTAGAGGTTTCTTCAACTATCTTGCACATCTGCCACCCATGACCAACGCAAAACGTTTTATTATTCAGCAGTAAGATGGCATCAAAATCTAGTTTAGCATTGTGTGTACAACAACAGGAATTTACATCATTATAGAGCCGAGGCAATTCCAACCGACCCGGATTATCATCACAGGCAGCAGCAGCAATTTCTTCAGGAGCTGCTCAAGCAGAAAACTAATTAACTCCAAGCTGATTGATAAACTTTGGAACAAGGAAGCATACAACGATTTATGAGAGACCTCATCTCATTTGCGGATGAGCATGCACGCATGTGCATGCATACATGTGTGTGCGTGTGTAATTCATTTTATCGTTTCTTTTATTATTAAAATTTCTCGGGTGGGGGATATCAACAGTCATGCAGGTTCATTCATAAGCTTGATCCCATTCATGTATCTGATACATGCCTGATGCACACCAACGGCTTGACATTTTCAAGCAAAGCTGAAAATAAAGAGAAAATTGCAAGAAAACAACTGGAGTGACGCTACTATCACAGTAGAGCATCATTTTTCTACCACACAGGGATAAGAGAATAACCATAGACTTACTGATGGCCTCTACTCGCGGTAACTGATCAACTATGCATGCATCATTCTCGGCATACCGAGGACCCGGAACATTTGGAACATTTGAAGTCTTAGGCTCGTTATCAGGCTCTTCACTTGGAACCTCATTTGACCTCGCCATATCACCCTGAGGAACAGAAGAAAAATTATCTGAGCAACTTGAACTTTTAAGAATAAAGCAACCAGTGTTTCATTTGCTGCACAACTAAAACTAGAGATAATAAAAGGCCCAAGGGAATGAAAAGCAAAGGGAAAAATGCGGGTGACTCACAAAGTATTCCTTCTGGTACTCTGCGTTGAGTCCTTTTTCCAAAAGAAGCACTCTTTTCTTGATAAACTCGACCTGTCTTTTCTGCATGTCTCTGTAATGATACCATATAGAACCATCTTGGTACATTTGTGAGTGATTTCCTGTATCCGTTGTTCCCTGTGGAGCATCAACTGTCCTGTCATTCCCATTACCATTTTCCTTGGGAGGGTTGCTGGATGCCTCTGTAGTAGCTGGATTTTCCCCGCTCTGTGTTTGATAACCAGCTTGGTTGGGAACGGGTAAATTGATGAAGGGAAGATTCAACTCTTGACAGATAAGTTCTTGAACCCCCAAGCCTTTGTCATCAACAATAGCTTGCCATCTTCCATATCCATGCCTTGAATTTGAACAAGTAAATGATAAGTAATTGGACAAACACATCTTTTTTAACTTAGCAATCAGATGGTAGCCGAGTTATCAAAGCCATAAAAATAACAGCAAGCCAGTAACACCATAATCATGTATTGTAAAAGTTTTAAATTCTGTTACACTCAAAATTACCATGTTTAAAGCACTAAAAATGCAGTTCTTAATGGAACAGCACGTTATTTTTACCTACACCAAAGGTCTATATGGAGATGCAACCTTTCATATTGCTCTATTGCAAAGCTCAAACACAAAATAGCAAAGCAATTCGAAACATTACACTACTTTATAGTGAGGGCATACTTTAGTACAGCACGCAATAACAATAGATCATGTTCCTCCTTCCAAAACTTTCCACCCTTCAATCCTGGGTAACGCAAGAGAATGTCGTCTGCAAAAAGTTGAGTTCCAGGATTGTCTGTTGCAAACTTCACCTGGCAAAAGATTAAAGACGGGATAAGAAAAATACATGTTTCAAAACCTAACAGACAGCACAAACTGGCAGGGAGAATAAGATTTATGCCCAAACTAAGGAGGGTAAAAATCTCATGCCAAAAAACAGAAAGAAGATTAGTCAAATGCTGTCCTAGTCTCAGTGACAGGTAGGTAACAAAAATTGAGCTTTGGGTGTTTCGAACTTAGGAGGCGTTTGATAAACGCATTGTATTTTGATTGTATTTGAATGAAATTTATTTTTTAAATGTTCTATTTGGTTGAAAAGTATTTGTTTTGTATTTGAATGAAATGTGTG
Source organism: Antiaris toxicaria (assembly GCA_035233585.1). NCBI lineage: Eukaryota > Viridiplantae > Streptophyta > Magnoliopsida > Rosales > Moraceae > Antiaris > Antiaris toxicaria. The sequence goes on along the minus strand of CP141160.1, from coordinate 23,684,667 downwards.
TTTGGATGAAAAGTATTTTAGAGTTGAAAAGTTGATGTGATTGGTAACAGTAAAGATAAATAGTGAAGTTGAAAAGTTGATGTGATTGTTTTAAAAATATTTTGAATAGTAATTATTTTCGTAGTACTGTTACAAAATTTGTGTTTGGTGTGAAATTGTATTGCATTTGAGTAAAATTAAAATGTAATTTTTTTGTCAAATGACACCTTACTTTTTCCCTAATCAGCATCAGAACTGCAATGCGAACAAGCACGTCTTGTATTCTGAGTCCATCCTTTGGAACACCATCTACGTAGCCAAGATAATATAGATATAATCACCAGAGCACAAGAAAAACAAAAATAGATTTCAAATGTGATCAACTAACAGTCAGCACTGAGGATTATCACCTGAAAACGTTGGAGAGTCAGTGATATCTTCCGCAATGTGAGACAAGAAAAGAGTTCCATAGCTGTGTTAAAACAAATAACGCATGTCAACTATAAAAATACAATACCTTTTTTGTTTACTAGAACAGATATACAAAATGTTAAAATCCATTATTAATGCATTTACCCAAAAAAAAAAATCTATCATTAATGCACAAGAGTACCACCATTTTGCTCTACTTAAATCACTAAACGGCTTCAAACCTAAAAGAAGCTCATAAATTCCATCTGCTAGCGCAATTTATGCCAAAGTAAATAGCAAATCGAGTTTGTTTAGGCTTGATGTGTCACATGACATTAATATTAACATGATTTAACAATACATATTAATTACCTAAAAGAAAAGGGGGTAAAATAGGCAGTTTATATTATTATATAAGTTCAGTTGGGTCCCTTGAGGACATTTGTGGAAAACGTGATCTCTTCCTACCAAAAAAATAATATAACATAAAAGACCATACAATATTGCCTCACAAGAAAAAAGACAAACGACAACCAGTGGTAGATTTTGAATGTTCAACAACATATTATACGAGGCACTCCAAAAGGAATAAATAAAAGAAACACCATACTCTCTTATTTCTTCATATGTCTTCTGCTTCATCCGAGATGTAAATTCCTTCCAATCATATTCCCCAACACCAAACCTGCAACACGCCCCCAAGAGTAAGAATACCAGGAAACATAAAAGATGCTTTATCACCCCCCAAAAAAAAAAAAAAAAAAAAAAGGGAAAGCAATTGAAAAATGACTGCACCAAAAAAAACATTTATGTATATCACATACTCACATGCACATAACCGAACATACAGATAGGTAACTGGAAAAAATATTACTACTAAACAGAAACTTGTAAGGGGAGAAAGAAAGTTAAAAGAGAATACCTCATCAAAATTTGGACAAATGCAGTCCTCTGATTTTGATTGAAACCTAGTACTCTGAATGATCTTCCTTCACCTTCCATCAAAGGAAGTGGCTCCGAGCTATCCACTGAAGGAAAAAAAAAAAAAAAATCCCATTTTGAAGTTAGATTGACCAAGCCAATAGGTTTGAACTTACGCTAGCCATCATCTTGTTATTATTATTATTATTATTATTATTTTCAGAAGAGATCCGCAAGCTCCTTATAGCAATAAATTTGACAGGGAAATTATACCACGGGACTTCTTTCTGCCAGCCCTTCTTACAGAAGCATTTCCTGATGATGTAGCTTCCCCATCAGTCATCTCAGCTTCATAGTTGTCATCCTCTCCATCAGAGCTCACATCCTCCAAACCAGCAAGATCATCCTCTTCAACAGACACCATCTAAAACAAATTCCAATGGCACAAAGGTAATTATACTTCTATACAGAAAGAGATGAGCAAAATAGGATCTTATAGGATCTCATCGTAAAAGCCGGACCTGCTTACGGCTTCTTTTTCCTTTGCCTAAAGCGTTAAATTCTTCAACTTTGTGAACTTCGTATCTGTCTTTTAGCAAATCTTCCCAGTAGGTTGCTGAATTGCCCACAGAAGGTTTATTGTCCATGGCAGCCTTTTGCGCTTCTGCTGCTGCCACAGCCTCTGCTTCTTCAATGTATTCAAAATTCGCTACCTACAAATTGCACTGATATAATAATTTGATGAACCAAAACAAGAAGAAAAGAAGCACGATAACACCACAAAGAAGGTTTATAATTGCAAAATGCTATCTTGTTTCTGAACCCACTCACTACACCTATGAAGGGTTTTTGGTCATTGTTCTGCAAGCTGAGCACTACGGACGCACCCGTTACTTAAAAAAGGTAAATTTATATGTGGAGATAAAGTATAAAGTAACCGTCACAAATTTAAAAGAAAATCCAAGGTCATAAATTCTGAATCATGATGGATACGAATTTAAATAGCCGAGATATGCTAAATCAAAATCTACCAAACAAAGGCAAATGTAATAACAACAAGATTTACCAACATTCAGGCAGGAGGAAAATTCCTGAGGTGTAAAGCAATGACAGTAAAGAAATGACAATATTGTGAATTTCTTCAAATAAATATGTAATTTTCACTTTAAATTAGCATTGTTCAGAATACTACCCGTTGGTCGAACCACCCTTGCAAAACCAGCGTGCAAGGTGAGGTAACCCAAGGGCTTACATACCCAGTACTTATCTTATAATCTTTCCACGTTAGAAATTTGGTATCTAACATTCCACCACAGTTCACAAAGCCGTCCACGGCAACCCATCTTTCCAACTAGGTGACTTTGTGAACTCCACCTTTTGTCAGGTAGCAATTCTCCCTACGCTGCCAATCTTTAGCGACGATCACAAAATTGTATCGCTATATCTAATACCATACTCGACATGATGTTTTGTTACAATCAACCACGCTTGTAACAATCCAGCATGCTTCACAAAGCCGTCCACGGCAACCCATCTTTCCAGCTAGGTGACCTCACAAATCCCAGCTTTTGTCAAGTAGCAACCCTCCCTATGTTGCCAATCTTTAGCAAACATCACAAAACCATATCCCTATATCTAATCCCATGCTCGACATGGTGTTTTGTAACAATCAAACATGCTTGGACCCAAATCAGCAACAATCCACATTATTGGCACTGACCCAGCAATAGCCCTTTCCTCTTCGACAGCTTCACTTAGCTATCAATATTCAACACTTTGACGACTCCATCAATGCATCTTAATCCAGCCTATGATGTAGTTTTTTCTACTTGAACCCATGACATGGTGGACTGGCTCTTACACCAATTGTTAGGAACCCATTAGGTAGAACCCACCCTTGTAAAAGCAGCTTGCAAAGAAAGGGAAACCAAGGGCTATAAAGTATAAACCCACTACTTATCTTATATCTCTCCATGTGGGAGATTCGGTATCAAACAAAAAATCAATTGAGAGACCCAAACTGATGGCAAAGGTTGAAATTTCCCTTTGGTGGGGAGCATCAAATGCATAATGAAATCAATCAGATAATGTGCTCTTCGTTCCAACTATAATGCCTGTCAAGTCTCAGGAAACCGCCTACTTAACCAGCTAAGGGTAACATATTTTGTAATGAGAAACGGAAAAACAAAAAAAATGATGCCACAGACACAAATACACAAATTAAGTAAGTAGATTAACCTTAAAAGCCTTTAGAAATTCATCTTCCTCTTCATCATCCATGGTAGACTCTTCATCTCCAGCTTGCTCTCGGTCAAGTAATCTATTGCAGATTAGACAGAACATCAACGACATTTTCAGATATTACAAGTGCTTTAAAAAATGTAAAACGAAGCTGTTATACTATGTACCGATCTATTGCGGCATCATCATAATGTATTTGTCGGGATTTTCCAGCTTCATCATCTTCCTCTGCAAATAACTCCTTCGAGCCATACCTTATTATGTCATCTAACTCTTCCTAAATGAAACAGAAATCATTTGGTATTAGATTTTTTTTTCCCCCTAACAAATTACTCGTTATTGGACACAGCCTCATTTCATGCTCAACAATTGCAACAACCAGGCTAGTTCCTGATCTCTAGACTTAACTGATTACCTGATTAATGTTTTGATTCTTCAGTTTTCCAACAACTAAATGCTCCAAAATCATTTTCTTCTTGGTCAACTGCATCATCCTTTCTTCAATGCTTCCACGCGTAATCAGCCTAAAAATCATTACCTACAATACCACAATCAATGTCCATCATAAGTAATTTACACCAATAACAATCTATTGTTTCTGAATAACAAGTAATTACAACCTTGTTAGTTTGCCCAAGCCGGTGAGCTCTAGCCATAGCCTGTAAATCTGCATGTGGGTTCCAATCACTAGAAAAGGAAGGGAAAGAAAAATAAAACCCATGTTCAGAAAATCCAAAAAATAATTTAAAAAAAGGGGCATCATAACACCTTAAATCAATCAGCAACTTAATTTCTCTATAGCATATATATTGCCGTTATTACTGAAAAAACTCTAAACTCATATCCAACATTTCTGAAAGTTGTTATGCAGAAAATACAAACTTATGGCATAGGCGTAATTCCGAAATATATTTCAGTTTCAACACCAATCCTAATTGCACTTCACTTGATTATCCATCAATTAACAAATTGTAATAGCTTCTCAAAATCATATAACAAAGTAAAATCACAGATAAAGGGTATTTAAGAGCCAACGTAACACCTATCATATATGACGACTGTGTCAGCAGTTGCGAGGTTTATTCCCAGTCCACCAGCTCTGGTAGAAAGCAGAAAACAAAACCTGGAAGAGTTTTTGGCATTAAATCGATCAATTCTTATCTGTCTTTCTGCTCCACCAACCTTACCATCTATCCGTTCATACTGCCATTTCTGAAATAAAATGTCAAAAAAAAAAAAAAAAAAATTAAAACCCATACAATGCATAGACATCAACCAATAACTGTCTGCTATTAAAAGCTAACACCAGAGAAAGTAGAGAAAATACCGCCTATACCTTGTAAGTACAGTAGTCTTCCAACAAGTCCAACATGTGCTGAAATTGGGTATATATGAGTACTCTGTGCCCTTGCTCTTTAAGTTTCACCAACATTTTGTCCAACAATTGCAATTTCCCAGAAGACTCTATTAGCTGTCTGTAAGTTGGTAAAGAAAAGTAGACTGAATAAGCATTTTTTTAATTCGAATTTTGCAGTACAAGAACCCCAATTTAACATATCTAAATGAATTAATAAACGAAGAAATATTTTGTTTTGACTAACCGAAAAAAATAATATATAGCTATTTAACACTTAGTTAAAACACTGCTTGAAATATCAAAAAATACACCTGCTATATATTAAAGACTCATTTTTGTTAAAATAGAAAATGAGGATAAGGATCTCGAAGATTTTGTAACAAAAATTACTTGTAAGCTTCGTTTGAATCCTCAATGTCTGGTTCAACTCCCTCTAACATGTAGGGATGACAACAGAGCTTGCGCAATTCCATAACCACATTGATAAGCGATATCTGGTATTCAACCACAATGATATGTTAGGGCAGAACACGATCAAAGTCTTTATTTCCAAAACAAACGACTTACCTGTGCACCACCACGTCGAGTCAGGATTTGATAGTTACGAGTAAGAATTGCTTTGTAGTACTCTTTCTGCTTGCTACTCAATTCAACACGCAGGATAAGTTCCTTTTTAGGAGGCATTTCTTTCATTACATCTTTCTTCACTCCTGTATCACCAGCAATGAGAATCAAAATCGTCCAAAAACATAAATTGGTTTTGAAAGGTGATTGCACGACATCACTCCTTTTCTTTCTCTTAAAAAGGGCAGAGCTCAAAATGTATCAGAAAAATATAAATAACGTATCTTATAGATGATTTCAGATATTATGGGACAGAAATTGTTTCGTGATATGTAATAGAGCACAAATTAAGATACATATTACTCAACATATATCCAACATTATAAATCTCAACAATTGACTGCAGGAAATTTTTATGTTTAGAAAAGTTTAAGACAGTTACTTCTAAGAAGATGGGGTGCCAGCATTTTATGAAGCCTCGAAATCTGTTCCTCTTGATTGATATCCTTAAATTCTTCCTGGAACTCCTCCAAACTTCCAAACTGCAAGTGAGCAAACATACAAAAACAATTCTCATGACCAATTTCAAATTTAAATAAAGAAACCATTCATAGTATGTTCCTATACTCACCTTCCCGGCATCAAGGAAGTGCATCAGCATGAATAGTTCATCAAGATTGTTCTGAAAACATTGTATATTAGAACAGCGTAAGAATAAATAATTGAATGATGCAATCAAGTTACTAAAAATAAATATTTACAACCAAAAAATATAATGTCCCTGTGATATTTAATACATACAACGTTTAATATTCAACTAAAACGAGATGGCACATACTTATTTAGACAGATAAAACTCTGGAAATAACATATGCATAGACAGTGGAATGGACCAAACATTTGCTACCAGTGAAAATTTTATGGTACCTTTGAGCCCTCTATCCCTCGAATATTGTGTAATATATTGTAATTTCTACACATAAATATGTGCGCAGGATGTAGAGCTTGAAACAAAAATGCAAAAAGAACTTATAGCAATTAGACCACTTCCTAATTTCGGGATTAAAACAGATAACCAAACAACAAGTTATGATTATCTAAACATTGGTGTCTATAAAACTTGGAAAGACAAGTAAAATCATCAAGTATTTCATACTAAAGAACTTAAGGGAGGGAAAATTATCCCAAGATAACAGAACACAAAAACAAACCTGAAGAGGAGTTCCGGTCAAAAGGACACGGTGATTACTTGAGTACTGCTTCAGTTGTGAAAATAATTTTGAATCCTTATTTTTGAGACGATGACCTTCGTCAACAATCTACATAGAGATTACAGCAACATTGAGCAGAAAGCCAAAATTTAGGCCAGCAATTACATAATTAGCCACGTGATGTTACCATGCTTTCCCACTTTATCTGTTTCAGTGATGCTGTGTCCAAGTTAATCATCTCATACGATGTTAGGAGGACATCAAATTTGATACGGTCTTGCTTGCTTTCAGCAACCGCAGCAGATTTCTTTTTCTTAAACTTTTTGTGATTTTTGGGATGGTAAAATTCATATTCTCGTATTGCAGCACGAGCTTGGGCAGTACCAAAATACATAACCTGCAGCAAAAAAATCTCCCGTCAGGACCCTACTTACTGACCAATTATATGATAGGAGAATCACATGTACATACCACATTCATTTGAGGTGCCCATGTTGCAAATTCACGCTCCCAATTTCGCAACGTTGATAGTGGCGCAACCACCAAATGTGGATAGATATTATCCTCAAAAAGAGATGCTAAAAATGCAATACTTTGTATGGTTTTTCCTGGAACCAACAAAGACCCAAAATGTTGACACAATCAAGACATGATGATGCAAAGGCTTTAAACACCTTGCCACACCTACCCCAATCAAACAACGAAGAAAAAGGATAAAGAAAATCTTCAGAAATAAAAGAAGCAAACATAAGAAAAGACTCACCAAGTCCCATCTCATCAGCAAGTATAACATGAGTTTGTTTGGACCAAGAGAAGCGTAAGAAGTTTAACCCCTCAAGCTGATATGGATGTAGTGTACCTTCAAACACACCAAAAAATCACATAAAATTCGTGTCAAAAAGCAAAATACTGCATAGAAACTAAAAATGGGAACAAAAAGTGGTAAACAGAAGGGAAGAGTGTGGGGTGGGGGGAGGGCGGCAGCGGAGGTTGTCAGTGTTTGTGGTGGGGGGTGAATACATGCTGGACAGTACAACATACCTCCAGAAAGAAAATCAGGACTGTGCTCGTACGGTTGAAACTCTTTTAGTTTCTTCTTTGATTCAACTGCATCTTTAGCGCTGTTCTTCTGCTTAGAAGACTGTTTCTTACCCCTCGATTGAATTTTTTTGAATCTCTCAATCTCTGGCTGAAAAGCAGATATATCTGACTCAGATTCCCAAGAGCATTCATCATAGGGAAGTTCTTTCCACTTTACAAGATATTCCTTCTGATCATCGTCTCCCCTGAAACATTTATAATAGAATCTGATGTCAACATTCAACTTTCTAAAAGCATAGCAAATAGAGTAGTATCAAACAGTAATTGCTCATTAGTTTGTCAGAAAACGTAGGTATTTATCACAGGTACTTAAAACTCCAACGCTACATTTTAAGGTATCCTTGTTAGCCAAAGCAAATGTTCAATTCATAGTGCAAGCATGCTCTGATTTTTTTTTTTTTCCTTAATACAAGAAACAAGTTCATGCACAACTAACAACAAACACTTCTACACTTCTTTATAACTGCATTCAATCTGAAACTAATCTTGCCTTCCCATGCCCCATCTTTAGCAGAACTCCCAAATTTCAAAGCTAGGTTTTTTTCCCCCCTTTGCATAAGAAAGCAACTGAAGCTTATCTGCCGAAGCTTACAGCAGTCACTTTGAAAATCAAAATGAACTACAGTTGCCTCTAAAATGGTATCTAAAATAAAAAGTTTGAGAAGAGCATAAACCTGCAAGCAATAATCCGGTCAACAGTTGTCCACTCAGGTCTAATTGCAACAAATTCATCCTCCGAGTTATTATTTGACGCAGACTGACGATGAAAATTGTTTACTTTAGTCCTTAGACGTGGATTTGTCTTGAAAGCTTTGAGAAATAACTTCTCTGGCACCCTGAGAAAAAATATACATAACAATAAATGGAAACTTTCAAATGAAAAAAAAAGAAGCATGAAAAATACAACATATTATGGTGACAGGATTTAATATAGCTAAACAATTATGTGAGGCATTACAATGAAACAGATTAGATACCAAATAAATACGGTTTCTCTGCAAAACAGCTATAGTCAGACGATAGAGCTAATTAACCACAAATTACCATGCACAGTGCAAATAAGATAGTCCCTTCCACTTTACAAGATACTGCTTTACAAAAATTTGTTTCGACCCGAGTTTTGAAGCATCATCATCAGCAGCCACAGTAGGACGCATTTCACAATCCAGTATCTTCTCAATATCATTAAGAGGGCTAACCTGCAAGCATAATCATTTAAATTCTCATGCACCAATCAAATCATCTGTAACTAGTTGAAAAGAAATGGGATTCCTCTAAGGAGTCATACACATTCTGGGCATCTCCAATTGCCAGGAGCCGGAGGTTTTAGAGGCGGAAGCAAGCACTTAGAATGGTACGCATAATTACATGTTTTGCAGCCCAAAAGATTCTCGCCTTCTCCACAGGCTTGACATGAATCTTCTTTCTATTTTGGGGGTGAAACAGCAAACATAAGCTCAAATACACACACACATATGCACATGTAGTATGAATAAGTCCGTACAATTTAGAATTTCTAAACTCAAAAGAAAAGATGTGAAGGCGAAAACTTCTCCAGGAAAAAACACCTTACAAAAAAGTGAGAAACATTTAAAATTATTCGTTTGAGATGTAAAAATTTTTTGACTTCATGAACACAATCCTATGTTTAATGAGTCCCATGAACGGATAAAAGCAGAAGCAGAAGTAGAAACAAACCGCATCGCTCCTAACTATCGTTTCGAACGTCTCCTGAGCAGCCCCACTCTTCCCAGGGAGAAGATCATCCTCATCCGAGTCATCGAGGTTGTAAATGGGCCTTCGATCCGATCTCACACGAAGCCTCTCAACCAAACTACTCATGTTCTACAAAATGACTGGGACAAAATGCGATCAAGTTATCATCCAATACAAGATTTAGAACAATCAAACTCTTGCTAAAAAATCTAAAATTATTGAAATTAATCATATTAATTAGGTTTTATCATAAGAAATCATATAATTAGGTCTCAGTTTGAATCTACAAAAAAACTTTTTTTTTTTTTAAGATTAATTATATGAATGCCCCTGATCTATGTACTTATTTTACTTTGTCCTGCAATTATAAAATTATTCATCTTGTTTCCTAGTTTACATCAAATCGTTCATTTTAGTCCTTTTATCTTATATATTAAACAAAATTACTAATATGAAAAATTAATAAATGTTTTAAAATATAACTCTGATTATAAAAATAAATATTAATTTTTAATTAAAAACAAATTAAAAATTTTCTCTCTCTACTGTAAATCTCCAACAAAAAATGTGCAGAAACTTCTCAGACAGAGAGAGAGAGAGAGAGGACACCGGAGCTACCATGGTTGTCACCGACCACGGGCCGCCGCGTGGAAAGGGACAGAATCGTCATTTTCCAGCGGTTCATCCGGGTCGACCCGCCGGTAACCGGATCCTCCTCTCTTCACACAATAAAATGCCGGAGATTTACAGCCTCAAAATATCATCACCGCCTCACCATACATACATATACATGTATATAGAAAAACACACACAAACACAGATGTAAGAGAGAAAGAGATGAATTTTTTTTATTTTGGGTATTCGTCCCTGAACCTTTTCCTTGGCGTTTTGGTAGAGAGAAAATTCATGGGTTCTGCTTGCGATCAGGGTGAAGCAAAGCAGAGGGGGCAGCCATTGTTGAAGAAAGAGAACGACCAAGCCCTAGTCCAACGCAAGCTGGCGGTGAGGGGGAGGTGCTGCAAGCCGGCGGTAGAGGCGAGCGTGAGCACGCGGCGTCGTTCTTGGCGTTGGCAGCCCGATTTGGCGACCTCGGGGAGGCGGCGGCTTGTGGGCTGGTGTGACGCAGCGGCGCGGCTGCGCGGAGTTGGGGCCAAGAGCGATGGACAGGAAGAAAAGGGAGAAAAAGAGAGAGAGAAAAGAAGAGGAGAGTGAGCTAGAAAGATAGAGAAAGAGAGACGGAGAGGAAATGAGAGAGCTGAGAGAGTTTGGGTCGGGGAGAAAAGAAGAGAACGCTAGAGAGAGAGACGAGGGGAGAGAGAGAGAGAGAATTTTTTAATTTGCTTTTTAATTAAAAATTAATATTTAAATTATTTATTTATAGTTCGTGGAGTCTATATTTTATTTAAATACAATATAATTTTTATTAAAATGAAAAAATTTTGTATTTAAATATAATATTTTTTAATAATGTTACGAAAATATTTATTATTTATTTATTTTTTAAAAATAATTATTTATTAGTTTTTCAAATTTTTTATTCACTTCATACTCTTTATTTTTCTAATTTTTTTTATCTACTTTTACAAATCACATTAATTTTTCAATTTTAAAATATAATTTAAATACTTTTTATCTAACCATATATATTTTATTCAAATACAAATCAAATGTAACACTCAAAAAATAAATTATATTTAAATGCAATTAAAACGCAATATATTTACTAAACGACCCATTAATCCAAGTGTAATGTCAAATTCTTTTTATTCAAATATACATTTATTCAAATACAAATCAAATACTTTTCAACTAAATGCAACACTTAAAAAATAAATTGTATTTAAATATAATTAAAACATAATATGTTTATCAAACGATCCATTAATTGAAGTGTAATGTCAAAAATTTTATTAAATTTAAAAATAGAAGTGAACATATGAGATAAAATAAGTAGTTTTATACAAATTAAGATACCCAAACAGTTTTATAATTATGGGACAGAATGAAATAGAATATATAATTTGAAGGTAATTTCTATAATTAATCCTAATTTTTAAGATGAACCTCAAATTTACTACAAAAATTTTCCGCTACAAAAATTGGCATTCTACCAAGTGGAACACACAAGAGGTTCCAAGGGAGAACGAAGAAAGGAGAAGGATAAAAAGAAAAGAAAAGAAAAAAACCTATTTGTGAGGTTTCATTTACAAAATATAGAAGTTTTGAGAAGTAAAACAAAATTTTTAAAAATAACCATGAGAGAATTCTTAGCAAAGCAGCGATTTTTCATGCAAAATCAAGATACCCATTTGCCAAAGCAACAAGAAGAATTCAATCAGTGAGATTGTTCATAAATGATTACAAGAAAAAAAGTTAGTTTTCATACGAAGGAACATAAAGAATCAAAATTCACCATTTCTAAGTTATCATTTAGAGAAGTTATATCTGTTAAAACGTTTTGTTTTCTTACGGGGTGAGACATGAGGAAGATGAAGAAATTTACCGGAGACTGCTAGATCTGGAGAATTCACGACAAAATCAAACTTAAAGTTTTGCCGGAAAATTAAAAATCCCTGAGCAGGCAAAAAGTGGGCGATTGCAACCAACCGGTGAGAGAGAGGAAAACCAAAAAAAAAAAAAAGATAATCGAGAGTGTATAATAATCTCACCAGGATAGTAAACCATTTAACAGACAAGAATTATTTTTAAAAAATCGATAATTATTTGTTCTAAATACATGCCGATTATGAAATGTAATAATTGTAAAACGAAGGATGTGATGATTTTTATTGGTAATGCACTTTGATTATTATTATTATTATTGTTGTTGTTGTTGTTTTTGTTGTTGTTGTTATTGTTAGGTCATGCAATTTTCCCAACTTTTTCTTTAGGTCTAATTTGGTTTACTGTATAATAGAATGAAATATTTCAAATATATATATTTCTTGTCTTATGCAAGCTATTTTTTTTAATAAATATAAATATGTGTGACTATTTACATTATGTGTAACTTAAAATTGTGTTTTTTAATTTAAGAAAATGAGAATATAAAAAATGTATATATCGATTGTTTGCAAAAAATAAATATGAACTTCCTGATTTGATCAAACTGATATTATCAATAAATCTAATTATGTATTCATGATCAATTATATAGTTGTTTATGACATAAAATATTATGATACATTGTAAATAATTAGGTTAAATTATTATGCATGCATATACCTCTTATGCATGTCGTACGTTAAATTTCACTTCCTAATAAACCAGAATGTTAAACGTCATCCAAATATTTGTTTTGTTTATGATAATTTATCTTTTCATTTCATTAAATAATTTGTACCTTTATTGAAGGAAGATTTGTATTGTGCATGTCTTATATTATTTCCATATATGAAAATCACTAGTGACGCGTGTTATCAAAAATAATTTATTACAGCTATAGTAATTGTGTTATCCATATTTAACTTTTGATTTAGCTAGTATAACACATGTGACAAAAAAAACTCGATGATAACACGCAAAATATAATTCGTCATCAAAATTCAATTTTAATATCTCACATTTTAATATATCTCATCGTCAATAAACTATTGATTTGATCAAACTAATGTTATCAACAAACTTGATTGTTAAGTTATATTGTTATACGTAATATAAAATATTATTATATGATTGTAAAAAAATTAGGTTAAATTAGTATGCATGCATATACCTTTTACTTATGTACGTCATATGTTAAATCAAAATCAAGAAGGAAACAACACTTTGAATAAAGAAGTTTCAAATTAAGGCCAATTAATAGAGAAATTTCTAACCTCAAAATTTCAAATTTGCTACAAAATATTATTCCTGCAAAAATTGGCATTATTCCAAGTGGAACACTCAGTGGTTAAGCTAACGATACATAAATGTGTTTTCGAAGGGACAACAAAGAAAGGAAAAAGATAAAGAGGAAAAAAATCGATTTATGGGATTTCATTTACAAAATTTAGAAGTTTTGAAGGACAAAACAAAATTTTTAAATATACGCATGAGAGAATCCTCAGCAGCGAAGCGATTTTTCATGGAAAAACAGGATACCTATTTGCCAAAGCGACGAGAAGGATTCAATAAGTGAGATTGTTCATAAACGATTACAAGGAAAAGTTTTCTTTCGAATGAAAATAAAGGAATCAAAATTCATCATTTTTTGAGTTACCGTTTGGAGAAGTTATGTTAGTTAAACATACTGTTTTCTTGTAGAGTGAGTTCCGAGGAAGATGAAGAAATTTACTTGAGATTGTCAGATCTAGAGAATTCACAGCAAAATCTAACTGAAAATTTTGTCAGAAAATTAAAAACCCTAAGCAGGCAAAAAGTGGGAGATTGTAACCAACCGGTGAGAGAGAGGAAAAAAAAAAAGACAACCGAGAATGTATAATAATCTCATCGCAATAGTAAACCATTCAACTAATACAATAATTATTTTATAAGGGCGTGAAAAAATCGATAATTGCTTGTTCTAAAATGTGGATTTCTGAAATGTAATAATTGTAAAATGATGGGTGTGATAATTTATATTAGTAATGCACTTTATTATTATTATTATTATTATTATTGTTAGATCATGCAATTTTCCCAACTGTTTTTTTAGGTCTGATTTGGTTGACTATTTAATGGAATGAGATATTCAAAATATATATATTTCTTGTCTTGTGCAAGCTATTTCTTTTAATAAATATAAATATGTGCGGCTATTTTACATTATGTGCAACTTGAAATTGGACTTTTATAATCTAAGAAAGTGAGAATATAAAAAATGTATACATCGATTGTCTGCGTAAAATAAATATGAACTGATTGATTTGATCAAACTGATGTTATCAGTAAAGTTGATTAAGTACTTATGATCAATTATATAGTTATTTGTTGCATAAAATATTATGATATGCTGTAAACAATTAGATTAAATTATTATGCATGCATATACCTCTTATGCATGTCGTACGTTATATTTCACTTCCTAGCAAATCGGATTGTTAAACGTTATTCAAATATTTGTTTTATTCACCATAATTTATCTTTTTACTTCGTTAAATAATTTGTACTTGTATTGAAGGAAGATTTGTATTGTGCATGTGTTATATTATTACTATAGTTGAAAATCACTAGCAATGCGTGTCATTTAAAATAACTTAGTATAGCTAATAGTAATTGTATTATCCATATTTAAGTTTTGATTTAGCTTGCATAACACATGGACATAAAAACTCAATGACAACATACAAAATATAATTTGTCATCAAATTTCAATTTTAATATCTCACATTTTAACATAGCTCATCATCAATAAACTATTGATATGATTAACCTAATGTTATGAACAAACTTGATTGCTCAGTTATATTGTTGTAAATAGCATAAAATATTACGATATGACTGTAAAAAAAATTAGGTTAAATTAGTACGCATACAAATACCTTTTATTTACACATTTTGTATGTTAAATTTCACTTCCTATTAAAAAAAAATCGTTAAAAGTCATCAAAATATTTGTTTTGTTAATGGCAATAATAATTTATCTTTTTACTTTATTAAATAATCTATACTTTAACTAAAACAAGATTTTTATTGTGCATATTTTATGTTATACCATATTTGAAAATCATTGACGACGTGTGTTATCTAAATAACTTAATGCAACTATAGTATATTTACATTTAAGTTTCGATTTAGCAGTAAAATATGTTGCCATAAAAACTCGATGATTTATAATATAATTCGTCATCAATATTTAATATCAATATCTTACCTTTTTTTTTATAGTTCATCGTCAAAATTGAATTTAGTAATGCGTTTGATGCTTTATTTTAACTTCATTTTAGCTTGAATCAAGCTATAAGGGGCATTTGAACACAATTCTAGCTTGATTTTATCGGTCGTTTGAGGGTTGATTTTGGAAATCAAATTTTACTTTTTTGGTACTTTTTTCCCACCTCACCTCTATTTTTTACTATTTATATATTTAAAACTCTATAATAAATTTTAAACTTTTAAAATCCATAACTTTACGTAAATAAGTTCAAATGAGATGATTTTTTGTAAAATTATACAGAATTTCGAGAGAAATAAAACAAGATGCATATTAATAATTTTTTTATGAATAAATTTTTTAAATTTTACATTTTTTCACTCTAAACGGTTTTCATCTCCAAATATATTTTTCAAAACTTATTTTTTTCCAACAAAAAAAATCTCCAAAACTCCCCCAAACAAGTCCTTAGTTTAGCTTAAACCAATCTATTTTTAAAACTTTTTTTACTATTTTAATACAATTTTCAATGTAAGTTATCTTTATTTTTACTATTTCAATATAATTTCTGATATAAAGCTAAATTAAAACATCAAATGTCCAACTTTAATTTAGATTTATTTTAACTCGAGGTAAACCAAAACTAAAACAGAGCATATAATTTTATACATCAACATATAAAAAAGGTTAAATTCAATCCAAAATCACTTAACAAGTAGTGCGTTATTGAATAACCTAGAAGTGGTAGCAAGACACTCCAATGTTTCGTCAAAGTCGTTTCGAAAAGTGTTTAAGGTTAATTCATACCATCATTGTCTTTCAGTGATTAGTTATTAAGGGAAATAAAAGTATTAATGAAATTTATGTAAGAACAACATGTTGATCTTCAAGTATACGTGAAACTTCTAAAGGCACATTCTACAAGTCCTGTGATATTAATTTGGCTCCCATTCTAAATATAAATTGATTGACAGAAAGATAAAGCTCCAACGTTAGTCAATTTTTTTCAAAAAATCTTTAAGGTTAACTCATACTGTCATTATCTTTTAGTGATTAGTTGTCAAAACAAATAAAACTA
The DNA here is from genome assembly GCA_035233585.1 of Antiaris toxicaria. NCBI lineage: Eukaryota > Viridiplantae > Streptophyta > Magnoliopsida > Rosales > Moraceae > Antiaris > Antiaris toxicaria. The sequence goes on along the minus strand of CP141160.1, from coordinate 23,668,294 downwards.
TGGATAAAATTTTTATAAGAATAACAAGATGATCTTCGAGGACATGAAACTACTAAAGGCACATTATAAATGTCTCGTGAGATCAATTGGGCTCTCATTCTAAATATAAATTGATTAATAGAGAGTGTGTGTGTGTGTGTGTGTGTTAATCTTTCTTAATAGTTCACTCAGTCGTACTTCAATGTTAGCTCCGTGACTAAGTTTTAATACATTCAAAAAATTGGATTGTTTGCCCATTAATACAATCCACGAGTTAGATTTAAAAGACTGATTATTAGGAGCATTAGGAAAATCAACTTTTATGTGCTAATTATTATTTCATTCTCAATAATAAGAGACTAATTATGTTTTTGGTTCTAATGAAAAATGGCAACATTTGTCTAAGTAAAAATTTTCTAAAAAGTGATGTCTAAAACATTCAAAATTAGTAGTGATTTTTTTTCCTTGCAATATTTTCAGTTTGATCATACATAGATAATCTGTTATATCTTCAAATAAATGTATAAGTAGATATCTCAACCCTGTAATGGCAATTAGTACTCTATTTTTTAGAATTATTCTTGTCAATATATATTTTTCTAAATAAATTTAAAAAAAAAAAAGGCGGTGCTTTTATAATAAATAAACAAATAAAATACATATGTAAGGGCCTTATTAGAAATATCCTGAAGTTGTAGTCTGGCTTGATATATTTGTATTTCTTTAATGGTATTTAAGAAAATTAATAAAGATTTATGGTTTTTTTTTTTGGTAAGTGAAGATTTATGGAATTAGCTGTTACGCATATGGCTTTTAGAGACATATTATATGTAAATTTGACTACAACTAGACATCAGTAATAAATGCTCAGAATCCAATTTTCAATTTTACAATCCTCAAATAATTAAGACAAAACTTAAAATTTGTAACATTTTATCTGGCTTTCCAAACTTTTCAGATTTTTTCCATTTCCTTTTCCTTTTCTCTCCTTTCTATGGATTTATTCAAATTTTCTTTCCATATAAGAATAATTTGACAAGAGTCCAATATCACATTTCTTAGTTCATTTTAAAAAAAGATCATGTTTTATTATTGAAAAGAGGGAGAGATTTATACACACTTAAATACAATGTATTTTTTTTCATGAAAACGCCGTAGTAGAGTCATTCTATATTATCATCTATGATTATGACTCTTTTTTAAACCATTTAAATATAGTTAAATGATTGAAATTACTATTCTATAATAATTATAATATATCTTAACTTGTAATATTAAAAAATTATAAAAAAATTTAAAGAAAAAAAAAAACCCAACATCCTACTACCTCTGCCACTTTCCATGGCAACTCTCTATTGACCTTCCACCATCATATTCCCAGGCACCCTAACCCCCCTCCCATCGACCTTCCACCAATCTTACCACCATCATTATTGCCTTAGAAGTCCTCGATAATCATCGTTGTCCATGGTTTCACCAATGACTTCAGCTAATTCATTGTGTTCACCTCCATCTTCGACGAGGTTGGGTTCACCATTTGTTCCATCAATGATGCCACTTCAACATTGGAGAAGAAGGTTGTGAGTTTCGCAAAAATGATCAACAAGCAAGATTTAGTGATATGTGAGGAGATTCATCAAGATCTCCGATCACAATCTGTGAAGTGTTGTTGTCATCGAGAAGGATCGCTATCTCAAGTCAGTGCTTAGATCGTCGAGATCTACGATGTGCAAGGAGATTTGTTGAGATCTCCAACCATGATCTATAGAGAGCCATTGTCATTAAGGGGGAGGACAATTGCAAGTCTATGCTTAGTTTCCTTTATCGAAGATGGACGCCATCACGAGTCTAGCTCCCTCCACCATTGATACCATAGAAAGGAGGGGAAAGGGCTGGCGAGCTTTACCACCGCATAACCTCCAATTCTTGATTAGTCCTCTTCAACTCCATGAACAGTGAGCTACGTAAGTGGGGAGATCATTATCTTTGCGAGCTTTTTTCAAGTTTTTTTTTATTTCTTAATAAAAAATTCTATAATTATGAAAAATTATATTAGGATTATTTTTAACATTATTTTTTAATAGAATTATTACTAGGTTTATTTATTTTCTATATTAATTATGGTAAATTTAGTATTTTATTTAAGGTAATTTAGTCTTTTATTATTTATACAAAAGTCTATATAAACCTTCTTTTAATGTATTTTCATAAAAACAATCATCACAATGTGAAATCCTAACCCCTTGTTTCGTTCTTTTTTTTTTTTTTCTCCTCTTCTCTTTTGTCTATTTTTGCATTAAGTATTTCTTGCATTATATCAAAGCTACAATCTTACGGATTTTGATTTTGTTGAAAAACATTTGTTTGCAGTCACAATTTTTGCAATCATCCGTATAGTTTGTATAATCAATCGTATAGCCTACATAAGTGTCAATACAATTTCATCCACTAGTTCATACAATCACCCATATAGTTTCATACATCATCCATGGGGTTTTTGTAAACATTTTTGTATAATTGTTTACATAATCATCTTTGTCTATACAGTTGTTTCCTTTTTTTCTGCTTCACTTTCACTTCCGTTTGCTCACTTTTGCACGTCTCATTTGGATTCTAGTTTGATTCTAGCTGTGACGTTCTTTTTTTGACATAGATTCTTTGCAAATATTGCAATTCGATTGTTAATCAGATTTGAGTTCGTGCTAGGCGATTGAAGAATTAGTCAATTATTATTCAAATGAATTGGAGGCAGTCAATTGATCTTGAAATTATTAAGCATCTCTTTTTTGTTTAAAGGAATTAGAGGCAGTAAATTGCCAAAGTAAAGGGCTACTTTTGTGATAGAAATTGAATATTAGTCAGAGATATATTGGCTTGACAAAAAAGAAAAGAAAAGAAAAACAAAGAGTTGCTCCTGCTACTATTGTTTTCATTTTGACTCTGATTTGTTTCACATATGGTTATTTGTTGGCTTTTTTTCTTGCAATGGTTGGTGGAAAAGATTATTTGCTTCAATTGAATAGGAAGCAATGATCACATTGGAATAATGTGATAAAGAATTTTCTCTTTTAGATTTATGTATTGGCTTTGATTTTGTTTTTGGTTTTGATTTTTGAGTTGGGTATGGTTTTTGCTTTGGTTTTGGTATTGATATTGGTATTGATATTGATATTAGTTTTGATATTGGTATTGGTATTGGTATTAACATTGGTGTTTACATTGGCACGGGTTGACATTGGTATCCATATTGGCGTTGGCATTAGCATTGGCATTGGCATTGGCATTGGCTTTTTGATGGTCATATCACATTCTCTTTTGATTGGTCCTTATTAGCATTTACATTAGTGAAGAAATTGACAAACTCTCGGTACTTATTACAACTGCATCGTAAATTTGAGATAAGGTGTGAAGAATTATTTTAGAATTATTTTTAAAATTATGTTTTTAATGGAATTATTGTTAGGTTTATTTGATTTCTTTATTAATAAAGATAAATTTGATTTTTTTATTATAATGTAGTTTAATCTTTTATCATTTGTACAAAAGTCTATAAAAATCTTTTTTTAATGTGTTTTCATCAAATCAATCATCACAATGGGAAAGGTTAGCCCTCATTTCATTTTTTTCTTTTCTCTTTCTTTTTTCTCTATTTTTACATTATGTATTTTTTATAACTAATATATATTATAATTATTATAGGATTATAATATTTCAATTGTTCGATTAAATTTATACTGTCTCATAATGAATCTTGCTGATAGATAATATAAAAGAGTTTTTACCGCAATCTTTCTGTTTTTTTGAGGAAAAAAAATGTATTTTTAGTATTTATTAATTGTAGAAATATTAATACAAAAAAGAAATGTAAAATTTACAGGGATAAGGGATAAATTTACTGTAAGGGCGAATCAAAAAGGTTTTGGGTTGCTGGGCTCCGGCCTCATGTGACGGCGACTTGCCAAAAATGCCCAATCCTTTCTTTTTTTTTTTTTTTTGAAAGTGATTTGTGTTATTTATTTTGTTTTTTTTAAGGGAAAATTTTTATTCAACTCAAATTAAAAAGATGCAGATATAACCATAAATAAAAATGATCTCATAATATATAAAACATAATATTCTATTAAGGCCGATTTTACTAATAAATTCTATCGAAACTCAAAGAAAAAAATGTATATCCGAGGTCCCATAAAGGGAAAATATCTTGACACATTAAAATTAAATAGATATAAGGCTCTTTTTAAAAAAATTTTTATAAATGATGGAAGCCTCCGATTGATCTAGAGCTAAGAGCATGTAGCACTAGAGCCACCACCTACTTTGCATAGAATCAAATTTAGCAAGAATCAAAAAAAAAAATGGCCAAATTATTAATTTGGCAGGTAATAAGTAAACCAGGAAGATCAAAAGACCACCTTTGTTATTAAAAACTTAATACAACGAAGACACATTAAAAAATAAATCATATCCAACAAAGATATTGTCCTTATTAATCTTAAGAATTTGTTATATGACAGATTATAAAAAACAATGTTGTAATACAAGCTAATCATGATAAAAACACCACAGGCTCAAGATCGCTAGATGATAATAGATTGATCTACCTACTATCATCACAGTTTTGATAGAGAAATCAAGTAATTTTAATACTCAATGTCAGTTATTACATTTAGTTTTTGAAATAATTATTCATTTTGTTTTTTTTTATAAAACTTTTGGTGCTAACATAAAGTTTCAGAAGATGCCTGTCACCAAAATTATTTATTTATTATTTTGTTTCTCTCAAGGGATAAGGTATTTGATTTATTTACCAAGGTAGTTGTATATAAGGTGAGTCAACAATGACGATGGAAATTTTGTATTGAACTATCAATTGAAAGGGTATGTAATTTTATAGTTACAACACAGACTAACGATTATCTTTTTTATCATAAATATGTGAATATAAATATATATATATCTACAAAAAGTGGAAAAAAAAATCCACCACTGCTAGTACTCTCCAAGAAGGTCAAATTTTATACATGTCACTAGATAAGAACAGCAATAAATAAATAAATAAAATAGAGACAATTATAAGTGCAGTTATTGTCGATTTTTTTATTTTTATTTTTATATTTGCGAGATGCTGTTATTGTCATTTAAACAAAAATAAAATAAATAAATAAATACACTGCAATCCCAAAACCAAATGCATTTATAATTAAAATAAATAAATAAACGTCAATATTTCCCCTCACCCCATCACAAATTATATAACTAAAAAATAAAAACAAAAGCAGACGTCAAATATGTATTTAGAATAACTTCAAGCAAAAATAAAAAACCACCCAACGTTATTTAGCTCCTGTTTATTTACAGTATTACATCCGCATTACATTTAAATATAATATAATTTTTATCAAAATACAATTACATCAGATTTTAAATCCAATACAATCACTATTTATTATTTCACTTTTTCTAATATCTTTTACTGACCACATCATATATTCTTTTCCTCTCTCCTTTTTTTCTCTCTACTTTTACCCATCACATAACATATTCATTATTAAAATACAATTAAAATACTTTTCATCTAAACACACATTGCATTCAAATATAATACAAATACTTTTTCTCCAAATACAAATTATATTCAATGCATTGCATTTGAATGCAATGCAAATATAATGCGTTTACCAAACAAAGCCTTAAATATTACAATCCTTTTAATTCCTATCAATAAAATATAACAACTTTCAAAATCAGGATTAAAAAATGGGGAATAAAGTTAATACCTCTAACACTTTCTCTTTAACCAATCAAGCAAGATTACATCCTATAATTAACATTCCTGCATGCATTTCTACCAAGTGATGCGTTACAATGAACAAAATGCTTAGGGGTCGACCGCATCTATGAGTCCATATTGTGGAAACCACCTTTGTTTAGACGGTGCTCCTAAGCTTGTTCTTAGGAAAAGAATAAAAAGAGAGAAGTCGAAAAACCATGTACAAAGGACCTATCAAAGACCATAAACAAGACTAGAACAGAAAACCAAAGCTTGGCGAATACAATCTGCCTCAGTGCCCGTGGAAAAACTGGCCCGAGACACAACCTCTGAACGTGACTGCCTTAGTTCCTCTAACTTGGCTCTTAACTCCTCCATTCTGGCCCTTGCTTCCTCAAACTCTTTCTCTGCATGCACTATCTCGGAATCAAGGGCGGTAAGCTTGTCAAAGTAAATATGTCTCCCAAACAACGCGGAGACAAGTTTCCTTATGTGCTCGAGTAAAAACTCGACGCCAAAACCAACTGCTATCGCCTCCCTCACCACGTCCCTCATGGCTAACAACATGTCCTCTGACAACTCGCAGAGAGGAATTTGAACAAGGCCGAAGAACACCAAGCTCAATCGAGAGAACATGATGTCCCTAACGGGTTTTGAAGCCCAGCAGTCTGTGACAAAGTCTCCGTGCTTTTGGATGGCTTCATTCATGCATTGAAATGATTCCTCTGGAATGGCAATGCCATTGAGGATCTTTGTTCGCCCGTTGAGTTCGAGGAACTCTTCTATCGAATGGGGTGCCACCGCGTTGCCATAAAAGTCTCCCAAAAACTGGTTCAACTTGCTGTGCCAGCAAATCTTCACAGGGACGGTCTCCAGAGTTGTTACCATGGCAGTTTCTGAGGCAAGCGTAACCTCACTCTCAAAACGTTTGGCGCTGTTGATATCACCTTCATCATCACCAGAAAGAAGTTCCCTAGGTTTTTTAGCCACAGGCAAAGGAGTTTTGAATGGCAAAACTTGACTTTGATCGATCACAACATCATCCACTCGGGAGACCATAGATGCAACATCGTTGATTGGAACATTGGTTAAACGTATGTTTGTGTCCTGCAAAACCGGTTAAGTGTGAGAACTATCATCTAACACATAGCGTTGGATACGAGAAATTCACGTTTATTACTTTGCTGTCTGTTTAGTGATGCATTTATAACGGGACATTTGGTTCATGATGATGTAATTTCAAGCACAAAAGAGTCAATTGGCAACACTGTTAATTAGACAGGTACTGGCTTGTCAACCGAAATTTTTATTGCTGGTGAATATTTGAGTTACTAGTTTCAGTTTAAACGAGGAGTATGCATACCTGTTGGATGTCTTTCAATGATTTATTTTCAATTTCAAGATCTTCATTCTCATCGCCTTGGGAAGTAGGAGGGCTGCCCTTCTGATCTCTAGATCCATTTGTTCTCTTTTCAGATTCTAACCCATCATCATTGTCATTGTCATCGTCTTCAAATTTTAGTTTCTTATCTTCTTCCTTCAACCCCGGATCACTATCATCCTCCTCACGTTGCAACTCTTCTGAAACATTACGTTCTTCTAACCCACCTAAAGCATCGTCCCTCACTTTAGTTTTGGCTCCATTTACGAAAACTTCTTCATCTGTCCCTGTGACTTCAGAGGGTAGTCTCTTCTCTTTGATTCTTGTACTCCTACGCTTGGGAGTTTTGGCTATTGGCTTGAGAAGGGCTCTCTTCTTAACTGGAATGCTGCAGAGAGTTTGCTGATCCGAGAAAGGCTCGTTATCTTCTATTGGAGAGTGTTTTGACAATGGCTCAGCCAAAGGACTCTCTTCGGCATCTACTTCCTCCTTCCCATGCTTTGAAATTGCAACAATCTCTCGATGTGTCCCGTCGATTATTGTAAAAGGCATGCCTATTTTAGAGCAGAATGAAAGTACCTCTCTAGTATCCAACTTCAATCTTTTGGGCACCAACTTTGGGGGAAGGGCCCTGCAAATGGATGTCGGGCTCTCAATGAATTGGGTAAACTCATTAATCATTTTCTTCCAATATGCCACAAATTTTGGAGTGTAAAGTCCTTCACGTTCACTGCCAGCCATTTGAATCTTCAAAGACTTGATTGAAGGAAGGCTCTTCAATGACGAAGAAATGAAACGAGGCAGACCAAATGATGAGGAATCATACAAATCACCCTCCAAGAATTTGTATGATTTAGGCACCCCCTGATCTATTCCAAACTGCCTTAATACTCTATGGGGCCAGTAGTTGACACCAATCACATCCTTACCAATCCATGCTGGTAAAAGACCAGGCCGAATGCTGACAACATATTCCAAGTTCCACCAAGTGCCATTATCAGAATCAAATATTGGGATTTCAACTATATCTGAAGCGGAGGAAGTTTCATTATGGTAAAGGCTTGAAGAAAATGCGGTGGCTAGCCCAACATAAGGCCGAAATATAAAATTATCTATGTCATCTAGAAATAACCAAATGGACGGTTGTGTTTGCTTCATGTGAAACCACCTGCTCCATAAAGGCAATTCTGAATTCATACCCAATTCATAAGCAACAGATTTACTAGAAGCTGGTTGGCCTGCGTATTTCCTTATCCGTTCCCACAAAAACACTTGTAGAAAGTTGATGGCTAGCTCAGAATCTATCACATATCTCCCAGCTCCAAGAACTTCATCTTCCACGATCATATCAAGATGTTTGTAAAAAGTGCCTAGAAAGACGGGAGCCAGCGGGAAGCGCACACCCTGAGCTATTTTTATTGCCAAGCGAAACATACGACGTTGGATGACATCTCCTGATAGCTCAGGGAATACAAATTTGCTTAACCAAAGACATATCAAGGCCTCCAAGCGACAACCTTTTTCATATCCCCCGCCAGGGTGAAAACTTTCCTTTTCCATTGTTCCCCAATAATAACGAATCCAACATGCAAAGCTAGGACGAGATGACTGTCGTTCGTTAACCTGCCTGCAAAGGGACATACCTTCTACAAGTAGAGACTCAACCTTAACCTCCTGTTCTGATAGTTCAATAGAAAATGGCGACGCATCCCCCATAATGGGCAGCCTTAAAAGCATATAAACGTCTTTTAGCGTGGGAGTAAACTCACCCCATGCGCATAAAAATGTATGAGTAGTCTTATTCCACCTCCGAACCACATGTCTTAAGCCGCGAATATCTCTAAATATTCCAATTTGTGTGGAAGATACCAATGCTGAAAGGACTCCAGCACGATCTAATCGGTCTTTTACCCCTTGATTTTCCAATTCACTGTGAACCCATCTTCTCCACTCCGATGAAGACCGAGCTGGACAACGGAATAGTAAAGGAGTAACTGTGTAATCCATTCTCATGATTCGAAACTTGGATGTATCTTCTGGAGGGATGGCAAATGCTTCGTCGAGTGTATCTGGCTCTACAAAAGTGTGGGCTATACTGCTAACAGTTTCAAGCTTGAGTTTAATGGCTCTTGAGAAAAAGAAATCTTGTTTGACATACCGATGATCAAGTAATTTTCGTGTTGGGGCATCCGAAAATGTCGACGCCTGACTCTTAAATACTTGGTCTTTTGATCCCGGCCCCTGATTTTCAGTTGGCACTATGACCTTAGATGGTTTCTTTTTCTTAGATGATTCCTTCTTAACAGATGAGTGGAACCTTTTTCTGGATGGAGGAGCCATTTGATTTAACTCACCTACCAAAATAAGGTTAACAGAAACATCAAAGAAAGAAAGAAAGATTTAACTAGAATGCAAAGTTCTTAAATAGTAGGCAATAAATTAAAACAAAGAATCAGATCAATGTATCTTCCTAATTACAAAGTTACAGTGAAACGCCTTGGGCAATCATAAATATTTCAACAAGAAATCTATCATTTATGCTAGTTACCTAAACCCCAAATTTATCGTGTTCTCCAAGTTCATATCTCAACGTCAATTAAGAATCATTTGAGTTGATCCATCAATTTGTTTTTTTTTTTTTTTCATCTTTTTTGGACTCATGGAACTGGCATAAACTCCAAAATACTAGCAAAAAAAAAAAAAAGTGGTTGAATGGTGACAATTTAGCAAGTTCCGTGTTTCTTTACATCATTTTACTGATACAAACTCAAGAAAAGTTGTTTGGTCGATCAGTAAGTTAGTGGCTTTTTCGACAAGAACACAGCTTTACTATTTACGCAACTGCCCTTTTACCAACCTGTTCGTTGACTAAACTTTGTTCCAGAATCTCGTTTCACCATTATTGTTCGCACAGGTCTCAATCCTCAAGAAAATATCTGCACACCATGGAAACCAACAAGAGAAAGAAAAAATCAATAAGAAAAGAGAAAAGAAAAAAATAAAGGAAAAAAAAATATTTCAGGCAAACCAAAATCCAGCAATCTCAAGATCGCGGGATCCCCATCCAGCGGTTCAAAGACCACCGGCATCGGAAGCCAGAGCGCCAAAATATATATATATATATCAAATTCGGCACAAAATCCAGAGTCTCGCCTCATCAGAGCTGAAATCACATTTGCCGTTTTGGGGCAGAAAGCGATTTTCCTTTGTGGAGAAAGGGACAGCAGGCGACTTTAGACGGCGTCGTTTAGGGCACGGCGGAGGCTGTTTTACATTCCTCTCTCTCTCTTCCCATCTTTGCAGCGACGAGGTAGAACTAGACAGGAGTCGTTGAGACTGAAAAAGATTAACAAAAAATGTGTTTGTTATTTTGTGATTAATTTTCAATTGCCCTCACTATGGGAATCTAGTATTTAATAAAAAAGCTGCCGACTTTTACCGGCAATAAAACAGTGCCTTGGTGGGAATTGGATACCTGGATAGCTTTTAGTATACTCAAAAAAAAATCCATTAAAAAGGGCCAAATGCCTATTGTTAATTTGTACAATTACTCTCATGTAGATTTTTTTTTTTTTTTAAACTTTGCTCTCGTAGTAATTACTATTCAAAGGACCAAATTTATTCATTTTTAATTATATTCAAAGATAAGGAATTTAAACTTTTAATTTTATGAAATCAAATATTAAATTGTCACTATATTATGTCTATAACAAGTTCAAGTTCTGGTAAAAAAAAAAAAAAATTTTTTTTTTTTTTGGAAATGTAATTATTTGCCAGCCAATATGTGGCTCAGACAGCTTCAGTAAAATAACATGAATGGTTGGCTAACAACGTCTCCAAGTTCGAACATATTGTTTAAGACCAATTTAACCAGTCCATAGTAAGATGTTGGCGAGGGTCAAGGTCATAAAACCAAATTAGTTGTTTTGAAAGTTGAAAGTTGATAGTTGGCAGCCGCAATCTCAAGACTGCTGGATAGGGTAAGCATGCATCACCGGCGGTGCTAGGGCTGCCGATTGGATCAGCAATTCAGCATAACGGCAAAATTCTACACCACAACAAGTTCTTAGAAGTTAATAGTTATAAATTAAAAAAGAAAAAAGAAAAATAACGAAGGAAGAAAGAGAGAGCTTAAATGCAAGCAGTCAAAACTTTCAAAAAGGTCAAAACCATAAGTTACAGACAGTCGAAAATATGCCCCTCAAAATAAATTAACAAGTAAATAAACAAAGAAGTTTGAACCATACAGTATACACCAAGACCAAAAATCAGGAAATCCACTTCCTCAAAAAGTAAAATGGGGGAGAAGACTTCCATCGCGATTTTCTTTTCAGACGTGAATATCAAAAATATGTGAGAAACTCCCATCAATTCACTCAAATGCAATATCTATAAACCGAAGGGTTACTAGCCCATTTCCTCAGTGATAGCAGAAACTCATCACAACAGAAGCAATCTTATAGAATATAGATGGTAAACCAAGAGTTTATTTTGAATGTTTTGTAGCTAAAAATTACAGAGAGCGCAAATTGTGAAACATCACTAAACTGTGGGTAGCAATATAAATTTACAGGACCACCTAAAGCAGCTCGTTTTCATTATCATGAAAGGTACTGTAACAAAAACAAAGGAAAATGTTCCTAAGCTAACGCGTATGGCAGGGTGTCTCTGCTTTGCTTTCAATGATATGTAATACAGAAAAATGACATAATTTGTCAAAGTATACAAACTGCATGTCTGTATGAGAGGTGAGTACACTTCAAAATGAATGGGCGGAGTCGAATGTTAAGATCATCGACAAAATCCTCCTTGTACCGCCAAAATGAAAGGCTTTCAAGCAAGTTAAGCCCGGGACTGTTTTCCCATCTCAAACGGCAAAAGCTTCCAAAACCGCAAAGGATTGGGTTTATATCATTAACCATATCTATTTGTTCAAAGGTTCTAGCTGAAGTTCCATTCTTCTAGATGACTGTGCCTCTTTATCTGAAAGTGTCCCTGTTGGGCTCAACAGATCTAGAGAATCATCTTCATCTTGGTTGCCAAGCACCCAATTGCCTCTTCCGCAAATTTTCTCCCTCCTCTTTTGATTTTCACGATACTCGAGATAAACAACCAACAATGATCCAATCAAGAACCAAAATATCAGGGCTAAATTAAGTCCATGAACATTTTCTCCATATCTATTACCTAAATGCTTCATTCCGGTGAAAAGTGAAGCAATACCTGCAACAATAGCAACTCTTCCTACAATCACGTGCAAATACTCCCAAATGCGCCTTCTTGAGGATACCTCTTCTCCATTAGCTGGTTTTTTAGGCCTTAATGAAGCATTCACCGGTTGTGCACAAGCCAACAGTGTTGCTAGCATTCCAAACTTCACGTGTAATAAGCCAAAATGGAAACCTCGAAGCTCAGCCACGGCAAAGAGAACAGCAAGCAGGATGATTGACAAACCTGAGTACTGCAAGTAAACATGAATCTGGTACCAACCATCGCCCTTCACATGTTTTAAGTATCTAGCTGCCAGTATCCCACCGGGAAGCAAGATACCCCAAGCTAGAAACATCATAAATCCATGCACAGCTAATACAGGTCGCAAATCCTGCTCTGCCTCTGCAGAACCACGCATTAGCAGAACTCTTACGGGTCTACTGCTCATAACAGAATGCATATTTCTCTCAGCTAAGGTTCCATTTGTCCACCCAGAACCCATGGCCCAAATAATCCTAAGAGGAGTAGTAGGATCAATAATGTTTTTACATACTGGATCATTACTCCGACCACATGACGGCTTCAAAGGCCGTGTGAACTCGAAAGTAATGATGCCATTTTCAGACTTGCACCGGACATTTGTAAGACTCTCATTCGTTGGATGCACATTAGAGGCATCAGTCCCATCAATCCAATAGGTACCTACATGCCCTTTGCCACTACCATCAATCCAGCCCACATAAGCATAGCTATTTATCATTCCACTACCAAATCCAATAGCCAGATACCCACTCTTCTTCTCTGCACGAGCAGCAATAGATATTGAATCTTCATACAATGTCCAGAAGAAGGTAACTTGCTGATCATCCAGAAAAACACTGTTGTTATACATATCTGGCAGGCCACCATCAACCACCTGCACTATCCAACCCATTTTCTGCTGAAACACTGACTGATAATAAACTTCATTGGGAGTATTCCTGTCTGGGGCCCAAGTCAATTCGAATGGACTGGCTTGAACTCCTTCAGCTGCTGGGCCTCCTGCATAAATAGTCTCAGTCGCATTCCTTATGGTCGCATTTCCACCAAGCGGATCAGAAGTAATGTAGAGCGCCATACCATGCCCCGCTTGTATCAAAAACTTCACAGGCACCCCTCTTTCAACCCTCAGCACTGGAGCCTCTTTCTTGTTAATGTACAAAACCTTCGAAGGGTTCGGAGGATTTGGGTAATGCAACACCGGACCAGCCGTAACCACAAGAGCAGCATTTGCATCTGCAATAATGAGATCCTGATCCTCCTTTTCCTCTGCATCCAAAGGACCTAAACAATCATCCACATGCTCAGATACATTCAACACCAAATTCCCAAAACTAACACGTGGCGACAGACCATGGTTTTGAGGAAGATAGTAGGGCCGAATAGTATCAGGAGGCCTAATCTTCCCAACGGCCCAAATGACAGACATATTCTGAGTATGGTTCACAGGTAAATCATACTTCTCATCAGCCGATTTCAACGGTCTCTGATAACGAATGAACGAAACTCCATCCCTCCTATGCCCATAAACCAACTTCGTATCGTTCACGGCAGCAACAGAATCCGGGCCTTCATAAAGCCTATCGGGACAAACCCCGCGAGCAGAACTATCCTTGTTGACAACGCAATCGATGTAGTCCGTGATGAAGAAGTCATCCACAAACGGCAATCCGTCTTCCCTGAAACCCGTGACGGCAACATCAGCTCCGATCATCAAACTAGATGGCGTTTTCGGGTTCGCCCAGCCGAACGCCATGTAATTTATCGTTGCAGTGGCGGCCTCCAATCCAATGTCAATCAAATTCTCATCAGCGTTCAATGTCCACCTAACCCTATATTTCTCCGACAAAACTTTGCAGTTCTCAAACATGGTCAGCTCCGAGTGACCCCGATCCATTCCCGTCCCGGAAACTCCGTCTATCGACGGCGGAGGAGCCAAACCCGAACCTTCCGTTGACTCATTACTCGCATTCGTCAACAAGACGTGCCCGAAGTTCGACGCCGTGGGGCGGTCCCAGACGGCGAGGACTTGAATCCCATTCCAGGTGACATTCTTCCTCAAACGCACAAGAAATGTCGAGTTCTTGTGCGTCTCGTTCAGCTTCTGATCGGAGACGACGAACCCGCCGGTGAGGTTCTCGAAATCGGGGGCGATCGCGCCCCACCAGAGCACCTCCGACCCGGAAAGCATGTCGAAATTGGAAACCCTAAATGAGCAATCGTCGATTACCTTCAAGGAGCCCCTGAGTTGGTGCTGAATCATCTTGAATTCCGATTCGAATCCAACAAGGGGACTGGTTTTGGGGCAATCCGGACCCGGATCCCCATAGCAGAGGACGAGGAAGCCAAGAAAAACCCCTAACAAAATGGGATCGCGTGGCATCAGGATCGGAGATCCAGATCCGGTGGGATCGTCTCTGTTTGGCTCCGATTGCGAAGGGAAACTAACGCCGAATTTGAAATAGAGAAAGTGAAAATACGAAAAAAGTTACCTGGCGGAGATCGGAGGGAAAAACCAGTCACCCGCGATGGAGAAGAGAGAAAGTGGGATTGGGAATTTGGCGGAGTAGAAATTGTGGTTGCCGTGTATAGAGGGAAAAGAGGACAGGGAAGAGTAGTGCATCAGGCAGTCAAATATTTACTCATTGGACGGTGGTGTATTTTCCCATTTTGATGCATTTTCTGGGAAAATCAGTTTGTTTGCGTAGTGACTGCACGTCTCAAGATTTTTCCCTTTGTGAGTTTTTTTTTTTTAATGGTAATGCACTTTTAGCAAATAATAATAATAATAATAACAATATTTGATTTATGATTTTACTTAAGAATTTGTTTTGTAAACACATAAATTAAATAATGGTATGTATTTTTTGTGAGAATAAATTAAAAAATATGATGCTTTTTTTTTCTTATTTTTATAAATAACTTCTTAATTATATAATTTCATTCAAATTGAACTCCAATTTTTATTCAAATTAACCATCGTGACTCTCAATATATATAAGTTCATTTAAAGTAATCATTTTTGTTTACTTTGTTTGATTTTTAAATAGAAAATCAAAATTAATAATTCAAAATTAAATTTTATAAGGGTATATTAGTAATTATATTTATAAAGCCATATATTCTCCTCCTTATTTATGCTTTTATTTAAATATATTGTCTATTTTTAAAAATAAAAAATGTTTATTTTGAAAACTAAAAATTTGTTTGAATTTGTTTTATAAGTGAAAAATTATTTAGATAAATAAAAAATTTTCATTTTTTAAAGAGATTTTTTTTTAATTTTTAAAAAATGAAAAAATTTTTATGTCCAGGTACAAAATTTTATGAAAGTTCATATTTTAAAAATGAATTTTTTTTTTATTTTTTCAAAATGGATATATCAAACGAATAAAGCATGACTCTTTATCTTTTTATAGCGAAGAAAACAAAAGGAATAAAAAATAAAAAATAGAAAAAAGTGAAAATTTTCTAGGGTTTTGGAACCAATTTCATACCCAGAAATCCAATTGTTAAGGCAAAAAAAATTATAATCTTTAGACACACACATCAGCCAAAGATAAACAATAAACAACCTATATCTGCAAGTACATAAATTCATGATGTACCTAAGAGGTCCAAATGGAACAAATCAATGCAAGTAAATTTCAGTTTCATAAACGCATATTTTTCATTACAGAAAACCTTAAATCCTTTTGGTTGGTTTGGTCTCTATTAGCCTTCAATCATCAATACAATAAGCATGTCCTCTAATCAAATCAGCTAAACATACAAGCAATCATTCACCAAGAAACGCCTCGTACATCTTCTTAAAAAAATAATAATAAAGAGATTAGTTTAAAACTTAAAACATGAAAAGTTTTGAATAATGAAAGGAAGAAAAAAGAGGGACAACTATAGCCAAAGCTAGTGAAGGAAAGGGCATCGAATGTGTTGTGACAACTTGGCTCCTGTGCGAAATCCTGTGCATAAGAAGAATGTCACTAAGAGATTTGGCTAGGTCTTGTTGGCGGACCAGCTCTACGACAGAGAAGGAGCTTTTCGATGGAGTTCGAGATGACCGAATAAACACGATCTAGATAAAAAAAATGGAGATATGAGAACAAAGAGCAAGTAAAATGGAAGAGAGCAAGAAGAGAGAGAGATCAGGAAGGAGAGAGAAACAAAGTAGAGTGAGAGAGTAGAGGGCAAAAGAGTGATTGAACTCGTCAATTATGTTCCATCCGCAAATTTTGTTAAACTTGGACACAAATATAAACGAAAGGGTCACTTTGAATAAAAATATATATTTCAAACACAATGATAAGTTTTAAAAAAATATATACACCAATTTAAATAAAAATTTATAATTTAAAGGTTATTTAGGGGGCGTTTGGTATACGTTTTTAAACTACATTACATTTAAATATAATGTAATTTTCCTCCAAATACAAAAGCATTTCATTCAAATACTAATCACATCATATTTAAAATCTAATACAATTACTATTCATTATTTCACTTTTTCTATTACTTTTATTAATTACATCATATATTCTCTTTCTCTTTCTTTTTTTCCTCTCTACTTTTACTCATCACATCACATATTTATTATTAAATATAATTCAAATACTTTTCACTCAAATACATATTGCATTCAATTGCAATGCTAATATTTTTTCTCTAAATACAAATTATATTCAAACGTAAAATAAATATAATGCGTTATTATAAAAATAATACTTTTTTTTATTAGAATGTGATAGGCCTTTTTTTTGTTTTTTTAATCTGGAGCGGCGGGTTTGGAGTGTGTTAAAAGACGTTATTTGTCTTTGAAACGTAGATACTTTACTTGAAAATTTCATTACAAGTTCAACGTCCAATCAATTTCTCTGTTATTAGAACGTGCAGGCAATAATGCTCAACCTTTTCCAAAGAGGCAACATGTAGATTATTTTCTTGTTAAAAAAAAAACATGTAAGATTATTTTGGTTATGGACTTTTTCTTTCTTTTTTTTTTTTTTTTTTGGTATAAAACCCATTTTGTGCGTTGGGTGATATATGGGAGAGTGTCCTTGTGAATAGAGAAAGAATTTATTTTAAGCACTTATTTGAAGAGTTAGTGGGCGTTTGGGAAAGAATTACATTTTAATTTTACTTCAATATAATACAATTTTACACCAAACATAAATATTGCAATAGTGCTACGAAAACAATTACTATTTAAAACATTTTTAAAACAATCACATCAACTTTTCAACTCTATTATTTATCTCTACTTTTACCAATTACATCAACTTTTCAACTCTAAAATACTTTTCATCCAAACACACATTTCATTTAAATACAAAACAAATACTTTTCAACAAAATATAACATTCAAAAAATAAATTTCATTCAAATACAATCAAAATACAATGCGTTTACCAAACGCCCCTAAGTTAGTTTGGATTTGAATTGAAATGAATATTTAATAAAGTGTTTGAATTATTGAAATTAAAAATGTAAATACTTGAAATATATTTAGAAAAATATATTAATATGGAGTTTGTTTCATTTATTTTAAAATTATATATGATAAAAAAATCACATTTGTACTTGTATAAATAAAGTTATGAATTCTTAAAATTTGAATTATAAAATTGTAATAATATCTATACATAGTAAAAATAAGATTAACCTTATAGGAAAAGACAAAAATGGATTTAATTTTTTAGATTTGGATTGGTATCCCAAACAAGGGCATCTCCTATTAGGGGTAGAAAAATCTCATGTATAACTATAAAAGAAATTATATTTAGACAAGTTATAAAACATTGGATTTTTATTAGAAATCTGATAATTGTAAGAGTTATTAATATGCTGAGAATAAACATAATTTTTTCCTTTTTATTTTTTTAATTTAAGGCGAAAGGATATAAACTCAATATCTTATAAGAAGTCAAATATAACATTATTATTAAACTATATATACAATTTTAATATTCAATATCTCTTATTTTTTATGGATATTTTTATCATGAAATAAGATTTTTTACCCTATTTATAGGGTTAAATAGTGACTGATTGATCGAATTTAAACGCTTATGATAAGGAGTCTCATAGTTGGGTTGCATTAGCCAGGCATTGAAAAAAAAAAAAATTCCCCATTAACATATCAGTATTACCACCGTTATAGGGAAAGCAAATATACATACATATATATATATATATGTTGGTGCTCTGTTAATCGGCAAGCAAGCTGGTGCCATAAAGCTCCATAGCAAGCAACATAAAAGCCTTGAGTCGGATCTAAGTTTTGTTCCATTCTCTATACGTCTCTGCACAGGCCTTTGATGGCGAAGCAACATCCGTTGACCCGAGGTACATGTTTTTTTCCCTCTCTATATTTAATCCGAATTTTGTCTTCATCTTTGCCTGAAGAGTTTGATTTGTTTTGAATTTTCTTTCCTTCCAAACACACATGCAATTGTGTCGTAATGCCTTAAGGCTCTATAACTAGCACCATGGAAATGGACCAACCAACACAGGTCTGGGGCCTACAAAGACTCAATCTTCTAATTGGTAAATTGACGACTTTTATATTAAATCAAGTGGATTATATTTATCAGTAGTGACTCTTAAAAATTCACTATAGAGACTGACCATTATATACTCTTTAACACCTAAAACATTAAAATAAAATAAAATAAAAAGAAAGAAAGCTCAAGATTCACAATAGAAATTAAATAAGTATTGATTTCACATTCAAAAATTAAATTAAATGAAATTTAAAGAACCCTAGAATCAATAAATTCACCTATGGAGGGGATTTGGTTTAATGCTCGACCCTAATTACCCTTTCTTCTTCCAACATTTGGTTTCAATAATTACGATATCCAGATCAACGTTATAACTCAAATTTTTTGCTTTTTTTTTTTTTCTATTTTTTACAATACCTATAAACGATAATAACATTTTACGACCTTCGTCTTTATTTTTTTTACGAACATGTTCACCTGCTCTCCATCATTTCTAATCCTATAAATTAAATGAGATCGACTTTTCATATATTCAATATAGACCATTGACATGATCTATCTATAGAATAAAAAAACTTACCTCATCATAAAAATCACTTTTTATTGGGTCGAATTTCATCTTTGCCGTTTACTAATAAGTCTATGCATAAGAAAACTTTTAAGAAATCAACCTTCGAGGACCAGGTCAAATGGCTTTGAGACTTTAGTGAGGGGTGACGTGTCATTTTTTATTAAGCTGTTCTCTAAAAAATATATTTTAAAAAAAAAGTTGTCCTTTCAAAAAAAAAAAAAAAGAAGGGAGAGAAAGCATTAAGTTGGAGTGACGCGTTGCACTTGCAAGATGTCATTGACTAATTTCCAGTTGGCTTTCGTGTTTTTAATTTTCCATATTAAACTAATTTTTCAAAATTATATTTTTCTCGACAATGCGCCGCACAGAGTGCGCCGACTGATAAAAACTCCCGACCGTAAGGCGGCCAGGTTTTATCCTTGATTTTTCTGCAAAATGCTTCTTTTCTTTTGTTTATTGGTTATCCCGCTGTTATCTAATAATAATACAACGGGTTAGTAAATGTATTATATTTTAATTTTATTTAAATATAATTTATTTTTTAAGTATTATATTTAATTAAAAAATATTTATTTTATATTTGAATGAAATGTGTGTTTAGATGAAAAGTATTTTAAAATTAAAAAGTTAATATAATTGATAAAAATAGAGATAAATAATAGAATTAAAAAGTTAATGTGATTGTTTTAAAAAACTTTTAAATAGTAATTGTTTTCGTAACACTATTAAAAAAAATTATATTTGAATATAAAATTTTATATTTAATATAAAAATACATTATATTTGAATATAATTAAAATACAAACCTTTTGCCAAATACTCCCTAAGGAAAAACCCGTGGCAAAGTTCAACTTCAACCCACCAAAGCATATATGTATTATGGCTACGCTTAGTTTATTGATTTAAGTTTAGAATATAATAAAATATTTAAATTGAAATTAATTTACTTAATTGTAGTTTTTGTTAATTATTTATCATAAATAAATAAAACTGAACATAAAAGATTAAATTCAAACTTACAAATGAAACGAAGTTTAATAAATACCAAAGCCCTTGCCAGCAGCCATTCTATGCAAAAAATCTACGGCCGTATGAATCTTGGTTTTAAATTTGCATTTTAAATATTTTTATACAATGCTTTCTTTTATACAAAATTTAAATATTCAACTTGAAAAGTGAGCTCCTCCAATCGAATTAGGGCAATTGCAGGATTTGACAAGTCACTTTTATTTGGTTGAAATGCTGTTTAGACGTGCAATTAAGCAATCATTTTAAAAAGTGGATAATTTCTTAACGGAGTCTGTGGGAGATATTTAGAAACATTATTTTTAGATTAAAAAAAATTATTTTTAAAAAATGTGTTTGGAGTGAAAAATAAAAAATTTAAAAATTTAAAAAAATATACCAATATGGATATTATTTCGTTTTTCTTGAAATTCTATGCAATTTATAAAAAAAACATCTCATTTAGACTTTTATACACAAAATTATAGATTTTTAAAGTTTAGAATTTACTATAGTGTTTTAGATATATAAATAGTAAAAATAGTGAAATATTGAAAAAAAAATAGTTTTGAATGTCTTCAAAACTAATTCTCAAATAGGGCATAAATGGTGTTTTAATAGGTGTTGAAGATAGTTATTTAAAAAATGATTTTTTTTAAATGAATCTAATCAAACCTTATGGCTTGTGTGGATGAAATATTGCATTTATGTTACATTTTAATATAATACAATTTTCATTTAAATGTAAAAGCATCGCATTTAAATGTAATTACATTACATTTTATCTAATATCACTATTTATTATTTCATTTTTTCTATTATTTTTATTATTCACGTCACACACACTCTTTCTTTCTTCTTTTTTTATCTATTTTTACCAATTACATCACATACTTAATATTTAAATATAATTTAAATACTTGATATTCAAATATATATTATATTTAAATATAATACAAATACAAATTATTTAAACACATATTAAATATATTCATTAACTTTACATTTAAATGTAATGTTTTATAAAAATGAACCATAAATGTCTATAGTATATTTTCACAGGATATGGGGAAGCTGCAAATGAGATCCATTTTCACAGGATAAACTTTTGAAAATGAAAATGAAACTTTTGAAAACTTTTTATTCTAAAACTTTTGAAAATGAAAACGGGTTTAAATTATATGAAATGAGTAAGACAATGGAAGCGAGAAATGAGTAAGATAATGGAAGCGGTAAATGAGCTCCATTTTCATTCTATTTTTATTTTACTTAAAATGAAAATGAAATTTGAACTTTAATAAAATGAAAATAAAATTTCAACTTTAATTCTAAAATAAAAAAGAAATTAGCTAAACTTACAAAACAAACGGAATCTCAAAATCTGTTTGAGAGAGTTTTAAAGAAGTTAATTTTGATTTCTTAAGTCCAAAAACTCCTTCAGAAAATATTTTAATAATTTATCAAAAAAGTTTTTAGTTAAAAAAAAAAAAAAGCTTCCAGACAAGGGAAAAAAGATGACTTATGAAAAAAAAAACTTTTCTAAATACATTTAAAAACTTGTATTAGAGTTTATTTTAGATATTATAAGTTTTATTTTAACATTTTTATTATTTATAAAAAAAGTTTAGTCATTTTGACTCTCTCTTTTAAAAATATAATTTCTAAACAATAAATAAAAAGCTATAATTTTTGTTTATTTTCTACTATTGATTAAAAACAAAAATAAAAACTTTGTAATACAGGCTTTTAACAAGTTCTGTACTACAACAAGCAAATGCAGGAACCTAAAGAGGCATCGAGAGCATTATTGGGAAGACACAAGGCATCATCTCAACTCTTAAAGCTTAATGACATGTTTGGAAAACAGTTTTTAGTACTACAAAAACTAATTTTACACCAAATATAAAGTTTTATATTCAAATATAATCATTTTTAATAGTATTATAAAAATAATTACTATTTAAAAATTTTTTAAAACAATCTCATCAACTTTTTAATTCTAACTTTTTATATATATTTTTACAAATCACATCTACTTTTTCTCTTTACTTTTCAATTCTAAAATACTTTTCATTCAAATACACATTTTATTCAAATACAAAACAAATACTTTTTAACCAAATACAATACTTAAAAAACGAATTGTATTCAAATATAATTAAAACACAATTCATTTATCATACGGCAGATAAATGCTACAATCAATCAGACAAGTCCAGGATTCTACTTAAACCGCAAGAAAATATGAGGCAATTGATTATATGCCAACAAGAAAGAGATAGCAAGCAAAAAAAAAAACAAAAAAAAGAGATTAAACACGTGCATAAAAAGAAAGGTGGCAAGTGAAACAGACCTTCCTCGTAGAAATCATGTTCTACGGAGTACAACATTCCGAACAAAAATTTTCAAGGCTATTTCCCGAATTCAAAAGGAAGGATCAAGGAAAGCACTCGTACACCCATGTGCACGCACAAACGAAAGGAGAAAAAGGGTCAAAGTGCTCCAATTATATAGCTGTTTCCTACAAAGTTAAAATGCCCACAGGCAAAAACTTCACACAAAGAATCTAATAAAATTGACGTGTACGCTGCTGGCAAAAGGACCAATCTTTTTTTTTTTTTAATAAATAATGGTAACATAAATCTGCACCAGTACCAAAACATTTGAACGTTGCGCTTTTAGTACCATCATCGCCTACCTATTAAATTATTACGTGAATTGATAACGAAAAACTATAATAATAGTCTGTTTACGTAATGTAATTTTTATTTAAATATAATATTTTTTAAAATTATTATAAAAATAATTATTATTTTTTTTATTTTTTAAAAATAATTATTTATTAAAATTTTAATTTTTTTTATTCACATCGTATTTTTCTTCTTTTTTTAACTTTTTTTTATCTATTTTTATTAATCACATCGATTTTTTAATTTTAAAATACAATGTAAATATTTTTCATTGAAACATATATTTTATTCAAATACAAATTAAATACATTTTATCTAAATACAAAATACATTATTATAATTATATTCAAACACGTTTATCAAACCTCTCATAAAAGTTTGACAAAAAAACCAATGCTACTCCAAATTAAAGGAAAAACACAAAAATTACCGCTAATCTACACCGTTCTACCGGACAAAAGGACAAAAGGACCAACCTTAAGCCAGAAAGAAAAGGTCAACCCTCACACAAAGATAGCTTCTACGTTAATGAGATATAAAAAAGCGCAGAACGTACATATATATTATAGAACAAAGATAGCTAGGCAAGTTAGAAAGTTCCTCGTTCATTGTAAGATAAACGTACCAATTTACCAATGAAAGAGTACTCGGAACTTGTGCGGCGTGCATCTCCAGCTGCACAACCTGAACAACAAGAAAGCTAAAGAAAGCAAATTCAATAAAATTGAAACATTAAGCCCATGGATTTTTAAGTGAACTTTATCCAACATTCCAATGAGGGCTCAACAAGAACAACACAGTGAAGATGAAATAAATTCGAAATGAAGATTTTAATAGTGGGCAAAAGATAAACCTTTTTATTGAAACACTAATATAATTTACAAGAAACTCAAAGCTACTGAACCAGTTAAGGTTTCGGTTACAACCAAGGGAAAAGAAGAAAAGGTTAAAAAAACTAGCACAACGATTCATTTGCCAAAGTGTACAAAGAGAACTAAATTGCCTCACACTCCAATAGTCTACAAATATTCATCAATCCTTTTTGCCAAATTATTATTTTTTTCCTTCTCTCTTTTTAATTAGTAGTCTGTCCATTCTCAACACCGAGACCATACAGAACACCTGCATACTTCTCAGTGGAACCATTGAAAAAGGTATCCCTCAATTTCCTGAAGGTGCAAGACGTGAGCAGGCTATCCGAGCCCGCTTGATGGCACACCCCCACTCTTTCCACTTCCAACAACTCGGCAAGCTTGTTCAACCCGCCATGGAGGCTGTTGCAAAACTTCATCAAGTGCTTAATGTCATAAACCATTGGAAAGTACATATTGATTAGATCAAAGAACCCCGCCTGCGTGTCGGGCAAACTCCGGCAAGTCAACAGCTTGAGCAAGTACCCAAAATCATATCCACTATGGAATGTCACCCAATGCACACCATCATTCAAAACAATCCCAGACGACATCAGGAGCTCACCAAATCGGTTCACATCGATGCCCTTCTCGTTGTTCTTCTTGAAATCAATCCCACACTGGCGCAACAGCTCGATCGAATCACTCGCGAAGATGTCCTCGCTTATGTTAAACTCGCGGAAATTGAACTGCCAAACGCAGAACTTGTCGGTCCCGCAAGTCGGGAGGTTCCCGTTCTCGTCGGAGAAAGTGAGACCCAGCTGAATCAGTTTCAACATGTCAACATTGTCTTTCAGAGTCTGGTAGTTAAAGTCATTAATGTTCTTAAAGTTCCCCACAGGGCGAAGAACAACGCCGGGGAACTCGGTATCCATGGCGACATAGTTGTACTGATCAACAATCTCACGGATTAAAGCCAATTCTTCTTCCAGATTATCATTCCACACTTCTCGGATTTGAATCGAATCGCCTTTCGGGATAATCGACATTTCCAAATCAGCAAATCAAGCGACAGATCGATCAATACTATCAAACCCAGATCTGCGAACAAGACCCCTAAATCGCACAGAACCTCAAAAACCGAACTTGACTCCAAACCGACAACGTTTTCCTCACTCAAAACCCAACAACAGATCCAAGACAACAAATCCAGATAGGAAAAACAGTTTTACAAACAAGCCTTTTTAGAACCTCAAAAACCTGATATTGGAACTCGCGGATCGGGCCGAAACAATGTTGTTGTTGAGATTTTGCGATTTCCGCTTAGATCTGAAACAAATCCACGAAAACCAACCGTTAATCGAAAGCGAATCGGAGTGATTAGTACCAAGATACCAATAGGAACCCTAGAACGCTGTTAAAAACAAGTGAATCAAGAAAAAACGACGATGGGTAAGCGATTCGACCTTAGATTCGCCGAACTGAGGTCCGAGATTAACAGATCTAGAACTTGGAAGCACGATTCTGGCTTCGCCGGAGAGGAAAGTTCTTGGTCAACGAACCAGAGATAGAGAGAGAGAGAGAGAGAAAAAAAGTAGAGAGAGAAAAAGAGGAAATGGAGGAAGGAACGTAGTTGGAGAGAGAGAGAGAGACTTTGTCACTAGGGGTGGCCTTCTTAACAACTGAGAGCCATGGGCAAAAAAGAGGATAGTGACGTTTTCCACGAAGGTGAGCAAAAACGACGACGTTTTTGCTCCACAGATTTCGGCAAAACGACATCGCCTCTCGCTGCTTCCGTTTTGTGTCATTTTGTAGCCTTTATTTTGGAAATGTATTTTAGTATCTCAAAAATAATATCTAATTAATTATATTACGATATATTATTAAATAAAATTAAATATAAAATATAAAAAAATTAATTATAAAATATTTAAAACATTTTAAAATAATATTATATAATATTATTAGTTAAAAATAATTTAACAATCAAAAATTAGATAGAAAATTTTAATCCTCGTTCCCTAACGTCCTGAAACGTAAAAGAAATTTATATTTAAACAAGAATTTAAAATAAATGAATTTAAGATAGAAAGAAAAATAAGTGGCTGCTTGAATAATAACTTCATTTGGAATTTTGTTATTCAATTTTAGCGGTCTCACACGTGCATCTCACTTTTTTTCCCTTAAATTTTAATGAAATTCAAACTTAAAATTCCTGTAACTTCTTTGTTTTAAAAGAGGAAACATATAAAATTCATATTGTATTTTTTTATATTTATTTTATTTTTTTTCTCTCTTTTATATCATAATTTATTTCTGAAATATAATTTACACTTCAATGAAACACACATTTTAATTTTAATTTATAAAATTCTAAGAATAAATTTCATTTTTACTCCCTAAACTTTAATGATCTTGTAACTTTATCCCTTAAATTTTAAAAATTGATAGAAATACTTTATAAACTACAAAAAACTGATAAAAATGTTACCTAAATTATAAAATATTATCATTGTTATTCCTTCTTTTAGTTAAGTGGATGACATATTTCTTTGACTTTAATATTTTTATAATTTTTCTCTCAACTTTGAAAACCGATGTTTATAACCATTAAATTTTAGAATGATAGTAAGAATACTCTTCAAATTTTAAATTATTTATAAAAACACACATTCTTTCTTCTTTTTTTTTTTTTTTACCCTACTAAACGGTAGTATACATGAAATTTAACTCTTGAAACCTAAAAATGATTATGTTTTTATAAGATTTGTTTTTAAAATCGAAGTTATTACGAGAAAAAC
Source organism: Antiaris toxicaria (assembly GCA_035233585.1). NCBI lineage: Eukaryota > Viridiplantae > Streptophyta > Magnoliopsida > Rosales > Moraceae > Antiaris > Antiaris toxicaria. The sequence goes on along the minus strand of CP141160.1, from coordinate 23,641,496 downwards.
AAAAAAAAAAGAACTTGTACATTTAGATCATTTGATAGATCTTTAAGGCAATTTTTATAATTATAAAGAATTTAATTTAAATTATTTTTTATTATATTAATGTTATATCAGTTTCAAATTAAGAAAATATAAGTGATTTTGCTTACAACTTAAAATTGAGAGATATAAATACTAATTTTTCAATGTTTGAAGATAGAATTACAAATATATTAAAATTTGAAGACAAAAATAAAGTTTTTCTAAATCTTATATAACCATAATATGAAATAAAGGATTTTTTTTTAGTTTGTTTTTCCTGTACTAACTTTAATTTTAAAAGCAAATTTTATAAGCTCATCAATTATTTTTATGTTTTGAGAGTTAATTTTCAGATGCATTCAAGTTTATAAGGTAAAAATAAAATTTTTTCAAGTTCTATATACCTAAAATATTAAAGAGTGTGTATTTTTACTATCTGTTCAAAATTTAAAAAATATTATTACTATCGTTTTATATATTAAGAAGTATAAATATCAATTTTAAAAATTTAAATAATAAAAAAATATCCCATTTATTTCATAGATAAAAAATATATAATAATATTTTATGATTTAAAAAACATTTATATTGATTTTTTAAATTTAAAAAATCAATATATTAAAATATTAAAATTTAAAAAATAAAAATAAAATTTATCCAAAATCTAACTTGTATCCGAGTGTAATAAAGATTACGAAAAAGTCATAAATAGATTTGGATTTAAAATAAAATAAAATTTTTATATTTAAAATGATGTGTGAAATACATAAATAAAATACAAATAAGACATGACACGCTGGGCTTCTCAAAGCCTCAAATTCGAAAGAACAATTAAAGAAAAAATTTGCTAATAAATGACAGCAGCTTTTAATAATGCCAATTATTACTATGGAGAAAACTTTTTTTTTTTTTTTGGAGATATTGGAACATCATAAATCATAGAGCATGACCACATAGGAGTAATAAATAATAAAGGAGTAATTCAATAATTGTGTGCGAGCTATTTAAGTAGACTTGAAAATTTGACGAACGTTTGGTCAGATAATAAACGCGATACATTGAATTTTTCTCTTTCAATCTTCATTTGATTGATGGGACCACCTTTGGGTCCGCGTGTTCGAAATCAATCACCCAAATTGTATGATTTTTGAACAGTTCAAATCTAATAATTGTTGTAGATTCTGAAAGCGAAAGATCTCCAGGCAAAATGGTAATTGAAATTATTCTCCAAAAATATGCTTATTGATATATTAACGAGATGTTTGATAAACGTGATATATTCGCGTTATGGACCCATTTGAAGTAAGTATTTTGATGTCTTCAAAATATTATTTTTTTAATATATTATTATTTTTTATTATTTATATTTTTAAAATATTATAATATATTTTAAATTTTAAAAGTTTATAATTTTATGAATATAAATTAAGATGAACTTTTTTAAATTATATAGAATTTTGAGATAAATAAAATAATATTTATATTGATTTTTTTCTAAAAAAGTTTTTAAAATTTTTAATTTTTTCATTCAAAACAGTTTTTTTTTCTCAAACATATTTTGTAAAACAACTTTTTTTCAATAAAAAAAATGTCTCCAAGCATTCCCCCTAAACTAGCCTTATGTTTAAACGTAATATATTAAATGTATTTTATATCTAGATGAAAATTATTTGTTTTATACTTAAATGTAATATGTATTTAGATAAAAAGTATTTGAATTGTATTTTAGAGTTGAAAAGTTGATATAATTAGTAAAAGTGGATAAAAAAAAGTAAAATGGAGAGAAAATATGATGTGAATGGGAAAAAATTTTTATTTTTAAAATATTTTGAAATGATAAATATATTTAAGATACTATTGAAAAATATTGTATTTGAACGTAAAACTTTTGCTTTTAAATAAAAATTATATTGTATTTAAATGTAATATAAACACAAAACTATAAACGAACACCACTTTGATAAGTGCGTATCATAGTTATTATATCTAATAAAAATTATATTAAAACTTAGGTTTCGTTTGATTTATCGATTAAGTTTGAAGGGTCAACAAAATGTCTTTAAAACAATTTTTTTCCACCTCAACGTTACTTTTCACTATTTATATTTTCAAAACGTTATAGTAAACTTTAGACTTTAAAATTCCATAACTTTGTATATACAAGTTCAAATGAAATTATTTTTTTTAAATTACATGAAATTTTTAGAAAAACGAAATAATATTCACATTAATTTTTTTAATTATTAAAATTTTATATTTTTTTACTCCAAACAATTTTTTTCCTCAAATATATTTTTTTAACAACTTTTTTTCCAATAAAAAAATCTCTAAAATAGTATCTAAATAGACCCTTAAAATAAAATAAAAATTTTAAACTTAAATTAATTAATTTAATTATAATTTCTATTAATTTAAAAAAATAAATCTAAAAATTTAAATTCACACCCAATAAATTATACAATACCTTAATAATAAATAAAACTGGTAGAATATATATATCATTTTAATGAAATCTTCACAGAAAATTTATTTAATGATAGAATGGAGAGGCTAAGAAAAAGAAAGTAAAAAGCATTAACTTATATCTTATCTTCTTTTTATCAAATATATAAAGGCACGGATGCGTGCTAACGTTCCCACTTCATATCACATCATGTGGCGTTTCTAATGTTTATGCATGTGGCATTCCAATGTTGCCACACCGATTTTTTTTTATTTTATTTGTTTTACTTTTTTTTTTAACCTCAAATCAAACGATTATTTTCAAATCCATCCATATAAATAATTTTTATTTAAATATTAATCCTATAATATTTTAAATTTAATATAATTACTTTATATTATTTTATTATTTTATTATTTTTATTAATTGTATCACATATTCTTTTTTTCCCTTTAATTTTATCTATCACATCATATATTCATTATTTAAATGTAATTTAAATGTTTTTTTATCAAAATATAAATTATATTTAATGCATTACATTCATTACGAACGTATCATATTTATTAAATACTATCTTAAACATTATTCTTACTATCGTTTTCAACTAATATTCAGACAATAAACCATTGCTTACTCCAACTAGTAAAAGAAATAGCATCCAAACCAAATTCTCGAGAAAACAAAACTTTGAGCATAATGCCACCATGCACCAAGTATAACAAACGTCAACAATGTCAAAATTTGCCACAAACAATAAGCATTTAGTAATTATATTATCCTCCTTAAAAAAAATTAAAAACTAACAAAATATATAAAATCAGCTTTATAAAAAAAAAAATCCACCTACGCATCTTGAAAGGACCCAAAAACTCTCACAAGCTTTTTTTTTTTTTTTTTTCATAATCTACTACAGATTTCTTTTTTTTTTTTGCCTGAATACGAACTATAGAATACTAGTTAATCTATATTCTATTGGTTGAAGTTCTTTTGAACTGGCCTTTGAAGACCGCTGAAAAATGAATAGTAGACTTGTAGGTACAAATGAATTACAATAAACTAATTGCCAAGATTAGGAGGTTGGCTAGATTCCACTTGTAATTAGAGTATACTGATAAGAGGTTTATTTTTTAAAAAATAAAAAATTTTTAAATTTGAAAAATAAAAATTGTTTGATTTTTTTTTTTTAAGTGAAAAGTTGTTTTAATCGGTAAAAAAAAAAAAAATTATCTAGAGATAACTCTTTTTTCATTTTTAAAAATGAAAAATTTTGAATGTTCAGATATGGAAGGAAGATCCATTTTCTTCAAATAAATTTTTTTTTATTTTCTAAAAATGACACCCTCAAACAAACATAACATACAATTTCAATAAAAGATCGACATTTTTCGGCTTTGGTGTTTGTCTCAATCAAGAACCAAGTCGTTGTTGGACAAATTGGGCCAAAAGGAGAGTTGCATCAATAATTGAAAAACATATTTAATGCATAGTGAGAGGAAAATGATATTTCATAAATCATCGTTATCTTAATTGATTACACTGATGCTTCACTTTTTCTTTTTCTTTTGCCTTTTTCCCCTTAGTAACTCGCATGCTTCGCTGTTAACGTAGATTTCCTTTTACAATAAACAATTATTGCATTGATCGGCTGCTTCTTAGATCAAACCACTAATCTTGGTGTTACATATGAGTGAGTAGGTCATTGGTTCATATAAATAACATAATTTGATGCCAATAAAGTAATTGAAGAATAGTGATGCTCAATGGAAACGAGGGCTTTGTCTTTTCCTCTCAACGGGAAGTCCTCTTTGCCTTCTCTTATGCGGGACTCCTTGAGGTAGAACAAAGAAGATGTAAACTAAGATAGAAACAAGAAAATAAGAAATGGACAGAGTAAAAAATAAATAACAAAAGACCTAAACAGGAATTAAAAATAAGAGAAAAAACGAAATAGACACTAAAAATGTATTTGTTTTGTATCTGAATGAAATGTGTGTTTGGATAAAAAGTATTTTAGAATTAACAAATTGATGTGATTGGTAAAAATAGAGATAAATAGTAGAATTAAAAAGTTGATGCGATTATTTTAAAAAACTTTTGAATAATAATTATTTTCATAACACTGTTGAAAATGATTATACTTGAATGTAAAACTTTACGTTTGATGTAAAATTACATTACATTTGAATATGATTAAAATGCAAAAATTTGCCAAACACCCCCCAAATACTTGATGTTAATTAATCAACCAACCAAACTGTAAAGCAAGTTCCATTTAAATTTCTAAAACAAAGCTAAACATTCCAGACAATATAAAGAGATAAACACAATCTTAAAATTAACTAGACTATGTTAATCTTATTTTCATCACTCCAGCTTGTATCTTAATTTTTTGATGTTTCTTAAGAGGATAGCAGTTATGCCATTGGTTTTGTGGCTTCTTGTTTGGGAGGAAATGTGATATGCTGTAGGCTGGTGGGCTAAACTCCTTGGGGTTTGCTCGTGATTCGTCGTTGGGAAGCCCTGGCGCAATTGTGGTAGTTAAGGAAGCCCTCATAGACGGGTCAGTTGCGTGTGCAACGGTGGGCGCGGAGAGATAATGTCGTATTTCATAACCTTGATTTTTGCACGTAGTTTTAGCTCTAAGGAGGGAGGCTCAGTTCCCTTATCTACTAATGTTTACTTCTTCTTTATGTGGGATGGACTACCGATGGGGCATGCCTTTTGAAATCTGATCGTCTTTTCTCTTTGATTTGAATGCTTTTCCATAAAAAGAAATAACGAACGAAAGAAGTTCATTATATCAAGCTTCAAACATTGTGCTAGTAAAATAAAATAACTTGAAAGAAAGTTAAAGTTGGAGCGATAAAAACAAATGTTTTATTTTATTATTTTATTATTTTTTCTCTAAAGCTTTTGAGATGGTTGAGAAGTATTTGTGTCAATTCACGAATAAAAAGTAGATCATGGAGAAGGCCAATAAATAAAAACAAAGCAACAGTGATGATACAATAATAAATTAAATCTGAGACCACACCTTCAACGCTTTCATAGCTCAGTTGGTTAGAGCACCCGTTTAGTAAGCGGGAGGTCTTGAGTTCGACTCTCAATGAAAGCACAGCCGTTGCGCATGTCGCATGATTTAGTTAATTTCTCCTTCCACACGTCTTTTTCCGGACTGCAACTCCTACGTTGAGAGGGCATTTGGTAAAATATTTCATTTTAACTTTATTTAAATACAATACAATTTTACACCAAACACAAATTTTATAACAGTACTACGAAAATAATTACTATTCAAAACATTTTTAAAACAATCACATCAATTTTACTATTTACTCTACTTTTACCAATCACATCAACTTTTCAACTCTAAAATACTTTTCATCCAAACACACGTTTCATTCAAATATAAAACAAATACTTTTCAATCAAATACAATATTTAAAAAACAAATTTCATTCAAATACAATCAAAATGCAATGCGTTTACCAAACGCCCCCTAAAACAAACGACACCAACTTTACATATTTTCCATAGAAAAATGAAAACAAATTTACTTCTTAAGATAAGATCATAAGTGGACAGGGTAACAATATTTCTTAGGATTCATTATTAGACAGGTCTAAGGGGACATGTGACAACCGAATTCTATTTTAATTTCATTTAAATATAATATAATTTTACACCAAATATAAATATTTTAATTTCATTTAAATATAATATAATTTTACACCAAATATAAATTTTGCAACAGTGTTATGAAAATAATTACTATTCAAAATATTTTTAAAACAATCACATCAACTTTTTAACTCCACTATTTATTTCTACTTTTACCAATCACATCAACTTTTTAACTCTAAAATACTTTTCATCCAAATACACATTTTATTCAAATACAAAACAAATACTTTTCAACCAAATACAACATTCAAAAAATAAATTTCATTCAAATACAATCAAAATGTAATGCGTTTACCAAATGCCCCCTAAAATTTTTTTTAAATTCATATAATTTTGGTTCTTTTTTTTTCCTATAACTGGAGTTATTACAACAATTCTTTTTGTATTTTTGAGGTATTTCATTAATTAGTATTGATTTTTAATCAAATTATCAATGGATTCTATTTAAAAATAAACAAAAAGGACTATATAATAATAAGGATTATCATGTTCTGTTTTAAATTATTAAGATATAATTAAACAATTAAAATATTACATGGACATGATAATTAAAATATATTTTAACATATGAGATAACAAATTTGGAAATTCAAAAGATTTAAAAAGAAAAAAAATCACCAACCCTCCACCACCATCGACCGCCCTTCGCCCCCACTAGACTTGACACCTAAATCACTGATCATCGCCGCCGTATCTCTCCGTTGTCATAGCCACTTCTTGTCGTCATAGGTCTTCCCGTTGTCGTCGCTATTGGAGAGATTTTTCTAAACATTTTTCTCTCAGTGAAAGCACATCCGTTGCACCAACCACATAAATTAGTTTAATTTTTCCTCTCACATGTCGTTTTCCAGACTGCAACTCCTACACTAGAACAAACGACATACATATTTTCCATAGAAAAATAAAAACAAAATTACTTCTTAAAATAAGACCTTGTCAGGACAAGACAACAATATTTCTTAGGATTCTTTAGTAGATTGGTCTCAAAAATTTTAAACTCACATAATTTTGGTCCCTTTTTTTTTCCCATAACTGGAGTTATTACAACAATTCTATTTGTATTCTTGATGTTCCATTAATTAGTATTAATTTTTAATCAAATTGTTAATTTTCAATCAAACCTAATAATTATATTTGTATTCTTGACGCATTCCATTAATTTGTATTAATTTTTAATCAAACCTAACAATTGTTTTTTTTTTAACTCATATAATTTTGGTCTTTTTTTTTCCCCTAACAGGAGTTATTACAACAATTCTATTGGTATTATTGACATATTCCTTTTCATTCAAACCTAACAACGAGGACTATATAACAATAAGGGTTATCATACTCTTTTTTAAACCATTAAGATGTAATTGAATTATTGAAATGTTGTATATGTATGATAGTTATAATATATCTTAGCTTATGAGATAACAAATTAAGAAAATCAAAAAATTCAAAAAGAAAAAAACACCTCCAACCCTCCACCACCACCGAACCCTCCTCCGCCCCCACTAGACTTAACATCGGAATCACCAATCATTGCCGCCATATCTTATGCTATTATAGCCACTTGTCATCGTCATAGGTCTTTCCGTCATTGTCACTATTGTTGAGTTTTTTCTCAACATTTCTCTATCTCTCTCTCCGCTAGATCTCATGTTGTTGATGTTATCACACGATGCCTTTGGATCCCCTGACACCACCAGAGCTTGACGGACCAAGAGCCCTTGTGCTCCCAAATCTTGACAAAGCTCGACAAAGAAAGAGAAAAAGAGGCATGATCTTCAATGTAGGAGCTCTCGTTCCCTCCTATCTCGACAGATCTCCACAACTATTGACTACAACACATGTTGAGCTTGTGGCCACAATCGTTGGCGTGCAAGGACATTGAGAAGGGCAATAAAAAAGATAGAGGAAAAGATGAGAGATTTGGTGTGTGGGGGATTAGGGTTGTCGTTAGAGGATAGGGAGGTTCTATTGGTTAGGGAAGGTTGTCGAGGGAGGGGGGCTTACCCTTGGTAAAGGGAGGTGGATCATCGGAGTTGTGGTTGGAATAATGGTTTTTTTTTTAATAATTTTTTTGGCTTGATTTTTTTATTTTTTAGTATACATTATGAGTTAATGTACATTATAACTTATATATATATATAACATGTTAATCTTTTGATTATATATTGATAGTGTAAAAAAAAAAAACCTGGTGTATGTATTATTTTTAATACCTATCTTATATTTCTCCTATAATAATATTATAATAATTTAGATGCATTTAAGTAAAAAATAAAAATAAAAAAATCAAAGGATAAAAATTGCATAAACTTCACCGTTTAGGAACTTTGAATGAGTAATTCACCCTATTTCAATATTAAAGACTTATTAGCTTTATTATCCAAATCTAAATTTTTTGTTTAAGTTTTTTTTTTCAAAAAATTAATAAAATTTATAACTAAATTATCTGATTTATACTTAAAAATTATTTTATTACAGAGTCATTCAGACCTAACAAACACGCCATTCCTAGTATTTCCAGAAATTTCCAGAAATTTTCGGTTTTTTCTTTCTTTTTTTTTTTTCAATAAACAAGTGGAGACCAGACACTGCGAAGCTCTTCTACTTCTATAACCTTCCTTTTGCCCCTTCTCCAAGCTTCCTTGCCACCGTTTTTCTTATCCCTCCCTCCTTCTCTCTCTTCGTCTCGCTCTCTCTCTATCTCTCTCTGGAACCACAAAAACGCAATAAAATCCCTAATTCCGTTCGTTACTCAAATGGCGACCAGGAAAGCTTCGAGGCTCGCCAGGTCCGCTCTAGCGGCCATTAACGCCTCCAAAACCTCCACGGTCTCTCTCTCAGCCGCCGACTCTCGCGCCCGCGCAGTCGCCGCCGCCGCTTCCGCTAGGTCTATAATGTCCGTTTCTCGAGCTCAGATTTCCGACATGGTCGCGGACAAGGGCGATGTCGTTTCGTCAAACGCCTTCACTCGCAAGTTCCACTCTTCCGCTCCGTCTTACTCCGCCGCCACCAGCTCTTCTCAGGTTCCAAAGCTATGTAACATTGATTTGCCCTAGAACAATCCGTGAGTTCTTTGGTTTTGAGTTTACGTATGAATATGGAAAATGAAGAACGGAAATTAATGAAAATTTTCGATTACCGAGATATCTTGAGTTTGTGTGGGGAAATTTAAGAGAATTCTGATTGTTTTTCTGACATTGTTTTTAGACTGTTAAAACGAGTTCACTGGATTTTGAGTTTGTATGTGAAAATAAATTACGTAAATTTACTAGATTTTGCTTGCTGATGTAATTTGTTTTCAGATTAGTCAGAATGAGTTCACGGAGATGGCGTGGGAAGGCATTGTCGGCGCCGTCGACGCTGCGCGAGAGAGCAGGCAACAGGTGGTTGAATCCGAGCACCTGATGAAAGCTCTTTTGGAGCAAAAAGATGGATTGGCGAGAAGGATTTTCGCAAAGGCGGGGGTTGACAACACCTCGGTTCTTCAGGCGACCAACGATTTCATATCCAAACAACCCAAAGTATGTGTACTGTGTTGAAATAGTCAATTTTTATGGATTTCGTTTATTAAGATTTAGATGCCTTAATTTATTGCTACAGAGAGCTATAATATCGAAGAAGAAATAAGTAGAGAGTCAGACACAATTTATAGTGGTTCACACTCAAAGTGAAAGCTACATCCATCTTTCGCGAATGTAGAATTTCATTCTGAATAACAAGAGCACAAGGTTAATTATCTTGTTATTGCAGGTAATGGGAGACACTAGTGGCCCTATAGTGGGGACACATCTCAGTTCCCTTTTGGACAGTGCGAGAAAGAATAAGAAAGAAATGGGAGACGATTTTGTGTCGGTTGAGCATCTTTTGTTAGCATTTTACAAGGATAAGAGATTTGGTCAACAGTTTTTTAAGAATCTGCCGCTCAGTGAGAAGGATTTGAAGGATGCTGTTCAAGCAGTTCGTGGGAGTCAGCGGGTTACTGATCAAAGTATGACATGTCTCTTAGACGTTTTGTATAATTTCCTGGAAATTTGTTGGAACTTATAGCTTTACTTGGTGCTATTCTTAATATGTTCTTTTCCGTATTTGCAGACCCCGAAGGAAAATATCAGGCATTGGAAAAATATGGGGCTGATTTGACTGAGCTTGCCCGGCGCGGAAAACTTGATCCTGTTATTGGTCGAGATGATGAAATAAGGAGGTGTATCCAGATTTTGTCTAGGAGAACGAAAAATAATCCTGTTATTATTGGGGAGCCTGGTGTGGGAAAAACAGCAATTGCAGAAGGGTATGCCCTATGCTGTTTATTCTACATCTTATTTAAATGTTTTAATATTTATCAATGCGTACTTATATAATGTCTTTAAATGATTTTAAAAACTTCTCTTTTGTTTTCTTTTTTCAGATTAGCTCAACGGATTGTGCGTGGAGATGTTCCTGAACCATTAATCAATAGGAAGGTCCTAACTAATCCTAATTAATGTGCATGTAACTCATTTATGCCGTTATTATAGGTTTTAATTTCGGTGTTTTTCTATTTCCTGACTTTTTCCTCCTCATTTGTTCCTTTCCAACGTTGTCATGGATCATTGTGTAATAGTTATTATAATATCTGATTCTACCGACCTTGTTTTGAGGTTTGTATAAGGCTTGGCTTGTCTTATGGATAAATTTCCGTGTGGTATATTCATCTTCCTTAAAACTTTCAAAGAATGTTGCACATTTCTATTTAAGAAGCTTTGCATTTACGTTGTAACATGCAGTTGATCTCTCTAGACATGGGTTCGTTGGTTGCTGGTGCGAAGTTTCGAGGAGATTTTGAGGAAAGGTTGAAAGCTGTTCTTAAGGAAGTCACTGCTTCCAACGGACAAATCATACTATTTATAGATGAGATTCATACAGTTGTTGGTGCAGGTGAGTGTCCTTCGTCTCTAATGAAGTTTTAATCCTGTTGTGGGGAATCTGATCTGTATTTTTCTTAATGGCCAATGCTTACTATTACTTGGTCCCAGTGCTGAAATCTGTGTATCATATATGGATATGTTGAAGAATTAATTTGACACGCATTGTGTTCATGGCATTTCAAATTATGTGGTGGAATGCCTGAATTTGAATGCACTTCAGGTTTAATGATGAAATCTCGTGTGGATTTCATGTGATAGTAAGAGTTTGTGATCTGATCATTTATGAGTATTATTGAAGGGGTAAGAAACGTATTAAGAAAGGCATGCTATCGGGTGAATCATTGAACACAATTAGGTTTTCTAATTTGTATTCCATATGAAGTTTGTACTATTATTCTTGGAACTATTGCATAGCAAGCAGAGCAAGCGATATGTTGATATGATAATCCTGTTGATAATTACTTTCTAGGGGCTACTAGTGGTGCAATGGATGCTGGGAATCTGTTGAAACCAATGCTCGGACGTGGTGAGCTTCGATGTATAGGAGCAACTACCTTGAACGAGTACAGGAAATACATTGAGAAGGATCCTGCACTTGAGCGTAGATTTCAACAGGTATTTTGTGATCAACCATCAGTTGAAGACACAATATCCATTCTTCGTGGGTTGCGCGAGCGATATGAGCTGCATCATGGTGTTATAATATCAGATAGTGCTCTTGTTTCAGCAGCAGTCCTTGCAGACCGATACATCACTGAACGATTTCTCCCTGACAAAGGTAAATAACAACTTTAATTTTTGGCAGAAAGATTGGTGGCATCTTCTCTTTCACAAAAATTCTTTTCATTTGCCGTGTGTTTGGTTGTGATGCCGTTATCTTATTTTACACTCAGCTGCACATGGCTATGTCTTTATGCTACTATCAACGTTGTAACATAACTGTTTCCTTTCAGCCATTGATCTTGTTGATGAAGCTGCTGCTAAGCTGAAAATGGAGATAACTTCCAAGCCTACCGAGTTAGATGAGATAGACAGAGCTGTGCTGAAGTTGGAGATGGAGAAGTTGTCTCTGAAGAATGACACTGATAAAGCATCCAAAGAACGGTTAAGCAAGCTGGAACATGATCTAGAATCACTTAAACAAAAACAGAAGGAGTTGAATGAACAGTGGGAGCGCGAGAAGGTTCTCATGAATCAGATAAGATCAATTAAGGAGGAGGTACTACATAACTTAGCTGTAAAAAATTTGTTTTTGAATTATCCCCACATATTAATTTCCTAATTGGGAGTTATTTATTTGTTCTAGATTGATAGAGTTAACCTAGAGATGGAGGCTGCTGAGCGTGAATATAACCTAAATCGTGCTGCAGAGCTCAAATATGGAACTCTAATTTCTCTTCAGCGCCAGTTAGAAGAGGCTGAAAAAAACCTTGCTGAATTCCGGAAGTCTGGTAAGTCCTTACTTCAGGAAGAAGTAACCGATCTTGATATAGCTGAAATTGTAAGCAAATGGACTGGTATACCGTTGTTAAACCTCCAACAATCTGAGAAAGAGAAGCTAGTCATGCTTGAAGGGGTTCTCCACAAGAGGGTGGTTGGTCAAGATATGGCAGTGAAATCAGTTGCTGATGCAATTCGGCGTTCAAGGGCAGGATTGTCTGACCCTAACCGACCAATAGCAAGCTTCATGTTCATGGGACCTACTGGGGTAGGGAAAACAGAGCTTGGAAAGGCCCTAGCCGGTTACCTCTTTAACACAGAAAATGCTCTTGTCAGAATTGATATGAGCGAGTACATGGAGAAACATGCAGTTTCACGGTTGGTTGGGGCGCCCCCGGGTTATGTTGGTTACGAAGAAGGTGGGCAGCTGACGGAAGTCGTTCGCCGAAGGCCTTATTCTGTTGTACTATTCGATGAAATAGAGAAAGCGCACCACGATGTGTTCAACATTTTATTGCAACTATTGGATGATGGAAGAATAACTGATTCTCAGGGAAGAACCGTGAGCTTCACAAATACCGTCATTATAATGACCTCCAACATCGGTTCCCACTATATACTTGAAACCCTTAGTAGCACACATGACAGCAAGGAAGCAGTTTATGAAGTGATGAAAAGACAAGTTATTGAGTTGGCTAGACAAACTTTCCGCCCTGAGTTCATGAACCGAATCGACGAGTATATTGTCTTCCAACCATTGGACTCCAAAGAAATCAGCAAAATTGTCGATATACAGGTAAACCATCTCACGTCATCTTAATATCTTGTTTTCTCCTTGTATCTCTGTGGTAGACATTCTAACATGTTTTGTTGTGTAACCCAGATGAACCGGTTGAAAGAAAGGCTTCAGCAGAAGAAAATTGAGCTTCGTTACACACAGGAAGCTGTTGAACTTTTGGGAACATTGGGCTTTGATCCGAACTTCGGAGCAAGGCCAGTTAAGCGTGTGATACAGCAGCTGATTGAGAATGAAATTGCAATGGGAATCCTAAGAGGTGATTTCAAGGAGGAAGATTCAATTATCGTCGATGCCGATGTGTCACCCTCGTCCAAGGACATTCCTCCCCAGAATAGATTGCGCATCAAGAGATTGGAGAGCGGCTCTTCTATGTACGTCTTGGTTGCCAATGACTGATTTTGAGAATCATGTTGTTGTACATAACGTGAGCACTTTTGGCTTTTTGGTAGGTAGGGTTGTGGCTTCCTCTTGAACCGACGTGGTTTTCCTGGCGGTTCTTAAGGAACGTGATAAGTGGATACAGCAAATGCAATCTAATATTCATCTTAGAATGTTAAAATACTACCTTTTTATTTTAGAAAAATGCAAAATTATGGAGCATACTAGAAAATGTTCCCTATTTTTTAATACTTTGAAAAGCTTTTTTTTTTTTACTTCCGGCAACCAAAAAAAAAAAAAAAGATGAGTTAGTTTGAGAGGCGCATACGCTTGGCTTGATTTGTAACGGTAGCCTGTTGGTTGGTTCTACACAAATATCCCTTGAAGAGTACAGCTTTCAAGCCCCCGCTAACCAGCAACAAGCCCTATGGCTCCTTTTTTTTTTCCTTCTATTTGAATTTTTCACAATCTTCGGAGAGTTTATGGCTGTAATTATCGTTTACTGGTCAATCTCTTTTTGCCTTCTTTTTTTTTTTTCTTGCTGAATTTTAGGAGTCGTTAAATCTGTAAGATTATGTGGGATGATTGATATAGCTAGATATTGGACACAAATGGCCAGCTGGTGAATTCATTGGGTACCCATCTGTACGGAATTTAGGTCCAACGCTTTTGATTCATTGTCGAGCATTTTACCCAAAATTTCAATTATCTAGTATATCTTTTACCTTGTATTATAATTAATTTTTATTGTTTACATTACGGGGTTTCAACTTTGACTTATTAAAAAGAAATAAAAAAATATTTTTAAGTTATAAATTTCAAAATTTTGTGTCTCCCATCCTCTTACCTGCTCGGTAACTCGTATCATGACTAAATACAAGAATTTCTATCACCTTCAATTTTTAAAACCCTTTCTTTTTATGACAAATTAACTTCGAATCTAATATACTATTGAAGGAACTTCAACTAGATTCAATCCACCTCAAAATTTTTTCTCTCAACCAGTTAACTAGTCATGCATTATATTTAATAAGCAAACGAAGACGACAAGAAACTGAGACGTGTTTAATATAATATTAAATGAATCAAATTCATAGAAGGTGTAAATAAAAAATTAAATGGAATTCCAGTTCGTCTCCTCCCCAGAGACCAGTAGAGGAGTAAATACCATAATTGAACTTAGCATTGTTGGTATATATTTATGGACCAACAAGCATGGGCTACGTCTAAATATCTTAGGCGATATCTTCAGCTTTATGTTCTTCTTTTTATTTTTATTTATTGATTAATTATTAAAAAAAATGTTGTCTTTTTATGGGCACAGCACGCGTGCTCATCCTCATAGAATGTGTATTAATAAAGGACTTTGGTGTTTTTCCATTTTTTGTTTTTTTTTTTTTTGTTTTTGTTTTTAGTAGAACATTGTTTTTATCTCCCACTCTCTGTCCCTCTCTTTTTTCCTAGATATTTAATTCACTTCTTCTATGTCTTGAAAAAAATCATATTGAATATTGAAAAAAAAAAAATAGCCTAAGTGTGTGCACGACATATTTGTTCTCTCTCTTCGCCTAAATATTATACTATTTTTTCCAAGTTTCTAGAATATTTCTTTTCTCTCCTCTCTTGGATGGCTCGTCGGCAAGTTCCAATGGTCGTTTTGGAAGTTAAGGGCAAAAAAAATCGAAATTAATTATTTGCAATACTTGTTAGACATTTTTCTATATCGGTCATGAAGGGGTGAGAATTAACATTTTTTTTTACACGGATTTGAATTAAGTTTTTTAAATTAAATTTGAATTAAATTGTTATGCTTTTAGTATGGAGTTTGAATAATTATAATTAAAAAGTATAAAAACTCGAAATGAATTAAAAAAAAAAATAAAATAAAACTTATTTAGTTTATTTTATAATTTTATGTAATTAAAAAACAACTCTTATTATAACTTATATATATAAAGTTATAAATTATTAAAATTTGAATTATAAAATTATAATTTTAAATTTATGTAATTAAAACTAAAAAAAAAAATTGCATTTAAACATATTTGGTACCCCAAATACTTGCTTAGACTCCAAATTATATGTTAATGATAGCAATAAAACCATCTAATAAGAAAATAACAAAACATCATTGTAATTTACTATAATAATTAAGAAATTTATTTTAAAAAAAAAGTTGTACACCCTCAAACTCTTCGTGTATTTTCTATATATTTTGTAATGTTAATTAGACTTCAAAGGAGAATTGCGTTTTATACAAATACTTAACAGTTAAAATGAGTAGGACTTTAATGAGGGTTGAACTTCTGGATCAATGACGAGGACTCAAAGGCAGTATTTTTATCTTTCTCCATGGACGCATTATAATTAGCGTAAAACAACATTTCCACTTCCCTGTATGTATAAAATTTTTTTAAAAAAATATTTGTTTCCACCTCTTTAAGAAAAAGGAAAAAAAAAAAAAAAGAAAATTTCGTCTCCATTTTCCACCGCGACATTGGGTGCGGTGCATGTATGGAATACAAGAGCACAAGATCTTCTAGAAACGAAATTCTGTCGTGATCTATTTGTCGGTTTTCTACGAATCACTCTTCCCAAATATGATTGAGGAAAAAAAAAATTAAAAACAAAATGAACCAAACTGTTTTAATAGTAATTCCACGTACATAACAACATCAACATCTTCCATCTTATAAACAAAACATCAACATCTTCTAATTAAAAAAACAATATCAACATCTGATTAGATATAACTACACATTAATTCTATTACAAAATATAAAATTCAACTTTCTCTATCCTATGTTTAAAAAAAAAAGACTTATCTTCTTTTAGCACAGATTGTATAAGAACCTATTTCTAATAATATGAGAATGAAAGATTATTAACAAGATTTAAAGCGAGGATGGATACAAATTTTTGTTTCTAATTCGAAGTCATGAGAATGAGAGTAACACCGGACATGTAGCCAACGAAGGATTGAGAGAAGGAGCGGCTCAACTTTTCTTTTTCTTTTTCTTTTTTTAATTTAAACAGTCGATAGTTTCGAATAAAATTTCAAAGAAACCCGTTTTAAAAATGAAAATTTAATCATAACAAATTTTTAATTATCTGTCATATAGTTTTCAGCTTCGCAACGAAAAATTATGGCTTCATGGCTGAGTAATACTTTTGTCTCGTCTTTGTCTCTATGCATTTAAAAAATTTATGGATACGTTTGGTAAACACATTTCGTTTAAATATAATTCTTTTTTGAGTGTTATATTTGGTTTAAAAGTATTTGTTTTGTATTTGAATAAAATGTATGTTTGAATGAAAAGTATTTTAGTGGACGTTTGATACAAGTTTTTTTTTTGGCATTGCATTTAAATGTAATACAATTTTCTCCCAAATACAAAAGCATTTCATTCAAATACCAATCACATTACATTTTAAATCCAACACAATCACTATTTATTATTTCACTTTTTTTATTACTTTTATTAATTACATTATATATTCTCTCTCTCATTTTTTTCTCTCTACTTTTACCCATCACATCACATATTTATTATTAAAATATAATTCAAATACTTTTCACCCAAATACACATTGCATTCAAATGTATTCAAATGCAATGCTAATACTTTTTCTCCAAATATAAATTGCATTCAATGCATTACATTCAAACGCAATGTAAATGCAATGCGTTCACCAAACGAGGCCTTAGAGTTGAAAAGTTGATGTGATTGGTAAAAGTAGAGATAAATAATTAAGGTTGACAAGTTGATGTAATTGTTTTAAAAAAATTTTGAATAGTAATTGTTTCCGTAACACTGTTGAAAATGATTGCGTTTGAATGTAAAACTTTGTATTTGGTTTAAAATTGATATTCGTAACGTCAAAAAGTGTTCTCTAAGCACACCCTATATACATTATTTATTTTTATTATATATTTCCCAATTCTCTCTCTCTCTCGGTAAATATTTCCCTATTCTCTTGTTATCACGTATACCAACAACACGATTATCACCATTTGTTTCTGTTCGCGAAATAAAACCAGGAAATTGAAGTGTGATTCACTTCAGCAAATCGACAATATATATATATAATTATATTTATATCTATTGACAGCAACATAACAAAAAATAGCGTAGTCATGAGTCATAACATGTGTTCATGAGGAAGAGAAACATGAATATTAACTTAACTGATAGCTGCTTGACAGGCGCACCAAACTCCTCTCCTGAGTCCTAACAGTTCCCTAACACATCTGGAGGAATGTTTGTTATTAAAATTATTTATCAAGTAATTCAAAACATATATATATATATATATTTATCAAGTGACAACCACAATTTCAGCAAGTGGATCTCAATTTATTTTGTCATTTTTTCCCCTTAAATAAATAACAAAGGAATTCCACAGTACACGGTTTTAAAAGGCTAATTTAACGGATAATTATATAATAAAGTACGAAAAATAATATACCAATAAAAAAATTTGTTCAAATTTTATTAATTTGTATTTATTTATTCTTTTTATCTAATATGATACGATCTTACTATATCTTACAAGTAATGAATATCTTATTGGAGGACTTTTTAATTACATTATATATATTCAATATTTTATTGAATCTCTACAACATTGGTACAATACACTTGAGAATCATCACAGGAAATCCCAAATAAAAATACTTGGAATTACCCACCAAGAAAAGTATTCACTAGTTCTCCATCGCATATCATTTCCTAATAAGATATATTTTAAAAATATTTCTGAAAGATTAAACTGAATCCCATAATATCTTTTGATATCTCTAAGGGGCCTTCGTTTTAGATTTACATGTACCAGGGTACCGGATTGGAATTAATATCTTGTGCGTGGTTGTTGGTTGACATAGTAAAAATCATTTTGGTGGTTCATTGATGAAATTTTGTTGCTCAGTTTATTGGCATTCAATATGTTTTAATCCCCACCCCAGTTCACTTTTTGAAAATTTTTTATTTTTGAATCAAAATGTTTAATTTAAAAAATAAAAAAAAATGGATATTCTAAATTTTCATGTATGAATATATAAAAAAAAAATCTACTATTAGACATTTAAAAAGATTTTTTTTCTAAAAATAAATTTTTTTTTATCCATTCAAACTTATTTTAGACAAAAATTTTTTTTTTCCATGTGAAAATTTTTTTTATTTTAATAATAAACACTCTATACATGCAGAGGTTTACTTTTAACTTGTTAATGTTTGAAAGAGTCCATGACTCAAAATTCTAATTATGATAGTTTATTACAGAATTTTCTAAATGATAATGGAAAAAAAATATATATATAGTAATCATCAACATTAGATATTTTGACCCTGGCGTTGGACAATCTAACGGAGCATATTCTAGTAATGATGCATTAATTCTAATAATTAGCGATGACTCTTAAAGTCAACCAATATAATATAATGGTGGTGAGGCGTTCTTATACAGCATCCTTCCATTTCTTACTTTTTTACGTGATTTGTATTATATTATACTAATTAATTATTTATATATAATATTTTTTTAATAATATTTAATATTTACATTAATATTATATAATAAGATTTTAATTACAAAATTACTGTATAGTTTTAAAAAATGGTTTAATTTAATTTAATTTTAAAAAATCAATTTACTTTTTATAAACTAATTATAATTTTTATTGATTGTTTATTAAAAAAATAAAAAAATACAGTTTAAATTAAACTAAACTTGCATTCCAAACCATTCCTATGTAAATCAATTAGTTGTTAAAAGTGTGTAAACAAAAGTTATAAATGTCACGTAACAGACGAAACAATACACAAGACATTTCCTATAATAATAATTATGTATAGATTAATAATAATTTTGATTTTGATTTTGATTTTACTTTAATAGTGGTGGTTAAAATATGTATGCATAGGAGACATTCAAGAATGGGCTTGCGGTGTGAAAAAGTAGGCCCAAGAACAGAAATCCAACTAAAAGAGTAGAAGGCAACCTTATTGAGCCCTACATTGGATTTGGGCTTTTAGTTGCCCATGTTGCGAATCTCCTCGAAAAGAGAGAAACAGTGCACGAACTTTGACACCAAACCATTCGTGCACCAAACGCCCCGCTCCACCAAACCACCGTACACTTTCCAATCAGATCTCAGCTGGACCCCACGTGTGGGCCACGGGCGAAACTTCACCGTTGGACTCATTTGCTAAATGGCAGTAAAGACGAGAGGACCGCAACTACCGTGTGCGCAGACTACACTAGAGCACATTCTGCACACTTCCCTATGCAAATATTATAATGGGACGTGGCTTGCCCTGCAAGCCCCTTCTCTCTCTAGAAAAAAAGAAAAGAAAAGAAAATAAAAAAAACTTTCTCATCTTTCAATAAACTTTCTCTCTCTCCAAGACTTCTATTTTTTATTTTTCCGCTTTATAATTCGTTTTATTGAAAATTGATCAGTTCTTTTAGATAACGGATTCTGTCTGTTTCTGTCTTCGTCTAAAAAACCAAAATAAAAAATGTTATTGAAAAATAAAAAATTCTGACGCGCGTGTAAATAGGGAAACAAATATAGGATATTGATAAGAGTTTTTTTTTTACTGTGGAACGTTTAGATAAAAATGAAAAGAAAATATTTTCACCAAAGCACGTTTGTTTGGAACGTTGATGATATTTTTGCAATGTTGATTATTGAACGTCTTGTATGTTTTTTTTATTAACAAAAAGAAAAACTAAAATTTGTACTTTTCCTAGCGATGGTGGTGTGTTATAGTTGAGAAAGTTTTAGGAGGTGTTTGGATGTATTTTTAGAGATATTTTTTTTGGATTAGAAAAAAATTATTTTAAAAAATATGTTTAAAAAAATTATTTGGAGTCAAAAAAATATAAAATTTAAAAAATTTAAAAAAATATCAATATAGATATTATTTGATTACACTTAAAATTTTATGTAATTTATAAAAAAATCATCTCATTTGAATTTATGTACATTAAGTTATGAATTTTTAAAATTTAAAGTTTATTAATAGTGTTTTGAAAATATAAATAATAAAAAATATATTAAAATAGAAAAAATTTGTTTTAAAAGCTCTTTTTTTTTAACCCCCAATACACCCTCTTACTTGTAAGTCTTTGTATATATTGTCATATTTTCGAGAAATGTCAGCACATAAAAAGTTCCCACGTGTGGAAAGACTTGATGTAGGTAATTTGAACATCTATAAATCAAGGATCATTGATCATCTATTATTTTTTCTCAGACATTATCACATGACATTTAATTAAAATTCATTTGGTGTTATAGCTTTAATCAGATTTTTCCATATCATATCTGTTTATTACTGAAAAATTAATAATAAATTTTAGGGGACGTTTGGTAAACATATTGTATTTTGATTGTATTTGAATAAAATTTATTTTTTGAATGTTGTATTTAGTTGAAAAGTATTTGTTTTGTATTTGAATAAAATGTGTGTTTGGATGAAAAGTATTTTAGAGTTGAAAAGTTGATATGATTGGTAAAAATAGAAATAAATAGTGGAGTTAAAAAGTTGATGTGATTGTTTTAAAAATGTTTTGAATAATAATTGTTTTCGTAGCACTGTTATAAAATTTGTGTTTGGTGTAAAATTATATTGTATTTGAGTAAAATTAAAATGAAATTTTTTCTCCAAACACCCTCTTAACTTATTTTTTAAAAATCA
This sequence comes from Antiaris toxicaria, assembly GCA_035233585.1. Taxonomy (NCBI): domain Eukaryota; kingdom Viridiplantae; phylum Streptophyta; class Magnoliopsida; order Rosales; family Moraceae; genus Antiaris; species Antiaris toxicaria. The sequence continues at coordinate 23,620,124 of CP141160.1, read as the reverse complement.
ACTAATTTAAATCTTAAGATTTTATTTCAAACCCTAATATCAAGAGCAATCATAATTTAACATAAACATGAAGATAACAACTATCCTCATTTTATTTTTGAAAGTATCCTCATTATTTTCGAAAAATATGTGGCATGTATTTTTGTTAGAGTAAAAAAAAAAAAAAAAGGGCAATGTTACTTATTTGTATTTTTAATGTTACTTAATTGTATTTTTAATCACGTTCTTCCTATTATTAGTAACAAAATAAGGAAAAAACTAAAAAAAAAACATCTTTTCATTTTTGCCCTTAAAAAGTGTAACGGGAACAAACGTGGCCTTTAATTGATAAATTCGTTTCATTTCATTTCACTTCACTTCACTTCATCGTCTCTCTCTCTGTCTCTCTCTCTCTCTTGATCGGTGTCTTCCAAAGTCGCGCTTACGCAGTTACACACGCAGTGACTCTCTCTCTCTCTATCTCAGGGCTATAAATATGCAGTAAATCGAGAAGAATACAAAACCCTTGCGTCTCTATCTTTCTCTCTCTAGTCTCCAACTGAGTACCCCAGAACTCAGAACTTCATTTTATATATACAATATAGGCGCGCGCGCGCACGCACACACACACACATATATATATACACCAACACTCATATACATATATATATATATACACTCGTATATCTAAGAGTCGCTCGACTGCGAAGTGGCTTGCTGGGAAATGTAGCATTCAGGAAATGGCTACGTGTCACAGGAGCAACGTCGGATCCCTGATTCTCGACCGCCCCACCGCCGCTCCGGCGACCTCCAGCGGCCACTTCCGGAAATGGCCGGGGTTCTCTGGCACCTCATTCCGGCGCAGAATCTTCGACGCCGTCAGCTGCGGCGGGAGCTCCCGCTACCGCCACCGCGGCGAAGACGACGACGACGCTCCTGTCGCCGCTCCCGCCGCCGTCGCCAAGGAGAAACCGATGACGGAGAAGTCTAAGAAGACGACGACGGCGGTGGCGAAGGCGAACGGGAAGTCGGAGAAGCTGATGGATCTGCTGAACCTGGCGGAGTGGTCGGAGAGCGAGGCCGACGCGGCGGCGACTTGGAGGAAGGTGGAGGCGCTGGAGAGGCTGAAGCGAGTGGTTAGGGATTTGCAGGCGGAAGAAAGGGGGAAGAGGACCGAGGCGGCGGCCGAAGCCAGGTTGCTTGCTAAGGAAGATTCGGAGGCCAGAGCGACTCTCGCCATGGTCGGAGCTATTCCTCCTCTGGTCGGAATGCTCGACGATTCAGCTGAAGACGACGATTCTCAGATCGCCGCTCTCTATGCCTTGCTCAATCTCGGGATCGGCAACGATTTGTGAGTTTTCCATCCCAGTTTTTTTTTTTTTGGATTATTTGTCTTCGTTTTTGTTACATGCACATTCCCTGTTTTTGTTGTTTTTTGCGTTGTTCTTTTGTTTTGTTTTAATTCTCGTCCTTCCAATTTCTTTCCTAAAACTTCATAATTTCCCTAACCACGAAAACAGAGAAATTTTCATTCTGTTTTCTTTCCTTATTAACTTCTCGTCAAAGAAAGTTATCATAATTTTTAGATTCTTTTATTTTTGTTAATGATTTTCTGCAGGAATAAAGAAGCCATTGTTAAAGCAGGTGCTGTTCATAAAATGCTGAAGCTGATAGAGTCTCCAAATTCTCTTAATCCGGCGGTTTCGGAAGCTATAGTGGCAAATTTTCTGGGCTTAAGCGCATTGGACTCGAACAAACCGATTATTGGATCTTCAGGTGCCATTCCTTTCTTGGTGAAAACCCTTCAGAATTTGGAAAGCCCGAGGAGCTCGCAACCGAAGCAAGACGCTTTGAGAGCGCTTTATAATCTCTCAATCTTCCCATCGAACATTTCCCTTATCATGGAAACTGATCTGATCCCGTTCATGTTGAATGCGGTGGGGGATATGCAAGTCAGCGAGAGGATCCTCTCGATTCTGGGCAATGTGGTTTCGACGCCAGAAGGTCGAAAATCGATCAGCGCGGTGCGCGACGCCTTTTCCATTCTGGTTGATGTGTTGAATTGGAATGACTCTCCCGGGTGCCAGGAGAAGGCGTCCTACATTTTGATGGTGATGGCACACAAGGCTTATGGGGATAGGCATGCCATGATCGAAGCCGGGATCGTCTCGGCATTGCTTGAATTGACGCTTTTGGGTAGTACATTGGCGCAGAAGAGGGCGTCGAGAATTTTGGAGTGTTTGAGAGTGGACAAAGGGAAGCAGGTTTCGGAGAGTTTTGTTGGGAATTTGGGGGCTACCGTGTCAGCCCCGATTTGCGGGTCTTCATCCTCTTCGGTGATGAATCTGAATATGGGTTCTGCCGAATGTTTGGAAGAGGAAGAGGATATGATGAGTGAGGAGAAGAAAGCAGTGAAGCAACTAGTCCAACAGAGTTTGCAGAACAACATGAGGAAGATTGTGAAGAGGGCTAATTTGCCTCAAGATCTCGTTCCTTATCAGTTTAAGTCTCTCACAGCAAGTTCCACTTCAAAGAGCTTGCCTTTTTGAGGAGTTGAAGGAACCTGCTAAAAAAGGAAGGAAGGTGTGAGATTGAAGAGAGAAAATTCAGAAGTTAGTGTTTCTTTTCATGATCTTATCATCAAAGCTTGCTTCTCGTCTTTTCTAATTTTCTACCTTTTTTGTTAGTGCAAAAAAAAATAACTTTCTCGTCAAAAGTCTATATAAATTTGTAGTGTTGTATAATTATCCTAGTAGGAAATTTCTCATGTGGGCAATTCCCATTTATGTTATTTTTGGTGTTTGAATGAGTGCAGACTCTCTCTCTCTCTCTCTGTTCTTTGCTGATAATGTGCTCGAATGTATTTATTTGGCTTGATATGGATCAACAAGAAGATTAGCTCACCATTATTGGAAACATTACTTTCTCAAACGTTGCATTCATGGTCAAACCGCCCAATTGAGAACACCAACTAGATGTCAGTGGCATGGGATGCAAATTTAGGGAAATCCGAAGGATGATTTAGTCATGTTGTATTTCCTCTACTCATCCCTACTACTATCAAAGGAGTCACTTTCCACCCAATAGTACATTTTTGTCCATTCCTTGGCCATACCCCCCCAAAAAAAAAAAAAGACACTTATTGAAATTGTGATAAACTATGAAACGGTTGAAAAGGGTGTCGGTCATTTTCTCATGCCTTAGGGGGCGAAAAAGGGACCTTTCACAGAATCTTGCTGTGCTGGTTTTTTCAGTTCTGGGTCTGAAAGTTTTATATGGAATCTTTGGGTTAACAGAGCTTCATTGGATTAATTAACCCTCCGTCTGTTTGACATGATCAAATTTAAAAAATGAAAAATTTTTCATTTCAAGAAAAATAACATTCTTAAATTTCCGTATCTGATCATTCAATATTTTTTATTTTTGAAAAATGAAAAAAGAGCTCTCTAGAAACAAAAAGTTTTCACCCACCCAAACAACTTTTCACTTTTAAAAAAAATTCCAAACAATTTTTTATTTTTCATATCTAAAAATTTTTTATTTTCCAAAAACAAACACCCCATCCAAACGGATCATAATGCTCTAGAAACAGCGTTTGCAGTGATAACATGGATCCCTTTGTTGTTAATCTCTATGTATTGGTATAGTTTAGCAGTTCTAAGTGCTTATCCTCTGGCATTAATGCTGTATTATAATGCTCTGACCTTTATTTGCTGAAAACTTCCAGTATTAATAATTTACAGATCTCAATAGCAAGGTCCAATCTAGGTTGGAGTGCTTAGCTGTTCTTCATTGATGGAAAATCAACGACATTGACCTTTAGTCCCCACGAGGTATTGTTATATTTACATGATTTTTAATTGTGGGGTAGAGTCAGTCCTTCAGTAATACCATAATTTTTTATTTTTCCATTGGTTGTCTTTTGCCATGCTTTTTAAGATTAGTTGTATGTGTCTTGTGTACATTTATGTGGTTAACATAATTATGTACTTGCGCTGTTTTGTTGACTTGACAAAGTGCCATTACCTAGAGTTTTAAACGCTTTCACAGTACATTCAGGTAGAGAAGGGGGTGAAAAAAAAAATTTGTTTATGAGATTTAGATCTGATAAAAATCAAATCTAAAAAAGTAAGCAAAACTAACGGAACTATATATACGGTTAAAATTCTCATAAAAACTTTTCGCCAAATTGAATATGTTAATGAAGTTAGTCTAAGGGAGCCAAATGCTTCCATAGGAAGGCCAGGAAAACAAAAGGATGAAAACTCATTGAAGTTAGAATTTCAAATGTCAAGATGTAGCACAATTACAAAACTTTTAAGCGGCTTTAAAATGAAAAGTGCTTGGGGGCGTCGGCATTGAAAAATACAACTTCCAGAGAGTGGGTTCCATTTGTAGCTCTCATGTTACAGGAATCGTTTTCTACTAATGTATGATGCTAGACATTATCGGTTTCTTTTAACATTGTTGTTCCTTCGAATGGAAATAATTTAATTTGTTCGTTATTTTCTGTTACATTTCCTGCTTGGTTCTCGAGAAATAACTTGTGCCCGTTGTGAACCATATGCTAGAGAAGGCCCTACTTTAACGCAGTAATTCTTTCATGGTAAAAAAAACAATTTGTTTGAACTATTGATTTTCTGTTTACCAGTTACTACTGGTATCCGCCTTCTTGACGTTTCATACTCCATCAATTTTCCATCCGTTCTGAATTCTGATGTGTTTTGTTGACTAATTAATATTAAATTGTCGGAAGTGACTTGTTGTGGCCCATATTTTAAATTGTCCATGTCAGACTCTTCTCTGATTACTCAAAACGAACGTTTGGGCATCTTTTCTTGGAGGAGGCTCCAACAGTCAACACATTAAATGCCCATTTTTTCTTTTAGTTTCGGGCAACATTGGCTCGTCTATAACAGCCCAGAAAGACTGCTTCTTTCTTTATGTTTTTGCCTCTTCCGTAATTATACTTTAGTTGGTTTTTTTGCCTTAAACCGAGCCTTATTCCACAGCTTGATAGTGGCCAGTTTGGTGATTCTTAAATGTAAAGCCAAATAAACGGTTAGCTAAATGCTAGGAGTTATATCGACAGGTGCAGTTCTCAGACACACAGCAATCAGACTGACATATTGCTTAGGAAAATGCTACGTAATCTCGTTGTGAACGAATTGATTTTAACCTATGAAATGCTGACCCACCTAGATGGGGTTAAAATCCAATAGGAGCGCTATGCTGATTGTAGTCGATAGGTCTGAGGATGAATTTCGGCTGTAGACGGTCCCTAACAAAATTTTTCTATCCAACCTGGTAAGATAGAATGTGTACCTAATCTGTATGAGATGATAGAAGGTTTCATATCGTACGGTTCATGTTGACGAGTCTGAGTGGAATCCTCCTAAGATATCGGCCATTCAATTGTCCGCTGCTATTACAGCTTGTTCGCTATGGAAAAGCTAAGCACACAAAAGTAAATGAAGTACTCCTTTCTATGGCCAGACGCGTACTATGAGACATTTGGCAGTGGGTTATGGTTTTCATGGGTTTCGATGATAAGGGTCAATTTTTTTGTCAAGCTTTTCCGTTAAACTTGGAAGAAGTATGATTTGGATTAGGATTTATATTTGTGAATTGTACTGTACATTTTGGCCAATATCTGGCTCTTCACTCTTGAGGGGCTAAACGACATGTGCAATAAGCGGTTGTTCCGGACACTGCTATATGTGTTGGAACTGGCATGGAATTATTGATATTGTGGGCAAAAGAAATAGCCTCTTACTCTGTGTGTGTGTGTGTGTGTTTTTTTTTATTTTATTTTTTTAAAGATGCACATGCCCGAAGGAGGTGGGGACCAAAAAACCGCTTTATTAGCCATTATGATACATTTTTATCATGAATTATATGGCTCTCACTATTGCTGATTGACTCTAGTTTTTAGAAAAGTGAATGAACCATATGTAGTGAAAGTTGATATTCCTTTAATCTTCGTACAAGGGACTCGGGAGGGTGGGGCTGTTTTTTGTCTTTGGTTTTGGGCAAAGGCGAATGCTTTTTCTTCCCTTTGTTAAAAACACTGCAAAGGATGCTTGCGTTGTGGGGACTAGGACGCGACTTTTAGGTGGTTTTTTCTTCATGGGATGACTATTTTACAGCTAGTTCTTGTACTACAAGTATATGCTTTCTACTTTCCATCCACCCAAGTATGCGAAAACCCAAATAAACAATCTACCCCTATACAATGTCGTTTATCAGAAAATTGTCGTTTAACCCAAGGGTATTGAGTCGGGTCCCACCGTTTACAAATAGGATTTTTTATCTTTATTTTCATGAGAGAATGTGTTTTTATCTTTATTTTCATGAGAGAATCACATTCACATTCCGTCTGATTGTTTAATAAGAGTACTCTGTATTCAAATATACTCAATATATAAATATAAATATATATTTCTATTTCAAAATATACAATCATGTGTGTGGGAAGAATGTTGAATTTTTTGAATGTGAACTACACAAAATTATCCTAAGGGGAAGGGGGCGTCCAACTATTAAAGTACTGGCATGATCTATTCATTATTCTTCTTAGTTTACAATCTAAAGTGAATGCGATCCAGATTCTAGAGTAATAAAATTAGCCAAGAAGAAGCCAAAGACTTGAGACTAAGTTGACTAATTAATTAATTATTGCTTCGTTTTGTCCCCGTCACCACAACACCCCCCCAACACACACACACACACACACCAAAGTTAAAAAAAAAACGCGGCTAGATATCTAACTTTAAATCCAAACTTTAGAAGGCAAAAGAAAATGGAACTAAATTAAGTTCAGTTATCTCTGACTCTCTTCCAAGATTATAGGGAAGATACAGATGAGAAGCCTTTCCACACTTATTTGTTTTCTGACAAAGGGAAAAAAAATAGACGGAAAAAAATGATGGGAAAAAGAAAAAAGAAAAAGAAAAGAAAAGAAAAGTGAAACCTTTCTAGACGTTAGCTTAAGCAAAGGCAAATAGAAAAGAGGCAAAACAAGACACTGTTTGATAATTTGATTGTCCTGGATCTCTACACACACAGTACGTTTCTAAACAGACACAGTACGTTTCTAACTCCTTTCTTCTCATGAACACATAATTTGTCAACAAAAATAATTTGCACCGTAAAAAGTGGGGTAATTTTTTTTTACTTTTTTAATAAACATAAAAAAATAAAGAATACACATAACTTAAAGGCAAATCGACCATAAGGTCTTTGAAAAGTAGACCACTTTCTTGCTATGCTAATTAAATTACATATTTTTTTTGTGGTGCAACCTGCTTTAATGACAAACAACTGCAAACTGTTTCAATTAAGAAAGGAAATTCAAGTCATATAGCAACAAGTAAACTGAAAATAATAGTGATAATCAATGTCATTAACATTCCAGCCAGCAATGAAGGAATTCATTATTGATCGGCAATTTAGATAGACTAGGTTGGCCCCATTCTGGACATGAGCATCTTTCTCAACGTGCCTACATTTTATCAATTTGGAAATTGGAATGTGTGGCTATATATTTCTTTGTCCTTCTTTAGTTTTTCTTTTTTCTTTCCTTTTTCCCTTTGGTATTTGAGAAGAGAATGGTTGATTGGGACAGTTAAAAAATGGTTTGAATTAGAATATCTGAAAAAGGGTAGGTGAGAGTATTGATGAATAATCCGTCCGTAATAAAAAAAAAATCCTCTGTGTAGATCTGTTTTTGTTTAAACCATGCACTCTTTCCACGCCCATGTATAAATTCATAGAGAATGGAATATTTCTTTGTTGCATCATGGAATATGAAGTTAAGCATCCTAGTCATGGTAGGACTAGATGATTGGAGCACTACACCATTTTGACGTATGATGATTTCCACCCTCATTTTTCTCATTCATCACCGTCGGACCTACACAACATTTAAGGAATGGATCCCCCTCTTCGAAGCCATGTGGCACCCCATGAGCAAATGACTTGACGAAGGGCACCAAGACACGTGACGGAACTTTATTGCCCGGCTATCCTACGGGAGTGCCCTTGGCCACGTTAGATCAAAGTTTCTTGAGATATATTCTCCTAACGTAGACATGCACAGCCCATGAAGTTGGTAATTGAGTTTTTCCTTTGCCCATCTCCACTCAATTAATTCTCCTCGCTTACAAGTTTAAAGGATTTCAAGACTTGGGCTTTCTAACCCCTTAGCCCTATAAATACCCCTTCTTAAGAGGAGGGTTCTCACTTCTTTGAAGGGAACGGATTATCCCGACCCCCTCTCTCCCTCACTGATATCTTTCTCTCCCTACAATTACAATGGCAGTCTCTTCATAGAATCCGACCACCAAAAGCATTAACGCACCTCATTGATGTTATTCATCATTGAATCTCGAGTTAGGTTCACTTTCCTTTGGGACTTAAGAATTTAGCATTGGAGTCCACTTTAGAAGCATCCTCTTGTTGCCCCCACTTCGTAACGCGCCCTCTCTCTCTCTCTCTCTCTCTCTCTAATTTCATGTGGAGCAATGCATTCAAACAACAAAGTGTTCGCCGTGAAGAATTCAAATCTTACATACACAATTGCTTTGCATGGCCGTGTGTGTGGGATAGTACGTGGTAGTTCAATATGAAAGAACAAGAAAAATGATTCGTTGTTATGCTGGTGCTAGGATCCAAACCCGTCATATTATTTTTGCTCAAAAGTCACTTGGGGGGTGACTACCTGAGCGCATTTGTTATACTTTCAACCAAAAAAAAAAAAAGGAAAAATATCCTATATATTAAAAAAAAAGAAAGAAAAATATCCTATACAATAAAAAAAAAAAAAAGAAACAACAAAAAAGAAATGTCATACCATCAAGTACATAAAAGGGAAAAACGACAATGAAATGAGCGGTGGTTCAAGCCCAATAAATAAATTGAAATTCAGTACCCCTCGTTAAGTTAAATTCCAATAGCGACCCTCCAAAATAGGCATTTCTTCTAAGTCGCTCGGTTTTAGTTATGGCCCATCCGACTCCACCCCGTAATTCATGTCGCTAAATGAATCCAACGCCGAAAGTTGCATGGCATTCATAAGAAGAAAATTTGAGAGAGATAAGCTCAACTCTCAAGCTCAACCATACTAATATGTAGAATGCAATAAACTGACAAGACTACTTAATATCTAAGTCAATACCAAATTCGACAAATAATTGGACCAACTATGACGTCTCATCACATCCAAGATCTTCAACAAGCTACTCTTTTTGAGTCACTCTCCACTAAAGCGCTTTTGTTCACGACCCCACATCGATCGATTTAGTCACACCATACAGTTTAAGCCAATTAATATATCCCAAAACAACAAATATTCCAGCGACTAAGAACACCAAAAAAGTGCAAATCTACAATTCTGGGACCCAGCCTTATATAATTAGAAGGGGAGCAAACTGCAGTTTTTTAGAAAATTATTTAAGTAAATAGCAGGTTAGCAAATTTATCACATATCAGATTTATCATGGCATCAGATGTGGGCTCAAACTTTAACGAAAGATGGGCTCAGCATAGAACCAGCGTAGCCCAAGGATCTTTCAGACGGATAATAAAGGATTGCCTCTCAAAGAGCATTCTTCTCAAAATATTACCCCATTTAAAATTAATTCAAGGTTTACTTCGTTAATAATTGATTCAAGATTTACTTGGGGCAAAAATCTAAACATGTTTCCGCAATTTTCTATTTCAAAACTTTTCACAAAAAAATTTTCCTACTTCAAAATCTTACCCGGTAGCCCACTTCATAAAGCAATAAAAATGGTTGGAGTTATTGGAGGTAATAATACGATAATTTTAAAGTAAACAACAGATTTAAAAATATTTATAGTAACATAAATAATAAATTTATCAAGTACTTCTTGTTAATATGTTATTCACTCAATTATTTTCGGAAAAATACTATTTTATGACAATATCCCATTGGAAAGTGGCACATAAAGTGTTAAAAAAAAAAAAAAAAGTCGATTACCAAAGGAAGACAAGTGCTACAATTTGGAGGCCATTTGTAAAATTAACACCCTCACCCAAAATAAATAAATTAATACATATATAAAATGTAAATAGTGTTGTGGACCAAATTCTCAACTGGATCAACCGATAAGTTATTAATATTTAATATCAAAGTGATTAGTGAGTAGCGTGATGTAAAACATAATAATACTAGAAGAGGAGTAATTTAAAAAAGTCGTGCAGGAAGAACTATGGATTTGGTATTAAATTTATTTGATATATCCGAACCTAGAGGCCACAGACCTCCCCCATCAAAAGGAAAAAGATGCATTCGCACCCTTTTTCCTCTTAAAACAGAAAGGGGAAGAAGGAACATGAAAAAAGTAACCTTATAGTTTCAAATATGTCTTCTTTCATTTAGTAGGACATCTACAACAGTTACTAGATCAGGTAACATCCACCAAAACATTCCAAAACCCATGTACCTGTTTCGCACAGAGTAGCACTAGTCAATTTGTGGCAGCATGACAAAATTCTACTTAATTTCATTTACTGGGAGGTATACGCCTTCCGCTGCCAACCAAACATTGTCGGCACGCTTGTCTCTGACGCCACAAACCTGTGCAAGCGGGTAAATAGTTAGGGGGTGTTTTAGAGGCAAATTTAGAACACTCTTTTGGTATTTTTTTTTTTTTCCTACTTCATAATCACTTTTTTCTATTCACATCCTCAAAATTCTACGTTAAACTCAAACTTTAAAAGGTATATAAGTTCAAATGAGATGATTTTATATATATATATAAATTGCTTAGAATTTATAGAAGAATAAAACAAGATTCATATTAATAATTTTTTTCCAAATAAATTTTTAAGATTTTATATTTTTTTACTCTAAATATTTTTTTTCTCCCAACACATTTTCTAAAACTCAATTTTCTCCAACCTTCAAAACACATATTCAAAACCTCCCCAAACAGGCCCTTAAAGGACAACTTGGTACTCTTAGCACCTAAGGAGTGTGCCATCCAAGTTTAAGGTATAAACACAAGTCATCAGTAGCTCAAAACATTTGCGGCGTAAGTAAAAGACCAACTGTTTTTCAATTTGCATTTGTTTTCGTTAATTGCAACATAATAGATGGTACTTTATTTCATTACCTCCTGCTGTCCTCCAGCAATGCGGGTGTATTTTTTGTCATGACTGTGCAGGTAGACCCCCGTGTCAACATGCTGAAGGCGAACCCTTTGATCTTGCTTCCAGGTCTTCCCGCTCCCTTCAATCATAAGCCTATTAAATGTAACACCAACATGCACCGTCAGCAATATGGATTAGTAAGGAAGCTCAAACTAAACCTTCTATGAAATCGAATTCAAAACTCACCTCCAGTAATCACCAGTGTCAGATTCGTTCTCCCCACCAAAGCAGCTTACCTATAACAAGCATGTAGTGACTTAAATTATCATGAATGCAAATGTAGCATTCAGGTTAAATGCAGTATGAGTAGAGAAAGCTAAAACTATAAAAGACATTCACTGGTACAGAAACACTAACTACTTGCACAAATCATGCATTAGCCATTTCATGCCAAAAATGTAAGGCATTCCCTTAAATGCAATGAATTAGCATCTTTAACAAACGATGCTGATAAAACAAAATCACTGAAACTCCATAAGATTATATATTTGTTAAAAACTATCAATAAAAATTAACTTTCAAACAAGTGTTGTTACACTGTACAGGATTTGGGAGAAACAATTAAAGTACTGTACATACCTCTTGGTTGCCTGTTATCGGGGAGGCATGCAAATGGCTATGTAGCCATTTTCTAGTTCTCATGTGTTGCAACCTAATGATTGTCCCACTTTTAATGGTATCGCCTTGTTTAGCAGATGATCCATGCTGTGGTTTAACAATCTGTAAATAAAGTTCATTTAACTCCACATTCGAAAAAATTCCTACCACAACATATTTTTATTTATTTTGAGATGTAAAGAAGAAATTAATAGTCTTCAGCTCACATTCTTCACATCTTGTAGATCTACTATACAAATTTCATCGCTTAGACTCAGTTCCAACAACAAAGATGGACACCAGTCACTAAATCAAATATCCAGGTTGTGTTTACTAATCAGGAAATCAATATCAACAAACGAAATAAGTTCCTGATTTTCAATTTCAGTGTTTACTTCTATAGTTAAATGGCGTACCCACCTACTGATGAGGAATTAAGTTCCGTGATAAGGAGGAACTTATCTCCTACCTAGACCTACAGAATTAAATTCCTTTTCCTAATGACTAACCTTCGAACCGAATGTACCCTTAGTTTAATTTAATTATTTACTTCACACAGTGTATTTTTGTAACTATACTTAATTTAGTCTAATTCTTTAGCAAAGTAAAGACTAGAATAGGAATTAAACCACCCTTATAACTTAATTACTTAATAGAGCAATAAACATATTACTCAAATTTTAGAATTTAATTATGTGAAACTTTCTTGTTTCTTTCTAGGACTTTATTTCCCATTCTTCCAATTCCTGATTCCTACTAACTCTATTTGTGCCCCAAATCCAAAACGACCACAAATAAATCAAACTATGAAATTGTTTTTTTTTATTCTCAAGCCCAATACAGAGGAACATAATCATTTCAACGCACCATTTTCTTTTTCTTTTTCCTTATTTTATTTTATTTTATTGCATCTAAACAAACAAAGTTCCTACACCAAAGTTAAACAAACTGCGGGTATATTAAGGTAAATCCTTTTTTTTTTGTTTTGTTTTGCATCCTTGGCAAATAGAAATTGAGACACGAGAGAGAGGGACCAAGAGAAAATACCCAGTAGCTATTGGAATCGTCGACATTAGGAAAGCCAGTAACTGATTGTTGCCCACTGCCAGAACCATATGGCACGTCATGAGAGTGCAATCGGAACTTGCTCTTCTCGTGCATTAGCTTTAGAACTGTCCCATATGTAACCTGCCCACGTACAATTAAAAAAATTTAAGAAAAAAGCACCAAATGTAGATTTCCATATCCTAATTCTTTAAACCACACAATCCGTTCACCAAAATCATTCTTCGGGTGTCACTAAATCCTAATTTTTGTACAAACATATAATGCACTTGATTCCGCAAAAATAGCGCAAATTTAAAGATTTGACCGGAAGACAAATCTCAAAGCTCCTACAAACACAAACACAGCCACAAACGCCAAATGTGAAATCCATATCCCAGTTCTAGTAAATCAGAAGGTAATCTTTCACATTCTGCTAGGGAAGAAATTAAAAAATAATAATAATTAATAATTGATGCCACAAATTTCATTCCAAAAACCATATTTTGACTGTGCCTCAAAAAACAACGCAATCTCTTCATCAATCTTATTCTCCCTACCGCACGAAACCCTAAATTTTGCACAAATGCACTCAATTCCCCGAGCAAATATCGCCAATTTCAAACCTTTAACCGATAAATAAAGCTCAAAGATCCTATAAGGAGCAAAAACTCAAAAAACATAACAATTTGATTAGAACCTCGACGCCTTCAGAGGTCGCAGCAGACGCCGGGGAAGCGTAACCATTGTCGGGATCAAGGCCGAGGAAGAGGAACACGGCGAGAGCAAAGAAACCAATGGCCATGGCGAAGAGCAATCCGATGAACCAGTTGCGTTGCCAGAAAGGCAGATCGGACTCGGAATTCGTTAGCGATTCTCTGACCACGACCCGACTACGCCCGACCGGAGACGGAGACGGCGACGGAGCTGAAGAAGAGGGCTTTCTTCGAGTCAGGCCCTGTGACCCTGAGGAAGCCACGGTGAGGGAGCCAGTAGAGCGAGGATTTTTCCGGTTTGGTTTGATTATGTTCAGGGTTTGAATTGCAAATGCGAATTGGGAATTTAGGAATTTGGTGAAGGTTTTGATCTGTAATGAGTTTTGTACCTTATGAATACACACACACACACACACACACACATATATTTATATATTTTTTTTGGGTTCAACGTTAGGGAAGATGGGAGGATCGGCTTTTTGTGCCGTGTTTCGGTTGACACGTAGATGACGAGATTCTGCCCAATGGGATTTCGCCAAGTGGATATCCGAATGAGGTGGAGGGTTCTTAGTGGACGCAAGCCAAGGGCGTTGCGAAATTGGGAGAAAAATTGCTCAAGTAAATCGAGTCCGCCCCTCTAGTCTTGGTCCACTAGAAAAACTTTGGAATTTGTTAAGTTATGTTTTATGGTAGTACTAAAACTAATTTTACACTAAATATAAAATTTTATATTTAAATATAAATTATTTTTAACAATATTATAAAAATAATTATTATTTTAAAAATTTTTTAAAATAATCACATTAATTTTTTATTTTTAATTATTTATCTTTATTTTTATTAATTATTAATTATTTATCTTTATTTTTATTAATTATATTAACTTTTTAATTCTAAAATACTTTTCATCTAAACACATATTTTATTCAAATACAAAACAAATACTTTTTAATTAAATATAATACTAAAAAAGAATTATATTTAAATATAATTAAAATGTAATGCGTTTACTAAATGTTTCCTTAATCTACATTTTGATGCTGATATTTTTAGATTGGAGTTAAATTAAATAATTTATATTTTATGATTGAAATCAAAAAATATAGAAAATTTATTAGGTTGATGATGTATTTATAAGATATAATAAATTATTTATTTAATAAATATATAAATAAATCATTTTTATAATACGTAAATGTATCTTTCGTTTTTGAAAAAACCAACATAAATAATTTAATTTATCAAATATATCTATCATTTACCACAAACATTTTAAATTATCCAAGTTACTTTAATTATTTTCTCCTAATTTTTCAAAAACAAAAAACAAGAGAAACAATTTGGAATTTCAAGCTTTCTTCCCAATATCTTGTTTTTGGAAAAGTTTCAAATGTCTTATTAAAACAATGTTTAATTTAACTTTTTTAAAATCAATTATAATTTCTATTGATTATTTTGGAACAAATAAAAAAAAAAAAAAAAAAAGGTAAACTACACTAATCCTATAACAGACATGCCATAAAATTCCTTTTCTCACCACGATTAGTGGGTTTCAACGGTCTGAATTTTTTTTTTTAAAAATTGTCAACAGTCTGGAGTTGGACTCTGAGGCGTGCAAGATTTTGGTCAGGATCTGTAATTTGGAAGAACCGGAACGAAGCAGAGGAACAATGGCATCGTCGGATACAGAGCTCAAAGCACAGCTTACCGAATCTGGAAACAAGCTTGTGGAACTTTCGTCTTCCGTCGATAAACTTTTCCCTATTCTCGACGTAAGCCGTTCGATTTTTCGCCTTTTTTCTTTGGTTTTTTTGGTGAAATTTTTGTGTAGCGGGGGTTTAATATTTTCGTCGATGAATACTTTTTTTTTGGTGCGATCTGTGGTTATTTAGAGAAATGCGTTTCATTTGAAGTCGGTTCTTCGCGATTTGCTGTTTTAGCGCCGTGGTGTGCGGCCCTTTTAGCTTAATTTCATCGGTTTGAGCTCACTTAGGGTTTACATGAATGTTTTAATTCTCTTTAATGCCTCTTTTAGCTTCGGGAATCCTCTCTCTCTTTGTTCTCCCACTCTTATTGTGTCTACAAATTGAATTGGGTCCTAAATTTCAGCCAGTTTTGCGTGCATGAGTGATTTTCTGCATTTCCTATGCAGGTTATGAACGGAACCGCGTCTTCTGTAATTTTTGTTTAATTGCATTGAATTTATTTCATATGGGTTTTTGTAAAGTGAAGCCATTTTGCTCAGAATTCGGTGTTCTTTAATGGATTTGAGTAGAGGTTTTGAAATGAATTTAGGAGGAGAATGAAATTTTGAAGAGATATGCCACTGCCAGTCATATGATAGTTGAAACTCTTTTATTCTGTGTAATTCTCTCTAAGTCTCCATTTCTATTTGTAATTTACATTTCCCTTTAAAGCCAGACGTTTCTCCCTTACTGTAAAGTCCAAGCCTGATAAAATTTCAGTTGCAGTGACAGAATTTATGGGAAAATTCAAGTTTAATGTATGTGTATGTTGTTTCTTTTCGTTTCCTGCAGTTGATGCTTCGTGCATCCCGGGAAAAGCGCAAAAGTAGACATGTGGATGATATGGACGAAAGCTTCTTCAGTGTTAAGCGGTCATATTTTGAGCTACTCTTGCGGTGTCTGTAGACTATTTATGTGGATAAAGTGTGTTTTAACCCTTTTAGGTTTTCTTGTTTTTCTTTTCAATGCATTCGTGTAATCTCATCCTTCTTTTTCCTTCGTGATAATTCTAGAGAATTGAGAGTTGTCTGTCACGAGTTGAAAAGCCACCTTCTTATTCAATGCAAGTTGCACTTTATCCGTCTTTGAATGCTTTGGTTGCCGATCAACTTTTGAGACATTCAGATGTCAATGTCAAAGTTGCAGTTGCATCTTGCATCAGCGAGATTACAAGAATAGTAGCACTTGAACGTACTTGAATGGATGATCATATGAAGGTACCTAGAATTCATTTACATCTTTTTTGAGATTCAAGTCAAGGGGCCATTGATTCCATCCCTGCATATTAAATTCTTGTTTATTTATTGTGTATGCAGGATGTCTTTCAGCTTATTGTAACTTCTTTTGAAAATCTTCGGTGTGATGCATTGATCCTTGAGATGTTTCAGCATTTCCTTAAGGCGATTAGGTACAGATCGGTTCCAGTCAAGTTTTCTGCTGTGCTTTCATCCTTTGTACGCTTTTTGCAATACTACTTTTTCCTTCTGGAGTTGGAATAATGAATAGGTTGGTATTTCATCACTTAAGCAAGGGAAAGTTGGCAATGAATAGAAAAATGCAGTCTTTTTGTTGGCCCCATATATTTGGCTCTTAGGGTGGAATCTCTTTTCCCTTTAAATCTTAATGTTATTTCTAAGAGAAAACTCTATACCAAATTAGCCTGTTTATTTGCAAGATCTTCAGTTGATAATCTGACTTTACCGTGTTCTTTAGTGATTCTTGAGAAGAACGAAGGCTAAATATTTTGGCATGCCTTGCTCTGCTAAATATTTTAGTGATTTCTTTA
Source organism: Antiaris toxicaria (assembly GCA_035233585.1). Classification (NCBI taxonomy): domain Eukaryota; kingdom Viridiplantae; phylum Streptophyta; class Magnoliopsida; order Rosales; family Moraceae; genus Antiaris; species Antiaris toxicaria. Next base: position 23,603,079 of record CP141160.1, on the reverse strand, counting down.
TTGCTTCACTAGTTTTTTTCTGTTTGGTATAATTTTTTCTCCTAATTTATGCCTTCACTTTTATTGATTTTCATTTTCCAGTTGAGAATCCTGAGCATTAAAATAAAATTATCAGTTTAGGATTGTTCCTGCATTCTTTTGCACCTTTTTATTCATGTTTCCTGAAAACTCTCCAGGGATTATCACACAGAGAACGCCTTCACATCCATGGAGACAATAATGACTCTTGTTTTAGAAGAAAGTGAAGATATTTCTGTGGAGCTACTCTCTCCCTTACTGGCCAGTGTGAAAAATGACAATGAGGTGATTTGTTGTTTGAGTTGCAGTTTATGTTCTTCCAATTTTTGGTTAGTAACTTGCCAACCTAACATCATTTGCGAGGAAGTTCTGCCCATTGTTCGGAGATTGGGGGAAGAGAGTACTGGAAAGTTGTGCTCTTAAGATTTAGCCTTACTTGGTACAGGCCGTAAAAACTTTGGACATAACGTTCAGATGATTACAGTAAAGTTGTAGCTACTATTTGCCAAGATGGACACGCTAATGTTGAGCAAAATGAAATCCACGCTTCCGATGAAAATATGGTACTTTTTTCCAATAGTTTCAAGATTCAGGAACAAAAATTAATTGTCTCTTGTGTAGAAGAATGTCTTCTTCGAACACTTTGTAATCGACCTCTTTATTGCTGACCGTGACTTGTTCCTCACACTCTTGTTCAAGTTAGCATTCCACTATGTCATGCCCAAGTTTCTATTTTCACTGCCATTGGTGTTCCTCATTATATTTCCTTGGAAGTTTCTGTCATTGGCTGTTATTATTCCATGAGGTTGCCTGATGCATTCTGTTATGCAGTTGTTCTCTCGTGCATGTTGTGTTTCTGTCTGTGTTACACTTGTTTGGATCCTAATGTTGGATGCATAATTTGTGTTTATGCGACCTTTAATATATGTTGGAAGGGGACGTCTTTTATACACTGGTTTTTGCAAACATCGTTTTATTAGTGTCCTGTTCATTTTTGTGATTTGAACATTGAGATTTGCAACTGAATTATACCTTCTTTTGTCAGGCAGTCTGTAAAGCCATCCAATGACGAGGAAGCCCCCGCATGCCGACTTTCTACCTTAATTTGTTTAGTAAACCAAGAATATTTGTCTATTTGTGTACTTTTTTTACTTGTTTTTGATGCTATATCTAATATTACTGCCCTTATTCTCAATTGGGGAGGATAGAGGGATGTCCAAGGAAGAGATTTTGTTAGAACAAGTTGATCCTTCCGTTAGTAGATCTCCACATCTGTTATGAATAATGCTATTGCACGGAGTGGGGCAGACGACTCTTTGGCTGATTCGTGCTCCCTAAAGAGGCAATATGATGACCATCCTATTGAGAATTTGAAAGATTTGAATGCATCAAGCAATGCCGAACCAGATACTTTGAATACTGATAATTCCTGGGATACTCATATGGTAAATGAGGAGAAAATCTAGTTCATCGTTGAAACCAATATCACCTTCAGAAAGTCCTCATGCTGATAATGAGAATGAAGATCAGTTACCAATTCTGTTACTCTTTTTCACTAGAAAGCACATTTATTAATGCACCGTTTGGAGCTTAGTTTTGGCATTTTAAAAACTAACTTTTTTCTAATAGTTTATTATTTTTTACTATTTATATTTCTAAAATATTATAATATACTTAAACCTTAAAAGTCCAATACAAGTCCAAATGAGATTTTTTTTTTATATTGCATAGAATTTCGAAGGGAACAAAACAATATCTATATTAATTTTTTTTTCAAATTTTGTATTTTTTCATTCTAAATAATTTTTTTCTCAAAACACATTTTTCAAAACAATTTTTTTACAATTCAAAAATTTTGTCTTCAGACGTCCCCAAACACCTCTTAAATTCACAAATCAAGTGTCTAAGGGCCCGTTTGATTCAGGTTTTGGAGACCAAAAATTTTACTTTTTTTTTTAAACTTTATCACTTTTTACTATTTATATCTCCAAAACACTACAGTACATTTAAAATTTTAAAAATCCATAACTTTGTGTATACATGTCCAAATGAGATGATTTTTTTTTTTAAATTGCATAGAATTTCGAGAGGAACAAAACAAGATCCATATTGATATTTTTTTTCTAAAAATATTTTTAAAATTTTTAATTTTTTCATCCTAAACAGTTTTTTTTCCCAAACATATTCTCCAAAACCAACTTTTTTCCAAACCCCAAAACCACATCTCCAGAACCTCCCCCAAACTCCCCCTAACTCCATCAAGAAAATCGCGTGCTTCTTGACATGGTGGACCATTAAAACTTGGTCATGCTCGTTCCAGAGATTCCGCGCTGGCTATCACAATGAACGGCTTCATACGAGCCCATTTTTGGAAGATTTTGTGATGCATGTATAAAACCTTGTACAACAACATTCTGTTATAGAGGCCATAACACTGAAGCAACAATGGCAACCAAGCTTCTTAATATTCAACGAATTGTCATAATCAAAAACATCAATCAATCCCATGACTAGCTGACAGATGTCGTTAGAAGCGACCTTTGTCAATTTTAAACCCAAAACGAAGGGTGCTTTTTAATTTTTATTTTTTTCGAGTAAAATGACACAAATTCTCTAGTTCATAATAACTCAAACTACTTTGTTTAAGGTATATTTATATACTTTAATGGCATGTTTGATATGGTGAAAAAAAAAAAAAAAGAAAGAAGAAAGTGGAGGGAGGGAGGGAGGGAATATTGGATGGAAAATGCCAGATTAAACTTATTTAGTAGGACAGAAGAGAGGAAGGAAAAGAAAAATAGTTGGAAAAAAAAAATTATATAGGAACTACTAATTTATTCTAAAAAATTGAAGGGAAACTAAAACCCACACATTAATTACTAAAATTATTATTTTTATTTGTTCTTAAATTAAAATAATATAAATATATAAATAATCACTATTTCTCTCCCTCTATAAAACCAAATAACATAAAGGAAAATCAAAATGTTTCCTTATACTCTTGTTTTCTCCCACTTATTTACATGGTAAATTAGCTATTCCTTGTTATGTATTTCAAAACTGTACAATCTTACTATTTTACTTAATTTCATATTTTTTAAAAATGTTATCAAAAATAAAATAATAGTAATTATTAAAAAAAATTCCAAAGGACTAACTTTTTTTTTTGACAAGTATCCAAAGGATTAAGGAGACGATTGGTAAACGTTTTTTAGTGTCATTGTATTTTAACACAACGTAATTTTATATCAAACATAAAATTTTATATTTAAATATAATTATTTTCAATAATATTACGAAAATATTTTAGGGGGCGTTTGGTAAACACATTGCATTTTGATTATATTTGAATAAAATTTATTTTTTAAATATTGTATTTGGTTGAAAAGTATTTGTTTTGTATTTGAATGAAATGTGTGTTTGGATAAAAAGTATTTTAGAGTTGAAAAGTTGATGTGATTGGTAAAAGTAGAGATAAATAGTAAAGTTGAAAAGTTAATGTGATTGTTTTAAAAATATTTTAAATATTAATTGTTTTCGTAGCACTGTTGTAAATTTTGTGTTTGGTATAAAATTGTATTGTATTTGAGTAAAGTTAAAATGAAATATTTTTACCAAATGTCCCCTTACTATTCAAAAATTTTTTAAAATAATCACATCAACTTTTCAACTGTAATTTTTTCTCTTTATTTTTACTAATTATATCAATTTTTTAACTTTAAAATACTTTTCATCTAAATATATATTTTATTCAAATATAAAATAAATATATTTTAACTAAATATAACTCTCATAAATAAATTATATTTAAATATAATAAAAATATAATACATTTATTGAGCCATACATCAGTCAGCATCACATTCGAAGATATGCATTATTGTTAAAAAATAGAGTGAGAGAGAGAGAAACAGGACTAAAAGAAAAAAAAAACGAAATACATTAAAAAAAAAACCAGCTGACACATGGCTTGTACAGGACTATCGACCTGTCAATTGCCAATCTTGTAACTACCACCGCCACGCTCTCAATCCACTCTAAAAAAAGTCCAAAAGCAAACAGAAACTCTTTCTTTATAATAAGCCCACAAAGACTATAGACCAATTCAGAAGCAAAAAAATGGCCGGAAGTGAAGCTTTTGCAGAAATCATAGATGGAGATGTGTACAAGTATTATGCAGACGGTGAGTGGAAGAAATCCGCCTCTGGAAGGTTCGTGCCCATCATCAACCCCACCACTAGAGCCACCCACTTCAAAGTCCAAGGTTTTTTTATTTTTTTAAAATTTAAAATTTAAAATTTTTTTATTTAACTAATTTGATTCATTTTAATTGAACTTGATCATCTGTCTCCTTTTATGTTTTGCTGAATTGTTCTTCTTGTCATGTGATTGCGTAAGAATCACGGTGGTTACTGTTAGCCTTGCTACTTTGCTCATCAAATGGAAGATTTCTTTCAAATTTTTTTTTTTCTAAACATTTGTTTGTTAAATTGGGAAAGAAAAACAGAAAAAAAAAAAAAACCCCATCTCGGAAGAAGAGACAGGGAAACTGTCGATGCTGTAAAGAAATCAAATTTGACAAATTTTTGGTTTGGTGTGTACAAGCTTGTACTCAAGAGGAGGTGAACAAGGTCATAGAAACGGCGAAATTAGCACAAAAAACATGGGCAAAAACCCCGTTGTGGAAAAGAGCAGAGTTACTTCACAAAGCAGCTGCAATACTGAAACAGTACAAAGCTCCAATTGCAGAGTGTCTGGTTAAGGAGATTGCAAAACCAGCAAAGGACTCAGTCACTGAGGTACCGTTTAATGTTTTCACTGGTTTCTTAATATCAAATTTCAGCCATTAGATTACCGGAAAAAAAAAAGTATCAGCCGTTGAAAAAAGTTGAATAATTTTCGACGGCAGCTCATATTGTTTGTTTTTAGGAGTACTTTTCTAGCATGTAAAAGTAGTGTGATTTTGTGCTATTCAAAGGCAAGAAATGTATCATGTCCAAATTAAGGTGGTAATGTATGCGAAAATCTTTTTCCATTTCCAGAATTATAGAAGACCAAAACTATTTTAAAACTGTATTTGTTTATTTAAAATTTTCAAAACCATTTTAAAATCATCATTTTTAACTCTATTATTTTATTTTTGATTTTTAAAAACATAAAAAGGTGTTTTCACTCCTCATTTTTCATTTTCTTCCTCCTTTTCCATTTGATATTTTCAAAATTTACAAAAATATAATAATACCAAACACAATTTCTGAAATGGTTTTAACACAATTTTCAAAACAGTTTTATTTTTATTTTCAAAATTTTCAAAAACACAAATCATTTTGAAAATAATATCAAACGTAATCTTAATGTTTTCTATTGGATTTTTATATTTTTTTAAAAAAGTCAACAAAAAAAATTATAATTACTTTTTGAAAAATTAACTAATTCCAATATTAAAATTACATTCCAAACCTTTGTTCTAAATGCTCGCATAGTCTAAGGAATATTGGATGTTGAAACTTTTGTGTTTGTGTTGATTTTAATGAAGGTTGTCAGGTCAGGGGATTTAGTGTCGTATTGTGCTGAAGAAGGAGTGAGAGTTCTCGGAGAAGGGAAGTTTCTGGTATCTGATAGTTTTCCTGGCAATGAGAGGACCAAATACTGCCTCGCCTCAAAGGTAAATTACTATGTATTTATTTATTTATTTTTTGCAATTTGGCCTTGTGGGGTCTATTTTTATTTATTTATTTTTATTTTAACTTCATTAGAAATTCGAACTTTACCTCTTAGAGATTCGAATTTTACATGTTACGAAGAAAATAGACGTAAAATTACAGCTAAATGAGCTTGGTTTTGCCTCCATTTACTCTATTGATTGGGGCACTTTGGTTATTGTCGTGTGTGTTCACGTGAAGCTGTATACATCCAACTTTTTTTTTTCTTTGGGGCTTTGAAAAAGGAAACATGTTATGATATGCCAAGAATATCCGAGAGAATCATTGAACCACGACTATGTTATTTTCCTTTTAATACCCAAAAAACAAAAATGTACCTATTCATGATAGCATAGTACTGTTGACTTTTTCTATGTGGACTTTTATTGCCTTGGTTCTATTCCCTTGAGTGGAAAAATGAGGCCTATTTGAAAATCTTGGAAGAAATCCACAATTTTAATTTGTATTAAAGCCAACAATAAACCTTACACATAATTTGTGCCCAAGGTTTACTTATCTCTTGACACGTGAATGATTAAAATACAAGAAGCTTGCTTTTTAATTAAATATCAGAAACAAGTTATTTTTCACTGAATGTAAAAGTGCAGATTCCACTGGGTGTTGTTTTGGCTATCCCACCCTTTAACTATCCTGTCAATCTTGCTGTCTCAAAAATTGCTCCTGCCCTTATTGCCGGAAACTCCATCGTGCTCAAGCCCCCGACTCAGGTTCGGTTTCTACCCCGATATGTAGAGTAGTGTCAACAAGTGTGTAAAACAATTCTTTAAAATATCCTTGTTTAATCTCTACAGGGAGCTGTTGCTGCACTTCACATGGTGCATTGCTTTCATTTGGCCGGTTTTCCAAAGGGCCTTATAAGCTGTGTCACTGGGAAAGGTTCTGAGATTGGCGACTTTCTCACAATGCATCCCGGGATCAACTGCATAAGGCAATTCTCTGGCCACTTTATAATCTTATACTCCATGAACTTTCCTTTGAAAGTTTTTGTTCAAATAATAATATCGTGGTGCGTTTGTAATTTGTAATCGGATGTTGAGTAACTTAATAGGCATGATTTTTCTCAGCTTCACAGGCGGGGACACAGGAATAGCTATCTCAAGGAAGGCTGGCATGATTCCTCTTCAGATGGAGCTAGGTGGTAAAGATGCATGCTTAATTCTTGAGGATGCTGATTTGGATTTAGCTGCGGTTAACATCGTAAAAGGAGGCTTCTCTTATAGGTAAAAAGAAAACCACACTAATTGTAAGTGGATGGCTTATGATTTTCTACTTATCTTGGTTAATAGCCAAGAACACTTTCCTGATGATTATGCGTTTGTCGTCGATATCAGTGGTCAAAGATGCACGGCCGTAAAGGTTGTATTGGTTATGACATCTGTTGCTGATACTCTTGTCGAAAAAGTGAATTCTAAGGTGGCAAAATTAACCGTTGGGCCCCCGGAAGATGACTGTGATATTACTCCAGTTGTCACGGAGTCCTCTGCTAACTTCATCGAAGGGCTGGTCATGGATGCCAAAGAGAAAGGTGCAACATTCTGCCAAGAGTACAAGAGGGAAGGTAACCTCATATGGCCATTGCTGTTGGACAACGTTAGACCGGATATGCGAATAGCCTGGGAAGAGCCATTTGGCCCCATTTTGCCGGTTATTCGGATTAACTCTGTTGATGAAGGAATCCATCACTGTAATGCTAGCAATTTCGGCCTTCAGGTAATGCTTGAACAGCATCTCTAACTTGATATTCCAACTTGTGTTGAACTCATTGGAGAAGGACCAAACAACATGTGCCACTACCTTGGAACAAAAGAAATAGATGTTTTCCTCCTCCTTTTCTTTTCCCCCAGTGAAGTGGCACTTTATGAATAACATTTTTTGAATAGTCGGATTATCACAATCGCATGGACGCTATGATAAATCTAAGTGGCTTTGAGAGCGACTAGTAACTGCATGATTTCCCATTCTAAAAACAAGAGGTTTTCAGTTTCTTTGAGATGTACTAAAACAGCGTGCAATCACAGGGCTGTGTGTTCACTAGAGACATAAACAAAGCGATCTTAATCAGTGACGCACTGGAGACCGGTACCGTCCAGATCAACTCTGCGCCGGCTCGCGGCCCGGATCATTTCCCTTTCCAGGTGCATTTTTGTTAATCTCTCTGGATATTGCCCAAAAAAAAAAAAAAAAAAAAAGGTGTTTGAGACAACTCATGTGAATGAGTACTGATAGTTTGTGGTATGGCAGGGTTTAAAGGACAGTGGCATTGGTTCTCAAGGGATTACTAACAGCATTAACATGATGACAAAGATTAAGAGTACTGTAATCAACTTGCCTTCTCCTTCATACACAATGGGATGATATGCTTTGGAGTTAGGAGGCAACATATTATATATATACATATATATATTGCGCCGATATATATATGTATCAGTATAATCACATGCAATGTTCATTTTTAGAGGAGTTTTTTAATTATTTTTTATTGTAGTCCTTTTATTTTTATTATTTTTTGGTTTTTAACAAAAAATGTTTTCCATGTTAGGAAAATGTAAGGTTTGAGCAGAGGAATGGGAATAGAAATTAAGAGTTTAGAGTGGTGTAATGTAATAAATCCTACATGCAATAACTTCCTTGCAAAATATTGTAAAATAAAATAAAAATTTCTACTTAATTAAGGCTTAATGGCCTACTTATTCGAAACAGATGAGAGAAAGCAAGTAGAGTAATAAATAAGTACGTAAACATGGAAGCCAAATTAACAAGAAAAAACTGTAGCTGTGTGTGAAAACGACACTCGTTTTCCCATTAAATGGCAAAACGATGCTCATTTATTTGTTTGTAGCTCCTTACCGCAAATTTAGGTCGAGCCTACATATTTATCAATGAAAAATCAACTTCTCCATTAAATCTTTTATGTTAGGGCCATTAAGCAGCTTCAGAATATTCTTACGTACGCCAGAAAAAGAAATTCATTAGAGATTATAGAACAATCTGATAATTTTTTAAGGTTAAACAATCTTTTTTAAGATTTTATATCAAATTCCTTACTAAAAAAAAAAAAATAAAAGTGATTGAATATACGAACCAAAATTCATTTGCAGCTATTTTTGGAAGAAAGTTCGTTTGGAGCTTGAAGTTGCGTATTATATAGGATAATCACATAAAAAATTATTTATTCTCGTCTGCACTACACCAGTGATTGTGAAGAAGAAAAAGTTGGTGCGCGGATAAAAAAAATTTGAACTTTTTAGGGCTAGAAATGTAAAATCAAAATCATAAGGGCATAAATGTAAAATCGTATTTCCTATGAAAGGAAAATTTAAAAATATATTTTTTTTCCGCGAAAAAGGAAATTATAACCTGATTTCTAAGTAAATGTATTTACTTGGTTCTCTATTTTTAATTTATAAAATTCAAATTAATTTTTATTTTTTTAAATCAATAAAAATTATAATTAATTTATAAAAAAATTAACTGATATAAAAATTTTATCTCTGCTCCGAGACGTGAGGGTGGAAAGTTTACAAGAAATAATGTAATTCCTAATTTACGAAAATGTCCTCCAAGCAAAAGAGGAAAAAGCAGCAATTAAAATCTAACGGTCCCAACAAACTCCACGTGGGCCCTACCCGCCTGAAAATCCAGAGGCGGATTTGAAACCCTAAATTGAACTCCATTTCACGGAGCCCGCGGAATCCGACCTCAATCTTTTGCTCGATCGGCCTCTTTCTTAAGCGCACAAAATTTAACACACCATTACGAAAAGTAAAAAAAAAAAAAAGAAAAAAAAAAGAAAAAAGAAGCTCCTTTTATATTTATTATCCCTATTTACTTAACGCATTTTTCATTTCAATATCTTCTTTTTTTTTTTTCTTTTCTGGGAAAATATTTCGAAAAAAAACTCTCTCGCACCTCTGGCTCTCTTGCCTTTCTTTCGCTCTCTCTCTAAAAAGAAACCCTAACTTTCTCCATCGCCAAAGAAATTTCAATCTTTCCCTGTAAAATCCGCTTTCTCTCCACGATTCGTGGGTTTCTAGGGTTTCAATGGTCTGAATTTGGACTCTGAGGCGTGCGAGATTTTGGTCAGGATCTGTAATTTGGAAGAACCATAACGAAGCAGAGGAACAATGGCGTCGTCCGACATAGAGCTCGAAGCACAGCTTACCGAATCTGGAAACAAGCTTGTGGAACCTCCGCCTTCCGTCGATGAACTCCTCCCTCTTCTCGACGTAAGCCCTGTCGATTTTTCGGTTTTTGGTTAAGTTTTGCGGCGTAGGGTTTAAATCTTTTTTTGTCGATGAATACAATTCCGGTGTGATTATTTGGTTATTTGGAGAAATGGGTTTCATTTGGTGTCGGTTCTTTGCGATTTGCTGTTTTGGCGCTGTGTTGTGCGTGCTTTTAGCTTAATTTCATCGGTTTAAGCTCACTTAGGGTTCTACATGAAAGTCTTGATGTTCTTTAATGCATCTTTTAGCTTCGGGAATTATCTTTTATTTTATTTTATTTTTCACTCTTACCGTGCCTGTAAATTGGGTTTTCGTCCTAAATTTCAGCAAGACGCAAGTTTTGCGTGCATGTGTGATTTTCTGCATTTATCTTTTTGAGAGTAACTGGGATTATGAACCGTGTGTTTTGCAATTTTTGTTTAATTGCATTAAATTTACTTCATATGGGTTTTTGTAAAGTGAGGCCGTTTTGCACAGAGGTTGGTGTTCTTTAATGGGTTTGAGCTGAAGTTTTGAAAATGTCGGAGAAGAATGAATTTTAGTTTATTTGGCGTTACAGTTTGGAAGCATTATGCCATTGCCCGTAATATGATAGTTGAAATTCTTTCATTCTGTGTAATTTTCTCCAAGTCTCCGTTGCTATTTGTAGTTTGATCCCCCCTTAAAGCTTGATGTTTTCCCTTTACTGTAAAGTGCATATTTGACCTCGCCTCTAAACGCCTGCTAAAATTTTAGTTGTAGTGACAAAATTTACGGGTAAATTTGAGTTTGGTCTATTCCTGTGTTGTTTCTTTTTGTTTCCTGTTATTGATGCTTCTTGCATCCCGGGAAAAGAGTAAAAGTAGACCTGTGGGTGATATGGGACCAAAGCTTCTTCAGAGTTAAGTGGGCACATTTTGAGGTGTCTGTAGAAGATTATATGTGCATGAAGTGTGTTTTAGCCCTTTTAGGTTTTCTTGTTTTTCGATGAATTCATGTAATCTTATATGCTTCTTTTTTCCTTCTTGGTGTTCTAGAGAATTGAGAGTTGTCTGTCAAGAGTCGAACAGTCACCATCTAAATCAATGCAAGCTGCACTCTCTCCATCTTTGAAAGCATTGGTTGCCGATCAACTTTTAAGGCATGCAGATGTTGATGTGAAAGTTGCAGTTGCATCTTGTATCAGCGAGATAACAAGAATAACAGCGCCTGAAGCTCCTTATGACGATGAACAGATGAAGGTACCTAAAGTTCATTTACATCCTGTTTAAATTCAAGTAGAGGGGCTCTTGATTCCATCTCTGCATAACAAATTTCTTATTTAATTATTATTTATGCAGGATGTCTTTCAGCTTATTGTATCGGCTTTTGAAAATCTCTCTGACAAGTCGAGTCGATCATATGTAAAGAGGACCTCAATTCTCGAAACTGTTGCAAAGGTCAGGTCTTGTGTGGTGATGTTGGATCTTGAGTGTGATGCATTGATCCTCGAGATGTTCCAGCATTTTCTTAAGGCGATTAGGTACAGATAAGTTCCAGTCAAGTTTTTCTGCTGTTCTTTCATCCTTTGTATGCTTTTTGCACTACTAATTTTTTCTTTTGGAGATAAGATGATTGATAGATTGCCATTTTTATCACTTAAGCAACAGCTAGTTGGCCTTGAATAGAAATATGTGAACTTTTTTTTGGCCTATAGATATTTCCGAGAGAAAACGCTACACCAACTTAGGCTGTTTATTTGCAGTATCTTCAGTTGATTATCCATGACTTTACCATGTTCTTTGGTGATTCTTGAGAAGAAGGCAGGCCAAATATTTCGGCATGCCTTGTTCTGCTATTGGGATTTTTGATATGTTTAGAACATTTTCTTTATTGCTTTACTAAGAATACCTTTATGTTTGGTGGAGTTTTTTCTCCTAATTTATGCCTTCGCTTTTATTGATTTGCATTTTCCAGTTGAGAATCCTGAGCATTAAAATAAATTTATCAGTTTAGGATTGTTCCTGCATTCTTTTGCACCTTTTTACTGATGTTTCCTGACAACTCTCCAGGGATTATCACCCAGAGAACGTTTTCACATCCATGGAGACAATAATGACTCTTGTTATAGAAGAAAGTGAAGATATTTCTGTGGAGCTACTCTCTCCCTTACTGGCCAGTGTGAAAAATGACAATGAGGTGATTTATTGTTTGAGTTTCAGTTTATGTTCTTCCTATTTTTATTTAGTAACTTGCCAACCTAACATCTTTTCCCAGGAAGTTCTGCCCATTGCTCGAAGATTGGGGGAGAGAGTATTGGAAAGCTGTGCTGTTAAGATTAAGCCTTACTTGGTACAGGCTGTAAAAACTTTGGACATAACGTTAGATGATTACAGTAAAGTTGTAGCTACCATCTGCCAAGATGCACACGCTAATGTTGAGCAAAATGAAGTCCACGCTTCCGATGAAAATATGGTACTTTTTCCAATCATTTCAAGATTCAGAAACAAAAATAAATTGTTTGAATCCCTGCAATTGCACTATTTAACCCCTTTATTATCATTGCGTGTTGGGACATTAATATGTTTCGGGTTTCTTAAATATTTGTGTTGGACTTTAAAAAATTAATATTTGTTTGCATGTTTGCCATTGTCTGGCCTACACATGATGGGGGAGTGTTAAAGTATAAAACTATTGTTGGTCCATATCTTAATAGCTTAATCTTTTAGGATGGATTGATAAATTAACGCCCATTATATTTCCTTATGTTTTAGGCGTTAGCTGTTATTGTTCCATGAGGTTACCTGATCCATTCTGTTATGGCAATTATGTTCTCTTGCACTTTGTGTTTCTATCTGTATTAGGCTCACTTATTTGAATTCTAAGGTTGGATGCATAATTTGTGTTTGTCCATACCTTTAATAATATGTTGGAAGGGGATGTCTTTTGTATACTGGTTTTTGCAAAGATCGTTTAACTAATGTCCTTTCTGTTTTTGTGATCTGATATGATTATTGCGAGTTGCAACTCAATTATACCTTCTTTTGTCAGGCTGGTGAGAGCAAGTCTGTAAAGCCATCCAATGACGAGGAAGCCCAGGCATGCCATCTTTCTACCTTTATTTGTTTAGTAAATCTAGAATATTTATCCATTTGTTCGTGTATTTTGTTTACTTTTTTTTGATGCTTTACCCACTGCCCTTATCTTTAATTCAGGAGGATAAAGGGTTGTCCAAGGAAGAGACTGCATTAGAACAAGTTGATCCTTCTATCAGTAGATCTCCACGGTCTGCTATGAATAATGGTATTGCTCAGACTGGGGGAGATGACTCTTTGGCTGATTCAAGCTCCCTAAAGAAGCAAGATGATGACCATCCTATTGAGAATTCGAAAGATTTGGATGCATCAAGCAACTCTGAGCTGGATACTTTGAATACTGATAATACCTTGGATACTGATAAGGTAAATGATACGGATCAAAACCCAGAGCAGACCACCAAGAAAAAAGGAAGAAAGTCTAGTTCTTCGTTGAAATCAACATCACCTTCAAAGAGTCCTCATGCTGATAATAAGAATGAAAAAGAGAAGCTACCTGACCAGGAAGGTCAAGTTGACGGTTTGCCTGGTTCACCTCGTGAGGGTCCATCTGCTGAGGCAGCAGAACCTTTAGAAGACAATAAAGGGTCTGATGATAATAAGCCTTCCTCACCAAAGGCAGTGGAGAACGAATCTGCTGATGTTGCTTCTGTGTCCCCAGGCGAGATCCTTCCTGATGAAAGTCTTTCCACAAAATCTGGACAAAGGAAGAGAGAAAGTTCAGATAAAGTGGTCTTTCCTGATGAAAGTCTTTCCAAAAAATCTGGACAAAAGAAGAAAGATGGTTCAGATAAAGAGGTCCTACCTGATGAAAGTCTTTCCAAAATACCTGGGTTAAAGAAGAAAGATAGTTCGGATAAAGAGGCTACACCATCGGCGGATGACATTTCCAAAAAGGTTGCTGATGTGACAAGTGATTCGGAGGTAAAGCCAAATAGGCGTGCTGGGAAAAAGGTGCCTCTTGCTAGTTCCAGTGAGAATAAAGTTTCAACGGAGGTTGATGCATCCATAAAGGATGGTGAAACCACAAGTGATTCAGAGGCAAAGCCATTGAAGCAGTCAGTTAAGAAAGTGAATAAAAGCAGTAAAAATAAACATGGATCCTCTGCAAAGCATATGGAGGACAAGAAAAAGCAGGTCCGGGGAAAAGCTGTATCTGAGAAGGGTGTAACAAAACCTTCTGCAAAAGATGATAGCAAAGTACGTTATTAATTGCCTTTGACTATTACATTTCTCTTACCAATTATGTTGCTATTAATTCGTTTGATTTAAAATCATACTTGCGATGTGCTTTTCTTTGTTACGAACTGTTTAGGACTCAATTGCTTCACCAAAGTCATCAGGGAAATTAACCAAAGTTGAACATCGCTCTGAGGAGACCCCAAAGACAAATTTAAAAAGAAAACGTACTCCAAGCAAAGCAAATGTACGTCCTTTGACATTTTTTATTGGAGGTTGTATAATCTGTATATCAGATTTGTGTATCATACTTGACATTCCTATGTGAAAATTAGTGCATTTGTAGCAGGTTATTTTTTTAATTTTTTTCTCCAAAGAAAATTATAATTTGACATTCTTGTGGCATTGTATAATTCAACTTTTTGATTTATACCATGTGTTGGTTTTGTTTGTTGTCACTGCTGTTGCTTAGTTTTGTTTTTGTTGACCTGCCAGTGGCACGGCCAATTTATTTTGTCTTAATTATATTTAGCATTTGTACGTAATGCACATATATATGTGCTCAACTTTTGTATATGTGATTTGTTTTACTTACAGCATAAAGATAGGAGGAAAAACATAATGTATCTTTGGCTTTCCTTATCTTTCTTTAAGGACGCTTCAGTATTTTTAAATAATTTTTTTATCTTTTCATTCTATTAGGAATCTGGTGATAAAGATTATGGTGAGGACATTGTTGGTTCAAAGGTTAAAGTTTGGTGGCCGAAGGATCATATGTAAGTATTACCGTTATGTTCCCTGTATTTCTGATTTTGATAGAATTTATAGTGGATATATTTTCTTCATTATTCTTTTTCACTATGAGATTTGTGTATTTCTAACTTTTGTAGCATTAATGGGTACATTTGTCAATTGATCTTTTCACCATGAGATCTAATGCCCTGTTTGTTTACAGCATTGCATAATGCAATGCAATTTTCATCCAAATACAAAAGTAATACATTAAAATATCAATCATATCACATTTTAAATCTAATACAATCACTATTCATTATTTCATCTTTTTTATTATTTTTACTAATCACATCAGATATTCTCTCTCTTTCTCTTTTTTCTCTTTACTTTTACTTATCACATCACATATTCATTGTTTAAATACAATTCAAATATTTTTCATCTAAACACACATTGCATTTAAATGCACTGCAAATACTTTTCATCTAAATGCAAATTGCATTCAATGCATTGCATTCAAACGTACTGCGCTTATCAAACATCCTCTAAGAGTTTGTTTGGTTGGAGGGAGAGGGGTGGAGGTAGATGCACATTCCTTTGCTTTGGTTGGAGGGAAGAGAGGAAGACGAGGAGAGATGGAGGGATGCCCTCTTCCTCTCGGCCCACCATTTTTCATCCTTCTATTAATGGAAGGATGCTAGTTCTCCTATCTATTTTAAATTGAGTAGACAATTTTGCTCTCAAAAAATTTTAAAAAAGATTTTGTATATGGACAATATGGTAATTATGTAACATGACTATTATCCATCCTTCCAACTCTCCCTCCTTACCCAACAACGTGAGGGATTTCTACAATCTCCTCCACCTTCATATTCTCCACCCTTCCTCCTCTCCATCCCTCCTACCAAACATAGCCTAAGAGTGAAGAAAAAAAATCCTAATTTAGCAGTTTTTTCTGTTTAGTAATATCAAAGTTCTATGGTCATGTGATTTTGTATATTATTTCTTGTTCGTGCATCTTTTTCTTTCTCTTTGTTGTGTGGAGTAAGATGATGAACTCTCTGTACCAGTCCCAAAGTAGAAAAGGGGAAGGGGACCAAAAGCGTACTTGATTTAAATGGGAATATTTAGGCTGCTTCTGTCAGGAACTCTTCTCTGTGCTAGAGGAGGATTTGTTTGTATACTTTCTTATGTTCTTTTAATAATTTTGCAGGTTTTATGAAGGTGTGATTGAATCTTTTGATCCAGTGAAGAAGAAGCACCATGTGAGATATGTGGTTGTCTGTTTTTGAACATTATACAAGTTCTGTTAATCATATTGGATTAATTTTTTAACTTTACCATATAGGTTTTTTACACTGATGGTGATACAGAAACATTAAATCTTAAAAGACAAAAGTGGGAGTTTATTGTAGATGACTCTGGGTCGGATGAGGTAAGTGGCTGCATGATTTGTATCTGATAGTTGTAGACTTCCTCAATGTTGTTAAATATATGCTGGCACACTTTGTTTACAGGAAGAAGAAACTGGTCGATCGAGTCCAGATGCTTCTACTGAAATGTGAGTAACTTACTTAGTATAACATAGATTGTTGTTCTTGTTATTTTCTGCTATGGAGAGTACATTCCCTCTTTTGTATTGGCTAATGAATATTCTCGGAAAGTCCATGATATTGTCACCAAGTACATGCTGGATAAATTCTGTCATCTAAAATATGCGTCTATGTTATTGCTTGAATATAATGCTAAATTGTTGTGCCAAAAGGCAAAAATGTTTTACTTTTTTGTACGGTTAGTTGAATTGACGCCCAATTTCGTTAAAGTTGGCACATAGATCATGGTATCTGTATATATTTTACACAGATAAAGTTGCATGGTCTAGGGTACATATATCTTTATTTTTTAATGTTTTGATAGCTTCGCCCCGTTATATTGGATGATTAAGGATCATTATCTTTGGATTTTAAAACTGGTCCAAATTTCTGTATTAAAGCTGAAAAATGTTGACTGAACTTGGTTAGGAGGAATACTGTGAAAGATATTGCATTTTCTGTCTCTCATTTTTCTCATCATAAAATTGAAGGGTCGTGGCATCTTTTGATTTTAAGGAAATGAACAATCGTCCAGTATTGGGGGGCAGGCTTATGGGAAACTAAGGAAAAAAAAAAAAAGTTAAATTGCTATATATGTATTTTTTTTTTCTCTAAAGAGAGATGCAAAATGCTAATCAATGCATCTCTAATGTCGTTGTTACTTTTTTTTCAAAAAAATCAATTTAACCAGGCCTCCGAAGAAGAAAGCGAAGACAAAATCTGATGATCAAAGTAAACAAAAAAAGGTTGAACCACCATCCAAAAAGTAAGTAAATTGGTTATCGCAGTTGAGTATTATATGTTACCCTGTCACCAAGTTTTATTTTTCTCCTGATGCTTCTATTATGTTATTTATTTATTTTGGTCTGAAAAAAGTTTCTAATTGTTCTAGTATGATGTTTAGGACTGGAGGAGCTTCATCCAGCAAATCCAAAGGTACAGCACAAAAATCCAGACGGGGTGGTAAATCCGATGGCAAATCCAAAGATGACGCCAAGTCAGTTGGCAAATCGGAGGATGGGAGTGGTGCCAAATCTAAGGATCAGACACCAAGAAGTGGTAGCAGCAAATCAGCTACCATCTCAAAATCGCCATCCATCAAGTCAAAGAATGATGCCCAGACATCTAAGAGCAAATCCAACGATGAAAGCAGCACACCATCCACCAAGTCCAAGAAAGATACGCCGAAGGCTGGGAAGTCGAAGTCGAGCACGCCAAAGACGGCCTCGGTTTCTAAGGACAAACCCAACCAGAGTAGTGGGAAGTCCAGTGCAAACGGTACTGGCAAGATGAAGTCTGGTTCAGCGAAGGTAAAAGTGAATGAAGATGTAAAGGACGACTCCTCTGATCCGGAGAGTGTGCCAGAAACTACAAAAGGGAAGTCACCAAATCTGTCAAAGGGAGAAAGCGAGCCGAAGACAGGTAAAAAGCGACGGAGAGGAACGAAAGGTTGAATGAATCCGATCTTCTGCCTATTGCCTCCACAAGGTTGTGTAGCGCTGCAATTCATAGTAGACACGAGTCGGTTACTTGTCATCATCTGCTTTGACATGGTTTCCAGATTGTGGTTAGCGGTTGTTAATTTGACAGTTAGTCTTAAGTTTATATATGGGTTGTAGGGTTAAGGTTTATATTTTTTCCCCCTCTTTGCCTTCTTGTTTTTTTTTTAGATGGAATTATTGTTGTTCCGGAGGAAAGAGTAGAATCCATTTGGGTTAGTTTTTTTTTTTTTCTTTAACAGATGCGTTTCATAGATATTGCCATAGATCCGCAAACTTGGCGTCGGAATCAGACTGATATGCTAAGATGACCATTGCCGTTACATTCTCGAACAAGAATCACTAACCTTATTAAGGTGTTGCCATTGAATGTCAACAACATTGGAGATGTTTTAATGATTAGTGTTTATTGTTTAATAAATGGAGGTGTTCAATGTTTATCAATTTCTTTACTTGCTGACCTCAGGCTTTGTTTTTAAGAGAGATTTACCAAATAAAGGTCCCTATTAATCTTCGTCTTTAGTTTTGCTCTCTCTTGTACTCTTTCATTTGAATTTAAAGGGAGAAAACAAGAAAAAGGTCCATGTGTTTAAAAAGGCTATATATGTGCCTCTTCCTCCTTACAGGACATTTCTCTAGAGTCCTTCCTTGTTTTCGAGTAGTAAAAGCTCCTTTTAACTGAATGGGCAATTAATTTGATCCGTATCAAAAAAATGTTTATCAAGTTTTGCAGTTGCACTCGTAGTTTTGTGACGAATATGGATCGAGTACGTTAATTATATGCTATTTGGGTTCCTTGATTTTCTCCAAAAATGCAGAGCAAGCTTGTTGAAAGTGGAGAGATGTTAAAAATTTTGATGGAATTTGTCAGCGATACCGGTTGGCATCACAGGGTGCACTCTCGCTATTCTTCACGGGTGAGAAAAGCAAGAATTGAACATGAATAGGGAGCATCGGGAGTCTCAGCTACTAACATAATTGAAAATGAGGAATCCAACCGGAATTTTTGCATTGAGGTCAGTATAACACCTCCTCAAAGTGTAGTTCAAAATCCCATTTGCCAAAGTTTAGCCAAATTAAGGAAAGCCTTCTGGATATGCCGACAATAATCCTCCTACAGAGCCTCACAATTATTGACTCGAGTGAGGACAATGGCAGTATAGTTTATTTATATATTTATTTTTTCCCTTTTCTGATGAAAAGCCAATAACAACAACAAGAAGAAAAATACACGGACAACAAAATGAAAAAAAGTTGCAACTCTTTTGTACGGCACCTTAATTGTACAGAATTTCCTGCCACGCCTCACCTGCCCATTTAATTGAGCTATAGATATGTAGTTGTCAATATGTACAGGTATTATGATTTATGATAAGGTTTGAGCCATAATTATTGAAATTTACACTAGCCACTCAATGAATCCTCATGATTGCACTTCTCTCACGGACATGGTTTAAGACCACTGCAGGTAGAGGAAGCAAAACATCTAATTACAACCCAAAAAAGATGGCAATCTTTTTAGCTTCTCTACATATCTACAAATTCCATCTGCTACATTTTAATATTTTCAAGGCTAATTCTGAAATAGCTTATGAAAAAAATTACTCTGTTAATATATTATAGCATTCTCAATTGAAAGATAGTATTAGAATCATGTAAGATCAAAAATAATATGATTATTAAATATAATTTGATAAAGATAGATATATATATATAACAGTTTTAAGTGGTATCTTATTAATAGGATTTTTTTTTTAAACCACCACATTGTAGTATGATCATAGAAAATTAGATCTCCGTGCCTTCTCTCTTTTTTTCTCCTGCCCCCACTACCCACTTGTCAAAGAGCTTATAAATTCTTTACTTGGACATATATTTTGGCTCGAATCATTTTATTGATATTTTAAATGTCTTTTCTACCCATATATTTACGAATATGATGCAAAAAACACACATTTATATACTAATAATGTTTTCTTTTCTGTTTTTATTTTTTCCCCCTTTTCATTTGAATATGGGGTGGGAGCTGAACTTGATCAGCATCAATTGATTAACACTATATATGATATATAAGAGGGATGAAAATAGAAAAGAAGGAGAAACAAAATACTAAAATGAGGAAAATAAAGATAAAATAGAGAAATTGTCTTTCACATTATTATTAATATATATATATTTTTGCTGAATTTCGCATTATCTACTAGAGAAGAAAATATCTCATCTTACTATACTCTTATACTAAATATAATAAGAAGATGAGGTTAGGTCAAAATAGTTATAGTTTGATGCACTATTTGTTTTGTTATGTACATCTCTCTCTCTCTATCTCTCTCTCTCTTTTCTTTCAAAAATTAAAAGGACTAAAAAATAGTGGACCTGCATGAGTTTATGACTTCTTTGATTCTCAATTTTCAGTCTACTCACAATCTCACTTTCTTTTCCAAATCTTTGCTCTATTTTTCCGCTCTACCAAACTTAGGCTTAAAGTTAGTTTGCTTGGAAACATAGTCTAGCCTGCATGCATTTCTCTAGTGGTGCACCAATTTGTGTGTGCTTGTAAATAAAACCCAGATAGTTTTACTGTAGTGCTTGTGAATAAAACCCAGTTAGTTTAATTGTACATGTATCTAATATTGTTCATTTTCATTGAGTTGCTTATATACTAATGTTAGCGGAGTTAACACACACACACACGCACACACACACACACACACACGTTAAGATAGAATATTTACACTGATAAAGACTAGCTTGTTGTAAAATTATTAGGTTTAATTGGGTTAAACTTGCAACAAAAGTAAATGTAAACGAAATCTACATTTACACATTATAACATGTGGTGTATCTATTATTAGGTCAAACTTGCAACAAAGTAAATACAAGAATTAATTTATATTTTCGCATTGTCACATTATATATATATGTCCGTAATTTGTGTGTCTGTTTATTTATATTATGCGTTTTCCCTAGTTTTATAATGTTCCACATAATCAGCTCAAAAAATACAACGACAGGGAAAAAAAAAAAAGTGGGCTAATGACGCAATCGTCTCTTTACAAAAAATAATTGCTTGGAAGCTCAAAACTTTAGTGATAATTGTTGCAATCCCCACATACAACAAAGTGTTGTCCCCCACTTGGGTAGTTTAACGAATTTAGTGGCTTGCCATGTATACTTATTGGTGCGTGGTGGTTGAAACTTGAAAAACTTCCAACTCCTTTTTATTGAGATAAGCATTTCCTCTCCTTTGTTAATTTAACGTTTGTTTTATATCTAAGTTTATCAGAAAATATAAAATTCGAATCCTCATATCTAAATACAGCACAATTGGGTATAGCAATAAAAATTTGACCAACGCAGTAATTATTCTTGATATCTTAATATGTCAACTTGATAGCAATATTCCGTCTATTTAGTTGTAGGCATTTTTCCTCCAATATCTTACAGTTGGTCAAATGTTACTGCAAAGTGCAATTTCATGTCATATATGCAAATCTTTAAAGGAGGGGCCAATAAGAGTTGAAGATATGGATCATCAAGCAAAAGTGACTTTCCTTTTGTCCTATTGCCAAAGCCAAAACTCCCATCGTGGTTGAGTTAATCATTGTGGAATTTCCATCACTAGACTATAGCTAGACTACTCTCCCTCAATTTAATCTGCAGAAATTATGCATCTCAGAGTCCTTGTTCTATTCTAAAAAGCATTATTTCAGGCCAATTATAATTTTGTTGCTGTCAACTCTCGTTTTGGGACATATAGTTGACCTTTTATTTTCTTTTTCCCTTGATATTTTCTACTTCTACTATGCATTTTTTTTATATTGAGAATGGAAATTCAAATTTTTCACTTTTTAATGGAATTAAGAATGAAATTATTAATAGGATTTATACTATTTTTGGTTAATCACTATTCAGTATATACTATAATAATTTTATAGACAAATTTCATTTTTTTCCTCAAATTTCAGTCTGTAATATTTTTTCATTTATAAATTTCCTTCTTTTAGTTGAATTTTTTTATGGAAAAAATTTAATTGGGTGGAGAAATCTATAAATGTTTCAAAAGTCTAATATTTTGGAGAAAAAAGTGAAATTTGTCTTGATATAACCAAGGATTAAGATAAATTTATATTTCCTTTAATAAACCCAGATTGCTTTTCTCTTCACTCTCAAACAACTCAGATTATGTCATTGCTATTAGCCCGAGATCTAAAGACTTAAATATAAATTTACGATACAATGATGAACTTCATTATCCTGTGATTTATATGTGCGCATATATATGTATATATATATGTATATGTATAACTACATTTGTGAAGAAAGCTTTTACATATTATTTAGTAAATGTATTACGTTTGCATTACGTTTGAACACAATGCATTAAATGCATTTTGTATTTAGATGAAAAGTATTTACTTTACATTTGAATCAATGTGTGTTTGGATAAAAAGTATTTGAATTATATTTTAGAGTTAAAAAGTTGATATGATTAATAAAAGTAGATAGAAAAAGTGAAATAGAGAGATAATATAATGTGAATAGAAAAAAAATTATTTTCAAAATATTTTAAAATAATAAATGTATTTGAAATACTGTTGAAAAACATTATATTTGAATACAAAATTTTTATATTTAGACGAAAATTATATTGTATTTAAATATAATACAAACATAATACTGTAAATAAACAAGCTATTAGGTTTATATGTTTTAAATCACTATGCTCTTGTTTGTTAATATGTTTGAAAAGTAAATTATAATAAAAAATTCAAATTTTTATAAAAGAAAATACTGTAAAAAAAGTTTGTAAATAGTACCTAAAAACAATCTTAAAAAAAATAGCATAGTTACTAAAAACAATTTCAAACGGATAATCAAACAAGCTACATTTTCTCTTAATCAAAATAACCCCAGTTTTCTTGAATCATTCATATCATGAAAATTGCATTACTGTATCTGTTTATTCGTATGTTCCAGAAAAATCCGAAGACTAAATTTATGAGAATTGTATGATAGGATTAGGATATTAGAAATACCTAATTGGAAAGGTTTTGTTTTGAACCACAATTCTATGTACTTTTGTTATCTCAATAAAATTTTGACTAAATCTATACTTTATAAACATAAAGTCATGGATCCAAAATATACAGTGCAGTATTTTTTTTTTAGTATTTCAAATAGGAAAAACTATTGGTATATAGCAAAAGTGACAATAAAAGGTCGACTCCACTCACCAAGCACTCAATTTTGAGAAGATGCCCAGGTGCAAGGCATGTAGCTCACTAGCCATTCATAAACAAAAGCACAACGTCAAAGCCAATTTGATCTCCTTTGACTTCGTGGATTTCGTAATGGCATGCTTGTATGGGAAACTAACTTTGAGGGGAAAAAAAAGAAAAGAATCACCTGATGCATTGTCATCCATTAAAGGATGCAAAAGGTTTTACTTATTCTACTTTGTTTCATTGGTGATGTCAGCCAAGTATACTACATATACATACAACATAAATAAGTGGTAAAATTCCTTTTTAAAAAAATGGCTAAATTGATCTCTTGGTTCATGTAATATCATCCATAGTTTTTTTTTTTTAACTTAGAATTTGAAAGATTCGAACTTTATTTTTTTTAATATATATAATTAAGTACTGTGATATCATCATTAAACTTTATTTACAACCATTCTATTAAAAATAATTAAATGTCATATATAATTAAAACTTAGTGGTTTAAATTAAAGTTTGAGCCCTAACATTTTTCTTAAAAAAAAAAAAACACATCTATTAATTGACTTCATACTGAGTTAACATCTACATCTCTCGTGTGATGGGGCATAAAGAGACCACATCTCTTACGTGGGGCTACATCTCTGTGAGTCCTCATGTCTGCTCTCATCCGAAGTTTGGCTCCACACCAGGCTAGGGAGCCCTTTTAATTAGAAAAGGTGAAAAATACTCCTCATTTTTTACTCTAAACTGTAGTTTAATTGTATTATGATAGGTTGCTCATGATACATTGAGGTACTTTTACAATCTATAATTAAAATTTTTTAACTAAAAATTGTATTTTATTTGGTTATTTTATAATATGAAAGAACAAAATTATAATGGTGTTTAGTATATATATGTATATGCTCTCTGAAATCCTTTTGCCCATCGATTGGTGGTTGAGAACTTGGTAAAGCAAGCAGTGCTTCCCCTATGAATGCCTTATTCTTGTATTTTCTTGCCTAGCTAGGATATTATTCTCGTTACAAATTTAAAAACGCGTACACATAATTACATGAGAAAGAATACATCTGTAGAATTTATGTTCTACCACTTTTTCAAACACTTAGTCGAATTTATACTTCATCGAAAATAGTAAGGAATATTAATGTTTTTCTTCTCTCTCCCATAATTTTACGTTTGCTTGCTTATATATATGCTAACCTTTTCCTTTATGCCATATTCTAGAAAAATGAAGGAACTATTATTAAACAATATAATTTCCACAAAGGAACGGTTAGATAATTCACCGCATAAAGCAGTGCGCCACGCTTGATAGGGACTTGATACCGACCTAAGCTCATGATATTGCCACTTGACTGTTAGTCCTCAAATTCACAAGAGAAGTGATTAGTAGAAAATAATGCGTTAGAGTACCATACATGCTAAGCGCCAGAATTGTCACAATAATTAATTAAAAACAAGTTTATATGTGAATCACATGTAATATGTGGGACCTATAATTTTTTTATTATTAATACGTGTTCAATTGGTTCTCTTAATATTATTTGATTCTAAATTTTCACCGTCTCCTTTTACAGCATTTTAGGTGAAAATTAATAACTCAATTTACCTAAATCATTTTTCATCCTTTACTAATATTGGTTAGATTACCATGTTTTACCTTAATAGAAATATAGAAGGAGGACCCTTGCTTTCTTCTACCACCTAAACAGACTAAGGATGGAGTTCTTTCTAATTCGAAAGAGAGTATAATTACGCGTATCCGTCGTGTAAAGTTGTAATGCTATCCAATTAATTACGTTTTAACTGGGCTTACAAATACAGTTGAACGCTTTCATAGATTTGGTTGCATATACAAGAACTATTATGTCCACTATAACAAGTGTAAATATAGGTATAACACAGGTTTGACTGTATGATTTAACTTTTTTCAAATACTAAATCCTAAATATTCTGTAAGGAAAAAGAAATATTGTTAACAGAATAAATTTGACCGTACGTACAATTTTTTTTTAATTGTTGGACTATTGTTTATAGCATTTAACTTGTCATTTTTCAATCTGGTAAAATACACACACAACTTATAATAAAGCTATAGTAACCCATCATGAAGTGAAAAAAATTAGTAAACAAATTTATATTCAATATCTCTGATTAAGACCCTGTTATACAGTATTTCTATAAAACAGGTGGGCCTAACTTATAAATGAGTAATTATGTTTCTTGATAAAGGGTCTCTATCATCTTTTCCCCACCAAATTATATTCCTTTTTTTGAAAAAATAGGGACAAATTAAATGTTTTATTAATTTAATTTAAATTTTTTTACTTCACATAAAGATATTAGAATAATTTTACGATCTAAGTGTTTCTTCTGATTACTAGCAAAGGAAATAAGAGAATTGGAATATGACTTAATCTGCTAATAGATTGATAAACACTTTAATTATTTTAGAGGGTTACACTCAAGAATAAAGTGAGACAGGCACTTATAAAGAGATGAATAACGTTAAATATATACTATAAAAAAAAATTGTAATAATATATTTTTTTGTGACACTTTTAGTCACTACATTTTTACGTGACATAATGTCATTTTTAGTCACAAGATTATAACTTACATGTATTAAATTGTAAGGTTTTTAGTCACAACATAACTAAAAATTTTTTCATGACTAAAAATCATATAGCTAAAAGTTTAAGTCACAACAAAAATTTGTGACTAATTGCATATTAATTATAAGGTTGTGACTAAAAGTTACATTTAGTCACAACATTTTTGTGTGACTAAAGATCTTATAAAAAAATATTGTAACTAAAAATTCATTTTTTTTTTTTTTTTTGGTAGTGAAATGGTGATCACTCAACCTCCTACAATGACTGGATTCAAATTGAATGATTCTCAAAAGGAAACTGTGTGTCAAGTTTGGAAGATTGGATAGGCACACTGAATTTCGAGTACATATATGACTTTTTTAACAATACCTCTACAATTGGTAGAAGATACTAATAGATCAAAAGCAAGAAACCTGTAACACGCCACCTGCTACATCACATAGACTGGATTTTTGTCTCAAAGGACATTTATTTCAAAACTGACAAGATAAATACAAAAACAAACAAACAAACAAACGATAGCCCAAAGCATTGTTGCTAAAAGCATCCAACAAAGGGACATCTAATAAAAAAAACCGTTGTGGAGTCAACCGACTTCAAGTTGAAGAAACGCCATCAAACAATGGGATGGCACGTTAACGACATGCGCGGCACCTTCAACCTCATTGAAAGGCGACACCCCCATTGCCAAAGGAACCCCACCACTACGCAGAACAAAAACAGGAAGAAGCTTAGCCACCAAACAATGAACACTCTAGAAAAAGAAACCCAAACATTTATGGGTTGTTCATCTAAATGTAATGCAATAGAATGTAACTTGCATTTAGATATTTTAAAGTTATATTGTATTTAAATACAATGTATTTTTAAATTGTTGGTAAGATAAAGAAAAAGTATTAAATATGATGGATAAAAATAGATAAAAAAGGAATTACAAATAGTGATTGTATTGTATTTAAAATTTTAAAATATTTATTTTATACTTAAATAAATACATAATGTATCAAATACACTTTAGATAACATCTTAATGCAATGTAAATACAATTGCTTATTCAAACAAACCATTATGGCCTCCAATCCAAGATCAATTGGCAGGGATCTACACTAGCACCACTACTAAGAAATCCATGATGAGAAAAGGCAGGTGCCAAGTATTAGAGCATATTTGGCATAAAGGTTTTAGCTTGTATTTTTTTTTCTTTTTTCTTTTTTTTTTAAATCAATAAAAAATTATAACTAATTTTTAAAAAATTAACCATTTTTTTTCAATTAAACTAAACTAAACTGTTATTCCAAACAAAAACTTAAAGTCAGAAGCCTGAAAAAACAGACTCAAAGCTTTGATTGATGTTTTCCCCTTCTTAGTTTTCTCTTTCATTTTGAAAAATAAATAAATATTTTCCACTTTGATTTTTAGAAATATAGAATTAGATTCCCCCTTTATTCTTGGAACTTATTTTATATTCTTCTGATTTTTTTTCTATTCTCCTTGTACTATGGGGCCAGCCAAGACAACTTCAAGTGTGTAAAAGAAGCTAATAAGATTAACATCATACTCTTGTTTATTTAAACAAAAATTAAGGATAAGTTTTTTAACTAAAAACAATGACCAGCCCTTCGGAATGAAAAATTACAATTCACTGACAATTTGTCACATGGGCTGGCGGCTTCCCACTTGTAAAGATTCCTAGACGAAGTATTCCATAGCCATGGAAATGTAGGGATGGGAGAGAAGCAGTTAGAAGCCCTTGTATCTGTAGATATAATGTATGTTATGTACAAGCGATTGTAAATGTAGTTTCGAATCATTCTCATATGTAACTCTTGGTGATTTCCAATTTACTTTCCGAACTTTTAATATTTTTATTTCATCTCTTAAATTTTACATTTATCCTGTTTAATTTTCTTCCCTTAAAATAAATAAATGAAAAAAAAAAAAAATAAACGCGGTCATGTAATATTATCATATTTTTAACGGAAATCCTAATAAAAATGATTAAATAAGATTGATTCATCTTTTTTGTTTCATTTATTTTAATAAAAACTCCAATAAAAAAATTTAAACTACAATAATTTTTAAATTTAAAAAAGATATTCATGACTCTAGAGGGCAGGAATTACACAGATGAGATTTAATCATTCAGCGTTTAATTGTTGTATTTATTCTTTAAGAAGTACTCTCTTAAATACATCTCAAACACAATTTATATATGTGTATAATTTTCCTTAATTAAATTGCGATGTAGTGAAGCCCCCAGTTTTCTGGCGACGAAATATTTTGTCAATTTATACAAGGACATCATGCAACCTTTCTTTAATTTGAATAATTTCTTTTCAAATCTACAGAAGAAATTATCAGAACATGGTCAAATAGTTCTTGCCTTGTTAGGGTTGAAACATTACAGCTTGTTAAAGATCATGTCCTTTTGGAGGTTGCAATAAATTTATTGAATCAAACATTTAGTACAGGGACACAGATCTGCCGTGCAAAGGAGATATACATAAATATATAGCTATTTTGCAAATAGAAAAAAGGAGATACATAGCTTGACAATAAATGGTTTTCGGTTTTACTTAGAAATCGGAACTAACAGAAAGAATTATCGGTGAATGTGGAATATGATAATGCTAATATTACTATATTGTCGTGTAAGGCCGTGATTTTGTTTCAGCGATCATTCTGTTTGTGATGTATTAAATAGTAAAATTTTAAATTTTGCAAATTTTACCGACTTGTCACTATCTTTCTATTATTATTATTATTACCAATTATTATTATATAAGAACATGCATCCAAACTCCCTCAATATTAGAAGAGTCCGATGTGTTATCTTTACTTTTCTATTTTATTGTTTATCCTGTCATTCTTTATCTATCATGGACAAAGACAGACAAGAATAAATACTAAAAAAATACACAATCAATTTATCGATATGTCAAAATTCAATTAGAATTGAAACAAATGAAATAGAAAAATAAGATAGCTGACTTCAACTCATACAATTTGAGGTTAGTATGATTTTAGTTAATGAAGCTAGTTTTTTCTTAGTTAATGTAATGTAGCTAGTTTTGACTATTTAAAATTTTATTAGTTATTAGCACGCTCGTACTTTAACTCTTGAAACATGTTCTTTCAATCTAGAGGTGGTTCTAAAGTTCTATATTTTCAAATCAAGGTGTCTAGTTTGAATTATTACTCTGTTAGTACATTAGATAGCGTCGGATGGTGTATTATCCCAAAAATAAAAAATAAAATAAAAATGAAAATCTAATTAATAATGACTAAAGAAATATTGGTTGTCTAGATAAGAGGAAAACTGAACCCTAGCTAGAAAAGGGTTGGTCAACTTGTCAGCCTGTGGTGCCAAAAAAAAAAATGTTGTTGAGGAATTCCCAATATTATGAGTGGTCCTAATGACCTCTTACACCCTTATAAAGGTATAAGCAATTTCAAGTTTTAAATGCGAAAAAGAGAGGCTGAAAATGTGGGACATTTTAGCCTTTATAACTGTCTTTAAGCGCGTGGTCTCTGCTTCCTATAAAATCCCATCCTTTTTCCAGACCGTTGGTATTTGTTTATCGATCTCTACAGTAATTGTGAAATTTTCCTCTTTTTTTTTTAATTTTTTTAAATTTATACTTTATTTATTAGTCTTAAAGGAGATGCCCTTTAAGCTTCACTTCTTTAGTTCTTTTCCCCACGTTATAGGTTTCCTAAGAAATATATTCCAGATCTCATACTACTTTATTTTTCTCTTATATACATTACTATTTGCATGTCCTCACATATCGTTTATATAAATAATTAATGAAGAACACTTTAGTTGTATATAAAAAATATTGTTTTAAAAGAGAAGAACATTTTTGTTGTCTAACCTTATTTTCAAGATATGGACATATATTTTGAAAAGATAATTTTGTTTATTACATAAATTTACACTTGACTTCATACAAAATGTAGATTTTAAATCTTCCTTATCAATATTATAAAAAATACAAAAAGAAAATGGTGTTACATGGTAAATAGGTACTTGTTTTCTTCTCCAATATAAATGGTTTTAGAAAATAATCACGATAGCTGATCAGCCACAATGATTTGTACCATACAACTGTATTTTTTCCTTAAAAAATTAGAAAGGTGCGAATTTATTGTTAGATTTAGTTTACAATTACTAATTAATTATAGTGCTAGTGGTATGCGTGGAGTAGATTAAGTAAGAAATCCCAATTCAAATGTTCTTATGAACAACTAGCAATATATATCAAAAAACCCAAGCTTATAATAAATATATAAATTGATAAAATAAACGCTGGAATGTCAAGCTATATATATCAATATTCAGGCAGAGTGTGAAATCTATGGTCGATATGTTTTCAGGGCCACTAATTCAGTCTTGAAGCTGCAAAAATATAATTTTGTCACCTTTGATAGGTTGTAATCACGTAGAGTTGACTTAAAAAATAAGCGGATAAATAAAGTGTGGAAAATAAATAGAGATCCATATATTAATAGTGATTCACCCTCAAAAATAATAGCTATGTCCACTGTAATACTTGGTTCTTAGTACGTGGAGAGAAATTGAGTACGATAAGGCTTGAGAAAGCTTGAGGAGCGAATAATAGTGAAAAATTCATAACTGCAGAGAGATGGGCAAGAAGTTTTAGACGTGAAATCTATTCTTCGTTGGAAAAGAGGCTTCCCTTCCATAGTAGACGTCTATTGCTCCTTGGTTTTCTAATATGTCGAATTAAGCATTCGTCTTTGAAAATGCTTTCCTTATAGTGAGCATGGTGTGCTTTCCTTGTAGAATTCATATCCCTGTAGAGCAGAAAAACTAATTCCAAAATGTAGTCTCTTTAATTCTTCGAATGGAAGATTTTGTTAGAATATCCTAGCGAGCAATCGATCGAAACCCAATGTTGTGCAGTTACAATTGATTCTCGGATCTTGTTGAAGAGGAGTGCAGATCAATTGTCCATTTTCCTATTTCAATGATTGCTCTTAATCTTGTTTTGATATGCACACCTCATCAACTTATTTAAACATTTTTAGTACTTCATATCATTATGTGAATGCATTCTTAAATTTTAATAATGCAGCATAATGCTATCTAAGAGACAATAATAAGATAATAAACTCAAAAAAGCATATTTCGACTTATTAAGTAGTCATCTTGGGAGGTCGATTTCTCTAAGTTGTAGTCATCTCGCAATAGGTTGAATTGGTCGATATGTCATTACAAATAAATTTTTGGTCACAATATTTTTTATGAAACTTTTAGTCACAAAATTATTGTGTGACGTTTATAATCACATTGCATTTATATTGTAATCAATTGGTTATTAAACAAATAATCACATGTACTATATAAACAATTGGTTACTAAACAAATAACCACATGTACTACAGTGGCACATGAAATGAAATATTCAAGAAAATATGTAAGACGTCTATGTAGATAAAAAGTAGTACTAGATATAATAGTTCTAATTATTCACTCATCATTCTGTGAGAATAAAGGGTGACAATTCGTGTCAGCAGGTCGTGTTCGTATCGTGTTTGACTCATCTATTAACACGATAATCGTTTACATAAACACAATTCATTTAATAATCGTGTCAAAAACAAAACCAAAACATGGTAAGTTAATAAAAGAGTTGACACAACATGACATGTTTATTAAACGGGTCATAAACGTGTAAATAGATCATAAATATGTCATGTCAATATGCCAAATTCACTTACTAAAAGGATTATAAAAGAGTCATTTAACTTGTTATTTACTAATTTATTATCAATTTTAACATTAAAAAACTTATTAAATATGTAAACAATAACCAAATTATAACAATCAAATTAACTCACTTATAATCACATCACTCCTAAACTCAGTTCACAAAAAATAAACGTAAAACCAAATTAAAGTGTATAACTAAATTAAGTTCACAATACAAATCACAATTAAGCAAAAACAAGCAAATAAATCTTAATCCAAATCATATTTTGTATATAATTAAAAGATTAAAAAAACAAAAGCAAAACTTAGGTTTTCTTCTCTATGTTAAAAAATTTTAAAATATATATAAAAAAATAAATGATATATTTTATATTTGAATTTTGAAAACTCAAAATTAAAAATAATAAATTAAAAATAATAAAACATTGTATAATATTTATTATAATATAAATATATTAGATATTATAAATGAGTAATTTATGGATCATATTCATGTTAACCCATATATGACCTATTTATTCAACGGGTTATTTCGTCTCAATTAGGAATTGGCGGATTTGGTCTTTTAGTTAATTGTATTTGACGGATTCGATCTTTTTTTATCCTAACCTATTTAAGAAAAACTCAAACTCTTTAACTTTATATGGATTTCGTGTCGTGTTATCGTGTCGTAACTTAAATTGCCAGCTCTATGTAAGATAGTCTAAATTATTATGTAAACAGAGAAATTTATTCCTAACTTAAAAATATCAATGCGACTAAATAGTAATTTTAGCAATTGCTTTCCGTCTACTTTAACAATAATATTGTTGTGATTTTAGTTCTGGTTTGTTTTTTTCCCCTCTATCTACCAATGTATTTAAAGAAACTTCACATACAGAAAGCCGACATAACACATCAGTAATAAATAAACTATGATGTCTACATGGGGACGGTTCTTGTGCTTATATTTAATTCTTAGTCTTCCACCTATCTCCAAGCCAAATTTATTTTTCAACTTTCAAGTAGTCCTCACAATGAAAGGAAAGAAAAAATTCCATAATTTGAATCTAAAATAAATTAAATTACACTTTCGGTCCCCACCTAATATATAATTATCAATACGTGCAAGTGGGATGAAATCATGAAGATATTTTCTTACCTATGTGATGGGGCCCAAGTCAAACTGAGGCTCTTACAGCCATTTGAAACCTTTATATATAGTTATTATTTAAGCTAAATTTTGTGATTACAAGTGTGAAGTAACTGAAATCCAAGGCTGCCATATACTTGTCCAAAGATAGCTATGTAGCCATTGTTTAAGCTTTTTAGATTTTTAAAATAACGTGACACAGTATAATAAGTTAGATATTAAATTTAGGATATTGAAATTTGGATTTAAAAACCTAGATCTATATTAAGGGGTGTTAAAATTTAAAAAAAAAAAAAACTGTCGAACTATACAAAAAAAGTTTTGCAGTTCGATTTGATTTCGGTTGTTTTAAAAATTTTATTGGTTAATTTGTAAGTGGTAATTTGTACATTCATCAAACTACAAAAACCAAATCAATCCGTTGCTATTTATATAGTCATAAACATTTAGTATATTATATATATATGGAGATTATAAATATATACTGTATAACCTTATTCTTATTGATTGTGGGGAGAATCAGAGGTTAATGTCAGCCTATCTCCATATTCCATTAATAAGAGAATCTCTTTTAAGTTTTTAAGTTAATTGATCATAAATATCTCTCACCTGAGGCTAACCACATGATGAGATTCGATGGGTTGTAATAATTTCATTATGATTCGATGCGTTGTAATAATTTCATTATACTTGTTCATTTCCAGGATTTTTTTTTTTGTTTGCATTTACAGTACTTTATGTCTTTTTCCTTTTTTTTTTTGGCTTTTTTTTTCCAAGAACAATCTCATTTGTATTCCGGAAGTTTAAGGTCAATCATTCTCATTTTGTTCACCAAATTTTAGAATTCATTTTGTTTACCAAATTTTAATTTACTCATACTTAACCTTTTCTATTAGAATTTTTATTAAAAACAAATAGTAAATAAAGAAATTAATCTTACTTAAAACCTTTTGTTGGAATTTTTCAAAAACAAACAAAAAAAACATGTGACTGCACTAATTTCTTTATTTTTTCAATTATAGTTAAGAGATAAAATTAAGTGGGACAAATTTAAAATTTAAGAGAGAAAAGTGACAGTTTTTAAACTTCATTATTAAAAGTCAAAATGACTTTTAAATTCAAAAACATAAGTGAGATAATCTTATTTTCCATAAAATTAGTCAAAAAAAAAATCAGCACTGCAGTGTGTTTCTGTTTAGTTTTAGCTGACATTACAATTTTGTTCAATTTGAAACACTTATAAACCACAATTTGGCTTATTATTGTTTTTTGTTTTAGTTTAATATTATTATACGATGCCCCATAAAAGATTACACACTATGAAAACTTTTAACTAATGATTATATATGAAGAATACATATACGAACAAAATGGTTACACTCGATAATGGCCATCTTATTTCACACACACCTTTTTTTTTTTTATAAATATTATTTATGAATCAAATAATTAGTTAACAATTTGAGATCATAGACAAATTAATAAATAGAGAATGGATAGATAGTGGTACATATGGTCCCCACCCACTGAACCCTGATATGAATAAACAATTAATTAACCTTGAAAAAAAATTAAAGAGGTTCAAATGTGATTTTCTTTTTTATTGGGCAACATCATCCCTATTTCATGCTTCTCATAATAATGCAGCTCCAAACAAATATCCATGTAAACATAACCAGGTTTCTTTAAATTAAATATTTTAAACAGATAATATAATATATTATATTAATTATAAATATTGAAATGTGGCTATTGGAGTCAACCTAGGATAACGGTTGTTGCTTCTCTTAATAAAAATTGGGTTGTAAATTTAATAAAGTAACTTAGGCTAATGGGATATGTGGGTTCATAGGACGATAATTTTTTTTTTTTTAACAACAGCATTTTTTGCATTACTTTCATTTTCCAAAGTTCTTATGAGATCGACGTTTTCCGAAGAATCCCTCTACATATACTTGGCAATTTAAAAGATTGATCTTCCTCAAATACTTTATTGGAAAAAAAAAACAATATGTTCATTGCTAATTATTTATTTATGAACTGGTTATGAACTATATATTTTACGCGGATTTCACCAATGAAAAAAAAAATTAAAAGAAAAGAAATGAGAACAAGGTTAATAATTGAAAATTAATAAATAACGTTTCAAGTCGAGACAATTTAGCAATATTAAAAAGTGAAATTTCTACCCAAAAAAAAAAAAAAAGAATAGCTCTACAAATTATTATTTTATTACATTTTCAATCATTAATTTCCTCCCTGATTTCTAAAAGTGTAATTCTTTAGAAAACGAGCCCTAAATCATGAACAATAGTTGATAGAATATAATATATATATATATATATATATTGGAGATAACATTATAAATGAAGGATGAGGGGGATGGGGGATTATACAATCGTGCCGTAGGAATGTCCTTGTGATTGGATCCAGCATGGCGGATGCACGAATGTGGGAAATGAGATTGCATGTAGAAAGGGAAAGGATAATATTAAGATGTGTACAAACACAAAGTTTAGAACAAAATTGAAATACCATTTTACTATAATTGACGATAATTTCTTTTGGTCGTTAAATGATGTTTTGTTTTTTTTTTTTCTTAGGCCACATAAAAACGGGACTGTCTCCCTAAATGACGCAGTTCCATCCACTCAATTTCCAAGATGACACCCACCATTACAGACAACACCCACAGGCACAGCATCTGACCCCCTCTCCATGATTGCCATTAAACGGCAGGGGATGCCTCATTGCTCATCAAGTCCAAATCCGACGGCTGTGAATCCATCACCCACTCACCTAATACCACAAACATATATTCCACAAGCACGTAACCCTCACCACAATCTCAGCCAACCAATCATATCCCTCCAAAATTCTTTCCCTTTTTCGTCTTCTTTTGTCCCCTTTATTTTTAAAATTATTTTTATTTAAATAAATAAATAAATAAATAAAAAGCTTTGGTGGTTTTGGTTTTAGTTCTCTTCCCACATGATACCCTTCAAGAGAAGAGAGATGATAAGAAAGCCAAAACACCAAACCCCAAAAAAACACCAAAAACCGAATGCAAATGGCCTGAAATTGAATTGAAACCATTACAACTTTCTCTCTCTAACACGTTCTCTCTTTCTCTCTCTTATGAAAAGGGCTGATTGATTGATCCCATTCCAACTTTCCTTATTTGGCCGTTCTGGCGGTGTGAGGTGGTCGTCGGTACTACTGTGAATTTAAGCTCAGAAGAAAAAGAAAAAGAAAAAGAAAAAAACAAACGAATAGAAAAGAAAAGTCAGGACTCTGCCACGTGTCACCGACAGCTAGACGTGTTGTTTCGCCAAGCATAGCTGCATGATAAATACTCAGATACTCTCACAGGACAGAAGAGAAAATTACACAAGAGAGAAGATCAGAGAAAGAGAGAGAGAGAGAGAGAGATCGGTTTTTTTTTTTTTTTTCTGATTTAGTTTTTTTTCCATGTCTGGGTTTTTCTTTTCAAATCCCAGAAAACCCTAAAATTGTCTTTCGACTTCGTTTGTTGTTCTTTTACACAAAAAGAGTAAAGATTCCTAGATTGTTTGCCCTTTCCTATTATGGGTATTTCAGATCTGAGTTTATGGTCGTTGATATTTCTGTTTCCTATTTCTGTTTTCTCTCTCTAGCCTTATCTTTACTCATTTTTCTTCTCCTTCTTCGTCTTCTTCTTCTTATTTGTTTATGTTTGGAACATAGAAATTGACAGAAGAGAGTGAGCACACAGAGGGATTTGGCATAAGAGTATGCTATTGCTTTTGCGTGCTCACTTCTCTCTCTGTCAGTTTCCAGTGCCGGATATTTTGCAAACCGGCCTGTAATCTTTGTTCCATTTATCTAAATCTTTCTCTCTCTCTCTAAATTTATTTATTTCTCTCTAAAATATGAAATCTTATTTTCGCCTTTTGGAGCTTGAAGAAACGCCTGAGGATCAGAAGCCATTAGCCTACTAGAAATCACCGTGTGGTACTTCTTTACTTTTCTTCCGTATCTCGACCAGCCCTTTGAAATTTGGTAAGTGGTTTCCTTTTTTTTTTTTTTTTTTTTTAATTTTATGTGTTATAATCAATACATATTATTATTATTATTATTATCATCATCATCATCATTATCATTAAAAACTGTTATTTAGCTTTGAAGCGTGACTTTTCATGGAGAGAAGGAAGAGGTTTACGTCTGATTAATTACTGGGCGGAATTAGCGTCAAAAATATCATAATAATAATATTAATTGTAATAATGAAATTAAAATATATTAGCATGGGACCATTCACGTTGTAACCTAAATCTAGTACTACTAGTATAGTATTGTATATAGTATGGTCCTCACTGGTGTTCGCCCGCTCGATCGCCAAGATGTGTGTGTGTGTGTGTGATATATTTATATACATATGTTATTACGCTTTATTTTTTAAATTTTGTTTCATTATTATTATTATTATTATTATTATTATTATTTTGGTTTTGCTGTTTTCTTGTTATCATCGTCATGATCTTAATAAGTCTTTAACGCATGCGATATATCTTCAGGCGATGATATGTTTTGATTGGTCCTCGTTATCACCTGAATCTTGCCACGAGATCTGG
This sequence comes from Antiaris toxicaria, assembly GCA_035233585.1. NCBI lineage: Eukaryota > Viridiplantae > Streptophyta > Magnoliopsida > Rosales > Moraceae > Antiaris > Antiaris toxicaria. The sequence goes on along the minus strand of CP141160.1, from coordinate 23,565,723 downwards.
TTGTTTCTTGTACACTTGTCCTTCCAAACCCTATACCTATAGTTCTGTACCTTAAGAATATATTAATGTATGTGTGCGTGTGTAGTTCCACCTCCTAATTCTGATCGATCGTTATCTGAAAAGAATAAAGTCTGAAGTTGTACTTTAATTTTTTTTGTTAAGCAAAGTACAATAATTTTCTTGCATTTCTAGTGTGATTTGATGTGATGTTTTGTGTGTTGCTGATGACCTGATCAGCATCCTTTTGTGACTGTAAATAGTACTATACTAATGTTTGGCAGATTATTATTGAGAAAATTGGTACTTTTTGTTTGAAAATCTTTTTTCTTTTTGAAGGAAGAATTTTTGACTTTCTAGGAAATTAAAAGGGAATGTTTCTGGGCAGCCACATGTATTTTGACAAGTGGTCTATTGGAATTAGTAATATTGTAATTATTTTATGCGATTAGTTTTAGAGATATTATCATATGAAATCAAGTTCGCTATTTGATTGTTCTTAACTAGCTCTCTTTCCCTCTCTATCTCTCTCTCCATATCTATATACATATATATTCATATATGTGTATATATATACGGCCACTCATGATGTAATTATATATATGACATCCAACATCTTGACCAATATCGATTTGTAATCCAAGCTAATGTACATATATTATGTTACCCCTTATGATGTAATTCTATTGTTTTTGCTTACGATGGATTCAAAGAGTTTCTTCTAAATGGGACGGTTACCAAGACTGTACATATAGAGGCTTTCACAGTGCAACAACAATTGCTAGAGAAGATAAGTTATATGTTCCTGGACATGAATCTTATTACTCTATGTGATGCAACTTGTACCTTGAATATTAATAGTACATTAATTTCACAACTTGTTTGTTTGGGTTTATAGCTGAAAACTTAATTACTGTTCTATTTTTCAGATGGTTTAAGGAATAACAAGAAATCTGGAACCAATCTAGGGGATTGTCTAGAAATTTTTTCAACACATAAAAATATATAACCATGTGATCAGTGTTTTATAATTTGCAGATGGCTTAAACTTATACTTTGATGATAAATTAGTGTTATGATAATAACGTATAGAATTCTTCATTAAATGTTGGTGAGATCATAAAGGACTATGTGGTGTGAGTTATGTTTTTATTAGTTTCAATGGTCATTGGAGTTTATGTCATAGTAAGCACAATTTGGTGCTTTTATTGAATGGATACATGGTGGAATTTTTAATTCTAATTATCTTCTCCATATCTGTGTGTCTACATTTCGCTAATTACATAAATTTGGTGTTGTGCCCTCAGATTCATAAGCACTGCATGTAATGATCAGAAGTATGTGTTTCTTGACTCTTGTCCTCCGTCCAAGAAATTGGCATTATGAATCTAAGTAAGCAATATTATTTTCTTTGGTTAGATAAACTACCCATTGTGATATTAATTTCAAGAAAAGTGTTGCGCGTGTGACGATTTCTTGAATACCAACAATGGTGGACGTATATAAAAAGTAGTAATCATTATGCAATAAGATTATAATATGAAGATTATTACATTTTATTCATTCTTCAGATATACTTATCCTAATTTATGGAATAACCGATTCGAAATGACTGGTGTGGATTTTTAATTCTTGCCTTGTAATACAACAATCAACAGAAATACAAGAGCGAAGGCTTTACCTCATCTTGTATTCACGAATTTGAACTAACAAATTTTTGCCAAAACCGTTTTGATTCTCGATTTACTTGACTAGTACAAGGTCATAGATAGTAAAATAATAACTGATCAATGTGCAATAGTCCGAGGCTTTCCATTGTGGGATTAGTTATAACACAAGTATAATTTACTTTTGTGATTTATTCCTGCACAAAAGCTTAGGGTGCGCATGATTAAACTAGTGGATGAATGATTTAAATATGATTTTTTAAGAACTATTTCTGCCTCCATTTAGTGATTATGTTATGAGGGAATTTTATTTAAAAAGGAAAGTGCTAAGGGGCAGTCTTGTGCTAAAAATTTAAGCTCTTAAGAGGAATTTCAGCTGAACGATTTCTCCCATGGTCTTTAAGATGACATGTTGCTTTTGTTAAAATTAAGTGCTCGTGAACAAGATAGATGTGAACAAATATCTACTACTGAAAGTTGTTTATTGTACCTGTTGCTAGATCTAATATATAAATGAGATCTTTGGATTACTTCATCCTCAGCCAAACATGCAATACAATTTTAATTTGGCACGTGCTGTAACAAAATTGACAACCTGCACAGATGCAAAAAATTTACCTCCAAAATGTTGCTGGAATTTTGGTTCTAGGTGGTTTTCTCACTCTTCATGACCAGAAAATGCTAAGAGTTTAACTGGAATTAAATTGGAAATCAGATTGACTTATAAATTTGTTTGGAATTTATCTACTTTCCGTTCATATAACGTTATAGAAAACTTTTTCTTTCCAACTTTTTAAGTATTAGTTTATGTTGTCTTAATTTGTAAAATGGACACGACTAGGTATTACATGACGGGTGATATAGAACACCTAGTGTACACAAGTCATGGTGACTGTAATTTTTATTTACAAGTTCCTTTGTGTGTTTGAGATACCTAGTTGGATTTATGTGTTTCTGAAAAACATTGTAGATAACTCTAAAATGTAAATCGTTGATTGTGTTGATGGAGCTCTTTCGCTAAGTCTTATTGTTTTATTGCCTTATCAACCTTCAATGGTGTTTCTGCATATTGACATTCATGTACTTTTCCTCCTAGGCTCCTACAACATATGCCATTTACATATATCCTCATGGAAGAGTTTGTGTCTAATATATGACAGGCTTGCTTTTGCTTTTTTCTCAAAGTGAAATTAAAGTTTAACATTTTACTAGAGTTTGATACTTGAATTGGCTTGTGCTAGGCTTCTATAACATATGTCCTCTAACTCTCCATGGAAGGGTTAAGACTGCAAGCTCTATTGTTTTCCCTTCTCGACCACACCCCCCCTTTTTTTAGGTCAATTGTTTAAACCACTAACAAGAGTTTGATTTTTGAATTGGCTTATATATTTTGCTCAAGTATTTCCAGGAGTACAATGGCTTCGCACAGAACATGATAAGGAATTCCTTAGTACTTTGTAAGCTGTTAATAAAAATCTGCTATATTTAGAATAGTGGAAATGGTATGTTGAGAACTCATTAGCATATGAGAGTGCGAGTTTTTGACTCTTTACTCTTCCTTTTAATTAATGAATATGATCTATGCTAGGTATAAAATGAGTCAAGTAAAGTAGTGTATACACTTTTCATTTCAGAATAGAGAAGTTTATAAAAAATTTGATCTCCAAGCAAAGAATTGCTCGTCAGAATTATGTAACCACCCTTGGCAGCTTAAAGTTATTTAAACAGAATATGTGCAATTTAAATCTCTCGATCTTAGGTGTTTTAAAAGCTTGTGAAATTGATGAGCACGGTCTATTAAGTAGTAAGTAGGGCTGAAATAAGAAGTTTTGGAGAATGTTGTAGATGCTCTAGTCTACGTAATGCTAGAGAAATATGGATTTGAATTAACTAATTGTTGGAAATAAATAGCTTTTTATTTCACTTGCTATGGCATAGGAATGGTAATTTCTTTTATTTATTTACTAATTTTTGCGTATTAATATTCTTCATTCATGAATCAGATTATGCAAGTTAATGTAACTTTTGATTGTTCTCTAGCCACAGATTTGTGTTAAAAAAAAAATCCAGGGTCTTTATATGTTGGCGTACCTTAAGCTAGTTATTTATAAAAGTCAATCTACTTTAAAATTTAAGGGTTAAAATGGAACAAAAACTTTTAGAGGTAGACATGCGAGCTCCCAGATTACTAATAAGAATTTAATCTACAAGAAAAACATTCTAGTAAAGAAAAAAAGATTTGATTTGTATATGCAGTTTGAGCTGGTTTGTGCTAGCAGTTTTGTTTCGAGACAAATGGCTATCTCCGTTTTTAGTTTTAGAATAGTGGCTTAACATATGTCAGTGTTGCTGCTGTTACCAAGCTCAGCAGAAGAAAGTTTATTCTCTCAATCTATTTTTGCAAAAAAAAAAAAAAAAAAAGGGTAAAAATCTTACCTATTTAGCTAAAAAGGATTCTTAATTGCTTTTTTACACACCAGGTTACAATTATTGTGCGCTACTTGGCACTTGCTGTGAAACCTAATCAGTTTGTTAGAAATTGAGAATTTCGTTCACAAGCTATAAAAATGCCGAACTGATTTTTGACATGTATATGTAAACTTCAGTGATAATGCTTTTAGGGCTAGCTATACTGATTCTATTTGAATCCTCTTCGAAATTATTTCTCTTAATTGATATCCTTACTATTTGCTGTTAGGAATATCATATGATCGGATTCTCAAAGAAAGCTATGCTAATGAATGCTCCCCGGGGCTAACGAGGCTACATCACTCTTTCTCAGCAGAGATTGTAATAGGTAATTCTACATGCATGTGATCAAGAAAATGTAATAATTATACAGTATTCACTATTGAGACTGGAATTAATGAATTGAAGTTTCCATAGCCATCTTATTATCAACAGCAAATGTAGTTTAATGCGTCGTTTGTTTATTGTATTGCATTCGCATTGTAGTTAAATGCAATATGATTTTTATCCAACTACAAAAATATTTTATTCAAATACTAATCACATCATATTTTAAATTCAATACAATTACTATTTATTATTTTACTTTTTCTATTATTTTTACTAATCACATAGCATATTTTCTTTCTTTCTCCCTATTTTCTCTCTACTTTTATTGATCACATCACATATTCATTATTTAAATATAATTCAAATAATTTTTATTCAAAAACATATTACATTCAAATACAATATAAATACTTTTAATCCAAATACAAATTGTATTTAATACATTACATTCAAATATAACGCGTTTACCAAATATCTCTAAGAGTTCTAACCATATAAGAACTTTGGGCTGGAACTTTTCTGACTTCCGGATTAGTATATACTACTAAAAGTGCGAAAGGGCCCTAACTCATAGTAAATATACATATATTAGCCATATGTTTTTGGAGTTGTTGCATCTGCTGAGAACAATTAAATTAGCATATCTTGATAGGGCACTTTGAAGCATTTGTCACCTTTTTTGTCTTCTAACAATTAGAATAATAACTAGTAGATAAACTTGGGACTAAAATGAGGTCTGGAGACGAGGAAAACTATGTTCTGCTAAATATATTTGTTGCAGGAAAAAGTTGACATTTATGTTGCATGCAGGTTGCAGTAAACTTATACTAAAATTGCTAAAAGTAGAATAGCTTAATGTATCAACTTGCGCAAGCTCGAAGTGATTGCAAAATTTTTCTTTTTCTTTTGTTTGTTTGTTTATTTTTATTTTTTCCCCCCTATACTTAGGTGTGGGGGCAGAGATAAAGCTAGGAAATGTAATTGTTGTGGGGGGGGGGGGGGGGGTGGATGGGTGGGGTGGTGTTGTTGTGGGTGGTGGGGTTGTGTGGTTTGAATTAAGCAAATTTCACTTATTTAGAGGACTTTTTAAAAAAAAATTATTTCAGGGGGGCTAAAAGTAAGAAAATGGGGTTAATTGCAATTTTTTGGTATTTGAATCTAATGCCCCAAAAACATCACACCCACCCCCCCCCCCCCCCCCCCCCCCCCCCTCCGGGACTATGGCGACTACTTATTTAGGGGGGTTTTGAATTAAGTAAATTTCACTTATTAGAGGGCTTTAAAAAAAAATTATTTCAGGGGGGCTAAAAGTAAGAAAATGGGGTTAATTGCAATGTTTGGTATTAAAATCTAATGGGCTACGGAGGCAGCCCCAAGACCCCGCCCCCCCCCCCCGGCCTATGGTCGCTACGTCTTTGAGTGGGGGCAATTCGAACTCTGCATCGTGTGGTGGATTCAAGGGTGGAATTATCGTCAACCCTATCACAAAGTAATTTTTAACTTTATTCATATTTCAGTGTTTGGATCTGTTATATAGGTGTTTATTAATCATTTGATCTGCTATTTGCCTCTGGAAAAGAAAGTTGAATGAAAACTAATGAATCAGTTATGTGGAAGTACTGAAGTTGCTTTCCATAGGTTAGGTTTGCTTGAAAGCTAGGTGAGAATTTTAGCCTCTTCGATTGCATATGGGAGATGGATCTTTGTTGTGATTGAATTAGATCTGGTCTCGTTTTTTCCAAGTCATTTTAGGTACATGCATTCTTTAAATACCGGATTCTTCCTTATTTAACTCGTTTACACCATCAATGAAGACAAAACTTTTTATTCTTGCCGCTAATTACACTGCATAGTGGAGAACGTGTAAAAGCTGATGAAGTAGGTTGGGCTAGTAGCCGTAGCATAATTGTAGTTTTGCTTCATTTTAGCATTTTGTTCCCGCGCAACATTTGACAGAAATAGTGGAATTGAACATGAAGGAACAGCATGTGAGCACTACTTTCTGATCTAATTGAAAAGCAGTTGAGTGTGGACTTGTATTCTCTATTCTAGCGAGGTTTCTGATTTTTATAACGGGATATTTCGATGACTTCGTGTGTTTTTCTGTTTTGCATGTGACTTGAATGGTTAGAATAACGCATGTTTTTCATTTACTTGCTGCAGAATGGGACTAATCCGCAATCAGGTTGAAGCATGTGGATGGGGTTGACATAGAAGTTTCTCTTGGATGTTCTTTTGTTGGTAAGTTTTGAGTAATTTTTCTCGTACTGGTTTTATGTTCCACTTACGTTTGTCATCAGGGAAAGCTTTTGAATGTCTTGGTGCACAAGTGAGTGTTTTTCTTTCGTTGTCGGCGCGTCATCCTCACCGGACTTTTAATCTTTCAAATATGAAGATGTGCATTGTCTACCAAAATCCCCCTTGAAGTTTTTCCAAAGCTGTAGATATTTTTTACTTTTGTGGTTGCTAGATCTGTTGAGTGTTAGTCTGGGTAATGTCGATTCTTTGAGCTGAAATGTTTGGTACGACCGACACAAAAGGGTTATATCATGGCTAACGGCGGAGTCAGAAAATGGTTTTAGAGGGGACGTTCTAAAACAATTAGAGAATTATTTTTTCCTTGAGGAATAATGTAATAATATATTTAATAGTTGACTGCAGTGACAATAAAAAATTTTCTATAAAATGGGTGCATATTTAAATTTTATTAGAGTTTTAGAATTAAAAATTAAAACCTCAAAATTTGTCTTCTTTTTTTTAAATAAAATGAGGGTATAATAGAAATTTTACAAACATTTTAGGGTATAAAATCAATTTTCAAAAATATGATTGAATTGAATGTGGCTCTGCCACTGACCATGGCACTTTTCGCCAACTAAAGATAAACTTAGTAGATACTATACTGATCAATATTTTTTTTAATGAGAAATTTCATTTCATAAAAAACAAAATACTTGAGATAAAAAAATGATATCAAGTATAAAGAAATTCGAATTCGAATAAACTAGATATACCATAAAACAAAATAATATACGGGTGAATACAAATATTAAAACTCAAATAGAAAAAAGTCCATTCGGAGCATAAGTTTCAAGTTTGATCATTGCTCGATAAATAACAATAAAATATTTGAAGGACTAGTCTAGTTAATTGAGATTAATCCCTATTAATGAGGGCACTCACAACACAGTGTAAAAGAAATTCTAGTTGGAAATCGTACATCACATCGATTACAAATGGATAGAAGACATAAGTGATGACATCGACTCCATTATTGTCAAAGTAAAAACAGCAAGTAAAAAAAAAAAAAGCAAAAACACACACTAAATGAGTGGAAATACAAACACCTTTATTACAATAAAACAAAAAAAAAAAGATTTATCAGTATTAAGTCATCGACCGTCGAACAGAAGTCAGATCTAAATAGAACCGCCTCATAAGTACAACTCGCCTTTAATAAAGGTTGGATCCACGTCAATGGATTTGCCACTCTACACACAAGTTCCATCACAAGAAAGTTGATATTGAGATAAATTCAAGAATTAAACTTCAAGGTTAGAAGCCTGACAACACATCTAGAGGTGGGGCTAAAACTCCAGCGAAACACTAAGGGGGCATTTGGATAAGTATTTCATTTTAATTTCATTCAAATACAATACAATTTTACACCAAATACAAATTTTACAACAGTGCTACGAAAACAATTACTATTTAAAACATTTTTAAAACAATCACATCAACTTTTTAATTCCACTATTTATCTCTACTTTTACCGATCACATCAACTTTTCAACTCTAAAATACTTTTCATCCAAACACACATTTCATTCAAATACAAAACAAATACTTTTCAACCAAATACAACATTCAAAAAACAAATTTCATTCAAATACAATCAAAATGCAATGCGTTTACCAAAAGCCCCCTAACTTTCACACTTAAAAGAGAGAAAGAGGAGAGGGACTTCGGATGCAGCACTCTCAATTGATTGGTATTTTTAATGTTTTGATGTTTTAAAATTTATTGTGTTATACACGTAAAATTATTTCCAGCATGAGAGCGAAGGCAGAGTTATTATTATTATTATTATTTTCCCTTTTTTGCTAGTACAGGCAAAGACATGGACGAACAGGAGCCTCCGTACTGGCAACGCAATCCAGTCATGTTGTGTAAATTCGCGTAGCCCGTTAAGGTGTACTCTTGTACTGTCCTTCGACAAAACAAATGTGTACCGCTCCAATAAAATAATCCTTATCACTTTTGACAACATTTAAAGTTCACCAGGCAAATTCTTCGTATGGATTTGTGCCCGGAAAATGCAGATACACAACGTTTAAATTTTAATTATATTTAAATATAATTTATTTTTTAAATATTATATTTAATTAAAAAATATTTATTTTATATTTAGACAAAATATATATTTAAATAAAAAATATTTTAAAATCAAAAAATTAATATAATTATAACAATAAACATAAAAAATTAAAATTAAAAAATTGATATAATTATTTTAAAAAATTTTTAAATAATTATTATTTTTGTGATATTATTAAAAAAAATTATATTTAAATATAAAACTTTATATTTGATATAAAATTAATTTTTCATAACATTAAAAAACGTTTTTCAATCATGCCATTACACACGTTACATTACAGTGCCCCCAGTTTAACTTCCAAAATATATATATTAATTTACAAAATAGCAATTAACAAATACAAAGACGTAAAGATTAAGATTACATAAAACCATAGAAGAATCTGAACGCCCAAAGCAGCTGAGGCATTTTTTTTCCACCCCCCCGCTCTGTACCGATCCAATATTATCGGGGCAAGATTTACAATCATCCTCGTCGTCGAAAAAAAAAAAAAGGTAAAAATACACTGCCTCCAAAAAAAACACTGCCTTAAGTGGCAATAACAATTCCAACTTAAATATTACATAGCAATCTGAAGCCCACCCTGTTTTCTTTTTGGTAAATATCAGAAAGTAAATACAACTACTTGGATAGCACCCCAGCTGCAAATAAGAGATTCCTTCGAGAAAACTGCACCAAAATTTGATAAAAGAGTTTACTTAATAATAATAATCACAATAAAGTTGGGAAGATTTTCTAAAGCTATTCTGAAACTTCATACCCGCAAACTGTAGACAGGAGTGGACTTCGTATGTAGAGTTTTCAATGATCTGAGTCTGCTTGTATTTCCGCTTTTGCTGATCAAAGTATACACTCTCAGTGAATCTCTATTTAGCAGAAAATTATAAACAAAATACAGGTAACGAAAGAAACTAAACTTGTCTTCGGTCTTTGGTGCCTTCGTACTTGCAGTTACATCCCATAATTTTACGGTGCAATCAGCAGACCCGGATGCAAGAAGCGAGCCTTCACAACTGCGAGGAAACAAAAAATAAACAACTACACAAATAAAAACCAGAGATCATCTAAAAACGAAACAGCAGAACTTATTTTCTACATTCACAACAAGATAATGATTCAAAGCCTCAAAGGGGGCCCGAAGAAAATCCACCTGAAAGCAAGTGTCCAGACTGATGAGGTGTGTCCCATCAAAGGCATGACGCATTGACCACTTGAAAGGTCCCACATCATGATCGCACCATCTTCATCACCAGAAGCCATGTAGCGACCGTCCGGAGACATCACCAAAGATAAAATCATACTCCTGTGACCAATGAATATTCTGACACACTCCCCACTCTGGACATCCCACAGTCGAACTGTTTTGTCGCTAGAGCCAGTGGCAATGTAGTTGCAGTTTGCATGCCATTGGACACACTGTTCCAAAGAAAGCAGAATTTAAATAGATATCCTATGGGAGATGTCTCGTACAACACAGAAAAGTAAAGCAGAAGAACTTTAATTTCCTTCCCATGAATATACATACATACATACATACATATATATATATATAAAGATAGATATAGAGGGAGGGAGGGAGGGAGGGAGGGAGGGAGACTAACATCAACATCAGATAAATGCCCTGCCAATATGCGTAAAGGCTGTATTCTGTCCATAGACCAAATTCTTGCTGTTCGGTCATGGGATGCGCTGGCAAAATAGTGTCCTACAGGACTATACTGCACCAAGAAATCATAATCAATGCACGTTAAAATGTTAGAAAACACATAAACCTTATAAGATTACGGCTGAAAAGACGCCTAATCAGTTAATACGTGAAAGGGAGAGGGTATAAACAGAGGAAGAGAGAAGATGAAAAGATTAACTAAAAAGGCAGAAGGCAAGAGTAATGAAAATCTCAAACTACCTCCACCGAAAAATTCGTACAAAGACACTATAACACCAAGAAAAGGAAGAAAAGAAAATGCAAAACGTTATTGGTAATTAAAGAATATCTTCTAGAGCCAACGGTGGAGATACGAGACAATGAGATAACTACAATCTGTATCGTGAGTGAGTGCAAGCATCCAATGCAAAAAAAAAAAAAAGAGCAAAATTTTGTACTGTTAGACTAGGCAGGATTAAAAAAAACCTTTGGTCCAGCTGACTAAAAGCATACCTGAACATCCCACACAGGGTAATTATGACCCTTATAGCAAACAAGATTTGCATTTAGTTTAGTGCTCCATAACCGAACTGCATGAAAGCAATCAAATTATTTCGTCAAGCATGAAGACTACAGAATGAACAAGAGGTAGGGTTGGAAGGGACAGCAATTCGAAAAATTAGATCAACTTACTTGTTGAATCTGCTGAAGAAGAAAGTATAAAATCGCCTAGAGGACTAAAAGTAGCTGAATAAACTGGTCCTGAATGACCCTGAAACAACGTGTATGATCTTTTTGCCCCAGATGAACCAAATTCATTCGGGGTTGTCTCACTGTCACCCTGCAAAGCAGCTGAGGCCACAACTATTTTACATTAAACTAGGCTTTGACATGAAACAGATTTTTGATATTTTTGAAGCACAAGTGTTTGCCTCTGTATCCCTTCAATGAAGTCCAGAAGAAAGAATTTTTTGTTCTCTCCGCTAATGCATACAGGCAACAAAAGAACTATGAAATTAAAAGACAAATTTCTTCAAAAGCAAGCTACAAGAAAATATAGGACTTACAGCCAACAGATTGTTGCCCAAGCTTTGCCATATCCCAAACCTGTGCAGAAAGTTGTTCCAGAATTAGAAAATATTAAGAATAATGAGACGGGAAATTGTGAGAGAAAATTTAAAAACCTTCAACGATGAATCAGAAAATCCAGCAGCAACCAAAGATCCATCATTGGATATAGACGAACAGTTTAATCTAGAGAAACAAAAACATAAGCATTAGTGAGTGGGAAAAGGTGAAAATTCAATAGTATAGAATAATATTGGAAAGAAATTTGAAAACATTACCCATTATGTGTGTTGATAAACGTATAAAAACTAACGGATGGCAGTGCAACACTGCTTAGCTGTACACGATTTCTTAAGTCTTCAAATATAGACTGTTCAACCTCTGTTGGACTGACACCAAAAAAAAAAATTAAAGATTAACATTAATCAATCAATAACCTGACCAGAAGGTGAAAAATGAATCCGTCCACAAGGCCTTAGAAGGTGAAAAATCCAAGCTATGTAGATTAATTTATCTTGGTTTGTTAATGCTTTTAACTTTCTTGGCACCATAAGAAAAGGGGTTAAAATATTACAAAAGAGATGAAAGACCCCATTTGGCATTTGATACGCAAAACAATTTTAATATAGCCATATCTTAGCTAAAGATGGAGATGGGTTGAGGAGATAAAGGTAGAGAGATTCAAGAGAATACATTGTAGGCAAAGCAAGTTCTGGTTTGACTCTTGGTGCCATAGCTATAGTGTTTGTCTCCGGACGTGTGGGTTTCCCAGCTGCACCAACAGCCTTATCTTTTTTTGCCTTCTTAATTGAACCACCCTGCTTTCCTCCTTCCACTGATCTTTTCTGGAACAAAACAGTTAACGATAAGCTACAGATTCTAAAGTACTATAAGAGTGGATGTCATATGGTTATGGAACAACAAAACAATCACAAACATAGTGCTTTAAGCAATCATGTTATGCATATGTGGATAGTTAAAGCAATTGACCTTATTTTCATCCCAGTCTGGCTCTTTGTTTTCTCCTTCAACCTTTTCAGGATCTGAAGCCAAAGCCCCAGCCTTTTCCAGGCGTTCTTCCAAGGAATCTTCTAGCAACTAAAAAAAGTATGGCAACGACAACAATTTTCCTTGGCATTAACAAACATGTACAGAAGCACATAATTGACACTGAAATTCAAGGAATATTAGGGACGGGGGTAAAGCCAGCTTAAAATAAAATAAAATAAAATAAAAAATCTTTTTAAGGCTGTTTAATTTAGATAGAGAAACTAGAGATATTTTTCATTTCAACATGCCAATACGCATCTATCCATAAATTGTAATAACATAGTGTAAAATACTATAAATCCAACTTCTAGAAGTGCAATTCAATAATGGATTGAAATCGAGAAATGAAGGCGGCTCGCACAAACACTAAAGTTTAGACACTCAATGGTAGCTTTATTAACTCACCCCCCAATGTATTTCCTTCTGATTGATCTGATTGATTGCTTCCTGGCTGCTTCCTGCCAGTGTCACAATTTCAGTATCATCTGAAACTGAGCTGGGATGTCCAGGATAAACTGCAAACAAAGTTTTCATGCATATATATTGCGTAAGTGTGGTCCCAAGGTATTCAAGGCTAATTATACATGCAGTAAGCAGAAATCAAGAAGAATATACCTTGAAAATTGATGCGTTCGTTGATAATCCCAAGTATCGTGGTGGATTGGGACTTATGTAGAAATTGCAGCAGAAGCTCATGAGAGTACTAACGATACAAAAATGATAAGTTTTTTGGGTTGTTTACATTCATTCACATGCATTTATCTAATCCGACTTCTATAACAAGCATCAGACAAGCAGTTCCAAGATATGTGTAAAATACAAGCATACAAAAAAGAACCAAAAGCTGCACCTGACACATCTTAATGCTGACTTTGCTCTGTCTGAGAGAGTGAGCGAATTCCATCTCCTGTAAAAAGAACAGGAAAATACTTTTTCTTGAGGCTTCACAACTTTAAAAATGGAAATGGGAATGCAACAATAAAATATTTAGACAGTAAATGACCTCAAGATGAGATGGCGAGAGAACTCCTTCCAACTTCTGGAGGTCTCGTAAGTGCATCATTTCGTGGTCTTCACGAAAGCGATTGAAGAAGGCCCGAGCTGGAGATGCCAATTTAAAAATACGCAACTGTTAAATCAGCCATCAAAAATGATTTGCAACTATAGCCGACTACGAAAACAAGCTTCATATAAGAAAGAATCAAACACTTAAATTTTAGAAACTACTGTAAACAACAGTCGCAGTTTCGCGATATTACCCCCCATAAGCCTGCCCCTCAACATAGGCGAAGATCAAAACATACCTTCTTGAAGATGACCCTTTGCAACTAGATCCATGAAACAGTGTATAAAAACTGGATATAGCACTCGAAGCAACTCATTCTGCAAATATATATATATACGCTTAAAACAGTTAACTAAAAGTCTGTTGATTATACGAACAAACAAACAAGTCAAAGAATTAGATACCCTGTACATATCTAGAGAACTATATGTCCAAGTCCTCAACTTGCTATACCCATCCTGATATCTTGCAGGACCATTCTCCGAACTGTAAAATCAAAATTTAAAAAAAAAAAAGGGAACTTGCCAAAATGTTTATATATTCTAAAATGCAAAAAATCCATATTAATTTACCTTAAAAAAAAAAGACCAAGAAAATATTAATTTCAGTGAAATCAACTTATATGCTCAAAAACAAATAAACACAATGTGTCATATTGTAAATTACAAATATATATATATAAACAATTATAGTGTGAAGCAAAAAGTTACTCGACGAAGGAGAGAATGTGCTTGGCGATATCGGGGTCGAGCTGGGAAATAGAGGAGAGTGGGGAGGAGGAATTGTGGGCGGACTTGCTGTGTTGAAGCTCTTCTTGGAAGGCGTGCTCGGCTTGCTTGAACCCTTTCTTCTTCAAGTAATCCGAAACGAATTTCAATATGTTCTCTTCGTCCATTGCTCAAACTCCACTACTTTTCCGGTTCACTTGAAAAGATCAAAATCTGCAGAGACAATTCCTTCTTCTTCCTCTTTCAGAGCTCTTCTATTCGAATATGCAGAATTGTATGCATGTAATGGATTGTTGGGCTCCGAGATCCAAAAACCCTAACCCTCAAATTCTCCTTTCTTCCGTCTGATCTTGAATCAGAATCTCCCTCCCTTCCTCCCTCTCACTCTGCGGAATTGGGCTCAAGGAACGAACACTAGAGGCCTTGAGCCTGAGACCAACATCCTGGCCCAGGACCAACTACGCAAGTCCAGTGGGCTATTTATAAGACTTGTTAACAGGTGATGAGAGGAATACGCTTTTCCAGGAGTGATACCCTTTTTGACTTATTTATATTGAACGTTTCAAATTTATAATTTTTTGTTTTTTCCACAATCATCTGTTTGAATTTATAATTTTTAATAACTTAATCCTTTTTGTTTAAATTTATTATATTTAGACTATTCTTTATATGTTGTTTGTACATTATAGACCAACAAGAGAGTTGTTGATCTTTTTGTTTATTTTCAATACAATTTTCTTTGAAATTTTTAATTTTATTAAACTATACTGAAATTTAAATTTCAAAATGAAATTTGTATTAAATTTAAACAAAAATATCAACAATGTTAGTTTTGGGCTAAAATATTTAAGTTTTGATTAGTTTTGGGCTAAAATATTTAAGTTTTGTGTAAAATTTATCTTAAATTTAATTGATTTAAGTAAAAAGAATTAAATTGTAAAAATTATACGTTTAGAGGGTTAATTATCAAGGGAAAAATATTTAGAGATTAAATTATCAAATTTGAAAAGTTCAAGGGGTATTCGTATAAATTATACCTCGTTTGTTAACCATATTACATACACATTATATTCAAATACAATACAATTTTTATCCAATGTAAAAGTATAACATTCAAATATCAATCATATCATATTATAAATCCAATATAATTACTTTCATTATTTCACCTTTTTTATTACTTTTACTAATTACATTACATACTTTCTACTTCTTTTTCTCTTTTCTCTTTACTTTTACCCATCACATCACATATTTATTATTTAAATACAATTTAAATACTTTTCATCTAAATACACATTGCATTCAAATTTAATGTAAATTTTTTCATCCAAATGCAAATTACATTTAGTGAATTACATTTAAATATAATGTAAATATAATGCACTTACCAAACATCCCCTAAGTCTATTCTTTTCTTTCTAGGGTGGAAGATAAAAACTTAGGGCTCGTATAGTTGAAGGACTTAAACTTTTGTTTAAGAGGTTAGAGGCGATTGAAATAGTAAAAGTTAGTAATAAAATTCAAAATTCAAAACAAAAGACCAAAAAAAAAACTGTTAGGGTGGATTACAAGCTCTTCATTTACTCCTTTTGATGGAGTCATAAACGATAAAATAATTAAATTATACTAGCAATCAGTGTAAAAATATTATTTTATTTTAAGAGAACAAAAAAATCATGATGCTCTCATTTTTTTAAATTTATTTCTTAATTCTCTATTGTATAAATCAAAGGTGAAATTGTCATTTTATACTTTGTAAATTAAGATATTATTAGAGATCATGCATATTCTTTATTTTTATTTTTTTTTTAAACTTGAGATAGGAGATTTAAATTATATACCTTTACCTAAAAAAGGTGTTGAATATTTACTATTATGCTATATTTAAAACCATAAGATTCTTATTTAAAAAAAAAAAAGCACGAGGCTTTTTTTATTACAGATGGCATAATTTTTTATATTTATGTTTTAGTGTATTTTATTTTATTTTTCTATATATAGCTAAAGAGAATTATACTTAGTGTATTTAGGGTTCGTTTGGTGAACGCATTGCATTTGCATTGCGTTTGAATGCAATGTATTGAATGCAATTTGTATTTGGAGGAAAAGCATTAGCATTGCATTTGAATGCAATGTGTGTTTGGGGGAAAAGTATTTGAATTGTATTTTAATAATAAATATGTGATGTGATGGGTAAAAGTAGAGAGAAAACAAAGAGGGAGAGAGAATATATGATATAATTAATAAAAGTAATAGAAAAAGTGAAATAATAAATAGTGATTGTGTTTGATTTAAAATGTGATGTGATTAGTAGTTAAATGAAATGTTTTTGTATTTGGGGGAAAATTGCATTGCATTTAAATGCAATGCTAAAAAAATTTGTGTCCCAAACACTAGCTTATTAAGGAGACGAGAGTAAAAATTTATTAGCTGATCTTCTTCCTCTTCACAGGTGCCGGTGTATACTTAAATAATATATATATATTTACTTAAGGAAGTTTGGTAAATATATTATATTTTAATTATATTAGAATGTAATTCATTTTTTTAGTGTTATATTTAGTTGAAAAGTATTTGTTTTGTATTTGAATTAAATGTGTTTTTGGATGAAAAGTATTTTAGAGTTAAAAAGTTGATGTGATTGGTAAAAGTAGAGATAAATAGTAGAGTTAAAAAATTTATATGTTTGTTTTAAAAAATTTTTGAATAGTAACTGTTTTCGTAGCATTGTTGAAAAGATTGTATTTAAATGCAACACTTTATGTTTGATGTAAAATTACATTACATTTGAATATGATTAAAATGCAAAACTTTTACCAAACACCCTCAGAATTAGGTATTTAAACTTTATAGTGGAGCCATATGTGAATTTTTTATTAGGTTATATATGTAGTTATAAATGACAAAATATTTTTGATTAAAGAAGAAATAAAAAATACAAAATTAAAGGCCTGTTTGGAGAAGAGTCTTCACAATAAAGACTCTTAATTTTAGAGACTCTTTATTGTCTTTTTTTCCATCTCATAGTGACTTTTACTATTTATATCTCTAAAATTTTATAATAAACTTTAAAATTTTAAAAGTCCATAACTTTTATATACAAATCCAAAAACAATAATTTTTTTAAATTATATAAAATTTCAAAATAAACGAAACAAAATTTATATTAATAATTTTTTAAAATAAATTTTTAAAATTTTACATCTTTTTTATTCCAAATTAAATTCCCTTCAAATACATTAAAAAAAAAACTTACTTCCTCAACTTCAAAAAAATTTAATGCACTGAAAGTACTTAATTTATAACGTGCAATGTTTTTTTGTGATGAGATGGTCAGGCATATCACTCTAGTTAGTTGATCTTCTACCTTGTTTCTTTGAATAAACATTTTAAACATATTTTTCTCAAAATTTACTTTTTTTTTTAAATTTCCTCAAACAAACCTTAAAGCTTTTTGTGGCTTAAAAATAAATTAAAGCACTGATAGTACTTAATTTATAACGTGCAATGGATTTTTGTGATGAGACGGTCAAAATTATCACTCTAGTTAATTGATCTTTTACCTGTTTCATTGGATAGACATATTAAAATAGAGTTGTTAATTGCATCAGCAACAAATATCTACCAAATGCCAAATCTTATACGCGTCAGCTGACTCCAATATTATGCACTCCTGAGCCAATAAAGCATTGACGTTAAACGCGGTTGTTTGGGTCACGCCTGATTAGACATTAGATGAAGATGAAATTATTATTTTTTTCGCATGATAAGGAGACTTCTAAAACAAGTACACCTAAATGAAGCTTTATCGTTTAGCAAAAATATACATAATAATAATAATAATAATAAGAATAATAAATTATGCTTTATCATGAAAAATAACAACTAAAATAAATAAAGATTTTACTTATAGAATTGAGAAGCTTACTTGAAATGCACTAACTTCCCCTATTGGTACACGATATTGGGAATGTTAAAAAGACCAAATTGGGTTAAAAATTCCTGATCCCCTTGTTTGGTACAGGCGTAGAGCAATTTTAAACAACTGTGTTGGATAACTCAAATTCGGTTCATTACCCAGTGCCCTTAGAAAGGGGATTTGGCAGTCCTTTGCGTGAGTGTGGGATTGCAGAGTACAACAATATTCTTCAGTTTGACCAGTTTAAATTTAAAATTTTAAGTTTAGTTTTTTTTTTTCTTAAAGTTAACAAAAATTATAATTAATTTAATTAATTTGAACTTAAAATATTTCATTTTATTCCAAACCCAATTCATGAACCAAACAAGCTGTTTGTCTCTTGTTCGATGCAATCTTAGTGGGCTCATTATTTGCCTTCTCCAAATTGGTCCTTGAGTTAAACAGCACTAAGCTCATCTTAAAGTGAGTGTTTGCTAAAGGAGTAGTTGGGGTTGAGGTGGTCAAGCAATTAGTGGCAAGGGGGGTGGTTTGTGAAGCAACTCGTTGGAGAGATTCACCGTCATCGCAATCCGTCATTTGGTGGACAAACTCCATCTCTTACAACATCGAGAGTTGCAAGAGCGTCGTGAATGAGAAAAACGTAACTTTTATTTTACGTAGATATTTTATTTTTGTTTTTACGTTTTTCAATTTAGTTTTAAATTACTAATGTTTGTTTTTTCAATAATTCTAAAATAAAATATAAATGATTGACCTTTTTTTTTTAAATCTAAATGATTGACATTATATTTGCGTAAAAGTTATTTTTGCTAGTGTTAAATTAAAAAAATAAAATAAAATGTTTAAACCAATCATATCAAACATTACAATATCAAACATAAAATTAGATTAACCAAAATCCGATTCTAGCTTCTGTTATACACTTCAATCCGATGTTCTAACATTTGTCCTATTCCATAACTAGCAAAGCATTACAAAAAATTTTCTTACCATCACTTATCAATAGCGAGAATTTTTTAAGTGTAAGATGAAGATATAATACTATGAATCAAGAACTTTTTTTTTTTTTTGTTATCTATTATTTGATTAGTGACGAAATTAGGATTTATTAGTAGAAGGATCAAAATTTTTTTTTGCAACTTAATTATTTCATTGTTATAAATCTTCATATATATTTTTAACACCTTATATCAGGTAATTTCCACTGTATTTTTCCTAAACCCAACATAAAAAATAAAAGAACTAGAATATATAAATTAATTAATACAATTAAATTTTATAAACCTAACATGAAGGTGAAAAAAGTAAAATACATAAATTATTCATTGAAATATGAGAAAAAAAAAGATTATAAAGGGTAGAAAGAAAATGAGAAGAAAAAATAAAATCCTATCTTAAATAATAGAACAAATTTCCAAACTTATTTAAATCTTGAATAAAAACCAAGATTTGTTATGTCGTTGAAAATTTGTTTGGAAATGGTGCAATGAGAAAGTGAAGAGTTGGCTTTCTTTGAAAATTTTAAGTTTATATAAAGATAAATTATTACTTAGTATAATGAGTTAGTATTTAAAAATGTTTAACCTTTAAAATTATAGTTCAAATGTATATTTTAGATCAAAGCACAAGACCCACTAATGTTCAAAATTTTGATAAAACCTTTTATTTTTTAAAATCTAAATTATTTATCCAATAAAATATAAGGAATTTAAAGGGTTCCAATACTAGTTTTTATACATATCACTAAAATTATATTTAAAAAAACTTTTATTAAAAAAAAAAAAACCTAGGGAGGCCCATGGGCCCCTCCCTGCGTTGTTGTACGTGATCTTAAAAATGGAAAAGTCCGTAACCAACCAAACTGAATTCCAACCCCATGGATTCATTATTCACAGACACACATCCCTTCCCACGCAATTTGGATCAGATAAAGCTCTTCTGGCCCCGTGGCCTCGGGTTCGCCACACGTCCCCGCCTAAGTTCGACTTCTTTTCTCAAGCCCCTTCTGTGTGGGCCACATTTGCATATCTGATTTTTAAATTTTTTTTTTTGTCTGTTTTGGTCGATTTAAGTTTGGGAGAAGTAGGGAAATAAATCAAAATTAAAATTGAATAAAAATAAATAACAGAAAAGTTTTAAAATTTTTAATAAATAGCATATTTTTGGTAAATAATGATTTATCATAATTAAAATTTTAAAAATATCCCTTATGTGTAAATTTTGTTAAATTTATTTGCGTGTGTAAATCATTGATTTACCAATTCTCCACCTAGAATTTTCTCAGGAAACAAGCATATAACTTTAAAATTTTACTACAAAATCATTTATTTATGTGTATAAATCATTGATTTATCAATTCTTCACCCAAAATTTTCTCAAAAAACAAGCAGATAATTCCTCAGAAAAACAAAAACGAGAAGTCTAACCCCCAACAAAAGTTCGCAAAAGAAAAAAAAATAGCAGTATAAAAGTAAAAACAGATCTTTAGTTTCTCTTTCTAAATAGTAAATTTCTAAGGCTTCTTTGATTTTATTGTGCTCTAAGAGATGTTGTAGGAGATCTATTTGTACTTGGATCTTTGATTGTGAACGATGGCATAGAGAGAGAAATAAAATCTAGAAAGAAATATGGGTATAATTATAAAATTATATGACTCTTAAATCAAAATTGTTATTTATTTTCTAAGTTAAATAAATATGCTATTTATTACAATTTCCCTTTAAGTTTACTTTCACTGTCTATATATTCAAATTTCTTAGAGGCCATTTGGCAAAAAAATCACATTTTAATTATATTCAAACGCAATATAATTTTACACTAAACGTAAATTTTACATTCAAATATAATTCTTTTCAACAGTATTACGAAAACAATTACTATTCAAAAATTTTTTAAAACAATCATATCAATTTTTCAACTCCACTATTTATCTTTACTTTTACCAATCACGTCAACTTTTCAACTCTAAAATACTTTTTATCCAAACACACATTTCATTCAAATACAAAACAAATACTTTTCAACCAAATACAACATTCAAAAAACAAATTTTATTTAAATACAATCAAAATGCAATACGTTTACCAAATACCTCTTAAATAATACACTCAAACTTTAGCATATGTGACTTTGTTATTTAAATTTAAGAAAGTAAAAAAAAAAACAAAATAATATTTATATTATTATTTTTTAATATATTTTAAGATTTTATATTTTTTTACCCAAAACAATTTCTAACGCTACAAATTACAATTAATAACAAGTCCTTAACTCTACAACTAGTAACAAATATCAAGTTTGGCCTAAATTTTTTCTTTCCATAAAAGCAAAAGGGCATAAGTATGGTTTTTCACGTCATCTTTCAAATCCTAACTACACCTTTATTTGGTTAGATACTCGAATACAAAATAAGGACTCAATCCTTAGATCATATTCATTTATAATTTTAAGATTAAGCTCTTACCACTTGATCACTCTTTTAAGACGAACTTCACGCTTAGATTAGTTTTTATCCTTTAATCAATATCATAGAATATGGTTCATCAAGAAACTCTTTTTAAAAACTTCAAAATTATATTTTTAGAGTTTTAATTAGATTTAATAAAATTCACTCTAATATTTTTATCCGTTAATAGAAATATAGAATATCGTTCTCCTGGTTCTAAATGCAAATTAAGTACGGATGGAAACTAACCAAATACCCACACTCACCAATATTATATCGTGAGCAATATTTTGTTTCTTTATGGTAATTTACACTTTCATAATCTTTATATGTTCGTTCCTATCCTAACCTTATATATTCCTTTTTCTCTATTTTTGTACAACTGTATAAATTAGTTTCTTTTCTCTCAACCGGTACTTTAACAACTCTATATATGAAGATATGCATAAATAGAAACCAAATGTTAAAGATTACTTAAATAATTAATTGAGATGTCAAAAGGACACCCAATAAAACCGAGAAACGGGACATCCAATGAACCCTGAGACGAAAAGGAAATTATGAAATAATTCATGAGCCATAACATATGTTCTGGTAACCTTTTATGTATGGAAATAACACTAATTTCAGAATATGATATATATCAATTGAGAACCTTATTATATACACATGATTAGGCGATTTGTCAGCTTCATACACCAAAATCTTGGCTGTTTAAAGACGGAAACCATACGTTATGTCAGATTTACCTTAACCAAACTTCCTAGGAAGGATCAAGGGTAAACAATAATTAACACAAGAAAAAAAAAACCGTGCAGTTTGATAACAAATGCAGCACTATAACTGTGTTATATCTGTTTCAAAGTAATCATTAAAAGCAGCAACAACAACAACTAGTAACTGGTTAATAAATTGACAAAATGGGAAGTTAGAAATCTAATTAGATTTTCCTGATTCGATCTCTTAATTTTGTCCAATCATTAAACAGGTTGGTATGATTTTTAATAAATATATTGTTCATTATTATTATTATAAAATAAAATTTCTTTAATGGGGTGTTTTTTCTCTCAAGATGTATTCAATTCATTTATTTGGGGCATCATTGTTTTAGAAACAAGACACAATATAAAAGTATTTCAATCTTATATGGTGAAAGCATGCGTTATACAAGTTTACACTATTTCTTCAGGGAATGCTTTGTCCGAGATTGGTTGCAGTCATTCGTGGTCATGAGGGCTTCGTGAGGACAGATTATGGTTAGAAGACTATGACAGTTAAAAAAAGAAATTTGTTAGTCATGATCTATTTAAGATCGTTTTTGTGTAATTAAAAAATAACTAAACCGAATATATTATCCAGTAATTAGGAAACATATCCATGAAAAAAGAACATCGTGAAATATGTAAAAGTTAAATATATATATATATATATCAACTATTGGTTGGTGCTCGAAGCTAAAATATTGATAATTAATCTCATTTATACGTATAGCTGCATTTGTAATCATCCTTTCATATTTGTTTGTTTCTAATATTTTAAAACTACGTATAGTTGGCTGCAAAATTATCAAGCTTCTGGCTATTGGTCAGAATTTTTAAATATTTCTCGGATCTTATTAGTTAGGTTGGAGTGAGTTTATAATTTCTTAATGTGTAGAAATATGTGCTGTGTGACTAAGGCAACTGCTTATTAAACGTAAATAAGTTGGTGTAATTGTTTTCTTAACCAAAAAAAAAAAAAAAAAGAGAAGTGTTTGGTGCCCTCATCTTTCAAATGATAATGCCACGCGCCTGCCATGATTTAACGTTCCAAAAGTTGAATAATTGATGTTGATCATGTGATGACCCTCATAATTATTATGGATGTCTCTGGCATAGTGGACCAAGTTATGTATAATCTTTTTTTTTTTTTTGGGTAGAAAAATGGAAAATTTTGAGAGTACACAGTGCGGTTACTCCCAAAACAAACAAATAAATAATTAAATAAATAAAGAAGTGCTTGCTGGCCAAGACATGCGTTGTAAAGTTCGTCCCAAAGAAGGCCTCAGTTTCTGATGAAGCACAAAAGTATAATGATATGCATTTGCAGCCTCTTTGTTAGGGCAGGCAATTCGCAATGGTGGGTTATTTTTGTGCCAAGTTTAATTCATTTATTGGCACTACAATCTTTAATACGAATATCATTTATTTGATAATCATTTCAAGAAACAAAATCTAAATATTATCCTTTAGTAAAATGGTTGATACGACATGACTCATGTGACATATTTATCAAACGTGTTTTATATGTGCTTGTCAATCTGTTAAATTCAATTACTAAAAATGTCATAAAAAAATCATTCAACCAGTTATTGATCAATTATACTAACTTGTTAGTAATTTTAACACTTAAAAAAAAAACTTATTAAACACCTAAATAACGATCAAATTAACTCTATGCATAAAAATTTAACAATAATAAACACACAACCAAGCTACATTAACCATTCAAGCTACAACAAACAAACTACATCTAAGCTTAATTCACAAAAGATAAATACAAAATTAAATTAAAGTTTATAACAAAATCAAGATCGATCCCCATAGCATAAACTTCATTTGCACAAAAAATAAAAATAAGAAGAATATAAGAAGAACATCAATATGAAGTGGCAAATATGAGGCCCAGTATATTAATTTGTATAAAGACAATAATTAGATGGCAAATACATTAAAACAATAATAATAAAATAGATAATCAACAATAATTAGATGGCAACATAAAATCAAATAATTATATGACAACAATAAAACTAATCAAAACTAAAAATAAGAGCAACCATACAATCAACAATATAACACTTCAATACACCAACAAACAGGGAAAAAGAGGATCTTAACCTACTTCCAATAGCCATCCAGTCAAGATCAAATGATCTTTATTTAAATTTTTGATTTCATGCTTTTAGTTTTGGTTTAACAAATAAAAAAAATCCATATTTTATTTTGCTTATCAATAAATTAGCTGAAGAAAGACATACAGAATAAATTGCAAATATTGTTTATGTTCCTCCTTTACATTAAAAAAAAAAAAAAATCTGACAACCTGATCAACATACCTAAATGTATCAAATTCAAACATAATTGGTGTTTATGTCAGGCTTGAAATTTTAAATTAAGTTTACCTTGCACTTTGAATGAATTCGGATTGAGAAGAAACAAACTGTTCTTCCTAAATCTCAATAAATCAAAACTAAAATTAGGAATAAAAATAGAGAATCAAACAATGAAATAAAATAGGGTAACCTAAATGAACATATCAAAACTAAAACAAAGAAGAAAATTAAAAAAAAAAAACACTAGGTAACCAAAAACAAAAATAAAATTAGTCTTAAAAAGAACCAAAAAAGAGAATTAAACGTTGAAACAAAACAAAACAAAACCAAACAAAACAAAAAGAGTTAAGGGAATACATAAGCTTCAGGCCATAAAAAGAAAAACAGAGAGAAAGAGTGGTGGCAAGAGATAGACAACGAAGACGAAGAAGAAGAAGAAAAAGAAAGGAGCGATAACATAAGGAAGATGAGAGGGCAACGATGAGAGAAGGAGAACGAAGAGAAAAAAATTAGAAATATGTGAGAGAAAGAGAGAAAGAATGATAGAAAATTTTAGATTTAGACTCAAATCCATTTAAGAAAAATATAAATCCATTTAAGGAAAACTTTTGAACCCAAACCCAAATTACTCTTTTTTGACCCAAAACAATTTAAGAAAAAATTAAATTCTTTAACTTCGTGTGAATTTAGTGCCGTATCGTCATGTGTTACCCAAATTACCCGTCCTACTCTTTATGATTTAATTTTGTGGGTAGTTCCTCTAACAACCAAACTGAAATCTTAATTCAATTTTGACATCCAAATCATATCTAATCAATTGTATTATAATATATTATTAAAAGAAGTTAAATGTTAAGATATAAACAATCACTTATAAAACATTTCAAACTTTTTAAAATGATATGATATAATACTATTGATTAAACACCATTATTAATTAAACACCATTTGAAACACTAATTTTTAGACAGAAGAGTTGAATCCTAACAACTTAACAACAAATTAACCAAAAAATAGATATAAAGTGAATTCAAGATAAGACTTAAAAAAACAAAAAAAAAAAAGAATATTACAATCATCATGTTGCCAATAAAATCAAATAAATACGCCAAACTGCGTACGTATGTGTGAATATTCAAATACTCCTAGTTACACCTACCTTTGCTTAGGCATAAAATTCGTAGATATTCTTTTTTAAAATTAAAAAAAAAGGCATCCATATTTTGTCGGATTTTTAAAATGATTGTGACCCCTTTTTTTTTTTTTTTTTGGCCATTAATTCCACTATGACAATTTGTAAACCTAAATTTTGACTTTACTTCCGTGAGACGTAAAGTCAACTTCTTTTGATTGTTAAGGCATGATCGAAAATTAGTTTGGTGTCTTGACTATGTAAGTTTTGTTTTAAATATGGGTTCTTGTGTATTAATCTTGTGATAAGCTAGGTTGAGTTAAAATATTTAAATTAGAATTATTTGATTTTTTAAAAATTAATTAAAATTTTTATTGACATTTTAGCAAATTACAAAAATGAGTAGTAATATTTTATTTGAAAATGGTCCAAATAAAACATAAATTTTAAGATTAAATTATCATTTTGATCAAATGATCAAGATTTGTTAAGCTACATATTTATTGCATCGTTGAGTATAAGATGGTGCATATATTAGTATAGGGTTTCTTTTTATTTTCTTTTCTTATTTTTAATTTGAGAATGAGATATTTAAACTATACATTATATAATAAAATTAAATATAAAATTATTGTTACACTATATTAGCCACCATATATTTAAAAATTGATATTACTGTCCTCTTAACGTGTGTCCAATTGAATTGCAATATTGGCAATGGGCTCTAGACCGGCCCTTTACAACCGGCAGGAGTTTCTTCCTTATTTTTAAGTCGGCAAAGTGAATTTTCTAATGAAGTAGAGAAAATATCTGCACCAAGCAAGCGAGAAAAGCCAAATTATTCTAAGTATATTATGAATTCATAATTGACAAAGATAAAAATTATGAGTGTGGTTTTGTTTGAGAGAGACTCACTTTCAATATACATTTACGTCCTCTTTTCAATTTATTAAATAATTTAATAGTGTTTAATGATCTTAAAATAAAATAACAATTTTCGATTAGTTTTTGATAAGCTCACTGATATTTTGTTAAACAAAGAATAACAATAATGATAGTTTGACATTTCGAGAGGTCAAGTCTTCCTAAAAAACCGTTTAGTTGCAAAGTAATTTATGGATGCTTTTATTCCATGATGAAGTTATGTTCAAATATAATATCTCATATCTCAACGGTTTGAGTAAGAATAGGAAATAGTAAGGAAAATATAACGTATTTCTAAATATAATCTAATATTAATTTTACGTATAATTTAAAAAAAAAAAACGCAGAATTTGAAGTCAAATTACTAACGAACTTATATATAACTTGCTAGAATAAAGGAAGTGGCAACAATAAGGGAAATGAATCAACGGACGTGGTAGACTCGAACAACAAGTGGACTTGGTCAAGCATGCTTGTAACCATGCCTTTTTTTTTATTTATTTATTTAAGGAAAGTTGCTCTTTTATTAATGATAGGAATCAGTGCTTGAGAGATGCAAGTGGAGACCCTTTAATCCAAACATGAAAAGAAATAGAATAGAAACCAAAATGAGTTAAGTGGTGAGCAACTTGGTTGGCACTCCCACGAACATGAGAAACCAAAGATTGTTGCAAAAAGGAGAGCAAAGCCCGAACATCATCTAATATAGGACTTTCAACAGAAAAATCCAAGTCGCCATCAATAGTAGAGACGAGCTTAATAGCATCAGTCTCCACTACAAGGGCATCCATCTCCACTTCCTTGACAAGTTGAAGACCTTCTTGCAATGCAAGGCAAGGCATTCCGTGACTAGTAGAGAGAAACTCCCAACCAATGCCTTGGCAAGAGCACCACAAATTAGCCTGTTCTCATTTCGAATAACCGCCCCCACTCTAATATGATTAGAAGCCAAAAAAAACAGCTGCATCAACATTCAATTTCATCAAACCTTTAGGAGGCGGCATCCAAGTCTCAGGTTTAATACCTTGGCGTAGCTCACTTGGTGAAGAACACGCCACTCACCAAAACTAGCAAGACCCGAGTCAAGAACTTTCTAAGGATCAATCCCAGCGACACCATGTAACGCCTTATTGCGCTTATACCCAAGCTTCCAAAGCATCCAACAAAGCAGGGCAAACAACTTAGCTGCCAAAATTTGCAAAAAAATCTGCAAAAGGAATATCCAAATAACATTTAATAAACTTCCAAAGAGGGGAAAGTCTCCAAACTCTTTGAGATATTGGGCAACTCAGAAGCATATAGGAGATGGGTTTCATTGCATTTATGACAACGGGAGCAAACCGGATCACACCTAATGCACTTAGAACTTAGGGCAACCATAGAAGAAATTATCCCATGGAAAGCGTGCAATATGAAAATGCAGACTTTAGGAGGAATCTATAATTTCCATAAAGTCCTCTATCACAACATGTCAGAATTCAAGGAAGAAGCTGAAAAAAGCTTTTTAGAGTCCATCAAAATCCAATAACCTGACTTTACCTTGTACACTCCTTTAGAGTCAAAGTGCCAAATCCACTTGTCCTCATTATTGCCATTTCCCAAAGGAATTTGCAATATCAAATTATGATATATAGGCCAAAATGAAGAATGGATTTTCTCTAAATCCTAAGCACGCAATCTATCCTTTAACAAGTTTGCCACTACCATGTTTTGGTTACAGGTAGTGGGAGGGGTAATGGGCCTGAAACAGTATTGGCAAAGGTAACCAAGGATCCCCAAACACCCGAGTAGACTTACCATCTCTAATCCACCGACGAATCCCAAGTTTGATCAACTTACGGCCTCATAAAATACTTTGTCACAAATAGGAGGCACCACTTTGAGGGTTCTAGCAAAGAAAGTCTTCGTTTTTGAAATACTTATCTCTAAGCACTCGAGTCATAAGAGAATTTAGATTTTGTAAAATCCTCCAACTTTGTTTAGCAACAAGAGATTGGTTAAATCTTGAAATATCCCAAAAACCCAATTCACCTTGCTCTTTACGATGACAAAGTTAATCCCAACTCCACCAATGCATTTTCTTGGACTTCCCATCACAACCCCACCAAAATTTTGCTGCCATATATTGGAGGTCTTCACAAAGAGAAATCAAAATTCGAAACACACTCATGGTATAAATAGGAATCAATTAGATAACCGATTTAAAAACGAGCACTCGACCACCAATGGAAAAAAGCTTCCCACGCCAAGTTTGAACCTTATTCTAAACCCATTACTTGATTCCACAAAAAGCCTCCTTCTTACCCCACCTAACCAATGTGGGAAGGCTTAAATATTTACATGTGATTTTGTCGATCCCAACCCTAAAGTATGTTGGATAAAGTCCCTCAACTCTCCATGAACATTCCTACTAAAGGAAATAGCAAACTTTTGCATATTGATGGATCGACCAAAAGGCCTCTCATAGATGGCCAACAACTACTTTAGTTGATCACATTCACCAATTAAAGCACGGCAAAATAACAAGCTATCATCAGCAAAGAAAAGATAACTAACCTTCGGGCCTTTGCATAAACACGAGAAGCTAGAGATGGAAAAAAAAAAAAAAAAACCTCTCCATCTCTCTCAAAAGACCCGAAAAACCTTATACACACAAAAGGACTTCACGAGATGGAAGTACCCTCCCGCATGGCTCTCCATTAACAATAAACGAGAGTGACGAAGTAGTCACACAATCTCTAACTACTAAGATACACAACTCTAGAAAACCTAATTTTCGCATCGTGCCAAATAAGAAGGGCAATTCCACTTTATCATAAGCTTTACTCATATCTAGTTTCAAAGCCATTCATCCCTTTCCTCATAGTTCGTTTCTCCTCAATGAATGTATAAGCTCAAAGGCAACAACAATATTGTTTGTAATCAATCTCCCAGAAACAAAAACTCTCTGCGTGTCGAAATAATAGAGGGCAACACTAATGTCAACCAAAGTTATAATTTTATAAATAACATTGCAAAGGCTAATAGAATGAAAATATGCCATTCTCCTGGGTGCCTTTAGCTTTGGAATAATTTTTAAATGCTTGTTTGATACTAAAATGTAGTAAACAGTGATTTAATAAAATGGAGTTTCAACGAAATATACTAAATGCAAAATTTTCCTAAAATTAAGAATAATTATAATTATGAATAAGCAAGTAATTATCAACATAGTTAAGAAATATATATATATACACACCCAAGAAACCTATTTTTTATTTTTTTTTATTTTTTTGCTATTAGCTTTCTTGGAGGTGGTCATTAATTATAATATCAACAAAGTCTTCATTTAGCATAATTGTTAACCCTATGAATCATTGATGAAATTTTCCTTTTTCTTTTTCTTTAGTTTTTTTAATAAGTATAATTATTTTTTTTCCAAAATATTAAGTTAAAAATGCATGTATCATTTTCGATCAAAGGAAAGGAATATTAACTCTAATAGGGCCTTTTCCTTTCTTTTTTACTCTTAGGCTTCGTTGGTTTTCTCTAATGGGGGGCCAGAGTTCAGCATCGACTTCTCGCTGTCCCTTGGACTTCCAACGCTAGACAAGGAATTTTAGGTGGCGTTTGGTATTGTTTTTGAAATATTTTCTGTTTTCAAAAAAATTGAAAATGAGAATGTTTTGAAAACTGTGTTAAGATCATTTCTGAAATTGTATTTGGTTATGTTTTCTGAGTGTATATTTTGAAAAACATAAAATGAAACTTTGTTTGGTTATATTTTTTCAAAACCCATTTCATTTTCAAAAAACCCAAAAAACACAATATTTTTTGGAAATGAAAACAAAAAGTGAAAGCAACTTTTTTTCGTTTTCAAAAAACTCAAAAAAACAACATAGTTGAAAACGGTGTTTTCGAAACGGTTTTGAAAACGTTAAATAAACAAACGTTATTTTGAAACCATTTTCATTTTCTGTGTTTTTGAAAATAAAAAATCATTTTCAAGAACAAAAACAAACGCCCCTTAGTTTTCTTGGTGAGGTCATTGGAAACATAAGAGATGCATGGTTGGAGGCGCGGTAGCTTCGTAAGATGGAGAAAAACGGAACTTGATGGGTTTAGTAGATTTGGTACTTGGGAGTTTCTATTCCCTTATGATAGTATTGTCAAGATTGAGATAAGTGGATAGTTTGGAGGTCGTTTTTCTAGTTAATTGTTTCACTTTCTATACTTCGGCTATGGTGGTTCTTGTAGGAACGGTGATTCTCTCTACGGGATTAGATTTTCTATTATGTATGTTAGTTGTTTATGTAAAATAAAGGCATTATTTTCGCCTAATAGATTTTCTTTTTGCTTGTTTTGGTTTTTTCTGGTTTGTAATAACGGAAGTGATTTCCTTATTTTTTGAATTTCTAGTTTGTTTATTAGAGTTAGATCTTAACAAGTTGTATATTTTGTTAGATTTATGGCTATGCGGAGTAAGTGGTAGCCTTTAGGTTATGTGGTCTTGATCCTCAATCAATTGAAAGCTTCGATTGATTGTATAGGTTTTATTAGAAAGAGTCTCCTGCATGCTCAATATTACTGTGCTAACGAATTGTCTCATTTTCAAATCTCAGGCATATGCCTCTCCCATTATGTGACAAATGATTTCATTAAATCAATTAGAGTAGAGGGCTATTTTTGCATGACTGAAGGATTATTGCATTATGTATTTTTCCATGTATCTTCTTGTTAATATGAATGAATTTTTCCTATTAAAAAATATATTACAATTATTTACCAAAAAATTAAGGAATATTACAACTAAAATATTAAAAAAAAAAAACCTGTCAGTCTGTAACTATGACTAAAAAACAAAGAAAATTTCACCGTATATATTTTTGCTTTAAAATCAATCACTGTGCATGTAACATCACAATGAAGATAAAATCAAGTTTCACAGCTTAAAAGCTTCCAAATATGGCTTCTTGAATCTACAACTCTAATTAAAAACTATACAATACGAACAAAAACGTTAAAACAAAATATGAAATCAATATTCAACTTGACTATCAACACGATATTTTTAATATCCAAGCGGACAGTGGACACTTATAAAGAAAGTGTGGTAAACGTATTGCGTTTTGATTGTATTTGAATGAAATTTGTTTTTTGAATGTTGTATTTGGTTAAAAAGTATTTGTTTTGTATTTGAATGAAATGTGTGTTTGGATGAAAAGTATTTTAGAGTTAAAAAGTTGATGTGATTGGTAAAAGTAGAGATAAATAGTAGAGTTGAAAAGTTGATGTGATTGTTTTAAAAATGTTTTGAATAGTAATTGTTTTCGTAGCACTGTTGCAAAATTTGTATTTGGTGTAAAATTGTATTGTATTTAAGTAAAATTAAAATTGAATTTGTTCTCCAAATGCCCACTAAAACTGTAAAATATACTAAAAGAAAAGAAAAAAATCTTACCAAAGAGGAAAGTCGTAAGAACTCCCTATTTAGTGAGATTGAGAAGAACGTTGGAGTTTAAGATGAAAACTGGAGAAAATCTGAGGCAGGCTAGAGGCTTAGACAAAATTCATGTTTGGCATATATTGTCTTCTTTCCGATTTTGCCCATCACTTCTAACTTTCAATTGTATGAAATTGAGTGTTTAAAATTATCTGTTAACTTTTTTTTTTTCCTAAATAAAAAAAGGATTAATAACGCTCTCACGTTCTCAATCACCATCCTTTGATGAATTTATTAAGATCACCGTATCATACATAAAACAGAAAGAAATTTGACCAAATTGTAGACAATAGGATTCGATCCATAAGTGCTAAATAATGTCATTAATAAATATAAATATATATATACATAAATATATATATATTTATATATATGTAGAAGCAATGAATCATCTATAAAAATCGAAAGGGGCTATATGATGTAAGTGAAACTTGATATATTCATTCAGGGATTACATTTTTTTTTTTCTTTTATACTTTGTTGGTGGGTTGATTTCTTAAGATAAGGATAAAAATATTACGATAATAACAATCAAAAAAAAAAAAATTCAGCTAGGGAAAAAATATGGACTCTTTAAAGTTCAAATCGTACAGACTTTTGCCCTTTTTTTTTTCTTGCCAATGAAGAAAAGCTTAGAATAGTGTAGAAATCCATTTCCATCATTCATAAATTTTCCCTGACCATCATACCTCTTTTGTTTTTCTTTTTCTTCTTTGTTCCGTTTCTTTTTTTTTTTTTTTTAAATATTTCTGATAAGTGTGTTTATCAAATTTAATCAATCCATTAAACCATCAATCCAATTTAATTTAATTCATTTTTTTACATAAAACCAACTTTAATTAGATTGAATCGGATATCAATTTTTAAGACCGGATATCAATTTTTAAAAGCTAACCTAAATTAAATTAAATGTACTTTTTACCTTCAAAACATATAATCTAATTCAATCTATATATATATTAAATGTGAAAAATATAATAATATTTATATTTTATGAAATTAGTCCAAAACTTAATGTCAATTTATTTATAAACTTTCACATATCAAATAAAACTTCAAATCGAACATATTATGATATTAATATATACAAAAACATTTATTTTATTTTCTAATTCTCTAACCTATTATGATACATTTTCATATGTTTTATAATTTTTACTTATTTTGTTTTAAAATTAAGTATTTAAATAATATATAATAAATTTTAAATCGATTAATCTAATCTAATTTAAACCGATTTTAAATGAATTAGATTATATTTGAAGTTATATTTTTAACTGATTGGATTGAATGAAATATTCAAAAATAGATATTTAATCATATAGGTATTATATATCTAAAATAAGACAGAATGCAATGAATGAGCATCCTAATTTCTGTTTTTTAGGGGTTTATCGTTGGAAAGGGACATTTACGTCCTGACGACATTTACAAGCTTCCATATATACAATCAATACAACATGATGGTGCATTTTGCGCTTTTGTTTTTTTTTTTTTTTCAAGTTCATGACATTCATTATTCTTATCTTATAAAAAAAGGAAAAAAAAAAAAAAACAAAACATGCATTATTAACCCTTTTTATTTGCTACGTGACATTAATAAGGACTAACTAGATTTTTGCCTCACAGCCAAATATTCTTGAATAGTAGGAGCCCCAATAGAAAATTTCCACTTCTTCAACTCTGTGTGCGTCCAAAACCTATCAGCGGAAACAAAACAAACAGAAAAGAAAAGAAGACGAAGGAAAAACACAATACCAGGTGCTCCAATGGCTCCACGCCACCCCCTTTTCAAATCCTCACCTTTATCTCCTCCAATTACCACCTTCCTCTAACGCAATATCTACCCACCTTTCCCTTTTATGGAATCCGGCGAATTCTGCACATACGTAAAATTCGAAGCTTTATAGAGAAGACAAAAATGGAGGAGGAGAGTCAAAGACATGTGGTGTTTGGGAAATACGAAATCGGGAAGTTACTGGGTAAAGGGACGTTCGCGAAGGTCTACCACGGGAAGGAGATGGCGACCGGAGAGAGCGTGGCGATCAAGGTGATAAACAAGGACCAGGTGAAGAAAGAGGGCATGATGGAGCAGATCCAGAGGGAGATTTCCGTTATGAGGATGGTTCGGCACCCGAATGTGGTGGAGCTCAAGGAGGTCATGGCAACGAAGACGAAGATCTTCTTCGTGATGGAGTACGTCCGCGGCGGCGAGCTCTTCGCCAAGGTCGCGAGGGGGAGACTGAGGGAGGATCAGGCCAGGAGATACTTCCAGCAACTGATCTCCGCCGTCGATTTCTGCCACAGCAGAGGCGTCTTCCACCGTGACTTGAAGCCGGAGAATCTCCTCCTCGACGACAACGAGGACCTCAAGATCTCCGACTTCGGACTCTCGGCCCTCCCGGAGCAGCTCCGCCACGACGGCCTCCTCCACACACAGTGTGGGACCCCGGCCTACGTGGCGCCGGAGGTTCTCCGGAAGAAGGGATATGACGGATCCAAGGCCGATATCTGGTCCTGCGGCGTGGTTCTGTTTGTTCTCCTCGCCGGATTCCTCCCCTTTCGCGACGAGAATCTGATGAAGATGTACCGCAAGGTGTTCAAGGCCGAATTTGAGTGCCCTAACTGGTTCAGCGCCGAATCGAAGCGTCTGATCTGCAAATTGCTCGTCCCCGATCCCGATCGGCGGATCACGATCCAGGGGATCATGCGCGTCCCCTGGTTCTGCAAGGGATTCTCAAGGTCTCCGTCGTTTTCAATCCCAGAAACACCTCCGGTTTCCGAAACCGATGACGACCGGAAAACGACGGCGTCGCCGAAATTCTTCAACGCGTTCGAGCTAATCTCGGCGATGTCGTCGGGGTTCGACCTGTCGAGCCTGTTCGAAAGCAAGAGGAAGGCGGCCTCGATATTCACGTCGAGGTGCTCGGCAAGCGCGATAATGGAGAAGCTGGAGAGCGTGGCGAAGGGGCTGAGATTCAGGGTGGTGAAGGGGAAGGACTTCCAGGTGAGGATGCAGGGGAGCTCGGAGGGGAGGAAGGGGAGGCTGTCGGTGACGGCGGAGGTGTTCGAGGTGGCGCCGGAGGTCTCCGTCGTGGAATTCTCCAAGTCGGCCGGCGACACCTTGGAGTATGCCAAGTTCTGCGCCGAGGACGTCAGGCCGGCGTTGAAGGACATCGTTTGGACGTGGCAAGGGGACCATTGCAATAACGACGCCGTTTAGAGTTTTTTTTTTTTTAAAACCATCATGTAATTATGTTTAATTATTGTATACAATTTTTTGTTTTGGGCGGTAAATGTGGGGTTTAAGTGAGGATTTGTATATAATGTATGTGATTAGGATGTATACGCGGTGAAAACAGTTTTGGGCGGTATTTCGGCTGTTTTTCCGAACGAGTGAGTAAAACTATTACTTTGTTTTACGTCATTTTTTTTTTAATTTTGAACTATTACACCTTTTAATAGACTATTTAGGGGTGGTTTTAACCTCTTCATCAATCAAACTCTTTAATACAAAAAAAAAACCTTTAAATAAAATGACATAAAAAAAACAATTAAACATGTAATTACATAAATAAGATTCTATCATAAAAAATGAAACTCATTTATATATATATATTTTTTCATTCTACACACATTTATATATCAAATCCTCAAATAAACAATTTATAGATATTATTATTTTGAAACTTATAAAAAAATCCAAATTTTTATCATAATTTTTATTTTCTAATAAATAGCTCAAAAAATGTTGAGGTATATTAAATGTTGTAATTGATTTTTTCATTGTATTTTATTTTATGCTATTGTTGATTTTTTTATATTGTATTTTTCGATGGGTAGTATATGTTTATCTTACGTTATCTTTTTTCTTTTTCCCCGATTTTATTTTATTTTTTCCATGTAGGTTTTATATTCATCTCTGTTGGCTATTCTCTCCGATTCTATGTTTTTTTTTGTTGGTTGTAAATGTATATATAGATATATGAATTTGTTACGTTGGTATTTGTTTTTTTTTTTTTAATTTCCTTTTAAAATTTTTATATTAACATATGAAATATATAAATATGAATTGGTTAAGTTGTTTGTGTTTTTTTTTTTGAAAATTTTTTCTTGCAAAATTTTTAATTTGACCTACAGATAGATTAAGGTGGGTATGAAATATAAAAAAAAAAATCAAAATAAAAAAATTAGTGTGAAAAGAAATTTGAACTTATGGATTGTATTTTATTTTATAATAATTAGGGTAGTTTTGGAAAAAAAATAGTGTGTATTAAGTAAATTTAATATTTTTAAATTTAAAAATAAGTGTAAAAAATAAAAAATATATATATGTCAATAAAACATTCCATTAAAAAAAAAAAAGGAAATATTCCTATTCAAACTTCCTCCTCTCCTATTTACAGAACTAATTCAATAAGATCTTTTCGTATTCTTCGTGTTAATTACTTTTAGAAGTTTTGTCCTGTTATAACAGAGATACTTGTCTGGCCATTTACCGGGTTAAGCTCAAACTCTGTATTTTTGGCCATTTTCATTTAAATAAATGAAGGCGATTAAGGCTGCGAATTTAATGGGATTTAATTTTATAAGAAGACATGAACATAATGACTTCCCATATCAAAAATCAAAACTTGTGGGGTGGAGTGGAGTGAAGTGAATAAAGAAATAAAACCGTGGGCACGCGGCGGATTTCGGTGACTCGACAAAAAAAAGTGGGTGTCAGGATCTATTTAATTACGTGACGAATGAAAATTGGACACAAAAAATGTGAAAGCGTAACGAAGTGAGACAACGAGACTTGGCGGAAAACAAAGCGCGTCTTACGGTCTGGTGCTCTACTAATTTTGGCTAGTGTTGAAAACTTTAACGACTCCGACTCGCACGAATCCGTCCCTTCTTAATCTTTACGGTTCGAATCATCTTAATTAGATTGTTCAGTAATACTCGAAAGAAAATGACCCATAACAATAATTTTATAGTTGAAAAATGCATCTAGCAACCAACGAGATGTAGTTATGCTTTTTTTTTGTCTGCGTTTTCGATCCAGAATTATTTTCAGAAGAGATTGGACGAGAACGCTCTCAAGTATTGGGTATCTCCGCATTGTGTTAGGTTGCTGGTGGTGAGAAAATTGACACAATAAATCAGAAACTTTAATTTATAGAATAAACCTTGAAGGACTTACGTAATAAAATATTTTGACCATTTGAGATTAGCCATCGATTATTTCCATTGTCCTTTTGCTTTTGAAATTATTATGAAATTAGATGTATAAAAATTAATTCAACGTTATTTATTTTTATGTACTTTACTAATTAGATAAAATAAAATAAAATGAAATGAAATATTTTATTGGCCTGATATTATTCGAGGTTTCTGGTACACGCATAGTCATGAATTTTAGACGTCGACGTTTTGTGAGACTGTGGAATCAAAATCACCGAGAGGACAAAAAACAAAACTAGACTTGATCCCTTTTCCCTGACGAAATTTCATACCACACACTTGGAAGGAAACCGCACCAAATCCTATCCACGATTTGTTTTATATTTTTTTTTGATATTCTTTTTCCTTTTATTTTCTTTTCTTTGAATGGTGAAGTGGCATCTGTCACTGACCCACTAGAATTTGTAATTACTAGTAAGAAGAAAATGAAAGTCTACCCAAAAAAAAAAAAAAAAAAGGAGTGTAGTGGTATTATTATCTGATCTGACTTGAAATTTGTGGGCGACACGAGTAGATACAAAGGGAGCTCATGGATTTTTCCCAACTGGCTTCATCAAGATATATGTGTGTGTATATAATACATATATATATATATATATTATATTAAAGGGTACATCTAAGAATTTTGCCACGGGTATAGATGAGGTCCTTGAGCATTGGCACTTGACACTTTCACTGTCGCCAATCGGCATGAATCGATGAATGAGTCCATTCCGACTGTGTCACATATTATTTGTTCAAAAATTTTCTAACTTCATTTTCTGTGTGCGTGTGCCTACGTTACTTTGACGATGCTGGCTATACCTATTTATCTTATTACATTCACCTTATATTTAAATATAATATAATTTTTATTCAAATATAATATTTTTTAATTTAAATAATAATCTTATTATATTTTAAATATAATATAATCATTATTTATTATTTTATTATTTTTATTAATCACATCACATACTTTTTTTATCTATCTCTTTTTCTCTTTATTTTTATCAATTATATTATATATAATACAATTTAAATACTTTTCATCCAAATACATTATATAATATAAATATTTTTTATTCAAATATAAATTGTATTCAAATATAATATGTTTATTAAATATCCACAGGCACTATGAAAATGACCCTATATATATATGTATGTATGTATGTATGTATATATAAATAATAGCATAATACCATGATACTTAACTTAGGAAACTAATTTTTTTCTTCCCAAAATAACTAGTTCATACGACAGTTCCCCTTTTTTTTTTTTTTCTTT
Organism: Antiaris toxicaria; assembly: GCA_035233585.1. Lineage (NCBI taxonomy): Eukaryota > Viridiplantae > Streptophyta > Magnoliopsida > Rosales > Moraceae > Antiaris > Antiaris toxicaria. Next base: position 23,526,825 of record CP141160.1, on the reverse strand, counting down.
TTTTCTTTTTTAATTTGGGCTGGCTTTTAGTACGAAGCTGCTAAGTCAGCGTTAATGACCGAGCTTAGGCAAAGAGAAAGAGGCATATCATCAGTCTAGACAGTGTTCAAATTTGACATAAAAAATAAAGAAATTATTGTATAAAAAAATCTATTTTCAAGATCTTGTTTTGAAATATGTTTATTTTTTAATATTATTATATAAATATCTATTTTTAACCAAATAAATATTCATAATATCCATTTATCCTTTTATTATTATTGATATTATTCATGTTTTATTTAGATTCTTTTTTTTTTCCTTTTTCGTATTTTGACAATAGTGATTTTTTTTTTGGATGACAACATTACTGTTAATAAAATTAAATCAGTTCTGATTTTAATTTAAATATAAAGTATAAACTTAAAAGCTTTTTTGTTTTAATTTTAATAACTTCAAAATAATTACGATAAATATAAAATATTTACAGTAAAAATGATGTCTTATACTAAAAAATAAAAAATATAAATTATAAAGAAAATATCTTAAACCAAAAAATAAACACATCATAATAATTATTTATGATAAAAATTAATAAAAAATAAAATAGAAAAAAAATTATGTCAACATAAAGTATTCAAGTTTTTCAATATAAAAGATTTTATGCTGATCACTTTAATTACAAATAATTTCGACTCACATTTTTTATAGAAAACCATTAAATTCTTTACGGAAAAAACCTGATGATTTAGGTGATCACAAAAAAATCCAAAATAATATTATATCAATACGCCCCAATTAAAAAAAATAAAAGAGAAAAAGACATGGATTACCCTAATTGTTCACCATGCGGACATTTTTGCCATGGCTGGTACATTTTGCCTTTATTTGACATGGTACCAATTTAATTTTTAAAAATTTGAATTTTCATTTTTTTTTTGGTAACGATTTTGCCTCTGTCCTTGGCTAAGGGTAACTAACTAAGTTTTGATATATTTCTTTTTCTTTCTATCTCTCTCCCCTCACTTTCTCTTCTCTATTATCTCTCTTTTTCCCTCTCTTCTCTCACTCGTCTCACTTCCAGTGACAGCCAAGCTCTAATGATAAGCACGAGAATTCGGCAAGCAGATCGTGCTAATGGCCAGATCATGACGACAGATGAATTCATGGCAGTGGCACATGAAATCAGGAAACAAGAGCCTAGGCCATCAACGATTATGTCGCTTTCTCTTCACTTGTAGAGCCGACCATTGATCTAGAATTGAAATCATCGAGAGACAGATCTTGATTTGATTAATGCTGATTCTCTCATTCGGAGGTCATGGAAATGGTTGGCGGAGCTCACGCACTTCAGTGAAGTTAGATTCGTCTAGAACTCTCTCTCTCCGAGTCTCTTTTTCCTTCTTCATTTGCACGTGCCAGAGATCGCTTTTGCTCACATACTCTTTCTTTTCAACGTCGTCGTCCATTTCTCTATTACAGATTACGCTAGAGATCATGATTCCGCCACATGGAAAAATTGCTAATATGGTGGCTATGGATCACAGGAGTTCAAGCCATTGGAGGTTTCGTTGGATATGGGAGTTACAAGTGACTACTCTTTTCTCATTGCTTTCAACTTTTTTCTCCCATAGCTCCGAAATCATGCTAGATCTTGGATGTAACTACCAATCTAGTAGGTTATTACTTAACTACTAATAGTGAATCTTAACTTACAGGTACTTACACTTGGGTATTAAATTTTTAGAGTAATTTTTTTTTCTTTAAAACTTTATCATACGTTGTTATTTTTGTCATAAATTTTTAAGCTTATATTTATCTTAAAAGACATACATATACATATATATATAGATAACTAATCTTAAAATATGTTATTCATACTTCGAAATGGTTGTATGGAATAACTACATAGTAGTATTTCACACAGCCATCACTTGCTCACATCTCCGTTCAAAATTGCCTTCCAAGCATTATACTATAAATTGCTTTCTTACAATATGGATATAACTAGTGAACTTTTACTCAACAAGTATAAACATATATTGGGCAGTGCATATGTATATGAACAACATATATAGATGCATGATCTAGTTAATATGGATATAACTAGTGAGCTTTTACTCAACAAGTATAAACATATATTGGGCAGTGCATATGTATATGAAAAACATATATAAATGCATGATCTAGTTATGTTTTATTATGAAATTAATACGCAGTTAAATTATGAATGTCTTTTTTTTTACTATGAACTTTTCTCTTTTTACTTAACTTACTTGTCTGTGGGCTCTTATATGTACATACCGGGTATGTACGATCCACGAGAGGTCTCTAACAACATCGAGATCATAAATTAAACTCACACTAGATTTAATATAAGTTAAGTGATATCTTCCCTCATGAAAGGTTATCAATATAACATGATCCTTCCCTCGTAGAAGGTTGGTACGACACTTTACTTATCTTAAATTAATCCTAATATTTGCTAAACTGAATCTAAATATGTCTAATACTCTAATATAATCGTTTAATTTGAAAACTAGGACTAAAACTTAAGTTCTAAACTATGAACATTTTAATTATGATATAATTAGCATGATATGAAATAACATAAACCATAAAACATGGCAAAATATCATGTGTGGCATACTATATACACAATTGTAGTGTATATGTCATTGTGACATAACATAGTATAGCAACCACATACATATATAAGACGTACATAGTTTCATGCCTGATACATAAATTGAAAATATATTATTTTTATATTATAGGTGAAATTTGTATTTATCTTGCTTATAATAAAATATTTTTCCTTTAATCCATAAACTAAATTTTCGTCTTGAAATATTCAGATTGAGTATTAATTTTTATATTCTTCAATAAAGTTTTTTTTCTTAATTTCTCCTAAAAGAAATTAAGATTTATTCTATAAATTGTGATTAAAAAGCTATAATGTATTAAAAATTTTAAATTATAACTTCTAACATAAGGGAAATTGAATTTAAAATAATTTAAATCCAAATTCTTACCTTAATATCTAAAAAAAAATTCATTTCATTTCTTTTTTTTTTCTATTTGTAATTTGTTTACTTTTTAAAGATAACTCTTAATTTTAAATATCACTCTCTCTTCTTTTTTTTTTTTTTCCCCTCTTCCTCACTCTCTCTCTTTTTTTTTTTTTTTCTACCCATGGGCATTGGAGTGCATGTCCCTGGGCACTAAGCCCAGTTTGGCCCAGGATTGACGCTGGGCCACCCGTGCTGGGCCACCCGTGCTGGGCCCATTATGGTCCTCCTTTTTAAATCCCCTATTTTCATTAATCTTTGAAAAATTATATCTTTTAAACCCGTCTACAATTTAACAAATATTTCTTTACAGAAAATATTCATTGACATATTATCTAAATTTTTTTTATGTTTATGTAAAAATATGAATTTGCTCATAAAGCCTTTATTTTTTCATATATTTAAAACACGATAGTTTTTGTAAAATTTAACTAAATCACTCGTCTAACATTATTATTTCTTTTCTAAAAATTTTGAAACACATCCATATATACCATAGTTCATGTTTCATAATATTTCTAAAATTTACTATTTAAATCAAAAACTTTTTACATATGTTCATCAATGTATTCATGATATGAATTCAAACATAATTTCAACATTGTCAAATCACTATTCTAAATTCAACTTAACATTCTAAAACTATGAATTTGAGCTTAGAAATTTTCTGAAAACTATAAACATTTATTATTTCTACTTAAATTTCAACTTACTAAAAATTATAAATTTAAATAAAATTAATAAGAATTTTACTTAGAGTTGTCTAGAATTTTTTAAACATGTTCTAATCATGCTTAACACTAATTAATCACATATGACATAATCAATTGACATAAGCATAAGGTGGTAGAGGATGACTAACCTCTTTTCTTTAAATCCTAGCCATTAATTAAGATAAGCTTAAACCCCTAACCAATGGATCAAAAATTCTAATTTTCTTATTTTAGTAAATTTAGTATAATTCTTAGATATTATTTTTAATTGATAATTTTTAGTCTGTTATTTAAGCACAATAGCATATTTCTCCAATTTCCACTAGCACAATTCTCAATATTCCATAATGTAAAAGTTAACCCATATTGCAAAGAATAATGTATACGGTAAAAGTTAATATACACCGAAAGAAATTAACTTACACTGAAAAATTTAATTGATATAAGCAGTATAAGTTTTTACTGTAATGAAAACTTGTCCATAAATTTCTTCTACTAAAAAGTTAGTTTGTCTAAGAAAACTTTAGATAGCTAATTCTTAATACTGTTAAAACTATTGAAATACTATGATTTAATAATTTTTTTACATTTTTATCAATTGATCATTTTTACTATTTTCATATTTTTGTGACCATACACTAAGTAACAAAATTAATAATTATCACACTTTTAAACTCTAAACTTTATATTATAAAATTATGTGTTTTTTTTTTTTACTTTTTCATAATTATACCAACTTTATATTATATAACATTTAATGTTACACTTTTGTATTCATTGCTAATCTTACCATCATAAAATCACATATTAACTATAGTAATTATATTTGTGACACATAATAATTTGTCACATTATTAAACTTCATTTCATAATTTTAGGTTAAAATTATAATCTAAACATTCAATTTTTACAATTAAACAATTAATTCATAATATTTCCTTAGCAAAAAGTGGGTTATTACAATAGATATTCATTGGCATCAGGAGACATTTTGACTCCGCATCGCTAATATGAGTTTGCTACTGATTTTAGCAACCAAAATCTGTCTATATTTGTTACTATTGCTCGTGTTTATGGAAGGTCATTTCCTTATATTAAAATTTTATCATATCTCTCTTTTTTAAACGGAAAATAACACATTGTGTAGGTGTATTACAGAATTTGTCTATAGGAAACTGTTATTGTTATGTAATGCACCACCTTATAGGTTATGATGCTTATTTTTTATTATTGGAACTTGCTATTCAGTATTTGAGTAGCGACCAGTTCCTTATTTTGGTTCACGTAATTTTTGCTAATTCAATTGGGAAACGAAGAAGCAGCCATTTTGCATTTCACTCCCTTGTTGTATCCCAGTGAGGACCTTGCTGCAAAATTAAGTTTACTTTGTTCTCATTTAATAGAATTCTTTATGCTAGAAATCCATATCATGTTCTTTGATCAATTAGGCAAATGAAGACTGTGGTTATTGGTAGCTAAGTATATTATCGGCTGCTTGTTGATTTGTGCTAAGCTGGTAGAAGCTAAGTAGATTGCAAATACTACATATACATGTGTCTGTGCTTATTGATTTGATCATTGGCAGCTTAAAGTCAAGCTTTGATTGTCATGTTTTTGTACGAGTACAAAAGGTTGCAGTAAAGTATCCGGAGTTAATCTTGTTACTGTTGCATGGTGATGGTGGTTTTTTATAGCTTTTTTGGCTCGTGATGAGTACTTTTGGATATGTTTCAGTTGGAACAAATGGGAAGCGCATTAATTAATTGGCTTTAGGATTCTGTTGCATCTTGTTTATTTTCATAGCTTCTGAATATCAAATGCCTTTATTATTATTCGACTGACTCTCTCTCTCTCTCTATATATGTATATATTCCAACAGAATATATAAAATATTCTAATAGTAGAACAAAAATATTCTACTAGAATGTTTCTCAACTAGCATCAAAGACATTCAATAATTCATATTGAAAGTTGAAAATTTTTTAGTAAAATATCCAAAAATATTTTAATAGAATAACTAAAATATTCTATTATAATATTTTGTGACTTACAGTCAATGGCTAAAACTAAAGATATCTGACCATTTATATTGAAAATTAAAAATTTTCTAGTAAAATATCTAAAATATTCTAGTAGAATAACCAAAATAATCTACTAAAATATTCCGAATAACAGGTGTTGCCAGTCGAAGCCAAAGACATCCGACTATACACGTTAAAAATTATAAATTTTATAGTAGTCTATCAAAAATATTCTAATAGAATGTGCATTATACTTTAGTAGAATATTTCGATGATCAGTGTCTGTGGTCAGCGACTGGAACTGAAGACATCTGACTATCCATGTTAAAAACTAAAAATATTTTAATAGAATAATCAAAATATTTTACTAGAGTATTTCAATTGTGACTGATGTAGAAGACATTTGGCCTACATGAATTTTTTAGTAAAATATTCATAATATGAACAATTTGGTATCTTATAGATTTTTTTTAATATGGACAATTTGATGATTTATATATATATATTTTTTATTAAAAAGAGTATTTTGTATAAAGCATATTATATTGATCTTTGACAGTACCTTTGAATGGCAAAGAAGGAAAGTGCCAAAAAACCATGTCGGAAGTGTCCAAGAGGTATTAACATCGTGACATTTGTGTCTTTCTCTTAAAAAAAAAAAAAATTTACTATGATATAGCGTATTGAACTCTTAAAAAAAAAAACCATGTTATCTATATTATTTACTACAAATGAAATCAATGACATTTTCATAAGAACAAGACTAATTCTTTATGAAATCATATTATACATTCTTTATAATAAATCAAATAAACAAATTCAAATTTACCTTTTATATAAAATCAAACCACCAAAAACAACAAATCAATATAATTTCTTTTTTTGTTAATTATCAATTTTTTATGAAGGGTTTATAAAGAGTAATATTATCATTACAAGTACTATTTTAGACATTAATGTAAATAAAAGAAAAATAGACTTTATTTAATTCAATACTTTTAATTTAAATATTTATATAAATAACCTAAAACTAAATTAGTAGCTTAGTGGGTTCTATTCCTCTTGCGAGTCAGAGAAACTGCAACTAAACCACCACAGCTTAATTCTTTTCGACTTCATATGACAATCCTCCCCTATAATTTAGTTTGCATTTGGAATAAAATTTTGAAGTAGGATTTTGATGTGAGTGTTAATTGACTTTTTAAAAGCTAATTATAATTTTTATTTACTTTTATAAAAAGATAATAATTCAACCGAAAATTTTAGTTTAGGCCTAATATCCAAACTTCCATTTATTAGTTAATTATATGGAGTCACAAAAAGTTCACTCATTTAAGGGTTCTTTTGCATTCTCATTGTAGGATTGTTTTGATTTTCTAAGGCCTTATGTATTATATTCACGTACAGTTTTAGTTTACTAATTAATTTTTTCATTAAAAAAAAAAAAAAGCTCGTCCTAGCTCTCCTATTTTTTTCTTCATTACAAAACGGTAATCCTTCCTGCTGGAGAGGTTTCAATGGAATTTATTCTTTTTCTTTAATTTTCTTTTATAGCTTTCAGTATTTTCATGTTTAATTCAAATACATGTCCACTTCTAATTGTAAGCATAAATAAATAATAATTTTATATTTGACATCATCAAAATATTTAAAATTCAAATTTTATACCTCTCAAATTATAAAAAATAAAAAAAGATATATATTCACTTCTCTCATGCTATAATACTTACAAATTTGGTGACCTGGTCAGATTTCTTCTGATTTTTTTTTTTTTTTAAACTTCATGTTAGCTTTTATAATCGTTGTATGGCTTCTTGTTAAATCTGTAACTTCAAAGTGACAAATATGGAAAATTTTAAGTGATTAAGGTCTCGTTTGAACGATTGGTTTTAAATCTAAATTTTTATATTTAATTTTATCTTTTTTTTAGTTAACAAAAACTATAATTAAGTTAATAAAAATTATAACTAAATAAATCAATTTAAATATAAAAATTTTATTCTGTTTCAGACTCAATTCCATGAACTAAACAAGCCGTAGAGATTGACATCGACGACACTTTTGTTAGAATATCAAATCAAAAGAACCTATAATAGAGGGTGGAGTGCATTTCTGGGAGAATCGGGGATTAATTTCTTGTGAAGTAATTCTGTTTTATTTACAGAATCCGAAAGAGTGCACCAAGAAATCCTCCATGTTCTTTAATAGAAACAATTGTGTGGTTGTTATGCTTTGTTTTCTTTTTTTTTTTTTTGTAAAGAATACATATATCTTGACATTTCTACAAGATTTCAATAGTATGAAATTGCCTTTTTTTTTTTAAATAAAAACAAATTATTTTCAACAAAAGAGACTGGCAAGAAAAACCAAAACTTGCAAATAGGGCTTGAAATAGCCCTCACCACAATGAAGAAAGTTGAAAGCCCAAATTCCTTGAAAAGTGGGACGTAGCCGACCTTGGCTTTCTCCCATTATTGGGCCATCTCCAATAACTGGAGCCTACTAAACCCTAACGTCGGAAATTGGGAAAATAATCCTTTAACGCATGTGTTAAGGATTTTTATTCTGTAATTCAGATTTTTACCATGAAACCATATTTATTTGATATTATAAAATGATAAAAATTTCAAAATCATTATAAATATGATAATATTTCAGAGATGTACTCTTTTTGGGTATTTTTCAAAAAAAGGCCTAAAACTGGACTAAACTGCGAGGGTCTATCCCTTGTATCGGCCGAAATGGTTGGTAAAGAATGAGGAATGCCACGAAATAAATTAATAGAAAATATTATAATAAGACTAATTAATTAGTAATAAAAAAGTTAAAATAAAGTTTTTTTAATAATTATTTTTTATTTGTTGAAATGTTTATACAAGGTTTTTTGAAAAAATTTAGAAAAGCTTTTTTGAAAAGTCTAACTTTCTGCTTTCGATGGCTCTGTTATGGACCAAAAACTCTTTTAAAAGAAGTAGCGTCCAAAGGTTAGCCGCTTATGAGAAGCCATGCTAAACACGTAGCCTACATCATGTCTCGGTGCATTAACAAAAAGATTGCGTGGTAAAAACATGCTTATTACGTGCAATTTCAAAATCAGACATTCACTAAAGACTAACAGGATATAATGTATGTTTGACGGACCTTTTCTTTTTTCTTCCTCCCGTTTTGCTAACTGGCATGGGTTCATTTTAGCAAATCGTAATGAAATCTTGTTCACAATGAAAATTTATAATATACAACAAAAGGTTACTCTAATTATAAATTAGACTGTCGAGAAATTAGTCTAATGAATCTAACAAAAACTTTTATTGGTAATTTGAAAATAAAAGAAAATTATATTGCGGTCATACTACCCAATTTTTATTTACTTTCCACATAAGAAATGATCTAAAAAAATGATTTAACTCGTAGAATCTCCGAAGACTTTTACTAGGGGAAGAAATTTCTAGTCTTTGTAGTACTCCTTTTTTTTTTTTTTTTTGCTTGAATAGTCTTCGCACTCTTTATTTATTAATACAAAGAAATTTTTTTTCTGGGTAAATTTAAAAGCAAAGTACCTTGACCTTACTTGATAGTACTTTTAGCATGGTCTTTATTAATATGCTTAATTTGGGGATCTCAAATCTCCAAAAGTAACAACAACATTATTAAACAGACTATAAAAGGATCGAAATGATAAATTTAAACGGAAAAGAAAAGGAAAAGGGAAGGAAAAGCAAACACCATTATCCAATTAGGATGACACTAACCATAGTTTATATTATATAGCATATATACATCACCAACCTCACGTAAGGTGTGTGATGTCATGCTTGTATGTATGCATGACGACGCCGATATCTATTTACTTTTAATATGTGGAGTTGGTGGTGAGATGACCTAGACTTGCAAAAGCTAGTTTGGTGGGGAAGATTTTTGCTTGACTTCCTGAATGGAGAACAAAGTTTTTAGTCTTCCACGCAGGTGATTATTTAATATGATGTGAACATGTGTGGTGGAATGCACATGGTAACGCCACTTAATTAGTTATAGTCCTGAATTTGATTCTTCACCACTCATTAACGAAACCTGGGTCCTATGATGAGTTGTAAGAAATTAACAGGAATGGTACATATAGAATGGTCGCATGATTTCTTTGTGAGAATGACACGATATTTTGGAGAGTTTGAGCGGGTGAGTTGGATAAATAGTGATTTTATATTAAAAGGTTATCTAGAATGACATGATGTTTTGGATTTTAGGATGGACGGCGTTAGGTAAATAATAGCTTTATATTTAAGTTCCCACGTGATTATTTATTGTTATTTTAGTATATATTTATATATATAAACTTTATGTGTATACACATACAATTTAATCTGGATTTCATTTAATATATATTATGATAATTTATTAGGTGTTTATCAAATTCACATGAATCGGTATACAAAAGGTTGCATGCTTATATCTGAGAGAGGCACGATATTTTGGAATTCTAGAGGGATTTATTTGTGTAAATTGTGACTTTATATTAGCATTATACTGATTAATGATTTAAGATAAAGTCACTTTTGTTTTTAACATCTGAATTTTTTTAGCATATAAATTTAAAAGAAAATTGTATATAAACTATAAAATTTATTTCTTTAATAATAGAAAATTATATATATTTTTTAAGAATGCCTCAAAACGTTTATAGATTATTGCCATATTCATAACGAATTCAGGATTTATACCCACTTACAATATCAAATAAAAAAGTGGTTTTAAAAAAAAAATCCTGAATCATGGCCAAAAATACTTAATAATTTCCACAGTTTCTTTTGTTTTTGTTAAATGCTTTTAAAAGAGTATGTTTATAGAATATTATTTCATCTATAATGACTTCAAGATTTTTATCCTCTTAATGTAAAATAAAAAAAATTATGATAAAAATCTGAATCATTAGATAAAAATCCAAAACATCTATATTAAAAAAGTTGTTCTCACTATTTCCTCAATTATAGTCATACCATTTAATTTGAACATCATTAAAATATTAAGTGTACATCAAATTAATATATATTTGAACTGTTACATTGAAAGGGCGCATCATATACTTAAGAGAATATATATCAAGTAATACATTTAGAAGGTATTAATATAAATTATAAAATATTTTTAAAAGGATGATAAATTATAACATTTTCTTTTATTGTTGTTAAATTTTTTTTTTCATTTTTACCTTTTGCCTCATCTATCTCTTCCTATTTCTCTTTTTGTCTCTCTTTCTCTCTCGCGCTCTCTCTCTCTACCTAGACCCAACGACGACGGTTGTTGTGTCGGTGGATTTTGCAACGACGATGAAAGATCTCAGTGATGCGATGGCAATAGATGGGATTTAAGCTCTGGCAATCTAGCTGTAATTGCGATTTGCTCGCGTACATGATTTAGTTGGAGAAGGTGCAGGCCAAGATCACCATCATGAGGCTCGGGTTTCCTTTGCGACTTTCAAGTTTGTCGTTTTGGAACTCCGATGGCGGTGTTGATCACAAGTCAGTGTGATGAGTACTAAGTCCGAGTTCAATGGCTAACATCGATAGTATGCTGAGTTCGATGTCTAAGCCTTAAGAGTTTGATGGTGATGATGACCTTAGGGCTTTGATGGTAGTCGACGAGGGGTGGTTAATGGTGTTTGGGAAATAGGTTAGGGTGTATAGATGTTTGATTTTCATGTTCGAGAGGGATTATTTTTGAATTTTAGGGCTAATTTGTTGTTCCCTTAGAATTCCATTTTTTTTACTATGAATGAAAATATAGGAAATATTGTGAATAAATATAATGGAATTATATGAAATTTGCTGGAAATAAAGTGAAATAAAAAAATATAGATATTTTCTCATATTTATATGGAGATCTAATATTTCCATTGCGATCTAATCTCTTTGTCGTTGTTGCTGTTTGATCTAGTCTTGCGGCTATCGTCATGGTATCTTTTGACATAGTATCATTAGGAATGGGAGGGAGGGATGGAGGTAGAAAGAGAAAGAGACAAAAAAGAGAGAAAAATGGGAGGTAAAAGAGAGGGAAGAGAGATAAAAAATAAGGGATAAATTTGATATTTTAATAATAATTAATTTAAATTATATTATTTAGTTATACTAGTTTTATTATAATTATTATTTTAAAATATCATAATCAAATATGCTATTCGGTTAATTTTTCTTTTTTTAAATGACATGATATATTTTGGATTTTTGGAGGGGCTGAGTCGGAGACAATTTCTCTTTATAATAGGTTCACACTGATGAATTATTAAAGTTACTTTAGCTTTCAATGTGTGGTTATTTTTGTTGTTTTTTATGCATATAAGGAAAGGAAAGTGTAAATATTCACAAAGTATGCCATCTAAAGTTGGACCTTATGTATTAAATTATGATTTAATAAATGTATATCAAGTTCATACCATGAACTGAAATTAATTCTAACTAAACTAGTATTAAAAAATCCCTAAATTTAAAGAAAAAAAATCCAAATATATATTTTTAAAAAGGAATCCTTATTGACAATGTTTAAAGTATGGATCTTTGGAGAGGAATGGGTGCCTTGAGATTTTTGTTTGTTTGTTTACTTTTCCCCTTGTCAAGGATGCATGATCAAACAAGCAAAAAAGTCATGCACGTGAAAGAATTTTTTGCGCTTGGTGAGCTTACTGTTGCGGAAAAGTAATGCTTTTTATGTGATACAATATACCAATCAACCATAGGTGTGAACTTTAGTGGATTCAGTACTTATTGTTCGTGGGAGGAAAAGTCACATCAACAAGATTTAAATTTACTAAGGATTATATTCTTTAAATCTTTTTCGGTACTGCTAAATTATAGAGTCTACTTATATTAGCTTAATTATTTCTTCATGAATAAGTGATACCATCATTAAAGGTTTATTAAAAGAGCAAGAGTAGATGAAAAAAAAAAAAAAAAAAACACTGAAAACCTCTCTTATAGCTACTTCTTCATCATGATAAATTGTCGTAGTAACTGAAAGAAAGCGTAATATAATATTTAGGTAAACTTCAATAAATCTTGCATTTTCATTTTTGTTTCTTTTTTCGGCAATTTTTTTTGCTCTCGCTAATATAGAATAGGATTTTTAATTTTTAACAATAAAATCACACAAGAAAAACAACGCACAAAATTTATAGTGTTTGTTCTTAAATGAAAAACTACATCCATTTTTAACTATTGATAATTCCCTTTTTTTTTTTTTAATAAATGGTGCACCGAAAGTCCGATTAGATCAACATCCCTCTGGAACCTTCATCAACATCCCGTGTTTTATTAAAACAAAGAAAAATTACAATACGTCTGAATTAAACAAAATAAGAGCAAAAATGGTGATAATGATTTATTATGACGAAGAATTGAAAGCTCATGAGAGAATAATCTCAAACTTCTCATATTTACTGTGTTTTTTTTTTCCCTCTAATATCTCAATAATATATCCTAATTAAAAACAACACCTTAAAAAAAAAACTAGAACCATCAAATTTAAAAATATAAAATAATGTGCTATCTCTACGTCAGAATAACTTCACAACACCAACAAAATTCGCACACAACAAGAGAACTGACATTTTACTTGGCAATATGTTTGGGTACTTAGGACCTCGTTCAACAAGCATATAACTAATCATTAAATTGCACCATTTAGTGGTTAAAGTCATGGCTGCAAGCTTTATTATCAAAACAAATACTGTAAGTTCATTATGTTAAAAGTGATTAACGTAACTTCACGAAAGAAAGTTGTTTGAATAATTGAATGATCAACATTATGAAGAGGGAGAAGAGTCTTTTTTTTTTTTTCTTTTTTTTCCCCCGTGTACATGAGAGTATGACGAAACAATCATTATATACATCTATATATATATGTACGCACAAACATATGCATATGTATGTTAAACATGGCAAATAGATTCCGTTTGTTTGATGTAAATGGAAGTTGATGGTATGCAAGCACGACTTTTTGGATAAACTACAGAATTCATTCATTATTAATATGTAAAGCAGCCAAAAAAACATGAGACACGGTTGGTTTGGACACTCTGACAAATCTGAGAGAATGACTTGGGTCTGACCTAAGGCACGACTAAAATACATAAACGTGTACATATATACATGTATATACACACGACATGATGACCTGGCCTTATTAAATGAATTGGGAGATATCTTCTAAACAGTTTAATTTCCTGTTTCCACCAAGATATGGTTTAGAAGTTCGAAGGGAAATTAGATTCGTTTTACACTTGCCAATGGACGAAAATCTCACATAAACCCGGTCTAGAAACGTGGATTTGACACACGGAACAATTTTCCGGCAGTGTTGTCCCTACACTGCTTGTGGAAGTTTTACATACTGGCATAACATCTAGAAGGAAAAGGAAGGGCTTTTGACTGAATGTGATTGGTAAAAGAGAAAAATTGAAGAAAAAAGAGCAGATATTTGTACGAGAGGATTGGATAGTTATGAACAAGGAAGGAAGGTTCAAAACGCTCAAATTTAATCCCTTTTAAGTTAGAGAGATTATTTGAGAAATTTTGTAAAAATATTAATGAATAAGATCAGGGAATCATAATCTTATTTTAGTAAGGGCATAAGTAATAAGCATAAAATATTAAGACTATAAGGCATAAGAGGAAAAGTTCTGATATCACTACAGTACACTATTCAATATTGTTATTGTTAAACAAATAACAGTTGTTTTCAACCGGTTTTTATATGTAAAAGCATTGCAATTTCATCTTATTATTGAAAAGTACAAAATAACAAATTTCATAATATATATATATATACATACAACTAATTTTTCATTTGTTTAATGATCACTTCTTTGATAGCGCAATAATAATAAAAAATTAATGATGGCGTACTAGATTCCTCACATAGTTTTATATCTAGGAAAAAGATCTATGTAATCTAATTATTTGTTATTACAAAAAATCATGCGCTAAACAATTAAACTTTTAATAAAAATCAATTATAGTTTTATATTTTTCATTGATTCTAGTCTCTTCTTGATTCATTTTTTTTTTTAATCTTGATTCTACCTATTTTTCTCGATCCTACTATCAGCTGGCCCGTATTAGCGCTTAATATCGGTTCTTGGTTCTTTTATTAAAAAAAATTATTTTTCTCTTTTAAAACATTGTTCCTATCTCCCCGCACCCCCCTACTACAGTCACAGGCCGCTAATGTTGACGACACCTTCTGCATCGTTTCTCGACCATTTTCAGACAAAGTGACGAGATCGGGAAAAACCCTTCCAAAGATTTTCAGAAGAGCAAAACCAATTGGTTGGTGACGTATGTTGCCGACCTTAAGATTACTGTGATCCAGTTAAATAAACATGTTTCAAAATATTATGACCAAGTTAAAAGACGATTTTGTGAATCCCGAGGAATTGTGAAAAAAACAAGAAACTAGAGTGATGGATTCACCATGGTTTAGAGGAGTGTGTCACGCCTCAAATAGCCGCGTATCCATAACCAAAAAAACATGGAAGCAAGTTTAATCAAGCAACATATCCTGAAAACTATTTCAAGTTATTTACTTATAATGGCAGTCAAACATATCCAGTATTCTCGATGTTTTCTCCAAGAGAATGGTGTTTATGCAGTCACATATCATGTTCTGGTTGCTCTGTTCAAAATCAAATTGTGCGATTTAAGATATTCTAATGTTTTAGATTATAGCCTTATAATTCTTTTCGATTTCAACTAGCTGTAGTCGAGTTTCTTCAACCCGAGGAAAACAATGAAGAATAAAAATTAGAGTATTTATAATTAAAATTGTATGGTCAGTTATTAGAATATATTTTATCTTTAGTATTTAATTGTAAATATATTTTTATTTCTTAAAATTATTTGGAATTATTCTTAATTTAACCTCAAGAAATACCTTAATGATTCTAATTTGTCTCCTAAAATATGATTAAGCATTCTATTGTTCATGCACTGTTCTTGATTATATGTCTTCTCTGTCTTAATTTTACCTATATCACGATCTTTTTTTTTTTTTTGGTTTTGAAAAAATAATAATCATTTTTACAAAACACCAACACCGAAAAAACAACATGAGTAGTGTCTACAAGTATAACTTAGTAGTAATTCTACATCAACTCTATCAAAAAATGAAGAGCTTGAATCCCCCACCACCAATTTCAAGAAAAAAAAAAAAAAAGGACACAACAAGATGCAGAGATGAACAAAGAATTTCTGGATTTGAGACATAAAGAATACTATCTTTAAGGTTTTATTCACCCCAGCTGTAAATAGTTTGCTAACGGATATTTTAGGCAAATTACCTCAAAATACAACAAACTCTTGAATTTAATAAGTAGCGATTTTATTAAATTTCAAAATAAAAAATAAAACTGATATCAGAATTGAAGATTTACTTATAGCCAAATATCATGTCTGTTTAGAATAGTTATAACAGATATATCTTAGTAAAAAGGCACATTTTCACTTAAAATGTATTTGTTTTTAATAGATGTAAATGTTAGTTAACAGATAAATAAATTTGACCATTGGATTATTACTATTCGATCAACAGTTCATATTGAAATTAAAAACGATCAAATCTGACTATTAGATCCTTTCCAATCAAATCAACTATCCACTTTTTATTTGAAATATAAAGCAAAAAAAAAAAAAGCTATGTAGCTCCTTGTGATAATACGTACGTGCGCCCTTATCGCACTTGCACGCATGGTGATATATAATAGTAGTATAAGCTCATCATATACAAGTAATATTTACCTATGACTTATTTTTATTTATACCATTGTCTTTATTTGTATTTTTTTAATATAGAACTTTTGATTTTCTAGCTACCTAAAGGTATTTTGACTTCTCCACTGTTCAAGAGATAACAACAACCGAGTAATAGTGTGAATTTGGATGGGAACGAAAAATATATAAATGTATGCTTAATGCTTGTAATGACAATCCCTTTCACGAAACACTAAGATTTAAAAACAACAAGATCAATGATCCTGACAATCGTTGATCTCATGCCAATCTCCTTATTTTATATTGGCCGTTTGATCGGGAAATATATATATATTTATCAAACAGGATAATTACTTAATAATTTCAAATATTTACCAAGGATTTGTCAACTACCATCTCGACGTACACATCATGTCCCAAGGGTCTTTCAAAAAAGAAAATTAGGTTTAACTCTCGTGAAATTGGAAAACGTAGGTGGCGTTTGGTATTGTTTTTGAAATGTTTTCTGTTTTCAAAAAAATTGAAAATGAGAATGTTTTGAAAACTGTGTTAAGATTATTTCTGAAACTATGTTTGATTATGTTTTCTGAGTGTATATTTTGAAAAACATAAAACTGAAACTTTGTTTGGTTATATTTTTTCAAAACCCATTTCATTTTCAAAAAACCTAAAAAACACAATATTTTTTAAAAATGAAAATAAAAAGTGAAAACAACTTTTTTTCGTTTTCAAAAAACCCAAAAAAACAACATAGTTAAAAACGGTGTTTTCGAAACGGTTTTGAAAACGTTAAATAAACAAACACTATTTTGAAACCGTTTTCATTTTCTGTGTTTTTGAAAATGGAAAATCATTTTCAAGACAAAAAACAAACGCCCCCGTATTTTCTAATTAAAAACCATAAAGAAAAAACCATGTGAAAATTGTTTCTCCCATTTCTTTCGCTCATATTGTTTTGTCTTCATTATAACATATTTTCAAATGGAATTTTCGGATTCACATTCTTTCCTTAAATTATGATTAATTTCACACGATCACCGAATAAAATGAGCTACCTAGCTAGCTAGCCATTTCACATTGTTCCCCAATGTTTCCCACCCCCACCCCCCAACGACAACGTGTTATATACACTAGATTGAATAATTTCTCTTATCTTAAGAAAAAAAAAATATATATATATATATATATATTGAAATCATTGGGATCCAATTATATGGATTGTCTTTACTAGCCAGGGAGTTAGTTTTATTTTATTTTCCTTGTGAAAACTAAAACGGCCGAATTTTGATATCCATTTTCAAATTCTACTGGTAGCAATAATTGTCCTTATAATTTTTAATATTGTTTTGTTTATACATGCCAGATCACTGTTTAGAGGGCGTTTAATTACTTGTATATTCTTTTCTTTCTTTTTCTTTATATTTTAATTAAAAAAGATTACCTCTCGAATCGATAATAGGCAGCTTGGAGAAGAAATTAATTTGATGGCGAAAGACAACTGCAACCATTAATATTCCTAAAAAATTAATCCATCATTCAACGATGTTCTATTGGACTCATCTACATGTATGTCTGAATATATATATATACATATATATTTTTTTAAAGGAGAATTGTATTTAAAAAAAAAAGAACAGTACAAATATCAATATAAACGACTTTATGATACAAGAGACTAAATTCCTAATTAAGACTGGTTCCATTAGTAAAATTTAATGAAACTCAAGACATGTACCGAGACTCAATCTTGGAAAAACTCCTTAGCATACTAATTATCAAGTATACAAAAAGCTCTTTTTAATAAAGTTTTTACAGTCAATATAATTCAATCAATTGAAATATAAAACATGTAGCATTAAGATTATGAAAATCTCCACATAAATAACAATCTAGTAGAACTCTAAAAGCTGTCAAGTTACAGATATGAAGGAACAAAAACAACCTCAAAAAGTTACAGATATGAAGGAACAAAAACAACCTCAAAAAGTAGAGAAACTACCTTCATTATTTGAAATTACAACCAACAAAAATTAAACACATTGTCAAAACATATATATGACAGCAATAAACACAAAGAGCACATCAAGAGAGGGTATCACTTTTATTACAAACACAATAATTAAAACAATAAACAACCAAACAAAATTTATAAAAAACCAACTCCGAGCTCGTCAAGACGAGATCCCTCAACATGAAAAAGGCAAGATTCATGATCAGCAACTCTGATTTAGGGAGATCCCCCCCTCTTCCAATGACATGAACTCCATTCTTTAATAGATTGAGGGGGAGTTTGGGGGAGGTTTTGGAGATGTGGTTTTGGGGTTTGGAAAAAAGTTGGTTTTGGAGAATATGTTTGGGAGAAAAAACTGTTTAGGATGAAAAATTAAAAATTTTAAAAATTTTTTTAGAAAAAAAATATCAATATAGATCTTGTTTTGTTCATCTCGAAATTTTATGCAATTTAAAAAAAATCATCTCATTTAGACTTGTATACAAAAAGTTATGAATTTTTAAAGTTTAGAGTTTGCTGTAGCGTTTTGGAGATATAAATAGTAAAAAGTAAGAAAGTTTTGGAAAAAAGTGAAAATCTGGAGGCTGGAGACGGCCCCCAAACGAACCCTGAGTGATGATGACTCTTTAGGCGAAAATTTGGACTAATAGACTAGTAACATTTTGACCACCAACCTCTACTGCTTTTGTCGTTCTCCCTCTACCTCTCTCCCAATTGTTTGGGGCTAGCTGTGCTTTTTTATCTGTTTAGATTTTTTTAGAATTAGATTGATAATAATAAATTATAAACTCATATGTATATTTTTGAGTGGTCTCATCTATAAATACATGTGTTTAAAAGTATATTAAATTTACTCTATACTCTAGTATATAAGAAGAATTTATTTTTATTTATGACTAAAATATAGGATGAATAAACACGGGTCGTCCATTAAAAAAGAGAATATATATAGGTCATGATAATAATTTTTTGTTACTACGATCATAATTCATTTTTGTCTCGAGATATCCAGGACCCATTGGCCTAATGAGAAGACGAGCGGATTAGGAACAGTTTTGAGTGAAAAGTTAAGAGTACGATCTCCCTTGTAATATTTATTTATTTTTATTTACAAAATGACATAAGTTATAACATTTACCTTCCTTTAAAAAAAAAAAAAGGGAATTTGTCTCAAGACGTTCAGCTCCAACCTTATCTATTATATTTTCTCGAAAAAATATAGTTTTTTCTAAGGCACCTTTTGGTACCTAACTTACACCTTCGGTCATTTTTTCATTAGTGAGACAATTTTAAATATCAATTAACGTTTTTTTTTAATATCTACCAATTTTAAGTTATTCACGAGTTTGAATTAGAAAATTTGAGTTAAATTTAGAATTAATTAAATTATGAAATGAACCATATATTTGATACTTAATTTTGAGTTAAAATTTTTTATTTTAAATTAAAAGTATTTAAATGATAAAAATTGGATTTGAATTTACATTGAAAATTATATTTCTTTTTTTTTTATTATGTGGTACTGTGGTTGGTATAAATTTTTTTAGAATAAAAAAATATTTATAAATAGTATTTTAAAATCTAAAATATTATATAAACCAATGGATTAAAAATTTTAAAATAAACTAATAAATTAAATATACTATTGAATTTAATCCCAATTTTTTAATTCAATCTGCGATCAAAATAAACTTTAATAACAATTCACTAGTTTTTTCAAAAGTTCAAACTGAAATTATCGTCGTAATAAAGGAACCAAGGGATGAGGTGAGGGGATGGTCTGGGCTTCTAGTAGTCCATAATAAATGAGCAGAAAGTACTTGGGGTAGCTTCGAGGAAATTTACCGGATAGAGGGTGTTCGATTTTTTCAGTTCTACACTTAATTAAAAATGGGCAACGTGAGAATTATAAAAAGGAAAAAAGACAGCTGTCATCTGAACGCTGGGTAGAATTTTCTATTATAAGATAGCTATCAACTTGAGGTCCGGCGGTCTTGGTCTTGTGAAGGGTCAAGGCGACCCAACAGATTTACACAAAACAAAAAAAAAAAAGAAAAAAGGGCGACCCAATAGGCCGTAAAAATGTCTTAACGGGAAAGTCTTATTTGCTTATTGGTTTTTTAAATTTTATTTTGTAAAATGATTTCAACACAACATTATTTTACGTACAGTGTGCCCCTTGTCTAGACATTCAGTGTATAAAAAAAATTACCATACGAATTTTACTTTCCAACGACTTTGTTTTAGTAAATTCCTCTCGGTTATATCCTACAGAAAATTAGTCAAAAAATTCTATACATTACTAGTTGTTTTCTAGATTTGAATTTGGGACTATTCCTAAACTCATTTGTACTTTTAATTACTTATTAAATTGTGTATTTTTTTTTCCAGTATTGAACTAAATAATATAGAATGAAGCTGGACTATGGGAAAAAAGCGTTATATATATACATTTATAAAGTTAGAGTAAGCACCGAAACTCCTAATTCATATATATATATATATAGATATATCTATATACACGGGTCTAACGCGGGATTTGTACATTTTACTTGTAATTCTCATGTCATGAGTTTCAATTTTCAACGTAGTAGTCATGATGTTTCAGTCCAACTAATAAGCTGAGGATACTTAAAGACTTTTCATTGTATAACGTAAACCTACTGGCTATTTACTGCTAAAACAAGAGTTGGGGGGTTCTGATGTCAACTTTTCTCGCACCACAATGACTTTTCTTCATTAATTTTGTTAACCATGCACGAAAGAAATTCTCCTCATTTTCCTTTTCATTTTCTTTCATTCTTCTAATTTTCTTTTCCCTTAACTTTCTAGTCATGTTCCAGTCCCTTGAAAAATATTAATTTATAAAATGTATCCCTAATCCCCCCTGTCTCACAACAGTTAATTAATATAAAAAAAATACTTTAAAATATCAGTAATATTAAACATCATAATCATTAAAAAATAGATATCATTTATAAATTTTCTATTATGAAATTTCTTTTTAATTAATTAATTTATGATATTAAATAACACTTGTCTCTCATCATTATCAGTGTTCTAATATTAATAAACGATATTTTTGCACTACACTTTTCAAAAGTAATTCTTATATATATGTGTGTGTGGGGTAATAAGGCGAAATAATATTTGATGAGGATGAATAGTTTTGATTGGTATCACGTGAAACACACACACATATCTACATATATATATATATCTGTATATGTGTAAATTATGACAACCAATCAAAGTTTGAATAAATGCCTAAAAGGTTGTGATTGTGGGGGCAAGGCGGTTTTTTTGTCCACTAGAATAAGAGGGCTGCTCAAGATGCAAACGTGACAAAAAGTCTAAGGTTTGTTGAAATTTGAAGCCACAAGCTTTTTCAAAAGCGCGTGTGATACTGCTTTGCCACTAGAACTATTCACTACAGCGTTACCACTGGTCAATGTTAGACAAAGAATTCCTTCCGAAAGGTGGTGCCGGATGAGTTACCAGAAATACATGATAAAAATTAACTTCCTATAATCAAATTTATAAACTCTAAAATAGCTTTTTTTTTAATAGGGTATATTGGTTTATAAATTAGATCTTATCAACTCATCTCAAAATAAAAAGAATGTCAAATGGTTTGTTGATTCAAAATGAAGTAGGTATAACTTTGTGATCATATAGAATTATTAATTTGAAAGAAAACCTCCTAAATTCAAGGATGGAGATGTATGGAGTCGAGTGAGAGTTGTCATCGATCCCATTGAAAAATTTGTTCTACACTTTTATTTTAAAAATTACAAGATTTTCTTATTTTATCTACCCTTAAATAAATCTTTACTTTTTATTCTTTATATAAATATCCTCAAAATTTATTGGTATGCATGCTCGCACTAAAATAAAAGACTAGTCGCTGCTAATCAGATTTAGCTTGCTTCAGTTGAAACTAAATTTTTTGAATTGAAAATATTTAACTTTTAAAAAATTAGTTAAAATTTTTATTGACTTTTTACAAAAAGAAGGAGAAGAAGGAAAAAAAAAAAAAAAAGAGTTTAAAAACTTTGGAATGGTATTCCAAACAAACCCGTAGAATTTGAGACCAAATATCTTGAACCCGCATTCCCACTTGTTGATTGGGCAAGCTATTACAGAATTTTTTTAAAAAATTAGGGGGAAAATAGAATTGAAGAGGACGTCTTCAGCTTATCCAGAAGCTCCAGAATTATAATAATTTATATCTTATTCTTTAACCTTTGTAAGTTTACACGCCTCGATTGAACCGACATTGCTTTAAAATACTATATAATATCAATAACTATAATGTATAATAGGGCTAGGGAGAAAAAAAAAAAATTAAATGAGACAGTGACATTTCAAGACGATATGGTCTGTTTGACCGACTTTTCGACCTCTATTTCCTGAAGCTTTCCTTCCCTTCTCAACTCGTCACGGTTTTATCTTTTTCTGTTGTCTTGCTAGTTGCTATATGATATCTTCCATCTTATAAATATAGCACACTCCTTTCTGAGTTTTCCTTTCAATGGAAGAAAGATTAATATAAACATAAGTTCTTTGGAGATATTATATATTTATAGTAAGCTTTTCTGGGTTTTCAACAATGGACTCAAAACGGGTTAGAACTTCTCTCGATCTCAACCTTAATCCATTTCACCATGTGGATGAAGTTCCTGTGAGTAAAACTGATCTCCAATCTGTGCTCTCCGTTTTGTTGGTTAATTATAAAAATTTTCTATATCACTCTTTTACATATATATATATCCTTTTTTTTTTTTTTTTGTTACTTATGCATATGCTCTTCATTTACGTTTTGTCACAGACGAAAGAATTTGAAGGACCCGTTAATTTCAAGGAGAAATTGTCAGTGAAAGAAGAGGTGAGTTTCATGAATTTTGTTTAAATCGAGTTAGATCTTATGTTGTTTCACCTTCCGGCTTGAAAATAACATCAAGGAATTATATGGACGAGTTTTCAATAATCACGATTATTTTTCAAGTGTAACCATACAAACCCAGGAGCTCATAAATTCTTTAACTCAATTTGCAAGAAATATTTAAAAGTCTGATCAGTTTTGTAGATAATTCCTCTCCATAATTTCTGTTAATTAGATTATCAAAACAGCTTTTCTAAATCATCAAATTGTATCATATGATATTCAGCAGGCTAGTGTAAGATTGGTCGAAGAGTTAAATAGGTTAAACTCTGAGAACAGGAAGCTCACTGAAAGGCTAACCGTTATGTGTGAGCATTACAAAGCTTTGCAAGGTCAGCTGAGGGAGCTGACGATCATAAACAACAACTCCGAAATCGATCTTCTCCCGTCAATGTTGTCGCGAAAGCGAAAGGCTGACAGCGAAGACTACAATATTGTAAACAAGATCAATGCCATTAGTGGATTGATCAATGGAAGCACAGAGTATAGCTCCAGCGACGAAGAGACTTTTAAATTGCCAAAGGAAATCAAGTCAAAGATTTCAACTGCTTACGTGAGAATCGATTCTTCCGACAAAACCCTTGTAAGCTTTTAAAAATTCTCATAAACGTGGAAGCATGTTGTGTTTTATATATTTATATATATATATTAATTATACTCATCAAGCCTAGTCAAGACCTAATTAAGTTTTGTCTTCTTTTTTTTTAATTTTTTTAATTTTTAATTTTCATTATTATTATTTTGTTTTTTGTGTTTGTGGCCGTGGGTAATGTAGGCTGTGAAGGATGGATATCAATGGAGGAAATATGGTCAAAAGGTCACCAGAGATAACCCGTCTCCTAGAGCTTATTTTAAGTGCTCTTATGCACCATGTTGCCCAGTCAAAAAGAAGGTACGACTCATGAAATTAAGCTTTTCACCATTATTTATTATTATTATTATTATTATTATTATTATATCCCTGATTGGATCAAATATAAGAAAAGAGCATTAATGTTGCACAAAATGTTTTCCAGGTGCAAAGAAGTGTTGAAGACCCAACCATCTTGGTGGTTACTTATGAAGGAGAGCATAACCACGTGAACCCATCCAGACCGCAGTTATTAATCAACTCGATCCAACAGGCCGGTTCAGTTGATCTCCCTTTACGATCATCCGGTTCTACGGTAACCCTTGATTTGGTACAACCGGCCGGTTCGCCGGACAACCCTAAAATATTGCCGGTTCAGGGAGATGAAGGGCATGTTTTGCAACAGCTTTTGGTCCAACAAATGGCTTCTTCCTTGACGAGGGATCCCAGTTTCACAGCAGCCCTAGCTGCTGCCGTTTCTGGAAGAATTTTTGACGGCCATACTCAACTAGAGAATGGCTAGTATTAAATCAAGAAGGTTCTTAGTACCGTAGTAAATTAATATGTGGCTTTTTTTGTTTTTCAGCTTTAATCGGGGGAGGTTTGTAGTTTTTGTAGATCGGTCTCTTGTGTAAGTAAAATTTTTAGTTTGCTGGTGAACGTTTACTGTACTCTTTCTAAAGTTTTACTTATTTGGAAATGTACCATGAAAATATGGTATCTCAGAAAATATTGGCAAATATTTTAAGAAAATTGATGGAAACCTAGATAATATTGAAAGAGATTGGTGTAAAATTATAAAAAAAAAAAAAGACATAATTTATTGCAAAACATGAGTTTTTAAAATAAAAAATAATTTCCTTAAAAAAAAACTAATAATACATCAATTTGAAAAACTAATATTTCAGTCAAATTAAAATACCAAGTCTATACGGAATTAGTAACTAAAAATAAGAGGCAAACAGTTACAAACATGAGTACAATAAGTTGAACAATCTCTGTAATTTTAACCTAATTAATATACAGGTGTCTTACATTTGTATGTACAAGATAAGGAAATATAAATATTTAAAAAAAAAAGTATTCAAGGTTTATATGTATTTGAACTACCTTTTTTATTCAATATTTTGATTAAATAAACTATACTAACACCCTTTATATATATATATTTTAAATTTCAGAGACACTCCCTTAACTAAAACTAGTAACGTCAACTTCTTTTAACTTTTAAAAAAATTACAGAGAAACCCCTTTTATTATACCATAAATTAATGCCCCTCCCTGTATATTTACATTTTGTTTGTTTGACACTGATTTTTGAAAAATAGAAAATTTTTGACTTATGAAAAATGGACCCCTTCTAAATTTTCATACCTGAACATCAAAAAAAGTTTCACATTTGGTTATCAAAAAGGATTTTCTTTTTAAAAATAAAATTTTTTTATTTATCCAAACAACTCTTTACTTCTTAACAAAAAAATTTCTATTTTAAAAGTGAAAATTTTCTATTTTTTAAAAGTAAATACCTCATCCAAATAGAAGCTTAACTATATAGATGAAAGTATAAAATAAAATTTTTTTCCCTTATTTAATACCAAAAACAATATTTTAATTGATTTTTAAACATTTCTAATTATAATTCACACTCTAATAAAAAAAATGTTTTATTATTTTTTTTTTAGAAAATCTCTTTTTAATTTAGATAGACAATATAACTTGCTATTAGATAATTATGATAATAATATAAAATAAAGTTATTATTCAAAATAAAATTTTACCGTAAAAAAGAACTATTAACATATTTTTGATAACATATTTACAATTAATAACAAATTACTACTTATTATTTTGCATCTTACTAATAAAAAGGAGGTATTATTATTATTTTTGATAAATTCTTTTTTCTTTTTAACTAAGTTAAAATAAATAAAGGGATAGATTGAAAATACAAAAAAGAAATGAACGATTATGATTTAGTGTAGAAAGACCAATGGTTGACATTTATTAGGAGAATTTTAGTTATCTTAAACTTAAATTTAACAGAGTTAATGGTCTTGGTGTTATTAAATTTGATAATGGAGTATCTTTGTAACTATTAGTTTTGATTAATGAGGTGTTTTTATAATTTTGAAAAAACACAGTGAGTATTAATTATCGGTGACCCGACTTGCTCAAACTGTCAACTGCTTTGCTTTACTCTAACTTACTTCTTACGTTTCATAGTTTTACTTTACACTTTAAATTCCATGTCATTTATAGTTTAAAAATTCGTGTTTGAAATCTATCGATTTTTTGTGAAATTTTTTTTTATATACGTTTTCGAAAATATACATAAAATTACATGTCACCTTGTTTCATTGAAAACTTTTTTTTTTAAAAACATACTTTACATTCATCTTTGTGTCGTTTCTTTACATTACATATGCATATTTTTGACAGCTGAAAACCGCAGTAAGATTCATTTCTCACTTCATGACACTTCTGAAATCTGTCTGCCAGCTCTATCAGTTATTTCTTTCATAACGTCGGTTTCTTACCCTTATTCTCTACATTACGAACAGACTAATCAGCTAAAACTCAGTAAGTACAAACATACATATATGACATTATATTTGCACATGCACTTATGTTAGTCACATTATATTTACTTAACTTTTGTTCTTTTATTTCGTTGTTCATTCTTCCTTTCATAACGTTATGTTCTTTTCCTTCCTTTACTTTACTTTACTTTCACTTATGCGTCCCATTGTTGGTTGTACCTAATGCGTGTGGACTAATGAGGGGAGGGGGAGCGCCCACCAACCTACCTCACGGTTAAACTTTAACTGTTTACTATCACACCTTTAGAGTAGCGCCTTTAAGCATTTAATTACCACACCTTCGGGGTAGCACCACATTGAGTGGAGGCATTTAACTACCATACCTTTGGGTAGCACCACACTAAGTGGAGACCTTAAACATAGAACCTTACTTTAGGGAGGCCGATATGCTAATATTTAAATCTTTAGTCTTATTATCTTTCTTATTTTTATCTTTCTTTACTTTAACTTATTATTCTTTCTGATTTCATGAATTTGTTAAAATATCATGTCATAATGGTACTATGATCATTTCGTAATATCAAGTCACTAAAATTCTTATTATCAATCAGTTCGTGAGTAGACAAATAAATGTCTGTACTTACAGTGTTTGTGCTAGCGTGAGCTTCCTCAAGTCATTTTGTGTTCTTTTCCCATCATTATTTGGGTTTTCTATCATCAAAATAACTAATGGTTATTTTTTATATTTATTGCATACATAAAACTTAATAAAATATAAAAATTCTACATTTAACCTCCTAATAATGATCTTAGGGGTCTAATGTCCTATTTCTAGTTTTTCTGCCAACTTTTGGAAAAATGACCTTTATGTCTTGAACTTTTAGCAAAATTACCATTTTTCCCTTTAGTGGGATTTTTCCACTTAAACCTTTTTTTTTTGATCAAAATGACCATTTTGCCCCTAACGGGATTTTCGTACTTTTCCTTCAATATATGGCCGTGTAACATGTTTATTCATGCATAAGTACACGACCCAATACATGACTGTATTCAAGACCGTGCAACTCAGGAGTTGTTGAATATCTCACTACATGGCTGTGTATCCTAGGCATGCTCAGAATTCATTCTCATTGCACGCCCATGTTATTCATGTACACGCCTGTATATTGTTTAAAACTTGAATTTAACCTTAAAAATCTTAATTATGGCCTTTAGAAGCTTATTTAAGCCATTCTAAGGCACTCCCGGTCCTTTCCGAGCATTTTGGAAATTTTTGGTTAAAATGACTATTTTATCCCTAACAGGTCATTAGGTCGTAAAATTTTTATTTAAATATTTTGATAGAATTTTCTAAGCCCAAAAATCATAAAATAATTTTTTTTAGACTTTACTAAATTTTTACGGCATCATTTGGCACAATTTCTTGATTTACTATTCACCGACCCTTGGGTGGTACTATTCCGACCCTCGATCGTTAATCCTCATTTTCTTACGTTTTGAGGCTCCGAACGGATGTTTCACTAATCCTCAAAACGTCTGTCGTCCTTTCCTCTACCTAAGTGACCGAGGGGGCTCGGGTTTTCAAACTCTGACCCTATTTTTCCCATCTTTTCCCAAAATACCCTTCATGTCGTTCTAAAAATTTTGACAGTATGTCTGTTTAAATTTTTGGTTTTCAACATTTAGGTAATGTCTCAAAACCATATAACCTACCACGTACTAAATCAGAGGCCTAATTTTACATAAAAAGTACAAACTTTTTATGTAAAATTTTCACGTAAACCCTAATTATCTCTATTGGCAATTCGGTTCGTTTTTGTCAATTCTAACCCTCAGTTTTTATCCACATTCTGCATACACATTTTCCTTACAACAAATCACATTTTCTCACCTAATATCCCATGGTTTTCGTCTTGGTTTCAAGTATAAAATTGAATTTTCAAACTATAAAATTTTTCTAATCACATCACACACCTCATCTAAGCTTTTGAATCATTAAACCCTAAGAATCAACTTAAATTTCATTCATTTTCCTCACAAGCACCCCACGGTTTTTGTCATTAAACATGGCATCAAAATTTTGTTTTCAAACTTCTAATGCATTCATTATTTCATTCACATACGAATCTAACTCTTAGAACATAATTCAATCAAGATTTCAACTTAAGAACTCAACAAAATTTCACATGCTTTCCACATAGTTTTCTCTTTGAAAACCACCACCAAAATTTGTTTTCAAGTACCTAATCCTTTCCTTTCTTTCATTACGTGACAACATAGCTTCTTAAAGTAAAAACCATCAAAATAAAAACTTAAATTTTTATCCCAAAATCAGCCCTCCAGCCCACGGTTTTCTCTTCAGAAATTTCAAGAAAAGTTTGTAAAAATGGAAGCTTACCTCATTACACTTGTCCACTTGAACCAAGGAAGAAATATAACTGAGAAATCTTGAAGAAATTTTGCCTAAGGGGGGTGGAAGTGTCACAGCAGCAGGGGCTGAAATGGTTGTCTTTTGCTGAAAAATTTTCTGGATTCCTTAAGCATGAAACTGACTTAAATGGCAGCCAAGGAAGGAGGATTTGTTTACAAAATTTTGGGGGACTTATTAGCAAACTTTTAGGGACCTTTTAGCAACTTTTTGGGGTTGTTTTGCTATTTACAAGATTTTTTTTCTGATTTTGTTCACTCAAAACCGACTAACCCTCATCATTATTCTCAAATTTTCTTTAATTTTCTACATGCTATTTTGGCAAGATCTTGACCATTGATTCAAGATTACTTTGAAATTAAACCCTTGGATCATGCTAATACTTTCCACCTTAATTTTCATCTTCCTTTATGACATCACCATGATGTCATCCCTCATCATTTATCAGTCCAATTTTGACCAAAAGTCAAATCGAATAAAATTTCACCAAAATTGTCTAGGCTGGTTTCTGAGACCGTCTGCGCAATCAATTTGTCTTGAATAACTTCTGTTTAACTAAAAATCGTTGCCGTAATTATTTCGTCTTTTAGTGCATCCTGATCCTCGTCTAGGGTTTTTGATACCGAATTAGCATCGTTTAACCCGTTTCGATTTGGTAAAATTTTCTATTATCAAATTCCTTACTTTTAACATTGTTAGAACATTTTATTGCGTTCTAAACAATATTAAATCATGCATTTCACACATTTTTTTTAACATTAAAATTATTATATACGTGCAATAGGCATGGTTTCCGAGAACGATAAAATTTCTTAGTTGTTACATTAATGCTGTTCATTCTATTTTGATTATGTCAAGACAAAGAATTTGAGTAGATTCTTATATGTTAATTTTGGTGATCATGTCATGTATATGCTTCTGTGTTCACTAATCGCCATGAAAAAAGAAAGTTGTGAGCTAACCTAATTATGTGAGCTCTAAAATTTTGACCGCCAAAAAAAAAACTCAGATATGGAAATTTTGTTGATATTCTTCCAAAATTTTATCAAAATTTCAGCGAATAATCATGGAAATTTTGTGAAACCATATCTTTCATTGATATTGATGACTTTAATGAATTATTGAAATTCAATAATTAACTTACCCTGATATTTTCTGAATATTTTCCGAAAAGGCACTGCCTTCATCTTTTAATATTGTAAGTGGGGGGGGGGGGGGGGGGGGGGGGGGGGAACACAGAAATTTCGATGAAAATTGTGACAAAAAATATCAATTTTTTTCATTTTTTTATTTAAATATATTTATATATATGTATGTATATCGTATGTATCCATAAGCCAACTTCTGAGAACAGGGGGTTATTTTATGCATTTCTATACAATCGAAACCCTAGCACTCCAATACTGCCGATTCTGGATGCAGGCCAGTGCGTATCGAAAACAAAGACGAAATGTATTTTAATGATTTGGGCCCGGTTACTGATAGAAATGTGAAGGAAAAACAATACATTTTTTTTTCTTATTGTAATTTACTGGATAACGAAAACAATATACTAGCTACCATTACCGTTATTACAACAACACAGCCAGATGGAGTTCGTCTAATCTTTTATCCCTTGAATGCTAGTATTTTAGAATTCAGTCATAATCTAGTTAATGTTTTTTTTTTTTTTTGGTGAATGATTGTAGTTAATGTTCATACATATTAGGCTTTCTTGTAGAAAAAAGCTAATGGTACTGATTACGCGGGACCAAACACCTCCGATATATACGTACATAAATATATACACTACGTTTTATTTGGAATTTTCTTTGCGTACTTAATTAATATAGACGCTCTTTTTCTCTCATCGTTTTTTTTTTTCCTTGGAATTTACTAATAAATTTTTTTTTTAACTTTTTCACCTTTCAGTTTTTACTAAATACCATTGATATCTCTTTTGTTTTTTTTAATTATCGTAATCATTTTGGGTTTTGCTTTACACCGACTCACGCTCACGCCCATTTTCTCTACTACTTGATTTTCAGCCACAAAAAAGGTTATTTTTCTTGATCGTACATTTATTTTCTGTACTGGGACGAGCATCATATGAACTGTTCGTACCCTGACAAATGCCTAGTTCATGATACATGACATACTGTTTAATTAGTGAACGTTTCTTCCTTCATCATTTAATTTTGTTATTTTCTTTTTCATATATATAAAAAAATCTAAGTTTTGTAATTAACTGCGAATTATAATTTGGATATACATATATTTATATTCTGATAATCTATACTCCAAAATAACATGGAGCAAAGTTACAACCGCAATATTTATAACGTGTTATCCAAGATTTCTAGAAGCAAACAGGGTACTGACTTAATTTTGTGGCGCTCGTGCAAATATAGAAGATAAATTCGATAGAAATATTGTATAATGTGGACAAAATTATTTCCATATATTTATATACAGAGCCGATAAGGTTGACTGTGTAGAACGTTGGGGAATGCCCCTTTGTTTTCTTCTGCCCAATACGAGAATGACAATAAGAGACGACAGTAACACAGTAACAAATGTAGAGGAAAGAACAACACTAAACTATATCATAAAGAGGAAGACTTTAAACATCATGAATCAAGGATTTGTAGTCTTTTTTTATTTAGTTTTGGGTCAATATATAACAAATAAAATTGGACATTACACGTGAAGACAATCATTGATATTGGCCAAAATTTCAAGATTCAACAACGGGTAATACTCAGCATTTTGTAGATAGGTATAAACCCAACTCCATTAGCGACGATCTTTTTTTTTTTTTTGATGAGATTAATTTAAGAAGAAAAATATTCTTTTTTAGATATAGTGATGTTAAATACTATAACTAATAAAAAGTAAATTTTTTACGTTGACTTTGTAATTATAAGACCTGTTTTTTCACTAATGTGTAACATGTAATATAAAAAAATATTACTGATATTTTTTAATATTGTTGTGTTTAAGATTACATGATGAAATTAGTAGACTAGTATACTACAGTAATTAGCTTTATACCTCTCTTCTAGAACACGGTATATACGAAAAAAGTAACCAAAAAAATTTAAATAAATTAATGGAGATACATATATAAGGCATATTTAGAGGAATCAAAACTTTTCAAATGAATTATTGGCTCGTTGAAAGAACCACGACCAAAAGTATGAGTTAAAATTCCTTTTAAAGACTGTAATGCTTATTTTGCTATCGATAGTATAACAGGCGCGATAGAGCCGAATCCAACTACAGATAAATAGGGAATAGGCAAAAATCATGACATCGACTATTACCAACTTGTGACCTTTTTCCTCCGACTAATTCAACACCCATATTAAATATTGGATTGGGATAAGGTAGGGAGACTTTATTTTTTATTTTTTATTTTTTATTTTTTATTTTTCTCTCGATAGGGTAGGGAGACTTGAGTTCGAGAGGACGGGCCCAATC
Organism: Antiaris toxicaria; assembly: GCA_035233585.1. Taxonomy (NCBI): domain Eukaryota; kingdom Viridiplantae; phylum Streptophyta; class Magnoliopsida; order Rosales; family Moraceae; genus Antiaris; species Antiaris toxicaria. The sequence goes on along the minus strand of CP141160.1, from coordinate 23,494,051 downwards.
CTGTTCATATAAAAATGAATTGAAAAAAAAAAAATCTTCTCACTAATAAGGTTGTCGTATCACAAGCTTGTGTTTTCATTGATAGTATATAGAAAGTTTAACATTTTGTTGCATGCCTTTAATCAATATTCTGGTGATAAAAAAAATTTTCTCCATTTGTTTCGGAAAAATCACGTTAAGCACAACAAATTTTCACGATGAAGTCACTCTTTAACACTCATGTTAATTAGTGAAATATTCTCGTGTTATTATTATCAATCTTACATAATAAATTAAGTATTACATGTTATGATAATTACGAAGACATGATGGCTGATACTAGGACAAGTGAGTCGAGATTAAGAATAATTACTAATGATTATCAAGTGATCAAAATATTGACGGTCCTCTGAATTCGAATTTTCACACACCCCCCACACGAAAGGAAAAAAAAAAAGAATAAATAAATGAAAAATATCAATAAATTTCAAGAATTGGAGGGTGTGGAAACAAAAGTGGTCATGGCTAAGTTAGGGGTGTTCAACAAATTCAATCATAAGATTAAATTGATCAATTCAATCCAATCTAATCCTTTTTTTTATAAATAATCAACCTTAATTATATTAGATTGGATATCAATTCTAAAAAATATCTAGATTAGATCGAATACAATTTTTACTTTTAAAACATCCAATTCAATCTAGTCTGATCTTTATATATTATATATGTGAAAATCATATAAAATAATGCTTATCTTTTATAAAATTGATTTAAAAATTAGTGTCTATATTTTTTATATCCTTTTTCATATTAAATAGATTGACATGTTATAATATTAACACTAATAAAAAAATTTTATCATATTATTTATTTATTTATATATATATTATGGTACATCATCAAATATTTTATATTTAAAATGGGATTGATTATACCTTATAAACACTGCTATAACTAACTTTCTTCTTTTTTTTTTCTTAATGAGCGTGTGTTTGAAGTAACACGTGGAAAGGAAGGAGGGTGACAGTGGCAGACAAATAAAAGAAATGCCTTGGAAGCATTATATATATATTTTTTTCCCTCTCGCTGTAAAGAAAGCAAGTGATGATGACCAAGTGGGAGAAGAGAAATCGTACTTGGAGGGAGCTTCTAGGATGGTAAAGTTGTCTTTTTCGGATAAATTTTTGACTTTCAACGACCATTGACTTGGATTCTTAAACAAAGACTTTTGGGTTCTTCCCACCTCCGTTTTCTTTTCTTCTCTTCAATATTCGATTTTTTATTTTTTACTTTTTATTTTTATTTTCTTTTCTTCATGATCTTAACAGAGGAAAGTTTTCCAGGGACAAATGTAACTGTACGATTCTTCTTATCCCTTACTGCTTTTACGTGTGGTTGTTTATTCTCCTTTTTGCCCACCAAAAACGACTTGAGCCAATGGCTCTATTTTATTTTATTCTATTTTCCGTTCTTTTCGTGATCATTTGGGAGTATAATTTTTGGCTAAAAAGAATATAAATAAATGGTTTGAATACTCCTGTTAAGGGTAATTTGGGATTTTCACATTTATAGTTTTGATTACCAATTTATTATTAAAGAGGTTAAAGAAAAAAAAAATCATGGAGATTGAAATAGAATATTATCTCGTATTAAGATAAATTTGTATAAAAATTTAAATTATGATTGTTTAGTTTCTTTTTCCTATGAGTTTTCTTGCTATAGATTATTCTTAACAACCCTAAAATATATAAATATTAGAAATATTAATTTTAATTTTATAATTTTTGAATATCAATATATAAAATACGTGAATCGTATTTTTTTCTACATTAATTGTACCTTTAAAAAAAGAATGACAAATTATTTTTATTTAATTTAGTCTTACCTCTATTTTTAAATGTTCTTTAGATTGTTGTTGTCTTGGAACTGCTCTTCATCGAGTATTTCATCTATATCATCAGGTGGTTTTTATACATAGGAATAGAAGCACTTATTTATTAATCTTTATACACATGGAATTAAGCATAGAATCATGTGTACCTTCTTGATCTTCTGTATTCCATGAGCTATCTATTCATTTCAAAATTAAGATTAAAATTAATACCTTTAAAACTGCTCTCCTATGTAATGGGTCAATTATGCGTTCACTTGCAACAAAATTGAAATACATCGGCTGGAAAAAGAGATTATAAAAACGAAGAAGCCCAGAAGTTGCGGCTAGTACTTCTCTGAATGACAGTACGTACTGAATGTACAATTTTGAAAACTTCTATACAAAAAATGGCCAAAATGTGACCAGATTCCTTTAACTGTAATATAGTTTTTTTGGCCACCATCACCAACTTCTTCTTCTTAATATTCTATGCTTAATTCCTAAGAAATTGTGCTGAATTTGAAAAGATGCACGAAACAAATTGCTTCCATTTAGGACTCATTCCCTTACTTGACCATATGCATGCATGGCAGAATCTTTGCAAGTGCCAATCAAGTGAAACAAGTTTAGAATAATTCTTAGAAGATTTTTATGATAAGCCTTTGAAAAAATGACACTAAAAACTTATAATTTTAAATAAAATTTCATAATAACCCCTTAAAATGAATTAGTCCCTAATGACACATTAATCCCTCTAATAAAAAATTATGATTTTGTCACTGATTGTGGTATTTTGCTTTTCAACCATCACATATGTATTAAAAACAATAATCTGTATTATATATATACATATATATATCTTTGTTGATGTAATTTTGTTTAGATATAAAAATTTTAAAAATGTGTACTATTAATATGAGGTAAGAATTTAATAATATTTGGACGTCATTGTATTATGTATGGTATGCAAAAACTACTGCTTAATTTTGTTTACCACTCTTTTGGACTATAGTGAAATAGCTAACAAAATAGTAATGGCGTGCTTATTTAGCTAGGCTGTTAATCATTGTTGTGATCCACACGCGCCATTTTCCAAACCCCAAAAGTAAGTGGAGGTGACTATAACTAGCCATCAAACCAAACTAAAAGACTTAAGTCTGCGAGTTTTGTATATGAATTCGTCGAAGGATCAAACACGTTGGACCCATTACTAGGGGGGAAAAAAAATAACTTGATAAAATTATTAGCAAAATTTGAAAAAGCAAACAAGGGCTCACGTTATTAAGATGATGTAACATGTCTACGTGTGATTTTCAAATTATTCTTTGGTATTCAATTCAAAGGGTAATTCATATAATTGATTGGTACGCATGTATACATATACATGTAGTACATATATTATATATATATATTTGTTTATATGGTCAATCGAATAATAATTTAAATTTCCAACATATGGATTTGATTTCAACTTTTCCAACAGCAAAGTAAGACCAAACCCACTTCACTTTTTGAATAAATAAACAGACCAAGAGACTGGACTCAGCAGCCACACCACAACTTGTCTGTTTACTAGTCCCATATGTGAAACTTCCTTGAAACCCACATATGGCTGCAACGTCTCATAATATTGTTCTATAATTATATCTAATGTTAACAAACATCCATAAATACAGGCTTCTCATTCTACTTCTTGTTTTTCTTTCTAATAGTCCAGTCTACTTATTTCTATCTCTCTCAAGAGCTACATCTATCAGTCATGGATGCCAACACCTCTCACCAAAACAAGGTAACTTCTAGGTCATTATTGTGAATAAATGAAAAATGACATACTATGTAAATCTTGTGTGTGTGCGCGCTTGTTTATTTTCTGGGCGTTTAATTCTTCACGTAAATACAATTGTGTTGATTTTAATAATTAGGTGGAATCGCTCCAGGCAGAGTTAGAAAATATGAAAAAAGAGAATGAAGCTTTGAGATTCATGCTTCAAGTAACGAGCAAAAAATGCAAAATGCTGGAAGACTATCTCGAGGAAGGAAGCTTATTAGAAACACGCGGTTCTCAGAACCAGAAGAGACCCAGGACGATGTTTGATGATAATAATAGTAATACTCAGTTCCCCATAGCCAATAAGACGTCCCAGTTATTTGTTAAAACCGAATCTAAAGACAACAATAACCTAGTAAGTTTTACTCTTGTACTTTGTTAATATAATATTATGCACATGTATCAATATTGCTCTAATGATTTATATTGATCTAATTTAGATCGTGAAAGATGGGTATCAATGGAGAAAATATGGGCAGAAGGTTACCAAGGATAATCCTTTTCCTCGAGCTTACTTTAGGTGTTCCATGGCTCCGGGATGCCCGGTCAAGAAGAAGGTAAGTGCATAGTCAAAATTATAATAATTATCTATTTTGAGTAATGATCCTTATTATGTTTGAAATTTTCATTAGAAACCCTACTCAACCAAGTAATACTTAACTTTTATACAACTAGGTAATCGTGATCATTGTTGTTTTTTTTTTTTTTTTTATATTAACCAATCATATATTCACATGTAAAAGTATACTTGAAAATATCCAAACAATTTAATATGAGAATTTCTGATGGGTTAAAAACGTATCTTTTTTTCTCTCGATTGTTATGTCTTAACTTATAATGAACGAAATTGAATGATCTTTTTTTATTATTATTTTTTGTGATCATGATTAGGTACAAAGAAGCATGGAGGATAAATCAATCCTTGTAGCAACTTACGAAGGACAACACAACCACGACGCACGCTGTTCAAGTGGGCAATATTTCTCTTCTTCGCCAATACTTGATTATGATCATCATGATGATCATAAGATAGCAGTCAACAAAGGTAATGAGGCAAAGTTTCCATCAACTAATCATGATCATCATGAAACCAGATCAACGGCCAGTACTACTACAAAAAGTGCTAGTCCACCATCACCACCTCCCATCACCCTTGATCTCTCTCTTTCCAGGTCCACTAACTATTACCAAGAGATGAACAACAGAGAAGTTGAAGTTTTGGGAAACCACCAGTACTCGTGCAATGATATTAATCTCAACAAAAAACCCAACAAGGAATTTGGAGAATATGTTGCCTCTTTAACTAAAGATCGCAGTTTCACTTTTGCTTTAGCTAAGGCTGTTGCACGGTCCTTTAATGCAGATCATCACCACACTTAAATATGTATATACTTAAATTTGGTCATCTTATGTTTGATTAGTACTGCTATTTATGTAGCTTCCTCGCATGTAAATTAAGGAAAAAGAATATATATAATATATATAGCTTAGTATGTTTAATTTTTTGCTATTTTATTACAGGTAAGATTCTCCGCGTTTCTTCTGTATTCCAGCCTGAAATAGATATAAATATAGTTACATATATATAGAGAGAGAGAGTCTAGGTGATACAGTGTTTGATTCTGCCAAAGCACAAAAAATAAGGATCATGTTCGTGTTATTGATATTGTTTTTATGGTTAAGAACTAGTGTTATATTTTTGGTTCTCTTTCTTGTCTCCGCTGCTGGTTTTTTGCCTCTCGTTGCAAACTTTGGACTGGCACTAAAGTGGTTGGTGATAGCTCTTGATTTGTATTGACATAAGTAATAGATTTGCTTAAGTTCATTGATTATAATTTTTATTATAAAGATCCAAAAGTTGGATTGTTGGATGATTCGTTTAATTCCAAAGTTTTAAATATAAATGTTTATTTTTTGTCAATTTAGTATTGTGCCTAATATCCTGCCCATATCAATCTTTACCATTAATATCACATTCGGTGAGTTGGATGACATGCTCGTCATCGACGGATAGGGTCAAAGATAAAGGGCTCATTTAATAAACATTCGAAGGAATATGCTAATTCCATTTTTTTAAAATAAAAAAAAGGTTTACCTTTAATTTTTGAATACCAATTAACATAAAATTTGAATTGTCATTATTATATATATATATATATGAAAGTTTCTTGTATGCAATACTGCATATACCATGTGATACGTATAGCTTTTTTATTTAAAAACTTATAAAAACTAGATATGTAATTTTTTTTATTTAAAATCTTATTACATAATATTATTCAAATATTAGATTAAAAAACAAGAATCATTGAAAAATATTACATTTAAATTACCTTAAGAGTATAATATATCGCAAGTCGTATTACATGTGGCATATGAGAGGGGGAATGTCAAGGTTAGTGATCAACTAGAAACCCCTTTTCAGAGGCCCTCCAGTAAATAAGGTATTCCCTACCTAATCGACAAACACTTTTTCATTTGTAAACACCGAGCGAGCCACTTTGTCTACAAAGCTTCGCTACTTCTCCTGGTTGCCTTCTTTTCTTTTGTGCTTGCTTATGGTAGGCCCTTACCGAGGGGTGGTATCCGCTCAAGAGGGCTTCCTTTTTCGACGCTTCCGATGCTTGGTGAGGAGTTATAGGGGCTAAGCATAAAGCGATTAACCAGCCTTCTTTGTCTTTAGAAGGGCTTTACTATGAATTATGTTTCCTTAGGAGCCTCTCTCTATAGATATGTTTAATCATACTAATTTTGAACAAAAAGTTTAACCATAATAGATAGGAAATCCATATTATAAATTAAAAACTCAAAAAAAGAAAAAAAAAAAACCATTTAAGAGCAATATTGAATGTTGATTAGAACCTTACGAGTAAATTAATAACACAACGAGTACTATTAGAAAATAAGAGGACCAAAGTAACCTTGCTATACTCAACCTGATTATAAATTATATTGCACCCGAAATGGTTTCAGATGTTATTGTTACACTAGAAATGTCGTTTGGAAGGGGGGAAATAGAAACGTTCAAATTCCCCTGTAGTATTTCCAAAAAAGAAAAAAAAGAGTAAAATAAAGACTAATTTATCTATTTAAAAAATAAAATAAAATAAAATAAAATAACAATGATAACGTTCAAGTGGACAAAGTCGTATTTACTTCTCTTCTTGTTTTAAAAAAAGAAAGAGGAATTCGGACGCTCCCAACTAGTAGGCATTTTCATTCATTTGGGCGTTTCTAATTGGAACGTTGCCTTTGTTAGCATACTTTCATCATGACTAACAATTACTAATAATTAAGTCTACTAATGATGGTCAATTTTCACAGAGAGAGAGAAATATGTTATGGTCATCCTGCTAAGTCAAAATAGTTTTGTCGAAAGGCATGATATCACGGTTTCGCAATGCTGAACAACATTGATATTTAAAGAATTCTTCGGTAGAGTAAAAAATAAAACTCAGGATGGGATGGATAACTTTCTAGATGAGGCCACGAAGGTTTTGGATTTATCGGATTTCAAGATAGCTCCCAATCATGCCTTCCAAGATAAAGATTCATTCTGTATTGTTCTGATCCGAAAAAAGAACCTTGGATCAACATAACCAGTATCTATTTATCGATTCAATAGCAGTGTGAAGGTGATCGTAGATCGAAGCTTAGACAATAATCTCTTAACAAGTTTCTCCGTCAAATTAACCCTCCCACGCCTAATCTTTACATTGGTGGATGGATACGGCCCAATCTTAGAATAGGAATGAATCTTTTAAGGGGAATTATAGTAAGTAGGTCATTTTTCATGTAATTTATAGCATTATCTAATTTTAATATAGGTAATATCCTCATTTTACCCTTGCATTATTTTTTTGGTTATTTACACTCTCCTCTCTCTCTCTCTCTCTCTCATTCCCTTAATTTTCTCTCTCCATTTCCTTAGATTCTCTCTCTCCCCTTCCGATCTCCTTCTCTCTCTTCATCTCTCTCTCTCTCTCTCTCTCTCTCTCTCCACCATAGTATTTCTCTGATGAGCTGACCTAGCACCGATAGTCTTCTCTAGCCACCAATAGCCATCGTCGTTGTAAATCTAATCTTAATTATCATTGGAGAAGTTAAATTCCGCGACGGCTGGTTTGTTGGCTTTTTTTTTTTTTTTTTTAGGTTTTGCTGTCATTTTGCTAATAATAAGCTTGCAATCTCTCATTGTTAAGGTCGCGATGGGATTGACAAGAGGTGGTTTGCAATCTTGGAGCTTAAGGACGACTTCTCTGATTGCGATCTCAAGGTTCAATGGGAGCTTGAAAGTTGCCGTTGCGATGAGCTCGCAGATTCTATATCTCAAGAACTTCTGATCATATGCCGACAATAATGACAAAGCCTCCAAGAATGACGAGGATGGAGACTTTTTCCCTCTTTTCTCTCTTCGGTTTACAACCTTACCGCCGAGCTCTGCCAAGTTTAATCTTCTTGCCAAGCTACATTCTCCGCTACCAACTCCTTTGCTTCCTAATTCCGATGAGATCTGGCCACATTCGGTGGACTGGTAAAGTCAAGGGCTGTCTCAAACACGATCTCTGATGGCGGAGGTGATGGTTACTATGGGGTAGTATTGATACTACCCCACAGTGAGGTGATGGCTTGTGGTTTGTGCATTTTGAAAAAATTAAGATTAAGGTTAGGGTTAGGGTTTAATTGGGATTAGAGTTAAAATTCGACTTTTAATTTGAGGAAATTTTAAGATTAATCAATGATTTATATTATAAATTAATAATTAAATCAACGATTTACTATAAAATCAAAAATTTATACAAATAAATCAATAATTTATACTCAATTACACTGGTAAATCAACGATTTACTATAAAATCAAAAATTAATACCGATAAATTATTAATTTATACTTAATTACATATATAAATTAATGATTTACGAAATCAAGAGTTTACTTAAATAAATTAATGATTTATTAATAATTTACGAAATTAAGAATTTTTTTAATTTATGTGATAAATAATTTTTTTCACCGAATAATAAATAATTTATCAAAATCGATAAATAAATAATTTATTAAATAAAAAAATAATTTAATAAATAAATTTATCAACGTTTATCTAAATCGATAAATAAATAATTTATTAAGTTAAAAAATATTTATTAAATAAATTTACTATAATTTACACATATTTTTAAAATTTTAAATTATGATAAATCAAGATCTATTAAAAATATGTTATTTACTAACTATTTAAATCTTTTATACCATATATTTTTGTTGAAGTTGAATTTTAATCTATTTACCTCCATCTCCCATCTTGTAATTGCAATCAAACCCAGTTTAAAACCGCTAAATCTTATAATTCATTCTAAAAATGGAAATATGACAACTTAATGAAAGTTGATTATAAAGAATTTTAATATTTACAATTTTACAATTGGGTTGTAAATAAATAAAAAAAGGCAGCCATCCGATTAGTGGACAGCTTGACAACCACCAGAGTCTAAATGTGCAGATCTCATTTGTTGAAATTGCCGCCAGTGCCGTTTCTGAAGACAAGGAATCCATATTTGGTCAATTAGCAACTTTTTTTTTTTTTTTCCTGCTAAATATGATGGGTCTTCTCTTTGGAATAAGTGGTCAACTGCCAACCAAATGAAAAACCACTTCCTTACTCAAGCAAAAAGTAGTTCCCAAACCAACTAAAGATATAGAAGTATAGTTTGAACAGTGGGGTCATTTCCTTCGTGTATAGTAAAGAAGATTTCTGATTGGTAGTATCGTATTGATCTTCACAAAGTTAATCACATATGACCATTTACATCCCTAAAGCTTATAGGATATACAGCTTACACAAGAAATTATATAAAATTAATTAGAAAAATACAACCAGAAAAGGAAAAATAATTATTATAGATGATCAAGAAACTAAAAGTATCTTACTAGTGTGTTAGCGTTATCCATTAAAGCTCCAAGTAACTCCTTCATTTCTGCTTCAGAAACAGTAAATTATAATCAACAGGGAAAGAAAATTTATAATAACGTAAAGCTTCAAATCTGCAACAGGACGAGCAAGAGCGAGACGTTTCGGCCTTACCGGAAATGGCGGGACTCTTATATCTGTACTTGACCACGGTAGCATCAAACGCGGTTTAACATTAGCAGAACAACCATCTTTTATTATCCATGTTATCATCAATATCAGCTGCGACAGTGTTATCTGATCTTCATAATATGTTTTTTCATACACAGGAGAGAATAATTTAATGAGTAGAAGAACAGCTACAGTCACTTGAAAGAATATGATTTATGTACCTTTTTTTTTTTTTTTGGGTTCATTGGATGTTCTCATTCTTGAAGGGATTTCGTATCAAGTGCTGATATTCCTTCTTGGGAGTCCCCAACTTCATCTTCTCGTTTTCGGCCTCCTTCTGCGCTTTTTTCTTTTCGAACTCAAGCTGCTTGCAGTTTTCCTCGTGTGCTCGGACAAACATCCTCACAAAGTTGAGCAGCGTTGATACAACTGCAAGATGACAATATTATTAGGAAAAAACCACACATGAAACTGACTCAATACACTTCGAGAAACCTAACTTGACCCAAAAGTTTAATCCATTAGGTCTTAGATCATTCTATGTATATGAACCATTTCATATCTCCATCCACTTTTCATGTAAGACAACACACACATACACTTTTTTCAACAAATATTATACATCCATGCAGGAAAAAATATATACGAGAACAACACCAAAAATGGTAAAATGCTTTCATAGATAGCAGAATCAGTTGTTCCCACTTTGATTAACTCCGAATTTTGTAGTGTATTTAGTAGAGTTCAATAAATAATACCAAAAGTTCTCTGTTAAATATACCTTGCTCGAATGGGCAGCGAGACGGATCTTCCCCAAAATAAAGAGCCAGTGCATCTGCATTTCTTCCCTAAAACAATAAATTTATTTATTATTTCCGGTAATGTTTGAAATTTGCATGATAAAGTACACCAATATGGCAATCTTCCATACATACCACGTTCGAATAAAGTGAAGCCAGAGACCTCACTTCAGCTTCAGCATGAGAAAGAAACCCCTTTAATGTCTGAAGGTTTTACCATAGAATCCAAGTAAGAAACCGAAAATAAAACCGGGAAGAATGTGTCAGTTTCTAATGTACGTTGCATATTGTGCCACGTGCATGCTCATACATGTTAGCCGCTGATGTGCATAGAGTACCTTGCGAAAATTTTCCGAGATGGAACCGTCATTTTCTGAAGCAGTCAGCTCCTGAACAACCTTCTCTAGTCCTTTACTAATGGCTTGCATTTCTTCAGCCATATATTTTAGTTGTATCTGCATCACAATTACAACCATTTTACAGAGATATAAAAATGTGTAGGCAGTTAATTTATCACAGAAAAAAAAGGTAAAAGAAAATATTAAGAGACCTTTGTTGAAGCCTCCAAACTCATAAGGTCTTTTGGAAAATCAAGGAGATCCGGCAGCTTTTCAGCCAGAACCTACAGCTTGTAAGAGGAAAATAATCACTAGAAGTATAGATAAATTATGGGTAACAGGATTAAATGCTAAAATCTCTTTATTTAGACTAATATATATTTATAAATATTTATACATATGTTTATATATTCTGCTAAAGGATTAAACATAAAAGCAGCAAGGATAAGAAAAAGAAAAATTAAATTCTCTATAGAAGGTGTTAGAATAATTTAGACACGACATTAATCCCAATATAAGGTCAAAAGAGGAACTCTACCTTACAAAGATAATGCATGAGAGTCATCTTGTTGTTCCGAGCTCGTGTGTCAGTGAGCTTCAGTAGACTATCCAGTCGAAACCCAATAGCAGAACCTAAGAGCACAATTTGATAAGTCAACAGTGAAAAAGGAGGGGGAAGGTAGTACAAGAAAACAAAGCTTGAAATGCTTTGTGGAAGTAATTAGTTTGCAAGACCAAGTTCATACTTCAACTCCACTAACGAGCTTGAAATGCTTGACGTTGTGCAAATATAACGGAAACCGATTACCTCTTGCAGTTCCGTGGTTCAGGGCATTCCCAAGAGAAAGTATGGTCTGCATGATCCTTTTCAACTTAACAGAGCTTCTGATCTGATAAGAAAATCAAGGAAAATGGTATGACATATGAATTTGTTCAAAAATGCAACACGGAAACAGAGGGGAAAAAGAAAAATGATGCTTGCCTCTTCGGATACAGAATTAACAAGATGCAAATTGTTTCTAAGGTCAGAAACCTGAAAAAGAAGACACATCGACCAAACACATAATGACAAAAATTATGACAGTTGAAAGTCCCGGCAAAGAAATAGATTAAGTAGCTTATCTCTGACCTGGGAATGAAATTGTATCTTGAATGAGAAAACTCTTAGCTTGGACTCTACTCGGGGCACTTTCATCATTTCTAGAAAAAACTGTCATAGATTTCCATAAGGAAACTAATTTAAACGAAAGGTACAGAGAAGCAGTGGTACAGAAAATAAATGAATTTAGTGTGGGAAAAAGGATAAATCCGCTCACCCGTTCACACTTTCCCAAGTTTTCCTTATCTCCGCTATAACCCTGATGATAAAAACAATAATTAAAAATTACAATGAATCGCGTAAAAATACCAATTTCATTAGGAAGATCTGGTGGGCATAAAATAATCTGGAGATAACAACTGAAGAACAAAGTGGTACCTTAAGCAAGTCCATCTCTTCTTTTGTTGGACAGAACTTTATGAGATTCTCTACCTGATCGACATCTAATGCTGACTCATCCAAGGTAAGTACGGAACTCTAAGAGAGAGAAAGCATGGTAGGATAAGCAATCACAAAAACTGCTAACATGGCTGAATCAATTCAACTTGAACAGATAAGATGCACCTTGCACGAAATGCATTAGATTTAGCTTACCATCAAATCAGGCAGAGGGACTTTGACTTTTGTAAGCATGATTTCACAATTATATGCCCTCCTTAGCTCAATCTGGAAAGGAATTAAATATAAATAAATGACAGACGATCATCTGATGCCAACAGAATCAGTAGCAAGTTTTTTCAATATTTTGAATAATGAAAAGAAAACAAACGCTAAAGCGATTAGCAGATAAAGCAAGGATCAAAATACCAGCTGAACTTTTTCAGCTTTTGCTCCTGATGCCCGGCGATTTGACTTTCCACCTGGGCTTCCAGGATCCGAACTTGGCACAGCCGCAGAAAAAAGACTCTCAAGTTCTGACATATCAAACTCTGGAGGCCTGACATGACATAGACAAAGCATAGTTAGAACAACAAAAAATGCCATCAAATTATATGAATGGAAAATATTTCTTCCAAAAACAAGCCTTACTTGGAAGCTTCATCATTTTTTTGTGCCTCAGCCCATAGGCTTCCTTGCACAGCCCTCGTGAGTTTTAACCAATGATATGGCTTCAGATTAGATTTTCTAGATTGAAATTGATTTCTAGGAGTTGTGCGTGATAGCCCTCGTCCTTTACCACTTAACAAGATACCAGAAGGTGGTGCAGGAATTGAAGGCACATTGCCATTACTAACTGCAGAGCTGGATTGTTGAGAGGTGGTACTAGCTTTTGGCAGTCCATTGATGAGAGGAGCTGGAGGAGGTGGTACAGGTGGAGCATTTGTAGGCTTTTTACCCAAAGAACCACTTGATGGACAAGTTAGAGGAGGGGGAGGTGGTGGTGCCAAAGATGTTGTGGTGGACGTTTTAGGAGGCGGAGGCGGAGGCGGGGGAGGAGGGCCAGATGTGATTGATGAGCTCTTCGTAGGCTGCAAGGTAGAATTGGGACAAGAGGCAGAAGATGGGCGTGGAGGAGGGGGAGGGGTTGGAGGAGTTAAATAAGAAGTCTTGGTAGTATCTGATGAAGGTGTTCTTAAAGGAAGAGGTGGCGGAGGTGGAGGGAGAGCTGAAAATAACTTATTGCCAACAGACACTGGAGATGTTCCTTGAGAAGAAGGCATCAGAGGAAGGGGGGGAGGAGGAGTGGAAGTGGGGTTCTCAACAAAAGAAGGGGATTCTTTAGAAGATGAGAATGGAGATGAAAGCGGGGGTGGTGGTGGAGGTGGGATTGAAGTTTTATTCTTCAAGAGGGAAAGAGGTGCAAGGGGAGGAGCTGGGGAAAGTGTAAACGAGGTCTTGATGCGAGGTAGAGGTGACGGACGATGAATTGATTCCAACTCGCATGTGTTATTTGGCTCTACAAGACTCAGTAGAGTAGAACTAGGTGCTAAAGTCACTGGCTCTGTTGGTTCTTCTTCCCTAGTAGATGCTGCATGATCATGTAATAGAGCTGTTATGCCAAGAGCAGAGGGCGCACTATGAAATCTCGATATGGGAGACCCTTGCAAGGAATTAGAATATGAAACTGGAGCAGTTAAAGGAGTTTTAGGTACTCTTGGAGAGATGATCTTAGATTGGGCAGGGCGCTGGAGAGCAATCTGTAATTCTTGGGGTTCTGTCTTTTTTTGAGTTACCATTTTCTTGTCCTGCATTACCTTGGTTTCATTCTTCTTCCCAACTGAAATTTTATTTTGTAGCTCCTGGCTTTGCATCTTCTTACTGATGTTACTTTCTGATGCCTTGGATTCTACTTTAAATTGTTCAGGAGTTGACTCCAAAAACAAGTTTCCTTTTTCGGCATTTTGAGCAAATGGGCTGTCTGATTTTGCTTGAACTACCTTTGGATCTAGCCAATCCACATCACTAAACATCTCTTGAACTTTAACAAATGCTTCCATAGGAAGGCCATCTTTCTCCTCAATGCCAGGCAAGTCAATTGAAATTGGAGAAGTACGAGCATCCATCTCCGAAAAAAGAACCTTCATCCAAATGCAGAAAACATGAATACTAGTTTTATCTAAATATTGAATTTGTTATTGTTCTTAAAGATTAATAATAATGACACAGCAAAATCAGATGAAAACCTCTGCTCTGAAATCCTTTGGGAATTGGTCTTTTGCATTCCATAAGATGTCAATTTCATCACGGTTGAGAATCAAAATGTTTGATCTTATGAAGGCAGCATTGAACATGACCCGAAACATCATCTCTTCACGTTCTAAATCACTATCCAAAGTGATACACTCAAGAACAACATCACCTTGTGTATGGCAATGAATATCAATTTTGACTAGTTCACAATCTTCCTGCAAAAATATATAACAAAGAATAAATAAAACAAAATAAACATCCCTAGAAGGATTTTTTCCATAAGACAAGTAAAAAAGGATTTAAATACCTGCTTGTAGTGCCTAACGAGTTTGCTCCTCTTCGGAGTTGAGAATAAAACTTTGGGAGTCCGATCAGCAGCCATAAAAGGATCTTGTCCGTAAATCCTAAATACAGGTCGACAACCTCCCTCTCCATCCAAATTAGGAATTAATCTCATAATTATACAGTCCAATGTAAGTGCCCTATCTAGGGGAGGCCACTCTGATCCAACATTTCTTCGTGAGACATACTGAAGATACCTCAACTGCGAAGGCACCGGGTTCAATGGTGACATCAACTGCAAAAGTTCTCGAGGCGCTTGCTTATAGATCATGTCCAACGTCTTTTGCTCCCCGGTAAACTGCTTCCTATAAACCAAAAGGGCAGCTAGCATAAAGGCCAATACTGGCCACCCACCTCGCTCGCAATGCATCAACAGCATGTTTTGTTGGCCAAGTGAAAGCCAACTTTCGCTAGATCTCAAGAAGTGATGGACCATCTCCATTGTGAGCAAGGGGCAACCTTCATAATGTCGAGGATAGTCCATTACCGTCATGTTGTACTGAGTCAAAATACTACAAATTTGGCTTTGCTTTTCTCCCTCTCGGAAGTTGAAAACCATGAATGAAGCATCAGGAGAGTGATCCCGAAGTTGACTCACTATCCCTCCTATATAGACTTTATATTCATCTTCTTCCCAAACATCCGTGGTAAAGCAACAATCAAAGACTGAATGTACCAAAAAGAGAAGTTTAAACCACATGATTAAGCCGTCTTATAACTTTTTAATACATGAAGCTTTAATCATAAAGATTAAAACATACGCTTAAGACACCAACTAATTCAGGTAAGTCGTCCGGAACTTTTGGAGTGTTTTTTTCTTTTCCAGAGGTCATTTGTTTCCACAACTTAATTTCAAGTCCATATCTTGTTTTCTCTCTTTTCCATTTTCAGAAAACTCAAACTTTAAAAAGTTCAAAACTTTCTTATTTCAAATTAAAATGAATTTATGTTTATGTCTAAATGCTCGTAAGGAACCATATATCATGGAATTTTTTTTTTTTTAACACATTTAAGTTGTTTCACTATTTACATATCACATTTCAATTTCAATTTACATTTTAACCAAACACAAATTTGCAAACATTCACTCATTTCCAATAAAAAACCGAAACTCCAACTTCAATTGGTGTTCCAAACGGCGAACAACTCCTAACACTCAAATGCTAAATGCGCACAAACTTAAATAATTAAAGTAAAATCTTGAATAACAACGAAATGTAACAAAACACTAAACAATTCCAAAGATGGAAATCAAGAGCTCGAGATAAAATTAGATTAAAAAAGAAACCCATTATTCTTCTACCCACCCTTAGACTAACAAAATTTGAATAGAATTCACACCAATAAAAGGCGTACCGTAAACTCTTTCAGAGATCTCCAGAAGCCCATCAGGCGGTTTCCGGTAAAAGAACTTCCTGAACAACGCCATTGCCTTTTCGAGATCCGACAAAAACCAACCACCATCAACTATAAATCCCCAAGCTCAAACCCATCAGAAGACGAGAAATTCCCAGATTAAATAAACGGGGAAAAACGGGCCCTCAAATGATGGTACGAGACCAGTGTGCAATTTCAGGAACCAGAGGCATAGATTTTGCTGGGTCTTAAAGGAACCTCCTTCATTCCTTCTTTTGGTAAATTTATAATCTTTTTTTTTTTTTCTGGGTATTGTTTGTTTGTTGTTGCCTTCACATTCACACTCTGGTGCGTATCAGCGCGAAAACTTAGCTTCCAATCAAGAGGACGTTGAGCTCTAGCTAGTAGGGGGTCTAGAGAGAGAGAGAGGGAGAGGGAGAGAGTATGTCCGTGCGTTGGGTTCTAGAGAGAGAAAGTGATGGGAATATTACTTCGAACGTTGGATTAGATAGAAGTAAAATCAGAGACATGGCTGTGAGGGATGAACATGGGAGAATCCGAGGATCTTAGGTTTTGTTTTGTCCCTGTCCGCGTCTGTGTCTGTGTCTCTGTTTCTCTCTCCTGTTCCTGTTTCTCTCTCTTATGTTGTGTGTGTGCTGGTCTTAGGGGAGAGAGAGAGAGAGAGAGATATAGAGATATTAGATTTGGATGATGATGACGACGACGAGAGCGATGTTTTCTTTGATTTGATACTTTTCTTACCCTTTTTTTTTCTTACTTATAATTTATTTTTTTTTAATTGACTATTTTAACTTTTTTTTTTTTTCTCCGTTTGACACGTTTGAATTTAAAAAAGAAGAATTTTTCGCTTTAAAAAAAATAACCTTCCTAAATATATATATTTAAACATTTAATATTTTTTATTTTTAAAAAATAAAAAAAACTCTCTAAAAATAAAATATGTTCACCCATCCAAATAACTTTTCACTTTTAAAAAAAATTCTAAATAATTTTTTATTTTTCATATCTAAAAATTTTTCATTTTTTAAAAATAAATACCCCATCCAAACGGACTTTTTGTCTTTACTCTTTGCTACTGCAATATTTTATTACAGCTGTACTAGCTCATGCTTTGTCACGTGTATGAGATTTTTGGTTCTTGGCTTTTTTTTTTTTTTTTGCACCGTCTATGTTCGTTAATAACATGTTCGTTAGAATCACTAATGTTAAATTCAAAAAATAAAATAAAATAAAATAAAAGATTCACTTTTGTTAACTTTCAATTAAAATATTCACAGATGTTAGAAATATCAACGAGGTCACTGTATTATTTTAGTAGGAATATCTTCAAAACATAAAATTTTTGACAGTTTATATGAAGATGATTAATTTTTGTAGGATTAAATAAGAAAAATATAAAATTATTAAAGTTAAAATTTAAAAAAATAATAATAAAATTAAAGTCCCCACTCCTTCCTGGTCGTGAGCTTCACTCCTGTAGAGCTACTCAATGAATTTTCTTTTTCTAAGGGCCCATTTGGAGCAAATGGCTGCAGACTTTTTTTTTTTGGTTGAAAAAAATTATTTTAAAAAATATGTTTGGAGAAATAAACTGTTTTGGTGAATTAAAAAATTTTAAAAATTTTATAAAAAATATCAATATAAATATTATTTTATTCATTTCAAAATTCTATGTAATTTAAAAAATATCATCTCATTTGGATTTGTATTTGTAAAATTATAGACTTTTAGAAGTTTATTATGATGTTTTGAAGATGTAAATATTAAAAAGTGACAATGTGTTAAAAAAATGTATTTTGGAGACTCCCAAACAAGCCCCTTTCTTTTTATTTTTCCAAGAGATTTTTATTTTTTTAAATAGTTTTTTTATTTTTTCCAGTGTTTATAACTTTGGAAAGGATCTAATACATAAATGAGAAAGAGCTATATGTTTATCATATTTAAAAAAAATTAATTTAACAATTAAAAAAATATTTCGTGCTCTTGAAACTTTCTGATATTTATTTCTTCAATGGGAAAGGAATTTGATTTTTGTAGTTTTTTCTTTTGCCCCCCCCTCTCTTTTTTGCAATGTGGTTTTTTCGTTTGTACGATTGATTTTTGATGTGGAGAGTAAGCAAAAAGATTAACTTTTGATGTAGAGAAATGTGGAAGTTTCTGGAACACTAGTTCACGGGTAGAAATAAATAATGCCCCGTTTAGAAAAGAAAATAATAATGCACCAGATTGTGTACTTTTAATTCACCGGCATTAAAAGGAAAGAGAAAAATGACTCAACGAATTCAAGTGGCTAATATGAATTAAAATCAAAACGAGGCAAGAAAAATTAAAAAATATATATATCAAAAGTGAAGTCAAAAACTAACGTTTAGAAGCCGTTTTTAATATTCATAATTCTGGGGGTCCAGGATCTTGTTAGTATATTCTCCACAAGATCATAGTGAGAAATATAAAATTAGCCAAATAAACAAGGCACGGGCTTTATCAAATTTTTAATATGGTAGACCAATTAATCAGAAAGAAAAATGCAAAAAATAGTCACCGCTTAAAAAATATTGCCACATAACGTTTCAAGGGAATTAAATTATAACAAAATCAATAACATATTTTAAATGAGGTAAAATCCGTGATTTTATATTTCATTAATTTCACCTTATGTTTCATAATTTTAATTATTATATTTATTATATTTGATATTATGATATCTTTTCTAATTTGATATTAATTATTTATTTAATTTTATAAAAATAAATAAAATTATTTATTTATTTACATTTTACAAATATTGTTGTAAAATTATAGTCAATTCCTTAAATTGGTTTCAGCAAATATATATTTATGCTTATTTATATTTATATATTTAATTAATTGTGATTGAGCTTCAACCTTGCACACAACACGGCGCAAACATGACATTTGGTATGAAAGATCTACAGAATATAAAAATAGAAAGAAAAAAAAACACTATTTAGTTGGTCCACCAAATCTTTGTACTTATCGTTTGAGTTTTGATGAATTACATAAGAAAATTGAAAATAAATATAAATAAACCCACTAAGCATGGCTTTTCGTTGCAAAAAAGGTGCTTTTTGTTTTTTACGATTGCCCGCTGTCATTTTGTAAATAAACATGCAGAATAATATCTAGATTCTAATTGAAATGATGTGATTATACTATTAATTGCGGTGGAATGAAAATAAAAGAAAATTTATTTAGGAAATATATGATAAGTGTAAAGTATTTGTATTATATTTAAATATAATATATATTATTTAAATATAATATAAATTATATTTAAATAAAAAATATTTATATTATATTTAAATATGATGTGTATTTAGTTAAAAAATATTTAAATTATATTTAAATAATGAATATGTGATGTGATACGTAAAAGTAGAGAGAAAAAAGAGAGAGAAAGAGAATAAGTAATGTAATTAATAAAAATAATAAATAATAATTATATTTGATTTAAAATGTGATATCATTAGTGTTTAAATGTAATATTTTTACATTTGAATGAAAATCACATTATATTTAAATATAATGTGATAAACAAGTGAGGTTTAGAGTTTTTGTTTAATTAAAGTCACAGTACACATAAGAGTATGTTCTTTAACAAGAAAGAACATATTACTAGTACGACTAATATACGAAGATACTCCTACTCCTCTTTTTTTCTTATCTAAAAAACTTGAAATAATGTGATTATAAAAACTGCAATTCGGCACTCTCATTATCATTAACATGGAAAAGACTTGTTTAATTTATGCCCACATATTAGTAATAAAGTGACAATGATACAAATAAATGCAAGCACTCATTTACTTTTCTCTTTCTCAGTGTTTATTTTTTATTTTCAATCATATAAAATTACACTATTTAGCATGTATTTAGTTAGTTCATTTAATGGCACATTTAGTATCATAATTATATTCGTATTGCGTTTAAATATAATACAATTTTTATCTAAATATAAAAGTTTTACATTCAGATACAATATTTTTCAACAGTACTACGAAAACAATTACTATTCCTTTATTTTTTTTAATTATTTATTAGGTTTTTATTTTTTTTATTCACACCATACTCTTTCTCTCTCTAACTTTTTTTATCTACTTTTACCCATCACATCAACTTTTTAATTTTAAAATATAATTCAAATACATTTCATCTAAACATACATTACATTCAAATACAAATCAAATACTTTTCATCCGGATACAAAATACATTCCTAAAATTATATTCAAACTAAATACGAACACAATACGTTTACCGAACGCCCCATAAGTTATAGAATTTGAGATATTTTTATTAGAATTGAGTTGAGTTTTAAAATTATGTATTCTGATTGAATTAAAGAGTATAAAAAATTAAAACATGTTCTAAAAAAAATCTCGGAACTTTATGCAATTTTTTTAATTTGAAATAACAAATTTATAGAAAATTTGAGTTTTTAACTTATAGTTGGAGTTGTAAATAGTGAAAATGAATAAATTTTTTAAAAAAAGATATAAAATATATGGAGTTGGATAACTTGAGTTATCCAACCAAATGCACGCTTAATCCACCTATATTGATTAGGGGAGAACAATGAAAAAACTAATCAATCATATACAACAAATTGATATTATTATAAGCATAATCTAACCTATAAATTTACATATGACTTCACTGTAAAATATAACGATCAATATAAAAATTAACTTATAAAGTAATGTTTATAATTCCTCATTTGACAAATTGCCTTGAATTAAAACTTTTAAATTTAAATTGAGAACACAATATAAATGTATGTCATAGGAGAAATAAAAGTGAGATGGTGCCTATTTAAAAAATAAAATTAAAAAATGCGTGTTTGAATTTGATATCAATTGAATTGGATTTTTTAATTATTCAAAATGGTGTATCAAACACAATTAATGTTTGGTAGGAGTGATATAGAGAATGAAAAATGGAGAAAATTGGAGAAATGGAGAATACGAAGGATTAGAAGAATTTATGAATACTTTATGTTGATTGATAAAAAGAGAGAGAATGGAAAGGATGACACTCAAGATTTGTTTGAAGAGTGGATTTTATTCTACCTCCATGGATTATAATAGTATTTTTTGTCTTTTTTTTCTAACTTTTACTGTTAATATTTTTCAAATCTTACTATTTCAATCTCTAATATAAAGATTTTAGTCATTCCCCTAAAGGAGTCTTTATTTATCTAATTACTATATTGTCATTTTAAAAAATTTAATCACGTTTTTTTTAAGTAGAATAGGCTTTTAAACTACAAATAAGAGTTTAAGCTGGCATCCTTCTGTTGGTAAAAAGGATGCATATTGGTGGGCGTAAGGAGGCTCCATCTTTCTCCACCTCTCCTCTTGGTCCACTAATATGTATCACTAGCATGTATCCTTTCACTTATGGATAGCACCTCTCCATGAGATTCTCTATCTCTCCGCCTCTCCACTCTCACCTCATCTCTTCCCTCCAACAAAATAAAGGGGGCATCTATCCTTTCACCCTCTTCATCCCTTCCTCCAACCAAACATAACTATGCAAGTAAACTGTACTCTTTTTCAAGGAAAAAAAAAGTCAAATGTACTAAACATAGGCACGTTTGATTGATTTTGTGGCAACTTATAATTAGGTGTTTCAAATCCAGTTAGGAAAAATATTTGAAAACATCATCAATCTAACAAAAAGTGAATTTTACTTGTGTTGTATATAATAGAACTCACTTTTTAATTGAGATTAACAAATGGTATGTCCTTTTAACATTATTATGATATCTACTCAAATCAAATACAAGCAATTTGGTGGAAGCAAGATTTTTTACTTGAAAAGTTAGGACAATAGGAATTTGAAAACCATGCTCATGATTCCAGTGGCTGTGGTTGTGTGCTTTAAAAGAGGATGTTCACTTAAGATTTTTCCCTCTTTTTAAATAACAAACGTTTAGAATAATAATATAGAAGATGATTCGAATAATAGTATATATTTATTTAGCTTTTGCTACAACGAAAATTAAAAAGTTAAAGATTTTTTTTTTCTTCGTCTTAAAATCTCTCTCTTATTTTAATCATAATTCATAATTATTACATTAATAGTTCAGTATGGACGTTATTACGATGGCGTTTGATATTGGTTTTGAAATATTTTCTGTTTTCAAAAAAACTGAAAATGAGAATGTTTTGAAAATTGTGTTGAGATCATTTCTGAAATTGTGTTTGGTTATATTTTCTGAATGTAAATTCTGAAAAACATAAAAATGAAATTTGGTTTGGTTATATATTTTGAAAACTCATTTTATAAGTGAGTATCTTATAAAAATATATTTATTTTTAATTTTAAAAAGATAATAAAAAATAAATTATTAATCACAATTAAAAAAAATTTTGGTGGTAGGTTTTACAATGAGTGATAGGGGTGGAAGAGATTGGTGATATGAATTCTAAGTGGTGGTGATGGCTAGATTTAGGTCATGAGTTGATGGTTATGACTCGATAGTCATCATCGCAGAGGGACCGTCATCATCGTTATTTGCCCATAATCATCAGCCTTCGTCGGAGATGGATGCCATCGTTAGACATGATCATCACTAACACTGAACAAACAGAAAGAGAAAAAGAGAGAGAGGAGATGAAGGGAGAAAACAAAAACAAAAAGTGAAAACAACTTTTTTTTGTTTTCAAAAAACGTAAAAAAACAACACAGTTAAAAACAATATTTTCGAAATGATTTTGAAAACGTTGAATAAACAAATACTACTTTAAAAACGTTTTCATTTTTTGTGTTTTTAAAAATGAAAAATTATTCTCGAAAATAAAAACAAAACGTCCCTACCTTTTTTATAGTTACTATCGATATTGTCTAAAGAGTAAAATACAATAACTATTGATTCAGTAACTATGGCCGGCAATAGTTATAAAGTTCAGCGTCTTTTATTCTTTTATTTTGCCTGTAAAGCTGTATACTTTATTCGACAGTAAAGCTGATCCATTCCTCATTACAAACGAACATTTCATGTGCATTTGCATTGAAACGAAAGGTTATTGAACCTTGTTTTTTCACCTGCATTTTAAATGATTAAATAAAAGGACAGTTTGACACTTGAACAACCTGCTCTTTAAGTACAAATTGCCTGTCATTATAAGATTGAACGACATGTCGTTTCAGTAGAACTCTAAACGACAATGTTCGAGTCAAATGTCACTTTGTTTGACCACAGACAAAACTCATTAAATTAACAAAATGACATGTCGTTTCTTAAACTTGCATTAAAATAGGGATTGATAATAAGTTGAACGGCATATCTTTTTGTGCAAGTTGAAGAATCTAAATGTCATTTTGATTCGACATATCTTGTATGTGCAAGTTCAAGAATTTACATGTCATTTTGTTCAATAATGTCAATTTTTTTGTGGTTAACGAAAATTGACAATTGATTAGATAAGTTGAACGACATGTCGTTTGTACAGAAAACGCATTGACACTAACTTCCACTATTTTTTTTTTTCACTAAGACTAATAGTTAATGAGTTCTGATGATGCCATTTTTCTTGGAAAAAAAAAAAAACTGGGATACCATTGATTCATTTATTTAACAAAATATTTAAACAACTTGCTTCCCTGAAACGACAAGTTTTCTAATCCTTTTTTTTTTTAACGACAAGTTTTTTCTTTATTCGATGTCGTTTATTCTCAACCTAGAATGACATTATCATTTTTGGTTTTTTTTTTTTTATGTAGTCAGAGTATATTTGATTTTATGGAAATATTAAAGCTGACTCTTAAATAACGTCAAAAAAAAAAAAACTGACTCTTTAATTCACCGTTGACGTGCAAAAAAATAAAAAATAAAAAACTTCTTGTATTTCTTTGTTTGAGAGAGACAAAAAAAAAAAAAACTTCGTATATTGTATCAAAATAGAATAGAAATCTTACTGGAAAAAGATGTGCATTTTTTAAGCACATGTCATTTGATTATTACGGACAATAATTGGGATGATAATTTTTCCCGTTAATTCATTAATATGTGGAGATCTCTTTTAGATAAGATTGGGAAAAAATGATTTAAACGATTTAAAATTTTAACCCATCACGGATTATGAGATAGAGACATGTTTAGTGATCCTGACTTTATTCACTATTTATCTATCCATCACGGATTAGTTTTATATAATTTTTATATTAAGTATTTATACATGGTGTTTTATAATATATTTGATTTTAAGCATTGAAATTTAACATATTTAGTATATGAAAAATTTAATATTATAGTTTTGATTTATTTTATCTTAAAAGACCCATTTATAAGAATTATTATTATTATTTTTAGTTTAAATTTTTAAATATTTATTTTGTATTACGAAAATAGATAAATGAGTAAACAAGGTACCCCAAACCCCTCCTCACTAATTTACAGAATAGGTATAAGAAGTATTTTTATTCGCAAGACCAGTAGACAAAAAGGCCACTCCAATTTGAACTCACCCTGTTGTTATCCCTATCGTCTAGCCAATAGGATTAGACAAGATAGAAGAATGCTTTCTCAATCCCTTTTTCAAATGAAAATCTGAAAAAGTTACAAAACACGAGTTTGAATTCATCTTAAGCACATTCCAATCGCAAAACAAATTAAATCCTAACATTATACATTATAATTAGAATTAAACTAACAATTATGGACGAAACTTGGATGCTTTTTTTGACAATAAAACTGGCCGATTCTTTGTTACAAAGGACATGCCATTTAAGTTTGAAGAATTTTATTTTATTTTATAAAATGGGAAATATCATTTCACAAAGAAACAAAATACACAAGATACAAATGACCCCAAATACAAAAGAATTCAACTTCGAAAAAATTGAATCCCCCAATAAAAACTAAAATAGCACATGGGTGAATACAAAAACTAAGACTCGAATAGGAAAAGACCCACTTGACACATAAACTTTAAGCTTGACGAGTGCTTGTTAAACAACACCAAAATAATTGATAGACTAACTTAGTCAACCATGATTAATCCCATGTAACAGGGGCACTTACACCATAGCATAGAGAGAATTCTAACCGAAAATCATACATTACACAGATTACAAATAGGTGGAAGACATAAGCGAATGACATCGCCTCTTTTATTACCGAAGCAAAAATACACTCTAAAGGTGTGAAAACATCGATACTCTTATTACAACAAAATAAAAGAAAGATCCACTAGTGTTAAACCATTGGCCATATGTTGAGTGGAGCTATCCTAAAAGGACAACCTATCTCCAAGATAGGTTCCGCTCCACACACAAATCCCATTATAAGAAAGCCAATGTTGAGATGAGTACGGGACTAAACTTTAGAGTTGGAAGCCTAGCAATATGTCCGAAGATGATGACGATGCTCTAGCCAAAACTGAAACTTTTTTGTGCTTAGAGAAATAGATGGAATATATTTTTTTCCTTTTTATAGTTCAAAGAATTTTATTTGCCATTGCTATTGGATCAAAAACAAAAGATAGTAATATTCATTATCATTTTTCATCTACATATTAAAATGAAAAAAGAAAGGCATATAGTTTAATTTTACATGACACATCGTTTAGATACAATAGACACGTTGTTTCATAAATTCATTCGAACTCTAAACAACAATAAGGGTTCATTTGGTGAACGCATTGCATTTGCATTGCGTTTGAATGTAATGTATTGAATGTAATTTGTATTTGGAGGAAAAGCATTAGCATTGCATTTGAATGCAATGTGTGTTTGGGGGAAAAGTATTTGAATTGTATTTTAATAATAAATATGTGATGTGATGGGTAAAAGTAGAGAGGAAAAAAAGAGAGAAAGAGAATATATGATGTAATTAATAAAAGTAATAGAAAAAGTGAAATAATAAATAGTGATTGTGTTAGATTTAAAATGTGATGTGATTGATATTTAAATGAAATGTTTTTGTATTTGGGGAAAAATTGCATTGCATTTAAATGCAATGCCAAAAAAATTTGTGTCCCAAACGTCCACTAAGTTTAATGGTTAATTTGTTTACCACGCTACATTCGCAATGCGTTCAAAGGTAATATAATTTTCACATAAACGTAGAAATATTGTTTTTAAATGTCAATTATATTACATTTTATATCCAATAGAATCACTATTTATCATTTTACCTTTTATATTATTTTTATCAATCACATCACATATTTTATTTTTCTCATTTTTTCTCCCTACTTTTACTCATTACATCACATATTTATTATT
Source organism: Antiaris toxicaria (assembly GCA_035233585.1). Taxonomy (NCBI): domain Eukaryota; kingdom Viridiplantae; phylum Streptophyta; class Magnoliopsida; order Rosales; family Moraceae; genus Antiaris; species Antiaris toxicaria. The sequence goes on along the minus strand of CP141160.1, from coordinate 23,467,451 downwards.
TAAATATAATTGAAATATTTTTTATTCAAATATATAAATGTAATGTAAATACTTTTGATCTAAATATAAATTACATTTAATGTATTATATTCAACGTAATTCGCTTATCAAACATCCTTAAGTCGATTTCCTGATCACAAACAAATGTTACTTATTTAGGATTCGTTTGATTTATAAATTGAGTCTAAAATAAAATAAAATTTTTAGATTTAAATTAATTAATTTATTTAAAATTTTTATTAACTTAAAAAAAATTAATTTAAAAATTTGAGTTTAAACGAATTAAAAAAGCCTGGACAAAAAGACGGTTTGTCTTCGTTAAACCCGTACACAGACGACATGAGGCTGCAGGACATGTTGGCTTTCTACAGCTCACATCGAGAATCTCTTATTTAATGTCGTTTTTCTTGACCATAAGAGAAACCAAATATCGTTTCTTTTACAACAAAGTAAATGTCTTTTTTCTTTTCGGTGTTTTTAAACTTCAATGACAAGTTGCTTTAGTAAATTTATGAAATATGTTTTATAATAACAATAACATCTTTTTTTTTTTTTTGGGTCTATTAAAAGATAATGTTATTCAAGTATGGTAGGGTGAAATGAAAAAGAAAAAAAAAAGAGTATAGTAGGGTGAAAGCAGACTCTTCAATGCATCAATATTGTACTTTTTAAAAAAAAGTGTACATGTCCTAAAACCTTTTTTTTTTTATGGCTGTGGGACAAATATAAAAATAAAAATCTTATCTGAAATCAAAAGGTGTACCGTCTGCATTTTTTCATTTCTATTCTTTAATTATATGAGTACTCGTTTAAATAAAAAATTTTAAAAATTCCACCAAACAACGGTCAATAATTGGGATACATGATCAATATAAACTGAATTATAATAGTTGCACATTGATTCTCTCTCTCTCTTTTTTAATGTACACATATTTATAAATAAATATATATCCGCATATAAAAGAATTTTCTAAAAATAAAAAATAAAAAGATAGAAAATATACGCGTGTGTGTATATATATATATATATTTTTTATTTTTTTGAAGATGTGCATATATATTTTGTTCTTTCTTTGAAGAAATGCATATATCTTTTGCGATAATAACAAATCAAATACTATTTTTCTAGTAGAAATCATATTGTGCGTGTACACGTTGTTGACAAGTCTTTTTCACGGTACTTTGAAAAGGCCTCCGTTATGTTATCGTTATTAAACAATTTTCAGAAGCCCCTTTCATTCAACCAAGGCAGCCACACTACAATACACAACATAATCCGCTCCAGAAAAACCATCAACGACAAAAACCCACTTATCGACACAAAAAATTAGTTATAATCATTTCTAACGCGGTGTTTGTATAACTTATTATATTTGTATTATGTTATATTTAATTTATATTTAGATAAAAAATATTTGTATTATATTTAAATATAATGTGTATTGAGATAAAAAATATTTAAATTATATTATATGTGATATGACTCATAAAAAAAGAGAAAAAAAGAGAAAAAAGAAAGTGTATGATTTGATTGACAAAAATAATAGAGAAAATAAAAGATAAATTGTAATTATATTGAATTTAAAATATAATGTAATTAACATTTGAATGTAATACTTTTATATTCAGATAAAAGTTACATTGTGTTTATTGAATGTGGTAAACAATTGGGCATAATTTTCCATTGATCATATTTTACCACATCGATCATACTCTACCACGTACTACTTTGGTCCCATATTTTCTTTTTTCTTTTAGATAATTTTTGAACGATTGAAACAAATAATATATTCTTATTATTTTTTAAATAATGTAAAAAAACCAACTCTAACTCTAACAGGTATCAAGTTATAAGACCGTTATTTTTTTCCGTGTACACTTAATCAGTTGATTTAAAAATATTTTAAATATTTATTAATAAAAAAAAACAATGTATATATTATACAAATCGATATTCAATTTTTTTCAATATATATATATATTTTTAGTACATGACATCCGCACACTTGTAAACAATAAAATGATTAATTTCTATCTTCTTATATGAAATCGCATGATGATCATAAATACGAGCCGGGAATGAATGATTGAAACGAAGAGCGAGAAAAGAAGAAAAGGAAAGCATATCAATCAATAAAGTCACGATAGTCATCGGAAAGCGTACAGACCACAAACTTGATTCGAAGTTTCCCTCCATTTTTCTCCTCTGCAATTAAAACCATACCTTCTTTTTCTTTCTCTCTCGCATTTAATCTTCCAGTCACTGCAACCACATGAATAACGAGGAAGAGAATCGCCACTGCCTCGTCTTCAAAACCCACAATCTCGCCCCTTCTTCTTCGTCTTTTTCTTCTTCCCCAGAGAACCGCCTTCTTCGGATCGCCGACATTCTCGCCGGTGAAGAGCACGAGGACGACGACGACTGCGGCGGTTATGGAGCCCTAGGAGTGGTCGAGATGAGCAGCGACGGAGATTGCCGCCGCAGGGGCCGGTTCTCCTGCCTCCAGTGCTCCTCGCCTCGGCGGATCATTGCTCGATGCATGGCGGCGCTGAGGCCGCCCAGGGAGAGGAGAATTTCGGCGTTTGGGAGAGAGAAAAGGGATGAACTCGGCCAGGTTTCGCCGCACGCCGCGCGTTTGATGAATGTACCCGACAGTCGTGACTCGCCGGTTTCTGGTTCGGAGAGCGACGGTTCGGGTGAGGTTATTCTGAATCTGTTCTGTTCTCTGTATTAATATTGTTGGAATTAGATTTTTCTTAATAAAAAACGAAATGAAATGCTAATGGTGTTTTGGGAATGATTTTGGTATGGATATGATAAAAGCAAAATTGTGTTTGAGTATGTTTCTGAATATATTTGTGGAGTGTATAAGTTTTAGAAAATAAAAATGTAAACGAAAACGATTTTTTGTTTTGTTTCTGATTTCTGAATTTGTGCAAAACAAACGTTATTTTAAAAACCATTACTAAAACAATTATAATGGAAACCGTGAGATTCCTTTCCAAACGTTTCCAAAACAATACCAAATGAGGTCTAAAGATTTTTGGAAATTGTTCCTCCTTAAGAGAATTTCCAAGTAGCTACAAAAGTTGAAATCAATACCAAAAAGGACTATAAAAATTATGATTTATCGGAATTTAGCGAGTTGATTTAAGAGGATTTGTGTTCAGGGTGTTTCGATTTGGTAATTGATGTTTCTGATGATTCCAGGACGATGTAGAATAGATGCCTCTTTCAACTTGGGAGTTGCTGGTGGTCTGATGTATCTAATTGGTGCGAGTAAAGCTGAGATAACTAAGATGGTGGAACTGAGGAAGCAAATGGAGATACTTCTTCAAAACTTTAGAGAGGAATTGAGAAACAAGAATTTGTCTTTTAAGCCAACGGAAATCGAAGAATGTGTTGCTTATTCCACCAACCATATCCAAGAGAGTTCTAATTCTAGTTCCCAGATTTCACTTCAAATGAATTCTGCATGGACCACCTCATATGTCATACCGGAGACCGAAACCATCTTGGAATGTGACGATTCTTCTCGATGTGTTGTGCATAAACACGAACAACCTTTAACAGAAATGGATGAGCTTGAGGCGGAACTTGAAGCCGAGTTGGAACTTCTGGAGCTCCACTTGGATACAGAACGTCCTTTTGTACTCCCGCAGCAGCAAAGGTTGAAGGTAAAGAAAAATAAATTGCATGCTTCAATGCTTTTGACACGTTTACTGTTGTTATGCTGATTTCTAGTGCCACCGTCGTCGTTGAAAATATAATGCTCTCAATAAAATTTTAGTTTCCTTGCTTTCAGAGCACAGACTGTTTTGAATTCTGCATACGAATTTGCGATTCTTATAAACTTTTAGGTTAGTTTTTTCTTTGTACTAAAGTTTGCATTTTCTGAGTTGGATATTCTGCTAATATGAATGTATCGAGTATCAGGGCGTTATGGACACTGCTTCTTCGGTAAGCTGCAGCACAAGTTCTATGTCTGCAGAGGTAATTGACCCTCTAGATGCAGCGCGTATTGAAGTGCACAGTGAAGTTCCTCCACTTGAATTAGAGAGAAAGTTGCATGAACTTCTGGAATCAAGACAACAAGAACGGATACGAGAGCTTGAAGAGGCTTTAGAGTGTGCCAAACATAAACTTCGCGAGAAAGAATTGGAGGTTTCTTGGTGGAAGGACACTGCACGGCTTATGTCGCAGCATGTTCCGCAACGATCACGGACTGTTTCCGAAGATGATCCCATAACCTTTCACTCCTTGAGGTGAGCATCTGAATGCACCATGTAAGGCAACTTTCCAATAGTGAGATGATTGTACAAGCTAGTTTGCGTTTATTAACTGTAATTAGCGCGCGAAGATGAGTCCTTTGCCTCTTTGAAATTTTGGTTGATGGGTGGTTTATCAGCTCTGGAAATAGTTTGCATATGGCAAGTAGGACTCGTTCCTAGTAGTTTTAACTTCAATTGAAATTGAAAATTAATGTGGATTCTGGTTTACATTTATATGCGTGCAGTCCTTAAAGGATCACTTTCTCGTTTCAGTTGAAATGTTTTGATCTCTCGAGAGTCTCGATGTTGGGCTTATGGTACACCATAATGTTGTGATCCTTTACAGGATTTGAAGTTTTGAACCATGAGTATTGCAGTTTGGTTCGAATTTTAAGTGGATTTAAATTCTACTGCAAATTTATACCAATGAGATCTTTGTCAGTAGAATCGATATTCGATGTTGCGTGTCAAAAAAGTACCTTTTTTATTTTATTTTATTTATTTTATTGAAGTGTCAAAATGTATTTGTTTCGACAACTTTAAGCACTTTTCCTGCAAGGGTATGGATCAGGTATCCGCACTTCACTTGTGTCAAAACTTCCTCAAGGATCTGTGGGCTGGATAAATTGGCTTATAATGGGAAAGTTATAATAGGCTTCAAGAGAATAACTAGGGGCCTGTTTGATGCCTTTTGGAGACTTTTTTTTTTTTTTTTTTTTAGGGAAAAAGTTGTTTTAAAAAATATGTTTAGGAAAAAAAATTGTTTTAAAGTGAAAAAAATGTTAAATTTAAAAAAATTTTAAAAAAATATCAATATAGATATTATTTCGTTTCTCTTGAAATTATATACAATTTTAAAAAATCATTTCATTTAGACTTATATAATATTATGGATTTTTAAAATTTGAAGGGTACTGTAGCGTTTTAAAGATATATATAATGAAAAATGATTGTGAGGCGAAAAAAAAAAGTTGTTTTATAAATATTTTTTTTGGTCCTTCAAACACCCTTTAGGTTTACACACGTTATTATAGATAATGACAATTTATGTCAAATAAAACTCAAGATATTTAATAAAGAATAAAGATTCTTTAAATAAAATTAGAAGAGCCTAGAGCCTTATACACTGTAATTAAAAAGAAGAAAATCAATCAATATTGAAAACAACAAAGAAAATACATGAAAATAAAGTACATTGAAAATTAAGAGAGGTTTATTAGATCGTGTTACATTCTTTCAAAAAGCTTTTCATTATGATTAGTAAGTGTATAAAATACAATGTAAGTTCTGTAGGAATTTGTTTAGAGTAACAATATGTAAATCTATGTGTGTACTGTTTGTGGGACTTCTTCTGTAAATAGAGAAAGAATAACTAATAATGGTCTTCGGAATTCAAAGACTTAAATCTACTTCTATATCTGTCAAGATCGTGGGATGCACATGGACACGATTTTGGGTTGAGTTCGAGATCTAAGGGATGTGGTCTCCTAAGAGCTCCCTAATGCTTATTGACGTCGAATGTAGGTGTTTGATATGGAAGTTATGATATTAGGATCAAATATTGATCATACATATCCCCAATGATCGATCGATCAATTGCCGAATGGGACTTAATATGAAACATCAGAGCTTGGAGCATCTAACATAGAATGATAGTAAATTGAGTAATAATCGATACCCAATAATCACCTGACCACCTAACCGATCAAACGCTAATATTAGCAACACATGGCAAACAATAACTAGCTCTCAAGTGGAACTATTTGCTACTCGATGTCAGACATCAGTATTACATATAACCTTTTGGGAGATGAGGTCTGACCACAATAGTTATAAGATAAACGCAAGTTTAAATTTTTGTTAATTAGGATGTATATAGTTTTTTCCTTCATTATTTTGAAGATTAGTTTAGATGACATGTCCAAGTTCGAAAATAGAAAAATTTTTGCAAAACAGTATATTTCTCAACTTTTTCTATCGTTCTCTCTCATTTTGAAAAATAAAAGCTATTTCATTTTTAAACTTATTTTGTACAATATTTTAAATTTAATTTTTTGAATATCAACTCATTTATCATATTTCATTGACATATGCAATCAATTAATGAAGTAATAATTTAAACACTTATTAATAAAAGAATAACAATTCATATACTACAGGTTAGTACTTAGAAGTTAAGATTAAGGTGCTGTACAAAATAAGTTTAAAAATGAAACAGCTTTAATTTTCCAAAAAGAGAAAGAATGATAGAAAAAGTTGAGAAAAATGCTCTTTCATTTTGAGAAAGAAATAATGAAAAATACTTTTATGTTTTTCATTTTGACAAAAAAAAAAGGTTATTTCATTTTCAAACTTATTTTTTACAATACTTTAATTTCAATTTTTTGAGTACTAACTCATATATTATATTTTTATTGGTATATACAATCATCTAACATAGCAATAATTTAAACATTTACTAATAAAATAATAACAATTCACATTTCGCACTCAAAAATTAGGATTACGGTTGGTGTCTCTAACTTTTTTTTTTTCGAGACTAAAAAGGAATATTTTTGAAATATTATCGCAATGCACTATTTTTAACGTCATTTTGTTTCATTTGAAACAACTTTTTGTTTTCTGATGAAAAATTTTTCAAACACTCAAATGCCATCCTATTTTGAAAAGAATTTTTGTTAAAAAATAATTTATTTTAAAAAATGAACATGCGATTCTAACAGAATAATAAATTTTCGATTTGATATATTTGAATTCTAAATCACTAAAAATGTATTTCTCAACTAGAAAATTGCTCTTAAAAAAAATTTTTTGTTTACCAACTTGCTTGTGTTTTTGTATGTTTTTGTCATTGTCATGTATTTTACCTTTATCTTTTAGATTTATTATTTTTTTTGCCCGTGCATGTTTATTATTCTATAGTATTAATTATATAAATACCTATGACGTTATTAATCTTTTTTCACTTCATTTTTTAGACTTTTAAAACCAATCATTTCATCTTTTAAATTATATAAAATAATTTGATCTGCTTCTTTTATCCAACTTGTTTTATATTTATGATGAAATATTAATATGACACCATATTAAAAATTAAACAAATATATTTTGAAATATAAATCCTCCTATGCTACCATATCTTGTTGCATTTATACATGCAAATGTGGTACCATATTGTATTTATATATGCAAATGCTAATTCTCATTGCTTCTATATCTGTATCTCTCTCTTTAACAAAAAAAAAAAAATCCTCCAATGCTTTCTTTTGGATGCTAACTAATAAATATTGATGGAGATAAAAACATCAATCAGATTTACATAAATAAAAAGTTCCTCATGTAATTTTTGTTGTCATTGGACTGAATTAACTTGATAGACTTATCTAGCAAATACCATTCGTCTTGATTATTCACCGCCCTTGAACTCCCTTCAACACTGTGAAACTTCTTCTACCAAAGAACACAGCTTGTCAGCCTAAAAAACTGACAAATAAATCTGAAAAATATTACTGCAAACACTCGATGCTTAAGGGTTGTTTTCACGTTAAAGCTCAAAAATTTCATTCGTCAAACAATCAATTTCTAGAGGACATATCATAGGGTCTTTCTAAATCATAATTAGTTGTGAACTCTGAATAATGAATTTGAAATAATGTCAACAATTGATTACTTCTTCTACCTGCTTCTTATCCTTATCTTTCTTGTTAGCAATGGTTAACTCAATTCAAACCTCCAACCAATCCTAAATGCTCCTAGACTCTATAAGTATTGTTCTCTTCTTAAACCAAATTACGCAGATCCATTGCAACATATGCATTATACAATAACTCTGTTGTAACTTTTACAATGATTTTGTTCTCAGGGAAAACCATTCTAATTATCTTTTGATTGAATAAACAAAAACTGTGTTATCACAAGATGTCAACTTTAAAACTCATAACAGTTGTTAAATAAAAATATTGCTCCAAAGGAGCTCTCAAAAAAAAAAAACCAATTTTTTTAACTCAAAATTCTAAATTCATTTTTGTGCTTCAACTTTTTAATTGTAAAATCAAATTTAACCTATATAAAACTTAAAAAGTCATACAATGTTATCAATTTGTGGCTCGAAATGAGATTAAATCATCATAAATGATATTAAAAAGTCCTAATTAGATGTTTTATAATTTGATTTGTTCTCAAAATTGAATATAAAAAACTAATAAATTACGTAATACAAATAATAAAAAAAAAAAGTTAAAAGAGCAATCTGGGTATTTTTTATATTAGACGTCTTATGGTCTTATTGTGATTGGTTCTCAAAATTAAATTAAAATAATAAAATAACATAATACAAATAGACTTTATTTGGTGATTGGATTAGATAGGATTATAGGAATCAAATTGGATTGAATTAAATACAATCATATTCTATGTTTGATATACTTTCGGATTAGAAGTCTAGAAAAACATTCTAATTTGTATTTCTAATTTTTGAAATGGAATCTAATATTTAATAAATCATCAAATTAGACTTAATAAATTATAATAACTAAAATTATTGTGATAAATTAGTGCATTAAATGATAGATTTAAAATATGATAAAAAAAATTAAAATATATTTCAAAAAAATTAACATATTAATTTTCGTTTAAAAAAACTGAAAATCTCTTTCTTTCCTTCTCCATCTCTCGTTCACTCTTTCTATGTATCTCCCTTCTTCTCTTTCTGAGCTGTGACGATGAGCATGAGAATAAGGTTGCGATAGTAGAGAATCTCGATGGAATGGGATGGCCGGCAGCGTAAAGTTGGGCTGCTAGGTTTGCTGGGTTGGGCGCATGGCGAATAACGGAGATTTGAAATTGGAAGGCTGCAATTGATGAAGATCCAAGGATGGGTGGCGGTGATTAATGAGAGATCCATGGTGGAAAATGAAAATCGATGGAGGTCCAGGTTTGGGGTGTTGGTGATTGATGGGGATTTAAGGCATAGACAGAAATTGGACAAAGATTTGGGCTTGGGCCGTGAGCTACGATCTTCAATGAGGATGGGGGAGGGACTGGTGGGAGAAGGGAACAACGACAAGCTCTAGCAGTGAGAGTGATAAGTCTCCATCGTTTAGTGTGGGAGGAGCATGGTGGTGATAGCAAACTTCGATAGTGGGCATCAGACGGGGAGACATGAACTTTCTTATCTGGTCTAAGGGATTGAAAATCTCATTTATTTTTTAGGGATTATTTAATCCTACGTTTGTGGGATTATTTTTGATCAACATATTTGTTATCCGGTCAAAGACAGCCACTAAACATAGGTTTATGACTACTTATCCCAATTTCAATCCTCATCCTCTATACCAAACACGCCTATAAGAAAAACAAATTCTTTTTTGAAAAAATCAAATAAGAAAAACATGTTTTTGGCTATTCAATAAGAAAAACAAGGCCTATTGTTATTGGGCATCGGTTTTTTTTTTTTTATAAGCTCGAAAAATAAATAAATAAAACACTATAGTTAACCAACAGGAAAGAAAAATAGAAAAGGCTTTTTTTTATTGATATATTCTAAATTTATCCAAAAATTATAATTTATACCTTAAATTTTTAATTTTGACAATTTATATTCTGAACTTATAAACGTATACCAATTTGCATCTTATTAATAATATTATTAATCTTTCAAAGAAAATTACAATGTGATTTGTACATTAGTTATTAATTCATGATATAAATAATTATTTTTATCTATGTTAACCTAAATTTATTGAAGTCAATATCAATAACTTTGTTATAAATATAAATTTAGATTAGTATTGATTAAAAAGAAAATTTTATGCTCTTAATTAACAATTTATATGCGATTAAAGTTTCAAATTTTATTAAAAAAATCAACATTATTTATCAATAAAGTGTAAATTATTACAAATTTATAAATTTAGGATGTAAATTGTCAAAATTAAGCATGTGTTTGATTCAACGTTTTAACTTAATATAACTTACAAGTTAAGATAAGTTAATTATTTCGTTCCAACTTAACTTAGTGTGACTTTTATAGATAATTGTAAAAATAAAGATAACTTGTATTGTAAATTGAGTTTAAAAAATAAAAATAAAGATAAAAAATAATAAAAGTAGGTCTTATTAAATTAAATTAAGTTTTTTATTAATTAAAGTTTATTTACAAGTTAATATAACTTAGATATTGACATCAAATAAATCTTAGTATAAATTATAATTTTATGGTAAGTTTAAAATTAATCATTAATAAAAAAAAAAAACAAGGAAACAAAAGCAAAAGAAAAGAAAATTTTCCAGGAAAAAAAAAAAGCGAGAAAGGAATTTCAGCCGAGAAAAATGAAGGGAAGATCTGACCCGTTCAATGTGGAGAGGTGGGAGTAATGATGAGAATCGGACGGCCAGTGCTAGGCAACGAAGAAGCGGAACATGTTAAGGGCAATAAACATGCAGACAATAATAACCCTAATAATAGGGCAAGGGGATATATAAATAGCCTTAGAAAATCAACCAGTCCCCCTCTTCTCCTGCTCTCCCTTCGAGGTTCGAAATCCAGAGCCAAAGCCGAAACGAAACGCACACCTCAGAGAGAGAGAGAGAGAGAGAGAGAAGTTAGAGAGAGAAAATGTCGGACGAAGAGCACCACTTCGAATCCAAGGCCGACGCCGGAGCCTCCAAGACCTATCCCCAGCAGGCCGGTACCATCCGTAAGAACGGTTACATCGTCATCAAAAGCCGTCCCTGCAAGGTCTCTTGTCTCCTTCTCTCTCTATCGCCATTCTGTTTTGGTTTTGATCTTGTTTGGTTTGGATCTTAATGCTCTTTTGAATTTCGAACTGGATGATTGATGCGGTTGAATTTGATTTTGATTCTGATTGCTTTTTTTTTTTTGGTTATTTTTTTTCCTTTTTTGTATATGCTGAAACTTTTGATTCTATTTTATTTTGTCGGATTTACATGGTATAGGTTTATTGCTATGCTTAAAGTGACTTTAGAGGTATAACAGAATTTCCGTTTGTTTCTTTCGTTAATGAAAGTGAAAAAAAGGTGGAAGATTTAATCGTTTGTGCCGAAATTTCTTTACTAGATTTTATGTTTTGTTGGAGCAATTTGGTTGGTAATCAATTGAGTGGGTTTTTTTATTTTTATCTTTTTTGATTTTGTATTGACATTGAGGCTGACGTATAAGTGTACAGGAATAGGATTTTCTACAAGATAACAGAAGGAAGAGCAAAATACTGGTTGAATTAAAACAAATTGATAATGGGTTTATATTATACACAATTGAAGAACGGAATTATAACGTTGAATTGGGATAATCAGTTGTATTGTAGCTGAATATTGGATCGATGCATTTTTCTGACCATGCCTGTACTTACTAAGGGTTTAATGATGTTATTTTCGGCTTTATTGTTGTGTGGGAAATTTGATTCTGATGAGAGATGAAATTTGTTGTGGATTGTTGAAACAGGTCGTTGAGGTGTCAACCTCTAAAACAGGCAAGCATGGACATGCTAAGTGTCATTTTGTTGGGATTGACATTTTCAATGGCAAGAAACTCGAAGATATTGTTCCGTCTTCCCACAACTGTGATGTGAGGATCATTTTCATTCATTTGGCAAGCCTTAACCTTTTCGTTTTTTGTCCGATTATTGTTTTCTTAAAAGTGCTGACAAATTACTCTGTTCTTGTGCTTGTTCGGTTTCTGTAGGTTCCACATGTTAACCGTACCGATTATCAGCTGATTGACATATCTGAAGATGGATTCGTGAGTGATTGTTTTCCTTTAAATTAGGAATCTAGGTGTTTATAACATAACGGATTTGAATTTCTGCATGTGCTATTGACGTTATCATCTATTTGCCCCTATTATGCTTTCTTTGTACCGACATCAAAAGTATGGAATTTAATACCAGCACCATGGGTATTTAAACCTGTTTACTTGAAGTACTTTTTCCAAGTTTTTCTTTGGGGGAATTCTGTGGGAGGCTGTGAAAAACATCCAACCGATAAGATGTTCCAAGTTCTAATTTGTTAGATTACATCAGAACTATATCATGTTAAAAAAAGTTTGACAGTTCAGGTGATGAAAATCTAACACTTCAGAACTGTGTGTGTCGGTTGATTTTTCTTTTTTTTTTCAATCTCTTGTACTTGAGCTAGTTATATCATTGATAGGGTTGGGCTTGTTGTTATGGTGTGGGGTTATGGGAAGGAGGACTAGTTTTTATGTCATTATTACATGTTGGTACCAGCTGCAAAGTCAGGCTCCTTAATTCTAGTGTTTTTGGTCTATAAAATTTTAGGACATCTTTTTTTATTGATTGATTCTTGCAGGTGAGTCTTTTGACCGAGAGTGGTGACACCAAGGACGATTTAAGGCTCCCTACCGATGAAAATCTGCTCAAACAGGTGAAACAAAGGCTGCAAAGTTAATGTTCCCTATTTCTCTGATTTGAAGTTGCAATCTTTGATTTCTACTTTTCTCCCCCCTCCCCTTTTTGTAAATATATTTTGTGTGTTTAATGTGTGCAGATTAAGGATGGGTTTGCTGAAGGGAAAGACCTCGTTTTGTCTGTTATGTCTGCCATGGGAGAAGAGCAGATATGTGCTCTTAAGGACATTGGCCCGAAGAATTGAACTTTCATCCAGCTCCTTTGTCCTATCTCTGCCTGTTAAACGAGTACCCCAAACATCCTTGAATGAACTTTCAATAGTGCTTTTGTTGTATTGTTGAAACTTACACAATCCTTCTTGCTCTCTGGTATTCCCGGGATGTCCGGCGACTTTCCGATGCATATTATAGCATCTCTATGTTATGTCTTCTATTTATTTCTCCCTGCTTAGGATAAGATTTCTATGATCTGGCTTGTTTTTCTTTGGGTTTTGAATTGAAAGGTGGGTTTTCTTATTTGACGTGCTTCTAATATGATTTCATATCTGGATAACTCGAGTTTAATACATGATTGTTCAAGGTCAAGTTGCAAAAATTGCGGTGAAGAGCATTAAACCGGGGCTTGAGGACGACAATTTCCTTTGCCCGAGAACTAGTCACTTTTTGGCTTGCTCCCTTGATAAGTCCTTCAATTATTTATTACTATTGTTATTAATAGTATTATTTATTCGCATTGCGTTCGAATACAATACATTAAATGTATTTTGTATTTAGATAGAAAATATTTACTTTGCATTTGTACTTTAGAGCTAAAAAGTATATGTGATTGGTAAAAGTAGATAGAAAAAATAAGAGAGAATATTATATGAATGAAAAAAAAAATTATTTTCAAAATATTTTGTAATAATAAATGTATTTGAGATATTGTTAAAAAACATTGTATTTGAACGTGAAATTTTTGTGTTTGAATGAAAATTACATTGTATTTAAATGTAATGTAAATATAAAATTACAAACTCCTGGTTAGTTTTAAAACTTCAATCTCAATACCGGTGGCCTGTAAATTTATCTGTTCATAGATGCCGTGAATTGAAGGGAAAAAAATTTTTATCAAAAAATTGGTGAGTAAAGTGGAAAATAGTTGGCTTGTGCAAAGTTTGCTTGTTAAAGACTCAACGTGCGGCCCGCGAACAGAAGGTGAACATTTTGACAAGTTTTTGGACTATCTGTCTCAAATCTAAAAAATCAAGAATTTAAGGTAGTGTTTGGTATTGTTTTTGAAATCTATTATGTTTTCAAATTCTCTGAATTTGAGATCGTTTTGAAAATAATTTTGAGAACGTTTCTGAAATTGTGTTTGGTTTTATTTTTTGAGTGTATGTTTTGAGAAACAAAAAAATAAAACTGTGTTTGGTTATATTTTTGAAAACCAGTCATTTTATAAGTATTCTATAAAAATATATTTATGTTTGATTTAAAAAAAATTATTATGAATACCAAAAATTAAAAATTAATAAAATTTTTTAATTGAAAAATAAATTAAAAATTAATAACCATAATATTTAAGTAATTATTATATAAATTAAATCTTAATTAATCATAATAATTAAATCAGAGAAATGGGGAAATGGGAAAAATGAAATCAGAGAAAACGACTTTTAGTCGTTTTTAATTTTACGTTGGGAACAAAGGAGATTTTGGATTCGTTTTAAAATCTGTTTTCAAAAACAATATAAACCAAACATAATTTTACACCGATTTTGAAATCGATTTCCTAGGGAATCGTGAAATCTGTTTTGGAAACAAAACCAAACACGCACTACGCGTGAATTTTTGTAATCACATAGGAAACAATCAAACAGTTTTCTTTTGTCCATTTGTAATAAAGTTGAGAGTTTCTCATGATTTCCTTTTTCCTGTTTTTCAGTCATTTCATTGGAAATTTTGGAGCCAATTCATTAAACGCGGTTCCTTGGCAGCGAAGGGTGGTGGTGTGTGGGGTGGGGTAGGAACCAGGGAAGTGAAGTCTTATCTTGGAAAAGGACTCTTGCGTTGTTTGTGTGCTCAGAGTTTGCTTGTGCCGTTCGTTTTCGTAGACAAAGTTTGATGCATTTTGTGATAATTTGTTTTGTTGTTCTTTTTCCCACGGTGGTGGTGGGACTGTAACTAGAGAGATTATTGAAAAGAAAGCGTTTTCAGCGCTATTCACCCTTTAACTTTATTTATTTATTTATATTTTTTTTGGAATTTAGGAGCGAGGGGCTTTTGAAGGAGATAGATATAGAATTATTGCTCAACTTTATAGAAATTTAGACAAATTAATGTTCGGTTGACTAATCGTAACAAAATCTTGCAATAAATATCATGTTTTCGCACCTGTAAGGAATTATACAAATAAATTATCTCTCCTTTTTTTTTTTTAAGTTAATTTTAAATTTATCCCATAAAAAACGTGTGTTGTCCTGTTTTATTTTTTATAATTTAAAATGAAACAATATTATTTTTCAATTCATATATTGTAACTTTGTTAGTTCCGTTAATTTTTTAATAGTTTTGAATACACGTGGATCACATGATTCATAAATAAAATGTGAATTTTTAAATGAATTTTGTCATATTTAGATCATATAACAAGTTTACGAAAATACTAAAATTAAACTTTTGTGTCACGTTAGATTTTAAGAATAAAATAAAATTATTCTTATTTTTCTAGCTAAATTTAAAATTAACTGTTTTTTTTTATATTTTCTTTCTTTCTTTTTTTAACTCTCATCACACCTTCTTTCTTCGCGCCGCCCTTGCGCTGGCCTTGTTCCTCCACCGCCCCTTTGCACTGGTTGGTTGCCTCTATTCAGGTCCGTCACCAGATTTTTCTTATCTCCTCCTAGGCTGCGGCGGAGCTTTTAAACCGTATAAAGATGTCTTCATACTAGGGTAGAATGTAGAAAACTCCAATAATTAAAAAAAAAAGTCCAAGTTTGTAAGATCATCTTAGTATAAACTACAATTGCGTAGCACTAGTGGTGCACCACTTTCATTATATTTTATTTTTCTTATGGAAAAGTATTCAGTGCACCAAATCGTAATTGATAATGTATAAATAATCACGTTCCAAATCGTAATTAAACAAAGAGTATATACACACACACGACAACAACAACTTAAAGGAGCCTCCGTTGAATATATATTATACATATGTATACATGTATATTTTAAGCTTATAGCAGTTGACAATTGTTTTCTTTAATTTTTCTACTGTTATCCAAATAAGATGATTCTTATATCTAAATATTTATATAAACAAAAAGAACAAAATAATATTTTTTTTAATTTTTATTTTTGAAACACATAAAATTGTTACATTATTTCAATATTATAGTTTATTTTCAATTTATTTCGATTAAATATATATTTCCAAACATTAACTCATTTCCAAAAAAAAAAAAAAAAAACCCCCTCAAAAACTCCAATTGTTCCAAACGAGGTTCTAATATAAACTTATCTAGACTTTCTATTTATACTATTCTTACAGGGCTCTTTTGTTCACTCTATTTACACTTTTTATCTATTTTCAAATGACACTAATTTTTCACACACAAAAAACATGCTCTCCAACTGTAACTATATATATGTGCATATATTTTTTGAGAAACATGCTCGCCAACTGTTAATACCAAAAAAATAAAAAATGAAAAATAAATAAAAAGAAAGAAAAGAAAAGAAAAGAAAAAAGAAGACGAGTGGGTCCTAGTGGCGATTAAATTCGAGATACAGCCACGGCGGAATCGCACGTAACGCGAATCAAGCACTATATAAATTGAAATCCCCTCATCCTCCGTTTCCTCCTCCTTCCCCCGTGGCTCCCATTTTAACACATTTACCCACTCGCTTTAATCTCCGCCTTCCCCACCCCAATCATCAGGTTCTTCCTCCTCCAAATCCTTCTTCTTCTTCCTCTTCTTCTTTAATTAATCTCTTCTTTCAGTCAGTGTTGACTTTTCATCTGTTTCACGAGTCAAAATACACACACAGAATAATGGAGTCTTCTCGTCCACACACACACACACACACACCCACCCAATATCACTTTCTCTCGTTCTCTCTCGCTCTTTTTTTTTTTTTTTAAATTTTTTTTCCTATTTATGTTATTGTCCCTTGTAACTACTTAAACGGATCATTTTTTTTTCCTTTCCGTCTCTCAAATCTGCATTTTCAACACACCGAAATCCATGGCTTTCGGAGTACTGATCCTTTTTTTGGTGGTGTTTTGTGATGGAAACAGCCTGGTTATGGCGAAAACGGAGGCCTTTTCCGATTCGGCCAGCGAAATGACTCTCGACGCCGTCAGAGATGCGTTGATCAGACAAGAAGACACTATTGTATTCTCTTTGATTGAGAGAGCCAAGTTTCCGACCAATTCTCCGACTTACCACGAATCCCAGGACTCCATTCCTGGATTCTGTGGCTCTCTTGTTCAATTCATTGTTAAGGAAACTGAAGCCGCCCAGGCTAAGGTAAATTTCGGTCTTTTGATTCTCTTTTTTCTTTGGTTTTGATGTTGATTTGCTTTTACATACCTTGCGTGTTCCTTGGGGGGAAAATATATATATATACATATATATATATATAAAGAATCAGATTGGAAGTTGTTTTCTGGTTTCGTTGTTTTAATTTTTTAATGATTTGTTTTATCCTGTTGTCACGTCTTCACATTAGTTGCGTGTATTTGTCGTTTTTATGTTTAAAGGAATTTTGGCTTTACTTTGAGGTACCATTTGACGCTAATATTTCATTTTAACTTCATTCAAATACAATATAATTTTACACCAAACATAAATTTTATAACAGTATTACGAAAATAATTACTATTTAAAATATTTTTAAAACAATCACATCAACTTTTCAACTCCACTATTTATCTCTACTTTTACCAATCACATCAACTTTTCAACTCTAAAATACTTTTCATCCAAACACACATTTCATTCAAATACAAAACAAATACTTTTTAACCAAATACAACATTCAAAAAATAAATTTCCTTCAAATACAATCAAAATACAATGCGTTTACCAAACGTCCCCTAAGGCAATTTATTCTATTCATATAATCCATTGTGGTCTTGTTTGGTCTATGGAGTGCTCGTTTGGATCTTGCATTTGAATGTTTATTCAAATTAAATGTGATATTTTAATAGTACAAAGGTTGAAAAATACGTGTGAATTTAAGATTTGGATTTGAGCTAAATTGTAATTAAATGTTGAAATTATTTAAATGCACTTGAATTGATTTAGAATCAAGGGTTCGTTTAAATTGAGGTTTTAAGTTATAAAATTTGAGTTAAGTTTGAAATAAATTGAATCATGAAATAAACATAAACTTTATGTTGGGTGTTCAAATTTGATTTAGAGAATAATATCTTGAATTAATAGTATTTGGATGATAAAAATTAGTTTTGAACTTGTATTAAAAATTGTGCTGTCTTTTACTTTTTCATGTGGTTAATATTTTTTTTATAAGAGAGAATTTGTGAATAGTATATTTTGTGAATATTGAATAGTGTTTTTAAGTTTAAAATATTTTGTAAATCATGAACTAAATAGCTTGAAACGAAATAGTGAACTAAACATAAAATTGAGTTCAAATTCAATTTTTTTAATTAAAAACCTCTATCCAAACAAGTTCTAATGGGGCGTTTGGTAAACGTATTGCGTTTGCGTTGTATTTAATTGAAAAAGATCCTTTATTTGTCCATAAGTGGAATGCGATGTGTGTTTGAATGAAAAGTATTTGAATTGTATTTTAGAGTTGAAAAGTTGATGTGATTGGTAAAAGTAGATAGGAAAATTGAGATAAAAAGAAAATATAATGTTTAAAACATTGTGTAAAACATGAACTAAATAGCTTGAAACGAAATAGTGAACTAAACATAAAATTGAGTTCAAATTCTATTTTTTTAATTAAAAACCTTTATCCAAACAAGTTCTAATGGGGGTGTTTGTAAATTTATTGTGTTTGTATTGCGTTTAATTGAAAAGAATCCTTTATTTGTCTACGAGTGGAATGTAATGTGTATTTGAATGAAAAGCATTTAAATTGTATTTTAGAGTTGAAAAGTTGATATAATTAATAAAAGTAGATAGGAAAAGTAAAATAAAAAGAGAATATAATGTGAATAGAAAAAAAGTTTATTTTTAAAATATTTTAGAATGATAAACGTATTTGAGTAATTATTGAAAATTATTATATTTAAACATAAAATTTTTATATTAAATGAAAATTATATTATATTTAAATGTGAAATGTGAATATAAAGAACGTAAACAAATGCTTTATAAATTATAGCTATCGGAGATAAAGGTGGGAACGGATTTGATTTGCTTTAATAATTGCACGGCATGTCTCACCCCATTTGCGCTCTTTTTTTTTATTATTATTATTTTATAGTATAAAAGTTGTGTACGTGAAGTTATTAAAACAAACACGTCCTTGATAAATTATTAATTATTTACAGGCAGGTAGATTTCAAAATCCCGAAGAACATCCCTTCTTCCCTGATGATCTGCCAGCTTCATTAGTGCCACCATATGATTACAAAATGGTAATTATCAATCCCCAGATAGATATAATTTTTTTTAATTTCTATTAGTTGCTCAAAAAGGTCAATTTCATTTTTGTTCTTAAAACCTACGTTTGCAGGTTTTGCATCCTGCGGCAGATTCCATCAATGTGAATGACAAAATATGGGATGTGTATTTCAAAGAATTGCTTCCTTTGTTGACCGAACCGGGTCATGATGGAAATTATGCGTCAACTGCCTTAGCTGACCTCCATTGCTTACAGGTATAGGTGTCCTTTTTTTTTTTTTTTTTTCCCAATGGTGTTGGATTTCTGTAACTGGTTTGAGATGGAAAAACATTGTTCGAAATTTCTATCTGGTAATTTTGTAGCACTATTAACGCTCTAGCGAAAGTCATTGGTGATCAATGACATAAACTGATAGTAGTGTTGATACTGGAGAACAATTACTTGCAGGCAATCTCTAAAAGGATTCACTACGGAAATTACGTTGCTGAGGTGAAATTCAGGGATGCTCCGCAAGACTATGAGCCTGCAATTCGTGCTCAGGTTTGTTATGCCGTTTCGTTGAGAGTGGATTGCATTTAAAGGAAATCAATGCGGCTTAAAGGGTTATCAAATCTGAAATGGGCTTTTTTTTTTTTTTTTTTGGCAAGAATGATCTAGGCAATGTATTATATTTTGATATGGTACTTGTTGTCAAATTTTCAGGACAGAGATACTCTGATGAAGTTGTTGACGTTTGAGGCTGTAGAAGAGATGGTGAAGAAGAGGGTCGAGAAGAAGGCGAAGATCTTTTCGCAGGAAGTAACCCTTAACGACACAGAAAGCAAGGGGAAGTTCAAGATTGATCCAACCATGGTTTCGCGCCTCTATGACGAATGGATAATGCCTCTTACCAAACATGTTGAAGTTGAGTACCTCCTACGTCGGCTGGATTAAAATATCAAAATTGAACCCTTTTTTTTTAATTTTTTTTAATTGACTATTGACTTCAGATGCCATAAGGAAATTGTTGCACTTTTTAGATATCTTTAGGATTCCTTTCTCCACAATCTATAAAAGAATAGCATCTGGAAGCCAGATTTTCATGTCTTTCTTAATATTGCACTAGCCATTGTGTTCAGAACAGCATATCTGGTTGGAGTGGAGCCTGTTTTCCACTACATAAGTTGAAAAGGTTGACACTATTAGAAAAAAAAAAAAAAGAAAGAAAGAAAAAAAAAAAGAATGGAAGCGTGGAAATGCTTTCCAAATAATAAACAATATGCGTTTCCGTTTTAGTCCGAAAACAGAAATGAGAACCAAAAAAAAAAAAAAATCATATTTTGTTGATAATTTATTCTGTTTTCAACAAAAGATTTTCTCTGTCAACAGTTGATATTTGGCGAATTTCAAACAGTACATGCTTTTGCATCAGAATTTAATTGAAAAAGATCCTTTATTTGTCCACGAGTGATCAATTAAAGACGATAAATTAGCTAATTAGTCAGTGAGTACGCGTTTTATATGCGTAAAATGGACAAGCAAAATGGAGAAAAAAAAACTGAAAAAAAATCATGATAATATATAATTAGAATGTCACGTAACAACTCAACATCAAGACAGAACTACTGTTTATAATACAGTCATCGTTTAAGGATATATATATATAAATTGTAGATTCACTTGGCACATAGACTGCCTCAAATATCATATTCACATGGAGACATTAATTTAACTGACTAAGATCCAAGTAGATTTAAGGTTTGCTAAGTTGGAGTTTCGAAGATATATTTTTTTCAAGTTGAAAAAAAGTAAATTTTACAAAATATATATAAAGAAAAACAGTTTGAAACGAAAAAATGTAAAATTTTAAAAATTTGTTTAAAAGAATTATCAATATAAATTTTATTTTTTTAATTTTTATAATAAAAAATTATGTAATTTAAATTTGTATATACATCGTTATAAACTTTTATAATTTATAATTTATTATAAAATTTTAAAAATATAAATAATAAAAATATATTAGATGAAAAAAAAAAAAAAAAGAGAAGTGTGTCACCCATCCCGGGCCCTTAAAAGTATCCCCAATACGTCTCGCGAAGAAAAAGGAAAAAAAAAAAACGCTGTATCCCTCTCATAAACCTGTTTCAGTCTGCGAAATGATATGTCACAAAAAATTTCTTTTGAAAATCCCCTCAACTCTTTCTTATTTCGCAAACGCCACCTCGCGAGGACGCAAGCGTACTCTCATACACCCTCCAAGTACAATCACATTTTTTTAATTTCACGATGTCACCCCAAAAGTTGTGCGTTATTCTCTTTCTTTTCTATGCCCGGAAATTAAAAAAAAAAAAAAGTAACCAGGGAGGGCATATTCGTCATTTTGACCCGAGTATAAGGGCCAATAGAGTTTTCGTGCGAACCACTGTGTCAGAAGAAGAGATGCTGTAAAAAAAAAAAAAAAAAAAATACAAAACAAAAACCAAAAATGAAAAAAAAGGGGGAGCAGAAGAAGAAGAACACACTCCATTTTCTCAAAAAACCCAGTGTGTAAGTGAGTGAGTAAAAGAGCCAAGACCCACAAATCTTGCACACATTTGTTCACTACATTTCTGAAAAGGAAGAACTTTTCGCTAGCAAAGCCATATTTCACAGTAAAGGGTTTTGGGTTTTAGTCTCTGACCTCGGTACCGTAAGTCTCTATCTCTAAATGCATTTCTTTGTTTTCTGATACTTTCTGATGATGGGTTCACATTATTTACAAAAACAATCACCTTTCTGTGTTTTTCTTTAGCAGCAATTTCGTTTGTTTTCGAAGCGCAATAATTAAAAAAAAAGACTCTAATTGGAATAATAATAATAATAATAATAATAATAATAAGAGGGTCGGACTTTTTTTTCATTTTTATTTTTGAGTTGCATGTGGGAATTTTTGTATGACGGTTTTAGTGTTTGGAAATGGTTTGATGTTCTTTAAACGTACATTGTTGAAAATGCTTCATGAGCTATAGGCTTCCTGTCTATGGGTTTTTATTTACTTGAAAAGTTGCTAATATATTTACACGATGGAGAATCGGAACCTGGTACTAATTTTCACCAGGATCATTTGTTTGGATTAAGGGTATTGGATTTTAGGGCTTTCTAGTTTATGGGTTAGTTTCTAATATTTTTCTCTCTGTTTGTTGTTGTTGTTGGTGTGTGTGTGTGTGTGTGTGTGTTTGTATTTTTTTTTTTGACAGTTGAAAAAAGAAAGCTAGTGTTAATTCCACTAATGGGTCAAAAAAGTTTTGAAGGATGGTTCCTTATTCTTGTTATCTTACTGGTGTGACAATATGTCAGGTGATTTAATATATCTCTGTATATATACGTATATGTATTTTTCATGTTATTTTCTTTGTCCTTTTGCAGATATTAGCCTCAAATGGGGGCATCAGATGCTATGAGTAGCAAGGGAGAGAAGTTTGCAAGCCCAGTTGACATGGATATAGATGATGAAGAGGAGTTGAATGAACCAACGCCGGTAAAAGAACTTGGGTTGGAATTTTTACAGAAGTTCTGCAAGGACGCCTCGTTGTCTTTCTTCAACGAGTATGGGCTCATAAGCCACCAAATAAACTCGTATAACGACTTCATAAGGAATGGTGTTCAGAGGCTCATCGATTCATTTGGTGAGCTTTTAGTTGAGCCTGGCTTCGACCCTTCAAAGAAGGGGGAGAGCGAGTGGAGATATGCTTCAGTCAGGTTTGGGAAGGTTACGCTTGACCGGCCAAGCTTTTGGGGAGGTATTGACAAGGATAAAGAGTATCATTTGTTGCCAAGACATGCTCGGCTGCAGAATATGACATACTCTGCAAGAATGAAAGTTAATGTGCATATTGAGGTGAATAAAGTCGATTCTCTCTCTATGTATTGTGTTTTTGTGTGATTAGGTTTTCGATAATTTTTATTTGATTTGTTTGGCTGATGATGTCCGCAATCCTCACTTGAAGCTGAAAGGTCAATTAAAGTTTTGGTGTCGTGAAATTTTATAACAAATTCCGTATTTTGCATGCATTGTTGTGCTAAACAAGCATAGGTGTCTAAATTGCTTTTTGGTTAATTGTTTAAAATAAACTGCATTTATATCTATTTCTGTTCTTTGTTTTGTAGGTATTTGCTTTGTAATCAGTTTCCATGGGCATTTATATCCATTTCTGCTCTTTGTTCGTAAACTTGAGGTTTTTCCTCGTATATGTGGCTGATAAATATTGAATTTTAACAGGTCTATACCCAAAAACTTATAAGGAGTGACAAATTTAAAACCGGAAAAGAGCAATACCTGGACAGGGAGGTACTAAGTTATGAAGACAAGGATGTCATGATCGGGAGGATCCCGGTGATGGTAAAGTCGGACCTTTGTTGGATGAAGGATGCTGATAAAGGAGACTGTGAGTTTGATAATGGTGGATATTTTATAATCAAGGGTGCAGAGAAGGTGAGTTTTAAGATTACATACATATATACATATCTATATCTTATCTGAATATATACATATGTTCTGCTGAGCATAATAATACTTTTACCATGTTTATATTGCAGACTTTTATTGCTCAAGAGCAAATCTGTAGGAGAAGACTCTGGATTACGAATAATCAGTGTCTGACAGTTGCTTACCAGTCAGAAGTGAAGAGGAACAGGTTGATACTCAGATTAGCGCAAACTGCACTGGAGGATACTAAAATAGAGAAGGAGGTCCTCACTGTGTACTTTTTGTCGACTGAGATCCCTGTGTGGATTTTGTTCTTTGCCCTTGGCGTCTCATCTGACAAGGAAGTTGTGGATCTCATTGATTTCCCCACTGATGATGCCAGCATTTCGAATATACTTTTTGCATCAATTCATGTTTCGGATGATGTATGTGATGGCTTTCGTACACAGAAGAAAGCTCTTGGTTTTGTGGAAAAACAGATAAAGAAAACTCAGTTTCCTCCAAGAGAGAGTGCTGAAGAGTGCCTAAACATGCATCTGTTTCCAAATCTGAAAGGAAGGATGCAAAAGGCTCGCTTTTTAGGTTATATGGTAAGGTGTCTGTTTCAGGCTTTTACTGGTCGTAGGAAATGTAATAACAGGGATGATTTTAGAAATAAGAGAATGGAGTTGGCTGGTGACTTGCTGGAGCGGGAGCTGAGGGCTCAAGTTTCACATGCGAGGAAGCGCATGGCTAAGGCTTTGCAGAGGGACCTTTACGGAGAAAAAGGGTTGCGTCAGATTGAATTTTATCTGGATGCTTCTATAGTTACTAATGGTCTTTCCAGAGCCTTTTCAACTGGAGCATGGTGTCATCCTTTCAAGAAGACTGAAAGGATTTCTGGGGTGGTTTCAAATGTTGGGCGGACAAATCCATTGCAGACCATGGTGGATATGAGGAAAACACGCCAGCAAGTTTCGTACACTGGGAAAGTTGGTGATGCTAGATACCCGTGAGTAGCTTTGAACTAGATGAACTGTTGCCTTTTCATGTTATCTTGCAATATCTTTATCGTTGATCAATTGATTAGAAGAAAAGAGCTATCTTTGACAATTATTCATTTTATCTTCTTATTTTGATTTTCCAACCCAATTCGTTCCAAAGGGGGTTCAGGTGTGTAACGAAGAATAAAAAAATCTAAGGTCTGGTCAGAAAGAATATAGATAAACGTTACAGAAATGATGGACAGAACAACATTCTCGTAGGATTGGTCTTGCATAAGTCTGCTTATGTTCTTTCATATTTGAATTTTAGTTTAATGTTGTTTGATTGTTCAATCTTGGGGTTAGAAATAATACAATTCTGCTTCTAAATTGCATGTGTGATTTTATGAAGATTGAATTATAGAATAATTTTCTGGATGCAGACATCCTTCACACTGGGGAAAGGTTTGCTTTCTTTCTACCCCTGATGGTGAAAATTGTGGGCTTGTAAAAAATTTAGCTGCCACTGGATTAGTAAGCATAAACATTTCAGAACCCCTCATTTCCAAATTGTGCGAAAGCGGTATGGAAAATCTAGTGAATGATGCGACCACACAACTGCATGAGAAGCATAAAGTTGTTCTCGACGGGGATTGGATCGGAGTGTGTGCCGATTCCCTTGCCTTTGTTACGGAACTAAGAAGAAAGCGGCGCAGTAAGAAGTTACCACTTCAGGTTCTCTCTAACTTTTCTCAACGGAAATGCCAGCTTTAAATTTTGGTTTCAGAACCATTTCTTCTTTTCATGTTCTGGAGTTGAGGGACAATTAGAAGCATGATATATTTTATTACATTTACCTTCATGCAATGTGTATTATCCACAGGTCCGCAAATGAATTTATTTGTATCCTAGTTCTGTTTTATTTGTGAAAGAGGAAAATGAATGCTAAGTAGTAGCGATTATCTTGTAGGTTGAAATTAAAAGAGATGAACATCATGGAGAAGTGCGTATATTTTCCGATGCTGGAAGAATTTTACGTCCCCTTCTAGTGGTTGAGAATTTGAATAGGATTAAGCCAATCAAAGAAGGGAAGTATTCCTTCCAATCTCTTCTTGATAAAGGGATAATTGAGCTTATCGGAGCTGAAGAAGAGGAAGACTGTCGTGTTGCATGGGGTGTCAAACATCTTTTCATGGAAGAGGAGAGCAAGCCCGTCCGCTATACACACTGTGAACTAGACATGTCATTTTTGTTGAGTGTGAGCTGTGGAATCATTCCCTTTGCCAATCATGATCATGCAAGGAGGGTTCTATACCAAGCTCAAAAGCACTCTCAACAAGCAATTGGTTTTTCGACGACAAATCCCAATATCAGAGTGGATACCCTTTCTCACCAACTACACTACCCTCAAAGACCGCTCTTTCGAACAATGACATCTGATTGCCTTGGAAAGCGAGGTTATGCGTCAAGTGAAAATGGATTTATTCCGAAGTTTGAATGCTTCAATGGCCAGAATGCCATTGTTGCTGTCAACGTCCATTTAGGTTACAATCAAGAAGATTCCATAGTGATGAATCGTGCTTCTCTGGAACGCGGTATGTTCCGATCCGAGCACATTAGAAGTTACAAGGCTGATGTTGACAACAAGGAGTCAACAGACAAAAGACGGAAGCCGGACGAGTGTTTCAACTTTGGAAAAATGCCGAGTAAAATTGGTCGTGTTGATAGCCTCGATGATGATGGCCTTCCCTTTGTTGGTGCGAACCTACAGAGTGGTGACATAGTCATAGGGAGGTGTGCTGAATCTGGTACTGATCATAGTATCAAGCTGAGGCACACTGAAAAGGGAATGGTTCAAAAAGTTGTGCTTTCCTCCAATGATGATGGGAAAAACTTTGCTGTGGTGTCTCTGAGACAGGTATTTTAATGCTTTTAATCTTTAACGTGATTTTTAATAATTTATCCTGTCATTTTTTTTTTCGTGAATTATATTTCCAACTTCTTGGTGCAGGTTCGGCAGCCAATTCTTGGAGACAAGTTCTCAAGCATGCATGGACAAAAGGGTGTCCTGGGATATCTGGAATCCCAAGAGAACTTCCCCTTTACGATACAAGGCATAGTTCCGGACATCGTCATCAATCCCCATGCGTTTCCTTCCAGACAAACACCTGGTCAACTCCTGGAGGCTGCTTTAAGCAAGGGGATTGCTTTAGCGAAGGGCAATCCGTTGAGACATGCCACTCCTTTCTCTACTCCCTCTGTTGAAGCCATCACAGAGCAGCTTCACAAGTAATACATTCATTTATAAATATATATACATATATACATATATATATATATATGGGGCTAAATGCGTGTTGTACACGTTTAAGTCAGATTAGATTCAAACCTGTTTGATGTGTAACAGGGCTGGATTCTCAAGATGGGGAAATGAGAGAGTATACAATGGCCGAACTGGTGAAATGGTCCGCTCTCTTGTATTCATGGGGCCAACTTTCTACCAACGTCTGGTTCATATGTCTGAAGACAAAGTCAAGTTCCGAAACACGGGTCCAGTCCACCCTCTAACCCGTCAGCCAGTGGCTGACCGTAAGCGCTTTGGGGGGGTGAAATTTGGTGAGATGGAGCGAGATTGTCTGCTAGCACACGGTGCATCAGCCAACTTGCATGAACGCCTCTTTACTCTCAGTGACTCCTCTCAAATGCATATTTGCCACAAATGCCACAACGTTGCCAACATTATCCAACGATCATTGACCGGTGGACGGAAGGTACGAGGTCCCTATTGCCGGATCTGCGAGTCGGCTGATGACATTGTCAGGGTTAATGTGCCTTATGGGGCCAAGCTGTTGTGCCAGGAACTTTTCACCATGGGCATCAACTTGAAGTTTGAAACCCGTATTTGCTGAGAGAACAGTGGGCTTCCCAACTGTTTTGTATTTTAAATACTCTTCAATGGGATCCAAGTACTTATTTTGTTTATATCTTGCTTGCGTTAAAGCTTGCCATGACAGGTCTCTTAACTTGTAGTCATGGCATCATGGTTTTGGTGCAGATGCTCTTAGGAATGGTTATTACTGGGTTTTTTGCCTTTAAAATCGTAGCTTGAAAGCTTGAAACTTTTTTTTTTTTTGGTGTATATCGACTACATGAAAAAAAAATGTTAATAAACATAACCCAAGAAAACCAATAAATTGTAAAAGACATCACTGTAAAACAAAGAAAACAATTAAATAACGTGTTAATGGCAATGACCCAGAACGACAAGAAAATCAGACAACGACGTGCATCTGGGCATAACTGCTAAAAAAAGTACGGTTACGTAAAAGAGTCAAATACCAACCACGTGAAAAAAGATAACAATGGGCTTGAAAAGACGACAACATAGTGAAAACGACATCAATTAAGAAAAAGACAATGACCTGAAAATGACGACAATAATGAGATCGACAAGAACCACTAAACGACACCATTAGGAAATCGACATCTGTAGGTAATATAGAAGTGGGAATATCATGCACTTTTTTGAGTCAGCATGCTGGTTGCTTGCTTCAATTGAGTGCTTGCACTTTTTTTTTTTAAACTAATTTTTCTATCTTTAACATTTTTAATCAAAAGATTTGTTTCCACTAATTTCTTCTTACTATTGCTGTTTCTCAAAATTCTAACATGCATCTTTTTTTTTTTTTTTGTTAGCACACAATTGTTTGCTTGATTCAATTGACTTTTTTTTAATTGAAATTTACTATTTTATTTTTTATTTTTTTAGTATTAATTTATGTGATAAGTGTTTTGTTATTCTTTCATTCATAAATATTTAAAACAATATTATATTATTTGATTATATTTATTAATAAAAATATAACAAATAAATTAATATTTTAAAAGTTGCTACTACAGTTAGTATCTTTAGAATTATTCAAATTTTAAATAGTTGTAGTCAAAATTTTTATTCCCACTGCATTTTCCTTAAAACACAAACTTTGAATTTGTAATTAGTTTTCAACTGACGAAAAAGTTGAAGTATCCACTCCCTATAGATCGAAAACTGTTGTGGCAATTGAATTAAAAATCAATTTTTTTTTTCATAAATATTGTACTTGCGAGTCAAATTATATAAAGTAAATTATATAAAGAAGAGATGTTCAAATTATTTCTTCAAATATTCAACCAATAAACTGATATCTCCATATAACGTTAAAATTATATTGAATTAAAGAATATAAACATTTAAAGTAGATTAACATATAATTACCCAATAACATAAAAAATTTCTTCCTTACAAAACAATAAAACCTAAAAGATGTCCATATTTCTTCCAAAACTTATAACAGCTATTAAGGAAAAAAAATTTGTAACAAGGACACGTGCCCTTGTACTAACCGAAAAAATAATTGAAAATCAAACACAACAGAAAAGGAGAACGACTTACAAGCAAAACCACGAAAATTGTTAAAGACCAAAAAGGACCTATAGATAAAACAACAACGACAAAGATATTCAGGAAACGACAATGATAAGCAAAACCATTTTATTTGAACGAATGCATTGTATAACCGACAGTTAAGAGACTATAATGGACAAATTAACTACTAATAAAATCTTCTTCAAAGCAAAGAACTTTTAGGTCATTGAAAAAATAAGTTAAGAAAATACATTCAACTCTTGTAAATAAAATCTGACTTTACTAACTATAATTTCTCACAAAACTAGTTTCCCCTCGGATTAACATCCCTAAATCCGCACCAACATGGCATAAAAGCACAGTTTCTATTATTCTAGTTGTCGATGCTTGGTCGTTTGCAAATGTGTAAAAAGAGTTCCTTGCAAGAGCAGCCTTAGCACGACTCTTCCTAAGAACAAGGAATTCTCCTCTCGAACAGGGAACTTGGTACCCACCATCCACTTTATCTCCGGTTGAGAAACAATGCTGTGGCTAGAGTGTTCTCGGGTTCCGATCAGTTTCACATGTATGGCTCTCTCAATGCGGTGGGCAGTTCAAGTTCAGACTCGACTTCGGGAAGTGGGGAGAAATAGCAGTCCACCATGTCTTTGGACACGTCTGCTAAACTTGGAGGGTCCCACTAAATATTTGGATTAAAAAGGGGGTTGTTCATTCCATAAGATTGTTAATTTTTTAGCTCTAGAAAAAAGGATTTTAAGAGTTAAACATTTGACATGGCAAGAAATAGATTCCATACCTTTGGAGCAAAGTCCTTGTCCACCAATCTAGCACGAACACCCTGTTGTTAACAGATCAACACGAGGTTAAAAATTCATATAGGAAGTTTAAAGATTTACTTGAGCGCAAATTTTAAAACAAAAGCTCATACCTCGGAGAAATCATTGGACACCTCTTTGGAAATTGCGGTAAGGGATGCTCGGT
This sequence comes from Antiaris toxicaria, assembly GCA_035233585.1. Taxonomy (NCBI): domain Eukaryota; kingdom Viridiplantae; phylum Streptophyta; class Magnoliopsida; order Rosales; family Moraceae; genus Antiaris; species Antiaris toxicaria. The sequence continues at coordinate 23,437,410 of CP141160.1, read as the reverse complement.
ATTCGCGGGCCAAACATTGATCAACACTTTGAAATCTACCTTCACGTATCTAATTGCGACAAGAATGGTCAAAGATGATGAACAAGAGAGCAAAAACGAAAAATGATCTTCAAATCACTCGAGAGAGAGGCAACTCACAGATTGCAGAGTAACTATCAAGGACAGAGGAGAAGCACCTCTTAGTTTCTTGAGGGTTATTTTGCACCACTCATCATGGGACTCCGATGCCTCCTTTTCCTGAGCAATCAATTAGTACTTTTAGTTTTTAAAACCCGTCCATGAAAAAGCAATGACTTCCATTCGTAAACTATACACGATAAATTATTTTCACTTATGATACCATCAAAGAGTATTGTGGTATTGATTTATGATCTCTGATCAATTAGAAAATCAAATTATCGATGTTCATTTGCATAACCAGACGTTATTCATGAATCAAAAATGGTTATCAGCAAAAACCTTAAATTTCTATTCTTTTTCTGTTAAATGAGTTTGAATTATCATTTGAATTATCACCATATGTGCTTAACAAAAAAAAAAAAAAAAGGTCCAACAAGATTAAAAATCTCTGAAATTTTAAAGCACACAATTTTGAGCGCCTCTTTTCTTCTTTCTTCTCCACCCTTATTTTTTTTTTTTTTTGCTGCTTTTGAACGCAGAAAAGCGATTATCCCAAGTCTAAATATTAGCTAAGTTGTGTACGGAATAACATTTATTTACTTATTTGTTTGTTTTGCTGAAAACGAAAATAATGTTTTTTAAGGCTCTTGTCTATAAAACCCAATAACAAAAATATATGCAGCATGGTGCTTACCAAAGCATCAAAAATTTCCTCCACAGTGTCATGGCTAAAACATTTATCAATGGTGTCAATCCTAAGACAGCACAGAGAAGGAAGCAAAGCAAGTCAGATATGCATAGACATATGAAAGGCACCAGCACCAACATAGAGTAAGACAAATAAAAATTGAAAACTTATGCATCCCCGAAGCTCAAATTTTACGTCACTATTGCACAGAAAAGTGCAGAACTCCAGGTGTGCAGAAAATCTGAAAAGTCTAAATTGAATATGCATACACAACGACTAATTTATTTATTCAATTAAAAGAACAGAGGAAAAGGGCCAAAAAACAGGCCAGAGACGCTACAAAAACGTACCTAGAGAGTACGCTCCTCTTTTCTGGATAAACAATGTCACCATATTGTGCAAGAGACGTTTCTATAACAGAGGGATCGTCCGTGTGTAAATTACTCAAGCGTTCTTCAATCCAAGCTAGTCGCTGAAAGAATGAGTTGTCACAATCACTTTAGCTTAGGAAACAAAGCAATAGAAAACCAGAAGATTAAATTGTGGGGAAAAAATTTGTTTAGTGTGAAGGTTAAGAAGCAGAAGAACAAACTTCACTGAGTGTGTAGTGTGTAGCGAGATGGCAGGCAATCATTTCCACACCATTGAGCTTGTCTCCTGTGAGAGCCAAGTATTCCCCTACAATAAACAACACACAAATAACATGAAATGGATTGAAATTGGCAGTAGAGACAAAACTACCGATCTTTAATTTTTTTAACACCTTTTAAGTTACATAAGATCAGACTTTAAAAGCTGTCAAATAATATCTTCACTACTCATTACGCTAAGTTTCTTCTTGACATAATTAACAATGAGATATATGAAAGTCATGTCTCAGTATACCAAAAGCAGCTAATCTAGAAAATAAACCACCAAAAAATTTTCATACAATAAAGAGCATAGATGTGTTGTGGAAAGAATATAAAGCGCAAAAGCAAAAGGCATAAATGTAATGTCACCTAAGTAGCCAGGTAGACGAGAAAGATAAAAGGAGGCCCCCGCATCAGGATGGAAACCCAACTGAACCTCAGGATGTGAAAAAATCTGCGTATTTTGCATAGAGTAATTAATTATCGCAAAAGACAAGAAGCAACTTCACATGCTGAACTAGACGTTCCAAAAAGAAAATTTTCCACAGATGTTCTCTCATTAATGGGAAAATGTCTCATCATGAGCTTCAAATAACCTAGAATATAGATTCTCATTACGTTTATAAAAACTCGTATATCCCAAATTGATGAATTCCAAGAAAGTGCAAAATTACAAAAAGCCAACTTATGTCAAAGTATCTCACTACCCTTCAGCCAAAAAAAAAAAAGTTTCTCACCATCCACATGAAATATTGAGCCTTTTTATTTGCATTCATCACTCAAGTTAAATATAATAGTTCCTTGAGAATATAAGAAAGATGCAAACAACATCATATCTGGGACAAGTAATTTAACAAATAGAAAAATTAACGTACAGTTTTATCAGTCACCAAACTAAACATTCCTGGAAGTGAAATTCCAGCCCCAGCTCCCATAGTGATGCCATCCAAGATAGCAACCTGTACAAATTTTGATAAAGTAACCATTAAAGACCAAGTTAAAATTTATGGCAAATAAAATAAATCCTAATCTACCACAGCACTTTTGTGCTGCTAACCCATTTCCAAATCAGACGTCAGCCCATTATGCAAACATGACAAGGAGATTATGGAGCTTTGATCACTGAAACAAACTCCTACTCAGCTGCCTTGTTAGTAGGAAATCTACGGGAATTATAACTCGTTACCTACAATGCTTCTAAACTTCATTTCAAAAGTATAAAAAGTTTCCACTTCCTCAATATCTTTCATCTGACTATAAATCTACTCTAACAACATCTAATAGTCAAAACAAGGACATATACAATTCCGTATGATCCAAACCTTTGTCACCAAAATTTTTACTCACAAATGAAGGATAACGTATTGAAAAGTAAAAAAACTCACATGTGGCTTTAAGTATGTTCCCTGAAGATAGACAAATTTATACAATGTCTCAAAAAACTTTTTACACTCCTCAACGTTCCCTGCAAATTAAAATAATTTTAAAAGCACATAAATATTGCACATGAATGCTGAATCCAGTTATTCAAATTAATAATAGTGTAGAAAGATAAATATAAAAAATAACTGAAGCAAAACCCACCTTCATTAAGCAGATGATATAGTGAAACAGCATCTCCACCGGAACAAAAAGCCCTGCCACTACCCTTTTAAAAGAATCAATAGCAGAGCAGCTCAGGCACCAAAGACAATTAAACATTCAAAAACTAATGAATTATTCCAAATCAAGCAGGGAATTTTGTTCTTCTTTTGCCACATTAAGAAAAATTATGCTGGCGATCTCATCCTTTTAACACAAGCCAGCATAGCTTACGAGTTATCATTTTTCATTGATAGGTGTTCGAAAAATTCTCACATCAATTAATATCAAAAAATAAATTACATCTGCCAATGGATGAGCGACAATTCGAGTTGGAATTAAAATAATAATAATAATAATAATAATAATAATATTCCTAACAGCAATCTTTCAAGAATGGTAACTTTAAGAATAACAAAAATACCTTCATCAAGACAAAACCAATATCTGGGTTTTCTTCCCAGGATTCATATAATCTCTTCAGCCGAGCTGCCTATAAAAAATAAAAAATAAAAACAATTTAACAAAGTAAACAATTTGCAAATGAAAATGAACTGCTTTGATCAATTACGTGTGCAAGAAACGAACCATTGCTGTATCGAGAGCATTGAGAGAAGAGGGCCTATTGAGTATGGCTGCCCTCGATTTAGCTCTTCCTTCAACCAAAACCTGAATTACATTTAACAAAAACAAACAGAATAAAATGAAACAGAAAACGTGCATATAATAATAATTCCAAAATTGTAGTTGTGGATATGAAAGAAAGAGAGAGAAAGGAAAAACCAGGTTTTGAAGATCGTAGTGATGGTCATAGTTTGGTTGGGCAGAGAAGGACCGGGAAAGAGAGCGGAGACTCTGAGTCTGAGACTGAGACCACCATCTTCTCGCTGTTGCCAAAGCTTTCAGCTTCTTCTGCATCTCTATCCTCTTCAGCAACCACACTACACAGCAAAACTTTCAGGCCTCGAACCAAAAACCTTGAAAAACCCTGGATGTTGTGGTTTGCAATTTGGCCTGGTACCCTTTTCGTCGACAAATGTTAGCTTGTGAAATGGGCCGGACCTTGTGGGCCTCATTCGAAATGCCCAATTATTTCTGATGGGCAGGCCGGCCTTTTTTTGGACCTAACGAGTAGTATTAGGACACTTTCCCATCTCACTTACAAAGAAATTATGGTAAACAACAATATTCAGAAAATAATTCTAATAAATAACAAGTTTTTTAAATATTTCTAATAAATATTAGATTTATTTAATAAATAAAAATATATTAAATAAATGATATATTTATAAAATATAAATAAATTTTAATACGATAATAACATAAATAAATTATTTACTTAATATATAAATAAATTACTTATTCTGATAAATCTGAAATAAATAAATTATTTTTTATATTTATTATTAATTTTTTAAATTTTTTATTTACTTTAATTATTTTTAAAAAATTGTTATTTATTTTTTTTTCATTTTTAAATACCAATTTATATAATAACTAGTTTATTAATACATACAATTAATTGATTTGTTAATTTTTTAAATCATAATTAATAATAAAATAATAACTTATATATCAAATAAATTGATACTCAAAAATTAAGATTGAAGTCAGTATCTTTAATATTCTTCTTTGTTGTCTACTTCAAATACTTATAAAATACGTTATATAATTAATATTTACTCTAAAATTTACCATTTTTCTTTTTCCTTTTTTTTTTTTTTGTTTATCCACTAATTAACAAACTCCCACTTTTCGCGTTCTTTTTTAACAAATCCAAAGTCCGTTATTTATTCTCAAGGAACTAAAAAAATAGGTCGGTCATAATTACGAATACAAATTACAAAGAGCTAGGTTGACATTTCTGTAGAGACTAATGTTCTTTTTAAATTGTTCCAACCTGCTTTTGTCATAATTTATCCGATAATAAAATTTTATAAGTTAAAATAAGAAGTACTATTGCAAGTTAAAAGATTTATTATAGATAAAGGGAGAAGGCTATGATAAAGACATCAAAATAATACCTATAATAAGTATTCTTTTTTAAACCATTCTGATATAATTAAACAGTTAAAATTTATTTATTATAATGTACTTTATGTCATAGAATTATAGATTAATAAATTAAAATAATTCAAGAAAAAAAAAACAAAAAACCTTGGTTGTGTCGGGGGGGTTTTGGGATAGGTGGGTGGGTATGGGGGCGCGAAGGGGGGGGGGCACCGGAGGGTTGGTTGGGGGTGGAATGGGGTGCGGGTTTGCCAAATTCGTAGGGTTGTCGAGGGGGTGGAGTGAGCACCAGGGGCTGGGTTTTGCGGAATGGTTTTCATTGTTGTTGTTGGGGGTGGGGTTGTATTTTTGAGTTTTTTTTTAAATTAAATTTTTAAATTTTTTTAAATTTCTTATTTCATAATACTATATATTAAGATGTATTCTAACTATTATAAATAAATAAATTTTAATTATTTAATTATATTTAAATGGTTTAAAAATAATAATTATCGTAAATACTATTTTGAAATTTCAACTACAACCTTCTCTAAATAAAATTGTTCAACTAACAATATTGTTCAATCTGGTGATTGCATGTCTAATAAAAAAAAATGTAGCCTTTATTATTCTCACACTACATTTATTCAATTGTAGAGGGTAGGATCCTCAAAATCTACATTCTGAAAAAACTACAGGTTGCTCATAAAAAGACCATATAATTAAGCAAAACTATTTATTTACTTTATATTGCTTGGAATTCAAGTTAAATATCAGCTAGAACAGAAATGCCCTTCCTCAAACTTTTCAATAGGCACGGCATACGGGGAATTCCAGTCAGCCTCAAAAACTTCTTGAAGCTGAGAAACAACGGCCGGGTTGTATGTACCAAAGCTCACACCTGCCGTATTGTAGAAGTAATCCCACACAAGATTGCTTGTACTAATATGGGCTCGGACATGGCTAACCGCATATTTTCCGTGGTTGACCCTGGTATAACCAGGGTAAGCATTTCCAGTCTTCTTTCTGTGACTAACGGCAGGCCCCGTCGAGTTGAAACCCGGGACAAGGTAGTATTTGATCTCTACTTTTCCAGAGCACTTGTTGTACTTGGAGGAAGAGCAAAGAATGTTTGAGTATAGGAGGGATTTCAGGTACTGATCTGTGTTATTTATGAAATGTGCCCAATATGCTACCAATATCTTCACTTTCGCATGCTTTCCGAAGACAACCTGTTATTAATAAGACTTAGTTAGATACGATCGTGAAAGTATAATGGTTGATGAAATAGTTTACAAGAATAAAATTCGACCTCTGATATTGCAGACGAAATGGATGACCAGTAAACTGTTTGCTTTGGGAATTCGGATTGACCAAGCCAGTCCATGGTACTTATCCTCAAAGTACCTTTGCTCCCAACCGATTTAATGGTATCCAACCATCCCTGTTCATCAGTCTGGTACCTGCCAAATGATAGCTGCTATCCGCCAATGCGTCAAGATATGTGCATAAAGAGTAAAACTCTCCACAAAATGTTGAAAAGTTTTACAAGCCACTTTTTAGTACTTTAGCTATGACCCAAATATTTTGTCCATGAGTATGGTGGTCAAAGTTATGGTACATAACAACATAAAAACTTCTCGGCATGGAAAGATATAATAACTCGAAATTTTAGATCATTACTCTATTACCTCCGGAGGAGCAAAAGAGAGATAGCTTGGCTGAGAATGCAATGCTGAATTGTTGTGTCCAGGAGTCTGAATGGGTAATTTAAACATGACAGGGTCTGCTAATATAGGATATCCTACCACATGGGGAATTTCCACAACTGGAGGAAAAGGTGTCCTGCATTGGAATTTCAATAAACAATTGTCTAATTTATGTTAACGACAAATCTATCCCCGTTTTAGTAATACATGATTCACTTGGCTTTTTAGAAAACTTAAAACTAGTGCATTATCCAAACGTGGAAGAAAAATTTAAAGGCTCCTTTTCCATCACAAGTCTTGAAAAATTGATCTAGTGAATTTCTTTAATTAGGTTTTGTTTTCAAACAGTCTTAAACGCACCTACACCTCATGTCAGTCTCAATGAAATGGGACCAACAAGGAACCTGTCTATCAACCTGCCACTGTTGATCTGATATCGTTCGGGTGAGCGCCGAAGAGTTGAGAGACGCAAGCATCCATAGGTTGTCAAAGTACACTACGACCTTTTTTGCTATTTTTGGACAACCAACTAGATAAATTCCAAGTTCTTTCACCTGCAGCCATAGAATGATGATAATCAAGTTGATGTTCATAAACTTTAACTTAAAGCGACAGGATACACAGTAGAAGGAAGTTTCCTAGAGATTGAGTATCGTATATGATTTCTGGTCCTGCTTCAGCAACATATGGCCAAACTTAAACAACGAACAACCAAATAATTAATTCATGCAAGGACATGCTTTGATTTCCTTAACTCCCTAAACATCAAAACTGAACGGAGAATCTATAAAATGTGGTACATATTAACGTTATTACTGTCCAAAGATACATGTGATCTGTATTTTGTTTGCCAACCAGTGGCTTCCCATGTACTCAATTTCATTGAAGACAAATAGAATCATGAAGCGTGAAAATGACGTTCTAATGTGACAACCTCTCGTCTTGTTTTCGATATGTTTAGCGAAATTCCACTTCAGGACACCTAATTCATCGACAAGTCTCGGCTAACTTGGCTTGTTAACATGTTGAAAACATATTGTTGACGGTTAAAAGTAACCCAATTACTTCAATCTCCTAAATTATCACCATATTTTTTTTTTCCAAATAAAAATGTTCGACCAATGATTTGAAAATAAGAATTAAAGATACTTCAATCAATGCACCTGAGTAAGAGATTTCCAATCATTGTTTGCAGATCCTATATACACATTTCGACGATCCGATATCCATACTTTCGTGTGAACTATGCCGGATCCCCACCACTGATCAAGCAACAAAGTCACGTTCTTTACATTTGGCCTTCCTGAAGCAAGGTCGGATGGTTCTTTGGTATAGTCAGGAGCTACTCCAGAGTGTGACAGTAACCTACAACATATTCGCCAATTCAATAAAAAAAAATTTTCAAATCATAAAATTAAAATTAAAAGTCTAAGACCTGATGGAAACATTGCGATCGGCGGCGTTCTCTAGGGCTTGATAAACAAGAGCGCCAAGGTCAGCACCGAATCTCTGCATATCCTTGTCGGAGAATCCATAATCGCCGGAGCGAGGATCTTTAGGCGACGCCACCAATTGCCAGTACTGCGCGATAATGTCCAGGCGATGGGAAGAATTTCCGGCCAACCATCGGAACACGTCGGCTGCGCCCAATAGAAGAAACCAGGAAAGAACATAAACGAGTGTTTTTCATTTTCTTTTCTCGGAAGCCAAACATGGGGGGAAAGGAAGAGAGAAGGGGGAGATTACCGGTGGAGAGGAGACCGGGGACGGGGCGGAGGTGGGGCATGTCGGTGGGGATTGATTGGACGAGCCAAGCTTTGCATTGCGCTGAAGATTCGGCGACGGTTGGCGGAGAGAGACTGGCTGTTATGATGAGAAAGATGACAGTTACGATGAGGGTGGTGCGACTGTGACGAGCTCTCATCTTCTTGTTATCTGTTTTGGTGACGCTCTTTCTTGGTTTGTAATCGACTAATACACTTTGACTTTCAGCGTAACTGATGGACTGGACTTCTACTAAGAGAGAGATTTAAAAAGAGGAATCAAGGAGATTCCAGAATATGATTAGCCGCAGATTCTGGGGCGCTTAAAACGTTCGAACTTCTCAGTTCCCACCTGTTTTTTATTTTATGAGATAAAACCACTTTTACCCTTCGCCTTACAAAGATATAAAAAAAAAAAAAAAAAACAAAGTTTGAGTTGAGACCGTTTAAGGGTATTTGGAGATAGAATTTTGAAAATTAAAGGTTAAAAATGTGTGTTGGAGGATTTTTAAAAAAGTCATGTGGTATAAAAAAATAAAAATTTAAAATTTAAAATATGTTCTTAAAAAATAAATGTAAAATAAATTTAATATTATTTATTTTATCATTAAAAGTATTTTGATATAAAAATAATTTTATTTTTATTTTAAATAAGAAGGTTGTAAAGTTAAAGTTTTTTTTTAAAATAGGATAAAGAAAAAAAAATATAGAATTAAGAATTTTGAATTTAATAATAAAATACTGTATAAAAAATCACCCCTGACACAATGCTTGCCATAAGTAACATGCACGGTTGGTGGTAATAGTTGTTTAAACTAAATATTTTTATTTTTTTAAGTTTTGATTTATGACAGTGAGTAGTTCTCGAACTGTGAATTTTTTAATTTTGTCGTATAATAAAAAAAAAAGCTGTTTCTTAAATGTGATAGTAAAAAGCCCAAAAGATCCTACCACAGAGGGTCCCTCTTTTTGTAGGATATTCTTACTTTATATCTCTCTCCATCTTTTTCCTTCATTAAATCACTGTCGTTTGTTTATGAGAAAAATAATAATAATAATAAATTCAATGTCATTTGTACCAAACAGAATGTTGGGGTCACTAATCTGAGTAAGCCCTACAAATCTTGAAGAGACGGATATTTGACAAAAAAGAGGCTCGAACGTGGTGATCAAATTTGGAAACAATGCGCACTCGTTTTTGAGTCTCTTCTACAATGAAATAGCCGGCAGGTATATTAATGAAATATAATAGATAATCATACAATTGGACTGACTGTCACCGATGTTAGACAAGCCACACAAAAATAGACAGGCTAAAATATTTACCATGTAAAGCCCCCTCTTATACAGCAGCAATTTTGAAGATGGAAATACTTCACCATTAGCTATGCAACAAAATCCTACCACCCTTTTTTTCTTTTTTTTTTTTTACACTCGGTTGATTCTCTTCTTATTAGAACCTTAAAATACTCCCCACTTTTCTACGAGATGGAATGCCTCCTCTGTCTTGAAGATGAACCAGAGGACTTTGTATCTCCTGGAACCAAAGAAGTAGGGCTCTGAGAACTCCCAGAAGTCTCGGAGCTCCGATTCCCACCATGTCCCTTGCCAACAGCCCACAGTTTGTCAAAAATGCGCCTTGACCGAGACGGCAATAGTTGCACACCACTCCTGCTGTTTTTGCTGCTCTTCCTTGGCAGTTTCCCGCTCCTGTGGAACTCCTCGTTTAGCTTCATCCGGCTCATCTGGTTCTTGAGGGAGTTGCATTTTTCCACTGCTGCTGCCGGCTTCTCGCATTCTTCGTTCACCATCATGGATCGGGAGGAGACACGGGTATGATGATTGTTAACAGGCCGTGCAGCAGCAGCAGCAGCAGCAGCAGAAGCCCTGACCTGCTCAAAGAAGAGAACTTGCACCACCACTCGTAGTGGAAGTCGGTCATTTTGCGCAGCGTGCATTGAGGCTTCCGGTGTCAACTTCTTTACATCCATTAGTCCGCAGATTTTCTTCCTGTCAGCTTTTGTTAAGCTTGGATGCTCCTGAAAACAGTATGCCATGAAAAGTTAATACCAATGACCTAGAAATAGAACTGTGGTGAAAGAAAAGTAAAGAGAGGAATGAATACCTTCAAGTAAATGTCAATGGCTTTATACAATCCATCATGAATAGGCCTTGCTGATTCAGGAATCGACTTTGACAAGTCTATGAAACCAGAGGGTGTAAGATTCATGTCTCGTGCAATTTCCGCGAGATACCCATCAATCAGTCTACCAACATTCAACAAGGACCCATTCCCTAAGATAAAATCATCACCGCACTTCTCATTCATCTCAGTGGTATCCAAACCCCGACTATGCTTTTCATGTATTGTGAATTGGTTTACAATGGTTTGAACCAATTCAACATCGTACGCGGTAATCTGAGGAGACGTTGCTGGGATTAATAAATCAACAACACAAGCTTCATGCAATTTTAAACTGATCCTACTAACCAAATCTTCCCTCAACAACTCGTCTGTTCCGACCAAAATTGCAACTTTCAACAGTTTCAGCAAAAAACTACAAGAGCAACCCTTAATCTTGTCAGATGGCAATAAGCATATGATTGTTTCTACCAGGGATTTGTTCCTCCTGCTATGGGCCTCAGAAACCAAAGCATCAATGGAATCTGGCAACCATCTAACAGCATACGTTTTAAGTGCCTCCCCTATCACAGCACCATCCATTCTGCCCTTGGACTTCACGGCAATCATGACTCTTTTGTAGAGATCAATATCAAGCTCACATATGTCCTCAACCCACCAATCCATTGGAACAGACTCCGTATTTTCTCGAAACTTCATACCATCTTCAACAATTTTGTCAGGCTCTGCTAATTTTCGGTTAAATGTGTAGGACCAAGTGATGTTAGCAGGGTCCACAGATGTTTTGGAAGCTATGGAATCCACACATCTTCCCACAATCTTCAGATCCTCAGACCAAGGCAGAAGAGATTTTGTGGTTTGCAGAACGATAATGGAATCTTTCCAGCTACGCAAGATGCTTGAGTTGAGAAACACCTCAATTTTGAATATCAAGTTACCTCGATCAATGTCCTCGGTCATCTCTAGATACTCAGCTGCGCATCGAGCAGCCACAACATTGTAAGCATTGAGAGTAACTGTCATACCATAGCAAAATTTTGCACAAATTTCAAATGCTTTTGGTCCACCAGGGAAATCAACCATATTAATTTCATCAGAATTCTCCTCACTGGCTTTCAACACCAGCTTTTGCAACCGACTGCTCTTGGACAAGAGAGGGAACTGTACAGATATAATATAAGACAGGCATAAGTTAGATCAACGCAAGTTAATTGCCTAAAAAAACCCCTTAATAAGTGTTTTTCCAATGTTCTCATTTGATCCAAAAGGTGTTAAACTTCATTTCATGCCATGCGCTAATGTTCAGATTAGATGGCTATGATTTCCTGAATTCACGGAGGGAGAAAGAGAAAAGTAAACAGCTAGAAAGAAATAATAGCGGTGTTATGCACAAGCTTGAATTTTTGACCAATTCCAAATTAGCTGAGTGACAAATGTCGGTCACACTCTGAAATGATTTGGAAAATCACATCATCTCGAAAATTTCCGCAGATGAATCACAGATACATCAAACTAACGCTCACAGCTCAACTTAGCATATAAAGGACAAATTGAATCCAAAAACAGGATTAGAAAGTGAAAGTCAATATTCTCTCAGTTTAGAAAGACAAACATACCTTGTGAAGGTAAAACTTCACTTCACCAACATTTATGGTGACATCTGTTGCCAAATCAGAAGATACATACCTGCATAAAATTATGAAACGCTACTAAAGTTAAATAAAGAACAGAACTTGGCTGTATCACAAAACTGTATGTGAACTCAGACAAATTTCAATGTCAAAACTTGAGAACGCAAGTATTGGCCATGACATTCTTAAATCCGTTTCCAAATTACCAATGAGCTTAAGCAGAACTCTTTCGTCAATATTAAGATTTACTTTAGGTTACTAAGAACAAAGAAATAGCAACACAAAAATCATTGGTGTAACTATTTGTCATTGTTTAACGTGGAATGTCCCCACCCGTGGATGATTAAACCTCCGTGGGTACACCATATGACTTTTACCATAATTGGACCACAAAAGCACCTTTAAAAATAGACAAATTTCAAGGCTGGACCACATCCTGAGAGTGAGAGACCCTAGAAAAAACCCTTTACCCGTCCCCTCGAAACAATAATTACAATTACACTACGAAAGAGACCCATGTGCTTTTCTTCTTCTCCTCTCTTGATTTCCTTTTCCTTAATACTTGTTCTCAAAGGTTGTTCTTAATCTTTTACATCTCAAATCTTCTTAGATACAGATCACCTTCCTAAAAGCCTATCTAATTATATATATATATATATAAAAGTTCAAATGCAAAGAACAGATGACAGTAAATAATGTAAATGTGCAAGAACAGTTCAAAATATAAAAGAAAGAGACGAAAAAATAAAAAATAAAAAATAAAAAACCGTTTCTTACCTGATAGATTTTCCGTCAGCTTGGAAAGTATCAGGCTTGGACCCCAACTTCATGAACTTCATTTTTGTTTTTTTATATCTCTAAGAAGAACCCAGAAAATTACAGAAGAAAAAACCTTCAGAAAGGTACCACAGAGAAAGAACTTTTTTTTTCCTCCCGTTCTGAAACCGCAGAGAGTACCGGCGTCTTCTGCCCCAAAACGGCAGGGATTCAGCAGCGGCGTCGTCTTTTTATCTGTCCCCTTAAGCCTCAACCGGACAAGGAGAGAGCAAAAACCGAGACCATAAATGACGGTGTTCTTCAATGAGGCTCTGAAAATCCTCTCCCTCTCTCTCTCTCTCAGTCACAAAACACGCAACCACCGGACCATCACAGTATTGAACATTGAATATTGGACACCAGACAATCCCTGCCTTGGTTTCCTGCCTGCCTTCTTTGCTCTTATATCGCCGTCTCGATTCTCACGTTCTTCGCATCGATTCCGAGCTTTTATGATGACATTGATGACGCTCTTTCAGAGAGAGAGAGAGTGAGAACCAATTCACCATTCACTCCCCAACCCCCATAGCCCGCGAAAATCATTAAAATAATAAAATAAAATAATAAAAAATTATGCTTGTAGAGAGAGAGAGAGAGAGAACGAAATGGAGAAACACTGTTTGGATACACAGAAAATTGGCGTCAGAAAGAGAGTAAATGAAAGAACGAGAGGAGGAGAGCGAGAGAGAGAGAGAGAGAGAGAGAGTATTCCGTGACTAATTTTCTCTCTCTAAAAGGCTCATCATAAATTCTCGCCGCCTTTTGCTTTAAATCACCCTGATCCGCTGAAGATCTTCTCTCTCTCTTCTTTTTTTTTTAAATTAAATTTTCTTCCTTGTTTTATTTTTTTCTCTCTCGAATCGCGAATCTCAATGAGAGTTTTCTTTCTGGCTCTGCTCTCTCTCTCTCTTTGATCGGTGTGGCTCTGACGCAGCTGTCCCCTCTTCCTCGCCCATAGCCCAGAGCAGAGGAAAATTTTCCAGCAGAAGAAAGAGGAGAGAGAAAGCGAAGGAAAGTTAGAGAGAGAAAGTGATGGTGTACAGTGGGCTTTGTGTTAAGTGGTGGACTGACTCTGTTCAGTTCTCGTGTGTGTAGACGGAGTAGGGGACTGGTGAAGCAGAGTGGCGCAGGGGACCTTTTAAGGGGTCTTTTTTGTGCCGTTAAAGCACGCCACCCCTTTTTTTTTTACGGTTTTGCCCTTCCTCCTTCCCTCTTTTTTCTTCGTTGTGCCACTCCTCCGTTTCCAATTTCCATGTTCTTTGCTTCTTTTTAACCGCGTTTGACGCGTAGAATCGTCTTTTGACTTTTTGACGCCACGAGTGTTTATTATATTATAATAATATTACAGTAACGAACATTATTATTATTTTTTATAATAATATAAAATTGGAAGAGGAAACATAACCGAAAAGATGGAAAAATACTCCTTTACGTTGTTTTTTTTTTTTTTAATTTTTTGCATTGAAAGGATTTTTTTAATTCTTTCACGTTCAACTTTTCTTCATCGTGATGCTCGTGAGGGTCCTTTTTCATCGTATTCTTTAGTTTTAAAAAAAAAAAAAAAACCCAAATTTCTACAAGGAACAACCTTATTATTTAGATCTTTAAATATTCATGTAAGAATAAAAATTCATACAATGTTTTAGGGGTGTTTGGTAAACACATTATATTTTGATTATATTTAAATATTGTATTTAAAGTATTTGTTTTTTATTTGAATGAAATGTGTGTTTGGATGAAAAGTATTTTAGAATTAAAAAGTTGATGTGATTGGTAAAAATAGAAATAAATAGTGGAATTAAAAAGTTGATGTGATTATTTTAAATAGTAATTGTTTTCGTAGTACTGTTGTAAAATTTGTATTTAGTGTAAAATTATATTATATTTGAGTAAAATTAAAATTGAATATTTTCTCCAAATGCCCTCTTAGAGTCAATAATTTTTGTGGTAAGGACGTAATATGGAACGCAAAAGAGAAATCATGTACAGTGTCATGTAAGGACATATATTAAGGGGCCGTTTGGTAAACGTATTGCATTTTGATTGTATTTGAATGAAATTTATTTTTTGAATGTTGTATTTGGTTGAAATGTATTTGTTTTGTATTTAAATGAAATGTGTATTTGGATAAAAAGTATTTTAGAGTTGAAAAGTTGATGTGATTGGTAAAAATAGAGATAAATAGTGGAGTTGAAAAGTTGATGTGATTGTTTTAAAAATGTTTTAAATAGTAATTGTTTTCGTAGCACTGTTACAAAATTTGTGTTTGGTGTAAAATTGTATTGCATTTGAGTAAAATTAAAATGAAATTTTAATCCAAATGCCCCCTAAGGAAATATATACTACCGAGGAGTTTGGAGGAGATGTTTGAAGACATTATTTTTAAATTAAAAAAATTATTTTAAAAAATATGTTTAGGGGAAAAAACTGTTTAGGGTGAAAAATAAAAAATTTTAAAAATCTTTTTAGAAAAAAAAATCAATATAAATATTGTTTCATTTCTCTCAAAATTTTATATAATTTTTTTAAAAAAATTATCTCATTTGGACTTGTATACAAAAAGTTATGGACTTTTAAAATTTAGAATTTACTGTAACATTTTAGAAATGTAAATAGTAAAAAATGGTGAAGTTTTGAAAAAAAAGTAATTTTGGATGTTTCCAAAACTAAGCCCCAAACAAGGCCTTATAGCGTGTTTGGTACAGGCTTTTTTTTTTTTTTTGCATTACATTTATATGCAATGCAATTTTCTCTCAAATACAAAAATATTTCATTCAAATACCAATCACATAACATTTTAAATCTAATACAATCACTATTTATTATTTCACTTTTTCTATTACTTTTATTAATTACATCATATATTATCTCTCTCATTTTTTTCTCTACTTTTACCCATCACATCACATATTTATTATTAAAATATAATTCAAATACTTTTCACCAAAACACACATTGCATTCAAATGCAATGCTAATACTTTTCCTCAAAATACAAATTGCATTCAGTACATTGCATTCAAATGCAATACAAATACAATGCATTCACCAAACAGAACATTAGTTTATGTTTGCAAACTGATAACGTTTATATTACGTTTAAATATAATATATTAAATGTTATTTGTGTTTAGGAAAAAATATTAATATTATATTTAAATATAATATATATTTAGATAAAAAAATATTTAAATTATATTTAAATAATGAATATGTAATGTGATGGATTAAAGTATAGAGAAAAGAGAGAGAGAGAGAAATAGTTTGTAATTTGATTAATAAAAATAATAGGAAAAGTAAAATAATAAATAGTGATTATATTGGATTTAGAATATGATATGATTGATATTTTAAATGTAATATTTTTTTATTTTGATAAAAATTACATTGTATTTAAATATAATGCGAATGCAATACTGAAAATAGACAGCACCTTTTTTTTTTATTTTTTCAAGGAAACAAGTATATAATTCTTAATTATTCGGTCATGATCAATATTCTTACAAATTTCATATTCAAAAAAAATTTGAGATTATAATATAATTTAGGGGCGTTTGGTACAGCAATTACATTTTAACTATATTCAAACGCAATGCAATTTTACACCAAACTTAAAGTTTTACATTTAAATATATATTTTTTAACAGTGTTACGAAAACAATTACTATTCAAAAAATTTTTAAAACAATCACATCAATTTTTCAATTCTAAAATACTTTTCATTCAAACACACATTTCATTCAAATACAAAACAAATACTTTTCAACCAAATACAACGTTCAAAAAACAAATTTCATTCAAATACAATCAAAATGTAATATGTTTACTAAACCCCCTTAGTAATAATTTTATATTTGATTTTATTAAAATACTTATAATTAGAATTTCCTGTATCTAAGTGAAAAAAAAAAATGGTTGAAACCACAAATCATATGACTTAAAAGTCTTCCTATTTAAAGTTCAATTTAGGATTATTTTCATAAATAGTCTTTAAATTATAGACATTCATTTAAATTAGTCCTTATTTATTCAAACTCAGTCATTGTATCCTGCGATATATAGAAAATCATTTAAAATACCCCTTTCATGTATATCTGTTTATGATTTTAATGAAAGTTTAAATTTCATAAAATGTTAATTAAGGAATTATTTTTATAAATAGTATTTGAACTATTAACTTCCATTTAATATGGTTTTTATTTATTCGAAATCATTCAAAATACCTCTCGATCTCTAATTTAATAAAATAACTATTTTAAATAAACTTATATATATCAAAAATATAATGACTAATTTCAAAAAAATAGATTTTAATTTGAATAAATGCCTATAATTTATAGATTATTTATAAAAATAAACCTTCAATTTAATAGCTATGAAAAACGCAAACAAAAGAACAAACCAACCTTCCTCGCAAAGTAAAGTAGAAAATATGCGGTAAAAATTTACCCATGTTAAATATGTAAATAAATAACATATTAATATTATAATATATATTTTAGAGGACAAGGATTTTATACATGTGCAACGGCGGCGAATTTATTCATCTTTCATTTATCTTATATTTTTTAAAAAAATTGTTCTCTCATATAATAAATATATGTCGTTGTATATGTAACGGGCTAATGGCAATGAATTTACGTATATAATAACAAATACACGTTCCTAACCCGTTTGGTATATGTATTATATTCGTATTATATTCACATTATATTTAAATATAATGTAATTTTTATTCAAATACAAAATATCATCTAAATACAAAATATTCACATTACATTCGAATATAATATAATTACAAAATATTTGTTACATATATAATAACAAATACAAGTTCCTCACCCCTCGTTTAGTATACGTATTATATTCGCATTATATTCATATTATATTTAAATATAATGTAAGTTTCATCCAAATACAAAAGTATAACATTCAAATATCAGTCATATCATATTTTAAATCTAATACAATCACTATTTATTATTTCACTTTTTCTATTACTTTTACTAATCACATCATATATTCTATTTCTTTCTCCATTTTTTCTCTCTACTTTTATCTATCACATCACATATTAATTATTAAAATACAATTCAAGTACTTTTCACCCAAACACATATTATATTTAAATACAATACAAATACTTTTTCTCTAAATGTAAATTACATTCAATGTATTGTATTTAAATACAATATAAACGCAATATGTGTACCAAATGGAGCCTTAGTTTATCGATCTTTCATCTCCTCAAATTCCAAAGCTAACTTAGGGTGGGTTTGGGACAACACTTTTGCCTTCTCTAAAACATCTTTTTCCCAACACAACCTTACTTTTCACTATTTACATCTCTAAAAGCTACAGTAAACTTCAAATTTTAAAAGTCTACAGCTTTATGTATACAAATCCAAATGAGATTTTTTTTTCTAAATTGCATAGAATTTCGAAAAAACCAAATAATATCCATATTGATTTTTTTTAAAATTAAAATTTTTTATTTTTTATAGCTCAAACAGTTATTTCCTCCGAACATATTTTTTAAATAATTTTTTTCTAATCTAAAAAAAAAAAGTCTTCATACAACTACTCCAAACACCCTCTTATATTATCTCAAATGTTTTTAATGCTAAATCACATTATATATTTCCTTTTTTAAAAAATCACATTATATATTCATAAATAAAATAACATATTTTCTAAAATAACTTTTTTTCAATCTAAAAAAAAAATATCTCCATACAACTACTGCAAACACCGTCTTATATTATCTCAAATGTTTTTATGCCAAATCACATTATATATTTCCTTTTTAAAAAAATCACATTATAAATACATAAATAAAATAAAATTTAAAAAATAAAAAGAAGAAAACATTGTACCGACCACCCTTATCATAGGTGAAAGATTCCTTCCGAACGTGATCAGTGCAGTAAATATATTTGTTAAGGGTATAAATAACAATGATTTAAGCAAGTGGGCTTTCTAGAAATCCAATCATTTAGGCTAATATTCTGATTAACCCGCCAAAACCACCTATAGTCGATGTTAAACCAATCATCACGCGACTAGCCATTAGTGATTAGTGAATATTAGATCATCCAAAGTACGTACTATTAAATAATCACAGCCCACAATATCTCCTTCATCAGGCGACAAGTTGATAAAGAGACTTAAAGTTGTCTAACCACAAACATCATTAATTTGCGTAAACTGTATATTTTAATTACATATATAACATAAGACACTCTCAATTTTTTTTCATTTTTTTGGTTGCGCACTAGTGATCAGTACCTAATTCATGTAGGTCGGTCAACTTCATTAAGGGGAAAATATTAGGGCTCTTAAAGGAGTTGAATTAAAATTTATATTTAATACATTAAAAAGGATTTAAATAATAAAAAATATATAATAATAAAAATATATATTTAATAAATTAGAATCTATCACTAAACAATTTCAAAAACTTTTACTTGTTATATATGTGCATTTTTTGTGACATTATGATGACCGCATCCGATCAACAACACTCTCTCTCTATATATATATAAACCGAGTCTGCTTTCTTTTTAAAATTTTTCTTTTTTAACAATAAAAAGTCTGTTATCTTATAATTTCAACACATTGCCACCTCGGGAATTTAATTTGAACATATGTTATTGTACAATTTTGTTACACTTTCCCACTAGATGTGATTTTATTTATTTTTTTGCCTAGAAAATGTGGTCCTCTTCTGTTTTGTTAGAAAATAATATAGTTGAACTTTCTGCAATATTTTCCGTCATAAGATTCGAGTCTGAAATTGCACTCTGCTTATTTACACGTACAATATGTTAGGTCTTCATATTACATTTTAACATAACATTTAGTAAATCTTTTTTAGTATTACGAAAATTAATTTTATACTAAATATAAAATTTTACATTCAAATACAATTATTTCAACTGTATTACGAAAATAATTATTATTTAAAAATTTTTTAAAACAATCACATCAACTTTTTCAACTCTAACTATTTATCTCTAGTTTTATCAATTATATCAACTTTTCAACTTTAAAATACTTTTCATTCAAACACACATTTTATTCAAATACAAAACAAATACTTTTTAACTAAATACAACACTAAAAAAAATTATATTTAAATACAATTAAAACGTAATGCATTTACTAAACGTCCATAAAGGTAAAATTATTATAGACAATCTAGAAATTATTTTTATACGTCTGCTTTAGCATGCATTTGGTATATAGAGTTAAATTAGAATCATTTAACTCTTTAAAAATTAATCACATTATAAATTGATTTTTTTATAAAAATATAAAAATCAGTTGAACTTTTTATATTACAGTTATTACTCTAAACATCTCATTAATTTTTGAAGCTCCATCAAGATCGTAATGGTGTTAGAACTTTGCATTCCATCTAGTGAATTCGTTTTGTACCATAGATTTTCCATCTAACAAATCTCTTTTAAGGCCCACCAACCTTTGTTCAATTATTTTCTTTGAACCTATTCCTACTTGTACTACATGATCTTGAATTTCACTTTGATGTTACAATTGTTGGATCTTAAGTTTCTATATTAGGTGTCGTTTGGTAAAAAAATTACATTTTAATTTTATTTAAATGTAATACAATTTTATATCAAACACAAATTTTTCAACAGTGTTACGAAAATAATTACTATTTAAAAGTTTTTTAAAACAATCACATCAACTTTTCAATTTCACTATTTATCTATACTTTTACCAATTACATCAACTTTTAAACTCTAAAATACTTTTCATCCAAACACACATTTCATTCAAATACAAAACAAATACTTTTCAATCAAATACAATATTTAAAAAACAAATTTCATTCAAATATAATTAAAACGTAATATGTTTATCAAACGTAATATGCTACATAAGGTTCATCCCCATTGATGTTTATAATATTATTATGCATTTCCCAACAAACACCCCCACAAGAAGCTATGAAGCAAAGTAGTATTGAAAAAATAACCAGAAACAACAAAGTCAAAAGAAAATAAGATCATAACAAGAAAGAAAGAATAAATATATGAAAACTAAGGAAAATTTGGAGAAAAGAAAAAAAACCTGAGACGGCAGTCATTAATGAATGTGACAAACTTGCGGAGCTTGACTCTGCTACTAGAAGAGAAAGAAAGAAAGATCAAAAAGATGCTGAACAAAATTATTTAGGGCTTCAGATCTAACGCAAATTCAAAGGCATAGAGTGAAACTGAAAACAAAAATACAAATCAAAGCTCCAAATCTACACGAACGGCTGAATCACCACCAATTCATTTTACATTCAATAGAAAACAAAAAAACAAAATCTAAGATTCACTTGAAAGGATAAAAAGATCTTTATCATTTCAAATTTCAAACGAAAATCAATAAATCATAGAATAAAACAAATTTAAAAAGTGGTAAATCACCTGTTCCACCATAAAAAAAACCTCCAAATAAGTTTTAAAATTTAATTGTTTTCAACAGCATCGATAGGGCAAGGCCAACTACGATGACAACGGAGAGGACATGATGCCGACAAGGGCCATGGTGCACACTGGGTTAGAGTGAAATTTTTTTTTGAAGGCAGAGAGAGATAGATTTCAATTTAAAGTTCAAAAAATTTTTTAAATACCTTACGCGACTGTTTTTTGAAAACAGTTACAGAAATTAATTTAATGACTATTTTTAAAAACAGTTATAAAATCTTGAGTTTCTACGATTTTTTTTCAGAATTAGTCATAGAATCTAAAGATTTTACAATCATTTTTAGAAAATATGCTCCATATAGTTTTTTTTTTTTTTTTAACTCTTCCATCGTTTTTTAAAAATAATTATCGAATTTCATTGTATATTTCATTTTTTGTAGTAGTGTCACATTTATATTTTCAAACTTGCATAATTTTGCCTTAAAAGCAGTTTTCGAACTGCCTTCTTAGTGCTCTATTTGGATCTTTATTTTAAATCTTTATTTACTTATTATTGTTTGAATATATTCTATCTATTATTGTTTGAATATATTCTATTCATATGTTTTTTAACCTTTAATCACGAGGTTTAGAAGTAGGTAATTACACCATTGTGTTTAATTTTTGGCTTCTAAAGGTTTTTTTACATCTCATTGAAGGCGCTCTATTTTTAGTTTCTAATCAAGGAGCTCTATTTACTATCTAATATAGAATCCAACCAAATTAATTAATTCATCTCTTTTTCCCCTCCTTAATACAATGGTGTTCGCTTCAATGGCGGGGCTTGAGAACAATCTTTACTTGCAGCATAGCCATGATCTTTTTACTGATAATGTGTTGGGAAGATGTCATGCATGTCAGCAGCTTTTTACATCAGCATTTTTATTTTTTTTTTTCAAACAAAATCATTAAAGCTAAGCTTGTAATTATTTCCCTAGAGTAATCAAGTTCTCCCACGAGCCTATGATCTGATTCTTTACCCGACCCTTTTCTTTTCTCCCTCTTTTGTTTTTTAATCACAAAGTTACCTTCTTCTTCCAGAATTCCTGTTTTCTGCTTAAAAAATAATGAAAAAAATACAAATAAAAAGTGTTATATCTAACCTTTTTTTTTTTTTTTTAATCACCAATAGTAAACAATAATGAAACCATTTGAAGACGAATAATGCTGACCCATTTCAATTAAGGTTTCATTTAGAAAATTTAAATTAAATTTAAAATGAATTGAATTATTAAATAAATTTTATATTAAATATTTAAATTTAAATTTAAATTTAAAAAATTTCATCTTAAATTAAAAATATTCAGATAATAAAAATAAAAATTAAATTTGTATTATAAATTAAATAGTTTTTTTTATATGTGAGAAAATTTATAAAGAGTGTTGTTGAATTTAAAATATTATGTAAATTATGAATTAAAAATTTTTTTAAAAAAATAAGAAGTAAAAGAAAAATTAAATTCAAACTTAGTTCTTTGGGATAGAATTCTTTTACTAAATGATACCTGACTTTTTAAATTTTTTTTTAAAATTACGATTTTCTTTATTTTGCCTTAATTCTACACCTTTTTATTTTTGTATTTTAAAAAATTGATATATATATATATACATATTCTTTGTTAAAGTAGAAGGCGGACTCTGGTCGTCGGATTGAGGGAGACCTGCATATTCATTATCCAGTTATTATATATATATATATATATATATGGTCCATGTACTTTCTACTTCATGGTCCAAGCCGCTATACTTGAAAATGTGAAGTTTTGAAGTAGGAAAAAAAAACAAAAAAACAAAATAAAAAACCTAAAGAGCCATAATAGGGGAGGGGACCCTATAGGCTGGCACATGTATCCACTTAATTACACAGGCCAATGCCACTTTCAGATTCAGTCCCCCACCACTTTACAGCTGCCACATGATTTGCCCCAGCAGTCAACAACCAACCCCCTAACTTCTCACCAAATTCAATTAACTAATTAATGAACCTAATTAGGAAAACTTAATCTAACATGCAAGGAGTTTACACATTATGCCAAAGGGATTTAGTTGTTGTTGTTTTTTTTTTTATTATTGGCTTAACAAAAGTTCGTTGATTTGTTTGAGTTGCCCAAATGCTTGTTAAGTGCAGTAAAAAAATATATATATTGGTTTCACTTCAAAAATCATCAAGTTTATGCATATCATAACTACATGCATTTCATGAGTAAATATATAATATATTAGCGATCAACTTTGGGTTAGTTTTACGGAATCTGTACTATTACAGTTTTAGCTATTGATTAAACGATCTAATATAGAATTATACATATTAAATATTTGGAATGCCTGATCTAAACATCTTGCATGTATTAGTCAGAACAATAAAAGAAAAAAAAAAAAAACACAAGAACTAAAATTACAGTTTTCATTTGCCATTAAAAAGTACGGCTCTTATATGGTAGATATCTCCAACTAGTTATAAGATGGTTGAATAAT
This sequence comes from Antiaris toxicaria, assembly GCA_035233585.1. Taxonomy (NCBI): domain Eukaryota; kingdom Viridiplantae; phylum Streptophyta; class Magnoliopsida; order Rosales; family Moraceae; genus Antiaris; species Antiaris toxicaria. Next base: position 23,413,381 of record CP141160.1, on the reverse strand, counting down.
TTACACTTCTTGATAATATTATTGTTGAAAGGCTTTTGAGTACTATAGAAAATCTAATCATAAACTATAACAAAAGGAACACTCAAGTATCACTGTGCATATGGGACCCGAGAAAGAACTCATTGTTGAAGAACACTTCATATATATATATATATACACAAGTTGGACATCATGCGTTTTGCAATTGCAAAATTAAGAAAAAAATAAAAAATAATTATCGAGCGTTAATATCGTCACATAATAATAATAAAAGTATCATTTGTATTTTTTATTATAATAGAGATAAATGTATTTTTCATTCACGTACTTCTCATATCTAATTAAAAATTATAGAATATCCTTAGTGCATTATCGTGGAACTAAACTATAAAGAAACAAATTAAATTGCTAGCATAGCATGTAGAGTTCAGTTGGTCTACATACATTGAGTGGAATAAAAATATAGACGGAGATGCGTACATGTTTATGGAACTTTACGGGAACAACTCCTCCGAAAAAACGACAGTCTTTTTAGCTGTTGAGAAAAAGGCGCATCTCTAATTAATGATTTGAATGTGTGACTCTAAAAAGATGGAATTATGGTTGAATATAGGCGTGGGCATAAAACCATCATAAATAAATGATGATGGGGGCAATATGAGGGCCCCAAAACCCATGATGGTAAGGGCGTGGCCAAACCTTTTTTTCTTTTTCTTTTCTCTCCTCCCTCTTTTCTATTTGTCTTTTTTTTTTTTTTTTAATAAATTTTTTCCCCTTTACTTCTCTCTTTAATCTTTATGATTTATGATATCTTTGGCAAATTGGCCAACGTGGGGGACCATTCGGCTCCCTTTATGCCCAACCTCGTCGTGTGTTTTTAGAATAAGTTCCACGTTTTGAGTGATTGATGCTATTTGGATCACCAAACTATTAGATTCTCTCCAGGTTTTATGCTCTTAAAAGCTCAACATGATTGTTCTAACTGGTAAGTATTTGCCTCTTCCATCAACTTCTGCCCCCCCATTAATCTCTCCTCCCTCTCAACAACATGAACAGCACTTCTATTATAATAATAATAATAATTATTATTATTATTATTAGAATGTTACTTTAATTTTATTTTTTTTAAATATTAACTTATGTAACATTTCATGAATTGTCATTATTTTTTAATTTATAAATTTATAAATAATTATCCTTAAAATTAGAATTATAATTAGTGTTCTTATTATTCTACATATACCCCCAAAATGCCATATGTACCACAAATTAAAAAGGGAAATAAAATATTTAAATGAGAGGGAAGAAAAAGACATTATCCATATCCTTGTAAGTTTAACGTGAAGATTTGAAAATCAACAAGTTCAACTTATTGAGCAGTCTCTCTGTGTATATGCTGAACAGAAGGGAAGAGATTTTGAGATGTTGTTATATACTGTGTGTCTGCGTCTGGTCATTTACTCCCATAATTGACACGGCGCAAGTTGGCCTGTTTGTACTCAGGAATTATGGTTGGCTTTGGTTGTGCATTTATTTACTAATGACTACGATGACGTTTGCATGGAGGATATGTATATATATATATAGATATACACACATATTGTGTGTGTATGTATGTATGTATGCATGTGTGTGTGTGTATATATATATATATATACTGCTATGTAAGAGTGGGGCAAGGTCATGACAGAATGTTGATTGTTAATGATAAGCAAAGAGCCCAATATCATTGTTGTTTTGATGATTACTATAACAATATGAAACTGACGTACCCAGCCGGCCGACAGTGTTCACACAGTCTTTTGCTTGAATCACTATCTCAATTTGGATTTTTCATGCTTAAATATCATACGTGTTTTAAATACATTAAATGGTTACAATATTCATAATTCAATTTAAATCCAAATTTGGTTTTGCTTTCTAAGTGATTTTGAAAATGTCTCCACATGTCTTTCGAGATGCGAAAATGAAAACGTTTCTTAAATAGTGAGTTTAGCAAATGCTTTTGAAGGCGAAAATGAAAACGAAAAATAATGGTAGCGTTTTGTATTGTTTTTAAAATCTGTTGAGATTTCAAAAATGGTGAATTTGAGATCGTTTCTGAAACTGTGTTTGGTTTTATTTTCTGAGCGTATGTTTTGAAAAATACAAAAATGAAATTGTGTTTGATTATATTTTTGAAAACTAGTCATTGCATAGTAAGTCAATGAAAATATATTTATATTTAATTTAAAAAAAATTATAAATACCAAAAATTAAAAATTAATAAAAATTTTTAATTAAAAATTAATATCAATAATATTAAAAGTTGTTTTCTTATTTTTATTTTTATTTATATAACTTATCATATATTTTCAGAAACATATTCAAATACAATTCACCGTTTTTCTTATACCCAAATAAATATTTCTAAAAACATAACTACACATAATTTTAAAAACAATCTCAACATCATTATCAATGTATTTTCATTTATGTTTTCATAAAAAAAAAACAAAATCATTTTCAACACAAAAACAAATACTACCAAACACCACTTAAATTTTTATTTTTTATTTCAAAATTCGTATCACATTCATTTTTCTATATTTAATTATTTAAATCTCACATCTGATAAAACCATATAAACACACATTTAATTTGAACATGTGGATTTATACATATTTAAATGCAATATTGTAAAAAAAAAAAAATTTCCAAATTTACTCTATGACCAAAGAAACTTATTTATTACACATAAAAGTATATTAGATTCGATCAAAAAAGAGTTACAGGATAGTGTTTTTTTTTTTTCCTTCTTTAATTAGTGAAATTTTCGTTATTTGTTTACTTAAATGAAGAAAATAAGGTCAAAATTCCATAAACTAGAAAACTTGAATATGCCAAGGAACAATAATGTCGGATACATCATAGGTCCAAATTCACCAAACAGGAATTTTAACTATATTATATGGACTTCCAAATGCAACAAGGGTGAGCCCAAAGGCCAAGAGGCACTGTTCCGCCATTGAAGCACAGGGACAAGAAGCAAGAAGATGTTTATTATTTAATCGAGATTGAAGAACTCTCATTCTCAGGACTGTGTCTGATTGAGATTGAGTAGAAATAGTACTTTTTTTGTTTTTTTAAGAGTAGAAATATTACTAGTCTAGCCAAGGAAAAATAAATGGAAACGAACAAAAGTATATTTTGGTCCAGGCACTGAAATACAAGAGCTAAATTCTAAAAACCTTGAAAGTGCCAAGCCAACAAACCGCGAACCGTGTAGAGTAGAGCACGAGTGCATGTAATGTCAATTTTGAGCAGCAAACATAGAGAAAGCAACCAGACCCAGCTCTGGTCGAGACTTGAGCCCGTCACACTCGATTCATGTACCGTGTGATGTTTCTTTCCTATAGATCCGAATCCACTGACCAAATTCTACAAATAATGAAAAATGTTTTTTTTTTTTTTTCCTTCTCGATTTATTATTCACTTTAAACATTTTGAAATCGTGTTATTTTATTATAGGTATATAAAAATCAACAAATCACTCCGACCGTTGGCCCGCCTGCCAGTTTTGTACCACATCATTAAAGTGCGGTTTCAAATTGCTCGCCTCGTCGTGTACAACGGATGGCTCTAGTTCGGATTTTTCCCAAATCACTTTTTTACAAAACAAAACTGCCTTGTTGTCTGGTCCAATATGCATTATTTATTTTTTTTGATAACATGTATGTGAGATTTTATTAAATATAAATGGTGTATGATATTTGACAATCTTCTTTAGTTTAATATAACGTATTTGGTATACATATTTTTTTTATTACATTTAATTGTAATACAATTTTTTTCTAAATATAAAAGTATTTCATTAAAATACCAATCATATCATATTTTAAATCAAATACAATCATTATTTATTATTTTACTTTTTTTATTACTTTTATTAATTACATCATATATTCTCTCTCTCTTTTTTTTCTCTCTATTTTTACCCATCACATCAGATATTTATTATTAAAATATAATTCAAATACTTTTCACCCAAACACACATTACATTCAAATACAATACAAATGCAATGCGTTCACCAAACGGAACTTAAAAGTCAATAAGTTAATTAAACAAAACCTCAAAATTACCTTTAAAAAATAAATTTTAAAATTATTTGTCATTTTTTTTAATAATTAAACCTAGACTGTCCACAAATCGTCCGTGTACCGCCCGATTGCCATGAACAACAAGAGGTATTGGTTTGGGTTTTTTTCCAAACTACTGTCTACAAAACCTAACCATCCCACCCCTCCCCCCAGTACATCCTATTATATTTCTTTCTTTAGTCTCCGTTTATTTGACATGTTTTTAGAAAATAAAAAATTTTTCATTTTAAGAAAAAGTAATTTTCCTAAATTTTTGTATTAAAACATCCAAAATTTTTCATTTTTAAAAAATGAAAAAAAAGCTCTTTAGACAAAAAAAATTTTCATTCGTCCAAATAACTTTTTAATTTTAAAAAAAATTTCAAATAATTTTTTAGTTTTTATATTTAAAAATTTTCTATTTTTTAAAAACAAACCTCCCGCCGTTAGTTTTATAAAAATGTAATTTACTACCGTTTCGCCAAAAGAGAAAAAAAAAAAAAGGAAAAAAAAGGAGAAACGAGATTGACTCATTTGCGCAACGTAGAATAAAATCGGGCCGCTACTCTGATTGGATGGTATTCGTCCTTTTGAAAATGGGCTTGGACCCTAAGAGGCCTGGAAAGGACGGATCTGCCGATGGTTCCATCAAATGGGCCAAACCTCCATATCTATACGGACAAATTACAGCAGGCCCTGGTTCTAGACACTTGAATCGCCACGTGGCTCAATCATAATAAGCGCCGCAGATCACCGTACCCAATAACACAAGTCCACGCACACGCTCCCATAGACCCCCTTTGTTTCTCTCTCTTCTCCCACTCTGTTCAATAAATTTCATTTTAAAACACCTTTTCTCTACTTTGGGGAAAAAAAAAAAATTTTTTTAATATTCATTAAATTAAAAAATAAAAAATAATGGACAAAAAAAAAAACTACGACGAAGACCAACAAACCACCCTCTTCAGAAATCAGATCTGAACGAAGCTCTCTTTCGCTCCCTCTCTCTCTCTCTCTCTCTCTCTCTCTCGGTTTCTCTCTCACCGATACTCATTCGGAGGCCATGGAGTCTCCAGGATCTATGGCGGTCAGTGCTCTGCGGATCTTCACAATCTTTCTGGTTCTCATCCGTGGCGCCTATTCCTTCTATCTCCCCGGTGTCGCTCCCGAGGACTTCAGACAGGTCACCTCTCTTTATCACTACATATTATGTTCGTCGATTTATGATCTTCCCGATCTGTATCTAGCCTGTCGGATCTGTGTTTGATTTGATTCGGTGTGAGTTTCATTTGTTTGGCTGTCGAGAAAACAGAGGGAAATGGATAGGGAAATTGCGATTTCGAGAAGATTTGGGCAATTAGGTTGAAGGTCGTATTGGATTTAGCTGAACTCTGCTTTGCTTTTAAAATATCTGGATTGATTGATTTGATTTATCTTCGTTTGTCTTGTTTTATGCACATCGATTACGGATTTGTCTGGATTATTAGTTTTGGATTGATGGCTCTGGTGGATTTTGAAATTAGTGAAATTTAGTTTTGTTCTAATCATTCCGAGTTTGATTTGGGGATTTCTGTGTTTAGATACGACTGTTTATAAATTTGAGTTTCGACACCGAGGAATTTGGGGGAAATAAAAATTATCAAGAAAAAGCGGAGAACTTGAATTGAAAGTAGAAAAACTTTGCATGAAAATTTGGAAAACTTAATTTCTCTTAGTTTACTTAGACTGGGTAAATTATGGAAATCGGGATTTGCAATTGCTATTTTGTGAGGATTACTGTAGCTATTGGGTATTAGGCCTTGATTTACTAATGATCCTAGTGTTTGACGCTTGCCAAGATAAATAATTTCGTATTGTATTCGCTTTAAATTGTTACATTAGTTAATAATGCTGTACCTTTTGCGCTTGACTCGATCATGTTGGAAGTTTTATTTTAACAAAATGGGGTTTTCTTTGGGGGATCTCTGGATGTAGGGAGATGAATTGAAAGTGAAAGTAAACAAATTGACTTCTACAAAGACTCAGCTCCCATACTCCTACTACTCTCTTCCGTATTGTCGCCCAAAGAAAATAGTAGACAGTGCTGAGAACCTTGGGGAAGTGCTTCGCGGTGACCGTATTGAGAACTCTCCTTTTGTGGTCAGTTTTGAAACAGTTAAATAACTTTCAAGCCTGCGTGATTATCTTATCTTTTGTTCAATAACGTCGAACATCTGCAGTTTAAAATGCGTGAGCCACGGGTTTGCAACATCGCCTGTCGTATAGTACTTGATGCCAAAACCACAAAGCAGTTCAAGGAGAAGATAAATGATGAATATCGGGTCAACATGTATTTTTCTTGACCACATAAGATGTTCTTACTTCATTGTGTATTTTAAGCAGCATCTTTTGTTGAAATTTCTTTGCACATATGTCAGGATCCTTGATAACCTGCCTCTAGTGGTTCCCGTAAGAAGGGTGGATCAGGAATCTCCGCCAATTTATCAGCTTGGTTATCATGTTGGGCTGAAAGGACAATCTACGGTATAAGCAATAGTTATTAACATAAAAGAACTTCGTTTTGTTGTTGTTTTGAAAGTTGCATTTTACTGATCTTACTTGATTGTGACTGGGGTAAGGATGAAAAGCGTTATATCCACAACCATTTGTCATTTACTGTCAAGTATCACAAAGATACGCAAACCGAAACAGCAAGAATTGTGGGTTTCGAGGTTAGACCATTCAGGTTGGTTCTTCTATACCCCTTATTTAATTTCAAGCACGCTATTCTGTACAGTTTTTCTTTTTTGAGCAGCAAATGGTCGTGTTTGTTACGTTAACCATATTGGATATGTACAGTATTAAACACGTGTACGAAGGGAAATGGAACGAGCAGAAAACTCGTTTAAGCACTTGTGATCCCCATGCAAAACAAACGGTCGTCAACTCCAACAACCCACAAGAGGTTGCGGAGGGAAAAGAAATTATTTTCACTTATGATGTGGATTTCAAGGTTAGCTTCTCAACTTTGAAATATAGTTAGCCTTTTGTTTTCTGCTGATCTTCTTCGCCTGTTAGTACGTGGTCAGTGTCTTGTAACTGCTGAACAAGAATATGATAAATGCGCATGAATGTTGTTATATTTTATAAAAACTTATATTTTGACATATTTTGATGTCTTCATCTTCTTCTGCTTTCTCGGCCTTCCCCCCAATTTGTATCCCCAAAGTCGACTTTGATCTAGCAAGATAGAAAATAGTTCTCATGCTGTTGCTTTTTCTCATGTCCAACTTTCAGGATAGTGATGTGAAGTGGGCATCTAGATGGGATGCTTATCTCTTGATGAACGACGACCAAATTCACTGGTTTTCCATTGTCAATTCGTTGATGATTGTCCTCTTCCTCTCGGGTATGGTCGCCATGATTATGCTTCGGACCCTTTACCGTGATATTTCCAAGTACAATGAACTTGAGACCCAGGAAGAAGCTCAAGAAGAAACAGGATGGAAGCTTGTTCACGGGGATGTTTTCAGACCCCCGCAAAACTCTGATCTGCTCTGTGTATACGTTGGAACTGGAGTTCAATTTTTTGGGATGATTCTTGTGACCATGATCTTTGCTGTTCTTGGATTCCTTTCCCCATCAAACCGAGGTGGTCTTATGACAGCCATGCTCTTGCTTTGGGTCTTCATGGGTCTTTTCGCTGGTTACGCCGCTGCCCGTTTATACAAAATGTTTAAAGGATCAGAATGGAAGAGGATTGCATTCAGAACTGCCGTCTTGTTCCCAGCCATTGTCTCTGCCATTTTCTTCGTCTTAAACGCACTCATCTGGGGCCAGAAATCTTCCGGAGCTGTACCGTTTGGAACGATGTTTGCCCTCATTGTTTTGTGGTTTGGAATCTCGGTCCCACTCGTATTCGTTGGCAGCTACGTAGGATTCAAGAAACCAGCAATTGAAGATCCTGTGAAGACTAACAAAATCCCAAGGCAGATTCCTGAGCAGGCCTGGTACATGAACCCGGTTTTCTCCATTCTCATTGGAGGAATCCTCCCCTTTGGCGCGGTCTTCATCGAGCTCTTCTTCATCCTCACCTCCATCTGGCTGAACCAATTCTACTACATTTTCGGTTTCCTCTTCTTGGTCTTCGTCATCCTCATAGTCACTTGTGCCGAGATAACCGTCGTGCTTTGCTACTTCCAGTTGTGCAGCGAGGACTATCTCTGGTGGTGGAGGTCATATCTCACATCAGGCTCATCAGCTCTGTACCTTTTCCTTTACGCCACTTTTTATTTCTTCACTAAGCTTGAAATCACAAAGATGGTGTCTGCCCTCCTATACTTCGGATACATGTTGATTGTTTCATACGCATTCTTTGTGCTCACCGGTACTATTGGTTTCTACGCATGCTTCTGGTTCACGAGGCTCATTTACTCCTCAGTTAAGATTGACTAAGGTGATTGTGCCGGCTATATCTCTCCCGTTCTGGAACAATGCAAAACAGTGTCTTTAGTGTAAGATTTGAAATTAAAGGTATGGTTTTGTCTTTCCCCGTGTAACATCTTGTACTCAATTTTGAACGGTGACAAGGTCATAACTCTGTTATACTACTGTATTCGTTCAAATTTTCTAGAACTATTCCAGTGTCAATTCGTTTGCAACTTGTGTCAATATTTAGGAGAATGCTAGTTTCTGTGCTCAGAATCTATATGAGCATTTGCATGAGCATGTTAAATTTAAGCGATCAGCCAAAACTTGGGAGTGTATATCGTGACAGACATGTAAATTAAAGTTGAAAACTAAAAATTAACCGAGCGATTTTGTCATATTGTTTATCTCTACCTCGCATTGTTCTAGCATGGAAGAGATTGTGGAAACCCAGCCTAATCAAAAATACGAAAATTTTAGTCAACAGAACATTACTGAAAAAAAAAAAAAAAACGGTTCAATAAATTATCTAAGCAAATAAGAAACGACAGAGAGGCATCTACTTCCTGGGGCGAGTCTCCTCCGGATTGGCTGTTCCAGTGGTGACCTTTGCGACATCTTTGGCGCTGGCCTCAGGTTTCTGGGTGGAGAAAGTGACGAAATACGCAACGGCACTCACAATGACAAGGCCGGCTATGGCCATGGTGGTGGGACTGTAAGGAAGCTTGTGCCTCTGATGAAGCTTGGCCTGGGGGCCTCTTAGACTGGTCTACTCCAGCTGCTTTCACCTCTCCTGGACTCATTTTGTGGGTGTCTGCTATTTTCCTCCAATCTTCATTTCCTCCCATCTCTCATTATCATTTTATCTCTTTACAAAGCTTCGTTCCTTTCACCTCTCTCCCTCTCTCTTAACTCTAAATCTGAAACTTGTCACTGTCGTGTGTGAGCTAGTTTGAAGCGGAAGAGGATCGTTGCCACGTTTGGAGGAGTTAGGACTCAGTTATCTGACATGTTGTTGTTGGATGCTTTGCATGTAAGAGGACAAGGGTGCCACTTGAATGAGAGATAAGTGGTTCTGGGCTTTCGATGTAATGGATTTTACATTGGCTGATGCCTGGTGGACTCTATTGGAGGGGTCGGTACTACCTAGAAAACTTTTTTTTTTTTTTTTTTTCAGAAAGCAAATTTGTAAATTTTTTTATTACTCTATAGTCTATATTACCCTAAAATAATACTCTATAATGCCGTTAAAAAAAATACTATCAAGACAATTTATTTAGAACTTTCACTTTTACTAAATTTTAGATTCAAGTAACACAATTTTTTAATAAAAAAGATTATATATTATCTATTTTTAAAATATTTATTAGTTATGAAGACTTAAAGTAAGATTTTTAATCATTCTATCGATACTATTAGTAAATTCAATAATTACTTAGACGGAGGTACGAGGACACCGTTAATATTTTCTTTTCTTATAAAAAAAAACCCTTCTTAAAAAATACTCTATATCGTGTACTGATAATTCAATATTTTAAAAATTTTACTACGTCGTCGTTACTTTTTGAGTATTGGAAACATTTCAAGTCGTAGAACCTTAGGTCGATTATTCTTATAGTTTTTTTCCCCCCACCGAAACTATAGCGAGTGCCTTTTTTTTTTTTGGGCGACCAACTGGTGCCCTTTGTCGAGCTTCTTTTGTCCCTTTTTTCCCTACCACCCACACACCCACCCCCCCCCCCCCCCCCCCCCCCCCCCCCCCTCCTTTGGAGTCTTCTTTTTGACAGTTTCCAAAAGCTTATTTATTTATTTTTATCAATTGCTTATTCCTGGGCCCTTAAAAAAAAAGAAAGCTTATTCTGACCGTTTAAAATACTCGTTTTCCGCAATCCTCACGTTTCTAGCCGTTGGGAAGTGGAAAAATCGCAACTGAAAAATCCCGAGCAAACCAACTGGCCCACAGAATCCTCTTCCCTAGGTCCTACAACGGCTAGTTTCACTTCTCTCCCACCTGAACTCCTCCATAAATACCCCACTCTTTCCCTCTCACACCCCCACCCTTCGCTATCACCCCACTCATCATCCCTCACCCACTCTCTCTCTCTCTCTCTCTCTCTCTCTCTCTCTCCATGGCTGCTTTTGCACGATCTTCTTCTTCTCTGTTGCTCCTCTTTCTCCTCCTCGGCGTCGCCATCTCAACGGACGCCAAAGAAATCCTGGTCGGAGGCAAGTCCGATTCATGGACAGTCCCTTCCTCTCCCTCCCAATCCCTCAACAAATGGGCCGAAAGTACCCGTTTCCTCGTCGGCGATACTCTTGGTAAAAATCAAATTCTCAATGTTCTTGTCCTTCTTTTTTTTAATTTTATTTTATTTTGTTATTACTGATCAAACATCATTGCTGTGTCTGAATTTTCAGTGTGGAAATACGACGGTGAGAAAGACTCGGTGGTTCAAGTGAGAAGAGAGGACTATCTGAGCTGCAACTCGTCGAGCCCGATCGAGGAGCACAAGGACGGAGAGACCAAGGTGAAGCTGGACAAGGCTGGGCCCTACTACTTCATCAGTGGGGCCAACGGTCACTGCGAGAAGGGACAGAAGCTTATCGTCGTCGTCCTCTCCCAAAGGCACCACCCTTACCTCCTCGCTCCGGCGCCTTCTCCGGCCGAACTCAACGCTCCGGCCGTCGCTCCGACCAGTGCGGCTTCCGGATTGAGAGGCGGTTCGGTTGTGGGTTTGGGACTTCTTCTGTTGGGATTGTTTTTTTGAATGTGAAGAGTGGCTAGAGAGAATTAGGAGTTTTTTTTTTTAGGTGGGAGGTTGAGATTATATTTGATTCGTTCATTCATTGTATGCGAGCTTTGCCATCTCTTTAATATATTCAATGCAATAATTCCTAAATTAGTTTTAATTTTTCCTGTTCATTTCCCCCCTTTTCGGCATTAATCTGGTATAGAAGAATGTGCTAAAACATTAACCAAAGACCAAAAAAAAAAAAAAAAAGGGTAAAACGCATACACATTACGAATATTTGTTATTCAATAATTTCTAAGTTAGTTTTACTTATTCAACAATTTTTCCTCCCTTTTCGGCATTTTTACCAGTATCGAAATTTTGGTAAATAATATATAATTCCAAAAAATTGCCATCGTGATTGCCATCATCAACTCCTTCCTGGTCAATCCAAATCAAGCCACGTGTCATCAGATGCCCCTCCTTCAGTTATCTGCATCAAGACTGTTATCTGCATCAAGGATCAGCCATTCATCTGCAGAGTCCAACACTACTTACTTGCCTCATCTGAGAACTACAAGCATCAAACATTCCCCCTACTTGTTATCGGATTCTGTACAGGCCACCTTTGATCATGCACATTACGTAAACGCATGATTTTGTTGTCTAGCCATGCTTCCAGATCTAACATCACTAACCGATCATCATTGATCTGATCATTATTTTCAGATTGGCAAGAACCGTCTAATCCCTCGTTGTGAAGCTCCAATCCGGTGCCATCTAAACAAAAATCTTGCTCATCAGGAAACGCTATAATATCCTCGGCCACATGACTTTCAATAACACCATCAAGAGCCGTTATTTCTCTATTTAGCCATTTTTCTAGCTCCAAATTGTCAAAGACAAGCTCTTTTTCTTACTAGATTTTTCTGAAGCCACGTTGATAAGTAAATCATTTTTAGGCAAAGGATGAGGCTGTTTTTTTGTTGGATATATGATGTTCTTGTTTTTTTTTTTTTCATGGCTGCTCGGCTTGTTCGACCTCGGCAACCTAGGGATTCCTTTCCCAGGTGGGTAAAGCAGTAAATTTTTTGCCTCAAATGAGAGTTCTAATAGTTCTTAATTTCATTGTCCGCACGTCCGGGTAAGTTCTTGCCTATGGATGACCACCTACATGCACAAGAAAAAAAAATGTACATATAAAATACCAATCAAATTTGTTTTATCAAATGAACTAAGAAAAATTGTCCTTATGGTTGCAAACATTATTTACGGAAATTTTGCAACTTTCTCCATGTAGAGGAGTAAAAATATTCCCTGTAATTTCCAATTATCATTTTAAAATTCACCAAATTACAAACCATAAGTCTTCATTACTGAATCATATGAGTGAGAAACTATTACGAAAACATTGATGAACGAGTTCATAATCATACAAAACCTAAAGCCCCTCCATTTTTTCCCCCTCGTTAACTCAAAAATAGCTGCTGCTCATTTTGTATTGTTCGAAATTGTAAAATGCGGATATGAGAGAAATTTGATAATGAAAATTTAGGGTCTAGGAAGTTTTCACTTGAAAAAAGAAAAAAACCGTTCCAAAAAACGTGATGATTTTTTTAAGTTTTCCTTTTTTTTTTTTTTTTTGGAAGATATCAAAGGACTGCTAAAATAGCTATTTTCATAACCTCCCTCTCAAGTGGGCTTCAAATTTTTTTATAATTTTTCCCCGTAATAAAATATTATATAATTTAATTCTTTATTTATCTCTCTGAAATATTTTAATTTATTTACAATATTTATATGATTTTTTAAGAAAAATTTAAATTTCACCTTTTTTTAATTTTTTATATTTACATTTGAAATTTAATATCTCAAATTAATAAAAATCAATTATACCATTATATAAAATTCATGATTTTTTGAATTTTAAATTTTAAAATGAGGTTAAACTATATTACAAGTATAGTTCATAAGGGGAAGGTTCTTTTAGCCCCAAATTTTTTATAAATTTTCCCCCTGTAATAACACATTTTACAATTTTTCCTTTCTGAAATTTTTTATTTACTATATTTATATGATTTTTCAAGAAAATTTTAAATTTTCACCTTTTCTTTTAATTTTTAAGAATTTACATTTAAAAGTTAGTATCTCAAATGAATAAAAATTAATTATATTACTAAGTAAGGCCCCGTTTGGGGAGGGTCTCCAGACCAAAATTTTTACCTTTTTTTCAAAACTTTATCACTTTTTACTATTTATATTTCCAAAACGCTACAGTACATTTAAAATTTTAAAAATTCATAACTTTGTGTATACAAGTCTAAATGAGATGATTTTTTTTCAAATTGCATAGAATTTCGAGAGGAACAAAACAAGATCCATATTGATATTTTTTTTCTAAAAAAATTTTAAAATTTTTAATTTTTTCACCTCAAACAGTTTTTTCTCCCAAACACATTCTCCAAAACCAACTTTTTTCCAAACCCCAAAACCACATCTCCAAAACCTCCCCCAAACTCCCCCTAAAATTCATAATTTTTTGAATTCTAAACTTTAAAATGAAATTAAACTTTATTACAAGCCTATTTCATTAAAAAAAAAAAAAACAAAAGACACTAATCAATTAAAAATAATAACAGATTTTAACATTGTAATTTTAGTTCAAATTTTTTGTTTACAAATTACGCCCTCTTTAAAAAGTTTTCCGACCCCACCGCCGCAGTAAAAGTTTTAAATAATTTCATATAAACACATACTTTTTTTAAAATAAGACAAAATATTTTTATTTAATTAAAAGTTACCAAATAGAGACAAGAGAAAGAGTCAATATTATTATATATAACTAAAGGTAAAGGCGAAGGCAAGTGTAGAACTACTGTAGTTTTTACAATGAATTGGCTTCTACGCCTGCTTTTTTTTTGGTTGTGGTTTATTCATTATTTTGTTTGTGGTTTTAGATTTTGACTACAATATAGCCCGCTACAGCAACATCGCGGGTATTTTGACTTGTTTCAACTAAATGAGGGTAATGTCCTGCCAAAAAGATAATATTACTTAAAAAAAAAAAAAAAATACAACACCGGGTGTATAAGATACAGATAATACTTTTTAGAAAAACCTATGATATAAAGAGGGCTGGCCCTAAAATTTTGGGCCTCAAACAAAATAAATCCAGGACCTTTTTATCAAAACTTTTATGTGTCTGAGGTTTTTTTGTAAAATGTTTTAAATATAACTTATTTTTAAAATATTACTCTAATTATAATGATTTTAAGACTTGATCTTTTATAATATATAATAAACCTTCCGTCTGTTTGACACGTTTAAATTTGAAAAATAAAAAATTTTTCATTTCAAAAAAAATGAACATTCCTAAATTTCCGTATCTGAACATCCAATATTTTTCATTTTTGAAAAATTAAAAAAGAGCTTTCTAGAAACAAAAAGTTTTCATCCATTCAAACAACTTTTCACTTTTAAAAAAAATTCCAAACAACTTTTTATTTTTCATATCTAAAAATTTTTCATTTTCCAAAAATAAACACCCTATCCAAACGGACCCAAAAAGTGATTTCACGATTAAAATCTAAAAATATGTGCACTAAAGAGATTATATGCATTTAAAAAAGTAAATCTAATTAAAATTACATTAAAATAAATAAAAAAATAAAATGATATAATATAATTATATAAATACGACAATTAAAAAAAAACTAAAAAAAATTAGATCTTATAAAAAATTTACATTTTTTTTAGATAGGGAAAGTTATAAAAAAAAATTTTTATTCAAACATATTCAAAAATTATTTAGGACAATTTTTTTTTTATTTCAGGACTTTTTTTATAAGTTATTTCAGGACATAGTTAATCTTAGATAAAATTTTCTATTATGTAAAGAATTACATATATACATTAAGAGAGTTCAAATCTATGCTATATTTAATATATGAATATGCGTATATGTGGTAAATTTTCCAAACATACAAAAATGTTTGTCAATAATTATATACAGATACACACATTTTTATATCTATAAATTTGTAATTATATAACAATATTTGTTAGCCTCAATTTTAAAGTTTATTACTCATATATATTTTTCAATAATACATATATAAATATTATATATATCATCTAATTTATAGGCATTGCCCGGTTCAGGGTACATAGGCAGTTGCCTTGGGAAATGGGTATCACGTTCTTCTTCATCTTTTATTATATTGGTCATAACCATACGAAAAAATAGGGTCCAGTGACATTTTGATAAAATAAATAAGTAAATATATATACGTATATATCACTACAAATGTATATTGTGTCGATTCTTAAAAATGTCACTCAAAGTAAGCAAAATTATTGTAAAAGCTTGTTTTAGAGGCAATTTAAAAATGTCAATAAAATTTAGAAATGTTGCATGCTTCAAGATAACTTTGGATTGTAATCATATAACGAGCTAGGCCACTTAAATAAGAAAAATAATGCAATGCCAGGTATAATCTAAGCAATAATTTCCTAACTATATCATAAAATATATAATTTAAATCTTCTCATCTTTAAATTCAAAAACAATAAGAATAATGAAAACAACATACATCATAAAAAATTAATAACTAAAAATTAAAATATAACTTGTGAGTTTAAAAGTTGCTATAAGACGCTGTTTTTAATGGTGATATATATTTATTGAACTTGACCATGATAGAAAAATTGAACACAATATCATATGTTATAATCAAATATGATATTACTATTATACTATATTTATAATTACAACATATGTCCATTTATGATAAATACTACCAAAACTTTTCATACTATGTATTGCTCCTAAAATAATCAATCTTTGTAATATGCTTTTAGCGATTCTTTTAAAGTGTTTTTATCTTTTATACAAGTTTACATTATGAATAATTTGAAGGTAAGAGTTTTCTTTTTCATGGGAAAAAAATACTAATAATTTTGTAGTTCTGTAGTCAAACTGTAAAATTTTCATCTAATTTCAATAAATTTGTACATTGTTTGCTTTAATGGCGTCCAAAGATCTAGTGTGTGTGTATATATATATATATTTTATATACCTTGTCACGGCATTCTCAAATATCACTTATATTTTCTTTTCTTTTCTTTTCTTTTACATTTTAATAAAAAAGAAAAACCTAACGTCCGTTTCACCCACATATATTGCGCAGAAGTCAATTTCACGTTTCCTGCCATGCATTTATGCTTTCCTTAAATGCAATCAGTGGCGGGGCTAGGTGTGGCAGTCCCTATCAAAATTTTTTTGCTTTTGCTTTTGCTTTTATTTTTATTTCAAAAATTTTATAATTTTTCCCACCACATAATCCCCATAAAAATTAAATTTATAGAAAAATATTATCGTATTTCTGTTTTTTCTATTAAAATTAAAAATTTTTATATAAATTAATTAAAATTAAAAATTTTCATATAATTTTATTATAATTTGAAGAAAAACAAATTTTGATGCATGTCTCCAATAAAATAGGATTCAAACTTTGTTTCTAAATGTAATTCATTTTTTCAATGAAATAGCACTTCATTTTTTGTTGTAGGATACTTGTATGGCAAAAACATATTACTAGAACAAAGTTGTAAATTTTAACACGAACATTCACATGTCTTAATATTGAAAAATTAATTTAAAAATTATTACGATATATATCAGGTTCGGCCTAACCCCAAGGCAGATGAAGCAACTGCCCGAGGCCCCCAATCTGAGCAATTCAGCAAGGCCCTAATCAATGCTTTGAATGCTTTATGTAACATTAGTCCACTAAACAACAAACGTTAATTTCTTTCACTAAAATAAATGATAAAAAAAAAGAATAATTTATACGAAAAGTCATTTTCCCTCTTCATTAAAAAAAAAAAAAAAGTGACAAATGGGCAGTACGTGTAACATCTAAAACAGCTAAGTTTTCAAGCTCATCTCCTTTTTTAATTTGATGAATCACAAAATTTTCTATTCAAAATTGATTTAATTTCTTTTCTTTTCTTTTTTCTTTTTTGCTGTGAATTGATTGGTAATTCAGTTATTTTTACTTAAATCAATTAAATAGTACAAAACTTATATATTATAATTTAAAAGGGATATTATTAATCATTTTTACTTAATTTAAATACAATTTTCTTTTTAAATTTTATGTTTAAATTTGAGTATAATTTGATTAAGTTACAGATTTAAAAAGAAATTATATTAAAAATAAACAAAAATGATCAACAATGCTCCTTTTGGACTATAATGTGTAAATTATGTGTAAAAAATCATTAACATTTAATAGATTTAAGCAAAAAAGACTAAATTGTTAAAAATTATAAGTTTTGAGGATTGATTGCCAAGAAAAAAATTTAAGGACTAAATTGTTAAATTTGAAAAATTTAGAGGACATCCGTACAAATAAGTCTAATTTTTAAGACAAAAAAAAAAAAAAAAATCTTCTTAACAAATTATATGGTGTTCCTATATTAACATAATTATACATATATGTCTGGTGTGTTCCTGGCTAGCTAAACCTTTTCCATAACATAGTAACTCACTAACAATTCAGAAACAACGAAATATTTGTCCCCTTCGAGTGAGTTGAGCCAGCATATATGTCTTCTTTTGACTGAATGTGTTCATTTCTTTTTTATTAATTTCAGCCACTTGAATATTTGTCTTTTGATCGAACATTAAGGAGCAGGGAAAAAGGCAAAAGTTTATGTAAACTTAATTGGGAGGTGGTTTTAGACGATTAGAGGAGCATTGCTTGAGCACTCGGAGAAGTTAGGAGAGTACTTTAAAAGGGCAGTTAGACAATTAAAACTTAAAAGGGTGAAAATATTGTGATATTGGGTTTAAGAAGTAATAACTAGTTATCAAGAACTGTAATTCTTTATTTACCGAAAAAAAAAAAGGAGTACTACAATTCTTTTTAGATGGAGGATGGGGAAAATTGATATAAGAGAAACTTAAATTTGAATGTGATTGGTCTGTTAAGAATTATTGAATGGTTTTTTTGTATTTTTTGAGAAATTAAAAGTAGATTATTAAAAGAGATCGTGAGAAAATTTTGAAGGTGATGAGATAAAAAGATAAGAGTTATTTATTACTAATTACGAGTTTCTCTTGCAAAATATGCACACATGTACTGCTTAGATCAAGTACAAATTAATATGTATAACAAACAAATACATACACATGTACTGCCTCAATCTACGAACTTTACAACAAAAACAAAGACAGACATGTGTAAAATGCCTAAATGAATCAGTACAATATCAACCCAATATCAATACACACATGTAATGGTTGGATCACACACATGTAATGCTTAAATCAAGTACAAATTAACATGTATAACAAACAAATACACACATAAGTACTGCCTAAATCTACAAACTTTGCAACAAAAACAAAGACACGCATGTGTATATTGCCGAAATGAATCAGGAGAATAACAAACCAATATCCACACCTTGAATGCCTTAATCAAGTACAAAAATTTGCAAACAAACAAATATACGCAAATGTGTAATGCATATAGGCATCGGCAATCAAGTGCAAGGACAAATTACAATCAAGGAAATTATATGCACTTTTTAGACACCTACAACCACTTGATGAAGTTCTTCAATTTCCCACGAAAGAATAAACAATTTGCTCCCATTCATCATCCCAAAACTGATCATCCCACTCATCATGGCCTTCAATAAATCCTTACTGGTCAATCCAATCAAGCCACGTGCCATCAATATGCAACTCCTGATCATCAGCCATATGATCAACATGTGACCTGTGTATGATCTGCCCTTCTCCGCCACTAGCACTATCCGTCCATTCAACTTTACCATCGTTATCATCAAGGCACATCATTTCCTTGTCAAGCCATTCATATGTAGATTCCAAGACTATTGGAGCGCCAACACTACTCCAACTACTTGTTATTGGGTGCTCTACCACCACACCTTGATCATGCATATTACTTAGATGCAAAATTTCATTATCTAGCCATTCATCCAGATCCAATATCACTAGTTGATCATCATTGATATGATTTTTGTTTTCAAATTGATAAGAACTTTCTGATTCCTCATTGCAAACCTCCGACGTAGTGCCATCTAAACAAAAATCAAGCTCATCAGGAAATGTCGTAATATCCTCGGCCACGCGATCTTCAATAATATCATCAAAAGCTGTTAATTCTCTATTTAGCCATTCTTCTAGCTCCAAATTGTCAAAGACAAGCTCTTTTACCTTGTCATTAGTTTCACCCCTTGCATTAGTACTAGAACTACAATTATTAGGTGGACTAATACTGGATTTCTCTACAGCTGCAGATCGTTCAAGTACTGCCGCCTTTGGAGCCATGTTTATAAGAGCATTTTTAGGCGACACAAGAGGTTGTTTTGTCGTTGGATATACAATGTTCTTGTTCTTTTTCATGGCTGCTCGGCTTGTTCGACCTCGGCGACCTGATCTACGAATGTTACTGATATCTGCCTTATTGTTATTTGCAACGTTCACGGTTGTAAGCAAGGATTCTTTTCCCAGGTGAGAAAAGCAGTAAATTTTACGCCTTAAATGAGTATTCCAATAGTTCTTTATTTCATTGTCCGTTCGTCCTGGTAATTGCTTTGCTATGGATGACCATCTACATTCACACAAGACACACAATAAAACAATAAAATCAATTCGCTACACCAATGAATCAATCAAAAAAAAACCATATTAAGAAACACAATCAAATACAATTTTAAAAAATATTGTGTCATTCCTTCTGTGATGATAATCGATAAATTATCTTAAAACACACTAACATTTCTAAATTATTTTTTTTTTGTGCGACATATTTCAATTGTCTCTAAAAAACAAGCTTTTATTAACATTTTTGCTTTCTTTGGGTGACATTTTTAAGAAACGACACAGGATACATTTGTAGCAACATTTTTTTTTAATCGAAATATTGCTCAAAAAATGTCACTAGACCCTAATTTTCTTGTAGTAAGTATAAGTAGTTATGACCAATATAACAAAAGATGAAGAAGAATGTGATACCTATTTCCCAAAGAATTTCTTAACTTAATGATGATCTCCTCCTCCTCGGCGGTGAAATTTCCCTTCTTCAAGTCGGCCTTCAGATAATTTACCCATCTTAGCCTACAGCTCTTCCCGCACCTTAGCAGTCCTTCAGTTCACACAAATCATGTACACTAGTTATATACAGCTCAGATCTGTATACTACACACACACACACACACACACACACACACACACTCACACACACAATTTTTTTGGGTAATTTATATATATACAAATATATACTATACATATATGCATAGATATTATGTGTGAGAGAGAGTTTTTGTAGCATTATATATACATTACCTGCATTCCTGGGTAAAGATCTCCAAGAGCCTTCGCCATGGGCACGAATATAGTTGGTCAATAATTCATCTTCTTCAGCCGTCCATTTTCCTTTTTTTAATCCCACTATCTCACAGCACGGTGCTCTTCCCATCTTCTTTCTCCGGACACACACGCACACACAGATTTTATTGCTATAAACAAGTAACATATACATAGACATATATACATATATAAGCCTGATTTGTTTATTTTATTTTGAATATACATATATATATGGAGGCAACATATATACAAACGTATTCATATATTAATGGTGTGTCGAAATTATGGTTGCCGGAGAGCCACGTGTGAGTACCTTTTGAGGGGTTACTTGCAGCACGGCAGTGATGCCACCATTAAAATTTTTTTTGCTTTGAATAGTTTCTTTTTTAATAAGATTTTTATAAATGATTTAAACTTTTAAAAATTAATTAAAAGACTTAAACTTGTAAAAATTAATTACAAGTTTTTTTTCTTTTAGAATGAGGAGCAAATTTTATAAATAATTAATTATTGATTAATTATATTATATAATTAACAAGTAATTAATTATAACAGATTAATGATTGATCAATATTAATTATAATTAACTAATTAATAATTAATTAATCATAATATATCATAAATTTTTCTAAGCTCATCATAAATAAAATTATTAACTTAAAGTTATCTTAATGGTTAACTATAATAAGTAACTGATTTATTATTAAAAAATTTAAAAGAAGAAAATGCCCAAGGTTTGATTTGAATATTATGCTGTCAAACTCAAAACCGGTTGACAAACCTTGCCCATCACCAGAATTCAACGCACACAAAACGACAACATTTCTTGGAGCGACAATTAATTCAAAACGAAGACGTAAAAATGAAAATCAACTTCTCCGAACGGTCATGGAAGCGATCAGAGACCAGTCTTAACGGGAGGATGGCAGACCGGTGTTGGAGGATGAGAGAGAGCCACGATTCTACCTTAAAAATTCTCACACAGTTTTTTATATTTAATTTTTATTATTTCATAATTTTTATCTTTATTAAAAATTAAAAATTCTCACACAATTTTTATAAAATTAATTCTATCTTAAAAATTAATTCGTATCCATTAAAATTTCACACTTATTTTTTACACTTTAATATTATTTTTTTCAAAAAAAATTGTTATACACCCGATTAAAATACATATCTAGCTTTTTTTTTTTTTTCTTTTTTGAAGGAAGAAACTAAAAATGCTTTATAATTTCGTGTGGTTAATTTTCCACGTCGTGGGTCTACTCCATACAAACATTAATGCTATGGCGAACAATCCATCAGGAACATTAATGTGACTTTATAGACCATTCCGGTAATCTACCAGCTCCTAAAGAAACTATAAGCCAGAAAACAAGTAGGCAAAGTTTATAGTAAAAATTGTGTATATATTTATCTTATCAATTTTTTTGTTGTCTGATTTATGATTCTTTATATAAAAAAAAAATACATGGCACGTAAAATCATTTTCAATCATTTCTTAAACAGTTAAAAAACTGTATAAATAATTAAAACAATAAAAATTCTCGGAAACCGTTCTTTATCGTAAGTTTATTCGAATAAACAAGAGTGGTATTTTTGCCTCTTCATGCGGTACTGGTGGTTGGATGTCTTCTTCAAATTATAAGAGTTCTGAGTTAAAAAGTGGTCGTAATTAGTATCACCCACCGCCGTATGATATGATTTTGCACCTAAATAACAGGATTTTCCTGGTAGATCTCTCCGTACTCACGCTTGCATTGTCGCCAAAAATGGACCGCTATTAATTCTTTACGAAAGATGCAGGAAGAAAAAGAATAATAACGTTTTGTTGATTACGCCTATGATATCTTTTATTTTTTGGTTGAAAACAGATTGGCCCCCCACCACCCCAGCATTATTAAAATAGTCTTTAGGCAAAAAAAAAAAAAAAAGGTGGAATGTAGAGTAGCCCACCCTTGATCTTTAACAAACGACACTCATGAGTCATGAACATTCCTTACTTGGTCTGCCTCCATCTACAAAAATCATACGTAAATTAGTTGTTTGATCAAATACTGAATGTATATATGATTTTGAATTTTATACATCATATTACCTCAAAATTTTTTTTATTATTGTGCAAACTGCACCTAGATTGGTATTTTGTAACTAATTAAATTGAAATCAAACATGTTTAAAACATGTGAACCTTAAATTAAGACTAAAATCATAATTAAAAGTTATGGAGAGAAAAATTATACCTTAAAAATAACTTTGATATGACACCATATGTCTTTGATGAGAGCACAATTTCTCTCTGAAAATGTTCAATTACGACTTTAATTATAAATAAAACTTGTGTAATAAGAACGTGTTCAATTTTTAATCTTTATTTTTTTTTTTACGCTAATGAAAGAGAAACTTTGGCATAACATGATAGATCAAAGTTCAATTGAGAGTGATGTGTGAAATTAAAAAATCAAGGGTTAACATGAGACAAGATGTAGAATTTGAGGATAATTTATAAGTATAACCCTAATATTTATTTTTATATGAAAAATACCCTAACATATACCAAAAACTTGAAAGTTACCCCTGCTTGTTCGGCGTACCCATATTGAAACGGGTGGAAAAATAGCAACAACGTATTTTCCCAACCTTTTCCATCATCCTTTACATTTTCAAAAATGGTGGATATTTCATTCTTAAATATATTCTATATAGAATCATTTTGAAATCATTTTTGGAATCATATTATAATCATTTTAATTCTTTTCCCAGTCACTACTCCCAAATATCATTTCTTTTCATTTTATAACTTCCTAAATAAATTTTAGACTCCTTTTGTTTTCAAAGAACGAACATTTTCTTATATACTTAAACGCCATTTTATTTTCAAAATAAAATAATTTTTTTAATTTAAATAAAAAAGTTTTCCCTTTTTATGCGATCCAAAACAGCCCCTAGTTTGACCACTCCCCGACGGTTTTTTTCACCCCTAACGGTCAACACCACGATGGACACGAATATAGTAGGTCAATAATTCATCTTCTTCAGCATTCCATTTTCCTCTTTCTAACCCCACTTTCTCACAGCACGGTGCCCTTCCCATCTTCTTTCTCTGAACACACACACACACACAGATTTTATAAGATGTATATATGTATATACACATAAGATGAACGAATATTGTTTTAATATACAAGTAACATATACATATTTATTTTTTTTATTTTTTGCTAGAAAATATACATGCACGTGTTACATATACATATAGGCCAGCACGCGCGCACTGATTTATAAGGTATGTTCATGAAACCCTTATTTTATTGTGCATCCACACATATATAGAGGCAACATACATAAACACACACATATATTATCAGTGTGCCGGAATTATGGTTGCTGGGGAGCCACGTATATGCGTTTCTTTAGAGATGGCCATTCGCAGTGGCAGAGGAAGGTGGCGTCACCACTGAATTTTTTATTTTATTTTATCTCAAAACTTTTATGGCTTTTCCATTTTTATCCTATTAAAAATTAAAAATTCTTACATAACCCCTACCAATTAATTTTTCCTGAAAAGTTTTATTGTTTCAACTTTAACCCACTAAAAATTAATGGTCCGTTTTGGGGATTTGTTTTAGGTGTCTCTAAAATGCATTTTTTCCAACATATCATCACTTTTTACTATTTATATATTCAAAATATTATAGTAAACTCCAAATTTTAAAAGTTTATAACTTTATAAATATAAGTCCAAATGAGATATTTTTTTTAATTACATTGAATTTCAAAATAAATAAAATAATATCCATATTTATAATTTTTTTTAAATTTTTAAATTTTATATTTTTTCACCTCAAACAGTTTTTTCTCCCAAATATAATTTCCAAAACAACTTTTTTTCAATCCAAAAATAATGTTTTCAAGCATTCCTCCAAACTAATCTAAATATTCTTGATTGTCTTCACTAAATTTGTATCCTTTAATTTTTATACTTTGATACTATTTTAAAAAAAAATTGCTACACCCTTTTATTAAAAACATATGTCTAGTTCCATCCCCTATCACTCAGTTTAATTAGGGGCACTTGAAGTTGCCCACGTCACCTGATCACTATTGGTACTACATGACCAATGCCTATTTCTCAAGGAATTTTAAAAATCAGGGAAAGGATTAATTTAGTTGTTTTGTAGGCATTAACCTAACCTCCTTCTCTTAACGAGCAGTCTACTATCTAACAGCTATATAAATTCAATAGAAATAATTTTTTCTTCAAATTTATGTAATTATTAATTGATTTCCGTGTAACAATTTGTAAATTTGTGTGTAATAAATTACATTTTAGAACTTTTACTACAAATAGCAAGCATCAACAAAAAATTATTACACCTTAATAAATTAATTTTACAGGACATTAGTTTTAATTTTATATATGTTGAACGGTATGGTCATCTCAGTGAACATGAAATTTTACCGACATATATTACCATTGCCAAGGGGTCGAAGGTTGCTAGAGTACAACGTACGAGTCTCTTTTGAGATGATGCCACTCGGATTAATTAAGGATGGTTGAAGCTATCACACGTCATATCATATAATTATATGGGCATGAGCTAGACACGCAAGCATATGTATATATATACATGTGTGTGTGTATCCTAGTTGAAACACTACACAAGTGGAATGCCTTTATTTCCACAGGTCAATTATCGAACTGTCAGCATACGAGTCCACTTTTTGATAACGTTATTTATCAAATCGTGCTGGTCTCCAAGAGCCTTCAGCATGCATGGGCAAGAATGTGGTTGGTCAGTTTCTCATGGTCTTCTTCAGCCGTCCCTTTTTTTCTCCTTAACCCCACTTTCTGACAGCACTGCACGAACTAATTTTCATTGTGTGTGTGTGTATAAATAGCTAGCTATATATGAATATAAGTTACCGGTGTGCCCTAAGGTTGCTGGAGTGCCACGTATGCGTCTGTTTTGAGATGACGGCATTCGGATTTATCAAGGACGGTTGAAGCCACCACGTTACCATTTAGGAAGAAACAAAAAGGAAAAAAAAGGAAATTTATTTCAAGTGGTCTATTTTGATCGTCGTGGGCATACTTTTTCCCAAAAAAAAATAAAAAAGATCAGCCAAAATGTGGATTCTGTGTGTTTGCAAATATAATCTAAACAGCAATTATATCAAACTAGAATTTGAATCCCCACATCAAATTAAAAAAAAAAAAAAAAAGGGACAACGTGGTTTAATAGGCCAGTCTGGTTTGCAAGAAATAAAGTAATAGTGATGTTTCATCCGCTCCAGGCAGCATTGGTTGTTGGATGTCTTCTTCAGAGTGGGACAGATAGAGTTGCAATGTCTCTCACCAGCCGTTTGATATGGTCCCATCTACGTAGCACTAGCCTAGCTTTTGGATTTTAAACTTGCATGAAATGATATTGAATTCATTTCATTTTTGCCCTTGTGCTATGATCTCATCAGATGTTTGTCCTCAAATTTAATATAAATCGCCTCAGAATCACTACTTGAATTATCAATTATTTGTCTTTTTTAATCGTTTTGTCCAAAATGCTTTTGGAAAACAAATATGGCAACTAGTAACTACCACGTGAAAATCATATATTCACATCTAATCAGAAGTTAATTTATAATTTTTTTATTAATCTTTTCGCTCAAAATGCTATTGGAAAGCAAATATGTTGACTTTTAAGCGAGTAACCCCTATCATCTGTCCTGCGACGAAAACAAATATAAATTTTTATATTAATCTTTTCGCTCAAAATGCTATCGGAAAACAAATATGCTGACTTTTAAGCGAGTAATCCTTATCGTCTGTCCTGCGACCAAATATAAATTTTTATATTAATCTTTTCGCTCAAGATGCCTCTCGGTCGCACTTGGCAGCGACGATCTCGTTGCCGGCCGCACATTCTTGACAACTCCAAGCAAAACCCCAGTCTCTCTTCCCTCTATCCCTTGCTCTATTTCTCTCTCCCTCCTCTTACTCTCTCTGCCGCCACCCCCGCCGTGGGTTGCAACCTAGGCGGCCTAGTAAATTGGACCTTGACGGTTGTGGGAGCTCGGAGTCTACTCATGCAGCCCTTCACTGTGAGTTTCCGACGACACTCAAATGGTGGGTCCTCATCTTCTGCCGGTGGGGAAGATCTCAAGGTGGTGGTGGGGTGGTCATAGGAGGGGATTGCCAGAGGTTTTTCTTTTTCTTTTTTTATTGCAAATGTTTTGTAAAATAAGAATTTAATGTAATAGATTTTATGATTTTTTTATGTAATTTTTGCATTTAGATGGTTGAAAGTTGATTTAACGGTTAAGAAAACTTTTCCTGTTAAGAGGGTAAGTCGAGTGCCCTCTATTGTACGATTAGTCAAGCAGGACATTTCAAACACATTTGCACCTTTTTTTATTTGTTCTCTCATTTAAAGCTCTGAGAGATTTTTTGTGCGGTCACCTGTCACATTGGTTTCCAACTCGTAAAACTGAAAATGAATACAGTGGCCCTGTGTGAAGAAATAAATAAATAAAAATAGAGGGATATACATTTTGGTCCATGCGCATGTGTCTATATAATACGATTTCAAGCAAAAAGGTAAAATAGCCAGACTTTATCATGCGTTTGGATTTGTTTTTAAAGATAATTTCTTTATTTTTAAAAACTTAAAAAACAAAATAATTTTAAAATAACCTTTTTTTATTTAATATTTTCAAAATCATTTTAAAAAACAACGTTTTCAATTTTTTTTTAGATTTTTTGAAAATAAAAAAAAAATTTATTTTTTTATTTTCATTTTCTTCTCCCCTCTCCTCTCTTTTTCTCTTTATCTGTGTAGCATCAGTAATGATGATCTTATTCAACAATAGCCTCCATCTTCGGTGAATGGCAATGATCACAGATTTACGATGATGACGACGATACCCTTGCAACAATGACCATTAACTAACAATGACGATCATCAGTTCGCAACTCAAATCTCACCGTTATTACCACTTAGAGCTCAGACTATCAATATATTCTACCATTATCCTTTATTGCAAAACTTATCACCAAAGGGTTTTTTTTAATTATGACTAATAATTTTTTTTTATTTTTTAAAATTAAACTTAAATGTGTTTTTATAAAATACTTATTTATGAAATGAATTTTCAAAAAAATAACCCAACAAAGTTTTAATTTTATTGTTTTCAGAATATACACTTAGAAAACATAACTAAATATAATTTCAGATATAGTTTCAATGCAGTTTTTAAAATATTCTAATTTTCAAATTTTTTTTGAAAATAGATACATTTTTAAAACAATATCAAACACCATATGTGATTAACTATAACTAATTCTTATTTAAAAAAAAAAGGGTGGGGGGGGGGGGGGGGGGGGGGGGGGGGGTGGGGGGAAGAAAGATCCTGTAACTACATCAGCAATGTGCTCCGCAGGTATTACGATGTTGAAATTTGTGAGAAATACTCGATACAGATTTAGACAAAATAAAAAAAGAGAAAATGGTGGTTTGGGTTTTGCATTATTATTATAACCGTAAACAAAACACAATACATTAATCAATCAAACTTTTTTTTTTAAATAAAATTACAATGACTAAGTTATTTATAGATATCGATACTAACAAAGAGATAAACTTAACTTTATTCAGTAAATCAAATGTACTACGTTATTGTGCTCAAGTGATATACTCGTCAAATAAAATTTTGACATTTACTTATTTTATGTCATCTTTTTGTTTTATATTTCTCTTTTTCATTGTGTATCATATTAATTATTAGACCAAAATCACCATAAATATGTCAATCAATTAGTTTTAAACAAATATTATCTTTCATTTTTTAAATCATTTTATACATTTAAATTTCTACTCGGAGAGGGAAAAACAACAACTTGAACTATGTCCATCAATGGAGAGTGAAAAAAGAAAGACAAATATATTTTTCTGTTCCCAGTGGTGCATATTCTTCAATGTTATAATTCCTAATGATCACATGAATTTGACCTTGAAAAATATAATATTGAGGCCCGTTATTTATCCATGATCTAGCCATTCTTATAGCTCCAAATTGTCCAATGACCATCTTCTTTTCTTTGTTCTAAATTTCACCCAAAGCGGGAGTTGTGCAGTACAACTAATTTAACCACCTTATTTTTTCTTTACGTGAAGGCAAAACTTGCATTGATCCTGACCACAAAGTAATCTTCTCAGAGTGCCATATCATGCATAAGAAACTTATTCTCCGGTAATTTTGTTGTTGGACATATGCGTTCTTGTTCTTTTCCATGGCCGCTTTGCTTGTTCGACCTTGCGCCGACCTGATTAACGAACATTGTTACTGCAATTAGCCACACCGCACGTTTCGACAATTCATATATATATATATATATATGCTGCAACATACGCAGCACAAATATTACATTATAAATCGTCAATTGATATTTTACCCTCAACCAGGACGTTTCCAACCTCCCCTGCCATGGCCACCAAACAACTTAATGTGGAAGTTAGCATATGTACACAAATTGCAAAAACTATGTAATAAAAAAACATATGGAATGCTTGTGTGTGCGCCTGAATATTGTTTTTAAGAGCGAAGAGCAGTTTACTTTCTGTATGATCGAGACATATTGTTTGTCTGCCTTGCTATTCATCCCTTGTTCAGTACTAGTTCTGCTTCTCCTTCTCCAACAGAATTTGCAGCCTCACTCCTCCTTGTCAACCCATGTGAGAAAAATTCTGCGCCGTGTCCCTTGTAAAGGTCCATTAATAATTTCGTTGTCATTATATACTCCGAGCAAGAACCAATCTCCGATCAACCTGACCTTGATCAAGAATGTCACTAAAACCAGTTATCTCTTAATGCAGCCATTCTTCAGGGTCCAACAGCACCACCTCATGATTCTCCATGGTTTCAGATTCATCCCGGGCGCATAATCTTTCTACGCTTCCCCCAACTTCCTCAATTATAGAGCCGGTCGAATATTTTTGTATCATCTAATATTTGACCCCATGACCCCTGCAATGACACAAGGTGGAGCCGCTGATGAAGACAACTGATAATGAACTTCCGATTCGAGAATCGACGGTTTTGTTGTTGGAGTTGTAGCATTCAGCTTGTTCTTTTTCATGGCTGCTCGGCGACCTGATTTTCAGTGCTTGTATTATTGCATGAATCTGCTGTATTTTTACTTGCACCATTTGCGGTATTCAACAAGGATTCTTTTCCCAGATGAGAAAAGCTGTAAATTTTGCGCCTCAAATTAGTGTTCCAATAGTTTTTTCTTTCATTGTCCGTTCTTCTTGATTAATGCTTTGCTATGACTGACTACCTAGACAGTAAACTCAATTTCGTGATATCAAATTCGTTTCGTAAGTCAATGATTTAATTCAATAATAAATTAAAATCTAGAAAACGGTTTAGTACTTCTATTAATTAAATCAATTTTTCAAGGGGTGATAATGACTCGCCATTAAAACAGGCACTGTCTTTTTCAATTCAAATTAATGGATTGAAAATAACTGTACGAGACAAACATCAGAGAGCAGAAGTTACAACTGTATTAACTGTATTTATTTTGGAACCTCTCTTACTCTTTGCCTAACACAAAAATAAATCTTTATAAGAGATCAGTGGAATATTTCTTTTAATAGTGTCCCCTTGTTTTTGGGAGAAAAATATCCTTCTTTTTTTAATTTTGTATAAGAGATTTAAACTCTTTATTTTATAATAAAATTAAATTTAAAATTACTATTAAATTACACGACAAACAGCTTTTTTTTTAGTTTAATAAAAAGTTATAACCTGTATTTTGATTATTCTCAAAAATAATGTACCTCCAAGTCAGAAGATGATGTTTTTGGAAATTCTCAAAGCTTTATAGTATTTTGAAATTGACATACAGTACATATCCTAATAAATTAAGGAAAATTTTGCAAGAAGAGAAACATTTAAGATGAAAAGATTAACATTATAGAAAAACATTCAGATGATGATAAAATATTAACTCATAAAATTTAAAATTTTATTAAAAAATTGTAAATGATAATATTCTATATCATTTTAAATGCTACTTTTCAAATGTCTATTTAAAATATTAGAAAACGATAATATTTAAAATATTATCGTCTAGTATTCACTAGGTCTATCTTCTTATGTATGATATATTCTTTTTTGGTCTATTTGAACAGGGTGTTCATTTTTAGAAAATAAAAAAATTTCAATTTTGGAAAACAAAAAATTATTTAGACTTTTTTTTCTAAAAGTGAAAAGTTGTTTAAATGATAAAAAACTTTTATTTTCTAGAGAAAACTCTTTTTTTATTTTTTAAATATTAAAAAAATTTTATGTTTAAATACGAAAATTTAGAAATATCATTTTTCTTAAAGTGAAAAATTTTTATTTTAAAAAATGGATATGTTCGTTTATACATATTTACTTTTGGGTGTGTGTATGTGTGTGCATTTGTCCAAATTTGATCCAGACAACGATTTTTCTCGTTGTGATATATAATTAACAGTGATCAAAATAATGCGCATTATGATCAATCTATTCCCTATAATGTAAAAATTATTGTCGCAAGTTATAAAATACCCTTTAAATTTGCTGATGGATATCAATTTAGTTGAGATGAACTAATTTCTCTCACTCTTTAAATCTGCCGGTGGATATCAATCTAATTGGGATGCTAATTTCTCTTAATACTAGTTATTTGCTCTTGTTATTTATACCTAAAAAAATCCCTTCGACCATCACATTCTCTCTCATTCTAAATAGATGATCCCACTTTGCTAGGCTTTCCCACATTTAGCTAGTTGTTTGGTTCACCAACTTGAGTTAAAAAACTCAATTTAGTTTTTATCTCCTTCACCGTTCCTATTCTAATTATATCTTAATCATTCAAATTTTAATAGTTTATAAATTTACATATATAAATTCAAATAAGATATTATTTTTTATAACACATAAAATTTCATAATTTATAAAATTATATGATAAAATATCATATCTATATTGTTTTATAATATTCTTTTTTTCCAATTCCATTCGTTTAATATCCTTTTTGCGTCATTGAGATAAGAGAATATCTTTATTTTTTATTCGTTATTCAGATGGATTGAACTAAATCAGATAGTTATATGAGTGAAAGAAAGCAGCTTATATAATATATAAATTCGCAGTAAAAAAAGTGCAATACGTTTTCGAGATAAATAAAACAAGATTCATATATATATATTTTTCCGAAAACATTTCAAGTTTTAACACTTTAACTCTAATCAACCAAACGCACACCAAACACATAACTCAACTCCAGCACAATTTTCCATCAAAAAGAGGAAAAAAAAAAAAAAAAAAAACTCCAACCCAATTTTTTCAAATCAATTAAATCAACCAAATGCATGCTTTAATAGAGAAATTATAGAAACAGCCCATTGATTGCACATATTTAAGGGGGGGTTTGAGGGAGGGTTTTCCTGCTTATGTTTTGGTGTTTTCAAGTCAAAAAGTGTTTCTCTCCCCCATTTTTTCAAACCTCCAATAGTTCATATACGCATTCCTAAATATTTATATTTTACCACATATTTTAAACTTTTTATACACTAATTTTTATAATAACTTTTTCCAAAAAAATCTCCCTCAAACACAATCTCCAAAACCATATATGGTTTCCAAAACCATCTCTAAAAATACATCTCCAAAACTTTCTCCAAACACCCCCTAAAATTATTGTCACATACTTTTGCTCCAAAACCACTTTTATTTAACGTTATAAGAAGGAAAAAATCCTCATGTCATCTACAAATATATTTCCTCAAAAACCCCCTACTAAATGGCACTCCGTTGGGTTAGAGCATGGCACAAATATATTTGTAATTTGGCAAATTTACAGCCTTGCTTAATTAGTTACTAGCATAAATATATTTTTAGTTTCGCAAATTTACAGCCTCGATTAATTTCCTAGGAACAAATAATAGATGGAACTTTTATAAAGTAGTTGCAACTCAGATTTAACTACGAATACGTACAAGATTTACAAAATTTAAAAGTAAACTTGAAACTCAAGAGGCAATGTTCATTTGCAAGTAGATTTGACTTTATATATGAACAAAAAAACCACATGACTTCATATTTTAAACGTTTGGTAAAAAGTTCGTGAGCAATAGAACTCTTTTCTCTCTTTAAAGACGGTCCATCTAATCAATTTTATTTATAATAATCAATGAACCAAAAAGATATCTGACAGACTCGTCACCAATATTATTTCCAACTAATATTATTTTCAACGTTGAAAATAATACTTCAACATCTCCGAAACATTCAACATGAAAAAAATAAATAATGTGGGGACTAAGAGTTTCAATTATTTCGTACGAGGAATAAGAAAACAATCCACCAACATTAATAAAAGATAGGACTCAGCATAAAAAAACCCCCCAAGAGCTTGATAAAGAATGCTTGAGCAATTTCTTCTTCTTGCTCTTCTCTCTCTCTTTATCTTGTGATTGCTCAACTATACTAGAAAAATAAGTGTATGATACTTATGTTGCAGCTACTAAAAAAAAAACTCATAAATGAAAAATTGACTAACGAAGTTCAGTATTTTCTACAAAAGGCAGGAGTTCTATTCCAGAAAATACAAGCACTCCATGTAACTTCCAAGTTAGTGACATAAGCTTGGTGTAAATGTTTGAATTTTGATTTTCAAAGACATATTTTCCCTAGAAAAGATTTTTACAATGGTGTAAGGTTGGTTAAAACTATTCCTGATAAATATTAGTCCCAAAAGGCAAATTCAACAAGCGGAGGAGGGGTGGGGGGACGAAAATAGAAGCAAATGACCATTATCCAGAAGCTATTCAGAATCAAGTAACAAAATTTGTGCCCTTTTTGGGTAGCAGAAACTTATGTACCTCCCAGTTATCAGGTCTGCCCCTCGTTGAGTCCTTTTGGCATCCCTAAACTCTGGGCAAGATTGTTCATCCTCTCCTTCATGGCCTGAGAGTTGAAAAATAACAAAGACATTGCTTCACTTTTCCATCACAAGATGATATCATGATCCTAGTATTAGTACTTTTTCATTTTTACTAGAAAATATTACTAGTAATTAAGACTAAATATTACACCAAAAAACAATTGAGCCAGAAATGAGAATAATTAATTCGACCTGGACACTTTTCGCATGGGCATCCATGTATGCTTCAGTAACCAAAAGAGAGAGTTTCTGCATTGATAAAACAAAAACACATGGATTTACAATCTAAAAATAAGAACCAGCTTTGGTAATCGGTGTGAGATATGGTATTTAATAATCATTCACATACTTCAGCTCCAAGTTCCATGGCAGTATCAGTTATCTCAATGCTCACTGGCTCCTGGTTGCCAGAAAGTGTTGCCTGAGAAGAAATTTAATCAGAAAGTTATCTGTTATCTGTCTACTGATCCATTAAAGAGTTTTTTTAAAGGGGGGGAAAAAAAAAAAGCAACACCAATCTTAGGTTCCCAAACTTGAGCATATGAAATAATTCACCATCATGCGGGTTATGACCATCAAAAAAAAAAAAAAAAAAAGTTAGCCATACCTTTATAAGCTCACCTTCACAATATCCTTCAAACTCTGCTCTGCAAAAATATATATATATATATGTTTACTTCCTACTGAAAAATCAAAAATCAGTATCAGAAGGATGAACAAGAACATACGCGGCAAGCTCTTTCTGCACACGTACTGCCTCAACTTGTACCACCATCTGGGCTTTCTTAACAGTTTCATACAGATTTTGCATATTACCCAATATTCCGGCCTGAATACAAAGGCACACAAGGTTACTGTGAAACAAAGAAAGGCAGCACTAGCACTGGAACTGTACTATCGTTTGGATAAAAGAGTGTACACTTAACCTCATTTTAGACTTATGCGACTACAAGGGGATAACATTTAAAGAAAACTCAGCAATTTAGTAGTAATAACGGCCAAAAGAAATACAGCAGCAGAGAGAAACAAACACGCAAGATGCGATATGCAACAAAAACACACAAAATCTTTTACTTGTATCCATCTCCTCCTCTTTATTCTTAAAGGGTTGGCTTACAAAAGGAAAACAAGCTTTCAATCAAATGACAGCTTTGGTTGAATAAGAATTTGAAGAGGGTCACACGAAAAAAGGTATCTTATCTTTCTTTATCATAACCTCTAGCTAGCATTAGCATGCCCAAATCGCTTGCAAATACGAAGTTATGGAGGATAATAAAATGATGAAATGCTGCAATGAAAAATAATCCTTACCATAAAAAGCACAAATAGATTTACGTAATCAAGATAAAAACTATAAAGAGTAAAATAGATGGCTAAACCTTTGATGGTCCATCATCACTCTTCTCATTGTTTTCCTTCTTGCCACCAAATAAGCCGTACACACGAAGCGATTGTGTTGCCTTCCCAGCCTTCGAAGTGGGCCAAGAAAGAATCAAGGGACCACCATTGAATGAGTTCTTTTCACCTGATTTGGATGAGAAATTAGTGCCATGAAGCATTTAAGGGGGGAAAAAAATCCTCATACGAAAATTTAAGGGGGAATAAAAAGAGCCAAACAAATATATTATACCATAAATTCAATTGGAGAATGAAGACCTGTTTTCACAGTACAAAGATAAGGTCCCGAATTAATCACACGAAACAAAGTAAATAAAGTTATTGAAAACAAACAACCTTTGACATTATTCATATCCTCAAATCATATCAAGATCTCTAAAAAACCGGAAAAGGAGAAAAACCCAAATTTAGACAAGATGGGTCAGTTCAATTTGACATCAACAAGATGCTAATGGCTTCTTCGTAGCTAAATTGGAACCAATTGCAAGTGCATAGCAGAACCCAGAACTAACTGTCAACACATTTGGACGAAAAAATTTGCAAAACTGGATTGAAGAAATGAAGCCGTCAACAATTGGAGCAGAGTAAAGGAAGAGAAGAGAAGAAAGAGGAGAGCTTACGGAAAGAGAGGCGGCTTCTGTGGAGAGAGAGTCGCGGTGGTGGTGAGGTTAAAGCAGTGGTGGTAGTAATGGAAGCCATTGACGACGACGATGAAGATGAAGAAGAGGAAGATGGAAAGGCAGAAGGCGGTTGAAGTTGAAACATGGAAGGTAAGATTAAACAAAAGAAAATAGACCTTCGCCAAAACAAAACAAAACAAAACAAAAGTATAAATATAAATATATATATATATATATATATCGAACAAAAGAAAAAAGACTAATGGAAAGATTACTGTAGAAACTCTTGCGGGCTTTTCCGAAAACAACCTATTGGGCCAGACACGATATCTGCAGGAAGTGGGCCTTTAATGTATCGTTGCAGCCCATTCGGAGGCCCGTATCTTTATTGGCACCGCTAGTCATGCTGAATCTTTTGAGAGTTTTGTATATTTTTTTTAAATAAATTGTAAAAAATATGTTTAGAAAAAAATTATTTGGAATGAAAAAGTGTAAATTTTTAAAATTTTTGTAGAAAAAAAATAATATTTTTTTTCATTTCTCTTACAATTTTATATAATCTAAAAAAAAATCTCATTTAAATTTATATACATAAAGTTATAGACTTTTAAATTTTAGAGTTTACAATATAATTTTGTAGATATAAATAGTAGAAAATGGTGGTAAAGTGGAAAAAAAAGTACAAAACAAGTGAATTTTGGTCTCCAAAACCACCCCTCCCAGATGGCCATTCAATTTTTAAATACAAATTTATATAAGGTTTTTGAAGCATGCCCCTAAAAGAATACCTCTCTGAAACATTTTCTTATTTACGAGGATTTCAAGAATTTTACCCTCTTATCATGTTAAATAAAAATTTATTTCAGGAGAAAAAATAAAAATTTATTATAGGAGAAAAATCTAAATCATGAGACAAACATTCTAAACATGTGTAATAAAAAGTGGTTATTTCCACCATTTCCTCATCCAATTCAACGGGTAGAGGTCTCAAATTTTTATTGATACATACAAATTTTTTTTTATCACGTAATCAAAAGTTAAAAAATAAAATTTTTCTAGCTAGTATTATTATTTATACCATATTATTTCTATTTCTAATTAAAAATTAAAATTAGTGCAGCTACTATTATCATTTATACCATATTATTTCTATTTCTAATTAATTTCAATTTTCTGTCCACTCCCGTCCCTTTTCCCTTCTAAACAACTGATATTCAATCTAACAGGAATTAAAAGTAAATTATTGGTCTTTTTTTTTTTTTTCATGCGTCACAGAGAATAAATGTAAACGGGAAGGATTTAATTTTTATTTTTTATTTATTTTAAAAGAAAGGAACCCATGACTTGTAACTACCGTTCATTATGCTAGGACTTGTTAACATTCATTTTTCTTCTTAGTTCCTCGATCCTCAAACCACTTTGGATTTTGGGGTAAGTTGTAAGTTTGAGCTCTAATCTCTTTAATTTACCATTACCCCAAAGAATTCCATATTCTTATTAAAGCCATTATAGTTGAGAATTGGTAGCTTGAATTCAATCTACAAAAACAATTCACCCCTTGAGTTACTTGAACTAGATTGGACATGCTATTGTGATTCTACTCGTCCAAGTTACAATGATCATCATCTGCCAATAATAATACATGCATAAGGAGAAACAGTGGGATACTAATTTGTGTTGAACGTCTCATATAATAAATCTCCAACAAGATTAAGATCACGATGACCATCCTAAAAACATAATAGTTTATAAGCCAGCTTCAGGAAATCCCCCACATGGCATGAAATGAAAGCCACGGAAAGCAGATCTCTAAATTGCATTGAGAGGCCAATCCAACTCTTTTCCCTGAAACAAGAAGGCATTTGCAAAATGCTAGTTTTCCACACCTGAATTATACGATTCTTGGGGGGATAAAACCAAGAAACCAGAAAATCTTGCACGAGTATCGATTGATAGTTGTTGAAGGTCAATCACACAGACTGATTAATCTGAAGTGATCTCGACGACAATCCTGGGAAGAGAGAGAGTTAAGAAACCTGTCAATACCAAACTAGAAACAAAATAAGGGGAAAATACTCGAGATCACTTTTGGAAGGGGTAAAACGAAATTAAGAAGCAGGATGCTCTCACAAAAACCAATACTAATGGAGCATTTGGATAACGCATTGTGTTTGTATTGCATTTTAATACAATACATTAAATGCAATATGCGTTTGAATGAAAAATATTTACATTACATTCAAATACAATATTTGTGTGAATGAAAAATATTTAAATTTTATTATATGTAATGTGATTGATAAAAAGTAGAGATAATAAAAGAGAAAGAGAGAGAGTATATAATGTGATTAGAAAAAATAATAGAAAAAGTGGAACGGTGAATAATGATTATATTGGATTTAAAATATAACGTGATTGGTTTTTGATCGCAATACTTTTGCATTTAGATAAAACTTGCAATTCAGTAAACAAACAAGTCATAAGAGTGGTTTATTTAGATCACGAGTTTGAACTTGAAAATTTGAGTTAAGTTTAAAATGAGTTAAACCATGAAATGAATCTTGTGCTTGGTGTTTAAGTTTAAGCTAGAGAATTTTATCTTGAACTAAAAGTGTTTGAATGAAAAAAGTTAAAATTTGAACTTACACTGAAAATTGTGTTTCCCTTTAGGGGCGTTTGTTTTTGTTCTTAAAAATGATTTTCCATTTTCAAAAACACAGAAAATGAAAACGGTTTCAAAATAGCGTTTGTTTATCTAACGTTTTCAAAACCGTTTCGAAAACACCGTTTTCAACTATATTGTTTTTTTGAGTTTTTTGAAAACGAAAAAAAGTTGTTTTCACTTTTTGTTTTCATTTCCAAAAAATGTTGTGTTTTTTGGGTTTTTTGAAAATAAAATGAGTTTTGAAAAACTATAACCAAATAAAGTTTCATTTTTATGTTTTTCAAAATATACACTCAGAAAACATAACCAAACACAGTTTCAGAAATGATCTTAACACAGTTTTCAAAACATTCTCATTTTCAATTTTTTTGAAAACAGAAAACATTTCAAAAACAATACCAAACGCTACCTTAATTTTTCATGTGGTTGGTACTCTTCTTTTTTTTTTTTTTGGTATAAGATGAAATTTACGAACAATGTTTTTGAGTCCAAAACATTGTACAAGCCATAGATTAAAAAGCTTAAAGCAGGCTAACAAACCAAACGCAGAATTGAGTTCAAACTCAATTTTTTGGATTTGAACCCATCAACCAAACATAGCCTAACTTTCAGCACACTAGTAATGCACTAAGAGGAATTTAAGCCGTCAAATTGTAACTTTGACAACAGAAAATATAAAAGCTCTAAGAACTTGTTTAGTAGTAACTAAGAGGAATTTAAGCCGTCAAACTGCAACTTTAACAACAGAAAATATAAAAGCTATAAGAACTTGTTTGGTAGGAGGGAAAAATGGCATGAGGGAAAGGGGTGAGGGGATCAATGAAAGGATTTTGAGACTCATGGTTGTTTGGTAAGAGAGAAAAGACAGGAGAATAGATTGGGTGATGGATTTCAAATCCTTCAAAGAACTCCATATTCAGAGAGATTAGAGTAGGGAATCTATACCAAACACAATAAGAGAAAGGTCTTCTCCTTCCACTCTATTTTTCTCGCCTAGTTTATAGGCCTTTCTTTCCTTCCCTTTTCTTTCTGTCTTACCAAACATAGCCTAAAAGCAATCTTGGTGGAGGCAAAAAGTCACCTTGAGATTTCCAGCCGCATATGACAAACATCAAAAAAGATGATTGATCAATAAACATGAAAAATATTTTCGATGGAGGATAGTGCAATGAAATTTTGTTAAATTTCTGTTTCATTTGCGATAATCAGCAATAGACTGTGCCCTTTTCCTAGCAAAACTTCTAATATATCTTTCTTAACATCAACAACCAAAAATAGAAATACAATTAACAAAAGCATAATAGGAATAAAACATGAGACTACAAATCTACCTTGATGGATCAGAAAATGATCCCACAACTGGGTCTTCTTCTTTATCTTCTGAAGTCTCAGCCCGTACAGGTCCCTTAAAACCATCATTCTTATCACCAACAAGCTCCCGAGCTGCTTTCTCAAGAAATTCCTTGGCAGCGGTTTGAACAGATTTTTTCTCTGTTGACTGATACTTCCTCTTCTTTTGGAAATTACTCTTAACATGCTTCATCGTTTTTACCTCTCCCTTACTAATATCCCTCATGTTTTTCCTCTGTTCTGCAAAAAAAAAAAAAAAATCTTCAATTCAACTGTATCAAAAAGCTAGATGTTGGAGAAGCCATGGTCCTAGCAAAAAGCACATGATTACCTGGAGTAAGGTCAGGCAAAGAATGCTCGATAAAACGGGTTGCTGCCTGAGAGTTTAAGGTCGTAGAAGGTCGAACAGGCGCTTCAAGACCAAATTCAAACTCTCAATACCAAGAAACAGAAAGACCAAACCAATGATAGAACTACAGAGATGTAGAAGAAAAGTTCTAAAATTTGTTCAAATCCCACATCCAATAACTACAAAGATGTAAAACTAAATCCATTATCCTTAAAAATTCAAATATAATCCTAACAGATAATTGACCAGAGAAAATAACCTTACAATAACAAAACAGAAACAAATATCCTAATACTCGAATCACTGTCAATTATCAGCCGTATACGCTGGGAATTAACATTCAATCAAGGATACAATTTACCAAGGATGATCCATGTAAAATGAACTTTGCAAAAAGAGAAATATTTTTACCTTTGCTCAACTCTATACACCGGTCTAATT
Source organism: Antiaris toxicaria (assembly GCA_035233585.1). Classification (NCBI taxonomy): domain Eukaryota; kingdom Viridiplantae; phylum Streptophyta; class Magnoliopsida; order Rosales; family Moraceae; genus Antiaris; species Antiaris toxicaria. The sequence continues at coordinate 23,372,931 of CP141160.1, read as the reverse complement.
TATCTTGATACAAGCTTAATCTTTCCTGTATCAAATAACCAGAAAAATAATCAAATGAAAAAATTAGAAAAACTAATCCAAAATCCCAAAAGGCTCAAATGCAACAAAATCAATCCATAATAATCTCAAATCAATCCATTATGCATAATAGAAATTTCTGAAGAAACAAAAAAAAAATCCCAAAAACAAGCCACCCAAAAACGTACAAGCTCGGATTTGACGGGATGGAAATCGGGGTTAACTCCTTTACACCTCAACTTCACTGAAAAACAACAAAATCAAAGTAAAATCAAATTTAAGCATATAGAGAAACACTATTCAGAATCAAAAGCAAAAGCAATTTTGCTTAAAAGCGAGCTAGGGCTTTTACAGGCGAAGAGGGCCGTAGTGGCTTTGGCGAGCAAGAGCAGAGACTCGGCGCGTTCAAGAGGCGGCAATTGGGCGAGGACTTCTGGGTCCGACAGAGACAAGAACTCGAGAAAGGGGGTTCGTACTTGTTCTACGTTGACTGAGGTTCGGATCACCGAGTCCATCACCGATTCCGGCACAGCCGTGCTTTCTGCTCCGTCGATCTCCATTGTCGGTCCCCTGAATTTCTAGGGCAAAAGAGATTTTGGTGCGGAGATTTGAGAGGGAGTCGGAAAATTTTTTATTTTGAAATTGGAAAAGAGTAGATGTAGCGGCAGCCTGGGGTAGTGCCGTTTCTACTTCGATTTACGTCGAAAGCAAGCCACGAGGCACGAGCCATCTCCGAGTCTCCAATATTTTATTATATACTCTAATTTTTTTGTTTTTCATATATTTGGTAAAAACGACAGCTGTTTTAACATTGGACTTGCTATAGCTTAAAAAAAAAAAAAAAAAAAGGAAGAGCTCTTTTCCATTAAAAAAAAAAAACTTAAGGACGTTTGGTAAACACATTGTATTTTGATTGTATTTGAATGAAATTTATTTTTTGAATGTTGTATTTGGTTGAAAAGTATTTGTTTTGTATTTGAATGAAATATGTGTTTAGATGAAAAGTTGATGTGATTAGTAAAAGTAGAGATAAATATTGGAGTTGAAAAGTTGATGTGATTATTTTAAAAAACTTTTAATTAATAATTATTTTTGAAACACTGTTGAAAAATTTGTGTTTTGTGTAAAATTGTATTACATTTGAATAAAATTAAAATGTAATTTTTTTATCAAACGACACCTTAGCTTTTTTGATCGTTCAATCTTAAGGCTTGTTCGGTGGAAGGTTTCAAGTAAATTTATACTATGTTTATTTGAGAGTTCTATTTTTAAAAAACAAAAAAAATTTCATTTTAAAAAAATAGATCTTCCTAAATTTTTATACCTGAATATCTAAAATTTTTTATTTTTAGAAATAGAAACAGAAAATTTTTTACCTATCCAAACAATTTTTTATTTTTCATATTTAAAAAATTTTCATTTTCTAAAAATAAACCTCTCATCTAAACGTACCATTAAAATAACTCCCGTTTATTCACAGTATTATATTTATATTACATTCAAATATAATGTAATTTTCACCTAAATATAAAAGTATTTTATTCAAATACTAATCACATCATATTTTAAATCCAATACAATTATTATTCATTATTTTACCTATTTTATTAATTTTACTAATCACATTACATATTATCTTTTTCTCTCTCTTTTTCTCTCACTACTTTTACCTATCACATTACATATTCATTATTAAAACACAATTCAAATATTTTTTATCTAAACACACATTGCATTTAAATGCAATGTAAATACTTTTTCTCCAAATATAAATTACGTTCAATGCATTGTATTCAAACGTAATGTAAACACAATGTATTTACCAAACAGAGCCTAAGTTAAACTTAAGTTTAAGCTGGAGAATTGCATGTTAAACTAAAAATTTTTCGATGATAAAAGTTAAATTTGAACTTTCATTAAAAATTATGCTTCTTTTTACTTTTTCATGTGGTCGATACATTTATTTTATATGAGAAAATATTTATAAATAGTATTTTTAAGATCAAAATACTTTATAAATCATAAATTAAAAGCCTTAAAATAGGATAGCGAACCAAACATATGATTGAGTTTAAACTCAATTTTTTAGACTCAAAACCTTACACCAAATTAGACCTTAAAAAAAATGAAAATTATGTTGTCGTTTCTAGATTAATATTGTCTTTATTTAGAATTCGTTTTTAGGATAGTTTCCAATCCATCTCTCATAAATTACTATAGTGTTTTTGTATTTTTCTTAAACTTTTACGATTTTAAATCTATCTTAATCTTTATTACATTTTCATAAGAGCCATTAATAATTGTTTCATTACTTTACGTCTTCTATTCAAATTTTCCCAAATTTTTGCAATCTTTTAATAACTATATAAAAACTAAACGTCTCCTATGGTTTCAAGTATAATTTAACAATAATTCTACACTCAATTCTATTAAAAGTAAAGAATTTGAATAATCTCATCTTCAACTTGTAAAAAAAAAAAAAAAAAAAACTAAACAGCCTTGATTTCCAAAAATTGATGTCGTTTTTTTTTTTTTTTTTTGGGGTGGGGGTGAATAAATTTTGATGTCAATTATGTGGTTCTTTGCAAACTCTGCCGGCATAAGCCACAAATTTGGAAAACGACGTGCTATTCCTTTCGTATAAAAATTTGTTCCCGGAAAAACTAACATTTTTTGAAAAAGTTTTTTTTTTTTTTTTGGCCTTTATCTTAAACAATGTCGTTTCTCGCTGCATTTCCTTAAACGACACGTCTATAGATGATGAAACGTTAGTCGTTTTGTCGTTGTAAAAAGTCTGTTCTCGCTTGCATAAACAAGGAGTCAAGGACATTTATTTTACTTTCTCCTCGTTCTTATTAGGAAAATAACAGTAATTACTAATTACTAATCCGATATTTGCAGTCAACGTGTGACACCAGATATAATTAAACCACGGCAGTCATTTATCATCAACTTCTAAAAACGACTTTTAATTTTTAGTTTATTTGTTTGATTTTTTTTTTTTGGTTGAAAATTGGAAATATCAAAACGACGAGATATCTTTACAATTTCAGCAGAATTCTGATAAGAGGACATCCAAACATAAGGGGACACGAGAGAAAAATATCCAAAAGGAAAATTATAATAAATAGGTCAATTCTTTTAATCAATAAAAATAAATAATATATTTATTTAATTTAGAAAATACATAATAGTTTTGATTTAAAAGTCGTGTAATTTTACAATTGTACTCATATTTGTCTTTAGATTTTATTTTTCTCTCTTTCCCTATCTCCCTCTCTATCTCATCGTTCACAATCAAATATCTAAGCACAGTCATGGTTGTTGTTGAACATTGCTATCGAAGATGTAGATTGTTGGAGAAGAAAATCAGCTTGTAAAGGTGAGGGCCTATGGGTTTGCAATCTAGGTTTGTAATTTTCACCGTAGCAAAGCCTCCTCGCCACCGTTGTCGATTATCGCCACCGTTGTCGATTACAGCCACAAGATCTACGATGTCATCTTCTCAAATGATGATTTACCATCGATCGTGGCTTCATGAAAGCTAGATTGATCACGAAAATGAGAGCTCTTACAGCATTGTCTTCTTTGGTGACGATTTGGAGTTTTCAATTTGGGTTTTTTTTTTATAACAAAATTGGTAAATCATATTAATGATCAAAAAAATAAATCAATGATTTACACATATAAATAAACAATTTATTAATAAAATTTGATTTACCAGACAAATTTATTAAAAATGATATATAAATGATTTATTAAGTAAAAAGCAATTTACCAAATAAATTTATCAAGATTTACACATAAAAAATATTTTTAGAATTTTATTATAATAAATCATGATTTACCAAAAATATACTATTTATTAAAGGTCTAAATTTTTTTTACTATTTATTTTTAATAAAGTTTAATTTTGACTTATTACCCTCCTTTTCCCCGTCCCAAATGATTCATCCACCGCCTATGTTATCTCCTGGTGATCTTTTTTTTTTCAAATGCATTAACATAAAATAAAATTCCAACAAATTATCTCTGGCCACCGGAGCTAAATACATCCATTGATCTTTTTATTCAAATGCGAGAGAAAAAAACAAAAGCAACCAGCCTGTCGAACCTATGATCGGTGCTAAAAATGTCCAAAAAGCATTTCAAAAAAAAAAAAAAAAGGAAAGAAAGATATAAAATTATTTTTGTTCATTTACTTTTTTTTTTAATTTTTTGATAAAAAATTAAGAATGGGTAAAATTATAAGTTTTAGTGTTATGGTAAATAAAATTATAAGAGGATACCGTATTTTGGACAATCTTACAAATCACCCTTCACAAAATGGAAAAATAAAGATGTTAAATAATATTACAAAGAATCGTTACGATAATCAATTAAAGAAATCCCTAATTAAAAAAACAAGAAAACAAAAAAGAAAGACTGAGTTGAAAAATAAAAAGAGAAATGAAAAAACGATCTAAAATGAAAAATAGAAAAAAAATAGGAAGATATAACTGGTGATCGAATGGGGGCACACAAAAGTAGATGTGAAAAAAAATTTAAAAGATAAAAAATATATATATAAAAGACAAAAAAAAAATACTCTGCGGAGATACGTGTACCTACTGGTTCTAGCATAAATTCATCATTGATTAAAATATAACGGCCCCGTTTGTTTTATTGACCCAGATTCAAAATTTTAATTCCAGTTTTGTCTTTTTCTGAAAAGTCAATAAAAATGATAACTAAATTGATTAGTTTCGATTCAAATTTCATTCAATTCTGGATTAGACTGAATAAAACTTAACTCGTGAACCATTCAAAACATTTAAAAATTGTCTCCCTTCTACTTTTAGTTATAATCTCATAACTAAAATTTCTTATCACAAACCCCCCCTTCTACTACTGTTTTGTTGAACCAAAAAACGAAAACTTATAACTGTGGTAAAAAAATATTGTTGAAATTTCGGTTTTGAAGAGATGTCTGCGATCTTTTTCTGTCCAAACAGATTTTGGTTAATATACAGCGCAATTGTACAAAAATATTGAAAGTCGTTCGAGAAATTTCGGAAACTTACCGGGCAATAACAATGAATTTAGGAAATTTTGACAATTTGATTGTTTTATTTTATAAATATGTTTTAATAGCATAATTCATTTTCTACGATAACTCCAATAATATGAATTCTTGCGATGATACTCTTCATCTAGTATCATACACACTCAAAATTTTGAAAACCGTAACGAGTATGGATTTTTCAGTAATCCTCATCTAAATACCACTGTCATCTAGGGTAAAATGATTAGGAGAATTCATAGTTTGCTATTCATGAAAACACAACGAGAAAAATTAACAAGCCTATGCATAATATGTTCACAATTATATTCAACGAAACGAACATGTTATATAGCTAGTATAGTTATCAGTATGGACTTTCGCTCTCGTTTGAAACTCATAAGACTTACATTATAATATTAAGATATCTAATATTTATTATGTTCATCATCTAAAACAAACTTATTTATGTATATATATTGTTTAATTCATATGAATGCTTGAAAAGTTTTTGAAGGGCCAGTTTGCGTTTAAGATTGGTATACGCAAGGTTCACTGGAAACAAGCACATATATAACAACAAATATTCCGAAAAACAATCTGTATTTTTTTTTTATTTTTAATTTTTCAAGGGTCTTACAAGCAATCAAAAGGCTTGCCTCGTTTTTTTGTTCAAAAAAATAGTTCAAGGATTGGCTTTGAAATCGAACTCTAAAAGACAACCGTATCCAACATTGTACCCAAGGTTTGAACGATATTGGAAGACATCAGGCTGGAGACATGTTCCTCCAGGTGCTTTTTGGCATCTTGTCTTCCCACATTCGCAATCGCAAGCTTCTCTGGTGGCAACTCATCTTCCTCCTGTACTGCCTTGTTGTACTTAATGGCCAAGTTTAGCATCTCCTGCAAATCCGAAACCAAACCAATAATCAAATGACTTCCAGAAGCGAACGTGTGGAATAAATAAGAAAGCAGTATCTTTACTAAGCTTTACTTATATGTGATCTAATGGTTCATTCACACGCAGAACAGACTTTTATGATCAGGAAAACCAAATTCAGAGATATCCTTTCGAAACAAAATCAGCTAAATCCATTGGACAATAGATAGGCATGTGAAGCTGCTTATCAATCAAAATCTTAAGCTATTTACCAATCAAAATCTGCTCTCCAAATAAGAAGTCCTATTCTAGCAAAACTAATATGTGATGCTCGCTTGAATGAATTTACATGGATCTAAAAATTTGCTTCCTCTGTGTAGAACATAGCTGTTAGGAAAGGTGATGGATGTTATACAAGACATGACAAATCTTCATTACCAACCTACCATTAAACTAGAAGCATGGCGGCCAAAGGTATACAAGATTTCTATAGATGAGGCACAAAAGTTGAAGCAAGTAATTAACCCCCTGCTAAACCCAATAAAAAAATGCCAAGTGATGAATACAAAGGTTCATTGTGGCAAAGTATTGAGGAGAATAACTAAGCTATTACTTCGTATCCTGCTTTTCTCCATATCAAGAACTTTTCACACATGCTAATAGGTATCTTTTTTTTTTTTTTTTTGAAAATAACATAGTAACTAATACTAAACATGGAAAAACTTGATAGATAAGACAACTACTTCTTTAAGACTCACAAGACTTACCTGCACAGTCTGCTCATTCGTTTTGGAATGGGTATCAAATTTCCGGAGTGTTAGACCATCAGTCCATTTCTTCTTATGAAGGTTAAGTAACATCTGCTCCTCAAGTTCATTCTTCCTGTAGTTAATAGCTATTGAGTAATAGTGGCGGTTCAGACCATGGATCAGTGCCTGAAAAAAGAAGTCATGATAGGTCAAAAAGTTTTAAACACAAAACAATGGGATATAAAAATGATGTATCTCTCCCCCTTTCTTTTTTTTTTTTTTCTGTACTCACTTGAATTGATGGTTTATTAAGATGGCCAAGGTTGGATGTGGTCTGACGAGGCTCTTGGCCAAGCATCATAGTTTGTGGGTTGATGAGGCGAAAGGCATCAATCACCACCTTTCCTTTTACACTTTGAATTGGATCGACCACCACAGCCACAGCTCTTTGGTTTAAAGCTTCAAAACTCTATGAAAAGATGTGAAATACAATTATAACTACTTGGCATATACTACATCTAGGGTATAGAATTAACATCCTTATTAAGCAAACTTTACTCTGCATTAGCATTATGTCTATAAATTATCATAAAAAACTTCCAGATATACTTTGAAATAGAACAAACATTTTGGTGCATAAAAGTAAAATGCGATCTAAAGAACATTCATTAGGTATCGTGAAGAAGGCCAACAGAGGATAATTTGCAGATTCACCGTTCACTAAGTATTTATTAATGTGTTAGAGAACCATCAATATATACGTGTCGAAGAGAAAGAAATATGTGTACAATATACAGGCATTATATTCAACATCAGGAATATCTAGATAAGATACTCTGTCCCCTCAAGAAAAACAGAAAACAAAGACAACCTGCTGCGTGTTAATGTCCACACCAGACAGCCAGCAGCCAAACCCAGGATGTGAATGGTACCACCCAACAACCATCTCTGGTCTACAAGATGAATCAAAAGTAATACAACATCAGCCAGCAACATTCGCAGAAACCAAAAGAAATTCACAGAACAGAGTAGCGATAGAGAAAAATGAAGCAACAGGAAGACATAATAGTTTTCACAAATCCACACAGAGGAAAAAATATCATTTAAAAATACGAAAAGCATTGCTTTATAATAGGAAGTACCGTCCAGTCTGTTTAAGCATATCGAGCATGTTGGTCTGGAAAACGTGATCGACAGCTTCGACACTAACGCCAGTACCGCTCTGAGGCATTGCAAAGACATCAACAACACGCACGGTGTACTCATCCACAAAGTCTCCCAACATCAGTCCCATGACCTCCATGGGAACACCAGCTCTTCCTAAAAACCATTCAAATCCCAACGAAACAGATCAAAATACACCCAATTTTACCTTCAATTGAAACCCAGTAAATTCCCATTCAGCTACAAAAAATCCCCCAAAAGAGAATACGATCTCTATTTAGGGTTTCGATTACGCAAATGTTGTTCTCGAGATTCAAACGAGAGAGAGGGAACAAAAACGAAAATAATAAACCCTAATTAGAGTACGAATCTGGAAAACTAAGAAACCCAAAACACCCAAGAACCCGCTAGAGATTCAAACGTGAAAATATTAAGAAAAAGAGAAGAAGATGGATTTTTGTACCGTGTTTGAGCATTTTAAGCAGAGCAAGCGAGGAGATGTAGACTTGCTCCGACGAATCAAGAGTGGGCGAGTCGGGAGGAGGGTGACCAAGAGCTCCTCCAGCTCCCGCGAACATGCGTTGAAGCCTTTCCATGGTTTCTCACTAAATCTTTCGGCCCAAAACATCCCAAACCAAAAAATCACTCACAAACTAATCACAGAATCACAACAAATTCATTGTCAAAAAACAAAGTATAAATAAACGAAAACAAAAAACCTAATAAACTACAGATATGGGATCGGTGGTAGATATTGCCGCCTTCATAAAAAAATTATTTCAAGCGAAAATGGAGACTGACAGAAAGGAAAAGAGATAAAGAAAGAAAGAAAAACAAAACAAAACATAAAAAACGATGGGTAGAGATAAAACGAAAACCAGTTCAACAAAGGGAAAAAAAAAAAAAACAAATGATACCTTGGCAGAAAAATCTGCAGAAGTTTGAGTACAGAGCCACGGAATCAAGATTGAGAGAAAAGAAAGCGAAAGGCAGAGATATGCCGGTGCGACAATAAAACAGAGAGAGAAACAGGGAGACGTGAAAAAATGGGGAATTTGAAGAGAGAGAAAAAGAAAAAGGGAAAGAAATGGAAGAGGAAAAAATTAATTAAAAAAAAAAAAACTGCTTTTGTTGTACGTGTATAAGGATATCTATAAAATAAACACGTTATCAACCTCTATAAAACAAAAGTAACGAGAGGAAAGTAACAAAAGCAATTGTTTTAGTTATGCAGGAGCTCGCACAAATTTGGGAAAAACAAATTTTTTGATGTCGAGTGTGTAGTTCTTTGCAAACTCGGCCGTCATAAGCCACAAATTTCGAAAACAACATGATATTCCTTTCGGATTAAAATTTGTTTCCGGAAAAAAATGACATTTTTTGAAAAATAATTTTTTTTTCATTATCTGACACAATGTCGTTTTTCGCTGTATTTCCGTAAAGGACACGTCAATAGATGATGAAACTTTAGTCGTTTTGTCGTTGTAAAAAGTCTATTGTCGCTTGTACAAACAAGGAGTCAAGGACATGGAAAATATTTATTTTACTTTCTCCTCGTTCTTATTAGGAGAATAACAGTAATTCCTAATTACTAATCTGATATTTGCAGTCAGTGTCTGACACCAGATATCATTAACCATGGCTGTCATTTATCATCAACGTCTAGAAACGACAAAGTATCCTTCGTTAAAATTAGATGTCGTTTAATAAAAACGACTTTTAGTTTTTATTTTTATTTTTTATTTTTTAACGTTTGGCCGGGTGTGGAAAATTGGAGATATCAAAACGACGAGATATCTTTTCAATTTCAGCAGAATTCTGACAAGACGACATCCAAACAGAAGCAGACACGAGAGAAAAATATCCAAAATCATCCATCCACATCCACTGTTATCTCCCGTAAACAAAATATCTAATTCTTTACTGCAACAGCACATTACCAAACCACCTCCTCCTCAATTCTATTGTTCTCTTTGTCCCCTCTCTCTGCGGTATGTTCTTGGCCACCCTTTACTTTATTTTTCAGTGTTTTGCTCTATCAGTCTGACGGGCATTTTTACAAACACCAAATACGCGTATGGAGATTCTTCGTTGATGTCCCAATGTTGCTCTCCTTTTTTTTGCTGAATTCTTGGTACATAAGAAATTAAATTCTTTTTCAATGGGTCTGTTAATAGTCTGCTCCTCAAGTATGTGCTGTAGTAGTTTTAGCTACACTTGTGCTTTTACAGATTCTAGAGCTTCTTCTGCTTTGAGTGTCAGTACCAGTGACGAAAGAGTCTTCGAAAAGGTTAAGGTTTGGACATGTGGGTACTTGATGAAACAGAAGAAAGTGAGGAGAAAAGGAGTGGGTTTATCTGGGTTTGTGATGAAACTCCCGAATGAAGTGGAGAGAAGAGTTCTCGTGAGATCTTCTGAGGAAGTTGCTAGGGTTCTCAAGTCTTTTATGGAACCGAATTGTGCTTTCTCGTATTTCATGTCGGTTGCTCGATTGCCTAAGGTTGTTCACACAACTGACACGTGCAATTACATGCTTGAGGTCTTGAGGACTCATGGGAGGGTGAAGGATATGGCTGCTGTGTTTGATTTCATGCAAAAGCAAGTCATTGTTAGAAGTTTGAACACTTATCTTACTATATTTAAGGGTCTAGACATCCGGGGTGGGATTAGACAAGCGCCATCGGCTCTTGACAAGATGAGAAAGGCCGGGTTCGTATTGAATACGTATTCGTATAATGGGTTGATATACTTGATTCTTCAGTCAGGGTCATGTAGGGAGGCTTTGGAGGTTTATAAGAGAATGGTCTCCGAAGGGTTAAAGCCTAGCCTTAAGACTTACTCGGCACTTATGGTGGCTTTTGGAAAGAGAAGGGATACTGAGACCGTAATGGATTTGTTGCGAGAGATGGATGACTTGGGGTTGAGGCCGAATATCTATACATTTACCATATGCATCAGAGTACTTGGGAGGGCAGGGAAAATCGACGAGACTTATGAGATATTGAAGAGAATGGATGATGAGGGATGTGGGCCTGATGTTATTACCTATACGGTTCTCATTGATGCTCTTTGTAACGCAGGCAAAGTTGACAAGGCAAAGGCATTGTTTGTGAAGATGAAAGCCAGCCACCACAAACCCGATCGAGTGAGTTACATTACTTTGTTGGACAAGTTAAGTGATTGTGGAGACTTGGGTGGTGTGAAACAAATTTGGGGTGAGATGGAAACTGATGGTTATGCTCCTGATGTGGTTACCTTCACCATTCTTATTGATGCTTTATGTAAAGTGGGGAATTTCAACAAAGCGTTTGAGACTTTGGATATCATGAAGGAGAAAGGGGTTTCGCCGAATCTTCATTCCTACAACACGTTGATTTGTGGACTGTTGAGGGAAAGTAGATTGGATGAGGCCCTAAAACTTTTTGGTAATATGGAAGCTTTGGGTGTAATGCCTACAGCTTATACGTACATCCTTTTCATTGACTACTATGGAAAGTCCGGTGACTCTTTTAAGGCTGTTGAGACATTTGAAAAGATGAAAGGAAGAGGCATTGTTCCAAATATTGTAGCTTGCAATGCTTCTTTATATTCTCTTGCTGAATTGGGCAAACTTAGAGAAGCAAAAGAAATATTTGATGGAATCAAAGGTAATGGGCTTTCTCCTGATTCGGTAACTTATAACTTGATGATGCGATGCTATAGTAAGGTTGGGCAAATAGACGAAGCCATCAAGTTACTCTCTGAGATGGTGAAACAAGGTTGTGAACCTGATGAAATAATAGTTAATTCTTTGATTGACATGCTTTACAAGGCTGATCGAGTAGATGAAGCATGGCAAATGTTCTATGGAATGAAGGGCATGAAGCTCACACCTACAGTTGTAACCTTCAACACATTGCTTGCTGGTTTAAGGAAAGAGGGTCAAGTCCGGAAAGCAATTGAGTTATTTGAGAGTATGGCAGATTCTGGTTGTCGTCCAAACACGATAACCTTCAATACTATCCTGGATTGCCTCTGCAAGAATGACGAGGTTGGGTTGGCCCTGGAAATGCTTTGCAAGATGTCGACAATGAATTGTAGCCGTGATATTTTCACCTACAACACTATCATCTATGGTTTGATCAGGGAAAACAAAGTTAGTGATGCATTTTGGTTTTTTCATCAGATGAAGAAATCTCTATTTCCTGATCGCGTATCTCTGTTCACTCTCATTCCAGGTTTAGTGAAGGATGGTTGGATTGAGGATGCGTTCAGGATTGTAGAGAGCTTTGTGTATCAGGTTGGTGTTCACATAGATGGGCCTTTTTGGGAAGATTTGATGGGAGGAATTTTGGTTGAAGCTGAGACAGATAGAGCAATTTTATTTGCTGAAAAACTAGTATCCGACAAAATTTGCCTCAATGACTCAATATTGATACCTCTAATAAGAGTGCTGTGTAAGAGTAAGAAAGCTGTTGATGCAGATTATTTGTTTGCAAAATTTACTAGGACTTTGGGTATTAAAGCAACATTGGAAACATACAACTGTTTAATTGAAGGGCTTTTTAGGGTTCATGCCAATGAAAAAGCTTGTGATCTTTTCAATGAAATGAAGAGCATTGGTTGTGCCCCCGATGCTTTCACTTACAACTTGTTACTTGCTGCTTACGGGAAGACCGGGGAAATCGATGGGCTACTCGGATTGTATGAAGAGATGACTAATAGGGGATGCAAGCCCAACACGATAACGTACAATATAATCATCTCAAGTCTTGTGAGATCTAATTACGTAGATATGGCTATTGATTTCTACTATGATCTTGTGAGTGGCGATTTCTCTCCCTCTCCTTGTACATATGGCCCTCTCATTGATGGACTTTTGAAGTCAGGAAGACAGGAAGAAGCGATGCGGTTCTTCGAGGAGATGGTGGACTATGGATGCAAGCCTAACTGTACGATCTTCAATATTCTCATGAACGGATTTGGCAAAACGGGAGACGTGGAAACTGCTTGTATTTTGTTTAAAAGGATGGTTAAAGAAGGAATAAGGCCAGACTTGAAGTCTTACACAATTATCGTGGACTGCTTCTGCTTAGCTGGGAGAATTGATGACGCTCTGCACTACTTCGAAGAACTAAAGCTGAGTGGTCTGAACCCCGATTCAGTTTCTTACAACCTAATGATTAACGCACTAGGAAGATCAAGGAGGGTACAAGAAGCTCTATCTCTTTACGATGAAATGCGGGGCAGAGGAATTACTCCAGACCTTTACACTTACAACTCATTGATACTCAATCTTGGGATTGCGGGAATGGTGGAGCAAGCAGGCGGTATGTATGAAGAATTACAGCTGAGGGGTCTTGAACCTAACGTTTTCACCTACAACGCGCTCATTCGAGCGTACAGCATGTCGGGGAATCCAGACCATGCTTATGCAATCTACAAGAAGATGATGGTTGGTGGCTGTAGCCCGAACGAGGGAACAATTGCCCAGCTTCCTAATCAAACTTAACTTCTATTGGATTTTCTCATGAAGTGACACTTACACTTGCTCCAAAACCGGTATGCTTCCTCTTCTTTTCATCTCAAATCGTATTGCTGTAGATTCTCCTCGATGAAAAATAGGATTTTCGAGCATTCTCTGAACTACATTATTTTCAGGACCAGTCGACGGGTTTTGAGTTTGAACAAGTGTACCGGAGATTCAGCATTGCACCAAACCAATGATTTTTTTCATTTATGTCCTGGATGTATACAAGTTTACCAATTCTTATAGACTTGCTCTTTTTGTTAGTACCGAGTAATGGTGTACCAAATGTGATTCCAAATTCTTGTCCATGGCAACTGTATGTATATTCTGATCTTGTATACCTCGTTATTACATGGATAACAGTGTAAGTACTAAACTAATTTCATCTCTCTTTTTCCATAGATTATCATTCTAATTCACTAAATAAAAGTTGCTATCATTTTTCAATTAAATCCAGATTTCTTCACAGTATTGCATAGCAGCAAGTCAAAGCAGGATTTTTTTTTTTTAAGGGGCATTCTCTTTTATTATAATTGTTAATGTTAGTACAATTATTATTGTCGAATGACCTTACAAGATCTTCTGTGTACTGCAATTTTCTCTTTAGTTTGCAATTAAAGAATGAGGGTATCTTTTTTTTTTTTTTCCCTTCTTTTTCTGAAAAAGAAAAAGAAAAAAAAAAAAGATTACTTTTGTCATTCGTCTCTTACACGAATCAATGGTGCTAGTGTAGAAGCACATGCAAGTCCTGAAGATCATGTAATGGAATCATAGCTTTATTATTTTTTAATTTTTTTCATTTTCCTTTTGGGCAAATTTCATATTATTCCCCGAGACTTTAAGCCTTATACCCCTAATTTTGAAATCGCAACATTTGTTTTGTTTCCTAAACTATTTCTTTATATTAATATATAATCAGAATTGCCAGTCGATCTCGCACACGACAAAATGCAGGGGACATTTTTCTAAATAATATGAAAAAAAAATGACAATAATAGTGTTGTAGTGTACGAATGTACAACCGTTTTCTTGTTTGCGTTTTTTTTTTTGTTTTTCTGATGAAGTTTTTTTTTTTTTTTAAATTGATGAATGAAAGATAACAAATAAATAAAATATGAAGGATTCTTTGCATAAATAGTTGGCATGACCTTACAAGTTCTTCATGTGTACTGAATTTTTCTAAACATTTTGCAATTGAAGAAGAATGATAATATTAGCCTATATGAAAACTATTTTAGATTGGTTACAAATATAATCTAACAGTAGTTTTAAATCCAACTTTACCTAATGTAAAGTTTAAATCCTCCGCTTCAAATTCAACATATATATGTCAATATATATTGGTCACGGTAGAACCACAAGTTTCCCTCCTTCATTAACTGGTGAGGAAATCTATTTAGACCTTTAAAACAACCTGATCTTGCACAGAAATCTTCTTCTTTCCAACTCTTTTCCCAGTGATCAAGCAATTCTTAGGCTTCTTCTGTAATCTTACGGCCTCTTTATTTTCTTCCTTTCCCTCTATACTATCCTGCAAAAAATGAATGAGAATCACAACCAGTCCACATACAAAAAAGCTAAAACTCACAAAATGCAAACAACATATTCCTACGGTCGATTTTTTTTTTTTTTTTAGTCAATCTAGTTCGAAACCGTTACCAAGATCGATTTCATCTCCGACACTCCGGTGTGGCTACTTCGAACAGCTTCATTCACATTTACATTATTATCATAACTCCTCTTCTCTGCAGATATCTCAGGCTGTACATTGGAATTTTGATGTTGAACTTGTTCTGTTTCGGATTTGGAAGATTGCATCTTTAGTAGATACCCTTGCCTTCGCCTCAAAAACCTGAATTTGAATGGAGAAACACAAGCTATTGAGTTAAAAGTCCTCTTTGCTCACAATTGTTACTGATATTAGCAAAACTAAGATCATACCGGACTTCGGCGAAAAGGATTTTTCTTTTCTGCTTAGCAGTCTGTAATTTCTTCTTTTTGGAAACAAATTCCTGAAACAAGTCAATAAGAAATCATTCTTAAAATGTCCCTTAAAAACAAAAAAATGCTCCTCCCCCACTAATTTCACTGCACGGGTCTGGCCATGAAAAGTTAGAGGGTTGTTTCCAGAACGTTTTGCAGACACTTTTTGTTTTTTGTTTTTTCTTTTTTTAATTTTACAATCACTTTTTATTATTTATACTTTTAAAACCCTACATTCAAACCCAATCTTTAAAATCCTTTATACAAATCTAAATAAGATATATATTTTTTTAAATTACATAAAATTAAAAAAAAAAACGAAATAAAATTCTTATTAATTTTTTTTTTCCAGATAAAATTTTTAAATTTTATACTTTTTTATTTTTTTATTTTTTCTAAACATATTTTTCAAAACCCATTTTTTTCTTTAACTTTTAAAGCATATCTCCAGATCGTCGGGCCTAAGAGAAAAATTTTAAGATTTTGATATAAGATTATGCCTAATACGTTTATTAAAAAATAACAAAAATCTGAACTTGAATTCAGTCTTATGCAGGTATCATCCAAATATATCATAAACTGACTTGAGGATAAAATCACAATCATAACAAGAAGAGTGCTAAATCAACACAAACAAAAATCACAATCTTCATATTAAAAAAAGGCATTAGACAAGAAAACGTAGTGGCAGTAAATTCGCATTACCCTACTAATCAAAATTAAGTAGGGAAAACAAAATCCAACGCAAAAATCCCAAAAAGTTATACGTTAAAAAGAAAAAAAAAACGCCGTTACCTTCTGCAATTCGAGGTAATCTTGCAAAAGACTTTGATGCCTTTGCCTAATTCTGGCCTCCTCAGGGGAAGATTGGAGAGAACTAATGGAAACCCTTTTCATCCTAATCTTCAGAATTGGTCTCCCCACGTCAAACTCACAGACTTATCAACTAAGCAGATATATTTATATATATATATTTATATGTATGCATGTGTGTGTATATATATGTGTTAATTAAAATCCTGTGAAATCCTTCTCATCCTCGTACAAGGCAATTTAAACAAGAAAACAAACCCGATTAGAAGATAGGTATTTAAAACATTTAAAAATAAAAAAATTATAAAAATTGAATTTAGACCCTTTTCATATTTAAATAAGAGGATAAGGTTAGAGATTTTCTTTTTCTTTTTTTTTTTTTAGGAAGGAAAAAAAGGGTGGAGATAAAAAGGAAAGAATAAAAGGGAATTAAGGGGATGCTGGGTATTGGTCTGTGTGGAGCTGGGTCGGAGATAAAAAGGAAGTGGGACTGAATGCGGGTGCGGGGGGTGATGAAGATATGGATTCACAGAAGGGCAAATGTGGGAAGTTTTTTAGATTTGGAGGAAGAGAGAGCTGTGGTTGGAGGACAAGTGAAGACATTTCTATCCTTGGCATTGCCATCTTTCCCTTTTTTTTTTTTTTTTCTCCACCCCTCTTCTACATTAAAATTTGGCCCAGCTGGGCCATTTTAGAGAGAGAGAGAGATATGGTGTATAATGGCAAATGGGTGTGTTTGTATTTGTTTTGTATTTGTGTATATCTGGGAGAGTTTGGCTTTGGGTTGAGGTAGAGAGAGAGAGAGAGAGAGAGAGAGAGAGAGAGAGAGAGTGGTGCAGGGTAAAGGGCAGGAGATGGTAGATTACACGGCTGCTTATTTACTAAAAAGATTACATGGCTGCTGTTTACCCATGGATTGCAGATTTAGCCAAGAGACAAGCCATTTTCATGCCTTCACAAAGACATGGAATTTTTTCCCTCTTTCTTTTTCTTTTTTTTGTTTTGTTTTTATAAAGTTGCTGTTGGTTAAGCTACGATAATGCCCTCATGCACTTGTAACTATACAAATACTTATCATGAAGGTTACAAGTACAAATGATATACCTCATCTTATGTGCGAAACATTTATATTATATTTAGGTGATGAATTCGGATTTAAAAAATTAAATTTAAATTTAAATTTAAATTTTTCATATGTAATTTGTTAGTTTATTTTAAATTTTTTTGCCTATAATTTATATAATATTTTTAATTAAAAAATATTATTCATAAATCTTATTTTATATGAAAAAATTATTCTAATTATATGAGAAAATAAAAATATATATATAATTTTTAAGGTAAGTTTAAACTCAATTTTTATTGTTTAAATATTTTTAATTCAAAATAAAATTCTTTAATTAAAATTTAAATACTAAATATAAAATTTATTTATAATTCAACTTATTTCAAATTTAATATAAATTTTATAATTCAAACTCACAATATAAACTAATCCTTGCTTTTATCACTGAGAAAAAGTACAAATGATTACCAAGTAACAATAAAAGTAATGTTCCTGGTTCCATTCATTGTAAACATGGTTCTTCATTCAGTACATTGTAATGAAAAACATGTGATGATGACGATGACGATGATGATGATGATAATGCAAAGGGATTATTGAGTGATTAAGAAAAAAAGACAGCCAGCATAGCGTGGAAAACGTGTGATATATTTGTGCTCAGAAATATTACTTTATCTACTTCTATAATCAACAAGAGCCATGAAATATACTTCTACATAAAAGGGGGAAAGAAATGAAAACCGTGAATAAGTCAGAAATATTACTTTGTCTACTTCTATAGTCAACAAGAGCCACGAAATATACTTCTACCAAAAGGGGGAAAGAAAAGAAAACCATGAAGAAATAACTGTACAGCCATTTTTAATTTTGTATCGAGTCCAAACTCTAAACTTGTATGTGATACATTTGAATAAACATGTTAGTGTATTCCAAGAAAAATAAAAACATGTTACGTAATTAATAAACACGTATACACTTATTAATAATGAATGAAAGTACTTATACCACTATATTCATTCTTTAATGTTCTGTTCGATAAATGCATTATATTTATATTGTATTTAAATATAATGTATTGAATGTAATTTATATTTGAAGGAAAAATATTAGTATTGTATTTAAATGCAATGTGTATTTAAGTAAAAAGTATTTGAATTATATTTTAGTAATAAATATATGATGTGATTGGTAAAAGTATGGGAAAAAAAAGGAGAGAGATAATATATAATGTAATTAATAAAAGTAATAGAAAAAGTAAAATAATGAATAGTGATTATATTTGATTTAAAATGTGATATAATTGGTATTTGAATTAAATACTTTTATATTTGAAGAAAAATTACATATGAAAAATAGAAAATTTTTATTTTTGATTACAAAAATTACAAAAATAGTTGTTTAGAAAAATTACAAAATAGAAAAATTACAAAAAAATACTTTTGTATTTTTATTTTTGTCTAAAATAAATAGTTGTTTAGATGAATAAAAAAATTTTCATTCTATTTTTCAAAAGTTAAAAAATTCCATTTTTTAAAAATGAGTATGATAAACAAACAAAATATAATATCATTTTTACACGGTTAATCAATTATGATTTCTATTTACTCCCGTCTCTCTAAACCAAATGTAGGGGAAAAAAAAGAATAATTCACCTCTATGGAAGCCCTTTGGAGAAATTTATTGCTTCGTGAAAGTAAGTTAATAAACTTTTGCTATTAATAAGTTAGTATTATCTTAAATGAGTGTGAGACATATGTGATTTATTTCTTTTAACTTTTTTATATAATTAAAGTAAATTATTATAGCTGTTGAATATTAAAGATACATTTTAAATCTTTTTTTTTTTAACCACAGTGGATGCGACTTTTACATTGAAGGTAAATATTATAAACACTAGCAAAGAATAAAACAACTTATGATGTCCTACCATGTTACCAAAGTAGTTGGTTATTTAATTTTGGGAGAAAAGCAAAAATAATATTGTACATGATTTTAAAACTATAATATATTCTAAATTATTAGTATTAAATAGCATAATTAGAATAAATAACAAAAACTCAAAACTATTCTTAATCACTCTCCCCTCTTCTTCCTCTCTATCCTCAGTCCATCTGTCTTCCTTTCACCATCGACTGGAGATAAGCACGACAACAGTGTTGGCAAGAGGTAGAATCATTAACAACTTCGTCTTCTCTGGTGCGGGAAGAGAAAGTGAGTGGTCAATGGCAAGATTTGTCGTGGCCTCCTTTGGATCGCAAACTCTATAACAATGACTTCGCTCTGGATTTCAAGGTGATGACTTTGTCTCTAATGTTGTCATGATAGCATCGCAATTGACGAGGTGCTTTGGTAATAATGGCGTGACAACGAGCTTGAATCTTTGACAGAGCACAAAGATCTAATTTTTATCACAATTTCCAAGTGATTTATTACCGTGATTTTTGCTATCACGAGAGTTTGCTAGATTCGGTGTGCGCGAGCAACTAGGCAGTTTACATCTAGTTTTGGGGGTTTGGGAGGAGAGAGATAGAGCGAGAGAAGGGAGATAGAGCAGAGACAAAGAAAAGAGAGATAAAAGAGGTGTGGGGTAATTTTGATAACTTAGTACGTAATAAATTTAAATATGTTATAATTTCACGTCATTTTAAAAATATGTTGTAATTTTCATTAATACTTTTAATATGTTATATTATATGATTTTTCATTAATTAAAAAAAAAGGAACAAAAAATAAATTTTTGTTTTTATAATACAAAATTTACATAATATAATTAAAAGTATAATTTAATAGTAATTTTACATATAATTATATTAAAAAATATAGAATTCAAATCTCATTTTTAATTAAAAGATATAAATATATTATGAACTTGTAAATTTCTCTAATTTGGAGGCAAGATTTAACTATAATACAATTTTTTTAAGTTCTTTCATTATTGATAATTTCAATTATAATTTTATAATTCATACTTTAAAAGTTTATAATTATATATATATAAGTTCAAATAAGATTTTTTTTTTAAATTATATAAAATTTTAAGATAAACGAAAAAACTTCATATTTTCTTTTTTATCCTAAACATTTTAAATTTTTTTATTTTTTAACTTTAACCATTCAAATATGTATACCAAACCCATAATAATTCAACCCAAATCCAATTTATAAAACTTAATTATCTGTGGACCAGCATGTTTTATCTTACATTCCGTTCCCTGTGTTTATTCTTCTTCTCTTTTTTTATATATTTTTTATTTTTTCAATTTTGTTTTATTCCAATTTTTTCCATAACAAAATTGAAAGAAAAAAAAAAAAAAAGGGTGAAAAAGAAACCAAAAGCAGAAAAACATGCTAACAACGGCGATGAACTCGGCTATATCCCATCTCTCTCCTTCGCTTCCTTCCGTCAACCTCACAAAATCTCCTCCCGCTCAAACCACTTCTCTCTTAAACCTCCACAATTTCGTCGCACAGACAACTCCATCTTCCCGGTGGAGCCCGCGGAAGAAGTCGCATTTCAGGCTCTCGTCGTCCCAAAATCAGACGGCCACGATCGCATCTCCGGCCTCGGACGTTACCGCCACCCAAGTCGTGAGGAAATTCTACGCGGGAATCAACGGCCGTGATCTTCCCTCCGTGGAGGACCTCATATCTCAAAACTGTGTCTACGAGGACCTTATCTTTGCCCGCCCTTTCGTCGGTCGAAAGGTAGCTACTTTGTCATTTGAATTTCCATTTTTTTGATAAAATTTTTCTGCTATAAATTCGATTTCATAAGGAAAATTCAGTTCCAATAATGATAAAATGTTCAGGAGATACTTGAGTTCTTTGAGGACTTCATGGATGTTGTGGACAATGACCTTCAGTTTGTTATTGACAAGATTTCTACTGAGGATTCCTCAGCCATTGGAGTTACTTGGCATTTAGGTAATACATTTACCATATCTATAAATGTACAGCTATATATGTGTGTGTGTGTGTGTGTGTGTGTGTGTGTACATGTGTGTTGTTGTGTGTATACATGTATCTATAGGCCTACTACATAGGCATATACTAACTGATTCCGGGAATTAATGGCTTGCAGAACGGAAGGGAAAGGCTTTTCCATTTAGCAAAGGCTGTAGCTTTTATCAATTGGAGGTCGTTAATGGCAAGAGACAAATAGTGTAAGGCATTTTCATACTGTGAAAGGTTAATATTCCTTTTTTTTTTTTTTTTCACTAATGAAAAGGGGATCATTGGCACCGTACCTGTTGTTAGTAATAAAACGGAAAGGGTCTGACTCAATTATGAATAAAGTTTTTATTTTGATTTTGTTTGAAAAACAGCTATGGGAGGGACAGCGTTGAGCCTGCAATCAAGCCTGGGAAGGCTGCTTTGGTAAGTACATTAGTTCTCTCTACAAAAATGCATCCACAAGGTTGAAAAAACAAAAGAAAAACAGGAATAATAATAATAATAAAAGAACAATACGGCAGGACTATAAGACTTGAATTGGCAAACCCTTTTTAGTATTAATCTTGTCTAATTTCCTTTGCTATTTTTGCAGGCGATCATAAGAGGAGTTACTTGGCTACTGCAGCAATTTCCGCAGCTTGCTGACCGTTTTTGAAGCTTTTGTTGTCGTTTATTTATTTATTCCCCCACAACACTTCCCTGTCTTCTTAGGAGGTAAAAATACATAGGTAATTTATGCTTCATGTTGGACTTGTATATATTTGTCAATCTTGCATGGTATAATCAACTTCTGATTCCACACAGAATTACTCTGATATTCAACTTGACTTTGTGATCAGTTAAAGTGTATGCTTCTGTTTCTCTGTCCCTGTTCACAGCATGAATGTTTGGACTGCTAAGTGCTAGACTCTAACTCATATCCAGTTCATCACTACAAGTTAGATGAATATTGATTATGCAAATAATATCATTGAGTATCAAATCACATTGACAGTTTCAAACTCTTAAAACTATATAAAATGGAAAAAATTACAATTTCACATTTTGACGGACAAAATGGGAAGGTTATCTTAAACAACCGTTTCAAATCCACTACAAAATTTGCATTTTGGTTACAATGCCTCTATCAGATAAATCAAGAGAAACAAAAATAAAGTAGATATAGTTTTTAATCAAGCAGCATAAGGACTACAAAATTTACACTGCCTCTGTTGTCAAATTTGATCTACATTTCTTCGGAATCAATACCTCCCTGTCAACTTTGTGTGAGCATTTCTGTTTCTGGTATGACACTGTAACTTTCTTACTTATATTATTGAGATGAAACAAAGGGAGCACAGCATGATGAAATGTCAATTCCAGCAACCTCCATGGCATTGCAGACCCATTGGGGGACATCGCCTTTGGGGAACTACAGGACACAAGAAAATTCAAAGTTTCAAAGCTTTTTAGTGACCGTTTCAACTGTTTATGGAAATATAAGTTGCAATATTATTATCTATTTTAAAAATATGGATTGGAAGACACTTTAGAAGTGGTCACAGTCTTATGGAACGCAAGGCGGACAGGCTGATGAATGAAAAGCACACCGCAGTAAGGTAACAAAGGTCTGAAATAAAGTAGTCGTAACAATAATTGAACCACCTCAGGAATGATACAAAAAGGGTCAGGTTCAGAAAAATTATTACCATTTTCTGGAGAAAATTGCAAACAAACCTGCAAAAGATGTAACAAAATGTAGCAATAATGAGGTTGAAATAAGGAACTTAAATGAATTTGTTTAGAAAAAAAAAAGTATTTAAATGAAAAGGCATACTAGCTATGTTCAAAACATCACTGGGGAACATGCAAATGGGAAACATACTCTGGAAATTTTCCGTTGATTATTGAGGAGTGCAGATCTCTGCTAAGCTGTAATCATTGAAAAAAAAAATGAATTATCCAAAGGAGAAAAAACCAAAAGTCTTGAACAGAAAATTTTCGTACAAGTACCTTCATCATGTAATACAGATTATGATATGACACCAGCTGAGATCCCATTGCGTCTACCGTAACAAGGCAATGGATATAAGCTCTAGTATAATTTTTGCAGACCTAAGATGGGACATACAAAGAAGATAAATAATGTGGTATTAACATACCAACTGTTGTAGATAATTTCATCACTTGCCTACCATACAATCACATGAAGGATCTATTGGCCTAGTATCATCAGCCATCGCTTTGTTCTTCAGTTTTAGTACTCCCTGCATGGAGTGTACATCATAAATCAGGAGTAGAAAATCTAGAAATTATTGATCATTCAGCTTTCTGAACAAAAAATAGGGCACCAACTAAATCCTTGCACAAACTGGTCCTTGGATTGTAAAAAGTAGCTTACCCCTGGTACGAGAGCAGTTCCAAAGCGAGCGGTACGGGTTGGATAAACACAATCATACATATCCGCACCCAAGGCACTACAAACTACAATATCAAGTGGATAACCAACACCCTGAAAATAAGTTGATGCAAATTTCATGACTTCAGGAATATCAAAAAAGGTGAAGCACACAGTTCATAAGAGCGAAATATGTATTAAATTAGTGAAAAGATATGTCAGTAGAGTGAAGCACCATAACATATCGTGGTTTATTCTCAGGCAATGCAGCAGTACACTGAGCTACAACACGCCAGAATGAATCTTTATCTTCGCCTCCTGAGAGACCACCAATGGCATAGCTGTTACAGAATCAAATTTTTATATGAGCCTTCCAATATTAGGGAAAAAAATTTTGACTTTCTTAGACTGTTGATGGCATGGATTAATCCAATTAAAATTGAAACATACAGAAAAAAACTTTTTTTAAGTTGCTTATACAGTCTGAGAGTATAGTTAAAACATAGAGCCTGTTTGGTAGTATAATCTAGCTTAATCTAACTTTTAAGCTACATTACATTGATCAGTTTGGACCAATCTAACTTAACTAATTTAGCTTAAAACAAACCTTTTTTTAAAACTATACAGTATCTCATAACTTAAAAAAAACTATTTTTTTGGCTCTTTTTTTTTTTTTTTTTTTTACCAATACATATTCAGATTCAGGGAATAAGGGTGAGATAAATAAGGGTGAAAATTTTTTTTGTTTGATGTATTTTTTAAAAAAAATTTAAGCTACATTATATACAAAATGGACAATCTAGCTTAACTTTTAAGTTAAATTAAATCATAAAACATCATGTCTAACTTTTAAGTTAAATCACAAAACATCCTATCTAACTTTTAAGTTAAATTACAAAACATCCTATCTAACTTTAAAGTTAAATCACAAAACATCCATCTAACTTAACTCTTAAGTTAAATTAAATCACAAAACGTCCAATTTAACTTAACTTTTAAACTATATTAGACTACATCGCGTTTCCAAATAGGCTCATAAAATTAAACTCTTGTAACCAACAATAAGAAGTCACTTCCAAAAGTAGCTTAAACATACCCTGGTAAATTACGATCCACCAAGCCTCTAACACATATATCCCTGATTCAAATAAATCATGGCTCAAAACAAGTAAAAGTGGGGTAGTATAATGATTGCGAAAGATTAGTAGAAAAATGTGTAGAACAATCAGCCAATCATATGATGATTACACCATTAAAGCAATAATGGAAATTCACCTAAGCACAGGATCTAAGCCTCCTTGCACAATACCAAAAAGGTTCTGCTCATTTGGTCTCTTGTGAGCTGATGATAACAAGGAATTCAAAGGGATGACAATAAGTAGGTGACTCAAGACAATGAAGAATTATAACAAATGACCAATGGAGTATTTCATGGAAACTCAGTCATAAAACAATGCAGTCCAACATAAAAATTCTTGAAGATGCATGGATGATTGTGGCTCGTGGAAGAAGGAAAACAATCCAAGTATGATTAAGCAACTGACATGCAACTACAAGACAAGGCACTGATTCACTATGGGAATTGCTTAGCTTAACCAGTACAATCAACCTCCAAAAGACGTTAATTACCTGCTATGCATCTGTCTATCCATCGTAGAGTGCGATACATGGCCTCCTCAATTCTTGGACCAGTAATGGTGGTTTTAACCACATCGTCAAGAGCCATTATGATATCTGCTCCAATTCTGTTCTGCACGTATCATTGACAATGTAAAGGAACATGAAAGTTTCAGAAGGTAGTAGTTACAAACATACATGTTTAGCCCAAACTTTTAATTGTAAACCAAATTATGCACATAACAAATAGTTGATATTTATTGTTTTCTCCTTCCTACTAGATTTAGTTATAAATTCAATAGAAAAACCTAAAAATCATCAGAATAAAAATGATAGACCCTAATCCTTAAAAAATAACTAAAAAAAGGACGTTCCTACCTGGATTTGAATCGATTCCTCAGGTGTTAGGAGCATTGGCTTCCCATCAACCGGGGACTAGAAATAGGATAATAGTTAGCTACAACCAAGCAAACTCAAAAGAGCACTGTAGTTCCATTTCATAATAAAATCAATAAAAGTATTCAACAAGAGAAAATGAGATAGAACATGCCAATAACAAACTGACATGGTACTTTTAACGAAGCATATCTATTCAGAAGTGTAATAAATTTGGCCATAACTTCTTAACAATTCAACAACAACATCAACACTGAAACTATTTATCACCAAAAATCACCTGAAACGTTACACCCTTTTCAGTGATGTCAGCTAAATGCAACAACGATACCTGAAATCATCACCGCAACAAAAATTGAATGTTTGCCAGCATATTTACTAAGAAATCAAACTGCGAAAAAAAAAAAAAGAAAAAAGGACAGCAATAGCCAATTCAGTATGCGAGTTATATCAGATTTCAGAAGATGACCATCTGAAAGCCACCCGAGTCGGTAAGCAATGCCCTTGGCCAATTCATAAACTTGTGAAGACCCCCGAGTTCATCAATGAGCTCGGACGTCGGGCGAAGCGCCAAATGATAAGTGTTCCCCAGTATTATCTGGCAACCAATCTCCTCCAGTTGGTTATTCGCCAAGCCCTTTATAGTACCTGCAACCCAAAAGGAAATTCATCATCAAACAGCTGACAATGGGCAGACGGCATTTGTGAAATCAGACAAAAATTGATCGACTTATGAAAGGCTTAACCTTGTGTTCCGACAGGCATGAAAAGTGGTGTCTGACACGCGTAGTGAGGGAGTACTAGATTCGCTGCACGTGCACGATTAAACCTCCCCAGAATCTAAAGTCAGAAAACACAACACCCAACTTTAAGTACTTTTTTTTTTTTTTCACTTTTCCGGTGAATAACAACATGATAGAACGAAGTAAGTACCTATTATCTTAAATTCAAATTTATATACATGAAATCTAATTTTAACCACGTAATAGAACGCTTTATTTTATTTTTCAAACAGGATTAACAACCGAACGAGCTTTCAAAAAAAAAAAAAGAAATCAAAAGAAAAATTCTAAATTTATCCTGTTACCTCGAAACGAAGAGCCATATCTCCCAGGTCTGATTAAAAAATTAAAAAAATAAAAATAAAAACGTTATACATCAATAAGCATTAAAAGAGAAATTAGTTAAGGTAAAAATAGGGAAGTACAAAACGATGAACTGGATGCCTAGTAGTGTCCTCTGCGTCCTTTAATACCAAAACGTCGACGTTTCATCGTCGGAGAATGCCACACGACGATTTTATTTTATAAAAAAAAAAAAAAACACACAGACAAACAGAAAGAAAAAGAAGAAGAAGAAGAAGAAGTAGAGGCGTACGGTGGACAAAGAGGAGGATGGAAAATGCGAGGGAAAAGCGTTCCGTTGAGAGGAAAAGAATACGGACAGAAGAGAGAGAGCAGCGACTTGGAAACCAAAAAGGCTTCCTCCGCCGCTACCTAGGGAACTGCCATGCGTAACGCGCTTCTTTCTTTCTTTCTTTCTTTCTTTTTCTTTCCTCTTTTCTTCTCTGTTATTTATGTCAGTTATTTTTGTTTTCCACTCCACAAATGGCAAGCAAAATCGCGGATTAGGGAAATTTATTTCTGTTTTTATTTTTTTTAAATAATTAATTTCCTTTTGGCCCGGTTTGGATGGTCTATTTTTGTGCCACGCCGGTCTGCCTATCTAAGGGAAAAGGATCTAAGCTCAAAATTGTGTCGTGGTCAAACGTTGATTTCGACACCTGTTTGTCCAATGCTTTTATTTCCTTCATCCATCAATTCTTTTTTTTTTTTTAATGGGGTTTTTTTGGTTGAATTGAAGAGTTATTTACTGAGGAAAAAAAGGGGTCCAAACGAAAATTTGCACGCCTCCTTTGAAAAATGAAATTGGAGGGGCAATATATAAATGTTTTGTCTCTTAGTGACAGCTAAAGATGGTCCAAACACTCTAATAACCTTCTCAAGATATATAAATAATCCATTTATTTAAAAATAAAAATAATAATAGTCGTTTCATAAATGTATTGTATTTAAATATAATTATTTTTTGAGTTTTATATTTAGTTGAAAAATATTTATTTTGTATTTAAATGAAATGTGTCTTTGAATGAAAAATAGTTTAGAATTAAAAAATTGATATAATTGATAAAAATAGAGATAAAAAGTTACAGTTAAAAAATTGATGTGATTGTTTTAAAAAACTTTTGAATAGTAATTATTTTCATAGCATAGAAAAAGATTATATTTGAATGTAAAATTTTACATTTAGTGTAAAATTATATTGTATTTAAATAAAATGACATTAAAAAAGTTTACCGAATGTCTCCTTAGTTATGCTAAATAAGTTATGTGAGAGCAAAAAGGCAAAAAGAAAAATATATTGTGTTTGACAAATGTATTATGTTTGAATACAATTCGTTTTTTGAGCGTTGTATTTAGTTGAAAATTATTTGTTTTGCATTTAAATGAAATATGTCTTTGGATGAAAAGTAATTTAGAGTTAAAAAGTTGATGTGACTGATAAAAGTAGAGATAAAAAGTTAGAGTTAAAAAGTTGATGTGATTATTTTAAAAAACTTTTGAATAGTAATTATTTTCATAACATTGAAAAAAAATTGTATTTGAATGTAAAATTTTATATTTGGTGTAAAATTATATTGTATTTAAATAAAATGACATTAAAAAAATTTACTGAATGTCTCGTTAGTTATGCTAAATAAGTTATGTGAGAGCAAAAGGGCAAAAAGAAAAATGTATTGTGTTTGATAAATGTATTGTGTTTGAATACAATTCGTTTTTTGAGTGTTGTATTTAGTTGAAAAATATTTGTTTTGTATTTAAATAAAATGTGTCTTTAGATAAAAAATAGTTTAAAGTTGAAAAGTTGATATGATTGATAAAAATAAAAATAAAAAATTAGAGTTAAAAAGTTGATACGATTGTTTTAAAAAACTTTTAAATAATAATTGTTTTCATAATATTAAAAAATTATATTTAAATATAAAATTTTATATTTAATATAAAATTATATTATATTTAAATAAAATAACATTAAAAAAATTTACCAAATGTCTTCTCAATTAGACTAAATAAGTTATGTGAGAGCAAAAAGTCAAAAAGAAAAATAAGTTTTGGGTGAGCGGAGCCCAAAAGACAGGGAAAAATTTTATTAAAAAAAAATCAAGCTATGTGCAATAAATTTTCTTTTCAAAGGAATGTTCAATTTATTAAAAAAAAAAAAGTTCCTGGAGGGAAAAGGTAGGCGTTTGGTAAACGTATTGCATTTTGATTGTATTTGAATGAAATTTATTTTTTGAATGTTATATTTGGTTGAAAAGTATTTGTTTTGTATTTGAATGAAATGTGTGTTTGGATGAAAAGTATTTTAGAATTGAAAAGTTGATATGATTAGTAAAAGTAGAGATAAATAGTGAAATTGAAAAGTTGATGTAATTGTTTTAAAAATGTTTTAAATAGTAATTATTTTTGTAACACTGTTGTAAAATTTGTATTTGGTGTAAAATTATATTATATTTAAATAAAATTAAAATTGAATACTTATCCAAATGCGCTAAAAGTTTATTTGGTTAGTTGTATTTGTTGACTTTCGATGGTAAGTTTAGTTGACCAAAACATCAATCAGCCTTTGGTCAGAACAATGGGGTCTCCCTGCCATCAAGCCTTTACCTTGATGTTTGTCATCAAAGGACAACATCATATTGACGAACTACAACTACAAGTTTAAAAAACTTGACAAAACGAAAACGACAATAAAGTAAAGAACGAGGAAATGCAAATACGACATTATCGTGGTAAACGAAATGCGCATGAGAAACGATATTAGCTACTCGATACTACAGAACACTGTAAACGACGACAATAAAAAGAACAACAATATATTATATACGAAACGAAATTATATGTATATATATATGTAACTTAAAAACAGAAATTAACTAGCAAAATGACGAAAACATCAAAGACAACATTTCATGGCAAAGTAGGGGTGAACATAGGTAGGTCGAGTGAGTTTTTTTTTTTTTTAATGATTTTTCAATCTATTCAATCTTCATTTAATGGGTTGAAAATATTTTTAAATATAAAAAATCAACCCACCTAATTAAAATCGGGTGGGTTTGGTGAATTTGACAAGTTGTGTATTTTATTAAAAACTAAGAATAAATGATATTAAAAATTCAACAATAAATAAAATTTAAAGAAAAAAAAGGAATTAAATTCATGATAATTTTCAAATAAATTCTATCATAGACTTTGCACAAAATTTTTTTTTAATATAATCTTATTAATAGTCGAATATAAAATAAATATAAGTTATATTAATTACCAAAAAAATATAAGGATACTAACATAATTAACGGTATTTTTCATAAAATTATCAAAAATTACATCAATATTGAATAGTAAGTAATGCATTCTATATATTCAAATAATTTAAAAAATACTTATAGGTGAATATCATTTAGCAAAAATGAAAAAATATATATATGTAGATGAATATTGCGTGAATTTAGTGAGTTTTTAAAATTTTTTTAACCCACTCAATAAAGATTGAGGGGGTTGACAATTTTCTTTTACCCACCTATTAATCAAATATAACAAATTAACTCATCTAATTAAGATCGGATTAGGTAGATTGGGTTTTTTGTTCACCCCTATAGCAAAGTACCAACAAAATAAAAAATGAATTTAATTAGTAAATAACAAATGTACAAGAAACCAAACTTATTTGAAAAAACGATGATATAATGAAAAATATATATATAAGAAAGAGATATAATGATATAATCAACCAGATAATTGTCCTATCTTAGTATACCTATCATAATAAAAAAATAATTTAAATATAAAATGATGCAGCAAGAAGCGAAAGAACAACTAAATCCATGATTGGAAGTGTTGATATCGAAATTCGACCCCAACACCACATGCGGTGGTGCACGGTGGTTGTCAATCTGACAAGTTTTAATATCACAGACAGTGGCCTTTGAAGGACTTTTGTTAGTGTAAAATCGGGTTGTCGACTAGCCGATCAGGAAAGCGGATTAACCAGGCAAGGCGGGTGGTCAGTAATGCAGTCGAACAGGACTGCGGACCAGCCGAGCAGGACTGTCAACCAGCCGAGCAGGGCTATGGAGCAGCTGGACGTTGGTAGAGAGGCTACGGACTGGTGAAGTAGTTAGGCAAGGTTGTGGACCTGCAGGGCAGCCAGGAAGCAAGGCAGCAGAGCAGCCAAGCAGAGGGTCGACTTGCCGGGCAGCCAGGCAGCGAACCGGCTGAGCAACCAAGCAGAGGGTCGACTTGCCGGCAGCCAGGCAGCAAACCAACTAAGCAAAAGGTCGTGGGCCTGCTGGGCAGTCGGGAAGCAGAGCAGTAAACCTACACAAGAAAAGGGCAGAGCCTAGGAGTGGGCACCGGTGTGGTGCCGGCCAAAGGCACTCCGACGCTTAAGTTAGCAAGGATGCCATGTAGCCGAGTGGCAGATTGAGTCTGGTCGGGAAAGAGAGATTTTTCACCTTACCTTAGGCCGGTGCAGGGCAAGTATTTATAGCAAGCTTGATTGGATCGGGTTCTAGCCGGACCGCCCCATCGGAGCGGGTGCCTATAACTGAGGTGTCTCCTTGCGGACCTGCCACGTGTCCCGGGTCAGTAGGATGGAGGTTGCCGGGAAGCCGGGCAGCCGATCAGTAGGTGTCCGGCGTTTGGCAGGGTGGTAGACCTAGTGCCGAGAAGCCGATCAGCCGAGAATCCGTATAGGAGCAGCGTGCGGTCTCCTTCGGAGTTGTCGACAGGGTTCCGAGCAGTCGAAAGCAGCTTGCATCGTGGAATTCCGGTTGGGAACTCGTCATTGTTGGGTCCGCCCCCAATAGGAAGAAAAGAAGAGCTTGTGCTTTGTAGAGAAATCAAAGTCAAATCTATTTCAATTTCAAAGTCTGCCCTCCTCCCTTAAACAACCGAGACTTAAAAACATAACATCAGGGCATACAACACTTACTAAACAAAATGACACCAACAAAGATTGAAAGACAAAACGACACCCAATTTAAAACTAGCTAAACGACTTGTAGCCTTGAACAAAGGACTTAAAAAAAAAAAACATATATAAACTATACATCAAATCGCTCTACATCATAAAACGACACCCAATTTAAAACTAGCTAAACGACTTATAGCCTTGAACAAAAGACTTAAAAAAAAAAAAACATATATAAACAGAACATCAAATCGTTCTACATCATAAAACGACACAAATTAAAAAAAAAAAGTTTCATTCTCTGTTTGATATAACTATACATTTAAAAATTACAACGGCCAACAGAAGGTAAAGAAGAAATCTAACTTAAATTTAGTTAAATTTATTAAAAATTGTATGCAAGGCAAATCTTAACAATAAAACCACAAAAGTGCTCATCAAAATTCAAAACATAACAAAGTCTAATATCTCAAACAATAAATAACACACGATAACCAGTATTAGTCACCTGAGGTTAGGGAATTTGCCGTGCCTACGGATGTATTAAAGGAGGACACAAAAATAATAGGAAAACAGCGCAAAATAGAAAGGAAGCAACTTAAGAACGACATTGACTGGAAACACACACACACCAAGGGAGGATTAGTATAAAAACAATTTAAAAACATGATAGAAACGACACAAATATGAAATATAAGAACAAAGGAACAAAAAAAAAAAAAAAACTGGAAACGACAACATGAAAATAATACACATAAAATGGCATTAACGACATAAGCAATTAAACCACAACCAAACGACAAACAAAAACCTTGCCCAAAGGAAAAAAAAAAAACGATATAGTAACTGAAAAAGGATCTTAGGTCTCGAATAGTGATTCGCTCGATGATAAGAAAGAGAATTATTGATTCAGTTCTAACGACACAAAAAAAAAAAAAAAGAAGATATAAATAACAATTTGTCAAGAGTACAGTATTCATTGGGAAAACGACTTCGACATGAAATTACATCAACTTAAAAACGACAGCATCCAACACAAGACATCGACAGTGACAGTGCTTTGAAAATCTCAGCAAGAAATATGGAAAACATGCAACGACACCCTCAAAACACGGGACAGAAAGAAATGAGCTCTTTAACAGAAGAACGACATCTTAGTAAAACGACGTCAATGCATATATGCATAACATAAAGACACGAATAAACACAAAACGACATCAACACGAACATAATAAATTAGAATTTATTCATTTCACACATCCATATTAAAAAACTAAATCATTCTAAGGTTTCGATTTATAAACACATTACATTTATATTATATTTAAATATAATGTATTAAATATAATTTATATTTGTAAGAAAAGTATTTGTACTAAATTTGAATATAATATGTATTTAGGTATAAAATATTTGAATTGTATTTTAATAATGAATATGTGATGTGATGAGTAAAAGTAGAGGAAAAAAAAGAGAGGAAAAGATAATACGTGATGTGATTAATAAAAATAATAAAAAAAATAAAATAATAAATAGTGATAATATTAAATTTAAAATATGATGTGATTAATATTTAAATGAAATGTTTTTATATTTATGTAAAAATTATATTATATTTAAATATAATACGAATACAATGTTATGATTAGATGAAGGGCAAGTTTCTATATCCAAACTTAAAAAAAAATTTCCACTTTAGATATTAAAAAAGTTGCTTTAACTATCCAAATAACTGTATATTTAAAAAAAAAAACTTATTCTATTTTCAAAGCACCCAAACGATCTTTTGTCAATTAAAATCAATTTTCATATAATTGCTTGTAATAAAAATTTTTTTTTTCATGAAATTAATTAAGCGATCACGTTCTAAAAGCTAACGGGGGGCAAAGCAGTGTAATAATGACGAGACGAGGTCATTGGTCAGGCCTTAATTCTTCAATACGAAGAAGAGTTTGAACTTTGAAGACGGTTTAGGTGATTGATTAGGCGACGAGAACCGACATTCTCTCGTCCCCAGATCTTTATGACGGAATCTGGAGCCCCAGCCCTAGTCTCCTACTCAAATTCCATTCCCTCCATCGAGATCAGCTTTCACCTCAAAACCTGGTCCGACATTTCGATTTCGATCGATTTTGTTTTCGATTTAGGTCGCTTGTGGATTTTCCGAATCGAATCTTTTTTCGCTTTTCGTGGTGATATGTGTTTTTTTCTTCATCTGTTTAGGTAGCGGATTCTGGTAATATAGCGAAAGGATGCAGCGAAATCCGGCGACGGTGGAAGAACAGTTGATATTGAAAGCGATCAAGGAAGAATGCATGTGGGAGAGCTTACCCAAACGCCTTCAGGCCACCTTGTCCTCCAAAGAGGAATGGCACAGAAGGTTTGGATCAGCCTTTTGTTTTGTTTCTGTTCTTTTTTTTGGTTGTTTAATTGCTCGCGGTTTGATTGTTAGGCTTTGAAATGTCGTTTATGTAGTTACTCAAAAGCAAAGTTCCGAAATTGTTTGTTTAGGAACCATATATAGGTTTAGGGCGAGTCTCCAATTGAAGTTAAGCATTTAGAGGAGCCTTTGAACGCTGATCTGGGCAGCTCTGGTTTTGGAAACATTGCTTGATGGGTTTTACTTTGTTGAGGAAGCTGGCGAATCGATGCGCAGCTAGAGATATGAACAAAGTGGACATAGATAATGGAAAGAATTATGTTTCTCGTAGGTTTCATGAAGTGTCGTTGACTAACTTAATTAGTTACATAGATGTATAGACGAATATAACTTCTAGATTTGTTTGTTTTATGTGATATGTCTCATGTCCACCATTTGCTAATTCCATGCAGGATTATTGAACATTGCATAAAGAAGAGACTCCAGTGGAACACTTGCTTTGCTCGTAAGATATGTAAAGAAGGTGAATATTATGAAGATATGATGCGTTACTTGCGGAAGAATTTGGCGGTATGTCCTGTTTTTAAAAGTTTGTTTAAGTATTTTCAGAGTACATTTTGTTGTTGTTTTATGGCAGACAGCAACAACTACAAATTAGCATGCGTCTCTGCTTGGAATATTTCCAAAGAATGATTATATTTGAGATGATAGAATATAGTTGTAAGGCTATGAATTTTGTTACATGTAAGCTTTTTATCTGTCTTGAAATTGGTGTGATTCAATAAGTATGATGATATCTCTTTTTTGCTGCATTTCTTACTATATCAATTGAATTTTAGCATTGAAGTATAACTAATACAGAGGACATCATGCCTGCTTCTACTTCATGATTTTCCAATCAAATGTTTTGGTTTATTACTTGCAGCTATTTCCCTATCACCTTGCGGAGTATGTTTGCCGTGTGATGAGGGTATCCCCTTTCAGATACTACTGTGATATGATTTTTGAAGTTATGAAAAATGGTAATACTTGGACTTCTTTTGGAAAAATATTATATGAGTTTATTGAACTAGTGTCTTATTCTTATCTGTAGCAAAAAGAAGAAAGAAACTCTTTGTAATTAGATGTAATTAAAAGGGTTTAGAACTTTGTTAAATTGGGGTTTTTTTTTTTTTTTTTTTTAAATAGACTGTACCATTTGTTACAGAATTATGCATGGAATGTCGCTCAATATTTCAAGACCATTCTCATCTATTTAATTTTATTTGCAGAACAACCTTATGATAGCATCCCGAACTTCAGTGCTGCAGATGCATTGCGGCTTATAGGAATTGGAAGAAATGAATTTATTGATATCATGAACAAGTGCAGATCCAAGGTACTAAGGTTACACATGCCTGATTTAGAAAATAACCATAAGCTCTCAAGGTTGTCTACACGGCTAAGAACAAGCATTTCACTTGGTTGAGAATAGTTTTTAGCGATCGATTTAAAAGGAATTAAAATGGACTTGAAAAAAAAGAAGAAATTTTCTTCTCAGCCATATTCTGCTGAGAAGAAATAATTTCTAGTGACCTTTTATGAATTTCTGCTGTATAATGTTGTGCTGCAATCTTGAATCCTTTTAGTTTGGGTAGGAGGTATGTGCCTTTTGTAATAGTTCTAATGGTTTGGTCTGCTGTATTTATGTCTTGGAGCTCTGCAGAAAATCATGTGGAAGCTGAACAAGTCAATTGCAAAAGAACTTTTACCTACACAACCAGTGGATTTTGCAATTGAACCATGGTGGGGAGTTTGTCTTGTGAACTTTACATTGGAAGAATTTAAGGTGAGAACTCTAGTGACTTGTAGGTGATTAACTTATTCATTCAGGTATCTTCAAGATTACAGGATGTAAAAAATAAAATTTATATATAGTTCTAGATGTGTGCTTCCTAGTCATTATTTTTTGTTGCTGTCAGGCTTACAGTTTTTTTCACTGCCTTTATAGAAACTATCAGACGAAGAAATGGCTACAATAGATAAAGTATGCAAGGAGGAGGCAAATTCTTATATCTTATTTGATCCTGATGTAATCAAGGGTCTCTATCGGAGGGGATTGATATACTTTGATGTCCCTGTTTATCCTGATGACCGTTTCAAAGGTAATATGGGCCTTATTACTTTTTCTTCCGTACAGTTTGTCCTCCTTGTGAGTTGTTTTCTTTAAGTATGAAATATTGATAGATAGAGTCGTCCAGTTTCCAGGCTTGAAGGATTTGTTTCCAACAGGGAGCAGTCATATGAAGATCCTATAGAGGAGTAAGGCAGTATTTGAATGTGGTGATGCCTCTACCATCATTTATATACAATTTAACCACCTAATACTTTCAATTGTATGGTTTAGGTTACTATATGCAGTATTTGTTGTCTCGAGTGAGAATTCCACTGTTGCTGAGCTCGCAACAACATTACAAGCAGACCTTTCACAGCTGCAGGCTGCTGCATCTTTTGCATGTCGATTGGGATGGGCAGTAAAAGTAATTGATCCAGCATCTATTCTTCAAGATACAAGTGTACCGGGATCTCCTAGGACCATTCTCAGTGATGAAGAGGCGTCTCATGCTAGTGTAGGCTCATCAAATATATTCATAGATGGTGATGCTCCTTTGCAAGGAGATGCCTCAGGAGCAGAAAACTATGGGCCGGGTTCAATGTATGCTCGTGTTGCTTTTGTAGTTGATGCTAACATAACTTCCTATCTAATGATGGGGTCTGTTTCACCAGGTTTGTTCTTTCTGTTTGTATTTCATTTGTTTATTTATTCGTTGTTTTAAATGAATGCCAAATGTGGTTACCATATCCATGGTCATGGTTAAACTTACAAGAGACGTCAAACCACTCTTTTTGTTAATTTAGGAAGCCTATTAATTCTTTATTCAGTCTTATAAGTATAAATTGTTGCGCTAGACCTGGGGCCCACAGCTAGTCTGATATGAAAGCAAGGTGGTCTAACATATTCTAAGAACAGTCTTCCTGCTTTGTCTCTTTGGTATTGTCCAGCTTAACGTAGTTTTGAATATGTTCTGACTTATGAGTGTCCTTAATGTCCTTTCCATCTTGGTAAACTTATTGTAAAATACAAGTCTGTTTCCTTTTAGCTTTAAGTACTATTCAACCTTTGTCTCTTCATGAATTTTCAGACTTTCTTATGCTTGTGAAATGACACATATAACTTGCTAAAATGTTAGTAAAAAAACTTGTTTTTTCAGGTTTGAAATCTCATGCTGTGACACTTTATGAAGCGGGAAAACTTGGTCATGCTAGCATTGCCGATCTTTGTAAGGATCTAAGTACGTTAGAGGGAGCAAAATTTGAGGGTGAACTCCAGGAGTTTGCAAATCATGCATCCAGCCTTCGTTGTGTTTTGGAATGCCTGCAATCAGGTGGAGTTGCAACTGATGTGAAGGCGGATGAGGTTTGCAATAATAATGATAAAATAGCTTCAAGCAATAACGAGGTTACCTCTCTTGAATCTGATATTACTGTGAATGAGACTGATGAAGATGGGACTAATGGTGATGATAATTGCTTAACTGGGGACTCTAAAAACATAGATATTCTTAATGATGAAATGATTCCAATTGAGGGGTCAGATATTGGGAAAGAACAGTCAAAGAGGAGAAAGAAATACCGTGTGGATATACTTCGCTGTGAAAGCTTGGCATCTCTTGCACCTGCAACTTTGGAACGGTTGTTTCTTCGTGATTATGATATTGTTGTGTCTATTGTTCCTCTTCCACATTCATCAATTCTTCCTGGACCAAAATTTCCTGTCCATTTTGGTCCTCCCTCTCATTCATCTAGGACACCTTGGATGAAGTTGGTGCTGTACACAACCGTGGCCTGTGGACCTCTCTCGGTTGTTCTGATGAAAGGACAATGTTTACGTATGCTTCCTGCCCCGCTAGCTGGCTGTGAGAAAGCTCTTATATGGTCTTGGGATGGTTCAATGGTAGGAGGCTTAGGGGGGAAGTTTGAAGGAAATTTGGTTAAGGGAAGTATACTATTACACTGTTTAAATTCACTTCTCAAACACTCGGCGATCCTTGTGCAGCCACTCAGTAAGTCTGACCTTGATGAATCTGGACGAGTCATTACCCTGGATATTCCATTGCCCCTAAAGAACTCTGACGGTTCAACTAGTAATATAGAGAAGGAGATGGGACTGAGTGAAGAGGAAAGTAAAAAGCTGAATTCGTTGCTGGCAGTTTTGGCAAACAAGATGGAGTTATGGACTGTTGGTTACATTCGGCTTTTAAAACTTTTCAAAGAAAGAGAATCAGACCAATTTTCACCCGATGATGATAAGTATGAATGGGTTCCATTGAGTGTGGAATTTGGAGTTCCGCTTTTTAGCCCAAAGTTATGCAACAAGATATGTAAAAGGGTTGTCTCGTCCCAATTACTTCAAACTGATTCTCTACATGACCATCATGAGGCAATGCAAGGATTACGAAAAAGGTTGCACGATGTTTGTGCAGAGTATCAAGCCACAGGTCCTGCTGCAAAACTTCTTTACCAGAAAGAGAAACCAAAGGAGCTATCTCAAAATCTCATGAATTATGCTAGCGGAAGGTGGAATCCTCTTGTGGATCCTTCATCTCCCATTTCAGGAGCTTTGAGTGAACATCAAAGATTAAAAATTGCTAATCGACATCGTTGCCGAACCGAAGTCTTGAGCTTTGATGGTAGCATTCTTCGGTATGTTTTTACTCTCTCTCTCTCACTCGCTCTCTACACACACACACACACACACACACACCCACACGTATATAGATATGGTCATTCTTTGGTTTGTGAATACAAGATGAATTTTGTTAAACTTTTTTGTTACTGTTCTCTGCCGCCATACAATTTCATTACCCTCAAACAAAGGCCAATGATCTTAAGGTAATATTCTTCAACTCTTTCCTTTGATGGTGCTCAGGTCATATGCATTAGCTGCCACAAGGCCAATAGAAGAAGCCCCCTCAGTGAGCACGGCAAAAGCTGAGCAAGAAGAAGCTGAGAGCAGAGAAGTTGTCCTTCCTGGTGTTAATCTTCTTTTTGATGGCTCTGCGTTGCACCCTTTCGATATAGGTGCTTGCCTGCAGGCTCGTCAACCAGTCTCCTTAATAGCAGAGGCAGCAGCTTCCTCTGCGGCTGCTGCTGCTGCTATTAAATAAGCTTTCTTGCTTGGATGAAGTGAACTACCAAAATTTATCACCCACATCATCGTGCTGCTCTCTATTTTTTTTTTTTTAATGATTGAGGTTGGCAGCATGGAATGGCTCGAAAGTCAAAACGCAAAAGTAGATCCAAGGTAATAAAAAAAAAAAAAAGAAAGTACCTTTTTTTTTTTTGGTGGTGCTTTTATGTTCTTTTCCCCTCTCATTCATTGATACTCACATTTATGGCACTTTTGCGTTTTGTTCTGGAAATCCTCGGACGAAATTTCCTTTTTTTAACTGACTAGAACACCTGCTTGGTGTCCCATAATATTTAGTTTTTGAGAGTCGTATTTGTTCCAATTTTAATGCTTTTGGCTACTTTAGACCCCCTGTTATATTCATCAGGTTGGGCCCTGAAAAAGCTCGTTTGCTGTTGTCAATGCAGGCAGGTGTTTTTGATACAAATCTTTTCCAGATCATGGTTACTTCCAGGTTTGACTTGCACTGGAAAGAGAATCAAGTAGGTTCATCTGTTAACCTGACATATCCAAAATCTGACGTTGGTAAAGCGTTATTTTGTTGTTGCCTGGAAAGTAAACAGAATTTGCTTCTACTTCTCTCCGTCGTTCTCGTCTTGTTCTTTGTTTTTTGGTTGGGGAGGGATTCTTCTTGAAAATTTATGCATGCTTTATTGTGGTAGTGTTTGTGTATGAACTAACTACTATGGCCTAGGCAAAGGCGCAAAAAGAGAAGCAAAATAAGATATAGACATAAGTTTCTTTCTTCTTTTTTTTTTTTTTTTGAAACTTAAACCTCCTTTCAGCCTTTTGATGTTAACACTATTTACCATAAAGGTAGAGTACAGCATAACATTTTCCGACGTGATGAGTTGATTAAAGGGGGTGCACTATCAAATCCTAGGGGGAAAAAATCCGTTTTCAATTGTAGATGACAGCAACTGATTGGAGAAACGACATCCTTTTTCAATTTTTGTAGTTGACAAACGGTAATGTGGTTGTGAAATTTAAAGAAAGGAAGCAGCTGATCATGAGCTGATAACAGTAAAACGAAGTAAAAGTTTAGATAAAATGGTTCGCTGAAAGCCTGAAAGTGCAGTTCAGTTTTGAACTAAAAACGACGTGTAAGTTTTTTTATCTGAAAAACGTTGCTTCTCAACAACGAAGGCAACAGCAAACGTGAAACATTTACTCCAAAAAAAAAAAAATGTAAAATGAATGCTACATGTCGTTGGTGGGTAAACGACAACAACCTTTTCTCAAACGATGTCTCTCTCTCTCCCAAGTTGGAAGACGTGCCGATATTTACCTCAACGACAACGAAGGGGGAAAAAATTGGGTAAATTCCCAAGCCGAAACGACATAGCATTTCCACTTGGCAACAAGTTTACCGGACATTTCGCTCCCTTTTCTTTTTACCCTTTTTCATATTGGATTTTTGGAAACTGGAAAACTTTTGCTCCGCAAGCACATGGCTTGCTCCCGATGGAGGAGGAAATAACGATAAGACAAGCATAAAAATGCGATTAACATTTTGTCAAAGAAGAAGGGAAAAAAAAAAAAAAAAGGTAAGGGGAAAAAACATACGCAGAAGATATTTGGAAGTCTTTAAAAAAAAAAAAAAAGAAGATATTAGGAAGTGAGAAACTGAAAATTGGATGCCATGTATAAATTATGATACAGTCTTTTAAACGTTTAAATATAATATAATTACCATTCAAATATAAAAATATCATATTCAAATATTAATTATATTATATTTTATATATAATATAATCAATATTTATTATTTTATTATTTTTATTTTTATTCATTATATTATATATTTATTATTTAAATATATTTAAATATAATATAAATAAAATATGTTTATTAAACGGATCGACATGTTATTTTGTACAATATTTTCCCCAGAAAAAGTTGAACACACGTGTCTAGTCAAGGCAAGAAACCGAGCGAGAGCGAGTGCGAGACTGAAATTGAACTCTCTGGTATCCGTTCACGTGGCAGACATGAAAAAGGCGGCCCCCGCTAACATCCCGCTCTCGATATCACTTATCGTCCCAATTACGATTTCACCACCACCCTCTCTCCCTCCTTCCCTCCCTCTCTCTCTCTTTCTCTCTCCTTAGACGCCATACTCTTGCTTACTTCGAAGCAACGTCGTTGATCGGAGATGCTCCGACCCCCGCACTTCCTCCAACCCCGCGCCACCGAATTCCCTTTCCACGCAGCGCCTTTCTCAACCCACACTTCTGCGGCTGCTGCTTCATGTACTGCCTCTTCTCATCTCCTTGCCGTCCGGTACGCTTTGATGAATTTCTCTCTGTTGTATCTGGATTTCTGACTTTTTTTTTTTTAATTATTAGGTTGTTACTGACGTTCTGTGATGAATTTGCCAGGTTGAAATTCAGTAAACAAGCATTGGCTTGCAATCGGCAAGATCGATTCAGAAAGGCATGTTTTTATAATTGTATATAAGGCGATGAATTCCGGTTTCGGGTTCATTTTCCATTTTTGATCTACTATTTAAAGATGTGTCTTGAATTTGGATAGGCAGGGGATTGTGTGAAGCATAGGATCATGGCTAATGCTTATGGCCTTAGCGCTCAGGAAACTGCATTTGAGGTACTTTACGTTTTATCCTTTTTCTTCGTGTTAAAAAAAAATGTAATGAGATATTTGTTAATATTACTTAGATTGAAGTGTTTCTATATGTTTTATGTTTTGAAATGTTTATGGTTGATTTGTAAATATTACTTGTGGCAATGCATATCTTTTGTTAGATAATTTATTTCCATTTTACAAAACGTTTGCAATTCTAGGAAGAAGCTTCTCAAGGGTCGGAAATTGGCCCATCATGGAGAGCTTTTCCAGGTCAGGCTTTTCCCTTGGGTGTATCGGAAGTTGATAGCGGGATCAATTTTGCAATCTTTTCGCAACACGCAACTGCAGTCACTCTTTGCTTATCACTGCCCGAGAGGTGACTGACACTGCCTATTATCTCTTCCTCATGAGTTGAATCTTGGCCGTGGATTATGCTTATGCAACAGTGATGAAATGTTCATGTAAATATGGTTGTTTCTGTTCTGTTATTGAAGCATCTTTACTGAAATTGCAGTATACGGTTTAGGTTAGAACTTTTTTTTTTTTTTTTCTCATTTTTTCCACTTAGTTTATACCGAGAGGGTTTCTTACTGAAGCGCTTGGCAGGACCGATGGTGGAATGGTGGAGCTTGCTTTGGATCCTCAGGTGAATAAAACTGGAGACATCTGGCACATATGGATAAAGGTAGTCTTTCTTCACGTTGACTTCACATTGGCGTTCCTTATTTGATCTAGTTCTAAGTTCAAACCATATATTAGGGGGCTCTAGTCTTTAGCTGGCTGTGTGACTTTATTGGGTAGATATGTAAATTTTAGTGGTCAGACACAAAATATCACTGTTGAAGCAGCTCTGTGGATATGGATTGTCCTGCTGTAATTGTTTCCATTTGTTTTGGTTTCTGTTTTCTTTGTGGTAACAGAGGACAGCTTGTCCTCCATTTTGGACCTTTGGACAGTTTTTTCTCCTCTTCTAGATATCACTTATCAGGATATTGATACTTCTTCTCTACAGGATTTACCCCGGAGCAATGTTCACTATGGCTATCGCATTGATGGTCCGCAAGATTGGCATCAAGGTCATCGTTTTGACAGTGGTATTGTGCTTATAGATCCATATGCAAAACTAGTTGATGGTCGCAGATACTTTGGAAATGCCAACGAAAAGTCGTCTAAATTTCTTGGAACTTATGATTTTGATAGCTTACCTTTTGATTGGGGAGAGAACTACAAGTTTCCAAACATACCTGAGGTAACTAACCACGCCATTTTCTGTTGTGCTACAAAAAGAATAAATAGTTTTCTTGATAATTTTGTCCAACCAACTTGGAAATTTGGCCATAACTCTGTCCGCCTTCTCATCTCTCGTTTATCACTCATAATTTACCGACTGAATTTACGTTTCTGATCATCTGATTAACCTTCTCATTAACAGATTCTGATATTTGGTAATTGCAGTTTTCTCATCATTATGGATCTTTTCCTGCGCATAATTGTAATTTAATGGACAGTTTGGTGTTACATCTAGTTTCCAAGTGAGATATTTTGGACAATCGGTTTAATCTTACAATTATATATTTATTGTTTATGCAGAAAGATATTGTTATTTATGAAATGAACGTCCGTGCATTTACAGCCGATGAATCCAGTGAGTTGGATCCAGATATACGTGGCAGCTTCCTTGGTGTGATTGAGAAGGTAACTCTATTTCATTGAACTCAAGGGCATTCTGTCCTTCTAGTGAACTTCTATCCAACCACTGAAGTTATGTGGGAGTAATGTAACATGTACTTGAGAAGGGTTTGTAGCATGTATTGCCTCTAGTGCCTTCTCAAGTAGGATGTTGCATTTTTAAGGAAAAATAAAAAAATTACAATTCGTCATTTTATTTTATTTTTTCTAGTAAATAACTTCATGAAGACTAAAGTACTTTCACTCTTATTTTGAGGCATCATCTTTACAAATCTTTGTTCTCTAAGTGGTAGAGTTCAATTTATCTGACATCTTCTTGTTTCTTCCAATTGCAATTTAAAGATTCCACATCTTCTTGAGC
Source organism: Antiaris toxicaria (assembly GCA_035233585.1). Taxonomy (NCBI): domain Eukaryota; kingdom Viridiplantae; phylum Streptophyta; class Magnoliopsida; order Rosales; family Moraceae; genus Antiaris; species Antiaris toxicaria. Next base: position 23,329,085 of record CP141160.1, on the reverse strand, counting down.
TTGGTGTCAATGCAGTAGAGTTGCTACCTGTTTTTGAATTTGACGAGCTGGAGTTTCAAAGGCGGCCAAATCCTCGAGATCACATGGTAAACATTATTATTAATTTTAAGCATTAAACGAATCTCATTTCCATTATATTGTACACATCTTCTCCATTTTTATGTTTATACTGTGTACATTTCAGAGGTCTTCTTTTGTTTTTGTTTTTTTCGTTTTTGTTTTATCACTATAAATATTGATTCATAACTTGTACATTTGATCCATTGTCATTATGAGATATTGGCAGGCAGCAATGCCCATAAACTATAGTGTTCTTGCTAATGCTTTGCATCTTCAACATGTGTCTTACTTACTCGATTTAAACTTTTCTTTAATGTGCTTCTTGCTTATCTTAATTTCCCTGATCATCATCTCTTTTCATGTTTATTTAACTAATATTTGCCTTGGCTGTTGTTTTTCAAGATCAATACATGGGGATACTCAACAATAAACTTCTTTGCTCCTATGAGTCGCTATGCTAGTTCCGGTGGTGGTCCCCTTAAAGCTTCCCAAGAATTTAAAGAAATGGTTAAAGCCTTGCATGGTGCTGGAATTGAGGTAACCACGTATTTCACCTTTATTGATTATTATTCCATATCTGAATCTTTTCTCCCCTTTTTTCTACTACCGAGTCTCTCAAATCTTGTTTTTGTGATGCAATGGATCCTTTTTTCTTTCAACAGGTCATTTTGGATGTAGTCTACAACCATACCAACGAGGCTGATGATGTCTTTCCTTATACAACATCATTTCGTGGTATAGATAATAAGGTGATTACTTATCCCCAGTCTATAACTTCTTGTACACAACCTTGTTCGTTCTCAATTCTCAACATCTGGATCCAATGCACTCATCATTTTACTTAGTTCATGCTTTTAACAAAAGTTCTTAAGTTGACTATGTTATACAATCACATTAGACAAAAATAATCACAGAACTCCTAGGCTGGTGATATGATCTTGTAGTCAAACTTGCAAGTTCACAATTAATTTTACGTTTACAGGTTTATTACATGCTGGACCAAGAAAACAATGGCCAGTTGCTGAACTTCTCTGGCTGTGGTAATTTAAATATAATTCCTTAATCTCATTTTGTTTACAGATTTATCTCAAATATATTTTTAGTCATTTGATTGTGTTAGCAATTAGTCGTTTCTGTTAGTAAAACTCAAGAAAGAAAATATAGGATAGAAACAGAGATTGAGTGGGCTAATTTGGTTGTTTTTGGGTCTCAGCTTAGCTGAGAATTGGGGGGGAGATATAGCTCTTGAACTCTCTATCAACATTGTACATTTTTCTTAGTTTACTGATCCATTATAGCAGGAGCATTACAGTTTTTCAATTCTTTCCTGTTCTTGCTACTGAATTCATAGAAATACACCTAGAGTTCTGTAAAAATTGGTATCAGAGCGTGAGTATTAGGCATGGAATCAAAGCCAACAGAACCAAGGATGGGGAGGTTAGAGAAGGAATTGGAGTCATTTCGGATGGAATTGCGAAAAATCTCGGGCTTGGAGAAGAAAATGGAAGGAATTGGCGAGGAAATCTAGAGAATTCCGAAATTGGAAAGGAGTCGTAAACCAATAATGACTGGGAGGCCAAGAACCACAACGGTGGAGGAGTTCGGCGGCGCGATGACGTCATGGACAGAAGCGACAGTCGTAGGGGCGGCGATCGACGGCGGTTCTGGTGGGGTTCCAATCTTGATTGGAAACCCCATGAAAATTCGCGAAGCACCTAAGCCAGTCGGAGTTCGGGACAGTCTCGAAACCCTAGGCCATAATAGCAAAGTTCGTGGCGGAACTGAAACCCTAGGCAAAGATCGTGGGTTTAGGCGCGGATATCGTTGAGATTGGGATGCAGACCGCGACCCAAGCTGAGGCAAAATAGTTTGGTTTGAAAACTCATGAGATTGGGGCGGAGATCGTGGCGCAGATCAATGGGCGATGGGAAATTTGGGTGGAGATAGAGCAGGCTTGCGGGAAAATAGCGATTGGTGTACCCATAAGCTGAAAATGCCGATCTTCCATGGAGAAGACCCGGATGGTTAGATTATTAGATCGGAGAGGTATTTTTAAGTGAATAACTTCTCTGAAAGAGAGAAATTGATGGAAGCATGGGTTTCTATGGAAGGAGATGCTTTAGCTTGGTTTCAATGGGTGTACTCTTGGAGGTTGTTTTGGAGTTGGATTGATTTTAAATCACAGCTGTTGCAGTGATTCCGCCCTACCTAAGAGGGAACAACATATGAGAAGTTTTAGGCAATTCGGCAAAAAAGGTTGGTGGTGGAATATCACCATCGATTTGAGGTAATGGCTGCTCCTTTTAAAGATATTCCTGAAAAAATTCTAGGAGTATTTATTAACATATTGAGAGTGGAGATTCAAGCTGAGATTAGGAGGAGGCAACCGGTTGGTTTGGCAAGTATTATGGACTTGTCTCAAAGGATGGAAGATAGGGATTTGATTCTTTGGAAGTATAGATATGTTCATGGGAATAAATTCTCAAAGAATCAAAGGTTTGGAGGTTCGAGAAGTGAGGTTTTGGTGCGGGCAGCGGCTGCTGTAGAGCAGCGGAATAATGAGGTTCAAGAGGGAACGGCATATGAGAAGTTCTTGGCAATTTGGCAAGAAGGGACAATGGCGGAATATCGCCATCAATTTGAGGTAATGGCTGCTCCTCTTAAAGATATTCCTGAACAGATTTTGGAAGGAATCTTTATTAATGGGTTGAGAGTGGAGATTCGAGCCGAGATTAGGATGAGGCAACTTGTCGGTATGGCAAGTAATAAGGACTTGGCTCAAAGGGTTGAAGATAGGGATTTGACTCTTGGGAAGTATTGATACGGTCAAGGGTATAAATTCTTGAAGAATTAAATCTTTGGAGGTTTGAAAAGTGAGGTTTTGTCTCAGGCAAATTCTATTCAAGAAACTTATGGATTCAGAGTATCGAGCCAAGGGAGATAAAGGGTTGTGTTTCCGTTGTGATGAAAAGTACTCCATTGAGCATAGATGTAAGAACAAGAAGGTGCAAGTGTTGCTTGTGGATGATGAAGTGGCACTTAAGGAAAGAAATGAAAGTGACAAAGAATGACGTAAATCTACGCGAACTTGGAGATGTTGATGTTGTGGAGTTATCTTTGGTGGGATTGTCAACCACGAATGCCATGAAGATTAAGGTAGTTGTTTTGATTGCTTCTGGTACTACCCACAACTTTATATCTTCAAAGTTGGTTTAAAAGCTGGCCATTCCAATAACCAAAACATCGAAATATGGTGTTTTGGTAGGATCCAGGCGATTAGTTAAAGGGCAAGGAGGTGTGGTTTTGTCCTTGCAAGCTCTTACCATTGTGGAAAATTTTTTGCCCATTGACTTGAGGATTGGGATGTCATATTGGTTATGCAATAGCTGCAAACCCGTGGAGAAATGCATGTGAATTATAACACCTTAACTATGAAGTTTAAGTTGGGAGAGGATATGGTGACTTTACAAGGAGATCAGGATTCAAGCAAGGCAGCTGTTGGCTGATTTGGCTTCCTGTGAGGCCCCCTTTCTTTTTTTTTTTTTTGGGAGTTTGTTGCAAATTTTTGTCCTTCAACCTTGAGGGCAAGGTTTCTTCTTTGCAAAGAAAGTTTGTGTGTGTAGGGGGAAGAGATTTTTTTTTTTGGGGGGTGGGGGGGGGGGGGGGGGGGGGGGGGGTGTGGAGGTGGGGTGGGGGCTGCTCAAGAAAGAATATATAGGCTTAAAACAGAGAGAGTGTGGTGATTTGGTTGTATTTGGGGTCTCGTCTTGGCTGAGAATGGGGAGGAAGATAGAGGTCTTGGACTCTCTATCAACTTTGTAGTTTTTTGAGTTTACTGATTCAATAAAGCAAAAGCATTAAAGCTCTTCAATTCTTTTCTATTCGTCCTCCTGAATTCATAGAACTAGACCTAGGATTCTATCAGAACAATGTAACCTGTGTTTTTTTATTGATAGGATCCCAAAGTAGAATCAAATCTTACAGGTTATTGTGCAAAAAGTAAAATAGTCATATGTGTTTCTTTGACAATGGTTTCAATTGTTTTAGACATTTGAAATTCTACGCATCATCTGTTGGTGTCCAGGGAATACATTAAACTGTAATCATCCTGTTGTCATGGAGCTTATTCTGGACAGCTTAAGACACTGGTATGGACCTCAACTCATTTGGAATGTTTTAAATGCGAATGGAGTTGATGAATGTTTTGTTAAATGTGGATGCTGCTTTTAATAACTAACAACATTTCTTAAAGAATTATGATGTTTTTGTTTCGGTTGTTCAATGGGCATTTTTGTTTGAACACTTACTAACATGTCAGCTCAAGCAACTGGGGTTGAAATCAATATGCGGGATATCATCTTTTAAGATGCTAATATTGAGTACTGTGTAGGGTAGTCGAATATCATGTGGATGGATTTCGATTTGATCTTGCTAGTGTTCTCTGTCGGGGGACAGATGGTACTCCACTTAATGCACCGCCACTTGTTAAGGTACGTCATATATCTGTGCATGGATAATAATAGGAACCAAGGCGTGGCATTAACTGTTAGGCATTTGGGTCTGCACATGCACGCCATGCTTGTAGCATGTATATTGTATAGGTTTCTTGTTCATACGTGGATGGTGCCTTTGGGGTATTTTAATATTTTTTCTATTGAATCAGGCTATTGCAAAAGATGCTATCCTGTCAAGATGTAAAATTATTGCGGAACCTTGGGATTGTGGAGGCCTTTATCTTGTTGGAAGTTTTCCAAACTGGGACCGGTAATGATTTCGCAAGTCACATTTATGAACATTTCATATAATAGATTTCACGATTGCCCCCGTCTACATAGATAAAAAATTTCTCTCTTCAGAAGAAATAAATATTCGCAGTGTAGGAAGGAATTAAACTCATTGTTACCTGTACTCCTATTGAGAGCATATCCCTTTTTTTTTTTTTTTTTGGTGGGTTGTTTGCTTTGATATTATCGACCTTTCCTCTTGTAATGATCTATTTACAATTTCTTGAATCTGGAGCTATCATTTTTGCTCTAATTATGGTTACCGAGATTATTAACGGTGCAAAAAGAAGTACGAAACGGTGTTAATTCTATTAAGTTGACTTGTTAAGGCCCTTGGAAAAGTCGAACTTCTTGGATGGAACATTGACCTTCGTTGTGACAATTTTTCTAAACTATTCCTACAATAGTTTGATTCTTTTTCATGTCGTGCATCTTTCTGCATTTGATGCCAGAAATCATTTAAAATCCTGTTACCTTGTGTCTTAGATACTACATTGTTCATAATCTAGTTTGCCTTTCTTGTGATGGATGTCTCACATTCCTAACTAAATTTCGTAATGCAGGTGGGCTGAATGGAATGGGAAATTCCGTGATGACATAAGAAGATTTATAAAGGTACTTATTGGTATAACAGCTTTCTTAGGGTTTTTCTTTTTAGTTCCACCTATCTATCTGAACAGTTATCTGTCTTGGAATTTTCTTTTGTTGTGGCGTCTAAAACTGCATTTATTTCCCTCCCTTTGTTCTTGAAAAGGTTAAAAGTTCTTATCACATGAAATTCGAACACCATTTTGTTGGACAATAAAAGAAGAACAACGTTCATTATCAATTAGGTGTTACTCTTCCTGTTTCCTAATCTTCCATCTTGTTTTACCTAATGTAGGGTGACTGCAGTATGAAGGGAAGTTTTGCAACTCGTGTTGCTGGGTCTGCTGATCTTTACAAAGTAAGCATTTATAGGATTGTTGTTGTGTCATGAGACTTGTGAGGATAAATAAGTTGCAATACACTTGTCTAGTTTTGCATTGTATCTAAATGCATTTAATCAAGCTGCTCAAATTATTTGATATTCTTCAGGTAAATAAGCGCAAGCCTTACCACAGTGTTAATTTTGTGATTGCTCATGATGGTTTCACGCTATATGATCTTGTCTCATATAACTTCAAGGTACCCGAGAATTTTAAATCGATTTGTTTGCTTTTAATCCTTTGCCGTGCAGTTTGTCCTTTTAATTGTTGGTTTTGTAGCACAATGATGCCAATGGAGAAGGTGGTAACGATGGAAGCAATGATAATTTCAGCTGGAATTGTGGTTATGAAGGTACGTCCAGATTTTATGCCAGCGTCTATGACCTGATATTTACAATTGCTGAGCGTAGGCCCGAATGAAACTATGAAAACACAAGTGGTTTATTTGCTTGTCTATTATTATGAACAGGAGAAACTGACGATGATTCCATTAATGCACTACGTTCACGGCAAATGAAAAATTTTCATCTAGCTTTGGTGGTATCTCAGGTATATACAAATGAGAGTCAAATGCATCACATAGTTAAACTGACACGTATTATCCTATAATCCATTCTCTGTATTTAAAGTTGCAACATGTTGCTGGTTAACTTTCATCACTGATGTTATTTCTAAGTGGATGTAACCAGGGAACACCAATGATGGCGATGGGAGATGAGTATGCACATACTCGCTATGGAAATAACAACAGTTACGGTCATGATACAGCTCTTAACCATTTCCAGTGGGGACTGGTATGTTTTTGTTTCGCACCAGTCATTTCTGACAATTCTTGATTCAGACATGTCTAGATAATCTGTTTTGTAAGGCAGTTAGAAGAACGAAGGAGCAATCTCTTCAGGTTTTTCAAGGAGGTGATAAAATTCCGACGAACACGTCGTGTGTTCAGTCGTGATACTTTTCTTGGCAAAGTAATTTCCTTCTGGGTTTACTTTTTTAATCTCATTGATCATGTCACATGGATTAGCTCTTGAAGGACTCAAGAAACACTTTTTTCATACAGAATAATGTGACATGGCACGAAGACAACTGGGGCAATTATGAAAGCAAATTTCTAGCATTTACGTAAGAAATTATACCCATTTCTATGTTGAACCAGCTAGGTTTTTTTTTTTTTTTTTAATTATTATTATTTTTTAATTTTTATATATTTAATGCGCTATACGAGTTTATGATCATGCAAATGGTAAACAAAAACCTGAGACGGTCCATGACAGTAGTGGAGAAGTATTTGTTTCACAATTAGATACACTTATAATTGAAGAATATGTTTCACAGGCTTCATGACAGCAGTGGAGAAGACATCTATTTGGCATTCAACGCTCATGACTTTTTTGTCAAGGTCTCTGTACCTCGGCCGCCCGCAAAGAGGAGATGGTTTCGCGTGGTTAGTGATTGTTTTTTTTTTTTCCCCCTCCTAACCAGCAGTATATGATTCATCCCATGGTGTTTCTCATGGTTTATTTCTTTCGGTTAACTTTCCTTTTTGTTCACATTTTAGCTAAAATTGATTTAAAGTTGTTACATAGTGGCTAAAATTGGGGGCCGTTATTCCTGTATGGACTTGGAAAAAACAATGACGTGAAGCTTGTTATGTTTCAACGTGTAATTTGGAAGACGTGTTGCCACATTTTTCTGGATTTTTTCCCCCTATAATCTCAAACTAACTGCGGAGACATAAAATGTGGGTTCAATTTGCAGGTGGACACTAATCTGGAGTCTCCAGATGACTTTGTCATGGAAGGAGTACGTGGCATTGGAAACACCTACAACGTGGCTCCCTACTCCTCGATTCTTCTAGAAGCCAAAATATGACACCAATTTCAGAAGCTGCTTGCTGTGACTTCTTAAGTGACTTGCACATTCAGATACGTCCTATAAGGTAGTTGAATTTGTTTTACATCCATTTCTGACATGAAATTTTCTTGCTGTAACTTTTGAATTTTGATATTGATGGAGATATTCATGTGACAGGTATCAGTTAAAGTGTCAATTTCAAGTGGTATTTGATAGCTGAATATGAAAGGTAAGATATATATATATATATATGTATGTATGTATATACACACATATCGCACAAATTGACAGATCGATCAAAAGAGGGTATTTTACACTAGAGTCGTTTCTCGATCTTTGATGTTACGTGTATCGGGGCATGTCACCCTTATTATTGACACCTTAAAAAACAAACAAACAAACAAACTTGAATTAGTAAGAGATGATATGTGGTAGTTACCTACCGAGCAAAAAGCTCTTATCAATAATAATATAAATAAAGCGGCAGGGGAAAGCAATAAAATTTTTCAGTTTATTGGCCGTATGTAGTCTGACGTTTTGCTACGCAATTCCATTAATAAGCACATCGGAGCTAATAATCCTCTTGGACATGTGGCACAAACTCTGTACCAATTGTCAGTTTTGGGGACACGTCGCACTTGAAAAACTGAGTTGGTTGTTTGTGGACGAGGACTGAGTTGCTTGTTTGTGGACGCAGACGACCGATTGAACTGTACAACAAGATACATGTTTTCGGGTGCATTTGGTATTTTAGTTCAAATCAGATGTTTCTGTTCTATTTTTGTCCTTTCTTAAAAAAAAAATCAATATAAATTTAATTAGTTTTTAAAAAATTAATCAATTTTAAATTTCATTTCAAAATGGCGTGTAAAACGCCTCTTTGTGTTTTAACATTTTGTCTTATGTGTACTCGAGGACGTTGGAGATGTAGATGATGCATGTGGCACCTGGAAAATACGCTTTGCCCGTATTGTCGTTTGCTGATTTGAATTCAAACTTTAAAAAACGTTGATTGTGTTATTAGGAAACTTACGTGTTCCATAATCAAAAACTCTTTAACGGAGTGGTGAAGGAGAGAAAAGTCTTCAACTTCTCATGGAAACACATCTGATCTAGTCTCTTGTTTTTTCAAAAAAGAAATTTATGCTCTTGGGAAGTTTGGGGGGGTGGGTTTGGGGAAGATTAAATTGGCGATGATGGAACATTGTCACATAGGGTTGGTGCGTGGTGACTCTTAGCTATGAATTGAACCTCACAAGCAAGCCAAAACGTATTTCGCCTTTAGGGAAGCCTTATAATATTTCGCCAGTTGCTCCGTAAACTAGTGCCAAATGTTAGCATATGAAGATGTTCATATGGGCAGATTTGAGTTAGTCTCCTCTAAAACTTGGCTTTCTTTCGGCTATTACAGGTGTAATAACAGTTGTAATCCTCAAAATGGGCAATCAAATTGAATCCCAAGTCGTGTGAAAGTCAAAAATACCAATCTAATTTGCTGGCAAAGCTCAAAGATGCGCCGCCTTACTGGTCTTGTCTGTTATCACAAAAATACAGCTTTTCTACTTGTCACCAACGCGGTGTATGATAGTTTTGGCTGTACCAATATACACGCTTGTACTATTCCATTATGTTTTTTTAAGGATTACAAACAACATTATTGGTCTCGCCTTTTACGTGTCCTAGAGGTGGCTTGAAAGCGAGCTAACAAATGACAGTTGGGATCCTATCAATTATCAAATTCCACAAAGATGCTATTTGCTACTTTTGATTTTGGTCTAAATTACATGGTAAATTTTACTTTATTTTTATTTTATGTTATGTATATTTTAAATGTATGGATATATTAAATAAGAAATGAGACGAAAATAGAAAAGACTCTCTCAATAAAGAATCCAACTCTCTTTTTTAGATGAGAATGGGAATGGTTTTAAAAATTGAGGATGTGGATGGTTTTAAGGGTAGAGATGGGAGTGGGAAAGCTATCTCATCACATTGACACCCTTATTTAGAATATACAATTATAAGGGACTTCTATAGGCATGCTTAAGAATAAGGCTAGGCACTAAAATCACCTACAAAATCAGCGCAGTGTCTTTACTTTTTATACACCTAAATATATACTTCTTTTTAAGGTACTCGAAATAATTATTACAAGAAAAATATTTCATAAACTAGAATTTTAGTTTCCGTTTGAATTATAAGTTTGAAAAAGAAATTTGAATAATAAATTTGAAGTTTTATAAATAAAAAAAAATATACTGTGAGACACGTTTTAACTAGTGTCTAAAAAAAACATGAAAATAAGAATCCAAAGAAGATGTTGGTTTATGCATGTCACCTGTTTTTCCAGTTGTTATTTTAATTTTATTTTGAAATGAAAAAAATTAGCCCTTTCTTAGGCTTGTTGCTTTTGAGATGGCTGGAGAGCCAATCTGAACCGGCAGTAAAATAGGCAGTTTTCTAGGACTAATCCAATGATTAAGACCAATGCATCCATTTTTTTAATATATGTGAGATGAAATGTCACACCATTTTAAATTTTGGTAGCTTGTCTTTACGTCTGCCCTGATGTAATCAGTAGTCCGGTGCTGGAATTTCAAATGCTCGATGGTTTAAACAAATGAAAACATGTTCATTCCCATTTTCAAGACTAGTGCACATGTTCTTTTATTTAAATTCGAACCTCTCGACTAAATGGTATGAATAAGGGGTATTTGGATAAGTATTTCATTTTAACTTCATTCAAATACAATGCAATTTTATACCAAACACAAATTTTACAACAGTGCTACGAAAACAATTACTATTTAAAACATTTTTAAAACAATCACATTAACTTTTTAATTTCACTATTTATCTCTACTTTTACCAATCACATCAACTTTTCAACTCTAAAATACTTTTCATCCAAACACACATTTCATTCAAATACAAAACAAATACTTTTCAACCAAATACAACATTCAAAAAATAAATTTCATTCAAATACAATCAAAATGCAATGCGTTTACCAAACGCCCCCTAAGAGAAGAGAAGAATGCTTCCTTCTCCTCCTGCTCTTTTTCTTCTAAAAAAAAAATCATTTTGTTTGGACTTATGGAATTCTAAAAATTATGGATTTTTTTTAAAATCCAAACAAAATGATTTTTTTTAAGGCCTTTCAACATTGTATCTCAAGAAGGCCGATTAAAGATTATATCAGGATGTTTGTTTTTGTTTTTAAAAATGATTTTTTATTTTTAAAAGCATAAAAAAAGAAAATAATCTTAAAATAGGGTTTGTGTATTCAACATTTTCAAAACTATTTTGAAAACATTGTTTTCAATCATATTGCTTTTTTTAGTTTTTTAAAAACAAAAAAAGTTGTTTTTACTTTTTTGTTTTCATTTTCTCCCTTCTTCTCCTCTCTCTTTCTCTCTCTGCCTGTACAGTGTCGATGACGACAATCATATTCGATGATGGCTCCATTTCCAGTGAAAAGCTACGATCACGGACTGATGATGACCCCTTAGCAACGATAACTATCAACTCACGATGATGATCATCGACTTGTGATTTAAATATCGCCATCGCCACCACTTAACACTTAGACCACCAATATCTTCCACCCTTACCCTTCATTACAAAACCCACCACCAAAGTTTTTTTTTTTTTTTCAATTATGACTAATAGTTTATTTTTTGTTATTTTTTAAAAATTAAACATAAATATGTTTTCATATAATACTCACTTATGAAATGAGTTTTTTAAAATATAACCAAATAAAATTTTATTTTTATATTTTTAAGAATATACACTCAAAAAGTATAATCAAACACAATTTCAAGAAATGATTTCAATATAATTTTCAAAATATTTTGATTTTCAATTTTTTTAAAATCAAAAAATATTTTAAATATAATACAAAACGCTACCATCATTTCTTACAGGACAAGACAAGAGTGTGAATGATTAAAGGTGAGGATTGCACATTATCTTCAAAGCTTTCCCATTGAAAATATATGTAGTTATATATCATGAAAAGCAAAATTATCTTTTATAAAAGGAGAAGCTAGCAAATTAGCCCCACAAGCCAACAGAGCAGCAGGGGTCCAAGAAAAATCAACCAAGCGAAAAAAAAAAAAAAAAAAAAGCTAGAAATCTCAAACCTGGGAACCGATCGGGAGCCAAGGGATCTCACCATTGCCCACCAGGGACAAGAGCACCCATCTAGCAATTGTAATATCATAATAGAGTAGTTCAGAGCATATTCACACCACATGCCCAACCCCTCCCCAGCCAAATCAAGAGCCACATGTGATTTGCACAAATGTGGTGTCAATATTAAGCTTAACCACCTTCACTAGAGGTGAAAGTCAACGGAGATCTTCGGAATAAGAAGTTAATTCTACAATTTTAAACTAGATTTAGAAATCCATCTGAAAATATTCAAGTGACATACTTTAAACAAAATTTCATTCTAATATGTCTAAATTATCTTATTAATATTACGGTCTTTAACACTAACAAGAAACTGTCAATAACAAGAAAGTATGGAAGGGAGCACCAATTAAATAAATCAACTCCTTAATAGATCTACATCCATCATCCAACTGAAACCAAAAAAATACCCCAAACCACAATGCTTTAGCAAAAATGCGACCAGCAAAGAGATGGGGAAAATCCTCTACCTGTCCTCACATAAATGGCTATAGCTAGCCAGATTCGTGACAATTAACCGTCAGAACAACAATTTGTAACACTCATAAAGCTTATCCTTCCAAATAATAGGCCAAGTAGTGCGGTCTCTAGCTAGGAATCTATTGACATTACAAGATCAACAAGTCCACTTTTTTTTTTTTTTTGATTTTTTTGTTTTGTTTTTTTGGCTAAAGGACCAATAAGCCCACTTAATCGAGAAACAACCCTACTTAGAATCAAAATAAGTTTGTCGATATCTAATTGTGGAGGTCAATGTCAATGAATCCACATACCTCTATTAAAAAAAAAATACGTTTTATTATATCCAAATCTCCCTCATTAAGCTTGGAAACCATAAGATGGATAGGGCTGGCATCTCCCACAAGCAGGGCAGGCTTGAAATATGTTTAAGACTTTTAGTGGTCACTATATCGGTGCGGTGGCATAATGTCACTATTAAGTTATTTTTTTCCCCAAAAAAAAAAAAATTTAATGGTTTATTCATATAAATGCCCATTTGATTTTTTTTTTTTCTTTCCCCCTTATTAGGCAAATCAAATTATTGAACTAAAAATTTTGATAATTAACCTTTACAACTTTATAATCCAATGCCTTTTAATCATAATCAGAAAGTAGAATTAATTTTGACAATTAAGATTTTTTATTTAAAAATTGATTTGACAAAAACAAAAAATTCAGAGGATAACCATTCCAATTCTTTTCACTGGGATGAAAAGAAAGCAATATATATATATATATATTTAAAAAAAATACCAATATCCTTTAAAACGTAAAATAGCCTCTCCGAAGGCGGTCTTAAATATGGGATTTAGATTATGTAAATAAATAATTATCGTTACAAAAATTAAAATAAAATTGGAAAGGCAAACGGTAATCACGCTCCGTTTGATCAAAATACAAAAGCAGTCAAACCATCGAAACACGTTCAATATCAGTCTTCTGAAGTTGTCAAATTGACAACGTAAATGGAGAACAATATCAGAATAGCTAATCATTCAAAGATGAGTTATCAACCGATCATTCGTGAAATTCTCATTATAAAATTTTAAGTGTAAAATCATTGTCATAAGAAAGTTAAACACCATTTATTGATATAAATTTTATGATATATGATTTATAAAGAAACTTATTTTTTATTAATAATAATAATAATAATAATTGACACTGTTTAACAGGATTTTTTTTTCAAACATTAAACGGGTCCATCACAAGCAACCGTGAATCCACGTGTACAATATTGTTACCCCTTTACACCGTCAAACCGACTTATACCAGCGTATATAAATACCTCCTGTGTCCGTTTCTTTGTTTCGGTATCTTTTCGTGTTCTCGTTCTCTCTCTCTCTTTCTCTCTCTCTCTCTCTCTCTGTCTCTCTGTGTAAAACCTGATCAGTTGATAACGCCATGGCTCGCTCCACATTCGTGTTCTTCGCGATCTTCGCATTGATCTTCGCCTCGGCATCGGCTCAGGCGCCATCTTCGGCTCCCACCCGCGCCCCGACCAGGTCGCCGCCGGTTTCGTCTCCAGCTCCCACCGCCGCTCCTCCGACCAAGCACTTGGCTCCGACGCCTACCCCCACCACATCTCCTCCCACCGCCTCTCCGGCCTTGACTCCGTCCATCTCGACACCGCCTGCCTCTCCTCCCACCGCCTCTCCGGCGAGCTCTCCTCCGGCTCCTACCACGGCAGCTCCATCCTCGGAGGGTCCTTCTCCGCCTTCGATCGGCGGCCCTCCGTCAGGGGCTCCTACATCGTCGCCGCCGTCTAATGGATACAGAATCGCCGCCGCCACCGGATCTGTTGCCGCGGCCGTGTTCGCGACCTCGCTCTTGCTGTAGATCTGATCTGATCCGATTCGAGGATTCTCTTTTACGCCCCAGGAGATGCAGATTCTAGGTTTTGCCGTTTCAGTTAGGGTTTTAGTAGTCATTATTTCTAGATTTTTCTCTGATTTTTATATATTTTTAGATTAGAAGTGATGGTGATGGATTGACGATTGTTGGTATCTATGGATGACGGCGATGATGATTTGAGTTTTTATTGTCCGGTTATTTTGTTCTTGTTTTTTTGTTTGCTGTTAATTCTTCTGATTATGAATTCTTTTTGTTATGGCTTATGTATTTCCTCGTTTTCTCCATTGCTTCCTTTTGCTTTTGATGTTTGAATTTTGATAAATATCTGGTTATATTTGCAATTTTTTAGCTAATTAATTCGAATTATTTTAATAATCTGGCGAGGGTGTTTCAGTTTCTGTGTTTGCGAGTGAGGCAGAGTAATCGAAAAGTAATACAAACGGTAGAGTGGTTTTTGTCTGTTTGTTTGTTGCTAATAATGAGATTACAGATGGACTGGCATTTTGTTTATATGCGCGACACTGTTTTATTTTTTATTTTAAAAAATAAATTATGTTTTTGTTGATTATTCTAGTTGAGTTGTTGATTAGTGGAAAAGTAAGCAAGAGCTGGCTTTAAACTATTGGTCTCACGTGGTTACAGCTGTTACGCAGTTCCCGCATTATCATATATATATATATGTGTGTGTACTGATCCACCGCCTGCCATGCGCCGTACACGCCATATGTGAGACCTATGGTTGGGATTTAGGGTTACCGTGTTTTTTCTTTTTTGTTTTTTTTTGGCTTTTTTTACTCGGTCAGTGAAAGACCCAATTGGGCCAATTGAATTGTGACAGAGGATTGGGTAAAAATAAGGTTTTTGCGGAATTTCAGGGGAAGGTCAAAGGTTTTTGGTTTTTTGACGAGGGGACGGACCCAAAGGCTGAAATGCTTTTAAATGAGATTTTCAATATGAAAATATTATTTACATTAGTTTTAAGTTATGTTTGGAGGATAAAAAAATATGGTTCTAAAATAATTTTTTTTATCTTAATATTATTTTTTATTATTTATATTTTTGAAATATTATAATATATTTTAAATTTTAAAAGTTTGTAAGTTTTTATATGCAAATTAAAAAAAAATGAATTTTTTTAAAAATTACATAAAATTTGAAGAATAATACAATAATATCAATATTAATATTTTTAAAAAAATTTTTAAAATTTTATATTTTTTTATTTTAAATAATTTTTTAATATATTTTTTAAAATAATTTTTTTTCAATCTAAAAAAAATTCTCTAAAAGACATCTAAACACCCTTTTGATATTAACTTTTAAATATTAATTAATATTATTAATTATTATTTTATTAATAAATATTTAAAATATTATTATATTAATTAATTAAATTTATTAATAAAATATAATATATAAGTTGATATTAAAAAAATTAAAATTAAAATTAATGTTTAATATTAATTTTTTAATTATTAGCTTTGTTTATGGATTATTATAATCAGGGTACTTTCTCTGGCTTTGGATTCTCTCTGTTTAGTGCTGAAACTTGCTTCTTTCCTTTGCCTTCGTGAATTAATAGTGTTTTACTTCACGGGTTGGAAACGTGGGATTTGGAGTGGTTGGCTGGCTGGCTTACTATCGTTGACTTGTTTGAAAGTGGTCTGTCAATTGTGAAACAGTGAAAAGCTTGTGGTGGTTGTGTGATGTTGGGTTTACATGGTCTTGTAATCATGTAGGCTTAGCGGGCGCTAGAGCACAAAAGACTTGGCACTTCGGACTTGGTTGGACAAGGGCAATATGGCAAAAACGATTTGGGTTTTTATTCTCCAGAGTTTGTACGGTAGAAACTGTCCTTTTAGGAATTGCAATTTTAATCTTTATAGCACACGATACAAAATTGCTTCCCTGTATAAATATGAGATTGTTAGAGAACTAATTCAACAGCGGTTAAAACTGGAGTGAAAAAAGGGCCAATTTCAAATCTCCTTTACTCTACCTGCCCCATCGTATCTAACAACAGACGGGGCAAGGTTAGATTAATTATTGTTCTTCGAGGAGAATAAGAGAACGAAGGTAGGGAAACGGAGTATTAAATTGGCATTGAATAATATCGGTGAAAGAAACGTTGCCATTTATGTGATTGCCACCTGTTAATTATGGTTATATTAAATGCAATCCGAGGTTCTCAAGGGTTACAAATGATTACGGAAAAAACTTGGAGGTATAGTCTAGTAATAATATTATATTTAATTTTATTAAAAATGTAGAGTTAAAAAAAAAAAAAAAAGAGTCGCCACGTCCTTATAGAGGAGTTGAGGAGAATACGGGATGTGAGTGTAGCTACTCATTTTTGGACATTCCTAAATCTTTTGTTTTGTAGTTGATAGTTTTGCATCAAAGTCGTTCTTTGATTTCGGATGTTATTATTTCACGAATTGACGTAATTCCTAACACCAACAATGTTTAGATTTGTGTGTAAATTGTTTCGTTTTGCAATTCTAAACGTACTCCTGGCATTAGTGGCAGAATTCTTTCCTGGCATAATACATAAAAAGCATCCTTGTTCATTGTACTTGAGAACTTACATAACGATCACAATTCACAACATCACGAGACATGTTTTGGCTACTCCAGATTCTTTCCTGCTTATCACTATTCACAAGGTAGTGTTTTTGCTGTAAAGGATTATTGTGATTGAGTTTGTAGTTTAAATATAAGTGTTAAAGTAATCTTTTTGAGATTCTTCAATGCAAAACATATTTCTTATCAATTTAATATTTTATTTAATTTGTTTAAAATCAGGCTTTTACTATTATTATGACTAATACATTTAATAAAAATGAGATGACACATTTCTCGTTAAAAAATATAATTGCTCTTTTAAGACTTTCAACATACATTATTCAAACATTATTGTTAACTTTTTTTTTATTAAGAGTATTTAAAAAGCAGATCTTATGATTAAATAAAGTGTGAAATTAGCTATAGGTTATATATCTACAATCACTGCTGCCAGTGCCCAAGATAGTCCTTTTGGTGACGTTTAAAGAGGATTAAGGCTGTGCTAAGCAAATGTCGGTCATCCCTTCTCAAACCTTATAGTAACAATAACTCTAATAATAATATATGTCATGTTTATGTATCCTTCATAGCTTTGACCCCTTTTCCAAATTGGGTTTTGGGGGTTGGTGTCCGTGGTGGGTTTGGTGAGATGGGGTCCGTGAGGGCGATCGTTAAGAAAATCACACAAAATACATGATTCTGAAAATCTCAATCATGATCATAATTACATATATCCATTATTATGCCTTCTATACCTACTACGTAACGTACTACACGGACCTAACTAAATGGACAAGGCGACAACGAAGCCACTAAAAAAAAAAAAGGGAAAAACCCAAAAGAAACCAGCTCCTACTCACCATGAATAATACGTAAATAATGAAACCCAGAAAATACAGAAAAATCAACAACAAAGCAAAGCACTGCCTCTATCCTGGCACGGATAACGGCCAACTCTCCGCCGCCAAATTCATCAACAACGATACCGATCAACAAAAAACCATCACATAAAACCCAACCCAACCCACCAACATAGCCAGAAAACCAGACATCATCGTACCACTCGGAGCAGCCCCCGAAGAAGCACCTTCAGGAATGTGGGACGAGGGCGTCCGGGTTGCGGGCGTGGCTGTCGAACCGGTGCCGGTGGAGCCACCGGAAGGAGTAGCAGAACCCGAGCCCGAAGTACCGGGAGAAGGCGTGGTGGGGGATCCGCCGCCGGACTCCTTAACGGTGACGGCGAGCTTCATGCCGTTGCCGCAATGGCTGGTGACGCCGCAGATGAAGTAACGGGTGCCGGCGGTTTTGAGAGGGATTGTGGTGGCGCCACTGTTGTCGGAGTTTATGGCAGTGCCCACCGAGCAAGAGCTGTAGTCTGTGGCGCTCACTTCGTCCACTGTGTGGCTGCCTCCATAGTTGAACACTGCATATACACATGATTACGTGCAAATTACGTATATATTAGGCCTCCTTAGCTAATTATATCAAAATCTAAATTTTTGAGATCAATTTTATCTTCATTTTAAATTAATAAAAATTATAACTAAATCAATTAATTTAAATATAAAATTTAAATATAAAAGTTTTATTTCATTAATCAAATGAGCACTCAGTGTGTGTATATATTTATATATTAGTGTAATAGTTTTTGAAGTTTAAAAGTTTAAGGGATTGTTAATTTTCTATTAGCAACTTAACTTTTAAGCCATTAGAATTTGCATCTTTATTGAAAAGTTTATAAAAATCTTAATTAACTATTTCAACTCAAATCAACTAATCAAATAAGTTTAATTAAACTATAGAAATTCCTTATCCATATGGCAACTTCTTGATCAATAAAATTGTGTTCCTTGTAATATGCCAGAATGTAGAAATTAATGGAGCCAGTGAAGGCTTAATTTTTTAATTTTTTGAAATAGCTTATAATTTTGAATAAAATTCATGTATAATAATCTCTCTCCCTCCTCCTTAAAAATTAATAAAAACTCGATTATGGTAGCTCTTTATTTACCAATTACATAATAATTAGCCTCCTGTAATTAAAAAAAATTATAGCTTCGTCATTATGGATATATACTAATGGTAAATCTATCTATAAATTTCAAAATATAAAATTTAAATCTTGTATCATGTTTAAAAAAAAAAAAAAGGAAGGAAAACAAAAGAAAATAACTAGTGTTTTGTACGTGTAATGTACTGACCAAGGCTATCTCCAACAGCAAATGTCTTGTCACTAGCCCAAGCGGTATAATCGACGCCCAATGACCAGCCTGATGTGTCTCCAACAGTGTAGACGGTGGCTGAAGAAATTGGCTGGAACATACAAAGTAACAGCACCAGAGAAAAAAATCCAAAGCTGTTGCTTGCCATTGTTTTATAATTACTTAAAGCGACTAAATATCAAGAACAAGAGCTAACTACAATAAGAAGGAGAAGAATAAGAAGCTTTGTGTAGGTAATTGAGAATAGCACGGTCTGGTACTGGTCCTTTATATATTGGCGTAAAGGGATTGGAGTAAGTAATGTTTGGTCCACTTAACCATATATTTCTAATGCAAACTTTTGAAAGAAACTCATGCATCCCAAGGGGAGGATGACTTGG
The DNA here is from genome assembly GCA_035233585.1 of Antiaris toxicaria. Lineage (NCBI taxonomy): Eukaryota > Viridiplantae > Streptophyta > Magnoliopsida > Rosales > Moraceae > Antiaris > Antiaris toxicaria. The sequence goes on along the minus strand of CP141160.1, from coordinate 23,309,694 downwards.
TTTGGACTTCATACCTAATGCTGGAAAGAGGGTAGGTCCCACTTCCACTAAACTTTTTTGTTTATTTCCTAAAAAATAATTATAATTCAAAACACAATAATCAGTACTTATCATAATGAGGATAGTTGTTGTAGAAATGTTATCATATTCTTTTGCACTAATGGACGTATGAGTTCCAATTAATTAAAGGGGCATATTTCCGCTGTTGAAAATACGTGGTGTAACATCAGTGGAGTCATTTCACCTCTTTATCAATGATAAACTATGAATTAAGAAACAATCTTAAGTTTGTAAACATTTTTAATACTTTTTTTTAAGTTTTCGAACTTAAACATTGATTGGTATTTTTAATATGGTTTATGTGTTGTGCTGTTAAATGTGGTTGTTGTGGCCGGAGTATTTGACTAATATGCATTTGGACTTTCTTTGAGGTTCATTAGAAAGGGAGTCTCAACGTCAAGATGACAAATAAATTAGCAAATTATATGTGAAATGTTATATTAGGGATCGAAAATTAATTGAAATGCAAACAAGTTGGCGGAATATAAACCAGATCACGTTCGCAATGACCTTATTGAATATGGTATTCAGGACGTAGAGCCAGTCCCCAACAAATCCCATGCTGAAAAAGGCATTTTACTTTCTTTTTTTTTTTTTCCTGGAAGAAAAGTGCATTTTTCTTGCGCCTAAAAGGAACCACCTCATCAATTTTCCAGAACATTCGTCAACCACCACGAGTACAAACTTACTTTAATTACACTAACTATGTATGTTTGAAAAACGCATAGTATTTTAATTGTATTTAAATTTAATTATTTTTAAGTATTGTATTTAGTTAAAAAATATTTGTTTTATATTTAAATAAAATGTGTATTTAGATAAAAATATTTTAAAATTAAAAAATTGATGTAATTGTTTTAAAAAATTTTTAAATAGTATTTATTTTATTAATATTATTAAAAATAATTATATTTAAATATAAAATTTTGTATTTGATATAAAATTAATTTTTATAATGTAAAAAAAGTTCTCTATACGCACCTAATTACTAAAGACAAAATAAAAATGAAAAAAAGAGAAGGGAGGGAAGTAACAAGCTGTACTTTCTGATTCTTTTGGTTTTTTTTTTTTTTCTTCCGCTTTGAATTTGTATTCTAGACTTAAATATTACATACCTGTAATTACCAGTTATGATTTTCTTTGATTGGAGGCTGGAGCTAAACAATCAATATCAGTTTCGTTTCTTAGTTACAATTTTATAAATGCTGGTCATCTGAAAAAATACTTGGTGAAGGTTTTTGACCTATCACCAACACAAATCATCATTTTTTTTGTGAAACTTTTAAATATCAACCTTTCTTGGAGGAAATAAAGTTATAACAGAACATATTAAAGAGAGGAACAAAATTACTTTGTTCACAAGAAAAAAAAAAAAAAAGGTTAAAAACTTAAGTACCATAATATTGAGTAATGACAAAAAAGAAGAAGTTTGCAAGCGGATGGGATTGGGAAGTCCCAACATTTGATAAAAACGGTTCACCTAACCATTATATAGAAGTCGTCATGGGAATAATTTGCTAGTGTGATATAGAATCATTTCGATGTATATGCAAAGATTACCCAAATAAAACATCTGGGGTCCAATCACATGCCAGTGTTCCAACCCCATTCATTTCTTTTTTGTGGACCTTCAACGTGGGTTTGTTAATTAATTACTCGGAGTGAGAGTTAAGACCTTTAATGGGGCCAAATGCCCTTGTTTGTGCTATCGTCTTCCTAGCGTTTTAATTCAATGCATTTTGTTTATATACCATACTGACAATTTTCCAACATAAAATTTGGAGAACTATCACATCTTTAATAAGTTTTTGGTGTTAAACACTTCCTGTATTTTTTTTTTTAAATTACAGGGATACTTTTTAATCAAAATTAATAACATTAAAACTCTATCTTTTTAATTTTATTAAGTTTATATTTGAAATGACTAAAATACCATTTATTATGTTTGTATTTTATCATTGATAACAAATTTTATTTTATTTTATTTTCTTTATAAAAATAAATATAATATTTTGGATATTTTTGTCATAATTATGTATGTTTTATAATTTTATACTACTTTGCTATAAATAAATAATTATATATTACTTAATCTTTTCATATACCTGTAATATGTGTAAATTGTCTATCAAAATAAAAAATAAATAACAAAAATGTAAATAATGACTGTAGATGTTTAAAAATCAAGTATAAATTATTTTTGATGTCAAAGAAGGGTAAAATTATCATTTTATAAATTGATATATGACTAATGTATATTTTAACGAAAGAAGGGACATTTCTGATATTTTTAATATATTTAACGGTCAAACTCCCGATTAACTAACAAATAGAATATTTATGTAATTTTCTTAAAAAGGCAGGTGGTGTTAATATTATTAATTTCAATTAAGAAGATGTCTTTATAATTTTAAAAAATTATAAGAAGTGTTAATATAATCCACACTCTAAGTTCTACCCGATCTTTGTTACAAAATTCTTTCTTTTCTATTTAACATCTAATATTTAAATAAATAAATAAATCGCTTCGCTTGCTAAGCAATACATAACTACTCAATTTTCATTCTTTTAATTTATAAATCTTGCTTGTGTTGCATAAACTCCTTAATTTTGACAATTAAACTCTCCTGTTCGGTAAGCGTCATTCCCTTTGGCCGTAGTTAAGAAACAGGCAAAAGTAGACAATCCAAAAATTTTCTTACTTCACGCAAAACACATTAATTGAAACAGGAAAGAGACCAAAAATATCTTAAAGAGGCATTAGCACTCCCACGTACCAAACAATTTGTGGGTGAAATCTCAACGTCAAAATCCATAGTCTCTCATTTCCCTATAGTTTACGTTTTCTGTAATCTTGGTTAAAACAAAAAGGAGTCACCAAGCGCTATAATAATTAGATATACATCTTTTCATTATAATCAGATTTTGAAAAATGGTAGCACCCAAAGTTCAATGAATCAAAAGTTCCTTCTTTTGAAGAAAACTACTCCCTTGCAGGCATTTTCCACCTTCAAATAACTAACTTGTTGAAATCGTTTGAACAGTGTTCATTCAAAATTCCTTTATTTATGCTGGAAATTAAAAGGACATCTAATTAAAGTGTTCAGAGGTTGTTAATATTTCTCTTCATCAACAGCCAGTCCACCATTTGGCTTATTATAGAAACTAGAGGACAGAAGAAATACAAAAGGGCTTAAAGTTGTGTCACAGAAACATCGAAGACAGATGTTTATCTACATCAGCATCAGAAGGATCTCTAAATTTAAGAAATGCAGTCACAACTGAATATACCTTTTTTTTTTTTTTTTTTTGTGGGGGGGTGGGGTTTTGTATTGTTGCTAATGCATTTGTAATGGCATATAAGCACTAGAGATGCATCACATATGAAAGCTGTAATACCGCTGCATAGCCTGAAACTTTTAAGAGTTGTATGTGCACACCTTATCTAAACATGGTTTAGCAGCAAATCAAGTGGGGGCAACATGCATCTGGTGTGCCGACACCTCTTTCCTTGGCTCCGACAAAGAAAAAGGAAGAGGAAAGAAAGGTGGAGAGCTTGTATAAGAATATCAAAGTTTTGTTTGTGCAATCCCAGTAGATCAGTATATAAGACAAACGAATCACCGCTTAAGCATGCATGAACTACAAGCTGAGGTGTGCATACAAACATTCCTGCGATAGATGGAAAAGCGTGGTTTGAAAAGCCTTCAATTAATCTGTCATTGAAATAGTAAGAGATAGGGAGTTAAAAACGCAAATCTAGCAGCAAAATGGAGAGGCAAAACAACAACAACAACAGCAACGACAAAGAAACATCCAAGTTCATCTTTTAATTGCCAGTCTACCTTTTGCACCAAATAACATAAAACCATGCAAGTAAATACGGAAATGAAACGATTGTAACGTACTTTAGGAAAGAAGGTGAAAAGGGAAACAGAGGACATAGTTGGCATGGTTGTTGGGTTTCAGCTTACTGATAAGGATGACATGAAATTAACATTATCGGTGAAGATTCAAGGAAAAAGTTAAAAAACTGTATGCAAGCCATTGTCGAATGTCTCTCTCAGTGGTCATAACCACATCTTCTAGAAGATTTTCCTGGCTCATTAACTAAAGCCTACGCAAGGTTATAAATAAATCTGCAAGCAGTAGTTGCTTCTTGTGCAGTTTCTACTTTCTAGTAACCATACTCAAAGCAGTTAGAGTCTCACTTAAACATGCTGCATGATCTCACAAACCAGCGTAGCAGATTAAACTAGATTTGGGAGGTAAATTTATTAAACTAGATTCACGTTGATTAAGGGCACTAGACCAAAAAAAGGCAAGCCACAGAAGAGAGATTCTTTAGGTTTCATCTAATATGGATTATTTCTAATAAATGAATAAAGAGTGGCAAGACAAAACGGATGGATAATAAACTTAATCAAGATATGGGCACCACATGAGTAGCTATATTAGAGAGAATAGAAGGAATAGAACCCTAGTAACCTGTACTGAAGAATAAAATACTTCACTGTATTTCTTCAATGTATTACATCCGGCTATATAGCCAAGGGAAAGAAAAAACTGATCCCAAATCAGAGGGATTGACCCTAAATTAAATCTCCTATTTTTAGCTATTCTAAATAAGGAATAATTACAAGGATTTACAGGATACAACAAATCAACTAAAAAAGGAAAGATTGAACCAGATTTCCTACACTCCCCCTCAAGCTTGGCTGTAGATGTCTAGAAGCCCAAGCTTGTGGACTAAACTCTCAAAGTCTGGTTTCCAAAGACTCTTGGTCAGAACATCGGCTGTTTGACTCTCAGTTGGGACATAGATGATACACACCACTCCTTTTTCTATTTTTTCTTTGATGAAATGTCGGTCTATTCCCACGTGTTTGGTTCTGTCGTGGTAAACTGGATTGTGAGTGATACTAATGGCAGCCTTGTTGTCACAGTATAGCTTTAGGGGTTCATCTGCTTGCTGTCTCAATTCATCCAGTAAATCTTTCAGCCACATCATTTCGCACAAACCATGAGCTAAAGATCTCAATTCAGCCTCTGCACTGCTTCTGGCCACCACAATCTGTTTCTTGCTTCTCCAAGTGACTAAGTTTCCCCAAACAAATGAACAGTACCCCGAGGTTGATCTTCTATCTGTAATCGATCCAGCCCAATCTGCGTCTGTGTATGCTTCAATACCTCGTCTGGTATTTTTCTTGAAAAACAACCCTCTCCCTGGAGATCCCTTTAAGTACCTCAAAACTCGCATAACTGTGGCCATGTGTTCTTCTGTAGGTGCATGCATAAATTGGCTAACATAGCTTACAGCGAAGCTAATGTCAGGTCTAGTATGTGAAAGGTAGATTAGTTTGCCAACTAACCTCTGGTATCTTCCTCTGTCTACCGGGATGCTTTTCTTTAGACTGCCTAACTTCACATTGGGATCCATAGGCGTATCTGCAGGTTTGCAACCCAACATGCCAGTCTCCTTTAACAAATCCAGGACGTACTTTCTCTGTGACACTGAGATTCCTTCTCGGTTTCGTGCAATCTCCATACCGAGGAAGTATTGGAGTTTACCTAGATCTTTCATTTCAAACTCTGAAGCAAGGCCTTTCTTGACTCGAGTAATCTCCACAATATCATCACCTGTGATAATAATATCATCTACATAGACTATTAGGATAGTTACCTTACCCCCTTTGTGTCTGTAGAAGAGTGTATGATCTGTCTGAGCTTGCACATAACCTTGTCCTTTAATTGCTTTCATGAATCTGTCAAACCAAGCACGCGGGGACTGTTTGAGCCCATATAAGCTTTTTCGTAGCTTGACTACCCTGCCATTTCCTCCGTTATTGAATCCTGGTGGTAAGTCCATAAAGACATCCTCTTCAAGTTCTCCATTCAGAAAGGCATTCTTGACGTCTAGCTGCTGAAGGGGCCAATCTAGGTTTGCAGCAAGGGATAGAAGGACCCGTACCGTATTGATTTTTGCAACTGGGGCAAACGTCTCTTGATAATCCACACCATACGTCTGTGTATAGCCTTTTGCAACTAATCTGGCTTTATACCTTTCAATGGTTCCATCTGCCTTGTATTTCACCGTGAAGACCCACTTGCACCCAATAATGGTCTTATCCTTTGGTTTTTCTACCACATCCCAAGTCCGGTTCTTTTCTAAGGCTCGTATTTCTTCCAAGATAGCAGCTTTCCATTCAGGGTTTTTCAATGCTTCTCCAACGTTTTTGGGAATTTCCACATCTGTCAAATTCGTGACAAACGTCTTGTAACGTTTAGAGAGCTTGTTGTACCCAACAAAGTTCGAGATAGGATGCTTAGTACACGGCCTTGGTTCCTTTCTCACAGCAACAGAGGTTTCCATACCGTGAATCTCAGGATCCGAATTCAGGTTCGAAGATTGAGATTGCTGAGGCTCGATATCCTTCGCTTTCTCCCGATTTTTTCTCCTAGAATAAGTTAGCAATTTCCGATCAACAGTAGGAATAGGTTGTGGGGTACTTTCTTTGAGTGAACTGGACAGTTTTGGATTAAGTACACCATTGTCTATTTGAAAATATTCCCAGAAATTTGGATCACTCCCACTCTCCCCCTGAGGCAAATTTTTGGTGTAGAAGGGTTGATTCTCGAAAAAAGTAACATCGGTTGAGACATAGTATTTGCGTTTCTGAGGACAATAACACCGATAACCTTTTTTTGTATCAGAGTATCCGAGGAAAACACATTTGAGGGAGCGAGGGTCCAGCTTTGATTTTCCTGGGCTTGGGTCATGGACAAAGGTGACACACCCAAAAATACGGGATTCAAGTTGGGAGAAAGAACGATAGTGCGGGAAGAGGACAGAGAAAGTTTCAAGAGGTGTTTTGTAGTCTAGTATTTTTGATGGAAGGCGATTGATTAAATAGCAAGCAGTTAAAACAGCATCCCCCCAAAAGTGTTTTGGTACACTCGTTGAGAACATTAGAGCACGTGCGATTTCAAGAAGGTGACGGTTTTTTCGTTCAGCCACACCGTTTTGTTTGGGGGTATCAATACAAGAACTTTGGTGTAAAATGCCATTTGTGTTGAAAAATTCACCAAGAATAGAGTTAAAGTACTCAGTGCCATTATCGGTTCTAAGAATGCGAATTTTGGTATTGAATTGCGTTTGAACCATTTGGTAGAAATTTTTAAAAACTGGTGAGGTGTCGGATTTGTCCTTGAGAACGTAAACCCATGATACACGCGTGTGATCATCAATAAAAGTAACAAACCATTTTTGAGAGGAGATGGTTGGAACACGTGAAGGACCCCAAATATCGCTATGTATTAGTGTAAATGGTGTGGATGGGCGATAAATTTGAGGAGGTAAAAAAGTGCGTGTGTGTTTTTCCAATTGACAAATATCACACTGAAATGTCAAACTTTTATTAGAAAATAAATGAGGGAACAAATGTTTCATATAAGAGAAACTTGGATGACCCAAACGAAAGTGCATTAACATTACTTGTTTTTCTGTAGAAACAGAGGACAGACACATAGGAAGACTAACATTATTCTGGAGAGAAGAAACCGCAAGATAGTAAAGTCCATGCGATACCCTAGCACTGCCAATCTTCTTCCCCGTCTCCAAATCCTGAAAAACACAAGCATGTTTGGAGAAATTAGCACCACATGACAAATCATTAGTCAACTTCGATACAGAAATTAGATTGTATGTCAATTTCGGGACATGAAGGACATCTTGTAAAAAGATAGACTGCGATAACCGTATTTTTCCTTTACCCGCCACAGTAGAAAAAGTGCCATCAGCCAATTGAACTTTTTGCTGACCCGAACTAGGTGTATAAGAAAGGAAAAATTTGGAATTACCAGTCATGTGGTCGGTAGCTCCCGAATCAACAATCCATTGCTCACCTGGGTTTAGCATAGTCTCAACGGAGGGTGCCAAAGTACCTTGATGAACCATGAGAGACGTGTTCAGGGCCGAAGTAGAGGCAGGTGCAGGGCTGGAAGCAGCAGCAGATTTGCTTGAGAGCAAGTTGCAGAGGTGATCAACCTGTGCTTTGGTAAAATTGACAGTCCCCGGTGTGTCAAGCTGCTGGTTGCCTTGTTTTTTTCGCAGCCTATTGGGAACCCAGTTTTCTGGTTTTCCATGAAGTAACCAGCACTGGTCACGAGTGTGATAGGCCTTGTTGCAGTGGTCACACCATGCGGTGTCGGTGCTGGCTTTTTGTCTAGCAGTAGGTGGGCGTGGCGCAGCAAGAGCAGAGGCAACGGAAGATAGAACTCGGTGTGCAGCCAAGGCAGAAGATTCGACTTGGGAAAGCAGGCCATCACCCAGCATAACTCGTCGGCGGTGTTCCTCGCGGCGGACCTCAGCGAAAATTTCATCCAGAGACGGAAAAGGACGGAGACCTAGGAGACGGCCACGAACATCATCAAGATCCTTATTCAAGCCAGCCAAGAAATCATATATGCGATCCTTCTGCACAATTTGTTTGAAGAGTAGAGCGTCGGCAGGATTCTTCCACGAAGCAGAGTGAAACATATCAACTTCTTGCCACAGTTTTCAAAGGGCGCTGTAGTACTGGGTCACGGATTGGCCATCTTGGCGTAAATTTCTGGCTCGAGTGCGCAACTCAAAGAGTTGAGAGGAGTTGTCCACATCAGAATAAGCCAAGACAAGGTTGTCCCATATTTCTTTTGCAGTGGAACAAAACAGATACGTCTCACCGATTTCATCTTCCATGGAATGAATGAGCCAAGCCATCACGATAGAATTGCTGGCATCCCATTGAGCATAAGTCGGATCATCTGCGGTTGGTCGTGAGGAGGTCCCATCGATAAAGGCAATTTTGCCTTTTCCTCGGATTACCATAGCCGCAGATCGAGACCAAGACAAGAAGTTCTTCCCGTTTAATTTTTGCGGGGTGATTTGAAAATTCAGCGAAGAATTTTCAGTTACAGGTGGAACATTTGTAGAAACGGATGGAGAGACACCGGATTGGGTCTCAGAATCAACATCTCCGGTTGTTCCTGACATGGTTCCGTTCAACCTCTTATTCCCCCTTAATGCTCTGATACCATAAAAGAGAATAGAAGGAATAGAACCCTAGTAACCTGTACTGAAGAATAAAATACTTCACTGTATTTTTTCAATGTATTACATCCGGCTATATAGCCAAGGGAAAGAAAAAACTGATCCCAAATCAGAGGGATTGACCCTAAATTAAATCTCCTATTTTTAGCTATTCTAAATAAGGAATAATTACAAGGATTTACAGGATACAACAAATCAACTAAAAAAGGAAAGATTGAACCAGATTTCCTACAGTTACTGATCATTATAACTTCAGATAAGAAGATAACTTGCAACCTAAATAAGAAGGGGAAAATACGGTAAATCACGAGTTATGAGAAAGTACCATCGATCATAGTTGAGAAAATTCACTTCTAATTTTGATCCACGCCAGTGATTGACTCCATTGAAGTGTTTTCAGACTTTGCACTCTCAGCAGCTGGTTGTTTAACAAATTGTTTACTGCGTGCCACTCGAATTGATCTTCCCATAAAGACCTAAGAACAAAATCTCTTTAGCAAATCCTAATTTTATATCAGCCCTATACATTCAGTTAAAGAATAGAATTGCATTTTACCATGAATAAAAACTAGAAACATTATCAAATTAGACAAGCTTACCTTTCCTTGTACACCCAAAAGAGCTGCCTCAGCTTCTTTCTTGGATTTAAAAGACACAAATCCATATCCCAAGGATCTTCTTGGATTCTCATGAAATATGACTTCTGCAGAAACAATTTTATGACCCTCAGAAGCAAAGAATTCCCTGAGATCTTTAGCTCTGGCTTCATATGACAAATTTGCCACAAACAAATTGAATGTCACTTCTGGCTTAGGTTCAGGAGGGGTGACTTTCTTCTTTCTTCGTCTTGCATAATCAATCTTTATAACCCGACCATCCAATTCCTATAGCGTGTAAGGTTCCAACAAAGAACATAATAAATTAGATGTCATTTTGTAAGAAGAACTTATGGTTCATTTGGATGAGTTACTGAATAGCTATTATTGTACTCAAATGCAATAAGTGTTTGGTTGGATCACTGCTCGAGTGGAACTATATAAATGTTTCACTATTTTACCACAATTCAACTCTAAGTTCAAGTCCAATTTTTCACTTTCTAGAAATCAATACTACGTTCAATTTTCTTTTTCTTTTTCATTTTTTTTAACTTTTACATTATTCAAATGTTACCTTTAACAAAAACTATCCAAACACTTTTTTTTTTTAACTTAGGAATGGGGATTCAAACTCTATACCTTGTGATGTAATCAGGTGTAGAATTATCACCAGAATATGCTTGCATGCCACAAAACACATATTTCACTTGAATGTACAATTAAAATTTTATATTTGAATGCAGACATTCAGTTTGAATGAACATTCAGATGCACTCCAAACGGGCAATTAGTTTATATGGTTCCAAATTCAAACCATGAAAAATAAAAATTTCGACTTCCAAATTGCTTTCATATCATATTTTAGAGTAACTAAACCAGAAATAAATAATGCTTACATACGATTGCAGATTATTGAGAGCAGCAAGAGCCTCCTCAGGTGAACCCATTGTCACAAATGCCAATCCCCTATTCCTGGTCTTGTTATACATAGAAAGCTTACACCAACACAACCTTATATCAGAACCAATACACACACACACACACACACACACACACACACACACACACACACACACACACACACACACACACACACACATATAAACACAAAACGACACATTAAAAAAAAAAACTAAGCTAAAACGACAAAGAAATTCAGAAAAGAACCTCAACGTCTTCGACGGTCCCGTACTTCTCGAAGAGAGCACGAATGTCCTCCGGGGTACAGTCCCAAGGAACGTTCTGCGCATACAACCTGTTCTTCAAAACCTCCTCGGTTTCTGAGCCAGTTTCCCCGGTCTCGCTCACCGGAGGAGACTCGAGAGCTTGCTCTTGGGCGGCGGTGGAGGAGAAATGGGGAGCGGAGTTCTCATCTCTTCTGGTCTTAATGAGACGTGAGGAACGAGCGTTGTTGTGGGTGTGAGAGAGAGGGAAGAGGCAAGGCAGAGAGCAACAAACGGATTGATGGGGTTGCGTGTTTCTCTGCTGATTTTGCAGACGACAAAGATGTCGTTCGGCTGGGAAACATGTCGTAGATGGAGAGAAGATAAGGCGAAGTAAAGCCATTGCGTTTTGGCTTGTTTCTGCGAAATCTCTGATGAGCGCTCTGGGCTGCTTTGGTTGATTTGATGACTATTATGGAAGCGACTCTTGAGAGTTTTTGCTTTTGTTCGGTTTTCTCCGACGACCGTGTGAGGAGGATGGATTGTGGATAAGGGAAGATATTTTGCGCCTAAATTGATTGAGAAGTATGCGACGTTGTCGTTTTTTGTCTGTGTGTGACACGTGGCCTTCTTTTGACTTTTGACCAAAAAAAACGACGTCGTTGTTATTTTTCTTTTCTTTGGATATATAGCATTATAATCCCCTTAAACATGTCACCTTTGACGCTTGTCTTCTAAACTTTTAATTTAACATTTAACCTTAAATTTTCTAAATTATTAGAGTATATTCCCATTTTATTAACTATGTCTTTGATTAAAGATTTTTTGAAGAGATTTGATTAAATGTTTGAATTTGGAAGATTTGCATAAGATTCGTGTTTAATTTGAAAATGTTTAATCAGTCTTTTCATCTTCGCATGAGATATATGTCGGATTTCATGGTTAATTTAAGAGGATAAAAATCAAATGAGATATATTATAATAATTTAGAAAGTTCAAAAAACAAATTGTCATTGTTAGAAGTTTAAAAGAAAAGTTGTGGAAGAGTGATCAGTTTGAAAGATAATAATACTAAATACTACTTGCTTAAAAATAACATGACAAGAGACCGACAAAAGTTACCACACCCCTCTTGGCGTTATCAAAAAGATTGTCCTAGACGTGAATAAAATATTCTTCGACAACATAACCCTACCTCTCAAATGATGAATGTGCTGCTTTAATCTCATTAAATGTCTTGAGGTCAATGGATGTAAGAGCATGATTTTAACGCACTAAATCAAATACTAATTGACAAGAATAGAAATTCACGTTTAAGAACTTAAACCAAACCCTAGAACACACTACACTCTTGTGGTGAAGTTTGTCAAGTTTCTTTGCTAAACTTGATTCACTCAAGAATGTTCAGTCAAGAATGTCTTGTGATTGCATTCGTTCCCTTCATAACTTGATTAACTACTTGATAATTACAAATAGACATGTATTTGATAGGTCTTTCGTTAATTGTTGAATCCTAGCTCAACTTCAATTCTACTAGAAGTTTTCACACACCCCATCTTTTGACCAACCATCCCCTATTATTTGTAAAAGAAGAATTTTAAAGACTTGCAACGAAAACATATTCTCAGATGAGATGTGCAAAAATGACACTTGAAAATATATTTTTAATTAACGTTTTTTTAAGTTTGTTAATTTCAATTTTATAAAAATTCAAGAATCAACTGTTTATATTATTAAAAATTGGCAAACTAAACATTCGTTAATAAACTAATGATTTGTTAATCAATAATTTATCAGAAATCAAATTTTTGGTTTTTCTCAAAAAAAAAAAAAATCTCTTACCCCTAGCTTGGAGTGCATATCCATTTTTTAAAAGGAAAATTTTATTGTATTAAATGAGAAAGTCTATTTATTTTGAGAATGAAACGGCATTTGAATATGTAAAAAAAAAAATTTCTTTTTTAAAATAAAAAGTTGTTTAGAATAAAAAAATATAGCATTGAGAATAATACATTTGGAGAAGATTTCAAAAAGATCCTTTTTTTTTTTTTAAAGAGAGTACTATACAAAGTAAGCATGAGAATGAGAGAGTTTTCCATTTTTTTAAATGAGAAGAATGAAAAGAAGTTGAAAAAAACAGTATTTGCTATCCTAACGATGGACATGCCATTCAAATAATGGGTATTTTCTTTACAAATATACATTTAAAAAATCAAAGAAAATAACCTTAAGAGCCCATTTGGGGATCAAAATTTTAGTCTTTAAAATAACTTTTTTGATTTTTTTTTTCATCTTATCATCATTTTTTAATATTTATTTCTTCAAAATATTATGTTAAATTTTAATTTTTAAAAGTTCATAACTTTTTATATAAAAATTTAAATAAAATTATTTTTAATCACATAAATTTTAAAAAGAACAAAATAATATCCATATTGATAATTTTTTTGAATAAATTTTTAAAATTTTATATTTTTTACTTTAAATATTTTTTTTCCAAACATATTTTGTAAAACTTAAAAAAAAAAATCTTCAAAACTTTCCCGACGGACGTTAAAAGAATATAAGAAAACAAAGTGAGGGAAGCCCAGGTCGGACGACAGTGGGGCCGACATGTTTGAGCCCATTACATTTATATTTAAAAGCGCGCTCAACGGCTAGCTGGTTTCAATTTGAAATCCCCATTCCAAATTCTTTCGAGAAATAAGAAAATCCCCAAATTCGTGAAGAGCCAAACAGAAAGTTCGACATTTCAAAACCCAAACCCAGAACCCTTCCATTTCCTATCCGATTAATCGGACTTTTTCTTCTGTTCGCCTTCTTTTCCCTCCCAGATACTTCTTCATTACTCTTCTCTACTCCAGAGCTCTGTTGTTTTCTAGGGTTTCAATTTCTTCGAAGAAATCGCCGCAGCTTTTCTGGAAATCCCAGGCTCTGATCTCTTCTATCTGCGGTGAAAGAATTCCAGGTTCTTGAAATTCGATTTCATTCCGATTGCAGATTTGGGTTGTTCAATTTGAGGTTTTCCGAAAGATCGAGAACAAAGAATGGATCTTCCGCAAGAAATCGATGATTACATCAAAGAATCGATTGAGTACACCCTCGGTCTCCCGGTGTCGAAAAGCACCCTTGAGGTGAAGCTTCGAGCCTCGGAAGAAGCGCAAAGACGGCTGCGGGACCAGTTCTTGGTTCTACACTCCCGGGTTAAGGAGAAAGATCAAGCCATCGATCGCGCCAAGGTTTGTTTTGTTGCTTACGTATTTAGATTTATGCGTGATTTTGTTTTGTTTTGGTTTTTTCTGATGATTTCTGTATTGGTTTTTTAGGCCGAAGCGAGTATGAATGCACTGGCTTTGAAGAAGTTTGTTGAGGAAAATCAGAAATTGGCGTCCGAGTGTGCGCATCTCTTGAGCCAGTGTAACAAATGGGAGAGAGAGTGCTCGTTGTATGATAAGGACAGGGAAGTATTGATGGATTTCGGGAACGAGGCTGATCAACGCGCTAAGGAGGCCGAGCTCCGTGTTCAAGAGTTGGAGGAGGAGGTGAAAGGGCTGTCGGATGAAATGCAGTACTACAAGCGTCAATACGAGGCGTGCATGGTAATATCTCGAATATCATTTCTTTTTTCCTTGCTTTCGCTGGTGTTGATTGGGTTAGAATAAAAAGAAAATGGATAACGAATTGGAATTTGAGTTTGTTAACTGCAATTCTTAGAATACAATTTGGGTATTTAATTGGCTTGGGGAGTAGAGCCCCATTGCATTTGATCTAATGGATTAAGATGTGTAGCTACAGGTTGTGAGTCTCCCACATCATGGATTATTTGTTGATAACATTGTTTCAAGTGATTTAGACCTGCATAATAGCAGCGTGATAAAATATTGTCTCTGTACGGCTGTTTGCTGATGTGTGCTTCATACAATGATATAAAATCTGCTTCATTGCTTGGTAAACAAGAGATTAGGATAGGACTGCTTGTAAATTAAAGAATTGTTGCAGATGATCCGTTTTCTCCGATTAGTATTCGTAGAAGTGTTCCACGTTTTTGATATTTGTTATCAATTTATACCCCCATTAGTATTTGGATGGGGACTGGATTCTATTACAGACGAGCTATAGATGAGCCATTTTCACTAGTAACTTTTGGTGACAATTTTTAGTTTACTTCAGGTGCTTATGCAAACTACTTTTAGCTATAGTCACTGCTCGTAGTGAAAGTGCATTTTCTCCTATTTTCTCTGCGTACAATATATTTTGGCTTCTAAGAATGATTTACTAGTCTGTATTGCTAATAAGACTGATTATTCTATTACTTGAAGGTCGATTCATCTCTTCAAGCTGCAAGTACACAAGAGAGTTTGCTAGAGTCTGTTTTAGCAACATTGATTGGTGGAGATGATGCTGTGTCTGCTCGTGCGTTTTTGGAGGCCAATAGTACTCATGAACCATGTCAAAGGCTGCTAGAAATGTGGAATTTGTGAGTTTATGCAAATGTCACTTTTACAATGTTCACCAAGATAATTTGTTATTATATATTAGTTGCATTTGGACTGTTTTCACCACTACAATGAGTTGGTTATTTACAATATATGTTAGTTCTGATTTCTGTTCTTCTGTTATTTTGAACCTATGTTGTATGTAGCTTAAAGCCATCCACTCAAAAAGTTTTGTCACTAGCTGCTGAGGTAAAGGCCCTAGAGAAAGATAAGGAACATCTGAGAACTAATCTTTATAGAGCAGAAGAGGAGGTGAGAAAAGCAGTGGAGACTTTTTTTTTTCTTTTTTTCTTTCTCTCTTTCCCTGTTTCCTCTAATTCTTTGTGTATTAGAGCTTGAATCCCTGTTTAAAATGTGCAGGTTAAGTTGCTGTTTGAAGAGAACAGTATGCTAGATGAGGAGAATAAGAAATTACGGATTAAATACAATAAAGAAAAGAACCAGCATGGTTCTAGTGGAAAGCAGGTGAGCAGTGCATCGGCCAAGGTGGGAAAAGAAATAACAGCTTCAATTACGTCTTTTACATCTTAGCTTTTTATGTTGCTTTGGCATTAATATCTTGTTTGCAGGATCTAATCTCCAGCTTTTAACTCTTTGCAGTCAAATAAGCGAAAATCTAGCTCAAAGATGAGCAACCCAATTGAGAAGCTTAGCTTCACTGAGGTAGATACATCAAGACCACCCTTGTCACCATTGCGATGTAATTCACCTGAATCTAGAATGCATAAAAAGTAGTAGGGAATTCCCCGAGCAGCCATGCATTTTTCTTATTCGCAATGCCAGCTTTTGCATTCAGGACGGTCAGTACATTGACATTGGAACAACAATATTGTTGTTTGTAGGTATTCAAAGAAATGAAAGGGTAATCTTCATTCCTTTTATTTTTTCCCATTATATTTGCCTTCCTCGACTTACCGAGGAGTGATGAATGTAATAATATGACTAGATGAACAAAATTACAGAAGAAAAGCTATCTAACATAGATCATCATCATCATCATCAGAACAGAATGTCTAAAACAATGTAGAAGAGATTCCAATCCCTACAACGACGAGCTAAGAAAAGAAGGGAATATCGTGATTTCTATTTTCAAGCTCTTGAGATAAACTGATTGAACTCATTAATTTGTGAAGCGATAATTGATTCTACTCAATGATTCTGAAAGAAAAAATCATTGACTTCATGTTTTGGTTGGTAGGGTTGTTTCTGTCTTTACATTTTATTGGATTTGTCAATAGGTCAAGATTATCAATTTCATTATTTTATTTTAATTGGGGATATATAATTATCCCCTCCATTGTTAGCAGAAGTTCGGCTCAAGTATACAGAAATAAGCTGATTAAGTGATTGCTTATATAGTTTAGCCCTATCTTCATTGTGTGGCATTGAGTTCGAATTGTCTAAAAAAAATTATTTATCTTATATTTAAGGGTGATTTATATAAATATCTAAATTAGAAATGCTGGGTTGAAAAATTTCTATTTTTTCTTTTATTGCATAATTTCTAAAATAGTATTTTTAATGACAGCATGACCCTTTATAAAGAATTAAGAATTAACAAATAAAGAAATTATAAAAAAGAAAACAAAATATAGAAGTAAAAAATGTATAAATAAATAAGTATAAGATTGATTTCATAATATTGATCATCAAATTTCATATAAAAGGAAAATTTGACTTTCATAATAAAAAAAATTTTCATGATCTAAATTATCATAATTTTTATTTTATTACGAATGATATAATACTTTTATAATAATATTATGATTTTTATAATTTTTTATGATAATGTCGAGTTTCTTATTTTTATATTGGGTAAAACATTTTGATGGTTAAAATATATGTTTTTAAAATTGTTGATTCGTTATGATAATTTCGTATTTTTTATGATAACTAAATATAAAAAAAATTAATATAAATTATGATTAAAATATGTTTGAGTTTATTCACATTTATCAATAAATATAATTCGTTATTATAGTCAAAAAAATAAAAATGAAAAAAAAAGAATCTTAATAAAGGGGGAATAATGCCAATTTTAATGTACGGATAAATTAGGAATTATGGATATTTGTTTTTGTAAAAACAAATATTTATGCAATAAAATTAAAAAATAGATATATTTGAATATGAGATCTTCAAAATAAACTTTTAGTATAATATTTCTACAGAGAACCCACATTTTAAGGTCCATAGGCTTTATTGAAAATCAATAGCCCCTTTTTATATTCCCTATACGACATATTTTATTTACCGTAAGCAACCAAGAAATTACTATTGAATTAGCATTTAAGACAGATGGATATTACAGTAACTTTCTTCAACTAACACACCCCCCCCCCCCCCCCCCCCCCCCCCCACAATAATAGAAAAACGGACATTTTTCTTTTAGAAAGAGTTTTTCAAATTCTAAACCCGCATATTTGAAATCAATTTAATCACACTAACAAAATTAAGTATGCCTACAACCACATATTGCTAAAGAGATAGACTATAATCATACTAATTACAGCGTCCATAATATTAAGATAAGAACAAAAAAAAAGAACAATATTCTAACGTCTTACGCAGATGTCACACTTTTCTCTTCATTTGTCTTTGTCTCCTTCTTATCATCATTTTCCCCTTTCGTCTCCTTTTTATCATCATTTTTCGCTTCTTTTTCTTCTTTCATTTGTTCCTCAAGGAAGTCCTCCAACTTATTCTCCACCTCTTCTACCTGCAAAATGCATCATGGTTAACATCACGTAATCATGCTAAAATTGTAAGCATGAGACATTAAATTGGAGTACTGCCTAATTTTTCTATCATTACCAGAGATGGTGATAAGAAACAACGAAACAATTAACATGATTATGCATTAATTATCGTAAAATAAAAACATATATACCCTTGTAATTTTTTTTTTCAAAAAGAAGAATATGAGCACATTTAAACTCCTTTTGAATTATAATTTGGAATCTATAATTTCTATGATTATAATAAGGTTTTTTTTTGTTTTAATTCGGGTAGAAATTATAAGCACGTGCGAGCTTTGACACCAGCCACACGAAAGGGTGCGGGATATGACTTTAATAGCGTGCTAGGATTGGCGATTACCAAGGGGAAGCATCAAAGAAGTTGCCACCAATCCACATTGTTGCAAAACGAAACAATAAAGATTCGTGTATTGCTCAGATAATGTCTTCATAGAATAAGTGAATGACGTTGTGGGCCACTATTTTTTTTTTACTGATAGCCAATCAAAAAAAAGTCAAATTTGCAAAAGAGGGCAACAGTCAAGGAAAGACAGCTATGGGAAATTTTTATATGTGGCGCTTATCTTTTCTTTGATAGAAATATGTAGTGGTTATCGATGAAACGAACATGTTATAAATAAATTTTTGTCCATACTATAATAATAATAATAATCATCATCATCATCTGGAACGCATGAAATCTCTAATTGGTCAAGGTGAACGCACGTGATCATCTTACATATGGATTAGATATTTGGTATTGTGAAAACCAAAGATTGTTAACAATAATAAACGCGTTAGTCATATCAGAGCATGATAATGACAAATTAAAATTTAAAACAAACGAGTAAAAGAAAATAAATGACCCTTTAATTTGTAAATTCAAATGTTTATGAGACTAAAACAATAGACAAAAATTTTAAAATGTGAATTTAAAATAAAATGCTAAAGGGAAGGATGGTGATTAGGTAAAATGAAAATAAAAACCTTGTCGAGGACATCCTCTACACGATCGATGTTCTCAGCAGCTTTGCCGGCCAACTTTTCAATATACTCAGCGGCATCTTGAAGCTTTCCCTCAGGAAGGCGATTCCCAAGATCATCAGCCACCTTCTCTACTTCCTCCACCACATCTTCCACCATGTCTGTCACCGCCTGTGCTGTATCCACCACTTGCTCCACTTTCTCTGTACATATATATATAATTATTTGATTCAAATATATGACTAGTTTCAACTTATATTGCTATATATAGTAATTAAGATTTAATTATAACTACTAGTTTTTCTTACGTTGTAATTTCTGTAGAGGACTCCATTTGTTCCTCCAAAAGGGTATAATCACTGTCATAAACACTCCCACAAGCCATAATTTCCTGGTGAAGTTTGAACATATGGGATATAAGCACAACCCCTCCAAAAAAGGAAAAAGAAAAAGAAAAAAAAAAGAGAAAGTGATAATTATTATGAAGCATATGTAGGGATATATACAGCGTTGACTTAGTACCAGGAACCAGGATCAGAATTGGAAGGAAGTTGAGGAACATCAGGCAAATTATAATCGTTATTGACCTTCATATCCCTGTACAGATCATAACTTAAAATGTTCAAAAACAGCTCAGATCTGCTAAAAAACCTGTATAAGATGCCACATATGTAGAGTGTATACATATACCTATATATTATTGGAAACTAAATAGTGGAGAACATTACATCTTTGTGTTTTTGCTGCCATTTTGCACTACCAGGAGGCTGGTATAGAACGACTGGAGTCTCGGATTCCCGAGAAAGTGACAAGTACCAGTCTGGTTGGCGAGACCACCAGAGATATCAAGGGTTGAAGCTGGCCGGTATGAAGATCTGCGAGAGCTGGATTTTATGTGAAGCAGAGAAGAATTACAAGCAACAGCAACTGAGCTTGTGACGGTCGACATGATAATGTTTTTGTTCTGGATCGCCCTCAAACCAGGATTTTCTACGCCTCTACAATGAACAATTTGTGTTCTCAGAGGACTTTTCTCTCAAAGAAAATAGTATAAGAGTATGAATAGTAGTAAAATATCTAGAAATGACGTTCCCTGTAGCTACCTCCCTGTAGAACGTGCCTTATATATATAGATACAAAAATATATTATAATAATAATGGTAAAGGCCATGCGTATAGATTATAAAAATACGCACGGGAAAATCATGTCGATTAGTAATTGGGCAATAAGAAAAATATCTTAGAGATCATCTTATAAAATTCAAATTTCAATAGGCTTCTCACCTCCTGCTTCACTTTGTGATCGTATATTTATTATATATTTTCATATTTTATTTGGCGTTCATTATAATGTCAAGGGACAAAATCATATGTTTATGATCATCATGTGCCATCGGGCTCGCGTTCTTTAACTCTATTATTACACATCTAATTGAAAGAAAGGAATTAAAAAAAAACAAAAAAAAAAGAGCTCAACACTGAACAAGCAACTTTTAGAAATAAGCCTATAATTGTTGTTTTTCTCAAGTATAATTGTTGTTTTAAAACAACGTTTGGGGGAAAAAAAAAGTGCAATGTAATTATTGTAATTAAGGGAGAATTAATAACAAACACTATTGCAGTCAACACGATTAGAAGTCGCCATGTTAATATACACAAAGACATTAATATTTCGTTTGGTGAACATATTATATTTATATTATATTTGAATATAATGTATTAAATATAATTTGTATTTAAAGAAAAAGTATTAACATTACATTTAAATGTAATGTGTGTCTAGATAAAAAGTATTTGAATTATATTTTAATAATAAACAGGTGATGTGATGGGTAAAAGTAAAGAGAAAAAAAGGAGAAAGAGAGAATATATGATGTAATTAATAAAAATAATAGAAAAAATGAATCATAAATAAACATGTAAAAGTAAAGAGAAAAAAAGAAGAGAGAAAGAATATATGATGTAATTAATAAAAGTAATAGAAAAAATGAATAATAAATAGTGATTATATTGAATTTAAAATGTGATGTGATTGGTATTTAAATGAAATGCTTTCGTATTTAGAGAAAAATTACATTGCATTTAAATCCAATGTAAAAAAAAACGTGTATTAAATATGCTATAAGTTATGTACCAAGTAATAAATTCACTTTCCGAAAAAAGAAAAGAAAAAGAAATTTTTTTTAAGATTAAATCTATAATTTCATATTTTACTAATTTCACGTTGTTTTTATTTTCTTTTCGTGTTATAATTTTTTTAATTTAATATTAATTATATATTTAATTTTATAAAAATATGTCTTATATTTATATATAAAATTATATTTTACAGAAATTATTGTGAGGTTGTAATCAAATCCCACTTTAACATCAAAAAAAGGTTAAAAAAAGCTTTTAAAATATGCAATAATATTTTGTTTGGTAAGATGGTGGACCACATTTCGTAGGTGGCCACTGGACATGGTCCATGTGAATGTAATGCGCAGCCTGTAGTTTTATTATTATTTTTATTTTTGGGCTCTGAGCTGGAAATTTTTGTATTGCTCTGGGCTGGAGAATTTTTTATTTTTTAGGCCGAAGACTCTGAGCTGGAGTTGAGAATTATTGGTGAGACCGAGACATTATGAATAATGTACGATGTAGAAGAAATATAGACATAAATATATGCTAGTTTATTGCTATTATTATTATTATTATTATTATTATTATTATTATTATTATTATTATTATCTATCCAAAAATCATAATTAATTTTCATGATCTTTTTCAACAAATAAATTAATTTAAATTAAATTAAAACTAAATAATTAATTTAATTTAACTTTGAAATTAAATATAATTAAAATGGTGTATCAAATGAATGTTCAGATTGTTATTAACATCTCTCTTTTTTTTTTTTTTGGGACAAAATAAGATAAATATTTGTCCTTATGTAATTCACTCTCTGCAGCAAAGTTTGTAAACTTTATAAAGCCAATTTGCCGGGGGAGAAAAGAAGAAAAGGCCAGAGAAAACAGAATGTTTCCGTTCAACTATATACATCGTATTGTATTGAATCTATGTAACATTATACTTCTCATTTTATATATGAGGGGAAAAATTCACTCCTTTCTAAAAGATTATAGGAAAAACCTATATATATATATATATATACACACGCGCAAATCAATTCTAATTCAATAAACATTGTAAGTTATTGACTTTGAATGGAATCCGAGTATTTTTTTAGTAACGTAAGTTACATGACTTTTCTCTTAGCAAGACAATGAAAATATAAATCAAAATTAAATGATCAACTATGATGGTTTTCCTAGGATTTAATTTGTATGGAATCAAGTAAGCCACAATAAAATTTTCATAGATAAGAAGGGGAATTATGAGTTATAAAGCTATAAAGCTATAAATTTGAGTTAAGAACAGAGAAAACGCTTCTGTAATTAGATGGAGGCAGAGTACAAGTACTCTTGTGATTAATTTATTGTTGACAAAGTTGAAGAGAGTTTGATGTTCTGAATTTGCAATATGGTCCCTTACAAATTGACAATCCATAGAGGCTTCAATTTCAAATTGTTTTCCGGTGAGATGTAATTCCACTCCTCTATCGAGTACACCATTTCATAGTTATACGGCTAATAAGATATAGAGAGAGAGAATATATGCATACACACAAATATATTCCTATAGTTGCTTAGACAATTATTGGACAATATGAGTCTTCAAGTTAAAACTCTCATTGTGTGGGATATTTATAATAGAATATAAACAACTCTACAAGTGAAAATCATTAAAAAAAAAAAAAACTCGTGGGATGTGGAGGGCTACTTTAGTTCCTCAAAATGGTTTATAGTAGTGTACAAAATTTGTGAAGCTTTTTGCATTATTATTAATTAAATTTGAGCGAAATCATATTAAAAATTTTTAATTAGAAAAAAATAGGTACAAAAATGACACAATTTATACAAAATTCAGCAATAAAGCATAGAAATAAAATTCTCTCTCTCTCTCTCTCTCTCTCTTTTTTTAAAAATTAAATGTTACATTCCTATTTGAGCTGTCATGAAATTTTCTTTTTCTTTTTCCTCTTTTTTTTTTTTTTGGGTAGAAGAGTTGTCATGATATTTAACTTTAGTTTTTCCTCTGTGTTAGCACACTCCAATTCCAGTTGCAAAAGACACCAAGAACACCAATGGAATGCAAGAATAATGATAAAGAAACTAGAACACAAATATGAAAAAACCTCTGGGACTTTTTATTCAAGAAACCAATCAACATGTATACAAAACACATAAAGCTTTTTGTCTACATAGCATACCTTTAACCTATCGTGTACACAAAGCTTCCCTGTTTTTTACAATCAATTGTTTCTCTCTCACTTTAGGCATTCTCTCTCTAACCCTCAATTTCAGAATTGAATCTCTCTAAGTAATGAAACGACAAAAGCTTATTTATATGTTTCAACAATATGTTGAAGCCTTCTAGTAAAAAACGGGAAAAAAAAAAAAAAAAAAAACTTTCTAAAGACCTAACGACTAAGTCTGGATTCAAACCTAGACGGCCAATGATTGTGTGTCACATTAGCAAAAATATCCACCTTGGCATGCATCCTGTCAAGCCCTCTCGTCTCGTTTCTCGACAATCTCTACCTTCAGACTGATACTTCCTTGAATCTGCAACTTTGTCCTCAACTCCCAAGTTTGCATTTTCCAAGTAAACAGATCCAAAAAATTCTTCCACTCATTGTTTACTGCATTTGTGCCTTTCATAGAGTAATTTTATAAGCAACATTCCCCTTAAATACAACAACATCCCCTTGACTCACTTCCAGTGTTTTCTCCTTGGTTTAGCCAAGTATCTGCTCAACAAACTCCCACGAGGAAGAACAATGTATCTTGTATTCTATCTCCATCAAGCATCATCTTGACATTTTCATTTCCTACTTTGTTTAGATACAACACTAGCACATCATCAACGTTCAGTAACAAGTAGATGAACATCTTGTCTTTATACTTCTTGAAGTACACACAACTACACACAACATGAGGAAATCATATCCCTTACACCCTTGTGGTAACTTCTTTAGAAGACAAACTTGATCCTTATTTCCTATGACCTTTAATCCTCTTGCCTGACCCGAGTAAATTACCCCTTCAAGATCATCATCCCTCTTGAATATCCACTTACACACAACCAATTGTTGGACTTTAGGCTTTTCCATCAAGCTTCAAGTTTGAATCTTCGTGAGTGATCCAAACTCCTCTTGCACAGCTTTCTTTTATTTATCACCATCAATGGACCTCACAGCTTCATCAAAGGCAAATAACTCAAATCTCTCAATTTCTTTTTGCTGCAAAAAAAATTAATTCAACCTATTCAAATCCTTAGGGTGGTTTGATTACCCTTTTAGGCTCCACCTTAATTTGAACAGTATCATCAATAGCCAAAGTTTCTTAACTTTCTCAATCTTTGACGTCCCCTGCTCTACCTTGGGTTTGACTTCTTGCTGGTCTCCATAGATCAGACTTAATAAAGTCCAAGATCCCTTTTATGACATATTTCCTTGTATTGTGTTTCACTCTATGTCTTTTTTGAAAGATAAAGTACCCATCAACCCTGAGCTTTCCAAGCTTTTCCTTCTCAAGAAATCCTTTCTTGCATAACCCTATGTGACTCCTTTCATTTTTGTGCTCCAACCTCTTGTGCCATAGCTTTGCTCGTTCATAATCTCTCTATCTGGAAAATGGAAATTTCCTTAGCACACCTTATGTTTGGATAGTGGCTGGTTCTCTAACACATTACTCTGTCTGCACAGTGGTTAATTTCCGAGAAACAACTCTTCCTTGAAGAACATATAGGCCTTTCTTTTTCAAGCCTTCCATTACCACCCGTGACCCCTTAATTATCTTCAAGCTTCCATTCTCTATCTTAAGGAGAAAAGCATTATCATCCATAACACCAATGAAGATTAAAATTCTTTTCAATTCTGGAACATGCCTAACTTGTTGCAACACTTTCCTTGTTCCATCCTTCATTTGGAACTTTACTGACCCCAGTTTCACCACAGATTAGGCCTTGTTATTGCCCAAGAACACCTACCCACCATCAATCTTCTTGTAGTCAAAGAACACCAATTGATCAAGACACATATAAAAAGAGCTATCCGAATCAAGAACCCATTCTTGCTCATAACTTCCTTTAGATACCATCAAGATCTTTGCACTCGTACCCATCCAAGGCAACATCAGCATCTTCTACTTCATTATGCTTTTCAATGGCCTTTTCCTTCTTTTCTAGACAATCCTTTTTGAAATGACCTTCCTTGTGACCAAAAAAAAAAAAAAAACATTTCTTCCCGCCCTTAGAATCGGATCTTGATGTATTCTTGAACTGACGTTCCTTTGATCTTCCTCTGATGGTTAAGCCCTTTGTAGCATCCTCTTAACTCTTACACTTCTTCTTTAATTCTTTCTAGTTCAACACTATCTGAACCTCTTCCATTGACAGGCTATCTTAAACGTACGTCATCACGTTCACAAAATTCTCGTACGAAGATGGCAAGGAACTGAGAAGTATGACGGCTTGATCCTTATCGTCCACTATGATCTCAACATTTTCAAGATCCAAGATCAGCTTGTTGAACTCATCAAGATGATCTTCCAACGATTTTCCTAGTGCCATCTAAAACGTGTGAAACTTCCTCTTCAAATTCAACCTATTGGCCAAAGATTTAGTCATATACAGGTTCTTTAATTTTGCTCAAATTCCTGCAGTAGTCTTCTCTTTTGAGACGTCCCTAAAAACTCGATCTCCAAGGCATAAGATAATGGAACTATGGGCTTTGTCCACTATCCCCTTTTTCTTTTTGTTGGAAAGAGAATTGGGCAAGTTCTTTTTGCCACCTAATGCCTTCTTGATCCTTTGTTGCACTAGAAGAGCCCTTGTCTTCAACCTCCAGAGTCTGAAATCGTTCTTATCATTGAACTCGTCGATGTCGTATTTTTCCATTGCCATCGTTATGGCTCTAATACCACTTGTTAGTACAACTCTTGTTCCAATTGCAAACGACACCAAGAACACTAATGGAATCGAAGAACAATGAGAAAGAAACTAGAACACAAATATGAGAAACACTGTGTACACAATGCACAAAAAGGTCTATGTCTGCACAATATACCTTTAACCAACTTTGTACACAAAGCTTCCTTGTCGTTTATAGTCAATTGTTTCTCTCTTACACCAGACTCTCACTCTAGGTTTTCTCTCTCTAACTTTCAATTTTCAGAATTAAACCTCTAACTAATGAAACAACAAAAGCCTATTTATATGTTTTAACAATATGTTGAAACCTTTCATCCAAAAAAAAAAAAAAAAACCTAAATTTCTAAAGTCCTAACTACCAAGTCTAGATTTGAATCCATGACAGCCAATGATTGTGTGCCACATCAGCAACACTCCGTATAGAAAATTTAACGTTAGTATTCTGCTTTTTGAGCAATTCAATGAGGACCAAGTTTTACTTTTTGAGAAATCGTGGTTTGTCGCAAGTGAGGTCCATTTGTGAGTCTGCTAAGATTCTTCCTCCTAAGAACTTTTGTGTTCAATATGATTCATGGAATTATTTGTGTTCTTGCTTAGATAGATTAAAACAAAAAGTTTTATCTTTTAAATATCTCATATCTTTATTCCCTACCTGTTTGTACTTCCCCCCTCGGGCCTCGGCTTGTAATTAATTTCGTTCGAAAAAATAAAAAGCTAGACAACCAAACAAATTAAGGTTGGACAGAGAACTTTTTAGCACAAACTGTAAAGTTTCAGACACAATGATCATGAATCATTGTTGATTCTTATCGTGATCAAATGCAAGACCCACTTTGGTTCTCTTTTATATATATATATATATATTATTTTTTATTGGTGTAAATAAGTATAACAATAATTTTTTTTTTTTGTGAATAAATAAGTATAATATTTGTGTAGAATCGAATTCCAGTTAGTATTTGCCTAGTTCGCCAGAAAGTTAATTGAGATCAATAAATGACGCCAACGACCAACTGAAATCATGTACACACACACACACACATATATATTGATATATATATATATATATGTTGTTAGCTATTATTGTGAATTGACTAAAATGTCCAATAAATAAGCCTTGGCCTTGATAAAAAATATCATCAGGTAAAATATCAACTGTTAATTCAACCAAAAATAAAATCCTATAACCATTGGTTTGATTAGTTTAGCCCTAAAGAATGCAACACATGGAACGCATTCAATTTGTGAAAATAAAAAACAAGTGCTTAAGAAAAGCCTAATTTAACTAATGGCAATATTAAGTGAATTAGGAAAGCCACACCTTAGTCGCCCCCTTCACCGCGAAGCTCCAGCCATCACCGAAGCTCTGCCATGCAGTCTGATGGTATAAAAATGTAGAACTTCAATGTATATGGTATATTTTCTAAATAAAAATACATGAAGGGTATAAAAAGATAAATAATTGAAACTAGACATATTAAATGCATTTTGGGTATGTTTGAGGACAAGATTAAGTGTGGGCTAAGGAAATTGACTAGATTTATATGTAATTTAATGGTATAAGAATGTAAAATTTTACAATAAAATGTATATGTATTTTTTTGAATTTGGAGTTAGTAGCGGATTCAAACTTTATATTGTGAAATTATCTTTAAGTAATATCTGAAAAAAAAATATTTTTTTAATAAAAGCAAATCACATAGTATAAAAAAGGTTTTTGTAGAAAAAACAACAATACGACAAATTAATGTTAGTGGGGCAACTTACGAACTGTCTAAAAAGACTTCTTCCCATATTATTCTTCTATATTCTTTTTGTGCTAATGCTATGTTGTAATTATCGCAAATTGTAATTATTATGAGCATCAATTATAACCCATATTATTCTGGTTCAGATTCTTTTTCGTTATACTTTTTTGTCTCATAAAAATTCAAAAAAAAAAAAAAAGATAAAAATCTTTTGAACTAGAAAAATAAGTTCAAAATTAATTATAAATATAATTTAATTATAATATCACTCGTGATTATATATAAATATATAAGGTTTTAAATCTATTATTTTCAAATTAAAAAAAAAATAAAAAAAAGGTTCAAATCCTTAATTCAAAAAAACAAATTCCCTTGGCTGTCTTGGTCCGTTTGACACGGTGGTATTGCGTAAAATAAGGGGGAGTTTGGGGGAGGAGTCTGGAGACATTATTTTTGAATTGGAAAAAAGTTGTTTTGAAAAATATGTTTGGGAGAAAAAACTGTTTAAGGTGAAAAAATAAAAAAATAAAAAAAATAAAAAAAAAATCAATATGGATATTGTTTCGTTCCTCTTGAAATTTTATATAATTTAAAAAAATTATCTCATTTGAACTTGTATACATAAAGTTATGAATTTTTAAAATTTAGAGTTTATTATAGCGTTTTAGAGATATAAATAATAAAAAGTGATAAAATTTTGAAAAAAAATTGATTTTTTTACCTGCATGACAGCCTCAAACGGGCATAATTGTT
This sequence comes from Antiaris toxicaria, assembly GCA_035233585.1. Classification (NCBI taxonomy): domain Eukaryota; kingdom Viridiplantae; phylum Streptophyta; class Magnoliopsida; order Rosales; family Moraceae; genus Antiaris; species Antiaris toxicaria. The sequence goes on along the minus strand of CP141160.1, from coordinate 23,281,030 downwards.
GTCCATGATTGGCCAAGTGAATAATTATCTACATCAAAAGTACAGATGTAATTCCAAGTATAAAAAAAAAGTACAGGTGTTATATTTCTCAATCATCAATGTATAATGAGATCTTCCTCCATATATATATATATAATCCTCGTTATTATTTATAACTTATTTGGTAATTAAATTTAGTTTAAACTATATTTTTTAATTTTTTTTAATAAATCTATAAAAATTATAATTAATTTTTAAGGAGTTAATTAATTTTTTTAAGTTAAACTAAATTAAACTGTTATTTTAAACGAGATATTAATAAATAGAGATGACTTTTTTTCATTAAGAATTTCTACACGATGAATTCCAATCCACCTTTATAAGTTATAACAGTAATTTTTTTAATTTTTTTTATTAATTTTTATTATTAACTTTTATTATTTTAATTTTTTAAATCTTTATAATAAGGGCTCTAGCCTTTTTTCATAAATATAACTTGGGTCACAGCCATAACAATTACATGGACTGTCATGGACGTGCACGTCAACTGTTACTGTAATAAGTAGCCCACTTGCGTAGTAGCGGCCAAACGGACCGTCTGCTATTAATAGCCCTAAATTACTTGTTTGGAATGAGAAGCTATTTTCCGCTCGTGTTTTCTGTTTTCCACACGAGTATACGTTGGGAGATGCTATTCATGATTAAGACTATGTTTGACTGCGGAGAGATAATTGGATGGAATATAATGAAGTGTCTTGTTTGGTAAGAAGGAGGGAAAGAAAAAGAAAATAAGTTGGATAAAAATTGTAATGTAGCACACTAATTTTTGTCTTATCAAAATTAGGTGGAAGTCTAAATCCACCCGACTAGCTACTTTTTTTTTTGTTTTTTAATCCTTGCTTTTAAAGTAAAATATATGTAATAAATAAATAAACTAGTAATTATACAAATCATATATATTATTTCATTCTTATTTATTAATGATTCATTTGGTGAACACATTGTATTTGTATTGCGTTTGAATACAATACATTGAATGTAATTTATATTTAGAGAAAAAATCTTACATTGCATTTGAATGCAATATGTGTTTGGGGGAAAAATATTTGAATTGTATTTTAATAATAAATATATGATGTGATAGGTAAAAGTAGAGATGAAAAAAAGAGAGGAAAAAGAATATATGATGTAATTAATAAAAGTAATAGAAAAAGTGAAATAATAAATAATGATTGTATTGGATTTTAAATGTGATGTGATTGATATTTAAATGAAATGTTTTTGTATTTGGGAGAAAATTGCATTGCATTTAAATGTAATGTAATTTAAATGTGTGTACCAAACACACCATAAATAGCTTAAAAGGAAAACTGATTTTTCTTTTCCCATTCAAATTTTCTTCTTCTTCTACTTTTTTTTTTTGGATAAGTGTTCTCTCCATATTTTTTCTTTCATTCCTACCAAACATAGTGTAAAGGCAGATCTCAAACATTACAATTGCCTTGAACAAAGGACTTACAAAGAAACAAACAAAATAGCAAATATAAATAAAACATGAAATAGCTCCTACATCACTTAACTTATCAAAAGTTATAATTTACACCCTAAATTTTTAACTTTAGCAATTTGTATCCTCAATTTACAAATTTGTAGCAATATACATCCTATTGGCAAACAATATTTATTTTTTAAAGGAAATTGACACTTCACTTGCATAAAAATTGTGAATTAAGAGCATAAAGTTTTTTTTTTAATTTAATATTAATTCAAATTTATATTTATAATAAAGTTAATTCAGACTTTTCTATTTTGATAAAACTTAATTAAAGATCAAATTTGGGCTAATATAGATAAAAAACGATTACTTATATCATGAATTAACAACTCATGTACAAATCACAAGTCAATTTCTTTTAAAAGATTGATATTATTATCAATGAGATGTAAATTGCTATATATTTATAAGTTTAGAGTGTAAATTATCAAAATTAAAAATTTAGAATGTAAATTGTAACTTTATAATAAATTTAGAGTATACTAATGCAAAAAAATCTAATCTTGTTTAATATCTGTCATTACAATTTCTGTTAAAAACTGATGAAAACAAAAGGAATTTATTAGTCTCATACTAATACTTTATGATAGAATTTCAGTTAAAAAGAAACCAAAATGGCCATAATGATTGCATTTAACCCCCTCTTTTGTGGCTTGTTTTCAAAGTAAACTCTAACAAAATGTGTTAAGTGGGAATAATTCAGAATTTAAAAAAGTAAAGCGCAAGCAATGTGAAAATAACTCTAAAGTTAAGGAAATATAAATGAGAAAAATATATTTTAATTTTTTTATTCAAGCTTTTCGTCACTGAAACTCACTCTCAATAACGCTCAACCAAATCTTAAATATGTACGATCTTCTCATGAAGTTGTGTGGCACTCAATTAAAATCTGCCTCAAGTAGCGGTAATTAAATTCATACTCGGGTAGCTTTGTTATCTAGAACAGGTTAGCTAGGCCACTACTCTCTGCTTCTTCAATCTTCACGCAGCATCCGAATATGCATTCCAGTTGCATTTGCTAACTGTGAGAGATCAGCTTGGTCGTAGATCAATAGCATAAAACAATGAAATTAATCTGTCGTTTTAAGTTACTCATTTCTAAACGTCGAATAATATCATAATTATGTCAAACTATACTCTCAAAATATATATACACAACCATGTGTGCTGTGCTGTGGCTTACTTAATTTGCTTCTATGTGTGCTGAGCATTTCAAAATTGCATCGAAGAAAAACGTACCTGCAGAGAAGATCATTGCAAGTTCCTGATTTGAATTTGTCGAAATTGATCCTTCATGTCAAGAGATTAAAGACTGGGACTTGAAAAGCAATGTTCCTAGAAGACTTTAGCATACGCCAGATTCTGAACAACACCTTCATGGCATTTAGCATGGCTTCTTCTGATGTAATTTTCACCATCACAATAGTATGGAGCTGTTATGTGGATGCCCTGCCAAGGTCCTATACAAACTTAATTTCCCTCCCTTCTCCATCGCTTCAACTTCATATTTTAGGCAACTTTGCTGTCTTTTACCTCCACCCTCGTAGAGAATAGAAAAGAACTGACAAGTCCACCTTTGCATTTCCACCGAGTATACAAGCACATTCAAAACATTGAACTATGCTCCATCCGAAAGAGAGAAGAAAAGATCACGCATCATTAGAACCGTTGAGGTACTATTTCACGTGTAAAAGATGGGAGCTTTTTTTCTTTTTTTTAAATTAGTTTTTACCCGTGAGGTTTTCATCGAACTTTGTCAAAAATAAGCGCTACCGGCTAGTTTTTCATGCCTACCACGTAGTTATTCTTTGTATTATTGACTTTTTATTGTTTTAGGAATCCTTTATGACTAGTTATTTCTTTAAAAACTTAAAATTAACTCTCCAGCAACGATGAATTAAAAGCAGGGGAAAGAATCCTTAGTAAAAGAAGGAGGAAAAAAAAAAAAAAAGCAAGAAAACTTGAAACGATATTGCTTTAAGTACCGATTGTAACTAGCCACTTGTGTACCTAAAAGCGTGTTTTTTTTTTTTTTGGTCGATACCTAATATAGCGTTTGACAAAGAAAGTTAAAACGTCGCAGATGTAGTATCCGTTGTCAAATTGATAGGTAAGCACTACCTTAAAGCTGAGACTCGCAGGCATCAACGGCTTGTTTTACAAGCGATATTTTGATGCGCTTTCAAGACTCTGTCCTTAAAAAAAAAAAAAAAAGGTTACCGCAGAATAGTGTAATAAATGCCCAAATATATATTGTCAATGCTACATATATATGTCAAGAAGATACAGCAACCGGTGCTCTATTAATATAGCGAACTGCAAATGTAATGCTAGAAATATGCACTCACACAGCAAAAATGAGGGAAAATTTCCATGCATTGGCAGCTTCAATCATCACAATACAACAAATTTTTTTCTCAAAAATGGAGGTTTTAATTATAAGGTATAGTATTGATAATATATTGTGTTTAACCGTCGGATGAAGTTAAGTCATATCAAACTAAAAAAAAGTATAAAAAATATGCAGTATATATGGTATTTATAGCATGTTTGAAAAACGTTTTTTAATGTTACGAAAACCAATTTACATCAAACGTAGAGTTTTACATTTAAATATAATCATTTTCAACAGTATTATAAAAATAATTACTATTTAAAAGTTTTTTAAAACAATGATATCAACTTTTTAACTCTAACTTTTTATCTCTATTTTTATCAATCACATCAATTTTTTAACTCTAAAATACTTTTCATCCAAACACATATTTTATTCAAATACAAAACAAATACTTTTCAACCAAATACAACACTTAAAAAACAAATTATATTAAAAACATCCAATTAGAACAAATCCCATGGTTGAAAAACATAACACAACATAACATAAGTAGTGGTACATATTTTTCGCGCCCAACTTAGAAATATTAGAACGAGAGAGAGAGAGAGAGAGTCGTGTGATCATGAAGATCAAGTAAGACACAAAGTCTAAATTGATTCTTGACAATCACATAACAAAAGTGCTAATAATCAAAACTTTCACTGTTGCATGGACAAAACACATAGACATGAAGTCATGAAATACAAGCAAAATAAACTCATAAAAAGAAAGGCCCCCGTCGTATGCACTGAATTTCTTGACTTAGCAGCAAATACCTAACACAATAAACAATTATCCCTCTACTTAACCACGAAAGAGATTGATTGCTCCACTTTTTTATATTCCACCTTTCTTTTAATTGATTTAATCCCTTTTTCGTACAAAAAAAACCAACCCAAAATCGAAGTTGACACCCCATCTTATCATCACCCACCTTCCTTCTTTCCTTCCCATTTTCTCTTATCTTCCCTCTCAATTGCCCTCTTTCATTTTATTTTATTTTATTTTTCCCTTTCTCTCAAACTTCTGTGTTTTAACCCCACAAAATGAAGCACAGGAAGCTCTTCCCCGTACTGGATCCCACCAACGGAACCGACTGTTCCGATTTCTGCTTCTACTATCTCCAACCGCCGCCGCCTCCGCCGTTGCCCGTCGCAGTCCCAGACCAAGCCGACCAAACTCATGGCGGCGGCGTTTCCCCCACCGTCATCGTCCTTGTCACACTCCTCGGCAGCTTCTCCCTCCTCGTCGGCTACTACGTCGTCGTCGCCAAGTCCTGCTTTGGCCTCTGCAACAGAAGAAGAGGCAACAACAACAACAGCGATAACTTTTCTCAATCGGGCGGCGGAGATGATGAAGAGTTGGTGGATCACGAGAACCGCGCGGTTGATCATCACATCTGGCTCATCACTACGGTGGGGCTGCAGCAGTCGATCATAAACTCCATAACGATGGTGAAGTACAAAAGGAGCGAAGGGTTGATCGAAGGGACGGAGTGTTCTGTTTGTCTGAACGAGTTTCGAGAGGACGAGACTGTCAGGTTGCTGCCCAAATGTAGCCACGCCTTCCACGTCCAGTGCATCGACATGTGGCTAAGGTCCCACACCAACTGCCCGCTTTGCCGGGCCCATATCTTAAACGACAGCAATACTAATCGTCGTTTCGAGCCCATGAACGGAAATGGTGGAGATGATATTGAGGACAACCAGATGGGGGATTCTGAGACTGGCAATTCTGTTCGAAGAGTTGACCAAGATGTGATTAATAATAATAGTAACTCTAGTGGGAGCTGTGTTTTGGAGAGGCAAAACGACAACGGGGAAATGGTGGGGAGCGATAATAGTCAGGTGAGGCCATTAGGGAGGTCTGTTTCGATGGATTCTTCCTCAACATCATCGGTGACTGCGAGCAAAATCGGTGAGTTGGAGAGTGATTTTGGAAGATGGAACCGAGAAGTTGGTCGCGATCAAAAGCAATGTCTGCGAATAAGCCCTGTTGCGATGAAGAGGTCGTTGTCTTGTGGAGGGAGGTTTTTTTCTTCAAGATCAAACCAGAGACTCAACTCGGTTCTTCTTCCCTTGTAAACTTAATGCCGTATGCCGATGTTTTGTATAAAGTATGCGCCAATTCAGGTATTTTTTTTTTTAAGGGAATATAAACAATGCAATGCGATGCAACTGGTAGAGCAAGCTGAATAGCTGGAGCAAAAAAAAAAAAAAAAAAAAATGGAATAAGTTTCTATTAATTGAAATTGCGGGATCTTATCAAAGGCTCAAGGAACAAAGTAATCATCATTTTTCAAGTGATTTGTTTATTTAGAGTTTAAGCAGGGTGCTTTAATCATATTCGAGGGCAAAGTTAGTTTTCTGTGGTATGAAGCGATATCTAATTTTCTATCACTTGCAACGTTATGATGGTTCTTAATTTACTTGTTGTTTTGATTTTTAAAATTATGTTTCGGCTTAAAACTGACTCAATTTGAAATGGGCTTTTTTTTTTTGTTTGTTTGCAAGTTGATTATTTAGTGATTAAGGAGTACTGAAAGAGGTATGTTAAAAAGTGTAATAGCCTATCCCGGTTAGTGCCTGGTCTAGCTATGTGCCTTCGGGTAGAAAGTGGTTTCAATTACACCGGAATATTGATTTGGCTCGATGGAAACTACCTAAGTATTATTATTGTTTTTCTAAATGAAAAAAAAAAAAGTTTTCTTAATTCTAGGTCTGCAATAGTAAATTAAATAAAAATTAATAAAATTAATTAAAAAAAAGATAAAGGTTTAATGTAGTTCGTTCATAGACTGAGAACAATAGTGAATTCACTATTAAAAAGTGCTATAGATGTAGCTCTATACATATATATATATCTATATATAAATTACAAATTTTAGTAAGTTATTTAAAGCAACAAACCTCTTAAAATTCAGAATAAATTCAAAATTCTAAAAAAGATTATATATTAAATAATATCTGATGGTTAGGTCAACAGCAGTCTTTTGCTGAAAAAAAGAAAAGAAAATATGCCTACTGAAAATAACAAGCGGATGAGAACTGAGAACGATGAATGTTTCTTCGTGTCCTTTATTTCTCTAGACATCATCAGTTTCATTCGGTTCTAGTTCTCCATAACGAAGACAAAGCATAAAAGTCCAAAATGCTTACATGGCAGGCTTATTTTAAACGTTTGTTTTTTCATCTGTAGTACTGTTGGCGAAGCCATTTATCTTTTACCCTTGGGTCCTGCTACATGCAAACAGGAAGTACGTCAACTTTTCCGGCCTCCAATAAAATTAGAGTTGCGTACTTCCATTGACACCTTATATCTCCATCGCACAGCAACGTGTACGTATTGTACTCTGATCCGAATTAAATTAGGATTAAAGATTGGATTTAGAATGAAATACTAATTGAATGATTTAATTATAATTTTTATTAATATTTTAGAAAAAAATAAAATTAAACTTAAAATTTTAAATTTAAACTCTTGAATGAATCGAGATTTTAATCTGAAACTTAGTTTTTAATAGTCCATTTCCACATCCGCTGAGAGTCATACTAGCAGCCTGGGAACGAATTATTACAGCACATGTCTATTTATTTTCTCATATTTTTGGAGTGTGTAAGCATATATATATATATATATATTTCAAACTTAGTTGCACGAAATTATGCATTAAGATTTGGACAACTCAACGACCGCATTAGGCTTTTTAGCTTCAAGCTCAATTCCTTCCCTCTATTGGACTGATCAATGCCTGTGCCTCCAATGAGCGTCTTACCTTCACAAATTTCTCTAATGTCCATCGGATGAGAGACTACAATTTTTTTGTTTTGTTTTGTTTTTTTTGCCCCCAAATAAAGGTGGCTATTAGCTATATGCTGTCTTCCAACCCTACTGTTTATAGAGTTTCACACATCACCATCAAGTTATTGAGCCTAAGCCGCATTCTACGAAGAGAAAAAGGATAGGTATCCTTGGAATTGGATTGAGGGGCTTTTTTCATTTTTAAACCGGAATGAAATGAGAATAAACAACTAACTTGTGCAGCCAAATGCATCTTTAATTTGAGAATAGACTAGAATAAAATGGACCTATAAAACAAACGGGCGCATTGTTTTTTGCCTGACTCTTTTGATTTATTCATCCTCGTTTTGTTTTCCACAAAAGATAGAGAAAGGAATGTGGTTAAGGGTGACATAAAATGGGAAAACGACAATATCATGATCGCAATGAAAGCTCATATGAGCAAATGAATTGGAATCATGGAGTGAATATAGTAAGGAATAGTAAAAGTCAAGGAAAAGATAAAAAAGAAAATTGTTACAACTTATATGTGGTGGATTGGAGTCCACAATCGAATCAGCCCTAAATGGAGCACACAAAATTAGCACACTTACTAAAATTCGACAATGATATAGAAAACGACAACAACTGAAAAACGAGACATCATTAACAATAAATGGAATTGACAAAAACAGCACACTTGCTAAAATACGAAACGAATATAGAAAACGACATAACTGAAAAAGGAAAAGGGGGGTTTAACGTTATAAGAAACGTAATCACTTTCAAAGAAAACGACATAAAAAATACTAAATGCCAAATACAACATGAACGTTCTTAAAAGACAGTAATATTTAACTCGACAACAACCTTTACGAACAACACGACCCAAAAGTGAAAATAACTCACAATCGTCAAAAGAAAAAATAAAATAAAAAATAAGAAAATACAAAAATGAAAAACTGATATATATATTTTTTAAAGAATCGACAGTATGCTAAAAACGACAATAATTGTTAAGTGCTCAATGTAGTGAAAATAATAATAATAATAATAATAATAATAAACGACCTTGATATACGGAAACAACAGGATGTCTGGAAAAAAAAAAGGACGGTAATTAGGAGGAAAAAAAAAAGAAAAACATAAAACGACCATTAACATAGCGAATTAACAAGTAAACGACAATCCATGAAAAATACGACATCATTTTGGTGAACGACAGTGATATAAAGAGCGAATCAACCGAGAAAAACAGCATTAACTCAAATCCGGTGGGGAAAAAAGGATAAGAAAACAAACGACTTCACAAAAAAATGATAGTAAACTAGAAGACAATCATATTGTAAAATACGAAGTGAATGTTGTGAAACGAGAACAATATAAATATATACACATAGCCAATCTAGAAAAAATTTCAAAATCGCTCTAGGAAAGAACTATAAGATGTTTGATAAACCATTTCAAACCAAAATATTTCAATTTATTTTATCTATTTCTAAAAAATTTCAACTCAAATCTACTAACCAAAGGCATAATAAATTAAATCAACAAAAACTGAACATAATATACAAAACGACTTTTTCCAGTAGAAGAAACGCTCACAAAATGATGCCAACATGAAGCCGGCTAGATCTACAGCAACAGTATTAAATAATAATAAAAAAAACCGACATTGCCGTACAAATGAATACAAACAACATCACTAAAACGACAATCCCTCAAAAACCAAAAAAAAAAAAAAAGAAAAGAAAAGAAAACGTCAACAAAAATATAAAACGACTTTATTATTATAAAACGATAGTATTCTGAAAAAAAAAAAAAAAAACCATCAAAACTAAAAAAACAAAAAAAAAATCAATTTAGAAAAACAAAAATGAATATGCATCAAAACTTGAAAATCCGCATAAACAGAAAGACGAGTAAACTAAAACCTACAATTCTGTCTATTGTTCTGTCTGAAATCCTATCATGGAATATTTTCTCTACTTTAGAGAACGACATTTTGAACGTACCCACATTTTGGTATACATCATCAACCCTTTGGATTAATTAACATTTATTATGACTTGCACTAACTTTCAACGTCACATTATTGCGTTGGTGATTATTAATTGTGAACTACTGATCATTAAAAAAATAAAAAAACATAGAGCATATGCATTATTCATTGGGGTTCCACCATTACTTGCTAATATATAATATATATATATATTTAAACCTCTAATATTAAGTGTCAAGCTCAAGATGACTATATTACCAAAGCTAGGTATTAGGTAGCTTCACCTCACTATTTAAGTTTCAAGCTCAAAATGATTGCTACCAAAGCAAGCTAGCGTCTTGAACTCCATTTAAACCTCTAATATTAAGTGTCAAGCTCAAGATGACCATATTACCAAAGCTAGGTACTAGGTAGATTCACCTCTCCATTTAAGTTTCAAGCTCAAAATGATTGCTACCGAAGCAAGCTAGCTTCTTGAACTCCATCTAGAATATATATATACATATGTGTGTGTGTGTGTATTTGTTCTTCGGACCCAGTAATAATTCTAGTCCAACGACTAAAATTCTCTGACACATAACTACAATTCTTACTCCCAAAGTGCCTACGGGCGAATAGCTTAAGCAATCTCACCCACCCCACGAAATATATGGCATATTCTTAACGTTTAGTTTTATTTCAATAATGATGATGCAAACCAATAAATCCATCCTCAAATAATGGAGGTATAATAAATCAAGTTGCCTTTATTGATGATTATACTTAACAGACATGGGTATATTTTTTGCAGGAGAAATTGGAAACTTTCGCAACGTTCAAGAATCATAAAGTGCTTATTGAGAAAGAAGCTGGCAGCCCAATTAAACTTCTTTGCACCGATGGTGGCAGAGAATACAACTCACATTAATTCGTAAATTTTTGTACAAAGCACGGCATCAAGAGGCAACTTACACCTCAACGGAACGGTGTCTGCAAGTGGAAGAATCGCATAATTTTGAATACGGTGAGAAGCCGTTTAACAAGAAGTGGCGTTCCAAAAGTTTCTTGCCCCAAGTGTCAACTGAAGCATCAATTTACATTTTGAATAGAAATCGCACTTCTTGTTCAAAATATGACACCTACAGAAGTTTGGAATAGGCATAGACCTGTATCGATCACTTCAAAATTTTTGGACGCATAGCATATGCTTATATTCTGAATCAGAAGAGAAGAAAGTTAGATGATAAATTAGGAAAAAAAATGCTTTTCTTGGTGTTAGTGATTAATCAAAAGCCTACAAGCTGTATAATCCTATCAATAGGAAAACTATTATTAGTCGTGATAAAGTTTTTGATGAAGACAAGTTATGGGTATGGGAAGATAATATGTAACACTCTCTACCTGAATTAAGAACCTTGCATTAACTTTTGCAGTTAAAATAGTCGATATTATATTTTTTACATATAATATACATATATATATAGATAATATTTGAGAAAAAGAAATATCCTTATTATATTACCACTACTATTTACAATATTTTATAATTAAAAAAAAAACTTGTTAAGTAAAGTTAAATTTACAAGACTAGCATATTCACTACTTTACAATTTTCAAAAACAACATATAAACATTTTAAGAATAGGTAATAACTGAAACAACTCTTACAGAATTTTAGTATCTGTATCATGAGAAACTAAATGATCTATCGTCCAATATGTAGAATCTATAACAACATATATAAATGCGATTATGTACAAAACCATCGTCTTTCTATTGTACACACTTTCAGTCACTTTGAAGCCTTTTCAATCAAAATTGTCTTAAGTCCTGTCAAGTATAAAATCTAATTTAGTACTCGATAGGCCGTATGCTACACATAATCTGTTCCTTTTTAGTCGTAGTGACTATCTTTTATTAAAAATCTCATACCTCAAGAGATGTTGCCACTAATATTTGGATTCGACAATCTCTCCTGTGTCCCTTGCCTACCTTGATACTAAACCATAATTCACACTTTATTTAAAAATAGAAACATATGGTACACTAGCATTTATCTTCTTAAGCATGCTCATAAACCATTCAATATCAACTAAAATCATACAAATCATTCAGTTCATTCAGATAGAAAATATTCTTTTAATAAATAATGTTGTTTGTTGTGAACTTTTAAAGAGAAGATTCTACTTACCTTACGTCTTACTCAGTGAGTATATAATCCCTCTTTCTCAATTCCTTGATGTGCTAATTACACCTTCATGAGCAATATGCGATTGACCATCACTCAGGGATCAAAGTCTTTTCTTTTCTCTTTTCTCTTTTCTCTCTCTCTCTCTTTTTAAATATTACATGCTTTTTAATTTATATAGTAATAATAACACAAATGAACATCTATGACATCGAACATGCTTGTATCCATATATATATATATATTTATATATTAAGTGCAAAGGATGACAACCAGAGATCAAATTAAGCTTTCTTATTTAACAAAACTACTTGTGTAGAAAAGCTTTGTTTATTGTGTAATTGCTGAAGCAAATAATTTTAAAATTAAATTACTAATTAAATCAACTTTCATTCAATTGACTCTATTAATTGATATTAATACCGTAAATAAATCAATATTTATGTATATACACTCACAAAAAATGCCACTGTACCTGTGAAGATATTTTCAAATTAAATTATATAAATATACACAAATATTTATATATAAAACAAATATTGTTCGTAACCTTACGAATTACAAAGTAATATAAACATTATTGGTGACTTTAATAATAGATATATAAAACTTGATTATAACAAACTCAGTATAGAAGATGTTAGCGAAATAAAATATATGGTAATAGACTTACATATAGCATACCTCTAAGAGTTCTTCCTTGTGGAGTTTGAGTACTTCTGGTTTCTAGCTAAAAGTTTGAAAAAGTCGGAGAATAACAAAAAGAGTAACTTCAAGCCAAATGCCTATAATAGATCTAAGTAGCTTTTATGTTTATATAAGTCGGTGAAAGACCATGTACAGCTATAGGCAAAATAAACATCTTATTCATTAATTATTATTATTATTATTATTATTATTTTTACTCATCTCAACTTACTCATGTAAATTACTTTTATGTACATATTAAATATTAAAAGTTCAATCAAACCTCACACGACAACCGTAACATATTCGAATAATTTACTTTTCCTATCGATATATCTAGCCTCTAGAATTATTATATAGTCTAAAAAACTATTTTCATATCTGCTCATCCAATCTTGTCTTTTTAGCACATGAATTCCATCTAGAAAAAGATATCAATATTTCTCACCACAAAATAAATTTTAAAAATATTCATTATCCATAATATAGAATTAAATAAATGATTTGTAAATTACCATGTTCATGCTTCATACCAACTAAGCATATTTGTGAGAATTATGGACATTACATGATGGAGTTGGACAACAAATACCAACAAACTTTGATGGAGATTGAGAACAAGAAAAGGACTAGCTTGTGGAGATTGAGCAACAATCAGCATATTTGGTTCCCACAATCCTACAAGGTCTACCAGTAGCAGCCGTTGACGTATTGTCAAGAGTACACTTTGCTGTAACAAATAGTTCTCGCTCTCAGCACATTAGAAGACAACCAGCATGGATGGAGGATTACGAGTTACAGTGAATCAACCAAAATGGAGACTCACTTACTCATTTTGCTTTATTTTCAGGCTGTGATTCAGTAGTTTTTAAAGATGTTGTTAAGAAATTAAAGTGCCGAAAAGCTGTAAATGCTGAAATTGCAAAAATTGAAAGAAACAACACTTAGCAGTTGACGGAACTCCCAAAAAAGCAAAAGAACATTTGTAATGATCCATGTTTCTTTTTAGTATGATATAGTACGCTTTAAGCTTGCATGATTTTGCTATTAGTTTTAATCCTAAAAAGCTTCATACCATTAGGAAATAGTCTCTTGACTTAGGAATCATCACATTTCACAAGTGTTATAGTACTGCACAGTTTACCATTTTCCTTATAGGGGTTGATTATTGTCATCACCATCCCTCCTTTTGGGGTCCAACCTCCTCATTAGCCATAATTCCAATTGGGTATAGGCTCAATATCATTTGTAATGACTTATGCGTTCTATTTAGTATGATATTGTCTGCTTTAGACCACTTTCTATATAGTTTTACTCTTGAACTTAACTCTAAAAGGCCTTATACCATGATGTAGTGGTCTCTTTGGTTATGAACCATCGTATAAATCTATTCTCAAATAATATGAGATTACACAGCTTGCCTTTTTCCTTGTGAGGATCGATAACTATCACATCATTGGTGTGAAATAGGTGTACAAGACAAACCTAAAGTAGAATGGCAAAATTGACAAATACAAGGTGCAATTGGTCACCAAAGGATGCAAGCAAGAGTTTGATGTTGATTACAAAGAAATTTCGCTCCGGTTGCGAGACTCGATACCATCATATTGGTGATTGCATTGGTTGCACAAAATCATGGCCTATCTTCTAGTTCAATGTGAAGTCAACATTCTTGCATCAAGACTTGGATAAACAGCTATTCATCATCTACTTCCTAGTTATGTTAAAATTGGAAATGAGCATAAAGTTTATAAGTTGAAAAAGACTCTATACGGACTAAAACAAGCCCCATGGGCTTGGTATATATTGTCAAATTGTAGCTTATTTTTTGAAGGTAGGTTTTCAGAATTGTCAATACGAGCATACACTTTTTGCTAAAATTAGAGGTGGAAGAAAAATGCTACTTTTGTTATCATGGGTATTTAAGAGTCCATCGAGAGCATTGGAAGAGAATGTTTTGCTCAAATTGCTATAGTCCGCCTGTAATCAAGGGTATTTAAGAGTCCAACGAGAGCATTGGAAGAGAATATTTTTCTCAAATTGCTATGTGGTTAATCTCTATTAAATATAGATTCCACATTAATTTTAATGTTAGGAACTAATATGTTGATGATCTTATGTTAACTGAAAATGATATTCCATGTTAGAAAATTTTAAAGAGTCCATGATAGTTGAACTTGACATATCTGATCTTGGCAAGATGCTTTATTTCTTGGTATATATGGAAGTTGTATAATTCGATGGAATCTTTAGTTCTCAAAAGAAATATGTCTAAGAAATTCTAGACGGGTTCCAAATGAAAAATTGCAATGCTGTGAACACACCGAGTTTGGCCTCAAGCCAACTAAAGATCATAGAGGAAAGAACGTCGACAGCACACTTTACAAGCAAATTGTGGGAAGTCTAATGTGTTTGACAGTAATAAGGCAAGATATTATGTATTTTATGAGTCTCATTGCTAGATACATGGAGAATCCTGTAGAGATGCATCTTCTAGCTCCCAAGAGGATATTTTGGTACTTGCAAGGTACTATAGATTTTGGGTTGTTTTACAAGATGGGATAAAAATCAAACTTGATGAGCTTCACTAACAACGATTTGCCGGGATCAAGATTATGGGACGAGCACTTCAGGATATGTTTTTATGCTGTGTTCAGGGGCTGTTTCTTGGTCATCAAAGAAGCAACCAATTGTCACTTTGTCACTGAGGCTAAATATATTGCTTCAACTTCGTGTGCGTATCAGGCTATATGGCTGAAGAAAATTCTCCATGAGCTTCATTTCAACTGTAATTTTTATGACAACAGTTAAGCAATCAAACTCTCGAAGAATCCTGTACTACATGAAAGAAGTAAGCACATTGATGTGTAGTATCATTTCTTAATCGATCTCACAGGGAATGGTACACTTGATTTCATCTATTATAGGAGTGAAGAATAGGCTGCAGATATATTATCAATTCCCTCCAATGGCCTATGTTTCAGAAGATAAGGAAGTTCCGTGGAGTTTACGCTTTGGAGAATCCAGCTTGAGGGACGGTGCTATAGAGCTTATTGTAATTAAACTGATGCTATGCTTATCAATCTAAGGGAGGTATTATTGAATTAGTCAAAGTTGTTTTTCATGTGGTCATTTAGTTGTCTGTAGTGTTATTCTAGTTTTTAGGCATTTTGCTGAGCTTTTTTTATTGTTGCAGAAGTAGCAAGTTGTTAGGTTTTGCCTCCTAGTACATATTAGGTTTTAGCTGTCAAGTTTGGTGTAAGTGGTCAAGTGTCTATTGCTATTTTATTTGTATTTTCTGTTGGTGTATTGCCTATTTAAAGGCCATTAATTAATGGAATAAAACAACATTCAGAGCATATTTCTTCACCTTTGCTTTACATTTCAATTTTATTTTTCTTTTCTTCATCTCAGCCCTTTTTTAATATCGTAACATGAAACTTGATGGTTATGGCTTCTAAACCCATCCGGTGAACAATGCAATTATATATATATATATATGTATATCTGTAAATATCGTTGGCTAGTCTATGAGATATATTCAATTTTAGCATCATCAAAATCTTGAATATTAAGTAAGCAAAATATATAGATCATCTCTTGTTACCATTACTGGTTTCTTGTGCTGCATATCATATATATATATATATTGATCATTAATTAATGATAGAATTCGGAGAAATAGGAATGTCCGCCAAACATTAAGTTATAACACGAAATGTTGATTACAATATTTGTACTTCCACATATAATTAAAGTCCGAACATGAATGTGATGCATGCCAAATATTCAATGGTTATTGTCAACTAATTAGAGTCTACGGAGTGTAGCACAATTGACACGTTTTAAAAACTGGCAACATGGGTCTCCTACCTCCAGAGATATTGTTATATTTGGTGTCATTATTAAAATCATCAAAGCATGACCACAACACGTTTCTCCTCTGCCAGTAAACTTTTTTCAGATAATTTTCATACAAAGATGTCCTAAAATGACCAAAAAAGAGAGAGAGAGTGAGAGAGTTTAATAACAGTCTTTATTAACTAAAAAGTACTTTGTTTTAGGCTAGCTAGGCTTTTGTAACTCCTCTCCCAAAAACAAAATAAAATAAAAGCTAGGGTTTCATAACTTTTGGAGGAAACTAGCTAAAGTTTCAACATCTTCAAAGCGAGGAACTGCAACCACATTATAACTCGTGACATATTCTCACATTATGAGTAAAAAAAGAGCGAAAGTTAAGCTGGTTACTAGAATATTTGTTTGTGTCCGTGTAATTATATATTAAACGAAAAAATCTCATAAACATAGCAAACAAGTTCTTTTCTTTTCTTTTACCTTCTTGTGATGATCAGTAAAATGAAAATTTGTCATGTCAGATTTTGGTTTTAAGATCACCATATAGTTAAAGACAAACAAATATCCTCAGCCGCCTCTTCTTATAATTAACAAGATATATGTTTAGACAAATATTTAAGACTTGTTTAATACTTATTCAGGCACCCCCTCTGTGTACACATATCATAATTATTCATGCTAAACTATTTTGCATGTTCAATAAACAACTTGTTCATAAATATTGAATATAGTGATTATGAAATTATAGATGAATACAATTTGGAAACGTTCAAAATTAAATTCATTATCACTCTGTTGACCTATCATATACTTTTTTAATCTTCATATTGCCACTTTTTATGAATCAAAACTTACGTGTTGAATAATTTTGTTTTCTTTTTAGATTTTCTTTCGTATTTAGATAATCTATGGATTAATTGACTACTTGATAGGGAAAACAATGGGGAACCGTCACTACACTTATTATGTTTGTGGATTTCGCACAGCTGACTAGCTAGTAATTACCACATTGGGGTTTATGGATTTACCTATTAGTCTTACCTACAATTCCCCTTATATGAGTCTCACCTACAATTCCCCTTATATGAGTCTCACCTACAATTCTCATGCACGTATATATGTATACATATATTTATATTCTCTATTCTCCATTTCCGAGTAATATGACCTTAAGTGATCAGTACACGGAAGAGGCAAACTTGGAATTAAAAATCAATTCGAAGTTTTCATACTTTCTAAAGATCGATGAATTTGGATAAACCGAACTTGGCATATATATAAAAGTATAAAAGGTACAATACGGAAAGTTTAAGTTATAAGGTCAATAAAGCAGCAAGTTCGTGAGAGAGTTGACCTAGCGGAAACATTAAAAAAAAATGATAAAAGACATAAATTGAAAGATAGATAATACAAGTAAAAGGATTAAAAATAAAATACGGATAAAAGGGATAGATATATTATAATAAATATATCTAAAATCTTTAATTCATATAAAATACTTAGAGAATTAGCAAAATAAAAATAGGGAACACTTACTTCATTTAGAAAAATTATACCCTCTTACATGATTAGATTAACATACTAGTAAGCTAAATTATCCCAAACAGAAACGGGAAACTATAAATAATTTTGGAAACTAAATAATTACAAAAATTAAAAATAAAAATAGGAAACTAATTTATGTTTGACTTCCCTAAATCAAATAATTACAAAGGGAAACTTTCTTAATTATAAATTGCTAATTTAATTATTTGAAGCATTACAGACTGAAATTTCCTTTTATAATGTTTATCTTCAAGCCGAAAATAGGATTCCCAATCTTTCCCATTTGGGCTGCATTACGAAGAGAGAGAAATGGGATCTATTTTATGAGAAGACATATTCAATATCCATCGACATCCTTTCTATTTTAGTTCCATCGTTTGGGAGACGTTATCAAGTGACGTGGTTGAAACTTGGGAAGATGTGTTAACTCGAGCCCTATAAGTACCCCATAGAACTTCCTCAATTGCACGAAATATCTCAACGACCGAGCTGACCTGATCCATTAGCAATATTTCCTCAAGTTGAGCTCTCCAAAGTTCAAATTAGTACTTTCATATAATAACTCTCATATCCCTCTCCCTATATACTTTTCTCTATTGTTATATTACATATAGACATCTATATATATATATATGGTGAACACTCTATCCAATCTCTCAATATGGAAGGAACCAATATATTGCAGCCACCAGCTTATGGAAACCTAATCACTATTCTCAGCATTGATGGAGGTGGAGTCAGAGGTCTTATCCCAGGAACCATCCTTGGTTTCCTAGAGGAGGAGCTTCAGGTTCGTAAGCATGCTAAATATATACACTAGCTAGCTTTATACATACATACGTACGTACATACATATATATATATACAGACATTATATGCGTTTTCATCATCATCAACAATAATGTGCCTAGCCCTAGTAAGGCATCAACTAATGATTTTATGTGTGCAACTTAAATTATATGCACTCTGTGTGTGTATGTGTTGAATACTAGCTTCTATATTGGTAAGTGAGATCAATATTCTTATTTGTACGACTGCAAGAGTTGCCATGCACACATATACATATCATGATTTTATGAGTAATTAATTACCAAGATATATTGGCCTGTATAATCAAAATGAAGGTGTTATATATTTGGCATTACATATTTGATATACCCCTTAATTATTTATTAATTTATTTTTGAAAGATAAATACCCCTTAGTTCAGTGTATATATTATTAACATAGTAATTAAAAGTAGCTGATAAATACATATGTGTGTGTGTGTGTGTGTGGGAATGCAGAAACTAGACGGTGAGGATGCAAGAATTGCCGATTATTTTGATGTGATAGCAGGGACAAGTACAGGAGGTCTTGTGACTGCCATGCTAACAGCCCCAAACGAAAATAAGCGTCCCGTTTTTGCTGCCAAGGATATCAAAGACTTCTACCTCACTCAATGTCCCAAAATCTTCTATCATAATAAGTAAGATAAACATACAACAATTTTAAATTAATAATCATCCTTTTCTCATGAGTTAATGACGTGTAATTGTAATTCCCAGCTTAATTATGCATTTGCCTTTTTTTTAATACATAAAACATAAATTTTAACATGATTTTGGAAAAAAAAATGACCAACAGTTGGCCGATATTCCCTCGTCTTACAAAGATTATCAAAGCCTTATTGGGACCAAAGTACGACGGCAAATATCTCCATAAACTCGTTAAAGAAAAACTGGGCAATACTAAATTGCACCAGACTTTGACCAATGTTGTCATTCCAACATATGACATCAAGCAACAACATCCAACAATCTTTTCAAGCTATGAGGTAATCTAATTCCGCCCCGATTATAAATAATCTTAATATCGCTTTCAATTATTCATTTGAATATTTTGACCCTAATTCCATTAATTTCTAGGGCTTTCAATTCGATGTGATGCGTCTTTATTACTTAGAAAACTTACGAGTTCTAATAATGGCATGCAAACAGGTGAAGAAAAATCCCTCCTTTGATGCGTTACTCTCAGACATTTGCATCGGAACCTCGGCTGCGCCATCATATCTTCCGGCTCATTACTTCAAAACCACTGATGCTACAGGCCAACTACTTAGAGAATTTAACCTTGTCGACGGTGGTATTGCTGCAAACAATCCGGTAAAAGAATAAAATTTAAAAAAAAAAATTTTTTGATTGAAGATTTATAATTTTATCACTAGCACTTTATTTTTAATTAATTAAATTGACATATATAATTAAATTTTCTTATCTGATCTATCAGACTCTAGTTGCTGTTGGTGAAGTGACGAAAGAGATTATTCGGGGGAATCAAGGTTTTTTCCCCATAAAGCCCTTGGACTATGGTAGATTTCTTGTGATATCTTTAGGAACAGGCTGTCCAAAAGCGGAAATGAAGTATAGTGCCCCGGAAGCTGCTAAATGGGGTTTGCTAAGTTGGTTAACGAAAGGTGGTTCCAACCCAATTATTGATGCTTTTTCTCACGCAAGTTCCGACATGGTCGACCTCAACCTTGCCGTGGTTTTTCAAGCCCTGCGCTCTGAGAAAAACTATCTCCGAATTCAGGTACATTAATGTTAACACAACATATATATATATATATTGAAGCTATATGATATTAGACCTGTATATATACACACACATATGCATACATGTTACTTGAATGGAAAATCAAATGCAGGATGACACGCTTACAGGAGAGGTATCTTCGGTGGACATAGCCACAGAGAAGAATTTGAACGATCTTGTCAATATCGGTGAGGAACTATTGAAGAAACCTGTTTCCAGGGTTAATTTGGAGACTGGAGTGTTTGAGACTTGTAACCATGAGACCAACAAAGAGGCTCTTGTGAGGTATATATATTTGTAAATAAATATATAAATAATTTAACAGTATTAAGAAACCCTTGTTAATTTAACTATAATTAATTTTGCAGGTTTGCGAAAATGCTATCGGACGAGAAGCGGCTTCGCGATATAAGATCCCCTCATACTGGACGTGCTTCAAATTCCAAGTGATGATATCAGAGCAAATTCATTTGTGATCAATTAGTTAGAGTTATTATTTCCCTGCAGTATTAATATATTGTAGAGATCAGGTGTTCATTGATTGATATAGTTTAAAAAGGTGGATGCTCCCATTTCATCCACGATCAATTTGTTTGATTCTTTCTTTTTGTGTATACGAATAAATCCCCAAAGGGTGGTATAATGTGTATGATGTGACAAATTAATGTATTAATTCAGTTTTTCTTTGTCGTTTCTTCCTGTGCATGAACTTTAACGTCAACTTTTTATTTTTTTAAGCTCCACAAATATTTTTAACTTATTTGTCTCTTAAATCAATTCAAACATAATTATTAATGAATTATGATTTGTATCGTTATAAAATCAAAGTTGCACTTTTATGATTTTTCGTATAGGTCATAAAAATGATTTACAATTAATATTATCAAAACGTATATAGATATTCATGATTAGAGTTAGATATATAATTATTCAAAAAAAAATTTTAGAGTCAGATATTCAAACCGTCACCCTCTTACTATGTGTGTCTGTATATATATATATATATATATATTGTTCAATGAGCTCCGTTGATCATCTAATGAGGTAATTTATTTAGTTTCTATAAGTTAGATTTGAGTTATTTGATGTCACATATCAAATAGGTTGACATCTCATCTAAGTACAAATTTGATATGTATGGAAATATTATTGTTCATCTTGAAGAAGCTGTGGCTTTCATACCTATGTTATTGTCCCCATCCATCCAAAATAACATGTCTCCAAAATGTCAATTTTGTGTTAATAAACCAATCTTGAGCATTGATAAATTAGAAGACTTAAAAAATGACAATCTATCCATTAATCACTCGGGATTAAAGGTAATCAATAACCATAAGTTAATAGAATTTAATTCTTCGTCAAAATGTATTTTCAAATGAATTAATTCTATTGTGGTCTAATTATAATGTATGTACAAAAATATAGGTTTATTTATAATCATTAGCACAATGATCCAGATAAGATCACTACACTAAAACTGAAAAAAGACTACTACCATACAACTTTATTAAAACAAAGTGTCAAACTTTATTTATCAATTGTGAACTTAATAATTTATGCTAAGTCGTTTGAGGATATTATATATATATATATATTCTGTTCATAAACATTTCATATACAAAATAAAAGAATAATATAGTTAGTACGAGATCCTTACGATAATTACTGATCATAAATATAATAATGTGTAATTATGATATGAACACGAATTAAACTTTACTCCTAATGTCTACAAATTTTACATAAATTGTTCATTTTTTTTCGTTCATCTGGGTTTATCACTTTTTTTTTTTTTTTTGTCTTCCTTGATTTTATTATTTGCTTATATTGTTTGAAATTTCAATTATTACGATAATGACTCTGTCACAATATATTATTTTATAATATATTGACAGTATTAATATAAAATTGATAGCAAATAATAAAACAACAACAAAAAGTAAAATGTATTCATTAGAAATAAGAATTTTAAATTGTAATTCATAAATGAATTTGGATTCAAGTACGTGAAAATAAAGAGGGAATGTTTTTAAAGATTTTTAAATTTCTACTTGGACTATATTTTAGGACAGAATCCATTTTTTTCTTAAATTAAATTTGAGCGTATTTTTATCACCAAAATATGGTTAGTTTTTTTTTTTTTTTTCTTTTGTTCACTTTTGTGAATAAGTGTCTTTGAAGACATTTTTGAATGCATGGCAATAATTTAGGGGGCATTTGATAAACGCATTGTATTTTGATTATATTTGAATGAAATTTGTTTTTTGAATGTTGTATTTGGTTGAAAAATATTTGTTTTGTATTTGAATGAAATGTGTGTTTGGATAAAAAATATTTTAGAGTTGAAAAGTTGATGTGATTGATAAAAGTAGAGATAAATAATGAAGTTAAAAAGTTGATGTGATTGTTTTAAAAATGTTTTGAATAATAATTGTTTTCGTAGTACTGTTACAAAATTTATGTTTGGTGTAAAATTGTATTGTATTTGAGTAAAATTAAAATAAAATACAAACATCTCCTTGATTATATATGTAAATAGTCTAAAATGAAATACTAATTGGGCCCAAAACTAGAAGAATGAAAGATAAAAGTAAACAAATGGAGATTGAATGACATGGTCACCGTGAACGAACTGGTGATTTGAAACTCCAGTTAGGACATATTTTAGAAACTACGTAACAAATTTAAATTGAGATTGACTTAACTAAAAATTAATTAGTTGCTAAATTTCAGTTGAAGAATTTAATCAATTTATCTTTAATTGATTTCAGGTGTTACAAAGAACGTAGTTAAAAGCAAAACTAGAAATTTGGTTTTTGGTATAGCCTCACGATAATTTTATAATATTTTACTTAAGGCAACAGAGTCCGAATACCCTTGTTCACAGTTTCAAAAGATTAAAAAATAAAAATGGAGAATACTTTCACACTTGAGTATATGCATAGATGCAGCGATTTTATCTTGCTATAGTTAACTAATCTATTCACATTAGGTAATTCCACTAATTGGGAAATCATATAGTCTTGTACTGTTCAGTTGTATATCAATCTACTTACAAAATATATATATATATATCCTTTAGAGAGAAAAAATCCATATCTTTTTACTTACAGTTTAGAAACTATTGTTAGGAGATTGAACAACTTAAAATTAAATAAATCATTTGCTCTCTTTAGAACTTTGCCTTAAGCTAGACTTATAAAAAAGAACTATTTTCACAAATAGTTCTTGAATTATACTCTCAATTTTAAATTGGTTTCTCAATTTTAATTTGATACATCTTTTATACCATCACGAAAACAGCCCCTATATCATTATTCCATCAAAAATTGAATGAACAATGAACAATTTCAAATAAAATGAACTTTAGTTAAGGCTAAAATACCAATTTAATATTTTTTTTAGAGGAAAATGTGCCTAGAAAATAGTTATATAAAGTAATATATCTTTTGTTAAAGTATAGTTTACTTCTAAAATATCTATCTCTAATTGAGATACAATTTTCTTACAAGAACTACTTAATCACGACATTACCTATAAATAAAACTTGTGTCACAGTATCTTTTCAAATATTAATAGAGGAACTATTTGCATAATAACAAAAAAGTTTAAAAGAATATGATATGTAAAATCAAAAATTAGGACCAACATTAAATAAGACGTATAATTTAGGAGTTATTTATAAAATTAAACGTACGTTTAGAGGTCTAATAAAATAAAGTTCTATCATCTTCAATGCGAGGAACTGCTGCCACATTATAGACATAGGTAACGCATTGCCAAATCATCATTAAAAACGGGGAGGAAGCAAACCTTTCATTGGTTGTTATTTAGATTAATATACAATGTGTGTGTCCTTGCTTGGATGAGAATCAGAAACATTTGGTAATTAGAAGCCTTCTTTTCCTTCTTGGTTAATAATAACGAATTATCATATCAGATTTTGGTTGTCAGATCACCCACATAGTTAAACTCAAAAAATGTCCTCACCTCATCTCATTGTACATGACGTTTATCTTTAGACAAATATAATATAATTAGAACTAGATTGATTAAAATTAGTTATATTACGCGTTATATATATATAAGTACACATCATAATTAATTATTCATGCTGAACTATTTTACATATTTAATAAATAGCTC
This sequence comes from Antiaris toxicaria, assembly GCA_035233585.1. NCBI lineage: Eukaryota > Viridiplantae > Streptophyta > Magnoliopsida > Rosales > Moraceae > Antiaris > Antiaris toxicaria. The sequence continues at coordinate 23,256,363 of CP141160.1, read as the reverse complement.
ATTTATAAGCATAGAAGAAAGTAGTTATGATGAAGTTATAGAGGATAAATAATTTTAAATACCATTTGAACTTTAGCTTTAGTTTCTTGAATCAGCCATGGTAGTTTCCGTCGTCCTAATTGACCTATCTATCCTTTCTATTATTCGTATGTTAAAACGCCGTCTTTTACGAATCAAAACTCCGTGTTGAATGAACTTTAAAAGAAAGTTTTAGACATCTTTATCATGTTTTATTTTATATTTGGCCTTTTTTTTTTCTTCTCAATATTATATTGATCTAAAAAATATTTATTGGACACTTAATTGGGGCAACCACGACAATGTACCTTGGGATTTCGCCTAACTGGCTAGTAGTAATTAACAACTACCATTTTTTTTTTTCCTAAAAGTACGTGGCTTTCATGGATTCACCTAATTAGTCTTACCTACAATTCCCGAGTCTCACCTACATTTCTCGCGCATTCATATCCTCTCTAACATCTATTTAGTGATTATCAACACAGACGCGGAAGGGCAAGGTTGGAATATTGTATTGATTTTGATGTTTTCATATTTTCATGAGTTCTAAAGATTGATGATCATCTATTTTATTGATCAATCCAACTTTGATGAAATGTACAATACAGAATTTAAAGTACGTACAAATAAGGTCAAGCAAAGCAGCATGCTCATCAAGAGAGAGGGAAGAAAAAAAATTGGGTCAAATATATGAGAAGATTCAACGTCGACCATCTCAACATGATCTTTCTCTTCAGTTTCATCTTCGGGGAGACGTTATCAAGTGACAAATTTGAAACTTGACAAAATTCATTTAATTGAAGCCCTATAAGTACCCCCTTAGAACTTCATCAATTTCTCGAGAAGATTAATCTCTTCAAAAGTTCGAATTCATAATACTCCTCAAGAGGGTCTTAAAAACTCTCAAATCTCTTCTCTATAACTAGAGCACAATTTAAATCCAATATTAATCTCTCTACATGTACATGGAAGGAAACAATGTATTGCAGCCTCCAACTTACGGAAACCTAATCACCGTTCTCAGCATTGATGGAGGTGGAATCAGAGGTCTTATACCCGGAACCATCCTTGATTTTCTAGAGACCGAGCTTCAGGTTCGTAACATGTTAAATATATATACACTAGTTAGCTTTTGTGTGTGTGTGTGTGTGTAAATATATATAGATCACTAGCAACAATTTCCCTTTCCGTCAGAAGGCATCTACTAAATATGTGCAACTTTGCTTATATCGAAAACTAGCAATATTCGTAAGGTATTCTTATTTGCATTTCAGTATGTAGTTACTTACCCTTACAATATCTTTGTTATATATATACCCGTACGTTTCAACATATATACATATATGCATAGTAATAAATTAAATATAGCTGAGAATATATATATATATGCCTGGAAATGCAGAAGCTGGACGGTGAGGATGCAAGAATTGCCGATTACTTTGACGTGATTGCAGGGACAAGCACAGGAGGTCTTGTGACGGCCATGCTAACTGCCCCTAACGAAAATAACCGTCCTGTTTTTGCTGCCAAAGATATCAAAGATTTCTACCTCACTCACTGTCCTAAAATCTTCCCTCAGAATAAGTAAGACATATGTGGCAATGACAATTATATATATGCATACTATATATATATATGTTTAACATGATTTTTAATTAAATTCTCAAACGTTCAACAGTTGTCCGGTATTCCCTCATCTTACAAAGATTATCAAAGCCTTATCAGGACCCAAGTACGATGGCAAGTATCTTCATAAACTCGTTAAAGAAAAACTGGGCAACACGAAATTGCACCAGACTCTGACTAATGTTATCATTCCAACATTTGACATCAAGCAGCAGCAGCCAGCAATCTTTTCTAGCTATGAGGTAGTCTAATTCCGTCCCCGTTATAAATCATCTTGATTTCACTTTCAAATTCACTTCAATTTATTTATTTATTTATTATTATTTTGCCTTCTCTTAATTTCTAAGCTGCTTCGAACTTAATGCGATATAATTTATTAATTAGAAAAGTTAATTAAGAATTCTAATTATGGCAAACAGGTGAAGAAAGATCCCTCCTCCGACGCCTTACTCTCAGACATATGCATTGGAACCTCGGCCGCACCAACATACCTTCCAGCTCATTACTTCAAAACCACCGATGCCACCGGCAAAGTACTTGGAGAATTTAACCTTATTGACGGAGGTGTCGCTGCAAACAATCCGGTACGCAAAAAAATGTAATGCTGATTTTTAATTTTATTTTATTTATGTTAAGTAGACATATATAAATATTTTTTTTTTTATCAGACTGTAGTTGCTATTGGTGAAGTGACGAAAGAGATTATTCGGGGGAATCAAGGTTTTTTACCCATAAAACCGTTGGACTATGGTAGATTTCTTGTGATATCATTAGGAACAGGCTCTCCAAAAGCCGAAAAGAAGTATAATGCACAAGAGGCAGCTAAATGGGGTTTGCTAAGTTGGTTAACCAGTGGTGGTTCCACCCCAATTATTGATGCCTTTTCTCATGCGAGTGCCGACATGGTCGACCTTAACCTTTCTGTGGTTTTTCAAGGTCTGCACTCCGAGAAAAACTACCTCCGAATTCAGGTACGACGTTAACACAACATATATATATTTCAACTTATTTGAAGTTTTATTTGGTATTATTTAAATATATATTTATGTAATTTGAATGGTTAAAAATACAGGATGACACTCTAACTGGAATAGTATCTTCCGTAGACATAGCCACAGACAATAATTTGAATGATCTTGTCAAAGTTGGTGAGGAACTATTGCAGAAACCAGTTTCCAGGGTTAATTTGGAGACTGGCATATTTGAGCCTTGTACCGATGAGACCAACAAAGGGGCTCTTGTAAGGTATATATATGTGTGAATATACAGATGATCTACATATATATATATATATTTTTAATTGATGTAGTGCAAAGATTATATTGTTTTTCACTTAATTAATCTTGCAGGTTTGCTAAGATGCTGTCGGACGAGAAGCGCCTCCGCGATGCGAGGTCCCCTCATACTGGACAAGCTTCAAATTCCAATTGATTGTGTAATTAAGCCTATATATTAATTTAATTAATTAAGTAATTAATAATTAATTATGCTCCATATGCATTGTTGTTTGCAAAAGTACTAATTTGTATTGTAGTGATCAAGTGTTCAATGATCAACATATATAGTTTAATAAGGTGGATGCTCCCATTTAATCCATCGTACTTAATTGGTTGGATTCTTTCTTTTGTGTACGGATAAATCCCAGCTATAGTGTGCTACAAATGTACTCAGTTTGAATTATCAAAAAAAAAGGTATTTAGTTTGCTTTATTCTTATTTAATATATACTTTAAATGTTAGATTTATATTCACATAGCCTCAAAGTGCATTCAACTACAAATAAAATTCCAAGTGGGGTACCTGTTATGGGCATATGTACGAGATCTCCACTAGATTATTAACAAATAAAAAATTTAATTTTTTCCCCTAAATTAATTTTTAATCCAGGGAGTGTGTTAACAACATTAACAAATAAAAAAATTTAAGAATTTATCCTATATTGCTCCTAAAAAATCCTAATCATTTTTTTGATGATTTTATCCCTTGCTGTAATTGATGTCAATATTAAAAAACCCATAAAAATTTCTTGAAGGCAAACCTCTATAAATTTTTTGCCTTGTTTATTTTCTACATTTCCTTTTACTGAATACATGTGTGGGCTTTTTTTTTAGATTTTGACTCCATCGAACGCGGATTTTCACCATCAACATATGTATATATAAGATTGTGATATTATATACTTATAGAGGATTGGGCAATAATTAATTTTATTTAAATTATTGAAGAGGATATTTCAAAATCGATATATGTGATATCCTTGATCCAGAATCTAAAAACCCAAACCTAATTAATTCCAACTATTATTATTTAGAGGAATCAGATGGTTAAAGAACATGGGTTAACCATAAATGCGAGTTTTATTTTCATTCATGATTCAACTATATATTAATCTTCAAGTGGATGATAATATCATACGAGCGTGACCTATTATTTCCAATTAAAAAGAACACAAAAAATGCGACCCAGCCGCCGTGTTAACCATAATTAAAAGCGAGACCTCTAATTTTTCTTAATTAGGCGTTCTGTCGTCGTCAATATCATGTATACATTGTATAGACATATATAATTTATATATTTAAGTAAGTATATATTTATATATATATTCGTTAGCTTAGCAAAATAAATAAATAAGAAGCTATTAATTTTTTTTATATATGTCATATTTTCAAATATTGTTTGTTGTCGTGTTTGCATACGTACTGTTTGTTGATCTGATCGAGCATTCAAAATTGGAGATGAGAGTATATATCAAGCAGTTACTATTATATATCGACTTTTTATTTAATTAGTTTTGAGGGAATAAATATATTTGATTGAGTTTTTTTTTTTTTTTTTTTGACGATCCACACTTACATATTTGCCCCTGTTTACTCGTTTTCCAGGAACTATTTATCCACATTTCCTTAAGGAAAAAAAGAAAGAAATTAGTTATCCCACTTGGAGGGAAACGAGTTAGTTTTAAAAAATTTTGGATAAGAAGGCTGCTAAAAGAAATATAAATGATAATTGGTGAATTGTTGGATGCACGAATTGTTATATCATGTCTTGTCTTGTACGTTCTATGTATGTAACTCACTAACTTGTTTAAATTTACATATTTTCAAATCGAATTAGATTTAATGCAATGTTAGATATAAAATAAATCTAATTTACCATCTTATTTGAAAGTTTTATCGGAGAGTCATATTTCAAATTTTTATATTTGCATACACCTTTTTATAAAGTAATTAAATAAGTTGAGCTAAATTAATCGGGTATCACCGTTAACTTATAATCATATTTCTTAATACTTTATCTATAATACTAATAGATTTTTGTTATGCCACTAGATTGATAGTAAAAATAAATTATTAATCAAGTGCACATAATTTGTCTTAGTGTGTGTGCATATATATAATTTTGTATAATAATTATGTATACCAAAGACTTTTAAGTGGATTGGTTTGTCAAACAACAAATAATATGTTGTCATTACACGAGTAAGAATGAAAATTTGGTAATTGCGTGTGTTTGACGATTTGGTCTACACTTAACAGGGACTTGAATTAGGAACGATAGACGTTTTTGTATTCTACTAGTCAACTAAGAATTAGGTTGTGATTCCTACCAACAAGTCATATTAAAAAAATAATAATAATAAGAAAGTAGTTTTTCAAATGTATATATATAAACTTTGTCTTTTCTTCTGGGCACGAAAGAGGAGGACTTGCCACCAATATTGGTTTTCAAGCGACATTCAAGAAGTTTCCGTGTTTGTAATTATGAGTGAAGTCTTCGTTCTTCAACTTGTATGATAATTCTGATCACTTTTCTTTTTTTTTTTTTTTTTTTTGGTCCTTTCTCAATCCTTCTTTAAGTCTAAAATTTTAATTTATTTACTAGTTTCTATTTTATTTATTCATTGTAGTTTTAATAGAAGTAAACCAGTCATGCTTTAAAAAAAAAATTTGCGCTAGAAGGAGGGCTTGAACCTCCGACCTTGTGGTTAACAGCCACACGCTCTAACCAACTGAGCTATTCCAGCTTGGTTTCCAAATCAATCAATATAATATAATTAGATTTTTTTTAATTGGTTAAGTAATTACATATTTAAATACAATACCTAAAATTGCTGTTGCATACATATACATATATATGTATATAACTAATATTGTTTAAAAAAATTGAGAACAAAATCTCATTGAATTGCATATCTTTATTTAAAGCAACATTGGTCTTTTCTCAATTAATTTTTTGGTCGATGCTATTCTACGGCATCTGAGGATTATATGCATATATATGGAATTAGAGATCAATTTTTCGTTGTTATGATCATAAGAAGTCTATCTTTTTTTGATAGATTATCTTACAATGTACAAAAAAAATTAAATTTGAACCAATGTGTATAATTTAATTAAGATGACCTTAATTTTTAATGACATATAATTTTACCTTAAGTTCTCAGAAAACTAATGTAAATCACTCGAGAAAAAATTAAGTTAACTTACAGTTTTTTAGTAGGTACTTTGGTGTTGGTTGTTTGAATAATTTTTTATTGATTTGATCTATCAATATTCATTTTTAACAACATATTGATGCATATAACTGCTTTCCATTATAGATCAAACATTTAAAACCCTGATCAAATAATTACAAGAACAGTATTTATCAATCTAGCAAAAATACAATTCCTGATAAAATTTTCCTTTAATTAATTGTGGCATAAATGCATCCTATCATAATCGGGGTAACACCACCAGATTATTAGGCATCTAAATATTTTTTTTTCCTTTTAATTTCCTTTAAAATCTTATGGTCACGCACATTCCTGTACATTGAAATTCGACAAGTTTACAAGTTATATATGGTTAAATTAATAACAACTCAATATTATTAAGAAAGTACTATACATATTTTTTTTTTTAAGAAATATACATGGTTAAATTAAATAAACTAAATTTCAAATTTTACCTTCAAAAATATGAATTGTACCTCTTACCATTTAAAATTGAGCAAAATTCAGCCGACAATTCTTATTCTTCGAAGATTAAATTTTTTTAAGCATCCGAATGGTGTTGTGGAGGGGTGGGGTTGTGGTTTTGTGGTGGGGATAATTACCGATCGCCTAGTAATGAAGTTAAAAAGAAAAAAAGAAAAAACTCGGCACTATACATTGAAAGAAAAAAGTACACACTAGACATTCAACATATAACATAAAACATTACAGATAACCATCCAAATCATATGGTGGTTTTATTTTATCTATTTGAGACAAACACGGTTTGGTCTTATTTCCTGAATTTTGACAGTTAGCTGGAGCAGATAATGAAACTCATCATAATTGTGACCAGGTCATCAGCAAGCAATATATATACATGGTCACTTTGAAGCTTCTACCCTTGCTGCAGCCACTTTTTTAATCGGTGATCTTGCTTCACGCGTCTTTCTCTCACGGGAAAGCATTCCAGCAACCCTGACATATATTAAAATATTACAAATATACTAAAAATATATATATTATATAAACTTTACAAATAAACATCTTCAGTCTGCATTTAGTATCATTATACTGTTGAATTGATGAAATAAATAAGTAGAGTTTTATTATTACCTTCTCAGAGCTTCTTCGTTTGTAGCTCCATGAGAAGTCTCATAGATACCGCTCTCCAAATTCACCTTTGAAACCGATTTCTTCAGCAGTGCCTCGCCAATTTTCACAAGGTTTTCCAGGTTTTCCTTTGTTGCAATATCAATAGAAGACTCCTTCTCGCATAGAGTATCATCCTAAAATATTACCTCACCATATATATGATTAATATTTTTAAAGAAAAACGTATATACATATATATATTTATACATAAGAAAAACTTATGTGTGTGTGTGTGTGTGTATATATATATTTATATATAGAATACCTGAATCCGGAGGTAATTTTTGTCCGAGTGCAGAGCCTGAAACACAGTAGAGAGAAAGAAGTCAACCAAGTCACCACTAGCTTGAGTAAATATATCCACCAATGGAGAGGAATGGTGGCTGTTCAACCATCCCAAGACACCCCATCTAGCTGCTTCATTGGCGTTGTACTTCTCCTCACTTTTTGGTGAGCCTGTTCCTAATGATATAACCAGGAACCTCCCGAATTCGGTCGGCTTGACCGGAAAGAAGTCTGGATTTCCTTGGTGTATTTCTTTTGCTACTTCATTTATAGCAACCAAAGCCTACAAATACAAATAATATTGCAACATATTTCCAATTGATTTTTTATAACATGTGAAATAAGCCTAGGCCTTATATTCTATGATGAATACGAATTTTAATTTTCAGTACCGGGTTGTTGGCTGCAACACCGCCATCAATGAGATGGAATTCTCTGACGACTTCGCCGTTCGGGTTTTCGGTATTGAAACAATGAGCCGGAAAATAGGTTGGTGCAGCTGAGGTTCCGATGCATATGTCCGAGAGTAGAGCATCTAGGCTAGGGTTCCTTTTCACCTAATCAAATGACCCGAAACCAAGTAAGAAACCTAATTAAAATAAATAGTGAACGATCTTAACAAGACATATTAACGTAATCACTAAAAAATTAAGCTCAAATTAACCTCATAGCTGGAGAAGATAATTGGCTGTAGACGCTTGATATCAAAAGTTGGGAAAATAACATTAGTGAGCGTCTGGTGCAACTTCAAGTCTCCTAATTTCTCTCTGAGCACCTTGTGCAAGTATTTGCCGTCATATTTCGGTCCCGTCAGCGATTTAAGGATCTTGGTGGCTCCGGCAAGTGAGAAGCTGAAATTACGTGGCCAATTATATATAGGGTTTTCTTGTTAACTAAACGTCGATAATTAGGTAAGAAATCATGTGACAATATAGTAGCCAGCTAGCTCGTTAGGTCAAGACTTGTTAAGCAATTAATAATGCATATTCACCAATAAGGTAACCTGTCTTGAGGGAAGATTTTTGGGCAGTGTTGAAGGTAAAAGTCCTTGATATCCTTTGCAGCAAACAACGGCCGGTGGTTCTCGTCTGGGGCTGCAAGCATGGCCGTCACAAGTCCTCCGGTGCTAGTCCCTGCGATCACATCGAAGTAGTCTGCAATTCTTGCATCTTCACCGTCCAGCTTCTGGAAAAATACATGTATACATAATATTTGTAAAAATTTTAGCAGTGTTTTTAATATCCAATACTTTGAGAGATGAGGTTTTTTTTTTTCCCCCTTATTCTATACCTGAAGCTCAGACTCTAAGAAGCCGAGGATTATAGCTGGAATAACGCCTCTGATGCCACCACCGTCAATGCTAAGGACAGTGATGACATTTCCGTAAGTTGGAGACTGCAGGAATGATCTTGCCCTCTCCATGACCGGTTGAGAAGAAAGGAAGGAAAAGAAACTACTTGAAATGATAGAGATTAAAAGATTTTAATGGGGGATTAGAGGCGGCTGAGAAGAATAATAGAGGGGGTGTTTGTTTTAAAACATTTATATGGCGTCGTTTAAATAGGCCGTTAGATTGTTAAAAAAATCCAAAAGGTGGCTTAGCATCCAAGTGGAAATGTTAGAATTGCCTCCCAATATTGCTACTCTACCTAAATGTGCCAATCTGATTTTCAAATCTACCCAAATGTATATTTAAATGTTTTTGTATTCAAATGGTTCTATTCATATTTAAACATTTAAACTATTATTTAGATGACAATTCATATTAATGCTTTTTTTTAATTACAATCATTCAAATAATGCAAATCAATAGAAGTTGAAGTATATTTATATATATATATATATATAACAAGCTAGTATTCGGCGGTGTGCATTAAACAGCATATAGTTGGTCGCCCATAGGTTAGTTTTTTATTAAGGTGGGTCTCATAAATTTTAAAAAATTTTAATGAATGTACTTTTTATCTTCTCCTTAGTCTTTCTTTCACGCTTTATTTAAACCCACCCGATTCCTTCTAAAGAAAAGTCCCAATTCTTACCTGCGATCTTAAATGCTTCATTTTTTTTTTTCTTTGTGTGGAAAATCAATTTAATTTTTCTTTTGATTTTGCTACACCTTTTTCTTTCTCTAGATACATCATTGATCATACCCTTCCTCATCTGAACACTGAACTCAAGCAAAGGGTGACGAAATTTTATTTTTTTGCTATTTGACAATTTTTGGGATCTGTTTTTTTTTTTTTTTAATTGGGTAAAAAAAAAAAAAGGAATGAGAAAACTTTTAGATATGAGAAAATATATCAAAATCGACACCAAAGAATATGCATACCCAAACCCCAAATAAATAGAGAGAGGCGAGAGAAAGATAAGTTGAAGGGAGGAAAAAGGGGGATGAGTTGGAAGTTGAAGTTTGTGATAATGGAGATGATGATGATGATGATGATGGCTGATGATGTGGGGTTGGCCGCAGAAAATAAGATGGAGTAAACAAATGGGGGAAAAAAAAAAAAAGGGAAGCTAAGGCCCGACATTTCTCAAAGGAAACCCATATTTTGATAAATTTGTGAAGGCAATAAAGAGGGAGGTTAAGAGTTAACGCCTACGCGCCTAATCTTAAACCATATGGAAATAAAAATTGAATGCATTGCCCAAAATCATTGGATGTGGCACTGAATGAAGGAGGAGAGTATGGTCTTCGCCATTTTTGTTTTTTTTTTTTTTTGCTTCCAAAGGGAAGAGGACGATCATCTGTAAAGAGAAGAGCCAATTGTATGCCTCCATCGGGAAGACCACAGTCGGAAGGAAAATCCGGTCGTCATCTTTTGCTGGGGTAGTTCAGGTTCTGTTTTATTGTTTCTTATGTCAACTAACACACCATTGTCAAACTCCCGTTTATAACTCAAACACAGTCTACATTAAATGTGCAGTGCCTAATTTAAACCCTAACTTTGTAAGTGTGAGAAAGTTCAAATTTACAAGCTTGACAAACCAAATTTGATGTTCACCGTCCAATTCCAATCAGACGGCCTCGGATATTCAATTGACGTGTGCATGTAATATATAGCAGACAATTCCTCTGTGTGTGTGTGTGTGTGTGTGTATAAATGAACCAAAGCGTAATACTGCTTTGTTATATAAAATCTTTGAGGTTCACACCGACATATTTTGACTTTTATGCTGCAATAATATTAATATATATATATATAAATAAACCAAAAAGTATGTTTTGTTCATTTGCCAAATCTATTTTTGAATAATAGAAAATTTTTTTATTTAAAAATATAAATTTTCTTAAACTTTTATATTTGAATATCAAAAAATTTTTATCTTTAAAAAATAAAAAAAAAAAAGTTTTCTCTAAAATATGAAAATATTTTATTTATCCGATCAACTTTTTACTTATAAAAAAATTCAAATAATTTTTTATTTTTTAAAATTAAAATTTTTTTATTTTCTAAAAATAAATACCTTATCCAAATAAAACTGTAGTACTGCTTCCTTATATAAAATCTGTGAGGTTCACATCCACATATGTTCAAGGTTTTAAGCTGGACCCGCATATTATGTGACTACACTCGGCCCAATCAGTCTTCAGTAGATGTAAGAATCGAATTTATCTACTTGTATGTGGACTTGTTGTATTACTTAAAATTGGTGATCACTAGCAAACAAAAATATATATGTACCCGCAATTACAAGTTATAATTTCCTTATACTTCAAGAGAATATCCCATTAATAGTGAAGGTAATGTTTGTCATATATATATATATATACATAAAAAAACAAATATATGGCGGCCACATTATTATTATTATTATTTTTTTTTTTTTTTTTGCTCTAAGTAGAATCAACGAACCTAAATTAATTCTTAGTGTAGTCGTTATCGGTCTCTCTTTTTTTTCCCCCCTTGTATACTCTTTTTGGTGGTATTTGGTTGCCAAATGAATTTACATTACTCTATGCTTTCATGAATATAGAAGTAAGACTATATTTGGCACTTATATTGTATTTAAATACAATGTAATTTTAATATAAATATAAAAATATTACATTTAAATACTAATTATATTACAATTTAAATATAATATAATCACTATTTATCATTTTATTTTTCTACTATTTTTATTAATTATATCATATACTTTTTTTCCCTTCTTTTTCTCTCTTTTCTTCTATCAATCACATTATATATAATACAATTAAAATACTTTTCATCTAAATAAATATTTCTTTTGAATGTAATATAAATAATTTTTATCCAAACATGTATAATATTTAATATATTATATTTAAATATAATGTAAAAATAATACACTGTATTATCATTTTTTAAATCTTGTGTTGGGCGACAACAAGATCCGAGTTTATCGTGAGGAAGTGATCTAGTGCTTTTAGTCAACAAATTACAAAGTACTCTTTGTGCTCCACTTTTCTTACTTTTTTTATAAAGCAAATAGCATTTTATATGATATACAGTAAACCAATTTGTCCACATGAAATAAGCGTTAACCATTGGAGAAAACAATTTTAAATAACTACACTCGCTTGGCCTTTTTTTTTTTTTTGCCGAAGGAGTAGGCTTTTTTATCATGGGAATTTGTAGTAAATAAGCTATTTTTCTTATGTTTTGAAGATAAAAGCAGAATTACAAATTTTTAAAAATTTATAACACCTTCTAATTTTAATATAGATAATATTTTTATTTCACCTTTATATTGATTTTTAGATATTTACACCTATTTTTTCTCTCTCTCATCCTCTCAATTTTCTCTCTCTTTCTTGTCAAATTCTTTCTTTCTCCATCAGATCTTCCTCTCTCTCTCTCTCTCTCTTCATCTCTTTCTCTCTCAGCCATACTCTCTCTCTCCAATGAATCGACCTAACACTGATCATCTTCGTTGGCTGCCATCATTGTCGCAGATCTGATCACGATTGTCACCAAACAAACTAGAGAGAGTGCGATCATCTTTCCCTTTAGGATTTTTGTTTTTTGTTTTACAAGTTCCGTAGCCATTTTTCCCAGTCACAAGCTCATAATCTTTCGTCGTTAAGGCCGCAACAAGATTGATGGGAGGTGGTTTGCAATCTTGGTGTTCAAGGACAATTTCTTTAATTGCAATCTTGAGGCTGAATGAGAGCTTGACAATGGTGACGGCATCAGATCTGTAATCTGACGGGCGCGAATTGGATGGTGATAACAAAGATCATGTTGCCCTCGTTAGATCTGCATAATCGTGATTCTTCGGTGACGTCAAGATTATGGTTCCTTAGCAACGTCAATCATGATTTACCCATGAGGATGACTTCTTCGATGGACAGCTACCATCGGACTACACTTCTCCTCGTGGCGGTAGCTTATCTGATGGTCGGCTGCCGTTAACTATAGGGCCTGATTGTTGAGTATTTTGGGGGTTAGAGTTTTGTTAGATTTTGGGTGAATTACTAGAGAATTGGAGACTAAGGTTGGGGTTTGAGTTAATTTCGGACTATTTTATAAATAATATGTCAAAATTGATAAATTAATAATTTATGTTATTGAGAATTTATACCAACAAATCAAGATTCACAACTAATTATATGATAAACTAAGGGTTTACAAATAATTTATCAAAATAAATAGTATAGTATATCAAATAATAAATGATTTACTAAAATTGGTAAAAAAAGTAATTTATTAAGTAAAAAAAGTGATTTATTGTATAAATTTATCAAAATTTATCAAAATAGGTAAATAAATAATTTACTAAGTTAAAAAGAGATTTTAAAAAAATTACTAAAATTTATACATAAGAGATATTTTTAAAATTTTAAGTTTTAGTAAACGATGATTTATTAAAAATATATTATTTATTAACACAAACGTTTTCTACTATTTATTTTTATTTAAGTTATGTTTTTATCCATTTACCTCCTTCTTCCTTTTATTATTCGTTAAAGGGAATATAGCTACACTTGATAGAATACAAATAACAATAATCACGAGAGCTCCATCAAAATACACATATATATGTTATGAAATTATGTTAGAATAAGTAACTAAGACAGAATAATAACATACCGCTATAGAGTTCAAAAAAATTCACATTCTTTAGATAAGACCAAAACATAATTCAGAATACAGAATACAGAATCTAACAATATACATAATGGTTTTATTTACTGAATAATTAACTATTATAATTGTTTGTTTGTATCAGTTGATCAATTCATCCGCTACTCATATATCAGTTCGAAATTTTAGCCGCTGCGAGTTTTCCGATGGGTGATCTCGCTTCACGGGCCTTCCTCTCCCGTGAAAGTATTCCCGCAACCCTGTTTACAAACAATCAAAATAAGAGATGATAATTAAGCTTAATAGACGAGGTAAAATAATAATATAGCTTGTACAGTTGTTCTGCTATATACAGAGACCGAAATAGAAGTATATTCCATACATCATTTTTTTTTAAATAAATAATATTAAAGTATAAAAACGAAAAATTAAAATTTTAGTAACGACTATATGAAAATATTTAATTTAATGATTTTATTTAAGAATTTTTAGTGGGAACAAAACAAAAAATTATAAACATTTTTATAGAATTAATGTGGGTGTCATATGAGAATTATTTTTAATAAAAACAAATTAGAAAAACTATAAAATTGTTGGAGTAAAATTAAAAGGAAAAAAATCCAATCAATTTTATGTAAATCCGCTTCAGATTATATATATATATATATGGATATAAGTTATTATGGGCACTTACTTTATTAATTTAAAAAAATTCAGTTTCGAACCTAACTATAACTTAATACTCTAAACTTTTCTTTCCTACCTCAAAGCGTGGTAGCTTACTTACCTTCTTAGAGCTTCTTCATTTGTAAGATGATGATGAGCCTGCTCGCAGGCACCAGTCTCTAAATTCACCCTCGTAACTGGTTTCTTCAACAACGCCTCACCAACTTTCACAAGTTCATTCAAGTTTTCGTTGGTCGCGATATCCATAGAAGACACCTTTTCACTCAATGTATCATCCTGCAATTTTTGCCGATTGCATGCTCGTTAGATCAAACAAAAGAGTCAGAAAATTATATGTATCGATTGGTCGATCGACGAGCTGAAGCGTGTGCTTGTGTACTTCACCTGAATACGGAGGTAATGTTTCTCGGAGCGCAGAGCCTGAAAGACCGTAGAAAGGAAGAAGTCAACCAAGTCACTGCTTGCTTGAGTGAAAATATCTACCAAAGGTGAGGAATTGTGACTGTTCAACCATCCCACAACGCCCCATTTTGCTGCCTCAATTGCATTGTACTTCTCCTCAGCATTTGGTGAACCAGTCCCTAAGGATATAACCAGGAACCGACCGTAGTCCGTCGGCTTAATGGGAAAGAAATCAGGATTCCCTTGGTGCATTTCCTTTGACACTTCATTTATAGCAACCAAAGCCTGAAATGTAACCAATTTAGTGACAAATTAAGAATTAATTTATGTTACGTGCTGTGAAATAAAGCCTAAACCAAATTTATCACTTAATTACCGGGTTGTTAGCGGCAACACCACCGTCAATGAGATGGAACTCTCTCACTTGGCCGCTTGAGTCGGAGGTTTCAAAATGATGGGCCGGAAGATAGGTTGGGGCTGCCGAAGTTCCCTTGCATATATCTGAGAGCAAGGCATCTAGGCTGGGGTTCTTTGTCACCTGTATTAATGAATGGTATTGAGAAAAATTAAAAATTGACTTGCTAGATCATGAATATTTAAAGTTATCATCTAATATTTCTATCTATTTAATCCCTTTTGATAATAGGTTTAGATCCTTAAGTCAAATAAAATAAAATAAAATAAAATCCACAATTCAAATTTTTATTAGAGAAAACATATACTATAAAAAAAAAAGTTCGAAAATTTAGTAAAAAACAGAATGTTAAACAGGTTCTTGGTATGTATATAAATATCAAAGCCGATATAACTAAATACCAATCATGTCATGTATGATGGTTTGTTATGAGCTGATTGTTGAAAGAGGCATACCGCATAACTCGAAAAGATGGTAGGCTGGAGACGCTTGATGTCAAAGGTTGGGATTACAACGTTGGTGAGTGTCTGGTGCAACCGCAGGTCTCCTAATTTTTCTTTGAGCAATTTGTGCAGATACTTGCCATCATATTTTGGTCCCATAAGAGCTTTAATCGTCTCTGTCGCGCCAGCAAGTGGAAAGCTGTACTTGTTCCAAAGAAAATATATAGCCTCATGATCACTAAATTTTTATAAGTTCCTCATACGTAGTTATGATCACTTATAGTAGTCAAGTAGTACAAACCTTCCTTGAGGGAAGATTTGGGGACAGTGTTGAAGGTAGAAATCATTGATATCCTTGGCAGCAAAGAGCGGCCGTTCGTTTTCATTTGGAGCAGTAAGCATGGCGGTTACGAGCCCACCGGTACTCGTCCCCGCAATCACATCAAAATAGTCTGCAATTCTTGCGTCCTTACCATCTAGCTTCTGCAATATGTGTATCAAACATAGAAATTTGGTCATTTTTGATTGATCAATAATGCATGCAGTACTAGTTAAAGATCATAACATTGAACTAGGTCAAGTTATGCAGGTGATGAAGATTAATAACTAAATAACATTGAATTAGGTCAAGTTATGCAGGCGATGAAGATTAATAACTAAATAATGTTAAAGGATATCAGTGATATTCAACATCATATATTAATAAAAAATGAATCTTATAACATGTGATCTGTAAAACAAGGTTAACTCTTTATTAATTATAGTTCATAACTTTTTCACATAATAAGCTGCACGGTGTCGTTTTGTACCTGAAGCTCAGACTCTAAACAGCTAAGTACAACTCCGGGAATAATGCCTCTAACACCACCACCATCGATACTTAGAACAGTGATGACATTTCCATAAGTTGGAGATTGTAAAAATGATCTTGCTCTCTCCATGACTGCTCGGAAAAGGGATCGAGATGAGGAATTACAGAAGTTACAAGCTTAGATTTTCAAAGATTTTGTAGAGGAAAATGTAAAAGATCAAGAAGAGAGCTGGGTTAGTTATGAAGTAATGATCGTGAACCCTCTTGTCTTGTGCTCCTTAAAATATAAATCTTTTGTGTGGTCCACCTGACTTGGCAGAAATGGGATTCAAGTTGGACCAGGTACTTAAAACTTAGTGCAAACCATTTTCTGCGCTTATGACCCAGCAGATTTTTTCTTGCACAATTGAATTCGGACCACGTAAAAGTCGATGACTTTGACCGTTCAAATTTCCAAGGATTAGGTAAACAAAGAGATTTTTTTTTTGAAATAGCTACCAGTAGAAACGCTCAAAATCTATAATTTCTAAGCGTGGCCAACTATATAGTCCCCCTGGAATAAGAGGATAAGTATTCGTGAATATCGGGACTGATTTGTCAATAAAGCATTTTCAGTCATTTATTGAATCTGAACTTGTAATGACTGAAATTTCAATGCATGTGCAAAGATTTTACACGCGTTTGTCACATTAAGCACTATAGCAATATATATATATTTACAGTGATACAGTGACAAGGAAATCTTATTTAAAATCTTCATTTTTATTAGTTTTAAAATTCAAATTATTGATACATATAATATCTAATTCTTTGAAAAAAAAAAAAAACTATGTATAACTGTTTTTAATATTGAAGAGTTATTAACTATCAAAAACTTAAGATCATGATCTTTATTATCCTACTTATGATTATAATAGATTTCTAAATTGCATTACGGGAGACGTTGATCCTCTTATATTTACCAAAATATCTTACATATTATAATATCAATATTCAACAGATTGTATCGGGGAAGAAAAGAAAAGTGTGAAAAAGAAAGTGAACGCCCCATATGCTTGTTCAAGTAGAGATGGGGACCATGGCGTCTTGATTTGCAGCCACAAGTTTGTCGAATCTTGATCAAGCGTTTTGACGGGTGTGTCCTAAATTCCTCTATGAAAGAGGTGATCTTATTTTTTCACTTTATAAATGTACAAATAGACAGGTGACCATAAAGTTCGTTTCATTATTTGATTAAACGTCTATCGACATTAGACTTCAGCCACGAAATGTAGAAAAGTCTATTGGTGAATTTGCCAAACCTCTAGAAACTTACATACTAATGCAACACGTATGCACAGAAAGGCCCTTGAAGGATAACATTTTCCCTATGCCATACGTAGTTTTCCAATTAAGATTTTTTTTTTTTTTTTAAGAGTTCAATCCAAACAGGAAAGCCTCACTTGTTTACCAACGTTTCCTATATAACAGCATAAATGCAGTAGTTTAATTTAATTTTGATCATGTGAAACAAAAAAAATAATACTAATAATGATATAAGATAAGAGATTTGAACTTTACATAAAATGAAATTAAGTATCTAATTATATTGTCATACTGTCAAGTTATATTTATAACCACATGTAGTAAAATCAAGTTTACGTCCTCAGTCTTAGGACATAATTAAAAAGGATTTGATGGCCAATTCCAAATGAAAATAATAATAATAATAACTGTTGATGTTTTTCCTTTTTTTTTTTTTTTTTTACCCAAGTTGTTTGTACTAAAAACCGAGTGCATAAGGGGGCGTTTCGTTACCGCATTGCATTTGCATTCTATTTAAATATAATGTAATTTTCATCTAAATATAAAAGTAATGTACTTAAATATCAACTACATCATAATTTAAATTCAATACAATCACTATTTACTATTTCACTTTTTCAATTATTTTATCAATTACATCATATACTCTCTTTCTCTCTCTCTCTTTTTCTCTTTATTTTTATCAATCACATTACATACAATATAATTCAAACACTTTTTATCCAAACAAACATTGTAGTTAAATGCAATGTAAATATTTTTCATTCAAATACATATTATATTTAAATATAATATGAATACAATACATTTTTGAAACGTCCTTTGAAACTTCTATAAATAGGTTTCTTGTTTTCTAAAATAGTTTTTTTATTTATCTTTTTTTTTTAGGTTAAATTATTCATTTAATCAATAAACATTTTATGTACCTTCAGTACGTAATTTATTAGGTAGTTCGAATGCGTTTAAATTATTAAAATGTTATTATAATAGTTTTTTCATTAATTTTTAAAGGGAATCCTTTAGTAATTTAGTCAAAAAATTAAACTAACTAATAGATTTCGTCTAAAAATTAATAAAAATGACTACTGTAGTAATGTTTTTAATAATCTTAGATCATTTCAAATACCAAAAAAAAAACAGAAATTAAAGTTACATAAATTTAAAAGTTTAAGAATTAACCCAACAATTTACCCTTTTTCAAAAAGATAAAAGAACTTTTTTTAAAGGAAAAAGATAAAGAAGTTAATGGTGCTTGCAACTGAATTGGGCTAAGCAAAAGAAATACCCGTCTGAAAAGCAGCAAAACTGGGTTCGTACATTTTCAACTACAGTATTGGGCTCTTCAAGAGCATGTTACGACACATATCTTTGATTGACTGGGGTTATCAGTGAAGAGAATGGAAGGCCATGTACAACAGGCCGGGTTTATTAAACGGACTGCGACATTTGTTTTTCTCACATGACAAATCCAAAATACAAGTTCAGTTTAGATTTGCCCTCCATTTGTATATCACTTCGTTCTCAGTTATATTTAAATATAATATAATTTTTATTTGAATATTAATTATATTATATTTTAAATCTAATATAATTATTTTTTATTATTTTATTATTTTTATTAATCACATTATATATTATTTTTCTTTTTCTTTTTTTCTCTTCACTTTTACCCATTACATCATATATTCATTATTAAAATAAAATTCAAATAATTTTCAGTTAAATATACATTACATTTAAATGTAATATAAATATTTTTTCTTTAAATATAAATTATATTCAATGTATTATATTCAAACACAATGCTTTTACTAAAGTTAATATAAAAAATTTGTAAACTATTTTTTTAATGGAATTGTAAACCATTTTGACCAGCACAAAAAAGGAAGAAAAAAAAAATAAAAAAGGAGCTGCAAAAAAAAATATCAGCATCCTCTTTTCCAAAAATGTCCATATATATTTTCTTCTTTTTACCTACACGTAATACGATTTTTTCTAAGGATGCATCGTCTGATTTTTTTATTTTTTTAATAATTATTTGCGAATTTTATATTTATTTGTTAATTATTTCTCTTGAAATGTAAGGACAAAAGTTTATATATACCTTTAAAAAACTTAATATGATGGTTAAAAATTATGTCTTATTGTTTTTCTTTTTTTTTTTTATAAAAAGAAAAGTGTCATTATTGATAGGTTTTTTTTTTTAATGAATTTAAAAGAAATATACATATACATCTATATTGGGTTTAATTACAACTTATAAAAAGCTAAAATGTTTTTGAACCTTAAACCAAATTCAGATAAATCGATATTTTAATATAATTATTTTAGTTTTTGTAATTTACTTGACCATTGTAATTTGAATCATCTTGTACTTCATAATTTTTTAATTTAATAATGTAAAATATAATCTCCTTAATAGGAATTTAGAAAATCTAAAGTAAAATGTGCTGCAACTATAAATCGTAATAACCCGTATGCTGCAGCAACCAACCAAAGCACATAAATAAACTCCAGAGTCCAGAGCAAAAAAAAGGAAAAAGCAAATAAATAAACCCAAAAAACAAAAAACAAAAAGCAAAAAAAAAAAAAAAAACCCAAAGAAAACAAGGCAATAACGAGATTAGCCATCTCTCCAAGAAACCTCCTTCATCTTCTCCGCTAACTTTTTTTTTTTTTTTTCCCATCTCTCTTCTACGTCTTCGTCGCTTTCGTCTCGTCTCTCCCTTCAAATCCTCTCTCTCGGTCTCACTGTACCCAATACGAGTGAGAAGGAATGGAAAGGCTACAACGAATGTTCGCCGGAGCTGGAGGAGCTCTTGGTCACCCTCCTCCCGATTCGCCCACACTGGATTCGTCAGAGCAGGTCTATATCTCGTCGCTTGCCCTTCTCAAAATGCTCAAACACGGTACAAAAATCGGTCTTATTCTCTTTTTCCTGATATTTTCACATTTGAATCTCTCGCGGGTTCTTGGGTGTTTTGGGTTTCTTAATTTTCTGGATTCGTACTCTATTTAGGGTTTATTATTTTCGGTTTTGTTCCCTCTCTCTCGTTTGAATCTCGAGAACAAGATTTGCGTAATCTAAACCCTATATAGAGAGCGTATTCTCTTTTGGGGAATTTTTGTAGCTGAATGGGAATTTTCTGGGTTTCAATTGGAGGTAAAATTGGGTGTATTTTGATCTGTTTAGTTGGGATTTGAATGGTTTTTAGGAAGAGCTGGTGTTCCCATGGAGGTCATGGGACTGATGTTGGGAGAGTTTGTGGATGAGTACACCGTGCGTGTTGTTGATGTCTTTGCAATGCCTCAGAGCGGTACTGGCGTTAGTGTCGAAGCTGTCGATCACGTTTTCCAGACCAACATGCTCGATATGCTTAAACAGACTGGACGGTACTTCCTGTTATAAAGCAATGTTTTTCGTATTTTTGAATGATATTTTTTCCTCTGTGTGGATTTGTGAAAACTATTATGTCTTCCTGTTGCTTCATTTTTCTCTATCGCTACTCTGTTCTGTGAATTTCTTTTGGTTTCTGCGAATGTTGCTGGCTGATTTTGTATTACTTTTGATTCATCTTGTAGACCAGAGATGGTTGTTGGGTGGTACCATTCACATCCTGGGTTTGGCTGCTGGCTGTCTGGTGTGGACATTAACACGCAGCAGGTTGTCAAACATATTAATAAATAGTTAGTTTCCAAATCACAGAATAGCTCTGATTTCTAAACGACAAATGTGTGAATTATCCTCTGTTGGCCTTCTTCACGATATAAGAAACTGTATACTTTGATGCTGATGCGTTGGGAATCAGTGAAAACTAGATATATGAACCTACTACTTGGCTCCCAGCTACCTAATGAATTTCGTTTAGGTCACATTTTACTTTTACGTACCAAAATGTTTGTTTTATCTCAAAGTATATCTGAAAGTGTTTTATGAAATAAAAGACATATTGCTAATGCAGAGTAAAGTTTGCTTAATTATGATGTCTTTTCTATACCATAGTTGTAGTATATGCCAAGTGATTATAAATTTACTGCATATCTTTTCACAGAGTTTTGAAGCATTGAACCAACGAGCTGTGGCTGTCGTGGTGGATCCAATTCAAAGTGTAAAAGGAAAGGTGGTGATTGATGCCTTTCGCCTCATCAACCCACAAACTATGATGCTTGGCCAAGAGCCTCGTCAGACGACATCTAACCTTGGCCATCTTAATAAACCATCAATTCAAGTGAGTACCAAAAAAAAAAAAAGATGCAAACTTTTATGTCCCATTGTTTTGTGTTTACGACTTTTTGACCTTTCATGACTTCTTTTTTCAGGCATTGATCCATGGTCTGAACCGGCACTATTATTCAATTGCTATTAACTACAGGAAGAATGAACTTGAGGAGCAGATGTTACTTAACCTTCATAAGAAGAAATGGACTGATGGTTTAACACTCCGGAAATTTGATACCCATTCTAAAACAAATGAGCAGACAGTGCAGGCAAGTCTTATGAGTCTTAAAGAAGTAGTTATCTTATCTATCATGTTTTTTCATGTTTAGTATTAGTTATCTATGTTATTTTTTTAATAAACAAAAAAAAAAAGGAAAAAAAATGCAGATTGCCTATTAGCATGTGTGAAAAATTCTTGATATGGAGAAAAGCAGGAAAAAAAGTAATAGCTAAGTTATTCTCCTCGATACCTTGCCACAATGAACCTTTGTATATGCGTCTTTCTTAACGCTTAGCGTTTTTCCCTTGGGTTTAGCAGGGGTTTAACAATTTCCTTGCTTCAACTTTTGTGCCTCATCCATCGAAATTTTGTATACCATTGGCCACCACGTTTCTAGTTTAACAGTAGGTTGGTAATCAAGAATAATCATGTCCATCTGTCACCGTCTAGCCTAACAGCTATCTTTTACTCAAAAGAAGCAAATTTTTAGATCCATGCAGATCCATTCAAGCAAACACCACAGATTAGTTTTGCTAGAATAGGACCTTTTATTCGGAGAGCAGATTTTAGTTGATAAACAGCTTCACATACCCATCTATTGTCCAACGGATATAGGTGATTTTGTTTTTGAAAGGATATCTCTGAATTTGGTTATCCTGATCATAAAAGTCTGTTTTGCGTGTTAGGGAACTATTAGACCACAGACAAGTAAAGCTAAGTAAAGATACTGCTTCCTTCTTTATTCCAAATGTTAGCTTCTGAAAGTCATTTGATTATTGGTTTGGTTTCGGACGCGCAGGAGATGCTAAACTTAGCCATTAAGTACAACAAGGCGGTACAGGAGGAAGATGAATTGCCACCAGAGAAGCTTGCGATTGCAAATGTGGGAAGACAAGATGCCAAAAAGCACCTAGAGGAACATGTCTCCAACCTGATGTCTTCCAACATCGTTCAAACTTTGGGTACAATGGTTGACACAGTTGTCTTTTAGAGGTCGATTTCAAAGCCAATCCTTGAACTATTTTGTTGAACCAAAAAAACGAAGCAAGCTTTTTGATTGCTTGTAAGATCCTTGGACGTTGTAGTTTCTCTGATCTTGAAGGCTTGAATACAACCGATACTAGTAAGAGATGTTCCGGTTCTGCCTAAAATTTGTCTCTTATTGAATACTTACTTATTAAACTTATTCATTGTGTTTGCTTGAATAGCTTGTTGCTCTTCATGGAATGGTTATTCCTTCCGCTAGCGCTTCATGTAGGGTAGGTACTAGAGTTGTGGGCAATACGTTTTGCTTAAGAGGCCCAATTTAGTCAAAAAATACTTGGAGACTGGTATTTCCCCGTCGGTACTTCAATGTAGGTACTAGAGTTGTGGGCTATACGTTTTGCTTAAGAGGCCCAATTTAGTCAAAAAATACTTGGAGACTGGTATTTCCCCGTCGGTACTTCAATCCTACGAATATGTAGGACATATTTGAGATTGATTAAAATGTGAAAAATTACAAAATTTTTGGAAGTATATAAAAATATATGTACTTTTGAATTTACACAGTATATATTTTACGATAGAATGAACATGGAACGATACATAAATAAGTTTGTTTTAGATGAGAAACATAATTAATATTACATATCTTAATATTATAAAGAAGACTGACGAGGTTTAAACGTGATCGAAAATCCATATTGGCAACCATACTAGCTATATTACATCTTTGGATAAAGTTGAATATGGCTGTGACCATGATATATAAAGATTTGTTGATATCTAAATCCAAGTTAGAAAATTTAAAATTAAGTTTGAAATAAATTAAATTATAAAATAATTTTGTGTTTAATGCTCAAGTTTGATTTAGAAATTTTATTTTGAATTAAAAGTGTTTGAATGATTAAAATTAAGTTTAAGTTTGCATTGAAAATTATGTTTTTATTTATTTATTTATTTGGTTAGTATAATTTTTTTTTAACAGAGAAGATTTATAAATATTATTTTTGAGTTTAAAATATTATGTAAATCATGGACTAAACAGTTTAAAACGGACTAACAAACTAAATACATGATTAAGTTCAAATTTAATTTTTTAAATTCGAATTTATGATTCAAACGAATTTTAAAATTCTTCTGATCATTTTGCTTAAGATGATAGTGGTCTTTTAGGGGCTATTTGGAGAAAAAATTTCATTTTAATTTTATTCAAATACAATACAATTTTATATCAAATACAAATTTTACAATAGTATTACGAAAATAATTATTATTCAAAACATTTTTAAAACAATCACATCAACTTTTCAATTCCACTATTTGTCTTTACTTTTACCAATCATATCAACTTTTCAACTCTAAAATACTTTTCATCCAAACACACATTTCATTCAAATACAAAACAAATACTTTTCAACCAAATACAATATTCAAAAAACAAATTTCATTCAAATTTAATCAAAATGTAATGCGTTTACCAAACGCCCCTTAACGAGGATAATTGAAAAATCCACACTCATTAAGCTTATCAAACTTGTGTGTGTATATGCTAGATGAAGAGTCTCAATGCCAGAGTTCATACTATTGGACTTACTGTAGAAAATCAATAAAATAAAATGACATTCAATTGTCAAATTTTCCTAAATTTATTGTTATTCCTCCATAAGTTTCCCAAATTTCTCGAGCATCCAATATCTTGTACAATTATGCTGTAAAAATCAGTATTTGGACCAAGAAAAAAGATCGTAGGCACTCTTCAAAACTAAAATTTCAGCAATATTTTTTACCCTGGTTATAAGCTCGATTTTTGCCTTTAATCCCGAGGCTAAAAAGGGTGGGGGGGGTGGTGGACGGTGGACATTTTTCAAATGCCATATTATAATCATCAACAACAACAACAACAACAACAACAACAACTAATTAAAACTTGACAACAAGCAGTTACATAACTTAATGGAAACAAGCCTGATAAGCTGCTCCGCCGTTAACAAGCGAAAGCGAAAGGAAGCAAGAAAGGTGAAAGCGAAAGGGGTCTAAACATTACATTAACCATGACTAGCCATAAAAAGAAAAAAAATCATAAGAAGCAAAACTCAAAAGCAGCCTCGCCTTTTTTTTTCACGCATTGCCAATGGGACGCTGGTTTATTGCTCCATAGCCTCTTTACACAAGTCGACATTACACCACCTTCATTATTATTATCAGCTCCATAATCACTTATTCAAACTAAAACGAAACTAATCACCCTTGGTTTACAAAAGAAGCCAGACGCTTAACCAAACCCTCAGCCTTATCAGACTCCGGCTGAAGGACATGAAATATATGATCCTCCCCTTCAGTCTCCACAATATCAATCGTCCCTCTCCAATTACTCTTCTTCAGATTCTCGTAATAAAGCCACCCTCTGTCTTTCAGTATATCATTCCCAGCCACGAGAACGAGTATCTTATCAGAAGCCTTCAGCAGTTCAAGACTCGGGGCTCCGTCGGCAAACGGGTTGATAAGCGGGTCTTCGTTTCCTTCCTCCGACGGACAGACGACCTTCCACCATCGGTCCACCATCGCTCGCCGGACTGGGTCTCCGGCTTCCGAACCCACCGGAGTCTCACCCCAAAAGTAGGGGTGAATCATACCGATCCCGGCTATCTTCAACCCCGGACTCGGGTCCGACCCGGATATCCGGCAGACCAGGTGGTGGGCGATGTTGGCGCCGGCGCTGTCCCCGAGGAGGTACACGCGGTCCCAATCCACGTCATCCTTCAGCCATGGCTCGGCGGCGGTGGAGGAAGCGAGCCAGTGGAGTGCCGCCCAGCAGTCTTCGTAGGCGGCGGGGAGAGGTGTCTCCGGTGCTAGCCTGTAGTCGACCGAAACGACGACAGCTCCGGCCATGGCAGCCATCCGGTTCATGGCGTTATGGTAAACCGGGTCGGCGGTGGACGATATGAAGAAACCTCCGCCGTGGAAGTAGACCACCAGGGGAAGCTTGTCGAGGCCGGGTTTGGTGTCGGGACGGTAGAGTCTGGCGGAGACGCCGGTCTCCGGGACGATGACGACGTCCTTGGAAACGACGCCGGTTTGAGGGTCGAATCCCGGTGGGGTGACTTGGGTCCCGGCGAGCCTGTGGATGGTTCCGTCCTTGTAGAGTCGGAGAAAGGGAAAGGCGTCGATTGAGACTTCGGGTGATTTGGTCGAAACCATTGGTAAGGTGTTCTCTGTGTGTGTGAGAGAGAGATAGAGAGAGAGAGAGAGTGGGAGAGCAAGAGGAAGAAGAGAAATAGTCTTGATTTAAAGAAAAATACTAAACAATCCGTTTCCATGTAATATTTGTATTTGAATAAAATTTTTGTTTGGATGTTTTATATTTAAATATAATGTATATTTTAATCATTATAATAAAAAATATGTAATATAATTAATAAAAATAAATAAATAATAAAAATGATAAATAATAATTATATTAAATTTAAAATTTAATATAAAAATTGATTAAATTTATAAAATTAATTATTGTTGTTGGTTTTTTTTAAGTAAAAAACAAAAAGAAGTAAGTTAAATTAAACTATATTTAAATTTTAAAACGTCAACCTTCCAGAATCTAACGCTTGATATATCAAATAAATATTGAATTGTATATTAATGTAATACAAATGTAATTAAGGATCAAAATTGAGTATTATTTTTAATTTTAAATATCTATTTGTATAATATAAGAATTTATAATTAATTTATAAGTAAATGTTTAGAATTATTATATTCATTTATAATGTCAGTCAAAAAACAACAATTCATCCTTATGTTAAATATTGATATGAAAATTGATGCTTTTAACATTTACACTTACAAAAAGAAAAGTCAACGGGCGAGATACAGGCGTGAAAAATAAGTACTTGGGCCAATCACAGATGTGCATGGATTAATACACCGACAAGATGGGGATGACTTTCAATGGGTTAAGGTCTTATTATATGTACTAATAATTGCGACAGCATCTGAAGCCCTTTGCCTTTGAGTATCGACCAACTAATTCTAGAGATGTTAAGACTTTGGACAGCCGACTGCTAATTAAGGGTTTAGTTGGAAGGAATTTATGAACTTGCCATCAAAGCACGTCTGGTATATTTTAAGTTGTTGTATATTAAAGTATTTATTGTTTTAATTGACTAGTAGTACAAAGACTGAGAAACAATTAAGGATGTGTTTGATTGAACAGTCTAAACTAGACTTTTCACTATTATTATTGTATTTTTTTAAATTAATAAAAATTTTAACTATTTTTTAAAAAATTAATAACTATAATCTAATAATTTCACTTCCAAACAGTACATCAAATGCAATCTAATAAACCAAGATGGCCAAGAAAAAAGAAACACTATCTAACAACAATAAGCACTTTCTAAGCCTAAAAATTTATTAATTATAATAATAACAACAACAATAAGGGTTCGTTTGGTGAACGCATTGCATTTGCATTGCGTTTGAATGCAATGTATTGAATGCAATTTATATTTGGAGGAAAAGCATTAGCATTGCATTTGAATGCAATGTGTGTTTGGGGGAAAAGTATTTGAATTGTATTTTAATAATAAATATGTGATGTGATGGGTAAAAGTAGAGAGAAAAAAAAGAGGGAGAGAGAATATATGATGTAATTAATAAAAGTAATAGAAAAAGTGAAATAATAAATAGTGATTGTGTTTGATTTAAAATGTGATGTGATTGGTATTTGAATGAAATGTTTTTGTATTTGGGGGAAAATAGCATTGCATTTAAATGCAATGCTAAAAAAATTTGTGTCCCAAACACTAGCTTACAAACAAGTTTTTAATGGCTATTCTTGTGATGGCTAGACAGTTTTTAGAGGTGTTTACCGAATCTGTCAATTCAGTCCAATTTTTGCTAGATTTGATTAAATTGAGAGATAAACAGATTGATTATGAATTGGGTTACGGATTGAGCATTTCTCAATCTGTATAATCCGTAAATCCAAATTCTATTTATATATATAATCAATAATATGTACAAATTTTTTATTTAGAGTTTAATCAATGTTGGTTTGTTGAAATGTGTTATTAACTTACAATTTGTATAATTATACTATAATTTAGCTTATAATCAAAGGCTTAATGTTAATTATATTATAATTTTATTGAACTATTTTATATTTAAGTATTTTATTATAGTTTGTAAAGCAAACAGATTGAATCCGTCAATTCAATCAATATAATCCAATATTTATGGATTGACTTGCATTAGTTTAAGAGTCTCATGAATTGCGATTTTTTTAATCCAAATGTCATAAATTAGATTACAAATTGAAGTTTAATCCATATAAACTACTCTGTGAACTCCCCTAATCATAATTATTTAATTTATAGTTTTTTCGAGGGATTTAATTTGCAGTTTTATAAACTTATCAAAAAAAAAAAAAAGATAAAAGGAAAATTAGATTAAACTTAAACCATAAAATTTGATTCACCAAATTAATGGTGCATTTGGCACTGCTATCAAAATGCATTATCTTTAAATGTAATATAATTTTCACCTAAACGTAAAAATTTTATATTTAAATACAATTCTTTTCAACAATGCTACGAAAACAATTACTATTCCTTTGTCTTTTAAAACAATTACATCAACTTTTTAACTCTAAAATATAATTCAAATACTTTTCATTCAAATACATGTTTCATTTAAATACTTTTCAACCAAATACAATACTCAAAAAATGAATTGCATTCAAACACAATTAAAACGTAATGTTTTTATTAAACGACACATAAATTAGCTAGATATTACGATGGCGTTTCTATCTTTCAATATTTTTAAATTTGAAGAACGTGACATATGTTCTGACTTTTATTAGATGTTTAATTAAGTTTCTACATAAGGGTTCACTAATAACATACGCAACTTATGGTGGCCTTACCCCACCCAAATATTTGCTACGTTACCCAACTCCGGAGCTGTCTTTTTCCTCTTATTTAATAATTTCTAAAAGGTAAGAGAGTGTCGCAATTCACCATTAACCTATCCTTTCCAAATCGTTATCGACAAACAATTGTCTTCTCCCTTTGCATGATAAGATTTGTTTATCAAATGTCCAAAGCCAGTCCAGATATGCATACAACTATAGTACTGATTAATTATAACGACCTTATATTAAAAAAAAAAAGCTATTATTTTTTGTACGTTTTTATCATTTCATGTACGACAAAATTTTTCTTTAAGTTTAGAGAATAATTAGTTTATGATCATTATAAAAATAATTAGTTTATTTTTTCCCGGAAAGCAAAACCAGTTAGTAAAGCTTGACCATGTTAAAAAGAAAATTGCTTTAAAGAAATAGAGATACTTAATACACTTGATTGATTAGGTATGTATATGAGTCAATGATTTTGTGCGATACTCTTGCAACTTGTAAGTGTTATATACTATAACTTTTGCAGACTTTGCTAACTCAAATGCACATTATTATTAACAAATAATAAAATGATAAAAAAGAGTATCATTTTAGAATGATTGATTGCTTACTACTTATTAAAATTGAATCAACCCAACTATTATTTGAATAAATCAAAATAAAATTATTTTGAATGAAAATAAATTAAACTAAAAATAAATAACTCATAAATACTCATTAAGATTTGTGATTCCTACATACTGATTACACAAATTATAAAAGTATATTCTTATCTTCCACACAACCCATGATATTCAACACAATGAGCTACACACGTAGATCTTCTTCCGGTCTCATTATAATTAACTCATCAACTAAATAGTGGTAAACTTTCTAGAAGCACTAAAAACGATGAAGAACATTTAACTATGAAAAATAAATCAACAACTAAATCAAAAGAATAAATTAATATATCATAATTAAGCTACATTGGATACTTAGATAATTAACTCATAAATAAAAATAAAAATCTACAAGATAAATGTTCAAACTTTCTTAAATTATAAAAATAAAGAGATAAGAAAATAGAAAGAAAAACCCTTTTATGAAGATCTCACAAGTCTTTAAGATCTTTTTCTAATCTTCTTTTCCTACTCCTCTTGATCTTTCAAGATATAATCTCCTAAAACAAGAACTCAAAATAAAATCCTAAAAACTTGAATTCTAAATCCTAATCCTTTTTTTGTTCTTTTTCATCAGTGCTTTTTGGCTTAAGAATAACATCCAAAGGCCCCTTTTTTAAACCCTAAAAAGACATATTTATAGACCTTGGTTTATAAGGATAAAATTGAGATTTTCTTAAAGAATTATCGGGTTCTGAAGTGTGATTCGGAGTGCCTAGGCGCTTCCTGATGTGCCCAGAGCTTATTTTTCATCGTGCGGCAATGTTTAGGCGCCCAAGGACAATGCCTATGGCGCTGCCTATTCTACCACACACATCCTGTTCAGCCTAGGCATTATATTCTAGAGTCTAGGCACTGCCATCTCCCCTATTTTCTTCCAAATTTGATCTTGGTGTAACTTAGACACTTCACATAAATCTTGTGGAGATCCGAACTCCCTCAAAACACCCATTTTGACATCAAAATCACTTGCAAAAACGCTTCAAGTAATTCATTAATCAAAATCAAATCTAATCTGTAAAAGTAACACAAAACACATAAAATTCACAAAAACCTTGAGAATTAACTTAATATTAAACTTGACTAGTATTTAATTCATGAGTAAAAACTCACTCATCACTTATTTCAAAAAACTAGCTAAAAAAAACTTATTTCAAATTTAAATATCATAATAATTCAATAACTTAACGATGGATAAATTTATAATCTAACATCCTCTTTTATAACAAATATGTTATATAAATAAATTGAATCCAAATCTATTATCACTTACAAAATTTGATATCATGTTGAATAGTTTTAAATATAACTTATTTCAAAAATTAACTCAAAAGAAAAGATAGAGCCTATTACATGTATAAACACCACATTAGCTCAATAATTTAACGCCGTGCGACAAATTAACTATCTAATAATAAGAACAAACACAAAGATATGGACAACGATTTTCCATAACCACCATAAGACAAATTAACTATCTGTTGAAAAAAGCCGCCAGCCGTCGGATCAGGTCCTTTGCTTGTCTACCGTCCACATCATTAAAATAAAACACATGATCCTCGTCTCTGGTCTCCTCAATGTCGACTACACCCATCCAGCCACTCCTACTCAGCACATCATAATACAGCCGACCCCTATCCCTCAACAGATCCTTCTCCGCCACACAAACCAAAACCCTCCCACACCCAATCCCCGCCAAGCTCGGCGCTTCCTCCGCCACCGGGTTGATGCGCGGGTCATCGTTTCCCGACTCCGACGAAGGGCAAACAAATGGCCAAATCCGGTCCACGTACGCCTTCTTCTTCGGGTTCAACGCTTCTGACCCAATCGGAACGGAGCCCCAGAAATACGGGTGCACTAGGACCAGGCCCAAAAGCCCAATACCAAGCCCAAGCCCAAACTCAGGGTCTCCGGCTGCGAAAGCCAAGTTATGAGCAATATTGGCGCCGGCGTTCTCTCCGGATAAGAACACGCGTGCGAAATCCGCGTGGTCGTTGAGCCAGAGCTCGGGGCCGTTACCGTCGCGGTGGGAAACGATCTAGTGCAGCGCTGCCCAGGAGTCGTTGTATGCGGTGGGGATGGGGTGTTCGGGGGCTTTTCGGTAATTTTACGGAGACGGCGAGGACTTTGGCATGGGCGACGAGGGCGTTTAGGTAATTGTGGCACTTGGAGGTGAACGGGGAGGCGACGGAGAAGCCGCCGCCGTGGAAGCAAACGACGAGAGGGAGGCTGTGGTTGTGGAGTGTATTATCGTTTTGAGGTTGTGGGAGGTAGAGGCGGGCGGTGACTTTGGAATCGGGGACGGGGATGGAGATGTCTTTGGAGACGACGCCGTTTTGGGGGTCGGTAGATGGCGGGACAATGTCGGCACCGACGATTCGTTCGACGCGGCCGTCTTTGTAGACGCGGAGGAGTGATGGGAGTTCATAGGCAATTTCTGACTTGGTTGAGTCGTCCATGGTAACAGCTAACTGGGGCGGTAGCAAATATGGCGCAGAGAGAGAGAGAGAGAGAGAGAGAGGGAGATTGGAGTTCTTTTATATTAATTTACCTAAAAAGTTTTTCTTTTTTTATATGACTGCCACTGGATTGGCGTGTCTACCTGGGTTAGGGTGAATGAAAAAGCTACGTCGTGTTTGTGCGGAAGCTAGAGACATTATTTTTATATTGTAAAAAAATTATTTTAAAAAATATATTTAAAAAAATTGATAAAGGTGAAAAGATAAAAAATTTTTAAAATTAAAAAAAAAAATCAATATGGATATTGTTTTGTTTCTCTCAAAATTCTATGTAATTTTTAAAAAAATTATCTCATTTGGATATGTATACACAAAGTTATGAATTTTTAAAATTTGTAGTTTACTGTAGTATTTTGAAAATATAAATAGTGAAAAGCAGGGAAGTTTAAAAAAAAAAGTTGAATTTTGGTGTTTAGAAACATTGCACCAAACACCCCTTAACAATCGGACAAACTTGATGAATATATCCAATTTAATCTATTATAATCTGAATTTAACCAACTTAATTAAGAGATCAGCTCAATTCACCTAACTCGATAATTAATTAGATAGGTTTAGAATGAGTTTTTTTAAAACTAACTTAATTCAAACCTATCCATTCTATTTATATATAAAAATAAATATATTTCTTACCTTATAATATATAGTATTTGTCTTATATTTTAAATTCATTACTTGACAACTTATTAAATTTTATATTATATGAGTTTTTATTATTTTTTATTTGTTAGTTTACAATTTTTATATTTAAATTTATTTTTTATATATTTTATTTTTATATTGATTTATAATTTATAAAATAATTTTGGAGTTTTATAACACTAATATTATACTGAAAGTTAACTTTTTTTTTCATATATTTCTTATTTTAAGTTGAATGATTAGTTATATTTATTTTTTTATTTTTTAATTATGTTCAACCTGATCAACCAATCAAAAATTTAATTGGGTGGGTTGATTTTAAATTTTGGGTTAATTGGGTGAGTTAAATTTAAAATTAACCTATCTAAACTTGATTGAGTGGGTTAAAAATTCTCAAAAATTCACTTAACTCACCCGATGTTCACCCCTAATCTACTTCACTATTGTGTTTTGTGGATGACATTTGAAATGTTTGCATGTCATAAAAATTGTGGCAGAATTCCAAATTTACCTGGTTTTTGTGTATTTTAAGTTTTTGTGCGTTAATAGTTTATGACGTCTTATATATATATATAAATATATGTTTTGTTTGGAGTATAATCTATAGTTCAAAATTTTCATCTCATCTGTGAACCAAAGGATAACATTGCTTTTTTCAATTCATGGCAGACGGCCTGCATCCTGCATGCATGGAATGAGGATGGGCGGAGCTAAGAATATTAACTAAGTCCACCCTAAAATATAACAAAGTGATCGAATAACAATGTCTCCTTATTAGAAGGGTACGAGGTAATTTTATGTTCTTTTTCTTTTTAATACCAGTAAAGTTATGCCCGCACCTCAAAAAAATAAAAAACGTGAGTTAAGAAGTATATATTCTTTTAATTCATTCTTTATTTTATTTAAAAAAAAATGTCTCAGATTAGGTTAACGAAATGCTACTTTTAAAATGCTGGTTGGAATTTACAGTTTCTCCAAAGAGAAAGAGAGAATTTGAGAAACTAATCTCAAGGGGACAAAAAGATTTTTTTTTTAAGCCTTTTTTAATAATAATTTTATATTTTTTTAGCATACATGAAATGAAAATTCATATTTTTTTAACCTAAAAAAGTAATCATAACTAATAATTCTATATCTAACTTTATCACTAGAGGTAGAAATCTCAAGGTTTAAAAAAAAAAAAAACCAAAAAACAAACCAAAAAAAAGGGAGAATAAGAAAAATAGGACAAATAGGAAGGAATAAAAATAGGTAGGTAAAAAATTTTGATTTAATAGTAAATAACAAAATTAAGTGTAAATTTGAATTTACACCTATTTAAAATATCAAAAATACCCCTTACACATTTTTTCCTTTTCCTCTTTCTCTCTTATTTTCTTTTCTCTCTCCATCTTTCTTCTCTAAAATCCCAAAAACCCATAAATTGTCCTAGATGTCACCCGCACTCGATCGCCAAAAAGCAACCCCGCTGTTGGAGAGCTTGAGATGCAGACTAGCAAATCTTGCCCTAACCACCATTGTTGCCAAAAGGATTACCATAAGGGGGACATCACACGTTGTTGGTGGGAAGTTTGTGTGTCATCGGTGAGGAGACCGCGACCAAACTCACCATCGCTTGGGAGATTGAGTCCATGGGTGCTCACAATCTGTGTAGTCGTCTTCGTCTTCGTGACTCTGGAACTCGTGATCTTCATTGTCGTCTTTACCAATCGCTATCTCTATTAGAGACTTGCCAGAGCAAGAGCTCGGGTTTAACAATTGGACATCGAGGTTGATGTCGTGAAGATGACATTCATCAGACTCCGACTAATTCAAAGAGAGAGAAAGAGAAAGAGAGATGGATGGGAGAGATAGCACACACAGAAAGGAGAGAAAGCACACACATATGTGGAGAAAGAGTGTGTTTAGGGAAAAAAAGAGAAAGAGAAATTAATTGAAAGAAAAAAATAAAAAATCATGGATGTATAAACTTGATTATATTATAAATTTTAAAGATTTAAAATTACTCTGTTTACTTTCAAATATGGGTGCAATTTCTGAAAAAATAAAAAATAAAAAAGTAGCATAACTATGGGCTGTTGGGTTGTATTATCATTGGGCTCCTCAGGCAGATCTGCTCTTTAATCCAGCCCACTTTTCCCATATAAACCAAAGCCCAAAATAGCGCACTCTCCCAGCCCCTTCAGTTGCCAACCACACCAGAGCGAACGTCTGGTCGTATTCCCATTTTTCAGTTATTAGCCTTCCGATTGGCTGTTTAAGAAACGACAGAAAAAAAAAAAAGACTTATAGAATTCATTAGACTCGCCACTTTTTTACTTTGGCGTTTTTCTGCAGAGAGAGAGAGAGAGATGGAGAAGATGGTGGCTCTGAGATCGGTGATTATCCGGTCAGCATGGTCCAGATCTTATTGCGCGACGGCCGTCAACCAGCACCTGCTCCGCCACTACTCCTCCGTTCGGAGCCTCTTTCATTTCTCCACATCGCCGTCGCCGCCATACTCTACTTCTTCCGGTACCCTTTCTTCACTTCCTTAAATCCCCCAAATTCATCTTCTTTGTCGATGCAATTCATTTTTTATTTTTTGTGTTTCTTTTTCTTTTTTATGCAATTCTTTCTCCCTCTTGCTCGTGTTTGCTTCTATAAAATCATCCGATAGTGAAATTTGTTCATATTTTCTCCTTTTTTTTATCTCCAGTTTCCATGCGAGCTTTCGCCCTCGTTCTGTTTGATAATATGTCTGAATGATCCGTTGGGCAATAAATCCCCTTTTTGTTCCCGAGTCTTTTTATTTTTATTATTTTTATTTAATTTTTCATCTATACCTATAAACATATTCAACAACTGTTTTCTATAAAGGATCTAAATCTCATTGCACTAGTCAACTTTCTATTTACTACGAATGTGCAGTGCATCTCTAGAAGACTGTTTTGTATGGCTAAATTGATTTAGCTGTTGTTTCAATCACTTGTGTTAACCTTACCTCAACCTAGTTTGGCTCTTAATTTTCCTGCTACAGACACTGGTTTTCTTTTATGGAGTTTATGACTTTTATCGTTTTCGAGCATGTGAATATTTAAAATTATATTGGATAGAATCTTAACAGTGCATTAAAAATGCAGCAACATTAGTGGGAGGCAACAAAACCCATTTTCTAATCATGTTACATTTGGTAGACCTTGTGTATTTGCTAGTTTACCGAGTTTCATCATTCTAAAATTTTTTATAATTATGGTCTTGTTAGGTTGTGATTTTTAATTTTAATTGGTGAACTACAGATAGCAGGTCTCCTTTTTCAATGGGTTTGGGAAGTAGACGGTTTTATAGTGAAGATATAGTTCACACGCCTGTCTTAAAAGACCCTGGGCTAGAAAGGGCTTTCAAGGATTTGTTGGCTGCCGGTTGGGGCAAGCTCCCCGATTCTCTTCTCCATGAAGTAAAGTCAGCATTGAAGAAGAGTAATGACGAGGCTGGCAAGGAGGTAGTGGCCAATGTTTTTCGTGCAGCTGAAGCAGTTGAAGAATTCGGTGATGTCCTCATGAATCTTAAGATGGAATTTGATGACACCATTGGAATGTCGGGCGAGGTATTGATGTGTACATGGATTGATAACTCTCTATCTCTTCTTATTTCTCTCTGCTTCTGATGAGTTTAATTTTTTGAACTTGTTTGTAGAATGTCAAGCCTTTGTCAGATGAGCATGCGAATGCACTTTGTACTGTCTTCACTCGCTACTCTGCCTACTTGGATGCATTTGGGCCCGATGAGGCCTTTTTGCGGAAGAAAGTGGAGACGGAGCTGGGAGCGAAGTTGATATTCTTGAAGATGAGATGCCGTGGTTTAGGTGCCGAATGGGGAAAGGTATTAACAAAGAACAACTTTGGTATTTGCGGTTTCTGCTAGTATTTTTTATGCGTTCTTGTCCAAAAAATATAACATCCTAAGCATGGAAAAATTCCCAGCTATATGGGCTCATAGAAGAATAAAGCCTAAAATCGAAGCAGTTTAGAGTATGCTAGAAATTGCAACCCCATTTTTCTAATCTTCCCCCTCTATTTGGTATGAGAATTAGGAAGGGGGCTCACCATAAACTTATCAGATGAATGCTTCACCTTAGAGCTTTTCATTTCTGCAAATCTAGATGCCTAGTGCTTACTGACATTTGGTTTGCTGAATGCAGATTACGGTTCTCGGTACTTCTGGGCTTGCTGGGTCATACGTTGAGCAA
Source organism: Antiaris toxicaria (assembly GCA_035233585.1). Taxonomy (NCBI): domain Eukaryota; kingdom Viridiplantae; phylum Streptophyta; class Magnoliopsida; order Rosales; family Moraceae; genus Antiaris; species Antiaris toxicaria. Next base: position 23,219,296 of record CP141160.1, on the reverse strand, counting down.
AGAGCTTAACTCAATAGCCTTGAGATTTTTCAGTGTTTGTGATCTTTCTTGTGTTTAGAATCATGATTCTGAATGTTTTGAGAAAGACATGCATATCCTTTCCTCAAAATCCATAATTTGCGGGCTGATGGCAGTTCAATAAGAGCTTATCTTTGTCAATGATAATGCGGAGAAATATAATGTCTTGTTTTTCTTTCTGACCTAGAATCCTACAACTTTTATTGCACTGCAAATTCGAGTTTCGCTCTATTTCTTGTTGTGCTAACATCCTTGGTGCAATTATGTTTCCTTTTGCGGAAAGAAATTTAAATAGAAAATTGGATGTCATAATGCAAAGTGACAAAGAGGGAGACTTGTGTGAGACTTACTTGACTTATGTTTCCATTTGCGGGAAGAAATTTAGAGCCCGTTGGGGATCAAATTTTGGTCTCCAAAACAAATTTTTTTGGTATTTTTTTTCACTTCACCGTCACTTTTTATTATTCATATTTTCAAAATATTACAGTAAATTTTAAATTTTAAAAATATATAATTTTATATATACAAATCTAAATAAGATGATTTTTTTTTAAAATAGTATTGAATTTCAAGAGAAACGAAATAAGATGTATATTGATTATTTTTTTAAATAAATTTTTAAGATTTTAATTTTTTTTCATGTCAAATAGTTTTTTTTTAATATATTTTTTAAAACCATTGTTTTTCCAAAAAAAAAAAAAAAATCCCAAAACTTGGGGGGGTGTGGTGGTGGTGGTGGTGGTGGTGTGGGTGGGGTGTTGTGTGGAGTTTTCATTATCACCTTAGTCTTCATAATTGTGAGAAAGAGATAATGTTGTGACAGTTTTCTTTATCACCATAAGGGAACTGTAGATTTATTTTTATTTTTATTTTTTCATCTTAGCCTTAGTAACATGGTTCCGTATCTCAGTGGAGTTTAAAAATGAAGTAGCTTGTTGTTGACCTGTTTAGTGGTATTCTAGAGGTTGTTTTGGTTTCTCTACATCTAAAATCTGCTTTTGAAAATATTTGAATAATATTTTGGAAGAGTTTTCACTAAAGCTTCTAGTTAAAAAAAAAAAAAAAGTGTTTCTCAGAAAAGTTTTTATGAAACTTGTAACAAAGTTTTAATAGGATATTATAAATTGAATTTTAACATTTTTTTTATTAGTTAGAGAATTTAAAAATCACTTGACCTATAAAGCTTTTTAAAAATATGGTTTCAAACCCTTATTAAAAAGTCGTATTTCTATTTATTTTTCTTTTTTTAAGTAAAATCTCTTTTGAACAAGTCGGCTTTTTAATGCATCAAAAAACCAAAAATAAGGTGGTGTGAGGTGCTCTTGCTCTGTCCAATTTGGTGGAGTCAAACGTTAGCCTTCCTTTGGCTCCCTTTTGATGGCTTAGTGTGCGCTCGGGTAAGTGGGATGGGCTCTACTCAACCATCCACCATGGTGATAAAGAAAGTATTATCATTACGAGGCCATTTTGGTGGCCTTTTTTAGTCTGAGTCGCCACAAGGGTTGACTACAACCAATTAATAAACACCCAATTTACATTCTTCTTCTTCTTCTTCTTCAATTTTTTTTTGGTAAGACCCAACTTACATTCTTGCTCTCTTTAGCAGAGTATGAAAAAGTGCTTAAAAGTGATTCTTCAAAACAACAAAGTCTAAGAAATGACACCGAAGACACTCCACTGTAAATATTACTCAATTATGCATTTTATTACTCGAGACGCCAACAAAAAGCTATTGATAATTAGGGAAAAAAGAAACTAAAAGAAAAGAAAGATTCAGCAGTAAGTGAGCTTTGCAGTCTTGGCGGCTTTATGCCATGACCAAGATTCGGAAGGAGACTTGGGCAGAGGTGGAAGCAACACAGCCTTACGGTAGAGGCCAAAAGGCCACCCCTCGCAGTGACATAACTCTTCAATTATAGAACGCCTCTGAAACTCTTTCCAGTCCACCCAATTTAAGCTGGAGCTACGTGAGAAGCTCGTCTTTACGGAAACAAACACATCCCTACTTGCAGCACTTGAACAGCAGGAGAAACAGCTTTTCGCGGACAAGAACTCTTCTCCTTCATAGTCTTCATAGTTCATGTCCTCCTTTTGTTCAAGCCCTTTTGGTGTTATGTATAATTCTCTAGTTATCGGAGAATAGACCCAAGAAAAGCTATCAGACATCAGAAGGATGGGCTTCCTCCTCAACTTCTCTAATGCACCGCTGCGAATTGCCGAAACAACCACCTGAAGGAGAAAAAATATATAGTTCAACAAAAAAGAGAGAGAACCTGATTTTCAAGAGAAAATATCAAGTTAAAATGTTTCGATTAGGAGAAGTAGTTAGTACTTCCTGCTCCTCGTCGAAGTCACTTGTTGGATATTCCTCGTCAGGGCTTGAAGTTGAAAGGCGTGTTCCAAAGGCATGGCAATTGGAAAACGGGTCCTTCAAACACGCAGCGAGAAGTTTACATCTCTTGGAAGGATTTCGTGCCTCTTCTTCATGATAAGAGACGGTCATGTTTGAGGAGAAAGTTTGAGAGAAAAGATTTTGGAATTGGTTTGAGAGGAAGGGACATATATACAAAACTGTGTGAGATAATTCCTACTCGTTTTGATGTTGAATTTGACTTACTCTGGTGATAGTGGCCTTGCAGCTTATTTGACAATACTGCTTTATATCCTTTGGGGTAAAGGCAAAGTTAAAAGTACAAAACACGTTTCTAAGAGATAAAAAAATTCCATTTTTAAGATATTTCAAACGCTTGTTTTCAAAACAATTATCCTTCTGAAGAAGTTTAGATTTGTTTGTGAAGTTTAGATTTGTTTGTTTCTTCGATTTTCTTTGCTTTAGGGCTTCATTCTGTAATTTTCATTGGTTCACTTCAAGATAAAGTCATGGTGAACTAGGACATATTACCAAACGACGACTAAAATAGCCAAATCTGTTATAAAAAAAAAAAAAAAAAGAATTCCCGCCGTTAAAGTTATATCAGTTGAGGATAGTATTTATAAACAAACAAGTAAACTACAACCACTAAGCATCCGGTTCCCAATTCCTTTTCAATGGAAAAACTATTCAAAGAACAAATAGAATAGTGTATCCTTGTTAAACCAGAAGCCCCTTTGATGAATCTGTGTCCTTATTTAACAAAAACCAAACAGCAAGTCTTTATGGCTAATAGGTAAATACAAGAAGTGTTCGCAGACCAGACAAGACAGATTAGGGCTCCATCTATAATCAATAACTTTTAGATTGGGACCCAACCCATTAGCAATTTGTGAGAGTCTCAATCCAATCCAGCTTGTAAACATCAGATTACGCAGATTGAATTCACGGATTCAATCTGTAGACTTGAAAAACTAAAAGAGACATAATAAAATATAAAATAATTCAAATTTGAACGAATGCTGTGCAAATGAAGTGCCTTGTAAAATAAATTATATTAAAAGAAGAAACATGATCAACACAGATATCTAAAAATGTGCATGTGGCTCAATAGGCCAGAAGCAGAATGGCAACCAAGAGGTTCTGTCCTACTGTAGTAACAGCCAAATGATCAAAGTTCTACATTGTAACAATGGCGATTCTTTAAAAGAAAGAGTGATTCTAGCAAAACCCCACTTTCTTTCCAAAGGAAAAACAGATAAATAAATGAATCACCAAGTAGCCTCTCCAATTCAAAATCTAGCATCTTCTTTCTCTTCTTCAATCAACAGATTTTGCAGCTGCAAGTATGCTATCCAAAACCAGTTGAGAGAACGGTGCAATACAACACAAACAGGTGTTTCAAATATGCACCATTGAAGTTCTCAAAGTACAAAAGAAACTAAATCTTTAGGAAGTAGAGAATTGAAAGTCAAAATCAGTTGCTAGATCTCTGGAGTTGCTGAGAGGTTAGAGAGATGAGAGACTGAAGTTTAGCAACGGCAGAGGTCTTATCAGGTGGGCACTTGGAAAGAGATACATTCAACGAGTGAAGAGCCTCGTCAAGCTTGCCTGCAGCCAACGCTGAACATCCTGCCTTAAAGGCTTCATCGGCCATTCGGACATCATACTGCACCGGCGGTGCAGGCCCATCTGAGCTCTTCTTCTTGCCCAAAGGGGAAGAAGATGGAGACGGAGATGAAGATCGAAGGAGGGCGGTTGCACGGGCAAACTCGAGATTGGAAATGGCGGAATCTATCTCAGCCATTAGTGCTTCTGGGGTTGCAGGGATAGTTTTGATACCATCAAAAACACTCCAGTGAGGACTTGTTATCATTCCTTGTGCAGAAGCTGAAACAGAAACAGAAACAGAAACAGAAACAGAAGTAGGAGCAGAAACCATCTCCCTCTTTAGCAGCTGGGCTTGTGAGTCTTGTGGCCCCACACTACTACGCCTTCTTCCCCACATAATAATTAACAAGTTCAATTCAATCCCATTTGCCAACTGAGCTGAAAAATGAAAAATAAAACATTGGGTTTTTTGTCACAAAAGCAACCATCGACATTAATTCATTCATAAACATTCTTGAATTTACAGAATTGTGTTCTCCTGTATTACAAACTCAATTTGATACATAACCCATCAAAATAAAATCAAGATTTTCAATCAAACTTCTCAGTAAAATACCGAAGCGCGTCAAATTTTTTCATTTTTGTCGTGAAGAACTTAAATTAGCTCATAAAAATTGTTTCCTTGAACCCTTCATATATCTTTAAGAGAAAACAATGTTAAAAACAAAAAAAAAAAAAAGGAAATTGAGAAAAGCCCTAATATGAAATGGACGTAACTTACCCGGATCAAGGAAGAAGTAGACAAGATCTTCGCCAACTTCGATTGGCTCAAAAAGTAGGAATCATAGCATGTTCAGTTCCATCTTCTGTTTTGGTTGGAACAAGATTTCGTTTGTCGGGATGAACACCTTTCGTCTGATGATGGAGATTCTGCGCAAAACGATCTATAATCATTTGCAATCGAGATCACAGTAATGAAATAGGGAACCATGAAATGGTCAAATCTAATTGGTCGGAAGAGTTGGATTTTTTTTTCTTTTTCTCCTCGAGGAGTTGAAGGATTACCCTCTTCTTTTTTTTTTTTTTTAAATAAATTGGAGAAAGGATTTGAGTTCTTTATTTATTTTATAAAATCGATATTAAATAACTTTTAGATTATATTTATAATTATTAAAAAATTTACTTTCTGATTTCAATAAAATAATATTCAATAGAAAAAAGATACTTATAATTTATTGGAAAAATACTTTTTTTAATTAAAAGATAAAAAATTTAAATTATTTATTTTTTAATGAAATCGATATTAAATTACTATTAGATTATATTTATAACTATTAAAAAAATTTACTTTTTGATTTTAATAAGATAACATTCCATGAGAAAAAATATACTTATGATAAAGGGCAACATTTGATGAATAGATAGGCTATACATTTTTAGTTTAAGAACAAACCGGTGTTAAATTTCCGCTCAAACAAGACTACAAACACTTTTTAATATATTTTAATTATTAAATTACAAACATAGACAAATACCATCAGCTACGCATTAACTAATGGTAATCCAGAAGGTTAGTTAAGAGTTAAGAGAGATCCCAAACTCAAATTTTTAAAACAGGTAGAAATATATCAAAAAAATACCATCAAGTACGCATATGTTTTCTTTTTAGTACATTTTTTAATCCATGTTGGTTCTTTTATACAATCTCACCGTAAAAGAAACCTCATTAACAGCCTGCATTCTCATTTGAGAATCCTCCTATTCTAAGCTAAAAGAGTGTCCCCTAAACAAACGAAAAATCAATCCTATTACTGTCAAGTCTGAAGTAGAAAAGGTTTGTCTGTTTGTTTGTTCTTTTTTTTTTTAATACATACATACATTCCTTTGGATTTGTCCCCTTGAAGCTTTTGCATTTGAACCAACAATTTTGTCGTTTCTAAAGTAAACCGTTTTAAGAAGAAGTAAAGGTCATTAATCTGACCTTCAGATATTATCATTAATAGAAACAAAAATATCCGACTTGATCAATAATCGGACCTTCAAAGAACAAGAACCACAAGGAAGAACAACTGATGCTGGCAAACCATCCCCTGTTTGCAAAGATAAATTGCTCCCATCCCTCAACAAAGAATAACCCATTTTCCCCAATTCCGAAGAATCAACAGAGATATAATCACCACATCGACACTGATAAAGAAACTCAATCATATCTCCACCATCTTCAACCATCATATCTCCCAAACTTACATCTTCTGCAGCTACTATATCATCCTGTCTTGACGCCTGAAGCTCCCTATCATACAGCGCCCGCGACATTGAATTGCTGAGTATTTCCCAAGCCTTTTGAACCTTGAAAAATCTATCCCCCGATCCACTCTCTTCAGAAAGAGAAGCCTTGCGTCCATTTTGCAACTTATCAGGGTGCGAATTGAGAATGGCAGATCGGTAACAAGCACGGATTTCTTCATGAGTTGCATCCTCCTTCGCGGATAAAATGTCATAGTAAGTTTCCTGAATGTAGCTCTTTCCGTAAAGCATGCTTTACTCTTTCTTTTTCCCCCCTCTTTTGATCAGCTTTGCTGAAAATGCAGTGAAAACATTTCATCAAAAGTTTCATTCACTCATGTTTTGTAATAACAAACAATCCTCGGCAAATCAATAAGGTACTAAACTGTCTTAAAAGAGAGACTTTCTCCCTAACTCTATGAAAAGATTGATAATTTCAGTCAGGCTAATGAGTATAGACATAAACCAAACATTCAACAAACATAACGCCATTCCTTTAACGTTCCTATTGACAAACAAAAACTATTCAAAACCTCTCAAAAAGTGACATCAAAAATATCCATCTTACAATTAAATCCTACAATGTAAGCAAACAAACTTTTTTTTTTTTTTGGGGGAAAATGCCAGATGAACTTAACGACAATGTTAAGCAAACAAACTTTACAAACATAAGAAGGGAAAAAAAGGAAGATTTTCTAGGAAAATTCTAGATGAGGAAAGTAAAATTCCCAATACTTTAAGGAGCTTCCTCCCGTTTCTTGTGACTAATTGAGAATTAACAAAATTAAATGCATTTTAATTAATACAACTCGGATTTAATTAGGACTGGGAGTGGAGGGCTTCTACAGCTCGTCCTAATCCAGGATAATAGAAAGATATTATCCCATCAGTTTTCAGAACTAACAAGAAAATCATGAATTAAAAACTTAATAAGGCATTTTTTTTCTAGTATTGAGAATTTGGGGATTATAGGGTTCTTCATATGTGCAAAATCAGAATGACAAAAGAGATTTCATCACTACTAGAATTCAACAGGGAAATTTCGGATAAAGGTCATTCAAGAGAGAAAACCCTACCTCAAAATTTTAACATCTCTAAAAATCTCTCCCTGCTCCAAAAAGTTTCTCTGCAGAAACTGGACTTCTTCTGCGGAAACGAGGTTGCGCTTCCGTAAAAAAGGGGAGAGAGAGAGAGAGAGAGAGAGGAGGCGGAGGAGGATGGAGGGAGGGAGGGAGGAGGAGGAAGAGTTTAGAATCAGACAACACGTTCGGTTGGGGCGAAGTTTTAAGGGCCAAAATATTATTTTCAACAGTTTAGGGGTTAAATATAATTTTCAGAACACTTCGTCAAATTTATATTTTTCTCCTTTTTGAACAAATTTGCTACACAAAGAAAACCCTAATTAACTATACATATTTATCCGATTTTTTTAGCAATTAATGATAATTAAATAACAAGTTGTTGGTGGTGGAAACGACGGTGGTCATGAATTATGATGCCTTTTTCTAGCGGACTTTTATGCTATGAATTTTAAAATCTTAGGGGTTTAATTCTCAAGATTTTAGTGATAAGACTAAATTTAGCAATTCAAAAGATTAAGGCGTAGGCGTATGAGTGCGAAAAAACTTCATAAAAACGACACCAAAAACTATAAGCAACGAGACCCCCGAACCGCAAGAACCTCAGATAACAATGCATCTCAAACAAACAACAAAACGGCAGTGGAAAATCAACATCACTAGAAAACGACATGATATGAAACACGACAGATTCAAGAAAACAACATTAAACCAAAAAAAAAAAAAAAAACTCTAAAGCAGAAATATCTCGCCCAAAAAAAAACCTGTAGAACAGAAATAACTTCAACAACTATTCAAAAACAAGAAAAAGAAAGAAATAACCTCAAAAAGGATGGCATGTTAAAAAACGACATCAACACGAAAAAAAAAGCATTATTAATGTAGAAAACGACAATTTCCTATAGACGATATAAACGATTAAACGATATGAAGCGCGAAACAATCGAGAAACCTAAAAACGACATCAAGTGGAATCCCACGGGCCACTGAGAAAAACGGCACGCAAAAAATCCAGCATGCTCTTGCCGACAAGCCTAGCGAATTGTGATCGTATTTGATCCATGAGCCCCAGGCTCTTAAGTAACTGTCCGCAATGGCCAAAGTTCTGTTTGTAGAGATGATAAAAAATTAAAAATTAAAAAAAAAAACACCACACACACATGATTATATAATTATTTTTATTAATTTAAAAGAAAAAAAAATTACAAAGAGACATTAAAACCATTTTGGAGGAAAGAAAACAAGACTACAACAACTTAATATATTAAACTAGCAATAACATATTTCACTGTTTAATATACATTAAACTAGGACGTCTTTGCTTTCTAGATTTTTTTTTTTTTTTAAACTCTTTGGCACATACACACTCACAAACAAGTCTTTCTCTCTATAAAATCTATAAATGAACATTTCAACTCTTTTGGCCCCATTAGGACACCTTTGTAAATTCCTTAAGCACACACAACCCAAGACCACTAAGCCTCATTATATAATGCTCTTGAGTCAGTAATGCACTGACTATACTTCTTACTTTAACATTCTGGCATGAAGCCACATTTGTTTATTTATTTTTGTCAACTTAACAAAATTTCTTGAAACTTCCTACTGGCAGCAAAAGTAAGCGGCAACTTGTAGAGACCAAAGAGCTCTAGTTGACTCGAGAGTCTCTTAGAGTATTTTTCAAGAGACAGTGATGATCCTCAACACTCTCCCTCAGCATCGACTCTCATTGATGTTCTTGTTTTCATATTGAGTTGAAATTTGAGCTTCTAAAATTGTTAGAATTGAGCCCTTTAGTAAGCGATTCTGCAACTTGATCATCTGTCTTAATATAACGCATTTCTGGCTCCTCTTGCAAGACCTTTTCCCTTAGAAAATGATAATTTACTTCGATGTGCTTGGTCTATATATGAAACACCAGGTTCTCAGCTAATTGAATTGCAAACAAGTTGTTGTAAAAAAATGGCACTGCACCATCAATTAGTTGGTGTAGATCACTTAATAATTGTATGAGCCACCATAGCTCCTGCTACTCCGCTTTTGTTGTTGATAGCAAAACAAATGATTGTCTTTTGCTACTCCAAGATATGGTTCCCAAGCCAAGTTTGAACACATATCCAATAGTCGACCATCATGTATCAGGAACTCTAGTGTAATCAGCATCGCATTAGCCAACCAACTTGACGTCTTCTTCTCTATTGTACATAAGTCCATAATCTATTGTTCCTTTGACATATCTCATAATTCATTGCACCGCCTCTAGGTAGGGCTTCTTTGGATTCTATATGTACTGATTGATGACATTCACTGCGTAAGAAATGTCAGATCTGGTCAGCGTCAAATAGATTAAACTTCCTACTAACTATCGATACATTGTTCCATCTTTCAAGTCTTTCCCTTCATGTGTGCATAGCTTGACATTTGCTTCCATTGGCGTCAAGATAGGCTTGCATTCCAGCATCTTAAACTTCTATAGGAGATCCTTTGCATATTTTTGCTGGCAAAGAAATAGTCCTTACTTTGTGCGATTAACTTCTAGTCAAAGGAAGTGCTTAAGTTCCCTAAGCTTTTTCATTTGGAAGCAGACTGATAGATTCTTCTTTATTGGATAATCTTCTCCTTCGTTATCTCTAGTAATGATCAAGTCATCGACATATAACAACACAATCGCTAACTTGCCTTATCTAGCCTTAACAAATAAGCTAGAAATTGCATTTGCCATTGAATAATCACTTTGGGTTAGGAATTTTGCAATCTTACCATACCATACTCTTAGAGCTTGCTTAAATCCATAAAATACCTTTTTTAGTTTGCAGACGTAGTCAAGATGAACCTTACTCTCAAATCCTCTTGGTTGAATCATATAAATCTCACGATCCAACTCTCTATGTAAAAAGGCATTCTTCATGTCCATCTACTGGAGTCTCCAGGCTTTACTTGCTGTAGGCACACCAAAAAAACTTGTATTGTAGAATCTTCGCCATTGAACTAAATGTTTCATCATAGTTTAGTCCATATTACTGAGAAAACCCTAGTGCAGCTAATCAAGCCTTGTATCTCTCGATCGATCCATTAGGACAAGCTTTTATCTTGCATACCCCTTTGCAAGAAATAAGTCTAACATCCTTCAGTTTTGGCACCAAGTTCCATGTTTGATTATACTTTAGTACAACAATTTCCTCTTACATGGCCTCCCTCTAATTAGGACTTTGTACTGCTTCTTCAAATGTTACTAGCTCATTCAAGTTTGCCTTTCTGCTACAGCTGCATTTGCATACTTGGGATTTGGCTTCCGTACGTTGGTTGATCTCCTAAGCTGTATTTGTGGACTTATTACTTTTTCTTCACTTAGCTAAACTTCTTCTACTAGTCTCTAATAAACACCAGTTCGTCAAGGACTCTTTGTTACTATTCGATTAACTCATTTTTAGGATTTGGTTATACCTCAACAATCTGCTTTCCTATTTTCTACTGAAGCTGATCTCTGATCTCTTTAGAATCTGGCAACTTCTCCTTTTTTAGAGACCACCACGAAGATGCCTCATCAAACACCATATATCTTAATATATAGTAAGGACCAGTGACTGGATCACAATATCTCCACCATTTTCTTTAATTGTCATCTCCCACGAAGATACATCAGACTACCTTTTTATCAAACTTCGTACATAGGTGGTCTAATATAAACATATAGCATATACAACCAAACACTAGAAAATAACTAACTATAGGTTAATAACCACAGAATTTCAAAAGGTGAGATAAAAACCAAGTTTGGGTTGGGGAAATGTATTGATAAAATGGGCCTTCAGCCTAAAACCGGCTGAGAACATTTTTGGTGTGTAGAATGCTTTGACATGTCTCCATAAGGTGCTGATTCTTTCTCTCAGCCACTCCATTCTGTTGTGGCGTATATGCACACGTGAACTAGTGACGGATCTTATAGCTTTATAGATATTGTTTGAACTTGTCTGAGATGTATTCGCCATAATAGTCTCTACGTAAGCACTAGATCCTTCTACCGATTTCTACTTTTATCATTTCTTTGAATTCTTTAAATTTCTCAAACGTGTAAGATTTTTCTTTCATAAAGAAAACCAACACATACCTTGAGAAGTCATCAATAAATGTGACCATGAAACACACACTGTAAATTGATGGTTACTTGACACGTCCGAACATATCAGAGTGTACAAGCTTTAACAATGCTTTTGCTCTAAACTTCGACTCCTTATAGGGAAGTTGATGTGCTTTTTTTAGTATTGGCATCTGGCATAAACAATATCTATTCTCACTTCAAGTTGAGATAGACCCTTAAGCATAACCTTCTTCAATATCACCTTCAACTTGTCGTAGCCAACGTGTCCCAATCTTGTGTGCCATAAATCTGCTGTTTCATTTCCTTGAGTCTTGTCTACATAAGCCGATTCAGTTGACATTATGTAGACTAACTCCATTCAATGTCTTACCATTGCCAGTGTACCTGAAATTTTGACATTCTAATATACTTTCTCATTACTTGGTCTGAACAGGACATAATGACTTGACGATGTTAACTATACTACTGATAATAGATTTTTCTTCATACCTAGGACGTGATAGACATCTTGAAATGGCACTTGATTAAAGCTAAAGCATGGCATAATGGTTGTGTTACCAATGTGAGTGATTGGTAACTGTGAGTTATTGGCCGTCATAACCACACGAGTTCCTTTATACTTTGTCATATTTGCAACTTCTCTTTATCGCTGGTAATGTGATTTAAGCATCCAGAATCGACGATCCAATCATTCTCGTGGTCAATCCATTATGGCATGGTTGCTATGAGAGCCAACTTTTCTTCTTCAATGGCAATGGCAGCTTCAACATCTAATTGTCTTCACTGTTTCCTTCACGGTTGGAAGTCGCTGGATTACTTTTGGTTGATTCTTTCTTGGACCAACAATTTTAGCAATATGGCCCTTCTTCCTACAGTTGTAGTGACAAAAATTTTTCTTATTGGACTGATTACCTTTGCCACTGTTCTTTGGTGCTCCCTTTGCTTGAAAGCCTTATTGATGACTACTTGATTTGTCATCATCTCGTCTTGTTCCTTTGGCCATATTTGGCCTCGAACAACCTTTATTTCTGCTGCTAAAGAGAGCTTCATCATCACCTTTTAATGAACCTCCATTAATTTGTTTGGCGATAACCTCTCAGTCTATTAGTAAATTTTCAAAATTTACTAGAGATGGTTGAGTAAGTCAATCTTGTATTGCAACAACAAAACTTTTGAACTCCATTCCCAGTCCATGGATAACTATCATCTTCGTCCTAGACTTTGATATAGTGGTCATAGAGTCTAACTCATAAATCTCACAACAGAGTGACTTTACTTTATTAAAGTACTCATTAATCGTCATTTGTCGTCGTGAAATTAGTAATAACTCATTTTCCAAGAGTTATAGCCTTGTGTCATTCCTCTGTGAAAAAAGTGTTTTGAAAGTATCCCATGCTGCTTTTGATGCCGCTGCCTTTTGAATATGCTCGAATAGCTCATCTTCAACTGTGGTCTTTATCGCGAACATCGCTTTACCGGCTTTGATGCTCCATTTTCTTAAAGCATCTACGTCTCCTTTTGATGGCTAGGTCTCCTTACCACCAATAAACTCCCATAGGTCTTGACCTTAAAGATATGACTCCATACATGTCAACTATATGTTATAATTCTGATTGTTGAGTTTCTTGAGTCCTCTGACAACTTGCAAGTTACTCATCGTGTTGGTAAGATCTCAACAATATCAAATTTATAGAGTCTCATACTACTTACAACACAGAGAAATTCACTTAATAACAATTTCAAGAAGTCTTTTATGATATAGAAAATCAGTTAAAATTGCAACCACATAGCATATTAAGAATTTCAAGAGATTTGTCAATTTGGCTCTGATACTACTTGTAGAGATTAAAAAACAAAAAAACACTATGGTTATATAATTACTTTTATTAATTTCTAAAAATGCAATTTCAAAGAGACACTAAGACCACTTTCGAGAAAAAAAACAAGATTTCAACAACTTAATACATCAAACTAATACTTGCACACTTCACTCTTTATTATACCTTAAACTAGGATACTTTTGCTTTCTATATATATATATATTTTTTTGACATTCTTTGACACATACACACTCATGGACAAGTATCTCTCTCTCTCTCTCTCTAGAATCTATGAATATTTCAACTCTTTTGGTCCTATTAGGACACCTTTTTTGAATTCCTTAAGCACACATAGCCCAAGACCACTATGCCTCCTTATATAATGCTCTTGAGTTGTTAATGCAACCGACTATGCTTTTTGCTAGAACATTCTAGCATGAAGTTGTATTTATTTATTTATTTTTGCCAACTTAACTAAGTTTCTTGAAGAAGTTGTTGGCAGCAAAAGTAGGCGACAACTTGTATAAATCAAAGAGTTCTAATTGACTCTAGAGTCTCCTCAAGTATTTTTAAGAGTCGATGATAATTCTTAACACTGTTTCCAAGAATTCTTAACACTGTTTCCAAGAATTCCAATCATAGTCTTGTAGTTTAGTTTATGTTAGTGGTCCTTATGGACCATGCTTTGGATTTGCAAACTACTATATCTATCTTGATTCGATCAAAACATGATTGATAACTAAAGAGTTTGGATTTAGGTGAGTAGAATATTAGAAATATCTATCAATTATAATAATTAGTGGCTTTTAAAATGTTAGATTTTAAAAAGATTTTTGTCAATTTTAAAAGACAATTCAAATACTTTTCATCTAAACACACATTATATTTAAATACAAATTAAATACTTTTTATCTAAATATAAAATACATTTCAAAAATTGTATTCAAATGTAATGCGAACACAACACGTTTACTAAACATCCCATAAATAATAAAAAGGAGAAATGCTTTCCATCATGCTTTTTGGTTGAAAAGAAAGAATTCATGAATACCATTGAGAAAATTGACCATCCATTCTATTATAACTTGAGTATATTGGTTTCTAATTACAACTCTAATAACTAAAAAAACTAACTACCAAAGTCGTAACTTTTTCTGAATGTCTGTTAACACGACTAAAGATGCAATGTAATCATATTGGATCATATCTTTCACTGTAGTAGTGGTAATTGAACCCGAACAGCAGTCATTCAAAGGATATTAGTAAAGGCTTCATCTCACAATGATCAGTAATCCATACATAGTAATATACCCCTATAACCAATGGTTCAACAATCAGCAATCCACATACAACTCTTCTCAAGAACTAACAACTTTCACCTTGATTACCGCAGACTCAAACTTCGAGTTACGGTCACCAAGGCCGGACTAGTCCGTATTACAAAAAATGATTTTGCTTTGTAAACAAAAATAAAAGGAGATGGATGCATACCCCAAATGCTCCCCCCTCATCTACAGCCCCCGGAGGCACATAATCCCTAAGAGAGCGTCATAAAGATAACAATGGAGCTGAACCTTACAGTTCATTTGTGATGGTTCCACAATATGACAGAATTGCGAGCATAGCAAAGACATACACGTATTCCCGTTTCATCGGTCCAACCACAATTATGCACTGATGACACCGGAGACCCACGGCACAATGAACGGTGCAGTTGGATGGGAGTTTCTGTATGAATTGGGATACTTGTCCTTGAAATTTACTTTGGGCTTTTCGGCCTGCATTTTGATTTTTCAAAACAAGATGTATTAGACTGGATTGGCTTCCGAACAAAGAGAAATCTCAGCTTTGATCTACAAGAATCTTAAAGTAAAGAAAAAGAATCAATGAGAGAACTAAAATGATGCTTACGTATTTCAACCAGCATTCTTGATTTTTATGTTGATAGATGTCCGGAGAATGGCACCCCATCTCAGATGGGCAATAAACCCATATGTTGCATTTCTTTTCGCCAGGCCTCGCATTTTTAGCTTGATCAAAACAAGCCTGGCAGCAGTCAGCTGCACTTTCTTTGTGGAAGGTAAGCCCCCATTTCACAGCAGCACCGTCATAATCTGTATGAAGTTCAGCATGACATTCAGGAGGAACTGGTCTGCCAGGTAAAATGTCCTCCTCTGTAAAGAAAAAGCATAACTATCAATAGATAGAACAAACTGCCATCTGTCATCAGCTCTACAAGTATGCAGTAATATTCAACGTTCTACACAGGGACTAAAGGAGTGGTTAGAAAGAAAAATGAACTACTGGGAGAAATTGATACATTACCTGATTCTTCTTCACCTTCAGGTTTATCGTCATGTTCGTTGTTAGTTATTTCAGAAGGTATCCAAAGGCCAATCTCTTCTAACAGCGCTGCCCAATTTGACTCCAAAGCACTCACTAGTATCTCTACAAACAAAAGTAACAGAATATAAAACAAAAATGTTTCCGTCAAAATCAATGCTTTCAACTCTTGTGCTCATGGAATAAGGTACTATAGACTTGTTAAATTTAAAATAAGATTGGATCGAGAAGCAAACTCTATACCTGCTTCCTCACGTGGAACATTTGAATCCAGAGCACCTCTCTCAAGGGTCAAGTGTTTATTTTCATTTAGTTTTTCCATGCGCCAGCTTTCAACTACTTCTGTTATTAAAATGAACAATGAAAAAAAAAAAAAAAAAAACTATCAGCAAGCTAACTAGAAATTGTGAAATTCTATGGTTTAACTTATTAGATCATCACCACATTGGTTAATAAAATAATTAGTCTCCGATAATGCTTCCTGTACAAGTACATAACTATAGTTGACCCGGCAATGAATCTATAGTTTTAGAGACCATCATAAAATGTGAATTTATTCTCAAAGTCAGAAGCAAAATTTTATAAGAAGAAAGAGGGTTGAGTCGGCGGCAGGGAGGACAAAACAACAAACAAATCATGGTGAAAGCTGCATTAGAGAGCCTTGCATGGAAGGAACTTAATTATTGCCTAGTTGCTTTCTCTGAGCACTTTATGCTATTGGCTCTAAGATCGATTGAAAGTTAAAACAACAACACTACAATAACAATCCAGTATTAGTGCCACTTTCTAGTATCAGTGGTGATAGCATCAGTATCACGACGACAATTAGCAGTAGGAAAGGGGAATCTCACGGTAATTAAAACGGTAGAGTGCAAGTGGCATTTACATTGTTCCGGATAAAATACACGGTAGTATTGACATACTAGTCCTCAGACAACAATGATATCAGATTGAGACAGCTGAAATGAAAAAGCTATATGATGCCTGGTGTAGGTAGAGAGAACGAAAGAGAAGTTTAGAGAGAGAAGAAAAATGGTAAAGAGGAAGTTATGAATAATTAATATCAATCATCAAGGTCTGGGTTGAAAATACAATTACTAGGTATATTTATAGATGAATAAAACCTACTTAAGTTATCTCATTATTATGCGAATGCTACCTATAGGGCTTATTTATAGATGAATTAAACCTAATTAATACGTCTCATAAATTTGTGAATATTAGGTCTAAGGCTAATTTATAGATGAATAAAAACTAAATAAGTGATCTCATTATTATGTTGAATATTAGTTCAACAAAATAATTGTTCTAACTTAACTAAATCCTTAATAAAAACTATAAGGATCAATAAGAAATAAACTAAATTATCAAACCCTGCATCTACCCTAGCATAAGTGCGTAATTTCAGTATATCTAAACTACAATAGCGGTGGAGTAGACATGACATGAATTCATTTTCGAGGGGCATAGGAAAAAAGTAATCTAGGCTGCAGTATAATTAAATCATGAATATAGTGCCCTCTTAAGTAGGTAATTTTTCCTAAGGGAACTGAAATTTAAAGCTCGCAGCTGCTCAGGAGAACATAACAATACATTCCACAATATATATCTTCCAACCAACCTATGAAGTGGTTCTCTCTTGATGCGTCAAAGGTTTCTACCAAATTGGAAATATGTTTACCTAGACAATGTCCTCCACTAAGACATAAAGAGCCTCTTTCTTTGCCTTCTCCCCAACAGGTATTCACAAACCAAAGCTCAATTACGGTCCAAGCCATAAATCCAAATCGACATCAACTCCATTAAAAAAAGAATCGAACAATTGTTAAATTGCTCAAGTACCATGTTAGTTTACCAACACTCCCAAAAGTTTTAAGCTATTAGGAGGTAGGCTAACAATAGTTTTATATTTTTAAATCATCATGTTAGGATATGGTGATTTGGGTTTGACACCCTTTTGGAAAGACTAGCAATCCACAAGTCTCACAATACTCAAATTCAAAAGTTTCCTAGCAAATATGATGGCAACACGAGTTAAAACCTTTTTAATACTTTGAAGCGCAAACCCAATGAGACAAACACAAAGATTAAAAGGTAGAAGTGGCACTCTCACCTCTCTGCTCGGTAATGTTAGGATTGGCACCCAAAGTTTGCAACCTATGAATAATGTCGTTTGTTATACTCTGCTTCAAATGCTGTGGCAGTTCAACCACCATATCTTCACCGGAAAGCTCCTTCTCAAGTTTCTTCACCTTTTTTTTTTTTGGCCACAACAACGAGTTTTACCAATTTAACAACAAGTTTTAGGAAAGAAATCCAAACAAAATCACGAGGGAAGCGATGCCTAAAGCTCTGCATAATAGAAATGAGTTTATCCAACAACAGATCCAATCCCTATCAGAAGAACGAGATTTACCAATTTAACAAGCTCTACTGGCTCGGCTTCTCTTCGAATCCGAATCGATTCTTCCATTTTCCTAATCTGATCGGGGGTGTACTTAACAACTGCAGAAAGCAAGAAAATAAATAATAAAAAAAGGAGAAAAAGAAAAATTATCTTATTCGAACTAGCATAACATTTATAGAAACCAAAAATCGCAAGTGGGTTTTCACCGATTCACCAAAAACAGCAACGGGTGGTTTACCGAAAAAGAACAAAAATCTCACATAAAAACCCGCCTCAAGATTCTAAATTGGGAAAGAACAGAAATGAAAGTGGAGTCGAGTTGAGTTGGGTATCAAGAAGCTCGATATATATACACATAGATATTACCGGGACGTGTATAGGTATCAGAGTAGATGTAGAGAGAGGCGTAGAGAGAACGAAGAACGTAAAGAGCGACGAGAATGTTGACGAGGCAAAGGATGAGAGTGGTTCTCTTGTAAGAGCAATATCCTCCTCCTCCTCCTCCCCCCCATGATTTCCTTTCTCTCCCTTCTCCCCTCGCCATCTCCCTCTCCTCTTCTCTCCCTCACCCTCATCCCACCATTGATTTCCTCTCTCTCTCTCTCTCTCTCTCTCTCTCTCTAGCTTCGCTTTCTTCTCTTCGACTCTTTGTCAGATCAACCACAACCAACCCAGTTACGAAACACGCCTTTTCCTTTCCCACATAAACCGCGCCAGAAAATTCCTTTTCGGCCTTTCTTTTATTGTTATTTTTCCTTTTTTAAATCTTTTCTTTTTGCTCTGGGGTTTTCCCTGTCTTTTTTGGTTTCCCAAATACGACCCGAAGGCTAAACTGGATGATTTGCACTGAGCTCGAGCTACTATGATTGGAAACCGGAAAATTAGGATTCTCTCTCTCTCTTTTGAATGATTTGTGATGATATCGAAAAAGCGATCGCGGTTTGCTTGGAGGAAGTAAGCAAGGATCGGCCTGGGTTTTCTTTTTTCTTTTTTTCTTTTCCCTTCTTTTATTTATTTATTTATTTGTTTTTTAATTATATATTATGTTCGCCGTGATTGTTGGTGGGGTGGGTCGAGCTCTGAGATTTAAGGGGCACGGCCGGTGCTAACGTGCGCTTGGGGTTGCGGCGCTCATTAATTCCTTTTATGGCACGAGAGACACTTGACCAACTCCATGATTATGATTTGAATCCATGGTGGTTATAAGTTATAATATAAGATTAAACAGTGTTTTTAAAAATATATATTTTTTACCATATCCATCCAGCCTCTTATATAATTATCAATTCAAATCTAAATAAACTTTTTTTATTTTCTCAAAATTCATTTTTAAATTGATTAAATTATGTTTATAATCATTATCTTCTCAAAATTTTAATACCTTACAACACTCTTTTTTTCTATCTTATAAATACTCATTTGTCTTATATAAACGAGGGCTTTGGGCATTATTACTTTTTTAATTTTTAATTTTTTAACTTTTAATAAAAATAAATAATACAATGTTATAATGTTAATATATGTTAAATAAAATTAAATATATTATTATTATTATTATTAAATTATATTTACAATTATTATCATCTCAAAATTCATATACATTATAACACCCTGTTTTTTTCCTTATAAATACTCAAGGTCTGTTTGGTGAACACATTGTATTTGCATTACATTCAAACGTAATACATTGGACACAATTTGTATTTAGAGGAAAGTATTAGTATTGTATTTGAATAAAAAAATATTTGAATTTTATTTTAATAATAAATATGTAATGTGATGGGTAAAAATAGAGAGAGAAAAAAAGAAAGAAAGAGAATATATGATATAATTAATAAAAATAATAAAATAATAAATAATAATTACATTAAATTTAAAATATAATATAATTGATATTTAAATAAAATATTTTTATATTTAAATAAAAATTATATTATATTTAAATATAATATAAATCAAATGCGTCTAACAAATATACACTCATTTGTTTTATATGTATGACGTCGGCCAGGGTATTGTTGTTTTTTTTTTTTTTTATTCTTTAACTTTTGGTAAAGATAAATGATGTGCTGTTATAAAGGTGTTTTTAACTACTAACTGCATGCATGGTTAATGCATATGTTTTAAGGGAGGCACAATACACGTTACATGGTGAATTGTTTTTTTTTTTTTTTAATAGCAAATTATTGCAAGTGGCGTACTTGATATTATCATTAACTGTGGTATAAGCTATAATTGCGCTCTTACTTTCGACAGGAACATAATATATTTGCTCTTACTTCTTCAGGCTAAAGCATCTCCTATAAGTGAAATAAAAATTTTATGAATTGTCTACTTTCAGATGTTCATTTTTAGAAAATTATATGCTTAAGATACTCGTTTTGTTTTTTCTTTTTATATTTTATTAGTAATTTCTAACCTTTTTTATTTAATAAAATGTAATTATATTTTTTAATGGTATTGATTACTTATCTATCTTTTTAGCCGCACCCACATTCTCTTATATACGAATCAACGCAGCTACTTTCTTAAAATAGTTTTGTAACCAATTTGACAATAACATGTCTGTAATGTTTAATGATGTGATTATTATCAACTAATATCATGTTTAACACTTGCATTAATAAAATAAAATTAAATAAACTTTCCTATTTTGTGAGGGAGTAGGAGTGGATCTTGACTTTCGTCAACACAATTTTTGAACCAGACACTTGGTCAAATTTCAAATCCAATCTCAAAACTTCTGGACAAGTTGTGATTTAAAAAGCTTGCATGCACCAAAAAAAGGAAAAAAAAAAAAGAAAAAAAAACTTAGACATGCTTCATTACTACCGAAAGATAAATAGACATTTGTTTTTACCAAAGACTGTGAAGAAGGAATTAAAGTCCCCTTATTTCATAGGCATAAATTGATAATTTCCAATGGTTAGCAGGGGCCTATAATTATCTATTCGTACAACCGTCAAGGTGGTAAGTCCATTGATCGCTTGAAAAGGTGGCAATGGGCGATGATGAAAGAGTTTGGAGGTAAAGTTGACAAAAGAAAGGCAAGCTTTGTGCTTTATTGATTTGATATATTTATTTTTAAAAAGTACAAAATTTTTCATTTTTAAAAATGAATTCCTTTAAATTTTTATATTTAAATATCAAAAGCGTATTACTTTTAAAAAATTAAAAATAAGTTTTTTTAATAGAAAATAGAACATTTTTTTATTAATCTAAATAATTTTTCATTTTTATAAAAAAAATCTAAATAACTTTTTACTTTTTAAAAGTAAAAATTTTTCATTTTATAAAAGTGGATGCCAATATAAACGGAAGCTTAGAATATTAAAATTGCATAGTTTTAATTGTTTTTAATTTCTTATAAATCAGATTTTTTTTTCCTAGTTTTTATATGTTACTATTTTTTTTTTTTAAGATAACACATGTGCACTACCAAATATATATATTTATTTTTTCTTTTGAAGGTAAAAACTCTCCGGATGCGAAGAAGCCCGACGTCTACCACGTCGTTTGGTGGGATGAAACGAAAACGACATTAAAATTTTAGGCACATACTTCACAAAGGACATGTCGTTAAAAAAATAAAAACGAAATGCCGTTTTACATGTCAAACATATAAAATGATAACGTATCGCATCAAAATTTGAAGACTACGTGTTGTTTTTGTTTTGACGAACAACAGCGATTGTAAAAACTTTTATAGCATTTTGGTATATATATTTAAATTATATTACATTTAAATATAATGTAATTTTTATTCACGTATAAAAATATTTCATTCAAATATTATTTGCATCATATTTTAAATCCAATATAATCACTATTTATATTTTAATTTTTTTCTTACTTTTATTAACTACATCACATATTCTCTTTCTCTCTCTTTTTTTCTCTCTATTTTTACCCATCACTTCACATATTTATTATTATAATACAATTTAAATATTTTTCACCCAAATACATATTACATTCAAATGCAATGCTAATATTTTTCTTCCAAACACAAATTGTATTCAATACATTATATTTAAACGTAATATAAATACAATACATGTACCAAACGGATACTTAAAATAAATAACAGTAATTTTATAACTTTTTATTTACTTAATGTAATTTTGTAAAAATGTTATTTATTATAACTCAATATATTCACAAAATATTATTACGAATATATTAAACAATAATTTTATGCATAACGCATGACGTTATCTAAAATATAGATTTTTTTTTTAAGTGTCCGAAATAGACAGCTCGAACCCTTTATTTCATAAAGGAAAAAAAAATCCATGAAATGATGGGAATATGGGTTTCTCTATATCCGATTCGATCCAATTGCAACAATCCGATCCGTTGAGAATTGCCGTCAATGCCATTCCCCAATTCCCTCCAAAAAGAGCAAAATCTTGCTCGTCTCGCTCCACTTTTCCGCCCTATTCTCCATTCGTTTTGTCCGATCTAGGTTTTCAGTTTCTCCAATCACTCGACAATATCCGCCATGGATATGGCCGAAGGCGATGACGAGGAGTTCGGTTTCTCGAGAAACTACTTTCTGGCAAAGGAGTTGGGCGGTTCCGGCAAGAAATCCACTCACAAGCTCTCTGACATCGATCTCGTTGACGAGCAGGTAATTGTTGACTTTCCATTACTTTAGTTTAGGAGCTTCAGCTTTGCCTTCGACAATGGCCTTTTTTTTTTTTTAAAATAAAAATAAGACAATTTGGAGAACTACATGGGCAGGAACTGAGAGCGGCGGCGGCTAGCATCGAGCCCAAACATGAGAAAGAGGTACGGGAATTGATGAACAGTTATACAAGTCTGTATCCGAAATGGGTTTTCGAGCTCAGGTATGTTAATTTTCTCTGACTCAGTCTTCAGAATTTCCTCTTATCATATTTTTTTTTCCGCTATTGCACAGCAAACTAAGCGATTTTCTCAGCATATCAGGTGCTTGGTCATTTAAGCTTATCAAAGTATGTTTGGCTGTTTTGAATTCTGAACTAATCTCAGTTTGGAAGTTTTTCCGCTGCAATATTTTGGAAATGTAAAGTAATTTGCTTAAAATTAGAAGTACAAAATGGTCTAGTAGAGCTTGGATCAAAAGCAATTTAGCCCTCCTATATGACATTTATATATGTATGTATGTATGTATGTATGTTTGGTTTTAATGTGCTAGGTGTGGGTTTGGCCTTCTCATGTATGGATTCGGATCTAAGAAAGCCTTGATTGAAGATTTCGCTTCAACAAAGTTGACCGAATATTCTGTGGTTGTAATCAACGGCTATCTTCAGTCAATAAATATAAAACAGGTGCATACACTAGTATAATTTTCAAATCAATGTATTGTTATTTGGCTCTTTGCTGTTTTGCTAACATCCATCTCATGCTTTAAATGTAGGTCTTGGTAGCTTTGGCTGAAATTCTTTGCGATCAGTTGAAGAACAAACGGAGGAATACGTCGGGGAACTTGCCGAAAGGGCAACAGCCTTTTAATTCTAAATCCGTGGATGATCTTATTGCATTTTTGGATGGACCACAGGTGGAGGAGAGTGAGAGTGATTGTCTTATATGCATTGTTATTCACAACATTGATGGGCCTGGGTTAAGAGACTCCGAAACTCAACAGATTCTTGCACGCTTAGCTTCTTGTTCCCATATTCGCGTTGTTGCCTCAATTGACCATGTGAATGCACCTCTTTGTAAGTCCGCCATCTAGATCATATCCTACAAAGTATTTATGATAGCTCTTGCAAAGACATTATCGTTTTCCCGCCAATAACTTGCTTCTGCTTAGCTTAAAACCTTCATTAGTTATTGGTTATTGCGTTTGTGTAATAGGAAATTGTTTGGTAATTTTTAGCATACTATTTCTACTTGCAAGTGAAACCTTAATGTTGGCGGCTAAATAAAGTATCTACATGTCTACTTGAAAGGAATGCAACCGTGGATCGACTTTGGGGAATAGCGTTTACTTTAAATGATTTTGCATCTGATAAGACTATCTTCCGTATGTTATTAGTGTGGGACAAGAAGATGGTTCACGCACGGTTCAATTGGTGCTGGTATCATGTTCCTACTTTTGCACCATACAAGGTTGAAGGAACATTCTTTCCTTTGATTCTCGCAAATGGCAATACCAGCCAAAGCGCCAAAACTGCAGCACTGGTTTTACAGAGTTTGACACCGAATGCACAGAGCGTTTTCAGAGTTCTTGCAGAATATCAACTGTCTCATCCTGGTGAAGAAGGTAGGGTATCCATGCCTCTTCTGGAACATTTTTTCTTCTTCTTTAAGCTCATTTCACATCCTGGCATCTTATTTTCCAGCACTAGAAACTTACAATGATACATATTTGCCTACAGGAATGCCATTTGATAATTTGTACACCATATGTCGAGAGCGGTTTCTGGCGAGCAACCAAGTTACGCTCAACTCCCATTTGACGGAATTCAAAGATCACGAGCTGGTCAAGACCAGAAGACATTCTGATGGGCAGGATTGTTTGTATATCCCTCTCACCGCTGAAGCGCTCGGAAAACTTTTGCTGGAGATAAGTTAGTAGTGATTTACATTCTGTCTCTTCTCTTGATATCGCTCACCCCTTGGAATGGATGAAATTACGTTGAAACTGACAACAGCAACAACTTTGGTAGTCAGTTATCATACTTTTTAAAATTTAATGTTATTCTGTCATGATCTGACAGTTTAAAATTGAATCATATTGGCTTTATAGAATTCTAGAAAAAAGAAAAAAAAATGTCGGTTGCATGTGATTGTGTGCGTGAAGTGTCATCGTTACCGCTCAATATTCTTAATTTCTGGATAAGATGTAAGGTGGGTCGATGGTCAAGTCGTGCTCGCTTACTAGTTTCCTGTTTGCTTTCCCGGAAAGCAAATCTATTATCCACGTTATTGTTAGTTAAATAATAATTTCTGTAAAGGTTTAATCTTTTTTTTTTTTGGATAAAAAGTATTAATCACATTTTCTTGCATTATTATTTCCTAATTCAACACGAGGTGTTTTAACCGTCTACGCAATTGTTAGGAAGTAGAAAAATATTTATAAACGGCGCCTCATTAAACCACTGGATGCATTTGATCTAGTTTGCTGACTGAAAATGATGTAACTAATAAACAAACCTCTTTTATTAATTTTTTTTATCTACAAAAAAAAAAAAAAAACTAGTAGACAAACCCCGATGAATTGCCTAGACCAAAAAAGAAATCAGAAATTAACAACACGATTTACATGTTCTTTTATTAAAAAACAATAATGACACTATAAGCTAAAAATGACTTTTTTTTTTTGGGATCATTTAAATGGGACGACAATCGTCTATTGCTAATGTGGGGCTGATTACGCTGTCAAATGTTGGTTCTTTTTATTTCGCATTTTGTTAAAAAAATATTGTTGGAAAACTGGAAAACAGTAGGCAGGTACGATGAGGAATGTATTCCGGAAAAGGATATTCTATGAACGGCCGCATCACATCCAGAGCATCAAAAAAGTAATCATATTTTATTGGGCTTAATTCGCATGTTTGTAGACTGTTTCGTTTGAGGCAGTTGGGAAACGATGTCAGCCAATAACGTAACGACACGATTACGACAAAGTCTTCTCCTTACAAACAAAATCTCATCTTTTGGTGGGGTGGGGGTATTTAAGTACTTTAACGATCTAGTGGCAGCACGTGGCACGCATTATAAGGCAAAAAAAGTTGGAAACAAGATTATCAGCGTCGACTTGATTGCAGACAATTCAAAGCTGGAATATGACCACTACGGCACACACCTCATATCCAAACTAATAAAAAAAAAAAAAAAACCTGCCAAAATCACTGCCAAAAAAGACAATAAAAAATTCGGAGCTAACGTCCCTGCCCTCTCTCTTTCCACCATTTCCATCGATTTAGTCCCAAAGTTGACCACTTTCCGCAATTTCCTAAGAATTCTTCTGCTAAATCGTGTTCTTTTGAGTCAATTTTATAATTTTTTTCGGTGTATAATTGGGCAGAATATTGTTTGGAATTGATCGGAAAAAAAAAAATCGGGGGAAGAAGGGGATGTGGGGATTTGGTGGAAGGTATTACTGGGGAAGAAAGGAGCGAGGAGGAGGAGGAGGGAAAGTTGAAGGGATTGTGGTGGTGTTCGCATGGATGTCGAGCAACGAAAGGCAATTGAAGAGCTACGTTCAGCTATACTCTTCTCTCGGCTGGAATTCCCTCGTCTGCCACTCTCAATTTCTCAACATGTCAGTTTTTTTTTTTTTAATTTTCTTTTTCTGATTTCTTCGCTGTTTAGGCCGCAAGATTTACAATCCTTTTTCGGCTAATCTCTGTTTTAGAATCTTTGGGTTTGACTTTGGAGCTAAATTGCGTTTTCCTGATCGAGTTACAGACATTGTAGGTCAATCGCCGAGCTTTTTGTTGCTTAAATTTATTTATGAGAGTTTTTCAAAATGAAAATTAACTTCTAAGTTAATCCAAGTATTATATTCAAACATAATGCCCTTGTTTGGAATCAGAGTTTGGATTCGAAAAATTCAACCAAATTCAACTTGAATTTTTCACTTTTTTCAGAATCGGTATCATTACCAATTTTTACTCTCTTCCAACTACCATTCAATTTAGATTAGGGTAAATTATGCTGAGTGGTTAATTTTAATTACCTAATCTAGTAGGTAACCGAATCTTTTTTGTTTAGTAAAATGGCCCTTTATTATTTTTTTCAAATTTGGTCAATTAATGATTAATTAAAAAAATTAGTAATTTATGTAGTGATTGACTGTTTGACTGTAATTTGATCAATCACTAATTAATCATATAAGAAAATTGATTAATCATTTCAAGAAAAATGATCTTTTAATTAATTTTTAAAAACTTTGATTATTTGTTTAAAATCTTGTTAAAAAAAAGTTATTTAGCTATAAATCCCTTTAGGTTCCTCGAATCCATGCTCTAAACATGGGCTTTTTTAATGATGCATATGGTTTGCTTGGAAAGGGTCAATTTTTAAATGTGTTAGCCTTAAACTAACAGTAACTGCAAGAGCAGCTGTATATATAGATTTAAATCAGGCGATTAAGAATGCTGAGTCTTTATGTTGGCTTTAATCCTTTCAGCTAATTAGTGTTTCTTCATTTATGATGAAAGGAGGAAGTTTCTTAGAAGACTGACATTGTACGCGACTTTGATATCCGTCTTTTCGCAGGTTCTTTCCTGAGAAGGCAACTCCGCTGGCAATTGATATTTTAAATGAGCTTGTTGAGGTCAGTAAAAATATTATGGTTCTGCAACTAACAGTAAGCGAACTCATATTCAGATTCGATTGCATAAAACTGAACTATCTGAATAATATTTGAGATTTGAATTGTCATATAAGCTGACTAGCAAATGTATTATTTTGAAATTCGTTGTAGGAGCTAAAAATCAAGCCATGCCCAGTAATCTTTGCATCATTTTCTGGCGGTCCTAAAGCATGTATGTTCAAGGTTCTTCAGGTAAATTACTCCAAGCAATGGCCAGTTAATATTCTGAGCGTAGTTCGATATTGAAGGATTCTTATTGTTTGGGTTTATGTAGCATACGCTGATTTAAAACGTTTTAAATAACTGCATTTCTTATTTGGCAGATAATTGAGGGGTATTGTGAAACACAACTCATTCTGGTATGCGTTCTATCCTAATTCAATTATGTTATGTGCCACTTTCCAACAAGTTGTGTCACATTAAATATAATCTGGGTCTGATATGGATGTCTCATTTGGCTGGTATATTTTAGAACTATTGCTTATTTGTTATATTCTTTTGCCTGATCTTCTCACCTCTTATTTTTGTTTTCTGAGAAAGGATGATTACCAGCTGGTTAAGGACTGTATTTGTGGCTACATCTATGATTCAAGTCCGGTAGATTTTACCAGTGATTTGGGAACCAAATTTATACTTCACCCAAGTGTCATAAAAATGTCCCAACCACCAAGAATTGTATCTTGGTTAGCTCATGGGATAGCAACTAGCCTTGATGCCCTTTTCCTCAACAGGTTTGAACAACAGCGTGCTGAGTATTGGCAGACTCTTTATGCTTCCGTTGTAAGTAACCAAGTATAAATCACTTGCTCATCATTAATTGTACTTTTATAATGTTTTCCCTTTTCCATTGCTGTATTATTTTTTGCTGGTCTTTAATAGTTGCACCTTTTATAACCTTTCTGTTGTCCACCACAACTTTGTGCAGGGCATGAAGGCTCCATATCTTATTTTATGCTCAGAAAACGATGATCTTGCTCCCTATCAAGTAATCTGCAATTTTGTTCAACGGCTACAAGAACTTGGTGCTGATGTTAAATTGGTAAAGTGGAATGGCTCTCCTCACGTAGGTATGCTCCTTTCCTCAATTGTTTCTTAAACTATTGAAATTGGCGAAAATTCTTTTTAGTTAACATGTTTGAGGCAATTGGGACTTGTCTAAGAAAATTCTACTAGTTTGCCAAATGCTCTATGAATATAAATGTGACTACCAAATTGTCATAAATCAGAATCAAATTTTATTTCCTTTTCCTTTTAACTTGCTTTAATTTTGCCACAGGCCACTATAGGCATTACCGAATTGACTACGAGGCTGCAGTGATGGAGCTCCTGGGCAAAGCAGTAGGAATTTATTCTCAAAGAGCACGACAACTTGAAGGAGAAAGACCATGTGGTCTAGAGACAACACATGAAGAGATAATCAAGCCAATTCATACACCTAGAAAAGCCGCAGCAAGACCAAATGGCTTTCAGGGGATCACTCTAGCACCTAGTGACGACTTCTTGCCCAGCTCATTGCAGTATTATGAAGGCAGAGATGTCGGCTCTGTACAAGCCCAACAAAGAGAAGGTCTCATCCACCTTCCGAACCCACCAAGCATTAATGCTCATGGTGTTCTTGGCCAGATCCTATTTGATGTCTGCATTCCCAAGAGCATTGAAGGTTGGGATATCAAGGCATCGGATTCCTTAAGTAGGCGTCCATATGCTTCTACAAGGAGGCACACCCATTTTAATCCCATCAAATGCATACGTCGCTCCAGATTATAGACTAAAACAACTGACGATAAAGAGCTTGGCGGAGACTTACTTTTGTATGAATCTGTGTGGCTGATAACCCTGAAAGAGATGCTGAAACCTTGTTTTCTCTGCAATAATGATGCAATGGAGAAATGGGTTGGATTGTACCAATGACTTCCATGCCTGACATGAAATGTAGTGACTTTACTGAAGGAGTTTTGAGGTTTTTTTTTTTTTTTTTTGCCAATCATTGTTGTACTGAGAACAAGTGGATATTGTAAATGTGATAAATGCTCCTCAACTCTCGGGATGTATCAATTCGTTACGTGTCATGATACTTTATGAATTAAGGTTAAATGCGAAGTAGAGCTGATGTTTATAAGCATCCTGCAAGCCCTTTAAATCTATGGCAGCAAGCCCCTTTGACTAGAAAGTTCCAACTGACCCTCTAATTGTATTTGGAAAAAAATGCTTTGAAGCATCAATTGTGGTGTTTAATCGACAAATGGTAGTCTCACCAGTGATATGAACTCATTCTCTGCTTGTATGAGATGTTGAACATTGTCAATATCTTTATTCTGTCCAGATGTGTTTTGATCGATTTAGATGTCACCAAATTTTACAAGTTAATAATGCTTTTTTCCAGTCCTTTTTGCCAAAATAAAAAACAAAAAAGACAAAAAGGAGTCGTTTTAGATTTTTTTTTTTTTGAAAAAAATAAGTTTTGAAAAATATATTTGAAGGAAAAAACTCTTTGTAATGAAAAAATTTATCCAGAAAAAAATTATTAATATAAAACTTGTCTTCTTCCTTCAAAATTCTATATAATTTAAAAAAATCATATAATTTTAATTTTTATAAATATAATTATTGATTTTTAAAATTTAGATTTTGTTAGATTTTTAAAAATATAAATAATAAAAAATAATAATGAAGTTAAAAAAATTATAAAAAAATTTGAATTTGGTCTACTTAAGACCTCAAAGCTGCACACAAAATCAAGAGGAAAGATTTTTGACCAAAATATAGGGTAAAGCATTTTCATTTGTTTGTATAATTCTATCCAATTCTGGACGTGATTTGCCCCCAAAAAAACCGGGATATTTATCACTTTGAGCAAGAAGTCTGACGTCTGAAATACGCTGACCAAATCACCGCAGATGGTACTGAGCTGCTCAAAACTACCAAAATAGCAGAACATATAGAGAGAGAGAGAGAGAGAGAGAGAGAGAGAAGAGAGGATGAAGAAGATACTGGTAACCGGCGCGTCAGGTTTCTTGGGCGGTAGGCTCTGCCACGCCCTGCTGCGAAGCGGATACTCCGTTCGCGCCTTGGTACGGCCGACCAGCGACCTCTCCTTCCTCCCCCGGCGCTCCGCCGTCGGATCCGACGGCGCCACCGTAGAGATCCTCTACGGCGATGTCACCGATTACTCGTCTCTCCTACCCGCCTTCTCCGGCTGCCAAGTCATCTTCCACGCCGCCGCCCTTGTCGAGCCCTGGCTTCCTGACTCTTCCAAGTTCTTCTCTGTAACCCTCCCCTTCTCTTCTCTCACTAATTCCTCCCAAAAAAATGAAAAAATCTCGTCTTGGCTTCGATTTTTAGTTCTTCGTTAAAAATAATAGTAGTAATAACAATGTTTTGTTCTGAAATAACTAGGTCAATGTAAAAGGATTAGAGAACGTGTTGCGAGCAGTTAGAGAGACGGAGACGATAGAGAAGATCGTCTATACGTCGTCGTTTTTCGCTCTTGGACCAACCGATGGCTTTGTCGCCGACGAGACTCAAGTTCAGTTTTAGCTCTGGTTTCAACTCTGCTTACTTCTATTTGTGGAAATTGAAAAATACAAATATTAATGAATTTATTCACTTTTTATTTTTTCAGGTCCATGAAGAGAAGCATTTCTGCACAGAGTACGAGAGATCGAAGGCTGCTGCAGATAAGATTGCTTTACGAGCTGCCGCAGAGGGGTTGCCGTTGGTGGCGCTTTATCCCGGAGTTATCTACGGCCCCGGCAAGGTCACGGCTGGGAATGTAGTTGCTCGCCTGGTATTATTGCTTCTTGTTCTTCCTTTGTTTGGGGTCTTTGGTATTCTTAATTAAACGAGATCATCAATTTTGTGAATAGCCAAGACTTGAAAGGCTGGTGAATTGGTATCTTTATGTGTTATATCATCCATGGTCTTGTTGGAGACTCATTTTCTCTTCAATCCATTATGTTTACTCTTGACAATTTTGTGTTACATTTCCTGCTTGTAACTCATCAGTATGGGGAAAAAAAGACCGATCGAGTAATGGTTTGAAAACGTTCTGATAGTTATGAGTTGCGAGTCATTACATTACAGCTATGACTATAAAGGGACATCTTGAACTGAATTATCTTTCAATATTTCCCTTCCTTACAGATTATTGAACGGTTTAGTGGGCGGCTGCCTGGTTACATAGGAAGTGGATATGATAAGTATTCGTTTTGCCATATAGATGATGTAGTAGAAGGGCACATTGCAGCAATGGACAAAGGTCGAGTAGGCGAGAGATATCTACTAACTGGAGAAAATTCCTCATTCAAGCATGTTTTTGATATAGCCGCTATCATCACTGAAACAAAGAGGCCTAAATTTAACATTCCCCTCTGGTTGATTTTGGCATATGGATGGGTATCAATTCTTTTCGCACGGATTGTAGGAACGTTACCTCTGATCAGCCCCCCGGTATGCTTTCTTATTTTTGCGACTGTGTTTTGGTCTCTACATGGTACAATGTTTTGAGAATTTCATAGCCGAGTTGTTAGTCAATATTGGGCTAAGATCAGATATTGATTCCTTCAGATATTTATGTACTATTTGTTCTTCTTTGGAGAGAAACTGAATTTATTTCTATTGTTTTTTACTTTTGGATTGATGTCGGAGCAGACGGTTTATGTTTTACGGCACCAGTGGGCATACTCATGCGAGAAGGCCAAAAGAGAGCTGGATTATAAACCTAGAAGTTTGAAAGAAGGACTGGAAGAGGTCCTACCCTGGCTGAAGGACTTGGGATTGATAAGATACTGATGAGAAAAGCCTTTGCTGAGTGCATCCTTCCCGCTCTCAGCACCATGTTTTACCAATTTACCTTTCTGTCTTACTAGAACGGCTGGTGATAATTGAATTGACATCTTGAACAATAACGAATTAATCAATACTAGGGCTGTTTGGGAGTAGTTTTGGAGATTTTTTTTTTATTGGAAAAAAATAAGTTTTGAAAAAATATATTTGAAGAAAAAAACTGTTTAGAGTACAAAAACAAAAAATATTAAATATTTATTTTAAAAAAATTATCAATATAAATTTTGTTTCGTTTTTTTTTTTAAATTTTATGAAATTTTAAAAAAAATTATCTTATTTAGATTTGTATATATATAAAGTTATGGATTTTTAAAATTTAAAATTTACTATAAAGTTTTAAAAAATGACGATGAATGATAAAAAGGTATCAAACAGAGTTGGTTTTGGTCTCCAAAGCCTCTCCAAATGATCCTTAATGTTCTTCTATGCATGAAAAATATTGTTATAATCTGATGTAAAATGGTATATATCATGTTCCACAAAGTTCTAATGTTATTAGTACCAGTATATGAATTATTCTCTGAATTATAATCTGTTGTAAAATAGTGTATATCATGTCTCACAAAGTTCTAATGTTATTAGTACTAGCATATAAATTATTCTTTGAATTATAAGAATTGTGTCTCATTTATTTTTTAAAATTTTAATTTTGATAAATTACTTTCTGAATTTTGAATTTTTTTAGACAATTTCTTCACATGAAAAAAAAAAAAAAAAAACTTGCGGTGTTTGTAATACTAATACTAATAGAGCAAATTCTTTAATCGTCATGTTACAAAAGGTTCACCCCCCCCCCCCCCCCCCCCCCCCCCCCTCTTTTTATCGTAAATACTTTTTAGAATAATAATAGACAAAGACAGCCAAGCTAGAAAAGGAATTAACTTTATTGGCTTCAAAGACTTTTTTTTTTTTCTAAAAGCAAAAAGGGTAAAATAATGACATGTTAGCCTACTTGGGATCAAAATTATAGGGGGTCTTTAGAGGATGTTTCGAGACTTTTTTTGTTATATTGAAAAAAAAAAAGTTTTGGAAAATATGTTTAGGAAAAAAACTGTTTGAAGTTAAAAAATATAAAATTTTAAAAATTTTTTAAGAAAAAAATTTCATATAGATATTGTTTTTTTTTCCTCTCGAAATTTTATATAATTTAAAAAAAATCATCTCATTTGGACTTGTATACACAAAGTAATAGACTTTTAAAGGTTAAAGTTTACTATAGCGTTTTGGATATATAAATAGTGAAAAGTGATAAAGTGTTAAAAAAAATGTTTTGAAGACTTCAAAACAAAACCCCCAAATAGGTCTTAACTTCAAATAACTTTTTTGATTTATTTTTTATCTTACCATCACTTTTTATTATTTACATTTTTAAAACTCTATAAAAAATTATAAAATTTAGAATTTTAGAAGTTTATAATTACAAATATAAATAACTTTTTTTAAATTATATAAAATTTTAAGAGAAATAAAATAAGATTCATATTGATTTTTTAAATAAAAAATAACATCTTTTTTTAACACGTTGTCTAAGATTACTTAAAAAAAAAAAAATCTGCCCTTCAGAGATAGAAAAGATTTTGAAAGTTGACGGCAAAAGCCAATCACATTCCAGTCACTGTGCGGACTACACCATTAAAGTGGGAACATAACGGTCGACTAGTCCGGTGTTTGAAATTTGAGCCTTTTTCGTGCTTTTTTTTTTTTAATTTAATTCCCTTCCCAGCTCTCACTTGCTTCCAAATTCCAATCTCTCCCGAGCAAAGAGCACTACAATCACAATAAGAAATAACTTTTCTGTTTGGTTCACAAGAAAACGAAAACGAAAAAAGAAAAATAAAAAAAGAAAAGAAAAGAAATGGTAATGGCTAAGCGCAAGGCGTCACCGTACGAGGAAATCCGTCTGAAGAGAGTGGAGGAAAACAAGAAGCGATTGGAAGCCCTGAATCTCCCAAAGCTCGCTCAAGCTCTTCAAAGCTCCTCCCCTTCCAAGCGCTCCCCTGTAAAAGCCTATAAACATTTGCTTTCTTCCCCGTAAATAACTTCTCTATAACAACATTAAAAAGAACTCACTCTATTTCTTCTTCGTCTTCTTTTCGAACATTTCCGCAGATCAAAAGCTCGAAGAAACCTCGTACGCCCGAGAAACAGGTGGTCATAGTCAGGAGGTCCGGTCGTGTCGCCAATAAGCCCGCCCCCATTTACAAGGAAGTGAGTTCCAACCTTTACCACGCCTTCCATTCTCAGTTTCTCATAAAAAATGACATCATTTTTGTTTTACCACAATGACAATAATCACTGGAAATTTTGTTTCCTTTTTACAGGTCGTGTTTGATCGTGTGGTGATGCCTAAAAGGTTGATTGGCCTTTAAACTTCTTTTTAACACTTTTCTTTAGTTTTCTTTTTTGAATATAATATCATTGGTGCATTAATTTATAGGATAACAACTACAAGGCGCAGGGATTTGTCGAACCGGGTATATGCGTCGGATGAAGCTCGGGCCGAGGCAATGGAAAGAGCAGAGAAAGAAGTGTCTGGTTTGGAACCTGAATATCCCTACTTCATTAAATCAATGCTCCCATCCCATGTGAGCGGTGGTTTCTGGCTGGTAAGCAAATTTTGTTTTAATGTGCTGACAATGTTATAACCTTTTTTCCTCACTGTGTTTCGTCATTTTGCTAGAATGATATTGGTGATATGAGCTTGATGATGTCTTGGGTAGTTAAAGCGTCTTGTGATGTCATGTGTGTTTTTGTTTTGTGACAATAATTTGTTTCTGCTTGTCCTTCACTTCCATTGAGATGGCCAGATTGGGCAAATAATTGCCAGACTATGTGCCGTGGCCCATATGGGTGTGTCATGAGTATCCAAAAACTACCACTAAGGTTGCAATAGTTCTTACTTCTAAAGTGGTTTGGTAGATTAGGTGTCGCTGAAGAAAATGTTTTTAAAGGTTTGAGAAAGATGAAATATTGATTATGGCTTTTGCCAATTTTCATCAGACGACATAATATAATATATTTACTGAGAGTACAAAGCTATAAAAGGAGAATGGTTTCAAATCTTCTACAAGAGGAAACTAATACAAAACAAAATATTTACATTGATTATAAATAATCAAAAAATATTCCAAATCAATTTGGATATTGTCCCCATGTTGACTTTCCTTATCAGTTTTAACCCTATTTCATTAGCGCTTGGTGGAGCTAAGATAACGTGTTTTGTCTCCCAAAGCAAGTGGCTATAACTTAGTGCAGACGTTTCACAATGTGTGAGACCTTTTACTTATGTCTAACAAGTAGTACGGCTAGTCGTCCCTTTCCACACTTATCAATATTTCTATATATATATATATATAATTGTTTTGTTAATAATGTCGAGTTGGATTAGGTCATCTTTAAAAATTGGATATGAGTTTTATGATATATAGTTCTCAACTTATACAAACTCAATTTTAGAAGTGTGCTTGAATCAAGAACTTGACAGGTGGTCAGGTAAACGTGTTTTCTTAGAAGTCGCATCCGATTAAGCGCACTTTTAATTGTGTTCTGTTACGGGATTTATTTTAACGTGGTTTTTAAGAGAGACTAATTATGATTCTACTTTGTGTAAAACAGGGCCTTCCAGTTCACTTCTGTAAAACGAACCTTTCAAGGCAAGACGGGGTTATGACATTGATAGATGAAGAGGGTGAGGAATATCAAACCATATACTTGGCCCGGAAGACCGGATTGAGTGGAGGGTGGATGGCATTTTCAGTTGCTCATAAATTGGGGGATGGCGATGCGTTAATCTTTCAATTAATCCGGCCATCTGCATTCAAGGTGATCAAAACAATGAGGCTTAAGACTTCGTTTGGATTCGATTTATTGTTTCTTCAAGCCCAAAAATCTTATCTCCAAATACAGTAGATAGGCTATTTAATCTTATCTGTTTTTTATTTTTATTTTTATTTTTATTTTTATTTTTCCTTTCTTTATATACATGTATTTTCTTGCTTGCCAGGTATTCATATTTAGGGCGAATACTCCACAAGTAGGGTAATTCTTTAATGCTTTTGGACTTGGATGCTAAGCCATCTTAATCAGTTTAGGTAATTTGCCCTGTTTACAATTTATTGTAGCTCTTAAAGTTCTTGTGCACAGACTATCTACTGTGTGATTTGGATGACTTAATAGAATTGGTAAACGCACACAATTTTCTTGACATGATGTTGGACAAACTCCTTGAAACGCGGGTTCCCATGTTTAAGGCAATGGGGACCAATTTGCTCTTGAAATTTTATCCATATGGATGGCCTAGCACTTGTTTTTTGCTTATAATGCCTCACTTTTTTTGTTTTCTCCGTTTTTAGTTTTTAAGTTCTTAGTATCCTAGGTCAATAAAAACGTAATGAGTGATATAGCGCAAAATGTTAGCAGTATGAGCAAATGATTGTGGGCAAGCAATTAACCCCCTTAAAAAGGATATTTACTTTTCAAGTAAAGTAAAATATATAAAAGATATGTGATTTTTAACTTTTTTAATCATTATTGTAAGAATTAGTTTATTCTATTGTGATTTTTTCTTCTGTAATACTTATTTTTGCACCAATAATTAGTAAATACTTACCATATGACATGTAATTTTATATAAAATTATAACTAAGTGAATTAGTTATTATAAATAATTTATTAAAAAGTTATACAATTATGGAATATAAGATAATTTCAATAATATATATCAGTAATATCATTCCATGATTTTCGATTGATTATTTTGAAGTCTGTAATTCTATCTTAAAAATTAACTTATAAAGAATAGTAATCTAGACTTTTCTAAAACTATTTTTAAGTCAATGTATAATTTAATGTGGAGTTTATGTTCGCACACTCCCCACCATTGCATGATAACACAAGTGATTTCCTCATGCGCAGCAAAAGTAGAAGGTAGTTGCTAAAACATCATTGTTTGACATTACCTTTATAAATACACTGACCACCACACGCAAGGGCGCAGCCACATACATCCCACTGTTTATACAGAGGCCATTCTAGCGCGCAAGTGGTCTGACCTCTCCATAGCCGCACTAACATAAGTTTTCATGCAATAATGTTTCCAATTCTCTGTACAATCACTGTTTCAAAGCTCCTGTACACTTGTGACATTCGTACAAAGTTATGTCTCATTTCCCTGTTCAGTTTTTATCCACTGATTTCATGTTAGTTTTACCTCATAACATCACCTTTTTTTTATTAAAAAAAATATATATATATATTATATATGTTTGAAACTCATCACAACATGCAGGCCATTTGTGCTGCAGGTTTAAAACAAAAAAGGGGCTTGTCGCCTTATCCATTTCTCCATGAAGATTGTCAGTTCAAAGGGAAGCACTTACTCATTTTTTATCCTTTTGGTATGGCAAAAAATCCCGGTCAGGCTTTACTGTAAAGTTGTAGTTTTAAAGCTTATTCTGCACATGATTGTGAATGGATATACACTGATATTTAACCTTTAGTTGTTTGCAAATTTTTTATTTATTCCCTTCACTAATTATTCTTCAACTTGAGTTTCATTTTTTTTCCCTTTTTTAAGTTTATTTATTTTGGTCTTCATATACATCAAGGAGAAGACTCAAATCATGCTGTTTGACGAAAATGCAAGCAGTTAACTGGTTGCATAGTGGAACAACTCAGAACCCATGTGCGTTTCAGAACCTCTAACCAGCCACAAATAATCCTAATAAATTTTTTAGTTGGGAAAACCCATCATACATTACAAACGACCCCAAATTTTGCTTCAAGTTGGAAGTTCTAC
The DNA here is from genome assembly GCA_035233585.1 of Antiaris toxicaria. Classification (NCBI taxonomy): domain Eukaryota; kingdom Viridiplantae; phylum Streptophyta; class Magnoliopsida; order Rosales; family Moraceae; genus Antiaris; species Antiaris toxicaria. The sequence goes on along the minus strand of CP141160.1, from coordinate 23,181,307 downwards.
CACACTATTCTTCCGTGACCTTATTTATATATTTTTTTATCTACTAGAAAATGAAATTATTGATTTCATTTGGTCTCATCACTTTTGTCCACAATCAAATTGTGACCTACAAATAAAATAAAAAGAAAATCTAGTTCGGTTTCGTTTAAAAGATAAATTCAATCACTTTTATCAAACAAATTTAAAGTTATATAATATATTAATTAAATAAAAAGTTTAAATTAAAAACTCATTTGAATTTATATTTCAATTCATTTCTCATAAATTATTATAATATTTTTTATCTCTTTTTAATTATTATTATTCTAATCCATCACAATTTTTATTATATAAATTCTAATTCATTCCTCTAACTCTCCAACTGAATTCTAAGACTCAGAACAATCGAACGTAGAATAATCTTACAGGAGGAGTAAAAAATAATATTTCAACCCGCCACGCCCAAATAATCAGTGGTTAAGTGATCTTAAAGTTACCAACTCTTTGATAAGGCAAAGTTACCAAATGGGGGAAGGGCGTAGTCATAGTAGTTGTTAGTTAACTTGTTAGAGGGGGTAATGGGTTTTTTATTCTTATTTTTATTTTTATTGTTTGTTGGAAGAAAATGGGCAACAAGTTGTTGATGCTTGACAGGACAGTTTCTTGGCAAGCTGGAGCTTTTTCCAGCTTGCAAAAGGCAAAGTTAATGGAACATGCTTTCTGGTCCAGGCGTTACCACGGAACGCGGATGAGCCCTGCTTGTCTACGCAGCGATTAGACAACCCCTTTTTTTTTCTCCTCTTAATTGTTAAAATTATTTTAATAATTTTTCCTTCCTGTAAAAGCTGCCTTTCAAGGCTTTTTACGATCAGTTCCAAAAGAGAGTTTTGTGGGCCCCAAACTGGTTCCCACAAAAAAAAAAAAACAAAAAATACAAAAGCAAAAACAGCGGTCGAAGAGCATTTTAGCTGAGCCGATTGAGTTTTCTGACAAAAGCCGAGCCGTTCGTTGGATTGGCGATCGATGATCTTACAGGCGATTTTATGCAGACATTGATTGATTGACTTAATTCCACGCGGAGTTTTTGCCCGTAACCACCACTTCTCCTTTACTCTAACACCACTCGCGCCCCCATGGCGCGTGGTAAGTGCTGCACTTTGACTTCTAAAGACAACAAATGTTTTGTTTGGGGTAAGTCTTGCTACACTTTTTTTTTTTTTTAATTTTATTTAATTTTTATTATTATAATCCTCTGGGGGTGCGTGAGTGGTGTCGGCGTAAACGAGAAGTAGTTGTTACGGACAAAACTCCGTTGAAACAACTTACGGTACCGTTGAGGTAATTAAAATAATAAAAGTTAAATATAAAAATTAAAAAACGTTAAAAAATATGATAATAATTTAAAAGAATGGATCAGAATTCATTTCTTTATATTTTAAGTTGTATTTAGTTTATATGCAAGAATTAAACTTTTTTTATATTGAAATTATTTGATTTTTAAAAACTAGTTAAAGTTTTATTTATTTTTTAGAAAAAAAACACAAAAATATGTTGAACAATTTTAGTTTGGAATAATGAACTAAACAAACCCTTAGAGCGACTGGTATGCAAGTTCAACTCAATTTTATTATTTTTTTATAGTTTATTCACTATTTATAATTTTCAATACAACCTTGTAACTTAAATTTTAGAAATCTATAAATTTATATATAAAAGTTTAAGTGATATGATTTTTTTTATTTATAATTTTGAAATGATTGAAATAAGTTTCATATGGATAATTTTTTGTTAAATACATTTTAAGTTTTAACATTTTTAGCTCTAGTCATTTGAACCCGTGTACCAAATATATAACAATTTAACTCAAATCCAACAAAAAAACTCAGTTCAAATATGTATACTACACACATGCTTAATGTCAATGTATATTTAGCACAAAAGATATGAAAATGATATAATTTTTATCAGGGGGAATTGTATTACAAAGCATAATTTATAGGTATTTTTTACATTGTAGAAGGTCTTTTAAAGAGGATAAATTGTAGTATATATTTACGAGTAAATCCTTAGATTTTCCGATAGATCCTAGGATATTCTGATAAATAATATATTTAAGTTTAAAATTTAACAAGCTTATGTGCATAGCTTCGTATTAAGTAGAGAATGACAGGGGATGGGAGAGAGAGAGAGGAAACAGAAAAATAGGGTTATCATTATTATTATTATTATTTTGATTATAAATTTGATTGTGTTACTTGGGGCATTATTTAAAATTCTATGGTATAATTTATTCTTATTGTTTTTTTAAACGCTATTTGGCTCTTTTTTCTTCCCTTAATGTATTTTAGGTTTCAATGCATAATGTTATGCTTATTTTTATCATAACTTTTTTTTTCCAAACTCGTAAATGATCTTAATAATATTATTATAATGATTGAATGAAAAAAAAAATGGTTAAAACATAACCAATAAAAGTTAAATTTCCAAATTTTACATATGCTATAATTGACGTTCATTTTTACAGCAAGTAAGATATATGTGATATTCAATATCAAAAATATTTATTTAGTTTTCCTACTCTGAATCTAATATCAAAATTTGGTTGTGACACACTAATTTGATAAGGATATAATAACATATTTCTATTTCTTCTCAAAAAATACCAGATTTCCATATCAATGTCAAAACATGATATGTAGGTAAAAAAAAAAGAAAAAGAAAAAAGGTTTTTGGCACTTTTGCCTTCAAATTTTTTTTATATTTTCACATCTTGTCGTCTGAACTTTTAATTTTAGCAATCACCCTTTCAACTAATTAAATTGTCGCATTTCCCATATTTACCTATTTTTGCTATGAAATTTAGTCAGATCCAAGGAATTGAGATTTGAGAAATCAAGAGATTTGAGTTATGTTTTGAATTAAAATTTTGGAATTTTTGGTTTGACTGTAGCACGAGCAAACATATTTGGAATTAAATGTATAATGTTCAAAGCCATCGTTTCAAGTTTTTAAAAGGGAAGAAAATGTCATATGAAAAAATGTTATTTATAAAACTATAAAGTTAAAAATAAAATAAAACATTGTACATATAAAATTAATCCAATCGTAATTATATATTTAACCATACTATAATTCAATTTCATATTTTTCATCAAATTAAAAAATTAAATATATAATTTTATAATTTAGAATTTTGGAATTGTATCTGAAATAAGAGAACTTTTAAAGTAAATCAGATGTATCATGTTTTCATATTTATGCAATACATCAGTTTAGTAAGTATTTAACATTTAAGTGATTTGTTAATATCAATTATATCTTGATCTCTTTGATTAAGGGGGTGTTTGGGGGGAGAGGTTTTGGACATCTGACATCTGGTTTTTCAAAACTTTTTTTGTCATTTTATGCAACAAACAACTATTTTTTATTATTCATATATCCAAACAGTAAACTCTTAAAATGTCCATAATTTTATTATTTCAAGTCCATATAAGATTATTTATTTAATTGCATTGATAAATGTTTATGAATATATTTAAAGATTTAATTTTTTTTTATTCCAAACAGTTTTTTTTATAAATACATTTTTAACCTCTAAAACACCATCCCCTAAGTATAATTTTTTTATTTTTATTTTTATTTTTATTTTTTTGAATTTGAGATAAGGGATTTATATATATTTTTTTAGTATACGTTTGGTTAACGCATTGTTTTGACATTGCATTTAAATGCAATGCAGTTTTTTCCTAAATATAAAAGCATTTCATTCAAATACCAATCACATCACATTTTAAACCAAATACAATCACTATTTATTTTTTTACTTTTTCTATTACTTTTATTAATTACATCATATATTCTCTCTCTTTTTTTTCTCTTTACTTTTACCCATCACATCACATATTCATTATTAAAATATAATTCAAATGTTTTTCACCCAAACACACATTGCATTCAAATGTAATGCTAATACTTTTTCTCCAAATATAAATTGCATTCAATGCATTGCATTTAATGCATTGCATTCAAACGCAATGTAAATGCAATGCATTCACCAAACGAGACTTTAAGTTTAAAGGTGAAGAGATTCAAATTATTTATTTTCTAATAATAATGTAATCAAATATGGAAATAATTACCATTAGAATATATCTCAAATTACACAATGTGTAATTTATTAGCAGATGTCTTGTAGTTTCTTGAACTGAAGCAACATGTCGCGCGCTTGATCCGCATTTGAATGGGTTGCGCACGTTACAGATAACTGGCGCCGGGAATTTCGGGACTTCCAAATGGAGGTCAAAGGGTTAGGTTGTATGAAAAAGGTGGTACCCACCGCCCCAGGGTAAGTGGGCCTCGACCCATGAGGGTCCACACCTCAGGAATGCTCCCAACGACGTGACATTAACAAAGACTTGCAATGCGGCCTTAAACGGAAAAGGTGTAAAAAAAAAAAAACAAGTATTATCACCTTTCCAACAAGCAGATAAAACGCAAAGAATTATATCTCGTGTGGTAAAAATTATATAATTTAATTATATTTAAATATAATATAATTTTATATTAAACGTAAAATTTTATATTTAAATATAATTTTTTTAATAATACTGTAAAAATAATAATAATTTATTTATTTTTTAAAATAATTATATCAATTTTTTAATTTTAATTTTTTATCTCATTTTTATTAATTATATCAACATTTTAATTTTAAGATATAATTTAAATACTTTTCATCCACGTATATATTATTTAAATACAAAATAAATATATTTCAACTAAATATAACATTTAAAAAATAATTAAAATAGAATACGTTTATCATCGACCTATTATTCTTTATCATCTGTCCCTTGGCTTAGCGTACATCTAATCTCATCATCGTTAAAAAGGATGCATGTAAATATCTTACAACACTTCAGCCAATAAAAAAAAAAAAAAACATAAAATAACTTCAATCTATAAAGAAGCCAGCTGGCTATCCAAAACAATAACTAGCTTAAAAGCCTCAAAAGGGTTCATTTATTATAAATAACAGGACTAAACTAACGGATGTTTAATTGAGTATTTCAGTACGGCTTTTGGATTAGGATGGAAGTTACTCGTTTAAGTAAATTGTTAAATAAGTCATTTAAAGCTAGACACGTTTGAGTGTAAATTAATATGTAACTGAAGTATTCTGTTATTTATATTAGTAAAATATTTTAACATTATTACACGACATAACATATATATATAAACATATTTATGATCCATTTAGATTATAATTAAATATTCATATAAATATTTGAATAGTTTATATTTAAATATAGAATTTATATATTCAATAAAATATGTGTTATTATTTGAATAGTTGTTATAAGTAACATTTAAATGATATAGATTTAAATGATATATTCAAATTTAGATTTAAATCGAATTAATTTAAAATATTGAAACATTCAAATAATTTTACTATAATAATAACCAAACCAAACATATATTATAATTGAATATAATAATTAGAACTTTGGATCAAAGATCAATGACTGCGGATTACGTTGTCTATGGAAACTAGAGTAAATACTAACACATTTGATCACCTTCTTTTTTTTTTTTTAAGTTTTATAATTATTTAAACATGCTTATATTTTATTAGTTTCAATGTCTACCTAAACAATTATAAGCCGTCGACTTTATTGAACTTTTAATCTTAGCCATTCATGTGTAAAAACATGTAAACTAGGAAAAATAAAAAATAAAAATAAAAATCCAATTCTCCATGGTCCAAAGCAACAGTCTTATAGCTCCACAACGCTACTCCCGCCGCCGGCACCTCGACCGCACCCCAAGCAGATGCCGCCGTTGCCTTTCGTCGCGGCCCTAGGCCTCCCCACGCCCTCGATGTCATCGACTTCTCGTTTTGATTAGCCTTCCCATGAACCAAATGCCCCACGACCTCCTGCCACCTCCGGTGAAAAAGGTGGCTGCCGTTCTTCTTGCTCAACTGGTGGCCGCTGTTCTTGTGTATGTCGCAGAAGCAAAATTATTAATTAATTAATTAATTAAAGAAAAGAAAAGAAAAGAAAAGAAAAGCTCTGCCTCTGTTGACTTTTCAATGCACTTGGTTTGGACTTTGGGGCGATTTGTTGTGCCCAAAGTAATTTTTCAATGGCACAAGAATGGGACCCATTGTAAATCCAACCAATACCTATAATTTATCTCACCTTTACGAGCAGGGTAAGGTAAGTTACCTCGTAATAGAACTCTCATCCAAACAAGTCACTATAAAGTGTCTTCACATGAATATCGTAATCATTAGTTCATGTAATTGAAAGTTATTTAACGCCTATTTTACGTTGGACAAGTAAAAGGGACAAAACATAAGTAATAAAATGTTTTTGTTTTTGTTTTTGTTTTTGTTTTGGAGAAAATTAATAAAACAAATGTTTAATACTTGCTTCCTTCCACGTCTTGTTGGGGGTTGAATCTTGACTCCGTCCACTTGACCTTCCAGATTCATTGCGCTTCTCGACCTCGTTACTTCCTCTAAACCGGCGGCCAGCACCTTATTAAGACCATTTATTAATATTTATTTATTTTTAATTTATTCATTTTTTTTAGTAAGATATTAAGACAAAGTTTACTAAAGAAAGAACAACAAACCCAAATACCCCGTCCAAGCAATTTTGTCTCAACTAGTCATTGATCGGCTAATTTTGATTCCTTATGGAAGGGGTATTTATAGTTAATATTCAATACATAATGTGTATATGGTATGCTGTTTGCATTCATATATAATTATTTTTTAATTTATTTTTATCTTTTTAAAAAGCTAACCTTAATTTTATAATTCACAATTATTATTATAATTTTATAATTCAAACTTTAAAATCCATAACTTTATACATAAACTTAAATGAGATGATTTATTTTTTAAATTATATAGAACTTTATATCGATTTTTTCTAAACATATTTCAAATTTTTAAATTTTTTAATTTTAACCATTAAAATATCTTATTTAATATACATTTAATTCAATTAATGGGATATTTGTTTTTCGTATTACATTCGCATTATAATTTTTATTAAAATGTAAAAATTTTGTATTCAAATATAATGCTTATCTATAACACTTCAAATGCATTTACTATTTCAGAATATTTTAAAAATAAATTTTTAAAAAATCTATTCATATCATATTCTCTCTATTTCACTTTTTCTATCTACTTTTCTTAATTATATCAATTTTTCAATTTTAAAATACAATTCAAATACTTTTTATTTAAATATACATCTCATATAAATACAAAATAAATATTTTTTATTTAAATATAAAATATATTTAATATATTATATTTAAACATAATACAAATATAATCCTTCCATCAAATATACAATCAATTTAAGTTAGAAAATTTAATTAATACCTATTATATTTTAATTATATATTATGCATTGTATTTTTTGTTGTTGGGTCCCACTGTCTACATGGAAAAGGCTGAGATGCGTGATCACGCATGCGAAGATTTCTAATCGTACGGTTAACAGAGGGCCTCAAGCGGCTGAGCCTCTCAAGGAAGCGGCTTGGAGCGCCGAACCATCAGGGACAGAAGTTGCCACGTCAGCTCACAAAGAAAGCGTTAAAAAGGGCGAAGGAAAAAAAAAATGTTTATATAAAGAGAACGGAGAAAAAGGGAAAAAAAAAAAAAAAAGAACAGAAGAAAAACAGCTATTTTGCGGTTTTTTTAATTTCTTTTCTTTTTGGGTTTCTCTTTTATAGTTTTCGTATGAACAATGGAATTTCCGCAGAGCGCCGGGATCCGCGTTTCTCGATCGTAGCGTAGAATCCAATTCCGTCTTGTCGCTGAATCCTTCGCGCGTAATCTCCATTGTTGACATTCCTTCAATCCAATATCTTTTCGTGTAAATTTCCTTCTCTTTTTCCCTTTCGATTGCCTCAAATTTCTCTGATTTTGTTCCCTAATCGCAAGTTTTAGACTTCAACTGCATCCACATTGACGTTCATTTTGCAACGGTTTCAAGATGTGGCGATTTCTTTGCGATCGAATCAATCTGCGATTGCTCATCTTATTTTAATTCGAAGTTTTCGTGTTAGTTTTTTGTTCATTGATGCGTAATTTGCCATTTCGTTTGAAGATCTTATTTATTCGGCGATTTATCGTCTTCACGGGGCTGATTTTTGTTTGCCTGTTTAGCTAATCGAGCATTCGAATGCTGTTTTGTTATCTGTAGGTTTTGGTGTGTTAATAATAGCAGACGGAGGCTCGGAATTAGGAAAAAGAGGCTGTAGCGCTAGCGTTATTTCTGGGGAAAAGCTTTGTTGGGAAGGAATTTTTTTCGGGTGTTGTTGAAAGAAGAAGAAGAAGAAGAAGAGAACAATGTCCGCGAGGAGTGAACATCATCACACGGTCCCACTTTCGGTGCTGCTGAAGCGAGAATTGGCCAATGAGAAGATTGAGAGACCTGAAATTGTGCACGGTCAGGCCAGTCAGAGCAAGAAAGGGGAAGATTTTACTCTGTTGAAGACGGAATGCCAAAGGATGGTCGGAGATGGCGTTTCTACCTATTCGGTTTTCGGGGTATATTCTCTTTCTTCTTGCTGTTGTTGCTTTTTTTTGGCTAACTATTTAGATTTGTGACAATTAGTATTCTTCTGAATACTATTTTTTTTTATATGACTATTTATGCGGTGAATAGATTCCCATTAGATTTGCGTTTTTGTGACACTGTTGACTTGGTATCATTTTCGAGAATTAAAGTGGTTCTCCACATTTGGAGATTTCAATTGAATGTTTCAAGTATTTGATTTTTGGTAATTTGAATTATGTAAAACATCAGACTTGCGCGATTAAAATTTGACATTTCTGGTGCTTTTGTGTTATATGTTCGTCAATGGGAAGTGACATCAAAATGATTTGCTTTATACATTTAGTTGTGGAAATTATTAATTACCGGATGTTTAGACACATGATGTTTTACAGACCAGATGTTTTAAATTATTCTGTTGATGTCAAAATGGTCCACTATCCGATCTGGACTTTACAAATTAGACGTTTTAAATTATTCTGTTGATAGCTGATACGTTCGACTACCGTAGTGTGGAAAAGGTTGGGATTCATGATTGAATTAACACAGTTTTCGTGTCCCCATCTTTCGTGATATCATGCATGGACTTATTTTACGTCTTTTTTGGTGTCTAAAATTCTAAAAACCAAGGAAAAGATTTTTTTATATTTTTTTATTGCACCTTGTGAAGCTTGTCAAAACTCTTACCAGTCTATGTATTAGTTGACTTTTATTCCCTTTTTTTTTTTTTTAATCTTAATGGCCTTAACTCTATCTATTTATACTTTTCATCAGTTCCCACTTCATTAAGAATATGAAAATTATTCCTGAAGCGTTTTTTGTGCATGGCTGTGTCCACTCCATAAGTGGAACATACTCCGTAGCTCAAAAGCTGCTGTTTGTTGCAGTTATTTGATGGACACAACGGATCTGCAGCTGCCATTTACTCAAAGGAGAACCTCTTAAATAACATTTTAAATGCTATCCCTTCAGATCTTAATAGAGATGAATGGATTGCAGCCTTGCCAAGGGCTTTGGTTGCTGGATTTGTCAAGACAGACAAGGATTTTCAAGAGAGAGGTACAGTTAATTTCATTTTCAATTTATATTTTAAATTATTGTGATCTTGGTGTGCGTTTTAATGTCTTGTTATCTTGATTCTGGTTTTCCGTATGCATGAAATTTATATGTACTTGTGGTCGACCTTACAGCGCAAATGTCAGGAACGACCGTCACCTTTGTGATTATTGAAGGATGGGTCATTACTGTTGCATCTGTTGGTGATTCCCGCTGTATACTTGAAGCAGCTGAAGGTGACATATATTACTTATCTGCTGATCATAGGCTTGAATGCAACGAAGAGGAGTAAGTTATAAGTAGAATTTATATGCTGGCTTAGATAATTATCATCATATGTACTAAAGCCTCTTCTTCGTATTCTTGTAGGAGATTGCGTATCACAGCAAGTGGGGGCGAGGTGGGTCGTCTAAATACTGGTGGAGGTGCAGAGGTATCTTTCTTCTTCTTCTTCTTCTTCTTCTTCTTATGTGTTTAGGTATTTTAATGGTCCAAATGAGCTTTCTTATTTTAAGCTTGCACTTTTTTTATTTATTATTTTTGAACCTCATATCCAGTAATATTCCTATGAATGCACGAAACTGGATCATGCAGTTTAGATTTGGAATTGGACCATCTTGCAAAATGGATAGTGGCATGCAAGTGTGTTTAAGGATTGCATATGTTGGGTTAGGAATTACATGTGTCGTAGAATCACGCTGGAGAAGAAGATTCAATTTATGAAACAAATTTTCCCTAGATTTCGTCTTAGGTGTAACTTAAAATCCAGTGATATGTATCTGCCAATTCTTTTTAATATAATGTTTGTTAAGTGTGAAATTTTTGTGGATTTTTAAATTAATTGACTCTCTCTAAGTAGTTTAAGTCTTGAAATCACCCCCTTTATTTTATTTTATTTTAATTTTATTTTATTTTTTGTAGATTGGTCCTTTGAGGTGTTGGCCTGGTGGTTTGTGCCTTTCACGATCTATTGGGGATAGGGATGTTGGCGAGTACATTGTTCCTGTTCCTTATGTAAAGCAAGTGAAGGTTTGTTCATGTTCTTGTCTCTCTTACAGTATCCAGCTTCCTTTTTTCTGTTTCCAATTACGTGGTCTATCCATTTTCTACTTTTTCCTTTTCCTGGCATAATGAAGTAATTCGGAAATTTGGTACAATTATTAGGACATATTATAATTCGTTATGTGTTGCCTTTTACACTGATAATACTGCTGTGTTGTAACTTTTTCTTATGCAGTAAGGCCAAGTCAACTGTTATCCTAGTGGTTCACTCCCGTAACATCTTTGACACAAATCTGTGTTTCATTAATTTTGACTTTGTTTCTCCATCTCTATGTTTTGTTAAAGGAGATTGCTCAAGATGCAATTATGCTGCAATGGCACTTTTGTGGAACTGGACACAGTATTAGAATTAAATTTTAACTATTTCTCTAAAACAGAAGAGTGTGGTTTGAAGATTGTTTATTTTTTCTCTTTTTCAAAATATTAACTCTCTCAATCTCTCTCTCTCTGGCTTGTGGTATTGATCATTATAAATTATCTGTTTATCCTCCCAAAGATTTCTTGCTAACTGGTTTCAACTGTACACAGCTCTCAACTGCTGGTGGGAGGCTTATCATCTCAAGTGACGGTGTATGGGATGCTTTAAGTGCGGAAGCTGCTCTTGATTGTTGCCGTGGAATGCCAGCAGAAGCTTCAGCTGCACAAATCGTGAAGGTAAATCTAGACATAAATTTTCTGGTTGTTTTGCGAAATAAGCACCTTTTTTCTGGTTGAAGTGAACTATGCACTTGTACACACACATGTATCCCCGAATGCTATGCACTTTGATGTAATGCCACCACTGCAGTACTGTGAATTCTTTTGCACTTGGCGGCTATTATTTGTTATGCAGTGTTTCATACTATTATATTTCTTTTCCAGGAGGCATTACAGGCCAAGGGACTTCGAGATGACACAACTTGCATCGTAATTGATATATTGCCTCAGGAGAAGCCACAAGCTCCTTTGCCTCCACCTAAGAAGCAGGGAAAAGGAATGTTTAAGTCCATGTTTCGTAAGAAGTCAAATGAATCGTCTTCTTGCAATGATAAAGAGTATGTAGAGCCAGACATGGTGGAGGAACTATTTGAGGAGGGATCTGCTATGCTTTCAGAAAGGTTTGTACTGATAAAAAGTCATAAAAAAGTCATTTATCATTGTTCTTCCGTTAAAGAATGTCATTATTCTGTCTCCTTCACTTCCCTTTTACCTTTTTTCTTTCTTTGTGTATCACTTTTGCCGTGGAAACTATAAACAGGGACTGCTAGTGCGGTTCAGTATTTTGATGCAATATATGTGCTTGTGTATATACGCAGGTTGGACACAAAATACCCACTGTGTAATATGTTTAGGCTGTTTATTTGTGCTGTTTGTCAAGTAGAAATGAAACCAGGAGAGGGCATTTCGATACATGCTGGCTCGTCCCACCCTGGAAAATTGCGTCCTTGGGATGGCCCCTTCCTTTGCCTTAGTTGCCAAGAGAAAAAAGAGGCCATGGAAGGGAAAAGACAATCAGGAGGTATTTGATGATCCTTCTCTTTGTTCAATGCTTAAGTTTCACCTCACATCTCCAAATTAATCGTTGTTGTTCTGTTTGTTTCAGATAGGTATAGTAGTGGAAGTGACTAGCCAACCCTCCAAGGCAGCTATTTTTGCGTTTTGAGAGTATTAACAATTATTTCAAGGTTGATCACAATTTGGGAAGCCAAAGCTATTTCACCACACAAATTCTCTTGTGGGGAGGGAAGTTTCAGCATTTGGGTCCCTTGTCACGTTCCACGTCTCTACTTTGTGCCCGATTTGGATCTCTTATCTCAACCTTCCATGTTCAAAGGCAGTAGATCCTGGTTGTTGCTCTTTCTTGCTGTATGAAGGATCTCTGTTTCTGGCTTCAAAGCGATGAAAAACAGAAATAAAAACTATGCTGTGGAAAAGGGTTTTTGGGAGGATTGGGTGAAACTTGCCTGTGCATAGCATGTCGAAGGTAAATCATTTTTCTTTCTGGATCGACAGTGTTCCAGTTTATAGAGCTAACACTGAGTGAAAGTAATCTAGGATGTAATGTTACTATAAATATAGCGAGTTCAATGAGACATGATAAAACTGCCATTTCAAATTAGGAAAAATCTTGTGCCGCTCAGCAATCTGAAGGGAATTTGTTGTCCTTCCTTTAATGGAAGGTTAAAAAAAGACCACCCCCCTTTCAATAGGCAATTAAAATTACTTCTTTTTCTTATCTAGTCAAGATTTTTGATTCACAGTATTTCCTTGCCTGTGTTTGATACAACAGTCTGTTCATTGCGTGGAAGGTGAAACCCTGCCTGGATTTCTTTGTAAATACTATATATATATATATGTATTTTGTTTAATACCATTTTTCTATTTTCCTAGTTCCACCTCAAGGAATTTTTGAATTATAATTTATGCTCTGTTTTGTTATAGTGATTTCTCTCACAAAAAAAATTAGTTTTTGAGTTTTTGTTCAAGCTTTCTGCTCAAATCTATTGGACCAAACCGATAGTTCTTGTCATCGTTTGATGATATCAATTATTTCTCTCCCGGCCATATAACAGAAGATAATTTGTAAAAATCAGCGGTGATGCGAAGTTAGTGTGATTAATATTAGCCAAAAAAAGAAGAAAAAAGGTGAGTATGATTAATGATGGCGTGGTATAGTGGTAATACCTTGCAGCACGGCTGTGCTCATCAATCAAATTACTGGGACCAGACTTTTTGGGCGGCTAGAAGTAGACACTGCTTGTCTGTAGTTTTGTAATGAGCCGAGGTACATGTGAACTTGCAAGTTTTCTTCGGGCGATTTCTCTAATATATGGAGTTTTTTCCTGGATCCACCGATTTTTACGAGAAAATGATTGATGTTACATACACAAAAAGAAAAGGGAGAACAAGAAAAAATAAAAAAAATCAGCACAGCACAAGTGCACAAATCTTTTTGTTTTCTTGCAATTTTGAACGAAGAATAAGCTCCTTTTGAGAGGGAATGCATGAATGACCGATGGTAGCTTAGGCCCCACTTTAAGACCATCATGTTTCAAAGCTGTGCAAGATTGCTGATAAATTTTATTGAGGAATGTTTGTCATTGATGAACTTGTTTGAGGGGGAAAAGAAAAAAAAAAAGATACTATGGTTTTTAGGGGTAAAAACCAATACAAGGTTTTTGGAAAGTATGATTTTTGTATTGCCTTTAATTAAGTAAAAGCTAGGTTTGGCAAAATTTTCTCAAAGTAGATAAAATAATAGGAGATTGATATTTGGTGGCCTTGTGAGGTCCAAGGAACATGTTAACAACTGGATAGATAGTCATGGAACAAGAACAATGCTGCCAAACACATACAAACCCAGAGAGAGGAAGAGAGAGAGAGAGAGAGAGAGAGAGAGAGAGAGAGAAAGTGAAACGCGTTAGCTTTTTTGGCTTGTATTGCCATGACTGGGCGTTTTCCTTTGAAGAAAGAATAAGATTACAAGAAATATGAGTGGCTAGTGGGAAAAGCAGAAAAAGGGAAAAGCTTTCCGACCAGAAGCTAAAGGGATCATTTCCCATGAGGACTATGAGGACCGAGTGCGAAATCTTTGTTTTATGCACTGTTTGTATCTTTTCCTCTCTCTCTCTCTCTCTCTCTCTCTCTCTTTCTCTTCTTATCTTTGGGAGAAAAATAAAAAGAAAACAAGTGATTATAATATAATTTTTAGTGGTTAAAGTGGTGAGGATATGAGTCAGTCTACCACAATAATGCCTCCATGATTGAGATGTTGACCTCAACCATGCGAACAAATTTCCTCTACGCTGGACTGGACCACTGGCTACACGTGTGCGTGGTTCCACCACCTCCTACCTAACTGTAATATATATATATGTATGTATAATATATATGTATACACATACACAAATAGATTTATGAACCATGATGAGATGATCTTTTGGATCTTGGTCCCTTCCCCACCGTCCGATTCAAAAATCTTGGGCAATGTTCCGAGTCCAGCTTGAGGGTTTAGCCACATTGTCTGTCGTAGACCTCACTTGACCTCCGTTTTGCTTGCTTTTCTTTTATTTTTCATTTAAATTTTCATTTTCCCATTCCTTTGTGTTGTGTAATGTCTATTGAATTGATTGATATGGTTGATTGTTGAAGTGTACGCTGCGTTTGAATGAATCCCAACGTGTCTTGACTCTCGCGTTGCATGCCCCGCTTGGGGGCTATGTTCCTCGTTACCTTTTGTATGAAAAAATCATAAGGGGCCCTTTTCTCCAAACAATTAATGAATCGGTTCATTTTAATGCAAATAATTGCATTTCTATATATCCATTCCTGCGTACAACTGTACACACACATATATATATATATGTATGTATGTGTGTATATGTGTTTAAGGCAGTCTCCTTGCCCCCACTTGTATTTGACTAACACTAAACCATCATTTTAGTTAGAACCAGCGAATTCATGCACACAACAGTTGTCTCTTAGTTTCGCAGCCTAACAATTTGAATAAAAAAGATTATTGTGAAAGAATACCACAAATTGACATTTATTTATTCATTTTGCTCTCAAGGACTCGGACTAGATAAGGCGGGACGAGGTTGCAACTTGAATTGTTTGACTTTATGAGCCAAAGAGATGGATACTATTATCTGAACTGACTAGTACAATTTTGAATTTCATGCAAATTAGTTTTAGTGGCTTTTCACATCCTCTCAAAAAAAAAAAAAAAATGAAAAATGAAAAAAGTGGCTTTTCTGTTTTCACATCGAATTCGAGCTTGTAAAAAATGTAGAAAATGGCGATGGCCGTGCATAATGCACAAATGTAACCACCAATGCAAAAATACAGAAGAACGTGTGAAGAATATGTGTCAAACTTTTCTCTTTTATGGTCTTTGAATAACGTGACAAATATATATTTTTTCAAGATTGATTTAGTTATGTGTCAACTCAAATTCACACATCACATATAAAAAGATAAATGATAAATTTTAAAACCAATATTGATGGGACCTAAATCCAATATTTTCTCTATCGAGAGAGAAGATTGAGAAAAACCCTTACCTTGAGACCATATTTTCAAGGTGATGACTTTTTAACAACACATAAGCTTCTCAATCTTATCAGCTAACTCGTGCGAGTAACAGTAAAAGTTATGGTAGATAAAAGGAAAAAAAAAAAAAACTTTACATGTTTTATATTAAATTTGAATGATGATAATTTACAATGTCGAGAGAATAACTCTAATTGATATCCGAGTCGGGAACATGATAATTTACATGTATTATATTAAATTTGAAAGATGGAGTTGTAAAAGATCATTATTTGTAAATTTTAAAGAGAATGCTATAATTTACGCATTTGGATGATTGAATTGGGAAAAAATAGTAATAGATTTATGTATTGATTCATGTTCCGTAGGATTTTAAAATAGTATATGTATTAATAGATAAAATGAATTCTGATTTCCTGTTTAATTTTTAATTTCTTAAATTATAAAATTGGATGATTTGAATCCACAAGAAACAATCCAATTCGCTAGTACGTTCAACCTCGTTTACCTCACTGACATACTCCACACGAAGGCTTATTTTTACGCACTTTTCCCAATGTAGTTGGGTGCAAATGGAAGCCAAACGGTAACAGCAAAAGGAACTTACATTAACTTTCATTATAAATTCAAAGATTCCCCTCTTGGTATGTGGGGGCTTGAATTTTTCTATGTGTACGTGAACGATGACTTCTCTCTGGGAGACCCTCTTATACCCATTAGGCCCCCAGAGAGAGAGAGAGAGAGAGAGTCCATAACAAAAACACGTACATACCCAAAACAAAGTCTTAGCCTCGCTAATCCCATCTGCCGTTTTACAAGTAAAGTTTGGATATTTGTGATCCCATTTTCCCAAATCACTCCCTCCAACGGCTGTTGGCATTTGACAGGGACCCACCAACCTATAAAGATACAGCTAAATTTATCGCTTCGATCCAATTGAGTCATTGCCCACCACAGCCTCTTTTTATTTTTTTTTTTCCCTTTGTTTTCCACACTCTTACATGACAACTTAATAATGCATGCAAATGGGGTAGCATATTCAGGTAAGTAAAGATTTACTTGTGTGTTTAGGCGCATTCTTTGCACAAAAGACGTTTTCAAGCTCAACTGCAGATTGACGAGACTCTCTCTCTCTCTCTCTCTCTTCCCCTCTATCTCTCTCTCCCCCGACTGCCTCACAATTCGCCTTATCCTCCTCCCCAATAGGCTTTTTGTTAGCATCCAAAAGTAACCCCCAAAGAAAAAGGCCTTAAAAAAAAAAAAATCAGATCCTTACAGTTATGGACGCTCATCACCACCGCGAACACCAGAGGGAGAAATCTGTGGACAACAAATTACACGGTCCAAGTCATAATCACCACCAAGAACATCAGAAATCACCACCACCACCACCACCACCACCACCATCACAATCTCCTTCTCCTTCTTCTTCTTCATCAAAACAACAACAGGTAACTATTTCCCCTGCCTCGCCACCTTCAGCTTCCTCATCTCCTTCTCACGAATTCTCCTTCACTATCTCTCTCCACTCTTCTAATCCCACCACAACAACAACAACAACAAACGACAACAAAAAATCCAATCGAAACGACCATAAATCCAAAGCCCCTCCTCCTTCATTCGCCATAGACTTGTCCCCCGCCGACGAAATCTTCTTCCACGGCCATTTGCTCCCTCTCCACCTCCTCTCCCATCTCCCCGTCTCTCCTCGCTCTTCCACAAACTCTCTCGAAAGCTTCACTCTTCCCACAAGCAACTTATCTTCATCGGACGACACTCGACGACCCATTGAAGAGAGCCACAACAAAAACTCTACCACTTCTTCGACTACCACCACCACTAGTACTAGCCAAAAAACAGAGCCTGCAACAAAAGGGTCGTCAAGAAATAGATCAATAAAGTCAACGTCGTTTTCCTTGTTTGGACTGGGAAAATGGAGGAGAGAATACGAATTCAGAGAGCGAGAAGATAAAGAGAAGCCGAAGAGGAAACTGAGATTCGAAGTTAGCCATGTGCTTAAAAGGTACATGAGGATGGTACGGCCTTTGTTGTTCTTCGGAGGAAGAAGGAGAGAAAGTAGTTTTCAGTTACGTAGACAGCCCTATTCCTTCTCGGGTATTTTGAGTTCTAGGAATAATAGTAGTAAGGATTTGAGAGAGAGAAGGAGAGGAGAGTACTCGGCGCCGGCGTCGATGAGGACATCGCCGTCAAATAGCGGACTTCTTGTCGCGACTGCCGCACTTCCTTCTTCGGCGAGTGATAGCACCATGGAAGAGTTGCAGGCCGCTATTCAAGCAGCCATTGCTCATTGCAAGAACTCCATTGCCGCGGAAGATCACAACCTCAAATGCAAATAAGAGTTTGGAATAAATTTTCATGTACTGCTAGTACTCTTTTTTTTTAATTATTTTTTTAAATTATTAATTGCGTGATGTTTGTGTTTTGTATAAAATTAATTGATGTACGATGATCTATGTAAATTCGTCATGAGATGAGTTCAGAAGAAGAGTAATGGAATATGCAACAGAATACTGCATTTCAATAGTATAAATTTCCGCTATTATTATGTAATTATTTGTGTCCTCTAGTCTTAGGGAATTATAAAATAATCTTTTGTATGATTGTTTAATCAATATCACGTGAAGCTTTAAAGGCTTTTCCAGAAATTCCACTATTCCATTGTGTTTTTTCAATTAATTGCCACTTTATCTTTTCTTGTCCTCTCCTCCTGGCCCTCCCCCACATAACCAGGAAAAATATATATATGTATTTAGACACTCACATATTGTGTATATAAATACGTAGGTATATATGTGTACAAAAAATCCGAGTCCTGTGAATGTTTGTTAACAATTGTGGTCCTTGGCTGTGTTTTATTTATCAATTCCAAAGCATACCCAACATTTTAAATCCAACTATTGTCGTCTTTAGTGCCTCCAATCCTAACACTTTATAAAGAAAAGAAAAAGAAATTTAATATTGAGATTATTTCAAGTACCATTTTAAGTAAGTGAGATTAAAGTTGACTACCATAACAAGAGCTTAAACCTTCTATTAACCAAAATTAATCATGAGTGGAAATCTCCACCCCCTAACCAATCTACTAGGGAGACCAAAAGATAAAGAGAACTTAGGCCATGTTCAATCCAAAGCATCAAATTTCACACTAAAATAGTGTAACTATCAGTAAACTCATTTTCAACCCATTACACTATTTTTAACATCAAAAAAAAATATTTTATATATATTCCATTTAATCTCTCTTTTTGTAATATTTTGGGCTCTTTTGATAATTAAAAAAAATTAAAAAACTAAAAGTAAAAAATAAAAGCAAACACCATTTTTGGCGTTGATGAACATTGGAGCGCCAAATTTAGTGCTCTATTGTTCAAAACACCAAATTTGGTGTTTAAATTGGTGTTGGGTTGGTGCACCAATCCAATGTCATATCTCCTTTCCTATGTTAATATAATGTGGATTGGAGATGCTCTTAGTGTAAACAACAAAGGAAAAATGAAAAAAGTGAAAACCAAAACAAGAAAAAAAATATTTGGGGAGACCATCGTGCAAAACCTCACTATAAATAAAAAACAGGCACTATCTATAAATCCAACATCATAAGACCAATTTTCTGTTAGCGGGAGGCATAGCACCTTATAACTCCAAAACAAGTCCAAAATCGAATGAAAAAGGTTGTGAACGGAGTAGTACTAGTGGCACAGAAAAGTGAAAAGATCATACATTGTGCATCAATGGCACTACAAGGGCTGTGGGTCTAGCGAGTTGACAGCCGCAGAATTTAGGAAAAAAGGGTACGAAGTAGAGCAATCATGCGAGATGACAATAATGCAGATCATCGTAGGTACTTTGGTCTTCTTTGACACATGAAACACTTGGATCATAACTCATTTCAGGTTCTATGATTTTCATTTTCATTTGTTTATTTTTCACTTTTTGTTAAGTTCATGATAATGATGACGAAGATGATATGTTCTGAGGGTACTGGGCAATTGACTGAGTGGCTGCTATTTTTTCTCTCTCTCTTTTGAGGACTATCTTTTATAAAAAACCACCCCAAAAACCAAAAATCATAACCCCACCAACATGAAAGTGCATACATTTTTATTATAACATTTCCCAAAAAGCTTACATGAAACTAGAGAAAAAGGGAACGTCTATAGTGGGAAGATGCACTTTGCAGGTGATTTTTCCGGTCTAACCTTGAATTTGAACCTTTTTTGCGTGGGCTGCTAAGACCAGCTGTGATATCTTTTTGGAGCTTTAGGATTGGAAAAATATACTCTTCCCCGCCTTTTTTTTTTCTTTTTTCATTTTTTTGTCCCAATCATTACTGAAGACCATAGAAAGGTCATCAACCGTGGGGCTCAAGGAGAGAAGACTGTTCTTCATGATTAAAGGTGCTTTGATGTTATCAACATAGATCATCTATAGTTGATGTTACTTTCTTTTTCTTTGCACGTAACTAACCATCTTTTTAAGCACTTTTTGATTCTCTTTTATCATTTGCGATCTCTTGCAAAGATATTGCTATTTTGCCGTTTAATGTGAATGTGTCTGCTATTGTGTGTAGAAGCACGCATCCAGTTTTCGGTCAGTCAGGCAAACGAACGTGTCGCACATGCCACATTTTATGTGAAGTGATCTCACCCGAACCTAGCCTGTCAGAGCCGAACGTAACGTTTCACGGTTTCAAGATAATTAGTGTCATCTCGCAATCTATTTTTATCGTTCATAGAAAAATTTTAAAACTATCTTACTTATTTTTATTTGAAATATGAGTTCAATTTCACTCACACCAGTATGAATTAATAACCTAATTAAGACTATTGAGTATTGAATTTGAACACATTTTAAGATATGAAAGAAAAAAGATTTTCGTATTATTGTACCGATTATTGGTGATTTATATTCTGTTCATAAGTTTTCACCAGCTAGTATATGAATTTTGACCTGTGACTTTTATGATACCCCCATGTGCCTAAGATTCATTGGGGCGGGTATGTGTGGCTGAAGAAGAAAGTGGTGGGCTCTGCGCCTTGCTTTCTTACAAAAAGAACGAAACTGTGAAACTGTTTTACCAATTTTATTAGTCCTACAACTCCGAACCTTCATCATCATCCTCGGAATATCAGTGAAGACACCCATGTGCCTTAGGATTCATGTTATTTTGTTCGTTTACTCCGAAGCATAGATTCCAACAAGATCTTCAACTCATTCAATCGAAAGAGTAAGACTTAAAAAAAAAAAAAAAACTCATTCCATTCATTCATTTATATAATAAAGTAGCTTAAATTAACAATTTCAAATACGAAATAAAAAAAGTTGTGGTTGTATATGCATAGTCTAATACCTTATCTACCTCTGTCAAGAGGATATAGTTCGAATCTTTTAATTTTAAATCCAAAACAATAAATAATAAAAGAAATAATTTAAAGTTTGTAATTTACTGTGTATTCCGTTTCTAAGTTTCAACTTTAAATTTTTACAATAAAGTAGATATGAGAAATAAAAGATAAATAGTAATATCTTTTCAAAACTCATATAATTTGAAGTGACTCAGGTTATATACCAAATCAAGAAAAAAAAAAAAAAACTATCCAAACTAATTGAATCATTGTTTTTTTTTTGTTTTTTTTTGTTTTAATCTCTAGCGCGGACATGGCAAAAGGATGAACAATAACATCACCTAATTAAAAATGACAGATGACTTCAACATACGACAAAGTAGGAAGGGCAAGAATAACCGGAAACGACAGAAAAAATGACATCAACCTAGAAATCAACATTAAGAGGTAAGAGTAATATAGGTGTTTGTGTGTGTGTGTGTGTATCAACTTTTCAAAAAACATAAAACTCGAATTTTCATTCCCCAAAAAAAAAAAAAAATGCCTCGAGGGGTAAAACGACAGCAAATAAGTAAAACGACAGAACACTGAAATTCAACTCTCTCATTTTTGTTAACTCTTCTAATTTGGAAGAAAACAAGATTCAATTGCAATCTCTAATGAAATCTCGGCAACCAGAGAAGCCACAGTCTACTATACTTCCTTTCTTCTTTTTTTCTCTTTTTTTCTTACTTTTTTTCACTTCATTTTGTAGAAACGGGCTGGGTGGCTAGGCTACTTAAATTTGTTAGCTCATCTCTTTTGAAAAACACAACTAGCTCCATCTTTGAAATAGCAGGTATTTTTTTGCAATACTTTTTCTTGCATTTTATTAGTATCGAAAAGGAAAACAAAAGTTTAAGGCTTGTAGCGTGAACTTAATCATTTTGGAAATAAAAATTTAAAAAGTCGGTGTCCAGCATCCACCTTATACTAAAACAAAATGTATATGTAATCATTTTCCTGTTGTCAATCAATTTCAATTTTCACATATTGAGGTATATATATATATATTTATATATATGTTGCCTGACGGATAAAGCACTATCACTTGTCTCATATGTTTTATTCCTATTATGATGTATCAAATTCTCATATGTTAAAACACTAATTTTTATTTGCAACTTGTTTTTTATTTTATTTTATTTTATTCTAAGATTGAGATCTATGAATACACGTCAATATAAAAAGAGAAGGTTTTAAGTAAAAATATGCTTAGATAGCATTTTCCTTTCAGTAAAGCAACATAAAATTTGGAGTACTTTGTCAACTTTGAACCGCTATGTTAGAGACTATACTGGAGATTTGATATCAATATATATATATATGCATGTGTGTGCGTGTGTGTGTCTATATATATATATATGTATATATCCAAGGATTCAGCAATGATATCCCGCAGAAGACTTTGTACCATGCACAGTTAGCCAAACACTTGCCATATTTTTTAGTTTTTACAAAAGGAAGCCTGTTTTCAAAAGAAAATAACGTTCTAACCACTAATTAACTTAATAGTAACATATTCTATTCAACAATTCCTCCAAATTTGTGTTTGTTGCAGTGCCTAGGAAATTAATTTAAAATTCTGAAGGGCAACTGAAGGCACCTGAGCATGAGAAGGAGAGAGACACCCGAGAGAGAGTATATAAACCAACCTTGTCCATCTTACATCTTCATAGTGCAAGAAAACCCAACCAAACCCCACCCCCCCCGCACGAAAAAAAAAATCTCTCTGGTAAAGTAAATATAAATCTATATATATATATATATACTTTTTCTTTTTCCTTGTAGCTAGCTTCTCTAAAACTTTTCAATAAATATGGCTCACATGGTGGAGGCCTGCGTAGAGCTACTCCCCAACCTCCATTTACTTTTGAGAAACAAACAGAAATTATAATTGAAAATTCGGTCGACGAATTGAGGGCAGCCTCCAAAGATCATGGCTTTCGTGGTTGTTATAGATATGTCAAAGGTATTCCCTCTGAGAACAGAAAGAAGAACAACTACTGTTTCTACCACGATCTCGTTGACGATAAATATGAAGGACAGAGGTGATCTTTGTGTGCCCGTTTAATTAGTATTGCTTGTGTTGTAACTTGGTTGCTTTTGCGTATGATTTGAGCGAGATATTAAATTACTAATTTATGTCCAAAGCAGGAAAGAGCTCGAAAAAGCATTCAAAAACTCGGGTGCTAGTTCTGCTTCCGGATGGCGAGCTATTCGAGTCCTTTGCCACGCTCACAGTAATAGAGATGGCTTCATCGGCGAAGAGGAGTTGGCTAAACTAATCCAATACGCCGCTAAACGAGGTTATGACTTTAAATTATAGTGTTTCCGATCGTGTTAAGAAAATTACTACAATCGGACGCAGCCATAACTTTTGTGACCTTTGACATGTTGCTGTGTAGAGTTTTTGCATATTCGAGGGTATAGTTCTCTTATATGGAGCTTGCCCAAGCCTTACACTGGAAACTGAAAGAAGGGGAAAAAAAAAAAAATTGAAATCAATATATATATCAAAACAATCAAACTAGATTGACACCTCAAGTGCCTACCGAAAAATACTATTGTATTGTTTGCTGCAGCTCTAATTATCCTCTCTCTCCCTATCTAGTGTGATTGTGATAATATGATGGATGCAGTTGATCTTTGAACACCCATTTAATTATGTTTGTATCTCGCAGATAGTGAATGAATAGGATATAAAAATAATGTATGGTTGTGTTGTAATTTGTACTAGCTTTTACGTATAATTAGAGTGATATTAAGAGCAAAGGTACTGTGATATATTTAGTAGTCATTTGACAAAAGTATCTAATTTATATTACATTTAAATACAATGTAATTTTTATCTAAATATAAAAATATTTCATTCAAATATTAATCACATCATATTTTAAATTTAATATAATTACTATTTATTATTTTATCTTTTTTATTATTTTTATTAATCACATTATATATTCTCTTTCTCTTTCTTTTTTTCTCTCTATCTTTACCTATCACATCATAAATTTATTATTAAAATACAATTCAAATGCTTGTCACTCAAATACATATTGCATTCAAATGCAATGTTAATACTTTTCTTCTAAACACAAATTGTATTCAATGCATTACATTCAAACACAATACAAATGCAATGCATTTACCAAATGGACTTTTAATTAGCAGTACTTTGACACATAGTATTTTCGGAATTGCACTAGAATATAATAATGTACTGAATGTAATATGTATTTAGATATTTTATATTTGTATTACATATATAATATTGTGTGTTCAGATATTTTGTATTTGTATTGTATTTAAATATAGAATATGAGATATGATTGGTAAAAGTAGATAGAAAAATGAGGAGAGAGAGTATGTTATAATGTGATTGATAAAAGTAGATAGAAAAAGTAAAATAATTAATAGTAATCATATTAGATTTAAAATTTAAAAGTGGTACTATTTAAATGCAATACTTGTGGATCCAAATAAAAATTATATTGTATTTTAATACAATGCTAATTCAATAGTGAATCCAAACACATTATAAACCTAGAATTCTAATCATTATTTTCTCTATGATTGTTTTTTCTTTTTTGCTTTTGAATTATTTTGTTACTTTATTTTTAAATAATACTTAGTGGGATGGAAAAAGGAAAAGAGTGTTAAAGAGGCGTTGATATAGTCAGAATATATTGGTGCACCTACTAATTTCTATCTCCATAATTTATCTAAATAAAATCATTGTATACGTGTTATGGTAAGTTATACACATGCATGAGGGAATAACTTTTGTACTGCAATCAAAGAATATATTTGATTTTTTTTTTGTTTGTTAACATTCTTCAACCATTTTAGATTATATACAATATTTTTTTTGCTAGAGGATTATAAACATGTTATTGCTTAAGTGAAAAATGGCTATCAATTTGTTTCTTCACCTTTTGTTCAACTAAAAGAGTTAACCATTCGTCCACTTTTTATCTAATTATAGAAAACCAATACGTCCACATACTATATACAACGAGTTGATTATTTTTCAGAGTTAAAAATGTAGTGCTTCTATATTATCCATTTCTCAACCTTTTGTTAATCCATAAGTACTTTATAATGGTTGCTTTTTTATTTTGTATTTATTTTTTGGTTTTTATTAAAAAGAGAATTTTCTTTGTTTCAGAGAGAGAGAGAGAGATAGAGAGAGAGAGATTGTTTCTAATTCTACTATCAATGATCGTTTTTATTTTTTTTTTCTTTTCCTAGTTTATTTTCCTTGCTTTTTTTTTTTCCACCGGAAGTGATAAATGTGCTTGAAATTCAGATGATAGCTTTGGCTAGGCACCTAACAGTGAGTAAAAAAGCCGACCTGCGAACTGATAACCTCTTTAATACTGCAAGTTAATCCCAAAAAAATCTATCTTGCTAGTTTCACCCAAAAAAAAAAAAAAAACGCATAAAAAAGCATTTTACCAACCTTTGGTTTTGCAACTAATTAATTTTGTTTTTGCTTTCAACATTATGCACTTTACGTCTATCATATGTTTATATAGATATTTCCGTCATGACTTTGAAGAACCCAAACGTGTATATAAAGTATTCTACTTTCAATTGAATTTAAATAAATAAGAAACAGGTTGGTTACTAATAATCGATGTTTGTTAATGCAAGAAAAATATTAGTGTAAAGCACAAATTTTATGGCGACTTCTAGATGTTGAATTGGAAGTGGTATAATGTTTTCGAATGACAAAATCATGTTTTGTGTTTGCAAAATTATTATTTGAGAAAATAAAAATCCACCCTTTTAACTGCTTGAATCAGAAACAAAAAAAGTAAAAAAAAAAAATTAACGAATCATTACTGTTTTCAAACCAAACAAAATTCTAAACCAACCAATTTTTTAGTATTTAGAAATTTCATATGACTAAATTCTTAAATTCTGATTATATGTTATATAAAGCTTTTATACAAACTCCCTAAATCTTTTTTCCTCTCCACCAAAAAATAGATGTTATCTTTCTTTTATTTATATTTTTTATTTTTCACTCGATTAATAAAAATAAATTTTCTGGATCTAATACTGTGCTTTGGGACTACAAGCAGTAGACAAATATCACTCAAAAATACCATGCTGTGGTATTTTCTGAATTTAGAAGATAGTACTGGTCGTGAGAATAAAAGTTTATATATTATTAATTTCACATGTACCTTCGTGAAGATGCTTTGTAACTTTGTCACTATTCTCCACATAATAAGAGATAGTGAGATACCATATTGATCAAAGTATAGTACGTGGAAATTAAAAGAATAATTAAAGTACAACATACGTCTCCTGTCCAAGCATCAATGAATACATTCAAACGATACACGATACCAAGCAATCAATATCCACCTTTCTTTCCGGAATTTTAGCCATTTTTTATGCATCATACAAATTTCCCTCCCGTTTCACTTGCGACATATGATATACGAGCCTATGTTACTAACAAAACTTATCTCAACCATTCAATTCAAAAAAAAGAAAGTCCTATCCAATTTTCAGATCAAATTATTCCGTGGTACGGTGGATTGATTGAGAAAGGAAAAATCATGATAATGTAGCAAATCTCTTTATCTTGCCGTTTTTCCAACTGCTCGGTGGAAGAATCAATCTTTTTATTATTTTTCTTTTTATTGAAAATTAAATCACAATATTATACCTCTATCTATTTAAGAGAATCATGTCTCATTCTCGTGATGAATATAACCATGATAATAGTTCTCGTTATCAGTTATAAGATAAATCATGAGAAAATAAGTGTTGCTAGTTAATGTATATAAGAAAACGTTTATTTTTTGTGTAATAATGTTTTTGTCATTTATACTATCTAAAATTCTCAGCAAAAAAAAAAAAAAAAAGAGTACTATCTAAAATGCGAAGGCCACTTGATGACGGCACTCATTTCAACATGACGTCATATTCGCTAATTGGCAACATGTACATATATTCTCCAGACCTTTATTATTTTTTATTTTAAATTAATTTGTATTATAAATGACTCTATATAAGTTTTCTGAAGGGGCGAAAAAGGACTCGCATATACATCTATTCATATATATATATATATAGATATATAGAGTCAGTGGCGCCCTAGCTCATCAACATGAATATTGTCCCCTGGCTGATATTTAGTCATGTCCAGCAAAGAATATATGCATTATTTTGGAAGGAGACACATCAACTTTTTCAGACGTGGATATCTTCAATCTGAAGGATTCAATTATGATAAATATTAGCGACACTTTGCAATTAATAACATAAAATAATCGGAATCTCTTGTTTTACATATGAGTAAATAAATCTGGTTAATTACGCAGCCACAACATATACTTTTACCTGCCTAGCTAACCTTTAATCATTTCTTTACAATAACATGGAAAAAATATGGACAATAACGGCCGCCGAAAAGTATTTATATTTGGGGTATATATACATGCTTATATATATATGTGCCTAATCACGATCAAATCATGCCATAATCTTTAATTTAAAGACTAAGCTGAAATTCAGAAGTAAGTGGAGCTATGCTATCTCTAGCTAGCTTTTTTTCCGACCTGTCCGAATCAATAAAAGGCATTTTCTGCAGTACGTTTTTCCTTCCTTTTTTTTTTTTTGGAACTTTGTCACAAGCTGCAAGGAGAATCAAATATAAAAAAAAATAAATTAAATAAAATAAAAAATTACAAAGATAATCATTTTAAATTTGTGATAAGACACATACCTAACAGAAATACTTCACTTAAATATTTAGAGAGTTTGAATCCCGTTTCTAAAGTTAAAAAAAAAAAAAAAATTTTTTTGAACTTTAAAGGACCACGTGGCACGCACGTGTTTCTCATAAAGATAAACTAACCCCTTTTTTTTTTTTTTTTTTCTTTAAGGAAAAGAGAGAAAAAAAGTAAAGATACCCCGAAGAGCCCGAGCCCTATAAATCAAGGCTTCCATCCAACATATCTTCCAACCAGTGCTCCCCAAGTTTTAATAGTTGTACTAGCTAGTTCATCTGACGTTCAAAAACCCTTTTTTGTCTCCTTTGTGGCTTTGTCTCTTCTTTTCTTTTATTAATTTCTCTTCCTTTTTAGTAGTACAGTACCCAATATTTGATATATTCTCAACATTAATCAGTCAATTAGGTAACAACATAAACATGGTGGTGGAAGTCCACGCTCCCCCGAGCTTCTCGGTTAAGCCAGTTAACCACAAGGTAGTCAAAGTTCAGTGGACCAAACAGCAGCTTAAGGAAGTTTTCAAACGTCACGACGTCAACGGCGACGGCAAACTTTCCCGGGAGGAGATCAAGAAGGCCTTCAATGATCTCGGATCGAAAAGCGGCCTTTATAGAGCTTGGATAGCCCTACCCCTTGCAGATAAGGATAACGACGGCTACGTCAGTATCAGTGATCAAGAGTTGGATTATCTCGTTGATTATGCTTATGACCGTGGTTATATGCATGGAGACTAGCTAATTATGCGGTACGTACCGTAGAACATCTATGATCTATTTTCCTTGTAATAAATTAAATTAATCTTCCCATTTTGCTTATAAGTACTGCTTAATTTCCTAACAGCGTACGCAGGTGAAGTGCTGTGGAGATATATATATATATATGTATAGCTAGTGTTAGCTGTCTTTTATTTATGTTCCCTTCTTCTTCTCTCTCACTCATTTTTTTTTTTCCTTGGGCGTGGTTAAAAGCAAGGACGTGATCGTTATTATTTTGTACCCCTCTTATCAAAGTAAATAAATTAGAAGTATGTTTTGTTCATAAGCGGTTGCAAATTACAGATCCTTTTTTCTTTTCTTTTCTTTATTTTTTTTTTGGGGCCAGCGTGATAATTATATGATCAGAAAGATATATGTCTAGAAGACCAGAACATATGCTTTATATAAGGACAGGGCATATAGCAACAGAACTTGACTCTCGTTTGAAGGAAAAGAAATTAGGAAATAAGTTAGGAAATTAAAGATAGGGTAAAAATAGAGCCTCTCTTTTATTATAATATATGGAATCTCTTCTTGAATCTCTCTACATTGAGAATGAACAAAAATAAAGGTTATTTGAAGGATTTAATATCTCTCATTTACTATTGAATCTCTGTAGATATAATATTCATCTTTTCTAAAGCAAGGCACAACGAAATGATTAGTGAATCTCATGCTACCTCAAAAAAAAAAAAAAAAAAAGAAAGATTAAATTGTATTATGAGAAAAATATGGAACATAAAAGACGAATAAGTTGAATATAAACAAATGAAATATTATAAAGTTATGGAAATAAAACTATTATGATAACCGGAATTCAACCTAAATTTGAAGTGGAAAAATTTGATGAATATTGAGGCACGTGAAGTTCATATTTTTCTTAAAACAAATTCGTCCATTTTGGTTAGTGTTTGAGGATTCAACGGGCATCTGTCTCTCAGTATACAATGATAATAATGGTAATCTAAGCACGATTAAATACCGCTTTCGGCAACTTAAACCTGTGCCTTCCCTCTATAATTAAAACACCCAAAACTCTAAAGAGAACCTTTGCCTAAGAACCAAAAAACTATAAGTGATTTTGTAATTGGTGTATGTAAACATGTTGTGAAAGCATCCTTATATAGGCTCTAGAATGAGGTGTTACAAAATCAAATATAATGAGGATTAAACCTAGTTTAATGAGAATTACAATAATGCCTATAGTTACAATCATTCATATTCAAAATTCACAATACTTAATATTATGTCCAATTATGTCTATTAAACATGAACTAATGACCTTAGCCATTGATTACTCACAAACATGTACAAAGACAAACAGTCAATTGTAGTATAATTAAGATGATTGATCCTACGAAGAGGTGATAAAAATAAATAAAAGAGATTAATGAAAGAAAAATATTAGAGAAGTAAGCAATCAAATGAAGAAAAGAAAGAAGTATTTTTATAATTTTAGAGCAATTCAATTAAAAGACAATACAATTAAAAATAGAGAAATTCAATAATTAAAAGTAGTAAGACATCAAGAATCCTATATATTCTTCGTTTACCTATTTGAATTTTAATTCATAAATTGACTTAATTAAAAGTTTTACATCCCAAACAATCAATCAAAAAATAAGATTTGAAGAACTTATGAATTAAAATGTATTTGAGTAAATAAAATTTGCATGTCAAGAACTAAGAAAAATTATCTTTTAAGAAACTTAAAAGCGACAACATATCTCATGGTGATTTTGAAGTAAAAGATTACTTATAAAATAATATATATCAATATATTGTATCATGTAATAATCATATAAAAAAAGTTTGATTAAATTTATATAATAGTTGACAACAAAATATATTAATATCAGGAAGAAATATGATGAAAAAAATTATTTACTCAAATGTTATAAACTATTAAAGAATCAAAATTAAAACAAATTTACTATATATAGGATCATTTTTAGTCTCATCCAAAAACTCTAACCTAGTTTACGAAGCATTCTTACAAAATTTTAGAGAGAAAATATGAGAATAATAGCAAGATAAAATAAAAAAAAAAGGTGTCTAAACTTAGGCTAAAAATCGACAACAATGCACTTGGCCAAACCTTTATTTGTAGAGTTTTTAAGTAATGGCATTAGCTAAAAAAAAATAAAAAAAATAAATAAATAAATAAATAACGTTTTCTAATTTATCAGAATTTACAATGGCATTATTTGGTGGAATGGAAGGTGATATTGAATGGAGAATTTCAACAGCTAGAAACAGTGGCTTCAAAAAAGAGTCCCACGAAGTGAGACATTTGTTGCAGGCGGAGTGGCTGAAAGGAGAAAGTTGTTGACATTGGGGCCCATATGAAGGATGTGTCACATGCTGAATGGAAAGCAGCTGCACAGTAGGGCCTACACAAAAAGTGGAAAGAGGCTGGTTGATGCTGGTGTAGA
This sequence comes from Antiaris toxicaria, assembly GCA_035233585.1. Classification (NCBI taxonomy): domain Eukaryota; kingdom Viridiplantae; phylum Streptophyta; class Magnoliopsida; order Rosales; family Moraceae; genus Antiaris; species Antiaris toxicaria. The sequence continues at coordinate 23,150,235 of CP141160.1, read as the reverse complement.
ATAAAACTTGCCCCCAAGGGGAATGGCAATTTGCGCGAGGCACGTGTGTGTGAGGGGATACCAGGTCTCGCATCTGGCATGGCGTGCTGGACTTCGACACATGGTGTGGAGGAGCTACACGGCTTGACTCAGCTTGATGGCTGGTTGAGATGGCTCCGGCTTGCTGATGGGCTTCTTTTTTTTGGGGACTTTCATTTGATTTTGCTTGCAATTTTGGCCCAACTATCTCATTTCCCTACAAAACAAATTAAAATAAATTAAAACTAAATATCTTCATACCAAAATATATTTGATTGATTTCATGAAAATATCTAATTAATACTTAATTTATTTTGATAATTTTGAACAACAAAATTGTATTTTTATGCACTTACTAGCCATTCACAGTCAAGCACTAATATCTAGAATATCAATGTCCATTAACATATACTAAAGCTCAAGAATATCAACAGATGAATTTGTTGATATTGTGAGAATTAAAAAAAAATTCAAATTTAATGTTGGAAATGAAAATAAAAATTTAAAAAACGTAGCCTGTACAACGACAAGGCTAACGGATCAACATTTGCTTCAGCTATGTCATGTGGCTCAAACATTAGGCTCCTAATCTACCAAGTTTGGGATTTGCACCACCTTGCATGTGAGAAAGTCTCTTGTGTATACTATCTTATTCAAGTCTAAAAGTTCAATTACTTATAAACTCTATATTGCCAAGATACCTAGTCAATGTCAAACTTCTACATTTTAGCAATTTTTCGACAAAATCCTATTTCCAATAGACACAATTTAAGCGTCAATTTTTCATTCACTTAATTATTATTTTGAACGTACGAATATATGATTTTGATCTCCTTACGACGAAGAATACAGATTTTTTAAGACCCGTTACCTTTACAAAATTAGTTCCGCTCAAATTTGAGTCTCAAAATGGTTTTTCATGCATAGTATATATATTTTCATCCAACATATTATATATTTTTATATATTTTTATCTCTAATATTCAGAAGTAATAAGATATACTATTTGGTTCTTCTCATTTTTTGAGGGCAGAAAATGAGTTCTCATTTCAATTTGCAAACAGTCATAGAAAATTCAAATAATGTTGGCATTAAAATTAAAAAAAACCTTTGAAACATTAATGATATTAAACATCACAACTTTCAAAGGTTGCCATTTGTAGGTCCCATATTATTATGAGACCATTATTTATTAGTGTGTGATAGTTAACGTCACTAATTTTTTTAATATTATTCTTAAAATAATAGTCAGACGATGTAAAAGACTTATTTTAATGACATCTTAATCTAAATATCATGATAATTTCACCTGGCTACAAAAGTGTTGCTTAACTATGATATGTTTAGTTATGATTTCCCAACAAATTTTTGTCATCGATAAAAAAATATTATTCGATGAATTTCCATTTTGACATATGAAAAATTTTGTAGGTGAAAACCTTTTGTTTTCTTGTTTGTAATATATAGTGATACATCTAGACCCCAAATTTTCCTTGTTCGATTTAATTGCATGATGACCTGTTTGTCAAGGGGATTAAATAACTAAAGTGCCTTGGCACCCTTCCATGAATTGGATTCCTATAACTCGAAAAGTCGCTAATATTAGAAAAATCACTAATATTAATGAACTGGATTCGATGAATATATATATAGACATACACACACATATTCTTTCTTGATCAACAAGGCCAGCAAAGAGCACATATGATTTCTTTGACGATAGAATGACCAAAAATTGAATTTGGAAATTTCACGATACCTTGTGAAGATGACGAAAAGAAATTAGATTCAAGATTGTGCATATCTTCGTCCACAATGGGGCATAGGTACTCCTCGACGCTTCATTTTGCTGTCATGAACTAAACTCCCATTTGGCTATTTAAATTTTGGATTAAAACTATTTAATCCTTCAATTATTTCTGTTAGAAACATATTATTTAAATACAAAAATTAGATGTCGTTTTATTGTTTATGCCAGAATTTTTGTTAAAAAAAAAAAAGAAAGAAAAAAGATCACATGGTTGCATTTAATTTTTTTTCCATTGGATTTCAATAAAAAAAATTCTAGCAAAAAAAAAAAAAAAAAGATCGACAAGTATTGAATTGGATTAATTTCACATTTATTAACAAGTGAAAAAAAAAAAGAATGGGCTAAAAAAAAAAACGGGAGTTTCCTTTTAGGACTATTGTTAGATTTCTGTATCATGTGGGATACGATAATATCTGTGCATGTTTTTGGCAAGAATTGGATTTTCATGTCAGTATAGTATTCAGGATTACATTTGTCTCTCCCACCCAAACAAGATAAAGTAAAGAGTTGATTTTTTTTTTTTGGTTTTTGGGGAATAAAGTGAAGAGAATTCGTTATCTTATTTCAAAGAAAAAAGAAAGGAAAAAAAAAAAAAAAAAAAAGACACAACGCAACAAAGAAAAAAAGGAAGCAAAGGATAAATTCTTCACAGATAGGAATTGGATTTGGCTGATCTCTATAGCCCCCACCTTGCAAAAATACGAATGGTCAAGTTTTGGAAAAGACCGGTTTGGATTTGCATATGTTCGATGTTACACTCTAATTAATTATAACTTAATACTAATTACGCTTTAGTTTACTTGCTGTAGCTTTCCAAAACAGAGTTAAAACCAAAACAACACAAAAATAGCTGCATTAATCTAGCGACAGCATTAGGGCAATCAATATTGTTTTTTATTCTTTTTTTTAGGTCATCTGTTATATTGCTTTTTGGTTAGTAGGGGGATTTTTTAAAATACACATTAAGTTGATATTTGATTTATTTTACAAGAAGACAAAAATTTTGAAATTATTAAAGATATGGCATGCTCCAGTTTTAAATTTTTGATGAATGAAAATGGTACAACAAGAAAACTTCTCGAACACAAGCTTGAAGGAAGTTTTAATAGATATATGGAAACCTTGATATACAAGGTTTTTCAGGGTATCTTTGAACAGGTATTCTCAAATTTATCTTTACGAGAAACACGTGCATATGCCTCGTCGGGTCTTTAAAATTTCTAAACGATTCTCTTTGCAGCTTTTTCCCCATCTTTTGAGATATTTGATTTTCCTTGCAATTTGTGACAAAGGGATGACAATTAGTACTACAAATAATTCTTTTTATTGTTTGGACAAGTCGGAAAAAAGCAAGCTAGCTAGATAGCTCCGCTTGCTTCTGAGTTTCAGCTTAATCCATATACTAAAGATTATGGCATAATTAGGTACATTTATATATATACATATATATACCCCAAACATAAAATATTTTGCCGTTAATATTCCCTTTTTTTTTATGTTTCTCACATGATTTCGGTTGGCAGGTAGACGTAAATGCTGTGGATGTGTAATTAACCATATTCAAAACTCGTATGCAGAAGGAGAGATTTCATATTATTTTATGTAATTAATCGCAGAGTGTTATACTCACTAATTATATTTATCACAGCAGAAATATTTTTCAGATTCGAAGACATCCACATTTGAAAAAAAGTTGATTTGTTGCTTATTGAAAGTGCATATGCTCTACAACAGGACTCGACTAGTTATCAGCCAACAGGAAACGTGCATATGATCTAAGATGGTTAATATAAAAAAATTAAATATGCCCTTAGATTAAAGTACAAACGTTGGAAGATACAATTATTAATAGCTTGTTTGAAAATCAAGTTTAGTTTAAATTAAATTTTTTTTTATAAAGTCAATAAAAATTATAATTAAATTTTGAAAAATTAATCAAAATTTTCAAGGTAAACTAAATTAAATAGTTGAACCAAACAAGACATAATTCTATACAAATGTGCCAATTAATTATTGTTAAAGGACGACATGTTAGGAGAAAAACTAGATAATTATAGACTTATTTAGAAAGAAGTAAATATTGTGATTTCAACATCTTAGAATAAATTAAAGGAACTAAATAATATGTATAGAAACATAATAGCTATTCATAAAAGAAAAGTTTCTATAAACTTCAGGTTTGAAAATTAGAGGGTTCCAAAATATCAGATGAATCCATTTGTATTTTAGATTCGCTTACCTTTTGTGAAAGATTGTTACATAAAAGCTACTACTTACAACAAACACACACACACACGCACACACAAAATTTGACTCAGTACTGAAAGATACATACATAAACGGGACAGGTGCACAAAGATCACCTCCGTCTTTCATATTACAATCACACACGAGAGAGAGAGAGAGAGAGAGACCTATTTTTTTTTTCCCCTAGTTTTTTACGTACGTAATACTTGCTAGATAGGAAAAGAAATAGCGAATCATATAATAACTCAACCACTAATTTATAGGCACAACAATTAATTGAGTAAGCATGGAGAATAACTTAAGCGTTTACGAGAGAGATCATTAAAGCGCCAGTCCATCACCCTCCGCAACATTGTAACAAGTCTTGACTTTGTAGCCACAACTATGAGCATAACTGACGAGGGAAGAGAACTCGTCGTTTTTGAGATTAATTTTGCCATCTTTGTCTTTGTCAGCATAGAAACGAGCCATGAAAGCTCTATAAGTGCCGAAATGCGAGCCGAGATATTTGAAGGCTGACTTGAGCTCCTCTTCTGAAAGTTGGCCGTCGTTGTCGGTGTCATAACGTTTGAGAATTTCTTTTAGCTGCTCATCCGTCCATGGAGGTTTGTCATGTTCTTTGGACTTGATTACATGGGTTTGGAAGTTCTTTGGATCGAAAAAAATCTGGGTTTGGGGGCATAAAATCATGTTTGTAGAAAAAGTTTATAAGTAAGCTAGTTTGCCACAATAAAAATAACAGGCTTTTTTTTTTCTTTTTAATATAATAGAAACACTATTTGACGTAACTAAAACTATGAAGATGTAGATGGCAAGGTTGGTTTATATATATAGGGCTCTATCGGGTATGCTCGGGCTCTGGATAGGTATCAACCAAAATAATTAATAATAATAATAATAATAAATTGCTCACTTGATCCCCACAATTTTTATAAAGTTATGATTTAATCTTTAATTTTTTTTAAATTAAAAGGTCTATAAACTCTAGGGATGACAACAGAGCAGAGTAGAATGAATATGCTTCCCCTACCCCTAGCTTGCCAATCTTTTTTTACCCCCAATACTTGAGGTAATCCCCATTGGGGGTGTTATACTCATTACTACCCGTTTACCCACTAAAAATTAAAAAAAAAAAAAGAAAAACCTCAAAATGTATTCCGTAAAAATTATCATAAAATTTGATAACATAATCAAAATATAATTGAAAATAAAATTAAAATCTTAAAAATAAATTAAAACTCGAAAACTAAATCTGTAAAACAAACTAAAACATTAAACATTTAAAATATATTATTCTTCTTATAAAAAATATTAGGTCAAAAATTCACTTTATATATATATAATTATGTAAAAAATTAGCAATGTATAAAAAAAATTGTTAAGTTCAGGGGTAGTTTGTAGTTTCCTTTTTTTTTTTTTTATGAAAGTTTCTTTTTTGTATTTTAATGAAAACTTGTAATATAAATTTATATATTTTAATAAGAGTAAATTTATACAGAGTGGGTGCAGGTATCAGAGAGCTTCCCCCACTCCTGCCCTGCATCCATGTGTAGTGGGTCACTCTTAACTCCATCCTTATACTTATTGGTCGCTTAATATAGCTTCTTCTTTGCTTCAAGAGCATATTAGCATTAACTGTATAATACTAATCTTGGATATCAGTCATCCACTCTCTCAGGTTATTTAAAAAATATTAGCATATATAACAGTGTGATTTATAAAAACTTATTAGTTTGTTAATTAGATATGCTTGGCAAAGGATACCAGTTTAATTACGATTTTAACCCATTATTCCCGCACGATTCACTTAACTAAAAGAAATTTACTCCTTTTCTTTTAACGCTGCTTTTACGTGCAATAAAAATTAATGAGCCTTACAATTTTATCAGTTTTCCCTTCAGATGGATGAACTTCAACTCTAAAATTTATGATTTTGATAATAAACTCTAAAATTTAGATTTTTTTTAACTTGGAGTGGAGGATTCAAAATTTTCACTCTTACGTGGAGTCATATTAGTATTATTACTAGATTATACTTACAACTATTCCAAAATTTAGAGTTGGAAGAGAAGGATTCATACAATTGTAAACAATAAATTATCACTGGTCAGTTGGGGAAAAAAAAGTGATAATTAATGTCGATAGTTGATATTTTTCTCCAATAAAGACCATTATATTTTGTATTTTTGAATCTCCTAAAAAGAAAAAAAAAAAAAAGAGGAAAGAGAATGTTAAAGGAGAATAGATATCTATATCAAAGTTTCCGTCAAATTCTCTTACAATCCTTGTTGGAGAATGTAAAATTTTCCTTCCAGTGAAAGTTAAATCGAAGGAAATTTTTTTTTTTTAACTCTTTGATGAAAATATGAAAATGCATGTAAGATAGCAAGGTTGGTTTATATAGGGCTCTCTATATCTTTGAGTTTTGGAAAAGTTACATTTTTTCACGGTGAGGTGCCTATAGTGGTTCTTCAGAATTTCTAGTGGGCAGTTGCAACCAAATGCGACTTGGAAAGCGCAGATGTTGTGTGTGTGGATAAAAGTGGCCCAAAATCTTCTGTGGGGTATCATAGTCGAATCCTTGGATATATATTTGATATCCATATCTTTAATAAAGTCTCTAAAAAAAATAATCCAGTAAAGTTTCTAACATAACTATTAAAATATTTTTTTTAAGTAAATGATGAAGAATAAAGCCTCCACTCCATTAAAAATAGAAAAAAAAAAGGTAGAGAAAATTAGAATCAAGCTTTAATGGTAAATCAAACCAAAAATAAAAGGAAAAAAAAAAAAACTTCTTAGAAGGCAAAAAAAATCTTTTTCTTTTCTTTTGAATATGAAGTTTTTAGGCAATTTTATATTCTTCCTAATTATTATGTCTCTTTACAGGTTTTTGAGTTTCTTTAATTCATTTTAAGATCTTAAAATTATATAATTTTCACTTCTTCAAGAGAGAGTGTACAATTATCGAGTTTTTCTCCGAATTTGTCATTTTAAGTATCTGAGAGTACTTGTTTAATATCTCTGTCTATATTTTAAAGAGACGTAGAATTACTTTGATGCTTGTTACTATATTATTTTCTTGATTTGTGGGCATATACAAATGCTCCTTCCATCTTTTCTATCGGTTTCTATCGGTTCCATGAAAGTCATTCAACTGCATTGCATTCCTCCATAATTTGATGACATATTTAATAATTTTCAACAAAAGGTAGCATGATTGATATGGTACCTAATTGACATGCAATGTTTTTGTTCTTTCTTGACCATTCCTAAAGTGTTGTTTTGAGATGAGCCTTTATCCATATATTTTATAGACGACACCACTGATTTGCTTTAATGAAACTGCTTAGGGATCCGAGTTCTATGAGCAAGGAGACCGAGTTCCTTATTGGGAGGGATGCTAGCAACAATACTCTTGTTGCTAATTATTTTATTAGTGGGGGCCGCGAATACTGCATATATAAGAGCCTTGACTTATAGAATTTTGTATCGGATTGACGTCCGTAACTTGCAAGTGAGGGGAGTTAGAGTGGCATATTAAGGTGATCATGCATGGTTTCATCTTGATTAGTACTGATTGTATTTTGATCGGACCAAGGCTTGGTAAATAAAGTAGTAGGATTTTCCTCCATTGAGGGATCTTGAGCTTGTTGAATTTTTTTTTTGGCTCGATAAATCTGAGTGGCTTTCGCCGGGACCATGATTGCAACAGTTTTGTTATTCTTTACTTTAAATAGCTTTCGCAAGATGGATACAAATGCAATAAGCAACTAACAAGTGGTAAATGGATTTGCCTTGTGAGTAAAAGTAAGGAAAATTTCTCATATTTAACGCTAGCAAAAATTGAGTTTTCTTCTCTTTCAACGAGAATAGTATATTCCAAACGTTTTGCCATATCAATATCCACAAAAACCCTAACGTATGTGATGACCATAATTTTCTTCAGTGTTCTTATCGGGCATAAAGTTTTTGGTATCGGCAGATCTTTGTTTATCAAACGTGGTCGTATTAATTTCCTTTGGTTGAAGTACAAAAGTAAAAGAAGAGGATTCCCTTATCTGTATAAAATAAAAGAAGTAAATGCTTTTAATTTCACTCTAATCATTCATAAAAGCTACTATTTTATTTTACAACACAGGCATATATATATATATAGATTTTATTCAATACTAGCGGAGATGTATACATAAACGGTTGTACACGGACGTACAAAGATCACCCCCGTCTTTCATATTACAAGTCACACACTAGAGAGAGAGAGAGAGAGAGAGAGAGAGTGGCCAACAATATATCCAATTTGTAGTACGCACTTTTTGGTACGTACGTGGTACTTTTTTTTTATAAGGATACGTACGGCGTAGTACTTGCTAACCAAGAAAAGAAATAGGAAACCTATTTGTCATATTTAGAGAGAGAATATCATTGAAGCGGCCGTCATTAATACCCGTTAGAAATCTCACGATCCTCATCCTTCTATTTTGATAAGTTACGATCCTTCACTTTGTAGCCACAATTATGAGTCGACGAGGATAGATAACTCATCGTTGTTGAGATTAATTTTGCCATCTTTATCATTGTCAGCCTTGGAACGAGCCCAAAAAGCTCTAAGGTAGCTGAAACGAGAGCCAAGATACTCGAAGGCTGCCACGAGCTCGCCTACAGAAAGTTGCCCGTCTTTGTCGGTGTCATAGCGTTTGAAAATTTCTTTTAGCTGCTCAACCGTCAGTGGAGGTTGGGCGCCGTGTTTGATCTCAACGTTCAAAACCATGCTTGTTGAGAAGTTTTGAAAGTAAGCTAGCAAGCCACAAGAAAAATAACAATTTTTTTAATCATTAATTTTTAATAGCTTTTTTATGAAATTAAAAACTATGAAGATGCTAGAGAGCAGGGTTGGTTTATATAGTCATTTCTCAGGTATCTTGGGCCTTTGGATAAGTTCCTTTTTCACCTATTTAGGTGCCTGGCATCTCCAATTCAAAACACTAAATTTTACACTAAAATAGTATAAATACCACCTCAAATAATAAACTCATCTCCTATCTATTATATCATTTTTAACACCAAAAAGAATATTCTATACATATTCTCTTTTACCTTTCTTTTTATGTTCTATTTTACTAACTCCATACTTTTTCCCTATTTAATAAATATTGCCCACATACAATTAATATTCACATATTCGTTCAATAAAATATATTTTATTATTTAACAATGTCGTAGAAAATAATAAATTAATAAATTACATTTTATTAACTAAAAAGGCCGATACACTAGATTTTACAATTTATTAATTAAAAAAAATATATTTAAAAACCAAACATTACATTAATAACTAAACATAAATACAAAAGTGAAAGATAAAAAATTATTAATATTCATTTAACTCTCTGAATTAGTGTACTCTTACACAAATGCTCAATTAATGCATTACGAAGCACAATTTGAGCATCTTTACCCCCTGATTTGTCTATGTCGAGCAAGGAATTATTGAAATCGATGATTTTCATCTACCACCATTTCAACTGTTAGTGGATCTACTTCCATCACATCTTTAATTGTGCATCAAGGTCACGTTCATCCTCGATTATCATGTTGTGTATAATAATGCATGTAGTCAATATGTCATGTAGCACATCTTTTCTCCAAAAATGTGTTAGTCCTGCTACAATTGCAAAATGTGATTGGAGAACTCTGAACGCACGTTCTACATCTTTTCTAAATTCTTCTTGTTCCATGGCAAAATACTTTTTTTTCGGACCCTGCAGCTCATGAATAGTTTGCACAATAGTGGACCATTTTGGGTATATGCTATTAGCTAAATAATAACCCATGTCATACTCTTTGTCTTGAATAACATAATGAGTGGGAAGAGTAATACCTTGAATGAGATTGGAAAAAAGATGGGAAGACTCCAACATATTGATATCATTGTTGGCGGCGACATACCAAAATATACGTGTCATATCCAACGATCATAATCCACTACAGCTTCGAGAATAATAGTTGGGTTTCCACTATGACCTGCGTATTGTCTAGCCCATGTTGTCGGACATTTGTTCCACTTCCAATGCATGTAATCTAGATTGCTCAAAATTCTTGGAAAACCAGGTTGCTGATCAATATGGAATAGCCTAGCAACATCATTAGCTGTAGGTGATCGTAGATACCGCTCTACAAAAATCTCTAGTAATTGTAAGGCAAAATCTCTTCATGCTTTCAATTGCCGTTGACTCACCTATGTTGGCATACTCGTCGGTAGCATCCGCTGATTGACCATATGCCAAGATCTGGAACACAACTGTTACTTTCTGTAAAGTTGATAGTCCAAGTCTACCAAGGCCATCACTTTATTGTTGGAAGTAGTTATCATGATATTTGACTGCATCAACAATACGAACGAATAGACTTTGAGACATGTGATACTGTCGGTGAAATAATGCATCATTATAGCATGGGTTCTCGGAGAAATAATCGTTGAACAAATTATGAGCTGCTTTTTCTCGATCGCGATGGATCATTACATGACCTGGAATCGAGCCACGATGGTTTACCTAGTTGTTTTGTTTGTTAAGACAGTAGTTGATGATCATGTTGTTATTAGCGATCGCACGGTATGTTGCTTCTTTTTCTACAATGAGATTATTCATCACCAATAGATCATTATCATCATCTGAAGATGAAGTTGAATTTGATAAATATGATGGACCTCTAATATTGGAACTCGTTTTCAAAGTGAAAAAAAAGGCTAACTTTATCAAATGGATAATTTTAAAAAAAGGGAAGAAGAATATGAGGATTTTAAACAATATTTAAGGACTGTAATTCGTATTCATAATGGAGAATGATATTTATAAGAAAAAAAATTGATAAGCTGACAAGGTCAATAATTTAATCTGACAGTTGCCATGATGATGAAATCCATCTTACGATTTAGTTTAATAGTCTAGATTTTCTTATTTAAATTGATTAGAATAGGAGATGAATTTATTCCTTATTTGAATTTGTATTTGAATTTGTTGAAGAACATGTAAAGCTGATAAGATTCTTATAATTTATTGCTTATCCGAATTCTGATATGTTCATATTGAATAGCGTGTAAAGCTGATAAGATTCTTATGAATTTATTGCTTATCCGAATTCGCATCTGAATTTGTTGGAGAACAGGTAAAACTAATAAGATTCTTACAATTTATTACTCATCTGAATTCTGATATATTCTTATTGAACAATATATAAAGCTGATAAGATTCTTATGGATTTATTGTTTGTTTGAATTCCTATCTAAATTTGTTGGAGAACATGTAAAGCTAACAAGATTCTTATAAATTTATTCTGATATGTTCTTATTGAAGAATGTATAAAGCTAATAAGATTTTTACCAATTTATTGTTTATTTGAATTCGTATCTGAATTTATTGGAGATCATATAAAGTTGATAAGATTCTTATGAATTTATTGCTCATTTGAATTCTTATCTGTTCTTACTAATAACGTTAAAAGCTAATAAAATTTCTATAAATTTATTACTTATTTGAATTCCTATCTGAATTTGTTGGAGAACGTGTAAAACTGACAAGATTCTTACAAATTTATTACTTATCAGAATTTTGATATGTTTTTGTTAAAGAACATGTAAAGTTGATAAGATTTTTATGAATTTATTACTTATTTGAATTTGTATCTAAATTTTTTGAAGAACGTGTAAAGCTGACAAAATTCATACAAATTTATTACTTATCTGAATTCTAATTTGTTCTTATTGAAGAACGTGTAAAGTTGATAAGATTTTTACGAATTTATTTCTTATTAAAAATTTCTATCTGAATTTGTTAGAGAATGTGTAAAGCTGACAAGATTATTATAAATTTATTACTTACTGAATTCTGATCTATTTTTATGGAAGAACGTGTAAAACTGATAAGATTCTTATGAATTTTTGGCCATAAATAACAATTATGAATTCTATTTCAAAGCACACTCTCTAGTTTTCTTTAACCATTGCACTTCTTCAACTATCAACTTGTGAAAAAAAGAAAAAAGTCTATTCGATCTTCTAGATATAGTGCTGATGAAGACGTGCTCCTCTGTTAAGTCTATTTAGATATTTCTCAAGATCCTATTACGGGTGTATAATAGTCTTCCGATCGTTTTTGGTCTTGAGTGGAAGATGCATACAATAAAGCCAAAAATGAGTATTAGGAGTATCGTAACAAAAGATCAGTACAGTCTCAAATTCAAACTATAGAAAAAGTGATAAGGAAATTGAATGATTACATCAGACAAGTTGAAAATATTATTTTTATATTATTTTTGTATTAATTCTATCAGTCTGAATACTTAACAATTTGTTTATAATAATTTACAGTTAAGTTGAGCAAAAATGTTACTGATGCAATATCCTAACTTCAAAAAAGGGTTTAAATTTGATCATGTATGAAATATAGTTAAGGATTTTGAAAAATTGAAAGATAACGTCACCAGTGCAAGACAAGCTCCTCGAAGGCAAAATTTGAACTATGCTTCATCAGAGTCAGATAATGCCACTCCCAAGTCTTATATGTCGACATCTCCTGAGCTGTCATCATTTTCTCTCCATATAAATGATGATGATGTTTGTGGTTCTTTATTTCAACAATCTGTTAGGGTGAAGAAAGCCAAATTAAAGAAAAAAAATGATAAGTAAATTTCAACTATTATCACTGGCCTTAAAGAAGAAAATCGACAGCTTTTAGTGATGTTAAAAAAGACAAGCTTGGATAGGCAACAACAATTGAAAATCCAAAACAAGAATTTGGCATTGAAAGAATTTAAAGAAGAAAACAAAATTTTGTTAAGAGACTTGAATTCAATCCATGATCCAAAGATTCGTGCATATATTCATGTTGAACAATCACGAATTTTACAAAAAAGAGCTGAACAACAACAACCATCACAACCTCCCTTCATGACTAATGTTTTTGGCAATTATTTCAATGATATTGGTGGATCCAAAACCGATCTACCAGATTACTAAGTTGTTGGTCTAAAAGATGTTGAATTTCATTGCTTTATGTTATTTTATTTTGCAGTATGTTTGGTTATTAGTCTATGTTAATAGTATGTTGTTTTAATTCATGTTGGTGTCTATGTATGATATTTTTAAATTATGTAATTGTATTTCGTATTATTTACATATTAATTTATTTCATATTAACTTAACTATATTAAAACAAAATTAACAATGAGGAGAAATTTTTTTCTTTTTATGGCCATCAAAATGAAAAAAATAATTTATCCAAAAATAAAAATTAGGGTAAAAATTAAAAACAAATAATATTTTATGGTCTTTTTTATAATTGAAAAAATAAAACTAAAAAAAAACATAAAAAATGGTGTGGATGAATAGTGGAACACCAAATTGTTCCACTGTTCAAAACACCAAAAATAGTGTCTGCTTTGGTGTTAGGTCCGAGAGGTTCTCCAACCCCATTTCTCCTTTCCCATGCCAAAATGGCGTGAGTTGGAGATAGCCTTTGTGGTTTTTCAGAATTTTAAAGCAATTCCCCCTTGGTGTTCCATTGTTCAAAACACCAAAAATAGTATCTGTTTTGGTGTTGAGTTAGAGAGGTTCTCCAACCCCATTTCTCCTTTCCCACGCCAAAAAAAGGCATAGGATGGAGATGGCCTTACTGGTCTTTCAGAATTTTAAAGCAATTCCCCTTTTTGTAGTAATAATAATAATAATAATAATAATAATAATAAAATTTCCCTATAGTTGACAAAAAAAAAAGACTTGAAAATGTGGTTTTATATATATTCTAATAATGATTTCATATTTGATTCTACTATAAAATGAAGCATTCAAAATTTTCAATCCTCAGATTTAAAAAAAAAAAAGACAGCTCAAAAATTATGCTGCCAAATATAATAACATGTGGTAATTTAGTTAATATTAATGAACTGGATTCGATGTATATATATACAAGCATACATATATTCTTTCTTGATCAACAAGGCCAGCAAAGAGCACATATGATTTCTTTGACAATAGAATGACCAAAAATTGAATTTGGAAATTTCGTGATACCTTGTGAAGATGACAAAAAGAAATTAGATTCAAAATTGTGCATATCTTCGTCCACAATAGGGCATAGGTACTCTTCAACGCTTCATTTTGCTGTCACGAACTAAACTCCCATTTGGCTATTTAAATTTTGGATTAAATTTATTTAATACTTCATCAATTATTTCCGTTAGAAACATATTGTTTAAAAAATACAAAAACTAAATGTCGTTTTATTGTTTATGTTTGAATTTTTGTTGAAAAAAAAGAAGAAAAAAGATCACATGATTGTATTTAATTTATTTTTAGATTGGGATTTAATAAAAAAAATTCTAGCGAAAAAAATAAGATCGAAAAGTATTAAGTAGGATTAACTCAACATTTAGTAACAAGAAAAAATAAATAAATAAATGGGCAAAAAAGAAAAAGAAACTAGAATTTCCTTTTAGGACTATTGTTGGATTTTGTATCATGCGGGATATGAAGGGCTCATTTGGTGTAAGGTTTCAAGCTCAAATATTTAAATTAAGTATGAAATGAGTTGAATCATATAATAGATCTTGTATTTGGTGTTTAAGTTTAAGCTAGATAATTTTATCTTGAACTAAAAGTGTTCGGATGATAAAAATTAGGTTTAAACTTACATTGACAATTGTGCTTGGCTTTACTTTTTGTAAAAGTAAATACATTTTTTATTTGGTATATGAGAGAAGATTTTTGAATAGAGTTTTTGAGTTTAAAATACTGTGTAAATTATGAATTAAAAATGTTGAAACTGAATCACAAACCAAACAATGGATTGAGTTTAAATTCAATTTTTTAAGTTCGAAACCTAAATCCAACAGAGGCCTAAACGTAATATCTGTATATGTTTTTGTCATGAATTGGATTTCCATGTCAGAATAGTATTCAGGATTGCATATGTCTCTCTCACCCAAACGAGATAAAGTAAAGAGAATTTTTTTTTTTGGGGAACAAAGTGAAGAGATTTCGTAATCTTTTTTCAAAGAAAGAATAACGAAAAAAGAGGAAGAAGAAGAAGACGTAGAAGAAAGTTTTACGCTACGTTGGGTGCGCGCGTGGGCCGGCACATGATCTCTTCAATTCCCACCTTGCAAAAATACAAATGGTCAAGTTTTGGAAAAGACCGGTTTGGATTAGCATATGGTCGATGTTACACTCTTATTAATTATAACTTAATACTAATTATGCTTTAGTTTACTTGTTGTAGCTTTCCAAAACAGAGTTAAAACCTAAACAACACAAAAATAGTTGCATTAATCTAACAACAGCGTTAGGATGATCAATATTGTTTTTTATTTTTTTATTCTTTTTTCTTTAGGGTCATTTATCATACAACTTTTTGATTAGTAAGAGGATTTTTGAAAATACACATTAACTTAACATTTGATTTATTTTGTAAGAAGACAAAAATTCTGAAATTATTATGGATATGACATGCTCCAGTTTTAAATTTTTATGAATGAAAATGGCACATCAAGAAAACTTCTCAAGCACAAGCTGGAAGGAGGCTTTAATAGATATATAGAAACCTTGATATAAAGGGTTCTTCAGGGTATCTTTGAAAAGGTATTCTCGAATTTATCTTTATGAGAAACACATGCATAAGCCTCTTTGGGGTCTTTAAAATTTCTAAACGATTCTCTTTGCAGCTTTTTACCCCATATTTTGAGATATTTGATTTTCCTTGCAATTTGTGACAAAGGAATGACAACTTGTACTATAAATAATTCTTTTTATTGTTTGGACAAGTTGGAAAAAAGCAAGCTAGCTAGATAGCTCCGCTTACTCCTGAGTTTCAGCTTAACCCATATATTAAAGATTATGGCATAATTAGGTACAACTATATATATACCCCAAACAATAAATATTTTGCCGTTAATATTCCCTTTTGTTATATTTCTCTCATAATTTCGGTTGGCAGGTAGACGTACATGCTGTGGATGTGTAATTTACCATATTCAAAACTCGTATGTAGAAGGAGAGATTTCGTATTATTTTATGTAATTAATCGCAGAGTGTCATACTCACTAATTATATTTATCACAACTGAAATAGTTTTCAGATTCGAACACATCCACATTTGAAAAAGTTGATTTGTTGCTCATTGAAAGTGCATATGCTTTACAACAGGACTCGACTAGTTATCAGCCAGCAGGAAACATGCATATGATCTAAGATGGTTAAATCAAAAAGTCAAATATGCCCTCAGATTAAAGTACAAATGTGGAAGATACAATTATTAATGGTTTGTTTGAAAACCAAATTTAGTTTAAACTAAATTGTACTTTTTATTTTTTTTAAGGAAAAAAAATTATAATTAAAATTTGAAAATTTAACCAAAATTTTCAAGTTAAACAAACCTAAATAGTTGTTCCAAACAAGACATAATTCTATGTGAATGTGCCAATTAATTATTGTTAAATTACACCAAGTTAGGTGAAAGACTAGATAATTATAAACTTATTTAGAAAGAAGTAGAGATTGTGATTTCAACATTTTGAAATAAGTTAGAGAAATTGAATAACATGAAAAAAAAAAAAAAAAAACATAATGGCTGATCCATAAAAGAAAAGTTTCTATAAACTTCAAGTTTGAAAATGAGAGGGTTCCAAAATGTCAGATGAATCCACTTCTATGTTAGATTCGCTTACCTTTTGTGAAAGATTGTTACATAAAAGCTAGTACTTACAACACACAAGCATACACACGCACACACACAATTTGACTCAGTACTAGGAGATACATACATAAACGGGACAGGCGCACAAAGATCACCTCCGTCTTTCATATTACCATCACACACGAGAGAGAGAGAGACCTTTTTTTTTCCCCTAGTTTTGTACGTGCGTAATACTTGCTTGATAGGAAAAGAAACAGCAAACCAGTTAATAACTCAACTACTAATTTACAAGCACAACATTTAATTAAATAGGCATAGAGAATAACTTAAGCGTTTATGAGAGAGATCATTTAAGCGCCCGTCGATCACCGTCCGTAACATTGTAACAAGTCTTGACTTTGTAGCCACAACTATGTGCTTAACTGACGAGGGAAGAGAACTCGTCGTTTTTGAGAGTGATTTTGCCATCTTTGTTTTTGTCAGCATAGAAACGAGCCATGAAAGCTGTATAAGAGCTGAAACGCGAGCCGAGATATTTGAAGGCTGGCTTGAGCTCCTCTTCTGAAAGTTGGCCCGTCGTTGTCGGTGTCATAACGTTTGAGAATTTCTTTTAGCTGCTCATCCGTCCGTGGAGGTTGGTCATGTTCTTTGGACTTGATTACATGGGTTTGGAAGTTCTTTGGATAGAAAACATTCTGGGTTTGGGGCCATAAAATCATGTTTGTTGAAAATTTTTTTAAGTAAGCTAGTTTGCTACAATAAATATAACAGGTTTTTTTTTTCTTTTTCTTTTCAATATAACAAAAACACTATTTGACGTAGCTAAAACTATGAAGATGCAGATAGCAAGGTTGGTTTATATATGTAGGGCTCTATCGGGTATGCTTGGGCTCTTGATGGGTATCAGCTAAAATAATAATAATAATAAAAAATTGCTCACTTGATCCTCAAAATTTTTATAAAATTGCAACTTAGTCTTTATTTAAAAAAAAAACCTAAACGGTCCATAAATTATAAGGATGGCAATGGGATGGAGCAGGGGTAGGTACGCTCTCCCCACCCCCAACCTTCCGTTCCCTTTTTACCCCCAATATTCATCTAATTAAATACGGGTAATGGGGCGGGTAATCCCTGTTGAGGGTGTTATACCCAATCTTATCTATTTATCTACTAAGAATTAAAAAAATTAACAATGTATAAAAAAATTGTCAAGTTCTGGAATAGTTTGTAGTCTTTTTTTTTTTTTTTTTTAACGAAAGTTCCTTTATTACATTTCAATGAAAACTTTATATATAAATTTACATGTTTTCAAAAAAGTAAATTTATACAGGATAGGTGTGGGTATGAAGGAGCTTCCCCCACCTTCGCCCCACACCCATGCATGGTGGTTTACTCTTAATTCCATCCTTATACTTTTTGGTCCCTTAATATAGCTTCTTTCTTTGCTTCAAGAGCATATTAGCATAACTGCATACTAGTAATCTTGGATATCAGTCATCTGCTTTCTTAGGTTATTCAAAAAATATTAGCATATATAACTGTGTGATCTATAAAAACTTATTAGATTGTCAATTAGATATGCTTGGCAAAGGAGACCAGTTCAATTACGATTTTAACCCATTATTCCCGCAAGATTCACTTAACTAAAAGAAAGCTTACTCCTTTTCACTTAACGCTGCTTTTACGTATAATAAAAATTAACGAGCCTTGCCATTTTATCATTTTTTCCTTTCAGATGGATGAATTTCAACTCTAAAATTTACAATTTCGATAATAAACTCCAAAATTTATATTATTTTTAACATGGGATGGAGAATTTGAAATTTTCACCTTTAGGTGGAGTCAGGTTGGTATTATGGGTAGATTATATCTGAAACCATTTCAAATTTTAGAGATAAAAGAGAAGGATTAATACAATTGTAAACAAAAATTTTCCGTTGAAAAATAAAAGTGATGACGTGGATAGTTGATATTTTTCTCAAATAAAGACTATTATATTTTATATATTTAAATCCCCTTAAAAGGAAAAAAAAAAAAATGAGGAAAGAGTATGTTAAACGAGAATAGCTATCCATATTAAAGTTTCCGTCAAATTCTCTCACAATCCTTGTTGGAGAATGTAAAATTTTCCTTCCGGTGAAAGTTAAATCGAAGGAAATTTTTTTCAAAACTCTTTGATGAAAATACGAAAATGCATGTAAAATAGCAAGGTTGGTTTGTATAGGGCTCTCTATATCTTTGAGTTTTTGAAAAGTTACTTTTTTTCACAGTGAGGTGCCTATAGTGGTTCTTCAGAATTTCTAGTTGGCAGTTGCAGTCAAATACTACTTAGAAAGTACAGATAATGTGTGTGTTGCTAAAAGTGGCCCAAAATCTTCTGTGTGGTATCATAGTCGAATCCTTGAATATATATTTGATATTCATATCTTCAACAGAGTCTCTCTAAAACAAAATAATCCAGTAAAGTCTCCAAAATAACAGTTAAAGTTTTTTTTTAATATATAAGTAAATGAAGAAGAAGAATTAAGCCTCTACTCCATTTAAAATGAAAAAAAAAAAAGTAGAGAAAATTAGAATCAAGCTTTAATGGTAAATCAAACAAAAAATAAAAGGAAAAAAAGAAATTCTTAGAAGGCAAATGAAACATTTTTTTTTCCTTTTGAATATGAAGTTTATAGGCAATTTTATATTCTTCATAATTATTATGACTCTTTACATATTATTGAGTTCCTCTAATTTATCTCAAGATCTTGAAACTATACAATTTTCACTTCTTTAAAAAAAAGTGTATAGCTATCAAGTTTTTCTTCAGATTTGTCATTTTAAGTATCTGAGAGTATTTTGTTTAACATTCCTGGCTATATCTTTAAGAGACGTAGAATTACTTTGATGTTCGTCACTATATTATTTTCTTGATTTGTGGGCATATAGAAATGCCCTTCCATCTTTTCAATCGGTTCTGTCCAAGAAAGTCTTTCAACTGCATTGCATTCCTCCATTGTTAGATGATGTATTTAAATATTTTCAACAAAAGGTAGCATGATTGATATGGTATCTAATTGACATGCAATGTTTTTGTTATTTCCTGACCATCCCTAAAGTGGTGTTTTGAGATGAGCCTCTATTCATTTATTTGATAGACGACTCCACTAATTTGCTTTAATGAAACTGGCTAGAGAACCGAGTTCTATGAGCAAGGAGACCGAGTTCCTTATTGGAAGGGATGCTAGCAACAATACTCTTGTTTCTAATTAATTTATTAGTGGGGGCCGCGACTACTGCAAATATAAGAGCCTTAACTTGTAGAATTTCGTATCGGATTGACGTCCGTAACTTGCAAGTGAGGGGAGTTAGAGTGGCATATTAAGGTGATCATGCATGGTTTCATCTTGATTAGTACTGATTGTATTTTGATCGGACCAAGGCTTGGTAAATAAAGTAGTAGGATTTTCCTCCATAGAGGGATCTTTAGCTTGTTGATTTTTTTTTTGGCTCGATAAATCTGAGTGGCTTTCGCCGGGACCATGATTGCAACAGTTTTGTTATTATTTGCTTTAAATAGCTTTCGCAAGATGGATGCAAATGCAATAAGCAACTAGCAAGTGGTAAATGGATTTGCTTTGTGAGTAAAAGTAAGGAAAATTTCTCAAAAATTGAGTTTTCTTCTCTTTCAACGAGAATAGTATATTCCAACCGTTTTTGTCATATCAATATCCACAAAAACCCTAGCATGTGTGATGATCATAATTTTCTCCAATGTTCTTGTCTGACATAAAGTTTTGGTATCGGCAACTCTTTTTATATCAAACGTGGTCGTATTAATTTCCTTTGATTGAAGTAAAAAAGTAAAAGAAGAGGACTCCATTATCTGTATAAAATAAAAGATGTACATGCTTTTAATTTCACTCTAATTATACATAAAAGCTGCTACTTTATTTTACAACACACGCATATATATATATATATAGATTTTATTCAATACTAGCGGAGATATATACATAAACGGTTGTACAAAGATCATCTCCATCTTTCATATTACAGTCACACACTAGAGAGAGAGAGAGAGAGAGAGAGAGAGTGGCCAACAATATATTAAATATATAGTACGTACGTAGTCCTTTTTTTTTGATAAGGGTACGTATGACGTAGTACTTGCTAACTAAAAAAAGAAATGGCAAACCTATATGTCATATTTAGAGAGAGAATATCATTAAAGCGTCCATCATTAATACCTGTTAGAAATCTCACGATCCTCCTTTTTTTTTGGTGAGTCACGATCCTTGACTTTGTAGCCACAACTATGAGCATGTTCGACGAGGATTGATAACTCATCGTCATCGAGATTGATTTTGCCATCTTTATCATTGTCAGCCTTGGAACGAGCCCATAAAGCTCTAAGGTAGCTGAAACGAGAGCCAAGATATTCGAAGGCTGCCACGAGCTCGCCTACAGAAAGTTGCCCATCTTTGTTGGTGTCATAACGTTTGAAAATTTCTTTTAGCTGCTCAACCGTCAGTGGAGGTGGGGCAACGTCTTTGTACCCATAACCGGGTCTAATAAGGGGTTGGCCTTTGGTTTGGACGTTCAAAACCATGTTTGTTGAAAAATTTTCAAAGTAAGCTAGCTAGCTACAAGTAAAATAAAAAGTCTTTTTTTTAAATTATTTTTTTATAGCTATTTGATATGAAACTAAAAAAGTATGAAGATGCGAGATAGCAGGTTTGGTTTATATAGGCCTTTCTCAGGCATCTTTGGGCGTTGGATAAGTTCCTTTTTCTCACGTTCTGGTGCCTTTAGTGGTCCTTCAGAATTTTAAAGTAATTCCCCTATCGGCAAAAAATAAAAATAATAAAATAATAATTCCCCTATATATAGTTGCCACAAAAAAAAACCTCGGAAATGTGGTTTTATGTATATTTTAACATAATTTTATACTTGATTCTATCATAAAATGAAATGTTCAAATTCTTCTACTCTCAAATTAAAAAAAAAAAAAGACAACTCAAAAATTAAGGAAATACTAAATATAATAATATGTGGTAATTTAGTTAGTGTCCACAGAGTTTTCTTTTGATTAAAAGGTTCCTCTTTAAGAGAGATATTTTGCAAGTGTTTGGCTAGCAGTTGCCCAAAATCTTGTGGGATATCATAGTCGAATCCTGGTATATATATTCGATATTCAAATCTCCAATAAAGTCTCTAGCATAATAGTTAAAAGTTGATGCACAAAACTTTATTGCTTATCCAAAGGAAAATATTGCTAATTATTTTGAAAGAAAACTTATCAGATCTCAAACTCAGGGCCTAATTTAATCTTGAAACTCTCCTTATTAATGGGTCAACAAATTCTATGTAATCTTATTCATGTTCAAAAGCTACTCTTTTTAAATTTAAATTAGTTTGCGGGCTCCAATTTTTCTTTTTTCTTTTTTCTTTTTACTAAATAAGTTGAGAAGCTAGCGTTTTAATCTCTCTGAATATGACATTTCAAAATAAAATTAAAATCTATAGGATTATTTGAAGTGCTCCACCCGAAAATCTTAAATATATATATATCACTGTGTCAAAATTGGCATTTATTCACACAACAGGAGAAAATGACAGCATATGAATGACATCACATGCTTTATACATACATATATACGTATAAATATGTATATATATGTATCTATGTAGGTATGGAGCCATGAGCCCCCACTTATTAATTAAATTTTGATTTCCACACGGCATGGACGTGTTTTGAACCTTTGATGAACGAAGCTAGCATAACAAGAAAACTTATCGAGCACAAGATTGTAGGAAGTTGTAAGATGGAAATCTTGATTTAGATAGCTCTACAGGGTATCTTTGAACAGGTACTCTAGTTTATCGTTATGAGAAAACATGTGCACGCCTAGTGAGCCTTTAAATGTCCCAATAAAAGATGATTATCCATGCGACTTTCCCTCTTTTATTTTAATATATATTTGATTCTCCTTATAACTTATGACAAATTAGCTAGAATTTGAATCTTTTCATTTTCAGCTTGAAAATTTTAGATAAAAAAAGAGGACCATTCAGCCCTAAAAGATTCTTGCTATTCACATCAGCAACGGCGTTAGCATTCCATAACTATATATACCTAGAATATATAAAAAATATTTTGATGTTAGTATTCTCTATTTTTTCCATGTCATAAAGAAAAGGTTTGCTTGGCAGGTAAAAGTATACGTTGTGTGGATGTGTAATTATCGCCATATTTGTAAATCATGAATTGCATGTAAAACGGTAGATTCGATATTATTTTATGTTATTAATATTTACCACAACTAAAATTTTCAGATTGAGTACAACTCCACATTTGAAAAAGTTGATTTCTTTCTTATCGAAAATGCATTTGTTCGTCGACGGGACTCGACTAATTATCAGCCAGGGAACATGCATATTGTGCTAGGCTATTGGTCACCATATATATTATGTATATCTTCATCTTTTATTTTTTATTTTATAGAAAACATGGATAGAGTCCTTAGAAGATCATATTATAGATGTTGCTACAAATTAATAATAATAATAATAAGAAGGAAAGAATCTGTTTTTGATCGACACAAGTGTCGAACGTTTTTTTTTTTTTTTTGGCAAGAGTTATTTATCTTTTTGTAACATATATTTTGTTTTTTTTTTTTAATTTAGAAAGGTTACCTTCAAGTATTGTAAATTCAAATTCCTTTACGTACTCTCAAGTTCAAAAAAGTGATAATAATAAGGTATGGAGAGGAGTAATAATAATAATAATAATAATAATAATAAGGTATGGAGACTGCATGTAATGTGGGTATGTTGTCATTAATATTTTAGATATAATTTAAGAGTACTCGAAAGTAAAGAAAACAGGGACCGGTCATCATTACTGATTTTTTTTTATTTGAAAGATTTTAATATGCACAAATCTGTGTGTGTGTGTATATATTTATTTATAAGAAATATACAACTATTGCATCATAATCAATGGTCATAATTTACATATTCGTCATTGACTAAAAAGATAAGATGAAAACTATGAGTGACGATAGTATTGCAGTTGACAAAAATTTTTTTTTCCGATCAATAATCAGAGAGCAACTAGAATCTAGAAAAATTAATACATTTCAATTAGATTGATACTTATTAACACTCATATAATTATATGAATAGCATTGCTATTGACAATATATTTTATCAAGACTTATATCATACTTAATGATAGAACTATTTTCTTTGTTATGTCCTGCAAGAAAACGAAATATAGATTTCCTTTTAAAAAGAGGGAGGTGAGTCCATGCTGATCTTTCATATTCCCATGAACTGTACACGAAGGCTCAATTTATATACATACATAATCTTATTGTAAATATACATCTAACTTTATTATAAGATAAAAAATTTGAATCTTTACTGCTTACGTTGTGTTTTTTTTTTTAATTATCTCTTATATATTATATAGAGAAGAGTGACAAAAAAGTATAAAATAAAAAATATCTTCATGAACTTTCAAAGGTGTGTGAGACTATTATGTCAACGTTAATCTCATGACCAATATCCTTTAAACTCAGAAAACACCATAATCGAGGTCTTGTTGAGTGATGTTTGTCTATTGCTTAGGACTCCAAAGCACAGTTATCAGATCCAGAAATACTATCCTCATTAATATTTTTGAGTGTAATTAAAAAACAAAAGAAAGATAAGATCCAAGTATTTGGGGAGAGGAAAGAGGATGCACCTGGGACTTTGTTTGAATGCTTTTAGGAGAGAAGAGTCCGCTGTTTTGCTGGTCAGTTTAGAATTTTCTAGAGTATGCAAGTTGTTTGGATTTAAAACTGTGTTAATCGTTATATCAATTTTTCATAAGTTTAATCAATATATGATTGAAATAGTCCTAAATCTCGTATATTATAAACTTTTAACATGAACACTTTTAAATTATATAAGTGAAAAATTAATCTAATAATTATTAATTAGTTCCGATCGAAAGTCTATATAATGATTAGAACATTTATTTATTTATAGAATTGATAATGGAGATTTAAATTCTAAATTACATGCTCGAGAGGACAATTAGAAAGTTGTGTCCACTAATACATTAACACATATATATGCAGTACTTGTGCTACATATAAGCAGTAGTTGCTAGGAAAAGAAGTAGCTAAAGCAATTATTTAACTAGTCTGTAGCCACAACTACGAACAAATTTGACGAGGACAGAGAACTCATTGTCATTGAGATTGATTTTGCCATCTTTATCATTGTCAGCCTTGTAACGAGCCCAACAAGCTCTAAACCGGCCGCAAAAAGAGCCAAGATCATCGAAGGCTGCCTTGAGCTCGTCTACTGAAAGTTTCCCATCTTTGTCGGTGTCATAACGTTTGAAAAATTCTTTTAGCTGCTCATCCGTCAGTGGAACTTGTTCAAGGGCAACGCCTCTGTGTATATCGGTTCTAATATGGGTTTGGACTTGGGTTTGGGAGTACAAAACCATGTTTGTTGAAAAGTTTTGAAAAGCTAGCTAGCTACAAGAATAATAAAAGGCCTTAAATTTTTTTTTTAATAACTATTTTATGTAACTAAATACTGTGAAGAGCAAGATAACGTTGAGTGGTTTATATAGGCCTTTCGCAGGTATCTTGGGGCTTTGGATAAGTTCCCTTTTCTCACGTTCAGGTGCCCTTAGTGGTCCTTCAGAATTTTAAAGTAATTCCCCTTTCGGCAATAATAATAATAATAATAATGATAATAATTCCACTATAGTTGGAACCAAAAAGATTTGAAAATATGATTTTGAACATATTATAATAATAATTTCACATTTGATTTCACAATAAAATGAATAATTTAAATTTTCCTTTGCCAAATTAAAAAAAAAAAAAACTCGTAAATTTAGGAAATGCTGAATAGAATAATATTTGGTAATTTAGTTAGTGTCTACAACGTTTTCTTTTAATAAAAAGGTTCCAATTTATTGCAAGAGTTTATCTAGCAGTGGCCCAAAATCTTGTGGGATGTCATAGTCGAATCCATGTATATATATTTGATTCAAATCTCCAAAAAGTCTCTAGCATGATAGTTAAAAGTAGATGCACCAAACGTTATTGCTTATCCAAATGAAAACATTGCTAATTTTTCAAAAGAAAGCTTCTCAGATTTCAAACTTGGGTCTAATAAAAGCTTGAAGCTGTCCTTCTTATTCATGGGACAACTAATACTATGTAATCTTACTCATATTCAAAACCTACTCTTTGTAAATTTACATGAGTTTGTGGTCCAATTGTTTAGAAGCTAGTGTTTAATCTCTCTTCGAATTTGACATATCAAAATAGAATTAAAACCTATAAGATGAATAAAAGTGCTTTATTCGAAAAGCATATATATATTTATATATCAATCAGTCAAAATTGGTATTTATTCACATAACAGGAGAAATGACAGCATATGCTTTATATATTTATGTATGTATGTGTGGGCCCATGAGCACCCACTTATTAATTAAATTTTAATTTTCAAACGGCATGGACGTATTTTGAATCTCTGACGAATAATGTTAGTACAACAAGAAAACTTGTTGAGCACAAGACTGTAGAAAGTTGTAAGATTGAAACCTTGATTTATACAGGGTATCCTTGAACAGGTATCCTAGTTAATCTTTTAAAGAAAACGAATGCACGCCTAATGGGCCTTTAAATATCCCAAAAAAGATTTTTTTTTTCCATGCCATTTTCCTTTTTTTTTTTTTTAATATACATTTGATTCTTCTTGTGACTACTTGTGATTAAACAGGTAATCAAATCTTCGTCTTCAACTTGATAATTAAAATAAAAAAGATGATCATTTAGCCCTAAAAGAACACATGTACGCATTGCCAATTAGTCGAATATGGCATCATCTTGAAAAGTGAATGTTGTCATCAGGGGAATTCCCTTCCACCTTATAAGGGGTCACTTATTTATTTATTTTGAAATACCGATATGTGGCCACTAATTTTGGAAGCGACATTCATGATTATTGATTTTTTTATTAGAAAGATTTGAATACATAAAACCTAATTTTCTTTTGGTAAGAATGAATATATAAATCTATTGTATTATAATCAATGGATTTCATAATTAACATGTAAATGTGTAATTGAGATGAAAGATAAGAAAAAAAATTATGAATGATAATATGTAATATCGTAATTGACAATATTTTTTTAATATTAAAATGATGAGAGAAACAACTAGCATCCCAAGTAATTAATACATCCTGACTAGGTTATCCCATATACTTGTCATAGTATTGCCATTATCAACATATTTTTCACTGACTTTTATGATAATTAATGAGAAATATTTTCTTTGTTACATTCTTCAAGAGAACGAAACACGATGCCTTTTAAAGAGAGGGGGAGGTGAGTGTGATTTCATTTTCAATAAAAGATGAAAACCATTTAAAAGATGGATTCTTTCACACCGATCACTTGGTAAAAGAAAACGACTAGGGATTTGCTACACATGAAGGCTCAATTTGTACTTACATTGATTTGTATTATCTCTTATTATAGTGATTGAATACATAATTTACCAAAGATTTTACACTT
Source organism: Antiaris toxicaria (assembly GCA_035233585.1). Taxonomy (NCBI): domain Eukaryota; kingdom Viridiplantae; phylum Streptophyta; class Magnoliopsida; order Rosales; family Moraceae; genus Antiaris; species Antiaris toxicaria. Next base: position 23,122,883 of record CP141160.1, on the reverse strand, counting down.
TACTTTCACACCGATTAGTAGGGAAAACAAAAGGATTAGGGATTTGCTAAGCTTAAAGGCTCAATTTGGACTTCTTACATTGATTTGTATTATCTCTTATGATAGTGATTAATTACATAATCTGTTAGTAATTTTACACATTACTCGTCATAAAATACAAATAAATGTTGGATCCCCCCTCACAAATTAAAAAAAAAATCGCTCTTATTACAATAAGAATGGTGAAAATATTACCAAATATTTTCATGAGCTTTCAAAGTTATGTGAAATTATTCTCATTAATATTTGAGAGGAATTAAAAAACAAAAGAAAGACATGATCTAGTATTTGGGGGGAGAGGAAAGAGCATAAGATTTTGTTTATCTCTACCACAGAAAGATAAGATACGGTGTTCAGGATTCTTCTATAGGAATTTATTAAAAAGCTTTTTTTAGAGAGAAAAGGGACGTTCGTGGCGCAGAGTTTTCCATGGCATGGAGATTGGTGGCCTTGGATTAAAGCGTTGTTATTGGCACTTCTAACATTTGGCGACTACATCCTTCGGGGTTTGATCTGCTGGACGTACAGTGAATTATTCATATAGTGATGGCGGCGGTCTTCCAATGTGATCGTGGTGATGTGTGGCAGGGGCCTATGCGCTGCTATTTAAATTGTGCTTGATAACACCGTACATTTCCTAAAGCTCTATTGGCTTCTTTTTTTTTTTTTTTTTTGGTGGTTCTTTCGCCTGTCATTTCATCGTGGGAGGATTTGTTTCCGATATTTGCAATTTTTCTAATATTTTTAATGTTTTGTGGTTTGTCATATCGATGGTTTTACCCTAATAATCAGTGGTGTGTTTATCTTGTTTTCGATTGCCAGGTTGAGGGGATATTTGGCAAAAAATTTCATTTTAATTTCACTCAAATATAATATAATTTTACACCAAACATAAATTTTATAACAGTGCTACGAAAATAATTACTATTCAAAACATTTTTAAAACAATCACATCAACTTTTTAATTTTACTATTTATCTTTACTTTTACCAATCACATCAACTTTTCAATTCTAAAATACTTTTCATCCAAACACACATTTCATTCAAATACAAAACAAATACTTTTCAACCAAATACAACATTTAAAAAACAAATTTCATTCAAATACAATCAAAATGTAATGCGTTTACCAAACGTCCCCTGAGTTTTTTTATCCATAAATTTTTGTATTGTGTAACTTTTTTTTATTATTAGGCTTATATGAGTTAGACTTTTCTATTCATTATAGAGATTTTATTAAAGAGTCGTGTGTGCTATTCATATATTATTGATGTATCTTTTAAGTGTTCATTTTTAGAACTCAATATAATTCTCTTTGATCGTTATTCAAATTTACCGTAGAGCCAACATGGGCCCAGTAGGGTCGGCTTGTGCCCATTTTCAAAATTTTTTTTTCTGGTTTGTAAAAATCAATACGTAAGTTTGTGTTATTTTAATTTAATACACATAAAGCCACCGGTAAACATTAAAAATTTTACTCTTTTAGTCCACACTAATCTTATTAAATTTTGGTTTTAGATATTGGCCCCCACTGACCATAATTTTTTGCTCCATGCAAAGTTCAAGTTAGTGTAACCGATTATATGTTGTGATCATGATTTTCTATAATTTAAGATCATATAGATCAATATTGATACTGTTATTTTCTTGATTTGAAATATATTTCCCGTTAAAAAAAATAAGAAAAATGGTGATGATGAAATGTTATATTCTACACATATAGATCTTAAAACATTAAATTAATCTACTTTATAATCAGTGAGCTTCAGAATTAGTATGTAAATTTATAATCTAGTCTAAAAATGCTTATAATAATCTAAAACGGTTGAATATAGAAGTAATCAATATACCCTGAAAAGTCTAACAATCCGAAGGAAAAAGTCAAATACGCCCTTTTATTGAAGTACAAAAGTAGAAGAGGAGGTCTTCCCTGAAATGCATAAGGTAGAAGATGTAATAATTAGTTCTATGCAAAATGTGCCAAAGTAATACTAAAGATCACATCCATGCTTTAAATAACACTCTTATCACGGTACAATTTACAATACACATATATATATGTATGTATGTATATATGTGATTTATTGAGTATACTGGGAGATACAAACATAACCAGATGGACAAAGATCACCTCCGTCTTTCATATATTACAATCACACACGAGAGAGAGAGCAAACGATAGTACTATAATTATTATATATATAGTACATACTTTCTGGTTCGTAGTTATAATATTTTTTTTTAATTAACTTCGGTACGTAGTACTTGCTAGCTTGGAATAGAAAGAGCAAACGACGAGCTGGGGCAGAGAACTTATAAAGCGCTTTTCAGAGAGATCATTGAAGCGCGCAGCCGTCATTAAATGTTGTTTGCACAATAATTGTCACGAGTCTTGACTTTGTAGCCACAACTATGAGTATATTTAACGAGGGCGGAGAACTCATCATTTTTGAGATTGATTTTTCCATTTTTATCCTTGTCAGCATAGAAACGAGCCATGAAAGCTCTATAGTAGCTGCAAATAGAGCCAAGATATTTAAAGGCTTCCCTGAGCTCCTCTTCTGAAAGTTGGCCGTCGTTGTCGGTGTCAAAACGTTTAAGAATTTGTTTTAGCTGCTCATCCGTCAACGGAGGTTGGTCATGTTTTTTAACCTTGAATCTAGTATGGATGCTGTTTCCTTGATTGGGAACAGCGGGCTGGTCGAAGATCATGTTTGTAGATATATAAGCTTGCTCGCTACAAGGAAAATAAAATGCTTTTTTTTTTTTAATAACTATTTGATGACACTAAAACAATGCAGATGCAAGATAACAAGTTTGGTTTATATATAGGCCTTTCTCAGGTATCTCGGGGCCTTGGATAAGTTCCTTTTCTCACGTTCAGGTGCCTTTAAAGGTCCTCCAGAATTTTAAAGTAATTTCCCTTTCGGCCAAAAAAAAAAAAAATAGTAAAAGAAATAATTCCCTTAGCTAGTTGCAACCAAATTGACTCGGAAATTAAGAAATTAGTTAGTGACTACAACGTTTCCTTTTGAAAAAAAAGGCCTCCTTTTTAAAGGAGAGATATTACAAGTAGTGTTCGGCTTGCGGTGGCCCAAAATCTTCTGTGGGTTGTCATATATAGTAGAATCCTTGGATATATGTTTGATATTCATATCTCCAGTAAAGTCTCTAAGAGTAGAAAGTTGAGACACCATACTTTATTGCTTATCCGAAAGGAAATTGCTTATTACTTACCTCTTAGGTTTTGAACTTAAGACCTAAGCTCTTGAACATCTTCCTAATATTCTTCGTAGGCATAAAATGTTGTTTATGCTTATTCTTATTGAAAACCTACTTTTTTAAATTTAAATGCATGTGTATGTGGACTCCAGTGACAACAACCTAGTTTTTTTTTCAATGAATTACACAATACCCTTATATTTTTTAAATTACAGATACATAACTGAAACTAATTATAATAAACCCCTTAACTTTAATTCTATTAAATTTTTGTTTGAAATTACTTAAATATCATAATAAATATAAATTATTAAGTTGATTATGACCTTTTATTTATTCTTTATTATATTTGAGTTAAAAAAAAAACCTATGAGTAAGAAAATTGAAATTACAACCAAATATCCCACCCCCTCTCCCCGACAGGTCTAGACCTTGCACCACCGTTCCTCGCATCGTTGTTCCTCCCTGTGCCGGAGTCGCCTGTGCTGGATTTCGCTTGCCCTGGAGTTCGCTAGAGTTGGAGTTGAAAGTCAAACCCAAGTCGCGAAGCTGTCTTCATTTGTTGCTCATGAGCTTGTTGTCACTCGTGAAGCCTATCATCTGTGTAGATGAAAAGGAAGACACACAAAAACAAAAACAAAAAAATGAAAAACAAAACAGCGAAAATCGGAAAAAGTTAAGAGGAGTGAGAGTTAAAAATATCAAAACTATGTGAAGTGAGCTCCTATCAACTTTTCTCCGTCCATTAGATTGCCTCCCAATAAACGTTTGCTTTAACGTTCTCAACTCGATATGGTCCCACTTCCATTCATCAAGTCACTCCAAACCGGCGTTGCCCAATGAGAAACGTTCCCTACTTCAATGATTCACCCGCCTCGGCTCTTTTGATATTTTTATTTCTAGGTGTTCCTATGCAAATTGTTCAATAAACTTAATTGCGTACACAAAATCTAGGTTAGTAGAGTCTCCATGGATTCAATATTGAAACGAACTTATTTCGCCTATATTTTTATATAATTTTGAACCATTCGAAAATGAGTTCCAAAAAGGTTTTGAATTTTGGCATATATATATAATTATACACATAGAGAGGAAAGGTCTGCCATCTGTTCACCATACGCGTCTGTTGGAAATTTTTGGTCGTACAATTGCAAATTGACGGTGAAGACTGTAGATCAAAAGTCAAGGTTGTAAAGTTTGTCTTTCTGAGACTTTGAAGCTATAGGCTCGTAGCTACTGAGGACTAAGACATGAGTTCGGAAAGGATGAAATTGGTTCAAGGAAATTACGAATAAAGCCTTCACCATCCAAGTTGGCTTCCAATATGGAAGCTGACCACAAGTTTTATTGGGACACATAATAAAATCAAACCTGCAATTTGTTTGTATTTTTTATTAATTTTGTCCATCTCCTTCTTCCATTTGCAGTCCACAACTATAATTACAGAATTTTCCCTAGAGGATTTCATTTCTTTTATTTTGTATTTTTAAAATCAACTCTATCTGAGTTTTTAAATACTTGCAATTTAGAATTTGTGAGAAATTGTATTTCTTAATTTTTGATAGAATTTGTTAAACAAAATCAGAAAAAGCACAATAGAAGATAGGATTGAAGCTCATAAATAGAGCCTCCCCGCCATACAAAGCGTCTTTGCTGCCTCCAAGTGTCCCGAATTGGTTCGTATATACCATCATCGTCTCTCAATATATCTTTCTGTTTTCTCAGTAACCAAACAAAAAAAAAAAAAAAAAGGTTTTTCAACAAAAAAAAAAAAAAAGAGGGAGAGAAAATGGAATCTTAGTTGTGTCAGAGATGGATTCGCGGGGCTTTGTTCTTTGTGGAAACTTCAGTTTGATTCACGTTGGTTGGTTCGAAGATGTCACCGGAGACGATGACGATGATCCACCCGGATACGGCTCTGTTCCCCAACGCCGATGGCTTCGCTCGGGACGATGATAGAAGACGGTCGCGTTCACGTAAAGATCGCGACGGTGATAGCTTTTTTCCATGACGTCACGGCTTCACGAGTGACGGTGATGACTCCGTTTTCTCTGTTAATGTGCGTGCTCCACCATGGCTTTAGTTTAAGCCTTACCAATAACCCTTCCCACGTGAATAATCAGCTGCCCAGCCGTCATTCTTCACGCCATTTTTTCAACATTCGCTGACAGGCCTCTGTGTGTGTGTGTGTGTGTGTGTGTGTGTGTGTGTGTGTGTGTATTTGATAAGAAAAGTCCCCCAATGTGCCACACCAGCTCAAATCACATAAATTGACAAATGTGAATAAATTTCAAAATGGTTTTTTCACTGTCGTTTTTTTTTTTTTCTAAAATTAGATAAACGTTAATCTGGGCGCTCCTATAATTAGTTATTGGAGCGAATCATTTGCAAACAAAGACAAAAAAAAAACATTAGTTGCCAAAGGATAGGAGAAAGGAGTTCATGGTTTTGTCAGGCAACATAGTAAGTGCGTATTTAAAAATAACGCGAGCGCGCGCACACACATACATATATGTTGGGAAATCGGATAACTTTCTTTACAAAACAACTTCACAAATAAACAGTGACGTGCAAATAAACAGTACCTTATAAGTAAATAGAACATATAAACTACATTATATTATATGCATTGAACAAATCCGACAAATATTATAATTGAATACAAAACAATTATCAAAATACTAAAATAAAAATAAAGGAATGAACACATCAAATTTTATGAGATTCAGTAATTCGCCTACTCCTCGAACACCGTAATGGAAGACCACTCACTAACTTCAAAAATTATAAATTTTTGATAATTTTTCAATCACCTACTAATGAGATATTCTAATTAAAGGACCTCCACAAATATTTAACTAAAAAAAGAAGAGAAGTTTTTGAGATGAATAAACCTAAGAGTAAGGACCTATTTATAAGATTATGAACCCAAATTCTCCTCAAGATAAAAATAACGTGGGACTTTTTCACTTTTAACAAACAAGTCAAACTTAACTATATATATATCCATTTAATTCAGTTTTAAGAGATTTACATTCATAACGGGTGTAAAAATATCACCTCTGTCTTTCATATTATCACACTATCACCCTAGAGAGAGAGAGAGAGAGAGGGGGGTGGGGTGCAATGAGATGGTACGGCCAAGTGCCAATTCAACATGGTACAATTTGTACTGGCCGTATGCAGTACTTGGTAGGGATATTTAGAAACAGCAGAGATACGACGATAATTAAACAACTACTTTGTAGTCACAATTATGAGCATAGTTGACTAGGGTAGAGAACTCAGCATTATCGAGATTGATGCGGCCGTCCTTGTCAGTGTCAGCATAGTGATATGCCATGGCAGTTCTAATAGGGGGGCAACGCAAGCCAAGATGTTTGAAGGCTGCCCTCAGCTCCTCTTTCGAAAGTCGGCCGTGGCTGGTTTGTACAGGGCTCTTTCGGGTATCTAATTCGAGCTTTGGGTAAGCTCCTTTTTCTCACGTTCCGGTGTTTTAGTGGTCCCTGCAGAATTTTAAAATAGTTCCCCAAGTTGCAACAAAAAAACACTAGGAAATTAAGCAAATGTTCCATAGAATTTGTGGTAATTTAAGTAGCGTATTGATGGAGAGGCTTACTTTTTAAGAGATAGTGCAAATGTTTGGCTTAATTACACTTGCCCAGAACCTTTTGTGGGGCATATATAGTCACGTCCTTGGATATATATTCTTGATATTCAAATCTCAAGCATCCAGCATAACAGTTAAAAGTTGACACCACAAACTTCATTGCTTATCCGAAAGGCATAAATATCAATCTATCTAAATTGGCTACAACAGGGGAAAAAAAAAAAAAAAGAAGCCATATTATGCCTTATTTTTTTATAAGAGAATAACAATAACAGTAAGAATAATAATAATAATAATATAAAAAGCTATGACAAAACAAAAAAAATTAAAAATCCTAAATAAAAAAAGATGACAAAATAAGACAAAATCAAAAGTAGGAAAATAAGACAACCTAGAAGAATTAAGCTTTTATAATTACAAAACAGTAACTTTCCTACAATGGCCACTAAGCTTGTAGTATGAATTTTTCTTGATTAAATTTTTATCTAGTGTTTTCCTCAAAATATCTAGGTATCCTAATTTCTCCCAATAACCTGATTAAAGTAACAATTTCTGCGTCTTTGTGAGCAACAAAACGATTGTTGGTCGCACCATCCTCGTCACAGCTTCGATCTTCAAAAGATTCCTCATCTGCTAAACACGACCAAGATTTGGCCCTGGTGTTTTAAGGTTCTACGTCGTTTTCAATTGCTGCATCCCTCTTGCTTCGTTTTGAAAAAGCAATTGTCAAATGTCCAAAAATAAAAATAAAAATAAAAATAAAAATAAAAATAAAAATAAAAATAAAAACTTTTCCCTTGTATTCTTCTATGCAAAATTTGTGCAGTCCCTTAATTCATCCTCGAAAAAATTCTCTCTCCATCTCTCTCTAATAATTTCCCCTCTCTCGTCGTTAGTTCCTCGTTCTCTTTCTTCCATCCTCTCTCTTCTCAACTCTGTCACTCTCTTAACCTCCCGCCTTCACTGCCAAATTTCCCAAGACCATGCCCACCATTGCTGCCGTGACCTCACCGGGTCACCAGACTCACCACCATATGTCTGTCGTTGCTATCATGACTATCAGACTCAGCGATTTTAGGATTTTTACTGTTGTTGTTGTTGTTAATTTGGTTGGGTTAGTTTTAGGGTTTGTTATTTGAGCAAGGACATTATTTTCAACTAAAGTGTATATATATATATTAATTCTTAAAAGACAAAAAAAAAAAATTATGGATACTATTTTTAATTGTAACTTTTTAATCCCAACTAATATAATAAATGTGTTGTTATTTTTTTATTAATAAATATTTAAAATACTATCATATTATTTAATTATATCTAATAATAAAAATATGATAATTGGATAGACATTTAAAAAATTAATATTTAACCTGCAGTCTCTGACAGTATTCTTGACAAAAACCATCGTCAAATATGCCACACCAACTCAAAAAAGTGCCGTACAAAGATCTTTGCACAGCTGTTTCAAACCACAAAAACATCGATTATTGCGAATTTCATGACCTTTTTTTTTTTAGGTGTTGGGCGTCTCTTTTCAAATTACAATGCCATTGTCGTTGCGATAATTAATCAGTTATTGAAGCGAATCATTTTGCAAACAAAGTACCAAAATTAGTGGCAAAAAGATAGGGGAAAGGAGTTCATCGTTTTGTCAATCAACATACCGCAAGTGCGAATCTCTAATTCATATGTCGGATTTATTCAATACTAGGAGAAACATACATAAACATGTGTACAAAGATCACCTCCATCTTTCATAACACCATACTATCACACTAGAAAGAGAGAGAGAGAGAGAGAGAGAGAGAGGATAATAAGGAGCTGCAACCTACAACGTAGTACGTACATTTTGGTACTTGATAGGAATATTTACAAACAGCAGTGATATGGTTATAATTCCACTACTTCGTAGCCACAACTGTAAGCATGGTTAACGAGGGTAGAGAACTCATCATAAGCGAGATTGATGCTGATGACTTTGTCAGCATCAGCGTAGCGACAAGCCATAACAGTTCTAATACGGGGGCAACGCGAGCCAAGATGCTTGAAGGCCACCCTCAGCTCATCTTTTTAAAGTTGGCCGTCGTGGTATGTGTCATAACTTTTGAAAATTTGTTTTAGCTCCTCAGTAGTCACTGGAAGTCCTTTGTCCGTGATTAGCAATACATTTGGTTGGAAGTTCAAAACCATATTGTTTGTTGAAAAGTTTTGGAGTAATAAGCTAGCTACAAGAAAAAGATAACGGCCTTTTTTTTTTTACTATTTCTTTTGCCTCTAATTTAATGAAACTATGAAGATGTAAGGATAAAAAAGTTGGTGTATATATGGCTCTTTCGGGTATCTAATTCGGGCAATGGATTAGCTCATTTTTCCTCACAATCAGGAGCCTTTTGTGGTCCTTAAGAATTTTATGGTAGTGTTCAATAGAATTTGTGGTTATTTAATTAGCTTGCATTTACAACAAAAGTTTTGAATGGAATTTTGTAGTTGGAGTTGATTGACTTTATCACATTGTCAGGCAGATCTAGAGATAGTGCAACTTTTTGGCTTAGAGTTGCCCAGTACCTTTTGTGGGGATATTATAGTCATATCCTTGTGATATTATATTCTTGATATTAGCTAACGTAAAGTTTACACCTCAAACTTCATTGCTTATCCGGAAGGAAATTATTTTAATCTGTCGGAATTAATATTGATTCATACAACATGACGAAAATGACAGCATGTGCATTTTTTTATAAGTGAAAGTTTTATTAAAAAGAAAAAATAAAAGCTATAATAAAACTAAAAGCATAAAACATAAAAAATATATATATTAAAAAAAGAGAGAATTGGAAAACAAAAAACAAAAAAAAAAAACCAACAGGGTAAATAAAACAACTTAGGAGAACAACTATGAGGATTTTCTACTTCAAAACTGTTCTTCGCATAAGTACTATAATTGTAGGATTGATTTTTTTAATCAGATTTTTATACAGTTCTTTCCTCAAAATATCTTGATTTGCGATTTTCTCCCAAGAACTCGATTGAAGTGACAATTTCGTGACTTCATAAACAATTATAAAAGATTTGTTCAAACAGCTCAGCTTTTGAGAGCAATGGTGCTCATCTTCCCTACAGGTATTAGAAGTAAGAGATATCCAAGGTTCGAAAAGAAAATTAATGACAGTCTAATCAATTGAAAGTTGGTGAGAATAACATTTTTTCTAATTCTCTCTCCCAAATTACAAAAAATACTTAGTCTTATTTATAGGGAATAAAATACCAAGAAAAGGAAAGTAAACTAACAAATAATAGAAACTAACTAATTATCAATAATAAAAAATAAACTAAAAATAGTTTTGAAAAATTACTTAATTGAATATTTTAATACTTGCCCTCAAGTTGGTGAATCTTACTTAAAAAATGATGTGACAAATCTTCAACAATACTCTTCAATAGCTCTCTTTTGCATTTATTAATAAAAGTATGATGACATTAAAATTGATATTCCTAATATTATTTTTGACAAAAAACTTCATCAAATATATCGCACCAACTCAAAAAAAGTGTGTTGTAAAGATATTTGCATAACTGTTGTGAATTTCGTGGCATTTTTTTTTTTTAATGTCAGGTGTATCTTTTTAGGTTACAATGTCATAAAGGTTACAATAATTAATTAGTTATTGAAGTGAACCATTTTGCAAACAAAAGACCAAAATTAGTGGAAAAAATGTGGGGAAAAGGAGTTCGTTTTGTCAATCAACATATAGCAAGTGCGAATCTCTAATTCATATGACGGATTTATTTAGAACTAGGAGATACATACATAAGCGAGTTTACAAAGATCAACTCCATCTTTCATAATACCACACTATCACACTAGAGACAGAGAGAGAGAGAGAGAGAGCATAATTAGGAGCTGCGGCCAACAACGTAGTAGTACCTTTCGGTAGTTGCTAGGAATATTTAAAAACAGCAGTAAGATAATTATAATTAAACTACTTTGTAGCCACAATTGTTAGCATAGTTGACGAGGGCAGAGAACTCATCATTTGCGAGATTGATGCGGCCGTCGTTGTCAGCGTCAGCACAGCGACGAGCCAAGGCAGTTCTAATAGGGGGGCAACGCGAGCCAAGATATTTGAAGGCCGCCTTCAGCTCATCTTTTGAAAGTTGGCCGTCGTTGTCGGTGTCATAACTTCTGAAAATTTGTTTTAGCTCCTCAGTAGTCACTGGAAGTCCTTTGTCCACGATTGGTTGGAAGTTGAAAACCATATTGTTTGTTGAAAAGTTTGGAGTAATAAGCTAGCTACAAGAAAAGATAAGGCTTTTTTTTTTTTAAATTTATATTTGTTTTGCCTCTAATCTGATGAAACTATGAAGATGTAAGGATAAAAGAGTTGGTATATATATATCTCTTTTGGGTATCTAATTCGGGCTATGGATAAGATCCTTTTTCATCACAGTCCGGTGCCTTTTGTGGTCCTTAAGAACTTTAAGGTGGTGTTCAATAGAATTTGTGTTATTTAATTTGAAACAAAGGTTTGGAATGGAATTTTAATATTGGAGTAAGATCATTTTCAACGTATTGACAAGAATATCTCCTTTTCAGTAGATAGTGCAAGTGTTTGGTTTATGGGATATTTGGATAACGTATTATATTTGTATTGCGTTTAAATGTAATATATTTTATATTTGAATGAAAAGTATTTGCATTGTATTTAAATACAATATGTGTTTAGATGAAAAGTATTTAAATTATAGTATATGTGATGTGATTGATAAAAATAAAGAGGAAAAAAAAAAGAGAGAAGGAGAGTGTGTGATATGATTCATAAAAATAGAATGATGAATAGTGATTATATTTGATTCAAAATATAATGTGATTGGTATTTGAATGCAACATTTTTACGTTTGGATGAAAATTACATTGCGTTCAAACGTAGTACGAATACAATGCGGAGTAATAAGCTAGCTACAAGATAAGATAAGGCTTTTTTTTATATTTATTTTGCCTTTTATTTGATGAAACTATGAAGATGCAAGGATAAATGAGTTGGTATATATATATATCTTTCGAGTATCTAATTCGGACTATGGATAAGCTCTTTTTTCATCACAATCCGGTGCCTTTTGTGGTCCTTAAGAATTTTAAGGAGTGTTCAATAGAATTTGTGGTTATTTAATATGAAACAAAGGTTTGAAATGGAATTTTGATATTGGAGTTAGATCATCTTCAACATATTGACATGAAGATCTCCTTTTTAATAGATAGTGCAAGTGTTTGGTTTATAGGGCGTTTGAGTAATGCATTATGTTCGCATTGTATGTGAATGTAATGTACTTTGCATTTGGATAAAAAGTATTTGTATTGTATTTGAATACAATGTGTATTTAGATGAAAAGTATTTGAATTATATTGTATGTGATGTGACTGATTAAAGTAACGAGAAAAAGAGAGAGATAGTGTGTGATGTGATTCGTAAAAATAATAAAAAAAATAGAATAATAAATAGTAATTATATTAGATTTAAAATATAATATGATTAGTATTCGAATGCAATATTTTTGTGTTTGGATGAAAATTACATTGCGTTCAAACGTAATATGAATGTAATGTAGTAAACAATACGGAGTAATAAGCTAGCTACAAAAAAAAGATAAGGCTTTTTTTTTTAATATATATTTTGCCTTTAATTTGATGAAACTATGAAGATGCAAGGATAAAAGAGTTGATATATATATATATATCTTTCGAGTATCTAATTCGGACCATGGATAAGCTCCTTCTTTGTCACAATCCGGTGCCTTTTGTGGTCCTTAAGAATTTTAAGGAGTGTTCAATAGAAGTTAGTGGTTATTTAATTTGAAACAAAGGTTTAAAATGGAATTTTGATATTGGAGTTAGATTAACTTCAACACATTGACAGGAAGATCTCCTTTTCAATAGATACTGCAAGTGTTTGGCTTAGAGTTACCCAGTATTTTTTGTGGGGATATCATAGTCAAATCCTTGGATATTATATACTTGATGTTTAATTCTCAAATAGCTAACGTAAAGTTTACACCCCAAACTTCATTGCTTATCCGAAAGGAAAATATTTTAATCCGTCAGAATTGGTATTGATTCATGCAACATGACGAAAATGACAGCTTGTGCATTTTTTTATAAGTGAAAGTTTTATTAAAAAGAAAAGATAAAAGCTATAATAAAACATAAAACATAAAACATAAAAATATATATATTAAAAAAAGAGAGAATTGGAAAACCAAAAAAAAAAAAAAACCAAAAGTGTAAAGAAAACAACTTAGGGGAACAAATATTAGAATTTTTTATTTCAAAACTCTTCTTAGTATAAGTACTAGAATTGTAGAATTGATTTTTTTTAATCAGATTTTTATACAGTTTTTCCCTCAAAATATCTTGATATGCGATTTTCTCCCAAGAACTTAATTGAAGTAACAATTTCGTGACTTCATTAACATTTATAAAATTGCTGATAGCGTCAATAACCCGTCTAAGATTTGTTCAAGCAGCTTAACTTTTGAAAGCAACGGTGTTCATTTTCCCTACAAGCATTATAAGAGATATCCAAGGTTGAAAAGAAAAATTAATGACATTCTTATAAATTGAAAATGAGTGAGAATAACATTTTTCATTTAATTCTCTTTCTCAAATTACAAAAAATACTTAACCTTATATATAGGGAATAAAATACCAAGAAAAGAAAAGTAAACTAATAAATAATCGAAACTACCTAATTATTAATAATTGAAAACAAACCAAAAATAATTTTGAGATATTACCCAATTCAATATTTAAACACCTGCCTTAATAACAGATGTGATAGATTTTCAATGATGATCTTCAACGGCTTTCTTTGATTGATTACATCTACTAATAAAAATATGACAAGTTAGTTAGTATTTAAAAAATTGACATTAAAATTAATGTCCCTAACATTGCTCTTCATAAAAACCTTTGTCAAATATGCTGCACCATCTCAAAAAAGCGCGATGTAAAGGTCTTTGCACAACTGTTTAAAACCACAAAGACTTCGGCTATTATGAATTTTGAGACATTTTTTTTTTAAATATCAGACTTATCTTTCCAAGTTACAGTGTTGATTATAATAATTAATTAGTTATTTAAGCGAATCATTTCGCAAACAAAAGACCAAAATTAGTAGCAAGAAGACAGGCAAAAGGAGTTCATCATTCATAGGTCGGATTTATTCAGTACTAGGAGATACATACACAAACGGATGAACAAAGATCACCTCCGTTTTTCATAATACCACACTATCACACTAGAGAGAGAGAAAGAGAGAGAGAGAGAGAGGATAATTAGGAGCTGCAGCCAACAACGTAGTACGTACATTTTGGTACTTGCCAAGAATATTTACAAACAGCAGTGAGATGATTATAATTCAACTACCTTGTAGCCACAACTGTTGGCATAGTAGACGAGGGTCGAGAACTTATCATTAGCGAGATTGATGCGGCCGTCTTTGTCAGCTTCAGCATAGCGATCACGACCATTATTTTTATCCAGTTTTTTACTCAAAATATCTAGATATCCTAATTTCTCCCAAAAATACTTATTAAAATTACAATTTCTACCTCTCATTTGCTAATCACAACCAACTTTTTTTCCAAACCATGTAACTATGGCCCTAGTGTTATAAGGCTCTGTCTCGTTTTCAATTGTTGTATCCTTCTTGCTTTTTTTTGAAAAACAATAGTCAAATGTCCAAAAATAAAAATTAAAAATTAAAATGAAAAAATTTTTCCCACTTGTTGTTCCACGCAAAAATTTTGAAATTTTCTTATATTATTAGATAATTTTGAGCATTCCCTTAATTTATCCTCTAAAAATTTTTTCTCACGTTCTTTCTAAATAATTTCCCTTCTCTCCTCATCACTTCCTCGCTCTCTTTCTTCCATCGTCTCTCCTCCACTCGTCACTTAGTCAACCACGCTGCCTTCGCTGCCAAATTTCCCAAGACCATGCTCATCAATATTGCTACCACGACCTCACCGGTCACCACCGTATAAGCCTGCCACTGCCATCATGACTATCATACTCACAGTGCTTTTAGGATTTTTACTGTTGTTTTGGTTAATTTGGGAGTTACATTTTTTTTATTTAAGTTTTTGTTTAGATTATATGTGATTAATTCTCCTTGTATTTAAGTGCTCTGTGTTAGTTATATTGGTGATTATGGTAACCAGGATTTGAAATTTTTTTTTGAAATATAAAAGCCTTTTTATTTAAATTAACGACAATATTTGATGAAATTCTTGCTTAAGCAAGGCCATTATTTTCAACTAAGAAATATATCTTTTAAATTTTTTTTTTAAAGACATTTGACAAGAACCTTCAAATGTACCACACCAACTCAAAAAAGTGCAGCAACGATATATTTATTTACTAATCTGGCGTATATTTTCCAAGTTATAATGCCATTATGGCTACTATAATTAGTTATTGAAGCGAATGATTTTGCAAATTAACAAAAAACCAAAATGTTGTAATTTTTAAATAAGTATTTCAAATATTTTGTTTCTTTTTAGTATTTGTTTAATATTGTACAATTGTCAATTTATTTTATTTATACAAACTTTTATGGAATGAACTTTGTGAGAAAGTGCTGTCTTGGCTAAAGTTTTCATAAGCTTTATTGTCTACCTTTTTTAAACCAAATACTGGACATTTGTCCTTTAGAAAGTGTCGAGCCTTGGCATAAGCTTTCATTGAAGCTCAAAGTGTTTGATGGTAGTACTCTCTCATTTTGCTTTTATGCATTACTTTAAAATATAAATTGATACATGCCTTTGTCGAACACATTTTGAAGTCCTTCAAGCTTTCACAAAAGCTTATTTATTTGTTTGTTTAATAGTTAGCTATGCTACAGAAAACCACGTATACACATGGTCTAAAGCTTTCTCCTTGTTTGATTGGGTATTGTTTAATCTGCAAATGGACACCTGTCCATTATTCTTTGCCGAAGGAAGTATTCTGCAAGGTAGAAGGTTTCGCAAAAGTTAAAATGTTGATTGGTTTAATAGTTATACATTTGCGTTTTGTTTGCTAATTTATAAAGCATTTGCACATATGTCTAGCTTGTTACTTGCTGACTCATCTCCTTGAAACTTCCTCTGTGCTCGTAGTCATGTAAGCCAAATAGAAGGCTCAAATATGCCTATAAATAGGACTATTTCCGAGTGCAACAATCAGAATTCTAGTTCATTTGTTTGCCAATATACTCATGTGTCGAGAGCTTCATTCAATATATTGCCCAGTATTCTCTCCAGTTTCTTTGTCTCTCTATAGATTCAGTCGTAGTTCATAAGTTGAACGTATAAAAGTTTGGTTGTCTTATTTTAAATTTTGTTGTATCCAATTTGTTGTCCTACTCTTGTTAGAGGTTCAAAGTCTATATAGCTGTTTTAGAGCTGAGTATTTGGGAATGCACCCTTATGAAGTTCAGGTTATTGAATTTTAGAGGTCAAACCGCTGTGAATCCTGTATTGCACCCAGATATCGTTCAAGAAGGACAGAATCTATCCTTAAAGACAGTGTTCAACACGCCTCGACCTTTCTTGTGCCTTTTGGTAATATCCTATTTCTATATTTATGTTATTTTTTTAATAAATCCCCAACTCAAAATTAGTGCAAAAAGATAGGAGAAAGGAGTTCATGGCTTTGTCAATCAACATATATAGCAAGTGCGAATCTCTAATTTATGTATCGGATTTATTCAGTACTAGGAGATAGATACATTAACGGATGTAGAAAGATCACCTCCGTCTTTCATAATTAATATCACACTATATATATATATAGAGAGAGAGAGAGAGAGAGAGAGAGAGAGAGGCAGAGGCTGGGAAGCTGTTTGGGGGGGTGGGGGGTGGGGTTTGGTTTTGTGAGTGGTGTGTGGGGTTGTGGCGGTGGGGTAGTAATTAGTTTGTACGCAATACTTGCTAGGAATATCTACAAACATCAGAGATATGATAATAATTAAACAACTTTGTAGCCACAGCTATGAGCATAGTTGACGAGGATAGAGAACTAATCGTTAGCCAGATTGATTTGGCCGTCGTTGTTAGTAACGCCTCCTAAATTAGCTGGTCAATCACAATATAACTTAAATAACTACTTTAAAGGGTGCTAACATATCTTAACTTAAATTAAGAAATTCCCAATATAGCGAAAATGATATTTACACAATCTCTAAAAGATTACAAAATCATTCTATATTTTAAAGCTTAATTAGCTACTCATGCGATCTTCCTATAATCTCAAAAAGAAAACCCGTATCACAGGAAATTAAATGACCCGAAATTTAGTAAGTAGAAACATGTGCATAGATGCAATCATGCATAAAGTTCTTAACTTTCTATTGTATCAACTATAGTCATTTTGAAACTTTCAGCCAAAACTGTCATAGACCCCGTCAAATATAAAATCTAACTAAGCACTTAATAGGTCATTTGTTTCACACAATCTATTCCTTTTTAGTCGTAGTGGCTATCTTTATATTGGAAACCTCATGCCTCAAGCAAGATTGCTATTAATATTTGGATCTAGTCCCTCTGCATCCCTTGTCTAACCAAGTATCAAACTATATTCCACATTTCAATTTTAAATAAGAAACATAAAATACAATAGCATTTATTTTGATAAACATACTCATAAATAATTCAATATTAATACCAATGGCAAACATTATCTTCAAACTATGCATTTTGTGAGTTAAGTTCCTTCTCGATAACGTTCGATATGCTAACAGCATATTATGCAAAAGAATTATTAATTTGAGTATGACAATTTTTTCTAGATAACAGTTAAAGCACATTTGTGTAAGCATCCAATTTAATTCCAAAACATGTCTTTCCATTTGTTCAGACAGCCATCCACGGTATACTTCACATACTCAAATACTTAAATACTCAAAAATATCACAATCTATTTAAAAGAAAATTTAGCTTTCCCATTCGTCTAAAGTGGGAACTTTAAATATTCAACCTATTCCTGACACTTCAATTCTCAGCTAAAAAGTATGCTTATGAGTTGGTAGAATCATCAATATCTCATATCTATTCTAATACATGCAAACATAACATATATATATTTATATAAATAGAGAGTACTGTAAATACATATAGTAATTAAATTTATTACCTGCAATCTCACAAGTAGGTCGGTAATGTAGAAAAAGTCATCGTACGTCTAAGAACTAGCGTCACTCATATCCTGTTCTCAGTTTGATTCAGAATATAAGCAAATGAAAAAGAGACTGGCAAAAAAGTAGTGTGCTAAAGCTTCTAGCTTACATGTTTAATATTACCTGAGAAGTTTTAAGCCGGCAAAATTGTTGAAATCCCGCAGGTCCAGCTGCAAGTAAAATAGCCTTCTACTAATTTGACTCATCCAAATGATTATGACTCATTGTGTGTGTGTATGATTTTCTTTATATATATTCTTCATAAGCGTGGACGTAAAAGTAATTTATTTACAACTTCAATATATTGAGTCTATATATATATATAATTATGTTGTAGTATCCGAACAATAACTACAGTTCTATATCAAATTTCCTTAAATTATTTAAGGCAAGTTATCAAAATAAATATTTGCTAAAAAGGTCTAAACTTTTATGAATCTTGTTACAATTATTAATTTATTTATTTTTAATTATTATAAATTTTCTGATTAAACTAGCCATGAAAGTTTTAAAACGGCTGAAACGCGAGCCAAGATGTTTGAAGGCTGCCTTCAGCTCCGCTTTTGAAAGTTGTCCGTCGTTGTCGGTGTCAAAACGTTTGAGAATTTCTTTTAGCTACTCATCCGTCAATGTAGGTAGGTCACGTTCTTTAACCTTGATTCTAGTATCGATGCTGTTCATTTGATTGCGAACAGCGGGCTGGTCGAAGATCATGTTTGTAGATATATAAGCTTGCTCGCTACACTAAAAAAGGTTTTATTTTTTTTTTCATTAACTATTTGATGAAACTAAAACCTATGAAGTTGCAAGATAAAAAGTTTGGTTTATATATAGGCCTTTCTCAGGCATCTTGGGGCTTTGAATAGGTTCCTTTTTCTCACATTCAGATGCCTAGCTTAAGTGGTCCTTCAGAATTTTAAAGTAATTCCCCTTTCGGCCAAAATAATAATAATAATAATAGTAAAAAGAAATAATTCCCTTATTAGTTGCAACCAAATGGACTCGGAAATTAAAAAAATTAAATGTTGAAAAGAATAACATGTGGTTTTTTTTGGGTATAATAATAATATTTGGTAATTTAATTAGTTAGTGTCTACAACTTTTTCAAAAGCTTCCTCTTGAAGGGAGGGATATTGCAAGTAGTGTTCCGCTTGCAACGGCCAAAAATTTTCTACGGGATGTCATAGTCGAATCCTTGGATACATGTTTGATATTTAAATCTCCAGTAAAGTCTCTAACAGTAGAAAGTTGAGACGCCAAATTTTATTGCTTAACCGAAAGGAAAAAGCTTATTATTTTTGAGGAAAAATTACCTCTTAGGTTTTGAACTTAAATGCCTAAGCTCTTAAACAACTTCCTTTTCTTCGTACGCATAAAATGTTGTGTATTCTTATTCTTATTGAAAACCTACTTTTTCAAATTTAAATGCATGTGTATGTGGGCTCCATTACTTAGAAAAATAAGTTCAAAATACTAGCTTTTTTAGTAAATTACACTAATATCCCCTATATTTTTTCAAAATTACATAAACATCCTTTAAACTGAAACCAATCACCTAGACCCTTTTCCTTAACTCTATTAAATTTTTGTTTGAAATGATTAAATACCCTAATGAAATTTAGTCAATGATCTTATTGGAGTTGATCACAACCCTTTATTTAATCTTTAGTACATCTTTAGGAGCAAGAGGATTGAAACTACAACCAAATATCCCACCCCCTCTCGCCAGGAGATCTAAACCTCATGCTACCATTCCCCTTGTCATTGTTCCTCCCCACGCTGGAGTTCACTTGCCCTGGAATTTGCTGAAGCCCGAGTCACAAGTCAAGCCTAAGTCGTGAAGCCGTCCTCATTCATCGCTCATGAGCCCGATATTGCTGGCCGGTCCGACACCCATGAGTCTGCCATTGCCTGTGAAGTCCGTCATCGCCCCTTTCATTGGCCGTGAAGCTTCTCGTCGCCCCTTCTGTGAAACCCACCTTCGGAAAATGGTAATTTTTTTTGTGTTCTAAATATGGTACAATGAAAAATATTTATTTGGTTGTTTTGTTAGAATTTCTTTGATTTTGATACTGATAAAATTTGTCTAATTGTTAGAATTGCTTGTATAGTAGTTTGATTTGTTTTTGTAACGTGGAGTGTTCCTTTTTCATTTTTGATTGTGAAAGCTTGATAAACAATAGTTTTATTAGAATATGTCATTGTTTTGTTAGATTTATTTGAATTTGATTTTGATAAGAGAAGCATTTTTGTGAGAACGTGTTTTTTTTTTTTTTAGTGTCATATGAAATATTTGGACTATGTAATTGTTTTCTCACTATGACTTATTTGGATTAATTGGTTGTTATCTTAATGGAAGATACCTTTTTTTGATTAATGTAATTGGCTTTTTTTTGTTAGATATGTTATTTGCGCTTTATTCTGTTAGTATTTTGTTTCGGATAATAGCTTTTATTTTATTTTATTTTATTACAAAAACAAACTTCTATTATACATATTGTTGTTATAACTATATGTATGCTCTACAATTATATAATGCTAAATTTTTTTTAAATAACTCTAACAAGTGTAATTTGTCCATCAAATACTGTAAAAAAAAAAAGATTTTCAAAAAAGAAAAAATAAAAGTGTAAATTATGATTTTAAATGTTTAAAAATCAATTAGAAATCATTTTGTTATATTAAAAAAAGGTAAGAGATCATTTAATAATTAGTATGATGGCTGAAGACATTTTTAAAGTAGAGAAGGGCATTTCTAGTATTTTAATATAATTAATAGCCAACTAATAGAGCAAGTGACTCTATAATTTTTTTAAAAAGTTAGAAGGGGTTGACGTGATTAATTTTTGTTAAGAGAGTGTCTGTATAATTTTTGAAAAAGTTAGGGGTGTTTAGGAAGGCCAAAACAATGCCTTCAAGATAACTTTTTTCTAACACATAATCATTTTTTACTATTTATATCTTTAAAACACTACAATAAACTCCAAATTTTAAAGTCTATAACTTTGCGTATACAAGTTCAAATGAGATGTTTTTTTTAAATTGCATAGAATTTTAAGAATAACGAAATAATATCCATATTGATATTTTTTTTTCTAAAATTTTTTTTATATTTTTATATTTTTTCACTTCAAATAATTTTTTTCTCCAAACGCATTTTTCAAAATAACTTTTTTCCAACCCAACAAAAATGTCTCCAAACATTGGTTCCAAACACTCCCTTAGGGTAGTTCTCTCTCTCTCTCTCTCTCTCTCTCTTCTAAAGAGAAAAACAGGTGTCTTTGAACTATGAGAGGAATAGAAATGCTTAATCTAAAAGGCATTCCATTCTGGGTGTCTTTGAACAAGTATTCTAGTTTATCTTTATGAAAAAACACTTGTATGGTTTATCGGCCTTTAAATATTCTTAATAATTCTTCATTAACTTTCCTTTAAAACATATATATTTTAGATGTAATTACACTAAAAGTCCACTTTTAAAATATCATATTAAATTATATCCTTTTTTTTAATAATATTGTGTAAATGTCTATATTTAAAGTAACAAATGTATGTATTGCATATTTTACCCTTATATCATAATTGATATCATTCATCTTTTATTTAAATTCTATTTTTTTCCTTTTTTTCTGACATTAATGATGATTTTTTTTCCTAATAAATGTGAATCACTTATAATAAACCCACATATTTTAACTATAATTTATATTTATTTTTTTATATTTAGTTATTATAAAGAATATGAAATTACCATATTAAATTGGTAATTTCTAAAACAAACACATTTTTATCATCAAAATATCATACCCAATATTAACACAAAGAACTATAAAGATTACAACATTATTATAAAAGTACTATACCATTCATAATGAAATAAAAATTATGATAATTTAGAATAAATGTTTTCCTTATTATAAAAATCAAAATTTTCTTTTATATAAAATATAAATACCAAAATTATGAAATAAATCTTAACCTATTTATTCAAATATTCTTTAGTTCCATTTTTTTTCCTTTTTTTTATAATTTTATCATGTTAATTCTTAACTCTTTATAAAGGGTAATACTGTTTTTAAAGATCCTATTTTAGATATTCATTTAAATAAAAGAATAATAGATATTTTTCAACTCAACACTTCCAATTTGAATATTTACGTAAATAATCCTATATTTATTCCTTTGTAACTAATGACAAAGAAATGACAGGCAGAATTCGAATGTCTTTGCCTTTAAGTTAAATGACATTAAAAAAAAAAAAAAAGGAACATGAATTAGCCTTTAAGTTGAAAGACATAAAAAGAAAAAAGAAAAAAAAAAAAGGACAATGCACTTAGCCCTAAAAGATTCTTGCCATTCACATCAAATTACATAACTAAATAAACACCAAACCTATATAAAATCTTTTGCCATTAGTATTATAGATTGCTAGAGTACGTGACTCGAATTCTATTTTGGCCCGACTCGAAAAGCCTGTGGTGTGACTTACTATAAGACTTTTTTGGGACTCCACGATGGTAGCAGAGGGATCTGGCTGATTATGAATTTCTTCTTCTCTGTTTGTAGTTTTTTTTTCTTATCTAAGGTTTTCCATGTAAAACTATGTATTCTTGTTTTTCCATTTTCGTTTTCTATTATCATATAATCTCATAACAACTAATATCAGAGTGAAGTTTGATTTCAACAACGGCAACCATGAAATATAACATTCAGCTTTTGGATTGCAGTACTAGATTTTCATTATGGCAGGTCAAAATGCAGGCTGTGCTTACACAAATGCCCTCGTCTTGAATGTTGGAGGAAAAACAATGCAAGGATCAAAAGCCCTTATCTCAAATTAGTCTTCATCTGTCGAATCAGATTCTATAGGATATTTTGAAGGAGAAAATCACTGCTGCATTGTGGTTGAAGTTAAGGCAATTATGCATAACAAAAAGCCTAACCAATAAGTTGTATTTGAAACAACAATTGCATTCACACAAAATGTCTGAAGGTATATTTTTTGGAAGATCACTTAACTATTTTTAAGGAAATCGTTTCTGACCCAGACACCGTAGAGGTTAAGTATGATGAAAAAGATTTAGTGTTAATTTTATTGTATACATTGCCTTCTTCATATATGATTTTCAAAGATACTATTTTTTATAGTGGTGATATTTTTACTCTGGATGGAGTTTATAATGCTTTATTTTCTAAGGAAAAGATGAAACAGCTCGTGGTAGGATCTAAGACTCAGCCCAAGGGTCTTGTTTTTTAAGGGAGGATATAGAAGAGAAATTTTGAAGGTGACGTGAAAAACAAGTCAAAATCCAGTAATAGAGATAAAATTTACGGGTACAATAAGAAGAAGTGGTACATTAATTAAATCTGAATGCTATAAGCTACAGAATAAGAATAAGAAAGCAGTTGGTAATTACAAGGGAAAACAACCAAAAAATTATAGTGAACTCGGTGTTGTAAAAAATAACCTCAATGACGGAGAACTCCTAGTTGTTCTTATTGAATTCATGACTCAGGGTGCACATTTCATATGTATCCTAATCGAGACTCATTTTTGACATATGAAGTAATGTCTAAAGGTGTTGTATTGATGGGTAATAATGCATCTTGTAAGGTTATTGGTATTGGAATAGTTAGAATTAAAATATTTGATGGAGTTTTAAGAATACTTGGTGATGTAAGACACATCCCAGATCTAAAGATGAATTTTATTTTTTGAGTACTTTTGATTCAAAAGGTCATAAGTACACTTGTAAAGATGGAGTTCTGAAGGTTAGTAATGGCGCTATTATTGTGATGAAAGGGTAATGAAGATCTACCAATTTATATGTCTTGTAGAGTTCTATAGTTATAGGTGATACAGCTGTTACTATGCCTTCCTTGTCACCTGGTAAGATTACTAGCCTTTGGCATATGTGCCTTGGGCATACGAGTGAGAATGGGATGGCTAAACTGAACAGAAAAAGACTTCTTAGTGGATAGAGAATTAGTAAATTGAAATTCTATAAGCATTGCATTTTTGGGGACCAGAGGAGAGTCAGATTCACGAAAGACATCCACAATACAAAGGAAATACTTGATTATATACATTCCAATCTCTAGAGACCAGCTAAGGTGCCTTCTAAGGGAGGTGCTAGTTATATGCTATTCATCATTGATGATTTTTCTAGAAAAGTTTAGACGTTTTTCTTGAAAAGGAAAAATGACATGTTAGTTACATTTAAGCATCATAAAGTTATGATAGAAAAGCAGGTAGAGAAGCAAATAAAATGTCTCCACATTGATAATAGCTTGGAGTTTGATGAGTTTAATGTTTTATGAAAGGTATAATGAATCCTGAGGCATCATATAATTCATTATACTCTGCAACAAAACAATGTAGCAGAGTGAATGAATAAGACTTAAATGGAGAAAGTCCATTGTATGCACTTTAATGCTGGCTTGCCTAAGTGTTTTTAGGTTGAAGCCCCTACTTCAGCTTGTTTTCTTGTTAATCACTCTCATTCAAACTGCCATTGACTAAAAGACTCCACAAGAGATATGGTTTGGTACTCTTACTAATTGCTCTGATTTGAAGATGTTTAGATGTCCTGGTTATGCTTATGTTGATAATGGAAAATTGGAATCTAGATCTATAAAAATTGTGTTTCTTGGCTATAAGCCTGATATTAAGGGAAATAAGTTATGATGTTCAAATACTTAGAAATTCATAGTTACTAGAGATGTTATTTTTAATAAAAATGCTATGCTTTATGACTTACCTTCTAGAAATACTTATAATAAGACTTAATAGAAATCAAGCACGTAGGTGAAGTTTGAGAGTTAACCATAGTCTATTCCAGAGTCTACATTTCAATCTAGTTTAGAGATGCAGGGTGATGCCACTCCCTCATCTATTTTATTGCTAAAAATAGGCCTAGGAGAGATGTTTGGCCTCCTCAAAGGTTTGGTGAGGCTAACTTGGTTATTTATGCACTAAATGTGGCTGAAGATATTGATTCTAATGGAGAACCTTCCATTTACTTAAAGGCAGTTAGTTGTGACAATTCTAGTAGATGGATGATTACAATCCAGGAAGAGGTGGAATTGCTTAATAAGAATGGCACATGGGACTAATTAAAATTACCTAATGATAAGAAAGATATTTGCTACAAATGGGTGGTCAAAAGAAAGCAAGGAATATTAGAAGTTGAAGTAGCCAGGTATAAGGCAAGACTAGTTACAAAAAGCTACAGTAAGGCTATAGGTGTAAACTTCATATATGTGTTTTCCCCGGTTATAAAGCCCAATTTTGCTTGGTATTGTGGCCATGCACGATTTTGAGCTTGAGAAGCTGGACACGAAGACAACATTTTTGTGTAAAGAGCTTCAAGAGGTCATCAACATGCAATAGCCAGAGGGTTTTATAGTCTCAAGAAATGAAAACTAAAAAAGTCCCTTTATGGCTTAAAATAGTCACCTGGATAATAGTATAAGAGGTTTGACTTGTTTATGACCACTTATGATTTTAAAAGAAGCAGTTATGATAATTGTGTTTACTTTAAGAAGAATAATAATGGGTCATTTGTCTCTTTACTCTTATATGTTGATGATAAGTTAATAATAGTCAAGGATAAGTGAAAGATAAGAAAGGTCAAAGCTCAACTAGTAAAGAGTTTGAAACGAAAGACTAAGGAGCGACAAAGAAGATACTTTGGGTGGAGATTCTGAGAGATAAAAAGGAAGGTAAATTATACCTAAGTCAGAATGCGTATATTAAGAAAGTTCTTTGCAGGTTCAATATGCAAAATGCCAAACCTGTTAGTATTCTATTAGTAGCTCATTTCAGACATTCAACTATTTTATCTCTACAATTAAATGATGAGGTTAATTATATATCATGAGTTCTAGTCTAATAGGATCTCTTATCTATGCTATGATTTTTTTACATCCAGATTCATCACATGCAGTTAGTGCAATTAGCAGATATATGGCAAATCCTAGTAAATAGCATTAGAAAGCAGTTTATTGGATCTTCAGATACTTGCAAGGCACTCTTGATGTTTGTTTGCATTTTAGAAAAACTAGAAATAGAATCATCAAGTATGTTGATTCTGATTCTATTGAAGACCTTAAAAAAAGAAGATCTTACAGGGTATGTTTTTATAGTTAATGGATGTTCTATCAGTTGGAAAGCTTCTTTGAGACTATAGTTGCGTTATCTACTACTAAGACTGAGTATATGGCTATTACAAAGGCTTGTAAGGAAGCCATTTGTTTGAAGAGATTGTTTGGTGAGCTCACTGAAAACTTGCAGATTATCACAATTTATTGTGATAGTCAGAATACTATTTCCTTACAAAGGATTAGATGTTTCATGGAAGGACAAAGCACATTGATGTGAGGCATCATTTTGTGCAAGACATCATTGCTCGTGATGATATCGTTGTGAGCAAAGTTAGTACTAATGATAATCCTGTCAATATGATGACTAAGTCACTTTCTATAGCCAAGTTTGAGCATTGCTTAGACTTGATTGGTATTTACTGTTAAGAGTAGCACTTAGGAGCTTTTGTGGAAGAGGTGGAGAGTCCTTTTGTTGAAGATTGGTGTTTGTTGTTCATGTCTTACATTAAAATTCATGTTAAAGTGGAGATTATTAGAGTGCGTGATCCAAATTCTATTTTAGCTCAGCCCAAAAAGCCAGTAATGTAACTTAACATGAGAATTTTTTGGAGCTATATGGTGATAGCAGAGCTCCCACAGTGTAAACCTATTTTGTTTTCACACTATATATTTGATTTAATTTAGGATTTAGGATTTTTATATTTTTGAGTCGTATACGTTATTCTTATCTCTTGTACCAATTTTTAAATTAATGAATTTCTTCTCTTCTACCCATAATTTTTTTCTATCTTTTTTCCATATAAATCTATATATTCTTTTTTTTTTTCGTTCTCTATTTTCGCATAATCTCATAACACATATATTTTCCATCATAAAGAAAAGGTTCGCCTGGCATGTAAAAGAATTTTCCGTGGATGTATAGTTAACGCCATATTAACGCTCCGTCTGTTTGACACGTTCAGATTTGAAAAATGAAAAATTTTTCATTTCAAGAAAAATGAACATTCCTAAATTTCCGTATCTGAACATCCAACATTTTTCATTTTTGAAAAATGAAAAAAGAACTTTCTAGAAACAAAAAGTTTTCACCCACCCAAACAACTTTTCACTTTCAAAAAAAATTCCAAACAATTTTTTATTTTTCATATCTAAAAATTTTTCATTTTCCAAAAATAAACACCCCATCCAAACGAACCCTAATTCTTCCTAACTTGCATGTAAAACGTGAGATTCCATGTTATTCTATGTTATTACTATCTACCACAACTAAAATTTCCAGATTGATCACACGTTTTGAAAAAAGTTGATTTGTACCTTATCCAAAATGCATGTGCTCTATGTTAAAAAAAAAAAAAAAAAGCATATGTTCTTAGACGGGACACGTTATCAGCCAGGGAACATGCACATATTGGAGCTAGGCCATTGGTCACCATATATAGAAAGGTATATATACACATATATATATATATTGGATGTCGCAACAAATTGAGAATAATAATAAGGAAAAAAATCTGTTTTTGATCGTTACAAGTGTCCAACATTACTTGAAGCTATTTATCATTTTGTAACATTTATTTTGTTTTTGTTTTTTAATTTAGAAAGCTTACCCTTGAAGGGTTGTATCTACTCTTAAGTTTAAAAAAGTAATAATAATAATAAGAAAAAGTTCAAAAAAAAAGTACGGAGAATACGTGTAAAGCTCGCTTACTAGTCGAACATGATGTCATCTACAAAAAGTACAATGTTGTCAGCAAGGGAATTACTTCCCGTAATATGCATAAAACTTTTTTTGTTTTTGGCAAGAATGATAATATACAATTTTTGCATATTATGATCAAATGGGTTTCATACTATGAGTGATGATAATATATAGTATTGCTATTGACAACCTTTTTCTTTTTTTTTTTTCAGTCAATGATCAGGGAACAACAATTATCTGGTGAAATTAATGTGTTTCAATCAGATTGATGCTTGTAAATAATCATATAATTATCTATATAATATTTGCTATTGACAATATATTTTATCACGTCTTGTATCATAGTTAATGATAGAACTATTTTCTTTGTTATAATCTGCAAGAAAACGAAACATGATTTCTTTTTGAAGAGAGGGAGGAGATACGTGCGTTTGATTGCATTTTCAATAAAAGAAGAAAACCATTCAAACCTTTGATTCTTTCACCAATCAGTTGGAAAAGCCAAATGATAATTGCGACGGTGTATGATTTTTCCTTTTTCCACACGAAGGCTCAATTTGCACTTATTGCATTTATTAATGTTATCTCTTATTTTAGTGATTGCATATATAATTTCACTGTGAATTTATTTCAAAATATAAGGTTCAAATTTCCATTCATAATGTTTTAAAAAAGTTATTTCTTATCATATAGGGAATAGTGATAAAAAATTGCAAACCATCTTCGTGAAATTTCAGAGGTGTGTGAAAGTATTATATCAACTTTAATTTCATGACCAATATCCTTTAAATTCAAAAACGCCAAATCAATATCTTGTTGAGTGATGTTTGTCTATTGCTTATGGACTCAAGCACAGTTATCAGATTCAGAAGAACTATTCTCATTAATATTTGGTGAAATCAAAAGGACAAAAGAAAGATAAGATCTATTTTTTTTTTGGGAAGTGGAAAGGGGATGCACCTAGGACCTTGTTTAAAAGCTTTTAGGAGAGAAAATTCCCCTGCTTGGCAGGTCGACCGGTTTAGAATTCTCTAGAGTATGTAAGTTGTTTGGATTGAAAAAGGTTTTAGCTATCAGATTAATTTGTCGTAAGTTTAACTTATTATCAGAATAATTATATCTCGAACACTGTGAATTTTTAATATTAAAACTAATAAATTTTATCATTAAATATTTTATATATTAAAAACAGTTCATATCGAAAGTTCTATATAACTTTCAAAACATTTATTTATTTATAAAATTGATGATAGAGCTCAAACCCTAAATTACACTCTTAAGAAGGGGACAATTAGAACCTGTGGCCACCCACATATACACATATATACAGCAGTAGTTGTAATAAAAGAAGTAGCAAAAGCAATTATTTAACTATTCTGTAGCCACAACTATGAGCATAATTGAGGAGAGCAGAGAACTCGGCGTTATTGAGATCGATTTGGCCGTCGTTATCAGAGTCAGCAAGGTAACAAGCCTTGGCAGTCCTATAAAAGCTGAATTGGGAGCCAAGATGTTTGAAAGCTGCCCTCAGCTCCTCTTTGGAAAGTTGCCCATCCTTGTTTCTGTCAAATCGTTTGAAAGTTTCTCTTAGCTGCTCAATAGTCAGGGGAAGTTCGGCAATATCTATGCCCTTGGTGACAATATGGGGTTTGACCATGTTTGCTGAGAAGTTTTTGGTGTAATTCTAGCTAGCTACAAGAAAAAATGAAAGGCCCCCTTTTTTTTTTTTTCCCTTTTTTCTTTATATCTCTTTGATGAAACTATGAAGACATGTAAGACAGCAAGGTTGGTTTATATAGGGCTCTCCAGGGTATTTTCGGGCTAATTTTGTATAAGTTCCTTTTTCTCATGATAAAGTGCCTTTAGTGGTCCTTACAGAATTTATCCCATTCCCCAAGTTGCAACTAATAGTTTAAATAAATGGAACTTATAAAAAAAATTAAATTAAATTAATAAATTGAGAGGAGGAATAAAAGCCTCCAGTA
Organism: Antiaris toxicaria; assembly: GCA_035233585.1. Taxonomy (NCBI): domain Eukaryota; kingdom Viridiplantae; phylum Streptophyta; class Magnoliopsida; order Rosales; family Moraceae; genus Antiaris; species Antiaris toxicaria. Next base: position 23,093,007 of record CP141160.1, on the reverse strand, counting down.
CTCAAGTTTTTTAAAGGGAAAATAAAAATAAAAACAAATTTAGAATCCAATCTCAAAAACAAACCAATGTCAAAGCCCCTTTTTTATTTAATTAGATTAAAAGCTCATTTTTCATTTAAATATACAAAGTAACTCATAGACTTTTTTTTTTTTAAATGAAATCAGAGGCCTTATATTTTTGCTTATTATTTAGTATCACCATTCGCCATTATCTCTACTTGTAAATTACGGAAATGGTGAATACAAAACGTGGCAATTTAATCTTATTGTCCGCCTTGGAAAAAGTTGATTTGCCGTCTACCCAAAATGCATATATTCTTTGACAGGACATGACTAATTACCAGCCAGGGAACAACATGCATATCGGGCTAAGCCATGGACCTTAGCTATAGTCTTAAAAATATATATATATATATATAACACGTGTAGAGACTATAGAGTCCTCTAGAATTACGCTATAAATGTCGTAACAAATTAAATAGTAATATAAATATTATTAATACTAATAATGTATCGGTTATGCCGAATGTTTTATACTAGCTTTACAAGGGAACGAAACACAGGAAATTATGAAGTGGTGGGAGTATAAAGGTACACATTGCCAATTAGTCGAATCTGACGTCTGTCTTGAATAACAGATGCCGTCATCAGAAGGGTTTTCCAGATGCCGTCATCAGAAGGGTTTTTCATATCTTGCCAAAAAAAATAAAGAAATCATGCAGCTAATTTTCCATATGGTTAATTTTAAAAGTACTTATGGTTTAATAGTCTGGAATTTTGGTTTATGACGATTCACAAAGATACGTCGGGTCTCCCTTGCTAGAGAATATGTAATTAACCGATCTTTTTAAAGTAAATATGTACTCTTTATTATTGAGTTTCGGCATTTTAACAAGATATATTTAGACCTATTTTCAAGATGAAAGTTTTACTTTGACTCTTTAAAACTTGTCTTTGGCATTTTTTTTTCCTGCTTTCTTTTGGTGTTTATGTATGCCATTTTATTTTTATTATTTTCTTTTGGCACCAATATGTGCACTTATCTTTTTATTTTGATAGTAATAATTTTTTTTTATTCCTTTTTAATAATACAACGGAAGAGCAAATAATAAAGGCGCTAATTTTATTATGATGTTTTGGTGTATTTACTGTTTTTTGTCATCATCATTTATATATATATATATATAAAGAATGGTACTCAATAGTAAAATAAAGAAGACCGATAGTGGTAGTCATTTTTTATTTTTTAATTACATTGATAATAATACATTAAACAATTACATTATTTTCAATGACTTAAAACTAGCACTGTAAATTTTTAATTAAGTAAAAAGATATGACATCAAATGTCCGGAATCAATTAAAAAAAGAGACACACACACACACAAAAAGGCTTCCCAATTTTGTTATATATTCATATATATATATATATGAAAATATATACATAACTAGTTAAGACATTTGATGAGAAAATTCGTCAAATTTGCCACACCAGCTCAAAAAGACGTGGTTCGAAGGACTTTGTCCGTCTGTTCAAAACCACACATGTAATAACGGTTTTTCCACTGTCGTATTTTTTCAAGTTAGGTTAACGTATTGTAGCTCCTATAATTAGCTATTGAAGCGAATCATTTGCAAATAACTACCAAAAAAAAAAAGTTAAAGGCAAAAGGATTTTTCAGTCAACATATAGCAAGTGCGTAATTTTAATTAATGTATATATCGATATACATTCATGAACGGGAGTACGAAGTTCACCTCTCTCTCTCATATTATCACACTATCACCTTAGAGAGAGAGAGAGAGAGAGAGAGGATAATAATTAGAAGCTAGCTTCGGCCAACAACATAGTACTTTGTTCTGGCCGTACATAGGAGTGCTTGCTAGGAGTATCTAGAAACATCAAACATATGATGATAGTTAAACTATTTTGTAACCACAACTATGAGCATCGTTGACGAGGGTAGAGAACTCGGCACCGTTATAGAGATTGATGCGGCCGTCATTGTCAGCGCCGGCATGGTGACAAGCCATGGCAGTTCTAAAATGGCTGGAACGCGAGCCAAGATGTTTGAAGGCTGCCCTCAGCTCCTCTTTCGAAAGTTGGCAGTCGTGGTCCGTGTCGTAACTTTTGAAAATTTGTTTTAGCTCCTCAATAGTCATTGGTAGTGGGCATTTAATCTCTTTTGGTTGGAAGTTGAAGATCATATTGTTTGTTGAAGAGTTTAAGCTAACTCAAGAGAAATATAAGGCTATTTTTTATTTTATTTTATTTTATATTTTTGCCTCAAACTCTTTGATGAAACTATGAAGATGTAGAGACAGAAAGGCTAGTTTATATAGGGCTCCTTCGAGTATGTAATTCAAGCTTTAGATGAGCTCCTATTTCTCTCGTTAGTGGTCCTTCAGAATTTTAAATAGTTCCCAAGTTGCAGCAAAAAAACACTAGGAAATTAAGCATATGCTTAATGGTATTTATAGCTAAATAGCCATTTTTTAACAAGTTTTTAACAAATAACTCAAGTTTTTAAAAATTAATTAGAATTCCATGGGACATTAAGTTTAAATGATTCACTATTGGGTCAGCCCCTTGGGTTTTCAAACGTTATATATATTATCAATAAGTAAGGTAATAAAATTATTTCTCGTTGAGCATAGAACAGATTTAGGTCCTCTAAAACTAGTAGGTAAGAGAACTCTTTGAGTTGTTGCGAGCTTAAGTTACACCTAAGATCTTTTACTTTGTCCAGTTAACAAAGCATGCTTACATGACGTCTTGTAGAACCTTATCATATATGCCGTTTCGTTAGTTGGTGTTGGTTTCAAATCTATTGTGGTTTATTTGCTGTCGTTTCCTTGTATTGTCATTTTCATTTGTGGCCTTTGAGGACACAGTCGTTTCCTTGTTGGTGTTGTATTCAAAGTTATTGTCGTTTTTAAAGCTCCTCCCGTTTTTCGTTTTTTGTTGGTGTCGCGTCAAGTTGTGACTGTTAAAGTTATTGTCGTTTTTCTTTTTCTTTTTTTTTTTTTTGTCCTGTAGAATTTATCGTGTTTTAGTTGTGTTAGGTATATGGGTGACTATGATAACGGGGATTTGAAATTTTTTTGAACTGTAAAAGCCTTTTTCTAGATTATCAATTATATTTGATGAAATTGTTGCTTAAGCAAGGCCATTATTTTCAACTAAAAAATATATCTTTTAAATTTTTTTAAATACATTTGACAAAAACCTTCCTCAAATGTGCCGCACCAACTCAAAAAAGTGCAGCAACAATATAATTAATTATTAGTCTGCCGTATATCTTTATAAGTTACAATGTCATTATGGCTACTATAATTAGTCATTGAAGAGAAAGATTTTGCAAATTAACAAAGCACCAAACTCAGTAACAAAAAGATAGGAGAAAGGAGTTACGGCTTTGTCAATCAGCATATATAGCAAGTGCGAATCTCTAATTCATATATTGGATTTATTTAGCACTACGAGATAGATACATAAACGGGTGTACAAAGATCAACTCCATCTTTGATACTTAATATCACACTACCACACGGGAGGGAGAGAGAGAGAGAGGATAATTAGGAGCTGCGGCCAACAACATGATACGTACTTTTTGGTACGCAGTACTTGCTAGGAATATCTGCAAACATCAAAGATATATGATAATAATTATACAACTTTGTAGCCACAGCTATGAGCATAGTTGACGAGCATAGTGAACTCATCGTTAGCGAGATTTATTTGGCCGTCATTGTTAGCGTCAGCATGGTGTCTAGCCATGGAAGTTCTATAACTGCTGAAACGCGAGCCAAGATGTTTGAAGGCTGCCTTCAGCTCCGCTTTTGAGAGTTGGCCGTCATTGTCGGTGTCAAATTCTTTGAAAATTTGCTTAAGTTGCTGAATAGTCACCGGAAGTCTTTGTCCAATATCTATGGCCTTAGTATCTACGTTAGGAATATGGGATGGGAAGTTGAAAACCATATTAATTTATTTGTTGAAAAGTTTTTGGAGTAAGGTAGCTACAAGAAAACTATAATGCGTTTTTTTTTTTGTTTTCATGAAACTATGAAGATGTAAGGATAGAAAGGTTGGTTTATATAGGGCTCTTTGGGGTATCTAATTCTGGCTTTGGATAAGCTCATTTTTTCTCACTTCGTGTGTTTTTAGTGTTCCTTCAGAATTTTTATTAAAGTAGTTCCCCTAACGTTGCAACCAAAAAGATTTGGGAATAAAGGAAATGTTGAATAGATTTTGTGGTGGTTTGAATATGTATTGATAGAGGCATCCTTATTAAGAGATAGTGCAGGTGTTTGGCATATAGTTGCCCAGAACTTTATATGGGATATCATAGTCAAATCCTTGGATATATATTCTTGATATTTATATCTCAAATATTTAACATAACAGTTAAAAGTTGCCCAAACTTCATTGCTTATCGGAAATGAATATTTCAATCTGTCAAAATTGGCATTGATTCATACAACAGGAAGAAAATGACAGCTTTTGCATTTTCTTTTGTAAGTGAAAATTTATTAAAAAGGACAAGATAAAAGCTATTATAAAACGAAAAACATTTGAAAAAAAAAAAAACTTAAAAAAAAGGAGAGAATTGGAAAACAAAAAAACAAAACAAAACCAAAAGTAAGTAAACAAAGGAGCTTCTAATTTTAAAACTCTTCTTATTAATTATGAGTACTAGGATCACAGGATGGATTTATTTTTTAATCAGTTTTTTATCCCCTTTTTTTCCCTCAAAATGTCTAGATCTGGTATTTCCTCCCAAGAACGCGATCGAAGTAACAATTTTTCATCTCTTTACAAATAATAATATGATTGCTGACAGCATCATTCTTGTCTGCTACATCCGTCCAAAAATTTTTCAGTCAGCTTAACATTTGAAAGCAATAGTGCTCATATCCCCACGTGAATTAGAAGTAAGATATATCTAAGGTTCAAAAGGAAGACCAATGACAATCAAGCCTACCGCTGAATTGTTACGTTGTCATCAATGTGTTCATGACATGCTCTGAACTCTACACTCATAATTATGTCAGAATCGACCCTAGAGGCTAGTGACAGAGTTTCTGAATATTCAATATGTAGGTGTTTGATGTCTCAATTCCTGATATTGCAAAACATTTTTTTTCCTAATTTTGCAACTCAGTAAGATTCAATAATAGTAGCAGTTATAACTCTTAAATGCTCAGGCGATATATCAATATTCAACAGTAAAGTAAAATAGTCCCAATGAAGGTGCCATTCAGAGCTTTTGAATAAATAACAAATGAAGTTAGGTATATTATCTACTACTATTACGTATGGTCAATTCTCAATTTCTGATAATTTTGGTCTCTTAAGAGTTTCTCCTTTTTTTTTTTTTTCCTTTTTTACTTGCTTCAAGAGCATATTAGCATAGCTATATGCATCAGTCTTAAACTCATCCGTTTGAAAAACTTAGAAGTTTCTTCATTTGGATTATGCTGTTATTTGGCAACAGGAAAAGCTATGCTTGGCAAACAAGATCGGTGTACGATTTCACGCACTCTGCTTTTACATGAAAAAAGAAAACCAAAAAAAAAAAAAAAAAAAAACCGGATATCTCTTCCAAGGGCAATGCCATTGAGAGACCGGAAATGTTTAAAAAAAAAAGCATAATGTTGATTTACACGCAAAAGAAAAAAGAAATTTATTAATGAGCCTTGCAATTATATTTAATTTAATTTTTTCAGTTGGAAGAACGCTTTAGTTTTAGTGAATTTAACTTGTTAGGGTTAAAAGGAAGCATATTGTAATATGAGTTAAAACATGGATATGATGAAATTTCTACCGAGATTTGCTTCTTTAACTATAATTAGATCAGAAAGAGATAAAGCAAGAATAACAGTTCATTAATCATGCTACTTTCCTGTTACTTGACCATCAATCATCGACCGAAAGGGGAGGAATAAAGAAGAAAAATATCTTATCGTACTAGCTAGGGATGAAATGAACTTTATTGCGATATGGGGGACACAACCAGGATTTCCTTTTTCTTTTAAGCTAGGATTCCTCATTCTTTATACCTGGCTTCAACTGCAATGATACATATAACTGAAGAACAGATTCTTTTCAGCTACAGTAGTTCTTGACTATGATTTGGTCTCCTATATTTTAGAAAAAGGATGACTGATTTAGAGGGAATCATATACTGTATTTTTTTTTTATTTTTAAAATAAAAAGAGATATGATAATATCAAGAGAGACTGCCACATCCCATACTCATACGAAACCATCCGCTCGGTTTTACTGGGTCTTGACAGCCTATGATGAATACAATTATTTTTATTATTCATTTTTTTTCATTTTTTTTTCTAGAAAAAGTACCTAATAATCAAGTTAGATCTCGTACTACAAAGGATTTTAAATATAGAAACAATTCTCTTGGGTTTTTTTTTTTCTTATCATCTGATAACACTACTAAAGTTCAAATGTAATTCATCTGTATCACTTGCTTAAACTTTTCACAGAAGTGATGCATTTAGATTCCAAATTTTAAGGAGGGATACTCCTCCAGATCACCAATAAATTTCACATATTAAAAAAGAAAAAAAAAACCTCCAAGATCACAGTTATAATAAATCACTTCTTAATATATCTTATTTACGTTAGCTCCGTTAATAGATTACAAGCCAAAAAAAAACCGTTAATAGATAATCACATTTTCCGCAATTTGTGCTATATAGCTCCAGTATATGTTGAGAGAGAGAATTTAAATGGTGTGTTAGATGATGATGAATAATTTGACGAGAATCCCAAACGGAAAACTGATGAACAGTCTTGGTTATTTCCATATATCCAAGGAAAAGGGAAATTACGATGATTTCCTTTTCCATGATGCAGATATATCATCGGTAAAAGCTATGGCTCATGAACAACATGTTGAAGAAACAACACCAGCCTTAAAATTTGGAATCAGAAGTCCAATGAAGACCAGCCCAATGGATGAAAGCTTCTAGGTGCACGTATGTTTAGTATAGATTATGAACAATAAGTGAAAGTTAGGCGCATATATTTTTTAGTGAGTGACTTAGGCGACGTGCACGTGTGTGGTGTATAGCTTTAGCGGTAATTTGTAATCAAATATAATGCCAGGTTTATGGTAGTTTGCAAAGCCAAGTTGATGGCTTCATAAACACATAGGCTCAGCAAGCTTGGCTATAAATAGAGCCTTGCTCATTCAGTTGAAGCAAGGCAAAGTAGAGAGAAATAATAGAGAAGATGTAATGTCTTTTAGTGGTCTAATATTTGAGTGTGTAAATCTTTTCTTCCAGTGGTTTTAATAATAATAATTTTATTGTGTGCCCAACACAACACTTGTTAAACTTAGATTCTTTAAATCTTCTCGCGGTGGGTCCTGATCTCCTCCTCATATGCACCACATGGCCAGTCGAAAAGATGATCATATATAAAGTGAAAAGTGATATCGTCCATCGAGTGGTTTAAGGATGATCCTTTAAGATTGGTTCGAATCAAAATTGTAAAGCATGCATTCATGGTCCTTCAAATATATATATATATATATTTTTTAACAAGTGGGCATGTGGTTCCATCGTGTTATATTCTTAAATAGCATGTAATTGTTGATGCGTGTGTGTGTGCATTGCCATGTCACCAGACATGGAAGTACTCTAGCTAATAATTAAAAGTTTCTTGGTGCCATTGCCAAATGTTGATTTTAGATATGGAGAGGTATTATAAAAGTGGAGATGAAAACCTCTAGCACTACTCTTTTGATTGTTGAGCCAGAAGTAGCAGAATTATGCGGTGCTCTTGTATAACTCACGATTGGCGTGGGGATCAAGGCAACAAGAATCACCTACATGACGAATAATATCATATATCTTAAAAGAATCATCTAGATTAATATATTTTCCAAGTGTATAAGGAAATGTTATAATATTTTATTATCATAATTCCTATAATTTTAGAAATCAGAGTATACTCCAAGTTTGAAAAAATATTTAAAAAGTATATCTGAAAGTCTATGGTAAGGTATGATTTATATACCCTGCCATAAGTTGTAATAATAATTATTTTTAGATTGTTGAGATTGAATTCAACAATTACGATTTGTTTATACAAGATAATTATGATACACCTTAACAGATAAAATTGTACATTAAAAGATTAATTTAAACAAAAAATGAAATTAAAAAAAAAAAAACCAAACTTCTACTCCCCCTCTCTACCACTAACGACCCCTCCTCTACCACCGACGTCCCCTCCCAACCGACAGCGACCTTAGCCCACCCCAACCTTCTCCAGCCTCCCACTCGCCAACACAACAGGCCCCAGTCCCTTCCCCACTCCAGTAATCCCCTCCCTCCGACGACTCTTCTCTCTCTCCCCCTCATTCTTGATCTTTTTCTCTTTATTGGATCTGGCTGATCTGAGTGGAAAAGGAATTATCGAGCTTCTTCTTCCGCAACTCAAGCCACCCTTTATCAAGACTCTAGGCAATGACCCATGCCCTTCTCAATGATACCCAAGGCCATCGTGGCCAAATTGACCCCTTCCCGGCGACAACCCAACCCCACGATTTGCTGTAACTCTAGCCAATGGCCTAGGCTGATACTAAGTTACCTCTTAGAGATGTACAAGGCCACCACGAAGAAATCACCCTTTCTCGATGATCAAAAAGAAGAAGAAAGGGTTTTTTTTTTATTATTATTATTATTATTTTGTAATTGTGAATGAGTATTCATTTAAGTTATCCTACATCCTCAATATCTCAACAGTTAAAAATTCATCTGACAATTTTAAATTGATCTTTATTAGTAAGGTCTGTAAATCATACCCTACTGCAAACTTCCCCCTCTTCTTAGCTCCCTTTTAAGTTCCCTATTTAAATACATTTTTCAAACATTTTCTTAATTATGTTTTCTCTTATGAAAAGTTTAAATTTATATTTTAAATTGTGTGTTTGGACATATAATCCAAACAGATGCTTGCAGTTTTAGTTTGACCCGAAGAGTTCTAAAAGAAAATTAATAATAGTCTTACTCATCTTATTGTTTTAAACTGACTGCCAACCAAACCCATTCTTTTGTTCTTGGATTGTCCTTACATGTGCCATTAAATTTTAAAGTCATAACCTCGTTTTTTGAAATTTGAATCACTCCCGCTTAATCTCTTATATTAGAATTTTTGTTAAAAAAAAAAAACTGGAAAAGAAGGGGTTAAGTATGATTATGCTGGTATTTTTTCTATTTGTTTTGATAAAAATTTCAACAGAAGAGATTAACTACAAGACTACTTAATTAATACAAAATCCTAATAAAATAGATTAAGTGAAACTAATTTCAAATTTAAAGCAATTAATTGATTATTTATAAACTAGAAGAAGAAATTTAGAATTGATCCTAAAGCTCAAAAGGCTGGTGAGATTGACCATTTTTATTTGAAGGATAGAAAAAATATTGCTTTACAATAAAATTATTAAATATAATATAAATATTTGAACATTATGTTTATTTAAAAGTGATCAAACAAATATATAGGAGAATAGGTGATGCAGCGTATTTGAATATGATATTTTAAAATAACAGTAGGATTGAAACTAATATAATCAAATAATATAATTTAAATTAATTACACGTTAAACTATCAAATTTACCGTCACTTTTTTCTCTTCTCTCCTCTCTCTCTTTACCTCCCATCTCTCTCTCACATCTTTCTCTCTATCTCCCCATCTCTCTTTATCTTTCTCTTTCCTTTCTCTCATTGCCCTCTGTCTCTTTCTCTCTCGCCGCCGTTGCAAAAGATTCCATTGCCATCACCAGACATCCTTATGCAGTTGGTAGAGATCCTCTCTGTTGCCAAATCTAGCCTTTCTCTCACAATTCTAGTCTAAATCACTAGCACCGACACTTACTCTGTCCGATGTAGCACTAGCAACTTGAGAATGATGACATCTCACCATTGGGAGATCTTTATCGCTTCACCACTCGTGCTGATCTCAAACATCTCCTATAACTAAACCGCCTGCCCATTAGCATCACGCAACGAAGATCGTGAACTTGGTCGGAGGAAAATGCAGTTACATTTCTCTCATCGGTGTCTCATACTATTCATGCCTGTTGTGGACTTCTTCGGAGGAAAATCATCTCCAAATCTAGAGCAATCCTTGTTGCCGAAGAAGAACAGTGTCAGTGTCTCCAATGCAAGCAAAAACATAGGAAAGGATTGGGGAGGCATGGGTATTTCTAGAAATTAAGAGAAAAAATAAAGGGAATATGCTATGTTGTTTCCTAACTTTTAAAATATGCTATAATTTTTAATTAATGAATTATAATATGTTATTTAGTGCATTTTTTCATATATTAGACAAGTTCAAAATGAAATAATTTTTAAAAATAATATTTTTAAATTCTATTAGTTTAAAAAGGATATTTATGTTTTTAAAATAAAACAAAAACCTAACCTTTCAAAAAGGATATGTATGTTTTTAAAATAATTTGTAGAATAATTTATAGATACGCTTTTACGTAAGTTTTTTTTTTTAATCCAACTTAAATTATTTTAAATATTTTCGTTGTACAGTGTAGCTTAATATACATGGTCAAAAGGGGTAAGAAAGGTTCCAGTTTATCCATTTTAGATTACTTTTCAACAAATATCTCAAAACTCCCGAGTACTGTGACTGTCACCGTTATTCTGTGTCAACAAGTTTGGACGAAGATATTGACCGTGCCTGCTTCTTTCTTGTGCCGGGGGAAGAGTTACATATGTTTCTCAGAGTAACGTTTCATTTCTCGTGACATTTTGCATGTAAATCCGTGGTCCAAAATGGAATTAAAGAGGAAGATTGAAAAGTACATATATAACTAATATAACCCTTCTTTTAGGATATATATTAATAATTAGTGGGGAAATTATAATAAATAGGTCAATTGTTTTAGTCAATAAAAGTAAATAGCATATTTATTTAACTTAGAAAATAAATTACAATTTTGATTTAAGAGTCATGTAATTTTATAATTATATTTATATTTTTTTTCTAGATTTTATTTCTTTCTCTTTCCCTTTCTCTCTCTTTCTCTTTCCCTTTCTTTTTCTTTTGCGAACTTTTGTTGAGGGCTGGACTTCTCGTTTTTGTTTTTCTGAGGAATTATCTGCTTATTTCTTGAGAAAATTTTGGGTGGAGAATTAGTAAATCAATGATTTACATACGTAAATAAATGATTTATCAGTAAAATTTTAAAGCTATTTGCTTATTTCTTGAGAAAATTTTTGATGCAAAATTGATAAATCAATGATTTACACACGTAAATAAATAATTTACTAAGTAAAAAATGATTTCCAAATAAATTTATCAAGATTCACACATAAGGAGTATTTTTAAAATTTTAGTCATGGTAAATCATTATTTACCAAAAATATATTATTTATTAGAGGTCCAAAATTTTTCTGCTATTTATTTTTATTCAATTTTAATTTTAACCTATTTCCCTCCTTCTCCCTAATTAGTGCATATGATATAAGTTAATGGGAGTTTAGTTTATCCTTACTATATTGTTCTATCACAGATCAATTTACTCTATATAGAACTTAGTTTTGTGCCCTTGTAGGCTCGAAATTAAACGCTCACATGAAGGATAATATTTTGTTATATGATCGAGGAACTTAAATTTTATATATGGGCAAAACATTTGCTTAATGTATACCTCGGAATTTACCCGACAAACATGTATGTGTGTGTGTGCATGTGTGTGTAAAAGAAGGACAGGAACATTTTTTTTTTTATTTCTTTCAACAAGTATCATAATTACTTCCTATCTAATTGGGATATGTTAAAATAATTTATCACGAAAAAGATAATCACACGTCTTGCTGAGAAACTGGCTTCGATAGGCATTCTCTAATTAGCTAATCTTGCTTGGTGGTTTAATGTGCCAGATTTTTGTGCTCCCATGGTGATGAGGGACATGGAAGGTCTCTCCAGGCTTATTGTTTCACTGATTAGGAAGATGCATTTCCCTTCACAGCCCATTAATGCATTAACGATTGATGAGTGAATTTTATACTCACTAATTAGATCTCTTAAGCTTGATGTTTAGTTAGTTTTTGAGCATTTCATTTTGTGTTTTATATGTTTTATTTCTATTTTGTAGGTTAGGAAAAGATTTGACATTCATGGCATGCTTTAAACAAATTAGAAGCAAAAAATTTAAATAGAAGCACCTAGGCTTCAAAGGAAGGGTGCCAAAGCTCTTTGAAATAAAATTCCCAATCATAAACCAGACAAGGAAGGGCCTCGGCACCACAAGGCCCAAGACCTGGCATAGCGCTGCCTAAGAGAATTGTGTGAAGAATAAAAAAAAAAAAAAAAAAGCAATGCCCGCAATGCTGAAGAACGAGCAATGGGGTGCTCGTGTGAAGCCATCCCAAGGCCATGGCTCTCGAAACACAAAGCTGTAGTCTCGGTGCATGAAAATTTGAAAATATTTTGTAAGATTTTCCAAGCTTAAACCCTAAGATTCAAAGCATATACATAACAAAACATTAAGAGAAAAAAGAGGACATATCTTTACAGCTGAAAAATGGAGAAGAAGACCTGAAGAATGGAGATGAAGAAATTCGACTTCAATCATTATAGTTTTTCTTCTTTTGCTTTTCGTCATATTTAAGACATTGATTCGAAGTTTATTTTCTTCAATTATGTTCTAACTTTCATTTTTAAGGGCTACAATGTAACCGAATCATTAATATTTGAATTGTTCTTAGCTTTTAACGAAGATGTTTATTTCAATTCTATGTTGAGTATTTTAATATGTGCTTAATGCTTATGAACTTCTAGTCAACTTTTGCATGATATATGATTCGATTTGAGACTGAGAAGTGATATTTAAATTAGACCTTATTTAATATATCACAAGATTGTCATAAGTTAGATATAGTTATGAAACTTGTGCAGCATTATGAATTTCTTGTATTTAATGAATCATAGTACGTTTGGAGTTTGAGACCAAAAGATAATAATTGTCTTGTTGTGGTATTTTTATTGATGCTTGAAAAAGATTAAAAATATTTTCGCAAGATTTGGTAACAACATAAGAAATAAACATTGATTAGTTAAGCTAGGAGATTTAAATAAGATTGATCTGGCAAAATCGGACTAGAGCTTTAGTTCATGATTGTTGAATCTCCCTTCATTGCATTAGATTTAGTTTTAATTCTTGCCAATTTTAGTTACGTTACTTTAGTTTAAATTATTTTTAATTTGTTGTTTAAATGAAGTTAAAATTAGAGTAATTTCAAAAATTTAGTAGCATAATCTCTGTAGGATCGACTCATACTCTGTATAATTTATTACTTGTTATAATACATCAACTTGCTTGCGTTTCCACAACAACAATCAATCACTCCTTTTCCTTTCTCCTTTTTCCTTGTGCGTTTAATCGGTTAAAGGTTAAAAAAACTAAAAGGAATAGATAATGTAATGGGCTCACTGTTTTTCTACAGTTCTTTGTTTCTTGCTTTTCTGGGATTTCGGCACCTGTTGGGGGTTTTTTTTTTTTTTATGCTATTTTTTACTCTGCTTTTACAAAAATCTTTTGTAATTTTTTCTTTATTTAATAAATTATAGTGGTAGGCTTGGTATAGGATAGGTTTTTGTTCTTCAGCCTAGTTGGGATATATCCATGTCAGTCTCGATATTAGTTGTCTATTCTCTCAAATCATTGAAATATATAGATTTATACATATATTAGTTTGTCTCTTTTAAGATCTGTAATTAGTTATTGCTGCCTTATAATAACGTTGCTTAATTTGTCACACTGCAAGTATATGCCCAAAAGCACGCCTATTGAAAAGAGGACCATATATTCGTGTTATGAAGAAAGAAGAATAAGAGATTACAAAACATACTATTTAGGGATAAACTTTGGTTAGCCACCTGAAAGAAAAAAAAGCATGGCAATAAGAGGACACATAACATATGGACTCTCAGTTGATCAACTCTTTGCTGGCTGAAACTGTGAAGGACTCTTCTGGCAGTGGCATTTGTTAACTGAAAATTCACATAGAATTCGCACATATATTTCAGTTGATCAGCTATTTGCTTGAACATCTCTTCACCAGCGACCGTTCTGCAGCATTCTCGCCAGTTACTACTTTTGTTTTTTGAACCTTCTTTTTTTTTTCAGCGGTCAGCTTTAAGTCTCTCGACAATTTTTTCCAATAGAATACAAACACACTTTTATGCATGCATTTTTTTTTTTCACAACGTATATGAGATTAGTGGCTTTTTTTTTTTTTTTTTTTTTGAAAATTTACGGTTGGGATTGTCTAATGTTTTTGTTAGTCACCAATACATAGAATCCAATTAACTTTTTGGAAGGAAAAAAAAAACAATGTCCACATGATTAGAAAAATATAATTTCATATACGCAAGAGAAAATTATTCAAATAATCAAAATTTTTTCATCTATTGATTAACATGATATAAATTCTTCTTTATGGCACAACTTTATTTTTGTTAGTACTTGATTTATGTCATAATGTGAAATATTTGTGTCAGTAATGATCTTTAAATTTATATCAATTGCATTCTCCATTGAAAAAAATAAACTTTACAATTTATTTATATAAAAAAAAAACCTTGATAATAATAATGAAATTATTAAGTAATAGTTCTACAATTTTCTTCTCAAAAAAAAAAATTTTTTTCCAATGAGTTTTGCTGAAAGAGTTTAGCGAAGCCGGACCTCTTCGATTTGGAGAGTAGAATATGCGGATAATATTTATCAATTTTCTTGTTGCTTGTTTTTTGTTTTGTCTTTTTAACTTGTAGCTTTCCGACAGTACTCATTACCCTTTTTCATTTTAGTTTCATCATTTATTTATTTAGTTACCCTTTCCATGCATAAACATTTTAAAAACATGCACACAAGTACGGCTCCTAAAAGTAAGTCATACATTAACATTTTTTGCTGAATCTATAAGTCACACATTAATAACTTGAATTTCCATTCACCAGGACTAACGATTATCAGAAGGGGATAAAGTTATTTAAGGGAAGATGGAAGTTCAACTAACCTTTTTTTTTTTTTTTTTTGTAAATCTTTAGCATAAATAAATAAATAAATGACACTGCAAAAGACAAGAAAATTAACCACATATCAGAGACTGAGATTCATTACAAACCTGATCATCAGCCGCTGGGAGTACATGAACTACCACAAAATAATCTAGACAAAACACGCCTCAAAACCAAAAACTAATTACTAGAAAGCAGTTTAGAGACTTTTTTTCTTCTTTCACTTTCCAGTCAGGCTTGGGCAAACACTCAAAATATAATCACTTTCTATAGATCTATCTATATACATATATATATGTATATATTTATATGTATGTATGTATACACAAGAGAACTAGCCTATGCAAACACTCTGCACACTAACATATATATATATATATCAAAGTTACAGCACAAGTCAACATCTATTAACTAAGGCTAACAAAAAGTTATTATGGCCGTCCGATTGTATTAATTTTCCTTAATACACGTTCGGAAGCGCTCTAATTAAAGGGTAAAACCTCGTGTAG
The DNA here is from genome assembly GCA_035233585.1 of Antiaris toxicaria. Lineage (NCBI taxonomy): Eukaryota > Viridiplantae > Streptophyta > Magnoliopsida > Rosales > Moraceae > Antiaris > Antiaris toxicaria. Next base: position 23,077,418 of record CP141160.1, on the reverse strand, counting down.
TGGCGTAATGGACTAGATTAGCCAACTCCGTCTCGCTGATGACACCATCTCTATTCTTGTCAGCATGGCAAAGGGCTCGAATAGCTCTCCATGCAGGAAAACTAGAGCCTGCAGCTTTGAATGCCTTCTTAAGCTCTTTCCTTGTTAGGACACCGTCGCCATCGCTGTCGTGGCGCCTAAGCACGCCTTTCAACATTTCTTCGTCGTATGCCGGCGGAGGCGGCTTCTTGATGAACGGAATATTCTTTGGTTGAGTGTTGGAACAGCACATGGTATTTAGAGTGCAAGAAGTTAATATATATGAAAGGGCTTTGGTGTTTGATCAGTTTCCTAAAAGATGGGAATTAGTGTTAAACTAGCAAGTACTTTCTGCTTGGCTATGTTTAGCTTGAGGAAAATGGTTAAGTATAGAGAAAGGTTTATATATTTATATAGAGCATGCGTTCGGATTAGCCAAACTAACTCAAGTACACCTGTAGTTAATTGTATCGATTCCAAAAAGTTTGGCATTAGAAAATAGTTGCAAAGTTAATTGAGAACTGTAGGATCGGTACCCTTTTTTTCTGTTATTTTCTATTATTAACTCAAAAGATAAGAACATGTAGCTAAGCATGAGAGATTATTGGGAATATATTCCACTTTAGGTTAGCATCTACTCCCAATCTCATCCTATACCAAACCTCTCACTAAATTTTATTAATAAATGAACAAAAATTTAAATAATAAAAGTGGAGCTTAATAGTGAAACCTAGGCATACGCAAAAGGAAAAAAAAAATTAAGAAAGATCTTGTTAAACCTCCTTTCGGAAAAGAAAAAAAAAACAGCATGAAAAAATTAAAAAGGGAAAAAAATGCATGATCTATCACGGCTTTCGAAATTGCCTTCTTTGCAACAAAGTCAAGAAGAATTATGAGTAAAACCATAACCCCACAAATCATTCAAGAGATAAATCTGTAGTTTGGAGACCTATTTGAATCATGTACACCTATTTAAATACTATGTAATAACCAAATTTTTGATAAGGAATTTTGTGAATTAACAGTGAAAATTCACTAAAATTTTCTTATGTAATTACAAGTGTAGGCTATATTTTAACCTAAACTTATGAATAATATTTTTGATGATGTGACATATAAATTAAAAATGTCAAAAAGAATGGTTTCAATATTATTATATAGTAGGACCATGATAAGGTTGTAGTGTGATTTGATGATGTGATAATTTGATATCACATGAAGTAAAATTGCAAAAATAAAGTAATCTTACAATAGAAAATATTATATGATATAAGTATAATGTGACAATTTAATAGTTTGTCACCTAACATAAAGTTACATTACTTTATTTAAAAGTAACAGGTAATTGTAACCAACTGATAAAAGTTATAAAAAATGTTAAATCACCACTATTATAGTCCAATAACCTAAGCAGTAATAAGAGAGAATGAGCATATAGGATTTTTACTTCACATTAAATGCAGTATTAGAACTTAGACATCAAGGCTCTACATAGTGTATGATTTATATTATCTACTTATTAGTAAATAAATATAAAAAAAACTACTTTTTAGTAGTATGTGAATTTAGAGAATAAGCTTGAATAACAGATCAAAAAATTTACTTATATTCTCTCTAGCAAATTCTCTTTAATAAAGCTCTTTTAGTAAAACTCTCTTAGTAGAATTTTCTCTCTTTAGCTCTCTAGAATTTTCTCACAATTTCTCTCCCATTTTCTCGCTAGCCAAATGCCCCCTCTTATTTTCCATACCTAAAGAATTTCCCAAACTTCCTTTTTGAGGATTGATCTTCGAGGTGTTCTAGACGTAGATCCGGCAGAGGAACGAACCTATGGTAGTTTTTCTAACCTAATCTCTTGTGTTCTTTTCTCCAAAAACTCATGAATTTTATGGGTTTAGTAACTAGAAAAATTAGTGTTTTATGTTTTAGATTCTAGGAGCTTTTTAGAGCTTGATCTGTTACTCATGATTAAGGTAACATTCTAGACTTGGTGTTGTTGGACACAAACGTGTTATTTTGATATTTAGTTGGTGATTTGACAATGATTATAGTATGTTCATATGTGGGTTTTGTGATCATGGTTATATTTATGTTAGAAGTTATGATTAAGGATATGGTTATGATGATAGTTATAAAGTTAGTAAGAGTATAATTATATTAGAGTTTATGATGGGCTTGGTTATTAAGTTGAAGTTATAATCATGATTATGGTTATGGATTATGGAATCTTGATGGCTTGAATATATTATAATTGATAACAAAATTTTGAAAGATTGAACAAAATTAACTTTTATGTTGTTTATTAAAAAGTTTATAGTTGAAAAGAGTTAATAAGATTTGATCATCAAAAAGGGGATTTATGAAAGTTCAATGGAGAATATATGAAAATGTTTTTTAAGGTCTTCATGAATGGAATATATGAAATTTTGAAATAAACGTTTCATCAAAAATTATTTTTAAATATTGAAAAGTGTCAATTTTTTATAATTTTACAAGCAAAATTAAGCACATAAACATGAAAGATTTAGATGATATCAAGATGAACATTTTTGTGAAAAGATTTTTGGCAAAATCTTTACGGTTTGAAAGATATGAATTTTTCAAGAAAAAGTTGAAAAAGGAGAAAACAAAGGAAAATCAACGCTAACTATAGTAAAAAAAATTAAAATAAAAAATATGTGATTATGTTTAAAAAAAAAGGACTTAAAATATATTTTAAGAAAGTTTTATATGATTGAAAATAATAGAAATTTTAAAAGTGAGGTATAGAATTATTATTTTGATACAAAATTAAGAAAATGGGTTTAAGTTTTTTAACCTATATCTTTATTGAAATAATTTAACAAAATTTATTTCTAAGTTTAGGGGAAAAAAATACCATAATCAGAAAACCATACTTAGTAAGGAATTAGATTAGAATAATTTCCAATTTCCTTTTTTTTAACAAAGGAACTTAAATAAGATTAAATCCGAAGGTATCAAAAATAATACTTGTTTTGGATACAATTTTCAGGAGGTAAATTTTAGATTGCAAGGTTATGTTAAGTACTGAAACGTTATGCTTGAGATAAGTATAAACCTCGCCTACAATATAAAAATATTATTATTTTCAAACTATATTATAAGCAAATGATAAGTATGATTTTGAATATGTTATTATGTCATATTTTAATGCTTCATATGATAAACTTGTGATTGGTTATGGATGTGCACACTTTAAGACATTCTGTTTAAGGAGACTAGGTATTAAGTGGGACCTTTGTAATTCCCTTTAACCTTTCCTGGGAACTTTTTAAATACTCTAAGATCATTCTATCTAAAGAGACTAAAATTAAGAAAAAAATGATGTAATCCCTTCAACCTTTCTTAGAACCTCTTCACGGGAACCATTCATAATAACCACAAAAGTTTCATCCAGCTTTTATTTATTCTAAATATGTGATGGAATGTTAAAGTATGCTATTAATCATGTGGCTTTATGTCATGATATTTTTTGGTTATATTTATGTTATGATCACGAATATGGCACACCTTCATAACATGTCACAGTTACACTTATGCTATGAATCACAAGTATGATATGTTTATGTGAATGCCATACTTTATAATTATGCCATATATTTAGTTTATAGATTCCCATATCATGTCATTTCATGTGCATTATGACTAATAATGAACATAATAAAAGTGCCTTAGCCTTATCTTTAAAAAAGATTTTAAGTAAAGAGTATGATGATAGACATACATAATTATGATTAAGTAAAAGCTAAGACTAAATTTAAAATAAATAAGGTTTTGTACTAACCTTTGACTATAAAGAAGGATTATGTTAAGTTTTGATCTTGATATTGTTAAGGACCTCATAAACCTTAACCTCCTATCAATCGCACACACCTGATACGTATACATAGAGGCCCATAAGGATTATGTTAAGTTTTGATTTCTCATGCTCTTACCTTTTGTTGGTTATTGTTATAATGAATGCATATAATATAACTAATATTTTATATTATGTTTTTTTACTAAAAAAAATAAAGGGAAAAAAAAGACAAATAATGCATAAAAAAAAAGAATTCAAAACAAAAAAAATTAAGCCACACAAAAAAATAATTAACCTTTTTATTTAATTTGATTAACTTTATTATATAAAAAACAAAATTATTGATAGAAAAAAGGGAAAAAAATCAAATTAAATATTTTTTTCCTTCAAATATATTATATCTTACATAATAAATTAACATATTAAGTTTTAAAATTAATCCAAAATTCCGTTACTCAAAAACATTTAAAAAAAATTTAACATTTATTCAAACATCTATTCAAATGTTTTTTTTTTTTTTTGATAAACACTCTTTTTCTCTGTATATTGTAAATAACAACCCTTTTTTCACTAAATAACTATGCCTTTTAAACAAAAAAAAAATGAAATAAAAAAGAAAACATAGAAAACAAACAAAAAACAAAAGCCAAAACAATATAATGTATTCCGCAGCAACACAACGGGCATCTTAGCTTGTATATGCTAAAAGCTAAAGGGGCGTTTGGTAAACGTATTGTATTTTAATTGTATTTAAATGAAATTTTTTTTTGAATGTTGTATTTAGTTGAAAAGTATTTGTTTTGTATTTGAATGAAATGTGTATTTGGATAAAAAAACATTTTTAAATTGAAAAATTGATGTGATTGGTAAAAGTAGAGATAAATAGTGGAGTTGAAAAGTTGATGTGATTGTTTTAAAAAACTTTTGAATAGTAATTGTTTTCGTAACACTGTTTAAAAATTTGTTTTTGGTGTAAGATTGTATTATATTTGAGTAAAATTAAAATATAATTTTTTTTGCTAAACGACACCTAAGTCTCCTTTCTATTTGATGATTTTAATGTTAACTTTTCTTTTATGAGTGATCACGTACTTATTTTAAAACGTATGTCTGAAGAAAAAATCTTTAATTATCGAGACAAGTAAACACACACCCAAAGATATACATATAAATATATATATATATGTATAGATGACTTTAATGGAATATAATTAAACGGATTTTATTCGATCATATCTAACCTTGGTATGGAAAGGTTGTGTCAGGCAAAGATTCAACTGAGGGACTCTGTTTGTGGAACCACCAGATTGTAACATTTGAAATGAAAACATTTGAGTGGATATATTTGTATAGATATATTTAAATTATCATTCAAACTGACATAAAACAATATTTGAATTTATTTCTAAATGTCATATAGGCATCTAAATGCTCCATTTCATATATGCAAAGTCCAAACACATATTTAGATGGACAATTCAAATGGAATAGTCCAAATTGAAGCAAGTTATTGCCCAAAGAGATATACATCCTTTTTTTATCGTTGTTTGCCCTAAATTATTGCCCTATAACAATCCAAAAGGGAATATAAATACTCGAATAAAAAGTGCAACTTGTCCAGGAATGTCATGTCAGATGAAAATAATAGTTAATTATACATTTGTCCAAAAAAAAAATCAAGAGGTTTCACAATTTTGGGATAAATTGATGGAACTCAACAATATGTGAAAAGATTAAACTTTATGTTCGGAAGAAATAGGGTTTCAAAAGAATGAAACCATATTTTAATTGGAACCGTATGTCATTTCTGAAAGACTGTTTTTATTTTTCTGTTTGGTTTGCCTTCACAACTGGAATTTGAATTTCCTTATTCTTGTCTTTTTGTTTGATTTTTATGTTTTTACTAAATTTAAGGGGAGGATTTGTTCCTTCTCTCCATTTATTAAAAAGAACAAAGAATAGAAATTAATAGAAGTGCAACTAACTACGTTTTATAAGTAGTACTTTTGAACACTACAAAAATTAACCCGATCTAAAAACACATTTGAGAGACTGAAATTCTATTACAAACCCAAATTCAGTCGCCCAGCTACACTGCAAGTACATGAAATCCAGAACTGCCACTAAATATTTTAATCTAGAATCACATGCCCCAAGACCAAAAACTAAGTACTAAAAAGAAGAAAAAAAAAAAAAAAAGATTACAGATTTTTCCTTCTTTCAACAGTCAGGCTTGGGCAGCTCTATATACAAGAGAACTATAGCTTTGTGATAAACAAAGGTCACAAAAACTATGGCTGTCTTATTCATGTGTTAATTTTCTTAACACGATCAGAAGCCATCTAATTAAAGGACATAACCACGTTTATTGGCGTATTGGATTAGATTAGCCAACTCCTTCTCGCCAATGAAGCCATCTCTATTACTGTCGGCGTGGCAAAGGGCTCGAATAGCTCGCCATCCAGGAACGCTGGAGCCTGCCGCTTTGAAGGCCTCCTTAAGCTCTTTCAAGCTTAGGACACCGTCGCCGTCAGTGTCGTGCCGTTTAATCACGCTTTTTAAGTATTGTTCTTCGTCGTACGGCACAGGCGTCGCGCTCTTATTTTGCAGGCTCCTGTATGAAACATTTTTTTGGTTGACGTTAGAGCTAAACATGGTATGATCAGTGAAAGAAATTGTATAAAAAGTGTTTGGTGCTTGATCAGTGTCCTAAAAGAGAAGGAAAGATTATATAATAGTAAGTACTATCGACTTTGGCTATGTTTAGCTTTGAGGAACGTGGAAAGCACTAAGCAGGCCTTTTATAGAAGCAAATGTGTATGATTAGCCTACCTAACTCAAGTACATCCTTGGTTAACTGTGTCGAATCCAAACAGGGCACAAGAAAGTGCATGGTTAATCTTGGCTAATTATTAAAGTGCGCAGAAAAGAGAGCATTTTGTGAAATAAAAAAGAGAGAGAGGGAGCATTGTGATATTATTCGAGAATGTAGGACCGGTCTTGGACTCTTATTTATTTATTTATTTATTTTTTTATATTCTGTCTCTATCTGTTTAGGCTATACGGATAATGGGGAGAGGGAACTGGTGGCATCGAAAATAATCAAACTCATAAAAGCAAAAAATATATATTTTCTTATACTTTTTGCTCAAGATTTTGACTCATCCTGCTATCTAGTATCTTTTTTTTTTTTTTCCTTTCATGTATACACTTATAAGCATGTGTAGATACATTAGATTTGAGTTGAGTTTTAGATGGAATTGTTAGATTTTTTAAAAATCAATAAAAATTTTTAATGATTTTTTAAAAAATGATAATAATAAGTTGATTTTTTATTTTTTTTGTTCTTGAATTGTTCCCTTAAACACTTTACAAATTTGTTTCAAAATTAGAATTTGGGGTCTCTCTGTTTACTCCATTAGAATACCAGCCAGGTTAGTATCAATTGACTATGTCTCAAGACTTTCATAATACTTGTACGGTTTATATATATTTATGTCATTTAACCAAACACTTCACAAATCAATTAACTTTTTCTGTCACTGTTGCTTAATAAAATATTGAACCCTAGAACTAGTAATCATGTAAATATATGTATGAGTGAACTACACTGATATCTTTTATATTTTTTTAAAATTACATAGATATTTTTTTTATCAAAACTAATAACATCAATACCTTATTTTCTTAATTCAGTTAAATTTAAGTTTAAAATTACTATAATACTCTCAATAAATCTCAACCGTTAATCTTACGAAACTAAATCATAATTTTCTTTTTCTTTTTTTGTAATTTAACCCTTTATTTGTTTTAACTTAGTTAAAAAGGAAAAAGAATTTATCAAAAAATAAATAAAAACAATAATACCTTCTTTTTATTAATAAGATGCAAAATAATTCTAAGTAGTATTTTGTCATTAATTGTAAATATATTATAAAAAGTATGATAATGGTTCTTTTTATGATAATATTTTATTTTGAATAACAACTTTTTTTATATATTATTATCATAGTTATATATACTTTCTAATAATAAGTTATATTGTTCATCAAAATTAGAAAGAGATTTTCCAAAAATTAAAATAAAAATAAGAAAACATTTCTTATTAGAGTGTAAATTATACTTAGAAATGTTTAAAAATAATTAAAATATTGTTTTTGGTATTAAATAAGGGTAAAAATGTTATTTTATGCCTTCATATATATATATATAAAGACTTTTTTATGTAAAGAGGAACAATTTTGGTATTTTAAACGTAATTAATAATCAAACTCACAGTCAACTAACAGGGAGGAGTGTTTTTGTAATTTTTTTAAAAAATAAAGGAGGTTAATATTATTAATTTTGATTAATGTAATATCTTTATAATTTTAAAAAAATATTAAATGTGTCAATCTAATTCACTCGTACATTTCTTAAGCTTTTTGGCCCCACTTACGGATAAGGATATCGATGTCATTTTCTGGCTTGGAACCACGCAGCAGATAAGAACCCATGTGAAGAGTTCTTTTTGACGTGCCTTTTCTCTATTTATGTGCGTGACTGATACGATTTGCTAGAATCCATGAAGAAAGAATCTAGATATAGGATTTAACGTAACGTTTTCTTGGAAGATCTGCTGATTAAATTGTATTAAAATTTTATTTCAATACTGCTGATTAAAATTGTATTGAAATACTTCCAGTAAAAAAAAAAAAAATTTGTATTGAAATACTTCTATTATTTAAATTCGATTTTTCTTTCAGCAAAAGAGGAGGAGTATCTGAGCAAACTTTAGTAAATCCTAATAAAATTGGCATTCACTGAAAAAGTTTCGCATGATCTACACTCAATTATTTAGTGAAAAGGACAATTACAGAAGTTTAAAAGAATCAAAAAGAAGAAGAAAACTAGCGCTTAGGGATTACATAAAGTTTACACACAAAAAAACATAAAATAAAATAAAAACACTTGCAAAACATGCATGACCAATTATTCTGTATCTTAAAACCCTTGTCATCACTCTGAGTCCGAAAAACATAATCCTTGATATTCTTTCGTATATATATCATTACTCACAATCTTTCACAATTTATTTAAGATGGTCTAACTTATTATAATAGCTATATAAATCAATCTTTTTCACAATTTATTTAAGATCGTCCAACTTATTACAATAGTTATAAATCAATCTCTATCTCTTTTTGAGCAAGAATTCCATGATTGATGATATTATCAATTTTTTTAATGTTTCTTCCTACGTTTATGCTAAATCTGCCCCAGAAACGCGACCAAATTTAATTTATTCAATCTTTTGTGGCATCACTTTCTCCCACGAGTTGCACAACCAGAACAATTCTTGTAACGCCTAGCAACTCGGTTATTCTCTATGAATCGAAGCTGAACCCTCTTGTTTTTCTTCTATTTGTTTGTTGCGTAACATTAGCATAATCGACATCCATATGAGCAGATTAAATTTATTATCAACGAATTCAACAATAAGTTGTTATTTTATTTTCTCGTCACAGATACTTCTGGTTTAATTATATAGCTTCGTCGGAAAAACAAATTAATAAGAGCAATAATGTACTTAATATTTTTATTTTTATTTTCTAACTAGATAGAAAGCTAGTGTTTTATTTCTGTTTTCTTCAACACATACTAAAATTAATGTCTCCTCTGGTCGATGATTTAAATAATTTTCCTTGCAACATCATTGTTTTGTGACTCACTTGACTAACCTACCTCCAAGCTAGGTACAAAAAAAAATTATATTGCTCTTTTTGTAACCCCCATTTTACCTTATTTTTCAAATTCTTTTTTTTATAATGCTTTTTTATATAAAAAAATTAATTTATTATTTAAATTATGAGTTTGAATGTATGATATAAATATATAATAAGTTAAAATATTTATTTTTTTAAGTTAATATATTTACTTGTTGAAAATATATACATATATATATATATGCTCTCAATGGAGTAATTCAAACAGATTTTATTCGGTTAAATCTTCACCCGGTGTTGGAACGAAAAAGTAGAAGAACCTGTGTGGGTCCAGGCAATAACATTCAGCAACTGTGGGAAATCACTAAAATTTCTTTTTACGGGAGAATACTACACGCGTTGCTGGTTCTCTCGAGGGTCAGAAGTTCTTGTGTGTGAAGATATTGACCACTTGCCTAATGATTTGGACCTAACAACTTATTTTTCACTTTTTGCATTTCTGAAATGCCGTTAGTTAATCACTTTTTAGGAATGTCAGTAACAAAGTTCCATTAATTAAAGGTCACAATCATTGCTGGGCACGGTCTCGACATATTCGAGTAACTTAATTAGATATTGGCAGATAAGCTATATTTATATTATATTAGAAGAGCCATAAGATTATCAAGTGATAATTTTTTTAACTGCTATATAGTGACTTTTCAAAAAGCTTTTGACTCGCTCTCTCTTTATTTTTTTTTTCCTTTTGTTTTCCTTTTTTTTTTTTTTTGGCTATTTGTTCTTTTTTTTTTTTTTTTAGTTTTTTGGTTTTTTCTTTTGTTGTAAACTCATAGTTTCACTTTTATTTTGCAGATCCTATTCGTGAAATCCATTATGTTGTAACTTCTTTTATTAGTTTCCATGCTGCAACTGTTATGTAACTTTTTTTATTTTTTCACAAGTGATTATATTTTTGTCTCGTATGTGCAAAGTATGTGCTACAACTTATATATATAATACAAGAATTAGAATGTTTCACTATTAATTATCTTTAATTTATCCCGCCCAATGGCCAATGGGTTTAATCAAGTACGTTATTTATCTTACCCTAAATCCACCATGCATGAGGAGATTTTGTCGTCTAATGAAGTAGTCAGTGGCAAAGCCACTTTATTTGACCACACTAAACTTTAAAATTAATTTAGATTTTTATTTTGATAAAAACTTTTGTCCAATTTTAACGACATTCCTGTTTTATAAGAAATACTCAGCCAAATAAGTGATATACACAATTATGTTCCTACTGGTAGAAAATTGTCCTTTTTTTTTTCCAGACTTTGCAGCTTGAAGTAGTTACATTGCTTGTTCTGTTTGTATTTACCAGACTCGACAAGTTATCACTCTTCTGTTTCACACATTAATTAAGAAGTACAAGCTTTCCATTAGCCTGTCGATAGGGGCGTTGTAAAAAGAGCAGAGATTCGTCTCTGTGTCTGTGTGTGTGTGTGTGTGTAGAAAAGTGGTAAAATGGTGCAACGGTACTGATCTTATCTTAATGGCTCGGTAAGGCTAGGGATAGGGAGTTAGAACAAGGAAAAAATATAAATACACACACACACACACACACACACACAAACAAACACACAAACACACTATAAAAGTTCCATATACTACCTAGGCTGATCTATTAATTCCACATGAATGTGAGTTTCGGAACGTTATTGTGTATTGGTGAATTGATTATAAGGTAATTGCTTTGCCGTAAAGGATATCCCCCACATTAAAAGCTTACCACCGAAAGGAACATTAAAAGTGCGCCCCACACCACCCAACATCCAACCCACCCCCACCACCACACCCCCCCCCCCCCCCCCCCCCACCCCCACCAAAACCCACCAAAAACCAAAAAAAAAAAACAAAAGAAAAGAAAAAGAAAAAGAAAAAGAGAAGGGAAAAGAGAAAAGAGAAAAGTATATCACTTTGAAGGAATAAACTTTATGTTTTTTTTGCCTTTTCAAAGATGGAAAGGGGTGGCAAAAGAGGATAAATATATTTATATAGCCGACAGCGCAGCACTTTTCCAAAATTTAGTGCTAATCCTATTTGATTATTATCGGATCTAGTCCTGCACTCCTTGGCATTAATTTGTTTAATTTTTAGGCTTAAAAAACGAATCCCCGATTAATACCATGCAAATTAGGAACGATTTCAACAGTTTTTAAAACCAGTTCTCTGATCTTATAAATTTTTTTTTTTTTAAATCACGTGCATGGTTCTACAAGAAAGTTACGTTATCTATGTGTTAGATTAATACTACAACAAAAAATAGATAAATAAAACGCTTTATAGATGTAATAATTCAGAGATTTACATCAAAATTCAAAGAAAAATAGTTAATACTCTATTAAGAAAGACATTTAAAATCTAGCTACCTCGGTAGATGGGATTAGGGAAATTTGGGAAAATACTTCCAAGTTAAAACTTGAAATTATTCTTAATTTCTATTTAATAAGTGGGATCCTATACCCCATTTAAAACTCCATATATTTTGATAGAAGAATAAAAAAAAAGATGATTATTAGAAAAATAAATACAAAGTACAAAAGATAAAAATAGAGTTTGAATAGACACTCTGCTATAAGGTACATAGAGTTTGAAGTTTCAAATCCTCTCAACTTTAATGTTTAAAAAATATATATATGAATAGGAATAGGAAAAGTGCAATTTACTTAACGTTATCATGGATGTGAAAAATACTGAATTGGCGATTACCATTTTGTTTATTCAACTCTCGTTCTTCCTGTTTAAAAGTGAAGAGACAAATAGTTTTCATTTTTGTCTTCGTTGCACCTATGTCTGTCATCAAACAACCCGCGCCTTTTCATATTCTTTTCCGACGTAAAACCATCATCTTCTCTAATCCCTATAACCAAACAAAGCGTAGATAATTTTTTGTTCTATAGAAGATATATTGGTCGTCCGGTAAGTAATTTAACAAACAATATTACAAAACTAGACAAAGAAAAAAAAATTACATTAGATTTGAGATTGAAGTACAAACCAAGGACGTTAATTTAAAAACAAAAGTAGTGCTCCAAGTACACGAACTGATAACTATACATATTCTTTTAGCTATATTTACATTCCAAACACTCCAACTAAGGGCTCATATTAAGGGTGGTTTTCTATCTATCCTTGGATTATTATAACGTTTTTTTTATCTTTTTTTCAATTTTTATTATTAATTTTTATTATTTCAGTTATCTTTAATCTCTTAAATAAAGAATTTAATCCTCTCCCGTATAAGTCCTAAGTGCTACTCTTTTTTCCTCTTATCTCTTACTAGTGTTTAGGCGTTGGCCAAAATATATACTTCCGAGAACTAACCAAAGCTAGGAATTAATATGAAAAACCGCGATCTATTTGACGGTATAACCACGTTTGGCGGCGTATCTAACTAGATTGTCCAACTCTTCCTCGTCAATGAAGCCTTCTCTGTTCCTGTCGACCCGGCAGAGGCTCGAATAGCTCGCCAATCGGGAGCGAAAGAGCCTAAGCTTGAGATTGCTTTTGGAGCTCTTGCATGCTAAAACGACCGTCTCCATCGGCATCATAGTGCCGGAACACGCCCTTCTACTGCTCTTCGCTGTAAGACTTGGCCAAATTCCTAGTTCCGCTCACAAAGTTTGTTTGTAGAACTGTAACTTTGGCTCAGTACTTCAGCCTGAAGATCTACAGAAGAAGCTTTTTATAGAGTACTATAGCATTTGCATTTGGCAATTAATAGATCGCTGCCGTTATTGTTAACTTGTTAATTATAAATTAATAAATTTAGCTTGCGTTTAAAACAAAGGTTTAGGATGAAATTTTGATATTGAAATTGATTAATTTTTCAAAAAATTAGTTATATGTAATTTTTCAAAAAATTAGTTGTAATTATTAAAAAAATGAAATTGGACAAATATGATTTAGACTAAACGCGCTCTTAATTTCTAAAATAGAAAGTCCTGCGTAAAGAAATTATCCGAAAAGAGGGGATATTATACGTCATACATATATATGTATGTATGTATAAAAGCATTTAGCTGAAAATAATAATTGAACTGGTCACTCAACTGAATCAGGACAAGACCCATATGTTTGGTCTAGCTAGCTGGCATGGCTGCTACATAATTGGAGAAATATTGGAGGGAACATGGCATCTCCAATTGAAATATTAAATTGAAATATTAAGGTAGGTGGTCTATTTTAATCACTCAATTTAATAAATAATCAAACTTTTTATTTAGTAAAATTATCGTTTTTCATTTTTCAAGTTTACTAAATCAATGATTAAATAGTCAAATCATCAATCAATAATTGATCATAATTTAATCATATACTGAATGATCATTTAAAAAAATTGATTAATCACTTTAAGAAAAATATTTTTTTAACTAATTTTGAAAAACTTGGATTATTCATTGAAAAACTTGTTAGAAAAAGGTTACTAGGCTATCAATTCCTTTCCAATTTGCACAAATTGATAGATATGTGCTATGTCAAACCATTAAAGGAAAATGCATGCACTTTTTTTTTCACTTAAATAATGAGGAGAAATAACTAACATGAAGTAAGGAAGAGCATCTCAATTAGATTTAAATTGGCATTTATATTTCCTATTTTATCTGTCATTAAACCGTCTATTCAAATTTTATTAAAACAAGAAAACAAAAGATAATTTTCAAGTTTCAAGTTACTGTCCGAAGGCTACAAAGCAAGACATCCAAAAACAAGAACATCTTTAAAAACTCGATTCAAAAAGAGAATTTAAGTAAGAAAAGCCATTCTTCGAGCAAAAAAAAAAAAAAAAAAAACACTAAGAAAAGCGATTCGGATATTCTACATTTTTTTTTTTCCAAGGTAAGAAAGGCTTCATTAAAACCCAATGTAAGTAAATCCCGTGTAAACAAACTAGAAGCATGCAGAATAAACTTTTCATCATTTTCTTATGATCTTTATCTTTTTTTTCTTTTTATCCCTTTTAGATCATCTCCAATGGTCATGCTATATTTTATAACAAAAAAGTGTGAAATAACATATATTTAGTATGTTATCTTATTTTATATTTTAACATATACTAGTTATACAATTGTGTGGAATATACAAATAAAACATAGTAGAGAAAAAATGCCACATGGTGATTTATGACACGTAATGTGACTATTACGTGACAATAACAAAACTATCACATGACAATGATAAATATTTCATGTCAACTGCCACATGGCAATTTTTTCAAAGCAATGACAAAAAAAAAAAAAACTATTTATAGGCTATTAGCTTTTTTAATATGTAGTATAGATAATAAAATTCTAATATTATATCTAATATTTTCATTTTTAAATTTGGGAAATCGTAAGGTAAAGATTTAGTATTTAAATAATTTTAAAAGGCTATATTGTAATAACAAAACAAAAAAAACTGTGAAGGCATCAAACTAAAAAAATTAAATACTGAAATTTAGTATTTGGTGAGAAGTTTGCCACCAAGTATAAAAATTGTCAAATTAATATTAGAAATAGCATTATATATCATAAAGTGATATTTTGAATCTAAATGTCAAAAATCTAACTTTAACACATGAATTTGGTATTTAATCAAAGGAGATGCTCTTATCAACCTTTAAATTTGAAATCAGTTAACTTCTGTGAAACATTTTTTTATCCTCTGTTTGCTAATTTGAATTCATTGCAAAAAGTAGTTTGAGTAGAGCTTAATTTTATCGTAAAATTGTTTGATTTACTATAAGAAGACGTAATAGTATATTTTCAAATGTTTCTAAATTGTGTACGTATTCATATTTTTTGTTAGAAGTTAAATATCCGTCATATTTCTTCAAAACCACATAAGTTTATGTATCGTCACGTATATATTTCGCTTCATTATGCTTAATTCTTATAACTTGACGCCTATAGCCTGGAAAGGATGACAACCTATTTATAATAGTTTCTACTCCTATAGATCTTTAAGTATTTTGATATTAAATACGTTTGTGAGCTTAATTAAAGTGAAAAGAACTATAATTAATTATATATTCTGCTTGTTTGCTATGTTACTTTCGAGGCGTGGTATATACTTTTGCTTTCCAACTTTTGTTTTCTGTTTTATATTTATACAACTATTTTTTTTAAAAGGCAACAATATCTTTTTATATAGAAATCTATTTTGCTTTGATACAACGTTCTCAACGCTTTTTATTTGCACTAGTGTTCCATGTAGTCTTTCTCCAAATTAGGCACTAGCTAGACATGATAAGACATTCCTTCTGCCACTCACAATTAACCCTACAATTATATACATTAGGCCGTTTGTGGCCGATCTCTCTCACGGAAAAACTTAGTGTGTATTTTACCCCAAAAAAAAAAAACATAAACCCTACAAATCAACATGCCTACTTAAGGTTTAACAAAACATTAATTAAGGTTTCATATCTACAGAAACCACACAATATATACTAGCAAATGCATGAATCCGTATACTAGTTTTCATTTTTAAATGGTTAGGCTGGGACATATATAATTCGAAATTAAATGCGTATTAAAGTGGTGCAGATGCAGAACATCTACACAACTATTTTTCTTAATTAAGAAGACAGTTGTTAGGCTAATTAACCCTGCATAGTACTTGGATGAAACCTAACATTAAAGCCTGAATTTTCAATATAGTCGTATTAAGATGAAATACAAAATTTATTCCTTACAGATAGGTGGCAATCTTAATCTTGTAAAGATGATAGTGAAATCTAACATTAAAGCCTGAATTTTCAATATAATCGAATATTATATTGAATATAAAGTGGTTCTAGATCCCCGATCAATAAAGATATGCATGGAGATCGATTGAGGAAGCTGACTAAGAGCTGTCAACGCAATCTGCTGATGTAATAGATAAGAAGCTTGATCTGTTAATGGGGGGAACACCTCCTTGATGTAGAGGAACTTTAATAATTAGATAACAAGAAACCATAAATATGGCAGTTGTTCAGCTTGATTTGAATTTCAATAGCTTTAATCAAAAGTCCTGTTTGACCAATAGATCATAATGTGTCAAATTCGTATAAAAAAAAAACGAATCGAGTAAAACTAAATTTATATTTTGAGTTAAATTAAATTAGACTCTTCTGTTTTCTCAGTAAGCAACTTTTTATGAATGATATAAAATGGGAAGTGAGAAAGCACTAAAGATCTTATTTTTTATGAACAAAAAATTATATCATAACAAGTAGAGTGAATACAACAGAATTTGAGACTACAAGTAAAAAATTCTACCCCTAAAAGAATTATATATTATACTTTTTTAGCTATTGGAATTATGAATGGTACTTGTACAATACCATGTAATATCAATTCACAATAATTGATAAGTGTTTACGGTCTTTTCTATTATTTTTTTTATTGAACCTACTTAAATTTTTCATGTTTATAGAAACTTTGCAAAATATTACCAAATAAACCCTAGTGCCAATTATATTTTTATCTTCTTTTTCTTTTAAATAGAGCTTTTACTTATAAAAAATATTTATCGTTTTTTCTTGTCCAAAATTTTTTTAAATTATATATATATATTATTTTGATTGTTTAAAAGCTCAATCAGTGACTAAATCCTAAACTTCATGGTCCTAGGGTAAGGAGCATCATTTCAGTTAGGAGTTTTTTTTATTTTTTTAAACTTAAGGATAGAGAAATTTGAACTTTGTATTTTTAGATAAAATCAGATATAACATTACTTATGCTTACAACCATGTTAAGAGCATTTGTTTCCACAATTTTTTTTTCATCTTCTTTTTATTTCCTCGCCAATCTCTTTTAGGAATAAGCTGAGAATTGATTTTAGCTAAAGCTAGGCCTCCATTTAATTTCATAATCCGGAAATTATAATAAATAATATTTTTACAAATCTAAAAAAATAAATAAAAACAAGATTTGATTTTAGCTAAAGCTAGGCCTCCATTTAATTTCATAATCCGGAAATTATAATAAATAATATTTTTACAAATCTAAAAAAATAAATAAAAACAAGATTTTAAAAAATATAAAATAAGTAAATATACATATTTTCGACAATAATATATCTAGTAAATTTACAATTGAACTAATTTAACTTAAGCTAGCTGTGCAACTTACTCGCTTTTCCTTTTTTTTTCCCCCCGATGTACAATTTTTATGTAGGATAGCTACTGGAAAAGCGTCCCGCGAGCCTTAACTTTAGTTAAAATCCTTATCAACTTCAAGGGGAAAAATAAAGTTAAGAGTCCTCGTTTGTTGTCATGGAGATTCGGGCAAGTATTGGTGCTCTTCATGGAATAACGCTAACAGACTTTATTCGATTATCTAGCCACCTTTGTAATTGATAACAAAAGGCAAATCGGATAGGGGGTAAGATTCTTTGAAATAAAATGGGAAATTTTCTCTATTTGAAACTACATTTTTAAAGAACTATTACACATGTTGCCGGTTGACTCGCTGGTCAAAAGTTATGTATAAAGTTGGAAGGTCGCAGAGCATTTTCATGCTGATATTGACTGTTGCTTGTATAATTTTTGTAATCTCTCCCTCTTTTCTTTTTTAATATATAACATTTGCATATATGATTCATGTAAGAGATGTAAAATAACAAAATAAGCATTAAATTATCTACTAAACCTAAATACTTATTAATAATATATATAAAAAAAAACTTACTTGAGTTAGTTTTTGTGACACCCCGCCTCGCGCGGGCCTGTCACTTGACATCTTTTCTCACTTCTACTATTTGTTCTTTTCATATTGATATAAAAAGGTGCAGAAAATTTTTTTTATATATATACATACTTACACTTACTCACTTTCTCTCTTTCTATCTGACGGATTAAGCATAGCGGGTCCATAACCTTTGACATGACATTCGCAACCCATTCCACCAATCCCGTATTTCAATAAACTCAAATAGCAGGTTGTTCAACTTTGTTACCTGCACACGAACAAACTGGTGAGCTAAACGCCCAGTAAGTTCAAACATAAAAACATAAATCATAAAACAGTATATTATACTGTTATATTCTGTCATATAAACATATATACTATCTGTAGTATATAACTACTAAAAACATATCGTGCATTAATACAAATAATCACATAATTTGTGATAACTCGTAGTATTCTATAAAATTAGAATAACTATAAATATACCAACTGTAATAACAGTGGTATACTCTGATGTAACTCATGCCATCTCTTTAAACTTTACTCTGATGTAATGACAAATAATCACATAAATTGTGATAGCTATTAGTATTCTATAAAATAAGAATAACTATAAATATACCAACTGTAATAACAGTGGTATCCTCTGATGTCACTCATGACATCTCTTTAAACTTTACTCTGATATAATGACAAATAATCACATAAATTGTGATAACTATAAGTATTCTATAAAATTAGAATAATTATAAATATACCAACTGTAATAACAATGGTATCCTCTGATGTCACCCATGACATCTCTTAAAACTTTACCCTGATGTCTTAACATAACATCACATATAGGGTTAGCACAAACATCACATCATGTGGTAGTGCTCATATTATACCCAATTATTCTTTTCTTCATATTTCTCATTCTTTCTTTCATTACATTGTTCATTGCTTTTAATTTATGGGCCTTGCGCCCTGGGCCTCGCGCCCGTCACATTATATGGGCCTCGCGCCTTATATATCATGGGTCTCGTGCCCGTTAAACTGTATGGGCCTCGCGCCCTATATATCATGGGCCTCGCGCCCATTAAACTATATGGGCCTCGTGCCCGTAGTGCAATATCTTTAATAGTTAGCACATGTAATTTACAAACATATATATATACAAATGCGCATAACATATAAGTTAGCGCAAAACATTGCAATCAACACAACAATTTTGTCTTGAGTGTTTTATGCTCAATTTTTCGACTTATTCTGTTCATTTATTATCTTATCTGTACTTTAACTCTGTATGGGCCCGTTTTGGTCGTACCGAAAAGCGCGCTGTAGAGGGGTCTGGGAGCTACCCTGGCTCTCCCTCATCTGTGTTATGTCTTCTGCTTTAACAATGAAATAACCTCCCCTCGCGAGAGGCCGGTATGCCAAAACATTAGGTTTTCATTACCTTGTTGTTTAATGTTCAAGTGTACATATAATAACATCTTTACTGTGCAGTCATAAAGACTGTAAACATCACATATTAATACTGTGATTTATCAAATATTAATACTACTCTACGATCATAACGTAGTAACTGGAATCATAAAAATGGAATCCAGTAAGTTTGGAACCTCTCGTCCAAACTTGTCACATAAATAGAACAGTATATAAATTATACTTAATTTATTTATTCTCATTATTTTCATCGTTTCTTTAAAACGATACCTCACACTCTTGGGAGGTTGCCTCATTAATGATAAGGCATGCAAATACTCAATACAATCATGACAGCTTAAAACGATACCTCACACTCTTGGGAGGTTGTCTCATTAATTATAAGGCATACAAATACTCAAAACAGTCATAACAATAAAGAATCAGATTCCCGTGAATCTGAAACAATTGTAATAATAGTATAAATTACACAGTCTAGTACACAACTATACCAATAGTTGTGCACTCGTCATCAATCACAAATCAAACAATTATATAATTTAGGGGAAAATATATATTTTCCACCTAAACATAACCATATCAATTTGTTCGTGCACAGACAATTAAATGTCTGAACTTACCTCAATGCTGCTAACGTCAGCTTTCTGTGGTTCCTCGACAGTCTATCATCACTGTCCCGTTGAACTCGTATAACCAAAAAATTAACGGTTATTTAAAATCTTTATTTCATGTATAAAACTTTATAAAACGTAAAAATACTACGTTTTATTTCTTAATAAAGAACTTAGGAGTTTAACATTTCATTTTTAACTTTTCTGTAAACTTTTGGCAAAATTACCATTTTGCCCCAATCGGAACTTTTCTTTTTTTTTTTTTCATGCTTAACTCTTAACTTTGGCCTTTAAAACTTTAATTAAAGCCTTAGGATTATGTTCTAGGCTTTAACGACTCTTTTTCTAACTCTCTGAAATATTTTAGTCCAAATGACTGTTTTGCCCTTGACGGGTCTTTGAATCTTAACCTTCTCGTTTTAAATGCTTAGACTGAATTTTCCAAGCTCAAAAATCATCAATTTGACTTTTAAAAACTTACTGGACCTTTTCCAGATTAATTTCTATATTTTTCATAATTTTTACTATTCCCGGCCCTCGGGAAATTCTATTCCGACATAAAAGTCGGTTTCTTACTTTTCTTACATTTCAGGCCTCAAAGGTCATTTTACAATTTCTTAAAACATCCATTTTCCATTTCTTATTTTAAATTCATAAGGGTCTCGGGTTTACCTGCCCGATCACATTTTTAAACCCTTATTTTCAGAAATGCCCTTTACGCCATTTTCAAAATTTCGGCAGCATTTCCTCTTAATTTTTAGGCTCCCGGCGTTTAGAAAACGCCTCAAAACCATCTAACCTCGTCTAATCTATCACGTACTATACCAGAGGCCTAATTTTACGTAAAAGTTACACACTTTTTACATAAAATTTACACATTTTCATACTTTTTTATATCTGCTATTTCATCCATTTTTCTTTCTTTCTTTTACAATTTCTCATATCAATACATCACATTAACATACATTCATCTCAATTACTAAATTGAGGAACAAGAGTGGTCGAGATTATACCGAAAATGTCATTCGGTCTCGATCGCACAAACTTTATTCTTTCGTTCCTTGCATCTGGAGTTCCGTTTTGCAAATCCGACTCCGCGGATGCGTCCGGAACATCGAAAATGGGCCAATCTTCAAAATTTGGTCAACGGTCGCCGTTGACTGGCGTTGACTGCCGTTGACCGGCGGTTGACGGCGGCGACGGTGGCAAGTGAGTAGCCCATCTTGAAGAGCTCGACGAGAAGAATCCATTGGTGGCCTCAATTTCATGTTTGGAGGCTCCTGTCGTCGGAAAATCCCCTCGAAAGCCACGGCCACGGCGGCGACGGTGGAACTCCGCCATGCCGGACTTTTTCCCCGAAATTGGTTGAGGGCTTTTGCTCCCCACAACCCCACGACCATTTCTGCACCGGTCGCTCTCCTCACTTTGGCCGGAATCGGTGAAAATCGACGGTGGATCCCACGGCGGCGACGGTAGATTTCTCGAAGCTCGGTCGGCACGATACGGCGGTTGTTGCCGTGAACCACCACATGGGTTTTATAGTGCTCTTCACCACGAACCTTTTGGGACCGATTTCGTGGCAAACGGTGGCCGGACGGCGAAGATACGGCCGTTTGAAATTCACGGCTCCGACGAGTTTCGGGCGGCGCGTGCGGCTTGCTCCGGCGGCTGCTCCGTCACGTCGACCCACCGTTGGACTCAGCTCGGCAAGAGCTTTCCAATGGTGCCGGCGGTGTCGTGAACGGAGGTCGTATATGAAAGTTGGTCACTGTTCATATTTGAGAGAATTTTAGGGTTGAATTTCGGATTTTTTTGGGATTTATGAGGAATTTATGAATTTAACCCTCACGATTTCCTATTTATACTCTTCTCCCCAAAATTTTTAACTTGAGCTATCCTGACTAATTTGGACGTGCTGAATCCAAATTTATCAGTTTTATCTTAATCCGAGGTCATCTCGACCAGTTTCCGGTATTGCATATTTTTCACATTCCCGGTCGAAATTTCTGTTTTGCGCTCAATTGACTAATTTGAGCATCCTGATTCTAAATATATCAGTTTCAGGTTAAGAAGATATCGTCATGACCCTTTTCTCGATACTGTACATATGATATACACATTTTCCAAGAACAGTAAAATTTTTCCGGCTGTTACAATTTTGAACATCTTTTTTTTTTTTTTAAGGATTTATGTATATGACCTTATTAGACATTGATGATTCTAATATTTCATATTTATATGTAATAAACAATTTGGTATCCATAACATTTACATAATTCCTTTATTTCCCGTATTCAATTTTTGCTTTTCTGAATCACAAATTATTTGCTTGGCATTGTTTAAGTAATTTTCTTTAACAAAAGGTGCATTAATTATTACCTAGCTAGGTTACGTTATTCCATAGGGATGAAATGAGTTCCTCATGATTAACGTTACTTTTTTTAATGAATTGATTATGGTCATTCATGATTTGCATTAATGGAGCAAGTATATCCCCAAAGAAAGCTTCACGCCGAAGGGAATATCATGAATACCAAAGAAAAATGAAAAGGGAAAACTTATTTATTTGAAGGAATAATCTTTACATCTGTGTAGCCTTTTTGAAAGAGGGGAAGGGCACATAGGATTTGTACATATATAATAGGATATGAATATATATATATGTATATATGTATAGCGGACAGCATATTAACCAAAAAAGCGACAACGATCCTCGGCATTAATTTCTTTAATTTTCAGTCTAAAAAACCTTTCTACTAATTATGAACACCATATATATGCAAGTTAGAAAATAACAATACGAATAGGTTTTTCAATCTAATACTGTATTTAAACTTAAATTGTTAAAATCACATATTTTACAAGAAAAAGTCACTTAATTACTTATGTAATTGAGCAATAAAACTACCAGCGCCTCTACATTATCTGACTCCAAGGAAAGGCATAATATTAGTACTACGCCATTTTAATTTGTTGGAGGAACTTAAAAAAATATAGTAGAAAAAATAAAAGTACAAAATTTGCTATAGTGCACAAATTAAGGAGAATTAATTCCTTGTTATTATGTATGATAATGGGAAGAAAAGAAACATAATTAACTACGATTAAGCATTTTTATTCATTAACTCACATATTTTGTCTGAAAAATAAGAAAATTAGGTAATTTTATCTAGCTTGTGTGTGTGCATGTGTGTGTGTGCGTATGTGATCACGTTAACTCCTCTATGGTTGTTCGAGGAACAGTAAGTGATGACCGATATAGCCCAACGGAATCGGGTTCATCTTCAAACCGAGCCATACACAGCCTTATAGACTAATGAAAAGTTGAATTAAATGACGCAATATTAGACGACGGTTTCTCAAAAAATTGTTGTCAAATGCATCCCACAATAACAAGCACAGGGATATTTCAAAAACAGTCATGAAAAGTCCAATATTTGGCTGCAGATCTAGAAAACCATCCTCTAATGTACACGAAAAGAGCCAGCACAGAGAGTCTGTGTTTCAGAAATTTTTATGCGAACATTTGATGACAGTTATCAGGAAACCATCGTCAAATGTCAAAAAATTTTCAAAAAAAAAAAATTTAAAATTTAAAAAAATTGTCTATTGAGTGGGGGACCTCGTATGAGATGCCAGCTTTTAGTGGGTTACAATTTTATTAGCTTAAGCCAAGTCTCATACCTTCCCCTCTTTCTTTTGCAAAAATTAAAATTAAATTCCTAGTCTCTCCATCCTTGCACACTTCTCTTACCCCTTCCAAACTAAAGCATAACAATTCATATGCATCCCTGCCCAAGCGTAAAGCCGTATATTTGTTTTATAGATGATGATGATGATGACCGTTTTATTTTATTTGATTTTATTTTATTTTTTGAAATCGTAGATGATATCGGTAATTTAGTCGTCAAATTGAGGAATTTAACGACACACAAATACACTATTTCAAAACCAGAACATAAAAGAAATAACGACATACATACTATTAAATCAAATTAAACAAATAACAATTTACACACTATTACGTCTATGATTGAAGTACAAACCGAGTTTAATTCGATCGACGGACTCCAAAGGCATGAACTGGTACAATGCATACCATCCCTTAATATTTTATTTACTAGTTTTCAGCTTATTCAATTGACCTTTTTGATGGAGATATATAGTTCTCTTTAGCCTTGTTGTAATTTTTTTTATTTATTTTAATAACACTTGAATGACGGTTACAGAATAAGATATGTAGAACATGTAACAACCCAATTTCGTTGTTTTTCCTATATCCTCTCTCGTCATTTATTTAAAAAAAATCATCCCCACATTATAGACACTCTGTTCACGACGATGGTGATTGAGACATCTATTTGATGGTATAACCTCGTTTGGCCGTGCATCTGACTAGGTTGATCAACTCTTCCTCGTCAGTAAAGCCATTTTGGTTCTTGTCGACCCGGCAGAGGGCTCGAATAGCTTGCCAACCGCGAGCTGAAGAACTTAAGCTTGAGAGAAAGCATTTTTGAGATCTTGCCTGCTCAGACGACCATCTCCATCGGTGCTGTAACTCCTAAACACGCCTTTCAAATGTGTGTCGGTGTAGGGCTTGGCCACGTTCCTAGCCCCGGTAGGGCTTATGTAGCAATCGATTGTCAATGTTCTTGGCTTTTACAGATATGATATTATTGTAGTTCATATTTATACGTTTATATCGTGCGAAAGGTATTTGTTGCTATATATTTGTAGTATTGAGAAGCTTTTATACAGAGTAGGGCGAGTATATATATCGTCAAGATCATGATTACATGAAAACGGCTATTTGTTAACTGCAGCTTGTTACACATTCACTTCTTTGATATTAGAATCATGAACTCAAATTAAGCATGTAAGAAGCTAGCGACGCAAATTTGGAGAACGTCTATCTAATATTATTAATATGTAATCAGTTAGTCAAAAAAAGGACGATGGGCGAGGAAAGGTGGCACCCAATTTGATGAAAGGAAAATGCAAGCATAATATTTCACTGTATATGTTAATTTAACTTAATTTTTTACTATACATTTCAAAATCCACACCATACTCATTTTTTAAACTCCAACCCAAAAAATTCTCAATTTGAATTAGAGTCTTTTTAAAAATAAATTTCTAATTCTATATTCCAAACTCAAGCTATTACATGACACACAGATTAAACAATATGAATACCTAATAGAGAAAATTACCCAAAATAATTATCTTTTTCATGAATTAACTAACATGACACAAATTATCCTTCCTTAATCAATATAACACAAACTTTAGTTTTATTAATATCTAATTTGTGTTATATTGGTCTAGTATCCAATTTTTATATCATGTTGTTGTAATGTCTCTAAATTTATATTATTCAGATGTTTTCCCCTATCAAATATATACTTATGTTAGAATTTTCTTATCCATTTTCTTTAAAATGTTACACTATTATTAAACATGAGCTGAGATACAAGTTTATTAATTTTTTATTCAATTTTTTTTGGGCAGCAGGACTCTCTGCCGGAAACAGACATATACTAAACATGCACAATATATATGGGCTTTTATATATTTTACTGTACATACATAGTCACATAGTATAGTACTAGCTATATATATGGACTTACATATGTACACACATAGATTTAATAGGACATTTAACGTATAACGCACAAAACTTAAGTGAACAACATGAAATATTCTGAAAAGTCAAAAAAAAAAAAAGCGTCTATTTAATGGAAAAACCAAATTTCGTAGCATATTTGACGAGGATCTCAAGCTCATCGTCGTTGATGGTTCCGTCTCGGTTCCGATCGGCACAGAAGAGCGCAAAGAATGCCTTTAAGCCCGGGGCACGTGATCCAAGGCTCTTGAAGGCTCTCTTGAGCTCTTCCTTGCTCAGGTGACCGTCTCCATTGCATCAAAGCGCAAAAACATACCTTTCAACTACGTTTCCTCGTATCGCAGCACTACGTTACTTTTCGGCTCCGCGTATTTAGGCGCCACAGATGCATGGCAATTACCAGCTCTTGGCGGTATGTTCATTGTACGAATTAAGGGACGTTGCATGTTTTTAGGATGTACAAATTTGCACATTTAAGAAAGCAACTAAGGTTGTGTGCTTGGTATTCTAGTGTGACAACCGAGATTCTTTTACTGTTCTCGGGATTACTGTGCAATAGAAATCGATATGTATTAGTATGATGTAAATATATAAATTTTACCCTAATGATGATTTATTAGAGTTTATAAACGTTTTATGATTATGAATGTAATGATTTTCGAATCGAAATGTCTTAGATAGTGCATTTTCGGTATCGAAAAACAGAATTTTACTGAGACTTAAAATGTTGCAACCATAGACTCAAGATAGAAAATAATGAAATATCTAGGGTTTATGAAGTGTTTTAAATGATATAAATACATCGAAAGACTTTGATAGCATTTCGGGAGGTAAACTGCGAAATTTGGTCAGTATAGCTTTTCGGTCAAATTTTCGACAGATGAAAATTATACTGTAATTAAAGAAAAACCTATACTGTATAAACAAATAATATTTTCTTATTAATATAAGAGTCAATGGATGAGATCAAAGTTTTATTTTGATCCAAGGGTTAACAAAATTAAGGGAATTTCTATCATTTTCCTTAAAATTCTATCAAGGAAAGAATTTTGCATTTAATGGAAAGCATGGCTGACCATGCACGTGGAAGGGGGGGAGAAACAGCTGGATTTCAACTGAAAAAGTCCCAAAAATTTTGCAAAAATACCCCAAAAAATTTTCATTTTAACCCCAAAATTTTCAAAAATTACAAAAAGGTCCCTAAGGATTTTTATAAGCTTTTTCTCTGATTTTCCACATCCCCCACAGCAGAAAAACTCTATTCTCCTGTTCATTCATCTTCTCTCACGTTCCCAAAGCCACCAAAATTTCTAAATTTTCAAAAGTTACAAATTTTGAACAAAAAGTATGAGAAAACTTCATCTTGAGGAGTCTTCTCCTTAAAGTTCAAGTAAGTTCTTCAAAACACTGTTTTAATGCTTGTTTTTAAGTGTTTTTATGCTTATGGGAATAGTGGAACAAAATGAGGTTTGAATGGTTTTGGCTGCTTTGATAAAATTCATGTGGAAAAACTTGTTTTAGACTTGTTTTTGAAGTATTTGTAGGGTTAGTTTTTGAAAATAAATGTGTTACATAGGGGAGGGAAATTAACATGGAGGAAGGGTTGAAAACCCTTGTGGAATGGTGATAAACTTGTATTGTGAGTTAGAAAAGGAAATGATGTTGTATATAGGTATTGAAAGAAAGAAAGATAAGGGAAAAAAACTAGGGTTGTGAGCAAAAACCCTAAGTTTGGAAAATATGAAAGTTATGTTATATGGAATACATGGAAATGAATTTGTTATTGTGTATTGGGATTTTAAGCAGGTTTATAAGGAAAACTGTGTCCAATAATGCATTTTAAATCGTTTTGACACAGTGGGAAAATAAGGATTTAAACCGTTATAATGCCGAAATTTTCGGACTTATAACTAAGGCTAAGGGTTTAAGAGTGATAATGTATATAAGAAAATGTTTAAATGCTCTAGTGTTGATCTATAAACATTTCACTTAATATCGAATTATTTTGTTATAGGGTAACAACTGGAAAACAAAGAAAGAAAACCCAGAGATCGATTTCAGGAAACATTATAAGATTTCTGGTAAGTTCTGGCATTTAAATATCTGGACATGAACAACTGGAATTTTATATTGAGTTGAAACCTTCAATTTATGATTTAGTCTATATTCTTTGGTTAGAGAAGTTATATGTTATTGCGAACTCGTTAAAATACCTAAATTAGCGAGTATACGAGTGTGTATTGATGTGTTATATGTACATAATGATGTTTTATGAATTTTTGACCCTTGAATGCAATAAACATGTCTTAGGGTTACTTGTATGTGCATGAAATGGTCTTTGTGTCAAAATGTGTTTAAAAACCCATTTTAGCTGGAACTAAGCGCCAAGCGCTGGCCAAGGAGCGCTCCGGCGCTGAGCTCTCGACCAAAATTTGGTATCAAAAACCCAGTAGGAGCACCAGGCGCTAGTGTAAAAATTGGCAGAAGCGCCAGGCACTTGCACCGGATTTTCAAAGGCACCAGGCGCTGCAAGGGGAGCGCCGGGGCGCTGAGGGTTCTATCCAAAATTTTACAGAAAAATATAAGGAAGGGCCAGGCGCTCGAGTATGAGTACCAGGCGCTTCAACTATTCCAAAAATGTATAATTACAGTTTTGTACCTCATTTCTAGTCCCAATCACGCCCCGATGTTGGAACGCGTGGATGATGAGTTTTAAGCAGTATTTTTGTACTGAATGGGTAAAACAGTGGGTACATGAATTAAAAATATGTACACTGGAACAGTTAAGATGTCATAGTAAGTAGCATTATACAGTAAACAACAGGGTAATGAAAACCTAATGTTTTGGCGTACCGACCTCTCGCAAGGGGAGGTTACTTTATGTCAAGCAGAAGACATACCATAGATAAGGGAAAGTCAGGGTCGCTCCCAAGCCTCCCTTAGAGCACGCTTAAGGTACGACCAAAACGGGTCCATAAACATAGTAAATGAACAATGTAAAATGAAACTGAGCATAATGAACTCCATGTATATTTGTTGAGTTACATTGTTACGTTTTATTTGTTTTAAATGTTATGTCTTAACTTACTGGACATGTAGCTCACCAGTTTGTTCGTGTTCAGGTAATCGAGGTAAACAACCTGTAACCTGAGCCACAGTGTATGGATTGGACTGCAGGGATGAAGTGCCAATGTCATGATAAAAGGTTATGGACCTGCTAGGCTAATTCCGCAAAGTAAAAGAAAAGGAAAAAGAGAAGTACAATTGTATAATATTGTATAAAGTAAACTGTTATATTTGATTTTAACCATTTCAATACAGTATGATATCATTACATACAAATAGTATGAAATAGTTTCCAGTTATGATAACTTAGTTTTAGAAAGTTATATTATTATGTATACTGATGGTTTTAAAAAAAAATTTCTGTAATTTATTATGTAATGTTTTGAAAAGGAAGAAGTAAAGAAGCAAAGTTTCAGTGATATCTCCTGTACAAGGTGGGGGGTGCCACATCTAGTGATCTAGATTTGTTTTGAGATGTATATACACAAGACAATAGTCTTGACTTGATCTGTCCACAGCAGCGATCCTTATCCGAAGTCTATGACTTTAATTTAGTATCTCGTATGATTCGTAAAAATTTGAACTAGTTGGTTTGAATTGCAACCCAAATTAATATTTGGACGTATAAATAGATTGTAATTTGAAATGGAGTATATGGATGAAGTTTTGTTTTTCTTTGCTAACTGAAAATAGTTTGATATATGACAAAAATAGTTCTAAATTTTTAATATAAATACTTATAAATCAAACCATTTAAAAGCATTTTTGTCCAACTGGTTGATATTGTTTTTTCAATTATTTGATTAATTTTTTAACAATCTACTATAAATTATAAATTAGACCGTTAAAAAATTAATTCAACAATTAAAACATTAAAAAATTAATTTAACAATAATAGCATGTATTGTTAAGACAAATCTTATGATAAGTTTTTTTAAAACCTTATATGACAACTTTATTTTATTACTACATGCTTAGGGAGTGTTTGGTAAACGAATTACATTTTGATTGTATTTGAATGAAATTTGTTTTTTCAATGTTATATTTGGTTGAAAAGTATTTGTTTTGTATTTGAATGAAATGTGTGTTTGGATGAAAAGTATTTTAGAGTTGAAAAGTTGATGTGATTGATAAAAGTAGAGATAAATAATAAAGTTAAAAAGTTGATATGATTGTTTTAAAAATGTTTTGAATAGTAATTGTTTTCGTAACACTGTTACAAAATTTATATTTGGTATAAAATTGTATTGTATTTAAGTAAAATTAAAATGAAATATTTTTCCCAAACGCCCCCTTAGTACTATGTCAAAGGGATGATGCCCAACAACAATGTATTTTCCAATTTGGTAGGCCTGCCAACTCATATGCGATCTAGGAGACGGTGTTCGCGGATAGGAAGCCTTTTTTATTATAACATTTCAATAATACATATAATTTGCATTGTGTTAATCTAATGTAAATTAAATACGTGCATGGTTGAGAAAACATTATATTTAAATATAAATATTTTTAAATTTTAAATCTAATACAACTATTATTTATTATTTTCATTTTTTATCTATGTTTACTAACCACATCACATGCTATCTTTCTTCCTCTTTTTTTCCATCTACTTTAACTAAGTGCATCACATATTTTATCAATCTCTCACCAACAGCCCAAACATACATTGCATTTAAATGCAATGTAAATATAAAATATCTAAATGCATATTGCATTCAATGTAACCACATCATTATATTTTTAAATTTTAAATCTAATACAATCATTATTTATTATTTTCATTTTTTATATGTGTTTACTAATCACATCACATGCTATCTTTCTTCCTCTTTTTTTCTATCTACTTTTACCAAGTGCATCACATATTTTATCAATCTCTCACCAATAGCCCAAACATACATTGCATTTAAATGCAATGTAAATACAAAATATCTAAATGCATATTGCATTCAATGTATTACATAATACAATGCAAATGCAACATTGTATCCAAACGCCCCCTTAGATTATTTTTATCCATGTCTTTTAAACTTTAAGGCTGTTCTCACTTTACCTTCTAAATTTTAAAAACTCTCATTTTATCTCTTGAATTTTAAATTTATCCCAATTAATTCTCCCCTTTATTGAAATTTTTTGTTAAAAACATACAGAGAAAAAGGAAAATTAGTCTTACTAAACCCAAAATTATATGATTGCACTTAACTTACTTTTCTCTATTGTTTTTAACTGAATAGAAGTTTAAGTGGGAGGTAATTTAAAGTTATCAAATCAGAATGAAAGTTTTTAAAATTCATAAAGTAAAGTAGAAATGACTCTGAAGTTCTAGGCTTGTAAATGAAAATAATCTTAAAATTTTATATCTTAATTAAAAAAAAAGAATTTGAATTAAAATTACATCTGTTCAACTCAACATAAGTTTATGTGTCAATCTCATCTCTTTTTCTTTAGCTTGTTAAACATTAAAAAACTACTCTTTCTTTTTTGGCTGATCCAATCAAAATTACTTATCCGACCACTTGTTGATAGAACCGGTAAAAGAGAATATCTTCCATAAAGCTTCATAGGTAAACATGCACATCAGTATCAGATGTCAAAAGATTTATAGGGGGATTCTTTTCTATACTTATAGCAAAGCAAGAATTTCTATGCGACGACCGTCCAATAAAATGATTTTCTTTGCCGACTAAGATTAATTATAGTGATACACTTGGCTTTTACCCTGATGCGATCTTGAAGAACATATAAGATCATATATTTGTTTGATAATCAGGATACTTCAAGTAACCAGTCTATACCACTTGCTTAAAGTATAAGTGAATAGCTCTTGTGTATGATAAAATCATAGGGAAACAACCAAGAGGAACAAACAGATCGTATCTAGCATTTTTTTTTTAACTCTATTATTTATGTAAATCTACACTAAGATTTTCTTTCTTTATAGAATATTACATAAACACACTCACTTTTATGCAAAACTAACTAGGAACATTTGCTTAATTTTTAAACTAGATTGATTAGTTATTGCAATTAGTGAGGATTCTGTCTCCTAAAAGATTTCACCTTTTACGCATGGCTTCCCTATTGTTGTCTAACGCATATTTAACATAGGCTTTGGTGAATTCTATTTGAATTCTAAATAAATTGTATCTTTTCTACTAGATTTTTATTTATTTATAAAATATCAATAAAAATTATAACTAATGTTTAAAAAATTAATCAATTTCAACGTAAAAATTTTAACTCTAATCAGCAATTCAAATGGACATTAATTTATCACCTTGCGTATTGAGATTAGAAAGAATAAATAGCAGAGTAAGACGGGCAGGCATGTCTAATCACAACATTGCACGGGGAGATTTAATGGATGATTTAATAAATAAAAAAAATCTACTCACTTAGGCATTCTTATTATTAAGGTAGATTCCAAAAGTGAGGACTTGAGTATTAAAAGTTTGAAAAATAATATTCGAAATATCAATTTTAATCATAATTTTTTAAGTATCAATTTATTTATAATTTTTTTCTTAGTCAATTCAATCAATTAATGTGGCAGTTTTTTAAATGTTTATCAATATAAAAATAACAATTCACATACTATATAAGTTGATATTCAAAAGTTTAAAATTAAAATTGATATCCTTAATATTATTTTTCTTAATAAAATCAATCAAAACAAGTCCTTTTATTCATGGGCAAGAGAGGGAATTAAATGGAAAAGATAAGACTCATGAACTGGCCTTGAAATAGCATTTGGTTAGCATATATATTGTGAGAAATGAAGACAAACAAGAAAACTAATTTAATTTGTTTTTAATAGAAGAATTCGAAAACAAAGGAAAAAAAACCGTCCAAAAGTTGTTTTTCTTTTTGATTTATAATTTCATTCTATAGAGCTTATCCCACTACTAAATGTTTTCAATAATTAACCAAACACCTTTTTTCCCCCATATATTCACCCATATATTCAGAACAATCTCTTTGGAAAAAAATAATAATAATAACAACCAAATGCATTAAAAAAAGGGTATTTGGTTATGTTTTTGAAAAGTTGGTATTAGATTTAATGTTCTCGTATTCGTTTTTCATTTATACATTTTTTAATTTTGAAACAGATACATTAAAAGTTAAGATTTAATTTAGTGTCTCCAATATTTTATATAAAAAGAACATGTTATCTTAAGGAGAAAATTTTAGAAATAGCCATTCAAAATAGACTTGTTTATGTTTTTTGCTCTCTATTTTTGCTTCTTGAATTTTTAACCTTCCATGATTGTCTAATTAGAGGTTAAAAAAACTGAACCTATTATACCTAAGATAATAATTTAAAGATGTTCTTGTCAAGGGTAATCTTACAAATTTCCTTATTTTAAGCCCACCAAAAAACAATATGGGAACTTTAAAAAATGTGATAAATCATGTCTTAAATTAATTTTTGTCAAAAAAAAAACTCTTACAAAAACTATTATTGGTAAATGAATCTCATTTACCATTTTTTTAATAAATGATTAATTTATTAGTGATAAATGATTAATTTGCCATTAATTTATCATTATTATTTTATTTATTATTTTTAAATTGTTTTTCTCTCTCTTTCTTCTTTCATTCTCATTTGCAACTCTCTCCTTCTTGCCAGAACTGCCACCACCAGCCAAGGTCTATCGGGCTTGTCAGAGCTCGTCGTTGGCAATTCCATCACAACAGAAAAAGAAAAATTGACTGTTGTCCTCCCTTGCTGCCATGGTTCCAAATCTCATTAAATTTGGTAGTTACTGTCGGAATCACGTCAAGAAGTGGCCTTGAGATGTCCACTTTCCCTTGTAATCATCGCTAGAGATCTAATGACAAAGTGATTGCGAATCAAGACATGTGACAAGATCACCAATAGGAAGCCTCACCCTCACGATGCGACCGAGCTCAACACCCTTCGCAATGACATAGCTTCACGACATTACCAATCTTGCCACTAAGGGGGAGAAAGTTTGGCAAAATATTCACTAGAACCTTAAAAAGG
The DNA here is from genome assembly GCA_035233585.1 of Antiaris toxicaria. NCBI lineage: Eukaryota > Viridiplantae > Streptophyta > Magnoliopsida > Rosales > Moraceae > Antiaris > Antiaris toxicaria. The sequence continues at coordinate 23,043,425 of CP141160.1, read as the reverse complement.
CCAATCTCATGAGTGACCCACTAGCTCGACTCTAGCTCACAGAGGAAGTTTAGCACCATTAATAGCTCTCCGAGATCTACGGCCATTGTGACTTAACACAAACCCTATCGTCAGACCTCGTCTCAATAACGGACCTTGTGAGTTTGATCTCCCAGCATTTGTCACTGATGCCACCCCACGAAGATCACCAAAAGAAATCACGATGAAGAGGAGGGAGAGAGAAAGGAAAGAGAAATAAAAGAGAGAGGGGGGAGGAGAGAGAGAGGAGAAGGACAGGATGAAGGAGACAAAAACAATAAAAGATTTTGATTTATCAAATGTTAATCATTTTATATTATTTTTATAAAAGTTTTTTAATTGTGAAAAAAATCAATCCATAAAATGTGACCTAATCTAACAATCCCAAGCAATATATGTTTTGGCCCACATTACTGGGCTCATTTTGCCCAATCCTTGAGCCCAAATTGAGCATATGGTAAAAATGAGATCGTCAAACTTCATACACACCAATAAATTGTGTCTAAAAGAATAATTATATTAATACTCCTTGTGTTTTCATAAAATTAAAGAGATATCCCTTGGCACTAATGACAGTGAGACCCCTTTTTTTTTAACTCAATTAAATTTAAATATAAAATTACCAAAATACCATAATGAATTTTAACCATTGTTCTAAAGTAGATCACAACCTTTATTTTTAATCTATTTTTTTTAATGTTTATTTAATAAATGTTTTTTAATATGTTGATTAAGCATAAAAATCTAGCACCAATACCAGACCACCCATGACCCACCCCAGCTGCGTCGATCCACCTCGCTCGTCGGAGCTATCGCCTACGCCGAAGATCGAGTCACGTTGGAGTCCTCGCCTGCATCAGTAATTGATACGTAGTGGAGCCCTCGTCAACACCGAGGCATGAATCACTGGAGCAGTGGCAAAACGGTGAAGTAAGGCCATCATGAAGTCATGAAGTCACTCCTGCACTGAAGCACTCTGCGCTGGAAGTCCTGTGGAGATACGAAGCCCCCCCTTTGTTGGAGCTCTTGCATCTCAACCATGATCCCGAGCCTGTCGAATACTCCGTTGTGAAGTCCCCCATTGCAAGCCCAGTGCACCCTTTGTGAGCCCTTTCCGATTTTTTTTTTTTTGAAATTTTTTTGTTGAATTTGTATATGAATTTCAAACTAGATTATATGAGAATATGTGGCTCTATTGGGTCTTTATTTTTTGGTTTTGATTCTTCTATATCAAAGCTGAAGAGTTTACAAGCATTTTCATCCTTAAGAAGCTAGATTTTTCAAGAAATTTAAATTTGATTCTCTCTCTAAGTGCAAGCTTTCTCTCTCCAAAGAATAGAGTGGTGGTTTGTGCAATTGAGAAGCCCAGTTTGCTAGAGAAAATTTTTTTTCTCTTGTGGATGAAATTTAAAAATTATTAACAGAGGTCAACCGCAAACAATAAATAAGAAAAAACTCAAATAAGATAAAGCCAAATCAGGCGGCAAACTCCAAACTAGAGAAAAAGGAAAGCTTCAACAACAGGAGAGAAGACACAGATGGAGCTTTTTTCTATCTATTTTGTCGATGAAGATAAAAAAAATTATTATCTTATTTTTTTTTAATTTTGCTTTCTGAGTTAGGGATGAAAATTTTGACTTCAATCAAAGACCTATAATTCATCCCCTGTCACTAGGAAAAAGTACTCATATTAAAGTGAAAATTATGATTAAAATTTTGTAAAAATCAATTAGAATTTTAAAAGAATGGTAAATATATTATTTTTATAATTACTTAACTATTTAAAAATGTTTTTTAATGTAAGTAAGGGTAATTTTGGTATTTCAAATATAATTAATGATCAAATTGACGATCAACTAATAAATAATAGATAAGATGTTTTTATAATTTTTTTAGAATTCGTTTGGTAAACGCATTACGTTTTAACTGTATTTGAATACAATTCGTTTTTTGAGTGTTACATTTGATTGAAAAGTATTTGTTTTATATTTGAATAAAATGTGTGTTTGGATAAAAAATATTTTAAAGTTGAAAAGTTGATGTAATTGGTAAAAATAGAAATAAAAAGTTAGAATTGAAAAGTTGATATGATTGTTTTAAAAAACTTTTAAATAGTAATTGTTTTCGTGACACTGTTGAAAAAGATTGTATTTAAATACAAAACTTTACGTTTGGTAGAAAATTACATTGTATTTAAATACAATGACACTAAGGGGGCGTTTGGTAAACGCGTTGCATTTTAATTGTATTTGAATGAAATTTGTTTTCTAAATGTTGTATTTGGTTGAAAAGTATTTGTTTTGTATTTGAATGAAATGTGTGTTTGGATGAAAAGTCTTTTCGAGTTGAAAAGTTGATGTGATTGGTAAAAGTATAGATAAATAGTGGAGTTGAAAAATTGATGTGATTGTTTTAAAAATGTTTTGAATAGTAATTATTTTCATAACACTGTTATAAAATTTGTGTTTGGTGTAAAATTATATTGTATTTAAATAAAATTAAAATGAAATTTATGTACCAAACGGCACCTAAAAAATGATTACTAATGCTCCGTTTGGTGAACGCATTGCATTTACATTGTATTTGAATGCAATGCATTGAATGTAATTTGTGTTTGGAGGAAAAGTATTAGCATTGCATTTGAATGCAATGTGTGTTTGGGTGAAAAGTGTTTGAATTGTATTTTAATAATAAATATGTGATGTGATAGGTAAAAGTAGAGAGAAAAAAAAAGAGAGAGAAAGAGAATATATGATGTAATTAATAAAGGTAATAGAAAAAATGAAATAATAAATAGTGATTGTATTAGATTTAAAATGTGATGTGATTGGTATTTGAATGAAATGCTTTTGTATTTGGGGGAAAATTGCATTGCATTTAAATGCAATGCAGCTTGAATGTGTGTACCAAACACACACTAATGCCCCATTTGGTACACACTTTCAACTTGCATTGCATTTAAATGCAATGCAATTTTCCCCCAAATACAAAAGCATTTCATTCAAATACCAATCACATCACATTTTAAATCCAATACAATCACTATTTATTATTTCACTTTTTCTATTACCTTTATTAATTACATCATATACTCTCTTTCTCTTTCCTTTTTTCTCTCTACTTTTACCCATCACATCACATATTTATTATTAAAATACAATTCAAATACTTTTCACCCAAACACACATTGCATTCAAATGCAATGCTAATGCTTTTCTTCCAAACACAAATTACATTTAATGCATTACATTCAAACGCAATGCAAATACAATTCGTTCACCAAACGGACCATAAATGTCTTCTTAAAAAAATCAAATAGTTTTATTATTATTAATTTTGAAGAAAAGGGTGTTTTTATAATTTTAATAAAGGTGTTAATGTAATTGACTATGCATGAAAACTAGCATTAAAAATAATTTAAAAAAATCTCTAATCAATTGGAGCGTGGGTTGTACCTCACCCGATCGCGAGTCCGCAAGTTATAACACTCGCCCAAACACGCACCCAGTTTCTATCGAAGCGGTAACAACGAACAGGTCTGTCTCTGTCCTCTTCCTTCTTCTGCGCTTCTTTTCGAGCATCCATGGAGTCTCCAAAACCCTACGGGCCCTCCTCAAACCCTCTCCTCTCGCTCTCCACCTTCATCCACCAGAACTGCCTCCGCCTGGGTGCCGACCTCGCCAGCCGCGTCGAAGACACAAAGCGCTTCGCCGGAGCTCTGGCCGGGAGCTGGCCGTCGGCGGTCAATCGCCATCTCCCTCTCTCGCTTCCTCCCCCGCCGTTCGCCTCCTTGGCTCAAGCTAAGCCCAAGCCCGCCTTGGCCGCCACACTCAGCTCCGACCACGTCGCCAAGGCTTTGGCCGGCACGGCCGTCTATACGGTTAGCAATTCGAACAATGAGTTCGTGCTTATCTCCGATCCCGATGGAGCCAAATCAATTGGCCTGCTTTGCTTTCGCCAGGAGGACGCCGAGTCCTTTCTTGCTCAAGTTAGTTCTTCCCTATTCCCCTCCTCTCTCTTTGTAATCTTGCACTCGAATATGCTTGGTTTCCGAGAAAATTTTCGAGTTGATAGTTTGGGGGTAAAGATATCGATTTGGTTAAATTGTGTTCTTGTGGTTTTCTAAAAGGAAGAAAGTTATTCCGTTTGCTATAGTACACCACGTGCATTGGGACATTTCAGTGAAAATTCTTGTTCTGTTGAACTTCAACACTTGAAGAGGCTTCAGTTTGGACTATGCGTTTGATATCTTACTCTATCTTTTTCGAGAAAACAAGTAGGGAATTGCTTCGTTCTGTTTTGATTGTGGTGCACTGGTGTCGTGACGGTTACAGGTTCGGTTGCGGAGAAGAGAGCTGAGAAGCGGGGCTAAAGTTGTCCCCATTACGCTTGACCAGGTAACTCTCAGCTGAATTGGTCCGTATCTTTTTGTTCGCGCTAAGTGCATGCTTTTGGAAACAAGTTGTTGTCATATGTTGTGTGTACTGAGAATTGCAGTGAATAAGAATTACAAATGGGATACCTTGTGATGGTTATGCTATTTCCGTAGCATAACATTTTATTTGTTGCTACATAGTCTGAGACCGAAGCCACATTATTATGGACAAAAAAGAAATATGAAAGTGAAATGAATTTAATAGTTACATTTCCCAAGCTTATATTTGGGTTTCATCTCTTCTCAAAGAATGAGGACTGTTTTTTTCTTGGGCATTTATTTGCTAACAACCTTGTATATGCTAATGCTTTCCCCTGAAATTTAGGTATATATGTTGAAGGTTGAAGGAATAGCATTCAGATTTCTTCCTGATCCGGTTCAAATCAAGAATGCCTTAGAGGTTGGTTTTTCTCCGAAGGTCCTAGTGAAAGAATGTGGATTGAAGTTGTTCAGCTAAGCTAAGTGTCACATCATTTCAGTTTAATACAATTGGTCGTATCCTTGGGTTTTTCAGTTAGCTTGTTGTATTGTGTTTTCTTTATGAATGGGATGATAAAATTTATCCCTGTTTCCTGATATTTTTGTGCACTCTAATCTGCAATTTCTTATGGTGTTAAAATTGCATGTTTTACAATCACGCTTTTCTGTTACAATCACATCACTTACAATCATTGTTACTTGTCGTAGCTCAAAGCCACTGATCTCAAGAATGGGTTTGATGGAGTTCCTGTTTTTCAGGTATGCTAATTGGATTATTCAATCTACCATCTTGCTTTAAGGAAGCTTTAGCAAAGATCAATCTTATTTATCCTTACAGAACAGCAAATCAGTTATGACTCATGTAGTTGACTTTAATGCACATATATGCTTGTGCATGGCTATTATTCAGTTGAAATGGGGAATTTGGGGTGAAAGAAACTGAACTGACGATGGAAAGATTGCTCAATATAATTGAGGCCTTGGAGAAATGTGGAACGAGGGATTTTACTGGATTGAATTACTATTTATAGGGAATATAGCACATTGTAATTTGTGGAGTTTTATTACACATGCAAGTTTATTTTATTATTTAGGAGACTGCCTAGCTGTATGGTTACTGTTGGTTTGCAGGGAGTAAACTTGTCAAATGTTCTCACATGATGAATGCAAGTGCAAATAATTGTTTTTTACTACTAAACTACCTTGCATGAAACATCATCTAATTAGTTATCTCTGGTTACAGTCAGACCTACTGGCTGTGAAGAAGAAAAACAAGCGTTATTGCCCAATATATTTTACTAAGGTTGGTTTGAGAACTTGGTTTCTTGTGAATGTGTTCTGATAGAAGATAACGTTTGTTACTTATTTTTATGTCATTTATATGTCATTAACGGATACATTCTATACGTTGCTATGCAGGAAGATATTGAAAATGAGCTGGCTAAGGTCTCTAGGGCATCAAGAGGGGCAGGAGTTTCTCAACATATTCTGGTATCCATGCTTCTTAACTTATTATGATATGAACATGTTTTTCATTTTGTTTCCTTCAGTTCTTTGTTCTAGTATTTTTACTACGTGAGGTTTGACCAATGAGTATTTATGAAATAATTGGTGTTAACATGAATTCTTTGTTTAAGATTCTCAGAGATAAGATATTGCATCTGCCAAATTTTGACTCTCCTTCCCTGGCTGAATTTAAAAAGGAAATTCCCTATAATAAATTGCTTCCTATAGAGACAGAAATCTGTGCTATATGGCATAGGTTCTTGTTTGATTCAAGCTAAAAGCACGTCCAACATATCACTTCAGCCACTGTTCTTTGCAAATATTTATATGGCAACGTGTTACATGCACACATACGTTTGTGTAGTTGCAGGATTTGGCTGCCTATTCACTATATGTAATTATTTGATTAGGTCTTTAGAAGGATTATTTGGTCTAATTTATGTATTTTAGGAATAATTGGAGATATTGAATTAATTTCTAGTATCTCATTTGGTTAGTTTCCTATCTTATAAGTTTCCTATTTTGTGTAAATTAGTTTCCTTATTTGTTGTAGTAGTAAGTGGTGGCAGCCCTATATATACCGTGTAAAACTGATTCCATATGCAGATGAATAAAAACTTTTTTTGTGGAAAACCACATGGTATCAAAGCCTCCTTTTAACCCTTCAATCGAAACCTTAAAGCCTCTCCTTCCCTTCTTCCTGATCTGCCTTCCCAAAGCATAAGATCCATTCAGGATGACAAAATATGGCATGACCAGCCAACAGAGTGCCATATCTAATGTTACCTCCACACCCGAGGGATCTTCCATAGTCAATACCATCACCGGGAGCAAGGATGGCCCTCTTCTATCCATCACCGGACATAAACTCAATGGCCAAAATTATCTCCAATGGTAGTCGTCTGTGATGATGTTCATATGCGGCAAAGGAAAGGAAGAGTATATCACAGGAATCTCGGCTTCTCCAGCAATCAATGATCCAAGGTATCGGGTTTGGAAGATTGAAAATAATATAGTTATGTCATGGCTTATCAACTCCATGACTAATGAGATTGGAGAGAATTTTTTCCTATGTGGGACTGCAAAGGAGATTTGGGATGCAGCCAAGGAAACCTACTCCAAGTTTGACAACTCATCCAAACTCTTTGCCATAAAGAGTGTCCTTCATGATTTGCGTCAAGGAGACCTCATCGTGACCCAATACTTCAATGTTTTGACAAAAAATTGGCAACAACTAGACATGTTCGAGGAACATGGTTGAAAGTGCCCTGAAGACGCCCTTAGGTACAAACGGATCATTGAGAAGAAAAGGCTTTACAAATTCCTGTTGAGTCTTAATAAGGAGCTCGATGATGTAAGGGGGAGAATAATGGGATTGAAGCCTTTGCCTAGTATCCGGGAAGCATTTTCTGAAGTTCGTACGGAGGAGAGTCAGAAAAGAGTAATGCTCGGTCCATCTACTACAACAAATAGTCCCGAAGTCTCTGCACTTGCTGTTCAAGGCGGCCAACCCTATGCAGGTGACAACAAACCGAAAAAAGGAAGGCCTTGGTGTGACCATTGTCGCAAACTAGAGCATACCAAGGAGACATGCTAGAAAATCCATGGCAAACCTGCAGATAGGAAACCTGCCCGGTCTTCTAACTCCAAGGAATTACGAGGAACTGCGGCCACTAAGGAAGAACCTGCCCAAACTTCCGAAAACAGTTTGTTTAGCAAGGAACAGATTGAATTCCTCAAGAATCTCATCAATTCACAACCACAGGGTAAATCTGTCATTGGAGCCTTTTCCCTAGCTTACAAAGGTAATTTCTTGAAAACCTACATGGTCACTAGAGGAGTACATAGTGCTTGGATCATTGACTCAGGGGCCTCAGATCACATGACTGGAGACTCAAGGGTATTTCAGACATACAAACCTTGTTAGGAGGATATTTCAGTTAGAATTACAAATGGCTCACTCTCTTAAGTGATTAGGAAAGGCTCGATTGCCTTATCAAACGGCCTTACTTTGAACTCTGTACTTCATGTTCCTAATTTAGAATGCAATTTACTTTCTGTCAGTAAGATCACCAGGGAACTTAATTGCATTACTATATTTCATTCAAACTTGGTTGAATTTCAGGAATTGAGTTCAGGGAAGATGATAGGCAATGTTAGAATGTGCTTGGGGCTCTATATCCTTAAAGGTGAAAAATCTTCCTAAACAACAACCTCCCATGGCAGATTCATCCAACCAACAATCTACCAAAAATTCACTTTCCGTTTCTTCTTTAAATAATGAAAGTGCAATCATATTATGACTCTATAGATTAGGACATCCCAATTTCAATTATCTCCAAAGGCTTATACCTTCATTATTCAATAATAAAAATCCAAAATTTTTCCAGTGTGAAATATGTCAGTTTGCAAAACATACTCGTAATTTTTATTCAACTCAGCCCTATAAAGAGTCAATTCCATTCTCTATGATTCACAGTGATGTTTGGGGAAAATCTCGAGTGAAAAACATCATAGGAACTCAATGGTTTCTTTTGTATGTGGATGATCACACAAGAATTACTTTGGTATACCTTATGAGAGAAAAATCAGATGTTGGGGAGATTTTTCAAAAATTTAATACAATGATCTAAACCCAATATCAAACCAAAATCCAAGTATTTCGGACAGATAATGCTAGGGAATATTACAAACACTTCGTAGGGGAATACCTAGACAGCCAGGGGATCGTACACCAAAGCTCATATGTAGATACACCTCAACAAAATAATGTAGCAGAGAGAAAAAATAGACATATCCTTGAGGTTGCTAGATCGCTAATGTTTTCTACAAATATACCCAAACACTTCTGGGGGGAAACCGTTTTTACCGCCACTTATCTCATAAACAGGATGCCATCCTGTACTCTAAAGTTCAAAACCCCAATACAAAAACTTCTCCTGATCTATCCTCGCAACCGAGCCATCTCAACTACACCTCTCAAAGTTTTTGGGTGCACTGCATTTGTCCACATCCATAAACAAAACCGTAGCAAGCTTGACCCTAAACCACTCAAATGTATCTTCTTGGGATACAGTCCAAATCAAAAGGGGTATAAATGCTATTCACCAATCAGAAAGCGATTTTATACCTCAATGGATGTTTCCTTTTTTGAAGATGAACCATTTTATTCCAAATCTAACATTCATGGGGAAAGTGAGCAAGAATACCAGCCATGAGATCAAATTTGGGATATTAATAGTTCCACCAGTCTTGAACTTGTCATATCCAGCCCTAGTATCAGTGATACAAACAATGGCTCTGTCTCTGTCCAGTTCCATGGTCCACCCTTACTAGAGTCTAAAAACCACCCAATCATGAGGAACCTGCTTCCATTCATAAAATCATTCATGAACCAAATCCACAAGTTCTCATCTCTGTACAAATCCAAAGACCTGCCAATAATGGTGAGTTCATTGTACATTCAAGGAAGAAGAAAACTCAAGAGGATCTAGAGCATCGAACATCATTAAAGCAAAACCAAGAATCTGATCTGAATGAGATTTCTCACATCTCACCAAGTAATGCAAGTCCAGGGAACACTAGTGATGAACTGATGATTGATAAGCGCCCTATTGCCCTAAGGAAAGGAGTCAGGTCATGCACCAACCATCCCTTGTACAGCTTTATCTCCTAAAAGGGATTATCTTCGAGTTATCAGGCATTTGTTGTAAACTTGGATGGTACTCAAGTTCCTAATACAATTCAGGAAGCCATGAAGATCCTTAAGTGGAGGACAGCTGTATTAGAAGAGAAAAATGCATTGAAGAAGAATGGTACTTGGGAACTGTCAGAACTTTCAGAAGGAAAACAATCAGTGGGATGTAAGTGGATCTTTATTGTAAAGTACAAGGTAGATGGTAGCGTGGACAGATTTAAGGTTAGGTTAGTAGCTAAAGGTTTCACTTAGTCTTATGGTGTTGACTATCAAGAGACCCAGTTGCCAAGCTCAACACCATCCGAGTACTATTATCGTTAGCAGCAAATCTCGACTGGCCCCTATACCAGCTTGATGTCAAGAATGCCTTATTGAATGGAGAGCTTATTGAAGAAGTCTACATGGATATTCCTGTAGGCTTTGTGACCTCAGCAAACATGAACAACGTGTGTAAACTTCTAATGGATTAAAGCAATCACCAAGGGCATAGTTTGATAGGTTCAGCAAGACCGTACAAAAGTATGACTATACTCAATGTTAGGCAGACCATACACCCTTTGTCAAGCACTCCTCAGATGGTAAGCTAGCTATCCTGATTATGTATGTGAATGACATAATACTGACAGAAGATCATGAAGATGAGCTGAGTAAACTCAAGGATGTGCTAGCGAGAGAATTTGAGACTAAAGATCTGGGAAGCCTAAAATACTTTCTGGGAATAGAGGTAGCTCGGTCAAGAAAGGGAATTACGGTGTCTCAAAGAAAATATATACTGGATCTTCTCAAAGAAATTGGAATGCTTGGTTGCATGCCAGCCGATACTCTTATGGATTCTAGTACCAAAATTGGAGCAGTAAAGGGAAAGTCCACTGGTAGATAAGGGACAATACCAGAGGCTTGTGGGGAAACTTATTTATCTCTCACACACATGACCAGATATAGGTTTCACTGTAAGTGTTGTAAGTCAATTTATGAAGGAACCCACAAAAGAACATCTTGGGGCAGTAAATCAAATCTTGAGATACTTAAAGATAACTCTTGGAAAGGGACTATACTTGGGGAAAACTACTAGGAGGGATGTTGAAGTCTTCACTAATGCAGATTGGGCAGGTTCGGTAACTAACAGAAGATCTACTTCTGGGTATTGCACCTATGTGTGGGGGAATCTTGTAACCTGGCCAAATAAGAAACAAACAGTGGTTTCTAGGAGTAGTGCTGAGGTAGAGTTGAGAGCTATGGCACTTGGTATCTGTGAAGGAATGTGGCTAGACTGTCTGTTGAGTGAATTGAAGATTGGGAATCCTAGTTCTATAAAGGTACATTATGATAATCAATCTGCCATCAGCATTGCAAAGGACACTGTACACCATAATCGAACAAAGCATGTTAAGATAGACCGTCATTTTATCAAAGAAAAGATAGAGATTGAAGCATCAATGTGGTGCACACGCCTACTAGCCAACAAATGTTCTCACCAAGGCACTATCAAGAAGGAACTTTGAAGAGTTGAGTTCCAAGCTAAACATGATTAACATTTATGTCTAGCTTGAGGGGAGTGTGGAATTATTTGATTAGGTCTGTAGGAGGATTATTTGATCTTATTTATGTATTTTAAGAATAATTGGAGATATAGAATTAATTTTTAATATCTCATTTAGTTAGTTTCTTTTTTTATAAGTTTTCTATTTTGTATAAATTAGTTTCCTTATTTGTTGTAGTAGTAGGTAGTGGCAGCCCTACATATACGGTGTAAAACTGATTCCATATGCGGATGAAAAAAAACTTTTTCTCTGGAAAACCACGCACTATTTTTTTCTTGCTAATTGTTATATTCGTGTAAAATGATGATGAACTGAACCGTCTTAATGACAGGTTGGTGGTCTGGAAGATGTTTTAAGGAAAATGGAGGTATTTGATCTGGTCGTTGCGGTAACTGTATACTTCTTGTAGTGATAAAAGAAGCTTGTGAATGAATTATAGTTCATTTGGATCATATGCAGATAAGTGATAAGAACGCGGGCTGGGAAGATTTAATTTTTATTCCACCGGGCAAAAGTTACTCCCAACACATTCAAGATGTGAGTAAAAAGTGAAGACAAGAAGCATGACTTGACTGACCACACTGAAGTTATCTAGAAGCAGTGATTTCATTACATTTTCCGATGACTCACAACTAAGCAGGTGAGTCATCATTCCCCGCAATCTCTCTCTCTCTCTCTCTCTCTCTCTCACATAACAATGTATCGCTTTGACACGTGCAGTTGTTCAACGAAATGCGAGGGAACGTTAAGCTTGAAAATGAATATAGGATGAAATAATTAACAGTGATGGATGTCACTTCTATTGCCAGGGTTGGGAAAATTGCGGGAATTGGTACAGGTTGATTGACCTCCGCCGTTCCTTATATCCTGTTTGCCCTTTTGTACCGATTAGAGTCTTTATTAAAGTACCCTTTTTGGCATCTCCTTAGTTAATACAATATTTAAGACCTTAAAACAGCCTAAATACTCGTAACAAAAATCATGTCTAAGTGCATCTTTAATATAATATCAAATTAATATATCAATAGTAAATTTTGATATTTAGATGAAAAAAAAATCTCTAATACAATATTATCTTTAGTGTTATATTTTTCAAATATTAAATTTTGTAGGAAATTTATCATAAGGAATAGACAATGTTAAATTCACTTTTGATTATTATAATTTATTGCATCATATAATTATTATAATAATTTTATTTTTTATTTATTTAAATATTAGAAATTTATTTTTTTAACTTTCAAAGCATTATAATGATAATAAAAAGTGAACATAATATAATATATTTGAGTATAAAATAAAATAATGTTATTTTTTATATTATTTTGTAATAATTATAGTATTTATATATATAAATACATTGGAGATAGTGTTGGTGCTAGTGCTATTATTGAAGATTCTTATCCATAAGAGTTAGGAAGTGTTTAGATAATGAATTGCATTGTATTGTATTTGAATGTAATATATGTTTAGATGAAAAGTATTTGTAATAATTTTAAATGGAATGTTTGTTTAAATGAAAAATATTTAAATTGTATTATATGTGATATGATTAATAAAAATAAAGAGAGAAAAAGGCGAGATAAAGAGTGTAATGTGATGGGTAAAAATAGTATAAAAGGTAGAATAATAAATAGTAATTGTTTAAATATAATACTTTTTGCATTTTAATAAAAATTAGATTTAAATGCAATGTTGCATGAATCATTTAGTCCAAGTTAATGGCCTTCCACTTGTAATGGGATCTTGTGACAGTTGTTTGATCCTCATAAGGGCACCCACGTATCCAACTTTTTGGATTTCACTAATGAACACGCCTCCCTGCTTGTAAGATTGACACAAATTTTCCCTTAATAGTTCACAACAATGGCACGTTGTCGCTTAAAAGAGCACTGCTGCCGACTAGTTAACCGTGACTTTGAAGAAAATGACTCGATCCTTATATTTATATACACACATATATTTGTAGGGTCTAGAAAATTGTTAGGGCTGACCTAAAAGTAATTGGTAGTAATGGAGTAATTATGAAAGGTATTTTTCATGCCTGTTGACCCAACCCAAAACCATCTCTTTGTTCTCATTTGAAATGATCGGACAATTTGTGTCCAAAAATGGGGTTAGACCGTATTGAGGAGGCCTAGGTAATGAGTTAGGGCCCACTCTGTAGTTGGTCTAACATCAATAGGTTGACAAAATGAGTGAAGCTATAATAGCTTACCCTACTATCTGATATTAACGTGCAAAACATGCCTATTAATCATTTTGGAGCCCTTGATGCCCGACCTAAAAAAAATTTTTCTTTTGTTCACCGGCATTAATAAAAAGGAGAAAATTATTAACAAATTAAATATTGGTGGAGCCTCGCAATTTTGTAACAAATAAAAGCGACACCAAATTGCATGTAAGAAGTTGACGCCTTAACCGAGTAGTTGTTGGAGCCAAGCCGCCTCTCTTTGAAGATTCCTATTACCTAATATTTCCCATGACCAAACAATCTTTACTATTATGCCCCCATCCTTAGCTTCCACACTACTGGATAGCGTCCTCTCCATAGCCTTTTTTTTTTTTTAAATCATATCATTGGCTTACACGGTAAAAGGGCAAATAAAATCTAAAAGTGAGAATCATAATGGGATTAAAAAACAGAAAATAAGATAGTCAATACCACCTTGAACACATTTAACGTTAAATTTAGAAGTAATGGAATTAAAAGTTAATGTTTTCTCCCTTTTTTTTTTTTTCCCTTTTGTGTTAGGCTCCATAAGTAAGGCTTTATGATATCACTATAAGATAATTTTCAGGAGCAAATAAAACAAGAAATTTCTCAATCTAATGAAATATATTTGTTGACAGAAGAGGGCATCAAACGAGAAAGCGAAACATGGGCATATCTGGAATTTTCCATAAAAAGCTTAAAATGAAACTTCGTTCTCTCCGACCCTTTTTGTCTCAAAGGAAATTAAAACCAAGGGAGTGACACTTGGAGCTCCATAAATGGTGCGACTTTCTTTAAGTTTTACTCTAATTTCTCTCTCTTAAGTTCTCTAACCACTACAGCAAACCGGCCTTAATTATTTCTAATCATCATCATTAGCCACTGCTATTTAACTCAAAAAACATAAACACAGATTTTCATTCATACATACGCGCGCACACACTTTATATATATATATATACACCCATTCTAATCATCTGGTACACCTGCTACCAATTCTAGGCCATTAGTAAAAGATGGTTGGAGGACTTAGCTTCCCTCAAAGGATCATAAAGGCCACTCCTTCAAAAGCTCTGGTCATCAGAATCAATCTGATTTTCTTCGCTTTCTTCATCATTGTCTACGCCATTCTGTTTCTCCGGCCATCTCTATCACTCTATCATGAAAACGCTACCTCTCTTGTTAGGTGCTCTATGCGTGAATGCCATCACAAGGTAAGGTGAGCCGACACTTTTTTTTTTTTTTGGTTGATGATTTTTATATACATTAAAAGAAAGAAATTTAAGTAGAGTCCATGTATTTTAACATGAATTATGTATTAGGAGGAAAATGGAGTCAAGGTGAAGGCCATCTTGGAGGAGGCTCACATTGATGCGTCCACTAATTTTCCAAATTATAACAAGTCCAGGAATATAGAAAACGCGACTGGAAGTAGTCGTGGATTAGAAGTTCCAAGCTTCTTGAGTAAAATATTGGGGAAGGGAAAGAAGAAGATTGGGATGGTGAACATGGACGAAGAGGATATGAGTGAATGGAATGGAAAAGGAGAAGCCATATCGGTCCATTTCGAGCACGTGACGGATTTTTTCAAGTGGGAGGATTTGTATCCGGAGTGGATCGACGAAGAGGAAGAGAGCGACGTTCCGACGTGCCCGGAGGTTCCGATGCCGGAGTTCGAAAAGTACGGGAAGATGGACGTGATAGTGGCGAGGCTGCCATGCAATGAGAAGGAGAGGAGGGACGTGTTTAGGCTGCAAGTTCATCTGGTGGTGGCGAATTTGGCAGTGAAGAAAGGGAAGAGGGATTGGAATAAGAGGACCAAAGTGGCATTGTGGAGCAAGTGTAGGCCGATGATGGACCTGTTTGGTTGCAACGAGTTAGTGAAACGACAAGGAGACTGGTGGTTCTTTGAGCCGGAGATTTCCAAATTGGAGCACAAGCTGTCGTTGCCCGTTGGGTCTTGCCAGTTGTCTCTGCCGCTCTGGGGTCAAGGTTAGTACCTTTTTTTTTTTTTAGCTTAAAGGTCAAGGTAAGTATATACATACACAAATAAATATATATATATATTAAAAAAAAGAGAGAGAAAGAGAGCACGTCCCTCGTTTTTGTAAATAAGAATAAAAAGATTTAAAAAGAATCGAACTCCTACTCCTCCCTTTATTAAAGCCTTACTCAACCACCTCCTTATGCCAAGAGACGGGTAGGTTTTTTTTTTTTTTTTTTTTTTCCTGCTTAAAAGTCAAGGTAAGTATAATTATATGTTTCGTTTTTAGAAAAAGTATAATTATATGTTTATACATTTTATGGACGTTATTTTATCCAAAAAATTTTGGAAAGAAAAAAAAAAAAAAAGAAATGTTTACGACTTTCTGCTTAGGAAGCAATAGACGAATTCCGTTTTCCAAATTATAGAATTTGTCTTTTAGATGCATTGTTGCTAACTTCCAAAAAGAAAAATGCTAATATTACATGATTAGGATTAGCATGGAATCATCACTAGTGTGATATCTCCTTCTTACCTTCCACGGATTCAAAAGTCTCATGAATATGAATTGTAATGCTCGCAAACATTATTACAAACACATATTAAAGGACAATTTGGACTTTATTTTAATCAAAATATTTATGTCGTGTCATTGTTAAATATTAATGTGACAAATTTAAAGAAACAAATGCACATTTTGTAATTGTACAGGAATCCACGACATCTACGACGTGACCAAGATCCAAAGCAGCGAAAATAAGAAATCAAAGAGGCGAGAGGCATACGCCACAGTCCTCCACTCCTCGGAGGCCTACGTGTGCGGCGCCATAACCTTAGCGCAAAGCCTCCGCCGCACCGGCACCAGCCGCGACCTCGTGATCCTCATCGACAAGTCCATCTCCGCCGCCAAGCGCGCCGCCCTGGCCGCCGCGGGATGGAAAATCCGCCTCATAAAGCGCATCCGCAACCCCAACGCCGAGAAGGGCTCCTACAACGAGTACAACTACAGCAAGTTCCGCCTCTGGCAGCTCACCGACTACGACAAGGTCGTGTTCGTCGACGCCGACATCATCGTACTCCGCAACCTCGACCTCCTCTTCCACTTTCCGCAGATAACAGCCTCCGGCAACGACTTCTCGCTCTTCAACTCCGGCATCATGGTCCTCGAGCCCTCGAACTGCACCTTCCGCGTGTTCATGGGCAGCCGGAGAGACGTCGTTTCGTACAACGGCGGCGACCAGGGCTTCCTCAACGAGATGTTCGTCTGGTGGCACCGGCTTCCTAGGAGAGTAAACTTCTTGAAGAACTTCTGGGCCAATTCCAGCATTAACGAGATCAGCTACCGGAACGAGCTCTTCGGGGCTGATCCACCGAAGGTTTACACGATCCATTACTTGGGGTGGAAGCCATGGCTGTGTTACAGAGACTATGACTGCAATTGGGATGTGAAGGAGAGTTTTGTATACGCGAGTGACGTGGCGCATAGGAGGTGGTGGATGGTCCACGACGCCATGACCGTGGAGCTGCAGAGCTTTTGCAGGTTGACGAAGAGGAGGAGGACGGACTTGGAGTGGGAAAGGAGGAAGGCTAGGAAGATGGGATTGGCCAACGGCCATTGGAGGATCAATATTACAGATCCTAGACGGTCTCATTTGGTTAATTAGCTTTCTTTTTCCCTGAAATTTTTGTTCAAACATTACACGGACGATGTTTGTTTTGTCGAATTCTTTTGGCAATAATTTATGCAGTGTGAATAGTTATACAATGGCATTAATCGGAGTTCTTCGTTTCAATAATATGTTTTTCCAGTATTGGCCATTCGATTTATTTCTTTCTACTTTGTATGAGACTTGCATAGAATTTCTAGGGCATACAATAAAAGTAGCGCATAATAAGGCATACATATGTATATAAAATCTTATATATATATATTAAAAATACATAAAACACTCTTAAATTTTATTCAAAAAGTTCCTATGTAAATTTCTCCTCTCTTACCGTTGAACTAGCTTCAAAGCATACTAGCTTCAAGGCATACTAGCTTCAAAGGATAATAGATAAACGCTAGATAAAATTTTATTATAAGCATAATACTCCAAAATTACTAATTTTATCGGTGTATATGACGGGCTGAATATACAGTACCTTGTGGTAGGAAAGTGAAAATTGTACACTTAGACACATAACAATAATGTACGATTTATCATCAAGTATTAGCTAGGTATATCTTGATCTAATTGGACATTAGTTGAGGCAAAGGTAGCAGAAAACGGACGGACAGGATTGGTGGTATATGTGGTAGAATATGAATCCAAAATCAGTCCAATAGGAAATGAGATGCCAGACGTTAAAAAAAATGTTTATTGTTTTTTGGTGAACTTAAAAAAACTTTATACTTGTTTTGTATAGCTGAGACATTAGAGTTAGAGTGTGTTCAAAGCAATAATTAATATCCAAAACTTGGGAATGTACATATTCTTTTTAGCGGAGTTAACAAAGATAAAACGTTATTCACACTATCAATTGAATATTCATTATTTTCCCTCTCTAAATAGCATGGAAACTCAAATATTTTAGATAATTAATATGTCCATATCTTGACTCTCCTTTTGGTGATTTTTTTTTAAATTTCAAACCTGTATGCATAATCCCACGCCTTCCACACCGCAAGTATAAGATAAGACAGTACACATATATATTTTTCCCCCATCTGCTGAGTTGTAAGTTACGTCATATAATTTTTGCTATATTTAGCAAAAATTATTATTGAAACATTACAAATTCTTAATCACGTGTAATGTTGTTCCAAAAGTTAAATAGCATTATTGGATATGCGAAGATATGATAAGAAATCATTGTTCCCAATAACTAGTAGTTCAAATGTATATTCGTATAAAATGAATTTTTGCTATCAAAATCAGTATTAAGATTTAAAACAACAACCAATTAATTGTTCTCTAACTAGGTCTTTGTAATGAATGTTATTGATTTATTAGCGATATCAATGCAAAACATTATTGATAAGGACATATTGGTGGTTGTAATTAAAAAAAAGAAAGAAAGAAAGAAACATTATAACTTGCTCATAATTGTTTGTTAACTTAACCAATTTAGCTATAATTAGATTAATTAATAACATATATTTGTGCCAACAGTTGCACTAATTATCAGAAAATTACAAATTTTAGCGCAGCTTAATTTCAACGTACATGAATTCTCTTAAAAGTTTGATAAAAGGTCTCTATCATAACCCAAGGATTATATTTCCAAGAGCTAACAGTTCGAGAAAATTATTGGGTTTGGGTGCAAGGCAAGTATTATTGGATAAGAGAGAAAGGACAACCATAGTAGAAAGAAGCTGCGTAATTGGTTGAGCTTATCTTTTTTGGTGCACCAACTAAGAGACCTTTATAAAGTAATATTTTAGGCTTGAACTTCCATGGATTAATATTATACTTTTAGTCTAATATATCATTACGAATGTTTAACAGTCCAAATCCGAGATCAGCCGAACGGAAATGATATCTTTTTTTTTTTTTTTTCTAGTAGTTGGTATCGGGATTTTTATTTATTTATTTATTTTGCTAAATCAGTTGGTATAAGGTTAAAGGTTGATTATATGACTCTTTGATTGGTGTATGTACATGCATATGATACATAATTTTGTTATGCAGACTCAAAAAAGAGAAACCCTTGGCTTTTGGGGTGCTTTAAGTATCTTAAAAGACATCAATTATGGTCTTAATATTATAGTGTCAAGTGATATTATATATAAATTATTAAATTTTTTTATTGGTAGATGTTTAAAAGTAAGTATATTGTTTCGTGAAGTGTTCTAAAAAAATTTTAAGATTGGAGACAATGATCACTATTATATGCATATACATCACACGATCACCGGCTCGAGTGGGACCATATTCCATTTCGTGAGTCTCATAACAGCATATTTTGAGGCGTTAAGTTTCTTTCAAAAAGTTGCCCCAGAAAAGAAAATAAGAATAAAAAGTGAAAAATTTCAACCTCAGATGTTTGTGAAAAAAAGTCGATTTGAGTGCGCAAAATTTGTCTTCATTCTTCAAAGAATTTGTTGGCCACCCAGAAATACTGCCGTCTGCCCGCCTCCACAGTTCGCTTAAGACGAAATAGAAATGACAATAGAAGCTTAAAAACGACAACGATAATAATTATTACAACGATAAGAAATTATAATTAAAAAAAAAAGTCAAACGCAAAAAGCAAGCAACGACAAGTGAGAAAGCAGCATAAACGCAAAAACGACAACAAAGTTATTAAGGAAAATATTAATGGGCTACTAAATGGTACAACGAAATCTAACGGCAACACCGAACACAATAAACGACAACAAAATTATGGGGGGAGATGAACGACAGCAAATAAGAAAATGACAACAGCTGAGGATTTTTACGTCCAATTGATTACCTAGAGGAATTTCAAGCCTGTATTTCCATCGCGAAGAAGATTTTTGTTGCCATATGGTACCCCATGATAGTTCAACAAGGATGACTATTCTTTTATTAAATTAAAGTTTGAGTTTAATATTACTCCAAATTTCATTAAAAAAAATATAGAGTTTGAATCTTTATCTTAAATTTTAAAAAAATAAAGTTTAATATTTACTAAAAAATGATTACAGGTTTATCATTAAGAAAAATATTGTTAAAATTCAATTACTATATAAACGGCCTCGCATTGAATTATTTGGCACCTCAAAAGCGTTAAAGTAGCGAAGCACACCAATTGCAATGCGATAATAGAGTTGTTGTTATTCCGAGACAAGAGGCTTGTGGGATTGAGATGAGGGGGAAGGAATGGTTATATTTCTGGGAGCGAACTCCAGGCAAATATGAAGTGTATGGAACCCCTACATGAGCGTACATAAGAATGATGTCTTTACATCTTCTTCTAATAGAAAAGAAAACAGACGAGGCAAAGTGGAATTTTTGAAGTAATACAATAAGAATTTTAAAGTTTAGGGGAAAAAAATATAGGATCTGTACCAAAGTTAGAGGGTGCAAATAGTCCAAATTAAGAAACCAGTGGAAAAAAAATCCAAATTAACAAAAGGAACAAAAATTCCATTTTCAGGTCTCCTTTTAAGATATGTTCATTTTTTAATATTATTGCGTAAACATCTATTTATAACTAAATAAATATTTGCAATACCAATTTTGTCCTATTATTATAATTAACATTATTCATCTTTTATTCATATTCTTTCTTTTCCTTTTTGTTTTTTTATACTATAACAATGAATTTTTTTGCTAACAACTCATCATTACCTTTAATAAATTCAAATCAGTTTTAGTTTTAGTCTTAACATAAAATATGAACTCAAAAGCTTTTTTGATTTTAATCTTAATAACATAAAAAGAGTTATGATAAGTATAAAATATTTACTATAAAGATAATACCTTATACCAAAAAATAAATACAATACAGCAATTATTTATGATAAAGATTGATAAAAAAAATTTTAAACAAAAATATATATACTAACATAAAATACTCAAGTTTTTTGATAAAAAAATGAATTCTTAAAAAAAAAAACCTTCAAATTTATGTCAACCATTGAAAATCACACGTCAACTAAATTCAGTTGCTAATAATATCAACTCACACTTTCTATTAAAAAAAACCAATGAACTCTTTATGAAAAACCATATTATTCATGCCGATCACTAAAACCTTCAATAAGAATTAGATCTATGCCCTACAACGAAAAAAAAAAAAAAGATTATCACAACAAAGTGTTTTGAATTCTTTACCAAAAAAAAAAAAACTATGTTATTTATATGAATTACTACAAATGAAATCGGTGACATATTTATGAGAAAAACTATTTTTTTGTGAAATCATATCATACATTTTTTCTAATAAATTAAATAAACAAAGTCAAATTTATCTTTTATATAAAAATATGATTATTAAAGACAACATATCGATATAATTCCTTTATTTGTTAATTATCAATTTTTTATAAAAGATAATATTATTACTATAAGCACTATCTTAAATGTAAATATAAATAAAAGAAAAAATGAATATACTTTAATCTAGTACTTTTAATTTGGACATCTATATATAAGTAACCTTAAAATAACCTTAAGAAAAAGAGAAATCTTCTTTCTTTAACTTGGATTTCTCAAATGCTAGCAAAAAACCATAACCAAACGGGGCTAGGTTCCGTTGCACTCAAGTTCCGGGCTTGAGACATCAGCCCACTTAATTCCTTCGGCCCATTTTTAGCATGATTTTCCGTTCACAAGAAAAATGGAAGGAAAACACCCAATTCATGACATATTTTTTTGACACAAAAAATGAGTAAATATAAACTTTAAGAAGAATCATATACTTCATATCTAAAAAAAAAAAACCAACGAGGCGTTTGTTTTCCCTGTTATGTTCATATTGCATTTAAATACAATATAATTTTCATCCAAACGTAAAAGTTTTACGTTCAAATATAATATTTTTCTAAAGTGCCTCAAATACAATTACTATCCCATAATATTTTAAAATTTAATTTTTTAAAATCTATTCACAATATATTTTCTCTGTATCTCATTTTTTCTATCTACTTTTATCAATCATATCAACTTTTTAACTTTAAAATATAGTTTAAATACTTTTCATTCAAACACATATTATATTCAAATGCAAAGTAAATACTTTTCATCTAAATACAAAATGTATTCAATATATTATGTTCAAATGCAATGTGAACGTAATATGTTTACTAAATATCCCATAAATAAATAACATCTAAGCCCTATTTTTTTGGACAATTCTTTTAAGTGTGAACTATTTAATCTATATGATAAATTTACGTATGCCTTTTTGTTTTTCTCATTTGAAATGCTCCATCTAAATTGTCAAATTTTCAAATTTTTGTCTTTTTTTTTCCCTAAAAAGTCAACCTTAATTTCATTATTCATAGTCTCTATTACAATTTTATAACTTAAATTTCAAAAATCTATAACTTTACATGTACAAGTCTAAATTGAATTTTTTTTAATTATATAAAATTTTAAAATAAACGAAATAAATTTCATATTGATATTTTTTTCGAACATATTTTAATTTTTTATATTTTTTAACTCGATTAAATCAAATACCTCACCAATTTTCTAAATATAAATCCAAATGTTATTTTCTAAATATTAACGTCTAAATATCAATTCAAGTGACAATTCGAATATTCTTATTCCAAATAGTTCCATCCACATGTTTCTATCTAAATGTGCTAATGTACATGGTTCTCCCAAACAAAGGCTAAAGCCAACTAAGTACATGATAAGAAAATCTTTTATAAAGGCGATTCATATGTTATAGTTTTTACATGAGCTCGCTTAACCACCAAAAGAGAAAAAGAGGAAAAGAAATTTCTATATAGAAAAAAGAAAAACAAGAATGATAGCGCAAAATGGCCGTCAAAAATAGGACTCGAATCTAATTGGATTTAATAATTTTAATGATAGTCTCATATCTAGTATCAAATTACATCTATCATTATTATGAATGTGAATTTTAGTTATCAAAAATGTAAATTCATACAAAATAAAACGTAAATATGAGGATATTAAAAAATATTTATAAATATGAAATCCAAATATTTACATCTTATTTTACATGAATTTATAATTAAATTTATATTTACTTCGGTGTGTCGGATGTTCTATAGTATTAGATTCAAGACTTTGTTTATAACTTTATGAAAAATTTGAATGTCTAAACAAAACAAAATAACGTTTCATTATGAACAAAATCCCATTACAAATACTCACAAAGTCCTCCATCAGTGCCATCAATTCCAAACTGTTACAAAACAACAAATGCCACCAAAAATCGGCTGGACATTTCGTTATAGTGAATTACGCGTCATGTAGCAAATTCCTTACCACAACATAGGCGCCTGACGTGACAACATTAGAGAGTTCATGGTGTAGCTGGTAACTTAAGAGAAAAAAAAAAAAAAAAGCGCCAAACTGATCCATTAAAGACAGAACTAAAAAGTCAGTAACGGGGACCCACCTCATAAAAACTTGTCGAATGAAGAAAGGCTTACGTGTCACTCTCCGCGCTGCTAATATGCCATCCAATGTAAGTCTCTCTCGATCGTTCCAACGAAATAATCACCCCCCGAATTTCGATACCTCTGTGCAGATTTGCAAAAGAAGAGACTGTAAACTGTAAAATAAAAGCATTTATTTTTGGCCTTTTTCTCTCGTACATGGCCTTCTTGATCTTCTCTTTGCCAGGTCCGTTTCTTACATTCTCTCCTTTTCAATATTTTTTATGGGTTTTAATTAAATGTAAATTAAAGGAGTAAATAAGTAATAATAAAAATTAACCGATAATTTTGAAGGTAAATAATAGAATGAGGTGTCCTTTATCCGTTGTCTACTGGAGAATGATTTGGCACATCCGAATAATTATGACCGAATATGCTCGCCTACCTCTACTTTTTCTTCTCTTTTGGCGGTTCCTTTTTTCTTTGTTTTGTTATATTTGTTTTTATTTTATTTTCCCATTGGCTTTGGTAGTTGGATTTGGCTGCCCACGTACCAGACTTTCTTTAATGGGGTTGTCTTTCGAACTCCAGAGACAGCCTCTCGACAGAGTTTTTGGTCTTCGATTAACGTCTTTTTGATTCTGGCCTTTGATTCCAGTTGTTCTTGTTGTTGGGTTCCAATCTATTGAACCAATCCGATATTTATTTCTATATAAAATAGATAAAGTACAAATAAGTCAATGAATTATTGTTATTATTATTGTCTTGTGAGCCATCCTCTTTTAATCGAACAGTCAAACTCTAAATTTTTGAGGATTTGTTGATCTGGGGTGGTGTCAGAATTTGACGCTGTTTTGGCAGTTTTTTCTGCCAAAGGAATCCTGGGTATGTTTTGGTTTCTTGGATTAAGATGAAGTTTTTGAGATTTTTGTGAACTGGGTTTTGTCTCAGAAATCCGGATACTGAAGGATGAATGTGGTTGGGAGGCTGGGAAGCTATATCTCACGTGGAGTATACACGGTCTCTGGCCCTTTTCATCCTTTTGGTGGTTGTGTGGACATAATTGTGGTTGAACAGCAAGATGGGAGCTTCAAATCCTCCCCTTGGTACGTCCGGTTTGGGAAGTTTCAAGGGGTTTTGAAGACCACAGAGAAAGTGGTCAATATATGTGTCAATGGAGTGGAAGCCGATTTCCACATGTATCTTAATCACAAAGGGGAGGCCTACTTTCTCAAGGAGGTGGATGTGGTGGAAGAAGAGGAGTCTGTACTTAATCATTCTTCTTCCGGCGACGAAGAGAGCGAAGGGCAATCCCACGGTGAACGAATGCTGTTGAAGTCCGATTCGAGACCAGTCAGTCAGATTGATGCAAGCAATGGGAAGGTTACAATGAGGAGTGGTTCGCGGCGGGCTCGGATACTTGGGCTTGTGTTTGGAAGGAGATCAATGAGGGAGAATGATCACGGGGGAGAGGATGAGAATGATATACAAAGAGTTGATTCGCTTGAGCGTGCCGAGTTTGCTGCCAAGCTTTTGGAAGTGAAGTGGTCCACCAATCTTGATACTAGTAAGCCTAGGAAAGGCGATGCTTCGCTGTTTTCTGATTCGAATGTTTTGTATGGTCAGGCTCTTAGAGACGTGGAGATTGAGACGTCTAATGTTACCAGATATGCTGACGAATCGACTACCATGGTGGCTATTGAACACGAGGAGAATGCTAATGATTTGAAAGTTCCGATGGGGCTTGAAGTTTGTTCGGGCAAAAATCTCGACGAAGAAGAGGTTTCCAGTAGAAATGATGTTGAATTACAGTTACCGGATTATGGAATTTCCCAAAATGACGGAATAGACACGGTTCAATCTTTCGTTTATTGTGAATCATCAGAGATGTCAATAGTGACGAATGATGCTTCCAGTGAACAAAGTCATGAAACACTATACATTGCTAATGGAGGATGCGGGGATCTTCACGTTCATGCCGAAACACTGCACGCAAGAACTGAACCGCCCTCTGAGGTAATCTCGCTATCTGGAAAACCTGTGACTTCAGGGATTATATTAAGAGCAATGATTTTAGTTACTTTCCTAATGTTGTGAAGATACATTTTGCATAACTTAATTACAAAAAAAAAAAAACAAAGGGAAATAGCTAAACTATTCTTTCAATTAGCATTCTATTTTTAATTTTTGTTGAGACTGAGTTATACAGAGTTTGTCATCAGGACACTGTTATTGAGCAACTCTTGGAAGATTTTCAGCTGGAGGTGCCAACGGCAGTGAGACCTAATGGTTACTCGGAGCAAACGAATCCTTTTTGTTCTTGCACTGAGCCATTTATAGCGTTGGAATCGGATGCTCAAATCATTCGCACAAACCCAATGACAGGTTCAGGTGAAGAAGTTGAGCCAGAGAGTCTCGGCACCATTTCCAGCTTCACTAAACTTCAGCAATTTGAAGACGAGGAAAATATGAAAGTTGAGAGTTCCATTGGCAAGTTACAGCTTTCTTCCGAGTCTGAAATCACAGAAGAAACAAATATACTGCTATCAGTTAGTTCAGAGGAAGAACAACTCCTTTTTGGCAACATTGATGAATTTAAAAACAGTGAAATTCGGAGAGTAGAATCAACAACTCCAGTATATATAGACAAAAAAAATTTTCCCTCAAGTACTCCAGAAAGCACCAAAGAACTGAACAATGATCAATCACACTCATCAGCAGAGAAATTTGATCAAGAAAATCTATCCACTGATTCTGAAATCGAGGACTCCACAGGAAATATGGGGACAATATCAAGTCCTATAGGTATTACTAGAAACAATAAGGCTGCTGTCAAGGAAGTTGGGCGGCTGGCAGAATCACTGCCTAATATGTGGTCTAACACCATGAGTTTTGGTGAAAATGATGTTCATTGTCTAAGCCACTCATTGGATTCAAATTCCAAACCCCTGGACTGGGCAATGCAAAGCAAGGATAACTTAATCTCTACAGTATCAGATGGAGACAAAGAGCACCAATTAGCAGCAGAGCTGTCAGATATCAAGGATGCCCTGGCAACCGGGGAGCTCAAAGACATTCCTTCCAGTCCTGAATTTGGTAAGACATTTTTGTTAATTTTTACTTAATATATTTGTTAAGAATTTCAAGACTGGTTATACACTGAACTTCCGGATTTTATTTCCATAGTGGAAAAGTTGCTGTTATGCATTCTTCCGAGAAATGCCTATTTCCACCTTGAATTTTAAACCATTTTAATTCCTGTGGAATCCACATAACATAACAAGTGCTCTTTTTGTTCAGATTATTTCATTCTTAGTTTGAAATGTGTGTGTTTGAAATGGCAAGCTAAATGGAATTGCTTCATTATTCTGTTAGGCATTAGGAAGCTGTAGACGGTTACATAAATTGTGCTCAATGCAGAAATTTCTCTTTGCAAACACTTGCTTTACAAAGGGATGGGGCCCGATGCTGCTTCTCAAGCATTTGATGCCAAAAAACTGGACCTTGAGAAATTTACTGCCCTAGGCCCTAAAGTTATGAAAGATGATAGGCTTGTTGTGAGAATTAATGGTTGTTATTTTCCATGGGATGCGGCTGCTCCTGTTGTTTTAGGGATTGTTTCATTTGGAAGCGCCCAAATACTTGAACCAAAAGACATGATAGCCGTTGACCGGGTTGAGAAAACTATTACAGGAGATCCATCAAAAGCAAGTATTGCTCCGAGCGGAAACTGGGGGATCTGGCCTTTCTCCTTCAGGAGATCGAGATCACGGAAGGCTATGCAGCCGGGTTTATCTGATGTCAGGAATTCCGATGCTGACAATGATTCAGAGATCAAAACGGGCATGGCTGAAGCCAAAAATATGCTTGAAGACAAGGTGGTAAAGAAAATGGTTAGGGTCCTTTCTCCAACATCTGAGCAGCTTGCATCTCTGAATCTGAAGGAAGGAAGGAATACCGTAACTTTTACATTCTTGACTCCCATGCTGGGGAAGCAGCAGGTATACTTTGGTCCCTTTTTTTTTTGAAAAATCATGTTCATATATATATATTTTTATAATTTTTTAATTGCGTCTTTTCTAATTTCTTTCTGTTGGCCAAATACTTCTTACTTAAAAATTCTCTCCCATTCATTTGTGTGCAAGCCATGACACATGATTATATTGTTCAATAGGTTGATGCCAGAATTTATCTGTGGAATTGGAACACTCGAATAGTAATCTCGGATGTTGATGGGACAATTACTAGGTAATTCTGTTTTAATTTTGCAATTTTTTTCCTCTCTTTCGAGATATTTCATGGAACAAACAAATGCTGCTAGAATGGCGGTCTCAATCATTTCCAACACTTTCTTCTTTTTGTCTATGATCTACTTCTTTTTATGCTTTCACTGTTGCTAAATTCCAAAAAAAGGATAAAATTTCTTGTAATGTCTGATCCCCATGTTTTCTGCTGTCGTTACAGGTCAGATGTTCTGGGTCAGTTCATGCCCCTGGTTGGAGTAGATTGGTCACATTTAGGTGTTGCACATTTGTTTTCAGCCATTAAGGTTTGCTTTTGAATTTCAAGATTTTTAGTTCCTTTTATACAGCACGTGCAAAAACTGTGATAGGTTTGGCTCTGCACCGTCTGATACATCGGTCACCCTAATGGTAGAACTCACCCTTGCAAAGCCGGCACCCACTACTTATAATCTTTTTGTGTGGGTCCTTTGGTGTCAAACGCCAACTTATTATATTATGCTTCAGTTGTGTTGGATTGGGTCCTTAAATTAGCCTACTTCGGTCATATAAAGTGATATTTGTGTCATTTCGTTGTTTGGTTATGTCTGATCCAAACCTCTTAATCTTTTCTCCACACAGTAGACTTGATGACTAAAATAATGTCATGTGTTTCAGGAAAACGGATACCAATTACTTTTTCTGAGTGCGCGTGCAATCTCACAGGCCTATCTCACGAGGCAGTTTCTATTCAACCTTAAGCAGGTGAGGGAAAAGATCCCGTTGGTTAACAATTCTTGGTTTCAGTTTAAGGAATGAAAATTGAGAAAACTAGATGGATTCTTTTCAACAATGACTTTGTTCCACTTTTTCAGGATGGAAAGGCTTTACCAGATGGGCCTGTTGTTATTTCCCCTGATGGCCTTTTCCCTTCTCTTTATCGGGAAGGTAAGAAAATATTGCATTTGCATTGCGCTTTCACAATTATAGTTTCTTTCAAACCAGAGCAAAATTTTTGGAATACAACATATCAGATTAAAGCGTTCTCCTTGTGATGTTGTTTATAACGTTTTGAGCTTGTAAGCTTTTCAAACAACAGTCCTTTATGCAGCGTCATATGCAAATGCTGAATATCAATTCTTTGCTAAAAGTTACTTTGAAGCAGACAAATGAAGCTGTGTTTTTCTCCTATCAGGATGAGCAGTGAGGATAGCTATTGATAGATTTCGGTTTTTAATTTTTTTAAAGAAGAGAGGCCATTCTTTCAAAGTTTCTGATTGGGGCCTTAGTCTTGACAACCAAATTTTAATGTCTACGAATATATATGTATGTATTTATATACTCTGGTTATCAAACCCCATCTAGCACATATGGTCCTTGCATGAATGCTTTTGCAGTTACTTTTAAGGATATAACTCTATTTGTCAAAATATCATCCCTCTAGTTTTGTATTACTTGAATACCTTCCGATGAACGATGCTTGGACTTAGAGATCGTCTTTTTTCTCAGTTATCAGGAGGGCTCCTCATGAGTTCAAGATTTCATGCTTAGAGGTTAGTTTCTAATTGTATTCCTCTCAACATATTCAGTTCTTTCCTTTAAGTACCCATAAATCTTGTTTATGGCATTCTAATGATATTTCACATTGTACGAGTATTTATACCCCTTTTGTACATTGTCTCTTTATTTTTGGGCTAATAGCTTCATATCTGCAATTTTTCCAGGAAATCAGGTCATTGTTTCCTTCTGATTGCAATCCATTTTATGCTGGTTTTGGAAACAGGGATACTGATGAAATCAGCTACCTTAAGGTTGGAATACCGAAAGGAAAAATCTTCATTATCAACCCAAAGGTAAGAAAGATCTTCATTCTGGTATCACAACCGAAACTATCATTCTAACATTTTACGCTTGTAGGGAGAGGTTGCTGTAAACCGCAGGCTCGACACGAAATCATACAAATCCATTCATGCCCTTGTTAACGGCATGTTTCCAACTGCGACATCGTTTGAGCAGGTTTGGCTTCTACAACCCTATTATGTCCATAGACCTTTCTTTTCTCTCTCTCTTTTTTTACTTGATTTTTTTTCCCTGATTGGTCATAGGAGGACTTCAATTCATGGAATTTCTGGAGACTTCCACCTCCTGAGATTGATGTTTAAAGCTTTTGAAGAGGCTTGAGTTCTTCAGCCTCACAATTAAAGAGAGGGAATGCCGTTGCAAGGTTTTATAAATTACTCCGGTATGTCTTGATTCAAAATTTCGAACATTTTGCGTTTTTATTAGAATTTAAGCTACAGAATATGAAGCTGAAGATAAATTAGATCCCAGTTAGTTGTTTACAGAGGAATGAAAAATTCGTTTTTTAAGGACAAGTTTAGTAGTACGTTTAGTAGTCCGGCTCCAGTCCTTTTTTTTTTTTTTAAGTCAATAAAATTTTAATTAGTTTTTTAAAAACTAATCAACTCTAATATAAAATTTTAATTCAAACTGATGTACTAAAACACACCATAATATTAACGTGTGTAGCAGGAGAGGTGTGTTTGGAATTTCGCCGGTGAAATTGTTTATATGACGAAGTTTGGTGACAAATATTCATTGGTCAGATCAGATGCGGCCAGGGCTATACTAAAGTATATTGTCAAACGTTCACTTTTGTTAACGTGGTGATTGGCAACTGGAAGGTTGGAAGTCAACTTACACGGTGCCATATAATCCAAGGAAGGACTCACGAGAAGGTGTAAGTATGGTAGGAAGTCACGTGGGGTATCCCTCACATGCATAAACAAAACGTTAATTTGTGTACTTATATATATATATATTTATACATGTTTTTAATAGCAAGTTGTACAAAAAAAATTAGATTAGATTAAATTTGATTAAACCGATGCATTTTGATCATTTAATCTAATAAATAATTAATTTTTTATTTAATAAAATAATGTTTTTCATTTTATTATATTTAATTAATTAGTGATTAATTAAAATAATAATAATTTATATCTTAATTAATTATTGATTGATTATTTTAAAAAAATAGATTTTTAATTAATTTTTAAAAACTTGAATCATATGCTGAATTAAAAAAAGAAAACTATTTAACTATAAACCTCTGTATATATATGTGTGTGAATACATGTTTATAATAGCAAGCTGTGTAGGAAAATTTTGTCCGATACAAAAATGATTTCCTGATCTTTACCCAAAAATAAAAAAATAAAAAAATCCTTGATCGATGGATCTTTCCACATTGTCGTTTACCAGGGCGTGCGGGCTAAAAAGAAAACGACAAGAAACTTTTAGGGGGAAATGACATGTCGCTTATTGGGCGGAACAAAAACAATAACCTTTAAAACGTAAAACTAGGTGTCGTTCTGACGTAATAAAGGAAGGAAGGAGTTGTAAAGGTACGTGTTTCGTAAAAATTTTTTCATTTTAATTATATTCAAACGTAATATAATTTTATATTAAATGTAAAATTTTACATTAAAATATAATCTTTTTTAATAGTATTATGAAAATAATTATTATTTAAAAGTTTTTTAAAACAATTATATCAATTTTTCAACTTCACTATTTATCTTTACTTTTATCAATTACATTAACTTTTCAATTCTAAAATACTTTCATCCAAATACATATTTTATTCAAATACAAAACAAATACTTTTCAATTAAATATAACACTCAAAAAATGAATTGCATTCAAACGTAATGCGTTTATCAAAAAACAATGTATTTTTTTAAGAAGTTTTTTGATGGATGGTTGAAGTTTTATAAAATTGAGAAAAAAGACTGTTTTTTAAAAAAAAATATATCAATTAGTGATTGATTAATCATGATTATTTTTAATATATGTTTCCATTATATAATTATGATAAATTATTAATTAACAAATATTTTTTAAATAAAAAACTTGGTCATTTATTTATTTAAGTATTTGAAAACTGCATTTTTATCTAATTTAGTACATTGTTTTTTTTTTTTTTCCTTCAAGGATGATGCAATAAACCTAAGAGTAGTGTTGATTATAGCTTTAATTCCAACTTCTCTTACAAGGCCATTTGGTTGCCCAACTTAGCTTGAAATTAGGGTTTGTTTAGTTTATAGGTTCAAACTTAAAATTTTGAGTCTAATTTTATCTTTTTTTAAAGTTAATAAAAATTATAACTAGATCAATTAGTTATCAATTTATTCCAAACTCAATTCATATATCAAACATACCCTTAACTTGGTAGACCTCATTTTAATAACTTTTTATCTTTATTTTTTACTATTTTAACATAATTTTTAATATAAGTTTAAATTAAACTTTTGCTTACTAAATGTTCAATTTTAATTTTAATTTACCTTATTTTGAACTAAACTGATCGTCTAAATAGATAATCTTTTTTAATGATTATATGTAATCTTCTTGATGTTAATTGATGTGACTACACAAATGACAATTAGCACATGCATATCAATTTTCACTTGTAAAATAACACCAATATTTGAACATAAATCGCGTTATCATTTTACCTTTTTAAAACCCTTACAGGAGCACAAATGATGATAATGTCTTTCTATCCTCTTTTAACAAAATAGAAAATGGAGTGTGCAAAGTTGAATAAAATCAAAGTTCGAAGCAATGCAATAATGGTATGTTTAGTTATCAAGATCAAGGAATTAGAATAGAAAATGAAAGTCAATCCTTTGTTTACTCTTTTTATCTTAGAATAGGAGTGAAAATAGTGAGTCTCACACCAATTTTACCCTCCGGGTTGTGACTATCAATCATAGGGGTGTTTGAGGGCGTATCGAAGACAAATTTTAGACATTTTTTTGGTATTATTTTTACCTTACAAATACTTTTTACTATTCATATCTTTAAAATTTTACAATAAACACTAAATTTAAAAATCCATAACTTTATGTATACAAGTCCAAATGAGATTTTTTTTAATTGTATAAAATTTCAAAAGGAACTAAACAAAATCCATATTAATAATTTTTTTTGAATAAATTTTTAAAATTTTACACTTTTTCACTCCAAACAGTTTTTTCTTCCATATACATTTTTCAAAATTCACTTTTCTTCAATTTCCAAAATACATCTCTAAAACCTCCCAAAAAAAGCCCTTAATATTGTCATTAGATTATTATCTTACCTTTAATTTGCTTATAAAATACTATAATAAAAAATACAAAAAAGTATAATAACAACCTATATTAATTATTTCATTTTTTTAATATTATATAATTATTCTCAGAATAAAATTATATGTTCATTTTCTACACTTTGTTTTTCTATTTTATTTATTTTAATTCACGGTTTTTACCCTTTTTTCATTTTTTAAGCAAAAAATTCCACAACTTTTCTTTATTATTTTATCATTGTAATGATTATTTTAATTTTAATCAACAAAATGATAATAAATAAACAAATTAATCATTTTTATTTAAAAGACACAATTATAAAGAGGTATACAAGTAAATTTACAACAATTTATTCTGATTCTGGGTTTAAATAAACGCATTAATGAACTTCGAAATGATTTCAATTTTGAATTCTAAAACAAAGTAAACAACTTATTTGTACTCTAAATACTCACTCTAAATCATATACACTTCGAATCATACTCACCCTGGTTCATGTTCACTCTGATTATAGGTAAGTAAACTCATCCTAAGAATTTTAAAGTTCATAATAAAAGTAAGAACAATCCCAAAGTTTAAAGATGGGTGCAAAGAGTCCTAAAAAAGAAGAAATCTTTATAGTTTTTTCCTTCTCTAACTTGTGTCTCTCAACTTCAAAACCACAACCAATTGCATTCAAGCTCCAGGCTTGAGACATCAGCCCACTAAATTACCTTCGGCCCATTCTAAGCATGAAATCTGACACACAAAGAAAATGGAGGGAAAACACCCAATTGACATATTTTGACACAAACAATGAGTGAACAGATACCTTATATATATATATATATATAAAAGATAAAATCTAAAACCAACTGAAATTACATGATAAGAAAATCTTTTATAAAGGCAATTCCTATGTGATAGTTTCTACATGAGCTTCCCCACCCCTTAACCACCAAAAGAGAAAGTAAGGAAAAGGAATTTCTATACAGAAGAAGAATAATGAGAAATTGGTAGTGCAAAAGGGCCTCCAAAAATAGGAATATAATCTAATTGGATTCTATAACTGCATCAAAATATTGACTGTCTAAACAAAACAAAATAGCCTTTTTCATTATATACATTTAAATTTCATATAATCCCACAACAAACATACACAAAACTCTCCATTGTGTATCAGTCCTCCATCAATGCCAACAAATACCAGCCATTTCAGACTGTTACAAAACAACAAATGTTATTAAAATTGGCATTTGGTTACAGTAAATTATCTGTCATTTGGCATATTCCTTACCACAACATAGGCGTCTGACGTGGCAAGATCAGAGTGCATGCATGGTTTAACTGATAAATAAAATAAAATAATATATATATAAAGCCAAAGTTATCCAAATAGTGCAAAATGGCAACCACAAATCCCAAACACTCCTAAAGTCCTCTCTCTCCCATGCAATACAGAGTCTACACAAACACAGACAGATGGAAGCTTCATTTACTTACCATTCCAAGCTTGCTTGGGATTTGAAACTCTTTTATCTATTTATCTAAATTTTTTTTGGCTAAGAAGGATTTGGAATTCCCTATGATTCCTCTTCCCAATAGCTCCAAAGTGTTGGACACTCCTTCCAACACAAACATGAAAAGCTCAAACTCTTAAAACGTGATTAACGGTCCTGATTTCCCCTTAAATTCATACCCCACCGACGACGGGAATAATTATCCTTGGCTGCCTTGCTCACGTTTGTCCATTTTAATTTTTAAAATATATATTTTTCTCCACGTCTTTTTCTAGTTTGGATTTTTCCGTTGGGAGCCCTCTTTTTAGATCTATTTTCGGCGCACGTGCGTGCAGTACGCGTGGCTAAAACGCGGCTTCTGTTATTACTTAATTGCCATCTCCAGCTAATCACGTAACAAGCGCTGCCAAGAGGTTAAAGAAAGCAGCAGTAATTGCGGAAAGGGCAAAACGTGTGGGTATAACGGTCATTTCGAGCGGATTTTTTAAATTCACGCTCCGCGAGGCAGGTAGAGAGACACCATCCGTGGCGGCCGGTGACTTTATTTATTTTATCTTTGCTAAGCTTCATTAGCAAGGATTCATCAATGTCATGCGCTGTACAGCTCAATTATTATGTTCCCCCCCCCCCCCCCTTTCTAATTGGATTGGAAAGAAAACTCTCTAAAAAAGGTGTTTTTACCATAAGACCTCGTTGAAACTGTTGAATATGGTTAAAGTAAATAGAAAGTTTCTAATACAGCTATAAAATAAATAATTTAACCTCTATTTTGTAAATGTATTATTTTTTATTGTATTATTTTTTATTGTATTTAAAAAATAATATATTAAATTATATTTTAATAATGTATATGTGATATGATGAATTAAAATATAGAGAAAAAAATAGAGAGAAAGAGAATATATAATGTAATTAATAAAAATAATAGAGAAAATAAAATAATAAATAGTAATTGTATTATATTTAAAATATAATATGATTGGTATTTAAATATAATATTTTTATATTTGAATAAAATTACATTATATTTGAATACAATACAAATACAATGCTGTCATCAAATGAGAGGATAATTGATAATGTTTTATTATAGATTGAAAACACTATTAGTCTTGTTTTATATTCAAAAAAATATAATAAAATAAAATATGTATTTGAATATTTTATTTTTAAATCATATTCAAATGAAATGTGTGTTTGAATTATTGATAAGAGAGAATATATAATGTGGTTAGTAAAAATAAATAAAAAATGTTAAATATTGATTATATTGTATTTAAAATTTAAAATATTTGCATTTCAATGCAATTTATGTAACATCAGAACACATAATGTGTTGTTTTTGGGTACAATATACAAAACAATATATTTCTAATGGACCATTAGTTAAAAGAAAAACGAGAAAACTAATATTAGTTTATTTTACTTTGCTGAATAACTAATATCTGGTTTTATATATTGCAGTTTTGCACATCATCTATAGTTGATGGTGATTCACGAGTCACGCCTATGAGGTAAGAAAAGTTGAATGTGGAGCCAATAAAAGATGACAATGTCTTAATTAATATTACCAACCAAAAAAAAAATTGTCATAGTTAATATAATTAAGAAAAGTGATGTTATATTAAATATCTGTTTTTAAACATCTCAATTGGAGCAGTTAAAATGATATTACTTAAAAAAAAAAAAAAAACTCTCTGATATTCTTGTGGATAAAATTGCCATTGCATTTTCGTATATTATTGTAGGCGAATAATTCATAAAACCTCATTTTCGTACTGCCATTAATTTTGGAACGAAACAAATAATTTTCGCCCTATCTTTCATTTTGGAACAAAACAAATAAACGTAAAAGGTCTGTCAGATGAAAAGGTCAAACCAAAACTGGTGGAGACGAATTTTACCAAAAAAAAAAAAAAGAAAAGAATATTTACAAAAATAAGTAGACAAAAATACTGATTTAAAAAAAAAAAAAGCAAATAACATGAGAAAAAAAAAAAAAAAAAAAAGAGTTTTGTGTGAGGTGGACAAAAACGGTCCAAGCGGAGGGGGCGGAAGGGTGGAAAAACTTTGCAAGAAGAACAGAAGCGCCTCCCCATCACTATTGACAGCTCCTCGTGAGTCCTGCGTCTCCGGTTTTAGTCAAAACCCGAAAACCAACTCTCGAACTGACCATAAAAATAAAATTTTAAATAATTACGTTAACAAGTCGGGTCTTCATCTAAGATTCCCTTTTGCTACAAATTTGTGTTACTTTCATGAACACCGCAGCTCCACTCTTGTGTTTTTCCATCGGAAAATAAAACCATCTAAATTAATTGAATAAAATTTAAGAATAAAAATAATATCATCTTGAAGAAGAGAAACATGGATCTAGTCTGCGCGGCGAGGTAAGTTGAGCTCCACTCACGTGTTTTGTTTTGTTTTCTATTTCTATCTCTGTTTCTCCCCGTTTTTCTCTCCTCCTATTTTTAGCTCTTATTGTTTCGTATATTTTATTTTTTTTGGTTAATTTTCGGTTTGTGACTTTGCAGCAATCGTTAATTTCTGATTCCTATTCGCTACTTCGTTAACCCGGTATGTTTATTTTTTCTTTCTTTCTTTCTTTTAATTTAATTGTTCTTGGACTGATTCTTGGTTCGAATTGAAAAGGATTTTAGTTGATTATGAGTTTTGATTGCTATGTTTAAATGCATGAATTAGAGCGCTGATTTTCGTTTTCGATTAGGCTTGTTATTCATTTATGCGATTGCATGCCTATTTTCTGTTGACAGGGATATTCCTCCGATTTGGAATCGTTTTTTGCTTTAAATTCATAAATTCGTAGTAATTCAAAAGATTGCTTCTTTTTTTTTTTTTTTTTTCTTTCTTTCTTATTACCGAAAATTATTAATTGGGCTTGGTTTCGAATAAAGAAAAAAAAAAAATCGCTTATTGAACTGGGAAAATAATTTATGGGCGAATTACCGAGATTAGAAATGTTCGGTTCGATACCCGAAATCCAGAACCAAGTTTGAGCGAATTTATGGTGTGAATATGTAGTTAGCTGGTGAAACTTGGATATGGCTTTTGAATGTTGTCTGGTTTCAAGCTTGTATATCTTGATATGATGTAAATTAAATAAATATATACAAGGAAAGGAAGTAAATAGGGAAGCGTAAACTTTGCGTGAAAATGAAAGAACAAGATTACGATGGAAAAGTTGGTGAACGTTCTTCAATGATTTCAAGGCAGAAAGTGCATGCTGATTGTTTTCTTTATTTGCTTTTTCATTTTTCATTTCCTTTGACATGTTTGTTGAGCGGTTGGTATGTCTTATCCTGTTCTAAGCATCGAAATCTCTGATTATGCTGATTCTTAGGAAAATGTTTAATAATATCTGTTCTCTTTTTTTTTTTTCACATTTATGCTATCGTTTTTCTGGTGTAAATGCTATCAAGTTGTGGGAGATGATAAAAAGCATGAGGTTGTGTTATTAAGGGAATGTTTTTCATTTTGAATATAGCTTAAGATGGTTGTGTAGTGTTTATACAGTAGGAATATGGGTAAATTCTTTCTTGTGACCTGCTAAAACAAATGATTATAGGTTTTTAGTTTCCTTGCAATCTGAATTATCTGAATTCCGAACCAGATAATATAATTCGTGTGGTTAATCAGTTTCCTCTTTGCCAGTCCATTTCTCTCTTAGAATAAGTTATATCCTTCTGGCACTTCTATTGGTTTGTGGAAATGGAGGATGTGAAAAATGGAGAGCAGCTACCACCAGAGTCCCCTGCATTGTCCCACCATGGTGATCATTCTAGTAATGAGTATATGGAAAAACCAGTTCTGAATGGAAAAGTTGAAAACAACAGTGAGTTGTTGATGGTCGAAAACTCGAAGTTAGCAACTGCAGAAGATGCTTCTGAGCAAAACCAACTTCTTCCAACAGACAATCAAGCATCTAGCTCAGCAGTCACAGAACAAAGTCAAAAATCTGATAGCCCATCGATAGAACAAAGTCAACCTGTTCAGTCTGATGCTCCAGCTTTGACCTTGCTAAAAACAATTAATGAAACAGAGACCCATAATCAGGATGTTGTGGTTGATGGTTCTGAAAACCGGACTTTACAGGATTCATCTAATGGAGCCTCAACATCCCTGAGCATAGTGAAAGAAAATGATGCAGGTTATCACAGTAGCACGGTTGGAAATTCTGAAAATGCAGCA
The DNA here is from genome assembly GCA_035233585.1 of Antiaris toxicaria. Classification (NCBI taxonomy): domain Eukaryota; kingdom Viridiplantae; phylum Streptophyta; class Magnoliopsida; order Rosales; family Moraceae; genus Antiaris; species Antiaris toxicaria. Next base: position 23,004,952 of record CP141160.1, on the reverse strand, counting down.
GTAGAAGATTCTGCTGTGACTGCTCCATCTGCATCCTTTTCTGAGGCAACAAATTCTAAGAATAATGATGTGGTGCAACCTATTGAGCTTGCACTTCCCAACGCAAAGGTTGCTACAGCTACTGTCATAAAACAAGAAAGTATTGCTTCTCCTAAATATACTAAGCAGTTTGACATAAACAGAGGCGTTATTGATACAACGGCACCTTTTGAATCCGTTAAGGAAGCTGTTTCTAAGTTTGGAGGAATTGTTGATTGGAAAGCCCATAAAATCCAAGCTGTAGAGGTATGTATACACACGTTTTTCCGGTGTTTTTGTTTTTAAGTCTTTTCTGACCTTGTCGCTTCCCCCTTTTCTCACTCTTTTGTGAAGTACAGATTGGAAAAGAATTTTATTTCTTCTACCCTTCTTTTATCGATTCGTTTAAGCTTCTTTTTCTTTTACCGCAAAAGTAGAGGCAGTTGCCATGTATGTTTAACTATGTAATATGTAACTATGCAATATTTCTTTTCTCTTTAAACAGAGACGCAAGCTTGTAGAACAAGAACTTGAGAAAGTGCAGGAGGAGATTCCCAATTACAGGAAGCGATCAGAAATGGCTGAAGAGGCAAAAGTGCAAGTTCTGAAAGAGTTGGACAGCACTAAGAGACTCATTGAGGAATTGAAGCTCAATCTAGAGAGAGCACAAACAGAAGAGCATCAAGCAAAACAAGACTCAGAACTGGCCAAGCTCAGAGTGGAAGAGATGGAGCAAGGGATCGCTGACGAGGCTAGTGTTGCTGCCAAGGCGCAGCTTGAGGTTGCTAAGGCTAGGCATACAGCTGCTGTTTCAGAGCTGAAGTCTGTTAAAGAGGAGTTAGAAGCACTGCATAAAGAATATGCTTCTTTGGTGACTGACAAGGATGTGGCTGTAAAGAGGGCCGAAGAGGCTGTTGCAGCATCCAAGGAGGTTGAGAAAACAGTGGAAGAACTGACTATTGAGCTGATCACAACAAAGGAGTCATTAGAATCTGCACATGCTGCCCATCTGGAAGCAGAGGAACACAGAATAGGAGCAGCCATGGCCAAGGAGCAAGATTCACTTAATTGGGAAAAGGAGTTAACGCAAGCTGAAGAGGAGCTTCAGAGAATTAACCAACAAATTCTGTCAACTAAGGATCTCAAATCAAAACTGGATACTGCCTCGGCCTTGCTAGTTGATTTGAAAGCAGAATTAGCTGCTTACATGGAATCAAAGTTGGAGGAGGAAAATAATGAAGGAAAGTCAATATGTGAGACAGAGGAACCGGGGAAGAAGACTCATACTGATATCCAGGCAGCTGTTGCTTCAGCAAAGAAAGAGCTTGAGGAAGTCAAGCTCAACATAGATAAGGCTGTTGCTGAAGTGAATTGCTTGAAGGTGGCTGCCTCATCATTAAAAGCAGAACTTGAAAATGAGAAATCAGCCCTTGCTGCCATTCATCAGAGAGAAGGAATGGCATCGGTGGCTGTTGCATCTATCGAAGCAGAACTGAACAGGACCAAGTCAGAAATAGCTCTGGTCCAAATGAAGGAGAAAGAATTGAGGGAAAAGATGGTCGAGATACCTAGGCAATTACAGCAAGCTGCACAGGAGGCAGACCAGGCCAAGTCACTAGCTCAAATAGCTCGTGAAGAGTTGCGAAAGGCAAAGGAAGAAGCAGATCAAGCAAAGGCTGGAGCAAGTACGATAGAGAGTAGGTTACTTGCAGCACAAAAGGAAATAGAGGCTGCTAGAGCTTCAGAAAAGTTGGCATTAGCAGCAATTAAGGCCTTGCAAGAGAGTGAATCTGCTAGACACTCCGATGTGGATTCACCCACAGGAGTAACACTTTCTCTAGAGGAATATTATGAGCTCAGCAAACGGGCCCACGAGGCGGAGGAGCAGGCAAATCTAAGAGTTGCATCTGCCATTTCTCAAATTGAGTTTGCTAAGGAATCTGAGCTGAGAAACTTGGAGAAGTTGGAAGAAGTTAACCAGGAGATGGCCGCTAGAAAAGAAGCACTCAGAATTGCAATGGAGAAGGCCGAGAAGGCCAAGGAAGGGAAGTTGGGAGTAGAACAGGAGTTGAGAAAATGGAGGGCGGAACATGAGCAACGTCGCAAGGCAACTGAATCCGGTCAAACTGCGGTAAATCCCATCAGAAGCCCAAGAGCTAGTTTTGAGGGGAAGAAAGAAGTTATGACTGATCGGCCATCCAATGCTGCTATTCCTGCCCATTATGTTTTGAGCCCAAAGTCATACGTGGATGTAAGCAGTACCGAAACCAATTCATTTCAAGAACCAAAGGCTGGAAAGAAAAAGAAGAAATCCTTGTTCCCCAGGTTTTTGATGTTTTTGGCAAGGAGGAGGGCACATCCAACCAGGTCGACGTAACCCTTCATTGGAACTACTACTCAATGCGCTATTGTTGCGATTTAAGCTCTGAATTCTTATTTATTGGCGGTGTCTCATACCTGACACAAATTTCTTGAATGTACATGTCTGTGATTGTTTAGTGTACAATAAGGTGATTGGATGTATAATTTTTCTCAATGAAGTGGCCATATTTCTGGAGATTTTGGAGCAATATGTTCGTTAAAGGTGCTTTGAGAAGAGGTAATAAGGTGTTTTCACAATGTATATGGCCTTTTTCTTATTGTTTTTTTTGTTGTGGAGACCGTCATGTATAGGCTTGGAACGTTGAATGTATACTCTTTGTAATAGCTTTTTCTGAGTTTGCTTAATGAATAGATTTGGTTTGAGTTTCTTGTGAGCCACTTTCTCGTTAAAAGATCGCTCCATCCTAGTGTTCTTTCATTTTATTTTTATCATTATTATTATTTTTTGGTGGTGAAAGTACTAAATCTACAAAGTAATTGGTCTCGCAAAAGTAGGCAAATCCGGCTTTAGCTCAGTTGGTAGAGCGGAGGACTGTAGTCGTTGGACGGAAATCCTTAGGTCGCTGGTTCGAATCCGGCAAGCCGGACTTTTCCAATTTTTTCCCCTTCAGTAGTACTCAGCTGAAGTTTTACTATTATTTTTTTAACCAAAAAAATTGTGGAGAAAAAAATGTTAATCAAACACATGAAAAAGAATATAGGTTGTATTAAAAATCATAATTCCAAGTACAATTGCACGGGTCACAAGTGACTAGGAATGGATGATGCTGGAACTCAAGTGTGCTTCGTGACCAAGTTGGGATCACTTGGTTAATGTAGGCTATGTAGTAAAAACAACCTAAAAAATGTATCTAAAATGGGGGATCTGCACTTGATTTTAGTGTTCTATTGGCACTCAAGAGACCCATTTTGAATTTATATGACTTGCACCTCAAGAACTGGAGTTGGCCAATGTTTGGACAATAGTTTTGTGCCATGGATCAGATAGATGCTCCAGAAGATTATCGACTGGTCCCGCATGAGTTACAGAAGCTTGCACAAAGAAGCCGAGCATCGCCATCATTGCCAGGCGCCCTGCAATTATAAGAAATGCCTTAAGAACAGTGATAGTGAATATATGGTCATGAAAGTGTGTGGAAAGGTATCAGAAGAGAACTGAATCAGACCATTCTTAATCTCCTTAAGCTTCCAGTCATGAGCATTCTTGATATCTTTAGCCAAGCCAAGCGGATTAAGTATAGGCCCACCAGGATATCTATCAATCATAGAAGATTAATCAAACTTCAAACACCTTCTTTAAAAAAGGTCATTGCTATCCTTACGTAAGACTCAATGTTAACCATTAGATCATATTAGAATTATATCACATCAAATCATAATTAAAAAAAAAAAAAAAAGAGATTAAGGCCAAGACTTTCATAACATTCAAAATTAACTCAAAATGAACTTAGAAAATTACCCAGGTTCTAAACCTTCCAAGGCAGCTTCCAATCCCAAAAATGATCCTTCTTTGGCTTGAGACCCAGGGCTAACGAAATCCATGTATCTTTTGGTTTCAACAAATCTGTCAAAAGACAGCAAACAAGGATATAAATTACGAGTGTGTGTGAGCATTAAAGACGTGTGTTTGGATTAAGGTGCAAAGGTCGGTGATTCTTAGGTAGAAATTTAGCAAAGGTCGGTGATTCTTAGGTAGAAATTTTACCCCATCAAGATTAGTTGGACAATGAAGAGAGTTTCAGTGTTGGCAAATTCATATTTAATAGCACCCGCTTTGTACCAAACTGGTATACTGCTGACGCCTGCAACACGCAGCAACTGCCAAAATGCATTTGAAGAACAACTAGAATATCAAAACATTGATAGAAATAAATTTAAACTTTGAGGAAATAGGAATAGCTTTTCAAATCATAATTTGCTTGAAATGCAGTGCATAAAGATCTACCCGTTAGAAAAGTTTCTTTATTATTACAAGTTCTTAGTCCTTTAAGCCTTGGAGCACAACGTTTGGTATAGACTGTAACGTAGAATAATGGGAAGTAGTCCAAGTTGAAGTTGAATAAGTTCAATGAAGCTCTCGCACTAGATGTCAGATGATCACAAAAGCTATCAAGATTTATTAAATCCCAAACCCAATTTTCGAAGAATTCCTAATCTCACTCTCTCTCTCTAGTTTTTTAGTTTTAGTTTTTGTCTTTTTTTTTTTAATTTTTTTGAACCAATAGCTAAAAACAAAGGGTTCCGAATCACTGACATCTGTTAGAAGAATTCCTGCAACTCCAAGCATGGCAAAGCGGGCATGAACAAGCTCTGCCTGCACATACCACCTCAGGCTCTCTGGATCCTCCCCAAGGCCAAGTGGGTCAAACCCAAAATCGCCAGCCAGGCTACACACACACACACACACACACACACACACACACAAACCAATGGCCCAAAAAAAAAAAAAAGGAACGACGAAATTAATCAACCAAGCTTATATGCTAATGAGAAAGCACTGAAAAAATTTTACTCCAAGGGATCACCTTCCGTCAAGGTATGGTGGAGGGTCAAGCCCTGGCAGCCATGTTGGGCGTGGCTGGGCCTGAACCACCACAACACAAGTACGAGCTCGAGCTTTTCCTGTTTGAGCAGGCCATGGCTGCCTTGCAACTCCAAACGAGGGCTTTGACGTGTTCTTACAAACTAAGGATGAAGAACATGACGGAATGTGGAGACCTCTTCCAAAGGCGGTGGCCATTCTTTTTCTCTTTCACCAAATTCCAAACCGGATGCACACGCTCCCTCAGGTCCACAAATTCCACGTATATAAATAAACTACCGTCTACACCAGCAAATTGACATATAACAACACGGGTCCACTTGGCCAATTCTTCTTGGCCATGTATTACAAAAGTACAGACCCTTGGTTATTCAGATAAGAAAATAAGAGGCCTGATCTTGATAAAGTTACCATCCAACGGTTCCCAGGTGATCTTGCACCAAGTATTACAGCGCAACTTTCTCCCACTCATATCATTATCATACAGTTTGTCCATAGTATTTTTTTTATACAAATTGTCTATAGTTTTTTATCATACAGATTGTCTAAAGTATCGTAGATTCACTAGTCAAGAATTTCAGCTATATTCTATCGTCTTGGATGCAGTAGATGGGAAATTTTCGCATGAAAATAAGACGAAAAGAATAAAGTCATCCAAGTCTTCTTAAGAAAGAAGATAAAGACAATACGTAGCGCTAGAAGTAACTGGAAGTTCAGAGCCATACAAATCAAATGCAAACAGAATTCAAGAACCTCTTCGGAAAAAGAGAACAATTAGGATTTAGGAATCACCGGTTATTAAAATGGCCTAGTTAAATAAACTATCTACGGAACACATAAGAAGTTCTAAAACAGTGTATGAGACTTCACTAATGAAGCTGAGAAAGCTGACAAAATACAGAGACAGCCATGAATTCAAACGTCATCTCCTGCTGGATATGCTGAAGGAACTGACTTTCATGGGGGTGGCTATGACCAGTGGGGCCTCAGGTGAGTCAGTGACTGCATACTTGTCATGCATGAAGCGACTATCAACGATGGAATCATCCTTAAGGACAATCTTGTAGCAGTAGCAGCTCTTCAGGCCTTCTTGATTGCGGTAGCACTCATGCGAGCCATTCTTCACCTGTTGGAAGTTCCAGATCACACTAAACTTGCCCACAGTTGCAACCAAATGACGCTCCTGCTTCCCACTCTCCGTAACCTAAACAAATTTGAAGGACAAAACACTCAAACATTTGTCCATGTAACGATGAATCCCAATAAGATACTGAAGTCTAGGATTCAAAATATGATCCCAACGTACTTATACGACAAAAAATTCAAAATTGGTAGAATTATCAAATAAAAAATGCATCCACTTTAAAGTCTAGCTTCGTAAGCCCTACCACCAATAAGAAAAGGGTCTACATTTTAAACCAGAATGACAAAACACAAGCAAAATCCAATATCGATAGACAATTAACAATTTACAGCCTAAATTAAACTCGAAGGGAAGCATCTAATTATGATCGTTCCAACTTTATACTGAGATACCTCGTTCAATAAGGCTACTAGATCATGCAAGTTAACAATGCCAGCCAACATTAGCAGCAAGAAAGCAAAGGAAGCAATATAAGAGGCAATAAAAATGATACAAGATCCCACCAAAAAACCAGATGTTTTTCAAGATAAAACAAGTATAGATGACAAAGAAAAGAGGTACTTACCCAAGAAAATTGCGCGTTACGGAACTTATTATCAGCTCCAGCTAGATGTGAATCCAAAGGAGTCAACTTCAACAGTCTTGGAGCTGCTATCCTGTTCCCCATACGACCGGAGAAACCCGTCTTGGTCTTCCCATCCTTGTCCACGAAAAGTGTGCAGATAAGTATCAAATAGGTATCAGTTGTGCCCAAAATCCACTTCCCATCAAACGTCACATCCACGTGAGTAATGGGCGAACCAAGACCGGGAAAAGCTGTCTTTGCCTGCCTCATTGAACTGCTGGAATACAATCGGATCTTCCCATCAAGCGATCCAACAACAATCGAGCCATCACCGGTGCTCGCAAAACACTGGAAGTTGGTCCCTCTAGAGAACTGATGTCCTTGTGTCCAATTCAAAACAGGGCCATCACCCATCACAAGGTTCTGAACCATCCCATTCTTGTCGCGCATATCCCACCTACAGAGCCTATTGTCATCCAATCCCAAGAATGTCGAACCTGAAGGATCCAACTGGGCTCCTTTGCTGTCATTTGCAATGTCCCTCATCGTAATATCAGTCCCATCCTTCTCAAACTTCCACTCGGTGACAATCTTCCCCGTTTCGATATCGAGATGATGGAGCCCCTTGGAATGCGGCTTCCCTTCTGTGAAGGGACTCATGAGGAGCATATTAGTCTCCGCCTTCATAAGCAGAGCCTTTTTGGGAGTGGAATGCGTCAAACTCGGACCACGATTATAACTCCCGCGATCAAAATTGACACAAACGCCTTTCCCATGAATTCCATGGTTGAAATTCTTCACAACCTGAATGCCGGAATCACCCACCAAGAAACTGTTGTCCAATGCCCCCAATGCCAAGCTCTGTATACCTCCATTCGCCGCCTCTTCGAACTCCTCCAGCAAATCTTGATTCTCCCGCAATGGTGTCGCCATTTGTGGGCTCTTCAGGAAACTTTCTTCCGCATCCTCCCACATGGAATCATCCGCAGCGTCCGGATTCGCCCAACCCATAAAATCTTTCCCGTAAACCTTAACCTTGTTCGCATCAGTGGCCTCATACCCATACGTGTTCTCGAACAAACACTCCTGAAACTTGGCGACGAAAGCCTTGTAGTCCTCGTCGTTGAAGAACTTCATAGCCCAAACACCTTTGGCGACGAAATCAACGCGACGCTGGTCCGCAAAAGTCTTCAATTGCAGTTCCGCAGAGATTTTCTCTCGAATCTTCGAACTAACCCTCAAAACCCACCAAGAATCTTCTCCTTCTCCTTCTCCTTCTCCTTCTCCTTCTTCGTCGTCATCGTCTTCGTGGATCCGAGAAGTCTTGAGGAAAGAGTAAGAGGTGAGTTTGTCGGAGGTAACCCATTTGGCCTTGGGGGTGTTGCCGCCAATGTGAAGGTAGAGCTTGACGGCGTTTTTGAGAGTAGGATTTTGGGCGGCGGAGGAGGAGGAGTACTTGAGCTTGAGGGCTTTGAGCCTGGCCTCGACATCGTCGACGGAGGAAGGGGTTTTGGATCGGCGCTCGGAGGATCTTTCTCCGTTCTCGTCGGCAGTGCCTTCGGCGTCCTCGTAGTTGTCTTCTTCTTCTTCTTCTCCTTGTTCTTCGTCGGAGTCGGAGATTTCAAGATCCTCGCGACTGTGAGCACCGCCCATTGTCGTTTCCAAGCTTTTTCCGCAGAGAGAAATACAGTAATCCGGGGAACAAGAAGACGAAGAAGAAAATGATGAAATTTGGTAAAAATGCGATGGTGGAAAGAGAGAGAGAACGGAACTTAAGAGCGGCAAATTCGAATTTTGAAATCGGAGCCTCGAATTCTTTTTTTTTTTTTTACCCTTTCTTGTTTGTTTATTTATTTGATTATTTTTATCTAAAGCTTTTTATTTTTATTTTTAAATTTTTTTTCCTGTATTTTCTAAGGTTTTTGAAATATGGAAAGGTGGGGCAAAGAGCAACCGACTATTGCCCGTGAGCCATATTTGGGGGGAGTTTAGGGGAAGAGGTTAGAGACATTATTTTTAGGTTGAAAAAAAGTTGTTTTGAAAAATGTGTTTGGGAGAAAAAACTGTTTGAGGTAAAAAAATAAAAAATTTTAAAAATTTTTTTTAAAAAAAATATCAATATGGATATTGTTTCATTCCTCTCAAAATTCTATGCAATTTAAAAAAAATTTTATCTCATTTAGACTTGTATACACAAAGTTATGAATTTTTAAAGTTTGTAGTTTACTGTAGCATTTTGAAGATGTAAATAATAAAAAATAGTGAAGTTTTGGAAAAAAGTTGATTTTTGAAGGCTGGAGAACTAATTCCAAACGGGCCCTTGGTGATTGTCCCACGAACTAAAGTTTTTTTTTTTTTTTTTCTTAAAATGATTTCAATTTAATTTATTTCTAGTTTTTTTAATAATAACAATAATATACGCCTTTCTAAAGTTTTTTTTTTTCTTTTTTTAAGGCTAATAACCTCAAAATAATGATAAGGGCCATTTGGCGGTGTATCCAAAACTTTTGTACTTCCCCTTTACATTATAGAGGTCAAAATTGGGAGAAAAGAAAAGAGTAAGGTGTTTTTTTTTTTTTAAGGGAAAATAGGATTTTAAGTTATTTGATAGCAGTGAAAGGTGAAAAGAAAAAAAAAATCATGGTCTCACATCTCCTAAAAAATTGAGAGATTTTGAGGGAGAAAACTTGTTTAGTTTTATATATATAATTAAATTGTCTTTTTGTTCTTATTTTTAAATTAAGGGGATGTTTGATAAGCATATTATGTTTGAATACAATGTATTGAATGTAATTTATATTTAAACAAAAAATATTTGTATTGTATTTAAATATAATGTATGGTTAAACAAAAAGTATTTGAATTATTGGAGCGTTTGTTTATAGTTTTGTATTCGCATTGCATTTAAACGTAATACAATTTATATCTAAATATAAAAATTTTACATTTAAATACAATGTTTTTTAACAATATTTCAAATACATTTACTATTCTATAATACTTTGAAAATAAATTTTTTCTCCATTCACATTATATTTTCTCTCTATCTCTTTTTTTTTATCGATTTTTACCAATCACATTAACTTTTCAACTTTAAAATACAATTCAAATACTTTTCATCCAAATACACATTGTATTTAAATACAAAACAAATACTTTTCATCCAAATATATAGTGCATTCAATACATTATATTCAAATGCAATGTTAACGCAATACGTTTACTAAACGCCTTATATTTTTAAATAATAAATGCATAATATGATAGGTAAAAGTATAGAGGAAAAATGGAGGAAAAAAAAAAGAAAATATGTGATATGATTAATAAAAATAATATAATAAAATAAAATAATAAATAATTATTATATTAAATTTAAAATTTAATGTGATTAATATTTAAATTCAATACATTTACGTTTAAATAAAAATTATATTGTATTTAAATATAATGCGAATATAATACAATAAATAAAATAGTCATTTAATTCACCACATATTTTCTCTCTTCCCATCGTACCAAACAAAATTAAAGGAAAATCAACTTCTTTTTTCTCATTCACATTTTCTCTCCCTCGTATATTTTCTTTTTTTCTTTTTTTCTTTCCCACTTATCAAATAAAGTGTTAACTCAAAACTACTTTTTACTATATATATATATTTAAATTACTCATAAAAATTCAAATTTTAAAAGTTTATAAATTTATTATTTCAAATCGAAATGTGATATTTTTTTAATTGCACTGATTTTGACAATTTATACTCTAAATTTATGATTCTGTAGCAATTTGGATTTTATTAATAAATAATGTTGATTTTTTTTTAATGAAAATTGGTATTTCACTCGTATATAGTTTTTAATTAAGAGTATAAAATTTTCTTTTTAATCAATATTAATATAAATTTATATTTAAAATAAAATTAATTCAAATTTTTTATTTTGATAAAACTTAAAATATAGATTTTAACCTTGATAAATTTGAGGTAATATAGATAAAAAATAATTACTCAGGTCATAAATTAACAACTCATATATAAATTATATATTAATTTTTTTAAAAAAATTAATATTATTATTAATAAGATATAAATTGTTCTAAGTTTATAAATTCTGAGTGTAAATCTTTAAAACTAAAATTTCAAAATATAAATAAACTAGAGCGTACAAAAAAAAAAAAAAAGGCCTTTCTCACGGTGTAACTACCGGAAACAAAAAAAAAAAAAAAAAAACTACCGACCTCATCACAAATCATCAGACACGGACACGGACACTTTCTTACCCACCATCACCCTGCCTCTTCTATCAAAGACTTTCTTGTTCACTTTGTTCACTCATACACCTGAAAGTCTTTTCACAGACACCCTCTTGGTATTCCCTTGATCTCTTAGCTCCACTCTTACTCTTTTGCAGGCTTTCCAGGCATAGAACAGGTCCAACCACGTGTCTTGACATCAACACTCATCAATATACCACGTTTAATTTTCCTATTTAAATTTGATGTCGTTTCATAGGTTCAAGTATACCATCGTTTTAATACCATCGTTTTATTATTTATTTATTTATTTATTTTTTAATATTTTGGCTTTATATATCGGGAGTCCTAAATAATTCAGTTTCAAGCTTTTAGAAGTGTGCAATTCTATATCTGCTGCTATGGCTGGGGATTCTACAAACTCAGCGAGACTGCTAGCAAATCTGAATGTCTACAAAACTTTCCTTTTCTTTGTTGCTGTTATCCCATACTACTTTTGTCTTGTTTTGGTACTAAGCTCAATTTCTCAATGTACACACACACACACACACTTGTATTTTTCACTTTGAAACTGTTTTTCTTGTGATCATTGCTCGACATATATTTTTCCATTTTTCCCTCTTCTTCTGCTTCTTCTTCTTCTACTTCTTCAGTGCTTTCGCCATCGGATACAATGGCCTGAAGTATTTCTCAACCATTGTGGCAGTTAGCGTGAGACCAGCATACAGTATTGACTAGGGAATGAGTTGGAAATTTGTGGCATGGATCTTCTCCATCTCCGCAGCCATTTTTGTACATAAGAGAACCTTGTTATTGGTTGGATTGTCTACTTAGTCGCCATTGTAAGATGTCGTCAAAAATAATTAAAAAAAAAATCTATTAATTTCTCTATTATCATGAACTCTGACCGATTTATCAGTGAAAAACTGCAGGACATGAATATCTCGCTGCAGTTTTGCCTCGCCTGCTGCAAACTGTTCTCAACTTCCAAGTGTTCTTGCATAGAGAAACTATAATTGCCCTTGTTTCTAGCCTCAAGATCAATCATTGCGGCATTTCAAACTTCTTCAGGTAAAAAAAGAAACAGATTCAAACAAGAACATTTCCAAACATAAGTTAGTTGTTTTCTTGTTAGTTGTGAAGTAACTTGGTGGTTGTCATCTTTTTTGGGACTAATCAGGTTGGAGAATGAGCATTTGAACAACTTACAGGGCATTCAAATCAGTGCCTGAGCCTCCACCATTCAACTATAATGAAGAAGAGGACAAAGATGAGTAGGACGGTATGTTTCAACGGCACACAATTAGAAAGCCATGGAAATTTGAATGCAGAATTTCAAAGAAAGGAAAGTATGAAAAATTCAAATGGTCAAGAAGTGGCACCTGAAGAATTTGCCCCTTCAGTTTTTCTTGTATATGTGTTTTTAGTCTGCAACTTGCAATAAACATTCCTTTTTTTATTTGTTCCCCTTATGATATAGAGAATTTTTGTGAATGCAAATATGTGGAGTTCTTATAGATAGTAATTACATCCATTTTTCTCCTCAGTATTCCTTGGCAAAAACCACAAACAATTTACCCATCTATTTGCTTCGTTGCCTTCAAAATGGTTGCAATGTCCAAATTATGTAAAGGGGGTGTGTTTGGGACATGGTTTTGGAGGCATGCTTTTGGTGTTTCCAAGCCAAAATATGTTTGCTTTCTATATTTCTGCAAACTTCCAACAGTACTTGCATGCATTCTCTGGCATTAATTTTTTATCATATATTTTAAAATTCAAATCCTCTTATTACTATAACAACTTTTTTTTTAAAACATTTACCTTAAACACAATCTCTAAAATCATATCCGGTTTCCAAAACTAACATCTTCAAATATACATCTTCAAAACTCTATCCAAACACCCCCCAAAACTATCAACACAAGATCCCCAAATTGAATGCAGATTGAACAAGACCAATAGAGCAGCAATTCCCTCGTCACGACCGTGAAAGGACAATTAAAATTTAAGGCTTCTTCATGATTGCCACCAAAATTCATTAAACAATTTTTCCAGCCAAAACGAAGGGTAATATTACCACAGTTTTTTCTTCTTTTCCCCACCATAGATCTCTGGTAATGGTATCGCATCCATGAACTTGAATTGATGGAAGAACATGCTCGTGAAATGGAGTTCTTGTGTATGTACTTCAAGATGGCTGCAAATTATCACAATGCCGAGAAACTTCTGGCATGTGGGAATGTTAGCACAGTCAATAAACAATTAAGCGAGTCTTAATGCCTCAAATCCAAGAACAAAAAGCTTAAAATTTTGGGACTGACCCTGGACAACAATGCGACAAACAATCCCGAGCTTGGGGAGTAGTGGAAATCTACATCAAGCTCAACACTGGGTGACAACTTGAAGAACTTATCACCATTATTCTGATATGTAACTTGTAACACAACCACGTAATACCTGATATAAAAGATCACCCATCCTGTCCAAAATATTCTTCTAGCCTTGGGAAAATGATTATTGAAGCCACTATCATACTAATAGAAGTAAATCTTAAAAGAAAGGAATGGCCGAAGGGGGCCACAAAGACATTAAGCTAAAGCTTCATGGTCCCCGATATCACTTTTCAGTCCAATTACTCAAACATTTCAAATTGGAGGTAAAACACCAGCTGAACATGTATATCCCCTCAATTAATAGGTAGGCATCCCATCAAAACATGAGCTTTACTATGATTCTGTGAGTATAAGACCACAGCTTTAGCACTCATACTCCTATTTTCCTCTTACCACTAATAAAAGTGAAGTTCAGTCCAGGATGGATAGAAAAAGGTTTTGAGATAGAACTTCAACTGATGAAACCTACAAATCATGATAAAAAATAGCTGACCTAATATTCATCAAGCATCTAAAATATTTTACAAAGATGAGCCGAAGCCCAAAAAGCTTTAATCAATCCAGACAGCGCCTAGAGATATCGTAAAACACAAAAACATATGCGCAAAGCCGAACAATTTTCTAAATTGGACCAGAATTCTGCAAAATTGAGAAAACCATACTATTGTTCTAGAGAACACACAGTAATGAAAACAAGATTCCACAACATTCTAAATAATACAGAGCATTGCATTAGTAGTAAAACTTCAAAGCTTTGAAAAAGTGCTGATTTTTTAATTGGTTAACACAACGAAATTCTCAATATCCGGCTGTTTATAACAGTTAACAGAACCAATGTAAACATAAATAATAAATCTTTATTCCTATCTCAAGGCCTCAAACGGCCTGTTTTGTATCCCGCAAAATAGAAGAAGGCTGAAAATTTGCAAAAGCCTCCATAAGTGTTCAAGCTAAAAATACTTTCACAATTGTAAAAACAACAACCTGTACTCAATTAAGAGAAACAAAATCAGTAAGTTTTGAAGTAATTTACTTATCAGCAGCAGATCCCCAAGCCCCTTGCCGCTCCGAATCGCCCATTTGCGCATCATTCGATTCCGAACCCTTCGCCACTGCAGCCTCGGCGGCTTCTTTCTCCAATTCCTTGGCGACCTCCGCCTCAGCCGCCTTCTCCGCCCTCAGCACCGGCTCGTAGTAGTCGGCGTGAGCCTCCATACACTTCTTGAGAGCTCCGGTGACCTCGAAGCACTTCTCGACAATGTCTTCCTTGTTCTTTTCGGCTTCTTCGATGCACTTCTCCCAGGCGATGAAGCTGTCTCTGCACCCGCCCCCTTTCATGAACAAACAGAACCCGCACTCGCCTTCCTCATCCTCCTCTTCTTCGTCCGCTTCTTGACGTCCATTGTCGGTGACCTGGTCTGAGGAATTCGGATCCTCTCGAGGCTTCTCTTCTCCTCGAGAATCCGAGTCAGTTGGAGAATCCAGAAGCTGAGTTGGTTCTTCTAGGGTTTTGGAGTCTGAGGCGGACATGTTAGGGCTTGCTCTGCTTCGACGCGAGTCGGACTCGTGGAATCGCTGCGAATCGTTGAGTTGAAGGACGGTAAAGAGAACGAGTTAGGGTCGCCTGTATCTGTTGTTGACGCGAAAGAACATTTGACCTTAAAACGGCGGCTCAGTGCTTAAACCCCCTAAAACCCTTCACACGCCAGTAACAAAATATTCAGCAAAAAATAATAATAATAATAATAATAAATAAATAATAAAGAAAAGCAAAGAAATAAGCAGAGGAATAGACCGGCAAGAGGGAACGCGAACTCGCGGAGTTGTTTTTTTTGGGCGTTTGTTTTTGTTTTTGAAAATGATTTTTTATTTTTAAAAACGTAGAAAATAAAAACTGTTTCAATATAGTGTTTATTTATTTAATATTTTCAAAATCATTTTAAAAACATCATTTTCAACTTCATTGTTTTTTTGGGTTTTTTGAAAATGAAAAAAAATTGTTTTCACTTTTTGTTTTCGTTTTCTCCCTCCATCTCCTCTCTCTCTCTTTCTCTTTCTACTTGTGCAGCGTCAGTAATGATCATGTCTAATGATAGCATCCATCTCCGATGAAAGTTGATGATTATGGACTAGTGACGATGACAAGGACCCCCTCGCGATGATAACTATCGACTCATGACCTAAATTTAGCCATCACCGCCACCTAAAACTCAGACCACCAATCTCTTCCACCCCTATCGCTCATTGCAAAACCTACTACTAAAGTTTTTTTTTAATTATGACTAATAATTTATTTTTTATTATTTTTTTAAAATTAAAATTAAATATATTTTTATAAGATATCCATTTATAAAATGAGTTTTCAAAATATATAACTAAACAAAATTTTATTTTTATATTTTTCAGAATATACACTCAAAAAACATAATCAAACATAATTTCAGAAATGATCTCAACACAGTTTTCAAAACATTCTCATTTTCAATTTTTTTGAAAATAGAAAACATTTCAAAACCAATACCAAATGCCACATTTGTTTTGTTTTTGTTTTTGTTTTTGTTTTTTTTTTTTTGGGTTTGGGGTTGCATTGCGTGGAATGCAATTTAGGGCTTATAAGTTGTAATAGTTTTTTTTTTTTTAATTTTTAACTTTTATTATTAATTTTATTAAATTTTACTATTATAAATTTTAAAATAAAGATTCTAGCCCGTTTTTAATCGGCCTTTTATTGATAAGAGATGGCTTTTACCGGTTGAAATTTGTAATATGTATATGAAAGTATTTGATTGGTTCGTTGAAGAATTTAAAGTTATTTTAATTGAAATTGTGCTTTAGTTAGTAGGAGTTAAAAAATATAAAAATTTATATATCTTGAAATTTTATGTAATTCTTAAAAAAAAAAATCTTATTTGGACTTGGATGAAATTATAGTCTTTTAAATTTGAATTTTAAGTTAGACTTAAAATTGTGAACAATTAAACTAAATTATCTCCTTATCAAACGACAAATAATAATTGGAGTTAAATAGTTTGAGTTAGTGTGCAAAACATGTGGTGAGGCGTAAGAATCTTTATTTTCAAGGAAATTGAAAAGGCAATTTGGGAATACTTGACATTGGTGGAGGATTTTCTTGCCATTATACCCACGTATCCCTTTTCGTATGCAGATTTTTTTTTTTTTTTTTAAAACAAAACGAGACGTAAGTTTCATAATTACCTTAACAACGTCGAATATATTTAATAGGAAAATTATTTGTTGTTGATAAAATAAGCATGGTGTAATAATAATATTATATTTATCTCAATAAAAAATTATAGAGTTTTATGTTAAAAAAGTAAAATAAAAACAATAAAATTTTTAAAATTATTTGATAATTTAATTAAATAAATAGTTTTTATACACCTATTTTAAAAAACTAGTTGTATAAGTAATAGACAAACAAAATAAAATAAAGTAAAAAAAAAAATACTACATGATGATTTATAACTCATTATATAATAGATAATATGATTGTCACGTGATGATAATAAAGTTGTGATACAACAGTGTGAGAGTAATAACTAAAAAACACTATTTAAAAATTATTAGCTCTTTTAATACGTAATATAGATAATATAATTTTTACAATTACTGATATAGTTTAATAGTAATTATATACTTGATTTATTAAAAAATATAAAGTTAAAATCTTACTACTCTCAAATTAGAAAAAATTTAACTTTTTTTAATATATGAAAATAGCCATTGGCAGTTAAAATATTGAGACATATATTATATATATAATCAATAATTGATTATCTACCTATCACCTTTTTAGAAAAACGGTCATATTTTTTAACAAAATTTGGCATGTATATATTTTTAAAATAAGTACTTTAAAGTAACCATTTATCCAATATCCACGTATCCCTATTTAAAAGTGACTGAAATCAAAATTGATATTTACATGAGAAACAAACTCTACCAAAGACTTGATTTCAAACTGGCCTCAACTCCAAAATTTTCATTCAGTTGTTCAAAAGAAGTCATCTCAATAGCACTAATACCTAAGCAGCCATCCCCTCCGGTTTCTCTCATCATCTCCCTGACCTTGGCCACATCATTCCACCTTCCTTTAATGGCATAAAGATTTGACATCAACACATAAAAACCACCACTTCTATGGTCCAAGAAAAACAACTTCTTGGCCAAATATTCCCCAAGCTTCACCTCTTGGCGAATGCAACAGGCATTAAGCAAAGCACCCCACACAGCAAAATCAGGTTCCATCTCCATATCCCTTATCAATATCAGCGCCTCCTCGAACAAGCCTGCCCGACCCAGGAGACCGACCATGCAGGCATAGTGCTGCAGCGTTGGCACCATTTTGAATTCCTTCCTCATTATTTCAAAATATTTTCTTCCTTCTTGAACAAGACCTCCGTGTGTACAAGCAGCAAAAACACCCAAAAAAGTGATGTGATCTGGACAGGGCTCTTGTTCTTGAATTTTGGAGAAGCAAGAGAGAGCCTTGTGTTCTAAGCCATTTAAACTATAACCTGAAATCATTGCGTTCCATGTCGCTAAACATGGCTCTTTGATATTCTTAAACACCCTTTCAGCACGCTCTATTCTTCCACATTTGGTGTACATGTCTATTAGAGCGGTTCCAATGAAATTTTCAACTCCCAGATTGTTTCTCAGAACATAGTTATGAAGCCTCTCCCCAAATTGCAAATATCCAAGTTGGCCACATCCAGAGAGTAAGCTAGCAATAGTAATGCCATCTGGATCATGTCCAGACAACTTCATTTGACGGAACAACTGAAAAGCATCACTTGACCTTCCACCCTGTACACAACCAGAAATCAAAGAATTCCAACTAATCAATGGCTTTTCAGGTGTCTCAAGAAACACGGAAAAAGCAGCTTCTATGTAGTCAAACCTCAAGTACATGCTAATCAACGCATTTGCAACTAAATTCGTAACACTTAACCCAGTCTTGAATCCATAACCGTGAAATACAAGCCCAACGCCAAAGTGAGCAGGGTCTGTAATTCCATGAAGTATGCTAACCATAGTAACTGCATCCGGTTTCATGTCGGACTGCTGAATTTGAGCAAAACATTGCACAGCAGATAACATGTTTCCATTCTCAGCATGACTTTGTATAATTGCAGTTAAGGCAACCAAGTTATTTTGGGGAAATGATATGTAAAGCCGCTCTGCTGGTTTTGAATTCCCATGCCTAGCATATTCACAAACTAGCGAAGTAATGACAGATAAGTCATTGATTAAACCAGTTCTGATGGCAAAACAATGGGTGGAATCTGGATATGCATTTGCTGAAAGAAGGCACACTATGGTCACCGGATTTGCTTCCACGTTTTCCTCCCTCATTTGTTTAAAGACAAGCATTGCTTCATCAAAGAAACCGTTTTGGCCAAAGGCACCAATCATGGTATTCCAAGAAACCACGCTCTTATCAACTATCTCTCGAAACAAACGCTCTGCCGCTTCCAAATCTGAACATTTCGCATACATAGAGGTAAGCGCATTCTTCACCCGAGAATTCAAATCGAGGCCGGTCTTAATTCCAAACCCATGAATAGTCTTCCCCTGAAAAATCAACTCATGTCTTCTGCTGGACGGAACCAAACT
The DNA here is from genome assembly GCA_035233585.1 of Antiaris toxicaria. NCBI lineage: Eukaryota > Viridiplantae > Streptophyta > Magnoliopsida > Rosales > Moraceae > Antiaris > Antiaris toxicaria. The sequence continues at coordinate 22,986,019 of CP141160.1, read as the reverse complement.
AACCAAAGTCGTCGGAGAAGGACTAAATCCCTCTCTAAGCATTTGGACAAAAAGATATAACGCATCAAAGCAATACCCATTTCGCGAAAATCCACAAATCAAAGCATTCCAAGACACGACATCTCTCTCGCGCATATTATCAAACAGGTATTGTGCAGCGGCAAAGTTTCCCAACTTCACGTAGAAATCAAGAAGAGCAGTACTCAAATGTGTGAATTGGTCAGCACCGGATTTTATGAAGTGGGTATGAATCTGATTTGCTTCAACTGAGTTTGATCCAAATGAAGAGGAACAGGAAGAACACCCTTTCACAAGTAAAGCGAAAGTGCTTTCACTGGGTTTCTCGTTGTACTCCAACAATTCACGGAAAATAAGAAGTACCCGTCTCGGGTTTTTGCCTTCAGCGTAGTGTTTAAGCAGAGACTGGAAGTGAGCGAGATTAGGCTTCGTGGAGAGACCAAATGAAGAGGCCAAGTTCATACTCTGTAGTCTATGGTTTGGCCCGAAAGTCCACAGTCACGACATGTCAAACACTTGTACTTCTAATCACAACCCAACTCGAGACCTATTTTACAATGTAGTTCAGATTCTTTGACATCACCTTTCACGGTTAAAAATCATTTTTAATCTGCATTAAAAGGCCAGTCAAACCAGAGTTTCACACTTTCATACATTATGTTGTTTAGAGTTCAAATCACCATCGAACAGGGTGTTTTTCAAGATAAATTTTAGATAAATTTTAGTTTTTTTTAACTGAACAATCACTTTTTTTTTGTTATTTATATATTTAAAATTATAAATCAAGGTCAAATTTTAAAAGTTCATTGCAGCTTTATATATATAAACTTAAATAAGATAACTTTTTTTAAATTATATAAAATTTTAAATAAAACAAAGCAATATTGACAATTTTTTTAAAATAAACTTTTAAAATTTAATATTTTTTCATTTCAAATAATTTTTTCTCCTAAATATATTTGTTAAAATTCAATTTTCTTTTATCTCTAAAACATATTTTCAGAATCTTTTAAATGAGCCTTAATTAAAAAAAAAAAAAAGAGAGAGAGATTGAATTAATAATAATTACAAGAATAATAATGAAAATGAAAATTATAAAAATTCTTCTTGTTTTGTCCTAGTATTGGTATATGCCTTTAATTTTTGAAATGTACCAATCGTACTCTCTGAAAATGACAAAGTGGTCTTTCCGTATATTTCCACAAAAAATTTAACATAAAGGAAATAATTAACAGAAGTATGAAGAAAAAAAAAATATGGGTAAAATATGGTTTTGAATTGTTACAACACTATGCCCATCTATCGTAAGATTCTTTTTCTTACAGTATTAAAGAATTCTCGCCGAAGTAAAAAAAGAAAAAAAGAAAATATATCCACTTCAAAGTATTGACCTTTGATTTGTAAGCGGGTCTAAAGCCTCATGTTGTTGAGAGTGATGCAAAAAAGGCAGTTGCTTCTCTCCCCCTTTCCATTGAAGGTCATATGCTTCATTATATTTATGTTTAGCTTCAAAGACGTGTTATTGCTAGGTGTTGCTTTATCTCGCATGGTCGGAATCATGCTGTCATCATTTTGTTTGTTTTGATTTTAGTTCTGTCAAGAACTGTTGTTGGTTAGAAGATATTCCTAATTGTCCCTGAGTTTGTAACCACAGACTAGTTAGCACTTTTAATGTTAATTGAAATACATCATCTTAAAAAATAAAAGTAAAAATAAAAATAAAAGCTGCGTCATACTATGTAGTCCAGGAACAAAATAGTAGCCAACATTTCAAATTACAATATTTGGTTGCGTTTGAACTAGCAGAAAAATACTTCCATGACGAGGGTCAACTCTCACAAAAGAAAGGAGAAACCTTTCCCTTTTATACTTTTGCAAGTTTATTTTCTATTTTTATATTTTGTAATTTAATCTTTAACAAAAACCAATATAGTTTTGCGATAAAATTTGGTAGATAATCATTTTGTCTTCTCCCACACAGCATAATCCTGTCCAGAGGTAGAAACTTGGTAGTTTGAGGGCAGTAGGTTCCCCAAGTCCATCTTTTTCCCAATCTTCATTATAATCTTGTCGTCAATGCCTGCCATGTAAAGCTCTGCTTCCGCCGCTAAAATTCTCACCGTGCTTCTGCTGTTTATCCCATTTCTAGTCCTAATTGCACTCAGCTTGCTTATTTGCTCCTTTAGCCCCCATTCAATCAGATGATCATAGAACTGCAAAACAAAAATTGGTTTTAAATCACTTTCATGTACGAGTGAAATATTAAGAAAGGAAAAAGAAAAGAAAAGAAAGAAAAAGGATGATGAGAAATTACAATTGTTGGAGTCCCCGGGTGAGTAAGAATGTAAACATAACCCAGCATGACTTTGTCTCGTGGAAAAGGCCACATGTTTTGAGACCAAGTATCGTGATTGTCAATAAATGTTACTGCATTTTCCGGCTTTAATCCGATCAGTCCTGGAGGCTTTCCGTTCGAGTCTCTCAACCGCCACAGCTCTCCTTGAACAGCAACTTGTAGAATACCTGATTTTCATATGGTACCTCTGCTTGTTATTATTTTTCTATTTTGTATCTAATAATTCATTAGTGTAAAAATATCATCTATATGTGTTACGTTTTTGAACTTATAACTCGGAATAAATAAAAATTCTAAGAAGAGGTAATAAGAATACCTTTATAACACCAAGAATTTTGCAAAACAAATAAGACACCAGGCACCAGTGTGTTACTTGTTTCTTTTGCAAAATCTTTTGTGTTTATTAAGGTACACTAACTATGTTATGTTAAAATGATCATATTAACTTGATTAAAAATTCAAGAACATTCTTTTAGTATAGGATGATTTTTTGTTTTTTTTCAATATGAATGATTCAAATTCTGTATTTTTTAATAGAGTTATATATAAAAACATAATTAGATAAGTTGAAGACAAAGTTATGAATGTATCCAAAAACAATAATAAAAAAATAAATAAAACAACTGTAAATTTCCTAATAAAAAGAGTCAAATAAACTACTTCAAGACCTTTGGTGGTGAAGTCAAAGGCAGTGACAGAGCCACCAGCAGCGTCGACCCAGCTAGCGAGAGCACCACGATGGGCGTCCTGATTAGCCTCAGGCTTCCCGTCCTGCGTAGTAGCAAGTGGATCCCACTTCTCCCCTACCGCAAACTCCGGCAGTGTCTGCTCCATGTAGATCTTTGTAATACTCGGAGCATATCCCGTCACCATGTCAAACCTCCACCCCACGAACCCCACATCCGTCTTCAACCAGTTCATCCACTCCGACAACTCCTTCTGGACTCTCGGGTTCAGGTGGTCGATGTCGGGTGCTCCTTTGAAGTCGACGCCTGTGTCGAGGTTCCCCGTGCCGTCGGAGTACTCCACGTCGTCTCTGCAGATGAAGGACGGACCCCAGTCAAGACGTGAGTCCGGTGTCCCGCCCTCGAAGATGGTCCATTTTCCTCTGGAGTCCTTCTTCTCGGCGGTCCTGTGGTTTATGACTATGTCGGCGATGCTCTTGATTCCTTTCCCACGCAATTCGGAGATTAAGGACTTGAGCTCGTTCTTGGATCCATAGCTTGATGCGTCAAGATCGTATAGCCTTCCTGGCAAGTAACCTGCAAGCCAACATGATCAAAGTTTTAGCTTAGGCTCGTTATTAATCGCATTATAGCTGGTCATATCAAATTTTTTTCTTTCGTTTTTATTAAGATTAATTTAATAAATAACTCTAAATAATAGACCTTTATTTTTATTTGTTTAAAATGGATGATTATGTTTCTCAATATAAGAAAATAGTTCAAAATGAGTTGATCGGGTGTAAGATAAAAAGAGAAATGAGATGAGGGTATTTTGGTAAATTTATAAAACACTTTAAGAAATTTTGTCCCTACTCCATGACCGTTTGTGCCCATATCATGACATCTGTGAGTTGACGCTTGACTCCATAGCCACTTTATTTGATTAGTAGACTTTGGATTTTTCCCCTTTTTTTTTTTTTTTTTTAATTATCGTGTGTTTGCAAAGGGAGAAGGATCAAAGAAGCCAAATTTTGGTTTTGTTTTTGGGTTGTTATCTCCCAATAACATGAAACAAACCTACAAATAATTATATTATGAAGTTTGAATCCCGTACACAAATTCAAAACAAAAAAATAATAACAATAATTAATATCCAAAGGTAAAATAGACACTTTTATGAATATGTTCACATGAAAATCCTATCATGATATACAACTATGATATTAAATCGAGTACGAATACGATAGCCTGAAAGCAAAAATTGTCAATAAAGAAATTTTCTTCAAAAAAGAAAAAAGAAAAGATTAAGCTAGTACCTTCACGAGCGGCAGATTGAGAAGGAGGTGGAAGCCAGACATGAGTTATTCCGGCGCTTGCAAGATCGGGGATGGTGTTCTTCAAAGAGTTGTACCATCCTCCTTTATTACTCGAACCCCAATTGAACCCCTGCCATGTTTTCAAAGCTTAGACCAGTAGCTCTCAAGAGAGAAGATGTATTAAAGTTAGAAGGACAGTAGAACAGTGAATGCCAAACCTGAAATAGTATGGTAGGAGTAGTGAAGGAGGGGAAGAGAGAGATGGAGAGGCAGAACAGCAAAAATGAAATTAGAGAGTCCATGCTCTGCGGCTTGTGTGGAAAGAGGGGTGCTTCTCTGGCCCTTTTTATAGAGATAATTGGTTGGACTAATGTCTTGATAATTGACACCTTATTTCCTTATTCCTTACGAAAGGAGAAATTACGGAGATAATTGGCTGGACTAAAGGAATGTCTTGTACCGATGAATAAAAAACCCGATCATTCAACAAATCTATTCAATTTATCTAATTTGATCTTAATTGGGTGGGTTGATTTGCTATATTTAGTTGATTGGGTGGGTAAAAAAAATTTTTAACCCACCCAATAAAGATTGGGTGGGTTGAAAAAATTTCAAAAACCCACCAAACCCATCCAATATTCACTCACTTACTATTTTTTTTTTTTTACTAAATGATATTCACCCCTAAGTGTTGTTTAGATTATTTAAATATATAAAATACATTACTTGATATTCAATATGGATGTAATTTTTGGTAATTTTATAAAAAAAAATACCACTAATTACTTTAGTATTCTTGTATTTTTTGGTAATTCTTATAATTTATATTTATTTTACATTTGACTATTAATGAGATTATATTATAAATTTTTTTATTTGTACAAAATCTATGATAGAATTTATTTTAAAAACTATGTCATGAGTTTAATTTCTTTTTTCCTATCAAATTTTTCATTTGTTGTTGGATGTTTATTATCATTTATTATTTTTATTAATAAAATACATAACCCACCCAACCCAATCCGATATTAATTGGGTGGGTTGATTTTTTATATTGGGTTGATTGGGTGGGTAAAAAAAATTATTAACCAATTTAATATTTATTGAGTAGGTTGAAAATTCACAAAAACTCACTCAACCCACCCGATGTTCACCTCTAATGTCTGATAAGCATATTGCGTTTGAAAATAATGCATTGAATATAATTTATATTGGGATAAAAAATATTTGTATTGAATTTAAATTCAATGTGTATTTGGATGAAAAGTATATTAATTTTATTTAAATAATGAATATGTGATATGATGGGTAAAAGTAAAGAGAAAAAAAGAAAGAAAAAGAGAGTATGTAATGTAATTAATAAAAATAATAGAAAAAGTAAAATAATAAATAGTAATTATATTGGATTAAAATGTGATGTGATTTGTATTTGAATGTAATACTTTTACATTTACATAAAAAGTATATTACATTTGAACGTAATATGAATGTAATACAATAAACAAACTAGGCATAAGTATTGACATTTATCACCATTATTGCCTTATGCATTACAATTAGAGAAAATAAAAAGAGACGGCTTCATAAAGTGTGACCCTAAAAACAAAAAGAAAAAAAATTGAAAAAAAATTAATTAGGATATGAAATTAAAAAAAATAAATTCTATGGTTTCTTCGTTTCGCTATAGCATAAATACAATGTGAATATAATGTAATAAACAAACTAGTCATAAATATTGACTTATGCCTTACGATTGGAGAAAATAAAAAGAGATGGCTTCATAAAGTGTGACCCAACAAAGAGGAAAAAAATTGAAAAGAAAAATTAATTAGGATGCGAAAATTAAAAAAAAAAAATTCTATCGTTTCTTCGTTTGGCTATAGTATGAACATGAGTTTTGACTTTAGGTGGCTAGAAATTGACTCTTTGGATAAGTGCAATTGACGAAGAAATAGGGAGCCAACGGTGGTTTTGGTATTATTTTTAAATGTATTCTGTTTTTAAAAAAAATAAAAAATGAAAATGTTTTAAAAATTATATTGATGTTATTTTTAAAATTGTATTTAATTGTGTTTCTGAGTAGATCTTTTTAGAAACATGAATATGAAAATTTGTTTAGTTGTATTTTTGAAAACCCATTTTATAAATGAGTATTTTATGAAAACATATTAATGTTCAATTTTAAAAAAATAATAAATAATAAATTATGAGTCATTATTAGAAAAAAAAAAAAAACCTTTGGTGGTAGGTTTTGCAATGAGGGGCAAGAGTAGAAGAATTGGTGGTATGAGCTCTAAATGGAAGCGACGATGAGATTTGGATCATAAGTCGATGATCGTCACTGTAAGTCGGTGATCGTCATCGTGACGGGGTTGTCATCCTTTGCTAAAAATGAAGGCCATCATCAGATATGGTTATCATCACCGTTGCTGCACAAACACAGAGGGAGGGAGAGAAGAGAGGGAGAGAGAAAAATGAAGACAACTTTTTTTTGTTTTTAAAAAACTTAAAAAAACAACATAGTTTAAAATGGTGTTTTCAAAATAGTTTTGAAAATGTTGAATAAACAAACACTATTTTGATGTCGTTTTTATTTTTTATGCTTTTAAAAATACAAAATCATTTTTAAAAACAAAAACAAACGCCACAACATTGCAGCACTTATGTCTCGTTCCTAGAACCAATCATTGTCACTGATTCACACTGCCAAGCCGGAAAACTGGCCAGCTCTTAAACATTTTAGTCGCAGCAACCACAGCCAAACTTGTTTCTTATCCAATAAACGCAATATACATACACTTATCCAAATCCTTGCACAAATTGTACGCGACACATCTATATATTTAATAATAGACTAGTAAAAGCGTAGAGTGGATGATAATCCATAGAACCAAAAAAAAAAAAACAAAAACAAAAACTTTTATTTATTTCATCATCGTCACAATTATTATTTGACAAGTTGAAGCCTATGTCAATTTCAGCCTAATTTTAAACTTTTTTCTATACCAACTCATTAGCAATAAGTTATTATATTTTTATAATAAATGCAATCTTTTATTAATATTTTACATAGTAAATTTTTATTTAAAAAAAAATGACAACTTATATTTAATGTAAACAATACAGAAAAGGTTATTTAAACAAAATTAATATAAAAAAATTTGGGAATGGATTTGGTGATCCTAACATTATTAAAAACTATCAAACATACAGAGGACATGCAATACCGGAAGATTAGAAAGTTAGAACAGAACTTGACATCCTTTTACCAGAGATCTCATGAATCACAGACTCAAGATAGTTACTTAAGATATCTGTTTCATCGCACAAGGCTGTTAACAAGCTTGAGACTGATACTTGTTTCCAAATGGAAACAGATTACTGATATTACACGAAAGCAGTCGAAACAAGGGTTGTCCAACTTAGACAGATGCGTATATATCTTCATTGTCTATAAGGATCCTCCAAATAAAGACAAACTAGGCGTGTTACCCACATACGCAATCCACAATATCTACAAATCAAATCAGCCGCCAAAAATGGTCATAAACAGGTTTCATTCCACACTGATTAAAAGAAGTTGTTCAAAAGCGAGATCAATCATATTAATGAAATGATGCACGGACAAATCAATAGACAAGCTGGACTGTGAGATGAAAATAACTGACAGCCATATTATAGTTATAGTTATTATTAAAAACATCTTGTATGATTGCAGAGTGAATAAGATTCAGACTAGATAATCCGAGAAATTTTTCACACTGAGACTGAGCTCTGCTATTTTCTCAAATGATACTAATATACTAAACTTATGACAATAATCTGAGAGTTCATGATATTATTTATTTATGTCCACCATCCAGAAAGTTAAACTGCAAAATTTTATTTGCAAATTTTACTCTAAGGTACTTATAGGAAAATACATGACCGTCCAATTGCGAATGACAGCTCCTATATAGAAAAGGAAGGGTTAAACCAAAATTTTTGCCTTCCATTTATTTACCGGAGGAGGCGCGGCCATGCAAAGCTTTGGGAATGGAGACTGACGGTGGTAGGATCTTGCAGGAAGTGAAAGGATGAATTTGTTGAGTAAACATGGAAAACACCACGGCAGCCTTAGAAAGACGGCGACAACTAGAAAACGACAACTGGGAAACGACAGCTACTTAAAAACGACAACATACTTGAAACGACAATTTAGGTGAAGACGATAAAAGACTTTAAAATCAACATCGATTAGAAAACGACAAAAACATTTTGTAACGACCAAAAACTATGAAACGACAGAAAAACTAAAACGACAACAATATGACCAGGGTAAAACCTAAAAACGACATTTGACTTTAAACAATAACAAAAATCAAAAGTTTAAACAAAAATAAAAAACAGAGAATAGGGGCAAAAAAAACCTGAAAATGTCAAAAAGACCATAAAACCTAAAACACCCCCGGGGGGTTGGTCCGGTGTGCGCTGGGGTGGGGGAATGAAAACGACAATCATATGAAAAACGACAAGACAGTAAAACCACCAGAACCACCTCAGAACGGCAAAGGACATGAACTTTATAGCTAACAACGAGCAGAAAGGCCAGCAATATAATGAATCATGATTACGGCAAGAACGGCAAAAGAACAACTAACAGCAAAACAAAAGGTAATGCCCAAAAACGAAAACGACAAGAAGAATAAAAATGACACTGAAACTTAGGAAAGAACATTAAAAACGACAATAGCTAATATAAAGGACAGAAAAAACTTTAAAACAACGAACACCTGCAAACGACAAGATGATAAAACGACATCAATACTTGGGACACACAAATAAGGGGATTTAGATTATATGCGTCTTCATTTGTGTTTTTATTTATATTTCTCTATTAATACGAAGACGCATGTATAATTTGATTTTTTAATTGATGTAATATAATATATATATATTTTTTTCCTTTGAACATATCCAGATATTATTAAGGAATATAAAAGGAATATAAAGGGGATAGGAATATATAAATACAGGAGTGGAGAGCAGAAAACTCATTGTCAACTAAAAGAACCTTAGGCTCTTATTATATCATATTATCATCATAGTACAGAGATGTCTTTTATTATTTATTTCTTTAATGCTTTGATAAGCATAAGACATTTTGGCCCTTTAACTAATCACTTCTTCTCCCACACAGCAAAGTGTTGTCCAGAGTAAACAACTTGGTAATCTGAAGGCAGAAGATTCCCCAAATCCTCCTTTGGCCCAATCTTCATGATAATCTTCTCATCAATTCTTGCCATATAAAGGTCAGCTTCGGCGGCTATTATGTCCACAGTGCTTCTGTTGTTAATGCCATATCTTTTCCTAATTGCAGTCATATTTCTTATCGGTTCCATAAGCTCCCGCTTGATGAAAAGGTGATCATAGAACTGCAAAACATGGCACATGGGATGTCTAATTAGTTGACCACATACGACAGAAAAATGCAAAAACAAAAGTATGTGCAAAAAAGCAAAGATTACTTACAATTGTTGGGGCGCCAGGGTGAGTTAGGATGTAAACATAACCAAGCATGATTTTATCTTCCGGAAATGGCCAAAGATTTTGGGACCAGGTATCGTGATTATCAATAAACGTCACTGCGCTTTCTGGCTTTACTCCAATCATTCCTGGAGGCTTTCCATTTGAGTCCTTTAATCGCCACAGCTCTCCTTGGACAGCTGCTTGGAGAATGCCCTTTGTAGTGAAGTCAAATGCAGTCACAGCGCCACCAGCCGCCTCCACCCAATTAACCAAAAGACCGCGATGGTAATCCTGATTAGCATTAGGCTTACCGTCCTCTCCTACTGCGAATTCCTGGCGATCCCATTTCTCTCCAACTGCAAATTCGGGGGACGTTTGTTCCATGTAGATTTTGGTGATATTAGCAGCGTATCCCCTCACCATGTCGAATCTCCATCCAACGAATCCGATTTCAGTCTTCAACCAATTCATCCATTCTGATAGCTCTCTTTGTACCTGTGGATTAAGGTGGTCTATGTCGGGTACTCCTCCCCAGCTGTCACCGGTGTCCAGGTTCCCAGTGCCATCGGAGAATTCAGTGTCGTCTCTGCATATGAACGAAGGTCCCCAGTCAAGACGTGAATCTGGGGTTCCACCTTCAAAGATGCATAGTATTCCTCTCTCGTCGCGCTTCTCAGCTGACCTGTGGTTCAGCACTATGTCAGCAATGGCCTTGATTCCTTTTTCGCGCAAAGCAGCAATTAGTGATTTCAGCTCTTCCTGATTTCCATATTTTGATGCATTGAGATCATACAGCCTTCCTGGCAAGTAACCTACAAAATTCAAAAATGGATCAGAACCAGTCCTATTTTCGTATTTTTGATGAATGATGCACATTCACTTTGTCATCTTAGCTAGCTGATATGGGAAACATGGTAAAGTCTAGACTAAAAATAGATATATTCGTACTGTAATTTTTTTTATGACAGAAACAACAGAAGAACGAATCAATACCTTGATCTGCAGCAGAGTGAGAAGGAGGAGGAAGCCAAACATGAGTAATCCCAACGTTAGCAAGATCAGGAATGGAGTTCTTCAGCGAATTATACCACCCGGCTTTTTCGCTTGATGCCCAGTTGAATCCCTGTCATGTTGCATAACACTTAGAAAATTAGAATCACATATACACGAGAGCGTAATGCGTATATGGTATACCTGAAATAATATTGTAGCAGAAGAGAAGGGAGGGAAGAGGGAGATAAAAAGGCAGAAAAAGCCCACTGCAATTGGTAACTTCATTTTTTTGGACTTATGACTGAAGCGGATGCTTTAATCACCTTTTTATAGGCGAGTGCCTCCAAAGTGTTGGCTTTTTTTAAGTCAAAACGTGTTGGCTTTTTTTAAGTCAAAACGTGTGGACGCCACATCAATAATATTAATTTAAAAAAAAAAAGAAAGAGAAAATATGTGCATCGAATTCGATGTTATTTGGGATCCACAATAAAACACGTAAAGAATGCATATTGGGACTCTATTTTATAGAGCCCCCTCCTCTTCATTTGGAAGTAGAAGCTGCAAAACAAAGCAGAAGCAAGAAGCAGTAGAAAAAAAAAAAAAAAAAAGGCAGATACGTGGAGAAGAATTCCAGTAAAAAGGCTATTAAAATAGTATTTTATGTGAGTTTTATTTTATAAAAAAAATAGTAATATTATTATATTTATAAGTGTGAGAGAATTTTTTTAAAAGCATTTCTTAATTTATTATTAAAATTTTAGAATTTATAATATATTAATTTTTATAATAAAAATTTGGTGTGTGTCATAGTTTTTTTAATTAAATAATTTTTATAAAATAAAATTTTTTGTATCAATTTTTATTTTTTTATATAAATTTGATCTAGAAGAAAATTTGTCTATGTTCTCAATGTAAAGGTGTCGGGATTAGCGATAAACATCCGTGGCACCCACGTAAACAGATAAGAAAATCAGGCAACAGAAGAAAAGTCACAGAAAACACTTCGAATGTTCTAGTTCAGTCTTGTGATACGTAAGAAATGCAGACTCTGGTAATTTGGATGTACAGACACTGAATGCATGAATGTTTGAATGTAGCGAGACTGTAATCGAGGATTTTTCAAGATCTGCGAATAGTGATTGGAAACTAGAGTCAATGACTTCTGCTGTCGTCTTCAGTTTGGTATTCGATATCCAGACAATAGCCATAGCTTTCATATTGTCGTACACTTGAAAATGACAAACGTTTTGACGTTTCAATAGCAGCCTAACCACAGTTACCATCCATCATGAGTGTTTTATCCAAAGAGTCAGCAACACATGTCTCCGATTTTTCTATGGATTAAACCTAACGCACTTTTCTACAATCTTCCTTAACTGTGCGAAATCATTGACAAACCAATACGTAATGCTTACTATAGATTGTTGGCCTTTTGTTTCTTGTTCTTGGTTTTCAATATTTTTTAAGCCGTTTGGTCTGTACCCTTAACAAAAAGTCCAACGACGGGACTGATGAAAAACAAGAAGTAGTTCTGTTTTCATCCCGGATAGCTCTCAAAGCAAGATTCCAGATCACATGGAGATCCTTCAGGCTCCAGAAAGGTGTAGATTGCGCCATCCAACATAAATTAACTTAAGAAAAAGTAAACTAAACAAATTTTAGTTCGTACAAGGAAGATTATTTGAGAAATTGGCGTTCAATGATGATATTCCTCCAACTTCGCTTAACGAAGACATTTGAGAGATCAGAGTTCGGTGTAATTCACTGGTGGCCAGTGTCACAAAAGACTACTTCAAACATTCCAATAAACTCATTGATGTGAGTAAGTAGTAATATTCACACCGTTCCAGTTGCCATTATCATTTATATGATAAACAAATTTTTTTTTTAAGGAATTTTATGAATTAATAGTGAAATCCATTAAAATTTCTTATGTACTTACAAGCTTCCGTTATATTTTAATTTAAATTTATTAATAATATGTTTTTATGATATGACAAGTAAATTAAATATCATAGTTAATGATTGTAATATAGTATAATGTGACTAAATAAAATAGAATATGAAAAGATTATAATATGATAATAATTTAATGCCACATAAAGTAAAATTATAAAAATAAAATAATTTTACAATAAAAAAATATTATATGATATAAGCATAATATGACAATTTAATAGCTTGTTACCTACCATAAAGTCACATATTTTACTTTATTTAAAAAATCATAGATAATTGTAACCAATTGAGAAAAGTCATAAAAGATGTCAAATCATCAATATTGTGACCCAACAATCAGAGTAGTATAATAAAATAGAATTAGCAGATAAGATTTTTATTGCATATTAAATACAGTATTAAAACTTAGACATTAAGACTCAACACATTGTAGAATTTATATTGTCTACATGTTAGCAGAAAAATATAAAAAAAACTACTGTTTAGTAGTATGGGATTGTAGAGATTAAACTTGAATAACAGATAAAAGTTTTACTGATATACTTCACCTGTAAAGATACTTCGAGGCTAAGTCTTAAATTTCAGTAGAAATCTATACTGTTAAGCCTTCTAATAGTATGGGCTTTGAGAAGTGTGTTAGTGATAGACATGGGAAAATACTGATAAAACTAATAAATAGATCAAATTATATATGTTATTGAAGAAAATTCCTATTTAAAGAGTATAGGATATTCTAATCAATGATTAAAAAAAAGATTAGATTAACAAAGATAAATGACTAGGATTCAGCCTAGATGTGGTTCATTATTTTTCTAATTTGTGCCCAACCAAGAACTTGCCCATCAGGTTTTACCATAAAAAATTAATGGTAATAGTAAATACAATTTGACCAAGGTTTGAAAACTGAATTAATCATGCTTAAGTGGTAGGTAAATCTTAATAGGAGTATAGCATGATTAATCAAGTTAATCAAATTTCATTAGCCAAAGGCCTATAAATAGAGCCTTCCACCACCTATTTTTACCACACCAAAACCTTCTAGCTTTAGTAGATTCTTCCTACCAAATTCTCTTTAGTTAAGTTTTCTTAATAAAATTTTCTTGGTAGAATTTGCTCTCTCTAGCTCTCTAGAATTTTCTCACATTTTTTCTCCTATTTTCCTTTTAGCCAAACGCCCCTTAGCATACAATACCCAAATAATTTCTTTAAACCTTCTTCACAAAAATTGATCTCCAAGATGTCTTAAGCATAGATTTGATGAAGGAACAAGATTTTAAGGTAGTCTTTAACCAAATCTTTGTGATTTCCTTCTCCTTAAATTTCGGTTCTAGTGGGTATTATATCTAAGAAAATAGTTTTTGTATTTTTAGGTTTCCAGAAGCATTTTAGAGCTTATTTTGGTGTTCATGAGTGAGGTAAAGGTCTAGACTTGGTGTTATTGGATACATTTTAGTTTGATGTTTAGTTGGTGATTTAACAATGATTATGATATGTGAGTATTATAATTTTGGTATGTTAGTATTTTGATTATAATTATGTTCATGTTAGTGGTTATGATTATGTTAGAAATTATATTGTTTGTTTAAGTATGGTTTTGTTAGGAGTTATATTACGAGTATAAGTATGGTTATGATTATGGATATGATTGGTGGTTTAATATGTTACAATTAATAATAATAATAATAATAATAATAATAATAATAAAAAGTTTTGAAACCAAAGACAAAATCGATATTTAAAATCACGATTTCGTCCGTTGAAAAGTTATGTTAAAATGAGTTTTGACAAGTTAAAGTCACCAAAAGAATTTTTAGAGAACTTTATGAAGTATGTGTTAAGGTGTTTTAAAGATTTCGTGAATATGAAATATGAAGTTTGAAATAGCAATTTTGTCATTTTTGCAAAAATTATCAAAAACGATTTTAAAACATTAATTTTTGAATTTTAATGAAAATAAAGACTTTCTGAACAAAATTAAAATTTTCAATGAACATGAAAATTTTAGATAACATGAAAACAAACATTTTCTGTTAAAGAAGTTTTATCAAAATCCTTACAGTTTAAAAGATATGAATTTTCTATAAAAAAAAAAAAAAACTAAAAAATGAAAATTGGAAAAAACTACAAAACAACCTAATAGCGGCGAGGGCTATAGCATCCGATCTGCAAGGACCAAGATTGGGAATTGTTTGATTATCTTTCTCCGAGAAAGAGGTGAAGCATAATCAACTTAAATTCAGAACAACTATTTGAAATCTTAGTGAAAGATTGGATTTGTTATCTTATATTTGCTTTTCGTGAAAAGATACCAATTAAAGCGGAGGGTTCTTCAAACGACAAAGAGCTGGATCAACTATTCAATCAAATAATATTAAGCATATTTCCCATCTCTTCTCGAAGTATGTTATTTTTTTGCAAAATTGAGCTCAATATCATATGTGGCAATTCTACCAGGGAAGATGATTGTAACACGAGAGAAGCAAGGGCAATGGGGTCAAACAAAATTGGGTTTGCAGTGCCAACCAATAGACCTGGCAACACCGTGGCATTGTAGCACCACTTAATCGAGGCTACAGCATCAAGCATTAAAAAATTAAATATTAAAATTAAAAAAAAAAGGTTTTGTTTTGGAGAGAGAGAGAGAGAGCGAGGATTTAAAATATATTTTAAGGAAGTTTTATATGATTGGAAAAATAGAATATTTAAAAGTAAATTATCAAAATTACAATTTTGATACAAAATTAAGAAAATGGGTTTATGTTTTCTAACCAAATCTTTATGAAATAATTTAAGAAAATTTATTTCAAGAAAAATTATTTCAAAATCTAGAAATATCATAACCATAACCCATACTTGGTACGAAATTAGTTTAGATCAAGTTTTCATTTCCTTTTTACCAGTGGAATGTATACAAGTTTATATCTAAAATGTAATAAATTAGTACTCGTTTTGGATACTATTTTCAAGAGGCAAAACTTAGATTATAAGTTTATATTAAGTGCTGAAATGATGTGAGCAACATAAATACAAATCTCGTCTATAATATGAAAATATTAATATTTTCAAACTATATATTAAACACATGATAAATATGATTTTGAATATTTTGTTATATTATATTTTAATATCTCTTATGATGAACTTGTGCTTAGTGTATGGATGTGTACACCTTAAGACGTTATATCTAAGGAAATTGAGTATTAACTGGGACTTCCGTAAATCCCTCTAGTTTTTTTTGAGAACTTCTTAGTATTCTAAGATTATTCTATCCAAGGAAACTGGAATTAAGAGAAAACGATACGATCTTTCTAGCCTTTCTTAGGAACCTTTTAATAGGAATCGTTCATAATTATCATATGAGTTTTATTCAACTTGGATTTGATCTGGATATACGATGGAATACTATAATATGTTATTAATCATGTGGCTTTTATGTCATGATATACTATGATTATGTTTGTGCCATGATCACAAATATGCCACACTTTCATTGCATGCTACATTACACTTACGCTATGATTCACAAGTATAACATGTTTACGTGAATGTTATATTTTACAATTATGCCATACATTAAGTTTATGATTTTTTCATGTTATGTCATTTTATATTCATCATGACTAATAAAGATCATAACAAAAATATCTTAACCTAGTCTTTAAATAAGACTTTAAGTAGAGCATATGATGATAGACATACTTAAATATGATTAAGTAAAGGCTAAGACTAAATTTAAGATAAATAAAGTGTCGTACCAACCTTCAACCTAAGAAAAGATTATGTTAAGTTTTGATCTCGATATTATTAGGGATCTCGCGAATTCTAACCTCCCGTTGATCGCATGAACTCAGTGTGTATACATAAGGGCCCATAAATAAGTAAGCAACCAATAAGTATAAAGAAAAACAATTGGATTCATAAAAGAATATAATTGGATCATCTTATGCATATGACATTTATGCTATATGTTTTTCCTACAAGATTATGTTTGTACTTGTTAAACAAAAACTTATTAAATATATTAATACTGTAAATAAAAGGCCTGTGGTATAAAAAATAGAGGGCATTATGATTGAGGAACGATGGGAAAGATAGTATAAGATACCACTGTGTAATTATTTTCTGCTATTATGGTTATATATATATCTGAAATTGATTTATAAAAGTATTATGATATTAAAAAATCAGTTAAGTATTGTGTTTTAAAAATGACAACATATACGTATAAGCAAAAATTAACAAGTTATGTATATAAGGATTAATGAAAGTTTATATATAATATGACAATGAGTAAATGATATCAATAATCATATTGAGTGGTCATTTGGAACCTTGAAAAAAAAAAAAAAGTCTCCAAAGCAATTTTTTTCCACTTCATCGTCACTTTTCATTATTCACATCTCCAAAACACCACATTATATTCTAAACTATAAAAGCTCATAATTTTGTATATACAAGTTCAAACGAGATTATTTTATTTTTAAATTACATAGAATATCAAAAAGAACAAAACAACATTTATATTAATAATTTTTTAAAATTTTATATTTTTTTTATTCTAAACAATTTTTTTTTCAAATATATTTTTCAAAACAACTTTTTTTTAATTAAAAAAAAAAAACTCCAAGACAACATTTAAACGGACCTTGAGTGTTATAATGTTTTAAATATGAAAGTATGTGCTTAAATAAAATTATAATTATGTTATGATTCTAATTACGATATAAATTATATAATGTATAAACTTCATTAAATAAGTTCAGTTTTTGTTTTCTTAAAAAAAAAATTTTTTTTCTCAAATTTTCAATGTTAAATTTAAGTGATTATAGATAAATCTAAGCTTAAATAAGTAATGTAATATTCTATATAGTCAGGGCATTATAATTTACTAGTTATTACTTCCTCTTAAACGACCAAAACCCCCAAATTAACCCTGATCAGGAGCGTTTTAGGCACATACAATAATAAGATTACAACTTCTCAAAGTACTTACATGGACTATTTAATGAATCAAGGCCAAAAATCTAGCCTACCTTGCCTGTGTTCAGCCACCTCTATTAGGCAATTACAACTTACAAGTGTGTTTTCAGTAGACTAAAGGGGCGTTTGAACTCATGGTCCAACCTTAAAATTCCATTTCAAACCTTCGTTCCAAATGCCACATAAAGTGTGAAGCATACTCTAGTGGAAATACATAGGAGAGCTAGCAAACATTGTCCAATGCAAAACATAAGATATTGCAATAGAGGTGAAAAATCCAACTATGCAGGGAAGAAATAATTTCTATCCAACTATGCAGAGAAGAAAATGACCCCAATACCATCCACAACCTTTAGAAAGAAAATATCAAGAATGAGAAGAACAAATAAGCAGATCCGAGAAAACGATAAAAAGGGATGACCAACATTATACTTGAAGATTCTTCATTAAGAGTTCCGTAAAACAGCACCATACCAACAGACTATGGTGCTTAATCATGTGAAAGACATATTAAGACATACTCTTTTGAACCGTATTTCTACTTCGCCAATATTAAAGTTAAATTTCAGTTCAATCGACTACTGTGGAAACAAATATAAAGAAAGCAAATGCAAATGGTCCCCCAACGGAACTGCTTAAAGCTTTGAAACTGGAATCTTAGGGAAAATGTCGGGTGTAAATTTCTGTGCGGCACTCAGACTGCCCTTGACCTTCAATATTCCCCTAAGGACATAAAAGAGAAGAGTTACAAAGCAAAGCAAAGATACACATAAACACAATTGCAGAGGATGAAAGCAAGACTTAACAAGAACTTCAAAGGTCTAACCTCATGAAAGCAATCTGGGGATTCATCTTCCCCATTGCAACTTTAACAAAATCATCATCTTTGAAGGAAAAGGTGGCATCAGGCTTTAATCCTTCAACTGTTCCTGAAATTTTATGAAAACCTATAAACTAAGCGACTTATTTGATACAATATCATTGAAGCAAATTATTTTATCTGTCATCTATCCATTTTCTGCACGATTAACGTGACAAGAAGCAAAACCTCACCACACGAACTGGACAGCTACAAGTTTATTAGAAAGGAGGAACAGCAGAAAAACACCGTCCAAGAGAGGTAATTGGATCAAGATTCCTCGTGTACATTTTGTCAAATTTCAACAGTCATTCTAAAGCAAAGAAACTCACGTGGCACAAATTAAGAAAAAAGATAAAAAGAAGAAACACATTTGCACTCTAAACTGCATCAAAAAGGATCAGATCAG
Source organism: Antiaris toxicaria (assembly GCA_035233585.1). Taxonomy (NCBI): domain Eukaryota; kingdom Viridiplantae; phylum Streptophyta; class Magnoliopsida; order Rosales; family Moraceae; genus Antiaris; species Antiaris toxicaria. The sequence goes on along the minus strand of CP141160.1, from coordinate 22,966,956 downwards.
CCAAGGCTGTGTTTGGAAGTCATTATTCCAGAGTACACCATCCACATTGTGACATAAAATAAGTATAAAAGATCCCACCCAAGCCACCATCACCATTAAACACTTCAGTAAAGATCTCTTTCCAAACAGGGCATAGGTTGAAGTCTAAACCAACGAGTTACACAACTCAATTACACTACTTCCAACTCCTGTCCAATCGATCAGTACACAATTTCTCATATCATAAACCAAAATTTCACGCTTTGATACAATGATTGCAACTAAAAATTCTCTCGGAAACATCGAAATAATCAAAACTCAGATTCAACACAACCAAAACACAAGTCAATTCTCGCAAATTAAACATTAACAAGCACAAAAACAGAAGGCTGACCGAGTACGGACCTTTGGTGACCTTGCCTTCCTTGAGATCAATAGTGTAACTAGCCTCGTCGAGTCCAATTTTCTTCAAACCCAAAAAAAACCCTAAAAAATTAGAACACAACAATCTCGAAATTTGAAAAAAAAAAAAAAAAACATTAATTCATCCATTAAAGTCATACCTTGGGAGAGATATTGATCTGGTAGACAAGCCCGATCTTCTTGCATAGCTCTTTGCCCTCTTCAGTCTCGAAGTGCTGCTTCATCAGCTCCATCAAAGTGTCCGCCTTCATCTGAGCGCCGGCCATCTCTCTCTCTCTCTCTCTCTAACTCTCTCTCTTTCTCTCTCTTCCGTTAACAATTCGCCGATGATACTACTGAAACAGCGATAACATACCCAAATTACTGGTTTACTGATGCTTATTTGCTATGGTTTCCGAAGATAAAAAGAATAATTGGTACGATTAATGGTTTAAGACGGAGGAGTTGGGAAGCAGGCAGACGAGCGTTGGGTGACGAATTAAGTGCGGTAGCTTTCGTGGCAGAGTAGACTTAAACGCTCTGGATGAGTTGGGGCGACAAGGCACGCTTTTCTATGCAGAGAGGGAGATTATTTCGTGTTTTTGGGTCAGTTCGGAATTGGGTGAGGATGACGTGTGACTTTAGGCCGTTCTTAATATCCTCCGATTAGTTACTCTTGCGAGTAGGGAATTTCTCTGTACTCGCTTTAGTGGACGTAGATGATATCGATTAATGTGAACTTCTACACGTGGCATAAAAGGGGCGAGTTTGAAGTTTGGCCAGAGGTGTTATTTGTTTCTAACAACATAGGCAGTCAAAAGATTTTGTTTCGTGATACAAATCAATGGGCCTCCAAAATTAGATACTACCGTGAAAAAATATATATTTGATTTGAAATATTTTGCAAGTTTTAAAATATTTAAAATAAATAACATATTTATTTAAAAAATAATTAATATTTAGAATAAATTAAAGGCTTTAATTTTTTCTAAGATAAAATTTTCATTACTAATAATTCTCACAAGTATAAAAAAATAATATGGATGATTATATGATACATAATATAAAACATTTGATAAAAATCAATTCCATTGATAAATTCTAATGAAGTACATAGAAAATGATATAAAATAAGATTTGATACTGGAAAAATTCCTCGGCACATTAATTTGTACACGCATAAAGCTCTTTTGAAACCATTATAATCGATGAAAAATTCAATCTATCAAGGGCCTATAACATGTAGCTCTAAAGCCACTATTATATCAGCACCGACTTATAACTAATTGGACTTCAAACTCTCCAAGACCTAAATTTAACGAACCAAAAACAAACTCAAACGATGGAAGAACCACTTCGATTATTATAAAGAATGTGTTAAAACTACATGGCAAAAAAAATGGACATCTTTATTGAACTAAAACATAAACAACTAAATCCTAAAAAAAACAACTGTAAGCCTTTAATGAAAATACAGCTGACAAGAAAACCGTCAGAGTATGGATAACACTTTGGGGGACAAGCAACGAAGCTAACAAGATGCCTTCAAATAGCAAAATGTGAGAGACATGCACCATTGTCGTTAATGTTTAGAGCTGACACCACTATTTTCATAAAAAGCCCAATAAAATCATAAAAAAGGACAACCATCGTATGAGAAATGCGTTAAAAAATACCTCCATACTGTATAAACTCTATCATCTAAACGAAATCAAATCCACCCAACGAAGCCACCTTGCCAAACACAACCAACAATATGAACCCCGTAACCAATTTTCAGAATCAAAGGTCCAACGACATGCGCAAAGATGGTCTTGGAACTTCGGCAACTCAGGCGGCCCCCCCCCTCTCTCTCTCTCTCTCGTTAAGGTCAGCTTCGTACATTTTCAATATTCTCTTTCTCTCTCTAAAGTCGGCTTCCTACATTTTCAATATTTGGTTAGAAGTGTAACAACCGGGAAAATTCACATTTTTCGGAAAATAATTACACAATGAATTTAAGCGTTAAAATGTGAAAATTAAGTGATTCAATATTGTGTGGAACTAAATAAAATGTTCTAACAATGTTAAAAGATGAAACATGAGTAATAGTGATATTATGTGTGTGCACGTGTGTGTCATTCACCGTATCAAGAAGTAGGTCAAGATGGTATTATCTTGACATAAAACTGATAAATTTGGGTTCAGCACTCCCAAATTAGTAAGGATAGCCCATCAGCACACTCAAATTTGATAATTGAGCACAAGGGTAATTTTTGATCGAAAATTCGCAGTATCGGAAATTGGTCGAAATGACCTCAGATGAAAATAAAACTGATATATTTGGATTCAGGACGCCCAAATTAGTCAGGATAGCCCATGTTGAAATTTTGGGCGAAAAAAATATATAAAGAGCGGGAAAAAGTGGAATTTTCTCATTTATCCACATGCTTTCTCTCTCTACCCGAATGTGTACAGTAACCAACTACAGGAAACGGTGTCCGTTTTCGACACCGCCGGCACCGTTGGAAAGCTCTCGCCGAGCTGAGTCCGATGGTGGGTCGACGCGACGGAGCAGCCGCCAGAGCAAGCCGTACGCGCCGCCTGAAGGTCGCTGGAGCCGAAATCTTCCCGGTGAGATTTCTCCACCGTCCGGCCAACATTTGCCACGAAACCGGTCCCAAAAGATTCGTGGTGAAGAGTACTACAAAACCCATGTGATGGATCGCCTCAACACCGGCGGAATCGCGCCGCCGAGCTTCGAAAAGTCCGACGAAACGCCGCCGTGGAGCCACCGTCGAAACCACCGATTCCGGCCGAGTTGAAGCACGCCGTCGGTACAGAAATGTTCGCCGTGAAGAGGGGAGCAAAAGCCCTCAACCAATTCGGGAAAAAGTCCGGCACGGCGGAGTTCCAAAGTCGCCGCCGTGACCGAGTTTTCGAGGGGCGATTTCCGGCAATAGAGGTGTCGAATGGTGAAATTGAAGCCACCAATGGATTCCTCTCGTTGAGATCTTCAAGATGGACTACCCACTTGCCACCGTCGCCGCCGGTCAACTGCGACCGTTGACCAAATTTTGAAGTTTGGTCCGTTGGCCTATTTTCGACGTTCCGGACGCATCCGTCGAGTCGGATTTGCAAGACGGGACCTCAAATATGAAGAACGAAGAATTAGGGTTTATGCGGTCGAGACCGGACTGTAATTCGGTATAAATCCCGACCTTTTTACGTTCTGCAATTTAATTGTTTGGGACTGTTATATGATTTTATGATTATTGGTATGAAAAATGTGGAAAAGAATGTATGTAAAAAGAAGAAAATGACTGTAATGGAGAAAAAGAAAAATATGTGATAATGTAATGATTTTACGTAAACAGTATGAGTTTTACGTAAAATCTAGGCCTCTGGTATAGTACGTGATAGAATTAGATTAGGATAGATGGTTTTCAGGCGTTTCCTAAACGCTGGAATCTCAAAAATTAAGGGGAAACTCTGCCGAAATTTCTAAAAAAAAAAGGGCACTAAGGGTATTTTGGGAAACGAGGGGTAAAATATGATCGGGAAGGGAACCCGAGCCCCCTCGAGGAATTAGGGCATGGAAAAAGAAGGGGCAAGTTATAATTAGTAAACCGACCCTTCGAAACCCTAGAACGCAAAAAAAACATGAAACCGATTCTTAGGTCGGAATAGTACTTCCCGATTGCCGGGAATGTGAAAATTGGTAAAATGATAAGAATTGATCAGGAAAAGGTCCGATATGATTTAAAAAGTTAATTAAATGATTTTGGGTTTAGAAAATCCAGCCTAAGTATGAAAATGAAAATGTTATAATTAAACGACCCATCAGGGGCAAAATGGTCATTTTGCCCAAAGATTCTCAAATTATGAGAAAAGAACCCCAATGACCCCGGAATAGGTGAATGAAGTTTGTAAAAGCCAAAATTGAGGTTTAAGTTTTGAAAAATCATGTCAAGGGTAAAATTGTAATTTTGTCAAAAGTTAGGGGTAAAATCGTAATTTTTCAAAAGTTGGAGAAAAAATTCGAAAAGGGTCATTAAGGTTTAGAAAGCTGTCCTAAGACTATAATTAAGGGTTATAAGATCAGAATCAAGCTTTTTAATAAAATAAAAGTTATGAATGAAAATGTGATTAATTGACAAAGTTTGTCTGTAGGAGCCTGATCCAAACGCGATAAAGGACGTCGATGGATTCTAAGAAGATGATAAGCACGCTATGAGTAAGTTCAGACATTTACCCGTCTGCAACTATGAACAAGCTTATCGTTTTATATGTTTGGTATGCAAATGTCATGATGTGATTTATGATGATGCTATAGTAATGATATAGCAATGTTATGATGATGTTAAAAGATAGGTTTTAATAAATAATTTATAAATATATATATATGAATATATATTGAATTATGAAGGAAATGTATTATAAAAGTTTTATGAGAGTAACGATGTGATAAAGAGGGATAGAAGAATGGAAAGAGTAAGAACGAGAATGTTATGATAGGATGCATAAGAAAGAGATGAGATATGAAAGGAAAGAATAGATGTTTTATGAAAAGTTTTATGAAAGTTAGGTTATGATTGATAGAGCAACGATGATCGGTGATGAAAGGAATTAAGAAAAGGCATGTTTTATGATAACGAAAGGATATGTGTTTTATGAAAAATGATACGAAAGCAAAGACTTAGACAAGAAAGAGAAACAATGATAGGTTATGATAAAAGGTATGATGAATGTTTTATGAAAAATGATATGGAAGCAAGAGTTAGACAAGAAAAAAAAACAATGATAGGTTATGATAAAAGGTATGATGAAAGGATTAGAACATAACGATAAGATGTGATTGATTGAATAGAACGATAGGCTATGATCGATAGAAGGATGATGATAAGATACGGTAGATAGGAGGATGCAAATGATAAATAGAGAAGAGAATAATTGTTTGCACATAATTAAACATAATTTTGTTTGTTATGATGTGATGTGATGTTATATAAGTAATATGTGCTATATATGCCATGCTAAAGTGTGATTAATATAATTCACACAAGTAAAGTAAAGAATTGAGAAAAGATAAACAACGAAAGAATAAATGTTTCATGAAATGTTTTATGAAAAATGAGAAATGAAAGGTTATGAATGTCATGAAAAAGATGTTCAACGAAAAATCAATATAAGAAAAATAAAAGCCTACAAGATAATAAGACTGAAAACTTAAGTTGTTGGCGTACCGGTCTCCCTACAAGGTCGAGACTTCCAGTCTATATCCTCCGCGTAAATGTGGCGCTACCCCAAAGGTGTGGTAGATTATAGGTTGGACTAGCCCCGAAGGTGAGGTTTTATGTGACTGTGAGGTAGGTTGGTGGGTAGCTCCCCCTCCTCCCACTGTCCGCACGCAACTAGGTACGTCCAACAACGGGCCCAACCAAAAGGAAGTGGAAAGAAAACAAACGAAAGAAGAGTGAAAGGAAAAGAGAAGAAAAGAAAAGAAAGGAAAAGAGCGTGAAAAGAAAAGAAAATAGCGTGAAAAGAAAAGAAAGGAAAGCAGAGAGAAAAGAAAAGAAAAGAAATGATACGAAAAGAAAAGAAAAGTAAAGAACGATATAAAAAGAAACAAACGATATGGAACATAATAGAATCATATATGTGATGTGATGTGAATGACACGTTTTTACGTGATGTTATGCTAGTGTGTATGTTACTAGCTTTTAAGATATAAAATATTAAGAGATGATAACAAAGCGATAGAAGTTATAAAAGTTTAGAACAGAAAGTTAAGAAATGATAGGAATGAGAAGAAAAGAAATGAAGAAATTAGAATAGAATGATAAGAGATTATCAATAGAATGATGGGAATGATTAGCGAAGAGATAAATGAGCATGAGGAAGCTCACATAATATGTTATGTTTCGAGGATATGTATAGACAATGTGTATGATGTGTATATATGTGATGTCATATATCCTAGTAATAATATATATTACTAGTATTTATAAGTTAATGAATGTATGTTTGAACTTACTGAGCATCTAGCTCATTAGTTGTTTATATGTTGCAGGTAAGCAACCTGTTTATTTAAAGTAATATGATGGACAACGGACGGATCTGCACGTGCCAAGGGACTGGGCGAGGGTATGGTACTACCATGAGTCTTTCGTTGAGCGTTCAAAAAGGAAGATGAAAGAAAGAAAGTTATGAAATATGTGTTATAAGAGTATGATAGAGATAGGTATAATATGTAAGTAAAAAAAAAAAAATTGCTATAGAAATTGCTTCCGCTTTAAATGAGAACGTTAAGAAGGGAAAGTTAAGTATGTTAAGTAAGAGGATGACGACCCACGGGGTTGCCAGCCATCGTGGTCGGCGTCAGAGCTCGACTGGTTGGTATAGTAACGTACGTGGGGGGTCGCCACAAGAAGTTTTAAAATAATTGAGATAAACAATATTTTTGTTAATTGTATTTAATTATAGATAAATTATCTATTTAATTATTTATAAATAAATTTATCATAAATATGCTATTTTAATAAAAATATATTTTAAAATATTTATCCTTCTATTCTTTATATTTTGAAAAAAAAATTTAAACAAACTATGATAATTATATTATCTATCAGTATTCAACTTACAAAATTCATAATAGGTGACACATAATTACTCTAGTCACATATCAAGCCAACAGTTACATATAAATTTCTACCGATGGTATAATTAAAACTAATTATAAAAAATTTAAGAAAAAAATTTTTTTAGTACCTTGCAATGTACAGGGTTTTTTTTTTCCTTCCCTTTTTTTCTTTTTAACGAATGCTGGCCATATACGTTGTAATAACTCAAAGGGCGCCCCATCCAAAAAAAAAAAAAAAAAAGCAAAGTGTGCCCTTTGTCTTTTTATTTTTGTTCCTTGAAATTATGCCTTCTATTATTATTATTATTATTTTGACTATAAGGTGGAGATTTAAATTTTGTATCTTATAACGAAGTCAAATATGATATTATGATTATATTATATCTATAATTACGTATTTTCAATTATTAAGGTCTCTAATTTTTCGGAATGTCTTCAACTTATTTATGAAGCTACAGTCCTATACTTGGTATATTTATGATTTAAGAACATAAATAATCTTTACAATTTTTTCTCCAAAATTTAATGCCTAGGCTTTATTTGGAAGCATGGATTCAAAAAAATAAGCACATGGAGGACCAAAAATGTTTTGAGATATTAATATATATTTTTTAACTTAGATATATAAGATTCAAACTTTATATCTTTAAGTGAACAAAGTATGATATTACTGTTAAGATTAGTTCATAATCACTATAATAGTGTTAAAATCATAATTAATACACTATATATTTCATAGGTTTAATTTTATAAGCCCTTTTTTTTAAATTTAAATCGTGAGGCCTGTTTTCTATTCATGAATAATATTAAAAAGCATTAATATCTTTTCAACATTTTTTTTTGATCAATAACTAACTTGTGAAAACTTTGGCTTTCTTGAAAAAATTAAGAGAGATTATTTACTTACATGATACACCCATTTAGTAAAATAATTGATATTTAAGTGATTTGTTAATATCAATTATGTTTAAAATTTTTAATTATTATTTTCTTTCTTAATAAATCTTAAGTTATTTAGATGATTAAGATAATTTATATTAATAATTTAAATAAATATTAATTATTCATTAAACAAATATACTATATAATGATAATATAATACACCCTTATCCACTAAATAATTTCTAAAATGTAGATGCACAACAACTAATGTTTTTATTTTATTTTATTTTTTTGAAAGGAACAACCCATGTATTTGAGGAGCATTTATCGTTTGTGTTGTAAACGCACCAAAAATGCACTTGGATATAAGTGCAATCAAGTCCACTTCCAGCAACCAAACCATTTTCTGGAACAGTAGCTCGTACTGTAACAACTCATTGGCCCACCATAACTAATAAATAATTAGAATTGTTAAACGTGTACCATTTACTGACACCACCGAACACATTTGGATCCCCATTTATTATGCTTATAGTCTAGGGGTGAACGTATAAGGTGTGGTTTGGCCACAAAAAAAAAAATATGTATATATATTTTAATTTTATTTAAATATAATATAATTTTACATTAAATATAAATTTTTTAACAATGTTATGAAAATAATTACTATTTAAAAGTTTTTTAAAATAATCACATTAACTTTTCATCTCTATTATTTATCTTTATTTTTACCAATTACATCAACTTTTTAACTCTAAAATACTTTTCATCTAAACACACATTCCATTTAAATACAAAACAAACACTTTTCAACCAAATACAACATTTAAAAAACAAATTTCATTCAAATACAATCAAAATACAATATGTTTACCAAACGCCTCCTAAACTTCTGAATTGCTCAAAATACATTGTAAAAATCATCTAATTTTTAAATCACTAAAACTATCAACTATTTAGTTTGATTTCAATCCAAATCATTAAATTTTTTTTATTTGATTTGGTTTGAGATGCTAACATCATAATTAAAACCATTGATGCAAATTTTTTTTAGGGAGAATTAACCAAATAACATAATCTAATATTAGGATTTAACAAAATAGCAAGTTTTAAAAAAAGTAAAAAATATTTTTTTAAAAATAAAAAATTATAGCATATTTATTTTTAATTTTCTAGTTTTACCCTCTCTCCCACCTTTTTTACCTCCTTGGACCTATGGTTTTGTGGTTTTTTTTTTTCTTCTTTTGCAGGCCTAAGAATCGCGATGGAAAGGTGACAGGGACAACAATTGTTGGCCCCGATCATGGGTGATGGTTCTATTGTCAGATCTGCGATGGTGGCGTGAGAGAAGACTTCGTTCACGGTGTCGGCGATAATGACTATGACTCTGCAATCGACAAAGAATTAAGCAGAGAGAGAGATCGACAAGGCCTCATAACTGTTATTCCTTCGTCGCCGGTGATGGTTGACTCGCAATTTGATGATGTCGACGACACATTAAACAAAATTAATAGACGAGAGAGAGAAGAGGAGAAGAGATAGAAACAAAATAAAAAAAAAAGAGAGAGATAAACATGAAAAATAAAAAATAAAAAATGCACACATTAAACAAGAGTAAAAAATACACATATACTTAAACTTAATCATGTTATTAATTTTTAATTGTTTAAAATTATGCTATTTATTTCTAAATTACTAAAACGATGGGTTATATAGTGTAATTTCCGTATTATAAACTACCCGCAACGTAATTGGGTTTTCAAATGTTGGGCCGGCCCAAATCTATATGAATCAATTTGAAGAGACGGAAACTACTTTTTCATGATCACTAAAGAGCGAAGACGATATGGTGATAGATCGTGTCCTTTTCCCATTCGCTGATATTTTCGGATTTCAGATACGGCAAACGAACGCGCTTCGCCTTCAGCCGGAGGTAAGCAACCACCGATTATCTCTTCCACCTTACGAAATCCATTTCCCAATAATAATATCAATAACCTCTGTGCAAAAATTTTAAGTTATTTGTTATCAATCATTTTCCTTTTAGGCCGTTCTTCTTCTATAGTTGGTCTTGCAAACTCGAAATATTTCTGGTTTTTGCGTTGTATTTAGGCTTGAGTAACAAAAAACAATCCAACTTTTTATTTTCATTTGGGTCAAAAAGATATGTTCTCCAGAACAAATCCATGTTGCATTTTTTTTTTTGGGGATATATTTCACATTTATGCTGGAAGATGACTGCTTTATTTATTTAGAAAATAAGAATCAATGTTGAGCTAAAGGTTGCAAACACTTCTGGAGCTTCCTCGTTTAGAAGTTTATGCTGTGACTACTGGGTCTCTGCTTCCATTGTGATTGAATTATGTGACACAAGTAGAACTTTGTTTAATCAATTTTGCTTATTTCTTATTGCTAAAAGGGCAAATAATATTTGTCATATTGGAAAGTATTCAACTTAAAAAAGAAAGAAACACAATATCTTTAACTAGTCTGTATGTCACTTTACCTCTAGAACTTAAGTGGGAAAATTCAATACAAACATATTTTTGTTTAGTTAACAAAAAGCTTTTGACCTGGCCAGGGCCAGCTCAGTAGTTGGAAGGAAGGGTTCAGAATCTTAGGTCTCAGATTCGTAAAACCAAAGACAAAATCCTAAATCTCCGCGTGTCTCATTCTCGTGCCTATGATAGCACTTATAATCACACAGGTAGATGGTTTTTTAAAAAAAAAAAAGCAAAATAAAAGCAAAAACAAAAACAAAAACAAAAAGTTCTGTGTATCTCTTTTCTCATGCCTATGATAGTACTTATAATCAACAGGCAGATGGTAGATGCAAAAGAGAAATAGATAGGAAAGACAAATTGCTCCATTTGACAAAGCACGTGCCAAAGATTGTTTCGGAAAGTCTAAATTCTGATTGGTGCGATGCAAAGGCAATATACTATTTATGGCAAGGCATTCTTCAGTTCCGGAACAAACTCAAATAAACAGTTAGAGTCAAGTTCTGCCACTATATATTCTAGCTCGCTTCTTGGAACAAATAATCATGTAAAGTTATGCCTCAAGAGGGGCAAAACTTCCATAAAATTTACCCGTGTAAGCGAACTGGTGAAGGCCAAAGCATCCTATGAGAATCAAGGAGAACTCTTGGACGACGATGAAGATCTTTGTCCTGTAGAATGCGTTAGAGAATTCAAGACGGATGAGGAGTTCTTGAAGATTATGGATAAGGCCAAAGAGACCAATTCTTTAGTTGTCGTCGATTTCTATCGCACTTCTTGTGGAAGCTGCAGGTACATAGAGCAAGGATTTGCAAAGTTATGCAGAGGATCTGGTGATAAGGAATCTGCAGTTATCTTCCTAAAGCACAATGTGAGTTGTTCTATAACTGAACCTATCTGGTTTACATCGGATATATAGACATATATGTATAGATAAATTCCTTATCAAAGCAATAAATTAGCTTAAATTGTCATTTACTGCAGGTAATTGATGAATATGATGAACAATCTGAAGTTGCTGAACGACTTAGAATTAAGGTAACTTTCTCAGCTTGCACAAAATTTCCATGTCTCGTAGTTTTAGGAATCAAGGATTAAAAAAAGAAAGGAGTTAGTAATTTGTTAGTTCAGAAGGTTATGAGGGGTCATTTTTCTCTAAGATCTAATCTCAATATGAACTGATACAGACGGTGCCACTCTTCCACTTCTATAAAAATGGGGTCCTGTTGGAAGCATTCCCAACCAGGGACAAAGAGAGGATCGACGAAGCAATTCGTAAATACACGAATTCTGGATCTCAAGATGTATAAGACTTTATTTTCGGACTTGATTGATTGCTGTAAAAATAAAAATAGAGCCCTTGTTTGAGAGGCTGAGAGAATCCGAGTGCTTTTGACCATGACAATTCTATTATATGTAAGGAACGTATAGGGATGGTACAACAGGAGACAAGGAGATTTTTTTTTTTTAATACGAATTGAGAGTTTTAAACTCTTTCTCCACCAATGTTCTACTTCTTACCTTTTGCTATGGCTTTGTTATATTTGTTTTGTTTTGTTTTTTTTTTTAATCACATAAGATTATTGTCCATTTTGTGTTGAGCTTCAGGATTTATGTTCTCTGTGAGGCTAATTCGGCAAAATAAAACCCATAGACAAACTAGATCATCAGTTATCACCTCAATTCTGTCCAATGTCTTATATTTAAAAATATATATATATATTTCTAAGGAAAGAGACAAATGAAATCACCTAAAAAAATAATATGGAAGAATCAGTTCACCATTTAGTACACTGAAAATGTAATCGAGTTGAAATACTTAAAGTTGATGTACGACAATGTAATCGAGTGGAAATACCTAACATGTAGAACTCAGAGGGGCTTTGGGACCATACCGTCTATGCAATTGTCAATAAGCGACTAATTAATGTCTGTTCATCAATGAAAAACGATAACTCATTAACTCGACGAAAATCACAACCAAAAGAGCAAAACGCCGTTGGAAACGACAAGGAGATGAAAAACGACAGTAATGTTCAAAAAACGACAATGATCTGGAAGCAGAACAACAAACAAAAAAAAACGACATTGAAAGCGATACTAAACAGAAGAACGACAACTCAAAGAGAAAAACAAACGGAAACGACAACAAAAAAAATCAGGCACGACCAGAATAACATAAAATGGCTACACCAAGAAAAAAGCGACAGCAAAATTAGAAGCCACAATAACCTCGATAACAAGGTTAACCTGAACTTAATAATGAACAAAAATTTCCTTTTTCTTCTTTTTTAATCTATCATTTTGCTTTGGATAAAAGAAGTAGTTTGCATATTACATCCAAAAGGTAGGTGTTATGCTTTTAGGGTATGTTTGGTAGAATGAGAGTAAATAGGAAAGAAGAATTGTAGATTTTATGAGAGAGAAACTAAGGAGGAGGAGTGGATCATTTTTCTTATATTGGTTAGTATGAAATCCTTCTAACAATTTTACAAATTAAAAAGACATCAAAATTGTGATGTTTTAATTTTTTTAAAATAATTTGAAAAGTAAAGTTGTTGTAGATATAAAGTAGAAAGTTCAGCATATCAACTAATGAAAGCTAAATGCTACCATATCTCATATTTTGTACTAAATTCAACACCAATTATAGCATATATTAATTTTGAAATCAAGTATTATATTGAATGCCCGTATATTTTTCTAAATTAAACACCAAATATAACATTCCCTATTTCTAATATTCTGTATAGTATGACATTGAAAAATAGTATTTTTATCCAAATTTTAAATTTTGATATTTAGCATTCTATGTTAGATGTTCTAAATTTCAACAATTAGGTGGTAAAGAGTAAAGAATAAGGAACACACATATATTTATATTGATATGATATCCTCCCTATGTGTAATTAATGTAGGACTTTGGTTGCACTCCTAACGAACCTACCCCTCAAACAAAGGACCACCGTTATTCTTATGGTACGGACCTACACTCCACCCAGAGGCTCACACCACGAATCTACTAGGGGTTTCTTACCTCTTTTGTTCAGCATTCGAGGATTTCGCATACTCAACAATCCCTCCCTTAAACAGGACCCTCGAGATTCACCCGACTCTCTTTTAAATGGATATCTTTTCCGTCTACACATGTTTTCAGTCTAGCGAGATCATATTCCATTCCACAGAATATCCATTATTTGCTAGGGGGTACACCACCTTCATCTCTCAACCATATTTAGGGATCCTTCTTGCATGTCCTAGGGTGTGGCTCTCTCCCTCAAATGGATATCTTTTCTGCCTACACATGTTCTCACTTTAGGAAGATCATATTTCATTCCACAGAATTTCCATCATTTGCTAGGGGATACACCACCTTCGTCTTTTGACCATATTCAGGGATTCTTCTTGCATGTACTAGGTTTTGACTCTAATACCACTTGTAAGGAATAAGAAACACATATATCTCCATATTGGTATGATATTGTTAACTTTGGGTTTAAGTCCTCATGAATTTACTTTTGAACTCTACTTAAAAGGTCTCATATCAGTGGAGATTATGTCCATCCTTATAAACCCATTATCTTTCCATTGTGTAACCAATATGGGACTTAATGCATCCCTAACATAAAGTACTGATATCATCGGACAAAAGATCTTAAATTTGGATATCGAATGGGTCCATCAGCCTTATAGAAGGGTAAGAAATGCAATTTTTCCTTTATCAATAAATATTATTGTATTATAAACTTTTAGCATTTAATCATTAAATCAATTTTTTAATGATTTGATTTATAACTGAAAATAATTTACCTATTATATTATAAACTTTTAGCATAAACACTTACATATTATATAATTAAAAAATTAATCTAACAACCAAAATATCAACTCTAACAGATAACATAAAATTCCTAACACAAACTTTGCTTAATTTCGAAAAACGTCTAGAATATGTATACTCTCTTACCAATATTTAAAAGGAAAAATGTCTATTTTCGTTCATGCCTCCCGTGTTATGTAGTAACCACGTTATTATCGCATGGTTACCAAATCATTATCGTATAATTTTATTTTATTTTGTTTTTTTGTTTTTTTTATCCATTATATACGCACGTATTTGTTACACAACTGGTAACATTAATGCGTGGGACGTAAAATGTGTCCGTGACATATTGAATGCCAGAGTGTATGCGGGGAATGGTACGTACAGCTGCAACTAAAAGGGGCTTTTACGGGTGCCCTATCTATCTAAGGCCTGAAGTATCTTCCAGATATCATGCACCAATCCGAGTACAACACTTGGTTCTCTCCAAGCCTCAGACACTAAAAGTGTATGTGGCTTTCCTGCTAGAAACGACACGCATGCATGGCTGTGCCTCATTCGCGACAAAGACACGTGATGATAGCAATCTATGAAAATCACCCCCCTCAAATTTCTGTGGAAATATTCGTCTTGATTCTCGATTCTACAGTGTCTATATTCATGGAATGTTCTAGCAGAAATTGTTTTTAATGCCACAAAAATAACATACCAAAAAAAAACAAAAGATATCAGAGTCTTAAAAGAAGAATATATTAAAAATCACAAAAACAAAGGCACAAGTATATACATATATATTTATATATTTTATAAAGGAAGGGCAAGAAAAATTCGAGAATTGCATGCATAAAAGTTGCCGGCGAAATAATTGAGCAAGAATATTGGGAGAAGGGACAGTTATTCCCATTTTTCTTATTTCTCCTTTTTAATATATATATATTTTTTGGGAAGCAATACAAATATCCTAACTAGTGATTGGATTCTCTCCAAAATCTGGCTGGTAATCCTTTCTCAGGCACTGGGAATGGGCCATATTGAATTCCGCTTTCTGATCCCACTATCTCCCACCTGAAAAATTAAAACAAAAAATCGCCATAAAACCAACAAATTATTATGTTCCTGTCAGCTATATTTCCACAAGCATTTAGCCAAATTTTGTTCCCGTCTTTAATTCTTTGTCATTTTTTTGGTTTCACTATAATATTAGCCGTCTCTTTCCAACGGATCTGTCTGATAATACTTGTTCAACTATCAAATTTTCTTGCGCAAGTACCTGAAGTTAGTGAGCAAATGGTGGATCATAACCAGTATTTCCAGCTTGGCAAGCTCATTCCCTGGGCATGCATGTATTCCGCTGCCAAATGGCATAAATGTATTGGGTTTTGGCGCGACCTACAAAAATCGTTTGAAAAAGTGGGAAAAAAGAAAGCGACATCAGAGTCTGAAATTGATCACAAAAACTCGTTGCAATTACTTCTTTAACTTTTATTTGGTATATGAATTTAGAGTGGGGTCCCCTAGCTGTTACCTCAAATCTGGAAGGATCAAACTTCTGAGGATTAGTGAAAAATTCTGGATTGTGATGAATATTTCTAAACAAAGGCATCACCTTCCATCCTTTGGGAATCAGATGCCCTGTTGCAAGAATCAAAAGTCAGTCCTTCGTTTCAAAGTGCCTTTAGAAAATAAATAAACAAATAAATTGTTCAAAGATAAGGTATTATGATCTTGGTCCAGTAGATAATATTATAGTCTTTACTTTTATGAGTACAAAACGTACACATCTCTATACGATCTTTTACATTTATTTAATAATAAACATTCCCAAAACGTCAAACTTTATGGGCCATGAAGTTCCACGTTGACCTTTTTTTAGCAAAAAAAAAAGGAAAGGATACATTATTTTGATGAATAATGCTAAAGGGGTCAGTTTTAACATCACCTATTAGTATAAGATGATGTACAATTTATGTATGAAATCTATCTTTGATTAATAGTAGTGTTTAACACCTAAATATTTTTTATTTTCATTTTGATACAATCACATTATGTTATATCGATAATTTTTGTAGGATGGGGGTGCATATACATACTTATTATACGTTCTCAGCAAATAAAAAAATGTACTTGTTACACACACCAAGTAGTAAGTGATTTCCTCTCACCCTTGAATTCCACATCAGCCACGGCCTCTCTGAAAGTGAAAGATATAATGCTTGCCATCCTCAAGCTTTCTAAAACGACCTGATTAATAATTAAGCACATTTTAATTATTCCAAATTAAGTTAGCCATTTTTAAAAGCCTTTGTGTTTTTTTTTTTTTTTAATCTTTCCATGCAAGACCAGGAATATAAACATACACAAATAAGACAAATAGTACAACTTCATATACCTTGTAACTAACCGGCATGTTTTTAGTCTGACTCCAACTCAACGGCTGGTTATTTTCCTCATTCAGTCTACGTATCTCCTTCTGCTCAGCCTGTGCAAAAACCAGTCAATTAGTGTTGGAGTAAGATAAAAAAGAACGTCGAGAGAGAAGGAGAGTTTTTCTCTAGAACTTGCGAGATGAGATATTGGATATATGTTGCGTAGTAAAGACTTGAAATAAATTATTTGAGAAAATTAATAACCTTGACAGCCTCTAGAAGTTTCGGCTCATCGTGGAGATACTTGACAATCCAAGTCATGACACTTGCCGTGGTGTCTTGCGCAGCGAAAAGCACTCCTATTATGTTATCCGCTATCTGCTCATCCCTTAACACCTCTCCTTTCTCATCTTTTGAGTTCAGCAAGCATCCCAACAGATCCTTCTCTGCCAATTTCTTCTCCTTTCTCTCCAAAATAATGTCACTCAGAATCTTACTTAGCCTTTTTCTTGCCTGTGTACATGTTATTAACGGTACATATATTCCTTTAAATTAGCACATGACACAAAATAGCAATATATAACAAATATATTTTTCATATACATAGCACGTACCATTAGTGCCTTCTTGTAAGCTGTTCCAGGGATGTGGTTAGGGAAGGAATTGTAGCCTTTGTCCACCATGTAGTAGTTCTTTTTGAGCTCTTCTGTGTGACGGGCCTCCAAATGTCCAAAAATTGATAGTATACCTACTTCGAAAGAATACTAGAATGGCAGCCAAATTACCAAATTATCTACCAGTAACAGAAAAAAAAGAAAAAAAAAGTTACCAAAGCAACACACATAATCATAAATAAATCGTAAACATAGTTACCTTTTTCATTTCATGGAAGGTGTTAATTAGTTGGCCGCTGTCCCAAGAGTCGGAGGCAGAGGCGGCTAAGGCATGGATATCTGGGACGAGAGACCGAATGGCGTCAAGAGAAAGAGAGCCTTGGACAAGCTTCCTTAGACGAATATGGTAGTCGCCTTGGTGGAAGAAAAGCGCCGAGGGTCCAATTAAGCGTTCCTTACTCTTTGGGTAAGTGGGCTTAAACAAGTGTGCTTGGGTCACCAGCACAAACTTTGCCGCCTCCGGGCTCGCCAGCATCACGCAAGGGCAGCCTAGAATATGCGTCTTGAATATCTTTCCGTACCTGATTATCAAATCCATGCACAAAAAAGAAGGTGAGACATATATGTGTATATACTTATATATGTGTGTGTTTAAGAGAGAGAAAGGGGGAATTTTAAATTAGTTAAATTTAAAAACCTTTTCTGTTTGGCAGCAAAGAAAGTGTTAGGGTCTTGAGAGTAGAGTTGGAGAGTCTCGCCTATGTAAGGCCAACCCATTGAGCCAGGAGGGAGCTTTGCTCGTTTCTGGGCTGATTCTGGTCTGTCTTTTTTAGCTGTTAAGAAAAGTGAAAGAAGCAGAGTGCTAAAAAGAAAGATTAACACATAAACAAAAATTCCAACCATTTTATCTCTCTCTCTCTCTCTCTCTCTCTCTTGTTTAGCTTTTGTGAATGAGTTTTATCCAGCAAAATACTCTTACTAACGTTACTAACCAAATTTGAGTACTGAAACGGGAGGGAGGGAGCGACGCCTTTATATAGAGGATTTTGTTTCTTCTTTTATTTATTTTTATTTATTTTTTTGGTTGAAGGGATTTTGAAAAAGGATCGATGCGATAAGGACAATATTATTATTATTTTTATATAAAGAGACAAAAAAATTTCGATATTTCATGTGGTTTTATTTACTTTCCAAATTCGGTCGATTTCCTATCCTTCACAATAATTTTCCTAATTTTCACTGAGATGTGAGAATACCGTAAATAGAATCAGGGCATTATGTAATTTATTGCTAGCTTTTACTGTGGGGATTCTTGTCCTTCTCAAACAATAATGATGGAGAATTCGATCTCCTCTCAATTAAAGATCAAAATGCAAGATATATACAAGCAATTAGCTTTCCATAATTCCATTTCCCCCCCGGATAATGGCACCAGATGTCAACAGTAAATTCGACATTCACTTACTTTAAAAGTGACGTTATTTGTAACTTATTTATTTATTTTTTTTACAAATACATATAAGAATCTGGATTTTATATTATAAGGCGTAGTATTTAGATTCTCCTATCTTTAATTAAAAAAAATTTATGAAAAATTCTCATTTAATTCAAAAAAAAATAACAAAAAATATAAAATAACCTCATAGTATATGAGATAATGGAGAATTTTTGTAAATTAAATACAGTACACATTCGTCTTTTTAAAAACCAATATATGACGTAATAGAGAGACATATTTATCACTATTCTCGTCTTTCTAAAACCCGGAATTATGATAAAATAAAGGAAAATTTATCACTATTGCCTTCTTCACTATTATATGCTAGAGTCAGTGATCTGAATTTTGTCCCAAAGCTCGCAGTATAACATATAATGTATTATAGAGTTTCGTCATTATCTTTTATAATAGTCACACAGTATATTCTTTTTTTTATATCTATTTTTAAAATAACAGATTTTTTTCTTTTTTGTATGTGGTTTTTTCTTATCTGAGATTTTTTACGTAAATCTCTGTGATTATTTTCCCTATTTTTCGTAACATTATAACACAATTGTCAAATCTAGCTCGTGCAATTCAAATTTAACTTCACCGTCCAATCTAAATTTGGTACTCCACATATTTCAAAATCGAAAGTCAGATTGAGTTGGTTAATTTCTCTTTTTGATTATCCATCATCCAGATCCCGTCCGATGCATTAGGTACATTTATGTTATTCTAATATTTTAGTTCACTTGATTAAGTAACATATTAACTTCTTATTGGTTTTCAAAAAAGCTAATTGGTCATACTAAAACACTATAAGATCCCAAACGCTTTTCATGTTTGAGATCTCAAACATTTTTCATGTTTGCCTAAGCTTTCTTGATTTTACTAGAAATTAAGGTGATGTTTGGTATTATTTTTGAAAATTTTTTTTAAAAGTTGAAAATGAAAAAATTTTGAAAATTGTGTTTGGTCCATTTTTGAAATTGTGTTTGGTATGATTTTTGTAATGAATTTTGAAAATATCAAAATTTACTCAAAAAAAATAAAAAACTAAATAAAAATCCAAATCCCTTATTTTTAGATTCCTCCATCCATCCCCCTGCAGCCATAACCCCTGACCTCTATCTCTAGCGCCCGTGGTCTGCCTTCACCTGGTCCACAAGGCCACTGAATCATGACAACACAAATTGGGAATGCCGTTGTGACCGCGAGGCTAGAGACAAAGGACTGTCGCAAGGGAGAGTGAGCTCTTGCGAGTCTGAGGCATGGGTTTCCTCGTTGCTGGAGATGAGTAGCTAAAGGACAGAGGGTAGCCTGGTCACAATCTTCCCTCCCCACCGACCTCGTCGTTGTCAACTTGTGGTGGTTAAAGGCGTTGTTAGTTTGAGGGAGATCTATGTCACCACCGTCAGAGGCTTTTGTTATTCAGAGGTCGACAAGTGATTATTGTCGTAGGTCGGTGAACGATTTGGCCATCACAAGTGTGGGTTGGCCGCTTGGTGGGTCGTTGTTGCGAGTTTAAGGGGTGGCCATCGTCGAAGCTGCAAAGGGGGAGAGGGAAAGGGAGAGAGAGGAGAGAAGAGAGAGAGAGAGTGAAAATGAAAATAAAAAAGTGAAAACAACTCTTTTTCATTTTTAAAAAAATCCAAAGACACAACTAAGTTAAAAACGATATTTTTGAAATGGTTTTGAAAATTTTATGTAACCAAACACAATTTTAAAAATGTTTTCATTTTTTGTGTTTCCGAAAATGGGTAAACATTCGTGGAAACAATACTAAACATACATGTCACCATGCAGAGACAAAACTCTCCAAAAATGTTGAATGTTACAATTAGTGAGACAAAAGTAATCAAAATCAAATTATCGGTGGACGGTGAAGAAAGTTTTGGTTTTCAACAGGTTATAGACTTTTCTAGGATGTAATAGCAAGTTAATTAATGGAAGAAATTTCAACCTTTAACAGTGGCAGCTAAAATAGGTAATCACAAAAAGATCACACCATCCTCTTCTCAATTTCATGCCTCCAACAAACAAAAACGCAAGTCTGGCAATTTCCGTGGACTTAGACCACTGTTTCTTTCCTTTTCTTTTTTTCTTTCTTTTTAATCATAACTTCATATGTAATACATGTGAATTACATCATCACACTTATCATTGTTATTATCCTCTGAACATTTATAATTTATTGATGAATAATTAACTAGGTCATCAATTATATTCTAGGGTTTTCATGAAAGAGATTACATATCATGTCAAAGGGATTTGCATCTGGATTGTGTGATTACAAGGCATCGCAATGCATTAATATCACAAAAAGACAACAGAGCCGGTTTACAATACGTACCGAGCTTGACTTTTATTTGCCCTAATTAAGCATGTGACTCATACTGTAGACCACGCATTGACCGTCAGCGGGTCAAATATTATGCATGCATGACAGAAGTAGTACATCTAGCGGACAGATAATAAGAATGATTTAACTGAAGAAAATTATATGTAATGTTCGTAATTAGCTGTCCAATCTATAAGAGTCCAGAATGAAAAGGAAAAAATCTATAAATGGAGAGGTGACGAGAAAGGCAAAAATGTAAAGATACTAGTAGTAACAAAAACGATCAAGTATTATCAAAATTTAGGATATTCAAATACAGTACTGTTGTATATCCTGATATAAGCATTATACGCAAGCTATTATGTATTAATAACTATTTTATACGATTTTGACAAATGAATATCTATCACTATATTTTGGGAGAATTAGAGTTTGAATTCTTTAGTCTTTACCATCTAAAGTGTTGTTCGCCCTTAATCAATACGATACTTACAATTACTACGACAGCTATAAAATTTAACTTAAAAAAAATAAATAAATAAAACTTATGAAAGTTGTAGGTTTTGTTTCACTTTCCGCTTGGGAGGGGGTTTTCCGTCACTATCAACCCTCTTGATAACCTCACTATATGTATAAAGTTAAATTTACTTTAATTCTATTGTTTAAACAAAACATTAATACAGTAAATGATTCTCTCTCTCCTTTTTTTTTTTGAAAAGGAAAAAAATTTCAAATCAATAAAATACAAACATCAATATTGATATAGACAATTTATAAGAAAACCACGACCTCGATGAGTAATCAATTTTACTACCAAATTCTAATGAAACATTTAAGGAAAATAAATATGTACTAAGTTTCAAGAATGGATAATCAAATAGATATACTAAAAATCAAGAACATACATAACTTTCGAATAGCATTTCTACAATAACAGAAAAAATCTGAATTGATTGAAATCGAAAAACCTGTTACACCAAGGTCACATAGAAAAATACTGCTAAAAAACAAAACTGAAAGAGTAAAAAACAAGTCAAGCACAACACCAATTAAGATAAAAAACCACTGTTCTTGCAAACCACAGTATAAAGAAAAACAAAAGAATATCCCATAAGTCATTGTCAAAACCACTGGCAATGAGACGATCGGTGAAAGAGCCATCGAAAGAAGCAACAAAACCAGCTGAATCATACATTTTGAAATATGCATAAGTAAGATTAGTCATATGATCAATAAAATATATTACATTATTTATTGTCATATATGCGACACCATACATATAAAGGTGTATATATATATATATATGATAATTATCCCATTGAAGTTGTTAACATCTAATACAGTTGTTAACATCTAATACACTTAGTCTTCGTTTGAGACATCAATTCAAATATTAAAAATTCAGTCGTTGTCTTTATTTTTTAAAAAGACAACTTCAGTTTTACTATTCTTAACTCCTATTATAATTTCATAATTTAAATTTCAAAACTTATAATTTTACATATACAAGTCTAAATGAGATGATTTTTTTTTAAATTATAAAGAATTTCGAAATGAAAAAAACAAATTTTATATTGATTTTTTTTCTAAACATATTTGAAGTTTTTATACTTTAATTCTAATAGTTCAAATGCCTCACTAAATCTGTATTTTAATTCAATTTAATTCAACCCAAACCAAAATTTTACAATTCAAATTTGCTGCCAAACAATTTTTTATTTTATAAATGAGGACATTCATGTCTATAGATAGATGTTGATCATGTTTCGTACTCACCATTTACCAAGGTTTTTGGCCATTAACGAAAACTGCGTGCTAGATAGGCTATTTTAAGACACGCCCCACTCCCCAAAAACCTCTTTTTGGCAATTCTTTGCTTTTTAGTCTGTTTATGCCTTTAATTTAAATGCCAAAAAACGAAGTCTACAAGTAATATAAATCGAAAAATTCCCTGGATTATTATTATATTTTTCGTTAATTTTCTTTTAATTGAGATAATAACTATGGAAAAAAATTTTATCGCGTGGTTATTAATTGAAAAAAAAAACCCAAAAAGAAAAAAGGAGGGGGAAGTGGGAATAATCATAGTGGACCCCAACAAAGGTTGCAGTGGCATCCAGCTCATCGGCCTGAAATCTTAAGGTCTCCGACCTTCCAGAAAGGGCCGGCGTAATAGTTCTTGCTGATTGTAGTAGGCCCCACTTTGTGTCTTTGCACGGAAAACACTCTCTACACGTGGAGAATTCTTGACACCAGAATCTCATCTTTTTTTTTTCGTTTGTTAATTAATTAAAAGATAATTTTATTTACACACTCTTAAGGGGGTGTCTGAGTGTACTTCAAATTTAAAAAATTTTTTTTTTCAAAATTTCTTTATTTTTTATTATTTATATTTTTAAAATATTACAGTAAATTTTAAATTTTAAAAATTCATAATTTTATATATACAAATTTAAATGAGATAATTTTTTTTTAAATTACATAAAATTTTAAGAAGAACGAAACAATATCCATATTGATATTTTTTTAAAAAAAATTTTAAAATTTTTATTTTTTCACCTCAAACAATTTTTTCTCCCAAACACATTTTCCAAATCAACTTTTTTCTAACAAAAAAATAATGTCTCCAATCTCCTCCCACAAACACCCCCTTAACTTTTTCATATCCTTTATTAATTAATTTTCTTTTTATTTATTAATTGATTAAAGGGTGATTCATTAATTATTTATCAATGTAATTGTTTTGGTAAATTATTTGTTTATTCTCGATTTTTTATAAAGTTATAATTTAATCTTTAATTTTTTTAACTTAAAAGATCTTTAAATTTTTTAAAATGGTGATATTGATCTATTTTACCAAAAAAAAAATAAAATAAAATTTTAACCAAAAAAAATGTAACGTTAATCACGCATAATTTACTATTAACTAGTAAATAAGAAAAAAATATATAAAATTCAAGTTACAAGTATTATGTGTGATTTATTCTATTTAATTTTTAACTTGTTTAGTATAAAGGACAAAATTGCACATTTTTAAAACGTTTACTTTAATCACAAAAAAAATTAGAGATCAAATTTTAACTTCATTAAAAGATTGGGATCAAATGAACAATTAACTTTTTTTTTTTATTTAGTAGTTTGCACACTATGTGTATATAGAATTATCGTTAAATAATATATATAAGGCTATAACCACTGCATTTGTAAGTTAACAGACAGTACGATTTATATTATTTAAGGTTAAATGGTAATGTTGAAAAAAAAATTCTCCTTAATTATTACGCAATTCCTTTTATTTACAAAAATATATATATGCCACCCCTGTTTCCTAACAATTTCTAATATAATTTTTTTTGTTTCTTTTTAAAAGTATGCTAGTAACATTAATGATAAGGGTAATGGTAGCATTGAATAATTCGCAAGTTCAGTGAATTTCCAAAACATAAAATAAAAGTTTCTGT
This sequence comes from Antiaris toxicaria, assembly GCA_035233585.1. NCBI lineage: Eukaryota > Viridiplantae > Streptophyta > Magnoliopsida > Rosales > Moraceae > Antiaris > Antiaris toxicaria. The sequence continues at coordinate 22,942,485 of CP141160.1, read as the reverse complement.
CGCAAAACTTCTAATAACATAAATACTATATATTGATTTCTAAACGTCATTTTCATAATACATAGATATTAATTGTAATATCTTAGAAACAAATATTGAAACGAAGTATTGATGAAATTAAAATACAAGAATTATAATAATGTCAATAAGTATACAACTGCATATATGTTACAACAAATGAACCAAATATATATATATACATACATTGCAATAGGTGGTAGTCACTATTGTAGTTAGGTGAGACTAAGGATGGCAATGGAATGGGTTAACGCGACTGTATAATACACTATGTGTATACAAGAAGGCAAATGAACAAAATATATATTGCATGCCAGTGAGAATCTCACGAAACAAACGATATTGATTGGTCCTTTCGATTTCAGTCCTACAACTCCACTAGTATTCTTCCGTATTCCTTGGTGTCACATGCTTAACAATGCTTCTATAGATATGCTATAAGGGTGGTCTGCTGTCTTTTGGTACGTTGCTTGTGCATTCAGCCTAAACGATCATTATTATAGGCCGAGGAAAACAGACTTTCTATTTGCTGATCTTTGTTTGTCCCCCTTACATACGTACGAACGTGTCACCTTCACGATCTCTCTGTTCTATTGATGTTCGACGGGTGTTCGCCGGTCATTCGCTGACAAAATCTAGTGGAGATATCGAGGAGGTGCATCAATAGTTATGCACATTGGGGCAGGTGTCGGCTCTTTAAAATGAGATGCTCAAAATTTACGTCCATGTAGTGTAGCATTCGTGTTTATCAATGACCTTTGTTTTTTATTAAACTCAAATGACTATATTTATGAATAATTTCTATGCATACTGATCACATGACGAGTGTGAGTTGTCAAATTTATGTAAATGAAAATAGTATTCATTAATAAATTTAAATATAATAAAATTTGTATCTCACAAGTTGAAAAGTAATATTTTACAAAGTGCAGTTTGCGCGGATAAAAGATTTAATTGGGGAAATAGTATGAAAAGTAACATTTTACTAATAAGCAAGGATTTCATTGACGAAGTAAAATTAGCTTATGTTAGTAATAGTGTGCAAAGGTTGTTATATTGAAGATTATATATGCTATAATAGGTTCTATACATGAAATCACCAATCATATATGTTTGACGCTAGGCAATGATAAATTTCTCAAAGAATCATATATAAGCTTCTAACTGGAACATGCATGCACATATATATATATGTAACATTATATATGGCTAGGGCCGCATTTTATTTTACTACATTTACTGTATACGGCATGATATGCATAGTACGTACCATGCAATGCTTTGTGAATTGATTTTTCTGAGGTCATAAACACACACGCACAATTAAAAAAGGTTATATGATATTTTATGTAAGTTAGCGGTCTTCTGTGTGCTATCCAATTAAAAAAAGAAAAAGGTTAACGGTCTTCCACATTAATACATTTCTAACTTATAAAATTCAGTTTGCCCTAGTGAAAAATTTTATATTTTTGAGAGGAATAAAAATTACCTAAGAGATTTAAATAAATAAGAACATTCAAGATTTATAGTGCTTACTCTCACTATGAGATCCATTTTTAGTAACTGATTAAATAATTCATTATAATGATCAAAAAGTTTCAAAAAAAAAATTTACATACATCATAATCTCTCAATGCATGTTTTTCTTGCCTTCTATGAATATGTAACCTCCCTATTGTCTAAGAAAAATTAGGATAATCAAAATTATAAATATGAAAATATCCACAAATATATCCTAGGTTGATCCATCTACTAACTTTATTTCAAGCAAATAATTAATTAGACTCCCTATCTTGTGTTGTAGCTAGCTAAGTATTTCAAATATTCCCAAAAATATTGATATAAAATCTTTGATGACTCCAAACTATATATGTGCACATAATCTAATACTTTGTTACGTATTTTTGTTTTGTAATGTTTTCGGGAAAGGGTTTTCTGAGGGGCTTCATTTTAACTCCGAAATGTCCAATCAAAAAAATAAATAAATAAAACCGATATTAGAAATTTATTAGTTATCCTTGTTGATTATGTCTAAATTGTGACAAAACAAAACGATCAATTATAACATAATTAGAATGCTCGATCTACGAGAAGATAATAAAAACAAACAAAAGAAATTAGTAGAATAAAAGTATTTTTGTGATTTTAGAGCAATTTAATTAAAATATAAGCCAATTTAAAATAAAAAAAATTCATTAATTAAAAATAGTAAGACATCGAGAATTCCCTATATGCTTTGTTTACCCGTATGGGTTTTGATTCATAAATTAACTTAATAAAAGTTTCACATCCTAAATAATCAATCAGAAGATAAGATTTGAAGAACTTATGAATTAAAAAGTATTCGAATAAATAAAATTCTCATGTTAAGAACTTGAAAAAATTATCTTATAAGAAATTTAAAAGTGACAACATACCTTGACACAATATTACAGTAAAAGATTACTTATAAAATAATATCTATCAATATACTATATCACACAACAATCACATAAAAAAAACTTGACTAAATTTATATAAAAGTTGATAACAAAATATATTGATATGAGAATTAAATAAGATGAAAGAAAATTATTTACTCAAAACTTATAAATTATTAGAGAATCAAAACTAAAAAAAGCTCACTACACATATAGGATCATTTCTAACCTTATCCAATAATTCTAGCCTAACTTACAAAGCATTCTCACAAAATTTTAGAGAGAAAATGTGAGAATAAAAACAAGACAAAAATTAGAGAGAAAGAGTGTATATACAATATCTTCAAACCTCCCACAAAATGCCCTTTTATAAGTATAATTTTATACTATTTCACCTAATCTCTATACAAACTTTTCAAACTTATTACAATAGCCGTTGTATACATAACACAAAATTTTCAAACTTACCATAATAACTACAGTAGTCAGTGCACACTTTAATACGGTTACTACAATAGTCAACGCATACTTTGCTACAATAGCTATAATAGTCAGCACGTACTTTACCACAGTAGCTACAGTAGTTGGCGTACACTTTGCTACAATAGCTACAGTCGGTGCATATTTTTCAAACTTGCTACAGTACTATAGTAGCTGCAGTAGTATATGTGATTAGGAAGGATCTAATGCGGTAAAATACATGATAAGCTTGGTTTTTATAATTTCATGACATAAATAGTGACATCCAGTAAGATCCATTTCTAATATATAAATTTTATACCTTAATTTGACACGGGAGAAAAACAAATTGTTAAAATTAAATATTTTTAAAATAAAATACTATAGGTAAACTCATTAAAAATATTTAATTTTATGTTTATTTAATATACTTTTAATAAAAGAAAAACAATAAGATAGAATAAATTAAAATTAAAGAAAGATTTCACAAAATTTATAAAAAAATCTAAATTAAAATACACATAACAAAATAAATTAAAACAAATTATAAATAACTAAAATTTTCAAGAATAAATCAACTTTTATACATTAAAAATGGTAAAATAATTTTATTTTATAAAGTTGAAATAGAGTTATTACTCGTCTTCTCTAAAATTAAAGTACTTTTATATTTACTCTACGTACAGTCACATGCTTTTGGAGTACTGATACGTTATTGTAGATAATTGCTGAGACGCACGAAGGCGTTTTAGTACTATATCTCCACTTTATTGTACCTAAGACGATCTACGTATAAGGGGGCCATCGAAAGAGAACAAAGTAAAGTATCTGAGGAGATATATAATGTAGGCGAAACTCTCTGATCATAGTACATGAGCAAAGAAAACGCTGACAGCCTATTTATGTTAATATGTATGTGTATAAATTTCTTCACATACAAAGACAAGGTTCGACTGCAGAGATCAGTTAAGAAATACAGATATCAAAGATATGGAAGCATCATTTCTGCGTTTCCTAAATATTCGTCCTCAACGAATATATATATATATATATATTATGCCGTTGCGAGAGGTGGAAAATATATATATAGCTATTGGTTTCACTGTTGCAGTGAAATAGTTGTTTTGGACGACGAGGGCAAATCGTTATTACGTTTCTCAACCGGAAGAGCTCATGCTGCTGGGGGCTGGTGGATGGTTTTTAAAACAGTTTAAGCGTTTTTTTTTTTTTTCCCACGGCGGTTTGTGAAAATTACAAACTGTAACTGTTCATAGTTTAGACAACTTGGTCGGCATCTTAAGCGGTTTGGTAGTCGTGCGTATATTTTTCATCTACGAACTAATCACTAAAATTTTATAGTACAGGCTATAAACATTAATGCATAAAAAGTTAACATAATCATTTATAACTAATCATTGATAAATTGAATTAAACATGTCAATAATATGGGAGAACAGTACGGTGTGAACTGTGAAATTTGACGGTCAATAGTGTGGAAGAACAAAGAAGCTAAGGAGAGAATGTGAAAAGACTTGAAAAAAAGTTAAAAATCAGATAAGCTTGCGCCAGGTTAATTTGAAGTCTGCTTAGGTTCTGACTTGTTTACAAAGAGAAAAAAAGAGAGAGAATTAAAGGTTCTGAATAGATTGTCTCAAATTGTAACTTCTAATTTGAATTTGATTAGTAGTTGTTTTTAAACGATTATTAGGAAAATGTACTAAAAGCTTCCTAGTCGTTCTATATATACAGAGAGATTGGAAAAATAAGAAGTAAACGAAAAGGATATTAACTTGACACATTATTTTCAAATACAGATATTTCAAAATGTTCAAATTCCTTTAACATATGCATATAAAGTAGATGTCAAACAATGGACGAACTAGAATATACCACATACAATATACTTAGGGGGGGTTTGGAGGGTGTTTTGGAGATATATTTTTGGAGATGTTGGTTTTGGAGATGAGATATGGTGTTAGAGATTGTGTTTGGGATAAAAGTTATTAGAAAAAAGTTGTTATAAAAAAGGTGTATAAAAATTATTAAATAAGTGAAAAAAAAAAAGAATCTTTATGGGAGTTTGTGTTATATAATAGATAGAAGTGTTTGGAATTTGAAGATATGATTTTGGTATCTTCATGACACCCAGCATTTGCGTTTAACATTTCTTGCTCAATACTTACACGCGATGTTAGACAATAAATTTCATGGCACATAATGATTTATCCTGTTATATCTATAACAACAGAAATCTGAACTAAATTATAATCTACAACTAAATTAAAATAATCATATATAGGGGGTATTTATCTAAAATAATTATTTTAAAAATTCATAACTTTGTATATACAAGTCTAAATGAGATAAATTTAATTTAAATTGCATAGAATTTCGAGAGAAACCATACAATATTCATATTGATTTTTTTTATACATAAAAATTGTTAACTTTTTTGTATTTTTTCAGCTCAAACAATTTTTTCTTCCAAACAAATTTTCCAAGACAACTTTTTCCTAACCCAAAATATAGTAGTAATGCCTCCTCCCCCAAACACCCCCCAAAATCAATATATCGACAAAATGTTTGTAAAACTCAATTCAAACATGATTGCCAATATGAAACAAAATAATTATAAAAAGCCCTACCCCATAAATGAGCACATGCAGTTAAACCCCCAGTCGAAAAGTATAGACAATCACTAACGTACATGGGCCAATTGCTTGCCATAATTATACATACAAAATCATTCGGCAGGTCAGTAAGTCATGCGTTACAATATTTATCGTGACATTTTGATTTACATTGGAAAGCATATAATAACGACAATAAAACGACAGACGTCAAAGTCTATGCCATAGATACTGTTAGTATCTCTCCCACATTTGGTCTGTAATAGCATCTCTAAAGCGAGCCATAGTCGTGGTCCCACTACGATGTTGATGTTGTGCGTCGGCGTTAGCTGTGTTCGTATGTATGTCCTCGTACACATCATCAATATCTTCTAACCCATTAACATCAGCTGTATCCATTGCACAGGTAGACATAGATGTACTTGCACTGAACGTTGGCACATCATGCATGTACGACTGAAGTAGCGAGTCTGGTTCTACCGCTGCATGCATTCGTATGAAGTTATGCAATATCGCGCAAACTATTGGTATCTTCACTTGTTTCTTGATGGGGTAACTGTTCATCTTAGTCAGTATTTTAAATCTTGCTTTCCAAACACCAAATGTTCTTTTAATACAATTCCGCAAAGACGAGTGTGTGTAATTAAAAACTTCTTTCGTACTTGTAAGACCATATCGTCTCTGACGGTATTCTGGCAAGTGGTATGTTTTTCCGCGATAAGGTGTAAGAAAGTGATTGTTGTTAGCATAATCAGAGTCTGCTAAGTAAAATTTACCTAAACAAATACTATATATTAGTATAAAAAATAAATTGTATAAGCAAAATATTTACGAACACAAAGCAAACTTTCAGGTGGCACTGGGAATCCATTGACGGCCATTTCATGTGCTAATATCCTCACATCATGTACAGAGCCCTCCCAGCCTGCGATCATGCATGTGAACATCATATCGAATGACACAGCTGCTAGGATGTTTTGAGTGCTTATGCCTTTCCTGTTCCGCCAAGCCAACGAGTTATCTATTGGCGGAACGCATGGCACATGCATCCCATCAATGGCACCGATACAGTTCTACAAAAACAATAACATTATTAGAAAAATATACGGTTGCAAACAATTAAAAGCGATAAATCTAAAAACAAACTTGATCATGTACATCGAACTATGGTCTATATTTGTATGCTTTTTCTAAAATATACGGTTGCACGATATTATAATATGGAGGGCGTATGAACTTGGCCTTTAATGTAAATAGTGCGTCAAGAACGGTTGTAAACCATCGCGATATCGTCTCACCTAAATGTTGCCAAATATCCTGTGTTTGCCTATTTTCGCATGGCATAGTATTTCTAAGAATATAAACAATTGTTCAGATACAGATACACGATCTGTCAACTGAAGTAAACCCTTTACTTCCACCAACTCGCATAAAGCCATAAAAGTGGGCCTATTCATCCGAATCTTTTGTTTGATATTATCGTTATTTCCGTATAACAACTCATCTGTCTTTACAGCATCCGTTAAAATGAAGTCGTGTTTGCAGACTTTTTGCTTATGCAACTTTCTCATATATGCATATAAGACACATGCAACACCGCCTACATCATCATCGGTATCCGTATCAAATGTATTCATATTTTGCCGAGTTATACAACCTACATTTAGTGAATTTGTAAGAAAATTTGTAATTAGATTTTCATAAATCATTGCATAAAAATAAACATTATAATATTTTATAAGATACCAAGTGATTTAATTTTCGTAAAAGTTGCATACAAATCATTATAACAGTTAAATAATGTAATGGCATACCAAAAATTAACATGCAGGTGAACAGTCTGAAATGGCATAAATATAAATATATAAATATGAAAACAACTGTATAAGTGATAGTAAGTAAACACAAAATGGTAAAAACAATAAAGTAAACGTAGATGTCCGTGACAAATGAATAGTCTCACAAACAATAATGTTTCCCCCCAAACCCAGCTTATAAACTGCCATTCACGATCCTATTAATAATGTTTCATCTCTTCTCAACGAAAAGCCTAATAAAGTCTCTCAACAACGCTTTTTCATTACGCAGCCACAGGTACACGATAACTGCATCATCGGTAGGCACCCTCATCTCTTCCATCCCCCCTCTCTTCCATCACGTTGTCCACTTGAACAAGCAATTCAGCTTGGGTAGCGTCATCAATACTTGATATTCGTGAGGACTTATTTGAGTAGTCACTACCGATGCCCCGTATTGCATCAGTGAGAATATTTTCTGTGTACTGACGTTGTTTACGCTTAACCTGTTTCTCGCGACTCCGTACTGATCCTGGTGTATATTGAGAGTCAAATTGAGCCGGGTTCATCGTGTCGGCTTGCGAGTCATTTCCATCGATCGCAACGCCAGGGGCCTGAGATATGTCTCCCGACATGTCACCGCCAGACAAATGGGGAACATTCAGACTAGGGCTGAATCGAGAATGCTGAACCCGTGCACAGGGTGCTTGGTACTTCGCAAAAACATTGAGGTACAACTCCTTGTGCTTTAAACCCTGTGTTCTGAGGAAGTTTTGGTCTGGGTGAACCTGTACAAACAAAATTATGTGTTGCTAAATATACACCAAAACGGGAAAGTGCAAAATGTCATATAATATATAAGTTGGCATACTAAACAGGAGTAGTAGTGTTTACAGCAGCGAAATGAGCCCATTGTTCATCGGAGCAGATCACTGTATCAATGATAGGGTTGTAGTCTAAACCCGTCCATGTTTGTAACACCTTCCACGCGGTGTACGTCTGCCTCATTCACGTCTTTTTCCCATGCAAAGTCATTGCATAACACGGGGTGTTGATATCAGGCCACCTCCTATTGAACATCTCAGCCTACTCCGAGTATGTATCAGTCTTGGGAAGTTTTCCACCATGATTACTTTGGTAATCATCAAGGAGGTTTAAAAAATAAACCTCTTTCTCCTTATTCTAATTGTAAGACGACCCATCCGCCTGAGGCATGTCGGTGTTAAACTAAAATGTACAAAACAATGTAAAAATTCACAGGCATGATGGGAGCAAAATTTGGTTTTCGAAATTACACGGCTCAGTCTAATGTCAATATATCACATAATCATGTTAGGCATTATGCACACTCATAAAACAAATTGCTACCTAGGTTGAACATTGGAAAAAGTGATAAAGTTTCACAATCCAGATACCAACCAGCAACAAAATCGTTTAACGGGTCTGTAAAACACTAATAACATGATAAGCGAATCAACCATGACAATTTTGCATCATAGCGGGTACACAACCACAAGGAATAGGAGGCCAACAACAGAATCAACAAGGGCCAGCACGTGCAACAGATACCACTGATCAAGACCAACAATAGAATGAAAATTAGAACAAAACATGCTATCAAAAAACAAGGTAATATAAATACTTTAAAATAGGTGTCATAATGACGAATGCAAATCAATTCATATATCATAATCCATATCTAATGCAATATACATAGATAAACGGATGTATCAAATTGAGGTATAACATACAATGTGGACAAGCACATTGTATGTTATTCATTAGTCACAGAGTTAGCAAAAAAATTTGATAATTACAATAAAACAAATTTAATGCAAACAGATATGTAGATGTTTAATAAGATGTATACCGAGTTCGAGGCAGTGGATGAAACGACAGTAGTTGCCTCACGAATGGGCAACGACGACGTTATTCGCTGTATCCGCTTTCGAACACGGAAATAATGCGTAATTTGGGCCCTTTGTTGATTCTGGTAGCAACGCCGAGTGATGCGTTTGTGAACACGACCTCGGTGTCTCCTACTACCGGTAGCCGTGGCTAAAGTATGAAGACAGGTCGACGGGGTTGAAACCGTCAACCTGTTACTGTCAACCAAAACAACGGCTATAAATAGCTAAGATCAACTTTGCAAATATCCTGTGTTTATACAAGCAGCATACCAAAAAAAAAAAAAACAGAACCATTATTGCAAAACGTGTAACAACCTAGCTAGCTGTAAACATAATGTACAGAGGGGAAATATCAACCATAAAGGGAAAACAGAAAAGGCAAGCGGATGTAGTATATGCTACAATTGTTTGGATGAAACGACAACAAATTTGGTAGTTTGTGAAAGAGCCATAGTCGGAGCAATAACAGAATCCATCAAACAAACATGCCAACCTAAGTTCAACGACCACCATGGCATAGTATCCTCACAATGCAGGACATAATTATAAAACGTCAAGCACAGAGGGGAGAATGCAAGCAACTTGGGAAACATCAAGCACAGAGGGGACCCTTCAACCACTGAGGGAAACATCACGCACACAGGGGAAACCATCAATGGAGCCGGATGTAATGTAACGTCGAGTACAGAGAAAGATTGCAACGAAAATTCAAATCATTGGGGCTATATCTTCATGTTCAGAGTAATAACAGAAAACAACCATGAAAAATGCCAACCTAAGTTCAACAACCACCAGCCACAACAATTCCAAACAATGCAGGACTCAACGCAAAACGTCAAGCACAGAGGGGAGACTTCAAGCACAGATGGGAATTATCAAGCACAGAAGGAAAACAAAGTACCAAACCGGAAGTAATCTCAACTCCAGTACAGAGGAAATCAAAGCAACAAAATATGAAAACTTACCAGAAATTGTAAACTTCGGCGGCTCTATAACAATGCACAAAGCAAACACCCAATCGGTAAGGCAAAACCATGCAAAATTCCTGATCCCACACTCACTTACCCCAAACTTCCCCAAAACTACAAATCTGCTTTCGACAGCAGTAATGAAACCACAGATCGATACTAAAAGAAAAAATTTTTGGCATCGTACTAACCGGAAATTGTTGAAGAAACACGGTAGCCAGAGAAATCGTGTTAAAAATTCCAAACAATGCAAACCAGAATTGAAAAATCTGGTTTTTTTCCTCCACAAATTTTTAACTATCGGCCGCAATAAAAGGGGTTTTCATGGGAACAGCGGCAGGACTGAGAGTGAAAAGCAACTGGGAGAAGAAGATGAAGAGAAGACGAAGAGAAAACTTTACCGTTGCAGCTGGATGAAGGTGGAAATAGGGTGTGCCGGTCAACATTGAACCCGACAGAAGAGGGTTTTGAAGCGACGGATGGACGAGAGGAAGGAAATCTCTCAGGAAAAAGAACAGACCTCATGTGCGCCTTCCTGTTCACCGTCTGCGGAATCGAAATCATCAAACGGGGTTTGGTCTCCAACCCTTCAAACCGCATCTGCAGATACGGTCACCAAACGACCCCTTAAAATTGTTTCTTGAGATATATTATTTTTAGAAAATAAGCAAGAGAGAAAAAGAGAGAGCCTCGCATACTCTTCCTAATCAAACAAGAGGCATATGCCATTATATATCCAAATACCCATTTATTTCCATTCTTATATCTATCTATTTTTTGTATTTTTAAAAACCCTTTATTTTTTAGTTTTATTCATAAGACGTGGAAATTATTATTATTATTATTATTATACCTTGAGAAAATTTCTTATATAAGCGCATAGCTGCCTCCACAGTGTTACATACGTACCTCAATATAAATTGCACAGCATTCGCGTTGGTCAAAAAGAAATAGATAGAAAGCTCAAAAGCATAGAGAAAAAGGATAAAATATATATTCGCATTTTTGTTTCTTTTTTACTTTTTTCTACGCAAATGCAATGAATCTTTTCCAATATGCTTATTAACATCTTTTATCCGGCGCGGTCTGATCATGTATCAAGTCGGCAAAGGACTCATGACTTCCACCAATCCTATATAAGATAATGCGTCAGTATTTTTCAGCATGAAATGTTTGAAACTTACTTTGTTTGTTTCTATACAGAAAAATTATCTGATCAAGTATAAATAATATACGTGATAATTAGGATACTACTTTTGACAGTCATATTGTTAGAACAATTCAGCAATTTGTTTAAAAACTTTTAATATTTAACATTTTTACGTAATTAAATGCTTAAATATAGATAATGTGCTATACACTATTGAAAGAACAGATAAAAGAATCGGGATAATAAATCTCAACTCACCCAAATATTATATCAGATAAAAAATAAGATAATATATAATGGAACTCAATGGATAAATGAGTAGTCTAACAACTATATTCGTAGAGTATTTTTTTCCACAGGTATAAAAAAAAAAGTTTGTTTCTACAAATAATATTATACTTTTTTTTTTTGGATGCTGTCATTAATTAAAGCCAAATCAATCACTTGTCTTTAATGATTAATGGGAGAGCTCTTTGTAATTATATGTCATCATAGTATCCATCAGTAATCCCGAATTATGGAACAAACCCAAGAAAGATTTATAGGGAAGTGGTTGAAGGGCTGGAAGGCAAAAACAATAAAGGAGAAAGTTAAAAAAAGAGAGAGAGATAAGGGAAAAGTAAGACGGGTCATTGGATGCTAGCTTTTGATGTTGTAACACATACGGCGGAAAGTGATCATATCACTCTGAATCGAACAATAAACGGGTTAAAAAGAAAAAGATATTATTCTGTATAGCTGTTCTTCATATAATGCAGCAGGGAACGGTTTGTGGCTGAGACCACCAAATAGGGTAATATCAGCATGTAATCATGGCCATTTGACCAATTAGATGTATCTAAATGGGACCCCCCAAACTGAGAGTTTCAATCAGGATTCCAGCTGGAGAATCTCCAAAAGTACTTGAATTATTGGTTATTGCCGAGGTTTTTTTTGGCATATATTATAACTTCATCTAATGGGCATGCATGGACGTGGGATCGTGACAACTCTAATGGTTGCCTCTCTATCGCCTTCAGATTAGAATAGAAGGGTTCAAGTAAGAAGTTTTAGGTCCGAAACTTAAAAAACATTTTAGTTTTTAGTAAATAAGAGTTATAAGTCTTATATCATAAAAAAAAAGCTCAAAAAAAAAAATGGTCAAAACAAGCTTGCACGTACGGGGAAGCAACTCTGGTTGCGGACAAAACTAACCTCAACTGGTGTTTATGTTGAAGATGATGCTTGGTGGTTTTATACATGCTCCAAAGATTTGCTCTCTGTTAATTCATGGGGATTGCCTGCCGTATATAGATTCTTTAATTAGCCAAGTTGGATGATAAATATGTACTCTTTTCCCCTCGTTTTTTATTTTTTTCCAATTTTTTTTGGCTGGTGTGTTTAATGATGTATAGGAAAGAGTTACAACTCAGTCTTATATAACTGCTTTCTGCTTGCATTATGCCTTTTAGCCCTGTTTTCTTTTCTTGCTTTGGTTTATTTCCCCATTGTTTAACAATTTGTATTTTTTATATCTCAATCAATAAAATTTAACGTTATGGAAAAAAAAAATTCTAAAGAGATATCAATTTAATCAAATTGTTTTGGTGCACCTACTGATTTATTACATATTTTTTGATACCAAATCCATATCGTTCCTTTCTTCTCTTTTTTCCTAATTAATACTTTTCGACTTTTTGTTTTTCAGGTTAAGTTGAGGTTTACTCCTAGACATCATGACCAGTGTTGTTTGGTTGGTCGGGTATATTACCATTTGCCGACCTCTTCACATGTTTAAAGTTAAAGTGTTTCATGTTTGACTCGTTTTGATGACGATGGAGATTTCTTTCTTTGTCACAAAATTTGAAAGGTAACAGGGCTGGATAATATATAAATAGTGAACATGAAAATAACCTCTCGTTTTTCAATTTCATGAAACATGATGTCCATTCATGGATCATAATGTCATGTGTGTAACTAAAAGTAAGTGAACCACAAAAAAAAAAAAAAACGAAGAAAAAATACCATGTATAGTTAAATAAGGGAAGTACTCATGAATTGGTTGCACTATTTATTATTTATTATTAACTTTTTTCTTTTTTTATTCAAGAAATATGTTTATTTATATTGTAGATGTTGAAAATTTACAGTCAAACAAAATTCAATTCAATCAGTAAAAGTTCATCAAATTAAATTAGATGGGTCTTTAGATGTCGTGAATGATAAAAAAAAAAAATCAATCAAAACTGAAAGCAGTAAATGAAACGCATGAAAAATAAAAGACATCGGAAATTTAATAGGTTCACTAAGATATGCTATGTCCTCTGTGAGAGTCCTTCACTATGATCGGCCAAAGTACAAGACACAAATAAGTTCTGTATCAATTTTGATAAAGTAACGGTATGTAAAAATAATGTCCTGTTTGAGAGATTTCTTTTTCTATGTGTCGTGAGAGAATAATCGATTATGGGCCCTAAAATTTGAGGACTTAAAAGGACCACAAATTCACCTTTTGAATTACTGAGATCTTGGCTTCATGTACACACGATTTGAGATGAAGGCTGAATCCCTAGGGACGTAGACCCTTAAGAACTGCCTGGCACTCACCACTATATCAAACATCGATACATGGCAAAAAAGTTTTTCATAATAGGAATCAAGGCTAATCGTATGAGCAAACGATTATCAAATACTAATCGAAGATAGCATCTGAGCTTGTCGCACAAGTTATTAACGATGATCGTGATATTCTCGATAATCAAGTGATCGATCACTGAAAGGATAGTTAAAATAACTGAATGTAGTCCGTGCAATGCTTTGTAAATGATACTTAATGACTATGGAATCAGATAAGTGTATCATAAGGACAACTGGTTCATTTAGAAATATTTTGATGTTTGATAACATGACACCTAAATGTGCGATCATTGGGTGAACTAAGTTCAACCCCTACAGTTGGCCCCTCACTCTGCTAAGCACTTGTGCTCCATAAAGTGTTTGATTTGTCAAACTAACAATCATTATGATGGCAATCCACTTGCCACTTAATGTTGGCTATTGATGAGAATCAGCTTTACATATAGCAAATTTTCACTGATTCACCTAAAATAATAGTTACTTTTTTTGAACTTTAAAATTCGAATTTGAAAAGACAGGCCATAATTACCTTTGGCAGGAATATTAGAAGTCACAAGGTTTGAGCCATTAGATAGAGTAGTGCTGATTAACCCTGAGTCGTTAGATTAGTTATGAGAGATTATACACCCTAGGCTTCTCTCTTCCCCCTTAATATACTGTTTCTAGAAGTGAAGAACATAGTCTTCAATTTGCCAAAAAAACCCTTAAGCACGCATTTCTTTTCTCTCTAATCTTTCTGCTCCAAAAATTGTCCTTTTCTAACATTTTCGAGTGTTTTGGTATAGATCTAATGCGTTTTCACCAAGGTTTTGTGTAATCTAGGTTTCATTTGGAATTTCTTGGTTTTAGGCCTTGTACTCATATTTTTCTGGGTTTGAGTTTTTGAAGAACCCATGAATTCAAGAAGGGGAATCTTTTAGATATAATAAGGGCTTAACATTCGATCCCTTCAGAGTTTGTGGGTATATGGACAAAGGTAAAGTCCCAATGGGAGAAAAGTTCTAGGACATTAGATTCTTAGATGTTGAACTCTTAAAATCGAATAAGGAAGATTTGGATGACCAAGAAGCAAGAAAGATATTAGAGTATTCAAGGCAGGTACACAAGTTAGATGAAAGTCGAAATGGCTCTGGATTTAACGCTAGTCCTACTGGCAAAGATTGAATTGTATAAGTAGAGGGAGCATGTTTATTTAGTATCCCTTTAATCGCTTATCTATCAAGACCTCCGTAGTGGCTAAGTAACCAATGTTTCTTTATGATTGAAAACCCTCGGTCGGTTTTGATGAAGTATGATTTAATGGAGATTACAAGGAAGTATGATTTCCTAAGTAAAGTCCAGCTCGAACTACCTTTACCAAATGAGCAAGCAGGCACTGCCTCCAAAGGATGGATCTACATGTATCAGATTTAATTCAAATGTGGACTATAATTGTCGATTCATCCCCTTATAATCCAATGCATGTTTCACTATCAGTTGGTGATCTAACAACCGATGCGAAATAGGATACGGGTCTTTGTGCCTTGTTGTTGTGATAGAAGAGGCAGGCACTGAACTAACAATTGAAGACTTTCCTAACCTTTATTACCTGAAGTTGAACAGATTCGATCACGATCGAAACTCGATGGTGTCAAGATTGATCAAGCAGATTATTAGGAAAATGAAAAATGATGATCGATAGACCAATATTTCTTCATGCTTATAAGTGCAAAGTCAATCAGTTAATTGGAAGATTCATTATACCCTCCTTGGGATAGACTTCATAAGTAGGGGTAAAAGTGTTAATTGTTGACTACTCTCTCCTCTTTTTTTTTTTTTTTTTAATTTTTGGTTAAGTTTTGTTCTTTATCAAGTCTTTACTTTTTCAGGAAAGGATCATAAGAAAGTTCTTCTCCTAAGACTCAACTTTTCAACGAAGCTTAAAGCCTTGAAAGTAATGCCTAATCATGATTTGGAGGATTTTACAACCCATCGCTTTTTCTACTCAAGTCTTTAGAGAAACTTTACTAAGAACCCCACAGGAATTGTAGAGAGATTACCTAATTAGGTTGATTGGCCTTTTGAGATCAAGGTAACATGGCAACAGCTACTTGACACCTTGTTGTTTATTGATCCTTTTACTGACGAAGAAGCCTTAATTATAGATCAAGCATTGGATACAATGAAGATCAACCTTTCTTCTACCAAGGACATTATAGCAAATAAGCGAATGGAAAAGGCTGCAGCCAAAGCTACTATTGAAGCGGCAAAGATAGTCGATTCTTAGTCAACTCTCCCAGCCCCTTTTTTTGTAATTGATTCGAGTCTTGAAACCCCTAAGTAAAAGAAAGCAACCAAGCAGCCCGAGGAAAAAAGGCAATTGAAGAGAAAGAGGGTGGACACTGGGCCTAGAAAAAGCGAGAAGGCAACCTTATCTCAAAAAATGTTTCAATAAGTTAGCCAAAGAACCGAACTCGCTGTTGAGAATGGGCAAGAACAGCCCTTAGTCAACTTGCCTAAGGGAGCTAACATTTTTAATGACAGGTTCCTAGCAGTTAGGATTCTATACTAGCTAGTTCCAAAAGGTGACTGAGCGTCGATTAAACAAGGCTCACTAAGGGAGAATTTTGATGACTAGGCTTGGGAGGAACTCAAGGTAAGTATCAAACAATTGTCTAGTATGAATTGTTATAATTAATTCTTGGTTTAGCTAACATATTTCTCGTGTTCTGCTGAGACATCCAGCAGATAGATTGATGAGCTTGAGTCATTAATGCTAATCTCTGCGACGCCAATGCTGATCTTCTAAAGTTGCTTATAGAGAAAAATGTAGAAATTGAAAATTTGGTCATTCTAGTGGTTAGACAGCATAAGGAATCGACCTTGAAGGCTTGTTTTGAGCTCTTCAAGGAGTATAAAGGGAAGATTCACACTCAATAGAACATTGATGGGGAAATTGAAACTTATAAAGACCTAATGGAAGATGAAGTCTTAGATACGAGTGTCGAGGTTCTGCCTATTGCTAACCAAGCTTAAGCAACTAGCTAATTGAACATTGAAGCTATTATGACTTTACCACCAATTAGCAATGCTGTGGTCAAACTTGACGAGGAAGTTTTCCTGGCAAAGCTACCAATTAAAATTTGAACTTATGGTTTTGCTTCCTTTTTTTTTTTTTTTTTCCTTTAGCTTGTATGCCAGGTATTTTAACAACCATCAAAAGACCAAAAGTTGTAATAAATTTGAATATCGACTAAAAGGCCTTATCTTTTATTCGAAATTTGACCTACAACTTTATTCATTTTAATTTGATTCACGATTTTTTAGTGAATATATGTCATGAAGTTGTAGTATATACCCTTCATAGTGAGTTAAGATAAAATTTATTGTTAAATGAACATCGAATCCCACATCGTCTAGGCTAGGAATGACGTGTATATGATAAAAAAAAGGCATTATTCTACATTTTGATTTGCAAAGCAAAGTTTGTAAATTTAATTCATCGATGGCCACGCAAACAAAGGTTTGGTTAGCAACACATAGACTAAAAATTTACTATCGATAGCAAATTTAATGTCGATAGTCTATGAGTCCATTGTTAAAGAATGAAGGCACAATAGCAACTGTCATCAAGTTGTCGCACGAACTCGCTAATCTTGTTGAATACCTAGTATAAGGGTAGTAGTAATTGTACAAGCCATGTGTCTGTTGTATGCTTACGGCGATGAGGTGTCCATAAAGTACCTCAATCTCTGTAGTAATGCTCTATAGTTGTTGTTGCTAGAATTCATACTCGGCGTTCAGTTGCTCAACCAAGTATTTCAGGTTGGCTAGTTTAGAATTCCCACCAACAGGCGAATCCTCATGTCTTTGCTAGACCAGTAAGTCTTGACGACTGGTTCTCACCCTTTGTTGAGTGGGTGATGGTTATTGTAGCAATGAAAACATGTTTGATTTACTGATCATCGATGTAAGGTGACCAAAGGCCCTATGATAAGTGCCAAACTGTAGATATTGAAAATTTATGGTCAAATAAAATTCAATTCAATTAGTAAAAATTCGTCAAATATAATCAAATGGGCCCTTAAATGTCATGAATGAGAACAAGCAAATCAATTAAAACTAAAAGCAATAAATAAAACAGATAAAAATAAAGGATACCAAAAATCTAGATATGTTCGCTAAAGTATGCTACGTTTTCTATGAGAGCCCTTTACTATGATCAGTGAAAGTATAATGTAAAATAAGAGTTGTATTAATTTTGTCAGAGTAATGGTGTACAAAAACGATGTCCCATTTGAGGGATTTATCCTCCAATCTATAGTGATATAATAACTAGTAATGTTCCTAAAATTTAGAGACTTAGTGGACCACGAATTCACCTCCTGAATTACTGAGATCTTGGGCTAATGTAGACACAATCTGAGATGGAGACCGAATCCCTAGGGATGTGAACCCTTAGGAATTGCCTAGCACTCATCACTATATTAAACGTGAACACGTGGCAAAAGAGTTCTTCGTAATGGGAATCGAGCATTGATCATACGAGTAAATGATCGTTGAATGCTGGTCAAAGATAGCCTCTAAGCTTGTCACACTGGTCATTAAATAGTGATCATGACATTCCTGATAATCAAACAAATGATTACTGAAAAAATAATTAAGCTTACTAAACATAGTCTGCATGATACCCAGTGATCGATATTCGATGACTGTGGAATCGGATAAACTTCTCGTAGGGACAACTAGTTTACTTAGAAATATTTAATGTTTAATAACATGACACTTATATATGTGATTATTAGGTGAATGAGGTTTGATCCCTACATATATTCGCTTATTCTTTATTTTTTGTGTTGTCGTTAAACATTTACATATTGCATTTAGAAAATCATATGGACAAAAATCACGTATTGGATTAGTATAGCAATAAAAGATTTTTTTCTTCTTTTTCTAGAATGCATCCAAAATTTGATATTTCGTGGCCTTACTTTCGGACTCCTGTCCAATCAGTTTGCTTTAGTATTGGGAATATGTGGTGGCATGAGTAAAAACACGACCGTCATTTAAGTAAACTTTAGTTATGTCCTTTCTGTTTCATTGGTATGAGACCAATTCACGAAGAGGATAGAAGACAGTATGAGACCACTTTCATTTTAACATGTCTAGCTTGCCATCTTATTCATCTTTTTCTGTTAAAATAAATAAATAAATCTCGTAATCAATTTCCTCTTGCTGCTATGCCTACTTTTTTTTTTAACATAATAAAACAATTAAAATTTTATAAATATTAATGTTTATAAAAGAATCATAATTTTTTATCTATAATTATTTCCTCAATTTTTGAATATCAAATTATATGATTTATAAGTTTTCAATCTTTTAATGGTAAGTTAAGATTGCATCTTTTTAGCCAAAAAAAAATAAAAATAATAAATAAGATTACATCTGTTAATAAAAAGATTATAATTTAACATGAAATTATTAAAAATTAAGATTAAAATTATATAATGCGTTAATACTACTCTTTTACTCAGAAGTCAGAATAAGTTTCTTTCACATGGAACAATAACAAGCTCCACAACCGACACCAGACCAGCACCTGTCACACTAGCCTAATTCAGGCTATTAGGCCGACTATTAGCCAAAATGAAAACGACTGACAAGCCTACACACGAAGCTTAATATTGCCCACCAGGTGAATCTACGCGAAACCTATGGACTCCTAGAGCTCGGCCCACTGCGTTTCATAAAGCAAGTATGTTTTTCGACTTAGATAGCATAATATTTTTATAATTTTAAAATATATAAAAAAAGAATTTTAAAATATTCAACAAATAAAATGTAATAATTACGTGTCGTTACAATAATTCCTACGTAATTATGCTATTCCTAAACAGTGAAATAAAATCATTATTTTCTAATAAACATGCAATTTAGTATAATTTCTCTTGTTTGTTTTGCCCCTTTCTTTTTTTTTTTTTTTTTGGGAACATCGATAAAATTTGTTGGTTATAAAATCAAGATTCAAGAATGCGCACATATCAACTTGGACCTCTTAAATCCAGTGTATTTTGCAGCCAATTCATGAGCAAAGAATTTCGCTATCTAATTAATTAGAGTTGACAATTTATATTATTGTGTCATATTTATTAAATATTCGTGTCAAAATCTCAAATTCAAACTCAACCCATTTA
This sequence comes from Antiaris toxicaria, assembly GCA_035233585.1. Lineage (NCBI taxonomy): Eukaryota > Viridiplantae > Streptophyta > Magnoliopsida > Rosales > Moraceae > Antiaris > Antiaris toxicaria. Next base: position 22,922,342 of record CP141160.1, on the reverse strand, counting down.
ATATTTGTGTCAAAATCTCACACCCAAACCTAATCTATTTATTAATCGTGTTAATCGTATTGATCCAAATTAACCCATTTAAATTAAATATAAATAAAATAATGATGACAAGGTCAGAAACGACTGGTCGTGTTGTCGCGAGGGAATAGGAGAGCGATTGGATGAGGTGAGTAAAGTTACAAAAACAATGAAAGACTAAAAAAATAAATTAAAATCTAAATTTTCATGTAGATTTTCTTTTTTATGTTAAAATTTTTTTAAAAATATATATATATATAAAATAAAAGATATATTATATTTGAATTTTGAATTTTGAAAACTCAAAATTAAAAATTATAAAACATTACAATATATATAATAATATAAATATATTAAAGATTACAAATGGATAATTTATGAGTTATATTCATGTCAACGCATATATAATTAATTTATTAGATGAGTTATTTCGTATCAATTGCAGATTGACAGGTTCGTGAGGTTTGGACATTTTATTTAATCGTGTTTGACGAGTTCGATCCTTTTTGACCCAAACCCATTTAAGGAAAACCCAAACCCTCTAATTTCGTGCGGATTTCATGTCATGTTATCTTGTCGTGACCTAAATTGTCAACCCTAACAATTGAATAAAAGCTAAGGGCTCGTTCGTTTCCAAATCCAGTTTTAGAGAACATGTAAAACCAGCTTTTTTTTCAAAATTTCACCACTTTTCACTATTTATATATTCAAAACGCTACAATAAATTCTAAATTTTAAAAGTTCATAACTTTGTATATATAAGTCCAAATGAGATAATTTTTTTTAAAATTATATAGAATTTCAAGAGTAACAAAACAATATCCATCTTAAATTTTTTTTAATTTTAAAATTTTTTTATTTTTTCACCTCAAACAGTTTTTTCTCCCAAACACATTTTTCAAAATAACTTTTTTCCAACCTAAAAATAATATCACCAGCCTCCTCGCCCGTACACCCCCTAAAATTTTCATTTTATCTGTAAAGTAATATAATATAAGCAGTTTTAAAAAAATAAATAAGGGCTTCACTGCTTCTTGCCCACTTTTCCTGACGTTTTAAGACAGCAACTGAAGCTCATACAAGAAATGAAACCAAACACGAAAAGACAATAAACTGATAAATTATGACAAAATTGGGGTTGGAAAGATTTCTAAGTGAGAAATATCATTAGTGTAGCATCAATGACAACTGGGAAGAATGCCAAACAAAAAAACTGCCCAGTGCACATGGTATTTCAAGTGCTCTGTCCATATGAATTTTCGAGAACTGGGACTCCTGGTCCATATATCAATCGGCAGCGCTCGCTAAATGAACCAACCAATCGAGAGACCACCTCCCTAAAGAACACGGATGCCACCTGACAAACATAATAACAATTTCAAATATTGCCATTCTTCTTCTTCCTTCCTTTTTTTTTGTTTTTTGTTTTTTTTTTAAACTTCAGCTACCAGACAAAGAATGGACATCCAAAAACCATAATTAGACATTAACCCAAGATGGGATCTTAGATCATAACAATCACAAAGTACAGATGTGCAAATGAGATCCTCAATAATCAGTACGCATAAGCAAAAGATTGGAACTGAATGACCCTCGTAGGATTAGATTCTTTGTCATGTAAAATGTCACAGTCCAGTCAGAGTCTCCAAGTAAGCCATTCAAAAATCAAAACAACAAATTTGGCTATCATTATGTTACCAAAAAGAAATCTAAAAACTAGACATGCCAGTTATCACAAATTGGATATATGTAACAAGGACAATTAAAAAAAAAAAGGACTAAAATTAACTGACTCATATCTTTTACCTGTTCCATCGTAAGTGTATGGAATTTGAGAAAACCAGCCATCCATTTTTTTTTAAAACTTGGGAGCAATATATTTTCAAATGTGAAAGAAGATGATGATGACAGATTGTTGATGTCTTAATAGGAGGCAAAGATGTTGGTACTATCACTTAACCATTATAGCCGCAAAGTAGGGGGTATCGGTTGGGACAGGAAGTGTTTGATTCGTAAGTCATTGTATGCCGAAAATACGTGAGCACATATCCATCCATAAATACATCTCCTGCTCCATATCGACAGGCAGAACTAATTTCTAGCCCTATCAAACTAACTCAAACGTGGTTCTTTATTATTCTTTCATATATAGAAAGAAAACTAAAATAGCTATCAAAATTTTTACCAAGTATTCCACTGACGCATGAAATTTGGACTTAAAGCAAGTGCAAATGGTCCTAAATAAGCACAAAAGCAAGGTAATGCCAGAAACATAAAACTAAAAAAATTTACCTGGCGATAAAGTGGTGACTGAAACTTAAAATCTACCAAGAAATAAAGGTTGCAAGTTCCTTGTACAGGTCCAGGGCTGAATTCCCATATATTTATCAAGTGGTCAAAAAGTATGGTATCTGATGCAGTCGTCTGTGAGGGAAAAAATAAATAAATAAAAGATCACAATTACAAGCAAATAATTAAATAGAAGAAATAGATAATGGTAATATAATGACTTATAGAAGCCACATAAACACTTAACAAATCCCTCAAGCAGAAAGTTGATCAGGGAAACAAGAACTTTCCATTGAAGCATTGAATGTAATATTGGCACACTATTGCAGTTAAAAAATCTTGTCAACATTGGACATCAAGTTTGAATAAGTTCATATTTCATCCTTTTCGAAAGTTGAGACCAAAATTAAAAAGGAAAAACAATTTTCTGCTGTACTGCTATCTAAATCTGATACTCCACTCCCTAACAGAACACCAAAATATCACCCAGAACTCATCCTTCCCAGTCCAACATTAATCCTTAATCTCCTTCGAATACGAGTTTATCCCAATTCCCAAAAGTGGCAGCACGTACAAAAATGACTAAAGATTGTATATATGTGTATACGTAAAGAAATTTTGTAGCAGCATTCATACAAATATGATGCAAAGATTTTACCTTCACCCTCTTGGGTCGTTCTAATTCAACATGGGACACATAACTCTCAACAAAAAACTTAAACCCAATCTCCAGCTCCGCGTCGAATGACCCATCAGGATATTGTCTGAGTACGTCAGATCGCTGACACCATGGCAGAAAATCATGATACAAATCAACAGCAGCAACCACATTAAACAATTGCTCCGGAGAATACCTAAATCCAAACATCCCATCAGTATAAATACGAAATAAAAATTTTCAAAAAAAAAATCATAACATAAAAAAAAAAAAATTTTACCCCAAGACGCGTCTCTCCTCGTAGACTTTGGATAGAACATTGCCCTCTTCGCCGTCACCGACACCGAGAAAATTCCGCCGCTGAAGGTTGCTAACGTTGAACAAAATCGACGACAAAGAAGAAGAAGAAAAAGAACACAAATCTTGTTGTCTTTTGCAGCCCATCAATGGTGTCTCGAATCCCGCAATTCCAGAAACGCATCGAATCTGATGCGATTTCCCGTTGCCGGCGTGCCGAACCAGATGCCTTATGCCGTTTCGTCGTGATATTAATGACCCCACCACCTTCGACGTCGACGTCAATGGCGACATTGTTGATAAATTTTTCTAATGATGGAGGAATCCTAAATTTTTCCAAAAAGGTGATGTAAAGCTCCCCAAAAAAAAAAAATCAGGTTCGATCGGAACAACGACAAAAATCTGCGAATTTGTGAGATATGATCGAATTTTAAGGGAAAGAAAAGGAGAAAATTCTAGGGATTAGAATGACAAACGACGAAAAATCGAATTAGGGATTGTGTAAGGGAGGGAGAGAAGAAGGGAACAGCAAATTCCGAGAGTGAACTCACGCGACGAGGCGCGTGGATGAGATTCTGGTTTGCCGAAGAAAAGTTGCTAAGGACTTGATCAGAATCGAGAACTGAGAATCACGGACCGGGAGGGATAGAGGAAGTGCATCTTATATTATGGTTCAGAAAGGTTTTTAAAAACAAAAATAACAAAAACAAAAAGACAAAACAAAACCTTCTAGTCTTGGAAGAAGCGCATGGCAAGTCATGTTGTAAAATTTGGAAAGTAAATCAAATGTCCAGATAAAAGACACTTGTCTATATAATAGTGTAAGCTCATAATTTGTTTTTGTTTTTGTTTTTGTTTTTGTTTTTGTTTTTCATGAGCTTTCTACCAAATGTGACATTTACATTTTAGATGTTTTTTTGGTAGATGTTAAATGTCATTAAAATGAGAGATCAAAATGTACAGAAACATACAAAAAAAAATCAGGAAAATTAAAAAAGTAGAATTGGAGATGTATAATTTCATGATAAAATATATGTAAAACCACTGCTGAACTGGGCATGCAATCATATTTTTATTTTGTTTGTTTTGGGACAGAGAAAACGAAATAGCATTGCTCAATTGGACCAGATGTATGCAGCCAGAAAAATGGAAAATCTTGACCCAAAATGCATTCAAACTTTTACTTTTAGTTGGGGAAAAAAATGAAAAAGAAAAACCTTAACCCAGTTGCCTATTAATTAGCATCCCAGAAAAAAATAATAATAATAATGAGAAAAACGTGATCAACAACTGCAAGAATAACCACCACCGGTGACGGTGAGACAAAGAAGACTAATTTAAAGCTCTCTCAAATCTTAAATTTAAAACATATATGTGGCGTTTGGTATTGTTTTTGAAATGTTTTCTGTTTTCAAAAAAATTGAAAATGAGAATGTTTTGAAAACTATTTTAAGATCATTTCTGAAATTGTGTTTGATTATGTTTTCTGAATGTATATTTTGAAAAATATAAAAATGAAATTTTGTTTGGTTATATTTTTTCAAAACTCATTTCATTTTCAAAAAACCTAAAAAACACAATATTTTTTGGAAATGAAAACAAAAAGTGAAAATAACTTTTTTTCGTTTTCAAAAAACTCAAAAAAACAACATAGTTAAAAACGGTGTTTTCGAAACGGTTTTGAAAACGTTAAATAAACAAACGTTATTTTGAAACCGTTTTCATTTTCTGTGTTTTTAAAAATAGAAAATCATTCTCAAGAACAAAAACAAACGTCCCCATAACGATCTAGTTTTTAATAAAAAAATGTGTTATATATTTTTAAAGTTTAAAATCTACTAATCACGAAGATTTAAAATCAAATTTTTTATCATGTATCGATGCAGTTAATAAACTCATCTAATAATTATTAAATAAAGACATAAGATATTATTAATTTTTTTTATTCTTAAAAAAAAAAAAGAGAAATCTATAAGAACAAAGATATTAACAATAACGACAAAACAACTAAATATGGCTCTCCCCCTAATTTAGCACAAAAAGGAAAAAACATGATATCTACAAGAACAAAGATGATAGCAATAACGGCAAAACAACTAAATATGGCTCTCCCACTAATTTAGCACCAAAATTTAAAATTAAAAAAAAATTCTCCAAAACACTTTATTATTATTATTATTATTTTAAATCTCTTTAGCAAAAAAAAATCTCACCAGTCAACATTGGAATTTATCCACGTAAGTGCGCCGAATTACACCCTAAACTTATCCACCGGCCTAACAGGTAACTACCTATCTCTCAAATATTCAATACAGATAAAGCATAAGATTTTCATATAAAAAGATAGCTTCACACAACAATTAAGAGAGAGAATTCACAAAAAGTAATTAAAAAAATAAGAGAGAAATTTAGAAGCCAAAATCCTAGCTAGCAGATAATAATTTACTGAGTGATGCGTTTGCATCATTTCACAAAGAAAATTAAATAATTATAACAAAAAAGAACTGTGGATAATATATCTACATTACTCAACATTTCACCAACACTAAAAATTCTTCCACCTTGTTCACCCTCCTTTCTGCATCAACCTATTTCAACTGTCTAATCCTTAAATACATTACCGATGAATCTCTCTCTAAATCTGTCCTGCTTAGACAAGCAATTTTGATACAGCATTTTAAACTTTGTTCACTAGTCATCACTACTACAAAAACAGACTCAATGAATGAACTTCTCGGTTAGAAATCTCGATCTCGCAGACCGTCAACATTCTTGTTTAGGCCAGTTGTTACTTAGGCTGGCGATGAGGAACCACCTAAATCAGAGAAGACAGGGACACAAATTAAGATTTTAATTTTCAGTGTCAACAAAACAGAACCACCTTAAGCAATGATTAATGTGCATATCCTATTACCTGATCATTAGCTGAATTAGGACCGAGTTCCACTGTTTTCACCCTTTTTGATTTCTCTTTTTCAGTATCCTCATCAACAAAGTTCTGGTCTGAAACCTCTGCAGCAATCAAAAAATAGACAGAGTCAACAATAACCTTATAGCGATGATCTCCTACTGGTTTATAAGGTTACCCTCTTTCTAAATTTTGATTTCCAACGCTGTCTTCAAATTTATAAGAAAGAAACTGCAAGAGCCTAAAATGGGTGGACCAACTAAGATAATTCCCCAATCTTGGAATTAACCAACATCACAAGACCCAAGTCTAAAAATAAAGTAGAAGTCTATGTGCTTATAGCACATACGCTAAATTGTAAATAAAGGAACTCCAGAGCGTGATACAAAATCTTCCAGTAAAACACCACAAAACACAGTTTTGTACCTATCTTGCTGCCATGTAAATCCTCATGGCACAAGCTAGTAGGGCCATAAAATCGAAATTGCTTTGAAGTAGAAGCTCCCCAACGCGACGTTACTTTCTTCCTGTCCAAATCATTTGCTCGGTTTTCCGACGATGTACGTTTCGTGACACTGCAAGACTCGAGGCCTTGCGTCTTGTGGGCAGACCTAAAGTGCAGGATCCACGGATTCGAAAGAACGCTGCTGCCATGAGCTTCATTGGTCTTCAATACTTGAGGTTCACCTCTTGCAAAATTGACCTTTTGCCAGCAGCCACTTCGAAGGACCTTAAACTGAAAAAGTTAAATAAACAAAAAAAAGTAGTGAGATGAGAAACACAAACTACACCACATCTCTCTCTTCTAATAATTCTTTTTATTTTTTTCTAGAAAAGAAAAAAAGAATAGGGTGAGACCTGGCCAGGAGGGGCACGAAGATTGGTATGTGTTTGCTTTGATGGTTTGGCATGAGAGAGATGTTTCATTTCCGGTTGCCATCCAAGAAACTCCATGGAATCATATAATTCATTAACAAAAGATGCTTCCATGGATTTAAGGTACAAGTTGTGCTTTTCATCTGTCCACTCTACAGACATGGATTCTGGCGTCTCCATAGCACTCTAACACAAAAGTTTTACCTTAAAACACAGTTACTTTTGCTGATATTTTCACAACAAATTTCAGCTCATAAATAACAGATAGACAGCCAAACAGGAAAGAGAAAACCATAAAACTTTCTTTCTTTCTTTCTGTCTTTCTTCTTCTTCTTCTTCTTTTTGTTTTTGTCATTTTGTCCTTTTTTTATAAATATATGTTGCCCAAGGAGATATCAAATATGGAAACATTATTCTGTTTCCCAAAGGAAACGTTTGTGTAAGAAGGAAAATTGAAAGCTATAAACTCATATATCTGTACATATATATATATAGTGAAACCAACTGGAACAAACTCATATTAAACGATTTGAAAGAAATTCCAAATTGTCCAGTAACATTAAAAAAAAAAAAAACACTTTCGGCTAAAACAAAACTAATATTAAGAAATGGGAAAAAAAAAATTCAAATATAAAACCACATGAGAAAATTAAAACCCATTAGGCGACTTAAAAAAAAAAAACAGAAAGAGAGAGAGAGAGACAGAGATAGAAGCACTAAACGAGAAACCAAAAAAAAAAAAAGCTTAAATAAAGAAAATACCAGTCTAGAAGAAGGGAGGTCGTCCGGCGAAGTCAACTGGGTAGGCCTTGCAGCACCGGAAAGCCCAGAAATCTGGTTATCAAAAATTCCTATTTCTGATGCTTCGAAATTATTCATATATTCAGAGTTTAAGAAAGAAAATTAAGAAGAAAAATTAGTAAGCGGGTAGATTTGGAGTGGAGAGAGGGAGAGAGAGAGAGAGGGGGGGGAGGGGAGGGGAAGAAGAAGAGAAATGGAGCAATGTGCGCTACTTGGGTGGCGGTCGGGACAAAAGAACGTTACAGTTGTCACTGCTTTTACACGTGTCATGGGTCCACAGATGTTGCCACGTCATCACACGGAAGCTGCTTAGGTAAAAAAGTCTCAAAGCTCCCCCAAGATATTTTGTTCCACCTTCCAAAATATCTCGCCTTTCCTTGTTAAGATCGTCTTCAACTTCCTTTCCTTTTTTCAAAGAAAAGGTTCGATTGGAGGATTTTTTTTTTTTTTTTTTTTTTGCTGAGAATGAATGGTGGATTTTTTGTGTATGGATAATGACAAAACAATATATAGATTTAACTAAAGTCTTGAAATATATAATTTTTAAAGTGATTTTTTTTTTTTCCTAATAAGAGAAAGTTTATATGTCTTCTTCTAGCACTTGAAATTCACTCGTTATAGTATTTGTTTAAAAAAGTAGTAATATACTGAGACAAAAACTAGTAATTAGAAAAATAATAATTTTTAGGAATTTTTTTTCGACGTGTAGTTTTTTAGGAATTAAATCAATATTAGGGAAAAAATTAAATCCACCATTTTTTTTTTTGAAACAACGCTTTTTCACCTATTAACAGTGTACAATATTGAATGCTGCCTTTTTTTTTTTTTTTTTTTTTGAGAGGTAAATCCACTAAACAGGGACAAAGCTTTTTTGCTTATTAACAATGTTCCACTTCTTTTTCCATGTTTCTTTTTAATCATTCGTTTGATGTAAGTATAGATGATTGGGTCAAACAATAAAATACACAATTGAGTTTCGTTGCAAATTTTAATGAAAGGATGTTTTGGGACTGATGTTTTTTCTAAGTGATTTATTACTATATTTTAAAAAAATACTTTAAAATATCAATTATGTTAAATATTATATTAATATTAAAGTGAGTCTTATTAATAAATTTTATAGTGTAAGACTCATTTTCCATTAACAAATAATGAAAACATTATTGATGCTCTATAATATTATTCTATATTTAAAAAAGTGTTTACAAACATTAATAATAATAAATATCATCGTTAATGGACGGTGAGTCTTGTCTATAAATTTCATACTATAAAATCTATATATATATTAATAAATAATACTCACTATTAGTGTCCCATAACTATGCTTTAGTTCAAAAGAAACTAATAGATAATACTCACCTGGCATTTTATTGCAACGGCTCTAATTGACAGGAAATGCGTGTAATTAATGTCAAAATTAAATTCTTGTACTTTATTTTTTTTTTCTTCTAATTGGTTTGTTTTAATTAAACACATTAGATTTTTTTTTTCTTATTTTGGAATAGAATCTATTATCATGCGTAAAAAATGCTGGATATAACAACAGCTAAGGTGAATTCTTCAATCAATCAAACACATTGTCCATATTAAAAGCATAAGCTATTAGAGAATAGATAATTATATTTGTTTCTCCTCGTACACAATATAAATGTATTACATTTGGTAAATATATTACATTTACATTATATTTGAATTTAATACACTGAATGAAATCTACATATTGAAGAAAAGTATTTGCATTACATTTGAATGCAATGTGTGTTTAGGTAAAAAAATATTTAAATTGTATTTTAATAATGAATATGTGATTTGATCGGTAAAAATAGAGAGAAAAAAGGGAAAGAGAAAGAGAATATGTGATATGATTAGTAAAAGTAATAGAAAAAATAAAATAATAAATAGTGATTGTATTAGATTTAAAATATAATATAATTGGTATTTGAATGAAATATTTTTGTATTTAGGTAAAAATTGCATTGCATTTGAATGCAATACGAATGCAATGCTATCACTAAACGGGAGGTACAACTCTTGGAAAAAAAATTATAAGCTAAATATATTTATAGTGACAAAGTTATGATTTATTAACAGGGGAGTCAAAAAATTTTTTAATTAAAATTATACTAATACATATAACAGTTTTTGTTTATTTGCTAAAAAAAATGGAGAAGATAAAGATCAATAAATAAAATTTGTCAAAACTAAAATGATTAATAAAAACAAAATAAAATTAAAAAAAAAACCCAAAATGGCAAAACCTAAATGAAAACGAATGAAAACACTTTAGAATAACTTGTTACCAGTACGTTTTCAAATAGATTTCAATCACAAATTCACAATCTATATGTTCGAAATAATATAATGTAAATATCAAGAAGACAATTTTTAAATTTCAAATAAATACCCTGTAAATGATAAAATATCAACTGCATATTTAAAGAATTGGAGGGAAAAAAAATATGGAATGTGAAAAACTTCTTTTAATGATAGACCTTGCTTGTGAAGCTTATCTAACTATGGTTATAGGCTTTCAGCGAGTGAGGTTTTTTTTTTTTTTTTTTTTTTTGGGATTCAAAAGGGCAAATCAAGAAAGTGAATGGAAAAGCCAGGTTTATTATGTCTTTACAAATTTATTTGGAAATAGTGGAATGAGAAATTGAATAATTGGTTATTTTGGAAAGCTTTTAGTTTATGTAATATTATGAGCTAGTCTCTTTAATTATTAAAATTGTAATTCAAATTTAAATTTTAAATCAAACTATTAGGAGGGAGTTTGAGGGAAATGTTTGGAGACATTATTTTTGGGTTAGAAAAAAGTTATTTTGAAAAATGTGTTTGGGAGAAAAAACTATTTGAGGTGAAAAAATGAAAAAATTTAAAAAAAATATCAATATGGATATTGTTTTGTTCCTCTCAAAATTCTATGTAATTTAAAAATAATTATCTCATTTGAACTTGTATATACAAAATTATGAATTTTTAAAATTTATAATTTACTGTAACGTTTTGAAGATATAAATAATAAAAAATAATAATGTTTAAAAATAATAATAATTTTAAATGTATCTAAAACTTGTCCGAAACGAGACCTAGACGTACTAATGCTTATTGACTTAATAAAAGAAGTATTTCCGAAAAAAGTCCTTTTTCAGCTCCTATTTTTAACATAAAACCACAAATCATTTTATTTGCAAATTTAAACAATTTTTCAAATTCATTGGTTTGGATTTCCGATTCTACCCTTTCACATGATGGTCAGACGACATAGTTGGTTTGATGGCGGCTTTTGTGGTAAATAGAATCTCACAATAAAATCCCAATTAGAGGTGAATCACGTTAAAATTTCCAAATTTTAAATTTAAATTTTAAATCTTCTATTGATTGTAATTGAAACGACATTTTATACTCCATTCTTTGTGTATCAGCCATTTTTATGATTTAAAAAAAAAAAAAAAACTTTCGAATCATCAAAGTTCCTTTTTAAATACATAATCTTCTGCGGTTTGATTAATCAACCAGGTTTGTTTGCTTTGTTTTTTTTTTTTTAATATTTTGTATTAATTATTTGACTAAAGTTGTGTTGTGTTTTTTTATTTTTTAATGTACTTTCCAGTTATTTCCCATCGAGTGTTTTATTGTGCTTTCCAATAGTTTCGGTTTAACATTTTTTAGCATTTTACATTAATTATTTGGCAAATCAATTTTTGTTCACTTCATACTATAAAGATTTAACGTTGAGGTTTGATATTGGTTTTGAAATATTTTTTATTTTTAAAAAAATTAAAAATGAGAATATTTTAAAAATTATGTTGAAATCTTTTTTGAAATTATGTTTGATTATGTTTTTTGAGTGTATATTCTGAAAAATATAAAAATGAAATTTTGTTTGATTATCTATTTTAAAAACTCATTTTATAAGTGAGTATCTTATAAAAACATATTTATTTTTAATTTTAAAAAAATAATAAAAAATAAATTATTAGTCATAATAAAAAAAAACTTTAGTAATAGGTTTTGCAATGAACGATAGGGGTGGAAAAGATTGGTGGTCAAAACTCTAGATGACGATGATGACTAAATTTAGATCATGAGTCGATAGTTATCGTCGTGAGAGGACTGTCGTCATCGTCACTAGCCCATGGTTATTAGCCTTCGTCGGAGATGGATGCTATCGTTAGACATGATCATCACTGACAATGCACAGTCAGAAAGAGAAAGAGAGAGAGAGAGGAGATGGAGGGAGAAAACAAAAACAACTTTTTTTCGTTTTTAAAAAACAAAAAAAAAACAACATAATTGAAAACGATATTTTAAAAATGATTTTGAAAACGTTGAATAAACAAACGTTATTTTGAGACCGTTTTCATTTTTGTATTTTTAAAAATGAAAAATCATTTTTGAAAACAAAAACAAACACCCCCAACATTTTCGAACATTTTTAACAAAGCTATAGGTTCGAAGGACCGGTTTTTGTTTGCATAGGATGTAACTTTAGTTCAAAGAACCTTTTTATATTATGTAATAGTTTTGGTTTGGTCTTATTTAAGAACCTTTTTATATCTTTATTAGTTTCAATATAACATAAATCATTTACAAATTAATCTATATATATAAACATTTTTAAACATAATTAGTTTTTCTAAATATATACAGAGATTATTAACTTAATAATAGTTTTACTATGATGCAAGTCATTTTCACATTGACCAACCTACATCAAAGTTACCAGTGAATAGATTGTTTTTATACGGACCAAGCTAATATAATAATAACTTACTGAGAAAGAATGGGGGCTTTTGTTTTTGTTTTTGAGAATGATTTTCCATTTTCAAAAACATAAAAAATGAAAACGGTTTCAAAATAACGTTTGTTTATTTAACGTTTTCAAAACCGTTTTGAAAACACCGTTTTCAACTATGTTATTTTTTTAGGTTTTTAGAAAACGAAAAAAAGTTATTTTCACTTTTTATTTTCATTTTCAAAAAATATTGTGTTTTTGGGTTTTTTGAAAATGAAATAGGTTTTGAAAAAATATAATCAAACAAAGTTTCATTTTTATGTTTTTCAAAATATACACTTAGAAAACATAACCAAACACAATTTCAGAAATGATCTTAATACAGTTTTTAAAACATTCTCATTTTCAATTTTTTTGAAAACAGAAAACATTTCAAAAATAATACCAAACGCTACCAATGTTTTTCATGCTTTGATAGTGATGGAGTTTGGTGTAAATGAAGGCTTTATTCAAGCTTTTTTTTACGTAACATCGATGATGTTGAAAATAAACACTTTACCATTCATTCTGGAGTTATTGGCGAAGTAAATGTTGAAAGAGGACCTGTTGATTATGATATTAAAAAAAACATGTTCTACACCACCAAAAGACGAATTAATAAATGTTGTAAGTTTGGTTGCAATTAAAGAACACTTTCAGTTAAGAATAAAAAAATCAAACTAAACTGCCTATGTTGTTGGAGGCTTTGACGAAAACTGTAGTTGAGTGTTGTGTGCTTCCAAGTATAAAGGGCACGAACTTTGGAAAATTAGAAAGCACAATCCTATTCACTCTTGCAAACACGACATCATCTACGGTGGCCATCGTCAGGCTGCCAGCTAGATGGTCCACAATCGTGTTAGAAGCTTGTTTATGAGATAGGGTGGAGAGAAGACTGATCCCGGTGACATTATGACGCACAACAGGGGGAGTTTAGTGTTCACAAACACAACACACCATTGCCTGACTCTTGTAAAGTATAGAAATCACAAACTCAAATATATCAGCCAGAATTCCTAACCCAAATACAGATTACCATTACCAAATGACTAAGTCTTTATTTTCATAAGCAAATGTGTACAAAAAACAGATGAAAAATCGCTCAGTTTATATAAAATTGACTGAATCCTTTCAAACCAGACAAATATCTTTACCTAAATACAATCACTAGTATCAAAATAACCAAATCTATAATATTAGAAGCAAATGGACAATGCAAATATAAAAGTTTTCTATATTGAAATGACCAAGTCTTTACAAAAACATATTCCAATATTGGCTCATAACCAATCAACCATTTCAGTCACAAAGCACAAAGCAATACAACACTGAGAAACTAAACGATTATAAATTATCCAGAACAACAGAAGAATGGCAAAAATGTTCAGCATAAATATGCACAGAGGTCATTTGCGAAACAAAAAAACAAGCAAATATAAAAAATATAAAAGGGGAAAACAAGTTTTTTTTTCTTTAGAGAAAGGAAAATCAGCTTTTGGTGAAGCACTCAAGCACATTCTTGTACCACAAACCATCATTCCTTCCTAATGTTCAAAACAAATGCACTTGTCTCTATAATTGTTGTACTAGAATCACAATGCTAATAATACTAATAAAGTTTAGTTCTTTAGAGATTGAAGTAATATGTCGGCCTAGATTCAACAACCAGATACAAAAATTGTTTTTGACTTTGAGCCACCACTCACCACACACACACACACACACACACACATATATATACACACTGAAAACAGCTCAATGAACCATTGAGCATCAGTTGTTGAGAAAATGGCTTAATCCTTACAAATCATAAAGAATCAGTACCCAAATATAAAAACAAATAACAAAAGAAAGAGACTTTATTTCATAAGCAACTAAATAAATTCAGATAGAAAATCATATAGACTCGGTCAACATGAAAAATATCAACTCCTTACATACCATACATATCTCTTAACCAAATCATTACAGACTTAAGAAAACCATATGATAAACTAAAATCAATTCCTACATGGGAAGCCATTATAGACTTTAATGGACATGGTCCATATTTCTAAAGCAAAATCAAATTCGATTTCTGTCTGTCAAATAACCTAAAAATTAAAAATATATATATAAACCGATACACAACATTGATTATCCCGTATACAATATAAACTTTAGACATCAAATCTTCGTGTAAAAAAAAAAAGACAAGTCGGTATGGAAATGACCAAGACCTTAATTACCTGTCGAGTTACCGTTATTACGAGGGGAAGACAGATACTTAGATGTTGAACCAAGCCATAGCCGACGATGGTGATCTTCCACGCCGGAGAAGAAAACGATTTCCGACTATATGACAGACGATGAAGAACGAAGAAGACAATCAGAGAACCTGATGACAAATGAAGGAGAACGAGAATGGAAAGAGAGGAAAATCCCTAAATTTGTGCAAAAATAGAAATGAAAGGCCACTTATTTCCGCAAAAAAAAAAAAAAAAAAAACTCTGACATTGGGGAATTTTACAAATTTTGAGTCCTTTAATTTGTGCGTACAAAACGAAATAAAAATTGGATGTCCAGTTTCCCCCCATTTTTTAGGGTGAACGCATTGCATTTATATTGCGTTTAAATACAATATATTGAATACAATTTGTATTTGGAGGAAAAGCATTAGCATTGCATTTGAATGCAATGTGTGTTTAGGGGAAAAGTATTTGAATTGTATTTTAATAATAAATATGTGATGTGATGGATAAAAGTAGAAAGAAAAAAGGAGGGAGATGGAATATATGATGTAATTAATAAAAATAATAGAAAAAGTGAAATAATAAATAGTGATTGTATTAGATTTAAAATATGATGTGATTGATATTTGAATGAAATGTTTTTGTATTTGGAGGAAAATTGAATGCAATGCTAAAAAAAAGCTTGTCCCAAACATGTACTTAGTGGGGTATTTTGGTCAATATACAATTAAACATGTATATGTTTTGTTTACTTTTATAAATAAGTTGATTTGTGAACGCATTTGAAGAGGGCTCCATATCAGCCTTTTCTGTAATAAAATCCATATCACTTATTTTTACTTTATTTCTTAAAATTTAAATTATTTATCCAATAAAATATAAAGATTTAGGAGGTCTAACTTGTATACATTATATTAACACTAAAAAAAGAAAAAAAGCTAAGGCCTACACGTATATTAAAATATAAAAACCCATTATATTAATCCAAACAAAAGAAAAAAAAAAAAAGCAAGGGGCGCCATAGCCACCCGCACCCCCTAGCTTCATCATTGCATATTTGATATAAAAAGATGTAAGGTAAATATATTATATTTATATTATATTTGAAGATAATGTATTAAATGTTATTTGTATTTAGGTAAAAAAGATTTATATTGTATTTGAATATAATATATATTGGATAAAATTATTTAAATTATATTTAAATAATAAATATGTGATGTAATGGAAAAAAGTAGAGAAAAAAAAAGATAGAGAAAGAGAACATGTGATGTGATTAGTAAAAGTAATAGAAAAAGTGAAATAATAAATAATAATTTTATTAAATTTAAAATGTGATGTGATTAATATTAAATACAATATTTTTATATTTAAATAAAAATTATATTGTATTAGAATATAGTACGAATATAACACTGTAAACAAATAGGACATAGAAGTTAAAACTCATTACAAGAAGAAATCTTCAAATCTTAATTATTATCCATGCATATTTTCACAATTCAAAATCTTATCGCATTTGAAATAATTATTTAGTTTAAATTGGAAAAAGTTAATTGATAATTTAAAAGCTAGTTATTATTTTTTATTGGCTAAAAAAAAAAGAACAAAAAATTACTATTTAATTTAAAATAAATATGATTTTCAAACAAATATTTAGACTCGATCGGATACATCCATAAAAAATTGATAGAGATAATAAGTTTTCTTGCTTCATGAACAGGGAGACTCGATCATAATCTCGAATAATAATGCCAATCTCGTAATCATCTTTAAATAATGGATCACATCCACAAAATGAACAGAAGGAGATATATATATATTTATTTTCCTTTGATTAATTAGCTTTTGGAATTTACGTGGCCAAGCACTTTAACGCACGTCACAATCGTACCCAGCAAGTCGGCGATGCCTCTTGACTCTCTCTTTCTTTCACTTTTTCTTTTTCCACCTTCTTTTAGGGATCGTTTCCTTCTTTTAATTTATAATTCACCATTTTTTCCCCCTTAATATCATGAGTACGGCGCTCCGGAGCAATTATTAATGGTATGGAGTGGGCTTTTGGGGGAGGCTGGGGTTTCAATCTCGTACGATATTAAAAAAAAAGAAAAAGAAAAAATTAGTTGTGTTGTAGTAGTAGTATTAAGCTCTAGCCATTAATGGTGGTGTGTTAGCATGTTCATGCAACTAATTTTATAATTTTATTTATATATTTACGTTATACTGTTTTTTTTTTAAGTAGATATATCTTGATGAAACCCGCACAGACATACGTTTCTACCGAAACAGGTAGCTTGATAAATAGTTGTTTTATTCTAAACATTTTGACAGTAATAACAAACTTAAATCTTGGCAAAATAAGCTGGATTATGATGGACGAATGCAGCCGCTAATATATGCAATATTATTAGCAGATAAACGCATAAATTTGTATTACACGTAAACAAGAAATTAACAACAAAAATGCCCTAATCGGTCCTAAATGTTAAGCATCGGATATACAAAGAAGAAATGTACCAAAGTAACTTTATCTTCGTTATTGATCAGATTAATTGTACGACGGAAAGAAAAGGGTCGGCGGAAACAATGGTTCACATTGAACCCAATAAATTATTGGCTTTACCACATCATGTTTGTCCTTTTTCTCACGTAATTTGGTCGAAAAGAAAGAATATCCCCCGAGGCTGTATAAACTCTTATAGCTGAACTCTTTATTAGCGCCGTTAAGGCAACAATTTTGTCGTTCAGGTCTTCTATAACAGCTTCTGTCTCAATATGTGCACAAAGAAAATAATGTCCCCTACTCCTACATATAAAAAAAGTCATGTTTCATGCTTCTGCTCACCCTCAAATATCACGGTTTCTTGCAGGTCAATCCGGCCTGCATCAGCAGAAAGCAGAAAACGAAATTAAGGCCAAACTTATTACCACCAGTTTCAGCTGGTAAACAGTAAAGAACATTCCTAATCAAGTTTATGTAGATCCCTATAACAGGCACAACGGCAATGTGCGTCAAAACCAACATTGACCTCCCAAAGGCTGCACAAAAACGATGGCAAGCAAGACAAACTTGCCCAGGTTAATTGAGGTTGGACGGACCAACCAGGCCTCATAAGTCACAAGTCTTTAAAAATATACAAGTAACATAAGATTTAAAATTGAATTTATCAATCAATCTATCCAGCTAAAGCATGTTGCGTACAGCTTAGACATAAGGGTAGGCCCTACATCGGGACAATACTCAAAAAGTAATGTCAGGTGATCATATGTATTATTGAACTTAAATCACTCCTGAGATCATCATAGCAAAATATCTTTTAAGATTAAAGTTGATGGCTGCACGTAATTCTTGCCAGTCCCCGTTCCAGAATTGGGATAAAGACTATCCGAGCCCGTCCTCTGTGTGAGAATTTATTTTCTTGATAAAGGCCATGGTACTTTTTCGTTACTAGAAAGTTCAATATATGGCACTAAACACTAGATAGTTTAATCTGGGAAGTCAGACCACTCTGTAACTGCATATTTTGGTTTCTGCTAGATTGAGATCACCATGTTAATAATGGAATGAGCGATGTTAGGGGGTACCACACAACTATAGAAAGTAGGTCCCACAGCATGGGATGCACAAATGGAGCCCACTTCCTATTAATCGTTGTGCTCCCAAACATTTTCCTTATGGAAGAGAGATCACCGTCATCTATGCCCAGCCAGGTTATCAAATACGCAGTATTAGACTATAGCCCGTTAGAAAGTACGATTAAGATCAATGATTACTAATCATACCTAACAAGGATATCAGAGAAGGAGCCTTTGAAGAATCATTTGATCTCATGTTTGTACCTGCAATTCACACCAAAATGTAAGTCTAATATAAACGAACAATTTCTAGGTTGCATTTGATGTCATGCAAGTGTTTTTTTCCTACAAATAGTATATCGGTTGCACCTAATCTACTAAATTAGTTTCCTTCTCAGCAAGTAGTAAGCACAGAAAACCCATAAATTCATCACATTCATAATGGAACCTCTTGGGTTCACATAATGCAATTTTGCAGCATGAGTTCCTCTCTTATTATCCTGGCTGGAATTGCCTTCTAAACCACAAAATCCTAAATGTGACAAGAGTTCTCTCTTCTGTTCCAAAACACCCCCCCGTCCGCTGAGTTGCATACAAGAACGGACTCTCGAGCAAAGTATTGCACAAATATTTAGGTAGAAGAGCTAAACCTAACGAAAAACAAATGTTTAGCCATGTAATAATAAAGCAATCCACTTCTGACACTTGAATCCCTGATTTTTATTATTTTTATTATTATTATTATTTTTTTAAAAATTTTTTTTTTCCTGAAGGTGTTAAATAGAAAGAAAAGCAATCGAGAATAGATTGTTCTTTGTTAAGTTTGTAATGGAATGTATAGAAGACAATCAACTATAAGAGCATACCTGAATTTTCAAGTGATTTAACGACATCGGATTTCTTGAAAGTATATCCAATAAAATTAGTATCTTTCGATGTCAACATCTGAAACATCAAAGAACATACACTTGTTAAAAAAAAAAAAAAAAAAGTTAAAGAAGCCTGTATAGTTAGTCAAATTCCACAAAATACTGCCTCATTTCAATCCTTGTCTCATTTTGGGGTTCTAATCATTAAATGACATAATCTTTCAGAATGGAGGGAGGACCTTAACAATATATAGGACTAAGACATCAATATTGCTATGATTTTATTGAAGGTTGGGTATAGCATTGAAAGAAATCAAACAGGATGATAAACTCTCTATCCCAGTGGAATCATCAATTTACTATGGCATGATATCACGAGAATTTGATACTCTCTGACCAGATTTTGAGAACAAATTCCATTGAAAAAAAAAAAAATCCAGTGCAATACCTTCCGCCAAGGTCCCACTGTTGGGATTGTAGAAGGCTGGCCCTCCACCTATACAAAAAAATCGAGAGACAAAGGGTTGAACCAACAGCAAGCTTTAGCGTGGATATCTTATTTAAGAAAAAGATTAAGAGAAAAACTTTTTAACTGCAGCACTGGTATTTAAATGAGTTTCAGTTTTAGAAGAACAAAAGATATGTGTTTCCACAAGTTAAGACCAAGGCTTAGTTGCGTAACTTATGTTAAAAGAAAATCAGACTTGCAAGCATTATGTGCATTTTCTTAAGAGATTTAATCCCAAAAAGGACCGAATGCATTGAATTTTCAGTACTCACTTCAGGAAAATTCTCAAAATTCTGCGTGTCCAAGTCACTGGTGACTCTAGGTTTATAAGCAGCTTCCATTTCGTACAGCCTGTCCCATTGAATGCATCTGAACCATGGATGTGCCTGAGAAAAACTTTGGTTTAGAAGAGAGCCCAACCCAAACCCCTAAAAGTACAACTGCAAAGTGGGAGCAGTAAAATGTTCTAGGCTTGCACTGACCAAACAATTTACCCATACATTTGAGAATTAATTTTCTGAAGTTTCCTCGTACCAGTAAAGTATATTGCCTTTTCTTGAGGCAGTTACCTTTAGTTCTTCCACTCCTCGGGTTCCCAACCTTGTTTCAACATTACATAACAAGTGACAGATCAAATCCCTAGCTTCATCTGATACTTTTGGCTCCTCAGGGAATTTCAGGCATGTCCTCCAATTGATTATCTGCCAAAGAACATCATTCATTTCAAAATTTTCAAAAGACACTTGTGATATAGCTGAGGACCACAACTTTTTACCTTGCGGCATGTTATCCTTGGATCATCAGAACAGAAGGGAGGATAGCCTATAAGCATTTCATACATAATTGCCCCAAGTGACCACCAATCGCATTCCATTCCATACCCCTTCTTGAGCAACACTTCAGGAGCCATATAGTCAAGAGTCCCAACGGTTGAAAAAGCCTGTAGGATATAGATGTGAGTGATAATGAATAACAGCGGCAACTTAATATTTAATAGGTTCACTAACATATCTATCCTCACACAACAACTAAAGTTACTAAACTAATGTAAGAGGAATTGAAAGAAAGGAGGAAAAACAGGGACGGAAGTAAAATCTTTAGGATAATGATACCAATGCACGGCGGTTGCGTTTCCATTGCAGTAATTGGTCTTTTGGCATCATCCAAGGGACTCTATCAGAAGCAGATTGTCCTTCATTTTCAGAAATGGCTTCTTGAGTCATCAAGTCTTCATTTTCCAATAGCATTGTTGAATACTTATCATCAAGAGGTTTACACAAGCCAAAATCTGAAAGTTTCAAATGGCCATTTCTGTCCAATATCAGGTTATCCGGTTTTATGTCCCTGCAAACAAAAAACTAGCAGGGTGAGCATCGGCTTATTTATTTTACTAGCAATATAAGTGCACGTGGCATGTGTAAGAGCATACATGCAGGATTTTTTTTTTTTTTGACCTCTGAATCAAACTCAATAAAAAGTAAAGATAGAGCAAAAGGAAAGAGAAAATCTTCCACATTATTATTATTATTATTTTTTTTTTGACCCAAGTAACACCCCAGTTGGATAATCCATATGGAGAAAGATGACAAATGAGAGCCGATTCTATGATCAACATGAAATTTTAGGTATATATCAACAAAATATAGAAGGTCTCTTAGTTTTGTTATCTCATTAAGAAAGTCTAGACCAGTCTAAAGTCACGCCATCTTGTAACCATCAAACCAAAAAAAATCTTATCTAAGTCTCATAACAACCAATTTAGAACAACAGGGCAGTACATACAAATTTTGGTTCCTCAGCTAGAAACACCCTAATTTTGGTTTCACTATAACACAAAACAACAAGCAGATCCTGCTGAGACTAGGTTGCTCAGGGGATTGGTTGAATGAAACAAACAACACATGATTGCCATACCTATGAATATAGTTGTGTTGATGAATTGAATGAATAGCCAGAATACTTTCAGCAATATAAAAGCGTGCAATGTCTTCAGAAAGAACATCTTCTCTCATCAATAATGTCATAATGTCACCGCCAGGTAGATACTCCATAATAAGGTATAAGAAATCAGAATCTTGAAAGGAATAAAACAGTTGAACAATGTAGCGACTATCAACCTCAGCGAGCAAGTTCCTCTCGGACCGGACATGCTCAACCTAATTTGTTGAAAGATAATGAAGCAGGCAATAAGTACTTTACCACGATGAACTCCAACCATATAGGTAAATCTGAAGCTTCAAATCAAACAAAACAAGAATTTTCCACTGCCATTGACAGATTCTACTCCATGTAAAATGCTATCTTTGGATCCCAAGCTTCATGTTAGTTTTTACATTTCGCTGTTTTTCTTTCATCGGTTAATAAGCATGTGAAAAGGTAGCAAAAAGAAAAAACAGATAAAAGAACACTTTTTCGAAGCTTCCAAGAACATTTAGAGCTGACAAGGTAGAGCTTAGAGATACTTTCAATTGCAAAACGTTATTCATAAGATTTCTGAAGGATAAAGAGATATGTTTGGGCTTTTAGCAATAGAAAACATCCTCATATGCAACAAGTTGGATTACTATCAATTGGATAATTGTTATCACCTGTCCACGGCTAAGCATCTCCGACTTCTTCAATTTCTTCATGGCAAAAATCTCTCCCGTATTTTTTGCACGACATAGCCTTACCTGCATTCATAAAGCATATTGAATAAATCTTATGATATAAATGAGGTACACAATACATTCTTTTCCCATTAATAGTTACCAATTGAAACTTACATTGTCATGCTAATTTAATGACAAGAGAGAGTAAATGGGATTCACAAAAACAATAAATCAGAACAAGGTAACTCGTGCATCTAATAACTGCTATTTACTCAACAAAATCATTCATTTAATTCAATAAGATGTCATTTCTATAATCTTCTATACCTCACCAAATGCACCTTTACCAATTACAGTCAATTGCTCAAAGTCATCGATTCCGATTTTACGTCTTTGGAGCCTCATATATTCAGTTTCTCTTCGTTCTAAATTCCTCAGCATCTGCTCTTGCTCCTCAACTGATATCTGTGCCTCTTGTGCCTTTATTTGAAGTGCTCTACGTCTGAAAGAGTAACCAAAATAATTATGATTCTGTTATCTTTAAAAATTTTAAAAATTATGTTTCTGCAGCATTCGATTTGATCAGCTCCTTAATATATCTAATTAGAGTTACAAACTCGATTTAATCAAACGGAACCTGAATTAACGCCACAGTATTTCAACCAGCATGATGAATTGCATAAAAAACTCAAGCTTCCATGAAACTAGAAATCATCAAATTGGATACTATATATATTGAATTCAAAGAATCGAAATTAAAAACAGAAAGAAAAGAAAAAGAAAACGGAACAGTTTACCTCTCTTTGCGCTCCTGCAATCCCTGGAGATGGTTCTTGTAGTGGTTCTCTATGAACTGCTTCGCCGCCGCGGCCTTCTGCCTGGTCACCGGCGACGAAACCGACTCATCCGGACCCGAATCGAATCCTCCCCGATCCGCCTTCAAGTTCAGAGCCCCCAACCTCACCGTTCCATCTCCACCGTCCATTCTCAGAGTCCGATCAACGTTGGTCAACCAAAAACACCAAGAGAACTCTTTAAAACAAAGAGTGAATCGAATCAGTGAAGCATTTCCGGAGATGGACGAGCTTTTGCTTGAAACCCTAGAAATACTGCCAGATTCGGAGTTTCGAGAAGAGATCCAGGTACACTTTGGACGAAATACAGAGAGGCAGAAGCCTGGCACATATGACGTGTGTGTGCGTATGTATATATATATTTAGCAGGGCTACCTTATCTATGGGGATGATTTGTCGTTTGCCTGGAATTGTAAAAAAAAAAAAAAAAAAAAATTTACTTTCTGGGGAATTGAGTGCGATCGACGCCATCGTTTTCCTCGCATGAACTGGAATCTTGGAGGCAAATTCTTGTGTCGTATTATTTTAATCATTTCTGACTTTTTAATTACAGAGAGAGAGTAAAAAAATTAAATGATAAAAATTATAAAAAAAAACAGAGAGAGAAGAAAAGAAAAGATAAGAAAGGAAGTTTGGTATGTGGCGACTGACGAGAAGCTGGTGTCGGCGGAGATCTCACTACATGGGAAGGGAAAGGCATTGGCACTTGGGCGTTGAATATGCGTACGGACCTCATGAAGTGCGTGAAAGCTAGGATCCGCCCCCCGCGACTGTCGGTGAGTGCACTGACGTGTTGTTTTCAAGGGAGGTGATTGGCTAGCCGTTTTAGGAGGGTCGTGAGGTTAGCAAATTTTTTTTTTTTACAGGTTTTTTTAAAAATTTTTTTCATTCTAGTGTGCCGCTGGGTTTGGGAGTTCTGACCAGTGATTAGGCGACACGTGGTTGTCAGATATCTTCCATGTCGCATGGTCCAAGTCTAGTCGCGAGAAGTTTGGAATTCAGCCCTAGACCCTCTTGTTTGTGTTTTCTTTATTGCAGCTAATGACGGGAATGTCACTGTAATTGTAAATTTGGATATCCATATGGTAAGTGAATTATATTTTTGATCCAAAAATTATATTCTTTATCCAAAATTTTTTTGTCTCAAATTAAATCTAATCATTTATATTATATCATCTCATAAAATAAAAAATAGATAAAAAAATAAATATAGTTTTTTTATGAGGTGACATGATATAAATGATTAGACATAATTTAGAATGAAAAATTTTGAACTGAAAATATAGGTTCTAAGTAAGTTATTATTATTTGTTGATAGAAATAATTTTTTAATATAATAATATTTTAAATATTTATTGATAAAAAAATTATTTATAAATTATATAAATTGATATTTAAAAATTAAGATCGTATATTTATAATATTTGTGTCTATTCCATATTATCATTATATGGTTGAATAATATGGAGGTAAAAAAAAAAGTGTGATACAATTAAAAAAAAAAGGAATATTTGAATTTTGATTTGAATTAACTTAAATTATTGTTAAATAGTAAAACATTCAAATGAGAAGAGTAATTGTTATTCTTAAAGAGCTTTAATACCCTATTAAATATTCTAATGACTCATCTACACTCTCAAAAAAAGAAAACTCACCTGAATAGACCACTAATTAATACAGTATGATATTTTAATTTAAATACTAATGAGACGTTTATTTTTTGTATTACACTTGTATTGTATTTAAATACAATGTAATTTTTATTTAAATATAAAAATTTTACGTTTAAATATAATACTTTCCTACAATGTTTCAAATATATTTATTATTCTATAATATTTTAAAAATAAATTTTTTAAAATCTATTCACATCATATTTTTCTCTATCTCATTTTTTTTACTTTTATAATTATATCAATTTTTTATCTCTAAAATATAATTTAAATTTTTTAATCTAAATACATATTATTTTTAAATATAAAATAAATACTTTTTATCTAAATATAAAATATATTTAATATATTATATTTAAATATAATATAAATATAATAAACTTACCATAAATTTCATTATGGTATTTGAAGGGAAGGACAACAACGAAGGATAAGAAGTCGAATTTGAGAAGCTGACCCATCAAATCTGACGCGCAATTGAAGGCTGGATTGGAGAGATATGGGACGTACTCACAAGACCTTTCGAACAAGATTTAAATAAAATAAACAAGCGATTAATTATAGCATGTTGACTAGCAATTAATGTTGTTTTAGGGAAATTAATTGATATTTTTAACCAGCTTTGATTAATGTTTGACTAGTAAGTTACTTTTGCGTGTTTAAAGTTTTTTCTCTTTTTTTTTTTTTTTTCAATTATAGTGTTGAAACTCAAGGCTTATTTAGAAGGCGGCTAGAATATTTATTTTGAAGGTTAAAAATAAATTGGGTTTTAAAAATATTTATTTAAAAAAAATAAATTATTTAGAAAAAAAAGTAATAATTTGAATTATGTTTAAAAAATAATAATATAAATTTTTTTTTATTTTTAAAATTTTATATGATTAAAAAATCATCTTATTTTAATTTAAAATTAAAATATTATGAATTTTTAAAATTAAAATTTTTTTAAAATTTTTAAAAAAGATAAATAATAAAATTTAGAAAAAAAAAGAGTAAAATAATAATAAAATAAAAGAGAGATTGGAACCACCCCTTGCCGTACAGTTCCTCATTTATCGATGGCCTGTTGCATCTCCTTCAAAAATTAATAATAAATACCATAATTACGAAGATAATTGAAGTAAATAATAAAAATTTTAAATATTAAAATAAATAATTAATTTGGTAGGTGAGTAGCATGTTTATATGACATAAAAAAATTTATTTATCTAAAAATTTATTATTTATTGTTATTTAATTTATACATTTTAAAAACTTGTTATTTACTTTAATTATTTTCCCTACACAATTAACTAAAAGAGAAAAGGTAAAATAACATATTAAAATACAAGGTTTTTAAATTATAGTAAGTTTGAAAATATTATAATCAAATATCATAAAAGGTCAAAATTAATAAGGTGTAAACCTAAAAATACCCCCAATCCATATATGAAACCTTAACGGTCATAGCTGGTACCAGATCATTGGCAACAAGATATCTTAACAGGCTCGTGATCTTTAGTAATTCTAATTATTTTACTTTTTTTTTAGAGACAATTACATTTACAAACTCTCACATCAAAAATTTGTTATTACGAAAAAGGCCCAAAAATCCCAAATCAGCCAAACCCTAAACCATAATTCTACCGATCACCCTTGTTGCGTGTCATCCACCCTTGTCGATGACCCAACAGAATTGCGAGTCATATCTTCAGTAGATAACGATCGGAGCTTTACGAGGATAGGTGATTTCCTTTCGAGACCAACATGGCAACGATTTCAACAGTAACAGCGAGATGCGCTAGCGATAGCAAAACAATGATGACAAGTCACCGAGTTTGTCTTCTTCTTGACAACAGGCTTGCCTTTTCCGACGACGACGTGGGTTAGATATAGGGTTTTGGTTTTCTTCCACCACCACCGCCCCCCCCAATTTGAGAGCTAGGGAGGGAAGAGAGGAAGAGAGGAGGTAAGGAAGAGCGAAAACAGATAAAGAGAGATGGAAGTGAAAGAGGAAAAGAGTAAAGAGAAAGAAGCAGAGGTAGATTTAGAAATAAATAAATTATTTTTTAAAGAATAAATAAAATATACTATAATTTTACTAATTTTAAAAATATACTATATATTTCATGAGTGACTATTAAATACACTATATAGTATTATTTTTTATTGATTAATCACATAGCAAATTGTTCATTGAACCATCGTTTTTGTTTCTTAAAAATTCTTCACTTCTCCTCGTACCAAAGGTTATGCAAAATATTCCATGCTTAAGGCACTTTATTTTTTTATTTTTTTAATTTGAATAGAAGGATATTCGTCCCTTACATTATATATTAGAATTAGGCGTGAGATTAAGGGGGCGTGTGGAGAAAAAATTTCATTTTAATTTTACTTAAATACAATCTAATTTTATACCAAATATAAATTTTACAACAGTTCTATGAAAAAAATTACTATTCAAAATATTTTTAAAACAATCACATCAACTTTTCAACTCTAAAATACTTTTCATCCAAACACACATTTTATTCAAATACAAAATAAATACTTTTCAACTAAATACAATATTCAAATACAATCAAAATACAATACGTTTACCAAACGCTCCCTATCCTATTGTTAACACTGGCAAATTCCACGGAAAGCAAAGAAGGAATGAATCTTTTTTCTTTTCATTATTTGGTCTACTATACAGACGAGACATTTTTTTACAAATTAGGCAGGGAAGCATTAACACACTAATTCAATGCTCGAATTGGAACCACGGCCACCTAAGTCACCAGAAATTCCGTTTTGGTTGGGACTTGTGCTTGAGCGGTGAAATTTATATATTTGGGAGCTTTTTCTCAGGTATATATAAGCCCACCTCCAAAACCCTTTACCACAATTCAACTTATTGGCCGCGAGATTCACAAATGTAACGAAGAAAGCGAACGCTGTAATAACTCCTGAAATGGTAAAAAGGCTAGAGAAAGGCTCGGGACCAATTGGATCACTGCCCAAGTTGAGAGAAGATGTGCAGTTGAAAGAGAAGATCATGGCTCTTTCCATTTTTTCCACATCTCCACTCTCGGTCGCTTGAAGAATTGCCTCTGAAACGTCAACGGCCAAAGATGAACCCTTTGGAAAAGCCTGAAGAGGATAAAACCATAATCAATTGCCAAACTAAGCAAGACTGTTATTGATAACTTTTTTCAAAGTTTTCTGTTTTGTTTTCTCTCTCAATTTGAATTTTCCGTATGAATGCAGAATAGGAAAACTATAATTTGAAAATAAATATTATTATTAGTAATTAGGATTAATCAGATTTATTATTGTGGTATATTTTGATTAAGAATATGTTTTGTGACGGTTAGTTTCCTATTTTTATTTAATTGCCTAGTTATAAATAGGTCTAGCCATATATTACAACTACATCATATGATGAATGAAGGGAGTTATTTCCCTCTCCTGATTTTATTTTCTCTCTTTATTCTCTCAATAAGCCTATCTTAAACAATTAACTTAACCTATACAAAGTGGATAATGACAAGTATAAATGGAAGTGAAGAAGTGGTATCCCCTATATTCGTAGCTTGAAGAAAAAAAAAAGAATTACTGCAGTTAAGAAACTCACGAAGCCAAGACCACCAAGTTTGTAATTAGGCCCCGACTTGATGAAGCCCTTGCAGTATTTTGCGAGGAAGACTTCCGCGTGCGGGGCGACGAAGAAAGCGGCCATGATATCACCGTTGGCAAATGCCGCCGGGTAGTCATCCACAGAGGAAATGTTCTTGATGTTCTCTCGCTTAAAGTTCAAAGTCTTGACTAGGTATCGGACAATGAAAGAATTTCCATTGCAGCCGACCTTTGCATTTGTCCTCTCCAGCGTTTCAATGTCGGTCACTGATGGTTTGAACTGGGAGACTGTGAGCATCGAGGTGAGGCTTGCGGTGAAACTAGCCGTTACAACTAGAATTACAACCAACCAAGGGGCCAAGACAAATCGTGCCAAATTGCACTTTAGGGGTTCTCCTGCAGATATGTTATGAAGAGGGGGAAAAAAAATGTCTCAACATTAAATTTCAAGATTCAACAATTTACTTTTAAATGCCAAAGCTGCAAAGATACAAGTCTAATAGAGAATTATAAAATTGGCAACATTGTTAACACTAAGAAAGATTTAAAAATGTCATTCCAAGGCATTGAACGTTTTGCATGTGACAATGTGTTTGAAGTTGAATTTTGAGCAGCCTAACCAGGCTACGTCTTGCTGAACTACTATACTCAATTAAAGGAGACTTACTCTGGGCAAAAAAAAGAATAGTGACAGAAAACCAAAGCATAACTCCAAAGCCCCTGAGCTCTGGATTTTGGCCGTAGCGACTCTCAATAAGCCATACAACAGAGCAAACAAAGAGGTGCATAATCAGTAGTTGTAGCCACATGGCTCTGGTGAAGGCCTTCATGAACATCCATCTTTCTTTAACTTTGTCTTGTTCCACGGTGACCACCATCTGAATTCCAGAGTTGACATATGGTTGGGAGAAATCAACGTAGCGAAATCTGTCAGCATATACTTCTATATCGCCAACTGCTGCATCAAAGGCCTGTTTCGAAGCAACAACAAGAGCATCATTTCTGATTACTCAATATCAAATTTTCAGAGGATAGAGTTTAAACAAGTGACATGAAAATGGGGATACCTTGGAATCCGGTAAGTGATATCCAAACATTACAAAGTTGGACTAATTAGAAATACTTAGCAGGTGATATCCCTTTTCTTTCAAATATTTGATCAAATATATTATTGATCATACCTTGTAATACACTTGCTCCACAATTTGATCATATGTACCATAGTAGGGGATTAACACGTAGTTCAAATGATAAGGAAGATACTTGAGGATGGCTTCAAACACATCAATCGAAAACCCCCCCAAGACGACGGTTTCATTCCTTGCTTGATCGTAGCCCAGTCTCACGAATTGATGGAAAGCACCATTTGCTGGAATCCCTATCCTAATCGGTTTATCTTCATCGGACATAGTCCAACCCCTTGGAACTGTTTGCAGCCCACCTGGCCAGTATATTGGACCCGTCAAGTAAGTTTCTTTAGCTTTAGTCCCATCTTTTTTGACTAAATTCTCCGACAAACCATGATCCGCAGACCATAAAGCTATTTGTCTGTAGCTTTTCCCAATCATATTAATGATTTTAAAGGTCGGTGATTGTACTAGCATTCCGTCTTTGAACTTAACCTCCCCACTTAGGCCTCTGAAATTTATCGACAAAAGCTTTTTGGATAATCTTTTCGCCGTAATGGCTTGTCCTTCTAGTTTGCTTACGGCTTTAGCAATGGCGGTAACTGCATCGTAAGCTCGGAGTGCGAAGATACTGGGACTCGAATTCTCTTCTTCCTCAGGATAGTGTGATCCGTACGCTCTTCTGAATCTGCTCTTGAATTGTCTGAAACTCTCCGTATTGTCCACAAAACTGGTCTTAAGGCCAATAACACCTTGCATGGTGTTATTCTTAACAGAAGAATCAACAGACTCAAGAAGGCTAGCGATTTCATCCGTGACGATCCAAACATAGCCCTTTTCTGTCATTCCCATTTGCTTCGCTTTTTTGAAAAGTAGTACAGCTGACTCCAAAGAAAACTGCAAGACTATGAAAACTCTGTTGCTCTTGCTCTTCAGCTTAATAAGCTCTTCCTCTATTGCTATTTTGGGGTCAGAAAGAGCAGATAAAGTTGGGAAAGCCGGGTGGTGTTCGATCTCCGAGTTAACCGATCGAAGCGAATCAGAGAGCAGGGTTATGACGCCGGAGCCGGTGGAGAGGCCATTGTTGTGCTCGTAAATCGCCGTGACCTTTCGCCAATTGAAGTGATCGACTATGGCGGCGATGCATTGCGTTTGGAAAACGATGTCGTTTGCCATTTGGAAGAGAATCGGCGGCTGAGATGGAGGCATTGGTGTTGGACTCAACATGGCTGGTGAAGTGAGAGAAATGAGAGGGAACTTGGTGGTGATATTATCTGTGAACTCGAAGACTAGAGCTGCTTCTTGCATTATAAGCGTTCCAATGACGGCTTGAACTTGTTTTTTTCTTAGTAGATCTATTGCTGTCAGTAAACATTAAGATAACTTAATCAACAAAATCGTTTTCCTCAGAGAAACCAGCACCCAAAATAAGCAACTAAGCGTCTTCCTAGGAAAAAGATTTGAATGTGTTAAAAAGAATTTAACTGGAAGCTTTAGTTCCTTCCTTCCATTTATATATATAAAAAAATATTGCCATATTCATTTAGTTTATAAGATAAAAAAAAAAAAAAGGCTAGTTGAATTACCATAAGCAGTTGCTCGAGCAGGGTTCCCTCGAGAATCTTTGAGGTGCAAATCCAGTGTAGTGCAAGTTGGTGAGTTGTTAAAAATGAGGTCTCGAACTCCCATCTCTATGGCTATTTTCTGTTCCTTACCTACACGACTGCTACTGTCAATAACACCTCCTATTCTGACAATTAAACATTCTCCATCATTGGTTATTGCTTTTGATCTCGCCAATAGAGTGACGAGCAAAAGCATTAACAAGCAAAGGTCAGGAGACATTTTTTGTTTTTTGTTTTTTGGTTTTTTTTGTTTTTTTCCTAAGAAGAGAGAATTGAATTAATGACTTACTTAGAGAGAAGAAATGCTGTAGGTTGAAGGGCTAGGACATATAAATTATAATGGTATGAGAGAAGACTTTTGTAACTGGTTATTTTATTTTCAACAACTAGTGGGAACTATTACTTATTCAAAGTAAAAGTATTGACTGAAAATTCAGATTCCCTCTCCTTCTTTTTTTATCCTAAAGATTTTTTTTTAATTTTTTTATTTATTCTGTTATTTGTCTCAAATAATTGACTCTTTAAATCAACATGTCCTTTGGTTTTTCTGTGAAGGTGATCTAGTTGCAATCACCCAGAATATTCTCTCAAAGCTACGAGCTATGCTCACAAGAAACCAAAAGACCAAAAAAAAAAAAAAAAAAAGTTAGTCAATGCTCGATCTGTGCAATCTTCACGGCAGCTTAACGAACATGCAATGGAATTTACGTAGTTTTCTGGTGAATTCCTAATTGCATTGAAACTTAGACAATGTCAAATCTTTGCTGTTGTCAATGAAATAAAAATCAACACTCAGCGTATTACTATGAATCAGGACCAATATACAACTGGTTAAAAATTATTTAGACGAGACATTTTCTTAAACTATTTTTATTCAATCTGGTAATGTATCATTAATGTCAGTGCTAGATTGTAGAACCTATGCTTGCCTATTTCTTGTATTAGCTCAACAATTGACAATAATTAAATTCATTTTGCTCATACAATCAATACTAACTTACAATTGTTGACATCTTGGGAAAATTGGTAAAGCATATAAAGGATATTATTCAACTGCCATATCGACTTTATTACAAGACTAATATATACATGAAGTCTAAAATTATATCGATCAGTAATTCATTCACATTTTCGCAAGGAAACGCTATACCATTTCAAGAATAAATAAGTGATTAATTACAAGGGCAAGTAGTAGTTAATGTTTGTTTAGGAAAAGAGATTAATATTTTTAACAACCGTTATTAATGTTTGACAAGTAATTACTTTATGTGTATCATTTTTTTTTTTTGAATTATAATATTATAACTGATTCATCAAGGGGCCATTTGGATTGATTTAAAAATCCTATGAAGTCATTTTCGCACCAATTTTTATCAATATAAATTTTATTGGGTTAAGTTGTACGTGAGTGTTGGGTCCAGATTTAATACACTTCGATACAGTTTTAATGAAGTAACGGTAATAGGTGATATCCCAAACTGACCCAAGACATCAAGATATATGAGGACATTTTTTAACTTGAAGAATTCATCTCTACAAGTTGTTAAATTAAACCATAGTTTTATTAACTTAAAAATTTTACTTAAAGAAAATAGTTTTGATAGACCTTTTGAAAGATTTTGTTGCTTCTACTCGTAATCAAATCCAACGTCATACTTTCACTTGTACTTGGAGAATCTCCAGTAGATTGCTAACTAATATACAAACGATGAATTTTGGTGTTTGAGATTTTATTTTTTATTTTTTTAAGTGTTCTTCAATGAAGTTCCACCTTTGATGTCAATTTTGTCATATAATAAACTTATGGGGCATTTGATAAATGTATTGCGTTTTGATTGTGTTTGAATGTAATTCATTTTTTGAGTGTTGTATTTGATTGAAAAGTATTTATTTTGTATTTGAATGGAATATGTGTTTAGATGAAAAGTATTTTAGAGTTAAAAAGTTAATGTGATTAGTAAAAGTAGAGATAAATAGTAGAGTTGAAAAGTTAATGTGATTGTTTAAAAAAACTTTTAAATAGTAATTGTTTTCATAATACTATTGAAAATGATTGTATTTGAATACAAAACTTTGCATTTGGTATAAAATTGTATTGTGTTTGAATATAATTAAAATGTAAAACTTTTGCCAAACACCTCCTTAGTGGTAAAATTGTAATTAGAATTAGTAGTAAAATTGTATTCAGGTGTAATTAGAATTAACATTTGATTAATATTGATTGATATCTTAATTTTTTTCATCCATCATTAGATAATTTTCTATTCTAAATACTAAAATTTTACTTTTACAAGTTTTAAAGCTTTGATGATGACAAAAGGTAAAACTAATAATAGATAATATTATTAATAGAGTATAAAGTAGGATAATATTATTTTTTTATTTTTTATTTCATTGTTTGGTCTGATGTACAAATCCGAGATATTATTTCTTCGCAAATTAGGCAGGGAAGCATTAGGACACTAATTCAAGGCTCAAATTGGAACCACGTCCGCCTAAGTCACCGAACATTCCGTTTTGGTTGGGCCTTATCCTTGAGCGGTGAAATTTGTAGGTTTGGGACCATTTTCTCAGGCATGTATAAGCCCACCTCCAAAACCTTTTACCACAGCTCAACTTATCTAAACGCTTGCCCGCAATATTCAGTAATGTAATTGAGAAAGCAAATATTGCAATAGCGCCTGCAATAGTAAAAAGACTAGCGAATGGCTCGGGACCAATTGGCTCACCGCCCAACTTGAGAGAAGATGTGCAGTTTAAAGACCGGAGCATGCTTTTTTCCAGTTTTTCAACTTCGCCACTCTCAATCACTTGAAGAATCGCCTTCGAAAAGTCGACGGCCAAACGTGAACCCTTCGGGAAAGCCTGAGATACAAAAGATGATAAAAGTGTAAAAATTTGAATTTTCAGTCGAAAAGTACGTTTATGACTGAAATCCAAACGGATTATAAGACTCTGTAAAGCCAAAAACTTAACCTATGCAAAGTGGATCATGACAAGTGTATGAAAGTGAAGAAGCAAAACAAACATCGCTAAAGGGTTCAGTGTCCCCAAGCTTGGTAGCTTGAAGAAAATAAATAAATAAATAACGTTAAGAAACTCACGAAGCCTAAACCACCAAGTTTATAATTAGGTCCCGCCCTGGTGAAGCCATTGCAGTATTTTGTAAGGAAGACTTCCGCGTGTGGGGTTGGGAGGAAAGCTGCCTTGATTTCACCGTTGGCAAATGCCGCTGGGTACTCATCAGCAGAGGAAAAGTACTTGACATTCTCTTGCTTGAAGTTCAAATACGTGACTAGGTATCGGGCGATAAAAGACTTCCCAATGCAGCCGACCGTTGCATTTGTCCTCTTCAACGTTTCAATGTCGGGCACTGATGGTTTGAATTGGGAGACGGTCAGCATTGTGGTGAGGCTCGCGGTGAAACAAGCCGATACAGCTAGAATTACAATCAACCACGGTGCCAAGACTAATCGTGCCAAATTGCATTTTATGGGTTCTCCTGCACATATGTCATTAAAGAAAAAAAATAAAAAAAAAGTGGCTTAACATTAAACTTCCAAATATAAGCGTTTGTTGCTTAAATGTCAATGTTGAAAAGATACAAGTTTGATTGAAAAGTATATACTTTGCCCACATTATTTACACTTGAAAAGATTTTAAAATGTCATTCCAAATGTTAACACCTTTAGTAATGTTGCTGAACAGCAATACTCAATTAAAGGAGACTTACTGTGGGCAAAAAATAGAACAGTGACAGAAAACCAAAGCATAACTCCAAAACCCTTGAGCTCTGGATTTTGGCCGTGGTGACTCTCAATAATCCAGACAACAAAGCAAACAAAGAGGTGCAAAAACAGTAGTTGTAGCCACATTGCTCTGGTGAAGGCCTGCATGAACATCCATCTTTCTTTCACTTTGTTTGGCTCAACAGTGACCACCATCTCAATTCCAGAGATGACATATGGTTGGGAGAAATCGACGTACTGAAATCTGTCCGCATATGCTTCTATATCACCAATTGCTGCATCAATGTGCTGTTTTGAAGTAATAGCAACAGCATATTTTCAGTTACTTGAAATCAAATTTTCAAAGAACAGAGTCTAAGTTGGTAACATTAAACTGGAAAATAAACCTAGTAAGTGATTTCCAAACATTGCAAAGTTGGACTAGTCAGGAATACTTCGTTGGTGAATGTGGATCTTCTGTCCCCAAAACATGTCCCTTTTCTTTATAATAATTTGATCACACATATTATTAAATCTTTGTACCTTGTTATATACTTCCTGCACCATTTGATCGTATGTACCATTGATGGGGACGAACACGTAGTCCAAATGATAAGGAAGATGCTTGAGAGCGACTTCAAACACATCGATCGAAAACCCCCCAAAGACAATGGTTTCATTCCTTGCTTGATCGTAGCTCGGTCTCACGAATTGATTGGAACAACCATTCACAAGAATTCCTAACCTCATCGGTTTCTCTTCGTCAGACCAAGTCCAACCCCTTGGAACTGTTTGCAGCCCACCTGGCCAGTACACTGGACCCGTCCAGTGAGCTTCTTTCGCTTCAGTCCCTTCTTTTTCAACCAAATTCTCTGAGAATCCATGATCAGCAGACCATAACGCTATCTGTCTGTAGCTTTTCCCAATCATATTAATGATTTTAAAGGTCGGTGGTTGTGCTAGCATTCCGTCCTTGAACTTAACCACACCACTTAGGCCTCTGAAATCTATCGACGATAGCTTTTCGGATAATCTTTTCGCTACAACGACTTGCCCTTCTAATTCTCCGAAGGCTTTAGCGACGGCGGTAACTGCATCGTAAGCTCGGAGTGCGAAGATACTGGGACTCGAATTCTCTTCTTCTTCAGGATAGTGTGACCCGTACGCTTTTCTGAATCTGCTCTTGAATTGTCTGAAACTCTCCGTATTGTCCACAAAACTCGTTTTAAGTCCAATAACACCTTGCATTGTATTAATCTTAACAGAGGAATCAACGGACTCAAGAAGGCTTGCAATTTCGTCCGCAACGATCCAAACATAGCTCATTTCCATCATTCCCATTTGCTTTGCTTTTTCGAAGAGTAGTACAGCTGACTCCAAAGAAAACTGCAAGACTATGAACACTCTGTTGCTCTTGCTCTTCAGCTTAATAAGCTCTTCCTCTATTGCTATTTTGGGGTCAGAAAGAGCAGATAAAGTTGGGAAAGCCTGGTGGTGTTCGATCTCCGAGTTAACCGATCGAAGCGAATCAGAGAGCAGGGTTATGACGCCGGAGCCGGTGGAGAGGCCATTGTTGTGCTCGTAAATCGCCGTGACCTTTCGCCAATTGAAGTGATCGACTATGGCGGCGATGCATTGCGTTTGGAAAACGATGTCGTTTGCCATTTGGAAGAGAATTGGCGGCTGAGATGGAGGCATTGGTGTTGGGCTCAACATGGCCGGTGAAGTGAGGGAAATGAGAGGGAACTTGGTGGTGAGATTATCTGTGAACTCGAAGACTAGAGCTGCTTCTTGCATTGTAAGCGTTCCAATGACGGCTTGAACTTGTTTTTTTCTTATTAGATCTATTGCTGCCGGTAAACATTAAGATAACTTGATCAACAAAATCGTTTTCCTCAGAGAAACCAGCACTTAAACTAAGCAACTAAGCGTCTTCCTAGGCAAAAGATTTGAATGTGTTAAAAAGAATTCGAGCAGACCATCTTCAAAAGTTGATTTAAAGGGAGAGGGAGCCAATTCACATAAAAATAAAAAATAAAAAATGCTGCAATAGTGTATATCTAACAAATTCACAATCTATCAAAATGAAAATACTTTTACATTTTTTGCCTAAATGCTCCAAAATTGAAATGTTGGCAATCAAATACATATTTGAAATGTTTTCAAAAGTTTCTAAGCATTTTTTTTCTAAAAAAAACCATAAATTTTATTTGTTCTCAGCATCTCTTTTATTTTTGTTTTTTTTGGTTATCACTAACCAAATTTCTTCGAGTTATAATACTTAAAAGGCGTAAATGTACTTAGAAATATGTTGATTAACTATAGAAAAAGTTTGACAAATTTTGAATAACATGATAGAGTCTTTTATTAACTCAAATAAACAAGTAGGGTGTTTTTTTTTTTTTTTTGGCTTGCTGTAAAGGATGACTTGTCATGGTTATGACAACAGGGAATATTAAAAAAAAAAAAACAAAAAGGATTATTTTTGTAAATACTCTTGAATTATAGACCTCCGTTTAAGTTTAAGTTTAAGTTAGTTCTTATTTTTTGAAAATCGATTATTGTGCCTCTTAATATATAAAAAATCATTCAAAATGCTCATTTTATTAAATTAAAAACGGAATAAGAATTTTAAATGATTTTCTATATATCAAGGGTATTTTGAACGATTTCTAACAAAATAAGAACTAACTTGAATGGAGGTCTATACTTTAAGATATTTATAAAAATAATCCCTTCATTAATTTTTCATGAAATTCAAACTTTTATTAAAATAATAAATAAATATACACACAATGGTTATTTTGAATAAATTTATATGTATCAAGAGGTATAATGATCGATTTTAAAAAAATAGGACTAACTTGAATAAAGACATATAATTCAAGGATTATTTATAAAAATAATCTAAACAAAATATAAAATACTGGACTATCCTTCGGCCTCATTTGATATTGTTTTCCAAATGTTTTAAAGAGGAATCTCATGATTTTTAATAAAACTATTCTGAAATAATATTTGTATTGCACAAAATTAAAAAACAAAATGAACAAATAATAATAATAAAATAAATAAAGGAACGCAGCTAGTGGTCGCTGCCCTATTGAATTTCTTACCAGACAACTAATAAATTGGCTTAAAAAAAAATAAAAGTCTTGTACAGGTCGACAATCGTTCGATTAAAGTTAAACGGTCAAGCATATTTCTGGGGGGGAAAAAAAAAAGAAAGTGTCCAGCATATTGGCATGGCATCAATCCTATTTTATTTTATTTTTTTGGGCTGAGTTACCAAATTTTTGGGTAAGTAATATAAAATGGCTTATGAGTACTAATTATAATGAATCAAAAACTGTAAAAGACATGTGATTATATATATAATTTAACAGAAATTTCATATTTTTTTAACGAAAAAATTTTGAAAAAATTTCATACATTGTTCAATTATAAATATAGAGTCTAAATATTCGTTCCAAATTGAAGGAAAAAAAAAATTCCCCTCAACTGATCTTTGATGCAAGAGAAAGATACAGAAGCTCGGCTGGCCGTCTCAGCACTTCATGGCCGTCATGAAAATGCCCTTATTTATTCCTCAAAAAATAAAATAAAATAAAATAAAATAAAATATCCCTATTCCCGTTCCCTTAAATCATCCTTCACCAACAATGTTGACTTCATCAGCCAAGTCAGGTCGAGTATATAAACACGCATTAACGATAAAGTATTCCCCACTCAATTAATGCAATATTTTCCTACAATACATGATGAAACGATCTATAGATCAAATTAAGCCACAAAAAAAAAAAAAAGTAGTGAAAATTTTAATTTACCTCTTCTTATATACTTATACCAATTTTATCAATTAAAATAACGATAAAATAAATGAAGATAACTTTTATTCATTTGGCATTCAAATGAATAAAAGTTTCACTTATTTTGACTTAACTTAAAGATAATAATAAAAAATTTGTATAAAAAACTACTTAGAAATTGTTCCTTACTTTTTAATCGAACAAAATCCACCCAACTGATTACAGCAAACAAAACATAAATGCCTTTAATATCACATTGAGTTAAAAATAATATTGAAAGAAACATACATGAATGGAACCTTTTTCTTTATAGCAAACAACTTGGTTTTTATCTTTTATAGTCCTTTTTCTCCTTCTTCTTCTTCTTCTTCTTTTTAAATAATTTTACGACCCAATTGATATGATAATATGTGAATGAGACCTATATAATTAAAGAATTGACTTAGTATAGACTTTAATCGCCACCCCTTCCTCCCTTTAGATATAATGTTATTATTAATAAAATTATCATCTGTTTTAGTTATTGAAAGCACTATGTTTCAAATTTTGAAAGTTATCATTCATCTACCTGCTCCCTACTCTTTGCTTTTCAATATTATATTTGAAGTCAACATCCATCTCCCTATCTATTACCTCCATTTAAAAAAAAAATTTAACTATCATGCAAAAACGATATTTCTTTTTCCATTTTTCTTTTTTATTTTAAACATGACATCAATAAAAGACAAATGAAAAGACAAAATTGTAAGTTGAAATAATAAAGTACTAAACATCTAACTAAGTAATAATTACTTCTCTTTTAGTGATTACTCTTGTGAGTTAAAGTTCTTTACATTAATGGAAAATCATTGAGCTACATAGAATTAACTTTGTGAGTTTTTTTTTATTTTATATTAATGTTTTTTGACATTTAAAACTTTCATTAGCTTCAAATTAATTTCTTTTTTTTTTTAAAATAAGAT
The DNA here is from genome assembly GCA_035233585.1 of Antiaris toxicaria. NCBI lineage: Eukaryota > Viridiplantae > Streptophyta > Magnoliopsida > Rosales > Moraceae > Antiaris > Antiaris toxicaria. Next base: position 22,882,562 of record CP141160.1, on the reverse strand, counting down.
CAATTGGATTTTAATTTTTTTTCTCCTAACTTGTTTCTATTTATCCCCTTTTTGCAAGTCGGGTGGATGTTAGTGGGTAAAATACCCTTTTGCTTAGTTTTGCTTTTCCTCACTCTTTTGTGTTTTCCTTTTTTCTTGCTGTTGTTATTTGGTATGGTAACTTTGGTGCTTAGTTTAGGTGGGCAAATCAGTTTAGTTTTGTAGCTTTCTTTTTTGTTTTCTCTCTTTCTAATATGTCTCTTTGTCTCTCTCTCATTCACTCTCTCTCTCTCTTTTTCTGCCTTCCTAACGAATAAACTAATGAGTCTTTTTACATAATCCAAATTCTATTAAAAAAACCCTACCTATGTTCCTTCAAATGCAGGCTAGAAAAATTTTTTTTTCCTCAACCTTCTTGACCTCTCCCTCATCTCTTTTAGTTTTCTCTCAGCATCTTGATCTCTTCCTCCCTCAGTCTCTCTCTCTTTCTCCCCTCCCCTCCCCTCCCCTCTCCTTCTCAGTCTCAATACTCATAATTTTACTGTTTTTATCCATTTATTCTTTTATAAATACTAACTTCTAGTAAACCCAGAACCAAAATCAAAATAGAAAAGGAAAGAAAAAAAAATCCTTACCTTAAAATCCGAAGTTTTTTGATCTGATAAAGCACTTCTCTTTGGTAATAGTGAAGTCAAAGTCATATTTTTCTTTTAGTTTTTTTTTTTAAGTAAAAATTTTCTTCTAATATCTTCTTTATTGTTTTCTAACTCTCTTTTTTTCTCTATTGTTATTATTTTTTTTTTCACTCACTCTCTCTCTTTCTCTTTCTGTTTCTTGATCGTTTCCTCCTTTTTCTTTTTCTTTTTCTTTTTACATAGAGAAAATGTAAAAAGACAAAAAATTCATAACCAATCAGAAATAATATTGGCACGACACTATACTAGTAACAGTGATATAATTGTATATTATTAACGTAATATAGTTGTATATTCTTTCTGTTTGATTTAATGCTAAAACTGGATATTGAGCTGTATTCATGTAGTTTACAAAATAAATAAAATAAAGGAGATTTGAATTACCACCAGCAGTTGCTCGAGCAGGGTTCCCACGAGAATCTTTGAGGTGTAAATCCAATGTAGTGCAAGTTGGTGAGTTGTTAAAGATGAGGTATTGAACTCCCAACTCTATGGCTATTTTCTGTTCCCTGCCTACACGACTGTTATCGTCAATAACGCCCCCTATTTTGGCAACTAAACATTCTCTACCAGTGATTATTGCTTTTGATCCAATCAATAGATCTACGAGCAAAAGCACTAACAAGCGGAGGCCAGGAGACATTTTTTCGTTTTTGGTTTTTTGCCTTTCCAGGTTCAGAAGAGAGAATTAAGTGAATTAATGACTTAATTAGAGAGAACTTATACTATAGGTTGAAAGGCTAGGACTTATAAATTATGATAACGGTATTAGACAAGACTTTTGTAATAGTTATTTGATTTTCAACAACGAATGGGGACTATTACTCGTCCAAAGTAAAATTATTGACTGAAAGTTTCAGATTTTCTTTCCTTCTATTTTTCTTCCTAGGGATTTTTTATTAATTCCGTTGTTTGTCTCTATTCACTGTCTCTTTTCGTCGTCATGTTCTTTGGTTTTTCTGAGAAGGTGATCTTGTTGCAACCACCCGGGATATTCTCTCAAAGCTATTGGCTATGCTTACAGGAAATCAAAAGGTAAAGTAATAAATAAACCAAACAAAAAAAAAGGTGTGAAAAGGAAGAAGAGAAGAAAAAGTCGATGCCCTCTCTGTCTAATCTTCACGTCAGCTTAACGAACATGCAGTGGAATTTACACAGGAAGCGTTTGTTTTTACTTTTAAAAATGACTTTTTATTTTTAAAAATATAAAAAATGAAAATGATATTAAAATAATATTTTTTATTTAACATTTTTAAAATCATTTCAAAAATATCTTTTTTAACTATGCTATTTTTTTAGATTTTTTGAAAACAAAAAAAGTCGTTTTCACTTTTTTGTTTTCATTTTCTCCCATTTTCTCCTCTTTCTCTCTCTCTGTGCAGCGTCGGTGATTTAACATTTGTTTATTTAACATTTTTTAAAATAATATTAAAATAATATTTGTTTATTTAACATTTTTAAAATCATTTCAAAAATATCGTTTTTAATTATGCTATTTTTTTAGATTTTTTGAAAACCAACAAAAAAAGTTGTTTTCACTTTTTTGTTTTCATTTTCTCCCATTTTCTCCTCTCTTTGTGTCTGTGCAGCGTCGGTGATGACGATCATATCCGACGATGGCCTCCATCTCTAACAAAGGGCGATAACCATGGATTAACAACAACGATAATGGCCATCTTGCTACGACGACTACTAACTCACAGTAACGACTATCGACTCATGATCTAAATCTCGCTGTCACCACTATTTAAGGCTCAGACCACTAATGTTTTTTACCGTTATCCCTCATTGCAAAAACTACCACCAATGGGATTATTTTTAATTATGACTAATAAATTATTTTTTGTTACTTTTTTTTTAAATTAAATGTTTTCATAAAATACTTATTTATGAAATAGATTTTTAAAATTATAACCAAACAAAGTTTTATTTTTATATTTATCAGAATATATACTCTGCAAATATAACCAAATACAATTTTAAAAATGATCTCAATACTGTATTTAAAATATTCTTTTTTTTAATTTAAAAAAAATAATTCAAAAATAATATTAAATGCCACCGTAGTTTTCCATGAGTTCATAGAGTTGACACTTGATCCAGTGATCCAGTGATCCAACAAATTCCTAATCATCTCAAAACTTAGACAACGTCAAATCTTTGCTGTTGTCAGTAAAATAAAAATCTGCACTCAGTGTATTACCATAAATCAAGACCAATATACAACTGGTGAAGAAATATTTAGACCAATATACAACTGGTTAAGAAATATTTGGACCAGACATTTTCTTAAACTATATTTATTCAATTTGGCAATGTATCATTAATGTCAGTGCTAGATTGTAGAACCTATGTTAGCGTATTTCTAATTAGGTCAACAATTGACAATAATTAAATTCATTTTGCTCACACAATCAATACTAACTTATAATTGTTGACATCTTGAGAAAATTGGTAAAGCACATGAAGGATATTATTCAACTACCATATGGACTTTATTACAAGACTAATATGTACATGAAGTCTAAAATTATATCAATCCGTAATTCATTCACATTTTCTTAAGGAAACGTGTTGATAATTTTACACACACAAGTGCACATATCGCACAAGTAATAAAGAGGTGAGTAAGTATCGTTCCCACGGAGACTAAATTACCCTCAATTACTAATTACCAATCAATTTATCCTAATTCTATCCAAACAAGTAAAAGATGATTTTTCAACACTTAAATAAAAATACGAATGAAAATAAAAATAAATTTAATTAAAGTAAAATTGAAATTAAACTGAATTAATATGGAAGAACTATTAAAGATTGAACAACCTAGATTTGTGACTTCCCCCTAACAATCCCTTTAGATGCAAATCCCTTTTTTTTCCTATTTAATTTTCCTAATTGATTACCAATCAAGAACACGCATGTTTTTACAGCCTCTGTCGATGGTCATGCAAAAATACCTCTTTTACCCAACCCACTATATGTCTATGTGAATTGAATTCAAGAAACTCATTAAGAGCAAGTTCTCATATGATTGCACATGAACATAGGTATATGTCTATCCTATAATTACATATGTCATCCTACCTATGGCATGAACACAAATAACTCTGTCGATATTATAAGCATTCCCATATCATTCTCAAAGGTGGCCAAATCTAAGAAAAAGCATTAAACACAAGATAGAATGAATAATCATGAATAGACATTAATAAAGAATAAAGAAATTTAACATCTAAAATTCATGTTAGGGTTCCATCCCAAACCTAAGAAAAGAAAATTTAGTTCATCCTAAACAAAATAAAAATAATCATGGTTGATCTAAACATAATCAAAGAAGAAGAAAGTGGAAAACTGGATTATTAAATCAGGAAGCCGTTGTCAGTAGCCGTCTTCTTCTTCACACTTGTTCTCCCTCCTTCTAGGTTTAGAGCCACCAAAAGAATGAATAAATTTGCTCTATAATGTCCTATTTATAGTCTTGAGTGATTTGAAGTTGAATCAACCAATTTTTTCCGTTTTGGGCTTCAAAAATCTGATTTCACCGACTCGCAGTGCCAGGCGCTGGCTTCGGAGTGCCAAGCGCTCGACGCTATTTTGACGAAGCGCCGAGACGCTGAACTTTCGGCCATTCTCCGTATTTTGTGATTTGTATGAGCGCCAGGCGCTGGATTTCAAGTGCCTGGCGCATGTGCTATTCCATATTAAATTTGAGTTTTTTTGCCTCGATTTTCAATTCCAACCACGCCCAATTGCTTCTTTTCTTCTTTTTCACCATTTAGTAGCCATTTTAGCATCATGATTCACCATTAAACCTATAAAAATAACAAAATACAAAATACACGAAAACACATATCAAACCAACAAAATACTCCGAAAACTAACAAATATTAAGTTTAACCGGCATCTAATAACTGAGTATAAAACTCATTTATCAAAACGCTATACCATTTCAAGAATAAATAAGCGATTAATTACAAGGGCAAGTAGTAGTTAATGTTTGTTTAGGAAAAGAGATTAATATTTTTAACAACCGTTATTAATGTTCGACAAGTAATTACTTAATGTGTTTATCTTTTTTGAATTATAATATTATAACCGATTCATCAAGGGGTCATTTGGATTGATTTAAATATCCCATTAAGTCATTTTCGCACCAATTTTTATCAATACAAATTTTGTTGGGTAAAGTTGTACGTAAGTGTTGGGCCCAGATTTAATACACTTTGACACGGTTTTAATGAAGTAACGGTGGAAAATGTAATTCCAAACTGACCCAGGACATCAAGATACATGAGAACATTTTTTAACCTAAAGAATTCGTCACTACAAGTTGTTAAATTAAACCACAGTTTTATTTACTTAAAAAAAAATAGTTTTGATAGACCTTTTGAAAAAATTTTTTGCTTCTACTCGTAATCAAATCTAACATCATACTTTCACTTGTACTTGGAAAATCTCCAACGGATTGCTAATTAATATACAAATGATAAATTTTAGTATTTGAGTTAAAAAAAAGAGAAGGTGTTCTTCAATGAAGTTCTATCTTTGATGTTAGTTTTGTTATATATAAACTTAGTAGTAAAATTATTTTCAAGTGTAGTTAATACCAGAGTCAACATTTGATTATTATTAATTGGTATCTTGATATTTTTTTTATCGGGTTATTAGATACTTTTTCATTTTAAATATTAAAAGTTTACTTTTACAAGTTTTAAAGCTTATCAAACGATGACAAAAGGTAAAAATAATAATAGATTATATCATTAATAAAGCATAAAATAAGATAATATTATTTTTTACATTTTGTAATAACTAATATAGTATTTGCATGGATACATACGTTGGTGATGGTAGTAGATGTATTAATGTTTTTTTTTAATTATTATTATTTAATTGTTTGGTCTGATGTACAAATCCAAGATATTAGTTCTTCGCAAATTAGGCAGGGAAGCATTAGGACAACAATTCAATGCTCAAATTAGAACCACGTCCGCCTTAGTCACCAAACATTCCGTCTTGGTTGGGACTTGTTCTTGAGCGGTGAAATTTATAGGTTTGGGGGCTTTTTCTCAGGTATATATAAGTCCACCTCCTAAACCTTTCACCGCAGCTCAACTTACTCAAAACGCTTGCCCGCAATATTCACTAATGTATTTAAGAAAGCAAATACTGCAATAACGTCTGAAATAGTAAAATAATGAATAGCATTTTTATGAAAATACTCAAAGTAAATAATAAGACTATTAAATATTAAAATAAGTAATTAATTTATTAGATGAATAACATATTTATAAGATATAAACAAATTATTTATCTAAAAATTTATTATTTATCGTTACTTAATTTATATATTATAAAAACTTATTATTTGCTTCAATTATTTTCCTTGCATAATTAATTAAGGGAGAAAGGATGAAATAACATATTAGAATACAAGGTTTTAAAATTATAACAAGATTGAAAATATTATAACCAACTGGCATAATAGGTCAAAATAATAAGGTGTAAACCTAAAAGTATCCCAATCCAAATTTGAAACCTTAATAGTCATGGTCGATGCCGGTCGTTGCCACCGATCGGGATGAAGAGATTGTTGGCGATGAGATATCTTAACGGACTTATAATCTATAGTAATTTTATTTATTTTACTTTTTTAAGGACAATTATATTTACAAACTCCCACACCAAAAATTTTTTATTACAAAAAAGACCCAAAAATCCCAATCAAAACCATAATCCTGCCGGTCACCCTCACTGCCTGTCGTCCACCCTTGCCGGCTAACAAATTAACACTTATGGTGGAGCCACCCACCACCAACGAAGAACCTACAAAAAAAACCAAACAATATCTCGCAACAAAGAACAATACCATGGAGATCACAATGGATCTTGATGTGGAGATCTTGTCGTCCAGTGTGACATCATTGTGACAACCCATAGCCGCAACTCACCTTGCCGACAACCTAGCATGAATCGCAAGTCATATCTTCAGTAGATAGCAGTCAGAGCTTTGCGACGATGGGCGATTTCCTCTCAAAACCTGTAACAACCGGGAAAATTCACATTTTTCGGAGAATAAATACACAATGAATTTAAGCATTAAAATGTGAAATTAAGTGATTTAATATTGTTTAGAACTAAAATAAAATGTTCTAACAATGTTAAAGGATGAAAAATGAGTAATAGTGATATTATGTGTGTGCACGTGTGTGCCACTCACAGTATCAGGAAGTAGGTCAAGATGATATTATCTTGACATAAAACTGATAAATCTGGGTTCAGCACACCCAAATTAGTCAGGATAGCCTATCAGCACGCTCAAATTTGATAATTGAGCACAAGGGTAATTTTTAATCGAGAATTCGCAGTATCGGAAACTGGTCGAAACGACATCAGATGAAAATAAAACTGATATATTTGGATTCAGGACGCCCAAATTAGTTAGCATAGCCCATGCTGAAATTTTGGGTAAAAAAGTATATAAAGAGCGGGAAAAAGTGAAATGTCCTCATTGTCCATATACACACATTCTCTCATCACTTCTCTTTCTCTCTCTACCCCCATTGATGAATAGTAACCGACCACAGGAAACAGTGTCCGTTTTCGACACCGCCGGCACCGTTGGAAAGCTCTAGCCGAGCTGAGTTCAACAGTGTGCCGAGTCGACGGAACCGACGCCAGAGGAGAGCGCACGCGCCGCCCGAAGCTGCCGGCCACCGGAAATTTCGCGACGCCGTATCTCCGCCGTCCGACGTCCGATCAAGCTGAAACCGGTCTCAAAAGACTCGTGGTGAAGAGTACTACAAAACCCATGTGGTGGATCGCCTCAACACCGGCGGAATCGCGCCTCCCGAGCTTCGAAAAGTTCGACAAAATGCCGCCGTGGAGCCCCCGTCAAAACTGCCGATTCCGACCGAGTTGAAGCACGCCGTTGGTACAGAAATGGTCGCCGTGAAGAGGGGAGCAAAAGCCCTCAATCAATTTCGGGGAAAAAGTCCGGCACGGCGGAGTTCCACCGCCGCCGCCGTGGCCGTGACTTTCGAGGTGGTTTTCCGGCGATTGGGGCCTCCAAACATGAAATTGAGGCTACCAATGGATTCCTCTCGTCGAGATCTTCAAGATGGACTACCCACTTGCCACCGTCGCCGCCGTCGCGGCCGGTCAACACCGGTCAACGGCGGTCAACGCCGGTCAACGGCGACCGTTGACCGAAAAAAGGAAGTTTGGCCCGTTAGCCTATTTTTGACGTTCCGGACGCATCCGCGGAGTCGGATTTGCAATACGAGACCTCAGAGATGATGAACGAGGAATTAGGGTTTATGCCGTCAAGACCGGACTGCAATTCGGTATAAATCCCGACCTTTTTATGTTCCGCAATTTAATTATTTGGGATTGTTATATGATTTTATGATTATTGGTAGGAAAAAATTATGGAAAAGAATGTATGTAAAAAGAAGAAAATGGCTGTAATGGAGAAAAAGAAAAATATGTGATGATGTAACGATTTTACGTAAACGGTACAAGTTTTACGTAAAATCTAGGCCTATGGTATAGTACGTGATAGAATTAGATTAGGATAGATGTTTTTCAGGCGTTTCCTAAACGCTGAAACCTCAAAAATTAAGCGGAAATGCTGTCGAAATTTCTAAAAATGGCACCAGGGGTAATATGGGAAACGAGAGGTAAAAATATGATCGGGAAGAGAACCCGAGCCCCCTCAAGGAATTAGGGCATGGAAAAAGGAATGGACAAGTTACAATTAGTAAACCGACCCTTCGAAACCCTAGAACGTAAGAAAAATATGAAACCGATTCTTAGGTCAGAATAGTACTTCCCGAGAGCCGGGAATGTGAAAATTGGTAAAATGATAAGAATTGATCCGGAAAAGGTCCGATGAGATTTAGAAAGTTAATTAAATGATTTTGGGTTTAGAAAATCCAGCCTAAGCACGAAAATGAAAATGTTATGATTAAACGACATATCAGGGGCAAAATGGTCATTTTACCCAAAGATACTCAAATTATGGGAAAAGAGCCCCAATGACCCCGGAATAGGTTAATAAAGTTTGTAAAAGTCAAAATTGAGGTTTAAATTATGAAAAATCATGTCAAGGGTAAAATTGTAATTTTGTCAAAAGTTAGGGGTAAAATCGTAATTTTTCAAAAAGTTGGAGAAAAATTCGAAAATGGCCATTAAGGTTTAGAAAGCTGTCCTAAGGCTATAATTAAGGGTTATAAGATCAGAATCAAGCTTTTTAATAAAATAAAAGTTATAAATGAAAATGTGATTAATGGACAAAGTTGTCTGTAGGAACCCGATCCAGACGCGACAAAGGACGTCGATGGATTCTAAGAGGAAGATAAGCACGCTATGAGTAAGTTCAGACATTTACCCGTCTGCAACTATGAACAAGTTCATCGTGTTTATATGTTTTGTATGTAAATGTCAAGATGTGATTTATGATGATGCTATAGTAATGCTATAGTAATGTTATGATGATGTTAAAAGATGTGTTTTAATAAATAATTTATAAATATATATATATGTATATATTGAATCATAAAGGAAAGGTATTATAAAAGCTTTATGAGAATAAAGATGTGAGAAAGAGAGATAAAAGAATGGAAAGAGTAAGAATGAGAATATTATGGTAGGATGCATAAGAAAGAGATGAGATATGAAAAGAAAGAATAGGATGTTTATGAAATGTTTTATGGAAGTTAAGTTATGATTGATAGAGCAACGATGATCGGTGATGAAAGGAATTAAGAAAGATATGTTTTATGATAACGAAATGATAGATGTTTTATGAAAAATGATATGAAAGCAAAGAGTTAGACAAGAAAGAGAAACAATGATAGGTTATGATGAAAGGATTAGAACATAACGGTAAGATGTGATTGATAGAATAGAACGATAGGCTATGATCGATAGGCTATGATTGATCGAAATATGATGATAAGATACAATAGATAAAATGATGCAAATGATAAATAGAGAAGAGAAAAAAAAATTGTCTGCACATAACTAAACGTATTTTGTTTGTTATGATGTGATGTGATATATATAAATAATATGTGTTATATATGTTAAGGTGTGATTAACATAATTCACACAAGTAAAGTAAAGAAATTAAGAAAAGAAAAACAACGAAAGAACAAATGTTCCATGAAACGTTTTATGAAAAAAATGAGAAGTGAAAGATCATGAATGTCATGAAAGAAAAAGATGTTCAACGAAAAATCAATATAAGAAAAATAAAAGCCTACAAGATAATAAGACTGAAAACTTAAGTTGTTGGCGTACCGGTCTCCCTACAAGGTCGAGACTTCCGGTCTATATCCTCCGCGTAGATGTGGCGCTACCCCGAAGGTGCGGTAGATTATAGGATGGACCAGCCCCGAAGGTGAGGTTTTATGTGACTATGAGGTAGGTTGGTGGGTAGCTCCCCCTCCTCCCACTGTCCGCGCGCAACTAGGTACGTCCAACAACCGGCCCAACCAAAGGAAAGTGGAAAGAAAACAAACGAAAAGAGTGTGAAAAGAAAAGAAAAGAAAAGAAAAGAAAAGAAAAGAAAAGAGCGTGAAAATAAAAGAAAGGAAAAGAGCGAGAAAAGAAAAGAAAAGAGCGTGAAAAGAAAAGAAAGGAAAAGAGAGAGAAAAGAAAGAAAGGAAAAGAGAATGAAAAGAAAAGAAAAGTAAAGAACGACATAAAAAGAAACAAACGATATGAAACATAATAGAATTATATATGTAATGTGATGTGAATGACACGTTTTTACGTGATGTTATGCTAGTGTGTATGTTACTAGTTTTTAAGATATGAAATGTTAAGAGATGATGATAAAGCGATAGAAAAGTTATAAAGGTTTAGAACAGAAAGTTAAGAAATGATACGAATGAAAAGTAAAGAAATGAAGAGATTGGATTAAAATGATAAGAGATTATCAATAGAATGATGGGAATGATTAGCAAAGAGATAAATGAGCATGAAGAAGCTCACATTTTATGTTATGTTTTGAGGGTATGTATAAAATATGTATATGATGTGTATATACGTGATGACATATATTCTAATAATAATATATATTACTAGTATTTATAAGTTAATGAATGTATGTTTGAACTTACTGAGCATCTAGCTCATTAGTTGTTTATATGTTGCAGGTAAGCAACGTGTTTATTTAAAGTAATATGATGGACAACGGACAGATCTGCACGTGCCAAGGGACTGGGTGAGGGTATAGTACTACCATGAGTCTTTCGCTGAGCGTTCAAAAAGGAAGATGAAAGAAAGAAAGTTATGAAATATGTGTTATAAGAGTATGATAGAGATAGGTATGATATGTAAGTAAAAAAAAAAAAAAATTTGCTATAGAAATTGCTTCCGCTATAAGATGAGAACGTTAAGAATGAAAAGTTAAGTATGTTAAGTAAGAGGATGACGACCCACGAGGTTGCCAACCATCGCGGTCGGCGTCAGAGTTTGGCTGGTTGGTATGGTAACGTACGTGGGGGGGTCGCCACAAGACCAGCATGGCAGGGATTTCAATAGCAACAACAACGATGTGCTAGCGATAGTGACAACGATGATGACGGGTCATTGAGTTCGTCTTCTTCTTGGCGAAGGACTCACCTTTTCAGATGGTGGCATGGGTTAGATATAAGGTTTTGGGTTCCCCCCCTTAATTTGAGAGTTTGGGAAGGGGGGGAGAGAGAGAGAGGAGGTAGAGGGGAGAGAAGGAAGAGAAAGGGAAAGAAATAGAGATAGATTTGGAAACAAATAAATTATTTTTAAAAGAATAAATAAAATATGTTATAATTTTAATAATTTTTAAAATATACTATATATTTCATGAGTGTTTGTTAAATATACTATGTGGTATGATTTTTCATTAATTAATCATATAGCAAATTGTTCATTAAACATGTTTTTGTTTTCTTAAAAATTCTTCACTTCTCCTCGTACCAAAGGTAATGCAAAATATTCTATTCTTGATGCACTTTTTTTTTTTAAATTTGAATAGAAGGAGATTCGTACCTTGCATTATATATTGTAATTAGGCGTGAAATTAACCTATTGTTAACACTGACAAATTGCTCGGGAAGCAAAGAAGGAACAAGTCTTTTTCCTTTTCAGTATTTGGTCGAATATACAGACGAGATATTCTTTTGCAAATTAGGCAGGGAAGCATTAACACACTAATTCAATGCTCGAATTGGAACCACAGCCGCCTAAGTCACCAAACATCCGTTTTGATTGGGACTTGTTCTTGAGCGGTGAAATTTATGGATTTGGGAGCTTTTTCTCAGGTATATATAAGCCCACCTCCTAAACCCTTTACCACAGCTCAACTTATTGGCCGCGAGATTCACAAATGTAATGAAGAAAGCGAACGCTGCAATAACTCCCGAAATGGTAAAAAGGCTAGAGAAAGGCTCGGGACCAATTGGATCACTGCCCAAGTTGAGAGAAGATGTGCAGTTGAAAGAGGAGATCATGGCTCTTTCCAGTTTTTCCACATCTCCACTCTCGATCGCTTGAAGAATTGCCACTGAAATGTCAACGGCCAAAGGTGAACCCTTTTGAAAAGCCTGAAGAGGATAAAACCTTAATTAATTGACAAACTATGCACGACTGTTATTGGAAACTTTAAATTCTACCGTTTTTCTCTCATAAAAATTTTGAATTTTCAATATGAATGCAGAATAGAAAAACTATAATTTAAAAATAAATATTATTATTAGTAATTAGAATTCATTAGATTTATTGTTATGATATATTTTAATTAATAATATATTTTATGACGGTTAGTTTTCTATTCTTATTTAATTGTCTAGCTATAAATAGGTCTAATTATGTATTACAATTATATCATACTATATATGAAGGAAAATATTTCCCTCTCTTTATTTTATTTTATCTCTTTATTTTCTCAATAAGCCTATCTTTAACAATTTACTTAACCTATACAAAGTGGATTATGACTAGTATATATGGAAGTGAAGAAGTGGTGTCCCTTGTCTTCGTAGCTTGAAGAAAAAAAAAAAAAAAAGAACTACTGAAGTTAAGAAACTCACGAAGCCATGACCACCAAGTTTGTAATTAGGCCCGGACTTGATGAAGCCCTTGCAGTATTTTGCGAGGAAGACTTCCGCGTGCGGGGCGACGAAGAAAGCTGCCATGATATCACCGTTGGCAAATGCCGCCGGGTAGTCATCCACAGAGGAAATGTTCTTGATGTTCTCTCGCTTAAAGTTCAAAGTCTTGACTAGGTATCGGACAATGAAAGAATTTCCATCGCAGCCGACCTTTGCATTTGTCCTCTGCAGCGTTTCAATGTCGGTCACTGATGGTTTGAACTGGGAGACTGTGAGCATCGAGGTGAGGCTTGCGGTGAAACTAGCCGTTACAACTAGAATTACAACCAACCAAGGGGCCAAGACAAATCGTGCCAAATTGCACTTTAGGGGTTCTCCTGCAGATATGTTATGAAGAGGGGGAAAAAAAAGTGTCTCAACATTAAATTTCAAAATTCAACAGTTTCCTTTTAAATGCCAAAGCTGCAAAGATACAAGTCTAATAGAAAAGTATAAAATTGGCAACATTGTTAACACTAAAAAAGATTTAAAAATGTCATTCCAAGGCATTGAACGTTTTGCATGTGACAATGTGTTTGAAGTTGAATTTTGAGCAGCCTAACCAGGGTACGTCTTGCTGAACTACTATAATCAATTAAAGGAGACTTACTCTGGGCAAAAAAAAGAATAGTGACAGAAAACCAAAGCATAACTCCAAAGCCCCTGAGCTCTGGATTTTGGCCGTAGCGACTCTCAATAAGCCATACAACAGAGCAAACAAAAAGGTGCATAATCAGTAGTTGTAGCCACATGGCTCTGGTGAAGGCCTTCATGAACATCCATCTTTCTTTAACTTTGTCATGTTCCACAGTGACCACCATCTGAATTCCAGAGCTGACATATGGTTGGGAGAAATCAACGTAGCGAAATCTGTCTGCATATACTTCTATATCGCCAACTGCTGCATCAAAGGCCTGTTTCGAAGCAACAACAAGAGCATCATTTCTGATTACTCAATATCAAATTTTCAGAGGATAGAGTTTAAATTAGTGACATGAAAATGGGAATACCTTGGAACCCGGTAAGTGATATCCAAACATTACAAAGTTGGACTAATTAGAAATACTAAGCAGGTGACATCCCTTTTCTTTCAAATATTTGATCAAATATATTATTGATCATACCTTGTAATACACCTGCTCCACAAGTTGATCATATGTACCATAGTAGGGGATTAACACGTAGTTCAAATGATAAGGAAGATACTTGAGGATGCCTTTAAACACATCAATCGAAAACCCCCCCAAGACGACGGTTTCATTCCTTGCTTGATCGTAGCCCAGTCTCACGAATTGATGGAAAGCACCATTTGCTGGAATCCCTATCCTAATCGGTTTATCTTCATCGGACATAGCCCAACCCCTTGGAACCGTTTGCAGCCCACCTGGCCAGTATATTGGACCCGTCAAGTAAGTTTCTTTAGCACTAGTCCCATCTTTTTTGACTAAATTCTCCGACAAACCATGATCCGCAGACCATAAAGCTATTTGTCTGTAGCTTTTCCCAATCATATTAATGATTTTAAAGGTCGGTGATTGTACTAGCATTCCGTCTTTGAACTTAACCTCCCCACTTAGGCCTCTGAAATTTATCGACAAAAGCTTTTTGGATAATCTTTTCGCCGTAATGGCTTGTCCTTCTAGTTTGCTTACGGCTTTAGCAATGGCGGTAACTGCATCGTAAGCTCGGAGTGCGAAGATACTGGGACTCGAATTCTCTTCTTCCTCAGGATAGTGTGATCCGTACGCTCTTCTGAATCTGCTCTTGAATTGTCTGAAACTCTCCGTATTGTCCACAAAACTGGTCTTAAGGCCAATAACACCTTGCATGGTGTTATTCTTAACAGAAGAATCAACAGACTCAAGAAGGCTAGCGATTTCATCCGTGACGATCCAAACATAGCCCTTTTCTGTCATTTCCATTTGCTTCGCTTTTTCGAAAAGTAGTACAGCTGACTCCAAAGAAAACTGCAAGACTATGAACACTCTGTTGCTCTTGCTCTTCAGCTTAATAAGCTCTTCCTCCATTGCTATTTTGGGGTCGGAAAGAGCAGATAAAGTTGGGAAAGCCTGGTGGTGTTCGATCTCCGAGTTAACCGATCGAAGTGAATCAGAGAGCAGGGTTATGACGCCGGAGCCGGTGGAGAGGCCATTGTTGTGCTCGTAAATCGCCGTGACCTTTCGCCAATTGAAGTGATCGACTATGGCGGCGATGCATTGCGTTTGGAAAACGATGTCGTTTGCCATTTGGAAGAGAATTGGCGGCTGAGGTGGAGGCATTGGTGTTGGGCTCAACATGGCTGGTGAAGTGAGAGAAATGAGAGGGAACTTGGTGGTGAGATTATCTGTGAACTCGAAGACTAGAGCTGCTTCTTGCATTGTAAGAGTTCCAATGACGGCTTGAACTTGTTTTTTTCTTATTAGATCTATTGCTGCCAGTAAACATTAAGATAACTTAATCAACAAAATCGTTTTCCTCAGAGAAACCAGCACCCAAAATAAGCAACTAAGCGTCTTCCTAGAAAAAAGATTTGAATGTGTTAAAAAGAATTTCGGAATTTGAGTAGACCTCGTCTCTATACGGGGAATTTTTATATTTAGAGGGTGTTTGGGGGTGATGTTTGAAGACATTATTTTTTAGTTAAAAAAAAGTTATTTTTAAAAATGTGTTTGGAAGAAAAAACTGTTTAGTGTGAAAAAATAAAAAAATTTAAAAATTTTTTTAGAAAAAAATATTAATATGGATATTGTTTCGTTCCTATCAAAATTCTATGTAATTTAAAAAAAATTATCTCATTTGGACTTCTATAAATAAAGTTATGAATTTTTAAAATTTGGAGTTTATTATAGTGTTTTGAAGATATAAATAGTGAAAAATGGTGAAATTTTGAAAAAAAAAAAAAAGTTAGTTTTGGATATTTGGAAAACATATTCCAAGCACCCCCTAAAAAAAGGCAATAGTATATATGGAATAAATTCATAATCCAACAAAATGGAAATACTTAAACAATTATTTGCCAAAATGCTCCAAATTTGAAATGTTGGCAATCAAATGCACATTTGAAATGCTTTCAAAAGTTTCTAAATATTTTTTTTTTCTAAAAATGACCATAAATTTATTTGATCTCAGCATCTCTTTTATTTTTTTTATTTTTTATTTTGGCTTCACGAATCAAATTTCTTCGAGTTATAATACTTAGAAGGCGAAAATGTACTTAGAAATATGTTGATCAACTATAGAAAAAGTTTGACAAATTTTGAATAACATGAAAGAGTTTTTTTTTTTTTTTTTTACGCCTCAAAAAAGACAAATAGGTTGTTTTTTTTTTTTTTTTTGGTTTGCTATAAAGGATGACTTGTGGTGGTTGTGATAAGAGGGAGTATTTAAAAAAACAAAAATCAAAGCAAAAGACAAAACATAGAATATAAGTTTGACAAATTTTGAATAACATGATAGAGTCTTTTTTTAACCTAAAAAAACAATTAGGGTTTTTTTTTTTTTTTTGGTTTGCTATAGAGGATGACTTGCCGTGGTTATGATAACAGGGAATATTTAAAAAAAAAAAACAAAAACAAAAACAAATCAAAACAAAATAAAACAAAAGACAAAACATAAAATATAAGTTCCACAAATTTTGAATAACATGATAGTCTTTTTTTTTTTTAACCTCAAAAAAACAGATAGGTTTTTTTTTTTTTTTTTGGTTTTCTATAAAGGATGACTTGTGATGGTTATGATAACAGGGAATATTTAAAAACAAAAAAACAAAAAACAAAATAAAAGACAAAACGTAGAATATAAGTTTGACAAATTTTAAATAACATGATAGTCTTTTTTTTTTTAATACCTAAAAAAAAGGGTTTTTTTATTTTTCCAATTGGTTTGCCACAAAGGATGACTTGTGATGGTTATAATAACATGGAATATTTAAAAAATTGAAAAAAAAAACAAAAAGATTATTTTTATAAATAGCTCTTGAATTATATAACTCTATTCAAGTTAGTCCATACTTTTTTGAAACTGATTATTGTGTTTCTGATATATAGAAAATCGTTCAAAAATGCCCCTTCCGTTAAATTAAAAACGAAATAGACATTTTTAATAATTATTTTATATATCAAGGGATATTTTAAATGATTTCTAATAAAATAATAATCAACTTGAATGGAGATATAATATTTAAGAGTTATTTATAAAATAATCTCTTTATTAATTTTTCGTAAAATTCAAAATTCTATTAAAATAATAAACATATATATACAAATTGACTATTTTGAACAAATTTATATATATATCAAAAGACATAATAACCAGTTTAAAAAAAATAAGGATCAATTTAAATAGAAATCTATGATTCATGAGTTATTTATAAAATTAATCTAAACATAAAACAAAACTTAGAATATTGGCCTATACTTAGAACCTGTTTAGTATCGGTTTCAAAATGTTTTGGAAAGGAGCTTCATGATTTCTAATAGAATCGTTCTAAAATAACATTTGTTTTACACAAAATCAAATAACAAAATGAACAAATAATAATAATTAAATAAATAAACGAACGCAGCTGGTGGTCACTGCCCTATTGAATTTCTTACTAATAAATTGGCTTAAAAAAAAGTCTTGTACAAGTCGACAGTCCTTCTGTTACAGTTAAACGGTCAAACATATTTCTAGAAAAAAAAAAAAAAAAAAGTCCAGCATGGTGGCATGGCACCAATCCCGAATCTTTTTTTTTTTGGCTGAATTACTTGATGTTTAGGTACGTAATATAAAATGGCTTGTGATTACTTATTATAATTAACAAAAACAGCAAAAAAAAAACATGTGATTATATATATAATTTAATAATAATTTTACATTTTTTTAACGAAAAAATTTCGTACATTATTCAATTATAAGTATAGAATTTAAACCTTTGTTTCAAATTCAAGGGAAAAAAAAAATCCCCTCAACCAATCTTTGATCTGAGAAAAAGATAAAGAAACTCGGCTGGCCATCTCAGCACTTCACAGCCATCACAAAAATGCCCTTATTTATTCCTCAAAAAAAAAAAAGAATAATAACAATAAAATAATCCCGTTCCCTCAAATCATCCTTCACCAACAACGTTGACTTCATCACCCAAGTTAGATCCGGTGAAATATAACCACGCATTAAAGATCAAGTTTTCCATGCTAAATTAATGCAATATTATATGATAATATTCGTAGTATTTAGTTGCTTAGAAGAAGAGACGGCGTTTGGTTGATCCATTTGAGTTGAAAATTTGAAGTTATTTTAATTAGAGTTGAGTTAAGTTTTAATTGTATATTAGTTCAAAATGAATTGTTTGGAATTAAAAAGTGTAAAAATTTATAAGATGTTTTGAAGAAAAAAAAAACATATTAATTTAAATCTTGTTTTATTTCTCTCCAAATTTTATAAAATTAAAAAAAAATCATCTTATTTCAAATTATAATAACAAAGTTATGAAATTTTGATAATAGTTCTTATAAAAATGATATTTTATTTGTTACTTTTTTACTTGTTAATATATTGTGTACCTATACTTTTTAATAACAAATTTTAAAGTTTAAGTTGGTTAGGTTAAAAAAAAAGGGGTGTGAATAGTACAACTAGTTTAAAAAAAAGAAAAAAGAAAAAAAATGGTATTGTTTGATTAGGGTGAACTGACCAATTGGGAGCAAAGTGTCTTACAGTTTCAAGCAAAGTCTGTTTACAGGAAATTATATGGCTAGCCCAAGCAAAGGATATATATATATATATATGTATGTATATATATATATGTGTATGTATGTATTTATGTATGTATTATTATATTCACGTAATATAATTGTAAAGGAAATTATATTCACGTATTATTATATGTATGGATTTTGAGCAATATTCATGTAGTTTATAAAATAAATAAAACAAAGGATAGTTGAATTACCACTAGTAGTTGCTCGAGCAGGGTTCCCACGAGAATCTTGGAGGTGCAAATCCAGTGTAGTGCAATTTGGTGAGTTGTTGAAGAAGAGGTCTTGAATTCCCATCTCTATGGCTATTTTCTGTTCCTTGCCTGCTCGACTGCTATAGTTAATAACACTCCCTATTCTGACAACTGAACATTCTCTATCTTTGATTATTGCTTTTGATCCCGCCAATAGAATGACGAGTAAAAGCACTAACAAACGGAGGTTAGGAGACATTTTTTTTTTTTTTTTTCCTTTTCCGAGTTCAGAAGAGAGAATTAAGTGAATTAATGACTTACTTGGAGAGAACAAATACTATAGGTTGCAGGGCTAGGGCTTGTAAATTATAATGGTAGACTTGTGTAACAAGTTGTTTAATTTTCAACAACTAGCAGGGACTATTACTTGTTCAAAGTAAAATCATGGACTGAAGATTCAGATTCTCTCTCTCTCTCTCTCTCTCTCTCTCTCTCTCTCTCGGTTGTCTAAGGGATTTTTTTTAATTAATTTCTTTTATTGATTGCTAATTATTGTCCCTAAAAGTCAACATATCCTTTGGTTATTTCTGAGAAGGTGATCTAGTTGCAATCAGGATATTTTCTGGCTATCAGCTATGCTTACAGGAATCAAAAAAAAAAAAAAAGCAAAAACAAACAAAGAAGAAGAAGGAGAAGTAGTATTCAATGACCGATCTGTCCAATCTTCACGGCAGCTTAACGAACAAGCAGTGGAATTTGCATAATTTTCAATAGAGTCGACACTCGATTGAGTGATACAACAGATTCCGAAATGACTTGGAACTTATACAGCGTCAAATCTTTGCTGCAGTCAAGAAAACAAAAATCTGCACCCGTCTATTACCCTAAATCAACACCAGTATCTAGCAGGTTTAGAAATATTTACAAAACATTTTTTTATGTCTCATTGTCAATGCTAGAACGTAAAACCTAAGGTAGCCTTTTCTTATAAGCTCAACAATCGACAATTAAATTCATCTTGCTCACACAATCAATATTGTTGACATCTTGGGAAAATTGGAAAAGCATGTAAGGATATTATTTACGTACCATATGGAATTTATTACAAGGCTAATATGTACATTAAGTCTAAAATGTATCCGTATATCACTGGAACATTTTTTGCAAGAAAACGCTAGATCATTTCAATTATACTCCATGAACCATGATCCATATCATCGGTACGATTCTCAGATTGGTTGAAACATGTTCTTGAGCATTTACATCCACATCCACACCTACCTCGCCGGAAGCTCTGACTGAGATATCTGTAAGTCCATCTCCAAAATAGTCTGTTCACAAATATTGTTTGTGTGCTGCCCAAGTTACTCAGCTTCTTAACCGCTACATGGAAAACTAAAAATATCAATGCGAATACTGCGGTACCACCAGAAATTTTGAAGAGGGCAGAGAAAGGCTCCGGTCCTATTGAACCACCATCGTCCTCTAACTGCGGTGAAGAGGAACAGTGTAAAGAGGAGAGCATGGCCTTTTCTAGTTGTTCTACTTGTCCACTCCCGGTCGCTTTAAGCACTGCCTCTGAGATGTCCATGGCCAAAGGGGAGCCCTTCGGGAAGGCCTGAGATGCAAAAGTGAATGTTACAAGAACCTGGGTCATTAAGAGTTTGTACTTTTGGAAAATCCTGAGACGAAAAGGAGAAAAAATGTTGTTTCAAGAACTAAAGACACTAGTGAGAATAAGAGAGAGATTATTAAAACTCACAAAACCAAAACCGCCTGATTTGTAAGCAGGCCCTGCTTTAATATATCCCTTGCAGTACTTTGTAAGGAAGACTTTGGCATGTGGAGCGACGAAGAAAGCTGCGGCGATATCTCCCTTCTCGAATGCATTTGTGTAGTCATCTATTGAATCAAAAGGAACTATGTTTTCCAAATTAAATTTCAAAACTTTGTTCAAATAATCAACGATAAAAGAATTTCCATTACACCCAACACTCCTATTTGTCCTCTGCAGAGTTTCAATATCAACTACCGATGGCTTCAAATGGGAAACAGTCATCATAGACGTGAGGCTTGCTTGGTAACCAACCATCACTAATATAATCACAACCATCCATGGCACAAGCACAAATTGAGCCAAACCGCTCCTAACTTGTTCTCCTGCACGGAAACTCAGAAACGTTTTTCAGTGGATGATATTATGAAAAAAAGTTAAAAGAGATAGCGTTTTATTCTATACGTTCTAATTTTTGAGCGAGGAAACAATTATAGTTTTTCATATTAAATGGGGCGATAATTAAAATTTCAAAATTTAAGGTAGAAAATTAAAAGTTTAGAAGTTGAGTGGGGCTCATGCCTCGCTAAACGTATAATCAAAGTATGAGAGTAAGTACTCATGAATTTCAAAAATACGAAAAGAAAACTTCATTACAAGGGTTTGAAACTTACTATGGGCAAAGAAGAGGACGGTGATAGAGAACCAAACCATGGCTTTTAAACCCCGTAATTCAGGGTTGTATGCAAATTCGTTTTCTATTAGCCAAACAACAGAGCAAATGGTGAAGTGCAAAAACATAAATATTAGCCACATCTTTCCCGTGAAGGCCTTCGTGAACATCCATGTTTCGTTGGTTCCTGGAGCTACAGGTACTACCATCTCAAGGCCAGAGCTCGCATATGGCTGCGAGAACTCGACAAACTCATATCTGTAAGGCGTGATGTCTGTATCCCCAACCGCCGCATCCAAGCCCTATTGCACAACAACGTAAATACTGACCACTCTAATTGATAAATAACAAGGAATTTTACATGACGTAAGAGAATAAGGAAATTATGTGCATTATGTACCTTGTCATAGACTTGCCTCACCATTTCATCGTATGAACCATTGAAGGGGACTAGCTCGTAATGCAATTTATAAGGGAGAAGCTTCACAACATGTTCGAACACATCGACCGTGAATCCAGACACATGTGTTTCGTTATTTGATCGATCATAGCTCACTCGCACAAACTGATTGAAGGCTCCTTTAGCCGGAACCCCAATCCTCATTGCTGGCTTTTCTACATCAGACCAGGACCAACCCTTTGGATCAGTTTGCAGCCCGCCGGGCCAATATATTTGACCTTCAACACTAGAAAGACCATTACTAGCTCTCACTTTCATCTCATCATGTCTGACAAATTTCCCCGAGAAGCCACGTGGTGGTGACCAGAGCGCTATCTCTCTATAGCTATTTCCCACCACATTAACGATTTCAAACGTCGGTGATAGCGACAGCATTCCGTTCTCGAATTTAATTAATCCGCTTAGACCTTTGAAATCGATGGTTAAAAGATTTTTGGACAATTCTTTAGACGAAACATTTTTGTTTTGTAAATCTCCCACGGCTAAGGAAATGGAAGTAATTGCATCATAAGCACGGAGAGCAAATATACTTGGACTTAAATTTTCTTCGTCGGAATACTGCCGTCCAAACGTTCTTCTAAATCTGTTTCTGAATTTTCTAAAAGCCTTGCTTTTGTCAAGAAAACTGGTTTTAAGGCCAATAACACCCTGCATGTTTTGTATAACAGAAGAATCGACGGAATCAAGAAGGCCAGCGATCTGATCATCGGCCAAAATCCAAACATTGCCCTTTTCCATCATTCCCATTTGCTTCGCCCTTTTGAAAAGCAGCACAGCCGACTCCAAGGAAAACTGCAAGACTACGAAGACTCTGTTGGAGCATCTCTCAAGCTTCTTAAGCTCGTCCTCAATCGCCATTTCCGGGTCAGAGAGAAGAGAGATCGGTGGGAAAGCCCTGTGCTGTTCAATCTCGGAGTCAACCGACTGGAGGGAATCAGAGAGAAGAGATATAATCCCAGAGCCATTGGAGAAGCCATAGTTATTCTCGTAAATAGCCGTGACCTTTCGCCAGTTGAAGTGGCCAACAATGGCGGCAACGCACTGCATTTGGAAAGCGACATCGTCTGCCATTTGTAAGAAGATTGGAGACTGAAATGGCAATGTTTCTTGACTTGATATAGCTGGTGAACTTAGAGATATGAAAGGGAATGTCTCGGTTGAGTTGTAAATCTCAGAGACTAGAGCTGCTTCTTGCCTTGTGAGCGTTCCAATAACGGCTTCAACTTGTTTGCTTGTCATAAGCTCAATTGCTGCAAGTAAAACAAAAGAAACACAAGAAAAAGATTTAACTTATACTTCGATTCTAACTCTGCGTCGGAACAATAATTAGGCTCCAGACACGCTACACAATCTATCTATTAAATAAAATTGTTGCCATTAACCAAAAAAAAAGAAAATTTTAAGTACCGGAAGCAGCTGCTCGAGCTGGACTTCCATGGGAATCTCGAAGGAGAAGATCAAATTTAGCACATGTTGAGCGACGGATATCTTGAAGCGCCATTTCCATGGCTGTTTTCTGCTCCTTGCCTGCACGAGTGGAGTAATCAAGAACACTTCCGATTCTTATAATGGGGTGTTTGGTGTCTGGACATCTGTCTGCTTTAACATTGGCTACGCTTGATCCCATGACCAAAACCAATAAGAAACAGAGTCCTAGACACGTTTCGCTTTCCATTGGTTGTTCCTATATTCTATATTCTCTTGATAGTGATGAGATCAGAGTAATTAAATAAATGCTGGAGTTTCTAAAGATTCAGAATATTTTTTTCGTTTTACTTTATGATTATTATACACTTAATATGGGATTGCTCAAGCTTTTTTGTTTCTGTTTTTGTTTTTGTTTATTTGTTTTTTATGGTAGGTGACAATATTTTTGTTCGAGGACGTAGCTAGATTTTCAAAATAGAAGACTAAGCTTTAAAGAAAATAGGGACTAATTACGGCCTCATAACTTCATGGAAAGAAGAAGAAATAGACAGAGAAGAAAAAGTCGTGGCGGGAACGAGTCGTACGATGGGTATTGTAGACTGTTTGCTGTATAATGCAAAGAGTTTCTCTCGATGTTCTGGAGAGGGAGTGAAGTCAAGTCAACTAAGACGAATATGTGAGGAAATTTACTTCAGAATATCTTTATTACTTGCTAAAGGAAATTTAATATAAGCAGTTTCATAACAATATCCGTACGATGTCATTTTCCTTCTTTATTTTTTATTTTTTTATTTTTTTATTTTTTTACCACATTTATCGTAGTTCCATGCAAAAGTAATGGTTCGGGACGGTGGAATCTACGATTATGGACCAAGTCTTTTTTATTTTGTTGTACCTAGAGATTAATGACTCTTTCGGTAAATATATTATTTTTTATTATATTTAAACGTAATAGGTCAGATATATTTTATATTTGAATTAAAAATATATAAATTATATTTTAAAATTAAAAAATTGATGTTATTAGTAAAAATATATAAAAAAAAAGAGATAGATAAAAAATATAATATAAATGAAAAAAATTATTTTTAAAATATTTTTAAATAATAAATATATTTAAAATATTATTGAAAAATATTATATTTAAATGTAAAATTTTTTTATATTTGAATAAAAATTATATTATATTAATGTAAAACAGTAATCAAATGCTCTATAAATGTCGTATTACTTACAACGACATTTTTTTCCCCTATTAAAGGTTTGCTGTGTCTGACACAAACTACAATGCCACCCTTTCTATTTCTATAAAACGACGATCTTTTATAAAGTGCTCTCCTTGACGAGTTTAGATTGTTATTATTAGGGATGACAATAGGCGGGATGGGTATGTTTTCCCTATCTAAATGCTCTATCCTCTTTGTATTTTTCACATTCACCCTATATTTATGTAATTTGGAGCGGAAAACGAAGGTTGAGTATGCACCTTATTCATTTACTAATTAAAAGTAAAAAGGAAAATTCTATTAACTTTTATAAAATTTAACAAAATGATCACTAATGTAATAAAAAAAATAAAACGAAAATCTTAAGATCAAATCTAACCTCTAATTTTTTTTTTTTTTTTGTTTCTCTCTGTCTTTGTGATGGTGTTTTTCTTTTTATATTACTGTTTTATCTTCCCCACCTCTACCCGCACCCTTCTTTTAACCCGCATACCTACCCCACTTATCCATATAATATCCCCATAGCTGCTCTATTAGAGACAGGTACCAGTGAGTATCCACTATCCGCCCCCGCAGGTAAAAATGTCATCGTAATCATTAGAAATTGTTGTGGTTTGTTGTTTAAAGATTCATGCCTGTTAATTTAAAAAAATAAATTAAAATTAAAATTTGAAACGACATGTAGCTTTGAGTTATACATTGGGTAACATAACCCAAACACTGAGAGCCGAAAAGCCCAATCAATCTACTGAAGCCCATTCGTTGGGCCCTGATAAGAAGCGGGCAACCACAGAACAATACGGCAGAGCGTGGACGCCCCGACTCCCTTTATGTCTTTATCTTGTCAAATTCAAGATTTTTGCAGAAGCCGAAGCCATGGATGCTGGATAATTTGAGCATTCTTCTCAAGCACTTTTCTTCTCACACAAGAAGAAGAAGAAGAAGAAGAAGAGGAAGAAGACAATGAGCTACAACTGAGAATCAGATAGCAGGGAAGAAGAGGATTTTGATTTTTAAAGATCAGTAGAGTAGTACTGTTGAGTTGAGCTAGGGCAGAAAGGGCCATGGCTTCCGTTTTTAAGCCACCGCCACTTCCATACAACCTCCATAGACACTCTCTCTCTCCCCATCATCACTCTCCCGTCACTTTATCCTTCCCTTTCAGCGCCACGACGTCGTTCCCCGCCCGCGTTGGCGCCCTAAAGACCGGTTCCGACGGCGGTGGTGGTAGAATCGGCAGCCAAGAGCTGTTCGTCCCGGACTTGCTGAGGAAGCCGGTTGTCTCCCCGAGGAAGGACTTGGCCGGAATTTCGGAGGAAGAGAAGCAGATTGAGCGGAAGAGAAATTACGAGGACGACGACGACGACGACGGAGGAGGAGATGACGGTAAGTGGGTGGATTGGGAGGACAAGATTTTAGAAGACACCGTGCCTCTCGTTGGCTTCGTCAGGATGATTCTTCATTCCGAAAAGTAAGAATTGCCTTCTAACTTTCGTCGCCAAGCTCAAATTCAGTGATTTTCGTTTTTTTTTTTTTTTCCCCTTTCGATTTAGTCAAACTGTTTCTGTATCAATCTTAAAGTAAGAGGTCCTGGTGTTTGGTTCTCCACGAACAGTTGTTTAAGAATGTTGTTATTTTACGAGCGACTATATGAGCAATAATTGTATTATAGATAGGTGAAGATTCTGCGGGAATAAGCCTATTGAAAATACAGTTTATGTTTCGCAATCTGTAGTCTTTGTAACGTTGGAGCTCTTCACAGGTGTAAATCTGATTTTCAGTAAGTAACCATGGTCTAATTTGGCTTAAGTATGAAAATCTGTCTTAAGTTTGGGAGCTTACGGGCTTCACTTAATATTCAGTAGTGGTGTGCTTCACTTAGTATTCAGTAGTGGTGTGGTTGATTATGGCCTTATCGCCCTTTCGCTTTAGAAGTCAGTTTTAGACGTCAGTTTCAATCTACGTAAGTGCACTAGACTCGTGCAGAGCCGAGGTATGATTGTTGATGGAGTGTGCAAACTTTTGTTCGACATTGTCTAGACATGAAATAGACAGTGTTTAAATGGGCTTCAGTAGCCCGGAATCAGTTCCATTCTCAGCACAAACTGGTTTGCCTGCTGCGGCTTGTGTGGTTCACTTTCCATACGAGGAATAACTTTTAAGTTTGAAGGAATTGCCTTGCCTGTGGTGGGATTGAGTTGAACTAGAGCTGAAGTTTCTTCTGCTAAATGCCTTTGAGAATTCTCATTGGGGATATATCCAGTTTTTTTTTTTTTTTTTCTAAGCTGATTTGTAATGTTATTTTGTATGTTTAGTGGTTTTGGCTAATTAGAGTAATGTGCAATGTGGTGTTTACAGATATGAAAGTGGAGATAGATTAAGTCCTGAGCACGAGAAAACCATTCTTGAGAGGTTGCTTCCCTTTCATCCAGATTTCGAGAAGAAGATTGGATGTGGAGTCAATTACATTACGGTAATTTCCTAATACTCATATATGATGTTTTTAGAATGATACTTTCCAATTTTTGTCTTTTATCTGAAGATTATGTTGTGGTATGCTTGATTTAATTAAGCTTTTTTAAAGTGTCTTCATTTAGTTCCTTGTATACTCTGTATAGCTTTCTAGAGTTCTTGGTGTCAAGATCGTCTACATTAGGGAATAAGTAAATCGTTCTTAAATGATTCACATCTTTGGTTTTTGCAAATGAATCAGCATGTTTTCTTCTTTGGATGGACAGGTTGGTTATCATCCTGATTTTGAAAGATCACGATGTTTGTTCGTTGTTCGAAAGGATGGAAAGTTGGTTGACTTCTCGTATTGGAAATGCATCAAGGGTCTGATCAGGAAAAACTATCCTTTATACGCAGATAGCTTCATTCTAAGACATTTCCGACAGCGGCATAAGCGTAATTTATGAAGTTAGAATCAGTTTCTATTACTCTGTACCCTTGTACGAATAATATTTTTCTTCTTCTTCTTCTTCTTCTTCTTCTTTTTAATTGTTGGAATATGCCTTTTCTTCAAGTGAGCCTGCTGGAAACCAGAAGTAGATATTGAATATTGCTTCTGAGTTGTCGTTGAAGACAAGCAACTTAAATTAGAATTTCAGCTTATTTATAAGAGAAAACTGAATTTGGGATCTTGCTAGTTCAAATAGCTTGTACTGTTTTAGCGTTTGCCAATTTATTCTGTATTAGGTGCAGAGCTTTCACTGATTTTTAACACCCCTGAATTCTGCGATTTTTGTGGAGTTGCCGTCCTTAAAAGATTATATCTAATAGCTTAATCCTAATGGTTAGTGCAGAAATACGGCATGACCAGCATTTTTTCTGGTCATGTTTTGCAATTAATTTTTTAGATATTGGATTGTTGTCAACTCGCTCCGGACTACTGAAATTTGAGTAGTTTTTTTTTTTTTCACGCGGGACACGGCGAAAAAAATTTGGTAGTCCATATTGACTTGATCATCATTGAACACTACACAAATGGTTAGCATGGGTCCACTAGAAATGTCCCGTCGTAGTACTGTAGCTTGATCCTAATCTTTTCCTGAGAGAAAGGGTGCCCTCGGGATCAACATAAATGTTTCAGAGGACTTGTACTTTTGAAGTCAAAAAAGGATTTATCAGGTATGTTTTGGCTAAAGTATCAGGTATGATATATTTAAACTTTCCTCTAAAAAAAAAAAAGGGAAAAGAAAAAAATTTTAGTGTAGAAATTGTATTATCTCATGTTTTTCTTTAAAAGAAAAAGTCATAAACTTAAAATAAAGAAAAGAAAAACCAAATTGCGTGTCATTTGTTTTTCAGTTTTAGAAACCCTTACATACCGTTAAGGAGGGGAAAAAAAAATCAATAAAATTTCCAAGCCAAGGACATTTTCGAAATAGGAATCACAGATTATTGGTGCAATGTTCTCCTTTTTCTCTTATCCTAAAGACTTCCAATAAAGGGAATGTAACTTACAATTATCGGCACCCTTTGAAAATCTTGAAAACGATCCCATTCCCAGGGCAGTCTTATATCAGATTCACCTGCCCACCGCTCAGCGACAATTACAAAGACGTGACTATCCAATATCCATAACTGATAGCCCCAGTTAGCTCCAAATGTAGTAATATCCTTGAAGACGTACGACATGCAATCAAATGTCAAATCGTCCATTTCTCATGTCGTATAACAAATGTCGTCTGCTCCTTGGCCATCTAAAAAGCTTAAACCCATATCCACGGGCATCTCATTTTGATTTGTGTGGTGGAGTGACCAATATTGATGAAAAGAACACTTAACATTTCTAGCAAAAGAAAAAACCAAAAACAAAAAAAAACAAAAAAACACTTGACGTGGTGACATTCCGCGTCGAAGGTTGCATATCTCCTGCCACGTGTTCAACGGCTGATTGAGAATGATTGGCCTTGTCTCCATTTTTATCTTCTCTTTTTGTTTATTTGGCTTTTTGGGAAGGTCTTGCTCTTGTTGCACCAGAACTAACTCCTCGAAGAATGCATGCGAATAGTAGAAGGCTCTGCTCATGTATATTTGACTCTTTTAAAGCTTTTTTTTTTTTATTTATTGTTAATAAACTCGAAATGTTGAATGATTTTACGAGGACGTGGCAGGACATGATAAATTAATCAGAGATGGGGATGTTGAGGTTATTTCCCATTTCATATGGTGTCCAAATCAAACCCTACTATGCAAAGCAGCTACTAATTTAGAAATGGATAGTAATAAGTTTGTAGGTCAGGTGATTAAGTCCGATGGTGATAAATATATATATATATATATATATTGTAAGAATACATGTTCGCCAACCTAATATAAGTACAACAGATAATTTTTAATTTAATGTAATTATTCACTAATTTACATGTAATTTAATATGATAAAATACGAGGTACTTTATTATTTAGCTTAGTTTTCAGGGAAGGTTTAACAATTTATAAACTCATTAGTACTTTTATTTAAAAATCTTTTTATTTAATCCCACAAATAAAGGTCATATATATTTATTCTTTTATTTCCTTGGTCTTGTTGCTCTTGCTTTTTTTGAATAATCTTCAAATTTTAATTTGGTTCGGACAAAAATCCATTACACGTAATTTAATGTGTAACATGGTATTATTTATAATTATTAGTATAGATATTATATGTTGAAAAAATATTACATGTTAATGATATTAGTGTTTCATGTTCTTAGTCTTTTATTGTATTATCAAATTATTATGGTTTTCATATATAAGATTTTTTTTTTTTGGAGATAAATATATAAGATCTTATTTATACATATAAAGTATTAAAAAAAAAAATCAAATTCGCTATACGCGTGATTTATTTCATTCTTTATGCGTTTTGACTCAATGTTATCGGCATCCACCCAAGAAGTGTGTAGAAGTTGTCTACAATATTTAGATATTATTAATATGACAGGGAAAAGGAGTCAAGGCTGTGGAAACCACTCGGAGCTAATTGGGCCGATTTATTGTCACCTCCACAACAAACGGATAAAAAATTTTCTGTTTTTTTTTTTTTTTTTTACTGTCAAAAAGAAGAAGGAAAAAAAAAAAAAAACCAGAGAAAAATGAGTTCTAGTCCTGTTCTAATGGCATTTGGCATTCCCCTTTCCAATACAAGGAAGGTAGGTGTTTCATACTTTTATGTTCAGTTGCTTTACTTCCAATCTTAGATTGCTCTGTTTCATAATAATGCTGTCCACTATTATTACATATAAATACTGAGTGACATGCCTAAAGTTTTGATAATTTTTATAATAATACTATATAGTATTATATAGTATGGTCCATTTTTACACATGAACACCAGCTTATTTCTCACGGGCTGATAGCTAAGTGTTTGTCGTTTTGCGTAAATGACATTACTCCACAAGCAAACCCGTAGTCGCTATAAAGACTCCTGCATCCCCTTTTTCTTTTTCTTTTTTTTTTTCTCCCTTTGTGGACTTCAGCTGAAAAGGACTAGCTCTTGAAGCTTTTAAAGGTCTAATCTGTTTTTTAATATTATCATGGTTTTTATCTTTTTTGGAAAGTCTAATGCGTTTTGAGTAGGAAACAAAATTCTAAAATTACCCGCATGCCATATTCCTTATTTAGTTAATTAAGTCAATTAGTGGCATTGTAAGATTAGTGGAGAAACAGCATTTAAGATAGTAGTTTATTCACTTGCCCAAATTGTGAGACTTGAGACACCTTATTTCAACCAATTGCAGTTGTACACTTTCCACAATTGTGTTTGTTGCCGTATTTGGATGGAACTAATGAAGGGGACGAAGCTTTAAAAGGGATTGGGTCCCAAATTATATTTAATTAATAGTATTTAATTACATCATTTTAAAAGTTTGAAATGTTTTATAAATGATTTTTTATATTTTAAAATCAAATATTTTTTAATAATATATTATAAAACAATTGATTATATATGATTTAAGATACTAAAATTAGACAAATGTTTCATTCCCTTTAAAAACGGCTTTGGTTGCCGGTTAAGTGAATTGTCACCCATTTTCACAATGGTTTTCTTTTCACATATGAGCTAGGATATAAATATAAATAGTATTAGCAATCTCAATCTTTTAATATCAATTTTATGTCAATATCATTTGGTGTAAATTGTAATTTCTTAGATATTATGTAATTGCTATAAAAAGTTACATATCATGTTAATTGTACTAAATTTATCAATAAAATTTTCATGAATATCACCTTAAATGAGACTTGTATTATTAATAAAAAGGAGACGAAAACAAGTACATCAAAAAATCAAATAAATCATGATTACAAATATTAGTCTAGTGATAATTTCATACATAACTTTGTAAAAACTACTTATATAAGTCTAAATAAGATTTAAAAAAAAAACCAATTATATAGAATATCGAGATAAACAAAATAAACTCTATATTGATTTTTTTTCCTAATACATTTTAAGTTTTTATACTTTTTAACTACAATAATTCAAGTATCCCACTAACACACAACTCAATTCAACTTAAATCTAATCTAAAAGAATGAAACCCAACCCATATATCAAACATATGCTAAATTCCAAAAACAATGAAATGAATCTGCAAAAAATCAAAATAATCCCTACATATAATTAGAGTTAAAATTGGTATTACGGTGATCCTTGGCACTGATAAGAAAAGAACAAATAACTCTCTAGTTTTCTCTTTCTTTGTTGGGAACAAGCGTAAGCCCATACCAGTCAGAGTTACAATGTTAACTTAGATAGCAAAATTAATAAATTAATACATCAAATTAAAAACTTTATACAAGAATGGAATTATTTATGACCGGGGGAGAGCTTCGATCTTTAGTGAACATTTTTCTTTAAATTCATATGTTAAAACTGTAATTTTCTTATTTTACTTTTATTATAAATAAATAAAAACTTCACACTTTGATCTACATTTCTACTGAAATAATATGCCAGCTTCGTCACTGATCATACCATTCGTGTACGGCCAGCAAAAGAGACAATGTACCGGCTGATAGGAGCCTTGGAACTTAAGAGGGTAATTTGGGGGGTAAATTTTACATTTTTTAAAATCAATTTTTTTAATATTTTATTATTTATATTTTTAAAATATTATAATAAACTTTAAATTTTAAAAATTTATAATTTTATATATATAAATTTAAATAAGATGATTTTTTTAAATTATATAGAATTTTAAGATAAATAAAATAATATTTATAAAATTTTAAAATGTTATAATAAATTCTAAATTTTAAAAGTTCATAAGTTTGTATATATAAATTCAAATAAGATGATTTTTTTAAAATTATATAAAATTTTGAGATAAATAAAATAATATTCATAGAATTTTAAAATATTATAATAAATTTTAAATTTTAAAAATTCATAAATCTATATATATAAATTCAAATAAAATAATTTAAAATTATTTAAAGATGTATAAAATAATATTCTTATTAATTTTTTTCAATTTTAAAATTGTATAATTTTTTATTTTAAATAATTTTTTTCTTTAAATATACTTTTTAAAATAACTTTTTTTCTATGTAAAAAAAAAAAACATGTCTAAGCGTCTACTCCAGCCTCCCATATGAAAACAAAAAATAAAAAAATAAAAACGGCTGAAATATTTGTCTTCTCCTTCAGACCTATAAAATCTGGGCTGTCATGGTGATGTATGTCTGACGATCGGAATAACCATGGTATCTTCAGCTGACCGATTGTACGGCCAGTGAAAGAAGACCAATCTTTTTTTTTTTTTTCTGGGAAAAGAAATCGAGATCTATTAATCTCCACAAATAATTAATACTATTTTAAAAAGAAAACAACTGTTTGAGTAACTGGTCTTTGGAAGAGTGTGAAAAGAAGAAAAATCCCGATTTCTAAGGCTGAGGCTATATTCGGATTCTCTGTAGCCTATGCGTGCCCACTCCACGTATAGAAAGTATAGGTTTCTCCACCGACTTTTCAAATCGTTCCAAATATAACAAAGAAAAATATTTTCAAATATTTTCGGTACACCATGAAAGAAAAAATCTATATTCTTTTAATTAATAGTAAATTTTGAGCAAAGGCTACAATCTCACGATTCATATCATTCCCATATCATATTAAATTTTGAGCAAGATTCCACCGACTCCTACAAGTTTTTCTTCTTTTAACCAAAACTTCAAAGTTGAGCTTTTCATAACTGTATGAAATTATAATTAGAACTCATCAATTAAGAGGATATTTAGAGAAAATACTTGAAGATTTTTTTTTGATTAAAAAAATTATTTTAAAAAATATATTTAGAAAAAAAAATATATGAAATAAAAAAATAAAAAATTTTAAAAATTATTTTAAAAAATACATATCAATATAAATATATTTTTTTAAATTTTATATAATTTAAAAAAACCATCAGACTTAAATTTATATACATAAAATTATAAATTTTTAAAATTTAAAATTTGTTATAATATTTAAGAGATCTAAATAGTAAAAAATAAAATTATTTTAAAAAATTCCACCCTAAATTAATGTGTGAATACTGAATACGACGACGTGACAGTAGATTCTTTTTCTTTTTCTTTTTCTTTTTCTTTTTAAATAATGAAAGTAGGCTCTTTTATACTATCAATTGGTGCCTAAAGAAGTTCGTTACGAACTGGAGGCTCAACTTCCAAGGCCTCTGGCACTCTAGTCATTCCACTAGGAGGTATTAATTTTCTTTTTCTTTTTTAATTTTCTTTTCCCGGGAAAACGAATAAAAACCCAAATTTTAATTTCAAAATCCAAGCGATGGAAGAAAGTGTGTTCCCTACAAGTTTTCACGAGCGTAGCCCCTGAATTCCACGTGACGATCTTAGCTTTTCCTCCGGCTTTGTGCACTGTATTAATGTGTTTGATTGTAGTATCATATTTATATTATATTTAAATATAATATTTTTATATTTATAAAAATATTATATTTTTAAATATTTATTATTATAGTTTTATACAAAAATTATATTATATTTAAATATTATTATTATCATTATTTTTTTATTATTTTTGTTAACAACATCATATATATATTTTCTTCTTTTTATTTTTATTAATTATATTACATATTTAATATTTAAATATAATTTAAATACTTCTAATAAAAATATATATTATATTTAAATATAATATCCATGTAATATTTTATGTGCAATATAGTTTTTTAACTAATGAGAATGATCATCCTCTTGTACTAATTCAGAGAGTGACTGGGTAATTTAAATTAAAATCACTAAAGAAAAGAAAAGAAAAAGAAAAAGAAAAGTGTTCTGGTCGAGGATGTCCCATGTTGGGGTGTCCCAAATGTCAAAATAAACGTAAATCAGATAAGATAATCGTCTTTTTATTTTATTTTTTTTTTTTTTTCCTTCTTTTGCCTCAAAACATGAAACCACCCTACATTTGTCGTCGGTTTTCAGTTATTTGTCCATATAATCTTGAAAGTTTCAGCTGTTCAATGTTTCTATTCTTTGGCTAAAGACACTTCTTTGGCAAATAATACGGGGCTCAACGCTTAGTACTGATACTCCATTGAAAAACTGATCCTTTAAAATTTGAGACTGTTTATAAAATGAACTTTCATCTTAAAAATCAATCCATCAATCCATCAATCTACTAAAAGGAGTGGTATAAAAAATTTCATATATTTATTATTCTTGTTATAATTTTATGATGTATAACTTGATTTTTTTTTTTCTTTTTACTCTTAACAAACCTAGCCCGTAGTGTGTGGAGTCTCTATTTTGGATCCAAAATTTTTATTTAATTTAAAATCTAAATTTTACTTTATAACTTATGTTTGATTCAGAGGTTTGAACTAAATTATTTTCTATTAGAGTTATTTGATTTTTTAAAAATTAATTAAAATTTTAGTTGACTTTAAAAAAAGACAAATATGAGTTTGAAAATATTTATTTAAAATAATGAATCAAATAAATATTTAGAATTTCATAATACACATATATTTCTTTTTTAAATACATAATTAAAAACTTATGTGAAATGATAGATTGAAATTTATATAATATAAATTAAAATATATTAAAATAATAAAAATTGATATTAAAAAAAAAAAAAAAAAAACACTTCAATAGTTCAAAAAAGATAGTTAGAATCAATCCCAAACAAGATTTCAATTTGAATGCGAAAACTCGAATCAAATCTATGATCCATAGCTTTTAACAGTGAGAAAAAAAAAAAGCCTACTCTAGTGAGGAAATCAAATTTTTTTCCTTCTTTTTGTCTTTGCAAAAAAATAATATCTATTTGTCGTGTCGGCACATTTGCTTTCACGTGCACCAAGCCATGGTGGGGAATATGTTAATGATTGGACGAAAATGCCCTCCTTACTCACCCCCAAACGGGACTATCACCGGTCGCCAGATGCCATACGCAACCTTGTATGGGTGCGTACTACACCGTGGCGGATTCTTAGGCCTCATCCTTATCCATCGCCCACTTACAGTTTTTAGACCGTAACAATCCCCCTCATAGAATCCAGACCCTTCCCCGTGCGAAACGTGGACGGCTCGGATCTCCCCACTTAGCGACTCGTCATTGGTTTCCGTCACATCCAAACCTCCTGGCCATCCCCATTGGTCCACGTTTTAAAGCAGCCGATCACTGATCCACCTCCCAAATATTTTATTATTTTTATTATTCAGACAATATTATTTTAATTTTAATTATATATATATTTTTAATGATTTTGAATCCTACCCTACCCCTTTCCCACTCGTCTGCCTTGACGCGCAAACACAAGAGAAAAAAACAAAAACACAAATACCGAAATAAATGATTAAAAAATGAGTATATAGATATATAAAAGTTGAATTGTTTTATATACATATATATATATATATATATGTATGTGTAGAGAGCAGCAAAGGAGAGTCGACACTTGGCGGTTGTAGCAGAAGGCCTGCTATAAGCCAAAAGCGAGAAAAAGAGCTTCGCAGCCAAAGAAGCCACCAGAAAAGGAAAATTGTCTGAAAATCCAATAATACCCAAAGAAAAAAAAAAAGGTAAAACCTAGTAAAAGCATCTCTTTATCTTTCTTAGTTTTTAATTTTCCGTAGTTATTATCATTTTTTTAATTATTATTATTATTTTTCTCTTACATTTATATGAGTATAGCATTTCCCAACCACTAATACTACTGCTTTTCTGCCAGAAAATTTTCTCTGTTTTTTCATTTTTGTTTTTTCGTACGATTCTGTCGTGGGTTTTTCCTCTTTTTCTTTTTTTTTTTCCCCTTCCTGGGTTTATGTGGTTGAGTAATGAAGTAAAAAAAAATGTCGGAAATTGATCGAGGCTAAAGGGTTTCTGAATTCGTTTCAGTGTTGTGAAGTTTGGAAGGTTAGCGTTTTGAGTTTCGAGAAAAAATCATTAATTTTGCGAAACTCGGCGATTTTGTTTGATTGGAGATCATGAATTGACAATGTTGATTTTTGATCTCGTCAATCTGAAATACTGAATTTTCCGGCGATTACAGGAACAACAAAAGGCAAAATTTGTCGATTGAAGAATCAGAAGCTTGTGGATTTTTAGATTCAAGCGAAAAGAAGTGGGGGAGGGGGCTAAAAGATGAACTTTAGGGGATTCGGGAACGAGCCGCCGGCGAACGGCGGCGGAGGGAGGCCGCCGGCGAACAATCCACTGGTGAGGCAGTCGTCGATCTACTCTCTGACGTTCGACGAATTCCAGACGACGATGGGCGGGAGCCTAGGGAAGGACTTCGGTTCAATGAACATGGACGAGCTTCTCAAGAACATTTGGAGCGCGGAGGAGGTCCAATCGATGACATCAGGCGGCGGCGGCTGCACGTCAGCCGTCTCCGCCGCAACTCAGGGCGGAGCCGGCGCGACGCCGCTCCAGAGGCAGGGCTCGTTGACTCTGCCGAGGACGCTGAGCCAGAAGACCGTCGACGAGGTCTGGAAAGACCTTTCCAAGGAAGGAAATGGCGCCGTCGGGGCTAGTATACCGCAGAGGCAACAAACCCTAGGAGAGATGACTCTGGAGGAGTTCTTGGTGAGAGCTGGAGTTGTGAGGGAAGATAACAACAACAACAACCACCAATTGGGTGGGAAGCAACCGCAGAATGGAGTTGGCTACTTTGGTAATAACATTAATAACGCGAGTTTAGGAATCGGAGCTGGATTGATGAGCAATCGGATTGTGGAGACTGGTAACAATCAGATTCCGATTCAAGCTGCGAACTTGCCGTTGAACGTTAATGGCGTGAGATCGAATCAGCAGCAGCATATATTCCCCAAGCAACCGGCTATGGGATACGCGTCTCAGTTGCCGCTGCAAACTGGTGCTAATCAGCTGGGCAGTCCCGGTGTGAGGAGTGGGATCATGGGGATTTCGGATCAGGTTGGTGGTCTGGGTGGTGCTTTGGCTCAAGGTGGAGGAGGAGGAGGGATGGGAATGGTTGGATTAGGA
Source organism: Antiaris toxicaria (assembly GCA_035233585.1). NCBI lineage: Eukaryota > Viridiplantae > Streptophyta > Magnoliopsida > Rosales > Moraceae > Antiaris > Antiaris toxicaria. The sequence continues at coordinate 22,845,284 of CP141160.1, read as the reverse complement.
GCTGGGGCTGTGACCATGGCTTCTGGTTCACCTGGGAATCAGATATCGTCCGATGGGATGAAGAGCAACGGCGATACGCCGTCGGTTTCACCGGTTCCGTTCGTGTTTAACGGCGGTTTGCGGGGAAGGAAATGCAGTGGGGCTGTGGAGAAGGTAGCGGAGAGGAGGCAAAGGAGGATGATTAAGAACAGAGAGTCAGCTGCCAGGTCTAGAGCTCGCAAGCAGGTGAATTCACTTGTTTTGATTTCGTTTTTTCTTTTTTCCTGCTGCTTTATATGTTATATGTATGTTCAATTCTGGATGTAGTGAGTCAGCTGTTGAATCTCATATTGGTTTGTGTATAGACAAGTGAACACTCGATAACACAACACGCATTAAAGTTAGACTAGATGATTAAAAAAAAAAAAAAAAGGCTCAAGTGAACGTGTCCAAAAGTTATCAGTGGGTTCTCGGGGTCACTTTTAAATTCATCAGTGATGTGTAAATAGCTTTGTTGTTTCACCGTACCACTTGGCTGTATCGTGGTACTGCCACCTTAACGGGCCAACTGAAAATACAAGGACACAAATAGTTTGTACTTGTTTTTTTCCACACGAAGGAGAAAAAGGAAAATTTCAAGTTGATTATTGGAACACCCTTTTTTTTTTTTTCCGGGTAAAAATGATGAAACTTTGAATGGTGCAAGAATCAAAGAAACTAGTGATAATTCTCCGTCTTGTTATCGCTTTATAAATTTTGCTAGCCATTGACATTCTGCTTTTATCGTCTATTGACGCTGTGTCCCGAAACTTGGTTAAAGATTATGTTGACAGAATGGTAATGTGATAGCGATCTGACATGACAAGAGATGAAAGATTTTGAGAAGTTACGGTCATGAGAAGTTATAAGGGATCCAGTTTGTTACAAGGTAATGGAACGCTAATGAACATAGTATGAAGTAAAGTTGTATGGTCAAAAAATAAAAGACGTTGAGTAAATTCTTGAACTATAAACTTAATCCTGTTTTGATTTAAAAATAAAAATTATAATTTGCTTGGTGGTGAACTACCGTGGTGGAGTGCGTAGGATGAGTATGATTCATAACTAGTGTTGTATGCTATTATACCATTTGGATATGTGCTTGATAATTTCTCCTGTTTTCTCTAATGAGCTTCTTACAGGCTTATACCATGGAACTGGAAGCAGAAGTTGCCAAGTTGAAAGAGGAGAACGAAGAGTTGAGGAAGAAACAGGTAATTTCTAGTTAATTGTTCTTTTCCATGTGTACACACGAGCATGTTTGCATTTATGTGGGAAACTAACAGGATTGTCCTTTGGTTGTTGCAGGAAGAAATGCTTGAAATGCAGAAGAACCAGGTACTTTGGATTTGCCTCCGTTTTTTCTTTAGATATATTGTTTTTCTCTGTTTAAATTATGAGTGAATGAATAAATGAAACGAATTTACAACTCCCAAAGAAGTCGAGTCATAAAAAATGAGGTCACGACAATTTTCATAGCTGATTGATGAAGCTGTTATAACACCATATTTTTCGCTTTGTGTCTCTTTTTATGTAGAGGATTTTTGTTAATAGATGTGGAACGTTTAATTTTTAATTAGAGAATACCAGTTTGAGGAACATATACATTGTCCTTCTACAAGTTCCCAAGCAAATTTGGTAAGAAACCGTCACAATCAGTGGAGCGGGAATAGGATCATGGATTCCAATTATTTATTCATCTAGAACAGACTAGAAATCTGGAAAACGTGATCTCAGCATCTCCTCATTAATTAATCCCATAGCTCCTGAGTACGTGGCAAATTATAGTCTGTACAAAATCATTCAAAGAATCAATTTATTTCTGGCCCACGGATTTGATAAACCGGTCAAAGAATTAATTTCTTTAAGATCATCATACACTTCCCCATTGTGATGAGCATCGTCTTGAATTATAATCTTTATATGTTTTTTAATTATTTAAATTGTTCTATATAGCCCTTGATAGATTATTCTAAAGAGGGGTTAATAAATCACATGACAGGCAGTGGAGATGATGAACATGCAGCGGGGAGCGAAGAAACGATGCTTGAGAAGAACGCAGACGGGTCCTTGGTGAAGTACGGCGGTTCGATTGTGAATCTCTGTAGTGAAAGCTTTGCAGTAGGTGTCTTGTACATATCTAAGGCGAATGTGTTATCTGTTGTAGATCGTGAGAGCTTTAGTGTGTTGTAGGTAAACCACCTTTTTTAATATTTAAATTACATTATCCCCGTCGGCTTCTCCGAACATGGGTACAGATAGGTAAAGGAGAAGTAGAATACATCTGTGAGATATCGTCTGATGCCATATTTCAGAGCAATATTAGTCTTTACCATCATTACTCAAACACATATCTTTGACTTTGCATGTTGTGCCGCTAGACTGCTATTTCTCTCTCTTTTTCCCCCCTCTTCGTTTTTCATTCTTCCAATTAAAATGTGAAATAGGCGAACAACCCTTCGTATACTGGGGTGTTAGCGTTGTATAGATGAGATGGGCAAATTTAATTAGAAGAGTTTAATGCTCACTTTCTAATTATATATCAGCTGCGGAGAAAAGGCACAAATATTGAGTAAAGAGTGGCAGATTCTTTAATTTACTTGGATTTTCTTGCGTTCTCGTACTAAACACGGCCGATATTTGTTTTTTTAGTGTGTCTTCTCTGTAGTCGACTTCCACTTCATTGTTGAATTTCGATGGAGGTTACTTTTCAAGCTACATATTTTCCATTTTAGGTTTGGTGAACTATTCATTCATGTAGTCGGCCAAAATGAATTGGCATTTGATATGTCTTGACGCAAGAAATGACGTGAGAAGTCCCCACCACAACATGACAAAAGATAATGAAGAAGAAGAAAGATAAATCACTGTGAACAAAAAGTAGCAAGAAAAACTGTGGTGGGCGTTTGTTATTGGTTTTAAAATGTTTTCTGTTTTCAAAAAAATTGAAAATGAGAATGTTTTGAAAATTGCGTTGAGATCATTTTTGAAATTGTGTTTGGTTATGTTTTCTGAGTGTAAATTTTGAAAAATATAAAAATAAATTTGGTTTGATTATATATTTTGAAAACTCATTTTATAAGTGAGTATCTTATAAAAATATATTTATTTTTAATTTTAAAAAAATAATAAAAAATAAATTATTAGTCACAATTAAAAAAAAATTTTGGTGGTAGGTTTTGCAATGAGTGATAGGAAGTGGAAGAGATTGGTGATCTGAACTCTAAGTGGCGGTAATGGTTAGATTTAGGTCATGAGTTGATGGTTATGACTCGATAGTCATCATCGCGAAGGAGCCGTCATTATCGTTACTTGCCCATGGTCATCAACCTTCATCGGAGATGGATGTCATCATTAGACATGATCATCACTGACGCTATACAGACAGAAAGAGAAAAAGAGAGAGAGAAGATGAAGGGAGAAAACAAAAACAAAAAGTGAAAACAATTTTTTTTTGTTTTCAAAAAACGTAAAAAAACAACATAGTTGAAAACGATATTTTCAAAATGATTTTGAAAACGTTGAATAAACAAACGTTATTTTAGAACTGTTTTCATTTTCTGTATTTTTGAAAATAAAAAATCATTCTTGAAAATAAAAACAAACACCCCTTTACTTTCTTCTCAGTTTTTCTATATATATATATATATATATAAGCAGATATATAGTTGCTGTTTTTTTTTGTAATTTAAAAAACACAGGTTTTTGAGTGCGTTTTGAGAATTGCACGGGAGTGTGTTCCTTTTTAAAATGTTTTTTTCCTCTTCTCTTCCAGTCTTTTATCTCCTTTTTTTGCTTTTTTATTATTTTCCCAGCCTTGCTTCTTTGACGCGCCCTCTATTTTCTCTTTCACCTGCCACCTACTCTCCGCTCTCTTTTTCTCTCTCTCCTCAAACCACACCTCTAAACTTAAGCAGAATCTAAGAAGAAGGATGCTGAAAACATTATTTTTTTATTAGAAAAAATTTGTTTTGAAAAATATGTTTGAGAAAAAAAATTATTTGAGGTAAAAAAATAAAAAATTTTAAAAGCTTTTTTTAGAAAAAAAATATCAATATGGATATTATTTCGTTTCTCTCAAAATTTTATGTAATTTAAAAAAAAATCTCATTTGGACTTATATACATAAAATTATGAATTTTTAAAGTTTGAAATTTATTGTAACGTTTTAAAAATATAAATAGTGAAAAGTGGTGAAATTTTGAAAAAAAAATTAATTTTTAAAAGTTGAAAAATAGCCCCTAAACATGCCCTTAATATCTTTCTGTTATCTTCGTTGGATTTCGGAGGTTGGTTTTAGATCTAATCTTTCTTGAATCCTAAAAGTTTGTCTCTCCCTCTCTCTTTTGGGTTTCCCCTTTTTTTAAATCTTCAAGATCCATGTCGATTTTCCGTTAGATTTTCTAGCCCATTTTTTCTTCCATATTTTTCGTTGTTTTCGGGGTTTCCTTTTGCTTTTGGTGATGGTAAACAAACCGAACCGATAGGCCTTTGTTTTTTTTTTTTTTTTTGGGTTTTCCTTTTGGTTAGGCTATGACAATTTGGGTTTTTATTTTTATTTTTTTGGCTGACAAGTCATGAAAATTTGGTTGGTTTTGGTTTTGTATTACTAGAGAACAATAGGTTCTCGTTTAAAAGTCCATTTTTATATTGTTTTCTAATTTTCCTAATGCTTTTTGTGATATTAAACAAATGTTAGGCTGTGAAAATTTGGAGTAAAGTTAGCAACCATATCAAAATAAATAATTTAAAAAAAAAATAAAGCAGCTTAGTTACTCTGATCTCAAATGTGTTTTTTTTTTTTTTTTGTTAATCTCTTTTTTCTTCTCTGGTCTTTAATGAATATAAAAGGTTATTTTATTTACTAGACAAATTCCTGAGGAAACCTCTTTTTTTTTTTTTTCAAATACCATACATGTTCTAAAGTGTAGTCACAATCAAAACTGATTAAAAATAAGTCCCAATGAGACTTCCTAGCAAAATAAATAAATAAAAATCCTAATGAGATTTTAGTGCCGGACAATTTTTGACTCCACGCTTATTTTAAATTCATAAATTGTATCCAATTTTATTTAAAATGTTTATTACTGATTATTTTCTTCTATTTGTATCCAGACAAAAAGTTTCTTACTTTTTAAATCCATGTAATAATTTTTAGAAGGGAAAAAGAATTAATAGGACAACTCTTATGTATTTACATTCTTTTTTAACACAAATTACTGCACACCATTTTTCTTTATAAATGCTACTATGTCCTTAGATAAAATATAACATAGTTTAACCAACTCTTTCTTTTCAAAAGTTATATCAGCTATTTATGTTTGACCTTATTATCTTGTGTTATACACATCAACTTGTCACTACCTTTTCTATACAGTTGTATCTTTTACTTTTTTCATTCCCTTTTCCATTTACAAAGTCTATTGCGTCCTTTCTTCTCCTTACTTACAGCTTCTTTCTAAGGTATTTTCTAACTTTATTTCTTGATAACGTTCATCATTGTTCTAATATCCATTCAATATGTTTTTGTTTCATTATCTAGTGTTCTATTAATTTTTTTCAAAAGAGAATTTTCTTTGTTTTTGGATTTCATTGGTATGCCTTTAGGTATATTAGTCTTAATATTTATTTTCCTTCTTCAAGTATTCTCTTCCGATTTTTATTTTGATTATTTTCTATTGAATTTGACCTAGTATTTCTTTATGTAAAGTTCTCTCTTTTATTTTTTGCAGTAATGTTTATTCTTCTTATCTTTTTCTTTTTCGTTTGATGGTTTCTTTTTTTAAATAAGAAATAAAATCACAAAAAAAAAATTAAAGGTTTATCATTAGTTCCATTTTTCCGGCAGGTTTAGAGGAAATTTTTTGCTTTCAGCATGTTTATATAAGAATAATGGATAGCATTTGTTTATAGATCATTTTCAATGAGTTCTTTTAATTTTTTTTATTTTTTATTTGTTGGATAAACCGTTTTAGTGAGACTATTTTTTTTTAATCAGTTAATTTGATAACCTAAAAATATGATTAGATTTATTTAAGGATATGTATAGACTCCAGTTTACATACGATACAATATGTAAAAGATTGTGAAATTCCTAATCTCATATTTATGTACTAGATTCATTGCAAACTTTTTTTTCCCTATTAAAAAATGCATTGTAAATTCAAAGATAGTGTCAAGTAGTTATGTTATCAACTTCCTCACTATACTCTTGCCACGGAAGACCACAAACAATAAATGAATGAATGAATTAAATAAATTGGAAGTAAATTATATATATTTATTCTTTTGTATTTATGAAAATGTAAACCATGTTGACCACTTAATTTTGCTGTAAATCTTTGAAGCCACAATACAAGAACAATACATTGATTTAAAATATAATTTTGTGTTGATTTTCTTCTAATTAGTATTGTGTTATGCTTAGGGAGACCAAACCATGGCAGAAAACTATAAACTATTATTAGAGATTGCCCCTGGCCAAACAAATTAGACCGCCAAAGTTATAGTGGCTAAAAAATCTATTCCAAGAACTTCCACGAATAGCCCGACCAAGTATCAAAACATGCTACTTATTGATCCAAAGATAGATTTTCTTTAAAGTCATTTAATTTTCTTCACTCTTATTAATATATCTCTAATACTTCCTTTATTATCCCCTTTATAATTAAATATGTTACTAATTTTCTTTTATGTGTCTTCATAAAAAAATAAAAATAAAACAAATAATTTAATCCAATTTCTTTATTTTTAATTAATAAATAAGACCTGATCATGAAGCACGAAAATAAGGTACAAGTTACGATCTATGCACAAGATATTTAAGCTTTCCAGGACATGTTTCAATTATCTAAAACATATTTAGGGTCTATTTGGTGAATGCATTACATTTGCATTATGTTTGAATGCAACACATTGAATATAATTTATAATTGGAGGTAAAGTATTAGCATTGCATTTAAATACAATATGTGTTAAGGTAAAAAGTATTTGAATTATATTTTAATAATAAATATGTGATGTGATGGGTAAAAGTAGAGAGGAAAAAAACAAAGAGAAAGAGTATATATGATGTGATTAATAAAAGTAATAGAAAAAATAAAATAATGAATAGTAATTGTATTAGATTTAAAATGTGATGTAATTAATATTTGAATGAAATGCTTTTCTATTTGAATGAAAATTACATTGTATTTAAATGCAATGTAAATTAAATGTATTCATCAAATACATGGTTAGTCTCAAATGTACAAGTAAAGTTTGCCAAGCTCGAATATAGAGCGATTACCGATGATGTTCAATGGACAATCAGTGGAAGAACAAAAGTAGAAGAAGTTAAGGAAACTTACATTGGGTTTCTCTTTTCAACATATAAGTTTGTACCTTTTGACAAACTTGAAGACCACATGGATCGCAAAAATTTTGAAATCAGTATTTTTCTCGAACTTGTACAACCTTTTTCTTTCATTATAATTCAAGTTTAAACTTATGTACAATTCTCATTTATATATCATTTTGAAATCGTTAATACTTCTTATTCTAGGCATCTATGCTGGTAATAGACATGTGTCGGAAAAGGCAAATTCAAAATAGTTTAGTAATGGTGAATCAACTATACAAGAAATATTTTTTATAAACCAAAAATTTGCTCTAAATCATGACCATATTGGATGTATACATTGTTTGTATACTTGTATATATCTTACAAACTTTATGTATTTCAGATTTGAAATAACCATGCTAACCATGTAGGACTACTTTGTTGAGAAGGAATGCAACATAATATCAAATATCTTGCCTAGAAAGCCAATCATTATTGGAACACACCTCAAAGTAACATTATTCACGGTTAAGATGAAATTATTTTTCTTTTCTGATTACACCGTCATAACTTGGGAGTTAAATTTTTTTTCCTTTTTTTTCCTCAAAGCTTTCAATTTCTACAAAGTATAATAGTTCATTCCTTATCAATCCTTATTTTTAAGAACTCCTTGATCTCAAATTTTGATGAGCCCATTTACTCATCCAACTGAGATTACTTATATTAATGCTAGGTCTTCTTTTTAGACTAATTCTTTCACAAGAGTAATTGTTCCCTTTATTTTTTTGTGATTAATAAGGGTGGATGAAAACATGGATAAGTTGAATGACATTACAAGTAAAAAAAATAACTGATATCAACACCAAAACCGTTTTCTCCTCCTCCACATCAATTAACAACATTAAACAAAATTCAAGACATGTTGTTCATGGTAATTAACTCTGTCATTGCTTATTTTAGTTAACTTAATTATTTGTTTCAAAGGCTTGCAACAAATACAAGATGTAGACTAATACACAACTATTTTCTTCTTTACAACAAACCTTTTTCTGGGTCATGGTAAAAATGACTGTCAAAATTCTAGATCAACCATTTTGGTATATGTCATGTGACAAATGCAACAAAATTTCAAATTCAACTACAATTAAATCTATGAATGCATTTACTGCAAAAAAGCTCAAGCAAGGGCAATACCAACATCAACTTCTTCTTTTTTTTTTTTTCTTTTTTCATTTTTTTATCAAATAAAATATATTTTATGTTCCAATCTACTAATGCTTTTATACTCAAAAATAGATAGATAATAAAGAGGGTGTTTGGTTTTGTTTTCAAAACTGATTTCACGATTCCCTAGAAAATCGATTTCAAAATCAGTGTGAAATTGTGTTTGGTGTGTATTGTTTTTGAAAACAGATTTCAAAACGAATCCAAAATCGCCTTTGCTCCCAATTTAAAATTGAAAACGATTAAAAGTCGTTTTCTCTGATTTCATTTTTCCCATTTCTCCCATTTCTCTGATTTAATTATTATGGTTAATTAAGATTTAATTGATATAGTAATTACTTAAATATTATGGTTATTAATTTTTAATTCATTTTTCAATTAAAAAATTTTATTAATTTTTAATTTTTGGTATTCATAATAAATTTTTTTTAAATCAAATATAAATATGTTTTTACAGAATACTTATAAAATGACTGGTTTTCAAAAATATAACCAAACACAGTTTCACTTTTTTGTTTCTCAAAACATACACTCAGAAAATAAAACCAAACACAATTTCAGAAACGTTCTCAGAATTATTTTCAAAACGATTTCAAATTCAGAGAATTTGAAAATATAACAGATTTCAAAAATAATACCAAACGCTACCAAAAATATCCCTTTTTTTTTTCTTGTTTACTTTGTTATAAATATCCATGTTGTTCTTTTAAAACCTTGCAATCTATAAATATTTTTTGAGTTTTTATAAATATTTATAAATTCTTCTGTAATGCTATTGTTCTAGAGGTAGAGTTATTATTGAATTGCAAGATTCTTCGGGTTTAATCAAACCAACAGTTGTTAGACAACCAGTTGAAAGACTTCTTCAGTGTAGTGTAAAGACATTAATGGAGAAAACAACTAAGGTATAATATATAGTAGTTTTTGGTCATCTTTTTCCTTTTTCCACATTCTTTTATATTTTACTACCTGTCTTTACTTGTTTTAAGATAAAGTTATGAAGATTGATTAAATTTTTCAAGCACCATCTGAAAATAAGGTCATAATTTATCTAAAAGTAGTAAAGAGAGTTAAGCGCAACACAAACAATTATAAATATAACATTATTTCAATCTTGAGTTCAACTCTTTATGCCGAAGTAAGTACTTTAATCAACAATGTTGAATTGGATCTTCCTCAAACAACTATCTAAGCAGAGGAACAATTTCAGACAAAAATATAAAGAGCTCTGTTTCTATCAAGTGTTTCCATGAAAGATGATTTAACAAAGAAAAATTAAAGTCAACAAGTAACTAAAGCAATCTTACTTAGAGACCAAGAGATTGCATAATGAGTCAAGAATGGGATTAAACCTTTCTTGTGGATAAAAAAAATATAACTCTATATGTTAAAAAGAGTTATGAGCCAATACACAATGAGTTGTATTTTGTTGTCTTATATAGTAAAATGTTTCATATCATTACTGCTGTAAATATATTATATAATTATCATAAAATTTAACATTTGAACTTGATTTATTAAAATATTTATATTACAACTCAATATGTTCAACGCACATCCCGACACTAGTTTTGGAAGAAGAATGACTAGAATTCTTATGCTTCACGGTATACGACTGCATTATTATTCGCTGTACTACTCTTCCTACGAAATTTATCTACCGGTCTAAAAAATTTACTCATCTACAAGGAAAAGAAACTGTCCCGGCAATAAAATTACCCTTATAAAAATGATATGTATATATTTTATTTATGAAAATAATTAATGATAATTAATATATTGATTCACATGACCGATCAAATAAAAAAACATATAACTTTTTTTTTTATTTGAAAATAATTAGTGATTATAAAAATATTAATTCACCGATCAAATAAAAAAAATATTATTAATTAATTAATAATAAATCAATCAGTATTAAAAAGAAATTTTCTTAAAACCTTTTTTTTTAATTCTTTAAAAAAAAAAAAAAAAAAAGGGCCTTTAACCCACTTATCCTCCCCCTTTACACCCTTCAATAGGCTTTCCGCACAGACAACAAGCAGGGGTGAAAAAGAGTGGGACAGAGCTTTATTATTTATGCATCTCGTTTCCCTGATCGGTTTGATTGTCGGATAAAAGAATCTATTGTGCACTCCAAATTCTTAAATCTGCCTTGGTAATTGTGGACTTTACACAACCGACTCAACCGAAGCTAAGTGCTTTTCTGGAGGCTTATAACTCATTACATTGAGCCAAGGCTGTACGCTAAAATTTTTGTACTTTCAGAACCAGAGGGGGCAAAAAATGATACAACACAATACACCATACAATTATCTCCCGGACAAAGATCCCAGTAGGCAGTATCGCTGCTAAGAGGATACCGACCCCCTTAACTGAAACTCGCAGCCTCATAATTTAATCGCTTCCGATTCAGAAATGTCTCTGAACACTTTTTTTTTTTTAACTCAGTGCCCAGTATTAAAAATCGAAGTCATTAAAGTTCAGTTTCGATTAAGACTTTTTTTTTTTTTTTAAACGACCATTATCGTGACCCTAGTAGTCAATTTTATTTGTCACCTTTAGAAACCAAAGAATATGCTTTTCCTAGTAAGGGTAGCCAGGAGTGCACTCCATGTCTTTCCAGGATATCATCTTCCTGCGATCTCTTCCTCTGTATGATCTGGAAACAAGCTGACCGCTAACAGGCTTACACAAGCCGACGTCGACTACAGAAGTAGTCGTTCTCTTTTCGGAGGAAGAGGAAAACTCGTCCATGTAATAGTCGAACAACATTGCCAGACATCGTATTTGATGGGCAAAGACATAGTTTTCTTCATCCAGAGGTAACATCTTCAACATGTGCAAATTGACCTACAACATATAAAAGAGAGAACTGTGAATTAAATTGAAAAAAATAAATAAATAGACAAAATAAAGCACACAACAGTTGTTGAAGAGTTTTTTATGATGTCAAGTGTAATAGCTTTTGTACATCTAATGTTTCTCAAGCCTTGGAGAAATTACCAACAAGCTATTTTCTAAAGCATAATAGCTTATCTGCAATGCATCAACCACTCACCTCTGCTTCTATTGCACGAAGTTCATTGTACCACTCGGAACTATCATCCTCATACTGATTTTCTCCAGATGAAGTGTAAATGCTCAATGCAAAAAGAGGAGGCCTCAAGGGATACTCTCCGCTGATCTTAATCTGTCACAATAGAATTGTCAAAATAACAAGTACAATTCTAATGCACGCGCAAGAAATGAGATAACAGGAAAATTGTTACTAGTTACCTTGGCTTCTAACTTCAGAGTCTTGTTATCCACGCCTATATTTCTGGTTAAGGTTAGAGAAAATTCCCTGACCCCATAATTTACCCATTTTCGGTCCACTTCGAAGCATTGAATAGGGTTTGTGTGCTCTTCCTCTGGCTCCATATTTGCTGGCTCATCCAGATCACTCTCAATATCGAGCAAGAGAATTGAATCTTCATCATGTTTCTTAAAGCTTTGTGATTTTGCCTTACTGATTGGAGAAACTATACTTTTTGAAATTAAAGCCAGCTGCTTGGAGTGGTCAAAATTAGACTCTTTTGCTGGAGTAAGTATAATATCATCTGCACTTGCAGTAGACGAAACTGGGGCCAGAGATGGAAGCTCCCCATCTTCCCTAGCATTCTCTAGTTCGTCCCTTGAAGTACCAGGTCGTTCAACCACTTCTATAGGTCGTGGAACCTGCTCCACATCTATTAAAGATGAAGCGTTATCGGGTGGGGATCCTACAGGTGAACAACCAAGCAAATTGCACAAAGGAGTATGCAAAGCCCATGGCACACTTTCACAAGACAAATCAGGCCATGTAAGCTTCATAAGTGAATCAAGCTGTTCCCTGTAGCCAATCACAGAATATTAACATTTCAAGACTCATAATATCTTATCGCGTTGAAAAAATGACACTGAGAGTATCCATATAACAACTAAACTTCTTTATATAAGATGCTATAGAAACAAAAGTTACGCATTGATCAGATATGAAGTACAATAGCAAGGAAAAGAAACCACCATTTCATAAATGAGTTCCACTACCAGAACACTAAAACACAGTAAATCCATCCATTTCCTACAGTTTCCTAGACTGTCCTTGATTCATAGCTTGAAAGATACAGAACAATGACTCACACAAGAGCCAGCTGTGCCTTTTTCCGAGAGCGAATTCTTTGGACAACCGTAAGTACACGATTTTGCTGGCGGTATAGAGAAAGGCCAGATATGACAGCCTCATTTTTTACTGCATCAGTTCCTGGAGTTCCATGCCCAGAAAGCAATGGAGACAGCTCAGGTAAGAAATCAATTCCTGCCAGATGCTGGGCCCACTTGTATGGACGGGAAGTTCTCCTTTCATCAAAAAGAAGAGAATCACCAATGATGAGCTTGGCTGACTGTATCAATCAAAACGACAGACAGGTTACTTACAACATGGGGAAAAAGATTGGATAAAATCATAGAAAAGGCCGGAGCAGAAGGACTAAATAGGGATACAAAGCCCGTGAGATTAAATTGACCGCCAACAAGTAAATGAACATCAATACCTGGTGCGGAAGCTCAAGGCCAGTGTCATCGGGGAATAAGTTGCATAAAATGTTATTCTCAGGTGTTTCATGGGATCCTTCAATTCCAACGCATACAACATTCAACTTCAACAAATACTCAAACTTCAAGGTGAGAAGTTTTGCAGACTTGGGGTCGGAAACCTCGTCATCATACACATGAAGCATGACTTTTAAAGGGTGAACTTGATAAACTCCTGCGTGGTCGAGGTTGTCCTTGGCTGGAATCTTCTTTGTCCGCTTTCTCCTTCTCTGGCCATCATCTTCCTCATCCACGGCATCATCCTCCATTCTGGAACTCTCTAAGCCATTAGAAACGCCTGAACCATCAAACATTCAAGCTACATCAGTTTTTTGTTTTTCTTTCCTTTCGGTACTTCCACTCATATTGCACATTCCAGCCGTTCCTTTCACATAAATAATATAAACCAACAACACAATATGGTTCAGAAAACAATTACCAGTGTCCGAATTAGCTTGCTGGTGAGCAAAAGTTTGTGCATCCTTGACACTTCCGAGTATCTCCAGCTCAATTTGTTCCGCAAAGGCTTCCTTCTGGGCCAAGAACTGCGAATAGAGCACATAGAGAGGTGGTGGAAGCAAATCAGCCGAGTGGTGCTGCTTCAGCTTCTTTGTGTGCAGCACCCCTAATTGGTTCTGTACCGGCAAGGACGCTTTCTTGAGCGATTTGAGGTGGGACGGAAGGCTAGATAAGAACTTCTTGCGATTCGCAATCGTCTCCTGAAGACTTTTCTTATGTTGTTCGAGCTTCTCACGAAGTTTGCATAGCTCTTTTCTCTGAAATAAACAAATAGTTCGTGGTTAATTAGTTATAATTCCATTCTCGATTAAAACTAATACCAAAAAATGCAAAAGAATTAGGACCATTTTTTTTCCGTGATACATAAAACTCGAGCTATGAACAGCATAATCACCTGGAGGAGTTCAAAATCGAGCCTTTTCAGCATGAGATTATGCGCGTCGTCATTCGACAAGACCGAATTTTTAATCTCTTCAGGCGCGTCGCGGAAGAATTCTTCTTCGGGAACAAGCTCAATATCTGGATACTTCGATTTGAAGTCTTTGCAAGCTTTAATTGCTTTGATGTAGTGACCTTTCTCGTACATCAGATTGTGAAGCTGCAAGGTCGTGAAGTCCACCGGAGCCTTCGCGCTTTCCGTTTCCGCTTTCACTCGATCCTCTTCCAGCAATATCGAACGATTTGCCTGCAAAAAAAAAAAAAAAAATTTAGGGATTGTGAGTTAGAATTAACACTGCAGTGCATCAAATTCCGCTCCTTTCTTTTTGATTACGTAAAGAAATTTTTTGGAAAACCTAGAATAAGAGAGGAAAAAGGGAGGGACCTGACGAAGGGTGACGAAATGAAGGAACATCTGAGTGACGAGTTCTCGGAGGTCGGATTTGGATTTGCCGTCCTTCTTGACGGAGAGCATTTTGGCGACGATGTCTTCGACCGAAGCCTTGCTCTCTTGAAGCAATTCGTATGGAGACTTCTGTTCCCTCGGCTCGACCTCTGACTGCGCGTCGTCTTCTTCGATCAGCATCCCCTCCTCGACCTCCCCGTCCTCCATTTTTCCACTTTTGTATTCTTCTTCTTCTTCTTCTTTGTAGGATTCACTCTTCTGTTGTTCCTGAGCTTACTGGTTCATCTTCATTCCATTTCTGCGCTGTTCTATTTCTGGGTTTGGTGAGGAGGGAGAACAAAGGGAGATGGTTGCACCTGTTGCGACGGAACATCCAGTTTAGGTTTTAGGCCCCCTCCCATCGCTTGCATTTTTTATCTTTTAAAGTAAGGCCTTTTTTTTATGTTTTCCTCGTCTATACCCTCTGTATTTATCTTCAAATTACAATTTATACCTTAAATTTTTAATTTTAATAATTTATATATTAAATTTATAAATATATAACAATTTATATATTTGATAATAATATAAATTTTTTTTTAAAAATTAATATGTATTTTATACATAAATTTTTAATTCATGACGTAGATAATCAATTTTATTCATGTTAATTTAAATTTATCAAAATTAAGATTTTGATTAAGTTTTATTAAAATAAAAAAATTTAAATTGATTTTATCATAAATATAAATTTATATTAATATTATTTAAAAAAACTTTATATTTTTAATTATTAATATATATAAGTGAAAATATCAATTTTTATTAAAAAAATTAATATTTGTATTAATGAAATATAATATTTTATAAATTTATAAATTTAAGATATAAATCATTAAAGTTAAAAATTTAAAATGTAAATTATAATTTTGTGATAAATTTAAAATCCACCCGCTAAAGAAAAGAAAAGCGTTAAAGTAATTAGTAGAATCTCTTGTATTTTACTTTCGTTGTTTATATTGCCGTCGTTTTTCTCAATTTCCGTTAGTGGTTGTCGTTCCTACGCATTTGTTCGTTTGTTTTCTCATGGGTGTCGTTTGTTTGAATAGTTGTGGTTTGACATCGTTGTCATTTATATCGATTTGGTGTCATTAGTGACTTGTCGTTTTACCATTGTTGTAGTTTGAAACTTTGAGGGAGCGTTTGATATTGTTTTTAAAATCTGTTATGTTTTCAAATTCTTTGAATTTGAGATCGTTTTGAAAATAATTCTGAGAACGTTTCTGAAATTGTGTTTGGTTTTATTTTCTGAGTGTATGTTTTGAAAAACAAAAAAGTGAAACTGTATTTGGTTATATTTTTAAAAACTAGTCATTTTATAAGTATTCTATAAAAACATATTTATATTTGATTTAAAAAAATTTTATTATGAATACAAAAAATTAAAAATTAATAAAATTTTTTAATTGAAAAATGAATTAAAAATTAATAACCATAATATTTAAGTAATTATTATATCAATTAAATCTTAATTAACCATAATAATTAAATCAGAGAAATGAGAGAAATGGGAAAAATTAAATCAGAGAAAATAACTTTTAATCGTTTTCAATTTTATATTGGGAGTAAAGGCGATTTTGGATTCGTTTTGAAATCTATTTTCAAAAACAATACAAAACAAACACAATTTCACACCGATTTTGAAATCAATTTCCTAAGAAATCGTAAAATCAATTTTGGAAACAAAACCAAACATCCTCTGAATCTTCCATTTCCCCACGTTATTCCCTTTGTCAAGTAACTATGATTCGTGGACCCGTTTGGGAGCATTTGAATACGTTGTTTTGATATATGGATATTAAGTAATGTCTGTCGTTGAAAGCTAACAGTTTTTAGCCTTTGTTTGGTTTGCCAGTTGAATATGAAAATTTTATAATAGAGTTTGTTGATTTTTAAAAATTAATTATAATTTTTATTAATTATTTAGAAAAAAGCAAAAACTAGGATAAAAATTTGGAATTAGAGACTAAATACTAAACAAAATGTTTTTTAGACATCCTAAAAATTTTATTTCTGCAAAACCTTACTCCAAATACTAGTTTTCAAATCTTGTATGATTTCCGATCGTCCCCCAAAAATCCCTCACATGGCCTTAACATTGTTGTTGATTTTGTTCGCGCCAGAATTTTTTTTTTTTTGGCCATGCATTCAATTTGCCGTCTTTTTTAGGCCACTTGTCGTTAACTGTTCATTGTCGTTTATAATATTTATGTAGTTTTTCTACTTGTTTTAATGTTGTCGTTTGTTTAATTTGTTTTATTTTTTAAGTGGATTTACGTGTGTTGTTTGCACGAAAATTATTTATTTATTTATCTGGGAGGAAATTATTTATTCATTTTTAAAATTTATGGTTGAGATTTAAACTTTATATTTTTAATAGAGTCAATTATGAAATTATCGTTAAACTATACATATAACTACAAATTATTTATTAGAAAATTATAGAAAATATTTTATTTTTCACATGCTTTGGAAGTAAATAGCATAATTTTAAACCTTTAAAAATTTATAACATTATCTAATTTTAACATAAATAATGTTTTCATTTTATCTCTATATTGATTTTTGATTATTTACACTCTATTCTCTCTCACCCTCCCAGTTTTCTCTCTTCATCTCCCCATATTCTCTCTCTCCCTCATATCTCCTACTCTTTCTTCATATCTCACTTTCTCCACCATAGTCTCTTCCGACGAGCTGATTTAGCACCAATCATTTTCTCTAGCCATTCGTCACCATCACCATTGCAGATTTGATCATGATTGTCAGTAGAAAAGCCAGAGAAAGCATGATTGTCTTTTTTTTTTCTTTTTCTTTTTTCAAGTTCTGCTGTCATTTTTCTTAATATTAAGCTCGTAATCTCTCGTTACTGAGGTCACGACGAGATTGACGAGAGGTGGTTCACGATCTCGATCTTGAGGACAACTTCTTTGATTGTGATCTTAAGGTTGAATGGGAGCTCAACAGTGAGGGTAGCATCAGATCTGTAATCTGACAGTGATGGTGAAGATCATGTTGTCGTCATCAGATAAGTACGATCACGATTGTCCAGCAACATTGAGATCATCATTCCCCGACAACATCAATTACGATTACTCGCGACGATGACTTATTTGGTGGACGACGACCGTTGGACTACACTTCTCCTTGTGACGGTGGGTTTTCCGCTGGCTACCATTGGTGGTAAGGGCTGATTATTGAGTACTTTGTGGGTTAGGGTTTTGTTGGATTTTGAGTGAATTGTTAGGGATTAGTGTAATGGTAGGTTAATTTGGAACTATTTTGTAAATAATATATCAAAATTGATAAATTAATAATTTATGATATCGACAATTTATATCGTAAATCATGATTTACAACTAATTATACTGATAAATTAAGATTTACATTCAATTATATTGATAAATTAATGATTTATAAGATTACCAGTAATTTGTTTACGTGGTAAACAAATTATTTATCAAATAATAAATGATTTATTAAAATCGATAAATAAATGATTTATGAAGTAAAAAAAGATTTATTAAATAAATTTATCAAAATTTACTAAAATTAATAAATAAATGATTTATTAAGTTAAAAAGTGATTTATTAAATAAATTTACTAAAATTTACATATATGGATATTTTTAGAATTTTAAATTATAATAAATCATGATTTATCAAAAATACATCATATATTATTATCAAAATCTTTTTGATTATTTATTTTTATTGAAATTGAATTTTGAACTATTTATCTATTTCTCTCTTATTTATTTTTAGAGTGAATTAAAATGAAATTATGCAAAAGAATTAAAACGAAACGTGTTTTATTTGCGTTTTTATGTAATTTAATAATAAAGTAGAGACGGCGTTATTTTCTAGCTTGACCAAATGCCGCGCCGTTACGTACAAGAAGAGACGTCGTCACGGAAACTGTAAGGTGGAATTGAGAACTAAAACTAAATTTTCTTGCCCTAAATTTTAGTAAATTTAGCTAGACCCAGTGTTCAGCGTTCAGCTATGGAGGTGGCTGAGCCCGAATGTCAAGGTCCTGCAATTAGAGCCCTCGGCTCTCTCTTCAAGCTCACCCAAATCCATTTATGGTGCGTTTCTCTTGCTCCTTTTTAAGAGTCAGCCATTTGAGGTTTATTTTTATCACAAGAATTGGAAAATATTTAATCTAACTGCTCGTTCTTCAGGGACGATTGGTCGGTGGATGCTCGAGATCAGTTGTTTTCCCAGCCACACACTGTAAGTATTGTTTTGCAGTCGTGAATTCTATTTTTGAGGGTTTTTTTTTAGGATGTTTATTAGGAAATTGGTTTTGTTTGTCAATTTACAGAAATCAGCTCAGGAAGCAGACGAAGACGACGATGACGACGATAAGGACTCGAATGTCCTTACTACAAGTGCAGGTTAGTGGGTTGTTCTCTTTATTTGCTTAGTTCGCTTTTTGCTTGTTCTAGTGTTCACTGGGAGTTCATACTAACGGAGTGGTCTCTTTTGGATGAGTTCAGATTACAGTGTTTTACCAGAGGATGAGGAACTTACTCAACAGATGAATGCACTAGGACTTCCTCATTCATTCAGCACAAACAAGGAGGTAACTTTATTTTGTATTATATTGAAATTAAACTTTCCTTTCCTTTATGCATCGTGAATATAGTCTGTTCTGGGTTAAATTGATACCTCCATTTCTCTCTCTCTCTCTTTTTAATATATATATATATATATATGTATATGTATACCTCCTTCAGTTTGTCAAATCCAATTCTGAACCGAAATGAACTCGTTCCAATTGTTTCAATTGAATTTCGTAATCGGAATGTATGGGATACAATTGGGTTTTCGTTTTCCAACATTTCAAAGCAGGAGAAACTGCTGCTCTGTTGCATTGATAACTCTGTGTTTTTTTGTTGCTGATAATAGTTAAAGTGATGATATGATTGACAACATTTTGCAGAAAAGGAATGGAACGACTAAGGGCAAAAGAAAGGTCATCCAGCAGAAACATTCAAACACTTGTCAAGACACTTTGGGTGAAGCAGTGGAATCCTCCAACTTGAGTGTGGGTGAGATTATATCTTGTTCCATGTCCTATGATAATACAAGTGATCCCTTATGTTGTATATGTTGTATGTCATTGACCGGCCAAATTAAATTGTCTTGCTGTCATGTCTGCAGTAGGTTTGGACACTTATCAACCATCCTCTCATGTTAGAGATAATCTATCAAGTTTGTCCGAGGTCTTTTGTAGCTCCGGCAGGGAACAAAATCTTGCTGCAGTACTTAGCAATAGCATGGTCTGTGCAGACGACAAAGATTCTGTCTCTGAGAGCAGCAATGTTGAGATCAAAGACGACACAGGGATTGCAATAAATCCAACTAGCTCTGCACTATCCTCAGAAAGCTGCTTGACAGAACAAGGTGATGAAATAAAGGAGTCTAACCTCTTAGAAGATTCATCTTCGGCTCTGCACGAAGCAACATGTGGAAATACTTGTGAAGGCAATGGCACCAAACAGCTGGAGGTTCTTGATACAGCTGCATGTTCTTCTAGAACACTTGTTCTTGATGGAACTGAAAAATATGAAAGCAGTGGTGATTTTGGAGATTGGATGGTGTGTTGGGATTCATACTACTTGAGAAATTACTTTTATAATAACAAAACACAGACTTCTACATGGTATCCACCAGAAGGAATGGAACATCTAGCAATCTGTGACGACAATTATAATTTAAATGAAATGATTACCGATTTAACTGAGATGGATGCTAGTCCTGCTACAAATGCATCAGATGTCTCAATTGTGCAAAAAAAAGTTCGCAAGGAATCTATGGATCATAACCTATCAGTTGGTCAGGCTTATGATGATATCTCGGAGGGGATTGAACTTAGTGCTTGCAATTATGTTTCGGCATTGAATTCTTTGCCTGTTACACTTGGCAGAAATATTGAGAATTCGGATGAACTCAGCGAGGCAAATGGTGGTGCCCATGGAAACAAGCAATGTTTATTATCAAGGTTTTTTTTTATTGTTCTCTTTAGTATAAATTTGGACTTTGCTCTCAGCTTGCTATTTAATCAACTGTTTCAATCTATTCCAAGTGACCAACCTAGAAAAAAATCTCTCTCGTGAAGACTTGAGAAAATCATGAAGATACTCTTTGAAACTTAGTTACAAGCTTGCTCAATTTTAGATGTATTTTCTTGATTTTGGGGTTTCAAGCCCTCCTGCCCAACTCCATTGATTGCTTCAATTATTTATGATGATGATTCCCCTTAAGCCGGTTCTATTAACACTGGAGCACATTCTCTGTGTTAGTTGCTCGTATTCAGGTAATGGAATTCCAGCAATTTCGTTGGACACCCAGCATGGCCCTTCCATCACAAAAAGGAAAAAGGAAGCGAGGAAAGCAAAAAACCGGAGAAAATTTTCTAGTGAAAAGGAAGGTTTGTACTTTAGATTCCTCATCTTATGGTATCATACTGTTAGTCTTAAAGTTCCTTATAAGTTGGAATCAACATGTTTTCTGGTCGTTGCATTTCTGACCACCCATTCACACTTGCATCTTTGGTATTTGTATACTTACAAGAGTGAAGGTTTTTATATCATGTTGCATTTAATTGCATGTTTCTTTCAAACTGGTGCCATCACTTCTTAACAATTAGGATTGCTGATTGCTGTTCTCCAGATGTTTCTTCCTGTTGACTCTCTACATAGCTTTGTTACATTAAAAGATCAATTATCTTCTCCCCATTAGTGTTATTTCAAAATTAGCCAAAGTTGGGCTGGAAAGAGGTGCCTAATGATTAATGTTTTGCATCCCTGCTTACTAGTTAGAAGATCGTTGTTCATGCCTTTGATATTAGTTTGACCTGCCTTTGATATTAGTTTGACCTATTGGAATAAATTATATATTTATTTCTTCATCTTTTGTTATAAATATATCACGTGGTGAAGATTTTTCTAGCTTAAATAATTCGTCAGAATTCTTTTCCCTCTATTTTCATTCAACTTTTCTATTATTTTTGAAATATTGTTATGAAGCAGTTCTCATGTGATCATTTGCAGCACTCAAATTTCAAGAGCTGGTAGAGTTTTCTGATGATATCGGAAAATATTGGTGTCAGAGGTACCTGTTGTTTTCCAGATATGATGATGGGATAAAAATGGATGGGGAAGGATGGTTTTCTGTGACTCCAGAGCCCCTAGCTAGACACCATGCAATTCGTTGTGGTAGTGGGACAGTAGTTGACTCTTTCACCGGTGTGGGTGGAAATGCCATCCAATTTGCACAGAGGTAAAGATTATATGATCATGTTCCAAATTATCTTTGTTTTGCTAGAATTTCCTAAGTGGGCCGGATATGCGAAGCGTATGCTTCTAATTTTTAACTTATATGTTCAGAAAATTATTTTTTGAATGATGAAGTCATATTGTAAATGGCTTGTGAGCTTAGTTGATTGGTTAAAAAATTTAAAGAAGGCGTGCACACATGCTCACAGCACATTATAAATTTCATGTCTTTCTGTGCAACTTTTATTTATTTTAAACTTTCGTAGGTGATCATTCAACTACGAATGCAAGTACACGCATGCACAGAGAAAAATGTAAAAAGAGTTTGCATATCTTTCTAATTTTATTTGCATGCTATTTCAGGTGTAAACATGTAGTTGCAGTTGATATTGATCCAAAGAAAATTGAATATGCCCACCATAATGCTACCATCTATGGGGTTAATGATCAAATAGATTTTGTCGGAGGGGATTTTTTCCTGTTGGCTCCAAGGTTGAAGGTACTAAAGCTTCTTTTAAACGTGTTTTCGAATTGTAGATTTTCCCTCCTTTTCTTTAGGCTGCTTTTAAAATTTTCTTCTTATCAAGAATTTTTTTGAGGCTGCAGGCAGATATAGTTTTCTTGTCACCTCCATGGGGCGGACCTGATTATGCTAAAGTGGAGACATATGACATTAAAACAATGCTTAAGCCACATGATGGGTATGCTATACTACATTTTAGCTTTCAAAGCTGTCATCCAAAAGCCTTTTTGCCTCATCTTTAACTTTGCTGTAGTTCTGCTATTGACCTGTGCAGATATTTTCTCTTTACCACTGCAAAGAAAATTGCTCCTAAAGTTGTTATGTTTCTCCCGAAAAATGTTGATCTCAACCAATTGGCAGAGCTGTCTCTATTATCTAGTCCACCATGGTCACTAGAGGTATGTTAGATTCCTTTCATTGTCTTATTGTAAAGGTTAAAGACCGCATGCAGTTTTTGTTTTTGTTTTTATTTTTTTTGATTGTTTGTTTGTTTTTTTTCCTCCTCGAACAAAAATAAACTGTAAAACTTTCCAAGATGAACAGGCTATTCATCAAATTACGTAGGTATTCTGAAGTTTATTATCGAAATCAAGTATAGCTAGCACTACTGCGATCCTTTGATTGCTATTTTAGGTTTCGTGATGAATATTTGCAAATGCTAATTAAGACATTTATTGGTAAATGAATTTACTTTGATCCAGAATGCTCAGGTTTTTGCATCATTTAGAAATAGATTCGTTTTCTAAATGTCCCATCCGCCTGCCTAACAAGTGCAGGCATTTTCTACAGTTTTACTGGTTATTCGTTTCTTTTATGGCCCTTATTTGTTCTGAACTGTTAGCATACAAAGTTCCTGTTATTTATGCCTTAAAAGTCGCTGGGCCCCTTATCCCAAATAGCCTAGAAAGTAATTCATCAAGGACCTTGTTTATTGTTTCCTTTGGTGTCAATGCCATTAACAGGTTGAAGTACTGTTTATTTCATTTTCTTAGATTGTACCATATCCTTTTATGTCTGTACATAGCTCCATTATGCTGTTGAAGACTTGTATCTGAGAGCAAAGATCTATGGTTTCAGGTCGAGAAGAACTTTGTAAATGGCAAATTAAAGGCCATAACTGCTTACTTCAGTGATACGGCAAGGACAGGAAATCAACATCACTCACCTTTATATCAGGAAAAGGGGTGGTGGACTTTTTGTGAATATTAGTAGCTTTTGAAGTAGCCATGAAAGTTGAGCTAACAAGTTTTGTACAGCTGGGTAAGCTATTATTTTACACGAAACTGTATATTATGCTTGCTTGGGTTTTGGGTTAGTGTCGGTAGAAATTTGCCCGATCTTCCTAGGCTGTTCAGTATTTTAAGTTGCTTGTATTATGGCATCTCCAAACATGGTTTTACATCGGAAAGAGTGACGAAAATATTAAGGTAGAAGATTTTTTTTTTTTTTTTTCCCTTTAGGAAGTGAGTGAAACTAGTTATTTCATTTTGTTTTGAATTTTGCAATAAAGCCTTGAATCTAATGGGATCGTGGCTTTTATTGACACAAGGCCTAATGAATGATTGGCAGACAAGAAAATTCAAAATACATAAAATAGGCTAATCAAGTGGATGGTGCAACTACTCATTAGAGGTGAAGTTGGCGTGGTTTCCTGAATTTTTGCTTAATCGATGATCTGGATTTTCAGGGTTGGGTTTATGCATTTTAGTACAGCTACTCTTACTCCGCAATACTTTTCGGTGAAATGGTATAAATGGAGTATTTAAGTTTGTGTACGTCAACCTGTTTTAATATTTAATATTTAATAGTTATTTTTTTGGCTTGGAATCTTTGTGGTCCGCTCAATTTAATATTTCTAGCTACTCAATATTCGCTCGCAACGCAGAAGAGGAAAAGAAAATCTTATAAGAGTTTGTTGGACTACCCTCTGGTTCCTTGAGATATATTATACTTTAAAGGACAATTCACGCGTAATGTACATTAATATGTTAAACAGGGCGTTGACAATAGGAAAAGCTACTGCAGAGTTGGTTGCGTGATTAACTTCCAAAGCCTACCTGCTCGTGATCAACTTATGGTTTTGTCCTCATTTTCTACGTATATTTGTTCCTCATATATCCAACCTTGTAAAAATAACATTTATAACATTAGCCTAACAGCATGTAACATCTTATTTTTTGATACATGTTATTTATACTAACAGCTCCAAACAGTATCATAATACAAATTAGTTATATAAAATTACATATCAGTCAACTAATAATTATATGTATCTAAGGAGAAAGTTACATGAGATGGGTATGGTCACCGAATATTAGACTATCCTTATTTATATAGTGCTTATGTTTGTATTCTGGTTTATTAGATGAGAATCAGAGTTTGGTTATCTCATTCGAGTCAAGGATTTCTGATAAATTATTTAATCGACTAAATCCTGAACATTGATTCACAAGAATACTAAAAAAATAAGGCTCATGTTTGACACTTGCGCCATCATTCAATTACTTGTCAGCTCACCTTTTGTATGTTTAACTAGTTTATGTCTCGAAAATGCCGAAGCTGACCTCAAGGTTTGGCTCAACCGTTCACCAAGTTTAAGGACCAACCAAACCTGAAACCAATTGTTCACCATTTGGAAACTTTGTCTTGAGCTCAAAAAAAAAAAAAAAAAAAAAAAAAAAAGAAAAGGGCATTTGGAGCCTTTTGTCGTCATGAGCGAGGTAAAAGCCACGGCTAGGCACCGGCCTGCATGGTTAATGCCCTTCAGATTACCGTAAAGTCCTGACCTATAAATAAGCACAAGGATTGTCTTAGCAGAATAAGCGAGCAAGAACATAAAAAATTTTTCAATGCAATCTCGTTTGCTTTTGCTCTTTTTTATAAATGTGCCCTTTTTTGGTTTTTCAAAGTTGTTGAGCCGTGTAATTGAGCACCATTTCGGCTAATAGTTGGGTTTTGGAACCTTTATCATCGAGTGTAAGAGCACTAAACGAGCACAATCAGATTTTAAAATGATTCACAAGCCGGTTTGACCGGCACTAGTCCCCTGCTTAGTTGGTTTAGTTTAGCGCCGTGGGTTGGACATAGTTAATAATTATTGTGGGGCTAGCTCTTTTCTCAATAAATACACACCCTTTGACGAGTCATTTTTCTCATTAAAGACGTGAATTCCTGATAGTTGATTTCTCTGGGAATTCTTTTGCACGTTTCACGTGAAACCAAATTCATTTATATCACGTTTGCTATACACGTTCAAATTACAATATAATATAACTTTTGTTTATAGCATTTATAAATGAGAATTCTCATTTTTACCGTTTAAATACGATACAATTTTTATCCAAATATAAAAATATTTTATTTAAATACTAATCACATCATTTTTTAAATTCAATACAATTATTATTTATTATTTTATTTTTTCTATTATTTTTATTAATTACATCATATATTCTCTTTTTCTCTCCTTTTTTCTTTCTCTACTTTTATCCATTACATCACATATTTATTATTAAAATACAATTTAAATATTTTTTACCCAAATACACATTGTATTCAAATACAATAATAATACTTTTCCTCTAAACACAGTACATTCAAATGCAATACAAATACAATGCGTTCAGCAAACGGATCCTTAGCCACCATACCCAGCATTCTATTCAAATATAAAAATATTATATTCAAATATTAATCATATTATATTTTAAACCCAATACAATTGTTATTCATTATTTTACTTTTTTTTATTAATCACATCACATACTCTTTTTATCTTTCTTTTTTCCTCTCTATTTTTATCTATCATATTATATATTTATTATTTTAATACAATTTAAATATTTTTCATCCAAATATATATTATATTCAAATGCAATGCAAATACTTTTCCTTCAAATATAAATTATATTAAATGCATTACATTCAAATGGAATGCAAATGTAATGCGTTTACTAAATAGAGTCTTATGGGGCGTTTGTTTTTCGTATTACGTGTAAACGCAATGCAATATTCATCCAAACGTAAAAGTTTTACATTCAAATACAATACTTTTCTACAATGTCTCAAATATATTTACTATTTCAGAATATTTTAAAAATAAAATTTTTAAAATCCATTCATATTATATTCTCCCTATCTCACTTTTTCTATTTAGTTTTATCAATCACATCAATTTTTCAATTTTAAAATATAATTCAAATACTTTTCATCCAAACATACATTATATTCAAATGTAAAGTAAATATTTTTTATTCAAATACAAAATGTATTTAATGCATTTAATGTGAATATATTCAATGTGAATGTAATATATTTATCAAACATCTCGTCAGGGTTCTTATTAGGGTTTATATTAGAGGACTGGAAAATTTGTTTTAAAGGGTAGAGATGCTTGAGGTAAATGAAAATTAATCCTTTAAAAAGAAAGAAAGTTGGTAAAAGAAACAATACTGATTTTAATTTTGCAGTGACGGCTTTTGTTATTGGGAGTTCTTATTTTTCTTCTTTTATAATAAATGCAGGTATCAGTGATAAATAATCACTGATGACAAAAAGAAAAAAAAGTTTCAATCTTTACGTGATATTGAAGAAATAATCATGGTTTCCCATTTTCCTAGCCATTATGATTAAATGGGAAATTAAAAGTGGAAAATTGATGTTCAAGCTAATTACACTGTTATGACAAATTAATATTATTTTCTTAATCAATGATGTTTGATTTTTTTTTTTTAATGCTAAAACAATGATGTGAGATTGATACAGGGTTAAATTTATAGATTACAATTGTGATATCAAAACAATAAAATGAGTATAGCTTTCTTGCAAACTTGAATTATACGTGGAGTTCGCACCTCGTAAATGCAGACATAAGAAACACGGGCGTGACATACTTAAAGAACTACTTACATTTGGAATAGAATTAATTGGATGATTTTGAGTAAAATGAGATTCAAAACTCGGCAAACAAAACTCATTAACAGCAAAAGAAGAATGAAACCCATCAACGGAAAGGAGGCAGCTTCAAATCTGTGAATTTTTGTCAAAGAAAGATGGGCTCCCATCCCTTCAACTGCGCTATGTTGGTTCCGCATGGGACAATATACGAGCAAGAAAATGGAGTTTCCTCTGCGGTTGACTACGTTGTCCGTATTCACGATAACCTCAAAAGTATTTTTATTTCCCCCCCTTCAAATTGATATAATAATTGAACATCTCATGAAAAATGCAAACGTGGTGTGTCGCTTTATTCCGAAAGGTAATTTCGATCAAGCACCAAAGTTGAGACCCCACACTGTTACTATTTGCAGTAAATGGATGAAAACAACCAGGTTCAATGACTCCACCAAAGCATTTTTTTCTTTTTATTACCATTTTCAAACCGTCCGTGCACTTTCCTTCCCCGCGGTTAAAAATTTCACATTGACTCAAATGAACGTGACTCAGACAGCATAATAAATTTCTGCCACAAAAAAATTTTGGCCGGATTTTTCAAAAACTAAAAGTCCCCCACACAGTCATTGCTCATAGCCCCACGTCCGAGACAGGACAAAGCAAAATCTGGCATGTGATCCAAGGGCTCTGCTGTCATTTTACTTTTGGTCAATTCCACAGTCAGAGTTGTGACTTGTGAAATAAAAAAAAAAAACCCACCATTAAAAGAAGCAAAAATCAGCAAATAAATAAAAGGTTACACATAGGATTGTTTATAAATCTGGATTACTATCCAGTTATAAAATTTACAATAATTTTAACATTCAAATAAATAAATATAGAAGTCAAAAATTCAAGCAAGTGTTAAGAAATAGTAAATTAAAAAAATATTAATATATAATATTTTAATTTGAAATAGGGAGATGGTTGGTTTGTAAAATCATTATTAAATTATATTTATAATCATAATATAAGACTGTTTTCACAATTAACTCATAAAATTAATAAAACAAATATCTTTTTTGGTGTTTTGTGTGGGTCATTTTTAATTTTCAGTCTTGAAGGGTCAGTAGGCCTCCATAAATTGTTAAACAAACTGCTTTTTAGGGTCAATTAAGCGTGCTTAGAAATAAAGATAATATAGTATAATGATGAGAACGACACAGGAAAATTCATAATGATACCCGCCATTTTTTATGCAGAGATTCTCTGAGCCTCCATCTCTCTCTCTTTATATATATATATATATACACACACACACACACACACAAACACACACACTACAGACACGAATCTCAATTCTTAAATCTCAAATCTCACTTTCTGCATTTTGCTTCCTCGGTCGTCGTCGTCTTCGTGTTGATGTGGCCGCGTTTCAACAATGCCGGAGCTAGGTTTTCAGGAGCAGAGCTCGTCGGCGACGGCAACGAGATCGGGCTTCAGAGCGCGCGACGCCAGCCCTGACTCGGTCATCTTCACACTGGAGTCCAACTTGAGCCTCTTCTCTTCCGCCTCCGCCAGCGTCGACCGCTGCTCCTTCGCCTCCGACGCCCACGATCACGACTCCATCGTCTCCGAGATCTCTCTGGTAAGTTCCGAGCCTTCTACGACCAATGTGTTTGTCTTTGGACAAAAAGATGTTTTTGAAATCTGATCCAAAAGGTTTTGGAAGATTTGCATGTTCGATTTTCTCCTTCCGACGAGCTATAGCGTTCGTGAATGGCATAATGTAGTTTATCGCTTGATATTACAATGTTCACTGTATAAAGTTTGACAAGAAAGCGTCAGATATGGCCATAGATTTGATTTTTCAGGAGCGCCAAAATAGTACTGAGTGCTTTTTGGTTTTTGAATTATTGATTGTCATTATTATATTTGTCCTTTTTTTTTTTTTTTTTTCCTGAGAGAATCTAGAGGGTGAATCTGAAGGTAGTGGTGAATTGATGCAGCATTTTGCAGCACATGATAGTGAGCAACAAGAGAGTTCGAGTGGTCCAGATCCAAACAAACCGGCTATACTCATCAATAGGAATAGAAAGGGAGAAAAAGTGAAAGGTACAGCTACAATCTTAACTTTTCTCTTAAATTATCGTCTTTTAGCGAATTTTCAAATTTGAGCCCCTTTCTCGCTGGCTCAACACTGTTTTTCGTTTCCAAAAAAAAAAAAAAAAAAAGCAGTTCAAAAGGAAGAGAGTGATGGGGAGGTAGCTCTTGATTCTGCTAGGAGCTCCTTTTCGCTGGCTGTCAAAGGTAGCAATTTCAAATGCCTTCTGATCATGAAGTTAGTATTTTAGCTCGAGCTTGATTGTAAGGCATCAATTTGGCCACTTCTTTGTAGAGTGTCAGGAACGGAGATCCAGATCTGAAGCTTTATCGAAGAAGCTAGAAAGGCGACGACCTGCTTCGTTAGATTTGAATAATGCCACTGCTTCTTCACCACGTTTGGGAACTATCAAGAAGACGTCGTTGACTTCGCGCAGGTCGGGTAACTTCCCGAGCCCTGGAACCCCAAACTACCGGCACACGAGCGTAGGAATGCAGAAGGGTTGGAGCTCCGAGCGAGTGCCGTTGCATTCCAGTGCTGGCCGGAAGCACGCGAATGCTTTGTTGTTGCCTTTCAATAGCGGAAAGACCTTGCCTTCGAAGTGGGAGGACGCGGAGAGATGGATTTTCAGTCCAGTTTCTGGAGACGGCACGGTGAGGAATTCATATCAGCAGCCGCAGAGGAGGCCAAAGTCGAAGAGTGGTCCACTTGGGCCTCCTGGATTAGCGTATTACTCGTTGTACTCGCCAGCAATACCAATGTTTGAAGGTGGTCATGTGAACAGTTTCATGGCTGCTTCTCCTTTCTCAGCTGGTGTTATAGCGGCGGATGGATTGGCAGTGCATCCTAGCAGCCATGGTGGAGCCTTTCCTGCTCGGGCAGAGCCTTGCATGGCCCGTTCGGTAAGCGTCCATGGTTGCTCTGAGGTGATGAACCAATCATCAATGCGTGTTCCTGAAGGTACAAGTATATCTTCATTTTCAACCCTCACTTTCTTGGTTGGTTGGACACATAATTAGTTAGGATTTCATGGTTACTCAGCGAATTTCAAAATAACTCAGCGAAATACACTTCTTTTTTGCTGTTTTGTCTCGTTAGTGGATTCTGATAATTTGAATTCTTGTTATGCTTTTTATACGCTGTAAACTCCTTTTTATTTATTTATTTCCTTATTGACCGCTGTTGCTTGGGGATGTGGTTTGATTTAGTTAACTTAGAGCAAACGACTAATTGGAACAAAAATATTTAAATTAAGGCGACGTACATTTGTGCAGAGATCAAAGTTATTTTCAATCGGTGTAGTTCATTATATTGTCAATTGATAGAATGTTGTGCTCGTTGACTGGTTGTCTTAGGCCTCACGCAATATATTTAAATATACAGGTGAAAATCTTGATGGGGTCAGGGATGCAGCTACCAATGTATCTCGTGCAGTTTCCAGAAGGGATATGGCTACACAGATGAGCCCAGAGGGTAGCGCCCACTCATCTCCGAAAATAGGGCCTTCTTTCTCTGATTCTACTCCCTCAGTCCTGCCTGTAGTAGAGCTGGAGAGTGCATCTTCTTGTAAATTGGAAGTCAGGGATGTGCAAGTAGACGAACGTGTCACCATGACTAGGTGGTCCAAGAAACACAGAGCACGAATTCCTGGGAAGGGTT
This sequence comes from Antiaris toxicaria, assembly GCA_035233585.1. Lineage (NCBI taxonomy): Eukaryota > Viridiplantae > Streptophyta > Magnoliopsida > Rosales > Moraceae > Antiaris > Antiaris toxicaria. The sequence goes on along the minus strand of CP141160.1, from coordinate 22,814,261 downwards.
CTGAAATTTTTGAGAACTGGAAGAAAAAGGATGCAGATACTCGATCACCAGCATGGGATCTATCTGATGCAGCAAAGAGCATTTCAAAGTATGTACACTTTAGACTCACTACTTTAGCAAGTTCCTTTTCGTCATTATGTTTGGTCAAGTAAGAGCAGAGATTTATCAAAAAAGACCTATTATAAATACTTGCAAAAGCATTATGGAAAGAAGCATGAGGCTTGTTGAAACTTTGATAAGAAATGCTAGATTAAAAAAAAAAAAAAATCAGAAATGCATTTTTCCAAGAACCTTGTGACTCCTTTAAAAGGAAGGTAAAGCAAAAACGAAGGGCTTCCAAATTCTAATTCAAATAAACATTGCCCTTTTTTTAACCCCTATAACATAATTCTTTGCCTTTTAACTTGGTCAAGTTTTCCAAATTGTAGATGTGTAGGTCATTTTAAGCTTTTAGGTCTACATGAGGAGGGGTGCAAATGTTTCCAAAATATCTCTTAATGTTGGTATTTCATGGAAGTTATATATTTTTGCTAGCTTCTCTTCATTTTATACTTACTATGAATAATAATCTTCTGCCATTTCTAGAATCTATGTTGGTCCTTATAGCAGCACGCAGCTACCTGCCCTAATTGTTTCAGCCATATTTTCATTTCAGATATGGTTTCATTTTACTGCATGGAGATATATCTTTTATGATATTGGCATGTTAACCTTCTCCTCTCTTTTCAGGGTTAAAAGAGAGGAAGCTAAAATCACAGCATGGGAGAACCTACAGAAGGCAAAAGCTGAGGCAGCAATACGGAAGCTAGAGGTTCTTTACTTGCTACATTTTTCTTCATAAATCTTTATGTTTGTTAGGTGTCTACTTATAATGTTACCAATCCCCCTGGAGGAACTAAAAATTAGGAAAAACCTATAGAGATGAAAATAAAAAGAGTTTCCAGTTTCTCATTCTGTCTATGCTCTGTGTCACAGTTTTGTATTCTGTGATAATCTAAATGCCCTCCAATTTCTTACGGGTCGCACTCTGTCTTGCTTGGTGTTTGACATCCTCCCTTCTTTAGAATTCTCTCTCTTACACACGCGCGCGTATATTAGTATACAATTTTTCTTAGATATAGTAAGCAGGGCCCCGAAATCTAAAAAGGAACATGCCTCTTCTATGATATTATTCCCTCTTTTTAATCCTCTCATTAGACAAACAAGCGTGTACAATGTAGGGAGAAATTTAAGTGATTGCTGAATTATTTTTTTTTCCCCCTTTCCGATCAAAAGTATTAGCCCTTTAAGTCTCCCCATGGCGAAATGTGCAACATTTATTTTTTATCATATTTTCCTCCTAGCCAGTGGTGGTTATCTCTAAAAAGAAAGAGAAACATTACAGAATTTGGCTGTCTGGATCATGCTTTGCTGCGTGTCTTGTACTCTATTCTGCCTAACAAAATGCATTAATGTGCCGTGCCTCAGATGAAGCTGGAGAAAAAGAGATCATCATCCATGGATAAGATAATGAAGAAGTTAAAATCAGCTCAGAAGAGAGCTCAAGACATGAGGAGCTCAGTGTTAGCCAACCAGGCTCATCAAGTTGCCAGGAGTAATTCCAGCAAAGCTGTATCGTTTTGCCGAAGACGTCAGAGGAGTTCTTTGAGTGGTTGTTTTACTTGCCACGCTTTCTAATTCCTCATCCAGCCATCTATTGCTCCACCTTACCTCTAATGCCAGGTATGACTGAGAGGTGTCCGTGTCCAAGAACCATAAATCTCCTATTCTGTGATCTTTTGCTGACGAAAGGTCAATTGCACATGTTTACAGGTCCACTAAAAGGAAGTGTCGAAAATGAGAATCAAAAATGAAATATGTATAGCAGTGAGCAGCTAAGATTACGACACCAAATCGGTGTCGACATAGATTTTTGGTGTGACAAGGATCGGTAACTCCGCCAGTTTGCAGATAGAAGAATACTAGAAAGTAGTAAGGCTTTTGGAGTGTCAGTGTCAGTGTCAAATAATGCCGTTATGTAAATCAGAATGTTATTGAAGATCTTTACTTCTTTCACTTTTCAATGTCTTTTTCACTAGCAATTCGTCTGCGTTGAGCAAATGAAGAAACGATTAATGGGTTTTAGTTCTATTAATTACAGAAATGATGATTACTTAGTTCCCCTTTCTGGCATTGTATGATTAATTATTTGTTATTTAAAAAAAAAATTATTTTGACCATGATGGCACCAGATCTAAACCTAACCTGTGCATTCATCCTCTTTCAGCGTTCCCACGGGGCAATCTAGTCTCCCATCTCGTGGCGGTTCAGTCAACTACCACGTAAAACATTTTCGTTATTATTAATATTATTTTTTGAGTCCTAATTTTTCTCAGCTCAGGTTATAAAATATCTAGCCCTGGGGTTGCGTCCTCTGCGTTATTTTTTATTGATAACACTTTCTTCTCCAATGCTGGAGCATGATAAAATTAGAGCCGTGTTCCGTCTGAAGGTGATCACCAATTTGTGCTACATCTTATTTATTTATTTTTTGGTGGAACGTGCTGCATTTTAAGTCAATTCTTACCTTTCTTTGCCCTCCATTGGCCCTTGAAGAGACGAAATCAGACCCAAGTGCAAGGTGGTGGAGCGTGCTAGTACGCTTGGTGTAAAAAAATGCGAAGACAGGACAACAAGAAGTAGATATCATCCAAGAATCTCCACATTCCGTAAAATATCTGCATTTAGTCGTTTCTATTGTCATATATATATGCAATTAAAATTGGAGACAAAATGTGTCACTTCAAGGCTTGGCCTCACTAGAAGCTTAGTACCACTAGGCCATCTCCTTGGCGGTGACAACAACGATTAGTTGCGCCTCTAATGTCTTAGGAATAAAAAAAAAAAATGGCGATTAGTTGCACTTCTAATGTCTTAAAAAAAAAAAAAAACGATTAGTTGCACTTCGAAATTCTAATATTTCTTTCTTTTTCTTTTAAGGGAAAATTCTAATGTCTTATTTCTTAGGAATTTCAAATTAGTTAATGAAGCTATAATGTTTTAGGAAATTTCTTATGGAAAAAACTATGAAGGTTGACCTTATGTAGAATTAAGAATAAGAGTAAATAAATGAAAAAACATACGTCACTTTTATAGCAAATTAAAATAATACGAATTTCACAAAACCTTATCGGTAGAGTTTTTTTTTTTTTTTTTTTTTTTCAATTATCAGATTCGAATTAAAGTCAGTTATATACTTAAATATATTTTATAATTTTAAATAAATAACACGTTAAAAAATATACACGAATATAATATCCTTATATAATTTAAACTCCAAAACTGATCAAACACCCAAAGCATTTATTAATTTATAAGAAAAAGGTATCTTATCTATAGAATTCAACCTTTATTATTGTTATTATTTTTGCTATTAATCTACAGAATTCAACTTAGTGTGCCTGCAAACACACAAGTTGCCTTTTGAAACACAAGAGCCCAATTGAAATCCTAAAACGCTCAATAATTATTTAGCTGAATTTTGTCACGGCTAATTCTTATTACAGCAAAAACCAACAAGCAAGGATTATTTAAAAGTTGCAGCAATGGCAACCCCCCAAACTGGGCCAGTATCAACTATCACATGAATTCCGGAATCTCAGCCGGCCGGCAACATCACGGCTTTATGAGCACTTTGATAAGTTCATCAGGGCCAACTAGTGCTGGCACGGATCCCAGTCGGGTAAGATTGACATAATCTTGAGGGCCATGAGCTGATAATCCTGGAAACAATATACAAACCACCCTAAACAATATCTGAAACCAGCCTTCCTTATAGTCTGGACCCTGTGCACGTGGTAGTGTGAAGCTCCTAATCAATTCCCTCACCGCATTAACTAGCTTTGGAAAGAACCACTTCAAAGAGAAGTAGTTCTTATCTGGTGCTTCCTCAAGAACCTGCAAATTTCATGCATTGTCCACTCTCAGCCGTTGAGTGATGAAAAAAAAAAAAAAAAAAAGGAATATTCAGACCATTGGAATTTTTTTGTTATTTTGTTCATCGACTGAGGATTGAAATTAGACTACATAACGTAAAATTAGGAAAGAGAGAAAAAAAAAAAGATAAATAAGCAGTTTAAATTGTTATGTAAATAAATCACTGATGTTTTTTTATTATGAAAAATTGTCATTAACCAATGATGAGCCACTATTTTTTTTTAATTTTTTTATAATCAATAATTGATTAACTAGCGATTTGATCATAATTTATCAATAAAAAATACATATTAACCATAATTTATCAGTCGATCATTATTTGATATTTTTTAAAAACAATCATTTTTCTAATTTTATAAAACTTCAATCATTTATTAAAAAAATTCCGTAAAAAAAAAAAAAAAGCCATTTCCACGTTTACGGTTACTGAAATATTCCATATAACATGTACAACGCCAGAAAGAGAGAGGAAGACAAATTTACCTGCCCAGTGTAGTTTCTGTCGAAGTAGAGGCATTTCCCAAAGTGCTTGTACAAGAAACTATCGTCATCAAACGGGACCCTGGGCACTAAGTCGTAGGAGTAAACATACCTGTTGTAACTCCAATTGTACTTTGATAGTTTCTGATCCATGTAAGTCCCAAACTGTTCGTCTCCAATCCTAGGTTGTCCATAAGTGTAAATACCCTGCAACTTCCCCAGCAATTCGGTCTCGCCGTGTATCGACAGCGCCGCCGCGAACATCGCCGACAACGCGCCGCCCAAGCTGTGACCCGTCACTATGAACTTGGCCCTGGGATTGAGCAGCAATATGCCCTTGAGCAACTTGACGATCTCAAAGTATGCGTAGGGTTTCAAGTCAATGCCATCTTTGCCTTGTTCTAACAACTGAGACGGCATGGTGTTGTCGTTTTGAATTATGCCGAGAGCTTTGGCGAAGCCGCGGTGGACTTTTCCGACGTTCTCGATCTCGTAGTAGGAGAGATCGATGTCTGTGCTCCAGCCATCTGCACTGAATGGATGGGTACCTCTGAAGGCCACTACTACCAGTTTAGCGTTTACCTTTGCGTCTTGAAACAGGAAAACTGGTGTTGAAAACGTTCCGAGGTAATCTGCGGAAGCATTGGACAAGCGTTTAGGATTGCCTTTTTTTTTTTTTTCGTTATGTAAGTAGACAAAGGTTGTTTGATGCATGTGTTCTTCAATAGGATAAGAAAAGCATTAGTCAATATAGGGTGATATAAAGGCTGTTGTAAAGGCTAATTTGCTTTCTTAATCTGGGTCTTTTGTTCTTGTTTCTCTTCTTTAATGACTGGCAATGAAAAGAAAATTTCTTTAAAGGAAAAAAAAATATTATGATGTAAACAGACACTTGAGGTCTTTTTTTTTTTAAATTAAAAAAAAAATCCTAACAATATTATCACTTGAATTTGAGTAACGTTGTGAACATCACCCACATCGTATATGAATCATCATTATGAATCATCATTATTTTATTCATTAAGTGTTTAAAATAAATTATTATATCAATTAATATAAAATATTAAAAAGATGATAACCTACCATCATGTGAATTAATATATATTGTATACTAGCTATTAAAATTTTTTTAAATAACTAAATGAAGATATCAAAATTTAATTGAAGTGAACCAATAGGATAGAAAAATAGAAGAAAAAATCTAAACTCAAACATGATATAAGTCAATAAATATATGTTAATCAAAAACCAGTAATAACATTTTTCTACCCTAATAAAAAAATTAATACTACTTTTAATTTTTCATTCTTCAATTTTTGAAGAATTATATGTATTAAAATAAGAAAAGGAATTCTATTCTAAAACGTTAAATCACGTAAAAATTATATCGGAATAACAAGCAACCTAAACATTATGAAAATCTCATCATCCAGAACTATTTATTCTTTTTTTTTTCTCTTTACTATTATTACTATTTTGTAACACTCCTGCCTGATCATTTAGTTTGGACTTTAAAAATTCCTTATATAGAAGTGTTGCTCGGGGGCAACAAGAGAAAATTTTCAACACAAATAATTAAGATATACGCTATTTTATGCTATCGAGTTAAACTTTGCTAATAAACAAATATATTGTGTGAAAATTTGCACAATAACTTTATTCAAATAATGGCTATGTTAATTAAAAAGGTTTTCGGTTTATAAGATTTCAAGTACATACTTTAAACTTTATGAGCAACATATAGTAATTTCCTTTGGACAAATATAACGACGACCAAATGAGAAATAATGTTTTAATTCACTAAAAATATTTTTTTCCCTGATTTATACTTGTTTTTAATTTTACGTTTAAATCAATATGTACATTTCTTTTTGCTAATTTTTTTTTTCCTGTCTTACAATTTAACATAATCCTAATTTAATTCAATATATAGTCAACGGCAATTAAGTAAAATGAAAAAAAAAAAAAAAAAGATACACATACGTCTACATGAAAACTAATTAATCTATTAAAAAATTTACAGCGAACTGAGAGCAACAGAAACTTCATAAGTGTTTTATAGTTTTTATTAACGTAAACGATATATTATGAATAATTAGAAAAGACGAATTATTTATTAAGGTCATTTTGGAAAATACAAACATCGGCAAAGGGGGATCTTAGAGAAATGATAAGAAATTGCAGCTTGCTTTGCTTCACAAAATCCAATCATATCTGGCCAGTAAACTTTTAAAAAATGGGATTAAATTCAAGCAAATAATTAAGCATCAAGCATCAACTATTATATCCCACACTATTATTTTATGAGTGTGAGGTATTCCATAAACTGCATACTTTTTTTTTATAAATTTTAATATATATAGTGGACATGTGTATAAACTAGTTTTGACACCCTTTATATTAATAGTTCTCTATATTTTATTAGACAAACAATTTAAAATTTAAAAAATAAAATAGTTTTATTAAAAAAAAATGTTAAAAGACACCATCGATAATAAACACTATCATTAATAAAATGTAAATCTTACCATGGGGTCTATCTTTTATTAATTAATGGTGTTTAACATCATCAGTGTCTCTTAACATTGTTCTTTATTAAATTCTTAAACATTAGTGGGTTTATTGGCTTGACCCAAAATCTAAAGGCTCGTATGCGGAGATGGGTTCCAATTTATCTCTCACGAGTTACTATATTGTTTTTTTTCTTTTTCCTTAACTTTTATTATTTAAATTCATCTCAATCTATACTGTATGAATTCTAATTCATCTCTCATACGAGCCCTAAATATGAACTATAATTTTAAAACATAAGTACTTTAAAAGATTAGCCATACTAAGTAATATTTTATCTCTACATAAATTAAAAGCTTTTAAAAAAAAAACCAACTCTTCATTTTTTTCATTTCTATCATTCACAAGCAAATTTTCAGAGAATTAATAAATCTTAGTTTTTATTTAAGGATTAAAGAAATTTAAAATTATGCGCTATTATTCAATGTGAGATTTTGTTTTTTCTTCTCCTTTATTTTCTTCCTTTTATGTTCTTTTGTATCCCTCTTATATTTCAACGTATAATTTATATATTCTAATTTTTTTATTTTCATATTGGGTTTAGAAAATTTAATTATATCACTTAATTTATGCATTTTAGTTCGTTTATTTTTCATGTTGAGTTTAGGAAAAATGGAATAGAAATGATCTAATATAAGCTGTTAAAAATATACATTAAGCTTTATAACAATAAAATAATTAAGTCAAAAAAAAAATTTTGATCCTCCTACCAATAAATCCTGGCTCTATCACTATTAATTGGAATTAGAATATTGATGATCAGGAAAAAAAAAATCGTTAATAACCATTTTCGTGTTTAGGTATGCACGGCTGTCTAACTAATTATTTAACCGAAGACTATACAAGTGCACACACACACACATACATATATATATATATATATATATGTGCCCTTGGAAAAAAGTGTTATATATGTATCTTCAAAGATTTTGATATCTAATTAATTAGGTAGTTTTTTTTTTTTTTGGCTGGAAATAATCAATTAGGTAGTTTGCTTGCAATATTCTCACCGTTCCAGTAATCATAGAAGCCCAGGAATTGCATCTGCAGACAAATTTAGGAAAATTAATTAGCAGTAATCAATATCAATCTTAAGTACATGATTCTAAAATATGTAGTAAGTAAAAGAAATAGTAAATTTAACCTTCCAGTTAAGCTGAACTACGTTTGTAACGAAGGCCGCACTCTCGTATGCCAATTTAGCAGCCATCATAGTCAGGGCTCCCAAATATTTATCGTCGCCACTTGCAATGTTGTTGTCTAAATCCACTCTCGTATCAAGGTTCCCAATCACTGATGCAGCTGTTATTGGAGTCGGCAACACTACCTTCCCTGCATTATACAATATAACACAAATCACGTTACAAGTGACACAAGAGAAGAGTGTCGTATAGTAATTCCTCCATATATATATATATATATATAAAAGAGTAATTTGGTACGAGGAATGAAAGAGTTAGCTAGCGAACCTGACCTGTGGTCATTAAGCTTTTCAAGAGCCCAAGTAAGCCGCTATTGACAGTTAAAAGGTTAAGAAAGAACTCAACCAAATCGCCAATCTTAGCCATGGGAACTCTGATTGTAAGGAGGAGCTTCTGCACGAAAGCAGAAGCGGCTACAATAAGTCTGAAAAAGAAGTTGTCTCTAAGTTTTTGCCCTTCTTCTTCCGAGAACTCGATGAATCTTATTTTGTTCAAGTTCGGGAAAAACAAGAATCGGATGAACTGAATGAAACTAGCTTCTTTTGGCTTTATCAATAGATAATTCCGCAGCTTAGGACCCTTGGTTTGATTAGGAGCCATTCTTTTATGGAAGGAAAAAAGGAAAAAAAAAAAAAAAAAAAGAAGAGGAAAGTTGAGAGCAAATAAAAGATAAACGAAAGGAGATTTCTAAAGAAGTATAAGACAACCGCTACAGACTCTCAAACCTGATCTCTACCCCCAAACCCCAATTACAATAACACTCCCTCTTTGAGTGTTTTCCAAAAACCTTTCTTGCACTTTCTACAATGCAGCTCCCTCCTTTTATAGATAGAAGATGAGGATGGTGTGGCTAGCTAGATAATAGATTTCAACACATTTTATTAATATAAAATAAAAATGCCACTCTTATCTACCACCATATAAGCTGCAGTACTATTTCCTTGGAAGTAGATGGACTTGTGAAAAATGTTTCTCGTCAAGACGTCGACGATCCGCGTGTCCTATTATATTACCATGATTAATGAGGACAATATTTGCCGAAAAAAATTTCGTCCAGACCGGTTTAGCGGTATACATATTTCTTTTACTTCTTTCAAAATATTTTCAGGTTTAATACTTAATGGTTCCTATCAAATAGTGTGACATAATTTGTAGATAGTACGACAGCGTCATATATGCATGATATATAAGTAAAATTGGATTTTTTTTTTAATAGAATTGCACCAGAGTTATGTTTTTTTAGTAACCATAAAGGTTTCTTATACATATATATAGATATATATATATATATAGATCGTGATGGAGACGAATTGGGATGGCAAGATCCCTTTTTTACGAGGTAAAAAAAAAAAAAATATATATATATATATATATATTAATATGCAACTTGGCTGGCAAGCACAGAGTGGCCCATACCCCGTCGTTCTCATCACCATGGTAAGTGGCCCGCTAGATTTACTTCTCAATAAAAGTAGCAAAAAAATAAATAATAATAAAAAAATTTAATAAACCCAAAATAGAAGTTAAATGCTCTGACGCTGGCTAAGCCACATAGGAGAATTCAGCAATGATAATCACAAAAAAAAGACCCGCCTATAGCCTATGCATGTCACCGTACCACTCATCTCTCATAACATGGCTCGTATATGTTTTTGCCAATATCATGACTATGGTTCACAATTCATATTATCATTATACTTTTTAATTAATATTATCATACAAAATTTCAAACTCAAATCCAACTTATTTATTAATCGTGTTAATCGTATCGATCCGAATTAACCTGTTTTTTTAAATTAAATATAAATAAAATAACGACTTATTCAATATGATTACGATACTTTAATATATTTATTAGGTAACGTATCTTTTCTTTTATGAAATACAAGTGAGATTTACTTATAACGTTTTAAAATTCATATTATTTATACTTTATTAGTTATGAAAACTCTTATTTTATATCACATACAATTAAGAAAAAAAATAATATATGGTGTTGTGGTGAAGAGAAGGAGAGGGTGATGGGGTGAGATGAGAGGGGAAAAAGGGTGACTTGCCGTGCTGTCGCAAAGGTTAACGGGGTGATGGGAGGAGAAGGCGACAGGGTAAGGTGAATGGAGGGGAGGGGGAGGAGAGGGCGATGGGGTGAGGGGACGAGAGGGGAGGTTGACAATGACGAAATTAGGGACGACTAGTCGTATTATCGCAAAGGTCAATAAAGTGAGGGAAGGGGAGTAGAACTGTAAAGGCAATGAAAGATTAAAAAAAAAAAAGGTAAAATCTAGATTTTCTTTTCTATGTTAAAAAACTTTAAAAAAATATATATATATAAAAGATATCTTTTATATTTAAATTTTGAATTTTGAAAATTTAAAATTAAAAATAGTAAAATATTATAATATATATAATAATATAAATATATTACAGATGATAAATGGATAATTTATAAATTATGTTCATGTCAACTCATATATAATCTATTTATTAAACGAGTTATTTCGTATTAATTACGGATTAACGGGTTCGTGCATGTTTGACTATTTATTTAATCGTGCTTGATAGGTTCGACCTTTTTTGATCCAAACCCATTTAAGAAAAATCCAAACCCTCTAATTTCATACAAATTTCGTGTCATATTATTATATCGGACCAAAATTACCAACTCTATTCCAAGCTACCCACAATGCAGCAATATTATTGTAAGGTACATGGTACATCTGAACCGCATTATTTCTAGATTTATATCCAAAATGAGGTAATAAACACTTTTGCAGATTGGTTAACATAATCCTCATGGGCAGAAATTAAGTCAGTATATACTGGGGTAAAGAAGGAGTTACAACCCAAGGTATTTTTTCAGCAAAAAAGAAAAAAAGCAAAATTTAATCAGCATATGTACTTACTGTTTCCTGCTAATATTAATTACGAAAAAAATTAACTTGTCATTTTTCAAAATCTTTTACTGGAAAATCCCAATGAAAATTTTACAAGTTTAAGCACACCATTCCATATATATTTATTTGGCTATATAAAAGAATGAAGGCATTTAATTTACTGGCCGCACGGCGCACTTAATCAGTTATTAATTAAAATAATTGTTTCTTGAGGTAGAGGTGGTAGTTGCTTAATTAACAAAACCTAAGTTTATATATAAATATTCATCATGTATCTGCCTAGCTAGTAGCATATGTTTAAATAAACCATATATAAACTAGTATAATTTAGGCCGCTACATTTTTCTAGGATGTTTATGTAATTAGTCTTAAGGCCAAAATTGGTTGGTTAGTTAGTTTTGCTGCCAATTGGTTATCCTCTGTTTAGATTATGTACAGCAATTTCAAAGCGGAAAAACAGTAGTCGAGAGGGTCTCAAATTAGTTTATACATATATGATAGCCTAGTTCAGTTTTATGTTATAGATACATAAGTGTATTTTATGACATAAGTTTATGACATTCAATTATTAAAAAATAAAAGAACTCTTAAATTTCGAATCTAAGAATTCCTATATTTTAAATTCCTCTTATTTCACCCTCGCCCTTTGAGCTAGCTGGCTCTACGTATGAGTTTTAAATTAGATAGGCATATATCTGTATAAAATACACTTACAAAACTGCATTTATATCAAATTTTCCGATACTAATTCTCTTCTCTTTTTAAAAAAAAAAAACTTCTCTTCTGGAAACGGCCTTCAGCCGAAAATTAGACTATAAATTATATATATATATATATATATAATCTATTCACTTGAGAAGTTTGCTGGTGCTACAAATTAATTTAGATGTCAAAGTTTTAGGACAGCGTGTTGACCTTTTGTACATTTTTCTAATAATTATTAAAGCTGATATTAATCAAGTTGGGCGGAGAATTTATGAAATTAGTTAGGTATAGATGATTGTTTCGGCAAAATAATTATAAAAGATAAAAACTATACAGAAACAAACAAAAAAATAAAAATAAAAATAAAAATAAAAATAAAAACAAAAACATGTGCAAAGAGATGGATGAATTATATACGATAAGTTGCGTGATTCCTTCGTTCGAGTAAAAATGATCAATGATCATTCATTTCCTTTGTTTGTATTGCTGATTTGACGTATCGATTTCAATTGTTAACGCCCACCAACCAATATGTCTCTAGTTACTTAATTACTATTCGTGATAAGAAGAATTTATGGCAAATGTATAAACGGCTATCATTGCCAGCAGTGTTTATGATGCATGAGCATTTAACTTGTGAAACATGGTCTGAGTCTCGATGAAGTGGTTGAGCCCGTTTATCGCGTGCAGTATTATCTTTAGAGGCTACTTGGGAGTAGGTGGTTTGAGAGATTAAAACCAAAATTGATACCTCTTTTTTTTTTTAATCATTATTTTTTATTATTTATATTTTTAAAATTTTATAATAAATTTTAAAACATTTATAATTTTATATATTTAAATAAGATGATTTTTTTAAATTATATAAAATTTTAAAAGAAACAAAATAAGATTGATATTAATAATTTTTTGAATAAATTTTTAAGATTTTACACTTTTTTTAACTTTAAATAGTTTTTTTTTTCTCCAGTCACATATTTCAAAAACTTATTTTTTTCTAGCAAAAAAAAAAAAAAAATTTTTTTCAAAACTCGCTCAAATGAACATTTTAAATAGATTTTTGAATCTGATAATATCTAATGTAACTACATCTCTTATCAATTGTGACTATTACATAATTTCGTCACTCATATGTCAGTTTTGGAGGTGATAAAATCTAAAATTAGAACATTGAGTATGTGTATACCATTCGCTAGCATGTCAATTCTCTTGGTGCTCTGAATGTAATTTAATAATGAATCCTTTCAAAATATTTAAATAATGAAAAATGTATTAAAAAAAGTAGGAGAAAAATAGACACAAAGATGACAATAAACTCCCGGTACCTTCATGGCTGGAAGATATTTAGTGATGAAAATTCTAATTTTGTCATTGGAAATTCTCTCTTACATAGGGGGTATTTGGGGTAATGCTTGAAAATATTATTTTTGAGTTGAAAAAAAATTGTTTTGAAAAATGTGTTTGGAAGAAAAAACTATTTTGAGTAAAAAAATAAAAAATTTAAAAAATTAAAAAAAAATCAATTTAGATATTGTTTCATTTCTCTTAAAATTCTATACAATTTAAAAAAAAATATCTCATTTGAATTTATATATACAAAGTTATCAACTTTTAAAATTTAAAATTTATTATAACATTTTTAAGATGTAAATAATAAAAAATACTGAAATTAAAAAAAAAAAGAAAGTTTTAAATGTTTAGAAAATATCATCCAAACACCCCCACAAAGAAAGAGAAATAATCAAGCTGTATTTTTCTATTAATTTCAGATCATATCTACTGTCTCGTCAATAAAATTTTGATTACTTAGCGATTTATATAATTATTTATAATATTCTTACATTTTATTCACCGTCTTGGTTTAAATGTTAAGATCATATATAATTAGAATAGATATATAAAATTGGGCATTCGTTCAGTAATCAGTACATGTGATTAAAAAGCTGTCAAATCTAACCAAAAAAAAAAAAAAAACTGATGCCTATTTTTTCTTCCACTGCACGTCGTACTCGGCCTTGCCTATCATGCATCCCTATCACTTTAAATGCATTTAATTTACATGAATTGATGTTTATTCGCCTACAGAATTTAAAAAGGAGGAGTATTAGGAATATTAATTTTAATTTTAATTTTTTGAATATTATTTTATATATTATATTTTTATTATCAAATATAAATATAATATATAAATTAATTTTAAAAATTAAAATTAAAAGTAAAATTAATATTTTTAGTATTTAAAAAATAATAATAAAGGATCCATCTGTCTTCTTTCTACTTAATCAATTAATTGTTTCTTTTAATCCCACCACTGCATAATCAACATAAAACAACACAAAAACTACAACAAGATGTCGACGTTTAGGCCAATTTGTTTTTGCTTTGTTTTTTGGAAATTGTTTTCGGATTCTTTCAGCAAGTACTCCGAGTGGTAGTAAATCCTGCTTTGGTCTAATAAACTTTAAAAAATTGTCGCTCAGCAAATTTTATAAATAGTTTAAACGAGCAAAATTACCTGCACAATTACTGCGGTTTGTTTTACTAATTGTTAACAAATACAGTTTTAACAATAAATTCATAAATATAATGATGTAAAATCTAATTCTAACACACTTAAATAATACTCAATAAAATTTCTCAACTTATTTTCATCAAGTAATTATATATTCAAATACAAAAGTCTAATTCTAATTTAAATACATTTTAATTCAATATAATTACACAAAATTATAGAAAATACAATGATTTCTTCTCGTACTTTCCTTCTCTTTCCATATCATCTTCCTTTTTCTTTTATTCTCCTATCCAAAAAACACAACAAATAGACATGTATATACAGCTATTTAAACACACATATGTGTGCGTATGCAAAACAGATAAAAAATGGAATTGTTGACTCAAGAAGTTGCTAATGTCAACAATATGTGACAGACTTTTTTTTTTTTTTTTTATGCATTACAAATCATTTATTGGCTGCTAAGCAAAACACCTCCTAAAAGATTAGTATTAGCGGCAACCAAATAAATGAATGTTGCATCCCTAAACCAATAAGCATGTCACACAACGTGACATAGTATAAATTGAATGCACAGAGTAATTTGCTCGGTTGTCCAAAAGCTACCAAGTGAACAAATAAGTAAAAACCATGTAATCAAGAAAGCAGAAAGCCAAATAGATTAATTGATAAAATTAGTTTTAAAATATTGTAATCAAGAAATAGAACAGTTTTATAATAATAGAATTAACTAAGATTATGCAATCAAGTACACATAATCTATTTTAAAACAGGGAATAGGCTAAAAATGGAGTATTATTATATTAGTCTAAAGGTTATATATGACAAACCAGCACATGAGCTGCAATAATATTTCAGATAGACGTATTTGAATGATACAGCCAAAGACTTGGCCAAAAAAAAAAAAACCAGAAAAGAAAAAAAAACTAAGTTATTTGATGAAGGAAAAAACAGAGGGCAGAAAGAAACTGAGGACTTAGCTAATAAGATGATAAAATTTTGCCATCAAAATTAGTCAAAAACCACTCGAACATATAATTACACATTCACAGCAACTCTTGGACAACCTACATCAAATTCTATGCATCAAAAGATATACACTTATCATCGTCAACTAACCAAAAGCTGAAAAACATTGGAGAAACAATAAAAATAAGAACAAATAAGCAGATCGATGAAATCAATATTTTAACCTAGGATTTCCAAACTAATAGTATGAAAAAAGAAACAAAAGCAAAAACCAAATCTATGACTAAAAGAAAGATAAAAAGATTAACGAAAAGCAAGTCCAAGAACACACAATCATGTATTCAACATAATTAGACTCTAATAGTTAACAATTAGGTGACAAAGAAATCAAAATAAAAGAAGCCAAAATAGATTATAGCATAAATATAAAATGCATATATAACATACATGCAGGCACACATACTTAAAAGAACACTAATTCAATATTTCATCATAAAGAAGCACTGACAAATTCTTATATAGAAGAAATAATAAACGATACCTGATCTGTATCAAAGCCAGCCGCGCAAGCCTTAGCAAAGACAAGTGTGAAAATGACATAAGGAAGACCTGGAGCAGTTAATGAATTCACACAAAGAGAAACAACATCAAGCAAAGCCAAACAAAGCAGCTAATATATTACCGTGATCAAAGCAACATAATAGACATTATTTATATATATAACTATAAAATAGTACAATAAAACCAATAAATACATGAGCAATGACATGCAAACACGTAACCACAAATGGATAAATTTTGAGATCAAAAGAGTAAATAAGGATGCAAATACAATTTTCTAGGCACATGTTATGAGGGAAAAAGCCATCAATCACAGCTGCACAATCTTAATCCGAAACACTAATGCAAAGAGACATGATAACAGTATAGCACAGACACCTCATCACCAATACCATAAATGCAGGGCATAGAATATCCAAATTCAATACATACAATTTCAACATAATCATTAGCTGCAATTAATACATAATCCAAAGTTAACTAATTAACCAATTTACATGTACAATTCCTCGATAAAATTCCAACTATAGACACACAAATCTGGTTACAAACACTAATTAAACCAACTAAATAAACACAAAATTCTACTTCCTTAAATCTAGCACAAACCATCCCAACAAACAATTAAAAAAAATGAAAATTTCATCAATTTAAACATGACACATAATCAAAGAAAGCAGGTTCAACTGGTCAAAAATCTGATCTTTTATTAATTAACCTCAAAAGAACAACTAACAAAGCAATAAGGAATAATGGAGACCGAACCATTAAAAATTTATATACTAATTGTCGTTTGACTCATACAACACACAAAAAAATTGTAAAAAACATTAATAAAATAAATTCCTACTCAAAGGTCAAAAAATAAAACAGAGATTTTTTATCACTTCTTTCATTTCAACTTTGTCTTTTGTTTTTTCTGTATAAATTGAAAGGAAAACATTAAATTCACCTACATAAAGTAAGCCAAAACATCAGCTTAGGTATGCAGTCTAACCTCCAATATCTTATATCTATTTTTTTTTAATCTAGCTTGTAGAAAAAAATTCAAAACACATTATATCTATCCATACAAAGCAAGCCACCATTAGCTGAAGCACACAATCCAATAGGGCGAAATGAATAGATCATCGACAATGTCACATTTGATAGACAATAAAATCGCAGTCAAACAGATATATACTTAGAGCAATGATAAACACTAAAATCAAAGTAATTGAATTAAATCTAAGATCAAGTAACAATAAATTTACCTCTATAACCTTCCAAATCTGGTCTCTACCAATACCCTAAAAAATTGAAAAAATATTATACAATGGCAAAATTAAAGGTAGATTAGAAAAAGACAATGAAAATTAACAAAAACAGATAAATAACAACAGATGCAACTAAAAGTATGGAAACATTGCGTTATAAAAAAAAAAAAAAAGAGGGAAAAAAAAGAAAGGCAGATACAAATCACAGAGCAAAAACATGCAGAAAAAGAAAACAACCAAATCGGGCATGAAAAATAGTAAGAATGCTAAAATAAAAAAGTTTAAAAAAAAGCAAAAAATCTAAACTGAAAAAATAAAGGAGGCGGTGATAAAGAAATAAAATAACAGGGCAATGTTCTTCAACAAAAATGCGCCAAAGGCATAGGCAAGGAGCAAGCAATAAGAAACAGGCCAAAAACAAAGAATGAAAAATAGAGAAGAAAAGACACAGCGACAAAGAGGAAACGAAAAAAGCCAAAAAAAAATGCAAAACCCTATCTAAGAATAGCACCAAGAACACCAAGAACAAAATTCAAAAAACAAAGAAGGAAACCAAAAAAATCCAAACCTAGAAAATAAAGGAAAGAAGGGGTGAAAATTAAACAAAAAACCAAGCAATGGCTTCTCAACAAAACAGCTCCAAATCTATATGCAAGAAGCATACAATAGCAAAAAAGCCAAAAAACATAAACAAAAAGCAAGAAAGAAAAGCATAAAATAGTGGAGGGGAAAAAAAAAAAAATGGACCAAAACTGCAAACTCAGAGAACCAAAGAATGTGGCCAAGAGAAGACAGGGGAAAGAGCTAGGGCTTCTTGGCGAAATGGCACAAAGACTATAAGCAAAAAGCAACAAAAAGAGGGAGCAGTGAGGATAAAGCTGAATGCAGCCAAGAGAAGAAAAGGGGAAGAGTCAAGGCTTCCTAGCGAAATGCCACAAAAACCATAAGCAAAATGTAACAAAAAGAGTGAGCAGCAGGGACAAAGTGGTAAAACCACATAGATTGGCCAAAAAGACAAAAAGGCCAACACCACAAACAATGCCCAAGCACACTAGAAAAGGGCAAATACATCGAACCGACCACCAAAGAAAGGCAAAGAGACCAAAAAGCCCATCCACGTCAACACAACTCACCTACATAGATAGGGACAAATTTGACAAATCACTCAGTAAAAATAAAGGTAGCGTTTGGTATTGTTTTTGAAATTTGTTATGTTTTCAAATTCTTTGAATTTGAGATCGTTTTGAAAACAATTTTGAGAACGTTTCTGAAATTGTGTTTGGTTTTATTTTCTGAGTGTATGTTTTGAGAAACAAAAAAGTGAAACTGTGTTTGGTTATATTTTTGAAAATCAGTCATTTTATAAGTATTCTATAAAAACATATTTATGTTTGATTTAAAAAAAATTTATTATGAATACCAAAAATTAAAAATTAATAAAAATTTTTAATTGAAAAATGAATTAAAAATTAATAACCATAATATTTAAGTAATTACTATATCAATTAAATCTTAATTAACCATAATAATTAAATCAGAGAAATGGGAAAAATGGGAAAAATGAAATCAGAGAAAACGACTTTTAATCGTTTTCAATTTTACATTGGGAGTAAAGGTGATTTTGGATTCGTTTTGAAATCTGTTTTCAAAAACAATATAAACTAAATACAATTTCATACCGATTTTGAAATCGATTTCCTAGGGAATCGTAAAATCAGTTTTGGAAACAAAACCAAACACCCTCAAAAGGAGCGCGGATTCACTGTAGCGGCTACAGTGAATTTCTACTCTCCTTTAGTTATTATAAATAATGTTACTTTTGCACAACTATGCACTTCTACTCTCTTTTTTTTTTTTTTGGGTAAATTTTTACCCTCATTGATCAAATCTACTAAAAATATACTTAATAAATTAAAACATAATTCCCTTTTTTAGGGGAAAATATAACTCCCAATCTACCTATTTTATTTATCTAATAATAAACAAATAAATCAATCTTTTACCAAATATTTCTTCAAAAATTATTGTTTCTTTAGTGAATACACTATACTGAATTTCACTTAAATATTTTTAATTTTGTTATCTTAAGTTGATATTTTAGACAATAAATTACGACTATATTTATATATTTTAATAATTTTGATGAAAGTAATTATGAAAATTCATGATCATTATCCTAAAACTAAAAACAACTAAAGCTAAGAGCTTGCAAGGAAAAAGTTTTAAATTGAATAAATCATCATGATTTCTCTCATGCTACTTTTTTTTGGTTGTTTTGTAGTTTAATTTTGTTCTTTCTTATTTCAGGATTGTGATTCCTGTTTTAGGATTGTAATTTTTTCTTTTTCTTTTTGGTTAAATTAAAAAAAATCTTACAAATTTAAGCATACATTTAGTTTATAGGTTGGAGTTTAATTTTTTTTTTGAGTTGAATTGAATTGAATTGAATTGTGTATTTGATAAGGCATTTTAATTGCTAAAGTTAATATATATAAAAACTTTAGGAAAAAAAATCAATATAGAGTTTTGTTTTGTTTGTTTTAAAATTCTATACAATAAAAAAAATCTGTCATTTGAATTTATCTATATAAAATTATGAATTTTTAAAATTTAAATTGTAAAATTATAATTAATATAGTAAATAATGAAATTGAGTTGATTTAAAAAATATAAATAAAAAAATTCAAATTGAGTTAAATTGCCACACCAAGTACCCACAAAAATATAAATATGAACGCCCATTATCCAATTTGTTCAAGACAATAGCAAATAGTAATAACTTAAAAAAAAAAAAACAAAAACAAAAACAAAAACAAAAGACAAAACAAAACTACTTGTGCAATGATTTCCGAACGTGGAAAACATTGAGTTTGGTGGCGGTGACTCGTCAAAATTGAAATCTGGCATGGGATCAGGGTTCACGATCCCTTGTAACCTATTTATGAGTCATTTGATTTTCTGTTGTACGGCGTGAGCGTATATATTGTTTTTATTTATTTTTTTAATTACGGGATTACATATATAATTTAAAAATAATTTTACATATGATATTATCTAAAGTTAAAATTCAAATCCCTTTATATACAAATTAAAAAAAAAAATTTAGTGATCATTCTTATTTTTTTTTGTGAATTATATAATATATAATTTTTTTTCTGATATATAATAAATAATATATTATCCATGAGATTCATACATATATATTATATATATTTTATTCATTTGGGACCTTTTTCTCAAATATATATTTTTTTATGTACAATACTAATTTGATTATTTCTTTTATGTCACTATCACCTTAATTTTTTTTTTTGATGAATGTCGTCTTAGAATATTGTTTTGTTAATTACAGTAATTATCTATCCACAATAATTTATGGTAATTATTATAATTAAGGAATATTTTAATGTTATAGTAACAAAAAAAATAATCAAAATAGGCAATACCATTGTTAATGACATATAAAAAATTAACCTCTTGATTACATGCGAAAAATTTTATCACGGTATTATTATTTTTACGTATATGCAAAAAAATTATGAATTCAGTAAAATAAAAATGGCTGTATTTCTTAAAAAAAAAAAAAGTAATCTCAGACTAGTTGCACATAACAAATTAGATTCTAATTTCATGTTGTACGTATAGTTATTTCATATAATATATTATTATTATTATTTTAGTTGCATGAAATTTTTTTCTCCAATATTTATTAGGATTAAACAAAAAATCCAACAATCCGACGAACTAATTCAACCCAAATCACTATAATCTAAATCTTAATAAATCAATTTAATACACTTAACTCGATTATTAATTACGTAGGTTTAGATTAAAATTTTCTAATCTGAATTTAATCTAAACTTATCTAATTTATTTATACATATATAAATATTTTGTTTTTGAGGGTGATGATTTTCCTGTGAAGGTCAGATTTTGTATTTCTATTACTATAATTTTGAATATATAATTTTCTTTTTTCTAATTTTAAAAGAAAAAAAGAATGTGGTTTTTTCCCTTTCTCTTGAAGGCCCAAAGGCGCAATTCATAAAGGAACTGTGCGATATCATATATATATATATATATGTATACATATATAGTTTTTCGCTCAATAATGGACATGCAGATAATTAATTGCAATCTCATGATGTTTCAGAGGCAGGAGTAATAAATTCGGCCAATCCTGTTGCCATGCCAAAATGGCGACGTCCATTAATATTAATGGTCCGTGGGCCAAGCTTGTAGCTTAATGGGCAGAAATTTGAGCCATTAAATGATGGCAGCAAGTAGAAGTTTTTATTTATTTATTTGTAAAAGACGACCACATACAAGCAGAGTAGGATCTATTATTCTTCCTGTGGAGCAAATCGCTTTTTTAGTTTCAATGCAACAAAAATGAGTTAAATATACTACTGCAAGTACATAAAGTACTGCAAAAACACTAATCCACAACTTTAATCTTGTTTTCATAGGGAAAAATGGCCCTTTGTAATGGCATGAGTTAAACGGATAAAAAAAGTGTCTTATATACATCTATGTATACAAATGCATCCATATATATCTCGATGCATGTTAAATATTTCTATATCCTAAATACATGCTGATCCTTTTTCCCCCCTCGTCCAGTAAGGATCATAGAATCGTTTGAGTGTTAGTCGCTCCAATACTGTAATTAAGAAATGAAAAAACAAAAATAAAAGAAAGAAGAGAATACAAATAATTCATGTAGTTTGATAATATGTCTATACTATAAATTTGGAAAAATGAAAAATTTACTAGCAAGGGATACTAAATTAAGAGATTATATAATCGGATAAGTTATGAAAATTATCAATTCTCTTAAAATTAAGAGATTTCTTAATATTTTATGAATACAAATTCAAAATTCGTAATAAAAATATTAAAAAAAGTTAAATTTTCCCAATAACCAAATATACAAAGTATGAAATAAAACTAAAATATTTTGGAAACAAAAATAAAGAAATGAAAAGGGGATAATTGATTTCATTGATATACTTTTCTGTTTCCAATTTATTTTAATCAATTTCTAACCTTAATACTAATGCAAATGTAGAATCATACTGCTTA
The DNA here is from genome assembly GCA_035233585.1 of Antiaris toxicaria. NCBI lineage: Eukaryota > Viridiplantae > Streptophyta > Magnoliopsida > Rosales > Moraceae > Antiaris > Antiaris toxicaria. Next base: position 22,792,048 of record CP141160.1, on the reverse strand, counting down.
GTTAAATGTAGAATTATATCGCTAGACTAAGCTTACAATTGTCTTTGATGTGTAATTTGTGGTGCAAAAATCCTAGAGAGAGAGAGAGATCGAATAGAGAGAAAGCGTCGTTGGCTGGTGGCTGGTGTGTCGTGGGGCTGTCAGCGTCCATCTTCCACCTATAGAGTCACCATAACCAAATCTGTTTGAGGGTGGTGTTCGTGGCTTCGGAATCGGAGCATGGTTGGGAGGTTCAAACACAGCTGTGTGCGTCGAGAAACCTCATGACTGGCAACTTGGGAGCTCATTCCCTTGGGTCACCAGTCGTGGGTTCAGAATCAGAGCTTGGATGGGTGGGTCGAATGTGGATGTGTGCGTTGACGAACTCTATGATCGGTAACTCGGGAGCTTATTTTCTTGGGTCATCAGCTTCGAAGCTCACATGGGAGCTAAAAGAAGATTCGCGGCTAGTAGCTGGAGTGCTTACTCCTGTGAGTGACCGCAGCCTGCAAATTCGAGGCAAAGCGAACCCTTATGGTGGGCAACTTGGAGGTGTCTTCTGGCAGTTTTTCAGAGTATGCAAGTCAAGTGCAATATGGTGGCGGGTGCTTGCTGATGGTCGCCTGTGTTTGACACTCTTGATCAAGTCTTTCGATTTTCCAGCATTGTCGAACCCAAATTGGATAGGCAGTGTGATGGCTTTTTCTCTAGGGTTTATTTGTTTAGTTTCTATTTGTTTTCTTATTTTATTAGTGACTATATTTATAATAAGGATGGTGATTTTTCCTACTCATTCTCAATTCGGTATGTTTTGATTGTTGTCTATCATCTCCTATTTCTAAATTTGGGCATATATGTCTAGGAATCTGTTGAAATCATAGGTGTTGGATTGTAGGAAGGGATTGTCAGAAGCTTATTCGAAATTACAAGAACCCAGACGTAAAACATACCGTTCCCAAACTCAACTGCGTTAGCTACAGGAACTTGTTGAAACCGCATGTGCTAGGTCGTATGGGGTTGGCATACGTGAGTGTAATAAGGGCAGTGATCTTCCCACCCGATCCCTTTTCGTTTTGTTGGTCGGAAGTCATTGCTCGGCTAGATGTTGATTGGTGGGTGAAGCTTGTTTTTGCCCTAATTAGTAGGGGATTTGCTCCGTGTTTGAGATACGGGGTTATCTTTGCAATCCCTGAATGGGTTAATTCCTGCGTGGTATCCTATTGGCCCGTTGCAGCTTATCCGAGGTTTGTTGTGGCCTATTCATAAACTTAAGTTCTACCTGTTCTTCTAGTTATTTGACAGTATCTGGTCAACTCATCCGATAGTGGCTTTCGTTTTGTAGTTTGGTTCAGTTATTTTGTGTCAGTTTTGACTATCATTCGTAACTCTAATCATTTATTGACATTTTATTAATGATACACCTTACCGTTGAAAAAAAAAAAAAAAAGGTATGTAGTTTGTGGTTTGTTCTATTTAAAAGAGATACAATATAGGCGTTTATATTCAGATCATTTTTTATAAGCTTACATCATCTAATGTTCACAAAATTAGTATTTCTTATTTGGTAAGTAAACACAATAATCATTTAGACAGTTATTAGTTGTTTTTGCTTTGTTTTTGTTTTTTTGCTGACTAAAGAGAGAATAGTTGGTTGTCTACTGTACGATCTCACTTAATTCAAATGAATTTTTTTGTTTGATTTTTTTTTTTTAATTTTTTTGCCGACAATCCAACATTTTGCTGCTTTAACAAATTTTTAGGTGGGAGGATTCAAATTCTGTAACGTTATTATAGAGTTAAATATGAAATTATTAAAATACTAAAACACGTTGTTTTCTTTTACTCTGAAATGCCTTAAATACCTATCCTTTCGGTTGCCTTGAATTTATATGTTTCAGAAAATCAAAATGTTCAATACGTACCTCAAAAGCTAAAAACAATTGTAGCACGATTACAAGGGGATGGGATTTTGGAAGAATCCTAATGGTAGGTGGAAATTGTATTTTTTTTAATTATTAATAAATACTGTTATTTTAATAATTGAATTAATCTTTTAATGGGTTAATTTATTATTTATAACATGAATTCTATATATTACATTATAGTTTTAAACTAAATATTTATCGATTTTATTATTAAAAATATAATTGTAATAGTTAAAATAATAATATCTATTAATAAGAAAAAGATAGTTTCTACCACAAAGTCAGGAATTCATCTTTCTTTCGTTTTTCGTTAATCATCACCGTTGGCTCAACATTGAGCATTCAACTTTCGTACTGTAAGCTTGACGATAGGAAACCATGACATAGCAAGCTGGATAAGATCACCGATGTGCCAGGGAAAATAATGCAAAATACTCATCCATTAAATAAATTAAGAGCACTGATCATTATTAGTGCAAGAACACTGATATTTACTAGTTACTCCTTGCCTATATTAAGCCTAGCAATTAAATTAATCTAAAAAAATAGCATATATGTCGCATGCAGGATATTAACTATGAAGATCTTTTTTCCTCTTTAGCTTTTTTATATTATAAAAAATACTGGCGCTTATATGAATAAGATCTTTGTGGAACAATATTGATATTGATATTTGATTTTTTTTTAAATAATTATTCAGATTGCTGATTAACACTTGAAGAGGGCGTTTCATCTAACTTGTGTCTATAATAATTAGTATGACAACAATTGACTCATTCACCCAAAAAATAAATAAATAAATAAATAAATAATTGATTCGACATTAAATTTGCCACCTTATCTTGGTAGTATCTGTCCACATCCGTTTCTCTGATATATTTGTTGCTCACATCAGTACATCTACCACATTAAATTCTAACCTTAAAAAAAAAAAAAAACCATTTATTTTTTGGTTATTTTTTAGAGTTTGCCCTACTTAGCGAACGAGTATAATGTATTTTAAAGGAACAAAGCATGGGCTAACCATCGCTTGAGATAGTGCAACAGATCATGTCTTCTTACGTAATATATTATTGTGCAGGCCGGTGAAATCCATGTTATAACGTAAGTGAAACTGTATCTACCATTTCAGTCGAATTAAGCTAGATGTTTTACAGATTGATGGGTCTTAAAATTTCTTTTCTTCTTCTTCTTTTTTTTAAATCCTAATTAAATTTCTTCTATGATTAAGAGTCGAGAGACGAGAAATTAATGATTAAATGCTTGCTTAAAAGGATATGAAAATTGTTGTTTCAAGCTCGTAGAAAAAATTAACAACGCTGGATGCTTTGAGTAAAAATAATTGAATAAAGAGCATGAATAGATATCGAACTCGTAAAGGGAAAGATTTTAAATTGAAAAAAATCTTAACAATTTCTTTAATTGTTGTTGTTGTTGACAAGTAAAATCACAAAAAGGATAAAGGAGGATTAAGAAAGATTAATGAACTTATCAGGGCAATTGCAGATCCTTAATTTGATGCAGTTTTGGAAATGGGAACGCGACAACCAAGCAATAATTTAAGTTAATATTTTCTACTTTACCTAATTTAATGTTAATTAATTAGTTAGTATTTTATTCATTTATACAACTACTAGCAACATTCAACTACAATTTTAGAACGAGTTCTATTAACCGGGAACTATTCTAGTTTTTTTTTTTGCTAAATAAAAAGAGAATCGATAATGTCCTCATGCTTCCCTTCTAGTGGTCTTTAAAAGGCTAACTATTTACACCGATGGAATGATAAGAAACCTAACAGTAGTGATTAGGTAAGCCCATTGATCATACTAGTGGGATGACAATGAAACTAATATTAGGTTTTCATAATTAGCAAACTTCAAGTTTTAAAAACAGGCAACACACAGTTTTATTTATCAAAGACTAGACTCTTGCGTATATCACGACTTGAATTTAAGACTTAATAGAAACGATGACTCTAAATAAACATTCTTTATTATCATGACATCACTACTGGTTGTTTGAGAGCTATTAATCTAATTTCTTGCATATTGAGACAACATTCATTTTGTGCAGATATTTTTTTATGCCTATTTACTGAAGCCGTATATATTATCTTATTTTAGAGCAAGATTTCATATCTTATTTAAAGCCACTTTGATAAAATCAATAACTCCTTTTTTTTTTTCAGCTTAGAGATCATTTTCCTTTAGTCAATTTTATCGGGTTTTTTTTTAAATTTTTAATAATACAGTTTGCATTTTGGATAAGAATCTTTTCTCCTTTTATCTTTTTTTTTTTAAATTTAGATATAAAGATTCAAATTATACATTTTTAAAAGAGTTCAAATATAATATTATCGTTATATTAATATCAATAAACATACTTTATCTACTGCTTTTTAGGGTCTATTATCTTTTTTGGATACTTCCCTTGTGGATAACTTAATTAGTACAATAACCGTTTTCAATATTCCGCCTGTGTGGGCGATCATGAATTATTTCAATTGTATATATATATATGCTGTCAATTTTAGATAGTATTGACAATTTTGAATTTCTATAATTTTATTTTATAAACTTGAGTGAGGATTTAGTTAGATAATATGAATGTTAGTATCATTTAGATAAGTTTGAGTTACAAACATTAGTGTTGGATTTTATAATGAAGATTCCACGATCCATTTTAAAAAACCATCATGAAAACTATGGTAAAAACATGACATAGATATAACAATTCGAAAATGATTATGTAAGCCAAGTTTTCACAATTGGTTTTTTTTTAAACACTAGTGAAATCTTAAAACCGTTTTCTAGAAATAGTCGTTAAAACTCGGATTCCACGACCTTTTCCTAAAAACAATCGTGTAATTTGGAAAAAAAAATTTAAAAATTTAAAGCATTGTCCTCGTAACCCTAACTCTTTTTGTTGAAAATCATAACTTATTTCGCTCTTTTTCTAACCATTCTCTTTCTCTCTAACCGTCATTCCTTTCCTCTGTCTCTTTTTTCTTCACCGTCACCTTGCCCTCGTGTTCGCTTTTGCCGTCGTCGTCACATCCTTCCCTCTTTGGTTTTAGAATCGCAGGTAATTAGACACGTTATTTGGTTTTTTGTTTTTGTTTTTGATTTTGATTTTGTTTTTTTTTAGGAGGGCTTGAGAAAAACCTTAGCATGTTTGGTATTGTTTCCAAAACAGATTTTACGATCCCCTAAAAAATCGATTTCAAAATCGTTGTGAAATTGTGTTTGATTTGTATTGTTTTTGAAAACAGATTTCAAAACGAATTCAAAATCTCTTTTGCTCCCAACGTAAAATTGAAAACGACTTTCTCTGATTTCATTTTTCCCATTCTCTCATTTCTCTGATTTAATTATTATGATTAATTAAGATTTAATTGATATAGCAATTACTTAAATATTATGGTTATTAATTTTTAATTCATTTTTCAATTAAAAATTTTTATTAATTTTTAATTTTTGGTATTCATAATAATTTTTTTTAAATCAAATATAAACATGTTTTTATAGAATACTTATAAAATAAATGGTTTTTAAAAATATAACCAAACACAGTTTCATTTTTTTGTTTCTCAAAATATACATTCAGAAAATAAAACCAAATACAATTTCAGAAACGTTCTCAGAATTGTTTTTAAAATGATCTCAAATTCAGAGAATTTGAAAACATAACAGATTTCAAAAACAATACTAAACGCTGCACTTGTTTTTCGTTTGTGTTTTGAAGGAATTTAATTGGGTGCTCGTGTTTTGGGGTAAAGGTTTGATTTTTTTTTTCTTTTAGGTGGCTGAGGAAGGAAGAAATGGTGTTTGTAAAACTTGTTTTTTCGTTTGGGTTTTGAAGGAATTTAAGTGGGTGCTGGTGTTTTGAGGTAAAGGTTTGATTTGTTTTATAACCTTTCTGGTGGTTGAGGAAAGAAGAATGGTGTTTCTAAAACTTGTTTTTTCGTTTGGGTTTTGAAGGAATTTAAATGGGTGCTGGTGTTTTGGGGTAAATGTTTGATTTTTTTTTTCCCTTCTCGTGGCTGGGGAAGAAGAAATGGTGTTTGTGAAACTTTTATTTTTGTTTGGGTTTTGAGGGAATTTAAGTGGGTGCTAATGTTTTGAGAAAAAGATTTGATTTTTTGTTTTGTTTTGGTTTTTTTTTGTTTTTTGTTTTGTTTTTGTTTTTTTGTTTTGGTTAAGGAAAGAAGAGATGTTGTTTGTTTGGGGATGTCAGTTGCAGAGAGAAGCAGAGGAAAGAGTCGTCGAGGTTGCAGATTATGAACAAGAAGTTGTCTGTGATGAACAAGTTGTTGATGGAGGAGAGTGATTGGTTGCAGAAGCAGGTTTCTTAGCTTGTCTGTGAGAATGGTTATATACAGCAACAACTAGATCCTGAAAGCCTACGTTCATTTTTTTTTTTTTTTGGTGGTTGAATGTTTGTTTATATGAATAATTTAAGGATTTTCGGTGGTAGGCTATGGTTGTAACTGAAAATTTTGAAGGGGAGATGCTAAGAGGCCAAAAAAAAAAAAGGTTTCATCTTTTGTTAAAACATATCATCTTTGTTTTCGAAATGAGGGGTAAGAGAGATACTAAGAGGCCAAAAAACAAAAAGTTTTCATCTTTTGTTAAAACATATAATCTTTGTTTTCCAAATGAAGGGTAAGATATGGTCTAAAATTCTTAGGAATCAGATCTTTTTAGTGTTAGATTCTACAGTGATATATGAACCAATTCTATATCTATTCGATTGTAGATTTTCCCTTTAATTTCTTGTTCTTTACCTGTTTATCTTAATTGGGAATGTGAAGGAGAAAAAATGATGTTCCTTAAGTGCACAAACACCACAGTTGTGATAACAAGCGTCACAACAATCAATTTCTCATGGGTTATCTTCTCATCACGATGCATTTTCTTAGTTCTCTTAGGGGTGTTTGGTAAACATATTGTATTTTGATTGTATTTGAATAAAATTTGTTTTTTGAATGTTGTATTTGGTTGAAAAGTATTTGTTTTGTATTTGAATGAAATGTGTGTTTAGATGAAAAGTATTTTAGAATTGAAAAGTTGATGTGATTGGTAAAAGTAGAGATAAATAGTGGAATTGAAAAGTTGATGTGATTGTTTTAAAAATATTTTGAATAGTAATTATTTTCGTAATACTGTTGTAAAATTTGTATTTGATGTAAAATTGTATTGTATTTGAGTAAAATTAAAATTGAATATTTTCTCTAAATGCCCCTTGGACCTCATTGGATGAGACTACGGCAAATGATCAGTTCTATATTTATTGCTTCATTAAATTTCACTTATATGTGTAAAGTGGATTGAAAGAAAATAACTAAAAGTTAAGTTTCATAATAGCATTTTAGATCTTTGATTTCATCTCTAATAGATAATTGCGTTAAGCTATTTTCTTTATTTTTATCATTTACTTTTTGATATATAATTCTCTGACCAATTTGCTCTTGATCGTTCAAATGTTGTAGGATGTAAAAAAAACAAGAAAGAGGCAATCTCATGAATTTTACTATTTATTTAGACACTGATAGAGCTAGAAAGAAATTTTATTATTAACCAATACATTCCACAATTATTTTTTATGAAAACGGTAATGAAAAGTGAAGTTATCAATTAATTTTTTCAAAAACAGTTGTGGTATCTTAGATTCAATAATCATTTTCTTAAAAATAGTAGTGGAATCCTTAGCTCCAACTTTTATTGGCTCCGCGTGAGAATGTTCTATGAACATTAAAAATGATTATAGTATTTTTTTATTTTTTATAATCATTGTTAAATGGTTGTGGTATCTTTCCATTACAGTTAATGATGGTATTTAAATCTTCTTTTTTTATTAGTGAAAGTTGTAATACTAGTTGTATATAGTAAAATTGAGGTTAATTAAAAAAAAAGATAAAAAAATAATGATTCAAATTGAGAAGAACTTATGTGTCAAACATAGGCTAAGTTTTTTTATTTTTTTTAAGAGGTCAAAACTGTTCACAAATTATTAAGCTCTTCCATCTTTTATGACCTTTGAAATCTCTATATCTATTTCTTTTTTGACAAGTGCACAATAACACTGCAAAAAAATAAAAAATAAAAAATAAAAAAAACTATCGGCGGTCATTTTTGGGGACATCTAGAGTCGGTGTTGTGTAGATTGGTTTGGAAATGTCTGTTTGGAGGAAGACTTTTGGAAAAAAATAAAAATATATATAATAGTGTAAAAATTTTAAATTTTTTTGGTGAAAAAAATGCTACATATGAATCTTATTTTGTTTGTTTTGTCATTACGAGTATTTTGATATAAAAATTATTTTATTTTAATTTAAAATAAAAAGGATATAGATTTTTAAAAATTGAATCTTAAAAAATGAAAGAGATAGACAGTTAAATGGAGAAATGTTCCAGAAGATAATGAACGGACCAAAATAAACTAAAGAAAGGGGCTTTTTTCAAGCCTTTTTTTTTTTTTAACTTACGTGAGCTAGTAATTATCTTTTTTCAACTAGGAGAAAGATGGCTAAGTGGACTAAAATGACGGATTGACGTTAATTAATTGTGTGAGTTTTTCATACCATAACACTAAAAAAAAAAAAAAAAAGACTTTTAGTTGATTTATTTTGATAACACTTTTAGTAACAATATTTTCATGTGATTAAATACCATTTTTAGTCATTAGGTTATGACTAATATGCGTTTAGTTATGAATTTTTATTTTGGTTAAAACTTTTAATTAAAGTATAAGTAAAACATTTTTTGTAATTAAAAGTTTTATAGTTAAAAGTTTTGTTATAATAAAAATTTGTGACTAATTGCATATTAGTCACAATTTTATAACTAAAATTTATATTTAGTCATGAAATTGTAATTAAAAGTGATATTTAGTTACGTTAAAAAATGTATGACTAAAAATGTTATAAGAAAGTATTGTAAATAATTTTTTTTTGTAATACAATGAGATTTAGGATTTTGATATTATATTGAAAGGATTCAAATCTATGGTCAATTAATTCCTTTTTTCTAAGCAATTCTCTCTCTCTCTCTCTCTATTCAATTTTCAAATGAAAAAAAAAAAATTTTGAGGCTCGCGAGTAACTTCGCAAGCTAGCAATGCACAAAGGAGAACCCAAAAGCGAATTGGACTTTCAATGACAAACATTCGGTATGTATGAAAAAATAATCCTACAAACTTTAGATTTTTTTTATTTCTCCAAAAGAAAAAAAAAATATTTGAGGGCACCAAAAACTAGTATGCTGGTATTATCAATAGAAAAAAATAGTGGTTAATAAGCGGGGATTGTGCACCAAGTGAGATTTCAGATTTTCAACTTTTTTTATATGTAATAATATATGAGAAAAAAAGGTTATGCATTCATTCAGTAAAAAAATTTTATTAAGCTAAATAAATACAAAAAATGATACTTTGTAAAAGGTTGTTTTCTTAATTTCATAAATACTACGCTCTCACTAAAAATTAATTTTGGCTTTACCATTGTGTATAATTATAAGGTTTTATCAAAATTTATTTGTATAATTTTTGTGTGTAGATATATTATTTTGATATAATTCCTAAATGATCTAAACTATTAAAAATACGTACTACACGGATTTCTCATATTGCAGTTCAGTTTATTGAGCAAATGGAGTTACCATCCAGCAGTTTGGTTCTATAATCATAAAATTGGAAATTAATATTGTCAATCTCGTCATTTTATATGACTGAAAGCATAACCTAATAATAAATAGATTTCTAACTGCAGCATAAGATGCAAAATATACTTTAATAATTTCACTCCCAAGTTCAAATAATAATAATAATTACAATAATAATAACTGGTAATTTAGGATCATTTGCTAATTCTTTATTTCTAGTTAACTGCCACTAACGTACAAGTCTATTGCTCTCAGCGTACTCCGCGGAGCACATAACGAGCAAAGATTACAAATATTTCTGTAATTAACAGAGTTAATTACTTCCACTTGGGAATATTTTGTCGAAGTACTACAAATTCTACAAAAGCATTCAAATTATTGTGTCGTCAGTCGACTTTCGAATCGCCTTGACCAATTCGGTGCTTGAGGCTAGGAAGTGAAGGCAACGATCCCAATCGGGTAAGATTAACATAATCATGAGGACCATGGGCTGCTAATCCTGGAATCACTAAACCAACCACCCTAAACATTCTCATCAGCCAACCCTCCTTATAATCTGAACCCTCTATGTATGGTATTATGAAACCCCTAATCAACTCCCAAACTGCGTTCATATACTTTGGTAAGAACCATACCAAAGAGAAGTAGTTCTTGTTTGGCTCCTCCGAAAGAACCTGAAATATTATATCTCATTGTAATTAATCAAAAAATTGATACATAACACAAATTCTAGAGAAATTAAGAGACCAATATTAGACTTATATATTACCTCTCCTTTGTAGAAGCTATTGAAGTAAAGGGAGGGTCCAAAGTGCTTAAACAATAGGGTTTTGTCGTCATAAGGTATTCTTGGCACAAGGTCGTTGCAATAAACATACCTCCTATACCTGACATTAAAGTCTCTTAGTTTCTTTTTCATGAACGTTCCAAATTCCTCATCCCCAACCCTAGGCTGTCCAAACGTGTAAACCCCTTCCAATCTGTCCATCAACAAGGCCTCGTCGTGGATTGCAAGCCCCGCCACGAATAGTATAGCCAACGCCCCGCCCAAGCTGTGACCCGTCACTATGATCTTGGCATCCTTGTTCTCTTGCATTATAGCTTTCAACATTTTCTTGATTTCGTAGTAGGCGAAGTACTGGCTAATTTGGTGATCATTGTCGGTGCCGGTGTCTGTGCCGCCTTGTCGTTGATCTAGTTCGGCGGGCCACGTGTTGTCCTGTTGGAGGGCGAGGGCTCTGATGAAGCCGCCGTGTATCTTTCCGACGTCCCGGAGCTGGTACCATGAGATGTCGAAATCTGTTCTCCATGCATCCGCGTCAAACGGGTCCGTGCCTCTGAATGCTACAACAATCAGTTTAGGGTCGTTTGTTGAGTCTTGAAACAAGAAAGCTGGTGTTGAAAGTTTTTCCAAGTAACCTGCGAGGCATAAATCACACAAGGACTTCAATGTCAATAGATCGACTCGTTAATTAGTAGAGTGAAAAGTTTAACTAGACGTGTATAAACAAGAATATAGAAATAATTTTGAAGCATTTTTCCAAGCAACAAAATTGTTACAAATATTGTGAAAGGGCCTTTTATGTTGGTAACGTTTCCGTTTTATGTTCCTTAAAAAAAAATAATAATAAAATCAAAGCAAGCTACTGCAAGTTGGGAGAAAGAGAAAAATGGTTATATGCTTACGGAAAAAAAAAAGGTAAATAACATATTACGAAATTATTGAAGTAATATCGTATTTATAAGTAATGTATGTTTATTTTATGAGAAATTATTTACTTAGTAAATAAGTTATCTCAACAGTTTCAAAATTAATATATTGTTTAGTTATTTTTACTTCATGTCACATGAACTATTTGTAAGTATAATATAGCAGTAACTATATACTTGATATACCATAAGATATAAAGTTTAATCTATCAAAGATGTAGAGTTTAATCTTCCAAAAAGAGAGTTATTATGTTTTTTTTTTTTGGTTAAAGCTATTTAATTAATCATGTTTTTAACTGTGATTTAACAGTCTGTGATTTAACTTAACTTATTCTTAATTTGAACAAAAATATACATATTGTGGTTGGAATCATTTTTCCACTATTGATTGTTTCTTCTAGATACTATTGTATCTCTAAAAAAAAAAGAAGTTATTTACCGTATATTCTCTTATAAATATGTTTAATCTCATTGGATTAGCGGATAGGAGAGGAGGGAGCTCTATCTATTCTCTTTAATAAATAAGGGTCATAGGTTTGGTTCTCGAAAGAGAATTTTCATAAATATATTTCTCAAAAAAGGTTGATAGTTTTGTTTTTATATATTAAAAAAAAACCAAAAGTCGATGCCATTTTTTTATCATTTCCTTTAGGAATAAGGTTAAAACTATTTTCTCTATTTTTTAAGGGAACTACTTTCTCAATTTTAAAGGTGACCACTGACTAAAGTAAGCAAGCTCTAAGTATATCTTAATATGTATATTTTTTTTCTTAAATCTTTTTTTTTTCCTGCAAAAAAAGTAGATCTTGATCTAATACACAACAACACATGTTTTTCCAGCAAAATAAATAAATAAATAAATAAGTAACTTATATTTAGTCGATGCATACACTTTTCCAATCAATTCTCCAGCCACTGTTTGCTAAAATCAATCTAAGAAATTATCTTAATAGTAATTAAAAAAAGAAAATGCCCAGAACTTCTAACAGCACCAGAACAGTGGAAGAAAAAAATATATAAAAGAATACAAACTACAGCCTTTTTTTTTTAAAGCCTTTTCTTGTAAAGCTTCCAATTCCAAATTACCTATTCTTAAGCAAACTGGTGTGCGCAGAGAGAGAGAGAGAGAGAGAGTGAGTGAGAGCACCTTTGTTTTGTTTGTTTGTTATTTTTTATTTTTTTTTGGTGAATAGAGAGAGTGCACTTTACCAAATATGATGTTATACTTTTGCTAATATACACAGCAAAAGCAACCACGTGACCATATGAACCATACACATGGAGATTTGGACATTGTATGCCTAAGAATCTTGTCATTCCCACAGAAACAAAAAAGATAATCTGGCTAGAGAAATGCACAGTGCAAAATCTGGCAAACAATGCTTTATCAGAGTTTTTTAAAAATATTTTTTAACTTTTTTTTAAGGTTAAATTTATATTACAACGTACTATCAATTTTATATTATGTTTTATGATTTAATGAATACATTTATTTTATTTGATATTACGATCTTTTTATTAATTTAATATTAATTATTCATATAAATTTTTAAAATGTCTTTCATATTCACATGATCCATTGTATTTCATAAAAATTATTATGCCATTATAGCAAAACCTCTTCTTTAATTAGAAGGTTGCTTTTCTATTTTTCTAATCCATAGATTATTTAAATCTTGGTTATTTTTATCTTTTTTTTTTGCAAGAATATATATGTAAACATGATTTTAAACCTAGTTTATAATGACATAATATCAGACGGCTCCATTTTGTGTGTGTGTGTGTATATACATAGGTAATAATCATAGGATTATGTCGAGTTGCTAAGAAATATTATTAATTAGGTTGCCCCGAAGGGATAGCGAAATTTTTTATGTTTGACCATCATGCGGATAAGTATCGGAACTTGTTAGATGTAATTTCCACCATGTAATATTTTGCATAAGAAAATCGAGGAAAAGGATATATTTGTGTGCATATATATGTTTGGATGTCTAACTTTGACCCAAGATGGATTAATTTTTATTCTTCGTTAGCAGCCTACATTGCGCAGGTCCAACACTAGGCACTTAGTTTTACTAATATACCCCTTAAAAACATTTTTCATATTCTTTATTTTGACCTAGGTTGTTTATTTTTTTATTTTTATTTTTTTGGGATAAACTAGGAATACTAATGGTTGTCTTCATCTTAATGATGTCCAATTTCTTGCAATTAATCAATGACATGCCAAATAAATATTAATTAGACCATTAGACACACACACACACACACACACACACACACACACACACACACACATGCTGCCTTATAGTATGGAATTCTAAATTTTAGTCACGAAAAATATATATAAAGCTTTCTCACCATTCCAGAAGTTGTAGAACCCCAAGAATCGCATCTGCAGTTATTAAAATAAAAAAGACACATACTTACTAATCATACTTTCTTCAATATTAAATCAATTTTGAAGAAACAAGAATGAATATATTGCTTAGTTTCTATCGACATTTTCAGATGACCAATGAACAATAAATATAATTAAACCCGTGTTAAAAAAAAAAAAAAAAACCAGGAAGAGGGAACTATTACCTTCCAATGATCTTTCACTATCCTATGAATGAAGTCCTCATTCTCGTACGCCAATTTAGCGGCCATAATGGATAGAGACCCTTTATACTTGTCGTCGTTAGGTTCAATGTTCTTGTCTAACTCCACTCGCCCATCAAGATTTCCCAACAAGGATGCAGATGATGAGTGGTCCGGCCTTACCAAGTTATCTACAGTACCCTTTTAATCTTTATCAATACGTACTTATATGTATATATACGCATATATTTTTTCTCCTAGAAATGATCAAGTACTAAGAAATGTAAAAAAAAAAATAAAACAAATTATGCCAATAATATTTAATTAGGGATATGACTAGAAAAATCAAAGCACGGAAAAAAATTCAATAACAATGGGTTCATGCAAGCATGCACCATAATGTAAGATCATTACATTAGCACAGCTTCCGGTTTGACGAGAGAAGGTTTTCTTTTCTTTTGTTCGTTTGTTTGTTTGTTTTTTTTTTAAACCAAGGAATTTAAGAGCTAATAAATTGGTACCTTTCAAATAGTTTGTCAAGAGCGCAAGTAAGCCTCCGTTGGTTGCTACAAGATTGAGTAACGACACAAGCACATCGCCAAGCATAACCATGGGGGTTTTCATGAAGAGAAAGAGCTTCTGCGCCACGACGGAAATGAAGATTATCCATCTTCGACGAAATTCTAAGGACTGATCTCCCTCTTCGTCCGATAACTCAATGAAGCTTCTTTTTTTCAAATGATCAGGTGAACACAATAGACAAATCAGATCAACCAAACCGGCTTCTTTTGGTTTAAGCACTGCATAATTGTGACAGACATATTTCTTAGAAGCCATGGGTAAGATGGTGTGAAAGCTAAGGAAAGGAGAGGAAGTAAAATATGAACGTCTTCCGCTATGAGGACGTCTCAATTAAATAAGGAAGAAAGATTTCACCAAACAAATAAGCAAGAAAGAGAGAAACAAGTATGAGATGCGTTATAAAAACAAGAGAAAGACTTTGGAATTTAAAATTTATAAATGGGAGAAAGAAGTAGAAAAAAGAGAGAATGGTTGGTGAATTTTCATTTTCATTCAATAGTTGTCATAATTATATTGAGAATCTTTATTAAACAAGAAATCATAATTAAAAAAGGAAAACGAGAACCAGTATAAAAGTAAAAGAATATATGTTGGAAACCTGTTCAAAATCTAGCAAACAAAAAAACAAAAATACCTGGAAGCATAGGAAACTAGACTTACAAAAAAAAAATTACTTTCTATTTATTATAATCTTCTTTATAAGGAATTCTTCTTCCTAGTCAACCTCACAAATTTAAGACTATGGGGAAAAGAAAAAAAAAATGTTTGAGAAAGCACGATTTAATTACTTAATATGGGTGACACATGCCATCCCTTAAGAGTTAAAATAATAGTCTTCTAATCACATGGAGATACTAGTGGCTTAATTAAGTGATCTTCTTAAGATTTTGTTGATCTTTCCATGTGACAACAAGCAGTTTAAACAATTAGTTTAGAATAGACGTTATAGCTGTCCGCTTGGCTGGCTGGTTCGTTGTCTTAATCTAAGTAATTAAGTTGAGATTTCAAGACATGTATCACGTAGTTAATTAATCTCCGAAGGGGAAAGGACAACTAGGACAATGTTCTTAACTTATATATAATAGTGTAGTTAATTGTAACCAGCGGATAAATTAGTATAGTACTAAGCAAATATTCATAATTACTGCAGGTAATTTGTATAGAAATCTGAAACAGTAAAAAAGTAACATTTTAACTTTCAAATTGATGTCTTTCCAGTACCATGCATGATTTTTTTTTTTTTGCCTTCAATAATATTAATTTGAAAGAAGAAGAAAACAAGGGAAGTACCATCCGGTATAGTTATTCGGGAATTGACGAGGCTGTTGGTAATTACCATATTCCAAATGTACCCTTGATCAGGAGAGTTACGCGTGTTTTTCAAGTTGTGGTTTTAAGTCACGTGTGTTTTGCAAGTGGGTTTTTCCCCCCTCCAATTACTTAATCAAACTCAGGCATTGGATTGCTTGAATATCTATGAACTATGACAATATTTCAACTTAATTGACCAATTCTATTTGGATCAAATAATATATTGCTAAACAAGAAGGGACAATATTGGTGAAGCTTACCTTTACAATAATTCATCATACTCTTTCTTAATATGCAATATTGTGTAATTTTTTTTGTTATCAGTGTGTCAATTTATAGGGAAAATCTGTGATAGCTTACAGTTCAAATATCTTATTAATAGGGGTTAATTTAAAATTATTTTATGAATTTTTAATGATTGAAATATAGATGGTGTATAATAACTAAAATAAACACTGATCTATAAGATTATAGTGGCTTAACATCATCATGGTTGTTTTTATACTAATTATTAAGTCATATTTATTATGATTACGAGATAATTTATTACAATATTGTCATCCATCTTGTATATATAATGACTTATTGATAATTTTTATGATAATTAGATTAATTATATATATTTTTATTTCAATTAAACAATGTCATTTTACCATTCAAATTAAATAAATATTAACTCATAACTATTAGGTTGTATCATATTGAATTGATAGAGTATTTAAATTATAACCTTCCAAACTTTTTCCCAAATTATAAGCCAGAGTCAATGAACGGGCTCTGAAGAAATTTTGTAATTGGTTTTCTTCAGCTTCCGCGACATTACCAACAGAAAATCACTCGTTTTTTTCATTTGTTTCCTTTTTTTTTTTGGTGGAGAAAGAGGTTGGGGGAGAAGGAAAGGGTCAAATCTTTGACAAAGTACCTCAAATTTTGCCAACCGTGGTTTAAAAAAAAAAAAAAAGAATCCCGTCAAAGTTAATTAAGCTACTTTGAAAAGCCATTAATTCAGCTTTAGTTAAGACAACCAAGCAATTAATTAAGTGTTATTTTTTGCTGAACGTTAATGAAGAAATAGGTGCTAGCTTATCAACCATTACATCCTCTGCAAAGGCATCAATGGAAGTCCGCAGAACTTCAACTTCCACACCCCACCCCACCGGACCCCACCACACCCACCCACCCACCCCCCCGCTTTCTGAAAGGTCTTCTCTTGTGACTTTTCCAATTTTTTTCCTTTCTTTTTATTCTTACTTGTCATGGGTAAATGGCCATAATATAATAAGTGGTCCTATATTTGTCAACATACCTTCAACTAGGTTAATTGGACGCTCATTCAGCTTATAAGAAGTTTTTGGTCTGAATCGCCCCATTGCGTTAATAAAATTGTCTTTAAAATATCGATAGATCATGGGAAATGATCTAGAATTATTTGGACACTCCAAACTTTCCCTATAATCTTTTTTTTAGTTATATATATGTAAAAATTATCATATATATATATATATATATATGTTCAGTCAAAATTCTTGAATTGCAAGGTTATGAATCCTCATTTAATTAAATACTTAAATAAACTCTCTAAGCTAGAAATTCAAGGAATGATCGATTGACACAACGGCCTTTAGAATCAGATTAGCCACTTTTTTCTGTTAGTAGTATCAGGAGTTAGAAAATATAATAGAGAAATGTTCAGGACAGCTTTCATTTCATTTTCTCATTCGGTCATCCTCAGTCACATTTAGGTTGTATGAGAGGAGAACTGAACCTTTGTTTCAAAAAGTTTAAAAATAATTAAAATAATAAAATTTAATAATAAAAATTTAAAAAAAAAATACAGAAAAATATTGTAATAATTTATAGGAGTGGATTCCGATTCACGTAGAATTAGGCCTAACTGTCCTGTTGAGAAAACATTATCAAATGAGACATGGGCCTATGTGGACATCAACTCTTTCAACCCGACTTGCCCCACAGTTTGCCAGATGGGCCGACCAAAGATTTCTGTGGATTAGCCCATATAAATGAGGTCCAAATGGGAGCTTTGTCGTGACTAATGCCATTTTAGATTGTATAAACATGAATTTCAAGCAATAAAAAAAAAATTTTCCAAATTATGAAAGTGTAAAACGAAAAGTGTCCGTTGTAGACATTTATGAAAAGTCTTTAATTTTTTCACTTGGGAGCGGCATTGTTAGCTACGGGTCTTGTTGTGGAAATTCTGTAGCTCAGTTGACTAATTTTGCCTTTTAATATATAGTTCACATTCCTACGGTCTGATTCTTTGCTCTCGTTTTATGGGCTGTCTTTTAGAAACTGATATGCGTGGGTTGCCTTGAATAAAAACATCTTTCCCTAATTAAAAAAAATATTAATGTCCATTGTAGACACTTTTGAAAAGTCTTTAATTTTTTT
Organism: Antiaris toxicaria; assembly: GCA_035233585.1. Lineage (NCBI taxonomy): Eukaryota > Viridiplantae > Streptophyta > Magnoliopsida > Rosales > Moraceae > Antiaris > Antiaris toxicaria. The sequence continues at coordinate 22,773,879 of CP141160.1, read as the reverse complement.
CACCTAATTTTATTTTATTTTTTGTTTGTATCTTCTAGGGTAAATAAATCAATAATTTGTCAAATTTTTTAAAATTAAATTATTGAAAAACAAAAATAAAAAAAAAAAGAAATAACAGCGGCAAAAGGATATGAAATTCTTTGCATTTTATGCAAAAAAAAAAAAAAAAAAAGGAAAGAATGAGTGAATGAATGAATGAATCGCTGACAAATGTTTTTCTCTCCTTCATTTTTCATCCAGGCAGCGATAGAAAGAATCTTAAATCTTGAAAAAAAAAATTTGTAAAAAAATTTATATATATATTTGCCCTTAATGTGAAATTTTCTAATATGACTACAAAAATGAATTGGTGATTTGTTGCTACTTTTTTGTCTGCTTTTGCCACACTCCTTTTTAGTTAATAATAATGTTATTAAATAATTTGCAAATTATATTATTTTTAAGGATAAAAATATCTTAAAGGATAATTTTTGCATGCCTTACCCTAATAAGATTTAATTATAAAAAAAGCATGATTTTACAAAAAATAATAAAATTATATATTCAACTTGTTTCACAAACAAAGAAAAACTGTGTATCCAGAGAACTAAAAAGTAAGAATATGCATGAGAAAATAAAAATTAAAAATCACCAAAGTAAGAGTATGTATCTGTCTTATACCAAGCGATAAACAAAAATTGGATAAATTCATACATACATACATATGTATATATATATGGTTTTTGGTTTTGTTATGGTGGAGAAAGGTTGGATTTCTTAAGTAAAGAAAAGGTAGGGGTATTTATTTTAATGGGACGAAACGTAGAAGGAAACAAACCTAACAAAGAAAAAACGATTGTTAAAGAGAGAGAGAGAGAGAGTAATGCCATAGACCTAACTTCAATCTTTATCATCGAATAACAATTCATGTGATAACGATTTATTATCTTTATTATTATTGGTAGATACATTCTTTATTATTTTAATTAATATGATAATCTTCATCTACTAATAGAAAAAATAATAACTTACATATTAAATAAATTGATATTAAAAAATTGGGATTAAATTATATTATTATCATAATTCTTTTACAAAAGAGTTACTTGTACTTTTTTTTTTTTTAACAAAGAGTTACTTGCACTAGTTGATGGGTGATAAAAGAGATGTTATAGAGAAATCACATGTGAAACTGATTTAATACGTGTCTAACTTGATGTAAAAAGTTAATCTATTATGTTATGAGTTCTTCTACTTATATAAATCATTTTACATTTTTATTTATTTTTTACCTTTTTACCTGGACAACAGATATATGTATATGTATTTTTATCAGTAAGAGATATAAAAAATAATGGAGATATATGAAAGAATTTTTACCGTCTATAGAGGGAAAGAAAAAGCATTATGGCATAGAGACAAATAAAGCACAATGGACACCACGTGACTCAAAGAATTATTCAACAAGGTGGTGTAAAAAGACAAGCAAAAAAAAAATGTGGAAAAAAAAAAAAAAGATAAGATCAGGTCAGTATCGAGTAGGTCCTATACTTGTGCGTGATATAATTGTGTGATCACAAAGTTACCGCACTGGTAATATATATAGTAGGCGATGTCACTGCGTTTATCTTAATATTACTCCACTGCTTTACTACATATCCTATAACTCCGTACCATAAAAAAGATCATTTTCCATTTCAATGAAAGACAATAATAAATTTCCAAGTTTCTAGAACCTAAATTGGGACAAAGTTTCTGCAGGGATATTTTTTTTAATAAATTTGAAAACCAAATTTATTGCAATACATCCCTCCTGGCAAGAAAGACAAAAGAAGAAAGGGAAAATATTGGCCCAATATATATGTTTCTTTCTCCCGTCGGGGTCTCACTGCCAAAATCTAATTCAATGATCAACCAACATGTTTCATTGGGATTTTTTTTTTTTTTTTGTAATTACTCATTTATTGGCCTTATCTCTACCGAACCATCCTCCATCCTTTATTTCTATTCTATAATCTATATTCGTACGTTACCTTTTTTTTTTCTTTTCTTTTTTTTTACAAGGAAAAGGTTAAACAAAAAAAAAAAAAAAAGGGATTTTGACATCAACAAAGCGTTGCTCATGCCTTGCACACATTTTAGGTTTATGCCAATATTTGCCTGGTTTTTAGATCAACTCCCTTTACTTTCTTTTACAATAAGATTTAAGATCGATTATATATATAACACGGGATCAACCTAAACACGATCTTAACCTGCCTAATCTAGTTTGATAAAGTGGTAACATGATTTAAAATCAGCTTGCATATATTCATTCTCATCCTAAGTTACCATACTTTTTTTTTTTCAATATGTTATAAGAACTAATAAAAAAGAAGGTAATGTATATCTATTCGTATTTATCTGTGTTGACAGATGATGGCTAGAAACAAAAAACAGTTCAAAGAAGTTTGAGGGATATATCACAATTAGAAAGCAACATTTCCCCTCTATTTTCTCATGAGCATTTATTGGGTTTTTTGTTTGCTTATAATTGAATTTTGTTGAGTTACTTTGAGTTGTAATAAGGGTCAACATACTTTCCCCATATATGAAAGATACGCGCACATTTAAAGTATGTATGTGATATATACAGTGAATTTGTCGTTTGAAAACTCCATTGCCTAATATTCACAGGACAAGAGGGCTCCTCCCTCCTTTTTTAAAGGGAGACTTGAGAATGGGGATGTTTAGATGTTTGCGAGACCTCTCACATGGGTCTTCCGGTTCTAGCTTTGACCGTTTCTTCTTCATTCGTTTTGTTTATGTTTCATTTGTATACAGTTGCGGAACCATTTGACAACTGACTTTTTTTAATCCTTTTTTTAAAATAGATTAAAAAAAATTTATATTTTTCTATATTTATCTCTATTACGATTCGGCTTCGGTTTTTCTATTTTGGATGGAAATTAATCATGGAATGATCCTTGAGACATAAACATTCCTCTCTTAAGGTCCTGCATAGGGAAGCAACTTACCTTTAATTTCTCTATCTATCCGGCGTTGTCCCATTTGATCTTAATGGAAACACACCCACTGTGGGTTCTTTTAGTTTCTTTCCCCTCAACTTTATAAATGTGTATACATATTTGCATATTTCTCTCTCTAGCTCTTTACATATATCTATATAATTGGCTCTCCCAATTATCAATGTCTGTATACATATATATATATGCTGTTGAATATATAAAAAAAAAAAAACACACACACACACACACACTATCTTTCTAATGGTATATGTCTCTGTAATTCAACAATATTCACCAATCAGGGAAGAATGGTACGGGCCCAAAAATCCTCCTTGCAACGGTGGTTTAGGAATATTGGTCCCCCAATTAAGTTATAGCATAAAGAATAAGAAGTAACAATATAAGTCTCCAAGTTACAGCCAAAATAAGTGTCCAAATTTAGTTATATTACTTATATAATTTTTGAGTCATGTGCACTCAGTTAATCTATATATAGCGACCCAAATTAATTTATGATCACTTAATGTGCTCCTACCGACATAAGTTTGATAAGATTAATTTCGTACTCTGAATTTGGCTGGGATTTTCATAGGATGCGTCACCTCAATTGACAAATAAGCTTTTCCTAACCATATCGCTTATTTGTTTAAGCTACATAAATATGTTGGCCATGCATATAATAATATGTTCTTTTTTATAGTCAGACCGTAAAATAATGGTGCGTTTATCATAATTCATAAAACGGTGGTTGATGGGTGGCGTTAAACGAGCTGAAGGTGAAGTGCCACGTGAGACGGGGAGAGTGTAGGCCACCAGGAAAGATTGAGATCACGTGCAGGGAATGCTGATGGAAGCGCCATAGACGTTGCCTAACTGGCTAATGAGAAAGAAAGAGTAAAATGCCCACACCGCCAATATGTCAGATCTTCACGTGGATTTTGTTGGAATTGTTTAACTATAAATGCAAAAAGATAAGCTAAAGTCTCACATAGAGAGAAGATAAAGAGTCATAGTTCTTTATAAGAGAATACATTTCTAGTGAGCCAATGATATAATAAGTGAAAGGACATGTTTACACAACTCGCACACACGCGCACGCGTGGCGTAAGCAGTGAGGCTAGTAGAGGCGCTTTTGGCGTTTATTAGGCGCACTTGGCACTTGGCACTTGGCACGTGACACGTGGAGATTAAATGCTGCAATTAATATTTATTTATTTTTATTTTTATTTTTATTATAAAAATAAAAATAAAATAATTCAAATTTGAATTTCGAATTTTTTGAAATTCTGAAAAAATGTGACTTTTCAGAATTAGCATTCAAATTTAATTTTTCTAAAAAGATGTAACTTTTCAGAATTAGCATTCAAATTTAATTTTTCTGAAAAGATGTGACTTTTCAGATATAGCAGCAATAAAAATAAATTAAAACAACTGTTTGTATCAACAGTTATATGTGTTGATGAATAGATGCCATTGAGTCTATATTAAAGGAAATCAGAAAACGTTTAAGATCATTAATTTTTCCTTTCGTTTTCAGTTTTCCTCAATTCTTTTTTTACCAGATGCTCAACTGTGTTCTTATTTTCTTTTTGTAAATTTCTAGTTTTGCTTACTGGAAATTTACGTGAGGTTTGTCATATACTGAGAGCGATTTACTACTGAAACCCAAAAGCAATCTCTACGGAGAGGGGGCAAATAACGCTTTAAAGAAAGCGTATTTCTTTACGTGTTTCAAATCTCCAATATTTTCTCAACATTTTCATCATTCATTTAATTTACGGTTCACACATCTATTTCTTAGTGAAGATATCCGTAAAATATGTATATCGAATATATATATATATGTGTAGACTAATGAAGAACTTGTTTTTTTTTTAATTCCTTTTTCATAATTATAATCTCTCTCTCTTTTTTTTTTATTTTTTCTTTTAGTTCATTCGGAAAGCAAACTTTACTAATGCTATTTAATATTTTTGTTATTAAATAGCATTAGTAAAGTTTTTCCTGTTTATTAATATTTTTGTTATTTTCCAGATTTAATTGGTTGCATCGCAATTGATATTGTATAAAGATAATGGCCCTTTTTTTTTGTTAGGTTCTCTTAGACACTCGTTCCTTTTATTATTATTATTATTCAATTTATTCCCTTTAATTTTAGTTCATATCAGAAGCTGCCTCATTACATATCAAATATTGATGATATACATGTAATATTTACTTTTATCAGATAAAGAAATCATATAATAATAATATATACATACGTAATTTGATACACTTGGCAGCAGGTCATAAAACTCCCCCATTAGCCTATTCCAGCTGGTCCATCCAAGACGAATGCATTACATAAGAAGAACCTACTCTTTTGTGATATCTCTGGATTTTTCTCGCTAGACACACACACACACGCACAGATTGTTTGCTTAGCCTGTCAAACAACATTATTGTTTTCGGGTTTCCACTTTCCAAGGATCCAATGCTTACCTTCTTCTAAATATTTACAAGTGTCACGCATGCTTCTGTCAAAAGCAAAATAAAATATAGCAGAAAATATTAAGCGGAAAAAAAAAAAAAAAAACATACATAAACCTTCATGGCCGTATTTCTATCTATTCGACACGGAAAATTTGGACAAACATTTCAATGTCATTGCACCCAAAAAAAGAAAAAAACAACAGGAAAAAAAAAAAAAAAAACCTTTCTGGCTGGCCATTAAAAGAGAATGATAGTAGCTAGCTAGCTAGATGTTCCTTCAACGAATTACAATAATAATTTAACGGCAATAGAGCATGGATTACAAGCTGAAAAGATATTATACATGATCTCGAGAATGAAAGCCATATGCATGTAATTCCTTTACAACCTTACAATACAATTATCATTAGTTATACTCCAAAAAAAAAAAAAAGAAAAAAGCATTTATGTTTCATGATCATCATGAGCTAGAGGCTAGTAAATTAGACTGCAAAGTTTAATTAAGCATCTCCAAAATGCTGAACATTTTGAGGCGTAGTAGCCCTTAATTGGCAGGCTTTCTCCACACAATTATTAGGATTAAGGTAGCTACTACCGGTGGACATGGCCACCGGGAAGCCGATCCCCGCCGTGGGCTGAGTCGCCGCAGCCCGCTCGAGCGACTGAACCTGCGTCTTCAAAAACTTGACGTAGTGAATGGCCTCGTCCAGCATCGACGCCGTGTCCATCTTGGTCCCGCCGGGGACGAGTCTCTGCAGAATTCTGATCCTCTCGCTGATCCTCTCCCTCCGGTGCCTCGCCGCCACGCTCTGCGGGTCCTTCGATATCTTCACGTTCCGCCGCTTCGGCGGCTTCACCGACTGCGGGTCGATATTAATCGGCTGCATCACCGCGATCCGGAATATCATCTCCCTCATGGCCGCCATCGAGTTCCTCTTCCGCGGGTTGTTAATCGAACTATTACTATTGTACCCGATCACATTCCACTTATTAGTACTAATATTACTATTGCTCTCTCCGGTTCCCGCGGCCGAACCGGAGAGAAAAAGGGGCACGTGCATCGATTGGTCATGAACCGCGCTGGGGAATGGTATGGGGGAGGAGAGGTTGAGGAAGGGCGGTGAAGCGGTGGCATTGTAGTTTGGCGGCGCGGCGGCGGCGGCAGAGATGGTAGTTGCAGTTGCACTAGTACCGGAGAGATAGGAATGCGGCGGTTCGGGGACGAAAACGATGTCGTTGTAGGGACCACAGAAGTCGGGAAGTTTGGCCATTTGCATCATGGACATCATCATGTCCATCTGGTCGTCTGATTTTAACTGGTCGTCAATATTATCCATGGCTATATTTATGGAGGAAAATTATTATAAAAGTAAGATGAAATTACATAGGAACTGAATTAGAGCAGAGGGATGGGGAAGAAGAAAGAGAGGTGAGATAGAGTCGGAGTTTTATCAGAATTTGCAGTACTGGAGAGGAGAGGAAATCAAGGGGGGTAAGACAGAAGAAGCCGAAGAAAATTGATTATCAGAGAAGGAAGGGAAAAAAAAAAAAAAAAACAATAAAATAGTGATATTGGGAACAGAGACTATCAGTCTGGTGGGACAACAATATATAAGATGTGTTTTTTATTTAATTAATTACAGTAAGTGTGGTTGATATTATATAATGCTGAATACTGACATAAATGCTTTTGTAATTTGTCTGCACTTTCAATATTATTTATTATTATTTTTGGACCAGCACTTTGATTATTATTATCACAAAGTTGTTGAGCTTTTGCTTTTTTTTTTTTTTTTCCTCTTTCAACAATTGATTTTGTCATCAGCATTCTTTATTTGGGAACAATTTCCCCTTTAGGCCACAGATAAAAAATAAAACAATAAGCATGCGTTTGATACAAGTTTTTTTTCATTACATTTAAATATAATACAATTTTCCTCCAAATACAAAAACATTTTATTCAATCACCAATCACATCATATTTTAAATCCAATACAATCATTATTTATTATTTTACTTTTTCTATTACTTTTATTAATTACATCATATATTCTCTCTCCTTTTTTTCTCTTTACTTTTTACCCATCATATCACATATTTATTATTAAAATATAATTCAAATACTTTTCACCCAAACACACATTAAATTCAAATGCAATGTTAATAATTTTCCTCTAAATACAAATTGTATTCAATGCATTAAATTTAAACGTAATACAAATACAATGCGTTCACCAAACGAGGTCTAAAAAATCGAATGTCCATGATTACTGCTGCCTAGAAACTTGAGGACCATCATATTGGAGAATAGTCTCAAGCATGCACTTGCATGTATATCTTGATTTCAACCACATCGTGGGCCAAGTTCTTAGGATATAAGAGTTATGGAATTCTGGATCTAATTAATTTAAGTCTAATTAATAAATAAGATATATAGCGCCCTTTCACCATCTTATAATATATATATATATTTATTTATTTATTTATCTGTGTGACTAGATCAAAAACAAAATGAAAGAAACAAGCTTAGAAAAATTGAAAATGATATTTAAGCAATATTGGTAAGATTCTAATATCAAAATAAATATTTGGCCAACTCATAAAAGTTAACTTGGGGAGTGATCAAGTAATCGAGGGTACCTCACTTTCAGCAAAAAAAAAAAAAAATAATAATAATAAAGTAATATTTGAGGGTTCAGGTCTATCAACTGTGCCTGTGAGGGGTGGAGTAAGTGCTTTTAGTGATGTTGATGAATTATTTTTGCCTCTGAAGATTTTCGTTATTATAAATAGAATTTGAGTGGAAAGTACTGTTGGATGTGGAGTAATAGTTCTAAGTCGGCCTAAACTTTCACTTTCTTTTCAAGGGGAAAGAAGGTCCCCACAATCACATAAGCAGGTGTCAGAAATCTAAACAGAGACCATTTAAATGAGAGATACAATTCCTGGTTGGCGGTGGGGAACCGGTGCCGTGGGGTCCAACGGGGATGCTTACGTCGCAACGGTCCAATAGAATGGTCCTAGTCCATTGAGCTCTGTTGGCGTTGCAATTATCCCCAATATTGCCCTTCTTAGACGTGTGAAATAATGTGAAAACTAAACTTGTCCTCATATATATATATATATAGACACACACACACACATAAATATATTTATATATGTATATCACTCTCAATGCATTTGGAACGCTTTTCGAGAGGGATCAGGTTCTGATAGGAACCTGCTTCATGTGCAGGAATTGTTAATGAACTTACCATGCACATTCAGAGCTTTCATTACCCTATACTTGATATATATTCCCTGTGATTGTGTATATATATATATATGTAAATATCCATAAATGTACATTTATCAGTTCTTTCTAGCTCCAAAATATTCCTAACTACTACAATTTATCTACAGAATAAAATTGCCCTAGGCTTAGGTTTTATCGATTAGTCTATAATTTATAAAGGGATAAGGAGTGGCAACTGGCAAGGCCAAGTCGCTATCTTAACTTAAAATAGTTCAAAATATAATTAAAAAAACAGCGATTAAATTAGTATCAAATCTTATTACGAATACACAAGGCTTACATACTCGAACCATACTATTAATTATATATAAGCTGTGAAGTAAAATTTGTAGAAGCCACTTTTATTATTCCATAATTGTGCTTAAAGCATATATAAAATTTGTGTAGAAGCTGGCTGATGTGTGTTACGACACAAAAATTTTGTTGGTACACGTTCTAAACAATTTAAGTTTTGTAGATGAATTTGTATACTATCATATGATATCCAAGTAGGAAATGTTGACTTCGAATGTCTATAATTGCAATTCTTTAGTCGTGTAGGTTTATTGTCTTCTTTGATAAGCTGATGGTGAGCATTTTCATTTTTGACTCCACCAAATTACGTAAGAGAGAGATGGAGATATTGTAACCTCTAGATCTTGAGACAAAATTGACTTGCACGGCCTAAATCTGCAGGAAAACACACCTTCAATTAATTAAATATCCGATTCCATTTATATACTCTAATTAAATGCTTAAAAGGAAGAGGCGTATCAATAGATTGAGTTCCGTAACCTAAAATAAAAAAGTAAATTAAAGATTTGAACATATACACAACTATATACAGATCTGTAAATAGATGCATCTATTCAACCGATTGAAATCAAGAATCCTATAATATCTCAAGGCCATGCATAACACCATAAAATATAGATATTGAATGGAAAACACAAACTAAGACTAAACATGGTGATTAATTTTATGCTCCATTTTACCCTCAATTATGCATGCAGCTGTGAATTTACTTATGCTGAATCGAATTGGGGAATATTTACAAGCCAAGGTGGGCCCCTTGTAATGATATGATGTAGACGTCGATATAGAGACATCTAGGGTGCATTTACACGGTGCCAAGAGTCATATTTGGTAAGAGATATTTGCGCCGGAATCGGGTAAGCTTTCCATGTATAGGTAAATGATATTGTCAAGTGAAATTAAGTAGTGCAAGTGTGACTGAAAATGGTAACTATAGCTACTTCTAGTAGATCCCTAGATTAGCTGTTAACGGCATAAAAAAATTAAATATCTGAAATGAACATTTTCTCATTCAAAAGTCAACCAATACTTTTGTGAATATTATAAGAGTGCATTGGTAATAAATGTGAAGGTTTAACCAACTAGCATAACTCCTTAAAAAAAAAAAAAAGTTGGCTGAAGTAAATGTATCCATCAACTTTCCAAAAATATATATATATATATGTAAAACAAAGTCAATAGACTACCCTTTTTATATTTTCATTAGCAGGTAAGCTTCCGTAAGTTGTTACCTTACTGGTCTCTAAATTTGAAATTTTAACAGATTAATTATTCGTTGAATTTTGAATTTATAACAGTTTTAGTCCCTAATATTTGACAAAAGATTTCTGAAGTTCGACAAGAACAGGGACTAATAGTGCTAACCCTAACACGTGCTGCATAAAATTATAAATCAATCAAATTTGTCATTTCAGGAGGTAAAGGAGAAAATGAGATAGGAATGCATATATAGCCATATATAACTCGTATAGAAAGAAATATAACTGCATTTATACTCGTTTATATAATTTATTTTAATTCAGAACTCAGAATAATGCTCTAAGTTGTCACTGCGTTCGCGTAAGTATTATAACAAAAATTATTTTAAAAGAATTTGGCTTAAGTCATCGGCACGACAGTTGTAGTGTGCAGAAGTGGGTGTGAAGGATAGCAGAACTGAGAGATTGACAGAGAGAAATTAAACTAAAAAAGAAAAGAAACATGCGTTGTTGTGTTGTTTCCTGCTTTCTTTTCTGCCAAAAAAAAAACCCTACACGCACCATGATTTCAAAACACTGTCAAGATTGATGAGAGAACTACCTTCTCTCTCTATAAACAAATAAATAAATAAATCATATGTTATTTGTAATATAATATAATATATATTTTTTTTTAACCAGGAAAACATGAATGAAGGGACATGTTCTCTGTAAGAAGAGGTTCGATTGGATAAAAAGAATCTAAAGGAAAGAGATCTTGCTGTTGGGTGGATTTTTAACTTTCCATTGTCAATCACCTTATCTTCTCTTCCCCACATCTCATTTAATAATACTTGTTCTTATATATGTATAATATATATATATATATATTGTAATACACCAAACATATATAGCAAACAAAAAGTACTTTAATATTTCTTGTTTCTTCCCACTTTCCTCCATCCTCTCTACCCCCATTGGGAATCGGAAGCAGGCTATCAGAGAACGGGGGAAAAATAAACTTCTATATATTATTTTATCCTACAACATTGTTACATTATTTTAGGTGATAATATATATTAATATATAATGTATATTCAATGAGAAAATGGTCCCATCTCTGATCTCTCTTACTCTGCATGATTTCATTAGAATTATCACTTTCAACTTGGGTCGTTTTCAGATTTCCAAATTGCCGAAATCAGACAGTCAAAAGCATCTTTTCCCAATTGTCTTGGCTTCAAATTTTGGTGCTTTCATTTTAGCACAGTAGACGACTGCCAGTCTTTTTGAAGGAAAAGCCGTGTGAAAAGAAATATTCTTCATTTTAATTAATTGCAGTGGTGAAAAGATGTTTGTAGGAGAGTTTTGTTGATTCTATTTTGATATCATACATTTTTCAATGTTAAATTAGAAACAAATTAATTATTATTTTATTTTGATAGAAAGATACATTGCATAAAGAAAATCGACTAGCCATAACTCTTTTCTGCAACCATTACCAAAAAGACTCAATACATTGAGAAATGTTCACATTAATCATAGTAATTTGTATTAAAAGATGAAACATATTACCACATATCACCTCATATCACCTCAATTCTACAAAAAAATTTAATAAGTACTTTCGTATACGTCTTCTAGAATGCTCTTACTTATAAGAACCCCCTTTTTCGGTAGGCAAATCTAATTAGGCTACCATCTTGATAGTGAAAACGAGCAAACATACCCATTCCATCTTGGACAAATTACATATGTCAAAAAAACAAATGATCATTATCGTTAAATAACATATAAAGTAAAAAAGACGGTGAAAGAAAAAAAAAAGGAAAAAAATCATAGGAAAATAGTTAAAAATAAATTAAACAAATAAAAATTAGATATATGTAAACATAGTCAATAAATGAAAGTAGTAATATAAATTTGAATATATATCAATCAGCCAGAGAAGAAAAACAACAACTCAAATCATGCATAACAGTCAAAAGGGTAACCAAAAAAAAACCTTATAAAATAAGAAATATATATACGTATATATGCACACATATAATATATATATATATATATATATAAACATACATGAGCCTTTGAACCCATTATTGTTAATATGCTCTTTAACCATAGCCAAATGCTCTTTTAAACTCAACCGATGAAATCCCTCTCCATCACAAGACCTCAATTATTCTGAAAACCGAAAATATAAGCAAAATCCTAGGCACAAAAATAAAAAATCCAATATTAAATAAACCAAAAAAAAAACCCCACGACACTTTTTATTTTTCCTTTCAAACCCGCATGAAATTTTCAATAAAGAGAGAAAAGCTTTCAACTATAGGCAAAGGCATAGAAGAAGGTCACCTAATTTTTTTTTTTTTAATCCAAGTGAGTAGGACATTTTTCATCTTTTTTTTTTTTATTAGAATACTATAACTTGTAATTTGAGTGGTAGGTGTCAGATCATATAAATTTAAAGTAAAACAAAAGGAAAATATGAAAATATAACAAAATTTGATGACAATATGATAATGCAAACATATGCTATATGAATATATATATTCTTTTTAATCATAGGATCATCTTCAAGTATAAATCTACCTGGCTATATCTTATCAAATTTAGTGTAAAATATTGGATTAAAAAATTAAAATCTTTTTTGGATAGCTTTCCCAAGATTACTTACAGTCCAGCCATAGTTACTTTGTTTATTAGTTTTTATGTACTCTATCAACCACCGAATGCAATTCGAGAAAGTAAAATTTGAATTAACTAAAAAGTAGCTTGTATTGAAAAGCATCCGAACAAATATAAAATATAATGCAAGTCTAGAAAAGTAAACCTATAGAAAGAAAAATCATCCACAGCTAGCCCTACTCACTTTGTTTTCTCAATTTATTCATGCACTTCTGATCTCTTCTCATGCCAATGAAACTTGTAATTAAATAGGTCGATATTGTTTTACCTTCAACGATTATAGGATCCTCAATCACACAAATTAAAAAGTTTTGGCTTAATTTCCAAACAATATATAGCAAAGAATAGATGAGTCAATTGTTCTCCACTGGAAATGCAAAACGTATTCGACTTTTGAACTATGGAAAAGTTCAATCAACTTGAATCAAAATTCATAGTTTTTTATCAACCATAAACTAGTAAATAACAAATTGAAATAAGGTAATATATATGAAAAAGAATGAGAAGTTTTAATACTTACCAACAAAATTAAGTATTTACATAATATTCATCTATTTTTGCTCTTGAAATGTGAATGCTCATATCTTCAAAAGTGAAAATGGAAAATATTAAACTTTAAAAAAAAAAAAAAAGACTTGATAGAAGATGGATGACCTTAACATGTGATATATCTGTTTATATCTCACAAGGTACCTTCCTAAAATATGATCTAGATTAAAACCCTAGAAAAAAATAAAGATAGAGAAGAAAAACGAAAGGAAAGAAAAATACGTGATAAATACTCTCTTATTTTATAAACGACAAATTGCAAGAGAAACAACATGTAGAGATTTTATGCATTTGGATTTGGGGACAAATACCAAGAAAATGTGGAAAACCAAACAAAATATGTAAGATATCCATAAGAGAGAAGAAATTTACCGATCATTTATATTTTTTTCCCCTATTTTTTGCTGAATCCTATTTCCCTAATTTGATTGAGAGTGTTGTGTCCTAAATCAAGACAAAAAAGGATAGAAATCAAATGAAACACTGCCTTAGAAAAAAAAAAAAGAGGATTGTATAGTCAAAATTAATAAAATAAATGAAGACATAAAAACAATAGAGAAATGAAAAAAAAAAAAAAAAAAAAAACCACAATGGAGAAAACAATCCAGATATTGCATCCACAACAACCCCTCAAACAAATCCACTCTTTGTCTCTTGGCTTAGTAGAGCCCCATTCATGACTCCTAATAAGGTCCTAACTACATGTTTTTAAAAAATAAAAAAATGAATTAAAAAAAAGTCTTTTCTTTTTATCCCAATTTTATGAAACAAAACAGCTCTTCATCAAACTCTCAAATTCTTTACTAACAACTGTATGTTTAGTCACAATCTTATGAAACAAAAAAAAAAAAAAAAAAAAACAATTGTTTGCATAATCAAAGTCTCAAATTTTGCCTTTAGATGCTTGATTTAAAGATGACAAGGTAAACCCCCAAAACCCTTTTTGTCTAAATTTAGATCCAATTCCACTTTGACCAACAATCTGAATTCAACAGATCAATTGCATATCAACGGATTAATTTTCCTTGCAAAACACAATTTTGCCAAAAAAGTCTTGATTTTCGATCACTTTCACCAATAATCTAAAATCAATAAAGCAATGGCTTACCCACATATCATTTTCCTCAAATAACTAAATTCTCCCTTAAAAAAAAAAAGTGATTTTTTTAATGGCAAAGGGACAACAACCAAAAACCACATTTTCTCTAAACTTTGATCAACCTGTTCAACAGCATACCAAAGTCTTGATTTTTAATAAATTCAATATATTTCTCTTCCCTCAGAGGTGGTATGTTGTCTTACTCTAAGCAAGATGATTGATGGGGCTGGATTTTGCCCTAGTTAGAAAATTATGGGTTTTGCATTTCTAGGATTGCATTTTCTGCCAATTGAAAGGTAATGAATTATTGTAAGTTATAACAATTCGAGTTAATCATAGATTGATTAATAATATGAAACTTAGGGAGCATTTGGTATTATTTTCAGAAATGATTTTCATTTTCAGAACCATAGAAAAAGAAAATGATCTCAAAACTGCGTTTGTTTATTCCAAATTTTCAAAACCATTTTGAAACATCATTTCTAACCTTTTTTTTTTTTTGGTTTTTTGAAAAAAAAAAAAAAAACCTTGTTTTCACTTTTTCATTTTCTCCCCTTTTGCAACCTATAGTGGCGACAGCCACCCTTGGCCTCTAAACCCCTAAATTCGCAATGTCTACTGAGCGCAATGATGTAAATCCCCCTTAAACCTACGACGCCTCTGACCACAGCGAGGTCGATGGGAAGGGAAGATCGTGACTAGGCTGCCTTCTATCCTTCAGTCTTCGTTTTTGTCTCCAACTTTGAATATCAAACTAGTGATGACCTCTGATGACACTAGATGTTATGCCCCTAAGAGCTCTTGGTAACGGTCCAATGTATGAGATTGAGGTCCAGGGCAATTGGTGGCGAATGAGGGTTAGAAGAGGCAATGGCAGTGGTGGTGACGGTAGCAGTGGCAGCGGCAACGAAGGAGATAAAGATTTAGGTTTTTTTTAATAATTTATAATTAATAATACATTTTGTTGCTATGTTCAAAATTCACTGAAAATATAATACTACAATTCAAAATTAGTTCTAACACAATTTTTAAAAATGTTTTCATTTTCAATATTTTCAAAAACATAAATTATTTCAAAAACTATACTAAACTCAACCCTAATTTTAAACTTGAGAAATTATCAAAATACACATTGTAAGTTTTTAACTTGCAAAGTTTTGATTAGGAAAAAAAAAAAAAGGAAGAAAAGAAAAGTATCATTGGAATTCCACATTGCAGAAATGAAATAAAACATTAAACTAAATAGTAATCAGTGAGAATGATAACTATGCTTCCCCGAGAAAACTACCCTATACTCAACCTCGCTAATGGTTCATTTGGTTACATTATTGTATTTGAATACAAATGTAATATAATGTATATTTACGTACTTCAATATTGTATTCAAATAAAAATATTTCTAAATTTTAAATCTAATATAATTATTATTCATATTTTTTAATCTAATTTTACTAATCACATCACATTTTCTCTCTCCTCACTAACAACACAAACACACATTTTATTTGAATACAATGTAAGAAAAAAAATACCCAAACACAATAGAATATTGTTTCCAAACAAACCATAAATCACTTAATCATTTTTGTAAAGATTAGAGAGAAGAAATGAAATTTGAGACTATTAAATAATTAAACTTTCATCTTAAAAGATTAATCCTGTTAAGTGAAATGACTAAATATCTTTATATGTCTATGATTGTTGTGTTTTTATAATGTGTGACTTAAAATACTTTTTAGGGGGCATTTGGAGAAAATATTCAATTTTAATTTTACTCAAATACAATATAATTTTACACCAAACACAAATTTTACAACAGTGCTACGAAAATAATTTTTATTCAAAACATTTTTAAAACAATCATATCAACTTTTCAATTCTACTATTTATCTCTACTTTTACCAATCACATCAACTTTTTAATTATAAAATACTTTTCATCCAAACATACATTTCATTCAAATACAAAACAAATACTTTTCAACCAAATACAACATTCAAGAAACAAATTTCATTCAAAAACAATCAAAATACAATGCGTTTACCAAACGCCCTCTTAGTTTTTATATTTAACATGCTCTTACAAGATGATGTTCTCTTTAAAATCATCAATAAATCTTGTATTGAATAGATTGAATCTCTGAGCTTGTTAAAAGATTAGACTTTCACCTTAAAAAGTCGATCATATTAAATGAAATGATCTAATATCTTTATATATGTATAATTATTAATGTATTTTTATTACGTATGACTTAGGTTACACTTTACCCTACACAATTTCTTCTTCACTGGTGGTATTTCATGTACTTCTGATGAGAGAATTTCAGAGTCCGACTTTTTCAGTGTAGAACAAAGAATCAGATAAAGTAAACGCAAATCATTAACCTGAAACGCTCATGTAAATCTGAATTATTGCGGGCGCGAATATATACTTTCGACTTTCTTAGTGTTTGCGACAATATAGCACTTCTTGCAAGTAAGATGAACTAGAATCAGATGAAAAGGCTACGCACCAATTTCGACAAATTGGTGAACATTACGCGCCATATTGGGGAAACATCTCTAAGTTTTTGTCATCAACTTCATTTCCGAAACAAACAAAATTGGAAACAAAGGCATAAATTACAGAACACGGATTTTTTTATTTTTTATTTTTCATATTTTGGTTCATTTACTGGGTCACAACAGTCATCAGGTAATGTATTCTTCCATTGTTTTCTTATTTATCAAAAGAAAAAAGAGGTATTATTCCATTTTATGTCCCAAAACTTCTAGAAGACTCCATAAATGCCTTCTATCTATTAATATAAGGAGACCATTAAGGGTCACAAGTCCTCACCCAATTACATCATGATACCATAAGGTATAAAGTTCAAATTCCTCTTGACTCTAAGTTCAAAAAAAAATATATTAATAAAATGAATAATAAGACCATTGACCCAAAAAAAAAAAAAAAAAGGCTAAAAAAGGCATGCAAAGAAAATTCTCCTAAATTGAATGTGAAGACCGCAAAGAATCATCCATCTGATAACATATTACGAGACCTTAAAGATTGAAACGCTGACGAAGCAAAACCAAAGATGCAACTCAGGAAGACTTTCAGTTTAGGCCTTCAGCTTCAGCACCATCCTCCAAGAGTTCATCTATACAGAACTTGTGTAAGTTTTCGTACATTTTCTGCCATTGCTGAACCATTTGCATGGATCTCTTGCAATCGAGCTTTATTCTGTCCATCTCCATTTCAGCAGCGGCCGAACCTTTTTGCTGTGGAACAAGCCGCAACAGAAGTTAAAGAAAAGATACAAGGCAAGAACGTGGATCACATTATTGATCTTTTGCAGAAAATACGCTATCAAATGTAAATCAACAGTTACAGTGAAGAAAGAATATTAATTGAAGAGAGTAAGACCTGAAGTTCTCTGATTTGATTATTGGCCACAACAGAAGTAAGGTACATGGCATCCATAGATTTGTTGCAATTTTGTTGGAAACCGATGACAGTCTTGGTGTCCATATCTTCATCTGTTGAATTTGCATATTTTTCTAGAGGTGGTAATACTGATACGTGTTTCCTTGAGGAAGCTTGCAAATATGAAATCCTCTGAAAATTGTGGAGTTGCTTTCTAACAACAACAATGTTATTTATAGGTCCTGCAGAACATAGTTTGAAATTTAAAATATAAAGATCGAATTTGTACTGAAAAATAAGAGTAACTTATATTAACATTCCTATGTTTTACTAAAATTACAAAGATGCTATCTAGACCATAACAAATAACGTCAACACCCCCTAACTTTTAAAAGAACTTTAAAAAATAAAATTACAAAGACACCTCTACTATTAATTGACCATTAGATTGACTATTAAATATACTTGAAATACCAAAAACACCCCTCTTTAAATAAAAAATATTTTCAAGTACATATAGAATTGTAAAAGGAAGTTTTTATCCTTATTTATCACAAATAATGAGTTTAATTGAATTTTTTTTTTTTTTTTACACATTTACATTAGAATTTATTTTTATACATCTATAATGATAATTTACACTAAACTGAAAAGAACAAGGTATATTTGGCTTTTTATTTTTTCAAAAATCCCTTTTTAATAATAGAAATAATATTTTTGCTTCTCCTTTTTAAGTAAATTAGTATTATCGTTATTATTTAGATTATTTTGCAATCTTGTAATAGAATAAACTGATTTTTAAATTAAAAAAATGATTTTTCCCCTCAAAATTCCCTTTTTATCTTCAAAGATAAATATTAAATTTATTTTAAAAATTACTAACTCTCCAAATTTATGTCTTTTTTATTTTTTTTGAGTTTGAAGGTGAGGAATTTGAACCCTTCATCTTATAGTGAGGTCAAGTGTAAAATTACCGATAGGTTATACTTACAACCACTCCAAATTTATATCTAAAAACTCTTTTTTTTTTTTTTTTAAACAACTCAATAATTTGCACCTTATTAATTATTTTATAAAAATATTTTAACCCCTTTAACAGTGGATTCTTATTACTGTTTTCTTTAAACCCCCTAAAAGTCTATTAAAAAAAAAAACCAAAATACGATATAAAAATTAATTCAAAACCATTAGAAATTAAGAGCTGGAAAAACTAGGATCTTTAACCAAGACTTCTGTAAATGGAGTAGAGCGTAGGATGTAGAGATGGCAAAGCTGACGACACAGTGGAGGATTGACGGGGCTAGATCGCGTTGGGATGGTGACTGGTTAGTGCGGGCAGGGCTGGTGCTGGTTGCTTCATGTGCAGGAGGGGAGGCGGCGGTTGGTTCGCAAGATGGAGGGTCGGCGGAGACCGTCTAATGCAAGGGAGGTGTACAACAGGTTCTACGAAGATTCAGTTGTGGTGGATAATGGGTGATGGAGATCAGGCTGTAGGCGGGTCGTGAGGACAAGCTCACGATGGGGACCATGCGGTGGAAGAGCAACGAGCTTGGGCGTTGCTGGTTCAAATTTGGATGATTGAGGCTATAGCGCAGGAGGCAAGCACCGGCCACCACGGTGGCACAATGACAACATGGTGATTCCGGATCCGCACACGAGAGGAGCGGTTATTGGTGGATGAGATACTGTAGCTGTTTGTATGGGTACTGTCGTTGTTGTATGTTATGGGTGTTGCTACGGTTTGTCTTTTGTTTCCTAAAAAATTGGAGGATTGTGATTAAGTTTGACAATATCAATGGTTGGAATTAATTGAGGATATTTTAGTAATTTCAAACCTCAATTTAACAGAGTTAAGAATAAGGGGTGTTAATGTAATTAGTTTAGGTCAATGGAGTGTCTCTGTAATTTTACTAAAACACAAGGGTGTTAGTGTAGTTCACTCAAAAAATAAATATAAAAAACAATTGAGCTACCAATATAAGACTGATATGAGCTAAAGTATAATCTTCAGGGTAGGCCTCCGGTTAAAATCCTTGAAACTGAATAAAATTGGGAAGAAAAAAAGGTAGTAATTATTATAATAAAATTGAGTAAGGAGAAGAAGTTGTACATCATGCCTGCTCAAGAGCACAAGCAAGTATAACAACTGCAATCCGAGATAAGTAGTCTGAGACTCTCAAAGATATCCTAGATACCATGTAATTTAACTTTCAATGACAGTCAAGAATCCAGATTTTCACGCATTTAGCACAACAAACAGCATCTTGTTACAAGTTAAAGACTTATTAGTAATAATAAAAGGCAAACATTTTAGGTCAAAACAACCATCCATATCATTAGTTTATCTTTCTGTGGATACAAAAGAAATAAAATGCAACAATATGCATCTTCGGGCCTAACAATTAACGCAACCTAACAAAAACTCATTCCAACTAAAAAGGAAATATTAGGGTAGCATGAAGAATACCTTTGGCGTGTCTGAACACACGAATGATGTTATAAGTTCTAGCATCCCAAACACGAACCATACCATCCTCTGATCCAGTAATCAAAACATTTCCAGTTGTACCATATTGTAAGCAAGTGACAGCCTTACTGTTAAAAAAATATATATATATCAGAGCACAAATTTGTGAGCTAAAGGAAATAATAGGCTGATCACACTAGTGGATGGTTTTAACAGTCAATAAAATGAAAGTTCACAGTTTTCTCCAACAACTTTCTGGACCCAAACCTGTGATTTGAAAATGCACTTATGATATGCTGCCCATAATTTTTGCTAGAAGGACTTTCAGTGTTGAGTGCAGCAATATATATCTTTCCATCTCTGCTGCCAGCATAAAAGACACGTTCACCAGGATCCAGCGCAATTGCATCAATTATTGACGGAAACACAATATTTCTTAATAGTTTCCCTTTTGATAAGCTCCAGACCTGGAAAAATGAGGAGCCAAATGAAAACAAATGTCTGATGAATGGAACAATGATAAAAACACGCAGACAAACACAGTTGCAAAGGAGAAAGACAGGACAGAGTTAAACACAATAGAGTGGTAGTATAACATGAAACATATAACACAATAACAATATTGAACTGTCTCTCGCAATTACAATGACTTGTAAATTTAAGTACAAAAAAATTTAACTATCCCAGTTAAAACTTCAAAGATCAAATAGACTTGGTCGTGCGACTTAACTTCAGAAAAGAAGAAATAATCAATTTATAGTTCACTAAAGATCATGCAATACCTTACATGTCCGATCCTCTGAAGCCGAAACTATAATTGCATTGCAGCCTCCATATCCAGCTACTATATCAGTTATACAAAGTGCATGCTCTGAAAAGCTATGCTCGTACGGATGACTTGCTTGTTCTCTTAGGTAATCATCGAATATCCTGAATTAATCACTACACGATAAGCGTTTTCGTCTCGTCTGTCAATCTTAGCAACCATAACAATCACGCAATTTGCAAACAAAAATCAAAGTCTAGACCAAAAAAAAAAAAACACGACCTACATTAAAAGTGACCAAACTTTAATAGATCCATCCTCCGACCCGGACACTAACAGCGAGTCATCGTCAGAAAATACCAAGCAAGTAACAGCCCTATAATGAGCATGCCATGTCTTAAGCAGTCTACCACTAGCAACCTGAAAATCACATAACTCGGAGAATTGTAAATTAACAACCTTTTTCTTAATATAAGAAACTTTTATAATCAGCAAAAGATCAAACATTTCACCTCCCATAAGTAGATATTCCCAGACAAACCTCCACCAACAATGTACGTGCCTTCTCGGTTAGCAGCGAGCGGCATTATCTGCTCTGCAGGGAAGCTCTTAACCTCTACTTGAGGCTACAATGAGGCAACGAAAATTCAGAGGCAATTGGTCGAACAGGTGGAGTGCGGAACGGGGAGAGAGAGAGAGAGAGAGAGAGAGAACCTTAGACCAAGTCCAGTAGAGAACGGAACCGGAGGAGGCGGAGGCGTTGCGGAGCTGAGAAGAGGCGAGGAAGCGTTGGCCGACGCAGACGAGGCCGTGAGGCGGAGAGGCGCAGGACTTGTAGCGGAGCTGCTCGGCACCGCTTTGGAGGTCCCAGCAGCCGATGCCGGCGTCGACAGATGAAGAGGCCACAACGACCTCCATTTGTGTTTTATTTTAGCTTGGTGAAGTCCGCGATTTTCCCCCTCCTGCGACGCAATCAGTGGGTTCACTGACGAAGATTTACACCCCTATTTTTATATTATTATTATTATTTTTTTTTTTTTTTGGAGTGCTGTTTTGGTAGGGATTTAAGAGTGGGCGCGCGTATGGAAACCAAGGAAACGAGGAAGACAGTACTGACGACGTCGTTTTAGTGGATGAGAAAGCTTCAAGGCAGTTTGAAATGAAAGCTTAATACTAATGGACATTGGCCCATTAACTTAGCCCAGAGTACTTAAGCTCTGGGATATTGTACGAAACAGCGGGTGTTGAAGTTTTGGGAATGGCCTTTTATTATATATGTTTTTTGAATTTTTATCACCTTGATATTTTTTATTTTGCCCATTAAATATTCTGAAATTAAAATAGATAAGGTAATATTTTAAAAGATGTGCTTTTTTGAGATACATTCCTCGAAATTTTCGAATGTAAATTCAAGACCTCATGCAAATTTTCTAAATTCAAATCTACAATTTAGTCCTGCTTGGTTGGACATTTAAACTAAATTATTACAATTCATTTTTGTTTTTTTATGGAAAAAAAATTTTAAATAGCTTTTTAAAACTACAAAAAAATTTCAACCTAAATATTTTCAAATCAAATTGTCAACCAGGAAGCCTAATATAAAGTAAATGAAATAATACATATTATCAAAATTAAAAATTTAGGAGATAAGTCACCAATGATCGATAAATTTAGGGAACATCAATACCTTAAAACCAAAAAAAAAAAAAAGATCATATCTGTACCTAAAGCCAGCTTGTCTCTCACATGAGTTTAAACTGATAAAATTAAATTTAAGTTGAAAACTTGAATTGAATATATGTTTGAAAGAGAAAAAAAATATATGATTCATAAATAAAAAAAAATTCCAATTTGAACTGAATCAAACATATTTTTTATAAATGTGTCGAGCAAAGCGTAGTGGATTAGAATTTGAACATGTCGTACCCAGTAAGATAAACCTCGATAAGAAAACCGTCATTAAAATATCTTCTTAGGCTCCTTTTAACGGGTACTGATTTTAAATTTATTTTTTTTTTTTACTATCTACCTAATTATACATAATCATATTTTATTAACTAAATGTGTACTATTTCACTATTATAACAGATCACGAAGTTTGGTTATGTCCGACAAATTAGGAAGACATTAGTTTATTAAAAAACTGTAATTTTTTTTTTATTTAGCTTATTGAAAATTCCTCTCTTTTTTTTGGGCTTTAAATGTAATGATCTTCTTCTTCTTCCTTTTTTTAACATATATGATTTGTTACCGCAACCGGACTTTGTCCCGAGCTATTAGCCTTACAATTATACTGCAGAAGTACTATCTTCTGTCTTCTTCTTCTACTCTATTTTAAGAGAATGCAAAAGAACTTTTTAAAGTCATGGCATGGAAAGATAACTCTTGATAAAATAACCTTTCTCACTGAAAATATCTTGTTAAAGGTTCCCTTTACTTGTCCTAATTATAAACTTATTTTACTACATGTCATAGTTTGCAAATTTTCATTTTGGAAGTGTAATCTTATTTTAAACTTGTTACTTAGCTGTAAATAATTGGTAGCCTTCTTATTTTATTTCATTCTATATATTATTTTTTGAAAAGAGGAGGTATTCTTTTCAAGCAGCTAGCTCCAATGATGGTTTTAGAATTTTTCTTGTAATTTGTAGTCAACAAAATTTTTTTTCCCTACCCTTTTTGTAAGTTAATCGAGATCAAAATTTAATTAAACAAGCATCATATATAGACGGCTATGCGTCTTTTGATTCCATCCAATGAAAAGCAGCTTCGCATCACCCGAAGCAAAGTAAATGGGAAACGTATAGGGATGATCCTGCAGTCGTGCACTTCTAAAATATCCCACATTAAGTAACACAAAAACATATTGGTATTTGTCATTACATTTTTTTAAAGCTGTCAAAAAAAAGCGTGTTACCAAAAGAAATGTGTGAAGGAAATGTCAATAAAGTGAACTTCGAAGACTTAAACGAAGCAAACACTACTGTCTTTTTAAAAATCCAAATTTTCTTCCTTTAATTTCTTTCCCTTTTTTTTTTTTTTTTTTTGCCCTTTTTAAGGTTTCGAGAAGCCATTTTGGAGGTCCTATACCGCTGTTAAGCAACAAACAGACTCCCAACTAAAGCATCTTTTACCGGATGATCCGTAATCCACTTTTGAATGCCCATTTCACCCACTTTCTTTCCCTCTCTATTGGACGAAACGGCTTTTGTAATTTGCTTTCCTTTGCTTCTATATATTGTATACTGCACGTGCAGATACTAGTCTCGTGCGAAGTTCCAAAAGGGTTAAAAGCTAGAGAGAGATCGAGAGAGAGAGAGAGAGAGGGCCAATGGGTAGCCCTTGCCTTGTTGTCAAACGTCTCTAGGGTTAGGGTTTTTGGCGTTTGAGACAGAAATCATTGCACGACAAGGATATTCTAATGCCAACCCAATAATATTATACCTTATTTGGTTTCATGGGAGACTTAAAATAGAGTTTTTCTTATCTTTGCTTTTCATATTTGCCTGCACGATGTTTACTGATTTTAGACCTTTTAATAACCGCATGAAAATGCATAAACTATTATAAGATCAAAAGAGATCAGTCAAGACAAGAAGTACTAATGCCTAGCTCTAGTCAAACTTTGTGCCAAAAACTTTACTTGTATAGAGATGTTGGACAGAGCCATAATAGAAAAAGATGGGTTTTTGGGTAAAAGATGGTTTCGCATACCCATCATTTAAGAGGATTTCTTAACTTATCTACATTTCTTCTTTTTTTTTTTTTTTAATTATTGGAAGAGAGAAAGAGAGAGGTTGGAATTGGTGAAATGAAAGAAGATGAGGAAAATATACTATTTAGGATGGAAGGAGGGGGGATCCAAAGAAGGGTTTGAAGAAGTTGAGCAGGTACTTAAAGTAGGAAAAGGCAAAGGTTTTCTGGCCCTTTAGTAGAAGAAGGAGAAGAAGTATAGAAGCCTTGATAGAAACATTTCAAACCCACATTTTCAGTCAGTGTTCTCTTGTGTTTCGCTTTCATTGAAATACGTACTCTTTGGTTTTTCTTCTTTTATTTTATTTTACCTTTTTTGGTATTTAATTTTTTTTTTTCCTTGCGTGACTGACATTTCATGGAAACGAGAAATAGAGATTATAACCTTGATCAAAAGGATATGATGGCCTTCTTTTCATTAAATCATGGTATACTTTTCTTCTTTGACAATTTTAACGATGATAATAATAATAATTACACTGCTAAATATATATGATTTTGAGGAACAATAGAATTGTCATTTTGGTGTCAGATTCCTTTCCATGTTCATTTGTTTTCTTTTTCATCGGTTTTTGAAGTATTTCCTGACTCATATTTGTACGTAAAAAGCCATTAATGGACGAAATAGAGAAAGCCCTAGAGTAAATTGTGCATAAAACAGCCTGTAAAACCTCTCATCTTTTTTCTTCTTAAACTAAATAAAGAACAACACAATATTAAAATTAAAACTCTATCCATAACTCTTTCTT
This sequence comes from Antiaris toxicaria, assembly GCA_035233585.1. Lineage (NCBI taxonomy): Eukaryota > Viridiplantae > Streptophyta > Magnoliopsida > Rosales > Moraceae > Antiaris > Antiaris toxicaria. Next base: position 22,748,171 of record CP141160.1, on the reverse strand, counting down.
CTCTATCTTGCATTAATGCAACTGAAATTTCAGAGAGAACATGTACAATCAGAAACTGATGGAAGCAGAAGGATAGAAAAGAAAGGAGAGAGAGAGAGAGATCCCATGATAGAGAGCAATAAATTGCACCACTGAATGTGAAGAAAAGGCCGAAAAGAAAACGACGGTGTGTTGGCCATTTTAACTTACTTTGAGAGATCTTCACTCTAACCAAAACCCACCTGCATTCATGGCGGTGGGAAGAACAAAAACATATTAACCGGCTCTAAAGTCATATATACACAGAGTCAACACGGACTCAATCACAAACATCCACACGCGCACACACATATTTCATCCCTAACCATTTAATGATCACCTCATGCTCTAGAGTCTAGCTAGACTCCCCAAAATCAGAAACCCGAAAAAAAAAAAAGACAACGATCAAGCTAAAAACTTTAAAAGAAAAAAAAAAAGTAAAAATCTTTTCATATTGTTGAATAGATTGAAGAGAGGGGGAAAAAAAGAGATAGAGAGAGAACACTAACATGTTGAAGGAGGCATGAGATTGAGGCCTAGATCATCCTTTTCTAAAACCAAACGAGCCTTGTTAGTTTCCATATTGTTGGCCACATTTACCGAACCATACTCGGGATGCAACCTCTTCTTCGAATGAAGCGGCACGCCGAACAGCTTCGTTTTGCAGCCATTAGTTGTAGTTGTGCTCGGCTCTTCGATAATCTTCACTGTGCTCTTTGACGTCGTCGTCGTCGGTGAGTTCATCAAACCCCCATGAATGTTCCCTTGAGAGTTGTTTAATTGTGCGCCCTTAGGGTTATTACTACTAACATGATTACTCGGGTAGTACCCAAGAAGCTGGTTCAGAGGCTTCTGCACAACCGAAGAGCCGTTAGTACCACCACCACTGTTACAAAGAAGCAAAGGAGAAGGTGGGTACGAAACGTTGCTTGGAGCCACGGGCTTGACATGGTTCTGAACGAAGTAAATGATGTCGTTATAGAGCTTTCTCATGTGCGCGAGCTCGGACATGAGCATGGAGTTACTCCGTCTCAGCCTCTCGTTGTCCTCGGAAAGAGCTGTGACGGTGGTGACGCCACCGCCGAAGTTACCCGACGCTCCTCCTCCCCCGACGATTGGAACTCCTGCAGCTGCCGTCGGTCCTCTCGGAGACGACGTCAGCGGGGGCGAGTCACAGGACGACCAGTTGTTGAGGTTGTCGTCGGAGTCGGAGGGAGAGATGCTGACTCTGGCGGCGCTGGGGAAGGGGAAGAAACTGGGTCCGTTGATGCCGATCTGATGGTGAGAATGCGGGTGGTGGTGGTGGTGGTTCAGGGCCACCTGTGGCTGAGCCGTCTTCCTCCGGTGGATCTCGCACAGCAAGTGCTTTTCTCCCTTCTTGAAGTACTCGTTCGCGAACTCCCACCTGTCCGGCACAATCTTTCTAAAACCCTGGAGTTTTTTTTTTTCCCAGAAAGCACAAAACAAAAAAAGGTCAGCACTTACATACAAACATAAGAGAAATATATACATGTGTGTTTGTACACATACATAAATATATATACACGTACGTAGGTGTTGAGTTGGCGGACGAAGCTGGAGAAATTGTTGTGCTTGAAGTAGTTGGGGAGGAGATCTCTGGCGAACTCAGGAGGACGCCAGACGACGAAGGTGGTGTCGTCTTCACCCCAGGAGACGATGTGGTCGGTGGCGGGGTCGTCGACGAGCTGGTAGGTTTTGGTGAGGAATGGTGCTGGGACTGACTTGTGGGAGTCTAAAGACAGTAGTATGCCCTCACAATTGTCAAGCATTAGAGCCATTGAGGAAGAAGATAATCAGTAAGTGAGTGTGTATGTGTGTGTGTGTGGGAGAGAAAGAGAGAGATCTGTGGAAGGAAAACAAAAATAGTGGGGTTAGAGAGAGAGAGAGAGAGAGAGTGGCTAGGGATGTGAGTGTGAATCTTGGTGGATAAAAATGTTGGGACTTGGGGGGGTGGGGGGGTGTACTAGTATACTCCTAGTATTACTGTGTAATGCTAATGCAGTTGTGTTTTTATTGTTTTTGTGTTTTTTCTAATGATGGTTAATGAGAGAGGCATTAAAAATTGTTAGTTTCCCTCCTCGGTTATGTAGTGAGAGAGAATATGTGTCTGTCTGTCTAGGACTGTGAAATAAGGGCCTTTCAAGACAAACCCGTGACACACTAGACACTCCTCTCTCTCTCTCTCTACTGGCAATTTGATCCCGCGCACACCCACTTAAAAATCACCCACAGGAGTATGCCGCAGGGAGATGCACATCTCTGTCATTGTGAAATTACGATTCCGCCCTTGCTTCTTCCTCTTTTTTTTTTTCCCCCCCTCCTTTCCTCATGTGGTCATCTGAGTGTGTTCCTTTACCTTCCATGGTAGTAAAATGGTCAAACGCTCCATTACTGCTGTTCCATAAACAGACGGTAATTTTGGTTTTTACCTTCTAGATCCTGGAATCGGTAGAGCTTCTTGTGGTATAGGTTCTACTTTTCTCATACGAGTACATGGACATTAAGTATGAACGCTTTGTGTAAAGTCTATTTTCTTTAAAAGCAAATAGACAAATTACTAGCCTGCTTGTACTACATAGCTCTCTCCCTCACTTTCTAAATAAAATTTCAAAATGCCCATAATGAGTAATTACATTTTAGCTAATCATGATTTTGTCAATTAAATTTCAAAATAAAGTGAAAATAATTTTAACTTATCAAATAGTGAAGGGTTTGGTTTTTCAAAATGGTATCGTCCATCTTTTCTACTTGATGGGGTTGTGTAGTCATAAAAAATACAGAATATCGAAGAACAAAGTTAAACACGAAATTTTGTTTGGTTGTGTATGGTATTAAAAGTTGCAGCACTGCATGCATGTGCTTAAAGAACTAAATAGAAGAAGCCAGAAGGGAGGTAGGGGTATTTCCGTCAGAAAAAAGAAACGTGTATCTTATTTATTAGACGACTATGTAGTATGTAAACGAGAAAAATGATATATGGAGAGTGGGAAGCTAGCTAGGCAGCTTGGTTTCACGTCAAACGAGTGTCCTCTTTTTCAATTTGTAATTTAGCTTTTGTTGTTTAATAGTGGCACCAACCAAACAGGGTCTCAAATTTCGAATCCCCATCATTTTCTATACTACTAGCTAGCAGATATAAGGTAAAGGATACATCGAACTACGTGATGGGATTTAAAGCCTGTTCTTCATGACGACATTTCTTCCTTCCATTTTCTTCTCTTCTATTTGCGCCTCTCTCTCTCTCTCTCTCTCTCTCTCTCTCTCTCTCCACCTTTCCTCTCCTTCTTCTTCTTCTTCTTCTTCTTCTACTTCTTTTTCTCATAACATTCCAAACTTCTATATCATACAGCTTGACATGCTCGCTCTGGCCACTATCACCTTTACTCGCTAGCTTACAATAATATTAGCTCTCTCTCTCTCTCTCTCTCTCTCTCTCTAGCCTCTTTTGAGCCTCAAACTTTGGCTCTATTTCGGCTCGGCTTCTCTGCTGACGTGTCCAGGTGATTGAATTATTGGACCTAAAAGTTTCCATGAATAACTGAAAAGGGAGTGGTGTATATATACAAAAATAATATATACATATATATTATATATTTTTTACAGCTTTCTCTTTTCCTCTCTTTGTAATGACCCAAGAAATATTCTTCTTTTTGCTCTCTTCCAAAGGTAGTAAATATGTTTTCATTTTCTTTCTTTCTTTTTTTCCCTTCCCTAATATTCTTAAAAGAGAGAGAGAGAGAGAGAGAGAGAGAGAGAGTAGTAACACGAATCTGCCGGGGAAAAAAAATTAATTGATGTCCATCGCCAAACGGCAAACTACGAGGAGAAATTAGGTGATCATGGTCACATATTTTTCCGCCGCTAAGTGTTGTCAAAGTTTGAACAAAGATGAAAAAAGGAAAAATAAAAAATAACAAAGAAGAAGGGAGTTTGTGATAATTAATCATTGTAAGTAGGGAAGTGAGGGATCCTATAAAAGTAAAAGGAAAGTGGGATCAAAAGGATTCATGTGTTGTGATGAGTAACAGTGACAGTCGACGGACGGAGATGGTCAGTAGTGTACTAACAACTCATGTAGAGGGAGATATATCGTAGGGACACACAACCAAAGTGAAACGAACAGGAAAATGATGGCTAATTATTTCACTCAGATACACTAACTGATTATTTTGATTATGTCTATGATTCTCATTATTGGAAAAACAATGTTGTGTAAAACTGTCCCCAGTTCCCTTCTCCCCCCACCCACTTAGTCACTTATGATTTCTTACTTTTTTTACATGTATCCATTTCATGTTCAAAACATCAATTTCTTTTCAATATTCAGCACAACATAAAAAATGTATATTAAACAAAACAATTTCTTTTTAGTTTAACAAAATTGATTTAAAAAATAAAAATAAAACCAAAAGTTTTCAACTTCCTCCAAAGAAAAAAACTTTCCAACTTTATCCTTGTTTTGTCCAAGAGAGACAAACTACCAATCTTCCCTATGAACAAAAGGGCCGGTTCAATCTTTTGTATTGTTTACAACCTTTTTTTTTTTGGTACAGGAAAGCTTGTAGTTATCTTTGTTTCTAAAATTTTATAGATTAAATTACAATTCAAATCATTAAAAAAAACACGTACTCTTTTATCTAGCCAGCACAGAATATAAGAAATTAAAAACAGGCTTTTTCTAGAAAAAAAAAAAAAAAAACTGGTTTCTTTGCCTTTTCTGTTTCTGTTTGTAATACCTTCTTTATTTTTCTTTTAATTTTTCCCTGTTCTTCTCCTTCCTTTGCTCTCTAATTAAATTCCACGTTCACACCCTGACCCTCTTTCTGCACTTCTGCACAGTTGCAGCGGCTGACATGGAGACAGTAGTCCTTTTAATTTTGATGGTTCTGCGAGTATGCCGTTCTCGTGATTCTTGTTTTGTTTTTTTGTTTTTTGTTTTTTGTTTGTTTTTTTGTTTTTCCTTCCTTTTCCCCCTTGAGAACATGTTTTCACTATAACCTCCCTATTCACTGATCATTCATGTTACTTGCACATTTCTGGGAACATTTCCCATGTACCATTCACCAAACCATCCGACCACTCTTAAATAAAAAAAGAAAAATGTTTGATCTTTTTTTTTTATGGAATTAAATTATTTCGTTAATAAAATATCTTCATTTTATAATTAGTTAATCAGAAATCTAAATCCACCCCCCCCCCCCCCCAAAAAAAAAAAAAAAAGAAAACAATTGATGCTATGTTATACAGTGAATTGATGAAATTGCGGCATGCAGCTTATTATAATTAGCTGATGATCATCACTCCAGAAACCTATTATTGTTACTACTACTATTATTATTATTATTACTGCTATTATTATTTTTATAAGTATGTGATCCATGTGATGATGAATTTTAGAGCTTCATTAATATATATGGGACCCTATATAGCTCGTTGATGAAATATTGGAAGATGATGATCAGACCATATCTTATATTGGTGGGTAACGAAAGCGTATGATGAATGGTTGATGATATTGCAGTAATTTTGATGAAGATTTTTGTTTGGCTTGACCAATATATATATATATATAAGATAAGACATCTGTATCTATATATATATATATGAGAAAGAAAGAGAAATTAAATATAGAGAGAGAGAGAGGGGGGTCCACAGAGAATGGAAATCTAGAAAACAAAGGCTGGTTTCTTTCACAAGTTGTCAGCAGCTCAGACAGATCCTACCGAGCCCACCACCCATCACTAACAAAATCACCCGAACACAGACCACCTTCAACTCGTTGAAGAGCCAAGAAGATTCTATTCTAATTTCTAAAACGCAGTGAAAGTGAAACCAACCCCACCTCCTCTCACATGACCACCGCCGATACCTTCCAAAACCCCATTATTAAATTATTATTATTATTATTATTAGTTTTTTTTTTTTTTTACTACGGAACATACATTTTTCTCTTACAATATAATATTAGCCCATATATTATTATACATATTCTTCCCAGTATGGGAATTTCAAGGAGAGACAACTTAAAACACAGAGCGAATACGGATAAACTCCTCATTATTTTAAACCAACCCCCTAAGTATGACTGATATTGGGTTCTCCGCATTAATTGTATATACACATATATATATGGAAAACAGTACTAGCTAGTCCTCTCTCTCTCTCTCTCTCTCTCTCTCTAAAGTGAAAGAATCAAAACCTGTATTCTATAAGACAAGCTACAAGGTTCTTTCTTCTGTCTCTTCTTGCACTCTCTCTTGTCTGTTTCACTGAGGCCTCTACTGCACGGCGAGGAACACATATTATATTTTATATGAATGTTTAAACTCAAAACTTAGCAAAAGAAACAAAAGGAATAGGAAAAAATGAAGAAAATGAATGCACATCATCTTCATGTACATATATTATATAGCCATGAAAGTAATTGAAAGCTTTTTTTTTTTTTTTTGTTTTAATGGTCAAAGAAGTCCAAACTCTGCAGAAAACAATTTATTTTTGGGAGAGAGAAAGAAATATAAAAGGGTCACGAGGGGGGGTATGGATGCCACGAGGAAGTGATAATAGGCATGGATTTTTCTGAAAATAATGGACTCAACAAGATGCCTGTTTGTCTTTCTGGTGCATCAATTTGTCCAGCTTTTGTCCTCCGTGTATTACATTGACTTCTTTATCCTTCTAGACACATTTATGTCTCACATTTTTCTTCTCTTCACATGCATCTTCACACACACACCCTCACTCACTGGCTCAGCTGCAGGATGCGGTTCCATGAGAGTACATGTAAAAGATGTAGAAATATGTGTTACATATTCTTGGGAGGAGCTCAATTTGGAAAGTCTACAATGTTGCTACAAATTTTGATCAGCAAAATTTCAAGTTCTTTTCGTTCACTATTTAAGAATTCCAATTTTTAAAGTGAATATATGATTAGTCTTTATTAACGACATTTTAAATCATTATTTGAAAGTACATTCAAATTATTACATTCAAATATAAAATTTTAATTGTGTATGCAAATTAAATATGCAAATTAAATATGTATTTGGATAATTTTTATTAAAAGTTGTACTTAAATAATGTAAAAGTAGAAAATGAGCATGGTACAAATACTTTAAAAAATGAAATTAGATTTCAATTTAAGTTAAGAGGATCACTTCATATTTATATTACGTTTGAAAGTAATTCGTATTTAAATAAAAAGTAAATATAATATATGTTTGGATGAAAAATATTTAAATTATTTTTAAATAATAAATATATGATGTAACGAGTAAAAGTAGAGAGAAAAAAGAAAAAGAGTATATGATATAATTAGTAAAAATAATAGAAAAACTAAAATAATAATAGTGATTATATTAAATTTATAATATGATATAATTGGTATTCGAATGAAATACTTTTGTGTTTAGATAAAAATTATATTGTATATAAATGTAACATGCCTACAATGTTGGAAACTAAAAAGGCATAAATTTTAATGAAATAGTAAAACATTTAAATAAATTCACTCTAATAGTTGGTTAACCAAATACCTGTTATATTTGAGTATAATAATAACTATTACAAAAGTTTATCTAAGTAGGACAAAAGAGATAAGACTTAGAAACAAATTCTTTGCCAAAGAAATCACTTTGATAATTGAGGCAAATTTTATTGATTTCATTTTCTTATCTTATTTTTTGTCTAATATTTTTTTATCTAAATGTAATAATATGTCTGCATAAATAATAACTAAATACTATGCAAAATATAGAATCTCAAACCCCAAATCCCCTTTCACTCATTGAGTTTGGCCTAACGTGGCTAAGAAAGACTGGCTTTAGTCTGGTTACAAACTAAAAAAATCAAAGGTTAAATAAAGCTACCAAAAAAGGAGAAATAAAGTTTTCTTTCTTTCAACTTTTTTTATTTTTTATTTTTTGGCTTAACCTTTCTCTTCAACTTGGTTAAAAGAAAAAGACGATTGCCAATGAAGGGTAAAATCAAATATCCAATGGTGAAAACTCAAAAGGGGTACTATCTCACTTGAGATAGTCGTACTAAAACAAAAAACGAGATGATTAATTTATTTATTTTTATTACACTATTATTCACCACAAATTAGCTACAGTAATTTAAAGGCAAGTCAGTAATGTATTGAAAGCAAACCTACCAATTAATCATTCATGTCTGTACTAATTATGCGGCTCTTGAATGAATATGGAAGTCGCATCCAACAAATACTCCAGAGTACACTTTATTATTGGCCATTAATTAAGTCCGGCACAACCTAAATTTTGACTTCCCTTTTAATTAATTACTCAGTTCATACAAGTTCCGCGTCTTTTTAGCAATACTCCGAGGTTGATTATGAAAAGGACTTACTCTAATAATTTACTAGTAATCACTAATCAGTCTTAATTAATTGAGAAGAAAATCTTGGAAGCATTAGATTGAATGTATTGGAGAGAAGACAAAATTAGGAACACGATAAGAATATCAAACCTTGGAAAAACGATCAAATATTCTTGCATTCTCTTCTTTCGCTTCTTCATATACCTTTTTTTTGGGTGTAAATTTTTTATGTACTAAATTAAGACAATAAAGATGAATCCAGATAATAAAACAAGGAAAATATATTTTTCCTTCTATTCTTTTGTCAATTTTCATAAAGCTTGTTGCCACTTTAGGTGGTATCACTTTATATATTCCTCCACGATTAATTAACCAAGTACACCATTATCTATATAAATGTGCATACATACATGTCTATGTCTACATTCAAATATATGGTCCTGATTTTGGATTTGAATCCAGTATTAGACTTCATAAAAGAATCCAATATTTCGGTGAATCCAAAACTGGCCTATGAATAATAAAAAAATTATTTTCATAAATAATCTTTAAATTATATACCTTTATTTAAATCGGTTCTTATTTTTTTAAAACTAGTCATTGTGTCCTTAAATAAATATATACATTCATTCAAAATAGCCTTTCTACTAAATTAGAAATTAAGGAAGTATTTTGAACGATATTCTATGTATCATAAGAAATTTTTAATAATTTCGAACAAATAGAGGTCAATTTGAATAGAAGTTTATTATTCAAATGCTATTTTATGAAAATAATCATTTTATTAACTTTTCATAAAATTTAAACTTGTGTTAAAATCATAAACAATACACTAAAGAAGTAATTTGAATGATTTTTCTATATATCAAGAGGCATAATGACCGGTTTCCAACAAATAGGAGCCAATTTTGATACATATCTATAATTTAGGAGTTATTTATAAAAATAATCCAAATAAAAATACAACATCTTAAAGATGATTAAGGGTTAGTTTGGTATAGCTATATTGAAAGGAAAAGTAACTGTGATGTAAAGTAGCTGAGCGTTTGGTAAACTATAATTTTAAAAGTGTTGTTTGTTTTAAAAGTAACATAATAATGTTTAGAAAACTATTGTCATTAGACGAGACATTATAAAAAAATTTAAATATATATTTTTTCTTATCTATCAAAAAAATACTTCTTATTTTCATTTTCAAATTCACAATTAATATTTACCCCAAAAAAATAATTTTTCAACCTGTAAACACGTAAAATGCCCTAAACAAAACAACTTGTGAAGTCACTTTACGTTAAAAAACATGCCCAGATGCTTTCTCACAACAATCTTTCCAAATCGTTGCCATTTCATTCTACCATTTATTGCGAGACTGCGCCGGTGAAGTCGAATACCATACAGCAATAGGCGTTGGTGCTGGCAATGCCAAGGATGATGGGTGGCAGTGAATTTGAGGAGGAAGAGTAATGAGATTTTCGGAATTCATGAAGAGTATTCAGGGTATTTTGAAAGTTTCATTATTTATATGAATGAAATTCTCGTTCAATTCAAAAACTAAAGTTGCCTTTCAACTTCTTCTGATTTTGTCAATGGATTTAATGAGAATTCTTTAAGAATTGCTTTTTCTGTTTTTACCAAACATAAGTTTTAGCTTTGGATGGCTATAGAAGCTTCATTTTGGACCCTAAAAGCACTCCCAAATGCAGCCTAAGGTCGTTTTCATGCACCCCGATTTATTATGCAACAAATTTTATTTTCACTTCATGAATTTTAGTGTTTTTGTAACTCTGTTTTCTGAACTTGAAAACTGATATAAATACCATCTAAACTATAAATTATTATCATCTTTACTCCTTTTATTAGTTAGATGGACTGAATATTCCCATAAAATTAATATTCCTGCAACTTTTTCCTCTAAACTTTAAAAACTAGCATTTATACCCTATAAACTTTAAATTGAAAATAAAAATGCTATTCAAACTTTAAACCGTTATAAAAAAATACAAATTTATTCATTTTTTGGCCATATAAATCATGCAGAAACTTTACTTTTACCTCTTGAACTTTAATACATTTGAAACTTAACTCTCGAAACCTAAAATGATTAATGTATTCATAAGATTTTTTTTTAAATTTGAAGTCAATATAAGAAAAACAAACAAAAAATGAATTTGTACATTTAGAGCCCTAGGTAGATTTTTAAGGTGATTTTTGTAATTATAAAGATTTTAACTTAAAATTAACTTTTATTATAATAGTATCACGTCAATTTTAAATTAATAAAATATACGTGATGTTGTTAACAGTTTAAAGTTTGAAAGATATGAGTGCCATTTTTTTTAATGTTTGGGATAAAATTATATATGTATTAAAATTTAAAGACTAAAATAAAGTTTTTCTAAGTCTTATATAGATAAAATATGAAACGAGGGATTTTTGTACTAACAATTTGAAGTTCAAGGGATCTAAATATATAAGTTCATTTCATCCTTATAATGACTTCAATTTTAAAAACAAATCTTATTATTCTTATTATTAGTTTAAAGTTTAAGAGGTATAAACACCATTTTTTAAAGCTCAGGGGGTAAAATTACAAAAGTATTAAAGTTCATGAGAGAAAAAATAAAAATATTTCATCTATATAATTGACCAAAGGAGCAAATATGATAATATTGTATAGTTTAAGAAGCATTTATATCAATTTTTAAAGTTTAGAAAGCAAAATTACAAGCGCACTAATGTTTAGGAAGTAAAAATAAAATTTATAGTTCATTATGTGAAAGAAGGACGTTAATTAACATGTTTATAAGGGTATATAGCACTGATATCCCCTAAATTTGTCAATTTTTTTCAATTTGTACTTCAAATTTCTAATTTTGATAGTTTATCCCCTTGAATTTACTAAATTATTACAATGTACACCTTCTAAATTAATTTTCCATTAAATTAATTATAAAAAACCAACATATGCTTAATGTGAAGATAAAAAGTCTCATTTCTAACAAAACATTTATAAATTTAATACAAACATTAATACAAATATTCTAATTTTAAATTTTAAATTCAATATAAAATTAACTAAAAGAAATATATACAATTTAATAAGTTCAATGAATAAATTATTAAAATTAAAAAATTAAAGAAAAAGTTATAAAAATAACAAATTTAATGAGTATAAGTACTGAATACTGTATCCATAAATACGTTGTACAATGGATCACGTGCACAAATCATGAGGCCTTCCTTGAATCTGTTTTAGAACATAAAATAGCTGATTTACCAATAAATTAAGAACGGCAATCAATTTTCGATACTGACGTAAAAAGAGAAAACATGCATTTAATTTTCAAAAATTTCGTTCAACAGTACGGCATGTAATTTGTCTGTATTGAAATAATCTAGTCTTACTCTTATACAATTTTCTCTATTTTAAGGTTGTAAGGTTACTTAAAAAACTAATAATAATAATTAAAGGTACACGGGCGAACAAAATCGCCTTTGACGTTATGCACTTTCAAAAGCAGTGGTATATTGTGAACTAAAAATATATTTATATGTTTACGTATGTAAGCGTAAAAATGTGACCTTTCCTCAATTTCGAATTACTTTTCTTCGGCCCCCTCTGTTTTGACTAAGAAACAAACTACATTGTAAAGTATACATGATAAATGTTTGTCAATAACAAAATAAGGGATGGACCCAAATGAAGAAGAAAAGAATTCTTCGGTGACTAATTACAAAGGAGGGAATCTATTAAGGAAATTGTGTTAGAAAAACTGGGGTCTAGTTTCCATGCAAAAGTAGAATTTTCCGTGAAAAAAGACGTTAAAAAGCACCTCTATAAGAATAATCTATTGCCAATCTAAGGTACTCCAAAGGGCTTTTCCTTATTAAAAATGAAAATCATATGTACAATTGCATGGCCTGTTTGTTTCTCTTATCAACAAATTTAAAAGTGAATTTTGGGTCACTTTAGAATTACATTAAAAGAAGAGAACAACAAGAGATGTCTTTCCTCCACTATAATATATGTTTTTCTCTCCTTCTCGTCTTCCTTTCTTCTTTTATCTCTTTTATCTCTTTTTTCTCCTTTCCCCTTTTTCTTTCTTTTTTTGTTAAAGACATCAAATCAACTTCTACGCTATAAAGATGCTTCCATGAGCACGTAAGATTGAGACTTTATCGAATATACACAAAAGCAAATACAAATTATACAATTGAAGTAGAAGTATATTCGACAAACGTGTACTATTATATTTACTTCTTTATGACCATATTATTATTAAAAAAAAGAAGCAGAAGATGTTGAGATATGATCTAGTTTGATGTGATACTGGGCCTAACAAGTCCACTAATAACATACTTTTGATCAGTGCAATGATCAGTCCATGGCCGACCTTGCATGTCTCTTGATGAAAAAATTTAAAAAATAAAATAAAATGGGTCCCAAAGAAAAATTTTAAAGTTTTTTTAGTACAAAACATGAACAACTATGTATGACCTAAACATGATTAACCAAAAAAGCATATTTAGTCACCGAATGTCAAAAAGAAGACACAGAAGAAGGAATGGTAGTTCGCTTCCGTATATTTGGTTAGATTAAAGGATCAGGAAGAAAGGAAGGAAGGAGGGAACATAAAGGCTGTTGGATCACATGCACATCACATTCTTTTTCTCCTTCTCTTCTCTTCTTTTTATACTGTGGCTGATGAACGTTAAAGAAAAGTTGTTTTGAGAATTTTTTTTTTAAAAAAAAAAAAGGGAAAAAAAAACTTTCAGAGGGTCCCGCGCTTCAAGGCTGCTGCTTGCTACTAGTTGCTAATGCTATTTCAATTCCTCAATCCAAGGGATTCCGTGTGATGATCAAGCTCCAAACGGGTCCCTCCTCTTATCCTCACCATCATTTCATGCATATATAACCAAGACCCACCTCTCACGTCCATTTACTTACCAAAGCCAAAGTAGTGTGCTTAAAAGTGGAAATTTTTGTTCTGATGACAGCCAATAATTCACACATATATATATATATATATATATATGCCTCCAGAGAAATATTGCATGCAATCTCTGCCCTTGATCCACATTCATCGATATTCTTTTTAATTAGTGAAAAAAAAAGAGAGAGAGAGAGTGAGACTCATTGCATGATCCATATATGGTAGATAGTGCTCACTTCATTATTATGTGGTTATCAGAAAATCATTTGCCTTGTTGGGTTGATTCGGACTACACAGTTTTTATCTCTCCCACAAAAATAAAGAATATTTAGTAAAAATATGTTGTTACTTTTCCATATATGTATATATATATATATATTTCCAATAATAATCATGGAAATATTATTGCCACCTAATTATCCACTAAGGAAAGCCCTTTTTGGCTACTCAATCATGTCAAGCATAAAGTTTTGCCAAGTGATCGACCGATCGATCTGATGCAGATCATTCAACTAGCGCATAAAACTACTGATCATCACGGTCCACCAACTGACTTTGAATATTATTCTTCCCTAATTTGTGCCCTCTTCGATTTTCACGCGCACCTTCATAGCAATTAAGCATGCACCTAAATCCGATCATACCCAAAAATATATATATATTATATTTTCTTCCAAAGATAAGAGATTATGTAATAAAACATTCATTTAATTTAAATTAGATTACACTTATAAAATAAGTCTATCACTATCATTTAATCTGAATCATTTAATATAAAAATTATGATCACAACTATCAAAAATCTTATATTAAGTGGTACATAAATCTCTCAAATTTTTTTTCTTCTCTTTTTTCCCATCTTTTTTGTGGGGTTCCTTTCGATTTTATTTATCATCATATGCGATTTTTTTTTTTAGGGGGATCATATGCAATATTTTATGTCTTCAATTTGTCATAATTATGTAGCTATTGGAAGACTTTGCATGGAAATATGTGTGTGTGTGTGTGTGTGTGTGTGTGATTTTGTTAATTTATTACCTATGCAAAACGAAATTGTGCTTATATAAGCTAGCTACTGATAAATTTTGATAGAAGTAGATAGTGGAAGACTTTGCATGGAAATGTATGTATATGTATGTATGTGTGTTTGTGTGATCTAGTTGATTTATTATAGTGGACGACTTAGCATGGAAATATGTATATATATATATATATATATGTGCGTATGTGTGCGTGTGTGTGTGTGTGATTTAATTGATTTATTACCTATGCAAAACGAAACTGTGCTTACATAAGTCTAGCCACTAATAAATTTTGATAGAATCAAGGGGCATTAATTGCTAGTAAAGGTAAAGAGATACGTTGCCTTTGAGGGACAACGATTATAAAGCATAATGGGCAACTAGAACTTCTAGGAAAGATCTGGAGACTACATGGACAAGGACGTGAAGATAAACATTGGGGGGTTATTTTTTGCTGCCGCTAGTAAGGACCACAACACTGTTGCTAAAAGTGGAACCAACATCTTATAAGACGCTCACTGGTCTTTTGGCTTTTATTTAACAAGGATGAATCCTCTGCTCTCTCTCATGTCCTTCCAAGGACTTGATACGTACAAATTATATGAGACAACTGTCTACGAGTTTATGGTCTGTGGTGTACATATATGTATATATTTATTTATATATAGTACAGATATTGTGCTTGTTTTGAAATTAAAATGAACTCAAAAAAAAAAAAAAAGAACCAAAAAAGGACAGTTTAGAGAAGTGGGGGAGTCAGGAAGGAATCAGGCTGGTAAACTTTGCCGCAAAGGAGAGTTAAAGGGCAAAAATAATTAGTTTTTTGTTTGCATGAGTCGATTATAATAATTTTTTTATTATAAGTTATTACGATTTCACATAATATATATATATATAAACACTAGAGACGAACTGCATACACGTACAATGAAGCCTTCCGAATTGTACAATGCTTCAAAGTACTATCAATACTTGGTCAGTAATAATTTGGACTTCTCATTATTACGCGCTAATTAATTACCCTCTTTGAAGTGGGAAGTACTGGTCCCTAACTTCGGTCTCTGCCGGCAAAATTTATACACCTTTTTTTTTTTTTTTTTTCTTTCTGGTGTGATATGAATAGCAAGCTAGTGGTTAGTTGCCTCAACGTAATAAATAACACGCAGATCGACCTTATAATTTAATTAAATATGTTGAAAATGATTTTTTTGGGCAGTTTTTAAGTAAATGTATCATTTTGTTAAATTAAAAAAAAATTCTTTAAAATAATCCATCAGTAATTAATCGGTTGAAAGATAATCAATCATTAATTCTCAATAACAATACAGTCTATTAAAATTTTAATAATCGTTGAACATTTTTCAAAAAATAAAAAATAAAAAAGTTTGACCGTTGCTCTACGTACTGACAATGCCATGAAACAACAAATGAATTAGAGCTATAAATTCTTAACAATACCAGAGAGAGATAGAGAGCGTTTAATTAGCAGCATTTTCTAAACAGCTTATGATCTATTGCTGTACTGGCAATGACATAAAACAGCACATGAAAGGCTAGCTAGGTTTTGCAGCAACCAAAAAGAAATAAAAGATAGTCCATTTCACTGAACTAGGGGCCCTTGCATCTTAGCAATTTAATTAAAAGCTTTGAAGCAATTAAGGAGTTCTATTACTGTACTCCTTTAGAAAATGAGAAGAACTTTGACTCGTGTACAAACACGTAGTTGGAGTCCCACAATTACTTTCACTACTACTGTAAAAGGTCTGGTAAAAAAAAAAAAAAAGGGAGAAGAAAAAAAGCAAAGAGATACAAAGTGGAAGGAAGCCATGGAAGGGCTCGGAAATGGACCCCACAGTTTAAAGAAGGAAAAAGAAAGTATAAATACAGCTTTATGGGGGAATAAGGAGGAGGGTTGGATGATTGAACTGAAGTAAAGCTTCACTCCTTCAGGCACTTGTATTGAATCTATTAATAATATCACCTTATACTAAAAATACAAAAATAAAACCATCAGATTTTAAGAGAGAGGAGGAGAGAGAGAGAGGATTCCTTTTGGGAAAGGAAGGAAAGAGAAGAGAGAAAAAGGCAAAGGGGGGCATGAGTATGACAGGACTTAGTTCGGCTGGGATTTACGGTGGTGGAAGTGGAGGTGGAAATAATTACAATAATAACTATGATAATAATAATAATAATTTCTTCAAAAAAATAATAATATATAATGGGAAACTAGATATATATATATGGTTCTACAATCATATGGTTCTACAATCATGGAGTAAGCATATTCACTTTCCTCTTTGTCATCACTTTCTAAGGCATGATTAGAAAAAAGTTCGTCAATCTTCTCCCTCCCTTGGGCCTCAAATAAAAAACATTCCTCTCTCTCTCTCTCTCTCTCTCTCTCTCTCTCTACTTTTGTGTCCAACACACAACAACCAACTAAAACTTGCTTTACAAGACACTTCTAGTTATTTACAATCTAATCTGTTCAAGTTCACAAGTCAGATATGATGCTTCCTTATTATATTATATACAATATTATTGCTCGGGCTACGATTTCTTGGCTTGGTAAGTCGAGCTTTGTTCAACCTTGAGATGGCCAAATGTGTTAGTGTGTATATAAATAGCATTTAAATATATAGAGATTCGGTGGAGACGGAGAATGAATGTCTTAACTACCAGATATTTTCTTTTCTTTTCGTTTCTCTATAAAGGTTGTTTTAAGAAAGAAAACTAGGAAAAAAGAAAAATGGTTCTTGCTTTTATATTTAGGTGGTAATTATGCTTAGAGAGTAGGGGAGCTATGATGCACGGGAATATACCTTTGTGACCTCCACAGTTT
Organism: Antiaris toxicaria; assembly: GCA_035233585.1. Classification (NCBI taxonomy): domain Eukaryota; kingdom Viridiplantae; phylum Streptophyta; class Magnoliopsida; order Rosales; family Moraceae; genus Antiaris; species Antiaris toxicaria. The sequence continues at coordinate 22,731,000 of CP141160.1, read as the reverse complement.
CACCAGGATTTTTTGGTATCAAGTTGTGTGCATCAAGCGGCAATTGCTACATTCACATAAAGAACCAATCTTCCTGTTTCACATAATCCAGGTATACAGGAGATAATTAGCCGAGTAATGGAATAGAGGACTCCCAAAAAAAAAAAGCGAAAATAAAAGAAAACAAAAAGTTTAAATTAGTTACCACTAATGGTAGTGGCATAGTGGTAAAGGAATGTCCAGATTCTATGTGCTCTTAACTTAGGTTCAATGGTTATCCATCTCATTGAGTGTTTGTCATCCTGATGTTTAGAAATTAGGCTCTGAAGCCTAGGTTGTAACATATAGATCCTTTAGGTTGGATTCTTTACCACTCTACCTGTATTACTAGTAAATTCCACTATTATGTTGGTCCAAAGACGTGAAAAAACTATTAATATCTTTATTTTTAATAAGAGGGATTAAAATTAAATTAGGAGAAAATTATGTATACAGTCCCTTAACTAAGTTTTTTTTTACCACTTAATTATTTTTTGACCTTCTATATTTATCTAATTGGAGCAAAAAACTGAAATTATTATAACTGGGGTAATATTCAGATATATATTTAAGAAAATTATGAGAGTAGTCCCTTTAGTGCACATGTTTAGGATTTTTGTTTTATGATTTGGATTTTTACTCAAAAACCTCATTTTATTTGACATTATAAAAGGATAAAAATCTAAACCAGGAAGTAATATTTCATAGATTTTTTTTTTTAACATTCCTAAAAGGAAAAAAAAAAAAAGCCTTACTTGTATCCTTTTAAGGGGTAATCCCACAAATCACCCACTAGATAGTTTGAGGGGAGAAGGAGGAAAATAGGTTAAAATTAAAATTGAATAAAAATAAATAGCAAAAAAGTTTTAGACCTTTAATAAATAACATATTTTTGGTAAATAATGATTTATCATAACTAAAATTTCAAAAATACCCCTTATGTATAAATCTTGATGAATTTATTTGGAAATCATTTTTTACTTGGTAAATCATTTATTTACGTATGTAAATACCAATTCTCCACCCAGAATTTTCTCAAGCAAATAACTTTAAAATTTTATTGGTAAATCATTTATTTATGTGTGTACATCATTGATTTACCAATTCTCCATCCAAATTTTCTCAAGAAACAAGCAGATAATTTATCAGAAAAAAAAAATGAGAAGTTTAGTCCCCAACAAATGTTCGTAGAAGAAAAAGAAAGGGAAAGGGAAAGAGAGAGAAAAGGAAAGAGAGAGAAATAAAATCTAGAAAGAAATATGAGTATAATTGTAAAATTACATAACTCTTAAATCAAAATTGTTATTTATTTTTTAAGTTAAATAAATATATTATTTATTTTTATTGACTAAAATAATTGACTTATTTATTACAATTTTCTTAGTTTGAGAAGAGCCCTGAGGATTTGAATTACTAGGACACATTAGCCCATTGGCGAAGACCCAATTTCATTCGTTCGTGGGGCTATAGCTCAAAGAGAGTATAAGCCAATCCACAAAACAGTTCCCTATTTCTGGGCCTGTTTCCTGTCGCTTACACAACTGTTTAAGGGACTGACCATGGAAAAGGAATGCCCCATTTGGAAATTGAATCATGTTCATGCATATGGGGAAGTACAGTATTCGAAACTCCAAATATCACAATATGGGGAAGGAACAAATACTATTCTCAGGCCTCAAAAGTGCACGATGGACGAGTCACCTTTGATCTTCTCAAGATGTCTGTAGCTGCTCCTAGATTGGAATAGCCACCAAGTTGTTCTTTCATCGGTATCCTTGCCCTGTCGGATACCCAACACCAACAAAGTGACAAAACGATTTATGGATGCTCATTGGAAATCATCCCATTGCGTGTGACAAGGTCAAATTTAGGCGCTCAAGGCAGATTAGAAATCACCGCCATGTGTACATATGTACGCAACCTTGTACACATGGAGAAACAATGTTATTCTGCACCCGGATGCTTCTTCAAAACTTGATGCAAATTAGATTTTACAATGTCTTTCTATATAAATATTTCGATCCCTGAAGCAAAGTGAATTCCCCATCTACTGATGATCAACTCACATCCGACCTTAAAGAGGGATGGAATGGCAACGAAAGAGGTAGAAAAAATTATTAGCGTCCGCTGTCTGGGTTCAGAAAATACCGATTGCAGCGTCACAAATCCATATAGAATCTCGCTTACATAACATGCATTAATAGATTGTTTAGTAAGAAAACAATGAGGGGTTTAGTGGAAAGATTTTGGGATTGATGGTCGTTTGGTAGGAGAAAAAACAGGAAGAAATGTATATGGTGAGTGATTTCAAATCCTTAAAAAACTAATTTTAACATCTACCAAAGTTAATATAGGAGGAAATCCGTACCAAAGAAAAGTTATATATCCTAATTTCGTTCCTATTTTCTTTCCCTCCTACTAGTATCTTAACCAAAGGCTTCAAGCTAATGAAAATCGTAGAGGAAAGTTGAGTTTTTCACTTCTTCCACACAAAAATAAAAGGGGGAAGGGGCAAAAAAAAAAAGAGGTGGGGTGGGAAAGCTTTTTAATACACTAGAGATTTTTTTTTTCCCCCCTAATGCATCATGCTTTACTTTGTCACGCAAGAGAGTGTAATATATTAAAATAGTACCTGCTAAGGAAAAGCACTAGCAAACACTAAAGCAGCAATGAAACGTGATAAGCATAACTTTTTTAACATAAGAACTTTCACATATATCACATTACATATACACCTCCATCCCAATGAACTTGGAGGACTGACACAGGGGACAAAAGCTAAGCTTACTTTCACAATCTTTACACAGACACAGATGCTTACAAGGTAACAGAAGCATGCAAACCTCGTTCACCCAGCAAGCCTTACAAGTCATCATCTCCTTCATGTTGTTTTTCTCCTTGCAAAGAAAGTGGAAGTCGAGGGCACGACCATTGCAGCAAGAAGCTGTGTCATCCACCTCACTGTCACCACATCCTTCTTTACTGTCTTTGCTCTGAGCATATACTTGCTGGAGATTGAGCTTGAGCGCCGTGATCATGTTCTCATTGTATCTGGCTCGCTGTTGCCAAGCTCCAGCCTCCATCGTCAACTGTTCCATTCGCTCTTCAAGCTCCATATTCCTCTTGTTAATGCTCTCCACCTCAACTTGTTTCTCGCGAAGTTTCTCTAGGACTCTATCTTCCACAATTGAGATTGTCTGAAGTTGGGTTGCTTGGACCTTGTCCAGAATAGTTTGTCTCAATCTATCACCCTGGAAACAAAAAAGTGAATTAACGCAGGCAATAAATACAAACTAAAAAGAGCTAAAAGATAAAGTGTAAACAAAAGAAATCTCCCAGCATGTCATTCTAGGCAGATGATGTAACCACGAGAGGATGAAATACACAAAAGGCATTTAGGCAACAAATTAAATATATGTTATTTTAAGCAGGCAAATCCTCTTTGAACCAAACGATCAGTTCCAGAGAAACCCGAAACTGGCACGAATAAAGTTCGGAAATTGTAGTCTGTATACATGGGACTAAAGAAACAAAGTGTTTGCAGATAAACATACCTGAAGTTTGAGGAATCGATCAATCTCAGCGTCCTGTTGCTGCAACTCGTGATCAATATCATCGCCAATGAGCGACAACAATGCCGAGTCTCCAGTGGATGCGACACGGTTATTGTCAAGTGACAAGCCCAATCCTGTCGATACCGATCGTGCCTGCAAGAAATCAATGGACGATATCTGCGAGTTGTTGTCCAAGAAATCTTGCTCCTTCAACCTTTTCCTCTTAGGTTCTAAGCCATAATTCCACTGTAAATCAACTCCACCGTCGCTGCCATCCGAGGCCGCGACCGGACCTGGAGCGAACCCAACTACATGAACTAGAACAACAGCAAAGAGTCAAAAATTACAACTCGACACGAGGCTAACTGACGAAAGTAAATGATCGGATGAAAATTGGATGATCAGAATACGAATGCGAAAATTTAGCTCAACTTAGGCCCAAAACATATTGCAAATCCCTAGATAAGTTGATTTTTATTTTTCCCAAAAGGAAAGAAATAGAAACAAAAAAAAAAAAGAAAAACCACTCTTTCTTGCGTTTTCATATGGTTTCTTGAAACGAAACATAGCATTAAAAGAAAAGTCCCCAAAATAGGGAAAAAAAAAATTTTTTTTTTTGAAGGAGAGAGAAATTACAGGGTGGAATATACGGAGGATGCTGGGACTGATCTTGTACATTAGTCGGATCGTAATACGTCACCGGCGGCGAAATCTGACCGTCGCTCGTGTATAAATTCCTGGAAAAAAAGGAAAAACAGATATCCAATTGTTAGGGTTTAGAAGGAAAAAAAAAAATTTTCTTTTTGGCTAGGTTTTGTTGTTTATCTGGGAAAAACGTAAAATTACCTGAAAGATTTGGGTGGTGGTGGTTGTTGGTGTTGTTGTTGCTGAGGTTGGTAGTGTTGCAGGAAATGGTGTTGAGGAAAAGCCATGAGCGAAAGAGACGATCCCTAAAACTTTCCTTCTCTCTCCTTGAACAAGCAAAGCAAGAACGGGGAGATGTGGCCGATGGCGAAGATTCCTTCTATTCTTGCCCGTTCCTATATTACCAGTAATTTTAGGGGTAGTTTTACAATTTCAAAAGTTTATGGGCTTTGGCTGCAGATTTGGGCATATAAATCACTTAATGGCCCAATTTTAACTAATTCAGCCTGCTACTCTTGCCTTTTGGGCTATTTTTCCCAGAAAGTACACGTAATATACAAAAATTTAGGCCTCGTTTGGTGAACGCATTGCATTTGCATTACATTTAAATATAATGCATTAAATATAATTTATATTTGGATAACAAACATTAATATTGCATTTGAATGCAATGTATGTTTGGGTGAAAAGTATTTGAATCATATTTTAATAATGAATATGTGATGTGATGGGTAAAAGTAGAGAGAAAAAAAGGAGAGAGAGAATATATAATGTAATTAATAAAAATAATAAAAAAAGTGAAATAATAAATAGTAATTGTGTTGGATTTAATATGTGATGTGATTGGTATTTGAATGAAATATTTTTATATTTGAGGGAAAATTGCAGTGCATTTAAATGCAATGCCAAAAAAAAGCATTCACCAAACGCATGCTTAACCAATTGAAAATAAATAGCATAATTTAAAAATATTAAAAATCAATAATATAATCAAATTTATAAATTAATAATACATTATTTTTACCCTTTTTTTCTCACACATCCCCACTCATACACACTCTCTCTCTTTCTTTTCTCTTTGTATCTCTCCCCTTCCTCTTCCCTCGTTGCCCTCACCCCCACAACTCTCTCTTCCCTCTCTACACACTATACAACCCCATTCTTTCTCTCTTCTTTGTCGGAAGCAACCATCATCAATGGCCAATTGGAGTAGCACCTTACGAAGATCGTCAGTCATCGTTGTCTTTTATAGCCACAACATCCTCCGATTCCTAATCACCACCATTGTGATTGTGATTACGAGACTGAGATCAAGAGATCCTCCATCACAAGGTGAGATCTAAAATTGTGAAGCTCCAAACTCTGGGAGTAATCAAAGCGTCAGTCGCTAGGGAGAATAGCAACATCTTCTGGAGTAGTTCTTATTGTTGAATAAGAACAACATCGTTGAAATCACGCCTCTCCGCCATGATCTCTCGTCCCCCCGCAACATGAACTCTTTCTCCCATGTGGCGAACTCCCAGGCAACGTGTAATTTCTTCACCAACAAACTCGAGCTCATCTTCGCCAGATCTGTGATTGCTGTGGTTGGCATCAAGCTTTCTGACATGGTTGTTGTCACTGTCTGATCTAGTAGTGGCAATGGATCAGGGTTAGGGTTTGGGTTGTTTGATTTGGTATATGATTCAAATTGAATATAAATTGAGTGAAAATGTTATATTTGTAGTGTAAATTGAACATAAATAATGCATTTACAATGCAGATTGTTTGAAGAGTATTTTTGATATTTCATATAAGTATAAATTTAAATTTACACTTGAATCTATTATTTATTATCAAATCAAAAGTTTTGGCTTTAATTTTATTCTTCCTTATTGTTGGCCTATTTTCCTCGTTTACCTTTTTTTTTTTTTTTTGAAAAATAAAGTAAAATAGCAATTTTCAAAAAATAATTAAAATAAATAATATGTTTTTAAAATATTTATAAATAATATATCAGGTAACGATGCATCTCCATATAAAATAAATGATTTATTTACATATTTATTAAGTAAATGATTTATTTACGTCTGATAAATACATTATTTACCTAATAGAATTTATATTTGTTTAATAAATCTATTACTTATTACAAATATTTTGAAATATCGCTATTTACTTTAATTATTTTCTTGAAAACTGTTATTTACTAAAATTTTCCTAATTTGAGCTTTCATATTATATAGCATAATGTTCTTCTTTTTCTTCTTCTTCTTTTATTTAAGATAAAATATTTAAATTCTCTACTTTTTAATAGAATATATATGGTATTATAGCTAAACTATTCATACAATCACCATATGGCATAATCTTGATACTTAAAAGAAAAAAAAAGGCAACATGTTGATAAAATTACTCGAGGAAGAAAGTAAAAAATAAATATTACAGTAAATAATTGTTATAAATATTAAGATTTTGGAATATTTGAAGTAAATAAAAATAAATAAATAAATTTATTAAATAAATGATAAATTTATTATGTAAATTATTTTTTAGCTAAAAAAACTGGTTGTATTTGTAAGTCTCCTTTGCACTGAATAATTCTCGTACTTATCAAATAAACATCTCAATTAAGGATAACATTTTCATCAACCGACGCACGTGGCATGGGTATCTGCTCTCAATCAAACAAGTAAAAGAGATAATGAGATATTATATAATGATGTGATTGGATACGAGAGTTAAAATTAACTATCAAAATGGATGCGCAACGGAGGTGAGGAACGAGTACTATATAATGGAGATTGGTATTGTGTTTAGAATGTCTTCTATTTAAAAAAAATTAAAAATATAAATATTTTAAAAATTATGTTGAGATTATTTCTGAAAATATAATTAGTTATGTTTTCTAAGTGTATATTTTGATAAATATAAAAATAAAATTTTGATTGGTTATATTTTTTGAAAATCCATTTCATAAATGAGTATATTATGAAAACATATTTATTTTTTATTTAAAAAATAATAAAAATAAATTATTAAACATAATAAAAAAAAAACCATTTAGTGGTGTTTTGCAATAAGGAATAGAGGTGGAAGACATTGGTAGTCTGAGTTCTAAATGGCAGCGATGTTGAGATTTAGGTCGATAAGATAAGGCTAAAGCTATCTGACAAAGAAAATACAAAAAGACAATAATAATAAAGACTAAAGTAGTCAGAATAACTTTTTGACTACTTTATAGTCAATGGTTGTCATCGTGAGTTAGTAGTCGTTGTTGCAAGGAGACCGTCGCTGTCATCGTTAGTCCATGATCATTACCTTTCGTCAGAGATAGAGACCATCATCAAACATGGTCTTCATCACTAATGCTGCACAATAGAGAGAAAGAGTAGAGAGAGAGGAAGAAAATGAAAACAAAAAAATAAAAACAATTTTTTTTCATTTTCAAAAAACAAAAAAAAAACATAGTTTAAAACGATATTTTTGAAATGATTTTGAAAATATTTAATAAATAAACGTTATTTTATGACTGTTTTTATTTTGTACATTTTTTAAAATAGAAAATCATTTTCAAAAACACAACAAAACGCCCCCTTGTATTTGCTACTTCTCAACCAGATTTGGCCTCCTCCTTCGTCGCTCGTGAAGACTTCACCCTACACCAATCTACTTACCAGGAAAGCCTCACTAAGGGAGTAGGAAATCAAGGTAGCGTTTGGTATTATTTTGAAATCTGTTATGTTTTCAAATTCTCTGAATTTGAGATCGTTTTGAAAACAATTCTGAAAACGTTTCTGAAATTGTGTTTGGTTTTATTTTCTGAATGTATGTTTTGAGAAACAAAAAAGTGAAACTGTGTTTGGTTATATTTTTGAAAACCAGTCATGTTATAAGTATTCTATAAAAACATATTTATGTTTGATTTAAAAAAAAATTATTATGAATACCAAAAATTAAAAATTAATAAAATTTTTTAATTGAAAAATGAATTAAAAATTAATAACCATAATATTTAAGTAATTACTATATCAATTAAATCTTAATTAATCATAATAATTAAATGGGAGAAATGAGAAAAATGAAATCAGAGAAAACGACTTTTAGTCGTTTTCAATTTTACGTTGGGAGCAAAGGAGATTTAGAATTCGTTTTGAAATCTGTTTTCAAAAACAATACAAACCAAACACAATTTCACACCGATTTTGAAATCGATTTCCTAAAGAATCGTGAAATCTGTTTTGGAAACAAAACCAAACACGCACCAAATCTCTCTTACCACCTAGCATCTCTCATGTAACCCAATTGTTGCCTCACCCATCATCGGTCTATTCGAGATTACTGTGGCACTTTTTTTTTCCTTGCCCCCGTTTGATGTAAGGTTTTGGCATCTTCAAAACCAATTTTTTTTAACACTCTACACTTTTTACTATTTACATATCTAAAACGTTACAGTAAATTCTAAATTTTAAAAGTTCATAACTTTGTATATACAAATTCAAATGAGATGATTTTTTTTTAAATTGTATGGAATTTCGATAGAAACAAAACAATATCCATATTGATTTTTTTTTAATTATTTAAAATTTTATATTTTTTTACTCTAAACAGTTTTTTCTCCCAAACAGTTTTTTCTAAAACAACTTTTTTCCAATCTAAAAAAAATATCTCCAAAACCTCTCTCAAACTCCCCCAATGAATAATTTATTACATTGGTTAATGCTTTGATTTTATCATAGATTGCCATGCTTTTATGAAATGAATTGTTTGGTTTGAATGATTTTCTTCCTGCTCTTTTAGCCCCTGATTAGTCCTACAGAGGATGCAGTTTCTTTGTCCCATTCCTTTTTTATTTATGTCATGAATTGCTACCCTTTTGATGATGAGTCCCCTGGCTTTTTTCTAAATTTCTTCTTGGTCTGCCCTTAATGGACCCTCTGTTGAAAAATCCGGTCTTTTAAAGAAACCTCATGGTCATGGATAGAGGAAGAGGAAGAAAAGGAAAATCTTTTGTATTTCATTTTTTTTTCCTATTTTTCCAGGCGTAATTCTGTGCGAAGATAGCAAAATAAGCTGCCCCAGAATTAACTTTTTTCACCCCCCCCCCCCCCCCCCCCCCTGCTTGTCTCTTTATGTTCTATTGCTAGGAAATTGAGTTCCACATGGTACGTCGGTGGCTGGGTGCCGAATAAAGACATATATTTGAATATGCACCTGCGCTAAGACAAAATCATTTTAGGTGTCTGCTATCGTATAATTTATTTGAATCATGGTCGTTTTCCTTGCAACAAGCACATGCAAATACAACATGGGCTTTGACAATTGATGGGCAAAGAATAAGACATGCAGATGCTTCACGATCAAGTTATGGCATTAAATATTCACTACAGAAAGAGCTAAAACAAAAGCACAGACAAAAGACCCTGTCATGGCTTTCCTGCTAAGTTATTGTTTTCAAGTGCCATTTTTCTCATTGTCCGAACTTGGACAATTTCTACGCTTGTTCAAGACTCTTCATCACTATACAGTTCAGCTTACTTAAAAAACTCCAAAGAATATCAAAACTAACAGACCCAAACATTCAAATAACAACCAAACAAGTATGATTATAATCTTTATTATATCATGTATGTGTATGTTTAATCCCAATGACAAAACTATGATCACTAAATAAATGGTGTATCGTTATTGAGGATAAACAAATAATTTCTTGCTTTTACATTTAAAAAAGAAAAAAATAATAATAATAATAAACATGAAGGTCATCACCCCAACCCACAAGCCACCTCCGGATCCAACCTGCAATTCGGGCAGCCAAAAAAAGTCTCCATTCCCTGCCCGCTGAGCTGTTTCTCACTGATTTTTCTTCAACAGAGAAAAGAAAAACCCCAAGAATTAAATTAAATAAATAAAAAGATACAAAATTCAACGGATTTCCTTTTATTTTTTATTTTTTGGTTTTCCTGTGGTTGATAATCATCATCAGTCATATGTGCAAGATTTGTTGAGATTTATAGCGACGTTGAGCTTTTTGGGGTCGTAAGTCAGAGAACACTGAATTCGCTTGTTGAATTTGGGCTTCACCAGTTTCCCCAGAACGTAGGCTCTAGATCGAACCACGAAGTTCAGTTCCAATGGCACCGGTAAACTCGTCGTCCCCGTTGAGCTGCTCAGTCCCGCTCCGCTTCCGTACAACGGAATTTTGTTCCCCACGATCGGAATGCTCAGAGACCTCTGGCTCTTTCTCGATTGATAAAACTTTTTCATCTGAATCAAAATCGTAAAAAACATTAATTTGAGATTGAAAATTTTGATAATTTGGAATCGGGACAGAGAGAAGTTGAGAAGAAATGACTTACGTTTCCAGAAGCTACTGTGATTTCGGAATAGACTAGATCTATAGGCGTCGGTGTGACATGAACCCCAAAAAACGTCCCGGTGTTTCGAAACGTGAGCTTCAGGGTAGCGTTTATGGAGATCATATCAGTAGCCACTCCAGTGGCGTCTGAACCCGCTTGGATCTTAAATTGCTCGAATTTTATGCTCTGGAATTATATCACAAATCAGAATTAATCAGAAAATAAATAAATAAATAGACCCAAAAACATAAGGGAAAATGTGAAAATATATATATATATAAATCGAACCTTGAGAGAGATTTTGGGTTTCATAGGCTTACTGGCACCCCAGAGGATCAAAGAGAACAAGGAGAAGAGGACGAAGAAGCCGAGTACGAAGGCGAGGATGTAGCAGCGGCGAGGGAGGCCTTTCTCGCGCTCTTCGTCTTCGAGGAGGCCTTCCTCCTCGATGACGGCGCACTCCTTCCAGGGCTTCTGGCCCTTCCTGGGCCCAACTCGGGAGGCGTCGTTGGGCGAGATCTTGCGCGATCCGGGCTTCAGAGACCCGGAGAACCTGCTCGACGACGACTCGCGCGAGTGCCGACCCACGGAGGAGTGGGAGTGCGGCGGCGACCCCACCGGACTCAGCACCGGCGTCGAGTGAAACGACGTCGCCGTCTTCTCCCCGTCGTGGGAGTCCCGCGACGGGCTCTGCACGTAGTAGACCTGTCGCCGGCCGGGGGATCTCGGCGGCGACGTCGTCGCCAGGCTCGTCACCTCTGAGTCGGTCTTCGCGTGCATTGTATCGGGCGATTATGGAAGCTTTTCTGTTGTCAGAATTATCTCAGAGCTCTAATGGAGAGGCTGATTGGAGAGTGTCAGTGTGTGGGGGTTGCGTTTTATTAAAATGGAAAATGGGGCTTGCGCCTTTACACTGGAACACTTTACAGTAACGCGGAGAAATGAGAATATAGAAAGACGTACAAAATGTTGTCGTTGGAGTTACTTTTACTGTAATTGTCAAGACACAAAGAAGAAGCGAGGAAGAAGTTATTAAACGACAGCACGATTACAGTTGGCACCGCATTGTCGTACATACATTATTGATTGTTTAAAGAAAAATTGATTTTGTGTAGATTTTAGCTAGCTTTCAATTTTTTTATTTTTAATTGCAAACGTGTTATTTCTTCAAAAACAAAAACAAAAAACAAAAAACTTGAAATAGGAAGCTTTTTTTATGCCAATACTACAATGAGTATGTTTATTTTATCTCATTAATGAAGTATGATCCTATAATGTATATTTAATTTAGGTAGTGTTTATTATAGATTTTATTACACTGAATCATAATTTAAAAAATTAAAAAAATAGAAGAAAACCTTAGAATTCACACACAGACATACGCACGCATGCGCATGCGCACGTGCACACACACACACACACTCACTCATTTTTTTTCTTTGTCACAAGTCCAACTGTCGCAATCTGGACAAGTCTCGTTACCCAGGGGAAGTCGTAAGGGGGGCTAGGCCTTTGACAGAGCTAACCCATTAGTTATCGTGTGACACGAGCAAAATTAATTGTGACCCATTACAACTCTCCCGCAATCTTCAGGCAGTGGGTGATTGGGTCGTGATGATTTAGGGCAATGGGTGGCTCACTGACAATGAAGAAGCTTGGGCAACAAGGAAGTGGCCAATAATGAAAGAACAGTGATTTTTCTACACCATTGTTGGAGGAAGAAACTAGATTCCATTGGGGGGGTTGAGTAGGGGGGTTGGGTCTTTGTCAGATCTAGAGGCATCGAGCGGGGGGGCCTGTGTCATCGCTAGGAGTAAGTTGTAGGGTGGGTTGCACTGGTGGAAGGTTGCGAGGGGGAGGGATGGGTCACCAAGTATAGACGAGCTGAGAGTCCCCCCCCCCCCCCCCTCTTTTTCTTTGTAATTAGTTTGTAATTAGATGTAGTTGGATGTATTATAATTTTGATTTACATACATTATCTAAACAGTTTTAAATTGATTCAACGATTAAAAAAATTTTTCCTTATCAATGCCTAAAAAAGCTTATCTTATTATAAAAGTTCCCTTCTTTTATTAGTACATTCTATTAAATTTCTATGTACAATGTACACTAATCAATAATCAATGATTATTTAAAGTCCTATGACTTTATGAATTATAAGGGATCAATAAATTTTTTTTCAAACTTAATAAGGTAATGATTCATATTATGGTAGTAAGGGCTAATTTTGGAGATGATTTGAACTTTTGTTTTGGATGTTGGAGATGATTGAGTTTTGAAATATATGTTTGATGAAAATAAAATGTTTGTAAGATGTATTCATAAAAAAAAAAAAACAATATGGATATTATTTCATTTTACTTTAAATTCTATGCAATTAAAAAAAAAACATCTTATTTTGTTTTAAAATGAGAAAATTATGAACTTTCAAAATTTAAACTTTTTAAAAACTTTTGGAAAAATAAATAGTAAAATTTAATAAAAAAGACAAAAAAAAATTATTGGAACCGGGGTTGCAACCTTTCCAAACAAGCCCTAAATAATATATTTTATTGTAATATTCAAGAGCTGATTATACTCAAGGTACTAAAAAAAATGATAATTAATATAATTTAGCAGTTATTTAATATTTGATTTTATATTAAAATATAGAGTTCAAATCTCTAATTTTAAGAGGTGTTTGGAATAAAGGTTTGGAGACATGATTTTTGTGTCTTCAAGCTAAATTTTGTTTGCCTCCAATATTTTTTTAAACTTCTAACAATACTTTTTCGTATTTCTAGACATTAATTTTTTACTGCATAATTTAAAATTCAAATCCTCTTATCTCTATAATAACTTTTTCTCAAAATATTTACTTCAAACACAATTCTTAAAATCATATCTGGTTTTTAAAATCAACATCTTCAAAATTACATTTTTAAAACTCTATCCAAACTAATCCTAAATAAATAAAAAAAAAAGTTAGGAAGAAAAAAAGAGCTTATAAAGATGATCTAATAAAAGCTCTTCTTTTTTTTTTTTAATGTACCTTGTTTTTGTTTTGACGGTGATAATCTACCGAAAGCCTAACGTACTACAAAAACGTTAAAAACGTTTGAAACATCCGCGTCTAGTTCTTCGCAGCATAGTCCAATTAAAAGGTTTTTTTTTTTTTTTAATTACAAAGACTTTCTTATTTTCATTTTTTTTTTCACGATTGACCTTTCACTTCTAATATTTATTATATATAATTGTAATTTGATTTTCTTTAGAAATTTCTCTCATGCCGAATGGTTTTAGTCAAAATTGACACGTGAAATGTCAATTTCACTCCAAATAAGAACTAATGAGTACTATTTGAGATAAAGATCTTAAAATTTTTTTTACCAAACGAATGTGATTAAAAATTATAAATATAATATAATAATAATGTTATAGTTAAATTTATTTAAAAGCATAAAATTCAAACCTCTATTCTTAAATTAAAAATAAATTAAAAAAAGAATAAGTATGATCAAACTTGGAGCTTTTTTTTTTTTTTTTTCCCTTATAAAAGGGTGCAAAATACGTTGTCATATATTCCCTTTACCACCCCACCGCGCCGCCCCCCCCCCCCCCCCCAATCTTAACATTAATATAGGAGGGTTTTACGATAAAAATCAAATTATACATGGTCAATTATTTGTGTAAAAAAAAAGAGAATAAAAGATAATTTTTATTCTTTAGTATAAAAGAGAATAAAAGATAATTTTTATTTTCTTTCTTTAGTATTGACCCCTTAATTGTTATGAATTAAGTATGTGAAACTTTTGAAAGTAGTTAGTTTAGAATGGCCCATGACCCAAATTTTGCACACGCGTCTTGGAGTTTCTCTCTCTCGTTTTCCCACCCCTGCCACCCCCGATCCTGCAAAAGCATAATTAGGTCTCTAATGGCATATGATGAATCCTAATCTTAACTTTTAGACTTCGTTTATTTGGTGAATCTATTACGTATGCATTGTATTTGAATATAATTTACATTTAGAGAAAAAATATTTACATTATGTTTGAATGTAATATGTATTTGAATGAAAAGTATTTAAATTATATTTAAGTAATGAATATGTGATGTGATAGAGAAAAAAGATGAGAGAAAGAGATTATGTGATGTGATTAATAAAAATAATAGAAAAAGTAAAATAATGAATAGAAATTATATTATATTTAAAATGTAATGTGATTAATATTTGAATATAATATTTTTATATTTGAGTGGAAATTGTATTATATTTAAATGTAATACTAAAAACACACCTTAATTTATCTGGGTATCAACGTATTCGCATTCACTATTGTTGCTGTTGTTATTTCCCGTGTTAGGTTGAACCATCCATAATTCAAGGTAGTTGTCACGTATTATATGTGCAAATTGTTAATTATATGGTCTTCTTATTTATTTGTTTTGGCTAATTAGTTGGATGGTCGAATTAGGTTTGGATGTGGGCCTCACTGATAAACATGTGAATCCATGTGAATTGTATAAATTCAACACAATTATGACTTTTTGGTGGTTAACTTTTACGAGTTATGACCGGCAAGCACAAATAAATAAAGCCAGTATTAAGAAAGGAGAATATATATATATATATATATATATATGTACACCTTTTGATTTTTCCAGCCAATAAAATAAATTACATGTGATTTTCCTTGGGCAGCCAGTGCTGACAAAGTTTTTATTTTATTTAATTTTCAATCGAAAATCTTATTTAATAAAGTACTTATAAATACAGTAGCTTAAACAACGATCAAGAATGCAGCAAAAACATTCAGGCAGGGGGGACAGTCGGGTCTTTACGATGAGAAACCAGTAGTTAGCACCAAAAAATAAAAAATAAAAAACATAATAGCAATAATTTTTGCTAGTAAATGCAATAATGTTGGTCGAGGATTTTTGCTGAGAGAGACTTATTTATCTATTTTTTAGAAGTCAACAAAAATTTTATTATTTTTATAAGTTATCAGACTCCAACCTAAAAATTCAATTTTAAATCAGTATACCAAACACATCTTAAAATTTTCCCACTTTCTTCTTTTTTTTGGAGGGATTATATTTTAATTTTATGAAAATATATAAGACTTGAATAAGAATAAAATTTAATTTTATCAACTCTTTTGGGGGTTAATTTGAATGTATGAGGATTTTGAGGGGGTGATAAAATGGTTTTTCTTTAAATAATAAAAAGGATGAATTACTCGTTTGGTTCCCTAAATTTTCATAAAATTGTAATTTGATCCCTAATATATTTAGCTAAAAGGTTCCTGAAGTCTTTAAAATAATACAATTTGATCCTTTTGCCCAAAAAAAAAAAAAAAACTAAAAATTAGATGAAGTAGATAGTGTATATATGATTCATATAAATCGAATCATATAATTTTTTTAATAGTTCTTAAATAATAAATCATGTGCAATTTATGTGATATTTTTATTAATTTTTTATAACTTTTTTTTTTTTAGTAAAAAGGATCAAATTGCATTTTTTTTAAGAGTTTTGAAATATTTTAACTCAAAAAAAGGTTGGAGACCATAATACAACTTTTAAAAAGATTAGGACCAAAAGAATAATCTACCTTAACAAAAATATAAACAAATTTTTAAAAGAACAAAAAATGTGAAGAGCTTGTACTAGTTTAACCATCAACTCCAAAAACTTAAGAGGTGAATAAGAATAGTTTTGTATTATAACATTCCTATTTATATAGAGGCCGAATAAGGAATTACATTTTAAAAAAAGTTAATAAGTCAAAATATTTTAAATTTTTACGATGAAATGTTACATATATGGTATGAAGTTTACAATGTCTTAAACTCCAATATAGCCAGTTTAGTAAAAATTTTCGTAGAAACCTATTTTTTAGTTTTAATTTAAACTCTTCTCACAAATCATCTAGCTGTCAAGCAACTTTTTGATTTAAAAAAAAAATCTAAAACAGCTTTTAAAAACTCGATTAAACACGCTCATAATGTAACTAATTCTATATATATATATATATATTTGTTTTATTTTTTTAAGCAATTAACTCGTAAAGAAATAGTCTACTCTTCAAGCAATTGAGTTGGGCCATGTGTTGGTCTATGGAGTGGAGATGAGCTAATACCCGACAGCCCAAAGAAAAGGCCACAGTTATTGGCCTGATTTATTTATTTATTTTTATTTTTTGCGGATAGGAGAAAAGTCAAGTTCGTTTCAATTTATTTTTTGAAATTGTAACAAAGGTACCTTGTGTTTTTTCATTATAATAAAAGTAAAATAGCAATCCTCATAGTTTATTAAAAATAAATAAACTATGAGGAATCCTCATAGCAATCCTCAAAATATCATTTTGATACATGCGTTTTCTTTCTCTCTCTTACTCTCTCTCTCTTTTCTGTGGGTCCACTGAACTTTGTAATATTCTTCATTTTTTTATCTAACTGATATTTAATCAAAAAAGATAATATCCCTTTTCCTTTTTTTTCCCCCCCTTAATTTGCAATTTTGTTTCCCAATAGTGGACCAATTAAATAAAAAGCAAAAAAGAAAAAAAAAAGAGCAAGAAAAGGATAAAGGACATTTATGTTCAAGAAATTATCTTCAAAATACCAAAATGACGTTTTTTAAAAACGTTGGTCATTACTATTATAATGTTTTAATAAAAATAAAAGACCTTCATTATTATAATTAATTAATGCCAGCACAGTGCGGTTTTTTGCCTTTATTTTCAAACTTTCTATTCTTAAGAGAACTACTATCTATAGTCATAAAGATATGAACAATTATACCAGGAAAAAAAAAAATGCCTTTTAAAACAAAAATAATAATAAGAATGGTGGTCAAATTAGTACACCCCTTTGAACTCTCCAAACACATTTTTTAAACACACCTCTTCTTAAATTCAAAATGATTAAATTTGTTTAGTACAAATCCCTTTCATTTCTAAAATTACCTATAATTACTATAAAATAAAAAGTATACTACAGCTTTAAAATTCTTTTCACAACCATCTTTTTTTTTTTTTTTTTCATTTTGATGTTCTATTGTAGCTTAAATTAAAAATTTTACAAGAAAAAAAGTTTTAAAAAATCAAACAACGTCTATTCATGTATTTATATATATTAGATTAAAATCATAATTTTGGAATAAAAACTTGAAAAAAAAAGGCAAACAATATGTAACATATTGGTGTATATATATATAAAATAAAAGAATAACGATATATATATTTAACAAAAAAATAAAAATATATAAGACTACAAAGAATAAAGAAAAATGTCAACAAATAACACATAAAAAGAAATACATAATACATATACAAAGAAAACAAAAACAACCGCAACATAAAAAATGTACAATGAAAAAATCAATTGCAATATTTAACATATCTCAAAATTTTTTAAGCTACTTATTGAAGAATAAAGATTAAAGTGAAAATTAAGGTTTTTATTATAGGTTTCAAAATAGTAATATTTATAAGTTATTTATTTAAAAATTTGATATTTAGGTGTGCGTAGAAAAAAAAAAAAGGAATATAATTAAGGTTTTTTTATGATAAAGTTTTATTTATGTAATAAAGTATATTATTGTTGTCTTTTTCTATCATTTTGTTTGAAAGGTTTTTCTATAATTAAAGAATTTAATTAATAGAGAAGTGTGAAAAATAAAGATAAGTGTGTCAATAGAACCATCCTAATAAGAATGAGAGGATTTGATTTCTTCCTCTTGAAAATGAAATCAGAAATTGACATATTCTATACATATTTATTTGCAGAAAAGGGTTGGTGCTTTATATTCAACCTGAAGCGGAGGTGAGGTTTTTAACACTTGATTTCTGTGATCCTTCAATACCGTCAAAACAAATAAAACCTACTAAATAAATATAATAATTTACTTAAGCATTTAATAATCAACTGTTTATTTTACTTAAACAGAAGTCCTGGTGTGAATCTTTCATCTATATGATCAACCATAAGAAATTGTAACTGGCTTCTTCTGTTGTATTCATCTATATCCATTCATGGGTGTACAGCGTTGAAAGATCACTGTCTCCGAGGATTGTGGAGTACCTGGGCTAGAAATAGAGTATCGGGAACAAGATGAGCTTAAAAGTGGAAGGCCAGCTGCAGCAAGGCCCAATCATAAAACGTAGTTTGGTTGACTTGGCCCAATGTCTTTTGCTTTTTTTGCAAGTACTGCACGCGTACATGGGTAATGGCACTTGTAATACAGGCCCAAGGAGGTATAATATTAAATCATTACTGTGTAATATTTCTGTTGATACGTGTTATTTGTATTTATATCTTCGAATAAAATTCTCTAATACAAAAAGTTACATGCACGATCGAAGAAATTTTATATAAGTATGTAAAAAAGTTGTGTCGCTGAATATGTCGGAGGAGACTTTCCTAAATATATTTCCTTTCACGTTTGGTAGATTTTTTTGGAAGACCAATTTATAAACGCAATCATTTACGATTTCTAATCAACATTAAATTAATGATGATGAACATGTATACAACTTCAAATGTCAAATAATGAACAATTGGGTTTTGACATACTTAAGCATTTTATTGGAAAGTTATATATATATATATATATATATATTTGGTGTTAAAGTTGGTGGCTCCATGGTGAGTATTGATCATGGAACAAGTTTTCTGTTTCTTTGATGAAAGTGTAGGTCCTTTAATGAGGGAAGGGAAGGCAAGGCAAGTCATGGTCTGCTTGATTAACTCTCTGGTTGATGAAGAGAACATCGAGAGATAAAAACAGATCTAGAAGTGAGAAATAGAACCAAGAATAAGAAATTAAAAAAAAAAAAAAAGATAACTCTTTTTAATTGGAAAAAAAAAAAGTGATTGCAATATAATCTAACAGTACTTCATTTAAAAATATATAGTTTAAATCTTTTTACTTTTAGTTAAAAAAAAGGTAAATTAAAAGCTCACTATTTATTTATTAATCAACCAATAAATTAAATTACAAATAGTAAGATATTTTAAATTAATACAAAGATAAATTTATCTTATTTTAAATATTTTAAAAAATTACTCCTTGATGGTCCCCGAGACTGTCAAAGACTATTATATTTCATCATGATCCTTGCATTTTTTTATTATATCTTATATCATGAAGAAGAAGACGGTGATGATGTTGAAATATCAAACTGTAATTGGTGGGATATGAAAAGAGATAGGATTTGAGGATAGAAGTGAAGATCTCAATCCTTCACATTGAAAATTGTCTTACATAGCTTAGCTTGTCGATCCACATTCCATCAATTGAGCTAGGGGGTGGGTGGTGGCCATGGCCCCCTCCTAGCATTTTTTTTTTTAATTTAATATAATGGATTTTTTTAATTTTATTATAGTGAATATGTTTATAAATTAGTCTTTACTCTCCTTTAATTAATAGTTTCTTTAATTAATAGTTTCTTATATTTTATTGGATAAACAATTTGGATTTTAAGAAATATAACAGTTTTATTAAAGGGAAAACCTCAAGAATGTCTCAAAAAATACACCTCTGAAATTTTACCCCACTTCTAATAATATTGGGATGTTTGTTTTCTTTTAATAAAAGTTAAATGTGAACTTAACCTGTTTTTTTAAAAGTTCTCTTAAATAAATGAAAAGATATATTAATGATGTTGAATAAACCGTAATAATATTGTTTGATTTTTTACTGGATTTTTAATATATATTTTATATTAAATTAGTTTAATTTTTTAAAATTTATTAATTTAAAATATTATTTATTATATGATTTTTTCGTTTCGTAAACAAATAATAACAAAAAGAGAACATAGAATTACAGAAAAAGAAATTGGATGTTATTTCTGTGAATCATCCATTTGAGTTCGCATGTTGCTAGACAATCATTGACATTTCAGGTCACTTCCGAATAAAACAAAAAAAAATCTTGTATCGATCTCCGAAGTGCGGAACAAAGTGAAGGACCTTTTTAACTTTGCGTGTGGTTTTGATGGTTTTCACAAATTAACGGGGCATCACGGCTTGCAAGCTAGCTATTCAAGCATATATATATATATATATATATATATTTGGATATGTAGCTCTATATATCCCAATATCAGGGGATATTCGGTAAAAAATTTCATTTTAACTTCACTTAAATACAATATAATTTTACATAAAACATAAATTTTATAACAGTACTACGAAAATAATTACTATTCAAAATATTTTTAAAACAATCGCATCAACTTTTTAACTTTACTATTTATCTCTATTTTTACCAATCACATCAACTTTTCAACTCTAAAATACTTTTCATCCAAACACACATTTCATTCAAATACAAAACAAATACTTTTCAACCAAATACAACATTTAAAAAACAAATTTCATTCAAATACAATCAAAATGTAATGCGTTTACCAAACGCCCTCTTAATTCTTCCTTAGGTCTGAAAACATTTATGGATTGAGAAATATTTTTTTTTTTAGCTGTATAAATGCCATTGTTCATCCTTTAACTCTCTTCTATGCAAAGAAGTGCGTAAAAGAAACCATAGTTTTAAAGTTTTCATATGGCACGATTTTGATGTAGTGTTTTACTGAACACGCCACATAAAAACGGATCATTTAATCCCAAAGTACCATAAATGATATGTTTCCTAGTTCCGTCTGGGCTTGAGGGCTAAACAACGCGTCCAGCCTAAAAAAATTTCCAAGCATAACAGAAAGATCTTTTCAAGAATTCAAGATAAATTATTTCTCATGCCACATATATCGACGAGATAGAATTCTAAAATGGGGCTACCAAGTATTGAATATTAGGTATTTTGAGAGGAGAACAAGAAAACGTTTGACAAATGTTTTTTAGTATCGTTGTATTTAAACACAATGTAATTTTACACTAAATGTAAAGTTTTGCATTCAAATATAATCTTTTTTAATAGTGTTACGAAAACAATTACTATTCAAAAGTTTTTTAAAACAATCACATCAACTTTTCAACTCTAACATTTTATCTCTATTTTTATCAATCACATTAATTTTTCAACTTTAAAATACTTTTTATTCAAACATACATTTTATTCAAATACAAAACAAATATTTTTCAACCAAAAATAATACTCAAAAAATGAATTATATTCAAACGTAATTAAAATACAATACATTTACTTAACGACCTATAAGTGAACGTATCTTATTTCTGTACCCATTTATTAATGATATTTTACCATATTGTAATTGATATCTATAGTTTTGGTGTCCACAACAACAACAAATTTTCTTGAAAGAATTATGGTATGCATGGTTTACTAACTCTGGTACTTCAAAAAAACTCAACTCAGCTATTACCTCTTTTTTTTTTTTTTTGAAAAATTAACTATAATCAGTTTTGAAAAATCAAACAACTACAACCCAAGAATTTTCATCTCAAACTTACCAACCAAGCTTAATTAATTTTTTCAGTTTGACATGTTAATAAGAAAAATATATATATTCTATCCTTAAAGGAATCTAGAATATTTCTCTCTCTTTTTCAAGAGAATATACCTAAAATTTTTCTATAATTTGATATAGTAGAATTTAAAATTTTAGGAAGATCGAATCACTAATTTAAAAGAATAATATTAAAAACACCAATTTTAGTTCCAATTTCTAAATACCAACCACTATATATATCAATATATATGTGATAGTTTGTTAAATACCTATTAATAAAAAAAATGACTATTTAGATATTACATAAGTTGAAATTCAAAGGTTATTATTAGACTTGGTGAACCTTATATTTTTGAATTTTAAAAAAATCTCGTATGTACATATATATTCATAATACGTACCTCATCAACAATTTACATAAGTTGATTGGTGATAATGGTAGTTATGTTCAGTTAGAGCTTTATGTGGATGGATCGTAATGCGCTAATTAATTTTTAGACTCTTAAAGTGCATTCATGAAGACATAAACTTAATTTTTCCAGCAGAAAAAATATATATAAGTCTACACCTTAACTTAATTCTTTCCTATGATGTTGACGTGATAACTGAAAACTAGTAGCATACTGCATTTCACGACTCTTAATGCGACATAGGAAACTAGTCATTTCTTATAATAATCCCCAAACCCATTACGACTTAATTGTGCCAACGTATCACTATTACTTCTGTCCCTGAATGCCTCCCAGTGCACAGGTCTGAAAATCAATCAAATGGTTGAAATTTTGCGCTCCCCACATGAGCACATAACTTAAACTGATGAAGAGAGTCTAATATCTCCTTTAGAGGGTGTTAAATTACCATTAATATTGGAAAAAAGTTCAATATTGAAAAAATACAAATAAATATAATAATATAAATCGAAATAAATGTTACATAAATATTATTTCTATATGAAAGGTTTATATTATTATACATCATTATATGTGTGAAGGCAATTTAGATGCTTTTTAGGACACAGTTTGTACCTTGTATGTACGCATTGTAGCAAACTATTTATAATAAGAGCAAATAAATCCTTAAAAATGATATTTTTTATGCCTTGACAAATCCAAAAATTTTCTGTCCATCTCTACCTCCTGAGCATTATTCACCATCTTTTTATCATGCACAGAATCAATACCATATTTTGGCCCTCAAATACAATGATTCCAGAACATTTTTTTTTTTAATTTTTATTTGTCTCTCTTCCTTTTCCTCTTGTATGTATATGATTTAACAAGGTACGGCGTTACAACCATACATTTAAACAAAAAAAAGAAAAACACCCCATATCCAATATTATAGCTGGATGACCTGGTCAGATCTATCACCAAATTAGCGGGTAATGTGTTTTTTTATTCAGCAAAGAGAAATGATAGTGTAGAAGCCGGCGCGGAGTAGCCTTTTTTTGGCTCCTCTACGACACTACCGTGGAGTTGAGGCTCGTGGCCACTATTGGGCTTCTGACCACATGTTTGTTCTCGTTATCCACCCAACTCAGATAACCAAAAACGACCCTCTCCTTCATCATTCTCGGTCCTTCTATACTAAGCTTGAACTCCTTCTCGTTCTTCCCTTCGAAAACCAACTTCTTCGGAACGACACTCACTTCAAATCCTTCCATGCTCGTGATAGTCGCAACGTAGATCGATTTCTCTTCACCGACATTAGTCACCGTCCTCCGGAACTCCTTCACGGTCTTCGAGTCGTTCGCGTTGGAAAAAGCGATGAAAGACGGGTAGTTCAGATCCAACGACGGCTTTGAGCAATCCGAAAGAGAACCGGCCGACTTGGTTGTGGCTTTGATGTGATCTTGTGTGTAGTTCAAGGCGCAAAGGACGTTCACGTAATCTTGTATCTCCACGTCGTAGATGAGCCCAGGGTCCAAGGCCTTGTTGGGTTTGACGTGGCCGGACCCCATGGCCAGAGGAGTCGCCGCTTCGTTGCCGAAACCGCTGTCCTTGATGGGGCCGTCGGTGTTGTCGTAGATGTCTGATGACGTCATCAAGGAGGAGCGGATGGCGGCGGGGCCCCACTCGGGCCTCGCTGCTCTTATCAGCGGCGCCACTCCGGCTAAATGTGGGCACGCCATCGACGTTCCCGACAGGAGGTTGAACCGGCTGAAAAGCTGTCGGCCGTCGACTTCGGCGGCGGAGCTGTTCAGAGGCCACGCGGCCAGGATGAACGAGCCGGGAGCCAGTATGTCCGGCTTCAGAATCTCCGGACAGCTCGGAGACGGCCCTCGGGAAGTGTAGCTGGTCAACTTCGGAGCCGGCCTTTTCCCCAGCACCGTCTTGACGAACTCCATGCCAGCTTTCGCTTCCTCGTCAGTCCTGATGTAGTCCTTGATGGCCTCGCCGTCTTTCGGCGTCAGGAATATCGCCGGGTACCAGATCTGCTCAAAGAGCTCCAAGTTGGTGTCGTTCGTGATGAAAACGCCTCCGAAGACTTTGGCGTTCTTCAGATTACCATACTGGCTGATCAACGAATCATTCTTGTCTTGGCACACGACGATTTTTCTCCCGACTTGCTTCAGCCTCGTCACATTTTTGCACATGTCCATGAAAACGATCGGAACACGTGCTTCGGTTAGATTCCCCGGGAAAAGAGAAGCTCCCGAGATCGAAACTCCGTTCCCGAGATTCAAAACTCCGTTGAAGTCACGGTCCATTGTGCCGGCGGCGACGGTTAGGACCCAAGGAATTCCGTTATGCAATGGGCCGTGGGACGGTCCTTCGTTGCCCGCCGACGTGGCGACGAATACGCCCTTCTCCATCGCCGCAAAGGTGGCTATCGCGAGGGGGGTCTTCATATAATGGAAGGTCGTCTAATCCGAACGACAACGACAAGATGTCAACGCCGTCGGTTATCGCTTGATCAATGGCTGCGATTATGTCCGACGTGTAATAGCCTTCCTCCCACAGGACCTTGCACATGGCCACGTGTGCCCGTGGCGCCACGCCTCTTGCTGTCCCCGAGGCGTACCCGAAGTACGACGCGCCGTCGACGAAGTTCCCGGCGGCCGTCGTCGACGTGTGCGTGCCGTGGCCGACGGTGTCGCGCGTGGAGTTCATAGCGATCGTCTTGTTGGGGAACTTAGCCAACAAGCCCTTATTGAAGAACCGGGCTCCAATGAGCTTCTTGTTGCACAATGATGAGTTGAATTGCGTCCCGGTCTCGCATTCTCCTCTCCACCGGGATGGAGTCTCCGACATTCCCTCGTCGTTGAAGCTCTCGCTCTCGGGCCATACTCCGGTGTCCACCAACCCGATTATGATGCCTTCGCCGTAACTCGATTCCCGCCACGCACCGGAATTAAAATTAAGGCCGAGGAAGTTGGTGGAGTGAGTTGTGTCAACTTTCACAGGTAAGTCTCTGATTGAGTGAACATATCCCGGAGAGGCCTTTATGGCTTCTAGCTCGGAAGGTGTTAGGCTTGCACTGAAGCCGTTCATAACATGAGTGTAGCTGTAGATGAGCTTAGAAGATTGGGGTAACGAGGTTGTTTTGGGCACATTTTTGGATAGAGAGTTCAATGTGGCTGAGTACCAAGAATGGTGACGGGAAAAGGCTTTAGGCATGGACGATAAGTCCATGTGGATTATATAAGTGTCGTTTGGTATTGATTTTGAAATGTTTTCTGTTTTTAAAAAAATTGAAAATGAGAATGTTTTGAAAACTGTATTAAGATCATTTTTGAAACTGTGTTTGGTTATGTTTTCTGAGTGTATATTTTGAAAAACATAAAAATGAAATTTTGTTTGGTTATATTTTTTCAAAACCCATTTCATTTTCAAAAAATCCAAAAAACACAATATTTTTTGGAAATGAAAACAAAAAGTGAAAACAACTTTTTTTCGTTTTCAAAAAACTCAAAAAAACAACATAGTTAAAAACGATGTTTTCGAAACGGTTTTAAAAACGTTAAATAAACAAACGTTATTTTGAAACCGTTTTCATTTTCTGCGTTTTTGAAAATAGAAAATCATTTTCAAGAATAAAAACAAACGCCGCCATAATTATCGGTTTGAGCCAAGAGGAGGTGCGGGAGGGCTACAAACAAAAGGGGATAGAAACGATAATTATGGAATGGAACAGAAATTCTTACAAGAGAAGCCATGTATGACTTGATTGAGCTAATAGAAGGGCATATATGATTTTCGGAATAGGAAGTTCACGTAAAGTTGGTGTACTTATATAAGTTGTGAATGGTTAACTATCAAAGCAGTATGGAAACGCGAGAAATTCTTGATAATTTTTAGTATTTTCAGCACTACTTGTTCCATATTGGGTTCTTTGGGAAGTTTTGGGACCCTCCATGATTTGTGACATGCAAGTTGTGGATTACTTGACCCGACACAATTTTTTTTTCATTTAAAACTAATGATATGTTTGGGTGAAGGATTTATTTTTAAAAATAAAAAATTTTTAAATTAAAAAAAAGTTATTTAGATTTTTTTTAAAAGTGAAAATTTATTTAAATGGATTAAAAATTATTTTAATCTAGAAATAACTTTTTTTTATTTTTAAAAATAAAAAATTTTGAATATTCATATGTAAAAATTTAAAAATATTTATTTTCTTAAAATAAATTTTTTTTATTTTTTTAAAAACTGAACTCCCGAACAAATATGTCATAAACGTGATAACTATTTATTGGCTCGGTCTGTCGAATAAAAAAAAAAACGATTTTTGCACTTTTTTTTTTAATTTCTTTATCCTGTAAGGCTCGTTGCCATAGGTTCATAAAGTCCAAAGACAATAGCGGAGCTGAAAAACGAATGAAAAAAAAAAAAAAATCATATAAAAGAGAGTGCAAATCTATCCATAAAATTATTCACCCGAATCCAATCAGAACCGTTCATTTCCTCATCTTAATATTTTTTGTTTGATAGGAATCGGAGTAGTGGACACGCAGAGGCCATACTCCAACATATGACACCCTTGTCGATTGCACGGACCGCAACGCCACACGCAAGCATGGTGCACTCGAGGCACGTCAAAACAGTGGAATACGTGCACATCAATATATATTATCTCCTTGCAACAAGACACGTGTTTATATCCATTAAATGCTAAAATATCTTTGCGGTTGATATTAACATTTGTTAAAAACATTATTTTAGTTCTAACAAAACTGTATTTTTTCCTTTTTAGTTTATTTATATCTGAAAAATTAATAAAAACTATAATCAATTTTTATAAAATTAATCAAATTACAATTTAAAAGTTTCAACTTAAACCGGTGATCTAAATACAACATTAATTATGTCATGCATATATAGAACCAAAATCCAAACGACTTTGACAGATCTCAACATTGATTATATGAAGATTATAATGGGATTATTGCCAAAAGGGCTTTGATTGATTTGATTTTTTTGTGCCGGAAGAGAGGAACAGAAAATTTTTTTTTTTTGGCTTAACATGGTGCAAAGGCAATTCATTTGGCTGGTTAGCTACCTAGTAGCTGCAGACTAGCGAAAGAAAGTTACAAGATTGAGAATCTGAGATGATGTTCCTTCCCCACTGTGTAGTAAATATAAAACATCTTTAATATAATATTAAATTAATATATTAATAATAAATTTTGATATTTAAATAAAAATTTTTAATAAAATATTATTTTTCATGTCAATTTATCATATTTTAAATTGTAATAAATTTCTCATAAAATATAAACAGTATTAAATTTTATTTATATTTTTATTGTTTATTGTCTTAAATAATTTTTAGAAAACTTTTATTTTTTATTTATTTAAATACCAAAATTCACTTTTATAATTTTTAAAATGCAATAATAATAATAAAAAATACAAATAACATAATATATTAAAATATAAAATTAAAATATACTGTATTTTATATTATTTTATAATAAATATAATATTAATATATACAAAGATATAAAACAATGGTATAAGAAATCCGATTTTACGTTGTACGGGGAAGATGCAACCTGAAGTAGACGCGGAACCCCCGTTACTGGCAGGGGTTGAATGGACCATTTGCGTGAAAGTGCAAACCGACTTTATGCTGCTCATTGGCATTTACCAATCAATTCAACAATGAATCTCTTGGGATGACTTCCGGGTCAACAAAATTTTGGGCAAGGTAGTACATCACGTGAATAATGGAAAAACATTTTCCGCAGATTCTTTGAACTTTTTTCTGATCATTGTCAATGCTCCATTTGCTAATCTCACCGGCCAAGAGTATAGTGAGAAACACTCCTTTTCATGGGAAGATTTTGTTTTTCCCCACTATTTCATTTCTTCTGATCTTGCACATAAAAGTACATTTAGGTCTTTCTCTAAGAGCTTTGATCTTGTACATTCCAACAGAAAAAAAAAAAGGTGTTTACAGTATACTAGCATGTGACAGATTAAAAAATTGTTAATAGTACTGCCAAGGGATAAAACTTTGATTAGCATTTAGAAATTTGTTAACGCTGTTGCAGAGGAACCTGTCAGGAAAGAAATTTTTGCATCATGCTAATCTTGATAGGTCAATAATTGGAACAAATTGCTTGGTCATGGGTCGATTCAATCATTTTCAATCATACATTAGAAGTCGAAAGCTCCAATAAATTTTTACACAAGAGAAATGAAATCAAATTTTGGGTAATAACGTGGCAAATGTTCCCTAAACTTTATTCCATTTCATTTGATCGGTAATTTTTATATTTATAAACTTAATTCTGATTCATCAGCTTGTAGTCATTTCATCTCATTTCATTAGCTGGATGTTTTACCAAAAAAAAGGAAGATTGAATATGGATGATGTTATATTAGCATAGTATTATTTTCTACCTATATTGCACGCATGTTTGTGTTTTAATAACTGCAAGTTATTTTTCGTCAACATCACGTGCACATTTAATCTTCCTTTTAACACTCAACTAAAAATGACTAAAGTAAAATTAAATAGATAGATGAGAACCAAATTTAATAAGTTTTAAAAGTTAGTGATCAAAGTGAGATTTGGAGTCGAGTTTAAAAATCATTTTAAGATTTTTTTTTTTTTTTTGGGTAAATAAGGCCATTTTAGGATTAATCTTTCATATATCAATCCATCCGACCTTAAGTAGAAGAGCAGTGAGGTTCAACTTGAACCACGTCATCTCTTAATGGTCACCTTTTTTTATATTTTTATTTTTAAGGGAAAGAACCTCTTTACTTTAATCCCTTATTAGTTATTTCTTTTAACACTTTCTTTTTTTTCTTTAAAAACTTAAGTTGTCTAGAGGTAAGCCATGCATGTTCTAAAATGACTGGTACATGGTTAATCAATTTCATTGCTCAAACCTTTAATTTTGGTACACCCATGGCGCAGTCAAGTTTTGAGGTAGGTTTTGTGAGTTGGGTTGGAATGTTATTCCTACGTCTTTAAGCTTTCAATGTCTTAGTTGCCTAAATTAGTGTGTTTTAGGATTATTATTATTTATTATTATTATTATTATTTATTATTATTATTATTATTATTATTATTATTATTATTATACTCCCAAGCAGTTTCACACATGCAAATATATCAAATTTTGTGTGTTTAGTTAATTGCTTTTGAGTCGAATGACTTGTTACGCATTGTCTGAATAATTTTCTTTTGTAGCTCTTGCCGAATCTCGTACATATATAAATTTTAGAAACTTATTCCTGAATAAAATATATATATATTGTTCATTAGTGAATTAAAAAAAATTTTTGAAGTCCAAAAAAGTGAGAATTTTGTGATGACCATGTTCCACTAAACTCTTCACTTCATAAGTTGAAATCATACTCAAAAGAACTTGGCGATGCCTTATGGTGAGAGAGATTGCAGCCAACAAACCAGTTACATGAATCTTAATGAAGATTGAAAGTTTAGATATTTTTCTCATTTTATTGCCATCGCTACTTAATTAGCATCTAATTTAACTGGATCATATAAATAGAAACTAAATTTCGAGGTTTGGAAAGAATTCTTGATATGAGAATTTGTACCGATGAATATATTAGTAGTTACAACATACAGCCGTGAATTGTTGAATATATTTGTTTGAGTTCTATAAGAAATCCATTCCCCCTTTCATTCTCCATATTCTCGTCCATAAAAAAAGACGTGTGTTTTTCTGTTTTTTTGTAATATCATCTCGGGTCTTTCAGATTCTCGAATTAGCTATCTAACAACTAATATCTTTTTATTGCATTCATCTTTTTTTTTTAATGAATATCGTTTATTATTCCATATAATTAGTTAGAAAATCTCTAATGTACTAGTGTTAGCTTGATGTGTGAATATGAAGTTTTAGCATTGACTTGGTATTGGATGAAAAAACCACACTCCAAATCAGTACTGTTTTTGGAGCTAAATTTGACACTTGTTGTACTTTGTAGTAAATATACCACCAAGACTAATGCTGGATTAAAGCATTTGATTATTATCAAGTAATACTTTCACTTTTTAAATTAATCATTTTAATATAATCATTTTTTAAATTTTAAATTCTAAAAGATTTTTTACAAGATGTAAAGTTTAATGATGATAACAAATTATATATGTATATCCTTTGAACCAACATTAAGCATTGGAGTACAAAATATAATGATATAGCATATCAAATTTAATATTTTCTGAGTTTCTGTGAACAAGTATAGCGTTAGCATTAACTTTTACTGTTTTAGGTCATATCTTATGCATACATCTATGTTAATACTACATCTATTATAAAAGAGTGAAGAATAGCATTATCTTATATATGCTTTAATGTGGAATGCTATTTATAATGTTATATCTTCTTTTTGTCATTAATATTATCATGTTTTGGACCTCATAATATTTAAATAATTTAAAAACAAAAATATTGTAATGATTGCGTGAAAAAAAGTTAAATTATCAATAAATAAGAATCAAATATTAAATTTATCATTGAATATATTTTGTAATAAATTTGTCATAAAATTTAACATATATGATAAATTTGGTATCAAAGATAGTATTTTATTGAAGTGTATATATTTTTTCATTTGCAAAATGATTTACCATTGTATTGAAGATACACTTAGCATTATATTAGAAACACTCTAAGGATTGAGATCTTCTGTCTTTAAATTTCCATCCCCTTCGTAGTCATACCTATTGATGGGTACTCGAGATCCTATAGATCTCAACAATCATGACATGGTCATATTTGCCTATTAGGATACCAGCGTCTGATTATCTAGGAGCAAGATTTACAGATATTTGAATTTTAAATTACCAATTAAGATCATCCAATATCTATAATGGAATCTATAATATTGAAGATTATTTCTATATTCAAATTCAAAGATAAAATATTTGTATTTAAATATTAAACAAGGGTTATCTTTTACGAGTCTATAAATACGCCTTTAGAAACTTAAATCATAATTTTGACAGATTACACTACTTGTAATTCTGAAAATAAAGTGAAACCCCTAAGCATTAAAGAGAAGACGTAGCTTTTCCATTCATGGTGAACCTTTGTAAATCTCCGATTTCTCTATTTTTTGTACTTTATTTTTATTGT
The DNA here is from genome assembly GCA_035233585.1 of Antiaris toxicaria. Taxonomy (NCBI): domain Eukaryota; kingdom Viridiplantae; phylum Streptophyta; class Magnoliopsida; order Rosales; family Moraceae; genus Antiaris; species Antiaris toxicaria. The sequence goes on along the minus strand of CP141160.1, from coordinate 22,699,460 downwards.
AATTTATGTTGCCTTGCGACCATGATAGTTTTCGGGGATCCCCATGCCCATGGGATTTGTTAGGTGAGATTTTCCTTTCAATAATTAGCACTAAAAGAAGGGCTTGAACTTTCGAACCGTAATTAACTAATGGAAAAAACCCCTTTGAAAATAGTTTGATGGCGACACACTGAAATCTTGCCGTTGAGAATGTGGAGGTTTCTATAGAAAACCCACCACTTGTAGGCCATATGCAAGGAAGGCCAAAACTAGGACAATAGTGCTTAAGGGCCGTTTGGAAGAATTGACTATGACGGTCAACAAATTGCGAGAGCAAGTTGGATTGCTGTTTCAAGGCTTGCAACAATAGAACAATGATGTTGTGACATAGAATGTTGATCATCAAGTAGCCCTTATTATGAATGGTTCCTACCAGCCCCTTAGGGCAACCAAAAACACTCAACAACAAAATGATCAAGATGACGCCTACATCTCTTTAACAAAAAGATCTAAAGAAAAAAAAATCAGTCAAAGTACTACAACTTCCTCAAAGAAGTTGGCCACCTCAACTCAGAATACAATGACTTAAATAACGAAATTGAGGGCCTAATCAAACGTGGTTATCTCAAAAGAATTCAAAAAGGATTTAAGAAGGAGTGATCAGTGGCAGTTGCAGTAAAGAGGAATCTTGAACACCTCAAGTTCTATTATCAATAGCCTTTACTAGTAGGATTCCTTTTTCTTTATTATGATGTTTTATTAGGATGTTTCTTTTATTTTGTGTCCAACATACCATCATCATTAATAAAAGTTCAACTTATTAATTTAATTAATTTCTTTTCTTTTCTTTTTTCATGTCTTTTTGGTGATTACTATGTTTTCAACTTTTCAATAACCTATAAACTCTATTAAGCATGAAGAATGCTGCAGTCAAGCTATAATAAATACTAAACTTTTGAACAATTCCCTCTTAAGGGAAGAACAAGATAGTAGGTGCCAAATGGTCACCTATATATTATACAATCATGATTATGACTATCGCCAATGAAAATCAAAGAAGCTCTAATTTCTAATAGAAGAACAAGAAGATAGGTATTGAGAAGTTATCCTAAAAATTCTCGTCTATAAACAATTCCCTCTTAAGTGAAAAATAAGAAGATGCATATCAGTGAGCTATCTAACATAAGTAAGATTCATATATTTTAATAATTCACTCTTTAGGGGAAGAACGAGAAGATGGCGGTCGAAATACATATCCAGCGATCCAAAGCTATGCAACGAATCAAAGACTATGGCAAAAACTTAAAAAAAAAAAAAGAGTTTGGAAAAATCAATCAGTGGTTAAGATAAAAAAAGTCTGAAATAAGGTGGTAATGCTTAAAAACAACATAACTATTCTAGAACTTGAGGAAGTGTCAATTGCAGGGCAATCGTGGCATTACCATCGAACCCAAACAATGAAATAGGCAACTAATACAAAGCCAGCAGTTGAAAACCAGAAGCACTTTAGGGTACCAGGCTTAAAGCATTCCAGGCTAAGGGGCAATTGTTAATAGGTAGTTAAGATCCCATAGATCTTAACTATCATAACATGGTCATATTTATTAGCTAGGATACCAATGTTTAAGAATTTAGGAGTAGGATTTTTAAATATTTAAATTTTAAATTACTAGTTAAGATTATACAATACATACAATGGAATCTAAAATATTAAATATCATCTCTATATTTAAATTCAAATATCAAATATTTGTTTTTAAATATTAACTATGGATTCTCTCTTAGGAGCTTATAAATACATGAGAATAAGCTTCCAGAAACCTAAATCACAATTTTGATAGATTATACTATTTGTAATTTTGAAAATATAGTAAAACCCTCAAACACTGAAAAGATAACATAACATTTCCATTTATAACGAACATCTATAAATCTCTGGTTCTCTATTTTTTACACTTTATTTTTATTGCGTTTTGTATTGTTTTACGACCGTGATAATTCTTAGGGATCCGTATCACCGTAGGATTTATTAAGTGAGTTTTATTCATTGATATTACCTATCATAATGTTACACATCATCTTATAATTTAACTAAGAGTTAAGTAAGCTGAATTTCCAAAATCCTCATTGGATATTATATATTTTATAAGAAATGAAATTTGTATAAACTTTTTTTTTGCTAGCCGTGTTTTGTACCATCTTTTGGCACCCCCACCAAAGTTTTTCATAAAAAGTATAGTCTTCGCTACCAAATCAAAAAGGACAAATAAATCATATAATAGGCATGCAATCTTTCTAAATTGCTCCACAAAATCCAAATTTGCATACACTATCTTTTAGATTGCTTCGTAAAATCACCATAGAGGTCGTGATGTACCCTCCGTTTGGATGGGAGGTTTGTTTTCAGAAAATAAAAAATTTTTAGATATGAAAAATAAAAAGTTGCATAGAATTTTTTTTAAAAGTGAAAAGTTGTTTGGATGAGTGAAAATTTTTTTATTTAAAGAGCTATTTTTTCATTTTTAAAAAGTGAAAAATCTTAAATATTTTAATATAAAAATTTAAAAAAATTATCTTTTTTTTTAAATAAATTTTTTTTTATTTTTTAATTTTAAATATGTCAAATAAACAAATAATAGAGTATTAAGATGCCTTTATGAGCTCTCCTCACTTTACCAAGGTTCGAATCCCACAACCCCATTTGTTCTCACAAAAATGCTGAAAGGGTAGCATGGGTAATGGCGCTCGCTAGATAGTTTGATGAGAGTAGTGTTAGGTCCTAATGACTCCTTGATGGTCCCCGAGACTGTCAAAGACCGGACGGGCTAAGAAAAATGACAGGCACCACTTGAATTTATCTTTTTTCTAAGAAAAAAAAAATGCTTTGCAGAATTTAAACTTTATATACATACTGATCACTGTCCTTGCATTTTTTATTATTTCTTATATCATGAAGAAGAAGATGGTCATGATATTGAAGTATCAAATTGTAATTGGTGGGATATGAAAAACGATAGGATTTGAGGATAAAAGAGAAGATTCAGTCCTTCACATTGAAAATTGTCTTACATAGCTTAGCTTATCGATCCACATTTAACAATGATGGGTTTTTTTTAAATTTTATTATAGTGAATATATGTATAAATTAATTTTAACTTCTCTTAAATTAATAGTTCCCTATATTTTATTAGGTAAATAATTTAAATTTTAAGAAAAATAAAATAATTTTATTAAAGAGGAAACCTTAAGCCTAACTTAAAAAATACATACATATATATATATATATATAAAATTCTGCCCCTCCTAATGATTTTGGGACGTTTATTCTCTTTTAAGAAAAATTAAACGTTATCCTAATGTGTTTTTTTTTTTTAAGTTTTCTTAATCAATCAAAAAGTTATTTTAGTACTATTTGCTAATTTTATCAAATATCATTTGCTATTCTATTGAATTTTTAATTTTTTTATTAGATTAGATCAATTTTTTTTAAAATTTATTATTTTAAAAATATTATTTATTTTGTAAATAAATAATTACAGATGGAGAATGAAGAATTACAAAAAGGATTTGGATGTTATTTCTGTGAAACATCCATGTGAGTTTGCATGTGGCCAGACAATCATTTATTCGTCAGGTCACTTCCTAATGCATCAAAAAAATCTTGTATCGATCTTCGGAGTGCGGAGCAAAGTGAAGCACCTTTTTAACATTGCGTGTAGTCTTGATGATTTTCACAAAGTGAAGTACTATTAATGTTGGGAAAAAAGTTCAATATTAGAAAAACACAAATAATATAATAATATAAATAAAAATAAGTAATATATAAATATTATTTAAACATGATAAGCTTATATTAGTATCATACACTATCATATCTGTGTGAGGGTGATTTAAATGCTTTTTATGACGTACTTTACACTTCACACATACACGAAACAGCAAATTATTTATAATAAAAGCAAATAAAATCATAAAAATAATATTTTTTGCGTCTTAAACCTATAAATTTTTTTGTTCATCTCCACCTTCAGGTCATTTTTCACCCCTTTTTTTTTTTATATCATGAACAGGGTGAACATCGTATTTTGGCCCTCAAATACAATGATTCGAGAACTTTTTCGTTTATTTGCCTCCCATTCTTTTCCTCTTTTATAAATATGATTTAACAAGCTACAGCGTTACAAACATACATTTAAACAAAAAAAAGAAAAATACCCCATATATCTGATATTATGGCTGGATGACCTGATCAGATCTATCACCAAATTAGCCGACAGCGTGTAGGTAAAATCAAATCAATAATTTTCATTCAGCAAAGAGATATGATAGTGTAGAAGCTGGTGCAGAGTAGCGTCTTTTTGGCTCCTCTACGACACTGCCGTGGAGTTGAGGCTCGTGGCCACTATGGGGCTTCTGACCACATACTTGTTCTCGTTATCCACCCAACTCAGATAACCAAAAACGACCCTCTCCTTCATCATTCTCGGTCCTTCTATACTAAGCTTGAACTCCTTCTTCTCGTTCTTCCCTTCGAAAACCAACTTCTTCGGAACGACACTCACTTCAAATCCTTCCATGCTCGTGATAGTCGCAACGTAGATCGATTTCTCTTCACCGACATTAGTCACCGTCCTCCGGAACTCCTTCACGGTCTTCGAGTCGTTCGCGTTGAAAAAAGCGATGAAAGACGGGTAGTTCAGATCCAACGACGGCTTTGAGCAATCCAAAGGAGAACCGGCCGACTTGGTTATGGCTTTGATGTGTTCTTGTGTGTAGTTCAAGGCGCAAAGGACGTTCACGTAATCTTGTATCTCCACGTCGTAGATGAGCCCAGGGTCCAAGGCCTTGTTGGGGTTGACGTGGCCGGACCCCATGGCCAGAGGAGTCGCCGCTTCGTTGCCGAAACCGCTGTCCTTGATGGGGCCGTCGGTGTTGTCGTAGATGTCTGATGACGTCATCAAGGCGGAGCGGATGGCGGCAGGGGCCCACTCGGGCCGCGCGGCTCTTATCAGCGCCGCCACTCCGGCTAAATGTGGGCACGCCATCGACGTTCCCGACAGAAGGTTGAACCGGCTGAAAAGCCGTTGGCCGTCTACTTTGGCGGCAGTCCTGTTCGTAGGCCACGCGGCCAGGATGAACGAGCCGGGAGCCAGTATGTCCGGCTTCAGAATCTCCGGACAGCTCGGAGACGGCCCTCGGGAAGTGTAGCTGGTCACCTTCGGAGCCGGCCTTTTCCCCAGCACCGTCTTGCCGAACTCCATGCCAGCTTTCGCCTCCTCGTCAGTCCTGATGTAGTCCTTGATGGCCTCGCCGTCTTCCGGCGTCAGGAATAACGCCGGGTACGAGCTCTGCGCAAAGAGCTCCAAGTTGGTGTTGTTAGTGATGAAAACGCCTCCGAAGACTTTGGCCTTCTCCAGATTATCAGACTGGCTACTCAACGAATCATTCTTGTCTTGGCACACGACGATTTTTCTCCCGACTTGCTTCAAACTCTTCACATTTTTGCACATGTCCATGAAAACGATCGGAACACGTGCGTCGGTTAGATTCCCCGGGAAAAGAGAAACTCCCGAGATCATAACTCCGTTCCCGAGATTCAAAACTCCGTTGAAGTCACGGTCCATTGTGCCGGCGGCGACGGTTGTGACCCAAGGAATTCCGTTATGCAATGGGCCGTAGGACGGGCCTTCGTTGCCCGCCGACGTGGCGACGAATACGCCCTTCTCCATCGCCGCAAACGTGGCTATCGCGACGGGGTCATCATATAATGGAACGCCGTCTAATCCGAACGACAACGACAAGACGTCAACGCCGTCGGTTATCGCTTGATCAATGGCTGCGATTATGTCCGATGTGTAATAACCTTCCTCCCACAGGGCCTTGTACATGGCCACGTGGGCGCGTGGCGCCACGCCTCTTGCTGTCCCGGAGGCGTACCCGAAGTACGACGCGCCGTCGACGAAGTTCCCGGCGGCCGTCGTTGATGTGTGCGTGCCGTGGCCTTCGGTGTCGCGCGTGGAGTTCATCGCGATCGTCGTGTTGGGGAACTTAGCCAACAAGCCCTTGTTGAAGAACCGGGCTCCGATGAGCTTCTTGTTGCACAATGAGGAGTTGAATTGCGTCCCGGTCTCGCATTCTCCTCTCCACCGGGATGGAATCTCCGACATTCCCTCGTCGTTGAAGCTCTCGCTCTCGGGCCATACTCCGGTGTCCACCAACCCGATTATGATGCTTTCGCCGTAACTCGATTCCTGCCACGCACCGGAATTAGAATTAAGGCCGAGGAACTCGGTGGAGTGAGTTGTGTCAACTTTCACAGGTAAGTCTCTGACTGAGTGAACATATCCCGGAGAGGCCTTTATGGCTTCTAGCTCCGACGGTGTTAGGCTTGCACTGAAGCCGTTCATAACATGAGTGTAGCTGTAGATGAGCTTAGAAGATTGGGGTAACGAGGTCGTTTTGGGCACATTTTTGTATAGAGAGTTCAATGTGGCTGAGTACCAAGAATGGTGATGAGAAAAGGGTTTAGGCATGGACGATAAGTCCATGTGGATTATATAATTATCGGTTTGAGCCAAGAGGAGGTGCGGGAGGGCTAGAAAGAAAAGGGAATAGAAACGATAATTATGGAATGGAACAGAACTTCTGACAAGAGAAGCCATGTATGAGTTGATTGAGCTAATAGAAGGGGATATATGATTTTTGGAATAGGAAGTTCATATAAAGTTGGCGTACTTATATAAGTTGTGAATGGTTAACTGAAATTCTTGATTATTTTTAGTTTTTACAGCACTACCTGTTCCATATTGGGTATCTTTGGGAAGTTTTGGGACTCTCCATGATTTATGACATGCAAGTTGTGGATTACTTGACCCGAAACAAGTTCATTTTCAACTAACGACCCGTTTGGATTCTCCATTACATTTATATTATACTTAAATATAATATATTTAATATAATATATATTTAGATAAAAAAGTATATATATTATATTTAAATATAATATTTATTTAGATAAAAAATATTTAAATTATATTATATGTGATATAATTGATAAAAATAGTTAAATAATAAAATAATAAATAATAATTATATTGAATTTAAAATATAATATAATTGATATTTGAATAGAATATTTTTAAATTTAGATAAAAATTATATTATATTTAAATATAATATAAATATAATAAGATAAACAAATGTGATGTAAGTGTGATAACTATCTATTGGCTTTGTCTGACGAATAAGGAAAAAAAAAAAAAAAGAACCGATTTTGCAGTTTTTTTTTAATTTCTTTTTCCAGTAAAGCTCGTTGCCATAGTATATAAAGTCCAAAGACAACGGTGGAGCTGAAAAAACGAATGAAAAAAATAAAATCATATAAAAGAGAGTGCAAATCTCTCCATACAATTATTCACCCATATCCAATCAGAACCGTTCATTTCCTCGTCTTAGGTCCCGTTTGGTGAATGTATTATATTTGTATTGTGTTTGAATATAATGTATTAAATACAATTTGTATTTTAAAGAAAAGTATTAACATTATATTTGAATGTAATATGTGTTTAGGTGAAAAGTATTTGAATTATATTTTAATAATAAATATGTGATATGATGAGCAAAAGTAAAGAGAAAAAAAAATAGAGAGAAAATATATTATGTAATTAATAAAAATAATAGAAAAATAAAATAATAAATAGTGATTGTATTGAATTTAAAATATGATGTGATTGGTATTTGAATGAAATATTTTTATATTTAGAAAAAAATTATATTATATTTAAATATAATGTAAAAAAAACTAACGGATGCTTAATATTTTCTTGTTTGATAGGGATCGGAATAGTGGACCCACAAGGGCCATACACCAGCATATGACACCTTTGTCGATTGCATGGACCGCAATGCCACAAGCAAGCATGGTGCGCTGGAGGCACGCCAAAAAAGTGGTATGCGCGCACTGCAATATATGTAGTGATTGTTTGGCAAATATTTTTTTTTTTAGTATTGATATATTTAAATGTAATATAATTTTATATTAAATATAAATTTTTATATTTAAATATACATTTTTAATAATATGATGAAAATAATTATTATTTAAAAGTTTTTTTAAAATAATTATATTAATTTTTTAAACTCTAAATTTTTATCTTTATTTTTATTAATCATATTAATTTTTTAATTTTAAAATATTTTTAATTTAAATATATATTTTATTTAAATATAAAATAAATATTTTTTAATTTAATATAATATTTAAAAAATAAATTATATTTAAATAGAACGCGTTTATGAAACGCATTAATAATCTCCTATCATTGTAACAAGACACGTGTTCATATCCATTAAATGCTAGCATACCTTCGTTGTTGAACTCATCATTTGTTGGAAACATTACCTTAATTCTAATTAACCTGTACTTTTTCATTTTAATTTATTTATATATGAAAAATTAATAAAAATTATAATTAATTTTTAAAATTTTTATCAAATTATAATTTAAAAATTTTAATTTAAATTGGTGATGTAAATATAACATTCATTATTTTATGTTTATATAGAACCAAAGTCCAAGCGACTTTGACTGATCTCAATATTGATTATATCAAGATTATAATGGGATTATTTCCAAAGGGCTTTGATTGATTTGAGTTTTTTGTCCTGGAATGGAGGAACAGTACTTTTTTTGGCCTAACATGGTGCAAAGACAATTTGTTTGGTTGGTTAGCTAGCCAGTAGCTGCAAACTAGGGAAAGAAAGTTACAAGATTGAGAATCTGAGATGATGTTTCTTCTCCACCCTCTAGTAAATATAAAAACACCTTCAGTACAACACTAAATTAATACATTAATAATAAATTTTAATATTTAAATAAAAAAATATTTTCTAATATAATAATATTTTTTATATTAATTTATAACATTTTAAATTATGATAAATTTATTACAAAATATAAATAATATTAAATTTTATTTATAATTTTAATTGTTTATTATCTCGTATAATTACTAGAAAATTTTTATTTTTTATTTATTTAAATATTTAAACCTTATTTTTATAACTTTTAAAATACAATAATAATAACAAAAAATAAAAATTATATTAAAAATTATATATTTATTAAAATAAAAAATAAGATTATGTTATTTTCACGTTATTTTATAATGAATGTAACATTAATATACATAAATATATTAAAAATAATCTAAAATATTCGATTTTACATTGTATGGGGAAGGTGCAACTTGAACTAGAAGGGTACCCCCATTGTGGGAAAGGGTTGAATGGACCATTTACGTGAAAGTGCAAACCGACTTCAAGCAGCTCATTATCATTTACCAATCAATTCAACAATGAATCTCTTGGGATGACTTCAGTCATCAAAATTTTGGGGACAGTAGTACGTCATGTGAACAAGGGAAATACTCTTTCCGCATATTCTTTTAACTTTATTCTAATTATTGTCAGTGCTCCATGTGCTAATCTCACCGGCCAAGGGTATGGTGAAAAACATTCCTCTTCGTATAAAGATTTTGTTTTTTTCCCCCACTATCTCATTTCTTCTGATCTTGCACATAAAAGTACATTTAGGTCTTTCTCCAATAGCTCTGATCTTGCATATTCCAACAGAAAAAAATAAAACAAAAAAAGTGTTTACAGTATACTAGCATGTGACAGATTAAAAAATTGGTAATAGAATTGCCAAGGGATGAAACTTTGATTAGCATTTAGAAATTTGTTAACGCTGTTGCAGAGGAACCTGTTAGGAAAGGGATTTTTGCATCATGCTAATCTTGACAGGCCAATAATTGGAACAAATTGTTTGGTCATGGGTCGATTCAATCGTTTTCAATCATAAATTAGAAGTCGAAAGCTCCAATAAATTTTTATTCGAGAGAAATGAAATCAAATTTTGGGTAATAATGTCACAAATATTCCCTAAACTTTGTTCCATTTCATTTGATCGGTAATTTTTATGTTCATAAACTTAATTCCGATTCATCAGCTTGTATAGTCATTTCATCTCATTTCATCAGTTGGATGTTTTTCTTTAAAAAAAAAAAAAAAAAGACTGAATGTGGATGATGTTATATTAGCGTTATTTTCTATCTACATTACATGTATGTTTGTGTTCTATTAACTGTGAGTTATTTTTTATCACATCACATACACATTTAATCTTCTTTTTAACACTCAATTAAAAATGACTAAAGTAAAAACAAACTGGTAGATGAGAACCAAATTTAGTAAGTTTTAAAAGTTAGTGATCAAAGTGACATTTGGAGTTGAGTTTAAAGACCATTTTATGATTAATCCTTCATATATCAATCCAACCTTGAGTAGAAGGGCAGTGTGGTTCAACTTGAACCACATCGTCTCTTAATGGTCCATGCAGTTCCACCAATTTGGGCCGTTTGATCCCACGATCCAACGTACGCATTAACTTAAGAGATATCAGGGCAAAGATTCCAAAATACATTGGGTTCGACTCAGAAACTCTTGAAAATTTTTTTTTTTTAATTTTTAAGGGAAAGAACCTCTTAACTTTAATCCCTTATTAGTTATTTATTTTAACTTTTTTTTTCCTTTAGAGGTAAGCCATGCATGTTCTGAAATACCGGTCCATCGTTAATCAAATTCATTGCTCAAACCTTTAATTTTGGTACCCCCATGGCCCAGACAAGGTTTGAGGTAGGTTTTTGGAAATTTTTTTCTACTTCTTTAAGGTTTCAATGTCTTATTAGCCTAAATTTGTGTGTTTTAGGATCATCAGTATTGTTATACTCCCAACCAGTTTCACACATGCAAATATATCAAAATTTGTGTGTTTGCTTAATTGCATAAAAATATTTGGAATAAGATGACTTCCTTTTTAGTTAATTGCTTTTGAGTCGAATGACTCAGTTCCACGTTGTCTGAATAATTTCCTTTCGTAGCTCTTGCCCCAATCTCGCGCCCATACAAATATTAAAAACTTATGGTCGTTTGCTGATAGTATTGTATTTATATTATATTCAAATACAATATAATTTTCATCCAAATACAAAAAAATTCTATTCAGGTACTAATCACATCACATTTTAAATCTAATACAATCATTGTTTATTATTTTACTTTTTCTATTATTTTTACTAATCATATTCATATTTTCTTTCTCTCTACTTTTATCTATCATATCATATGTTCATTATTAAAATACAATTCAAATACATTTTACCTAAATATATATTGTATTCAAATATAATACAAATATATTTTCTCCAAATGTAAATTACATTTAATACGTTGCATTCAAACGAAAAATAAATAAAATACGTTTACAAACAGAACCTTATTCCTAAATAAATAAAAAAATATATTGTTCATTCTGTGAACTAAAAAAAAAATTTGAAGTACAAAAAAGTGAGAATTTTGTGGTGACCATGTTCCACTAAACTCTCCACTTCATAAGTTGAAAGCATGCTCAGAAAGAAGTTGGCGATGCCTAATGGTGAGAGAGACTGCCGCCAATGGACCAGTTACATGAATCTTAGTAGAAATTGAAAGTCTAAATATTTTTCATATTTTATTGATTGTCGTTATGTAATTACCATCTAATTTAATTGAATCATACAAATAGAAACTAAATTACAAGTACTTAAATACTTTATTTAGATGTCAAAATTTAATCAGAAAGACAACAAATTTAAGAGAATAGTAGGATGGCATCTTTGAAAGATCAAACCTAAACGAAAGGAAGATAACAGAAGGAAAGACCACTGCAATCATTCTGAACCAAATGATACTTTCCCTTCCCCCTTCGGTTTGAACCAGATTGTCAAATTGTAGAATTTCTTCGCATACTTCCTAATGAATACCAAAGCACTTGGCGAAGCCACAGCTTGAGTACCGTTTAGTGGGGTGACCGTGGCCATATAAATCACAAAACTTTGACCATCGTTGGTCAAAGTTCTTCCATTCATTTGCTCCGTCCAGTCCACACGATGATCGTGGCACAGAGCAATAAACGACAGATAATAGAGGTCATTAAAGGCCACAAGGCTACTGTATTTGTCTGTATTTATCATAGCCAGGATTTGCCTGTCCGTAAAATTTGTAGAGCACAAAAGATCTATATATTATCTTTGCAGAGTTGCATTTGGGTCAAAAACCGTGGGCGCCAAAATCGGCGCCCACAATTAAAAGATGAATTAAAAGTAAAAAAAGAAGAAGGAAAATGCGTTTTTACACGTTTTCTGGCTCTACAGAGCGCGTCTCCATCTTCTCTAGTGCTGGCAAATCAAGCATAAACAGCAAGGTAGATCTGCGCGAGAAAGGCAGGTCAACCGTAGCCAACAAAGGAGATCTGCAAGAGAAAGGTAGATTAAGTAAAGCAATGAAAGAAAAATCTATTGAAAAAATTTCTAATAATTAAAAATAAAATTATTGAAAGAGAATTTCATATATTTATAAATATTTTATTTTATAGAGAAAATAATGAAATTATCATATTTATAATTACGAAAGAATTTTTATTAAAAGTATTTTTCAAACTAATATTGTCAAAAATTAAGAGTTTATTATATATTTATTTTTATAATGGAAGTTTTTTTTTGCATGTGTTGAAATTTTTCCTTTCTAAATTAAAATATTTTCCATGAGATAAAAACTTTTGTGTAAATTTTTTTACACAAATTAGATCTTAAAAGAGAATTAAAATTTATCTATATTGTTAACAACTAGTATCAGAGTACTAGGATTAGTCCCGAAAAAGCAGGTTTTTATTAGTTAATACTGTTCATAAATAGTGAACAGAGACGGTTCTTGTAACGGTTCCTGTAGCAGTCTTGTAGTGATTCTTTTAGCGTTTAATGTTTACATGTCAATAATAACATACTTGAGTAGGTGGTTGATTCAGGAGCTTATTTCCACATCACTCTTTTTAAAGAAATGTTTACTACGTACAAAGCAGTTAACTTTGATAACGTAAAGATAGGAAATTTTGCATGTTCTAAGATTGTCAGAATTAAAGATGTAAGGATTCAAACAAATATGGGTTTCTAGCTGACGTTTAAAGCTATGAGGTATGTTCTAGATTTGCATCTCAATCTAAACTCGATATACGTCTTGGACGAGCAATGATATGATAGTCACTTCGGTAACAAGAAATGGAAACTCTACAAAGGATCAATGGTCGTTGCAATAGGAAAGTTTTATTATATTCTGTACAAGACTGATGGGAATGCTTACGTGAACAAAGTAATTGTAGCATTCAATATGAGTGAAAAAGGGATTGTAATTCCTCGCAAATAAAAAGTTTATTTCTTTTGAGAAAAGTAATTTATCTGATTATTATGACTATTGTTTGTTTGGAAAATAATACAAAGTTTCATTTAAAAATTCCTCTGTTAAAAGAAAAAGAGTATTGAAACAAATATACTTTGATGTATGTGGTTCCATAAAAGTTGAGTCTTTAAAAGGTACCTGAAATTTTATAACTTTTATAAATGATGCACGCAGAAAAGTTTGAGTGTATCTGTTGAAAACAAAATATCAGATTTTTAAATTTTTTCAACAATTCTATGCTATGGTAGAAAAAGAAATAGGGAAGAAACTGAAATGTCTCCCGTTAGATAATAAAGGTAAATACACTTCCATGAGTTTAGAGATTACTACTCTAAACATAGGATTTGAGATAAGAAGATGGTACTTGGTACTTTTCAACATAATGGTGTAGCAAAATGGATGAATTGCACCATCATAGAAAGAGTTAGATGCATGATGAGATCATCAGAGTTGCCGAAGCCTTTTTTGGGAGTAGCTGTGCAAACTGCGTACTACTTGATCAACAGGTCTCCATCAGTTCCTTTGACGTTTGACACTCCAGAAAGAATGTGGACTAGAAAAAATGTTTCTTGCACTCATCTGAAGGTATTCGGGGGTAAAACATTTATGCACATGTCAAAAGAACAAAGATCAAAATTTAATGATAAAGTACTTCCATATATCTTTATCGACTACGAAGATGAAGAGTTTGGGTACAGATTTTGAGATCCAGTGAAGAAGAGGATTATAAAGAGCAAAGACGTGGTCTTCTTGGAAGACCAAACAATTGAAGATTTAGATGAAGAAGAAAGACAGCTTAGAAAAGTTACAATTGAGTTAATTCCTCTATAACAATAGTTATCACAGGGAGAAGAAATATAAGAAGCAACTAACAACATCAGAAGGCACTTTTGATGATGATGATGCTAAAATAGATGTATTAGTACAAAAAGACAATGATCAGGGGAAGGAGAGTCAAGAACCAGAGAATGATGAACAACTGCTCAAAATATCAACTAAAAATTGAATGGCGTCCATAAGATACCCGTTGTCAGATTATGTCCTTTTTATTGAAAAGAAGGAGCCAAAAAGCTTTCAAGAGGCAATAGCCCATAAGGATAAAGATAGGTGGATGGAGTCTATGCAGGAAGAAATGAATTCTCTCATGAAGAATAATACTTATAAGTTGGTTAGACTTCCAAAAGGTAGGAAAGCCTTGAGGAATAAATAGGTATTCAAACTAAAAGATGATAGACTAGACAATCTAGTAAAGTGTAAAGCTGATTAGTTGTCAAGGGTGGCAAAATACAAAGCTCAATTAGTCATCAAGGGCGGTAAAGTACAAAGCTCGATTAGTCATTAAGGGCTTTGGATAGAGAAAAGGAATTGATTTTGATAAAATTTTCTCTCCGATGATGAAAATGTCATCGATTAGAGTAGTCTTGGGATTAGCAACCAACCTAGATATCGAGATTGAGTAGATGGATGTGAAGACTGCATTTCTTCATGGAAATTTAAAAGAAGAAATCTAGATGCAGTATCCTGAAGGTTTTGAGATCAAAGGAAAAGAACATCTAGTCTGCAAGTTGAGAAAAGAGCCTATATGGTCTAAAACAGGCTTCACAGCAATGGCACAAGAAGTTTGATTTATTTATGATGAATCAAGAGTACAAGAGGACTACAGCAGATTCATGTATCTACATCAAGTAATTTCTTGATGAGAAATTTGTCATCCTGTTGCTATATATTGACAACATGTTAATAATTGGCCAGGATGCTGAAATGATTAATTAGCTAAAGAAAAAACCTTTTGGAGTCTTTGATATAAAAGACTTGGGTCCAGCTAAATAGATTTTGAGAATGGAGATTATCCAAGATAGGCGGTCTTGAAGATTATGGCGATCACAAGAAAATGATGTTGAACGAATACTTAAGAGGTTCAACATAAAAAAAGCAAAGCCAGTTACTTCACCCCGTTGTGGTTAGTTTAAACTCACCAAGAAGACGTGTCCTTCTTAAAAAGAAGAAAAAAAAAAGGAAAATGTTGGCTATTCTTTACTCTTTAGTAGTTGGAAGTCTAATGTATGTAATGGTTTATATAAGGTTGGATATCACTCACGTAGTAGGGGTTGTGAGCTAGTAAACCAAGGCAAAGACCATTAGGAAGTTATTAAATGGATCTTTAGATATCTGAGGGGTATATCTAAAATGTGCTTAAGTTTCAGAAATGGAGGACTAGTCTTGAAAGAATATGCAGATATAAACATGGTCGGCAACCTTGATGGTAGAAAATCTACATTCAAATACTGGTTTACTTTTACAGGGGAAATTGTATCATGGCAGTTTAAGCTGCAAAAATGTGTCATTCTACCCACAATAGAATTTAAGTACATAACACTTGCAGAAGTAGGAAAAGAGATGTTGTGATTAAAGAATTTTCTCGAGGATCTGTGTTTGTAGCAAGATGGGTATGTTGTTTACTACAATAGTCAAAGTGCTATTGATTTGAGCAAGAAAGCCACTTACCACTACAGAATGAAGCAAATTGATGTCATTGGACTCGTGAAGCAATTGAGAAAAGCTATTATAGGTGTAAAAGATTCATACTGAAAAAAAATGTAATGAATATGCTAATAAAGGTAATCACTTAATACAAGCTTGAGTTGATAAATTAAAAAAAAAAGGAAGAAGGAAAACGCGTTTTACTCGTTTTCGAGGCTCTATAAATAGAGCCGTTTTCCCTCTTCTTAAGTGCAGGCATATCAAGCATAAGCGGTAAAGAAGATCTGCAAGAGAAAGGCAAAGCAAGCATAAGCAGTAAAGGAGATCTGCAAGAGAAAGGCAAATCAGATAGAGCAGCAAAAGAAAATCTACTAAGAAGAATTTCAATAGTAAAAAAGTTTTATTTTCTAAAAAAAATAATAAGATTACAACACTTGTGAGTATGAGAAAGTTTTTGTTAAGAGTATTTCTCAAATTACTATTTAAACTTGAGACTTTATTGTATATCCATTTTTATAATGAAAGTTTTTCTCTGTGTGTGTCATGGTTTTTTCTTTCTAAATTTAAACGTTTTTTATGAGAAAAATTTTTTGTGTTAATTTTTATTTTTTCTACACAAAATAGATCTTGAAGGGAATTGGAATTTGTCCATATTTCTAACAAATCAAGCCCAGATCAAGTGCTCAGTTAGGATCAATCTGACCTGCCCCCATTGCCAAAGGAGAAGCAAATCATAAATTATTTCCATAGTCTCAAATCGGATTAGAAGTGGTGTTCAATGGATTCGTGGTGCTGATCATAGCAGACCGAATAGAAACAAGACTCTATTCTGGATGCACGCCTTTCCGAAGCGTGGCCACACTGGACGCATGAGCATAGGTTACGGATGATAACAAATTGAAATCATTATAGAAAACAGTTGTCGGCCCTGTAGTGTCTACTTTTAGATAAGGAATCCAAGCACTTAAAAGATGCCATCTGGGTGCCATTACATCGGGCTTCAATACACTAGGGTAGCTCGGAGAAGGACCTCTTGAGGAAGTTAATGACACAATTGGTGCTAGCTTGGAGCCTAAAATTGTTTGCTTGAATTTTATACTTGCAATGGGCTTGTGATTACTTATTGCATAATTGATCACTTCTAATGCATCCCTAGAGCTAATCACAATTCCAAAAGCTTCAACATGAGAAAGAAGATAATCAAGCATGAATATACCCATTGTATTAGACCAGAGAACAATTTTTATTTGATTATAGATGGCCCCTAAATTATACTCACTAATGACTACGCTAGAACGAGACTCATTTAAAGTGATCAACAAGTCACAAGCAGATATATTTTTATCACACATAAGTTGAAAATCCTCTAATTTATCAACATCACCTGGAAACATGGTCCACCCCGTGAAAGTTCTTCCATTTCTATGAGTTAAATTTCCCAAAAACCGACGATCAATCATGCCAGCCGATGTGGTCAAGATCCAGGGGAACCATTGCGTAGAGAGCCAAGAGAGAGGCCTACATTCCCTGCTGAACAAGAAACAAAAATACCTTAATCTATTGCGGAAAAATGAAGCTATTGCGATAGGGTCCTCCTATAAGAGAACCCCATCAATGCCCATAGAGATCGAAATCACATTGACACCGTCGGAGATCGCTTGGTCCATAGCTGTTAGAACGTCCGAGGAATGGCCTCCCACATCCCAGTAGGCCTTGTAAATGGCAAGTTTGGAGCGCGGTGCAATTCCTCTCACCGTTCCGTTGGCGTACCCAAAAAATGTCGCTCCTTCCACAAATTATGGAGGAACTTTACGTGCGGTGGCCAATAATGTCCCTAGCGGACTTCATGTACGTGTCTTTAATTCCCGGATGTGTTGTTACTGCACCCTTGTTGAAGTACTGGCCTCCTATTATCTTGAAGCTGCATATGAAAGAATCATCATGATCACACGACCCTTTCCACGTCGTTGGATTTACTCTTGTCATGTTGTTGTCGTTGAAGCTTTGGCTCTCTGGCCAAACCTCGCTGTCATTGCCCGACGACGACGCCTTCTCCGTAGCTCGACGCTGGCCATAATACTTCGGAGGGGTTGAGAGAGAGGAAATCCGGAGTGTGAGTTATGCCAAGTGAGACAAGTTTTTCTGGATATAATGACACGAATCCTCTCACCTTCTTGAGAGTCTCATGTTCCGGCGGAGTTAGAGTGGCCGAGAAGCCATGAAGAGAGTTGTCGTAAGGGTAGAGAAACGTCGGCGAGTCGTCTGATATGTTGTGATGTGTGGCCTTGATGTAGTCGATGACGAAAGAGTACCATTGATCATGGGTTGTGAAGATTTTGAGCATTTGGGACTTGTCCATGTGAACAATATATGTGTTTCTATCATCGGCTGAAACAAAGTACTAATAATTAGTGTGGAAACTAATTAAGCAAAACCACATGATTAGGCAGGTAAAGATGAAATGAGAGAGAATAATGTTGCCATAAGATGATCCCATATAATTCTTAGACTAATCTAAATGTAGTGGGATTTTTTTTTAGCTGATGTTTGAGCATTATATATACAAATACATATATAGATATGTTCCTTGGTATTTCTCTTATAAACAAAATAATCAATAGCATAAAACAAATTTCAAGAGTAACGTAGTTTATGTGATGTGATTGGGTTTAGATATATAAAATTCAAATTTTATGGAATTGTTACCAAAAATAGTGAGAATGGACAATAAAAAAAACCAATAAAAATACATAGATTTATGCTGAAAACATTAGATGGAAAAAAATCACAAAGGGAAGAGAAGAAAATCTATTAGATTAAATATTAGTACAAAAAAAAAGGGTAAAAATTGAATATTGCAAAAATAAAATAATGAAATTCTAAAAATACATTATATATATAATGCAAGAATAAAACCCTGTGGAATTGGATCATCAACCCGATTCCTTTATTATTATCACAGACCCTAAAATTCTCACATCATTAACTTTTCGAGCTAAACCAAACAAAATTCAAGTCACCGCAGACTAAAAGGGGCTATAGTATTGTTCGTACGCATGTCAAAATCTCTAAACATGTGTCTCTTGGTTAAACGAATGGTTTAAAGCAGAAAACATAAATTAACATCTGTTCGTATGGTATTGAAAATTCAAATTTGTCCCTTTTCATGACATTTTCGAAGGACGTCCGTGATCAATTAGCAAATCACACAAAGGAAAAAACAAAGAGAGACAAGGAAAATTATGATTTTCCTTGTATTGAATCTCCTGCTCTATGTATTTAACTATTTATAGATCCAATAACTTATTGCTCCAGTAATATTATAATGACGAACTCATAAGTAGAATCACTTACCGTGGAATTTTGATGAGCACATTGTGTTAGCTCAACGGCTCAATCTTGTGCTACCCGTCCCGGGCCCCCACCACCCTAAAACAAGAAAAAAATGATGATGATATCAACAAACATCTTAAAAAAAAAAAAAAAAAGAGAGAGGAGAGAGATGATAAATGTTTGATATCAGACCAGAAATGTCGTTTTTTTTTTCAAAAAAAAAAAAAGAAACTATGTCTTTTTTTTTTTGGAGAATAAAAAATATTGTTGAGTTGTTTATCTGTGGAAAAAATAAACAGTTGAAAACTTTAATGAATAAAATGAACATGTCGCATAGGCATAGCTGATGTCGTTTGATACAAAATGTCGTTTATCTTCAATTTGGTAAACGTATTGTATTTTAATTACGTTTGAATATAATTTTTTAAAGTGTTGTATTTGATTGAAAAGTATTTGTTTTGCATTTGAATAAAATATATATTTGAATGAAAAGTATTTTAGAGTTAAAAAGTTGATATGATTGGTAAAAATAGAGATAAATAATTAGTGATGAAAAGTTGATGTGATTGTTTTAAAAAACTTTTGAATAGTAATTGTTTTAATAGCATTGTTGAAAATAATTATATTTGAATGTAAAACTTTACGTTTAGTGTAAAATTGATTTTCGTAACACCAAAAAAAAGATAACCAAACATGCTGTTAGTCGTCTTTGTCAGGATAGATGAATGTCACTTAATTAAACTGAATGAATAAAAAAAAAATTGCACGTTGATTTTTTTCCCCCATAATAAACTTATCTAAGCTTTAATATTAGAATGAATCTAAAGGTAAAAACGGCATTTCTTCTTCCTCTCGTGATGATTGCTCTCAAACAATAAACGACACAACCTTCTCATCTTCAATAATAGACGACATATATTTATATTTTTCTTCTGTATTATCGTTCTTCTCGAGGATGAATATCTAAACTTACCCGAAAACAAACATTTTTTTCCCCTGCATGTCTTTTTTGACTTGCCTAATTAACGAGATGTCGTTTTATGGATAAAAAAAAAAAAACCTTCTTCGTTTAGTGTCAAAACAAAAGAATGACACTGTTTAATGTTTATTGGAATGTTTGATCGTGAAGTACAAACCACACGTCGTTACTATAATGATGAACTCTATCCCAACTGATGAAATAAACCACCAGTCGTCTTGTTACCATTTAACGGTACGTCGTTTTTTCCCTGCATGTCTTTTTTAACCTGTCTCATGAAAGACATGTTGTTTTGGGGATATATTCGTTTGGGGTTAAAACAGAAGAATGACATTACCTTATGTTTATTAAGATGTTTGATCGTGAAATTTAAACTACACGTCCATTTTTTGCAACAATAAACTACATGTTCTGCCCTTTGATGAAATAAACCAACTGTCGTCTTTCTACCATTCAACGAGAAGTCGTTTTCACGTTGCAGTTCCTCCACAACTTAACTCGATTTCTGATTTTCTTGTCGTTTATTGTAGACCTCAAGATCAAACTAAAACGCAGCTCACTTTAACCCCAAAAACTAATGGATAGTGTGGAAACTCAAGAGAACGTCTAGGCTCCAGCTGTTGTGAGAACAAACATAAAGGAGTTACAAAAGAGAGTATGTGCTAGAGAAATTTGGGTTTTACTCGACAAATGTGACAGCCACAAAAATTGAAAGCCACCAATATTGGAACTAGGGCTTCTTTTTCCCATTTGTTTCAATTGCAAATAAGACAATTGTCAACTTGAATCTCAAGTTCAACATATCCCCATTAAAAGCCGAAAGAGGAAACAAGAAACAGCAAGTCCCCGAATAACTTTTATATTAAAGACCATAACAGAAAAAATTATGACTACAAAGGTCCAAATATTTGAGGCCCTTTTCATTACTTGCTGTCAAGGGTTCTTCTGTCTTGAGCAAGCAGCCCACACTTTTAACACCGAAGGTGGAACCCAACAGTGTTCTTGTGAGTTGTAGGTCCCAAAACTTTATAAACATATACTAATATATATGTATATATTTATATTATGTAAGCGCTTGTCCAAAGTCCAAAATTCCAAAATTCGACCATGACACTGTAAAATATTCGAGGTGGTGTTTAACGGGTACTTACTAACCAAAATATATATATATTAATATTATATCGATGAATTGTAGGACCCAAGTTTGTATCCACTCTAGATTTTCTAAGCATCCTACCTAACTTGACGAAAAGTGGTCTGTCCACAAGTCCACACCTTCTTGAGTGAACGTTATAATTGTTTGCAGACACTATAATACTATTATAATAAGCAGATGCTGCCTTTGTCGATTGTATGATTGAACAGACGTTTGGCATTTCTATTTTGAAACGAAATAGACAAAATGGAATGAAAATAATCTATTGCATATAAAATCTAGTTGGTCCATGAAGTGGCAAAAAGAATACTACATCCATATACTTAATTACATACAGAGAGTGGAACAAAATGTTAATAACATGTAAAGAGGATAAAGAAGAAGCAAACTCAGTGTGAACATACATTAAATATACAGAAGTAAAGGAGCATTTGCATCGGAGCTCCTACAAAAGAAGCCGACATGCAAAATAAGGCGTTTTGATTCACCTTAATAGATGAATTTTTTGAGGCTAATGCTCTTCTTCGGCCTGTTTCTTTAACCACAATGCTGTCTTAGATTGGACACTACTTTCATATCCACTACTATCGCCTGATTCATTCACATGCTTCTCCACCACCATACCATTACGCAGCACACGTCCTTGTTCCCGTCCCGCTCTGCGATCCTGAAATTGAAATTAAGACAAACCAAATGAAGATTTATAAAAGTTTTTGAACATATCATACACTTTAACTACATAATTTTTATTTTTTATCGGCTTTTCACGTTAGATTACAGATTTGTCACTCTAATAATGTAGGTCTGCTTTCAGCTTTACTTTGAGGCAGTTCTTGCCTTGGCACGCAGTCAAAAACGTTTCCGATGGGTCGGAGACCTCGTTTTCAGTTAAAAAAAAAAAAAAAAAAACCTTTGGCAACTTGATCAGAACCTTGTTCTGTAAATACCAAGATAATTTTTGAAATGGTAGTCACTCGGTGGGTTTTCAAAGAGGAAAAACAGCATAGATGGAACTCATTTGTAGCAACACGTGCGAACACACTCAAGTCAGTAAGGTGACGGTCGTATAAAAAAAAGCATATCCAGTAAAGACACCAAAACAAGTATCCCAAATTCCCAATAGACTACGAAGATGGAGTAACGAGTCAGTCCCTGATCATATGGAAATATTTGTGTACATGAATTAAACGTTTTAAGTTACAGAAGCATGGTCATTGGCTCTTGTAAATTGCAAGTCCATAAAATAAATGGACAAACAGGGACTATGCAAATTTTTAACTTTTAACAAGCAGTATAAAGCTTCCATTAGGAAATATGGAGAAATGAAGTTAATAAATGCAATTAGGGGAGAGAGTCGATGGGCACTCACATCTCGGAAAGGGAATTCGTCAGCTTCAAGCATATGTATCACATGCCCCATTTTCGGCCTCTTCTGAGCATTAGGGTCCACGCAGCGTAAAGCTACTAGAAGAGCACGCTTCAGCGCCCTAGAAGAAGGCTTCTCCGGCAATCGAGGGTCCACAACTCCATCCGCATTTCGATTAGTGACCATTGTCTTAAGCCACTCGACAAGGTTGACCTGTAAATTCAATTCGCCAATCAATATACTAGAGAAGGAAAAAAGGAAACAAATTCTTTAACAAGCAAGTCAATTATCAGCAAATAGCATCAGTTGATAAAACTACACCTCCCCTGGGGGTCGGCTATAGTCCACCGGGTTTCTCCCAGTAATTATCTCCATGAGGAGAATCCCGAAACTGTATACATCGCTCCTTTCATTTAACATTCCAGTACTAGCGTATTCCGGAGCTACATATCTACAAAAACAAATGCCAAACCTCAATTTAACAATGCCAGGCCTAAATCAAGGAAAGTCAAAACAAGAAGCAAGTCTTGAGCTCACCCAAAGGTTCCCATAACACGAGTTGTAACATAACTCCTTTCAGATCCCAAAAGTTTTGCTAGGCCAAAGTCAGATACTTTAGGATTCCACTGCTTGTCAAGTAAGATGTTGCTCGACTTAATATCGCGGTGAACAACCTTAGGCTCAAGCCCCTCATGCAAGTAGGTCAAGCTACATAATGTTGGTCAAGTTTCAGTATTACAAAAACACAGAGACCCGAAAAAATAGGCAGAAAAGTTTGTCATTTGATTCAAGAAATACCCTTTTGCTGTTCCAAGAATTATGTTCATACGGATCTCCCATGTAAGAGGGCTACAAGGTCCAACATCTCCATGAAGCCACTGCTCTAAGTTTCCGTTGTCCACATACTCATAAACAAGCATCCTACAAAAATGGATTAAAAAAAAAGAGAGAGAGAGCATCCATGTTAGATAAAACCTCAATAATCAAAGAGACAAGAGGATAAGCGACTAACTAATTAAGACTAAAATTAATTACCGATGAGCTCCTTCAGCACAATAACCCAGCAACCTAACTAAATTCTTGTGGCGTACACGGCCAATGGCTTCAACTTCAACCTTGAACTCCTTCTCTGCTTGTCCCCTAAAGCCCAAAACAACCAACATTGAACAAATTAAGCTTCCTCTGCTCTAAAACCGATTACAATTTAAAGTAAATTTATGCCCCAAAAAAAAGGAGAAATATACCTGTTGTTGAGCAAATTCTTGACAGCAACAAGAGTGTTATCCTCCAGAACACCACGGTACACGATTCCGTACCCACCTTCACCAATTACATTCTCGTCAGCAAAGCCATTAGTGGAGAGTTCAAGCTCTCTGAGAGTGTACCAATGGCCCCAACCCAAATGCGACACCTCCGGCACAGCAATGAGAGCCTGGTCGCCGGACCGAGCTTCTCCGCTTCCGTGGGAGGACCCACCTCCACCGCCACTGCCTCCGCCTCTCTCAGGGTACGAAATCCGGTGATCCTTCCCAATCTCGATGTGGATCCTGTTTCTCCCAGCGGCGGGGCTCTCCTCCTCTGGCAGAGGCTCCGGCTCCACCGGCGGGTCGGAGTTCCGGGACTGGAGCTTGGGGTCGGGTTGGGGGTGGGAAGTCGGGTTTCGAGAATGGTCGATTCGGATCTCCTGGATCTCCTTGGAGACGTTGGGGATGGTGGGGTTGTTGTGAGAGGACTTGTTGGCCTTCAAAGAGGAAGAAGGAGAAGCAGAAGAAGAAGAGCGGTGGCGTCGGGAGGTGAACCAGAGGGATATGAGGAAGAGGACGAGGACTATGGCTGCTCCCACGCAGATTCCGAGGACCACCCACAATCGTAATCCGAATATCGAGGTCCGCCGTGACAGCTGATCGTTCAGAAAACTGTAGTCAGACATTCTTCTTCTTCTTCCACTAGTGTTACTTGTGGGTTCTTATCTGAAGCAAAAAGAAGGAAGAAGATGAAGTAGACGAGAGACACAGAGAGTTTGTGTTTGCGTGTGTGTGGGTGGCTGGGTGGGAGTAGTGGGACTGAGAAGGATTACAAAAGAGGTAAACTGTGGAAAAAATGGGACAATCTCTCAGGGTCAGAAGAACAGAGTGGGGTTTGTGAACAGAGCTGACATGAATGGGACTTTTTAGAAAATGGAAGCCAATTAAAACCTTCCACTACTCTCTCTCTCTCTCTGTGTGTGCGCTGCAGTCATTAGTCGTCCTACTTGTTTAAATAGCGTAATCTAATCTTCTCTCACAATTATGGCCGTATCTACTCGTATTTATTTGTTACACACTTTGCCACTCTGACTTCTGCCTTTGTATCTTCTTCTTGGGCCATACTGATTTCCGTGTTGCCTCCATTGTTAGAAATTATATATCCGCAAATATTATTTATTATTATTTTCTTTATTTTTTTGTCCGCTCCTTTAGCTGCTTCGCGTATTAATTGGATGGCGGCTGTGACAAAAAGGTCGGATTAGATCTTTTTTTTTTTTAAGTTAAAAAAGATTTTTTTTTTATTTTAGACGGGATTTATTGTTATGTTCTGCATTTTTTTAAAATTAAATATGATAATGTATTTTTAACCTTTTGAGGCCACGTGTAAGATTTTTACCGAGGAAATTCGTCTTAGGATGTAATAAAAACACCATAATACTTCACGGGTGTGCTACACCGGCTTAGGAAACATGGATAAATACTTTCAATCCCATATTTAATGGTTATTATTGATTGGATTAAGTTTCTATTGACTACAAAATAATCCCAAATCCATGTGATAACTTATCCCTCAAAAAATGTTAGAATGCATAATTTCATACGTTAAATTATAAAATATTTCAATCTCATATTAGTTTTTATTATCGCTCTTACTCTTAGAGTTTGTTCGAAAAGATATCTATCAGATTCTCATTACTACACTCAAACTGCCAGAGGTCGATGGAGTCCACCATCGCAGGCACCCACTTAAACCCCACCATTGTCAAAACCCAACCTCCGCCAACGATCATGAAATCGGCCTTGCCTTATTGCAATCGCAAACTTGGTATCATCCCCAACTACGATCATGAAATTGGCTGTGTCCTCACTGCCATCGCCAAAAATAAGCAGCCCCTCGCATGTGAAACACCCTCCTCCACCAAAACATAGCCCCCTCTTCTATTGAAACCCAGCCCTTTCTTCTGTGAAACCATTGTAAATTTGAACCTCCACCCCATTTTCATTGTCAAAGCATACCTTTTCCCAATGGTGGCAAACACCCCTCCAAGGTGACAAAACTCAATCGCTAACAACCACCCCTCACTCAAGGCAACCCTCTTTCGTAGCAACATTAACATAAGACTAGTTGGTCCTTTATTATTGTTGTTGTTGGATATACATATATATTTTGGAATTTCTTAAGAAATTTATAATTTTGATTATGTATATAAGTTTTTTAAACAGGAATTATTTTAATATATATATATAGTTTAATCTAATCGATTGATGTATTAAATATAAAATAGATCTTCATATAATCTAATTTAATCTGCATCTAATAATTTTATCTAATCCTGTGTATAAATAAGACTCAACGTTCCTCGTACTTTCATTCTCCAAGAAAAAAAAAGAGTAAAACTTCCTTTTTTTTTTTTTTTCTTTTCCCCTTGAGGATAAGATCTTCTTGTTAATAGTTGTCTCCTTTGAACGAATGTAACAATTAATGGGTGCATTAGTTTGTTAATATATGTGTGTAAAAATAATTTTAGAAAGATTCCAAGAAACCAAAAAAAATAAAAAATAAAAAGTTGAAAAAGATGTCGACAATGTGTAGCGATAGTGCTATATTTTGATGCGCTTTTCATATTTCTATCTCGTGCCCTTTTTTTTTTGTTTGTTTCTTTGTTCGTTGGAGATTACGGTTTGACTGGTTATAGCTCTTTCTATGCCTGCTTTTTTGAATTTAAGGGAATCCTTGATTAAATACATTGTTGTACGGAAATTGTACAATTTTTTATACGACGATTCAGCTTCCTTAAACCACGAAATCATTAAGATTAGTCCGGGCTGTATGATTTGGGCCCAGTTCCAGTGCCAAACCCCTGGAGATCCCTCGGCCTGCAATGGCCTTTGACAGACCATTACTGTGAAGATGGAGACCTCTTAAAAAACAATTCGAGGAGATCTTGGAAATAGCTATATTTTAGCGTATATATCAAATTTTTTATTTTAAAATTATTTTTTATTTAATATTATAAAAAAATAAAAACCTTGAAAAAATTATAATTGTGGTAATATCTTAGAAATGTATTACCTTTTTTTTTTAGCATTCCTCGAGAAAACTCCATTTTAAGTGTTACTTGAGTGTTATTTGACAGTCAATTACTGTGAGGGTGGCGACATCTTCTAAAGTTTACTTTACTGTTACTGTTATTGCTATATATGTGTATATATATATATATATATTTCCGACTGGCTCTCCCATTTCGTTCATTCACTGAACAAGATTCAGTGTTACATGAAATTTTGGCTAAAAGACAAATCACCTGGACCGTCCAAGGAAGTACGTACCCTGTGTTACTTGAGCTTTATTAAGGGGAAGTTTGGAGGAGAGTGTTGGAGATGTTATTTTTGGGTTGGAAAAAAATTGTTTTGGAGAATGTATTTAGGAGAAAAAACTGCTTGAGGTGAAAAAATAAAAAAGTTAAAAAAAAATTTTTAAAAAAATATATCAATATGGATATTGTTTCGTTCCTCTCAAAATTCTATACAATTTAAAAAAAAATTTATCTTATTTGGACTTATATACACAAAGTTATGAATTTTTAAAATTTGGAGTTTACTGTAACGTTTTGGAGATATAAATAGTAAAAAATAAGAAAATTTTGGAAAAAAAAAAAAATAAAGACCGGAAAACAGCCCAAACGCCCCCTAAATATTTGGTGCAAGTGTAAAAGAAGCATGTAATATATAAAAACACAAATTAATTATAAAAAAAAAAAAAAAAAAACGTGGTTGTCTTCGAGTGTCGGTGGAGCAGCAACTACATACGGCTGGAAATGCTGTGAAAAGATTTTTTTTTTTTTTTTAACATTTGATGGTTTTTATTTTTGTATTTTTAACATTACTCCTTTTTTTTTTTCTCCCATTTAGAACTTCCATTTTCGATTGTTCTTTCAGGGGATTTATGCAATGTATGCATGTTTTCTGAGGGTGATGTTTCGCATCGTTTTTTGCATGCATGGCTTGTATTCCATTATTAATGCGTGAAGGAAGTGATCGTTACAGGTAAGACCAAAAAAAAAAAAAAAAGATATATATATATATATAGTCACATTAGAAAGACTCGTAGCAAGATGATGGCATGGCTGGAGACCTGACCAGAGTATATAATGTGTTAGGTTGGAGTCACTATCAGGATCTGCCAGCAATTTTCACACCAACGTCGTATAAGCACCGGTTTCTGTCAGTGTGTGTGTTTTATTTGTTAAGTGTGATCGACAATATCACCGTATTAGGATTGGAAATTAAAAAAATGTGCAGCGTACATCTCCGATCTGGTTTATGCTGGGTCCGAGATGTCACTAGAATTATAAATTGAATTGTAGGACAACAACTAATTGTTCGTAAACTACCACAGTGATTATCACAGTGATTTTAACTTGTTTCGTTTTAAGATGGGACTCACATTTTTTATTTCAATTTTATTATTATTATTTTTTTAAGAATTAACAAATGTTAGAACTAATTTAACAATTTTAAACTTAAAATTGTATTATATTTAAACCCGATTCATACACTAACAAAGCCTCTCTCTTTTTAAGATATGAATTATACCCTATAGGCTTTTCAAAAGGGAAAAAAAAAACTCAGTAGGTAATTAATTTCATTTGTTTCTTTAAATTTTCATATTTTATTGGAAGATTTATATGAATATA
This sequence comes from Antiaris toxicaria, assembly GCA_035233585.1. Classification (NCBI taxonomy): domain Eukaryota; kingdom Viridiplantae; phylum Streptophyta; class Magnoliopsida; order Rosales; family Moraceae; genus Antiaris; species Antiaris toxicaria. Next base: position 22,670,893 of record CP141160.1, on the reverse strand, counting down.
CCATCTATTCTAGACATCATTAATAAGATATATAACAGGACATTTAAAGTGTGTAATTATTCATAGTGCTTAATTTTGACTAATTAAATGATAAAAATACTCGCAAAGAAAAAAAAGAAAAGAAAAATAACTAAAGTTCATTTAAAAAAAAAAACAGAAAAGAAAAACAAAGAAAATAAAAAGCTTTGTTGTAGAAAAAAACAAAATGGTGTGTGAGTTGAGATGTTTTAAAACATTTTCAATTTTTTCCATTTTATATTTTCATTTCATGAATGATTTTATGTGTATATATATATTTTCACTTCATGAATTTGATACACAGTTTAAATGTCATGAAATATAATGAGGTCAAAAAGTAATAGTATTTTGTCTGAATAAATCTAAAGTAGAAGATATATATAGATTTCCCTACTTTACATGATATGATTCTGATTTTGATGTGCCCTACCTAATTCGCACCATATAGATTCTGGTTTCCCGTCAGCATAAGTTTACTCGAACCATTTTTTTGTATTAAGTTTTCTCCAACTAAATCGTAATCAAACCTTTATAGGATGCTCTATCAATTCTTTGAATCATGGTCATGCTCATTGGTTAGCAAAATGATTTTTTATTAGACAGATTTTGGGAATGGAATGCTCTTCACTTAGGAAGAAAAATTAAATAAAATAAATATATACATCTTTTGAATTTTGAAGTGCGAGATTATTAGACAGATTCTGAGAATGGAATGCTCTTCACTTAGGAAGAAAAATTAAATAAAATAAATATATACAACTTTTGAATTTTGAAATGCGGGATTCAAATCTTATATTTTTAACTGGAGTCGTATATGATATAATCGCTAGATTATACCGTAACCAAAAAAAAAATTCAATGATTTATGTTTTGTTTCTTGTTTGTTTGTTCCTTTTTTGTAAGGAAAAAACGAAGGGCATATTAGCTTTGGATATGCCCTGCAAGCCATATGATTGTTTTAGCATCATTTTTAGTTATCTACACTTTGCGTTTAAAATAGGAAGAACAGAGACGAGGGATATTTCATACAACCCACCAAATAGAATTTTCCCAAGCATAGCTAGGTCTTAACTATTGGTATGATCTAATATAACATTTGTTCTTCCCACATTATCAGTTAGGGGGTGTTTGGGGCTGGTTTTCCAACTCCCAAAATATCACTATTTTCCAAAACTTTTTTATTTTTCACTATTTACATCTTCAAAATGCTACAGTAAATTTCGAATTTTAAAAATTCATAATTTTATGTATATAAGTCCAAATGAGATAAATTTTTTTTAAAATTTCATAGAATTTCGAGAGGAACGAAACAATATTTATATTGATATTTTTTTTCCAAAAAAATTTTTAAAATTTTTATTTTTTCACCTTAAACAGTTTTTTCTCTCAAACACATTCTCCAAAACAATTTTTTTTCAACCCAAAAATAACATCTCCAACACCCTCCACAAAACTCCCCCTTAATAAATGAAACTCGTAGATACATTCGTTTCTTATTTCTCAATTCAACTTCAAGAAGCTAAAAAAAAAAAAAAATCAACTTCAAGCAATAATTGTGGCAACCCTATTGAACTCTATTCAAGTGGTGATGAAAAATTCAAGACATAAAACTTATCAGTTTCACTTCCAAGTCCCACAAATGAATTCATTTAATTATGGTGATTCATGTCCATTACAAACATCACTTTTCGTTTCAACTTTTTCTACTGCAAATAAAACTTTGTGTTCCCCCCGTTTAAGCAAGTTGATCACTTAGACAATATTGTGACTTGAATAGACATAGTTTTAACATACTTTTATACAGCTGCACTAAAAAATGTAGAGTTTGAATATGAAGTTCTAAAAAAATAATTTTTTAAAGAAAGAAAGTGCATAGGTGCATCCATCAAGTGGTAGAAAGTAAAAGTTCAAAAAGGAAACGACAGACATTAGCATTTCCTTTGAGCGTAGTTAGAAAACCTATTTTAGATGCTAACAAGAATGTTAACAGAAGACTAGCCACTAAACACCGATTCTAATACTACAGGATGCTATATGCTGGTTTTCATGTGTATATGATCTTTTGCAAGACAGTATCCACAAGTTCATTTCACCTGCTGCTAATTTGAATATGTCCTCCACCGACAATGCTTCTTCAAAGTGCTCGGAAGCCCCACCTGCCTGATAGACGATAAAGGGAAACGGAATTAATCCACCACGATAAATCGTAGAATATAATATTGCAAACATGTTCCTTCTTATGTCCTAGAGAGAATAGCAGCAAAATCTGATGATATGAGATAAACAATAGAAATTATTATTGAAGTATATACGACCGACTTCTTAAAAAGAAAAAGTAAGCTTAGGACGTTTTTAGTTCATAATCAGAGAAGAAGAAATTGTCCAAATCAAGTAATTCAACGATGCTTCCATCTTGTTTCCAAATGTCAAAATTGCGCTTAATTCAAGGGCTTAAAAGTTCAGAGAGAAGAGTTACATAGTACGTGACCATGTATGGAAGTAGGTACATTGCTACTTTCACAAAACTTCACATGATTGGGAGTCAACATGTAAAACAATAACTCAACATAAACAACACTACAATAAAACGAAATTAGATACCAATGCATTTGACAAATGTCAAGGAAACATGAATTCTATTGAGTCTAAATATGTCCCTAAAAATTGTTGACCATTCTAAAATGATTGGATATGAACTCTATTATATTATTAATATCTTCTCAATCTCTCATATGAAAAATTTTCATAAAATATCTTCATTCATAGGTCCGAAATCCATATTTATGAATTAAAAATCTAAACAATCAACTCCGCAATCAGTTGTTAGAATTAATTAATAAGTTTTCAAATCATCAATTTAAAAAAGTTGAAACCCTTTTTATTAGACAAGATACTTTATAAAAATTAAAATTGGCCAAATAATATAGAGAATGTTAGGAACACCAACGGTAGTTTCAATTTTTTATACAACTTTAAATTATAAAATTTTTTACTGAGAAAGATTGCTACATCAATTAATAACAAGATATTGTATTTGCTAATTAAAAAAAAATAACTTGAAGTTGATACAAAAGACAGATAATAGATAAGTAATTTTCTAGCGCTATTCAATTATAGATAAATGAATAGTTTAGCTTAAGATTTACGTGGACATGATCATGTACATGCTGCGACGAAGATACGAGCAAACTTGAGCAGAAATCACTTCCAGTTTATGCTTCTCTAGTATGTAGAAGATGGTCGCTAAAAGCCCTGGAATTCTAGGTGAACAGATACTGATTTGAGCATCTTCACCACAAATGTTGACGACCACATTTGGCGAAAACCATGTCTGGAAATTTGTAGGTTGAATATGATCAGAAAGAGCTGGCACCACTGTCAAAAGAGCAGCAGCTGTATTTTCTCTTGACTGTCGTCCCTGATAATTTGTATCTGCACCAAAAATCGATTCCCTTGATCTATCAAGTTGATGTGATTTTTTGGAAAATGGCTGTACTTGATCATGCTCAACGATACTCGTTGAAGTACTACAATTTCGGAGCTTATCGACCCTTTGTTTTTCAAGTGTTTGAAGAATGTGCTCGAGGGTCTTAATATAATTCCCAGCCTCGTCAACGATGCTGGACTTATCTGCCGGAAAAATTACATTTATGAATCCATATTCAAATATATCTAGAAAGATGTCTTGTAATAGGCAAAAAGACCTTAAGATTGGAATTAAATGGTATAAATGAATTACTCTAAAATAATATTGCAAGAACTACTTTGCACTTCTCACCAAAGCAAATGCGTCTAGTAACGTACGTCTATTGATCATCATGAGCCTCACAAAACATGGTAAACTATTATATTTATATATTCGTATGTAATTATAAAGGCAAAATTATGTATATTAGTCTAAAACTTGCTACGAGATCATGAATTAGGAAAGAGAGAGTAAGGGAACAAAGAAAATCTCGACCTTTTTTTTTTTTTAAATTAAAATCATAACGTTGTGTTGATCAATATCAAATGTTGATGAGTTGCTGTAGTACATCCTATAGAAATCAATGGAAACATGTCAGCACAAAAATAGGGTAAAAAAAATCCAGCATTAAAATTAAAAAAACAATTGCAAAGCCTAGATACAAGATAGAGCAAGGGATCAGAGGATGAAAAGTGATCTGATTTTACAGAATATGAAAAAAAAAATTCACGGGCGGCTCTTCTTCATCAATGATTTTTTTTTATTTTTGGTGGAAAAGCAAAGATTATAGTTGCGGGACGGTAACGGACGAGAAAAGTGTTGATTAGATCAAGCGGCTTTCTCGTAGCTCTTGCCTCTTGGCCACAAAAGATTAACAGGATATTTGCTTTTACATCGAGACGTGTACTTCTGCATAAACGAATAAGTAACGCACTTTATGTATCAATCCTTATTTCCTCAACTAATATTTCATCCTTTTTTGGCAAGTGATTTCGTGTATATATTATATATATACTAGTCTTAAGCACGTGCGACATAGTTGAAAATTTTATCTAAACTGGGATAAAATTAAAAATTAAAAATTAAAAAAATAACAAACAATCTAAAAATTAAAAAAATAAGACACAATAAAAAAACTAAAAAGATAAAAAGACTAAAATGTAACAATTTGACCAATATAAAAAGAGGATTAAGATAAAAAAAATTTTAAAAATGGGCCAAAAAAAGTGTTAAATAAAAAAAAGAAAACTGAAAGACGAAAAAAAATAACAAAAAGGATTAAAATGGAAAAAAAAAAGGATGGGAAGAAGAAAAAGAAAAATGAAAAATCCTGGGCTAACAAAATAACATAAAAGGATTCAAAACCAAAAATAAAAAGATAGGTAAAAAAAAACCCGGAGGATCAAAAAAATAATACAAATGGTTTTCGTCCAAAACGAAAAATTCTAAGTGCACCCTTTCCATTAGATGTATAGATGTATAGATATATACATGCATGCACATAAATCATCAAAAGAAAAATTACGAGTAAATAAAGCAAACATCAAAATATGCTTGTGAAGTGTCCATATATTTTGATACAATTTAAAAACACCTGATATATATAAACATACTAGTGCAACCCATAAACCTAGGGCAAATTGAGTTGAATGAAATTGTCAAAAATTTTTTTTTTTTTTAAGGATTGAAAAAACCTTGAGAGGAAGTTTGTCAGGAGGAAGCAAATCACGAAGGGAAGAGAACATAATCCTCATCCTCTTTCTCCTTTGTCTATCCGTCCAAATGTGCATCTCATGGTCTGATTCACCGGTACTACCACCATACTTTTCATTGCTCGCAACCTCCATCGCTAATTTCTCCATGCTATACATTATGTGTGTGTATATAAATACACACATACATACATACATATATATATATATAACTATTGTGTGTGTGAAGATATATAACGCAGTAGTAGCAACTAGAACTGGCAGAAGTAGGAAAAAGGGCAAAGCACCAGAAAGGGGTCGTTCGTTGTCGTTTAGAAGAAAGAGGGAGTTTTTGGTAATATTAGGGGGGTGAAAGCAATGAAGGCGTTTTGGCAAAAAAGAAGGAAAACGACAGAAAAGTGGGAAGAAGCAGGTGCTGAGTGGATTACGACATGATTCGGCGAGCAGGAAAAAAGGAGGCGCTGAAATCTGAATCACAACCATGAGACGATGCCGTTATTTGGCTTCCAAACAAAAAACACTGAAGGCCAGTTTGCACCGCGCGTCCCTCAAGATTTCTTTGCTTGGTCCCACCTTTCTCTTCTTTTTCCTTATTCACCCTCTTTTGTTCTTGTCTTACGAATGTTGCCCTTCCCCAACTCTTGCCTGTAATTTTCCATGCCGAGGGCGCGGTTCGGCTCACACGTCTCCTTCTTCTCTCCTAACAACAATGTGCCTTTCTGTTATAATTTTAATAAAATTTAACGGTTTAAAATAATTTTCCTTTCAAATATGACCTTTTTAATTTCTTATAAAAAAAATCAGCATTTAAATTTTTTAAAAATCGACGGAGAATAACCAAAGCTGCATTGAGAAGGAACAAAATTGTTGTCTAGAGTCATCAGTGAGGTAAAGAGTCATTTTAGTATTATGAGTTCGTTTTTGCTTCTAGTAATATATTATAAGTTAAAAAGTAGAAGTTTTAGTTTTTGGATTGAAAATTAGTTAGATTCTATTATCAAAAGCAAATTTATCAAACCTGAAATACACTAACTTTTAAGAGCTGCAACGACACCTGCATAACAAGAAGTAATTAGTTGAAAGCACTTTCGTGAATTTATTAAAGATAAGTGGCAATTAAACACATTTGGCCATCCAAGAAAACGCAGAAAGCGTCATGTGATAAAAACTGCAATAAGCGCCCCATATTTTTGGCCGTTACAACACAAAATGGAAGGTTAGAAATATCACACTCAAGCTTGGATATGGCTTCAAAGTTCAAAGTAATGCCAAGTTGTTGCTACCGAGCATTAAAAGAAAAATGGCAGGTTCAGAAGATACAATTATGAAGGACGTGCAAGCAAGGCACATTGATACACATACTAAAAACAAGAAAGATCAGAGATGAGAAAATTAAGATGAAATGATGAGAATTCCGGAGGATGTTCATAGAAAATGTGAGAACCGAACAAGATTTTATTCTGCTCCACCAGAGTGTTTCTATGAAAACTGGTGGTGATAGCAACATCCATCCAAGTATCAAATCTACGTAGAATCATGGGTTGATGATATGCCAAGTATCCAGATCATTTTATACAGGTTATGAAGCATCAATGAATTGAGTCAACATTTTAAAGGCTTGCTGCTGTAAAATCAATCACCAGATCAAGTGTAAACGGTCAGGAAATTTTACAGATCATGAGCCGTTGCCGTTGCTGTCGCTGTGGTCTTTTAGACAAAAAGAACTATTAAAGAAAGTGATCAAATGTTACACTTCAGGACTCTTGGAGGATAAGATATCGCCGTCCAATGAACTTTTCCCAGTATGACAGGTATCTGATTGCATTTATGGTTTTCCGCTGTCACATAGTTCCTTCATATAGTGAAAATAATCTGGCATGAGTTAAAAAACTTGTGTGATTTAATTCATAGGTACAGGCGATAGTACTTACCTTTGAAGATGTGGGGTGATTGATGGGTCCATATTGAGCCCGAATTGTGTGCTCAAAACCCAGTGAAGCTTCCGAAGAGGCAACATTTGCAGCTGAAGGTAGGATGACTGGCTGATTTGAGATGGTGCATGGGTTGGATAAGTTAAAAGTAGATTGCATCATGTTCTCTTCACGACCGGAAAATGTGTTCATTCCTCCGCTGGAGTCCAGAAATTTAATACCTTCATTGTATCCCAATCCTGTCTGAGGCAATGGCAACTGCATTGGATGAAGTACTCCTGGTAAGCTCATTGGATGAATTAATCCATTTCTCATTGATAACATCTGCAAATCAAACCATAAAGGAAAAAAAGAAAAAAAATATGTGTTAGTTTTGTTGAAGGAACTAAAATTTGCTTTTCCCCAACCAAAAAAGAAAAGCTGCCAGTTTCCACTCTTCTTAGATTCTTGAAGAAGGAGAAACTACAAAACCAGAAGGAGAAACTACAAAACCGAACCAACTAGCAGTTAATACAAAAATGCTTGATGGAACTTCATAACTCTTTATATAAAGTCGAATGCTCTTTAACTGACCTCCAATTGCAGTCTTATAACAAGCAGTGCTTTCTTCGTTCAGAATTCAAAGTTTACTCCCAACCATGCCCGTTTAAAATTCTTTATTCTCAATAACAGAGTTTTCATAAAGGGCATAAATTGTCTAATTGGAAGTTTGGCTCGACTTTTGTGCAGTCTAATAATAAGCAGTGCTTTCTTCATTCAGAATTCAAAGTTTACTCTCAACCATGCCCTAAAAATCTTTATTCTCGAAAACAGAGTTTTCAGAAAGGGCATAAATTGTCTAATTAGAAGTTTGGCTTGACTTTTGTGCATGTATTTGTTAGTGTATACATTTAAAGAACATAGATTTCAAACATTTGGTAAGGTAATTAAACTGTTAGACTAGCCTCGTTGAAACATTGCCAGCTGAGGATAAATTACAGACGAAACACAAGCAAGCTCTTTTATCACAACCTTTGTACTAACACAAACCAGGGATGACGATATCATAAAAGGTTTCCAAGATGAGTTTAACTTGGTGTTCTATAGAGAATGCACGATCAGAATATTCTTAGTGTGCATTATTTTTGATATATAAACTCAGTACGTTGAGCCATTCGCTGTGGTTACTATGACAAAGCTCTAATAGCTTGATCAGCACTTAGGTTTACAAATCAGAATAAATTGCTTGACCAAGACAAAATGTTAAATAATCCAACGTCATGTATAGAGATCAAGCATTCAAATCGGTAGCAACTTTCTCTCAAAATTATTTGTTTTCTGTTAATCATATTTTGTTAGCAAGAGTAAAGATTACCACCACTCCGTGGAATCCGACTACATGGGCTATAAACAAAATACCAAATGCATAGGTCGGGATCAATTATTGTTCAAAAGAATATCTCACACTCATTGCTGAGTTGGCTTATATTTTTGGCACTCCGATTGAGAATCATACTCAAAACAGCATTGGCTGAAACTGAATAAACTCACCTGAACTTGAAGCTGAAGCTGCTTCAAATATTCAATCGCCTCATCAAGCATTGAAGCCTTATCCGTCTATCAGAAACAAAGCATAAAAATCACCCATTTTGGACAGCATCTTCATAAAAAACCAAGCTCAAAACAGGAAAGCCGATACATATATTGAGAGATACATATCTACAAAATACCTTGTTGGAATTTGGAATTAGATTCTGCAAAGCTTTCATTTTCTCATTGATTCGACTCCTCCTCCTCTGTTGACAATTCACAAATCCAAAATCAAAACAACAAACGTGAAAAAACACAAACAAATTCCGGGCATCGAAGAACCAACCTTCTCCGACAAGTTATGGACCTCTGCTGCCCTGCTTCTTTTGGATGAACTTCGAGGAGGAGGAGCCGAATTCGACGGCATCTCTGACGCCTCGGGACCCTTCCAACTCCAACCAAAAATAAAAAACCAGAAGCTTAGTAAGCTTCAAATTCTTCGCACAATTTCAAATAAAGCCACCGTTCGGTTGCCGAGTAAACGCAAGAAAATGAAATAAAACATACATTCTAAAGTAGTTTTCACATTTAAATAAATAAATAAATAAAGGACTTCAAATCTCAAAAGCCGATTTCTTTACTTCCTAAAGAATATCTTATAATGGCATCCAAGGTAGTGAACGGAACATACCTCGCTATCGCAACTGAAGTCGCCGAGATCATTCTCCGGCGAAATCCTCCTTCCCTTCAACGGCGTGTTCGCATCGGAGGAGAACGTGTTGTTCTCGGCGCCATCCTGCACCTCAGCGCCGAAGTATGCCCCGGCCGGACAGGAGAAATCGAATCCGGACGACGAACCGGCGCCGGAACTGCCGCCGACCACTCGGCACTCCTGCTCGGTCCGGTTCTCCGATCGGGCGAACCGGAGACGATCCTCGGCGTCGGAAAACGACGCAGTCGTCTGGTGAGGCGAGTGGATTAAATGAGCGTACTTGGCCTTGAAGGTGGTGGTGCAGCGAGAAGAGGACGAAGCGGCAGAGGAATATGGGGATGACGACGAGCCGTGGAGCAGTTGGTTCAGAAAGTTGGTGATGTCTTCCGGCTCAGAAGGACCGAGACCGGTGCCAGAAGACGGCGCTGTTCCGTATAGATCCTCCATAATTGACAGCAAAAATGTAGAGAATTTCAAAAAAAAAAAAAAAAAACCAAGTCTTTGTTGATAAAAAAGATAAAAAGAAAAAGAAAAACACGTAAGAGAAGAGAAAGGAAGAATAATCAGAGTCTGGGTCTTTATGTCCAAGCTCGTTTCTTTCTGTTCTGCTGTACTTTCAATGGTTTTCTGGGTGGTTTGTTCTTTGTCGCTGTGTTTTTTGTTGGGTCCTTGTAAAGAAGGTTTAGGCTCTCTAATAGAGGTTGGTTGTTTTTTCTAAATCAGAATTTGATTGCTCTCCCGCGCTAATTATCCTCTCCTAACGATTATGTTCTTGTTATTATTTTATCATTATTCTTTTTTTTTTCTAGTTTAATTTTTTTTATTTTATTGTTTGGTTTTCACCGATAATCTTTTTTTTTTTTTTTTGTCTCTTTGTTTTGCAAAATTTATTCAACCACCCACTGCAATTTTTTATAAAAACGTATAATAATTAGGATGGTATGAGTTTCTGAAAGGATATTAATTATTATTATTATTATTATTATTATTATTATTATTGGTTTTAAAAAAGCCGTTCCGTCATATAATGTCACCGTGCTCCGTCACAATTGGCAATGCAGTCAGCTTCTTATTTTAACTTCCTTTTGAAAGCAAAGATATTAATTCCTTGCTCTACTTTGTTTGACATTTTTTATTTTTCTTACTCAAAATATCTTAAATAACTGTATTAAAAAATATACCTTAAATCAATAGTAAAAGCTTACCTGTTTTTAGGTAGAATTAACTGTTACTTTGAAACTTTATACCATTTTAATTGTCAAACTTTCAATGTCATAAAATTACCGATTGAAAGGCAAACCCATAAATGATATGTTTGTTTGACGTACCATTTTTTAAAAATAAAAATTTTTTTATTTTAATAAAATAAATTTTCTTAAATTTTGTATTTAAATATTTAAAATTTTTTATTTTTAAAAAATAAAAAAAATTCTAACCAAACAAAGAAAATTTTTTATCCATCTAAATAACTTTTTACCTTTAAAAAAAAATCCAAATAACTTCTCATTTTTTAAATCTAAAAATTTTTTAAATTTTAAAAATATACCATTATATCAAAAAGTTTTATAATGGTGCAATTTATTTTTATGCACCAAAGGGTGAACATTATTCTTTTTTTCCCCACATTATTAAGAAGGAGAATTAAAAATATATTTAAAAAATGAAATACGGACGGGGTTGGGCTGGTTGGCTGAACAAGTTGTCAAAGGGTAAAAAGTCAAACATATCATATCCTCACCGTCTTATCCAACCGAAACGTCACCGATTTGGCCTGCAATGGAGAATTTAATATGGGACCAAATTCGCAGCTCCCGATGTCATCCACTATAGCAACACTCTCCCATTTGCATAGACACAATTTTCGGCCATTCTTCTTTCTTTCTTTTTCTTCCCCATTATCCTTTTCCCTTTGGATTTTCTTCTTGAGATTTCTCTTTGCAAGCATTATAAATCGGTCACCAAGCCTCAAGTTCGCATCTCTTTAACCAAAATGAACTAAAATAACCACAAGCTTGTTGTGGAAGTGCTATTTTTGCAGAGATTCTCCGCCATTGTGGTGAAATAAATTTGTGCACCACCGATTGAAAGATTGGCAGTTTTCTGTCGGTGATGTTTTATGCACAATCATTACCATCAAAAATTTAGAATTTCAGATAATTATAAGCATGAAAATCCAAGAACGGATTAGAAAGTTTGGTCCAAATCCACGAACAACGAGGATTTGCCCCACAAGAAAATATAAAAACTTTAGAAAGAGTCAATGGCTTGAATTTTACAAGCCCTCCGAATAGGACTAAGCTTACAAGGAACGAGATATCAATATCTGATGGTAACAACAAAACAATAACAATTAATTAATTTGCAACACGTAAATGAAGCAAAAGAGGCATTTAAAACGATCATAAAGGCAAAGTCCTTCATAAATAATTTCCTCGAACAATAAGGCATAAAAGACAAAATTAAGTAAAAATAAAAAATAAAAATTTGTGGGTCCTGATGACTAATGGGGCATTCTGGTTTGTCTGTCATCGTCTCATGGACCATGATTGAAGGTTTTCAGCTGGACGAACAAGGGTGAAGCAAGGGGACTAATTTTGGGAACAAAGTCTTGAGTGAAAATAGTTTATATATATATATATTTAATCTCCTCAAGTTTGTAGTGCTGTTGTTTTACAAATTGGACACAGATTCTTGTGTGTCAACCATTGTTGTATGCAGTGTCTATGGAAGTCATGCCCACAGTCCAGCGTTCCAACGTCTTCTCCTTCATTATAATCCTCCTGCGTATAGTAGAATATCGTTAAGAAGGAACAAGACCGATTTGTTTGGTTAATTTCGTAAGATCACTTTCATACAAGGTTCTCAATCTCACCTGACATATACTGCAAGGTTCATTGTCCGATTGAGATTTTCCTGCTGCGGAGTACTTCTTCTGCTTCAAACATTTTAATATCGTTTCTTCCGTTAGTCCAGTGCTTACGTTTCCGATGCGCTCTTCGAGGGCCAGAAGCTCCTGTAATTGGTATAGGCATTGCTTTAATTAGACACTCGAGAACGCCAAGACAGAATGAATCATCTTGCTCCTTTTGCCTAATAAATTTACCTCATAAGACATGTTATCAACATCGAGTCGCATATCCCTATGCCGATCGTGAATATCAGCCACCCCAACAAATACTGAAGGATCAAGAATCATGACATCCTGACCAAAAAGCAGAAACACAAATCAAATTTCAGGCCATTAAGATATCAATGAAATAAAAACTACCAGCAATTAAAACATTCAGTTTCAATGTTATTGCACATTAGTTGCTCGGACTGAACAATAAAAAGTAGGAGAATTTGTACTCATTTAACTTCCGAGAGAAAGGTCCAATTCTCTTCGGATCTGAACAAGTGAAAAATGTGAGTTGAATATGTGAGTCGAATTCGCTCCCTGCTCTCTAAACCCCTTCCGAAACAAGCCTAAATGGTATCCTAATCAAGAGGAACCCTAAATAATATGAACTCATTTGCTTCACCAAATGCCAGGCAGCCCAGATCAACAATCGTGCCTTTAGGGAGAAAGATGTCTATCTCTGGTCTTAACCCCAGGTAGTTGTTAAGATGTCATCAGGAGTTGGGCCTGTTTTAAAATGATCAATTTCTCAGATCTTAACACTCCACTGAGATGGAATGCAAACCACTGATCAACATCACTAAACATCGTAGGACAATTATTGAACAAGTGACAGAACCAAATCTATCATTCTCTTGTGTGTTTGTTTGGCCCTTAGCTGATAGAGGATTAGAACATACTCATGCTTTTAACTTCTAAGTAATTGATTCTACCATTTTAAGGTATACATCAGAGCCATCTTCTATTGCAATTTACTAAGACAATTATCAATTTAATAACAAAAAAAAAATATAATCTAAAGCAGTTTACTAATATGCAGAAGTTCACGTCAAAATCTAACCTCAAAACGCAGATTTTCCCCCCGTCGCATGAGACCAAGGACACTGCGAATCTGCTTCAAAGAACGAAAAAGAAATCGTCAACTTTATATCTTAATTTTGAACATTTGTGTACAGGTAAACAACAATCAATAACTGTAAATACAGGCAAAATATAAATAAAATTTGAAACGTGTTACTCTGTCATACACATTAACCATATACCTCAACCAAAGGAAACAGATTATAAAAGGAGGAACTCTAAAACCATCGTAAAACTCTCATCGCCATTTCTTCCAATGAAAGTTTACACATACAAGGAAACTAAGAACAAATGGGTGCTCTTTGATATACCAAAAAACTATTTGCATTTTGGTATCAATTTATATAGCAAGACAAAAGGAAGTAAAAGAGCATACCTCAGATACAAGCCTGCTACTTCCTTCACCAGCAGCACCAAGAGATCGTAGTGAGTAGTGAACTCCCATATCGCTGTTTCTCTCCATCCATGATGCCGATCTGGGGTGTGATTGAGGATGACCCTGGTTAACAACTCCAGATGGAAGCACAATCTCCTGTGACGAACCAGGCTGACCAGGACGCAGTGGCAGATAGCCACTAATCTGCCCGCCAGACTCAGCTCCAACAGAAGAAAATAAGGAACGACGAAGATACTCGGAAAATCTCCGTGGATGAATTGGTGGAGAATTGTGATGAGGAGGCCAAGCCGGAGCAGATGATGGATGGACATTCGAACTTGAGCCAGCCCGAGATGTAGAAGCACCATTTCCCGGAATACCCATGCCTCCCCCAGCTAAACTCCTATTCGATGGATGTTGAATCACATTTCTCAATTCCGCGGGAGGTACAAACATGGGGTGATCCGACACGCTTCTGGGCAGGCTTCTTGAGTTTAAATCCTCTCGAGGCAGGACATCTCTTTCTCCAAAACTCACAGAGCTGGATGAACTATTATTTCGTGAGGTAGAAGCTCCATTCCATCTTAATGGTTGCACATTTTGTGGCAGAGAAATATCAATCATAGCAGGCTGGCTTGAATTGCGCGTATTATCCACGGCCGCAGGCGACCTTAGGTCTAGGCTTTGAGCAACTTGAAAAAGACTTGGTGATGGTTGGGAAGGCAGAACGCCAGAGCGCCTGACATTCCTCCCTGTTGAGAACATAGGTGGAGAAACAGGATTTTGTTGGTTTGAGGGATTTGTCCTCAAACGGAAGTTTCTATGAGAGCTTTCTGGTCTATCAGAACTTATTGAAATGCCACCTAGTTCAAGCCTTGGGTTCCCCGGTTCCAATGAAGCATACATGCTTAGACTAGTTCCTGCGTTATTCTGAGCAGGCAATCCCGGCATTGAACTACTTTCTGCATGCTGAAAGTAGCTACAACTTCCACTTGAAGAAGAAGGCCCAACATTCCCCTCAACAGCCTTTCTTTTGCAAGACATCCGCCGAGCCTCTTGTCTACCATCATTCTCGCCGACCACGAACCCAGCACTCCCCGGAGGAAGTAGAAACGGATCAGAAGACCGGCTCTGCTCAATTTCTGATCCACCAAACTTGTATGGTGGGTTAGGGAATTCCATGGCTTGGCTGTTATTGTTATTACTATTGCCACTACTACTACCCACAAAACCTAAGTTAAGGCTCGACGAAATTGCCTCTGGGTTGTTGGAACTTTGAGCAAACATAAGGTTCGCATTATTGTCAGCTGAACTGTTATTGGCTGCTTCATGACGCTGCTCTTCTAACCTTGGACCTGAAGATGATGATGGCCACCCCAGCTCTGTTTTTCGCTCGTCATGACTCGCTTCACCATGTGTGTGGCTAGAACTAGCTTCGTTTAAGCACCACCTGCTCATGTTCTGTCGTTCACGGCTCATGGAGTTAACAAGGGCAATGTTCATATCACTTGGCGATATTAAATAGTCCGGCATACGATTCTCCACGGGATTTCGCATGCTGTTCCAGCAAATCTGCTGATCCATGGCCGCGTTATTTGATGGAGTTCCAAGGTCAAAGTCGAGGGTTTCAGGCAAGGAACCAACACTACCCCTTTGCCCTTGCATTAGGGCCAATATGAATTTGATTGTAAAAAATATATAAATCAAAGAATTTCAAGAAATCTTCAGCACCAACAATCCATCACACACTCATTGGAATATCTGATGAAACAAAGAGAGCCTAAAAAGGGTTAGATTGGAAGCCAAACAGCGTTCAAAATACATTTTTTCTTGATAAAAAAATTCATGTTAAAACTGATGAAAGTAACATTAATCTCTTCCAAAGTACAACAAACAACGAGAAACTTATGCACTATTTCTGGTGTTTGGTAAAAATGCCTAATGGACGAGAAACAATCTCTCTGCTTCAGAAACAGATGAGAAAAAACCTCCGTAACCGAAAGAAAAAAGGCCTCAGAATCATGAACAGAAGACTAAACTAAAACCCCAGCAACGCAAAACTTATAAAAAAAAAATTTTTTTAAAACAAAATTTTAAGTTGAAAGGTAATAACTTTTTTCCAAACAGGTTATCAGCCAAACAACATTTTAATTAAAAAAAAAAAATCAACCAAACAACACCACTGAAAAAAAGTTAAAAAAAAAAAGAATCACATAAGGTCAGATTGTTATCCATGAAAAAAGAAAAATCAAAAACCCATTTCCTTAAAGCGAAAGAGTCAGGAAAGATAAAAATTCCAGTTTTTATGAAGATCGGTCACCAACAACCTGGGCAGAATATGGTCACCAAAGAGCTATCACCCGAAATCTCATCCAGAATCTGTTTAATATCGCAAAGAGAAATAGGAAAAACAAATTTACAGAATCAAAACGGAAAGGGAAAACCCACGGAAAAAAAAAAGAATCTAAAGGGAAAAACGCAGATAATCTGTTTGAAAAAATGCCGAAACCGAGAAAAGAAGAGAAAAGCTACAAAGGCTTCAAACCTTCCAAACCCACACAACCCTCTGAACATTTTGGTCCATAGAATAACGTAAAACCAAAACAAACAAACAGGAAAAAAAAAAAAAAACCCGAAATAGTGTATCTTCAAAGACCGACCAAAGGTGACCACCGAACGATCGATCAAAGAGACAAAACAACAGAACAAAAAGGAAAATCTAAGAAACTTACATAGCTAGATGAAGATTGCGATCTATCTGAAAAACTTATGGAGAGGGAAAAAAAAAATCAAAGGACTAGGCCGAAAATTCCGGGGAAAATGAAAGGAAGAAATACCTCTCTCTCTTTCTCAAAGCAGGCCTTCTCTTTTTTGATGTATTTTTCTGAGAAAATTTGCCTGTCTCTTCCTCGAGAAAAGAAAGAGGTGAGACAAAACAGAACCCACCGAGCAATGGAAGAGAAAGAGAGAGAGAGAGGCTTTGGACCCTTTGGGTGGACAAAATATGAGATGAGAAATGAGAAATGAAGAAATGAAGAGAGAAAGGAAAAGAGAGATATAGAGAGATTAAAGAGGACAGTAATCTTTAATTTACAAAATAACCCAAAGAGAAAGAGAGAGGGAGCCTCCCCCAAAGAGAGTAGTAGTCATCTGGCATAATAGCAGCTTCCCAACAAAGAATTTAATAAATTTAAATTAATAATAATAATGATAATAAGCAAATAAAAAAAAAACAAAACAAAACAAAAGAAATAAATAAACAATAAAGAACAGACATCAACATTCAACAATTAGTAGTAGTAGAGAGAGGACCAAAGGTGATGTGGTGTTGCCATGTTGATGTTGGACTTGGGCTGCTTACCAATTTACCAAACCATCCTCAATCTCTCTCTCTCTCTCTCTCTCTCTATATATATATGTATATATTTCCCTTTCTTTGCTGTAATTATTCTCTTTTTTTCTTTAAAAATAAAAGGTTAAAATTAAAATAAGGTGAAGTAAAAAAAAAAATGGAGTACCTTTCTTTGTAAATTTAGAAAGAGAAATTCAAAGTCTTTTTTTATAATAAAATATGTTTGTAATTACGAGATATTTTCATCATAGGATATAGTAAAAAATATATATATATTATAATATGTATGTTGTAGGGAGAAAAGACCCAGCTTCCAATGCGCCGAAGGAAGCAAAGCCCCACACCCACTCTTGCCGTCTTGTTCCTATCTCCTTCACGCCAAACGCCTGCGCTACAAACCCCCCACACGGCGGCTTGGCCTTAAAAACATACGTTTTCACATGCCTAGTAGCCCTTTCTGACTCGCGACTATTTTGAGCTGCGCTTGTGACTTTGTCGAATGAGACCCACCCTCCACATTAATAAATTAAATAAAATCCAAAGAAAAAAAATATGTATAAGCATAAATTAGATGGGGGAAAAAAACAGTAGAAAGAAGGCTTGAAATTAAGATTAGTAATGCATACACGTGGCTATGTACAATAATATGGGACCCACCTGGCAGATAGATGACTTTAGATTTGCTACCCCTTTCCTGAAAATCTGACTTGGCTGGGTGGGTTTCTTTTTTTTTTTTTTTTTTTTTTGTGGAGAGTTGGGGGTATTATATTTTTT
The DNA here is from genome assembly GCA_035233585.1 of Antiaris toxicaria. Classification (NCBI taxonomy): domain Eukaryota; kingdom Viridiplantae; phylum Streptophyta; class Magnoliopsida; order Rosales; family Moraceae; genus Antiaris; species Antiaris toxicaria. The sequence continues at coordinate 22,653,064 of CP141160.1, read as the reverse complement.
TTAATTACACTATTAACGGAGACACGCTTCACAATTGGAACCTTATGTAATTTTATATTAAATATAAAATTTTATATTTAAATATATATATTTTTAATAATATTATAAAAATAATAATTATTTAAAAAATTTTTAAAACAATTATATTAATTTTTTAATTCTAACTTTTTACCTTTATTTTTATTAATTACATCAACTTTTCAATTTTAAAAAACTTTTTATCTAAATATATATTTCATTTAAATACAAAATAAATATTTTTCAACCAAATACAACACTCAGGGGCGTTTGGTAAATGCATTACATTTTGATTGTATTTGAATGAAATTTGTTTTTTGAATGTTGTATTTGGTTGGAAAGTATTTGTTTTGTATTTGAACGAAATGTGTGTTTGGATGAAAAGTATTTTAGAATTGAAAAGTTGATGTGATTGGTAAAAGTAGAGATAAATAGTGGAATTGAAAAGTTGATGTGATTGTTTTAAAAATGTTTTGAATAATAATTGTTTTCGTAGCACTGTTACAAAATTTGTGTTTGGTGTAAAATTTTATTGTATTTAAGTAAAATTAAAATTGAATATTTCTCCAAATGCCCTCTCAAAAAACAAATTATATTCAAATGTAATTAAAACGTAATACGTTTGTTAAACGAACTACTAATTTGGGATCACAAGGTCGAAAGAGGAAGAAAATCAGGTCTTCCAAACGGGTGGGGAGGCGGAAAAAAAAAACTAACATATATGTATGACCAAAAACTCTAAAACGCCATATGCGTCACTTAATTATCTTGTCGGTACAATTTGTTTTGTATACATACACCATATGTGAGCGTAATACGGGTTGATTGGTCATTGCTGTTTAACCGTGTTGGTTTGGTGCTTTTATATATATATACTTTTTTTTTAATTAGGAGTAGAGGGTTTGAATTATGCTTAGATTATATTTATAACATCTAATAGTTTTGATCTTTGTAGATGTATATAGATAAATATATCTTTGCTTATAGAAGTGTGAAACAAATAAAAAATAATCCATATTATCAAAAAAAAAAAGGTGTATACATATATAAATAAGGAAAGAAATAAGACCCCCATTAGGCATTTGGGAAGGTTCATATCTCAATCGTGGGCCTCTTTTCTTCTTTTTAACGTTTTTTTGGTTCCATGCGTTGCCTTTCTCTGTTTTTTCTCCTCTTCTGTATTACCTTTCAAAGTTGGCTCCTTTGCCTTTGCTTTGCTTTTCTTTTATTCTTATTATTATTACTATTAATTGTTAATCAAATTCTTTGTATTTTGTTTTTTCTCGTGTGCTTTAATTTAAGCCACGAAAACGAAGTCCGATCTGTCCATCCTTGCGGGGGTTTGCTTATATAACCCATTGCGTAATAACCCTTTTGAGTATATGTATATGTTTATCAGGAATTGTATTTATATATTATTACTAACAAGATAAGAATGACGATTCCCCCACTGCCCACCACGGAGAATATTTAGAATTTTCCCACCTTTGACAAATGGAGGAGAAAACTTGCCAGCCTAAGACGCTAGTAACAATTCAAAACAAGCCAAACTGGATTTAGCCCATGATTTGCTCTCTCTCTCTCTCTCTCTCTCTCTCTCTTTTAATTCCATTGCATAAAATACATCGTCATTTAAGTTTAAGGTTCTTCTCTCTGTAACAAAATATATATATTATTATAATAATAAATAAATAAAAATGTCTAATTGTCTATTCCTACAAGACACTAGCAATAAAGAAATTCCTCTAGTTAGTGGGGGGTAAAAGAAGTCGCCCGGGCAAGGCAGAGAAGTGGTGGTGGTTGGCAAGCATTGGGACCTAATTTCAAACAATTACTCTCTTAAATCATTTTGTGTGAGAAAAGGTGGGTGATGAAGTTATTGAATCAAATTTAATTTAGGGGAACAAAACCCATGACTCCTTTTTCGAGGCCAATTGGCCCATCAACATGTGTGAACAAAGTATAATAAGGCACCAAAGGAGGAAGCCAAGCTAAACGTGGCAGAATGATGGTGATGCACTTTGAGTTGGGTTCTCTTTCCACTTTGAATATAACCACATGTGAAAGAGGCATATTCACTAGTGAAAGTCTAAAAAACGTTATTGTAAGTAACCTAAAAAAAAAATCTTAAGTTTGGAGAGAACAAGATTGCCTTGTAGCTACCACCAGAAAAGTGGGGCATCACAACTTTGTTAACGCTCTTTTTCTTTTTGTCATTACCTCAAACAGCAAGGTGATGCACTATGTGAAAAAAAATTACAATAACTTTTCGACCTAAAATTGAAAAAAAAAAAAAAAAAGTGCCGTTTATGGAGCATAATTGTGAGACCTCAAACTAATATAAGAGAAGAGAAATGAAAGAAGGAATGCGCATCCACCACAAAAGGTCCACTTGCAAGAATCGAAGGGTGAATAGGCATGCACTAATTTTAAGTTTAACTTTTCATCAAAAATTGTTGTTATTATTTTTTTTTTTTCTGAGATTAATTATTAAAGGCAGCTTCTTGTGAAGAGTAGTTCTCAGTACTATGTGTCAGCCTTAAAATTCAATTGTCAATTTATCACAAAAGCAAGTTGGATCTGTAAATACTCGAAGCATAAACAATCGTATTCGATGTATAAATTGGCAATTAATGCACTGACCAAACCATTGTATACCTTTTTTGGTACGATTTTATGTGGCTTAACCATTGGGCTAAGTGGTACATTTTTTAGCTAATATAGAGCAGGCTTAACGTATTTAGGAATCGTTAGGAAAATATATTGTATTTTGATTATATTTAAATGAAATTTATATTTTGAATGTTATATTTGATTGAAAAGAATTTATTTTATATTTAAATAAAATGTATGTTTGGATGAAAAATATTTTAGAGTTAAAAAGTTGATGTGATTGATAAAAATAGAGATAAATAATAAAATTAAAAAGTTGATGTGATTGTTTTAAAAATATTTTGAATTGTATTTCAATAAAATTAAAATGTAATTTTTTTACCAAACGACATCTTAACATTGAGTTGGTTAAACGACCATTTCTTAAGTTACCAAAGCTACCGGGTTGGCCACCAAGGGTCAGATGCATTGAAGTCCTTTTTGTGAAAACACTGGTCCACATATGTCGGAAATATCAACCAAAAGACGGTACTCTAAAGAAAAAAAAAAAAGGAACGGGAAAGTATCAACAGCTTCTCCAATTGCATGGCCTTTAAGTAACCTCAACATTTGGAGAACACTACAATTGCCGCAACAATCATGTTGGCAACCCAAGTCCCAAACCTGATAAACATTACTATAAATATCAATTACAGTTCCATGGTTGTCTACAATAGGGAAAGGTACTGTCAAAAAAATGTTATTTATAGCATGTTAGCTTAGAACCAACTTATTTAAACAGATACTTATATGCGTCAGGATGTGGATTATGATCACATTAGGCACGGTTGTATGATGTTAACACAAAATACCGGACGGTGAAAAGAAAAAAAAAAATACAAACGTTACAAGGTTAAAATAATATAACACCTCTAGAGAGTGTAACGGAGAAAGAAATTCTCTTGTCATTTGCCATTGCTAAATGCTAAGTGAAATTTCTTTCGAGCATAAATCATGAATATGCATCTTATTGTTTCTTAAGGGATAAGAGAACAAACCTATCCGTAACTATAGTCGCTAGACAAGAAGATATATATATATACATATATAACCGATTATACATAATATCCAAAGATTGCGCCCTGGCTGCTCCTATTCAGAGCCAGATGCACAACAGTTTTCTTCAACTTTAACTTGCTTGGATTTGAAAAGTTCTATAGTTCAGGCAACGATTGTCAGAACTCGAAGATAATCAAAAATAAGCATTTTGAAAAGCATTTAATTACAAACAGTATGCTAAAGGACAATACCAAAATTATGCAATAACATAATTTGATGACACAGTTAATTTTAACTAGATTAAGCAAGTAAGATAAATCAAGCATTAAACACCAAGAGGGGAATATACTAGAATCCATTTCACTAAATACTTTAATCAATCTCCAACAAGCAAGCTAAGAAGGATCTTAGTTAAAAGAAGCAAGCTAAGAGAGATTACAAATAACAATGAGGAGAATACCCCTTGTTCATGGGGAATGCACCAAAAGACATGGAAAAAGCTAGAGAATTTTCCGATTTGGTGTATATAATCAAAAACTCCACCATTGAAGGAAAAAGGCAGCTTGCAGAGCCCAGTGAAGCAGCAGATACTAACAGATTCCGGTTTGGATTTACCATCACGTAACACATTATTGATTCTTCCATCGACAGAGCATTTGCCTTCAGTAGGCAAAGAGCGAATCTGCAACCCCAAACCAAAAGAGAATGAATGTTTTCGCACATGGGCTGTTAAAAAAACTAAGGAAGAAGTTTGCATCACAATTACCTTTACAAGAAAACTGATTCTGCCATTACATCTCTCTCAACTTCATAATTGATCCTATGCATTTTTCATTAACTTTTCTAAAATATAAAAGGATTCTTCAGGATATAAAAGTCTTCTCTTCCTCTGTTGGGTATCTAAACCCATTCTCCAACTAATTGATCCAACTGAAAATTAAGCCTCATCAATAATATTCACATCTTCAAACATGCAATCACTTCAATGTTTATCTAATTATCCGGGATAATCAATCCCCAAGATCATTCAGCTCCAAGAAATCATCATCTAGAACGGCAAGTAAATGGTCAGCTGTAAAACCATCCATATCCATCTGCACCATGGCACAAACAAGAGTCTGAATAATTTGAGGGGGAAAATATGAGCGTTTGTAGTGTAAAAAAAAGAGCGAGAGACAGAATAAGCTAGCAACAAACATAAATCAGCAACTATACCATCCTCAGAACACTCCAGATGTAATAACGCAACACACTACAGACAGTTAATTATTAAACTATTTTGACAACCAAATGTATGATAGCACTTGTAATTATCTAAATAACACAGAATAGGGACTACAATGAAATATGTGTCATGCTCAATTTCAAATGAAATAAATGAAAGGATATCATGTCACATACCAGTTGGGAGTTTGTTAATGTTACGTGAGAGCACAAGATGGAGTTTGATTTCGAAGGAAATAAGGAGTCTGTATCAATTTTTAAAAGGATAATTTCTCCCCTGTATCCATAACAAGTTAAACAGACGAGGGTGCTACAGAATAACAGGATTTTACAAAAATTTAAGAAGACCAAGAAATTATTGCGACGAGAAGAGTATTGAACAAACGGGAAAATATGATATTATATGCCGAACAAGACAGTGACATGAAAGAAAACCTTTTTAGTCCACCACTGCAGGAATTATAAAAGACATAAACAAGTAAAATATCCCATGGTGGTTACCGGTGCGTTAAGTTCACTGCCTGGGGGAAGTTGAATGCTTACCATGGGAGCTGGCTCGGTCACAATCTGATCATCTACCTCATTTTCATCATTCCTACTAGAAATGTTGTCTCCATCATGCTGAATTCCAATATGACGCACAGCCGAAACGCTTTCTTCAGCACAAGAAACTAAACCATTTTCTGATATACTATTCCTAGGACGGGATTTGAAGAATACACGGCACAGGACAAAAGAAGCCTGCTGGTCGATAAAAATCAATGTTTCAAAAGCAATAACAGCCACATGATTTCATGTAAATTACAAGAAATGATCTCAAACAATAAAAAAATCAGTTGAATGTCATCAAATGCATTGCATAATCATTTATGCAACCTAATCATCTAAATACTAAAAGAAAAATACAACTGTATCATACCACTCATAAACGTGCCGATCAAAGGAACAATTTCTATTACATGAATGAAAAAATTTCCAACAGAAGGCCACAAAATCTTGTTCCGTTCCCTGCACGCTAAAAATGGAACCTTTTTTTTTTTTTTCACTTGAATTAACTTTCTAGTGGAAAAACGAGTCGCACATAACAAGACTGAGGCAGAGGGAAGAACCTACATAACCAAAACCACAACTTTGTTTTTTCCCGAAACCATCGTTCTTTCCTTTTTGCGTAACCAAAATTGAACTGAATATTCCAAATGGCCTACAAAGGAGAATGAGGAACCAAATTCCACGCATCCAAAAAAATAATAATAATAATTGACAACGTTTCAGTAACCAACTAGAGCCATCATAAATGAAAAATAACATTAAAAGACAGTAACAAAATATGCAATAAATTCCACCAAACATACTCATTTAACTGGATTCTCATTGAGAAGACAAATAGAGTTTTTCTACCTTGAGATGATCAAGAGGCGCATACTCATACAAAATCCAATTGGTCCTGACGGCATCCCTGACAGAATTCCCCAAATAAAACACGAATCTCGTTCTGGTCCCAAGGGCTCCCCTCCCTCCCCGCCCCAAAACGACTCTCATCCTTCCCTTCCGCCTCCAAAACCCATTCCTCGCCTTCCTCTTCCCTCCCCTCTCCCTCCCCGCCCCGCCGTTGGTGTAGCAGAGCCAGTGCCTCTTCCCCCCTCCGACGCCGTACGAGTAGCACGCGCTTTCCGGAAGCCAGAACGGCTCGTACCCGTACAGGTCCAGCTCTCCGATCAAGTCGCTCCCCTCCGCCCTTCCGCCGCCGGCCTTCGAGTTCTTCCCGCTCAGGTAGTGGCCGAGCAGCTCCTCCTCCGACGGGTAAAACCTCACCCCCGGCAGGACCAGAGACGACGTCACTTTAGCCTCCTCCCCCATCGATAAGAATTTCTTCCAGCAGAGAACAACAAAGAGAGTTGTGTGAAACGGAACTCTTTATATCGACCCGCGGAAGAAGCGTGCTCGTTAAGCTTCACGACACTCTCGTCATACAGTGTATCTCGCTTATATTTACGTACTTACGTATTCATAGTTTCATCCAGTTACGAACTCCCACGTGTCGAAACTTTGAAGTGGTACGAGCGTGACTTAAACGCCGTGTTTTCGTTGGCCGGCTGACGGGGTTGAGGAGACTTTTGGTAATTTTTGTGACGTGGGTGAGAACCACGTGGCGGCCCACGTTTGGCTCCGCTGACATGATCAGCGGGTGATATATTCTCTGTCGATTCCATATTTGGGCAGAAATTATCAGCCGTTGGATTCTGCGATGGCGGTGGTTTATTGTTGTAACGGTGAAACGTAGGAGTATGTTAGCATAACAGATTTGGAAGTTTCCAATTTCGGAGGAAATAAATAATGAAAGATTTTTGCCTATTTGGTCCGACTTACTTGCATATGTTTTTAAGTACTCGCTGTCTGAAGTGAGAGAGAGTGTAACTGTGCCAGGTGTTAGTTGTGGACAGCGAGTATCCAGCCTTAGTGCACAACTGCGAGTGGTTTAAGGACTAAGTTTAGTTTTCTTGATGAATAAACTAGTTGTAGTTGGTGGTCAACAGCGAAGGAGAGATGCGGCGGTCTAAACTTGGACCAGCGGCGATTGAGGACGGTCGACAAATGAACCAATTGCGAAAATACACGTCAGAATGCTCCAAAAGGTCGGGAAAAATAAAATAAAATAAAATAAAATAGACAAAAACCTTTATCCATAAACTGCTTTTATGATAATATTGATCTTTTCAATTTTTCTGTCCTTTTTATCGTTAGTAAATTATTTTTGCAAATTGGTTTGAAGTTTTACATTTTTTTTTTTTCCTGCTTGAAAGTCTTGCATGATTATATAGTCTAGAAGTTTACTTGGAAAGAATAGATGTGGATGGGAAAAATTGTAAAAAAGAAAAAAAAAAAAACAGCTTGGAAGCATACTCGTTAAGCACTTGAACTAAGAAACAATTAAACAACTTGCCGTTAAAATAGGAGAATTTATGAAAAAGTATATATGAAAAGCACCTAATTCCATTCAAAAAAGAAAGCACCTAATAAGTACCGTCTTTTGAAGACATCAAATTTTCATCCGTTAAATTCATATAGCTTTTGATTTATATAATTCTTATAAAAGATGATAATTATTTCAATGGAAAAAAATATATGATAATTTGAAACTATGTATAAAGAATTGCAAGTTTAAAAAAACTGCACAATAATAATATAATATTTTAGATTATTCTTATATGTACCATCTAATTTTAAAATTATTGTCATTTTGTCCTCTAAATATAAAAAACTCTCATTTTACCATTTAAATTTTAAATTTGTCCCGTTAACCTTTTTTATTATAATATTTATAATATTATAATATTAAATACTAAAAACTCTCATTTTACCATTTGAATTTCAAATTTCAAACTCCTTTTTTATTGTAATATTTATAAGAAATACAGAAAAGAAAGGATTAAGTGTAGTCAAGTAATCTTTTTCATTTATTTTTAATACAAATTCTAACTAAAGTAATTAAGGGTTAGTTTGGAATTGTAATGCTATGAAAAAATTTTGTTATAGTTGTGTTGTGAATTTAAAGTAGGCATTTGATAAATTTTTTTTCAAAGTTACTATGAATACCAAAAGCAAAATTTCATGAGTTTAGTAAACTATGACTAAAATTGCTAAGCAAACATTTTATGATAAAAAAAGACCTACTATAATTTTTATCAAATATATAATTTTTATTTTATAATCTAAAATAAGTCTAAAATTAAATTATATTTTTTAAAGATAATAAATATTATCTCTCATCTTCAAGTACACATAATTACAATAATAAAGTTCGTTAGTATAAAAATAAATTGTTAAAATTTATAATTTGATATTATTTTTAGGGGGATAAGAATATACAAATTTCAAACAAAAAGTTGAATGTAATTCTATCATTTGTTACAAAAATAAATAAAGTAGTGGATTACAATTATTATTTATTGTTAATGATATCTAAGTAAATTTGTATAATTATAGTAAAAGTTGCTGCGTAAAAACAACCGTTGACAAACTTATCAAATTATCTTATATTGTATCAGTTTTTTAGATTTTGCTGGACAAAAATAGCATTTACCAAACATCCTTGATTTACTGGTAGATTCTTTGACAATATAAAACTAACCTTCAAACATGTCAAATGGAGTCTAAGTGAGACTAATTATATAGATATACATATATATATTATGTTGGTAACTTTAAAGTATAAAGTACAAGAATGAGTTTTTAACATTTTAAAATACAAAAGTAAATGATCCAAAAGTTTAGAAACACATAAATTCTAATACACCTTCCACATAATCTTCCAAGACAAATCCTTGATTATGTGTCGTGTTCTTTTCTTTTCTTCTCTTTTTCATTAGAGACTCTTTCATTTGAACATACATCCTCTTAACCTTTTCCCAAAAAGTTAAAAAATATATATAAAGGCAAAATTCATATTTAATATGAGATCATTTCATCTTTATCATTCAAACTTCGGGTCACTTGTATCTTGTATTTGAATTTTAAAAACTTTTTTACCTCTTAAAATTGGAGTTAGTCTCACTTAGTTAGAATTTCTGCTAAAAAAAAATTGGTCTCAAAGAGGCATTTAGTTATGATTTTTGCTAAAAAAAAGAAAGGAAAAGACTGCGTGATGCACTTTATTATCTTGTTTTTTCAACTATTTTTAATAGAAATTCTAATTGAAGAGTTAGATGGGATTGGCTCAAAATTTAAGAGGTAAAATAAGATTTTTTAAAAAACGATATTAAAATTTAGGGACATGAATAAAAATTGCATTAAAAAAATTGTAATAAATATATTATTTTTTTAAATATATGAAGCAAATAATAGATATTTGAGATAATCATCTTTTTATTTAATAAATCATTTATTTATTTCTTCGTAAATGAATTGAATCTGCTGTTTATTAATTAATTAATTTATTTATTTTTAAGTTGTTGGGAAAAAAGAAAAAGGCTATCAAGTTCTTTGTTAATGGGCTATGTGGGCTTTCTTTGCTGAAGTAATATGAGCTAATAATTGGCCCAGCGAACATCTACACTGTTGGGCTTCAACGGGGGCAAGTCTACACAACGCCTCGACTCTGAGGATGGCTTCGGTCACGCCGGCGAATATCCTCTCAGCTCTGTCTCCGCCGCTGAGTGTTGAAACTCCGGCGAATCCAGGCATGTTTTGACCTTCACTTGTTAATTACACGAAGCAACATAAAAAAAATAAAAATAAAAAAGAGGAAAATGTTCTCTTAGATTTGTCCTTTATATTGCATTTCCCAATTTCACTCCATTTTTTTGGGAATCCACCTGCTGAAACTGAGTTCGAATTTGTGGTACTCCTTCTCAGGGAATTCATTCATTCATTATCTTTCCTCTTTGTTCAATTTAGTGACAGAACTCTAATTTCAAGCCCTAGAATTTCATATGACATGAAGCTAGTGCATGATTTATTAATATCGGTTGATTTTTCTGTTTCCGAAAATTGGGACATTGTTTACTCGCCAATTATGAGTTCTCTTTCACATTCCAAAATTAAATTGTCTACTGTGTTTCTCTGCAACAAGAGAGTGATTGTCAATGGATAAGACACATCTTTTATTGCTTTGTTTTCCGTAGATGACACACAATATTTCAAACTAGCCCATTTTCTTAATTGAGCATAACAGTTCTACAAACTAGTCTAATACTTTAACAGTTCAGATCGTGGTTAAACAGGCTGCTTGTTGTATTGCTCATTTTCCTCTTTACATGGGAATATATATATATATATATAAACTATATATAAATTCAGTATTCAGCTTTGGCATTTTCAGGTCAATGTTCAAGGCTGCACATTGTCGCGCGCATAAGGCACACCTCCAAGTCAATGTTCCCTCGACCTTCTTGTCCTAGGTAGGACGATATTTGACCAGCGAGACTGTTTGTATTTGCACCGCGACATGCGAGCAGTTTCCCTGATCCGAACTGTAAGAATTAAAAGAAAGACTGGTCTATTCCGCAAAATTGGATATTGAAGCCAGTGGAAAAGCTTTCTGCGCAATACCTTGTTAGTATGTTTAGCCACTGCCTGGTTCAACTGCATGTTGCTCACACGAGAACTTGTTCCAGTAATTAACCGTTAGTGGAGACTCCTATTGGTTTGTTGCCTGGCCTTCCAAAATACTCTGACGTAGGGTGGGTCCAATCTTGATTTGTAATCAGCCACCAATTTGTTGTTTCATCAGGTGGTAGATGACGCACTCGTGCTATAGACCTTCAGACAATTGCAGAAAAGGATTTGGAACTAGAGATCTTATTGCTGTTACACTCTGTGTTGGCCTTTGCTTTGAGTTTTGCTATTTAAGTCTGCTGAGAAGTGAAAGATTCTCATCCTGAGATGGGGAGCTTCAGATTTGCTAATAGACCCAATGTTGGTGATCATAGGGGGTTTGATTACTGGATGATGACCACTGGGAAACCAGCAGTCAAGAATGGGTGGGCGGGAGATCGAAATCTTATCTCCTCGTAGTTGAAAGCTCTCTGACCACTTTAAAAAATGCCAGAAAGAGTATCCATCATCCAGGCGGTTGTTTTTGGAACAGACTATGAAGATGCCATCTACTAATTCCGTTATCTGACCTGAGAGCAAACTCATGGTGTTGCCCTCATGGTTGATGGGTTTGAAATGGTTGAAAATTTTGACTGAAAAATTGAAGGCAAATCAGTTGGTGGGAGACTGTCAGATAGGGTGACATCTAGAGATAAATGAAGTTTTCCTCAGGGCTTCAAATGCACTCCACATAAACCAAAAAGGAAGCACGGTTCTCGTGGCTGGAATTTATGAGGAGGCATGCAAGTGGGTGGAAGTGAACCAGGAAGAGGAAGGAGTGCTTGAACTCCTCTTACAGTCCATTCATGCAATCCCGCTGTTCTGGAGGTTTGGCAAAGACAAGGCCCGTTTGCATATAGGGTACATGGAACCGTCGCACTGGAATGCACGGCATTTAGAGAAATAGTAGTGCAACTCGGTGGTCTCACAAACTCTCTGAAATGTGTTTGTGAGTGGGAGCACCCATGATCGAGGTTTTTACTCTATTGTTATCTTGCTTTCTTCTCTCCATCTATGCACTAGTTCCTCTGGTTAATATCGTTTAACTTCACTCTATAGCTGTATCTGTATCTGTATCTGTAGTCTACTTAATAAATTTGACTATATCAAAGTTTATCTGCTATTTATTTCTTTTTTCTGTTCTGTTCTAACTATGCACCTTAAGTTGCTTTTTATGTTAAGGATCTTTAAGTTGCTTTTTGCCCAAGGGAAGTTGTGGAAATTAATCATGTCTGAGATTGCATTATAGTAATATCCGATTAAGATAGCACATTCTCCACAACTCGTTTGTTTATACAATGAAAATAATAGTTAGGAATTTTTCATGTCCGCAAACGTATACTATAACGCAACTTCCCCCAATTCTATTATTTTTTTTTTCCCAATTAATTATATGTTTTTATAGACGTATCCTATTAAGAGTCTCGCGTTCTTTCAAAGCAATATATATATATATATATATATGCACTTCTCAGCTAGTAGTCCAGGAAAAAAAAAAAAAAGGGTACTCAGCTAATTGCATCTATATATGTATATATATGTGAAAAGTATGCAATTAAAAAATTTCTTTTGACCTTAATATGCAATTAAGATTTATATATATATGTGAAAAGTATGCAATTAAAAAATTTCTTTTGGCCTTAATATGCAATTAAGATTTATTTATATATTGCAGAAGTATCCTATTAAGAGTGTTCACGTCATCACTACGTCATGTTATGCATGTGATATTCAATTAAGATTGCACATGTTCAACAACTCATCTAATAATTTGATCAATTAGTTTTAAATTGACCTTTAACTCATCTTAAAATGTAACGGTTGTGAAAAAATAATTCCGTTCTTTCTTTTTTTTTTTTCCCCCCCTTATCCCTACCTTTTTTCATTTGAACGTGGAACAAAAGATAATTATAGTGAAGCCTGACAATAAATAATCCGAAGAGGCTGAATGTATTATAACTCTGAGCAGATAGCCGATTCATGATAATTTAAAGGTCACTCATTTTATTGCTTCTTTTTTTTTTTTTAAAAGTTTTGGAAATGACATTTCGTTCCATTGCGTCTTTTTCCTTTGTTGCTGAGATTATTTCATTTCATTTCATTACATTAATCATATTTCCAAAACAAGTTCTCAACTAATTTTGTGATAAACCAGCAGCTTCCATGAACTCCCTGTCAGACTCGAGTGCACACATTGTCTCCGGCGGAAGACACATCTCCAAATCAATGCTCCCTCCTCCTTCATGTCCCGGATAGCACGACACTTTGCCATCGAACTTGTTGCCATATCCACTCCGAAGTGCCAATGCTTTTCCCATTCCAAATTCACTTCCATACTTGTTGAACCTCGGCGAACTCCCCATCATCACACTATGAGGATCGAAGAGCTTACCAAGTTGGTATACAGATGGAGACTTAAGCCACGCCTCAAGCAGCCCACGAATGGCCTTGTCATTATGGTTGACCACAGCCTCGTGCAGCTTCCAAGCAGCCCATCCAAGATCATGCTGAAGCAACTCACCAACAGTGGTGAATCCCCTTATCGGATAAATCACATTTCCAAAGTAATTCTCTGATATGGGTGGATCCAATCTTGCTCTGTTGTTGGCTGCAAGCCTACAACTTGTTACCAGATCAGGTGATAGATTACGCACCTTTATTATGGACCTCCACACAAGCGCGGACAAGGACTGGAAGGTTGAGATTTTTTTGGTGTTGTACTCCAAATTAGCCCTTGCTTTGAGTTTAGCTAGTGATTCAGCTGAGAAGTGGAAGACTCTCTCTCTCAGCTTTGGAGCTTCAAATCTGTCAATGAACTCATCAGGGTGTGAGTAAGGAAATTTTATGATCGGCCCATGACCTTCAGGAAACCAGCGCTCGAAGACCGGCGGGCGTGAGATTGGTGTGTTATTCCCTTCTGCTCTAAAGATCTCGGACCACATGTTCCAGAAGTTCCAGTACGATGTTCCATCGGCTAGGCTGTGGTTTATGGAACATCCTATGAAGACCCCGTCAACCAGCTCAGTCACCTGAATGGTAACCAAGCTCGTGGTGTGGCCATCGTGGTTGACAGCTCTGTCATGGTCGAAGAATGACTGAACAATTGGAGGAACATCAACGGGCGAGAGGATATCAGATACAGTCATGTCTAGAGTTGCATAGATGAATTTTGCTCCGGGACTGTCATTGCAATCAACATGGACATAATACGAATGCGGGTTTTCAGTTTTGACCGTTTTGAGACGGCCAGCAAGCGGGAAGAAGTGGACCAGAGCCAGAGAAAGGGATTTCTTGAGCTTGTCCAGCATAGATTCCATGAAGTTTTCATCTCTGTTGGCTTGAGGAGGTTTGGCGAAGAGAAGGCCCTTTTGGATGTAGTGAACGGAGAGCATTACGAGGTCCCAAGGTGTCAAGTACAAGGGCTTCTTTGAATCTTCTGGGGTGTAATGAGGGTTGACGAAACACTCTGAAATATGGTGAACCCTCGGAGTTGCATCCATTGTCAAGGTTTGCATCGCCATTCTGTTGATGCCGGCCTTGAACAACGATGCTACAGCTCTCTACTTTCCCTTGTTGGCTGGTCTTGGTTGTTTTTATATATGGGTTTATTGCTAAATGTTCATCGACTCGGTCAAATTCTGCTCTTTCTTTTTTTTTGACTTTGAATTTAAAATTTTGAACTTTTGATGTTAGTTGGGGAGCACGAGGAGCCCATTTGTTTTCCTGGTCAATATAAAAAACCCATTTGGAAAACGTAAATGCCTATTCTTAATTATCGTAAATGATTAATAACAGTACCCATTGCCCCTTACGAAAAGTAATTCCGTTTTCTTGTAGATCGATGACACTCAATCCCGAAACGTAGTATTTGGACCTGATTTTTTTTTTTTTTTTTCTGACTTTGTTACGTCCAAAGGTCCCGACTAGCTTGCTTTCTCGCCCAAGTAAACGAATATATCCACCCAGAGACTCGGTTTTGAGGAACGGTAGATGGTATTTTGACCAGTACTCAACTACTCCTTTGACCGCTATTTCGAGGGAGCTTCGGACTTTCTTTGTGGTTTTTTTTTTTTAATTTATTTTATTATTATTATTATTATTATTTTTTTTTTTTGGAAGTGGGGAAACTTCGTTGAAACTAACTCGAAAGATTACAAAGCAGAGCAGAAATACAAGCAGACGAGCTATGGCAGCCGGCTGCATTTACAGCTAACGAATGTGCCAAAACATTGTTGGAACGTTCAGGAAAATTATAACAAAATCAGAATCCGCCTTTAGAATCGACAATATTCTGCCGCCCATCAATTCTGAGAGATCTCACACTTCAGGTCATCCATAACACACAAAGCATCAGACTCGACATCACGTTGCGGGGACCAATTTCCGCTGGAAACGACACACTCTCTCTAACAGCAACTAGCAATACATATCGTTGATCTTTTATACAATTTTCCACTCAACATTTTCCTGGACTGCCACGGAACTAATACATTCCTTATCCAAGTGAGTTTTGTTATTTGGGTAAAACATTGTCTGACGAGATATTTCCTGACTAATGATATGTAACCGTTAATATTATTGCATTGCAATCTTTTAGCGAAAAGAAAACATAGCAATAAAAATTATATTTAAAAAAAAAAAAAAAAACTCGGCTGGGGTAAAAAATAACTGAGACAATTAACTTGATCTAATGTTCTAAAACAAACGCAGAAATATCCGACACACGACATTTGAATACTAAGAAATTTAATTGTAACTAAGTACCAAGTTTTAGGTAATAAAACTCGAGGAAGAAGTCCCTCGTCATAGAAAATCTTTGACCAAATCGCTCGCTGAAGATTGATTGGATACAAAACCAAGTGCCAACCAATCTTTCCAATCAAACCAACCACACTCTCAAGAGACAAGACCGTCATTCAGGGACAAAGAAACTAGTTGATCGGCTGAGCTGTTAGCCTGCTGGGCAACATTCCTCAAGACGTCCATAGCCTCTGCAACCTTTGCCTTTAAAGCCTCCGGAGACTCGAGCAGATGCAAAACCTCTGTCTGGTCCATTTCCAGAAGCATGCCTGTTACCTTAGCTGCCGAGTCATGCTCCAACTGATCAACTAAGGGGTATAATGCTTCGCCCAGCATCTGTCCCACCAACAAGAGCAAATAAATCATCGGGAAATTGGAATGCACATCAAATTTTTAGTGTGGGAGTGAAGAAACTAGGAAGGACGGAGCCGTGTAAGGAAAACAAAGACAGAACGACTCATGTCCTGCTCACTGCAGAATAAGCAAGGAAAATAGTAGGCATACCGTCCTTTGCTGTTCGGGTGGAGCATTTGCCAGGGCAGTAGCCAAAGCCGTAATAGGCATTGCCTGTCCTGCAGCATCTCGAATTGGCACGCCACTCACATCATAGGGGACTGGAAACATTCCACCAGCAACACCAGGAATTGGAACATCTGGTATATTGCGACCAGGTGGATAGCGATGATATCCACGTCCCCTTGGAAGCATCTAAAACATGAAAATGATGGAAGAATGTCAAACCCTGGAGTAGACTTATAAGGTATCAAGAACATTAAGAACTGTATTTCAACTGACATGCTGCTGCATAAGCGGCACTGGCTGCTGAGATTGCTGCACAGGCCCTGACCCACGTCGACCACCTGGGTGCTGGCCCTGCTGACCTTGCTGAACCACAGGAACAAAGAAATTTGGCATGGGAGCACCACCGGGACGCATTCCAGGAACAAGTTGCTGCTGATAACCAAATCCAGCCTGTAGTTAAAATAATTTGTGAGAAAGATTCTTTAAAAAGAAGTCCTATAAAAAAATAATCAAAGAAAATTCTCTTGAATAAAGTTTGGAAGAGAGATGCTTCAGTACAAACAAGCACGGAAATCAATCCTTGCAGTATAAACATATAACCAGCTAAAACAAAAATTAAAAATGTAGCCAATTAAAAATAACTTACTTGGGGAGGAATTATAGCTGGAGGTGCTTGCCCATATAAAAATTGTTGCCCAATACCCGGAGCACCAGGAGGGAACATAGGCATACGAGGGGCCACTGAAGTAGCCATAGCAACTGGCCTCATTTGTGAAAACTGAACCTATCAAACAAAAGAAATAAAATGTAAAAAACAATGCAAAACCACATGAATAATCGATCAATAAAATTAGTTGCTCCAGAATCCTATATGTCCAAACAAAGAGACTGGCAGGTGCATACAGACTAGTTATCACTCCAAAAGATCAAATGTTAAACAAAATAAAATCAACTGTTGATCATTTTTATTTTCTCCCAAATAAATTCGGGCAACAACTGTTCAAAACAAAGACAAAAGCATTCATCCAACAGCAAACAAGAAGAAATGAATTTGTCCAATTGCAAGGCTATTCCTCGCAATTTGCATTTAAATTCGAAGATTAACAGAAAGAATAACAATGAAGCACAAAAATGCACTTTTATCTAGCTTTTCATTTTATGACAACCATACCTGCAACCTTGCTCTTCTCTCTTCTTTCCGCTGTGCAAGTGCAACATAAAGGGGTTTATTGACAACCATTTTACCATTCATCTCTGCAAGCTGAACATAAAAAGAGCAAGGAAACTTTTAGTTAACGGTTTCAGATAGCGTACCATACCACAAACTTACAAATGCAGACTTACAGCACGAGATGCTTCTTCGGAAGTTGAGAAGGCAACAAACCCAGAGCCTCTGCTTATTCCATTTGGGTCACGCATAACCTGTTGAATCAGAACATTGAAACAAAATTTCCAGTTCATTCCAAGGAAGAGAGAACAGACAGAAAATGAATTTCCAACTACAAAAAAATAAAAAAAAAATAAAAAGAGAGAGAGCGAGAGAGCGAGAGAGAGAGAGGGAGAGAGAGACATAGATACCTTGCATGAAGTAATTGTACCAAATTCTGAGAATAATTCCTCGAGCTTCTCGTCACCAATGCTATCATCCAAGTTCTTGATATACAAATTCACACCTTGAAATTTGTCATTAGCTTCCTTCATATTCTGCTCAAATTTCCCTTTAAGCTCAAGTTCTCTCTCAGATTTTTTCTGAGCTTTTCCAACAAACCACTCCTTCTCGTCAAATTTATTTCCATTCAATGCCTCGACAGCTTGAGCAGCATCATCAGCATTCTCAAAGTTGACAAAACCAAAACATTTTGATTTCCCATCTCCATCTCTCATCACTACGGCACTAGTAATCGTTCCGAATTCACCAAAAACTTTCATCAAATCTTCGTCTGTCGTCGATTCTGATAGATTTTTTACATAGACATTATTGAATTTCGTCTTATTGGAAGCACTGTCTCTCTCCTGTTTACGAAGAAAGTGACCTACAAACACTTCTTTATCATTCATCAGCATTCCGTTTAACTGAGCTATTGCATTCTGAGCAGACTCCTCATTATCAAATTGTACAAATCCATAGCCTTTGGACTGGCCAGATGCATCCAAGGCTACTTTGCAAGAAAGAATGTTGCCAAACGAAGAAAAAGTTTCATGTAACGCTTTATGGTCAATTTCCTTGGCCAAGTTCTGCACTCACGTGAAAGAAAATCAAAGTAAAAATAAGGCCAAAAAAATATATGCATAACCCAGCAATCATCGGCGTGCCTAGTAGGTTTCTTAACTAAACCCATGCCTAAAATAACAGCAAGCCCACATCAGAATACATACAGAAATAACAGATACCTTGATAAATATATTGCCGGTCCCACTCTTTCTAATACTGGGGTCCCGATGAGAATACATAATCCTTATGGGCTTGTTATTCAACGGAGTGAAGTTTAACACTTCCAAAGCCCTCGCGGCTGCACAAGAAGAGAAGAACCAATTATACAAGCATGTTTATCTACATGTTCATGCATCAATTAAACTTCTCAATTTAATATTGTAAGTATCGGTTATATAAAACGACTAATTCAACATCCAAATTCCACAAAAGAAACGAAAATTGTTAAGACAAATTCGAAAAAACTAACCGTCCTGAGGGCTGCTATAGTTGACATAACCATAACCGAGGGATCGGCGGGTCGTCAAGTCCCTGCAAACGCGAACCGAAACAACCTGACCAGCCTGGTTAAACAGATCATAGAGCTGCGCATCGGTGACGCTGGGGTCCAGATCTCCGACATAGAGAGACGTCGGCACAAACTGGCCGGCGCCGGACGGCACGCCGTTAGGAGCCACCACTGGAGCCTGATGCTGAACCTGAATTTGCGCCATTTCACCGCAATCAAACCAAAAATCGAAACCCTAGATCCTTCTTTGTTTTTCAAATTTTCAGAATTTTTTTCCCTCTCTTGTTATTCGAATAAATCACCAGGGAGACAACAAAAATTAAAATTTTTTTCCTTTTTTCTGCGAACGAAACCGACTTCACACGGATAGATAAAATCGAGCCCTAGGAGACTTCGAAGCGATTATCGGATAAAGTAAATTTGGGAAAGTTTTTGGGTTTTTTGGGGACAATAAGGAGGATAAAAGAGGAGAGGAATGGATAATTCGCCGGAAACCCTAACGATTCCGATCGAAAAGAAGAACACAGAAGAAGTTTTTTTTTTTTTTTTTTTTTTTGGGTTGGGTGCTGGGGATGGGGAGGGCAGAAGGAACTGCACCGCAGCGTCGTAAGAGTGACTATAGGGCTTATATATCGAGGGCCAAAGACTCAAAGGGGTTTCCAATCAGGTAAACCCTAGTTTCTTTTATGCTGAAGAGAAAAACGTGGGCCGTTAGATCTTTTGCGGTTACTCTGATGCCAATGACCCCACCTGGCGGTTATTCTTTTGCGGCTCAAGCCAAACGCACCGTTATGACGTGTTGCGTGCGTGTTGTATTTTAGTGGTTTTCTGCAAACCTGCACAGACATGAAAATTAAAGTTTAAAATTTTTTTTAAGGGTTTATTTGCTTACGTGGTTTGATAATAACGTTATATTCACATTATATTTAAATATAATATAATTTTTATTTAAATATAAAAATATTTTATTCAAATATTAATTATATTATATTTTAAATTCAATATAATTACTATTTATTATTTCATTTTTTCTATTATTTTTACTAATCACATCACATATTCATTATTAAAATATAATTCAAATATTTTTTACCAAAACACACATTATATTCAAATGCAATACAAATAATTTTTCTCCAAATGCAAATTACATTTAATTCATTGATTCAAATACAATACAAATGTAATGCATTTATCAAACAGAACCTTAGTGCGTTTAAAATAAAATAAAATTTTTTAGTTAAAAATGATATGCTTAATTATAATTTTATTAATTTTTAAAAAAAGATTAAACTGAATTCAAAAATTTAGATTCGAACTCCTTGACTAAATGAAGCCTAAGTTTACTTCATGATGGGTTTATCTTCTTGCTTTTTTTTTTTTCTTTTTTAACTCCAGTTGTTCTTATTACATTTTTAGCTTAAAAAAGGTTTTTTTTTTTTTAAGTATAGAATTCAAATTTCTTGTCCTCAAATTTAAAAAATAAAAATAAAAATTTTGCATTCCACCGAAATAAAATTATTTGATTTGTAAACTTTTCTTATAAAGGAGTCGAATTTTAAATAATAGGGAAATCACACCATATAATAAATTCTATAAGTAGTATTAAAAGTTGTAGCATATTTTTATATTGATGATAAATTATAATATAATTTTTTTGTTATTGTTAAAATAAATTAATTGTTTTTTATTTTTAACTTATGCTTCATCAAATCTCTCTCTCCCTTTTTTCTCTATCTTTATCTCTCTCATCTTTGTCTTTCCCTCTCTTCTTTGTTGTCCCATTTCTCTTGATCTCTTGCGTGTAAGCTTTTCTGAGCTATTTTCTAGGAGTTCACAGTTGTTATTTTTCCCGACCACTGAAGAATTGCAGAGATCTACTCTTTGCTTCTCTTTCTTTTCTCTCATCCTCTTTTTCTTTCTTTCCTCCAGTGGCGAGAGCCACAAATGGTGGTGAATAGTATGGCAGAGCTTCATCCTCTCTGCACCAGTGACGAAGGTCGTTCTCGATAGTGATTAAATTACTACAACTGACCTCTCTCTAGGTTTGGACTTAATGAAATCACCACAACAACTATCTGAGTTCGATGCTCCATGTACAAAAAGGCCAAATCCGACGAAATTCAACCAGATCTAGTCGAGTTGAGTTGCAACAATTGGAAAATGTGGCATTCCAGCTCTAACAATCCAGATTGAAACCAAGCAGCCTTCATGTGAGCTCGCAATGTTGAAGCAATGGTCGTTGAGCTTTGTTCTTTGCATTTCTGGGTTTTGTTGGTATTTGTGGTTGTTTGTTGGTATATTATGTTGTTCCCTTGTGATTCTGAGGTCTGTTGATTTACAGCGGTTGTGAGAAGGAATGTGCTTATCAATCTACTCCACGATCAATTACAGGCTTTTCGGTATGCTGTTGTTTTTTATTGTTGTGAATGGAAATATAGGATATACCTATATTTTTATAAAAATCCAGTATTTCCTCCCCATATTTCTATAGAAATCCAATCCATAGTTTAGAAAATAATATGACATACCCATATTTTTATGGACTTTCCTTGTGTTTTCCAACATTTCAGCGTTCGCGATTTTCCTATAGGTGATTAGGGACAATCCAAGGCAGAGAAAAAGCCGTCGCTAGAAAAGATGACCACCTCATCGATTCTTCGGGCGTTGCTCAGTGAGGTCTTTTATTTTTTTGTTGCGATTCTCCATGTGATCTCTAGTTTGTTAAGTACTGTGACAGGGGCAACGACTTCTCTTCCAAGGGAGAGAGAAGGGTGAGTCACGTGATTTTGGCATGGTTGGTGAGGGTTCAATGAGATCAAGGCGAATTTGAATGAATCTAGTGAAAGAAGTTGCAAATAAAGTTGAGTTTCTTCGAATATTTGCACACCAGATCAAGTTAGGGCTAAGCCTCACATTTCCAGTGACGTTTGGTCTAAAATGAGCCAGATGTGCATGTCGCAGACTTCGTCTTCCTCTCTAGCGTTCTGCAACAGCAACGGCACGAGGAGAGAAAAAGAAATAGAAGAGTGTGAGAGACAGAAGGCAATGAGAGAAAGGGCAAGAAAAAGGAGAGAGAAAGAGAAAAAGAAAGAGATAGACACGGGAAGAGAGAGAAATAAGTAAGAAAGAGATAGGAGGTAGAGGAGAAAAGGAAGAGAGAAAAAAGAATGAGGGAAAATTTGGTATTTTAATATGTAATTAATTTAAATTATGTTTTTATATTATATTAGTTTTAATCCTACTATTATTTTAAAATATCATAGTCAAATATGTTATATCACTCATTCCCTCTAAATAATATTAGTATGAAATTACTACTAAATTTTTTGTTTTTGTTTTGATATTACTAAATTATAGTTGTAAGTACAAATTACGTAATTACAAATATAGTCTAATTTAATTCTAAACCCAACTTTATTTAAAAGTATAAAATTTGAATATTTGTCATAAATTCAAAAAAAGAAATTTATAAGTATAAATTACAATTTTCTAAACACAAAAATTACAATTTTGCATAGAGTTCTATATTTAATTTTGGTGGAATGGAAAATTTTAATTTTTCAAAGAGGTGGAGTTCAAGAAAAAATAAAAATTTTGCATTCGACCAAAATTCTATATTTATTTTTTTAATTATTATTATTTTAATTTTTAAACTTTTTCATAGAGGATTCGAATTTTAAATAACACAGTATAAAATTACTATTATATTATATATATATTGTTTTGATGTTATTGAATTACAATTATGAGTACATATTATATAATCATAGGTATAATCTAGCATAATTTTTAACCTGATTCCATTTAAAAACATAGAATTTAAATCTCTAGTTATAAGTTTAAAAAAGAAAGTTATAAGTATAAATTACAATTTTCTAAAAAAAAAAATACATGAAACATTTATTATTAAAAAAAACTTATTACATTTATTCATATTACTTCAATCAATTTTAATACTAGAAATTTAAAGTTTGCATTTTGAAAAACAAAACAATTAATATTCTTTTGGCCAGCCAAATTTTTTTTATTTATTTTTTTGCTTTTTTTTTGTTTGGATTATCAATTAGTACGTTTCTTTTCAAACAATCTGGCAGTTTTTTTTTTTATATATATTTGTTAGGAACCGTTCCTTATAATTTTAAAGATCATGTGAAATGTTGTCGTTTTCATATTATTATTTTTTGTACTTTGTAACAATGTTGCACCTTTTCTATTTGGGCTTATTTTGTGATTTTTTTTTTTTTGGATTATCTTTTAGTTCGTTTCTTTCCAACGATCTGGCCGTTTATTGTTTTTTTATTTTAAGAATCTGTTTTTTATATCTTAAAAAGATCTTTTGAGACGTTATCGTTTTCATGTTCTCGTTATTTGTAATGTTGTACTTTTTGCACTTGTGTCGTTTATATGTTGATGTCTATCTCAAGGTTTTATGTTGTCTGTAAAAGTATTTTTGTTTGAAACGATGTTTTTCCTTTTAAGATTGTCGTTTGAGGAACAGATACTAAAATAACGTTTGGTATTATTTTTGAAATGTTTTCTGTTTTTAAAAAAATTAAAAATGAAAATATTTTGAAAACTGTGTTAAAATCATTTTTGAAATTATGTTTGATTATGTTTTCTGAATGTATATTTTAAAAAACATAAAAATAAAACTTTGTTTGGTTATATTTTTTCAAAACCCATTTTATTTTTAAAAAACCTAAAAAACACAATATTTTTTGAAAATGAAAACAAAAAATGAAAACAACTTTTTTTTTTTTTCAAAAAACTTAAAAAAACAACATAATTGAAAACGATGTTTTCAAAACGATTTTGAAAACGTTAAATAAACAAACGTTGTTTTAAAATTGTTTTTACTTTCGACATTTTTGAAAATGAAAAATCATTTTCAAGAACAAAAACAAACGCCCCATAAGTTACTTCTGAGAGATCTCGCACTTCAGGTCATCGATAACACACTTAGCATCAGACTCAACAATGACTGCGGAGACACACTTCCACTACAAACGAGAAGCATTCTCTAATAGCAACTAGCAATGGCCTCTCAAATATAATAGTAAAACAAAAACAAGAATATTATACAAACTCAACGAAAATCTACCCAGAAACGATTACATATCTCTTTTTGATTGAACAACTGATTACAAAACTATCCAATTAAACATTTCGCTTGGACTATAAGGACTAATACATTCATTATCCATGTTAGTTTTGTTCTTCGGATAGAACATTATCAAAGGAAAGGAGTTGCTTCAACCGTTAACCAGCAATCTTCGAACGAAAAGAGAACATAGCAAGAAAGAAAGAAAGAAAAATTCAGCTGGTATTAAAAAAAACCGAGTCAAATAACCCGGTCTAGTGTTCTAAAAGCAAACGCAGAAACATCCGAAACACGGCGATTAGAGGAATCCTAAATAACAACTGGAAATTAAATTGTAACCAAGTATCAAGCTTAAGAATCAGAGCAAAAATGTATCAAGTTTATGAAAGAAAATATGAGGAAGAAGTCCCTCGTCATAGCAAATATTTTGACCAAATCGCTCGCAGAAAGATTGATTGGGAACAAAACCAAGTGCAAACCAATCTTTCCAATCAAACCAAAATACACTCAAGAGACAAGACCGTCATTCAGAGCCAAAGAAGCTAGTTGATCGGCTGAGCTGTTAGCCTGCTGGGCAACATTCCTCAAGACCTCCATAGCCTCTGCAACCTTTGCCTTTAAAGCCTCTGGAGACTCAAGCAGATGCAAAACCTCCGTCTGGTCCATTTCCAGAAGCATGCCTGTTACCTTAGCTGCCGAGTCATGCTCCAACTGATCAACTAAGGGGTATAACGCTTCGCCCAGCATCTGTCAAACCAACAGGAGTATATAAATCATCAAGAAATTGGAATGCAGGTCAATTTTTAAGCGTGGGAGTGAAGCAACTAGGAAGTACGGAGCCGAGGAAGGAAAACAAAGACAGAACAACTTGTGTCCTGCTCACTGCAGAATATGCAATGAAAAGAGTAGTAGGCATACCGTCCTCTGCTGTTCGGGTGGAGCATTTGCCAGGGCAGTAGCCAAAGCCGTAATAGGCATTGCCTGTCCCGCAGCATCTCGAATTGGCATGCCACCCACATCATATGGGACTGGAAGCATTCCACCAGCAACTCCAGGAATTGGAACGTCTGAAATATTGCGACCAGGTGGATAGCGATGATACCCACGTCCCCTTGGAAGCATCTGAAACATGAAAACGATGGAAGAATGTCAAAACACTGTAGTAGACTTATCAGGCGTCAAGAACATTAAGAGCTGTATTTCAACTGACGTGCTGCTGCATATGCTGAGACTGCTGCACATGCCCTGGCCCACGTCGACCACCGGGCCGCTGGCCCTGCTGACCCTGCTGTACCACAGGAACAAAGAAGTTTGGCATGGGAGCACCACCAGGACGCATTCCATGAACAAGTTGCTGCTGATAACCAAATCCAGCCTGTAATTAAAATAATTTGTAAGAAAGACTATGCAGAAGTCCTATTAGTAATCTAAAAAAAAAAAAAATTAGAAAAGATAAATTTCTCTTGAATAAAGTTTGAAAGAGAAATGCTTCAGTACAAACAAGCACGGAAAACAATCCTCACAGTATAAACATATAACCGGCTAAAACAAAAATTAAAAGAGAAGTGACCAATTAAAAAGAACTTACTTGTGGAGGAATTATAGCTGGAGGTGCTTGCCCATATAAAAATTGTTGCCCAATACCCGGTGCACCAGGAGGGAACATAGGCATGCGAGGGGCCACTGAAGTAGCCATAGCAACTGGCCTCATTTGTGAAAACTGAGCCTATCAAATAAAAGAAATAAATTGTTGAAAAAACAATGCAAAACCACATCACTAATCGATCAACGAAATTAGTTGCTTCAGTATCCTATACGTCCAAACAAAGAAACTGGCAGGCGCATACAGACTACTTATCACTCTAATTGATCAACGTTAAACAAAAATAAAATCAACGGTTGATCATTTTTATATTCTCCCAATCAAATTCAGGCGACAAACTGTTCAAAAAAAAGACAAAAGCATTCATACAACGCAAACAAGAAGAAATAAATTCGTCCAATTGCATAGCTATTCCTTGCAATTTGCATTTAAATTCCAAAATAAACAGAAAGAATAATAATGAAGGAGAAAAATGCAATTCTATCTAGCTTTCCTTCTTATGACAACCATACCTGCAACCTTGCTCTTCTCTCTTCTTTCCGCTGTGCAAGTGCAACATAAAGGGGTTTATTGACAACCATTTTACCATTCATCTCTGCAAGCTGAACATAAAGAGCAAGGAAACTTTTAGTTAACAGTTTCAGATAGTGTACCATACCACAAACTTACAAATGCAGACTTACAGCACGAGATGCTTCTTCAGAAGTTGAGAAAGCAACAAACCCAGAACCTCTGCTTATTCCATTTGGGTCACGCATAACCTGTTGAATCAGAACATCGAAACAAAATTTCCAGTTCATTCCAAGGAAGAGAGAACGGACAGAAAATGAATTTCCAACTACAAAAAAATAAAAAATAAAAATAAAAAGAGAGAAAGCGAGAGGGAGAGAGAGAGAGAGAGAGAGACATAGATACCTTGCATGAAGTAATTGTACCAAATTCCGAGAATAATTCCTCGAGCTTCTCGTCACCAATGCTATCATCCAAGTTCTTGATATACAAATTCACACCTTGAAATTTGTCATTAGCTTCCTTCATATTCTGCTCAAATCTCCCTTTAAGCTCAAGTTCTCTCTCAGATTTTTTCTGAGCTTTTCCAACAAACCACTCCTTCTCGTCAAATTTATTTCCATTCAATGCCTCGACAGCTTGAGCAGCATCATCAGCATTCTCAAAGTTGACAAAACCAAAACATTTTGATTTCCCATCTCCATCTCTCATCACCACGGCACTAGTAATCGTTCCGAATTCACCAAAAACTTTCGTCAAATCTTCGTCTGTCGTCGATTCTGATAGATTTTTTACATAGACATTATTGAATTTCGTCTTATTGGAAGCACTGTCTCTCTCCTGTTTACGAAGAAAGTGACCTACAAACACTTCTTTATCATTCATCAGCATTCCGTTTAACTGAGCTATTGCACTCTGAGCAGACTCCTCGTTATCAAATTGTACAAATCCATAGCCTTTGGACTGGCCAGATGCATCCAAGGCTACTTTGCAAGAAAGAATGTTGCCAAACGAAGAAAAAGTTTCATGTAACGCTTTATGGTCAATTTCCTTGGCCAAGTTCTGCACTCACGTGAAAGAAAATCAAAGTAAAAATAAGGCCAAAAAAATATATGCATAACCCAGCAATCATCGGCGTGCCTAGTAGGTTTCTTAACTAAACCCATGCCTAAAATAACAGCAAACCCACATCAGAGTACATACAGAAATAACAGATACCTTGATAAATATATTGCCGGTCCCACTCTTTCTAACACTGGGGTCCCGATGAGAATACATAACCCTTATGGGCTTGTTATTCAACGGAGTGAAGTTCAACACTTCCAAAGCCCTCGCGGCTGCACAAGAAGAGAAGAACCAATTATACAAGCATGTTTATCTACATGTTCATGCATCAATTAAACTTCTCAATTTAATATTGTAAGTATCGGTTATATAAAACGACTAATTCAACATCCAAATTCCACAAAAGAAACGAAAATTGTTAAGACAAATTCGAAAAAACTAACCGTCCTGAGGGCTGCTATAGTTGACATAACCATAACCGAGGGATCGGCGGGTCGTCAAGTCCCTGCAAACGCGAACCGAAACAACCTGACCAGCCTGGTTAAACAGATCATAGAGCTGTGCATCGGTGACGCTGGGGTCCAGATCTCCGACATAGAGAGACGTCGGCACAAACTGGCCGGCGCCGGACGGCACGCCGTTAGGAGCCACCACTGGAGCCTGATGCTGAACCTGAATTTGCGCCATTTCACCGCAATCAAACCAGAAATCGAAACCCTAGATCCTTCTTTTTTTTTTTTCAAATTTTCAGAATTTTTTTCCCTCTCCTCTTGTTATTCGAATAAATCACCAGGGAGACAACAAAAATTAAATTTTTTTTCCCTTTTTCTGCGAACGAAACCGACTTCACACGGATAGATAAAATCGAACCCTAGGAGACTTCGAAGCGATTATCGGATAAAGTAAATTTGGGAAATTTTTTGGGTTTTTCGGGGACAATAAGGAGGATAAAAGAGGAGAGGAATGGATAATTCGCCGGAAACCCTAACGATTCCGATCGAAAAGAAGAACACAGAAGAAGATTTTTTTTTTTTTTTTTTTTTTTTGGGTTGGGTGCTGGTGATGGGGAGGGCAGAAGGAACTGCACCGCACCGCCGCAAGAGTGACTGTAGGGCTTATATAGGGATGGTCAAAGGGGTTTCCAATCAGGTAAACCCTAGTTCATTTTTAGGACAAATTGTTTTTTTTTTTTTTTCCCTTTCTAATTTAGATTGTTGTCATAAAGGTAGCGTTTGGTATTGTTTTTAAAATCTGTCATGTTTTTAAAAAAATTGAAAATGAGAATGTTTTGAAAACTGTTCTGAGATCGTTTCTGAAACTGTATTTAATTATATTTTTTGAGTGTATGTTTTGATAAAAAAAAAAACTGTGTTTGGTTATATTTTTAAAAACCAGTCATTTAATAAGTATTTTATTAAAATATATTTATATTTAATTCTAAAAAAAATTATTATGAATACAAAAATCAAAAATTAATAAAATTTTTAATTGAATATTAATAACGATAATATTTAAATATTTAGTATATCAATTAAAATATAATTAACTATTATATTTAGTTACAAGTACATTACAAATTAGTTTTTAATAGTAGAAGTAATATTTATCTAAAAATTTACTAATTCTATATACCATAATAATTAGCATACATATTATTCCCACAATAATTATGCTATTTATGTCACGTTGCGAAATTTTGAATTTAAAATTCACACATAAGTGTATAAAAATTTAATCATTAGTGTGCCAATTTTTTTTAAAATTTTTTTTACAATCAAATTTAAATTTTCAGTATATTAAATATGAAATTGGACACATTTTAAAATATCAAACCAGATTCAAATTTTTATAATTTTATCCTAATTTAAAAAATAAAAAAAATTCTTCTTTCTTCTTTCTTTTTCTTCTTTCTTCTCTGGTCGAGCCCCACAGTCACCCTCATTTTTTTCTCTTCCTTCTTCTTTCCCTTTTCTTCTTCTTCTTCTCTTTCTTCTTTTTCTTCTTCTGTTTTTCGAACAGCCGAAATAGCCGAGCCCAAACCCAGCCTCCCCCTCTCTTTCCTTCTCTTTCTTTTCTTCCTCTCTTTCGCTCCCTCTCTCATTTTTCTCCGGCCACTAGCCCCGTGCAAGCCATCCGCCCCAAACCACCGACGCTACCTAGCTCAAACTCGGCCATCCACTGTCGCCTAAGCCAACCGAATCCTCCTAGCCCAATCGAATGCCGAACAAAGTCGTGCCTTGCCCTCACCGTGACCGTGACCTCGCCGTCCACCAGTCGTCGCCAAACCAAACCACGCCGAAGCCGCCACCTCACCACGAGCATCTTCCGACTGAGTCCCAAGCCCCTCGTCACCACCACAGCCGTTGCGTCCATCGTCCCTCTTCGCGAACGTCAACTGCCTGAGCCAAGGTCAAATCCAAAATGACCAATCCGATCTCCCTCGCCGTTTGCTCTCGCTGAGAACCCAGCCAAGATCTGCCACCAGAGCCTAGTCATTTCTCGTCCTCTGTCTCGCGACCGTCGCCGATCACCAAACCCACGCCGCCGCCACCAACCCCTCTTCTTGCGACGCCACAGCCGAGACCCATGGGAGCCGCCTCGCGAGCCATCCGATTCCTCGCACCCTCGCCCCGAGCAGAGAAATCGAGCGAGGAAGAAATCTTCGAAAACGAAAGAAAACGATGATTAATCGTTTTCACAGTTTAGTTAAAAAAAAATGAAATCGGTTTTCCAATTTTCAAGTTTTGTTTTCAAAATCTCTTATAACCAAACACGATTTTACTTAGATTTTGAAAACAATTCCCTCGGGAATCGTGAAATCGTTTCTGAAATGAATACCAAACGCAGCTAAAATATCTCAATAATTTTAGAGACCGGACCGGTTGAGAGAATTTGGGCAAGTTTGGGGTTATTCTCTAGCTTCTAAAAATCAAATTTTTTTTTTAAATTTCGCCACTTTTTATTATTTATATCTCCAAAATATTATAGTAAACTCCAAATTTTAAAAATTCATAATTTTATGTATATAAGTTCAAATGAGATATTTTTTTTTTAAATTGCATAGAATTTCGAAAGGAACGAAACAATATTTATATTGATTTTTTTTAATTTTTAAAATTTTTTATTTTTTTCACCTCAAACAGTTTTTTCTACCAAATACATTTTTCAAAACAACTTTTTTCCAACTCAAAAATAATGTTTTCAGCCTCCTCCACCAAACTCCACCTTAATTTTAGTCTCAAAAATAATTTTTTAATATTTTTTATTTTATTATTATTGTTATTATTTATATTTTTAAAATATTGTTATAAACTTGAAATTTTAAAAATTTAATTAAATAAAATAATTTTTTTAATCTAATAAAAATTTAAGATAAATAATATAATATCGATATTAATATTTTTTAAATAAATTTTTATATTTTTTATTTTAAATAGTGTTTTTTGTAAACACTTTTTTCAAAATTACATTTAAAAAAAAAAAAAAAAACTCCAAAACTCCTTCAAACAGGAGCTTATTCTGTAACATTTGTTCCCTTCCAACTTTACACCATTTAATTAGATTTTAAACTCGAGATGATGCCTGTGTTGACAAATTGAAGAGTATTTTAGTGCAATAATCAATTTGATATTTTTTAATATAGTTTGAAAATATATACGTATATAAAATAATAATAATAATAATAATACACATATTTTGCAAAAATTTGAGGGTTTTCGTGATCAATTCAAGGTTTTTTTTTTTAAGGAGTTTTTGGTGTTTGGTTTATTCATTTTCGGTTGGCATGGAAGCTTGTATTTATATTGTATTTGAATGTAATTTGTATTTAAATGAAAAGTATTTACATTTGAATATGATATGTGTTTGGGTAAAAATTATTTAAATTGTATTTAAGTAATGAATATGTAATGTTGTAGGTAAAAGTAGAAAGAAAAAAAGAAAAAAAAAAGGAGTATGTGATGTGATTGGTAAAAATAATGGAAAAAGTGAAATAATAAATAGTAATTATATTTAATTTAAAATGTGATATGATTGGCATTTGAATGCAATATTTTTACGTTTGAATAAAAATTACATTACATTTAAACAGAATATGAATGCAAGTGGTAAACAAACTAATCATTAATTGAGCTCTGTAGTATGATTACATAAAATTTTGTTCAAATTTTGGAGAAGTTCCATGGATTTGTGGCCAATATCAATAGTCTGTCTGTCTTATTTGGCTCCTTAAACTAAACTACTAAAAAAGTATTGGCAACCATGTTCTTACAAACCCAAAAATTGCAAATTGAAAACCAACTTGAAGATCAAATGACATCACATAGAAAGACAAAATAAGAAACTAATGTTCTGTTTGGATAAGTAATTGTATTTGCATTACATTAAAATATAATGCAATTTTCATTCAAATAATGAAAATTTGCATTTAAATGTTAAAACATTTATGTCTCGTTTGTTTACAGCATTGCATTCAAATACAATGTAATTTTTATAATTTTCATTCAAATATAAAAGTATTGCATTTAAATACCAATCATATTATATTTTATTTCACTTTTTTATTATTATTTTTACTATCACATCACATACTCTCTTTCTCTCCCTTTTTATTTATTTATTATTACCCATCACATCATATATTCATTAGTTAAATATAATTTAAATATTTTTCATCTAAACATATATAACATTCAAATGTAATGTAAATACTTTTCATCCAATGTAAATTACGTTCAATGCATGCATTACATTCAAACGTAATGTGAATACAATATGCTTAGTAAACATCTCCATAAATTTTAAATTCAATCACGTGACATACTCTCTTTTTTTCTATTTATTTTAACCAATCATATCACATACTCTTTTTCTCTCTCACTAACAACCCAACACATATATTGTTTTTAAATGCAATGTAAATACTGAACATTCAAATAACATTACATTTATTACATTATATTCAAATGTAATGTTAATGAGATACTTTATCCAAACAACTGATAAATAAGTACTTACATTTTGAATCCCAATCATACATCCTATTCCACCGTGAATTTACAATTATGTCCTCATCTAACCAATGAATTCTTTGAAAAGAAAAAAAAAAGTGAAAAACAAGATTTAAAACCCAAGCATTCAAGTATTCATTGTCATTCAATCTCTTCAAGCATAAGCATGAAAACCCCCAAACTCATATAAACATGTTAGAAAAATCTTCATCAAACAGCTCATCTGGAGATCACAATCGTGATCGTGCTCACAATGTCAAGGAGTTGACGCAACAAAAATCTAAATCTGAAGATTAACTAAAACTTGCGATGATGAAATCTCATGAAACATGAAGAATAGCGACCTTGCAGTAGCGATAATCCTAACCTCGCAACAATGATGACGTTCCCTTATTTGAGATGGATAACTGATGTGAGGAAAATGCTATTGACAGAGAAGAACTACCTTGTCGGATACAATAAAGACAAAGGTAGTAATGTAATATCAAAATTTCTCCAACACAATAATGCCATTTTTCACGTTTTTAATTGCAGTTAATTTTCAATTTTCAATTTGTATTTAGGGGTAACTTAGTAATGTCACAATAAACATCCCTAGGTCTTATTGTGAATGGGCGTCACATGTCACTTTTTGTTAAAAATTTAATTAAGGGATAAAATTTACAAATGGTGTAATTTTAGAGGTGAATAAATATTACAAATTGAAATTTAATGGACATTTTGTGATATGATTTAAAATTCTAGGAAAACAAATGTAATTTGTCATTCCATTTATACTGAAGAGGAAAACGTGAGTCATCCAATCTTACTCGATGCAAGTAACCCCATTTGGCGGCTACTTTTTTCAGGCTCAAGCCAAACACATCATTTGACATGTTGTGCTTGTGTGGTTTTCTGCTAACCTACGCAGATGTGAAAATTAAAATTAATTTTTTTTAGTTTATTCATGATTGGTTTATCTTTGTGCATTTTTTTCCTTTTTTTTAGTGCATTTCCAATTAGTTTTTAGCTGCGGAAAAGGATTTTTTTTCTTTCAAAAGGTTATCTCTTATACTAAGTTTTAAAAAATAAAATAAAATTTTGCGTTCCATTAAAATTCTACAATTTTCCCAAAATTATTATTATTTTAATTTATAAATTTTTTCATAAAGGAGTTGTAATTTTAAATAACACAAGTGAGAAATTATTATTAACTTTTTTTTTGTTTTGTTGTTTTTCATTTGTTTGAATGGCATGTTCAAATCTAAGCATGGTCCGAAAATAAACTAAAAAGTTGTTTATCTAAAATTTATCTTCTTTTGTTATCATGTTAGAAATTAAAATCTTTTTACATCTAAAAATACTTTCTTTTTCTTCTTAAACCTTTTTTAATATAGTTTGGTTTAAACTTGAAATAATTTTTTTCTTTTCATTTACTTTTCTCATCTCATTTTTTGAATGGACCTAATTGTACTAAACAACTTTTCTATTCTAGAAATAAAATTTTATTATGCATTCGAACTCCATTTCATTTTTAGACTAAAAAATTTTCTTGTCTCAAACTGGACATTTTTTTTTTAGAAAATGGACATCCTATCCAAATAGAAGGTAAATTATAGTTATAAGTACAAATTACGTAATTATAAGCATAATCTAGTGTAATTTCAAAATCGATCACATTTAAGAATATAAAGTTCGAATCCCTAATTACAAATTAAAAAGAAAGTTATAAGTACAAATTACAATTTTCTAAAAAAAAAAAGAAAGATTTATTATTTTTTTGAAAAAAAAGTATTACATTTAGGGGCCATTTGGGATTCCAAAAAAATATGTATCTCTAAAAAAACTTTTTTCAACTTCACCATTATTTTTCATTATTCACATCTTCAAAACACTATACTAAACCCTCAATTTTGAAAATCTATAATTTTGCGTATATAAGTCCAAATAAAATAATTTTTTTAAAATTATATATAATTTTAAGAGAAACGAAATAATATTCATATTTATATTTTTTTCTAAAAATATTTTTAAAATTTTATATTTTTTCACTCCAAATGATTTTCTCCTCAAATATATTTTCTAAAATAACTTTTTCTAACCAAAAATAAAAAACATCTTTTTACATCCAAGCGAACGTTATTCTTACCACTTCAATCAATTTTAGTACTAAAAAGTAAAAGTAGGTGTTTTGAAAAATAAATCAATTAATATTCTTTTGGCCAGCCAATTTTTTTTTTAAATGTATTTTTAATTTTTTTGTTTGGATTATCTTTTAGTACGATTATTTTCAAACAACTAGTTGTGGGTGCATGTGTTGTTTTTTCGTCATTATCTATTATAACTAAAGTTGGGGACGGAATCAATATTACTTGCACAGTATCATCCTCAAAATGCCCATTGGGCTTGGCTTTAGATGGGGGCGTTTCGGTCTTCTTGTGCCTGTTGCGCTGATTTCGCCGTTTTGCCCTCACTCCCTTGCTTTCTTGGTGTTGGCTGACGTGGGCTTTTTTGCCTTTTCCCTGTGAGTGTGTAGGGTTGCAAGGCCTTTTCGTTTTTTTTTTTTTTTTCCTCCTTTGTCTTTTGGGATGCTTTCCTCGTGTGGGTGTGTTGTTTTTTCGTCATTAGGTCTATTAGTCTATTCATATATCATATATATATATATATTTGTTATGCTATTTCGACAATATTGGTCATTTAATAAACATTTCAATTTTCACAGATATATATAAACTTAATCGATAAAACAACATTTAGATATAAAAATATTATAATGTAATGGTTTATCAAAAGAATTATTTATTATGTAAATAAATCTTTCTACGTCAAATATACGAATAAAATTGAGGGCCCGTTTAGTTGTGGTTTTGATGACTTTTTTTTTTAAGTTAGAAAAAAATTATTTTGGAAAATATGTTTAAAGAAAAAAACTACCTATCGTGAAAAAATATAAAATTTTAAAAAAAATTTTAGAATAAAATATCAATATAGATATTGTTTCATTTCTCTTAAAATTCTATGTACTTAAAAAAATCATCTCATTTGAACTTATATACATAAAGTTATAGACTTTTAAATTTTTAAATTTACTTTAACATTATAGAAATGTGAATAATAAAAAATAATGATAAAATAGAAAAAAATTATTTTGGAGATGTTATTTCCCCCACCCCCCATGAAAGTAGTAAGAGAATTTAATGATTTGAAAAGAATCTTGCAAAATATTAATTGACAAAAAAGAGTTTTTGAAACTACAAGAAATTTATTTTCCAAATTTGTGCAAAAGTTATCATCCCTGTAATTTTGTTTTCTTTGGTTTTTTTGGAATCGTCTCTCCGATGGATTCTTATCAAACTTATAGATAAAGTATAATAAGGTTCATAAAAAAGAAAAAGAACATATATCATAATACAAATGAAAATTTTCATTCTACTTTTTATTTTAATTTAATAAACAGTTAATAGGTTTCTGATTTCTGAATGATACAGTCCTTTTATTTCTTTGAAAGGGATATTTTTGACAAGTCAAGGAACTAATAGAGTACGAAAAAAATTTCTACAATAAATAAATAAATAAGAGAACAAGAAAAAAATATTAAAAAATTTATAATTGATTTTTTCCTCATGAGAAGAAAGATTTATTCTTACGTTGTTGTTGTTGTTGTTGTTGTTGTTGTTGTTGTTGTTGTTGTTGTTATTATTATTATTATTAAAGTACTCTTTTTTCATCCTAAGTATCCTAAAAACTAACAAAAATAAAAAAAGAAATAAAAAAAAACACTTTCAATTGTCCCCAAAAAAAAAAGTTAAGACTCATTTTAAGATACCATCAAATGATAACTTTTTTTAAGTGTTACATAATGGCTTCTCAAAAAAGTCTTGGCTCTCTTTCTTTTAATGTTTTCCCTTTTTTTTTTTTTTTGTTTTTAAAACGTTTGTTCTTTCTTTTGTTTTTATGTTTATATATTTTTTAAATTGTAAAAATTAATTTTTTTTAAATTATAAAAATAAACATAATTAATATAAAAAATTATATTGAAATAATAAAAATAAAAATGAAAAATAATAAAAATAAATCATATTAAACTAAATTTAATTGAATTAATTTAGACAACTTAATTTAATTTATAAGTTAGATCAAATTAGATCGACAAATTAAACAAATTCTTAATTTTTACTTCATAATAATCTATTTATACTTTATGAGACGCTTGGTTACTGTTTTGTATCCGTATTATGTTTAAACACAATATAATTGTTATCCTAACACACAAATTTTGTATTCAAATACAATATTTTTCAATAGTATTTCAAATATATTTACTATTTTAAAATGTTTTGAAAGTAAATTTTTTTTCATTCCCGTCATATTCTCTTTATTTCACTTTTTCCATCTACTTTTATTAATCACATCAACTTTTCAATTTTAAAATATAATTCAAATACATTTTTATTCAAATATAAAATACATTCAATGTATTACGTTTAACCACAATGCGAATGCAACATGTTTACCAAATGCTCCATTAATTTAAGTGTGTTTTTGAATTTAATTTAAAAATAAATTTTAATAACTTTTATCCAAAATAAATATAAATTTATAAAACTGAAAATGAAGGAGTAATTACAAGAGTAATCAAGCGCTAAATTCACATCCGATTCCATCTTACACATACAAAATTCAAATCTCCTGCACCAAATTAAAAAAAAAAAGGATTAAAAGACTTGAAATGTGGGGAAAAAAAAAAAGATAAATGAATAACATATGTTGCACATAATAATCAACAAAACCTGTTGTATGTTTAATTTTAAATTTCTCTAAAGATCTTTCATAGTTGCAAAGAATTTAATTACAAATCCGACAATGTAGATCGTTACTAACCGTAAGCTCCTGCCAACATTTAATAACCAACATAAAATAAACATGACACATGCAATACTATAAATAACTAATGAGGGTTACAATTACATGAGATCAAACCACAACCTCACCCAAATCCCTACTCATGCTACAAAGAAGATGATTAATCCTCACAATTACACTAACTGAAGACCTTCAAGTCGTGGTGTAGTCGAGCTGGGCACTGAACTATCCTGATGCATCAGTCATTACCACAACCTTAAGTCGAATTTTGTAAACTACATTATAATCCACAAATCTAAACAAAGTAACCAACGTAAACAAAACGTTATAAGTGAGGGAAAATAAATAAACCCAACAATTTGTCAATAATTTTCTCTTTAACAAAGTACAAGCCTACCATGAATTCAAATCCTCTGTCCTTGAAAAGATGAATAAATAAAAGGTAATAAAAAAATATTTTAGTCGCAAAGAAGATTTTGAAACGGCCATCAATAAAACTTTTATCTAAAAACTAAATGCAAAGTGACTTCTGAAAAATCAAAAGCGATATTATCCATCAAGAATGAAAACTATGAACCATGGATCAACTCAACAAAGGGTATCAGCAATCACAAAATCAATAAAAATAACCAATGAATAACCATGAGTGAAAATCAATATGCATCCAAAACTCTCCCTGATAAACTGTGCATAGAATGTCCAATATTGAATTAAGG
Organism: Antiaris toxicaria; assembly: GCA_035233585.1. Taxonomy (NCBI): domain Eukaryota; kingdom Viridiplantae; phylum Streptophyta; class Magnoliopsida; order Rosales; family Moraceae; genus Antiaris; species Antiaris toxicaria. The sequence goes on along the minus strand of CP141160.1, from coordinate 22,615,187 downwards.
GCAATATCTTCTAGCTGCAATTAGAACAGGATGAACCAAAAAGAAATAAAATAAAGAGTTTCAACTTTTTAAGATGCTTAATTTATTTACCTAAAGACTGAACCCGTAAAAATACAATAAAATCCAAAAATGGAAGTTCTCAATACACTTCGATAACCAGCAACAGGTCCCTTTCAAAAAATAAACAAACCAAAAAATAGATCATGAATTTGAATATACGATGATATTAGATAAAAGTAGAAGAAAAAAAATGAATTACAAAAACGAAAAACAAAGTACAACACAAATAATCATTCCGACAATATCTTGTGGTTGCATACACAAACTGAGTATAACTTGCATCTAACCCATTTAATGAGTCACTCTGAAGCATAATAATTCTAAAATACATGATAAGAAAGGAATGGTTGTACAGAGAGTTGATTGTGTTATGCTTTCTTTATCAAGCAAGCAAATTGTTCATAACAAATGAAGCATCCACATCCTAACACAAAACTAAAAGAAATTCCCAAATTTCCCATACCTCGGACAACAATCAAGAAACTTAAAAAAAGCAAAACCTCAAAGTTTTAATTAATTCAACAACGTGAAAGACATATTGCATACATTGCTAAGTAAAAGATATTGTTATAGTAGATATGACAAAAAGAAAGCTAGGGATAAAATACTTCTGATCTAAAAGGATTAAACATGATAGGCCAAAAAATTAAACTTCATTAAGAAAAATGAAAACATGAAAACATATAATTAGAAGCATAACATTTTTTTCTTGTTAATCGAACAGATCTCGGTACTTAAAACTCTTCATCTCACCTTTCTATCCTTTTTTTTTTTTTTTTCCCATATATTCAAGACAAATCACTTAACGCAAAGACAATGAAAGCACTACGTGAAAGAAACAACAAGAGCATTTGATCTCCAAAGGCATGGTTTTTGGCCAACCCACAAAAAGCAGATTATAATTTAGAGATAAAAGCAAGAACAAAGTGAGCACGCTGAAAGGGAACAAAAATTATGGCAATTGAAAGTTCAAAGTACCAAGAAACAACAAAACGTAGAAAAATGTATTCAACTTGATGATTTTATCGATATTCAGAACAAAAACCAAATGAGCATATGGCACCTAATTGATTACAAATGATAATCTAGGTTCATTACCCTATGTAAAAAGAACAAGATTAAAATTGATTGAAATCTTTCACCTAGAACTAAACTCCATCAAGAACATGCAAATATTACAGTACCAATTTTACAGACAAAATTGCAATAGTCTGCAAAATTCTTATTTAAAAGTCGGTTTTAACTTTTAAGAAAGTGAAGCAAGAATATCTCTATTTTCTCATTTTGCACTTAAGAATGTCCCTTCGCCTATGGTTCTACCAGCCTCATACTTCTCCAACTTCTTTGCTACCTTCTTCATGGTCTCTCCATGCTGATTTCCCAACTAATTTAACTTCAGTTGTATTGCCCCACAAGAAAATCAAACTTTTTACTGACCAAATGAGGGAAAAAAAAAATAGCAATATACTAATTTCTACATTAAAAGAAAGTCGAAGGTACAAAAGGAAAAATACTTCACAGAACTTTCCGATTAAGAACTGTCATTCTCGACTTTAAATCAATTCATGGTACTTCCATACTAATTCCCCACTCAATTAAGTTAATTCATATTGATGGGTGTAAGAAAATACCGTGATGATTTTGATTTTTGAAGAAGGCTATATGCTATAAGACCTATTCAAACTTCTAGCAGCGGTTTATCATAGGCTAGGAATTGCTAAACATGACTTGTAAATATCACACATGGCCTTTTTACTTATAAAATGTCCAATTTGAACACATATCATTAAATCACTTACCCAATCTTATTGTTTATATTTCATAACTCACCATCCAAATCGCACATCTTTAGCAACGAAAAGGATGTAATGTGGATCGGTTAGACTATTTAAATTTTCCTTGGTTTAAAAAAGCAGTGTAAATTGTTGTAATGGAAAACCAGATAAACAATATACCGCCAAAGCAACAAACGCAAGTAAAAGGAGCAATATATTGCATCCAAAGTGAATTTAGAATATATCTATGGCTCTAGACACAAGATGGTTTTCCTAGCTAAAGATGATTGAATTTATCACGGTTAAAAACAACAGAAAATGAGGTAATCCAGCCAACGTATAAAGAGTAACAATATTTAGAGAAATAAAAAAAAAAAAAAACTGAAAAAAGAGGTATACAGCCTAGCATGTACTAATTCATCAAGGTTTCCCGCAAAGCCACATAAAGAAAGCATGATGAGCTATACAGCCTAGCAGAAGATTTGTAGTATAACAAGTGCAAACATGTGTTGATGATGAGCTTAGTAACTTTGTTATTAGTCAGAAAAATATATGAACCAAAAATCAGTTTTCCTTACTGAAAGACGTCGTCCTGCATGCATTTTTCTAAATTAAATACATGGTATATAAACATTCACTGAAATAAATATTAAAAAAAAAAACAACAAAATTTAGAGAAACATGCTTGCAATATTTATGCAATCAACATTACTTTGAATCTATTTATATATACAGTAATACAGTATCTTACCTATTGTACACTGATACGAAATATCCATTTCATGAGCTGCAAATTAAAACATCAAAAAGAAACCAACCCTGCACAGATTCAAGAATTCATCTGGCTAAAACTATCATAGAACAATATACTCAATCAAGGGCTTCAAATGGAAAGATTAAAAACCAAATATGTAAACATTAAATACGAAAATTAAGAAACTAATCCTTTAACTGACTAATAACTGTTGCAATAAAATAAAAAAAAAACCTATTAATAATTGTTCTTGTTCTACTTTTACGAAGAAATAATAAGCTTGAAAACATATATATCTTGGGCAAATAAAGCACAAAGATAACCAATATTACCTCTCTTTTTTTTTTTTTTACCCCTGAAAAATAGTCATCCGACAAAGAATTCTTGCCAATTGCCATGAACCATCCACATGCCAGTATTTGCTAAATTGGGTTCAGTAGGGGAAAAAAGTTTTTAAAAAAATTAAACTTACCCGTGACGTAAAAGAAATAATGTATAAGAAAGCAATAAACTGAAATTCTAACTATACAGAGGTAAACTTCACTGTTTTGCAGTTCCATTTAGATAAATATTCATCATTTGATTGTAAATATTGGCTTTGAACTTGTATATTATTTCTATATTATTTCAAGTACGTGTCTCAGTGGGACTGCAAAAGCAAAGTAACATATTATTCATAAGGTCAGAAGTTTATGGTTTCTGATCATTCAAGCTTCTATGTTCAAGAACTTATGTTATTGGATGCAAAATCATCTTACATTAATAATAAACAAGCAAGTTATGATATGAACAATTCACATTGATGGGCCAAATCTCTACATAGATGTTTCTTGTGTGTAAGATTAATATTCTTAAATTCTCATATAATACCGTAATCAATCACTAACCAAAAAGAAACAATTAATGAATTAAGTACCTTGGGAAAACAGAGAGTTCTAGTTATAATAGAAAAATGAAAAACAAAGATAGAGAAATAAATCGTTTGCTTTCATATTGAAGATTTAAGCTACAAGTTCAAATTTACTTAAGAGCTATATATACTGGCAATAGAAATAATAAATGATTTAAGTAATTTCAATAATACACCATAATTATAATCCAATTAATTATAAAACTGGATAATTGTAAAGAATGGTATAATTTCGATGGTTAAAAAGCAGAAAATAAGGATGCTTTAAGAAAGACTTTTGTTGCTGATAATTTTCCTACTGAAGAATCAAGATTATAGGCAATCAAGAACATAATAAATAAAAAATTTTACAAAAATTGAAACAATGTCACTAACTTGTAATTCTCACAAGAATCTAGAAAACCCCAACACCTTTGTTTCTCTCTAGCTAAACAACACCACACTTTCTCGCTTACCAAGCCTCCCAAATTTCACAACCCCAAAATGCACTAAGAGACCATTTCAAAATTTAGAAAAAAAAAAAAAAAAAACTGTAAGAGAAACACTAATTCATCATCAGAGTTCCACAAGTGCAGAAAAAGAAAAAAGAAAATACCTGAACCATCGGCAACCGCTTGCCTATTTGGCATATTTAGTAATGGAGGATTGAAAAAGAAAGAAAAAAAAAATCAAAGTACAATATTTGAGGGATTTGGGGCTTAGGGATTTAGAATTTTGTGTGAAGCCAAGCGGTTCGAGAACGAAGAGAAAAGAGAGAGAGTGATAGTGACGAAAATACTTACTGTAATAAAGAAGAAAAAGAAGGATCGAGAGAGGAAATAGCATTAGAGCATGAAGGAGAGAAGCGGAAAAAAGAGAGAGAGACAGAGAGGAACGGAAAAGAAAGAGACGAGAGAGCGGGGAAAAAAGGGAAAACGAAAAAGGAGAAAAAAAAAAAAGTAAAAAAAATACTTGCTGCGAGGAAGAGAGCTTTAACGGGGTGAGAGAGAGAGAGAAAGAGACCAGAGAGAAGGGACGGAAAAATGAAAAGGAAACAGTGAGGACGTGGGACCCTGAACAAAATTGGGAAGGAAGAAAAAAAAATTAGGAGAAGCGAGAGAACGACACGTGGAGGTCTGTGGGAGATTCGTTGGAATGGAACTACGCTCTTTTGTTGGGTATGCGTTCCTGGGCGTTCCTTATAATTTTCAAATATTCTCCGGTTCACTTATGAGGTGTAATATATCAGCAATTAGGTCCGTTTGAGACTCAAAACTTTTTTTTTTTTCAAAATTTTATTATTTTTTATTATTTATTTCATTAAAATATTATAATAAATTTTAAATTTTAAAAATTCATAATTATATATATAAATATAAATGAGGTAATTTTTTTAAATTTTATAAAATAAAAAAAACGAAATAATATTTATATTAATATTTTTTTAAATTTTTTTAAAATTATTTATTTTTTGATCTTAAATAGTTTTTTCTCCTAGATACAATTTTCAAAACAATTTTTTTCCAATCTAAAAATAATATTTACATATATCTTCCTTGAATCCTCCTTAACCCCCCTTAAGATATGCTTTTATTTTGTTTACTTTTTTTTTTTTAAAACTTTAACGTTTTATTTTGTTTACTTTTTTTGTTAACTTTAACGTTTATTAGTTTCGAGTCTTTTTATTAAATATTTGAATGGATATTTAATAAGCATGGAGTAAGAATATATTTCACCATTAATGTGTGTTGATATTCTAATCATAAATTTGGATTATATGAAATAATATATTGGTTGTCGAGTTTAATCCCTTTTTTCGTTGAGTAGAATTCTATATCTCTATAATGATAATTAACAAAATCTTGTCTTATGTAGTTGTTTCATTTTTATTTGTTTCGAAAATTTTTTAAAACATTTTGAATTTTTCATATATGGAGTGTTTGTTTTTGTAAATCCACATGGTCTGTTATCATATATTTGGTAAATGTATTGCGTTTTAATTATCTTTGAATATAATTCTTTTTTGAATATTGTATTTGGTTAAAAAGTATTTGTTTTGTATTTGAATAAAATATGTGTTTGGATGAAAAGTATTTTAGAGTTAAAAAGTTGATGTGATTAGTAAAAATAGAGATAAATAGTTAGGGTTGAAAAGTTTATGTAATTATTTAAAAAATCTTTTAAATAGTAATTGTTTTCGTAATATTATTAACAATGATTGTATTTGAAGTAAAACTTTACGTTTTATGTAAAATTAGTATTCGTAACACTAAAATTTATTTATTAAACACACTATAAATCTATCTATTTGTAAAGGATCGTGATATTTATGGTTAAGATGTAACCAAAATAACTTATAACAATGAGGTAAACTACGTTTCTAGAACTTGACCACGTACAAATCCAAGATAGAAAAAAACATAGAAAAAAGAAAAGATATAAAAAGGAAATTAGTTTCATTTTTGGTATTGAAAATGTTATAATAGTAGTTTATTGAAAATTTTAATTATATAAAATAGGTTGACTTACCCGCTATTATATGTCTAAAAATATCACCTCACTTTATTGTCTCTAATAAATGATTTAATTTAATTTTAAATATTATACTTGTAATATTTGGTCTATCTTCAAATTTTGGTCATGAAATTAAATTTAACACTTTTTTAATTTATGGCCATTTATGATTAGGTTTAAATGTTAAGAATATATTAGGATTTCCATAAAGCCTGTAAATTGCTATTGCATCTTGATTATTTTGCATCATATATCTTGAATTTTCTGTATAAGATAATGATAGAATTATTCTTTTTCTAATTGATTATGCATCAGTATCCCCTTCTAATTAAAGCATCTTGAATACCTTAATAAATTTTTGATCGTAAATTATTTTGATTTTGTCTAATAAAATCCAAATGATCCTCTTCAACAGAAGCATAAGTATAAACTACTTATTGTTGAAAAAGTCATCCGGTCTTAAATAGTGTGCTTCTTTCGTGTGGTCATTGTTATAGTTGAAAAACATAAAAAATCTTATTGATATTTGATTTATGTGTGATTGTCAGCTAGTTAAGTTTGAATTTCATTCTATGTCAATTGTATATCTATCCTCTCCATAAGAGAATAATAATGGGTATTATAATGCCATATAAGATGGGTGAAGTTTATTAAGTCTCTATAATTCTTTGGTTTGACTTTGAATGATTATATTCATGTTTATATTCATTAATATCTCCAATGATTAACCCTCGTATACCTGTTGAAGTTGGAAGATCTTACTATGTACTATCTCATTTTCATCTATTTATTAATCTTAATTTTTATCGATGATATTTGGTTGTTATTATAAGTGATCTAATAATTTTGAAAAGTTTAACTAACATTACTTTTAATTTTCAGACAATTATTTCATTTAATTTATTCGAATCATTATAACATGTAAATGTTGTTACTTTATTTTGAATTTTATTTCCTATATCATAAATATATAATCGGGCAAATCTTTACAGATTGTTATTTGTTGAAGGTAAAAATTCTATTAAATGATGTATTTGACCACTAATCTTGAATATGTAAAGTCCTGATGGGTTATCTATATCTGATTGAATATTTGCTCCAAATAAAATAAAAGCAAACATAGAATTATATATTCTAATGTTTAATCTGAGTTGAAATTTAAACTAAAAGGGATTCCAGAGTTATTCAATAATTGATTTAAAATTGGAGTTGTTTTTTGGTTTGAAGATATCTGAACTTTTCCATTTTGGCAACATGGAAAAAAAATCTTGATGGATATATATTTCGTGTCTGTTCCTTAATCTAAAATAATGCTCCACAATGTTGACAGGTATGATTACAATCTCCAATATCAATGTACGTATCATTTGAACCTAAACGAAAATTTATATTGAAAATAAAAAATATATAGAAAAAATGTTAGTAAAAAGTTATGTTTAAATTAATAAGTTTGTTAAAGATAGGAAAAAGATTGAAGGTAAGAAATTACCTTTTTGTGCCGAAGTTATAGCATATTTCTTCACAAATAAACTTGAAGGTATTTCGTCAGTGTTATCAATGGAGGATAATTGAATGTATCTAATTCGATAATCAGTAGCTTTTTTTTTTTTTTTTGAATTTAATCCTTCTGATTCAATATTTGAAGACTGTGGATTTGTTGATGTAAATGCATCATTTTGGTCTGTACAATTTTGATTTTTTTGACGTTTTAAACGTGTTGAATAAGTAATATCTTTGTAAGAATTTTTTTTCATCCTTATTTTTTGTATTTGATATAGAAATATATGAAGAAAAATAAAGGGAAAAAAATTAGTAAACAAATACTGTTAAAGAATTAATATTCTAAAAATTTAAGCTTCACTGATTTTTGTTACAATTTTTATTTTTTCATCATGCAAGACTCCTTTTTAAATTATTTAAAATTATATTAGTTTTTTTTATTGGGAAAAAATTATATAGATTTGACTTTATTATATTAACTTATATAATATACGGTATGAGTTAAATTTAATTGAAGTCTTGTTTTATTATCATTATTTTTATTTTTTTAATTGTTGTCGTCTCTCTATTAATATAGTTCGTCGTTTTTTTTTTCTGCCGTTTCTTTTTATGTAATTTTTTTTATGTTGGATTTTTTTTTTGGTCTGTTTGTATATTATCGTTTCTCAAGTTAACTTATTTTGCGATTTTTTAATCGTTTGATATTGGTATTATTTTTGAATGAATAATTTTTTAATTTTCTGTTCTGTTTAAATAATGTCATTGCAAGAGTTGTTGTGGTTCTTCATATGATGTCGTTTTATTATTTGTAGTCATTTTTTTTTTGTCCATCAGTAATTGTATAATTCCAAATGCATTATTGTTTTTTCCTTCGAAATCGTTTTTTCAAATTGGTGTATTTTTTTTTATTGTAATTTTCAATATAGATTGACAAACAAAAGATAAAATTCTCTATGCAGCGAAATCTTATTTATATATATATTTTTAGATCAACACCAAAAAATATTTATTTGTCTTTCCTAACTTATACTTAATGGGAAATTTAACTTTTGTTATTTATAAATGATCTTTTCCCCCCTAATCGGATTTGGAGGGTTTCCTGATAATTATTTTAATATATAAACAAATCAAAAGTTGATTACATTATTTTCAAATCTATAATGTTTTTTAAGATTGAGAATGAGTCATAATATATTACCAGCCTGGTTTCGTTTTTGAATCTACTTTGATTAATAAAAAACCGAACTTGTACTCGGTCACCAAGCCTAATGTTTTGCCTGTTATCTTTCATTTAATTTTTCTTCCGTGATCTTTAGAAATCTGTTCTTGCTATACTTGGAACGAAAGAAAATCGAAGTTGTAAAATAAAAGAAACAACGAATCTGCATAAAAATTTGATTTATCAAATTACAATTACTTTATTTTTTATTTAATTGTAAAGTTTTTGAAGTTTAATATTCTTAAAATTTTTTCCTAACTCAAAAAATATACCATCCAGAAAATTGATTATTATTATCTCTCTCTCTCTCTCTCTTGCATTCTGCATTTTTATATTAACAGTTGTTGTTATGGTTATTAAGCTTAATGCAGCAGTTGAATACATTTTGTAGCTAAATTTTTATTACTGTAGAAAAAGGTTACAATTTATTATTAAAAATTATATTATTATATTACTTATCAAAAGTAATATAAGTTTACTTTATTCAACATTGCTACAATTGAGATGAATAAACAATTGAAATAATTAAATTACAAAAAAAATGAAAATTAAGACATTACAAATAAATTACACATAACAAAATGAAATTAAAAAGTAAAATAAATCTTCGTATGTCATATGCTGCCCACTTCACAACAAAAACAAATAAATTCAATGAAGAATGTTAGTCAAACAAAAAAATAATAATAATTGCATTAACAATATAACTGAAAATAATAATAATTAAATAAATATTAATATACTTAAATTATTGTACTAAAAACAAAAACTTTTATAAATATAGTTAAAACAATTGGAACAATTAAAACTATGCAAAAAGTATAAGGGGACCAGATTAATAAAAAGAGGTTTTGATTTATAATCTGCGAAACAATCAAATAATCTTTTTCTTTAATCCTTGACTTATTATAATAAAAAAATAAAAGCATTAAAAAATATATGTACAAAAATATTTGGCTAAGAGCTTGTATCATGTGTACATCACCATATATCAGGTTCCTCAGCCAAATATTTCAAATCAAACATTTGAGAAGGAAAAAATTTGAATGAAATATGGTTAATTATGAACCTGATATACGAGATATAAGTAAAATAAAAATTTAATGATATGATAAAAGTAATGTTTATATTTTCCTTAGCTACCAAGCAGTACATGTCTTGAATCCAAAAAAAAAAACACTATAAAGAATCAATCAATAGGGAAAAAAAAAATACAAAACAAAAACAAACCCCAATATCATAACTATCGAAGAAATGATCTCTAAAAGAAAATAAGAGAAAGAGCTAGAAACAACAGAGAATAGTGCAAGTGGAAAGCTAAATTAAGGAGAAAATCCAAAAGTCGTGAAAACCAGAATCAGGACAAATTAAATACTAACTCGAAGTAGAAGTATCATATCAAGTGGGCATGAGACAATCATAAAAAGGCGAAAACACAGATATCAGAAGAGAACAATATAGGAAATCCAAGAATAGAAAAGAACATCGTACCGAAACCAAAGGCTACAGGAAAAAAAAGAAAAAAGAAAAAAGAAAGATAGAAAGATTATGGACGACAAAAAACATAACAAATGAAAAGCTAAAGAGGAAAACCCATAAGTCATAAAGACTGAGTCAAGAATACCAAACTGAGCGAGAAGTAAGATCAGTCAAGCAAAAAAGATTAAAGACAATGTCTTTGGCAACTTCTAGAAAGAAAATGTCAAAATATTGTTTTGTAAGCCATAATATAACATCATCATAATCAAATCCAATTACATGGACATAGTAAATATACTTAAATTATTAAACAAAAAACTGGAACTTTTGTAAGTATAGCTAAAACAATTGGACTATACAAAAATTATAAGCGGGAAAAGATTAATAGGAAAAGGCTTAAAATCATAATTTATAAAACAATAAAATAATCTTTTCTTTATTCCTTGACTTGTTATAATAAAAAAAAAATATAAGCAATAAAAAACACACATACAAAAATATGTGGCTTAGAGTTTGTATCACGTGATCATTACCATATATCAAGTTCCTCAGCTAAATATTATAAATCAAACACCCAAAAAGGGAACATTTTGAATAAAATATGGTTAATTATGAACCTAATATATGATATATAGATGAAATAAAAATTTAATACTATGATCGAAGCAAAATTTATATTTTCCTTAATTAGCTACCAAACAAAACATATCTTGAATACAATTTTTTTTTTCTTTTTAAAAAACACTATGAAGAAAATACTAAATCGAAATAGAAATATCACATTCTTAATTAAAAACTTGTTTGGGAGGGACGGTTCTAACCTCAGGTTCCAATGTACTTTTTGAAAAATTTAAGCAATAGTAGTCTATAACTTTCTTATTTTAAACCGAAATGAGATGATTTTTTAAATTACAAATAATTTCGAAACGAACAAAACAATATTCATATTATTAATTTTTTTTCAAACACATTTTAAATTATTACACTTTTTTACTCCAAATAGATCATTTTTACCAAACATATATTTTTAAAACTCAACTAATCTCCAATATCCAAAACAAAGAATTCAGTCTTCCCCAAACAAGCCTTAAGGATGGTTATGTTTGGTTAACAAATGCTTTGAAAATAGGATAAAAAAATTTTTTTTTTGTGAGATTGTCTTTTGTTAAGAAAAATGAAAAATACTGTAAAGTTTTTTTTACTTTTTGCTTTTCATGTTCTATCTTATATGCTTAACATATATTTTTACTCAAACTTTTTTCTTTTAATCAAACTAATCTTTATTAAAATAAAACCAAACATAATATCAGAATTCATACCAGATTTTTATTTCCAAATAGAATGATCATTTTATGTGTTACAGTCGTTCTAAAAAAACTGTATCGTTTTTTGATAGTGTTGTACTCTTGGAATTCGGGTGTCTATTTTTAAACCTACAGTCCTTCCTTAAGGGAGATGCCATCGATTTACGGAATGGATGTTGTCGTTTTATCGATTCATTTGTTCTAATATCTTATGATCGCTTACGTGGCATTTGTTTGTTTCTATGCTATGTTGCCGTTAAGTAAATTGTATGTTGTTAGCAAAAGCTGACTTTTTTTTTTCGACTGCTTCTTGTCATTTTTAAAATTCGGATGTCATTCTAGTGTTGTTGTCGTTTCTAATGGAAAATGTCATTTGCAGGTGTTTGTCATTATATATGGTTCGTTATTCTATATTAGACGTCGTCGTTGTATGATTCATTGTCGTATTTTTAAAATTGTGTAGTCCAACATGAATCCTCAATTTCATGTTGTTTCATTATAAGTAGTTATATGCTTCATATTTATAACTTTGTTTTTCTTTGTATACAAAAGATGCATCATTAGAATTCATTATCAGAATTCATTATCAGATAGAGGTTAGAGGGAATAAAAAAACACATAGAGATTTTAATATGTACGATTTTCTCTTATAAACTTTTTTTTCATTATAATGAATTATCATAATGACTGAAATATTATATAATTTTACATTGAGACAAACCTCAATCATTCTAATATGTTTGTAATTTTCTTCTATGATTATATTAGTCTCAATAATATAAAACTATGACATCAAACTTTTAAGAGTATGGTACGTATCTAATCTTTTACTCTATGTTTGGTAAAAAGGAAAGAGGAAATTAAAAGAAGAGATTTAGAAAAGAAAAGAAAATCTTGGATTGCTAATCTATGTGGCCATCAATTTTTTTAATTCTTCACACTTTGAAAAGAAAAGATAAGAGAACATTTTATCAAAACAACTAAAACGTAAAAGAACTTTTTTTACCTTAACAAATCCTCTTATAATATGAATGAAAAATAAACTAGATTACAGATTTTCTTACTTCTTTTCTTTCTTTTCTACCAAACAAAATGAAAGAAAATGTCTTCTCTCTCTCTCTTTTTTTTTTAAATTTTTCTAACATAGATATTTCACTGTTCATTCATCGCTTTCTTTTGCCTTTTTCATTGCGTTACATAGACATTCGTTTGTTAAAATTGTTTTATGTGGTTTGTGTATACGGTTTTATCGTGCAAAAGAAACTCTGTTCTTTCTCTCTCTCTCCTCTGCTCTTTATATTGTCTATGTCGTCATCTTTAAAATTCTGTCGTTTCTATAGATTGACGTTATAGGTTGTTTTCGCTTTTATATCGTTTCCTAAAATATGTCGTCCTATTGTAAGATGGTTGTAGTTTATAGCATGTTGTGGTTTTCAAAATTTATTGTGGTAAATTTTGTCTTTGTTATTAGTTTCTGCACCGCGAGTTGCTATTTATAATGCTGCGATTTTGTGCATTCACTCTCATTCTCAGTTAAATATGTTAGTTTTCTCTAGTTATTGTCGTTTTTATTATATATTTATTTTTTGTGTGAGATATTGTCGTTCCTATGATGCATTGTTGTGTTGTATGTAGTTACTGCAGTACATGTTTTGATCTAATTTAGCCGTTAGGCATTCAATCTTAATTCCTGTTTTGAGGGTTTGGTTTTGCACTTTATACTTTATATTTTATTTTGAAAATACCTTTTTTTTTTAAAGCACTTTATTCATTTTTTGGTTGATCATTGGGTGGCTTTGGTGAATAATGCAGATTATCTGTTCGTTTGGTTAACGAAATCAACGTCCTTGAGGGTTCACCATTGTTACTCCCCAAATAATCTCTTTTGTCTCTAGGCCAGCGTAATTGATTAAACATATCAAGCCATCACGTAAAATGTTTGATTAATTACAGCAGCAATATATACACAAAAAATAATAAGTATTAAAAAAACAATATAATTGATAGCGTCTCAGTATTTTGTATATACTGCGTCCTCATTTGAATGCATATTTCATCCTCTCCTTTGTTTTCGACCTTGAAATTTGAAAAGATGTATTGGGGTGGATTCTAATTCATCTCATGGATTGATATAGTTTTTTTTTTTGGTAATTTTTACTTTCAATTTTTATTATTTTAATTATTTTCAATCTTTAAATAAAAATTTGGATCCTTCCCATACAAACTCTAAAACTACAAAAACAAAAAACAATCTCAAATAAAAGCATAAACAAATACATATAAGATTTGCAGAATTGGTCAAAATTTGACAGGGAGTTGTTGACTAAGGTAAAAAAAAAAAAAAAGAAATTAGAAAAGAAAAGCAGAGAAAGAAAAGATGAAAAAAAAATTTCACAATACAGGTAACAATATAAAAAATCCTCTGGCGAAGAAACACAAAAATTGATAAACAAGGAACGCACTTAAAACAATATCAATTAAAATATCGCGACTGTAAAGTACCCTAAAGTCAAAAAAGAAGTTGTGGAGGCCAGATATACAAGTCTAGGGGCACTTGATTTGTTTAATAGTAAGGTGGTTTAGTAGGACAAAAAAAAAAAAAAAAAAAAATCAAATAGGAAATTATTCTGATGGTAACTCAACTTTCCCCTATATAATATTTGGCAAGCTTTACATCACTCTTCATTCTCTTAGCTAGGTTTCTCATAATCTCTAGCCATGTCTATCTCTGAAAACTTAGTGGAGTTTTAAAAAATATAGGTATTGAAAACTAAAATAAGTTTTGAATATTTGTGTTTAAGGTAAAAAATTTTGATAGAGAACTTTTTTGAGGATGTGTGAAAAATATTGAAAACTATTAAATAACGTTTTTTTTTATCTTAAAGATAATTTGGAATTCAGATATCAAAATAGCATTCCAAACAAGGTCACAAACGAACCTGAAGTTATTAGAATATGTAATCATTGTATTCTCATAAAAAAAAGAAGCTAGGGATGCAAGATGCCAGCATGTATTGGACCATGACTTATGTGTTAATTTTTAAATTATTAGGTCATGACTTAAGGCAACAATTAGTATATGAAAAAGACAGGACATTTATTCATTTATTTATTTGCAGTATGTTAACAGTTAATTAATATACACTGATCTGGCATGGAACTTGTGAATTCAACCACTGAAAACGAGGTCAAATTCATCAAAGAAATAATATGGAGAACTACTGGGGCTATATATGTATATATAATGAAAAAGGTCATGATATATATATATATATTTTCCAAACAAGTATGAATTCCTTGTATATCTATGTATGACAAGTCAATTTATGCGGTCACGCTCCGGAGATTGGAGCCCGCAATGACAAACATTACATTCATTTTGCAAACTCTAGGATATTTCACTTTCACTGTCGTCTTTCTGGTTTCGGCCTGAAAAACATGGCAATCCGCCAATTATCAAATGACCACCCCTTTCTAAAGTAAAAATTTTCAATCCACGTGTAGTACGTTTATACGTATACGCTTATTGGGAGGTCAGTGGATAAATCACATCCTTACACTTGTTATGGTTAATTAGTATATCGATTATATTAAATTTCTACTGATTTTTAAAAAGGAGATTATAAGTGTCATCTCATCTCTCATTTATATAATTTATAATAGAAGTTTAAAGGCTCATCAATGAAACGAGAAACACCTTATCCATTTTACTAGAAAATTAAATGAGTTAAGCTTCAGTCATATATCACCACAAATCTAACACCGTTCTGGAGTATTAACCAGTAATTAAATTGGCGGCAATCAGTATTTAAAAATTGTGGATGGAGAAGAAAGTGCGAACAAATAGTGAGATGATAAGGAAGTAAACTGCTGCTTCTAATGACACATGATCATGTTAATTATTGTTAGTTAGTGAATGATAAAACAAATGGCCAATCAGGATGCAAGACAATCTACTTAATAAATTGATTTTTGAACCAGCGTATCTCAAACTATTGAATGATACAACCAGGCTTTAAATTTAGACTTCAAGGACAGAAACTGACAACAAACTTGACCAATGAGTTTTTTTTATTTTTTTTATTTTTTATTATGCTTGCCCCGACCTGTCCACCACAATAGAAAATCATAAACCAATCTTTTGTTTTTTAGTCTGGGAAAGTCGTTGATTAAGAAGGGTATTGTTTAATTAGTTATTTATATTTTGAACCACGCCGGGCAATATTTTGTTATATATATTCAAGAATACACAAAGTGTCAAATATGCAATACACTAATACGAATGTAAACTAGCGGTTTATAGAAATGTGAATTTGTATATAAGTAAATATAGGTATGGGAATTTTCACAATCACGGGATATTTTTCAATATTCTCATTTTTATATTTTTTACTCTGTAAATTCATATTTATAGTAATTGAAATTTATATTTATACAGTGTCAAATCACATCTTATATTAGATTTAAGATTATTAGATTTGAGACAATTCCTATACGTATATACTAAAAGAAGAATTTGATTAGCAATTTTGGCATGTGTTCATAGGAAATTATTTGGAACTTAATAGAATTATTTTTCTTTATTCCCAGCAGCCATAATTTACAAATATTAAAAATAAAATTCCTTAATACATTAGTGCTGCCGATGTTGATACAGATCAAGAAATTTCAATTTGTAGATAAAAAAAAAAAAGCAATCATATCAATTACAAAAGGCTTTTTTGCATTGATACACTTATTATAAAGTTGTAATTTGCATTCTAAGCTTTCAATTTTAACAATTTACATGTTAAACTTGAAAATATATAACAATTTACACTCTATTCATATTAAACATTAACTTTTTGAAGAAAATCAACAAGTAATTTATACACGAGTTGTTAATTTATGATTTTTATCTATATTAACTCAAATTTATTAAGATTAAGATCTCTAATTAAGTTTTATCAAAACAGAAAAGTTTGAAATAACTTTATTATAAATATAAATTTGGATTAATGTTGATTAAAAGAAAATTTTGTGCCTTTAATTAACAATTTATATGCAAGTGAAGTGTCAATTTTCATTAATAAATCAATATTATTTATTAATGGGATGTAAATTACTATAGATTTAAAAATTAAAGGTATAAATTATCAAAATTAAAAATTTAATATACAAATTATAATTTTACTATAAATTTAAGGTGTGCCAATAAAAAATAAAATTTAAAAAATTAAAAATAAAAGTCCTTACAAAATTGTGCTTGATTTGATAATCCATAATTTTCACATTTAGTCAAAAGACCTTAACAATAATAGAAACTTTATTCAATTCTGCCAATTACATACATCTGTCTTATTCACGTGGAATTTAAGGTGAAAATGATCGCCGTTAATTGATATACAACACCATGACCTTAATGTTTTTTTTTTTTTTTCTGTATTAAAAACTTATTTTTACACTAACAAAAATTCAAAAGGAAAAGTGAATCTTACGTACCAAACCAAGGATAATCACGAAAAATAAAATAAAAAAAATAAAAAAAAATCGAAAAAACAAAAAGTGGTAGAAGCAGTGATGATCTTTTATGCAAAAAATTCCAAATATGAGCTAAATTATTGGATTTCCCATGGGTAGAGTCATAATTAAATGATGCCAAAGATCTTTCTATTTTAAATTTCGTGATCTGCCTTTCCCTCCGAATCTCATCTCATAATCATCGGCACAGTTATCCATTGGACCCACCAAACACTATCTGTTCCCCTTTTCCAAATTTAACGAAAATTATTAAAAAAACAAAAAACGCATTTAAGTTGCATGTCAATGATTTCCAGAATATTAAATCAATTGATGCATGTCCCTCGATTAACGATATGCCAACTTTATGAAAGTCACATAAGTGGCCAATTAATTATAATGTTGAATTTTCGTTTTGAAAATGGAGGCTCGAAGCCATATAATACGTTTCCGTCTCCACTCACACAGTTTGATTTGAACTATAATTAACACAATTTAGATAGGTATAGGAAAAAAAAAAAAACTTTGTAGATAAGTTTATGATTATTGTTTTTACAATGAACTGTGTTTTTGAGAATTATAAATATGGATAAAAAAAAACTTTGAAGATAAGTTTATGATTATTGTTTTTGAAATAAATTGTGTTTTTGAGAATTAAAATGAGAATGTTTTAAGAATCATGTTTTGAAACATTTTTGAAATTATGTTTGATATTATTTGTTTAACAAAGTTTGAAAATACCAAAGTAAGAATGAAAATAAAAAGTAAAAACACTTTTTATATGTTTTCAAAACCAAAAAAAAAAAAACAATACAATTAGATATGATGTCTTTTAAATGATTTAAAAAATTTTAAATAAATAAATACAGTTTTAAAATCGTTTTTGTTCTATGATTCTGAAAATGGAAAAAAAAATTTAGAAATTATCAAAGGCCATCTATATTTTTAATCATAGATTTGTATCAGAAACAACTATTATTTTAAGATCTAATATTTTTTTAAAAATACAATAGGTAGTACTTAATATAGACATATGCACTGTTATAGAAAGCTCCTTTAAAGAAAAACAAAGGGTATTTTAGGGTTATTAAAGGGGATGAAAGCAGTAGGTGCGTGGACTTCAGCGTTTCGATAGGTTTTCGCTTTTAACCTAAAAGAGCTTCTTGGATTTGATGATCAGCCAAGTTTGTGTTTTTTTCTGTACATAGTCAAAGCAATAACTAAAAAGGAGATATATATTGGCAAATATACACAGTGACACCCACCGGATATCAAATTGGAATAAAGACCAATGACAATTGACAAAGCGCTTTGGTTCCAATAAGCAGCAGAGAGCAGAGTACAAAGAGAGACAAGTACTTCTTTTTCTTCTTTCCCGAAGCCAAAGAAAGAAGAAGAAAAAGGAAACAAAAGCACATGTTATATATATATATGTATATATATATATCAAAGTAATATGATCATACTGGCCGCATAAGCAAAAGCTGAAAAATGATATGATGAAGAAGAATTATTATTGTCCACCCTCCCAAAACCCCATCATCTCATGCCTTCCGGGTGTAATGGGAAAAGCTCCAGAGTTCTATCTCCCTCCTCCCTATAATTGTTATACAATATTCTACTACTATGATCTTCTACCAAGCATTCAAATCCCCAGCTCCGGCACTTCCTCTTGTAAGGACTAGTACTATCTTCTCGGTCTCTCTCCATGTCTCTCTACACAATTTAAACAAAAGTACATAATCAGAAAAAACATGCACATGATTAGCTTATAATTGGCTAGATTTTTTTTTTAATACATGTGGTGAGTTAGGCATGTAATTAATCAGTACTTAACAGGTATGATTCTAGCTTCGAACAAATCAGCGAACAAGAATATTTGTCCATCTGTAATGGAAATTTTATACGTACCCTAGTGTCCAAGGCGCTAGATATGGTGATGGGGGTCGGAGTCCGCGGACTGTGACTGAGGCCGAGGCTGTTGCGCTTTTGCTTCTGTCGCTCGCGGGCCTTGTGGTTCTGAAACCAGTAGAACACGTTCTTGCCTTCGATCTTGCCGAACTTGCCTAGCTGAGCGGTGATGTGTTCTATTTGTTGCGCGTTAGGCGTGCGCATTCCTTCCTTGTACAGTGTCTCCAGTATCCCTATCTGTTCCTGCGTTGGATTCCATCGCGTCCCTCCCGGGTGCGTCTCAACCTGCCATGATTACGTCTCACGTTGTTAATTATGTGACAGTTTTAATTATATATCTGTCATCATGAATAATGTTTTAATGTTTTTTGTGTTGTTGCATGGGCATAAGTAGAAAGCCTAGAAATATATGGAGATGTGTACCGGAGACGAGTCTTTCTTGTCGTCGGAGGAACCGAGCTTTCGGGGGCCGCTTTCGGGTCTGATGAAGCTCTTGAGATCGAAAGGAGCGATGGAGTTAGGGGAAGTAGTAGTAATAGCAGTAGTGAGATGATGAGAAGTGTTTTCGGGAGTAGAAGGGGGTGAGTTAGCCAGCTTGGGAGCAAGGGGGCGTAAGCGCTTGCAACCAAGCGTGAGGGAGGGCTCGTGAGCATCCCAGAGTCCACGTGCGAACTGATGCACCTTCATGCTGCAGCTGCTTCCCATGGTGGAGGACTGAATCAATACGCAGGCCCCTGGTTATATAGCGAATTAAATTTTTTTTTTTTTAAAGTGTAAGATTAAAGTCACAAAGTGGGAAATGAGGTGGTGCCTGGGATAACCAAGACCAAATGATGAGGTGAGGTTGACTTGGGATTTCTCCACATATATTTTTTAACCAAAAAGAAATACCATAAAAAATAAAAATAAAAAGAAGAAAATAGAAGAATAAGAAACGAACACAAGGGCAAAAAGAGATGGAGAGAAAGAGAGGGATCGTGTGGTTTGTGTGTATGTGCGTGTGGGTTGGCCCGTCAAATCGGGTCGTTTTTTTCTTGCTTTCATGATAAGGTGTACATGCTTTTCGGTGGCCTCTCTCTCTGATTTTTCTCTCTCAAGCTTTTTCACCAAAAAGCGAAATGAAGGAAAGAGATGGAATGAGAGAAAAATAAAATAAAATTCCTCCAATCCCTAAACTCGAACATGGGAAACCCATTACTTTTTTAGATACGGATATGTGAAGTGAATGCCGTCGTCTTTTTCTTTGTATATAGAATGTTTGAATATTATAAAACATATACGCACACTTACAATCCAAATCTCCTTCTATGCATATCCAGCATCTTTTCTTTTCAATTGGGCTAAACTGTAGCTCCAATTTCCCAAACAGTTAACACACCCACACACACACACATATATATATATATATGTGTGTGTGTGTAGAACGAACCAAACCAAACCGCACTTTTAGTGAATTTTTCCTCTTTCTTTTTTCAATTATCTCCACAATCTAAAAATCACAGTTATTATTAGTATAGATTTGGCTCGTGCGTGTTACTTATTTTACTACTTCGGTGAATTATCCTGGTATCACCTGGAATGATGAGCTGTTTAGTAAAACTGGACCGGCATCAAAGGGTTCATACACGCGCGCGCGCGCACACACACACACACACACACACACATATATAATTGCAAGCACGGATGATTTGGGAGAGATTGAATGTAACACGTGTGACGGTGCACGTGCTTCATGGGAGAACATATATAGTCAGGAAATTATCACAAACACCTGCGGTGTGTGTTAACGTCCAATTATGACAATAAGGGCTCATACTGTGATGATCATTCATGTGGGGCCAGCAATATTGGAACAGTCTCACCTCTTTTAGTATCTAGATATTTATTCTCTCCACGTACATCTTATTTGTATGTGTTACTGTTTCTGTTGGGGCGTGGGGTAAACCAAGCTTAGTGCCCCAAAAGATCCTAACAATGTAATTAGGGATCAGTGGCTGGTGATGTCTAAAAGTACGTTCTTCAATGTGCAATTACGTATCACCAAAACTTTGTCTCCACGTTGTTCATAGAAGAGATTATGGTCCATGAATGAAACAAAAAGAGTTTGATTAATTTGAAAAAAAAAAGTATATGGAGAGAATGATTTTTTTTTAATTTATGATTCGTTTGACAAACATATTATATTCATATTGCATTCAAATGTAATATGATTTTTATTTAAATGTAAAAATATTGTATTCAAATACCAATCATAATATAATTTAAATCCAATACAATCACTATTTAACACTCTATTTTTTCTATTATTTTTATTGATTACATCACATACTCTCTCTCTCTACTTTTATTTGTATTAATATTTAAATACAATTTAAATACTTTTCATTTAAATAAAAATTGTAATTAAATGTAATGTAAATATTTTTTTTTATCTAAACACATATTATATTCAAATGTAATACAAACTCATTGTGTTATCTAAACATCCCATTAATTCTATCATTCAAATTATAAAGAATATTTAACCTTATAAATAGAGGATAAAATGCTAAGAAAAGGAAAGTAAACTAACAAGTAATAAAAACTACCTAATTATCAAAAATAGGAAGCAAACTAAAAATTGTTTTGGAAATTAGGTGTCGTTTGGCAAAAAAAATTGCATTTTAATTTTACTCAAATGCAATACAATTTTATACAAAACACAAATTTTACAACAGTGCTACGAAAGTAATTACTATTCAAAACATTTTTAAAACAATCACATCAACTTTTCAACTCCACTATTTATCTCTACTTTTATCAATCACATTAACTTTTCAACTCTAAAATACTTTTCATCTAAACACACATTTCATTCAAATACAAAACAAATACTTTTTAACCAAATACAACATTCAAAAAATAAATTTTATTCAAATACAATCAAAATGCAATACGTCTACCAAACGCCCTCTTAGTCAATTTCAATATTTTATTGGAGAGAATAATATTTTTTATTTAATTCAGTCTCTTAAATTACAAATAATATTTAACCCTATTTACAGGGGATAAAATGCCAAAAAAAGGAAGGTAAACTAACAACTAATAAAAACTATCTAATTATCAATAATACGACGCAAATTAAAATAGTTTTGGGAAATGACCCAATTCAATATTTTAACCCCCACCCTTAAGTTAATGCATCTAACTTGAAAATAGAGATGATTGATCTCCAACATCTTTTTTTTTTTTTTTTTTTTAAAGGTTCCCATACTATGCTCAAGTTCACATGGGTTTCATAGTAATTTGGCTTTCAAAGATTCAAGACTCAAGTATCATGCTCAAGTTCATATGAGCTTCACAATATTTGGATTTTTTTTTTATATATTTGAAATTCATTTTTTTTTCTTTTTCTTGGTTGTATGACACCAAAAACAAAACAAATACTATGAATTTTTATTCCTCATTTTTTGTCAATTTTTTCAATATGATTTTTTTTCTCTCTCATTTTTTTCTTCTTCATTTCAGTTTTTTAACAATTTTTTTCTTTTTTTCTTAAACAAAGACGACAACAAGATACAATAAAGAATACAAATATATAGATTTCAATGGCAATGCAGCAGTTTCGACTTTGGCTAAAAAACGAAGCTTTATAAGTGGAGGTTCCCAACCAACGAGGTAGGGCTAGGTCACCTAGGGACTACTGCCTGCTGCAGTACTTAAACGGAGTTAGAAATGTGACGAACAACGAGAACCAACGCAACGAACTTGAGGTCAAGGCGCGGGTCTAGTGAGAATAGCAGCAACATGGCAGATGGTGTGATGTTGATGGAGTAGAGAATCCCATTTTTTAGGTTTTGGTTTTCAAAAGTTCGACGAATGTGCATGGATCCAAAGGTTTTTCATATGGGTTTACATTTTAAATGGAATTCAAAGTGTTGGGTGATGATTTGTAAATGGTGGATATGGATTTAAAAGGAAAATAAATGATATATTTTTCTTAAGATTTCAGAAAGATCAAGAGGTTTTGATACCAAATTGAAAAAAATAGAAAGAATAATATTTTTTATTTAATTATGTCTCTTAAATTACAAAGAATATTTAACTCTATTTAAAGAGGATAAAATGCCAAAAAAAAACTAATAAATAATAAAAATTACATAATTATAAATAATAGAAAATAAATTAAAAATAATTTTGAGAAAATATCCAATTCAATATTTTAATAGATTAATTTTACTCGAATTGTAGATTTAATTTCACGTAAACTTCCCAAAGCCGCGGAGCATACTGACCATAAAATAAGATTTTTGAAATTGATACTGCTGGGTATTTAGCTGGATGCATATCATGAGAGGAGAAGACGTAAAAAGTTACTCTGTCCCCTTTAAAATGGCATTGGAAATTTGGAAAAAAGGATCATCATAAAATGGCATAAATAGATGAGAAATTTCAAGAAATGTGATAAATGTAACAAGCAATAACACAACGTAACAATAAAACTATAATATATTATATATAGAAATACTCTTTGAACTGACCCTCATAGAATTCCATTTTACATCTAATTGCTAGTTGATTTTTTTTTTAACTTGAAAACAGAAGAATTTAAATTCTGTATTTTTAATATAATTAAGTATATTATTATCATTTAATTATGCCTATAATCATAAATTTATTATTTAATTTATATGTAACTTCTTATTAGGAATTTTATAATATATACTATTTTAACTACTAGTATAAATAATAATATCACTGTAAAATGTTATATTAAAATTAATTGATTGTTATAATAAGATACGATAGAAATTGTATAATAATATACAAGTGCGGTGTTAAAATACAATATATAAGAGCTTTTATATATATATAGTTATGTAGTATATATGTATCACAATATATATATATCACAAACATGTATATAATATTTACATTGTTGGTAATGATCTAGTGCGGGACGTGGAATATTGTTGTGTGAAGATTCGATCGGTTAGGGGGCACGATGTGACTCTTTTCTCTCCTTCTCCCAGGACATTAGACTAATTAAGAAGGAACTTGACACCGACAAATTCATGATAACAACCTGGTATTTGGAACGACGTCGCTGGTTCAAGTTGCGGAACAGCTCATGATGTTTGGAGTTGGCCATGGATTTTACTCGGACAACAAATCTCGGAGGATCTCACTTTTATCCATTCTTCAAACTTGTCCTTCAGCGTTCCATGTGCCACAGTTAGTTAGGTAATGTTTAGTAAATATTTTTTTTGATGTTACGAAAATTAATTTTATACTAAACGTAAAGTTTTAAATTCAAATATAAGCATTTTTAACAATATTACGAAAATAATTACTATTTAAAAATTTTTTAAAACAATTATATCAACTTTTCAATCTTAACTATTTATCTCTATTTTTACCATTCACGTCAACTTTTCAACTCTAAAATACTTTTCATCCAAATATACATTTTATTCAAATACCAAATAAATACTTTTCAATCAAATGCAATACTAAAAAAAAAAATGTATTCAAACGTAATTAAAACGTAATGCGTTTACCAAATATCCCTTTAAATTACTACCCTACTCTAACGCAAGGATTCTTTTGCCAACATAAAATATATATTATTAATTGATGCTGTTTACGTGGAGGATCAAATGTTGAGCAAATTTCGCGGTTTTAGATAAGATGGGGAGAATTTATGTTAACTTTTATGGTACGACCCACCCATCTAAAGTGAAAATTCTTTACTTTAGCTTGAATTAAAGTCTACCAAACAGTTACTAGAGACAACATAAAATCACAATCCTTGTATTTCAGTTTTACAGAACTTGTAAAATTTGAATATAATATTTATGATAAAATTTTTATTGGCGTGTATCATTACTCTTTTACGTATATCTAAAAAAAAAAAAAAGGATTGGTCCGCTTAATATGTATATCTAAAGGTGATAATTTGTGTTAACATGATATCATGACAACTTATTTATCAATGTGTTAGAAACATACTTATTAATCATGTTAATAACATATCTAGTTTAAATTAATTTGTTAAATAAATAATTAATATTTCTAACATATTTTACACAAATATGACATGTTTATTGATCCTTTATCTTTTCTTTTTAAGAAAAACAAGTGAAATTGAGTTAACAATTTTAGAATTCTTATTACTTGTATCCAATTAATCATATAAACTTTGATATTATACGTCATATAAGGTTGCAAAGATACATGTATAGTTAATCTTACCAATTTGTGCAATCTGGCGTTAAACATGTCAATCTGAATATAATTCATAAAATTAGTATATCTTAATAGCTTAATCTAGAGAGTATTTCTAAATCAAGTATAAATTGGAGAAACAAATTATAAGTCTCATTAAATATATATACCTTCTCACCAATTTGTCCAATAAATTATTTGTCATCAACTGAAAAATGTAATGTTATGCTCTTTTTTTTTTTCGAATTAGCTGATGAGAAATTCAAATTTTATATCTAATGGTAGAAAAAAGTATGAAATCAATATCTTTTTTTATTATTATTATTATTTTAGGGATAAGAGATTAAAACTTTATACTTTTAAGTAGAGTCTAGCATAATATTATAACTAGACTATTTCTACAACCACTTGAAATCAATATCTTGGCTGCTCAAGAAACCACAAAATTTTATATATGTTCCTTTGGTTATTGCAATAAGTTAATTACAATCAATTATCCCTTTGATTAAATTCACTTAAGTTCACACGTGCAAGACACCTGCAAGTTTTTTTTTTTTTTATAATTAAATCCTCTCATACTATTCAAGTGCTGCTGGCCCTGCAATGCGGCATTAATTCCAAACGGATCCCTATACACTAGTTGTACTTGGTCTTGTGATCATACAGATAATTTTTTCCTTCTTTTGTTCTCTGTCTTTTCCTCAGGAAGAAGCCATTCTTGTTTCTTGGGCATGGCTTTTTTGTAAACAGGGACCAAAACTTATCTTCTTTTAGGAATTACTTCTACATGAGATCATGTCGTATTCGAGCAAGTGCATGATTTGCACGGTGAAAATTAACCCGAATGGCCCTCTAATTACTTTAAGGATCATCTCAAAAGGTCGCACTTTTTAATCCCATTGGCTAGGTGTCATTCTAGTTTGACGCCGTTGCGTGGGATAATCATTTCAGTGTTGACAATGTGAGATCATATGAGCTTGAATCCATAATTAATTCCATGTTTTTGGCCTCACTCACGTAAGCATATTACACACCCTCAGTGCTGTAATTTACACCTCATTGGCCCCCTTCAATCACGACAACAACATCAAAGTTTCCTCCTTTACGTTCATTTAAAAACTCTATAGTAGGTTGTCCTAACCGTAAGATCACACACACCTTTGATCTCGTCTGTAGAATTTTAATCAAATGATTCATATTACATGAGATTAATACTTTGAGAGGATTATTACCTAAACTACATCATTATATTTATTTTATGAATGCTGATTAAATCAATATAATATTGCTAATATAAAAGTCCCTACATGTTTAATAGCGTAAAATTTCGGTCATTTGTATATACAATATTACACATAAATTTCTCTTTAGCTATAGCCTTCTAGCTAGGTGACCATTTTTCTGTACCTAACTTAAGTTGTTCCATGATCACACAACAAAGGGATCAATCACCATCTCTCTAATATTTTGCAATTTTTGCTTGCTTTGGGTACATGCAAGGAAACCACTAAAGCTGAAAAGATGTCAAATAAGTCATGCTATACAGTGCTTAATTATTGCATTGATATTTCTGATTCATATTTCGTGAAGTAGAAAAAACAGAAGAAGTTGGACAAAGGAAATATGATATTGGGTTGTTTGGTATGAATATAAAGAGCCAGTCTTGTGGGTCCACTAAAATTTTGGACATAAAAGAAATTCTTATATATTTATTACAGAATAGATCAGCGAGTAAATCATTTTATCCGAGAGCCTAATAAAATCAAGATTTTATGGTTTTTCATCTTATTTTCGATCTCATTTTATCAACATACTTCTTTCCATCTTATGTAATGTGTGTTTGAGACAATTAATAATCACATGCCTCAAAATTAAGAGATAGAACAAATAAGAAGCTTGCGCATGTATAAAATCTAAAATCTCGTGATTACAGACATAATTTGATGGTTTCATACTTTATTTCATTTCAAGGCATTAATTCAAATTTCTTATCTTCAAATTCATTAAAAATAAAAATAAAAATAATAGTAAAAATAATCTCTAAGATTTAAGGTTAAAATAGTCATTTCAAAGGAAAGACAACTATTTATAAACACTAAAAAGTGCGACTAAAATCTATTGTTGTAAGTCTCTACGTGGCAAAAACGGATAGGAGGCCAAAAATTAGGACCTAGTCAAGCTCAGAAAATAAGGGGCTTGAATGGGGATGGTGACACAGAGCTGATAATTGGATCATAGATTCACAGCATGACTTTGAAAACATGGAAACTCATGCACAGGTGTCAATTGTTGATAGGGAATATCCCATGTGTTTGGCCAAAAATATCAAACATAATTTCATCAAAATTCAAATTACCATTGAATTGATAATTGGTGGTGTGTGTGTTATATATATGACTATATATATGAGCGAAATTGTCAGCAACACTGATTTGAAATGGGTATTTTGTCGGTCAAAGAAAAAGAGGCAATGAAAGTTGGGTCGCACGATAAGAGTGGAACCCACGCAGTGGAAGAAGCGGTGGAAATCCATCATTACCAAGTGTAGACATTGCCATCATTTGCACGTGTCCATGGACCACGTTCAAGTCCCCCTTATCACTGTTATTACTACTCAGCTCCTTTTTCACTCTTCTGGACATAAATCACAAAAACTTATCACATGTATAGCTAAATTTAAACCCTTTTTACTGTACATTTTTACTATTCTTTTGATTGTAATCTAGTTGGTGACCAATTTTCTGTTGATTTTCTTCTTATATGTCTGATATAGCATACATAATTCACTTGGTGTGTATGTGGGCCACTCCATTTGTCTGTTTTGTCCTTGATTCTGTTCTTCAACAGATGCATATTATATATTTATATAATACATGTGACCTTAAACTTGTTTGCTGCCGTTGTTGTTTGAATACTGTTTTCGGTACGCTTTTCCTTGCCTCCTTTTTTCCTTTTCATCAAGCATATGTCCCAACAAAACTTGTCGTTTTCTCTTAATTACCTTAAGTCCAACGATTTGACCTTTATACTGCTTTAAGTTGCAGTGGCCGATTTTTTTTTTGTTTAATTTTTTATTTCTGAAAACGGTATATAAGTTTCTCGATCTTTCAGTGTGGTGTGTGGAAAACCTAATTATAGGAGATGTTTATGGCTATATATATTATGGTTTTATAAGACAACAACGACTATCAAAAAAGTTTAACCTATTGTCGTTGGATCAGTAAGTTCATATTCAACAGGTGTATGTGGATGTTTTTAATCTTGATATATGAAGGTAAAATTAGCAAATCTTCTAAGAGTTAATCCAAGACATTACTAATCTCCTTACCTTTTGTTTTACTTCGATAATTAGAAAGATTTCACGTCATATGTGGGTTTAGAGTTCGGTGGAAGGTATTTGTTTCAAGAAGGCCTAACTTGTCGGTTTGTAAAGTTCATGACAGATGGCACCAAAATAGCATCAGGTGAAAATGGAAAAACTATGGTTCTGTTTATGTGTGTGTTTGAGTAATATATATATATACATGTGAGTTTGATAGAGAGATATATATAGAGAGAGAGAAAACAAAGGTCATCTTCACCTAACTTTATTCCTTAATGACCTTTATATTTCTATACTGATCTAGTCCTCATTTTGCTTAGAAGGTAACCTTTTTAACTTGGAAATTGATGGAAAGGGATTGTCGATGCAAATGTGACTGACCCCCATAATCTATTACTTCAAATAAAGTGAGCATGGGGGCATCATTATTCCAATTGAAAATATATTCCCAACTAGATTTAGACGGGGCATCTTTATATACATATACCCTGAGCTCATGACTTTATGTTGATCAGTGTAACAACCTTTTCCTTTTTTACCCTCCTTTTCCTTCTTTTTCTCGAGAAAGAGAAAGAAAGTTGGAGGATGGATGGATGGATGGAGGGAACGTGATCACTTGGCTGAGAAAATTGTCAAGTCATGTAAGGGAAAAGTGGGTGCAAATGTGTAGGGAAAGTGATTTTATTTTATTTTATTTTTGCTGAAGGAAAGTGATTTTGTTTAATTTAGAGAGAAAATGGATGACAGTCCAAACACAATTTACTTGAATTGATGGCACTGAAAGATCCTCACTATACAAACTTTTTCTTTCTCACTATACAAACTTTTTCTTTCCTTTTTTCCCTCTCACTTACATTCTTCCTCCTCCTTTTTGCTTTCACTTTTTCCTCTCCAATGTTTTTTTTAACGTCTTTGTGGTGCCTGCACAAACTCAAAAGAGTTAAAAAATTGACTGCAATACCTCATAAAGCGTGTGTAACGTCCTTAAAAAAAAATCCCCCGGTTTTCTTCTTCTTGATAGGAGTTGGACTTGGCATCAACGAGAGTACATGCCACGCTTTTGTGGAGAACGTGAAAGGTTTTGTCAAATTATGTGTGTTTGTGTGTATGTACGGTGGTTGAAGTCCAATCAAATATTGTTGAAGTGCCACATGTCATCCTCTCATCCGTGAGTGCTTCCATGTCAATGGATTTGTGAGTTGTGAGTTGTGAGTTCCACACTATCCTAATTTCACGCCAAAATATTAAAGTGACGAGGAAGTCATTTTCTTGCTTGAAATGAGAGGAAGACAAGAAGCTTTATTCATATTATTATACAAATTAGGTTAGGTATCAATTTTTAGACATTTTATTTCAGAAATATCATTTTTTTTATAAAAAAAATTGCTCATCAAAATATTAATTGATTAGATCAAATCAATCAACAATTGATTTTTTGAGAAAACAATTATTTTTCTAATTTAACAAAGTTTGTGTCATTTATTAATACAAATACTAAAAAAAAAGTCATTTTCTACCATATATCTAATTATTATATATTTTGTTAGTTAACCTTGTTCATTTCACTAGAGAAATTAATTAGGCAACAAAATGGATTGTAGGGAAAAAACGGAAGATTAATTTAGGTGGAGAACTTCATTTTCAATCTTTCTTTTCTATTGTTATCATTTGTTTTTAGGTGGAGAACATCAGGACTTTAAGCATGAACAATGATTGGAAAATCAACATTTCTATCAATATTTCTGCAAAAATTTCTATATTTTGAAAGTACTGATATAACAGTAGGGTGTAGTATTTTTTCATAGAAAATTCATGAAGTTTCCAAAGAAATTTCTGAAAATATTTTTTTTTTCTAAGGAAATATCAATTTTCATAAGAATTGTAGTGTTAAATGATAAAATATCTTGAACATTTATTAAATTTTGTGCGGAAATATCGACAAAATATCAGTAAATTATCTAAAAATATTTTTTAAGTTACTTTTTAATGAAGCAAAATTCATGTATTTTTTTTATTTATTTTATAATTAACATACAAGTTATTTTAGATGACATATCAAAATTAAATAAGAAATTATTTAGACTCTAAATATTATTTAACTCAACAAGGTATTCCAAACAAATTTTTACTTCCTAAAAACTCCTTTTCATAGAAATATTTTCTCATCTTGTATGTAGCTATGGGTGTAAGTACCTCTACTTGGTTAACTTTCAATTAATTTATTTAATTTTGTAAACCTATGCCAATCAGTTCTTACCATGGAGATTTATCAATTACTTAATGTATATTTTAATTCAAATTCCATTTAATTTAACTATTATTAACTATATTAGAGTTTCATTTAAAATTCTCGTGTCTTAGCTAGAATAAATTCCCATGTATGCATAAATTTCCTCTTATATTGATATTTTCGTAGAATCTAAATATGGACATTTTCATGAATATCAATATTTTGATAAGGGTGGTTCCGTTAATACACTTTTTTTGACTTTTTACATTCTCCTTCTAAACACACTCTCCTCTTACATTCAAAGTAATTAAATTTACTTAATATACATCCTTTCATTTTCGAAATGACCCCTACTTACTATCAAATAAAAAGTACACTACTACTTTAAATTTCTTTTCACACTTACCATTCTTTTTTTCGTTTTGATGTTTTATTGTAGGTTAAATTAAAAATTTTACAAGAAAAAAAGGTTGTTAAAAGAAAAGAAGGACAGACATCATAACCTTTTTACATATATATATATAAAATAAATTAAAATCATGATTTTTCAAGAAAAAAACTTTCCAAAAAATAACATTTAACATATTCATACATCTATATATATGTATAATAAAAGAATAATGATATATACGCATAACCAGAGAACAAAAACATATAAAACCGAAAAGAATAAAGAAAAAAGGAAAAAATACCAATGAACAATACATAAAAAGAAATACACATACAAATAAAATAAAAAACAACCGCAATATAAAAAGTGTCCAATGTAAAAATCAATCGCAACAGTTAACATATCTTAAAATTTTTTGGGCTACTCATTGAAGAATAAAGATTAGGATGAAAATTAGGGTTTTATTATAAGTTTTAAAGTAATAATATTTTTATAAGTTGTGTATTCAGGATTTTGATATATAAATGTGTGTAGAAAGAAAAATATATATATAATTAAGTTTTCTTTTTAATAATTGAGTTCAATTTATGTAATTAAGTGTGTTATTGTTATCCTTTTATATTATTTTGTTTCAAGGTTTTTTTGTAATTAAAAAATTTAATTAATAAAATGGTATAAAGAGTAAAGAAGGGTGTGCTAACAGAACCATCATTTTGATAATTGGATTCAAACTTACAATAGAGAAGATTTTGATGGGATCACTAGACTTAGAGGGAGGATTTCAATAATTCTTAAGGCATAGATGTTGCTTTTTGGAAGCCATTTTTCAACTTCAATATCTAAAAGCTGTTTTTAAAGTGTTTACAATTTTGATTATCCAAAACAACTTTTAATCGATGTCATTGAGCCTATTTACAATTTGATATTATTTTTATTTTTATTTTTATTTTTATTTTTTTAACTTTTTATTAGAATTAAAAGAAGGGGAGCAAAAGGATATGATTTTTTTTAAGAGTATGACTTTTTCAATTAATAATTGGAATTATATTTTAAGTTTTTAATGAAACAAAAATAATATTAAATTTTATAATAAATAATAAAACGTTAAAACAATGAAGTTTAAATATTAAAATCTATGAAGTTTTGGAAGGAGGTTTAATCCTTTTACAAAAGCATTTTATATTATTGATTGAAAGCTTTGGTAAAAGTTTGTCTTGTATTTTTAGTAGTACGAAGGGAGTTTTACAATGGAAACACCTATTTTTCTCTTATTCTGGGAAAAAAAATTTAAACCATTAAATTATTTTTGAATGGTTTAGATTTAAAGAATTTTACATGAGATTGCATGTAAAAGAAAGAACTAAAAAAAATGGAAAAAGTTCTCCCAAAGGGTCTCGTCAACCACTAGCATGGTAGGTGGATGTCGACGGTAATGTAACAACTCTCCGATGGAACCCTAAGTTAGTGGCCTTATCGATAACGGCAAGGCAATACATAACAATTATTAGAGTTTGATTGTGGTAGTTTTGGCCTTTTTGCAGTGACTTTGACATCTTCACGAAGCACATGGCCTCCAGTGAGGCCTAGAAGGGAAGCCCGATAGAGTGCCAATGACTACTTCAAGCGCCTCCTTTTAAAGGTTAGGAAGATTGTCAAACACCTCGACCTACAATACTTCGTCTCTCACAACCTCAGTATCATTGCCAAATCCACCTAAGCCCAAGCCTACGAGATCAATAGAGACCTCAAGAATGGATCCTGATGGCGCTCCTTTACCATGGATTTCAACAGAAATTGACCTAGGGTTTGTTTGTTTATCAACCATTACTTGAACTTTTCAAACAATTTTTGAGCTTTTCTTAACCAATTCATTCTTTTGTTGTATGCACAACGAGTCTTCTCCAACAATGAGTTCGAAATAACACTAATCCTTGTGACGGCCAACCACTCCACCCCCTTCGAAATTTGGGTTTCCTGCTCAGATGAGATTTCTCAAAATTTTAAAAGTTTTTTTAGGGAAAAATAATAATTTTTAAAATTTTTATTATGCATAGGTTGCAATATGGTGTGCTAAAGGATACGTACACTATCACTGAGATCAAATAATGATCATTAAGATTATTCTCATCAACGGAGAAAAGGTGGGTGTTCACAAGAACCCACCAATCCCACAGTCGTTAACAACCCTACCCCCAAACCCACTAACTTGCTAATGGTTGCTCTACATCATTAACCTACCCATCATGAATTTTTTAAATATTTTTTTCTTACATTTTTATATTTTTTATTTGTATTTTTAGTAGATTTTCGCTCGATTGAACATTGATATGCTATTTTTTTGGGTAAATGAATGTTTCTTAAGCTTAATTTAAAAATTAATCCCAAAAATCTATTTAATTTCATTATTGTAATTTTTGAGAAAACCGCCAACCCATCGCCCAACTCACAATCCACCAATACACCATCTGTAAACTGCTAGCTCATCCTAAAGCAGTCCATGGTTTTATATATCATCAACACTCCTATAAAAAATCCAGACTGATATCCATCTGAGACTGCTAAACCTGCCTGTATGTTCACCCCTTGTGTTCCGATCATATAGGGATGACATTTTCCCCCACAAGTACAAGTACATATGGGTATGGAAAATAATATATGGGTATAGGGATTAAGATTAAACCCTTACATGAGTACAACCACACTTGTCGGGCATATATTTACGCTTATAAAAATATATATATTTATACACAAAATATTAATTTCAATATCGAATGTGACTTGACACACTGATATGAATGTGAACTATAGTTATTAAAAATGTGAATTTAAAACGTATACCATCTTTTTAATATATAAAAGTTTAATTAGATACATGGTTCTAAAAGTAAAGGAAACAATACTTTAACTTATAGTCCTTAGTTTCTAAACTGCAATTCCACGATAATCGTAATTTCTAATCACCTTTCTTTTTTAGAGGTTACGGGATTTTTAAAAATATATATATAAGTTGTAGGCTTAGTAGGATAATTATAAAACATTTTGATACTTTTTACTTTAACTGACTTTATAATAATAACAGAATAATGTAGTAAAAGAATGCAAACATGTAATTGTGGTAATGCAATTTATATCCTTAAATACATTTACAATCATTTACAAACCTATGAACCCCCTCACTATACGTAACATGACAAGTGATCCTCGATCGAGATATGCACTCTTCACATATGTGTGCTGGTTTTCAGTATAAACTTTAAACATCTAAATCTCTTTTCCATAATTTTCAGGAAAATACACATTACAAAATAAAATATACTGTATTATTTTATCCAATATCCGTATCTAAATTATTTTTCTTTTAATTTCTAAAATCATGATATTTTTCAAAATCATAAAATTTATAAGACTTTATAAACTCATTTTCTTTAAATCAAAATTTTGGCCAAATCATAAAATACAAAATCGGTTACAAAGAAGGTGTCAGATTTCCTAACTCTTTGGCAAAAATATACTAATAACTTCTAGTATGTATTCCAATACAATCTTTTTCTGTAGCTTTAAGTCGAAGAGTATATAAAACACAATTTCAAATAATTTAATTATCTGTCCAAAAATTTTGTAACCTTAATTACTTTAAATTCAATTAATTAGTAAGCCATTTACTTTAATTTAAAAGTAATATTTTATTTTAATTTTTTTTTTTTTTAAATTTTGGCAAAACCTTCCCTAATTTTATCTACCTAAATCTTTAAGAAAATGTCCAAACCTGTAGAAAAGTCAAATTCCAAATCCAAGAACTGTTTTACATAGAATATTAATTCAAATTTTGAATTTCAGAGTAATTCAAATACAAAGTTCAAAATTACTAGGCTTTATACTTTTTCTTTTTTCTTTTTTTTTTTTAATACACATATACACATTTTTTTTTCTTAAGCTCAGTTTGAAGGCTCATGGTCGAGGGTGGGGTTCGACGATTCAAACTCATAACTAGGCTTCTGCTAGCTTAATGTCGTGAGAAGTTTGACTAGTGCTTAGTCACAGTGGATAAGGCACGATGGGGCTAGGTGGGTGAGCTCCGGCTATTAGGTCTGTGGTGTTGCAAGCTTAATAGTGATGGGTTGAATTGCGACATAGCTGGGCCAGCTTGAGAAGAAGAGGTCGAGCTACAACAAGGTGGAGTTGAGTGACGTGAAGGGCTTAACGAGTTCAGGAAAGGCAGCAGCTTTGACAGAGGTGGTGTACGGTGGTGATGTCACCGCTGGAAACACTCGAAGTAGTGGTAGTGGTGGCTATTTCACGAGCTTTGGCTAGCTTGGTAAGATTAGGTGGCGATGGCGATTATGGTTGATGACAATGGGGAAGGAAAAGGGAAGAGAAAGGGAAAAATAAGATAAAGTGATCGAGAGAGAGACTGAGAAAAGTCGGGTTGTCGAAAATCTCACTGCTGATTAGTAATTTTGGAGGAAAAAAAGTGAAAAGGTGAAGAAGGAAAGATAAACGAGAGAGAAAGAGATCGGTGAGAGAAAGACTGAGGGTGGGAAAGGAATGAAAGCTGAGAAAGAGAGGGTTTAGGAATATCTAGAGGTAAGATATTTAGGTTAAATTAATGGGTCAATTAGTAAATGTATTGCGTTTAAATATAATGCATTGAATGAATTTTGTATTTAGATGAAAAATATTTGATATGCATTTAAATACAATGTGTATTTAAATGAAAAGCATTTAAATTGTATTTTAGAGTTTAAAAGTTAATGTGATTGGTAAAAGTAGATAGGAAAAATGAGATGAAGAGAGAATATAATGTGAATGGGAAAAAATTTTTCAAAATATGCTAAAATAGTAAATGTATTTGAGATATTATTAAAAAGTATTATATTTGAATATAAAATTAATG
This sequence comes from Antiaris toxicaria, assembly GCA_035233585.1. Taxonomy (NCBI): domain Eukaryota; kingdom Viridiplantae; phylum Streptophyta; class Magnoliopsida; order Rosales; family Moraceae; genus Antiaris; species Antiaris toxicaria. The sequence goes on along the minus strand of CP141160.1, from coordinate 22,579,239 downwards.
CGTTTGAATATAAATTGTATTGTATTTAAATGTAATATAAATGCAATACTCTAAACAAACGGGTCATGATATTTTATTTATTTATTTATTTATATATTATTATTTTTTAGGGTAAAAATATCATTTTGTAAAAGTTAAAAGTAAAATTGTAAAATTTAATAAATTTGTTAAAATGTTTGAAATATTTTCAAATTAATTTTAAATACATAAGAAATTTTTAATTGAACATTGGAAAGTTAAAAATATTATTGGCACACTAATACTTGAATTACTTCTTATATATGTGAAATTTAAATTCAAAATTTTGTGACGTGACACCTATTTTTACATTTCTTACCATATAAGTTCACTTTTTTAGTAAATAAAGTGCATATTCATTACAATGTCACATCACATCTAGTATCGGATTTTAGACTATTCTTATATTTATATATAAATTTTTGATTGAAATTCATAAAAAGAACTTTCGTAAAGGAAAAAAAAAGGAGATTATGAACTATCTCTAAACTTGACAATTTTTTAGTTTGCTTTATAGATTTTATCAGTTTTATTTTTTATTTTTATGATTTCAGTTTTATTTTTTGGTTATATTTGTGATTATATTGCTAAATTTTACAAAACTTTAATAGAATTTGTTTTTTTTTATTTTTAATTCTTAATGGATAAATGGGTAGGGTGTAGATATAGCACTCTAGTAGAGATTACCTATCCCAATACACCTGTATTACATTTGGTGGGTATTGAGGGTAAAAAAGGAGGTGAGTATGGGAGTAGGAAAAGCATACCCAACTTTCCCTGCCTTATTGCTATTTCTACCACTACAAAATTCTCTTTTAAATTTAAGAGGTCAAGAATAGCTTACAATAAATAAGTATCAAAGCGTGTTTAAAATGCATTTTATAAAAGAAAAAACGCTTTTACTAAGAAAACTTTAAATTTTAATTTTAAGGCACTTAATTTAATAAAATTTTTATATATTTTACTCAATCATTTAGTGCTTAAAATAAATTTTATATCATTTTCATTCCATAAACTCTTAAGAAAAAGTGCTCTCAGACAATGAGTGAAAAGTTAAAACTTTTATTTCTTTTTTTTTTGTTAACTAAAAGCATAAGAAAAACTTTGGGCAGGACAAATGACAAGTTTCCCACTGTCTTTTGGTTCTTTTTTTGGGCTTGAAAATAACATATTCTTCATGGTTAAGGTTTCTTCTTAATTAGAGGAGAAAAAACATATATGAGAAACGATGGATTCCACGGAATCCATGAGAAAAGAGAACAAAGTGAAGCCAACATCATTGGAAACAAAAACAACTAGTTAAGCTTCTGACAGGCTTTAATTTTTAAGTTTTCCACAAGTCAAAACAATCGAATTTTATAATGCGTATGATTATATGAGAAGCATATATTATTAGCTAGAATTGGCTGCTTGTGACATTTATCGGTAAAGTACTCAAACGATTGGAGAGCACAATGAATAATCCACTTTACTCTTTCAAATTTCGCATAATTATGGCGTCTGGAGTTTTATTTTGGCGGGAAAAAAATGGGATTCGATCGCTGAGTCATTTTTTAAAGTGTAAACCAAAAAAGTACTCCTTCAATTTTATCTAATTCTCAAGTTTGTCTCCGAGTTTTTGGAAATTTAAAAAGAATACCCTACATTTTTTTTAAACAATCATTTCTATCGACTTTCTTGGTATAACTTTTTAAAAGGCGACAAATTTACTCTTAGCATACACAACAATATGCATTTTAGAGCATTCATTTGATTTTTTTATTCTTTTTCTATTAAAAGTTTTTTTTTGTTTTTAAAGCTCGCGCGAGAGAGAGAGAGAGAAGTTTACTCTTTAGATGAAAAGGGAAAAAAAAAGGAAATCAAATGGGTATTCTAAATTTCCTTATAATGGTAATTCCAACAACTGTGTTTGAAAACTACTATAACCCAACACAAATTAGAGATGTGTTCTGAGGGCAGTTTAGCCATTCTAGAAATACTAAACAAAATCAAGAGAGGGGTTGGTTTTCAAATGATTCAAAAAAACACATGGTATGCTTTTTGAATTTTCAAAATTCCAAATACAAAAGTGAGATTTTTAACTAAAATTAAAGGCACCTTTTGGATTTACTCTTTCTTAGGGGGGCGTTTGGTAAACGCATCACATTTTAATTGTATTTGAATGAAATATGCTTTTTAAATGTTGTATTTGGTTGAAAAGTATTTGTTTTGTATTTGAATAAAATGTGTGTTTGGATGAAAAGTATTTTAGAAATGAAAAGTTGATGTGATTGGTAAAAGTAGAGATAAATAGTAGAGTTAAAAAGTTGATGTGATCGTTTTAGAAATGTTTTGAATAGTAATTGTTTTCGTAGCACTGTTACAAAATTTGTATTTAGTGTAAAATTATATTGCATTTGAGTAAAATTAAAATGTAATTTTTTTGCCAAACAACACCTAAAAGACTTAACAGAATATCGAAAGTGCTTGATGCACGAGCACGAATTATAGTAAAGTTTCCTTGTGTGAATTAGTATAAGTATTAAGTGCATTATGTCATATAATTGTTCAATAAAATGTACAATCTTCAAAAACTGCATTATGCACGCCTAAATAGACGGAAATGAGGTCATGACTTGGAGCATGCTTACTCAATTCTCCAAATAAGTTTGTGCTGTATATTTATGTTTTTTTCTTTTTAATTATTCCTCCCGTGTACTCCACTTATTCTACATTTTATAAAGAGAAGAAATTGTCTTCGTGGGGGGTGGTTGTGGAAGATAAATATGATGGGCTTTTGAAGATTTTTCAAGCGTGAGGAGTGAGGAGTAGGTCCAGCCATGTATCAATTAATGCACCGGAGACAAAGGTTGGGTCGGGTCTACTTGAAATTGGTGGCAGTTGGGCCACTTTCATTTCTCAACAAAAAAGATGTTCTTAAAGAAACGGTCCCATGTTACGTGCTCGGTGAGATCATTGGTTACTATAATCAGAATCGGAATTAGTCTAATGTTTTGGTGAAGATACACTATAGAAAATAAAGTCCTTAAAAGGGATTATATTAGGTGTAATTAATTTTTAATGGGAAAAGATGAAACAAAAAAAAAAAAAAAAAGAGAGTAAAATTCATTGAGAGCGAAAGCTCCCACTTACGGCTCCGACTTGACTAGAGTCACCTAGTTCGTTATTTGCAGTGTGAAGCGGGTGTTCAAATTCAGATTCTTTTGAATCTTGTACAATATCCATTTCCTTTTGGGGATATCTTGGTTCTGAAAACCATTACTACATATATATATATATAGATATATATATATATGCTTGTTATGGTAGCATTGATTGTTTATCGTTCGTGTTGTTAGGTCACGTGATGGATCCACCAGACCTAAAGTGAGCTTTCCTAGGTCCTCCATAATTAATGAGTATACCCTTTCCATTCCATGGCAGAGTTGAGTAATAACAGATCTCGTTCCTAAAAATAATGGGCATGTCGGTAATACAATGAAAAACGACATGTCGTCAGCTACCGAAACAGCTCACGTTTTCTCTAGAGGAAAAATAAGATCAACAAACTACAAGGGATCTACTAATCAAGACGACATGTCGTTTTACGGTTCGGCAAAATGTTGCCATGTCGAGTTTCTGTGAAAGAAGAAACGACACAAGGTAATAAACAATGGAAGAGTACCATAATTAATAAAGCATATAAACTAACATTAGTATTCACTTGTGACTTATCTATAACACAGAAAAGGTCGTCGGTGGTTTTGCTGGTTTTACATCTCAATCCTTTCATGCAATATCAAAGACAGATAACTACCAAAATAATAATAATAATAATAATAATAATAATAATAATCTCGTGTCTGCAACACGCATTAAGTTCTAAAAAAAAAAAAAAATTAACGACTTTTCGTGTGTCATGCCCAACTCCTTCCCTACAACAAATCAAATGGACTTAAAATGGATAGCAGAGGTAATAAACACATCACATGACTCTAAAAACATAATCTCTTTTTAAAATTATAATTTGGGTAATTAATACAGATGGTTATACATATTGATTCTATATAATTCCGGGAACGTTGCTTAAACTATCTTTTTTTTCTTCTACTTCTTTTGTTTCCAACTAAATAAATTATATTTTTACACCTAGCAAAATAAAAAAGAAAAACTTGTAATAAATTATATAGACGTACAATTTATAAACAATGTTTTAGAAACCTACGTACAATACTATCTGTTAGCGCTAGATCAGTGGTAAAAATTTATTAAACACATGTAATTAACTTGCACGCTGTATTATCTGCCCGATTCAATTCCGTGAGATTCGTAGCAAGTTTGATTTATATTTATACACATGTATGATTGATGTGTGTGAATCTGAAATAAAATAAAATTTTATATTAAAATTAATTAATTTAATTATAATTTTTATAATTTAAAAAAAAATAAAATTAAACAAAAGAAATTTGTGTTCATTAAACGTAGTTTTATATTTAAGATGTAAAGTACACTGACAAAATATCAGACATGTGAATTATACCAAAAGTCTTTTGGAAATAATCATATATATAGTTTACCCAAAAAAAAAAAAAAAAAAGATTACCCACTTGGAGTACGGCACAAATATTCTTTTCTAGCTCTTAGATTAACTGCCACTGATCGTACTAGATGTTCTTTTAATTTTATTTTAGAAAAATTTCTGCGACAATATTTTCTATTTTTTAAGTAGTAGATAAGAATTATAATTTTAATCGAATTAAATTTTTTAAAAATAATCTTCGTCAAAATAGTTTTCATTTTTAGAACAGAAAGTATTTAAGTTTTAATTTAACAATTAAAATTAGAATTTGTAATTCTGACCAATAGTAATAAAAATAGATAGTCTACAATTGTATGAGATAAAATATTGCAAGTGGGAATAATTCATAGGAACAAATGTCGGTGTCCTTATAATTTTACAATTTGCATTAATTTTGGATATGTCTTGTTTTGATGTATACTTTGAGGTGACAAGCGGGTGATGATCCATCGCTCAATAGGAAAAATATTCAGGAGTGATCTCGATTTTACTTGGAGAGAAGGGAAGAAATGGATACCCAGATTTCCTTGTCATATGAGTCATGATCATGATCTGTTTGGTGGTAGTGGATTAAGAATGGACAATATTAACAAAGTTTCACCTCATGTAAATCCTCCACAAATTACTTTCTCTCTTGATCTAATTACTTTCTCTCCTGTTATGTGCATTGACTAATTAGGTAATTATTGTTTTCTTTGGCTGGAGATTTTTAACCTTTCATAGACATGTGGCTTACAGACATAGAACATAAAAGGCCTGTTTTGTTTATCTCTCCAGGTACATCCACACAAGTCACAATCAAGGCTTTTGGAATCTACTCAAAATAATAATAATAATAATGATAATATAATAATAACGCTGGGAAAAAAAAAATAATGGAAGTTATTTTTGATAGGTAAAACTTCCCATGACCTAACAATTACATTACGGTGAAACTTCATTGTGACTTCAATTTTTTCTGTTAAGATGATTGTGACTAATTTGGATATTATAAGCATAAATATTTTATGTTATGTTTAAAATGGAGATGGAAGATAGAATGGAGAGATAAGAAAAAAAACCCAGGTGAAGAAAATAACTAGTAGTTTTTCTTTTTCATAAAGTTTTGTAAAAGAGAAAGAAAAGATGAGACACTTTATCTATTCAAATACATTTTGCTATTATGATAATCTCATGCAAAATAAGTGAATGAAGGCGCAAGTAGGAGGAAAATAAAATTGTAATAATTAAAGATAGGCCCCATGGATTTTCCTCTTCTTTCTTTCCTAATATCCTCCCTACCAAACAATCCAAAATTCACTTTTCCACTCCTCCAATCAATTTTTTGCTTCTAGTCTTCTACTATACCAAACATCGCATTACAGGTGACTTTGGAATCGTGTTGTTCAATTAATTAACTTCAAATCCTCCTAACTCTGGCCATAACTATTTATACTAAAATATTGGGACCATGACTGGATTAGGGTGTCTATTTTTTTTTCTTTTGGTGTGTGTGTGTTTCTCTCTCCTTTTTTTTATGTTAGCAGGAAGTGTGAATCCGTTATGAACACTTTAGCATGGTCGTTTTCATGTCCTTTGCAAATGGCAATAGTAGTAAAGATTAGCCGGCCCATCGAGTTGAATGGATTCACTATTTTTCTATATTTATTAATTCCGTTTAGCCCACTTCACCATATTACTAATTTAGCTGTCAAATGATTTTCTTGACATAGACATATGCCAGTCTCATTTCTCCACATAACTTAATGACCAAAATATGAAATGAATTTCTATTATTGAAATCATATATAGGCCAGGTTGGCTCTTTTTTTTTTTAAATTTATTTCCCATAATTATTGTTATTAGTTTTTCATTGGTAGCTGTCGCTGAAGAAATGAACAAAGATGCCAGTTTAGATCTCTCAGCAGCCCAAGAAAAAGAAGAAGAAGAAGAAGAAGAAAAGCTGAAATATACACAAGGACCTGTTAAAATGGCTTAAATTATTATTTGACTGACACAATTTCCTAGTACAGAATTGATGTCGTGTTGTGCATTACCCATCATCCTCAAAATTTTTCGAATTGATTAGTAGTGTATATAATTGCCTGAAAAAAACTAAAATAGTAGTATCAATGTTTGCAAACTTCAAGAGAGAAAAAGGAAAGAAATGATTTATGAAAGGACGTCTAGAATAACAAATATAACTTTCTCTCTATCGTTGTAGAAACCTATCCCTTGCGGAAACACTGACAATTTTAGAGGGTTTTTAGGAGAGACGTACAGAGATATTATTTTTGATTGGAAAAAAATTGTTTTAAAAATTGTATTTAGGAGAAAAAATTGTTTGGAATGAAATATAAAAAGTTTTAAAAATTTTTTAGAAAAAAAATATTAATATGGATATTATTTTATTTCTTTTAAAATTTTGTATAATTTAAAAAAAATTATCTCATTTGGACTTGTATATATAAAGTTATGAACTTATAAAGTTTGAAGTTTACTGTAACGTTTTGAAAATATAAAGAGTAAAAAGTTGTAAAATTTTGAAAAAAAGTTGATTTTAAATGTCTCCAAAACATTAACCAAACATGCCCTTAATAATCTAAGAAAGAATCTTGGCACTTGCGACTTTTTTGTTAATCATGCACTTAAAAAAAAATCCTTGTGGTCGGTTCTAATTATTATTTGGAAATTGTAAACATCTACTGGAGAGAAATATACATGTGTTAGATAATTATACAATAATAAACTAATAGACGAATAAATCATTTTTTAATAGCAATAGAGATCCCCAAGATCCAATATCGGCGTAGAATTAATTAACTAGTTATAGAGAAATGAAAGAGCAAGAAAGAAAGTCAAATTTTGATTGGAGGGCAGTTAGGCAGCGCCGCAGATATTGGCCACATTTAAAAAAAAAAAAAAAGGGGGAACCGTCCATGAGGAAAACAAGAGCCTAATTGCTTATAATTTTAGGTCCTTGTACAGGACAATGGTTAATTAATAAGGGCATAACAACTGACTACAACACCGTTTTAGCTTTAATTACCCTAAAGTCTACTACAATCAACCTTTAAAAATATATATATACATTAAAAAAAAACAATGGCTACAAAAAGAAAATAATTTTTTGCATGAGTGCTTTTGAATTTTTTAAATTTGATAATTTAGTTCTTAAATTTTTTTCTTGACAATTAATCCCTTGAACTTATAATTTTTGACAATGTAATCCTTTTTATTAAAATTAATTAAAATTAAGATAATTTTTTTACACAAGACTTCCAAAAGAGATATTGTTAATCATTTTTACTTAATTTAAATACAAATTTTTTTAAAAAATTTATGTTTAAATTTGAGCATAATTAATTAAGTTAAAAATTTTTAAAAAAATTTGTATTGAAAATAAATAAAAATGATTAACAACGTTTTTTTTTTTTTTGAACTATAATGTATAATTTACAATTAAAGAATCATTTAAAATTTAAAAAATTTAAGTAAAAATAATCAAATTATTAAAAATTATAAATTTAAAAGGTTAATTACAAAGAAAAACAGTTTAAAAACTAAATGATTTAATAGTAAAAAAATAAAGGGTTCAAAGGACATCTATGAGTCAAAAGAAAACACTCCACCGAGCACCTTCCAATTCCACACGAGCTATCATCAGTCAACAAATAAATTAACGTTTCGTAAGCTTCCACCATAGCATGACGTTGACAAGCGTGCTGATTCAGGACCACCCTGTCCCTCTCCTTAACCTTCACTCCGGTTTTCTTCCCTTTGTTTTTTGTTTTAAGGTTTTTTGGTTTTTCGTAGTTTTATAATTTGGGTTTCCTTTTGTTTTGTGGCCTCCACCCGCACGTCATGGTTTCCGCTTGTTGCCTTATCTCCTTATCTACTAATTTGTATATGTTTTTTTTTTTTAATCTTTTTTTGGTTTTTGCCTACTCACACACACATTTCTTTTACGGCCGATTATATTATTAACAAGGTTGCGTTTAACGCAGGTTCTCCCCTTTCTACTGGTCCGTCTTTCTTTCGTCTTCATCCAAATTAATATCTCTACAAACAACTTTTTAAAGATAGGAACTAATTCATATTTATGATTAAAACGACTAAAATTTATAATTTACAACGTTAAGAATATCATACCAAAAACAAAAAGCAGCATAATTAAAAAGTAAAATTTAATTCTGACCGACCAACTAAAATACCAACTAACTTAGATAGGGTGGCCTTGATCGTTAGAATTTCAGCCGGTTTCGTAATTGCTTCAATCAAAATCCTTCAAAACCAATAAAACAGAATCCTTTTTTTGATTCCGTTTTTAATCTTCTCCGTCTTCTTCGCGTGATTTTCACCCCTTTCCTTGCAGTTGTAAATCATCGTCAAAATAAGCGAATCATAGAGAAAGAGATGACCACAAATATCAAACTCCAAAACTAGAGAAAATCCAAAAAACCAAAGAACCAAAGATAGAGAAAGAGATCATAGACAGTCGTGGAATAGTCATATTAATATATGATAATAATAATAATTCTTAGTCTCATATCTCATCTTTTCAATGATCTTCATCCGAGTCCTCCGGATCCGGGTACTCGTTTAAGTCGGGCGTGGGATTAATAGCGGCGGCGGCGGCGGTGGCGGCGGACTTCGACGGGGATGATGTTACGTGGTGGGCTGTCTGTACGGCGTCGACCTTGGCGCCGACCTCGGTGGCTCGCTTGCGGATGGAGGCGGCGGACATGTCGGTGAGGCGGTCGTCCTCCTGGAAGATAAGTTCGGGGAAGTTAAGGCGAGCGGATGGCCCTCGGAGGTAGAAAACAGCTGTGTCGTAGGCCCTAGCCGCCGCGACCGGTGTGGTGTAGGAGCCGAGCCAAATCCTCGACCGCTTGTTGGGCTCTCTTATCTCCGCCACCCACTTCCCCCACTTCCTCATCCTTATTCCCCGGTACGGCTTCTCCGGTTGCTGAATATGGTCGTGATGGATGTTACTATGATGATTTTGAAGTTGTCGCCTGAGCGGCTTGCGCTTCTCGGCGCTGTTATTAGTCGATGAGGTGGAAGAAGTCGAACAGCAGTACTCGGACGATTGATCTCCTAATTCCATATTCGCTGATAAGGGAGAATATTAGAATTTTTAGAATTAGTCCCTTTTTGGGTTGCGTGGTTTTTGGCGTTAGGAGTTGGGAGAGAGAGAGAGAACCGAACCCCAACAAATGAAAAATGAAACAAGGCGTGTAGAGGTGAGGATATATAATATATGGGCGGTGTATTTCAGTATAATTTCCTACTTGGCTGCTACTCTGTCGTATGGCCACGGCCGCCACGTTGATCCGCCTTTAAGATAAATCCAAAGTTGGCCGACACATTCCATCACCTCCCACCTTTCAGTCTTTCTCTTTCTACTCTACTCTTTGGTATAGTTTTGTGTTATGTGATCCTTTTTCATAAACTGCTATTTATATTCCCTTTTCCTCTCTATATCTCATGGGGCTCGGCTCCGTTTGTCTGGAAAGGCATTTTGTAGTCTATATATGTATTTAAACAAAAAAACCCCGGTTGAATCAGGGACCTAAATGAAGCAGTAATAAATCTATATTTACGTCTATTACATTGTGAATTTATAATCACAATTAGTTAAGTTATTAAAATATTATAGTATTCATATATAAATTAGACACTTTTTTTAAATTAATTTTTAGGGATGCGGTGTATCAAAATTCATTTAAAATGATATCAATACTAACTTTTAGAGATCACTGCAGGCTAGAAATGTAGGATATGTATGTTGAGCTCTATTCAAACTTATTTAACAACGTTAATCTTTATTCATATATATTTTAAATTTGAGAATAAACGAATTCAAACTTTATACTTTAAAATATAAGTAATTGTAAAATTATTATTTGTTTTCTTTTTGATATTGAAGACAGGAGATCCGAACTCTTATTTTTTAATAAAATTAAATGTGAAATCATCATTTATATAACCACGTTATAAAACTATTATTAAATTATATGCACAATCACTTTATTTTTATATTTTTATATGAACATATATTTGTTTTTATTTTTAAAACAGTCCGGATTAACCAACGTAGCTTGTAACGCCTGCCGACGTGGAAGGTTACACCTCTTGTACGCAACCACACCCAAAATCCATCCTCCCTAGCCCCTTCGCTAGCTTTGTGCAAAGGTAAGGTTTTTTGCGTTTGTCAAACTCATAAAATAACAGGACCATAATATATTATAATAATCCAATTATTTATTAGAATAATAAATTAATATTTTTCTAATCTTTGCTTTGGATGATTGTCATATGGGTGATATATGCTTTATGAGAATAGTTTTATTGGCATTTCCTTTGATGGAGAAATTAGTCGGTGGGTCGATATTGGACGGACGGATGTGGATGTGTTATACTATGTATGGATGGATTATATTGGAGCTTAGCCATAGTGGGCGTTTTTGAGAATGACTTTCCGTCCACGCAACGACGAACCCCAAGTGGTGAAAGCAGCAGCAAAACTCAGAACTTAAATTCAACCTTGGCATTAGTTTTAAACTTAATTATACCACCTGGTCTTTTTTATTTTCCATTTTTCAAAAATCCATCGGTCTTGGTTCAAAGCATTTTTAACTTGTTTATTTGACCAAATTTGGATTTGCCAAGATCATTCAAGTTTGATGTTTTGATGATTGACTTAATATAGTGGCTGTGCTGATGCGAAGGCGTTAAACTATGACTGCCCAATTATTAGGATATCAGGCTGGCACACTTGTGCAGCAATATGCGGATAACTATAACCCTCCGGGACGGTTTCTGGTCAATTTTGTTTATCAGACTTCCACGCCTTGTAAATACTTCAATTCAAGAGTGCTCCACATGTAGATGCCAACGTATATAATATTTATTTATAACTGAATTATTAAAACTATTTAATCTAAATATTTCGTTCCGACTACTGTTTTGAGTTTGTTTTTAACACTAAAAGTTTTTAATAATATTTTTTTTTTCCACAAAAATTCATATTTACTGTCATATCTACTTTTCAAACTTGTAAGGTAGGCTAAGTTCATAACCCTGCTGAACTTGGAATTAGATATGTCGGGGCTATTATGGTACATTAAGATGTGAAAAAATCTTTTCAATCGAACATGGAAATCTTTTTTTAGCAACTTACATAATATTAGGAAGTCAAAAATTTCACTGTTAAAAAAAAAAAAAGAGCAACTATGTATATATATATATCTATGTCTATCCTTGAGAACGCAAGTTGTGCTAACTTGCACTCTTTACATTTTCTCTTCCAAGCAAAAAATAAAAAATTAAAAGGAAGGAACACAAGTGCCAAGTTGTATATAAAGCCCTTGAAAAAAGAAAAAATGAAAAAAAAAATTTGAAAAAACAATTAGAGTATGTTTAGTTTATGAGTCAAGTTTAAAATAAATTGATATTTTATTGTTAAAATTAGTAATCTAATTATAATTTTTTTAACTTAAAAAAATAAAATAAAACGGAACTTAAAATTTTAAGTTCGGACCCATGAACTAAACATACCCTTAATACTCATGCCTATGAGTGATTTTATTGAAAATGGAAAAGGGCTTGCCAAAATGACATAAGAGTAGTGTAGACTACAGAATATAGTATACATATACATATACATATGTATATATACACACATATATGTAGGTGAAATTTACGTGACAATTTAGTGATGAATAAAGATAACAACAAGACGAGACGGAGTCGAAAAATGCTTCCCTATTCCATCCTGACTCCCCAAAACCATTTTTATCTTTGACGCCTCCCTAAATAGAAGTAGAGACAGAAATAGGAGTTTCCAATTAAGGAAACTTTTTTTATACTCGTCTTATTCCTTATTTATTATTATTATATTTTTAAAAGAAAAAAACAATTAGTCCTCGTTTTCATTGAAAAAGTAATTATATTTGATTAATATATTACCAATTATATATTTGTAGCCTCTTTAATATTTTACAAAGAGTCCTTTTTTTCAATAAAAAACTTACAATTTTTAAAAGATAATTAATTTGTAATATTGGAAATATATATTTATAATTACATAAATAAGACACACACATATATATACATATATATATATGTATACACACATATATACATATATATATATATGTATATCGGGCGTTCTATATTTTTAAGCCCGTCTCTATCTCCATTTTCAAACATTATTTATTATCTCTATTTTTTATTTAAGACGGATTCACATGCATTGTCCCTGAAAGGAATATTGTCATTCCTTGTCATTCCTAGTGACGAGGAACCACAAGGTAATTATGATAGTAGTGGCGGCATATTGTATAGTAACTCAATTTATTAAATTGGCGCTAGTGATGACTTATGTTTCATGATTGATAGATGAGACGTGGGGTTCGCCTAACTAGCCCAAATGGGAGATTCAGTCGGCTGAAATATTCATAATCATATTGATAAACGGTAATGCAGTTGTCTTTTGGTTTCTTTACTTGTCTTTTGATTTTCCTTTTTTTTTTTTTTATTCGATGTTTGCTTTTATTTTTTCTACTTCTAGCATGTCTCTTTATTCCTGTTGGCTATAACACGATAAACATATAAAAGCAAAAAACATGGAACTGTTTTCCTTTTTTTTTTTTTTTTTTTAATTCCTTTCTCCTTTAGAGCCACTTTATAATGCAGATTTCTTTGAACTGACATTTCGGATTAGGGTTCTGCAGAAAAACCCAGAAACTGTCGAACGGATCAATTTAGCAGTTTTTAGGGCCAGTCTGATTTTACGTTGAAATCATTAAGAAACGGTTATATATTGAAAAGGGTTTGGAAGAGACCACTTTATATATATATTTTATATATATATATATATTTTATTATTTGAAAGATATATTGCTAATATTGTTATGAATTTTTTTTTATTAAGGCTTTGATTTTTTAAAAAATGAAATATAATTTAAATATTTTTTTAAGACTACAAAAAGAAAAATCCAAAAAGCCTTAAAATAAATCTATATAGGCGACTCTGAATTCTGATTAAAATGATAGTCTATTTGCAGAAAATGATCTGGTTGTTCAGTTTATGATTTTCCAAACCATAAAAAAGGATCCGGTGTGTTAAATCTAACAATTCGAAGTCAGACCACAACGTGCACACCCCTGTTTCAGATATCTCCACCCTCACATTTATTTGACGCTGGTTTTTTTTTTTCTCTCTTTCAATTCTTAACTAATTATATTGTAATATTCTGCCTGTAAACACCCCATGCCGACTAGGCACTAGCTAGTATTATTTATTTATTTATTTATTTAGGGTAAAGAAGCTAGTACTCGTGCTTGTACCTAACGAGTTTCAGCATCTAAATGCTGTTGAGCCGTCCTTGGATTATTATTGTCTAGAAAACTACGGTCACAAATACAATATAACGGCATTGTATAAATAATTTTATTATAAGATTTAGAATTTAAATCACATCTTAAGTTATAGTTCTCGACAATTACAAGCTCCAATTATTTTTTCGTATGATTATTGCCATTAAAAATCTGAATGGCATATGACCATAGAGGCATGTCAGCGTGCCGATCCCCCAAGTATGCCACATACATCAATCATAAACATGGTGTCGTTTCACATTTATCGCAAATGATTTCGACATTAAGCACTCCACGAGTTTTTGTCATCATTGACGGACCATTTTTCAATCATTGAACCTACAAAACTATTGCTCTTCGATCATCAGATACAGATGGCTACTCGTCACTCCAATTTTCCACCTACATATTAAATACCGATTCATCTAAAATCATCAATGGACTATATGCAAAACCTAGACTGCGTAAACAAAGTGTCCCCAATTAATCCCTTTTTATCCCTCTCTCTAATAGTACATTAAAAACATGAAATTCCCAAAAAAAAAAAAAAATCGTACAAGCACTCCCACCAAAACACATGATGTGATGAACCATGATTAATGAGGAGAAAAAAAGTAACAAGAGCAACTAAAAAGGTTTTAAAAATATCCAAGTTTACAAGGAAGAGACCAAAGTTTAATTGGTTGAGGGTTGGTTTGAGAACATTTGGACCTTCTCAATTCTCATATCCATATCAGCCTCTGAAGCTCGAGAGTCACAAGTCTCCACTACTTCCCACTAGGCTGAAAACGACTTCTGTCGGCCGGGGATGAGTGAATGAGTACGTATAAAGAAGAAGAAACATTTGCAGATCAGCCACCTGGCCATATCCAACATATTTTTGAATAGCGCAGCACCACCTTTCCATGGATGACACAAATAAATTCAACCGCTACATGATTCAATTCCACAAGCATAAGCCAAAAATGATGTTGGTATATCGCTACAACATCCTACAACCTCACGCCACTAACTATTGTCCATAGAGTACAAACACATAGCCCAATGGAGAATGATTAACTCAATTAACTCAACAATTAATCCCAAATTGTAATGTACTATTATGTTTAAAAGCTTTTTTATGGTTAGAGCAAGTTTTTTTGGCCGATAAATATGCATATGAAACTGTCTGTTTTATATATTTATTATATTTATTTTGATTTGGTCTTGGTAAGTAGTGGTGAAGCTAAACATATATTATATAGTAGGAGCATACAAAATTTTTTTTAAAAATAAAAAGTAAATAACATCAAAGTATAAAAGCTAAAGGGTAAAATTTAAGTGGCGACTATAAAGAAATTTTAATTTTTAATGAGATAAAGCTAAAAAAACATAAAATTTTAGAGCAGAATTAATTTTAATGAAGATTATGTGAGAATTTTTTTAGTTTTAATAGGGTAAAAATTAAAAAACTATAAAATTTTTAAGATAAAAAATAAAAACAAAAAATTTTAATAAGGACTACAATTCCTATTAGACATATTATGACTCCATCACTGTTGATAAAATTTAACAATCAGAAACATATATTGTCGACATAAGACCATACCATAAAGACAACCTATATAAGATACAACACCAACATGAAAATAGTGGGGCTGGTCCAAACTCGTTACCATGGCGTTGCGGAAAAAAGGTTTTCAATTTTGACCTTACAGACATGGTACTGCAATGTGAAACGTAATTCAATATAACCCAGACTAGTTTACGTGTATGCACATTTTGTAACGCTCTCTCTTAAAACTCCATCTAAAAGGCAACATATTTAGAACAAAGAAGATGCTGAAACAAAGCCATGTCAAACAATGTGAAAGACTGACCAAGTGTGGCCATTAGTTATCCAATACAAATGAAAAAGAAACTGTCGCATGACAAATTTGGAGCTAAAACGGCATGTCGCTCCAAAGAAGATAGCAGAATATGCTGAGACCAGCATTCTGAAAAGATTCGACAGAAGAATAACAATACTTGTGCTTCTCAGTCCACTACGTCGTACATTTTTGTTGTTATAGATCATCCAACCCCACTATCATTTCTTTTATCTGTTCAGATCCTTTTTTTTTTTTTTTGTTTTTTGGAAAGGTGTACGGTTGCTTGTGGCCCAAATGAACACCAGCACTTCTCTTCAATGGATGGGTCATACCGCATTAACCGTTTAGTACATTCAATTTGGCTTAGAGCTGCCACATCAGATACTACAAATCAATCCCAGCTTTCGAGATTGGAATTTTAATCACCTGCTTGCTTGTTAGGATGTTGAGTTTGGACCTAAAAATGAATTCAATTTTGTTTAAAAAAGTCAATAAAAATCATAATTAGATTTAATTAACTTTGATAATAAAATATCATTTAATTCTAAATTTAATTTATGAAATAAATATAGACAATCATCCTGTCGGTGTGATCATTGAGGAAGTAATAGCTTTTTTTTTTTTTTTTTTTTTTTTAAGTTTTTATAAATTACTCCGTATTAAGAGGCGGCAGATCCCTTTGAAACCGTCTAAGCACCTTACAAGTCTTTTCAAGCATGTCTCCCAACCATCCAACTACATCTGCCGACAGCAAATGTTTCCATTTTATCTAAACTTTTATCACAGCACAGTTATAGTCGCCACTGCTTCTCAAACCGTAAAGCAAAAGTTGCAGACATATCTGAATGGAAATCCAGTCACAAATCCTGTAACTACATCCTTTAACAAGGTAGTAGCCAGTACGTACTCCGCTGATAACTGAACGCCATTCACCGGTAATATGTAGAATCATTGGTGAATCACTATTCCAATTAGCTGTTCAAAATGTTCGTCAACCAAGAGAATTGTAGTTGAAACAGAATTCTGTCAATCCTGGGGTGTAACAGGAATTGCCAGACGCTTGATATGAGTAAATTATCACATATTTTGATCATCAGTGAGTTTGAACAGAAAACTCAAATTTTTATTTAAAAAAACCATTTAAATTTTTTTTTTTAATTATAAACTCGAACCTATGATTATTCAAATGGTTATTTAATATCCTCATAAAACTTTTGAAATAACAGACACTAAAATATTAGTCATCCAACGTTTTCAATTGAAAGATGAACTCCAGAACTACAGTATGAACTAAACTCTGCAGCTGAATATCCACTCCTTTGGTGTATTAAGATGCACATAGACACTAAACAACAATGTTCAATGGGTGTGATCAAACTGTAAGATACTTGCTTTGGAACCTTCAAAATGGAGATGGGGTCAAGCAGACAAAAATCTAGTCACCGAAATCCTGTAAATTCTTTAACAAACAATCAAAAACTATACATCCACCAATGCAATCCTCAATAATCAATGATCAGTTGGTACCAGAATAGCTAATTCTCTCTCATTTACATGTTTCCTAAACAATTCAATCATAACTCAAATGCTTGAGATTGCCAACAAAACTTTTAGCCATTGTCAAAAAACCCAATCCTCCACTTCCATTTCTTCATCACTGTCTCCAAGCAAATAATGCTCTTCACGATCACCCATTTCCTCGGCACCAAATTCTTCCTCTTCCCCTTCCGAGAAGGCCGAAATCGAAACGCCATTGAACCGGTCACTCGGCACCACAAGCTCATCAACAACCCTATCCAGATCACTCACAACATCCTCGTCAAAACTATCATCAAACACCTGGCCGGCACTCCTCCAACTCCTGGGCACCAAATCCCTCTCCGTAATCTCCCCATTCTCGACCCCAATCCACGGGACCCACACGTCAGCGTGGCGGCCCAGAGCCTTGTCCCAGTCCCCGACCACCACCGTCCCCAAATTGGCGTCCCTGGCCCTCCTCAACATCTCCGAGAAATCCGAATCGTCGGAGACCAGGAACAGCCAATCGATCCCTCTGCTCATCGAGTGCTGCATCTGCCGCTTCAGCGCCCAGTCCGCCGCCTGCGGCTTGTCCTCCACCGTCTTCACATAGACCCCCGCCTTCCGGAGCTCCGACGCCAGCCCGTACCCCAACTTCGGCGTCAGCAAGTCCCTCGCCGCCTCGTTGTACTTGTGGTTCCCGGATATGAACCGCTCCCTGAAACGCTGCCTTTTCTTCCCCTTCAGGGACTTCAACCGGTTCAGCTTCTTCTGGCGCTCGCGCTCGTGGAGCTGCTTGAAGTGCTTCTTGAGATCGAGGTTGGTCTTGCACTTGCGGCCGCAGACGCCGCAGACGTAAGGCTCCGAGGGGACGACGACGCGCTTGCGCTCGAGGATGTCAAGGTTCCTCCTCTGGCGGCGCTGGTCGAGGACCCACTGGGGGAGGTGGATGAAGGCGTGGCGGTTGGCGTAGGCCAAGACCTCGACGACGTGGCCGAACCTCCCAGCGACGCGCTTGAGGGCCATGGCGGCCTGGTAAGGGGGACCACGCGGGGGCTTGTTGTCTAGGTCCCAGAGGATCACCACCTTCTTCTGCTTCGGCGCGTAGACGCCCTCCTTGGTCTTTACCATGTCGATCTCGGAGCCCGACGCGCAGGCCCGGACGCGGCATGTGAGGGTGATGAGGGGTGGTTGTTTTGGAGGGAAGGAAAGAGTGGTGTGGAGGAACTGAGAGTGGAGGTGGTCGGTGCGGCGGAAGATGGACGGAGGAAACGGCGGTTGGAGAGTGGCGGTGGTGGCTGGGGTGTTGCAGATTGAGATTGGGTTCATTTCATTTATCTCTTTTTTGGTCTTTCTATTCTCTCTATCGGAAGCCAGAAGTCAGCCCGTGATGAGTGAAGATGAAGCTGAAGCCTGAAGGTGTTCGCTTTCGTGGCTTTTTTCTTGATTTCCATTTTGTTTCTGGATTTTTTTTTTTTTTTTAATGTTTGAGATTGTTTTCTGGCTTTGGATATTTGGGCCTCAAGTTTGTCTTGATCTGATGTTAGGATGTGGGCTTTGATAAGGGCTTTGTCAAGGATGTGGGCCTTTTTGCATCCGTGTGTTTGATATTCGAGATTGTTTTCTGGATTTAGATTTTAGGGCCTACGTTTGTCCTCATCTGATGTAAGGATGTGGGCTTTGTTAAGTGGATTATTTTTTTTTTAATTTTTTAGGAAATTGTTAAGGAAATAATTAGATTGTACGCCATAAAAATTTTTAGGAGTGGATTGATATTTGTCATAATTTAAAAACAATTATAAAAATACTATATAATAATGATGTCATAATTTGATTTAAATTATTTTTTATTTTCTCTCTCTTACATTTGTCTCTCACACCCCTCTTTCTCGCTTCTTCACTCCTCCCCTTCTCTCTCTCTTTTCATTCCCTTCTTCCCCACTCCGACAAAGTGAGGCTAAAGGCACCCAAGCTCCGATGACAATCGCAAGCAGTGTCTAGTCTTCCAGCTTCGTTCTCTAACATGTCGAAAGCTCTAATCTATATTGCAAGATCCAATCTTCGTCGCTAGATCCAATCTCCGGCACTAGTTTCCATCTCTACACCATTGCTGATCTGTGACAACCCACAATCAAACTTGCCCAACCAGACCATATTTCATCAGAATCCTGAAGCTCAAGGAGCTATCGGTGGACAGTGAAGCTCGGCAGAAGCTCAGTTGCAATCCTGAAGGCAAAGATGCAATGCCATTGGAACTCCAATCACAACTCCAGCAATCTTTTTTTTTTTTTTATTGAATTTTGGTGTAATTGTAATTTATATTTTAAATAAATAAAATAAAATAAAATATTTTTGATGTTATCTATGACATTTATTGTAAGGGGTTTTGTGTTTTTTTTTTTATACGGTAAAAATCAATATGATACATGATTTTGTGGTATTTTTCTAAGGGAAATTAGAGTAAATAAGTAATTTTTCTTGTGATTTAGAGGTAAATAATAGAATTTCAAATCTTTGAAAATTAATAACATAATCTATTTTATGCATATGTAATATTTCATTTTCTCCCTTACCTTTTCCCCATAACTCGAAATTTTCTCTCACATCTTCATTCTTTCTCTCCCTTTCTCTCTCTCATCCTCTCTCTCCTCCATCTCGTCCACTCTCTCTCTGATTCCTCCAACTATGAGGACTATTATCATTAATGATCACATAGGAATTGGGAGCCATGAACGGCAGTGAACAGTGTATGGAGGATGGCAAGGTTGATAACATGAACGCTGGAGATTGTGGTTGAGGGAATGGAGATCTCATGATGTTAGTATAACCTGACAATAAGATCGTAGTGACATTTCACTAGATATGCATTAATCTGGCCAAATTGTGACTCCATTCACAGATCACGAGTGATCTCACATAATGATCCCAAATAAGTAAGTGTGATCTCCACGATACGACGATGTTGGTGACAACCATCAAATGGCGCATGAGATTCCATGAGTTATTAGAGTTTTCATAAGCTTTGGTCATCATAATCATTTTCTTCAATCGAAAGTCACTATTGCAATGAGCTTGCGAACTCCAATCTCAGGAGCTTCTGATCACATAAACCTTAGCGTGGTAGGTGATTTCTGAGAACGTCAACAATGACAACGGCACCTCCAAGAACGATAGCGATGGTGAGGTGTGGCGATGGCTTTTTTGTTCAATTTAGGGTGGTTTAGGTTTTGGGTCAATTTTAGGGGTTAAAGTTAAGATTCATATTATTTTTTAGACTATTTTGTAAAACCAGTAAATAATGATTTACTTATAAAATCAAAAATTTATATCAGTTAATTAAGAATTTATACTTAATTACACTAGTAAATTAATGTTTTATGAAATCAATAGTTATTTATTTACATGGTAAATAAATTATTTATCGAATAATAAATGATTTACTAAAATCGACAAATAAATAGTTTACCAAGTAAAAAAAATGATTTTTTAGATAAATTTGTCAAAATTTACAAAAATTGGTAAACAAATGATTTATCAAGTTAAAAAGTGATTTACTAAACTTTACACGTAAGGAATATTTTTAGAATTTTAATTGGTGATATTTCATGATTTATCAAAAATATGTTATTTACTAATAATTCAAACTTTTTCTGTTATTTATTTTTATTGAGGTTGAATTTTGACCTATTTACCTTATTCTCCTTTTTCTAAAGTTCCTTTTGTTAAGAGATGAAATGTGAACCAAGTATTTGGGTTTTGGAAAGGACCGTGAAGAAAAGGCAGAGGAGGATAAAATTTTTGAGAAAGAGAGTTTAAAAAAAAACTTTATAAATAAATTATTTACTAGTTTTTAATCAGTAACTTTAAATATTTTAATTATTTATTTCTAAAAGTATATAAAAGTTGTAGATATAATTTAGTGGTAATTTTATACCTAACTTTAATTAAAAGTGCAAAATTCGAATCTTCTCAAGTTAAAAAAAAAGTATTAAAAATATAAAATTATAATTTTTTTCCCCTTTCTTGAATTAGATAGGAGAGAAAACTTTTGCTTTAGAAAGAGAGAGAGAAGAGTAATCCTGGGGATAACCCTACGGGGACCCATCCTAAACGATGTAGGGATGGGTTCAAAGTTTAAGAATAGGGATAAAACTTTATTCTCAAAAGTTAACAGAGCAGGGATAAAGAAAGCACTCCTCACCCTGCCCTCGCACTATCCGTGATATATACATGATTTCTATATCTATAATATATATTGTATTATACAAAATTATTTTTAAACATTATTTGTGTTTATTTTTTATGTTAAAAATCTTTAAGTATTATTACAAAGCTTTAATTTCAAGGCTTTGTAATATTTTGATGAGACTTTGAATAACTATATGGTTAATATTTTATTTAAATATATTTAGAATTTGGTTTGTTTATAAAATCTTAGATGGGGAATGGGTGTGGTATATAGGAAAGCCACTCTAACGGGGAATCCCCAACCCCAATTCCATTTATACAGGGATGAGGACTGGGACGAGGATAAAGATGGTTTTGGGAGGTAGGGACGAGGAAAGGAAAGCATTTCTTAGCCCCGTCCTACCTCGTTGCCATCCCTAAGTGTTCCGATTGAAGTCATAATATAGCTTCTAGGAATGTCATTAAGTCATCAACCTCATGTTTTTACCTGTAAGCTCGTAGTGATGAAGCCGAAATAGAGGCGACTGCGGTTTTTGTTACTTTGAGATGTAAGGTTGAATTAGAGATGGAATGATAGGGGCATATTGGTTACTTTTTCAGTAATGTAGCAAAAGTGTCACCTCTCTAACATCCTTGTCTTGTTGAGGTCTCTTCCCCTTGTGGTGTAACATACCTAATGATGTTGGAAGTGTCTTGTTAGATTATTATGTTAGGATATGCATATTTTTCTTGTTGTTTTGGGTGTTGATGGTCATATTTTCACTATAAGTTGTTATGATTGTTGTGTGTGGTTGTTTTATTCCTTTTTTGTCTTTGGGGTTGTAATAATAGTGTTTTTTTTTTCCAATTTGTATTTGTATTTATTTTTGTTTTTGTTTTTGTTTTTGTTTAGTGTATGGTTTTGTTTTTCTCTGCTATTGTGTTATTTTGGTGATTTTTGGTGTGGCCTTGGTACTACTTCTCAAGATTTGTTGATTGGATAATTTCTATTGATTGTAGAGCATTTGTTAAAAAACCATATATCTGTTTGTTCTTTAATATATCCCTTTGTAAGCCCCCAAGTTTTTAGTGTTAAATTCAAGTTTACAAGTGAAACTAGTTGTTTATCACTTACTAGTACTATGTTTTCTATGATAAGATATTGCTAGAGTACCATCAATAGAGTGCCAAATTGAGATGCTAGTATCAAATTGGCATTTGAGTAAAAAAGCTATCTTCCAATATAATGCTATTTCAATACCAAATTTCTCAAATCTTAAACCTGAGTAAAATTGTCACCCATTGTAACAAATGCCATAGTTTAACATGTGATTGCTATTGAAATAGCATTATATTGGAAAATGACTTTTTTACATGTGATTACTATTAATTCATATCTTAATCTTTTCATTCAATCATTACAATATTGTTATTTTTAAATTACGTAAATTCAAAAATGTTATATCCATGATTGCCAAATTCAATATGAGGACAAAAGTACCATTATAAATAACATTTATTTATTAGAGTTCAAAATAAGATAACATTTTAAGTATGTTATTTTCACTCTTTTTTAAAACATATATATAACATTAGGTATTTCCCCTTAAAAAATATATATATAGCATTGGATATGTTGAAAAGAATATTAGGGAATTAATTGTTGTAACGGCTTTTATGAAATGAAGTATTTTTTCCATTAAAAAAGTATTTATTTTTAATTTTTAACATTTATCTACTTCTTCCTTCAGTTGAAAAAATAACAAAAGAAAAAAAAGCCAAGCCCATAACAATAAGAAGAGGAGTTATTTATAGAGATGTTCAAATTAGAGATGTTGAATCCTAATATGTCGATTTTTCTTTTATTTACATTAATGTTTATAATAGTACTTATAATGATGACATTAACCATCATAAAGAATTAATAATTAACATGTAAAGAAATTGTAAAAAAGGAAACTCAAAAAATAGAAATAAAAAATAGTATAATACGTATTATAAAATTGGTTTGATTGTATTGATTTTTTGGTTTTTTATAAACAAAAATTTTTACTTTTTTGATTGAATAATGATATAATAAATAGGTATCATATTTTACATAAAAGGTAAGTTTGATTTTATATATTTGGGTTATTATATAGAAGGTATGATATGATTTCATAAAAAATTTGTCTAAAAATCCTGGAATTAAAAATGGGCAATCCTAAGTGAAATCTAGTTTTCTAAAAACAAATAAGGGTTCAGAAGGCGATAATAAAAAAGGATAGGTGCAGATACTCAATAGAAGCTATTCTAACAAATGGAGTTGGCAATGATGTATTAGTAAAGGAATTACTCTAGAAAGGATAAAGAATAAGCCTATATAAGTATACATATTGAAATACTATCTTTAAATGATTAATGATAACTCAAATCCATATTTATTTTAATTTTCATAAAAAATTAAAGAATTGTAATAAATCAATTATAGGTTGAAAAAAGAATCAAATATTATTTGATCAAATCATTTACTCCATCATGTGATAGATCTTTTGAAGAATGGATTAATTTGATGAGAATAAAGATAGAGTCCCATTCTACATGACAATATTGACAACAATGAAATTTATAGAAAGAGGAAAATCAGTTGACTTTAAAAATCATGAAAGTTCAAGTCCCTCTATCCCTAAAAAGGCACATTAAAACGGCATACTTCTCCTATTTGAACTAGGGTTTGAAACTAAACTTCTCCTCAGGTGGATAGATGGGGCGATTTAGTTGAGATCTAACATAGATCCAACTTTTTATTCACTTATGGGATCTGAGTGGTTCAAGAGGGATTTTTACGACTCATCTCTTTTTGAGAATCCATACATCCCTTCTCAATATATAAATAGCTATCTCTCAAGTACAGGTTTAGGTTCAGCTTTAATAGGAAAATAAAACAGAGCACCTAACAACATATCTGCACTGACCAAAAATTACAAGATCGCCCCTTTCATTTTGTAAAGATGTCATTGATTTCATTTGTAGTAATTTATAAAAATAATATGATTTTTTTTTGTGAAGAATTCAAAAAACTTTGTTATGATAATATTTATTTCTTTTTCTTTGAGGCATATAGATTCAATATTTTTTTGGATTTTTTTTTGTGGCTGACATAAATAATAGGGTTTTTTCATAATAATTTCATTGGTTCTTAGAAAAAAAAAGAAGGATATTGATAGTAATCGAATTTTGTTGATATGTGATTTTTGTGATTACAATGAATTATTTTTTTAATAAAAAAACTTGAATAATTTGTGTTAGTGAAAATTTTTCCATTTTAATTTTTGATTTATCTTTATTGTAAATAATTATTGTGATGTGTCTTATTTTTAATTCGAGACATTTTTATAGTAAATATATTATATATATCATAACTCTATTGATATTATTAAGATTAAAACCAAAAAAGTTTTTGTGTTTATGTTTATGTTTAAGATTAACACCAAAATTGATTTTATTTTTTTAAAAGTAATGATGAGTTGTAAAAAAAAAAATCATTATAGAAAAAAACGAAAAAGAAAAAAAATCTAAATTAAAAAAGAATAATGTTAATTATGATAAAATGATAAAATAAATATTTTTAAATAGATATTTATGGAATAATATTAAAAATGAATATATTTCAAAATAAAACCTTAAAAATTAATTTGTTTGTAAAATTATTTAAAGGGGAGAGACTCAGTTGCTCCGAAAGATAATTTGAATGGATCCAGAGAATTTTCCATCGTGACGATCGGCTATCAAAAGCAATGGGCGAAGACTTTTCCATATATTTTATTACACTTGCCTATTTAACAAGACATTCAGAAAGGGACAATTCTGTAATTTAGAATGTAAATAATTAATCTGAAAAGCTTGGGCTTTACCTTATCCCAATATTGGAGAGGGGAGGAAAAAAAAAAAAAAAAAAGTAACGCTATTTGCTTGTTTCCACTCAAAAGATCATGATTCTTTCTTAAAACCCCTGCAATGTTTGCCTTCCAACATATCTTGTCTTCAAGGATCCTACCAAGAGTTGTACTCCAGATTTGCCCAAATCTCATTCTCCAAATTATACGACACATTATTTCAATTGTCCATGCTTGTGTAATTTTTTTTTCTTTGACTTCTATTCAAAAGTAAAATTTTTTAAAGTTCTAGAAATTCACATGTATCGTTCCCTTTGAGAGTCAAGTAGCCACCAAATTCAAGTTCGAAACACCCCTCCCTTTTTTTGGTTTTCTCACATTTCTTTTTGTTGATCATATTATTATAAATATAGATATAGATATAACGCCCACAATCTCCTCTAATGTACCCCAAAACTATAATCAAATAAACAAATATAAATCGATTCTCCACATTGAGGTCCCCTTCCAAAAAACACAGGGCGTTCAATGAGCAAATGCTTCATGTCATCCACCAAAAAAAAAATAAAAAAAAGCTTTGTGTCACATCATAGCCTAATCTTATATTAAAAAATTGATTATTTGCTTTTAGTTACGTTTTATTCCTTTCTTAAGGAAAAAAAAAAATTTACCTTCTCCAATTTCTTAATCAATTCATTTTTTAAATCTTTTTCTAGGTTCATTTGATTCTTAAGAAAAGAAAAAAAAAACCTACCAAAAGGAAAAAAAAAATGTAATTTTGACGTTTTAGTGGTGAATAATTAGTGTTTCAGCAAAGTCCTAAAGAAAAGAGGAAATAGTAGCAAATGATAGCTACTCAGAGCTGTGCCAGCGAGAAGAGAGACAAATGAGAATGGACGAGCTCTTACTTGTATGGTTTTGCTTCCACATGTTCTCCATGCTAAAAGTGTCTCTCATTCCATAACTATTTGCAGCCTTACAAGGGTTGCACCTTTTTTTTTTTTTTTTTTCCCTTTCTTCTCTTTTTTCACAATTTCTACTTTCTCTTTCCCAAAAGCACTTTCCTTTGTTAATCCGTGAAATAGAAAGACATATAAGTTTTCCAACTACCAACTATAGTCAATCGCTTTCTTTTCCATCTTCAATCATATTTTAGTTCTATCTTTAAACAACATTTGCATATAGTTTATCCTAAAGTTTCTCCCCATTCCATAGGCTTTCAACTTTTACAATTGGACTAGAGGACACACATACATATATTTAGTATCTTTTTTTTTTTTCACAATTTCTACTTTCTCTTTCCCAAAAGCACTTTCCTTTGTTAATCCGTGATATAGAAAGACAAATTAGTTTTCTAACTAACAACTATAGTCAATCGCTTTCTTTTTCATCTTCAATCACATTATAATTCTATCTCTAAACAACATTTCCATGTAGTCTATCCTAAAATTTCTCTCCATTCCATAGGCTTTCAACTTTCACACACACACACACACACACATTTAGTATCTTTTCAATTTGCAAGCCATACAAAGTAACTTCCTTTTTTTTTTTTTTGGTCTTCTTTTATAAACATGGTTCTCTAACCTTTGTTATTTTCTCTTTAATTATTTCTCCTTAATTTATGGCAATTATCTTCAAAATTATTATTATACACAATCTTTTCTCCCCAACTACTGCCGACCCAAAAAAGTAAGTCAATTATTTTATATAATTAAGATGATTAGTAATTATTTTGATGATTGCCTATTATTTTTAATAGTGGTGGTGAATGACAAGAAATTAAGCTGAAAACTTGGTGGGTCTTATGCAATGCAGCTGAGTATTTGTCATATCCAGTTCACAATAGACGCACCTGGAACATTAACTGTCTTTGCGTCGTTGGGTCCCATGAATTACAAAGAAGTTTTCTTCTAAAGAGTCTCCTAAAAAAATATATATTTTATATGGTAAGGTACTGTTTTTTAGCCTCAGATTTGTATTAAAAATTATCTGATTTATATATTTTTAAAAAAAATTATTTTACTATGATTTTGATTACAAACATATATAATACATTATTGATTTGAAACCCTATCAAAAGGGATAGACGTGTCGCAACACTTAAATAACATGGAGAGAAGATTATCAAAGTATTTGTAACAGTAAGAGTCAATAGACTTTCTTTTTGTGCTTTTTAACAAAATAAAAGGTACTTTTTTCTCCATAAGCTTGTCTATTCTGGCAGCCACTTCAACTATTTTCTTGTTTCCTTGTAATTTGGCACCTGGTTAATGAAAATTCCTCATCACTCAACCTAAATGTTTCAATCCTTAAAATGGCAGTTCTGACAATCAATAACTAGTACAAGAAAATCAGCAAAGAAAATACTAATACTCAATAATAACAACAATAATAACAAAAGGAAAAAGACAGAAAGTGGGGAGTGTTTGTGTCCCACCGATACAGAGTCTCTCAAATTATGTAGCATGGAAAAGCACTAGCTGTTAAAATTGGAATAATAACTAGAAAATTTATAATTGGCTGCATACTCTTGAACAGAAAAAGAAAGGCCACTAATAGAAATGCTAAACTCGCAATTATTCTTTACAAAGGCTAATGTAATGCCTGTCACAATCACAATCTACCATCCAAATT
Organism: Antiaris toxicaria; assembly: GCA_035233585.1. Classification (NCBI taxonomy): domain Eukaryota; kingdom Viridiplantae; phylum Streptophyta; class Magnoliopsida; order Rosales; family Moraceae; genus Antiaris; species Antiaris toxicaria. The sequence continues at coordinate 22,551,247 of CP141160.1, read as the reverse complement.
GATTCTTCACCACTCCCTTGTTGGCTTGAGTATTCAACCGCTAGTAGAGATGTTCCTTTGCGGTACTTTAGCCTTTTGCCAAGGACAAAGTTCATAACAGATGAGACAAATCTTTTATGCGGATTCTGGTTCCAAGCTCTAACCAAATTTAAGACAATGGGAACCAAATGCCTTCAAAAAAAAAATAAATAAATAACTTCTAGAATTTGATATGATAATTGGAGGGTCAAATTACATATATTAAAAAAAAAAAAAACTTTTTGGCTACCTCCAATCCAATTTTTTACCTTGGCCAAGTAATTAAGCTATATTACAAGCAAAATATTTTGCTCTTTGAAGTTGAGTTTGAGATTTCACTTGTGCATGATTTGATCTTACAGTCTACATATTAATTGTCAGTAGACAAAAAAACAAATAACTACCATCACGTTTTACTATGAATTCATGTTTTGTTGTTCTTCTGCAACTTTTTCGAATTTAGGAATTTTTTTTTTCATCATAGTCCGAGCTTTGCTCGTATTCAAAGAGCAAACTGTCTACTTTTAGAATCCAAGTGTCCGACAAAAAGAAGAAGAAAATGACATGAAACTCCTCGATGGTATTTTTGACACTTTGTGGCTTTCTAGAAGTACTAATGAGCAGCACAGGAAAACGAAAAAATTTCTACAGCGAACAAACGTGGAATAACATTCTGAAAAGCCTGTTGTTGACTTGACTGCACAAAGCCGTTTGAATAAACAAAATTTGGATCGACATTACGGGTAAACACAAAATATTAACTGAAGCATTTGACAAATATGTTATAGCATCAAGATAACAAATGCATCTCTCTTATTCAGCAAAATATAATATATATATATGTACATGTTTTGTCGATACACCTCATATTTCTCCCTTTTATAAATGAAGGAAATTTAACTACCACTTTTTCTAACAACGAAAACTCGGTTCACATTAATAAAAATTGAACTTGATAGAGTTAAAAATTATTTGTATTAATCCTTCAAAAAAATTAAAAAAAAACGAAAGAAAAGGTATTTGCATCTAATATTAAAAGTTAATTAAAAAATAAGAAGAATAAAAAAATTTGGTTAAATACGTGATAATTTATCATGATAGCAAAAAGACTAAAATTGTCACATAAATATAAATAATAATTACAAAATCAGATAAATTATCTTAGATATATCAAATTTTAGAAATTCAAGAGATTGCTTATATTTAAAAAGAAATAAAAATGAATTTCAAAATCACTAATAAATAGGTAATTATACAGAAATACTCACTTTCCCTAATAATATTGAAAACGTTAGTGCCATTTATGAGCCAGAGGTTCTGTATTTGCTCCCAAAAGCATTCTTTCCCACTTTCTCCTGCCTTTCTTGAACCAGTCTTAGTCCACGCCCTCCTTTTCCCCTTTCTTCTCCTCTACACAAAGTTCGCCACCATAAACAAAACACCTCATTTGAACCTCAAAAGTTTTCTCCTCTTTCTCTTCATCACCAAGAAAGAACAGAATAATTTATAAAAGAAGAAGAAGAAGAAGAAGAAGAAGAAGAGATATGATAGAAACAACACATGTTATTGTGGCCATAGCCTGCTTCGGAATCTTATCAATCGTGTTCATCTTGGTGCTATGGCGATGCTATTGCCATAAACCTGGCAGCAAGGAAATCATGGAGCAAACGACAGCCAGCAATAGCAGAGCCGAGAGACTCCAATCCGGGATCGCCAAGCTTCACCAAGAGGGCTACGTTCGTCACCAAATCGATTTCGACACCAAAACTAAGGGAAACTACTACATGTTCCGACGTGGGGTCTCTGGAAAACCGCTCTTCAGCTGGTCTGACCACCCGTCTCTGATTACAGACGCCGTCGAGAACGGCTGGTCTCGCTTCGCCTTCACGGGCTACTTGTCGTCGTCGGCCTCGTCGGCGAGATCGTCAGCAAGATTGTTGGGTAGGTGCGCTGTTGGCGATCTTCGTAGAGAATCGGAGCCCGAAACGAGCTGGGAAATATGCCAGGATTCGGCGGATTTCATGCAGAAGATAAGGCTAAATCCGGGGCTGAGAAAGGCCTTGAATGTTGGAAGTCAATCCATGGCTGCTATGTCCGTGATAAGGGCGGCTCTGCCTTTGCCTGGCCCGCCTTTGGGAAATTCCTCCTTCCCGCAAGAGGCCTATTTCGAGATCACCGTGTTGTATTGTCGCGGTGGCGGCGGATGCGGAGGACGAGAAGAACATGATTCAATTGGTAGTAGTAATAATAATAATAATGATAAGTTCAGGGAAGGGGAGAAGACTAAGCTAATACAAGAGAATTCTAATGCGAGAGCGAGTTCGGAGTCTTTAGTCCATTTTAATGGCAGCCATAGAGTTAAAAAGATTGAGGATTTGAAGCTTGGTGGCAAATTAGATGATGGAAAAGGCCATGAAGGTGTAATGTTATCGGTTGGTCTCACCGCCGGCGGCTCTCTTCCTTTGAAACTTCCCGGAAGTTATCCCGGCAGCATTGGATTCAACTCCGATGGTTCGGTCTACGTTGATGGTAATCCATGAATTTCTTTTCTTTTTTCCTCTTTTTTTTTTTTTTTATGGCATTCAATTTTCGGTTACAGTGGACCAAAGACTATAGATGTCCTCGTTCAAGGGGAATGTGGCAACATACTTTTAAAGATTTAACTTTTTATTGGTGAAAACTTATTCAGTTTTGGTCTTTTGTTTGAAGAAGAAGAAGAAAAAGGAAAAGTGACAGGCTTTTACAGTACATTTAGTCTTTGTTTACCCTAAAAGTTCCCCAACACCATGAAAGTCTATAAAGAGGAAGGTCCACCGTATGACTCGACGTCAGACATCAATTCTAAATTAATTCTTGCTTTGGAATTTTTTTCAAGAATGGATTAAATGATGGACCCATTTAGTTGTACCAAGCTCATTCTATGTGGAACAATTTTGGAGCTATTGACCAAATAATTCATTACCATAATTCTCCATAGCAATCGAATAATTGAATTCAAGCACTAGACGAATGCCTAATGATGTGTCTTTTCTTTCAGGAATCAGACTAGTCTTCTCATCTGATAAGGCCGAATGGGGAAGAACAGACAAGGTAATTGGTTGCGGGTTTGATCCTAAGCAGAAGAAAGTGTTCTTCACAGTAGATTCAGAAGTAATACATGTAGTCCATTGCAAATCAGAAGAATTTGGGACACCCCTTTATCCAACTCTGGCTGCAAACGATGATGTTTTGGTTCTTGTAAATTTCGGACAAAGTGCGTTCAGATACGCACCGGCCAACGTGCAAAGGACCCCAAATCCTTGCTTTATTGGCCCTGTGGCGAATTCACCTGCTCTAGGATATGAAGACAGCAAAGAGCTTTTCTCAATGGGAAGAATAGATTCCCAGTGGCTGAACAGGTGTACAACAAAAGGAAACCAGAATCCAGGGAATCCGAACAGGGCAATGGACTTTGATGAAGAGTCTGAAGCTGATTTGTTTGAGATTGTATTGGATAGCTGCGGAAGATCCCCAAACGTAGTGTCTTAGAAACACATCATTAACAAAATTAAGTGCCAGGGGAAAAAGTACCATGCTACTTTTGCCTCTGCTATGATTTTTCTTTCTCCTCCACTGCCCTTTTTTTATTGGTTTCCTTCACTTCTTCGCTCATCACGGGAATATAGGAAATAGAGATTTAAAAAAAAAAAAAAAAGGTTCATACACTGCGGGAATTTTTATTTCGATGGTCATTTGAATTTTTTTTTTCCCCTTCTTTTTTGAGGCCTTCCGCATGCAATATATTTTCTTGTACATAAACAGTGCTAATGTGCATTCAAGGTGTAATACTACATGCTTCTTGTAATGAAATTGAAGGTGACATGGTATAGGAATTATTTGTTTTCTAACTAGTGCCTCAATACCAGAAATTTACTCTACTATAACACCACCCCACCACCCCCCACCCTGTGAGACCGGGATCTGGCGTGCATTTTCCAACCCGCATCCATCAACCTGCGAGAGCATAAAAGCATGCTTAAATCATTACTTACAGGTCAATCTGCTTCCACAGTTTCTACGTTGAAACGCAAAATCAAAGTACAAATTCTCAAGTCTACTCGGGGATTATGACGAGTTGAGAAGGAGAAACATGGCACGAGCCTTCAGGAGGCGGACGCATTAATTTTGCTGTCGAATCTTTATTAAAGAGTGGGCCAAAGGTGAAGGAGAAAATCATCGTGCAAGTTTTGCAGCAGAGGAATATTTGATGCGCTGCATGTTATGGCAGTCCAAGGTTGACCCTTAATATATCAAATACCAACTGATGGTGGTCATATTGTACTGGTACATGTATCAAATACCAACTCTCATGTGATCATTGCAAGAAAAGTAATTAAATAAATCAAAAGCACACATATACATAAAAGAATAATAATATCGACAAACAACAAACTTAAATATATAATAATAATAATAATAATAATAATAATAACAAACCCACCCCCAACACCACCACACCCCCCCCAAAAAAAAAAAAAACTTAGATTCAAATCTCATATTCAACTAATAAATTTGGCATTCCAGGAAAAAAGTTGGTTATATATATATGTGTGTGTGTGTGTGTATTTTAACTTGTACTGACAAAATTCAGTCGTTATTTAGTGAGCATTTGCTGCATTTGGTGTTTTGCTTAGACAAACGGAACAATTTGCTCGATTTCTACTTGAATCAATAATATATTAGCTTTATGGGAGTTTTCTTTTCTTTTCTCTCTTTCTTTTTTTTTTAACTTAAGTAGTTTTCTTTTTAAATCCTATTAATCAAATCAATGAAGAAACACATAAGCTACCGTGTAAAGAATAAAGATAAAGTGAAGTGAATATTACTAAAGATATCTTCTGATATCATTCATATGCCAGAGGGCCAAAAGGTCTTGCACTATGCCAGCAGAATACAAGTCCAAAATCTTTTGTGATTTTCGTTTGAGAAAAAATTAGAACTCAAACGGCAAGTAGCATATCCACAACCAAACAGCGTCGACTCTAAGCATCGGAGATATACCATATCTGTAAAATAAAAGCTAGTAGCACCCTACTTATGATAGATGGTCAAGTCTCAACAAATCCTCAGGCATAAGATACCAACTGACAAGTCGATTACAGTAGTATAAACAGATGTCAGATAATTTGAGGATATTGCTTAGTCTGCTGCCGCACCCTTCTCTTGTACTCAACTGGTTCCTGCAAAATTCGGCCATTACAAAAAAAAAAAAAAAAGAAAGAAAGAAAGAAAAAAGTGAATAGATGCCCTTCTTTTCCATGAATCATAAGCAACAACATTACTTTCCTGATACACATAATCAATGACCTGAATGAAGATCTGATAACCATCAGTCTGTGCAGGATCCGCCGGATTAGGTTGGTCTAGCAAATCCTGGATGCCGACTAGGATTTGTTTAACTGTAATGGCTGGTCTCCATCCCTAGACGGGAAACAAAAATGTTACTTTTAGATGGCCCAAAAAAATATTCTACAGCAATAAACTCTCCATGTGAATGTTGATTGAGTTGGAGTAGTTGTTTACGCTGTCCTCATTGAGGATTGAAAGGCACACAGTTCCAGAAGGATAGACATTAGGGTGAAAGAAACCCTGTGGAAACCTGCACTTTGGGGGCTTGCTGGGGTAATCCTCACTGAAGTAAAGAGTAAGTGGAAAGTAACCACCTTCCCAATCAGTCTGCAATATTAAGAAGGTAAATGCAAATTAAATGACGAATTTGAACAATAAATGACAAGAACGAATCGACACCTTATAAGGATTCACAGCCTACGTATTAATGACATCCACATAAAAGAAGAATCAGTTCACAATATTTGCTGCTGAAAATTCTCAAATTGACAGTTTTTCCATTTTTTCTCTGAAACATACACTATTAGATCTTGCTATCAAATTGCCTAGCGGTATAACAATACGAAACCAGAAAAATTTTCATCCACGGATGTAGCGAAACTTCAAAAGAATGAAACAACAGTTTGATCATTCAAAAGGTGCAAATAACATGCTAACAGAGTAGACAAATAGAAAACGAGTTCATAACTCAGACAAAATGCTATTAGCCCCCCGAAGCAAGTGAAATTACACGGAATATTTGCAAAAGCAGAACACAAAACGAAACACACTGACGCCAACAAAGATCATAAACGACAAAAACTACAAATTTTCATGTACCACCACATAAACGCACGCAAATTAAACGCCCATGATTAACTAAAACATCAACACTTAGTTCATCGACTGTGCACCTGAAATCTCCCCGGGACATTTCCCATTGCACATACAAGAAACTGACAAAGTTTGGGGAAGAAGGGGATGGGGGTGGTGGGGTTGGGGAATTTTCAGATAGTCAATTGAATAAAGGGAGAAAAAAATAAAGTTAAAACTTTACTGGAAAAACAAACAAACCCCAACGCCCCCATCAGAAGAAGAAGAAGAGGAAGAGAACTGACACCGGGCTTGCCGGGAATGATGCACTGCCAGACCATCAGATTGACGGATCCATCAGAAGCAGTCTCAGGCTTCGCAACAAAACCCTAGAAATCAAAACAAAACAAAACAAAAAAGAGGAAAATTAAGATAGAAAAAATTGAAGAAAGAAGATGAAAAGAGAGGAAAAGGAAATAGAAGTACAGTAGAGCAAGGATTAAAAAAAAAAAGAGGAGTACGGACATGCGGATGATTCTTACGCCAAGCTTTTCTCTCTTCGGCGAGACGGCCACGCGCGATGCCTCCAGACATTCTTCTTCTTTCGCTTCCAACACGCACTGAGAGTGAGAATTATTACTGGTATTTTTGTTTGCTTAATTTAATTGATTATATAAATGTTTCAGAATTCCAGAGTTTCAGTTCAAAGGACGCGCACGCAATCCAAGTACCAAACACAAACACAAGCTCCGAAATTTTCAATTATGCTCCCCCACGGCTCACGTCCACGGGACATCAGATTCGCAGCAGGAAAAAAATAAAAAAAGTACAAAAAAACTCCCGATTTCCAAATAAAATTTTTTTTAAAATGTCCTTGAATATTTATTTATTTTTGGAAGACTCGGGCACATTTGACAAAAATATTTCATTTTAACTTCACTCAAATACAATACAATTTTATATCAAATATAAATTTTACAACAGTGTTACAAAAACAATTACTATTCAAAACATTTTTAAAACAATCACATCAACTTTTCAACTTTACTATTTATCTCTACTTTTACCAATCACATCAACTTTTCAACTCTAAAATACTTTTCATCCAAACACACATTTCATTCAAATACAAAACAAATACTTTTCAACCAAATACAACATTTAAAAAACAAATTTCATTCAAATACAATCAAAATGCAATGCGTTTACCAAACACCCCCTCAGTATTGACCTTTGGTTATTGTCTATTGATATGTTGTTAATTTATACGTAGGCTAGGGATTTAGTCTGAAAATATTTATTAAAATAACTCTATAGATAGGATATAGATTGGAACTGCAAAATCATTAAAAAAAAAAAAAGAAATGATGTGTAAAACTGCCTTGCATTTATTGGACATAGTTTTAACTTTTAGATTTTCATTGATTTCGTTACGTTATCGTATTTATATTATTTTACATTGTTTTATAATTTTAGAATAATCATATTATGGAATAAAGTTTTTTACCTAATAGACAAGACATAAAATTTTCACCTTTTAATTAAATTTGTGTGATTTACAAGATCATAGAGACTGAAATAAAACCCATTGTAGAGTATTCAATATCTAAGAAAAATGAAAGCAAATACATATATTTTTTTGTCCTTGAAACAGGTGGCTTTGTGGCTTCATAACCACTTTCAACGACTGCTCACCCTCATCTGTGTATGGCGGCAAGAGTCCAACTCCCACAACAAAGAGAAAGCACGGTATCCCCATCCCCACCCATGGCAACACAAAGACATGTCAACGACTGCCCACCCTCATTTGTGTATGGCGGCGAGAGTCCAACCCCCACAACAAAGAGAGAGCACCGTATCCCCATCCACACCCATGGCAACACAAAGACATTGCATTTCCCTTATTTATCATTCATTTTGTGGGCTTTTCACCTATTTATCATTTAATTTTCTTTGAATTTGGACTATTCATCATTCATTTTCTCGTATGAAAATTATGATTTTTTCTACTCAAATTTTGGGAAGGATGATCAAAAATTTCAATGGTTTTCAAAGTTTCTAATTAGAGAAACCCATATGTAAACTATTCGTATTCATTATCATCTCACAATGACAAACTTTGAAATAACCAGTCTGTATTACTATTACCGCCATAGTCGTTGATAATGAAAAAGATTATTCAAACTTTCTTTTCTTCTGTAATGTGGTGACATACTTAGATTGATATGTACAAAGATTCCATTCTAATCAAGTGGAGTAGCACAACTATTTGAGGAAAAAGCTTAAAAGAATCATGAAGAAACATTTGAGATTTGGCTAGCATGGTTGGATGTTGGGATAGCTATGAGAGGGTTGGTTTTGGTTAGAGAAGTAGGAATCAAAGAAAGAAGGAGATAAAGAAACTCTAAGTAGATTTGGTTCACTATTTTGATATCTATTATATCAATTTAAATTGTGGGACTCATGATAATCTAAGTAACAATAGCCATTATATTTTACTTTATAAGTAGGGAAAACCAACCTTCCGCACTATAGAATCAACCATAATTTGAATTTGATATCATAGGTAGAAATTTCACTTTTCTAATTTCACAACAAATGTGAGATCTACTTTGAGCTCGTTTGGGGGTGGATTCCAATCCACTTTCCATAGATTATTACAATGTTTTTTGTTTTTTTCTTTAACTTTTATTCTCAAATTTTATTATTTTAAATAGGTTCCAATCCACCAAAAAAAAGTTCCAACCCTCCACCCATATGAGCCATACACAAATATATGAGGAAAATTCCAACTCATGTCAAAATGGCATGAAAAATGAGAAAGATGTTGGATTGAACGCTAAGTTGGTGGTTTTTTTTTTATATATATTTTATTTACTTTGCTATCTTTTTAATATAAAAAGAGAGATAAAAAGGAATGTACATGGAATATTTTTTTTGTATTAAATATGATGTAAATGAGTTATCGTTATACTATTTTAACATGAAAGTCATACCATTTGATGTTTTAGGTCAGAGATGCTCTAACACAACACTCCTTTTTGCCACATCATGCGAGCCATGCAAAGATAAAGAATTTCTAGAGCTTACTAGCATTAGTCATGTTGAGCTCTGATTGCAGGGCCTAAAAGTGTTTTTTTGAAGATCATGAGAGTTGGTGTAGTTATTCAGGATTCAGAAGGTTTTATTATAGAAGCCTTTACTAGAAAACTTAATGGAGCCTTCTTTATGTGCAAACCAGAAGCTATTGCTATCATTGTCAACCTTTCTTGAGCTTGTGATGTTGATTTTAAAATCTATCTTATAAAGTCAGATATATTAATAATAATCTAAACTTTACAAAATTCCTTTTGTTATTATAATGAGGTAGGACTTCTTTTATTAGACGTGCTTATTATATTTTTCAGAAGTTATGTTTATATAAAAGGTTATAAAGCTGTTCATTATTTAATATCTTACACTTTTAACATCAATGATAAGCTTATTTATTTAATTGGAAAACTTACTTCCACCTAAAAAGAGGCTTCCTGTTACTAATAACAGATTCTATTTTCTAAAAAAAAAAATTGTATTTTCTCGATCAAAATTACCCTAAAGCAGGCCGTTTTCCAATGACGTTAGAGTTATTTGGCAAATCAGAATTTTTTAAAAATATTTTACAGAAAAAGTGTTTATCTTTTTCACAGAATAGCAAGATATAAGAAATAAATATTTACTAAGATAATTCTAAATATCCTAAATTGTATTATAATCATACAATATATTAAAAAACCATAACAATTCATTTACCCCAAAAAAAAACAATTTAATGAAATTTTATAAAGATTTAATAATTTATTATTGTATTTATTGATTAGAATCTTGTTCATATCCTTTTACAAATTTTATTTTTATTCTCTCACTTTCAAATTCAATACAAACTTTTACGTAGTTTGTCATTAGCGTCTTTTAAAAGTGGATCAACTAAAATCACACGAGAAAGAAAAAGTACTTAAAATGGATGAAATAAAATCAAATACTACCAAAAAAAATTAATATAATATTTCTTTTCCGGTATCAAATAGAATTTATGCATTTATGCTTTTTTTTTTCACTTATAAAATGCATAGTAAGAAGAAGAAGAAGAAGACGACGAAGAAGAAGATTGCAATTCCAGCAAAAAAGAAAAATAGAGAGTAAGACTGCACAAGAAGTTCCAGGCAATCATCAGTTCAAACAAATAAAAATAATTAATAGCAACTTATACACACTACAACGCCTATGATATTAGTGTTCGACAAAAAAGACTACTGCTCTTCTAAAATGAAATTTATGCTGCTAAACTTGCTTCTATGTTAAGTAGCAACATTAAAACTAATAATAATAATAATAATAATAATAATAATAATAATGCAATTCTAACTAATACCACAGGAGAAGTTACATAAATTACCAAAATTGTTCAATTAATGAAAAGCCTCTTTATGAAAAGCCTCTTTATGTTGCCAGGGCAACCAGATCAAATGCAAATAGAGAGAGAGAGAGAGAGAGGGGGGGGTGGGGGGTGTGTGGGGGTTGGGGGTGTGAGAGAGAGATCCTGGATGGCAGATAATGGTGTTCACCAATCAAGCATAACCCTTAAGCACCAATCCTGCGACCCTTTTCAATGATTCAGCCACCTTAATCAGATCAGATTCCGAATGGCCAGCAGAAACATATAATCTGATTCCAACAGGCAACCGACATTTATCTAGTGTTGATCTCTTGGAGGTCACCACAAGGACAGAGTCCTCCTCCAATACCTGAAAACGCATAATCTTAGAATTAAGATAAAGCTAAGTGGTAAAATTGGCCTTACCAGTGCAAGATGAATGAAACACCTGTAAACCAATTTAACTTACACGATCAGATATTTCTTGGAGGAGACGCAGGTCGTTTTTTGATGAACCTGTTGACTTCTCTAATTTGAGGAAAACAATGGGTGATTCTGGATTGCTTGCTATCGACAGTCCTGGTACTCCAGACAAACCTGTAATTTGACAATACAGCTTAACATCAGCAGCAGTCAAGTTGGCTTTCAAAACACGAGAAGAAAAGAAAATTGCTTAATCGGGCTCATTGGATATGTGGCCAAAATCAGTCATCAGATTCTTTCATCAAGTATACTAATAAAACTACGGAAAAACATTCCAGGTAAGAACTGATACAGCAAATTTCGCAATCAGCCACAAACAGTCATTGGATCACATCTCTAGCACTCTAGCAGAGCTCAAAGCACTTGCCTCCAGGTTTTCACAACCACAGCACAACAAGAAAACAAAACCTGAAAGCATACGTGAACACAGCTAGTCAGCAACTGGCACTGAGATCAGAACAAACCTTTCCATAACAGTGCAATGTTTTCCTTCAGCTTTGTTATCAGATCAGGCTTTTCCTCCAAGACATCAATGGCCGTAATGGCAGCACTTGCAAGGTACGGAGGCAATGAGGCAGAAAAGACATACCCAGAGCTACTCAGTCTCTGCCGAGGGTTAGTTTAGACTCAGACATTAACACCAAGAAATTGGAGAATAGAATGTGTGTATGTGCACGCATGAGTATAAACAGAACGAGAATAGAAAGTTAGAAGTTCCCTTAGTTAGAAGTTTCAACCACAGAACAAAACAGGCCATGGTCTCAAGCATAAATTACTGCTGTCATACCTGGTGATCAATCACTCTAGAGTTTCCTGTGCAGAATCCTCCCTCTGTGGCTAGTGCGTGTCCCATTGCAGCTGTAATAATGTCTATCTTTGCAACCTGCAACTCCATTCCAGAATACATTAAAAAAATCTGAATCAATTATTAAAATAATTAATAAAAGGAAAGTTAAATGAAAATACCGGAACTCCAAAGTATTCTGTAAGACCTCTTCCGGTTTTCCCCAGCACACCAAATGAGTTGCTCTCATCCAATAAAACACGAAATCGATATTTCTCCTTCAATCTAATAATCTCATCTAAGGGGGCTACTTGTCCAGAATTCTACAAGTTCAAAAACGAATTGTCAATACCTCCCATAAAGCTGTTTTACAAATAGGTAAGAAGGAACAAACACAAATATAAAGATGCCAGTGCCACAGATGTATTATTTTCGTTTTAATATCACCGAGTATGTTTTACCTTTTAATATACTCAATAAGGCAACAAAAAAGTAGAAGTCAATATGCACTCTATAGGATGGATACCTGGTAGACTGCTTCAACCACAATGTAACGCCGCAATTTTTTGGCACGTTGATTCTCTGCAGTAATTTTCTCCAAGGTATTTCTCAAAGATTCCATATCATTGTGTTTGAAGTACACGATTGTACTTCTAGAAAGATACAAGCCATTTTGAATTCCCCAATGGACACCCTCATCCCTGGAAATGAAAAGAAAGACATGTTTTTTTTCTGTATGAGATCAATAATTACGTACACTTTTACGCTATTTGAATTTTCCCAAAAAAATAGGTCCGTTTGGATGAGGTGTTTGTTTTTGAAAAATGGAAAATTTTTAGATATGAAAAATAAAAAGTTGTTTGGAATTTTTTTTAAAAGTGAAAAGTTGTTTGGGTGGGTAAAAACTTTTTGTTTCTAGAGAGCTCTTTTTTCATTTTTCAAAAATGAAAAATGTTGGATGTTCAGATACGGAAATTTAGGAATGTTCATTTTTCTTGAAATAAAAAATTTTTCATTTTCCAAATTTGAATGTGTCAAACAGACGGAGGGTAAATAAAAAGTTCCAAATCTCTGCTACCATGCACAAGCTAGAGGAATAAAAGATGTCATGTGACCAAAAAGCATGCTTCTGTGGCTTTTTATTGTCCAAACACTGCACCCCAAAGTGAGATATATGACACACACACACACACACACACACACACACAGAGGAACTTATATATTTTATGTATTTCCATCTTCAAGTTAAACAGGATCTATTAAGTCTGAAGATTATGAACACTCACACAACAATTATATCCCCCTTTTTGGCAAAAGCTGGAATTGCACTGAACACGGTGGAAAGTCCATAAGAATATAGAATTGAGTCAGGAGTTCCCAAAAACTTTGCTATTCTCGCCTCACAGTCAAGGTGGACATCTAATTCACAAGAAAGTAAAAGGATAAAAGATTAAGAGGAAAGTCAAAGCTAGAGGGAGGAAAAAATTTTGTTATGGTAATTCCTTTGTCAAGTTCTACCATACCAATTGTTCCATAGAACCCACGAGGACCACAAGAGCCAACACCATATTTTTCCAGTGCAGAGGTGCATGAATCCTGAGATCAAACATTGCTATAAGAATTCTGTTTAAGCAACATTCTTACTCACAAACACAAAACAAATATATCAAATACAAACAGCTATTCCTTACTAGTAACTTTTGATGTCCTACTAGTCCAAGATAATTTGCTGACGCAAAGTTCACAACTTCTTTACCATTGATAATTGTGTGTGGTCCTGCAGCACTGAATTAAATGCAAGTGGTGAAAAGAAGTCTTTGGAAATTTTGAGCAATATCAAAAGTTAAGCAGAACCCTACTCCCTATCTCGAATAAAAATCCACAATTTGAATGCTTTGTTTGTAATAATCATAGAAGAAAACTGATGAATTTTATCTCCAAGAAATATATGATTATGACAACATTGAAAACAAGAGCAAAGGAACAAAAGATATCATGACAAAGGAACACCCAGTTTATATTCTTATTGTTCTGGCTGTATGTGGAAGAGAGAACATGTATGGGAAAAAAATACAAGTATGGAAATGCGAGATCATGAGATGAAAGAAAATTCAAAAAGAGCCCACTTTTAAAAGGGATAAAAAGTAATTCTACCTTTCCAACACCGGAGGTTCAAATTGCATCTCTTTTGTGATAGGAGGAATGAGAGGTTCTGGAACCCATTCCTCACATAGTTCATCAATTTCCTACACAAAGATGCTCTAAAAAATTAGGACGAGACAACAAGGTATCATCAAATAATATACAAGCCTACCAGGTCTTTGTAATTTGCAAAATAAAAATACAAGAAAGCATACAGAGGCCCAGTTAATGCTACAAAATCAATCCAAAAGAATAAGTCCTAACATCCAAGCTGTCAAAGGAATTTTCTCCAGTCAGAGCCAAAGAGAAAAGAGATATAGATAGAGGACACTAACTCCTAGCAATCAGAAGGTTGAAATTAGAAACACCGACAAACCTTCTTTGTCAAAGGCCGCTTAGGAGGTTTGTAACTCTTCTGCGATAGTAGGAAAAGGATAACCACTAGAAGAAGAACTTCTACAAACAAGTGGCCTTCAAAAAACAAATTAAAAGAAAAGATTAGCCAGAGTAAAGCATGAAGATAACCAAGTAATATATCAGCATTAGGATTTGAGAGGCTACCGCCAATATGCACTCCAAAAACAACAGCTCGAGCAGAGGGGACATCGAGAGCTAATGTCACCCATTCTAAAGTACTGTTTACCATGTGCAATACGGTTGATGCCATCTTTTTCTCTACCACAACTCTGTCGGAGAGAAGCTTCAAATATTATGCATGCAAACAACGACACTTGTCCCTTCTAATACATTTTGTTTAAACTCTTGGATTAAAATCTTGAGAAGGGTCCTGCTTGTCAATACAGAGTGTTACTATAAACATCAATTAGAAAAAAAAAACATCTCCAAAAGTTACAGAACGAGAAAACACTCTAACTGGAAACTAACAAACTATTTCCCTTCACCAATCAGCTGTAAAAACGGCAAAGCGAATCCACATAAACAACGACTTCCCAATGATGAACAAGGCAAATTGACAATACCTCAACCAGAATAGGGACATCATACAAATTTCACCAGAGATGATAAAACAGAGAGCCAATTCAAATGGTAAAAAGGGAAAACGATTGCCTCAGGCGTTCATTCTTACAATCCTTAATGCTGATTATCATGTAAAAAGCAAAAGATTTTCCTTCTTTTTTTTTTAGCTGAAAATGTATTGAACAATAAGATTTGTTGCGGTAAATCCTTACTACAGATCAATTCAAGATTGAAAGCTCAACCCATCTTTCAGTATGCATCTTAAAAGCCAAATCAGCTGAATTCTATCACAAAACAAAACTTCAAAAACTTTTGCTTTCTAAATTATAATCAGCAAGATTATTAAATACGCTAAATTTTTTTTTTTAAATCAAGCCTTTTAACGTATTTATACATAGACACCAAAATTGTTTGCCAAAAATTTCATCTTTCGGTTCAAAAGAAACAATTCTCAGAATCCAAACAAAATCCAAAGGAGAAGAGAAAAGAGAATAGAGAAGGTAGTTAACATAACCATGACCCAATAGTGTCAATCTCCAGATCTATTCAAGCAATCGAGAATCAAATTGGCGATTCCATTATGAGATACGGAGATATAGTGAGAGAAAGTGGAAGATTGAGATTGAGAAAGATGAAAATAGAACCTGGTGGTGGTGATGGAGATGATTGGATTGGGATTGGGATTTGTGCCCGCGAGGAAGAGGAGGGCAGTTGAACGTGGATGATTCTTCTTCTTATTATTCTTCTTCTTTCTTCACCATCATTCAGTTGTTTCTCAGATTCATTCCAGATTAAAAACGAGGGAAAGGGTCAACCAAATCGCCTGTATGAAGATTAAAAAAATTTTTATATCAGGCCCGATATTTTCCTTTTAGCAAAATGGGGAAAAATAAAATATAGGGAAATAGAAGAATATAGTCGTTATGTTCTCCTTTTTTTTTTTTTCTTTTTTTAAGGGTGGAGATGGCTTTAGGAATGTTTGATGCAAAGAAATAAAGTTACATTTTGGTACATATATTATATTTACGAAGTATTTAAATATAAATATTTTAAATATAATTTATATTTAAAAAAATATTTATATTATATTTAAATATAATATATATTTAAATAAAAATATTTAAATTATATTTTAATAATAAATTTATAATGTGATAAATAAAAATAATATATAATATAATTAATAAAAATAATAAAAAATAATTATATTAAATTTAATTTTTAATATAATTGATATTTAAATAAAATATTTTTATATTTTATTAAAAATTATATTATGTTTAAATGTAATACGAGTATAATTGATAAGCAATGTTACGTACACTAAAAAAACCACTCTCTTTCTGCAACACGTGTTCTAGCTTTTTGATTTCTTGAACTATGTAGAAACCATCAAACTTCAAAGAAGACATGACGACTGCAAGTTTAAAAAACATCCTTTTACGATAACATATTGCATTTATAATATAGGCTTGTTGGATAAATAAATTATATATATTATTATATATATTATATTTAAATATAATATATTAAATTTAATTTATATTTAGATGAAAAATATTTATATTATATTTAAATATAATATATATTTAGATAAAAAATATTTGAATTATGTTTAAATAATAAATATATTATACGAATGGTAAAAATAAAAAGGAAAAAAGAAAAAGAATACGCGATAAGATTAATAAAAATAATAAAATAATAAATAGTAATTGTATTAGATTTAAAATGTAATATAATTAGTATTTAAATGTAATATTTTTATGTTTGGGTAAAAATTACAATATATTTAAATATAATATGAATATAATACTGGAAACAAATAGCACGATATAGTAATTATAATATGTATTTAAATAAAAAAATATCCGTTTTACAATTAAAAATATTTATATTATATTTAAATATAATATTTATTTAGATGAAAAGTAACTGAATTGTTTTTAAATATTGAATATGTAATGTGATTGATAAAATGAGAGAAAAAGAGAGCCTGTGATGTAATTGATAAAAGAAATAAAAAAATAAAATAGTGAATAATGATTATATTAAATTTAAATTGTGATTTAATTGGTATTTGAATGTAATATTTTTATGTTCAAATGAAAATTGTATTGTATTTGAATGTAATGTAAATGTAATGCGGTAAACAAATGAGGCCTTATTGGTTTATATATACATTTAAAAAATCTTATGTGATATTTAGTAAACGTATTACATTTGTATTATGTTTGAATGTAATATTTTTATGTTCAAATGAAAATTGCATTGTATTTGAACATAATACATTTAAAAAATCTTATGTGATATTTAGTAAACGTATTGCGTTTGTATTATATTTGAATGTAATATTTTTATATTTAAATGAAAATTGCATTGTATTTGAACGTAATGTAAATGTAATGCGGTATACAAACGAGGTCTTATTAGTTTATATATACATTTAAAAAATCTTATGTGATATTTAGTAAACGTATTACGTTTGTATTATATTTAAATGTAATACATTAAATGTATTTTGTATTTAAATGAAAAGTATTTGCTTTATATTTAAATGTAATGTATGTTTGAATAAAAAATATTTAAATTGTATTTTAGAGTTGAAAAGTTGATGTAATTAATAAAAGTAAATAAAAAAGTGAGATGGATTAAGAATATGATGTGAACCAGAAAAAAATTTATTTTTAAAATATTTTAAAATAATAAATATATTTGAGATATTATTAAAAAACATTATATTTAAATATAAAATTTTTACCTTTGAATAAAAATTATATTATATATAAATATAATGCGAATGTGAAAATTTAAACAAACACTCTATTAATCTCCAACCAAAAACGAATCAAAAATCTTAATTTAACTTAAAAAAATAATAATAAACTTAATAGATTAACTTCACTCTAGTGATTGCAATCCAACGCCTGCCCACTCGATGTCGACGGAGTCCAACTCCCTACAGCGGTGACAACAACGAGCTACTCCATCTGCCACGATGACGACCAAGCTCTCTCCCCTTCCCCGCGACAACAACAACGATAACAGCTGAGCTCCTCCCCTCCCGCACGACGACAAGCTTCCACCCTCATGTCATCACCTAGATCCATTAAGCTTCCATTGGCTGAGCTCAAATCCTCCATCCATCGTCTCTCCCATCTTCGACCACATCTCGCCAACGATACTCCCTTCATTCAACCTTGCCATCGGTACCCAGATCCAAGCAAGAAGGGGAATGATTTTCAGAAGGAGAATCTGAAAATTCTTGATTCAAAAATAATAAAAACTTCGTTTTGGATTTTCTTGGTAAGAAGGACAAAAAAAAAAAAAAAAAAAAAAGAATAAAGGCTTAGCCCCAAAACCATAGACATGCAAACCACTTGTTTTCTTCTTCAGAAACTAGAGAAGTTGAACAAGAGTTTAGCCCAAAAATAATAAATAAATGAAAATCCCTTAGATAATAATAATGAAGATGATGAAATAAAAATCATTTAGAAAATAATAATGATAATGATAATGATAATGATAACGAGGACACGATAGATTGCACAGTTTTTATTTATTTGGCCTACTATGGTAATTTCATAATAAACATTTAAACAATGTCTTGGTTTTTGGCACCACGATGGAACAAAAAATAGGGACAGTGTCAACTTTACAAAGAGAAAGTGAAGAAGGGAGTGGTTTCTCAACTGCATTTAGCATTCCTCGTAAATGTTTGATGTAAAGGAATGCAAAAGTAGGATTTTTAACGATGTTGGGAGAAAAAAGAAAAGAATAAAATTTATTTAATTATATTATGTATTTTAACTTTATTAAAAAATTAATGTCTATTTTTTAAGGAATTAATATCTATTTCGAATATTTTTTCTCTTGAATTAAAATAAAACTAAAAAAATTATAATAAATATTTTGTGTATTTTCAGGGGTGTTTTGAAGACACCTTTTATATACTTTTTAGGTAATTTTTCCACCTTATGAATACTTTTTATTATTTATATCTTTAAAATTTTACACTAAATATAAACTTTAAAAGTCCATAATTTTGCACATACATTTCAAATGAGATATTTTTTTTAAAATTACATAAAATTTCTAGATAAATGAAATAATGGTGTGTTTGGTATACACTTTTAAGTTGCATTATATTTAAATACAATGTAATTTTCCCCCAAATATAAAAGCATTTCATTCAAATATCAATTACATCACATTTTAAATCCAATACAATCACTATTTATTATTTCACTTTTTCTATTACTTTTATTAATTACATCATATATTCTCTTTTTCTCTCTTTTTTTACTCTCTACTTTAACCCATCACATCACATATTTATTATTAAAATATAATTCAAATAATTTTTACCCAAATACACATTAAATGCAATGCTAATACTTTTCCTCCAAACACAAATTGCATTCAATAGATTGTATTTAAACGTAATACAAATGCAATGTGTTCACCAAACGGACCATAAAATCTATATTAATACTTTTTTAATAAATTTTTAACATTTTACACTTTTTTATTTTAAATAGTTTTTTCCCAAATACATTTTTCAAAACTCACTTTTCTCTGATCTCCATACCACGTCTCCAAAACCTACATACAGACCCCTGATATCATATAATAGAGAGTCATTTACAAATATAACGACAAAAAATCCTACAAGAGAACACACGTAAAGAAATTATGAAAAAAAACCACAAAATTTTCTCTTTTTGAGGTTCTTTAAATTTTGAATTTGTTTTTTTTTTCTTTTCTATAATATTTTTATCATTATATAAAATTTTTATTATATAAATTTTATTCACATTCAATAAGTCTTCATATATATTAGATGAGGTTGAATTGAATATTATATTTTCTAAATAAATCTATAATGAACCTCTTTTGTTACGAAAGTTTGATGTCGTTTTTTTTGTTTAAACTACGTGTCGTTTCTCAGTTAATTTTTGCTGTCGTTTAAGGATAAAAAAAATAAAGCATTGGGATATATTTACCCCTTCGTGGTTCGTTGTCCCGAAAAAAGCTCTCATTAATTTGTAACTAAAGTCTCGTGTTTTTCATTATTTAGAAATTCATTAGGCTTCGTGGATGTTGGGTTCATACTCAAAGTTTTAGGTTTGATTTTGTCTTTTTCTAAACAATCGATTATCTAATTTTAATAATAAAATATTATTTTATTTTAATCTCAAACAATAAATCAAGTATATCCTAAGATATTGCGTTATTTCCATTTAAATACATGCAAGAATATATGCGCTAGCTACTATTATGCACACATACATACCGTTTTTGATATATAAAGGATAAGCCTTTCTTTTTAAAAGACACGCATGTAATACTGGCGGCTAACAGATTCTTTTTTTTTTTTTTTTAAGTTATTATTTAATGGATGACAAGCATATTCTTGCATACATTATAATGATGAATTATATATTAAGGGTTTATATGAATATAACAGTATTTTTTTATTTTTTCTTAATTTTTACTATTTTCATCATTTCTAACCTCTATAAAACCTCTCAAACAAATATTCCTGTCTTCCGTATAAAGCCCTAAGTATATATGACATGCCCATATAATTACATACGTACATCCACATTCTTAGCTTGTATTTTTTTTCTTACGAGTTCGGTATTCATAAATGTCCCCTTTTTTTTAAACCAAAAAACTACAAATTTGCACTTTGCCAAACTCAAAGTAACAATCCACTAACTACAATTCCAAGTAAAGTTTTTTAATTAAAACAATAGGTCAAAAATACCCGAATGCAAACGTGCACGCTAGAGGATGGCATCATCGTTTTATTTGACTTTTATTCCAAGAAAATTGAACCACGTTCTTTCCTTGTTTAAGACTCAATCACATTCCAAAAAAGTTAGCTTAAAAAAAAATTTTATTTAGTAGAGTCTCATACTAATGATGTATATTCATAATAGGTGGATTTAATTTAAATCAAATCAATATATATATATATATGAATGGTATGTAGGACGGTGGCCGGACGTCTAACGATTCAACCTTGGGGGAGAGAGAGAGAGTAGTCGTCGCTAATCCAGCCCCTCTGCGGCTACTCTCCTTTTCACGAGCCAAGTCTCCGTCGCATTCTTGTAGGCCCGCGTCGTCGTTGCCGCCATAAAAACAATAGAAGCCGTCGACGAGTGGTCTTCGCTGCTCACGAATTTTGGACCTATCTCTTCCTCGTACGGCTTCTTGGTCAAAACCAACCGCTTGGATGCCAGCGAGTGAGTCGTTCGCTACTTCGAGCTATGTCGAAACTGCGACTGGATGGAAAATCTTGATGGGCTCACTTGCTTTTATTGTTATGCTTAAAACCAGGTTTTGCCAGACGGAAGGATCATTGTCGTACGTCTGTCGGCGAATTTCTCTCTCGGATTGCGTCCTCATCCTCATCCACCAGGTTTTGGACAGACGATGCAAGTCCCTCATCAATGCCCTTCGTTTTTTTCATCCAACCACCACCCCTTGAGTTGCCGGTCGTGTCCGGCGAAAAAGGGGTGTCGTATAAATGACCTTTCGTAAATGTCTATATGACAAAAATACAAATGTGATGAACCAAAAATAAAGTCCTATCAATTATGTAATATCTCATATCCTGCATCAGGAATAAAAAAAAAAAAATCAAGAAAACTGATGAAGAATCTAATGGAGACTCAACTTTGGTGTAGGTCTGTAGGACTTGGTAATGTGGATAGATAATCACGTAGTGCGCATGACTATTTAGACTACTACTCATTCCCATGTATTGATTATATTGGTCAGATAATGCGGGTGTTTCTTATGCCCGTTATGCAATTTTTTTTTTTTTAATTTTATAGTATCTCAACGTCGTATATGACTTTTTTTTTTGGCGACGTTTATTATGAAATATATAAATGAAACTTTAAATCCTAACCAAGACGACTAAAAATAGAAGGGGAAAATAACAATTAACAAGAATCTTAGCCAAGATACAACTAAAAATAGAAGGGGTAAAATTTTCTATTCAACTTTCTTTCTTTTTATTTTTCCTGAAACATAGACATGGTCCGTTAAGCACTGTTCGTCTGCACATGGTCTTTTTTTTTTTTTTTTTGGGTAAATTGCACTTGGTCTATTAAACATAAACATGTTCGACTAAGAAATTGTTCGTTTGCGCCGCCTGCCAACCCGGTATGATAGAAAATTCATAGTCATGGGCTAAATTAAATTTATTGGGCTTTTTGGGCCAAAAGATTGGGCTTTTTGAGAACCCAGCTGTATAGAGTGAGAATTTGGGTTAGTTTGGCGTTACTTTGTTAAGGAAAATATTTTTCTGTAGCTATACTAAGTCTAAAGTTATTGTGTCTAAGAGTAGATGGGTGTTGGGTAACTTTTTTTTTTTATTTTAATTATTATGAATGTTAGAAGCAGAATTTAGGTATTTAGTAAAGAATAAATAAAATTATTATATAGATGTATAATAACTAAATATGATATATTATAACATCTAGAATCCTAGATGCGTGAATAATGTACTGTAATAATAATATTTTTTCATATAAAATATGAATTATTACTATAATAATAATATTTTTTAAAAATTATTTATTATCATCTTTTTTTTTTTTCAAATATTTACTATACATTTAAAATTATAATAATAAAAGTTCTTTAAATGAAATAAAATACAATATGAAATTAGTTACAATTTTGAAACTATAAGAAAAGAATTTATAAATTTTATTCAATAGTATATAAGTTTATTATTCGTTAGAGAGATAGATAAAGTATACATGTTGAAATTATTATTTATTATTAAGGATATTATACTAAATTTGTGTAATAGCAATAGAAGTTACTGTGTAAAAGTTACTGCTTTTCAAATTTTATTGTGTTATGGTAATTTTTAGAATCAGCTGGATAAAATTAGGGTTTATCAAACACCCATAACTTACTATAGATCCTTTAATAATCTAAAAGTAGTCTCAAAAAGCAATGTCAAACGAGGCCTTTTGAATCTATCTGGTCATACGATCGATAACTTTAGACAAATTCCATAAAATCAGGCTTTAGATTAATTTTTACCACACAAAAAAAAAATATTGTGAAAAAATGTCATAGGTGACATCACAAATATTTATTTATATATTTTAAAATGTTATTTTTAATTTTTTTTCTCTCTCTTCCTCGTTCTTTTGCTCCTCCCATGCTAGTTTCTCTATCTTCTTTATCTTCTCCCTCTGTTTCTCCCCTAATGCCTGCTGACGTCGCACCACAAGCTCTATTTGACTTAGATCTTCAAGAAGTATGGTGTTGGCGATGGCCTTCGACGACGACGGAGATCGTTGCAATTTAGACAGCACCGGTGGTGGCAAGCATGCACTGAAGATCATGGTGCAACGTTGGTTACCAAATCTCCTCCACACAAGCACCATCAAAGCTGTGTGGTCGCGATCAAGGCCAAAGGAGGCTAGGATCTATCTCAAGCAATCTATGGAAAATCTCGAGATTGCAACCCTGAAGCTACCATAGTGGTTGACAATTTTGATACTTCGTCGTCGCTAAAGGGTGGGGGAGATCGATTGCAAAGTCTTGTTGATGAGGAGCCACGATCCTAATTCTTCGATCAGCGATCATGAGCCATGATCGTGAAAGGTGTAGTTGTGTAGGTTTGTGGGGGAGGGAGGAAAGAGGCCGATGGAGAGAGAGAGAGATAAAAAAAATTTTAAAAATATATTTAAAAAATTAATTAATAACATCATCATTATGTTGTATTTTACTATACCTTTTAAATTGTGACAAAAATCAATCCATCCCTTGTTTTTGTAACATACACCCTAATTATCCATATACAATCTTTTCTGGAGCAAGTAGAGCTTTTTAAAATTTGTTTTAGGCATTTTTTTAATACAAAAATTAACTTTTATAAATATTTATATGTTTTAAGAGAAGAGTTTTTACTTAAGATAGCAAACTTCATTCAAAAGTACTTTAATTATCTATTACAAAAAATTTAGGATCTTTTAGCCTATAAAAACTCTACAAAAAAACATAGTTCTCAAATAAATACTATAATGCAGCAGCAACCCTTTGTTGTTAAGAATCTTGTCGAGCGAGTTAAAAGAGTCCCCCGTTATATTCACCAAAAAAAAAAAAAAAAGTCCCCTATTATTGTCATTTATTTTTATATTTTTCCTAAGCAGAGTCCCCTGCTATTTGTTGTTGATGTTTGATGTTTGCAACATTAAGCAACAGAATGTGACCGTATAATTGGGCCCATTTGAGCTGATAATTCCGACACCAGCTTTGTCGTAGGGCCCAAAATGTCCAGCCAATTCTGACGAAAAGAATCCAATTCAATTCCACGTCCAACGGCTACAGCCGGCCTTGTTCTCCGCGTGGTGAGCGTTCTCTGGCCGTGGCCCAACCCCTTGGTTACATTCGCATGCTGATTTTAGATACAGACCACTCTGTTATCCCCATATTTTAAATGTTTATTTATTAACAAATTTCTACATCATATAACATTGACTAAATATTTTGATCATCATAAATAATATATGCATAAGAAAATATCTCTCAACATTAGCAATGGTGGGTCGCAAACAAGTGTCCATGTTTTCACTTGGGAGATTCCAAACTTACTCGTTTCTGACTTTGATACTTGTGCATTAATAATTCAAAGAAAAATACTATAAATTATCACTAGTGTTAAATATTACTACTAATAAAATGCCGATCCTATTATAACATAGTCCACTTATTATCATATGATGGTGCTTAACACCTCCATTATCTCTAAAACTGCTCTATTTCAAAACAGAATACCAATAATAATGAATATTGAAAAATTCTTGTTAGAGGGGGAAATTAAAGTACCTTTAGCCCTTTGGGATAAGAATGTGTTTTCGCAAATTTACGCGACACTTGTAAACGACAAAGAATATATAGATATATATGTGTATATATATGGAACAAAAATTCTTTGATTTGGTAAGAAAAACCATATTATTATCTTGAATCATTTAATTTGACCAAATTTTATACAAAAGTTTTTAATTTTAAACGACTTCAAAGAAATTTGTCTATGAGAGGCCTTTTTCTGTAAGTTTGATATGACTGTTGATTGAGATTATAGCATTTAACTTGGGCAGTGGATATTATATGAAATTAGGTGAGGTAATAAAAATATTCAAGAATTCGTCTCTTTTATCATTTTATTTTCATTTACTTTTATGTTTCTTTTTTAATATCATGATACGTCAATTAAAATATTATACCAATCAAATGATGAAAAATACATAGGAGACATGATATTATGGGTTAAGCTCAATAATCTTTGCAGCAAAAGGTAGATCATTGTATAAATTCTCCTGAAATGTAACCTCTAGAAGTATGCACCATGATTTAGGTCTCTACAGTTAAAGCACATAATAAGGGGGATAAAAAGGAGAAAGAAAAGAAACGAAAACCACCACCAATCATTAACATTTAAAAAGTGAGTGAGTATTAATAATGGAGATTGAAGAGGAGCAAACCACACTTCGGGTCATTATCCACAAAAGCCCACCCAAAGGCGGACGACATCTCTCCAGCTGGTAGTGGAAGAGTAGAAGTTGTAGTCCTAAAACCCACATTTTTGACGCGCGCTCTCTCATGATGAAGAATTGCAGCGTTGCACATGGCCGTGTCTCCAGTCCTTCGAGTCTTCTCCCATAACTTTTTTCTAGGTAGCTTAAGAGCCACAAAAATAAAAAGGGAGAGAGCTTTTTTGAGGGGAGGGCATAAATTTTGCAAAAATACTGTTATCCAAAAACAGGATACGATGCAACACAAAAACAAAACCTTAGAAAGAAACACAATTGGATTGCGTTTATTCGCTTTGAGTGGACATGAGGAGGGGTCAGGGGTAATAATTACGTAATTTGGCATTGCAATTAATGGTTTTTTTTTTTTTTAATTTTCAAAAGTCCTTAAAAATGAGTGCACTGATTAAGAGCTTAGGCAATTGGACTATAAGATAGTCCAAAATTAGTGTTAATTATGGTGTTAATGAACGAGGGAGGATTGCTTGTGAGGATGACCCAACAAAAGGGAACAGAAATATGGGAGATTGGGACGAAAAGGATATTGATTGGGTGGGAATATAATGTTGTGATGTAAAGGAGGCTATAGCACGTGAAGCAAGCTCCACATGGGTTTTTGAAAGAATAAGGGGTAAAAGAAAAGGCATTACAAGTATAGTGGTGGTGAGATGAGAATAACTTAAAGAAAGCACCAAATGGAGCACATCTAGTTCCTGCGCGTCTTCTATGTGACTTTGACAAGAATGTAAAGCTATTTCTGCAGTTAAAAAAGTAAAGGAAAATATAAAAAAAAAAAAAAAGAAGAAAAGAAGATATTTGTTTCTCCAGTCTCCCATGATCATGTGGGCTGTGCTCATGGTCTAATTATGAGAACATTGTGTTGGATTACAGTAACTTAAGCAGGTATTAATTGGCCGAAATTTGATTACTTTGTGCTGCCTCCAGAATTGTTATATAATATTGCATTAAAAGAAGGCGGCCAGGAAAAGTTTGTCAACGAAGCAGCAATATCATCCAAAGAGCCCTTGATTAAATAAGGCAGAATTGCTTCTGATTTTTATCTAACTCGTCAAATTTTTATCAAGTTTTATCAGTTTTATATACCAGAATATGATTTTCATTATATTTGACGTTTAATTATCGAAACACGTAATACCTGTGGAAAGCTTCACAAATGAAGATCTATGGTTGGGAATAACACGTCAAATACAGGCTATGCACAATAAGAAGGGGGATTCTGAAGTAGGGAATAAACGCTATGTCAAAGAGCGAGGTGCCTTTTGTAGTTAGAAAGTCTTAATTGATTGCAACAGCAATATTAAAGTTAAAAAAAATAAATTTTAAGCCCTGATCAGATCCAACAAATAAAGTTAATGAGTTCCTCAAAATCCCTTTTAGAGGTCGGTTAAGATCGGCTTAAAGGCATAAAAAGACTAAATAACTATCATTAATCAATAAAAGTACATTAACCACAACAAACTGATCTTACAAACACTTAACAAAAAAAAAAAAAAAAGAAGTGGGACCTGCCTCTAGTTGCTTGGTCCACATCCAAGCTAACGGTCGAAATCGAAATGAGAAGAAAATCCAACGGAAGGAAGGGTTAGGTTGGGAAAAGGAAACTTGGGGTTAGGACAAAATTTTCAGGTTTCATTTTTCGCTTTCCTCTCTTTCTTCTGAATGAAGGAGCCAGCCAGAGAACTGTTCCAGACTTTGGTTGTGTCTGCAGTACAAGCTTAGCTTGCTTAACTTGTAGTCTACTACGTCAAGTAAAAGAACCAAAACACAAACTTCTATCTTTCTTTCTTTTCTTTTTTTATTTTTTGGCAATGTTTTTCTGTCTATAGCAAAATTATTTATAGTCTTCCCTTTTTCCCGCTCTGCTGTCTGGGACCAAAGTGTTGTATATCTCAACTAAACCACTGACAGGATCACTTTGGCATCCTATACTTATTCTTTGAGAGTTCTTGGTATAAATAACGGTTTGGTGCAAATTTGTATTGGGCTACAGTTGGAATGTGGAGGTACTGTAAGTTTGGTGAGAATAGTATAATTCCAGTTTGTGGCAGCGCTAGGTTTTATATATATATATATATACATATAAGTTGGAAGATGAGTATGTGAGGAAAAGAAAGCCTATTGAGTGTGAGAATGTGACGTTACATCCCAAGCTATGGGCCACTTAAAAAGTTTGGCAGGCTCCATGATAAGCTGTCATAGATTTGTGACTGGGATTTTCTATCTTACTTATATACCTGTGTCTCGTAATAAACTGTGCATGTTTTGCCTCTAGATGGTTCCCAAATATGGTAACATCTTCATTTTACTTTCGTGATTTGGACATCCACCATCATCCAACTGATTATAACACATAACACGTTAGCTTACCAATTCTTCAAAAAACTCAAGTAATTGATTAGGAAGTAGACAAATAATAGTTTTTTTTTTTTAATTTTATTCTAACAGTTTCTTCTTTTATGTTTCATTTTATTTAAGAGCAATTTTTTAATGCGTGAGTTGGACGATGAACGATTATGAAAGTAAATATTAATAAAAAAAAAAAGTCTCAATACATGAATATTTCATTATATATAACAAGCACGAAATATATTAAAAAGTCAATAGTGATGAAAATTTTCATGAGTATGATTTGAACTCAAAACTATGTAATAACACCATGTTTACTTTCTCAAAAATATAATAATACCATTTTTTTAAGCTGTTATAAATTAATAATGACATGCTGTTTAAAACATAACACAAACATCTACCATGAAGAGTGATCTCAGCGCTTATGTTTTCTTTTCCAATGCAAAGATATGTAGTACGGACTCGCAAATGATGATTCATAATTAAACATGCAGACAGTTGTAGTACGTAATTGGAGTTATGGTTACCAATTTAGCATTTAAATACCCCATTAATTAAAGAAGAGCGTCCCAAGTGTTGTGGGAGCTACTAAAGTAAAATGCAGGCATTCAATTTCATTATTCACTAAGAGACTTCTTAAGAAACTACACAGACCTACTTTTGATGTCATTGATGGCCCTTTCTCATCTACTTTGCAACAGTTCTTTGCACCCTCTTAAGGGATTCAACAGTACAACCACCGCCACACAATTATACTAAAATGATATTATTATTACTTAAGGTCCAGCTCCTCTCCTGCCAAGCAACAATATGCTAGTTATGGCAGGCCACATAAGAAGAATTAATCCGATGTTAACATAATTTACAAGAGAATTTTCAAATTTAGAGTTGTTTAGAACATTGGTTTCAATAAGATTTTTGCCTGTTCAACTTCGAAATCCTCAAATCTACATTGATTTTCTTTCTCTCAAATTTTTATGAAAGTTAAACTTCAAAAATCTATAATTTTCTTATTTTAAATCAAAATGAGATAAATCTTGGGTTTAATTATTTATAATTAGGAGAGAAACAAAAAAAAAAAATTTATTATTTATATTTTCCAAACATATTTCACGTTTTTTATGCTATTCTCTATATCACAGATAATATCTAATAACATTTTAATCAAACATATATTTCAATTTCAATCTACAAAACACCAACTCAAACCATCATTGCAAACGGATCCTTAAGTTTGATATAAAAAAAAATGATAATTTCCAAGGCGGGAACTCAGTAAAAACAGTCTTTTTTTTTTTTTTACTATCTATAAGAATTGCATCATTTAATTAATTTTTAAACTATGATTTATGAGTAGTTAAATACTACAGTTTTTACCAATAGTTAAAAAGAAAATGACAGCTTTACAAGAATCATCAATTGGTTTTGATGTGCTTGCTCGTAGTCAATTAAAACTAGAAATTAACACACTTATAAAGGGTGTTAAAGCTACCTAAAGGAGGAAAAGAGAGTATCTAAAAGAACCCTGTTTTTCTTTATCTTTTGTTCGTAGTTACATGCAGTGTAGGGACCAAGACGTAAAGGTTAGGTTTTGATTTTTCACTCATTTGTTCTCTCTTTATATAAACAAGATGAGCTGGTTTTTGCAGGCGGGGGGGTGGTTTCGTTTAAAGAAGTGAAACTCTCGCTAGTCACAACGCAGCATTTATCCTCGTCGGACCTCATACGTTAAAGTTAGCTTAAAACTTGAACTTGGAAGAGACGGAATTAATTAAGTGCCACAAGATTTATAAAAGAGAGGGACCATGAATTGGCCACGAGAGGGGAGGGCTTCTTGACTGAGTGATTGTGGGGTCCACGGGCGGGTTATAAGGCCATGTGAGGGTGGGAGACCACCAGCTGGCTCTGTCTAATTGTGTGTGGGACTGACTGTGTTTCCGTCCTCTCCCTTTTCCTCCTCATGCCCTCTCTAAATACCATCGCTGTCATTTCCCATTTTGCTAGTCACCCCCCTCCTGCTTTTCTTTCCTGTCCTCCTCTGTTTTCCTTCGTCCCAAACAAATCAAGGGTGTAACATGAAGATTTAGATTGAATTAACGTTAAAACTTTCTCAGTTAGATTCCAAAAGGGCTTGTCTTATTAGCATCACTAGTGTCCCACACACACTCGATCAAAACATTGATTAATCGTCGAATCAGATGTAAAATTAAAATTGATAGATGATTAGAATAATAAATTAATTATCAATCATAAATTAGTTTTATTATAATTGTAAATGAAATTAGAGTTTTCATCTCCTTTCCTCCAATTAACAATTGAATGACATTATTCTGCCGTAAAAATGGTTATACTCATATAATAATATTTGAATTCAAAAATACATAACCATATGTATATATATTTTTAGTTTTATAAACCACTATATAATTAACTTGATTCTCGTATATGGTTTCCAATTGTTCATTAAAATTCTTATGGGTAACTACCTTGCTCACGTGAATGGAAAACAAAGTGTGAGGCCAATCGAAATGCAATAATTGAAAAGGGGAGAAAACGAAAGATGAGACGAATACAGTAATGACAGTTTAAAATAAATTTATGTGCGTGGTTAGGGGTTGTGGGTTGATTAAGCTTAAAAAGGGGGGCGTACCAGCACATGCCTAATTAATTTTAAGTGCATCATGGAAGGAAGTAATAGCGAAACTCCACCTACTTAATCATGAATTAATGTCCTAATATCCGCGCCCCTCGCCTCGTGCTCAAAACTAGTTCGTCCTTAATCACGTGTTGTACCCCCCACAAATACAATTAGTCCATAGCTAACTAGTAATTGTGATTAGCGAAATTCTGATTAAGTGGTGTTTAGGGAGAAATTAGGGAGGAGGGTTAAAAGGGTAATAACGGACCTGGACGGTGCAAGACCGTTGAGAAGGAGAAGGGCAAAATGGTCATTAAAAAAAGTGAGAGGAACGCCATCGTTCCCTGGGCTGTTTGTGCAGTGAAGCTCAAGGAAAATGATAGTGGTTGTTGTGCTTGCCTTGCAGCTTACCCGCTTATTTCTTCTACTGCCCCCACTGTCTCTCTCTCAAGCTCTCATTTCCTCAACTACCCTTTTCTCTCTCCTCTCTCTCTCTCCCTCTCTCATTCGCCAACAATTTTTATTTTCTCTCTCTTCCAGCATTGTCTGAAGAAGGAGAAAAAGAAAAAAAAAATGAAATTTTCATTTTTCATATACGACTTCTCTTTCTTGTCCTTCTTTGTTGCCTCTCTCTCTCTCTTTTCCTTTTTTTTCCCCTCCGTGTAGTTGCCGTATCATTTTCCCTGTCTGTCTCCAAATTTTCTGAGACAATGCGAACGGTTTTCCCGAGAGAGTTGATTTGATCCTTTTCACAACACCACAGACATACATTCATTCATTGGTTCATTTGCTTTGCTTGATTGGTCTGAATATTTCACTTTCTCTCTCTATCGGTCTCTCAAATCTGGAACTGGAACGTCTCTTCGCGTTGTTTCTCCTTTCTCTGTGGTGGTTGCGATGGAAGCTTCAGGGGAGGATTGCTGTGTGAAGGTTGCGGTTCACATCCGACCGCTTATCGGGGACGAGAAGCTTCAGGGATGTAAAGACTGCGTCACTGTCGTTTCTGGGAAGCCTCAGGTTGGTCAAATTAAATAAATAAATAAATAAACAAACTCTCTCCCATTTTCGTGTCCCTCTTTCTCTTTTCCTCAATTTCATGTTCAAAGTCGCTGAACTGAACACTTTGCTTGTCAACGGGTAAATTCTGGCAATATGTGATGATCTCAGGAGATCTGGATCCAACACGTATTTCTTTCTGGTTTTTTTTAACACCTTTTTTTTTTTTTTTGGGACGAGATTACGGGTAAATGGAGGAGCGTAGGCAATCTGATTTTCATCTTAATTCAGCTTTTACCTGTAATTAAGCTTATTTCAAGCATAATCAGGTTGGAAAATCCAAATGGATTTGGTTAACAAGTGACATGTATAGGTAGCTGATGACTACACTTGTTCTCTGGTACGTTTCTAATTTTGGAAAGTCTTTAAAGAATCAAATACGGTTTCTTCGGCATACTTGCAAAAGTCTGCCTTTGGGTTTACCTAATTGGGTATTAGCCGCCGCCAAGATTTTCGACGGGACAGCACCTATTGGTTTCGTTTAGCAGTTAGCAGCAGAAATTTTCCTCTTTTTAATTTTAATTTGCAATTTACTCATGATTCACATTTTTTTTTGTCAGGTATGAAATCTTAGGATTAAACTAAATAAGTTGTTTTTTTGATTGCAAAACTAAATAAGTTGTTGCTTACCAACGAAAGAAAAAAAAAAAAAAAGGTAAATATGTTATTTATTCGGAGTTCATAATACATCTAGTATTTTGGTGACATCAGGATTGTAACCTCATAAGCATCTTCGCTGTTTCAATAAGTTCCGTGAATTGCACTCTTAACCGCTGAGATTTTTTTTTCCTCTCATTTACAATTTTCTTCCCTTTTTTTCTTTTTTGTTTTTGGGTTCTTAAACTTGAGACTTATGATCTAATTATTATTTTATAAATACTTTTATTATAAGGAAATAATTTTTTTAATTAAAAATTTTAATTATGAAAATCCATGACAACCAAGTTACCAAAAGAAAAAGTTGGTACAATTTGACGATGAGTGAATTTACTTTTATTATAAGAAAATAATTTTTTAATCAAAATTTTAATATTGAAAAATCAATGACAGCCAAATTACCAAAAGAAAAAGTCGGTACAATCTGACGAAAAGTGGAATTCACTCACTTACTTGCATTTGTTTATCCCTCTTAGTGGAAAGTGGAAACCACTCTAATATCTATTCACTAGTTAGATTTACCATAGAGTTGCTGATATAGTTTCATGAAACGTGCAGCAGAATTTTCCTGGTCTCAACTTTATTTCTTCTTACGTTAGACAAAAAAGAAAATGTCATGGCCAGTACAGGATTCTGTTATCAATGTCAACACTTCGAGAATTGAGCATCGAGTCCTTGAAAACTGCATTAAAAACCTGTCCTCTTACTCCCCTAATACATGCGTGCTTAACATGCTGATTATGAACAATGCAGGTACAAATTGGTACACATTCATTTACTTTCGATCATGTCTATGGGAGCACCGGTTCTCCTTCATCTGCCATGTTTGAAGAATGTGTTGCTCCACTGGTTGATGGTTTGTTCCAGGGATATAATGCCACTGTCCTTGCTTATGGTCAGGTAAGACTTCAGTTCCCATCAGATACCCATCATACCGGAGCAAAATGATGTGTGCCTTGCAGTTTCCCAGTCATTGTGGTTAATATCTTCATGTATTGCAGACGGGTTCAGGTAAAACATACACTATGGGCACTGGCTTCAAAGACGGTTGCCAGGGGACTGGAATAATCCCCCAAGTTATGAATGTTTTGTTTAGCAAGATTGAAACTATGAAGCATCAAAGTGAATTCCAATTGCATGTTTCTTTCATTGAGGTTTGTCTAAAACATTGCGTTTTCGTATTGTGTTTAAATTTGTTAGAAGTTCAACTGTTCCTGCTCTGTAGTATTTCCACGCCACATTAACCTGTGGCAACTCCTTTTTTTTTTTTTTTTCTTTTTTGCTCTGACAGTGGCTACTCCGTTTGTTTATAGTTGATTGATAGCTTTTGTTTTAATTCCGTGAATTATATTAAAAGAAAACTGACATTTCTGTAATTGGTGGCAAAAAATCTTTATCTGCTATGCTTGATTGGGCCAATAAGTCATTTCGTATTAGATTCTAAGCCCTCCAAATTAATCCACTACAAATTCCATATATTTCTTTATTAGGTAGTTGTTGAACCTTCTTTTCTTTTTTTTTTTTTTTTTTTTTGACCAATTGATTAAAAGATTTTAAAAGAAGAAGTACGAGACTTGCTGGATCCAACTTTTGTGAGCAAACCAGAGGCTGCAAATGGGAGTGCTGGGAAAGTAACAGTTCCTGGCAAACCACCAATTCAGATTCGAGAAACATCAAATGGTGTGATTACATTGGCTGGATCTACAGAAGTTAGTGTCAGTACACTAAAAGAAATGTCTGCTTGCTTGGAACAAGGGTCCTTAAGTAGAGCCACAGGGAGTACAAATATGAACAACCAGTCAAGGTAATCTATGCATCATCCTTTTATTTGAAATAAAAATGTAAAAATTTTAATATATGTATGATCCGATAACATCTATTCAGAATCCAAATAGAGCTTGTTATCTCCTGATACTTTTTAATATACTTGGAATTGAGGCAAAAAGTAACCATTTTGGGATTCAATTGGACTGAGTTTGTTACAAAGATTTCAAGTTCAGTTTTGTTACGTTACTAGTCGAAGACAATAAATAGATAATAACTACCAGCTTTGGTCATTTAACAATTAAAACTCACATGTTATTGAATTTAGTTGATTTCTGACAGATGAGTCTTCAGTAAATATCATTGGATTTAATGACATTTGTTACTTTCTACATATGTTATAGTCGTTCACATGCCATCTTCACCATCACATTAGAGCAGATGCGCAAGTATAATCCAGCATCTCCTGGAGATAGTCCTAATGAAATTACGAATGAAGAATATCTGTGTGCTAAACTGCACTTGGTAGATCTTGCGGGTTCGGAGCGAGCTAAGAGAACAGGTTCTGATGGTCTGCGTTTCAAGGAAGGTAGATAGCATTTTTCTTAAATTGTTTTTAATTATTTTCTTTCTTGTTGTTTCTTTTAGTCATGTGTACAATCTGTACTTTTCAACAGGTGTGCATATTAATAGAGGCCTTCTTGCACTTGGCAATGTTATTAGTGCACTCGGTGATGAGAAGAAACGTAAAGAGGGAGTTCATGTTCCATATCGAGATAGTAAACTCACTAGGCTTTTGCAGGTTTGATTCATCCAAAAATTTTCACTCTAATATTATAAGGCTATAGTTTGTCCTATTTCCAAGATTCATGTAGTTTTCTTTGGCCAGAATTTCCTTGCTGTGATGGTTTCCATTATATATTTCTACATGTCCTGCCTATTGACTCTTTTTTCTCCTTAGTTGCTTTATGATGCTCTGTAAAGTTAAATTTCGTAGGTAATGCTGAATTAAGAAATTTTTTGAAATTAAATTCTTAAAAATTCCTGTCGAGGTTTAGCTAGAGTTTGACATTTCTCCATTATTGACTGCAAACAATAGGCTAAATTCTATTGCAAAGTTTTGTTGTTAATATTTTTAGACAATGCATCATCCATCTCTAATTTTGTGCCAAAATTTGTGCATTTTGGCAGGACTCACTTGGTGGAAACAGCCGTACTGTTTTGATAGGTAACTTGATAATGTCATCATTTTTTTTTTCCCAACTGAAAACTTATTTTGCTTGTCATAGCGATGGATGGTGATGTATGTAATCTTGCTGCATTATCAGCATAAGATTTAAATATCACCACTGACATTTTATGAATTTCACATGAATTTGGCATAAAATCTATAACACAGATGGCATTAAATCTATTTTGAGTACTTGCATAAAATATATTGCCGGAGCATCTTCTCTACCTTTTCATTAGAGATTTTTCCATGATCATATTGTTTTTTTTTTTTTTTTGTTTGAATTGTTGGTTTATAAAGTATCTCAATTTTCCCTAGTCCATCCTCATAAGTTCACCTCTAGGTTTTAATCTCTTTACATCTGAGACATCACTACAATTTTGTCATGTTTTCCTTATGTTTTCAACATTTATTTCCAAATTACAGCCTGCATAAGTCCTGCTGATATCAATGCCGAGGAGACCCTCAACACTTTGAAATATGCGAATCGCGCTCGCAATATTCAAAATAAACCTATTGTAAGTTATTGATGATGCTTTGTCTTTCGATATCTCCTCTTCCCATTTTTAGTGCAAAATCTAAAACAAGTTTGTCTGCCTTCATGAGATTTCATGAGTAAATATCTGTTTTTTCCTTCTGAAATGATAACAGGTCAACAGAGATCCCATGTCTAATGAGATGCTGAAGATGCGCCAGCAATTAGAGTATCTGCAAGCTGAACTTTGTGCCCGGGGAGGCGGATCTGCTGATGAAATACAGGTAATCGGTTTCTATGAAAAGACATGTGAATTATTGCAACATCAGAGGGTTAGAGTTATGGGAGGTTAAACCTGACTTGATGGCTATTACAGTTCTGTTGTCAAAAGAGGGTTGTGTTGCATTATAAAAATTTAACTGTGCACGTTTACTATCTATTCGTAATTTACTTTGGAAAGTTATGAAGCTGGTTTATAATATCAGGTTCTCAAGGAAAGAATTGCTTGGCTTGAGGCTGCTAATGAGGATCTTTGCCGCGAGCTTCATGAATATCGAAGTAAATGTCCTGCTGTAGAACAGCATGAAAGAGATGCTCAAGTATGTGCTCCACTTTGCACGTCTATTTTTTTTCCACCAAAAATTTCTAGTATATAACTTGTCATTAATTTCATCCGGATGGCTTATATTGTAATATTGAAAATGTCACCTTTCAGGATGGTACTCCCTGCTCAGTGAGAAGTGAGGGCCTTAAGAGGGGCTTGCAAAGTATAGACTCAGCTGACTATCAAATGGCTGAAACCATATCAAGTATGATTCTTCTCTCTTTGTATCATTGGTGACTATCGGGTAGTATCTCCTTGCATCATTAAATGGTACAGCCAGTCATCTATAAACAAAGTGCATCAGCAGTTTAGGGACAGTTCATAATCATATAGATATAACTTTACTTCAAACCTTTTTATTTACGGTAGGATTGCCAATTTCAACAGATGATGCCGGGGAAATTGATGAAGAAGTCGCAAAAGAATGGGAGCATACACTTCTGCAGAATTCTATGGACAAGGAGCTGCATGAACTGAATAAACGTCTAGAAGAGAAAGAGGTAGCGACTCGTCTTTTATTTTTTGTTTAAAATGAACCATTATTGATGGCCTCTTGTATAATATCCATATTTGTTTTTGATATTTCTGATGCATTCCTTTTTTGTATCATATTTATCTTTGTTATTTTTATAATTGTGTAGTCTGAGATGAAACTTTTTGGGATTCCCGACACTGTGGCGCTCAAGCAGCATTTTGGAAAGAAAATCATGGAATTAGAAGACGAGAAAAGAACTGTCCAGGTTAACTTAAAGCTAAATCTTTTGATTTTTGTTACCATCTTCCTTGAGAAAAGTGATATTCACTTCTTTCAATTTAACCAGCAAGAAAGAGACCGTTTGCTAGCTGAAGTTGAAAACCTTGCCGCTAATTCTGATGGACAAACACAGAAGTTGCAAGATATCCATGCCCAGAAGTTAAAGATGCTTGAGGCACAGGTGACTACTATTCCTCTGAGAGAAAGTTGTTCTCTCTTTTGATTTTAACTAGTTGGGTAGCACAAGCTTCACGCATATGGAATAAACAAACAAAACAAAGCTGATAATAATAAATAAATAAATAAATAAATAAAATCCACGTGGCATTGATTGGGCTGCCACGTGACAGCAAGGGAGGATGAGCCTATTGGCTCTTTTATGTATAGGTAATAGATGGATTAAAAAACCTTGTAGCAATCCTAATTGTGATATTTTTACAATTTATTCACCCAGATTCTGGATCTTAAGAAGAAACAAGAGAACCAGGTCCTGCTTTTAAAGCAAAAACAGAAGAGTGATGAAGCAGCAAAACGACTACAAGATGAAATTCAGTCGATAAAGGCGCAGAAGGTTGAATTTCTATTTTAATCTTTTTAAATATCTTTACAAGTCATAATATTTTCCACTCTAATAATGCAATTTTTCTGCTTTATCTGCTGTTATTCAAAGGTTCAATTGCAGCATAGGATAAAGCAAGAAGCAGAGCAATTTCGACAATGGAAAGCTTCTCGAGAGAAGGAACTGCTGCAGGTATACCACTTTCCCCAACTTAAAATTTGAATGTTTATCCAAATGCACAAACTGTCATACAAATACAACTTTAATGCATTCTCTCTTCGGCTTCCAAATCATGGGAACTACTGCTGCTTCACTGATGTGGTAGATTGTCACTTATAGCACTAAAACCTACGAGCTAGTTTTATAATTCAGGAAACCGTTTTTTTTTTTAGCTGGTACAATAATTGGGAATTAGCTCATAATTTGACTTCACTTGTCATGATTGGTAGTTGATGTTCAGTTGAGTACTTTACTAGATTCCTTTCTATGGTTCCATTGGTTCATCTACATGTTTGCTTACATTATGGCTCTCTTAAATCTTATTGCTTGCCATACATTGTCTTATACTCCAATATTGCTTTTCCCTTGTTAATAGTTACGGAAGGAGGGCAGGAGAAATGAATATGAAAGGCATAAGCTGCAAGCTCTAAACCAGCGTCAGAAATTGGTGAGTGATTTCCTGCTGCTTGCTTAGTTGCTTGCTTATTCTTTAACACAAAGGCTTTAAGTAAAAAAATTTTGTGTTCTTTGGTTGGCATAAGATTGAATAGAGAATGTTATTTGTAAGGCAGTCATTGTTGCAGTTTAAACTATCGTACTTATATGCAGTGATAGTAGTTAAGTTCTGGCGCCAAAAGAAAGGAAAAGAAAAATGTAATTGAAGCTGACAGTTAGCACAATTCTCTCTTTCAGGTTCTTCAAAGAAAGACTGAGGAGGCTGCAATGGCTACCAAGAGACTAAAGGAATTACTAGAAGCTCGCAAGTCTTCTGCCCGTGACAACTCAGGTATGAGGAATCCCAAAACTTTGTCAGAGTATATGTGGTCTGATTTTTACAAAATGCCTTAAAAAAAGCTATTCTCTCGTGAAAACATGTAGTGAGTCGTACCATAGTCCCCTTTTACACCTTTTTCTAATTGTGTCATTTACCAGCTGTTGTCAATGTGAACGGAACAAATGGACAGGTAACGATCTTACTTCATTTTTTTGGTGTATGATTGTTTGCTATTCTTTTGGTTTTGTATCTGTTTTAACTTGAGTTGCATCACTAGAGCAATGATAAATCATTACAACGTTGGCTTGATCATGAGCTAGAAGTGATGATCAATGTGCATGAAGTTCGTTTTGAATATGAGAAGCAAAGTCAAGTGTATGTATCTATTTTCTCCCTATTGACACTTGTCTTTCTAAATGAACCATTATCCCTTGTTTTCTTAATTATGATGTAACTTTCAGGCGAGCTGCACTAGCAGAAGAGCTAGCCATGCTGAAGCAAGTGGATGAATTTGCTTCAAAATGCCTTAGTCCTCCGAGAGGAAAGAATGGTTTTGCCAGGTATATCATTTCTCTTTCCAAAAAGGAAAAAAGGAAAAAGAAGAAGAAGAAGAAGAAGAAACAACAATTACACTTGAAAAAGTCTTCATTTACCACTCTTGCTCCCACTTTTACTCTCTCTAGCCTGTTGGCTTTATCGCTTGATTTTGTCGTGCAGAGTATGCTCAATGTCGCCAAATGCAAGAATGGCAAGGATATCTTCACTTGAGAACATGCTGGGCATATCATCCAACTCACTTGTGGCAATGGCATCACAACTTTCAGAGGCAGAAGAACGGGAGCGCGCATTCACCAACCGTGGGCGTTGGAACCAGTTACGATCAATGGGAGACGCAAAGAATTTGCTTCAATACATGTTTAATTCTGTTGCAGATGCAAGGTGCATTTTAATGTCTGCTTTCTTTTGTTATGGAATCTCATCCAGTTGTATTACCTACTTCAAAAGTAGACTTTTTTTTTTTTTGCTTGAGTTTAAAAACTAAACTAGACTTAAAAATGTTCGTCTTGACTTTGCCCAACATTTTAATTGATTGCAGTTGGTGATTCTGATTTTTGCATGAAGATCCAAACATTAATTCATGTACTCTTGACACTTGACAGGTGCCAATTATGGGATAAGGAACTTGAAATTAAGGAAATGCAAGAGCAGCTTAAAGAACTGGTGGGTCTCTTGCGACAGAGTGAGATACGAAGAAAGGAAGTTGAGAAGGAACTAAAACTGAGAGAGCAAGAAGTTGCTATTGCATTGGCTACATCAGCTTCGGTGAGACTATCTTTGCCTTTGAGACTTTTAACTACGTTTAGTTATCAGGAAATCACTGTTATCTAAATATTCTATTAAACCAAGACTCTCACTGGTGCCGCGCTAATCCATTTACACTCTTCAGCAGGGTAACTCACCCAATTCATTGGAACAGTTCGCTGATGAAATGAACAGTCCCTTGTCTCCAGTTCCTTTGCCAGCACATAAGCAGATAAAATATACACCGGGCATTGCTAATGGCAGAATCAAGGAATCTGCAGCCTTTGTAGATACCCGAAAGGTTAATTTCCAAACTTCCTGCTCCTTGGATTATGGAATTTGGATACATCTTCTCTCTTAATTTAGCAAGTGAGATTTTCTTATTTTGCAGATGGTGCCCATTGGGCAGTTGTCAATGAAAAAGTTAGCAGCTCTAGGAGGACAGTCTGGAAAGCTATGGAGGTGGAAGAGGAGCCATCATCAGTGGATATTACAATTCAAATGGAAATGGCAGAAGCCGTGGAGACTCTCGGAACGGATTAGACACAGTGAGGAAACACTCATAAGGTCCAGGCCACGACTCCAAGCAGTTAGAAGTAATGGGATGTGATTTTAATGTTCATGCTTCATGGATCATCAGCTTTTTGTTGCCCGCATATCTTCCTTGGCCAAGAAGCATTGATCCCCAAACACGTGGCACGAGGAAAATATAGTTATAAGTGCAGGTAATAACATACTTCATGACATTTGTACCTCACATTCTCTTTTACACTAGCATGAACGAACCTCACATTGTGTTTTATAAAACAAATGATACAGCGTGCTGTAAGTAGCTGATGAGGGTCACTGCTTATGTCAAGTAAGAGTGTAGCTGATTGGAGAGATTAGGTTTTGTAAGCTTGAAATTTTTTGTCATGGTTACGACGCTTGGTGCATCTTGTAAAGCTGTGTTGATGCTGCTGAGGCTTACCCACACCACATAGAAGAAGAAGAAGACATCAAAGGTGTAAGTGATAGTGCAAGTCATGAACCCTTTGGTGAGAGGAGATCTCGCTCATGACAACAGAATTCAAAGAGAAGATATTATGCTATAGTAAGTATAGATGTGTATCAAAGGTTTTTTTTTTTTTTTTCCCTTGTTAAATTTTTTCTTCTTGTGTCCAAAGTTGTGAAGTGTTTATTGTGTGTAAACACGATATAAACACCCTGTAGCAATTTTTGTGCGTAACAAATTCACAGCAAAAAGGAAATTCTTTCGAAGAAATTTTCTTTTTCTATCATCGCTTGTTGTGTGTAAACATTATAGTTGTTGTATTGAAAGGGATGGGATATTGTATACAGTTTTGTATTTAAAACAGAAGAAAAGCATTCAAACAAAATTATGAGAAGCTTTGGTATTTCCTCCATTGAATGATTTGTTTAGGTATAATCTATATGATTCCAAGGATCCAATCGAAGGCTACTAGTTTGAAGCACATGTGGCTCACTTAAACTTGTGTAGATACATGAAATAAAATTTTTTTAACAGTTTAGTTCATTTATTCAGTTATTATTGTTTTGAAATTTTAGTTTAAAAAAATATTTAATGTTGAACATTTAAAAAAGAAAAAAAATTTATTAGGGCAAAGTGCACGTTAAGTTATAAGGAGGTACATGTTGGAGCATTTGAGAGAGTTGTAGGAAAAAGAATTTAAGTAGGGATATATCTAGGATATTTTATTTTAATGGAGCAATTAGGGGGAAAAAAAAATATAAGGATCATATTTGAAAAATAATATTTACTTTGTACTACAGAAAAAAATTTATTTAATTATTGTACGTTTGAGAGAAGATGGTAAATTACATAAAAAGTTAATTAAGAGATAATATGAAAATTGGTATTTGAGAGGGTTGTAAGAAAAATTATTTTAACATGGTAAAGAAAAAGAAAAGGAAAAAAAATAAAGAAAACATGGGACCATAAGAAAATATTAAGGTGCATTCGTATATTTGGGTGGAGACCGCGAGCCCGCAAATAAGACTGAAAAATAATTGGGAAAAATTATGAAAAAATAGTAGTCGATCATATGAAAAACCTTTATATACATATTTATATATATAATATTTAGAAGGATGCATTTGAGAAAATCATTGTTACATAGATATTCTTTTAAGGAAGACATTTTTTTTAATGATTATTCCATTAAAAAAAAAAGATAAATTACTCATATGATACATTATCTTTTTATGAATTTATAATTTGATTCTAATTTTTTTTTTAATTAAAAGGTCCTTAACTCTTTAACAGATACGAAATAATCTTTTTTACTGATAAAGGTTAAATATTTAAC
Source organism: Antiaris toxicaria (assembly GCA_035233585.1). Lineage (NCBI taxonomy): Eukaryota > Viridiplantae > Streptophyta > Magnoliopsida > Rosales > Moraceae > Antiaris > Antiaris toxicaria. The sequence goes on along the minus strand of CP141160.1, from coordinate 22,508,940 downwards.
CAAAAAAATATCATATTGATCACACATAATATATTATTTAAGAATAATTAAAAAAAATTAATAATTTAATTTACATATATTATACATGTCATTTATTTCTTCTAATTTTTAACTTTTTTTGTTTTGTGAAAATGAATAAATTATAACTTTTAAACAATTTAATGATCTTTTTAGTCCCAAAAAAAGATCAAATTATAACTTTTAAATAAAAAAGAAGGAGAAAGGTAATAATCAAAGAAGGCCAAGTAACTGCCTGCCACAAGACACATGCAACCAAGTTGACAAGGCAACAAAAGCCACACCGAGTCTTCGGCAAAGTTTCGACATAGGAGACTCCATCTCCTCCATGTATTATCGAGTTTCTCTCCTACCAAACGCACTTAAACATCAAAGACACAAAGAGAATCTACTCTTTCTCAGAATTCCCTTCGTCAGACACCAAAGCTCCATTAAAATGCGCCCCAGAAAAGTTAGAAAAAGCATTGAAATCAAAATTTTCAACCCGAATTTCCCAACAAGATGAGAACTAGAGTTGTCCAACGAATACGACAGATTCTCAAGAGAGAGGATGATTCCCAAACACAACCTAATCAGGAGCGCATCTGAAATGATTCTCTACCTTCCTATTATAGACTTTAAACCCTCTATTTACAATGTATATAATATATATATAACCAATTAACAATTCTTAATTAGTAAATGCTTTAATAAAACATTTATCCCTACGTTTTTTATAATCTAAAAAGTGCCCCTTGAGTTTTCAAATCATTCCAAAAGCTATCCCTTAAGCTTTTGAAGACTTAAAAGACATAAAACCTTTAACTTGTCAAATTATTACATATATCACTAATGTCCGAATAGTCAATATTTAAGAATTATCTTAAATAATATAAATAATATAAACTGAAAGTTACATTTAGAACAAAAGAAATTCAATAAAATAAGTTCGAAATTTTTTAAAAATCCAACACTTTAGAAAATTTTATTAAAAATTATGTTTATCCATCTCTTTTTTTGAGTAGTTCATCTACCACAAAAATTGATAACAAAGCAATGCCTTGTGGATTATTTCTGCCACAACAAATTCCCCATTCTCGTTAGTGCACGACTTGTTGGACTAGCTGTGCTCTTAACAAATGTGTCATATTGCTGACCAATGAGATAAGGAGAGAGTTTTTGGGGGCTGTGGTTGTGGGGGGAGGAGGGTTTTTTTTTTTTTTCTTTTTAATATTTTCTGTTAAAGTTTTTTTTGTCATCACAACTTAAAATTCTATTTAGAATAGAAAAAATTACTCAAATAGTCATATATATATATTTTTTTCAATTGACCAACATAACATAAATTGTCATCTCTTAACAAACATGACACGAACTTTATTTTTATTAATGTTTGATTTGTGTCATATTGATCTAGTATTAAATTTTTGTATCATATCAGTATAATAGTTTTTAAATTTATATCATTCAAGTTTTTTTCTGTTTTAAATATTAATTATTAAAGATATTTTTTAAATTTCAAAAATTTTAATTAATCATTTTTAAAACACATGGGGAATATCGTAGCCTCCATTTGTTTCAATCATTCTTAACATTTCAAATATTTTCAATTTTCAACATTTCAAATGCATGTTTAGAAAACAAAATTTGAAATGGAATGAAAGGTTACAAAATATTATCATTTGCAATTTTTAAGCAAATTTCTAAATGGTAGGGGCCAATATATTAGCCATTTGGATTTTTTTTTTTAATAATACTAAATGTTTTAAACTAAAATGTTTTCATATGTTTCTTCCAAACATAGTCTTATGGGTCATCGGGAGGCATTTTGGAGACAAGTTTTGAAATTGAGGTTGGAAATGCATATTTAATGGGAGACCTTCTAGAAATGAATATTGATATAAAAAAATAGTTTAAAAATTTAAAATGTGTCAAAAAATACAAAATAAATCTTATTTTGTTCGTTTTGTCGTTGTGTGTATTTTGATATAAAAATCATCTCATTTCAATTTGAAATGAACAAGTTATTGACTTTTAAAATTTAGATTTAAAAAAAATGAAAAAGAAAAAGTAAAATGTAAAATCGTAAATATTGAGCATGCGTTTGGTTAACGCGTTTTTTTGACATTGCATTTAAATGCAATGCAATTTTCCCCCAAATACAAAAGTATTTTATTCAAATACCAATCACATCACCATTTAAATCAAACACAATCATTATTTATTATTTCACTTTTTCTATTACTTTTATTAATTACAAAAAATTTTTTTCTCTCTTCTTTTTTTCTCTCTACTTTTACCCATCATATCACATATTCATTATTAAAATACAATTCAAATACTTTTTACCCAAACACACATTACATTCAAATGCAATGCTAATGCTTTTCCTCAAAATACAAATTGCATTCAATGCATTGCATTCAAACGCAATGCAAATACAATGCATTCACCAAACGATGCCTAAATATAAGAGGATGAAATGCCTATTAAAAAAATACCTCACTTGGGCCTTAAAAACTAAAAGGGTCCTTTTTTATTATATAAAATACAGGGACAGCTCTTATTTTTAACCCAAAAAATAAAAATCTTAAGCACGCGTTTGGTGAATGTTTTTTTTTTGGCATTGCATTTAAATGCAATTTAATTTTCCTCTAAATACAAAAGTATTTCATTCAAATACCAATCACATCACATTTTAAATCCAACACAATCACTATTTATTATTTCATTTTTTCTATTATTTTTATTAATTACATCATATATTCTCTCTCTCTCTTTTTTCTCTCTACTTTTACCCATCATATCACATATTCATTATTAAAATACAATTCAAATACTTTTCATCCAAACACACATTGCATTCAAATGCAATACTAATGTTTTTCCTTCAAATATAAATTATATTTAATACATTACATTCAAACACAATGTAAATACAATGCGTTCACCAAAACGAGGTCCATGTATTTTTCAAATTTTGCTTCGACAACAATCACTCACTCAATGTAGACAAGCTCTTTCGTCTTCGGCCCACAACTAGTATCCTCTCTACTGTTAAACTTTTCTGCTGTAAATAATTGTAAATACACTAGTCTGTGTCCCCAAGTAAGAAAGGAAATCGTCCATTCTACCTTAAAAAGGGGCTTAAAAAAATGAAAATGAAAAGTTAAAGCGACTTCAACTCCTTCGAAGATAATAAAGTCTATGGTAAGAAAAGCAAAGTTAATCCATATTATCTTAACCTGATTCTGATTAGTCTTCAGATAATCTTAGTTTGCTCTTGCTAAATGGAAAGAACAAGATAAAGTGGAGTAAAAACAGTACAAACCATGGCAGCATTTTTTCCTTCAAAATGAGGAGTTTCAATGCACCATCTGACCAACTTATTACTAAAAAATATGTTTAAAAGCGACCAATGTTCAAGGGTTACAAGATCCCATATATCAACTGTATAAGGACATAAATTCAGCGCTCGACACTCTAAAACCAACCCATGCCCTAATCCTCCTGAATAAAATCACCCCATTCCATATTTTAGCTTGCATGTAGCAGGCAAACTAGGAATATGGCCAACACTCACTCAGGTCTTGGGAACAAAAATAAATAGGAAAACGGCATGTGATTATGGAACATATAGCATAAGTGAGTACAAATAATCCACTCTCTTGCTACAAGCCCATCAAAGTTGGCAACACCAGTATGCATAATGCTCATCTTTGCGGTGGATGCTGACGAGACCCCCACATTTTAAACATATGAAGCTGCTTCCGTCCGAGAATGCATCCAATACAACCTGCATCCTACCAGTTTCAGCCAGTATGGAGGTTCCATGAGCATCGGGCACAACCCACTGATCACCCGCGCTGCCCTGTGGTTGTTCTGTGACTAAAGGCTGGGCTTCAGCAATTACACATTCAGCGAATAAGGATGCTAGTTGATCGGCCGCTGCATTTTCTTGCATTCTACTTTTGTATAACTCTCGGGCACGATGCAAGGAGTGAAACACGGCCTCATCCCCGCCTCTGGTTCTCATTGCCATCACCACCTGTTCCAAAAGAAGTATCAATACATATTTATACACTGAGAGCTATTTATAATACATACTCATATACTGAGAGCTATTTATAATAAAATTTTTGTGGTCATTTTGTTTCCAGTGTATGTAATTTCTATGAGGCAACTGGATGAATGTCATTTTAACCACTTTGGTTGCATTTTCTCACATTAAGACATCAGTAATGGAGATTTAGGTGCCATTTGGTAAAATTTTTCATTTTAACTTCATTCAAATACAATACAATTTTACACCAAACACAAATTTTACAACAGTGCTACGAAAACAATTACTATTTAAAACATTTTTAAAACAATCACATCAACTTTTTAACTCCACTATTTATCTCTACTTTTACCAATCACATCAACTTTTCAACTCTAAAATACTTTTCATCCAAACACACATTTCATTCAAATACAAAACAAATACTTTTCAACCAAATACAACATTCAAAAAACAAATTTCATTCAAATACAATCAAAATGCAATGCGTTTACCAAACGCCCCCCTTAGTGACTTTAAGAGCATAATGAAAGTAAGATCATACACCTATCACTACCCTACTAATTGTGACTCTTTCTCGAATCTTTAACACAATACTTTCCTCAATCAACGCAGTACGCACAACCACACAAATATAACAAAGCAACAAGTTGGAAAGGTGAACAAACAACTTACGACTCAGTAAGATTTTCCCTATCCTCGTTTTTCTAATTAAAAGATGGAAAACAAATCATATCTATGCCAACCCTCTTCACCAAATTTTCAGCCTCTACCGTTAGAACCAAAGAGAAATGCTCCTCTTAAGAAGTAACATCACCTATTAAGTTCTAGTTTCCAATCTAAGCTAATAAATAAACCCTCTAAAAGGCTTCCCCAAGCCATGTATCAGAAGTAGAACCTTGTCATTGTCCAAAAATCATCACTTTGCCAAATAGCTTAAACAAAACAACGTCTCTCTCTCAACGGATCGCACAGAGCATTGGACAGCAAGGTATGCCATCAAGAAAGTTAAAATCCAAATACAGCAAAGCCCGTTTCAGGTATTCCCCTTTTTTTTTTTTTAAAGGAAAATTCAGGTATTCAACTCTAAGGCTATGTTTGGTAGGAGAGAAAAGTGAGAGGAAGTAAAGGGATGGAGAGATTTGTGGAAGAATTATGACAATCATGATTGTTTTGGTACGAAAGAAGGGAGGGAATAAGAGATTAAAGGAGGGACTTTTAATCACTCAAAACAAACATAATTTTAGTCTCTCTAAATTAAAAAGATTTTTAGAGGGAATAAGGATAAAATTACAATAATACTCTTAATGACAAAGATTCTTTTCTTGATTAAAGATATTATAAGAAGATAACAAAATAAATTAACAAAGGGTAAAATTATTATTTTACAAATAAAATCTATTCTTTCCTTTTCCTTACAATTTTATACCATGCAAGAGAGATTATTTTTTGCTTTCATTCTCCCTTACCATACCAAACATCATGAAAGATTTGACCTCTCTCTCCTTTCTCATCTCCCTCATTTAGGTGATATGCCACTAACTCCTTCCACTTTTCACTCCTTCCGAATAAACAACATAGCCTAAGGATATTCATCACCACATTTACCGAACACCATATGCTATGCTTAACTATTTTCATAATCTACAACCTAATACCAGCTTAATAATCCCGAGCTCCAAAAATATGCCGATCACCAATAAAAATAGAAAATTAAACTAGAAAAGAGTGGTCTTTTTCCCAATTCAGGTAAGTTAGTAAATTGGCATTGCACAAGTGCAAATCCGTAACTAAATAAACGACAAAGTGCAAATGCAAACTAAGACCTGACAATCACAAATTTGAGAGTGAAAATTACGAAGGGCTCAAACTCGGATACTAACAAACTGAACAGAAACCCTAACTAGCTTTAACTGCCCACCATGACCGCTAAAAACAGAATCTTTCTATTCTTTTTTCCATACACAACAGGGAAAAGGAAATGATTTTTCAATAATAATTGCGAATTCCAAATTTCATCCCAAAAAATTACACAAAGAAAACATAACTCGAAAGAAGCAATTCAATATATTTAAATATAAAATGGCAGCAAAAATCGGAGAGAAAGAGAGGGAGAGAGGGAGATTGGAAGGCAGAGAAAATTACCGCTTGGAGGGCCTGGGAAGGCTTGCCTTGGTTAATAAGCTGGCGAGCCAATGCGAGTAAGTCCCAAACGGCGTTACCCTGGCCGCCGTTTGCATTGGATGCCATATCCTGTTGCTGAGTCGACGGCGCCGTCGCCGTCGCCGTTGCCGTTGCCGTTGCCGTCTCCATCATCTCTGCGTCGGTACGCTGCTCCATCGCAGCATCAAGGCCTTTCTCGCCTCTTCAGATTTTGCTTCCTCTGTATATTTACAATTTTTATTTATTTATAGGTGTTTGTGTGATTCTCTGGTAAAAATGAAATCTTCAGATGAATCAGGAGATTTTCGGTTCTCTCTCTCTTTCTACCTTTTCATTTGTAATTTTTCCTATGAACAATTAACAAGACGACAAAAGAAGCTGGATGATTCTAGCAAATTCTGCAGATGTCGCTCCCTCTGTCACTTTTTTTTCTTTTTCTTTTTCTTGTTTTGTTGGGGCTCAATCTCTCAAGCAACTCTACCCGTTCTTGAATTGGATGGCCCATCAAAGTTTGGGTTTTTTGGACTTCGTTCTAATTACATAGGCCCGTTCATGATTAGGTTCAGTTTGTAACAATCGGACTCCTCGTCCAATTTCTATCCCATTCTTAATTGACTCACTAGACGTTGTCAATTTTTTTAAAAATTATTTTCAAATGATCCCTGAATTTATAAACTTGACTTTTATGGGTCCTTTAACAAACGAATTATATTAACATCGTAATATATTGAATATATTTTATATTTAAATAAAAATTATTTATTTTATATTTGAATGTAATATATATTTGAATGAAATGTATTTGAATTGTATTTTAGAGTTAAAAAATTAATATGATTGATAAAAGTAAATAGGAAAAATGAGATAGGGAGTGAATATGATGTGAATAGAAAAAAAAATTTAATATACTCTGAAATAGTAAATGTATTTAAGGTATTGTTAAAAAATATTGTATTTAAACGTAAAACTTTTACGTTTAGATAAAAATTATATTGTACTTAAACGCAATGCGAATACAATATTATAAACAAACGGATCATTAGATTTATGCATCATACCATTCTAAACTTTTCTATTATTAAAAAAAGGCACTTGTATCGATATTTCGCAAAAAACTAAACAGAAATTGAACACATTTAGATCACATGAGTTTTAATTAAGTCTAAAATCTTAATTAAAAAGTTTTTGAAGAGAAATTGTATCTCTAAAATAGCTCTATGATGCTATACATATTAGATTAAAATACAGATTACACCTTACATCTTTGGTTAAAATATAGTTTTCCTCTAAAGTATCTTTGATAATGTGCAATTTCCTTTCCAAAAATAAATTTAATTATGCCTTTCATGTTCAATTTTTTTTTCTTTTTCTTATTCTTATTCTTTTTTCTTTTTCTTTTTTACAGAACATGAATAAAAGGACCGTTGGTGTAACGGTAAAAAAGTTCAGGGAAGTATGACATGAAAAATCAAAAGACAAGGGCTAACATAAGTTATGGTGTATGAATATAGTAAATAGCACTTTTACAAAAGTAATTGAAGCAAATAATAAGTCCTTAAAACATTTAAGATAAATAGTACATTCACAAGATAAATGAAAAAATTACTAGATAAACAACATAATTACCAGATAATTAATTTATTTACATTTGACAATTTTATTATTTATTGTTAATTACTCCTAATATTTTAAAAACCTACCGTTTACTTCAATTATTTTATGAAAACAATTATTTACTTCTTAAAAAGGGCAATTATATTCTGTCAAAAAAAAAATACAAATATCAATATTGATTCAAATGACTTCATAGCACAATAAAATATAACTCTAATCACAAACTAATTCTACTATTAGATTATAATAAAACACATAAGAGGTAAAGCATATACTAAGTGCAAATAATAGGAAATGAAAAAGTATAAAAACTATCAAATATACATATGACTCTTTAAGAATACAATTCATGGAGTCTATCAAGATCATGAGATCTATCACAAAAGGATCAATCCTAATGCCACACAGAAACAAACTTGACATACAAGCAATATAAAAACATAGAAACAAAAAATGAAGCATCAAAACATAATGTCTACATGTCAAAAACAACGTCACTTTTATTTTAAACAACAACTATTATTAAAAGGAGAAAAAATCCCAGCCGCGTAGCACAGATAATGCCTTCATCCACAATTCATCCAATACAACTAAAGAGGTAATAACGCATGCCCTCCAATCATGACGCTACAGTCGAACACCAATAAATACATAAATAAAATCAATGCAAACAATATTGAAATTTATTGGTTTAAATTTGTGAACTTGTGAAATTTGATAAACAAGTCGTGCACGCTGCCTATAAATTCATGCTTTATTTCTTCAATATATTGGTTGGCAATAATCTTAACTTCCAATATTGAATTTAATTGGCACCAGTGAGTTCTGGATCAAAAAGAAGAAGAAATAACTAATGTCTGTGATGTTTGGATTTTGGAATAAAAGCTCAGAATCCCACAGGCACTCTAAATAAGGTGCATACACACACATGCATAAGGTATATTGTATTTATTAAAAAAATGATGGAAAAAACGTCACTCTCTTCAATACAATTATAGAACGAGCAAAATAATAGACCCAATTCACTTGGATTTCATTGAAAGGCTGTTGTGCAAATTTGTTTAAAATAGAAGCTAGTGCCCCCTCGTGTTCTCCACTTTTTTTTTTTTTTTTTTCATCAGAAGAGCCAACGACATAATGAGCACATCATTAAGGAACAAGACGTTACTTAAATTGCAAGAAACACACTACAACGTGAAGCTTGCTTACCAAAACAAAAAAAAGTATAAGGCAGGGGATTAAAGGAATGAAAAAAAAAAATATGTGCATATAGGATGAGAGATCCATTCATTCATATAAAAGAAAAGAAAAGAAAAAAAGAATAGACAGGAATAAAGAAAAATGAAAAATGAAAAAAAGAAGGCACAACAAAAAATAGTTAAAGACTGGCACTTGTTTTCATCTACTTTCTTCTTCTATCTATCAAATAACAACTCATGGAATGGCACAATAATTGACTTAACGACTAGAACACCCCAGAGGGCGGGTCCGGTTCACTGTCTTCCATTAATACAGCGTCTTTAATCTCTTGTAACATCTTCATCACCTGCCACATTGTGGGCCTTTGCTCTGGCGACGTTAAACTACAAGCAATGGCCACCCCAAGAAGCATCTCCATCTTGTTATTTTCCCCACCATCGTCACTGCCATCCCTCGTCGATTTCACCCATTCCACCATCTCATCCGGCGCCAAGAACGGCAATTGGGACGTTGCCTTTCCTGTGATGAGCTCCAGCAACAAGATCCCAAATGCGTAGACATCCGTCTTGGATGTCACTTCGTGGTGTGAATTGCGAGTTTCGGGGGCTTTGTAAGCGACGGAATCAGGGTCATCATTGTTATTGTTGTTGTCATCGTTGTTCAGCGGGTGGACTAGGACGGAGAGGCAGTAGTCTGCGATGCAAGCCTCAAAGTCAGGGCCGAGGAGGACGTTGTTGGATTTTAGATTGCCATGGACAAGCCGCCATGCTTGGTGGATGTAGGCGAGGCCTTGGGCCACGTCCTCCGCTATTTTCAAGCATGATGTCCAGTGGAGCGGCTTTGCCCGTGTGGATTTCGAACCTGAACATGCAAAACTTGTTTAGTAAACATCTAAAAAAGCATTGATTTAGCAAATGTTCTTAATAAGTAACGCCTCGTTTTTTTACGATATTATATTCGTATTATGTTCAAATACAATATAATTTTCATTCAAATACAAAAATATTACATTTAAATACTGATCATATCATATTTTAAATTCAATACAATCATTATTTATTATTTTAATTTTTCTATTTTTTATTTATCACATTACATACTCTCTCTCTCCTTTCTTTTCTCTTTATTTTTACCCATCATATTTCAAATTTATTATTTAAATATAATATAAATATTTTTCATCCAAACACACATTACATTCAAATATTATCAAAATACTTTTCATATAAATATAAAATGCATTTAATACAAATGTAATCCACTTACTAATCATTCTCAAGCTTTACAAGACAGATGATGCATTTCCAATAAATGACGGGGCAGTCAAAGCATAGATTAAGCAAATGTTAATAATAAGTAAGGTGCTGATTGTTTCATTAAAATATAATGTAATTTTCACTTAAACACAAAAATATTATATTTAAATAACAATCACATCATATTTTAAATTCAATACAATCAGTATTCATTATTTTATATTTTCTATTATTTTTATTAATCACATCACATATTCTTTTTCTTTTTTTTTTATCTCTATTTTTACTAATTATATCACATATTCATTATTTAAATATAATTTAAATACCTTTTATTTAAATACATGTTATATTTAAATATAATATAAATTATATTTTAAATATAAATTATATTTAATAAATTATATTTAAATACAATAATCTAAATGCCTTTAAGGAGCCTAAGGGGGCATTTGGAGAAAATATTCAATTTTAATTTTACTCAAATACAATACAATTTTACACCAAACATAAATTTTACAATAGTATTACGACAACAATTATTATTCAAAATATTTTTAAAACAATCACATCAACTTTTTAATTCTACTATTTATCTTTACTTTTACCAATCACATCAACTTTTTAATTTTAAAATACTTTTCATCCAAACACACATTTCATTTAAATATAAAACAAATATTTTTCAACCAAATACAACATTCAAAAAATAAATTTTATTCAAATACAATCAAAATACAATACGTTTACCAACCCTCCCTGAGCTTGCTTTACAAAAACGGGTGATGCTTTTCCAATAAATGGTGGGGCAGTCAGTTATAATGCAATCCACCAATTATATATTGCACGCTTCACCAAAATCGTAACTATGATCGCTTGCAACAATTATATATTGCACGCTTCACCAAAATCGTTAACTATGATCGCTAAAGCCATATTCATAATTCACATACAAACAGTTTTTGTCTACAGCTGAGTTTGACATAAGCATTTGCATGTGGGGCCCACGTGCCTCACATTGTTGAGTTATGGCGGGGTTATCTTTTGAAGCTCCGGCGGGCCCTCATGCTTTCCCTCGTGGCTCGGAGCCCGATGGATGGTCAATTTTTAAAATCCGGTTCATCGGATCAATAATTTATCATCGTCACGTCAAATTCCCAACGTCGTCTTGCTAATCACATGCAAGATTCTCGGTGACAGGCTAGGATTACAATACCACCATATCTAGTATTGTATAATCATTCAAAGTTTCCTAAATCCCATTCAACCCATTATTGCTATGTTATGATAAATTTTAATAAATAATTAAAATACAAAATCATAGGTTGGCCGTCAACGAGAAATTGCAGTCACGTGCACCCCTAAGCGACCGAGTTAACACTGAGTCCATTATCCACAACGAGCTTAACTCGCTCAACAAACCAGCAAGAAATTAAGAAAGAAAGATAAAGTCTTGGGACGTACCGTGAATGAGAGAGAAGAGACTGCCATTGGGCTGGTAATCATAAATCAGAAGCCTCTCTTCCTTGGCCTGAAAATAAGCTCTGAGGGGCACCAAATTGGGATGCCTCAACCCACCCACAGATTCCATATGCGTCTCGAACACCTCCCTACTGGTGCCGGCCAGCTTCCCGGCGTCGAGCCTCTTGACGCTGACAATGAGGCGGTTGTCGAGCACCGCCTTGTAAGTGGTGCCAATGGTGCCCCTCCCCAGCAGCTCCGCCGACGCCCTCATCAGCTGCTCCAGCGAGTAGAGCTGAGCCTCCCCCGCGCAGAACGCCAGGCTCCCGCTCTTGGCCACCTGGATCCCCTGCTGCGCCCTCTTCACCTTCTCCTCCAGCTCCTTCTCCTGCTCCACCGCCGCCTCCGCCGCAGCCACACCATCGTCGGAAGCCATCATCGCCACACCCTTCCCGTCGCCACCATTCCCGCTCCTCTGTTTCTTCACGGCCATGGCGAAGCAGAAGAGAGAGCTGATCAACACCAGTACTCCGCATGAGAACCCGACGATCACCGCCGTCCTCCTGCGCTTATCCCCTCCCCGCTCCGTCATGTCGACGGCGTTTGACCCTAACACCGGCGTCGGCGGCTCCGCCGCCACGGACGATGTTGGGCCGAAAAACGGTGGGCTTGGGTTGCACTCTTTGTGGATTATCTCCCCACACAGCCCCGGGTTCCACGAAAACGACGACGGATCGAAGCGGAGCAATGTCGGAGTCACCGGAACAGCGCCGGTGAAGTAGTTACCTGAGACGTTGAAGTACTTAAGTGCAGACTGGTTCATCGGCGGCACCGATCCGTTAAAGTGGTTCCACTCGAGACGGAGGTAGTTTAGGCGGTCAAGGTTGGCTATCCAAATGGGCAATGATCCGGTTAGGTTGTTAGACGATAAGTCCACCGTGCGGAGCCGGCGGAGGAAGAGAATCGACGGAGGGAAAGAGCCGGAGAAGGAGTTGAGGTCAAGGAAAAGGCTTTTAAGGTTTCTGAGTCCGGAGAGGTCGGGAATGGGTCCGGCGAGGGAGTTGTTCTGCAGGCCGAGGACTCGGAGCTGGTCGAGGCGAGTCAAGGTGTTGTTTGCGAAAACGCCGCCGCGGAGATCCAGCCCTTGGATTACGAGGCGGGCTACTCTGGACTGCACGCACTGGATTCCAGCCCATTTGCAGAAGTTGTTAGTGTCGTTGCGAGAGAAGGGGAGCTTGTTTCGCAAATCGGCTTTGGATTTGAAGGCGAGAAGTGCAAGTGCATCGGAAGGTACTGTAAATGTCGAGTTTTCAGCGAGAGATGAGACGACAAAGAAGAAACAGAGCAACAGATGGTGAAGAGAAATTTGCCATTTATTCTTCCGCATTGTTGAATAGACATCGAAGTAGTGGGGAAAAACTGGAGCACACTAAAATTTGTGTGTTTAGGTTTGGAGAGCGGAAGAAGATGAAAGAGCTTGCATAGTTTAGTTTGCGCTGTTTGGGCCAAAAGTCGAGACTTTTACAGAGAGAAAGAGAGAGAGAGTGGTGTGGGAAGAGTAGGAGAGTGGGGGAAATGGGGGTAGATGACAAAAGCAAGCAAGTAATATTATCAGCTGTCGGACTGCAAGCTCAGAATCACGTGGAGGGAAGCTTACTCCCTCCTCAAAGCCCAAGAAGGGGTAAATAAAACAGAATTTCGCACTGTGCACCAAAATATTAAATAAATAAATTTTGTAAATATAAATAAATAAAATAATGAATTTTGTAAGGCATGAGCAAAAAAATTTACCCCAATTTGCAGTATATTTTAAAGGGGTTGTTGTGAGATTAGCTTTGGTCTTTTAAATAATTTTTTTAATATTTTTTATTTTATTATTATTTTTTATTATTCATATTTTTTAAATATTATAATAAATTTTAAATTTTAAAAACTTATAATTTTATATACATAAATTTTAATGAGATGATTTTTTAAAATTATATAAAATTTTTAAAAGGATGAAATAAAATTTATATTAATAATTTTTTAAATAAATTTTTAAAATTTTATATTTTTTTATTTTAAATTGTTTTTTAAATATATTTTTTAAAATTATTTTTTTAATTTAAAAAAATATCTTTAAAATTTTCTTCAGTCATATACTTAAGTTTCAACCTTTTTTATTTTATATTATTAATAAGAATGGTTATTTTATGGTTTGTTTTATAACTGATACGGACTGTAAAATAATTAAAGTAAACTGCAAAATGTATTTTGAATATTGATAGACTAAAGGGTTAGAAATTATCATTAACCATAAAATGTTGTACCGACAATGTGAATAAAATATAGTACAGTAAAACATATATATATTTTTGCCCTTTCCTCTGACTCGGTAAATATTTGCAGAGGTTAAAGTAGGCTAACGAAGAATATTAATAGCTGCCAGTTGCCCCGCTGCCCCTATTAGGCTAGGCTACCAGTACGAGTACCGAATTTCTTATCAATTAAAAATATAGAGTGTGATTGGATAACGTTTTGAAGATTTTTTTTAATTAAAAAAAATTTCTAAAAAATATGTTTGAAAAAATTATTAGACGGTGTTTGGGAAATGTTAAAAAAAAGTTTCAAACATTTTCCAAACACCGTCAAGTTATTTTAAAATATATGTTTGGAGAAAAAAATTATTTGGAATAAAAAAATATAAAATTATAAAAAAAATTAAAAAAAAATAATGTGGATATTGTTTGTTCCTCTTAAAATTTTAAAAATTTAAAAAATCTTAAAATTTTATGTAATTTAAAAAAAATCTCATTTAGATTTGTATACACAAAATTATAAATTTTTAAAATTTAGAGTTTACTGTAGTATTTTAAAAATATAAATAATGAAAAATGATGAAATGTTAAAAAATATATTTTAAAAAAGATAAAATTTTACCTTCAAACACCCTCTTAAAATAAAAATATATATAAAATTTTAAAAATTTATTTAAAAAAAATTATTAACATAAATTTTATTTCGTTATTCTAATACTCCGTTTGAATGAGAGGTTTTTTTTTAAATATAAAATTTTTAGATATAAAAAATAAAAAGTTGTTTGAAATTTTTTTTAGAAGTTAAAAGTTGTTTTTTATTTTTTTTAGAAAGCTCTTTTTTTATTTTTTAAAAATAAAAAATTTTGGATGTCCAAATACGAAAATTTAAAAATATTTATTTTTTTAAAATGAAAATTTTTTATTTTTTAAAATTTAGAGTGATCAAACAAATATAAAATGAAAGTTTTATATAATTTAAATTTGTTATAATATTTTAAAAATATAAATAATTAAAAATGATAACTAGATAAAAAAATAAAAAATTATTTTAAAGATCAAAATTGATCACTTTAATCAGGCTTTAGAGAGGGTGTTGGAGATGTTATTTTTGAGTTGGAAAAAAGTTGTTTTGGAGAATATGTTTGGGAGAAAAAACTGTTAGAGATAAAAAAATAAAAAATTTTAAAAATTAAAAAAAAAAATCAATATGGATATTATTTCGTTCCTTTTGAAATTCTATGTAATTTAAAAAAATTTTATCTAATTTAGACTTGTATATATAAAATTATAAATTTTTAAAATTTAAAAATTATTGTAATATTTTAAAAATATAAATAATAAAAAGAAAAAAAATAAAAAAAAAAAAGTGAAATTTTGTGACTCTAAAACAGCCCAAGCGGCCGCAGCTTTTTGATCAGTTTGCAATCTCCTTCTTTACTCCTTTTTGAAGGGGCAAAGATTAGACATGGGAGTATTTTCGTCCACGTGAATTCACAGTCCCCATGTGTAAAAGAGAGAGAGAAATATATTTTAGAATATTAGTAAATATCATAAAAATGGACCTTATGAGTCGGTTTTATGTTACGAGATTCATGTTTTTATTAATATTAAATATAATTGATATTTCCCAGTTTAAAGAGAAAAATAAAAGATCAAGGAGATTTCCCCTTTCACTAATACTGTATTAAAAAAGTTTTTTTTTTTGTTGGTTCTGTATTAGATAGAGGTTAAACATAGTATTTCATTGCCATGTTTACTGGCAGGGCACGGCTACCTAGGAATGGGTTTGTTGCAATTAAAATTGCATTTGTCGTTATGTCTTTCCACACAACATTAACGTCTCATTAATTGTTAAGCAATTGTCTGGTTTAGTTGATAAATAACCATAATAACACATTTCACAGAGAAAAGAAAAACAGTGGCAGGACCTTCTGTTTTTTATTATAAATCGAAACGATTGTTTTATCTTGTTGGATTAATTTTTAATAATATGATATATGATTTAAAACAGTTTTTTTAAAGTGAATATTTATGAATCAAAATGATAAGATTTAGTCAAAATAAAAAAAAAAGACAATTTATACTATGATTGTTTCATAAAAATTCTCAACAAACTAAGAGTTCATTGGGAAGGAGTTTTAGGGATTTTTTTTATTAAAAAGAAGTAGTTTTGAAAAATGTATTTAAAAAAAATATTTAGAATAAAAAATTATAAAATTTTAAAAATTTATCAAAAAAATTATTAATATATATTTTATTTCGTTAATATCAAAATTTTATATAATTTAAAAAAATCATCTTATTTAAATTTATATATATAATTATAAATTTTTTTAAATTTAAAGTTTATTATGATATTTTAAAAATATAAATAATTAAAATTAATGATAGAATATAAAAAAAAAAAAAAACAAAGTTGTTTTGAAAAATTGATCCCATTCGAACTCTGTTTTATCGTAACACTAAGCCCCCATTCCCATTTTGTAGTCACCTAGGTCGTACAGGTAATTGTACCCTTTGGAAGCTTTTTGATGTTCAACCTTCCGGTTGACCTATTTTGTTCCCAGGTACTCTATTTTTCTTTAAGAACGGATTTCTTCTTCTAATTTCTTCACAGAGAAGTGAACAAATGTAGGAATAGGAATAGGAATAGGAATAGGAATAGTAGGAATATACAAAAAGCTAAATAATTGCATTGTCTTTTGTCATACTTGATTCATTTAAGAATTACCAATCGGTGAAACATACTTTTTCAACGAAGCCCAGTGCTCGGACTCCTAAGCTAAACAGCCCAGCGACTCCTGACTAAACAAGGCCTTATCCAGAAACTTATGAGATGTTGGGCAAGACTAGGCCTTCAACACTGCCGCAAACCGTATCATGTTGCCTATGAGGAGGCGTCGCTTTTATTCATATATGGGTTGTTTGGATAAGCCATTCTTTGAGAATGGCATCTAAATATAATGCAATTATTATAATATGTATTTAGATATATTGTTTTTATAGTGTATTTAAATAATATATTTGTCTGAATTGTTAAAAAAATAAAACATGTAATTTGATCCATACCGAAAGAAATGATGCACTCCTTTATATATAGATATATCTCATGGATTTATATGTCTTGGTTGGACATAGTGGGTTAATCCGTGTTAGATGTGATGGTATTTTGTGCCATTGGACTAAGTCACGTGCCACACTATATGGGGTAGTGGGGAAAGGTGTAGACATTAGCATAAGCACTAGTATAGGTACTGAGGTAGTGGAGCAGGTGTCACTTGAATATGTCAATTCGAGCTATCGAAAGGATGGGTGAAGGTCGGGGCAACTTACCCTAGTTGGTGTTTTCTACTGTCGATCACTATCTAGTCACTCGGGCCATGTCTCCTGGACGATCCATGGTCGGTTAATTAGTAAGGGCTAGTTGACACACAATTTAACTTCAGCTTCTAACTGGTCTTCCCTTCTTAGCTCCACAATGGTCGAAATGGTGCTAGCACCTAGTCAACCTAGTTACACTAATTACCTTGTGAGATATGCTAATCACTTTATAACGTACACCAAGCATGCCATCAACAAATTGTAATTATAAGTTAAAGTTAAATGTTAAATACATTTATTAGGGGAAAAAAAACCAATGTTAAATAGGGTTTTGATATAGTTGTACTGCAACATTGAGATTCCAATTTACAAATAATGATGATGATAATAGAAAATCCAATTTTGGATTCAACCTATCAGTTCTCTCCTTGTCCTTCCAGTATTAGCCAAATGAGGTCTAGCTTAGTAACTGCTACTCTCATTTCTGCTTTAGACCAATGCGTTCATTCGCCAAGCCAATCAATCTTATGAAAGAGTCTTGCCTCCGGTTTGCCCATTGCATATATTATGTTTTCAAAACCAAGTAGATATGTTGTCCTTTTCTGATGGTTTAACCTCAGTTTTCTTGCAGTGGACATGTTTCAAAACTGTTGTGTCTCAATATTTTAGGACCCCTAGTGGCTATTCCAACGGCTTCTAACTCTAAGCATCCTAGTGACACCGAATCGATTTAAGTAACCCCACTAGATACATACATATAAAAGGTGTTTCGGGTATTGGAGGCCAACAATGAAAAACTTGCAAGCTGGTATGATGGTCTTAAATAAATATCTATCAGCACATAATAAAATCTCAATGAAAAGAGAGAGACTAAGAATGGTCTAGATAAATCTTATCCATTGCATAAGTCTATCAAGTTGCTCTACTTCCCTAGTCTATTTAGGATTTGTTTAGCATAACTTTTTAAAAGTTGTTTTTCTTTACATGTCTAAAAATTATTTTAAAAGTATTTAATTAGTTTATTAAAAAATAAGAGCATTTAGGAAATTTTTTTTGTCACAAATAAAAAAGAAGATAGAGTTTTTGTTCTTACTTTTAGTCAATAAAATAAAAAAATAAAAGAGGTAAATTTTGAGTAAGTATTAAAATTAAAGAGTTTATAAGATCAAAATGATCTCTAAACTTTTCTAGTAAGTAACAATAATATTGAAATAAAATTTATAATGTTTAACTTAAATTTTATTGTAAGTTTTAAAGTCTACTTAAAAGTGTTTTTATCAAAGATCACACTTTTTGGCTCTGATAGAAAGCATTTTTGGAGATTAAAAACTCTTCTAACAGATTATTCAAACTTTTTTAGAAACTGTTTTTGAACTTGAGAAGTCACAAGCAGCTTTTTGCACTTGAGAAGCTAAAATTAACTTTTAAAAAGCTCTATCAAACAGGTCCAAAATTTTAAATTATCTAAATATATTTTTAACCATGTTTAAAAGTTTAATTTAGATATTATAAATTTTATTTTAATATTTTCATATACTTAATAGAAAATTTTAAAATTATTTTAACTTCGAAAACATTTTTAAAAATATGATTTTTAAATACTCACTAAAAGTTATACATTTTGTTTATCTTATTCAACTAACTAAAAACAAAAACAAAAGGAAACCCATAGCAAATCAAACAACGAATGCTTATTGGCATCAGGAAAAGAAATGTAATAAGCTAGCAAATTCCAACTTATTCTTTGTCCATATCTTTCATCTTATTTATCTTTCCATCTTCAAAAGTTTAATTTCCTCAATGCTTGACACATAACCGGTCTCCTCCTCTTTTTCTTTTTTCCATTTTTTCTCCCTCCTTTCCTTCTTTTCCGTTGGGTTTTTTTTTCCCTTCTTTTTTTATGGGCTTTTGTTTTGGGCTTCTTCTTTACTTTGCCCCTTTACCTTTTTTCCCTTTCACTTGCGTCTTTTTTTTAATAATATCTTCGTATGCTTTTTTTTTTTTTGATAATATCTTCGTATGCTTTTTATTATTATTATTTTTTATTTTTAAATCACCAAATACATTTTTCTTCTATTTTACTCTTATTATGTAATTTTTTTCAAGATAAATGCTTATTTAGATAATTTTCTTTCATCTATTGAAATATTATTTAAGTAGTAACTACTTTTCTTTATAAATTATTTTATTGAAACTTTTTTCACAAATGTACCATGTTTAACTTTTCTTCATTCTCATGCGTACCTTAATTATTTTGTTTTTCTGATTTCTTTGTTGATTTTTTTGCTAAATAGTCATTTGTTTGCTTTAAAATTTATATTTTAAACTATGTTGCATGGAAATACTTTTTCTTTGTAATTTATTTTTGTTAAAATGATTTTCTTCTTAAATACATTTTTATGTAAATATTTTTTGTGTTAAAAAAAAAAAACTCAGCACGCACGTGCATAGCCCGTGCTGATGACCTGGTTATTTAAAAAGACAGAAAAGTTCCCCACTTGGCAATCCCAGTCACTCCATTAGGACAACTTAACATATTAATGGCAGAAGCTACCAAAACTTTAGAAACAATGGCAAATGACAAGGCACATGCGTATATATTAATCGAAATCTTTTGCTATGATGGGGCCCTTTTTTAGCTGGACCACTTCGATATAGAGGTAAGAATATACTTTTCATGAGAGCTCTTTGAATTATGAGCGTCACCTCATTCAAGCTGGGAACTTTTTCCTTTTTTTGTTTTTTTTTTCACTTACCTACCGGCACTTGGAGTTTGGGAAAGAGGATAAGGTCCCTACAAGATCATTTTACCTGCATGTTCACCAGGAGTAAAAATCCCACTCTCCGCTCTCATTGCCGTTAGCACAGTTTGGAACTTCTTTTAAAGTAGTGTTCTAGTAAGTGCTAAATATATCATTATTAGTGCTTATACATTGATATGTTTTTAATGAGAAAGAAACAGCAAATTGTATGAACTTCTCTCGGTTTTTATATAATAATTTGTGAGTCTTGAATAACTAAAATCATTAGTAAATAGATAGCATGTCATCAAAAACTGATTTTTCTATTTAATTTAAAAAGAAAAGAGGTTGCTTCATCATTTAGTTTGTAAAAATAGCCATAAAAATGCAAGGCAAGATATTTGCTGTCACCTGTTTCAACTCAACATATTTCTTCAATGAAAGTAGCAGAAACAATATAAATGAAAAGAAAAGGGCAGAAAAACTACATAAGTACGAGAATTAAGCGTATTAAAACAACTAATAACAAGTAAAATGTGATATTACAAAGTTAAAAAAGAGCATTAAAACTTTGTCCCTTGGAAAATGAGCAGAGGTCAGTGTGGTGGGGAAGGCAGTTGAAGGCTCAAAGAAGCATGAGATTTAAAGGGAGGAGGCTCACAAGGAATGTGATTATAAGACCACATGTAGGGACAAAACCTCCTAGGATTCGAGAAAAAAGCCCCACATTCCTCCACGGATCTCTGGTCTGGAAGATCAGGAATGCAATTTTTCCTAACGTCAAGAACTCCTCTTTCAATCAATCTTCTACATAGAGGACCAACATACATGAAGTAGTTATCAGACAGCGAAAAGTTGGCCAAATTCTTCAGCTGATAACAAACCACCTCGGGTACCATACCGTACAACAAGTTACCAGCAAAGTTAAGCTGCTCCACCTTCCCCAAACAAGAGAGCGAGAATGGTAACGGACCGGTCAACCGGTTGTCACCGACATCGAACACTACGGCCTCTTTCAGGAACCCTAGCTCGTAAGGAAGACAACCTGTCAACTCATCGTTGAGAAGCAGTACTTCTGTAACAGATGAAAACAGTTTCAAAATCGTTGGAGGAAGTGGGCCTATGAACTTGTTGTTTGCCAAGGTGAGATAGATGATGTGAGAGCTGAATTCGGGATCAGCAGGAAGCTTTATCTGCATGAAATTGTTGTTGTTGATGAAGAGAGCTTGGAGATTCTGTGTGAAAATCTCTGGTGGAACAGAGCCAGTGAAGAGATTGAACCTAATATCTAAGAAAATCAAACTTTCCATGCCAAGAACAGCATTAGGAAACGAGCCAGAGAACTTGTTGTTACTGATATCTAGCTCATAGAGATAACGAAGCTTGGCGATGTTCGGTGAGATAGTGCCTGCGAAATTGTTTGAGTTTGCATGAAAAAGAGCTATATCAGGAAGCTGGTCGAGAAAGCCGTCGAGTGTAGGAGCGGCGAGTTGGAAGCCGTTGAAGTCGATGGAAGCAACGGCCATGGCGGAAGCATTGTCCGGAGGGCTTTCGCAGTAGAAGCCTGTGTAGTTGCAGATATTAGAGCCTACCCAAGACTTGGTGATGTTTAAAGGATCGGAGGTGATGATGGACTTGAATTTTTGGACAACGGGGTAAACCGCAGCGAGCCTTTCATCTGTGAATTCGAGAAGTTCCGGCGAAGTTGGTGGCAGACGTGGTGATCTGCCTCCTCTGCTATGAAGGTGGCTGGTGACGAATTCGACGGTTTCATTCTCGGCGTAATGTGGTACAGCGTTAAGAGTGAGAGAGGCTAATAGGATGGAGAAGATTGGAGCTGAAAATCTGGTGGGGAATTTTGTCATTCTTTCCCTTGTTCTTTGTGTTTGTCTCGCAAATTTTTGAGAGCAAAAGATGGGAAACAATATTTGGGGAGTTGAGGCACAATTTGAAGAGAGATGTCAGCATCAGAAATAGGGAGACATGATGAGTTATTTTTGTATCCGTTTTTTTCACCTTTACGTGTGTACACAAACACTTGTTTAAAAGATTTTTCTACTTTTGTTTTGTCTCCGCCCGAAAACACAAACGTTTTTCTTTCTAAACGATCAAAAGAAAAATTTTCTGTCCTCCTAAGATCACCATGCCTACTTGATGTATTATAGTGCTGTGCGTGGTGGGGAATAAGTGGTGACACAATCAATTATGGAAAAAACAGAAAAAAACAAAAAAACAAAAACAAACCAAAAATAAAAAGTGATGTGGACTTGTGGATTAGCCACTTTTTTGTTTGGTGGGGGTGGTCAGACAAATAAACTGGTGTACGAGGCTACTTCACCAATACTCAAGTTACTGCAAACTATAATTTTATTATGAGGCCTTCATGACGGTGAGCTATAGTCAACTAGGAACAGATCAATTCGTTCAGGTGGTGGCAGTATTTTATTGTTGATTGTGCAGGGGTCGGTATGATCTAAATCCTATCAACTTTTTTTTTAGTGTCAAAGTTTTCTCCTTTCCTGCTGGATATTCCAGTGCCACTTTCTTTGTGGCGGATAAGTTTAATTGGGTCCAGCTAGGTGCTACCACCATTAGGATTTTTAGTGACGACGGTCAATGAGTGCTCAATTAAAAAGAACCTAATTGCAAACCTAACTGGATAATTATGGATCTTTTCTCAGATGTTATTAATCTAGCTGAAAATTGTCCTAATCTTTTATTTTCTTTTCATTCTCGTTCTGTTAATGTGGCGGCGGATTTGCTTGCTAAGTGGGCTAGACTTTCTGCCATGTTGGGTGTTTTTGCTGCATATTTTGTTGGACATTAGTTCTTAATTGAAGTCCTTTTCCATCAGCAAATAAAATTGTAAACCAAAGAAAACAGTACATGTTTGTCTCTCTTGCAATTTGTTGATCCTATGCCTTTAAATGGACATGAGTTGGTTTTATCTTAAGCTACTGCCCAAGGTGTACAAGAGGTTAACATATGAAATTTACTATAAATTTTAAACGAATTACTGCATAAATATTTAGGAATTTAATGTATAAAGCTTGTATAATATCAGCTTAAGCATGTGTTCAGTACTAGGGAAAGTTACAAAAGTGTCTAATTTAAGGAGGATTTTTCTCGTGTTTCGTATCAACTCCTTTTCAAGTTCTCCATATTTTGAAGTTCTTTAAAGAATTTAAAATCCTTCATCCAATTCAATTCCATTGCCTCTTATCAAACAACTATATATTTAAAATTCTTCCACTGATCCTCTGGTCTGAAAACTACAATTAAATGTAAAAAGAATATCAAATTTGGAAAGCTATAATAACCTGAAAACGACAAAATATAGAAACTACAATTATATGAAAACGACATCAAAATAGGAACGACAATTACATGAATAGGGGGGAAAAAGCTTTGAAAACAAAAGCGAAGAAAGGACCAACAAATATAAACAACATCAACATTAAAAGCAGTAAAATGATAAACGACAACACTACTTAGAAATAGGCTAACGGCAGACAACCTGCAAAGGAAACCACTCTCTACCGTGATCCCGATGTCTTGAACCAACTTTCCCTTCTTTTTTGGACAAAAAATCAACAAAAAGCTTTAAAGCCTACTCGCTCTTTGTATGTAGAATGATGATAAACCACATTCTTATGGAAGTTTTTTGGGTTTAAAAAAAAAGCCACAAGGACAATTTCAGATAGTGACTGTCACACCAGATTTCTAAATGTAAAACTGCATGTCGTTATATTACTAAGAGAAGCAAAAATCAGGGAAAAAAGAAAAGCCAGAAAGCGGTCGACAAATACCTGGAAGAAAATCTCTCAACGTTAAACGACATGTCATTGCTAGCATAACGACAGGAATTTTCTGGTGAGCGACGCGTCCCAACAGACTATGCGATAATGTAGTGCTAGACTATGAGCGGCAGTTAGTTTTCTTAATTGGTAACGACCAAACAATATCCCAGATGTCATTCTACGTAAACGACTTAAACTCTAAAATACGAAGACACGACACCTAGTCTATAGCATTAATCCAGAGCGAGCCTTAAATAAAAAAAACTACATGTCGTTCCCTTTTTTAATGACAAATGACAGGTCTTCTACTACTTAAACCAACAGAATTGTTCTAGATTATAACTTTAAGAATTAAACTACAAGAAAATTTATTTCTCGTTTGGAAATAACGGTTTACTTTAATTAGCTTAAAATAGTTGTTTGTTGTTCAAAAATTAGTTATAAACTGTTTTGGTTGACTTTCAGAGAAACACAAAAAAAAAAAAAAATTATAATTTAGCTTTAACTAAATTTGTGAGCCAAACTAGCTATTAGATGTGGACAAGGTTTTACGAATTTAACGAACAAAAATGAATTTTCGTTCTAAGACACAACCGACACTACAGTTGCATATTTACAAAGCAAGCTTTCAAATTTAAAAGGTATCTCGTTTCTATACAATCAACACTTCATAAGTTGATTATTGGTTACTGCAAAAAAGAAAGCTGCTTCAAAACAAAAGACGACATGTCGATTAGGTGCATCTAAAATTGCTTTAATAGATTAAACTCTCACTTCACTAGTTTCGATCATTACATCTTTGCCACCTTTGTATCCTGAAATAAAAGGATAGTTCATTTCAGACTGAAATATAATACGTCAGAGTATTGGTCCCCTGAAGAAAAGTCCACAGGACCATAACACATTGGAGCCCAGCAAGCAGAAGAGAGGCTCTTTTTTAAATAATAAAAGAGGGACTTTTGTTTAAGGGCTTGAATGGAGTGGATTCCAATCTATCCTCATGAATTACTATAGTATTTTTTTTTTCCTTCTTACTTTTATTATTTTAATTTTTTTCAATCTTAGAATGAAAGATCCAGTCCTCCACGGTACCAGCCCTAAGTCTATTTCGGTTCAAAATCTGGCAGTGAACAAAATAAAACATCACACTTATTTTTCGACATGAAGGACTTTACAATATTGCAGAAATGCCCAATTCCCACACTTTCGTTTTTTTTTAGAACAAAAACACATAAACAACATTTTCCCCTTGGAAAGAAAACCGGAAAGAAGATACAGAGACATGAACACTAACACAAATAAAACGCAAAAAATAAAAATAAATAAAAGGTAAAAAAAAGGACTTAAACACAGGAGATTAGAAATCTAAAAATGGAAGATATACCACACAATGACAATTTATTCACTTGAGCATATAGTACGTAAAACACCACCAATATTATATAGATCACAATCAGCGGTGAGCCTTCTCTAGCGCAGCGTAGGTCCGCGGTTGCGGAGGGGGGGCAATCTCTTCGAGTTTTCGACCATCCACTAACGACGCCGCCGCCGCAGAGATAGTGCAAGGAACAATGCTGAAAGTGTTCTCGCGTGGGCAAGTCCTTGACCTGGCGAAGAAACGAGCACACTCAACTGCGGATTTCTGGTTGGGAAGTCCCAATATGCAGTTCCTTCCGACATGAAGCTTCCCCTCCCTAATTAACCTCCTGCATTCTAACCCGACTTGCGTAAAGAAGTTATACGTCAGCGTAAAGTTGTAAGCATTCGGCAGCCGACACAACGACTCCGGAATCGGGCCGTAAAACTGGTTGTGAGCCAAGTTCAAGAACTGCAGTTTCCTCAAGCACCCGAACGACTGCGGAATCGGGCCGGTCAAGAGGTTGAAACCCACGTCGAACACCGCGGCGTTGATCAAGTAGCCGATCTCGTAAGGGAGACAACCGGTGAGGCGGTTGTTGAGGAAGAGAACCTCCCTCAGGGTCCGCCAGGCCCGACCGATGCTGGAAGGTATGGTGCCTCTGAAGTTGTTATTGGCGAGGGTGAGGTAGATCGCGGGAGTGTTGCCAAATGTAGTGGAAGGGATGGTGCCGTTGAAGCCGTTGTTGTTGGTGAACAGGACGTCGGTGTCGATGTTGAACAGCCCAGGAGGCACCAAGCCGGCGTAATGGTTGAACCGGATGTCAACGAAGGTCAGGTTTGTGGCTCTGAGGATGTTGGTAGGGAAGCCACCGGGGAAAATGTTGTTGCTGAGGTCGAGCTCGTAGAGATAACGTAGCTTGTTGATGTTACGGTTGATCGGGCCGGTGAAGTTATTGGAGTTGGCGTGGAAGATGGCGATGTCGGGAAGGTTCATGATGAAGCGGTAGAAGTAGAGGAAACGGCCGCCGAACCGGGCGCCGTTGAAGTCGATGCTGGCCAGGCCGGTGATGTTGAGGTCGGGAACGGTGTCGCAGTAGAAGCCCTTGAAGCGGCAGTAGTTGTTGCCCACCCATGTGTCGGTGTAGTGGAAAGGGTCGTAGGTTATGTTGCGCTTCAGCTCTTGGGCGATGAAGAGGATCCTATTCCTGTGGGACAGGGGTCCCGGGTTATCTGCTGGGCGGGTGGGCATGAGGTTTAGCCCTGGTGGGTAGAGCGGCGGGCGGGTGGGCGGCCGTCGGATTAATGGGTCGGGAGGTGGTGGCGCAGGGCATGATCCCACTGGTTGGGAAAGTACTTCCGGGGAGGAAGTGGAGAGTAGGATGAATAGAGACAGGAAAAGTGTGGGAAAAGAGGACATCTTAGTTTGGGTGTGCTTGTTGGTTGATGTCAAGAACAGATACTGGATGGGGTACTTATATTAATTTGCTTATTAGCTCCTTGTGAAAATTCCATATGCACTTTCAATTTTAATTCCTGAAGATATCTTTTTCAATCAATTATAAATTTCCACGTAAAGCTCGGTAATAATTATAATTATATGAGGACTTATAGTTATATATCACGTAAATTATTGGCGTCAATTGATTACGTAACGTGCTTTTTTAGTACTTCGATCAGTCGCTAATAAGTCATGAACTTTAGTGGGATTTCAGTCAATTATGTTGTATACACATGTTGTCTTATGGATGATAAAACATATCATTGTTCTCTACCACACATTAACATATAAAAAAAACTCATTAATGTCTATTAAGCTTTTTTTTTTTCTAGCTTTTTTTTTCTTTTTTTAGCTTCGACAATAATTTATTGTTACTCTTCAGTAGTGTTTGGAACCATTCATAATTAATTAAATTAGTTTTTTTACAAAATGATTTAAATTATTCTGGAAAATATTTTGAAACATCAATTATGTTTAATAATATTACACTAATAAAAAATATGTCTCACCTGTAAGTCTCATATTATGAAATTGATACTGTATTATCATGTGATGTTTAATATTATCGATATTATCTAACTTTATTTATTAAATTTGGTTGTGTTGTCTTGTTTGATTTTTAAGAATTATTGTTTCAAGCTTAAATTTTCCATTTGATTAAAACTTTTCGATTGAAACAAAAACAAGCAAGTTACATTGTAAACAATACGCATCGAATAAACCTCTTTACTATTAATTTCTGGTTACCAATATAGAAATACAGCCACGTTATTCATGTGGTTCTTCCCGATTTGTAATAGGGCGAGGCTCGCTTCTGTGTATAAGGGAAATTCTTTGTTTGATATTGTTTATATACAAATATATAAATGTATATGATGGGGCATCTTGCTTTCACTATAGTTCCAAAATTAATTTATTAAATAGTAATGTTTGGTGGAACTTTCTATAGCAGATTTATCAAGGACGAGGACAAAGTAGAGCTGACAAGGCAATGCCAATGCACTCTGCTTTTTTTGGGATGATAAAAAAGGAAGGCACTAAACCAAGATGGTGATAACATGAAACAAAAGTGAAAGGTGACAGGTGTAAAATTAAACAATTTTTGGTAATAATATTCTTGACCAAATGGCTAAAGTTATTGGAAAACACACATTATTTTATTATGTATACTAAATAGAAGGCCAACTGGCTGTATTTTGTACAGTGATTTTCTCTCTTGTGTATGAAAAGGGTGATTTGACAGAATTACACCTTAATTTTACACAATTACACTTTTATCCAAAAACTTGATTGAGAAAAAAATGATGGCGGGCAGGGGAATCTAAGCCCCCATGTTGCCCTTTCCCACATTTTCTTCACCGACCCGTTGTTATTTATAAAATAATAGAATAAAATAAAACAATAATAATTTTCTTTTCTTTACTTGCGTTTAGGTCATCCCTGAGCCTTCTTTTCTGGTTCTCTTCTTGCTTTTGATTATTTTGGCATTCTTTTTCTTTGATTCTCTTCTTGGATTTATTTTTACCTTTTTGCTTTTATATTCATTTGATATCTTTTGGACAAACATAAATTTTTCTCTAATCATTTTCTCACCTTATATTGTAAAAAATTTTCTGCTTTTCATATGATTTAACAATGATTCCTGCAGTAGTACAGGTTTTTGGCTCTTGTAGTACTAAAGTGATCAGACATGGAATCCATTAAATCATCTAATATTTATAGCTACTAGAAGATATATTAATCATCCAATATATGAATGAGAAATACGTTACGCAGAATTAATCAACTAAAATTCAAGCTATACATAAGTTTTATAATTCTTTGGAGTACGTAGCAATTGTGGATAATGGATAGGTTTTCCAAGGTAATGTACCGGGTTGCAAATAATTATACATGGATCCGTTTGAGCGCAAATATGCTAGAGCAATGACTACATAACTTTATTCCGCAATAATTACTCGTTAAAAGTTCTTTTCGAGTGACCACCGACACCCCCAGAAAGCGACGCATTAGTACAAATTTGTCTTCTTCCGTTTATTATATATACTTCTCAGAAAGCACAACGTAATCGTTCTCTCTTTAGCTTAATTAAGTAATTTTAGTTCCTACAAAGTAATTGTAACTCAAGGTCACAATCTGACTGTATTCATAAAAGCAAGGCACGTATTTATGGTTCAAAGCACAAAATGCTCAGAACTTCCTGTCCTAGTTAGAATTATAAAAGCATAAAGGCCTTGGGGAATACCGTTTGAACGTGTTACGCACGCATGCATATTAAGGATTAGAAGAAACAAATTTATAATTGGGATTGAACAGGAATTAGATACTTTGACTCCGTAAAATGATAGTAAACTTGGCGTTAAGTACATGTATTAATCGTTAAACTCTGTAAAAAGATCATTAACTAAGCGTTAAGTACATGTATTAATCTTTATAATTGGATATCACATTATAAGTGTTGAATTTTGTATGCATTGACATTTATGATAACGTTTTTAGGAAAAACTAAAAACAATATTTTGTTAGCCTTTAGGTGTTTTAAGTTGTGTTGCAATATATCTTATAATATTGGACAGGTTTTGCAATTTTTGTGAAGACAACTAATTAAAATCATGTTGAAGAAGTGGTTGTATAGGGTGATTCAAGTTTTCTGTTTAAAAATTGATATTCCAAATAATATTTAACCAATAGTATTCTGTCATGTTATTTTAAAAAGTTTGAAATGTTTTATAAATTATTCTCTATATCTTAATCTTTACCTTCTTTTAATAATGTGTCATAATACGATTGGTTAAACATGAATTGAAATACAAAAATTGAATAGAGGATTTTAGGTCATATAGGAGCTGACGTGGGCATGCACAAGGTAGAAGATTTGGTCAACTCGGATTTGTCGAGAAAATTTGACTGTACTTATAGATAATCTTGTAGTAATTTTGGAAGACTTGTAGTCTGAATTATAGTGCAGATTTGGATAAATTCATAGATTTATTTATGTAGATAAAATTACAGGGTTTGATTTAAGAGGAAAGTTTCAATTTAAGTAGGATTCCTAATCTTATTTAAATTAGAATTTCAAATAAATATTTCATAAAAAAATCTTGTTTTTAAAAGTTGTAGTATTTGTTGTTGAAGATTTTCTTACGAAAATTCGTAGATAATTAATAGCATTATTTGTGGATAAAAGACAGCTTAATTTGAATTTGTTGGATAGAATTTAAAATATTTGAACTTTAAAGTGTTTCATAAAGTGTTTCAACCTTTAGTGAAACAGTTGAAATTTGAATCATTCCAATCTACTACTATATATATAAGACTCAAAAACAGTTTGAAAATTGTAAAACATGGATTTATTCATACCAATTTAAGACTTTGAAGTTTGACTGTTCTATCATTCTTCGAGAGAAAAATTTATCGTTTTCGAGAGAAGACATTCTACAGTTGAAAGAAGTTCAACAATCTAAAGACATTTTACAGTTGAAAAGAATTCAACAATTTATCGTCTTTCAAGAGAAAGATTTAGAGTCTTCGAAAGAAGGAGTTTGCAGTTGAAAAGATTTTAACGATTAAAATATGTGATGCTTACTGAATAAATTCATTAACTAGATGTAAGATGATCGATGACAACAATAAAAGAAAGTCTTTTAAGTTAAAAAAGACCTAATAGAACTTATGACTATTTAGGAGTTAGTAAATTATTTAATCTAGATGTGATCCCAAAAAATAAGTAGATCTAAATCTCATAAAAATTATTTACGTTTTTTTATTTATTTATGTTTTTAATAATTTGATTAAATTAGTAATTTAATGAACCAAAACAGATGTAACAATAAGTTATAAAAAGAGCAAGACAGACTACGTGAAAAATTTACGAAGGCTTAAGACTTCGGACTCCGGGTCAATAACAGAAGAACTCGGACCCGATATTGAGACAATGGCAAAGAAAGACGGGGGTACTAAGCTAGGTATGTCCCGTTAGTGCTTTTATCTTTTTTAAAAGGACGAATGGCATCAATCCAAAATGGCATGTAAACTTTAATCACTCTCCCTGACATGACAAGAATTGCCTCTCTTCTTTTCTACTTATTCTCACAGTCTGCTTTTCCACTTATTCTGACAACATATACATATATATATATATGAATTGGACAAGGCAAAAAGCTATTTAACTACAATGCCTTCTTTATTATCCAATCCGAATGTACAGATTTAACTTTAGAAATTAAGCAGTCTCAGAAGACAAAAATGGATTTTTGATTCAACCATACTTGGAGTTCCTTAGTACTTCTTTTCTCTCCATTTTTGTTCTGGTAATTATGCAGGCAGAAATAGGTACTCATCAAATTCTTAGCTAATGCGTCCTTTTCCTCTATGTATTTTGGTATGGGAAAGAATTCTGTGTCCAATCTAACTACTAAAAATAGGAATTACAAAGTTTCATTATTTTTGTCCTTACAAGAATTCCAAACGAATTTTCTTGAAAATTAGGAGCCAGTTGAAATTTGAAAAGAATTTCCCTTTTTTTTTTTTAACTTGGAGATTGAGGATTTAAACTCTATTTTATATGGTGAAATTAAGTATAAAATTATTGTTAGGTCATAACTATAATAAAAGAGAGAGAGAGAGAGAGTTTTTGTAATATACATATTTTCATAATCACCATTTTAATGAATGCAAGTAAATAATTATTGCGGGCCTCAAAAGATGACGATTAAGTAAGATTAATAACATGTTTGGTACACTTTTTTTTTTACATTGTATTTAAATATAATGTAATTTTTCCTCAAATATAAAAGCATTTCATTTAAATACCAATCACATCACATTTTAAATCCAATACAATCATTATTCATTATTTCACTTTTTTTTATTATTTTTATTAATTACATCATATATTCTCTCTCTTTTTTTTCTTTACTTTTACCCATCACATCACATATTTATTATTAAAATATAATTCAAATATTTTTCATCAAAACACACATTGCATTCAAATGTAATTCAAATGTAATGCTAATACTTTTTCTCCAAATACAAATTACATTTAATGCATTAAATTTAAATACAATGCAACTGTAATGCGTTCAGCAAACGGAGCATAAGCATTTATATAATCTCCTGCTTAGGCTCAAAAGCTTGCAATTCTAATTAATTTCATGTTCAGTAATCAGATTATTAAAATATAATTCAAATATTTTTCACCAAAACACACATTGCATTCAAATGTAATTCAAATGTAATGCTAATACTTTTTCTCCAAATACAAATTACATTTAATGCATTAAATTTAAATACAATGCAACTGTAATGCGTTCAGCAAACGGAGCATAAGCATTTATATAATCTCCTGCTTAGGCTCAAAAGCTTGCAATTCTAATTAATTTCATGTTCAGTAATCAGATTATCTCTACCTTAGAAAATGTAGGAAACCTTTACGTCAGGCCGCATAGCTTTCACACTTTGGCACTATGGCCTGTAGAAAAAGAAAGAAAGAAAGAAAGAATAAAAAGTGATAATTTCAATTTCCAGAGAAAAGAAGATCCAATGCGCAGCTTTATTCCAACCGTCTACTGCTTTTGGCAATGGCCCTAAAGTCTGTGGTCACATGGTGATGTCGTTCACCCAGAATTCTTGGCACAAATTGAGATCATCACTATAGGTATAAGTCCAAGTCACCCATGACCCAGTTCGTAAGTTGCGACTTGGGCTGGATCATCCCCCTGCATTTTCAATTGAAATAACTATAAAAAAAAAAAAAAAAGTTTATTTTTAAAACCAATTTTAAAATATGTCTTATTTTTCAATTTTATTATGTAAATATCTATTTATGAAGAAATAAATATCTATAATACTTAATGTAACTTTATACTAAAATTAAATTATTCCTCTTTTATCAAAATTTTTCTTTTTTTCCTTTTTTATTTTTTTGACTATGGTGATGAATTTTTTTATCGGCAACTCATCATTTCTTTTACTAAAATCAAATTAGTTATTCTCACTAGTTTTTTTTTTTTATTTTGAAATGATCCTCAAATAAACCCATTTTTATTCCCTTTTTCTGATTTTTACTTCTTCATTCTTCAATTTTTATGCTTTGTATTTCGGGTATGTCAGGCACACTCATTCTTTCTTCACGTGGAGAGTCCTCTGTCATGCTAGTGTTTATTGTAATTGGTTTTTCAGTTTGGTTTTTTGTATTGATCTTTATTACATTGATCTTTACCGCTATGATGAAAAAAATCTGTTTTTCAGTTTGGTTTTGTTGTAATTGGGGATTTTTGTTGTGTTTTGATTTTCTTTTATTAGTCTTTATTAATAAATAATTATTATAAAGAAATAAACTTTACTAAAATGTTCTTATTTATATATTGTATATTTTTGTTGATGAATAAAATTCGCCTAACAAATTCTATAATGATAGGAATACTCAAGAACTATTATAGACGCAAGACAATACAAAGAGCAATGAAAATTAAAGTGTAAAAAATAGAGAACAAAGAGATTTATATAGGTTTGGCATGAATAGAAAGGCAACGTCATTTCTTTGGTGTTTGGGATTTCATTATATTTTCGAGATTACAAGTGATGTAATATACCAAATTGTGAGTTCATCAGTTCTTAGGTTTCTTGAGGCCTATTCGTACGTATTTATAGGTTCTTAAGAGATAACCCTCGTTTAATATATAAAATACAAATATCTAACATTTGTATGTACTTAGGTTTCTACGAAATTGTGAGATTACAAGTGATGTAATCTATCAAATTGTGAGTTCATCAGTTCTTAGGTTTCTTGAGGCCTATTTGTATGTACTTATAGGTTCCTCAAAGATAACCCTCGTTTAATATTTAAAATACAAATATCTGACATTTGAACTTGAATGTAAAGATAATATTCAATATTGTAAATTTTATTGTAAATATCAGGTAATCTTGACTAGTTATTTGAATTAAAAATTAAATATCTGAAAATCTTACTCCTAAATTCGTATCAGTATCCTAGCTGATAAATATGGTTATATCATGACCCATCAATAATTGCCACCTAGCTCGAAGTACTTTGATCTCAGTACCCTGAAGTGCTTCGGATTCCAGATGTTGGCTATCAGAACTAGTGGCCTATTTCGTTGTTAATCTTGACGCTTTGCCATGACTGTCTTGCAACTGACACATACCTAAGATTTTGGAACAATTACATCATTTTTGAATGTTATCATGTTGTTTTAAACTTTTTAAATATCAATCAATTAATTCTTTCTTCCAAACTCTATCTCTTTGTCCTAGTCGTTGACTCACCACATAGCTTTAAGTCATTAGATATGCATTTTCCAAATCTAATGGCTAGGATATGAATGGTTTTTGAGTCTATAAATATGACTTGGAGGCTACCATAAAGGCTCTAATAAAGGAGGAGAGTAAAGTCGCTCAACTGATGAAGTCTTCGGAGGCTCAGTGTTGGATGGTTTTTTACACCCATCTTCTCATTCTTCCTTCAAGAGGTAATTGTTCAAAGATGAAAATTTTTGGGGTAACTTTAAATACTCATTCTCTCATTTTTCCATTATGAATAGTTTGAGAAAATTTTGTAGAACTTCTTCAATGTCGAGGTATTTATTCGTGTTTGTCCTCTTATTCTTCTTTTAGGAATTGTTCAAGGATTTTTGACAACCGGTAGCGCCCTTTTGACCTTGGCTAAGCCTTAGCTTTGACTTTAGACAGTCTCATTAGTGGTAGTCGTAATCATGATTGTATGGTATATGAATGGCCTTTTGGCACCCAGCTTCTTGTTCTCCCTTTAAAAGGCAATTGTCTAAAGGTTTCATTATTGTAAGCTACCGGTGTGTTACCAGTACATTTTACTTGTAATTGAAAACGTATTTGCTGCTAAAAAAAATGAAACAAAAACTAAGAAATTGAATGAATTAATAAGTTGAACTTTTATTAATAACAACAGCATAATGAACACAAAATAAAATAAACATCCTAACAGAATATCATAATAAAGAAACAAGGCATCCTAATAGCAAAAACTAATGATAATAAAACTTGAGATGTCCAGCATTCCTATCTGTTGTGGCCATTATGCTAATCACCCTGTTTTTAAATCCTTTTTAAATTCTTTGAGGTAACCACACTTGATTAAGTCCTTAATTTCATTCTTCAAGTCATTGCATTTTAAAGTGAGATGGCCAACTTCTTCATGGAAGTTGTAGTACATTGAATGATTTCTTTTGGGAGATCTTTATGCATTAGAGGTGTGCACCGCAAGGGATATTTATCCTTTATATTATAGTAAATATCCTCGATGTTGCAATTTAGTTTAATATAGGTCTTAAACCTGTTAAAGGGTTATGGGCGATAGTCATTGATTCAGCGATGCCTTTTATTATCAGATGAATCACAGTTGTCATCAACTAATTGCTCATGCTTTTCAGATGATTCTTTGTTGCAGTTATTGTCGCTGACAATAATTGAGAATGGCGTTTGGCTTCATAGAATCTGGACTTCTTTTACATTGATGAATTTTGTTACTCAATAGAGGAATTCCTTCCAAATCTTTGTTGGCATTGCATCTAATTCGACTCTAAAAGGGATGCCATCACTTATGCTACTAATTACCTCTAATAGGCATGCATTTTCTAAGTAATTTCCTATACGAGCTACCTCCTTATTATATCTAGCCAACCAATCCTTTAATGTCTTGTTTGGGCCTTGGTACAAGGACATAAACTACTTATTTAGGGTTGAAAGCTTTTTTACCCTGATATATTGTTTCTGGAATGCATTTTTCAACTTTAACCAGCTTAAGATTAATTTTGGTTTCAGGTTCCTAAACCCCTCTCTAGCGAAATCTACCAAGGTTGAATCAAATTTTATACATGCTAATTCACTAGGAATATCATAAAAGTTAATGTGTGAATCATACTTCATCAAGTGATCATAAAGATCTATGGTGCTGCCATATATAAGGATCTTCGGTATTTTAAATTTTTAAGGCAGGGATATTATCATCACTTTACAAGTAAACAGATGGCTAATTTTTTCATTTTCTTCGGGCTTCCCATTCATTTGGGTTTTCAGCTACTTCAAACCCTTCAATATGTTTTTGGTTACCTTTGATCCAGGGATTAGGGTGTAGGTGACAATGGGATTTCATGTGTCTGAGCCTATCTAGACCTAATTGTTGGGAATGCCTTAAGAAAAAAAGACATTTAAGATGTATTTCATTTATTTTGAATTAACTAATAATATATTTGAGGTTTTTCATTACATCTTTGTTATAATTTCATCATCTTTATTTACACGTTAAAGTAAATATAAGTAAATATGGTTCATTGACTACTTGATATTTAAACTGTTAGAATGTTGCATATAATGGATTTTATATACAAGAAGACAACGCTTTAAAGTAAGTATTTTGTGGAATTAGATTGAGCATCTAACTCATATTAAGACCATTATGTTATTTAAATCTAATTAGAAAAATGGTTTATTTTGACCATCCCGAGCGAGCCGACTCCTAAGGAAATACATAAATATATTGCCCAATAACGGTGATATCTTAGACTTAGATTAAAGTGTAATTGATCTATGTAGCCCACTTGAATGGATTAATTCATTTTTTATGTTTCTTATATAATAACCTTAATCTTAAATAAGTAAATAATTTCATGTAGATGATTTATGTACTTTGATATTCCAAAAGCTAAAGTGTCTCGGAATAGTAAACTATTAGATCGATTCGTTAGGTACATGACTTATATACGATACGAGTTTAACTTAT
This sequence comes from Antiaris toxicaria, assembly GCA_035233585.1. Classification (NCBI taxonomy): domain Eukaryota; kingdom Viridiplantae; phylum Streptophyta; class Magnoliopsida; order Rosales; family Moraceae; genus Antiaris; species Antiaris toxicaria. The sequence goes on along the minus strand of CP141160.1, from coordinate 22,472,386 downwards.
AGATATAGAATCATAGTTCTAATAAGAAATAAGAATTATCTTTTTAACGGCATTATACAAGATGTAAAAATGGACATGGCTTTAAATTGTTTGTTTAGCAAATAATTTATTATTCACATGCGATGAATAATCATTTCATTATTAGATGTATAACGGATTTTTAAAATAGAATGATTAAAAGGTTGAATAAATTATGACTTTAAGTTGATCATTGATATAATATGAGGGTGTTGCATATATGACAATGTCATTGGACTATGACTATACATTGACTTACGTAATACAGTATATAATTGAAAGTGTAGTTTATGATTTATGGTGGTGTAACTCTGAAACTGATAATTATGTAATTAATTTATTTAATATAATATAATTAATTACATAGATTATTAGAGCCCACATTACATATGTCTACGCGGTCCCTATACTAGGTCAGTATAATTCCTTAATAGATGATAATCAATTAAGATATTCATTATAATTTTAATTCTTGGACTTAATGAAGAGAAAAATTCAGATCACCTCCCATAAGGTATAGTCATTTTTTATGTTCAGGGTAGAATAAGAATTTTGTTTTATCTAATTAATTAGATAAATATTTAGTTTAGATAGATATTTAGTTTAATTGGACAAGATTTGTAATTTAAATTAATTGTATTTATCTTTTATGATAAATGTGAGATTAATTTAAATATTTAGATAATTTTATTTAGATAAATATTTTAAATTAAATATGATAATTATTTTATTTGAATTTGAATTAAAACAAAATCTTATCCTTATCTACATATGATAGGCATTTTCCACTAGGATAAGGCAAAGAAAAATTTTTTTCTCCTTATTGATTTATTTAGATAATTATTATACAATCATTTAATTTAAATAAAGTTATCATGATTTTATATTAAATTTAAATTGAATTTATGAAATATTATCTCTGTAAATAAAATCACAAAATAAATAGAGATTAAAATTTGAATCAAATTTTAAATCTCTTACACCTCATGTGGGAGATTTTTTTAAAGCCTCACAAGATAGAGAAAAAAAAAAGGCCAATTAAGGTTGAAGGAGAGAGAAAAATCTTTTCAAATATTCTATTTAAATTTGAATTCTGCCCAGTTCATTCGCTATATATAAGATTCTAAGAACTCCTATTTTATTCAAATCACAGAATCTAAAGTGAGCGAGCTTATTATTATTCTCCCATTACAGCAATAATAAAATGCAAGCGTTTTGGGTGGTTGGAAAGAGAATGCCGCGCATAAATACCGATTGAGAGACCAAGTGTCCACACACTCTACTATCTGGGAATTGGAGAATAGTAAAAAAAGGTTAATTGATTAAAGCTTTCTCGGTTATCTTCTCCGGCATTCATGTTATCCTCTTCAAGATATATGTAGATTGTTGAATAATTTATTATATATAACAATATAAGTTATTATAATTTAAGAAAAATTTTAATATCATTCTGTGTAACATACCATATTTTTCTAAAAATTGATATCAGATACAACTTTTGATTATGCCATATATATAAATTAAAAAATCTAAAATTTCTCCTTAAATTTATATATGGATTTAATAATTTTAGAGAGTGGCATTCTAGGGTTTACAAAATGTTGTTATCATGTATTATGTATGTATGCGATGATTTAAATTTTATTATTATTATAAGCATGCTCAATTTTTCTAGTTATGGTTCCTTAGAATTTAGAAAACTTGTATATAGGATTTTTCATGTAACCATGAGAACGGTCTATTATCATCATAATTTTCTCATAAATTTGAAAAATTTTAAAAATTAGACTGCGTAAAATACCATATTTTTCCAATACAAATATGATCCTGGAACTCATCACTTTAGGGGGTGGATTAGTTCAAATTTTAGACTATTTTATGAGTCAACAACTGGATTTATTATCGATGGTCTCAGAGCTAGATCAACTCTTGTCTCTCGCTGCTGAGTGGTCTAACTCCTTTCTCGCTGAAAGTTCCTCTTATGATTCCTCTTATGTTAGCTATCAACGAATCGCTCATTGGTCTCTGCTTGCAAGTCAATGATCTCCACCTTTTCTGTTATGGGTTTCTTCAGTCACCTCAGTATGGACATCGTTCTAGGTGTCTAGTTGTTGGACATTCTCAGTTACTATAAGAGTTTGGCTGAAACCATTAGTAGTTGGGATCTCTTAACGATCAAGTGTTATCGCAGTGTTGTTATTTTGCTGCTATAATCCCTGAAGCAATAATTCAACCTACTTTCACAATTCATTGACTGTCGTGGTCAACTTTCTAACACAACCTTTTAATACAGTCATCCTGGTTGTTGGTTTTCCTAATACACATACTGTAAATGGTGAGTTCTCTATAGGAATCTCTACATTCTCAAAAGCAGTGTTTCGAGGTCTCTCCGTTAAACATTTCTCAAAGGGTTTTTCTAGCTGGTTTTACAAGGTTTAAGGGTTTAAGCCCTCCTTCTAGCACCAATTATAGATGGATAAAACTCACCTAATAAATCTCGTGATAATAGAGATCTTTAAGAACTATCACTAACATAAGACAATACAAAATGCAATAAAAAGTAAAGTGCAGAAAATACAAAATACAAAAATTTATAAAGATTTGCCATGAATAAGAAGGTTATATCTTTTCTTTGGTGCTCGGGGTTTCACTATATTTTTAAAATTACAAATGATGTAATCTACCAAGTTGTGAGTTCATCAGTTCTTGAGTTTCCAATGGCATATTCTTATGCATTTATAGACTCATAAGAAATAACTTATTTATTATTTAAAATACAAATATTTGATATTTGAACTTGAATGTAAAAGTAATCTCTAATATTATAGATTCCGTTGTGAATATCAGATAATATTGTAAATTCCGTTGTGAATATCAGTTCTTGAGTTTCTGATAGCATATTCTTATGTATTTATAGACTCATAAAAAATAACTTATTTATTATTTAAATTATAAATATTTGATATTTGAACTTGAATGTAAAGATAATTTTCAATATTGTAGATTCTGTTGTGAAAACCAGATAATTTTGATTGACTTTTTAAAATTCAAATATCCAAAAATCCTATTCCTAGAATCTCAAATGCCAATATACTAACTAGCAAATATAATTACATCATGATGGTCGAGAGCCATGAAATCTTGATTACCTATCAATAACTTCATATGATTGTTTACATGATTAATATAATTTTAATATCTTTATTATAATGATTATATTTGTATATAATCTTTTAATACATTTCGTATTTACTTTATACATATTTAATCTAACCGTTTACAATCTAATTTTTTATGTATATAATTTAATTGTTTGTATGAAAATTATCATAATTTTAATATCTTTATTATAATCATCGTATTTATTTTTTAAATAATTTATAATTATAATAATTTTATTATATTATCATATTTATTTTATTATATTAATGATTAATTATTTATTGTAATGATTGTTTTCACATATTATATACCTTATATCTGCTGTGATCCTTTTTTTCTTCGTTACAAATCAAGTAATTAAATGGTCATCCTTTTTTTAATGATAAATCAAGTAAAATGATATATATTTTTCATTTTATAAAAGATTTGCTTAATTTAATATATTTCAAGAATTATTTCTTTCCTTTTTTTAACAATTATTTATATATTTATTTTCAATTCATTATGAAAGGATAATGTGTTGGCTATGCCAGTTGGAGCATCCAAGACCCATTCTTAGGATTGGAGATCACCATGAAAGATCAATGCATTTGTGGTTGGACACAAGCGAGCTTCCCCAAATTAGCACTGAGCAACTCTAACCATTTTGGATAGCAAAAGGCTGCGACCAGTCTTATGATACTAGATGTCGCTTGAACACCTTAAAATCACGAATAGCTGATCGCCAACTTGTCTCTTGGGCTGCTTTGATGACCTTACCTAGTTGCGGTAATAAAGCAAACTAGGCTCGCCAAGTACCCATTCTCGGCTACTGCTCACCTACTATTTCCATCAACCAACCCATGTGACACTTGGTCCACTACCTTGTACAGTCGGTATAGAGTACTCATACTCCACAAACTTATACTATCTGACGATTGCACCTAGGCACCAACACCCAAATTCTCCCTACCCTTTGCACCACCTGACACGAGTACACACATTACTACTTGTATCAGCCACCACTACAGGGGTCGTGGGTGACATGGCATTAGCCCAATGGGCATAACATATCAGTACATCTAATATCGGATCTACCTGTCGAGACCACCTTAGAGAACCTGAACTCGTGGGAAGCATCTATAAATAGAACGATACATTACTTCCCCAGGTATGGGACTACATTTCTTCTCCAAATTATGCCTTTCTGCTTGCTCCTTATTGATTTAAGTATCTGAGTGTCTTTGACAAACAACCCATTGAAGAAGAAATGGCATTAGCCCAATGGGCATAACATATCACTATATGTAACATTGAATCTACCTGTCGAGACCATCTTAGAGAACCTGAACTCGTGGGAAGCATCTATAAATAGAACGGTACATTACTCCCCCAGGTATGGGACTACATTTCTTCTCCAAATTATGCCTTTCCGCTTGCTTTTTATTGATTTAAGTATCCGAGTGTCTTTGACAAACAACCCATTGGTATCCCCCTCACTTTGAGGTACTCTTCTCCATTTTGTAAGTAACTAAATGGAGCACGTTACGTAAGGCCATCACGTCAAATGATTTCATCTATTGTTGTGTCAAGATTTTGGCATCAACAAGTTCCTTCGCAAAAGTCATGTCTTGACTTGTAAAATTAAAAAACTAACCACACCACTGGCACACCGTACTCACGTGTCATTTTATGTCTAAATTTTAAGAATTCTATAGACAAAGGACTAATTCGTGATAGTCGTACATGAAGAACTCATTCAAAGATGCTCTAGAAAACCTTTTCTTTCAGTTTTTTTTTTTTTTTCCCTCTTCTTGGTTTGCAAGAATCGAAATGTGCAATTGGAAGGCACTAGGAGCAAACCGACTTTTGCAACATCATTGGAAGGAAGTGATCTTCATTTACTTAACAACCTCTATGCTGGAGATTATAAAGAAGTGATGTATGACTATGTATGACAAAGCAAGCCTTGAAAGCAACCACAAAGTCACAATTAATGTACATATATTACGAGGTAACGTGATTGATCAGTCACTGATGAGTTTATAATATATGATAATCAGCATTCCAACAGGAATGAGTTGCTATAACAAATTTTCAGTATTGTTCCTCACATATTTGAATAACGTGAAAAAAAGAAAAAGAAAAAAAAAAGTGCAATGACGTTTGATCGTTGGTTGCTTGACGCATCAGCAATGAGCAAAGGGGCTTGACCCACGGTGCTATTGGGGCACTGCTTTTTTGTCAATAATAGTAGTACTATTGACTTCCAAATTTTTCAGAAGTCGTACCCTAGCTTTGTGTCATGCAAGTGCCTCACGTGGTTGTGCCTTCATGTACTTGCCAAACCCAATAAAAGAAGAACAATAGGAAGAGAAAAAGAAGTGGGAAAAAAAGACCAATTATTGTGCTTGTGATGTACCACTCTAATTAATATTTAATTGGGTAATTTTTCTATGCCAGCTACATCTTTTTGATTATCTTTCCCTTATAATTTATTTTTCTTTAATATGTTAGTAGCATTTTACCTTAGATATATACTCCACCTAAAACAACATCAATTGCATGCTTACCTTGGAAAAAATTGATCAAGATACAATTGCCATACTATCAGCACCCAAAAAAATAAAAGAAAAAGAAAAAAAGCCATCTTCTACAATTGCCAATATAATGTATGTATTATGACAAAATACACCGTATTTTTCAACATTTTTTCCCGAGAATTTTTATGATGAGACATCCCATACATAAATTAATAGTCATAATTACGTGATTCAAATCATGCAAGGTTTATAAAGTAGGTGTAACGATGCTACTTTAAAAATCCTCAATCACGCTGCTATATCACTAGTGCCACATGATTTGAATCGTATAGTTAAGAGTTAATATTCCACGTAAGGCATATGTGGACTATGGTGGGGCTGCTCTCTCACAAATTAATACTTTTCTTTTATTGGGTTAGGCATATACATTAATAAAAACGACCACGTGAGGCACTTGCATGACACCAGGCTCTTGGACAACTTCCAAAAAAAAAAAAAAAAGAAAAGAAAAAAAAAAAGTCAATAGCACCGTAAGTGACGAAGAAAGCAGTATCTAAAAAAAAGTGGCATATGCTTAGTTTTTAGACATTGAAAATAGGAAGGGAGAGTGGAGGACAAATACGATAATCAATCCAAAAGCCACTTTGACTTTGCAAAATGTATTCCCCTAAATTATGATGGTGGGGCATTCGATAAACAAGTCCGAAAATTCCTCCAAACCAACATCTCTATCTTCTTCCTTACAAACAAAATTCCATTGGCCAATCAATGAGCCCCAAGGTTCAAGTGGGCTTGTAATTTAACCATTTAAATCGTTTTCAATCTACAAATGCTCTTCCACTCACACACCCTCTTCACTGCTTAAAGAAATTAGGCCACATCTCCACAACCATCCCCTTAGTTATAATTAATTGAGTAAATTATGAGAGTTTGATTAAGATTTTTGTCCTACAATCTGAATTTTTACCGTGCTGATAGTTTTTATTTGATATTTTAATATTATAATAGAGTGAAAATTCTGAACTCATTATAAATATAACAATACTCTAAAAATATCCTCTTTTGGGGCATTTCTCAAAAAGAAAAAACTCTAATTAATTTTAAAATGAATAAGATTTCTTCTGCTTTAGCAAACTCATGCTTCATTATTAGATTAACGAACAACTAAAGTCAAACTCAATTGCTTTAATAAGAAGAAATTCCCGCTTGTATAACACTAGGAAATAAAGATGCGTTTTCAGTGGACAAAAGGGAAGAAAAATGGAATCCTTAGTGTCCAACCTATGTTGATTATTCAAAATTAGGAAACTCAAGAGAGTGAAAAGGTGTTGATTAAAGGCAATTTTGAAAGTTATGAAAGCACTTAATACAGAATTTAAGAGTTGAAAATTTCAGTCAATAAATGTTAAAAGTATTTCCAGCAAAAAAAAAAAAAAGATTAAAGTAAGTGTGAAAGAAGTCAAATAACATAAATGTAATAATATTAGGAGGGAAAAAAAAAAAAAAAAAGAAAGGGATCAAGTTTAGACACTAACAGGACCACGTATAAGTGCAAATGCTTGTCTTCTATATGCGCAATTTCACATATAAAATCTTCGAGTTCAGATCTGTAATTTTTTTTAAATGAAATATAAAAACTGTAATGAATGTAATTAACATAATTGCCAAAAGATTTTATATAATAAAAAATAAATAAAAGGAAAAACCCACTACTTTGCATGATTGACCATCCAACCAATCCATCATATCTACGCCACCATATATATATATATATATCCTTTTCATTTCTCAACAAAAAGAAAAAAAAAAAAAAAAAGTCTAAAACCGGCGGAAATAAAGAGAGAGAAAAAAAATCCTACACTGCTTTTTACTGTATAGACAGGCTAAGGCGCATTCACTAATCTTCTTGTAGACGGTGCCCAGGCCCAATAGTTGACCATCACCCACTCATATGCTCTTAATAATTATCATCAATAATAAAATTTAAAAACATTGAGAACGATCCTCAGCCGCTGCTTCCGAGACAGGCTCATTTTTGTGATAGTGATCGTCTTCGTACGTCACAATCAGCATCGCCGGATCGTCTAGAGCGCGCTCCACATGTTTCCGCGCTGGGCAGCCTCTCACGCTGCTGCATTTGTAATAACCCCTGCGTTGTCACAATTTGCAAAACGACGTTAACACGACTCCGTACTCACTGAGTTTCATGACTCGACCCCCCCCCCCCCCCTTTTTTTTTTTTTGGAAAGGACTAGACCAATTTAAGATAAAATAAAATCTTAGACAATAGACAAGAAAAAAGAGTGATATAATAATACTAAATAGTCAACGAGTTGAGAGAACGAGTCAATCGCCGAGTCAAGAATCGGTAACGTCGATTTTTACCGTGGATGAGGTGAGCCTTTGATGGGCTTCTGGCCGTACTTTCTCCACGAGTACTCGTCCGGCGGAATATCTGCCATCTTCATGCTGATCGCCGGGACTCTGATTACCCTCTTCACTTTCGATTTCCTGCTCAAAACGACACTCTAAAGAGAAAAAAACGACGAAAGAAGCAGATTGTGGGTGGATTCGGGGGACTAGAAACGGACCTTTTCTTGGAACAGTGGCAGCGGCCGGAAGATGAGCCACACCGCAAGGCGACGTCGTCGACGGAGCTGCACTTTCTCTTGTACGACGACGTAGACGACAGAGGCGGTTTTCCTGAGGACTGTGACAGATTGGTGAGCTGAAACCCGGACGAAAGCGAGGGCTGAATGGTGCTGTTGTCGGTCTCCCCTGTCAACGACGACATGAACGAATTGGCGGCGGAGATCGACGGCGACGGAGAAAAATTGATGGTCTTCGTCGCCAAATCTTTCTTCTCAGCAGCAGAGCCATTTTTTATCTGGTGGCCGTGGTTGTGGCGAGGGTGGACTGTCCCCTGCTGGTTGTTGTGGCCATGAGGCAGAGGAGGTAGGCGCAAAACCGGCGTCGGACAGTAAACCTTAAAAGCAGAGTTACGTTCTGGTTTTTGGTGATTTATAGGTTCGGGAAGCAAAGATCCAGGTGGTTCCTGAGAGGGAGGCGGTGTATCAGAGGAAGGAGGAGGAGGAGAAGATGAAGATGGTAAAGGGACAGGAGCTCTTCTGAAACGAGCGTGACCGGTTCTGCCTTTGTCCAGCAACGAAATCACCTTCTTGAACTTGTTCACAGCCACATCTGCGATTTCCTTGTACTCCGTTCCATCTTGGTGATATTGTTGTTGTTGATTGTGGAGGTGATTTTGTTGAGAGATGAGTCTCAGGAATTTCTCGACGCTTTGAATCCCGGCAGAAGCAGCCTCCTTGACGTCATTCTCTTCCATGGCGGCGGCGGCGGCTGGTGGTGTCGTGGTGGTGGTGTTGGCTGCGAAACTGTCGACCCCAAAACCCATCATCAGTTCCACGGCCATTGCGTCTCCACCATCAAAAATTAACCAAAAACGAAACTGAAAATGGGTCTTCTTATTAAAAGAACGGAAGGAAAATTTTTTAAGAAAACGAATTAAAAAGGAAAAGTGATGACGAGGAGAGCAAAACAAGCGAGAAAAAGAGAAGGGAGGAGAGGGAGAAAAAAAAAAAGAAAAAAAAAGTGGATTCGAGTCAAACTGATGCCCTCCCAATGCAAGGCATCGGGTGATGAACCCTGTCCCTTTACTTTCTCTGCCGTCAAACTAACTGTCCAGTTAAAACACGCCACGTGGAGAATTTTTTCAGGACCATTGACTAACCCTCTTTTTTGATGGGACCCTCTAACGGGACGGAACCGGTTAGGAGACCATGTATGAATGATGAGAGAGAGAGAGAGAGAGAGATAAGGGCTTGCGGGATAAGGTCAAAAGGTTTTGATTAGCCGTTGGATTGCTGACTCGGCTAAATTAGAATAGAGAGAGAGAGAGAGAGAGAGAGGGGGGTTGATAGTTGGAGACAGTATGATAGAGTTGACCATTTTCAGCTTTAAATGCCAAAGTCTATTCTAGTGATGAGGTGGGCCCGTGGGGACCACCGAGGTTCCACTTTAACCGGACACCGGAAGCTGCGTCAAAGCCTCCACCCTCAAGTCACATGGGATTCTCTCTCTCTCTCTCTCTCTCCCCCCCTCTGTCTCTGGGTGAGTCTCAAATCTCAAGTCTTTCCATGCATAGGAGTTATGGCCCCACTCCCGCTAGATTCAATATCTAATTCATCACCTACCGTTGATGTCGCTGTTGATCAATAACGGTAAACAGAAAATAAACAGCTCAAATTGGTTTTGGAGGCCTGATATACATGTAAAAACAAGATACGTCCATCTTTATATATATATATAGTTTTAGATCATGTTAAAATTAAATTGGTGTACATTATTTTTCTTGTTGCGTGTTCTAATGTATGTTCTGGCAAATAAATGAGTAGTCTCGAGTAATAAATGATAAAGATGTGGATCATCGTCTTACAAAGATTGAAGTAATAACTAAATATTATAACTATGATAAATTAATTTTATCTAATTAATTGAAATTGAAAATTAAACACAACTAAATAACTAATGTAAACTAGAAAATTGAAAAGTAAATGTTAAACGAAAACTAGGATTGAGATGAACTCAATGGTAAAAGAATTTAGGGGTTTGATTTCACTAAACTCTCCCAATATTTATCTGATATAACAGTTGTTAACTAATCCCAACCTATCAATTAATCAAGGTTCTAATGTAATCTCATTACCTTTCTCAAATGCCTAGTGAGAAAATATGTTAAAACATCAAAATAAATATGCCTATTAATTCTAATATGAAAACACTTAAAAATCCAACCTTATAAGATTATTCGAGCTCTACTAACCTTTTGAATTCAATAAAACTCAAGTTGTAATTTTTTAATCCGATAAATAAAAATATCTTTCTTGAGTGCCTATTTCTAATAATCCAAAATTATCTATAATATTAATGTAACAAATAAGAAGCATTAAGCAAGAAAAACACAAATGAATAAAAATGGAATTTCATTAACAACCATTTAAATCATTCAAACATAGTTTAAATAAGCTACATCAACCCCTAAATAAACAGTTTAGCTATCCATTAAAAATTCCACAACCATACCCATAAATAAACCAAACGTTACAATCATTATTCAAACTCAAAAACAAAGAGCAACTACAAGTTCAAAAACTAGATATAAAAGATGAGGAGAAGAGATGAAAAACTAGTTTAAGAACAAGCTTCTAATGTTCAACCTTCCTTATGTTTCCAAGCAAACCTCCAAACCCTAAAGTTTCTCTTTTTTTTTTTTTTTTTTAAATGAGTCTTCAAAAGCTCCCTTTCAATCACAACAAGTTTACCCCCATCAAAACGTCACATTTTTTTCTCAAATTTAGTAGTCCACATGTGTGGACCACTACAATGAGCTTTTTTTTCCACTACAACGTCATCTAAAGGCGGCTAAGGTTGCAACAAGCATGCTGCAATGCGCCTTACTGGTGCTGTAACACACTTGAGGGGGTCGAGGGCATGCTGCAGTGTGCCTGCCTGGGGCTGGCTATGTGTAGAGGCAAACTGCAGCACACAAAAGTGCACTACAGCCTAAAACTTTGAGCTTTTTGGCCTTGTTGGAGCTTGATGCGCGTTGCAACGCATATATGGTGCTTTGCAGCCCATCCAAACTTATTTAATCCTTCACTTTTTTAGTGTTTTTAAATTTTAATTTTGTCATTTCTTGCAATTGACCTATCAAAGCACACAAACACAATAAAAACATAAATAAAGTGCTCAAGAACTAACAAAATACATATAGAAATAACTTGATAAAATAAATAAAAATCAATATGTCAATTCTACATAATTTAATAAAAGAATAATAGAAAATTACTCTACCTAACAAATCGTCTTTCTAACTATCAAAGTTGCAATAAAAGGAATTTCATAATAACACACAATACTGCTAAAAGAAACACCATGATGAAAGAATCAGCATCATTAATTTCGTTTAGTTATATTAAGCTTTACCGGTAAATGTCTTGTAATAAAGAAAAAATTAAGAAAATGTAAGTGGAAAACAAGTGTTGCCAAATTGCAACATGACATACTATACTATACAATGTATATTGGCAAAGTTAAATGGTGTGCGATAAAGCATTAATAAGTTCACAAGGCGGATCAATATACGCCTCTGTATACTTGTTGACTTTCTTTTAATTGACCTGAATGTGTTTTGATGGTGGCGCAAATGACAAAAAAGGAAATTAAAAAAAAAAAAAGGCAGGAAACACCATAAAAAAGAAAAAGCAAATTATTCTACCATCCGGAATCAAGTACATACAATGGTCAATATACCTACCCTTATGTGTTATGGTAAAAAATTTAATATATGAAATCGTGTAGGGATCGTATTCACATACGTAAAACTTGCCAAAATAGTTAGACATAATTTACGCAGATCTTATTCTAGAGAATAAGGGATCTTTAAAGAAATTATGTTCCAAAATACCTAGTGATTTTCAAATCCCTCTTGCTTTCATAATTGTCTTGAATTGCACGTGTATGTTTTTGTTTGTTCTCTCTTATTTTATACAAATAAATTGGACTGCGTATACAGACAGCTAAGGACCCCTTGTAAACTAAATCAAAGGGAAAGGGCATAAATAAGAATTCGTGGAGGTCTATCCTATTTCCTTAGCAGATTTATCATGTGATCTCTTTCTGTATACTTCTTCTACGTTCATTAAAAGATTAACCCTTTTTTTTTTTTTTTCGGGTTATTGGCTTTTATATGAGCTGCACACGGCAATACATATAAGACATAATAAATGGACTATAAGACTTCGTTTGTTAAGAGGGGAAGAAAAATAAGAAAGAAATTAAAATAAAGCAGATAATTCTTCTTTTCCTTTTTTAAGGATTAATTTGGAGCTCTCTTCTCTGATTTCTTTCTTTTTCTTTCTCTCGCCTCAATACCAAACAATCATAAATATCAAAAGCCTTTTTACTAATCCTTATACGGGCCTCTTTCTTTCATTCCATTTTTCTCTCTTACCAAACGTATATTCTAAAGTTATTTATGCGTGATTTCACTGAAGAAACTTATTCCTTGAGGAAATAATACTACAGCTTATAAATATTATTGATTCCACTTCTCATTCCACTTTGTCTAATAAGAGTCCATTTGGGGAAAGTTTTGAATATGTTTTTTTTTTTTTGAAAGAAATGTTTTTAGAAAATGTATTTAAGGAAAAAAATTGTTTGAAGTGAGAAAAATATAAAATCTTAAAATTTTATTTAAAAAAAATTATCAATATAGATCTTATTTCATTTCTCTCAAAATTCTATGTAATTAAAAAAAACATCTTATTTAGATTTATATATACAAAGTTATAGACTTTTAAAATTTAAAATTTATTATAATGTTTTAAAAATATAAATAATAAAAAATAATAATAAGATAGAAAAAAATACTAAAAAAGTTATTTTAAAGATCAAAATTGATCCCCAAACAGGCTTTTTTTCTTTTTATGTTTAATGATAAAGACACAACTAATCCAAGTGGCTGTTACCTATACGCGTGCACAATATTCTACAATAAATACATTCACATATAGATTTGCTGTACGTGATATTATATGCGTTTCGAACAATACTTTGCTTTCAAAATTTACAACGAAAGGAAAGAACACGGAAGATCTTTCGTGAAGGGGGCGCGGGTAGGAAACAAGAGAATTATTACTTTTTGTCTTTGGTATCATCCAATCCTATAGCGATGTTAATCAGACAAATAATTTTTAAAAAAAATACCAGTGCATAGTATTATAATACTAAATCGCATATGTGAATTCCTCGTTTAAAAAATAATTTAAGTGGATTTTAGTTTCATCATATATATTGAGGTAAAAATATGATCAAATATATATTGAGGTAAAAAATGAAAAAGATTATAAACATAAAATAAAGGGTAGGAATTGGTAAAAGATTTAAGGGGTGTTTGGGGGTGTTCTCTAAACTTTAAAAATCAACTTTTTTTCAAAATTTCACCATTTTTCACTATTTATTTCTCGAAAATGTTATAGTAAATTTCAAATTTTAAAAATTCATAACTTTGTGTATACAAATCCAAATGAGATAATTTTTTATTAAATTACATAGAATTTCAAGAAAAACGAAATAATATCCATATTGATTTTTTTTTTCTAAAAAAATTTTTAAAATTTTTTATTTTTTCACCTCAAACAGTTTTTTCTCTCAAACATATTTTCCAAAATAACTTTTTTTAACCCAAAAATAATATCTCCAGCCTTGTTTCCCAAACACCCCCTTAACATCTGCATGAAAATGGCTGATCTCATCGTGGAACAAGGGTTGGAGACAATGATGTTGTACAATATATATATATATATAAATGTAATTATATATAATGACAGAGATAAAGCCGAAAATCAAATCAAATTGGATAGCATTAAGCACGTTTTAATCAGTTAAAGTGGATAGAAAATGGAAAAAGATAGAAAAGGTTCGTTAAAAAAAATAAAGGTCAACATTGAAATTTTTGAGTTACTATTTTAAAGAAATTTCGTGTTATATGCGAAGGAGTGAATAATCGAGCCATTTAACATGACTTCTCAAGCTTGCTTAATTTGGAATCTGAATCAAGAATATGAAGGGAAAATGGCGTGACTAATTGATACACGTTAGTTATAAATTAACTCAAATTCTGTTTTTCTTTTAACGTTTTCTTTTATTTATTTTTATAATCCTTAGTCTCGAAGAAATTGAAACAACTCTCTTTCAAAATTAACTCAAACTCTCGTTTTCCCTTAACTTTTTCTTTTATTTATTGGAAAATTGTAATAAATAGGCCAATTCTTTTATTCAATGAAAGCAAATAACATATTTACTAAAATTAAAAAATAAATAGTAATTTTTGTTTAAGAACCATGTATTTTTATAATTGTACCCATACTTCTCTCTAGACGTTATTTCTTTCTCTTTCCCTTTCTCTCTCTCTCTCTCTATTCACAATCAAAGATCCAAGCACTGCCACGGTTGTTGCCAAACATTGCTGTTGGAGATGTAGATTGTTGGAGAAGAAAATCCGACTTGTAGAGGTGAGAGCCCATGGGTTTGCAATCTAGATTTTACGATTTTCACCATTGCAAAGCCCCCTCACCATCGTTATCGATCACGGCCACAAGATCTCTGGCCCTATTGCGTCATCTTCTCAAATGATGGTTTGTCATCGATTGCGGCTTCACAAGGGCCAGATTAATTGCAAAAATGAGATCTCTTATAGCATCGTCCTCTCCGATGACAATTCCTTCTGTGTTGTCGGAAGCTAGTCTTGTCTAGTCTTGATGGCGATTGTCGTCACAATTTCGTAGCAATATGGTTGTTAGCTGGCATCTATCTTTGTCGTCGTCGTTGTTCCTCTCCCGATGCCAGTGCTCCTAATGGAACCAGTGCCATTGTCATCACACAGTCATGGAATGAGTTATACAAATGTAAGTCAATCTGGGGCTAGGTATGGGGTTTTCAATTTGGTTTTTTTTTAATTTACAAAATTGGTAAATCATTAATTTATATGGTAAATCATATCAACGATTAACATGGTATGATTTACATACATAAATAAACAATTTACTAGTAAAATTTGATTTACTAGATAAATTTATCAAAATTGTTAAATAAATGATTTGTTGTGTAAAAAGTGATTTATCAAATAAATTTACCAAAATTTACATATAATTTATCAAAAATATGCTATTTATTAAAGGTCTAAAACTTTTTTGTTATTTATTTTTATTCAAGTTTAATTTTAGCATATTTCCCTCTTCCTCCTTTATTTACTTATTTTATACTCCTAGCCCCCAAGGAATTTGAACCAACAATATGATTTAGCTTAGAGTAAACAAGGTGATGGACTCACATCATTTGTTTGATTTTTGTGTTTTAAACGATGCCCTAACCAACAATGCTATATCATATTATTCAAAAAAAAGTAATTATAAAACAAAGGGTTGTTCTATTGATACATCCCTCTTGACTCTTCACACCCTTTCAAATAAATACACACCCCATTTTAAATTCAAAGTGATTAAATTTGTTTAATATACATCCCTTTCATTTTCAAAATTATCTCTAATTAACATAAAATAAAAGGTATACTACCACTTTAAAATTCTTTTCACACCCACCTTTTTTTTTTTTTTCATTTTTATGTTCTATTGTAGGTTAAATTAAAAATTTTACAAGGAAAAAAAGGTTTTAAAAAGAAAAAAGGACAAACAACATAACCTATTTTCATATATATAATAGATTAAAATCATAATTTTTCGAGAAAAAAAATTAAAAAAATTTTAACATATTCATACATATATATATATATAACAAAAAAAACAATATATACACATAACAAAAGAACAAAAACATATAAAGCTAGAAAGATTAAAGAACAAAAGGAAAAAAAAAAAGCCAACAAACAATGCATAAAAAGAAATACATATACGAAGAATATAAAAAGCAACCGCAACATAAAAAGTATACTATGAAAAAATCAATCACAACAGTTAATATATTACAAAATTTTTTAGGCTATTCAATATATAATAAAGATTATGGTGAAAACTAGAATTTTTATTATAGGTTTCAAAGAGTAATATTTTTATAATTTATTTATTTAAGAATTTGGTATATAGATGTGTATAGAAAGAAAAAAAAAAGAATATAATTAAGTTTTCTCTTTTATCATTGAGTTTTATTTATGTAATTAAATATGTTCTTATTGATCTTTAATGTCATTTTGGTTGAGGGTTTTTCTATAATTAAAAAATTTAATAGGAGTGTGAAAAGTAAAGGAGATATATTTATAATACCAAATATGACATAATGAGCTAGTTTAATAATATAATATAATTTGATTAACTAAACATTATTGAGACCTAGAAATTTAAACGGATGATCTGAATACTGAAAGTATCACAGCAAATTGATTTGTCACTATCTTTATTAAAATCACATAGCATGTAACTTTATTATACTTGAGAAACTAGTAATTTCTCAAGAAATGCTTGTACAAGCTTAAGTGCCCTAAAGTAAACGCAAATGTGAACGAGATTATATTCTTTTAAGGAAAATACTGATGCTTGGAATTACTAGTTTGACTTTGAAATTTGTTCCTCCTTTTATACGTGCTTAGATACAGATAGCCAAACCTGATAACTCTCTGCTGTGCTGGGGATCCATAGTCAAACAAGAAACGTACTACAGATAAGAGCAAGTTCGGGTGATTCAACCATACTAATGGCTGCAGCCAATCGTATCGAAGTTGGTGGATTACCTAATTTGTTAACTTTGTTTTTCTATAATTTATTCTTAGAGATTCTTTCTTGATATATATTTTATTAAACACTATTGATTAAAACTATTTATCATTTATTACGTAAATTTTTTTAACAGGTCGATAAATGGACGTTCACCTTAAAATTTTTACCATTAGAGTCTAATATAAAATTATTTCAACTATAAATATTCATATCATTGAAATATATTGTTGAAAATTTAAACAGTTAAAATAACAATTTATAATTCCATACCTATAGTTCAAAATAACAAGTACTACCATAAAAATTTCATTCTAATTGGTGATTTTTTTTTTTTAAACATTACTGGTTAGTCATGTCTATATTCTGAACAGAATCAGTCAAGATTCCACCCTTATCAGCTGTCATCGATATTATCTCACCAATGATATGAATTTTTTTTTATACTGTTTAGCCAAGCCAATATTTTTGTTATATTTATGATTTCCAAACTACATTTGGTCTATTTGCGACTACTGGAAACAAATTTAGAGAGGTTTCCCGCAAGTGTGAAATCGGTCTGTGTTCTTTTCGATCAGGAGGATATATATGGCTCAAAATGGTCATGGTTGATTCATTTCCAACTCAGCAGTATTTGACTCTTTTACTAGAATTTTGTTCCCTAATCTAGATGTATAATTTTTATTTTTTACCTTTTATCTTTGGTAACAATATGTTTATTAAACTTACAAATGGTTGGATTATTAAAATGCAAAAGAACCCTATCATCAAACGTTCACACACCAACAGTTGAAAGAAATAATTGCCTCCATTTGCTTTCTTGGAATGGGTGTTTGACTCGAACTGTATCGTTGTTCCTGAATTATTGTCTCTTTGGTTATCGCACCACAAAAAAAATTCAAAGCACGTCGTAACTTATTAGAGGAGTTAATAGCATTGAAATAGATCAACGGAGATTCCTCCACTCCCATATTTCTGTTTAAAATAATAAAAAAACAAAAATGAAATCCATTGATATTAAACATCAATCCTCAATTGTATTGTATCTGTTGGTTTCATTGCTTACCAAAGTTGAAATCAAACCTGCCGATTTATATTAATGTTTTTCATCATCTGCATTACTTCTTTTTTTAATTAAATCAAAATAAATACATAAATTATACATTTAAATTAAGATTGATAACTGCTTTATATATACATATATGCACACACCTTGACTTGAACAATAACTTCATTTTTCCAAGGAATTCTGTCGGTGTAAAGATTAGAGCGGACGGCTCATTTTGATTTGTGGATTTTAAAACTTGGACACCTCGGGGGAAAGTTGCAGACATGTGGAGAGAGGTGGGGATGAAGATGATGGTATTGTGGCTGAAAAATTAGTTAATGCGAGAACTAAGAGATTGAAGGAGAAAGGTAGAGCCAGGATCGTCTTATGAGAATTGTCTTTGTATTTTCCACGACTGGGGAAAAAGCAAAGAAGACAAGGAGAAATTTCATTTTGAAAAATGACATGTCTTCTTCCTTTTAACATTATTAACTCCTTTAAAAGAGGTAAAATATATTGTCCATTTTTTAGTGGTGAGGTAGTTAAAGAGATATTTTCTCTTTTGACTCCCTCTTTTCTTTTTCTTTTTCTTTTTCTTTTTCTTTTCTCTCTCTGTTTAAAGAACTAATGCTGTCTATCTTTTCACCAATCTGGTATTATCTTTTTTATTTCTTCTACAAGAATGTTTAAATGAGAGGTTTATTTTTAAAAAATAAAAAGTTTTTAGATTTGAAAAATAAAAATTGTTTGGATCTTTTTTAAAAATGAAAAGTTGTTTGGATAGGTAAAAAATTTTCTTTAATAAAATCCATTTTTTTGTTTTGAATATTGTTTTGAATATTCAAATACAAAAATTTAATAAAATCCATTTTTTTAAAATTTTTCATTTTCTAAAAATAGAATTCCTAAAAACTTCAACCAAAATTTAGGACTCTCATGAGTGAGAGAGAGAGAGAGAGAGTGAGTGGGGTGCCCTTTCCAGATTGGATCCTAGCTTTTGATCTATTCTTCTTTTGAAGCTCCATTTCCATGTTCTAACTGAACGTTCATCTGGTTGGGTTGGGCCTTAAGGCCAGTCTCGATCTCTTTCAGCGCAAATAATTAGCCGAAATGAGTTGGATTCATGAGCTTGGCAAATTCATGGTTTCAATACTTTTTCTTTTTTTAATGCATAGAATTGAAATAACTATATAATTCAGCCGTTATGATGGATGATTACATTTTATAGATTTGTCGACGTTTATCGATGCTTGTACATTCCAGGGAAATAATTGGAAAGCTCATGTTTAAATGCTCATCTCTTCACATGCCACTTCCATGTGATTGGTTCCTTCGAAGATATTCATGGGAGTCAATTAACTGATTAAGGAGGTGTTTGGTTAATATTTTGGAGATATCCAAAACTAATTTTTTTTCTAAAATTTCATTACTTTTTATTATTTATATTTTCAAAATATTACAGTAAACTCAAAATTTTAAAAGTTCATAACTTTATATATACAAGTCTAAATAAGATAATTTTTTTTTACTATTTATATCTCCAAAATGCTATACTAAACTCCAAATTTTAAAAGTTCATAACTTTATGTACACAAGTTCAAATAAGATAAATTTTTTTCAAATTACATAGAATTTTGAGATGAATAAAACAGTATCCATATTGATATATTTTTTCTAAAAAAATTTTTAAAATTTTTTACTTTTTCTCTCAAACACATTTTTCAAAACAATTTTTTTCTAATCCAAAAATCATATCTGCAAGCATTTCCCCTAAACACCTCCTAAATTAATTTATTCAGTCCAATTTAATTCATTTATTATAGATAATCAATCTTAATAGGATTAAATTACATGATCCTTATATTTTGTTATTTCCATTTATTCTACCTGTGTTGCCTTTTCTATGCTAATTTTAGCATGTTTTCAATTTCAATATGATACAATAAATAATCATGCGCATGTTTTATGGAGAAATTATATAATAAATTAAATATATCACTTCATCATACTTTATCCATCTATCAGGAGCGATTGTCAACGTCAGAAACTTAATTCCACTACTTTCTGTCCACATGCGGCCCTTCTAACTTTTCAACTGATCAATGAATGGAATCTGATAGATCAATCATTTGAATCTATTTTAAATTCAAGGGAACATATTACAACAATAACAACTGTAAATATGTATTTCTTGGAGAAGAAAATTTAGGCATTCTGTATAATAGTGTGTGGATTTATTTATTTTATTTACTGCAAGACTGTCAAAGCATCTATGGAAAAAATAAAATGAAAGTATTGAAAGTTTACATGAGTTGTCTTCTTCTGAGAAAAGATGGTAAAATAGCAAGTTAATGGTATGTCCCATGGTCGTTGATTAGGCTCGAATGGCATTTACAAACCTAAAATATACTTTACTAGCAAAAATGAAGCGTGACTTTTATTTCCCAAAAAAAAAAAAGAGAGAAAAAAACAAACAACTTGTATGGTGATGGATTCCAATCCATCTTACAGATTGTTCAAGTATATTTTATTTTTTTCCATAAATTTTATTTTAAATTTTTTATTATTTTAATTATTTTTAATTATCAAATAAAGATTCTAATCATCTGGGGAAAAAAAAAATTTGATAGAACCCTACCCTAATGGATACCCTTCTTAGAATCTTGGATTGAGAATTATGACCGAGGAGAGTGATGGAAGGCAAAGTCAGATAAAGATGCAATACAACAATAACAACGATAATAATAATAAAGATAAAGATGCAATATGAACCGCACCCATCCTTATCATACTTGATAAATTCGAGAGACGTGTGGAATATTACCTCTTTTACTTCATTTAAGAAAGTTTACTTTTTTTTTTTGGAAACATTTGAAAAAGGTTCCTTGATTATCTAGAGAATGGTACATTCCTATCCACTTTAAATACTTATATTAAAAATTGCTTATAAAAACAAGTGTCCCGTACTCCTAATCAACGATTATTTGTCAGAGTCAACAGTGACCACTGATCGGCATGTGGATCATCTGCTGATCATCGACGGGGCTGCCAATCTGGTGTGAGGTCTAGTGCACACCATTTTTGTTAGAGTAACGTGAGCGTTGCCATTTGGTTTCAACAAAGGAGAAGCTGAGGCCAAAAATAAACGATGGAGGAGATAAATACCTGAGTTTCACGCTTCCCTATACTCGACTCTAGGTAGCATGCTGGAAGAGCTTGGTGCCACTGTTGAAAAAGCTCAGTAGAGATAAATGAGAGAAGATAAGGAAATAGATTATAAGGGGGAAATAAATTCGAGATTTTTGAAAATCATGGTTAAGTTTACATCCACACTCATAAATATTGAATCAGTGAAAATGGATTAACAGGGAGGGACATAATTCTAATGTGAATGTTTTTCGTCTAGAATCTAAATTTTTTGTTTTAATTTCGTCTTTTTTTTAAAGATTAATAAAAATTATAATTAAATCAATTGATTTAAACTTAAAATTTTATTTTATTCCGGATTCGACTCATGCACGATTTACAGGTTAAGTCCTAACTGTACAAAAAGAACCGGTTTGCTCTTCATCAAAGGTCGTCCAAAACGGTGTAGTTAACACTTCCTCTATGTGACGTTTTTATACATAAGTCTGCAAAACAGTTATTGTTTGTACGCCTAAGACGTAAGTGTTTTCTTATGGAGCGAAAACCTGTAAAATTGATACCCCTTTTTAAATATATATTTTGAAATGTTTTCAATTTTATTTTATCTGTATAAAATTATTTTAAATATGTTGTTACTTAAATATTTTTATTACAGTCCTCAAACATATTATTTAACTGGTGTATCATTTTTTTTTCTTTTTCTCTTTTTAAACTTTCTCACTTCTCATTCTTTTTTACTTTGTTTTTCTTTTCTTGCCTCTCCATTTTCATATTTATTCTAATTTTTCCATTCAAAATTGTATTTTCAAATATGTTCCTACATAATATATTTTATTATCATCGGTCAATGTATTATTTTGTTAAAATGACAATTATAAAGATTTTTATTAACTATCTTATGTAGAAAATTTCTCAATAATATTTGATGTAATATTAAACAACTAAAAAAAATTAATAGTGATAAAACTAAAAATTAAATTTCATGTATTTGATTCTATACATTCAACCTATTTTATTTTATTTTTACATGATCATCAATCTATAAATTTTATACAATTAATAATCACAGAATAAAATCACATGTGCAAAGAACTTGTCTTTACTAGTTGTTGTCAAAAGATAGACATGTTTAGGGGGTGACAATTCTTATTGATTTGCTGTTTTATAATCACGTGTACCTTTATTTTTACTCAACCCGAAAATTACTCGTGATAAGATATTGTAGCGTGAAGTCGTGATTGACACGAAAATAATATTTTTTTCATGAGGTTTTTTACATCTTAAAAAAAAAAAAACCTAATATTTCACAACATGTTGAAATATAATAACATGCATCCTTCAAAATATCATGTCAATGAATTTCATGTCATATTTGGGAAAGCCATGTCAGACCTCAATTTGACTCTTTTTTTTTTTTCCGATAAAAAATTCAGGTCTGCTTAAATCTTGCACGCTTTTTATTTATTATTATTTTCACAATCCTAATCTACAAAATATGTATTAATTTTAAATCACATTATTATCTAGGGATCTATATTGCGGCTTCTTGATATAATAATAATAATAATAATAATTTTATTATTATTATTATTATTATTATGAAAATAACATATTTTTAAAATAACGTAAAATTTAACATATTTAAATTTATTATACGTTAAATTACTAAAATTACCATTATTTACTTTCTTTTTCTTTTTCCTCCTTCTTTCCCTCTCTTCTTCTCGCTACCCCCATTTCTCTCCTTATTGACTCCCTCTCTCTCTCCTTGTTGATTGGCATCACCAGAGTCGCCATCTTTTGCCATTCATGCTGATCTCAAACTTTTTCGATGAATGGATAGAGACATTGTGACCAGCCGAAGATTCAATATGGTTGGCAACGAGGAGGAAATCGTGATTTTTCGACAACATTGATTGCGATTTTGTAGCAATTTTCCTCGACCTATGCGCAATTTTATTGGGCTGTAGTGTAGCCATCCTCGATTCTTGCCTATAATTGGTTGGTGTTGGAGATTTAGTTTGGTTGGCGACAAGGAGGAAATCGCGATTTGTCAGTGACTTTCAATGAGGACCACGAATCCTAACGTTAGAGATATCACCAATGCGAGTGATTAGTTCCAATTATTCAATTTGCTAGAGCTCTGATAGATCACCGACGGTAATGGTGGCAAATATTAAATCAGCGATGGCAGCCAAGGTTTGAGCAATGGGCGATTATAGTTGTTGACGTCGGAATTCGACCCCAATACCACGTGCGACGGCGTACGGTGGTTGTCAGTCTGACAAGTTTTAATATCACAAACAGTGACCTTTGAAGGACTCTTGTTAGAGCGTAGAATCGGGTCGCCGACTAGCCGAGCAAGAAAGCGGATTAACCAGACAAGGCTGGTGGTCACCAATGCAGCTGAACAGGACTGCGGACTAGCTGAGCAGCCAAGCAGGACTGCCAACCAGCCGAGCAGAGCTATGGAGCAACAGGACATTGGTAGAGAGGCTATGGACTGGTGAAGTAGCCAGGAAAGGTTGTGGACCTGCAGGGTAGCCAGGCGACGACAAGTCGAGCAGCCAAGCAGGATTATGAACTTGCGGGGCAGCCGGGAAGCATACCAGCTGAGTAGCCAAGCAGGGTTGTGGGCCTGCTAAGTAGTCAGGCAGCAGAGCAACCAAGTAAGATTGTAAGCCTGCTAGGCAGTCGGGAAGCAGACCAGCGGAGCAGCTAAGCAGAGGGGTTGATTTGCTGGGCAACCAGGTAGCAGACCAGCCAAGCAAGGTTGTGGGCCTGCTAGGCAGCCGGGAAGCAGACCGGCGGAGCAGCCAAGTAGAGGGTTGACTTGCTGGGCAGCCAGGCAGCGAACCAACCGAGCAGCCAAGCAAGGTTATGGACCTGCTAGGCAGCCAGGCAGCGGAGCAGCCAAGCAGGGTTGTAGGCCTGCTAGGTAGCCGGGAAGTAGACCAGCAGAGCAGCCAAGCAGAGGGGTTGACTTGCTGGGCAGCTAGGCAGCGAACCAACCGAGCAGCCAAGCAGGGTTGTGGGCCTGCTAGGCAGTCGGGAAGCAGACCAGCGGAGCAGCCAAGCAGAGGGGTTGACTTGCTGGGCAGCCAGGCAGCGGACCAGCCGAGCAGCCAAGTAAGGTTGTGGGCCTGCTAGGCAGCCGGGAAGCAGACCAATAAACCTACACAAGAGAAGAGCAGAGCCTAGGAGTGAGGGGGCACCGGTGTGGTGTCGGCCAAAAGCACTTCGACGTTCAAGTCAGGGAGTTTGCCGAGTAGGGTTGAGTTGGTTGGGAGAGAGGGAATCACTTACCTTTGGCCTCCACAAGTCTGGCATTTATAGGGAGCCAGTTGGATAGGGTTCTAGTCGGGTCTTGCTCGGCCAGGTCGAGCTGCCCACCCGTGAGGTTGACCTGGGGACGAGGTGTCTTTTTGTGGCTTCGCCATGTGTCTCGAGTCGGACCAAGAAGCTCGGGGCACCGTTTCTGGGAAGACGGACCCGGTGCTAGGTTTCGTCAGACTAGGCAATTTATGCTTTGCTTGGCTACCGGGCAGCTGGGTAGCCGAGCAGCCAAGCAGCCGAGCAGTAGGGCAGCGGGCTAGATCCTGCTCTGCACCCTGTAAGCAGCCGGGCAGCCGAGCAGTAAAGCAGCCGAGCATCCTACCAAGTAAAAGCGCGGACCAGCCAAGCAGGTTTGCCGAGCAGCCTGCCAAGTCAAAGCGCAGACCAGCTAACTAGGTTTGCCGAGTAGCCTAACAAGTCAAAGCGCGGGCCAGCCAACCAGGTTTACCAAGCAGTCTATTAGGTCACAGGAATCGAGATCGCCGGATAATAATAATTTTTAAATATGATGAGAATTCCCCCTAACAATAGTCTTTTAAGGGCATTTTGGGTTTTTTGAATTGTTGTTTTGATCAAATTATTTTATTTTGTTACATTAATTTCAATCCGGTTATTATTTTATAATTTTATAACCAATTATACTATATTATCTATTCTCCATATTATTAATTAGGGTTCCATTAAGTGTTGTAGTTTCCCGTGATTTATTTAGTTAATGAGTCTTTCACATACATTCTGAATAACTTGATAGAAATAAACTTTTGGCACGACATTCTTTAAAAAAATAAAAATTCTTTAAAGGATGTTTGGAAGGAGGTATTGGGGATGGATCAATGGAGTTTTAGAGATATTTTAATTGCAAATGAATTTAGTTTTGAAAATATATATTTGATTAAAAAATATATATGTAATACTTTATAAAAATGTTTGAAAAAAAAATATAGATATTGTTTCATTTCTCTAAAATATGTAATATATATTTTAATTATATTCAATTAAAAAATGATTATTTTTATAAATAACCACTAAACTACAGACCTCTATTCAAGTTGGCTTCCTATTTATTCAAAACCAATATTGTGCCCCCTGATATATAGATAATAATTCAAAATGCCTCTTCTGTGTATATCTGTTTATGATTTTAACAGAAGTTTGAATTTCATAAAAAGTTAATAAAGAGATTATTTTCATAAATAATTTCCGAAATATAAACCTTTATTTAAGTTAGCCTCCCTTTTTTTTTCTTTAAATAGACCAAAATGCCACCTTATATATAGAAAATTGTTTAAAATACTCATTTCCTTTATGCTTCTTTTGTTTCTAATTATAGGAAATAGGTACTTTGAACAATTTTATATATATTAGGAGGCACAATGACTGGTTTTGAATATATAGATACCAATTTGAACGGAAGTTTATAGTTCATAAGTTGTTTATGAAAATAATTATTAAATAATCATCTCATTTGGATTTAAAATTGTAAAGTAATGAACTTTTTAAAGATTTAAATAATAAAATATAATTCTAATTAAAAAAAAAGATAAAAAATTTTTGAAAATGTGATCTAGAAAACCTCCTCCAGGATCGTCTTGTTTTTATTGAAAATCTATTATTAAGTTGAATCATAAAAATATAAATGGATACATGAGGACACTAATAGTATACCACCAATTTCAACTTAAAACTAAACACCACCAATTTCTTTTTTTTTTTTTTTTCAAGTAGTTTTAAAAAAAGCGCTATAAATACTTATGTAGAACAGGTGTTTTTTAAATAAAAAACCAAAAAAAAAAAAAACTTTTTTGAACTTAACCAAAAAAAAAAAAGTGGATAGAAGAAGGTCACCATTCTATTAAAAAAAAAAAAACTTGACTCAAAAACTGGTATGCCTTTGTCATGCGTAGTCGTTGCCCCTTTATTCGTCCTGTGTGGCCTACATCTTTCGTACATTTCTAAAAATAAAATAAAATAAACATATTTGAAATTCTCCATAAAAAAAGGAAAATAAAGATGGAGAAAAAGAGAAAAGGTGGCTAAAATTTTATCTAAATTATGAGTCTGGCGCTTATTTGCTTCACATCCACTATTTTCTTTTCGTTGCTGATAAAATAACTTTCATCCGCTAGCATGTTTTTGCCCTTTGTTGCTGCAATATCCGCTAGTATTTCCTGTCAAGTTGTGAGCATCTGAACCGTGAAAACCTAAAGTAAATTGCACACATACAAAATCACAAATGACATAATCTTGTTTATAATGGATAAAACATTTATCTATAATTTATATTTAAAATGACGAATTTACTATCAATAATGTTGTCATCTTTCTTTTTAGATTTTCAAGTTACAGTCTAATCACCTATTATGTAGATTTTATATGCACTCCCCTAATTAGTCTATATTTATATTAAAAGAGGGGAGTTTCCTAAATTACTATTTAAAATTTTGATGAAGTTATTTTGTTTTTTTGTGATTATTTTCTTTTTACTTTTTATTGATTTGTTTCTTTTTTTATTCTTATTTTATTTCTTGCTATTCTTTCCCTCTTTCTTTTTTTTTTTTTTAACTTTTTCTAAGTTTGTCTTTTTATTCTCTTATTTTTAATATTCATAAAAATCTTTTTTTTTAAATGGATTTACTTTCTTAATCAAATTTGTCCTTGTAAAAACTTATTGTTGAACATGTATTTACTTTCAATTTTTCTTGCAGCCTAACACATGTGTCAAAAAATATTATATCATTAAAAACTTTAACATTTATTTTAATAAAATAAATATTCTATAACTTTAAGTGTGAATTTCATGATTTTACTTGGTCAATAAGATATATAAAAGAGCCAAAGTGCTCCTTTTGCTTGTCCTCCTTCCTTTCACTGCATGTCACTCTCTCGTATTTTTTTTCTTTCTTTCTTTTATTTTTTCTTCCTTTTCCTTTTCCTTTTCTTTCTTTTTTTTTTTGGCTAATTTTTTTATTTACCCTATGCCTATCTAAAAAATTAACTCAGCTATTTTATACTCGATTTTTTTTTCCAAGTGACCATAACAACCACTATTTATTTATAGTATTTGATAAATATATTTTTCTTTTACACTTTTAAAGTAATATTGTTTTTCACATTTACTCTTGTCACCCCATCATTGCTATTTGCTTTATGTATCGTTTTTTTTTTTTGTGGTTTTCTTTTTATTGTTTTATGTCTCTTTTGTCAAACTTTTTTTTTTTTTTTCATTCCTCTGTACTACTATTTTCTCATAACACCTCCTATTAATTTTTTATCTGCTGCCAATTACTACTTATTGATAACACCGTAATTTTCTAACTTCACTCCAATTTATAATTGGTTAAATATTTTTTCATTTAGTCCTCCAACGTAAAATTGTTTATCAAATTTATTCCTACATTTTTCTCCCTATTTCAATCCTAACTACCATTTTTAATTATATTTCCCAATTAACTTTGTATATAATAAATTAAAGATGTTCCCAAAAAATTTATTAAAAAAATAAAGTGCACGTGCGTGGCACGTGCATGCAACTAGTATTTTCTAATAGTGCCAATGGTTAAAAAAACAAAAAGGGGAAAAACTGTCATTAAAGTTATCAGAGGGAGTTAATTGTTTCATTTCTTTCGTTTTCTCTCATCCCATCACCACACTCGTCGTTTGTCGTCATGGTCATGGACTCGAAATCATCTGTCAACAACTGGCGAGCCTGCCAGGGGGCCCATTCCGACTTGAAGTGCAGCAACTAACACAACAAGTGGCGCCATGGACTGGTGGGGTCCAACTCAACCCCTTTTTAGGTCTAACACATCATACAAGTTTCTTCAACCTTCTCCACAAATATGGAGATCAGAAATCCAAGAGACTTCCATGTGACCTTTTAGCTCGTCTGTGCCTAAAACAACTCAGTGAGATGGGCAGCAGAGCAGGGAAACCGGCAAGCTTGGAATTGTATGGTTATGTGTTACTTGCACGGAGTCCCTTAAAAAGACCACTTGACTTGTAGCTTTTGGACACTGCTTATGGGCTTGTGGGCCCAGTCTTCAATGATGCGCTTATTGGCCCACTTTCACAAGGTGGGGCCGGCCCAATCATTCTCCACTAAGCCAGATTCGTCTTTGTGGAATCAATTTGCATCTTTTTCTGACCAAATTTACATATCCTCCTTTAGCCACCCTTTTAGAATCTTTGGTCACCTTTTTTTACATTAACTTGAAATGGATTATCTTGGCTTTTAATATTATCCTAAGAGCTATCAAAGAGAAATAAATTATTGCTAAAGTATAGATATTTTGTGATTTGATGAGTTAGTCTCATATAAAATTATATGTGATGCAATTCATAAAGATGGACCGCAGGACATAAACAAGAATCTCGATCTAACAGCGTTATCAAATTTTGCTTGTACCATTTCTGGTCTAAAAAAATGTCTCAAGCGAGATATGATTTAAATCATGATCTGCTCTTGTGATATTGCTTTTTTCCTTATCTAGAAGAAAAATATTGTTGGCAATAACGTACATAAAATGAAGTTACATTATTATGGAAGGTATAATTGGCAATGGGAGTCTTGATCAACACTGTGACCATGTCATTAAGGGTCATGTATATTAATAGAACCAGTTGAAACACGCACAAAAAAGAGTATATTATTTAAATGATATAAAAATTTAAAGAAAAATAAAAAAAAAAAGGGGGAAAAAACACACAAAACCCAAAACAAGGAGAGAGAGAAAAAAAAAAAAGCTAAACTTTCTTGTGAAATTAAGACCCCATTTGTTTCATTGACTCGGACTCAAAATTTTGGTTTCGGTTTTTGTTTTTTTCTGAAAAGTCAATAAAAATTATAACTAAATCAATCAATTTTAACTAAAAATTGAACTCGACTATAAACCATTCAAACCCTAAAAAAAAAAAAAAACGGATAACTCCTTTACCAAATTCTCACTTTTATTATTGAGGACAGAAATAGAATACCGCAAAACAGTTGCCGTTACCAGCCACCGAGTAAAAGAAGATTTAAAATTAGCCACCTGAGATTATTCTTTTGTTTCTGAAGCAACTATTAAAATATCTTCAATTTTCTGTTTGACTAAACATAATACGCATTATAAGCCAACCGCCGCCTAGCCAGATATCACTATCACGTGTTTGGCATGAAAACAAGATAAAGTCATTATCACTTAAGAAAATTGTTGTTTGGCTTTTGCCCATTTCTACATAATTTATTTCCTTTTTCTCCCCCAGGTCACATACGTGTTAGATTTGAAATTCTTTAGTCGTAATGGATTATGAATATCAGACAACCGATAAGTTTCCTGTAGAGAAGAGAGGATTAAGTTAAAATCCCCACAATAGATTCGTTTATTTCTCTTTTATTTTATTTTTCTTTTCTTTATTTTACTTTTTTTTTTTTGGAGAATTTTGTTTCCTAGAAAATTTTTTTTTTATCAAATGCATCATATTTTTTTTTATAAATTGTGTCCCCGATCTAATCAACGATAACAATATATTCTTTAAAATATATAACATTTTACTAAAGATTGATAAAGACTCCGTGATGCCGAGTTGTTGCCTAGGTCAGGTTTTATTTTAAAATTTATTGAAAAAGTTAAAGTATTTTTGAATTATGCATATTTTATAGTCCTTTAAGTTTTATTCATTTTTTTATTCAACCAACAAAAAAAGTTCAATCGTTAATTGCATAGCTGCACTAAGCCTGGGGTTAGTCTAGTTAGTAAGAGAAGAGGGGTTTAAGGGTTAGATTTTCAAAATATAAGGATCGAATTTTAATGCGTATAAAGTATTAAGATAGAGATAGTAACTATAGCGTGGGGTGTATAACGATGGTGGATTGTTTGATTTAAGAATATGCATTCAAGGATGAACTTGCAAATTCTTAAAATTTATTAGACCCAGGTGAAGAAGAAACAATAAAACAAAAAAACAAAAGAAGATACATATCATCTATCACAGGAAATAAAGACTGTCTTATTTTATTATGAAACAAAGAAGAAATTAATTATATACGTAAGCTTACATCGTGATCGTACGATTAAATATTGGCCACCTAATGTTCGAAAGTCGTACATGACGAAAAATGCACCGCAATTCGCAACTATAACAATTCTTGGGAACATCCACAGGGACAAGGTCCATTTTACATGGGATTACACCACTAAGAAAAAGACAACTTGCAAAAATTTCTTTCAGTTGAGTTTTTGTTAGGCTGTTTGTTTGGTGACTCACGCTTTGCTAACCAACCAGTACATTTTTCTAAATTAAACGTTTGGCTTCTGATATACCGGACACTTTGCTTTTCGAAAATAAAAAAATATTATTTTTAAAAAGTGAATTTTCTTAATTTCTAAACATGAACATAAACTTTTTTTATTTTTAGATATTAAAAATGACTTTTTCTCTTTGGAAAATGAAAATTTTTTACTCATTTAAATAATTTTTCACTTTTATATAAAAAATTTTTCTATTTTAAAAATACAAAATTTTTTTTAAAATGGAACCCATTCAATTAGAAATATAATATCGACGTTTGGTATTAGTTTTGAAATGTTTTCTGTTTTCAAAAAAATTGAAAATGAAAATGTTTTGAAAATTGTATTTAGATCATCTCTGAAATTGTGTTTGGTTATGTTTTTTAAGTTTTGAGTGTATATTATGAAAAACATAAAAATAAAATTTTGTTTGGTTATATATTTTGAAAACTCATTTTATAAGTGAGTATCTTATAAAAACATATTTATTTTTAATTTTAAAAAAATAATAAAAAATAAATTATTAATCATAATTTAAAAAAAAACTTTGGTGATAGGTTTTGCATTGAGCGATAGGAGTGGAAAAAATTAGTGATCTGAGTTCTAGATGACTGTAATGGTTAAATTTAGGTCATGTATCGATGGTTATCGTCGCGAGGGGGCCATTGTTATTATTAATAACTCATGATCATCAGCCTTCGTAGGAGATGGGTGCTATCATTAGACATGATCATCACTGATACTGCACAGTTAGAAAGACAAAGAGAAAGAGAAAGAGAAAGAGAAAGAGGAGATAGAGAGAGAAAACGAAAATAAAAAGTGAAAATAACTTTTTTCATTTTCAAAAAATCCAAAAAAATAACATAGTTGAAAACGATGTTCTCAAAATGGATTTAAAAACGTTGAATAAACAAACACTATTTTAAAACTGTTTTCATTTTTTATATTTTTAAAAATAAAAAATCATTTTCAAAAACAAAAACAAACTTTCCAAATGTTCATGGTTCCATTTAACATTTCATAATAATTTACAACCATAACTATTACTATTACTATTTTTGTCATTATTAATCATAGTATTCTCCAAAACAACAAATAAAAACCTCAAAGGCACACGACTGTTTAAAATAAAGAAAAAAAAATAAGAACCTTAAAAAAAAGGTGAAAGCATGAGATTTTTTTTTTTTTTTTTGGAGAGGATTAGAGCATGAGATTCACATCCGACACTTTTGGAATATGCACACGCTAGGTGGGTCTATTAACACGAAAATAATAAAATCTAATTTTATGGTCATTAACGTGATAAACGTCTATCACTATTCATAATTCACATGTATTAAAGTTATCAAATAATTGTCCATTATTATTTTAAAATAAGCAATTTTCAATTGTTTGAAACAATAAGAACGTTGAAACAAGTGGTTGCAGGCTTTGATGAATAGTTTGAATCTCCTTATTCTTAAATTAAAAAAAAAAACTTTGAGACAAAATTTGAGATATAAATAAAAAAAAGACCAAAGGAAAAAAAAATTTCAATGCGAAGAAAGCAAGAAAAATCTAATTATTTTGATGACCTACTGCCACGGGATTTGCAAGGCCCACTAACGGCATGGGCACCAACGACAACATTGTAGTGCAACTCGCTCCTAACCAGGTTTGGAATCCACAATGGGTCTCACAACCTGATTCTCGGGGGATGTTTGGATGTAATAAGACTCAAAACGTACAGTATTTATATTTTATTTAAATGTAATATATTATATGTAATTTATATTTGAATGAAAAATATTTATATTATATTTTATAATGTATATTTAAATAAAAAAGTATTTGAATTGTATTTAAATAACAAATATATGATGAATTAGTAAAAGTAAAGAAAAAAGAGAAAATATGTAATTTGATTAGTAAAAATAATAAAATAATAAATAATGATTATATTGGATTTAAAATATAATATGATTAACATTTGAATGTAATATTTTATATTTAAATAAAAATTATATTATATTTAAATAAAAATTATATTATATTTAAATATAATGTAAATATAATATAATAATTAAATAAAACATTAATTAGGGTTATTTCAATAGTTTTGGGTTTCTTGGCATTTTCAATTAAGGTAAGCGTGATATTTTGACTTTGACCACAGTAATCAGGTGCAAATTTCTTAAAATATGGGGGTGAATATCTCATTTTCTAAAAATGGGGAGGGAATTTTTTTTTTTTTTAAGTCCAAAATTGAAAATAAAATATGACCAAAGCTCTTCACACTCGTATCTATTTTAATTGAATTGCCAATGAGAAGAAGAGTAAGGTCGTCAGACAAATACGCGAGTGGGAAACGAAGAATGGACGTTGGCAACACGAAAGGCCCTCTAAACTCGTAGCTTTTGAGGTGGGTCCCACAGAAAGGACAAAAAGAGTTGCTCACTCGACCACTTATCCCCAGAAATCAAAACCAAGACAAACGACGTGGTGTTTTCTCATTCGCGTAAAATGGAAACAGAAAAGTCTTCTTCTTTTAAACCACGCTCACCAGAACCACGCGCGAGTACGTGTCTCCGTCAAATTCCCCCAATTGGCTGATTTTTTTTTTTTTAGGTCCATGAACACTCCACCTAACTTTTTCCTCAATTTTTTTTTTATAAATTATTTTATTACTATATTACTCATTGATAAAAATTCTTAATTTTTTAATATCAAAATCCCCGTAAGTGTTTTTTTAACCAAACTTTTATTTTAAACTTGAAAATGAGGATTTAAATCATGTATTTTTTTAATAGAGTTAAATGTGACATTACCTATTTGATTATATCTTAAAAAAAATTTTTAATCAAACTTTTGAAATAAATAATTTAAATTATATCAGTTTAGCTCCTAACATCTTCAGTTTTTTTTAATTATATCAGTAAATTAACATGATATTAAAGTGAAGGATTTGAGTATGGTTTGATATATTAATGAGAGTGGTTTTATGCTATGCACGTTAAATTTTTAACATGACCATTCTAGACTACATTGTTGAAAATTTTAATCAATTGTTAAAATTATAACTTTTACATAAAATAAAATACAATGTTAATTATGAGTCTAACAATTAAGATTCACACCTTGCTTCTTTGCCTACATCAATTGGTGAGAAGTAACATAATTTGTAAGTTGTTTCAAATGTCCTTTTTGTCCTAAGGAAAAATTTACGATAAGAATAATATAGATTTCTCTATTAATTTGTATTATTATTTTAGTTGTTAGAAATTTTTAAATACTTTGATTCTAAGACTAAGAGTAATCATGTAATGCACGCTGCAAATTTTCAATGTAGACATTAAAAATAAAATCATTAAAGCCACTAAAATAATTAAGATCCATGTGAGAGATTTTTGAAGACGATATTTTATTAATGAAACGTTTGAAAATAAGATGAGTTTTAGAAATGTAGTTTGGGATAAACTTTTGTAAAAGTATTCATTTTTAATTTTGTGTATGATGAAAAAATAATTGAGAGAAAAAAAAGAAACTTATATATCATTAATTTAAATAAAGAACCAAAATTTTAAAAACTCAGTTGTCTTAACATTCATAAAAAGTGAATAATACACCGTCATCTTTCAAACTCAAACATTAAGAAACCTAAAAACTCAGTTAAACGTGGATTTAAAAACTACATGGTAGGGTATCTCCTTCAAACCCACCTCAAACAATCCCTAAAATCAACCAATAAAGCAAAAATACAAATTTTACGATAATTTATTTAAATTTAATCTGGTTTTTATGAAAATTCACGGTGAAAAATATCTAATTTTCTTTTTTCTCCCTCGGCGGTGTATCACTACAATCCAACTAAAAGGCGCGTGACTCGGCGCGTGTTTGGTAATTTTACCACTTTCCTTGGGGGTTCGGAT
The DNA here is from genome assembly GCA_035233585.1 of Antiaris toxicaria. Lineage (NCBI taxonomy): Eukaryota > Viridiplantae > Streptophyta > Magnoliopsida > Rosales > Moraceae > Antiaris > Antiaris toxicaria. The sequence goes on along the minus strand of CP141160.1, from coordinate 22,437,670 downwards.
TTATCATTATACTATCCACCCGTGGATCTCTCTCTCGTCCACATGCTTTTCTCCTCCTCACTCACTTCTCCCTTGCCCTCTCGTCACTTACATTTTCTCCGTCGTCTCTCGCTCAACTCTTCAAAATTCCCCACTCCCCTTTTCTTCTGCACATTAAACTCCTAATAAATAAAATAAAATAATCAATAATAATTTCTCACCAATAAAAAGAACCCAACCCCATCCCCTCTTTATAAGCCACAACTATTTTCCCACTTTCTCATTCACTTGCTTTTTCCCCCAAAAATCGTTCATTTCACTCTGATTCCAGCGATCCCAGACATGGGTTCCCACAGATCCTCTTCGGCCGTCCCCCTCCTCCTCCTCCTTCTCGCGATCTCCTCCCTCTCGTCGGCTCTTGACATGTCGATCGTCGCCTACAACGATAACCTTGGTGACAAGACCACCGGCTCGAGGACCGACGACGAGGTCATGGCGATGTACGAGGCCTGGCTTGTCAAGCACGGCAAGGTCTACAACGCCCTCGGCGAGAAGGAGAGGCGGTTCGAGATCTTCAAGGACAACCTCAGGTTCATCGACGAGCACAACGCCCTGGACCGGACCTACAAGCTCGGTCTCAACCGGTTCGCCGATTTGACCAACGACGAGTACCGGTCAACGTACCTCGGCACCAAGGTCGCCGGTAAAAAGAAGGTCAGCCAGCGGTACGCGCCGCGCGTGGGCGATGAGTTACCGGAATCCGTTGATTGGAGGAAGGAAGGCGCTGTCGCCGAGGTCAAAGATCAAGGAAGCTGCGGTGAGTTTGCTTTACTAACCTATTATTACTCTTTTTTTTTCCCTTTATTTAGTTATTTTTTTTCTCGCTGTAGATTTTATGCTTTTCTTTTGTTGGGAATTTTATTTTATGCAACTTTTGGTATTTTACATAGTTAACTAGTTTTTCCCCTTTGATTTTTATGAAACAATTGGTTGGTTTATCTTTTTCTGTTTAAAAAGATATCGATTGATTAGTGAGTAATCCTGGAAAGACTAAAGGAAAAAAGAAAACGTTTATTCTATTCTGCATGCTAGGTGGACCTTTGATGGCTCCGAACCCGATCTTCTAGAATAATTTTCGGATCGTACCTGTTATTTTGTTCCATCAAAAAAACAAATCATTAGTTGGAAGGAAGAGAACTTTGTGGTAGGGCATGAAAGCATTCTTCATTGATAATTATTTGTTTTGTTTTTTAATGGTCAAATCATGTCAGCACTCTATGATACTTATTTGTGTAGAAAATTTAAGCAAAATTTGATCATGTTGATTTGGTTATCATTTTGCCCGTTAATATATGGAGATCTCTCTCAAAGAATCACCTGGCCAAGAAAGAATTTGTTTGCTCACTTTGGAATGTGTTTGGTATTGATTTTGAAATGGGTTTCAAATAGGAACGCATGATTCTTAATTAAAATGTTTTGGAAACCGTTTTTTTTATTTTCAATTTTCTCATTGTTGTTTTGTATCTAAAATAAAACTGTTTTCAAAATGTTCCCAAATGGACAATTAGATTTCAGTTTTTAGCTGGTGATGTTAGCTTGTTTTTGTTAGTATTATTGAATTTGGCTTTTTGGGGCAATTCTTCCTAACTAATAAATTTACTGTTTATTTGTTTACTTTTATCCAAGGGTTAAAATCTAATATTTTAGGTATTTTTATACATTTTTGCTGGGTAGGTATTTTATTAAATATATAATGAAAGTTAAAATAAAATATTTGTTATACAAAATAGGAAAATTTACATTTTTCTTTCTGAATTTTAGACTTTCTCATAAAATATCTTTTAAATTTTAATTTATAACATTTTGTGATTTGTTTGACACCGCAATGAATTCATATTGCATTTAAATATAATGCAATTTTCACCCAAACGCAAAAATTTTACGTTCAAATACAATTCTTTTCAACAGTACTACAAAAACAATTACTATTCTTTTGTTTTTTAAAATAATTATTTATTAATTTTTCAATTTTTTTATTCACATCATACTTTTTTTATCACTAACTTTTTTATTTACTTTTATCAATCATATCAGTTTTTCAACTCTAAAATATAATTTAAATACTTTTCATCCAATCATACGTTTCATTCAAATACAAAAAAAATATTTTTCAACTAAATGTAACACTCAAAAAATGAATTGCATTCAAACGTAATGCGTTTATCAATCGACCCACAAATGCCCTCCCACCCCGACGACATCTACCCCTTTTTCCAGCACAGTTTAGCACAAGAATCGTGCACAGGTTAGTAATATCAAACGCCTGATGCACCGAGGCTGATCAACACCGTTGAGAGGAGCTGAACGCGGGTACCGCAACGAGAGGGTGTTGCTGGTGATCGTGCCGCCATCTCCCATATTCTCCGCCTGCGGCTTCTGTAATGCCTTCCGTAAATCGCCTTTCTCGTCTTCACGGTGATCGGAAGCGGTCGACAAGTTTCCCATTCCAATCGATCTGCTTTATCTGCAGAGTTTTTGGCTTTCTGCTGTTCTCCTACTCTCTCTTTCTCTACACTCCAACTCCGGTTCGGAGTTGGGCATTTATTCAAAAACCAAAGTTTTACCGAGGAAGCTAGAATGTGAGTTTCAACTTTGGGTAAAAAAAAAAAAAAAAAAAAATCCTTTCTTCAGCGTCTGTCTTCCCCAACTCCGACATCTTCTTCGCCAACTCTGCTGCCTGGACGGCAAGCTCCAACGAACTCTTCCAAAAAACAGCCAGATCGCGACGGTGAGCTTCCAAACTAGATCGCGAAGGTGAGCTTCCAATTGCCAGCGATGGCTGCTGTGGTCGGTGACGGCGACGGCTGAGACCGACATATCTGATCCAAAACCCTGAATTAAACCCCCAAAATTCCACAAAAATTTTCTCGAATTCATCTCCAGAGCACCACAAATCAAAACAAAAATCTAATATTCCCAAGAATCAACATTTCCTCCGAAGACATAAACCACCAAAAAACGTGTGCGCACACAAAAACTACCGCGCCTTACCTATCGGACATGGTAACGATGGTCTTGAACTCGGGGTTCACGATAGAGGGATGGGCGACGGGGACGACGGACGGCGAGGTTGATGATGGATCTCCAAGCTAGGGACGGAAATCTGACTTATGACGTCTCTCCAAGGTCGCGACGGTGATCTGACTGGTGACGAAGCTCCGAGCTCACACTCAAAACCTCCAACGAGCTGCCCATACTCTCGTTGGCTTGGTGCGGCAGCGCCGTTGGAAAGTGGCCGACGGCTTTCCAATTTTTTATTTTTTATTTTTTGTTTGCAGGTGTATGGTTTTAACGTAATGTGATTGGGTTTTTGAGTATCTTTATTGATATTAAATATTTATTTCAAGATTTTTCCTTATTAATATAAGGGTGAAAATCTTTATGTCATCGTAGAATATATATTTTTTAGAATCCACTAAAAATATATATATAAAATCTTTATTCATATAACATGAAATATACCTAATAGAGGATTTTACTTAAATACCTTTGAATTTGTACATTTTTCAGTCAAATATTTAACTGAGAGGAAAATTAGTAAGTGTTTTCATATTTCGAAAGAATAGATGTTGTAAATTAAAATTTAAATTACATTTTATGACTAGACTTAAATTTAAAGGGAAAAGTGTAATTTGTCTTATAAAATATCTATGTTAGAGCTTGGCTGATTAATAGCGGGAGGTAGGAATATCGACAGGAGTGATCCACTAAACGTCTTAGGCTTGTAGCTTTCCTCGCCCATGGGCCGCCTGCATATAAAGTAGTGTTGGTGGGCCATTGGCCACGTTTTTGTGAGATGTACCTACATGGCCCACTCAATAATTCTACCTTGTAAGTATTGATTAATTAGTCTCACCCCTTTACTATAGGTACTTTCCGTGTTAGTGGACCAAAATTTGTAGACATGCATAGATTTTTTAGAGTTCACTTCTTTTTCATTGTTATCAATGGAAAACATAATTTTTTTTTTTTTTTGAAAAATTGATCAGATAATTGAATTAGAAATAACGAATGATCAGATACTTTTTCAACGAGGTCTAGCTCTATTCGTGCACTGCCTGTAATAAAAAAGGCAACTGAGGATCAAATTTGTTTTGAGTTCTCAGAGAATGGATTTCTTTGTTGCAAATTCAGGGAGGAAAAAAAAAAAAAAAGTATTTTTTGCTTCCCATGCACTGCCCTGTGCAATGATTTGTTTGTTTGTTTGTTTGTTTTTTTTTTTTCCTCACCCTCTAACAATTGGATGAATAACATTGTAGGGAGTTGCTGGGCTTTCTCAGCAGTTGCTTCTGTCGAAGGAATAAACAAGATAGTTACTGGTGGGCTTATCTCACTATCAGAACAGGAATTGGTTGACTGTGATACTTCATATAACGAAGGATGCAATGGTGGTCTCATGGACTATGCTTTTGAGTTCATCATCAAGAATGGTGGTATTGACACTGAAGAAGATTATCCTTACAAAGGTTATGATGGCCGATGTGACCAGTACAGGGTCTGTATTTGTTCTTGCACATTATAAAGATAACAACTTGGTTCCAAATTGCGTTTAAAGAGTTTGAGAAATAGAGAATAGTTGTGCTTATCGGTTTGATGTTCTGTCTTATGCAGAAAAATGCAAAGGTTGTTTCGATTGATGATTATGAAGATGTTCCTGTGAACGATGAGAACGCATTGCAAAAGGCTGTTGCAAATCAGCCTGTGGCTGTTGCCATTGAAGGAGGCGGCAGGAATTTCCAGTTGTATGAGTCGGTAAGTTTTCCTCTTTGGATTCCATAGTCAGTCCGTATCGAACTTTTCTATCCTGAATCATTATGTACCTTTCCGGTAAGGTGATGCATGCTTTAAACATCATATGGAATACTCGAGCCTCCCTCAGATGAATTTATATCTAAATGCTATTACAAATTTACTAGCTAGGGAACTGTCTAGTAATCCTCTTGAAGCTACTAGATGAAACAGACAGGTTAGTCAAGGAACTTCTCAGGTATCTGATATAAGATGTAATTGTCTTTCCCCAATATCTTTAGGGTGTATTCACCGGAAGCTGTGGGACTTCACTGGATCACGGTGTGACTGCTGTTGGGTATGGAACAGATAATGGTGTTGACTATTGGATTGTGAAGAACTCCTGGGGTCCGAGCTGGGGTGAGGAAGGCTACATCAGGATGGAGCGTAATCTTGCCGGCACGTCAACTGGCAAATGTGGAATTGCAATGGAGGCCTCCTACCCTATCAAGAAAGGCAAAAACCCACCGAATCCCGGCCCCTCTCCTCCAACTCCAGTAAAGCCTCCAACAGTCTGTGACAACTACTATTCCTGTGGGGAGGGCGACACCTGCTGCTGTCTCTACAACTGGGGAAGGTATTGCTTTGCCTGGGGATGCTGCCCACTTGCGGCTGCCACCTGCTGTGAGGACAATTACAGTTGCTGCCCCCATGACTATCCTGTTTGTAACCTCATCGACGGAACATGCTTGATTGTAAGAGTAACTGAAACTTCTCTACTCAAAATTCTTAGTTTTACCATGGCTTCTGGTTGGCACATTTTCCATTTCGTTTGTAGTGAAGAACTTGTTTCTAATAACATATTTTCCTGGTCCAACAGAGCAAGAACAGTCCTCTTGGAGTGAAGGCATTGAAGCGCACCCCTGCGAAACCTCACTGGGCTTCCGGGGTTGATGGCAAGAAAAGCAGTGCGTAAGCAAACATTCAAAGCTTTAATGCTGCTGTAGCCATGGCTAGGAAGCGTAGAAGAAGCAGAGTAAGCTTTTGGTGTTCTCCTTGGTGTAGCAAACTCCCATTTCCATCGTCAGGACGCAGACGAGGATGGAATGTTATCAAGATTAAAATTTCAGATGCTGATATCTGTATACAAAGCTCTATTTATTGGTTGCATTTGAACTACAGACAGATGTATTGTTGTCAGATTCAAAAGTTCACTGTAAATTATTCATATTTCAGCATTGCTTATTGTAATATGCTCTATCGACTTTGTACAATGCAAATGGCATTATCTTCTCGGTTATCTCAAATTCCATTAGTATAGAGAGTCTATTTATCTCCAGATTATTTTTAAGCAAAAAGATATGCTTAGCTGAAAATCATTAGGCTTCAGTAATATTCGTGATTCCATTGAGTTCCAGATAAAATTGTTTAGCAATTCTCGAGTGATTAGAGAATGGCAATATTTGTGGCTCTTTTAAGGTGTTTCAACTCTGAATAATTTTTTTTTTTAAATGGCGTGTTTGGTGTTCAACTGTACTTTTATATCTGTCCACTCCCCACAACTGCTAGTTTTTACAAAATTGGATATAATTTGGTTGCAGCTTCTGGGGACTCCAGAAAAGGGCCAAAAAAAAAAAAAAAAGTTGAGTGAATTTAATCAGACTAAAATTGCATGGAAAGTTTTTTTAAAGGTAGCTTGGAAAATACTGTGATGTTCATTAATGTGGGTTACATGATACTTACAACCTAATGAATTTCGTTAAGCTGGCCTTCCTCACTAATTAAGGGAATATGATATTCACAAGCAATCGGCATTAGAAGATACATTTCGAGTATCAAATTTGTCCACGAACTTTATATACTAATTCATCATCTTTTTGGTCAACTACAAACTACTGACTTTTGCGCCTTGTTGATTTTTTTTTTTTTTTCCGCAAACAGGAAAAAAAAAAAAAAGAAAAAGGAAAGCAATATACTTGCACCCGGAAAACAAAATGTAGCTCAAAATTGGGGCAGAAAATTTTTGCTTGTATCGCTATTGGCCCATTACAAAATTAGTTTTTGGCTGAAACTGTTGTAAAGAGTAATGGCCCTTTTTCAAGCTGCAAAATTGTACTCATTCTACAAATGGTTGCCCAAAAAAAAAAAAAAGGACTAGCTTTTCTTTGGCCAAAACAATAAAGTCTGATTGGTTACTAGTTATATAATTAATATATATATATATAATATGTTGGTATTTTAGTTTTGCAGAGAAACCGACTTTATTATGTTATATAATAAATCACAACTCAATTATTTTGGAAAAACCATACCAACATCGTAGAAATATTTTATTTTTTAACAAGACATTTTTCTAGTAGTCTGTACACACACATATATATTTGAAAAAGTCTATCTATAATGTTTTGCAGAGAAACCGACTTTATTATGTTATATAATGTTTATATTGACCTTGAATGTCAAGGTCCACGGTTTAAATAGCTCACCTGTTCAAAAGTAAAAAATCTCCACTTTTTATTATGCATAAAATTCAAAAGTTCTAATTTCAAATATGATCCTAATGAGTATGTGCAAACAAAAAGATTTATATTGACTAGATAGAATTAAAAAAGAGTTTGAAAGGGATTTCAATTACATCTCCTAATAAGTTAAGCTTTTACGATAGAACCTTAACATTTCAACAAATTTTTAAATATTAAAAATTTTCACATGTAACTCCTTATAATTTAAAATAAAACAAAATTAAGCTGTGATTTTATCAATTTTTGTAATTTTGTTACTTTCTTTATTGAAACATCAATTTTTTATTGGTATTAATCAAATATAAATTATGTAATTGATTGTTATAAGGGACAATTTTTTCTAACAATAAAATCATGTAATTAAGGCATGTGATTAAAACCATTTAAAAATTAGCGTTTTAATGATGAGAGTTCTAAAGATGTAACTTATGATAAACTCAGAGAGGATTTTTGTTACATTTTGAGTTTTTAGGGGACAAAATGAGACAAGTATTATTCTTTAGGGATCAAATATAAAATTAACCCAAAGTTACAGGAATATAAAAAAAATTTCAAAAAACACCTTGAATTTGTAAAATCAATCACAAAAAACCACTAAAGTGTTTAAATCTTTTAAAATACCAAGACTATTGTTCTAATCTAAATTAAATATTATTTGTAATTTTTTAACCAAAAATTGCATAATAAATTTTAAAACGATCAAAACTCTGAAATTCTTTTAGGAAAATAAAAAAGAATGATGAAAGACTAATTTATTTATGTATTTCTTAGCTTAATTACTTTTTAAATTGCATTTTGTTTAGATTAGGAAGGGTAATCTTGATTTTTTTTAAAAATCTAGTCGCGTTGGGAGTATTTTGTGACCGATTTACAAACACTCAGGATATCGAATATTTGAATTATAATACGGGCAAAAGTCAAAATTAGACTAAATACATAGGTGTTTTAGGTATTTTACTAATTATAACTAAGAAATATAATGGAGAGAAGAAAACAAAAACAGGGAAGAAATAGACAAAGGCAGATGCTCAACAATTTATGTATTTCTGTTTTACAAATACTTTATTACACTACCAAAGTCCTGAAAGCCACACCAAATATCTCTCGACGCCTTTTATTAGATTCATATCCGTCCATTGAAACCCCATTAAAACATTGAAATATCTACTCATTTAAAAAATATATATATATATATATAGGAAGATTGACATCCTAACAAGACCTCACCCTTATGTTGTCAATTTTTATCTTCCAATTTGTCTTGGGGGACCATTGCATATGGTGTAATGCATGCATCCCCTTTCCTCTCCAAGGATAAGGACAGGTCCCGGGCTTCAACCCCACGCTGCCCAAAACCTCAATCAGTGGATCTGTAACCTTTTTTTTTTTTTGTTGGTCTCATTTTAAGACATGTCCTAAGTAACATCAACTAAGGAAGTAAGGACAATTAATGTTAAACTTTCATAACATAATTATGTTTTGTTTTGTTTTGTTTTTGTTTTTGTTTTTGGGTTGCATTTAGGCTTGTAATACTCTCTTCACAAGAAAATGCATGCTTTCATATTACAAGACAATACATGATATTACATGATAGCTCGAATGATTTATTAATTACACGTTAAACATGTTGTATCAACAAATTGAGCTACCAACCAACCATTCAATACAAAGCTGCAAATGTACAATTTTTTCCCTAATTAATGGAGATTTAGAGCATTCTGAGTGTCCGTGTCTCCCTGGTCTCGAAATCCCAACTCCACTGTCCCTCTAACATTCATCTCTAAACTGGGTTTCTCTTCTTGAAATGTGTCCAAAAGACAAGAAGACTCAACTTTTATGTTGTCAACAACAGGCTTCAACATCTGGCTTGTAGAACTGTTGATGTTATTACTATTGTTGTTGTTGTGGACAAACGTAGAAGATTCAATGGAATTGTTATAACAAGGGATGACAGAAGGCAGCTTTGTGAGGAGGGCTCCGAGGCTGCATGACATGGGAGGTAAAAGTGGTGGCAATTGCCAGAGGGGTGAATGTGATCCTGGGATGCTGTTGTGTGGTGTGTTCCAACCTAAGTTGATGGACTTTGAAGGAGAATCGTCGGAGATCTCGTTGAACAATCGTTTTAACCCCGTTGATTGGCGCTTCTCGTAGATCGATATGGCTGTTTCTTGTGTTTCAATCATCTGGGTGTTTGGTTTGATAGAGTATGGATGTTGGATTGGTAGGTACGGCCTTTGCATGGCGAATACACCCGGAATGCTTTGGAGGTAGCTGAATTTCCTTTGTATGCTGATCACCAGATTCAGGTCTTCCAAAATCTGAAGGAAGATTGCCAAAAAAAAAAAAACACAAGAGTTTTTGTTGTTTAGCATGTTGTAGAAAAATTGTGAGAGAGAGAGAGAGAGAGAGAGAGAGAGAGAGAGAGAGACCTTATCAAATGACCCCAGTTGAATTATGCCTTCTCTAACCGAAATTATTGCTATAGTCTGGTAGAGTTATAATAGTCAAAACAAGTTAAACTGGACTGGTGTTGTATTGCAAAAATTTCTTCGGTAAATGTTTCTGAGATTTCAATGTTATACTATTACCAACCTGAATGCCAGACTTGAACTGAAAATCCCATGCCCGTGGTTGCTGTAAGTAAAGACAGTTGAACAAAATAATAATTATGAGGATAAAAAAAAAAATTTTGTCGAGTAATTTTGTTGATAAGAATATAAAACTGGATTGACTTACTGGTTCAACGGACACATTCCATGAGGACATGAAGCTAGAATCACCTTCATTTGATGGATCCCTGAAAACCCATCTGTGACTATTGTCTGCTGCTACTTTCCCCACTAATCTGCAACCATTAAACCAATCTCAATTGTCACTGCACTGTGCTTCTTTGACCATAAAGAATATCTTTAGTCTCAAACACATATATAATTTGAATTATTCTCACCCTTCTCCATAGTTATACACTTCATGTGACATTTTGAAAAAGACATCAGCGCCAAACCTCCCTTTTATGTATCCACTGCCGGCCTGCTCGCATTCATATAAGTCACAGTATCCATCTTCCCATACCAGAATCCTGCAACCCAATACAACCAACCAAACCTTACCACAATTCATCAAAATAAGTAACCTTAATCTTGTCACATTTTTATATGTATTTATGGTTTTCAACTTTACCAGTTCCTTTTGTTCCCTTTGGAACGATCAAGAACACTCCCGCCATAATCCCACCTGCAATATTATGTCAAACAAACCAAAAACTTACTCACATTAGCTCATGCTGAACTTGAACAAAATATTTTGGCATTGCTTTCTTTTTTTGCAAAGTTGTAATACACTGACTAATTTTTCAAAGTAAACTATTCCTTACTTAGGAGGAGGATAATTCCGAGGCAAGATCCGCCAAAAGACTGCGTAAACCCATTTGGAAGAGGAAGAAGCTGAACTCTCAGAATGTGAACAGAGACTCCTCAGTGTGTGCTGCAGCAGGCAGTTCAGCATGGGAAGTCCACTTTCCATTGCCAGTCACAGAGAGAGAGAGAGAGAGAGAGAGAGAGAACACAAAAGAGAAAGCTGCATAAACTAGCATTGTACTCTCCTAGCTGCCCCTCACAATCATATAGTAGGAAAAAAATTTAAAAACAAATAAAAATTTTGCTAAGCCCACTCGCAGGCTGTGAACTGGGCAGTACACGCATCAAACAACACAACTGTACATTGGTCCCATGCAAGTTGGTTTTTAGGGGGACCTTGAATATTTACGACTCAAAAAGGAGAGGGAAAAAAAAAAAGCTTCTTATAATTAGAACGACAATATATAAAGACCAGGCTGGTGTTTGGCTTCAGTACAGCGTGCAGCTATGAATCATTTGCAAGCAAAAATTATCCACTTTGGCCTGGGATGTTAATCAGAAGAACAAGGAAGTATGTTATGTAGTAACTTTTTTTTTTTTTCCCCCCTCCCCTCTCGTTTTTTGTTCCAGTCTTATCTCTTTTGTCATATGCTAGTGCAAATCAAATTAAAATCCTAGTACGTTAGTCAACAATGGTTGTTTAAAGTTAACAGAAACCAAGGGGGACCAAGTTGGTTAATGATATGCAACGCTTATCGTTCTTGAAAGAAAAGGCTTTGTTAAGAGTTCAGTTATTGCATTTCTTGATGGAGGGATATTGTATCTGGACTCTAAAGAGTCCGAAAATAAGAAGACTTGAAAGGACGTTCTATTTATTGACAACTGTAAACAATTACTAGTGAGTACAGTAGAAAAAACAAACTTGTGAAAAACATTTTAATTGACATCGTTTGTAGTATATCTCATAATAGTTGATACGTGAAATTTTAATTAAGTGTCAAAATATAAATGGAGATAACAAATCGGAGACGAGATCTGGACTCTCTTTATAAAGATTGCATAGCTTTGATTAGTGTTTCAAAGTAAAGTGAATTAGCAGTTTACTATTAAGAGATATTAAGCTCTTGGAATACAGGCTTCAACAACTTCAAAGATAGCCGCGTACCATACTAGAAAAGAATCGTTTTCCCCCATAAAACGTCGATGGGAAATGTGATTTAGAACCTTACTAACGCAAAATCCAACCAAACTTAGGCCACGCAATATACAAATATTCCTTAATTGTCTCCAAAAATCACATCCCTCGTCTGTCATTATTTTGCAGCTCACATCACCATAATAGTGCTCGGACTTGTCTACTAGTTGCAGTGGTCCTCAAACAGGGATCGTCAGCTCCCATTACAACACACAAGTCACACGAAAACTTTGTCCACACAATGCCATTATTAGGCCCAGCGCGCTCTACAATTGTTGCACAAGAATTTGTCTCTCCTCTCCTTTTTTGATCCTACTTTTTTTGTGTGTAAATTATTCTTTTTGGGTCTAGGCTGGCATTGGAACATATCAGATGCGAACCCGGCTATTGTTGCTGTCTGGGTCTCGAAAACCAACAAAAGGATTTTTTGTTCTTATGGGAGTTAAATTCGTAACACAAGTCCCACAGGTTACACAACTTAATTGCTCACACCAGATTTAACTTGGATGTACCTTTTGAGCCATGCCAGAACACTTTTTATGCATTTAATGAATTTTGGATTAAGTTTTAGCATTTTCAGAAGCTTCCTAGAAACATATTTCTAAGCCCCGGAATTACCACAAGGTCCATCGTTGGTTTTTGTTTTTTGTTTGGTTCAAGAAAAGTTAAAAACAAGAGAATCCAAGTTAGCATATTCTCTTCAATGATTATAATTTTACTTAAAATATTGAACTTAAAAAAAAAAAAAAAAAGATGCGAAACAAAATTTTTATTTGAGACCATTAATTATTTTGGTTTCATGCCACCCTCATCAGCTCTCTTGGCGATGGTGATTGTGGTTTGGTTGGGCGTTTGGGTGCTTTTGAAAGAAGTTGCACTTGTTCTCACAGTAATCGGAGAATTGTAGAAGTCTATGGTAAAAAAAAAAAAAAAAAAAGCTTATTAAAATAGACGTAGAAGTGCAAAACTCTTTTAACTTGTCCATTAGTTTGTTTAACTATATGCATAATTTTGTTTTAATTTTGATTCATCAAGATTCAACAAGACTATAAAAAAACTTATGACGATTTAATCACAAACCACATATCGTTTTTCTTCTACAAATATGGTGATCATTTCATTTAATAAAAAGACGGCATGTGATTTGCTATTATTAGTGTTATTTATGTACTAAACATCATTCTTATCGTAGTGATTTTGACTATCATTTTCACTTTAATTGTTGATTGCCAATACTTTTATTGTCTTCCTTTTGCCTACCTTGTAATTCTGCTCATCTTTTTAAATTTACTGTGTAATTTTTTTTTTTCCTCATTATTTGTTTGCCGTTTATTGCTTTTTGCCATCCCCTTTCATTGTATTTTTATCGTTTCTCCTTTAATCATCTTACTCAACGCGCTTATCGTTTTTCTAATGTCGTCGTCGTTATTGACGTAGAAGCTGCCTTGTTGACTTCTTGGTCCTATGCTACTTGTAGTTTAAGTTTGGAAATTGTTGTTTATTGACCAACTTTGTTGCCACCGTTTGCTTTAATTGTGCGCTTAGTCCTTTAGTAGTAACGAGGGTATTTTCATAAATTTTCTTTTGGTAGTATATATGATCTTGCTGTAACACATCAGGGTAGATTTTGGATTATCAATATTAAAGAACTTATAGAGAGTCATCTCTCTAGGTTTTCCTTTATGAGTCATGTTTAGGTGGATTTGGAATTGTCAATTCCATTCTTTGTCCGGATTAGGCCGGTAAAATCTATCACTTCAAAGACTTCTACGTCAGTTATGTCTTGTGTTGTTCATTTGCATAGTTTCTAAACGTTTGTGACTTTGTTTAAGTTTCATTTGGCTGTCGTTTATTTCTTTTTGTGGCTGCCAGTCTGCCACATTGTTGTCCGTCTCTTTTATCAACACTTATTTGTCGTCTCATTTCTCCTTGCAAAGATACGAATCCTAGAAAAATAAAATAAAATAAAAAACTGTTTTTAAATGTCTTATGAAACTTTAATAAATGAATTATGTTTATATTATGGTTAAATATAATATATTAAATATATTTTATATTTAAATGAAAAATTCATTGAACTATATTTTAGAATTATAGAATTATAAGGTTGAAGTGGTTAATAAAAATAGATAAAATAATAATAAATAAAGAGAGAATATAATATGAATGAAAAAAATATTTTTTAAAATATTTTATAATAATAAATGTATTTGAGGTGTTGTTGAAAAATATTATATTTGAATATAAAATTTTTGTGTGTGGATTTATATTATATTTATGTTTAAACGTAATGCGAATACAAAATAACAACCAAACACCCCATTAATACAAAACAACAACTGTTGAAAAATATTATATTTGAATATAAGGTCCCGTTTGAGGTTTGATTTTAGCATCTTTAAAATCAATTTTTTTCAATACTTCATCACTTTTCACCATTCACACATCCAAAACACTATAGTACACTCAAAACTTTATAAGTTTATAACTTTGTGTATAAAAGTCTAAATGAGATGATTTTTTTTTAAATTGTATAAAATTTTAAGAGGAACAAAACAATATATATTGATTTTTTTTCTTAAAAAATTTTGAAAATTTTATATTTTTTTACTCTAAACAATTTTTTTTCTCCAAATATATTTTTCAAAACAACTTTTTTCCAACCAAAAAATTTTATCTCCAAACATCCTCCAAAACACCCTCAAAAACTTTTGTGTTTGGATTTATATTATATTTATATTTAAACGTAATATGTATACAAAACAACCACCAAACGCCTCCTTAATAATTAGAACTAGATTCGGAGGGAAACTTTAAATAAAAGCGAAAAGAAACACATCATCATTATCATCTTGCTTTTTAATTATCAGTAGCATTAATGATCCCGGTTTTAATTCAAACTTCTGATATTTGTGCATAGATGCAATATTTGAATATTAGTTACCGTGATGATTTTTTTTTTTTACACGTGTTACATAGACTGTTATTAAAAAATTAGGATTAAAATATAAAATCTTTATATTATATTTATTTTTTGAAAAGTCTCTAGTTTTTCACTTTAATTGTTGGTTTAACTCTCATTTTCTTAAATCTACCGTCATTTTCATCGTATTCTGGTGTCGCGCTCTTTCTTCGTAGACTTTTTCTTCTCCTCTTGTCGATTTTTGTTTTGGTTGCCGTGTTTTCAGTTCCGCAGTCTCAGTTCATTGTCGTTTTTACTTTTTTTCCCTGTTTTGCCGTTCAAGTTCTTTGTCGCTTTTATTTTTGTTGTCGTTTCTCCATGTTCCCTTGTCTACCCAGTTGTCGTTTCTTTCTTTGCTGTGCTGTCGTCGTCGTTAGATAATTTTTGTCGTTTATCGTATTATCAACGTTCGTGCTTTGCTCCCTGGCCCCCGCCACATTTCTTCTTCTTCTTCTTCTTCTTCTTCTTCTTCTTCTTTATTTTTTAAATGAAATAATTTCATGATCTTGTTATCGTACCGGCAAGAAAACATCACGTAACGAGAGATCAGAGATGTCAAACTCGGATACTTTGATGCCGTTAAAATTCTGTTTCCCAACAAATACAAAAAATAATGAAAAAAAAAAGTTTCCAGAAAACGTGTCATTCAGTGTTTACCACTTAAATTTTCCTTGTCACCTAAATGTAAAAGAAAATATCATTAAAAAATGAAAAGAAAAATGTTGCTTAAAAAATGTATATTAATAAATGAAAAAGGATCCAAAAAATCTGAAAAAAAAAAAATTTATGTCCTCTTAAAAAGAAATTAGAAAAAAAAAAGGTAGAGGAAATAAATAACAAATTATAACGATTTGTGACTATAAATACTAAAAATCACCTAACAAGTCTTTTTTTTTTTTTTTTTTCAAATATGACACAAATTTACACATCTTCACTGATACAACACAATCTTATTTTTTATTTTGTCGGTGTTCTTTGTTTTTTTTTTTTTTTTTTCTGTTATATGAGTTGTCCTTTCTACCCCTGATTTTATTGGGCCTTTTGTTTTATTATGTTTATCTCTCTTCATCTCCCTCACTCTCTCTCTCTTTCTCTCTCTCTATACGCGATCATGCATGACGCCGGTCAGATAGAAGTTCTCCGACGTGTTCGAAGTTTTCCATCATGAGTGAAGTCGATCCGATCTCCGTCACGACGGCTTTTGATCTCACTCTTGAGATCTCACAGATTCGATCTCATTTTCCGCTCTCTTTCATCGACCAGATCCAATATCATCCCTAGCCTGCGGTCGACTCGCCGAAAGGGTGGAGTAGTTTTCACCAGCGAGATCTATCGGCGATCATCACCAAGGTGATGGAACTGTAGATTTGTTTTCACATTGGCGACCATTGCGGATCTGTCCTCGCTCATTGCCGGCCATCGTAGATTCATCCTCGAGCGCCAATAACATTCACAAATTGCTAATCCGTCATCTATCTTCAACGAATCTCATCGACTCGATCGAGCATTATAGATCTGCGTGGCAAACTTTGTTTGGCCATCACGATTCTCTTCTCATCGGCTCTGTAAGTGATTTTCTTCTCAGATATATGGAATTTAGCCATGTACTCTGATATAATGATACTCTATTTTTTTTTTTTTGGTTTATTAGATTGTTCTCTTTTAGCTCCAACGTCTGGTGTTACCCACTTTGGAGGTTGTTTTTAGTTGTTTTTGTTTCTTCGCCAATTCTCAAAATCATACATCATGGTTATTATTAGTTTACTGTAATTCTTGAATTGGTTGCCATTGTATTTGGAGCATTATTTTTTGTTCTCTCTCCTATGTTTGCACAACAAGCAGGATAAATTGGCGTTGAGTTAAATAGCATTTGTGTTCTGCCAAAGGTTACAAAGCATCATTTCATGGTATATTCGATTTTGTTGTCTAGAAGTTATGTTTGGGGGCCTTAGGCTGATCCTGGAATTTTGCCAATCACTTGGAATTAATGGAATTTTGCCTGCACGCATATCTGAATCACTAGTCTCTTTTACAGGTTGCTTTTGTTTTTTCATATCATGAAAATTAATTTAATCTCCTATCAGTGCATAATATATTTGTCATTTTTTAGTTGTTATTTAATTGAATGAGAATTCTGTTTTTAGGTGATATACTATTTCATTTTTCTCCTCAAGACTCAAGATATTAGAGAAATAGTTCCATTTGTACCATACCATTACCATTCCATCTGAATGTACACAACGTTCTGTCCTCGTACGAGATGATAATATCCACAGTGTCACTATAATTCTTCCCTATAGTTTTTTATGCTTGCTTTTTCCGTCTGCCGTATTCTTCGAGTCTTTCAGACAGAACAATAGGGAAGAATTATAATATAAACGAAACCGAAAGACTACTTGACATGTTTGAGAGTCTGTTTTGGGGAAAAATATGTGATTGTTTGATACTTTGGTTCCTTATATTTTCGTTTCCAGTGATTGCGTGGTGGAATCTCTTATGTGCCTTTTCTTTTGCTCAAGTGTAGTTAGTAATAGCTAAAGTTACTGTGTGAAATTTTTGCTTACAAGGAACCTGATTTAAACATTTTCTAGTGGTTGGTTGTCGGAGCAGTTGTGCATTTAAGCTTTGAGCTATTGGTGGTCAATTAGTTCTTGCATGAAACCCTTAAATTACAGGGTGTGTATCCATTTCTGGTAAGATAGTAACTTTTATGATGCCAGTGCATTTCGACCTCAGGCATGCTAGTATGCAAAGTGCAGAGCTATGAATTAGTTACATAATTTAATATACCAGATGGTCATTCTGTGCCATTAGTCATACTTGTGTATTGGGTTGAGATATATTTGTATTGAATCATCACCATGTCATACCATCTATCTTTCTATACGTGAAACTGATTCCTGTTTATTTTAAAGGTTATTATTCAGTTGATTCGTAGTTTGGATTCAATAAGGGTGCTTGCAGCTCGTGCAATGATCATTTGCATAGAGCTCGTGGTGGAGCTTTATGTTCATGTCTTGTGAAAGTGATGATGAAAAGTGCTGCAAAATTCCTAAAGTGAAACCATTTGACGAATCTTAAAAATCTGAAGAAGTTTAGCATAGAGTCCGTTGGTTTTAAGTTTTTGACTCTGTTGGTTTTAACTTTTTTTGGATTATGTTGAATTTATAGCATTGGTAAAGTATAGATATGGTTTGGGTCTTTTGGGTATGATTGGATACATGGATGGATATAGTTTTTTTTGGGTCTTTCATGTATGGATATAATATGAATGGTTATTTCTTTTTTCAAATTACTTTGATGAAATATAGCTAATACATGTTTTTTGGGTCTTTCATGTATGGATATAATATAAATGGTTATTTCTTTTTTGAAATTATTTTGATGAAATATAGCTATTACTTACTTCTACAGAATAATATTAGAATTTTAATAGAATTCTTTTCTGGCCTTGTTTTCTGAATTTTGATAGAATTCTTATAAAATATAGTAATTTATCTTGCAAAATAATATTAGAATTCTAATAAAATTCTTGCAGAGTATAGTTATTACTCTTACAGAATTCTTACTTTACTCTTACAGAATAACATCAGAATTCTGGTAGAATTCTGACAAAATATAGTTATTAACCTTATAGAATAACATTAGAATATGATAGAATTCTGCTAGAGTATAGTTATAATTCTTATAGAATTTTTTCTTTACTCTTGTAACCAAAATTTTACCAGAATTCTTGATTCAATTCTTGCAGAGTATAGTTATTATTCTTACAGAAAACTGATTTTAATTTTGGATAATTATGAGAATTCTTGCTTTACCTTGCAGAATTCTTTCTTTACTTTTAAAATTATCAAAAATTTTATTTTTCTAAAATAGTCTTTATAAATGCTTTTTTTTTTTCTAATTTCCTTACTAAATTGTTATTTTTTAAATGTTCCCCTTATCTAATTATCTTTTTATGGTGCAGTCGGATTTGAAATTGCCGATAGATTATAATGAACTATCCTGGGCTAATGGTAATTTCAAGTTTTCCTATAGCTTGAACAGAATAGGAGAAATACATGTCATCTGCCCCTTGACTAATTATGCATTACCAATGCCTTCGTTTCCTTGCAAATTACTGTCATTATTGTGAAAACAGAACATTTACAACAATCAGGGGTCTGAACTTTGAAGAAGACAGATTGAAATAAACAGCAAATCTTCTATATTTTACCACCAAATTACATTAATAAAAAGGGATTGTAGTTAACCTGTATATCATCACAAGTTAGTAGTTGTCTCAAGCCACCAATCACCAACCACCATATGTAACTACAAAAGCATGACATACTTAAGCGTCATCTGCTTCAAGATGTACAACATAATGCAGAAAGATTGATGTAGCAGAAACCTGTTCGGTAAAAAATAGAAAATATTAAATATCAAATGTCAGAAGAAAAATCAAAACCTAAATGACTACTAGGCATGCTCTATGCTTGTGTAACGACTGTTCGACTAGATTTACTTTCTGGCCTCGTTTCCCTCTGTTGTTCCATCCATTAGCATGGTGCCTTTAATAGATTCTCTGGCAGGGGAGTGTTGCACAGGCTCTTGAACTTGAGCATCCATTCGTCCATTTCCACCAGAAGAGTTTCTAAGGGACTCTTTCACTTCAGTTTCAACGGAAAAATATGCATCCAGAGCATGCCTTCGTTCTTACCCCAACGCTCTTTAGATTATTGTCTAGATCATTGTAATCCAAATTCCGCAAAATATTTGGAAGCGGAAAACCACTGTCCTCAGGAAGCCTGGTTCCCATTTCAATGTCAATTTTCTCTTTTGAGCTCGTAATACCATCTCCAAGATCATGCCATTTGCTTTGCTATCTAATGATTACTAATACACAAGGCACACGGTAATCCTTCATTGTAATCAATATTGCCTTTCCACCTCCTCACACGACAATGAAATTCCAGATCATGCTTTCACACAATTTTTTTTTTTTTTCGTTCTTCCTAATTCTAAATCAAACAGACCATGAAACAATCTATACTGCAAAACGGGTAGAAGATCAATTCTCTTAAGAAAAAAGGAAAAAGAAGCTGCCAAGGACTCGCTGATCAACAAACAACCGTCTAAGAGATCAATAGAATCTAGGACACCGGCATCCGAAAATCTGAAAGCAGTGTTTTTGTATATTTAAATTTTAAATAACTAAATTATTTAATATCTACAATAAAATCTATAATATTTGAATATTATTTCTATATTCAAATATTAAATATTAAATATTTATATTTATATATTAAATAAAGATTATCTTTTAAGAGTCTATAATTACATAAAGAGTAATTTTCTTGAAAATTCAATTCACAATTTAATAGATTATACTATTTATAATTCTAAAAGTATAGTAAAATTTTAAACATTAAAAAGAGGATCAACCGTAAATTTTTATAAACTTCTGTATTTTTTATTTTTTATGTTTAATTTTATCTATATTTTGTATTGTCTTTTATTCATAATAATTCTAAAAGGTCATAATATGTGAAATTTATTAAGTGAGTTTTACTGTCACTAAGGGAGCATTTGGAGAAAGTATTCAATTTTAATTTTACTCAAATACAATACAATTTTATACCAAACACAAATTTTACAACAAGTGCTACGAAAACAATTATTATTCAAAATATTTTTAAAACAATTATATCAACTTTTCAATTCTACTGTTTATCTCTACTTTTACCAATCACATCAACTTTTCAATTCTAAAATACTTTTCATCCAAACACACATTTCATTCAAATACAAAACAAATACTTTTCAACCAAATATAACATTTAAAAAACAAATTTCATTCAAATATAATCAAAATACAATGCGTTTACCAAACATCCCTTAAATTGTATGGTTAATAATCTCATTTGTCGGAAGCATTTACTAATTGAAAAGTAGAGAACGACTTCAAAGAGGCAAAGTATATGATGATTGGGATTGCTAAAAAATTTGTACTGGAGTCATTTACGTCAATAATTCAACTTTTGAGTAACTTAAGGTAATTAACGACCAAACAGCACTTAAAATAAAAGGGCTTATTTTTATCTCTCCCTATGTTCTACATTGCTGACCAGTTTGAAGGTCGGCGTAAAGAGGAGACTTTTGGTTCTGAGGGGCTGCTCCGACAAAGCAGCGCCGGTACCGATCTCGTCTAGTAACTGAGACTCAAAGCGTTGAATTTCAGTATTAGGGGGAATTAGGATCGGCGGTCACGGTGATAGCGACATTGAGAGAGTGAAATGTCGTTCTTAGGTATCGATTTCGGCTGTGCTCTGGGATCTCTCCGCCATGGCCACTTTCCTGAAAAGGACTGCTTGCTTCCCCTCATCTCCAAGCTCCTTGGCTATGTCCTTGTCGCTGCTTCCACCACCGTCAAACTCCCTCAGGTATCCACCTCTACACTCTACTTTCTAGCCATCCTTTCTTGTAATTGTTTCATTGCCTGAATTTCGAAACTCGCTCGTGACGGATCTTCATGTCTCTGAATTGTTTGCACTAGTTCAAACATTTGGGGTTTTGTTTTGAAATCCTTGGATTCCTTATTGTTTGCCCTCGTTCAAACATTTGGGGTTTTGTTTTGAAATCCTTCGATTCGAAGGAATCCGAGAAATTCGTTTGTTTTCTCAAGAATGAATGTTAGGTTTTCGTGATCTATAATGTTCAAGAAATTTTTTTTTTTCAATTTTTTGGTTAATTGATTACATGCAGCAAATTTAGCATAAAATTTTCAGGTAAGACGTTGCATGTCATTGAAAAATCGTTTGATATTAATAACTATATGCTTGTTCTCGCAATTTAAGTTCAAAATGATGAGTAATTATGTGTAATATGCTGCGTATTCATATACTCTTGTTCTTTTGCGGATCGGAAAACCGAATGCTTGCGGTCTAAGAATGCTGTCACATTTCTTCTTGTTAAGTTACAAGACTGTTCTATCTTTGTTTTCCCATTTACAGATAATGAAAATTTTGAAGCATGGAAGTGTCAGAGGCCTTAGTGTTATATCTTTTGAGCTCGAGGTTGTTGGTTACACCATTGGTCTTGCATATTGTTTTAACAAAGGACTTCCGTTCTCGGCTTATGGGGAGCTGGCCTTTATTTTGATACAAGGTATACCACTAAAACTTGTCTATAGATTCTCAGTGTAGAACTTGACAGGAAATTCTTCTTAAAGATGTGAGGATGGGGAAAAAAAATAAGACCCGGTTGTGAGTTCGAAGTGTAGGCAGAATATTGCTTTTGCATGATCATGTGTAAAAGTTCCAATTGGTGAACTTGGATGATTATTTTAGGCAACTAGGAGTAGTTATTATGGTGCGAATGTGTGGTGATATTATCAGTTGGTTGATTATATTAAGTTTCTAACTGTTGAACAATATGTGACATCTGTTATTGGGATAAACCTAAAGGAGTTGTTTAGATAGAGATGAAGATAATAGAGCAAGAGTGAGGAGTTATTTGAACTAATAAAATTCTACGATGACTTCAATCCTAAATTTTTAGGATAGTCAGTTAAGGTTGTAGGCGGCTGGTGTTAGGTTGGACGATGAGTAGAACTTGGAGGGGTCATGAGGTGATTGATTATTACTACCTATTCAACCGTCTGATTATGATTTTTACGTTTTAAAGGGGCTAACTTTCTCATATTGTCTGTTATAGCCATAATTTTGGTTGCCATCATCTACTATTATTCTCAACCTGTTGGTTTGACAACATGGGCCAGAGCATTACTGTATCTTGCTTTCTCACAGATTAAATTGGTTTTGTAGTTTCTCTTTATAATTCTTGTTTTTCGGATTTTGGGCATCGATGTCGAATCCTTAATATGATTTTCTAGATATTGTGCTGTGGCACCGACTATCTTAGCTGGCCAAATCAATCCTGTTCTTTTTGAAGCTCTCTATGTAAGTAGCCACTTTCACTATCCATTTATAAGCTGGCAATAGATTATAGGCATTTTGCATGGTTAAACCTTTTCTTGTTTTGTGCACTCTCAACGATTTAGGCTTTTGTTACTTTCTGAATTTTAAGGTTATTACCTCCAAACCTTCCTTATGTGGAATGATCAATTACAGGCATCCCACCATGCAATATTTCTTTTTGCCAGGCTCCCTCAGATCTGGAAAAACTTTTCTGTGAGTCCGTTTTTTATATTTAAATTAAGAGAAAAACGTTTCTTAATGTTGGAACATATTGTTAAACTGGTCTTTATTAATCAACTCTTAATATAGTTATCAGTGCATTTTGTTCATTCAAGTAGTGCAACTATCCAAGTACTATTGAACTCACTTTTGCTGAGATTATGTAATCAGTACTTCCCTCTGTCTCTCTTTCAGTTTCGGACATGTTTCAGTTATTTTCCTAACGTTACAATTGAATAATTGTTTTCTCTACAGAATAAAAATACCGGGGAGCTCAGCTTCTTAACGTGTTTAATGAATTTTGGAGGTTCCTCAGGTAAGTCAACCTTGTTAATGCAACTTCAGATGGCACTGAGAAGGGGGGAAAAATAAATTTTGTTTTAACTCTTAATTTTGCAGTGAGGGTTTTTACCAGCCTCCAGGAAAAAGCACCACAAAGCGGTATCCTTTTTATTAATTTATCATCATTAATGTTAAATCTTCATTACATGTGTATAATAACATATTTGGATAAGAAAGATGATAATTGGCATCGGAGAATGCTATTGCCAATATGTGTGTGTGTGTGTCTGTGTCTGTAGTGGTAAAAAATTTTGAAGGAAAAGAACAAATGTTCTCAACTTTTTGATGGTCATGATATTGTTTAGGAGCTGTAACTTCTTAGGTATAGCTGGATGTGAATTGATTGTTTGAAAAAATTAATTATCAATTGTTTGTTTTATATAGTTATAGAGCCTCTTCTTGTGGTAGTTTATTTGTTTTGTTCCTCTTTTAATTGATAAACGACCGTTTACTCTCTCCCTACACTGTACCCACTTTAGACTATAGATTCTGTATATACAATGTTCTGTTATTAGACGCTTACGTTTATTCCAGATAATCTTGCCAGTATTCATGTTCATGATTTGCTTACCATAATTCAAAATTTGCAATCCTTAATTCTTTTTATCAGTTGTCTTGGGCTCCATAATTGGTATGGCTACGAATGGCACCCTTCTGAGTCAGATAATCCTGTTCAAAAAGCCAAAAGCTGGAAAAGAGAAGAAAACGAAGTAAGAAGGATGGACTCTGTGGATAGGCAAAGGTACCAGAATCGTTGTTGGCGAGCTAGCATTGCAAGTCTTTGTGTTGCTTAACTGGGACTTTTGTTATCCTTAAAACTACTCTCCATACTTTTAGCTTCATCCGGAACAGAACAGGATGCAAAAGAGGTTGCTAGTGAGACCTTAACTTACAGTCATTAATAAATATAATGGAATAGGTTACAGTAGGGTTCAATTCATATATCATTGTGTTTATTGGGAATTATATATTTTCTTACAGGGAAGTTTTAATCAAAGCTAACTGCAGATCTACTTTTCTTCTTTTTCACCCGCAATTTAAGTTTCTTTTCCTTCCTTATGGACCACACTTAAATTATTAGAGGTCCCCATGCTGGTATGGTTTGATATTTTGGAGCAGATATTTATAAGATTGTTGGTTAGTGATGGGACTGGTTTTTGATGTAAGAGCATGGAATTGGACTATTGAATACCTCATTGAGCTTTCTCAGCTGTTTCATTGTAGGGAGAAAAGCAGGACCTTGGCCTTGGATAACGTGGAAGTTACGGAGTGAAAAACTCATTAGAAATGCTGTTATTTTGGCTGGAAAACTTTTTTTTTTTTTTAATGAAGATTGATGTGATATTTGCTTTTCGTAAAGATTGAAATCGAGCACCTTTCGCCTAAAAAAAAAAATTAACTACAGGGTAAAAATACAGGTATATTTTGTTAATCAAAATAATAACATCATCGTTCTTTTTCTTTGATTGTGTTAAATTTTGATATATAATTACTAAATTATTTTAATAAATATCAAACATTAATCTTATTATATTTGGAACTATTGTCAGCCATTCTGTTGTTTAGATTTAAGATAGAAAAAATAAATAAATGAATGAATAACTTGGCAGCAGCCATAAGCGGTCACTGCGCATTTAAACGCCAACAAACCGGACCTCTCTCTCTGGATTTGGAATTGTTCAGTCGGAGATTATTGTAAGATAAGATCACTTGTAATAATTTTAAAAGTTCGCCAGTATTGTCATAAGTTGAAGTTAGTGGCAAATTGCCAAAAGCCAAAATGTTGAAGGGAAACAACATAAATATATATACATATATTTGTGAAAACTAAATATTTGTTCTAAAACTATATTTCTTTTATATATCTTAGAATAAGATAGATATTGACAACGTACATAATAAACAACTTATACGTGCATTAGAAATATTAGATAGAATTTTTAATACCAGAACAAAGTCCTATAGGACTTGAATGAAATTCGATTACAACGTGTTTCAAACCAAAACCAAACTCATAATTAAGCTTACATACGTAGTCTCGAGATATAGTAGGTCATAAATCTACTTTTTAGCTAATAGAACAGTAATGACACAAGAATACATACATAAAAAAATTATGTTAAGAAATTTTTTTTGAAAGCTCTTGACATTTTCTTGATATTTCCCGAAATTTGGTATAAATTACTCGATGACATTGAAATAGATACTTCAAATAATTTACCAAAATTTCCCCAAAAAATTGATAGAAATTTTGTGGAAAGTCCATAAGATATTTCCGGATCTTAGAAATTCTAAAATTTTGGTGGAAATTTTGAAGATATTGAAGAAAATTTTTGTCCATAATGAAAAAGGCTTCAAAATTATAAATGTTGCTTGCTATCCTAATAAGCCTTGATCTAGTCGATTCACATGGTGTAAGAATATCAACCAAAAAACCTTTGATTTCATTATTATCATTTAAGAGTATCACCCAAAAAGAAAAAAATGCCTTTTGATTTTATAATGCCATTGTTATCATGACATTACGTCTGGCAATGCTTTCCATATTTTTAAGGACAAATTGCATATGCCTCCGTCAACAATCTTCCAACTCCAACAAGTATATCACGATTGAGATCATACCGCCCACCAGATGCACCGCGTGGGAATTCGGACAGAGCAATTACACCATGTGATAATTCCAGCATACAGTGCATAAAAATCATGAGGAGAATTCATAATACCACCTTGCAGAATATAATTACCCCAACTCAACAAATATTTAGGTTTGATGCCACATAAATGTCGACTCTTTCTTGCAAAAAGCCCAAAAAGAAGTATTTTTAACCTATAAATTTTTTATACTTCAGAAACAGATTATAACGAGGGGATAAATGGAAGTGCTCGCGTATGCGTCTAACAAAAACCCAGGAAAACAAGTAAACAACACTGGGGTGCAAATAAGTTCACCGCGCCGATGGTCATAAGAATTCACAAAGACTGAAGACTCGAGAGTAGGTTTGGGTAATTCGATACTTGCTGAGCAATTAGTGTTCATTAAAAAAATCACTTGAATGACATGTTCGAAACTTGATTCACTCATTAGGCGGCAACTCAACAAGAGCATGGTTTTATCACCAATTAAAGAACACTACAAACCTAAGGACAAAGCCAGGAATCATAGTAGGTCTTACAAATAATAAGATTCCAAGCTAATGCCTAATTGGGCATTGACAAAGTGACTAGGAAGAAATGTATCAAACTTCCACTCCATTCTATGATTAACAAAGCAGGAAAGCATACAATTCAAGTAATTAAAAAGCACCCAACACATGAACCAGCGGATAGATTCAAATACTGAAAAGGTATATTTACTATAAATTTCAAACGCTGCGATCAAACGGTGCTAAAACAGTAAGCTTTGCCAACAGAAAGACAAACAAACAAAAGCAAACGAAAAAATTGTGATAGGAGGTCTCATCTCTTTTCAACTTGAAGATTCAATTCAAAGGGCAATAAACAGCACACAGCATCAAATTTCAAGTACACAAAAAGTCAGAATCAAAGCAATACATCACATAAACAACGACCAAGACTAGGATTTTTTGTTTTTGTTGGGATTCTCCTCTTTTTTTGTTTTTAGTATCGCAACTGTTGCTTTTAGTTCGATAAACTAAATTACCCTCGAGAAGTGCTGCTGCTGCTATTACCTCCCGACAACCTTCTCAAGGTGCAGGCCACTATACTCCTTCCAGACAAAAGTCCCAACCTTGACTTGAAGGACGCCGATCGTCCGGTACTACTTGACCCAATATTCGGGGCCGGTGCTTGAGCCAGCGCTGCGGCTACGGCCGGAGGAGGTTCGGCTACATTGTCTTGTGCCCCGCCGTCGCTGGCGCTTGCGTCTTGTTGTTCAGGTTCACCGGTATCCAAATTCACAGCCAATAAAGGCCTACTCGCTCTCAACCAATCCGCACCGTCGGGAGTTACTCCCCTGCACTTCTTGACCTTCACTTTAACCAAATTGGGACATCCACCCGCCAGTGCTTCTAGTCCGCTGTCGGAGACAGGGCAGCTCTTGATGCAAAGTTTCTTCAACGCTATGCATTTCTCCGCAATGCACGAAATCTCTGCATCACCGACTGTATCGCTTCCGCACAATGCCAACCTCTCTAAATTCTGGCAATTCGACGCCAGCATTTCGAGACTTACTAATGTAGGATTGACGCCGATGAGAACCAGCTCCTGAAGATTAGGGCATGACTTTGCAATTGCGACCAGGCCTTCATCGCCAATACGATTCGCCTTCCATCCGTCAATGTGAAGCTTCCTCAAGAGCTTACAGCGTTCCGCCACCGATACAAGCCCTGAATTGGTGCACTCCGGGGTCTTGACCAGATGCAGAATTTCCAGATCCAATGAATTCGAGATCGCTGCGAGGCCGAGATCGCTCACTTGGAGCCTCTCCAAATGAATCTCAGCCATTCCCGTGACCCGGTCGGCTATCACTTGAAGAAGCTTGTCCCAGTCACCGGAGCACCGGAAGAGCTTCAATGTCCTCAGTTTCTTTGCTCCGATGATTAGGGGTCCGAAGCACTGTCCATTGTAGAGCTCTTTCAAGCAAATCGTTTTCAGAGAGACGGCGGCCACGCCGGGCCCAATCGGCTCAGCCGCGGCCACATCGGTAATTCCGCGGAGCCTTTTCACCGATAACTCCTCGAGAGACGAGCAATTATCCAGCACCGCGTTCATTCCTTTGGCTCCGAAGGTGCAGGATCCGCAAGACAGCTTCTTCAAACCCTTGCAGTTCTTCGCGAAGGCTGCCATGCCGGCGTCCGTGAGCTCACGGCAGGTTCGGAGCTTGAGGCGCGTGAGGTTCCGGCACCGCAGCGAGATGAGGACGAGAGCGTCGTCTCCGATGCTCACGGATCTGCGGTCGCACTTCAGCGCGAGCTTCGTGACGGCGTCGAATCGGGAGAAGAGGGAAGGGATGATGGGGACGAGATCCGATTGAGCGTTGAGAGAGAGACGGTGGCGGCTCTGTCCCTCGACCCGGAGCCATCGCCGGCAAACAAGCGAGCATCGCTTCCGGTCGCCGGAGCTCAGGGACTGAAAAATGAAAGCCAAGCACTCGTCGGGCAGATCGGAGATGTAGTCGGAGGCACCATCAACGGTGGTTATCTGAGGCGCATCGGTTTCGTCGCCTTGCATCGGGGAGATCAGGGCCGTCGATTTAGCCTTCAATCGATGGCTGTGATTGTTTTCACAGCTGCTTGGGATGGCGGCCGTCGAAGCTGACTGGCCCATCCACGATGACTTTTGAACGGACGGGTAGGCTTCGCCGCCTCAGCTGAGTTACGGTAGACACCGCCGCACTGGAGAGCTTGGAGAGCCACACTCAGAAAGCGTTGTGCAATACTCCACCTCCTTGTTTCATCGAAAATTTTCAGAGAACGGATTTGAAATTAGATTGCATTTTGGCTTTTGTAGAATTTTAAAGTACCATCTTACGACAGAAAATAAAAATCGGGCAGAGTAAATATTGGGAGAGGGCGTCTGCATGTACTTATGGTGCACACTCCTTCAGATTTCCATTAGGCACGAGCCCAAATGGGCCCGGTATCACGGTTTTGGGTTGTTTTGCTTCAAATTCGAATTCAAAATTTAAATGGAAAATTCAATTTTTTATTTGCAAAAACATTGTATAAATCGGTTTGGTTCATATATTTGTTTTTCAAAGGAAAATTTTTCTTGCACAATTAGAGAAAATCATTTCATTTTAAAAATAAAATAACATTCGGATATATAAAAAAGGATGCACAATAATTAGTGTAATCTATTCTCTAAGATTATATCTGAAAAGAAAAAATCATTACATTTCAAAAATACAATAACATTTGGATATGTAAAAAAAAATTTCCTTTCCTCTTCCTTCAACCAAAATGATAGTAGCTCGTCCCCCACCAACCACCTTGGGAGCTCCCTCCACGATCACTCTTTCAAGTATATAATTTACAAAATATTTCAAAGAAACTTTTAGAAAATTTTTTCCAACAACCCTACCACCAATCATGGGTCCTAGGACGACGAACATCGTTACAGAGTTCACAGCTATTGGGTCGCCGGATCAACCATTGTCGTGGAGTTCACAATCACTAAGCTGGGTTTTGAATATCAGCATCACCATACGCCACCATCATGATTTCACAATCTCCACCTCATTGATAATGGAGATCTAGCTGCATCGACATGAACCGTGTTGGAAGAGATCTCTGATATGTTTTTCGTCTGCAATGGCCATCGGATCATTAGTATATGGTATCTAATCTTTAACAATCTCACCGCCTGGAACTTTGATGATCTAGCAATAGTAGGAGCTTGCAACATCAATAATCTTAGCACAGGTCATGGTTTGGATAGTGAAGGTACAGTGACATGGCCGAAAATGACGTAGGAGGGTGAAAGACCTCGTTTGGGTGGTTGACGAGACCCACTGTGGCGACCCGCCCTTCGTAGGGTTAAACAGCACTATTACAGTCGGCTACTGTTGCCAACTGCAATAGACTATAACCACTTGGGTCGTCGGCAACTTACTTTTAACTTGCTTTTAACTTATTCTGATACCAGCTAAAAAAAAATTTTTTTCTTTTTTTTTTCTTTTAACTCGACGTGGAAATTCTATTTTCGTAAAAACATTTACTATAGAAAACATTTTCTTTCGTTATCATAACTTGATATACATCATTTTAATACTCTTTTAAACAGCTCAACGGAAGACTCATAGCAGTACCATAACCCTCACCCAGTCCCTTGGCACATGCAGATCTCATCCGTCATCCAACACTTGTCTTATCTTCGTGCAGGATGCTTACCTGCAACATAAACAAACTTATGAGCGACAGGCTCAGTAAGTTCAAACATACATTCATGACGTGTAATAGTCCATACTACATAGTGTAGGATGAATCTGATACCTGCTGTAACTTCTAAACATTTCATAACGTATATCGTACATTGCTTAACACTGTGAACATACTTCACATCACAATCACAAACATACTAACTGCACTTATCATGCTTAACCTCTTGAACATGCTTTCATATTTGAATCTCGTGAACTAACTGGACTCTGTAAACATGCTGTACTGCTGCACTGCTGGACTCTATAAACATACTGTACTGCTGTACTCTAGATTCTGTAAACATGCTGTACTGCTGTACTGCTGGACTCTGTAAACATACTGTACTGCTGTGCTCTGGACTCTGTAAACTTACTGTACTGCTGTGCTCTAGATTCTGTAAACATGCTGTACTGCTGTGCTCTGGACTCTGTAAACTTACTGTACTGCTGTGCTCTGGACTCTGTAAACTTACTGTACTACTGTGCTCTCGACTCTGTAAACTTACTGTACTGCTGTGCTCTAGACTCTGTAAACTTACTGTACTGCTGTGCTCTAGACTCTGCAAACATGCTATACTGCTGTACTCATGCTGTACTGCTGTGCTCATGCTGACTGGACTCTGTAAACATGCTGTACTGGCTGAAGGTTTAGTCTTAGAACATTAATCTGTTATTTTAGTTCTGGTTTTGGGCCCCTGATTGGTCGTACCGATATGTTAGCGCAACCGGGAGCGGTACTTTAGTGCTGACCTCCTCAGTCTTAACTGATGCTAAACATGATAACCTCCCCGTAGGTCGAGAGGCCGATACGCCAATAACTGGTTAATTACCATCTTTCTGGTGTTCCAACTGGGTAGCATACTGATTGCCTTCCACAGTCGGAACCTGTTAATCAAATTACTGGGGTGTGAATTAATTAACACACTAGGGTGCCTTGTGCGCCTATCTGTTTTCGTATTCTGGTACTGTCTAACATGTGTACTGACATGCTGTGCTGCTATGCTCATGCATGATACTGGACTTTGTAAACATGCTGTACTGGCTGAGAATTAATCTTAAGATATTATCTGTTATTAAGTTCTGGTTTTGGACCCCTGATTGGACGTACCGACATGTTAGCGCAACCGGGAGCGGTACTTTAGTGCTGACCTCCTCAGTCTTAACTGATGCTAAACATGATAACCTCCCCGTAGGTCGAGAGGCCGATACGCCAATAACTGGTTAATTACCATCTTTCTGGTGTTCCAACTGGGTAGCATACTGATTGCCTTCCACAGTCGGAACCTGTTAATCAAATTACTGGAGTGTGAATTAATTAACACACTAGGGTGCCTTGTGCACCTAACTGTTTTCTTGCTCTGGTACTGTCTGGTCTGTATACTGGGACATGCAACTCTATATGCATGACATGAACTGATATGAACTGACCTGTGCTGTGACTGACATGCACTGACATGTGCTGTGACTGACATGCACTGACATAGACATCGTGATGCAGACAATCAATGTCTAGCATACACGTCATGCAACAAAACATACATCACAATCATAAACGTATCAAGTCAATTTACATTTGACTTGAACATAATACATAGTTCATAACATGACTTTCATGACATTCATATCATAGTGTCTTGACATTAAAACTGTACATAGAACACATAAACATAGACCTAACATGTCAGTTTATGTTGCAGACAAATAAATGCTTGAACTTACTGTTACTTTGCTAGTATCTCCTTTCTTGCTTTTTGGATCCGCAAACGTTCTTTCGTTGCGTCTGGATCGGTTCCTATAACCGAAAGAATCATGGTTACTCTTTCAGCACTTATCTCATACATAAAACTTAATAAAACGTAAAAATTCTACGTTTCGTTCCCTGATATAAACTTAGGGACCTAATATCTCATTTATAGCATTTTTGCTAAACTTTGACAAAATTACCATTTTGTCCCTAACGTGATTTTCTTCTTTTTTTTTTAGTAACCTTACTTTTCCTTGATTCACAACTTAGTTCTGGCCCTTAGAATCTTACTTAAGTCGTTTTAAATCCATTAGGGCATTTTTCTATCATTCCTGGAATTTTCAGTCAAAATGTCCGTTTTGCCCTTGACGGGTCTTTAGGTCGTATCATTTTCATTTTAAATGCTTAGACTAAATTTTCTAAGCCCAACAATCATAAAATAATTTTTCTTATGCTTTACCAAACTTTTACAGCATTAATTGCTGAAATTCTCGGTTTACTTATCCTTGGAACATCTGTCGTCCTTTTGCTGAGTCTAATTCATTTATTAATCCTTAAAATCGTTCGAGGGGGCTCGGGTTTCCATCCCGACCACATTTTGTCCCTCGTTTCCTAAAATACCCTTTTTGTGCCGTTTTAGAAATTTCGACAGCATTTTCGCTTAATTTTTAGGTTCTCGGCGTTTAGAAAACGCCTCAAAACCATCTAACATATTTCTATCTTGCTACGTACTACACCAGAGGCCTATATTTTTACGTAAAGCTCAACTTTTATGTAAAAATATTCACATTTCTACATATTTTCTTTTTCATCATTTTCATCCGTTTTTCTTACAATTCACATGCCAAATTACATAATTAACATATATCATTCCAAAATAAAAAATTAAGGAACAAAGGGACATAAGTCACTACTGAAATCGTCCCATCGGCGATCGAATGCACCGTTCGATCTCGCGTGCACAAACTTTAATTCGCCGTTCTTCACATTTAAAATTTCATCTTGAAATTCCGACGCCACGGATGTGTTCGGAACGTCGAAAATAGGCCAACGGGCCACTCTTAAATTTTTGAGGTCCGGCCGGCGTTGACCGGTGGCGACGGCTGCGGCGGTGGAATGTGGGTAGTCCATCTTGAAGATCTCGACGAGAGGAATCCATTGGTGGCTTCAATTTCACTATTCGACACCTCTATCACCAGAAATCACCCCTCGAAAGACCGGCGGTGGCGGCGGTGTTGGATCTCCGTTTTCCGGCGATCGTTGCCCAAAATTGATTTGGGGCTTTTGATCTACGTGTTGTTCTGAGCATTTTGATACCAACCTTGCAACTCAACTCCGCCGGAATCATCGGATTCCACGGCGGCGACGGAGACGGCGACGGGCAGTGTTGGGCGGCGCGATCCGGCGGCCGTTGGGCTGAAACACCACCTGGGTTTTGTTTTACTCTTCACCACGAGTCTTTTGAGACCGGAATCACCTTGATCGGAGGTCGGACGGCGGAGAAATCGGCGTTGGAAATTTCCGGCCACCGTGACCTTCGGGCGGCGCGTACGGGCTGCTCCGGCGTCCAATCCGTCGACTTGACCCACCGTTGGACTCAGCTCGGCGCGAGCTTCCCAACGGTACCGGCGGTGTCGAAAACGGACACCGTTTCCGGCGGTTAGCTATTGTTCATTTATGCGGGTGTGTGGGGGGAAAAAAAAAGAGAAGAGAAGAAAGTTTATGAGCCTTTTTGCAATTTTTGATTTCTCACCCCTTATATACTTTTTCGCCCAAAATTTCAACATAGGCTATCCTGACTAATTTGGACGTCCTGAATCCAAATATATCAGTTTTATTTTCATCTGAGGTCATTTCGACCAGTTTCTGATACTGTAAATTCCCGGTCAAAAATTACCCTTGCGCTCAATTATCAAATTTGAGCATGCTGATAGGCTATCCTGACTAATTTGGATGTGCTGAATCCAAATTTATCAGTTTTAACTTCATTCAAGGTCATCTAGATCAGTTTTCTGATACTGCCTGTTTCTCGGTCAAAATTTACATTTTGTGCTCAATTGACTAAATCGAACATACTGATTCTTCGAGAATGATGAGGTTCTCCAGTTATCACACCCACGATCGTGACTAGATGCTTGGCTTTTTTTGTTGTTATTTTTCAAGTGTGATTATATGTATGTGTTATATTTTAAATTTGGTGGATCTTTTTAATCTATACGGTTCAAAGATGATTGAAGGATTAAAAATTTTTACTCCATTAATGAAGTAAAGTGAGTGTTCCCCATTATACAATTAGCCACTAAACTATAGCCTTACAAATAATTTCTCATGAGAAGTTTCTACAAGAAAACTTCTTATTTCATGCTATTAGTAGGAATTATTGCGTGGTTATAAGCATAATTTAATAATAATATCACATTTGACTTCACTTAGGAGTATTGAAACACTCTAGCTACCCATGAGAAGTGGATTGGAATTCACCCCAATACAAACCCTTAAAGATACATAGTTTAGATCTCTTATCGAGGTTTTAAAAATTTTGTTATTTTAATTAGGATATTAATTTTTAACAATCTGATTAATATTTAGAACAATCATTGAAAAAATTGATGATTATAAAACAAATTTTTATCGACAATGCTAAATTAAAAATTTTATTATTAAAAAAATTTCAATTATCCATTTTTAGGGGCGTTTAAATAACACATTATGTTTGTATTGCATTTAAATGTAATGTATTAAATGTAATATATATTTTTGTATTCAAAAATACAATATTTATTTGAATAAAAAGTATTTAAATTGTACTATATGTGATACGATTAATAAAAATAAAGAAAAAAAGATTATGTGATGTAATTAATAAAAATAATAAAAAAATAAAATGATAAATAATAATTATATTATATTTGAATAATGATATGATTAAATTTTAAATGAATTACTTTTATAATTTAGATAAAAATTATATTATTTTTAAACATAATATAAGGTGTTGTTTGGAGAAAATTTTTCATTTTAATTTTACTCAAATACAATACAATTTTACACCAAACACAAATTTTACTACAGTGCTACGAAAACAATTACTATTCAAAACATTTTTAAAACGATCATATC
This sequence comes from Antiaris toxicaria, assembly GCA_035233585.1. Lineage (NCBI taxonomy): Eukaryota > Viridiplantae > Streptophyta > Magnoliopsida > Rosales > Moraceae > Antiaris > Antiaris toxicaria. The sequence continues at coordinate 22,402,602 of CP141160.1, read as the reverse complement.
AACTTTTCAACTCTATTATTTATCTATATTTTTATCAATCACATCAACTTTTCAACTCTAAAATACTTTTCATCCAAACATACATTTCATTCAAATACAAAATAAATACTTTTCAACCAAATACAACGTTTAAAAAATAAATTTCATTTAAATATAATGCGTTTACGTCCCCTAAATATGATAGTGATGTAAAATGCATCCTCACTTTTTTTTGTTTTTTAATTTTTGATATGTTAATTTGGGTGTGATTTGGAACAAATTACCAAAAAAAAAAAAAAGGGGGGGGGGGGGGTGGGGGGCGGGGGGCGGTTTATTGGTCGGGGTTAAAGCCGTATGAGGGCAATGGTCAAATTGGGCGGAAGATAGTGACTACTCAGGTGGTACGTGTGTGACAACGACATTATGCGTGCACAGCTGGTTCAGCAAATGGGTTAGCACAATCAAAGGACTTTACACATGATCCACATGCCATTCAAAGTCTTTATGAAAGGGGGAAAAATGAAAAAAAATAAAAATAAAAATCATTAAATGTGGCACTAATAATTTCATGATTTATTTTATTTTTCTCCTGCCACATTACTGCCCCGATTAGTGTATAATCCTGACTGGTTATCCACCAACCTTCACATGCAAATAAGCGCTTGGTAAATCGAAAAAGATCTGAACAATGACCAAAATTAAGAGAGAGTTTGGGGATATGCTTGAAGATTTTTTTTAAATTAAAAAAATATTGATTTAAAAAAATTGTTTGGAGTGAAAAAATTTAAAATTTAAAAATTTTTTTTAAATTAATAATATGGATATTGTTTTATTTTTTTTAAAATTTTATATAATTTTAAAAAATTCATCTTATTTGGACTTGTATACACAAAATTATGGATTTTTAAAATTTGGAGTTTACTGTAATATTTTAGAGATATAAATAGTGAAAAATCATGAAATATTGAAAAAAAAAGTTTTAAAAACACTAAATTTGAAGCACCAAACAGACCCTAAATAAATTTAGTCTTATCTTGTGACTATATTCTTCTTTTTTTTTTTCCTTTCATTATGTAATATATCCCCTTTCTTTTATTTCCAAGGAAGTACATAATGATCGTGATAATAATTTAATGCATTATTTTCAGTATGATTTGTTTGTGGTCATCTTTTTATGTATTAACTATTTTCATGCGACGGAGAAAATTGATATAAATATATATTACTATATTAAATAAATTTGAGTAAAACTCATCCCTAAAACTCAAGAAGAGAGATTGTTTAATTTACATATTAATCATAAAATATAGTAATATAATGATGTAAGACAAATTTATAATCTAATACTTTACTTCACATCTAGCATGTCATGCAAAGGGATCATGGTCCAACCCCCATCAACTATAAAATCCAACTTTAATATCATATTAAATGAATTTAGATAAAATTCATCTGTAAATGTTAATTTAAAAGGGAGAGAGAGCTCAATCTATACATGAACACTTCGAGCTTCTCCAACACACATCTATTTGCATTAAAAAGTAGGAATGGTGGTGGAGTTATTATCCAATCATGCATCATTTTTAATATTATTTTGGTGTGAATGGATAGGTGGAAATGCAAATTAAGTGTTTTCACTGCTCACTCATTGCTAAATTTGGCATATTTTTTATATTTTATGTTTTACATTTTCTCCTTTTTTGTTTCCTTTTTTTAATCTCAAAAAGAGTAAAAAATAGTACTTGTTTTTCTATTGACATCCCAAGTTCCTATTTTTGAACATCTTTTTTTCTTTTTTACCAAAGAAAAAAGAAAAAAAAACTTTCTTTTGTGTCTCACATTGTTAATTTTGTTTTATAGTTAATTTAATATGGAAAAAAAATTAATATGTGAAAAAATATTGTACGTGAGCATAATTTGTGAAGTAGATAAATGGTATGTAATTAGTAAAAAGTAATATAAAAAGAATAATAAAAAGAATAAAAATAGAATATTCTTTTAGTGTTAGAAATGATGTAATGGATATGAATTTATTGTTTAATGTATAAGTTATACCATTTTTGTTTGAAAATTATACTATATTAGGGGGCGTTTGGTAAACGTATTGCATTTTGATTGTATTTGAATGAAATTTATTTTTTGAATGTTGTATTTGGTTGAAAAGTATTTGTTTTGTATTTGAATGAAATGTGTATTTGGATAAAAAGTATTTTAGAATTGAAAAGTTGATGTGATTGGTAAAAACAAAGATAAATAGTGGAGTTGAAAAGTTGATGTGATTGTTTTAAAAATGTTTTGAATAGTAGTTGTTTTCGTAGCACTGTTATAAAATTTATGTTTGATGTAAAATTGTATTGCATTTGAGTAAAATTAAAATGCAATGTTGTTGCCAAACGGCACATTAGTGTTTTAGGTTGAGATACTCTAAAATAGTCCAAAGATATAATGATGTGGGACAAATTTACAATCTAACAATATATATAATTGTGGATTTGATTTTCTTGGATGAAAGATTATTGTTAAGAAAATGAAAATGAAAACTAAAATGAAAAAGAAAATAAAAAAGTGAGGAAGGTTCTATTTGTAAAAGGAATAAGAAAAGAGGTGGCAGAGGGAAAAAGCACATTCAACCATTAGAACGATTGGAAAAGCAATTACATTGGCCAAAGGTATTCCATCATCTTCGATCTTTCCAATGGACTTGTCTAGAATGCTATATTTTAATTAATTTTATCATATTTTCAAAAGAAAGAGTCTCTTCCAAGTTGGGAATGGAAACTTAACCTAGACTCTTGGTGGCTACATAATATATATGGCTCTCTTGTTGTCCTTTTTCTTAAATGCTACTTGAAAAAAAAACCAAGAGCTAAGTAATTAAGAATAGATCATAGTTCAACCATCCAAAATCAACTAGCGTTTTTTATTTGTCCAATAGAATTTTAATTATAAAACCTTATTCTGATGTTTCGAATTTTCATAAATCAAAACACTTGTTTTTCAAATTTTTAAAATTATTATTCTTTTACTTTGTAGAAACTAGGATCGACAAACACGTGTCATAAAATGGAATAGATTTTAAGTAAAAATAGAGTTACATAGCATTTTCCTTCGTTAGCTAAAGGTAGTAAGACTTGGCCGCTTCTATCATGTATTTGTTTCTTATTGAGAAGCACCCCATTTGCAACTTAATTGGGGATTTATTTTTTCTTAGGAATATATAAGGGGTTAATTTTTATTGTTGTATTGTTTACAAGAATAATACGACGATAATGCAAAATTGATTATTAATTGTTACGTAAAAAAGAAAAGTTTTAATAAAAATCATTCATTGTATTTGAGAAAATTAAAAAAATTACATTCGAATCAAACTTTTAGGTTTTCCCGAATACCAATCACATTATTTATGAAAGAAAATATAAATTTCATTCCAAACGACAAAATAATTTAAAGATGTAAAGACAGCCTTTACAGTCTACTAAAAGATCATTTCCCAAAACTAATTTGACATACTGCACCGTTCCATTCATGATTTTTTTTTTTTTTTTGAAAATTGTACATCATTTGTTCTTCACGGCACTCTTGAAATTGATGCTTCATTTATTTACTAGTTTAATAGCACGTGTTTTATGCATACATAATAAATAAATAAAGTAAAAATAATAAAAAAAAATCATGTGATGTTTTTTTAGAGCACCACTTCATCACATCACATGACTTGTCATATAAGAGTAAAAAAGGGCATGATCAAAGCACGCTTAAGTAGACAAGTAAATTAAAATGAAGAAAAAAAAATTATACAAAAAGTCCACTTCAGATTTCATTTTAAAATATGTTCATTTTTTAATATTATTACATAAATATTCATTTTAAAATAAATAAATGTCTACAATATCAATTTTATCATTTTACCATAATCAATATTATTTATCTTTTATTTAGATATTTTTTATATTTATTTTTTGCTGCAAATTACTTTTTATAAAATCAAATCAATTTTGGTTTTAATCTTAAACATAAAACATGAAATCAAAAGCTTTTTTATTTAAATCTTGATAAAATCAAAAGAGTTACTGTAAAAGTAATGTCTAATATTAAAACAAAAAAACGTAATAACAATTATTTATAATAAAAATTGATATAAAATTAAAATGAAAATAATGTACTAACACAAAACAATATACTAAAAATCATATATCAACAAAATTTAATTACTAATAATATCGACTTACACTTTTTATAAAAAAACCAATAGATTCTTTACGAAAAACCTTATTATTTATGCAAATCACTAAAAAATAATAAAAAGCACTAGATTCATATGTATCAATGAAAACAATAAAGATTATCACAACAAAATGTTTTGAATTCTTTAAATATATGAATAACTAAAGTGAAACAGATGACATCTTTATGAAAAAAAACTAATTGTTTATAAAATCATATTGTTTATAAAATCATATCATACCTCATTTATAATAAATCAAACAAACAAAGTCATATTTATGTTTTATGTAAAATTTGATTGCCAAAAATAATATATCAATATAAATTTTTTCATCTGTTATTTATCAACTTTTTATAAAGAGTAACATTGTCATTATAAGTACTATTTTAGATGTCAATGTAAATAAAAAAAGAGGCATGTTTCAACTTAACACTTTCAATTTGAACATCTATCCAAAAAAAGAATGGAACTTTAGAAAAATTTCGTAAAATGATGCATTCAATTAATTTTTTGCCATATTGAAAAAAAAAAAGACTAATGTAAAAAATGCCATGGGTAGGTGTTTCCTTTACTAATGTAAAATTTTTATTCATCGTTCTATTAGTAAATGGTTGATTTATTAATAATAAATGAAATATTTACTTTCTTAAATGTTAAATAATTCATTTTTCAATGGTAAGATATTCATTTACCATTCAATTACAAGTATTATTTTTAAATTTTTTTTCTCTCTTCTTTCTCTTTCTTCTCTTTCTCTTATCCCTTATCTGTGACGGAGGACGTTGAGGTTGCTACTAGTGCAAAACTCGTTAAGGAGGCATGAACTAAAAGTTACTAAAGTCGAGCCCAATGAGATCGTCGAGATTTAACTTTCACACGCGTTGAATCGCATACCAAAGAACGGATCGCATGACAGTAGTGGTTGTAATGATGGCATCAAAATCTTTACAACCTGATTTTGTGACGATTTCCATGATTGCTGGGAAAGCCTGATCTGAGTTTTTTCACAATTTGTGACGATTTCTTTGTTTTTTCTGGCGTTCACGATTCTCCACCAGCAATTACATGTCGTTATTGTAAACTCCATCTCTTTTCTGCCCTCACGATTGGCTTGTGACTGAGTTGGGATCTTTGTTTGTGGCTCTTCTCCATGCAATTTACCAAGATCTAGAACGATGGTCCTTGGGACAGCGATGATGACTTCTTCAGTGAGGGAGAGAGACTGTGATCACTGACGGTAGCGATGAGTTGGTGTAAACTCCAATCTCTACATTGTCGTTGGATACGAAACCATCACCGTGGGTAGGCAGTAGCGATCACGCTCTAGCCTAAGTGAGAGAGGGAGGAAGAGATAGAATGGATGTGAGAGAGAGAAAAAAATAATAAAAAAATTTTAATTTACTAAATGTAAATTATTTTATGGCATTGCCTACAAAAGTCTTAATATTATAATAAAAATCAATTGATACTTATAAATTATTATTTGTAGCCTAATTATTAAAAAAAAAAAGAGAGGACATGTGACTTCAACTGCGGCAGTCACTAGACGGTCACGGATAAGTCACACTTTGGATGCCCATCGGAGATAAGTGGGCCACTTGATCCGATGATGACTGGACCAAAAGGCCGATGGGCTGGGCATGGGTCTAACTAGCAAAGGTCCATCCATAATGTGGTTTCCTTCCTTCCCTCACCGAGGCCACTCGAAGCACTTCCCATGGCGGCGCCTTTGCTTCTACGAGGCTATCCGCTCCATCGCCTCCGGCTTAACCTCCACTTCCACCACCACATACTCGCCGTCGGCCGCTCGTTGGTTCCTCGCTGGCCGCTATGCACGGCGCCGGGCGAGTCTACTCGGCCGGGGGAGAACGCGTCGTCGTCGTCGACCTCGTCAAACGACAACGCCGGCGGTGCGCAGAGCGTGAAGGAGGCGCCCAAGTACCCGCGGTGGAACGATCCTGAGTACCGGCAATGGAAAGATAAAGAGGAGGAAATCCTCAAAGACATCGAGCCTATCCTTTTGCTTACCAAGGACATTCTTCATTCCAAAATGTATGTGTGAACTGCTTGTCATTCTTTGCCTATTTTTTTTCCTATCTGATTATTTTTTTTGTTTTTGATATTTGATAATGTAGATTTTTCATGCAATTGAAACCGAAGCAAATAGATAAAACTTATGGTTGTACCTGTATATATATCCTTGTTTTCTCTCGCCGTTAATGTAGATTTTCTTTTGCAAGCAGGTCTTAAAGGTTTTACAAACTAATCTTACTTGAAATTTATGCAAATATGAAAATTTTTTGACGATTATTATTATTATTTTTAAAGGATGAACAAAAAATTAAAAAAAAAAAAAAGACAAAAAACCACTGTATTTTGGTCAGTGTATATCAATTTTTATTGTTCTTTGTTCATTTTGCATTTGAGCATTAGTAGAGTAAAGTTTGTATGGGCTTGCTGGAATGGTTTGTGCGAATTGAGTCACAAATGTGTTCTAGTTGGTCTTGTAATTGTGTCTAATTACTAATTGCATATGATTATATGGCTGCTTATTATCCTAACTAAACGAACAAACTGATTATAAGACATGAACTGAAGTCGATGAAAATCTCCCTCAAGTTCAGAACCAGAGCTCAGAATGGAGGATTTTCCACAAATTTCCCTTTTCCACGTTTGAGTCGAAGAACAGAGTTCCCTCATCTGAAAACCATTTACACGTGACAAGCAAGTTATTTGACTGATATTTGGAAGGAAATTAAAGAAGTTGGAGTTTTAAATGCCCAGAAAAAAAGGTTGGGGATCAATGTGCGTTGAGAGAAATGAATGTTGAGAACCGGTGGAGCCAAAAGCCCTGCATTGCACTCCCATAAAACAGTACCATTCATTTATCAAAGATAATCCCATGACTCCTATAACTACTTTGACTCGTTCAAATAAAAGTTTATAATTAGAAGAATTATAAACTGAAATAATTTCTGAAATCAGTGAAACGCTCAATTGGTAGAATATTTTTAAAGTACTGAAACGGGCAATTCTTGGAGCTTTTAGGGAGTTGCTTGTTTCCTGAATTGAGAATGTAATGAATTAAAGAGACATCCACGTTGGAAATTGGTTAAAGGGGAACAAAGAAGAGGTAACTACGTGAATGTCTATGCTTGAGGTCTTAATTGTGAATGATCTGAAATAGTGGTTGAACTTTGTAATAGCTAATCTGTGAATATGAGTCTTTTGGATATCAGATGTCTCCCTACATCCATGCTTGCCATGCTAGTGTGGTACTTGAAGTTTAACCATCTTAAGTTAAACTCGTGTTTATTTGCTAGTACTATATAATATCCCTAACTGATTTCTGTTACCCAGGTACATGGATGGGGAACGTTTAAATGCTGAAGATGAGAAAGCTGTGGTGGAAAAGCTTCTTGCCTATCATCCACATGCTGAAGATAAAATTGGATGTGGCCTTGATTCTATCATGGTAAAGATGCAATTTGAGCAAACCTTATTTTTGCGAAACTGCAATGGTTTATTTTTTTATCGTCGTATGTTAATCTTTGTGATTTTATGGTGGAACCCAAAACATTTCTATATCTTCTAGACGAGGCAATTCGCAGACTGAATAAATGAGAAAAGTTCTCAATTAGTTCTTTAATCTGTATCTAGACCATGAATTTGATCATGGAATGGTCTTTTTTAATTTTTGATACAACATAGAATGCTCTTTTTTATTGATTGATATGCCATAGTGCCTATTTCTAACTATTTAATGCCTAGAGAAGGAACTTTTTTTATTTTCCCTGATCAATTTCTAGGATGTGAGTTTATTGAGTCTAATAGATTCAATAAAGATTAAGCACAATAAGTATAGGTCTGGTATTCAACAACACATGGAATATGAACGCTTCTTCTCATCACAAGCTGACAAATAATCTGAAAATATGATTTGCTTAGTATTCGTGTTTTCTTAGTGCTAAATTTTTGGATTTTATCAGTTGGTGGATTAATCATGCCTTTCGGCATTTTAGAGGGTTAGATACTTGATTTTCTTCTTCTACATTGACACCAAGAACCTACGCCCTGTTTTTAACATTGTCAATAGGACATTGAAAAAGAAAGAGCTAAATTTGGAAATTTGACGATCCATGTCATCAGTATATTTTAATAGTTGAAATCTTGAAAGGCATGTTAAAATGTACGTTCGAGGTAGCCAGATGCTGGTACAAGCATGTTAGCATTGTTTAATCCCAGAGTTTTAGTTTTCTTTCTTATTGAACTTTCCTGCAATAGATCCTTTCATTATTCCTTCCCCACAGTCTGAGTGCTTTGGGGTCATTGCATTATCAATTTTTAGTTGTGTCAATCGGATGTAAATAAATTAGATTTGCCTGTTCTTATTATGCCATTTGTTTGAGTAGCTATTGCGTTATACAAAAAACAAACTAAATGATATTCACGTCTTTGCTCAAGGTTGATCGGCATCCCCAATTTAGAAATTCAAGGTGCCTATTTATCATTAGAACTGATGGTGCGTGGATAGACTTCTCCTACCAGAAGTGTCTTCGACAGTACGTCCGAGAGAAGTATCCATCTCATGCAGAAAGATTCATACGAGAGCATTTTAAACGCAGCAGTGGTTAACTAGCTATATTCGCGTAAGTTATGATGCTTTTTTTTTTTTGGGGCATCTTCATGTGTGGCCTCTTATTGTTTTTTTAATCTAGCTTGTGGAAAGTGAAATTATATATTGGTTTCCGCGGCCTAAATCTACATCACCCAATTGTCAATGAGGCAGATTATCCTTGACGGAAACCTGAATGTTTTTTTTATAGATATAGACAAAGAAAATGATGGAAGTAAACTTCACTTTTTTGACCTGCATCTTAGGCTTTTGTATATTATATTTTATCGTTAGGTTTTCTTGCCTCTTTCTACAATTTCATGTGACCTACTTTTGAGATCGTTGTAGTAATTGTTGACAACCTAACTACTAGTTTGCCATGTTCGCATAACGACACACCCACACACTCTCAGTCTCTCCCCCTCTCCCTCTCTCCCTCTCTCTCTCTCTCTCTCTCTCTATAAATATGGACAAAGTTTCATATATGATGGCCATACAGTTTGACATGTAACATCAAGACTAATTGTTATCTTATAATACAAACTCGTTCATATGTAACATTTTCTGTTGATATTTGTTACTTGTAGCAAAAGTTCTAAAATGTGACGTGTTATATATAAAGTTTAATAACGTTATATGTAGATCAAATAATAGTTACATGAGGCTGAAGAAAAGAAAAATATATGTCGGATCTGTACGGCTATTTTGGCCATGAGAGACTTTCTAAAAAATATATCTGGGCTGGAAACTTTTTCACTAATTTGTACCTTGACTAAGGAACTTTAGTTAGGATGATAAACTAGCGTAGATGGTCATGTCAAACATCACAGCTCATCACTCTGTAGATGTTCAACGTCATGATGATCAATGACATCGTAGTGTAGTACCTGTAATCTGGTGTAGTGTGGTCTAGCTTTGTGCAAAAAGGGTTACATCAAAACTGATATACAGCATCTTTGATCTTCGTTTAGTAACTGCAGTGTCTGAAGAGTGTTGTTGCTCTAGAACTAAACTTTAACCGAAGGGTCCATGGACGCTCTCCTTAAAGTGGTCTCCACCAATCAAGTCATGGAACTGAAGTCGTTGATTTAGAAAGCGATTGTGACTTTTCAACACGATTAGGAGTCTGATCAGATTTTGAAATGCTAATTTCTTTATTCTGCTTTGCATTACATTTTGTGGAAATATTATCGGGTATAAAGCACTGTTGTTATTTAAATTTGTCATCCTTTACAGCTTACTTTCAAAATTTTAATTTTGACAAATCCTGTGAACTTTTTAAATTATTGCAACTTGTCTCATTTTGTTAACGTTACATATAAATTTTAGATTTGTATTAGAATTCGTATTAGATATGGATTTTTTTTTTGGTTAGAAATAGGGTTCTCTATCTTTACAGGTATACGTGGATTTTTTTTTACTATTTATTCAATGGGAAGTTTAGTTAGATAAGATACATTGTAACCATTTTTGAAAGTTCACGGAATAAATTGTTAAGAGTGTGATTGGGTGATAACAGGACTGAATACCCGAGTAGTGGTTAGGACTGGTAATGCAAGTCAAGAGAGTCAAATCTTAGTTGGGCTTGCCATCCAGCACAGCTCTATGTACAGGCCTTTCTTTACTAGTCAAAGTGGTGGGGGGCCGAATGTCTTTACCCAACCCTGAAATGTCTGCAGAAATGTGGTTATTTTTCAAGACAAAATATCTTTCTTGTATTTTGTCTTCCCCAATTGGTCAAACTATTCAAATGTTGGATTATTTTGCACAAGTTACCTCGATTCCTAGGCCACTACTACTAAATATGACCTTTGCGAGCTTCAAGGAGACAATTGTTAGACAGAACATGGACTACTGCTTATAAGTCTTTGCCCTGCATGTTAGATCTTACTTACCGTCTTTGCTTCCCTATCATTGGAGGACAATAGGGGGTCGGCAATTCCTTGTTGGGAAATGGGAATGTTGTTAGCTTCTTAATATTATAATTTGTATTTGGCTTATTCTTATTGTTCTTTTCCTCAAGACTTTAGCGAGTTCTTCACATCCAAAAGTGGACTTATATTCCCACTTAGCTGTCACGTTTGAATTGTGGATACCTCTAGTGAAATGCAAATTTAGATTTGAGAGTAACATTTGAAAGCGTCGGTAGATGACTTTTGGGGATTACAATGTACTATATTTTATTTTCTAGGAGGTCATATTTTGTCCCTCTACGGTTTGCTACTTGTAGAAGGACTTGGGCGATTGAAGATACTCAAAACTACAAACCAAAGTCGTTAATTTTAGAAATGTAGACATTTTGCAAATTAACAACATCCCAATTTAATTATTGTCGTTTATGTTTCTACGTAATTCACATGCTGATATTCAAGATCTTAAGCACAAGATGCTTTGCCCTCTTTCAGCAAAAAGTGAGTTTAAAAGATGTAACATGAAATAGCAAATTGAAATTCCTAGTTGTCCATCTTATTTCAAGTATGATGTCCATAAAACACCTAACGACCAAATGGCAACTGTCAAACAAATGTAAAGTCATTTCACGTTAAATCAAATGATTCATAATCATATCTTGCCATCTTCCAGCAAATATATAAATAAAATCCTTACTTTACCAAAGTTTTTAAGGATAATATATGTAATCCACCAACGGGAAGGAGAAAAAAGAAAGGTACAAAAAAAAAAAAAAAACTGCCCTCTGAATCTCTTATCCTCCCTCTCATTATTTCAAGGTAAAGCAAGTTTCCAGGAAAATGAAAAACAAACTATTTGTTGGCCATGCATGGTATTTGAAAATAGACATTACATATCAAATGGAGAGTCAAATCTGATCTCATGATTTTTTGTTACCATTTTTTTTGGGCTGAGTATTTAGTCTTTATCTATCATGTTATTTAAATATAACAATCTTACAACACAAACAAGAATTGAATACTCTTTAACAAAAAAGAAAAAAAGGGAATTAAATACTAAAAAGACTTGAGCAATTAAGGTGATCAAATTTAAATAGAGGTACAACAAGATAATAAAGGTACAAATAGAGTGCTCATAGCTTCAACTCATTTGCGGTGTTATTCCACTTTCGCAACGCTAACTGGAAGTTGTAATAATGCCAGTTTTATTTAGCTAGCACATCTCTGGAAATTTTTGTGTGTATTATTAGGAAGGGGGTAAAAATAATAAAGAGTCTGCCACAAAAAGTTGCTGTCATGAGTCATTTTCTTGTTGGTAACTCTAATTAGAGGTCAACGCCTCTCTCATCACCTCACGTTACAAGCTCACATTTACAGCCTCTCAAGCAGTTAAATACAATTATGAGTAACCTCTTTAAGGTTGTGCATTGCAATAATTACGGCAAAACATTATCATTAAGTTTAGACTAATTATAGGTGGGGATCCAAACTAGGAGGGCTAGCTGGAGAAAAGTCCACGTGGGTCCTCACTCTTAAGCAATTTTCCACCATAAATATACAATATAACTGATTTTACTTAGTGATAAACGTGGACTTAAGTGAATGAAGATCTACTAAATCTCCATTGGGGATCAAGACCTACTATGCTTCTTTTTTTTTTTTTTTTTTTCAGTTGGAAAAGGAACCAGCAGCGTTAGTATACCTCTTTGAAATGTTACCAAAGGGGTTCCCAAATAAAGACGGAATGTATGCTTAAAATACTATAAGCGGGTTTTATCTTTTGATAAAAAATATTATATAACCTTCATACTTTTGAACGCTAATCCTTCCCGATAATCTTTTATTATTAATCCACCAATATCTCTATGATGGTGAACATATCTCTATATAAACATGTTAACATCAATGGTTGTGATAATATTAGGGTCGCATCGACAAATAGTACAGCTCTACTCTTGGAACGGTTGATGAGTTCCAATAAAGGGCTTTGCTTTCCGCAGCTGCGATTGAAAAATGCAAAGAAAATGAGCCACTTTCTGAATCTTCAGAGAGTGGGCTAACCTGACTTTGACTAGAATGATGAAATAGCTGTTGTTGTTGTTTTTTTTTTTGGTTCAAGTTCGGGAGAAAAATATATTTCAGCAACAATCAGATATACAAAGGAAAAGATAAAACAGAAACAAGGAAAAAGAGAAAAGTTGCTGTATATGCTTTAATGGAGTTCCCAAAAATATATTGAAATAGTGACGATCGACCCTTTGTTCAGTTTTTTATTTTTTATTTCGGTTGAATTCATGGTGTACTTTGTTGGCGTGCGCTGTAAACCACTATATATACACCACCAAAAGAACAACATGACCTCCAAATGCTAAATCTCTAGCAAATATACTATTTTTGCTTCTGTTCGACCAAACCTTTTAATTATTTTCTCTTTCTCTCTCTCTGTCTCTATATTCTTCACTTTATTTTTATCATTCTCTAGCTAGAGCTTCATTTCTTGGAGAAATAACCTATAAAGAGAGTGAGCAAGAAAACGAAAAGAAAAAGAAAAAGAAAAGAAAAGAAAGCAACGTTTCGGTGCAGAAGAGGCTCTCTATGGTCTCTCGACGCATCTCTGACGGTGGACTACACGTACAGTACACTATTGAATTCTCATCGCCTTTACAGTAGTATTATTAACCGCTTTTATCATGCATTGGTACTAAAACACGACTTCTTTTTTTCTTTTCTTTTCTTTTTAAATTTAAAATTTTTTCTCCTGAGTTCTGAGGAACTTTAAGACGATATATGTATATTTTTAGATATATACAGACGCGCTCTGATATTTTATCTGCGGTAATCGATACTGGGCTGCTGCGACATTTATGGTTGAGTGTACAAGTCCCTCTCTTTCGTTTCACAAAACAGACCAGCCGACTTGTCTCTTGACTCGATGATCCATTCTGTTCTCTCTTGGGTCAGTAATTAACGCTGGAAAGGTGTACATGTTCTTCCAAAACATACGTGCATATATAAAATCATATATATGTATATGTATACACCAGAGTGTAAACACAGTTAATCACTGATGATAATCAGAAAATAAAAGAATGACCCCGAAAACCGAGATCAATATATATATATATATCAACGGTATACATTGAGTTCATGTGCTAATTCTCTACGTACGTACGATACCAAAAAATCGTCTTGGGACATTGGCAATGTCCTCATTGCAGCTATCGTTGAATCTTGGAACTAAGCTTAGTACTAGTACTGTGGAGGAGTTACAGTGCCTTTTTTAATCTTTTGTTGCACTTATTTCATCAGTATCCAACTCTTATGAAAATTGCTTCAGGATGTCAATGGTATTATCTCACCAAATCCATTTTTTATTAGTGTACGTGTGTTATTCAACGCAGTTGATACATTTTAACTCAGCTCAATTCTTACATATTGTTGAAGTAATTAATATGTAATAACACATAAGTTTAGAGCTAACATTAAACATTATTTATAGATTAAAGTTGCCCTTTTTTCCATTTTTTCCCCTGCCGTGGGCTTCCACGTAGCCCATAAATGAAAACTATGGTGCATGGTAGTGTTCATATAGTATTGTCATAATTTTGATTCCGAGCCTAGTGTCAGAAATGGCAGCGAAATTCAAGTTGTTTCTTCTTCTTCTTCTTCTTCTTCTTTTTAATGTATTTTTTTTTTTAAAGGATGGATCACTCCTAAATCTGCAATAATAACGATTCCATTAATTCGAAATTTTGTCGTGAGGAGGGTGCTGTGACGAGACTCTCACCCACCTTCTTCATTTTTATGTAAATTGACCGACGTACTGGTATATCTGATCAATCGGACATTTGCCAGCAAAAATTTGTTCCAAAATTAAATTGCCTTGCTTGAGTTTCAATTTATAAAGATTTTAATTCTCGTTAAGTTTAGATCAAGCAATAGGTTCTATTATACAAATTCTTGTATTGGGGCCTGTGTAGGGTGCTCCCGCGTTTGCCAAGTATCACTCACTCTCTGAAGCAATAGAGTGACTATCAAAAATAATAATTTCAAAAATGGAAAAGAAATAGAATAATGTCAATTGTCAAGGTCCTTCACCAAAACGAAGGAAAAAGGGGAGAGAGAGAGAGTGAGAGAGAGAGAGATTATTTTAGTCTCTATTTTAGAATCTCTCTCATTTTAGATCTTAAAATTTTAAAAATTATTGTTTTATTTTTAAAATTTTAAATTTAATTACACTTTATCCTTACTATCAAAATTTGAAAAATTCTCATTTTACCTCTTAAATTCTAAATTTAACCACACTTTATCCTTACCATCAAAATTTGAAAACTAAGACAATTAGTCTTATGCTAAGCATATTTTGTTAGAATTTCTGAAAAAAAAAAAGAGGAAAAGATAATAAAACTGCATGTAACTCACTTATTTTCATATGTTATTCATTGAACGTATGATAACAAAAAAGTAAAGTAAGATTAAATTTAAATTTTAAATGATAATATAAGAGTCATTAAAATTTAGAATGCAAAACGAAAGTGATCCAAGACTATGAGAATAATAAAAAAAGAAAACCTCCAAATACATATACCAAAACTATCTGGTCTCTGGTACAGTCATGTACACCTGGCTACTAGCTGTAAGCACCCTCCGTTCCTGTCTGCATTCTGCAAAGATGATCGTGGTTCCCGATCCGACGGTGGATTATATCCGATCACTTTTTTTAAATATGTTGCAAAGTAAAATTATCGAGTGGGACCCAAAGATGGGGTGTCCTCGTAGGGGGAGATGTACAAACGTCACGTGTCGACTTATTGTGCTGCATGGTTCATGATTCACGTTTTGGTGGCCTTACTCCTTAGGCCAATAAAACCCCCCGATAAAAACAAAACCCACATCCACACTCGGGGAAAAAAAAAAAAAAAGGTCAAAATAAAAAGCACATTCTTCGGACCTTTGGGGTCTGGTCACTCCCCTCCCACTCTTTCATCACAGAGAGAGAGAGAAAAAAGAGAGAGATAGAGAGAGAGAGAGAGAGAGAGACATGGCTAAGCCAAAGCTCTGTTTCATCATCTTCTTCTCAGGCCTATAATGATCTCAAACCCAAACCTCTTCTTCTCAGAAGAAGATGGCTGCTCAACACCAGCAAGACTCAAACCCTGCATTCCTATTGGACGCTCTTTACTGCTCGGAAGATCAGGAATTGGTAGAAGAGAGTTATGAAAGCTTTGATTCAACGTTACATTATTATAATAAACCAAACCCACCACCACCACCAATCTTGCTAGAGCAAGACCTAGTCTGGGAAGACGATGAGCTAATCTCTCTTCTCTCTAAAGAGAAGACGAATGATCTCTGTAAGTCTCTACTTGGAACTAACCCATCTCTGGCCGAGGCTCGCAAAGAGGCCGTGGAGTGGATGCTTAAGGTCATTGCCCACTACTCCTTCTCTGCTCTCACCGCCGTTCTCGCCGTCGATTATCTCGACAGGTTTCTCGTCAGCTTCAAGTTTCGGAGAGAGAAGCCATGGATGACCCATCTCGCTTCTGTCGCTTGTCTCTCTCTCGCCGCTAAAGTTGAAGAGACCCAAGTCCCTCTTCTATTAGATTTCCAAGTATGTTCTTTATTACTTCATCAAAATCAATTGAATCTTGATATTTTCTTTTTTAGGTGGAAAAAAAAAAACTAAATCTTTTGTTATCTGGGTTTAGGTGGAGGAGAGCAAGTTTGTGTTTGAAGCGAAAACGATAAAGAGGATGGAGCTTCTGGTGCTGTCCACACTCGAGTGGAAGATGAACCCTGTGACCCCAATCTCGTTTCTTGATTACATCATAAGGAGGCTTGGCTTAAAAGACCATCTCTGCTGGGAATTTCTCAAGAGATGTGAGAAAATTATTCTATCTGTCATAGCAGGTGAGAAAGAAGATACATTTGTAATTCCTTGGATATAATCATAATCAGTGCAACTTCATCTCATCCTTGGCCTTAAATCTAAAACACTACGCTAAAATGAACTTTTGCAGATTCAAGATTCATGGCTTTCCTTCCATCAATAGTGGCGACTGCTACAATGTTGCATGTTGTGGACGGCATAGAGCCCTGCCTTCAAGTCGAGTACCAAAACCAACTACTGGGCATTCTCGGAATCGACAAGGTCGGTTTTCAGTAGCATTTTTTTAATCATCTCCCAAGTTTCAAATCTTTCGCAATTTTTGCTCATTCTAGAGATCGTCTTTGAAACAGGACAAAGCAGAGGAATGTTGTAAGCTCATCTCGGAATTGGCATCTGCTTCCGCGAGCATTGGCCAATCCAAGTACAAGCGCAAGTTCGGCAACGTCGTCGTTCCTGGCAGCCCAAACGGCGTCATGGATGTGTCGTTTAGCTCAGACAGCTCGAACGACTCCTGGGCCGTGGCGCCGTCGTCGGTTTCGTCGTCGCCGGATCCTCTGTCAAAGAAGATCAGGGCCCACACAGCAAGTGCGGATTTTATCAGCATTCCTCGCTAGTAGTTTATATTAATTCCACTTTTCTCCTTTAACTCTGAACCCAGTGCTGGTTTTTTTTTTTTTTTCCTCTCTTACTTTTATTCTTAATAAATATATACAAGAATTAAGACCTTTATTTATGTCCTTTAGTTAGATTGCCTACCATCTTTGCATTTTTTTTTCCAACCTAACTTATGCTATCGTTTGTCTACCATCTGGTGGATGATGATGAGGCTTGGAAAATTTGAGAGCAAGAGATGGTAGGCATATCTCTCTTTCTCTTACATATGAAAAACACAAAAACATTAAAAAAAAAGAAAAAGAAAAAAGAAAGTCCAATTTATATCTATTTGATTTTCATAAGTTAATGACAGGGGTTGGTGATCAAAGGGCTTCTTTCTTCGCCTATCATGACATATTTAATAGAAAGCATGCAAATTTTGACATGGCAAACAGTTTTTGCACAGAATCGTACTTTAGTTCAGAAAATTCTTTTTAGTAAAAGAATCCACTTTGGTGATGCAGATGTGATAATTATTAATATCCCTAATTTTATTTTTTGGGTAAAGGAAGGGAAATAAAAAAAGAATGAATAAGAGGGAGATATCGGGAGGAGGATCCATTGGAAAGGGCTTTGGTTTTGTGGTTGCATGTGCCGGGAGAAACAGGTTGTCGGCCACTAGAATTTTTGGGATTCTAATTTGATGATTATTATTTTGGAGGGATTTTTTTGACCTCGTTGGAAGAGTTGTTTGCTTTTCTTCGACCTTGTGTTTTGAATTTGTGCTCATAACCAAATGTCCCGAAACAACCTCGCCAGCTGTAAGTTACAAGTATAAACTCCTCGTTCACATATAAAAGTCTTAAACATCATAAAAGAAAAGAACGTAACCGTAACACCAGGGGGAAAAAAAAAAACAATTTCATATTATTCTTACATTTTTTTAATGTTAATGCTATGTTAGATAACTATAATGTTATGCTTTTTTTACTTCTATGTATCACGGTGAGAGTATTGACTTAACAATGTCTTATTATTAAAATGAAAGTTCTAGTACAAAAAAATAATTGTAATATAAACGCACCTCTAAGAAAAATTTATCGACTATCATTCATGTTGAATTTTCAATTCATTCTTAGACAAAAAAAAAAAAAAAGTTCTAATCACCTATAAGGATTGAGATCACAATGTTTAATTTTTGCGTTTCAAATGTGATCAATCAATTGTAGTGTGATAAAACATATTAGAATATATAATAAAATAAAGTTTAAAAAGTATAGAAAAATCAATTATTACAAAGCATTTTAAACTATTTTATAATGACATGGACATGATATTATAGATCTATTTGCGACACAAAAAATTGGATGGAAAATCTAAGTTCCCGTTTGAAAGTAAAAAGTCAATAAAAGCAACGGACGACGTAGAATTAGGCCATGGTATTAAATGTCATGTTCCTGCCTTCACATGAAGGAAGAAAAAATCTTTTGTTTGATAAGACAAATGCTTAGTCAAGACTCATGACTCGAGCTCCAAACGATGGAAACAGTGACGATATTTAAACCTGAAAATACCGTTCAAGAGATGAAACATCATTGTTCCTTTCCAATCGAAGCTTGACAAAACAAGAGATAAATAATTTGGTCATCGAGGGATTTTTAACCATGTGCATGGTTTTTTAAGTTCGGATATCTATGACTAGTTTGTGTCTCGAATCAACAAGTTAAATCATCTGAGGTTTTTTTTTAGTTATAAATCCTTTGAATATTAAATCTTAAGGGGCGTTTGTTTTCCTATTGAATTAGTATTGTGTTTAAATATAATGTAATTTTTATTTAAACGTAAAAATTTTACAATTAAATACAATACTTTCTTACAGTATTTCAAATATATTTACTATTATATAATATTTTAAAAATAAATTTTTTTAAATCCATGCACATTATATTTCATCTTTATCTCACTTTTTCTATATATTTTTACTAATAACGTTAACTTTTTAACTCTAAAACACAATTCAAATATTTCTTATCATTACATTCAAATGTAAAGTAAATATTTTTCATCCAAAAATAAAATATATTTAAAGCATTACATTTAAACACAATGCGAATATAATAAGTTTATGAAATGTTTTTTTTTTGTTTGTTTAATATTTTGGGGCCACCATGCATTTATATTTTAAAATTTTTAATTAAAATATTGTCTAACATTTGATTTTGATTTTGATTTTTATTTATTAAAAAAAATGGCCTACAGGATCTCACTCCATAGCCTTTCATATACAAAATGACAACCACAAGATGGATAGCATGTGCTTTCCACCATTTTTTTAAATTTAAATTTTATTGATTTCTTCGTTCTTCGCTTTTAAAATAATAGATAGAAGCTCTTTAAATTTCTTACTGAAAATATGATTGCTGTTTAGTTTACTTGCTGAGCATTGAATGATCTACAAATATTTAATTTTGTTGTACCGTGAATGTCGGACTACCGTAAAGTTGGGTTCTTTGTATTCATATTGACCATTTCATATGCAAGCAAAGACGTATAATTTACTCGAATATATGAATTCGGTAAGGCCTCAATAATAAAAATCACTAACGCACGGCCAATTCATGAAAAGCGATGATTCTATATCAAACTTTATTATAAGATACAGGTTTAAATTATGCTGTTAATTCAAACAAAATGATCACTGTAAATACTTGAGTTTCATCCGCGTTCTAAAATCTAGTGTCACAAAGGGTAAAGGGAAACTTGACTGCCGATGCAAATAAGTTAAAGGAAAAGTTTAAAAAAATGAAAAAAGGAAGAAGAAGAATCCGAAAAGAAAGTACAGAATTTAGCCGCATTATCAAAATAAAGTTGGAATAAGAGAAGATAAAAAAAGGGTTTGGATACAAATTAGATCCACTAAAAACGTAGCCAGGAAAGGGGAATTAAAGAAAGGTGAAAAGGGTGGAATGAGCGTTGAAATTGGGGGACAGTATCTTATGATTTTGTTTGAGATGTCTTTGTTGTTTGTTCTTTGCTTTTGGAAGTTTGGCGTATAAGACTGTAGTGTATTTCAACCCCAAAAAGAAAAAGAGGAAAAGAAGACAATGATAAGATATGGATTGTTGAGGAAGAAGAGAGAGAGAGACGGAGAGAGAGAGAGAGAGTATGTTAGTGTGTTATGTATTTGGTTCCAGCCAACATCTTCACTTCTTTTATGGCCAGTGCTCTCCTTTAAACTGCTCAAAGCTTCTCCTTTTGACCTATTGAGCTTGTTATTATTATTTTTAATGACATTTTAACTTTTTTTTTTCTAATTTGGGTGGAAATTTGGACTGTGCCTTTTGACGAAGTTTAACATTTTAATGTTGATGCTAAGTTTGGAAGATAAGAAAAGTAAGAATTTTTTGGAGGGAATTTAGAGTGTGAAAGAGATTAATGATTTTTTTTTTTAATATAGAAGCAAAAAACATACGTAACCTACAAATAAATCAAGCACAAGGGCCTTTAAGAAGAGACTAGACAAATTTTATTACAACTATATGGTTGGATTAGTGATACTGGCGTTAATGTCAATAATATAGATTATTAGTTGTTTGATAGAAAAAGAAACTGAAGAGAAAAAAGGTGGAAATTTCATGAGACCCAATTTTTTATTCATTCCAACTTTGACAAGAAAAAGAAAGAGAAAATGTTGCACATAAAACAAATATATTAGAAAGTAAAATAAACATATATATATATATTAAATACCTGCATTGGTCTTGATTACACCTAATCAACTCACTTTGTATAGAAAGTACTGATAAAATAAACCTATTTAGAGTCCGTTTAGAGAACGCATTGAATTTATATTGTATTTGAATGCAATGTATTGAATGTAATTTGTGTTTGGAGAAAAAGTATTAGTATTGTATTTGAATGCAATGTATATTTAGGTGAAAAGCATTTAAATTGTATTTTAATAATAAATATGTGTTTTGAAGGGTTAAAAAAGAGAGAAAAAACGAATATATGATGTAAGTAATAAAAATAATAGAAAAAGTGAAATAATGAATAATGATTGTATTGGATTTAAAATATAATGTGATTAATATTTGAATGAAATGTTTTTGTATTTGAGTGAAAATTATATCGTATTTAAATATAATCTAATTTGAATGTGTAAACCAAACGTCCACTTAAACAATCTTTTTCCTCTTCTCTCTCTGTTACCAAACACAATAGTTTTTCCCTATTTATTTTCCTCGGTTGAACTTTTATCTTTCACTTTTTATTTTCCACCCCTCATACTAGTGTGAATGGAGTAGGTTATTCCGTGCGGTGATACAAGCAAGCACACTCCACTATTGTCAAGAATACCAAACCATCTTTCCATTATGATTCTACTTAATCACATATGTGGCTTTTTTGGATAGAATCGGACCATACTCCCTGGCAAGTAGTACTCTTTCTGAAGTAAATTTGAACACCCAGACTTACTTTTTTTTTTTTTATAACTTTAAATCGCTTTTGTTCATTTCATTGGCCATGCGCATTCTCTATGGCCCACTATCTGATCATCTAACATGGTCCAAAATTTCAGAGTGATTTTATTTTAATTTCTTAGTCTAGTTGTAAGTAGGCATTCTTCTATGTATTTGGACAATTAAAGCATAGGAAATTGCATGTATTTGCGGCATATATTGTGAAAAGTCGTTCATAATACTTATAATGATAATAGTAAGGACAATATTTTGTACTCAATGTTGTTATCCCCCCTTTTTTTTTGTAACCTTTCCCTTGTTATTATTCTTTTTCATTTGTTACAAAAAGCATGGCAAATCTGCATATAAATTGGGACCTCAACCATGCAGCAATTATATATTATTGGAACCTAATGAGATGGAGGGGAAAAGAGTTATAATTCGGGTTTTAACTACGAGGGGGGACACAGTCTTAACTCGTGTCATATGGGCAATTTGCAAAAGTGAGAAACTTTCATAGTTATTGGAGCACTTATTTTGGGTACCAGAAAACCAAAAAAAATGTAGTACCCCACAAACGCAGGCACACTGAGAATCAGAATACTGAACTGCTAGCTCATTGGAGAGAGACAATTCTGTGGCGATTACAATGGCCCGGGAATGGGACACTTCTTCAATCCCGTTCTAGCTTTGGCAGGAACTTGCACATTGCCTTCGTGAATCGCATAATTGCAAACTACCCTTTTATCTTATTCCAAAGATTTTATTTTTATTTTTCAAAAAAATTTTGAGGATGATTAGATGTCCTTTTCTCTATTTTTTTTTTGAATTGGAAAAAAGTTATTTTGAAAAATATGTTTAAGAAAAAAAACTATTTAAAGTGAAAAAATATAAAATTTTAAAAAACTTTTTAAGAAAAAATCATTAATATAAATATTATTTTGTTATTTTAAAAATTTTATGTAATAAAAAATTTTTATCTCATTTAAACTTGTATATATAAAGTTATAGATTTTTAAAATTTAAAACTAATTATAACGTTTTGAAGGTATAAATAATAAAAAATTGATATTGAGGTTAAAAAATTTTTTTTTTTGTTTTGGAGCTTTTGTTTTTTTTTTTTTTAATTTTTTTTTTATAACCCCCAACCACCCCTTTGTTTTGCTCGTGTATGTATGTAGGTGCAGTTTTTATTTTTGCGGAGAGTTTTGGTTTTCTATTACCAGAAGATAAGTATCCAATGGGCTGTGTTTGGGCTGGGCTATGGATGTCGGCTTGTAGCTGTCATCTTCTCGTGTAACGACAACCGTACAATTTGAACCTTTACAGGTAAAAACTGCTAAAGACATACTCAGCTTTTTTTCATTTCAATTTTTTTTTTTGGTGCATTTAAGTTCAAACATATACGTATATAAATATAAATATATTTGTATGAGATGTGACAAATTTTGTATCTGAAGAACAAGGTCAATTATTTCGCGGCCGGTTCGACCAACATGATAGAGTGGTCCAATGAGGTATCACCATACTAACCTAGTATTGGCCCTAGCATTAGTGGTCCAAATATGTGATTTATGGGTTAACTTTTGGTTCAACGGTTTAGTTTCTTTTGATAGTTAAACTGTCCCCGCTTGAACATGTTCTTTTTACTATGAAAATGGAGGCACACAAGGATGATGTTTGTTTTCAATTTTTACTCATTTACATGAAAAATATTGTGTAATCAAGTGTTTGGGGGGCAGGAAAACGATAGATGTCTTGAACATCAATTGGAAATGCCTCATGAAAAGCGAATTGAGTCTGGGAATGGCAGAAAAGGGTTGAACTTGTTGTTATTTTACCTGATATGATGTTGATATAATTGTTGTCAATTACATACAACACTTGTATCTTTTCTTTTTTTCTTGTTAAGCTGATCACTTCTGTCAATGGAATTGAGAATCAGGCAAACATGTCTTTTAAGTCACTTAGAGCTCATTTAGCAAATGAATTTGAACTCATAGTTTAAGCACTTTTCCGCGATAGTTTAATTATAACAATTTGAGCTTATGTTTAAATTGTGGGTCTCATTTGTCAAACAAATTATATAAACAGTTGATTTATTATTTTTACATTTACATTTGGGGAAAGAAAAAAAAAAGATAAATTAAACTTTAATCCGTAAACTCAAGTTGGTTTCTTTTCTTTCTTTTTACAACTCAGCTTGCTTCTTTGACTTGTTTAAGTTTGTCCAACTCACTAACATTGTTGAAAATAAAAATAAAAAAACCATTATACATCACAACCTGTTTGTTTGCAGGTTTACAGCTTTTGCGAAAATGAATAGCTGAAGGCGCAAGAGCATAATAACTGTTAGAGAACGGTAACCTAAATTATATTTAGGAGATATTTAGTAAAAATATTACATTTATATTATATTTAAATATAATGTATTAAATGTATTTTGTATTTGGATAAAATGTATTTATTTTATATTTGAATATAATGTGTGTTTGAATGAAATATCTAAATTGTATTTTATCTTTGAAAAATTGGTGCGATTGGTAAAAATAGATAGAAAAAAGTAAGATGAAGAGAGAATATGATGTGAATGAAAAAAAAATTTATTTTCAAAATATTTTAAAATAGTAAATATATTTGAGGTACTATTTGAAAGTATTGTATTTAAACGTAAAACTTTTGCTTTTAGATAAAAATTGTATTATATTTAAACGCAATGTGAATACAAAATTGTAAATAAACGCCCTATTAGATTGGCCTGAAAAGTTTGCAGTGCAACATATGTGATATAGATATAATTAATTAATTTTTTTTTAAGTCTGTGGTGGTTATGAAAGGATTTGGCTGATAGGTCGATTTTGTTGTTCTCATGTCTATATATATATATATATGTATATCATGATTATAGTTTTAGGGCCTTATATTGAATATTGTATTACCGTAACCACTTGAAACACTCTCTATTTATACTAATTTTTTAATATAGTGGATTTTTTCTCCTTTGTTTGTGTTTTTTTTTTTTTCTCATCTAAGATTTTTTTTATGTAAATTTTGTGTTTTCGTATTTTATTTCTTTATTGTCTTTTCTTGCTACTTTATAACAATAACTCTCGGTAAAGGCTTTGGCTATTTGCAATTTGGGACCATCATTCACTATAATATTTAAGAACACAACATTATATTTACTTAATTTAACACTAACATTAAAAATTTGTTACAATAAATAAAATGATTGTTATATAAAATAAATATCACATTATATCTCTTACTTATTTAATGGTGTAGGAAAGTCTTTATAGAAGACAAACCCAAGCAGCTCTAGTGCTCTGCAAATTAAAGTTTAGCGACTGATAAGCAGTAAGCACAACATCCTAGCTCACATCATCAGACCAACATTGCTTTTATGATTTTTGTTTTTGTTTTGTTTTGTTTTTTTTTTTTTTTTTACGAGGAGAGAAGGAGTAAAACCAGATGTACATAAATGCAGAGGGGAAATGGGTAAGTCGTAGCGAGTAATAATGGGGGCAAAATAGTGGTCCAGAGGTTGCCTGGGAGGGGGCATTTAATTAATGGGCGTCTTCTCTACAGGGCTGATGAGATGCTGCAGTACTTCCAATAGTAGGGTAGTCTCTCTCGCGGAATAAGAAGACCAGCACAGGTTTTGCAGCTAATACAAAAAGGGTCTACAATTTATAACTCTATATATATAAGGCCTCGATCGGCATAAATTTATAAAACAAGCGTGGCTTCACGTAGGACCATATATATATATATATATATAGGCCCTTTAATTTGGTTCACTAATTCATCCAATAAATAGAGTGGCGGCAAAACCAAAAGCATTTTTTTGGGTTGGGCAGGGCACGCGACATGAAAGATACAGCTATAAATATTGTCCAAAGCCTATATACATACATATACATATATGTCTGGTTTGTGATAAGAGATGCTGAATGGTTCTTGGATTATTACACGTGGACATATGCATGGGTTGGCCCCATACATATATCAACCACGGTTGCTTTTTGGCTTATTCGCTGTTCTCTAACTATTTATATTCTCTTCTTTTTATTATTGTGCTTGATAAATGATGCTGCTTATAAATTCTCAGCCAACTTCCATTCCACCGCCCCTCCCCCACCCCACCACAACACCCCCCCAACACAACAACCTTTTTTGTTTTCTCTTTTAAATGAAAGCGCGTGCTCCTAAAGTTCCATTTTCCATGTTAGAACAACGTCATATAAATGTTTGTAAAATTAGCACTTTCGAGTAAAAATCCTCAAATGCTTTGAGATAACAGAGGGAAAATTCGAAGGTAGGGTAGAAATTATCTTATGTTAGGGCATGTTGTATATTTTTTGCTTGTAAACTTTGTAATTTTTAATATACTTCTAATTCTTAGTATTTGTACACTATCAATTGTGCTCTTTGCGATGAAGTTCTCTAAAACAACTTATCAACGTGATGCTTTTGTTTTTTGGGGTTTATGTGAATAAAAATTAAGGATTATTGATATCATCTTACTCTTTAAAAAAATCTCCATAATCCAACAATGGAAAATCTAAAAGCCAATTCAACTCAAGAAGTGAGCCAACTTAACACTCATGTCACTGCACACCTAACGTCACACAGTATGTTATCCGAATAGAGGTCCAAAGGGGGCATTTGGAGAAAATATTCAGAGGACATTTGGCAAAAATATTTCATTTTAACTTCACTCAAATACAATATAATTTTACACCAAACACAAATTTTACAACAGTGCTACGAAAACAATTACTATTCAAAATATTTTTAAAACAATCACATCAACTTTTCAACTTTACTATTTATCTCTACTTTTACCAATCACATCAACTTTTCAACTCTAAAATACTTTTCATCCAAACACACATTTCATTCAAATACAAAACAAATACTTTTCAACCAAATACAACATTTAAAAAACAAATTTCATTCAAATACAATCAAAATGCAATGCGTTTACCAAACGCCCCCTCAATTTTAATTTTACTCAAATACAATACAATTTTACACCAAACACAAATTTTGCAACAGTGCTACGAAAACAATTACTATTCAAAACATTTTTAAAACAATCACATCAATTTTTCAATTCCACTATTTATCTCTACTTTTACCAATCACATCAAATTTTCAATTCTAAAATACTTTTCATCCAAACACACATTTCATTCAAATACAAAACAAATACTTTTCAACCAAATACAACATTCAAAAAACAAATTTCATTCAAATACAATCAAAATGTAATGCGTTTACCAAATACCCCCTAAAATAGAGTTACTGAATATCAAATCGTTACATCCTAAAAAGACCATTACACCAGTGGTTGTCATCATGATTCTTGAGATGATGCCATTGAACATTTTAAAGGGAAAAAAAAAAAAAACACCATAGGAATGCATTCATCCTGAAAAAAAAAAATGTATTTCATGGTTTTGGTTAAAATGAACGATAGAGTCACATAGTACAAGTAGGGAGGAAAGAAATGTCGGAGTAGAACTTTGCAGCAAAATATTTTTTTTTTAATTTTTTTCCTTTAGTATGAATTGGCTCATATCACATAAATCCGACGGACCACACAACACAAAAAAAAAAAAAAAAAAAAAGACACAAAATGGAGGGATCAATGCTTGAGCATCACTACAAAAAAACAGACCATACTTCAATTTTAAAAAAGATTCATGGGCTGAAAGCCTCCGTACCATTTGGGCTTAATGACTGACTGACCCAAGTTTAGTCAGTGTTGGACTTTGCTCAGCTGAGCCCAACTAGAAGCAAACATTTTCTGGGACGAACTACTTTTAGAGATCTGAAGATCAAATGTATCGTTTTTTTTTTTGGGTGAAAATTATGCTTAATCTTTACATCAAAATGATATGGATGAAAAACTGAACTTCAAAAGGGGTAGACACTCTAATTAGAACCATTTTCTAAGACGCAGAAGAGTACACAGACTACATAAGCCGAGAACTTCTTGGTAGGTGGGAAATGACTTGGTGTTCTGCCGTATGGTAGCCTCATCAAAAGTTTTATGATCTACTTTTATGGCAAAATTAACACTAGAGCATAATTCTTCTATTGCTTGAAATTTCCAGCTTGATGTTACTATTCTCTTTTGCATTGTATGATCAAAGTGGCCATTTTAGTGCAAAGTATGTCTTATGGAGGAAAGGCCAGAAATAAAATTTGTGTTTACAGCTACCGTCATAGTTGTTTCAACCGTATTCTTTTTGGCATGGGCTTAGCTAATAACACCACAGAAAAATTAGGCCCAGAATTGACTGCCAAGCAACCAGCACTTTGCAACACCTATTATTCAAAAAAACAAAAAAAAAAAAATGAGGAAGAAGCAATCCCATTGGTCATACTTACACAAACCTTCTCTAAACCTAGTGTGGTCCATGCATATACACTAACAAAGAGTCCTTGTCTACTTCTGGTTTTTCCTAGGGTGTTTTTGTGGTGAGATTGTAGTATCTCTTGAAGTAGAAATTAAAGCCAAAAAATCTCTATGTAATAGTCTACAAGAAAGATAAAATTAAGCAAGGTAGTTTATATAATAAGTGTATATAATAAGAACATGTGTAGCTAGGGATATTATTCTCGTAGAGGTAAGTAAGTGCGCAACCATACACCACACGCCCACGAAAACGAAATGCGGTTTAGTGCACTTAACAGGTTATCAAATCAAATGTCTTGACCATGAGCAACTCAGAGTCTCCGGATCAATGATAATCTAATTCCACGTGCTGATCTGAGCTTTTTACTCTAATAATTTCGAATAGACTTTTTTTTTTAAAGGAAAAATCTGTG
Organism: Antiaris toxicaria; assembly: GCA_035233585.1. Lineage (NCBI taxonomy): Eukaryota > Viridiplantae > Streptophyta > Magnoliopsida > Rosales > Moraceae > Antiaris > Antiaris toxicaria. Next base: position 22,374,083 of record CP141160.1, on the reverse strand, counting down.
AAAAAGTTTAGTCTCATCATAGGTTTTTTTTTTTTTTTTTTAAAATTGTTTTTTAATTTAAAAATCTTTTAAAAAAAAGGAGCTTTGGAAAGAGTAGCCTTTCTTCACACGAAGGGTCGTTTGTCTTTCTTGTGCCAGCCCACATGATGCCTTTGCCTAGTTGTGCTTGAAAGCCTGACCAGTACAGGATCGGCTCCATATCTATACAATGACATTTTAGCAATTTTTGAAGAAGCCCCAACTACCTCATGAGCTCCCACAGCACAGGCAAACGCTGATGACCATAGGTTTAGAGCAACAAAAGTTCTGGCTCCCATGACTGGGGTCCTTGTAGCCATTCTTTCCAACTTCATGTTTTGGATAGCCAAGACATAGTGTTTTATGTTACAAATCACACATTTAACAAATATATTTTTGTATATGTGTTTATATATACATATATGTGTATATATATATATATGCATGCACGTATTTACACACGTGGTGTTATGACTAAATGGGGTTTTAAGTGCCAATTACATTAATGATGCCGGCCCCCACCACTACTGACCACCCTTTCAACTTGGACCCGCAAATTGTCTGAACACAAAATTTCTAATGGATTTCTGGGATTATTCGGAACTGTTACTGATAACAAGATACTTACATGCACTAAAAGGGACAGGTCGCTTTAACCTATTGTGTGATTGTGATTCTTTCCACGAATTTGGGACTTGAGGTTCCATCGAATGGATGTGGGAGGAACATTCGATGAGGGTTTGTGATCCATTCATTTGATTATGGGGAGCAAAATAAATTGCCAAACGCTTTCAACAATGACGTAACTGGAAATGTCCTGCCAAGTAGGCCAAGGAGAGAAAACCCCCTTTGTCTTACCCAGAAAGATTCAAGTTATTTGGTTTCATGAATATCGAGCAATGAGTTTAGATACTTTTAATAACTAGTTGTACGAACGACAAGCAAAGCAAAAAAATTTTATAAAAAAAAAAAAGGCGAGTATTGGACATGTTACATGGCGGGCTAGGAAGAGGGATGAAAGAGTATCGAAGAGTATCATTCCCTATTTAACAATAATAATAGAGTAATGTTAAGAGTATAATTATCAATTTTATATATTAACTTTTAAGATATTAATTTATTTATTATATTTTTATTAATAAATACAATTAATTAATATAATAATATTTTAAATATGGATAAAAATAATAATCCTCACGTATAATGGTGTTGAAAAAATAAACTTAAAATTTATGTCGTTATATTTTTTATAATAATAATAATAATAATAAATAATGTGTACGATTCTTATTTGATGAATCTTGGCTGTCCTGCTTTCACATCACTAAAACTATAGTTGGAATCTTGCGTATTTTACTAGGCTACAGCCATTAATAAAAATAGCATCACCTCAGACATTTTGTTTCTTTAATGAGATTCCCTACTTTTTTCTTATAAAATAGTGTGTGATTCCGAATACAATTATTATTATTATTATTATTTTTGGAATAACGTTAAGAAAGGCGAAAGGATCTTTGAATCACAGCACACTCAGCAAAGATCTCGAGCAGAGTGACAAAAGGGGAAATGTTTGTAGAAAGGTTCGATCGCAAACGCCAAGAGCGGAGGAGGGACAGCTGTGGAGTGGCAGAAAATTAAAGACAAAAAAAACCTACTTTTGTTTACGTCATTTAAATGTAACCATTATTAATTTAACGTAATAGTAGTAGATTTTTTTTTTTTTGGTTTTTATAACCCTGGAGTAGGGCGGAAAGGCGTTTGGCAGAGTAGAAAATAAAAATAAAAGAAAGAAAGAAAGAAAGAAAGAAAGAAATGTAGAAGGAAAGTAGAGTGAGAAGGAGGGTGTGGTTGGGCCCATCATCCGTGCATGTCAGCGTGAGCAAGCGGGAAAATTGGAGATTCCGAAACAGGGAGAAAGAGACAGAACATGTGATGCGAATCTTTTTTAGGAGCGTACGACAACCAAGGGAGAGTGGTGGACTCTATTGCGATTGAAAGCGAGGGAAGAGAGTGGAGCGACTTTTCCTCAAGATTCCGCGATCCTTGTGGGCTACTCCCTCGATGCTACCTTTACGACCTCTCTCTCTCTCTCTCTCTATATATATATATTTTGTAATTTTATTACACGCTCTCTCTCTCTCTCTCTCTCTATATATATATATATTTTTTTTTTGTAATTTTATAACACGCTAGCCAACTTTTCTACTCTCCTTCTCATGTTTAATTTTTTGTATTAAAAAATATTTAGAATATATTCACTGGGATAAAAATATATATTTTATTAAAGAATTTCCATTTTTCTTTTCTTATATCAGGCACACACTTTTCTTTTATTTATGCAAATGTAATCTAAGCTAGATTTAGCTTTAATATTGAATGGACTTAAGTATTGAAATGAACGCACATGCGACTTAGGTAGTTAAAAAGCTTTGCAATTGCGCCAAGCGTAGTCCTCCATTTTCCCGCTTTTTCCCTTTTTTCTTTTATCCTATATCCACCTTTTTCCTTTGGGTTGTCTATCTTTTTTTCCAACCTTTTTTTGATTTCTTCTTATTGAAAACAGAATACTGATATAATTCTTTCCATAATACCTTGTACGCGATCTTTCTCCCTTTTTTTTTTTTTATAACATTTTTACACGATCTTTTAAAACGAATCATAGTTATAGTGTAATGTTTTTATTGCAAGAAAATCATCAACGATCATATTATTATTTTTCCTTTACAAAAGTTAAGTCTAGAAAAGGAGTGACTGATGATAATCCATTTCCACCAGACCACCAGACATATGCGTGGTGTTCATAAGTCATTCTGTTTTACTTCTTTATTATTATTATTATTATATATACAACAATGGGGAAAATATATATATATATAGATATATGATCTTTTCTTTATATCGTCGAATGGTAAAGCATCATTTGCCCGTCGTCTTCTTCTAGGTGATTCACCCATGATCAAGCATCACCTTTCATTTTCAGTTTCATTTCAGACAATGACCTTTATTAAAAACATATTTTTTTTTCAAGCCAATATACTTTTAACACCGGCAGGGATGAAATCACCCACTTGCACTTCAGATCTTTAACGTGGCAACCAAACCCCCCAAACGCATTTGACAATGCTAAGATGTTCATTTGTTTGGTCACAAATTTCATGTGGTAGTAGTAGCACTAGTAATTAAGGTAATCCAATGGAACCGGACCACATAGTTTTCGTACTGATCAAGGCAATTAACCAACTTAATTGGTTGGGAGTTACATTAAAAAAAAAAAAGAAAAAGAAAAAGAAAAAAGAGTATCAAAAATCATTTGGCCCACCTTGAAATAATTTCGGCTGTTTCGTTTTAACGGTGGGATTCACATATAACGTGGCTAAAAGATGATAGACAAACAAAAAAAAAAAAAAATGAAAAACGAAGAAAGAAAGAGTATCAAAATTTTCTGTTTTCATATTGCGGTTCTAGGCCGTCGGGCTAATATGTATGTGGCTTCATTCAAGAATATTCGAGCATGCACAAATAGAAACGTCAAATCACGAGCATAAAATGGAAAGTCTACCTAATGCATACTACGCCTCACGAGAACTAGTTGGTCTGCCTAAAGCTTTTTTTTTTTTTTTTTTTTTTGGGGGAACAAATTAAAAAGTTATAACCCCTATTTAAAGTTTAAAAATAAAACATATCAAACGCTTAAATATTACGGTTCAAAGAAAAAAAAAAAAAAACCAAACGTGTTTTTAATTAACATCTAATAATTGAAATTTTAGAGCATACACTGCCCAAAAATATAGAGTTGTACTGTAATTTGGCCCTTGAATTCAGGCCTTAAAAAGAGAGCCTTAATTTGCTAACTTTATTTATTTATTTTGCCGCGGCAGCAATACGTACGGACCCTGCATGATTTTGGCGATTTTCGCGAAAAATGATTTATACGACTGACGGCTTATAATTTATTAGATTCCTCCATTGTTATTATATTGCAAAAACTTTCTTCGTGAAATTATGTGTAATATTACGTTAACGATACACTTTTTCCTTTTTGGACAGATGCCATAAAAGTATTTATTACGAACTTTTAACGGTAAATGAAATGTTACTGTCGCAAAATATATATATATGTATTACCGCGGAATCACGTCAACCCTACTAGTAATACTACCACAGAATCTCTTTTAGTGTCAGCAAATTAAACTTTAGAATTAAATTATATTGGTTCACTCTACACTAGAGATGATACTTATATCACCAAAATTAGAAATTATTCTCTAGTCGACAAATCACAAGTGTATATTTCCAATTTTCATTTGTTGAGCCTCATAAATCTTCTTTTTCTTTTTCATTTATTGATGACTTTATTTATCAGTCATTTTTAATCCTTTTTACTATTTTTAGGGTTATCTACTCTGGAAAAGAATAACAATCGCGGATCTAATTTCTTCCTTTGTTTCTTTTTTCTCTTACCTTTGATAATTCAATCATAGATTGATATAATGACTAGAAGATATGATTCCTTTTTATTTATTGACTTACATCTAGATGTGTTTTGTTTTTTAAGGAAAATTCAAAGGATCCATTTGGGATTGTTTTGAAGGCGGAGTTTTAGAGGTTAAATCATTTCTAATGCAAATGCTAATGTTAATGTTATATTTAACCAAAAAAAATCAAAATATTATACTTGGCATTGGCATCTATTTTTTGCTCCAAAGCACTTATGTCATTTTAAATGCTATAATATTATTTTATTGTTTTAAATTACGAAATCCAATAAAGGATAGCTAAAGGCAATTAATGCTAAATACTGGTGTCCAAAATCACTTTGATTTTGCTTTAAAAAAAAAACCATCACAATTTTTTTTTCTCATTCTTTTGTATTGACATACAAAATGAGTAAATTGTTGAATGACATCGCAGAAGGAGGGTACAATGAATCTTCATCTAATGAAGATGAAAGAAGAAAATTAGTTCAACTTGCAGCATTAAAGTTTCACGCAACTGAAACTAAATGCGGCAAGCATACCGGTTCTTTAATTGATCGCCAGTAGATTTTCTATGATTAAGTTTCTAATAACGAGTGATTCTTCAGCGATTATTTTTTTGAAAGTCCAGTTTATCCTTCCAACATTTTTCAAAGACGATTTTGAATGAATCGCTCTTTATTCTTTCATACATTAATTGCAATACAAGTATATGATAATTATTTTGTTCAAAAACATGATGGATTAGGTATAGTTGGGCTATTTGGTTTACAAAAGATGACAGCAGTAATTTGGTTTCTTGCATACAAAATGCTTGCTAATTGTGTGGATGAGTATCTAAGAATTGGAGAACACACTACAATTGTTTCTTTGAAAAAATATTGTCAAACAGTTATTGGCATTTTTGAAGATGCTTATTCGAGATGTCCAACAGGGCAGATGTTTTCAAGATTGCTAAAGGAATAGGAGAAACGTGGGTTTCTTGAAATGTTAGGAAGTTTGGATTGTATGCATTGGGTATAGAAGAAATGTCCTAGTGCATGGCATGGAAAATGTAGTAGGCATGCTCGTGAACCCACAATTATACTTGAGGTTGTGACTTCATATGATTTATGGATATGGCGTGCTTTGTTTGAAATGTCTGGGTCTTATAATGATATCAATGTTCTTCATAGATTTCATCTACTTTCTAAATTTGCTGAAGGTTGTGCCATTTTCGCCAACTACATAATAAATGGTCATCATTACAATATGGGATATTATCTTGGTGATGGCATCTATCCAACATGAGCAACACTTGTCTAATCAATTTCCCAACCTCAAGGATTGAAGAAGAGGTTATTTGCAACCATGCAAGAAGCATGTAGAAAGAGCATTTGGAGTACTCCAAACACCATTTTTTATTGTTCGAGGGCCAGCACGATTTTGGAGTCAAAAAGTATCTTGCTTGCATTATTAAAACTTGTATTATTCTACATAATATAATCACTGAAGATAAACGTAACGAATTTTCAAATCATAATTATGATGCAGCAGATATGCCTTCAGTTCAAATATCACATGTGTGAACACTCTGCTTAATTGAGTTTATTGCTCATTACAAGATTTTTCAATCACAATTAATCTATTACACACTTCGTAATGATCTTATTGAATATTTGTGGGCATAACATGGAGAAATTATTAAGTGATTGTATTTTTTATGCATTTTTTTATTGCTCGTCACAACATGATATTCAAGTTGAATGTTTATAAATGTAGCTTGTTCTTTTTTCCACTTTTGTTCTTAACGGTGATCTGAAATTGTAGATGTTGTAGACAAGATTTGGTGAATTTGATTGTGAGAATTATTTGTTTTAACTGTGAAATTATGTTTTTTGCTGAAGATATGTTGGTGCACTATTGATTTACTCGAAAGAAAGTACTGAACAATAACGGAGTGAAATTAAAAACAAATTCCTGATGTCGTTTTGGTTTTGGTTGGTGGAGGTGATATCCTTTGTTGTCACTATTATTTTGGCCCTTTTGTTTTGGGAGTCGTTTGAACAAATACATCTTTTGTTAGCACAAAAAAGAGAAATACTTGGACTGTTACGTAAGTAAATCTTTGAAAATGAAAACTTTTACATAGTATTCGAGCTGAATGTTCACAAAATAGTGTATACCTCTAAGAGGCTTGAACAATGTGAGAAAAGCTTGAAAATGAAAATTGAATTAAGCCTATGCAGATGAACTTGTGGGAACATTATTTTCTGAGCTTGATGAATAAATTGGTCTGGCACAAACTTCATTTTTGCAGAGCTCGTACTAGGCTATTGTTTGAGAATCCATATTGGAGGTGTCCATCATTATAATTTTATCACCTTTTTCTTTTCGTTTTCTTTCATTTTTCTTCCAAGATTTGTGGTTTTCTTTCTTCAGCAAGAGCTTTGCATGTTTCATTCTCACATGCTTGTTTGTTGAATTCATAGAACAAATCACAAAAGCGTATGTTTGAAGTATCCACTATCTTGCTTTTCTTTCGTGATTCTTTTTCAGCTTTCTTCCCTATAGGCCTTTCAACATTTAGATCAACAATATAATTTTCAACAAGGTCATGATTGGAGCTGAGAGAAATTGGAGTTTCAGAAACTTCTGAAGGAGAATAAGGGCTAAGAGAGTCATTATAAGAAGTCATTGTAAATTTCGACCATTTTTTTCTTCATTGTTGCTCATGGAGGAGAGGGTATATGAAGGAGAAGAGAGCCTGTAGACAATAATTTTGTCTTTTCGGTTACTGAGAACATTTTAGAATTTTAAAATATTAAATATATTGAAGACTGAATAGTTTACTATTGTACCAAAATTTTGGTATTGATTATGCCTTATAGTATATTTGTCACAAAATTTGGCAAATTTAGCATCAAATATAGCATTGTATTTGAGAATTTTTTTTTGGCCAAATTACCAAATTTTACCATTGGTATAATAATTTAACATTACATTAGATATGCTCTTAGGTTGGAAATGTATGTTTGGAGAGAACTTTTAGAAAAGTTCTATTATATAAAAAAATAATATAAAAATTTAAAATGTATTTAGAAAATATGTAAAATGAATATTGTTTTATCCATTTTGATATAATAATCATCTAATTTTAATTTGAAATAAAAAAGTTAAGAACTTTTTAAATTTTAAGTTTTTTGAAAAATAAAGAGAGAGTGAAATATATAAATAGAAGTTTTAGATTAAACAACAAAATGTTGTTTGAAAAATTATTCTGAAAGGGACCTAACTGTATCACTAGAAGATTATAAACCTTAAAACATATATGCTCATATTAATATGTAGTATTCATTATTTTAATTCTCCTTTATTTTATTCTTAAAAGAAATCTATATATCCCAGCATCTTCGTGGTCCTTCTTCGTTGAACTTTCGCCGGCACAAATTTCACCGTTTCGGAATTTTTAATGTTTAAGAGAATAAGATATAACTGTCATCATAAGTTTTACCTAATTTTCTGTACCTACGAAAATAAAAAAAATTCTAAAACTGTTCAGGTGGACACAGATACAATGAACAAACAAATGCCGACATTGCTAACTACGTCGCCCTCAATCTGGGGAGTGGATGCCACTGTTGAATGAACTTTTCCATTTTTTTCTTATTATTCTATTCTATTTTTCATTTTTAAAAATATTTCTGGTTGCTTAGAAAAGCTGGGATGTGCTATTATGTATATCTAAGGGCTTTATAGTCACCCAATAATCGTCCTTACCAAATTAAAGCAACCAATCAGCATTCTTATCGCCTTATTGTCCTTGTGATAATATATATAAATACATGTATTAGATTTCTGGCTTCCAGCTTTCTGATTAAACAAAAACCTAAATGTCAAAGTAGACAATAATAAAAATAAAAGAAAGTCCAACAATTGTTGAAGTGGGGCCATCAATACGATATTTTTATGCTTCATGGTCCGCCGCCACCACCCTAAAGTTGGGAACTCACTAGAAAGTGAAAGGACTTCACAAATTTTTCAATTTTAGTTATTGTTTGAGTTTTTATTTTATGATACAGCCAGTTAACAGTTCAGTCACGAGTTTTTTTTTTTAATTATTTTTTATAACTCCACCTCTCTCCTTCTGTGGGTTTCAACTAAAAATCTTAAACCAAATATATAATAAAAGAAAACAAGTGTAGTTCAAATGAAATGAAATTCCAAGATTTCTTTAAAAAGAAAAAAGAAAGAAATTCCAAGAGATTTCCCTTGCGGTAACAGGGTAAAAGGCTGATTCGTGGGAACCAAAATGAAAAGAAAGAAAAATTAAAAAACGTGGTTTAATTGATAAGATATGTCATTTTCTTAATTATAGGGACTCAATTATTTGTCATTATTTACGTGAATTTCACAGAAAACAGAGGACTGGCTTACGAGGACAAATGTGACAGGACCCTTTTTTTTTTTGGAGGGAGAGGACGGGGCATGATTTAATTATGAGGAACGACGTTTATTTAATTGGGGATGCAAATAAAGTAGTATAATTATGTCAATAGAAGATTTTTTATGCCCATTAAAAATTTGAGGCTTGGCAGATTCTCCCCGATAATACTGAGCCCACGTTCATTGTTATATATATATATATTTATATATACTCACGCGCACACGCACACGCACACACACACACACACACACACACACACACACACACATATATATAATATATGTATTTTTTTTCCTTTTCTTTGTGCCGTTTGAATCCGACGAGATGAGCATAAAAACATGATATAATCTCCATGAAACCCAGGTGCTGTATGTGACTCGACCGTCTGTCACACGGGTAAGCTTGCCAAATTAGATTGGTTTGAAGACTCTGTCCACAAATCTTCCCAAATTTGACTCTTCATTAGGGATTGCTTTCTTCTTTTTATTTTTTATTTTTTATTTTTTATTGTTGAGAACTTGACTATATCTTTGATAATGATTTTTAACTTTAATTTCGATATATTCATATAATAAGTTATTTTCGTAAAGATTTTACCCCCTTATTTTGCCTTTTTAAAGTTTTTTCTTTTTGCCGAAAAAAGATTGGACCTTTAAACTTCCATATGTACAAAAGAAAAAAAAAAGTTCATAAATTCAAGTCAATTATCCTTCCAAGTTTATAGATATTGCAAATTAATTTAGAACCAAATTGTTTATATATATATATATTCGTTTCGAACCAAATATAATTCGCTTGTATTATTGCGTAACTAAGTGGGTTTTCTTAATCAATAAAATAAACTTTTTCTTCCCTAGCCAAATGAAGCTTCGTATCAAGCAAAATTCACATGTTTTAGAAACGTTTCGTACTTTACATCCTTTTCCAACTAATAATAAAAATAATAAGGATAGGAATACCGGCTTAGAAAATAATCAGAATAAAAGGAAGGCGTTGGACATTAAAAATGCCATCACATGTCAAAAGGTCCTCAAGGCTTCTCATTTCTCAAATAAAACTCAAAACTGTAATTTCCTGTAATTGGTATTTTTCCTGTACACATGTAAGTGTATATAATCATCCTTAAGGTAATTCCAACTTTAATTATTAGCATTGCACAAAGTTTATTCATGGGGGGCCAAATTAGATGCAACGCGTTGATTAAAAGCATAGGAGGTTATTGTTTCGCGGAATGTTCAAAAAGAAAAACAAAGTGCATAATATAAAGATTATACGTAGTGTCAATATTAAAACCATGTTTTGTCCTTTGTTAAGAAAAAAAAGTGCAATTTGCATTTGTTTTATGAATCCTTTATACATATAAATCTCGTGTAATATTATACTTAAATAAAAAGTTTGCTTTCTTTTTTGTTTTTTTGTTTTTTTTGTTTTGGTTTGAAAATGTATTAAAGATTGTTGAGTAATAAAAGGAGGAAAAGAAAGAAACGTTCATAGCTTTCAGCAAACTTTAGATTATTATATTTTAACAAAATGAAAGGTGTCCGGAGCCTAATCAGTAAGGAACAGCAGAAAAAGGCAGTTTTGAAACGGCTCTGACTAGATGACAGAAATGAATACAAAGAAAATCAAATGATGAACAAGAAAGGAAAAGGCAAAGGAAATTAAATAAAATATATATATATATATATACAGGGAAAGACCGTAAAACCAGGGGGTCAAATTAGACACGAAATGATTCTGTTGGAGATTCTTAGGCCCTGTGGTGGACAGGACACAAAGCCCAAATGGTAAACTTACTGTCCAAATGAAAGAACAGCACGTGGAAGGCACGTGCGAGGCGGAGGAATCTTTGATAAAAAATAAATTAAAATTTAGAATCCAAGTTGAGGCGGTTTGAGGTCCGCCAGCGCCTATAAAATGGGCCTACTTCTTCGTTGGCGAGAGCAGAACACACGTCTAAAGGCAGGGAGAGAGAGAGAGAGAGAGAGAGAGAGAGAGAGAGAGAGGAGAGAAGAAGAGGAGAGAGAGAGAGAGAGGCTTTGAGTTGAGATTTACAGAGAGAGACCAAAAATATATATATATAAAAAAAAGATGGGAGGTTGGGCTATTGCTGTTCACGGCGGCGCTGGTGTTGACCCAAATCTCCCACTTGAACGACAAGAGGAGGCCAAAGAACTGCTCACTCGTTGCCTCAATCTCGGCATCTCCGCCCTTGGCTCTAATCTCTCTGCCATCGATGTCGTTGAACTCGTCGTATGTACCTCAAGCCTCCATAACTAAAATGCCGTTTCAAATATTTGACAAAATACACTGCATTTTTAAAACTGATTTTGCATGTTTGTTGTGGACAAATCTGGCTTTCGTCTGTATTTTGGAATTTCTTATTAGTTAATAATCTGGTTAATATTTTATTATCGCTGTAATATTCTAATGAGGGTGAGTTTGTTTGTTTGTTTTTTTGTGGGGAAAAGGTGAGGGAATTGGAAACTGATCCCATCTTCAACTCCGGCCGTGGATCTGCCCTGACGGAGAATGGGACGGTGGAGATGGAGGCGAGCATTATGGATGGGCAGAAAAGACGATGCGGTGCCGTTTCGGGGGTCACCACGGTGAAGAACCCGATCTCACTGGCCCGTCTCGTCATGGACAAGTCCCCCCATTCCTACCTCGCCTTTTCTGGCGCTGAGGCGTTTGCTCGCCAACAGGTAATATTAATCAATTTTCCTTTTTTTATTCACCCTAATTTATTTTGTTTTCCACTAATATTCATTTAAAGAAAAACATTTTCTCGGTAATAAAACCCGTGGCTCTGTTCAATCACACGTGTAGAAAACTGTCCTTTAACTGCCACGTATGTCGCGAAGACGGTTTCTTAAACTTCCACGTTTCTCACTTTGCAAGGCCTTTCGGAGTTAGCAGTCTGCTGCTCAGTTGGCTGTTCTTAGTATTGGAAACTTCAGTCGTAAAACGGTTTTCTGATGCGTCCGTTTCTTCCAAGATCAAAAAAAAAATTTTTTTTTATAAAACCGTGTAAAAACCCTTTTTTTTTTTTTTACATAATTACCCGCGGTAAAAAAGAGGGAAAGTTTGGACGCTAAACATGGTTTTTGGTTAATATATTTAATTTCAGGGTGTTGAGGTTGTGGACAACGAGTACTTTGTCACCAAAGAAAATGTGGGAATGCTCAAGTTGGCGAAAGAAGCCAAAACCATTCTGGTACGTCCGATTCTCTCTGATCAATAGATCACCCATTAAAGATCCTTTGGTTTTTCATAAATCCAACATAAGTGGGCCGTGGCTAACGTGGGCTCTTTTTTCTTCCTTTCGCAATTTGTCTTCTTTTTTTGGGTTTTGGGGGGACCAGTTCGACTACAGGATCCCAACCGTCGGATTGGACACGTGTAGCGCAGGCGTGGACAGCCCTCTTGTGATGAACGGTCTCCCGATAAGCGTGTACGCGCCGGAGACGGTGGGGTGCGTGGTGGTGGACGGCCAAGGGAGGTGCGCCGCCGCCACGTCCACAGGAGGGCTGATGAACAAGATGATGGGGCGCATAGGCGACTCGCCCCTGATTGGCGCTGGGACGTACGCGTGTGACCTTTGCGGGGTGTCGTGCACGGGGGAGGGCGAGGCCATCATACGAGGCACGCTGGCGCGTGAGGTGGCGGCGGTGATGGAGTACAAGGGCCTGGGCCTGCAAGAGGCGGTGGACTTTGTGATAAAAGAGAGGCTGGACGAGGGCTACGCTGGGCTCATTGCGGTGTCGAAGACTGGGGAGGTGGCCTATGGCTTCAACACCACGGGGATGTTTAGGGGTTGTGCGTCCGAGGATGGCTTTATGGAAGTCGGCATTTGGGAGTAGCCGAGATACTTTCATTTTCTCCTGTGTTTGTTTGTTGGTTGGTTGGTTGTTGGCCGCAAGTTTCAGGAACTTTTTTTCACTCATTTTTATTTTTATTTTTATTTTTATTTTTATTTTTAAACAAGGTGCAATTTGTAGTGGGAGGTGTACTGTTTACATGCTGCGTTCAGTTGTGTACTATGATGCCTCATCTTGGAAATAAAGTGCCTCTGCAAGTTGCTACCTTTTCTTTTTTCCTTTCCTTTTTTTTTCTTCTAATTCTCTCTGATAACGAATGTTTAATAAGTTGACATAAGCGTGCTATCTTAGCTAGTCGCGTTTGGTATGTTGTATGAAAACTATTTTCGAAGAGAATTTATAGAGCACGCCAACATATGCATTTCATGAGGATATTTATTGCAACTAATACATCCAAGTATACTATAGATTTTATAGTCGATGGTCCACGAGTGAGGATGCAAACAATTATTTATAAAGTTAAAAAAGTAATTTATGTTTACCGATTTCGAGTTGAGTGCATACCAATGACGTACACTTACGCAACTATCAACTGACACAGCATAACTAGTACCAAATTCCAATGCTTCCAATAAAATAATAAAAAAGACTTTGGGGAAAGGAAAGGCCAGGGGCAGAAAGAACTACCGGTGGGACGGTGGCATTTTATAGTTTTAGTTTTATATTTTTTTGGAACTAGTTTAGTTTTTTTTTTTTTTTTTTTTTTTTTTTTTGCCCTAAATACAAAAAACACCGCTAAAAATGAGATTTTGAGAACGTATGACATTGAAAAGAACCAAAAACAATCCCTAAAAAAGGAACAAAAAACAAAAAAAGTACATATGGTATTTCCTTTTTCTCTGGCTAGAAAAGAAATTTGCATCTTAGCCTTAAGAACGGAATCGTATAATATTGAAGGGGCAGCAAACGCACCTTCTACGAATCCACCTATCTGTCACCAGCGTGGTGGGGAAATTTGAAAAGGATATCTAACGTAGCTCTTCAAATTGCCTTCTTGTACTCTTTTACGTTTGTCCTTTTTTTGAAAAAAAAAAAAAACTTTTAAAATTATTTTTCTAATGTGGGGTTCTAGGTTTTTGGTGGAAGGTTATCCGACCAAAAGAAAACAGAAAACACAGGTGGCGTTTGGTATTGGTTTTGAAATGTTTTCTATTTTCAAAAAAATTGAAAATGAGAATGTTTTGAAAACTGTGTTGAGATCATTTCTGAAATTACGTTTGGTTACGTTTTCTGAGTGTATATTCTAAAAAACATAATTATAAAATTTTGTTTGGTTATATATTTTGAAAACTCATTTTATAAGTGAGTATCTTATAAAAACATATTTATTTTTAATTTTAAAAAAATAATAAAAAATAAATTATTAGTCATAATTAAAAAAAAACCTTGGTGGTAGGTTTTGCAATGAGTGATAGGGGTGGAAGAGATTGGTGGTCTGAGTTTTAGGTGACTGTGATGGTTAGATTTAAGTCATGAGTCTATGGTCATGAGTCGATAGTCATCGTAGCGAGGGGGCCATCGTCATCGTCACTTGTCCATGGTCATCAGTCTTCATCGGAGATGGATGCTATCATTAGACATGATCATCACTAAAACTGTACAAACAGAAAGAGAGAGAGAGAGAGAGGATGGAGGGAGAAAACGAAAACAAAAATTGAAAACAATTTTTTTTCGTTTTCAAAAAAAGTAAAAAGACAACATAATTGAAAACAATGTTTTTAAAATGGTTTTGAAGACGTTGAATAAATAAACACTATTTTGTGACCGTTTTCATTTTCTGTGCTTTTAAAAATGGAAAATCATTCTCTAAAACAAAAATAAATGCCCCCATAAATGGAACATTATAGTGTGTTATTGTTAGGCAGCTTAATTACATAATTTACTAGTTCCAAAAAAATATAAAAATAATAATAATGGGTACTCCAACATTGAGCAACACTTGTGGGAAGATTATCAGATGTTGTTTACTGGGTACTCCAAACGAACTGATTGCTTTGGAAATAAAATTGTCATTTGTATGCAAACAAAAACTCCTTAATTTTACTTATTTAAAAAATCAAAATTTATAGTTTTTCTTCTTTTTTTTTTTTTTTTTGTAAATTGGGAAAAGTTATTTCGAACTTTTAAGAATTGAAAGAAATGATATAGAATTGTCTCCATAAATAAGTAAAAAATTTTAATCAGAGGGACACAAATATGTTCAATAACAAATAAACCATTCTAATGACAATTTATTCGCGGATTTTCAGCGATTTATATATATACAAATATATATTTGCTGACACAATGATATTGAAAAAATTAAAGAGTATGATAAGAATTTCAATGTTTTCTGTATAATTTCTTAAAATTTCCTTGTGACCCGTACCATTTTTCCCGTTCGGAAAGTTACGGAGACCACAGATTTGGGCACGCCATAATTTTATTTTTAACCATAGGAGTCTGAGGTAAAGAGACGCTCCATCAGATAGCGAAATCATATCAGATAATGCGGACCACAGATCTCGGCAAAGTCACGTTGATTAATTTCTTACCACTCGGTCGGTTCTCTAACGTCAATGCAGAATCTCGCTAGAATCTGCCTAATTGAAAAACACTGATTCACGTTCCAATTATGATTTAATTAACCATAATGTGCCAAATGTTGTGTTGGTCTTTTCCACTAGTAGTCAAATCAGTGTTCTTTTGAAACTTGAGACATCAACATGATTCTACTACTACAAATAAAATTCAGAAAAAAGAAATTTTTGTTTTTCTATTATAAACTTTCATTTTCCGTTCTTTGTTCTTTTTTTTTTTTTGCTTGACAAGATTCTCTTTGTTAAATCATAATTTAGGGGGTATTTGGAGAAAGTATTCAATTTTAATTTTATTTAAATACAATATAATTTACACCAAACACAAATTTTATAACAGTGCTACGAAAACAATTACTATTCAAAACATTTTTAAAACAATCACATCAACTTTTCATTTCTACTATTTATATCTACTTTTACTAATCACATCAACTTTTCAATTCTAAAATACTTTTTATCCAAACATACATTTCATTCAAATACAAAACAAATACTTTTTAACCAAATACAATATTTAAAAAATAAATTTCATTCAAATATAATCAAAAATTCAAATATAATCAAAATGCAATGCATTTACAAAGCTCCCTTATATTTCAAGTTTTTGTTTAATCAGTGCCCGTGGAAAGAAATGTTATGTCACATGAAATTTTACGGTTGTCTTTTTGTTAAAAGGACAATACTCAATGGAGAACCACAGGGAAAGCACACGTAAAGCAAAAGTCAAACCTTACCAGCTGCTTTTATTGACTTTGTAAACTTCATAAACAGAACGTCATGCCACTCATCATACGCGCCAATTCCAAGTTTTTTTTTTTTTTATATCTACTACCGTGTTCATTGGCACGCTGAGAGGACTTGAAAAAAATAGCTGGTTTCTGATCTCATTGCTTAGTTTTATCTTTGCTATTACCGGATACCGCATCCTTTGCTGATCGCATAGCATTTGAAACCGCTGCAGCCGCACCAGCCAAGAAGCCTCCGCCGCCGGAGACCGAGTCCGGTCTCTTTCGAGTCAGATGAACGACGTGCACGTCTTCTTTCTTAGGTGCTTCGTCTTCTTGTCCCGGTGGTGTCCTGTAATCCACAGTATCTACTGTGTCCACCTTGATATCAGCTGCGCCTTCTTTGTTTATCTCTTCAGTTCCCTAAAATAAACAAAATAAAATAAAAAACACAATAAGCAGAGGAATAAACAAGAATTTTTAGATTCAAATAATAAACTTATGCATCAAAGAGAAGCTGAAGGAGAGAAAAATGAGGCAAGTGAAGTGAATATTTACTCTTGTATTGCTCATGTTGAAGGACTTGAGTGTAGTCCTAAAAATCCACCAAAGTTCAAAATCCAATCTTGCTCTCATGAAAATCACGGTGCAAAAGCTTTGCATATATGTTTCTGTTCCATGCGCTGTCGAGGAGATAGTTAGTTCTACGTATGGACACGTATTGTTTGAGGTGGCCACTTCTGCTTGAATCAGGGCTCACATTCTCATGTGTTTGGACACTTAGGAGGCGTTTGGCAAACGCATTGTATTTTGATTGTATTTGAACGAAATTTGTTTTTTGAATGTTATATTTGGTTGAAAAGTATTTGTTTTATATTTGAATGAAATGTATGTTTGGATGAAAAGTATTTTAGAATTGAAAAGTTGATGTGATTGGAAAAAGTAGAGATAAATAGTAGAATTGAAAAGTTGATGTGATTGTTTTAAAAATATTTTGAATAGTAATTGTTTTCGTAGCACTGTTACAAAATTTGTGTTTGGTGTAAAATTGAATTGTATTTAAGTAAAATTAAAATTGAATATTTTCTCCAAATGCCCCCTTAGATGGTAGTCTTTTTATAGGGGGCGTTTGGTAAACGCATTGCATTTTGATTGTATTTGAATGAAATTTGTTTTTTGAATGTTGTATTTGGTTGAAAAATATTTGTTTTGTATTTGAATGAAATGTGTATTTGGATGAAAAGTATTTTAGAGTTAAAAAGTTGATGTGATTGATAAAAGTAGAGATAAATAGTAGAGTTAAAAAGTTGATGTGATTATTTTAAAAATGTTTTAAATAATAATTATTTTCGTAGTACTATTATAAAATTTGTGTTTGGTGTAAAATTGTATTGTATTTGAATGAAATTAAAATGTGATATGTGTGTCAAATGACACCGTAGTTGGACTACTCTTTTTCTGTGCTTGCAATTTTATATTTTCGAGGACTTGTTCTCACATGTCCCGATACTGCGATAACTAAGGTGTCTTGCTTCGAAGAACGCAACTTCATATGTGCTTTTTGCCTGCTTTTTGATAGAAGTGATTAGAGAAATGTGGCGAAAAAAAAAAAAAAAAATCAGAGAAATAATCAGTTGCTAGTCGCTAGTGGAATACTTCAGAAACGTACTGATAAGACGCTAAGCAATAACAACATGAATAAATTAAATCCAAACCATCCATATAGTCACAAAATGGTAAACTGATTAAAAAAAAAAAAAGAGAGAGAGAGAGCGAGAAAATGATGAGAACTAAATTGGTCTACAACTTTAGCAAAACAAACTCTTCAATGACTGATATCTGCCCAATTTTTTTGAGTGCTTCCGTGCTGGGTTCAACATCCACACCAATGGCCATAACTGCTTGTTTCCGAGGAGCAATCCTCCCAACAGTCATAAAACTCACATTAACATTCTCTTCTCCAAGAATACTCCCAACCTTCCCAATCAGACCTGGCTGATCAATTTGCCTGCACAGAATTATGCTCCCTTCTAGACTCACATCAACCCCAAACGTCCCCACTTTGGTCAAATGGGCCTTCCCATCTTTTACTCTTCCCTCCACTTTTATCTCTCCGGAATCTGATATGGCGCTGGCGAATCTGGATTCCACGTTGGCAATTTGAACCTGAATAAACTCCAACGGACTCTCTGGCGAGCCGTCCAACAAGATTCTTTCCTCTGTTATCCTTAGTCCTCTTTGTTTGGCTATGAAGTCGGAGTTAACAAGGTTGATAAAAACACTTGAAATAGGCTCAATCAGGCCCTTTGTGACCATAGCACAAAGAAGCCGGGTGTCGAGATCGTCTGGACTTCTTGAAGACGCATAAGTTATTCTTATTGATTTTATGCCACTCCCTCCAGCAACTAGTTGAACTACTAGTCTTCCCAGCTTTTCTGATAATTCAACAAATGGTGCTAGTTCTGACAAAACCTGTGATCAAGTACTAGGCATGGTTAGAAACCAAGTTGAACTTAGGCGCTTTAAAAACAAACCACATAACATACATTTGAACCACGTGTTTTAGGCCAATGATAAGAATGAAATCGATTCGAAAACTTCGATCAACTTGCCTCTGCAGGGACCATTGGTGCATTCACAGCAGTGGCTGCAAGTTCACCTTTCAGAGCATCAAGCACAGCCTCTGCTATTTCAAGGGCCACTCCTTCCTGATTATTAGAAGATCAGTGATAAGGAGACCAATTCCAATTTCGACTTTTGAGTATCAATCTCTATGGTTATAAGTTGTTAACTTTTCATTGGTAGATTTAATCTTTTTATGATAAAAATTTATCATTAAGAGAATAATAATTCACATGCTACCACATAAGTTGGTATTCAAAATTTGAGATTAAAGTTAGTGTCTGTGGCATTTTTTTTATAAAATGTAGTCATGTAAATGTTGATAATGAAGTGGCAATGATAACGAATGATAAATTAAGCACACCTGAGCTTCAGTTGTACTAGCGCCAAGATGAGGAGTTGCTATCACATTTTCATGTAGCACTAACCTGCTGTCTTCTGGTGGTGGTTCCTCCGTGAACACATCAAGTGCCGCCTTTAAAAAAAAAAAAAAGGGTAAATTCAAGCAAAAAAGGTTAGTTAATTTCAACACTCCATTCTCTAGTTCATAGTTTGTTTAAAACGAGGAAATGGATGTTTGTCAAAAGAGGAAACAACCTGAGCAACAATCCCAGAATCCAAAGCCCTGAGTAGAGCTTCCTCATCAATGACTCCACCACGAGCAACATTGACAATCCGAACTCCTTTTTGCATTTTGGAGAAAGTGTCATCATTGAACATCTTGGAAGTAGAAGGGGTTAGAGGCATGTGCAGGGAAACAAAATCTGCAGTTGAAATGGCTTCATCAAAGCTCACTAGCTCCACGCCTATTGCTCGGGCACGATCAGCCGGTGCATACGGGTCGTGCGCAATGACGTGCATTCCGAGCCCTTTTGCTCGCCGAGCAACTTCTGATCCAACCTTTCCAAACCCCATCACAGCAAGTGTTTTCCCCACTAGGGACACCCCCACATACTTGCTCCTCTGCCACTTCCCTTAACATGACACAAAAATCAGACAAGAATTAGCACTCAAGCTATAGAAAACATGAATACCACTCCATAAAATGCCTGAATTATCACATCACCTTCTCAGTTCATGATCAACATACATAATTTGGACTATTTATCATAGCATTAGCAGCTTAACAATCAAGAAATGTCACATTTCAACAGAACAGTTTCAAGTAGGAAATGAATTAGAATTGCTGAATCCAAAGACAAACCAGCTTTAACAGAAGCATCAGCCTGAGCAATGTTACGCGCCACGGCAGTGAGCAGAGCAATCCCATGCTCGGCCGCGGCAATAGTGTTGGCGGTCGGGGCATTGACGACAAGGCAGCCATGTTCCGTGGCAGCAGATAAGTCGACATTGTCAATTCCAACGCCGGCGCGTCCCACAACCTTGAGCCGGCCTCCAGAAGACTCGAACACTTCACGGGTAACGGTGGTGCCGCTCCGAACGATCAAGGCGTCGCATAGGGAGATCTTGGTGCAGAGCTCCTCGAGGCTGAGGTTGTAGGAGCAGTCGACGTTGGCGAAGGTCTTGAGCAGCTGAAGACCCGCCTCGCCGAGCTTGTCGGCCACGAGGATGGTGGGCTTGGCGTCCAATATGGCCGTCACTATCAAGGATTTGTTAGGTTTGGAAAGACGGCGTGAAGGGACTGAGATTTTGCAGGAGAGACAGGCAGAGGAAAAAGCTGAGTGCCGGCTTAGGCAGTGTGCGAAGGTGAGACTACTCCATGAAGACGTTGACGCCATCTCAATACCTCCTCTATGTGTGGCTCTCGTTCCATCTTGGTATTTTTAGCTACTTTATTTGCTCTTTAGGTACGCGTTGACTGTCTTTTCAAAATTAACTGACGCAGTGTCACTGGTGTTTTTGGTCATTACTGTCAGTTGGCATTAAATTTCGCAACTTTGCTTCAACGTTGTTGTAACGGCGTTAGTAGATTTTGTATATTTTGAGTTTGAGGGACGTTTAGTAAACGCATTGTATTTTGATTGTATTTAAATGAAATTTATTTTTTGAACGTTGTATTTGATTGAAAAGTATTTGTTTTGTATTTGAATGAAATGTGTGTTTGGATTAAAAGTATTTTAGAATTGAAAAGTTAATGTGATTGGTAAAAGTAGAGATAAATAATGAAATTGAAAAGTTGATGTGATTATTTTAAAAATGTTTTGAATAGTAATTATTTTCGTAACACTGTTGTAAAATTTATATTTGGTATAAAATTATATCGTATTTAAGTAAAATTAAAATTGAATACTTTCTCCAAAGTGTACTACACTAATACCGTCTTTTCAAAATTACGGGAACGTTTTTGATTAAAATTAATAATATTAATTTTTAAAAAAAAATTATAAATACATGATTAGTTAATTATAAATTTAATCATTAATTATATTTAATATTTAAAATGTCCCGTCATATATTAAAAAGTCTCTAATTATATATATAAAGACATAAAATAATATTTTTATCTTTATTTGACATCAAAAATAATATTTTAATTTATTTTTAAATATTTTTAATCATAATTCACACTCTAGTAAAAAAAAAAATTTTTTGGAAAATCTTTTTTTAATTTTGATAGATAATATAACTTGTTATTAGAAAACATATATAATTATGAATATAAAAATAGAGTTGTTATTCAAAACAAAATATTACCATAATAAAGGATCGTTAACATATTTTTAATAACATATTTACAACTAATACCAAAATACTACTCATAATTATTTTGCATCTTATTAATAAAAAAGATTTTTTTTTCTTTTATGAAATTCTTTTTCCTTTTTAACTAAGTTAAAACAAATAAAGAATTAAATTAAAAAGCTAAAAACAAATGAATGGTTATGATTTAGTTTAACAAGATCAATGATTGAGACTTATTGAGGGTATTTTAGTCATTTTAAACTTAAATTTGACAGAATTTAGGAAATTAGGTTTTGGTGTTATTCATTTTAGTCAAAGAGATATCTATGTAATTTTAGAAAAATACAGGGAGTGTCAATGTAGTTCAATTATATTTATATATATCTAACTAAAATAAAAGATAGACAACTAATATAAATGAATACTCTAAATAAAACATTTTTATCAACATACTGTGACGTCCCCCACATACGTTACCATACCAACCAATCGAGCTCTGACGCCGACCGTGATGGTTGGCAAACTCGTGGGTCGTCATCCTCTTACTGAACATACTTAACCTTCCATTCTTAACGTTCTCATTTTAAAGCGGAAGCAATTGCTATAGCAATTTTTTTTTTACTTACTTTTAACTTATATATTATATCTATGTTTCTACCATACTCTTATAACATATAATTCATAAATTTCTTTCTTTCATCTTCCTCTTTGAACGCTCAGCGAAAGACTCATGGTAGTACCATACCCTCGCCTAGTCTCTTGGCACGTGCAGATCCTTCCGTTATCCATCATATTACTTTAAACTAACAGGTTACTTACCTGCAACATATGAACAACTAATGAGCTAGATACTCAGTAAGTTCAAACATACATTCATTAACTTATAAATACTAGTAATATATATTATTACTAGAATATATGACATCACGTATATACACATCATACACATCGTCTATACATATCCTCGAAACATAACATATTATGTTAGCCTCTTCATACTTATTTATCTCTTCGTTTATCGTTCTTATCATTCTATCGATCATCTCTTATCATTCTAATCTAATCTCTTTATTTCTTTGTTTTTCATTCCTATCATTTCTTAACTTTCTATTCTAAACCTTTATAATTTTTCTATCGTTTTGTCCTCATCTCTTATCTTTTCATATCTTAAAAGCTAGTAACATATACACTAACATAACATCACGTGAAAACGTGTCATTCACATCATACACATAATATCAAATACATCACATCACATATATTAATTCTATTATGTTCTTTTAACTTGTGTTTTATTATTTATTTATTTTTCATCGATTTCATTATGTCATTCTTTCATATCGTTCGTTTCTTTTCTTATCGTTCTTTACTTTTCTTTTCTTTTCGTATCATTTCTTTTCTTTTCTTTTCCTTTCTTTTCACTCTCTTTTTTTTCTTTTCTTTTCTTTTCTCTTCTCGCTCTTTTCCTTTCTTTTCTTTTCACGCTCTTTTTTCTTTTCTTTTCACGCTCTTTTCCTTTCTTTTCTTTTCTTTTCTTTTCATTTTCTTTTCTTTTTACTTTCCTTTCGTTTCTTTTCTTTTCACGCTCTTTTCTTTTCTTTTCACTTTCTTTTCTTTTCACTCTCCTTTCATTTCTTTTCTTTTCACTTTCCTTTGGTGGGCCCGTTGTTGGACGTACCTATTTGCACGTGGACAGTGGGAGGAGGGGGAGCGACCCACCAACCTACCTCACAGTCACATTAAAACCGTACCTTCGGGGTTGGTCCATCCTATAATCTACCACACCTTCGAGGTAGCACCACATCTGCGTGGAGGATATAGACCAGAAGTCTCGACTTTGTAGGGAGACCGGTACACCAATAACTTAAGTTTTCAGTCTTATTATCTTGTATGCTTTTATTTTTCTTATATTGATTTTTCGTTGTACAATTTTTTTTCATAACATTCATAATCTTTCCTTTTTCATTTTTCATAAAACATTTCATGAAACATATGTTCTTTCGTTGTTTTTCTTTTCTTAATTCTTTACTTTACTTGTGTGAATTATGTTAATCACACTTTAACATATATAGCACATATTACTTATATATTATCACATCACATCATAACAAACAAAACACGTTTAATTAAGTGCAGACAATTCTTCTCTGTTTATCATTGGTATCATTATATCTATCGTATCTTATCATCATATTCCTATCGATCATAACTTATCGTTCTATTCTACCAATCACATCTTATCGTTATGTTCTAATCCTTTTATCATATCTTTCATCATAACATATCATTGCTTCTCTTTCTTGTCTAACTCTTTACTTTCATATCATTTTTCATAAAACACCTATCCTTTCGTTATCATAAAACATACATTTCTTAATTCCTTTCATCACCGATCATCGTTGCTCTATCAATCATAATTTAACTTCCATAAAACTTTTCATAAACATCTATTCTTTCCTTTCATATCTCATCTCTTTCTTATACATTCAATCACAACATTCTCATTCTTACTCTTTCCATTCTTTTATCACTCTTTATCACATCTTTACTCTCATAAAACTTTTATAATACCTTTCCTTCGTAATTCAATATATACATATATATTTTTTATAAATTATTTATTAAAACCTATCTTTTAACATTATCATAACATTGCTATAGCATTACTATAACATCATCATAAATCACATCATGATATTTGCATACAAAACATATAAAAACGATAAGCTTGTTCATAGTTGTAGACGGGTAAATGTTTGAACTTACTCATAGCGTGCTTATCCTCTTCTTGGAATCCATAGACGTCCTTTGCCGTTTCTGGATTAGGTTCCTACAGACAAACTTTGTCCGTTAATCACATTTTCATTTATAGCTTTTATTTTATTAAAAAGCTTGATTCTAATCTTATAACCCTTAATTATAACCTTAGGACAACTTTTTAAACCTTAATGGCCATTTTTGAATTTTTCTCCAATTTTTTGAAAAATTACGATTTTACCCATAACTTTTGACAAAATTACAATTTTGCCCTGGACATGATTTTTCATAATTTAAACCTCAATTTTGGCTTTTACAAACTTCATTAACCTATTCCGGGGTCATTAGGGCTCTTTTCCCATAATTTGAGAGTCTTTGGACAAAATGACCATTTTGCCTCTGATGGGTTGTTTAATCATAACATTTTCATTTTCATACTTAAGCTAGATTTTCTAAACCCAAAATCATCTAATTAACTTTTTAAAATCTTATCGGATCTTTTCCGGATCAATTCTTATCATTTTACCAATTTTCACATTCCCGGCCATCGGGAAGTGCTAATCCGACCTAAGAGTCGGTTTCATGTTTTCCTTGCGTTTTAGGGTTTCGAAGGGTCGGTTCACTAATTATAACTTGCCCCTTCCTTTTTCCATGCCCTAATTTCTCGAGGGGGCTCAGGTTCCCTTCCCGATCATATTTTTACCCCTCGTTTCCCATATTACCCCTAGTGCTGTTTTTAGAAATTTCAGCAGAGTTTCCCTTTAATTTTTGAGGTTCCAGCGTTTAGGAAACGTCTGAAAACCATCTATCCTGATCTAATTCTATCACGTACTATACCAGAGGCCTAGATTTTACGTAAAACTCATACTGTTTACGTAAAATCATTACATTATCACATATTTTTCTTTTTTCTCCATTACAACCATTTTCTTCTTTTTACATACATTCTTTTCCATAATTTTCATACCAATAATTATAAAATCATACAATAGTCCCAAACAATTAAATTGCGGAACATAAAGAGGTCGGGATTTATACCGAATTGCAGTCTGGTCTCAACGGCATAAACCCTAATTCTTCATTCTTTATATCTGAGATCCCGTCTTGCAAATCCGACTCCGCGGATGCGTCCGGAACGTTGAAAATAGGCCAACGGGCCAAACTTCATTTTTTGGTCACCAGTCGCCGTTGACCGGCGTTGACTCGCCATTGACCGGCGGTTGACGATGGCAAGTAGGTAGCCCATCTTGAAGATCTCGACGTAAGGAACTCATTGGTGGTCTCAATTTCACCAATTGAAGCCTTTATGGCCGGAAATCGACCCTCAAAAAACCGACGGCGGCGGCGGTGTTGGATATCCATTTTCCGGTGATTGTTGCCCAAAATTGATTTGGGGCTTTTGATCTACGTGTTGTTCTGAGCATTTTGATACCAACCTTGCAACTCAACTCCGTCGGAAACGGTAGGTTTCACAGCAGCGACGGCGACGACGACGGGCGGAGTTGGGCGGTGTGATCTGGCGGCCGTTAGGCTGAAACACCACCTGGGTTTTGTTCTACTCTTCACCACGAGTCTTTTGGGACCGGAATCAGCTTGATCGGAAGTCAGACGGTGGAGATACGGCGTCGCGAAATTTCCGGTGGCCGACGGCTTCGGCCGACGGTGTGCGGCGGCCGTTCTGTCACGTCGACCCACCGTTGAACTCAGCTCGGCGAGAGCTTTCCAACGGTGCCGGCGGTGTCGTGAACGGAGGCCGTACGTGAAAGTTGGTTACTGTACACATTTGGGTAGAGAGAGAAAGACAAGTGAGGAGAGAGTGTGTGCATGTAGACAATGAGGAAATTTCACTTTTTTTCGCCTCTTATATAATTTTTCGCCCAAAATTTCAACATAGGCTTTCCTGACTAATTTGGGCGTCCTGAATCCAAATATATCAGTTTTATTTTGATTTGAGGTCATCTTGACTAGTTTTCGATACTGTGAATTCTCGGTCAAAAATTACCCTTGTGCTCAATTATCAAATTTGAGCATGCTGATAGGCTATCCTAACTAATTTGGGAGTGCTGAATCCAAATTTATCAGTTTTATGTCAAGATAATATCATCTTGACCTACTTCTTGATACTGTGAGTGGCACACACGTGTACACACCTAAAATCATTGTCAATCATTTTTCATCCTTTAACATTATTAGAACATTTTTATTTAGTTCTAAATAATATTAAATCACTTAATTTCATATTTTAACACTTAAATTCGATGTGTATTTATTATCCGAAAAATATGGATTTTCCGATTATTACACATACCATCACCATTAATAATCAGATCCTATTTTAATATATATTAGTCAATAGATTATGGTTCTCATCAAATGTAACTTTATTATTAGATTACAAATAGTTGACTGTTTTTTTAAATATGGTAACAAATAGAGTAGACTGAAAAAATGAACATTTCTAAGAATTAAAACTTCTATAATTCAAGAACCTGAACTTCAAAAATTGATCCCATCCTATTTTTATATATATATTAATCAATAGATTATATTTCTCGTCAAATGTAACTTTATTATTAGATTACGAATAGTTGGCTTTTTCTTTAAATAGAGCAACAAACAGAATAAACTAAAAAAATGAACATTTCGAAGAATTAAAACTTCTACAATTCAAGAGCCCGAACTTCAAAAATAATCCAAACAAGATTAAAGCTTGAGAATTAAGAAGCAAGAATTGAAGTCATGAGCTAGATCTTGAGACCAAGTTGAGGCATTTGCTTTAAGTTGAAATATTCCTACTCCTCTACTTAATTGATGCAAACCTTGTCTGATTTGGGATAAGTTAAATTTTACAAATTAAAGCTTTGTATGCAAATAGCTTTTAGTAATCTAAGATTCGCTAAGAAAACACAGGTGTTGGCAAGAGTACTAAGAGCCAAGGAAGGCATGAGCTAACATTGCACCAAGTTGAACCTCGGCAGTGGTGGTAAGGTGGAGGTTATCTGGATTAAGGGGCAACCCCTTTGCATCAACGCACTTGACATTTGGTAAGTTGATCTCCAGCTGAGCCTTTCTAACCACATCTATATATCTGCCTTCTCCAGATGCGAGTGCAACCTGTGTCATCGCCAGCACAAGTGTAATATAACTACATAAAAAGTCCCAAATAGGATTCTAATACACACACACACACACACACTTACTTTTTTAAGTGTATGGAAAAGAGCTTTAAAATAGTGCAATGCTGCAAATCCAAAAATTCCATACCCATGTTTCGTAGTTAAATGTTTGTAAGCTAGTCTGTTTAATACAATGTTGTTATTCATGGTGGTTTTAGGATGGATCCATAATTTATTTGGTGAAGGGTTTGAATCCAAGAGGTTCTATTTCATGCATTTTTTGCTACAATGTTCTCATAGAATTTTTCAAAAAAATGGAAATTAACCAAAACATTATGTTCGAACCCTTTATCTAAAGGAAGTATTTGAAAAGAAAAAAAAAAAGCATGAGTTATAGTACACTATCTTAAGATTGAAACAAACTAAAACTATAGTCATAAATTATTTTATATGCAATTTATCCGGCCATATAATTAGAAAAACAAAGAACAAAATCCAATTGTGTAAATATTCAATCAGAATAAGTTGATCAATTTTCCATGCAGTTGTAAGAAAACACCCCAAAAAATATATAAGAAAAAAAAAGTAACATTCTGCTACCTACTATCATCGCCTACATAAAGACCTATGTAATTATCCACAACCTCCAACCCCACACAAAAAAGAGAGAGAATGGGCCATGTCCGGTTCCCATTGGTCACAATCTAGTCTTAACGAAACAAGTACCTAAATAAGGACCAAGAAGCATGAAAATTTAAGATGAAATTGATGTTTAATATCATCCAAAGTAAAAAATAAATTAATTAATTAATTAAAGTTAAACAGAATAGTAAGTAAGAAGGAAAACAAACCTGGATAATGAGAAGATCAGGGATATTAAGATCAGAGCGCAAGTCCGTCACAAGCCTCTCCATTATTGCCTTGTAACCCTCAGCGTCCGCTCTTCTCACCGTATCACTCTCTCCCTGGTACCACAACACTGCTCTTATGGTTCCCCCACTCTTCACCGACTCAACCGCCCTACCTACCAACCGATTGTATAAAGACGACCCTCGTCCCCACTCGCCGATCCTTGTCCCACCCACGGCGCACGGGACCAGCCCCACCACCTCGTCCGAGCCTCTCGACCGGACCACCTCGTTCGCAAAGGCCATGCCCGGCCCAACCCCGCAGGCCTTGCCGGTGTCGATGTCCGCGTGGAGTGGCTCGTGGGCTTCCTCCCATTGGCGCCCCGCGCTGAGCCGGAGTATGCGGCGGTCGGATTTGCATTGCGGTGGCACGTACCCATCCCACCGCCCGTGGACGACGCCGCCACGGCCGGCCATGTTGCTCTGGCCTGCCAGTATGAAAATGTCCATGGAAGCAGAATCACCTATGCCTAAGTTGGCTAATATTGACACTAGGGAGAATAAGTAAAACCAGAATAATCTAGACGTTCCCATGATTTTCTGGTAAAAAAACCGTATACTCTTGGGCTTGTAATTTTTTTTTGTTTTTTTTTTTCTCCCAATTGATTTCCGCTTTTATTCAGTTGAGAATTAGGTAACCTAGAATCATTCATTTTCAAAAAAAAGAATCAGACATTGTCATGGTATTGGGATTGACGGTCGTTTGCCTGTGTGAAAGATGCGATATTGTTTTTGGATTGATTCCAATTTAAGGAGAGTTAAAACTTTTGTATTTAGTTATCTTTATCAGGGATTGTGTATTTATTTGTCCTCATATCATAAAGTCTCTTAACAAATTTAAGAAGATTTGTTAACTTTGAATAACTTCTTCGATTATATAATTTTTATTTATAATTTTTATTTGTATTTATATAAAAAAAAACCATTTATAACTAATTTTTTTCCTTTTCTAGTCTAAAAATGTAATAAATTGTGGAACCGTGTTAAACATTAAAAAAAAATAAGGTTGGAGAACTAAACTCTATGTTATGGAGTGTAAAATTACCCCTAAAATATATTTAATTCATGTTAATTATTTTGTTTTCTCGTTTCTTTTACTTTTCTTTTTTAATATTTTCCAATGTGTATTGGATTTGGATAATAATGTGGATTCCTAAACTAGATTATGCTTAGCTTTCTCTCACAGTTGATATATATCTAAACATAATGAGAGATGAAGGGTAGAGATTCTCTGTCTCATGATGATAACCAGATAAATAAGTCCATCCCACCCCAGTGTCAATCATATGCTTCCATCCATTTGAAAGGTCTACTTTTAAAAATTTTCACTGTTGAATTAAAAATGTTCATTTTTAAAAAAATAAATCTTTTAAATTTTCATATGCAAGCGTGAAAAAATTTTCACTTTTAAATATTAAAAAAGAATTTTTCTTGTAGAAATGGAAATTTTTTTATTATTTTAATCAATTTTTCACTTTTTGGACAAAAAATTTTTCTATTTTGAAAGTGAAAAAATTTTTTTATTACAAAAATAGACATCCATCCTAACGGAGGTATGGTAATGCCTTAACTAGTATCACTAAAATCTAACCATGGAATAAATTGATTTCTGGGATCCCATTCCAGCTCCGCATTAACCCGCATTGCTGAGAGAAATGCGAAAAGGGAAATAGGAACAGCACAATGATGGAGGAATCCAAAAAAATGAGCTAGCTGAACCTTTCTATTTACTCATTTCTAAACCTCTTCATTTTGCTCAAAGGTCATACCAAAAAAAAAAATGAAAAGGAAACAAAAAACTCATATAAAGCCATGATCTTTAAAATTTTTACATGCAGGGTGTATGCCCATGAAAGAGGGTTGCTAATATTAATTATTGGATCAGCTGGAGAGTCGGACTGAAGCCAATATTCAATCTCAATCAATGAATCTCTGGGGGTGAAATATGATTGTCAAATTTTTTTTTTTAAAAAGAGACAGATATTAATAATGTTGCAAACTTTTCTTTTTTTCTTTTTTTCTTTTGGTGCTAAAACTTCCAAAATTTTAGTGGAATAATTGGTATTTGTCCTTTTCAAAGTGGCTGTAAATTATATGAAATTCAAGACCATGAAGGGGACATTCTATCCTCCTAGACATTTATTTTTATTCCCTTTTTTTATGGCTGGAACTTTCAAATCTATAAGACAGACAGCAACCTAATTTAGGGAAAAGAAAATTAATTACAAACAAATCAAAACCATCTATATATATATAAAGAAATACTCTAATACCCAGCAGCTGAACACTGTTGTAACTTAATTTCTTCTAATATATAACTTGTAATTACTAATTGATTCACTTGTGAGTTTCTATAAAATTATATGTAATATGATTCTATTTAGCAACTGCTGACATAAAACATAGCTATCATAAAAAATATATATTATAATGGTATGAATTAGTTATTACAACAACTTTTAAAAATTACATGTCTAGCTTTAGGAAAAAGAGAGTATACATGTGTACGTATATATGTATATATTTATATGTTTATATGTTTTTCTCATCTGGCACATTGCCATTAGAAACTAGGATTTGGCATGATTATGTGATTATACTTTGTCCTCTTTATACAGCCGAAGTTAGGGGGGGGGGGGGTTGTGTTGTGGAATCCAACGCTACAAATCTGTTTCAGAAGGACCATCTATTCTAAACGCCTCCTTTTCTTTTTTTTTTTTTTGTATGTACGTTCAGACAATTGGAATGATTAATAGTAAATTTATTTTAGCGAAGAATTCTGTAATAAATGGGAATTTCACTATTAAAATAGAGTGAAATTTGCTCATTTCATGTGCAGAACTTTTCTCAGGTAACTTGAGGCTCTGATTCGGTGTTAAAATTTTTATTTAAAAACAAAAGCAAAAAGTTGGTAACCGGCAGCTGAAATGGCAATTTTTTTATTACATACACAACATGGTTTGGAAAACTGTCGGTATCAGCATTTCTGTACCTGCTGTTAATCTGTCAATTCCATTGTCGGAGCATACTAACTGTTAAGGCTCTCCTTTTTTTTTTTTTTTTTTAGTTGTGTTGTAATTTTCAGCTTATCGGGAAATTGTAATTAATTTAAACCATTTTTTCACTACTACTGGATCTAGCATTAGCATACAGTTGTTCCTCCGGTTCTACTCTTAAAACAATACTTGATTAAAAACGTTGCATCATTGTTTGTACCCGTGAAATAAGAAATTTTATAAATAACGTATTGGTCTAATGACATGCACAAAAGCACATTAATTAATAATAATAACATGCTAATATAACTTGGACCGCAGGTAAAGTTTTTTTTTTTTTTTCCATTTTTGGAGGACCAAGAATATGCATTTACCATTATTGCCCTTATAATATAAGTTGGCTATAGTGGCATAAAAATAATTGACCAAAAAAAATTTTCACCCCATTGTTGCTTGGACGGTCTGTCAAATATAAGCGGACGATGGTACTAGAAAATTAACGTTATAATGAGAAGCGATCAGTAGCAAACTCATAGCAAAGCCAAGATTAAAATTGGAGGAAGTTGTAGGAGAACTACTACTTTGAGTTGTAGTATTTATAGAACTGGCTGCAGAAAGATGGCTGGGTAAAAAGTGAAGAAATGCATTGGCCATCTTCTCCCCAAGCAAAACCTGAGACTCGGTTGTCAGATGCAAGTTATCGGGGCGTAGAGCAAGTCCCATGGCGTCGACGGTTTGCACATTTAGAAGATCTGTTCCAAATTGAGCTTCTCTAACTATGTCTATGAAACGTCCTTCTCCCGAAGCTAGAGCAACCTTCACATGATAGACAGTTGCATTATTTGATATATTTTTATATATTTATATATGTATGTATACATAACATCAAAATGCATCTTAACAAATTAATAAATTAATTTCATACTATAAATATAACTATTTAATTAGCTAAAGACATTGGACCTTTGTAGACTTATTATGTTGGATTTCACCAACAAACAATTGTTTTTCCTTGTATTATAACAGTACCTCATGTGATCCAACCCCCGCATCATATGCATTATCATGCATGCATAGATATTATTTTATTCCATCTATATAATGTTATTGGATGTGATCTCCGATGAAAAATTGAACAAAAAGCTAATCATGCTATGAACACCAACTTGCCAACTTGCACCAATTTATCTCAATAATACCTAGGAAACAGAAACATTTCAGTTATATATGCTTCCAAGTACATTGATAATTATTGATCACACAAATACTTAGAAAAAATTATATCAAATCATGCAATATCAAATAAACCATGGATCGGATTCTGTAATATGTATAAAGATTTAATTCATCAAATTGACATGTGCTAAGAAGATTGCAATTAGAGAGACAGACATATGAGAAATACGGGAAGGTTTTGCAAGCAATAATAAATCTAGTTAGATACCAAGAGAAACTAAGTTAAATACTCATCCTTTACTATATTTAAATAGTGCTTCCTGTCCATTGAATTCAGAATTTATAAAGGGCCACACCCGAGAATTTTTTGAAAACAAAAGAGAGAGAGAGAGAGAGACAATTAATCTCGTACCTGGATTATAGGCAGCATGGGAGACATTAAATCCATACGAATGTCTTGGAACAGCTTCACTAGTCTCCTTCCGTATAACTCAGCATCTTGTTTAACAATGGTGTCACTCTCTCCTTGATACCACAACACCGCTCTGATTGCGCCGCCGGGGCGGTCGCCGTCGCCGACCGAAGCCCTTGCTCTCCTCACCATACGCCGGTAGAGAATGCTTCCTTTCTCCCACTGGCTGATGTTGGTCCCACCAACGGCACACGGGACCAGCCCAATGGACCCGAATCCCGGGTCCCTGGCCAAGACGGCGTTGGCGAACGCCATGCCTGGCCCGACCCCATTGACTCCGGCCAGGTCTATGTCTGAGTGGAGAGGCTCCTGGGCTTCGACCCAGCCCAGCTTGGCGTTCAGTCGGAGCACTGACGGGTTTGGCCGGCACTGCGGCGGGACGACGCCGTCCCAGATCTGAGCGCCGGTGGCTGAGTTCTCGAGGACGAGGCCTCCGCGGCCGGCCATGTTGCTCTGTCCGGCTAGGATGAATATGTTTTTTGGTGGCGTGGACAGGGCAGAGCAGGGATGGGCCAGGAGGACCCAGAGAAGCAGAAGAAAGAAGAAGAAGAGGCTCATTGGTGGTGTTTTTGGTGGTTTTGGTTTTGTCTTGCTTTCCCAGCTAAGCGTTGGAAAAAGCGAACAAACGTCCACGAGACCACGACGCCTTTTTTAAGCAAAGTAGTCAAAAGTGTTTCTGTGCCAAAGATGCTTTACTTCATCGGTATTCCGTATTTATACGTTTTTTTTAATTAGGGGACATTTGGATAAGTATTTCATTTTAACTTCATTCAAATACAATACAATTTTACACCAAACATAAATTTTGTAACAGTACTACAAAAACAATTACTATTTAAAACATTTTTAAAACAATCACATCAACTTTTTAATTCTACTATTTATCTCTACTTTTACCAATCACATCAAATTTTCAACTCTAAAATACTTTTCATCCAAACACACATTTCATTCAAATACAAAACAAATACTTTTCAACCAAATACAACATTCAAAAAATAAATTTCATTCAAATACAATCAAAATGCAATGCGTTTACCAAACGCCCCCTTAATTTTTGGTATAGATGTTTTTGTGTTCTTTGGACAGATTTTTTTTTTGTTGGGATAAGTTCTTTTGACAGGTTTATTTGCAAGATAAAAAATCATAAATAAATAAATAAGACCATCACCTTTTCAAATGTGGATGTGTGGATGTAGGGATCATATATTATATTTGTATTAATAATAAAATTTAACTAATTATATTAAGTATTATATTTAAATATAAATATTTTTAAATTTTATATATAATATAATTATTATTTATCATTTTTTCTATCTATTTTTATCAATTATATTATACTTTCTCTTATAAAAACCTCAAATACACATTATATTTAAAGACAGTACAAATAAAAAAAAGTCAAATACATATTACATACAATATATTATATTTTAATACAATATAAATGCAATTATATTTCCAAGCAATTATAAATGTCAATATTATAATTAGCCCCATAAAAATTTTTTGTTGTATATATATTTAGAGAGCGATTTTCTTACTCAAATTTATTGAAATTTAATAATGATATATGAATACATTACATTAGAGATCCTCTAACAATAAATAGAGAACAACATGATTTGGCTCTCTTTCTTTTATCTCTTTTATTAATTTTTGTTATATTCAAAACAATTGACTGATTGTGATTATTCCTTTGTTAAGTTTTAATCAACTTGTGTTTGGAAGCCTATATATAGGAGATGTTTGGCAAGCTTTTTTTATGTTCTGTTTGATAAACGTATTGTATTTGTATTGCGTTTGAATGTAATGCATTGAATGCAATTTATGTTTGGAGAAAAAGTATTAACATTGCATTTGAATGCAATGTGTGTTTGGGTGAAAAGTATTTTAATTGTTTTTTAATAATAAATATATGATGTGATGGGTAAAAGTAAAGAAAAAAAAGAGAGAGAAAGAGAATATATAATGTAATTAATAAAAGTAATAGAAAAAGTGAAATAATGAATAGTGATTGTATTGGATTTTAAATGTGATGTAATTGTATTTGATTTAAAATGTGATGTGGTTAGTATTTTAATGAAATGCTTTTGTATTTGAAAAAAAATTGCATTACATTTAAATGCAATGCAGTTTAAAAATGTGTACCAAACACACTATTAGTGTCGTTATATTTAAATACAATGTAATTTTACACCAAACGTAAAGTTTTACATTAAAATATAATCATTTTCAATAATTCTACAAAAATAATTACTATTCAAAAGTTTTTTAAAACAATCCCATCAACTTTTCAACTTTAACTTTTTATTTCTACTTTTACCAATCACATCAACTTTTGAATTTTAAAATACTTTTCATTCAAACACACATTTCATTCAAATACAAAACAAATACTTTTTAACTGAGGGTTCGTTTGGTGAACGTATTGCATTTGCATTGCGTTTGAATGCAATGCATTGAATGCAATTTGTATTTGGAGGAAAAGCATTAGTATTGTATTTGAATGCAATGTGTGTTTGGGGGAAAAATATTTAAATTATATTTTAATAATAAATATGTAATGTGATGGGTAAAAGTAGAGAGAAAAAAAGGAGGGAGAGGGAATATATGATGTAATTAATAAAAGTAATAGAAAAAGTGAAATAATAAATAGTGATTGTGTTAGATTTAAAATGTGATGTAATTGGTATTTGAATGAAATGCTTTTGTATTTGGGGGAAAATTGTATTGCATTTAAATGCAATGCCAAAAAAATGCTTTCACCAAACATCTACTAAATACAACACTCAGAAAACGAATTGTATTCAAACGTAATTAAAACACAATACATTTACTAAACGATCCAATAATGATGTAGCAAGGAATTGAACAAGGCTCCATGCTTATCGATGTGCTTGCTATGTTTGAATTATTTCTTTAGTTGCTGTTTTTAACGGGGCATTTGGGTAAAATATTACCTTTGAATGCAATATATTAAATGTAATTTACATTTGTTTGAGAAGTATTTAAATTATATTATATGTGATGTCATTGATAAAAATAAAGAGAAAAAAAAGGGAGAGAGAAAGAGAATATGTAATGTGATTGGTAAAAGTAATAGAAAAAAAAAAGAATAATAAATAGTAATTACGTTTGAATACAAGGAAATGCAATAGTAATTTCTTTAGTTGTTGTTTTTAACGGGCCATTTGGGTAATATATTGCGTTTGAATGTAATTTATATTTGGATGAAAAGTATTTGTATTACATTTAAATGAAATGTGTATTTGGATAAAAAAAAATATTTAAATTGTATTGTATATGATGTCATTAATAAAAGTAGAGAGGAAAAAAAAAGGGAGAGAGAAAGAAAGTGTGTGATGTGATTGGATAAGTAATAGAAAAAATAGAATGATAAATAATAATTATATTAGATTTATAATATAATACGACTGGTACGTGAATGCAATATTTTATATTTGGATAAAAATTGTATTACATTCAAACGTAATACGAATACAATATGATAAACAAACGGGGCATAAGTGTCATTTCATTAAAGTTTCCAAAACTAGTCGTTTATTTACTTAATGTTGAGCACTGCCGTTTAGGCCTATGAGAGTGTTAGGATGTTCTATTTACGTAATCGGCCATAGTGGTTTATACTCTTATGTTAGTATGTTTGTGGACAGACTAGAATATTGCATTGTTGAAAAACAGAGGTGCGCCTTCATTTATTATCACCCTCAGTCATGAATTTGACTGTTTCTAGCTTCTCGATATGTCATATAATAAAATTAATCTTATAGAATATTAGTCAGTGATCTTGCATTTTATCATCTAAAAATGAATAGTCTACGTAATATGAGATTTATTGTATTTAGAATGGCTTCAAAAATTTATAACACTAATCGATAGATTTTAAAGTTTTTATTACATATATAATATATCATGGTACCCCTTATTTTATATATTATATATAAGACCGATATTTTGTGTAAAAGCACTGCCATATTTCTTATTCTTATTACATAGTCTTTCAAATTTTTCTCATTTAAAAAAAATTCTTTAATTTTTTAATTTTGGAAGTTATGATTCATATAATTATGTGTCGGAGTTGATGGCCCCGAAAGGTTGTTTCCTCATTTGCCCACACACAGAGTCCACTGATCCAAACGTAGTGGACGGGCCTACCAGCACCCGGGTCCAGCAAACAGCCTCATCATAAACCAGAGCGTGAGCCGTGAGCAGCGCTTTGTTGGGGGGGTGAAAAAATCCCTAAGCCATTTTAAGAGGAAGAAACTGTGTTTTGTTTTTTGTTTTTTTAGCTCTTTTCACGATCTCGAAGAACCAATTCTGATGGAGATTGTATAATTGAGCTCAGATGGACTTAGGTGACGAAGGCAAAAGATTATTGACTATAGCAAACAGAAACAAACTTTTTTTTTTTTTTAAGGATAAAACAAACAACACACTTTTTTTTTTTTTTTAAGTTTATGAGTACCATACACTTCATTTCACTCTTACCAACCGACATGAGGAGGTGGTGTTCAAAGAGTTGAAGGTTTATTGTGGCGTTGCCAAAAACATTTTCCAGGAGGACATAATAGGAACAAAAAAATTTTTAAATTAAAACTATAACGTTAAAATCGTATTATAGAATTTAACTTAATTTTTAGTTTTATAATTTGTTTGGTTCATAAGTTGAGTCTAGAGTAAACTAAAATTTTTAAACAACATTAAAATCGTATTATAGAATTTAACTTAATTTTTAGTTTTATAATTTGTTTGGTTCATGAGTTGAATCTAGAATAAAATAAAATTTTTAAGTTTAAGTTAGTTGACTTAATAATAATTTTTTTTAACACTTTAGAAAAAGACAAAATTGAACCTAAAAATTTAGATTTAAATTATGAACCAAACGAAACCTTAGAATATATAAAATTGTGAAATTATGTACTAGAATAGTTGATTTTGTTTTATTGAGATGTTAAATTTAAACTATGAGGGCCTAAAAATCAAAATCTATGGTGAAATTGAATATTAAAAAAATATATAAATATAGTAATTAAAATAATTTTAGGGAAACAACTAAGAAACAAAGCTGTAAAATATTTTGTCATAGGGAATATCTATAGGGAATCATTAGAATTTCATAACTTAAGAGGGTAAAAGGAAGATTCCTGGGGAGTCACATGCCCATGTCGACCATATCTCTCTTCGCCTACTGTTTTTATTTTCTATCTTATTAGCTGTTGCTTCACTTTATTTATAAGTGGACATTTGTTGAATGTATTACATTTTAATTATATTTAAATAAAATTTTTTTTTGAGTATTGTATTTGATTGAAAAGTATTTGTTTTATATTTGAAAAAAATATATGTTTGTATAAAAAGTATTTTAGAGTTGAAAAGTTGATGTGATTAGTAAAAGTAGAAATAAATAGTTAAAATTGAAAAGTTGATATGGTTATTTTAAAAAAAATTTAAATAGTAAATATTTTCATAATACTATTAAAAATAATTATATTTAAATATAAAATTTTATATTTGATGTAAAATTAATATTCGTAATGTCAAAATATGCTTTTCAAACGCACCTTAAATTTAAACTACGTAAACAGGAATTAAACACCATACACATAAGCAATTAATTAAGGTGTCGAATTTTTTAGGGGTACATTAAATGGAACAGTAAGTCTGACATTTTCGTGAAAAAAGTCAAAGGTCTCAATCAACTAGACTTTGAGGTCAATTGCTGCTAAACTAGGGCCTCAAGGCCCAAAATTTTTTTAAGTGCACCTTAAGGCCCAAAACACAAGCCCACTCTCACAAGGCTTAGTCCAATAAGAAGTGCCTGAAACACTTAAAAAGTCTGTTTGGATGAAATATCTATTTTTTAAAAATGAAAAATTTTTAGACATGAAAAATAAAAAATTATTTAGATTTTTTTTTAAAAATGAAAAGTTATTTGGGTGAGTGAAAATATTTTATTTTTAGATAGCTCTTTTTTCATTTTTCAAAAATAAAAAATTTTGGACGTTCAAATACAGAAATTTAAGAAAGTTCATTTTTTTTGGAATGAAAAATTTTTCATTTTTCAAATTTGGAAGTGTCAAACAAACGGAGTGTTAATTTGCAATGGTTTTTAGCATAAATGTTTAGGATTTTTACTCTATAAATATCTTTTATTTGACGTCATAAGAAAATAAAAATTCTAAAACCATCATTAATAGGGTAATATTTTAAATAATATACTATTTTTAGAGCATTCCTTAAAAGCCTAATTTTTTTTATTTTTTCTTATTTGCTTTTAATATAAGATAGACTCAGCATGTTTTTGGGATATTCATTAGAATTGAATTTTTTTGGATTTGAATGAATTTAATTAAATATGTATTTGATAAGACATTTGAATTATTAAAATTATAAATTACAAAATCTTGAAATATGTTTGAAAAAAATATATATCAATTTGGAGTTTGTTTTATTTATTTTGAAATTTTATATAATAGAAAAATCATCATATTTAAATTTATATATATAAATTATAGAATTTTAAAGTTTAAATTATAAAACAATAATGGTAACTTGAAAATATCGAAGCAGAGATTGACTTTTGATAAAAAACAAAATTGAATTGGCAAAAAAAATTTAAAAAAAAAATTAGCATGCAATTGGTGTTCCAAATGATGGGTCGGAGCAAATATTTGAGGTTTAAATATCAGCCACAGGTTCATGCGGCCTTAGAGCCAAAAAAAAAAAAAAATCAAAGTATGTGATGTAATTAATAAAAATAATAAAAATATAAAATAATTAATAGTGATTATATTAAATTTAAATTTGTAATTAGTATTTAAATATGATATATTTATATCTAATTAAAAATTACATTGTTTTTAAACATAACGTGAATACAATATAGTAACCAAACGTTTCTTTAGTGCACATGTTTATGAATTTTTATTATTCATATTTTTGTCATGAAATCACTTCATATTTGGTGTTGTAAGTGGAAAAAAAATCAGAATTATGAAGTAATATTCAAGAGATATGTTTCTCTCTCTCTCTTTTTTTTTTTTTTTGCATTTCTTAAAATACCCTATTTGCATATTAAATAACTAAAAAAATATTTACAAAACAATATCCAAACCTATTAATTTTGTCATTTAGAGGGCTACTTTATTTAGCCCGACTCATGTTTATAGTTTTACTTTTGAGAAGAAGATTTTATAGTAATGTATTCATTTGTGAAGTTTGATTTCCACAATGGTAAAATTAAATAAGAACTTATTTGACTGGAAGGTCTCAAGGAATGATTACGACTTCAGTCTGACATTCGTTTGTACACCTAATGCCAGTTTAGATGGAGATGAAAACTGTAAAGAGTTCAATTCAACAAAACTTGAAAAGTTAAAATAAAATTAAGAAAAAATCAAACTTACCAAGATTTTAAAATTTTGAGGAAGACATGCCCATTAAATAATCGTCCAACTATGAAATCTGACGTGAACACATTTGCTGGCCGCAATCAACTCATTGATTATCGCATGTGAACAATGCTCATTTGCTTTAATAAACAACATTAGAACTAATATTTGACATTTGGTGTTTTTAAATAACAAGTTGGTTGACAAGAGGAAGAAGCCTATTTACATAGATCAATTGTGATATAAAAAAGTTGGCCTTTGTCTAATGGGACCTTTCTTTAATTTCTTTTTCTTTCTTTCTTTTTTTTTTTTTTTTTTAAAGTATGACCTTTCTTCAATTTAATCACGTTTTTATTTTTCTCTTGTCTCTCTCTTAATTGGGTATGTTAGCTGTACATCACAAAACTAAACCAAAATTTATCTCCTAGTGTCATTATTTTTCATTCGACATGAGTATTTATTTCCTTCATTTACGTTAGTGAATGCATAATACTGATTCTAACCTATATTTTGTCCAGGAAGTGAGAAGTCGGTAGTACTTAAAAATTAAAAAAAAATGAGCTTATTAGCATTTAAATTTAGGAACAACATCTGAAATCTTACGTTTAATTTTAATCTAATTAATTATATTTTAACATATTATTAAAAAAAATTAAATGTTGAGATATAAAAAATCATTTGTAAAGCATTTTAAACTTTTTATAATAATATAACATTATATTATTAGTTAGAGATCAATTGAGACATTAATTTTTAAACAGAAGATTTGAATCTGTGATTGCAAACATATATAGCTTATAGATAATTTTACACTTAATTTTATCAAAAGATGAAAATTTTGAATCTCTACCTCTAAGTCAAAACAATTTATATATTTCATACACCTAATTACATCAAAACATGAAAAATTTGAATCTCCACCTCAACTCAAAAAAATATATATTTTACACAGACACACATACATAATCTCTCTCTCTCTCTCCACATTCAGATTTGCAAATATGCAAATCTCTCTCGCTTTCTAAAATTTGGTCACTATAACCGTCTCTAACGAATCTCTTGCGTGATTGTTGTCTGTAGTGACCACCATTAAACAGGACGATGTTGGAATAAGGTGGGACTTCCATCGCCAAGTTCAAGAGGGAGATTGCGTGCAGTTGATCTCCAATGAAGATTTGCAATTGACAGAGAAAAGAGGAATGTGAGCAACTCCGACAGTAACATCCGATTCAATTCTGGCGTAGCCCTGGCAATGTTGAGGTGTGCATGATTACGATTTCAAATCGTAATATCGTATTCTAACGGCGATTGCAATCATGTCCTCATAAGACCTCATCGGAAGAGAGAGAAAGAGAGTTGTTCGAGGCCTATGAGAGAGGATTTCTTTTTTTATTATTATTATTTTATATGGTAAATCAGTAATTTACTCTAATTAATCACTGATTAAATGAAAAATTAGTATTTTTTATGATTAATTAGTGAATGACTATAAAAATTGATGATTAATTATAGTCAATCTGTGATTAAATAAGAGTAAATATTGATTGACTAAAAATCAATCACAAATTAACCGGTGATCAATCAGTAATTAACTATTTATAAAATTGATTAACTATTTTAAAGAAAAAAAAGTTGAAGTGTATAAGTTATGTCTCCATTTAACAAAAATTATTGTTATTATTTTGCATTCACCTTAGGTGTTTTTCTTTTGTCTAAGACGTTCACCATAGTTAATAAAGTAAGAAAACTGTTTCTAGAGGAGAGAGTGAAAACAACATGGATTAGGAAGAGTAATCTAGGTATTTTTTAAAATTTTAATCTCTTTAAAAAGTTTTTCATAACTAAATTTGCAAATATTTAAAATATTATTGTCATATATTTTAAGGTATAAAATTCAAATTATTCCTTATTAAAATAATTGTAATGTTAGTGGGTAAAACTGTGGCAGGTATTATTTTGAATAATACCTGCCATAAATATTTATTTGTAGGTCATAAGATGAAATTTTTATAGTTAAGATATGTCGTGCATTACAATTATAATACTCTAGAGTTTATGAGACAATGACTAAGAAATCAAAAAAAATAAAATAAAAAATTTATGAAATTATACAACCTTAAAAATTTTGGTCGTCCATCCTTAACCTTCCACGATGGCCTCCTCACCCATACATTGCCTGAGCTCGATAAATCAGGAGCTCTCGTGACCCTAGATCTCAATGGAAGGAAGGGGCGAGGCCACCTCCTCCCTCATTCAACTACCACTTCCCTCAATCACCCCGATCGATTAGGAAATTGATCGATTAGCATTTTTAGATTGGAATCACCAATGACTTTTCCGATGTTGAGACCATAGACCTTCGATTTCAGATCGGCTTCCATGGCTATCATCTCAAATGTCAACAAATACGTGAATAGAACCCCTACCAGATCTAACATTGGAATCGTCGAATCATCAAACTAGACGTACGATCTTGATGATGTTACCAGTGCCAGTCTTACTCAATCAATGACAAAGATGCTGGCCTCTGCGATTTAAGCCTTGACGAAGTAAAGTTTTGT
The DNA here is from genome assembly GCA_035233585.1 of Antiaris toxicaria. Lineage (NCBI taxonomy): Eukaryota > Viridiplantae > Streptophyta > Magnoliopsida > Rosales > Moraceae > Antiaris > Antiaris toxicaria. The sequence continues at coordinate 22,331,310 of CP141160.1, read as the reverse complement.
CTTTTTCTTTAAATATAGATATTGTCGAGGGAGGCTTCGACGGAGGTCGTCCGAAGGAGGGAGGGCTTTGATGAAGGTCGCTCTGGGGGGTTGGGGCATCTTCAATAGAGGTCGTCCAAGAAGTTCGTTAATGAAAATGGGAGGCTTTAATGGAGGTCGCAGTGGTGGAGAGTCTTACTGGTAGGTAAAGAAGGGGGAAGATAGGAGGTCGCTGACCAGGGTGGTGTCAGTGAGGTGGGTCGATGATGGATGAAGAAGTTGGTTTTTTTTGAATTTTTGTTAATTAATTTTTTTAATTTATTAACCTACCATTTTATAAGATCTAATACATTATAATAAATAAATTTTAATCCTTATATTATATCCGAATAATTTAAAAAAATATCTATAATATGTGTTGCTTGGAGGCTTCTATTGTAGACTCGTTCAATGTTAGCACTTGTCAGTGGCACGTTCTTTAAATTTTGTGCGAGACATTTGGTCCGCGATTGGTTTGAATAAAAGCATAGAAAATGTGCCGATGAGGATTAGACAACTTACTACAACGATTAAAAATTTCCCAAAAATGTAATTCCCCTGTAAAGAAAAGGAAAAATGAAAATGTAATGTAAAAGAAATCAATTATGGCCGTACATTACTATCGGCAGCACGTTGTACGATGGATGCATGTAGCGGAAAATCATGGTAAGACTGGCCCCACTCCTCTCCTAATCGAATCTGAACAGTCCGATTCTTTCAAAGCCAAATGCGTTATAGCTGGCACTAACAACGTGGCAGTTTCTCATTGTTGGCTTATTTGAAATCTGTTGTAATGTCATCGCATAATTTAATGAATCTCCCCGATTTTGGGCCAAGGCTTGTCGGGTCAGTTAGCCGTCAGTGGTCCTCCTGCGCCGAAGTTTTGGCCTACCCCAGCTTTATGGCCCAACTACGACGATTTTTTTGTTTTTCTTTTCTGGTCTTTTTAAAATTTTTCTTCTTTCCTTTTGCATTTGGCTTCATATGCAAGTATTGCTTAATAGCAAGAAAGGAAATTCTAATGCGAGTATATTTTTTTCTCTATAAAATCATTAGACAAGGTAATATATTAACATCTATTAGGTTGGTCTGATAAGTTTTCTTATGGTTGATTTCATGGAATGATTCATAAAAGAAAACAAAGTACGTTTGAAAAGCTGAGGGTTAATTTCCTTGGCACTGCCAAATTCTAGATATTGGCTAGGACATTCATGGCATTATATTCCGAAATATATAACTTCGAATATTATAGGGGGCATTCCATCCAAATTAACCCAACAACATAAGGATTGTTTTCTTCAAGCAAACTTAATTATCAAAATAATAATGAATTACCATGTTGGTAATTCTAGTATTGTGGAAATATAAAGAAAATAAATATCATACACAATCGCACTAATAATGTTAGGAAAGTTATCAATGTGTAATTATAATTACAGTTTAACGATAATCTTATACTTTAATAGAGTTTACATTCTCACATCTAAAAGATTAAAAAAAATTAAAAAAAAAACAATAGATTTAACATAGATGTGGTGCGGCCATGGATGACATGAGTTTCATTTCAGTTTAATGACTAACTACCTACTCCCCTCCCTTTATGTTGTTAGGGTTCATAAGAAGCCAAGCAAACCTTTGAAAAATTCTTGCTCGTTTTCTTTTAGTTAATAAAAAAACATATGACATGATTGGGACAGGCGTTTGGTGGGAACCTTCATTCTATTGAAGTTCTCTTCACAAGTGCACTCGTCACTGCTGGCCACATGCAATTCAAATAAAAATATACCAGCTAGGATCTTTAACAACTAACAATAATAATCCAAGTGAAACAGTAAACGACAACATAAATAAAGGGAATATAGAGGAGATAATTTTTTTAGAAAATTAAATACTGAAGAGATCTTGATCCCAAACGTTCTCACATTATTGTACTACTTTGTCGTTAATTAATTCATATTGTAATTGCTTCATTGCTCTTTCTTCAAATATGAAATACTAATTGTCAAGGTGTTCGGATTTAATAGAATTAAAGCTAAAAAAAAATTTTAATAAACTAAGGTAGTAAAGAGTGCCTATGAGTTGAATTTAAGGGCTAATAAGTAGAGACTAGAGAGCTGAGGAAACGTCGTTCATTGTTCCACAGCATGTGGCTTTCGGCTAAAATATAGGTAAGATTCTCGTGTCTTAAACAAACTAACATGTGATTTACAAATTATAATATAATCATAATAATAATTAAAAAACTTGATTTGTACAAATATTGATCGGCAGTTTAGTGGTACTTTAAAGGTACTCATCACTGGAAAGGGCAGGAGCTGCCATGATTGTCCCCCCACAAAAACAGGGTACATGGATGAGAGCAATGAGATCCACACAACATGTCCACCTTTAGGAATTAGGACCATGCTAGGACTGTGGTCGATGGATTTAGATTTAGGTCTATATGATAGCTATCTCAATAAGATTCACTATTGAAGTTGTTATATATATATATATATATTGACTAATCGGAAAGGATTCTTATCTATGTATTGTCCATTTATGCGCATGATTGCCAGCCTGTGATAACTTTAATGGTAAAATTGGTAATGTCTTGTTTACCAAAAAAAAAAGGTAAAATTGGTAAAGTATGCGGTAACTTTTTTTTTTATTGAATGGTCAAAAAAAAAAAAACAAAAACAAAAATTTTGGTGTATTTTACATCAATATCGTGTTTTTTTTTTTGTTTTGGTCGAAGGTTATGCGTGCATTGGTGATTATATAAGAAAACATTCTAAAGCTGTTTCCTTTTTTGTTTTAATATTTTAAGGATAATGTATTTACACAAATATTGTCACAAACATAATTATACATGTATTTCAATATATATATATATAGTTACACTTAAGCAATCAAACGCAAGTTCAAATGCGTTCCAATAGTATTATCGAAGCTAACTTTTATTTTCAGGACAAAACTATTTCTCGAGCAAACAAAAAATTTTAAAAATTAACAGAACATTGGACATGAAAATGAATGTGGTGAGCTGTCCGGTTAAAGTTAACGGTGTGGGGTGGCGAAGACCTCAAGTGGGATGCACACGTGCGGTGACTGATTCGCGTGAGGAGTACGAGTAAAAGGACAGAGTTTGGTGGGGGGAGATTGGTGCGGCGCGCGCGGCACGTGAGAGTGCGTGTAATATGTAATTGGGAATAGGTAGTTCTATACAGCTGTTTTCCGCGTAAAAGATTTTTTGCTTATCTGTGATGTAGGGTTAGTTCGTTTGTCTTACGAATTCCACCTGAATAAATTTAAGTTTAGATGAGTTAATTATAAAATAAATTTTATATTTAATATTTAAATTTAAGTTATAAGATTTTATTTTAAGATAAAAGTATTTGAATGATTAAAATTAAATTTAAACTTATATTAAAAATTATATATTTTTTAATTTTTTTACATGATTAATATTTTTTATATGAGAAAATATTTAAGAATAATATTTTTATTTAAAATATTATGTAAATTATAGAATAAAAAATTTAAAATAAATTAATAAATTAAATATAAATATAAGATTGAGTTTATATCATGTAATCTAAACAAATCATTAAAATTTGGATCCCACCCAAACCCATCCCTTTGTTGCTTTCCCTAACCTTTATTTATTTTTGAATTAATACATATATTTTTCATATTTTGTCGTTTCTTCTGTTTTGACCACCCCAAAATGCATTTGGCCGTGCTCATGCGAGCGTGTTTCCCACCTCCCAGAATTCCCAGGGTTGTTAGTTAGCACCTTAAATTAGCGTATTTATTTATTTAGTTATTTCAGCTTGGCTATGTTGGCGAAACGAAGACACTGTTTCTACGTCGCTCTCTAAGATCATGGGTTGTTTTGGTGAGCATTAGATTAGTTAATTATTCTACTGTTAAGCATAATTAAAGTACTCTAATTTAAATTTCAAATGTTGATTGAGGATATATGCACCTATATAATAATTATCACTGATAGTTGATTTTATATTTTACTACAAGCATCGATGTATAGATACTTAAAAAAAATGATACACGTTATTCTAAAATAAGAGAGTGATATCATAAACATTAGATTGATATTGAGGTTGAGACTAAACTTATGTAAAATTAGATGTTGAGAGGATGATAATTAACAAATTAAGATTGATATATAGATGATCAAAGTGATTTTTCCTTATCAAGGATCGATAGCATGATACTTATTACTTAAAACAAACTGATACACGTTATTCGAAAATAGAAGAACGATATCATAAACATTAGATTAACCTTAAGGTTGAGACTACACTTCAATAAAGTTAAAGGTTGGGAGGACGATAATTAACAAATTAAGATCGATACATAGATGAGCAAAGTGATTTCCTCCATCAAGGATCTCGATATCAGAGACCTCAATGAAGAAGAAACTATATTTAACTAATTATATGTTGCTAACATGTATCATTAAATAAAATAATGACATATGTTGTGTAAAATTTGATTTTAGTTTATTTAACAAATTTAATTAATTTACCCGATTAATTAATAACTAAAAGTAAGTAAATAAAAAATATAGACAATTTTTACAAGGTTCAGATTTCCTATTTTTTGAAATTACACTTAGATGATAAACTCTTCACTAAATATAAAATGATTACAAACATTAATGGTCTTATATTATCTAAAGATTATCTCTCCGTTATCTGAAAGAATGGTCTCATGTTGTTATAGAAGAAGGCAGTAGGCTTCTCTTGGATGCATTTACATTCAGTGGATCATGCCCAGACTAGCACTTACACAGGCGGAATTTCTGTAGGTTAAGGAGTTGTTGTCTGCCTTTGAGTGTGTTCAGCTTAGTTTGGTGGGAAGGGACAGCAATCGTACTGTGCATGAGTTAAGTGCTTGGGCTTATTCATCAAAAAACTCTAGTTTTGTATATGCCGGGATGGTTGAACATGCAAACCGAACAAAGCAGAATGTCTTCTACAGGTGAAGTCTCATAAAATATAATCACAAGAATGATAATTAAAAAATTTCGAGGAAAACGAAGCAAACGTATATGAATATTGATGGTGCTAGATCCACTCCAACAATTATTCCATCCAAGGTCTATGTAGTTTTTTTATTTTCTCTTCCAATTACAGTTATAACACAATCCCCTCAATGACATGCTGTCTGACAAGTATATTTAAGCTGAAAAATAAAAATGAACGAAAGTTTTGGCCCGGCTGCTTCCGAAGTTTTTGCCTTGTCGTCCACTAGCAGGTATAAATTGTTGGCAACATATTGCGTGACTATGCACACAGACATATGTTTGATCCACGTCCACGCGAGAAAATTCCTGATCACCTATGCAATGGTTCTTTCACCTCATTTTTTAATCGCGTCCTTTACATTTTTTGGTCCACCACCAGAACTCAGCATACTCTCATGTAAAGCCTCAATTTTAAAAATAAATTTAACAACGCATAATCTATTATTGTTTGTGAATTTAAGACAAAAGATTTAAACGCAAAATCTTAATTCTAAAATATCAATTGTAACACAAAATTCATTAAGATGTTAAAAATATTAGAATCTATCAAGAAACCAATCCAAATTTTTGTAGCAATCTACAAAGTACCTATCAAATAAGAGGGTAGAGCAGTGAGCAACTCGCAAAAGGTCAACGAAGTGATTAATGACTTACTCCTTATATATTCTTATTAGAGAAGACACCTGAATTTTGACCTTTCTACTCTAATTTGAAGGATATTACGAACCACAAAATATGAATGGTGCTACGGACTTCGAATCCTTTTGATTAGAAAATAAAAATGAAAGAGGGATTGATTTTTATTTTTATTTTTATTTTTATTTTTTGCTTGGTAAAGAGAGATTGATTCAAGACATTAATAATCCACAAGAAGGGTGGGTCTGGTCATAAGTTAGAGACGGTGGAGTCGGTTTTGGCAGTTTTAGGAAAGGAGCGTGACCGACACGTGGAGTTGGGTGAGAAGGCCGTTAAGGATCGGCACTCGAGTGTCGGGTGGGGCTAGGGCTTTTACAGCCTGTACTGACAGAAATCGAGTGCCGTTCGTCCCCCGACTCTGCTACTCCCTTTTTTGTCGTTTTTTGGACAGCTCAGCACTTCCGTGCGGCCTTTTCCCACTTTACCAAAAAATATTATTAAAAAATATCCTCCTCCTCCTCACTCCAATGCTATCCAGCCTGGCTTTTGGTCAAAGTCCTCCGCTCCTATCCACTCTTTCCTTTCCCCTCCCTACCCAACCGTACCCTCCCTCCTTTTCCCTTTTTTTTTTTTTTCTTTTAATAAATTTCTCTCCCTTTTTTGGTTTCAAAATTCGTTTGGTGATGCCAATAACAAATTAACAATCAACAAGCACCACGTTTGGTTTGAATTCAAGCTCCTCCAAAGTGCTTTTTAACCTCTAAACGGCCTTGTTTCGCACTTTTTAAATATCATGGCCATGTCAGTTATAAAAGTTTGCTAAAGCTTAAGCCGCCTATGATACAAAGCTTTCCTGCTAAGAAAACGAGAAACGAATATGGAAACATATATATATATATATATTGGACCTCAACAAATAATATAAGCAAGAGGAACTCACCTACAGTGTGCTGATTGATGTGTCTAGTACTCTATTTGTATCTAGCTCCTACAAATAATAATGCTATCCACCAAGAATGCTTTTTGATTATTTTTTTCTCTCTCTTTTTTTTTATTTTATCATTTTAAAAATATGGTGAATTGATTGATACATGGACAATCATTAAATTGGGATGAATTTGGGTACGTCCGATTGTTTAGGAATGGCCCCGCTTGGTGATGCAGTGGACCGCGTACAGTTGGAGCTGTAGACAATGCCTCATTCATTCATTTAAGAACAACATTATTACTATTTTCTAAGAGAGAGGATGTGATCATGCCCGTTTTTAAAGGCTCTGTCATAATTTATAATAAAGTTTCGTTTTTTATTATTTAAGTATAATTAAAAGATTAGGATTTACGTGTTATAATTATGATATATTTTATCTTTAATATATACTAAGAAATTAAAAAAATTGAAGCAAAAAATAAATAAAAAAAATCTAAGACCCCATCTCCCCCACCCCCATTGGCCAGTGAACTTTGTGATTGACACACCTCCCCCCACCCACGAACAATGAGCTCGTCCTCCCCCAACCACCTTCCCCGACTGCCTCCCGTCAATAGACCCTTCGCGCTTTGACAACCTTAACATTGACGACCCCAACCACTTCTTTTGCTTTGCCATTATCAAGAAATCCCTCGTCGTAATTGCTGAAAGTAAGATATTACAGCGGTCCAAACTCACTAAGATCTTGTCTTGCAAGATCAAAGCTTCTCGCGGACCCATATCGACTGTTGATGTTGATGAGAAATCAGGGAAGCACCACCAGCCGAGATCACTTTTGCAAGGGTGAGATTAAGATTGTGATCGCATGGCCTAGATTTGCAATGACAAAGCCCCCCATAATGAGAGGGAGAGAGACCTGAGGGAGAATTGTCACCTGTCAAGAATTGAGATCATGTGGTTGATCTACGACAGTGAACATCGTAATGCTCCGATTGAGGCCTCAGCAAATGTGATGATTGGGAGGAGAGAAGAAAAAGGGGCGAATAGAGGTAAGAGAAAGATGGTGGAAGAGAGAGAGGCGAGAGAGAACGTAGGGTCACTGGAAGGGCGGTGGGAGAGGACAGAAAGGAGGGAGCATAATTCTAGGTTTTGTTGGATTTTTTTTTTTCTAATTTTTAAAAAATTGTTAGTCTCTAATACTATAAATTAGTACATACTATAATTACCATGTACATGTAATATTTAAATCAATAAATTAAATTTGAACGATTAAAAAATGAATCCTACAATGGGACCTCTTAATTGAAGCCCAACCTTTCTCAAAAGTACTTTAACAATAAGTTTTCTTATTTTTATACTATTAGCCAGAATTACTTTTATTTATTAAACATATTTCCCAACAATTTGATTCTTAGATATGCTTTTTGCTGGATAAATTTATTGATATTTAATTTAAAAATTTATCATATATTAGATATAATATTTCAATTATAAATTAAGTTATTAAATTTAATCTAATAATTAAAACATCAATTCTACTATTTATCAACATGCTAAATTATGGGAGGCTGTAATTAAAAATTATCTATTTTAATAAAGTGAAAAATAAGGGTAAGGAGAGTATATTATATATTTATTATGCGTTTAGTATATATATTTAAATTGTATTATATTTAAATATAATGTAATTTTTATCTAAATATAAAAATATTTCATTTAAATACAAATTACATTATATTTTAAATTTAATACAATCATTATTTATTATTTTATTATTTTTATTAATAATATTATAATTTTTTATTTTTTTCTCTATTTTTACTTTTTATATTATATATTTATTATTAAAATATAATTTAAATATTTTTTATTCAAATATATATTATATATAAACGTAACACAAATACTGTAATAAACGGACCATTATATACGTGTAATTAGACGAAGAGCGACCTGCCAGCAAAAGCAACGCGTGTCAGTATGACAGCTGTATGCTAGTAACTGCCTTGCCCGGAAGAATCCACCCTATTCTCAACGGCTATGACCGGTCACCTTTACCTGCTCAACCGGTCACCCCTCATCATTCCCCATATTTATAGCCTTCGCCCACTCCTGTATCGTGCCCTTCGTCTCATGCCAAGATGAGGCTCCGCCTCAACCATAACCAAGCCTTTCCTTGTACAAATATTCCCATTACACACTAAAAACAAAAATATCTTTTTATTTTTCCCTTAAATTCTATCTTCAGGTTCTTCTTTTTGTAATTATACTTCTTTTTTTTGAGATGGATTCGATGAAGAAAGAGTTGGATCGGATAAAAGGTCCGTGGAGCCCCGAGGAGGACGAGGCTTTACGGAAGCTGGTCCAGAACTATGGCCCGAGGAACTGGTCTCAGATCAGCAAGTCGATCCCCGGCCGATCCGGCAAGTCCTGCCGTCTGCGGTGGTGCAACCAGCTCTCACCGGAGGTGGAGCACCGGCCTTTCACCCCCGACGAGGACGACACCATCATCAGAGCCCACGCGAATTTCGGCAACAAGTGGGCCACCATCGCTCGCCTCCTCAACGGCCGGACCGACAACGCCATTAAGAACCACTGGAACTCCACGCTCAAGCGGAAAAGCTCCTCTCTCTCCGACGACTTCAATAACTCCGATCCTCTCGACCACCCACCGCCTCCTCTCAAGAGATCCGCAAGCCTCGGCGCCGCTGGCACTACTGTCCCCGCCGGCTGTGGGGGTAACCCGGGTAGCCCCTCCGGATCCGACTTGAGCGATTCGAGCTTGCCTCCTTGCGGCGTCTCTCTCTCGCCGGTTTTTAGACCGTTTCCGAGAACCGGACCGATTTCTCCGACTACTCAACAGCAGGTCGACACCTCGTCTGCTGCCGCAGATCCGCCGACCTCGCTCAGCCTCTCGCTTCCTTCGTCGGATTCGTCGGAAGTATCGAATCGCAATCGGAATAATATTGCGCACCGATCATCACAGGCTGTAGCTGTGCCGGCGATATCGGAGGCGTTGATGCTACGCGGAGAAGTGAGTTTTGTGGGGAGTCAGGGGAATCAGAGCGGTCAGGTCGGATACGAGAAGCCGTTCTTCAGTGCAGAGTTTTTGGCTGTGATGCAAGAGATGATCAGAACGGAAGTGAAGAACTACATGTCTGGGATTGAGCAGAATGGTCTGTATTTGCACACTGAAGCCGTTAGGAACGCCGTGATTAAGCGCATCGGGGTTAGTAAGATCGAGTAGATGAAGAATTTTGATCGCCATGATCAAACTGCAACAACAATGAGCTAGGCCAATGCAGCAGCTGATCCTTGTTCTTAAAAAAAAAAAAAAAGAATTTCCGTTTTTTCTTTTTTCTTTTTAATATAAATAGCAATGGAAATAATTTTGGTAGTGTACAGAGGGAAAATTGGGAGCGGAGGAAAAGGAAAAAAACAAAATACAAAAAAGGAGGAGAGGGTTATTGGATGTTGGATGGAAATCTTGAGAAACAATTTCCTTTTCGAATAATTTTAGAACAAAATCAACAAAAAAAAAATGGAAAAAGAAAAGGGATTTTACCAACGAAAGTTCAAACGGCGTTTGCTCTTTATTGGAAACAATCTTTCCCTTCGAATATCTTGAACAAAAGCGTAAAGAAAAAAAAGAACAAAAGAAGAAATAATATTAAAATGGCGTTTTCGGGATTTCAACAAAAAGCCCACCATAGACAAGTTGATGGCTCAAGTTGGTTGCTAATGACGGACAGGAAGGCTGCAACCGTTTTTGTTTGGTATTGCTTTTTTTTTTTTTCCGATTGAAAGCAACAATTTTTAATAGATCTTTGTTTGGTTGTGGAGCTTCCTGGAAAAGTGTTCAATTGAGGTCCGTTGAATTTTTGCCACGTGATTCACGAACTCGCACGTACACAATTCCGTTTTTATCTATTTGCATTCTTCAAATGCTATTTCAAGGCTATAATAATTCGAGTTGGTTAACAAACGTTGAATCACATAAATATCTAGATTACGACAATCAAACAAACCAAATGAGTACCAATAATGAGACATATATAATATTTTATTATGGTTAACGGCAACGGGTTAGGACTAGAAAAATATCTAGTCTTAACGGCGAAGTTTTATTCTTTTAGAAAACCTCAACTAACGGATTAATATCACAATCCACATTTCAAGCAAAAAATATTTATATATATATATATCACAATCCACGTCACATCATTATCAAAGCAAAAATATACACGACTTGAATTATGATTGCAGATTAAGTCCAGTCCTCCTAAACGAAAATTCCAGTTCTTTTTTTCATACAAATCCTTCTCATATTAAAAGATTGTGGAGTTTAAATATCCCACGTAACACACACACACACACATATATATATGCACACGTGTGCATGAACTATTTCAATTAAGTTTTGTCGGTATATATATGAGTTAATCATAGAGTCGGGAAATATATAATTAACTAATATAAAATTAATTTAATCACTAAGTTTTTGTCCCCCAACGTGGCCGAAATATGGAAGGTTCCAAGTAGTGCATGCTTCCCCCAGTCTCATAATAGCAGGTCAAGACCTTGTGATGCAAGAGCTTTATGACAGTGTTGCCTTGGATTTATTTATTTTAATTGTTCTTGTTTTACGTTACGAATATAAAGAACAATATCTTGTTTATAAGCGTTTAGTGTACGAGTTCGTTTTAAATTCAACTGTATCTTACGGTTGGTTTTTTTGCATTTAACAAAATTATGACTTTTTTTTTTGAAAAATCAATTAATTTTAACATAAAAATTTCATTTCATTTCAAATTTAACTCATGTACCAAACGTATAGTTTTTCTTAAATTTCCTTGGAAAAATTTAGCCCAGAGAAAAAAAAATAATAAAGGGAACAACGTTGCTTTTCCTAAGCTGATTGAGCTCAACTTAACAAAGCTCATGTGCGTGTATTTTAGTTAAACATGGATTGTGTGTTTGGTGGGGGTGGTGGGGAAGAATAGTAAGGAGAAAGTGTTAGATAACCTAGGTGAGGACAATAAGAAATGAGAGATAGGTTATTTCTCGATACAGTGTCTAGTATGAAATTCCATCAAATAATCTCTTGCAGTTTAAGAGAGATTAAAATTGGACATTTTGAACGATATGAAATCTCTGCCTAATCAATTCCCTCCTATTTTTACCCATATCAAACAAATCATAGGCATCAAAAATTCAAAATCCTTCTCTCCTTCCAACTTTTCTCTCTGACCAAATAAGCTGTTAAGCTAAAAATTTATTTGGCCTCTTGTTTGGCCTGCATTCCTAACAGTCAATTTATTCTAAGTAAAATTTTTTTCAGCAAAGAATAATAATAATAATAATAACAACAAAGTATAATTCGAGCTCAATAAAAATTAGTTACAATAACTTGTGACATTTATAGCGTGAATAGGGAGAATCTAGCCAAATCTTACCTATTCAATTAACATCAAATATGACATGTATAGTGTAATTGAAGTATGCACGATTTGAAATGAGGATTTGGAGTCATAAACAAGTTTTATACTTGGGAAATATGAATCAGAATTGGTACCATTGTAAGTTTTATTCACATATTTAATTAAAACTCAAAATCGAATGAATTATAGTGAATCTGCTTATATAACCATTAGTAAATTTTGTGTTTTCCATTTGAAAACAAATATTTCGAGTCCCATAGTGTCAATCCTATTTTTTATGGTTCGTTTGGTGAATGCATTGCATCTGCATTCAATGCATTGAATGCAATTTATATTTAGAGTAAAAGTATTAGCATTGCGTTTGAATGTAATGTGTGTTTTGGTGAAAAGTATTTGAATTGTATTTTAATAATAAATATGTGATGTAATGGGTAAAAGTAAAGAGGAAAAAAAGAAGAGAGAGATAATATATGATGTAATTAATAAAAATAATACAAAAAGTAAAATAACGGATAGTGATTGTATTTGATTTAAAATATAATGTGATTGGTATTTGAATGAAATATTTTTATATTTGAGAGAAAATTACATTATATTTATATTTAAATGTAACGTAGAAAAAAAGTGTATATCAAAACGTGGGCTTAATTTCATGTGGGAAAATTGAACAAAAAAGTTAGTTTTATAGACAGTCTAGTCAATGATCCATGTAATTTAAAACGCTTTGCCCAAGTACAACCCAATAGATTTCTTTCTTGGGTTTGGGCTTGCGAACCTTTGAACAATTCTATATCCTGAGCATCTCTTCGTTTTTTTTTTTGGATTATTTACTTCGTGATTGCATCTCAGATTCTGTCATTATCTAATCAAACTCCGCGTCTTCATGAACAGACAAAATATATGCTTGAGTCATATCCATATAATGGCTAAGGAGGAGGATATATACTTTGATGTATTGTTTCAATTAATGGATTCCACTACAAACTGGAGTTATCTTTGTTCCTTTTTATAAACCGTAATATAAGGTTATGTTTTGGTGAAAAGATAATTATTTTTCAAGTAATGGTTTTTAACGTGCTCTAAGGCTCGGCCACCATTCAAATATGTAATAGAATATGGCTTGAAGAAAAGACGAGTCTGGCTACGCCTAACAGTGACCATTGTTGGTGTTTTTTTGTGTAGTCTCATACGTTTGTTTACTGATGATCAATTTCACAGGTTCTGCTTAAAGAAATGATTAGTATCGAGTTCTCAAGGGTCGCATCTCTAAAACCAAATATAAAGCTTATATCAAAATTTAACATATTATTGTTATCGATTGATATGTTGGCCTTTTTATTTGATAAGCAAGGTATTGTCATTTTAAAATTTTTTAGAAATCAAAAATTTAATCTTATAAGTTTGAAACTAAAAAAAAAATTTCGTTTAAAAAAAACAATATAAATTTTGTAACAAAAATTACATAAAATAAACAAATTTTAAAATATTATTTAATAGTACGAAATGATAGAAAATATTAAACGTGCCAGTTTCCATGCTTTTCATGCCAAATGTAACAATAGCTATGAGAGTTTACATTAGATGATCTTGCACGCATATCCATTAAAGAACTGAAAAGGTGAGCTATGGTGAATGTGAGCTTTCGCCATGAAATTTAAACCATTTTTAAAAGTTCTTTTTTTTTTTTTTGATTAGTCATTTTTAAAAGTAATTGCCAACTATTTGGTATATGCCAATAGTCCTACTATAACAAGCATATTACATTTTAGAAAATTTATTCGGGGAAAAGGGCAAAATACCGGTATATGGTTTTAAAATAATAATAGATTTAAAACTATTATCTTCAAATAACATAATTATGGTAAATAAAAAGGTAAAAAACTAGTATATGGTTTTTAATTAAATAATTTTTTTCTAACTTTTTTAATTAATAATCAGTTTAGTATTTCATTTTAATTTAAGTTTCACTTGAGTTAAGATAAATTTAAATTAAAGTAGGGTATTCAATATTTTAATTTAATTTACAAGTTTAGTTTAAAATTATATTGAAAATTATACTGTAAAAATAGAGATAAACTTATTTTCAAAATTATGCTCAAATAGAGAAATAAATTTAAAAAAGTTTGGTTCAAACTAAAATAAAAATAGCCCCAACTACTCATTTTAATCCTAATCAAACTAAAACAAAACTAAATGAAAATCCAAATGTGTCCTAAAAAATTGAGTAAAAAATTAGCTATTTCGTTTAAAAAAAAAAGGAGTACTAGGCCCACGTTCAAGAAGTTTAATAGTTCAAAGGTAATTCTATTATTTTTTAATATGTATTTTAGATATTTTAACATAATTTACCATTAGTTTCACTTTAAGAACAAAAATGATTTATTCACAATTTTTGGATAACTGATTCTTTAGCTAATAATGGATTGCAAGTTGCAAGAATGTCTCTTGGAAGATTTTGAGACTTGAGCTTCAAAGGAGACCAAAAGTTATAAATTGCAGAGTTAACTTATAACATACAAATTTATTTGTTTTAAGTCAATACGTCTGAAAAAAAAGAAAAAGAAGCATAGTGAGTACAAGTCCACCTAATAAGGTATTTGAATAACAATTAAATAAATAAAATGATGTTTATTATAAAAATCAAAATAAATTCATATTTATTTAATTGTTCAAAATATGAATTCATATTTATAAAAAATAAAAAAATAAAATTTAATTCAAAATAAATTCATATTTACTTTTTATTTGCTTTAAATGTGTATTAAACTTTTTGTTTTTCCCTAAACATCAATTTATTTTGGATTGGTCAAATTCAAAACGAACATTTTTCATTTTAAAAAGGTTTGACAAAAGAACTAAAGATAATATGTACATATATCTATATCTGTACATACATAAAAGAGCCGATATACTTCTACTGTTCTCCTTCATCGTAAAAATGCACAAAATTAGAAGCTCAACCTCCCAAAAATTTCTCTCTTAAAGTGTTTTTGTTTTATTTATTTATTAATCTCTAATACCAGCTTTCACCGGTAGTTCCTATCTCATAAATTGTGAGTTGTCTTAACATGTAATGAAATTATCGTTATTTTGACTAATCAAATAAATATAATCATATAAAAATTTGATTTTGGATATTGGATAACATAATGCATGCAAACTGCAAATTTTGTGAAGGAACAAAATATATTATATTTTAATATTTGTTTCATGTAATAAATATTATATCATCCTAATTTTATGACAAAATGTTATTTTTGAATTTATATAGTTGTTTTTTTTTTTTTACTTGTGGGTGGGAGGAATCAAACTTTGCATCTTTAGGTGAGTCTGATGTAGTGTTATTATTAGATTATATCTGTAATTATTATTGTTATTATATTTTGTTTTCAAAATTTTTTTTATTTTTTTCCATATTGTTGTTTAAATTGTACATTATAAAAACTATAATTACTACTTTATACATGCATTGCACGTATTTAATAAACTAGCATCATAAAAAAAAAGAGCAAGAGAGAGAGAGAGAGAGAGAGGGAGAGAAGAGTATCTCAAAAATTTCCTTAAAGTGTAACTTCAGTAACAAGTTTGTTTCTAAATTTCGTCCTCGAGTTACTTGTCCTTATAATTACACAATATTCCTTTAAGTAACCCTCATATGACCAATTTTTCGTCCAAAACGTGAACAGACTGCCTTTTTTCTCTTGCATTTTTTTTATTCAATAACAAAAGTTCAAGCACGATAAGCTAGACAAAATAAAATTGAAGAACCAAGGTGGCGTTTATTAATATTTTCAGAAATATTTTTTTATTTCTAAAATCATAAAACACAAAAATAATTTTAAAACTATATTTATGTATTTAAAATTTTCAAAATCATTTCAAAAACATTATTTTTAATCGTTTTTTTTGAAAACCCAAAACAAATGCATTTACTCTTCATTTACACTGTCATTTTCATTTTTATTCTCTCTCTTTAATATTTTCAAAATTAATTAAAAAATAATATCAAGCATAATTTTAAAAATAATTTTAATATAATTTTTAAAATTTTTAAAAAATACAAATTATTTTAAAAATAATACCGAAACAAACCAAAAATATATTGGTGCAAAGTCTAAGTCACCTGTGAAATAGATTTTAAAAAATGGAAACAAATCCAGATGCTTATCATACTGTAAGTACTCAATGGACTCAAAATAGCACAGCAATATGAAGGTAGCGTTTGGTATTGTTTTTGAAATCTGTTATGTTTTCAAATTCTCTGAATTTGAGATCGTTTTGAAAACAATTCTGAAAACGTTTCTGAAATTGTATTTGGTTTTATTTTCTGAATGTATGTTTTGAGAAACAAAAAAATGAAACTGTGTTTGATTATATTTTTGAAAACCAGTCATTTTATAAGTATTATATAAAAACATATTTATATTTGATTTAAAAAAAATTTATTATGAATACCAAAAATTAAAAATTAATAAAAATTTTTAATTGAAAAATGAATTAAAAATTAATAACCATAATATTTAAGTAATTACTATATCAATTAAATCTTAATTAACCATAATAATTAAATCAGAGAAATGGGAGAAATGGGAAAAATGAAATCAGAGAAAACGACTTTTAATCGTTTTCAATTTTACATTGGGAGCAAAGGCGATTTTGGATTCGTTTTGAAATCTGTTTCAAAAACAATACAAATCAAACACAATTTCACACCGATTTTGAAATCGATTTTTTAGGAAATCGTGAAATCAGTTTTAGAAACAAATCCAAACACCCTCGAAGTGTCCGAATCATGGCGAGGTTCCCTAATAGTAATCCCTTTTTTCGTTTTTCTTTCGTTTTTTGTTTTATTATTATTATTATTATTATTTTTTTCAAGAGACTTTGTACTGTTGTCAATGTTCTAGGGAGTGCTGCTATTTGCCTCCGTATCGGTTAACTTTGCACACGATGAGTCCGCATGATGTGACAATCCCCCATTTTCAAGTTTCAAAATTGCTTCAGAAGTAGGCCCCGTTCGCTATCATTGTTCTTGACGCAGGCCTAGCAGTAACGAACTTTTTTCTATTCTAACGTGTAGAAAAAAAGTTGTAAAAGTAGAAGTTTCCTACCGTTGAACCTTTCGTCAACTGTAATGATACAATATATTGGTGCGAAGCCAGGGCGATAAGTTTGACAACTGAAAACTTGAAGAACCAAATTGATATATTGACGCAAAGTTGGGGAACTCTTGAAACAAATTGAGAAGTTCATCGGACTATGTACTCAATGAACTCGAGAGAACTCCAAAACATATGGTCGTGTTCCCTGACAGTCTTTTTCTCTTTTCTTTTCTTTTCTTTCTATTATTACTATTTTTTTTTTTCAAAAGACTTTGTACCTGAATCGTCAACTTTTTAGAAGACTACGGGCATAAAATTGATAAAGCCTAGCATTAAATTATGCTTCTGAATATTAAAAGAAGGAATTACAAACAAGCAAAAAGCTAAGAATAGCTACGCGTACGCGTGATGGCATCGTATATAATTCTGTTACTAGAAATTCGGCTTCTGATCATGTTAATTTTCACTCATTAATTAGATACAATGACGGAGCCATACATTTTGTTAAAGACACTAATAGCTGTATTAAGAATTTTATTATATTACTTCCAATAGAATATCTAAGATAATAATAAAAAGTGTGTCTATTAATTTTGTCCTCATCATGTTTTAAGGGTCAATTAGCAAAATCAACATTTAAGTACAAAATCAACCCTCTTATCTGATTTTTACATTTTTTATTTGTGAGGGATGACTCATAAATTATTCGTTGATATTTTTAGAGACTGATAGTAGGGGTGTTAACTGAATCCGTTAACCCATTTGATTGGATTAAGAGACTAATGTATTAGTTATAGATTGTGATTTTCTCAATTTGAAGGTTACAAATTAGATTACGGATTAAGAGTTTGTCGATTGAAAAAGAATTAATAGAAAAATAAAAAATCGGAATTGATTGATATATTTCTTGAAACAAAAGAAACGAAAATGAATGACGAAACATAAATTATAGATCAACTAAGTCCTCTCGAGGACTTGTTTAAGAATAAGAAAGAGGAACTCATGTAAATAATAAGTTTTGATCCTATTTATAGAGATTTTGAAAAAATTCCATTCCGAAAAGAGAAAGTTCAAACTATATATATAGATATATTTAATTCTTGTTGATTTAGTACATATCCGAATTAAATTTAAGAAAAAAGAAAGTAAAGAAACGATTTTTCAAAAAAAAAAAAATGATTACTGACTGCTTTGTATATAAAATTTTTTCATTAGGTGTTTGAAAGAGAGATATTGATTGCTTTTAGGTCATTTGGATAGAATAGAAAGGATTTGAAGAATCTTCACCAGATAAAACATTAATACTAGTCTTCTTATAATAAAAGTGTTATTTTTTATTATAAAATTTTTAATAAAATTTCATTAGTATAATCTCTAAAATAATTTTTTAACCCTTTATTAATAAATCATTACCTCGTTACCATATATATGACAACAACATTAAAGATTAATGGTCTGTTTGGTGAATGTATTACATTTGTATTGTGTTTGAATGTAATGTATTGAATACAATTTATGTTTGAATTTATGTTTGAAGAAAAAGTATAAGCATTACATTTGAATGCAATGTATGTTTGGGTGAAAAGTATTTGAATTGTATTTTAATTAATAAATATGTGATGTGATGGGTAAAAGTAAAAAAAAAAAAAGGAGACAGAAAGAGAATACATGATGTAATTAATAAAAATAATAGAAAAAGTAAAATAATAAATAGTGATTGTATTAGATTTAAAATGTGATATGATAGTATTTGAATGAAATGTTTTTATATTTAAGTGAAAATTATATTGTATTTAAGTGAAAATTGTATTGTATTTAAATGTAATGTAATTTAAATACGTATATCGAACGCGTATTTATTCAATCACATTTCTTGGAAAAAAAAAGGACAGAAAAATTAAAGTTTTTTTCTTGGTGGAAACAAGGGTATAATACGAAAGTATCACCTTCGTACATAAAAGAGTCGATAAAGAGTCTGCTGTTCTTTTGGTCCTTCAAAACCTAACCTATGGGGTGTATTTTTTAAAGGCACCATTCGGGTGCTTTTTTAACCGCGTCATTGCTTCTTCTTTCTTTCTTTATTTCTTCTTTTCTTTTCTTTTCTTTTATTTTTCCTTTTTAATGATGCCTTTTCTTTTCTTTTTTTCGTTTTTCATTTTTTTTTTAAATGATGCTTCCGTTGCTTTTGAGGATTGCCATAAGCAGGCGTAATAAAAATCCCTTGGACACTCCTCCTATAAGACGCGTTTTATTTTTGAACCTTGATAGAAGCAAAGCTTCAAAATAATATTACAACACTTTATATTGTTTTTACCAATTTACCATCAACAGCACTATACAAAAAAGAAGTACTCTTTATTAAAATTTATAATTTTACCCAAATATATGCCAGAAGGGAAAAAGCTTTTTCTTTCCAAGTTTCAACTTTGCATTTGTAAGGTTCTTTCGTCTTCTTTCCTCTGTTGAGTGAAAAGCTTTTCTTTTCTTTTTTTGATTAAATAATTTTTTTCTAACTTTTAAATTAATAATCTGTTTGATATTCTGTTTTAATTTAAATTTAATTTAAGTTATGATAAATTCAAATTAAAATTGAGTATTTGATATTTTAATTTAGTTTAAAATTATTAAAAATTATATTAAAATAATGAGAGTAGAGATAAACTTATATTAAAAATTATGCTGAAATAATGAAATAAATTTTAAAAAAATTTAATTAAAAGTAAAATAAAAATAACTCCAAATACCTATTTAGTCCTAATTAAGCTAAAATAAAGTTAGAACGAGGAGCCAACATGTCCTAAATATTTGAGTAAAAAGTTCTATTTCTTAAGAGAAAAGCGTACTATGCCCACGTTCAAGAAGTTGAATACTTCAAAGGTAATTCTTTTATTTTTTTATATATGTATTCTAAGATATATTTGAATAATACATTACATTCATATTACATTTGAATGTAATATATATTTAAATAAAAAATATAATATTTGTTTGGATATAAAGTATTTGAATTATAATATATGTGATTTATATTACATTTAAATACAATATGTATTTAAATGAAAAATATTTATATTACATTCAAATACAATATTTTTTTAGATATAAAGTATTTGAATTGTATTATATGTGATGCGATTGATAAAATTAGAGAGAAAAAAAAGGAGAGAGAAAGAGAGTATGTGATGTGATGGATAAAAATAATAAAAAAAAGAAGGTGAATAGTGATTATATTTGATTTAAATTGTAATGTGATCAGTATTTGAATGCTATACTTTTGTATTTGGATGATAATTGGATTATTTTAAATGTAATGCAAATGTAATACTCTTACCAAATGTCCCCCTTAGATATTTTAACGTAATTTAATATTAGTTTCACTTTAAGAGCAAAAATGATTTTTTCACTATTTTTGGATAACTAATTCTTTAGCCAAGAATGGATTGCAAGTTGCAAGAATGTCCCTCGTAAGATTATGAGACTTGAGCTTCAAAGGAGACCAAAATTTATTAATTACAGAGTTGTCAAACTTAAAACATACAAATTTATTTGTTTTAAGTCAAAAAGTCTAAAAAAAAGAAAAAGGAGTATAATGAGTACAATTTCACCTAATAGAGTATTTGAATAGCAAATAAATAAATAATATGACGTTTAGCATACCATTTAAAGATGAAAATTTAATTCAAAATAAATTCATATTTACTTTTTATTTGCTTTAAATCTGTATTTCACCTTTTTTTTTTTCCCCTAAGCATCAATTTATTTTGGATTGGTCAAATTCAAAACGAACTTTTTTCATTTTAAAATGGTTTGACAAAAATAGCTAAAGATAATATGCACATATATCTATATCTACACATATATAAAAGAGCCGCTATGCCTCTATGCCTTTACTGTTCCCTTTCGTCGTAAACAATGCACAAAATTAGAAGCTCAACATCCCAAAATTTTCTCTCTTAAAGTTTTTTTCTTAATCTCTAATATCAGCTTTCATCGGTGATTCCAACCTCCTAAATTGTGATCTGCCTAATTAACATGTAATGAGATTACTATTATTTTGACTAATCATTTTAAATACAATCATATAAAAATTTGATTTTAGATATTGGATAACATAATGCAGACAAATTTCGTGAAAGAACAAAACAAATTATATTTTAATATTTGTTTCATGTAATAAATATTATACTATCCTGATTTTATGATAAAATGTAATTTTTGAATTTATATAGTTGTTATTATTATTTTTTTTAAAACTTCTAGGTTGGGATAATCAAACTCCATACCTTTAACTGAGTCTGATGTTAGATTGCTATTAGATTATATCTATAATCATAATTGTTATCATATTTTATTTTCGATTTTTTTTATTTTTTTCCTTATTGTTGTTTATATTATACATTACAAAAACTATTATTACTACTTTATACGTGTATTGCACGTATTTAATAGCTAGTATCATAAAAAAAGAGCAAAAAAAAAAAAAAAAAAAAAAAAAAAGAAAAGAAAAGAGCCTCTCAAAAATTCCCTTAAAGTGTAACTTCGGTAACACGTTTGTTTCTAAATTTCGTCCTCGAGTTACTTATCCTTATAATTACACAACGTTCCTTCAACTAACCCTCATATGACCAGTCCAAAACGTGAACATACTGCCTTTTTTCTCTTGCTTTTTTTTTTTTTTTTTACACTCAATAACAAAAGTTCAAGCACGATAAGCTTGACAAATGAAAATCGAACAACCAAGGTGGCGTTCGTCAATATTTTCAGAAATATTATTCTAATTTCAGAACCATAAAATACAAAAACAATTATAAAACCGTATTTGTTTATTAAAATTTTTTAACCCCATTTCAAAAATACTATTTTTAACTGTATTATTTCTTTTCAGAAAACCCAAAAAATATATTTTTACTTTTAATTTTTATTTTTATTTTCATTCTCTCTTTAAAACCCACTAAAAAATTAAATATTAAACATAAATTCAGAAATAATCTTAATATAATTTTCAAAATATCATCATTCTTAAAATTAAAAAAAAAAACAGATTATTTTGAAAACATACCAAAACAACACAAAGTGATAGATCGATGCCAAGTTCAAGGCCATCTGTGAAATGGAACTTCAATGTACTCAAAATAGCACAGAAATACGAGGTCGTGTCCAAATTCTAACGAGGTTCCTTGATAGTCATCTATCTCTCTCTCTCTCTCTCTCTCTCTCTCTTTTTTCCAAGAGACTTTTTACTGTTGTCAATTTTCTAAGGAGCATTGCTATTTGGCTCTGTATGTTTAACTTTGCACACGTCGACTCCGCAGGATGTGGCAATCCCACGTCTTTCAAATTTTAAAATTGTTTCAGAAGTAAAACCCATTCGCTATCATTACTCTTGACGCATGCTTAGCAGTACCAAACTTTTTTCTATTCCAACTTGTAGAAAAAAAGTTAGAGAAAAAGAAGTGTGCTACTTAAACCTTTCGTCAAGTGTAACGATGCAAAGTTAGGGCGATATGTTTGACAAATGAAAATCGAAGAACCAAAGTGATATGTATTGATGCAAAGTCGGGGCGCTCGTGAAATCGATTTATGAGAATTGAAACAAATTGACACGTTCATTGGACTACGTACTCGATGGACTCGAAAGAATTCCAAAACATAAAGTCGTGTCAAAATTCTTACGAACTTCCCTGATACTCTTTTTCTCTTTTCCTTTCAATTTTTTTTTTTCAGAAGACTTTGTACCTGAATCTTCAATTTTCTAGACGACTACAGGCCTGAAATTGATAGAGCTTAGCATTAAATTATGCTTCTGAAAATAAATAAAAATATTACAAACAAGCAAAAAGGTAAGAATAGCTACATGTACGCGTGATGGCATCGTATATAATTCTGCTATAAGAAATTTTGGCTTCTGATCAAGTTAATTTTACTCATTAATTAGATACAATGATAGATCCATAAATTTTGTTAATATCTGTATTAAAAATTTTATTATATTACTTTCAATAAAATATCTAAGATAATAATAAAAAAGTGTTTCTACTAATTTAGTTAAGACACGTTGAATTTTGTCCTCACCATGTTTTGAGAGTCAATTAGCAAAATCAACATTTAAGTACAAAATGAACTCCCTTAGTCTAATCTTTACTATTTATATTTGTGAGGGATGATTAATAAATTAGTAGTTGAAATTTTTAGAGGTTGATAATAAGGGTGTTAATTGAACCTGTCAATCCATTAGATTGGATCAACAGATTAATGTATTGGTTATGAATTGTGATTTTCTCAATCCGAAAGTTACAACTTAGATTATGGATTAAGGATTTCTTAATCTGTGTAATCCATTAAACCAAACTTTATATATATATATTTGTATATATTTAAATATAGATATGTATATAGTTTTTCTCTAAATAAATTACATACGTATATATTAAAGTGTGACTTTAATAACTTGAATATATATGGACGTTGAATTACTTTAAAGTAGTGTTAATTAAATAAATAAATATTAATATTTTATTTTGAGTTTAGTTAATATTTGTTTGTTTTCATGTTTGTGATGCTACAATTTGGATTACTATGCTATAATTTAGCTTATAACTGAAGACTTGAAGTTAATTATACTAATGTTACAATTTTATTGAATAATTTTATGTTTAAGTATTTTATTTTAGTTCTTAGAGTAAATGGATTGAATAAGGAATAAAGAGACACAATTAGAATTAGAATCTAAAACTTCTAGCTCAACTTATTACAAAAACAAAAATTACTAAAAATGGAAAAACACCCTATTGAAGGCCTAAATGATGAATTTGGCTTAAAAATGACATATGTCATGACAAAGCAAAGGGTTTTGTTCGTCGGCCCGTGAAAAACTAATTTTTTAGTCCAAAAAAGTAAATGGATTGAATAAGAAATAAGGAGATACAATCAGAATTACAATTCAAAATTCCTAACTCAACTTATTACAAAAACGAAAGTTACTAAAAATGGAAAAACACCCTATTGAAGGCCTAAATGATGAATTTGGCTGAAAAATAACATATGTCGTGATAAAGCAACGGGTTTTGTTTGTTGGCCCATTTCTAAAAACAGAAAAAAAAAACTAATTTTTCATCTAAATCCGACATCATTAACAGATCTCGTAAACACTATAAAATTGTCTTATTTAGTGTTAGAATGGTCCCAATACATAAAATGGCTTACTCTTACTGCACCGCATCGATAACCCTTGACGATTAGAAATTATGCTTTAAATTCCTTTAATCTTAATGTTCAACATGGGAGTTAATTAATTGTCGTCTTTAATTTTCCTTTCCCTTAATGTTCCTCCCAGTGTAAATGCATGCTAAAAGAGGCAGGATGCTATTTGGTTATCATCCTAATTAGTGTCACACAATACATCTTAATTCCAAAACAAAATCATTTTCTATTAAAAATTTGGATCGATCACCAACTAACTCCATAATCTAACGTCAGATTATACTCAGCTAAAAAAGTACCTCAACTTGAGGAGAATTATTGATAAAAAAATCCGGCCACCAAAATGGAAAGAAGGAAAATTATTAATATAAAAATAAAAGTAAATAAAAAACATACTAAAATCCTCATGACAAGCGCCCGCCTACTAAAAACATCAGTAATCGTTTTCATCAGACAAAAGCATCTCAACAACTTGTCTCATGGTTGGTCTTGCATCTCTGTCTTCTTCCACGCATTGCAGAGCCACTTGAAGAAGAATTTCAACTTCTCTCATATTATATTGTCCCTCCATTAACGGGTCTACGATCTCCTCAATCCACGCTTCTTTTGACGACGCGCCTACCATTTTCTCTCTCACCCACGTAACCAACATTTTTGGTCGTGCCTGATTTCCAACATGATCTTGATCAGCATCATGATGAACTACTCTAATTGGGTTATTTCCGGTCAGAATCTCCAACATAACAATCCCGTAGCTATAAACATCCACTTTGGAGGTGATCGGAAGATTGTAAACCCACTCGGGAGCCATGTAGCCTCTGGTCCCTCTTATCCTTGAGAAACTCGAGTATTTGCCAAGCTCACTTCTGTTTTGTAGTTTTGAGAGGCCAAAATCTGCCATCTTTGGCTGGTAATTAGAGCCGAGGAGTATGTTCTGAGGCTTCACATCGCAGTGTAAAACCCACTCTAAGCACTCGTCATGCAGATAAGCAAGGCCTTTTGCTGTGCCGACAGCAATTTCGAACCTCTTCTTCCAATCTAAAACATTGGAGGCCAAATTTTCCGCCAAGGACCTGTGTTCCATAAACTCATACACTAGAATCCTGTGGTTCCTTTCTGCGCAATATCCCCATGTCTCTATTAAGTTCATGTGGTTTAGTCTTCCGATGATGCTCACCTCTGCGAGAAATTCGACTTCTCCTTGGCTAGTGTCTTTTAGTTTCTTGACCGCGGCAACTCTATTATCTGATAGTATTGCTCTATAGACCACTCCTCCTGCGCCACTTCCTATCTCTTCGCTAAAACCCCTTGTTGCCTTCTTCAACTCTTCGTAACTAAACCTTTTGAAACCAGTTGCAGCGAGCACGTAGCCTTGCATATTATCCGCTCTTGAATTTTCACTGCCGCGCGTCACGAAAACCCACACCATGGAGATTATGATGATCTCAACTCCTCCCACTCCACAGGCAAACCACAACAAGAACTTGACGAGTCCACTCACATGTGTTTCCTCATACCTCCTATCCAGCTGTGTAGTGGCATTACTTGATGCTAAGCAGCCTAAAGTCAAGCCCCCATTTGTAGCCGTGTTCGGTAGAGCCGATAAGATGGTTTTGGGTAGTTTCAAGTAAATATCACCATTAAAACCAGGGCTGTGATATCCATTTCTTAGTTGCCACTTGGGGTAGCAATTGTAACGACCACTGCTAGAGTCGTACTTGTAGTGAAACCCAACGCATGAATCACACAATTCCAAGCATAGAGACTTGCAACTTTCCAAGGTATGATTCATATAAAAAGTGTAATCGTAACCATAAAATTCAACACGAGGAAGGTAAGCAAAGCCTGCAGTTTCCGCTGTACTGTTGGCGCAAGAGAGTTCGAAATCAGGCTCGCAACCTCGATTCCAATCAGAAGGGTTTATCATCTTATACCCTGGGATGCAAGAGCATTTCCTACCAATTTCAGAAACGTATGTGCATATGCTATTAGCTCCACAAATACCATGAATCTTGCATGGTTGCAAAACGGCAACCCAAGTGATAATCCACAAGTCTCCTGACCGTTTTCGACTGTATAGCCGCAGGTTACCATCAGGCTCAACAGTCAGTCTTCGCTGGAGTAGGGTGCCATAATCCGATGCCAAAACCGTTAAACTGTCCGACGAGCTAAAGTTGCCTAATGGATCAAACGTGGCAATTCTACTGTCGTTGAAGGTGGACCTACCGGCTTGCCAAGACACAAGCCAAGGGTCAGGCCAGTAAAGGCTTGAGATCTCGGGGCTGTCGTAGAGAAGACGGAGAACATTGTCGTTGTCGAAAAGGAGCTTGTAGAACCCAGACGAGTAGTTAGTCTGGCTTCTTGAAGACACAAGCTTTGTGTTTCTTGTGAGTGATTGTCCAGGAAGGAGCGTGTCTGTCGGGGACGAGAAGCTTTGCCACAAAACGACATTGTCCTCGGTGAACAACACAAGGTTTCCGTTGTCCCAAAGCTGTAACTCGGCTGCCAATTTGGAAGAAGATGCAGCTGTGTCGCTCGACCAAACGACAGATTGACCCGCGTCTGTCAAGAGAAGATTACCGGATTGTTGCAACGAGAGTTTGGACCGCCTTCCGTTCACTGGCTGATCCCGGTTAGCCATCCATACGACTGTGAGGTTGTGGCTCTGTAATGGTTCGGTAAACCATATGGCAAAGCAATACGCATTACGGCCAACCTGGAAAAACCCGGCGGAAAATATCCCGTTTTGTGAGATCAAAACATCGGCAGGGTTTTCGACGGAAAGAGAGGAGCCTGCTCGCAAGTTATAGGATTCGGAAGTCGAAAAAGGAAAACAAAGTGAGACCAAGAAGAGAGTAATGAATGACAATGGAATAGCTCCCATTTTGTCTAATTGCAAGCAGGAAGAGGTATTGGTAATTTTTGGGCCAGGCGCTACACTAAATACAAGTACTAAACAATATAATGCTTAGAATTTGCCTGGAAACTATGATGTAAACACGCGTGCTTTGACTAAACGGCCAAATCTAAGGAAGAGGATAGCTACGTAAGGAATATTTTATAATCTTTTGAGTGTTTTATATTGTACGACACTACTACATTCTTAGCAAGGTTCTTTCTACTATAAATAAACATACAGCTAAAAGACGGAAAAGATAGGAACTGCAAAAACGAACTGCGGAAACTGCTATGCAATATTCCTTGGTCTTGCTCTGTGAGCTTAATATTATATTGACAATTTGACTATTCACAGTCATGAAAAAGAATAAGCTTTTCGTTCACAGAGGTAGGTGTTTGTCTTTGGTTATACCAATATTAAAATATTAACTAATTAATATTATCCAGGATAAGAAAACGCGAGGACTTTTCCGACCGCAACCAGTGGTGGCACGCTAAGTCGGACTTGATCATCTTCTCTTCTGTTTACAAAGGTATTATATAAGCAAATGAGATTAGGTTCACACATCATTATTTATATGCTTTGCACCGCAACATGAATAAGTAGAACGTGATCTGTCATCTTTACTCGTAACAGTTTGAGGTTTAAACTAGATCCCCTAAGCACTTAAGGCGACGTTTAGTAAACGCATTGTATTGTGATTATATTTAAATGTAATTTGTTTTTTGATAGTTGTATTTGGTTGAAAAGTATTTGTTTTATATTTGAATGAAATGTGTGTTTGGATGAAAAGTATTTTAGAGTTGAAAAGTTGATGTGATTGGTAAAAGCAGAAATAAATAATAAAATTAAAAAATTAATATGAATATTTTATAAAATATTTTAAATAATAATTATTTTTATAATATTATTAAAAAAATTATATTTAAATATAAAATTTTATGTTTAATATAAAATTAAATTATATTTAAATATAATTAAAATATAAATATTTCACGTGGTCCCCCTTAGCCCTAGGGTCAAGGCCAAGCGCCTAATCTTATATAGAAAGTGCGAAGTAGGCAATATCCACTAACTTTCAAAAAGTAGGTTTTTTTTTTTTTTTGTGGAGTTTTAGCTAAAAGGTCACTATTCACCAACTTTCAGCCACCACTCACCGATTTTGGTCGAATAATTTTTTTTCCCTGAGATTTGGCCAAAAGGTGGCACTATTCACCACTTTCAATCAAAACTCACCGTTTTGATTGAAAATTTTTTTTGTCACTTTGTATGCGTTTTTTATTTTTTGCTTTTTGACGTTATTTTTTATTGTCTCTTACTGTTTTTATTTTTTTTATTTTTATGTCTGTCCATATTTTTTAAAATCTTTCTTGCACTTTTTAAAATTTATATATATATCAACAAAATTTTTTTATTCTATCGTAAAAGCCTTTTTCATGTTTGTCTTTACTTAAAAATTTCAAATTATTATTCTTTTAAATTTAATTATACGTCTTAATTTTTTTAAATTTATGTATATTTAAACATTATTTTGTTCTCATATACTTTTTCTTGTTAACCGTCTATATAATAATAATTTTGTTTGATTTTTATTCTAATATTTCATCCACTTATTTATTTTTTATTTTTTCTAAAATCTTCTTCCTTCTTTTTCAATTTACCCCTATTAAAATAATCATTTTCCAAATGAATCTTCACTTTTTCCTTCTATTTTTTTAATTATGGTTTCTTTATTTTTTTTAGCTATGTCTTATTGAAATAATTTTTATTTTCATTAAAATGATTGCATCTTTATTTAAAGATTATTTTTTACTATATATAAAAAATGAAATAAACATAATACACACAAGCATAGTACGTGCTTATAACTAGTATAAATAACAAGGACAAGTCTTGGATTCAAAACAAGTAGTACTGAACATTTTTCAAACCATGTAGAAAGAATTAAGAGTTCATTAGAGGGGTGGATTCCAATCCATTCCATGATTTGAATTTTGTCTTTTTTTTTTTCTAAATTTTTAATCGACTCAATTCTCTCCAACCTCTAAAATATAAGTTCAAGTTCACCCCCCCCATACAAGACTTCTCTTACGAGAATATTATAAAATATATATCTTACGAGAATATTATAACATATATAGCATATTTTACAAGTACTTTTAGAAATTATAACAAGTTTTTTAAAAGATAATAAATTCTAACATATTTTTTATGGTTAAATTATTGGATTTTTTAATAATAACAGATTTACATTATACGTCTCTTCTTCTCAAATCAATGACTTTTGTAGAGACAACAACCTTCATGGACAAGCTCATGAGGCTGTCATGGCAAAGATCACAAGGTTGATCTTCATTGGTCACTTAGTTGAATAGATCTTGATGAAACATATCTTGATGTCATCTATCGTTAATGTTAATTTTCGCGATGACACCAGTGCCGATAATATCAAAGAGAGAGAGTTGTAGCAGATAGAGAAGAGAGAGAGGAGAGGACTTGTAAGGATAATTTTAGTATTTTCATGAATATAAATATGAATATGCTATTTATTACTTAGTGTTTAAAACTTATGCTATAATTTTAAATTAGAATATCTAAATGTGTGATTTGCCTGTTTCTCTCTTTTCTTATTTAGTTATAGGGTCCACTTTCTCCTTCAACAGGGACTAACGAACTTTCAAGCATGTTCTCCTATTTTTAAGAAGCTAATTAAGGTAAATAAAAATGAGCTTTTTTTTAATTGATCCAACTTACTAGAAAAAGAAAATTGTCTAGTTAGCTAGTTGGGCACTAATTACACCATTTTGATCAGTATTGCTTTTATAAATATTTATAAACTTTCTTTCTTTTTGAAGTGGCCTGCCATATTGTCTAATTTACATGAATATTTTTTTTCCAACTGCAAAAATGTTTAGATTCGGGCAATGGATCACATGTTATTGGGTCAATATAAAAAACTATAATAACATACGAGTAAATATGATTACAAAGTTATTTAGGATAACTCTGTTCACATGCCTTACTAATTAACTTTCGAACATTTTTTAATTAACATTTATTAAAAAAAATTTATGTAGCATTACAAACGAGGACATGGACTAATGAGTTTATATTAAATCAAGGAAGACACTCTCAATAAACCACCCCACAAAATCCTCTATAGATTTCGAAGCCAGCAACTTCTCTTTTTTAAATTTGTTGAATATAATGTTGCAAATGATTGATGATTTAGAAATAAAGAATATATGATTCAAGTGGAAATATATAATCATACATGTTGCTTCACAGACAAAAAAGTAACAACAAAAAAAGCATTAGTTCTAAATGAAAAGATATTTAAAGGTGGTTTTTTTTTTTCATTTTAATTTTAATTTTAATTTTTTTACTTAGAAACAAATCCATTGTTAAGGCAAGATTTGGATTTTTCACTGTAGACGTCTTTAGAATGGAACCTTTGTTCCATGTGGACCTACATCATTAGAATAAAAAAGTTATGGAGTGGGGGCACAAAGGGATGCTCCTCAAGAGAATTCTGATGCTTAATTAGACATAAAACCTAGGAAAAAGTAAGTGTAATTCGGTAAAAACAATAGAAAGCATAATGGAGATGCATGGATACTTTGTGCGGTTGAGATTTCGGTAGTAGCGCGGCTGGAAATGTTGGGAGAGGTCCCTTTGTGTTAGACACATCAAGAGTGTCAAAGCTCTTCTCAGGATAATGAACTTTCCTCTTTTTCTTCTTGGGAGATTTCTAGGGAGTTGAGGAGAGGTGGCTTGTGGTTAGACGGCCGTAGAATTGAAACCTGTGGAGTGTGAGAACTCTCTAGAGTGTAAATGGGTTGTGGCTTAGAGAGTCAAAATGCTGGAACCGACATAACTTGCAAATGAGGGGTATTTATGGAGTGGAGTGTGGAGAGCGGGGAAAGGAAAATTGGTTAGGACAAGTATTAAGGTCCAAGTATGGAGGCCTAATTGTGAAACCCAATCCATTAAATTTTGTGATGGTACAACATCTATTACTTTTAAAAGGGAAATTATACATAATAGGCTAATTAAATTATGACATAATTTACAAACATTAAAAATAATAGAATACTCTATTCTATAATTCTATTTATTCTATTTTTTTTCCCTTTTTTACCTAGTCTCTACCCCTCCTTTTCTCTATCTCTCTTTCCTTTCTCTTTTTACATTCTTTTCAAGCTTGATAGCCCCATTTTCTCTCTATTTCTAACTCCTTCACCAAAAGCCATCATTGTCACTGGCTAACTGAGTGGAGCTTCATGAAGATCAACAACTGTTGTCATCAACTCTAGACAGATCATAATATGTTATCACGAGCGACTGAATCAACAATTCCTGTCAATTTGAGATTGTGGATCTGTCAGATCTTGATTTGAAGAGATTGTGATGACAATCTACTCTTCACTGCCAAAGTCACGGCACAAATTCTCTTGATCAATCGCAACTACGATATAAGCCAAATCATGGCAGCAAACTCCTTGATCGATCGTGACAGCAAGATCTCTAGCCCACGACATCATCAAAATTGGTCCTGATTCTAGTTGTGATTTCTTAGCGACTTAGTTATCAACCAATGTCTATCACTGTCACCATCATTGTTCCTCTGCCATTGCTAATGCTCCCAATGGAATCGTTACCGTCATTGTCATTATCATTGTTGCCAGTAAAAGTGGGTCAATTTGGGAACTAGGGTTACTGTTTGTTTAATTTTGGATCATTTTATAAAAATTGATAAATGAATAATTTACCAAAATTAATAAACAAATGGTTTGTGAAAAAAAAATTACATCGATAAAATCAAGAATTTACAACTAATTACACTGGTAAATTAATTATTTATGAAATCAAAATTTACATAAGTGCAAACAATTTTTGTTTACATCATAATTAAATGATTTGCCGAATGATAAATAATTTACCAAAATCAGTAAATTAATGATTTACTAAGTAAAAATTGATTTACAATTTACTAAAATCAGTAAAGTTTTTGTTTATAATACTAAATATTACATTTAATTGGTAAATTTTTTATTTATAAGAGTAATAATAAAAGATTTAAAGGTAAATAAAAGATTTAGAAGTGTAAATAAAGGATTTACTAGTAAATAAAAGATTTTAGGGATATTTTTAGAATTTTAGGTTGTGATAAATCATGATTTGTCAAAAAAATATACTATTTATCAAAATTCCAAAAATTTTATATCATTTATTTTTATTCAAGGTGGTTTTTGGGCTATTTCCCTCTTTCCCTTTTAAAATTATTAAAATCCATCAAGCCACTTTCTTCTTTAGGCTCCATTTTAGCCTTCTTATATCCCTCGGAGATGATTCTTCTTATATCCATTTGACTGGTTTTTTTTTTTTTTTAATTTAGAATGCTAAATTTACAAATCTAGTTAAAAGAATGAAAAAGTCATGATAGAGACTATATTTTCAATTTATTAGTAAGTATTACTTTTTTAGTCATTAAAATTAATTTTCAAATGATTCAATCTATAATTAAAAGTAGTTATAGAATCACATTATATAAATTTGATCTATGACATAGATATTCACATATAAAATGTTAGAAAGTTAATTTAATGATCAAAATATCATACGGTAAAACGACAATTTCTACCATCAATTTTACCTTAAAATAAACATTTTTTGTTTCTAAACATTAACAAACAAAAAGCAAACTAACGTGTTGGATAAAAAATAAACAAATCTAAACACAAATTCTTTCAATAACAAATAAAGAGAGAAACGGAACAACGAGTCAACGACGTTGGATTAAAAACAAAAACATTCTTCCCGGGAATAAAATTGCATTCTTTGAAAAAACGAAATCAAAACGCTAGAACCCAACAGATCATTCAACCTAGAAAATTAAAATCATGGATATATATATATATATAGCCATCAATTGGAATCTTTTTATTTGTTCAAACCGGCCACCTGATCCAAATTGGTCCATAGTTAAAAAATGTAAAAATGTGGATCAGCCCATAGTTAAAAAATCTAAAACTGTCTATCTCTTATTCTAAAGGAAATAAAATAAAAATAAAAATAATTTCGATCACTACATGCTAGATTAATCATTACGGAGTAGTTTTAAGTGCTTGAACTCTGCTAACAAAAATCAATTTATTCATTTACATGATGGCATTGAAGCATCTGAACAACTTGGCTCATGGTGGGTCTGGCGTCTTTGTCTTCTTCTACACATCTCAGAGCCACTTCAACAAGAATTTCCACCTCTCTCTTATCATATTTCCCTTCCATCAAAGGTTCTATGATTTATTCAATCCACGCTTCCGTTGATAATGCCCTAATTATTTTTTCTCTCGCCAAAGTGGCCAACATTTTTTGCCTAATCTCTCAAGCATCTTCTGAATTAATAACGCCTCTGGTCGGGTTGTATCCAGTTAGCATTTCCAGAACAACAATCCCAAAGCTATAAACGTCAACTTTGTAGGTGATTCGAAGATTGTAAATCCACTCCGGAGCCATGTAGCCTCTGGTTCCTCTTATCCTCGAAAAGCTTGAGTACTTGCCATGCTCATTTCTATTGAATAGCTTTGAAAGGCCAAAATCTGCTACATTTGGTTGGTGCCTGGAGTTTAGGAGAATGTTTTGAGGCTTTATATCGCAGTGAAGAACCCACTCCAAGCACTCCTCATGCAAATAAGCCAGGCCTTTTGCGGTTCCCACGGCGATTTCAAACCTTTTCTTCCAATCTAAAACATTGGAAGCCAAATTTTCTGCTAGGGACCCACGCTCCATATACTCATACATTAGAAGCCGATGCTTTCCTTCCGAGCAATATCCACACATCCCTATCAAGTTCATGTGATCCAGTCTTACAATAGTGCTCACTTCCGCAAGAAATTTCTCTTCTCCTTGGTTAGTATCTCTGAGGTTTTTTACCTCCGCAACTCGATTATCAGAGAGAACAGCTTTGTAGACGACTCCTCCTGCACCTCTTTCGATCTCCACAGTGAAGCCACTTGTTGCCTTCTTCAACTCCAAATAACTAAATTTTCTGAATCCACCGGCAGTATGAATGTAGAGTTGCATGTTATCGATGCTTGAATTTTCACGGTTTATAACGAAATACCAAACCGCAATGATAACGATCATCTCTACTCCTCCGACTCCAAAGGCAAACCAAAGCAAATATTTTAGAAACACACTCGTATTTCTTTTGTGATAAGTCCCATCCAGACGTCCAGTAGCATTGCCTGAGCAATCTAAATTAAATTCCTTTGTAGATGTGTTCATTTTTAGGGGTGAGAGGATGGCTTTTGGGAAGTTTGAAATATATGTCGCCATCCAAACCAGGAATGTGATATCCATTTCGTAACTGCAACTTGGGGTAACAGTTGTAAAAGCCACAGGCTC
The DNA here is from genome assembly GCA_035233585.1 of Antiaris toxicaria. Lineage (NCBI taxonomy): Eukaryota > Viridiplantae > Streptophyta > Magnoliopsida > Rosales > Moraceae > Antiaris > Antiaris toxicaria. Next base: position 22,296,644 of record CP141160.1, on the reverse strand, counting down.
TGTCGCACTTGTAGTGAAATCCGACGCAGTCGCACAACTCAGAGCATAGTGATTTACATTCCCCCAAGGTGTAATTAAAAAATGTGCCATGGTAATCGTACCCGAAGAATTCAGCATTGGGAAGTCGAACAAAATCAGACTCCGAGATTTGGCATGAGGGCCTGAAATGATCAACTGGTTCGCACCCTTGTGTCCAATCGGTATCGTTGATTATCGTTTACCCGGGAATGCAAGAGCATTTCTTACCAAATTCAGGAACATATGTACACAAGCTATTAGGACCACAAATGCCATGGATCTTTTATGGCTGCAAAGCTGCTTGCCACGTGACAACCCACATATCTCCCGGCCGTTTTCGACTGTATATCTGAATATTAACGTCGGCCTGAATTTTCAGTCTTCTTTGGAGTAGTCCATCTCCATAATCAGATGTGAAAACCGTAAAATGTATCTGATGCAGTGAAGTTGCCAAATCTGTCAAGCATTGCAGTTCTACTGTCGTTGAACGCATATCTTCCAGCATGCAGAGGCAGAAGCCCGTGGTCGGGTCAGTAAATGCTCGAAGCCTCCAAACCATCGTACATAAGGCGGAGAACGTCGTTGTCATCAGAAAAGAGCATATAGAAGCCAGAGGAACAATCGGTCTGGCTTCTCGACGACACAAGCTTCAAGTTTCTTGTGAGTGCTTGTCCAGGAAGGAGAGTGTCCGTTGGCGACGCAAAGCTTTGCCATAAAACCATGCCGTCTTCGGTGATCAAAGCTCGGTTTCCAGTGTCCCAGAGTTGTAGTTTGCTGCTGACTTCGAAGCCGTGTCCGTTGACCAAATGCTAGATCGACCAGCGTCCGATAACACGAGGTTACCGGAGATTTGCAACGACAACATCGAGTGCCTTCCGTTTACAGGCCGGTCGCGGTTCGCCATCCAAGCAACGGTGAGGTTATGGCTGATCTGCTCTTGGGGTGGCTCGGCGTACCATATAGTAAAGCAATATGCATTAGGGCCAACTTCTAAAAAGCCGGCAGAAAATACGCTATTTGGTGACGTTAAAACGTCAGCTGGGTTTTCTAAATAGAGAGACGAACCTCTTCTCAAGTTATGGGATGTTGAAAATGAACAAGGTAAACATGGTGAAAACAATAAAAGAATGAGAAGCAAAAGGGGAGAATTCGTACCCATTATTAGTTGGTCGGAATCAGACAAATTATTGATAGGGAATTAGCTAGCTAGCACTGCGAATGAGCGAGCACAAAGATTATCAATGCTTATATACATTGCAATTCTGATCAGTTGATACCTGCGTGCGAGTTTGACTGAGGGCCAAGTCTTTGGAGCAAGATGTATAACTAATTACATCATTTTATACTAATTATGAACAAGTTTTCCTCAAGAATACCAGTATCACTATTCTGTTTCATGAATTTAATTAAGATGCATTATGCATGTGAGGCTATAATTACTTTCCTTAATGGGAGAGAGAGAGAGAGAGAGAGAGAGTTACATTAATTTTGCTCCAAGATTTTTGCTATTTCTTTTTTTTTTTTTTTAATTGTTCTCAGCCTAAGTAAGAGAAGTGACTACTTCAACGACGAATGGGCGGTGCGATGGCACTCCAAGTCGGACTTGATCTTCCGAGACAACATGTTCTTGACAATGATTAATGAAAGAGCCACAGCCAATATTTGAATATAGAGAGAGTTGATTGATTAAGCGATTATTTTACGTGTATTATATGAACGATTGGTTTGCGGCCAGAGATACTTAGGCCTAATTATTTTCGCTTTACCCTGCAAAACTGCTGGAGATACCATGTATAAGGCTTTTAATTAAATTTATTAGAAAAATGTCTTTAAAAAAAAACTAGAGAAAAGGTAAGCCTAGTTTGGAGAGAGAATATATTGCTAACCAACACGGAGTAATTTCTATACGTATGAAGCATGGCCATACGATTGACTTGGATTCAAATACGACCATATCTTAGTCAGCCAGCAGAAGAAAATAGATGAGTGAAGTTATAGCTAGCAGACATAAAGTCAAAGTCTACGTAAGAAGCCACATATGAAAGAAGACATTAGAAGGGATTAATTTATCTAAATCCACGAATATTCAATTACTAGCCGCGCCGCCCATATTGAGCTTTAAAAATTGAGTTTTAAACTTTTTGACTTTTTTGACACGAAATTTTGTTGTTAAGACTTTTTTGAGTTAAGACTGAGTTTTAAAAATGTTTGCTTGAGGTAAAAACTTTTAGAAATAAAAATTGTTTTAGAGTTTTGTGTTTAAAAAGAATAATTAGAAAAAAAAAAATTATGATGCATATTTTGTTGATTGTTATACAAAAAGAAAATATTAAATGGTAAACTTTTAGGAAAAGCTTTTGAAAACCCAAAAGTCCCCAAACGCCCATTTGTAATCTAGAAGGTGTTTCAAATAGGATGAATTTATTACTTCTAATAAGCACCTGATGAACTCATATTGGGAAACAATTTGTGCCTAAATTGGAAAGTATATTTTTGGCTTGAAGAGAATTATTATAAAAGAAAACTCATGTAGTAATTTCATAATTAGGAAAGATAGGTTTAATTTTTGCTTAACTCTTAGGTTAAAAAAAAGTTAGTTTCTCATTTTATTTTTTTAAGAATTATGTTTTTCTAATTTTAATTTTAGTTTCTGATTTCTATTTAGGACAATTTAGCTTACAAATATGTTGGTGCACTTATATGTAAAAAGATATATTAGTTGATTGAATGAAATTTTTTGAGTGTTTACTCTCTTTTTTTTTTCCTCCAATTTTTGGCATTTTGTGTGAATGGATAAATTTTGAAGAGTTTTCCTAATATTCTTTGTGAATTAACAGGTTAACTAATCTATCTCTTTTATTTTACTGTTTTAATTGTTTTAATATACGCTTATGCAACGTCAGCACCTTAATTAGATGCATATAGTTTCTTCTAATTCTTTTTTTTTATTTTTATGAGGTATTTGAACTACTAGAGTTAGAAAATGTAAGAATTTAAAATGTATTTGAACAAAAAAATGTCAATATCGAATTTATTTCATTCATAATAAAATTTTACGTAATTTATCAAAAAAGTCATTTAATTTAATCTTGTATATATAAAGTTATAAACTTTTAAAATTTGAGTTGTAAAGTTGTAATAACAAATATAAATAGTAAAACTAATATTAACTCTTAAAAAACACAAAAATTAAATTGAATTTTTTAATTGAGTTAAACCTTGACATCAAATAAGCTCTTAATCCTATCCATTTGGTGGTCAAACATATTTTAATCACGTCAATAATTGCTACGTATATATTATTTACATAGCTTTCGTAATTTCTTTACTTTCCAGTGAGATAAATTATTTAAATGTTATATTATTATAAGACAATTCAAAATGTACTGTATACGGTTGCAGATAGAATTTATTGATATTTTTGCTGAAAATAATTTATTAATATTTTATATATAACTCCTTCTTGAAGTGTAGAGATCGTATGAGGGTAAATTTATTTTTTTAAATAAACAAAAGGTGCCGGTTGGGTTGATGATTTTTTTTATTCGAATTTTATGTATATTTTTTATATAGCATCTACAAGCTTGTTATTTCAATGAAATTAAGTATTAATTTAGTGTATGAATTGAGTTCAGAATGAAATGAAGTTTTGAGTTTGAATTAATTGACTTATTTATAATTTTTATTGATTTTTAAGAAAATAACAAAATTTAAATAAAAAATTTGGACCTGAAATATGTAAGCAAAGGCTTGAGTTAGTGTAAAGTAGGAAATAAGCGAGTCAAAATTGGAAATATATAGGTATCCACATACTATAACAGAAATTTAATTAGACGACCTCTAAAATGAGTTGCCTAAGGTCTTTTACGACATATGCCTTATAAGGGGTGTCATGAAATGTCCTAGGCTTTGACGACATGTACTGGATTGACGGCATCGAGGATACTTATACATTGTTGAAAATTACTGTCAGAACATATTTTACGACGTTGTCTATCGAACAATTCCTTAGATGTTGACAAAACATTTCAACCCTATAATATAAGCTGCCCTCAAAAGTTATACTGACGTTCGACAAGCTATATTGCTAATTTATTTGAATGCTTTATCAGAAAATTTTTAGCAATAATATAATTTATTCGTTTAGCTTCATAACACTGAAATTCAAACTAAATCAAATCTAGAAGTAACCGTTACCGTATAATAGAATATAATGTAAAGTATTATTTTCATGGAATGTACTTTTACAATTGTCAATAGGATATGTTCATTGAAATATCAGAGAATCGTGTAAATAATCCCCACAGAATGGTAACTGATACACAATTGATGATATCCCTTGTAAAAAGAGAACTTTTCACGTATGTATTTATAGTTTGTTTGATAGCGCTTTTTAAAATAAAAAGAGATAGAAATTTGTTAAATTTATGATTTCTTTTATCTTTTTTGTAAGTTTTTTTTCCCTTTTATTTTCTTAAAGTTTAATAAATTCAATAAAGGTTGAGCTTTTGACTATAATTAAAAAAAAAAAATGAATGAGACTAAAATGTCACAAACATAATAGTTTAAGATTAATTGAGCAATTAGATAATTAACAGATTCAATACCGTTTTATATCAATTTTAAGAATTAAGGGTCATTTCAACTTTAACTAAAAAAAATATGAGGATCAAATCATCATAAACGTAATTATTTAATGATCAACTGAGCAATTAGGCCTTAAAACAAATAATGAGGAGGACTAAATCCCCACTCAAATTTATTAAAAAGAAAGTGAAAAAAAAAAAGAATCTAACTTTATTTGTAAACAAAACAATTAATGATTAGGCCTATAAACAAATAGTGAGGAGGACTAAATCCCCACTCAAATTTATTAAAAAGAAAGTGAAAAATTAATTATAAAAAAAAAACAGAATCTAACTTTAATTGTAAACAAAACAAAAAGTAAAAGACAAAAAGAAGCATCCCTTCAATGAAGATAGATAAATCTGATTAAATACTGATGTCATTTATATATGTTGATTTTTTTTTTTCAAACACTAAATTTATAGACATTTTATTTTTTTAATCAATGATTATCTTGGCATCTTTGAATTGTTCGACCCAGTTATCAAATGACCAAGGATCGTTTTTCTCCTTTTTCTACATCAAGAAACTAGGAAAAATGACCCCAAGTCACTTCACGAGCAATAAAGACAAAGCTTTGCATGATCAGAATCAAACATTTTATTTAGCAACAAGAAAAACTATCAACTATATATCACTAAGTATTCAACAAGAAAAATTATTAAGTATTTACAAAAAAAAAACAAAAAACAAAATACAAAATACAAAATCTATCAAGTATTCAATATAATTAAGCGTTTGCACCTCTACCACCTGTATCTCTCTCTCCACATTTACCTAGTGAGGTTGAACCTGAAATAGCCTAATTCACATCACCAACGTCAAAGCTGCAAACATCCAAAAACTGAACTTGAAACACAATATCATAGGCCACTAGAATCAACAATCATTATATTGATATAAGTACAAAAGCTTATCTTAAATATATAAGACGTGGTCAAGCAGAAAGAGTTCACATGATTGTTTCTAGGATTTCCTGTCGTTGTCGTTGTGGTTTTTTTGCAGAGGAAGTATGATACAAATATGTTGTTTGGTTACCTGTTCTTTCGAAAGATTTATTTTTCTAGTTTTTTTGTTTTTTTCTCTTACTTAATGCCATATTAGAAATAGAAAGCAATCTTGTTAATTTTCTGTTATGCCCTGCATTTGAATTTTTTTGTTTTATTATATCTAATTAATTGGTGAAGTTAGCAGCACTCATTATAAAACTGGAAAAATAGCTGTACAGGAGCTTAAACTTCTCTATCAGAAAGGGCCGCCAGCTTAAGGTCAAGGGCAATAAAAACAAAAACAAAAAAATGCAACCTCAGCCCACCAAACAGTCAAACACTATATACAAATGAAAATGAAAATACTTCTAGCAAAAAAGAGAGAGAATATACAATGACATTTGTATTCACATAAATGGTCATTAAAAATTAAACCTAAAACAAACAACCGACATAATCTGAAACATCTAGAAATTCGTGATCGCTGTTTCACTATCCACAGACACAACCAAGCTAATGATCTTGAAGCATTTCAACAACTTGTTTCATTGTAGGTCTCGCACCTTTATCTTCCTCTACACATTTCAGAGCCGCTTCCAATAGAATTCCCATTTTCACGACATCGTAATCACCTTCCATAGACACATCCATGATCTCTTCCAAACACCCTAACATGTCCTTACTTCCACGTACCTTCTCCTTAACCCACGTAATAAGTCCTCTGCTTTGTGTCTCCTCCTCACCATTTGCTTCATTCACCTGCTTTGGGCTCTTTCCCGTCAACATCTCCAATAAAACGACGCCGTAGCTGTAGACGTCTACTTTTGATGTTATGGATTGGTTCGTAACCCACTCCGGAGCCATGTATCCTCTTGTGCCTCTGATCCTTGAAAAGCTTGGATTGCTATGCTCTCCTCTGTTTAGAAGCTTGGACAAGCCGAAATCCGCGACCTTCGGTTGATAATCGGAGCCTAGGAGAATGTTTTGAGGCTTTACATCGCAGTGAAGAACCCACTCCAAGCACTCTTCATGCAGATAAGCAAGGCCTTTTGCAGTCCCCAAAGCGATTTCAAACCTCTTATTCCAATCAAGAACTTTTGAAGATAAGTTTTCTTTAAGGGAGCCGTGTTCCAGGTACTCGTACACCAAAAGCCTGTGCTTTCCCTGGGCGCAGTATCCCCACATCTCTATCAAGTTCATATGGTTTAGCCTGCCAATGGTGTTGACTTCCGCTAGGAATTCACCTTCTCCTTGGTACGCTTCGCCGAGTCGTTTGATTGCCGCGACCCGAGAATCAGGGAGGACGCCTTTGTAAACAACTCCTCCTGCCCCTTTTCCAATCTCTTGAGAAAAACCGTGAGTGGCCTTCTTTAGCTCGGTGAAGCTAAATCTTCTGAATCCGGTCGTAGAAAGATTGTAATCACTCGTATTTACGTCCGAGTTTTGTTGGGTTCTGATCAGCAAATACCATATTAAAAGAATACAAATGACCTCTATTATTCCCACTGTGCCTGCAAACCAGAGCATGAATCTCACAAACTCATTCACATGCCTTTTCTCGTACATCCTAGCCAGGTGTGTAGTCACTTGGCCAGAGCAATTCAATCTGAACTCTTCATCAGGTGTAGTTTCTTTCAAAGTAAGAATGTAGGTTTTGGGCAACCTCAAATAGACATCTCCGAAAAAGTTTGGCTTTTGAAGTCCGTTAACAAGTAACGTCTTTGGGTAACAATTGAAATTGACTTTGGTTCCGGATTGTAAATACGAATATTGAAATCCTACACAATTACACAACTGCAAGCATAAATCCTGGCAGTCATTGAAGGTGTAGTTGGGGTAGAAACCATAATCATACCCGTAAAACTCGGAGTTGAGGAGTTTGACGAATCTCGACTCATTTTTGTCGCAAGAGAGGGTGAACTCTGGTTCACACCCGAAGAACCAATCAGTTTGGTTTTTCATTTTATGCCCCGGAATGCAAGAGCATTTCCTGCCAGAATTAGGAGTGTAGCCACACAAGCTATTAGCCCCACAAATGCCATGAATCGAGCATGGATCGGTAAAGGCTTCCCATGTTACAACCCAATTCTCTCCAAGATTTTTCCGACTGTACAACCTGACATTACCGTCGCATTCGATCCGCAAAATTCTTTGCCTCACCGCGCCGTAGTCTGCGGACATAAACGTAAAATCATCAGACGAACTGAAGTTGCCCAAGGAATCGAGCATGGCGGTTTTACTATTATTGTACGTTGACCTTCCAGCATCCCAGCTCACAAGCCACGGTGCAGGCCAATACACACTTGAAAGCACAATACTGTCGTAGATTAAGCGGAGAACGTTATCGTTGTCAAAGAAAAGCTTGTAGAAGCCAGAGGAAAAGTTGGTTTCGCTTCTTGACGAGACAAGCTTCGAGTATCTGGTGAGTGGTTGCTCCGTAAGAAGTGTGTCCGTCGGCGAATCGAAGCTCTGCCATAAAACGACGCCTTCCGAAGTGAGTAAAACAAGGTTACCGGTGTTGAAGAGGTACAACCGGGTAGGTGACTGTGAAACGGTGCCGGTAGCCCAAACGGTGATCAAACCGGCATCGGTTAAAATGAGATTACCAGTTTTAAGGAGGCTCAACTTTGAGCGCTTTCCGTTAACCGGTTGGTCCCGGTTTGCCATCCAGACTATGGTGCCGTTAGGCTCGTTGAACCTTATTGCAAAGCAATATGCATTGACTCCAATTGGGTAGAAACCGGCCGAGAAAATGCCGTTTGGTGAAGTTAAAAAATTGTCTGGTTTGGTTACTGAGAGAGACGAACCTCTACTCAAAGTACGAGACTTTGAACATGAAAGTGGAGAAGAAATAAGTATGGAGAGGATATAGAAGATAAACAAAGTGCCCATGTATGAAGTTTAAGAGTTAAGCAGATTTTAGCATCAATAACAAAAGGTTTGTTGGCATAAAATCAAACGCTAGCTGCTATATATATATTAGAGAGAGAGTTTTGACATTATTGTTTTATATATACAGATACAACATTTACAAATCATAGATTGGTGAAGCAAGTGGTTAAATTCTTATTTAATATTCATGGAAATCTAGGAAATTATATCCGATTAAGTCATCATGGGCCCTCTTATATGGGGAAATGCAATCTCTGATGTCATCCTTGCCTTTTTCACATTTGGTAAAAGCAGCCCTACATCATAGATTTTTTTTTTTTTTGGGTCCAAAAACAAGGAGAAAACGTTATTAATTTGTCGCTATTCAAATTCACTAATACGCGCTATAGTTATAAATAATAGTTGCCGTTTTCTTCCAAAGGCTAACGACGCACCAGTATGAGCAAACCTGTACCTGTATGCATAGATCACAGCACATATATATAATAACATTATAAAAAGGTGCCACACTCCACAAGTTACGAAGTAAAGCAATTAAAAAGCTAGCCAACGGCGTTAATAATTTAATACTTATAAGATATCAAAATAATTGTATACATATCCTTAATGAACATGAATTATTCCCCGACACTCAAATCTCAATTTCTAACTCATCCCAAATGTATTTCAATTTTTCCGGACTTTAGTACGGTGTGACGATAGTAATCTCCAGTCACAATTAAACTGCTTGAATACTTGCTAAGCAAATTTTTTTTTCTTCTTTTTTGGTTGAATTCTTTCTTAAAAAGCCTTTTTTTTTCTTTTGTCAATATCATAATTAAGTAATTAGCCTAGAATGCTGTTTATTAAGGGGAAAAAGAAGCAAGATGTTATTTGTTCTCAAAAATGCAATAATTAATTTTGAATTTCGTAGGATACTCGTAGAAAATTTCTAGAGTAGGTAAAAGTCATTTTCAAAGATCTCACAATATAATTCAGCTGCTGATAGAAGTAAAATAATATAACATTTATATTCTTAAGTGATCATAACTGTATTAATTAATTCTTAACCCATCCTCTTTAGTTTATAATAGAGTTGTTTATATAATCTCTTGACTTAACATTGTTGTGGACATCTTTTTTAGGAGAATATATTGTTAATGAACCAATATACGCAAGAATGTAGAGTTTTCATACGTGCTATTTGCTATTTTTATATCTCACTAGTCGACGTACGCGTGATGCGTGTGATGCATATATTAAGTTGTAATTGAAATTTTTCATAATATAAAGTACAGACAATAATATACAAAAAGTAAAAATAAAGAAGTACTTATCGATTTAATGAGAATATACATTAATAATTTACCAAAAAAACAAGAATATACATAATAATCCAAATCAAAAAACACACAATGCACAAATTGAATAATGAAAAATTAAAAGAAAACTCATTACAACCAGAAATCAAACTTGATCACAAGTAATGATATTAAAATTTCCCATGAGAAGTTGAGATTAGAAATCGAACAAAAAAACTATGATAGACAATTATAAAAATTAAGCTTCTAATGGAGAGAAAATGAAAAAGGAAACAAAAAAAAATATATAAGAATATGAGGACAATTATGATAAACTAAAAAAAAAAAAAAAGAGGAATGCTAGAAACATTCTTTTGAATATTTCCTATAATATTCTCCATCTTTAGATGTTGGTATGTGGTTAGTCACATTGATTTCCTCAATGAAAAAGGATTGTCAATTTATTTTGTTTGAGTAACTATTATCCTATATTTGATCATAAACATTTTGTTAATTACCAAAATAAAATCATAAACTTTTTGTCATATTTGATACTCAAAGCATTTTCTAAAAAAAATGCTAGCAATATTCATCTCATCACTTTCCCTATCATTCTCACCTTAGTATAATGCCACGTTTTAGTTTACTTTCTCATGAATCTAAGATAAGTTGTGATCTCATAAAAATTATTAAAGTTTCCATACCTATATCATTTATCATTTTTTGCATTATATAAAATTAAAATTAAAATGATTCAGTAAAAATAAATAAATAAATTGAGACTTTTGTTGCTAGTAGTATTAAAACAAATTTGAAAATTCCTCTGCTAAGCCATATCGAATATTATACAGATACCATAGAGATTGACTTTTGTTAACGATTGATTTGATGAAATAAAATTTAAACACAAGGTGGCTTTATCTCTTAGTTTTGTTTTGTTTTGTTTTTTTTTTTTTCCTTCAACACACTCTAAGTTACCTCCTATAGTTACATTGGGTTATGGCTTCAAGTTTCAAAGAATTTTTTTTTTAATGGCAATTAGGATAGGTTACGCAGTTATCAAAAAATAATTTTATTTACACTCATTAAGTTATAAGCATCCCCCGTAATTATACATTATTTAAAATTATTATTCTATCCGTAAATAAAATTATGTTAAAATTCATCTAAATCACATCAACATATATACAAAATTAACTATAAAAAAAATAAAATTAAAAAAATAACAAACATACGTATACTCGCAACTTTTATAGCTCTTATTTCACTTTTATAAACATTAAATTTTATCCATCAAATTCTTTATCAGCAGACAGATTAGTAAGTTCAATTTTGTGGATTTGGACATTCATCTTATTATACTGAATTGTGATGAATCTTGAATTTTAGTGTTATTAAGATTTTAATCTTGTTAATTTAAAACAATATTTAGCCAAAGTAAATAAATAAATACATAATGTTATTTGCTTCTTTTTTTTTTTTCAAGAAAAACTTTTTTTTAATGGGACAACTTCTTTTTTTGAAATAGAAATTTTTTTCTCTATTAAATTGAGCAAATTTGAATTGACAGTATAAGAGGGTTAAAGGAACTATTTAAAGTGGAAGCATGATAGAGTTAAATGAAGTATTATGAAAATAATATTTGTTGCATGATAAATTTTATGAATTTTTGTTATGAGTACTAATTGACATTTATTCATAATTTGGTTCAAATGTTTTTTTATTTGTTCCTCTATTTTTATTTCTCTAATAATATTTTATCATATATTTAACTAATATGATTTTTTAACTAATACTATATGATATTATAATTAGATGTATTTTTTTAATGCGTCATAATATAAATGAAGGGACTCATATTTATTTATTTTTTAGGCTAAAAAAGTTTTTGAACTAAACCAATAGCAATCGTATTGTAAATACACTTGACTATTGTTGGCCTTTTTTTCCATGTAATTAGTTGCAAGCCTGAAAAATGCTAAACTCAACACATGTAGCAAGAAAGATAATGAGATATGAAGATGAAAGAAAAGAAAAGATGAAAAAAAAAAAAAGAGTAGAGCACGAAAACGCAACCTTTACTTGCATTTTGGACAATATAAATGAACTATATAACATTATGCACTCTTTTACATATTTAGGATAGGAAGTACCACGTATTGAGTTTTATTGTATTGTAATTGAAATTTTATAATATAAAGCATGAAAAAATAAAAAAATTTATTTTAAAAAAATGTGTTAATAATAGTTTAAGTGTTGTATTTTAACATAGAACTATGAAAATATTATATTTATTATCTAAAACATTCTAATCAATATATAGTTCATTTTGTGTTTATAAAATTTGTAGCTTTCATTTACAAATGAAAACGATTAGTAAAACAATCGCAATATTAATTAGATAGTTTAATTTGAATTTGTTGAACTGAAATCCGTTTGTGTCAAATACAAAGTGAAATAATGTATTATAAGAAAATAATCCAATAACCCTTCATAAAAAAGCAATTAAAATAATTACAAGTACCAAAATCATTCAAAGTAACAACAATATACTTAATAATCTTCTATTTGAAATAAAATAAAAAAAAATACTTATGCCTCTTTAGTTAATCAAGAAACTAAAAATTACCAAAAAAATTTAATCACAAAAGGAAGGGAAAAAGTCTCACCACAATTAGACTTGAGCATAATTAAGAAGATTAGAATTTCTAATGAGAAAATTAAGATTAATGATCTCAATAAAATGTTGAGTTTTTAATTAAAAAAAATTTATATGCAAAAATAAAAGTTAAAATTTAGGGGGGAAAGGTAAAAAATAAAAAGAAAAATGAAAAATGAAACAAAATAGAAAAGTGTTAAAAGAAAAACGAAAATTGACAAGAAAATAGCAAAATGATTTTACAATAAAAGAATGATTTTAAAGAAAATAATTGGTGCGTGAAAAACGATGATGGAATGAAAAAATTAAAATTTATCTCACTTTTATTGGAGGGAAAATAAGGGTTTCGTTTTCACTACATTTTTTTAAATCTTTAACTCTTTTGTTATACTATTTTAGAATAAAAAAGAAAAATCATTTTGAATTAACTAACCTAAAATAAATTGATGTTTAGGAAAAAAAAAAAAAAACAGATTCTAAAAAAATAAAATTAAGTGAGTATAGTGTATACTACGCTAAACATTAAAGTAACGTACCATTATAGTTGAATTTGTCCATCCTCGTATGCTAAAAAATAATTAAAAAAATGTTGACATTTTACACTTTAAAAAACAAATTTCCCAAGCACAAGTGGCAATTTTTAAATTGGATTAAAATGTTGGTCTCCTTTAAAGCTCTAATGTCCAAATTCTTGCAAGTTGCAACGAGGGGGGCAAGCACTGTGACTGTGCAGGTGCAGGAAGGAAGGGCAGCAGAAAAAGGAAGAAATAACAAACGAGAAGATAAACGGACAGTTATTGACGACTAAAAGCTACAATGGATCTATATTTACTCTTTTATTATAGTTAAAAGAAAAGATGTATATATATGCATATCCTCATGTTTTAGTATATATTTCCGTATATTCCTTCATCTTCCTCTTAAATGAGACGCAAATTAAGTCTCCTTCAATAATAAAACTAGACTACTAATTTTTGTGGTCCATCAAAAAAACCAGGGAAAAAAAACTTTCAAATCAGATGGGTGATCCACAATCGGAGAACATAAAGGTAGCATTTGATATTAGTTTTGAAATATTTTCTGTTTTTAAAAAATTGAAAATGAGAATGTTTTGAAAACTGTATTGAAATCATTTCTGAAATTGTGTTTGGTTATGTTTTCTGAGTGTATATTCTGAAAAACATAAAAATTAAATTTTGTTTGGTTATATATTTTGAAAACTTATTTTATAAGTGAGTATTTTGTAAAAATATATTTATTTTTAATTTTAAAAAAATAATAAAAAAAAATTATTAGTCATAATTCAAAAAAAAAAACTTTGGTGGTACGTTTTGTAATGAGCGATAGGGGTGGAAGAGATTGGTGGTCTGAGCTTTAAATGGCTTTAATGGCTAGATTTAGGTTATAAGTCGATAGCCATCGTCGCAAAGGAGTCATCGTCATCGTCACTTGTCCATGATCATCAACCTTCGTCGGAGATAGATGCCATCATTGGACATGATCATCACTAACGCTGTACAGATAGACAGAGAAAGAGAGAGAGAGAAAGAGGAGATGGAGGGAGAAAACGAAAACAAAAAGTGAAAACAACTTTTTTTCGTTTTTAGAAAACCTAAAAAAACAACATAGTTGAAAACGATGTTTTCGAAACGGTTTTGAAAATATTGAATAAACAAACGCTATTTTGAAACCGTTTTCATTTTTTGTGTTTTTGAAAATGGAAAATCATTCTCGAGAGTAAAAACAAACACCACCAAAATGTCTGGAATCAAGGGTGGATTTAGGCTTGTGCAAGTGGAGGCTCAAGCCCCACTGAAATTTTTTGTTGTTTTAATTTTAGTCCAAAATGTTATAAGTTTTTTGCCTTCATGCCAACTAAAAATTAAAAATCTTCGTAGCGCCCATACTTAGGGGGAGTTTGGGAGAGGAGGTTAAAGATATTATTTTTAGGTTGGAAAATGTGTTTGGGAGAAAAAACTGTTTGAGGTGAAAAAATAAAAAATTTTAAAAATTTTTTTAGAAAAAAAAATATCAATATAGATATTGTTTTGTACCTCTCTTAATTCTATTTAATTTAAAAAAAATATTTCATTTGTACTTGTATACACAAAATTATAAATTTTTAAAATTTGAAGTTTATTATAACGCTTTAGAGATGTAAATAGTGAAAAGTTGTAAAGTTTTAGGAAAAAATTGAATTTTGAAGTCTGAAGACATTGCCCTAAACAACCTTTTAAACTTTACCTTTTAGTTTTATATATCAATGTTATTTATTTATTTATTTTTAAATTTGTGTACGCTCTTAATTTTTTTGTCTGGTTCTATAACTATCTGAAATGATGTCACAGCAACATTCAAAAAATTTGAATGTAAATATGTTGAATTCTTGTCTTCTCTTCTTCTTCTTCTTCTTCTTCTTCTGTTCACATTGAGGTGAACATCCAATTAATCGTCCTTCTTGTCGTGTGAAACAAATAAACGGGCAGCATTTTTACTATGATGGAAAACACAAATGGACTAAAATGCTATATCGTTTCTACAATCCAGGGAACTAAAAAATCTTTAAGGGAAGAATCCCACCTAAAGAAAAAAAAAAAATTACAAACAGTTCTTGAACTACAGTTTTTCCTTGGCAAATAATTGTAAAAAACTAAAATAAAAATAAAAGAGTTGCTTAGCAAATATGCATTTCCTGTCGCAAATTGATACTCTAATTTCTATTAGTGCAATCAAACAACGCAACCACAGTCATTGCCTACGTAGGCCAGGAATTGCAAAGATATTATTCGTCTTCTTCGTTCAAACGATTACCATGCATGTCTACAATTATTAGGCCGGTGCTAGTGTCAACATAATTCAATCCACGGAAAATCTTGTACACACAAATTAAACATTTTTTTAGATACTATATATATATATTTATATAAAACACGGTTTAAAGGGTATGGCATATGTGTGTTAGTGATAGTTCTCATGATCATGCAAGAGCGCCTCAACTACTTGGCTCATTGTAGGTCTTGAGTCTTTATCTTCCCCCACGCAATCCAGAGCAGCTCTCAAAAGAGTTTCCATCTTTTCCGCATCATATTCACCTTCCATCGACGGATCCATGATCTTTTCCACGCACAACGTCGTGTCGCTACTGCTTGCATCAATTACCCTCTTCACCCACTTGACTAGTCCGCCATGCCCCGTCTCCTTTGCACCATCAATAGCCGTGGGGCTCTTCCCAGTCAATATCTCCAACACAACAACTCCATAGCTATACACGTCCACCTTCGATGTGATGGACTGATTGGTAACCCACTCCGGAGCCATATAACCTCTAGTTCCTCTAATCCTGGAGAAGCTTGGTTTGTTGAGCTCTCCTCTTTTTAGTAGCTTAGACAACCCAAAATCTGCTACCTTTGGCTGATAATTAGAACTCAGGAGAATGTTTTGAGGCTTCACATCGCAGTGTAAAATCCACTCCAAGCACTCTTCATGCAAATATGCAAGGCCTTTTGCCGTTCCCACAGCGATTTCAAACCGCTTTTTCCAACCAAGCACATGTCTTGATAAATTTTCGTTGAGGGAACCATGTTCCAAATACTCATGCACCAAAAGCCTATGATTTCCCTCAGCGCAATATCCCCACATCTCAATCAAGTTCATGTGGTTTAACCTCCCAATGGTGCTTAATTCTGCTAGAAACTCAGCTTCGCCTTGGCAAGAAGCTTCGTTGAGTCGTTTGATCGCTGCAACCCGAGAATCGGAGAGGATACCTTTGTAAACAATTCCTTCTGAACCTTTTCCAATTTCCTGAGAAAAACCTCGAGTCGCCTTCTTTAGCTCGGCAAAGCTGAACCTTTTGAATCTGGTAATGGCAAGGACGTTGCTGCTCGCATCGGCGATGGAGTTTTGTTGGGTTCTAATCAGTAAGCACCAAACAAATAATATAGAAACGATTTCAAGCCCTCCAACTCCAGTTGCAAACCAGAGTATGAATCTCACCGTCTGGTTTTCATTGCTTTCGATCTTCGCCTGCTTAATAACTCGGTCGGTACAAATTAACTTGGATTCTTCATGGGACAATCGGTAGTTTTTGGGGAGCCTCAAGTACGTGTCGCCAGAATAACTTGGAACCTGATATCCGTTAGTGAGCAGCGTCTTGGTGTAACAATAAAAAATACCTTCGTCGTACGAAAAGCTGTGTTCAAACCCTTTACACTCGCACCTTTGCAAGCACAAGTTTTTGCAATCCGCAAATGTATGGTTGGGTAAAGAGTGAAAATCATGCCCGTAGAACTCAGAATGTGGAAGCTTGAGGAATCTATACTCATATACATCGCATGACAGATTGAAGTCTGGTTCACAGCCATAGGACCAGTCATCACGATTTATCATCTTATGTCCCGGAAGGCAAGAACATTTCCTCCCAAAATGATCAAATGTACAAAGGCTGTTAGGCCCACAAGTTCCGTGAATCTTGCAAGGATTGTGAAAGGCTTGCCATGAAACAACCCACCGATCTCCGAGGCTTTTACGACTGTACAACCGGAGATTGCCATCTTGATCGAGCCTCAGTCTCCTCTGAATTAGCGTTGAACCATAATCCTCCGACGTAAAATTGAACTTATCAGAAGAAGAGAAAAGGCCCAAGTGGTCGAGCCATGCAAATGTGCTGCGGTTGTAGGCAACCCTTCCAATATCCCAAGGCAAGGCCCATTGGGGAGGCCAGTAGACACCTGAAAGCGCATTATTGTCAAAATTTAGACGGAGAACATCCTGGCCGTCGAAGAAAAGTTTATAGAAACCTGAGGAGAAGTTGCCCTGCCTTCTTGACGAGACAAGATTCGTGTTTCGGGTGAATGGTTGGTTAGTGAGAATGGTGTCCGTTGGCGAATCAAAGCTTTGCCATAAAACGACACTATCCGAGCCGAGCAAAACCATGTTACCAGAATCGTCGAGTCGCAACTGCACTGGTTTGAGCGAGAATGTGCGTGTGGCCCAAACTGTAGTCCGACCAGCGTCGGTCAATGTAAGATCGCCAGCTTCTTGGAGCGTCAGCTTAGAGCCTTTCCCGTTGACTGGCCGGTCACGATTCGCCATCCAAACGACAGTCCCGTTGTGATCGTGGGATGCCTCGTTGAACCATATGGCGAACCAATATGCATTGACGCCAACAGGGAAGAAGCCAGCCGAGAAAACGCCGTTTCGGGAGGTTAAAATATCATCTGATTTCTCAACCGAGAGACATGAGCCTCTCGTCAAACTATCGTTCTCCGACATCGAAAATGGAGAAGAGATAACCAAAGAGAGAACATAAAAGATGAACAAATTAGTACCCATAATATATGGACGAAAGCTTGGATCACCTTATAGTACACAACTGAAAGTTTTGTATATTCAACAGACCATTACCTGCTCTATATATATATATATATATATTGGGACGCAATAATTTTAAGCTTTGTTACAGTCTTTTAAGCCCTCGATCGTCTGATAACTCTTTATGGAGCCATCCAAAATTGAACTGAAAAATACTTAATTAACTCACGTAATTTTTTGGTGAAGATTGAAAAGAAGACCAAATCATCACGTAGCATCTGTTAAATTGGACCTAAAGATAGTATCTTAATTACGTGATAAAACTAATGTAAGAATTTTCAACCTAAGTTTTTTGTTAGTATGAAGAGTACCTTTGTTTTATGTTGAAATTATTTATTTCTGTTTAAATCTTATTTCCAGCATTTATTCGGTCCTACTTATGTTGTTCAATGCTGCATTTATTTAGCTCAAACTAATGGCAAATCTATAACCTAAGCAGGCGATAACTAAGAGCGTTTGAAAAATCAAGAAAAACAAAAAAAGCCGCCATAGATTTGAAAGTGCGAATCAAGCTTAGAGTGGTCATCAACATTGAAAAAGTCTAAACATGAAAACAGAGGAAGAACTCTAATTACCATGAAAATTTATAAGCAGTACCCTACAAGCAGGAATCACATTTTTAATACAATAACTAGAAGTCAATGAATCACATGTTTAATACAATGAATAAAAGTCAAAAGTCATAAGCAGTAACAAAGGTTTAGTAGCATTTTTACATTTATTAGAAAAATTTTTAAATCATTTTTATCTATAAAAGTTTTTTGAAAGTCTTCAAGTTATATTAAAAAAGTGATTCCAAACACTAGCTAAATTAAAACTACAGCTTTTAATTTTAATATTTCTTTTGTTGATCAAACGTAAAATAAAATTATAGAATTTAATAAATGACCTTAAATTATAGGTTGTAGATATGTTATTAGTTGAATTACACTGTTTCTCAATGCTCAAATTCTATTCAAAATTCTTATTTTTGGATTAATTTTAGTAATGACCTTAAATTTTAACATCATTTTCATTTTTGTCTTTTGAACATAAATTATTGTCACTCTTTTATTAGAAATTTGGTAAAAATATATATAAGCTAATTTATCCCATTAAACCTCTTCTATTATGATTTATGTTTAAAAAAAATAGAAAATGACCATATGAGTGCATTTAATTCTTTTTTATTTTTACCTATTTTAACGCAAATTCTAACAGAGGTGGTTTAGTCAGATTGAGTCAAAATACATAAGATAAAATATGAATTTTTAAAGTTTAGAAGACTAAATGAAAACGATTCTAGAGTTTAAAGATATAGACAAGAATAATCATTTTATATTTATTTATTTAGTTTTTTTTAATAGTTTTACAACTTTCAAATGTTTCAAACTTTATCATCATCATCTATAGTTTTGCTGTCAAGAAACCTAGAGGATAATTTGTCAATTACATTTCTTAAATTTTATTTGGAATAACGATTTAGTTTAATTTAGATTAAAAAATTGATGGATTTTTTAAAAATTAATTATAATTTTTGTTGACTTAAAAAAATAGACAAAAAAAAATGTAAGCAAAAGTTAAATCTGATGTTCGAAAGCAAGCTTAGTTTTTATTTTTTTAAGCCTATTCTTCCTTGTTAGTTCATAGCTGGGACATTAATTTTCTTTATTAAATTAAGCAATTAATTATTTGGGTCCATCTAAAAACCTCCTTCATACGGCAAGGATAGTACGCTTCCTTCTTTTCATGGAAGGGACGCTGCTACCATTTGTTATTATTCTTGCCAAGTAGAGCTGTCCAAGCAGACCAACAAACTGATGCGAACCGACACACCAACTGAAAATTAACTGTCGGAATTGATCTTGATATCTTGAAACCAAAGCTGACAACCAATAAATTTGATCGGTATAAGGGCATGAAATGCACTTTTGTTGTTTATAATTGTTAAAATAAATTAAGTTTTAATTAAATATTTTCATGAATTTATTTCAAAGTATTTTAGTTTAAAAATATTTAGTTTTAATTTAATTTATTTTATTTTACATGAAAATTACACTTTGGGCATAATTAGAAGCAAAAATTAAAGAAAGGAGGCCTAAATAATCAGCCCAGGCTATCAACCAGCCATCAAGCCGAGTCGAACCGTTTCAACCGAGTGAGCCACCACATATTTGCTCAAAATACGCCAGGCTAGAATGCGGGGCCCAGCTATCCCTCGAACACATGCACTGGGGACACACCGCTTAAGGGTGGCAAATCGTGTCAGCGGGTCGTGTTCGTGTCGTGTCTGACACGTTTGTTGACACGAATACACTCGACACGAACACGACACGTTTAATAATCGTGTCAAAAATCACAACCCGAACACGACCCGTTAATAAACGGATTGACACGACACGATACGTTTATGACCCGTTTATTAAATGGATCATAAACATGTCGTGTCGTGTCGTGTCTGCTAAACCCTTAACGGGTCATAAACGTGTCGTGTCGTGTCGTGTCGTGTATGCTAAACCCACTTACTAAAAGGGTCATAAACAGGTCATTCAATCTGTTATTGACCCACTTAACTAACTTGTTATTGATCTATTTAATTAACCTATTATTGACCTATTTAACTAACCTATCATCAATTTTAACATTAAAAAAACTTATTAAATATCTAATTAACAATCAAATTAAGTTCACAATCAAGCTGCACTTAAATTTAGATCACAAAAGATAAATACAAAACTAAAAATATACATATAAAAAATAAAATACATATTTTATATTTAAATTTTGAATTTTAAATTTTTAAACTTTAAAAATTTATATAATATATATTAAAAATTATAAATGGGTAATTCATGGGTCGTGTTCGTGTTAACCCATATATAACCCATTTATTAAACGGGTTATTTCGTGTTAATTGCAGGTTGGTGGGTTCGTGCGGGTTCAACCCTTTATTTAATCGTGTTTGACGGGTTCGACCCGTTTTGACCCAAACCCAAAGAAAACCCAAACCCTCTAACTTCATGCGGGTTTCGTGTCGTGACCCAAATTGCCAGCCCTAACACCGCCTCTCCTTGGGCGAGTTTTGTCCACGCACACGTCATCAGCTTCCTTCCACTTTCCACGTGGGCCCTGCCATGCTGTAACCTTCGTCTTAGCGCATGCTAGCTGTCCGAGTGAGCCTGTGTGTTCCCTCAGTTGCTTCACTTTGATAGGATTATTTTATTACTTTTTAATGTAAAAAGTTGGTTTATTTTTAAAAATTTTATTTGTTTTTTATTTGTTTTGGTTTATTTTGTTTTATTTATTTTAATTTAAATTTTTATAAATTTCATATTAATTTTTGTTTAATTTTGTTTAATTTTGTCTTTTTTCTTTTATCTTTTAATAATAATACATTAAATAAGTTTAAATTTAATATTTTTAATGAATTTATTTATAGCATTTTATTTTATAAATATTTAATTTTAACACTTTGATTTTTTACGATATCAAATTAAGGTGAAAAATTCGTAAGTTGGAAATGGATCTCACCGAACGTCACTAATTATATTAGAAAATTATAAATTTGACTGATCTTGTTTAATCTTTTCATTGATACGAACATTTAAAAAAAAATATTACTCCAATCAGAGCTCATATAAAGGATTTATGAAAATTTTTAAAATTGGATCAATAAAGAAATAGTGCATCTAAGATCACATGAGTT
Source organism: Antiaris toxicaria (assembly GCA_035233585.1). Classification (NCBI taxonomy): domain Eukaryota; kingdom Viridiplantae; phylum Streptophyta; class Magnoliopsida; order Rosales; family Moraceae; genus Antiaris; species Antiaris toxicaria. Next base: position 22,275,125 of record CP141160.1, on the reverse strand, counting down.
CACTTTTTTTCAGTCAATAATGACCACATGAGCTCACTTCCTTCTACTTCTATCGTAGCAAAGCTGACTTATACCATTGTAAGTATTGTAGCAAGCTGATTATTGTATTAGTCGAACTTTTCTCCTCATTTTCACATTGGGGTTAGTAGAATAGTGTAGAAATTTAGCATATAAAAGGCAATATAGATGAAAGCACAAGGGTAAATCCAAGATGTGAAGTCAAATCTGAGGAGATATGATAAGGAGTGAAAGTTAGAATGTAAAAATAAAACTTCCTATGAAGCTAAAAAAAAATTATTTTCTTTTGTTTAGTTTGATTTTAGTATCAATAAAAGGAGGAGTTTCTGAAAATTCTACCAGCACATATATCAATAACCATTTTAGACTTTTTCTTTTAATTTTAATTTGTCATTATGTTTGATTTGTTTTATTATGTTATTTTATTTTTCTTTATGAATTAAATAAATTTTTGTTGGGAACTATGACATAGTTTGAATATGATGATTTAGTTAAATTAAATATGTTATTATGATTGTCGTATTTATTAGTGTATTTATTCTCAAACTTAACACTTTTAAATTTCTAGTTAACTTTTAAATGATTTGAAGAACAAACTGAAACTAAAAGGAGATTTTTGTGACATGAGTATAGAATAAATACTACAAAATTTGGGATAAAATAGAGATATATCTATCTATTTTTTATTTTATCATATTACTGATTATCACAGATTTCTCAAAGAACATTTTTTATAATTGAATTCGGATTCATTTTTACTATTCACATATACGGTATTATTCATATATATGACTATTCACATATAAAATACTGTTCACACATATAGTACTGTTCATCGTGGATTTAAATTTGCTAATCTTTTATATAAATTTAATTATATAAATATAAAATTTATGTATAATTTGAGAAAAAATACATAAAACAAATAAGGTAATTAGCCAACAACAAATATAAACATAAAAATTATAATAATATACTTAAATAAAATTAAATATGGTTAATTAGAGTAAAACCATAATTTTTAACATTTGTGTGTGTGATTATATGTCATCAATTTATATTTATTTATTTTTATAATTTTTTTATTTATTTAATTTTTTACTTATAATATTATTTTTCGGTCGCTTAAATAAAATTAAAATCAACTAATTTTGGTACTTAATAATATTATTCTTATGAGAACAATATTTTACTTGTCATGATCTATTTGTGCGCTTGTAAAAATCCATAACAGACTTCCACCAGTGCGTGCCTGACACGTGTCCAGATGGGTCCCATATGTCGACCGCCTGCTGCTTTCCAACCACTCTTCGTGCGACAAGTGCCCCCTTCACTTGGGATTCTTCTTTCGCTTTTGCCGTTTTTGACGGTTAATCTTCATCTTTATGTATTAGTTTTTAAGTCATGTAAATTCCATTTAATTAGAATTCATTTCATTTCTTTTATTTTAGCTTTTATTGGACTAAACGTTTTTTTTTATTCTTTTAGTTTTTTTTTGGCAGCCCAAAACTTTGTAAATAAAAGGCTTGCTAAAGGCTTTAGGTCGTTGAAATTTTAGCCTAAGTTTGGATACTTTTTCTCTTATTTTTGTTTTGTTTTTGATTCTCCAATGTTATGTAAGGCTTATATGTTTGACTACATTAATTTTCTTCTATTATTTTTTGATTTTCATATCAATATAATTGTTTTGTCAATTTTTATATAAATTTATGTTTCATTTGTTTATCATATTGCATTTGTATTACGTTCAAACGCAATGTAATTTTCATCTAAACGTCAAAATATTATATTCAAATACCAATCACTTCATATTTTAAATCTAATACAATCACTATTTATTATTTTACTTTTTCTATTACTTTTACTAATCATATTATATGCCCTCTTTCTTTCTCCTTTTTTCTCTTTATTTTTACTCATCATGTCACATATTCATTATTTATATACAATTTAAATACTTTTCATTAAACATATATTGTATTCAAATGTAAATTACATTCAATGTATTATATTTAAATATAATGTCAACACAATACGTTTACAAAACATCCCCTTAGTCATGCTCTTTGGATCTGAATTTTGCATGATATAATTATATTGATAGCATTATAACATTGTCTTTATTATTTTCTTTGTATTGTTCTTTGTGGTCCTCGGCAAAACAACTAATTCTCCTCCTATCGACATGGTTGCAAATCCAAACCACGCAACTACAATGAAAAATATATTTAATCCCGTTTGAATTATATGTTCGAACTAATAATTTATACTTTTTTCCTTTACAATATTTTCTCTTACAACCATTTGAATTTACTATAAATCTAACCATTAGCAATTCTCAGATAAGACGCGACTCAAAAAATTAAATAAATAAATGAGTAAACAGCTTTACTACCGTAAGTATAGTACATTACAAATTACAGTTAGTGATAATTCTCATGATGTAGGAGCATCTTAACTACTTGGCTCATCGTAGGCCTTGCTTCTTTGTCTTCACCTGCGCATTCCAAAGCTACTCTCAAAAGAATTTTCATCTGTTCCACATCATATTCACCTTCCATTGACGGATCCACGATCTTTTCCGCCCGCGACATTGTTTCACCACTTCCTTTAATTACCATCTCCTTCACCCACTTAACTAGCCCTCTATTCACCGTCTCTGCGCCATCAATAGTTTGGACGCAAGTTGTTGGACTCTTCCCCGTCAATAGCTCCAACACAACAATCCCATAGCTATAGACGTCCGCTTTGGATGTGATAGATTGGTTCGTAACCCACTCCGGAGCCATATAACCCCTAGTTCCTCTAATCCTCGAGAATGTTGGATCGCCAAGCTCGCCTCTTTTTAGTAGCTTAGACAAGCCAAAATCCGCAACCTTTGGCTGATAATCAGAGCCTAGAAGTATGTTATGAGGCTTCACATCGCAGTGCAAAATCCACTCCAAGCACTCCTCATGCAAATAAGCAAGACCTTTTGCAGTCCCTAATGCAATTTCAAACCTTTTTTTCCAATCAAGAACATTTCTTGACAAGTTTTCTTTGAGCGAGCCGTGTTCTAAGTACTCATACACCAAAAGCCTGTGCTTTCCCTCAGTGCAGTAACCCCACATTTCTATCAAATTCATGTGGTTCAGCCTGCCGATGGTGTTCACTTCGGCTAGAAATTCAGCTTCTCCTTGGCAAGCTTCACTTAGTCGTTTGACTGCTGCTATCCGACCATCAGAGAGGGTAGCTTTGTAAACAACTCCACCTGAGCCTCTTCCAATCTCTTGAGAAAAACCCCGTGTCACCTTTTTTAGCTCGGCAAAGCTATATCTTCTGAATCCGGTCGAGGCAAGAAGGTAGTCTCTCATATCTGCGCTCGAGTCCTGTCGGGTCCTAATCAGTAAGCAGCAAACGAATAGTAAGGAGATGATTTCAAGTCCTCCCAGTCCAATCGCAAACCAGAGTATGAACCTCACCGTATGATTACCATGATTTTTGGTATAGATCCTATCGACACGCTTTACATGATTGGAGCAACTTAAGTGAAATTCTTCACTAGCAGCTGGGCTGTAGTTTTTGGGCAGCCGCAAGTAAACGTCCCCAGCAAGACTTGGAATTTGGTGTCCATTAACCAAGCGCGTCTTGGGGTAGCATTCAAAACCTTTATCGTTGGAAAAGGTGTATTGAAAGCCTTTGCAATCACACCTTTCCAAACATTTGTTTTCACAGTCCTTGAAGGTGTAGTTGGGGAAATATCCCAGATCATAGCCGTAGAACTCAGCATGCCAAATCTTTTTGAATCTAGACTCATTCTTTTCGCATGACAAATTGAATTCCCGCTCACAACCATAGGACCAATCACTATGATTTTGCATCTTGTGCCCGGGAATGCAAGAGCATTTCCTACCAAAACTCTGGTCATATACACAAAGACTGTTACGACCACAAATTCCGTGAATCTCGCAAGGATTAGTAAAGGCCTGCCACGAAACAACCCAACTATCTCCAAGATTTTTCCGACTGTACAAGCGTATGTTACCATCATAATCAAGCCTCAATCTTCTCTGAACTCTTGAACCATAATCATCAGACCAAAAGTAGAACTTATCGGATGAATTGAAATAACCAACAGGATCAAGCCAGGCATACTTACTGTTATTGTAAGTGGACCTTCCAGCATCCCAAGCTAGGATCCATGGGGAGGGCCAGTAGACACTTGAAAGCTTGATATTGTCGAAAATCAGACGGAGAACATTGTCGTTGTCGAAGAAAAGTTTGTAGAAGCCAGACGAAAAGTTGTTCTCGCTTCTCGACGACACAAGCTTCGCATAACGGGTTAGTGGTTGGTAAGTGAGAATGGTGTCCGTCGGCGAATCAAAGCTTTGCCACAAAACGACACCATCTGGGCCACGTAAAGCCATGTTTCCAGAGTTATAAAGTTGCAGTTTGAATGGTGAGAGTGAGGCCGTGTCCGTGACCCAAACAATGATCCGACCGGCGTCGGTTAATACAAGATTACCAGTTTTGAGGAGTTTCAGCTTCGAGCCTTTTCCGTTGACCGGCTGGTCACGATTAGCCATCCAAATCACCGTTCGGTTGTTGTTGTGAGATGCCTCGTTGTACCATATAGCGAAGCAATATGAATTGGCGCCAACAGGGAAAAAACCGGCTGAGAAAATGCCATTGGGAGATGTTAAAACGTCGCCTGGTTTCTCAACCGAGAGAGATGAGCCTTTACTCAGAGTGTCAGACTCTGATGACGAAGACGGAGGGAAAATTGCCAAAGAGAGGACATAGAAAATTATCAAAATAGTACGGCCAGCCATTTGTATGGTTGGAAGTTTACGAAGCACTGGATCGGCTACTGGATCAGCTTAGATTAATGGCGAATTGGTAGTGAAGTTTTTTGTATGTTAAACGTAGGACCAGCGACTATGGGAGAATCTTTTTTTTTTTTTTTAATTTTTCGTTATCACTTAAATTAATGTGCATTTATTTCAGTCTATTACGTCTTCCTCTATGAATAGTTTTTGGCGGCTTCCAATGGCCCTATTCTCTTCATTCACATATTGAGCCTGCGTAATTTTACACGTGCTAATCGACCTTAATTAGCTAATTAGCGCATCCTATAATGTTGTCTAGTGTGATTCTATTTCATTGGCAGCGGCGGGCCGTTTTTCGACTGTAAAACCTAATAGAAGTCAAGTTCCCACAAAAATCACTCGTTCGAAAAATTTTTGTCAATCACTCTAGTTTTTGTCATTTGGAAGAAATCCTTATATTTTGGGGGGGGGGGGGGGGGGGGGGGGGGGGCCAATGCATAAACATAGGCTGCCTTTGACTATTTAGCTCACTGTTTGGTGCTATTCTTATTCTCTCCTCGTCCCACTGATAGGTACTAGATAGATGCGTAGGAATTTTGATGACAAATTCGTACATTCTATTTGAAAAGCAAGGAGTTGAATCAAAATAATCCAAGCATTGCTGATGCATCACGTGATTTGAATCGATTTAAGTGAATATTTGAACGCTTAAATCATCATATAGGAAAAAAATAAGAAAGAAAGAAAGTCATTGCATAAACCTAGGCTACCTTTGACTATTTAGCTCACAATTTGGTGGCATTCTTATTCTCTCCTCGTCCCATTGATACGTACTAGAAAGATGCGTAGCAATTTTGGTGACAGGTACGTAAATTCTGCTTTTAAGAGTTCGATCAAAACAAGTGCGTACCAATTTTTCTCTCTTTGAAAAGCAAGGAGTTGAATTAAAATAACCCAAGCATTGTTGATGCATCACGCTGTTTCAATCAATTTAGGCGAATACTTAAACGCTTATAATCGTTATCCAAAAAAAAAGACGTAGAACATACCTGTTTTGAAAGAAAAGCTAACCAAGACCAGATCTACACGTTTTGCGAATCTGGAGAGAGGCAGCTGTTTGGGAAGAGGAGTGTCTGTTAGATGCATAAAAAATCTGCCATAAAATAACAGCAATCCGGCCAACATTATTTAGTGTCTGTTTGTTTTATAAGTTTGCATTTTCGTTTAGCGCAAAAAAGGTTTTAATTGTGTTAAAAGATATGAAACAAATCGAGCAATAATAAAAGATTATCATAATTTAAGATGAAAATGTTGCTCATTTGGAAGTATATTAAATTGTCCATATACTTGTGAAAATCACCGTCTGTTACAGAAGATTAGAAGATTAAGGAATAAACAATCTTTACGGCTTGTTTGGGTGGTGATCACATGATTGCATCAGAAGCAGCCATTATTGAATTCGAAACCTAACCAAAGTATCCGCAAAAAAATGAGACAAATATATATTTTAAAAATTTCCCCATTTAAAGTCGGTCTTCATAGAAAGAGACAGCTTGATTCAGACATCTTTGTATATTGCCATACTGTCTCGGAATCGCTCCGATGAGAGGTATAATAATTTTGCTTTGAAAGAAATATCTCAACAATGGTAGGCAAGTGCAGACAAAATACCCTTTAATTGTCAACTCTTCTTTTAAAGCAATAAAAATAAATACCTTTGGGAATAATACAAATCAAGTGAAACTGTTCAAGAACAACATAGATCTTTAATAATCACAACCAACCAAATTCATAAACGTAAAACGAAATAGAGCTAGAAAAAGCAAGGAATACGGATACTTGCTATCAGGCAAAAGTCTTAAACCCCACTTCGTCACTTGTAATTTATGCAAGAAGAATATGATAATGATCCAATTTTGAACATTTAAAAATTAAAAATATTTGCTATAAAAAAATTTAAAATGTTAAGGTTGACACCAAAACCATGTTCCTTTTAGGTTACACATCTTTGCGACTTTGTCAAACAAGTTAAGGCAGGCTTTTATTCGGCTTAAAAAAAAGATTAAGCAAGCTAAGCAATAAATTAAATGAAAACTACCAAAAAAAAAAAAAAAAGGTGGCTCAGAATGACTCCAAAGGAAAAATAAAAATTGGAGTTTTACAAACAATATGCAGATATTCTATATAGCTTCCCCCAGAATACATGATCCAATTCAAACCAGTCTACATTTCCACATTCCCATCAATACTCCCGACTACAACGCATCATCCAATTTGTGCCTGTATCTATATATATAGGGCAAAAGAAGTCTCGGGTGGGTGCAGACTGACTAAGACACGTAGCTTACTCTTTAAAGATGTTAGGTTTTGGGATCTAAGAAAATACGTACATGAAAGATGAGGACTCGGGAAAAGGAACAAAAAGATCTATGTTGGGTTATAGGCAACTGTCGCAGTCCAGTAAAAATAGGGCTGAGTCGGGGGAAACCATTGCCGACCCCAAAAACTCATGTTTGGGGCTAGTCATCATGCTTGTTGGTGCTTGTTTCGATATCTTCGGCCACATGGTAAGTAGATAGGAAAAATGCACTCTGATTCTTCCTTAAGAATCTGCAAGACAAAGGATTTACCTTACTAGCACACCATAATTGAAAATACGAGACAACACAGAGCGCACACGCACACGCGCACACACACACACACACCCCAACACCACCCACACACACAACCCCACCCCCCCCCCCCCCAACCCAACAACATAACACAAGAAACAGTGTCTCTACCAAACCCCAACACTGCATCTCTCCCTATCTAATCTCAACACTAATTCTTTACTTTCAAATTTTCAAAATCCAACTCTCTTAATTTAAAAATGACAAAAGAAAGAGGCATACTTGAGAAAATCTATTAATCTTTGCTGCAAGTCCATCAACTCCTCCTCCGTTATACTAGCATCACTTTTACCATCATTTAGTATCTCAGGAAATTTGACTGCAGTTTATTATGCAAAAATGAAATAAGGTGTGAAACATAAATTATAGTGCCTAACATACAGAGGAAAAGCCTCACATCAACCGACTGACGGACTTTCCTTAACAAACTCAAGAAATGCTACAAACAAGCAAAGAATTAAGTTGAATTCAATACAATTAAAAAAAAAAAAAATTCCCCATATAAAGCTTGGATATCCACATGCCCACTGTAGCAAGGTCAGCAACAATTTTCCAACGGCAACAAGCACCTAAATCAATTTGCAGCACTTAAAAGTAACGTTACCAAAACTGATAGAAAAAACGTCTTAGCACTGATTATTAATTAGCAAAACAAAAGGCACTTAATTGAACAGCACTATGGGTGTCCTCGCTCATAATATAATATCACTCGATATTTGAAAAAATTTATCAGAGAAGGAAGAATATGGCATATCACAAAACAAGTTGGCAACCAGTGGTGGAAGGCAAGAAAAATATTTCTTGATATTTTGACGCTCAAGCACAAACTATGCTTAACAAAAATATCTGACAAACCACACAGGTCATGAATATAACATACACATAAAAATGCTCAACAATTAAAAAAGTGACCCCTCGAATGAACACTATGTTTTAGATAGATTTATATTACCATAGTCAAGCTCTAAAATCATCATAATCAAGTTTTAGAAATTGCAGGGTGAAATATTACTTTAACTCATCCAGCCTCCTATGGTTCATATTCCAAAATATATTGGTATCAAAATGTACGTGCAAATTATCTGATCGACTATAGACGAACAAATTGCAAAAGTAATTTTATGATTTAATAAGCATAAAGCATGCTATGGTAAATGATACCCACTAAAAGTGGCAGCAATATTGACTAATATCTTAATATGTTATAGGGCACTTGCAATTGTAATAAAATGGTAGAACGTGGATTCTCAAGGCAGAGGATTGTCTTGGTCAACCAACTGAACGTACCGAAAAGGCGAAGTAGATGTTCAGCACCATACACAGTTGAAGGAGAGATGCCAGTTGCCGTTGCTTCCTCAAATTGCTGACGCTCACATTGGTAGAGAAGCAGCGCTGGCAACGCTTTATCAAAGTAAGATTCAAAGCTTTGCATAAATGGTTGAATTGAATCATCTAATCTGGACCCAATAATTATGTTTGAAATATATATACATCAGAAACAAGATTTAAGAATAAAACACAACATCTATAGACATGGATGATGAATCAACATTTAAATCAGATATCTATGGAAGGAAACTCAGATGCCAAACTAAAACTCACTTCACACTAGATAGCAGTAGGGTCAATAACATTTGAAGCAACAAAAACCGGAGAAAATTTGAAAAGTATATTAACAGTCTGAAAAAATCTCAAAAGAAGATTCTTTGTTGTATAAACCTGAACTAAACCTCGTGCCATGCAGATAAATGGAAGATTTTTTTATTTTTATTTTTTTCATTTCGGACAAATCTAACAGACATACGTGTTTAACAGTTCCAGAAAGTCAAGAATACAGATTTTTTGCAAGCATTTAAACAGTAGACAAAGTCTTCAGAAAATAATTTCCCATACCCCCAGGGTTTTTATTGCTTAAAGGCAATACAAGAGAATAAAAGAAAACTTCTGCATAATGGCTATTTAAGTAAAACTTAGTTGACCAAGAACCCTCATGAAAGGAAAAAAACAAAAACAAAAAACAAAAAGCAATGATCTTTCATTCAAGTACAGAGTTAAGAGAAAAGTGCTGGAGATTCTTTTTATCTGCTTATCCCGAAAGATGACGGGAAAAAATAACTAAAAATTAAAATAAAATAAAAGTGATCGCCAATATAGTGAAATTGATTTGTACGCCATTACATTTCCCTGGGGAGAAAAAAACAACTTTAACAATGTTGCTGAGAAAAAAAAAAAAGACAAGCATAGAAATGACTTACGAGCCATCCTTCTTTTCTCTGTATTCTACATACTTGTTAAATATGTCATGTACGTTTGGAATTCGAGGAAGTTTTACAAGCTGCAAAATAAGATAAATCCATCTAATTCATAATGGGCACCTTTATCCATCAATATACACAAACAAAAGTAAGAGGTTAATTACTGAAACAAATGATGAATAACTATTCCAGCTTTTTAAATATCCTATATTACTATCAGTATTAACTGACAACTGAAAAAACATAAATGAATCATACACGAACAAGAAAATTGCAACTCTAAGATCTACCAATAAAAACAATAAATCAATAATTAATGAAAACATAGGCAAAGAAAAACGCTCAAATGCCCAAGAAACAAATCAACAATATAAGACATCATTTACCCCTGATAATTGAAATGCAATAATATGAACAAAAATAGCCACCTTCCCCATAGTAGTAACAAATACACTATCATCATTCAGTTGCTTCTTTAGTGTGGGTGGTATCTGGATGCTCATAAACTTTTCCATGAATATAGCACCTTTGTCCTACCATGAAAATAACATAATAATAGTGATGATGATGATGATAAATATGTACATGTAAATTATAGAACTATCATGCAAAACCTTAATATTATAGGGTCCAAAACAACTAAAGAGAATCGTGTAAATAATCAGAATATTTAAGGCATACCTTTATGACAGAATCATGTTTTCTTTTTCTGCCTCTAACCACTGCAAAATTTTACAAAATAACATAAAGAAGACCAAAGGCCCAAAAATAGTAACAAATATTATATTCACATCAAAACATGACAATAACCGAAAGACAACATGTGATGCTAGTCAAAAAGCATAAAAATCAACTGGCTGGCTTAGAATGCTCAATCATTTAAGAAAACCAGAGACTAGAACAAAGTATAGACAAAGCATAAAATTAAATGTTTCCAGAAAAGAACAATAAGATTTATATTAGACCCTTTTCCTAATTCAAACAAGTAAACTCGAATGCAAAGGAACCACAATAAAAGATAAATATATAATGAAAATGATCTTGCTAATCCATATTATTATTAAATCTCCGGAAAGTTTGTCCCCAATATACTAAGCATCATGTAGCTGTTAAAAGATTTTGTTTTGATCAGCTAACAGTGTAATTGTTTCTTTGTTCATCAGATAACGAAGAAAGAATATATCTAGTTAATACGTATGAGAAAGAAATTAAAAAAAAATGTAAGAATTACTCTGCCACTTATGTGTGAAGAACAGATAAAAGCTCGCAAAGTTAAAAATCAATCAGGAGAAGAAACCTAACCGTTAGTACCCTTTGGTTTCGTATGTGAAGAGCGTGCTGCATTTATACTCTTCTCTATTTCTCGTCTCCTTCTTATGGCCTCGTATTTCTGGACATTCTCTTCAGTGTATTCCTTCAAATTATCTGAGACTACCCATTCGTCCCAACTGTTCAAAAGTTCACAAGTAGAAGTCAAGAACAAATAAAAGTTTCACACTATCCTCCCTTACACAATTCAATTACTGTTTGGAAGTTTGAGATTTTTCGTGAGGCTAAACTCAGAATTAATATTAGCATAACTAAACTAGGAATATTTATATGCATCTATATTTATATCTATATATAAAATAGTATATAACAACCACAATCCACAATGCAAGAAATGAAAATAAGGAAAGAGATAAAAAAATAAATGAATGAATGACCTGAAGAACGCAAGAATTCAATGAAACCATACTTCCAACAAAACTAGCTTGAGCTCGGAAGCTATTTTATTTTTGTTTTTGTTTTAATTTTAGTACTTTAGCAGGAAAATGTACTTACTTTTTGTTCCAGCCCTGCAGAAATAAAACAGAAGATTATGCAATGAATATAGCTTAAATTTCAATAAAGATTAAAGTAAACCAACAAATAGAACGAACACAAGATTTAATTTACGGAGCACAATTTCTCTAATACTTACAAGGTAATGGACGAAATACTTCAATTCCTTCGCATCATTTTGAATTTGTATCACCTTGCGGATAAAATACGTTCAGACAAAATCTCTTAGTGAAACAAGCTATTGAATAACACTTCGACATTAACATTTTAGGCATAATTAACATTAAAATCGAAGAAAACTCCACTATAAAGGCTTTGTTCTTGGAAATTTTCAAACGTAAAACAATTAATTCCGAAAAGAGGGAGAGAGAGAGAGAGAGAGAGAGGGAGAGAGTACTTTGGCTGCGTAAAAGACTCCCTTATGCGAGGCGAGGACCTTATCGCCGACGGAAAAGCGGGTGGAATCGGAACGCGAAGGTGAATCACGGTGGTTAAAGTTGCGGATTTCGGAGTCGGTCTCGGTGGCGGAGTCGTCGGAGATCGTGGCGGGGGAGTGAGAAACGGCACTCTTGGAGGTCGCCATTGGAGCTTCTGGTTCTTCTCCGGTGAAGACGCTGACAGAGAAAGCTCGGAAAAACGAAAAAGAGGCTTTTATTCTTCTTGGATTAGCCGTAGCGTTAAATGTACGCATTAATCTGATAATCGGATTCCCCCCCCTGCCTTCTTTCCAAGGCCTCCGCTTCTTTTATCGGTTTTTCGATGGCAGAGTGGCCCTTGAATCAGTGTTGAAGAATGGGCGTTTGCTATTCCTTGCCAAAGATCGTTTTGTGTTATTATTATTATTATTTGTCTTTTTTTTTTTGGTATTAATTAACCGCGGCAAAAATGGAAAAATGATTACCTCTAAGCGACGATAAATGAAATGATAATGATGTCCTTGCAGTTTCGGAGAGTTTTTGAGACGTTTTTTATTAGAAAAAAGTAATTTTAAAAAATATATCCGAGAAAAAAATTATCTTTGGCAAAAAATATAAAATTTTATAAATTTATTAAAAAATTATTAATATAAGTTATATTCCGTTTTTTTTTAAATTTTATATAATTTTAAAAAAATCATTTTATTTAAATTTATATATATAAAGTTATGGATTGTAATTTAAAAGTTTATTATAATATTTTGAAAATATAAATAGTAAAATATAATGTTAAGGTGAAAAAAATAAAAAAAGTTGTTTTGAAATGTCAAAATTAGTCCCCTAAAAGAACTCTTACTAATACTTTAACGTTAGATTTAGTTAAATTCATATTAAAAACAACATATAATTAACATTTTCTAATAAAAATCTAAACATTCCAAACAAAGAATTTTATCTATAAGGAAATTTTTTATGTATTATTTTGCGTTTTGATGATTTAATTGCTTGTGTTTTAATCTTCTTAAGTTCAAATTTGAAAATTTCAACATAAATTGAAGATGCTCTTGTTAAAAGAAATGGGTGTTGAAGATTTTTATTTGAACTGTCCAAGTATGAGCTAGTTGTGGCGAATTTTTTTCTCCGTCTTTTTAAACTTAGTCGGACTTGATATATGGAAGAGAAACGGATGATATTTTCAGTGGCTTCGAATTTTGTTGCAAAAGTGAGAGACTATTGAAATTTTCTTTTGTCTTTTTACCCTTTTTTTTTTTTTTCCCCTTTTCTTTTCGAGTTTATTTTGTTTGGTCTGACCCCTATTGTTGACGAAAACAACATGACGTTTCTTCTTGTAGAATCAAACGACATTGAATCAAAACGACGAGTCGTCTTGGAAAATTAGACGACTCATAGTTTTAATGGCAAAACGAGAACGACAGGAAACCAAACGTTATTGCCCAAGCAGACTTCCCCGATATGAGGAAATGAAACGCCGTTTTATATTGAACAAACAAAGAGAGGAGCCAAAACGACATTGGACGTGAACAATGTCGTATTTCCATTTATCAGAAACTACAATATTACGCTATATATTTTCACGTCGATCCTACAGCGTGTTTTTTGCAATTTTTGAGACATAAAATTTTGAAACGTTAACAAGCATACAGATAGCCAACGGCGCATCTGAATCTCATAGAAGTAGAACAAATATCAAACATGTAGTACAATCAAATTAGAAAACTGTCAATAATACATTGCAAGCCTTAAACTCAAAAGCACTAATCGAACGCTCATTAAGACTCTAGAGCAAACACTAAACTCATTAAGGAAATAACGACAATAACGAACAAATCACAAGTCAATTACTACAAACAGCATGAAAAAAATAAACGGGATTAATGAAGTGATTAAATCATAACTACGATCAAGCCCGTAGCTAAACCAATCATGATCAGTGTCCACCTCCGCCGGCGCTAGGACCAGAGTTTTTGATCGCCCCTATGGTAATTTGTGCATTATTAGGGAAGTTTTGACCACTTCCTCCAGAACTTGGACCTCCGGTTTTGATCCCTTCGACGTACAGCCCTTCAAACAGAATCTCAATGCCCTGGTTTGCAGGGCTCCGGCCGGGCATCAGAGGACGAGCTTCCGATACGACGAGAAGAGCCACAGTGAAGAAGCTGATCAACATTAGAGGCTTCAAAGTAGTACTTTTGGCCATTTGGAAAGGAATATATATATATATTGTGATTGAGTAATGTATGAGGGCTTTTTTGAACAGATTACTGAAAACTGATGTGTTTGATCAGCTACGTATGAGTTTTGATGTTGCATAATTGGCGCGGAATGATGCCTTATTTATAGCAGTGCGTTCAACGAAAGAGCGCCTCTCATAATAACACGTGGTGTGAACTGTGAGGGAGTTAGAGGTGCCGCCACCCTTCTTCCTCATCTTCGCGGCAAGAACGCACGCATGGAGTCAAGACACCAGATTTGGATTCAGAAATGAGAGGCATGTATGTATTCCATTTATAAGAATTTATTTTCCAACTTTTTAGAGTTGGATATTCGTAGATGATGTGTACTTTTAAACATGAAATAAAATTAAAATCACCTCAAAACAAATATATATATATATATCTTAAACTGATAAAATTTGATTAAAATCGATCTAATGATTAGAAATAATATCTAGGATAACCTTTTATATCCTAAAAAAAAGTAATTGTGGTTATAAAGTTTGGAATTTCATGGTAGGTTATGTAGAAACACACTATATTAATTGGAATTGCCTTTTTTTTTTTTTTTAATCTTCAAAGTAGATGTGATTTCACCTTTAGAAAATTCATTGGCTAAGACATTGTTTTGTATTACAAAAGAAACCGTAGTAGTATTACTTTTCAATTTTAAAATTCTGCCCTCTTGCGTAATTGCTTTTGAAATCTTAATAGAAAGTGCAATAACCTTGGCCTATGACTTTATTTTGTTACAACAAATACTTTAAAATTTTTAATGCCCTCTTGCGTAACTGCGTTTGTAATCTTTTAGAAGGTGCAATACCGGGGCATTAATTTACCCAAAAAAAAAAAAAAACCAGGGTCACCTGCACCATATTACACATGTGCGATTAATTACTTTTGGTGTGGGTTGTTTAATATATAAGATTTAGCTAAGAAAATACGTAACTATCTTAACAGAGTGATGTGATCAACTATTAGGCCTTATTTGGAAGATATACTTTTTTTAATAAAAAATTAATAAAAATTATAATTAAATCAACCAATCTAAACATAAAAATTTCTTTTCATTTAAAACTTAATTTATGAATAAAAACGACTCCTAAACCATTTGAGATTTTAAGCGAAACTGATACCAGAAAGCACTAAAAAGCACAACAATTCCAACGAAAATTTGACCTTCTAGTGATTTATGTTTTTCTATTTCCGATTACCATTAGCACTTTTTTCTCCCCTGTACTCGCTAGCGTGGAAGGTTCATGGCAGTCATAAAAAGGGGCTTGGAAATTGCCAAATTGGCAAGATTTTGGACAGTGTACACTGCACATAGACAGTACTGCATAGACTCCCTCGTGTGTGTATATAAACATGTTAAAAGTAATGAATGTGGCGAGCCTAATTATTGCCTCTAATTCAAAGCTGTATTTAACCAAATTTTAAAGGTATTACAAACGTATTTTCAGTTGTCATTGGGCTAAATAATCATAGCTCTTACATAAATAATGGTGAACCCATAAAAATTTTTAGGTTCCTGTTTATCTTTTTTTTTTTTTTTTAAATCGTCGCTCTTAATCGGTAACAGAAGACCAACTATTTAAGCAACCTAAATATCAGACTTTCGACTTTATTAGACCATCGCATATATTATTTGTCTTCTTTTTTTTTTTCTTGGTGGTAAATAATCCGTAATGAAAGACCAACTAAAGTGCCTTTTCGCTGTATTCATTCGCTAACACAAATTCATTGAATGGTTGGTGGTGTTTAGTAAACATATTGCGTTTTAAATATATTTAAATATAATTTTATTTTTAATATTATATTTGATTAAAAAGTATTTATTTTGTATTTGAATAAAATGTGTATTTAGATGAAAAGTATTTTAGAGTTATAAAATTGATGTGATTGATAAAACTAGAGATAAATAGTTAAAATTAAAAAATTAATGTGATTATTATAAAAAATTTTTAAATAATAATTATTTTCATAACACTGTTGAAAATGATTATGTTTGAATGTAAAACTTTACGTTTGATGTAAAATTAGTTTTCGTAACACTAAAAAGTGTTCTCTTAAACTGTAATTCTATGTGTTTACTCCTCTAGAACATATATTTTTAAAAAAAATATATTAAAAATATAATTCTAATCTTAATTTTTTAATATTAATTTATACATCATATTTTTATTAATATATAATAATATTTTATATATTTATTAATAAGAAAATAATAATTTATATATTACATAAATTAATATTTAAAAATTAGATTAGGATTAGTATCCCAAGTTTTTTCTTTTTTTAAATAAAAGAGTAAAGGTACTAAAGTTGAGCCAGGCTGTTCCAAGTTACTAATCAAGCTAAACTTTTACTTGTGACCGCCTACAAGCTCTTTTTTTATTTTTTATTTTTTATTTTTTTGGAGATATTATAAGCATTTTTCCCTTGTTGGTCAACTACGAAATTTCGTAGTCATTTTCAATTATGATAATGATACTGGTGTAATAAGAAACCTTCAAGTGAATATTCTAGAAGCTCAAGCAAGAAAGGATATCAACGAATCCGGATCGGTATGAATTGTGAAGACAGCAGAAGAAGTCGTTTCTTCATCTCTCCCTGTGATATTTCTCCAATTGGACTGTTCTTCTCTAAATAATCTCTAGGTTTTGGTTTCAAGTAGATGTCATATCTAGTAGTTATCCTCCATTCACATACAAAATTTAGGCCTTGTTTGGTGAACATATTATATTTACATTGCATTTGAATGTAATGCATTAAATATAATTTATATTTAGAGGAAAAACATTGACGTTACATTTGAATGCAATATGTGTTTAAGTAAAAAATATTTGAATTATATTTTAATAATAAATATATGATGTGATAGGTAAAAATAGAGAGAGAATATATGGTGTAATTAATAAAAGTAATAGAAAAAGTGAAATAATAAATAGTGATTGTATTGGATTTAAAATGCAATGTGATTGATATTTGAATAAAATACTTTTGTGTTTGAGAAAAAATTACATTACATTTAAATATAATGTCAAAAAAAAAAACTTGTGCCAAACAGCCACTTAGTTGTTTTTTTTTTTTTTCTTCGCTGTTCAAAATGGGATTTATTACAGAAGATATATCACTTCCGTTTCATTGTCAGAAGAGCCAATTGAAGTGGTAAAGGGTCATTTGAAAGGGCCAAAAAAAGGAATCTTTGGTGGTCTCTATTTTGTACCCTTCTGTGAGCTGCATGCACAATGTTTATTTATTGTAAAACTATTTTACTCTCTAATCTTTTTAAAACCTCAAAATATGGTGACACCTTTTTTTTTTTTTTTTTGGTGAGTCAATGTGGTGACACATGAAAAGTCAACCTTTCCAACTCAACTGTATTCCCCAAAAGATTACCGTGCGGTAAATAAATAATTTATTAGTTTGCAATGTCCATCAAAGAAAAGAATTTCACCAAGACAAATTTGTTCCAAACTTATTCCGAGTACATGGTTTCTGCAAGCAACAATAAGGCATTGGAGGGAGGTGGGACACTGGTAAACTATCAAGCTTGACACGAAAAAAGCTCAAGGCGGTAAAAGTCTGCGAGTGGATGCGACATGGCAGAACCAAAAACAGAAGTTAAAAAGAAAAAAACAAAACAAAATGAAATACACAGTTATGTCCGACCAAAATCCAAGCGTGGTAACGTGTGCCAGCCCAATACTATCTAATTATTTATCCGATCACTTTTCTTTACAGAAAAAGGAAACTGAAAAATACGACAACCCGGTCCTCTCTAGGAACTTGTAGATCTATATTTATAATTATTATTATAATAATCAATATAAAAAAAATTCCAGAAAAATATAAGTAAAAATCTGTCATTTGTGAACTGTGAAGTGTCCCTAGCGAATGAGGTAGGGGCAAAAGGCCACAATCACAAAATTTATTACGAGCTGGACTTTTTATGGTTTCTGCTTTGTTTGTTTGTTTGTTTGTACATGAAAAAACGAATCCCCAACCAAAAATCCTAACCATGTTCTGAACTCACCCGTCAAGCTCCGGTTAACTGAAACCCTTTCTCATCTTATCCTCTCTAATTCCCATCACATCCAAAGTACACCAATTGAAAAAAAAAATGAATAATTAGACAGAAAAATAAATCCCACGAAATTAGGACTTGCAACGAAGTTCTTCAGTCTAAATTCCAAGCTATATACAAGCACAGAAACCAATAAAAAAAGGTCATCAAAATTACAGATCTACTTGCCAAATCGGAAACAAATTAAGCAAAAATCATATAAAAAAAAAAAGGGGAATAAAATTTTCCCAAAGCCAAGTCCGAAAGAGGAAAGCGAATAACAACAATAATTATGAAAAATAGTACAAGTACAGATTAGGAGTAGGATAGAAAATTTCTCATCTGCCTCTGTTAGTGTAATTCATCTTCTCATAGAAGCGAATAGAGAGAAGCGAGAGCGAGAGGTTAACTTCGTCTTTTCCCCAGCGCGCCTGTGGCTTCGAGCTGATTATCCGGGGCAACGAACCCCAATCTGCCGTCGGCGGCGGCGTCGACGCGACGGAGGAAGCGGAAATGGAAGAGGAAGAGGAAGAGGATTGGGGCTTGGAGAGAGGCCAGATGTAGAGAGAGTGGAGGCGGCGGAAGCCGCCGAGGGCGAGGACGACGGATCTGAGCTGGGTGGTGGCGAAGCCGGTGTTGGCCCAGTGCCTGGTGCAGATCAGCTCCCAGAGGCGCTCGTCCTGCGCCGTGTCGTGCCACTGCTTGCTCACGCACGACGCCATGGCCAGGGTCTTCGCGTCCACGTGCTTCAGCACCTCGAACAGCAGGTTGTTGTCCAGATTCACGAATCCGCTACTCTCCCTACCCCCTTCCGCCGGTTCATCCGATTCATCCTCCTCCACCTCCTCCGTCTTTATCTTCTTCATCTTCTTGTCCTCTTCTTCGTCGCCCAAAGATCCACGCTTCATCGCTGCTGTGAATCGTGATCTTGATCCTCTTCCCGATAGACACAGAGAGAGAAATTGATAAAGAAGATGAGATAGTAATTAAGAGCGAATATATTTTCTGATTCTGATTGGCATAAAGAGAAAAAACCAAGTTGAGAAGGAAAATAGAGAGAGAGAGAGAGAGAGAGAGAGAGAGAGAGAGAGGGGCAATGAAATCGGGGGTTGTGTTGTGGGTGGAGTGGTTAAGGAGGTGTGGACCTGTTTTGATGGTTATCGAAGACGACAACAAAGAGAAATAAATGCACTTTGGTTCTTTCTCAGCCTCGCCACTATGTCGAACCTTTTGTGGGCATCAACTTTTTAATTTCATCCTCTTTTTTTTTCAGTCTAATTTTAATTTAATAAATAATTGCCGCATTTTTTTTTTTTACTTTTAATCGATTAATTGTTTTGATATTACGATTTCATTTCGTTTCGGTGCGTTTGTTTTGCAAGCCACTAGAGTCAAATCTTTGGCGCATTTGGTGTTCTCTCCGCCCTTTTTTCCCGTCCCCACTTTTGCCTCTTTCTCTCGAGATTCTGACTTGCTTGGACGCATGTCTTGGAAAATCGAAAAATTCATCTTCTTTATTATTGTTGACAGCATACATGGTAATTGATAAGAATTGATTTTATTAGTTAAATTATTATATTTTTATAATTTAATATATAAGTGCTTATGTAAAAATAGTAATAATTATGTACAATTATAGAATAACTTTAATTATAAATTCAATTATTGAATCTACCGACTAAATAACAGTCATGATACACAATAAATAATTTTAGGTAGTATTTAAATAAAACATTATATTCGTATTAAATATAATAAATATAATATATATTTAGAAAGAGAGATAGAGTATGTAATGTAACCGGTAAAAATAGAGAAAAAAATACGTGTTGTAATTAGAAAACATAGATAAAAAAAGATAGTAAATAATGATTATATTAAATTTAAAATTCATATATTTTGACGTTTAAATACAATGCTTCACCATTCAAATAAAAATTACATTATATTAAAATACAATAAAATGTAATGATTCTTCTTAACACCTTATTAATGTATAAAGTCTAGAGTTGAACATTGAGTGGGTTAGGTGAGTTTTTGAGAATTTTCAACTTACTCAATCAAGTTTGGATGGATTAATTTTAAATTTAACCCACCTAATCAACTTAAAATTTAAAATCAACCCACCCAATTAAATTTTAGGTGGGTTAGGTAGGTAGGTCAGGTTGAACATAATTAAAACATAAAAAATATATATAACTAATCATTTAACTCAAAATAAGAAATATATGAAAAGAAAGTTAACTTTTAGCATTATATTAGTATTATAAAGTTTCAAAATTATCTCATAAATTATAAACTGATATAAAAATAAAATATACAAAAAACAAGTTTAAATATAAAAATTGTAAACTAACAAACAAATAACAATAAAAACTTGTACAATATGAAAGATAACAAGTTGCCAAGTAATTAATGTAAAATATAAGACAAATATTATATATTATGAGGTATGAAATATATTTATTTTTAATATTAATAAATTGGGTAGATTCGGATTAAGTTGAGTTTAAAAAAACTCAACCTAAACCTACCTAACTAATAGTCAGGTTGGGTGAGTCGAGTTGATCTCTTAATCGAGTCAATTAGATTTGGATTATAATAAATTGAATTAGGTAGATTCATCGAGTTATTGGGTTTTTTATTCCCCCTATATAAACTCCTTCTGGTGCGTATAAAAAACAAATGTTTTTTTCATTTTTTATTATTATTATTTTTTTTTTTAAGAAAGTGAAGAGTAAGATACTTTTGGGGTTTTATGTACAAAAATAATGAAACAATTCTATGGATTTGATTTATGTATTCATTTTTTATATTTTTTTCATGTCTCTGGTACGATATTATGACAAGTTAATAAATTTACAAGGCATTTTAAGTAATGTCACATGTTTTTTAAATAGTATACAAGTTTTCAATTAGTATATTAGTTGAGAGACATAAAATGAATGTGAATGAATACATATAGGAGATAAATCCCATTTATATCTTCTTTTAAAAACAGTAAATTAGTTAATTAATTCAACAAATTCAATAACAAAAAAAACTTTTTTTAAAATAAATATAAGAGATTTGAACTCTATATTTTTAAATAAAAAGTGAAATAGATGGGAAATTATCATTAAGTTACGATTATAATCATAAAATAAAACTTTGTCAAATATATTATTTATATCAATAATGAATGTTTTTAAATGATAAATTATTTTAGGATTAAATCAAATCTAGGAAATATTATAAAACTGGTAAATTAATTATAAATGTTATAAATTAATAAAAGTCATGGGATACTTTTTTAATGTATTATAGAAGTATTAAAATAAATTATAATTTTTTATTTTTAAAAAATAATTAGAGTAAACTTTTTTTTTCATTTTTTTCATTTTCTCACGTGAACAATAAGTTTTTCAAAAAATATGTCAATTGTCATAGAAAATTATTTAGAAGATTTAACACCATCCAGCGCCCAGCACGAAAAAGGAGAGGAAAAATAAGTTATTACGACGTTGGTCTATTGTCATTATCGGGTATAGTATTGTACTAATTAAGTCGCCGAAACCTATCTAATTTAACCCAATTTCAAAATAATGTTAAGAAGGATTTAGATAAAATATTATATTATATTTAAATATAATGTACATTTATATAAAAGTATCTATATTATATTTAAATATTATATATATTTAGATAAAAAAATATTTAAATTATATTTTGTAACTAAATATGTGATAATATTAGTAAAAGTATATAGAAAAAAAGAAAAGAATATATAATGTGATTGATAAAAATAATAAAAAAATATAACAATAAATAGTGATTGTATTATATTTAAATTGTAATGTAATTGATATTTAAATACAATGTTACGTTTGGATAAAAATTACATAACGTAACACTACAATCAAATGCATCATTAAACTTACATTGTTAATATGTTGTTTTTGTATTTGTTTTATCCTAATTCAAAAGAAATTAGACTAAACTTGAACTTTCTATCTTGGTATAGACTAGGTTACATACATTTTATTTTATTTTATTTCTTATTTTAAATTGATTTTAATTTTAAGTTACTTTAATAATGACTGTTCAGGTTGATATACCTAACCAAATTTGATATTAATTGTATAATTTGATTTTTAAAATCTGAATTTATTGGGTTGGTTAAAATTTTTTCACCACTTAAAAAATTTTAAGAGCCTATACAACTCACTCAATGTTCAAACAAGTTGAGTGGCATGTGCTGTTTGTAACCTTTTTTTTTTTTAATATCCTAATTAATTCTTCTAAAAAAAATCAAGATCTACTGTGTGGGAGCTTACAAGTTACGCCGGCCTGCGGCCAAGAAGGAGCCAACTATGTTGGCTAGCTTCCGGTATCTTTTAGATTTTCGACTCAAAAATGATGACCAATGGGGATGACGATGCTCAAACGAAAAAAGGGGGAAAAAAAACGACATAAAGTAAAGATCGACATTAAAATAGATAAATAACATAAAATTGTATTGAAAAGGGTGTATGCTTCAAAGGAGCGTATATGTAGTCGTTTGGCTTATTTCCGTTAGCTTTGTCGTTTTTGGATTGTTAAAAGCTGTCGTTTGGTATTTCAACCACAAGTTGTTGCCTGGTTTAGCCCTATTCGTTTCTCGCCGAAGCTGTATGCGGCAGTTCAGACGTGGCTGATTTTGAAAAGCTATTTCCTGATAGTTGGCAATTCTAGACAAATTCAACCAAGACAATAAACAGGAATCAGGAATTGACAACTATCACGTGGAGAAAAGTTATTTGGGACCCGACTTTGAGGTAGGGATAGATTGAGGATCCCAATCTTATTACTTATCCTATTTAATAATAATATCTTTTTAAAATATATTTCTAAATATATTATAATAAATAATATATATTTAAATTTATAAAAAAAATTCTCTATTTTTATATAAATAAATACACATACATATATTTTATCTTTATTACTTTTTTTTTTTTTTTGTTTTTTAGATTATTTTAAAGCTATATATTTATAAATAAGTTAACATGAAAATTCTGAATCTACACCGTAAAAACCCATTTCGAACTGTTAATGTAAACGGGTATATAAGACCGGGGGGGGGGGGGGGGGGGGGGAGTATTTCTTCCCATGAAATAGGTTGGCAAAGAACCCATCCCACCCTATTTCCGTCACTATGCAGCTCTAAAAATTCAATAACAATGTCACATGGAAAACGACAACAAATAGATAAACGACATCTAAAATGAAAAAACACAATTTTCTCAGAAAAACAATAATAACTGGGAAACACAGTTTTTACAGGATGGTATTCAACCTAAGATTGCAATATATTTATTGTCTTTTTCCCTAAATTATATTATTCACATTTTTCAAAATCATTAAATTTTAAAAATTCATAATTTTCTTATTTTAAATCACAATAAAATAATTTTTTTAATATATAAAATTTCAAGAAAAATCAAACAAGATCCATATTATTAATTTTTTTCTAAATATATTTTAAATTATTATACTTTTTCACTCTAAAGAGTTTATTTTCACTAAATATATATTTTTATAACTTAACCCTCTCTAACATACAAAATAAAAGTTCTAGTCCTCTCCCATAAACCAAATCAAATCCAACTAAATTGATTGATTTTTATTTTTAACTTCTTTGATTAGTTAGATTTTAAAGTTTCATTTCTTTTTCTTATTCATTTGGTTAACCATTTTAAATATTTGAAAACAAAGAACCAATCAAACAAACCAAATTTCTTTTATAATATTTACTAAAAATTATTTTTGTGAACTTATCATGTTTTTTCTCTATTATCTTTAGTGTTATATTTTTAGAATATCTTTAATAAAATATCAAATAAATAAGTCAATGTTGAATTTTTAGTATTGGAGTACAAAAATTAATCTATTATAAAACATTATTTTTGATGAAAAATATGACAAATGCTAAATTTCATGATAAAATTATAACTAAATATAAAAAATGTTAAATTTAATATTTGATTGCTATTTACTGGTATTTAACTTTTTCATCAATCATTATCATTTTATTATTGGTAAATTATTTAATACTAAAATTCTGCTTTAAGAATTCCAAATCTTAATAAAAGTGACAGAAGATAAATATACCATAGATAACATCATAATTTGAAGCATAAAGTCTCAAATAAAGTATTGACATGACACATAGGTCAGATATGGCCTATACCTGAATGAAGTTTTTTGTTTTTAATGATTTAAATAAAATTCTAATTAGTTAATACTTCCAAAAAATCAGTAATTAATTTTACAACATTCACTCAAAATTTTAGCATGTTTAGAGTTATTTTACTTTTAAATCTAACTCGACTAACTCAATTATGCAAGGTTTGATTTGGCTGGGCTTCTTTTAAAAATTTCAAATTGATAAAAGATAGATTAAAAATTTTAGTTTGATTGACGGTTCTTCTCTTCAAAATCCTCCGTGAACACCGCTGCTATTAGCAATTAGCAATATTTATGTCCCTTGCCACCATGAAAAATATGCAAGTTATAACATTGGAGCTCAAATATAATTTATGAACTAATTTTTGTGCATTTGAAATTACCAAATGTCAATCTAAAATATTTCAACCTATTTATATTTTTGATTTTTTTTTAAAAAATTGACTAAACAAGTTGCAGATAGATTGAAAAAAAAAAAATCACCGTTGATTGGAAATTGCGGAATTCTTTAAAATAAAAATAATAATAATTAAAAGGAAAGAATTCATGAAAGGCAAACAAAGCAAATAAACTAAACGGTGGTGAATACAATCAGCTGGTAGTTCAGTGGCTGTCACCAATCCACGTAAAGTTCTACATGAAGTTAAACCAAAAGTTTAATGTTTCAAAAGATTACCTGCAAGAATCACCAGTGAAATTGGCATTTTTGACATTTTCGGGAAAAGTATTTCATTTTAATTTTACTCAAATATAATACAATTTTACATCAAACACAAATTTTACAACAGTGCTACAAATACAATTATTATTCAAAATATTTTTAAAATAATCATATCAACTTTTCAACTTTACTATTTATCTCTACTTTTACCAATCACATCAACTTTTCAACTCTAAAATACTTTTCATCCAAACACACATTTTATTCAAATATAAAACAAATACTTTTCAATCAAATATAACTTTCAAAAAACAAATTTCATTTAAATACAATCAAAATGCAATGCGTTTACTAAACGCCCCCTTAATAAAAAATAAAAATTTCCCTTTTGAATTCGATCCTAAGGACATAATTGGTTTCCATATTCTTTTATTGCAGAATAGTGTAAATTCATGTTTTTATCTTGTTCATTTTTGTTCTTGAAGAGACATCAATTGTAGGGACTGACAGCTTATAGCTCAAGCAAGATAGCAATAATACTACTATTACTATTAATATTAATATTATTAAGGATATGACATTGGTAAAAATTTGACTTATTTTTACATGTAACTTATTTATTATAGTAAAAAAAAAAAGGTGTTATGGATCATTTTTATTTATTTTAAATATAATTTCTTTTGAAGTCTTCAACCTAATCAAATTATACTTGTATTTAAGCATAAACTTAAAAAAAAATTGTATTCAAATTAAGTAAAAATGATTAACAATGTTTCTCTTGAACTATAATATGTAAGTTTTAAATTGTTTTAATTTTAATTAATTTAAGTAAAAAGAATTGAATTGTCAAAAATTATAAATTTGAGAGGTTGATTGTTAAGAAAAAAAAGTTTAAGAACTAAATTATCAAATTCAAAAAGTTTAAGGGTATCGATTAGTGGACAAAAGTGCATTTCTTTGATGTTTATTAATGTGTAAATACTAAATTATTTGAGTTTTAATTAGATATTTGCATGATTTTTATTCCATAGAATTTAATTGGAAAATATCTAGTTTTAATTTAAATATTTACATATTTAAAAGAAGTACAAAGGATTAAGCCAAACAGTCAATCCAAGTGCACGACATGGAGGTTATGAGTTGCAATCTTCTTTCTTGATTTCTACATCAGCATATTCCATTTTGTACTCCAATCAAGTAATTTGATAATTATGAGATCCATATTTCACCTCATTAAATCAATTTAGTCTAGTTTCCCTTTTTCTTAGGATTTATTTTATTTTAATATATTTATTTGTAATTTTTAGTTTGTTTTTCTTTTTAGTTGAGCCTCTAAAATACTATAAATAGAGGGCTATGCTGATTGCATTTTCCATTTAACAATTATAAGAATTTCAGTATTAGTATATTTCAATTTATTTTTAATTCTTATTTCTTTAGTTTTTTATTAGTGTGATAAGAGTGACACACTTTTTTATATGTGAGACACTGCTGCTGAAAAGCTAAGTTTTAAATAAATTTTTGTTTGCTAGTGTTTTTCTTTTTCTTTTGATTCATTTTGTTATTCAAATGTTCAAGGCTTGATTAATTTTATCTCTTCTATTTAGTGTTTATAATAATTATTTTTATAATGATAAAAATTTTAGGTGTTATATCTAGTGCATTAAATCACTAATGATAGGTGGTTTTTTTAAAGATGTTTTAATGTAAATATCTCTTATTACATTCTGTCATAGGATATTTTATTGCTTTCAAATAATACATGAAAATAATTGTGATTGTTTTAATTGAAAAAAATATTATTTTGACCAAATACCTTTTTTATTAGTTGTGTTTCAAATTTATATTTTCCAACTACATGTTTGGAATGTAAAACTTATGGTTAATTTTTAAAATTAAATTATTAAGTTTGAACAAAAATATTTAAAATTTCTCATATGTTTTTTTTTTATTTTATTTTTTTATTTATTTTATTATCAAAAATCCCAAAAAATATTTATTATTTTATTTTATTCCTTTGTTTAACTCTCTAGCATTTATTTTTCACTAATATTCTTGTTTGTTATCTTTTACCTTTTTGTATAGAATCGATCATTCATATTGTGTTATAATCGACTATTTTATTTAATACATAATTTGGGCATAATTAAGATCCCAAAAAGGTTTCCTGGAAAATAGTCATATGCCCTCGAGGTGGGAGGAATAGCAGGGTTGAGAAGGGTCTGGAGGTGAAAGATGCTGGCGGTGTCGGCACGATTTATGCTAGAGACGACGAGACGTACCGTGAAAAGCTAGTTGCCGATGTGCATTTCTTGCCTAGAGCATTTGTTGGTGTAGAAAAGGGCAACGAGATTAAAAAGTAATTCGATTCTGTGGCGAAACCAAGAGCTGCAACAGTCCAAGGAAAAACAGAGTTGGGAGTTCAACCTTCGCCTATAGTTCCGGCCTTTAGCTCCCAGGGGTCAAATCGACTCACACCTGGAATACTCAATCCCGACGTTATAGCTCCGGGAATAAATATCCTAGCCGGGTTGTCTGGGGCAGTCGGGCCTAGTTGATCTAGCCATGACGAGAAGCGGGCGAGTTTCAACATCATTTCAGGTATGTCAGTGGCTTGTCCTCACGTGAGTGGCCTAGCAGCCCTTCTCAAGGCTGCACACCCTCAATGGAGCCCTGCAGCTATTAGGTCGGCCCTTATGACCACCGCCTATTCAACCTACAAAATTGGCAAAATTATAGAAGATGCAGTTACTGCAAGTCCCGCCACAACATTTGATTTCGGAGCCGGACATGTGGATCCCGTGGCAGCCCTTGATACCGGACTAGTCTATGATGCCACTGTTGAAGACTACTTAAACTTTTGTTGTGCCTTGAACTATACTCCCGAGAAAATTAAGACGGTCACTAAGACAGACTTCACCTGCAATGCATTAAAGAAGCACAGTGTGGGAGATCATAGTTAATCATCTTTCTTTGTTCCCTTGATAGCAGAATCCAATGAGGTTGGAGGTACTAAGAATATGACGCATAAGGTGACATATACTAGAACTCTCACTAATGTGGGCGCTCCAGCGGCATATAAAGTCTCGCTATCAAAGGTTGACGCAGTGAAGATCTTGGTTAAGCCAAAATCATTGAGTTTCAAGAAGACACATGAGAAGAAGACTTACGCTGTCACATTTATAACTAGTAATCTGCAATGGGGTAGCCAACGCTTTTGTCGCTTGGAACGGTCAGACGGCAAACACATTGATGGAAGTCCTATTGCTTTTACCTGGTCATAGCCAGTTTTACAGCTTTGGAATTACTGGTGCAGTTGGTTCCTCAGAACGTTTTCCGATGACTTTGTGTGCTATTTCAATTTTTCTTTTAAATAAATAAATCTAGTGTGTTTCTCAATGTAGCTTTCTAGTCAAGTGCTCTCCTACCTGACTTATTGAGTTCCGATTCCTGATTTCTTATCTCACTTTGTTCCAAGTCGATTGGAGTGATTAGACATGAACATTTGGGAAGGAGGACTGACCATATCCGGTGGCCTAATTACTTAACGTAAGTGGGGTCTGTTTGCTCTCTGTTGTCTCACGTCCAAACAATGCAACAGAAAAAATGCGTACTTGATCAAGACTTGCAAAACCACAAAGCTATTCCTTGCAAATTTACGTTCCAAACTCCGAATGTGTATGTGAAGATCCCAATCCCCCATTTAACGCCTTTTCGTTGTCGCTGTTTTAAGTGTTGTTTTACCTATCAATGTCGGTTTTCATTGCCTCCATTTTTGTTAGCTGTTGCATTTTTCCTTTCAAATGTTCTCGTTCTTTTTTTTTTTTTTTAATTAATTCTATCGTGGGTAATTTTTTGGTGTGTGGCCTCTTTATTGTTGTGGTTAACAAATTTATATATTTCCGTATTTGAATATTTTATTTTTCCATGTGCATAATTTTTTCTTGTCATTTTTCTTCTCTAAGTACCACCCGTGCTTCATTATTGTTAGTTGTTATAGTTTCCAAGTTATTGTCGTTTTCGAGCGAGGGCCTTTTTGGTTGTCGTTTCTGTCGTTGTTAAGGTCACTTAGTATGCCTTTGGTACATACATTTAATTTACATTATATTTAAATATAATATAATTTTTACTCAAATACAAAAATATTTCATTCAAATATCAATCATATCATATTTTAAATCTAATACAATCACTATTTATTATTTCACATTTTCTATTACTTTTATTAATTACATTATATATTCTCTTTCTCTTTTTTTTTCTCTTATTTTTACCCATCACATCACATATTTATTATTACAATATAATTTAAATACTTTTCACCTAAATATACATTGCATTCAAATGCAATATTAATAAATTTCCTCTAAATTCAATACATTACATTCAAACGCAATATATATATAATGTATTCACCAAATGAACCCTTAAATGTTATTTTGATGATGTTGTCTGTCTTTAAAGTGGTCTTTTCTCTCTTTTTTTTTTTTAATTTTTTTTAATTATTCTTTCTTACACATAAGCAAGAAGGTGCTATAAGTTTTAGGACTTAGGAGGCGTTTGATAAACGTATTGTATTTTGATTATATTTGAATGAAATTTGTTTTTTGAATATTGTATTTGGTTGAAAAGTATTTGTTTTGTATTTGAATGAAATGTGTGTTTAGATGAAAAATATTTTAGAGTTGAAAAGTTAATGTGATTGGTAAAAGTAGAGATAAATAGTGGAGTTGAAAAGTTGATGTGATTGTTTTTAAAATGTTTTGAATAATAATTGTTTTTGTAACACTGTTGCAAAATTTGTGTTTGGTGTAAAATTGTATTACATTTGAGTAAAATTAAAATGTAATTTTTTTGCCAAACAACACCTTAGTTTGGTGGAGATTCCAGGCTTCAGTTTTATTTTTATTATTATTTTTTTTCCAAAATTTACTATTTATTTTTCAAAAGTTTTCAAAAAATTTAAATTTTAGAATGTCATAATTTTCTCATTTTAAAGTAAAATGAGATATTTTTTTAACTGCATAGAATTTTGAAAGTAATAAAATAAGATTTATATTACTAATTTTTTCAGAATATATTTTAATTCATTACACTTTTCACATCAAACAGTTTATTTTCTCCAAATATGCATTCCAAAATTCAATTATCTATAACCTTTAAAATAAAAGTTTCAGTTATCCTCTGAACAAGCCCTTATTTTTAGTAGTTAAGATGACTTATAAGTTACTGTAATAACATAATGCTACAGATATATTAAATACGATACTATAATTTTTTAATTTGGTCCCTAATCTTATTATGAATATACAATTTGATTCCAAAATTTTATATTTTTTAGTTAAAAAAGTTATTAAATTTTTTAAAAGATTGCAAAATGGTCCTTTTACAATTGATGAAATCGTGTATTTCTATGCTGTTGGTTTGTTTGTACTTATACAGGGAGTGTTGTACTAAGAGGTTTTGCTTCACCATTGATTAGAACCCGGTAGGCTTGGCAAAGGAAAGTCTTCGTAGAAATGCAAACAGATCAAAAAAAAAAAAAAAAAAAAAAAGTGGGCGTTATAATATAGATTGAGCAAGTTCAGTGGTTGCCACAAATCCACGTAAGTTCTAGATAAAGTTAAACTAACGTTTTTGTTTATGTTTCAAAGATTCCAGGCAAGGATCACATTAGATGAAATTGACATTTTTGGCACTGCATGGATTAATTGATTTTGCCTAACACTAGATATTTATTTTTTGGTTTATTACAATCAGATAGACATTTAGAGAAAGTGTTAATGTAGATAAGCTAGTAATTAACTTGATCATTTCAAACATACAAAGTTGTTCTTTATATGCCTTGGACGTATCCTATTTTCTAAACCTGACGCCCAACTAATTTCCTAGCCGTTTTCATTGTAATTGTATAAAGTGCGTGAACCATAATTTTTAGGAAAAATATCAGAAACACTAATTTTAATATCAATTTTTCAATACTAATTTATACAGGTGTTTAAATTATTATAACACCCACTAATCACATTTATTAATAAAAAAAATAGTTCACCATTATACAGTGACGAAATCTGAAAAAATTTTCAAAAAATGTGATTAGAACAAAATTTAAAACAAAATTACAATACTAAGGGTGCGTTTGGAGAACCTTTTTTGACGTTACGAAAACCAATTTTACACCAAATGTAAAGTTTTATATTCAAATGTAATTATTTTCAACAGTACTATGAAAATAATTACTATTTAAAAGTTTTTAAAAACAATCATATCAACTTTTCAACTCTAATTATTTATCTCTACTTTTATCAATCAAATCAATTTTTCAACTCTAAAATACTTTTCATTCAAACATACATTTTGTTCAAATACAAAACAAATACTTTCAACTAAATACAACGCTAAAAAAAAAAATATTCAAACGTAATTAAAACATAATACGTTTACCAAACAACCCCTAAAATCTTTTATCATCTTTATCAAATTATATCTTTTTTTGAGAGTTTAATTTTATTTTAAAATTTAAAAACTTATGAATTTTATATAATAATATTGATTTTGACTTGTGACATCTAAAATTCTTGTGCCTCTTTTGAATTTTCCTCGAAGAATTACTAACCCTTAAACTGCATTTTTTAAGCTCCGGATTTCGAGCACATCGATTTGACATCTCACCGGTCCCAACGCGCAAATTTAGGAACACCAGAAGGGCATAATCTGCTGCGTTGCATGCTAGCATGTGGACTTTTTGTATGATATTTTGATTACTGTTAAGTAAATAGTTCGCGACTAATCTGCCAAAGGCCTATTAGCTCAGTTGGTTAGAGCGTCGTGCTAATAACGCGAAGGTCGCAGGTTCGAGACCTGCATGGGCCAATCATTTTCACATTTTTCAATTGGAATTTATCGTCGGACTTATTTGGACTTATCATTTGATTTATTCGGATATATTTATACCCTATATCTAAACTTTTTCAAATTTAACTTTTTTTTTTTTTTTCTTGGTAATCAATTCTCCAAATTTATAATTTATAATAATTTAAATATTTTTATTTAAATCTTGTTAAAATTTTTCAAATTTAATAGTTTAGTTTCTAAATTTTTTTTTGATAATTAACTCCTAAATTTATAATTTTTAATAATTTAGCCTTTTTTTTACCTAAATCTGTTAAAATTTAGACGATTCATTATATGTAATTTGTACGTTATAGTTCAAAAAGAACATCGTTCATTATTTTTACCTATTTCTAATACAATTCCCTTTGAAAACTTTAACTTAATTAAATTATATTCAAATTTGAGCATAAACTTAAAAAAAATTTGTATTTAAATTAAATAAAAATAATTAATAATGTCCTTTTGGACTATATAAAATGTAATTATTATACAAAAAATTGTCATAATTTTCATATTTTTTTCATTAGAAGTTATCATTTGACTTATTTGTTTAGATGTCTTTAAACTTTCAAATTTAGGAATTTAGTTTATAAATTTTTTTTCTTGATAATTAACTCTCTGAACTTATAATTTTTGGTAATTTAACATTTTTTTACCCAAATTTGTTAAAAGTTAGATGATTATTTACATGCAATTTGTAAATTATAGTTCAAAAAAAGCATTGTTTATCGTTTTACCTATTTTTAATAAAATTTCCTTTGAAAACTTTAACTTAATTAAATTATACTCAAATTTGAACATAAACTTTAAAAAAAAATTTGTATTCAAATTAAGCAAAAATGATTAACAATATTCCTTGTGGATTATAGTATGTAATTTTTGTGTCAAAAACTGTCATAATTTTAATTAATTTAAGTAAAATGACTGAATTATTAAAAATTATAAGTTCAAGAAGTTGATAGTCAAAAAGGAAAGTTTAAAGACTAAATTGTTAAATTCACAAAGTTTATGGGCACCTGATTATTACATAAAAGTGCATTTTCTTTTATGTTTTTTAGTGTGTACATGTTAAATTATTTGAGTTTTGATTAGAT
Source organism: Antiaris toxicaria (assembly GCA_035233585.1). NCBI lineage: Eukaryota > Viridiplantae > Streptophyta > Magnoliopsida > Rosales > Moraceae > Antiaris > Antiaris toxicaria. The sequence continues at coordinate 22,241,973 of CP141160.1, read as the reverse complement.
TTTTGCATGATTTTTATTAAGTAGAATTTAATTAGAAAATGCCTAGTTTTAGTTTAAATATTTACAAATTTAAAAGAAGTGCAAAGAGCCAAACCGAGCAGCCAATCCAACTGCGCCACATAGTGGTTGTGAGCTGTAATCTTATTTCCTAATTTTTATATCAACATATTCCTTTTTGTACTCTAATTAAGCCAATTTGATAATTATGAGATCTATATTTTATCTTATTAGACCAATTTAGTTTAATTTCCTTTTCGTTTAAGATTTATTTTTAATTTAATATTGTAATTTTTAGTTTACTTTCCTTTTTAGTTGAGCCTCCAAAACACTATAAATAAATTATTCTACCACTAGTATTTTTCATTAAAGAATTGTGAGAATTCTAGTATTAATATGTTTCAATTTATTTTCAATTATTGTTTCTTTAGTTTTTCAAGTAGTGTGTAGTGAGTGATACACTTTGTTGTGAGCGAGACATTACTGGTGAAAGTCTAAGTCTTGAGTGAATTTCTGTCTGTTAGCATTATTCTTTTTATTATTCAACGTTCAACATTTAATTGATTTCATCTCTTTTGTTTAGTGTTTATAATAATTTTTTTTATAATGACAATAGTTTTAGTTATTATATTCGGTGTATTAAATCACCAGTGACAAATGGTTTCCTTTTGATTGTTTTTATGTGAGTATCGTTTTTGGATAACGTATAAAAATGATTGGGATTATTTTAATTGAGAAGAGATTATTTTGATTAAATATCTTTTCTATTATTTGTGTTTCAAATCCATATTTTATGACTACATATTTGGGATGTGAAACTTTTAGTTGAGTTATAAAATTGAATTATTTACTTGCATTTATTTGAACAAAAACATTCAAAATTCCTTATTTGTCTTTTTTTTTTTTTGCATTTATTTAATCATCAAAAATCTCAAAAATATTTATCTTCTTATATTATTTGTCTGCTTATCTCTCTAACGTTTATTTTCTACTAATTTTTTTTGTTTATTATCTTTCACTTACTCGTGAGATTTTGAACATCTATATTGTGCTGTAATAGACCACTTTATTAATATACAATTTAGACATAATCATCACCTATGCAAATAAGTCCTATCATTTTGACAAAGCACATGGATATGGCAGCAAAGATTGACTGGGCAAATTAACCCAAAAGGCCTAATTATAGAACATTTTGTTTTGTTGTTTTTTTTTTTTTTTCTTTTTCGGTACCTACATGTTGTTTTGTTGTTTTTTTTTTCTTTTTTAAACGAGGGTTTTATTGTTCACTTTATTTATTGTATGAAATATTTGATGGAGTTTACTCTGTGGTGAACTTCCTACGTATCAAACTTTGAAAATGCATTAATTTATTTTCCCTTTTCATTGTCATTTTCGTTGCTTTGTTGAGGAAATTTGCCGCATTGATTTCTCATTTGCCCTTTTGTTGTTGGTCTTTAGGATGCAGTGGCTTTGGTTGTTAATGATCATATCATGATCAATAATACTGTTTTGGATCTTTGACGAAATGCTATAAAGGTATCTCTTAGTTCTCAATTGCATGGACTTTGGCAGGCATCTCTAGTGTACAAAACAACTTGATGAACCCACTCAACTCAATTTATTATAACCCGAATCTAATTAATTTGATAAAAAGATCAACCTAACCAGTCCAATCTAATTATTAATTTAGTGGGTTTGGGTTGAGTTTTTCAAATCTGGTTTAACTAAAATCCACCAAATATTTTCATATAAATAAATAAATTTATTCATACCACATAACATATAGTACTTATCTTATATTTTATATTAATTACTTGACATTTTATTATGTTTTATGTTGTATGAATTTTTATTATTATTTGTTTGTTAATTTACGACTTTTATATTTGAACCTGTTTTGCATATATTTTATTTTTATTTTGTTTTATAAATTATGAGATAATTTTAGAACTTTATAACACTAATATTATGATGAAAGTTAGCTTCCTTTTTATATATTCCTTATTTTGAGTTGAATGATTAGCTATATTTATTTTTTATTTTTATTTATTTATTATGTTCAATCTGATCAAAACAACAACCCAAACTTTGGATTAATTAAGTGGATTGAATTTGAAATCAACCCAATCCAACTTAATTAGATGGGTTGAAAATTATCCAAAACCTATCCAACTTACCCTATGTTCATCCTTAATCTATTGTTTTTATTTTTTGGGTGATTTGGTACTTATGGAGTCATGTTATACTACAAAAATCTATATTTTGTGGATGCTTTGTATATGGTTTAGCAATTATTGAAGAAGCTGATTTATTTGGTTTAGGCACTATGAGAAACTTTGTTAAAGAATTGATATATGTTAGAAGATTTTAGGTTTCTAGTCGTCCTTCTAAAGCTCCTTGTACTATTGAAGTTATTTGGTGCCTTACTCTCCCTGATTGGATCAAGATTAATATGGACGGCGCTATTTTTGGTGCTTCGAGACTTGTGGGTTGTGTGGGAGTTTTTTGAAACCGTAGAGACATTTGTCAAATATTGCTTTTCTATTTCCTTTGGCAGTGGGTTTGCTTTTGAAGCAAAGTTAGCTATTGACATTCATACCATTCAGTATGCTTACACTTTTCATTAGAGGAAATTGTAGTTGGAAAGTTATTTTACTTACACTATGTCTCTTCTTTGTTCTAGGCCTTGCAAGGTCCCTTGGCGTTGACGACCGGCTTAGCTTCGTTGTTTAAGTTGTATTTTTTAGATGGAGTTTGTTGTCTCATACATTTATTAGGAAAGTAATAGAACTGTAGATTCTTTACATCGCGTGCTCCAATCTTTTTTTTTCCCTACTTGGTTGTTGGCTCTGAATTTTATATCCACTTTCATTGTAGATGATATTAGTAGTAGACCACAGTATAGATTCTCTTAATATTTTTTTCTTTTTTCCTGTAGGGTTATTACATAGTAAGTGTAGGCACTCATTTTCCTTAACTAGGATTTTCTTAATAGGTTTTACTAACAAGGTTTTTAACGAAATACATCATAAATTCTAATTTTTAGAGACGTAGTTTTAGTTATATTTTTAGGCGTCAGAATCTACTTTGTTTTATTTCTTATATGTATTTACATTTTAGTTGTTTTGTCTTTTTTTAACTAGTTTGTACTTTTTGAATTGGAACAATTATTATTTTTCTTTTTTTCTTTCTTAATAAAATGTTGGAGAGAAGCAAATGATTGGAGTATTAAAAAGGTTCCAAATTAATAGAGATGTTCTTGATCACTTGCTCATTTTTGTCGTCAACAACATTTATTAAATAAAAATTATATGCAATATTTTCTTTCTTTCCCTGAAAAAAAGTGGGCAATATTTTCTAAGCCGTATGAAATTAAGAATTGCGCCAAGTCAAATATTGGGTGTAATATCCGGTAAAATGTCAATTTCAATATATTTTCTATTTTTTCAACTATATAGAAATTATAATTTCAACATCACTCGCTTCCACAGATTAACTACTACAGCCAGAATTCAACTTGTTTCCCGGTTACAAGCATCCATCATCTTCCTCTACCCATCCGAGCCCCGATAGCTGGCCAACAACAAGAGCAATCGGAATGGTAAAACAAGACAAAAGAATGCAAAATATAAAATGTTAGAAAACACACAAAAAACAAAAAAACTAAAAACAAACAAAACAAATCAAAACAAAAAACAAAAAACTTTTCAGGTCAATAGCTTCATGGAGTAGAAGAAGAAGAAGAAGAAAGATCTGTCAAAAGATGGGAGAGACCATGGCCGACCCCTCTTTTGCTTGGACCAGAATAAGCTCGACTTGTCTTTAACTTCTTCCTTGCATTTATAGGCATAACATTAACATGCATTATGGCATGCCCAGCCCCACTGTCACTTGGACCAGAATACGCCTTGGCTATCCTCAACCGATGGACAGAAGTTTTAGAAACTTTGTGGTGGTGTTTGAGAGGCCTCGAAGCCTTTACTTGCATGGCAAAGGCAAATGACAACATAACAAGTAAGATCATGAGGACGAAGATAGTGAACTGCCCAAATGAAATATTGCCAAATTCTGATCTCTTCATCTTCTTCTCAATTTGTTTTCCTCTGTCGTTTCTCCTTGGTGTGTGGAAAGTTAGACCCTGTTTTACATATATATATATTTATATATATATATAGGAGATATAGAGATGAGACAAAAAATGATTATGAAAATTTTTGACTTTGCGGAGCGACATCTCATTACTAAATGTTATGTGTTATTATATTCTTGAGGAGCTATTAACTAATTATAATTAAATTCCTTGAGCCAATTAGTTATGCTATTTTTTAAGACAAAAGAATATTGTAACGCTAATTATGAGGCGTATGATTTGGTAGATCAAGATTGAACTTGGAAATTTTGACATGATGAGTGGTGTTGTTAAGTTGAAAATGCGGATAAGGCCAAATTAAGGGATTGGCTATTGGCTTAGGGCAGGTGGGACGGGTTATGACTTGGGACTTTGTGGTGGTTTCTGCAGGATAAATGCAGAAAAACACACCCATACAGATGGCTAAGAATATTTAATTTAGCATTTTTTTTTTCCGTCAAGTGAATAACTTTACTTTGTAGCAACACAATATTTGTTAGAATTTTAATGCATCTAAATCTTTATGCTGGGCAAATTTTTTTTTTTAATAAGATGAACAAACATACTGCGTAACATTTGATTTGATAATTAAATGTGTTTTTCAGTTTTGAAATAGCGTGCGTGTGTTTCATTCAAACATTCCGGCGGGTTATAAAACTATCAAATGAGGAATGTGCGAGCACATGCCTCTAATGTGTTCCAACAAACACATGCATTTTCTTTCTTTCTTCTCTCAGGAAGCACTCAAGATTTGATGACTGGTTTCCTACGGTTTGGGGTACATGGTGATACGAGTAAAAATCAGGTTCATCGTTCGAGTAGATATAGAATGGATCAACTTTTCCATTCTATTGATGGGCATCAGAATTCCCAATTTGGAATGAAGTAGATCAGAGGTTAGATGGCACAAAAATCCTCCTATTTTATACTAAAAAAAGTAAAGACATAATAGGAAGTAATAAGATTATCTGTATCTGTTATATTTAGAACCACTTTCAGTTGAAAACTATACTAGTATGATATTGACATCAAGCCCGTGAATAATAAAAATGTCAATGACTATGAACAAAAAGATATATATATATATATATATATTTGCTTCTCAAAGAGGCAAAATGCCGACTCAGATGGTTCTCTTTCCGGGTGGTCTGGTTCTGTAGTCCTCTCTTAATCGCAGACCTAAAATGTAAAACTGAAATCGAAGATCACGAGCCACACTTTGAATTATGAAGGATAACAATAAATTCCACCACCTACGCCGAACACATTATTTTATTGAGCGCATGATCCACAATGCATCGACAGTAACAATCATTGGCCGCAGTTTGATTTCAAGCTGGCTACGAGACTTGACTATAAATATATATATATATATTTTACAGATTATCTCATCAAGATGACTCACGAGGGGAATTATCGAGATATGGAGAATTTTAGCTAGCTATTTTCGTCCTTTATTAAAGATGTCATGGGAGCTCACGTGTTTGTGAATGAACACGAGTATAATGAAATTTGAAGTTTGTTCACATTGTATAAATATATTTGTATAGCTGCAAATAATGAATAGGAAAAAAGAGGCACGTCATTCTTGCAGTTTTATGCATGTTTTAATAAAATTTACCTTGCATTTAAAAAACTTTTACTCTTTGCATGCAATAATATATGCTATATCTGTTCATCTTTTGATGACTAAAGAAATGGGAAAAGAGATTTTGAATATCAAAATTACCGTACTTTGCATTGCACTATGCGTTCCTAAACGAGGGAGCTCACCTCGCCAGCATGAGCCTCACACAAGGTCTACGCAAGGGAGCTCGCAGCACCATGCGTGGCATTAACGGAACACCAAATTCCCTGCACGATCAATGGGATCTCCATCGATTTTGGCGTTCGTCCTGGTTGGCTCCTTAGTGGTTATTTGGTTCTAATGTTAAATTTTTCAACGAATTTGAGTTTAATTCAAACACGCATTCTTTTGATGATGTAAGTGTAAAATGGTTTCTCTTAAAACCTATATTCAACCCAAATTCGCATAAAGGATGGCATTGAGTCAAAACTCTAAATTTGGAGGGTATGGGTGTAGTTTTTAGTTATAGAAGGTAAACTTTTGTGTTACCTAAACTTACGAGGGTGCATTATGTAAATTTTCCATACATAGAGGAAACCAATATATCGGGTGTAGCTGCAAAAGATTTAAAAAAAAAAAAAAAGAAAGAAAACTGAAAAATTAACTCTTGTATATTTTTGTAGGACAGCAGGATGGAAAATAATCATGTTAAGCGCCGGAAATCTTGCCAAGTTGGGAGAGTATGGGCTGGCTTAGGAGATATATGAGGACTAACATTGATCCAAATTGAGCCCCAAAATCAAGATAATCAATATCACGTGCTAGATTTGAGATCATTGGAACAGGCCCAATTCAGATTTAGTCACTCTCTTGTAGTTCTTTTCCCATATTAAAAAAAAAAAAAAAAGGATCATTTGTATTATCACGTCCTTTTTTTCAATCACTTAAAAAATTTTCGGGTTTACTAATAAGATAGAATGAACCAAATTCAGTTCCACTCGAAGGTGCAATCTTTTATAGTTACTCTCGAATTCTTTTCAATTCTAAATTAATTCCAGTTGTTTTTAGGCTCAATTAATTAGATTCATAGATGCCACAACCACTTGTTTATTTCTAGATACTCGAAACTAGTACTTTAACTACCCTGTGGAAGGATAGTCAACAAAATACTAATTCTATTTTAATATATCACAAAATTCTTTTGGCTAGGAAACACCTTCAATAATGAAAATGTAAGAAAAAGATGACCCTTTGAATATTTACACATACATTCAATATGATGAACTTGTTCAACCGAATGTCCATTCTTTTAATACCCAAAAAAAATTACTTATGTCAGTGTCGGTATCAAGTCCAATTAGCGTAAGCTAGTTCATTTTGATGAAAAATGCTATGTAATTGAAGAATACTAAAACATAATTTAAATTAATTGCCAAAGTATTGATGATTTTGTCACATGTTGCTTCATGATAGGTATATTTGAGATCCATCCTGCTATGAGTTGTCGTGAAAAAATATGCGATTTTATTAGTTATAGCTTAAGAAAGATTCTAGTATTCAAATAATATCCATATATTCTTTAATTATTGCCAATATGAGTGGAGTTTTTATCCTAATTTTAAAATTTTGAGCCACTTTTTCTTGATGTGAGAAAAGAAGGGAGAATATATCGATAATAAAAACACTTTGGTGAAGATGACTGGGCGTCGGCATTACGTCATTGAATTTGACAAACAAGAAAGCACGAGATTGCAGAGGATGTCTGTGACTCTGACCATATCTATGGTACACATGATTCCGATTTCGCACATCCTATCTTAAAACGGGGACCGCGACCAACGGTTTGAAAAATTGCATCCAAGGTCACCTTACGAAAGGCAATCTCTGTTATCTTATAATTAGAATTCTATTGTAGGGTGTGATCAAAAATATATTTTGTCGGTATGGTACAAATTTTTAGTAAAAGATCAAACCATATATATATATCTATATTAAATTAAAAAATAATAATAATTTAATAGAATTTAATAAAAATGTTACGACTTAAAATTATGTTATCTTGGTAAGCATTTTTCTCTTCCGTATTTTGTTGGAGGATTCTCTTATCAGTTATGTTGCTGAAGTATAGCTATAGCCTAAAACCAGCACAAAACCTTCCTAAATTAAATGGTCATCCTGTTTTGCTTCCTGCCAATTTTCATTAAATGCGTCGAACTAAGTAGAATATTTAGTATAAATACCATCGAATTAAATGGCACAACTTGTAATACCTTTGTTCATAGTTTTTGCCCCGTAGATGTTGGAGCATCGAGCTAATATTATATTTCTAAACAAGATAATGACGGTTGAGTTATTTAATGCTTTAATTAAGACTTGAGAACTATAAAATCATACAATTCAATTAATGACGTTTTCGTAGGAAAATGGACGTTTTTGTTCTCATGTTTACCCTATAAGATCCACCGACTTTGATTTGTATTCAGCATATACCAATAATAATTTTTTTAAACATATTAAAAACGTAGCAGAATTAATGCATGCTAAACTTGGAAAACGGGAAACCCATCAAGCGGCATGGGTTGAAAATCGAAAACTGTCCTTTTCTTGCTAATGTCAAAATGTAGACATAGGGACAGTTTGTCATCACCAACTACTCATTCTTTAGCAATTAGCATATTGTGACATGTACAAAGGTAATCCGATATCCCAATCCCAAAGTTTAATTATTCTTCCACATTTTGTCGACAGGGCATGTGTTACTACGGAAAGAACGTTGAAATTTTTGAACATTTTCTTGCCTGCAGGCTTTGAAATTTCCCCCTTGTGGCTTATCTTTTTATTTGAATTGTATGTAACTTTCGAAAAGGACTCAAACTGAGACAGCTCAGAATCCCGGTAAAGCCTCATGCAAAAAGTCTATGGCACTGTCCTAGCTTTATACACGATACATATATTTATATAATTTGTGGCCATAACTCACACGCCGCTATTACTTTTCTGTAACTGTTCAGATCACCCCACCACCTGCTGAAAGAGGAAAGAAAGAAAAAAGAGATACTCATAGTTCTCGTTTACATTAAGACATGTATAACTTTCTAATTCCTTTTTGTTATTTTGCCCCACAAAAGTCACCGTCTTCAACTTTAGAAGGATACGTTGTTCAACAAACAAAGAATCTTCGTTAAATACCAGTCTGGCCTTTTTGTTCGAAATTATATACATATATAAGTGTGACACATATACAATTTCCATATTAGTGCTTTTTTTTTTTTCTTTTTCTCTTTTGACGCCCTCTTATTTCGCTGGTATTTCAGAAACAAAATATATAAGAATTTTAAGAACTAAAGAAAAAAATGACACCGCGTGGACAGATGTAATATACACACCGCGCACGCGTTGGACCAGAAACCGTGTGAAACCGCAAGGAGCTAGGACGTGACCATGCAAAAAGGTGTACACTTAAGATTTTGTATATACATATTATTGGGCACGAATGAGGTTTCTGTGGGTTTCGTTCGCAATTTCTCACACTTTTCGTTGGTGACTTCATCCGTTGTGTAATATATATATCTACTATGTCTAGTAAAATATATATACATATATGTGTGCGTACCACTCGGTGTTAGAGAAAAGTCAAAATCCCACAGCACAACCAATTAAAGTGAAGAGACTTTCAACACAACTCCCTATTCTCCAAACAACTAAAATGCAAAATATAACATAAATAATAAGTAACAAATACCAAGTCAAACAATCCTTAAGACCCCACTCGGACATATTCCTCACACCCCGACACCGTACTCCCTAAACAAATTATCTGTTTGTGTTTGTGTAATGTGAGTATATATACATCATTGGTCAGTAGACCTGGCATTCCAATCAAAGAGAAAAACAAAGAATCCAAAAAAAAAAAAAAAAACAAAATAAGCCTTACAACTAGCGAGCGAGAGAGAGAGAGGGAGGGAGAGAGATGGCAATGAAGAAGAACTCAAAAACCTCAATGAAGACCCTTTGGTTTGTTCTGAGTTTGATACTAATGATCGTGTCATTGCAGTTTAGACAAGCGGATTGCAGAGCCCTCCGATCTACGGCGAACACCGTCGGTACTAATGGCGATTGCGAGCAAGCCGGCGGAGGTAATCAGGTTGGCGCGGGAATGACATCCTTCACAGTTTCTTCTAACAACTCGAGCAGTAATAGTACTCGTCCCTCGGCGAGAAGCTTGGCCTTCAGCTTGGCTTCTGGACCGAGCAAAAGAGGTCCCGGCCATTAGTACTCCGATGTTGCGGCGGCTGTGGATTGTGATCTTCACGATCTTTTGATCTTGTTTTCGCTACGTTCTTTTAAACCAAAAAACAGAAATTGCAACCTTGGATCTTGGTTTTTAGTATGTCTAGGATTTTACATTCCTTTATTATTTATGAACGAAGAAACATATGTATACACTTGTAGTTCTCTTTTGAGTTTTTGTCCTAGTAGTAGTCGTTAAAAAACAATATACAATATATTAAGAAATGAGTGCAATTTATGGTTGTCTCTCTGAGAGCTCCTTGTGAATTGTACAAACCATGCATATGCAAATATATCTTCTGGATCAAAGAATCTTCTCCTTCTCCTTCTCCTTCTCCATTTCCTTTTGTTTTTCTTTCTTCTCCTTTTGGGCTCTCCAGAGAGCAGCAAGAAAAGGGCACTTGCAAGATAACGAATTTCAGGATTTTTTTTTTTTGGTCATTTTTTTCCCCGTTGAAGTCAATGGGGAAAGATCAGAGGGCGACGAGAAAGGGTATGCCTGCCCAAAGCTGACATTGACTGGCTTTTTCACATCCTTGTCCACATAATATAACGACTCGTATTTTTCAATAAATTGCGTATCCTAATTTAATGTTTGATGCCTATGAATGACCGAGCAAAATCACAAAATACATGGTCAACCTAACCATGTTGTTGTTTGTAAGGGTGAAGGTATTCTATCGGCAATGCAAGTTTGGGAATATAATTAATTATAAATAAAATCACATCAAGATTGTACACTATTCTCGTATTGCTTTAACCTTCCGAAAGTAAAACCCTGCCAATAGGTTAGGTACACATGCAATGGAAATCTCCTATTTGTCAACTGTTCTCAATAGAAAAGGGAGCGCAACTTCTCTAGTATCTTATGTTCTTCTCTCACCATATCCATGATTCCCCATCAACGGGGGCTTTATAAAAGGTTACGTGGCGTTGCCTAATTTCAAAACGCACTGCATTAAATCCAATCTTTTATTGCTTTCAAAGTCATGGGAGAGAACCAATCAACCAAAAAGGAAAAAAAAAAAAAAAAAAAGAGTCATGGGAGAGAAGAAAGACTCATATCAGCTATGAATACTAGCACATGGCTCATGAACGTCGAGTGCAAAGCCCCAGAACTTGAAATGTATCCATTATCATTACCCAAAAAAAAAAAAAAACACACACACACACACACACACTTAAAACTGCGTATGGTCAAAGAGTTGGGGCAGTGCAAGGCACATGAAGGTCGTGTGTAAAGTCTCAAAACTATTTTGAGTGTTAGGTGAGAAGTCATCAAAGTTGAAATTTGAACAACTGCTCTCCCTTCCCTTCAATGATTAATTATTGTTAGAATAATGTTAGATATATCAATTTTAATTCTGATTTTTTTATCAATTTTGAAGTTGTCATCTTTTTATCTATAAACATAATGTTTTGTTATCCATTAACGTGACAATCTTTATCAATAAATGAATGAAAATTTAAAATTAATATTTAAAAGATTAGAATTAGAATTGATTCCTAAAATTTTTATTGCACTAACTATTGCATGATGAGTACCTATGAGATAACGACAACCTTTGCTAAGTTTTGAAAGTCACACAAGAGGGGCTTTAAATTCTTTAGAGCTAGCCAGAGAATAAAATAGAAAATCTTCGTCGATTGGGATTATTATTTTTCTTCTTTATAGTCAATTTTATAAAGTTGCAAGTACGACATAAGACGGAATAAAAAGGCTTAAGTAATAATGGCCAATCCCCTTTTAAGTATAACCCACCATTCATCTGAGCCGTGAAAAGCAAACATAAGCTTTAAAAAGTCAATCTCGCCAGCTCAATCAGTTGGGTTACTTATAATTAAAAACATTAAACAAATAAGATCAAGACAGGAAAATATCCAATCTTCCAACGGTCACGATTTTGGCACTTGGCGTACACTGCAGTTCTTCAGTTGTTCTTAAGTCTACCTCTGATAGTGCCTTTTTTAGGCATTCCTCCAAATCAATAATCTGGCTACATATGTATACATATATAGATATATATATTTAATTAAAACCAAAGAAGGGGAATGCATAGATTTATTATGAGAGCATTAAAATGTAATTGCTAATATATTATTCATCGTGCATGTTGATCGCTTTTCTTGTTAATTACATGAGCACGCGAGTAACATTGTTTCAAAATACATATCTACTTACAACTATATGTATACACATATATATATACGTATATAGATATTTGTATATGTATAAATGAGCACGAGTTACATGAAAACATGAAAGTCGTGACAGTTGCTTTGTGATGAGAATCATAATGAAAAACCCAACGAAATGCACACACCTTCCATAAAATAAATATAAAAAATTCACTCAAATAAAAATAAATAAATAAATAAAGACGCCGACACTATCAGCAAGATATTGTCAGGTTTGTTTCTCTAGACTCTACGCACAAATCCCTGTGTTCATGGTCGGACTTTGGGCTTGTTTGACAAATGCACTTCCGAGATTATTTCACGAGTGATTACATTTGTCCAAACCATTATTATCTTGATTCTAGAATATTTTTGGAAAATTACACTATATTTGTAATTTGAAAAAAAAAAGAGAGCATAATTTTAAACTATTGGAAATTAATTATATAATTAAGTTTAGTAATATATATAATTCTTTTTAACCCTTATTTTAGTTAATCTATTTTATATTTAAGTCCTTCCTTATTATTCTTCTCTGTTTCTCTCTTCTTTTTCTGATTCTCTTTACACCCCCCCTCTCTCTATACCATTACCATTATCTCTCTTCCGGATAAAATTTTCAACATAAATATAAAATTTACACCCAGTTCACATTGTGATAAAAATCCATATAAAAACTAAAGATCAAAATTTAAGTATTTACACTTATTTTACAATGCGACAAAAGTCTACATAAAAATCAAAGATCAAAATTTATAGCATAAATGTCAAATTTACATTCAATTTATGTTGTGATAAAAATTCCTTTGACCTGCTCAACATTCCTCTCACTACTCTCTCTTTCTCTCTATCTCTTTGTCTCTCTTTTCTCTGGGTTTGTGGTTTTTTTGCAAGTTACTTTTTGAAGTCGTGATCTTTCCCAACCAGCCATGACAATCTTAATTTTTCCCATCTAGTAAATTTGTGATCTCTTCTTCACTACCACAGATCTTGGCCATTGGATGGCAATCCTAAGTTCTTAGGATCGCATGAGATCCATCGGTCATGAGGATATCGAAGTTCACAATTGCCATATTTTCCGGTCGTGAGCTTTCTTCTACGCCATAGTAGATCGCAGGCGTCGGATTGCATGATTTTAGCCTTGTAATGGAATTTGGTGACCATATATCGCTATCCCTTGGATTTGGGGGTGGCTGGATCTACCAAGTTTGGGAGAATTACAAGCACAATTAGTAGCGAGAATAGTGAGCCTGACAGTGGAAATCATCATTCGACGAGTTTTGACGAGGTAGTAATCGCGATTTGGTGCCGCAACGATGAAATCAATTGGATCGTGATCTCGTTGCCATCAAGATCTAGTCACACCTTCAAGATGCAGTCGCGGTTGAGATCCCATTATTGCTGAGATTCGATTGCCAACCTATATAAAAACAAAATTCCCAAAAAAATAAAGTACAAAAATAGAGAAAGACAAAGACCAAGGTCACAACGTTGCTGCTCACAGGAGAATCCACTGATGATGGTGGCTTTCGGTAAGGAAGAAAAAGAAGCAAAAGAGAGAGAGAGAGAGAGGGAAGAGACATGAGAGAGATAAGAATAGATTGTATGAATTATGTAAGGCATTTTTGGTAATTTTGTAATTGTATAAATGTGAACTTATTAACAATATGCTATTTATTACCTATCATAAACTATTATGCTATTTATATTTATTTAACTTTCAATTTGACCTATTTTCCTCTTTCTTTCAAATATTTTTATATACACGAATTTGTAAATATTGGAATTTTAGAATAAAAAAATTTAATTTCATGAAATGATAAATATGTATTAAAATCATAATTAATTCATAGGATCATTAATGGTTATAGTGGATACAAATTTAATCTCTTATTTCAAATACCCCAACTTGAATGGGTATTTGACACAACTTACCCAAATAATAACCTAATTGATTTAGACTTGGTTTAATTATTTTATGCTCCGAATAGAAAAACTAATCTAATGGTAGAAATTCTAACTTTAATCTTAATTTTTTATTTCACTTTATATAGTAATAAGTTGATATCTATTGCTAGTCATCGAGCATGGCCCCCTAACTTTTAGTTTTTTATTTTGATGTAGTGGATTTTTTTTTTAATTTTAATACAGTGTATATGTATATAAATTAGTTTTGATCCCCTTAAATTAATAGGCATGAATTCAATAAACATAGACTGTTATATATATATGTAAGTATAATCTTGATTTTTTTTTTTGCCCCCTTATTATAAATTCTGGCTATCGCTGGTCAATGAAATCTCTCATTCTTAATTAAAGGAGATGACATTCTTTAATTAAGAAATGTTATTAATGTGTTATTTTGAATTCAATATTACATTAATATTGCATGGATTTAGATATTTTGTATTTATATTACATTTAAATGTAATATATGTTTAAATATTTTGTATTAACATTGCATTCAAATGTAAAATATATGATATAATTTATAAAAATAGATAAAAGAGAGAGATATAATATGTGACGTAATTGATAAAAATAAATAAAAAAGTGAAATAATAAATAATAAATGTATTAAATTTAAAATTTAATTATTTCAAAGCTCGTTTTGGATATTATTTTAGAGATTTTTTTTGTTTGAAAAAAATTATTTTGAAAAATATATTTAGGAAAAAAATTATTTAGAATGAAAAAAATACAAAATTTTTAAAAAATTTTCTGAAAAATATTATCAATATGGATATTATTTCTTTTCTCCTAAAATTTTATGTAACTTTTAAAAAATCATCTTATTTATATTTATATTCGTAAAATTATAAACTTTAAAATTTAGAATTTATTGTAATATTTTAAAAATAAAAATTATAAAAAATGATAATAAAATAAATAAAAAATAAAAAATAATAATTTTAGAGTGATTTTTTTTTGTAATTTTAAATTACCTCTTAATATTTAAAAATAATATTTTATTATCCAAACAAAAATTATATTATATTATAATTACATGTGACAACGACAAATCCAAGCAAATCCTAAAATAATGAGTATTTACGTATCACATCAGTCAGCGTTAAAAAAGTAGGAATTGAAATTAATTTCGTTGACATTATTGGCATTTGGGATGGAAAAAAAAAGGTGAGAAAACGTGCAAAAGAGAGATTTGAGTGAGAAAAAAGGAAGTTATTCTCTCCTTTATATTTATTTATCTTTTTTGAGATAATTCCTAAGAAGGAAATAAAACGAGCAAGGTGGAGAAAATATTTAATTTTAATTTTATTTAAATATAATATAATTTTACATTAAATATAAATTTTACAACAGTATTACGAAAATAATAATTAGTTAAAATATTTTTAAAATAATCACATTAACTTTTTAATTTCAGTGTTTATCTTTATTTTTACTAATTACATCAACTTTTTAATTCTAAAATATTTTTCATCCAAATACACATTTCATTCAAATACAAAATAAATACCTTTCAACCAAATACAACATTCAAAAAACAAATTTCATTCAAATACAATCAAAATACAATGCGTTTACAAAACGCCTTCTAAATAATATTTTGTTAAGTAATTAATAGCTTTTTAATTTGCTAATAACGAAAACAAAGTATTTCTACTATTTATTCAAGTTTTAACAGCACATATCTCTCCAGATAAACAATCTACATTTCTATTTTCTCCCCTAAAAAAAAAAAATCCTTTTATCATTTTCTTTTCTCCCATTTTTCATCTCTGCTAAGCATAGCATTAAAACAAAAGCACAAGCAGAAGCACAATTACAAAGTTACAAAACCCAACTCTTTCAAATAAGTCACAAACTGCTTTAGTCTGGGGAAAGTGTTTTTGTTTGCTTTTATCAAACACAAGCGTTTCACCGATTCTTGTGCAGAGAGCATTTGTATTTGGGAGCGAGTGGCTTAGCTGAGATTGCACGGTGCTTAATCCAAGGGTGAAAAATGATGGTGCGGTCTAATGGACGGTCATATATAAGCCGTATCTTAGTGGTTGTGAACTCGTGTGCATACAATAATTATAACCTGTTTATTTTCTCTCTAAAGTTTTGTTTTGTGTGACAAATTGCAGTAAGTTTTCGATGAGATTTTTAAATGATTTATTTAAAAGAAAAATACCAATTGATAACATCAGATAAGTACCAATTGATAACATCAGATAAGTACCTTTCTTTTTTTTTATTTTAAATTTCGGACAGAACTACAAACAAAGAGGCACTCACAAGCACCGCCAAAAAGAAACAGGTATCCAAAACAATCACTTTAAAATCTAGTAATTCATTTGCGTAACTTTAACATGAAAATCATATATAAATTTTTAACTATAGTTATACCTTTGAAATTCAAAGGTAATCCACTATCACACGAGTTTTTAGGGAGCGTTTGATAAACGCATTATATTTTGATTGTATTTAAATAAAATTTATTTTTTGAATGTTGTATTTAGTTAAAAAGTATTTGTTTTGTATTTGAATTAAACGTGTATTTAGATGAAAAGTATTTTAAAGTTGAAAAATTGATGTGATTGATAAAAATAGAGATAAATAATAAAGTTAAAAAATTAATGTGATTGTTTTAAAAATATTTTAAATAATAATTATTTTCATAATACTATTACAAAATTTATATTGGATGTAAAATTATATTATACATCACCTTAATAAATACAAGCAATCGTAAACTGGACCTTAAATGGCTTTGTCGGGGGAGCCTAATCAAAAGCCCATTGTCAGATCACCGTCGCAAATGCGTTTTTGGTTAAAAAGAAAAATGTAAATGCTTCTTAAATCTGCACCAAGAATTCTTTAATAAACATATTATATTTATATTAAATTTAAATATAATATATTATTACATTTAAAAAAATATATATTTATATTATATTTAAATGTAATAAATATTTGAGTAAAAAATATGTACATTATATTTTAATAATAAATATATAATGTTATGAATAAAAATAAAAATAAAAAAAATATGTAATATAATTAATAAAAATAATAAAAAAATAGAATAATAAATAGTAATTGAATTAGATTTAAAATGTGATGTAATTAATATTTGAATAGAATACTTTTATATTTAAGTGAAAATTGTATTGTATTTAAATGCAATGCGAATTCAATATTGTTTGCAAATAAGGGGTAAACAACCGCAAAGATGAAAAACACAACACACAACGCTCCATGATAATGCAAATCAATATTTCACGAGTAGAGGTGTTTGTAAGGCAGCCAATTAAAGCACAAAAACACTCGAATAACGTAAAACACAAAACTTAATGTAGATAAAACAGAGAACCAAATACTACGATTTTGTTTCCAAAACAGATTTCACGATTTCCTAGGAAATCGATTTCAAAATCGGTGTGAAATTATATTTGGTTTGTATTATTTTTGAAAACAAATTTCAAAACGAATCCAAAATCTCCTTTAGTCCTAACGTAAAATTGAAAACGACTAAAAGTCGTTTTCTCTGATTTCATTTTTCCCATCTCTCCCATTTCTCTGATTTAATTATTATGGTTAATTAAGATTTAATTGATATAGTAATTACTTAAATATTGTGATTATTAATTTTTAATTCATTTTTCAATTAAAAAATTTTATTAATTTTTAATTTTTAGTATTCATAATAATTTTTTTTAAATCAAACATAAATATGTTTTTATAGAATACTTATAAAATGACTGGTTTTCAAAAATATAACCAAACACAGTTTCACTTTTTTGTTTCTCAAAACATACACTCAGAAAATAAAACCAAACACAATTTCAGTAACGTTCTTAGAATTGTTTTCAAAACGATATCAAATTCAGAGAATTTGAAAGCATAACAGATTTTAAAAACAATACCAAACGGTACCTACGATTCCCAAATTTTGAAAATGTATAGTAAAATAAGCAGCACAGGAGAGAGATAATAAAAACAGTAAGACAAGGCATTTTATGCAACAGAATTGAAGAAGTGAGAACAGAAATAGAAGAAACCATTACAGAAAAAGATGATGAAGAAAGGAAAAAGAATGCACTGCATAAAATTCCCAACAGAACATTAGCCTATCAGTTTTCATAGGCTTTAGAAATTAGCAGGGCAGGACTAAGAACACCGAATATGAGAGGAAAGAAGATGATCAAGGAAAGAAACAAGGAAGCTCTATACATAATACATGAGCGTCTTTGTCAAAATTATTAGCATGCAGTCACGTAGAAGATTTCTCAGAAAATTGCATTTGCTAATAAATAGGCGTAATAAGTGTGAGAAAATGAAAGAAATCCTATCGAATTGCAGAATCACATCATAGATATTACAGCAAGACGGGGACAAAAAAGTTTCTTGTTATTTTCATAAGACAAGGACACGGTGCATGGTTCTCTCAACAGACGCCAGTTGGTTTATAATCCTCTAAACACTAGCCGCATGATACAAATGTTCGATATGCAAAACATGTCCAACAAATTCACTTACAATCTAGATGTGTAGTTAACACAGCTAACATGGCTGAAATCAGACGGTGAAGAAAAATTCCCTTGGTAACCACTAACAAGTATCTAACGGAGACAATAACAAATTCTCACATCCAAATTCTCAACTGGGTTACCTGCTATGCAGACTTCAGGGATCAAGCAGTTCCTTCATCCCCTGCTTTTTCCCCATCTCTCAGTGTTAATTACATATTGCTATGGCACACCAATTGCACGACAGCAGTACAATCTGATCTCTCAAACATACTGAAACTTAAGAGCTAAAACATGAGAGAGCTTTATACACGCACAAGAAAGCAGAATGTTACCGAACACGCAATGTTTTCAAACATTATAGATTCAAAAAGCGCCAAAGGGTGAACTGAAGAGTAAATTTGCGTATGCTGCATATAAGCAAGTCAAACTGAGTTTAGCTTCACTTAAATCATTCGCTATTTAAAAAGCAAAATACTTTTTCTGGATTTGCTATCACTCTATGAAACCTGCTCAAGAACTTCTCAAGCACTGCCATGTATTTGTTTGGTAAGAATACATGACTCGATCTAAATTTTGTTCGCCCTTCACTGCAATCAATTTCTATATAAGCTCTAAAGTATGAGACCACAACAAATCGAGTTCAAGAATTCCATATCACCTGAAGCTCAAATTCAAAATCTCTGCCAGATTCTTCGTGTTCCAATTTCTCCGGTTCAGAAATTCGTATATTATTTTGCCAATTCCAGGTAATATAGGATATAGGCAACCTTTAGCAATATCAGAATGATCATAGAACAAATTCCGAGTAAAAATGAAAACAACGTGAAACCAAACACATCATCTCAAACTTATACATCAAACAAGAGGAAAAATTTTGCAAAATTACGAAAAATCAAGAAACCCTAGAATAATGGATGAGAAAGTTTCGTCATATAGGCATCATCGGAAATCCATAAGCGATACAAAATAGATCTTGATACAAAAGCTCTAAATATAGCAGAAACCCTAATGTACCATCATCTTCATCAAATGAAGCTAGAAAAAAAAGGCCCTAGAAAGATCAGATCAGGACGATTCAATCTTAACTTTCGGATCATCGGTAGGAGGATCCACTGTCTCGGGCTGCGAGGCGGCATCCGAAGCGGCAGAAGCGGAGGCGTTCCGGGCCTTGACGGCGTTGAGCATTCGCTTGCTGATCTCCTTGGAGTAGACCTGGAGGATCTGAATACCGTCGTCCTCGGCGGCGGCTGAGCCAGCGGCGGTGGCGAAGGCCTCCTCCTCGATGAGGCGGGCGGCTGCGGATGCCTCGTCCTGGGGGATGGTACCGTAGCGGTTGGAAAGGACGGAGGGGGTCGAAAGAGTCTCGATGAGGCGGTTCACGACGGCGTCGCGGGTGCGCTGCGCCGGCGGCCAGATGCTGAAGCTCAGCTGGCTAGGCTTGTTGTTGTTCTCGGTCGGCGCCGTCACCGCCTCGTCTTTCGAGTGAGATTCCATGGCCGAGTCTTGCTCCGACTGCGACGGTTCTGATGTGACTGTGGCGCTCTCTTGCTCGGACATTATTAGAAGCAGCGGAAAAAGTAGAAGAGGCAGGGGGGAATTTCGATTGATCTGGGCAAATGGGGCAGGAGATTTTTAAATTTATAATTTTTTTTTTCAGTTTTTTTGTATGGATACCCCTAACCTTTTAAAATTTTTTAGTTTAGTCCTTAATTTTTTTTAATTCATATCTTAATTAATAATTCTTGACAAAAATTAACCCTTTTTTGCTGAAATTCGTTAAAAGTTTGACAGTTTTTTTTACACATAACTTGTCTTTTGTAGCCCAAAAAGGGTATTGATAATCATTTTCATTTAATTTCAATATAAATTCTCTTAAAAATTTGAACCTAATTCAAATATAATTCAAATTTAAACTTAAATTTGATATAGAATTTGTACTAAAAATTGAAATTAAGTAAAAATTTTCATCAATGCTATTTTTGAGTTTAATATATAAGTTATGAACAGTCTAACTTTTAATAGATTTGAAAAAAAAAAGAATTAAATTATAAAAAGTTATAAATTTAAGAGATTGATTATTAAAAAAATTAATACCTAAAGTACAAAATTTTAAAAATTACAAGGACATCAGTACAAAATAGCCAATTTTTCTTTTTTGTGAAGGAAAATAATAAGGAAAAATAAATAAAGTGAAAAGTTTCGTGGGGTTGGGAGTGTGGAGTGAAGTAATTGAGCGGGCCCAATTGACAGGCGAGAGAGAGATAAGAATAATGCGTTAGCTTAGAAGCAATCTAACCGGTGTACAAAGGGGAATGATTCACATTTTTTTTTTTTTTGCCCCCTTTTTACTTCTATTTCACGGGGGAGGATGAAGGAAAATAGAATAAAATTAAGAGATTATTCGAGGATTAAACTTTCAGCGCTCGTTCGGTAAACAAATTTTTAATACTGTTATATTTAAATGTAATATTATTTTATATTAAATATAAAATTTTATATTTAAATGTAATCCTTTTTAATAGTATTATAAAAATAATTAATATTTAAAAGTTTTTTAAAACAATTATATCAACTTTTTAATTTTAATTTTTTATCTTTATTTTTATCAATTACATCGACTTTTCAACTTTAAAATACTTTTCATCTAAACACACATTTCATTTAAATACAAAACAAATACTTTTCAACCAAATACAACACTCAAAAAACGAATTGTATTCAAACACAATTAAAACGCAATGTGTTTACCAAACGAACTATTAATCTTTAAAATAAATTTTTTTGTATTTTTTTTATCTTATCATTATTTTTTTATTTTTTATATCTTTAAATACGATAATAAATTTTAAATTTTAAAAGTTTATCATATTATTTATAAATTCAAATTAGATTGTTTTTTTAAATTGTATAGAATTTCAAGAGAAACGAAATAAAATTTATATTGATAATTTTTTTTGAATAAATTTTTAAGATTTTATATTTTTTCACTTCAAATAGTTTTTTTTTTTCCTCTAAACACATTTTTCAAAATTACTTTTTTTTTTCAATAAAAAATTTACAAAACTCCTTCTAAACAAGCCATAAATTTGAGTAAAAATAAATAATAGAAAAATTTTAGATTTATAATAAAGAGTATATTTTTAATAAATTATGATTTTTCACAATTTAAAATTCTAAAAATATCTTTTATGTATAAATTTTAGTAAATTTATTTGATAAATCACTATTTTATTTGATAAATCATTTATTTACTAATTTTGATAAATTTATCTAGTAAATCATATTTTCTTAACTTGGTTAATCATTTATTTACTTATTTGGATAAATCATTTATTTTGATAAATTATTCGTAAATCCTTAATTTGCTAAGTGTAATTAGTTATAAATTGTTAATTTATATTTATCGATTTGTGTAATTTCTTTACTTTAGTAAATTGTTGACGGACTTTGATAGAGAAAGGTTGCAGCGGTCGACAAAGAGAAGTGGCAGTAGCGGAAGGAAGGAGAACAATTGAAGAATCACGAATCAGATTGACAAACTTCACCTATAGTCCCTGCAAAATAGATAAAAAAATCACCGAGGAGCTTTGTTCACAGCTTTTGCAAACCAGATCGAAGAATCTCCCACAGGCTTAATCACTGTCTCTCCATGGTAAATTTAAGGAGAATCGCCACCATTACTAGATTGGAACACCGCCAGGTCTGATCATGGCATCTCTATAGCAAAGTTGAGGAGAATTGTAATCTCGCAATTTTCTAGGTGAAGGTTCGCTTATAGATCAATCTGTCGGAGATTGCAACAAGTTGGCGACGATAGACCCTGGAAAGGTGATCTCAATTGTAATGGCTTCGATCACAATCCAACAATCGTGGAGAACACATGAAGTCCAATGACGATGTCAGTGGACTCCCAATAAGCCAAAGTAGAGTATGTCATGCAAGATTTGACCCAAAAAAATGATGATAGTGACACAACAACAATGAAAACCTATAAAAAAAAAAAAAAAAAAAACCTAACAAACCTAAAGATTTGGAAAAAGAGTGAATTGCGATCTCTTTAATGTCGAGATCCATAATCCCATTGCCATCACCAACACCGTGAAGAGTCGATCGCCATTACGATCTCTCATCCCTGATTAAAAAAATAAAAAATAAAAATGTTAAATCTTTTGGATTTACAACCTCTATTCTTCTTCTTCTTAAATTTCCTCACTATCAAACAACTTGAACTCCTTTTTTCTTTAAAAAAATCTCTTATCTAATTTCATTCCTCCTGTTTTTCCACTCTATTGAACATAGGCAGAGTAGTATTCTTCTTGTTAGCTTCATCACTTGGCATGGCAATTTGACTTCTTATTCACACCAATGGTTAGAGTATCTTCAATTAATGCAACACTAGATGGGCATATCAAAAGTAAATTTTGGTACTTTTATGAAAAAAAATACTCTCAAATATTGTACTATCTTTCATATTAAATTTGTTATATATTAAATTTTATAATAAATTTATTATCAGTTATAACCAATATCAAATTTCGTTTTTAATTCCTTTTTGTTGTTGTATCATGTAATTATATAATATTTTTATTTTTTATTTATTTAAATACTAAAAATTCATTTTTATAACTTTCAAAATATAATAATAATAATAATAATAATAATAATAATAGTAATATAATGTATTAAAATATAAAATAAGATAATACTATTTTTTTTTACATTATTTTGTCATAAATATACTATTAACATCTACCAATACATTAAAGATTGTCTGGTTTTGAACTCTAAATTTTAAAGAGTGTTACTTTACTACTCGAAAGTTTGAGATTCCAATTTAACTCTTTTCATGAAATTCTCATTTAACCCTACGCATTAGTGAATGAAATTCCCATTTAACTCTATTCATTACGTTTGCCATTAAAATAACCAAAACAGTTGCATTTAAAGATGAGAAAATAATAGAAACGATATTATATAAATGAGGGCCGGGACAATTAATGCAAAAATGAGTGAAATTTTAGGGGGAAATTAGAATAATCCTAAATTTTTAAGAAGATATATATATATAATTCTTTATCAACTGAGGCAGTGTACAATTACTTCACGTGTCAATAAAAACTTTTATTCAAAAGAAATTATTTTAGCAACCAAAATGTTTACCCGTTCATATATTTCTACTATTAGTGCGTTTTCTAGAAATGGTCTATAGGATGCAAATCAAAAAAATAGTGGTTTGAAATATTATCATGTAAATAAAAATCCATTGATTGTCATCATCAGTGATCAAAGAATTGGTATCTAGAACCTTAAGAAATAGCCTAGTCCCACTCTACTCATATATTTTTAATGACATATCTGGCAGGCTGTATTACACATTATATTATATTAATTTGTAATAATATAATATTTAATAAGATATTATCATATTGAATATATAAATATGAATAATAATTACCAATATGAATGATAATTACAAACAAGTTGAGAGTCTATCGTATTATGTATTGTCTTATTTTGTACATTTTTCAATATCATACATTGTCTTATTTCGTAAGAACAAAATCAGGAGTAAGGCCAACCTGGGGCTAGGGTGGGTTTTCCTGGGGCTCGAGGACTACTCGATCATGTTTGGTTCAATTAAGGTAGGTTGGGCTTAAGGTTAGGGGTTACCCAAGGATGGGATTAGTTTAGGGTAAGGATCGAATTCAGCTCATAAATGGGATTAGGGGTAGCTTAAGGATGTAGTTGAGGTTGGGCCAATGGTTGGGGTTAGGAACTAGGTTGGCTAGACTCAAGGCTAACTTAGGTCGGAGAGTAGGTTCAATCAGATTCAGATATGAAGTCGAGGTCCGAAGAACAGTGACAATGATTGGTTCTTTGCCTATTCCCAAGCTTTGATTGACCTTAATATATTGTAATATCATTAGCCCTGAATATTATGTTAGGTTATAACCCCTTTACTATTTTATTATACAAATATCATATTGTTTCATACTAAAATTACAAATAGGACAATATAATGCACTTTAAGTCCGTTTGATATACAAGATAAGATTGCATTAGATAGGATAGCATTAAGGAATTAGATTGAAATGTATAGGAAAATTAGGATTAAATAATCCTTTCCTTTTAAAGGGGATGAGATTACACTACGAGCTTATTCAATCTAGCTTTTTAAAAATTTTCACCAAACAAATAATTCAAATCCAATCAATCCTATCATCCTTAATCCTGCATAAAACATACATGTTATAAACATCCCCTAAATGTCTTTCTTGATCCACGATCTAATGAAAAGATTTGTGATAAGATATACTAAAATTAATTAAGACTTGGTTATTAGTCTAATTATCTCTTGGACAATGTAAAATAATTGAAATCATATCCTTTTCATTTAAAATCCAAATTGAAATAAAATCTTGTATCAACAAAAGGATATTTTGAATAGAATCCAATGATACTAATATCAATTTAAAATTTAAAAAGACGTGATAGAAAATGTGACCAAAGTTTCAGTTTTTAAAGATTTGATTGTAATTTTCTCTTAAATTGTAAAACCAAAAATTATGAAAATTTAGTAGAATATTAAAAATGTCAGTATCCACAATATATCAAAATTTCACATTCATAGGATGAGCAAAAAAGGGAGAACAAAAATAATCAAATAAATAAATAAAAAACGATGAAATTTTCATGATTTCAATTAACTAACCTTTCTCCTCGTTAAATACGATGCGAGGATTACCAAGAAGACTCTAACACCAATGATGAAAATGTACCTAATGGTAAAAATCTTGATCCATAAACAACACTGCTTAAAGAATCTCTATCTAGCAATCATATAGTATCTTGATCATAATCTTCTCACTCTAACACATGATCCTCCACGAACATGATCATAGGTACTTTTGAATAGAATCCAATGACAATAAGATCAGTTTAAAAATCAAAAAGACATGATCAAAAAATTTGGTCAAATTTTCTGATTTTAAATATTTGACTATAATTTTCTCTCAAACAATAAAACCAAAAATCAAAAAATTTTGGTGGAATATTAAATATGTCAATATCCACAACATATCAAAATTTCACATTCATACAGTGAGCAAAAAAGGGTGGACAAAAATCATAAAATAAATGAAAAAAAAAAAGATGAAACATTCATGATTTCGATTCACTAACCTCTTTCCTCATTAAATACGATACAAGGATTACCAAGAAGACTCTGACACCAATGATTAAAGTGTATCTAATAGTAAAAATCTCGATCCATAAACAATACTGCTTGAAGAATCTCTATCTAGCAATCGTACAATATCCAGATCATGATCTTTTCACTCCAACACATGATCCTCCAAGAACATGATCATAAATATTTTTAAATAGAATCCAATGACAAGAAGATCAGTTCAAAATTCAAAAAAAAAAAAACATGATCAGAAAATGTGGTCAAATTTTCAGATTTTAAAGATTTGATTATAATTTTCTCTCAAACCGTACAATCAAAAATTGTAAAATTTTGGCTGAATATTAAATATGTCAATATCCACAACATATCAAAATTTCACATACATACGGTGAGCAAAAGAGGGAGAACAAAAATCATCAAGTAAATGACAAAAACGATGAAATTTTTAAGGTTTCAATTCACTAATCTCTTACCTCATCAAATACTAAACGAGAAATAACAAGAAGGCTCTTACACCAATGATGGAAGTGTATTTAATGGCAAAAGTCTTGGTCCATAAACAACACCACTTGAAGAATCTCTATCTAGCAATCCTACGGTATCTTGATCATGGTCTTTTTCGCTCTAATACACGATCCTCCATGAACACGATCATCACGTTCTTAATTGCTCACGATAAATATGATTATTACCAAGGTGAAAATACCCGAACAACCACAAAATACCATAGCTCAAGAATCCTTTTAGAGAAACGTGATAGAGGGAAAGAGACCCAGAAAGAAATACATATATTTTTCTACATGATAATTCTTATATATCAATTATGTGGAGATTAATCCTTATTTATGCAGGGACTTTATCAGTAATAGGTATACCAAGAACTCATTAACTGAGTCCACTAAGACACTAACTGATATATGATAAGTTAAATTAATTAATTAAACTACTAAGTCCACTGAGGATGCCCCATCATCTATGTCCAACACATACATACATAGTGATGATTTCTTAATTATTAGATCATGATCTTTCATGATTTATAGCGTGGAAAGGAGGTTAATCATAGCTTCTTGAGTCTTGCACAAAACCTCTAAGGGCTCGGCTTTAGGCATTGACAGTCCTGGGCCTTCCACCATGTTAATCTCTTCTTCCCCAATCCTTTTCCACTCAAAGGACTGAATCAAAGCTCCCAGTGCTAGCCCTACAACTCTTCTGCTCATAGCAGCCGCTGGACAAGCTCTCCTTCCAACTCCAAAAGGGAGCATCTTATATCCCTCACAATCTTCCCTTTCAAATCTCTCCGGTTCAAACCTCGTCGGCTCCACCCACAGCTCAGGGTCCCTATGAATGCTCCAAGCATTGACTAATAACATCGTGCCACGGGCAACGTTGAAACCGCGAACGACGCAGTCATCGGAGGACTCGTGTGGCAAAAGAAGCGGGGCAGCAGGATATAGCCTTAGCGTCTCGGTTACTACGTTGTTTAGATGTTTTAGGTTCGGAAGGTCAAGCTCGTCTAATAGGCGGGTGTGTCCAACATTTGCGTATATCTCCTGCCGAACCTTGTGCAGTGCTTCTGGATGGTTGAGGAGGAGTGACATTGCCCATTCCATGGTTGTTGACGAAGTCTCTGTACCAGCACGGAGCATAGTCTACAAACACACACACACACACACACACACACACATGTACATCATGATCGGCAGGCATTTTAAACAATGCAACGACAGAATTACTACCATTAGATTATGGAAGAAAGGAGCCAATTAAATATATGGCTGGCTTATTTACATCACTTTCATGTGGCAATAATTTTCAGACTATAGTCTTTCCTATGGGTTCCGTTTATCTTGTGTGCTTAAAAATATTTAATTTGTAGATTATTCAGAAAACAAAAAAAAAAAAAAAACGAGTAAAAAAATTACGTACATAAATAAGCCAATTACTCAAAAAATATTCCAAATCATATTAAAGGATTTTTGCCCTTTGTGATAAAATTATACAGAATTACATATAGAAAGAGACCTTTGTGCTTATTTTTTCCCCTTTGGACAGGAAGCCTAGCATGTAGAATATGATATCGTCTATTATATGGAGATATAATTAGTCAAAGTAATTGAAGTAGATACTGATTATTTATAAATTAAAACATGAGTGATGTCCAATTTAATAATTTTCACCTTTCTTACAATATTTATTCTTTGAGTACGTTTATTACTAGTGTACACTATTACTACACTATTTTATAATTACTTAACTAAAATTGGTTACGGGAAAATAAGTAAAAATCTAAAAGAAATTGAAAGCATGAAAATATTAGAATACCAACCAGCATAACCCCTTTGATTGTCTCGTCCGTGTAGACATCGGGATCCGTCTTTTGCATAGACAACATAACGTCAATCAACGTCGTTGGATTCTTGTTATCGTTATAATCCTTACGGTGCTCCTCTATTAGGTCCCGAAAGAACTTATCTATCTTCTTCATCAACCTCTTCATTCTCTTCTCAATTCCTTGAAAATCCAACCATTGCAAAGCTGGCAAAAAATCGTTTATATTCGAATTCCCATGGAGTTCAACCATCTCCCTCATCATTACACCAAACTCCACTCCATTTCTCTGGTCATAATCCTTCCCCGATATCATCTTCATCACGATTCGAAAGGCAAGCTCCGAAAGCCTTGGACTTAGATCCACCTTTGTCCACGATCTGGTAATAACTGAGTTAATTGTCAGTAGTTCCTTCAACAATGAACGGACCTCCTGTATCCTAACACTCGCTAATGCCGCAAGGCGCTTTGCGGAGAAGAGCTCGAGAGTCGTGAGGCGGCGGAGGTTTCGCCAGTGGTCGCCGTAGGGGGAGAACCCGATTGATCGGTAGTTGTAGTTGAGGTGTTTCCCAGCGAGCGTGCGCGGGCGGTTTGCAAAGACGATGTCGTTCTTCGTGAAGCATTCCTCCGCTGCGGTTGGTGATGAGACGACGAGGACTTTGCGGGTTCCGAGTTGGAGGAGCAATACGTCGCCGTAGGTTTTAGATAGCTGGTGAAGAGTTCGGTGGAGCTTTTCCTTCTTTGTTAGGAGATATTGGAGATGACCTATGATTGGTAAGGCAGGAGGACTTGGTGGGAATCTGAGGTTTCTTGGATTGTTTGACCATTTTTGTTTGAGGAAATGGGAGACCGAGAGAAAGAAGGAAAGAAAGATTGCCATATTAAGCCAGAAACATTCTTCTCCCATTTTGGCAGCTGTCAAAGTTTTGCCAAAGCTCTCTAGCTATATGGAGGATATGGTTTCAAGAGGGTGCAGTAAGGGGGCGTTGGAAGATAGAAAGAAGGCAGTGTTTATAAAGATTAGATCAAGAATGATTTTGTATTAGTAAGCAATGACGTTTTTTTTATTTATCTTTTTATTTATTTTTATTTTGCTAGATATGGATTTCGTTGAAAAATTTTCTAAAATGTCGAACTTACTTTTACTATTTATATTTATTATTAAACTTTATAATTCAAATTTTTAAAATCTATAACCTATTATATACAAATTATATACAAATTCAAATTAGATTATTTTTTTAATATTATATAGAATTTTAAAACAAATAAAACAAGATACATATTAATATTTTTTTTCGAACACATTTCAAGTTTTTATTCTTTTTAACTCTAGTAATTCAAATTATTCTTCAACTATCTAAACATAGATCCAAATATTCTTTTATATATGTTAACATCCAAACATCTATTTAAATAACAATTTAAATGTTTTCATCTAATCTATAAGCCTTCCCAAACAAAGGCTATGTAGAAAATGCTACAGTGTCCCCAATTTGGTTGGAGAGACATATAAAACGGCATAAGAAAAATAAAGACAATAAATTTAAACTAGTGATTTCATTCTTATCTAAAAACTATCATTTTTTAAGTTAACACTTATTCGTACATCCAGTTTTTCTTTTAAAAAACTTTAAAATCAAGTATTTTAGCCTCGAAAATTTCAATACATCTTTTTGAAGTTATTTTGTTCCTTAAAAATGATATTAATAATGTCTTCACACCTGCACACTGGTTTCAGGGTGAGAATCTAATAATACAACAGATGAGGGGGTAGAGATCTAACATAAAAAAACACATCTATGTGAAATAAAACCTCTTAAAATAAATAGAAGTGCTCATGTATACTTTGTTTATTTATAACTCATTTAAACAAAAATAAAAATATCACCAGATTTTAAATATGTGAACTCCTACCCAAATTCATCATCTCTCAACTTGATGAGCTAGCTATTTACTCAAAAAAAAAAAAAATCTAAATGAGCTAGCTAGCCTCAGTGGGTAAGTACTCATATGTACATAGTTATTTGACTCTCTTTTGCATTTTAATACGATATGTTAGTTTAAGCTTAAAAATTAAAAGGTCAAAAGGTTGAATGTATAATTTGAATTTACAATGGTCTTTGCTCATCTTGTTCGTTAAAGAAAGAGACCTTGCTCGGCTTCACCAGACAAAAGCTAGCTGGAGATTGGATGGACAGACATTAAATTAAGGAAATCCACAACATATTGTTAACATTTTCTTGACCTACTGCTTTTGACCAGAATAATTGTACTATTGTGTTCCTTACTAACTTTGAATGCAACTACAACAAGTTAAACAAAGACGGTAGAAAATTCACTCATTCGATGTTACTATTGTCTTCCTTGTGAACTTTGAATGCAACTACAACAAGTTAAACAAAGATGGTAGAAAAGTCACTCATTCGACGTTAGTGATGATTTCATTGTCCCCCATCCTTCCGTGAATAAAGGAACTGGTCGAAACTCAAGACAGCAAGATACAGACAACTTGGTCCGTGAATTAGGGGTTCCAAGTCCGTCGAATAGCTGAAAAAAGTTAATGAATGCATAACATGGTGCAAATTCTGTGACATTTAAATGTTTTTTAATATGATAAGATTACTTGTTACTATATATATATATATAACGCTAAATAAACACGAACTATCGCGTAGGAGATTTCGTTTAGTAATTCTATACAAAGAATATTTTTTTAAAATAGCAGTTATAGTAGTGCTTCAGAATACCACAATGTTGCTTTCCATAAAAAAGAATACGTATTGCTTCTTATTATTATTATTATTTATTTATTTTTGTTGCTAGTGTATGAAATATTGCTCATGCATGGTTGCGAGTAACTACTAAAAAAAAAAAACTAAAATAATAATGCTCGTCGGGTGAGGTTTCAATTTTTTTCCATCGATATTTCCACTCAGCCATGAAATGGAAAATCCTTTTTTTTTTTTTTTTTTTTGCTTCACCACTTGCATCTAACTTCAACCTATGATTTGAGTAAAGTACAAAAAATAAAAATAATAATAATAATTCAAGCTTAGGAAGTACAAAAAAAGAAAAAAAAAAAAAAAGAAAATTTGTTGAGGTATGGATTGTGACTAGGCGTGGATCGAGCAAAGCCCTCAAAGGATTGGCGTTTGGTCTTGCGGAGTCCGCTTCCCACTAGTCCCCAGTCTCCACCAAGTCACCATTCTCCGGCACTCAGTCCTGAATTAGGAAACTTTACAGTATTTACAAGATGCCACAACTAAAATTTATAGATTTACTTTTGCTCTGAAAAAGAAAAAAAAAATCTTACAAAAAATTTTGCACTGCCTTAACAATAACAAGTTTAGAATATTAAAATAATTTCTGAAAGCATTCTGCTACAGACCTTTGTGTTGATGGTAGTCTACCGTACTACTAATGGTAAGCTACTGAGATACTAAAAATAGTGAATTATGGTTCTGACCTGCCGTATTACTGAAAATTACGGTGATTTACCATGATGATGCAGGTTGTCTCTTATGATACTAAACCTAGTCCACCAGGCTATTAAAAATACCACGAAATATATAAATAAAAGCCGGGCAGAGGGCGGAACACCATTATAGGCACAGCGATCACGCCATAGCGACCCCTTCGTGACAAATAATTACTTGTTTAAGTTAAGCAAACTTTAAAGAAACACAACATATAGATGATGTCGTTACTTAAATTAATTTTTTTTTAAATTTTTCTCCCTCCTCTCACACGCCTCTCTCTCTCTCTATCTACCATGGCTATCGCATAGAGAATCGGAGCCACAATTGCTCCCGTCGTCATGTGGTCGAAGAGGAAGGAGAAGACCGGATCTCACCTAAATCGCAGCCGTTCCTGTCGTTGCGTGGTCGGAGAGATTGGAGAAGACCGGATCTCGCTGGAATCGCAAGCCCAAGGAGTTGTTGGTGGAGAACATCAGATCTCCTCTACGCTAGTGCCATTGGAGCTGCGAGGTCACGATTAAGGCTAGTGAAAGTGGTGGCGCGATGGCGGTTCTTGGCTACGTCGTCGCCATCTCTGCCACATTGGCATGGGGAGGACGGCGGCTTCGATCTTGAACTCATGATTGTTGTGCTGGGCACGACAACGACAACGGCACTCAGATCACTGTTGCCAACACGTCTTTACGGATATGTGTATGGGGGAGAGAGAGGAAGAGGAAGCTATAAAAAATTTAATTTAAATTATTTTGAAACTTCAACTAATATAATAAAATAAATAAATAAATAAATATTTATATATTCTTTGTATGATTTTTTTTTTTTGATAAAATTTAATCTAAGGTATCATTTTATGACATTTTTTTAAAGTTCCCTTGATACTGAGCAAAAAAAGAAATTTATTATATTCAAACACATAGGCTTTACAATTCAAACCAAAAAACAACGTCAATGAAGCAGCATTAAGCAAAGTCCTAAACATTAACATTTCAACCAAAGAAAATGATAGATTAAACCATGACTTAACGTGGTGTGCATATAGCCTCCAAAGGCCTGGCTTTAGGCATGCTAAGCCCTACACCCTCAGCCATGTTCACTTCCTCTTCACCAATCCTCTTTCACTCAAATGACTGAATCAAAGCCGCAAGAGTTAATGCCACCACCCGATTCCCTACCCCGGCTCCAGGACATCCCCATCTTCCAGCTCCGAACGATATAAACCGACATCCCTCGTCACTCCATGCTTGAAACCTTTCGGTGATAAATTTCTTTGGATCTTCCCATACCTCAGGGTCGATGCGAATCGCCCATGCATTAATCAACAACGTTGTTCCTCAAGGCAAGTGAAAACCACCGACGACACTATCCTCGGATGACTCGTGGGGAACTAGAAGCGGGACCGATGGATACAAGCGGTAAGTTTCGTTGATCACGTTGTGCAATTAGTTCAGCTTCGGCAAGTCCCGCTCTTCAAGCGGACGACCGTTTTCTGCGACTGTTCTGTCTATCTCCGCTTTTACTCGCTTCATTGCGTCACGGTGGTTTAGAAGCAACGACATTGACATTGCCCATTGCATGGTCGCTGATGAAGTGTCGGTTCCAGCAACTAGTAACAACTTCAAGAACGAATTACCAATAATTAAAAACTAGTACACATGAGCGCAAAATAAAATGACGAAAACATACCTGTCTCATTTTTAGATGAATAATATCACAAAGAATTTTACTCTTATTTTGATAATATTACATTCACGTTATATTCAAATATAATATAATTTTCATTTAAATACAAAAATATTTTATCAAATATCAATCATATCGCATTTTAATGAGTTTTTAATAACAAATTACCAGAAGAATACGTTCGATTATCTCATCGATGAAGGACTCCCGTTGTGTCTCTTTTAGCGCCAAAATGTTACCAACCACCGTCTTCTTCACCCGATCTCCCCCCACAATCCGACGTCATTCCTCGATCCCATCAATCCAACCATCTTCCTCTCCACACCAAGAACATCCAGCCACTGCAATCCCGGCAGAAAATCCCCAACATTCGTTGCACCACACAACTTCACTCCCCTCCTGACAACTTCCCTTGTCATCTCCGCTTCCTCAACATCCTCAACCATATCTCCGTAAAACCTCTTCCCCACCAGCGGCATCGTGATGACGTTGAACGAAATCTCGATGAACTTGGATTTCAGGTCGATCTTTCTCGTCCTGTTCGCGGCAGCTCCGCTTTATCTGCTCGAGCAGAAGCCGGACTTCTCCTTCGGACACCCTCGAGGACTCGGCAAGGCGAGCGGAGGAGAAGAGCTCGAGCGTCATGAAGCGGCGGAGGTTGCGCCAGCGGTCGCCGTAGGGGGCCGAGGTGACGGTGGAGTAGCCGTAGTGGAAGATCTTTCCTGCGAGGGTGTGAGGCCGGTTGGCGAAGACGACGTCGTTCGTGGTGAAGCATTCTTAGGCGGCGGAGGCGGAGGAGACAAAAGGAGC
The DNA here is from genome assembly GCA_035233585.1 of Antiaris toxicaria. Taxonomy (NCBI): domain Eukaryota; kingdom Viridiplantae; phylum Streptophyta; class Magnoliopsida; order Rosales; family Moraceae; genus Antiaris; species Antiaris toxicaria. Next base: position 22,207,835 of record CP141160.1, on the reverse strand, counting down.
TTGCGAGAGCCGCAGCGAAGGAGGAGAAACTTGCCGTACTTGGAGGAAAGAGAGTGGAGGGCCCAATAGATCGGCTCTTTGAGAAGATGGAGGTGGCCGACGATTGGGAGAGACGGTGGGCTTGGTGGAAAATTCTGGTTTGACCTTTTGTGTGTTATCAAGGTCTTGACAAGGAAGGTGAAGAAGATTATCAGAGCCAAACTGTAGAAGTAGAAGTTGGCGATGTACTCCATTCTTTCTTTTTATAATTTAAATAAATCTAAATCCGTCGGTTTTGCTGAGATTTTGAGTTATTATCTGCTTCCAAATAACTAAGCCACGTTTTTTGGCTTGACTTGTTTATCATTTTATAGAATATTTTGTTTATATTAAACTAGCAATCATTCTTGGAACTATACACTCTTGTCTTCTTTTTCCCTTTACAGCAAAGACACAACTACATATTTAAAAACCAGACCACCATCTTATTAAAGTGTTCATAGGCAATGAAGTAGAAGGCGGAGCCGGCACCTCCTATTTTTAAATCCTACTTAGTTCTTTTCTATACATTATCAAATGATCGTCTCACAATGACAGAAAAATGGAAAAAAAGTTTGCGTCAAACAGAATTTGACAGGAGAGTAATAGAAAAAAAAAGATCGGGACATTGATATTATTAAACACCACTTAATACAGAGTGAGTTCCATTTTTTTGTCCCGTGTCATGGAACTCCTTTTTTATTAGTAATTGTTAAATACTTCTTCTAAGCCTTTTAATATTGTTTTAGTAATAATCTCTCAAAGTTGAGAGAGGAGCTCAATCACGAAAGGGCGAGGACTACAAACAGCTTCAAGAGGTCTACTCTTGGCAAGAGTAATTCCAAAATCCTGGTTCAAGTCCACCAACTCCTCCCCAACTCTCTCCCAGTCAAAGCAATGAACGAGCGCTCCCACTGCCAAGGAAACAATTCGGACGGCCATTGCTGCCCCAGGGCAAGCCCTCCTCCCCATCCCAAATGGAAGGTATCTGAAATTGAACCCTTCTCTTTCACCCTCCAATATGTCTTCAAATCTCTCCGGCTTGAACTCGTTGGGCTCGTCCCACACTTTGGGATCTCTGTGAACAGCCCAAGCATTTACCAGCAAGGTCGTGCCTTTGGGTACCTGGTATCCACCCACCGTGCAATCTTCGGATGAAAAATGAGGCAACAAAAGAGGCGCAACGGGATATAATCTGAGGGACTCGTTGATGACGCAGCGAAGATATGGAAGGTTGGGAAGATCAGACTCCTTAAGCAAGCGACCATGTCCGACATGGTTTTTGATCTCATTTCGAAGCTTTTGGAGTTCTTGTGGGTGGTTTAGGAGGAGTGACATGCACCACTTCATGGTGTTTGCGGATGTATCAGGTCCAGCAACGTACATTACCTGAATTGACCACAGTATTTTTTGCATTATATGTGATAGAAATTTGAGAATCAAGAAAGCCCTGAATAAGAATGTCGCTACAAAATTAAGCCAGACCAAGAGAACCAACCATTTGTTTTGTTAAAAAAAAAAAAAAATGTTGCAAACACAGATGCATGCTCGATAAACACTGATAGAAAGTTTATTTATTCCATCATAAACTCCAAGGTAGGTGCGTGCATGGAACTAGAGGGCTCCTGAAGCAGAGGACAAGTTTTTCTCGCAAATGAAAAAGCACCAAATCCTAATTAACTTCAAAAAGTGGCATATCAAAAGTTCCTAAAACAGAGATCAACTATTTGATTAGATCCAATCCAAGCTTAATTAATGTTGCATAATAGTTGAAAACTTTGGCTATCGTGGATTAGAACAACAAAGACAAAGTACCAGAAGTTTATTATAAGGAAACAATACAAATATTTTCTTATCAATACAGCACTCGTAATAACATCTACTGAGAAGAATTCAGGTTCCTTTTCTAGAGTCTAGCAACCACTGATTGAATCGAAAATTATTGAAATTACATATTAGAAAGGTAATGGATTACAATACGGACCCCAAAACTCTCGTTTAAAGTTTGACTAATCTTTGTACGCTTCTTTTTTAGTTAATATGGTTACAAATTAAACATTTATTTATTTTTTTTACATTACTTTTTTAATCCTTTTTTTTTTAATTTAATACAACTTGTCTTTACTGGTTAAGGATTTTGATCCACTTCCTCCATTCTGGTTTCATCATTTTACTAATTTCTGTCTGTTTTTCACCTATATTTCAGAGCGATTCGCGTTCTGACGAATAAATTCCTCATCGTTTTTGTTACAAATTGGCTGTAATAATTCAGTCTCAGATTCAAGAAGTATGATGAGCTGCACCCCTTTGTGAGACCTTCACTTTGCCTTTTCCTATGTTCTTGAGATATACTTTTACTTCCTAGATTGTTTTTTTTTTTGGTTTTTCCCCTTTAAGTGGGCATTAGAAAAACCAAAGCAATGGCCAAGTTTAACCCCTAATTAATCACCCCCAAAGTACTATTATACTCTGGTTTCCAAAAACAGAGATGATCAGCTTGCTGGCTAATTTCTAACTAATAATAATTTAGACGAAAATGAAATATTAAAAAAAAAAAGCGCCATAAAGAATTTTAACAAAATATATATATATACAAAGAAAGTTGCTTACCATTGCAGTGCTCCTAACGACACTCTCTGAATAGAATTTAGGATCTGATTCTTGCAGTTCCAAAAGCTTTCCGACTAAGGTTTCACTCGAACCGACTTTCCTTCCGCGAAACTCCTCTATTAAACCCCTTAAGAACTCGTCTCTCTTCCTATGCAACACGACAAGTCTCTTCTCCAACCCTTTATAACCAACCCACCTCAGAAACGGCAAGAAATCACACTCGTTTATCAACGACAGAGAAGGAAAGAACGCATCCCTCACTTCTTTCACGCTTCGTTTCGCTTCGTCTGTGCTGGCGATCTCCTCTCCAATCCACTTCTTTCCGAAATTAATCCTGGTCATGATGTTGAACATCAAGAGAAAGAACAGATAGTTCAGGTCCACCTTTCGCGATCCGCTTCTCGAGATCGCGAAAACATGGCGGACCATGGAAAGAACCTCTTCCTCTCGCACGGAGGAGAATTTCTGAAGACCCTTCTGAGAGAACATCTCGATGGTGGTCAGTTTCCTGAGGCTCCTCCAATGGTCGCCATGAGGAGCCAACAAGAAGGAGGAGTAGTTATACGACAAGTTATCGCCGACCATGCTACGAGGTCGGTTTGCGAAAACGATGTCGTTTTTGGTGAAGCAGTCTTCGACGACGGAAGGGGAGGAGACGACGAGGAAGGAACGGAAACCAAGTCGGAGAGAGAAGATGGGACCATGTTTTAGAGAGAGAGACTGGAGGGTTAGGTGGAGTGGTGGTTTGAGGAGGTAGAGGTGGCCGATTAATGGAACAGAGAAAGGGCTTGGTGGGGAGTTTTTGTTGTGGCGTCGGAATATTACAAGTTTAGTTATTAGAAGGATAAGGAAGAATACCACTAGGTAGCCGCACAAGTCCGCCATATCTCTAGTGAAAGAAGAAGAAGACGAAGACGAAGAATGATACTTGGTTTAGCCACAAGTATCTCTTTTAATAAGACGGGGCTGACCCACGTCATTCTCAGAAAAATGGAACGTTAAAAAACAATCTTAAAAATTGACATTAGTGTCGTCTTTTACATTTAAGTTAATTTCATGTAATTCATATCTCACTTTATTAAAAATAAAGTATGTAAATCCTTACATTCTAAATGATTAAAATAAATCAAAATTAGTAACATAATTTTTTTTTTTTTTAACACGGGAATGTCCGTCTAAAAAAACTGGTTAATCTCCCTCGTTTTGAAGTCGATTTGCTAATAAAAATTTTTGGAAGATTATTTAATCAAAAAAAATATTTAAGTCATTTTGAAAATTGATGCATTTTTGCGGATGAGACCCACATGGGTCCAAATTATCAGAGAGCCCCTTTTTCTCGGTCAAGACTTCAAACGTGAAGGGTAGTATGCTTGTTTGTTTATGAACTTTGGTCGTTTTACGGTATGACATTTATTTTGTACATTAATAGAAAAAACAAATTTTTACTTGGTATATTTTTTTAATAACAAATACCTAAGTTAAAAAATTTACCTAAGGAGGATTGAAGGTTATGGACTAAACTCTGGAAGTCAAAACTTCACCCTAGGCGCAAAAAAGTCATGGTGATCATCAGTAGTGGGCGCTCTGCCAGTAAAGGTGAAGATTGCTAGGAGGATTGGAGAGGGTGATATTGGGTGTCCGCTATGTGACGAGGAGGAAGAGTCTACTTCTCACTTGTTTTTCTTTTACAAGCACACCAATCCGATTTGGTTTATGCCTTCCTTGGTTTTTTACCAAAGCAGCGCTCAGATGCAGGAGTGTTCTTCGATGCTTGGAAGAGACGAGGTTGCAAACTCCCATTTGCTGGATCGGCTTGCCCCCTCTCCCAAGCTGGATCAAACTAAACCGTGATACAGCAGTTGGCCAGTCCACTTTAGTGAATGCAGCAGCAGCTAGGAATGATGAAGGAAGCTTCCTTCGGCTTATGACGAAAGATATTCTCTCTACGGAGCCCTTAGTGGGTAGAAGTAGAAGCTCTTTCGTTTTGCCTTGGAGGTGGCTCGATCCAAGACTCAGCCAGAGGTTATCATTGAGAATGACTCAGCCTTGGCCATCAAAGCAGCGACTGAGGATGTGGAAAACACCCCTTGGCCAATCCAAAGTACTAAGCTTGACTGTGACAAGCTCAGAACTGAGTTTGCGGGAGTGGAATTTAACCGGATCCCTCGTTAGATTAACTTCGTGGCCCATAACCTTGCGAAATGATCTAGAGTTAGGGCAATGTTGGTTGTATTCCTTTCAATCCAATTCCCTCTTCCCTGTTTAGAGACAAGGTTGAATGGATGTCGGATTCGTTGTTTGGTTGGGCTCTTCCTTTTGGTTGGTTGTGTCTGCTGAGGTCTTTCTTTGGTTGTTGAGGCCTTGGCTTTTGGTGTTTGAATGATGTTGCGATATTTTTCAATATGCAAAACCGCAAGTGAATGGTGTCAAGTTTTAATAGTATAGTGTAAGAAAGATTGTCGATCCACAGGAAAAATAATTAAATTCTATTAACTACTGTGAATTAAATGATCTAATCTTATCTAGATAATGATGATCTAGTTTGGCAAGTTATTAATTAAATTTAAATAAACTAAAAAAAACACAAGCGAAAGAAATTAATGACAAATGCAAAGGAAAACCCAAGTTAAAGAAGCCTTAAGAATTTGACTTCACCTAATCTTCCATTATGTTCTTCATGCAACTTTGATTTCTTTTCAATTCTTTACGTGTTATAATCCGAAAATCCCACTTTATTCAATTATCTCTCCCAGGCATAACCAAATCTATTCATGTTTTCAATTCCAATATTCCTATCTAGATTTCAAAATCATAAATGCATTAATCTTATGATTTTCAAGAAAAGATTCCAAGTAATTCAACCGTCTTCCGACCAATCAACACTCCTAGGTCATATCATCCTATTCAAACCCCCTTTTCCAAGAAAATATTTAAATCTAAATTCATTCAATTCGTGATCAAGGAATCGGAAGCAATAAGTACAGGATAATATGAATAACCTCAAATAAATGAATTGAAATCAAAGAAACAATCTAAACATAATTTCAGAAAAGGTTACATCAAATCCCTAGACAAATATTTAGCCTAACATAATATCTATGAAAACATCAATTAATATGGTGTTCATTGTAACACAAAAAGATAATGAGAAGAGAGAAGAAAACTCTTGGGAATTTGCTCTCCAATCGTCAACTCCACCTTTCCTAGGCTAGATTGGATTTCAATCCTTTTTTGAATTTCTCTCTGCAGTCAAAAACGTCCAAAAGTCCCCTTATGCTTCAAGCTTGGTCTATTTATATCATCAATATAACCCTAAGAATCATTAAATACGCAGACGGGAATTTTGCATCTCGCTGCAGCGCCAAGAAAATCTCGTTGCAGCGAGTTACGTTACATGCCAGGCTCTCTCGAAACTCGCTGCGATGCATGTGTCTCGCTACGGTGAACTTCATTCTCGTCGCAGTCTCGGGTTCTGCAGGAAAATCCCTCTCGGGTTGTTTTCTCGCTACAGCATTCGTGACCTTTCGCTACAGCCGACTTCAAATTACGCATTTGACCAACGTTTTGCTCTTAAAATATTCTTGCCACTAAACCTGTCACAATGTGAACAACAACACCAAAAATACCAAGCATAAACCTGAAAAAATAACAAAATACTAAAGAGAAAAACGAGATAAATTGTGATTTATCAAATGAAATCCATCTTATTAGCCAAAAAAAAAAGTTATAAATTTATAGTACAACGTATAAAACTATTTTCTGTCGTAAATAAGAGTGTAGAAAAATTAATCAACGATTCAAACATTAATTTTTATCGATATTTAAAATATAAAAAAATCCGATCATAAAAATTATATTTGTATCCATTGCGTGTGTTTCTTTAAGTGGAAAAGTATTATTTATTGTGTGTTTTTGTCCACAGGCTTTTGCTTCAATTCGTTGGACTAGAGTTTTTCCAAAGAGTGACTCATAATTAACCTGTCAAAAAAAGCGGCTTGCTTTTTTACTTCGAATCTTCTGCGAAGAAATTGTCTTCAAAGGGTACTTCCGTTTGATTTGGGCTTTCGTCATTGTTATCTAATTACTTTTTGGATGTTTCTACTTTCAATTTTATTGAAAAAAAAAGTATATTTTTATTTTTTTTAAACATACACTCTTTTTTTTTTTTTTTTTTACTTACTCTTGTATGTATTCCGTCCTCTAATTCATATCCTATTTATAATCTTTTAATAATATTATAATATATTAAAAAATATAATTTATTATATTATTATATAATATAAATTAAAAAATTAAATTAATTATATATATAAAAAAATTATTTTATTATAATATTATATCATATTAATTAAAAAATCAAATTAGTTATATACGTATCATAAAATTATTTAAAAAATAAGAATGAAAATACAAATAGGAGGATATATGATCTAAATTCGTTTGGATGAAATATCTAGTTTTAGAAAGTAAATTTTTTTATTTCAAATAATAAATTCTTTTTATTTTTTAAAATGAGATTATATTTGGATATGTAAAAAAATTTTATTTTTAAAAATAAAAAATTATTTAAAATAAAAAGGAATAATATTAAAAAATATGTGTTGTAAAAAGATTGAAAATGATTCTTTTTTTAAGTGTATTATACAAAATATATCTGAAAAAAAAAGATTCACTTTCTTTTTTTAAATTGAAGAAAATGACAGAAAAACTTAAAACAAACAATTTTTTCGTTAAGAAAGTAAGCCTTCCACCTAAACGCAATAAATTAATTAAATATATACGTGTCTATTTGTTTTATTTTCCCGTAACAACAAAGATACTTATTTATGAGTTGAGTGATTTGCATAAATTAGTGATTTTATAGAAAAACAAGCAATCCTATTCTTTCTTCACCTATAATACATATTCTAGAAAGGAGAATAGGGTTAAACTTTTCCGTACAAAAATTTAATCTTTTTTCTAATTTAATTTAGTAAAGGACTTATATTAATCCACATAGCTATTTATTTTATCAACAATAGCAAACTTTATATCAAACTTTATACTTCACTCTATTTTTGCCCTTTCTTTTTTTTTTTTTAAGTCGTTTTTGTCTTTTCATTTACAATAGCAAACAATGTACTTCAACTTTTTTTCAATCCTTCGTTTATGTTGACATGTATGTATTACTGGTGCAGAGCATATTAGTAGATTGTTTTTTCATTTTTTCATTTTTAATTTTTGTATTTTGAATAAAGAAATATTTGTGTTCTAAATTTTCTCAAACATGTCTTACTTATATAATTTTTTGATGTGGTCCTAAAATATCATTTTAAAAATATAGTTCTATAAATACTTTTTTTAATAATTATCCCTGTTGAGATAATTTTTCTCAAATGTGTCAATTTTTTAAAATCTTATATTTAGTATGTTTGTAAGTGCATGTCTCACCAAACACAATAAAGAACACATGCTTGCTTGTTAAGCATTTTTTTTTAAAATAAACCTTCTATATTTGTCAATATTTTCCATTAATTTTTTTTCCGCCGTATTATATTGCTACATATCTACTAAGGACTTTGCCAAATATAAAAGAATACATTGATTTAGGCATATGAATATGTTATCCTAAATTCTCAATCGTCGTGATATTCTCCATTTCAGATTTTAATATTAAAGTAATGATTAAACAATGACTTATATATTTTTTTATATATTTTAACTTGGGAATCTAATATAATATTATATATCTATATCTATAAAATATAAAGAAGAAAATATGTATTTGTTTATAATTTTTTCTTTTTGTGTTTGTGTTTAATATCATTAGTATATTATACACTTTCCACCATCCATTTTTATTATAAATTTCATAACTTTCGATTAAGTTTACATATTTTAGTAAGTATGTATTCGATATATTTTACTATCTTAAGCTCTACATTTTTGAAAAACTTTTTTTGCTCTATATTTGAACAATATAAAAATATAGTTAAATATGTTTACTAATTTAAAATGATACTTTCATAAAACTAATATTAAGAGAACGTGCCTTAGACACTTTCCACAAGCTAATTTCAATTAGAAAGAAAGAGAGGTAGGGACAGTGGCTATCATCATTCATTAGAATCATTCCAATATACAATTTTTGAAACTTTGAATTTTTTTGGATTCCGACAGATGGTTTGTGCTTGAGCCACTGAGCCCTTGTTTATGTGGTCAAAAGACTTATGAGCTTGCGTTGAAAATAAAAATTAAAAATTAAAAAAGAAGAACAAGCAGACAAACTTGTATGGGCTGACGTGAATAATGCTGTGGTGGTGCGAAGGTCTCCCTGCTTTGGACAAATTTATTTTTTCAAACTTTTACGTTCTAATTTTACTTTCTAAATTTTAAATATAAATAAAAATACTTTTTAAATTATAAAATTTTATTATTTTTGCTATTTTCATAAGCTAAATAATGAAATATTCGTTTAAATTTTAATATTTTTATGATTTTACCTTTTAAATTTTGAAAATTAATGTTTATACCTCTTAAATTTTAAATTAATAGCAAAAATACTCTTCAAAATTTATGTCATTAGTAAAAACACATATTCTTTCCTTTTTTTTTTTTTTTGGCCATATAATACTTAGAAAAACTTTATTTGCCCTCTAAACTTTAGCACTTTTAAAACTTAACTCTTGAAGCAAAAAAAATAATTGATGTATTTGTAAAATTGTTTTTAAAATTGTAGTCATTACAAGAAAAATAAAACAATAAAAGAATTTATAAATTTAGATCTCTTGATAGATTTTTAAGGCTTATTTTGTAAACATGAAGATTTTAATTTTAATTAACTTTTAATTAACCAATAACACATCAATTTTAAGTTGGCAAAATATAAGTGATTTTGCTAATAGATCGAAAGGTATACGCATTAGTTTTTTAATATTCGGAGATAAAATTAAAAAAATACTAAAATTTAAATGACAAAAATAAAGTTAATCCTAGTTTAATCTAACCAAAATGTGAAATAAGAAACACTTTTCTCTCATAGTTTGAAGTTTGATCGATCTATATACATAAGTTTTTTTTTCTTATAATAACTTCAATTTTAAAAGCAAATATTACAAATCTATAAATTATTTTTAGGTTTCAATAGTTAATTTTCAAATGTACTAAAGTTTAGGGAGTAAAAATAACTTTTTTTAATGCAATTCTTTTATGACCAAAATATTAAAAAGCATGTGTTTTTTATGAAAGTTTAAAGTTTGAATGGCATTTTTATTATCAATTTAAAGTTTGAGAAATATAAATATCAATTTTAAAGGTTTTGAGGGTATAATTACAAAAGTATTAAAATTCAAGAGGTAAAAATAAAATATGTCATCTATTTAACTAACAAAAATAATAAAAATGATAAAATTTCATAGTTTATAGAGCATTTTTACCAATTTCTAAGGTGTAGGAACAAAGTTATAAAAGCATTAAAATTTAAGAAGAAAAAATGAAATTTATCCTCTTTCTTTTATATATTTAAAGAAATATATTAGTGGCGTCAACTCTAATCCTAATTTTTTAACATCAACTTATATATCATGTGAGTTGTTTTTTTTTTATTAATAAATATTTAAAGTATTGTCATTTCAAATTATTGCATCTGTTGAGGATATTCTCAACATGTGTCACTAATGGCAAACACTGCATAGGTATTCCTAATCAACCATAATGGCTAGCTTGACCAAAAATCGTACCCAACATTGGAAAACGCAACAGGGAACCCTTACGCTCATGGTTAGGTTCAAATAAACCATCCAGTGGCAAGAATGAACAGATTCAACCACCATGGGTAATGGACAGTCGTGATCAGTCCTACATTGTTGGACTATACCTGTTCACCCTAAGATTACGACTAGCTAATCATTAGTATCACAATATCGCCCAAAAATTCTTGTCCAAACTTCATTAACCAAGGAAAAACAAGTTGATCAGGTATTCACTCTCGACTTCTACTCACTCAGCCATAATCTGCATCAACCAAATTATTCAACCCCTGTTCTGCCAGTGTACTATGTCCCTACTCCCCCACTAACCTATACCGCCTAACATCTACACCTAGGCGTTGATGCATACATTCCTCCTATTGCCCTACACCACCTAACACTAGTATGTGCACTACTACCTATATCAACAACCATTGCAGAGGTCATAGGGCACATGGCAATAACCTAATGGGCAACTAATATCAGTACATCTGACATTGAGTTAACCTCTTAAGACCACTCTAAGGAACTCAAACCTATCAGAAACATCTATAAAATAAAGGAATGTCCCGCTCCTTTAGGTATGGACTATATTCCTTATCCAAATTCTGCCTCTCTGCTTGCTCTTCACTGACTTAAGCATCATATTGCCTTTGACCAACACACTACCGGTGTCCCGTTAGTCAGAGGTGTTCTTCTTTGTTTTGTGGGCGATCCAACAAAGCATGACGACTTAAGATCAATCATGTCAAGTGATTTCATCTGGTGTTATATCAAGTTTTTGACATCAATAAAACTTATCAATGAAAATATGACACATACGTTGGTATTTAAAAGGTTGGTATTAAAGTAAGTATTCTAATACTACAAATGATATATCGGAATTTGGAAACCATTCGACAGTTTCTAATAATTATAAATTTTTAATATTTGTAAAATAATTTTTTTTTTGTATTTTTATATATAATTACGTGTAGTATGTGTTTAACAAATATAATAAAAAAAGTATCATTGAAGAATTTATAACGAAATTAGTTATTATTACAACAACCAAAAAAAAAAAAAAAAAGCTACAAGTTTGAGTGCTGACAGCTGGATAAGAGAATATGCCTGAACATATATCTCTGATGAGAATAAATAAATAAATATATATATATATATTAGAGTAATTCTTGATGGCTCCTTTTTTTTTTTTTTTCCTTTAATTTTAAGTGTTACGTGGCTTTGTATATCAGCTAATATTGATTATCCTTACCATCATATAAAGGTTTTTATTCACGGTGTAAAAGTAATTCTGCCTAAATTTTGGAAAGTTCTTGATTACAATGTTCGCAAATTGCACAGCCTAAACCGCCCAAATTGCCTGCCGCATATTCTAAATTCAGGTTTGTTTGGGAGGACTTCTACGAAATTTTAATTGAGTTAGAAATATATGTTTAAGGGAGGATTTTTGAAAAAATTTTATAATATAAAAAATAGTACATAAATTTGAAATATGTACCAAAAAATATGTAAAATAAATTTTGTTTTATATATCTTGTTGTTCTAAGTATTTTGATATAAAAATTATTTTATCTCGATTTGAAAATATGAATTTTTAAAGTTTGAGTGGAGAAAAAAAAAAAAAAAGTAAAATACGGCATTAGTAGTTTTGAATTAAACGGCTAAATGCTCTCTGAAAAATAATTATCCCAATGGAACCTTATAATCCATCATTTTCTTCCCTCCTGGTGTCTATGCACGTTCTTCCTTCTTCCATATCTATTCTATCAAACATACCCAAGAAAATAAATAGTCCATACTTTTGCAGCCTACACCTTAGGCCCACAACCGCTCACGCTAGGCACGAAGTCGCAGCGCGTGGGGAAACATTTTCAAAAGAAGTGTGTCTGAGCATCGGCCCAACAAGGAGTACATTAATTAACATGTAGTAATAAATGTGTTACAAAGATCTTGAAAAAGAATGCTAAGAAATTAACAAGTGCTTGAAGTATTAAAAAAAATGATAAACTCCAATGTCACGGGTTCTCGTCCACCCTGTCACTTCTTGGTATTCTCCTTCTTCTTCTTCTTCTTTTTTTTTTTTTTTTGTTTTTTGTTTCTGAGCATGGGTATTCTGTACATGGCTTTCATCGATCATACGACTCCAGTCCTATATTAGAATAAATCATTTGTAAATAAAAAAAAAAAAGCAAAATTTTTGGTATGAAGTATATGCATTTTTACTATATTAATAGATATTGCTGTTTAGCTAACAGATTTTTTAATGATTTGATCTCTGAATGTCTACGAAATTTAGCACAAAATACATAAAACTTCTTTCAACTTTCAGTCATAGAAAAACATTATGGGAGGTTCGGATAATATATTGTGTTTATATTATATTTGAATATAATATATTAAATGCAACACGCATTTAAATAAAAAGTATTTGTTTTACATTCAAATGCAATGTTTATTTGGATGAAAAGTATTTTAATTGTATTATATGTGATGTGATTAATAAAAGTAAAGAGAAAAAAAAGGAGAGAGAAAGAGAATATGTGATATGATTGGTAAAAAAGATTAAAAAAATAGAATGATAAATAGTAATTACATTAAATTTAAAATATAATATAATTGTTACATTAATTTGAGAACTAAACATTATCTACTAGTTAGGACAAAAGTCAAGTTCCCGGAGTAAGTTTTTCGTTAGAAATAATAAAATAGTTAGTTATTTGTATGAAAGTTTTGACTTAATGCCTAAATAATTATGCGTAGTTTTCCATTTCAAAAGAAAATGCATTCTTTTCAATAGTTCGCTAGTATCATGTTTCAACTTTATCAGCAAAAAATTAAAGTCGCGTGCTAAACTAAATCAAACCGCACAAAAAGTTGTCGTTGGCCTTTCCTTTATTATATCATGAAAAAAAAAAGGTAGCATATGGGGTAATTTTTGGCCTCAGATGAATTTAATTAGCTTTGCTCGAGTTATATATCAAAAACTTCTAAAGTTAACGAACATTTTAGTTGTGTTTGAATACAATTTTTTTTTAGTATTGTATTTGATTGAAAAGTATTTGTTTTGTATTTAAATAAAATGTGTGTTTAGATGAAAAATATTTTAAAGTTGAAAAGTTGATATGATTAATAGAGATAAATAGTTAGTATTGAAAAATTAGTGTGATTGTTTTAAAAAACTTTTAGTAGTAATTATTTTTATAATACTGTCGAAAATGATTATATTTAAATATAAAACTTTACGTTTCATATAAAATTAATTTTCGTAATTAAAATTTGTTTATCATACGCATTCTTAATTAGTCGTATCTTAATGACCAAACTATATCAAGGAATTCATGCCAACTCAGCACTATACCCGTGGAGCACGTTTGACACATTTTACACGTAGGGATGACGATATATAATGTAGATTCGATTGGTTGCTCAGCGCTTGTAATACGACTCATATAATTGGCATCACAAAAGCGTACAAAATACAACTTCCACGTGAAAAGGAGACGTAAGACTCGGAGGATCTTACAGCATATCCACGCAGAATATGAGAATATGTATTATTGATCATATATATATGTGTGTGTGTGTATATGCATACACATCCTATGAAGCCTGGTTCCACAGCAATCTGCTTGGCGTGAAAGCATATGCAGAACGGAATCTCTGAGACTCGAGCCCAAAAAACAAATTGAAAGATAAAACGTACTGCAGAAAAATATACCTAATGAAACAGACAGATCCATTCAAATATACGATGTAGAACAAGTTAATTTCAATACATGTTTGAATTTACATATGTTTTTTGGTATCAAATCTAACTACAAAGCATGTACTACCCAGAATATAATGTAAAAAGTAACGATAGAGGCAAAAATCAAATTACGAAACAAAAACATTATAGCCGCCAAATCGACATTACTTGAGCCTCTACACCATAAAAACTCCCAAACTGATACTCTCTTCACCCTCTGAAAGTTTTCCTGAGGAATTTTTCTTTGTTCTGAAAAACAAAAAACGACTAAAAAAACTTTAAACATTCCTCAACGATTGTGAAGAGGATCCGCAGCGTTTGGAACTTTCCTCTTGCTGGAGAACAAACGGTCGAATGAGTGCCTCAAGCTTGATCTCTCGACCTGCTTTTCATGCAAACTCGGTGACTGCTTGTGTGGGCTTCCTACAACGTTATTGACAACCAAACTCTCTTCCTCTTTTTCTCCGAAGACCAACAATGAGAGGAACAAAAGGAAGATCAACTTCTGCAGCAAGCCCACTTGCCAAATCCTATACTGATCAAGAAGAAGCATTTTTGCTGAAAGACAAACAAGCTTTCAGACACAAATGAGAAAATAATATTGGTACCAATAAGAGAGGTGAGAGGGAAAGAAAGAGAGAAGTTCTTTTAAAAAGGCACTCAAGGGAAAAGGTTAATAACTTTGTTTGGCAGTGTGAGAATGGGAAAAAGTGTTTTGAGGGGTTATTGAGTACAGCCTGCAAACCGGGGACGCATCTGCCGAGTCACGAGAAGACATTTTTAAATCCACTTTTTTTAATTTATTTATTTCTTTTCTTTCATAATCTTATACAATTATTCGTGCTTTACGAGAGCTTTTTCTACCCGCTTTCAGTCCCTAAAATAAGGGACTCCAAGCCCAATTTATGACATAAACGACGATATATGGAAATGGAACCTTGGCTCTTGTGCTTTTTTTCTTTGTCTGGTTGGTGCTTGTCGGCTTTGGAAGGTAGTCAGGTTACACACTTTATAGGTTTTTAAGATAATTTAATCAGTGTAGACCCAGAAAAAAGTCTGTTCGTTTACACCTAAAAAGAGTGAAAAAAGCATACACTAATAGCTCAAGGACTTGTTCTGTCTCATGCGCATTTTTATGTCTTTTTTCTTTTTGGCTAATGATACGTGCAATGAAACCTTGCTTAAAGTGGACGGTTTTATTTGAGTGGTCAAATCATGCTCATCTTAACAGCATCCTTCCCGATGACTTCTGAAGTCTCTGCCCCATTTCATTCAACATGACAACAAAAAAAAAAAACGCACTGATCAATCATATGGTCGTTTCATTATCCGACGCGTTTTCCTCTAACATGGTTGTATAGTATCGCTTTGTCTCCTACACTTTTTTCTTTTCCTCTTAATTTCAATTTGTGGAGCCGGTCTTTTTTTCAATTTAAATAAGAAAGTGTTTGGAAGGTTAAAATCATGCCTCCAAAATAATTTTTTTTAATATATCATTATTTGTTATTATTTAGATTTTTAAAATATTATAATAAACTTCAAATTTTAAAAATTGACAACTTTATGTATACAAATTCTAAGAGAGATGATTTTTTGTTTAAATTATATAGAATTTTGAGAAGAAAGAATCAATATCCATATTATTATTTTTTTAATTTTAAAATTTTATATTTTTTCATTCTAAACAATTTTTTTCCCAAAACATATTTTCTAAAGTAATTTTTTTTCAATCTAAAAAAAAAAGTCTCTAAACATTGGTGCCAAACGGATCCTAAGAATTTGTGGAGCTGGTTAGCTAATGTATGATGCCTTTTATGACAATTTGAGAATCTGATTTTAAACATGGTGCCACTAAATCAGGCAACGATGTGCAAAATATGACGAATGAAGCAGAAATATAATCTTCAAAGAGAATCAATAAAATATAAATTTTAAACTTAATCTTTTAAATATTAATTCACTTATTATATTTTTATTAATATATATAATTAAATAATATAATAATATTTTAAATATTTATCAATACAAAAATAACAACACATTTGTTATATAAATTAATACTTAAAAATTATAATTAAAATTGATATTTTTAATATTTATCAACGCTAAATAAAATTATAATCAGAGGTTAATATATCCTATTGTCGTAGCGAATAACTTTTTTGATTATCTAAATCACCTTGTTTTGCAAAAAAAAAAAAAAAAAGGTGAGCTTTTATATGATAATACTTCCTATTTTGTACTATTATTAAGAGTAAATATTGATTTACATGATAAAATAATTTTTCAAATTAACTTCCGTTTGATACAACCATTTGGAGATATTTAGATAATTCAACTTAAATGATCTTTCCAAATATATGTGGGTTAAAAACAATTAAAAATAGAGAATTCACGTGTTATTTTGGTTTTTGTTCTTAAATAGAAAAAAGTTCTCCCCAAAATTTTTCTACTTTTATACATGTTCTACAATGTTTTAAAAATATATATTTTGAAAACCAGTTTTTATATAATTTTCTTATCAATCTTTTTTTTTTTCTTCAGATAATTACTTTTAAACACATATTCAAATATTTTGTTTAAAATGTTAACTTCAATATATCAACTCAGACGATAATTCAAATAAAATTATACAAGTCATTGTTTTAAAATTATACAAGACGATAGTTTAAATAAATCTAAAACGATGATTTGTATATCAATTTAGACGATAATTCAAATAAAATTATAAAAGCCATTGTTTTAAAATTATACAAGATGATAGTTTAAATAAATCTAAAACAATGACTTGTAAAATTTTATGTTGTATATTGTAAATTTTTAATATAAATGCTAATACAACAGGCTATAGTTTTATTTTTAAAAAAAAGGGGGCAGAGATCATTCCTTAAAAAACAAAAAATATCCTCTAACTGAATTGAGCGAATGGTCAAACGCCCCAAATTTATCAGTCAAATATATATATGTATATTTTTTCATCTGTAAACTTTTTGCATGAATAACCTAACACAACACAACAAATGCTACTTTACAACCTTTTGCAGGTAATCAGAGTTTCATTTCAATTATCTTTACAGAGCTAGCGTACCGTTGAATCAGCTTTAAGTAGCCATCTTCCACGTTTTATTACACTCCGCCCCCTTTATTACGCCATGCCTAAAACATGCGAATAGACTACATTGAAAACATGCATTACTAATTAATTCTATTTATTAATACATTACACGTGATTCGACTCAAAAAAAAAACAAAAACCTTTTCTCTTTCCTTTCTCCACCGGGAACTAGCGCCGGTAAGGGAGGGAGCAGAGTAGTTTGCGTGGCCGCGGGGAGGGTGAAGTGGATATATGCCACAGTGTGGGGAGATCACAGGGGTCAACCAGAGGTTTTGCTGCGATCGCGGGTGGAGCATTAGGAGGTCGTGGGGATGGATGAGTCTGCTTTATCGTTGGGAAAGGGGGTGGATTCTCTTTGTTTCCATTACATACCTTTAAGAACTAAAACATTTTACGGTCAATGCAACAATTTCTTTGCAATTTCTAATTATTGTACGATTAGTGTATGACCATCTTTTTTTTTTTTTTTAAGGTAAGATCATCTTTGTTAAAAGTAATATTATGGATATCAATTTTAATATTAATTTTTTAAATATCAATTTATATATCATATTTTTATTAAAAGATATAATTAATTAATGTGACAATACTTTAAA
This sequence comes from Antiaris toxicaria, assembly GCA_035233585.1. Taxonomy (NCBI): domain Eukaryota; kingdom Viridiplantae; phylum Streptophyta; class Magnoliopsida; order Rosales; family Moraceae; genus Antiaris; species Antiaris toxicaria. The sequence continues at coordinate 22,190,018 of CP141160.1, read as the reverse complement.
AGCTTATTAATAAAATAATAATAATTTATATACACGTAAATTAATATTCAAAAATTAAAATTAAAGTTAGTATCTCTGATATTTTGTCTTTGTTAATTATTTATATAATTGTTACATTAATTTATTTCTAGGGGTCAAAACTATTAAGAAAAAAGTTTGAGATTTTTTTCAAAAAATAAAAGTTCAATTATTAATGTTTAGAGCATATTATATCAATGAGAATTTATTATTGCTCTCAACGATTGACATTTTTATAAATAAGTAAACTAAAAGACCCTTTCAAAAAAAAAAAAGTTAATATGAAAGGAAAATTGTGCTAAAATAAAGTAGCGAAGAATGTCATATAGTAATTAGGATGTCTTTATTAGTCAGCTCTCCTTTATTTACCTAAATTATAATCTTGCAACCCTCCTCTAAGGCCCGCTCTACTTTTGACTATTGAAGCATCACTAGAGATGTGTAGGTGATAATAGTCTTAAATTAATGATTAAGAGATACTAATATAAGATCTTGACTGCACCTTATAAGAATTTTTAAAATAGAGAAATGAATACATCTATAACTTTATTGTGGAGTAATTGTGAAACTAGGATATCTATCATCTATTAAATAATAAAAGAGGGAATATGGTTTTAGGATTTTTTTTTAGTTTATTATTTTTATTATTATTTTTACCCAATTAAAAATGGTTTCATCCAAGTAGTTTTGAATTTCATCAAGAAGTTTTGTGTGTGTATCTATATACACACACATATAAAACTTATATATATATATGTTTTGTTAGAAAGTTTAGGTATTTTACTTCTTTTTCTTTTTTCTTTTTTAATTCTTGTATCATTTAGATAATATACTATTTTACCACATCTTTCAAATAGTGAAACTGAGGTAGCGTTTAGTATTATTTTTGAAATATTTTTTATTTTCAAAAAAACTAAAAATGAGGATGTTTTGAATTGTGTTGAGATCATTTTTAAAATAATGTTTGGTTATGTTTTCTAAGTATATATTTTAAGAAACTTAGTAATGAAACTTTATTTAGTTATATTTTTGAAAAACCATTTCATAAGTGAGTATTTTATGAAAACATATTTATGTTTAATTTTAAAAAAATAACAAAAAATAAATTATTAATCATAATAAAAAAAAACCTTTGGTTATGGGTTTTGCAATGAGGGGTAGGAGTAGAAGACATTAGCAATCTGAGCCCTAGGCGATGGTGACGATGAGATTTAGGTCGCGAGTTGATAGTCATTGCCACGAGTTGGTGGTCGTCGTTACGAGGGGGCTACCGCTGTTATCACTAGTCCATGGTTTTCGTGCTTCGCCGAAGATGGAGGCCATCGTTGGACATGATCGTCATCACCGATGTTGCACAGACAGAGAAAAAGGGAGAGAGGAAGGAGGGAGAAAATGAAAATAAAAGTGAAAACAACTTTTTTTTGTTTTCAAAACACTCATAAAAGCAACATAATTGAAAATTTTGAAAACATTAAATAAACAAACGCTGTTTTGAAACCGTTTTCATTTTTTACGTTTTTGAAAATGGAAAATGAATAAACAAAATCATTTTCTGTGTTTTCATTTTCGTTTTTGAATAAACAAAATGATTTTGAAAATCACCGATATTACACAGATAGAGAAAGAGAGAGAAAGGAAAGAGAGAGAAAATAAAAACAAAAAAGTAAAAATAACTTTTTTTGATTTTCAAAATATTTATAAAAATAATATAATTAAAAATGATGTTTTCAAAATAATTTTAAAAATATTAAATAAATAAATACTATTTTAGAACTATTTTTTTTAAATAGAAAATCATTTTCAAAAATAAATCCAAACGCTCCCAAATTACTCATATATATATATATATATATATAATCTAATCAAGTACATAATAGTTATTTCCAAAGTACCTCTTCCACACGTCTTAAAACAAGGAAGTAGGCGAGACAATAAACTTGTAGCACCTTCCAAGGGATCAAATCCCATATACATACATACATACATATACAAATATATATATATATATTTATTAAACCTCGTGCTTCAGATTAAATTTGGGAGAACTAGAGTAATGTCCACTGTAATGAAGACGTAAAGATTTTTGTTCTTCCATGAATACAATTTATTTTTTTCAATGAATGATGACCTTAGAAATCAGTAAGCGCACTTTCCTGTATCATTAGATTTTGTTAAATCTTCCATAAATACTCTTGGATTTATCTTCTTTTCCTTTTTCTTTTTTCGAACTTTAAATAAGGATATTTTAATTTTACATGTTGTTTCCCTAAAAAAATATATATTTTGTGATGAAATAAAGTGTCAAATTAGCTATAGTCACTGGATTGATATTCTTTTTACCTTCCCTTTTAAAATCAAATTAAATGAATCATAACTCTGTAAAGGGAATTATGGAGACATATTTTTGGAACAAAGAGATACAAAAAGTAAGTAGGCATTGAATCCAAACCAACTTTTTTTTTTTTTTACTATCAATCACTCAATCCAATTATGAAAAATATCCTTTCAAATCCAGTCAATTCAATTCAATTTATTTTATCATCAAATCTGATCCTGTTCAAAATCTGTTAAATTAAATTAGATTGGATGATTAGATTATATTTGTATTTTCATATAAATTTATTAAAATGAATCCAAAAGGACAAAGTACATTTTATAGGCATCAAATTAATTCTCCATCATTCATTTATCATATAATAATAAACTAAAATCACTCAATATAGTAAATAAAGTAAACACTTTATGTTAATATAGCATAATCCTTGTCCAAATTAAAAACAAAATAGTATGGAAAAGATAATCACAAAAAAAAATAATATATCACAATTGACATGAGAAGCACGTCAATGAGCAGCCTCTTCCGATTAATTAATATATTTTGAGTTATTCGATTGTAGGAAAGAAATCTACAAAAATTAGAGGGGAAAACAAAACAAAAACAAAAACAAAAAAAACTAAAACAGGGAAAAGCCTTCTCCGATTTGTCAATATATTTTGAGTTATTCTACTCTAATTAAGATATCTACAAAAATTAAAAGGGGGAAAACAAAATAAACAAATAAAACCCCAAAATAGGGTTTTGTGGAGAAAGATTTAAAAAAGTACATATAAAAAAAATAAATAATAAAATAGAAAATATATTATATTTACATATATAATATATAATATAGAATAATTTTAATTATTTTTATATAAAAATATAAGTATGTGGATTGAATTAGATCTATTGGATTTTCAAAATTAAATTTCAATTCAATTGGATTAATCAAATGACCTTATAAATCCAATTTAATGGTGTTTAGATATCTAATATCTTTTGGATGTATTTGATTAATTTAGTTGGATGTATTGGATGAAAGGATATTGTGCCTAACTAAAATTAAGAGAAAGGTGAGTGTTACGGTTCTAACATGAACTCGATCCAGTAGCTCCAACAGCCCGGTCCAATTTTGATCCATTGAGCTACAGTTGACCCATGTTTTCTAAAAGTAAGCCCAACTATCAAAAAACGGCCCAGTGGCAATCAAAACTGCGGCGTCGACTGCATAAACATTCAAGCACCATAAGCGCCATGGACGCTCCTCTTTAATACGTTAGGAAAAGAGAATCACACTTTTGCCCACTGAGAGGCCCAACGGCCAACGTCTCTCTCTCTCTCTCTCTCTCTCTCCCTTGCTTTTTGCGGCCTAAGAAGCCTGATTCGTCTTTTCTTTTATCTCACGGTTCGAGCGTGCGGTGTCGTTTGGAAACGATGATCTCCATCACCTCCGACGAACTCAACTACATAGTTTTTCGTTATCTCCACGAATCAGGTCCGTACTCGTTTCCGTACTCCAAATCAGCTGTTTAATAATTCTTAGCGTATTAGGTTTCCGATGGCCAGTAATCTAAGCCAGGGCTTTTATTTGCAGATTTACAAAATTTTAGTTTTTTTTTTTTGTTTGTTTTCGTGTTAGATATCGTTTAACTGTTCGTCTTTGGCGGTGACAGTGATTTTGTGTGAAAATTCTTGCCTTTCAGTTATTTTTGTTATAGAAATTTTTTTAGGAAATTTTCTATGTATTTTTCTTAAAGATTGAATTATTTTCATAACAAATGAGTACTTTCCTGTTTAGTAAGATTTTTTTTTTTTTTTTTATTGCCAAGCTCGTAAACAAATTCTAGAAATAAATCGTCGATGAGGACCCTTTTGAAATCTTGTGCCTGTTCCATTTGGAAGGAGTATATAAGAACATTGAATTGTTTTTTTTTTTTTTTTTTTGGTGAGGGAAAATCGTGAAAGTTTATTAATTTTTTTTAAACGGCATTGTTTATCAGAAGCAAGTCATAACGTAACCAATGTTCTTAAACTTCTATAGGGTTTACACATTCAGCTTTTGCTTTTGGTTATGAAGCGGGTATTAACAAAAGCACGATTAATGGCGATTTAGTCCCGCCGGGTGCACTTGTTACATTCGTGCAAAAAGGGCTTCAATATCTTGAGTTGGAGGCAAACTTGGGCAGCGTAAGTTTTTATGTTCTAATTCAGTTGCTTGCTTTTTTCCTGTTTTATCGTTTCTTTCTAATTTTTGGCTAATGACTACTGACATCATTCAGAGTGACGCCGATGTGGATGATGATTTCTCATTTCTACAACCCTTGGATCTTATCACAAAAGATGCCTATGAACTGCAAAGAATCGTAAAAGAAAAGAAGGAGAATCTGCTAAAGGATAAGTCTGAAACAAATGAGAAAGATAACGACACCAAGCAGAAAAGTGAGACGGATAATGCACAAGAAAGAGAGGGTAAGGAGAAACAAGGAGTAGAACAAGAACAAAATCATGATAAAGAGATGACATTGAAGGATCCGGAGGAAGACAAACAAAAAGCAGATGTGGATCACCATGCTGCCGAGAAGTCTGAGCAAGTTGAACATGAAGAAAATAATGGAGATTGCGGAGGTAATCTTTCACTTCCATTCTCATTCTGTTCAGTGTGTTTTGTGAATTTATCGTCTTGTATGAGTGTTTGGTTCTTATCTGTAAGCACTTTAAAAAGTAGTGAATATGTGAAATTAGGACCAGAACCAATGGACATCTCCACAACCCCAACCTCCGCACATTGTGAGCTTCCTAATTCTGACGTAAAAATTCTAGAAGGGCATACCTCCGAGGTCTGAAGACAACCCTGTATGCTGTATTTTGTTACCGCTTTTTGTATTTTTCATATACATCACATTTAGTTTCTCCCCTCCTATAGGTTTTTGCTTGTGCATGGAGTCCATCAGGTTCGCTTCTTGCCTCTGGGTGAGTCTCCAAAAAGAACGCAATCTCAAGAATTGTTTATCAGTATCTAATTTTTAAGGTTCAAATCTTTTGGCATCTAGATCTGGAGATTCAACAGCTCGAATTTGGTCCATCACAGATGGAACTTCTAAATCTGCTGTGCAAAATGGAGCTGCAAATGTCGTAGTGCTACGGCATTTCAAAGGTAGAACCAACGAGAAAAGCAAGGATGTGACGACGCTTGATTGGAATGTGAGTGTCTTTATTCTTTTTTCTGTTTTTTGGCTGTAACTTTGTCAGATTACCATCCTACATCAGGAGTTTATTTTCCAGTATCTTTAGATATAGATTAGATTTTCATTTCAAGATGTCTCTCAGTTTTCAAAATTAGAAGACTTACATGTTATACACGTGAATTCTGGCATGGTTCTCTCTTCCAGAGTGACGGGACACTACTTGCTACAGGTTCTTATGATGGACAAGCAAGGATATGGAGTAGAGACGGTGAGCTTTTTTCTCTGCAATTAAGATCCTGTGATTGTAATATCAAATTATTCTGACCTTTCAAGAAATGAAAAATTTCTATATTCTAAACTATATAGGCTTAGTTTGGTTGTTTGTTTGAAACAATATTTAGTGTACCATTTATGTCTGGTGATGTTATTTATCTAGGGGAGTTGAAGAGCTCGTTGAACAAACATAAAGGTCCTATCTTTTCTCTAAAGTGGAACAAGAAGGGCGATTATCTTCTTAGTGGCAGTGTGGACAAAACTGCGATTGTGTGGGACGTAAGAACTGGAGAATGCAAACAACAATTTGAATTCCACTCAGGTTCCAGAACACGTGAATGAAACTTCTCAGTTATGTTCTTCCGTTCGAACCTCTCCTCCTTTTTTCATGTTCTTGATGCGTATTATTTTTTTAGCTCCCACACTAGACGTCGACTGGAAGGACAATCTTTCATTTGCAACATGCTCCACTGATGCTAGGATACAGATTTGCAAGGTTGGAGAGAAACTGCCACTCAAAACTTTCTCAGGGCATCAGGTTTGTCTTTCCATTCAATAGAAAAATGCTATTGTGTCTACTTGTTTGGTTGCAACACTGTCTGCATTGAATTCATGACCAATTGCAGTATCAATCTACTGATTGCTGTATGTCGTGGTTTATCAATAGCAATATACCTCACCGCCTATGTGGTTATAACCGCATTGTCTTTACCACCTTCTTTTTTGAATTTTTGTTGTTTTTCAGAGTGAAGTTAATGCTATTAAATGGGATCCGACTGGGAAATTATTGGCTTCATGTTCTGATGATTACACTGCAAAGGTGATTGCTTTTTATTATCCTGGCCTTGCTATAAGAATCTTTTCTAAGCAACTTCATTATATGTCGGAAGTACAGTGTTTCTTGTGAAGTCTGAGCATGCCTCCAGATACCTCATGCTTTAGTTCTTTTCCATCTTTTGATGTATTTTGCAAACCCTAGACACTTTTTAAGCTCTCTTTTTAATGGGTTGAAAACTTATATTCTGGCGCAGATATGGAGTATGAAACAAGACAAATGCTTGCATGATTTGAGGGAACACACCAAGGTATATATATATATTTTTTTCCCTTTCCACATTTATATTTGTATCAAACAAATTCCCATTTTAATTTGGTGATATATGGACAAAACCGTAGGAGATTTATACCATCCATTGGAGTCCTACAGGACCAGGCACAAACAATCCTAATCAACCTTTAGTTCTAGCGAGGTAAATGCACCACTTAACTTTCATGTCCCACAATGGGGAAAGGTAATTTTTTACATCCTTCGTTACTTGGTTTGAGCAGTGCTTCCTCTGACTCAACTATAAAGCTATGGGACGTAGAACAAGGGAGACTTCTCTACAGCTTTACTGGCCACAGGTAAAATTAATTGTAGTGTTATATCACTTATACTGTATAAACTATGTGAAATAACCACAAGACTCTTCGTAGTTCGAAGAAGAATTATTAAATTCACGCTAAAACCCAAAAGACATAACATGTTAAAACGAGATAGGAATGTGAATTGAGCACACGAATTGAAAATCTCAGATATGCATTGACATATTGGTTTGCTACACCAAAATGACAGGGATCCTGTGTACTCTGTTGCATTCAGCCCAAATGGTGAATATTTGGCCAGCGGATCCATGGACAGGTGCATGAACATATGGTCTGTGAAAGATGGCAAAATCGTAAAAACATACACTGGAAATGGTGGAATTTTTGAAGTTTGTTGGAACAAGGAGGGCGATAAGGTCGCTACTTGTTTCGCTAACAACGTAGTTTGCGTTATGGATTTCCGAATGTAGGCCTGGGAATTCTCAGATCATTTGTTTATTTATTTATTTTTGTTCAACGTGTATTTTTTAATTTGTAATTGTGGAATAACGTGTTGATGTGCGTCACTTTCTTTGAGTCATATAACAACTTTTTGTAATATAGAATGCACAATGGACCGATTTGTTACTTGGAGTGTTCATAACTCACGTCCTGTTCAAAATTTTATGTATAAAATCGTATCTAACTATTTATATTATCTTATCTCATAAAAAAATTATAATTATCTTTTCATATATTTTCTATCTTATGAGATGATATGATATAAGTAATTGGATATAATTTAAAATAAGAAATTTTAAATAAAAGTTATGGGTTTGGGTGTACATGGCAACCTAATCTTTTTTTTTAATAGATAATTGATTTTAATTGAATTAGATTACATGTCAATTTTTACAAACTAATGTAAGTTGAATCAAATGTATTTTTTATTTTAAAAACATTCAATCCAACCTATTTATGTATGTTATATGTAAAAAATATATAAATAATACTAATATTTTATAAAATTAGTTTAAAAGTTAGTGGATTTTTTTTATATATCTCACGTATCAAATAAAACTTTATAATTGAAATGTTATAATATTAATATAAACAAAATTATATTATGTTATTTTCTAATTTCTCTATATAATATATCTGTACATATTTTATAATAATTGCTTATTTTGCTTTAAAATTAAATATTTAAATGAAATATGATAAATTTCAAATCGATCAATTCAATTTAAACTGATTTCAAATGAATTAAATTTGATTGAACGTTATATTTTTAACAGATTGGACTAGATAAAATTTTCAAAAACTGATCTTTAATAAGATCAGATATTGTATATCTAAAATATGATAGATTCTATCTAATGAACATCCTTAGCCTTAATGCTTAATTCAATTTTGGTTTTTTCAATAAATGGTTAAATAGAGGCAGAAGTATGAACGTAATATATTTATATCTTATTTGTTTACTTTATTTGTATATAATATAATTTTTATCCAAATATAATAATATTACATTCAAATACTAATCACATTACATTTTAAATTCAATACAATCATTATTTATTATTTTACTTTTTTTATTACTTTTACTAATCACATTATATACTCTATTTCTCTTCTTTTTTTTCCCCCCTTTTTACTTTAACCTATCACATCAAATATTCATAATTTAAATACAATTCAAATACTTTTTATTCAAATATAATTTATATTTAATACATTACATTAAAACACAATATAAACATAATGCGTTTATAAATCATCCTCTTTGTATCTTGTTTTATTGTGTTTAAATACATAATGTTATTTCAAATGCCATACTTATATTTGTTATAAATTTTAAGTCTCAAATTTATGAAAGTAAATCTCGTTTTTCTTCGCTGGGACATTTGAAAATGATGATTTTAAAACTATCAAACGAAAAAGATCAAAATTCTACCGATTGCAATTAAATGTCACCCTATAACATAGCAAATTTGATTTGACGAGTGAATTCTGTATTCAAATGTCAAAATTTGGCATTAAATACTTGACGTTAACTAATGAGTGAATTAACCCAGATGGAGATAGACGCTCCAAAATCTCTATCAAAGATAGGAAATGGGAACAAGAAATTATTTCGTGGTATTGAAAACTGAAAAATTGCTATTCCATATTTCCAGGCCAAAGTTGGTACATGAACCAAATACTGCTCAATGACTTAGTTCTCAATTGCAGTCATCTAAAGATCATTTTCATTCCAGAATCATAAATGCTGTCCTAGAAACTTTTTGGACATAAGTGACAAGTTTTGAAGCAATTCATGTAACTGAAAAAAAAAATGCATTAGTATATAATACAGTCAAAATTAACAGTATCAAGTTCATCCCAAAAGACTTCATCGACGTGAGAGATTCAATTCCTCATTCTAAAAAACATCCACAAACAATGGGGCAAATCAAATCACCAAGAACTATCTACGCCATCCGACTCAAAAACCCCAGATTTTTTCAGGCAACACGACCATCAAAATGAGTAACCTCCACAACCACATCCCAACATAAGGTGTTCAACTTCCAAGACATTCCAGCAGCTTAATCTTACTCATTCAGAAATTCCCAGAAAACAAAAGGTCATTAGTGTTGATCATTGTCCAAGATCATCAAAGTAGTGATCTAGTACCTCCCGAGGAGAAGGCATATTCGCCACGTACTTATACTGTTCACATAAAAGACGGGATTCAAATCAGATAAAGGCTTTTATTGCCACAGGTATTTATTCAAAATTTTAACGAGATAATAATACCTTGTGCTGCTTGTATTTTTCTCTTATTGAATGCAAAGACCCTCCTCTTCTACTTAGATACAAGTCATGTAGGATGAGAACACACTGCTTCAAATCAGATGGTGCATATCTCGAATACTTTTGCAGTGATGATGTCTGTTAATTTTACCCAAGATTACACATAGTAATTAAGTATGTGAATTTAGTACTTATTCATCAAAGAAAATGTTTAAAATATATGTATATATATATATATATGAAGCTTGCAACAAGCGCTTACCCAAGGAGACATCTTCGGCCGAATTATAAATCTTGCAAGAAAGATAACAGATGCTGCTACCAATGAAGGAAGGAACTTTACACAGTTATAATCTACCAAACTTAGCTCAGCAAGATAGTAGCACAGAAATTCCAACTGCAGATTTGGAGCCTGTATAGCAAATGTAAACCAATTAGTCTTATGGTCGAAGTTCCATTTTTAGCAAACCCATCCGATAAAAAATAACACTTTACTTACTTTGTAACTTTCTTGAGCAACACTAGTGAATCTCCTGCAACCCAAAATGAGAAAAGTAACATTATTTGTCCAACTTGGAATTCAGCGGAGATCAAACACATCAAAATATGGCCAAATTGGAAAGGACACTAGTATCCAAACTTACCTTAAAAATGTCTTTATTGTAGGACTTCCCAATTCAAACTTCAATGACTTGAGTATATCAGCCTCCATCTTCACAGCCTTCACAATCATCACCAAACAAGTACTATTAAATCGAAAGCAAACATACAATAGTAAAGAACCATAAGATCAAGTAACAGCCACCTCTTCTTTGGTGTATGTATTGTCTGTTATATAGCAAAAATCTTCGACACGCGGAGGGGTAATCTCTTCATATTTTCTTCTTATCAGAACAAATTAGAAAACTATCAGATAACACATTCTTAAATCAATAAGGAACAAAAGCAGTTTGTAAAGCAAGTTCAGGGCTTACGAGGCAATGAGCATCGAAGAAACACCCAGTAACTGAAGCTTTTGCCGACTGAGAGCATTCAGCGACAGAAATCTATCCATGTATAAAACAGTGAGGAACAATGTATCGGAAAGAAGCTTGTATTCCTCCGCAACTTCCACCAACCAATCGATCAGAATCCCCCTCATGCTCGGAGTAATGTCGTTCTGAACTTTCTCGATGTAATCGGGTAAAGGTCGTCTGCTTGGATCAGCCTGGAGATTCGTTAGTCCAAATGATTAACTTTCTTAGCATTTCCCAAACCCGAAATGGGGAAAAGAAAGCGTCAAAGAAGGAAGAATCCCAATTACCTCCATTTTAAGAAGATAGGCGTATATGTCAGGAACGTAAGGCCCGCACATCTGCGGATCATTCGAAGTCGTCGAATCGGCATCCCGCTTCTCGTCACGCTCCGGCTTAGCCAACACCGCATTCTTGATCTGCTTCATCTTCGTGGCGCGCCGAGGCTTCCCCGGCTCGGCAGAAGAAATGGGATTCGACAAGTTCGTAATCTCGCCCAGAACGGTTCGATTCTTCTTAGCCGGCGGAGGCGACTCAGCCGTGGCCGCAGCCTCCGACCTCTTCGCGGCCGCTCTGGTGATGCGGACGGACTGGGGTTGCTCCGTTGCCATTGCCGGAAATAATGAGCTCTCCGTTTTCGATTTCGAGTTTCGGTTTCTCAGTTGGGTCCGGGCGAAGAGAGGGAAAGAGAAGCGAGAGAAATGGGGAGATTCTGTACTGAAAGTGTGGAGGGAGAGAGAAAATTGTATGAAAACTGAAACAAAGCGCCTTTTTTTTTTTTTTTTTCCATAAGTTTTTGAGCAAAAGACTTGAGTTTGCGCGCTTTGGTTTTGGTTGCCTGTTTTTTGAGTTTTGTTCAAATTTAAAAAATTTGTATGTGTTTTTTTTTTTTTTTTTTGGGGAATTCGACCATTTTTTCAAAGTACTTCCCGTCCTATTTTCTGTTGAAAATGTTATCCAGGACTTGGCGGGCCAATTTTTTTCTGGGGTTCCGTTTGATAATACTCTATGTTCAATTGAACTTTTACGATACATTTTGGTAAAAGCATTGTATTTTGATTATATTTAAATGAAATTTATTTTTTGAATGTGAAGAAAATGTGTGTTTGGATGAAAAGTATTTTATAGTTGAAAAGTTGATGTGATTGGTAAAAGTAGAGATAAATAGTAGAATTGAAAAGTTGATGTGATTGTTTTAAAAATATTTTGAATAGTAATTATTTTCGTAGCACTATTACAAAATTTGTATTTAGTGTAAAATTGTATTATATTTGAGTAAAATTAAAATGAAATTGTTTGCCCAAACGTCACCTTAGGCTATGTTTATCGAGAAGAAGAGAAATGTGAAAGGAGTACGTAGTATATCATGTGGGTGAAAGAGATTAAAAAAAAAAGAAAAAATATCTTTTTTTTTTGCATGATGTTTGTCATGGTAAAAAAAAAATCATATTTTTAGGAAAAAATAGATTTTATTTGTAAAATAATAATTAAACTATTTATTAATTTATTTGTTATTTTCTTATTATTCTTTTAATTTAAAAAAGAATATTTATCATTAATAAGACAAATTGATTCCCTCTAAAAATATTTTTAATTTAAAATGATTAAAATTATGATTTTTTAAGGGATTGAAATCCATTCTCTAATTCCATCATTCCTCGTTTTTCTCTTACCAAACAACCATAATCGTGATAATTTTTCTATAAATCCCTCAATCCATTTCTTTCTTTCTACTTTTCTCTCTTACAAAACATAACCTTAGTTTTTTTATTGGAAATATATGTTCAATTAAAATGTAAAATAAAAATGAATTAAAATGTTTGAAATAGTACAATTTGAATTGTGCTAAAAAAAAAATAACATAGATATTATTTCTTTCCTTTTATCGTTATAAGTATTTTGACGTAATAATTATCTCATTTGAACTTTAGACTTGTATCAATGCATGGATTGAGATGAATTAAAATAGTAAAAACTAAGAATAAATGTTAAGAAAAATGATAAAAAATACTATAACAACTCATAGGATATAGATTGAAATTTATCTCTCTAAACAAGCTCTTCAAATGAGAAAGTATAGATATTAAAAATTTGAGTTTTTGAATATGAAAGGGAAAATTTTAGATATATAGATTTGTGTTTAATTAATTTTGGAGAAAAGCTAAAAAAAAAAAATATTCAAAAACTCTAACTCAAGTCTGCTTGTCAAATGAAGCCTAAATTTTTATATTTATCTTTTTAAATGAAATTCAAACTCTATATTTTATAATATAATTAGATATTATTAAATTATATTTCAATCACTTTATTATCAATAAGAAGATTTGAAGGGCAAATCTCACAAGACCTAAAATTAGGGAGAAAATATAGGTGGCGTTTGGTATTGTTTTTAAAATGTTTTCTGTTTTCAAAAAAATTGAAAATGAGAATGTTTTGAAAATTGTGTTAAAATCATTTCTGAAACTGTATTTGGTTATGTTTTCTGAGTGTATATTTTGAAAAACATAAAAATGAAACTTTATTTGGTTATATTTTTTCAAAACCCATTTCTTTTTCAAAATATCCAAAAAAACACAATATTTTTTGAAAATGAAAACAAAAAGTGAAAACAACTTTTTTTCGTTTTCAAAAAACCCAAAAAAACAACATAGTTGAAAACAGTGTTTTCGAAATGGTTTTGAAAACGTTAAATAAACAAATGTTATTTTGAAACCGTTTTCATTTTTTGTGTTTTTGAAAATGGAAAATCATTCTCAAGAATAAAAACAAACGCCCCAATAAATTTGTTTTTTTTTTTTTAACAAAAGCAATAAATTTCCAATAAAAAGGTGTTTTGTGCTAAATTTGGTAATTCCCATAAAGATGTTTTGTGCTAAAAGCGTCGGTGATTTCAACCAATAAATAAGTCGGTGTTATAAATGTACTTTACATATACATTTATGACACATACCTTTTTGTTAAGTACATTTATAACGAGACCTTTATAATATCGACCCTTTTTTTCTAAATGTTTGGGTCACACCTAAAGTCTTGTAAAACCGACCTTTTTATTGGTTGAAATTGCCAAGGCTTTGGCACAAATCATTTGTAGAATTGGTTGGAGTGAAAAATATATTTGAAAAAATATTCGTTTAGAGTGTAAAAGATATAAAATTTTAAAAATTTATATAGAAAAAAAATTATTAATATAAATTTTGTTTTATTTTTTTTAAATTATATATAATTTTATAAAAATTATCTTAATTGAATTTATACACAAAAAGTTATAAATTTTTAAAATTTAAGTTTAATATAAAATTTTAAAAATATAAATAGTAAAAAAAATAATTATAAAATAAAAAATACTAAAAAAATCTAAAATATATTTTTAAAAAACCCAAAACACTCTTGAATGGTTAGCGCCGTTCTAAATTTGTTTTGACTTTTCTACGTTTTCCTTTTTTTTTTTACTTTTAAATTGGGGTTCTTTGGAATTTTAGAAAATTTGCTAGGCGAAGCTGGCGGGATTAATGTTTCGCACTCGCAAAGACAAAAAAAATGTTGTTGTGTGTGTCATGGCCTTGGATCCTCTTCTTTTCGTTTTGCCTTTCATTTTCGGCTGGACAATATTTTGGATTTGGGAATATAACACTTGTTTACAATCATGTTTATGTTCTCCTGAGCTAAATAAATAAATAAGATATATCTATTTTATATTATATTCAAATATAATATATAAATACAATACCTATTTGAAATATCTCTTTTATAGTGTATTTAAATATAATATAAGTTTTGATTATTTATATTTAAATAGTTATTTTAATATATATTAAAAAAAGAGTATGTAATATAATTAATAACAATAAATAAAAAACCATAGTATATTCTTTGGTTAGTGGCCAAATGTAAAAGAAAATACTATGATAAATTCAATGATAATTATGTCAAAAAAATTCTTAATTGTTAATTGCATTCACATTATTATATATACTAAAATAAAAGCAAAAAAAAATCATTCATTCACTGTTACTTGAATAGTGATGTACTGATATTGTTTTTGATTAGTTAGGAGGTTTTCATTTTTTTACATGTCCTCATGTAAATTTCCTTTTTTGTTATTTATTTTAATTTCTTAGGCCCTTCTTAATCATGACTTTTTGGTCATTCTACTGAAGAAATCTTAGGGGGCATTTGGATAAATATTCAATTTTAATTTTATTCAAATACAATACAATTTTACACCAAATACAAATTTTATAACAGTGCTACGAAAATAATTACTATTCAAAATATTTTTAAAACAATCACATCAACTTTTCAATTCCACTATTTATCTCTACTTTTATCAATCACATCAAATTTCAATTCTAAAATATTTTTCATCCAAACACACATTTCATTCAAATACAAAACAAATACTTTTCAACCAAATACAACATTTAAAAAACAAATTTCATTCAAATACAATCAAAATGCAATGCGTTTACCAAACGCCCCCTTAGCTTAACTCATGTCCAGCTCAGAATTTTTAAACTTGTGATAACGTAAATTATGAAGAATAATGCAAGATAATACATATGCAACTACATTATCAATAGAAAGAGAGATAATAAGCTTTAGATCTCCTTTTCTCATTTTTTGTTCTTGTTTATCAAAATACATAATCTGACTATTTTGCCAAAACCAACCAAATGTAACAGAGTAATTATATTACAAATTGTCACATTTTTCTTTTCCTTGTCTTTTGTGATAATTTGATGACAAAAATGAGAACCAAGTATTAGGTTTAAAGCTTGCTGTTTAGATAGTATTGGAGATTGTAAAATGTCAAGGCCTACCAAAAATGATAGGATATAAAATTTTGCAAGATTTGCCAATAATTAAACCATTGTAGCACCTAAAAGGTGCCATTATTTTATTTTTTAAATTTATTTAATTTGTTGTGTATAATATTTTGATTGTCTTTTAATCAAAGTAAGAAAATATATAACAAAAAATAAAAAGAAAAAACCAAGTAAACAATACTCATAAAAAAGGAAAGGTAAAAGAAAGAGAAGTAAAAGAAAAGGAAAATATAAATAAATAATTAAAAAATGAAAAGGTAAGTGCACAAATTTAAAAGGTGAGTGGTAAACCATCTTTTTAAAGAACTAAAATAAATAATTTTAAGGACCCTTATTATGTTTGAACATTCCATCTTACATTTGAGTAATACAATGTATGACTAAGAAAGCGTACGAGCTTCATTATTATATGACATAATCTATATTGGGAGGATATCATTAAATAAAAGAAATTGAAAAAATACTATTGAAATAATATAATTAAATAAAGTATAATTCGAATTACAATACAATCATAAAATATGGTTACATTACTAACCAACCATTATGACAATGAATAAAAGATGGAGCATTATAAGAGTACAAAATAAAATGAAAAATTTAAAATCTTCTTGAAAAAGCTCTGCAATAAAAATGAAAATTAAATTTATGATAACTAAAATAATAAGAATCAATAATAACACACTAATTAGATTATGAAATTTTTTTTAAATAAAGAGAAGAACTTTAATAGAGCAGATGAAAAGAAGATGATATGTATATTTATAAAAACTAATCGTATATAACCGTTGGAAGTGAAAGGAAATTTTTGAATTTTATATAATTGTATTATTGAATGATGTAAATAAAATAAATAAAAATAGTAGATATATCCATCAAATATAATGTGTTTATAAAAAATTTAAGGATGAATAAATTTATAAAGTAAAAACTTGTTGTTTATAATCATTGAAAATAAGAAAAATTTTTAAATTTGGTATAATAGTATTTTTTAATAATACAAATAAAATAAATATAAATAGTAAATATACTCATTAAATACAAAAATTTAACAATTTGAAATTAAAAGAAATTATTATTGATAAAAAAATTTTAAAATATTTATGTAAATTAAAAATCAAAATAGTTTAAACTTACTTGAACATAAGAATCATTTTTATACAATATAATAACATCTCCTGTTATAACGCACAGGTTTTTAACTAGTTATAACTATAAAATTGGAAAATTTGAAAACAACAATGACTTTAAAGTCTAAAACAGAATCACAAATAAAATAAAAGAAAAATAAAAATACACAAAAAATCCTTTTCGAAGTTAAAATACAACTCCTACCCTTGTTATTATAGAAAATGCCCAAAGTATCCCCATACTTATAAAATTACTAATAAAATAAACAATTATATAAAACAAACTTCGAGACTAAAATGACGTAAAATAAACGATGTCATTTCTTCTCAAAAAAAAATATATGAATAAATTAAACGACGTCGTTGAAGCCAAACTTTATAAACGACATCATAGGAAAACGTTAAACAGGGAAATAACAAATGGGCTGTTCTTGGTGCAGTACCGGATGTTAACCTACGAGGGGTTTGGTGGAGATTTTAGAGATATTTTTTTTTATTGAAAAAATATTGTTTTTAAAAATATATTTAGAAGAAAAAATTTAAAAAAATTTAAAAATTTTTTTTTAAAAATATTTCATTTAAATTTGTATATATAAAATTATAAATTTTTTAAATTTAAAAGTCATTATAACATTTTAGAGATATAAATAATAAAAAATATAAAATATTGAAAAAAAAAGGTTTTAAAAATGTTATTTTTAATATTCAAAATACCATCTTAAACAAAAATGAAAAGAGCTATTCTACTAATGCTGCAACTTTTCCAACAAAAAAAAGCGCTGTCCTACAACTTGATACACTTGATTAAGAAAATATTTGGTAAATATATTGTATTTTAATTATATTTAAATATTATATTTGATTGAAAATTATTTATTTTATATTTGAATGAAATATGTATTTAAATAAATATGTTTAAAAAAATTATTTAAAATAAAAAAATATAAATTATAAAATTTTATTTTAAATTATCAATATAAATATTATTTCATTACTTCAAAATTCTATATAATTTTAAAAAAAATCTCATTTAAAATTATTAACATAAAAATATAAATAATAAAAATGATTATAAGATGAAAAAAAAATTGTTTTAAAAGCATTTTTTTTAACCCCAAACGCCCCTAAAATTTTACAACATAATAATGGTCTACAAATTTGTTTGTGCCGAAGGAGCTGATTTTTGCGTTGTAATCTTCAAGAGAAAAAGATTCCATTGACAAATTATTAAGTAGAATTAGCTTCAAGAAAATGCAGTTAAGCAAAATCTTTCTTGCCAAATTGTGATTCAACAAATGTGTATTATCTGCATTTGGAAATACTATGATGACTAACAATGTTTTAGAAAACATGTTTTCGTATTGATCTGTTTTCCCTTCAAACAATGCAATGGCATAGCAAGTACATTGTATCTAACATGCAAAGAATCCGCATTGCTATGAAATCCAGACATTCATCACTTCATAAGTTACACATCAAAGACCATACAGCAATTTGCAGTCTTGTGCAAATCACTTGATGATATCAGTTACTAGCCTTTTAAACTAGCGCAGCAACATTCAGTTTCCAGCTTCTGCTGCCAACACCAGATTGACCATCCTCAACTGATGGCATCCTTCTGATCAAGTTCCTCAACATCTATGTTCTTACCATTTTAGATCTCTACCAGCATTCCACAAGTTCTTCGTTTGCAGTTTCATTTCTTTGCAAAGTTTCACCCAATCTTCAGGTCAGCTTTCACCACAATGTCATTCAAAAACTGATATTCAAATTTCCCGTATGATCTTTGAGTCCCCTCTAAATTGCCATACCAGAAGAGCCACGAATCCAGGACAATGTTATTTGCTGTTGAAGTTGCTGATAGTCGCTAATTGACATCTTCAAAGTAAGAAACAGGTATCTCTGGAGGGGAAGGCAAATTTGACACGTATTTCAACTGCTTTCACATCGACGTAAAGAAATTGGAGTCAGACCACCATCTTCCGCAGCAGCAAATTCAGATCAATAAGTATACAAAGAAAAGAGTGAATAGTAAAGTACCTTGTGATTCTTGTATTTTTCTCTTATGGCATGAAGACTCCCTCCTCTTCTACTTAAAAACAAGTCATGGATGAGAAGAACACATTCCTTTAAATCTGCTGGTTTATATCCAGAATACTCCTGCAGTGTTGAACACTGAATAAAAAAAAACAAAAAAAACAAAACAAAACTCAGTAAATAAAAAAAAAATTAAAGCAAAATGTTGTACTCAAAAAGCTTTCAGAACTCGAGTTCTCACCCAAGGATGCCTATTTGGATGAAGAACGAAATTTGCCAAAAACACAACAGATGCAGCCACAAGAGAAGGCAAGAATTTAACACAACTGTAATCCAGCAAACTCAACTCTGCTAGGCAATATCCCAAGAACTCCAATTGTGTATTACCAGTCTGGAAATTACAAAACCAATACAGAGATTCGGTCACAAAAACCTCCATAATACCACACATTTGAACTAAAGAACAAAAGAGTGTTGATAATTTTTCTTTACCTTGTGACTTTCTTGAGCAACATCGCTTAATCTTCTGCAATGCAAAAGTGGGAAAAAGGCAAAAAAAAATGGAACCAATGAATAAAACTGCTCGCGCTTATTAAACGGTGTTGCAAAAATGGAAAGGTGCATTCACAGATTCATTACCTTAGAAATGTTTTCACTGTCGGATTTCCCATTTCAAACTTGAGTGATTTAAGTATTTCAGCTTCCATTTTTACAACCTACACAATCACCACAAAGCAAACATCAATAAAAGAACAGAAAGCAATACCAAACCCAACTTCAGATTTGAAAAGTGGAAAAGAAAATAAAAGCACCTCTTCCTTTGTGTATGTGTTATCAGTGATGTAACAAAAATCTTCCACATTCGGAGGGCTGATTTCTTCATATTTCCTAAACAAGCAAGGCAAATCGGAATCAATAATCACTATTTAAACCATTAATAGTCAATTAGTAACTAGAAATTTGAACTCCTAAAATTTTTAGAACCATACGAGGCAATGAGCATGGAAGAAACGCCGAGCAACTGAAGCCTCTGCCGAGTGACGGCATTTGAAGAAAGAAACCGATCAATATAAGAAATGGAAAGGAACAGAGTGTCGGAACAGAGCTTATACTCCTCTGCAACCTCCACCAACCAATCCACCAGAACTCCTCTCATGTTCGCAGTTACATCTTTCTGAACCTTCTCTAAATAATCCGGCAATGGCCTTCTCTTCGGCTCCGCCTAAAAAATAAATAAAAATCCATCCCCTTCTGAATTTACCAAATGTAAAATATCGGAAACAAAACATACAAACAACGGAAAAAAGAAAAAAAAATCCCAGTTCTCAATTACCTCCATCTTGTGAAGATACGAGTAAATGTCGGAGGCGTAAGGCCCGCATATCTGCGGGTCATCGGACGCCGCATCGGCGTCTCGCTTCTCATCACACTCTCTCTTCTCCACCGCCTTCTTGACCTTTTTGGTCTTCGCGGCACGCTTCGGCTTCTCGATCGGATCCACGGAAGAAATGGGTTCCGACAAGTTCGTGATCTCTCCCAAAACCGCGCGCTTTTTCTTCGCCGGCAGCTCAGCCTCAGCGGTGGCAGCCGCCGACCTCTTCACGGCGGCTCTGGTGATGCGGACGCATTGGGGTTTCTCCGTCGCCATTGCCGAAGCTGCCGAGCTCCTGCTCTTCGATATCTCTCTCTAGTGAAGTTTGAGGAGAGGAGAGAGGAAAGAGAAGCGGGAGGTAAGCTGAGCGGAGTTGAGTTGGTCGAGGTGAGAAAGAAGCGGAGGGGGAGATTTGTAGGGAGAGAGTGGAGGGAGAGGGATGATTTATGAAAAGCGAAAGAAAGCGCCATTTTTTTTTGTGTTTTGGTTTTTTCGGGTTTTCAGTTCGATTTTGAGCAAAACACCTTGGGGCAAGGATCGCGCGCTTTGGTTTCAGTTTGGGGATCTTGAGCCTTTTTTTTGGTCTGTTTTTTTGAGTAATTTTTGTTCAAATTTTGAAATTTTCCTTCTTTTTTTTTTGTTGTGATTTGTCGCTTTAATTTATTACTTCCCCGTCTCTGTTGAAAATGGACAAGACTCGGCGGGCCAGTCCTTTTTGGGTTCTGTTTTAAACCAAGGCGGACTTTAAAATTTTGAGGGTACGTCTTTGTAAATTTTCATGCCTTGTTAAGGCCTTTTTAAGTGAAAATCAAGACTTGATTTGATACACCTATTGAATTTATATTATATTTAAATATAATATATTAAATATAATTTATATTTAAAAAAATTTTTATATTGTATTTAAATATAATGTGTATTTAAATAAAAAGTATTTAAATTATATTTTAATAATGAATATATAATGTGATAGGTCAAAATAGAGATTAAAAAAAAAGAAGAGAAAAAGTGAATATGTAATATAATTAATAAAAGTAATAGAAAAAATAAGATAATAAATAATGATTATATTAAATTTAAAATGTAATATGATTGATATTTGAATTGAACGCTTTTATATTTAGGTTGCAAACAAATGGAGGGCAAATAATTTTTTTAAATGAATAACATGTAAAAAAAATAAAAGTTGCACTAGTTAAAATTTGGTATCTTAAGCAAGAAAATGCGGGTATAAAAAAATGTACTTAAGAGATTGAAGAAAACAAATAAATTCTAGATATAATCAGAATATAATGACTACTTGATTTACATGTTTAGAGTTTAAATGATTTACGAGTTGAGTCTGAAACAGAATTAAATTTTCAGTTGAAACTGATTGACTTAATTATAATTTTTGTTAACTTTTCAGAAAAAGACAAGACTGTAACTAAAATTTTGGATCTGAGTCAATGAAGTAAATTAGACCTTAAATACAAGTAGTTCTACCTTAAGCATATTTAAAAAAAATTGTGTAATTAACAACAAAATTAAAAAGTAGTATCTCTTTGGTTATTGGTATTACGTAATTAACAGCAAAATTTTAAAAAAATCAAAAATAGAACTGTAACACCCCTTAAGCAAATATCTAGTTATTAGATTAATTTTGTCATTAATTGGGTTAAAAAGATCATTCACGTACAAATCCTTACTAAATTTTATAATTTACTTTAATTAATGTGTTTATTTAAATCTATATTGCTAATAATATATACTAATAAGATCAAGCATGTGAAAGACAAGCTGGTTTTCTCAAATAAGTGTGGCAATATACATAAGAGAAATTTAAAACTAGTATAGTTTTATTACATGCATTGAAGCACGCCATGGCATTTAATGGTTAAAATGAATTTTGGAATTTTAAAAATTAATTCTTATGATTTTGGAATGATAATTAGATTAGTTATTCAAGGAGAATAAGAAAATTATTATGTGTCTTTCTAAAAAATATTGGAGATTGTGTTCATGTTAGGAGAGTTTGATCTTTTAAAATGTGAATAGAGTATAAATGTACAAAGATTAGTGTATTTTGAGCGTAGTTAAAAAAAAAAGAAGTTAGCATGGGAGGTGAGTTTTTCACTTATTTACTATGAGTGGTACCAATATAAATCTAAGGTCTAGAGCTAATTCATTTTAGAGATGAAACGTTACAGTGTAATTGTTAAAATGGGTAAGGTCTTGAAATACATGCAGATGCCAAAAATATTTGACACAACACAAATAGAATCTGATGCATATTTTGCTAATGTAAGTATATGTTGTCATTCACTGAAAAAAAAGTATTGTTACAGGAGGATTGATTGTTCACTAACTATTGAAAATGAATTAACTTTGATTTCATTTGAACAAATTGAAAGAGCCATTATTTTTTAAGTAATAAATTAAATTAAAATTAAACAAAACCAAACTCAAAATTTAACAAAGAGAAATCAGGATGCTAAAACTTTAGGATTTCCAATTTCATCATAACCAATCCATCTTGATCCTTCATTCTTAAAAGCTCGATTTATCCTTCTAGTTTATAGCCGAAAAACCATAATTCATTCACTAGTCCCTCTCAAGGTATAACAAAAATATCTTTATAAGTAAACCCACTACATTCCTATGCGAATTAAAACATATAAAAACTCGTTAAGCTATATAGTTATTATATAGTGATTAACCATAAAGGTGTATTCCTATCCCACATGCAACCTATGGCATTCAACTCAATGAACTAGGCACACAAATCTCATTTCGGTCTAATTATGATTAACCAATCAACTAATAGTGTCCAATTATTTAGAAACATTAAGAATAAAGAAGAACACTTAACCATGGAGAGTAAATCAACACTTAATTGAACAAAATAATCAAGATTTCATATTTAGGCCATGTCGTAGCCCTAGAGAATAAAATTAGTTCACACTAAAATGAAATAAAACCCTAAACATGGTTCCACACATTAAGAAAAGGGAAAGAACAGTTGATAATAATTAAATTGAAGTTGTTTCGTTTTCGGATTTTGTTATTTCTTCACCTTTATACTGAGTTCTTTTCTTTTCATTCTCTATCTGCAAAAACATCCTTAATAAACTCTAAAAACTCCTCTTTATAGGTCTTGAGCTATTTTTTGGAATAAAAATCACACTTTAAAATTGAAAATCGCAATCTAGCGCCACGACTTTAGCTTTTGGGCACTATAATGCTAATTTTTCTTTTAAGAATGTAGGTTGACGTCAAACTGACACCATAGCTTCGCTTTTCTAGTGCCTCAACACCCAAATTCTGCCTTTTGGGATTGCTTTATTGCCGTGATGTTGACTTTCTATGACTGCAGTACTCAAAATCTGCCATTAAGTGCTTTGTGGCTATTTCAGCACTGCGACTTCAAAGAATTGTGGCTGTACTTTTCCCCCAATTTCTCTTAAGTTTAACCATAAGTTCCTTTTGTTTTTTAATCTACAAGTCAAGATAAAAAACAACTCCAAAACTATCAAACACTCTAAAACCAACAAAATATTAAGTCAAAAGTACTTGTTTCCCCAATGTCAAACTTACTCATCAGAATCACTTGACATGATTGATACCATGCTATCCTGCTCCGCCTAGTTGCCTACAAAATGAAAAAGAGCACTTTGGAGTAGGGGAGACACTAGTAGGGTCTCTACTAAATGCATTTTGATGCTTAATTCAATAAATCGAACTAAAGAGTAAGCAAAAAAGTAGAGTATGGGTAATGAATATAGTCTATACTAGAAGGAATGAGGCATTCCTTTGTTTATAAATGTTTTGCACAAGTTCAGGTATCCCGAAATGATCCCAACGAATTAACTCAGTATCAAGTGTACTGACATTTAATGCTTATTGGGCTAATGCCACGTGCCCCAGTACTCATGTAATGGTGGTTGGTATAGGTACTAGTGCATGTATCAGTATTAGATAATATATGTTAATGTGGGGAATGTAAGTGTTGGCTCATGTACTATAGTTAAATGATAATAAGTAATAACGTAGGCATTATGTAGACTGGTCAATTCAAGCATAGGTTGGAAATGGGCGAAGGTCGAGGAAAAGCACTGATCGAACTTGGTTATTAATGATTCGCATAATCGCCATAGCAGTGGCACGGGAAGTGTCTTAATCATCTAATATGGTAGAGTCTCCTGGGACCGGTGGTCTTTATGTTTACCTAGGGCTGCTGTCGAGTGGTCAAATTACTACTTACTTTGTGTTAGCTTAGCTCTCGACTATCTTCCTAGAAATGTGTTAGACCTCGGTTAATGGGTGCCAATCACTGTGACATTCTATTTTGATATTTACCAAAAAGTACCAAATGTTTTCATACAGCATGTTAACCATCGATATGGTTTGCCAAGCACGTGTTAAGCATGTGTACATATCGAGCTGACCATTAACAGTACAATACTACAATCAATTATTAAAAAAATAAAGTAGTGTTTAGAAGTGTGCACATTTACCAAATGATTTTGAAATTTTAAGTGAAGTTTCAGTAAAAGCATGACACAGAAATATTGTGAAATAATTAGAAAATAACAAATTAATTCACATAAGATGTGTGTTCATTTCTAATTTTATAGCATACATGATTAAGGAAGATGTTAATGTGACTAGGTTGATCTGATAGGTACGATGTATCAATGAAGGGGAGGTGACATTTTTGACTGGTTCATAATAATTCTTATTTAACCAAAGATGTTGCTAAGTTTAAGCAAAGACTAGGCACAGCCTCTATCATGAGTCAACTTTGTTTAGGCTCAAAGGAAATCATAATATGATTGCTCTCACGACATCACCAAATTAGTAAAGAAATTGCAAAATACAATAACAATAGTCATAAAGAACAAGCAAGACTGAAAAATGATGGGAATGGTAATTAAATGGTTAATTTAGAGTTCAATGAAGAGGGTTTTGTTAAGGCACTATATCTCTAGAATATTCTTGGAGAGGGATTAGGATTGTTTGGGAGACAAATTTTGGTGAGTGACCTAATAATGTAAATAACTTATTAGATTGGTTCAGAGCATAGAACCATCTTGTCTTTGGAGTCAAATTAGATTGATCTCTACATATTGGTTGAAAAGAAGATTCATGCATCAATAAAGTAATGTGTCTGAAAAAAAGTTTCTATAAACAATTTTTTTTTTGGTGATTTGGGCTTTAAATGGTTAAAGAATGGGTTTCTAAATTCTTTGTTACAAGAAGAAAAAGGAAAATAGGCCCAAAGTTGTAAATAAATAGTATAATAGTTTATAATAGGCTGTAAATAGTATATTGTTGATAAATTCACATTTATACCATTATAAAATACCAAAAATGCTCTCCATAATCCATACAATCTTCTCTTTCTCTCTCTCTTTCTTTTCTTCACTCTTCTTTCTTCTTTACCAAAGCCACCATTGTCGTTGGATTCTCCTATGAGTAGTACCACTAACAACCCCCCTTACACACTCTCTCTCATCTTTCCCCACAGTCTAAAAGCCATTCTTTCTCTCCATACCCCTCTCTCTCTTTCTTTCATGCTGGAAGCCACCATCATCGTTGACCAACCTAGTGGAGCCTTACAAATATTCGAATGCTGGTGTTGTTTACCCTATTCATTCGCTGTTATGGAAGTTTAGTTGTCAATCGATCGCAATAGCAGATAGGATATGGTGTTTGCAAGCAGATTAAACACAAAAAGAGATCGAGCACGGAAGTGATCGCAAACAAAAGTCGATGGTGTTCTAGTTCTCATGTGATTCACGGGTCATCGGTTGCACGATCTAGCTCTCTCTTGTTCTCTGACTAGCCACGATCTCTGGTGATTTGAAAATTAAATCTCGAGAACGACGATGTTATGGCGGCACGTTTGTTCTTCGACAATGACAAAGCTGATGGTGATGATTCTGACTTGCGACAACGATGCACTCCAATAATGACGATGTGACAGTAACGGTGAGTGTAAATGCAGCATAAACTGAGCATAAATTTGATATTTGATTTTTATATGGACTTTTGTTACATTGTAAATTGAGTTTAAATTTTGCATTTACACTATAAAATTTGATCTCTAGATTTTGTTTAAACTTTTGTCATAACGTAAATTAAGTATAAATTTTGTACTTACACTGCAAATTTTGATTAATTAAAAACAGGGGTAAAAAAGGAATTATACATGTTCCTAAACTTAATTATGCTATTAATTTTCAATAGTTTAAAATTATGCTATTTACTTTAAAATCATAAAATAATTGGCCAATATTGTGTAATTGGGCATACTTCTAGTTACTTACTGTAAGAGAATGAGTTATTTTTGTTATTTCTCCATCATTTATGTTAGCTAACCAATTTGAAACTCTTCAAGTGGTATCAAAAACCAACTTTTGAAGGACTAGTAATAATTGAGCTCATTTGGTTACTCACGACATACCAAACCATGACCCATGGAAGTTCTCCAGGTGTGGCTTAGATATAGTAAATGTGTCCATCTGTATCATCGAATACGAATGTTAGATTTTAACATTACAAAAAGGCATGGTACGAAAATAGGTATTAGTAGTTCTTCAAAAGAAAAGTATCTGTAGATGTTAAATAGACTTGATTACAATAATTAGAATTATAGCTAGACAAAGATAAAAATGAAAACCACTAGATATTTAGGTTAAATATTAAATAGAATTTCTCGATATAACTGTTTGTGATGAAAGGACAATGTTTTTGGTGTTAACGTGAAAAGAGACGACAATATTTAAGCGAGGAATAAAGCTCGGAGCAAAAAAAGAACAAGGACGTTTAATTGGACGATTAGTCAAGTGTGTCCAAGGTCAAAATGCAAAACTACAGAATAAATAAATTTGAAGAAATTTGAAAATACCTTAGTAAATAATGTACGATTAGACAATAATAACAATAAATAAAAAAACAGAACCCCTGATTGATGACCATAATGAAAACTAGTTTTAATGAAAACAGATGGTAAAATATTATGAGAACTAAGAGAAAACTGCTGCTTACTAATGACTAGGATTAGGATTGATGCAAGAAAAATGTATGTTTTTCTTCCTTATTACTTCAGGTGAGGTGTGTATTCTATTTCAAACTTCCCTGCGGTCTTCATTGATGACTCATTTGGTGAATGGGATTTGATGTTAGCTTGTGGTTTGTGTGACTTCTTGGGCTGTTTGCGTCGTTGTCTAACTCCTGCAATTTTTCTCTTATCACGTAATAGGTAATGCCTTTTCTTTTTTCATTTTTCTTTTTTATGGTCAGAATGATTTACAAATTAAGGGTTCGTTTGGTGAATGCATTGCATTTGCATTGCGTTTGAATGCAATGTATTGAATGCAATTTGTATTTGGAGGAAAAACATTAGCATTGCATTTGAATGCAATGTGTGTTTGGGGGAAAAGTATTTGAATTGTATTTTAATAATAAATATGTGATGTGATGGGTAAAAGTAGAGAGAAAAAAAAGAGGGAGAGAGAATATGTGATGTAATTAATAAAAGTAATAGAAAAAGTGAAATAATAAATAGTGATTGTGTTAGATTTAAAATGTGATGTGATTGGTATTTGAATGAAATGTTTTTGTATTTGGGGGAAAATTGCATTGCATTTAAATGCAATGTCAAAAAAATTTGTGTCCCAAACGCTTACTAAATTCATAATAAAATGAAATTTTGAATTAAAACTGATTGAATTAGTTATAATTTTTATTAACTTTTCAAAAAAAAAAAAAAAGGAACTGAAACTAAAATTTTAAATCCAAATCTATGAAACAAACATGACCTTATTTTTTCTCCCGCAAATTCTACGAAATTTTATCGTCATACATATCTTTTTATGGGACTCCAAAACATGATCTTCGGACAGTGTAAAAAAATAAATAAATATATAAGTAATCACTTGAAAGGAAAAAAAGAACCAAAAAAAAAAAAAAGAATATATTTTCCCTTTCTTTTGCTAAAGGACAAAAGAATAATTAAGTATCATCTACAGAATAATTATTAATCTCTAATAACTATTAATACGGAAACAGTTCGTTTAATTAATTAATTTATTTTGCTCTAATCATATTAATTTTGGGGTGTTTGTATGGGGTATCCAAATCCGATTTAGTTACATGGCCCAAAAATTCATTTGATTAAATTCATGACTCTCCTTGTTTTCATGTTGGATATGAAAAACTTTTCAAAATCTAAGGAGATTCTCCCTTATTTTCTTGAAAGTGATTATACAGAATTTGATCAAAAATGATGATAATTTTCTCTTTCTTATACACTTTTGTCATCTCATTTTTTAAACGGATCCAAATTTCTAAATAACTTTCCTATTTTAAAAATAAAATTTTTTTAATTATCCAAACACCATTTTATATTAAAAAGACTTCCTAGTTTGAAGTAAAAAAATTTTTCTATCCAAAAATATAGACATCCCCTCAAAACAAAGCTTTGATTCATATACAAGTTCTTCTACATTTCTATATAGAAAACTGGCTTTTAAACGAAAAAAAAAAAAAAAGAGTTTTTTAAAGGTTAAAAATGATTTTTTGAAAGAAAAGGAGAAAAAAACTAGAGGTTTTAGGAATACATTGTGTAGATGTACATATATCCAGATAACTACAAACATAAACATATATACAAATTTTTATACGAAAATCATGCAGACATATATATGATATATCGATCGAAAACGATTACCCCAAAAAAAAAAAAAAAAAAGGAGAAAACGGTAGTAATATGAAAACGACTTCACAAATATAATGGCATTAATTTGAAAACTAAAAACGACATCTTAGAGGAAAACACAGTGACTAAACTTTGATTCAAATAATTGACACATCAAATTGAAAGCGACTGTAACCCAGAAAACAACTGTAACTAGGAAACGAGAACTAATTTAGATGGAAATGAACTTAGTAGAAACAACTTAAAGTAAACGAGAGTTATCTAAAACGACGTCACATGAATTGAAATTTATTTGTTTTCTGAAAAGGTCGTATATAAAACCTTGGATTGTTTATATAGAGCAGATCACATGATAACAATAACAAGAACAAACGAAAATTAATTGGGGGAAAAAAAAAAGATCTCACAAAGAAAACGACAATACCTTTGTCAATGTCTAATGGAAACAACAATGACTTTAAAACATCAGATGAATAACGACAGTGACTCACGTTCATTAGAATATAGACGGTTTTTTACGTGTCCCTTGCATGTGACAATCTAAAAAAGGCATTGACGAATTATTTTTAATTAGTTTCAATACATTTTTTTTAAATGTAGATTTAAGTTTGAGGTTTTTGAATGAATTTATATTAATATTAAATAAAAATGACAAGCAATATTCTTCTTGAATTATAACGTACAAATTACATACAAAAACCATTATAATTTTTGCATACCCAAGCAATAATGACTGATTGTACCATTAATTATAAGTTTAGGTGGACTATCAAGAAAAAAAGTTTAAGAATTAAATAGTCAAATTCAAAAAATTTTGTGATATTTATATATATATAAACCTTATTGATTTTATTTTATTTTTTTTGGTTTAATGGCAAAAGAAAGAAAGAATCTATGTAGATTTGTTAAGTTTTAGTTTGATTTTTTTTTGCTTCAATGCTATTTTTGTTTTTTTTTAATATATGTTTACAAATATATTAAAATTTAGAAGATATTATTTAAAATTATAATTCTTAGTCAATTAATTAGAAAGATAGGGTATTTATTGGTACAAAAATTTGTTTTTGAAAGTGAAGTTATCGTTCAAATTAAAAAGGACATAAATACTAATATCATAGATGAAACAACTTTGTGATATAAGAGATTAAGATCGATTCCATTAGTAAAATCTGATAAAATTTAGTCAAAAGCATATAAGCCGAGATTCGATAACGGAAAAATTTATTGATTTCCTTAACAATTGTATAATCGAATATACACAAAACTCTTTTGAAAAACACATCTTCAATTGATGGAATATTTTGACTGATCGAGAGACAGTCACTCATGGTATAAAGACTGCAATAAACTCCGCCTAACTTTATTACTAATGAAATTAACGGATTGATACCATTAAAGAAAAACTCGAGTAGAACGCAAACACAAACATAAACTATAGGTGCGCAAATTACCTCATTTATTATAAAACAAAAACAAAAACAGAAAAACAAAACATGAATAGAAAATAACATCAATTGTAAAACTTTCGTACATATAGAACAATCACTTTGCCATATCCAGCAACTTAGAGGACAACAACTAGACTCGATTGAAGGTAAGAGATTGCAACTATCCATCAAATCATCGATTTCTCATAGGATCCCATATTGTATGTCATCAAACCATCATTTACTTTTCCCAGTCATGACATTGTTAGACTAGAACTCCAGCAACATTGTACTGGTATGCTTTAGCCAAGTCTTTGTCAATGGCGACATTGGCGAGAGTTTTACACAAAGAGAAACCCTAATATTTGAGAAGTTTGAAAGGGAAAGATAGAGAAACCCTAACTCTTATAAAAGCACTTTATTGGTACAGTTTAAATTGCCTAATATGATTAAAAAAAAAAAAACAACAACATAGAAATAGAAATAACATTTTTTATGTTTAAAAGAAGGGCTATAGTAATAGAGTAACAGTTTTAATATGGATACTGTTTCAATTTTTAGAAACATATGATACCAAAATATTTTTTGAAAAACACAAAGAATTCTAAAATGATTTATTTTGTATTTAAATAAGGATGTTCACGTTAATTACATTTAAGGTGCTAGAAAATAAAGTACTTTAATGATAAGGAAAAATTGTAATTATATTCCCTTTTAAAGTGCTTAATATGCCAATCTCATTGCCTCTCTCGTGGTATCCTTTTTTGAATGATGAATTCCATACTTAAAGTACATTTATCAAACCATTAAAAAAATGTAACGAGAAAAGTAATGAGATTAAAAGGAAGAATAGTAAAATAATAAGAAAGATGATTATTAATTTCCTCTGTAGTACTTGTTTATTAGATGGTGTAATATTTGAGGTACAATGCAATTACCTTTCCGGCATTTACTAATTTAGTTGATCTTAATTACTAAAATATATCATCTTATGCAATTCAATAATTATTGACATATGGGAACTTGTTAAAGAATATATCAGTAAAATTGACATTCATTTCCTTAGATTAACAATCAATACCAAGGGATGTAATTGACATTTCTTTTACTCATTCCTCATGTTATGCGGGGTAAACTAAATTTTCATTTCTTATGTTGTAAGTTGATTAAATGAAAAAGATAATGATGTCTACTTAAGCATATTTCTTTTTCCTTTCATACAAAATAAATGTAAAAAATACTCATGGACACCGTGATTATAAATACTATTATCAATAAAAGATAGATCTCACTTATAAATTTTATATAACAAGATATATCTTTTATCAGTGGATGATGTTTACTACCACAAGTGCCTTGTAGCAATACCCAATGAAGGTACTTTAATCTTGAAAATATTTAGTAAATGTATAAAAAAAAAAATCCATGTGCTAGTACTGTTGTTGATAAATAAGCACTATGTACATCCATGTTTATATCACCACATTAAGTAAGAGGGGAAAAACCCAAGTCTCGCAATTGGTTATATATAGTGCTACAAATAATACTCTAGACAATAACAAGGTTTCCTTTTCACATAAAATTAAAGTAAAGAAGTCTGTTATTGCAAAATTCCTACTACATAAAACACAATACTTTCAGATTATCCAAAACCAAAATAACGAACTGTGAAAATGCTGCAAAGCGTTCGCCAAATGATCTAGGCAGATTAGGAAAGACCATTCTTGAAGTGTATAAATAGGTATTTTAATATATGTCATGCTTGGCCATGTTGATTATGGTTGGGCGTCAAGAGGCTTGGTGGCGCATACTGAGACATGTACATTTCATGGAGTTCTCGTTCCCCTCGCCGTTCACCTGCTTGAAACGTTTCAATATCCCCTGAAAAAATTGATAAAAAAATAACCTGCAGATCCTATCGTCCCTAGCTTGACTGTTCTGCATCTATACAGACAAGTGTGTGTGTGTGTGTGTAATGCCGTTCAATAATGAAGCGAGAATGAAGCGAGAGATCAAGAAAACTACTCTAAGGTATAGCAAACATGAATGAATATGTATTATATATGTTGTAGTGAGCTTAAATGTATAAGAAGTTGATCGGCAACATGATATACGCTATATATGAATACACACACACACACATACGTACGTATACCCAGGTGCATACACAGACACGTGTGTGTTTGTGTGTGTGTGTGTGTGTGTGTGTGTGTGTGTGGTACTTGTATGTGTACTAGAAGTACCTGTCTGGTAGAATTCAGTCCACGAGGACAAGTTGACGTCTAGGACTTGTCCAAGTTGAGGTTGCTGGGCATTATTATTCATGTCGTTCTCTAAACCACTTGTTGGGATTATGCGATCATCATGAGCAGCATTATTCGCGTTTTGTCTATGCAATGTTGACGGTGGCGGTAGAATTTCAACTCCACGTTGCACCTCATCTCTGACAAAGGAGCATTTCCAAACCGGAAAATATATATAAGGATTTATATACAGTTCTACTTTATTCGTTTTGGGTAATATATAGATCAAGAAAACTACTGCGAAGGTGTTTGGAAGAGCATTTTTTATTACCAAGCACAGATGTCTCTCTCTTTCTCTTTTTTTACCTCATTGGAAGAAGCCCATTTGCTTCTAAAAAATTCAAGATCTGAATCTGTGGGTCTCTTTGTGGAAGCCAGTCTAGGATATTTTGTGTGCTTGTGCCGGCAACAAAATCTTCCAAATTTGCAGTCTCGGAAGACGGATGTAACTACAAATATATTTACACGCTATCATTTTAAAATCATTACTTTAGTTCATCTTTCCTTTCAGAGATTACCAAAAATCTCGGTCTCCCACTTGTGCATGGTTATAAAACCGACAATTTTGCATGTTTCCATATATGAATATAATTATAGATTTTTCTGTACATGTAGATACAGTCTATTATAGTAAAGGTTATATCCAGATGGAAAGATGATCTCAGTACCTGATCAGTGGTTAACTGTTTCCCAAAGGAATTATATTTCTCCAAAACTTGCTGTATACAAGTACAATCACTATGATGAAATCAGTTCACAGGATGTTGATTTAGAGCTTAATGTTTTTGGATGAGATTAAGAAGAATACTAGCAATTATAGTGTACCAGATCATGTTTACCTTGCGCATACAGACAGTTTTGAGAGTCTCCTTAAGGATCTGCTCTCGGTACTCGGCCTCATTCAAGGTTGTGATTTCAGAGGGGTCACCTTCAAAGATCCTGCAAAATATAGCATCTTTCGGGTTTTAGAATGGTACTGCAGAGGAGTATTTTAGTGCTGATGATGAGTATTAATTAGGACCTTAGTCGGTTTTCCGCTTCTTCCAATTGCGACTTAAAGCAAAGGATTTCTTGTTGAAGCTCCTGCGATTGGTGCAAAATTATTGTTTATTAGAGATAGAAAACATGGTTGATGATTAATAACTGGTAGAAATAGTATATAGCTGGGGCTCTTTCACGCAAGGATTTAAGTACCTCGAGCTGAGAATAAGTACTCGTTGGGCTGTATCACATGATGAAAAACGTCAAAAGAAGCTATTCAAATTAGAGGACACATCTCAAGTGAATTAGCTTGTCTAGGGAAAATAAGCTTAAATTTAGAGAACCTGGTTGTTAGATGGGTTGGATCAGCTTCACTCATTAGCTTACCAACAACTCGCTGAAGAAACTAGTCGGGCCAATTGAAGAAAACTCATATCATAATTTAAAATGAAGAAAACACAGAAAGACAAACAAAAAATTGCCGGAATTAACCGTAAAATTATGGAAATACTTCAGAAAGATATATACAGCTTAATCAATTACCTCATGGTTGTGCAGGCTTTGTTGGTGCATGACAAGTTGACAGAAACGAGATCCGAACAAAAGAAAAAAAAATTATTATAGTTAAAATTTAACACAACATATAATCATTAGAGTTGGTGATTCCCAGAAACCAAAATTTCCTTACCGCCCTCGCTTATGCTCAGGAAGGTTAACATAGCGTGCAAGAATCTCTTCAATACTTCAGAAAAGCCAAAAAAGGAAACCAATCTCTTTTCAGCAATAATAATATTAGCAAAGAAAGAGATCAAGGACTAGTAATGTTTAACTCTATATTTAGAGACTAATATGGAAGTGAAGCTAGGTTAAGGAGGATTTTGAGATGAAAGACCTTTTATTGCCAGAAAAGAGACTGACTCTTCCAGAAGGAGAAAACACAATGAGAGCTACATCAACATCACAAAGAACAGAAAGTTCGTAGGCTTTCTTGATAAGCCCATTTCTTCTCTTTGAGAAAGTGACCTGCCTATTTGTTGTGTTTTCAATTCTCTTGATCTGAAGCTTCACTCTTCCCATTTCTTCACTCATTCGCTATTTATTTTCAAGGAAATTCAAAATTTTACAAGTGACTGTGGTAGTTAGGGAAAAAAAGGATTAAATCTGTCATTCTCACATAGAAGCCTGAATATATCTTGATTTAATGGGTGAAAAGGATGAAGGTGCAAATTAATGGAAATTATATAAAAAGGAGAGGTAATTAACAAAGGAAAGCAGACAAATGCTTTTGTCGTCGTCAGGCCATTGATAGAAGATGATGAGAGAGAGCGAGAGAAATGACGATGGGACAACTATATTTACTTAGGGAATCGGAAAGTTGATGAATTTTATATAGAGAAAAACCAATCTATTTATTTTCATACGGGCAAAAAAATTTAATTCTTCCTCTCTTAGTTGAAGTACGAAATTATATCTCGTAAAGCAAACGCCTTGATTTGTCACCGTTAATGCAGGACAAATTTATCATCTTTATCCTTGTATGGAATCTAAATTAATAGTCTTATTTTTCTAACAAACATGATTTCAACTTATTTTACTCGGTGTCTAATATAATTGCGGCCAGTATAAATTTTGCGACATCATTCTGAATATATATAGATGCATGACCTAGTATGGCAAACTGTTATTATATATGCAAAATTGAGATTGAATATTAAATTCCTTGGGAAAAAGACTGAGGTTAAGTTGATAAAGATAATGGAAGGCATCTTTTTTTTTTTTTTTTTTTTTTGTTTTCTGGTTCTGGTGGCTAGTTAGCAGCACCTGCAGGTAACTGTTCGATGAAGGTGTTTGGGCGTGGGTGTGGGGTCCTAAGGGTCACATAAAAAATGTTTCAACTTTGTTGAGTACGTGGTTTGGCAGCGAAAGCCTCTGAGGATGTTGGTTTTGGCGTAGAGGACGAGGACGATTCCCTGCCACAAATGGTAAAAACTGAGACGTGTTCGCTCTCTCTAACTATAGTTTTCTCGGAAGAGCCTCCAAGATGCAAATCAAATCAGGCTCTCACTTTCACGACTCACGCCCGCCCATTCCGCAAGTATAAGGACCCCATCTCACCACCGAAGCCCTTCGCTTACACTCATGTTTCTTGTCTATTTCACCGTCTCTAAATAGCTATTGATCACCAGATGCCCCCTATATTTGTTATTTTTGATTATTTATTTTAAGATTTTTAATTTTTATAATTTTTATCGTGAACTTATTAAATTGTTATAGTGTATCATTTTTAATTAATTTCACATTAATATTTGCATAAGGGTTTATATTATATTTGAAATTTTTTTTTAATTAAAAATGAGGTCTTCTGTCTTCCCATGAGACTTATGTGGGATTTCATCACTAATTTAGCTTCTTTTTTTTTTTTTGAGAAAAAGGATGACATTTATTAATTTGATAAATCGATGTTAACAAAAGGAGATAGCTCTCAACAAACAAGTTCATCTAAAGAAATCAACATCAAAAAGACAAATTAAATTGGCTAAACAGTGAATAACTCTGTTTCTAGTTTGGGAAACAAAGGATCAAGAATCACATCCAACCTCAACAAAAGGATCCTCGTTATCTTCTATCATCAGAAATTTTGAAGTCAAAACTGATCCTTTTCTTATGGCAAAAATCACATTCGTAGCATCTGATTCCACTATGGAAATTGTCAAATTCATAGTTGGTATATTACAACAATTTAGTTTCATGAGGCAAATTGTCGAAAGTAGATTGGGAAAAGTTGATAAAAAGTGATAAATTTGGTGGACATCAATACTAAATATTGTTCCTAAACCATTATTTTTTATATATATAATATTACTATCATTTTAATTTTTTGAACTATTCTCAATTTATTCTCGTTTTAACTCTTAAATTTTAATAAATTCCAACGTGTACAAAAAAGGGAATTAGTCCTAGTTAACCACGTCAGTTAGAATTTTTGATTAAAAAAAAAATCACGTGATTGCACTTTAACTCCATTTTTCTGTCTGATTTTATAGAAATTCTGAATTTGGGGTGGGATGAATGCAAATTTGGGAAAGTAGGGAGAAAGCTTTTAAAGTTTAGAAAACAAAATAATAATAACCTTAAAATTGAAGGGTACACGACAAGAGTAATATTTATTTATTTATTTATTTTTTATGTGTGTTATAGCCCGAAGAACTATATGAACTAAAACTAATATCTAACTTATCTAATAAAAGGAAATTCTCAATTAGATCTTCGAGTAATTAATGATTTATATATATTTTTTAAACTTGAAAGTAAAGAGATTTAAACTGTACATTTTTAAGTAGAATTAGGTATGATATTATCGTTAAGTTATGTCTGTAATTACAACTAATTATCTAATATTTTGGCACTTGATGGATGTTGTTTTTACTATTGTTTTTGCAACTATGTTGGAAAAACTTCACAGGAGCTATGAGGAAGCCTTAAAAAGTATTTTGCATTTCGTAAAAAATATATACTTGTAGCCGCGTGATGGAGCCACTGAAGACGAGTGAGAGAGAGATCTTATTGACTTTTTTTTTTTAATTTAATTTTAAAACTTATAATTTTCTGTTTCGTTTTTATTGAGATAAAATGTCCTATTTGTTTACCGTATTGTATGTATATTACATTTGAACGCAATGTAATTTTCATCCAAATATAAAAGTATTATATTCAAATACTAATCACATTACATTTTAAATTCAATACAATTACTATTTACTATTTCATTTTTTTATTACATTTACTTATCATATCACACACCCTCTTTCTCTTTCTCTCTTTTTTTTCTCTACTCTTATCAATCACATATAATATAATTTAAATACCTTTCATCCAAATATACGTTACATTCAAATATAATACAAATACCTTTTATCCAAATATAAATTGTATTCAAATATAAAGTATTACCCAAATGTCCCGTGAGTTTTTATATGTGCATTTTTGTTAAACTTTACACTTTTTATTTTTTATTTTATAATTTCCAAAAAAAAAATGGGCGTCTACATTAAAGGAGAAGATTGGCCCTGCAATTGTTGTAAGAGGAAGAGGGTAAATATTTTGTAGGCCGCAACTGCCAAACAATCTGGGCTTGTAACAGCTGGAGAGGTCTGCATACTAATCTAACAAGAGACGTGGCAGAACTTTAGCCCAAGTCTGTGGGCTTACCGACGATCAGTTTCAATGTGAGGAGAAATAATTATTGTGTCATTAATTAAAAAAGAAAGATTTTACTGTTATATATTTGAAAAAAATTATAGTAAGTACCTCCACAATAAAAGTCAATTTAGTGAGATATAGCGTATATAATAATTAAAATAAATATTGATATATAGGATCAACGTTAATACGATAATTTTTATATTAATTATTAGATCATGATTATTATTATTATTTGATAATTTAATATAATATCATCGTCTGTTTTGGTTTATACAAAACTTGCTGGTATTTTTTATAATAATCAGACTGATCATGTGCTTTTCATCTCATTTAAACAATATTATTATATTATTTAAATTAAATAAATATTAATTCACAATTATTAAATAATACCTTAAAAATAAGGTATTTAAATTGTGACCTACTACAACTTTTCTCTATATTTCCACATCCGACCTTACTTAAAAATATAGAATTCGAATCATACTATCCTAAGTTTAAAAAAAAAAAAAAGCCCTTAAATTTAAATTTATGATAAATTCATACCTTTACCGATTAACCGAAAAGTTAACATGAAAGTGCATGCATATAGCATAAATTTAGAATCTAAAAATATGCTCTTGCAGCAATGGAAAATATTTAATAGCTTCCTTAAAAATATATATATATATTTGATAATCTTTAAATACAACCATTCTTTCATTCATGTTTTTTTGGATCTCACCAATGAATAAATCTAGAGTAATCTTAAAAAAGAAAAAAAAAAAAAAGGGATTTTCTTGTTTACTTGCAGTTCATAAAGCCCAGATTGTCAGGTGAGTGATTGAGATTATAGCCTGTCATTCACACATGACTTAGAGCTCCCTATGTGAAAATAACCCAAAAAATAAAGAAGACACCTACCATTCAAAAACATTGCCATTGAATTACCCGCCAATCACAATGAATGCGGTTAGTTGAAACTGATCAAGACTTGAACAGGAAAATACTATTTGCCTCATGGCAAGACCTACTAGTCTTCCATTCCACATTCTCCAGGACCAGTAGCATTTGTAAATTTCACATATTTTTTCTTTATCTGTTTCCTCATCATTTATCCCAAATCCTCTTCACAACAACAATGTATCGACCGGTTTGGACCATCCCTCCCAGCCGTTCTCATCGGTGTCAAGACTCTTGGGCTCGCATTCTATCTCCCCTGACCATTTGGATTTGTGGCATGTAATTTTCATCTTTTATTGCAGTTTCTCTTATTTATGACATTTCAATCTCAAACGACGTTTTTTTTCTTTCTTTTTTTATTTTATTTTTCCCAGTTTCAGTTTTTCTGCGATATGGGTATTACGGGGACTGTCAACTGGTGCTCGGACCGAGCTCATCACGGTTAGTGAAAGTGAGCTCTGTTTTTGTGGAAACAGTTCTAGTCCAAGATGAGGATCAAAAAGGGGTCGGTCTTTATTCTTTCGCTGAAAAGCCTGAATTGAGCTCCGAAACAAATTGGAGCGTGTCCAACTGTCTGATTGTTGGATCGTATGATCGTAAGGTAATAAATGGAAATGAAAGAAAAACAACATATTATTTTGCTTTTTTCAACAAATGTTGTCCGGTCTTAACATGCGTTGTCTTCAAATCAATTTGTCCATGTTTATGTTTTGAATGATTGAGTTTTTCGGTTTGCAGAGATTTTCGTTGTGGCTGAACAAGGGATCGACTATAAGCTTGAGATTACTGGCTCGGAGTAGTAAACTGAATCAACTTGAAGCGGTTGTAATTAAAGGTTTGTTTCAATCTTAGACACACACACACACACACACACATAAATATATTTACATATATATGTATTTTTTTTCTATTCCCTTTTAGTGAGAGTGTTATTTGTTCTGTTTGATCCATCTGAATTAAAATTTCTCGCCTTATCTTTAACAACTGGTTTGTCTGTTACTACTACAGGAGAACAAAGATACGAAACATTGATGCCCAAATTGACAACCACTCTCAATGAACCGATAAGAGGTAAATTAGCAACAAGAACCAAAGAAGCAAACAAATTTCAAAGCCTTGTTGTTCTAATTCGCTTCTTAGAACCACATAAGGGGTAACGAAGAAACTTTTATTTATGGATACTAGTATGTTTGAATGGCTCCAATACTTGATTGTCTAATCAGGTAGGGAAGTTGAGTACGCCATTGAGGAAGATAACAGATACCGCCTTGACATCATAAACTCGAATTCAAGAAGCATAATTGTGACAATTAATTTGAACGTTTCATCAAAGATGTATGATACTAGTAAAGCCATGAACAGTTGTTCAACAACAAAGGGTTTGTGCCGGCTCAGACTTTTGTTCCCTGGGACACAATATGTTGTAATAACTACACCGTATAAGGTAACGCTATCCCAAAAAATGCTTCCAAAATCCTGCTCAGTATATTGTCCAGATCTGATCAAATATCCTAATTTGCAGGGTAAACTTGACGCTTGGTATCTCGAGCTTTCTTTCATGGCTCGTATCCTAACATATATTGTGATTTTAGGTACACACATTTGAGACAAACCTCCCTGTTTTCTTCGTTCCGAAACTTTTAACTGTATCTTTAGCCTAAATTTAGTGTAATTTGCAGGTTTTTTTATTATTTCTCTATATCTATTGTTGAAGTCCCTTGGAGCCTGTGACAGTGAGACTGAAATTCCTGTGGAACAGACCACCACCGTCGACGAAGTTACCGAGACTCACCCTCTATTGCCCGAGAAACCAATTGGATGTACATATGGAACAGCTAGTCATGTAGAAGATGAAGAGTCTGGAGCCTCTAGTAGTTCTTCAGAGGATCTTTATGATGATAAATTATGTGTGATATGTTATGATGATCAACGCAACTGTTTTTTCGTTCCTTGTGGTCACTGCGCGACCTGCTACGACTGTGCCCAGAGGTACATACATGAAGGAGAAAATGTTGCCTTACAGTTCAAAAATATTTGGAAGAACAGAATAACAAACACCTTTTTTTGCATTTTGCAGGATAATGAATGAGGAGAGCAAAGTGTGTCCGATATGTCGAAGGCTCGTTCACAAAGTAAGGAGATTGTTTAAGCCGTAGGGCTAAAACACTTGAGCTAGTGAGTTCGTGCTATTTGCTGTGTTTTGAGAGGGACTGTTTTGGCTTTTGGAATCGGAAGATGGTTGTACTTGTGGAAAACGAGTGTCGTCGAACTCCTGCCTGAGTGTGCAGCCTAAATGATCACACGCGACATGAGTTTTGTCTCTTGGATCAAGCTGAGTAGAAGCGAGTAACTGAGATCAGAAAATATGCATGTTGTCAGCTGTAGAGTATGCCGAAATAACCCGTTTCCCTAAACATAAATGCTTCAAGGAAAGAGTTTATAATCAACTTTGAAGATAGGATACTAATAGATACGCTTGTGCTGATGAGCAATATTGATTATGCTCTGGGATCTTTTTCTCTTTTTAATCTGACATGATGTTGTCATTTTCAAATACTAGGGTCAGATTGCTTCTAGGTTTGGACATAAATTTTTGTGAGAGAAAATATTATAAATAAAAAAAATTTGAGTTGCGTTCAGAAATCTGAAAAAACAAACGCTAGATACATATTTGCTTATGTTGTAAACATATATTCTGGAAGTTGCATGGCACAAAATATAAGAAATATGAGATGTTTGGTATGTCAGCCAACTATAATCCAATAGCAACATGCCAACTAGTTTCGATAGCTTCTATATGTGAAACTAGTTCTTATTGGATCTTAAAATATATATATATATATATATATAAAAAAAACCCTTAATGGATCAGACCCACTCTAAGCTGACTTCAAAAAATTTACTTTTTGAGCTGACGTATCTGAAATTAACAAATTGTCGGATTATGCAAAACTGTTATCAGCAGTGCCTTTCAGCATCTTAATTGATGTATTGGTTGCATTAATCTTTGGACGATACAAGGCTTTCGTGTCCAATAAAATCCCCGATGCGCACATTATTATAAAACTTCATTGGCATTAACTAAAAGGGCCCACTGGTGAAGGATATATACCAGATTTCCTCGTCTCACATTGCAGTAGTCACCACAAAATGGTCACACCATTCTACTACTACGTTTTGCTTTTCATAATCCTTTATTTTATCAAAAAGCATCTACTCCAAACCAAAAGAAATCTCCCACCAAGCCCTGCCTTATCTCTACCGATCATCGGTCACCTCTACCTCATCAAGAAACCCCTACACAGAACGCTGGCCAAACTATCCGACAAACACGGTCCAATTTTACACATCCAGTTCGGCTCACGCCCCGCCGTCCTCGTATCTTCCCCGTCCGCCGTGGAGGAATGCTTCACAAAGAACGACATCACCCTCGCGAATCGCCCTAATTTGCTCGCAGGTAAAATCCTCGGGTACAACTTCACCACGCTTGCATGGGCCTCTTATGGCCCCCACTGGCGGAACTTGAGGCGCATAGCCTCCATCGAGCTCTTGTCTTCAAACCGGCTTCAGATGTTTTATGGAATTCGGATCTCCGAGACAAGGTCATTGGTTCGCCATCTTTTTCGAGGTTGCCAAGGTGGTGACCTATTCCAAATTTTTAACATGAAGTCCTTGTTCTTTGAGCTAACTCTTAACGTTATGATGAGGATGATCGCGGGGAAGAGATATTACGGTGAAGGTGAAGCGGGACTGGAAGCGAGGCGGTTCAAGGAACTTGTGACGGAGACGTTTGAACTAAGTACGGTGACTAATGTTGGAGACTTTGTGCCGGCTTTGAACTATTTGGGGTTAAGTGGGCTTGAGAAAAAGTTGGGGATGCTGAAGCGGAAGAGGGAAAAGTTCATGCAGGATTTGATCGAACAACACAGAAAAGCGCGAGAGAAATCGGCTTCTGGTGTGAAGAGCAAGACTATGATCGACGTCTTGTTGTCACTTCAAGACACTGAACCTGAGTATTACACCGATGAAATCATAAGAGGCTTGATGCAAGTAAGCTCTCTGTTTTCGACCCTGTTTTTTCTTCGACATTTTTAATAGATGAATATAGGAATTTTTCTTTCAAGACTAGTGTCATAATTCTTTAAAAAAAAAAAAAAGTTAAGTATTTACATTTTTAGAATAGAGGACATAAGGGCTTTTTTTTAATTAATTATAATTCTTTATAAGTTAATAATTCAAACGATTGTATTTATATATATTCTAATTTAAATTAGAATATCCAAATGATTTTTATCAAATGATTATTCATCTATTTTATTTTAATAGAAATAAAGATAAATTAAATATATCTTTAATTTTTAAGAATTTCAAAATTTTCATCTTATTATAAAATCGGATATGAAATTATCGTTATATTATGTTTATAATTAAATAATAATTATTAATGAACCTTTATACGTATAATCTTTATTGTAGGTTCAAATTGCATGAATTCAAGAGGAATTAAACCTTGAATTTTGCAAATCAAATGCAGTTTTTCAATTTTAATTAATCTGAACTCTTTTTTTTTTTTTACACCACCTATATATTAATTTAAACTAGTTGAAGTCGTATCAAATAAACTGGATTCATAAACCAAATACGCACTATAGTTTATACGTTTTACATACAGGTCATGCTAGCTGGTGGAACCGATACTTCATCCGCAACCATGGAATGGGCACTATCGCTTTTGCTTAACCACCCGGAGGCTCTTGCCAAAGCAAGCGCCGAGATCGAAAGCCAAGTCGGGCAAACAAGGCTGCTTGAGGAGTCCGACCTTCCAAACCTTCCATATCTTCGCTTTGTCATTGACGAGACCCTCCGAATGTGCCCAGCTGCCCCACTTCTGGTCCCACACGAGGCGTCGGAGGATTGCACAATTGGAGGATATCATGTCCCACGTGGCACAATGCTATTGGTGAACGTGTGGGCCATACAAAATGATCCTAAATATTGGGCTGAGCCTGTGAAATTTAGGCCCGAGAGGTTCCAAGATGTGGGAGGGGAAAAAGAAGGGTTGGGCTCCTCGTTGTTTCCGTTTGGGCTTGGTAGGAGAGGCTGTCCTGGAGAGGGCTTGGCCCGAAAGATGGCGGGCTTGGTAATTGGGACGCTGATTCAGTGCTTCAAATGGGAGAGGAAAGGTGAGCAGATGGTGGACATGACTGAAGGTAACGGGCTCACCATGCCCAAAGCCCAACCTTTATTGGCAAAGTGCAGGCCACGACTAATTATGTTGGCCCATATGTCTCAACTGTAAACTTCTTTTTTTGGTTTTTTTTTTTTTGAGAAATGCACAAAAAAAAAAAGCACATATTTGAATTAGGATTTTCATCCTCTTATAAAATCAAATAAAAAGTGATCAATAAGGTAATATTCTGAACTAGTAATTAAGTAGGAAAAAATTTTTCTAAGCATATGTACTAAAAGAGCTATTCCACGATCCCATGTTTTTTGTTTTTTGTTTTTTTCACTATAATATGGGTATTGACTTCATTGTTCTCTATCGTTCTGTGATCCTCATTTTATTTGTAAATTTTATGTACACGTGTGTGTGTTTTTTTAAGGGTACTGAGATCGTCACATTATGAACTAACAATGTTTAAAAAAAAAAAAGAAAAAGAAAGAAAGAGTAGAACTTGTTTATAAACAATAAGAGCTCGTTTGATCACCAATTGAAAAGGAGTTTTCCAATTTTTTTAGTTGGAAATGTGTAAATATTTGAAGATATATTTTTGCTTGAAATATAAATTAAAAATGAATTATAATAATTGAGTAGTGTAAAAATGTAAAATATATTTGAAAAAAATATATAAATTTTGTTTCATTCCTATTTTTGTTATGTGTTTTAGAAAAAAAAAATATCATTTTAACTTGAAATGAGAAAATTATGAACAGATAAAGTTTAATGTGGCGTTTGGGACACAAATTTTTTTGACATTGCATTTAAATGCAATGCAATTTTCCCCCAAATACAAAAACATTTCATTCAAATACCAATCACATCACATTT
Organism: Antiaris toxicaria; assembly: GCA_035233585.1. Lineage (NCBI taxonomy): Eukaryota > Viridiplantae > Streptophyta > Magnoliopsida > Rosales > Moraceae > Antiaris > Antiaris toxicaria. Next base: position 22,145,092 of record CP141160.1, on the reverse strand, counting down.
TAAATTTAACACAATCACTATTTATTATTTCACTTTTTCTATTACTTTTATTAATTACATCACATATTCTCTCTCTCTCTCTTTTTTCTCTCTACTTTTACCCATCACATCACATATTTATTATTAAAATACAATTCAAATACTTTTCCCCCAAACACACATTGCATTCAAATACAATGCTAATACTTTTCCTTCAAATACAAATTGCATTCAATACATTGCATTCAAACGTAATGCAAATGCAATGCGTTCACCAAACGAACCCTAAGTTTTATGAAAATAAAAGAGAGAGACAAGGACATTTAGATTTGAAATTGAGTTGCACAAACAAACAACTTTTGAAAATGAATAGCCAAAACTCCAAATGAAATTGGTGTTTTAAATAGGTCCCAAACATCTGCCACAAAATGCCTTTTATGGGTTGAGGATATTCCTACAGTTAAAATATCTCATATAAATACAAGAGTTTAGACAATTAAAATGGTATAATTAACTCTGAATAAAGACAATAAATTAGATCTACCAAACAATAATTTGGAACTCAAATAGAAAGATCCACAACTATTGTAGTTTGGACCATATATGACTATCAATAAATATATCATTATTTTTGGCTGTTAAATTTTGAATTCTTACATGCTATTCACCTTGCTATCATTATTGCCCGCCGTCTAGTTGACCACGTAAGCGCTTCTAGTATCGACGGCTTAGGCGTCGCGTCAACATCCCAGTGTCCGGTGGATGATTTTTCTTTTTAATGCTAATTTACTTGATTTTTAATCTGGTTGAGAATAGTTTTGTTCCAACTGTACGAGATATACATCATGTCTGCTTCTTATTTCCTCTTTCACATGTCTTCTTGTTTTTTTTTTTTTTGCCTATGTGTATATATATATATTACACTAGAATGCTTACTCACAGAGACTTTTCTTGTACGTGAAACCGTCGTCTCACTTTGTTTATTTGTTTCTTTTTTAAACGATATCATCATTTGCATTAATTTCATCTGGGCCATGATTTGAATTAGAGAATCTGGATTTAATTTGAAATTAATTAAATTATAAAATAAATTTAATATTTAATATTTAAATTTGAATAAGAGAATTTTATTTTTAATTAAAAATATTTAAATAATAAAATTTAAGTATGAATTTGTATTAAAAATTATGTTTTTTTTTTAATTTTACATGTGATTGAATACAATTTTTTTTGATATGTGAGAAGATTCATTCACAGTATTTTTTAGTCTAAAAAAATTATGCAATACATTAACTAAAAAACTTAAATCAAGTTAGAAAACTCAATGTGGAGTTCAAAATTAACTTTTTGAATTTAAAATTCAAACAAACCAAGCCTATAGAAAATACTATCTTTACTGTAGCTAAAATATTGAATATGTACACGCTATTCATCTTGACAATAAAAAAACTTGGCGGGTTCGTATTTCAAAATATGCTATTTATGATATTGTCAATATTATTTATTTATTATCTACTATCTTAGTCTAACCGTAAAAAATTAGACGGGTCAAATGCTTTCATAATCAATGAATAAAGATGGTAACAAAGTAGGTAGGACGGGATGGGTATGCTTTTCCCATCTTATGATTTACGTTTTTTTAATCCATGTTTATCTTAATATCCATCTAATTTAATATAGAGACGAAAATTATTCGTGGAATACTATATTTTTGCCCCACTTATTTACATGTTATGAGAGAGAGAAAAAAAACTTAAAAGCAAATTTTATTGAAAGGTTTTATAAAATTTAGCGACGTTTATTTAGAAGAAGAAAAGAAATAAGAAGACTATCCTGGTAAATCAAAAGTGAGATAAACAAGGGTTAGGATGTGGATGACGGTGTAATTAATAAGACTCTCCAGCTCTTCAATTGAAAGGGTTTTGGATCAGCAACCGAAGAAAAGGACAAAAAAATGAAAGAAAACCAAAAGAAAAGTCAAAAGTAAGAAAAACAACAGTAGGATGTGGATAATGATATAAGTAATAAGACTTTCCTGTTCTTCGATTGAAAAGGCCTTGGATCAGCAACCGAAGAAAAGAACAAACAAATAAAAGAAAACCAAAAGAAAATGGAAAGTCAGAAAAACAACAGTTAGGACGTGGATAATGATGCAACTGATGAGCAGTCTTTTAATACACAAAGAGATAATGAACTTCTCAACAGCAACAATACCGAGTGCTGCCTTCCCCGTGCGCGTTCCAACAAAGAGAAAAGCGATAAAATCTTGCTGCTTAGATTAAACATATGTTTGGATCATCTATTTAATTAAATTTCGATTCAAATACATTATTTGTATTGTAACATGTGTTTGATTATACAATACAATTACTCTAATACAAATATTTAAATATCCTACTATGTTACAATTATTCAACTTAAATATAAATATCATATTTTCTTTTTTCTTTTTTTTGGAAATCCTCACCGCGCCCAATTTTTTTTATGTTACATTTACATATTGCTTGACTGCATGTGTGCAGCACCTTTTTTCTTCCTCATAATTTTTGTTTGCCTTAAAAGATCATAATTTGATGTAATAGGGTTCAAGGTTGTAATCTTTAACGTGCTTTTTTTTTTTTTGTTTACTTAAAGAGTAATATAATGTGTATATATACTTTTTGTAAATATTGTTTTTTGTTATTGATAGTTTGGCCACTATTTATAACAATTCTTTTTAGGGATATGAGCGTAGATAAATTATTTTGTTTAAAGGAATCAATGCTTAAGTCTCGCTTATTTTGGTGTTGTAGAAAAACACACTCGCTTCTTTTGTTTATTTATTTTCATCGCAGAGGATTTTGGGTAGCACATTATTTGATAAGGACAGATTTATTAATAAAATAATAGGAAAGAAGCTTGCGTGAGCAAGTGAATGTGTTTGGTTCAAGTAAGTGACTGTGTTTTTTAGCCTAAACTAAAAAAAAAAAAAAAAAAGTAAGCGAATATGTCTTTTCAGTGTGTGCTCATGTACATCATATTTTACTCAGTAACACTGATCTATCTTTTTCTAGAAAAAAAAAAAAAACATCATATTTTAGTTATCTCTGCACATTTCTTTTTTTAAATTTAACTCCTTTTTTTTATATATAAAATTTTCCTCTAATTTTTCACTTAATTTTTATTACTTTTAAATTATCATTAATTTTATAGTCGCAGATTCTCTTATTTCTCAATTTAAATTTTAATATCCAGCTTACATTATTATTATTTTTATTGAAACAAACTAAATAAAAATTCTTAAAATGTTATACTGAAAGAAGACATGATTTCTGTATAGAAGCTGCAACATGTTGCTACAACTAAAGTATATATTGCAACAGTTTTATAAAAACCGTTGTCCAAGTTAGGGCATCTTGTTTTTTTAACCGTGGCTGCATCGACTAGTACCATGTATATATTTATAAATTTAATATATATATATATATCTGTATATATATCAACAAATTAAGATTCTCACGCCACAACTCTATGGTCTCCTGGATAATTCCAGTCATATACGGGCATCCATGAAAATATATATATGTGTGTGTGTGTGCATTTATACATATATATACATGCATGTATGGCTAATAGGAGGCCCAAAAATAATAAAATAAAATAAAACTTACATTCTTAGTGTTTCATACGAGGCATCCACCATCCACCATGTTGATTTTCCTTTACTTCCTGCTCTTTCTAGCTATCCATGCCTTCTCATGTCGCCTAATCGACAAGATTAAAAACCATCCACCAAGCATTTTTCCTGTCCTTCCAATAATCGGTCATTTCTACCTTTTCAAGAAGCCCCTCCATCGAACCCTCACCAAAATATCAGACCGGTACGGTCCGGTTCTTCTCCTCCGGTTTGGCTCTCGTCCCGTTCTCCTCATATCCTCCCATTTAGCTGCCGAGGAATGCCTCAGCAAAAACGACGCCGTCTTCGCCAACCGCCCTACTTTGCTCGCAGGGAAACACTTGGGGTACAACTACACCAGCCTTGTGTGGGCCCCATACGGCGACCACTGGCTCGAGATCCTCTCCTCCAGCCGCGTCCAGATGTTGTCCCACATACGGACGGACGAGATTCGGTCACTGATGCGCCGGCTCTTGCACTCGCGGAATCAGACGGTGGAGCTGAAATCTCTCTTCTTTGAGCTCGTGCTCAACGTGATGATGAGAATGATCGCCGGAAAGCGGTACTACGGCGAGAACGTTGAAGATGTTGAGGACACGAAACAGTTTCAGGAGATGGTGAGGGACACGCTACGATTGGGTGGCACAACGAACATAAGTGATTTTCTACCGGTGTTGACGTTGGTGGGTGGAGGGTATGAGAAGAGTTTGATTGAGTTGAAAGAAAAGAGAGACAGGTTCATGCAAAAACTTATAGAGGAGAACAGAAAGAGAGCATGCTCTGAAAGTTCTACTTCTCTCACTAAAGAAAACAATAAAAACAACATGATACAAGTTTTGCTATCTCTGCAAGAGACTGAGCCTGAGTACTACACGGATGCAATCATCAGAGGCCTAATGCTGGCATATATGCACACTCTGCGTTGAACTTTAATACTCTAAAAATAAACGTTTTGCTTTGCCTTTTTTAAAATCTTTTTATTTCTTGATTAATTATTTTTTGACGGAACATTTATTAGAAGTTACTTTGCTTTCAATGTTTAAAAGCTATCTTTTAATCTTTGTGGGTTTGTTTAGACGGTAGGTTTATTTTTAAAAAATAAAAAATTTTTAGTTTAAAATTTTTTTTTATTTGAATTAAATTTTTTTTAAAAGTGAAAAATTGTTTGGATGGTTAAAAAATTTTCTTTATCTAGAAAAAACTTTTTTTTTATTTTTTAAAAATAAAATTTTTTGATGTTTAGATATGAAAATTTAAGAAGATATATTTTTTAAAGTGAAAATTTTTTTATTTTTTAAAAATAAATATGCTAAATGAACAAAGCATTAGATTCTAGTCAATTAAATTACAAAATACAATATTCACAAAAATGCTTTTTACTAGACTTTAAAACATATTAAAAATTTAGTAAAAGCAATATAAAATTCTTTTTAAAATTTTGATACCCGATTATAAAATTTAAAAATTGATTCATTTTGACTTGTTATGTTCTTTAAGTAATGCATTTTTAAATAATTATTAAAAGTAATAGACGCTTTTATTTCTTTTCTTCTATTCACTAAAAGTAAACAAAATTCTGCCCCTTATATATACGTCCTATGTATATGATATTACAAAGCTAATATGATTGTTTCTTGTATATTTTAGGCTCTGTTTTCAGCAGGAACGGATGCTTCATCTGGACTCATGGAGTGGGCAATGTCCCTAATGCTAAACCATCTAGAAGTTCTAAAGAAGGCACAAGACGAAATGAAATACTACATAGGACATGACCGCTTAGTGGAGGAGTCCGATTTGCCGAAGCTTCCATATCTCCATCGCATCATAAAAGAGACCATGCGTATGTACCCAGTTGGTGCATTGATACCCCATCAATCATCCGAGGAGTGCACAATAAGTGGTTATCGCATACCACCTGGTGCCATGCTATTGGTCAACGTATGGGCCATACAGCATGACCCTAAGCTATGGGATGAGCCCACAAAATTCAAGCCAGAGAGATTTGAGGAATTAGGGGATAATGGGATAAGGGAGGGGTTCAAATTGATGCCTTTCGGGGCTGGAAGGAGGGCCTGCCCTGGGGAGAACTTAGCCATGCGTATGGTTGGACCAACTCTAGCGTCACTAATTCAATGTTTTGAGTGGGAAACAATACTTAACGAGAAGATTGATATGACAGAGCAACTAGGGCTCAGCTTGTCCAAAGCTTATGCTTCACAAGTACAATACCGACCACGTCCAACAATGTTGAACGCTCTTTCTCAGATATGAAGTGCATTTACATACATACATACATACATACATATATATAGATTATATGTTTGTGATTGAGAAGCGGATCTACATAATACACCCACCTACCCATCCGCGGTTCACCCGTGTGCTTCTATGTTCAATTTGTTTAATGAAAGGTGTGTTTTTCTGAATTATAGAATGAGATCACCATTAGTGAAAATAAGGAGCTCTATTTCATGTATGCGAAGAGCAAAATTATAAAGTATTTTATGTCATGCAACCATTGGTATTCATCGAATTTTTTTTAAATCTTTGAAGTAATATAATGAATCATTAAAGTTATTTATTGTACCTCTAACCTCCAAAAGAAACAGGAAAAAAAATATATAGAATTTCATTCTAATTACGTTGTAAAATTTTCCAGATAATATGTAAACTGGAAAAGAGGATAATGATCATGTTAATAATGAGATGAAATACAACGGACGACGAATCATTATGACACCAAATGCTACTTAGATCATCTCTCCAATGCATCGTCTTACATCTCTAATGCATAAACGTAATTTCTAATATTATTTTTATTTTTTTGTCAATATTATTATGTGTTGGAATTGTAAAATTCAACTTTTAATATTTAAACAAATTAGAAATAAAAATATTAAAATTGAATTTTTAATATTTAAAAAAAATTAAAAATTATAATATTATAATAATTATATGAAAAAGTTAGGGCAACTACAAATAAGTAGACATAGATGTTTAATTTGCTATTGACTATATTTTGTGACAAATTAATTATAAAGTTTAAGATATATCAAATTTAATATTAAAAATAGCATTCAATTTAATAGCACTTTTATCATTAACACGATAATTAAATACATTATATTGAAGATACTCTTATTGTTATTTTGTGATTCTTTATATATCAATCGTCTATAATACGAAATTCCTCGCAATTGAATTTTCCTCATTCATATACATACCTTAAATTTTGGGGCCAGATAATTCCTCAAAAAAAGGAAAAATTAAATTGTGGAGATCTTTACCAGTTTAAGCCAGAGAGGTTGCAAAGGGGAGAGAGAAGGGTCGTCCTTTGCAGTTGATATCTAGTGGTTTTGTAACCGTTGGATCGTTAATTTAGTAGATCTTTTGGTTGGAGTGGAGTATTCTTATAATATATATAAGGGCACCCATATTTATTTATTAAAATAAAACATATATACTGTATGCCCTTCACGCTGTCGTCTTTGCTTATATATTGAGGCTTGTAATCAAAGTCAAAATTAAATTTAAAAGAGAGAAACATCCTGCTGCCTTTAACTTTAACATTTTTGTTTGAGGAAATTAACTTTAACATTTAATTTGGCTTCTTCTTAATTATTTTCTATTTTCAATTAAATCTATGATGTTGTTTGATTTTGCATTTTATCTTTTGCTGAATATGATACATATATTATTAGAAGGGTATTTTTTCTGTTGGAGATGAGGAAAAGAAATCTATACTATCTTCTTTTTCAGCTTTTTTTTTTTTTTTTTCAAAAAAAGAAAGTAATTTGCATATATACATATCTCCACTCAAAATGAATGAAAAGGAGTAATGGCAGTAAAGGCATGTTGAAGTACGGATAAAAGGAGAGAAAATCTATTCATTCTCAAATGTTTTCTATACAAAAACATAAAAAGGCCCAAATTTTAGGGGGCCTCATTTCTCATTTTGAAATAAATAATGGAATGGAAACATTTCCACCATTGAGTGTTCAAGTTTAATTTAGACTGCCTGACACCAATGCAAATTGCACGTTCTTACGAAATGACTCAAACATTATAAGATGGTTCTATCAAGCCTAACTATATGATCGAATTTGGTGTTTAAGGAACAATATGTGATTAGAGTGCGTGAATTTTTGAGGGTGTTTGGTTTTGTTTCCAAAACTGATTTCACGATTCCCTAGGAAATCGATTTCAAAATCGGTGTGTTTGGTTTGTATTGTTTTTGAAAACAGATTTTAAAACGAATCCAAAATCGTCTTTGCTCTCAATGTAAAATTGAAAACGATTAAAAGTCGTTTTCTCTGATTTCATTTTTCCCATTTCTCTGATTTAATTATTATGGTTAATTAAGATTTAATTGATATAGTAATTACTTAAATATTATGGTTATTAATTTTTAATTCATTTTTCAATTAAAAAATTTTATTAATTTTTAATTTTTGGTATTCATAATAAATTTTTTTTAAATCAAACATAAATATGTTTTTATATAATACTTATAAAATGACTGGTTTTCAAAAATATAACCAAACACAGTTTCATTTTTTTGTTTCTCAAAACATACACTCAGAAAATAAAACCAAAAACAATTTCAGAAACGTTCTCAGAATTGTTTTCAAAACGATCTCAAATTCAGAGAATTTGAAAACATAGCAGATTTCAAAAACAATACCAAACGCTACCTTTGTTTTCACTTTTCCTTATTTCATGTTACCGCATGTATCCATCTAGCCAACTAGTATTCTATCTTTCAAGAAAAATTAGAGAGATAGTTCAAGTTTACAATGACAAATTTGATATATTGGATAAGAAGACTAGGCGTTCCATGACGATATGATTGATCCAAATTGAGGAGACTGGTTCCGTGGATAATATTGGACTATCTTAGTGCCAAGGTAATTATTAGCTGTTTGATCTCTTAAATTCATGGCCAACAGGAGACTATTAATTTTCCAGTCAGGGACTCGGGGCTTCTTCCAACTTCCCAAATTGATCAAAATCCGCCAAACAATGATTGTCGATAGCGGCAAGCATGAACTCCATTTCGTAGTCTTTCACATGCAAATTTGCTTATTTTCGTCCTTTTGATTTGTTTCATTGTTTCTTCCAAAGAGTAATTTAGCTTAATTCTGTTTGTACATATAAATGCTTAAGCAATCTTTTAATTAGACGGTAAAAAGTAAGACAAACAGACCAATTTATCTACAATATCAGCCAACATGTGATAGCTAGTTGCAAAGGATTGAAAAAAATTATTATTATTATTATTGTTATTTTGGTAAGAGAGGATTTCATTAACAACTCGTTTAGAAAATTGATTTTAATTCATCTTCTATGAATTAATATAATTTTTTTTAATTTTTATTATCATAATCTATTTTAATCCATATTATATAGATTCTAATCAATTTTCGCGTGAGTCCAATGGCACGGACAAGTTGTATAGTTGGCAATGGCATTGATTGTGTTGCATTTTGGAACAAAAATTTTTTTAGCATTGCATTTAAATGCAATGCAATTTTCCCCCAAATACAAAAACATTTCATTCAAATACCAATCACATCACATTTTAAATCAAACACAATCACTATTTATTATTTCACTTTTCTATTACTTTTATTAATTACATCATATATTCTCTCTCCCTCTTTTTTTCTCTCTATTTTTACCCATCACATCATATATTTATTATTAAAATACAATTCAAATACTTTTCCCCCAAACACACATTGCATTCAAATGCGATGCTAATACTTTTCTTCCAAATACAAATTACATTTAATACATTGCATTCAAATACAATGCAAATGCAATGCGTTCACGAAAACGAACCCTTTATAGATTTTCTATATATATATATATATATATATATGGTAGCAACGAGTTGATTTTGTTGATTGGATCCAGTCAAGTCGAAACCCAACACCTGACCCAATAATTCAGGAGGAGAAATACAGGCCTAATTAACAAGCTTTGTAGACCGGTTATATACATATATATATATATGTATATATAATATAATATAAATATATATATTACATCATATCATCAAAATATTCAATAATGGTCATATCTCAATTTTAAGGTCAGGTCAAGCCACCATGTGGGTCTGAACAACTTGAGTCTTCCATCCAGACTGAATAAAATCATCTACAGTGTAATTATCTATATTAATGTTATATTTACGACAAAAAAAAAATGTGAAAAATAATATTGTATTTTAATTTATGCTATAATATGTAATGTTATTTCTAATAATATTTGTACTATTTGTATTATTGTTATGGCTGAACCTGGTGAATTTTTAGTAAGTCAAATAAATCAAACATATACATATTGTAATAATGAAAACCCTGATATTTACCTATTTACATTTCCATAAATATGCTGGTTACTTTTTTCACCTCATAATTAACCTTTGGTTCAGATCTGTATATACAATGCCACAACTCTCTTGTTACTGGTTACTAATTAGCCCATTTAATGACGATAGAGAGGGTTAAGGATTACTTATTGGAAGGTCAAGGTTTAAGCTTTGACAAGTATAAAAAATTGGGATAATGTAGTGTGGTGTGTGGTGGATATTAAGGGAAAATAATAATAATAATAATAACTCTCTTGTTTTGGGTTTTTGCAGGTTGTATCGTGTTTGGTGTTTGTAGCGTACGTAGTCTAGATGTATAATGCCATAATTAACCCGTTTGATCCAAGACTAACAAAACTACTGCGGCTAAACATTTTCCTTTTGAACGTTGTTTTTTTTTTTTTAAATTTTTTTATCACCCAAAAAATAAAAAGGTTCATGTAGAAAAACATTTATAACAGTTTTTATTATGCAACTAATGCCGCGTCGCAGGAATGTGAAGGCCTGGAACATGCAGCTGTCAACTATTAATTATCGAAGCAAGGATGATAGACACGTACATTATTTAAAAATGTTAATTCGCGTTTTCAGTACTGCCGCCTCTTCATCTTTGCATTTCCTTTCCACATTTGTGCTAAAAGCCTTATAACCATTCAATTTAACAATTTCCCAAAGTGAGAAAACAATTTGACGCTGTTTCTCATCCGATACTAACTGGTACTTTCGCTCGTTTAACACGACGTTGCTAATTATTCAACGTTTCAAACCCAAGATCACTAACCTTTTTTTTGTCTATATTTGGACTTTTCACATGCATGGCGAGCTAGTTTTACTTCTATATATATACACAAAAATAAATCAGCTTTGGAAGCAAGAAAGATAAAGCAGTAGTGACTTGCATATTTAGAATATTAAAAAAGGATAAGTACTGAATTTGCCATCATGTTTCTCTGCGTCCTTCTCTTTTTAACACTCTATGCCTTTACAAATCACTTCCTCGGCAAACTCAAAAACCACCCACCAAGCCCTTTCCCAGTCCTCCCAATCATCGGCCATCTCTACCTCTTCAAGAAACCGATCCATCGCGCTCTCTCCAAAATATCGAACGGATACGGTCCGGTTCTCCTCCTCCGGTTCGGCTCCCGGCCCGTCCTCCTCGTTTCTTCGCCTTCCGCAGCGGAGGAATGCCTAAGCAAAAACGACATCGTTTTCGCCAACCGCCCTCGTTTGCTCGCCGGAAAACACTTGGGATACAACTACACCAGCCTTGTGTGGGCACCCTACGGCGACCACTGGCGAAACCTCCGCCGAATCTCGAGCCTCGAGATTCTGTCGTCCCATCGCCTCCAGATGATGTCCCACGTGCGGGCCGACGAGATCCGCTCGATGATGCGTCGTCTCGCGCGGTCTCCAAATCAGACGGTGGACATGAAACCTCTGTTCTTCGAGCTGATGATGAACAACATGATGAGAATGATCGCAGGAAAGCGGTACTACGACGTGGGAGTTGAGGGGGCAGAGGAAGCCGGGAAGTTTCAGGAGATGGTGAGCGACACGCTTCGACTTGGCGGCACGACGAACATAAGTGATTTTTTGCCGGCTGTGAGGTGGGTGCAGGGGAGTAGAGGGTACGAGAATTGTTTGATTGAGTTGCAAAAGAAGAGAGATGTGTTCATGCAAAGTCTGATAGACGAGAACAGAAAAACAGCAAGACCACATGAAGACAAGAAAAATATGATGGAAGTTTTGTTGTCCCTGCAGGAATCGGACCCCGACTACTATACGGATGATATCATCAGAGGCCTCTTGCTGGTATAATATATTCTCTCAATTCGTTTATTAAATCAGAACTCCCTCTTGATTACATGAACTAATTTTTTGAAAAAGGAAAGCTATAGTAAAAATCCTTGAAACAATTTAATTTCTCTTTCAATATACTTAAAGAAGAAAAAAGGTCACGTAATATACTATAAGCATGAATATTGGATTAAATTTTTTTTATTGGTTTTTGTGAATCATATTTTGGATTTTTCTCTAACTTGCATTTTAAAGAAGCCTTTTTTTTTTGGTGCGAAATGTTTACGATTGGTTTTGTGTGAATTTTTTCTTATTTAGGTTGTTGACAATACACAATAAAATCTTTAAATTTGTTCAAAATCCAAAAAAGGGTGGTCCTAAGCTCTGTGTATATTTTTGCAGGCTTTGTTTTCGGCAGGAACAGACACTTCAGCCGGAATCATGGAGTGGGCGATGTCCCTACTGCTAAACCATCCAGAAGTTTTGCAAAAAGCTCACGAAGAACTGGAATACTGTGTAGGACATGATCGCCTAGTTAATGAGTCTGATTTGGCTAAGCTTCCATATCTTCATTGTGTCATAAAGGAAACAATGCGGATGTATCCATTGGGTGCACTAATACCCCATGAATCATCGAAGGAGTGCACAGTTGCTGGTTTCCACGTACCACGTGGCACTATGTTATTGGTCAACATGTGGGCCATACAACATGACCCGAAGATTTGGGATGAGCCAGCAAGTTTTAAGCCGGAGAGATTTATAGAATTAGGTAACCAAGGAATGAGAGATGGTTTCAGATTTTTGCCTTTCGGAACTGGGAGGAGAGGCTGCCCTGGGGAGAACTTAGCCATGCGTATGGTTGGATTAACTTTGGCGTCGTTGATTCAATGTTTTGAGTGGGAAATACTTGATGAGAAGATAGACATGACGGAAAAGCTAGGGCTGGTCTTGTCCAAGGCTCATTCATCGCAAGTAAAGTGCCGATCACGTCCAACCATGCTAAACGTTCTTGATCAAATATAAAATAATTAATGAAAGGATGCAAATTGAGAAAAGAGATGGCTTATATTATATGTAGAAATAAAAAGACCCGATCTTATACAATGTATACTTTTATATATTAAAAAAAAAAACAAAATATACGTGAATAGGACGTCAAATAAGTATGTATTGTCCAAATATTCCACATGTTTAGTGCTATAAGTTGTCATCAATTTTAAGCTTGTATTTCAAATTGATACAATGAAACACAATTTTAGGAGCTGTTTTGTACTTACAAGATGCATGCTTATGAATAGCCGAATTCAGCAAATTTTATCGTTATTTAATTACACTATATTACTTATGATTTAGGGCTACAGTGCAAAATTACTTAAATATAGCTTTTGGCACTGAGAAAATCCACATTCAGTGAATTATATATATATATATCTAGTTAGGATCGGTCTGCCGTAGTTAACATCTGGCGGTAATGTATAACCGTCGGATAACTGCTCACTGAAATATTTATTAGGCACCATATAATACCAAATTACCAATTAGTCATTGGAAGAAACCCAGTTACGTGAAGAGTAAGAACGGACAATTATGTACTACCCATTGATATTATTAACCTTTGATAATTATAAAATGAAGTTTACCAATCCCTTTATCCATCAATAATAACATTATTTTTTGTTATTAATTTTGAATTATTTGTTACGATGTAGACTTATATCCATCATCAATAATATTATTATTTATAAATTAGTTCATACTTAATAACACATTATTACTCCTTTTTTCTCTTAGCAAATTATAAAATAAAAAATGTGACCGAAATATAATTTTTTGGAAACCAAAAACACAATGAGGCAAGTTCTGTGTATTAGTTAAGAGCCGGCAAGATTACAATATGACTGCCAGTTGCCTTTGTCGTTAACAAAGGATTGGCTTGTCCTTATTTCCTATCAATCAGAACAATGTTTTTGTTTTGACTCGTGTGTGTGTGCGTACATATGCTTCTTTTCAAAAAAATAATGCAGGGCCAGTGTATATATATAGAGAGAGATAATTCGTGCCAGAGAAGGGTAAGTACGACTTTATGAGAATTTCTCTTTCATATTTTTCTTGTTCACCAAATAAAACAATAATTATCTGAAGTTCGACAACTTGCCCAACCTAAAAGAAGGCAAATTAGAATAGTCAAATTGTAGCCACTTTTGGCAAACAGGCTCGACGACAATGTTCAGATGTTAGTGCGTTGATAGTTTTTTTTTTTTCCCTTATCATTCCTATGCCACTATAACGTTTTTTTTTTTTTTTAATTTAATGCTATGATAGTTACGTAACATTATTTCATAATCCTAATTTTTGTTGTTAGAATTCATTATCCTAATTTAAATTTAAAAGCCCGTTTGATAGGCTTATCAAAATACCTTTTTTTTAATACATTATCACTTTTTACTATTTATATATCTAAAATATTATAGTAAACTCTAAATTTTAAAAGTCTTCAACTTTACATCTACAAATCTAAATGAGATGATTTTTTTTAAATCACATAAAATTTTGATATGAACAAAACAATATCCATATTGATATTTTTTTTCTAAAAAAATTTTTAAAATTTTTTATTATTTCACTCTAAACAGTTTTTTCTTCCAAACATATATTTTAAAACAACTTTTTTCTAACCTAAAAAAAAATCTTCAAGCGTTCCCCCAAACACCCCCTAATAAAATTTCTTCTTCCAATCATTTCTCGACTTCCTAGGCAGATCGTAAGAATCTGTTGTAAGCAAACAAACTTAAAAAAAAATATAAAAAAAAAGTCACAAACACAAAGGGACGATGATTCTTAACTGATCCTTTGACAAGAAGCCAACCCAAGTCAGGCCATTTTGTCAAATAGTCAGCGTTAGAACATAAACGACATGGAGGCGGAAAAACCCAGGCTACGTTAAGTGCTATGGTTGCTGACAATCTCAAGGCCAGTAAATAACTAACCTAAGCCATCATTTAATTTCTGAAGAAAATTAACTCTATTTGACATCCACTTTTAATTCATTTTTTAATTTGAATTAATTATTTAAATTATATGTATGAAATTATGAGTCAATGCGCACTTAGTTTTTTAAAATAAAAACCAAGTTTTTCACATGATAATTATAAGATTATTGTACCTCTACCAACAGATTATTATTTACTAATTAAGAAAAAGAAAAAAAAATTCATGAGGCACCACTTCTCATGACTTCCATGCTTATTTACTACGAATAGTTTTCCCATTTCACACGTCTCTCCTTGCTCAGGAAATCTACTTAAACAGCGATTCTAATTAGGTTAGTTCTTCACCCAAAAAAAAAAAAAAAATCCCTTGAAAGAAAACAAACGATTAGCCACTGAAGCTCTCACCATGTTCCTCTACTTGTTGCTCTTTCTAGTCTTGTATGTCATAACCAAACACTTGCTCAACAAGTTCCATAACCTTCCACCAAGCCCTTTTCCTGTCCTTCCCGTTATAGGCCATCTCTACCTTTTTAAAAACCCACTCCACAGATGCCTCTCCAAACTATCCGACCGCTACGGTCCCGTACTTTTCCTCCAGTTCGGCTCTCGGCCCGTCCTCCTCGTCTCCTCTCCTTCCGCGGCCGAGGAATGCCTAACGAAAAACGACATAGTCTTCGCCAACCGCCCTCATTTGCTCGCCGGGAAACACCTCGGAAACAACTACACCAACCTCACGTACGCCTCCTACGGTGACCACTGGCGAAACCTCCGCCGAATAGCCACCCTCGAGATCCTGTCCTCGCACCGTGTCCAAATGCTCTCCCACATACGCGCCGACGAGGTTCGCTCTCTGATCCGCAGTCTCCTACGCTCTGATCGGAATCAGGTGGTGGAAATGAAACCGCTCTTTCTCGAGCTGATGCTGAACAACATGTTAAGAATGGTCGCTGACAAGCGTTACTACGGCGAGAGCGTCGAGGATGTGGAGGAAGCCAAGAAGGTTCATAAGATCGTGACGGATGGGAATCTGTTAGGCGGAACGTCGAATATTGGTGATTTTTTGCCCGTGCCCAGGTGGATTTTAAGTGGAGGATACGAGAACAGTTTGATTGAGCTGCAGAAAAGGAGAGTTAGTTTCATGCAGAGCCTTATTGACCAGAGGAGAAAAATATTAACAAGCCATGGAAGTTCAATCTCTAGAGAGAAGACCAAATGCATGATCGACGTTTTATTGTCCCTGCAACAATCGGATCCCGAGTACTATACTGATGAGATTATCAGAGGACTCATGCAGGTATTTTTGAAAATTTTATGTACCTTTATTTTGAGACTTCTACAATAGAGTTCATGTCCTGGTAAGATTTGCGGTTTTAATCATTAAATAAGAACAGTTGTGTCACATACTGTAAATTTTGAACTTTGGCACTCATACAGACTAATCAAAAATTTAACCTAACTAGAATTTCTAACAATAATATGTTGTCCCTGTTCTTTTTCAAAAGATATATGCATGATACATATCCACCCACACTTATTTTTCTCAAGAGATAGTTGTACGTTCACCTACATGTAAGCGTGCACATATCAGACAGAATCTTAGAATTAGACTTTACTAGATATTTTTTATTTTCCTTCATTAATCTGTACGGAAAAACCTATGAGGTTCAAGTTTTCAATAATACAGAGCGTATATAATATTTCTAAAAAAAATGAAAAGCTACTAAAATGTAATTTACAAATTGCTTTGCCTATGTGCAGACTTTAATAACGTCAGGAACGGATTCATCAGCTGGTATTATGGAGTGGGCAATGTCCTTATTGTTGACCAATCCAAAAGTTCTAAAGAAGGCACAAAATGAATTGGATCATCGCATAGGAAATGATCGCTTAGTTAACGAGTCTGATTTGCCAAAACTTTCATATCTTAATTGTATCATAAAAGAGACAACGAGGTTGTATCCTGCTGGTCCACTGATCCCTCATGAATCATCAGAAGAGTGCACAGTGGCCGGTTTTCGCATACCACGTGGCACCATCTTATTGATCAACTTGTGGGCCATACAACAAGACCCCAAGTTGTGCGACGAGCCAACGAGATTTAAGCCGGAGAGGTTCAAAGAAAGTGAAGGGATAATGAGAGATGGTTTCAAATTCATGCCTTTTGGGTCTGGAAGGAGAGGTTGTCCTAGTGAGAATTTAGCCATGCGTCTGTTAGGACTGACTTTGGCATCACTACTTCAATGTTTTGAGTGGGAATTGGGTAACGAAAAGATGGACATGACAGAAAAGCTCGGAATCAGCTTGTGCAAGGCTAGTTCATTACAAGCTAAGTGCCGACCACGTCCGATCATGTCGGATGTCCTTTCTCGAATATGAAAGAACGGCCAACAAATTTACCCAGCTTAACTTGTGTTTGTTTTAATTGGTGAATAATTTGTGTATACACATATTTAGATTCTATTGTTAATATGAAACTTTGATAAACTTTGATAGTATATCATAGTTAATTAGTATTTAATCGTTATTGTAAATAAATAATAGTACTATATAATATTAAACCGGTCCCCTTTGTAGTGAGTGCGATGTCATAAATCTCTTGATTACATTTCTACCGTAGTATACGACATTTATTTGAGAAATTTTGCCTTTCGCCGCAATGAATTATTAGAGTTTGTTTTGTCTTAATTTTATTAAGATTAAGGACTATTTTTCTTATATTTCTTCTCTTTTCTTTTCTTTTTCTTGTTTAGCTATGCTCTGCAGCTGAGCGAGCTACATTTTTTTTTTTCAGGATAAAAAAAATTCATGTTCTTGTTGCATTTACTCATTTACTTGGTGATAAAACAGAACCTTTTGAGTCTCCTGTTTTTATTTTCTCAATGTCTTTTTAATCTTTATTTTCTTTTGGATGTCTCTTTTGCTTTGCCACCTTTTTGAAGGCTTTGCGTATGAATCTTTGCAATTTTTCTACTTTGAATATTGTATATCTGTTTCTCTTGCTCTCCCGGATCCCAAGTTGTCAATCTGATCTATCAACTTTGCGTTGTCCTTGAGTTTATGCACTCTTGCAATTTTGGACTATATTTACATAAAGGGTTACTTTTTATTTAAAAATTATCATATTAGTACCTTTTAGTCTTCGGCTTTATTAGATTAATGATTTTGCATTCTGAATCCCTTTTTTTTTTATAATTTTAATGAGGATGATCTTTTTGGATATCCAATAGTTCAAAACATTATCATACGTACACCTTAAAAACATTCAAAAACATATTAAAGAAATATTAAAATGAAAAATGGATAATAAACCATATTTTTCTCTGTTCCCTTTCTAATTTTTAAGGTTTATATGCTTAATACATAGTCTCATAAACATGCTAACATAAAGTATCATCTTTTTTTATACTCAAATCAAGCTCACTACAAACACAAGCAAACACAATTTGAGAACAATTCTAGTACCAATCCAAAATACATGTATAATTTTTTTTTTAATAATACTCTTAGACGCCCATGTCTCTCTCTTCCTTGTTTTTCTTATGTTTTTCTTTTTCTTTTCTTTTCTTTTCTTTTTATTTTTTGACTGAGAGGAGAAAAGAACATTACATCTCCCATAGAATGACCTTTTGGTATATGCTTTCAAAATTTTAAAGCATAAGCCATAAGAAACAATTAATAGAATTTACTCAAAAAAAGAAACAACTAATAAAATTATCGGAACAAAAAGATATCAAATCTAATGAATTATAACTATAAAAATATCCTATTGATATATTTTTAATTTATCGATTTGCTCGTATTCCTACAAATTTTCATGTGAATTAGATATCGTTGTCCGAAATTCACAGAAGAATGCGCATGCAATAACGAGTTACGGGAATAAACAACCCATCGTAGTTCTCATTCAAAAGAAAAAAGTGTAAAAATTTCAAGTGATCATGAAAAGAAATAAAAGAAAGATCGTCAGCCTACTTTCTTCAAGCTGGCCCGTCAAAAAGGCAAAAATAATACATATATGGACGAATAATGGAGTTGTTTGCCAAGGACGCCATTGAATTTTCTTTTTCTGGCCAAGGACGTTATAGAAAGTTGAATCCACCATAGCAAGATTTTTTGTTTTTAATGGTCTATGTTGTAAGATTTTTTATTCGTTTATGTAGCAAGCTTTCGACTTTTCGTGCACTCCACAACTAAAGTCCTTATTACTTGCCCAAGGACAAGAGCATGCCCAGTCTGTTTAAAAAATAACAATAAAATAAGTTAAAAGAACTCCATTACTAAGAAGAACGATCCAAATTCTATATGAGCTGTACTAATAAATCATATTATATCATGCGTATAAGATTAAATCAAATTTTTATGTTTAATTATTTCATTTTATTGCATATTAAATTTTAAGATATCAATCAAACGTGTCCAGGAAGAAGGCATTCATCCCTGGGATTATACAGGTATGTCATCCTTTATCCTATAATCCTCTTCTTATTATGAAAAAAAATATTTCATGCCCTTTAATTATGTATCTTTATTTTGGAAAATACTGTACTAAAACCCTTAAAATAGTATTTACGATAAATATTTTTTTAAACTGTTCACATGTAATTGAATAATTGAAATTTACTTGTTTATAATAGTTACAATGCACCCTAACACATAATAAATTATTGAAATTTACTTGTTTATAATAGTTATAATGCACCTTAACATATAGTATTATAAAATGATAAATTTAAAAAAAATCTAAAAAATTAATTAAAATAAACCTAAAAATTCCACCCCACAACCCCCCACCCGGTTCAACCCTACTAATCAGCCACACCCCCCCTCCCACTAATGAGGTGGGCTGGCTTATGGTAGATGAAGAAGTTTAGGTTTTTTTTTTTATATTTTTGTTTTTTGATTTTTTTTTAATTTATTAGTCTATAATTTTATGAGATAATATATATTATAATAAGTAAATTTTAACCGTTGAATTATATTTAAATAATTTAAAAATAAATATCTATTATAAATATTATTTTGAGATTTTTAATACAACTTTTCGCTTTATTTTTAGTACATATTTTTGTAAATCTTGTATGTGAAACATTTATAATCAATATTGATATTGATATTTTATTGATTTAGAATATAATTGTCTTAAAAAAAAAGTATGAAAAATATTTATCCTAAAATATTTTCCTATTTTCTTTCAGAATTCTTCTTTGGAGATGGGTTACCTATGACGTGAAAGTAAAAAAGTGGGATTAATGCACTTGATAAACCAATTAGAAATAGTATTTGTTGTCTTTCCAGGAAAAATAATGGCAGTCGTTGTCGTGTGTACACAAGCCAAAAATCATGACTTTATTTATTTTTATTTATGAATAAGGTGATAAGGACAACAATTTGGACCAGTGGTGCGTGACGTCTGCATGTTCTAGAAGCGGTGGAAATGGAGGAGCCTCTCTCCGAAATCCTAATTGGTTGCGGTAATTTTAGTCGAGCAGCACCGTATATTTCTTTACTATTTTTTTTTTTCCTGGTACTAGATTTCTAGATGTTATTACGTGGCAAGACCACTGTTGCTCCTAATCGAAGATTTCTGACACGTCAAGGTGTAGGCCCCCCCCGGATTCGCCAGTAATTACTCAACACATTTTTTGACTTTGATTTCCAGCCGTTATTGTGCTTTCTTTCCTTTCCCATTTCTTTTTTCCACTTAGAGACACGACAATTTGCCTTTTATCACACGGCTAATTTTGCACACATTTCAAAGAAATTTGTCTCTAGTTTGTTGTATAAATAACCATACAACCTTACCAAGAAACCACAAAGAAAACTATTCTCATACAAAATCTTTATTTATTTTTATTAAAACAAACTAAACAAAAATTCTTAAAATGTTATACTGAAAGAAGACATGATTTCTGTATAGAAGCTGCAACATGTTGCTACAACTAAAGTATATATTGCAACAGTTTTATAAAAAACGTTGTCCAACTTAAGGCATCTTGTTTTTTTAACCGTGGCTGCATCGACTGGTACTATGTATATATTTATAAATTTAATATAT
Source organism: Antiaris toxicaria (assembly GCA_035233585.1). NCBI lineage: Eukaryota > Viridiplantae > Streptophyta > Magnoliopsida > Rosales > Moraceae > Antiaris > Antiaris toxicaria. The sequence goes on along the minus strand of CP141160.1, from coordinate 22,124,240 downwards.
ATATCTGTATATATATCAACAAATTAAGATTCTCACGCCACAACTATGTGGTCTCCTGGATAATTCCAGTCATATACGGGCATCCATGAAAATATATATATATGTGTGTGTGTGTGTGCGCGCGCGCGCGTTTGTACATATATATATACATGCATGTATAGCTAATACAAGGCCCAAAAAAAATAAAATAAAATAAAACTTACATTCTTAGTGTTTTATACGAGGCATCCACTAGCCACCATGTTGATTTTCCTCTACTTCCTGCTCTTTCTAGCTATCCATGCCTTCTCATATCGCTTAATCGACAAGATTAAAAACCATCCACCGAGCATTTTTCCTGTCCTTCCAATAATCGGTCATTTCTACCTTTTCAAGAAGCCCCTCCACCGAACCCTCACCAAAATATCAGACCGGCACGGTCCGGTTCTTCTCCTCCGGTTTGGCTCTCGTCCCGTTCTCCTCATATCCTCCCATTTAGCCGCCGAGGAGTGCCTCAGCAAAAACGACGCCGTCTTCGCCAACCGCCCTACTTTGCTCGCAGGGAAACACTTGGGGTACAACTACACCAGCCTCGTGTGGGCCCCATACGGCGACCACTGGCGCAACCTCCGCCGGATTTCGACGCTCGAGATCCTCTCCTTCAGCCGCGTCCAGATGTTGTCCAATATACGGACAGACGAGATTCGGTCACTGATGCGCCGGCTCTTGCACTCGCGGAATCAGACCGTGGAGCTGAAATCTCTCTTCTTTGAGCTCGTGCTCAACGTGATGATGAGAATGATCGCCGGAAAGCGGTACTACGGCGAGAACGTTGAAGATGTTGAGGACACGAAAAAGTTTCAGGAGATGGTGAGGGACACGCTTCGATTGGGTGGCACGACGAATATAAGTGATTTTCTACCGGTGTTGAGGTTAGTGGGTGGCGGGTATGAGAAGAGTTTGATTGAGTTGAAAGAAAAGAGAGACAGGTTCATGCAAAATCTTATAGAGGAGAACAGAAAGATAGCATGCTCTGAAAATTCTACCTCTCTCACTAAAGAAAACAATAAAAACAACATGATACAAGTTTTGCTGTCTCTGCAAGAGACAGAGCCTGAGTACTACACGGATGAGATCATCAGAGGCCTAATGCTGGTATATATGCACAATCCGCATTAAACTTCAGGACGTTTGGTAAACGTATTGTATTTTGATTGTATTTGAATAAAATTTATTTTTTGAATGTTGTATTTGGTTGAAAAGTATTTGTTTTGTATTTGAATGAAATATGTGTTTGGATGAAAAGTATTTTAGAGTTGAAAAATTGATGTATTGATAAAAGTAGAGATAAATAGTGGAGTTGAAAAGTTGATGTGATTATTTTAAAAATGTTTTAAATAGTAATTATTTTCGTAATACTGTTACAAAATTTGTGTTTGGTGTAAAATTGTATTGTATTTAAGTAAAATTAAAATGAAATATTTTCCCAAAACATCACCTTAATACTCTAAAAATAAAGGTTTTGCTTTACCTTTTTTTAAATCTTTTTATTTCTTGATTAATTATTGTTTGACGGAACATTTATTAGAAGCTACTTTGCTTTCAATGTTGAAAAGCTATCTTTTATTTTTTTTTTGGTTTGTTTGAATGAAAGGTTTATTTTTAAAAAATAAAAAATTTATAGTTTTAAAAAAAAATTTGTTTGGATTAAGTTTTTTTAAAAAATGAAAAATTATTTGAAAATTTAAAAAAAAAATTTTTGTCTAAAGAAAACTCTTTTTTTATTTTTTAAAAATAAAAAGCTTTTAATATTTAGTTACGAAAATTTAAAAAGATATATTTTTTAAAGTGAAAAATTTTTCATTTTTCAAAAATATATATGCTAAATGAACAAAGCATTAGGTTCTAGTCAATTAAATCACAAAATGCAATCTTCACAAAAATGCTTTTTACTAGACTTTAAAACATATTAAAAATTTAGTAAAAACAATATAAAATTCTTTTTAAAATTTTGATACCCAATTATAAAATTTAAAAATTAATTCATTTTGACTTGTTATGTTCTTTAAATGATGCATTTTTAAATAATTATTAAAAGTAATAGATGCTTTTATTTCTTTTCTTCTATTCACTAAAAGTAAACAAAATTCTGCCAAATGTATGTAAGTCCTATGCATATGATATTACAAAGCTAATATGATTGTTTCTTGTGTATTTTAGGCTCTGTTTTCAGCAGGAACGGATACTTCATCTGGACTCATGGAGTGGGCAATGTCCCTAATGCTGAACCATTCAGAAGTTCTAAAGAAGGCACAAGACGAAATGAAATACTGCATAGGACATGATCGCTTAGTGGAGGAGTCCGATTTGCCGAAGCTTCCATACCTCCATTGCATTATAAAAGAGACCATGCGTATGTACCCAGTTGGTGCATTGATACCCCATCAATCATCTGAGGAGTGCACAATAAGTGGTTATCGCATACCACCTGGCGCCATGCTATTGGTCAACGTATGGGCCATACAGCATGACCCTAAGCTATGGGATGAGCCGACAAAATTCAAGTCGGAGAGATTTGAGGAATTAGGGGATAATGGGATGAGGGAGGGGTTCAGATTGATGCCTTTCGGGGCTGGAAGGAGGGCCTGCCCTGGGGAGAACTTAGCCATGCGTATGATTGGACTAACTCTGGCGTCACTAATTCAATGTTTTGAGTGGGAAACAATACTTAACGAGAATATTGATATGACGGAGCAACTAGGGCTTAGCTTGTCCAAAGCTTATGCTTCACAAGTACAATACCGACCACGTCCAACAATGTTGAACGCTCTTTCTCAGATATGAAGTACATTTACGTACATACATACATACATGCATACATACATATATATATAGATTATATGTTTGTGATTGAGAAGCGGATCTGCATAATACACCCACCTACCCATCCACGGTCCACCCGTGTGCTTCTATGTTTAATTTGTTTTATGAAATGTGTGTTTTTCTGAATTATAGAATGAGATCACCATCAGTGAAAATAAGGAGCTCTATTTCATGTATGCGAAGAGCAAAATTGTAAGTATTTTATGTCATGCAACCATCGGTATTCATCGATTTTTTTTTTAAATCTTTGAAGTGATATAATGAATCATTAGAGTTATTTATTGTACCTCTAACCTCCAAAAGAAACAAGAAAAAATATATATAGAATTTCATTCTAATTACGTTGTAAAATTTTCCAGATAATTTATAAATTGGAAAAAAAGGATAATGATCATGTTAATAATGAGATGAAATACAACGAACGACGAATCATTATAACACCAAATGCTACTTAGATCATCTCTCCAATGCGTTGTCTTACATCTCTAATGTATAAACATAATTTCTAATATTATTTTTATTTTTTGTCAAAATTATTATGCGTTGGAATTGTAAAATTCAACTTTTAATATTTAAACAAATTAGAAATAAAAATATTAAAATTGAATTTTTAATATTTAAAAAAAATTAAAAATTAAAAAATTATAATAATTATATGAAAAAGTTAAGGTAACTACGAATAAGTAGACATAAATGTTTAATTTACTATTGATTATATCTTGTGATAAATTAGTTTTTATATAAAATTTAATATTAAAAATAGCATTCAATTTAATAGCACTTTTATCATTAACACAATAATTTAATACATTATATTGAAAATACTCTTATTGTTATTTTGTGATCCTTTATATATCAATCGTCTATAATACGAAATTCCTCGCAATTGAATTTTGCTCTTTCATATACATACCTTAAATTTTGGGACCAGATAATTCCTCAAAAAAAGGAAAAATTAAATTGTGGAGATCTTTACCCGTTTAAGCCAGGGAGGTTGCAAAGGGGAGAAAGAAGGGTCGTCCTTGGCAGTTGATATCCAGCAGTTTTGTAACCGTTTGATTGTTAATTTAGTAGATCTTTTGATTGGAGTAGAGTATTCTAATAATATAATCAAGGGCACCCATATTAATTTATTAAAAGAAAACATGTATACTATATGCCCTTCACGCTGTCGCCTTTGCTTATATATTGAGACTTACAATCAAAGTCAAAATTAAATTTACAATAACAAATTTGGTATATTGGATAAGAAGACAAGGCGTTCCATGACGATATAATTGACCCAAATTGAGGAGACCGGCTCCGTGGATAATATTCGACTGTATAAGATCCGTTTTTATATTATTTATCAGATTTAATTAATTAATTAATCTAATTAATTAATTATTAAAAACAAGTAAATAAATAACATAGGTAATTTTAACGAGGTTTGATTTTCTTACTTCTCGAGGTCATGACCAGACATTGAATACATCACTAACTATCAAAAGATTGCAAGCACTAATGGACTTATGCAATCAAAAAACTCCCTCTTTATTATTGTCACTAGTCGTCTTGAATCTAGTTAATAGACTCGTTCAGCAAGATCCTCTTACAAGCATATGTTGAAATCCCTTCAATTGCTATTGTTTCCTTCCGAAGACTTCAAATCTTTCTCCCGAAGACACAATGAATGTAGAATGCTTCAAAATCACTAAGGATTCAAATTTCACGATCACAACTTTTGCTCACTCTCTCAAGAATTAATATTTTGAGCTCTTATATAGAAATCCAAAGATCTTCAATAGAATCTTGGATTTATTTTGAATTTTGAAGATGTTACAGATAATGTTGCAATATCATTTTGTAACATCTTTAAAATTTTAAATTTCAAGTCTATTAAATTTAAAACTGCAGATATTATACAAATATTATCCAAATGCATTTCCAAATATATCTACATGTTTTCCCAATTAAAATCACACTTTATATAGGCAAATCTTGGGATTTTTTTAAATTCTAATTTAAATAGGATTAAGAAATCCAATTTAAATTACTTTTTCCTTTTTCAGGCTTATCCAGACCATAAATAACTCTCCAAATCCTATTTGAACTTGATTTGCTATGATTTTCTCAGTTCAAGTCGAAATTCAAAAGATATTCATGATTTTGCAGTAAACCATGATGTTACAGCAGGTGTTGTAATATCCTGCAGCACATCCTGTACTGAACTGAACCTGCATGTTGCAGCAGGTGTTATAATATCCTATAGTACACCCTGCTAAACCTGCATAAACTTCTAAAATTTCTGGTTTTCTCTAAATTATCATAAATACTAACACTGAAAAACCTAACAGACTGTCTTCTTGCCAAGGTAATTATTAGTTGTTTGATCTCTTGAATTCATGGCCAACGGGAGACTATTAATTTTCCAGTCAGGGACTCGAGGCTTCTTCCAACTTCCCAAATTGATCAAAATCTGCCAAACAATGATTGTTGATAGCGGCAAGCATGAACTCCATTTCGTAGTCTTTCACATGCAAATTTGCTTATTTTCCTCCTTTTGATATGTTTGACTGTTTCTTCCAAAGAGTAATTTAGCTTAAATCTGTTTGCACATATAAATGCTTAAGCAATCTTTTAATTAGACGTTAAAAAGTAAGACAAACAGACCAATTTATCTACAATATCAGCCAACATGTGATAGCTAGTTGCAAAGGATTGAAAGAAATTATTATTATCATTATTGTTATTTTGGTAAGAGAGGACTTCATTAAGGATTCCTTTGGGAGATTGATTTTAATTCATCTTCTATGAATTAATATGATTTCTTTTTCTTAAGTTTTATTATTATAATCTATTTTAATATGTACTATATAGATTTCAATCAATTTTTTTTTTTGCATGAGTCGCATGAATGGCACGGACAAGTTGTATAGTTGGCAATGGCATTGATTGTGTTGCATTTAGATTTTTTGTATATATATGGCAGCAACGAGTTGATTTTGTTGATTGGATCCAGTCAAGTCGAAACCCAACACCTGACCCAATAATATAGGAGGAGAAATACAGGCTTAATTAACAAGCTTAGTTGACTGGTTATATACATATATATATAATATAATATAATATAAATATATATATTACATCATATCATAAAAATATTCAATAATGGTCATATCTCAATTATACAGGCCAGGTCAAGCCAATGTGTGGGTCTGAGCAACCTGAGTCTTCCATCCAGACCGAATAAGTTCATGTACGGTGTAATTATCTATATTAATATTAGATTAACGACAAAAAAAATGTGAAAAATGTATTTTAATTTATGCTATAATATGTAATGTTATTTCTAATAATATTTGTAGTATTTGTATTATTGTTATGGCTTGAACCTGGTGAATTTTTAGTAAGTCAAATAAATCAAACATATATATATTGTAATAATGAAAACCCTGATATTTACCTATTTACATTTCCATAAATATGCTGGTTACTTTTTTCACCTCATAATTAACCTTTGGTTCAGATCTGTATATACAATGCCACAACTCTCTTGTTACTGGTTACTAATTAGCCCATTTAATGACGATAGAGAGGGCTTAGGATTACTTATTGGAAGGTCAAGGTTTATGCTTTGACAAGTATAAAAAAATTGGGATAATGTAGTGTGGTGTGTGGTGGATATTAAGGGAAAATAATAATAATAATAATAATAATAATAATAATAACTCTCTTGTTTTGCATTTTTGCAGGTTGTATCGTGTTTGGTGTTTGTAGCGTACGTAGTCTAGATGTATAATGCCATAATTAACCCGTTTGATCCAAGACTAACAAAAATACTGCAGCTAAACATTTTCCATTTGAACGTTGTTTTTTTTTTTTAATTTTTTTATCACCCAAAAAATAAAAAGGTTCATGTAGAAAAACATTTATAACAGTTTTTATTATGCAACCAATGCCGCGTCGCAGGAATGTGAAGGCCTGGAACATGCAGCTGTCAACTATTAATTATCGAAGCAAGGATGATAGACACGTACATTATTTAAAAATGTTAATTCGCGTTTTCAGTACTGCCGCCTCTTCATCTATGCATTTCCTTTCCACATTTGTGCTAAAAGCCTTATAACCATTCAATTTAACAATTTCCCAAAGTGAGAAAACAATTTGACGCTGTTTCTCATCCGATACTAACTGGTACTTTCGCTCGTTTAACACGACGTTGCTAATTATTCAACGTTTCAAACCCAAGATCACTAACCTTTTTTTTGTCTATATTTGGACTTTTCACATGCATGGCGAGCTAGTTTTACTTCTATATATATATACAAAAATAAATCAGCTTTGGAAGCAAGAAAGATAAAGCAGTAGTGACTTGCATATTTAGAATATTAAAAAAGGGTAAGTACTGAATTTGCCATCATGTTTCTCTACGTCCTTCTCTTTTTAACACTCTATGCCTTTACAAATCACTTCCTCGGCGAACTCAAAAACCACCCACCAAGCCCTTTCCCAGTCCTCCCAATCATCGGCCATCTCTACCTCTTCAAGAAACCGATCCATCGCGCTCTCTCCAAAATATCGAACCGATACGGTCCGGTTCTCCTCCTCCGGTTCGGCTCCCGGCCCGTCCTCCTCGTTTCTTCGCCTTCCGCAGCGGAGGAATGCCTAAGCAAAAACGACATCGTTTTCGCCAACCGCCCTCGTTTGCTCGCCGGAAAACACTTGGGATACAACTACACCAGCCTTGTGTGGGCATCCTACGGCGACCACTGGCGAAACCTCCGCCGAATCTCGAGCCTCGAGATTCTGTCGTCCCATCGCCTCCAGATGATGTCCCACGTGCGGGCCGACGAGATCCGCTCGATGATGCGTCGTCTCGCGCGGTCTCCAAATCAGACGGTGGACATGAAACCTCTGTTCTTCGAGCTGATGATGAACAACATGATGAGAATGATCGCAGGAAAGCGGTACTACGACGTGGGAGTTGAGGGGGCAGAGGAAGCCGGGAAGTTTCAGGAGATGGTGAGCGACACGCTTCGACTTGGCGGCACGACGAACATAAGTGATTTTTTGCCGGCTGTGAGGTGGGTGCAGGGGAGTAGAGGGTACGAGAATTGTTTGATTGAGTTGCAAAAGAAGAGAGATGTGTTCATGCAAAGTCTGATAGACGAGAACAGAAAAACAGCAAGACCACATGAAGACAAGAAAAATATGATGGAAGTTTTGTTGTCCCTGCAGGAATCGGACCCCGAGTACTATACGGATGATATCATCAGAGGCCTCTTGCTGGTATAATATATTCTCTCAATTCGTTTATTAAATCAGAACTCCCTCTTGATTACATGAACTAATTTTTTGAAAAAGGAAAGCTATAGTAAAAATCCTTGAAACAATTTAATTTCTCTTTCAATATACTTAAAGAAGAAAAAAGGTCACGTAATATACTATAAGCATGAATATTGGATTAAATTTTTTTTATTGGTTTTTGTGAATCATATTTTGGATTTTTCTCTAACTTGCATTTTAAAGAAGCCTTTTTTTTTTTTGGTGCGAAATGTTTACGATTGGTTTTGTGTGAATTTTTTCTTATTTAGGTTGTTGACAATACACAATAAAATCTTTAAATTTGTTCAAAATCCAAAAAAGGGTGGTCCTAAGCTCTGTGTATATTTTTGCAGGCTTTGTTTTCGGCAGGAACAGACACTTCAGCCGGAATCATGGAGTGGGCGATGTCCCTACTGCTAAACCATCCAGAAGTTTTGCAAAAAGCTCACGAAGAACTGGAATACTGTGTAGGACATGATCGCCTAGTTAATGAGTCTGATTTGGCTAAGCTTCCATATCTTCATTGTGTCATAAAGGAAACAATGCGGATGTATCCATTGGGTGCACTAATACCCCATGAATCATCGAAGGAGTGCACAGTTAGTGGCTTCCACGTACCACGTGGCACTATGTTATTGGTCAACATGTGGGCCATACAACATGACCCGAAGATTTGGGATGAGCCAGCAAGTTTTAAGCCGGATAGATTTATAGAATTAGGTAACCAAGGAATGAGAGATGGTTTCAGATTTTTGCCTTTCGGAACTGGGAGGAGAGGCTGCCCTGGGGAGAACTTAGCCATGCGTATGGTTGGATTAACTTTGGCGTCGTTGATTCAATGTTTTGAGTGGGAAATACTTGATGAGAAGATAGACATGACGGAAAAGCTAGGGCTGGTCTTGTCCAAGGCTCATTCATCGCAAGTAAAGTGCCGATCACGTCCAACCATGCTAAACGTTCTTGATCAAATATAAAATAATTAATGAAAGGATGCAAATTGAGAAAAGAGATGGCTTATATTATATGTAGAAATAAAAGGACCCGATCTTATACAATGTATACTTTTATATATTAAAAAAATATATATATACGTGAATAGGACGTCAAATAAGTATGTATTGTCCAAATATTCCACATGTTTAGTGCTATAAGTTGTCATCAATTTTAAGCTTGTATTTCAAATTGATACAATGAAAGACAATTTTAGGAGCTGTTTTGTACTTACAAGATGCATGCTTATGAATAGCCGAATTCAGCAATTTTATCGTTATTTAATTACACTATATTACTTATGATTTAGGGCTACAGTGCAAAATTACTTAAATATAGCTTTTGGCACTGAGAAAATCCACATTCAGTGAATTATATATATATATATATCTAGTTAGGATCGGTCTGCCGTAGTTAACATCTGGCGGTAATGTATAACCGTCGGATAACTGCTCACTGAATTATTTATTAGGCACCATATAATACCACATTACCAATTAGTCATTGGAAGAAACCCAGTTACGTGAAGAGTAAGAACGGACAATTATGTACTACCCATTGATATTATTAACCTTTGATAATTATAAAATGGAGTTTACCAATCCCTTTATCCATCAATAATAACATTATTTTTTATTATTAATTTTGAATTATTTGTTACGATGTAGACTTATATCCATCATCAATAATATTATTATTTATAAATTAGTTCATACTTAATAACACATTATTACTCCTTTTTTCTCTTAGCAAATTATAAAATAAAAAATGTGACGGAAATATAATTTTTTGGAAACCAAAATCACAATGAGGCAAGTTCTGTGTATTAGTTAAGAGCCGGCAAGATTACAATATGACTGCCGGTTGCCTTTGTCGTTAACAAAGGATTGGCTTGTCCTTATTTCCTATCAATCAGAACAATGTTTTTGTTTTGACTCGTGTGTGTGTGCGTACATATGCTTCTTTTCGAAAAAATAATGCAGGGCCAGTGTATATATATAGAGAGAGATAATTCGTGCCAGAGAAGGGTAAGTACGACTTTATGAGAATTTCTCTTTCATATTTTTCTTGTTCACCAAATAAAACAATAATTATCTGAAGTTCGACAACTTGCCCAACCTAAAAGAAGGCAAATTAGAATAGTCAAATTGTAGCCACTTTTGGCAAACAGGCTCGACGACAATGTTCAGATGTTAGTGCGTTGATAGTTTTTTTTTTTTTTTTCCCTCATCATTCCTATGCCACTATAACGTTTTTTTATTTTATTTTATAATTTAATGCTATGATAGTTACGTAACATTATTTCATAATCCTAAATTTTGTTGGTAGATTTCATTATCTAATTTAAATTTATAAGCCAGTTTGATAGGCTTATCAAAACACCTTTTTTTTAATACATTATCACTTTTTACTATTTATATATCTAAAATATTATAATAAACTCTAAATTTTTAAAGTGTTTAACTTTGTATATATAAGTCTAAACGAGATGATTTTTTTTAAATCACATAAAATTTCGAGATGAACAAAATAATATTTATATTGATATTTTTTTTCTAAAAAAATTTTTAAAATTTTTTATTATTTTACCCCAAACAGTTTTTTCCTCCAAACATATTTTTTAAAATAACTTTTTTCTAACCTAAAAAAAATATCCTCAGGCGTTCCTCCAAACAGCCCCTAATAAAATTTCTTCTTCCAATCATTTCTCAACTTCCTAGGCAGATCGTAAGAATCTGTTGTAAACAAACAAACTTAAAAAAAATTAACAAAAAAGTCACAAGCACAAAGGGACGATGATTCTTAACTGATCCTTTGACAAGAAGCCAACCCAAGTCAGGCCATTTTGTCAAATAGTCAGTCTTAGAACATAAACGACATGGAGGCGGAAAAACCCAGGCTACGTTAAGTGCTATGGTTGCTGACAATCTCGAGGCCAGTAAATAACTAACCTAAGACATCATTTAATTTCTGAAGAAAATTAACTCTATTTGACATCCAGTTTTAATTCATGTTTTAATTTGAATTAATTATTTAAATTATATGTATGAAATTATGAGTCAATGCGCACTTAGTTTTTTAAAATAAAAACCAAGTTTTTCACATGATAATTATAAGATTATTGTACCTCTACCAACAGATTATTATTTACTAATTAAGAAAAAGAAAAAAAAATTCATGAGGCACCACTTCTCATGACTTCCATGCTTATTTACTACGAATAGTTTTCCCATTTCACACGTCTCTCCTTGCTCAGGAAATCTACTTAAACAGCGATTCTAATTAGGTTAGTTCTTCTCCCAAAAAAAAAAAAAAAATCCCTTAAAAGAAAACAAACAATTAGCCACTGAAGCTCTCACCATGTTCCTCTACTTGTTGCTCTTTCTAGTCTTGTATGTCATAACCAAACACTTGCTCAACAAGTTCCATAGCCTTCCACCAAGCCCTTTTCCTGTCCTTCCCGTTATAGGCCATCTCTACCTTTTTAAAAACCCACTCCACAGATGCCTCTCCAAACTATCCGACCGCTACGGTCCCGTAATTTTCCTCCAGTTCGGCTCTCGGCCCGTCCTCCTCGTCTCCTCTCCTTCCGCGGCCGAGGAATGCCTAACGAAAAACGACATAGTCTTCGCCAACCGCCCTCATTTGCTCGCCGGGAAACACCTCGGAAACAACTACACAAACCTCACGTACGCCTCCTACGGTGACCACTGGCGAAACCTCCGCCGAATAGCCACCCTCGAGATCCTGTCCTCGCACCGCGTCCAAATGCTTTCCCACATACGCGCCGACGAGGTTCGCTCTCTGATCCGCAGTCTCCTACGCTCTGATCGGAATCAGGTGGTGGAAATGAAACCGCTCTTTCTAGAGCTGATGCTGAACAACATGTTGAGAATGGTCGCTGACAAGCGTTACTACGGCGAGAGCGTCGAGGATGTGGAGGAAGCCAAGAAGGTTCATAAGATCGTGACGGATGGGAATCTGTTAGGCGGAACGTCGAATATTGGTGATTTTTTGCCCGTGCCGAGGTGGATTTTAAGTGGAGCATACGAGAACAGTTTGATTGAGCTGCAGAAAAGGAGAGTTCGTTTCATGCAGAGCCTTATTGACCAGAGGAGAAAAATATTAACAAGCCATGGAAGTTCAATCTCTAGAGAGAAGACCAAATGCATGATCGACGTTTTATTGTCCCTGCAACAATCGGATCCCGAGTACTATAGTGATGAGATTATCAGAGGACTCATGCAGGTATTTTTTAAAATTTTATGGACCTTTATTTAGAGACTTCTACAACAGAGTTCATATCCTGGTAAGATTTGCGGTTTTAATCATTAAATAAAAACAGTTGTGTCACATACTGTAAATTTTGAACTTTGGCACTCATACAGACTAATCAAAAACTTAACCTAACTAGAATTTCTAACAATAATATGTTGTCCCTGTTCTTTTTCAAAAGATATATGCATGATACATGTCCACCCACACTTATTTTTCTCGAGAGATAGTTGTACATTCACCTACATGTAAGCGTGTACATATCAGACAGAATCTTAGAATTAGACTTTACTAGATATTTTTTATTTTCCTTCATTAATCTGTATGGAAAAACCTACAAGGTTCAAGTTTTCAATAATACAGAGCGTATATAATAGTTATAAAAAAAATGAAAAGCTACTAAAATGTAATTTAGAAATTGCTTTGCCTATGTGCAGACTTTAATAACGTCCGGAACGGATTCATCAGCTGGTATTATGGAGTGGGCAATGTCCTTATTGTTGACCAATCCAAAAGTTCTAAAGAAGGCACAAAATGAATTGGATCATCGCATAGGAAATGATCGCTTAGTTAACGAGTCTGATTTGCCAAAACTTTCATATCTTAATTGTATCATAAAAGAGACAACGAGGTTGTATCCTGCTGGTCCACTGATCCCTCATGAATCATCAGAAGAGTGCACAGTGGCCGGTTTTCGCATACCACGTGGCACCATCTTATTGATCAACTTGTGGGCCATACAACAAGACCCCAAGTTGTGGGACGAGCCAACGAGATTTAAGCCGGAGAGGTTCAAAGAAAGTGAAGGGATAATGAGAGATGGTTTCAAATTCATGCCTTTTGGGTCCGGAAGGAGAGGTTGTCCTAGTGAGAATTTAGCCATGCGTCTGTTAGGACTGACTTTGGCATCACTACTTCAATGTTTTGAGTGGGAATTGGGTAACGAAAAGATGGACATGACAGAAAAGCTCGGAATCAGCTTGTGCAAGGCTAGTTCATTACAAGCTAAGTGCCGACCACGTCCGATCATGTCGGATGTCCTTTCTCGAGTATGAAAGAACGGCCAACAAATTTACCCGGCTTAACTTGTGTTTGTTATAATTGGTGAATAATTTGTGTATACACGTATTTGGATTCCATTGTTAATATGAAACTTTGATAAACTTAGGTAGTATATCATAGTTAATTAGTGTTCAATGGTTATTGTAAATAAATAATAGTACTGAATAATATTAAACCGGTCCCCTTTGCAGTGAGTGCGATGTCATAAATCTCTTGACTACATTTGAACCGTAGTATTCTATATTTATTTGAGAAATTTTGCCTTTCTCTGCAGTGAATGATTAGAGTTTGTTTTTTTTTAATTTTATTAAAATTAAGGACTATTTTTCTTATATTTCTTCTCTGTCCTTTTCTTTTTCTTGTTTAGCTAAGCTCTGTCGCTGAGCGAGCTACATTATTTTTCTTTTTCAGGAAAAAAAAAAATTCATGTTCTTGTTGCATTTACTCATTTACTTGGTGATAAAAACAGAACCTTTTGAGTCTCCTGTTTTTATTTTCTCAAAGTCTTTTTAATCTTTATTTTCTTTTGGATATCTCTTTTGCTTTGCCTCCTTTTTGAAGGCTCTGCGTATGAATCTTTGCAATTTTTCTACTTTGAATATTGTGTATCTGTTTCTCTTGCTCTCCCGGATCCCAAGTTGTCAATCTGATCTATCAACTTTGCATTGTCCTTGAGTTTCTCAGTCACATTAGATTCTGATTAATTACAGGCTTAAACTATTACTAAATTCATGATTGATGAAAATATCAAAAGATCAATAATTAAGTAAATTGAGAATGAAAATCCTTGATTATATGGTATGCACTTGAAAGTTTATGCACTCTTGCAATTTTGGACTATATTTACATAAAGGGTTACTTTTTATTTAAAAATTATCATATTAGTACTTTCTAGTCTTCGGCTTTATTAGATTAATGATTTTGCATTCTGAATCCCTTTTTTTGTTTTGTTTTTTTTTTTTTAATGAGGATGAAATTTTGGATATCCAATAGTTCAAAATATTATCATACGTACACCTTAAAAACATTCAAAAACATATTAAAGAAATGTTAAAATGAAAAATGGATAATAAACCATTTTTTTCTCTGTTCCCTTTCTAATTTTTAAGGTTTATATGCTTAATACATAGTCTCATAAACATGCTCAAATGAAGTATCATCTTTTTTTAATACTCAAATCAAGCTCACTACAAACACAAGCAAACACAATTTGAGAACAATTCCAGTACCAATCCAAAATACATGTATAATTTTTTTTTTTTTAATAATACTCTTAGACGCCCATGTCTTTCTCTTCCTTCTTTTTTTTTTTTTTTTATGTTTTTCTTTTTCTTTTCTTTTCATTTTTTTTTTTTTGACTGATAGGAGAAAAGAACATTACATCTCCCATAGAATGACCTTTTGGTATATGCTTTCCAAATTTTAAAGCATAAGCCATAAGAAACAATTAATAGAATTTACTCAAAAAAAGAAACAACTAATAAAATTATCGGAACAAAAAGTTATCAAATCTAATGAATTGCAACTATAAAAATATCCTATTGATATCTTTAAATTTATAGATTTGCTCGTATTTTTATAAATTTTCATGTGAATTAGATATCGTTGTCCGAAATTCACATGAAGATTGCGCATGTAATAACGAGTTACGGGAATAAACAACCCATCGTAGTTCTCATTCAAAAAAAAGAGTAAAAATTTCAAGTGATTATGAAAAGAAATAAAAGAAAGATCGTCAGTCCACTTTCTTCAAGCTAGCCCGTCAAAAAGGTGAAAATAATATATCTATGGACTAATAATGGAGTTGTTTGCCAAGGACGTCATTGAATTTTCTTTTTCTGGTCAAGGACGTCATAGAAAGTCGAATCCACCATAGCAAGATTTTTTCTTTTTAATGGTCTATGTTGTAAGATTTTTTATTCTTTTATGTAGCAAGCTTTTGACTTTTCGTGCACCCCACAACTAAAGTCCTTATTACTTGCCCATGGACAAGAGCCTGTCCAATCTGTTTAAAAAATAACAGTAAAATAAGTTAAAAGAACTCCATTACTAAGAAGAACGATCCAAATTCTATATGAGCTGTAATAATAAATCATATTATATCATGTGTATAAGATTAAATCAATTTTTTATGTTTAATTATTGCACTTTATTGCATCTTAAATTTTAAGATATCAATCAAACGTGTCTAGGAAGAAGGCATTCATCCCTGGGATTTTACAGGTATGTCATACTTTATCCTATAATCCTCTTCTTATTATGAAAATAAAAAAAAATCATGTCCTTTAATTATATATCTTTATTTTAGAAAATACTGTAATAAAAACTTCAAAATAGCATTTACAATAAATATTTTTTAAAACTATTTACGTGTAATTAAATAATTAAAATTCACTTATTTATAATAGTTATAATATATCTTAACATATAATATTATAAAATAATAAATTTAAAAAAAATCTGAAAATTTAATTAAAATAAACTTAAAAATTCCCCCTCTTTTGTAATAAACGAAGAAGTTTAGGGTTTTTTTTATAATTTTTTTAATTTATTAATTTATAATTTTATGAAATAATATGTATTATAATAAATAAATTTTAATCGATAAATTATATCTAAATAATTTAAAAATTAATATTTATCATAGATATTATTTTAATATTTTTAATATAATCTATCTCTTTATTTTTAGTACATATTTTTGTAAATATTATATGTGAAATATTTATAACCAACAATGATATTGATATTTTATTGATTTAGAATATAATTGTCCTAAAAAAAAAAGTATGAAAAATACTTATCCTAAAATATTTTCCAATTTTCTTTCAGAATTCTTCTTTGGAGATGGGTTACCTACGATGGGAAAGTAAAAAGTGGGATTTATGTACCTGACAAACCTATTACAAATAGTATATGATGTCTTTCCAGGAAAAATAATGACAGACGTTGTCGTGTGTACACTAGCCAAAAATTATGACTTTTATTTATTTTTATTTATGACTAAGGTGATAAGGACAACAATTTTGGACCAGTGGTGCGTGACGTCTGTATGTTCTAGAAGCGGTGGAAATGGAGGAGCCTCTTTCCGAAATCCTAATTGGCTGTGGTAATTTTAGTCGAGCAGCACCGTATATTTCTTTACTATTTTTTTTTTTCCTGGTACTAGATTTCTAGATGATTTTTACGTGGCAAGACCACTGTTGCTCGTAAACCCAGACTTCTGACAGGTAAAGGTGTAGCCCCCCCGGATTCGCCAGTAATTACTCAACACATTTTTTGACTTTGATTTCCAACCATTGTTTCGCTTTCTTTCCTTTCCCATTTCGTTTTTCCACTTTGAAACACGACAATTCAACTTTGATCGCACGGCTAATTTTGCATACATTTCAAAGAAATTTATCCTTAGTTTGTTGGATAAATAACCATACAACCTTACCAAGAAACCACAAAGAAAACTATTCTCACACAAAATCTTTATAGGAAAAAAAAAAAAAAAAAGGGAAGGTCAGTCTAAAGCCACCATGTTCGTCTACTTGCTGGTGTTTGTAGCTCTCTACGCCGTCACGTATCACTTCCTCGGCAAAATCAGAAACTACCCACCAAGCCCTTTCCCGGCCCTCCCGATCATCGGCCATCTCTACCTCTTTAAGAAGCCCCTCTACCGAGCTCTCTCCAAGATCTCAAACCGCCACGGTCCGGTTCTCTTCCTCCAGTTCGGCTCCCGCCGCGTCCTCGTCGTTTCCTCCCCTTCGGCGGCGGAGGAATGCCTTTCCAAACACGATGTCCTCTTCGCGAACCGCCCTCGTCTTCTGGCCGGGAAACACTTCGGCTCCAACTACACCAGCCTGGTCTACTCCCCCTACGGCGAGCACTGGCGGAACCTCCGTAAGATCTCCAGCCTCGAGCTCCTCTCCACGCCGCGCATCCAGATGCAGTCCCAAATTCGCTCCGACGAGGCCCGGTCGCTGGTCGGCCGGCTCCTCCGGTCGCCGGATCAGACGGTGGACATGAAATCGATGCTGTTCGAGCTGACGCTGAACGTCATGATGAGGATGATCGCCGGGAAAAGGTACTACGGGGAGAGTGTGGCAGAGGTCGAGGAGGCCAGGACGTTTCAGGGCATCGTCAAAGAAACGTTTCGGTTGGGACCTGCGTCGAACATCAGTGATTTTCTGCCGTTCATGAAGTGGCTGGGGACGAGCGAGTACGAGAAGAATTTGATTGAGTTGCAGAGAAAGAGAGATGATTTCATGCAATATCTGATTGAGGAGCACAGGAAAAATATGGGAAAAAGTAGGGAAAATAACACCAAGACTATGATTGAGGTTTTGTTGTCGCTGCAGGAGTCGGAGCCGGAGTACTATACTGACGACATCGTCAGAGGCCTCATGTTGGTATGTCTTTATATAAATAAATAATTATTTATTTATTTTATTATTTATTCGTTTAATTATTCGATTTTGAATCATGGAATTATTTCTGTAAAGAGTAATTGAATGGAAAATATAATTTCCTTGTGAGACCCACTATAGGATTAGTGCCCACACTTACTTTCACATCTCAAACACGCATTCTCGGGTCCTCGCCAATGTCAACATCAGGATTTGATTTTTCCCTATCTTTTTTTTTTTAATTTTTGGATTGCAATTGGGTCTACAGGTCTTATTTTCAGCAGGAACAGATACATCAGCTGGGACCATGGAGTGGGCACTGTCTCTTCTGCTCAACCATCCAGAAGTCATGGAAAAAGCGCACACCGAGTTAGAAAATTGTGTGGGAAATGAACGCCTAGTGGAAGAGTCAGATTTAAACAGTCTTCCTTATCTCCAATGCATCATAAAAGAGACCATGCGGCTGTTCCCAGCAGGCCCATTACTAATACCCCACGAGTCATCAGAAGAGTGCAAGGTGGGTGGGTTCCTCATTCCACGTGGCACAATGTTAATGGTCAACGTGTGGGCAATACAACAAGACCCCAAGAGTTGGGAAGATGCTGCGAGTTTCAAGCCTGAGAGGTTTGAGGGGTTGGAAGGGACGAGAGATGGATTTAAGTACATTCCTTTTGGGGCAGGGAGAAGGGGCTGCCCGGGTGAAAACTTGGCCATGCGAATTGTTGGGCTCAATTTGGGCCTGCTGATTCAGTGTTTCGACTGGGAAAGGGTTGGAAAGGAGTTGGTGGACTTGAGTGAAGGGACTGGGCTCACCTTGCCCAAGGCTCACCCATTGCTGGCTAAGTGCAGGCCTCGTCCAGGCATGCTGAATGTCCTTTCTCAATTATGAAGTATTTGATGAGAAACCGCTTTCTGATCCATCGAAGGAACCCGATATCAGGATGGGGCGGATGAGCTCAATGGTCTTTTTTTTTATAACGAGAAACTTAATTGTGTTTCAATGTTTCTGTATCTTTCTTCAGATTATATATGTGAGGCCTGAGTATAAATTTCTAGTAGTGTGTCACTGTGTTGTGACTTGTGACTGCAAAATAAAGGGATCTAGTAAATATTGAACAAAGAATAGTTTGGTCGAATTTATTTTACATAACCCAGCAAAACCCAAAAAAAATAAATAATAATAATAATAAGGTGAATTCATTTGTTCACCTAAAGACTGCAGGAACTAATTACAAAATAAGATAAGTAGAATTTCATTTGCACCATTATAATTACCGTGTATTCAAAATATGAACTGGTATGTGAACATATTGTGACTGTGACCTCTTGGAAGCATATTAAAAATCATTAATTGACACGAATTTGAGTATAATGGTGACCGAGGATGGGACTTTAAGCGTTTGGGACGTAATGTTCGGCATCTAAGATGCTATATGAGAAAAATCAAGCATATGGGATGCAACGATGAGAAGATTAAGCGTTTGGGATGCAATGTTAGGCATTTGGGATGCCATATGAAGAATTTAGCATCTAAGATGCAATGATGTGAAACTTTAAGCGTTTGGGATGTAATGATGTGAAACTTTTAGGTGTTTAGGAAGCCAATGATTAAGCACCTAGGATGCAACTCTATTCCATCCTGGAAATCTTAAATAATGCGTACACTAAGTTAAAGATATGAATGATGCAATGAAAAGAAGAGATGGAAGGCTGAAATGAAAAGTTAGAGAGATGAAATTGTTAAATGGGTTCAAGCTTTCTTATGCTAGTTGTGCTTGCATTATTCTACTTACTAGGCTTCTAGCTCACTCATTTTGTGGTGATGTAGATAAGAGTAAAGAAGGTCGGCTAGCTTTCTCCTTTCTACTCATGGACTTATGTATATAGACTACGTTGACCTATTATAAGTCCCTTTATTTGTATAATGTTTTACTTCTTTGAGACTTATGGAGGTATCTAGTGTATGTGGTGTTGATTAAAGGCAGTGAGTGAAATAGGTTTTATGTTTATCATTTCATGAAAATTTTGAAAAGTTCAAATTCAATCATATTTTTATAACGTATTCAAATGAACTTAATAAGAAAATTGTGCAAATAAGGAACATAGTAACACCACTTAGTATAACAAAGTGCTTTCTTAAAATTATGTTAAATGAGGTGTTATGGTATCACTCAAAATTTATATGAAAATATTTTGAAACGATCGTGTTAAATACCATAATTAATAGAGAATGAATTTTACATGTGAATATTATTCAGTTGGATTTACTTTTCTCTAATGTATGGTACTTGAAGATCATTAACACCATTTAATATTGTTTATTTTATATCAAATATACCTCTTATATTCATTTCATATACGATATGCACAACATTTTCCATTCTTATATGTTATTAATAATATGTTCGCGGTACGAATCATTCATGATATCGATTATAGCTAGGGTATCGTGGAGTATGTAAACACAAGCAATTAATGTACGAAACCAATAATAATCTCATTTAATAAAAACAACAAACACTTTTTTTTTAATCCGTAAGTTTCTCCATGCTTCCTAAACTAATGCCACCACTAAAATAGGGATTTTTGGTGAATCAAACCCACAGCCTCTACAATGTAACAAAAAACAAAATGACCTTGTGATTGTGATAAAACATATGGTAGTTTTATGCCGTACAGAGTATCTAATTTTAATGCCTTGAGGGTGCCGTGAGGCGTTCAATCACTCTTTCCTATGATTCACATTAAAAGATATAGCGATAGTGACACCAATCATTCAGAAGATCATTTCCATTTATTCGTTTCTCATGGAACTAGATATGACTTTTATGAATTAAAATAATTTTAAGTTTATAACGAGATAAGCATATTTTTCATCTCAAATGCTTGGTAGGTACACAGCGAAGAATCTGACAAAACGTTGGAATGTTTGTTAGCGGCTGGGTTTGTTCCTATGCTGCCGAAAGGAATTTTTAGAGAAACGTAAAAGAAAGATGGAGGTGAAGGTGAAGAATCTGAGAAATAGTGAAGGACTATAGTTATTATCGGCTGGATAGGTTTGTTTTTAAGGATATTTTGTTTTAGTCCCGTTTGCTGGACAATTTGGAATTTTAGAGGTATTTTAATTAAGTTAAGTTGAGATTTAGAAATGAATGTTAGGTTAAATATGAATACCAATATTTATTCTGTTTGGACAATTTAGAGTGATAAACTGTAAAAACTTGAAATATATTAAAAATATCAATACAAAGATCCTATTTATTTTCCTTTAAATTCTATGTCATTTTATTAAAAAAAATCATCCCATTTCGATATTAAACAATAAAGTTATGGATTTTTAAATTTGAATTCAAAGATAAATGTGTAAATGTGAATAGCAAAATTGTGTTTACTTTTGACAAAAAGAACAAAAAACAATCACCCCAAACGACCCTTAAAATAATATTAGGGACATTAATTTTATCTCAAGTTTTGATTATTGATTTATGTGATATGTGAGTTGTCTTTACTTTTTTTTTTGTAAGTCTTACAAATTGTCACAATATTAATAGAAATTAAAAGAGTATATCTATCAATAAAAAATAACAATTCACTATCAGATGAGTTGATATTAAAAAAAATAAAGGAAAAGAAAATAATTAGTAGCTACAACGCTAATTTGGTTGTTAAAGCTTAGTCAACTATACTTTGAAAGAATCATTTAGGCCTCATTTAGTGAACGCATTGTATTTACATTGCGTTTGAATGCAATACAATTTGTATTTGGAGGAAAATCATTAGCATTGCATTTAAATGTAATGTGTGTTTGAGTGAAAAGTATTTGAATTATATTTTAATAATAAATATGTGATGTGATAGGTAAAAGGATAGAGAGAGAATATATGATGTAATTAATAAAAATAATAGAAAAAGTGAAATAATAAATAGTGATTGTGTTGGATTTAAAATGTGATATGATTAATATTTAAATAAAATATTTTTATATTTGAGAGAAAATTATATTGCATTTAAATGTAACGTAGAAAAAAAGCTTGTAGGAAACGTCCACTTAGATATTGAGCTTTTCGGTGAAATCTAAACGTAAATAGCCATATTAGCAATTTAATAATCCTAATTACACCTACAAAAGCTTGAACGCTGCACGTAGGTTATTCTGCTCTATTCCATCAACGAAGGATAAGAAAGCCGACTCCAACGATAAAGTAGAAAGTTGATAAATCATGTTCCTCTACTTGTTGCTTTTTCTGGCCCTATATGCCCTCACAAATCAGTTCCTTGACAAGATCCGAAACCTCCCACCAAGCCCTTTTCCAGCCCTTCCAATCGTAGGCCATCTCTACCTCTTCAGAAGACTACTCCACCGAGCTCTCACCAAGCTCTCGGACCGTCACGGCCCGGTGTTCCTCCTCCGGTTCGGCTCTCGCCCGGTCCTCGTCGTCTCCTCCCCTTCGGCGGCGGAGGAATGCCTTTCGAGGAACGACATCATCTTCGCCAACCGCCCTCGTCTGCTGGCCGGGAAGCACTTGGGATCCAACTACACCAGCATGGTCTACGCCCCCTACGGCGACCACTGGCGAAACCTCCGCCGGATCTCAGCCCTCGAGATCCTATCATCCACCCGCATCCAAAAGCTGTCCCACGCCCGAGCCGACGAGATTCGCTCCCTCATCCGCCGCCTCGTGCTGTCCCAGAACCAGACGGTGAATATTAGAGCATCGTTGTTTGAGTTGATGCTGAGGACTATGATGAGAATGATCGCTGGTGATCGTCGTTTCAGCGGCAAGAGTGTTGTTGAGGCTGAGGAGACCAAGAAGATTCATAAGATCGTCAGCGACGCCGTTTTCTTGGGTGGCACGACGCACGCTGGCGATTTCGTGCCGATGCTGAAGTGGATTTGGAGTAGAGGATTCGAGAAGAGACTGATCGAGTTGCAGAAAGAGAGAGTTAAATTCATACAAAGTCTCATAGAGGATAATAAGAAGAAAATGTCAAGCCACGAAAGTTCTAATTTATCACTCGAAGAGAAGAAGAAATGTATGATCCAGGTTTTGTTATCTCTGCAGAAATCGGATCCTGAGTACTACAGAGATGAGATTATCCGAGGCCTCATGCTGGTAAGATCTGCATTTGAAACTGTTTATAAAAGCAATTTACTAGTAAACGGTGACCATCAATTTTTGGGGACTAACAACCCCGACAGATAATACATCGGTTTTCATATTCCAAAATGTTGTTTATGCTTTGTTATATACTTGTTTTTAGAGAATGAAAATTTTTTCACTTTTAAAAAAATAGGCTATTTTAAATTCCATACCAAAACATAAAAAAATTTTACACTTGGAAATTAAAAAATAAATTTTTTTAAATAGAAAATTTTTTGGTTGTTCAAATAATTTTTCACTTTTAAACAGAAAATTTTTCTATTCAAAAGTAACAATTTTCTATTTTTAAAAGTAAACATAATAACCCTAACATTCAAATCATCAAAAAATTATTTCTCATGTACACAAATAAGCTATCATTCATTTACAATTTTCCCATTCGATTTTTTTTTTTTTCCAGGAAAATTGCTGAAGAGAATTTTAGCTTGCATACAGACACCAATTATGTAAATACATAACCCTTATTTAGAAGGGCATTCTAAACTAAATTTTTTCAATTTATTTTAGTTATTTTCTGAAAAATCAACAAAAATTTTAACTAATTTTTAAAAAAGCAGGCAATTTTAATTCAAAAAGTTATTTCCAATCAGTGAATATATAAACTTAATTATCTTCATCGTGATTGCATAGCCAATCTTAAAAAAAAAAAAAAACAATTATATTGATATTAGAAAAAAAAAATCGGCGCAATGAGAATTACAACAATCGTAATTATGAGAGAAAAAATATGTACTTACTTCAATAAAAATCTAAGCGACTCCCCTTAAAAAAAAAATCTAAGCTATTAGTAAGAGAGACAATATTGTTAAGTGTTTTGACATATTAATTGGACTTTGAGATAAACTATATAATTTTCAATTTTTAAAGAAATAAAATGAAGTTTATAATTTTTTAGGGAAACTATTTGTAAATTTGGATCAAATATATATATAGACATATAGAAGTAAAAGTTGAGGGTCCCTCTAGTCAGTCGCTGTCCATGTCCCCGGTAGGATGAAAATCAGAATAAACTTATCTTATCCTCAATGTCTTGGGATAACTTATATATCTTGATTAGAAGATAAAAATTAAATGGTACACATATTATAAACTAGATATTTATGAGAATTGTTTTTGAACAATACGTTTTAGTTAGAGATGGCAACGAGGTGGGTTCAGGACAAAGTGGGTTTCTTGGTAACCTCTCGTACTAGAAGAAATACTCCCCTTTCCTATTCTATATACCTATTACATCAATAGCACAAGGTAGGTTTTTACATAACAGATCCAAGATTTTCCCACTAACTCATTTAAAAATAAATAGTATAAAAAAAATCTAAAAAAACAAAAAAATTATATAAAAAGTTCTATTTATATGCTTGTATATTCTTCATATGAAAATAGAAAATTTTTTTAATAGATTTAAATGTATATATGTACATATTTGTTCTGCTTAAAGAAGGTGTCCGAACTCAATAATTTTCCGAGTTTGAACCAAATTTTTGTTTGGTTAAATCCAGAACCTTCTATGATTTTGTGTCCAAACATCAAAAATTTTTCTTAAAAAAGGAGATTCTTTCTAGAAATGTATATAATTTTTTTATGTTTACACCTTTGGACAAAATACGCTTTTTTATCTCCAATAATACTATTTTTACCTTTAGGAAATGGACACCCCCATCCAATTAAAAGCATTATTTATTACTATATATACATAAAAATATTTTTAAAAGACATTATTTGTAAACGGGACAAGTAATAGAGTCGACAATCCTGAACCCATCCCCACCCTGAACCCGTCACAAGTTTTGAAAACTCACCTTGTCCAAATCAGGTGTTCCATCTCATTTAAATTAGATCACTATAAATAAACAGATTAGCAGGTAAAATTATCGTTCCTAGTTTTAGTACATGTTTTATAAGTGTCATCCAATTTAGGTAAGATATGATTCATGAACTCATTGTATTCTTTATATCCGTGGAAGAATTTTCCTATATTGTCCACTAATTAACTAATACATATTATATGCAGACTTTATTTTCATCAGGAACAGATACTTCAGCCGGAACAATGGAGTGGGTAATGTCGTTAATGCTAAAACATCCAATAGTCCTCCAAAAAGCCCAAAGTGAGTTGGATTATTGTATAGGACACGATCGTTTGGTCAATGAATCCGATTTGTCTAAGCTTACATATCTTCACTGCGTAATTAAAGAGACAATGCGACTGTATCCTGCGGGTCCACTGCTACCCCATGAATCATCAGAAGAGTGCACGGTGGGCGGTTATCGCATACCACGTGGCACCCTCTTATTGGTCAACGTGTGGGCCATACAACATGACCCCAAGATATGGGACGAACCACTAAGATTTCAGCCGGAAAGGTTTAGAGACTGTGTAGGGATGAGAGACGGGTTCAAATTCATTCCTTTCGGGTCCGGAAGAAGGGGCTGTCCCGGTGTGAATCTGTCCATGTGTACCATTGCACTAACTTTGGCCGCGCTTCTTCAGTGTTTTGAGTGGGAAACTAACGAGAAGATGGACATGTCGGAAAGGCTAGGGATCACCTTGTCCAAGGCTCGACCATTGCAAGTTAAGTGTCGACCACGCCCGGCCATGAAGAATCTTCTTTCTCAAATTTGCCATAATTAACGTCAACAAATTATTAATCCAGCGTGCATTAGTCATTTTTGACATGACAATTGAAAAACGTGTCATTCAATTTGACTGTATAGTGCATTTCTACTCTATTAAGGCAAGCAAAGCAAAAAATAAAAAACTGTCATTTCTAAAAAATGCTATGTAATAGTTTTGAAAATGTGAATAATAATACTATAGAAGTGTCATTCACACTTATGATCTTACAATGATATTATTATAAAAGTGTAAACGAAACTTTTAATATGTAGCAAAAGATATATGATGTGTTCAACTTCAAGTTTGTTTGTTTGTTTTTTTTTTTTTTTCTTTTTTTACTTTAAGAACTTCATAATGGTAACTATAAGAATTGCATATATATGCTTGTTTTTTTGTGCTGTATTTTGTTCTGTTTGCGTTTCACTGTTTTTGGATAATAAAACATAAAATATTTTCTGGTTTTATATACCTAAAAACTTGCGCTTGAACCTAGTTATAGGTGAAGAGTCATATATTGAATGCAATGCAGGACCAAACAGAAAAACATTAGCGACCGCTTCCTCAGCATCAAAGTTGGTAATTAGTATAATTACTAGACTAATCAAGTAAATTTAAAGACAGAGCCAAGAAACAAATTTATATATATATATATAAACTGACTTATTAGCAACAAACAAGCGTTATAAGACTGGCGTCAGATCGTGAAAATAATTTTCAAAATATATATATAATTTGCAGCCAGTCTGATTTAAATCAACCAAGCTATAAATTGACCCGGTGGATTTTATATTGCAGTACGTGACACTATGCTATTGACGAACTTATCGACCATATGAAGCACTCCAAAGTTTCGAAGGACCAATCAAATAAGATAACATACAAGACTAAGACAACTCTTTCATTTGCCAATTACATGTAGTGAGTATTACTAAGATTACTTATTTATTTATCGCTGTCTTTTCTCTTAAACAACAAAAAACTGCTTACCATGCGGAACCAAAAACCAAGTCAATTTCGATCATTTAAAAAAATAAAATCTCCAGTCAAATTGGAAAAGGGCATACGATGGGTTGCCTTTGCAAGCTCTATATATATATATATATATAAGAGATATTATTCTCAAAGCATACTACCAAATTATTCTCAAACAAATAGCAATACAAAGATTGAGCATGTAAAAAGATTTCAATTTGAATTAGTATATACCAAAAATAACCCACGATTAATTTCTAAGCTCCATTGAGAGAATACCCACTGGAGAAGCTCTCACATTTGCCAACACAGAAATCCAACCAAGCATTCAAACCAAACACATGATCACAGTAATTTTTAATTGCTTGTACTCCCTAAACTTGTCCTAATTTGGTAAATGAGTCTTTAAAAAATGAGTTTCAACCTCGGATTCGTCGCCGAGCCGAGTTTCTTCCCAAACCACTGTTCTCTGCACGTCCAAAATCATCTGTGACAAACCCAAAAATCACCAATAAAAATGAGTACAAGAATAAAAAGCACAAATTGAACCCTAAAAATTCTCTTCTCCTGAATTTTGAGGATGAAGAAGAAGAAGAAGATGATGATGATGATGATGAATAGGAAAAAATTAAAAAAAAAAAAGTGGAAAAAAATGGGACCTTGTTTGACAGTCTGCTAGTTCTATACATATAGTTGAAATTGAATACAGATTTGTATTTTGACACATGTATTGTTCAAGTGCAAAACGAGTACCGCTCAAGGCACATGTAGTTATTGCTAAAATAAATGCATAACATGATATCTGTACACTTTCAACTGATTGAAATGAAAAATATGTATATGTATCTTTTATTCTCCCTTCTATATTCTTATAGTGGATTTCTCCATTTATTATACTTTTGCACGCAAAAGGTGTCATGCAAATCGAGAGGGGGTGTGTGTGTGTATAACCGTTCGTTGCATTTTTGTAGTTTGGTGGAAGTACGGTATGAAGATCAATTTAAGTGTTGACGGAAGAAATCCATCAAGTTTAGAGTCAAATGTGATGCTATTAATTAGTTCAGATGCAGAAAAAGAGTAAAAAGATTCCAGAGATTCAGACGGAGACCATGAGGTTGAGCGGCCAGTCGAATTCGGGAGACCACTTGCCATATACACCGTGGGTCGATGAGCACAAAAGGTTGGAAAACGACATGAAAGTGGTGCAGAGGAACTAGGGGTGTTCGTTGGGTGGGTTTGGTGGATTTTTAACATTTTTCAACCCACCCAATGAAGATTTGGTGGGTTGAAATTTTTTTTCACCCACCCAATTAACCCAATGTACAAAATCAACCCACCCAATTAAAGTTTGGATGGGTTTGACGGGTTTTTCGGATTCGCGGGTTCAGCAATTTATAAAAATAAAGTAATAAAATATGACTTAAAAATTCAACCACAAATCAAAATTCAAGCTCAAATATTCAAATAAAAAAGTCATGTAAAGACAATAAGAACTAATTAAAACATGCTTTTAATGAATACTAAGAAACATCAACCATAAACAATCAAACTTATTTTATAAGAATAATCTCTAACTCCAATGTGTGTAGTAACAATAACTAAAGTCAAGCAAATTGAAATAAACTTGAAATCTTGTTCCTAAATCTTAATCTTTAGAAGACATCCATATCTGAGTCATCACCTTCTCTTTTTCATATTTTTCACATTTTCATTTTTCAAGGCACCAGTTTATGTTTAAGGTTGAAAGATCAAAGAACAAACACAGTTATTCGGCGTAATAAGAAACAAAAACAAAATGCCCATCAACCATGATTTTTTTATGTTTAAGCACTAAATACAAGAAACTTATATAAAGTAAAACCTAAAAAAGCATTATAGGTTAGTCATTATATTTTTTTTCTAAATATTTAAAAAAAAACATTTATTGGGTGGGTCGGGTTTTGATCAGGTTTTAGAATTCCAACCCAAACCCACCCAATTTGACATCAGATTAGGTGGGTTAACCTGACTTTTTTTCGGGTCTGACATGGACCCAACCCATCGGGTTTTTCTTAGGTGGGTTAGGTGGGTTATCTGGGTTTTTGGATTTTGTATTCACCCCTAAGAGAAACGCAAGAGGAAAATGGAAGCTGAAAGTGAATGTCGTTTGCCTTTGAAGTGGGGGAAGGAAAACGTTGATTGAGGTTTTGTTGTCTCTTCAACAAACCGAGCCTGAATATTACACGGACGAGATCATTAGAGGCCTCATGCTTGCAAGACTTTCATTAATCGGCTACTTTAATGAAATTATTGTTAATTATAATAATTACTTGTTATAATTATTTATGTGACTATAAAAGACCAACACGTTTTTTATTGTAAAAAAAAAATAAATTTTCATTAGTTCCTAAAATAAATAAATAAATAAAATATATATAATAACGTATAAGAGATATCTCAAACAAGATCACTGTAACATTTTATCTAAAACCGTCTAACTACTAGTTTATATACATATAATCTTTTATATTTTAATAGTATTTAAAGTTATTAGTGTAAATAACACATATCCTTATAAATTACTAACTGTTACAATAACATATTAAAAAAATCACAAAATTTTTTTTTTTTTATAAAGGTGCAGAAATGAGACACTAATCCCTACATATATAATGCTAATTAATTTGAGCAGGTTATATTAGTGGCGGGACGGATAACTCAATGACTGCAATGTAGTGGGCATTCTCTCTAGTGCTGAACCACCCAGGAGTTCTAAACTAGGCCCGAGCTGAGATTGACCGCCACGTGGACAATGTTCGTCTGATTGATGAATCAGATCTGCCGCAACTTCATTACCTGCAAAGCATAATGGCCGAAACGCTGCGCATTTTCCAGCCGGTATCGGCATTAACACCACATGAGTCGTCGGAGGATTGCACTGCTGGCGGTTTCGGTGCCACGTGGCACTATGCTATTTGTGAATGCGTGGGCCATCCAGCCGTTTGGGCAGACCCCACGAGTTTCAGACCTGAGAAGCTTGGGGGGTTTGTTGGGCCCAGAGATGGGCTGAGATGGTTGTAGTTTTAGTCACAGAGACGGGGCTGCCCAGGGGAGGGCCTGGGTATGAGGAGGACTGGAATGGTGTTGGGCTCACTGGTCCAGTGCTTTGAGTGGGAGAGGCCCAATAAGGAGTTGATGGACATGACGGTGAGTGTGGGAGTAACAATGCCCAAAGTTGATCCGCTCAAGGCCCAATGTCGCCCACGTCCCCCGATGTTGAAGCTTCTTTCTGATCAAATTGAAACCGTTGATGTTGCCTGATGTACTATGGGGAATAGATGGGTGCATTTTAGGTGGTTTCCTTTTTTTTTTAAATTAAATTTTGGGAGGGATTTGAATATTTCTTCCTCCTCTTTAATTTGGTGGATTTTAATATAAAAATACCGTTATATTATACATATAATGGAATTAAGATGTTCTATAAAACAAATAAGTTTCCACTTAAAATTTTTATTTAAAAAAGAAAAGAAAAGAGTTTCCACTTGAATCTTTATTCTCATCCCACCTTCTTTTCCCCTGTTAAAAACACCTTTATTCCTTTAGAATGAATGACTAAGCTTCAAAGTTTATTACAGATTTGGCACCAAACCCTTGTCAAATTAGTAACACACAATTTTGAAGCTAAAAGGTATCAAAAATTAAATTAAATTAAGCATGCGTTTGGCTAACACATTTTTTTGGCATTGCATTTAAATGCAATCCAATTTTCTCCCAAATACAAAAACATTTCATTCAAATATCAATTACATCACGTTTTAAATCAAACACAATCACTATTTATTATTTTACTTTTATTAATTACATCATATATTCTCTCTTTCCTTTTTTTTTTCTCTCTACTTTTACCCATCACATCACATATTCATTATTAAAATACAATTCAAATATTTTTCACCCAAACACACATTGCATTCAAATGCAATGCTAATACTTTTCCTCCAAATACAAATTACATTCAATGCATTGCATTTTAATGCAATGCAAATACAATGCGTTTACCAAACGAGGCCTAAGAAAAAAAGATATGACAATAGAGAGTTTGATAAAAATATACGAGTGTGTGTGTGTTTTTTTTGTTTTTCCTTTGTTACTCTGTTGGAGAATCCTCCTAACCTTCAACTATGTGATAAAATTTTCCCCTTCAGCGAGGCCGGAAAAAATTTTGTTTAAGTCATTTCAAGATAATTTTTCAATTTTATACTTCAGAAACACATTCGTAAGTTGCTATGGCAACAGAACGATCATCTAATTCTCTCATACAAGCAATTGCAATAGAAGCCTGAGATAAATAGCACCTACAGAACTGCAATAAAGGCAGGTGCATCAATAAAAGAGAACCAATGAAAGTGTTTTATCTCGACTTTTGTAATGCAACGGCTGTGCTTTCAGATTCCACCTCTTTATTTATTTGTACCGAGCCATGGTGGCCTACATACATAGCATTTTGGATGATACTTGATAGACCTGGTCCATTTTAAATACTCCTCCACACACACACGCACAAAAAAAAAAAAAAAAAAAAAGGAGCAAATCAATATTCCCATGAAGAAAGCTTAAGTCAGAGTAACCATTATAACAACAGAGCGTTCATTACTTGGTTTTGACGATATATAATCATTTGATTTATCAATCTCCTTGAATTTATTTTCTAAGTTGTATTAAATTATTTAAATTAGTTTTAGTTTAATTTAATTTGATATAACAAAATTTTATTATTTTTTATCTTTACTTTTACTATTTCAACACAATTTATAATACAAGTTATCTCTATTTTCACAATTTTCAATACAAGTTAAGTTAAACTAAGTTAAAATGAAATGTTTGATTTACCTTAATTTTCAAATTAAATTAAGTTGTCTCGACAAATTAAATGCACACTAAGTCTAACATCTTCTTTATAATGTTTTTACCTCTTATAAAATCATTAATTACATGAATAAAATTATAATAAAGAAGTTGAACAATAGTCAACATGTTAAAGGTGCAGCATATTCCAGCGTTCTCTGTGCCAAATGGCTTAATTTGTCACCCCTAGGAGAATATAATTTGTGCTCGGATTTCTCTTCACATTTCTCTTGATCGAAATACAACCAAAATATCAGCCACAAGATGCCTTTTTCTTTTGAATTTGGATGGTGGAACGGCTTTATTATGATATTGTGCGGATTTGACAAACTATGAAAGAGATTTGTGTGTGTTGGGGTGGGGGCTAGGAGAATATAATTTGTGCTTGGATTTCTCTTCACATTTCTCTTGATCGAAATACAATCCAAATATCGGCCACAAGATGCCTTTTTCTTTTAAATTTGGATAATGGAACGGCTTTATTATGATGTTGAGCAGATTGGACAAACTACGACAAGGAGAGTTAAGGTGAACATGAAAGAGATTTGTGTGTGTTGGGGTGGGGAGGGTGGAATTCAAAATGGTGTTTAAAAATTTGGTTTGAGAGAAGAGAGACCAAGAGCTAGGGCTAAACAAAAACCGCCCCACCCTCGCCTTTGACGGGTTGAACCCACCTATCAATATGTTGTAAAGGATAAGTGGCGGAGTTGAGAATTCCATGATAGGTTTAACCCACTCTACCTATCTTTTTTTTTTTTTTTAAATTTTCTTATGTAAAGAAATACAATAGATATTTTCAAATTAGTAAATGTTATTTTATTTTTTTAATATAAAAAAAAGCACGAATATTATATATATTTAAAAACAAAAATTTCACAAATAGACAACAAGTTTTTTTTTTTTTTTCCCTAAACTAGATATGTGAAAAAAATAAAAAGAAAACAAGTAAAATAAAAGGAATACCAACCCGTCTGCACTGCCTGCATCTGTTCGCCCTTTCTTGGGCGGTTTGCGCTCTATATTTCCCACAAACCCGACATTTGAAAAACTTAACCCGTCATGTCTCAAAACCACTAACCCACCTGCTTGTTTACCTCTATCAAGAGCTAATGGATACAAATTAGCAATGATTACATAAATGACTTCATATAGTTCAAATCTTTTTCTTTAAATTCATAATGAATAAATATTAGTAATAGACGTATCATATCTTTAAAATAAAAAAAATAAAAAAAAAGACATCATCACATCCATTGATTTTTAGTGTTAAAAAAAAATTTAGCGTTAAAAGTAAAGTTTTAAAACTGTTTGTGGTTTCATTAACTGCTCCATTTGTTTTGAATTTTTTTTCCTCTAATATTTCTTTTTTTTTTTTTGGTAGCATAATATTTCCTTTTTTTTTTTTTTTGGAGGGATTCATATTGTTTGGTATGTATGAACTAATTGCTGCCACGAGGAAGCCACACGCTCATAATAAATAATTATAAAGACTTTTTTTTTTTTGTTTTTGTTTTGTTGGATGGCTAGAGTTCAATATGTCCCCATGCCTTACCCGTAGGTCTAACAATACTTTCATGCTTTTTTGCAAGTTGTTTCAAATATTTGGTCGTATGCAGACGTAGGCCAAATGCGGCAGTTTTCCTGAAACCTTTTTAAAGCTTACAAAAATAAAAATAAATAAAATAAAATAAAAAGAGTGCAAAGTTAAAAATGGGGATTAAAAAAAAAAAGGGAAACAAATCCCTTAAAATTCATTATTGACATCGATAAAATTAGGAGTAAATAAAAAAATTTGACAATTCGATAAATTCAATAAACTTACTCAATCTAATTCATTATAATTCAAAATCGACAAATTTAACTAAGAGATCAATCTATTCCATCCAATCTGACTATTAATTGGATAGGTTTAAATTAAGTTTTTCTAAACAATTTTACTCGAACCCATTTAATCTATTTATATATATAAATAAATATTTTCATATTTCAAAATATATAATACTTATTTTATATTTTATATAAATTACTTGATAACTTATTATATTTTATGTTGTATGAGTTTTTATTATTATTTATTTGTTAGTTTATAACTTTTATATGAATATATTTTGCATATATTTTATTTTTATATTAGTTTATTATTTATAAGGTAATTTTGAAGCTTTATAACGCTAAAATATTATTAAAAAAATTAGCTTTCCTTTCACATTTTTCTTATTCTAAGTTGAACGATTAACTATAATTTTTTTTAATTTTTATTTCTTTGTTATGTTCAACTCAATCAACCCACCTAATTAGGTGGGTTGATAGATGGGTTGATTGAGTGGTTGAATTTAAAATCAACCCACTTATAAGTTGAAAATTCTTAAATATCCATCTAATTCACCTAATATTCACTCCTACATTTGTTTACACTTATTTTTCAACTAATTTTAGTAGATAATATATGACCTAATATAAGATGATGGTGGGGGAATTTTTTAGTCTATATTTTAGAATTTCTATATAGTATATACATATATATATACTCCTCTTTTAGAGAACTTCCCTTTCCTTGTTAGAAGTAATAATTGCAGGCGTAATCTAGCGATATTATCACATTTGATTTTATTTTAAAGATGTTGAATTTGAATCTTTCACCTATAAATAAATAAAAAAAACCGTTAGGAGTAATATTTATTAAGTTTTTTTTGTTGAAATTTTATCAAAAAGTTTAGGATTATTTTTTCATTAATAGTTCCTGAATTATAGACCTCTATTTAAGTTGGCTCCTATTTGTTTGAAGTTGATCATTGTGCCCCTGATATATAAAAAAATGTTCAAAATACCTATTTCGTTTATATCTGTTTATGATTTTAACAAAAGTTGCTAATGTAGCATAGTTGATGAGCGCAATTACTCTCCTATCTTTAAAGATCATTAAAAGTAGTGATTTAAAGAAAAAGAAGAGGTTGAGAATGTTTGTAATCTTAAATTAAGAAGTTCATTCTTCTTGTAAGTGTGACGGCAATGGGAGACTCAACCAAGAAAAGGGTATTTTAAACAATTTTTTATATATTGAAAGGCATATTGACCAATTTTGAACAAATTGTGGCCAATTTGAAAGAAAATCTATAATTCAAAAACTATTTATAAAAATATTTTTGAGAGCAGGAAAGTAATCACGTTCATCAAATATGTTATATCAGCAGTTTTCATTAAAATCATAAACGAAATAGGTATTTTGAATGATTTTCTATACATTAAAAACATAATGATCAGTTTTGAATAAATAACAATCAATTTAAAAAAAAGTTTATAATTAAGAGTTATTTATAAAAATAATCCAAAAGTTTTAACTCAATTATTATCCACACCAACTAATGTTAATAAACATATATGGGTTTTAATAGTCAATCCCGTGCTAAGATATATAATATAAGGCTAATTTTCAAATATTACCACCAAATTTAGTATTTTACTAAAAGTTACAATTGAATTTTATCAATCCCTATGCTAGTTTCTTTTCCTTTTTTTTTTTTTTTGTTCTCTCTTTGAAGACAATTATTATTTTTTTTCTCAAAACAATTATGTTTGAAACTTGAGTTCAAATCCACATTTTTCATCTCAAAATTTTTTAAAAGTTAATAAAAGTTATAACTAGGTCAATCATCTTCAACTTAAAAAATTCTATTTCATTTCAAATTCAGCCCATTAAATAAACGAATCCTTAAATTCTTGGCCACCAAACCAATTATTGATTGATCCTAATGATTCTAATGTCTAGAACCAGGATTGGATAACGTTAACTCGATAAATGTTAATTAAATTAAATTTTTCTTCTTATTGGTTGGTAATTTGTCAATGGTAAATTAAAGTGTTTAGTTAGAAATTAATTTAAATTAAATTAAGCTATAAGAAAAATAAAAACTTACACTAAAAGTTATATTTTTACTTTATAGATAGCTAGGTATGTTATTTTAGTAGTTAGATTAACTTTTTAACATTTTAATTTATAACTGAAAACAGTTGTGCATCGTATTTTCTACTCTTCATGATTCATATAATTAAAATATTAATCCAATAATTATAATAATAACATCTACTAGCATATGATAAAAATACAATTTCTATCATAAGTTTTTCTAAATTCATTAAAAAATTTATAGCCTTGTAAAATTTGACACCTTAATCGTTGAACTTTTTATATATTTTTTTACTGAATTTTTTCAATTATTATAATATGATATACTTTATTTAAATTTTATTAAATTAGTGAAAAAAAGCCCATGTATATCTCAAGTGATAAAAAATCTCATGTCCAATGATAAATTTACAAATTTTATTCAAACTCTAACGTAAATAATTCAGATTCAAATCTTTAATTTAAGAAGATGTAAACAAAATAGGGCATATTGTTATAATTTAAAAAGTTAGAAGACAATTTGCTAAAACTAAAAAGTTTAGAAGGAAGATCACCAGATGTTGAAAATTTTAAGGACAATGATACTAAAAACTCTATTTTTACGTGTCCAAAAAATAATTTAAATTTTTTTTGAGGAAAAAATATTTTCCTCAACTCCAAAAGAATATTAACATTGAAAGAAAATGAGAGAGAGAGAGAGAGAGGGGACAAAAAGGCAAAAAAAAGCGTATAAATGGACCAGATGGGAAGTTTCACGGGCTCTAACGTTCCCGGTTGGCGAATGTCCCCTTTTCCTCACCTTTCTCATATACACTACCATCTTCTCCAGTATTCTGAAACCAAAATCGATTTTATAATCAGTTCAAAACAACTAAATATATATATATATATCAAATTTAGAGTTATATAAAAAATAATAATTTCGGTGCCGCAGAATTTTGCGGTGCTGACTCGATGAGCGCCATGCCAAGAGAACAAGATGACAAGGACGAAGAAGGCAGCCGCTTATTGAGATCCGCGTCTATTACCTCGCCGGCGCCGTCGCCGTCGCCGGACGACGAGGAGGATGAGGAGGTGGCCTTCGAGGCGCGAGAGAAGATCCTGATCGTGAGTATGGACTCGCCGGAATCCGTGGATTCGAACGTTGTCCCGCCGTTCTCATGGAAGAAGCTATGGCTTTTCACGGGGCCGGGGTTCCTGATGAGCATAGCTTTCCTGGATCCGGGGAACCTGGAGGGGGATCTCCAGGCCGGCGCCATCGCCGGCTACTCGCTGCTATGGCTGCTCATGTGGGCCACGATTATGGGCCTGCTCATCCAGCTCCTGTCGGCGAGGGTCGGTGTCGCTACCGGCCGCCACCTGGCGGAGCTCTGCCGCGAGGAGTACCCCAATTGGGCCAGATTGGTGCTCTGGTTCATGGCGGAGCTGGCCTTGATCGGTGCTGATATTCAGGAGGTGATTGGGAGCGCCATTGCTATCCAGATTCTGAGCCATGGGGTTTTGCCGCTTTGGGCTGGAGTCCTCATTACAGCTTCTGATTGGTTGGTGTTCATGGTTTCGCTCTCTGGTTAATTTTTATTTGCTTTTCAGAAATTCTTAATTTTAGTATTTAGCGTGAAAATTTTAGTTATTTTAACGCTTCAGAAATTAACCAATAAAAGGAAGGAAGGACCCCCAAAAAAAAAAAAAAAAGCGAAAAGAAACGATCTTTTGTAGATGCTTGATCATCTAATGTGAACGTTGTTGGATGTTTCTAACCTTGTCACTTTCTACTGTTTTTGAAGCTATGTTATTTATTGGATTAATCGTAGATTCTTATGATATGCGAAATTCAACTCAAGTTGATAAATCCTTAATCCCAATTAGTGGCGGCTGGCAAAGGCAAAATTTTGAGGCTTTATCAAATTCTCTTAGCAATTTTATTCTCCTGAGTTACTAAGTCAAATTTAAAAGAGAAATTAGCGGCCACTCATTGGGGTCGAGCTATTTGTGTTATTCAGGAGTATAGGTGTCTATTGTTTAGATGTTCTGTTTTGGTTTGTTGAAAATCCTTTTTTTTTTCCTTTCCCTGCCGTCTTAGGCTTTTGTAAATCCGAAGTAGTTGATGAATCTGAGCATTTTATGTTAATTGTGTTAACTACGATTTCTGTTT
Source organism: Antiaris toxicaria (assembly GCA_035233585.1). Classification (NCBI taxonomy): domain Eukaryota; kingdom Viridiplantae; phylum Streptophyta; class Magnoliopsida; order Rosales; family Moraceae; genus Antiaris; species Antiaris toxicaria. The sequence continues at coordinate 22,086,658 of CP141160.1, read as the reverse complement.
CTGTGTGGTGGTCGCCAGTGTCATCTTTTTATTTCTTGAGAACTATGGAGTGAGGAAGTTAGAAGCTGTTTTTGCAGTTCTCATTGCAACAATGGCTCTATCATTTGCCTGGATGTATGGTGACGCAAAGCCCAGTGGAAAAGAACTTCTGATGGGTAAGTTCACTTATATACTTTTAATTTAAAGTGAATTTACTGGACGTGTACAAAAGATGGTGGAGGTGGAGCCATGAAATTAAGTTTTAGAACTGAATTTTCTGCTACTTTTAGGTCTTTTGATTCCTAGACTTAGTTCAAAAACAATACGGCAAGCTGTGGGAGTTGTGGGTTGTGTCATAATGCCTCACAACGTATTTCTGCATTCTGCTCTGGTGCAGTCTAGAAACATTGATCCCAACAAGAAAGGAAGGGTTCAAGAGGCACTGAACTACTACTCCATTGAATCATCTGTTGCACTTTTGGTTTCCTTCATGATCAATTTGTTTGTGACAACAGTTTTTTCTAAGGGGTTCTATGGTACCAAACAAGCCAATAGTATAGGACTAGTAAATGCGGGCTGGTATCTTGAGGAGAAGTATGGTGGAGGCATCTTTCCAATTCTTTATATATGGGGAATCGGATTATTAGCAGCTGGACAAAGTAGCACAATAACTGGAACATATGCTGGGCAGTTTATCATGGGTGGTTTTCTTAATCTCCGTTTGAAGAAATGGATGAGGGCGTTGATCACTAGGAGTTTTGCTATTGTTCCGACTATTGTTGTGGCAATTATTTTCAATACATCAGAAGCGTCTTTGGATATCTTGAATGAATGGCTTAATGTGCTCCAGTCTATACAGATTCCTTTTGCACTTATTCCTCTTCTTACTTTGGTGACAAAGGAGCAGGTTATGGGAGTTTTTAAGATTGGGCCTGTTCTTGAGGTAGGTTGTCAACTTCAATAATAAGGACTAATTTTCAAACATTATGTCATCTATTCAAGTTTGTGTTGGATATTGGTACATTTCTTGCTTGATTGAGTTCGCACATGTTTATTCTGTTTTATCATGGGAAGTTGGGAAGTTCGGGGTAATAATTTGAGTCATTTATCTCTCGCTTTCATATAATATAGGTAAGCAGAGGATGGTTTTGTCACGTTTTTGGGTTTTAATAGTTTCTAAACCATGGATTGCTCTTGAAACAACATTCAATATTCTATTCTGTGGAAAACTTGAGGAACGATCTGAGCATACCAAGTTGCTGTGCAGAATTTAGACTTTAGTCCTTTCGTTTAAGAAGCTGATGGGAGCTCATGATACAACATCTGCTTTTATCTTTTGTTTCTGGTTCTAACGGGTGAAAGAAAAAATAAGTAAATAAACCTTGTTTTCTTAAGAGAAAGGGAGGGGAAACTGCATGTCTAGTAACAGATGGAGTAACAAAATGCTGTTTTTACATTAAAAGTTACTGATTGAACGAGCAGATTAACTGTGTAATATCATTCAGTAAAATTTCACCAAGGGTCTAGTTAGGGTCCTAAGATAGTCTGTTAATACAAATCATGCTTGTATCACTGAATTGCAGGAGTCTTTAGTATTATTCCTGTAGTATAATGTTGAACTTGAGAGCGTTTCTCGTAGCTCAGTTGAAGTAACTTTTTGAATGATAGTCATTTTTCATTATTACTTTTCTTTCGCAGAAACGAAAAAACTAGGCAATTTTCCATTCTGATTGTCCTTATCGATTTTTATTGCAGAGAGTGGCATGGACTGTGGCTGTACTGGTAATAGTCATAAATGGGTACCTATTGCTAGATTTCTTCGTTTCTGAAGTTAGGGGAGTTCTGTTTGGATTTGTTGTCTGCTTCGGCACAGCCGCATATGTATCATTTATTGTATATCTTGTTTCACATTGCGGTGTCCTTCCTTCCACCTGGTGGAGCTCACTAACCAAAAGGGTTGCATACATCGGGAACTAAATCCAACAAAATGATTTCACTTTCCGGATATAATTTAAATTGTGGTGCTGCCCAGAGAAGCAAAGCTATTTATCTCGAACAAGGTTCATAACATCTGTCTTGAGAAGTAAGCATTCTTTCACGATAACTTTCTCTAACCTTGTTGGATATTAAAAGTGCGTCTATAATAGCGAATAATCGATAGCATTTGCTTTTCGATGCTGTACATGGTATTTGTTCAATGAGTTGAGGATTAAAGAAATCTCCTATTTTAGAGGATGAGCATAGCATCAATAAACACATTGGACGAGTTAATACGTTGCAAACGATTCGTTTTGGCATGTTAGCTTTTAAGGGAATTAGAATAGGCTGTTCAGTTATTCTTTTATGTGAACTACTTCTTATGTACTATTGTTACACTATCACACATGCTTCTCTTATAGGAACAAATTGCAAATCAATACAACAAGATGGAGTTAATTTTGCTTTCTTTTTAGTTTTGCTTTTCTCGATCCTAGCTTGCTTATTGTCGTGCTCTGTACTTGCCTTTTGTGATTTCTGTCAATTTTGGGGTAATGATGTTAATTCAGCTCATTTGCAAGCGGGAAAGAATTTCCTTTGCTGTGTTTTTGGGGGAAGTTTTATGAATGGAGATTGATGCAATAATGAAAATTGCTGGACTTTTCAACATAAATGTCCATCAAGGAAACCAAAGGTTGTGGCTCTTGATTGACCCAACAAAGAAACACAAAAAAGGAAACTTTCCTCAGCCCCATATTCTTGCCTATTAAACAGATTATTAGCCTATCTTTGGTAGACTGGAAAAGGGAAATGAAAAGAAGTTGAAGGAAGAATTTTAGGGAGCAAAGGGAATCCTAGGTGTTAAACTAATTATATTGACCTATGTGAAATGCACTAGATTAAACTTTTTTTTTTTCCTCTTTTCTTTCTCTTTCTAACAAATAACATGAAACAAAATTTTTATCTTTTCCTTATTTAGGTATTTTACTTCTCTTTTCTTTCTATTTTCCATCTCTCTTACCAAGCATAGCATTACTCTGGCTCGTTTACAGGGACTTGTGTTTTGTTTGGAACCCCATGGAGAACTAACGCTATATGGGGTTTTGGTAGCATTCGAGTGATTAAGAGGGTAAGAATTGAGTAAAGCAATAGAAAAACAAAATTGATCCTGCTCCTTGCGGAGTTGGATCCGCTTGAGTACTAATAGAAAGAATGCAGGAGCATACCAAATGATATTGAGCACCACTTTCAGAAATAAAAAAATAAAAAATAAAATTCAATTGTAATTCCAAATTGTGGGACCCACTTCGTATCGCGCACACCACCAGTGTCCTTTTATCCTAAATCAATACGGACATTCAATTCATTCACAATTTCTTGGCCTGCAATGAGTAATTATAAGTGCAAAATAATAAATAACTAATAAGGATCATCACAGATTCATACAAAAGTATTCAACTCCACAGACCCAGAGCACGCTATAAAAATACAGACAACCGAACATGTACTCAATCCCAAAGACTCTGATTTTAGTAACGCGTCAAAAAGAGAGTTACCCAAGCGAGTCAGCCAACTTTTGTCTTCAGCTACTGGAAGATTCATAGAGAATTGAGAACCGAACTAGTAACTCCCATTAAAGCGAAAAAATAGTAATATGGTTTTACTACGTTATTTTCTTGTCCCCCAATTCACTATTCGCGTCTTCCCAAGAAAATTTTTTATAACAAAAATATGTAAAGTCCCTCGAAGTGGCAAGACGAAAATGAGCTTGTCATGGTTGGTCCTAGTTCTCTCCCTTGCCGTGAAAGGAAAACGTTGAACTATAATTGGAACATCACGTCAACCTATTTTTTCTTGGTTGAAAAAAAAAAAAAAAAAAGAGTAATGTACTTAAGGGACAAAAAGCGTGTACGAAAGTTCAAGTTGTTTCCTTCTCCCAGTAATTACCTTTCACTAAAATAAATAATTGGGAAGTGAGAGTAGTAAAGATAAGTCTATGGTCTCATTTGTTTTGTGGGTTTGAACCACAATTCATTTTTTTTTTCTGCACTGTATATAGATTTGAATCAAATTGGAATTTCTTTAAAAAGTTCATATAAAATAAATATTAAGATGAATGAAGAAAAATAACTGCTGGTAAGGTTAAAACTCACCAAATAAGCGATGCATTGCAATTATTAAAAAAAAAAAATCAATGTAGTGTGAAGCTACTGTTGCTTATAGAAAATTTTCTTTGAAGCTATAGCACTATAAGAAACAATCCTCTAAGAAAAGGGGAAATGAAAAAAGAAACGACGCGTTCTCCAAGTTGACTGCATTTTTATTTTTATTGACAAGTTCCAAGGTAACTTCATTGCATTTTCAGTGATGCCACAGGGAAGCCGACCTGACATATTGTTTTCCACTAAATGATTACAAGTATAGTCCGGTGAGAGGCCTTTTATTTCTTTTAATATAATGGATTTTGTCATATTTATTAATGTGTTATATTATGTATTAATTATTATTGTACCTTTACTCGTTTTATACTTTAGAAAAATTACGCATGTAGTTACTTTTTTTTTTCATTCAATAATCAATATGACGTAAATTTTTCACTTTTAATCAAATGATACAAACCGTTGTAGATTTTCACAAGTGCATAAATCAAATAAATAATAAAGTGATAAGAAATGTATTGTTTTCATGAAAATAGTATTATTAAGCATTGAAATTAGTTAATTTTAATTTTTTTTACAACTAAAAAATATTATAATTGAAAAATTAAATATAGAAAATAAAATTACAAAAATAAATGAATATAAATTAATGACATACAAATAAACACATATATGCTATAAATTATAGTTTTACTGTAATTAATCTGATTAATTTTATTTAAGTGTATTATTATAATTTTGTGTTCATATTTGTTGATAGTCAACTATCATTTTTATTTTATATACTCTTTTTCAAGTTATACATAAATTTTATAGTTTTATAATTAAATTTACATAAAAGATTAGTAAATTAAAATTCACGATAAATAGTACTGTATATGTGAACAATTTGTACGAGTAAACAGTAAAAACGAATCTGAATTCAATTATAAAAAGTATTTGTTAAGAAATTTGTGGTAGTTAAAAATACGACCACATAAAAACATTTAGATATATCTTTATTATATCTCAGATTTTATAGTATTTATTCTAGAGTCATGTCATAAAAATTTCCTCTCAATTTCATTTTGTTACTCAAATTATTCAAAAATTGGTTAGAAATTTGAAAGTATTAAATTTGAAAATAAATATGTCAACAAATATGACAATCATAATAAGATACTTAATTTTATTAAATCATCATAATCAGGCTCTGTAATAATTTTCAGCTTCAATTTATTTAATCCATAGTGAAAAGTAAAATAACACAATAAAATAAATTAAATATAATACAAAATAAAAATAAAATAAAAGAGTCTATAATGTTTATTGATATTTGTACTAACAAAACCTTTAGAAACTTCTCCTTTTAAAACAAAGTTAAATAAAAGAGATTTTTTTTTTCACTTTATAGTAAGCTTTATTTTTACGCTCTAACTCTCACTCCATATCAGATTTTCTTAGATCTCATCTAATATCTTGGATCTATCTCCTTAAACCTTCATCTCCGTAGCCTTTTACATGCTAAATTTTCACACTATTTTACCAACCCTAGTGTGAAAATAAAGAGAAAAGTTTGACTATTACAGCAATCTATAGTACAAAACACAGAAAAAGTCAGTTACTATAGTAAGCTACAAAAACTATATTGAAAAGATAGCTTTGCTATAGCGACCTATAATAGTCAATGCATAGTTTTCAAACTTGTTATAGTAGCTACGGTAATCGGTGTATATGTGATTAGGAAGGATTTCATATAGTAAGGTGTACGATAAGTTTGATTTTTTTTTTTTCTAAAATTAAGAGAATGCCAAATGTCACATATTTATTAGTTTCTTTTTAGCCTCTACCATGTATTGCATCATTATTGGACCGAAAAAAGTGAGCTCATATGGTCCAATTTTAGAAATTTTCATAACTTCTTTATACGAACTCTAATTGAAGTGATTCTTTTTTTAAAATACTCGTATCGATAAGAGAATTAAACAAGATTAGTTAAACTCATAGTTTCCTAACATAAATAGTGACGTTCGATAGGACCTACTTTCAATATATGAATTTTTTACCTCAATTTGTCATTATAGCAAATTAAAGTGTTAAAAATAGATATTTTCAAAATAATATGCAATAGGTAAACTCATTGAAAATATTCAATTTTAAGCTTATTTAATATACTGTTACTAAAAGAAAAAAAATAAGATAAAATAAAATCAAATCAAATGAAAATCTCATAAAATTCATAAAAAATCTAAATTAAAGTATACAAAACAAATTAAAAAAAAACTAAAATTATTTAGGATAAACTAATTTTTACGCATAAAAAGTGACAAAATAACTCTATTTTATAGAGTTATTACAAACTTTATTTTTATTAATAATTTGTTTTGTATTATATTCATCTAGTTTCAAATTTTTATACTATGTTAGTGTAATAGTCTTTAAATTTTTGTCAATTAAGTTTTTTTTTTCCCATATTAAATTACTTTTTTGTTTTAAAATTAATTTTGAAATAAATTCAAATATGTGTTTTTTTTTAAGGGGAAATTGCACAAAACTAAGAAAAGACTACAAATACTAATAACTATGCGTATGACCTAGCACAATACAAGAAATGACCCTTAATAGAAATTGAATCCATTAGTGGAATTAAATAATGCTCAAAGAGGGAGACATATGTTGAACTCCAGTAACAGGAAAATTCCTCGACCGGTCTAAAAATGAGCTCACATATGACTTGTTCGAGAAATACTTCTACAATTAATGGATGCAGCCAATTGATTAAGAGCCAAGACCAAATCGCATAGAGGCCACTGAACACACCTCATATAGTTACAATGATAATAAGACAAACATTACTATAGTAGAATGGATGATGTTAGAGAGCAAGGCAACCGCCTCGTTATTATAACATAAAACAAAACAAACATACCAAGGCAAAATATTGGTTGCCATTATTAAAAACACCATAAAAATAAAAGCTAATTAATTAAAAACACCTAGCAGATCCACCATATTTTTGCCCATCGGATTGGAGCCCATCATCGTTGAAAGTAAGGCTGGAAAAATCTTCTACGCCATGGGCACAACCTGCTCCACTGACTGTCGACCCAACAACCCCTGCCAATGACCCTCGCATCACATCGCAACCCTAAACCTCGAGTTGCACCACCGACCAGAGACAATGTCAAGCACCAACACTCCCCATCCACTTGCCCTTGCCCGAGAGCTCCCCACAGCGGTCAACTCTAACTAGAAGCTTTCTGGCAACACGAGCTCCACCACCATGTAGATTGGGAGGTGGTGGTTCTCTAGATAAGAGATGACGGCCAGTAATCTGACAACACACCGGCCATCGACCTCTGATGAACCTCTCATTTTCCTCTTTGTTTTCACTCTCTCTCTATGACAAGGCAAATATGTGTTTATTAAAGACATTTATAGAAACTTCCCAAAAAAAAAAAGTTTAGAGAAACTTTTTGTTATTAATTTTTAAATTAGAGAAACTTTAATTCCCATGTAACATCCTAACATTTAAAGAATAGAAAATAACTTTATCAGCAATAGTTCTAATATGATATGATAAATAAAATAATTGAAGCAATCCCAACTATATATCATATGATCTTACAGATAATAAAATTCATAGAAATTGTCTGCTATCACAATTTAACACTTATACACATATTGACATTCCAACATATCTTTAATTTTTGTTCCCAAACCGAGGTGGGTTTAGACTAATATTATCCACTAACTTCCCATGACATCTTTATTTTGTACTGCTAATAAAACATAACTTTCTAATTGTTTGATTAAATTTTAGTACTATGATTCAAGCGTTTATGTAAAATTTTACAATACGCAACCTAAAAACCATTTTTATTTATAATTCAAAGAAATTAGTCGAATAGATAAAACAACTATTATTCTACTGATGATAAAAAAATAAAAAGGGCATATTGTAAAAATTTTAAAAGTTTTTAATGTATTCGTTAGGTTCAAATTCTTTGTTTTATTCAAGGCACGCTATGACAAAAGAAATTTGAACTCATGATAAAATATAAATTCAAACCTTTCTCCGAAATATCACTTTAATTTTTAAATAATTTTAAATTACTCACTAGTTTGTGGACGTTTACTGCACCAATTTTCTAAATTTTTTTTCTTTAATTTAAAAGTACATTTTATTATTTATATATTCAAATATTTATTAAAAACTCAGATTTAAAAAAATTTTCCAAATATTTATCTAAATAATTTTGTTATTTAAGTTAAAATGAGATATTTTTTTAATTACATTGAATTTCATAACGAAAAAATAAAACAATATATATAAATATTTTCTCTGAATACATTACAAGTTTTTATGTTTTTTTTACTCAAAACAGCTTTTTTTTCAACTAAATATATATTTTCAAAATTCATCATAATGATTACAATTATAAACTAATAATAATATCATATTTGATCTTGAAAAAAAAAAAAAGTTCAAATCTCTTAATTTTCAAAAAAAAAAAAAAAAAAAGCTCCTCCCATCTTCAAACAGGGTTGCACATTTTTCTTTTTTATTTTTAAATGGTGTCAAAATTTTTTTGCCAAGTAACATCCCAACATTAAAAGAAAAAAAAAACATTTAAAAAGAAAAAACAAAGACCAAAACTCTAAACCGTATACAGTACGATGGAGAAAATAATAAGAGAAATCCCAACCGTCATTACCACCAGATTTCATCGGACAAATACGAACGATCAGGAGGGCCCAAAAGGTCGAAAAGCAGTATGCAATGTACAGCATCCACGTGGTTTTTGGCAGGCCCGTCCTTCCATGCAACAGACATACGCCGCGTTTCACATCAACACGCTCGCCCGACCCCCCCCCTCCCTCCCTCTCCCTCTCTCTCTCTCTATTTCGCTTTCATCGCATGAAAAACTTTCTATAAATTGCATGCAAACGCAAATCATTACAAATCGCCCTCCGGTCTCACTAGCCTTCCTAAACGACTCCCAGTCTTCAGTCAATCCCAACCTCCTTTTCCAATTTTCAAATTTCCAATTTTTCTTAATTTTTGAAATTTCAAAAATTAAAAACAAAAAACAAACCCGGAAAAAAAAAAAAAAATCTCATCAAGTGCACTGCCCTTGCCTCTTTGATCCCCCCATATAAAACCCCCAAAACCCTCTAACTTCCCATATCTTTTTCTCTCGAGATCACTCCGAGCGCTGCGCTCTCGTAACGATGAACGCAAGCGACCGGAGATATCCCGAGGAGGCGCCGCCGTCTTGGCCTCCGCAGCCTCCGTCGATGGAAGACAGCCACAGCCACAGCCACAGCCACAGCCTCCGCCGTCTCCAACAACTCGCTAGAGGCGAGATATTGCCGCCGACGAGGACTCCGCCGCCGCAGCAGCAGAGTTACGTTGACCCTTTTCTTCTTCCTCCCGCCGGTCAATCTTTAGAAGACGCCTTTTTTAAACTCGATATCCGCTCCGCCGACGATTATCATCATCATCATCAATATCGTTCTAGTGAATATCATCCTCATCGGCAGCCTCCGAATTGGAGCAACTACACCAACTATCAGAGCCCGACCTCGCGGAGAACCGGCAATGGCTGGGGAGCACCCTCCGATACGTATGACTTGGAATGGTTCACGTCGGATCCCTATCTATCATACGGCCACAACGAGCAGTCTCTTGTGATGAATTCTAGTCCGTTGACGCCGACTTATGCAAACTCAAACGCTTCGTCTTCTAATTCCTTCGGCGATTCCAGCGTTGGATTGAATGGAACAGTGAGTCAAAATTTCGACACTTCGATTTCTAATGTCGGCTACAGGCAGCATTACTATAAGCCTCAAGAGAATCGGAGTTTCGTTCCAGTGGAGCAATTGCGTGGAAATATTATGCATATGGCGAAGAACCAAAACGGTTGTCGGATTCTGCAGAACACAATGGAATGCTTAACGCATGCTTATGAAATCGAGATGATATTGGACGAGGTGATCGGAAACATTAGTGACTTGATGGTCGACCAGTTTGGGAACTACGTTGTTCAGAAGCTAGTGGAGCTCTGCAACGAAGTACAGAGGACTCGGATCATTGCATATCTCACCATGACCGAATATTCGCTCATCTCCATTTGCCTTAACACGCATGGGTGCTTTTTTGGTCTTTGCTGTTTGTTCCTATTTGGATTTCTTTCTGAGAAACAGATGAAATAAATTTTTTTTTTTGGGCAGCACTCGTGTGGTGCAGAAATTGTTGGAGCATGTGACTAGCAGGCTTCAGGTCGATTTGTTTATGCAAGCAGTGAGCCCACACGCCGTTGCGTTGTGCAAAAGCCCTAATGGTCAACATGTCATTCAGTATTGCGTGAAACATTTCTCTGCTGCAGACACCGCGGTATTGTTCTGTCCTCTTTGTCCAATTTCTGAAGACTTTTCGTGGCTTAACACTGAAATTGCTGATTTGTCTTATCTATCCTCTGTAATGGTTGGTTGGTAGTAGCTTTTTGGTTCGTTCTTTTAGAACACCCACTTGAATTTATTGGGAAACTGCAGGGGTGAATATGACTTTTAATAAGTCTCTAACTTGGAATTTAGTTAAGACACCTGGAATACATATCACGATCAGCTATAGTTAACAACTATTCTTTTGACCGCGATTCTCACTGTTATAACCTAATGTTGTGGCTTTTAAAGGTTATAATTGACGATTCGTTTAGAGGGAAGGGATTATAATTGAACTTTTTTGTTCGTATGCACTGCTTTTTGTTGTATGTTCGTCTTTTTTGACTTTGTTGGAATTTACTTTTGCTGCTTACTTTTTAAAGGTTCTTGATGACTATTGATTAGCTGCTGCATATCTGTACATTTTTTTTTTTAATGGTTGCAACTTGTAACTTGAGCTTCATATTAGTTGCTGGGCACATTGTGCAACAACAATAAAAGAAGATGTTCCAATAACCTTTTTCTTTGCAAATAGAAAAGTTTCATCATTAAATCATCTTTGGAAGATAAAGCTTTTTGATAGTTCCTTTCTTTTCTAAAGTTTAAACTTTTTCAATCATAAGACATCAACAGAATATCTTCGGTCGTGTAATTTTCCTGATGCTTACTTTTTCTGTTTCTTTTTTGAATTAAAAAAAAAAAAAAAAGGGAACACACTTTTTTTTGGAGATGAGGGAAGAGAACAATGCCGTTTCTATTATTATCTTGATATCTTTTAAAGCCTCTCTCTTTCACTTTTTCTTCTACCATTCCCCTTTCAAAGTTTACTTGTATGCTTTCTGTTGTAGTCGGATATAATAATGATTTACTGTTATTGATTCTCATTCTATAGTTCATTTATGCACACAAAGGTTTTAAAAAAAGCTGCAAAGATCTAATGGAATTTTAAACAAAGTACCCACCTTAAGCTTCATTTTCTAAAACGTATTGATTCTCACTCCAATTTTTGTTTTTACTTGTTAAGTTATTTGTTAGCAACGATTCCCTTTTCCCTATGTCTCATATTTTTCTTCTTTTCCAATTACCACATTCCCGAGTAGATTTAATAACTTAAACTGGAGTTGGATATTCATTTCATGGTTTAGTTCTTTGCACTGCACTTGTATGTTACATAGAAAGTAAGCCGGTTAGTGATTTTTATTATCTTGTTGTTACGAAAATTTTGTTTTCCGTGACAAAAATTGCATTCAATTAGATTTGTCTAGGCTCTCAAAGTTTATTTATATCAAAGGCAAAGGCGATCATTAAAAATAGCGTGTTTGTGATAGGGAAGGCATGAGTAATCGTAGTTGCTCCTTTTTGGTGATGCACTTGTTTTTTGTTTATGTGTTTGAAAGTATTTGCTCTGTTGCGGATTTATTTTTTGTTTTCTTCCTCTCTTTGCTTTAAGTTTGGTCGATCCACACCTTAAAAGGGTAGTGGCTTTAGTAAGACTACGTCTAGAAAGAAGACACTTCTACCCTCTCATTCTCGCTTTTGTTGCCAAAACATAGTTGTGCCTTCTATATAGAACTGGCTATGGTAAAGCTGTAGTATGACTAGCATTTTTGTAGCTGTAAATGGTTTTCACTAATGTAAACGTTCATGCATAAGTATTAGTATATTCATGAAGAAGAGACCTTCATCTCGTGATTAGATACCAAGTATTGTAGTTATCCTTACTGAAAGCATGAACCAATGTAGTTGAAGATTCCAGTTTCTATAATTTCTTTCTCAACTTTCTTTCGTATATGAGAAGATTCTAATTGAATGTTCGCTTGCAGTATCTTCTTGATGAGGTGGCTTGTAACCTTGTTGAGGTTGCAACCTCGAAATCCGGATGTTGTGTGCTGCAGCAATGCGTCGAATTCTCTCGTGGGTACATCAGAGAACGTCTGGTGAAAGGAATAACAGCAAATGCAGTACTCCTTTCGGAAGATCGTTATGGGTTTGTTCCTACAAAATTTCATCAGTGCTTTTAGTTTTGCACCATCAAGACAGTTTTTTACTCACTAAATATTCTTCTTTGTTATTGCTTTCCCTATATTCAGCAACTACGTAGTTCAACATCTACTGAGTATGAAAATCCAGGGCATCACTACACTTCTTCTCATCTATCTTAGCGGGAATCATATGTCTCTTTCCACTACTAAGTACGGCAGTAATGTCGTGGAGAGGAGCTTGAGAGAGTCTAATGAAGTCCAAGCTAGTGGAATCATTAGAGAGTTGCTTAACAATCCAAGTGTTCCCTCGCTTCTTACAGATGAATTCGGAAACTATGTTATCCAAACGGCATTAACGGTGTCTAAGGTCAGATTCGTACACTTATTGCCGTATTGACATTCTTCCTTTTCTTCATTTTTTGAGTTACTTGTGTTGACGAAGTATTGTACTCGTCATGCTAAGAAATTTCATGCATGTTGAAATACGCATTCATACAATTAGCACACACGCTTTTTAAGTGTTGATTGAAATTTAAAAGTTAATTTTCTTATTGTTTGATTAGTTATTTTGGTTTTGAGAACAGGGTGATTCCTGGATGGCTCTAAAAGATCTTGTTGAACGCAACCTTCGATCGATGCGCAGCAATCTTTACGGCAAGAAGGTACTTGGTTGGTTTGACAAGAATAATATTCCACTCAACCCAGACAAGTGCACATCACAGGTACGAGGTAAAAAAACAGGTTAAAGGATTTTGGGACCTCTAGGTTGGCGATCATTTGCTGTCGTTATCGTTTCGTTTTCCCCGTTTTTTCGCTTTTTTTTTTTTTAATCAGGGCAGGATGAGCTTTCCTAATCGCGCTACATGCTTGTTATCATATTATATCATATGTAGAGTACGAGGAATGTCTGTCTGTAGAATGTGCTTTGCTTCTTAGGGATGTTGTTTTCTAGTTTTCTTTGTTTTCTTTAGATGGAGAATTGGATGATTCGAAGTTGTATAGGTCTTTAGGAATCTGGGATTTATTTACATTTGGCTATTGTATATTTAGAACTGCTTGTATCAGCATATCTAGTTTGGCGTTGGGTGAAATTGTTTTTGTTATTGCCTTTGGTCTCGCCTTTATTTCTATGTTTACATGTACTTCAATAGGAATTTCGCGAATAAAATACACGAATATGAAAAACCGAAAAAATATATATAAATAAACAAAAAGGCATATTGGAAAAGAAAACAAATAAAAAGAAAGGGCAGCTGAGACTTATAAAATAATAAGAAGATGAGATGGTGGGAAATAGTGGAGAGAAATATATTTCAAAAGGTTTAAGAGTTCAGTCATTAAAATTTGAAATTTAACCAAATTTGTTTGTAAAATAGCTGAATTTTCTAATGAATGAACCGAAGGTTCATCTTGAATTTTCATGTGAATTGAAATAGTTTTGACAAATGCGAATGTGAAAAGTGTATCTTTTTAAACCTTTAAAATAGGTAACAAATTAACAAATCAAATTGTACTGAACAAGTATAGGATAGAAAGCAAAATTCGAACGAACCAAAGAACTTGGAAGCTGTTTTGCGATCTCAAAGTGCCTTTAACTATATATATATATATATATCGTTTTGGTTAGAAACAGTAGTGGCAATTTCTGTAACTTTGAGCCAAAAAGAAAAGTGTGACATGGAAATTAAATCAAACGGCGAAATTGACGTGGAAAAAGAGAGCACCCAATATGTCTCAGGATCGTATTGTTCCAGCTTATTTGTGTTAATCACGCATAAACCATGTGTGACTTTGAGTTTTCAGCGTCGTTAGCACGTCGGCGACAGAAAACTGAAACTAATTGCGTAACCTTCGTAAAATCAGTTTCAGAGCATCTTTCCTGATGCTACGTTTACAATACATGTTTTCTTTATGATTGTACGCCTTTTTTTTTGTTTAACCTCAGTTTTCATTTATTCGAAATTGATTTGCATTTCACCTCTATCTCCATCAACTAAATGAAAACTCTATCAGAAAAGTACGATGAAGCTTGTAAATTTTAAAAAATAAATATTAGTTTTTTTTTTTTAAGTTTCTATGTAATTAAAAAAAAAAGTACAACTCGAAATGCTATCTTTTTAAGTAATTGACACAAATGGCTCCCGAACTCTTCAACAGGTGACATCACCCTTTTTTTTTTTTTAACCAAACAATCCTCAAAGTGTTGAATTATTGGTAATTAAAATCCTTTCATCCACCTTCCGTTAAATATTTAATGGAACAATTCATGGACAGTTCACTAATCAGGATTCATTAGGGGAGGTGTTTGAGGTTTTGGATATCTAGCATATGGTTTTCTAAAATTTGTTTTGTCATTTTCTTTAATTCACAACAACCTTTTATTATTTATATCTTTAAATATTTACATTAGTATAAAATTTTAAATGTTCATAACTTTTATATTTAAAGTCCAAATAAGATGATTTTTTTAAAATTACATAGAATTTTAAGAAAAATGAAACAAAATCCATATTAATAATTTTTTTTAAAATATATTTTAAGATTTTATATTTTGTCATTCAAAATAAAATTTTTTTTTTTCCTATTTTAAGATTGCCCTATTTTAGGGACTCGTTTGGAGAACTTTTGGATGGGGATCAGTATGGGAAGATTTTTAGAGGTGGAGTTTTACCCGGACTTTTCGAATTGAGTTGAATCTTGGAAATGTGAGTTAGGGGTAAAAATGTTTGGAAAAAAAAAAAGTTGCTTTGGAGTTGTGTATAGTGGAAGAATAATTAGAAAAAGATATGTTCTACAGTGCATGTTTTGTTGATTTTTACTTAAAAAACATTATGAAATAATAAATTTTTGGAAAAGTGGATTTGGAATTTAAAACTGCCCCAAACAAACCTTTGGAAAAGAGATGGCAAAATATCATCTCCAACAGTGCCCCCCAATGGAACCTAGGTAGACAACTTTCCATACAATTTAATGTTGATTTTTGAAAATTTCAACTTACCCAATAAGTTAGAAATGTGTTATCCAATTCAATCGAATTGAATTAGATTGATCGATTTGACTTTTGTTAAATAAAAAAATGAAATAAGAATTTTAGAATAATGAAAGTGTATCATAATATGTTAAGAAACTAGAAAATGAGATAAAAGAATTTTGCTTATTTTAATATCATAACATGTAAGTTTTGAAGGTTTTATTTGATATGTGAATGTATATAAAAAAAATATAAAGACATTAATTTTTGCATCCATTTTATAAAATATAATAATCATTTATATATTTCCAACAAAAAAAAGTATTATTTATATTTTTCATATATAATATATAAAAGTTAGGTTGGATTGAATTGGATGTTTTAATGGTTAAAGGTGCATCAAATTCAATTTAGGTCGGTTTTTTAGAATTAAAATCCAATCCAATTCAAATAAAGTCGGTTATCTGTAAAAAAAAAAAAAAGATTAGATTGAGTCAATCACTTTAATCGATTGATTAGATCTTGTAAAAACCCCTAATTTTTGGGGTCCATTCATACCAATTAACCTTCATCCTTTTTCTTTTTCTGAATGATTCTCTTTTGTTTGGTTTGGATCACTAGTTGGAATAGAAAATTTTAAATTGGAATTGAGGTATGTTTGGATGGGAGGTTTACTTTTGAAAAATAGAAAATTTTTAGATATGAAAAATAAAAAGTTATTTAGATTTTTTTGTAAAAGTGAAAAGCTGTTTGAATGTATAAAAAATTTCCTTTTTCTAGAGATAACTCTTTTTTCATTTTCAAAAATGAAATATTTTGGATGTTCAGGTACGAAAATTTAGAAAGATCAATTTTTTTAAAATGAGAAATTTTTCATTTTCTAAAAATAGAACTCCCAAACAAATATAGCAGCAATTTTTAGATTGGAATTAGTTTAAATTTAAAAATCTAATTATATTTTTATTGACTTTTTAAAAAAATAATAAAGAAAATATATTTTGACTAAAGTTAAGATGGCAAATCAAATTAATACTTATGTCTCGTTTATCTACTGCATTGCATTTGTATTACGTTCAAATACAATATAATTTTTATCTAAATGCAAAAGTATTACATTCAAATACTAATTATATTACGTTTTAAATCTAACACAATTACTATTTACTATTTTATTTTTATATTACTTTTACAAATTGTATCATATTCTCTCTTTTTCTCTTCCTGTTCTTCTATATTTAAATATAATTCAAATATTTTTTTATCCAAATACACATCACATTTAAATGCAATATAAATATTTTTTTATCTAAATATAAATTATATTTAAATATAATATAAATATAACACGCTTACAAAACATCTCGTTATCTTAAGTTGTCATTTTCAATCATGATACCAAACAACCTCTCTTTTTCTTTTTTTTTACCTCTAAAATATACATAGACACATGTGTGTGTATATATATCTTTTCTCCTTTTATTTTACTGTCGAGATTTATGACAGAAATTAATTATAAATATAGTCCAACAAATAATTTAACACCTGATTTTAACTTGTAATAGAAAATTTGAATCTTATTATTTAAAATAAAAAAATAACTTACAGTTAAAATCATATAATAACATGAAATTTATAACCTAAAAATAAATAAAAATTATAATTAATTTTTTAAAAACCAAGTAACTTAAATCAAAATTTCATTTTGAATTTGTTTTTCCAAAAGCAAGTTTGATTAGAGTGTTTGTTAACTTTTTATTAAAAAAAATCATATTGTCAGATCCTTATGTTTTCTCTGAAAAAAAAAAGATAAATAGAAATTATCAACGTGTGGTGTCTCAAAAAACATTTCTTTTTCTTTTCTTTTTCTATAAAAATGTCACAAACATGCATAACAGACGAGAAAAGGTGGAGAGAGAGAGAGAGAGAGAGAGAGAGAGAGAGAGAGAGAGAGAGAGAGAGAGAGAGGGGGAGAGAGAGAGGGAGATAAATAAATAAAAGAAAAATGCAAATGCAAATAAGATATCACAGAACATCCGTTGACCCTGGTAGCTCCGGCTTTGTCCGGTTAGTTGCTTCTCGCGCCGTAACTTGGCTGAATATTCCTCCTCCTCTGCCTCACCGTCCGTATTATATATAAAGCGGAAACCACAACGAAGCTTCACTCCAACCAAAAATTTTGGAAAGTCTTTCTTTTCCTTCTGTCTACGCTCAGAGCACAGTGGACTTTCCCTCTGGTCCTCTGGCTCTTCTCATTCCTCACCATCTCCACCACCATGGCTCGTCCAGCCCTCACCTTTCTCGTCGTCTTCAGCTTAATCGCTCTCACCACGGCTTCCGATGACCTCCGAGGCTCCGATCTCCGCCGCCGGCCGACGATCCTTCCGCTCTACCTCTCCTCCCCTAAACCCTCCCTCCACCGCCGGGATTTCGAGGGCCGCCGTCTTCAGAAATCCGACCGCCCTCGGATTTTCAACGCCCGCATGAGGCTCTATGACGACCTCCTCTCTAACGGGTTCTCTTCCTTGAATTTGCCTGAATTTTGTTACAAATTTCGAGTTTTCGGGTCTTAAAATGATTTCGGAGGTTTTGTTTATTTATATATTTTTTGCAGGTACTATACGACGCGGCTGTGGATTGGGACGCCTCCGCAGCAATTTGCTCTGATTGTGGATACGGGGAGCACTGTCACTTACGTGCCTTGTGCTGATTGTGAACAGTGTGGTATTCATCAGGTTTGGTTTCGTTTTCAATTCTTTTTTATGATTCAAGTGTTGTTCATAAGTTGTGAAATTTAGTTTAGGAAAGCTTTTAGGTGACTCTCTTCTATTTCCTTTTGTAATTCACTTGCCAGATAAGTTTCAAACAACTATTTGGTATGATTTGTAAGACCACCATAATTTGATTGAACTTGAGTTCAGTGTGGGAAGAGAGAATGATTGGAAGTTATAAATTAAGAATAAAGCCATTGAAAAAAATCGATGCTGATTATTATTATTTTTATTATTGTTATTATTATTTATTATTATTTTTAATGATTCAGGATCCTAGGTTCCAACCGAATGCATCTAGCACCTTTAAACCTGTAAAGTGCAATATGAATTGTAATTGTGATAGCAAAGGGGTTCAGTGCACTTATGAGCGGCGATATGCTGAGATGAGCTCAAGTAGTGGCGTGCTTGGCGAGGACGTCGTTTCTTTTGGCAGTGAAAGTCAACTTGCACCACAGAGTGCGGTTTTTGGGTGTGAAACTAGGGAAACTGGTGATTTATATAGCCAACGTGCTGATGGGATAATGGGTTTGGGTCGTGGGCGACTTAGTGTGATGGATCAACTTGTTGATAAGGGTGTTATCGGGGACTCATTCTCATTGTGTTATGGGGGGATGAGTGTAGGAGGGGGTGCCATGATTCTAGGTGGTATCTCTTCTCCCCCCGGTATGGTTTTTGCCCATTCAGACCCTTATCGGAGGTAAGTCTTCTGATGACATCTAAAACTTTTGTTTGTTACTGCATAAAGTGTTTTGTGCATCTCACACATATACTTTAGTTTTGGGATGACCACAGTCCGTACTACAACATCGATTTGAAGGAACTGCACGTGTCTGGCAAGCCATTGAAGTTGAGCCCAAAGGTCTTTGATAGAAAACATGGAACTGTCTTGGATAGTGGAACAACATATGCTTATCTCCCAGAGGAAGCTTTTCATGCGTTTAAGGATGCTGTATGTCTTTGTTCTTTTGCTGATTTTTCATGCATTTAAGGAACTTAAAAAGTCTTGACGCCTGTTACAATACGGGTCGGAGCTTGATCCATAAGCTCCCCTGTCAGAAGGGAAATAATTCTAATTAACTGTTCTGTACATGATTGACCAGTTAGAAGCCTGGCAAGTGTTTTGAAAAAGTACTTGTCATTGGATGTTTCCTTCAGTAGTTATGCTTCTGTTACTATGAAATTAGATCAGTTTGCCATCCACTGATATTAAAAGTTTATTTTAGTTCGCCATCCATTAATACTGTCTCAGACTGCCAAATTGAACAATCAAGACATAAGACATTGATTATATTGTGCAGATTATGAAGGAATTGCATTCTCTTAAACAAGTCCATGGTCCGGACCCAAATTATAAAGATATTTGTTTTTCTGGTGCTGGAAGGTATTTTCTTGTAGACCAGCATTACTGGAACATTACCTGTTTGGTTACTAGTTTTCTTGCTTTCACATCTAAAATTATTGGACTTCTGTTACAGTGATATCACCAAAATATCAACGTTTTTTCCAAAAGTTGATATGGTCTTTGGCAACGGGCAGAAGTTATCACTTTCTCCGGAGAACTATTTGTTTCGGGTAACTATCTGCCTAGAGTTTTGTCTTTTGAAGTCTTGAATGTGTTATTTATGACAAATATGACATATCATGACTTTGAAGTCATCGTAATTCAAACTTTGTGCTTGTTTTATGTATACATATTTGTGTACCTTTCCTCTGGTGTTCTTTCGTTATTTTGATCTTCTTTCTACTCTTCCTATTTAAAGCATACAAAGGTTAGTGGAGCATATTGCTTGGGGATCTTTCAAAATGCCGATCCAACTACTCTTTTGGGAGGTATGTGATCTTTACTCTCTCATTTATATTCTTTGTTTTATCATAAATGGAAACACTAGGATGAAGGGCCACCTTGTTTAGTGTACCTAAAGCAAGCAATAGACCCTACTTCTTTCTCTGTTGCGGTGTGTTTGGCATTTTGTATGTATGTAGCAGAGATATATCTCACCATTTCTTCGTTTAATTGTTACAGGAATTGTTGTCCGCAATACCCTTGTGACTTACGATCGAGAAAATAATAAGATTGGTTTTTGGAAAACTAATTGTTCTGAACTTTGGATGAGATTGAACTATCTTAGCCCTCCTCAAGGTCCTCCCATAGTATTTGATAGCTTGAATAGAACCACAGAAGTTTCACCTAGTGCAGCTCCTCATGGATCGCCTCAGATTATTTCTCCAGGTAGAGTGGGTTTCAAGCATGTATTTTGCACTATGTTAAAATACTGGTACTTTGTACCAGTTGTGATTCAAACAGGGTACAAGTAATATTTCTTTATTGCTAGTGGTATATGCAATATTTTCAGTTATGCACCACTCACGAAAGTTATGCTTGTTTGCTTTCAGATTGTATCATTTCCATTTAGGCTATTGCTTCTGATAGCGACTTTTATATTTGACGTGTAGGTGAATTTCAGATTGGACAAATAAATTTTAATATGATGCTCGGCATCAATAAATCAGTGCAGCTTAATTTTACAGAACTTTCTGAGTTCATTGCCCATGAACTGGAAGTTGAAGTTTCACAGGTATAATTGAGTTATCATGTCTTGTTTGAATCTGATTGATAACTTAAGGGGGCGTTTGTTTTTTGTATTATGTTCATATTGTGTTTAAATGCACTGTAATTTTCATCTAAACATAAAAGTATTATATTCAAATACCAACCACATCACAATTAAATCTAATATAATCACTATTCACTATTCCATTTTTTCTACTACTTTTACTAATCACACCACATATTTTCTTTCTCTCTCCCTTTTTTCTTTTTACTTTTATTAATCACACGAGACATAATACAATTCAAATACTTTTCATCCAAACAAATATTGCATTTGAATACAATATAAATTATTTTCATCCAAATGCATATTGTATTCAAATGTAATGCGAATGTAATGAATTATCCAAATGCCCATAAGCTTGTAATAAATAGTAAACAATTAAAAAAATTTTGTTTCAACAAATGACAGTATTGAAAATTACTGTTTGCACTTGACCTGTCCAATATCTTCTCACTCTCGACAATGTTTTTATTGAAAATACATGAATATTTCTGAATCTTTTCTAGAGAATATATGTGAATCTGGGGGGAGTAAATAAATAAGATATGGATGCCAAGGTATTCTTGAACTGAATATACGAACCATTGTCATTCAATCCATAAGTAGATTGGAGTTGGAAACTGTCATTGTTGTAGTCAGTTTCTATTATTACCCTGAGTGAGCTTCTGTTTTGGCCCTTTATAATCATATTATCTATATTACTTCCCTAATGTTGTTATTGAAATAAAATTAACTTGCTTTCTTCATAATTCCTGGTTTTCATTTCCAGGTTCATTTGGTGAACTCACAAGTAAAAGGAAACTATTCCCTTATTAGATGGGCTATCTTCCCTGCCGAGTCTGCTACCTACTTTTCTAACACGACAGCAATGGTAATGTTATCCTTACCATTTATGTGTATAAACTGGAAAAGGTGAAGCTTTTCCATCTTTTGGCTCATGTTGAATCGAGATGATGTTCACGTGCAGAGCATTATTTTGCGCTTAAGGGGACATCATTTGCAGCTTCCTGAGAAATTTGGAAGTTACCAGCTGGTTGAATTAGAAGTTAATCCTCAAAGGAAACCGTAAGTTGAACCTCAAATTTAGAAGTGAACTTGAGTTTTGTTGATTGGAATTTTTCCCCCTCCAGGAACTACAAAATTGTTGAGGACATATTAGGATTTCAATTCTCTTTTTATTTATTTATTTATTTATTTTTATTTTATTTTATTTTTTGTCATACTCTGTTTGCAAATGTACATAATTATGGAGGTAAGCATTTACTTTTTGAGAATGCCAAGGGATAGGTGCTACAAAGAGAGTTCCATATACGTGATATGTCTGTCTATTAAAATTTTGTGCCTTTTTGTCAACTTGGTTATTTGTTATGCATAATGCGTGACCGAATTGACAATCATAACTTGGGATCAACTCAGCAAATTGTTGCAGTATTTCCTTTCTTTGATCACTTTAGGGTTCTTTTGGAGAATTGCAGGTCATGGTGGAAGCAACATGTATGGATAGTGGCTGTTGGAGTTATGGCTACCTTATTTTTTGGATTATTGACATTAGGGACGTGGTTGTTTCGGAGACGCAGAAGGCAAGAGGTTGGTTCTTACGAGCCTGTTGGCGCCGTTGTTCGAGAACCGGTTGCTGATGTTGTCCCAGAGCAAGAGCTTCAGCCACTTCATAGCAAAATTTCTGTCAGAGAATGATGCTTTTGTGTAGGATGTTGCTATTTTGTTTTTATTTTTTATTTTTATTATTATTTTTTTTTTTTGGGTGAGAAAGTTCTTTTCTAGACCTTAAGAATTTAATTGCCAATATTGGTGCTTTGGCGCTGATCATTACGAGGAGATGATCGAAGTATGCAATCCCTCTTCTGTTGTATAACCTATACGCAAAATATAAAAAAGAATACAGAAAAAAGAATTTTCTAGTTAGTCGGCAAAACAGAACTTTCTTGTTAGTTGGCAATCTTGTACCCGTTCTTATTTTGCTTGGTAAAGTTAATCTTGGTTTCCATTGAATTAACGGCGCGTTTACTTTACATCAAGGAAAACAAGTAGTACAAGGAGTGATAATCTTCTCCATCTGTTAATGTGTTTACTTACAAATTATGAAAAATAAGTGAATCCCACGCAATATAGGGAATGAGGAAAACAGAATGTTGCTAGTAATTGTATGTCAAAGGAATGGACGCCAGATCAACCATGTACCCTTTAAGTTCTTATCATGTTATAAACTGATGATTATTTAATTGCGTAAAAGAACTACTATTCTTAAGTTTAGTAGAGACTAGATAGGGATTTGGATTGTTTCTTATTAAAAGGAACCAATGATTCTTATTTTAATTTGTTTACTTTTCTTTTCAATCTAGTATATTTTTCACTTTATTCTTTTTTTTTAATTAGAAAGGATCTTTTCATTTCATTCATTTATTGTTTGGCAAACGTGTCTTAAATATTTGTGCTCTTTTAAATGTTCTCAACGTTTAACCAAGAAAATATCAACTCATATCTTCTGTTTAAAATTTTTTTGTCTCAAATCATATTTAACCACCTAAATCATGCCACCTCATAGAATTAAATCATGTCTAAATGTAATTTTTTTTATAAGATGGTATGATATAAGTGATTGGATATAGTTTAAATGAGAAATTTTAAACAAAAGACGTAGATTCAGAAAATATCTCCAAAAGTGAGACGAAATGGCCAAATGTCTGGTGGTGGATTTATTGTCTGCATCAAACAAGCAGTAAGTAAATGATACAGTGAATTTTTTGGATTGCAAAATTGGCCTGGGTGTTGTCGTTGTTGTCGTTGTTTTTTTCACACGATCATGAGAATTGGAAACCAGCTCAATGCCTGTCCTTGAACGGCAATGCGAATTATGCTTTCAAGAAAGAAATGGTAACCAGCTCAGCTAGTGAGATTGACATGCTCACTCGAATAGGTAAATTCTACAGTGGAGCATGTTCCCGAAAATATGAAACAGAGAATTTTATCCAAAATTATATATATTATCCATGTAACTTTCTCTTTAACGCGTAAGTACGATCAAGTGGAAAATTTTCTCATTTCATCTTTATAGATTCTCAGACCTTGTATCAACTGAAACTGAGATTTCCCTGTAAATTCAAGAGAGGAAATAATATATATGACAGTTTAATTAACGGATAACATATTAATTGACTCTAATTTCTATTAATATGGACAAGTATATATTTATTTTTTAGTTTGGGAAGAAGAACAGGAAAGAGAAAAGAAAATTGAGAGATTTGTGTAGCGGTGGGTCTACGGCTTCCAGATTGGGGCCGTGCTTCACATGGAATGCATCAGAGAGATAAGAACACCGTACACTAGCTACTTTCTGTGCATGTGATTTGTACATTGCATAAATTCAGTCAATCTCACGGAGTTCATAAAATTAACCCTTCATCAACTCATGATATTTTGGAATGTTTAATTCTACGTTGTTATACGTGAGCAGAATAATTAAAATAACAAATTGGCCCATCATGGCAACTAATTTACTCCCTGTAGTTTTAAATATTAATATGTCTTGGAGTTGAGTTTGCACGTAGTTTTCGTTGAGTCAAGGAACTAATTTGTATCGTGTGTGATTTTAACTCGTTCAAATATATCCGTATACATGTGTGTGTGTGTGTGTATATATATATATATATTAATCATTTGTTGTTTACGTTTACGTAAGATCCTGCCTGATAGGCGTGATGCTAGAGAATCAGTGAGAGAGAGAGAGAATGAAAGAGAGAGAGAGAGGGAGATCTAATAAAACGCAGCACGTAATAATAATTATTATTACATATACAGCAGGCTCATAAAAGAGTACAAACAAATATATATAGGACCACCTTTATTTCTCAGTCTCCGGTTTTGCTCCAAGAACAAACCCTCTGGCATACGATAAATATCCAATATTCTTCACAAAAAAAAAAAAAAAAAAAAAACACACACACACACACACACAATTATTGTTTTGGCAAACCAGAATACAGACAATGTCAACTTTTATTGTTGAAACAACTTTTTAAACTGTTTAAAGGGTCCATTAATTCTAGCTCTCAAACCATAATTAAAGGGGAACTTAACATAAATAATTAGGAAGAACATAATTAATGTGAAACTGGAATTAATAATTAAGGGCATTTGGACTTGCCCTTGGAGTTCTTGAGGTCCCTGTAGCAAGGGCACTCGTCCTTGTTTCCGTACGTCCCTGAAGGAACGCAGTGACACTTGTCGCAGCAGATGTTACAGTACTTCAAGCACGCGTTCTTTTTTTCTGCTTTTGAACATCTCACTTTGCACTTGGAGTCACAGAAATCTGTCCAACACACAAATATATATATATATATCTTAACAATCGATCTAATAAACACTTACATAAAAATACACATATATATACATGTATATATGCTTACCTGAACCAGCAATTGCAGTCTGAACGAAAGAGGAGCTGAGGACAAGGCAGACTAGAAGGAAGACAGCAAAAACGAGCTTCATTTTTCAAAGAAAGAAGCGACACAAGCGAGAAAATGTGCTCTTTGGATGAATGTGTGTTGAAAGATAATACTGGAAAAGAGTAGAAGTTTTTGGACGTCAAAGGAAATGTATTTGATGTGGGATGTAAACGGAGACTCATTGTGTGGAGGTATTTATAGGAAATGAAATGACGTACCTAGGGTTGGTGAAACTTGAAAGGTTAGGAATTTAGGGCGCGTTTTGGAGGTTTTAGAAATTATATTTCCAAAACTTATTTTGTTATTTCTCTAATTTATAATTATTTTTTATTATTTATATCTCTAAATACCTACGGTAAATTTAAATTTTAAATATCTTTAATTTTATTATTTCATTTCTAAATAAGATATTTTTTAATTGTATAAAATTTTGAAATAAAACAAGATTTATATTAATTTTTTTTTTCAAATATATTTTAAGATTTTACCCTTTTTTACTCTAAAATTTTTTTTTTTCTAAACATACATTCTCAAAACTTAAAACATTTTTAACCGTCAAAACACCATCTTTACATGTCTCGAAACAAGCCCTTAGGACTAGGGATGTGTATTTGGTAAATTTATTTGCCCCCTCAACTCAAATTGTCATATTTATATTCCAGCGGATTACAGGCTGTAAGTCATGGTTTTGGCCATTTAACGGGTTGATTCTACAGAGACGGTGAAAGACCAATCATCTTGTTCCTTTATTATTTTTTATTTTTTATTTTTTTTGTGCTAAAAGTGAAAGGTGTTGTGTCCTATTTTGATTGGCAGCGATTTCTTTCCGTTATTTTTCGAAATTAGGTTGACTACTTTTGCTTACGTGGCATCCAGTGATTTGACCTTCTTTCTAATCTTGTCACCCATCAACTTTACGTGGGCTTAAAACAAAAACAAAAAACCAAAAAAAAAAAAAAAAAAAAAGAGCAAAACAAAGAGAAGGTGGCCGTTACGTGAAGCAGGATTCGTCTACTTCCAAAACTCGAGGGATAGGCTATTTACCTTATTATATTTAAATATAATATAATTCTTATTTATTATTATTTTTTTTACATTTTTTATAAATTATATCATATATTCTTTCTCTATACTTTTATCAGTTACTTCACATACTCAATATTTAAATATAATTTAAATCTTTATCTAAACAAACTTTACATTTCAATATAATACAAATATTTTTTATTCAAATTATATTACATTCAATGTATTACATTTAAATATAATACGAATCCAATATATAATCTAAACGATCCCTAAGTTTGGAAGGTTTACAATAAAGTTTCCAAATTTAATTAATCTAATTATATTTTTTGTAATTCAACTTTAGTCAAATAAAAGTTGAGAGTTCTTTTTTTTTTTTTTTTAGAAAATTTTATTTATTTCCCAAATTCAATATCAGAAGCTAATGTGCAAAACGTTTTTCCTACACATCGAATTATTAACCATTCCATTATAGGTACTGAATTCATTTTTTCTCCCTCTCTTTTGACCAATGCGTTTGATAATAATATTAAATTTGTACGATGTTTCTACCATGTTTTTTGTTTATAACGATGTAAGACATAATAAATAGTGCATTGTTCCTTCAACGCCTTCCCGTCTCTGATTTAATTTGCACCACAAACTTTTCCATAACCAAAATAAATAGAAAATTTATCAAAAAAAACTTAATAGAATCATTATATTTAAGATAAGTACTTTTTACCTAGAATGTTCCCCTCTTGATGAATAATATTCTATATCTTAATCAACAAAACCAAAAATTCAATCTTAACTTTTCTCGTGATTCATATGTTTATATTTCTACTAATTCACATTTTTTTTATAATATTAGATATGAGACTATTCCTAAAATCTAGGACTCTTATTAAAATAAAAAATAAAAAAAATTTCAGATTTTAAACCTGAAAAATCCTACTTAAATCCTTCTTCTCCTAGGTAGTCTCTAAGTTCCACCAGTAATATTGTAAAACGATGGAATCCAAATCACAAGAACTGTGATCATCAAGATTTACACGACACACAGAATTGTATGGAGGGCTCCACGCGGCAATTCCAAATAAAGAGGCCCATGATCTGTAAAGGCACTTCAAAATCTGCCTGACACCAACGTTAGTGCATGAGCTATGAGAGAGAGATATTTAACATTATTATTCCATTCCCATGAACCCCAATGAATGGAATTCCAAGAGATTACGCATGCCTTCCTTCGCGGGTTGGTACACCTAACGCCAGTAGATTGCGTTCTTCAGGTATAATGGATATATGGGTTTTAGGAACACTCTCGAAGATGGTAGAAAAAGCAAAAAAGCAAAAAATGTACAAAAATCAAGTTCTAGAATTTTTTTTCTTAAAGGAAGGTTCATACATGAGTTTAGTGCAAGCCATGAAATGAGGATGGTCGGTCACGACTTTTACCGTGCCACTTTTAAGTGTGCCTGGTCATGTGACCTGTCGGTCCTAAAATTTTGCCTTGCTGAAGATTTGAAGGATTCACGAACCCTTTTTGCCTTTGCCCTTTTTCCTTTCTACGGTACACCTTCCCTGGAAGGTAAGTGGCCACACAGGAGATAAAATTTACTCAACTTGCAATGGATTTTGTATTTTGTACGCTCTGTTTGTTAATATTGAGTGGGGTTTAATTTTGGAATAATTATACACACCCATACAAATAAAAAACTTCTTTGATTTGTTTTTATACAACGTTGGTGACAGCTAGCTGCATAAGATCCATTACTTTGTCCCCATGCTTCTCGAATACATATTGCTTTAATTTCTAATTTTATGTGTATTTACATTTTTCTTGTAGCAAAATATGAGGTTTTGGAGGAGACAAACTTGCTCATTGTCTAAAAGGGAGGTACAACTATTCATAAAACAATAAGTCGAACTAATATATATATATATTTATATGTATATATATATGTATTTGGTTCCGGTCGTAACCGAGGGATGTGAAATTTATAGGCTTTATGCAGACGCATGCGATTATTTATACGGGTTGGAAACATTTAATTAGATTGACTAAGTCGTGGCCTTTTTTAAAACTTCTTTGATAGATATATAACTGGTATTAATAACGGCACGTAGAATTAAACCAAAGTAGAGGAACCCCAATTGTATAATTATAAAGGCATTGTTTTTTTTTTTTTTTTTTTGGTAGCTTTGAACCTTGAAAGAAACTTCTAAATTCTCTCTTAAAAGAGAGAGAGAGAGAGAGAGAGAAACTGCTAGAAGTGAAACGGATAGAAATAAAGCCAGCTAAGGTAACTCGTATTGACTGCATCAAACTACTTTCTGTACTGAAATAATCAGAAATGTGGCCCCGAAAGATATTTCATGAGTACCCTTTTGTTATATTCAGGAATGCCCGGGCCCATTTCATTAATTAGTTTGTAGCTGCTTTGGAGCGATTTCATCCAAGTTGTAATGCATAATAGCGCATAAAAATTGATAGCTAATAATTACAAACCTAAACTTTTCAATTTATGCGTATCGGGGGAAAGAGTATTACATTTTTAACAACAGTATTTCGAAGTTCAGAAATCGACATAACACGCTTAATCTATTGAAGTTGAGAAAATTATGTCGCTCTTACCATTATAAACATACGATAGGGGAGATAAAGATATTGATTGAACCAATCGCGTACGGGTGTCTACAATTTCTCTTAAGTTCAAGCTCATATATAACTGATACTATAATATATATTTTCAGTTTCTTACTCACACGCATCTATATTCTTTTTTTTCTATCAAGCTCTAATTCTATTCTTTTTTCTCCAATTATGATGCCATTATAGACCGAAATACAAAACGTACTAGGAACTGCAATTTTTAGATTAATGAATGGTATACATAAAAAATTCGTATGATAGTTTAAGGTTGAAATTCTCAATTGCCTAGATCGACCTTTTTATTTAAATGTCTCATTTGCTTTTCAGTTCTAGACTCAAATTTTTTGTTTCAAATTTTAAAAAAAAATCAATAAAAATTATAATTAAATCAACTAATTTAAATTTAAAATTTTATTTTATTTTGTTTCAAACTCATACACTAAATTAGTTCTAAATATAAAGAAAAAAGTATTTTTTTTTAATTTAGGAAAAGTGCTTCAAGGTGCAAGCAAACGGCGGTAAACGAAAACTTCATCGTATGAATCAAAAGATATGTGTGCTTTTTACCCAAAAACAAAAACAAAACAAAAAAAAAAAGTCAAAAGTTCGTGTACTTTCACACATATCCGATCCATCCAACCCTTAGCTGGCCTGATCTAAAATATCTTATATTTTGCATCTTTTATAACGTATTTTTTAAAAAATAAATTTGTCAACTTGGCATATCACAGAAATATAGACCAAAACTTAATCGTCTCATAAATCAAAAGATGTATAAAAATTATGGTCAGCCATTTAAATTTCTCTTGTCTGAATCTAAGTTGTCAACCCCCACTTGTTTCAATAAAAAATTAGATGACATGTAACAATTTAAATATGTTTCCATAATATTTTGTTATTCTGATCAAGTTCATTATGTGAAGAAATCTTTAATATTCAGAATCTCTGACAGAAAACATAGAAGTTAATTAGATCTTTAATAAGATTCCAAAAAAAAAAAGAAAAGAAAAGAAAAGAAAAGAAAACTCTCCCTCGCGCCAACGTTCTCTTCTCTACAATAATTCAACTATGGTGCCCCAAAACAATAAGCTTGTGGGCTATCCATATAATATGACTATCTATCACTATAAGCTACGTGTCTCGGGCCAAAAAAAAAAATCCTATTTACATAAGATTATGAGCTACATATATACGTACGTGAACTTACGTGGTCCATGCAAAACCGTGTACTAGGACAAAAGTGTTGCCGTCTTATATGACTGAGAAGAAGTCCAAACTCATCTACTCTCCCCCACAATGCCTCAGCTGTGATCACTTTCAGTTTTTGTCGTAAACTCACGCTCGCCTTTCTTGCTTCTCCTCTTCTTGCAACTCTTTTACCAAATTTTGAAACATCTGAAAATTTTGTCTTCTTTACCCTCGTTGGACGACAACAAATATATCAGATATCTATTTGCTAGCTGGCATTTTTCAGCTGATCAATTTTGGGAAAATTATTTACCAAAGGATATGGAATAGTACTCATACAACAAATACATAAATATAACTATTAATTGATTTACATATAATTTTCTTTTCTGTGTAATATAAAAGATGTCACACATTAATGATTCCTAGATAGTTACATAACATAAATCTTATATATAAATATGTATATGTAATATTACTAGATGAGACCCTAACCGCGCGTGTATACATATATAATTACATATTCAACTAAAGTTTACCAAGGGATTCGGCAGAAAATAAAATAAAATAAAGGTTAACAAGGGCAAGTAGTTATGTTGAAATTTATAATCATGTATAGGAGATGTGGACAACTGATCACAACAGTTTTTTTTTTTACCCTTGCATAAACACATATCTTTTGTTTTTCTCTGATCACCGAAATAGTCCTTGACGAATTGAAGAATGAAGGGGAAAAGGCATTCTTCTTGTTGCCATTTTTATGCCAAGTGGAAGAGTTGATGCCCCACTCTACAACAATATCAGTGCTACTCACAAGTGGCAACAAAACAAAATCTTTGGTGGTCCTGAAATGTTTTTACTTCGAATCCTTTTACAGTGAAGATATAATAGAATGAAAGCATAACTTTTTTTTTTTTTAAAGAAAAAATAAAACTAAATAAAAAAAATTTTGTGGGTTAAAATCAAAGGTGGCGTTTGGTATTGTTTTTGAAATGTTTTCTGTTTTTAAAAAAAATTAAAAATGAGAATGTTTTGAAAACTGTGTTAAGACTATTTCTGAAACTGTGTTTGATTATGTTTTTTGAGTGTATATTTTGAAAAACAAAAAAATGAAACTTTGTTTAGTTATATTTTTTCAAAACCCATTTCATTTTCAAAAAACCCAAAAAACACAATATTTTTTGGAAATGAAAACAAAAAGTGAAAACAACTTTTTTTCGTTTTCAAAAAACCCAAAAAAACAACATAGTTGAAAACGGTGTTTTCGAAATGATTTTGAAAACATTAAATAAATAAATACTATTTTGAAATCGTTTTCATTTTCTGTGTTTTTGAAAATGGAAAATCGTTATCAAGAACAAAAACAAACGCCCCAAAGTTTTCCAATTTCAACTATACCAATATCCCCACAAGATGATCAACTAAATTAATTAAAATATTACTGAACGTCCCACTGTACAAGATATAATTCTTTTTTATATGTATTTCAAAAATTTTTATGTAAATTAATTTTACAAAATTTATGTATATATTTCGTGTGTGTATATATATATATTTACCATTACGTATCTATAAACATAAATTAGGTTGAGATCTTTAACACTATATTCATATAAATTGTTAAAAAGTTCTGAGAACTGAAAATGAAGAGCAAGCACCCTGTATTTGATTAATATTTGTATTTCTCACATATTGTTAAGAATTAAGGAAATCATGTAATGAAAACATTTTAAAAAGAAAAAGGAAAAAGAAAAGAGAGAATATAATAAATAGCAGTTTTCGAAAAATAATTAAAGTAAATGGTAAGTTTTTAAAATTTTATAATATATAGTAAGTTTATCAAATAAATTATTTATTTACGTCTTAAAAATACATCATATATCTAATAATTTTTCTATTTACATAATAAATTTACTATTTATTAGGTTTTTTATGTGTTGGTATTTAGGGCAATTTATTTAAAAAAAAATAACCAAAAACAATATTTGTGTCAGCTAGCATATATGTTTCTAAGATTAGGTAGGTATACATGTTAAGAATTTGTCTAGCTACCTGATTTGGAAAGATTTTCTGCGTGGAAGATTATGTGGAGTATATTTGGAAGATTTGGTTTTGATGCAAATCAAGGATAATAATGTAATATATTTGGAGATAATCATAGGATTTATTTTTAAAAAGAAATTAATTTAGATAGGATTCATAATCATAATTATATTAGGATTTCAAATAAATATTCTAAGAAAAGTTCACATTTTATATATTGGAGGTATTTACTATTGAAGTTTTTCTTATGGAAATTTGTGGACAATTAGCAGTGTTATTTGTGGATAATTTGTAACTTAATTTAGGTTTTTAGACATAATTTAAAATATTTGAATTTCAAAGTATTTCAAAAAGTGTTATAACAGATTTTGAAACAGTTTGAAATTTGAATCAATCCAATTCGGGATCTACTTTGAGATTTCATGCTACTATATATAAGAGTCTCAAAAAACTTTTAGAGGTTGCATAATACAAATTTAATCAAGCCAATTTGAGACTTTAAAACTTGGGTGTTCTGTCACTCTTTGAGAGAATAATTTGCTGTCTTCAAGAGAAGGTATTATATGATTGAAGGGAATTCGACAATTTATCATTTTCCAGATAAGGATTGAAGTCTTTAGGAAAAAGCATTTACAATTTAAGAGATTTCAACGTTAAAGACAAATGGTACTCACTGAATAAATTCATTAATTAGGTACAATCTATGGGTTATATAAGATCTAGTTGTGCTGGTAACTGTTTAGGAGTTAATGGATAATTCAATAGCTAAACGTGATCCCAAGTAGTAGGTGCTGAACGTGATCCCAAGTAGTAGGTGGAATTAAAACTCGTAAAATCTATGTCATTTATTTATTTACAATTTCAATAATTTAATTAAATTAGTAATTTACTTAAATTTGATAAGTAATCAAGAAAAGATTTGACACTATTTATTATAAATATTTTAAAGACCTGTTAGTTACTTCATCTATTTCCAAAAAATTGTTATTTACTATGATTTCCCACGATAAAAAAGCTCCTTAATGCCCACTTGATCAGTAGTTCCGAAATTGATTTCTTTTGGACCGTAATTTATTGTAACTTGAAAACGGAAGCCCACCACTGTAGATCGAGAATGGCATCTCCTGTTTGGGTTTAAGATGGCCCAAAAAAGGTGAACCATCCAAAACATGTGGTCGTTTTTGTTTAGGAGAAAGACACAAAAGATATGGCAAATGTCCTATTTGGAGGATTCTGACACAGTGTACCTTGTCTTTCTTTTTGTGACATGCCATAAAGAATGGTCGTTAAAAGAGGTGAGGAAAAACAACTGAATGCATATTAATGCCTTGAGTAAAAGTTTTTTCTCCTACCCTCTTCGTCCTTCCAGATTTATTTTTGAAAAATAGAAAATTTTTAGATATAAAAAATAAAAAATTATTTAAAATTTTTTTTAATAATAAAAAATTATTTGAATAAATAAAATTTTTTATCCAAAAAACTCTTTTTTTATTTTTTAAAAATAAAAAATTTTAAATATTTTAATACAAAAATTTAAGAAGGTTTTTTTTTTCTTTGAAATCAAAGAGGATGTTTGGTTTTGTTTTCAAAACTGATTTTACGATTCCCTAAAAAATCGATTTCAAAATCGGTGTGAAATTGTGTTTGGTTTGTATTGTTTTTGAAAACAGATTTCAAAACGAATCCAAAATCGCCTTTACTCCCAATGTAAAATTGAAAACGATTAAAAGTCGTTTTCTCTGATTTCATTTTTCCCATTTCTCCCATTTTTCTGATTTAATTATTATGATTAATTAAGATTTAATTGATATAGTAATTACTTAAATATTATGATTATTAATTTTTAATTCATTTTTCAATTAAAAATTTTTATTAATTTTTAATTTTTGGTATTCATAATAAATTTTTTTTAAATCAAACATAAATATGTTTTTATATAATACTTATAAAATGACTGGTTTTCAAAAATATAACCAAACACAGTTTCACTTTTTTGTTTCTTAAAACATACACTCAGAAAATAAAACCAAACACAATTTCAGAAACGTTCTCAGAATTGTTTTCAAAACGATTTCAAATTCAGAGAATTTAAAAACATAACAGATTTCAAAAACAATACCAAACGCTATCAAAATTTTTCATTTTCCAACCTTAAATATGTGAAACAAATGGAACCGCTGCTTAAGCTCAATTTCTCTCTCTCATAGCTACCCCTCTCTCTATTAACTCACTTTCTCTCCCCCTCCTCCATGGTTGAAAAAACGAAGCTCTGCAAATCTTCAAATCTCATCTTAAAATCCAAAAAAAAACCATACACTCAGAAAATAAAACCAAACACAATTTCAGAAACGTTCTCAGAATTGTTTTCAAAACGATTTCAAATTCAAAGAATTTGAAAACATAACAGATTTCAAAAACAATACCAAACGCTATCAAAATTTTTCATTTTCCAACCTTAAATATGTGAAACAAATGGAACCGCTGCTTAAGCTCAATTTCTCTCTCTCATAGCTACCCCTCTCTCTATTAACTCACTTTCTCTCCCCCTCCTCCATGGTTGAAAAAACGAAGCTCTGCAAATCTTCAAATCTCATCTTAAAATCCAAAAAAAAACCACAAAAAATTGACCAAACACAAAAATGATCTCACTCTCATCTTCAAAAATCCGAAAAAACCACAAAAAATTGACCAAATACAATAATGGTCTCGCTCTCATCTTCAAATCCAAAAAAGCACAAAAAATTGACCAAATACAATAATGGTCTCGCTCTCTCTCTCTCTCTTCCATGGCTGTTAAAAACAAAGCTCTACAAATCTCCAAATCCAAAAAGACAAAAAAATTGACATAATACAGAAATCATACCGCTTTCTTTTCCTTCCGTGGTTGAAAAAATAAAGCACTGCAAATCTCCAAATCCAAATAAACCATCAAAAATTGACAAAATACAGAAATCATAAAACCAAATCTGAAATTGAAAAAAAAATGAAATGGAACACCTCAGATCTTTCAGGATACGAGTGCATGCTGATTCGAATAAGTAGCATCAACACAATCTTCATTAGCAACAATATTTTTTCACATTAATCAAGAAAAAAAAAAGTCAAATATACAACCAACAAAAATAGAATGAATCAAACAAAAATTAAATCTTCCGACAGATTATTACTAGTACTTTAGCTTATTCTTACCAAAGGAAAAAACAAAGAAAATTCTAGCAGATTATTCTCATTACTCTAGCAAATTCATATCAAATTAAAAATAAAACCAAAACCTTATTCATAAACAAGTCATCTAAATCATCAACATCAAAAATTACTTCACAAACCTAAACACAAAAACCAGAAAAAAAAATCATCATATAAGAAAATAAAAAACAACAATAGAAACTGACAAAAATGAAATTAAAAACTTCCAACAACATAAAGACAGTAACGCACTTTCATCTCACCACCCAACTCTTTCCGGTGATAGAATCTTTAATTTGCTCATCTGTAAAATCACCAAGGCTTGCAGCGTCTCCAACATTTTGAACATTAACTTCACCTCTACATGAATTCTAAGAAGCATTATCCCTTGCAGCATCATCAAAAAATTCATCACATGTTTGGACTTGTTTGTTGAAGTTGCAAAACCCTTCAATCTTCCCTGTCAAACCCTTGACGGCGTCATGAAGAGACGATAACCCGGACAAGCAATCATTTTTCAATAAAGCAAAGCTTTGAAAAATTTATCCATTCTCCCTTCTAGAGCAATCAACCGATCATTAAAAATCTTGGCATTCAATATAAAACCCTCAGCAGAGCCCTGTCAAAGGATAAAAAAACGA
The DNA here is from genome assembly GCA_035233585.1 of Antiaris toxicaria. Taxonomy (NCBI): domain Eukaryota; kingdom Viridiplantae; phylum Streptophyta; class Magnoliopsida; order Rosales; family Moraceae; genus Antiaris; species Antiaris toxicaria. The sequence continues at coordinate 22,050,596 of CP141160.1, read as the reverse complement.
AATAATAAAAAAAAACAAAACAGAAGTTAGCACAAAAAGAAAAACAAAAAAAAATATATAAAAACAATCAGAAATTAAAAAAAAAAAAAAACCTCATCTTCGTTAAAAAATGGAGAATGACAATCAACATCAACACCACTAACATAAGTATTTAAAGGACCACCAGTTTCAAACCCATTCAATTTTGGCATTTTGCAACAACTCGGATACAGCTGAATTCTCCTTCTCTTCAGCAGAAAGTGTAATGCAGCGGTACGATAGCTAAAAAAAAAATTCACAAAAAAAAAAGTCATAAAAAGAAAACATAAAAAGGAAAAATAAAATAAACAAAATAAAAAATAGGAAAAAAATACTTGAAAACTCTAAAAAACAAGATGATTGAAAGTTTTAAAACTAATTTTTTCAGAATAAGACATCTCAAAATACTAGAAAACAATCGATCCTTAGATTTATTTACACAAGATTTGCTTTTCAGCGAGATACACTTATAAGCTCATACTTGAAAAGCAAATGACAACACAATCAATTTGTAAATTTCTATACCACTATTCTTCTTTTTATTAAGAGCAAGACCAGCCTCACCAGCAGTCTTTTGATATCTCTCATACAAAGTTTTAGATGCTAAAACCATGGACTTCATAAGCATCTCAAAGGCAACATTCCCCCATGCAACATCACTAAAACAAAGCTAGATAACACACTTCTCCCCTCATCAACACACTTCTCCCCGGACTTTCCAAAAACAAAGCAAGATAACAAATAAATCAAAACTACTTTCACAGCATCATGATCACTCTGAAAAATCTTTTTATTAAACATATTCTGAATGTCACACCTCTTTACACACCTGTCGTAACTAGAAAAATATAAAGCCCTGAACTGTGACCACACATTAACATCAACAAAATCAGAATAATCTATAATACTAACACCTTTCAACCTAGTGATCAAAATGAACGCCTTGATCAAAAACCTAATTCTCTTCTTACCAAACTTAAACTACTTCTCTTGCTCACTTGGCTAACACACCTCATGTAACATTACCATATGCAGAGGCTGATTCTGATTCACAAACTCTTGTATATCAAGAACATTGTCAAAAACAGTAGCTCGAAATAATTTCTTCTGAGAATTTATTGGCTTGTTGTTAATGTTTCTAATAACTCTATAACTATAATGCCAATTCAGCTTCTTGTCAAAAATCTCATTAACATCAAGCTTGTAGCGCCAAAGCTGTGTATGAAATCAGAAAATAATCTATAAGATTATGTATAATAATCACAGCAAAAAGAAAAAATACAAAAACCAAACCAATCTAAAAACAGCACTAGAAAACCAAAAACAACCATTAAATAATAAATTCAAACAAAGTACAAAAACTAGATTCAAAGCAACAAAGAACAAAAAAAAATATTCTATAAAATATATTAAATATTCTACTATAAAACTTCAATAGTAAACAAGTAGCAAAACCTAAAAATTATGCATATATCAAAAATTAAAAAAAAAAAAGGAACAAAAACTCAAAAATATTAAAATAAAAAACAAAATTACAAACAAAATACTTGCAATGGACGTCTAGTTGGAGCAGGATTGTAAAATCACCACCAACAATAGTATTGGAAATTGACAGAATAGAAGAACCACCACGATCTTTTTCCTGAGCACCACCACCAACATTACGAACATCAGGAAGTTTTACATCAGAAATTGACAGAATAGAAGAACCACCGCCACAACCAACATATGAACCAACATAAACATCATCTTCCTCAAAATCAAACAAATCTTTTTCAGTAACTGGTGTTTTCTTTCGATTCGCAGGTTTTTTGAACATCTTACTAGACGATAAACAGTTATCAACATTAGATTCAACAACTTCTTTCCTCTTTCTTATTGTAGCCATAGCGAAAGCCCTAGAAAAAAAAATTTCATAGAAATCACCGAGAGCAAAGAAGAAATTTAGGAAAGGAAAAAACGAAAATCAAATCACAAAAAAAAAAATCGAATAACGATTGCCAGAACAAATGGAGAGAAAGTTAGAGGGAGAAATGAACGAAACTTGCAATTAAAATTTTATCAAGGGCAAAATCAAAATTGAACTAAAATTTAAATAATCAAATTTTAAAAAGTAAACTATAATATGGCAAAAAAAGAAATGATGTGACAACCATGACAAAAAAAGAAAAGGTGTGCACAATCCAGAGTGTTTTTATGTTTTTAGTTTTTGTTTTGTATTCTATTCAATTTTTTATATAAAGTTGTTTAAAAAAATTTGAACTTTTCTTTTTAGCTTATTTTGTTGTGATTCAACATATGAGTTTAGTAAATTGGAAGATTAGTTAAACATTATTTAAGATATTAAAATTAAATTCAATGTATGTCATGTATATCCTCTTTTGATGTACAATCTTGATACTAATTTACCACTTATTATAAATATTTCAAGCTTCAATTACGTCTTAGCGTACCTTTTTTTGGAAATAATTGCCAATCGACCAAAACGAAAGCAGAAAAACATCTGGATTCCAGATTATGTTTTTCAAAGACTCGAAGTCTAAAGCTAGATAAAGGCTATTTTCTAAGCCCTCTTACAGTGGCACTCGTTCATCTTTTCTACAATAAAATTTCTCTCGTGACAGAGATGAAATCTCTGATATGACAACATGGTTCCTTCACTACATAATTTGGCCGTGCAAGTCTTTAACTAAAAATTCAACTAGGCTCACTAACTGAGCATGCGTATGGTTGGTATATTTGAATTGAAATATTTAGATTAGAATTGTGTCGCTTTGTAAAATATTTAAAACAATCTTATTTTTTAGGCTTGAAAATTCACCATCCAATCCTTTAGCAACGTAACGTAATCGAGCCGAAATTATTCATCAATATTGCTTTGAGTTCGCTTTTTTCAAAGTACACTGACTAGACAAACTAAAGTTTTGACCGACCCTGCCCACGCCTACCTTCGTCCAGTTGGTTGAGAGCAAGGGCAATGGCACTTGGCATTCGCTTAACCTGTGTTAAATTTAATTAAAAAATTTGTCGTTGTTTTAGAAAATAATAATAATAATAATAATGAGTTGAGGGGACGTTTGTGAAAAGTATTTGATTTTAATTTTACTCAAATACAATATAATTTTATATCAAATATAAATTTTATAATAGTATTACGAAAAGAATTATTATTCAAAATATATTTAAAACAATCACATCAACTTTTTAACTTTATTATTTATCTTTACTTTTACCAATCATATCAACTTTTCAATTCTAAAATACTTTTTATTCAAATACATATTTTATTTAAATATAAAATAAATATTTTTCAATCAAATATAATATTTAAAAAATAAATTTTATTTAAATACAATCAAAATATAATACGTTTAGCCAACGTCCTGAATTTTTTTTTTTTTTCCGTAATGTTTTACCATCCGGGCCCCGGAATATCGTGTCTTTAGTCGTACTAGATTCTCCATTTCGCCATTACTTTATTCCTCTAGCATTTGGAGCCCGACTTTCAAGGCCCAACTTCCAAATAGTCGGCAGATTTTTCTCAAATTTGGGCTAAATTAAATGCGAGGCCTGGCCTACGATCTGTCCAGAAGGACCTTCCTTTTGTAATGGTCAAAATTTTTTGTGCTAATGTTAAAGTGAGATGTGCTTCGTTAAATAGAAATGTCATGGTACACTACTCGCTTAGAACAAGGACTGTAGACAAAGTCCGTATATAATTACATATATAACTTTTTTTAGCCCATCTGTTTGTGCATGATCTTTCACTGCACAAAAAATTTCCAGAAATAAGGTACACAGAGGATTGAAACAGAAATGTTAGCAGACAATAGTAGTAAGCTATACATTCTTGCCATGGCGGTAAGCTACTCGCACCTTGCTTGTAAAATTGGGCCCAATACCCAATGATGGTAGTGAGGTAACGAGACTGGCCCGATGAATGATAAATTTCTGGAGATGAGGGCCCAAAGCATCATTTGTCCTTATCTGAAAGTCCAAAAAACTGACAATCGAGCGGCTAAGATCATATGATCAGGAAACCAATGAAAATCTTTCTTCCTCTTTTTTTTTTTTTTTTTTTTCCCTGATCTGTTATGCAATTTGTTATGCTGCTTTTGACTGAAGCCGCTTTGCGTGTAGCATGTGTTGGTTATGCATTTGCTGGCGAAATCGGCATACTCGTGGGTTTTTTTGCCCATGTGTATGTGCATGACCATGAGAATGAGATGTCTAATTTTGCCTTTTTCCTTATACGTTTTGTTTGTTTCTTAAATTTTTATACTTTGTTCTATGTATATATATATATGTGTAAATAAAACTTTGTAACAAATCAGTTTTGAATGCCATATTGAATGTAACGTTGCTGTAGTTTGTTGAGTGTATGACTCGGACGTTGGATCTGATTTTTTTTTTTTTTTTTTTGGGACCAGAAAGGCGTTGGATCTGAGTTTGATAATAGAAAGACACAACACAATAACGTGTCTACCATACACATTGGCTGCGCTTAGGTTTGTAGGGCAGCTATGACCCTCCTTAACTAACTTGGCGTGACTTTCCTAGCAAAAAATAAAAGTTGGCGTGACTTACGCTAGTTTCCATAAAGAATCTAGTCTTTTTTTTTTATCAGTAAAGAATCTCGTCAACTATTAGACTTAGGTTCGTTCGGTGAATGCATTGCATTTGCATCGCATTTGAATACAATATATTGAATATAATTTGTATTTGGAGGAAAAGCATTAGCATTGCATTTGAATGCAATGTGTGTTTGGGGGAAAAGTATTTGAATTGTGTTTTAATAATAAATATGTGATGTGATAGGTAAAAGTAGAGAGAAAAAAAAGAGGGAGAGAGAATATGTGATGTAATTAATAAAAGTAATAGAAAAATTGAAATAATAAATAGTGATTGTGTTAGATTTAAAATGTGATGTGGTTGGTATTTGAATGAAATGTTTTTATATTTAGGGGAAAATTGAATGCAATGCCAAAAAAATTTGTGTCCCAAACGCCATGTTAAATTTGGTACTCTGGTGGCTAAGAAAATTTTCCCAAGTCTACAAAGAAAAATGGTCCTTGGACTGAGTTTTAAAGAAGAAGAAGACGAAGGAAGAAAGAAAATACATACATGCATATGTATATATATACGTATAGGTAAATTTGCCTCTAGCCCGGGGAAATCCGATGGTATGTATGCGGTTTTTTTTTTTAATAGTTAGCGAATTAAAATTTGATCAACTTTAAACGATCAGTCTCCAATTAATATTGTAGTCCTTTTAAGATAAGTAAAACTGAAAAAGTATTATTGAAAAATTTGTAACTTTGCATGTAAAAGGGCAGTATGAACATTAAAATCCAAACCACGGCCTATAAATTACTATTGGAGATCCATGCAATCTCATACTTTTGTGAAATTCTCTAATATAGAATTAAAAAGAAAAAAATATACTTCTAACTAAACTTGTCTACAGATTTTATTAGAATTGATCTGATGTTAAAAATATGTGACATCATTAAGTATCGGTATTGCTTATCGTAGTTAGAGAACCTCACCACAATATTTACTATAGTAATAAGGCTAATGTAAAGTTATAAAATACATGTATTGTTTTTTAGGTGTCGTTTGTTTTCAGCATTACATTCGTATTGTATTTAAATGTAATGTAATTTTCATCAAAATGTAAAGGTATTGCATTCAAATGTCAATTACATCACATTTTAAATCTAATATAATTATTATATATTATTTTATTATTTTTATTAATCACATCACATATTCTCTTTCTCTCCCTATTTTTTCTCTCTATTTTTATCCATCACATCACATATTCATTATTTAAATATAATTCATATACTTTTTCATCCAAATATGCATTACATTCAAATTCAATGTAAATACTTTTCCCTAAAATACAAATTACGTTTAATGCATTACATTCAAACGCAATGCAAACGCAATGCGTTCATCAAACGGAGCCTTGAATTGCTTTTATAAAACAAAGATCATTAATCCTATCAATGCCCTCTATCTCACAATCAGATCGAAGAGCTCAGCTTCATGTAAATCCCCTAACCTCTACCGCACAATTTCAACACATTTTATATTGAACCTGGATGTAGTATAAAAAAAAGTAGAATAAAATATATATTTACCACGAATGAATTAATAAAATAACCTTTCTATTTTTTTCTAAATTTGTAAAATAATTTTTTTAAAAAATTTTATTAATAAAATGATTTCGAACAACAGCCATTCCTACATTAAAATAAAAGTTATTTTGTTAATTTTAAAATTTGAGGTTATTATCCATCAACTCGTTAATGATATAAACACAAGTTGCTTATTCAAATGTGATAGTAGTTTCCTTTTGTCCACCTCGATTTTTTTCTTTTTCTTTTTTTTTCATTAGAAAATTCCAAACATGAAAGACGAATTGAAAAAGCATCTCGCTTTTTAATATCATTGGACATCGGAAAATGCAGTTGGTGGATTAAAACTAAAAAAGCTTTCGACCCGTGATTGACGACGTGATTTAGAAGTAGTGCTCGTTGAGCCTACCCTCTTTCGTGTTAGATTTTTTTTGGAACGGTCAATGTGCTAATACGCACTAATATAAATATATGTTATCGTCTTTCTTTCTTTTTGGGTTTGTTTTTTTTTTTTTAGGTCTTCAAGTGTTGTCCGCTTCAATGAACTTACCAACGACTTTGAGACAAAAGCAGTGAGATGAGTCAAATCTATTCAAATATTAGAGGTCCCCCTTTTCCGCTGGGGCTGGATAGAATTGTTTGTCTAGCACACTTGAATAAACAAATAATGCACACATTTTTTAATAAATATAAACCATGCACCACCGTATATGTATATAAAATAACTAGAAATATCTCTTGCACAAAGATTACACCTTGGCTTTGCACGATTCAATAATGCTATTCTCCACATGGGCAGAAAAGTCCACCAAGCGGCCCCACAAAATTGAAACACCAAGATTTCATTACCTCACGCCGTCGGAGCCAGTAATTCAACATCTAAGCCGCTGTTGGTAGGTGGCGATTCTTCTCTCTACACATGGGATGGACAGAGCATCGAGTTGGCCAACCTTAACTTCTATGAGTACAACCAAAGACAGAAAAAAAAGGAATATTTAGCTGTGTATATCGTTTAAAAAAATTTTGCGCCACATTGGAGTTTGCTTGTGAGTTCTGGAATGAGGAAAAAACTAGACGGGACTTATAATTTATGACCATTTATTTTTTAAATCTTCAAATAATAACAGCCATTCAATTTGGATATGCTCCATTGCAACATTGTGGTGTGTTGTTTTCCTTTCTTTTCTTTTCCTTTTTTTCTTTGTTTTGAGGGTATGTTGTTTTTCTTTGTTGTACAACTCTTCTTGAAGAAGAACAAAAAAAAAAAAAAAAAAATTTTTTGGTATGCTGTGTTTTCTGTAATTATTGCGAAGGCATTATCTGATTTTAATAATTTTTAAATAGTATCCATCGATTTTTAAAATTATTATTTCGGCACCTTAAAGCTGATGTTTTGAATAAAACATATCCTTTTATGTTTTTTTCCTCTTTTTATTTAATTTAGCTTAAATTATATTATTTCCACCCCCACACCCCCCCCCCCCCCCCCCCCCCCTCTCTCCTCTTTTTTTCCTTAAATTTTGGCTCTTTCCCCGATTTTAAACAAATTAAATAAAAAAATAATTGGCATAAAAGGAGATTTAATACCCACAAAACAAACTTTAGATTGAAATTACTTACATATCCTAATGATAATATTATATTTAATTTCATTTAAAAATATATAGTTTAAATCTTCTATATCTAAGTTTTAAAAAAATAGACTTCATGTACAAAAACAATAGTTTAAAAAAACTGAGGTATCATTTTGATATTATTAAAGATATAAGTTATTTATGGGAGAATGGGTAAATTAACAATATATAACATAAGATTTTAATATTATAGCATAAATTCAAATATTGGGGAGAAAGGGTAAAATCATACCATAAATTAAAAAATTATTATTTAATAGTATAATTAGAGTAAATAACAAGATAAAATCTTAAAAATGACCCTAACTCTCTCCTTACTCCCCCCTAGTTCAACTCCCTCTCTCTCTTTGTTGACCGGCGAAGGCTCTGGTGCCAGGATCAAGATAACTAGGATCGTCACAACGAGATTGTGATTCTTCTCTCACAGCCACGATTTAGATGTGGAGTCACCGTGGAGTTACGATTCTCCTTACCATGGAGTCGCAATTTGGACATGGATCTGAAGATGCCATTACTATCGAGATTGCAAGCAAAGAAGTGCGAGGGAAATGGCCAATATCGCGATGCAAATCACCAAAAAATTGTTATCATCCATCCTCATTCTATTGGCAACTAATCGGCCTCCTTACGATGGTTTCTTGGACAACTGTCGTTAGGATTTTGCCTTCTCCCACAAAGGCTAGGTGGTTATAGTTCTTGTGGTGGATTTGTAATTTTTAATAAAATTTGGGCTTATTAGTAAAATAATCTATAATTATAAAAAAAAGACGAAATATATTTATTCCCAAACAATGAATTTATTTTCTAATAATCCAGTAATTACGTTGTTTTTAAAATTCTAAATTTATCAAGTAAATTAGAATATTTACTCAAAAATCTTGGTATTTACTAGTAAATTTTCAAAAAGTTATCAATTTATAAGTTAATCAAAATATTTGTTAGTGATTGTTTTGGGAAATTACTACTAAATATTTGTATTTACTAGTATTATTAGTAAATATTTGTATTTATTAGTAATTTATGTTATTTTTAAAATTGTCAATTTCTCAAGTAAATCAATATTTATTATAAATACTAAAATTTTCATTATATTGCCAACATTTATACTATTTTAAAAGTTATCAAGATATTAAGCAAATAAAAAAAATTTACTAGTAAATCTTGGTATTTATTAGAAAATTTAACAAGCATTATTTTTATTCACCACATATTATCAATATTACATTTTAATCCCAAAAATCAGAAAATTAGTAAATACACATTTTACGGATAATAGATGGATTTATTAAGTAAGATAAAATAGATTTAGTATGTTACATAGATAAAAAAAATTAATAAATCCTATTATTAATGTAGAAAACCAATTATTAACGCATAAATCCAATTATAATATTTACATATAAATCATTTAATTGTATTGCTTTTAAAGGATAACTCATATGTTGAATATGTAAATACAAAGATTTGCAAAGAAAAAATTACTTAACTTACTTTATAAATGTTAAATATGTTGAGTAAATATTTTTATTAACTTGATAAATTTATTTTATTTAAATTAGTAAATCCAAATATTTACGGATAATAAATATATTTATTGAGTAAATTAAAATAGATTTACTATGTAATATACTATTTTCTTCGTAATCTATTTTTTTCAATAAATCTACATATTTATAAGTAAATAAATATATTTATTGAGTAAACTAAAATAGATTTACTAAATAACTCTCATATTTACCTATAAATATTTATATTATCTTGCACATATCAATATTTCTAAGGTAAAACATATATTTTGTTGTATACAATTCTTTTTTTTTTTGTTTAATGAGGAAAATTTTAGATTTCAAATTATATTTTGTAAATTCATTAATTATTTTCTCAAAAAACAAAAATGCTTATGAATTCAACTCAAAACTTCAAATAATTCTAATATAAGTCTTACAAAATCAACCAAACCCTAATCACCTAAACCCTTCTCTAACTGCTCAGTTGCTGGCACACACAGCTTGTTGACGTCGAGTTGGATTCAGGAACCCTAACCACCCAAACCCTTTCTCCGGCCACCCAATCGTTGGCACACATAGATTGCCTGGATCGCAAGCTCCCACTGAGCTAGATACACGATAGTTTTGTAGACCTATGACTCGTTGAAGAATGCAACACCGTCATGTCTCATTATAGGCGTTCCTCGTCAAAATTCAACCAGACCTGCAACAAAAAACCTATAAGCCATATTAGATCTCGCAATTTGTCAATCTTTTCTTAATATTGTCACTGGCTTTGCAATTTGAGGATTTGCTAGAGATTGTAGCAATCTCTCATCAGCTCAGCTTTCGAGAAAAAGAAAACGGTTTCGCCTTCACCATTCAACGTCGAGATCGCGACGATCACTTCATCACTGACGCAATGTCCACCGGAAAACACTAAGAAAGAGAGGGAGGGGGGTTTTAGATCCAAAAAGATAAAATCTGTAATAATTAATTTATTTTAAATATAAAAATAAAATATGGTATAATTTTATATTATTTAAAATATATTATAATTTTCAGTGATATCTTTTAAATATATTACATGGTACATTTTCCCAAACTTTTGCCCATAGCTATCATTAGTAATAGATTGAACTAATTTGTATATATTTTCATACAAGGAAAATTTCTTGATTGTTGAAGATTTGATAATCTTTGATACATTTCTAATTTTGTAATTGTAAATTGTATTTGTGTAGCCTCTATGAAAACACGTTAAATTTTTATGCAATCTTTTTGTTTTTTATTTTATTCTTTAATTTTTAATATAATAAACCATCAAATATTATAAAATCAGGAGATTTTTAAAATAAAATAAATATAATTAAATTCAAATCATTTGTTAAAGACAGCTGTGTACAAAGCTCTGCTTTCCCTGATAATACCTCCCTAACATCTATTTTAAAAAATATATATACAGTACCAAAATACTTTTCTCCCAATTATTTTCCATCTAGCTTCACTCACCTTTCGTGTGTTTTTTTTTTTAAACAAAAATAAATACCTTCGTAAAATTCATTCATCTTACCTTTGTCATGAAGATTAATTGATAAAGGCGACAATAGAGAGAATCAAATCATACTTCTCTTTTGTATTCATATCACATACATTGTAGCTCATGATTTCAATTATGGATCTTGTTCTACATGAATTAATTGCAAAAATACCTTTGCCATTCTTTGGTGCGTGCTTAGCATGGCTATAATTAAAGACTATATAAGTCCCATCATTATGAAGTGTTTTTTAATAATCATATTCACTCTCTGCAACCAAAAGATTAATTAATTTTTTTTCCATATACAAAAAAATTCAAAATACTGACTAATATATTTTAATTAATCGCCTTTTGACCACGTTTCGAGACAGTTGACTGTTGCTAACCGCGCTAAACACAATACCATGGAGTCTAGTCTCACCCGAAAGACTGCCTTTTTTTATTTTTTTCTTCATAAAAAAATTTATTATAAAAATTTTCACTAAATTTTAAAACGTAATATATGTGCTTTCTAAAAACTAACCAAAAAAAAAAAAAAAAAGGTTTGTATGTTGGAATTTTTAAGGGGTGAATATACGGGTGGATTGGCAGTTCTGAGCAGGGTTTTTTATTTTTATTTTTTAAGATGAAGATGTATAAAATTGTGGACTATCTAAGGACGGATAGGCGGTTTGCAGATGATGTGCGGGTAGATTGTGGGTGGGGCCGGCGTTTTTCCTAAAATGTGCAAAATAATGAAATTAAATATAAAACTTAAGAAAATATTCATCTATATAAAAAAAAAAACACGATCAATCAAATGTAAGTCTACTAAAATAATAAAAATATTAAAATTAAACAAAAAAAATATTTTGAAAAATATGGTAAGATCGTCAGGTTTAACTCGTCACAAAAAAATAAAAATAAAATAAAATAAAGAAAAAGAAAAGCCTAAGTCACTCACGCTCACCCGCCAAATGCACATTGTTGGGCGGGTTGAACTTGCCATTGAATAGGTTGATGACTTGGACCTGCCATTGCGTCGGGCAGCTAGTGGGCGCAATGCGGGTTTGTTTAGCCCTAGCATAAAAATGATTGATGTTAAAAACTTCAAGAGCTAAGTGTCCTAAAAATCATAATTCAGAGAAAATTGTAATAAAAAAAAGAATAGTGAGAAGTTTATTTAGCAAAGAATGAAGTAAATAGAAAATTTCATAAAATAATTAAAGTAAATAATGTATTTTTAAAATGATTATAATAAATAGCTTATATAAACGATTAATTTATATTATATTTATTAAATGAATAATTTATTCATTTATTTATCAAATAAATAATATATCTATATTTTATAAATATATAATCTATTTAAAAAAAATTTATACTCATTCAATAAATCTATTATTTATTAAAAATGTTTCCTATTTATTTTATTTAATTATTGTTTGAAAATTACTATTTATTATAATTAAAGAATAATGAGAAGTTTGTCTGTGTGATAACACTATCGCAGTCGTACAGACCCATAAATCCTCGAGCCACCCAACCAACCCGATCACTTCTTTCCCAGCAGGCAACCCCACCCAATAGATTAGAAAGCCCAATTACCAAACGGAGCGAAAGGCAATCACCACACATGACACAACCACTACTGGACAATTCCCTTTTTTATATTTAATTTTCAAACATCAGAAAAAACCAAAAAGAAAAGAAAAAAAAAAAAAAAAGAGAAAAAGGAAAGCAAAGACAGGACTGGTGGAAAGAGAGAGGTGCAGCATGTAACAACCTATTACTGCGCTACAGTAGTTTGTGTTGTGTCTCGCGGCAATATATCCCATTTCTTTAATCGATAAACAAAACTCTTCTCTCCTGTTTTCTAGCCTTTTTTTTTTTTTGTTTCCTTGTCGCTCTCCGCGTTTCTCTGTCTGTTGCTTCAGTTGCTTTTTCAGCAGCAAGTATAGTGGCCACTGTTTCACTCTCTTCAGAGTTCAGCCTCAGTCAGTGAGAGAGAGAGAGAGAGAGAGAGAGAGGGAGAGAGGGTGTTGGAGAAGAGCACTACGGCACACAACGGAGATGGAGAGGAAGCAGGGATTCTTCACGGCGCTGAAGGAGGAGGTGGTGAGGGGGCTGTCGCCGGGGAGGTCGAGGGCGAAGAGTCCGGCGAGGAGTGCTTCTCCCATGTCGAGCCTGCTCCGCCGGAGGAAGAACAGCGGCGGCGGCAACGTGGCGCAGCCGGAGGTGTTGATCGCGAGATCCGGGAGCCTGAGGCCGGCGGAGGCGCTTTCGCCGCTCAAGGAAGGGCCTGACGGGACGGACGGCGGAGATTCGAAGATGGAGGGAAGGTGGGGCCACTGGATGAAGGGCCAGCTCTGTAGGGCCCCGTCCGTGTCTTGCTCGGCTTACAAGAGGTCCGATCTGAGGTTGCTGCTCGGAGTTCTCGGTGCGCCGCTCGCTCCGGTGCACGTTAGCACCTCCGAGCCTTTGCCTCATCTTAGCATCAAAGATACCCCCATTGTTTGTCTCTTTCTCACTCTCTCTCTCTGTGTCAACATTTGTGTTCTGTTTTCTATGTTTTGATTTTTTTTTTGTCAATTAGTGTAGTTTTAGTTAAGTTACTGATTTAGTAAGAATTAAGCGGTTGAATTGAGCTCTGAATTCGGATATTTTTGTTTAGCCAGGATTTTTCTTTTTGGGGCATAGAAAATTTTTGATGGGTCTATTCTTCAAGATTTTCGTAACAAGCTCAGGGAACATAAAAATAAACAAAAAAAGATAAAAGGTGCATCATGGGGGTTTCTTATGCATAGTCGATTTCTTTTTTATGTTTTTGATGAGTACATCTTCATGATTGCACAAGTCTTTATCAGAAAATACGTTACTTTAGTTTCACGCATGCTTTCTGTCTATGAGAACATTGTAAAAATTAAATAAATAAAGAAATGAAAAGAGATAAAAAGTCACGCTTGCCATGCCTGGATATGAGGTAAGGTAACAACCACCACCACCCCCAACCTTCTTCCAAAGAGAGAGAGAAAGAGAGGAAAGTTCCTTGGGTGCATCTTCGACCCCTGTTCTCTTTATGATGATTGGCACTGTTCCTTTGGCCTTTAGTTTCTTCACTACAAAGTCGAATAAACAAATTGGCTAGGGAGAATATCAAACATTTGTTATGCAAGCAGTTCCATATATATATATATATGAATGTCTACTGTATCTGGAATAGTGAGGATTTGCAAATGTGGAAATAGATTTTTCTCTGAATTTATTCGAAGTAGAGCTATCGTTTTCTTATACTTTTTAAGTAGCACAATGAGGCCTCATTTTGGCTTGTTTTTGGGTTCTTTAATTCGAATTAACAAGGGAGTCCTCTAAACAATTTTTGGGGGGTTCTTTGTGCAGGAAACGTCATCTGCTCAGTACATATTGCAGCAGTACACGGCAGCGTCGGGAGGGCAAAAACTTCAGAACTCAACTCATAACGCTTATGCTATGGGAAAGGTGAGGATGATAGCTTCCGAATTTGAAACAGCTAATAGGGTTGTAAGGAGCCGGAATTCCTCCAAAGCAACAGAGTCTGGTGGCTTTGTTCTTTGGCAGATGAATCCGGACATGTGGTATGTTGAACTTGCACTCGGTGGTAGCAAAGTCCATGCTGGTTGCAATGGCAAGCTTGTTTGGAGGCACACCCCTTGGCTTGGTGCGCATGCTGCGAAAGGACCTGTTAGACCCTTGCGCCGTGCGCTTCAGGTTAAATTGCTTCTTCAGTAAACTGTTTTTCTTGATTAATGTCACTCTTGCCCTGTATAAGATCTGTTTGCTAACTAGTTAGCTTCGTGATTGTCACAGGGACTTGATCCTAGAACAACTGCCAGCATGTTCGCCAATGCTCGCTGTATTGGCGAGAAAAAGATCAATGGGGAGGATTGTTTCATCCTGAAGCTCTGCGCTGATCCTCTGACACTGAAGGCCCGGAGTGAAGGGCCTGCAGAGATCATCAGGCACGTTTTGTTTGGCTACTTCAGCCAAAAAACAGGACTTCTTGTACACTTGGAAGACTCCCATCTGACCCGCATTCAAAACAATGGAGGCGATGCCGTTTACTGGGAGACAACAATCAACTCATTCCTTGAGGATTATAGACCTGTGGAGGGAATTATGATCGCTCACTCAGGGCGCTCGGTAGTGACCCTTTTCAGATTCGGAGAAACTGCAATGAGCCACACAAAGACTAGGATGGAAGAGGCTTGGACAATTGAGGAGGTCGCGTTCAACGTTCCTGGTTTGTCAATGGACTGTTTCATTCCTCCTGCTGAGTTGAGATTTGCTTCCATGAGTGAAGCCTGTGAGCTTCCTCAGGGCACGACTATAAAGACCACTGTGGCAGCAACTGCATATCGAGCGAAAGTTGCTGCACTGGAGAAATCTCGTGATGGCAATGTTAGTAACACCATGTGGAAAATGGATGTTTAGAGATGCTGTGCGGTTTGTGGGTAGAGTATCAGCGTAGAAGCTAGTTTTAAGTATCGACAAAGTCGTTAGTTGATTTACAAAGTAGGACCTTGGAACTTCTTTTCTTTACTTTTTTTTTTTTCTGGCAGAATTAATTCTGCATGGTTCAAATGTGTTTACAAGCAAGCTTTGTATATAAAGCACAATCATCCATAGATTTTCTCAGGCCCGATCAAGTGTATTCAGCTTGTTCTGAGTCAGAAATCTATCATGGGATCCGGGGCTTGGGTTTTTGATGGATGATTGAACTAACAGAGGTCTGTTACGAATTACAACGCATAGATGTGAAAATGAGGAGCTTCTTTCTCTCAGAGATTCTCATATACTTAACATGTAAAAAGGGCTTCAACCCCATATCTGAAAGTATGGAGATCAGCTTTGTACTCGTATGAATGACATTTGTGGCGTTTCTTAACAAATGCAAATATGTCCTTCGAATTCCGTTGGCTTGGGTTCCAAGTTTTAGCATCTTTGCCCCTAGTTTGAAGTCAGCATTGCATTCAAATGTAATATAATTTTTATCAAAATATAAAAACATTCTATTTAAATATTAATTATATCATATTTTAAATTCAATATAATCATTATTATTATTTTATTATTTTTACTAATTATATCATATATTCTTTCTCTTTCTTTTTTTTTCTCTATATTTTTACTTATCACATTATATATTCATTGTTAAAATATAATTCAAATATTTTTCATCTAAATATATATTATATTTAAATATAATATAAATATTTTTTTTTTCAAATATAAACTATAATTTAAATGTAATATGTGTATCTAAATAATTTAAATGTAATATGTGTATCGAACGAAACCAAAACGTTAGTAGCAAAAGAAACCTTAGTTTTACAGATGGTGTAATAATGTCAACTAAGTCAACTTGGCAAAAACTAAAAAAAAAAAAAAGAAAAGAAAAGACAGTCTGCCCACGGATTTTTATTAGATTTTAGCAAAAATTTAAGCACTGCAATTTTGAGAGTTTCATGTAAAAGACAATTTTGAACGCTAGGTCACACAATAAGTTTCAGATGAAGAAAAGCACGACAGTTTACCGTTCGTATTAATAATATTTTTATTTTCAAGCTTCTAGCTTTCTACTACGTAATATAAGTTACAACTTTTTGATAAGAATAAGTTACAACTTGTTAGTTAAGAAGTTAGACTGAAGATCTAGATGCTGAGGTCTTGACAGGAAATTCCGTGATGTTTTTCTGACAGGTTGCTAAGCCGAAGTTCCTGAAGCGTTGAGTGAGGAGTAATTAGTAGGGGGTGTACTGGGGACAAGTTAAATGCGATTAAACCATGCGTTGACACCTTGAACTGTTTTCACAAGTACGTTTTCATGTTGATACCTTGACTTTCTTTTCAATGCTGATGCCTTTTCTCCGGCTCATTGATTGTTGCTGTTAGCCAATACATATACATTGAAGAACGAGAAGATGCCCGGTTTGTCGTTGCGTGTTCCTTCTCAATTGCTATTGGTATCCCAATCCAATCCCGTGTGAGAACGCAGAAACATTTGTCTCTGCTGACTACCTACAACACTTTCAGCGAGAGAGATAGAGAGAGAGAGAGAGAGAGAGTGCAATACTGCTCTTTCTATTGGGTTGGGCTATATCTGGAAGTAATTATGAGGTCCAACTTCATGGAGGTTTTAGATTGGATCCTTGGTCAAATGGTAATGAATAGCAATTTTTATTAAACTAAAAGAAAAAAAAGGAAAATATAATAAATAACAATTTTTAAAAAGTAATTAAAATAAATAATATATTTTAAAATATTTATAATAAATAATAGATACATCAAACGAATATAAGTTTTATTAGATAAATAATGTATTTATAAAAAGTAAAAAAAGTAAATATATTATTTATATAATAAATTTGATATAAATAAATTATTTTATATAATAAATTTGTTATTTATTTTGATTACTTTTTAAAGGTAATTATTTACTTCAATCCCCCAAAAATAAATAACAAGGTTTTGAAATAGTTAAAATAAATAACATTTCTATGACAAATAATCTTATTTACTCCTAATAAATAAACAGCCTAATTTTATTAAGTACATTATTTATTTAATTACTGTAAATATTTTTAAGGGTAAATTATTCATTTTATCATTAATCTTTTTATAAAGTTAAGATTTAACTATCATTTTTATTTAAATAACAGGTTTTTAAACTCTTTAAATAGATACAAAATGGTCCCTTTTGTTAAACAAACATTAAAAATTCATGGAAAATGTCACGTTGATTATATATAATTTACAGTTTAGGTGTAATTAAGAAAAAAAAAACCAAATGGTTCAATCTGTATATGTCACATATATATGATACATTCTGTCTAATTTTCATCTTTATTAATGAAAATTACTAAATTGTACGTTTTTAGGGAGATTAAAAATGTTTTAGCATCCTTCAAAAAAAAAAATTTTGTTTTAGTAAAAAAAAAGAAAAAAGATGAGGCCTTGATAAAGTAGGTACCTATTTGTAGGTACCCATCCAACAGTTAATACTAATGGTTTGTTTAAAATAGCGCCTGTGAAATAAAATGTACCGAATTTTAGTATAGTCTACGATACACACAACTGTTGCCCTTTTGTTTTATTTTTTTTGGAAAATACTGAATTTTGGAGCTCGTCGCCGTGCTTCACTTTAGGAGTCGGTTGACCGAGGAGGCCGAGCTGCCGCAGAAGCCGATGGAGGTCGTTCTCGACACATCCAAAACAAGATTTCATTATGGAATAGTCCCAAGGCGAGACGAGTATCTCCGACGATTTCGGAGAATTCAGGCCCGTCGACTTCCCCTCCGTCGATTTCGGAGCTCAACGACTTTGTCGTCCGTACACACGACGCCGCGCCAGTCACATAGAGCCACCGGAGTCGCTCCTTCTTCGTCTTCTCAGGGGAGATCTTCATCGTCTCCGGCAGCGGCAACGCGAAGGAATGGAGCCACCGAAGGAGTTGGAGCAGAGGCTGAGCTTACTCAGCATCCGGAGGTCGCCGATGTGATCGCTGAGCCGGCCACCCAGTTGTCTGATCTCGTCAGTCCGGCGGCACCAAGGCGGGTCGATCGCCGGTGGAAGGTCGGTGCGGGAGGAGGGAGCGCTTTGGTGGATGGTTGAGGGAAGAGTCGTTGAGCTCCGCCCGCCTCACTTATTATTATTATTTTTTTGTTTGGTAACAAAAATTGCTTATCCCATGTAATACGATGATACTACATCTGGTATATCTTAGACCATCAAAACCGTCAAATCTGATCATACGCGATTTAAAATGAGTACCTACGATAGGCACTCTCAAGTGATACCCAACGGCTGCCACAGACAATTAGAAAAAAAAAAAAAAACTAATTACAATTTTAAATAAGGGTTAGAAATCAAATGAAAAAAATCCTGTATTTGAAACACTCTTATTTTGTTTTTTCTTAGATGAAACAGTTTTATTTACTTCAGTTACTTCCTTCTCCCAACTTACTGCTGTCTATTGGACAACCATGTCATGCCCTTTCTTTTTTCCTTTCTAGACCGACATGGATGCCCTGTCGGATTTGCAGGTTTCTAATTTTCTGATTTTATTTATTTATTTTTTTTTCGTGAAAATTCTAATTTTCTGAGTTGCACTTGAGAATTCTTAAGCTGCTTAAATATGTATTTTTTATTTTTTATTTTTTTGTGAAAAATTCTACATTCCAGGTCACCTCCAAAAATGCATGTAAACATGCATTTTCTACAGCTCTTTACGACCCGGTTAAGCGACACCTGCGTCTACCGGGGAAAGGAGAATCTTCTAAATGGTTTTGAATATCTGTGAGCCCTAATGTAGAAATAATAGTTTTTTTTTTAATATTTCCTACCCAAATAAAAAAGTCACACATGGACTAACGTGTCTAAAATTATTATTATTATTATTATTATTATTATTATCATCATGAGTTTAAGAGTGAAGATTCTAATCTTTCGTCTTATAATAAGTTAATTATAAAATTATTGTTAGATAATACATACAATCATAAGATTATTATTTTTTAAAATCATAATATGAGTCTTAAAGATTTTCTCTTTTTTTTTTAAATAATAATAATCTGAGTCTAATTAAAGATTGAGCTAATGGCCCTGTACCTTGCTTTGGACAACGAACTCAAACTTTTTTTTTTTTTTAATATAAGCACTATTTTTTCTTACTTAAAACACAAAACCCGAAACAAAAATAGATGAAAAGCTTAAAAAAAAAAAAACAGTTTCTTAAGAATAACTTCAAAAAAAAAATATAGTTTTGGGCACTGTTTTCTATATTTATTTGGAACTCCATAGTTACATGGTTTTTTAATACAAAATGAGCAACCTCAGTTGTTATACTTCACTAACTATGGCTTGTAAGATTTCTAAGACAGAAAGTTCATTTGGTGCCAAAAAATTACCTAACAAAGAAACACTCACAGAAACTCAGAACATTATATTGGTAGAAAATTTTTGTTAGTTTTCAGGTTAAAACTGTTGCTAGGTTTCTTATTTGGCTAGTAACGCAAAAGTTCCTTTGGGAATCACGACCAAATCTAACAAACAAGTTTCTATATTCTTCCCAAGATGACATTACCTGGCCTATATATGTAGCATATATTAACAATGCATATTGCGTCTTCTTTATGTGGGTATTGGTGCACAAACCAGTTGAAGCTTCTTTTCAAAATTGCAGGTTTAACTCATGCCTATATACACTTTTAACTGCTTTAACCAAAGAGTCGTAGGACTAAACTTTTTCCCAACTCATACATATTGAGTTATCCATTCATCAATAATGTACATGGTTAATATATAATTCAGTTGAAAAATCAAAAGATAAAATTAGATCTTAATTTAATTAACAATATTTATTAATTTAAGAATTGGTGGAATCTTTATGATCTTGTTTTCAAGGAAGAACACTTAATATATATTCTGTTAATTATGTCCAAAAATTTAGAAGTCCAAAAGTTAGTATTTATTTGGGGGTTTTAGTAATTATTAAATATTTATTTTTATTTTTAGGAGTTTATAAAATTCATAGTTTTTTTTTTTATTTTTAATGTTGAGCCATGAATATTTATGGGTTTAGAGGCCTATAAATAGGTTTGTAATCTTTTGATCAAAACAATTGAAGTAAGTTGAGTAATCAAAGTGAATAAGAATTATTTTTAGTTTTATTCCAAAATTCTTATCTTTTTGGTGGACTTCCAAGTGGTGAATTTATTCCTTAATTATGTACTTTAGAGTAGTGTTTTCTATTTTTCTAAGTAGTGAATTAGTTTAAACATATTTACATTTTTTTTCCCTTTCACAGGTTTCATATATGTCTATATCATATCATGATTATCTACATCAATGCCTATATATACTCTTAACTGCTTTAACCTAAGAGTGGTAGGACCAAACTTTATCCCAACTCATACATAATGAGTTATCATTTCATCAATAGCTGTAGTATCTTACTTTTAGTTGCTATGAAAATTATTCAATTACCATATTAATAAAAGAATAACAATTCGTCACAAGCCACCTCAGTTGGTTAAAGTTGATGCCTATGACATTGTTCTTATTGTAATCCCAACTTTAAAAAAATCCAAATAATAGATAGTATTGAGTTATCAACTTTTCATCTAATAGTAGTTCGCAAATTGGAATCTCGTACAATTAATAGTTGTGACAATTAGTTAAACAACTGCTAATGACAATTCATCACATATGATTTGTTGTTATAAAAAAAGTTAATTTTAAAAAATTGGTGTATTTAACGTTAGTCACAACGTAATGTCGACACTACAAAGATACGACCAAAACAATTAGGCCCTAGGTCATTACTAATAGTCACCCAAACCCGTCTAGTTTGGTGTGTATTTGGAGTAATGTGAAATTTAGTCTGTTAGCATCATGAGCTTAGAGAACATTGCAGATATATTTCCACGCCGACTGCACGGACAAGCAATAAACTAAGAAAAACCATATTATATATGTTATGCATCCCAATGCCAATCACACAAGCCATGTTATAAGATAGTACTACACCACTTGTTTGCATATTAAAAATTCATTAGTACTCTCCATTTATAAACAAGTAGTCCTAGAGATGGTAATATACTTTTATATATGCTCTTCAAATTAATTTCCATCTGTATACACCGATCAGAGAAAACCCTTAATTTATAGCAGCCGCATGCATGTTCTTGAGACCTTCACCATTTGTACTAACTGTGTTTTTAATCCTTTTCCCTCTTCTAATTCAGCTTTTGCTAGTTATGGAGTTCCTTAGTTTATTGGAATGTGCAGGTTCGGGAATATTTGTCAAGGGGACCACACACACACACATATATATGTACATGCATAGACATATATATAATTCTATCGAATAGAGAATTAATATGTCCCATTTTCATGTTGTGGTCCCTGACCGATCCCCTTCCTTTCTCGCAACAAGCATATTATCTGTATTCACACTACATTCAAGGAATATCATATTTCACAAGTGGAAGAATCTGCAGATCGAGTAATATTTGTTTGCAAGCTTTGGAAAGAAGCTTATTGGGAGGAGTTTTAGAGTAATAGTAATAGCAATAGTAGAGATAATTTAGAGCTGTTGACTAAGGTAGTACCTATAGTTGAACGAAAATCTAGGTTCGAGACAACATGATGGCATAGCATAGAAAAACAGGAAAGTTTTGTCTCTACATGGTTTCATTCGTTTGTGAAATATTATTCAGGGTAGAAGGTTACTAGATTTTCTACTTTTAACTGTCGATTTGCACTCTTGCTTACGTGATCCCTTCGTCGCCTAAGACAAAATAGCTTTTGAATCATGAGGTGGGGAAAAAAACAGGAAAATATGCGAGTAGTGTGGGTGAAACTTAAATAAAAGGAAAAAAGAAGCTTTCTAGCTATATATTTTAATTTCATAATTTAAACTATAAGGATATAGTGGGGAAGTGAGGGCCACTTCTTTCCATCAGGTCAGTATATATTGCCTAGTCTTGTTTCATTGTGGTTACTTAACCTTTAAGAAAACAAAAATGCTGGTCACTTTAGAACAATGGTGAGCCATTGACTCTCTATATACATACGTATATATATAGTGCCTGTTTTTGGTGTTTAATCTCGAAACGTACTAGTTGGTAATATTTTAACTGATGAAATTATATCCTTTTTATATAGCTTAAAAAGGTGCACATATTTACTGGCCTCCTGAGAGCTGGCTCTTGCAGAAACCATATATTTGTTGAAGCAATGTGGTTACCTTTATCGGAAACAAGTCACAAGTAGGAAAAAAAAAAAAAAGACGCTTGAAAAGTTCTCCCTTTGAAATAATATAAATATACATGCGCCGCTAGTAGTTGTCGTCTACAGAACTCGGCTAGTATCACTCCACTTGCTCCAACTTTTATTTCCTTTCCCTTCTTCTCTCTGTATAAATTAGCCCTAACCCTAAATAAAACTCCATATAACCCTAAATCTGTTTCACTGCGATGGATTCTCTGAAGAAAAAGGAGCAAACCCTAATGAGCTCATGCCCAAGTCCGTTTTGCTTCTTCTGCACCATGAAAGAGCCAGATTCCCCACAAAGGAGAGATGGATTGGCAAACTATTTCAAGCAAATGCCTCTCAGTGACGACCAAGAAAATGTCCTCGTTTCGAGTGGCCTCTTTCATATCGCCATGACTCAACCCGACGACCCGGAGTTCCCTTCCCTAGGTATTTTCGAGTGCATGGCGAGTCTGATCCAAAAAGGCATCAATGACGAGATGTGGCTTCATAGGGACCAGAACATATACATCCCTTACTATGCTACTCATGTCATTGGCTCCTACACCATGAACAAGGTTGAGTTTGCCGAGAAAGCGGTCGAATCCGGCGTTATCCCGCCATTGATGGAGCTGCTCAGAGGAAACAAGATGAGTTGGGTCGAACAAAGGGTTGCAATGAGAGCGCTCGGTCACCTGGCGAGTTATGAAAAAACCTTCGAAGCCTTATCGACTTATGAAGAAGAGGTGGTAAGATTAGCCATGGATTTAGCTTCTACTTGTGTTGATGTTGTGTATGATAATTTCGTAGGAGTTAAGGATACGAGAAGGAGAGCAAAATACCAGTGTGATTTGCTCACAAGAGGGGTTGGAGGGTTAGAAATGGAGAACTGCAAGGCCGAGGAATGGACTAGCCAACTTCAGTGCTGGTCTCTCTATCTCTTAAACTGTTTTGCTTACAAAGAGAGGTCTTTGAATCTCATTTGTGAGGAGGGGTTTTTGAAAAATCTGTGTGGGATGTGGGGCGGCTTGGCTAACCACGTGTCACCAGCTGGGGTTGGACTCATTAGAATTTTGTGTTATAGTAAATATGGGAGAAAAAAAGTAGCTGAATTGAATGAGGTTGTAGAGAGCCTCTGTAATCTCTCTAGATCTTCAGATGATTGGCAATACATGGGCATTGACTGTCTTCTATTGCTTCTCAAAGATCCGGACACCAGGTACAAAGTTATTGACATTGCTTTCTTCTTTCTCGTTGATTTGGTTGAACTCAAGGACCTTGGAGATAGGTCAAATTTTGGAGAAGCAATTACAAAAGTACTCCTGCTGGATTATCATAAGCAAAACAAAGTGAAATTGATCAATAATAGTAGTAAAGTTCGAAAGGCGATAGAAGACTTATGGGATTGGAATGTAGAGAGGAGAAGAAAAGAGAGAGCTTTGTCGGATGAAAAACTTGAAGAGAGAAGGGTTATGGTTGGCTTAATCAAGCAACAAGCGAACCGCTTGTACTGTTTAGGAGAAATCGAAGAAGCGAAAAGAAAATACTCTGAAGCATTGGCTTTGTGTCCACTAAAATTAAGAAAAGAGAGAATGTTGCTATACAGGAATAGAGCTCGGTGTCAATTATTGCTTGAAGATCCGGATTCAGCCATTAGGGACTCAACCCGAGCTCTTTGCCTCTCGACTCCGGCGAATTCTCATGGCAAAAGCCTGTGGACGAGATCACAGGCTTACGACATGAAAGGGTTGGCCAAAGAGAGCTTGATGGACTGTATAATGTTCATCAAATATGGCTGCATCAAGTCATCAGAGGATCAGACGGCTACCAAGCGGAGTGGTGTCAAGATTTCATACTACGCGGCACGGATGATCAGCAAACAGATGGACGCCACGTGGCTCTTTGCCACTGCCCGGTCAAGGACTATTAAATATCAGTCACACAATATTGAGAGTGGCAATGACGAGGGACAATATCACGAAGAGATCATGATAAGGAAAATGATGGACAACAGGGGTACGTATAAACAAACACTAATCATACGTAGTACTGAACGGTTTTTGAAATTCAAATTTGGTTGTGTCAACTTTCTCTAACATGGCGTGACTAACCTTGTGAAGCTTTTTAAGTTCATTCCGTGCAAGAGTCAATCCCTTTATTTTTGCCGTTTTTTGATGCTGTAGTGAACTTTTTAGGTCTTTCAACCATTACGGAAGAACCTTTGGTGGTAAAGGAGGAGATCAACAGGAGAAAGCAGGAAAAGGCAAGGAGGATATCTAAAAGAGCTGTCGTGAGGCGACCCACAAGTCAAATAGGGTTACCGCATGTTGGAGGAGCAGAGATTCAGTGTGGTGGGCCTACAAAGCATGACGGATACTTAAAATTTTCCTCATTAGATTTCATCAACTTTTAGCTGTTTTAACTTGAAAAATGTTGGATGATTTACTTGTTCGAACAATAATTATCAAATTACAATATTCTGATTCTGATGATCGGCAGGACATATATTGGTGTCATTATATATATATATATGAGCATAAAAGACACGGGAAAGTGGAATGGACCACATTAGCATATGAACACATGAATGACAATGGTACAATTATTATTATGTGATGGTTCTTATTTGGTAAAATAATTTTATAACTAAGGTAAAAGAGAGAAATACTAGCACACAAATGTCCAAACGTGCAAAGATTTATCAAATAATCATGATCATCATAAACGCTCTCTCTCTCTCTCTCTCTCTCTCTTTTATTTTGTTTTATTTTATTTTTACTGATCAAGCTTCGTACATGATTTTTTCTAATAAAAGATATATAGGATCACTTTAAGCTTAACTGTAGGTAAGTTTTTATTTACCCAAAAAAACTGTAGATAAGTTTAGATTATGTTCAGAAAAAACTTTGTTCTAAAAACTTTCGAGGTTCCCTTGTTTTTTGAAGTATTAATTTGAAAAATTTTTCCTGCATAAGTGTTGAAGAAAGTACTTCGATTATTTGTAAACACTATTTCAGATAGTGCTCTAAAGTAAACAACAGTGATATATATATTCAACTATATTGACACCCTTGTATTTTTACAAAATTATAGAGATATCCACTAAATCGATCAAAATTAATAACACTAAGATCATGTTTTCTTAATTCTATTAAATTTAAGTTTAATTGAGTAGAATATTCTCAATAAGTTTCAACTATTGATCTTACTAAACTAAATCATAACTATTTATTTATTTATTTATTTTTTAATTTAACTCTTTATTTATTTTGGCTTTGTTTAAAAGAAAAAAGAATTTATTAAAAAAAGCAATAGTACCTCCTTTTTATTAATAATGTGCAACATAATGAATATTATTTTGTCATTAGTTGTAAATATGTTATTAAAAGTATGTTAACAGTTTTTTATTATGGCCATTTTTTGTTTTGAATAACAACTTTATTTTTATATACTAGCTTGTCATAGTTATGTATACTTTATAATAACAAGTTATGTTATCCATCAAAACTAAAAAAAGATTTTTCAAAAAACAAAAAATAAAAATAAAAAAATTTATTGGAGTGTGAATTATGATTAGAAATGTTTACAAATTAATTAAAATATTGTTTTTAGTGTTAAATAAGGGTAAAAATATTATTTTATGCCTTCATATACATAGCTAAAGATTTTTCTATGCAAGGAGGGGTATTTTTGATATTTTAAATATAATTAATGATTAAATTTATGATCAAATTCATCGTCAACTAATAAAACAGTGTCTTTTTAATTTTTTTTTTAAATATGGGAGGTTGATGTTAGTATTGTTAACTCATATATATATATATAAATAACGTATATAATTTTTGTTAAATGGAAGGTAGAGCAATTAGCATCTAAGGCAATTATTACTATATCCCAGTTTGAATATAACTTATTAACAATCCAATTTAACCAAGTTCTTCACTCAACATTATAGAAAAAGAAGAAATATTACGGTATCATAATGAAAATAAATAACTCATTAAAAGACAGGTATCAATGTTGATATTTTATATAAAAAATGTTGATATTAAATAATTAAAGGGGCATTTGAAGGTAAAACAAAAATGTCTCCAAAAATAACTTTTTTACTTCATCATCACTTTTTACTATTTATATATTTAAAATGCTATAATAAACTTCAAATTTTAAAAGTCTATAATTTTGTATATATAAATTCAAATGAGACAATTTTTTTTTAAATTACATAAAATTTTGAAAGGAACGAAACAATATCCATATTAATTTTTTTTTCTAAAAAAAATTTTAAAATTTTATATTTTTTTCATTTTGAATAGTTTTTTTCTCAAACATATTTTTTAAGACAGATTTTTTTCAATAAAAAAATAATGTCTTCAAAATAGCATCCAAAGGTGCTCTAAGTAATTCAGTAAATAAATAAAGCACTTTTATAAACTCAACTAGAAAATGCTTAGTCCTTCTTTCTGAATTACCAGCTCATAAACGTATGACTAAAAGCAATATAAATTTTAAGATTAATTTCCTAAATCCCTTACTTTATTCCTTTTTCTCTTTTTTCTTATACCAAACAATCATATATATCAAAAATTTTTTACTAATCTCTCCATCCTGTCCCTTTAATTTCTCTTTTCTTTCCTACAAAACAAGTGATTAAAGTGGGCTTCTCAAATTAAAGTTGCAAACAGATAACGTTGCTGCCTCTTCTTTGTTGGGAAGATCTTCACTAACACACGAAATAAAGGCGACTCTCGAGCATTTCATCATCATTTTGAGGTAGGCTAGCTCTACATTTATGACTTTTGCATGTTTTTAATTCAAACCTTGCACGTCCATTTCAATTATGTGGTTCCCATTGCGCATTGTGAACAGCTCGTTAATTGTTACATCTGTCGCCGCCTACGGTCAAACAAGCACTCAACATAAATCAGCTGTTTATCCCTAAAATGAAATTAAAAAAGGAGCTTTTGTTCTCTCGCATGTGTTCCTCCCTATAGTACAAAAGAGTAGACGGTGGAAGTGGAACTTAACTGTTCAGCATACAGGAAAAAAAAAAAATCGGTGAAAATAGCCTTTTTAGCGTGCTTACGGTGCTTTTGCTATCTATTTTATATTCGTATTATATTCATATTATGTTTAAATACAATATAATTTTTATTTAAACGTTAAAATTTTTATATTTAAATATAATATTTTTTAACAATATTACAAAAATAATTGCTATTAGTTTGTTTTTTGAAAACAATTGTTTCATAAGATTTCAAATTTTTTATTTACATCATACACTTTTTTTTTCTATTTTTTTATCTACTTTTACCAATCACATCAACTTTTCGACTCTAAAATACAATTCAAATGATTTTCATCCAAATATATATTTTATTCAAATACAAATCAAATACTTTTTATCCAAATACAAAATACATTTCTAAAATTATATTTAAACGCAATACCAACCTAATACGTTTAACAAACATCCTACTTTAATTTTTGTCTTCTCGCTATATAGATTTGAATTTTTGCCTCTTTATTTAGGTAGCGTTTGGTATTGTTTTTGAAATCTGTTATGTTTTCAAATTCTCTGAATTTGAGATCGTTTTGAAAACAATTCTGAGAACGTTTCTGAAATTATGTTTGGTTTTATTTTCTGAGTGTATGTTTTGAGAAACAAAAAAGTGAAACTGTGTTTGGTTATATTTCTGAAAACTAGTCATTTTATAAGTATTCTATAAAAACATATTTATGTTTGATTTAAAAAAAATTTATTATGAATACCAAAAATTAAAAATTAATAAAATTTTTTAATTAAAAAATGAATTAAAAATTAATAATCATAATATTTAAGTAATTATTATATCAATTAAATCTTAATTAACCATAATAATTAAATCAGATAAATTGGAGAAATGGGAAAAATAAAATCAGAGAAAACGACTTTTAATCGTTTTCAATTTTACATTGGGAGTAAAGGCGATTTTGGATTCGTTTTGAAATCTGTTTTCAAAAACAATACAAACCAAACACAATTTCACACCGATTTTAAAATCGATTTCCTGGGAAATCGTGAAATCAGTTTTGGAAACAAAACCAAACACTTTCTTAATTTTTTCATTTGAATGTTTTTTTTTAACTTTATTATACAATATCAAAATGATTAAAATCTCCCTTTATCTATCTCCTCTCTATTCTCTCTCTCTTCCCCACTCTCACTCCTCTCTCTTCCACTACCTCTCTCTAGAATACAGCCATCGCTGACCACTGCCATCGCCCACAACAGCCGCTTCCTCTCTCCTTTCTCTTCCTCGTTCGACGAATCGCAATCAAAAATCACAATTGGCGACGGCCTTACTTGCTATCCTCTCTCTTAGTCATTGTTCTCTCTTAGTCACCAGATCTTCAGATCTGCTCGAGTGACGTTGGAGCAGGTGAGATCAAAGATGTTGGGACTTGTGATGGTAGCTCTGGTCACGATCGGCTTCTAGATTGCAGATTCACTGAGATTTGGTCATTAGGCTATTTGCTGGATGGTGATTGCTTGGCTGCCGCGCCTAGATCATGTCGCCAATCAACTCCGACAATGGCAGGAGAAGAGAGAGTGAGTGTTGGGCCGAACCATAAACTACCCCATAGATCTTCCGCTGGCAAGCTTTATCTTCTCTGGTGGTTGACCTTACCTGAGATCAACTAGGCGAATGTTATTTTTTCTGTTTTTATTTTCAATTTTATGATAATTTTAATTTTGTATTTTTTAATATAATTATTTTATTAGTCTTTTAGAAATATTTTTTTTTATTATTTTGGTTATTTAAGTTTACGTGTAATTTTAAAAAATAATGTTGTGATTATTTTATTAATAAAGTGATAAAATAGAAAGATAAATAATATTTTTAAAATAATAAATTAAAATAATACAATATAAAAAATTAAAAATTTGATAAAATACTAAATGATAATTTAGTGAATTATTTTGATGGATTACTAAATAGTATTTTGATGTATTATTTTTATGATTAGTTATGAGTATTTTTAAAAAAACATATTATGTTAATTTTAATTTTTTTTAAAATAATGATAAAAATCTTAAAACTATTATGAATAGAGTAAAATTTCAAAAGTGTACACTTTTTAGGCATCCCTCTGAAATCCAAAAAAAAAAAAAAAAAAAAAAGAGAAGGAACTTAACCATCTTATTTATGTTATTGAGCTTCTTATTCTTTTTTCTCCTTCAAGAAAAAGAACTCCTATTTCTTCCTTTTTAAATTTTCTGTAATTCTTTCTTAACTTTAATTTTTCCATAAATTTTTTCTTTTACTTATATGTGTTGTTTATCATAAAATTGAAGGAGATAACTGCCGTTCATTTTCTTTATTTTTCTTTTACTTTATCAAACCTCATTAATTAATTTGAATGGATGCATGATTCCACCTGAGTTATCATATTAATGAGGTAGTATATCATTTTTCAAATTAGTTATTCATTCTTATCACTTTAATTAAAAAAATAGGTTTATACTTTCTACTAAAATAATACACTTAGAAACCAAATTTTTAACAGTGATATTCTTCAAAATCACCCTCTAAGTCCTTAAAAAAAAAAAATCACCCTCAGGGAAGTCCTTGACAGTTTTTGGAATTGGGGTGAGTTACATAAATGGTTAAATTAGGCACCTTGTTGTAATAATTGTCCAAAAACAAACTTATTTTTAACAATAAACAAAACAGAATACTGCTTAGTTTATACTGACCAAAACATCTATATATAAAATATCAAAATCCCTTAATAAAATAGGATTATTAATATTTAAAATTATAAAAAAAATAATGATTTCAGACAAAGTCTAGTGACCGTACTACGTATGACTTTATTTAAAAATATAAAGTTTTAATCTCTCACTTTTAGTTAAAAAATATTTAAAAAAAATACACCACTAGTTTCGTTATTTTGAAACCCCACAATAAAACTCACTAAAATAACGATTATTTTGAAATCACTCCCCCTTTTGTTAGTTTTGTTTCAATTTCAAGCATATAAAATATGTTGTTAGAGTATATTCTTCAATTTTGTTTAAATACTTATGTGCTCTTTATGCGCACGTACTTACCATAATACATATTAAAACAATTGGCATTTAGTTTTTGTAAATAAAAATTCTCTGCTTTCAAGTAATGAAAACGAAACGGAATAGTAATGACCTCGTCATTTTGATTAGTGGCTCTTTTGTACCTTGTCATTTTGATATTTCACCTATAATTTGAAAAAGAACGTGGACAACTCATTCCTAAGAAAAAAAAATGAAAAAAAAAGCTACTAAGTTAACAAATAATATGTTAAAATTCCATTGACTATAATAATAATTACGCTAGAAAATCAATATTTAACAATGACTCGGTTTATATGGATTTCAATTTGTTGAACCTGCCAGGGCTTCGATATTATTATGACTTCGTCAATATGGAAGTTGAAATTGGGACTTTTAATAAATTGAGACTTCGTCAACATATATTTTTTTAAATTATTTCGTCCAAAAAATTTCATAGCAACATATAAATTAGGGATTTGAATTAAATCAGTGAGAACGTGTATTTAGATACACGTCCTTTCCCTTAAAAATAGCAACAATCAACTTCAAATTAAGAATTTAATTCATTTTGTATTTTATTTTTCCCTTTAAAAATGAAACGATATATTTTTAAAAATTAATCATAAAATAATGGAAGGGTAATAAGGAATGAAAAAATATTGGTAACATTTAGTATTGTTTTTGAAATCTTTTTTGTTTTCAAAAAAACTAAAAATGAGAATGTTTTGAAAACTATACTAGGATCGTTTTCGAAACTGTGTTTAGTTATATTTTCTGAGTGTATGTTTTAAAAAAAACAAAAAAATAAAACTATGTTTAGTTATATTTTTTAAAACCAGTGATTTCATAAGAATTTTATAAAAATATATTTATGTTTATTTTAAAAAAAATTATTATGAATACCAAAAATTAAAAATTAATAAATTTTTTAATTGAAAAATGAATTAAAAATTAATAATCATAATATTGAATAATTATTATATCAATTAAACCTTAATTAATCATAATAATTAGTTATAAGTACATCACAAAATAGTTCTTAATAGTAGAAGTAACATTTAACTCAAAAATTACCAATTCTATCTACAATAATAATTACAATACATATTGTTTCCATGAATAACATCTTCAATGTTTCCATTGTCTTGGAATTCTTCTTGCAAATGTATGCAAGACCTCTGACTCATCTATGTTCTTGCTTTTCCCATTCCTTTTGTTGCTGACTTGATTGTTATCACTTTGGTCTTAGCTAGTCATTGTTAAGCTTGGAGATAATGTGCCTGCTATTAGTTTTTTCATAATCTATAGGGCTTATTTGATGCAGAGTCATGAAACATATTTATTCCACAAGAAAATAAATTGATATTTGTCATCCTATCTGTTAAAATGCTACAACCACTATTCCAAAGAAGAAATGTTGTTATGTCATTAGAACAATTATTTTCATAATATTACTTTCTCAACTAATGATATATTCTGGGTGTTATTTTCTCTTCTTCAATTGTTCTATTTTCTCTTTTTACAGGTTTGCTATGTAAAGTTCTTTATTATCCAGAAAAAGTTCTAATTATACATTAAGCGTAAGTGTTTGTGCATCAAGATTTCTTTTTGGTTCTTTTTAATGTGGTCTAGTTTGGAGTTAATTGTCATATTTGTCGTATATTCTATGACTTACTCTTGACATGGCATCCTCAATCTCTCTCTTTCACACTCCTCCCCCTTTCTTATGGTTTTGTCTGTGAATGTTGATAGAGTTTCATGCATCAGATTATTTTCAACTCATCCCTCATCATGTTGGGATTGATTGATTGCTAAATTTCTCTAGGATATATAAGGATGACAAGATTATTCCGTTAGACGACTCTTTGGATTATGGATGGCAATTTTGCTCACTTGTTGGGTTTTGATGATCCTAAAATGCTAATACTTATGAGGTTTTACATAATGATCCACAGGCTTTACATATTCGAAAATGCTAGACGACTCAGAATGCACTTAAACATGACTTAATCAACATGAACTAGAGCAAAAGGTAGACTTTCTACAACAATCCAATTGCTTCTAATAACAACAACCATTATAAAACAAAACCTAGAAAAATTGAACTAAAGATCAGTTCATATTCATTTAAGCAACATTAACTCAAGCAAATATAAACCCATGAAAACAGCATCAACAAAATAGAACCAACATGAGACGAAAACAGCATTAACAGAATTGAAAACAACATCAACAGCATCAACATAAACAAGTAAACATAAACCATGCCAAATTCATAAATAGCAAACTTTCCATAAACAACAAACGTGATACATAAACTTTCCATCGTTTCGACAAACATAATCCATCAACATTAACAAGTAAACATTAACTCTAGCAAACTTAATACATAAAACACCAAACATAAACAGCAAACTTTCCCAAATTCATAAACCATGCCATCCATAATATATGAGACGAAAATTGAAGTTACAAATTTGCGGTTGCATTTACAATAAAATGTGAGATCAAAGCAGTTCATCGACGAGGTAAATGAAAATAATCCCAAATTCTAGGTTAGATCAAACACGAGTTCACCAGTCCAAATTGTCTACACAAGAGAAAGTAAGATGAAGAGCTTACCTTATGACGAAGATGACCAAATGAGAAGAGACACAGAGCGTTGATGGCGATGGTGATGGAAGAGAATGAGAGCACCGCAAGCACCATCGACTAAGGGTGATGGAGCTCAGGGCGACAGTGATGAAGGAGAAAGACAGAGAGAGTGGTAAAGTCGAGACTAGTGGAGGAGAGAGTGCTTGAGCCGACGACGATGAACGAGGAAGACAGAGAGAGTTGTGGAGTCTAGACTAGTGGAGGCGAGACAGAGAGAGGGGTAGCAGAAAGGGCTTGGGTCTGTGTGTGTATATAGGGGCTGGAAGGAAAAAAAAAAAAAAAAGACAATTCTCAACTATTTTCAAAGGTAAGGCAAAAAAATTAGAAATAAACTCAACATTTTCAATTTTGTTTTTCAAAACCAATAAAAACAAACGAGATTTCAAACTCGTTTAGAAAACATTTATCTAGAGAATCATGAAAACCATTTCAAAAATAAAAACAAACACAGCCATTACAACTCAAATTTCATTTAAATTTGCAAATATGTTTA
Source organism: Antiaris toxicaria (assembly GCA_035233585.1). NCBI lineage: Eukaryota > Viridiplantae > Streptophyta > Magnoliopsida > Rosales > Moraceae > Antiaris > Antiaris toxicaria. The sequence goes on along the minus strand of CP141160.1, from coordinate 22,016,774 downwards.
AAAGTGCATCTTTTTTAAAAGTGGCATTTAAAAGTTGTCATTTTGTGTAAATTTTGAATCGAGAAACAAATCTCATGACACCTGGTTCATGAGTTAAATGAAGAAAGGATGATTAGGCCATATGCCAATAAGCCCACATTTGGGCAACACATTTTTTTGGCATTGAATTTAAATGCAATGTAATTTTCTCCCAAATACAAAAACATTTTATTCAAATATCAATCATATCACATTTTAAATCCAACACAATCACTATTTATTTTTTCATTTTTTTATTACTTTTCTTAGTTACATCATATATTCTTTCTCTCCTTTTTTTTTTCTCTACTTTTACCCATCACATCATATATTCATTATTAAAATATAATTCAAATATTTTTCACCCAAACACACATTGCATTCAAATGCAATGCTAATGCTTTTCCTCTAAATACAAATTACATTCAATACATTGCATTCAAACGCAATGCAAATGTAATACGTTCACCAAACGAGGCCTAAATTTCAAGTCTGAATTGATTTTTATCGAAAAAAAAAAGAACTCTTTTACGAAATGTTATAAATATGACTTCATAAGTTAATTAATTAATTAATTATATTTAATTTTCTCTCTCTTAGCTTTCTCTTTTCCCAACAAGATGCCATTCCCCTCAATTTCTCTCTCTCTATCTTGCTTTCACTCTCTCGCTCTCTTGTTCCCATTCCAAAGAAATTGGTGATGGTGTGATGGCGCTCATCGTCATGGAACTCAATCACTGATTGTTCGCGAGCATATTGGACTCGTGGAGTAGAAGAGCTTCTTTGCCGATGTTAAGGTGACAAGCGACAATTCTCCGCCTGATTCCTCTCTTTATTGTGATCGGTGGAATCGGTAAGGTGCTAGGCACTAGTGATGATGGCGACGATGGAGTTGGTGTAGACCGGGATAGGCGACCATCAGGGAGGTGCGACGGTGATGTCTTTTTTGAAAAATAAGGAACTAAACACATTACATTTTAATTGCATTTAAATACAATTCTTTTTTAAGTGTTGTATTTAGTTAAAAAGTATTTGAATAAAATGTGTGTTTGGATAAAAAATATTTTAGAATTGAAAAGTTGATGCGATTGATAAAAGTAGAGATACATAGTTAAGGTTGAAAAGTTAATATGATTGTTTTAAAAAAACTTTTGAATAGTAATTGTTTTCGTAGTATCGTTGAAAATTATTATATTTGAATGTAAAACTTTACGTTTAGTGTAAAATTGATTTTCGTAGCATCAAAATGTGTTCTTCAAACGTAGCATAAATAATTATAATTATAATTGATGATGTTTTTAAAATAAATTAATAAATAAATTTTTATGATATTATCAATAATATCTTTTACCAGAACTTTTTTTTTTTGGGCATAAATCAAATACGAAACATGACTTGGTGGCACTCTCTTAAAGTTCCAAAAAGAGAAACACCAAACAGCCCAAGAAAAGCCCATAGCTCGGAGTGGACCAGTAGATCGAAGTGGGCCATTGTTAGCCCCAATCCAAGATGGTGAAACGTCATGGCTCGTGTCATTGAATGGGCAAACGGACGCGCCTCCTGCTATACCTTGAAAGCCTCTCCTCTCTCTCACGGATACTATTCCCATCACTCCTCGTTGGGGGCGTGTCATTCTCATCCTTTTAGAGGTCTGTCCAAATCCATTAAGCCAATTCCCTAATAATACCAAACGGCCAACTTGGAACGGCCAGTTCTGCTCCCTAAACAATTCACAAAACTCTCTGCAGTCTCCACCACTTCTCTGTCCTTCCCAATTCCTATCTCAGAATGAGCTGGTGGTGGGCTGGAGCCATCGGTGCTGCCAGGGCAGGAACTCGAACTCGTACCTTCTTCTCTTCATTCCAATCTATGCATATTCTCAATTTCTAACGCAAATCTGGTCTTCTTTTTTGCAGAAGAAGTTCGAAGGAGATGAATCATATAGATCCTTCGAGAGCGTGGGCCTGGTAGTCGGCGTGACCGGAATCGTCGGCAACAGCCTTGCCGAGATCCTCCCCCTCTCCGACACCCCCGGCGGGCCATGGAAGGTGTACGGCGTCGCACGACGGCCGCGGCCGGACTGGCACGCCGACCACCCGATCGAGTACATCCAGTGCGACATCTCCGACGCAGACGACGCCCAAGCGAAGCTCTCCTGCTTAACCGACGTCACCCACGTGTTCTACGTCACCTGGACCAACCGCCAAACCGAATCTGAGAATTGCGCCGTCAATGGCGCCATGCTCCGCAACGTCCTCCGCGCGTTGATTCCAAACGCCCCCAACCTCCGCCACATCTGCCTCCAGACCGGGACCAAGCACTACTTTGGCCCGTTCGAGTCCGGCGGCAAGATCCAGTGCCACGAGCCCCCTTTCACCGAGGACCTGCCCAGACTCGACGTCCCCAACTTCTACTACACCCAGGAAGACATCCTTTTCGAGGAGTCCGAGAAAAAGGAAGGCCTGACCTGGTCGGTGCACCGGCCGCACAACATATTCGGATTCTCCCCCCACAGCTTGATGAACTTGATCGGGGCTCTGTGCGTGTACGCCGCCATCTGCAAGCACGAGGGGGCTCCGCTGAAGTTCCCCGGGGTTAAAGCCGCTTGGGAAGGCTACTCCGTGGCTTCCGACGCCGATCTGATAGCGGAGCAGCATATCTGGGCGGTGGTGGACCCGAATGCGAGGAACGAGGCGTTCAACTGCAACAACGGGGATGTGTTTCGGTGGAAGCATCTGTGGAAGGTTTTGGCGGAGCAGTTTGGGATAGAGGAGTACGGGTTTGATGACGGCGAGGAGGAGGGAAAGAAGCTGAGGCTGACGGAGATGATGAGGGAGAAAGGGGGTGTTTGGGAAGAGATCGTGAGGGAGAATCTGTTGCTGCCGACGAAGCTGGAGGAGGTGGCTGCGTGGTGGTTTGCGGACTTCGTGTTGGGCATGCCACCTGTGATGGATAGTATGAATAAGAGTAAGGAACATGGGTACTTAGGGTTTAGGAACTCCAAGAATTCATTCATCGCTTGGATTGATAGGATGAAGGCTCACAAGATCGTGCCTTGAGGAGTTAAACAGAGTGTGTATCTGTGTTTTAATCACCAATGCAGCATTATAATATGGATATACATATATACACACACTAGTGGATTACAATGAATATATGCATATGTCTGTATGTTCCTTTCTATTTCGTTTGCATTGTATTTCTCCTTCCTTTTTTCTTATTTTAACTTGAATAAAGAAATGTGCATCTTGAATCTGGTTATACTCTTCTTCTCTCTCTCTCTCTCTCTCTCTCTCTCTCTCTTTTCATTTTTTAAAAATGCATAAGCATATTGAAGAAAAAGCACCTCAAAAAATAGATAAATTAAGAGCGAATTGTGCAGTGGTTCGATTTCCATCGTTAAGGAATTAGGAAACTGGCAACTTGTGTGCTTTCGAGTGCATAGAGATAAGTGAAAGACAGGGGCTATATGTTTTTAATGTTTTCTCTGCTTGCTAATAGGATGCATAGCCATAAGCTAAGGGTTCAACGAGCCACAAAGTTGCAAAAACTCTAGTCTTGAGAGGAGGAAAAAACTATAATGAACAACATATACTGCTTAACAAAATGACCAAGAAGTTTTGTCATGCCATAAATCTAGCCTGAAACCAGAGTTTTACTTAGAAGTTTAGGTTCTCAGAGGTGATACCAAGGTTTTCAAATTTTTAATTATGCAAAACCAGGTAAAATTCAAAGCTCTCTTGAACCAGCTCCAAACCTCCTCCTGAAAAACAAAAACTAAATAGTTAATACTACAAAAGAAAGATTAAGATGCATATCTATATAAGTTTTTATATACATATATATATATATATATTACAACAGATAACAAAACAAATTAATCAGTGGCAGTGCACAACGCCGGCAATTAGCTTCCATCAAATTAATCCTTTTGAGGGTCATCCTCTATGCTGCATTCTTCCAAAAGCTCTAAAGGGAGTAAACGTAAGGAAATAAGAAAGTAATTTATCAGATAAAAACAACTAAAAGAAGAAATTTAAAAGGAAAAAGAAAGAAAGAAAGAAAAAATGCTAAAACGAAATTACAGATTGCATACCAAACTCAATTTCTTCGTATTTCTCCCAATCGTCCATATACTACTGAAAAACGCCGGGAGTCGGCGTAGATGTTAACCAACTTCGGGTACATATCAAGGCCTCCAGTGCCTTAGGAGCGTACGTACTCAGTCCAATTTGAAAAGGGTCAAGAAAACGACCTTCAATGTTAAAAGCAGACTCAGAGCTTAGGGTAGATATCGGAAGGGCTAAAACATCTCGTGCAATCTCTGACAGTACTGGATGTCTTGGAGAATTTGATTTCCACCAACCTAATACATCAAATTCATCATCAGTGAGATCCTCATCAGGCTCCAATAAGTATCTATCAACTTCTGTTTTCTCTTGTAACCTCATTCTAAATGTATGGACACATGAACTTCTTTTACTATCATTGTTTCCATATCCACCCTGCATGATGTTTGAGTGTCATTTGGAACTTGAGTTTTATAATACGCGTACAAACGCTTCAAAGTATCTTCAATGTTTTTCATCATTGCTACTGCCAAGTATCATAAAATTCATCAAAACAACACCTGACAAAGTCCATCTTGTATCGCAGGTCAAGCACGAGCGAAATGAATAACAAGGGGTTGATCTTGCTAATTGGGCACAAATACTGTCATATTTTATCTTCATGCTGCTGGCCATGTAGCTTAATACAGAGTCTTTGCTTTGGCTCCACTTAATTAGATTACGTTGAATTTGACAGAGTTCATGGAAATAAGTATTGAAGGTAACATGCAAAGAAGCATTGAACTTCAAAGAGGCATCATAAAGAATCTTCATAAGTCTAACAAAAGCCTTGACTTTGTTCCAATCATCCGAGGAAGGAGGAGCAATCCTTTTCTCACCATCATCATCATCCATGAAATGGCTCAAAAATTGTCCATCCTCATCTGCCAATCTCTCAAAAGCTTTTCGAAATCTAACTGCAGCTTCCAACATCAAGCAGGTGGTATTCCACCAAGAAGGTACTTATAGAACTACAAGACCTTTGCATTCAGTTTCTCCATCCTAACACATTCCTTAAATTTTTTTAGCCTCGCAGATGAAGATCTAACATACTTAACTGCATGGCGAATGCTAGAGATAGACTCATGAAAATTATTCAACCCCTAAATCACAATCAAGTTTATAATATGAGCACAACGTTGCATATGTAAAAACTCACCATCCAACACACAACCATTCCAATCTCTAAGCCTCGTCTTTACATAGCTAACAACTTCATCATTGGAGTTCGCATTATCAACTGTTAAAAGAAAAAACTTTCTTTGTTCCCCAATTAAGTAAACAGACCTCAAGCATCATACTAATTGTTTTCTCTTTGCGATCTGGAATTTGGCAGAAGTTCAATATCTTCTTCTGAAGCTTCCACTTGCTGTCAATAAAATGAGCCGTGAGACACGTATAATTAATGTGTTGTGAGGAACTCCATATGTCTGCGGTAAAGCAAACCCTTTGTGAATTGCTAGTTAATAAACTACTCAAATTTTTCTTCTCATCCAAACACAAGTTCATAACATCTCTAGCAACTTCTATTCGAGATGGGAGCTCGAAGTCTGGATCCATAAAATGACAGAACCGCTTGAAACCTTTTCCCTCCACAATTCTAAAAGGCAGCACATTTATAACTATCACCTCAACCAAGGCCACTCTAAGTCCTTGTCGTCTTGCTTCACATGCTTCTTCATCAATGTCAAGTTCCACCTCAACACCGTGGCTACTTTCATCCTCAATGCTATCCTCATTAGGTGTGTCACTTGGAACAATCTGCCTTTTGTCCTCCAGTCGATAAGCGTATTCTTGACTCTGAATGTTCAGATGAGTCCACAAGGCATCAATTTCACCTATACAAACCTCATTGCAGTAGTTACAATCATATCTGTTAGGATCTCCTCCTCCAATAATTGTGAAGTGATACCATATGCGTAGCTGCGCCGTTACTGGTTTTCCCTTAACGACTGTAGCAGGTGGGGATGGAGCTTCTAAGTTTGTAGGTGGTCCAGTGGCAGGATAAACACAATTATCTCCGTCCATTTGCGGTCCTGAAAAGTAAATCAAAACAAATAGTCAGCAAACTCGTGCAAACTTTTCAGGCATTATCTTAAAATCAGCGAACCTTACTGAATTTAAACCAATGTGTCGTGTTCATCACAGAAAAAAAAAAAAAAAAAAACAATATACAGGCATATATGTATCAGCTTGGAACATAACTGTTTTTTTTTGTCACCAACTATAATATTTGCAAATTACAAATTAAATAAATTACATGTGAAACGCTGCTCATCATTAAACGCTTCCCCTAAACCACTTTATCATAGGGGGGAAAAAAACTGAGATCCCATTCTGCGTGTGTGTGCATTGTATTTTATTTATTTATTTATTCTGTGCCTAAACTAAAAATTTAAACAGAGGAATTTGCCACAAAACCCTGAACTAGTTGGTAATTTCGGCAAAGCCTCAAGCTCCAAACCCAGTTCGTTAGGTGTTCGCCGTTGACTGCTTCAAATTTTTTTTTGTTCTTCTTCTTTCAAATTATTCTTTTTTTTTTGCTAAAGATTCAAATACATTCTATTGAAATTGCATGAAACTATCAAAATGGGTCTAAAAACTGATTTCAACCCGGGTCTAAAATTTGAGTCTTACAATGTAAATTCCGCTAGAGACTCTGTTTCTGGTTTTGGTTTTATACAATTTACCAACAGATCAATCAGAAATTGTCTTTGCGTTCTCCAAATTTCTGAACCCTGTAAACTTCATCTACCTGATTTATATATAAAAAAACAAACAAACAAACAAACAAACAAAAATCGAGCCTCGCTAGGTTGCATACACAGAGACAAGCAAGAACTATATATGTGAAGATGCTGCAAAATGCCGAAAAGAGCATAAACCAAAATGCAAAGAAAAATAAAGGTAAAACCACTAGAATACGAACAAAAAATTAGTTAAAAGAAATATGTCACGGATTAGGATTTCAACTTCCAACCGATCCAGATCAAAATAAAGCAAGGTTGACATTATAACTCTCGTCACCAATTCTACAAACAAGTAAGAGGAGTAAAAATGGATAGTGATTTTACACTCAGGCATTTAATCTTGATATCAATTATATGATAACAAACAAAATTAAATGCCTCCTATTAACATCTTTTACTATTATATTTTACAAATTTAAAAATTAAATTCTTTTATATTTTTTTCCCTTCTTTTATCTCTAATAGGTATAAATTAAATATAAGAATCCAAAATAAGATTGGTTATGTAGTAATAATACTATATAGTAATACTACTATATAGAAGAGTAACTCAGGTATTGATAATAAAACCATGCTCCACGTTGACAATAGAGGAGAGTTATGTAGATTCAACAATATTATTACCAATAATCGAACAATTAAGAGGTCAAACAAAAGTATTTCAAGTCTACTTCAAAACTAGAAAAGTGCTAATTAATACAGTTGTATTAAAAATATTTGATAACATGAATATACACCACTGCTCCTTTTCTGCCAACAACTGCTTTACTAGATCCAAAAACAACTCATTCAAAAATGATAATTACAACATAATAAATTATTATTAAAATACAATTTATTAAATAAAAAATGAAAAAACAATAACATTAACTTAAATAATAATATATTTATTATTTTAATGTTGACGCAAGAACAACTGAATTTTCAATAAAACCAAAACTAAGTAGGTGATAAATTTATTTATAATCAACACAAAATATTTTCATGCTACAAACTATTATGGTGACATTTTATTTAGATTACAATTGATAATTCTATAAAATAGAATTATTTTATAGACGTATAATTGTTACACTTCAACCGGGTTATTATATTCCACCTCTTATAAAGAAAAAACCTTAAATCAAAGTACTTAATAGCAATAATATGGTAATACATAAAAATTTGTTTGTCCTTGAGAATTTTATTTGTTTTAATATATATTGTTTTTTAAATTTTAATTTAGATTTTTTATAAATTTCGTGAAATTTTTGTTTAATTTTACTTTGTTCTATCTTATCTTTTTCTTTTAATAATAGTATATTAAATAAATTTAAAATTAAATATTTTCAGTGAGTTTACATATAGCATTTTATTTTAGAAATATCTAATTTTAACACTTTATTTTTTTGTAATGTCAAATTGAGGTGAAAATTTTATATGTTAAAAGTGAATTTCACTGAATGTCACTATTTATTTCAGAAAACTATAAATCTAACTGATTTTATTTGATCCTTCAATTGATATAAGCATTTAAAAAAAAAACATTCTAATCGGAACTTATATGAAAAAGTTACGATAATTTTTAAGATTAGATCAATAAAGAGACATTTAAATCTCACGTATATTATTATGTTTTAAGGTAGGAATCCAATGTACCTAATATCACATAAGCTTAATTTTTTAGTCCAATAATGATGCGACACGTGGCAAAAGCTAGAAAAAAACCAATAAGAATGTGACATGTGACATCCTTTTAGTTTCAGCAAATTAGAATTAAGCTTATCATACATTCTAATACACTGGATCCTTCTTAATTATATGTATTGTTACCATTTTTCACTCTAGCTTACTGTAGCAAGAATGGCTTTTTCTACACCATCACTGTAGCTTACTGTAGTAAGCGAATTTTTCTCCACATGGGGGTCAATAGAATGGTATAGATTAAGAGCCTACAAAAGGCTACTCAGATAGAGGCATATAGGCATGAAGAAAAGATCATATTTGTGAGAGTGAGAGTGAGAGTTGAGTGTAGAAAAAAAAAAAAAAAAAACTTTCCTATGAAGCTAAAAAAAAATCTTTTTTTTTGGTTTAGTTCAATTTTAAAAGGAGAAGTTTCAAGAAGTTTGGCCAATACAAATATCGATAACTATTATAGACTTCTTTTTTTATTTTTATTTTATCATTATATTTAATTTGTTGTGTTGTGTTATTGGATTTTTCTTTATGAATTAAATAACTTTTTGTAAGCAGTTATAATATAGTCTGATTATAATAGTTTAAATAAATTAAGTATATTATTATTATTTTCATATTTGTTGACGTATTTATTCTCAAACTTAATATTTTCAAATTTTTAGTTAACTTCTGAATGATTTGAGGAACAAAATGAAATTAAAATGAGATTTTTGTAATATGACTATAAAATAAATACTGTAAAATATTAAATAAAATAGAGATATATTTATTTGTTTTTATGTGGTCATATTATTAACTACCATATATTTCTAAACGAAAACTTTTTATAATTGAATTTGGATTCATATTTTTGTCAACTTTTGAATGATTTGAGAAACAAAATGAAACTAAAATGAGATTTTTGTAACATAACTCTAAAATAAATACTATAAAATCTTAAATAGAATAGAGATATATCTATTTATTTTTGTGTAGTTATATTATTAACTACCATATATTTCTCAACGAAAACTTTTTATAATTAAATTTGGATTCGTATTTTTTTACTATTCATATATTTAGTACTGTTCATCGAGAATTTTAATTTACTAATCTTTTATGTCAATTTAATTGTAAAAAAAGTAGAATTTATGCATAACATGAGAAAGAAAGATCGTTGACTATCAACAAATATAAACATAAAATTATAATAACATATTTAAATAAAATTAAATTTGATTAATTACAATGAAATTATAAATCCTAACAATTGTGTGCTTAATTGTTTATGATTCATTTATTTTCATTAATTTTTGAAATTTTATTTATTTAATTTTTTAATTATAATATTTTTCAATCGTTTAAATAAAATTAAAATTAACTAATTTTGATACATAATAATATTATTCTACCAATATTTTTATCATCACTTTATTATTTGTTCAATACATGTACTTACAAAAATTCATGATAATGTTTATCCTTTTTTCTAAACTAATTATAATTTTTATTATAGTAATGAGAACCAATAAAAAAAAAAAAAACAAGTATAAACTACAATATAAAAACCTAACTTTTATAATTATGTAAATATTTTATAATATGTCAGATACATAATGTCATCTTAAAGTATGTTATAATATAATAAATTATAATACATTACGTAACATCCCAAATATTTTTGGTCGTTTAGCATTAATCAAATTCGATATAAAAAAAAAAAAGGAAAAAAAACTTCATCGTACAACAGTTGCTTCACTTAAATGTCAAAGTAAATAACAGAAAAAAAAAAAAAAAGTATTATATGAAAACGATGGTGATCCGTTGAGGACATCTTAAAATGCGGGACATCTTAAAATGACTTGAAAATGACGTCACATAAAAAACGACAATTACCAACAACATTAGTATTGACAAGATGATTTTTTTTTTTTCAAGACAAAAGAAGCATTTCTCTAAAAGAATATTGACAATCGTTCTGAATTCCATTCAAATAACCTGTCAAGTATCAAGAAATCGACAAGAAGCCAATAAATTCTTCTCAATGATCTAAAAAGAGAATGGCATTGTTGGCAAATGAGTTGTATAATCCTGTAATTTTTTTCCAGCCAGCCAAAAAAAAAATGAAGAAGAAGAATCTGAAGTCCTAACGCAACCAAAGCCAAATTATAATGTTTGATTGGTGTGCAAAGCTCTTGTCTTTTAGTAGGAGATTTAATCTGTGTTCGAGACAAGTGTTGTTTCGACAGTTTCGGATAGGTTTAATTTTTACTTGATGTCCTGCTAACCCGTTGTAGCATGTTTGAAATTTGTTGAGACCTCACTGTGAACTTAAGCTCCATTTGTTTTTCAAGCTATTTGGTGATATCCGGTCGGCTTATTCAGTATTGGCTTTCAGTTTGTAGTTTAATTCAGTTGTTTTTTGTCAATTTTGGATTTCGTTTATAATTTTTATCCTTTAGTAACATTTTATTAATGATATGCCTTGCCTTTAGCCAAGAAAAAAAAAACACACACACACACACCAAGCCAAATTACAAGCCTCCTACAACCAACTCATAACCACCAGCTAAAACACAAATAAAGCAAAACTGTTAGGCAACGCATCCTAAAAATGAAAATACAAGTTAAACGAAAAGCATAAAATTACCTTACTTGAATTTAGTGAGCTTGCAAAAGATCCATAAAGGTGTAACCCCAAAAGCTCTAAAATGGCAAGGAATAAAACGTCAGAAGAAGGTGAGGAACAAAAGATCATGCAAAGCAATTAAAAATGGAAAAGTCAGGTAATATCTTCGTACTTCTCCAAATTATCCATATACATTCCAATGTCCATATGGAACAGGGGTAGATCGTAACCAATTTTGAGCACATATCAAGGCCTCCAACATCCTAAGACTAGTGATCTATGAAAAGTATCAAGAACTCGGTCTCCAATGTTAAAAGCATATTCAGTGGCTGTGGTAGATATAGGAATGGCTAAAACATCCCGTGCTATTGACGACAAACATCGGGTATTTGGAGGAACTTAATTTCCACCGGTGTAGCACATCAAATTCACCCTCTTCTAGGCTCTCGTCGGGTGCCGAAAAGTATCCGTCTACCTCCGTTCCCGAAGCTCTGGAATTCCTCTCTTTTAACCAATTTTTAAATTAGAAAACCAACGAGCTTGATCATCAACTGTTTGCATTTGCAAGCAAACCGATGCTTGCGTTGGAACCTGAGTGGTATAACTTGTGAAAATCGAAAACATAATTTAATAATAAGAAAAAACTAGAGTTTTTTATAACAACCAATGATAATAAAAATACATAAAAAAATATCTTTAAAAAAATGAAAAGACTAAACTACTCTTAAATTTTAAAAATAAAAAACCTACTAATAATAGAAAACAAAAAATAATAAACATACCATATCTTCTAATATCCCCTAAACTCATAATACTATTGCAATAAGCATTAACAAATTGCCAAATAAGAAACGAAAACGCGAAGTGGAGTGCGATTTAGTAAACATATCAGCAATCTACATGGAAGAAGAAACGAAAGGTAACGTGATAGTGTTAAGCTAATAGTGAGGTTGAATAACATGACATTCAATATCAGTATGTTTGATCCGCTTATGAAATACTAAATTATACACAATTTAAATAGCACTCTTATTGTTATAATATAAGGGTATAAGATGATCAAGAAAAACACCCATATCTGCAAACAACTGACGTAACCAAACTATCCCACAAGTAGTAGAGGCCATAGTACGAAATTCTACTTCTGTGGAGGACCTAGAAACGATATCTTGCTCTTTATACTTTCAAGATACGAGAGAATCACCTAGAAAAATACAGAAGTTAGTGATAGACTTGCGATCCATAGGATTACAAGTCCAATTAGCATCAAAGTACACATGTAGCTCTAAGGATGAAGTAAATAAAAGTAAAAGATTCTGAAACTGAATAATCCAAAGATATCTCAAAATGCGAAAAATAGCAACCCAATGAACTGTAGTAGGCACAGTCACAAACTGACTCACTATATGAACAATATGTGCAATATCTAGATGAGTAATGATGAGATAAACCAAGTTACCACCAATAGGGCAGTATAAAGTAGATTCAACAAGGAAGAACCATCAAAAGGTAAGTACCGAGCATTAGTCTTAATAGATATATCAACAATCTTATTATCAATAACATGTGCACGCTCAAATATATCAGCTATATACTTTGATTGTGACAGAAGATAACCTTTGGATAAGAGATAACCTCAATACTCAAAAAATAAAGTAGCAATTCCAAATCTTTCATTGCAAAATAGCGAGTTAATTCGAACTTCAGTATTGCAATCCTATTAACATCATCACTAGTAATAATCACATTATTAATATATAAAGAAAACAGAATACGACTAGTATAAATACTTTTGACAAATAAAGAAAAAAGATAAAGTTTTTTTTTTTTTTTGGCAAGAAGAAAGAGGAGGGGTATTTTTTTTATGTTTTAAAGGAATATTATTCTTAAATCTTTTTTAATAATCAGAATTTATATTCTAAAATACATTTGTTTACTCATTAATATGATGTTACACATCAGCATTTCCATCAGTAAGATAAATGGAGTAGGACGTGCACCAAATTCTAACTAGAAAATTCGCCGAGCCCACCGCTTCTTCGGTCGCTGCTCTGCCTGCTCCTCCCCTTTTTAACTTTTTTTTTTTTTTGGTATCGATTTCCTTCTTCGATTACGAAGATAATGGTGCTGACAAGCTTCAAAGGCACTGGCGTTGGATTGGGTACGGATTTTTTATTTCTTGTTTCAAAATTTTAACTTTCCTTTCGTCTTAATGATTATCATTATTCATTTGTTTGATAATGGATTCCTCTAGGTTTTGGCGTCGGTTGCGGTTTTGGTGTTGGATGGGGCTTCGGAGGTCTCTTCTCTGCTCCTCTTTTTACTTTCTTCACTATTTTTATGATTCTGAAAAGCAATTGAATCTGAAACATCCAAAATATTAACTGTAATTCTTGTTACAAAAAATAAAAAATTTGTGATTGGGGAAGTTTTGTGTTTATAGCTCCAATGTGAATTTTTGTATTAATTAACTAAATGTGGATTTCAATATACTGAAGTAACCTAGGGTGGAAAAGAAATTGGAAAATTGGGTATTTCGCATAATTTATGAGAAATAAATATCGACTTTTGAGTCTTGTAATGCATATGGTTGTTTTTGAAGCTTTGTTTTTTTGAACCATTTGCTAGTCACTAGTAGGGGTTGGTTAACATTAGAATAGGCTGAAGATTTATTTGATTCGAAGATGCTCTATTTTTGGTTTAAGTTTTCCATGAATGAGCTGGTTGAGAACCGAGGAGCCTGTGTTAAACAGATGTTATTTTAAGCTTCTTCTCAAGTCACGGTTACTAAGCTATCAGCTGAAGGCAACTCAAGATCAAGATCTGAGCCTTTTATTAACAAGTTAAAAAGTATGCTTAGAGTGTGGATGGTGTACTTTGTTACTTGATAGAAGGCCTATCTTGAGCATTTTTTCGTTTTGTGTGTATGGGTTTGCCGGTTATTGGCTGTATCTTTCGAGTTCAAGTGTATCTTTCGAGTTCAAGCATCTGCACGAAACTGGAATTGGGGTTCTATTGGCAGGGTCTGGTATGGCTTAGGCATAGTTTTGCAGTCTTGGAATTTCTAAATGGTTCAGTTATAGGATGTTCTCATATTTACTTCTGAATAAGCTATGAGATTAGTTTTACTTTGTATGTTTTGGAATGTGGTATCTAAGGTGTTAAAACTTCGTGTTCTGTCTCCAACCAGCTCACTGCTAACTATGATATTTGTTTGCTGCAGGAACACCTTTAAATTTATTGGGTCTTGGTGTTGGTAAATCTTTCTTTGACTGATGATATATTCTCTCTTTTATGCTACTTGACAATGTACAAATCATAACTACTGCGGCTTATTCTTTTAAGTTAGTCATTCACATGGTTATTTTCCTTTAAAGGTGGTGGCTGTGGGATCGGACTCGGCCTTGGATGGGGCTTTGGCACTGCATTTGGTTGTCAGTATCGGTCATCTCGGGTCACCTTTCAGGGTATAGAATTTGGCCAAGAGGAGAACGACAACGGTGGCGAGATAAAGCGTTTAGAGAAAGGCACCCAGGAAGTTCGTGCCTCACAATAGTAATGATTTTTTGTTGTTCTTATGCGGGTTGACATTGTTATGCAAAGAAAGAAACTCTTAAATGTATTTATGACCTTTTTTTAGAGTTACATAAGTTTAAGCATGTGGCGTTGAAACATCATTGGTTGGCATTTGGCAATAAGTAGATGCAGAACATTATTAAAACACCGCCTTCTTGTTTTTTTAGTTTGCATATTTTATGCTTCTGAATTCTGATTTTGTTTCAGTTAAAAGATAAGTCTATTTGTCAAAAAAAAAAAAAATGATTCATAGAACAGCAATAACCATTTACAAAGCAAACACAACATGCATTATTTGAGAGTGCGCGATGAAAATTCTTACACAGCGCGGGTTCACAAACATAAATAAGAGTACACGACTCAAAAATAAAAATGAATTGCATAACTCTGACTATTGCACGATTTCCATACTCATATACATACTTCTACATTGACCATAGTTCTTTTTCTGGCAATATTAAATAATTACGTAAATGTAAGATCTCAAATTCGGCACGCTACAGCCATTCCGGTAGTTGTACAACAAATCGATGCCATATTTTCACTTACAAGCCTTGCCCTGGTTTCTCTGCTATATTCATGACTAAACTAGTGAACTTCAAAGGGGTTACCCTTTCAAAGAAATCGGTATTGCACAAGGAAACAGGAAAAAAGGTAAAAGCAAAGAATCAATGAAGGCGGAAGCTTCGCTCCCTAACAAGTGTGAACGTGTTAATGTAACCTCGCACGCAAGAAAACGTGAAAACACCAACCTATCTCCACAAAAGAGATAGCACGACTAATTTGCTTTCCTACCCCTCAAAATCCCGTGCATCTCTACCGAGAGATAGCATGAATAATTTTCTTTCTACCCCTCAAAATGCCGCGCTTGCATACCACCGTGAACTAGCCAAAGATGAAGCTTGCTTCACACTGCACGCAATGCGATAAAAACTGCAGAGAAACCAAATAAGCACAAACCTTTTATGAAAAGAACAATTTGGAGTAAACAAAATTAGTTAAAAAAAAAAACGATGTTTTTCAAAAATAATCCATCTTGGTAACATACTCAAGTTCAATCACAAATGAATCCAAAATAGCACGCATTCAAGACATATAAACTCAAGTAACTTAAGCATGTGCATGAATATCAGACTTGCATCTTTAAATTTTAAAAAGGACAAATAAATACGGGCAAGTTTCTCATGGTTAAGGCAACTATAAATCAATAGGTTAAGTCATGGAACTAGTTAACTACATCGACTATTTTGAGTATATGTGTTAAGAAATAAATGGGCAGCAAGAATAGGCTTGTTTAATATTATTAAAATTCACACGAGGTCAACATATTTATTTCCTCTCCAAAGGAAAGCAACAAGGTTATGCTCGTTAAAAATGAACAGAGAATAGAGTGTGAACCATATTGGGATGAGGTTCTTGGGTAAAATAAGGAATGCCAGGCCTCAGAGTAAAGTATCTTATATCAGGAACTATTGAGCTATATGATGGATTGGATCTTACATATACTCCTAGTGACAGTCCAAGCACACAAAAATGATGGATTGGATCTTACATACTCTTAATGACAGTTCAAACACACAAAAATTCTATTGCACGAATCATCCAAAAATTAACCCATAGGAACTTATATCAAATGAATATATGCCATAGACCCGCATGTCATCAACTCATCCAATTACCAGAGACTAGTTAAGCGTTAGACACACTTCCAGGTCAGTGGGTGGAGGCATAGAAAAGTTCCCTTAAGTACTCGGCCCGAAAAAGAAAACAATTCTTTGATGATTCCAAGACTTAAGAACTTCTAAACACCAATTAATGCTCGAAAGAAACCCCACGATGTGTGAACCAAGTTGAAACATCATGCCCAGTAAATGGCATGTATTGTACATGTGCAAAGCCAAAGAAAACTTAGCAAATAACTTTACGCACAGAAATCCTTCGGCCGAATATTTTGTATACTTACACGACTCAAAGTCTCTGACAACTAGTTTCAAGTTTAATGGCAAGCAAAATGGTTTTTCAAATGCAACAATTTTTCTTGTAACAAAAAAGGTACTGCATTGTACACGTGGAAACATATGCAAAGAACACGTGATAAGTTATGAAAAGCTTACCAATCAAGCAAAGAAGAAGGACAATCCAAATAGTTACTTGAACAGGGCGGCTATATTGCATCTGATACTGAGATCTTTGAAGCTGTCTCTGAATAGCCCCATACCAGCCATAAAGTTGTTTATCATAACAATCATCGCAACTATCCAAACAACTCTTACTTTTTTCGTAGCATGCATTAATGCCCTACATGAGAATAACAATTACAATCACTAGTGGGAAAAGACATGTAAAATTTAAACAACGGGCATTAAGCAGATTATGGACTTTATTTGAACACACACCCTAGTCAATTGCGTAGGTCGAAGCAACTCAGTCTCAGATTCCTGATGACTGTCTGTTGCCTTCCACTTCCTGAAGCCATTCTTCGACCACTTTAACCTGGATGCAGACTCCACGGAACAAAGGAACCCGGACAAACTCGGTATCCTCCTTACAGGTTGCTCAGGCATCCAATTTGAAGAACTAGGTGTGAGACTATCATCGAATACTGATATTTTCCATGCACCAATGTCGGGACTAGCACTAGCTGCCCTCCTATGCCCATGCAACTTCTCAAGCTCCAATGGCTTTTCCTCCCTAGTGTCCTGGGAACCCCACTCAGCAGAACGGGTTGAGCTCTTCGAACAATCTGGTGCTGACTCTGTATCTAATGCTTGAAGTTTTTCATTCTCTTTTCCACGGATTTTAGCAGGATTTTTCTCTTCAGATGCTGGCAGTCCTGAAAGAAACAGTGCAAGCTCATTGCGTTCTCCTTCATCCAAACAAACCCAAGGCAGGTGAGGCTTTCCCTCTGAGAGAGAAGATTCCTGTAATGAATTTTCGACGTTTGAAATCTGGTTCTCAATGGCAACAACAAACTCGTGATGCCTGTCCTTTGCATCATCGTTCGAGCTTCTACCATAACTTGACTGAACCGCCCGTTCAAACTCCTCTAACTGCATCGCCCAGACAAAACCAATCAAACACTCACATCGTTGAAACCCCCAAAATACCGAATAGTTGAATTTCAAGCACATACTTACACTCCACGCACTGACACAGGCGATATATTAACATAGCACGGGAAGGAGAGATTACCTGCCATTTGGTTGTTCCGAGGGCAGTCCGGAGATCCCTGCGAAGTTCCTCGGAGTTCCAAATACTAGAAGCGTCTTTCTTAGAGTGCATCCATGTTCTATATGTCGATTCCATCCTTCAATACCATTAAGAACAAAATTATCAACACACGACAACCAAAACCATAATAAGGAAAACGTATACATAATTACCAACAATTACTCATTGAAAAGAACCTTAATGCTGCCTTAACTGATAAACAGTCTCAGACACAAACAAAAAACCCAAATTACACCTCAATCAACGCCTAAAAGTCCACACCCAATGCAGAAATTTCCAATAAATCGCTCCCACAAGCTTTTTTCCACTAATTTATATGAATATAATTTTTAATCCTCTCTTCGTCGCAATCACAAAAACATAAAAGCAACAAATTTACAACAAATTTTACAAAAACACGGAAAATTTCATGAAGCCTTAGAGGGAGAGAGAGAAACCTGTCGGCGGATTCTTGAACTTCCTCGGCCGCGGAAAAGAAGGGATCCTTCTCCCACCGATCAAAACTCGACGCCATTCCGAAATCACCACCGTGCTTGGTCTATTCAGAATTGTATTTAACAAATTACTTATCAGGAGGAGAGAAAAACAGATTCAATGTCGGATTCCCAAAATGGAGCAAAAAAAAATCCAAATCTAAAGAGAATGAATTGATTTCAATCTCGTCAACGAAATCATACTACGAGATTCACAGTTCGAAAATCGACAAATCTAGGTCTACGCGTGTAAGAAATTTGTTAGAAAACGGAGAGAGAAAGGGAGGTAAGAAAGGGAGGGAGCTGACAATGGCCATGGCTAAAGGCAACTCCAATATGTACGAAATAACGACAAAAAGAGATGAAAAGCAGAAAATGAACGTTCGTCCTGTCGCTAAAGAAAATCAAAAAAGGCTGTTGTCTATATTTGTCAAACGACGTCGTTTGACGTTGTAGAATGGTCAAACGACAAACGAGTTTGGGGGTTGGAGATGCAGTCAAAAAAAGTGCGCCCTCCACTCGGCTGCGACTTTTGACCTACGGTACTGAGCCTTGTCGTGTCGTCGTGTGTAGTTTGACCACTGCTTTTATGCCAAATGGCAGCATGAATTTAGAGTTCGTTTTGTGAACGCATTATATTTACATTGCGTTTGAATGTAATGTATTGAATGCAATTTGTATTTGGAGGAAAAGTATTAGCATTGCATTTGAATGCAATGTGTGTTTGGGAGAAAAGTATTTGAATTGTATTTTAATAATAAATATGTGATGTGATGGGTAAAAGTAGAGAGAAAAAAAAGAAGAAGAGAGAATATATGATGTAATTAATAAAAGTAATAGAAAAAGTAAAATAATAAATAGTGATTGTGTTTGATTTAAAATGTGATGTGATTGGTATTTGAATGAAATGTTTTTGTATTTGGGGGAAAATTGCATTGCATTTAAATGCAATGCTAAAAAAATTTGTGTCCCAAACATGTGCTTAATAACCTAACTTTGCAGCTAACATTATTCTTGGTGAAATATTAACCCTCCGTCTGTTTGACACGTTCAAATTTAAAAAATGAAAAATTTTTCATTTCAAGAAAAATAAACATTCCTAAATTTCTGTATCAGAACATCCAATATTTTTCATTTTTGAAAAATGAAAAAAGAGCTCTCTAAAAACAAAAAGTTTTCATCCACCTAAATAACTTTTCACTTTTAAAAAAAATTCCAAACAACTTTTTATTTTTTATATCTAAAAATTTTTCATTTTCCAAAAACAAACACCCCATCCAAACGGACCCTAAAGCGTAATCTATGTTATTATCTGTGCTAATAAATAATGTAACAATCAACATTAAACTTAAAAAAAAAAAAAACTTTTGATACTTTGTTTCTCTCTAAACTCTTTTATTTTTAAAATAGATTAACGGATTTTTAAGTTAAGGATTTGTTATCAAAAGAAACGTAACCAAATAACATGATCTCAAAGGAAAAAAAAAAAAGAATGATGCTAGAAATAACAAATTCAATTTCAATATTTATATATTAATTGATATGATATATGAGTTGCCTTATAATTTTGTAATTTTATATATAATTATAAGGATTAAAATGGATAACTTTAGCATTTATTTTGTGAATATACAAAAATCTACCGTGAGTTGTAAAAACTAAGGATTTGTGGACAAATGATTGCCTAATCTCTTAAACAAGGGAATAACAAGCAAATAAGATGACAGGGGACATACCGAAATTGCAACTTGCTAGGAAAAGGTGAGAGCTGCTAAAAAAATCTACGGTCTCCTATCGATAAAACTACTGTTATAGAAAAAGCTCTTCCACCTTTTTCAATGAGTGAATCTCGTTGACTTGGGTTTTCAAATCCTGTCTAAGGCGGCTGGTAAGTAAAGAGACCAATTGAATGTTTGATAAATATATTATATTTTAATTATATTTAAATATAATTTAGTTTTTAAATATTATATTTGATTAAAAAGTATTTATTTTATATTTGAATAAAATGTATATTTAGATAAAAAATATTAAAATTATATTTTAAAATTAAAAAATTGATGTGATTGATAAAAATAAAAAAAAATTAAAATTAAAAAATTAATGTGATTATTTTAAGACATAAAAATAATAATTGTTTTCATATTATTATTAAAAATAATTATATTTAAATATAAAATTTTTACATTTAAGTGAAAATTACATTGTATTTAAATACGATATGTTTTCATAACAATACCCAACACACCATATTTATATTGTACTTTCCACAATAGTTGGTATAATCGAATAGGATTTTCTTTCTTTCATCCCAAGAGGTTGAATCCTGTTACAATTTCAACTCCTTTTCCTTTTAATAATGTGATTTTGTTGATTAAAAAATAAATCAACCAATTATATTATAATATAACATAATTATTACTGAAATTTGATTATAATATCGAAAACCTATTATGGCCTTACAGCCTAATGCGTTCTAATCTATTTGAGAATCTTAGGGGATATTTGGCAATAATATTTCATTTTAACTTCATTCAAATACAATACAATTTTACACCAAACATAAATTTTACAATAGTGCTACGAAAACAATTACTATTCAAAACAATTTTAAAACAATCACATCAACTTTTCAACTTTACTATTTATCTCTACTTTTACCAATCATATCAACTTTCAACTCTAAAATACTTTTCATCCAAACACACATTTCATTCAAATACAAAACAAATATTTTCAACCAAATACAACATTTAAAAAATAAATTTCATTCAAATACAATCAAAATGCAATGCGTTTACCAAACGCCCCCTTAATTCAAATAAATATAAATTGTAGTTATGATGATAGATTATTAAAAATCCAAAACAAGCTCAAACTAAATAAGATAATAATCGAATAAGCGGAAATCTTAATGAAACTCAAATTTCTAAACCATTGTCCCACGTCAGATTGTCCCTGGGAGTACAAAAATTATGATACGTCGTCATATAATTTGATGCATTATTAGTCGTTAAGAACACTAACACATAAGCCACTTTAAATTTTGAAAATCATTTTTATTCTACAATTTATAAGCTATTGTTCTTTGCTAAAGAGTTTGTAGTGATCAAGTTAAGGAAAATTTGAAAGAAAATTAGGCTGATGATTTATTTTGGTTATGTAATTTAATAAATAACAAAATTTTTTTATTCAACAAAAATAGTTGTCTATCTTTTTTTTTCCTAGGTTCGTTAATTAGTGATTAACTAAAAAAATCGATAATTTATATTATGATTAATTAGTGATTAATCACAATATAATTAATCAATGATTAATTATTCAAGAAAATTGATTAAATATTTTTTAAAAATGATTTTGAATGAATTTTTAAAAACTTCAATCATTTGCTAAAAAACTTGTTAAAACCAGATTATTTAGTTATAAATATCTAATTTCAATTCGATGTACAACAAAGAAGCAAGCCAACCAATTAAAGTAATTAAACAGCAGCAACTTAGAGACTACATAGAAAAGGAATAAACAGGTATGTATACATTTTAGAAGAAGTTATTTGATTAATTATCAAAGTTTTGCAAAATCAGTAAAATGATATTTTTAAAAATATCAATAGTTAATCAATGATTGATTAAGATTAATCAATAATTGATTCATATTAATTTCATTTTTATTAATTAATTACTATGTAACTATGGTTAACATTAACAATTATTTCTCTAAATTAAAATTTTTGGATATTTATGTTAAAAAATGTTAAAAAACTATTCATTTACTTAATTTTAATAACAATTTATGAAGAAAAGTCAAAATAAACTTAACGAGTTACTTACATAATTTTAACATATACTAACGATCCATTTGGGAGTTTTAGAGACATTTTTTTATTGGTAAAAAATAAGTTTTGAAAAATATGTTTATAAAAAAAAAATATTTAGTGTAAAAAAATGTAAAATTTTAAAAATTTATTAACAAAAAAATTATTAATATAGATTTTATTTTGTTCTACTGAAAATTTTATATAATTTAAAAAAATCATCTTATTTAGATTTATACAGGTAAAGTTTTGTAACTTTAAAATTTAAAGTTTATTATAAAATTTTTAAAATATAAATGATTAAAAATAATGATGAAATAAATAAAAAAAAAAGAAAATTTTGATCTCTAACACCCTCTCCAAATAGCCTTTAAACTAAAAAAGTGCGAGAGAAACTTAAAAAAGAGAGATAAAGAGAAAAGAAAGGGAAGTTAAAAAAAAAAAAAAGGAGTTTCTTTAAAAGGAGAGAAAAAAAAAACGAAAAAGGAAAGTAATAGTTTCGGGGGTGGAAAAAAAAACCAGAGGTAGTTTTTTAGTTTCTATAAACTTTAATAGGGTAACTGTACGTGACATTTGGTATTATTTTTAAAATGTTTTTTTATATTTAAAAAAATTAAAAATAAAAATATTTTAAAAATTATATTAAAAATATTTTTTAGATTGTGTTTAGTTATATTTTTTGAGTATATATTTTGATAAATATAAAAATAAAATTTTGTTTTGTTATATTTTTTTAAAACTTATTTTATAAGTGAGTATTTTATAAAAATATATTTATGTTTAATTAAAAAAAATAAATTATTAGTTATAATTAAAAAATAACCATTTGGTGGTAGGTTTTATAATAAGAGGCAAGGATGGAAGATATTAGTGGTCTGAACTCTAGGTAACAGTGACGACGATGACAACGACGAAATTTAGGTCGCGAGTCGATAATCATCACCAAGAGTCAATGATTGTCGTTGTGAGAGGGCTATCACTGTTATCGACATTTCGTGATCATCATCCTTTCCCGAAAATGGAGGCTATCGTCGAACATGTTTATCGTTAATAATGCTGCGCAGGTAAAGAGAGAGAAGGGAGAAAGAGAGAAAATGAAAAAAAAAAAAAAGAAAATAACTTTTTATCGATTTCAAAAAAAATTTAAAAAAATAGTTAAAAATGATATTTTTAAAATGATTTTAAAATTATTAAATAAACAAATATTATTTTAAAACTAATTTTATTTTTTATATTTTTAAAAATAAAAAATCATTTCCTTAGTCAAATCCAAACACCCTTGTAATTTTTCCTTTTTTGTCTTATTGAATGTTTTTTTTTTAGGAGAGTTTTAAATATATTTTTTAATTGAGGGGAAGTTCGAAAAATACATTTAAGGAAAAAGAAAAAAGAGAATAAAAATACGTGTATAAAAATATCTTCAAACACCCTTCTGCCGATCCTGAATGCTAAGCAAGAAGGGTTTACTTTTCCAATTGTGCCTCTCTATCTCACTCACTCACTCTCTCTCTCCCTCACTGTAAGCAAAGCAAAAGGAGAGCATAGACATGGACGGAGGCGACCAACTGTGCGAGGCGGCAAGGAAAGGCGACGCCGTAAAAGTGAAAGCTCTGATCGACTCCGGAGCTGACGTTTCGCACTTCGACGGCGAAGGTCTCACTCCGCTCATGCACGCCGCCAAGCACGGCCACGCCGATGTCGTCAAGAGCCTTCTCGAAGTCGGAGCTGCGTGGAACGCCCTATCTCCTTCCAATCTCTCCGCCGGCGATTTCGCCATGGACTCCGGCCATCAGGAGGTATTCGATATCCTCCTCAACGCCGGTACCATTTCACTCTCCCCCATTTCCTTCCCTAGAACAAAATTGATTTATTCATATCTGAAAATTAGTTTGAATCTGTGTAACATTCTTGATGAGTTTTCGTATTTTGAATAGGAATTCAGGCTGAGTTGGTTTTGGGAACCATTGCAAGGAAAGAGAATAAGATTGGTGATTGCAATGGGGATTACTTGGACGATAGGGTTAGCTTTAGTGAGGATAAGATTATGGACGCAGAGAGCAAGGCTGTTATGATGGCTTGGGAGAAGCCATTAATGGAGGCTCATGCTAAAGCTGTTTGCTCGGGAGGTGGTCACATCCTCAACATTGGATTTGGAATGGGACTTGTGGATACAGCCATTCAGCAATATTCACCTGCTTCACACACCATTGTCGAGGCTCATCCGGAGGTCTACAAGCGTATGATTCGAACCGGATGGGCGGAGAAGAACAATGTGAAGATAGTATTTGGCCGTTGGCAAGACGTTCTACCGCAACTCGAGTTGTACGACGGTGAGTCGAACTCGTGATTAGTACTGGCCCTTATTGTTTCGTTGAAGTAATAGCTTCTTTTGACACGTTTTTGGTTCATATGTCCAGGTATTTTCTTTGACACCTATGGAGAGTATTATGAAGATCTAAGGGAGTTCCATCAACAGCTTCCAACGCTATTGAAGCCTGGGGGAATCTACTCATTTTTCAATGGCCTTTGTGGTGGTAATGCTTTCTTTCATGTTGTCTACTGTCAGTTAGTCTCTCTTGAACTTGAGAATTTGGGGTACTCAACTCAGTTAATCCCCTTGCCTGTTAAGGATTGTTTGGGAGAACAAGTTTGGGAAGGTGTGAAACACAAATATTGGCAACTCGATACATATTACCTCCCTGTTTGTCAGTTTATACAGGATTGTGAGTAATATAGAATTTTAGCTTTTAATTCTTTTCCATTTCTTTTGTGTTTTCAAAGTGATCACAGTTGATTAGTATATTAACTTTTGCATCATGTATGAGTTTACAAGAAAAGGATGATATAAATTAATGTCTCTCTCTGTGTTTGTGTTTTTGTTTTTTGTATTTCCTTTTCTTTCTGATTGGTGAGCAGAGGTTACAATAACTTGTTGGGAACTTAAGATTCAAGGGGCACGGTGCACTAGATCATGTTGATGTAGTGAACCAAGGTCGGCTGTCTTCCTATTGATCGATAATTTTAACCCATGAAAAGAAAAAGAGGGAGGAAAAAGCCTTATTGTATCTATATGAAATTGTGGAAAGATATGGTTCCTTATTTTGTGTAATCAATTATTGCTAGGATTAGTGTTAGGATTTTAAATATTTAAATATTCATTTGAATTTGTAATTGTCCTAAAATCCAAGGATTTGTTTTCTAGAGTTTTCTAATTTTAAATAGGTTAGTTTCCTTTTTCTAAGGGATTTTCTCTTGTATATTAGCCGGTTACAGGCTTTGAAGAGAACAAACAAGATTTTTCCTTTTTCCTGATTCTTCTCACATGGTATCAGAGCTACAAGGCTTAAGTTTCTCAGGGAAAATTGTTTCTGCGTTGCTGGCCTTTTATTGCCAGTTTTTCTGATTTTTACCAGCCTTTATTGTCAGTGATTTCCTTTTGTCTTTCTTGCCTTTATGCCTAGCCTTTACTACTGACTTCTTCCTTTTTTTTTTATTTCCTTCTGTTTTTCTTGCCTTACTGCCTCGCCTTTATTGGCGACTTCTTCCCTGTTTTTTCCAGCCTTCATTGCTGTTTTCTTTTTCATGATTCCTTGTTCTCTGTTTCTTTTCTTTTCTCAGCTTCTATCTCAAAGGTTCATCGCCAGTGTTTGCACTTTTTTTTTTTTATTGTTGCCTGCTTTCATTTGCTGCTTTCATCACTATTTTCATTAGTTACCCCCTTTGAGACCATGTCAGATATCGTATCATCTATCCCTTGGGTTTTACCATCCCAATCACTACAGAAGGAACAAGCACCTCGTATCACAGGCAAATTACAGACGATCCAACTAGTGTATCGGCTTAATGGAAGAAACTACCTGAAGTGGTCTAAATTGATTCGGACTTTTCTGAAGGGAAAAGGAAAATTGAGCCATCTATCCGAGAATCGGACCAAAAAAAGGATAGACAGGTTTCAAAGCATAGGATGAGGAGGATTTGATGATTATGTCTTGGTTGTGGAATTCCATGAAACCTGAAATTAGTGATACCTGCATGTTTTTATAGGCTGCAAAGGCAATCTGGGATGCCCTGAATCCAATCTATTCTAAGATCCATGTTGCAGCGGTAATTTTCGAGATCAAGACCAAGACGATAGCAACAAAACAGGGGACTAAAACTGTGACAGAATACGTTAATTTTTTGCAAAACCGATTGCAAGAATTGGATTACTACCGGGTGATTGATTTGAGATGCAGTGAGTATGCTAGTGCAATTAAAAATTTTATTGAAAAAGATCGGGTTTATGACTTCCTTGTAGGTTTGAACCCTGAGTTTGATCAAATAAGGATTCAGATCTTGGGCATGGCCGAAGTACCATCTCTCAATGAGACAGTTTCACTAATACGAGTTGAAGAAAGTCAAAGGGGGATTATGCTTGACTCGGTTGATGGCTTGGCACTTGTAGCTACCGGTTATAAACAGCAGGGTCTTACTTTGGAGCAATCGAAAAGTGCTGAGAATGGAAAGGGAGAATCGTCAAAAAGGACAAACTGAGATGATCTCTGGTGTACTTACTATAAGAAACTAGGACACACAAGAGACCATTGCTGGATATTACACAGGAAGCCTTTAACAGCCAGTCGTGAGTAGGGAAATAAAGGAGTACAGTAGTAACGACAACAAGGATAGGCTTATAAGACCTCACAAGCAAGTCAGGATTAGAAACAAGGACATGGAGGATTTGATGATGAAGAAATTGAGAAGTTAAAGAGTCTACTGGATCACTTGATAAGCCTTTGTCCAATATTGCTTGTTCCTTACTCTGTTAGGTGATTTTCTATTTTCTCTTGGATTACATGTTTCTGATAAAGTGTTTGTTTATTCATGGATTTTAGACTGAGGTGCCACATACCATATGACACATGCTTCCCATCAGTTCAGAACCTATACCCCATGTCCAAGTAATATGAAAATCACTGTTGCCGATGGAACTACAACCATAATAGCGGGAATAGGAGATGTTCATATAATTCCTAGTCTTGTCCGGAAAAATGTTCTTCATGTTCTGAAATTATCCACTAACCTTGTAACCATACAAAAACTTATAGGAGATTCACATTGTCATATTACATTTTATTCATCTTGTTGTGAATTTCAGGACCAGGGTTCGGGGAGGAGGATTGGACTTGCTAAGAAGAAAGATGAACTTTACTACCTCGAGGCATCCAATCATCTAAATGTAATTAAGCCAAGTTTATCATCCATTTCATTTCTTACTTTCTTCGATATAGATGTCATCTGATTACATCATATTTGTCTCAATCATTCATCTTTTGCAGCTTTACAATTCATGTTTCCCTCTTTGTGTAAGGGTTTATATTAGAACTTTTTGTTGTGTTATTTGTGAGTATGCAAAACACACTCATGTATATTTTCCTATTAGTAATAAAAGTTCTTTTCTTTTTTATTTAATCTATAGTGATATATGGGGGCCCTTAATAGTCCAAAATATTTTTGGTTCACGATGGTTTGTGTCTTTCATAGATGATTGCATTAGGGTTTTTTGGATTTTCTTACTAAAAAAAAGTCTGATGTAAGTCATGTTTTTTCCAAATTTCATACAACGTTTCAAAATCAGTTTGGTACAAAAATAAAGAAATTTAGGTCCAACAATGCTCGAGACTATTTTAATCAAGTTTGGTCTCCCTATTTCCAAAAAGGGGGAATCATTCATGAGTTGTCCTGCATTAATATTCCACAACAAAACATAGTAGTATAGAGGAAAAATCGTCATATTCTAAACACTACACGAGCTCTCTTGTTTCATCATAATGTACCAAAACACTATTGAAGGGAAGTAGTGCTTACATTTGCTTACATTATAAGTAGAAATCTGTCTCGGATCTTAGGACTGAAAAGTCCAATGGAGTTCCATCCCGACGTTTAAGTCACAAGCAATCTTCCTCCTTGGGTATTTGGGTGTACTTTGTTTGTCCATCTCTACAGCAATAATCGGGGAAAAGTGGATACTAGAGCCGTTAAGTGTGTATTCATCGAATAACTCGTCTACTCAAAAATCCGCCTATAAAAAAACTATATGTCTCAGCTGATATCACATTTGTAGAAGTGAAACCATACTTTACCAAACCTTAGCTCGGTTTACCATCACTTGACATAACATCCCATTCTTCTCTTACACTTGAGTCGATCTCATCTCCTACACTTGAGTCGGTCCCACTTATTCCATCTGTCCCATCCGAGTCATCTAAGTCACATATTCCTCCCGAGCCTCATATTTCTCAATCTCACTCGCTAGCCGTGTCACCAGAAGTGGATAATAGAGTTTTTTATCATTTTCGGTATGAGCAAGTGTATGTGAGGAGGCAGGGTCCAACTCCAGATTTGAGGCAAGTTCAAATCACCAATCTGACTCCTGGAAATAAGGTAATAGTGTCTGAACCTACCTTTTTTACCACAATCTCCCATAACTACGATTCGGACCAAGATTTGCCTATAGTTGTGAGGAAAGAAACCCAATAGTGTACCAAACATCTACTGTACCCTTTATCCCATTTCGTGTCCTATAGAAGGTTTTAACCAACCCATAAGAGCTTTCTCACAAGTCTAAATGAAATTCCTATCTCGAAAACTTTTCTCCATGGGGAACTGGGGAAGAAATCTATATGAATATCCCACCAGGACTTGGGGGAGTTGAGAAGAACAAGGTGTGCCGGTTAAGAAAAGCTTTGTATGGCTTGAAACAATCTCCACGTGCCTAGTTTGGAAGATTTACTAAGGTGATGGTGGTTGCAGGATACAAGCAGAGCCAAGGATATCATACTCTTTTCATCGAGCACACTTGGCCTCAGGGGAGTAATCACCTTGATAGTCTATGTAGATGATATAAATGTGACCGGAAACGATGAGGAAGAAAAATAGGCTTTAAAGCAGTCCCTTGTTAAGGAGTTTGAGATAAAAGATTTGGTGGAGATTGAAGTATTTTTTTGGGAATTAACGTAGCTTGCTCTCGACAATGAATCTTCATTTATCAGCAAAAGTATGCCATTGATCTTGTTAGGGAGGTTGGTATCTTAGCGAACAGACCAATTGGAACACCCATTGAAGAAAATCATAGACTGAGAGAGCCTGTTGGAGACCAAGCAGCAGACAAGGAAATGTACCAGCGATTAGTTGGAAAGCTCATCTACTTAGCTCATACACGGCTAGACATAGCATATGCTGTTAGTGTCATTAGTTAATTTATGCATCCTAAGGAGATTCATTTACAAGCAGTATACAGAGTGCTTCGTTACCTAAAAGCTCATCCTGGAAAAAGAATAATATTCAAGAGAAATTCAGAGCTCATTCTTGTTGAAGCCTACATTGATGTGGATTATGTAGGGTCTTCGGTGGATAGGAGGTCTACTTCGGGCCTTGGAGGGAATTTAATAACATGGCATTGCAAGAAACAGAATATTGTAGACCGGTCAAGTGCAAAATCAGAGTTTAGAGTAATGACACAAGGCGTTTGTGAATTGTTATGGTTGAAAATCATATTGAAAGATCTGAAGATTAAATGAAGTGGGCTAATGAGACTTTACTGTGATAACAAATCAGCCAGCAGCATTGCACATAATCCAATCCAACATGATCGAACTATAGACATTGAGATAGACAGGCATTTTATCAAAGAGAAGGTGGAAAGTTGTTTAATTTGCATTTCATATGTTCCCACAAGAGGCCAGTTAGTGGATGTTCTCACGAAGGGGCTCACTAGCACTAATATCTAGGAGATTTTTGGCAAGTTGGGAATGGAAGATTTATATTCATTAACTTAAGGGGGAGTGTAGATAGATACGGTTCCTTATTTTGTGGAACCGATTATTGCTAGGATTAGTGCTAGGATTTTAAATATTTAAATATTCGTTTGAATTTGTAAATGTCCTAAAATCTAGAGATTTGTTTGCTGGAGTTTTCTAATTTTAAATAGGTTAGTTTCCTTTTTCTGAGGGATTTTCTCTTGTATATCAGCTGTTAAGAGGCCGTGAAGAGAACAAACAAGATTTTTTCCTTTTCCAGATTCTTCTCACAGAAATAAAAATGGAGATCCATTCTAATATTAAACATATACTGCACAATTATTTTTCTTTTCCTTTTTCCAGATTTTTGTTTCAATCGTACGTTAATAAATCCATTAGCTGACTTTATTGCTCAGCTGCTGGCACACAGGATAAACAAGACAAATAAAATTGACGTACTAGCAACATAAGGCTTGTTATGTTGGTTGAGATATCCCCTGTATAGTCATCTACCACTTCCATGCCGTTTTGATCATGTCCAGCTAAAAGCAATAGGACTGCCAACGGTATGTTTTCCATCTGACCATTCCAGACGAGCAAAACTGGTTGTTCCTGATGGCTGTGAACCAGCAGTGAATGTCACAGTGTAAGTCTTCTTCTCATATGCCTGACTGAAACTCAGGGATTCTGGTTGGACCAAAATTTTGACTGTTGGGTCTGAAGATACTGAAACTTTATACGTTGCTGGTTCGCCAACATTTGTCAAAGTTCTTGTGTACTTCACGGTGCTTGATGCTTCTGCACCACCCTCATTGCTTGATGCTGTTTCCAGAGGAACAGCAAAAGATGGGTAGTTAAAATCTCCAAGGCTGTACTTCTTCATGTCATCACAGGAATAATCTCTCTTCGTTATTGTCTTAATTTGATCAGCGGTATAATTCAAGGCACATAGGAAGCCCACGTAATCTTGAACAGTTGTATCGTAGACAAGACCAGGGTCAAGGGCTGCCACTGGATTCACATGCCCGGCTCCATAATCAAATGGTGTTGCAGAACTTCCAGTAGCAATGTCTGAGATGGGTTTACCACTCTTATATGTCGAGTAAGCGGTGGTCATGAGCGCTGACCTAATCGCAGCTGGGCTCCATTCTGGGTGTGCAGCTTTGAGGAGGGCTGCCAGTCCACTCACATGAGGGCAAGACATTGATGTACCTGAGACAATGTTGAAGCTCACTTGCCGTTTGTCAGTGTCCAATCCAGTTGGTCCAGCTCCACCCGACCACCCTGCTAGTATGTTTACCCCTGGCGCTATCAGATCTGGCTTGAGTATCTCTGGGGTGATTTGATTTGGCCCTCTAGAACTGAAAGCTGCGACAACTGGTGAGGGTTGAACTCCTAACTGCGTGCTTGCTTGAGAGATTGTGGCTGTTGGATTAGCATCTGAATGAAGATAGGTCTTTATCAAAGTCCCAATTCTTTGCCCAACTATTGCTGCAGGCAGGAGATGTGCATCTGCCACTAGTTCTTCTCCATAAGATTCTGTGTTGGATAAGATCATCCCAACACCACCAGCATCTTTCACCACTTCACCCTTCTGGGCCCTCGGGTTTCCCCCTCGATCACATATGACTATTTTCCCAGTGACTTTTGCAGGAACCAAACTGCCGGGCATGCATAGATTCCCACTGGTCGAGTTACTTGCTGTACTACCATAAACAATCGGAACTAGCTCATCGGGTAAAGGCTTTCCGCTATAGAGAGAAACGCCTTTGTATTTCTGTCCGTTCCCGAGACTAACGTAAGCTGGGAAATCGCGGTCTAATGTTCCAGCACCCACGGTGATATACCAAGGCGCGACGTTGGATAAGCTCCCAGAGCTTGGTCCAGCATTTCCAGCCGAGACCGATACAACAATTCCATGAGCCTCAGCAGCAAAGCCTCCCATGGAAATGGTGTCTTTGTCGTAACCATTTGCACCTCCCCCGAGTGACATGGATAGGACATCGACACCATCTTCTATAGCCTTTTCTATGCCTGCTAATATATCACTGCTGAAACATCCACCAATCCAGCACACCTTATATGTGGCTACTCTAGCTGTCGTAGCCATCCCACGTGCTGTCCCGGAAGCAAAGCCAAAGAGGCTAGCATCGGCGACTGTTGAACCAGCTGCGGTGGTGGAGGTGTGAGTTCCATGACCATCATCGTCTCTTGGAGATTTTGATTCAACTTTGTCGTCAATTGGTCCAAATGCTTGTTCATACCCTGCTGAGAAAAACCTCGCACCAATCAGTTTCTTGTTGCAGCTTGACGAGCTGAAGTTCTTGCCCTCCTCGCACTCACCTTTCCAGGTACTTGGCACGGGGCCTAGGCCTGCATCGTTGTAGCTCTTGCTCTCGGGCCACACGCCTGTGTCCAATACTCCGATGACCACCTCACTCAGCTTATCTGATGCCGGAAGGAGCGTTTCACTCCTTCCAAGTCCAAGAAACTCCGGCGTTCGAGTTGTATGAAGCTCGTACCTGATCTCTTGCAGAACAGAGAGCACACCCGGCTGCTGTTTGAGAGACTCCGCTTCTTTCTCGGTAAGCCTTGTGGAGAAGCCGTGGATGACGTTGTTGTAGGTGTAGAGCATGTCTGCCGAGTCCGACACCGATTTCAAAGAGGAATCATACCACTTGAAATGGTCGTCGAAAGCTTCTGGCTTGTTGGACTTGTCCATGTGGATTATGTAAGTCCTTTTCGGCTGTACTTGTTTTCCATCTGTTGCCACATGCAAATGGCAGATGCTCAGAAGCACAGCTGATAACTGTAGAAGAAAGAAGATCTGCATCTTCATCTTCTCTGGCTGTTGCAGGCCAGCCCTAAGGCGACGAGTTTGAGGTAATTGTGTGTGGGTTTTCTATTTACTTCTGTTTCTCTCTCTCCCTCTGTACTTTTCAGGGACGAAGAGCAGTTGAAGTTTAATTGACGAGTGGACTTGGGGAAGAATCTAATGGCATTTTGCTACTTAAATAGGCTCCACTTACTATTATTATTATTAAAGAATAGTCTCTACTCGAGTGCTGATTAGATAGGTCATGGTGAGGCGATAATACGAGCATATATAAAAATATATATTTTTTATTCTACAAGTCTCGTGGCCTAATTATCTGAGGCCAGGTTTTCTTCCAGAGATGAAACTCCGTTGAGATATTAGAAAGGGATTTGGACATGCTGTTCAGAGGTCATAAGAAAGTAGAGCACAATTAAGTGGGCCAAGTCTAGTCCTTGCTAAGTGGTAGCCCACAGGTAAAGTGTCTTTGTGTATTACAAGTCGGCTGGTCAAGTTCGATAATTCTTCATTTATACCGTTATTATTCCCGGGCTCCTTTTTTGTACGTTCTGTCGCAAAACTCTCATTTGTTTCAACTTATGATTATGCTGGAAAACCTGATCATTATATTCTGTTTTTGGTCCTGTGAATTTTATGTTGAAAAATATTAGAAATATTAATTTTTATGTATCATGAGATATTATTCTTAATGTGTTTAAAACACTTGTTACATTAATAGATACTAGAGTTTTAGATTAGAATTGATTAACTTTTTAAAAATTAATTATAATTTGTAATTTAAAAAAAAATAAAAATAAAAATTGAGTTGAAATCTTTAACATTACTATTATATATCATCGTGATGACGTGTCATATAAGGCTTACATATTTGTGCAACCAAGCTATGTATTTTTTTCATCCCCGGCCCTTTTTTTTTTTTAAATTAAAAACGGTATATATGCGATTTAATAATTCAAGGTTGTGAGCGGGTTCACCGCCTGATTTGGTGGTCCATTTTTGCAGAAACTAATCTTGATCTATATTCTATTGGACACCTTACGATTGGACCTCACCTCGGTGGGTGGGGGAAGAGATAATATTGCCAATCGTGTTGCACTACAAATGTTGCTTTACGAGTCACAATCTACTATTTCTAATTTCATTGCCACTTGAAAATCAGTGTCCAAATTATTTAAATGCGTCTTGTTGCCAATAAATATTAATTTAAGTTGCCAATGTAGAGTGGTTTTAGGCGGCTTCGTGTCGGTAGCTGGCATGCCTTTTTCTTATGAATTGATTCGTTTGAGAAATAAGTGAAACTTGAACATAACAATCTACCGTTGCGTTGGACAATTGAAGTTAAAGACGAGAAGAAACAACAAACTTAGAAGGCAATGCAAACAAAAACTAACTTGCCTAGATAGTTTTGTTTTTGTTTTTTTTTTTTGGGTAAAAACTTGCCTTGTGGTTGCTTTTCTAACTAACAAAGATAATTTACGGCTAAACAAAACGATAATAGAAACATGCTTTGTCTGGGATTCCATCTTTTAATAAAAAATTTTATCTTCTTTTCTAATTGTAAATTCTTCGTTGATTGATATGACAGCATATTTCATAATTAATCCTTTTTCTCCGGGCTTGATCATTGGTGTCGTCGCTTTCTTCCAACAACTCACTCGTATAATAATAGTAAAAATCTCGTGTAGTTTTTTGGTTTAACACCAATTAGGATGAAGAATTAGGCCCAAATTCTTCAACTCTATCATCTGCCTCTTCTTTGAAAACCAATTACAGAAGCCACCGTGCAAACTTATTACCGATGGAAGAGTTTGCACATATAGTCAATATGGTCATGGAAGAAATTAAACTACAATTGTACTATATTACAAGTGATTGCAAAAAAAAAAATAATAATAATAAAACGAACATATCATGTCATTTCATAAATAGAAGAAAGCACCATTTAGAAAAAGAGAAATTATTGCTGAACTCTGACAGATTCCCAAGTGTTTGTCTTCTCCCAAATCTAATTGCTATTAGCTGGAACTTGCCCCCACCACCAATATTTATATCGACGAACCTTTCTTTATTGGTTAGAACTCTCTACTTGCTTTTACATGCAAAGAGCATTTATACATATGAAACGAAGACTTTGAAGCTCTGAGTAGGTTTTGAATGTGGCTTGTAGAGTTTATCAGTTGAGAGTGACCCCATTTTTATCATTGATCTATGGAGGCTAAAGAGTCCAACAGACCAAAGCAGCACTTGATACAATTCTATGATGTGAAAGACTAAAGATCATCACTTGGTTGAACGTCCAATAATTCTTAAGTTAAGAGTCACTACTCTTAGTTTCGAGTGCGTATATGTAAATAATTTTCATATTTTTTAGGAATGCTGCAAAAATAAATATATATATATATATTTACATTTTGATACCAGATTTTATAACATAAGATTTATGTCACATAGATCTTAATGTAACAAAAATCTTGTATAACAAATAACTTGTGCCATGAATTTAAATATATTTAATTATTGTGGTATGCCACCTAGTTTTTAGTTTTTTTTTTTTCCTTTTTGGGGGCTTCTTACTGTACCATTAGATATTGACTTGAATATGATAGCTGATATTCTATTCCCATCATGTTTGTTAAATAGATCTTTGAAAAGAAATGATCGATCCTTTTGTGAAAGGAGTATGAACTTTGGACGAAATCCAAGTCGTTGATGATATGTCTTTTTCAGTGCAATTTGAAAAGAAAGAAGGATTGGTTACGGGGTTTTGCTTTTTAGGGATCATTAATTCAATAGAACATGGAATAATCTAATAATAATTATTAAAAGACAAAATTAAAACCAAGAATATAACACAAAGGTTTCACGTATTTGAGTAAATATGCCTATAATTAGGAAGTTAGGGGGGAAAAAAAAAAGAGAGAGAGATTTTAGTCTTGTTTGGGCAACCATTTGCTTCAATTATTGAGCTTTGCTCATCTTAAATGGAGCATTTGTCTGCCCATTTTGACATTTAGGCATAAATTAAAATATTTTTATTCAAATATTGTTCTAAATCTTAAAACATCTAAACACCAATTCGAACGACTATTTAAATATTTCTATTTAAATGTTTTCATATCAAATATTACAATTTGAATGGTTCCCTTGGACAAAGCCTATAGTAGTTAGAAACACTATTAATAGGCATCATGAAAATAGAAATTGAAAAAGTGTAATTAGTGCATGGATACAAAGTATCTGTATTTGAATAATATTTTCAATCTATCAAACCTCTTAAAATTAACAAACTAAAAATTAGATAATTACAAATAAGTTCAAATTTATAGATAATTATTAAAAAATTTAATTTTTCTTATCATGTTCTTACAAGGTGGAGGTCTATTAACTGTTGGAGAATCCAATCTTGGATCGTATAAGAAGGAATCAGTATGGATAATGGGGTAGCAGCTGGAGTAAGATGCAGAGACGAAACGTAAGACGTAAAGACGATGGAGGGCGCATGGACAATCGCACAGAGAAGGGCACAAGGGTGTAGGGACGACAATCATTAGGGTAGCGTGCAGGATTACGTGGGTGAAAATTGTCAGGAGGAGTGCAAAAGGATGCAAAGGACAACAATCATGGGAAGGTGTAGAAACGCAAAGACGGCTATCATCGGGGATGGTAACCAGAAGCTATACTCTTTAGAGCTAAAAGGCTTAGATGCCATAATAAATATTAAAGAAGAAAATTAAAATGAAGAATAGAACATAAAGGTTCGGCAAATATCTAATCTCCATGGTACTCTTCATTGCACCTTGAGTTTGCTGTCCCCACCCCATTTCTTTATCACTACCCCCACGTTTCAACTTTAAAATAAATGAATAAAGAAATAACAAACTTGAATTGATTTATGAACTGCTTCATTAAAGCGGTCTACATGCACTCTAATAAGAATCTTTTTTTAAGTTATTAGAAGAAAAGTCTTTGTCTGCCATTGATTCACTTTTCCATTTTTAAAGTGGAATAATAAGAGCCATGCAGTCCAACGAAGAGATTATTACAAACCAATTTGTTTTGTTTGCAGTCCATATTTAAGGTGAATTATAGAATTTTTATTTACAAAACACATCTCTTAATTTTTGCTCAATTATAAAAACTCTAATTAGATGAGTATGGAAATCAAAAATCCAAGCAATCATTAAAGAAGGATAAGAAATATAAACAAAAAGCTGTTTTTTTACCGTTGTCTCTCATATTATATATCAACCAGACGCCCCATTGAGAATATGCTGGCTTATTAAGGAAAAAAGAAAAAAAGAAAAACACATTACATACAGTTACTAATTTTGTGGCACTTGTTTTAACCTGTGCATCAGCTGTCACAAATGTTACTATAATGACAGCTTTTGCTCTAGTCAAGAAGAAAAACTCATATAGGATTATGATGGGGTAGCTCATATGTCACTTTCAAACACTCAAAATGAGTCCCCAAATAATTTGAGGGTAGTAAACAAAGTCAATTCTTATTTGATAGGCTCTCAAACATTTTCTGGTTATAATTGACTTGATCACTGCCAAAGTTCATAGAAATAATTTAAAATTTTGTTTCTCAATTATTTTAAGTGTGTGAATATGTACATGATTTGTACAAGCCCGCCAATAATAAAGAGCACTTAAACTTGGACCAGCACCAGCTATATTGATAACTATGGATACTATTTACTAATATAGTTCATTACCGTCAAATAAATAATATGAGGCCTGAAAGCGCAAGCATACAAGCTGTGACTCAGCCAAAAAAACAAAATAAAGACACACAAGATGTGATTGAATGATTTAGATTAAAACAGGTACACATGATTTAATTAAAATCAGTTGATATTTAGTCAACTCGACACGGATAATCCTATCACGTATTATTAATTAGTTGCCATCTTATCCGATGTACGTTCGATATAAATTGTTATTATAAAATCATTTAATCAACATTACTAAGCAAAAGAACTTAAATTTAACTAGTAATTAGGAAAGCACACGAAAAATAAATGTTATGGAACACATCAACTCGGTTAATTTATTGAGAATACAAACTGAAACGACAAACAAAGTGATATACCTTTTTTTTTTTTAGCATAAAGTTTAATACACTTAGCTAGGTTAAACAACCGTTGTACGGAACTAAACATCAGTTCTTCCTTTGTTGTAATACTGGTTATGACCAGGTAAAGGCAATAAAACTTCCGACAATGTGTTTGCCATCTACCATTGTAAACGACCAAACCGTTCTCCACCAAATGGCATATTACCAGCAATAAATGTGACAGTGTAAGTCTTTTTCTCATATGCCTTCTTGAAACTCAATGACGTTGGTTTCACCAAGATCTTCACTCCTTCAACTTTTGATACCGAGACTTTATATGTCGCAGGAGTACCGACATTTGTGAGTGTTCTAGTGTATGTCACTGTCTGTGAAAAGTTCGTAAAAGCTCCAAAATCATCAGATTCTGCTGCCAGAGGAACAGCAAAAGACGGGTAGTTAAGATCTCCCACTCTGTAATCCTTTGATGCATTGCAGGTGAAGTCTCTCTTAGTGACCGTCTTAATTTGCTCGGGAGCATAGTCCAAGGCACAAAGAAAGTTTATGTAGTCTTCAACAGTGGTGTCATAGACTAGTCCAGGATCAAGGGCTGCAACTGGATCCACATGCCCTGCTCCGAAATCAAACCGCGTCGCAGCACTTGTCGTAACAACATCTTCTATGGTCTTTCCATTTTTATATGTCGAGTAGGCAGTGGTCATAAGGGCCGACCTAAGAGCAGCAGG
The DNA here is from genome assembly GCA_035233585.1 of Antiaris toxicaria. Classification (NCBI taxonomy): domain Eukaryota; kingdom Viridiplantae; phylum Streptophyta; class Magnoliopsida; order Rosales; family Moraceae; genus Antiaris; species Antiaris toxicaria. The sequence goes on along the minus strand of CP141160.1, from coordinate 21,978,099 downwards.
ACTCCATTTTGGATGCGAAGCCTTGAGAAGAGCTGCAAGGCCACTCACGTGTGGGCAAGACATTGATGTGCCCGAGATGATGTTGAAGCTCACCCGTCTCTCGTCACGGCCCAATCCACTTGGCCCAACTGCGCCAGTCCATCCAGCCAGGACATTGACTCCTGGGGCTATAATATCAGGTTTGAGTATTTCTGGAGTGCGTCGATTTGGCCCCCGGGAACTGAAAGATGCGACTATTGGTGAAGGTTGAGTTCCTAACACCGTCTTTCCTTGGACAATTGTAGCTGTTGGAGCAGCCACGGAATCTACATATCTCCGTATCTCAATACCTTTTTCTAGGCTAACAAATGCCGCAGGCAGGAGATGAGCGTCGGCGACTTGCTCTTCCCCGTAGCAGTCGTCGTCTCTAGTAAAAATCATGCCAACACCACCAGCGTCTTTCACCGCCAAACCTGTTTCGACCCTACGGGTTCTCCCTTGAATGCATATCACTATTTTTCCTTTAACCATTTCTGGAATCAAGCTACCGGGCATGCAAAAAGTCCCTGCTTCGGCGTCATATAACTCACGCTACCACCGTGAACAATCGGAACCAACATTTTATCGGACATTTGTTTTCCCGTGTAAAGTGACACGCCCTTGTACGTCTTCCCGTTTCCAAGCTTAACATAAGCTGGGAAATCACGGTCGATTGTCCCGGAGCCCACGGTGGTCATCCATGGCTCAATATTTGACACCGTTCCAGGAAACGGACCACTGTTTCCTGCTGAGGCGGATACTAGGATTCCCCGCACCGTAGCGGCGAAAGCAGCGATTGCAGTATCGTCAGAGTGGTAATCAGGGGAGCTTCCTCCAAACGACATGGATATGATGTGGACGCCATCTGCAATGGCCGCATCGACTGCTGCGCTAATATCAGAACCGAAACAACCGCCAAGCCAGCAAACCTTGTAGGCGGCAACTCGGGCTGTCGGGGCCATTCCACGTGCTGTCCCCGAAGCAAATCCCTAGAAGCTCGCCTTCGAAACAGAGGACCCTGCTGCAGTGGTTGAGGTGTGAGTTCCATGGCCTCCGTCGTCTCTAGGTGATTTTGATTCCTTTTTCTCGTCTATCTTTCCCACCTGTTTCTCGTACCCTTTGTAGAAAAACCTCACGCCAATCAGCTTTCTGTTACAGCTTGAGGAATTGAAGTACTTGGCAGACACGCACTTTCCTCTCCAGCTTCTCGGCACCGGGCCAAGACCCTTTTCGTTGTAGCTTCCTATCTCGGGCCAAACACCGGTGTCCAAAACACCGATCACTACGTCGCTGACGTTAGTCAACGTAGGGACGAGCGAGCAGCTCTTTTCCAGTCCGAGGAAGTCCGGCGTCCGAGTTGTGTGAAGATGATACCTGGTTTCAGGTATAACAGAGACAACACCAGGTTGGTTTTTGAGCAAATGTGCTTCTCCTTCAGTAATTCTTGTGCAGAAGCCGTGGATTACGTTGTTGTAAGTGCAAAGCATTTCAGCTGACTCGGACACCGATTTCAAAGACGAGTCGTACCAATATACGTGATCGTCGAAAACAGCTGGCTTGTTGGAGTTGTCCATGTGGATAATGTAAGTCCTTTTCTGTTGTTGTTGTTGTTGTTGACTTCCATTGACTGCTGCGTGCAAATGCGTGAGAGCCAGCAGCGCAACAGATGATTGAACTAGTACGAAGAGAAATGTGTTCATATTGTCACCTCTACACAAGCTCAAGTGGGAATAGAATTTTTGGGCACTATTTGGTGGGGTTTTCTTCACTTATATTTCGCTCTAAGAGTAAATTGAAATGCACGGTTTCCTTTTTTTTTTTTTTTTAAGTGAAGATTGAACTGGGGAAGACCTGTATTTATCCTAGTTTGGTTCCTTGATATACTGGACTAGTTTAATTAAGAACAGTGAGATGGCTGTTTAGATGGCAGTCTGTCATTCCGTTTAGACAGATCTAGGCAACATAAACGTTATCCACAATTTGCCTTTTTAATTGCAAGTTGACAACGAATATTATTACGTTTTACTCTGTACTTTATACTTTGCTTATTTTTTTTTCTTTTTTCTTTTTCTGGTAAATAACTGGTAAATTGTAATTTTTTTGTTTTGTTCTTTTTTTTTTATTTTTTAATTGTACTTTGTTTATTTGTTTTTTTGGTAGAAGTATTAGGGCTCATACGGATGGAATGGAATCCATCCTAACCTGTTAGTTTATTTGTTGTTTCTTCCACCAACCCACTCAAATACATTAACACAGAAGTTATGATTAAAGGTTGTCATTAGTGGAAATTACTAATAGTTTTTAACACTGATCACTCGAATGAAGGATATTATTGTGGTCAACAATTGATGCAGGTGGGGCTTTGTCTGACTTTATTGTAACGACTTAATTCTTCCTTATTAGTAACATTTAGGCACTCGGACGACGGCCAAGGAGATGGAATTGTAGTCTTCTAGAATCTAGGCACATGGATGGCGGCCAAGGAGAAGCAGCAACATAAAATTACTTATGTTTTGTTTAAATAGTTGATTGGAGTTGAAAATTTTAGATTGGAATTTAGTTAAGTTTTTAAAAATTAGTTATAATTTTCGTTATTTTTCATATAGATTTATTTACATAAACGTCTAAATTGGGGGTTAAGTTGAAAAATGCCCATTTATTTTATTTATACAAATGTCTAATGTCTCGTTTATTATTATATTGTATTTGCATTACGTTTAAATGCAATATAATTTTTATTTAAACGCAAAAGTGGTGCATTCAAATACCAATCACATTATATTTTAAATCTAATACAATCATTATTTATTATTTTACTTTTACAATTACTTTTATCAATCATATTACATACTCTCTTTCTTTCTTCTTTTTTTCTCTCTATTTTAACCTGTCACATCACATATTCATTATTTAAATATAATTCAAATACTTTTTATCCAAATGTAAATTATATTCAATGCATTGTATGTAAACATAATACAAATGCAATGTACTTACTAAACAACTTCTAAAATAGTATTTTTAAAGATAATATTACATATTTATTAAGAATTGAAAATTAATATAAAGAAATTATGAAAAAGAAAACAAAAAATTGAAATAAAAAATGTTTGAATAAATAGGTTAAGATTGATTTTATAATATTGGTACTCAAATTTTATATAGAAACAAAATTTGACTTTTATAATAAAGAAAATTCTATGGTCTAAATTATTATAATTTTTATTTAATTATAAATGATATAGCAATTTTATAATAATATTGTGATCTTTATTGTTCTTTATGGTTATATTGAGTATGATATTTTGATGGTTAAAATGTATTTATTTTGAAAATTACTGATTTATTACAATAAGATCGTGTTCTTTATGATAACTAAATATGAAAATAAATAAATATAAATTATGTTTAAAATGTATTTAGGTTTATCAAAAGTAATTCCCATTTATCAGTAAAAAAAATTATTAATGTCAAAATAATTAAAAAAGAAAAAAATATGAATAAAAGAAGAATGATACCAACTACAGTAAAAGGCAAAATAGATACCATATACATTTAATAGATATCATATACATATGTTTATATAAAAATAGGCATTTACATATATAATATTATTAAAAATCAGATATATTTTAATATGGTATTTTAAAATAAAATTTTAGTTTAATTACTCCTTTTGGATAAATACAAAAAATGAAATGAAAAAATATTTATTATTTGTTGTTTCTTCCAAACAACCTACTCAAATACATTTGTTTATACAGAAGTTATGATTAAAGGTTGTTTTTAGTGGGAACTACTAATAGTTTTAACACTGATCACTCGAACGAAGGATATTATTGTGGTCAAAAATTGATACATGCGGGGCTTCTGACTGTATTGGAACGACTCAAAATACTTCCTTACTAGTAGGATTTAGGCACTTGGACGACGGCCAGGGAGATGGAATTGTAGTCCTCAAGAATATAGGCACACGGATGGCTGCCAAGGATAAGCGGCACATAAAAACGACAATTACATGCTAAACGACATCTAAAGTTGAAAAACGATAAACAAAGGTAAGAAACGACATACATTATAAACCACAACTAAATGGGAAGCGACGATATGGTAAACAACAGGGATTAAAAAGGACTCTTAGCCAAAAAAAAAAAAAAAAAAAAAGATTAAGGACAACATCTACAAAGGATAACAAAATATGCCAAACACTAACGATAAAATCATATATACTGATAAACGACAAATAAATTGAAAAACATCTCAATTAAGAACCACAAGACCATTTTACAAACGACAAGGATAAATCAATAACGTTTACAAACAAAAAAAAAAAAAAAAAAAAAGGAACGATGCAAGGCATGTACAACAGACAACATATTTTTTCAAACTATAGCGAAAGTAAACGATACATACTAAAATGATAATATCTAAAGACAGCTACCAATAAAAACCCAATAACAATAACTACAACGGCAATGACAACAAAAGGGAGACAACCCAACAAACGACAACAAATTTAGAAAATGACAATAAATTGACTAACGAATTTTAGCCGTCTGGATTCTATGTATTAATTTTTGTTCGTCTTCTAGGCTCCGGCGTTATGTTCTTTTACCAATGAATTTCGCAGCTATATTGACCAGTTTCAGGCTTAATTTCTTGTTTCTCATTCATTCACAACTTACCTGGCATTTTTCATCCTATCGAGTGACCCATGTTGTATCTCCAATATCTACATGCAGTAGTGGCGGAACCGAAACATTTTTTATGAGAAGACTAATAACCACAAGAAATATACAAGAAATTTTAATAATTTGTACTACTCTGAACATTCTAAACTGATTTTCATGCGTTAAAACATTTGCACCGTAACATTACTGTAGAGGTCATTGAATTTGAATTTGAATTTGAAGGTGTCTTTTTGATATACACCAATAAATTATCATTTATCTAGTGACCTCTGATGAATTTAAAGATATCTTTTTCGATATACACTAATAAATTATTGTTTATTTAATTACCTCTGATTTAATTGTATCTTCATGGTACAATAAGAAATACTCTTTCCACATAAAATTAACGATAGTTAGAATTTATGTAAATATCAGAAACTTATTTACTAAAATCTAATCATGACATTATGATTCCTTTGTTAGGATGTTTGGTTCATCCTTCTCAAAAACTGCAATATTCACAATTTGACATTCTTTCTTAGTAATTAATCTTTTTTTAATGAATTATTAGTAATTAATCTGTACACTTTCTTTTATGAAAAGAGACACGTACACTGATGAGAAAAATCGACAGCAACCAAAGAAATAAGATTGTATTTGGTATTATTTTCAAAAGGATTTGTGTTTTTGAGAATTTCAAAAATGAAAATGTTTTAAAAATTATACTGAGATCTTTTTTGAAATTGTGTTTGATATATATATATATTTTAGTAAATTTTGAAACTATAAGAAGAGATAGAGAGGGGAAGAAAATGAAAAACAAAAGTAAAAACACATTTTTTGTATTTTAAAAAATCCAGAAAAATAATATATTTGAAAAAGATATTTTTGAAATGATTTTAGAATTTAGAATAAACAAACACACAGTTTTGAAATCGTTTTTGTTTTATATGATTCCATAAATGAAATATCAATATAAATAAATATCAATAAAAGAGAGGAAAGATGACTAATGTACTTATTTTAATAAAGAAACAAATCATTATTGAATGGAGCACTTATTACATATATATATGTTTGCGTGTGTGTATGTCTTAATGCGATACTTGACAACAACAAAAAAATCAAATAACATGTATATTTAATAATGATGCTCTAAGTTCGTATCAGAGATTTTATTATTATTATTACTATTATTGTTATTATGCTAAAATTATCAGAGATTTTAGTTCGCTTTTGGTTTAAAGTCATATGTTTCTCAATCTTTTAAGTAAGAAAATTATACATCAAATTTTCTTTTGGAGGCTATATAAATTTGGTAATTGCATCCTTAAAAAAAAAAAAAAAGAAATTGCATACCTAAAAAAATGAAAAAAAAATGAAGAGGGGCTTCGGCCTTTATTGGCTCCGTCCGTGTGTGTATATATATAAAGTCTGAAATTGACACAGATGTGATCTAATACATTGATGTGAATATAAATTACAATTAATAAAAATATGAATTTATATATAAATAAATATAAATATAAAGATTTTTACATTTAAACATCTTCATTTTTACATTTTTTATTAAATAAATTTATATTTTTAATAACTGATATTTACATTTACAACAATATCAAATCACATTTGCTATTGAATTTAATACCATTCCTCTATCTATATACATATAATAATTATAATATATAAATAGCAGAGTTTTCTGCTATAGCTCCACTCACAGTTTTACTATTCATAGTTTTCGTTAGGTTATTTTGTCGTTTTCTTTTATCTTCTCTGCCTCCTCCTTCCTTCTACTCTCGCTCTCTTAATTCTCTTTCAATCCTCTTCCTCTCTCTCTTTTTTTTTTTTTTTCCCTTGTTCCCTTTCTTCCCTCTTCTCTCTCTTAAAAAAAAAAAAAACTTCATTCTCTCTCCATCTCCTTCCTTTTCTCTTCTTCCTTGGTCTTTTTATTTAATATTAATATTATTTAATTTATATTATTAAATTTATATTATTAAATGTGAATTTTCGCCAATCCCATGAAATTTTACCTAAAAGGTTTGAATTAGCTCTTACCTATTGTATCTTGCCATAGATTAAAGAAAAGACAAGAAATCTATATTTTTAGAGCTATCATGACTTAAAAAAAGATTCTTGAAATTTGAATCTTATAACGATTTAGAAAATTTTCACTTTTATAGAATTAATTAAAAACGGGTCTATTAGGATTCGTCAGCTATATACATCATTACGCTTTTGCTTGACACTTATTGTAATGATAAATAGCTGGTTTTGCCGTGACCTTTTACCCCTACCTCTTTTATCACTGATTGGTCATCTAACGACCTTAGCTAGTGATTCAGGCTGTTACCCTCTTGATAATGAAGCTTATCCCCCATTGTAACAAACAAATCATAATGATTTTTGTTTTTATTTTTAGTCATTTTTTGATGTATTGGAATGAATTCATCATAATTTTTCGTATCAACAAGGTTATTGCATGGATCGAAATTATAAATTCTCCCTTTTTCATCTATTAAATTATATATAAGTACTTGAAAAGTCTTTTTCAAATTGTCAATTTGTAAATATTTTACCCTGCCATAATGTGACGTGCTTCCAATGCCAATAAAGAGTCACCTTGTAATTTGTTGATCCACCATGAAATGATATAAGTCATTTTCCTTTTCAAGGAGAACCAATACTTATTGGATATTTTAGTTTGACACTGCTTCATATCCAAAAAGAAGCGAGCTACACCTTAGCCCATTCTCATTTTGGGTGGAACAGGTCTACTAATTCTTTGATTCCAGTTTTAAATAATATTATTTTAATAAATAATAGAATCATAGGTAGGAAACAATACTAGTGACTTATTTAATTTTATTATAGAAATTTTTGAGTCAATGATTGGACTATTAGTTAGATAGGGATCCCATAGAAACTTCTTTCGAGGAATGGACCAGACCAAGTCATTTCTCAAGAATAATAGCTAAGGGGCCTGAAACTACCACTTGGAGCAGGACTTAATATGACATGAGCTGATGATAGCCATGCACCACCTGTGTCTGTGTTCCCGAAGGCACCCCTCCCTTTCGAGAGGATTCGCTCAAGCCCTGGTAAGGTTCTTCGCTTTGCACTTCAAAATGGGATGATGTCGGAAAAAACTTTTATATAAACATTGCTTGGCAGTGTATTAGTAGACGGTATATACAAAGGAACACGATGCATTGCTGTTTGAAATCAAGATATTGGACTAAACAGGAACAAGAGGAATCCACGGAAGAAAATCCTTTTCCTTCCCTTCCCCCATCAAGAAATAGGACTGACTAATGAATGGATGTAATCAAATTGGAAAATAGAAAGATGAGTGTTTAGTGCTCATTTCGATCAACTCTCCATCATCTTTCTTTGGCTGAGTGGTAAGAAATCAGGATTAGAAACTTATTAAGTCAGGTAGGAGAGCACTTGATTAGAAAGCTACATTGAGAAACATTACATTGATTTATTGAAAAAGGCAAATTAAAATAGCACACAAAGCGATCTAAAACCGCTACAAGTAATATAAATGTTGTAGCAATACTGGTTATATCCAGTTAAAAGCAATGGGACTTCCGACAATGTGTTTGCCATCTGACCATTCCAAACGACCAAAGCGTTCGCTACCCCACTCCATATTTCTAGCTATAAATGTGACAGTGTAAGTCTTCTTCTCATATGCCTTCTTGTAACTTAACGATTTTGGCTTAACCAAGATCTTCACTACATCAACCTTTGATACCGAGACCTTATATGTCGCCAGAGTACCGACATTTGTGAGAGTTCTAGTGTATGTCACTGTTTGTGTCACATTCCTAGGAGCTCCAAAATCATCAATTTCTGCTTGCAGAGGAATAGCGAAGGATGGGTAATTTAGAGCTTCCACGTTGTATTCCTTGGATGCATTGCAGGTGAAGTTTCTATTAGTCACTGTCTTAATCTGCTTGGGAGTATAGCCCAAGGCACAAAGGAAGTTTATGTAGTCTTCAACAGTGATGTCATAGACTAGTCCAGGATCAAGGGCTGCCACTGGATTCACATGACCTGCTCCAAAAGCAAAAGGTGTTGCAGCACTTGCGTTAACAACATCTTCTATTGTCTTTCCATTTTTATATGTCGAGTAGGCGGTGGTCATGAGGGCCGACCTAATAGCTGCAGGACTCCATTTTGGATGCGCAGCCTTGAGAAGAGCTGCAAGGCCACTCACGTGTGGGCAAGACATTGATGTGCCGGAGATGATGTTGAAGCTCACCCGCCTCTTGTCACGGGCCAATCCACTTGGTCCAGCTGCACCAGTCCATCCAGCCAGGATATTTACTCCTGGGGCTATAACATCAGGTTTGAGTATTCTTCGAGTGCGTAAATTTGGCCCGCGGGAGCTGAAAGCTGCAACTATTGGTGAAGGCTGAATTCCCAACACCGTCGTTCCTTGGATGATTGTAGCTGTTGGATTTTCCACTGAATCCACATATGTCCGTATCTCAATACCTTTTTCTAGGCTAACAACTGCTGCGGGCAAGAAATGGGGGGCGGCAGATAGCTCTTCCCCAATGGAATTATGGTCTCTGGTATAAACCATGCCAATGCCACCAGCATCTTTCACCACCAAACCGGCTCGGACGTTACTGGTTCTCCCATGAATGCATATCACTATTTTTCCTTTAACCTTTTCAGGAATCAAACTGTTGTGCACACAAAAATTCCCTGCGTCGGTGTCATTACTCGCACTGCCACCATGAATGATCGGAACCAACACTTTATCAGACAATTGTTTTCCTTTGTAAAGTGACACGCCTTTGTACTTCTTCCCATTTCCAAGCTTAACATAAGCTGGGAAATCACGGTCGATTGTCCCGGCACCTACGGTGGTCATCCATGGTGCAATGTTTGTCACTGTTGTAGAAGACGGTCCATTGTTTCCAGCCGAGGCTGATACTAGGATTCCCCTTGCTGTAGCAGCGAAAGCTGCAATGGCAGTAGTGTCGGAGTGGTATCTTTTCGGGTAGCTTCCCCCAAAGGACATCGATATGATGTGGACGCCATCTTCAATGGCCTTATCAACTGCTGCAATTATATCAGAACCGAAACAACCGCCAAGCCAGCAAACCTTGTAGGAGGCGACTCGGGCTGTCGGAGCCATTCCACGTGCTGTCCCCGAAGCAAACCCCAAGAAGCTTGCCTTCGAAACAGAGGACCCTGCTGCAGTGGTTGAGGTGTGAGTTCCATGGCCGTCATCGTCTATTGGCGATTTTGATTCCACTTTCTCATCTATCTTTCCCGACGCATCCTCATATCCTTTGGAGAAAAACCTCGCGCCGATCAACTTTCTGTTGCAGCTCGAGGAGTTGAAGTTCTTCCCTGACTCACACTCTCCTTTCCAGCTTCTCGGCACCGGGCCAAGACCCTTGTCGTTGTAGCTTTCGATCTCCGGCCAAACTCCAGTGTCCAACACTCCGATCACGACATTGCTAGCCTTATCAGAGGCAAGGAGGAGAGCTTGGTTCTTTTCCAGTCCGAGGAAGTCCGGCGTCCTAGTTGTGTGGAGCTCATACCTGGTTTCAGGTATAATGGAGACAACACCAGGTCGGTTTTTGAACAAATGCGCTTCTTCTTCGGTAATCCTCGTGGAGAAGCCGTGGAGTACGTTGTTGTAGGCGTAAATCATTTCAGCTGAGTTGGACACCGATTTCAAAGACGAGTCATACCATTTTACGTGATCGTCGAAAACTGCAGGCTTGTAGGAATTGTCCATGTGGATAATGTAAGTCTTTTTTGGTCGTTGTTGATTTCCATTTTCAGCTGCTACGTCCAAATGGGAGAGAGTCAGCAGCACAACAAATGTCTGTACTACTATGAAGAGAAATATCTTCATCTTCTCACCGTATACCCTATTTGTTGGAGAGAATTTTGGGCACTATTTGGTGGGTTTCCTCTCTTATTTCTGTGTCACACTAAGCATTTCTTTGCCCTTAGAGGAAATCGAAACGCCGAGGTTTTTCGAGTGAAGATTGAACTGGGAAAGACCTGTATTTATTAGTTTGCTGCTAAACAAAATCCAATGGTGAGTGAAGATTTTAAAAGATAAGGTGGGGCAACTGGATTTATGATAGTACTGGACAAGTTCAAATGAGAATGGTAGTTGCAGGACATTGCATTTTACTAGGGAGAAGACCGAGTAGAGAACTGAGAAAACAACCCTGAGCTAGCAACATAAATGCAATGTCAGTAGTTCCAGCAAGGTGAGAATGCAAACCTTTTTATTGCATGTTGAATTATTAGCAAAAAGAAATTGCAAGTTGCCGGCCAATTACAATATCATGTTTTACTTTTCGCTTGTTTATTTTATTTGCTGTTCTTCCTAGTTCCAACAATCCACTTGAATGCACATATACAGAAGTTATGATGAAATGCTATTTTGTGAATTTTATCAGGTCCCGTCTGAAGTCCATCTTTCACGCTTGATTGAACAAATCCTGCAGTCTTCAATTACTTGTTGACTCTGTCATCAAGCGCACGATGAGTGAGCAAATTTATAATGTCCGGATTGCTGGTATCATCTATGTTATTTGGATTATCTGGAAGAGTAGAAATATCGTGATTTTTTTTTTTAATATAACGAGGATTACACACTTCAGCAGGTTCTTATTTTAATTTGGCGTTGCTCGTGAAGCTGATTATATGGCTTCTAGCACCATGCCTAATTCTTTTTAGAATTTTACTATGTTCTGAAGATGTTTAATTCTTACTGACAAAAGATCACTAAAGCTCCTTCTATAGCAAAATAATAATAATAATCATAATAATGATAATAAAGCTCCTAAAATTATGGAAGCTTCATGATATAATCTTCTACGGGCTGAATTGAATGGAATTACCCCTGCAATTGATTTTGCCAGATGATATTATTGGAATTTTTTAGGGATATTACTGTGCTCAGCAATCAATGCATGTGTGACTATGTTTGAGATTTATTTTATGATGCCAGAAGAAAAATTCCTGTCATTATGTTGAGAATACAATAATTTGCATATATTATGTTGAAACTTATATATGTTGAACATTACAATTGTATAAATTACGATAGAGTTTTAAATTTTTAAGATAATACAGTATTAACAATTAAAATGCGAACTTCAAACATTAAAATTGTTAAATTTATGATGAATCTACACAACAACACCAATACTATAGCAGTTAACAACACATAATTTATTCTTTCTAGTAAAAATTTTATTGAGAGAAGTTGAAGTTCTACGGTAAGAATGACCGACTCCGATCCAAAACTTTTTATAAAGAGAACGAGCATCAACCAATCAATACAGATGTTGACACACCAATTTTGTGGAAATGACTTAAATATGCTTCGTCTTATCAGAACATAGGCACATGGATGAGCTGGGCCAAGGAGTTGTTTGTACAACTTACTTTAGTTTCCTGCTACCAAAAAAAAAAAAAAAAACCTTACTTTAATTTCCATAATAATAATAATAATAAATAATAATAATAAAACTTAACTGTAAGTTCAGCAGTGTAGTATTAGAAAACTCTCCAACACAGGCATCATGCAGAAGAACGTAAAAGAGGAACTAAATTAGAACAAAGCAAATGGGTAATTTTCAGAAAACATAAAAACAAAAATGTAGATGGCCAATTTTCAAAACCAGCTCAGCACCAAACTCTTACAAAGATTCCAACCTCCAAAACTTAAATTAAAAAAAATAAAAATAAAAACTTAAAGAAGCAAGAAAGATTTGTGTCATTTCAACCACTAACAGATGTCATAATAATTAATCGAGCAGATCTTAGGAAAGTTCTCGTTTGTTTGTTCAATAACTTATGGGCAGTTCTAACTATAATCTGCTGAAATTACGACCAAAATCATATGAATAGTTTTAAAATTTTTGTTTGTTTAAAAAAAAAAAAAGTTTTAAATTATTCGTTGATGATCACCACATATTTATGTGGAATGGCCCCGGTATGATTGTGAAGTAGTTGTGCCACTGGATCATAGTTTTAAGACCGTCTCTGAATTCTTTAAGCCCATGTCCACTGGTCCCTTTTTTTTTAATAATTGGATGACTCTGAATTCTTGAACAAGCTACGAAAAGGGATAATAACCTTACAGTGCTATAAATAAAAAGTTACTTTTGAAAATAATATATCCGAGAAAAATATTCTTAAAATTAACCTTATTTTTAGTGATTTTCATAACTAATATTGTCATGTCAGATCCAAAAAATGTATAGAAATCATCGAAAATACCCTCAGTTTTCAGCCCAAACTCTATAACTTTTATTTTTCCTCCTATTTGTCGCCCATTTCCACTCTTCTCCCTCTCCCTCTCTCTCTTTCCGCTCCTTCATCAATGAGCTTTTAAAGAATGTTGCAGCTCAGCCTTGGTCCACAAGTTTCTTTTGTAGATCTAATGTAATATTGGTTTTTTTTTTTTTGCTTTAGTAGGTTTGTTTTTCAGATTTAATCTAAAAAAAAATGATTATGTCGAGCTTATCTTGGTAAGATTTTACAAGATCTATTGTCATTTTGAAATTTTATGGTAATTGGATAGATTTAGAGTGTTTTCCCTTTCTTACTGTATGAATGGTCTGTCTAGAATTTATGATGCAATATTGGTCATGATAATAGTTACTGTCTGGTCAACTATATCAATGACCAGGGTAATTAATATATTGACTAACATTTTTGTGTTTCGTCTAGGAATGACTGGAGTTTGCATTTCATCAAGCCACGATTGGAGATACATTGTTGGTATAATGAAAGGACTAATGGTACTTATTATCACATTTTATATAGTCTTCTAGAGTTTTTTCAGAAATATAATTGTGTTTCAGATTAACAAAAAAAAATAGTTAGTCTTAAGAAATGTTATTGAGATTGGGATGGCTTCTATCAAGATCTTGAGCGACTATGAAGTCTTCTTCTACCTCCAACTTTGAAGAATAATGTTCACGTACTCAACAAATTTCCAACGTGATGGTTTTATTTTTATTATTGTTTTGTATTTGTTATGACTTTTAATATTCATTTTTTTTATTCCTTACTATACCGCTTGTATCTGTTTTATTATTATAATTGTCTTAGTACTTCAAAATAATAGGTTTTTATTGATATTTGTAGGTGTGGTATGACTCTCTCAGATTGGTTATTTGTAAATGTGTCATGACTATATTTTACTTAATAATTACTTGATACTTAAGACTAGCATTTTGTTCATTATCATTATTAGTTATGAATATATTGACAGGCAATTATAATTATGACCCTAATAATTTTAATAATTCCCATTTATTCAGCCAACAATATTAAGTATCTTTTTTCTTTTTATTGGACACAATTTTTATAATATCTAAATTACTACCTAGTGTGGTTTTATGATATTGGTCTTGTTGCAATTAAATTTATAGATTCTCCTTAAAGTCTAATGAAGATTACACAATATAGTAATTATAATAATAGCTGGAAGTAAATACTATTATGATCACTTGCTTACTAAAGGTAATTAATTAGACCATCTTAAGACATTCCAGTCATTACAACACCATAAATATGACAACTTACAAAATATTATCTTTTAAATCAGATATAACTAACAAGACTATGACTCATAGCATGTGATATATGAAAAACCAAAAAATTGCCTCATAAGATAAGCCAAGTATTAAGGGTAAATAATCTAATAATCCAATCTATTGCTTTAATCACTACTGTCACCCCTACATTGAACCAAATAGTCTTTATAGAAATTACTACCTATCAATGTAATAATGACTAAACTCAAACTGGTGCATTCAATGCTCTAATGGCTAAACTAGTCATTTGCAAAATTACTAGATTAATAAATTGTAGTTTCTTAAGCCATAATATTAAACAAATACGTACCCATTCCTTTGACAAAGTACATCCATGACAGTAATTGATAATTCAACAATTATACTTCAATCAGTATAGGCATGACCCTCGGTGATTATAGAAATTACTAATAGCTAAATAGTAATTATTTAACAATCATACATTTAGTTAACATAGCTACGAGCCTTATTACTCATACCCAATAGAAGTGTCTAGTCAAGAACATGTCCAAGATGTTTGATTTTTATAAATGCAATTAATATAACCATGATCCTTGGTCATTATAGAAATTACTAATATCCAATTATTTCATTCACAACAAGCAGTAAACTCACAACAATCACAAGATGTGATAGACAACACTGATAAGCCCCCAGTCCGTTTTACATATGCAAGGAGGGGCAGGGCTAAAGAGTTAGTGGGCCAAACCCATGGACCGCCACAGAAGTAAGGTCCGGGTGGGTCCTTTTAACATGAATAATTAGTTAGGCGGTTAGAAGGGGGGAAAGGGAGCACGAGAAGGAGCTGAGGGAAACAGAATATAAAGGGAAAGAAAAGGAGGTGTAGAGATATACAGAAAAGTACTGGACTACCATCGTGTGGGAGAGCAGGAACCTCTCGAAAGTTCTCTATCGTCATTTTGTCTACTAGCTAAGCTAATTCTTTTTTTCTGGTTCTATTGTTTTGTTACTTTCGGCTTGATATTTGAAATCTCAGGAATATATATATAGATTCCTATCAGTGGTATCAGAGCACGAACGACTCTGGGAGATGGCGGCTAAGAAAATGGAAGAGAGGATGGGATCCGTCGAAGAGCGAATCGAAGCAGTAAGGGGGGAGCTACAGCGATTGAGCTCCTTGGAGAGAAGTGTGGGAGCTCTGCTCGAGAAGATGACGGTCCTCGATCGAATAGATCGAGAACTGCTGAACAAAGGCGAAACGGGAAGCTCAGCTTCGGGCGCTGATACTCGGGGAAAGGCGGTGCTCACCGATTCAGGTTTACGGCCAGCGGAGAGTATACCAAAGGTAGACCAAGGGGGAAATGAGGTTAGGGGAGCGAAGGTCATTGGGGAAGACAAGAAGGAGGCTAATAGGGGACGGGGCCTAGATGAAGATCGACGGTATGAGGAAGGATGGCGATCGGAAATTCCTGTTCGTCGGGTGGAAATGCCAGTGTTCGACGGATGGAATCCAGAAGGTTGGATCTATCGAGCGGAAAGCTATTTTCACCTCCATTATTTGACAGAGCGAGACAAGTTGGAAGCCGCCCGGATCAGCCTCGATGGAGAAGCATTAGCTTGGTTTTGGTGGGAAAATCACCTCCGACCCATAGCCCACTGGGACGAACTGAAAATTCGTTTACTAGAACGGTTCAGCCAGACTCAGGACGGGACGCTGTGCGAGAAGTTATTGGCGCTGAAACAGGAAGGGACGGTACGGGAGTATCGATGAGTGTTCGAGATGCTGGCCGCGCCAACCTTAGATTTGCCGGTACATGTACTGGAGAGCACTTTTATCAATGGGTTACGACCGGAGATCCGAGCCGAAGTACGGATGATGAAGCCGGAGGGATTGGTGCGAATCATGGAGTTTGCGCAACGGGTGGAAGACCGAAATCTCTCCCTCAGAAATGGACGAGGAGGAAGCGGACCGGGTGGGCTGAGGCAATCTGGGCCCCTGGATTGGGCCCAAACCAGGGACAGTTACGGGGAACAATTGGGCCAGCATTTCCCATCGAGCCCGGCTTATAACCAGAGTAAGGATTTTGCTTCCCGCACGTTTAATCCAGGCACTAATTCTGGTGCAGCCAACGTACGACAGCAGCTCCCTTCATTCCAACGAACGACATCAGGTGGAGGTAAGGTAAATGCTCTAAAATCATCTCCCAGTTACAAGCGTTTATCAGATTCTGAACTCCAAGCTAGGAGAGAAAAGAGGCTCTATTTTCGTTGTGATGAGAAGTATACCTTAGGCCACCGATGTAAAAATAAGGAACTCCACGTGTTGGTCGTTAGTGATGACGAAGGAATAATCCAGGAGGAGGGAAACCGGGAATTGGAATTGGACTGGAAGTCACAAGAAAATCCCGAGATAGAGGAGGTAGTGGAATTATCCATCAATTCGGTAGTAGGATTGACGTCCCCGAAAACAATGAAAGTGAAGGGAAAGATTGCCCAACGTGAGGTAGTCGTTCTGGTCAATTGTGGAGCAACGCATAATTTCATCTCAACCGAGTTGGTAAAGAGTTTGGGCCTTCCGTTGAAAGGGACTTGTGGTTACGGGGTTCTCATGGGCACGGGTCTGACCGTTAAGGGAGCAGGGGTGTGCAAAGGAGTGGTACTCTCTCTCCAGAATATTGAGATTGTGGAAAATTTTCTTCCCATCGAACTTGGAAGTGCCGACGTCATTTTGGGCATGCAGTGGCTCGAAACGTTGGGAGGAATGCAGGTCAATTGGAAAACACTAACAATGAGATTTAAGGTAGGGGGAGTGGGGGTCACGTTGCAAGGGGACCCAAGCCTGAGCAGATCATTGGTGTCCTTAAAATGTTTATGGAAGGAGCTGCAGGATCAGGGAGAGGGCACATTGGTCGAATTGGGAGCCATTGGGGTAATTGAGAAGGACCTTTCACCTCTAACTCCTGACTGGATGCTGGCCGTCCTCCAGAAGCACCCACGAGTTTTCGAATGGCCGGGTACCCTGCCCCCAAAACGTGCCCGGGACCATATCATCACGTTAAAGTCAGGGGTGTCTCCAGTCAATGTGCGCCCTTATCGGTACCCCCATTTTCAAAAGGCCGAAATCGAACGGCTTGTAAGAGAAATGATGGCAGCCGGGATCATTCAGCCAAGTGTCAGCCCTTTTTCAAGTCCGGTACTATTAGTCAAGAAAAAAGATGGCAGTTGGCGATTCTGTGTAGATTATCGCGCCCTCAACAAGGGAACGGTGGCCGACAAATTCCCTATCCCCATGATCGACGAACTCCTGGATGAACTGCACGGAGCTACCATTTTTTCAAAAATCGATTTAAGATCAGGATATCATCAGATTCGGGTAAGGGCTGAGGATGTCCCTAAGACGGCTTTCCGGACTCATGAAGGCCACTACGAGTTCCTAGTCATGCCCTTCGGCTTGACTAACGCCCCAGCCACTTTTCAGGCACTTATGAATGACATATTTCGTGACTGCCTTCGAAAATTTGTATTAGTATTTTTTGATGATATTCTGGTGTATAGCAGCACGATGGAAGAGCACATACATCACGTTGATTATGTGCTGGGAGTTCTGGAGACCCACCAGCTTTTTGCTAATGAGAAGAAGTGCTTGTTCGGCCAAGATCAACTGGAGTACTTGGGCCATATCATTTCGGAGCAAGGGGTGGCGGCAGACAATTCCAAAATTCAGGCAATGATAGAGTGGCCGGTACCACGATCACTGCGAGAGTTGCGAGGATTCCTGGGACTTACCGGCTATTACCGACGTTTTGTAGCAAACTATGGCAGCATAGCTTGGCCCCTAACAGAGCAACTGAAGAAGGACGGGTTCAAGTGGGAAGAGAAAGCACAAGCCGCGTTTGAGAGATTGAAGGAGGCCATGATCTCTATGCCGGTATTAGCTTTACCGGATTTCGAGAAGCCTTTCGTTATAGAAACAGATGCATCGGGGCAAGGGGTAGGGGCGGTATTGACACAGGAGCAGCGACCGATTGCATATTTCAGTAGGGCACTACCGCAGCGAGCTCGCTTGAAATCTGTTTATGAGCGGGAGCTTATGGCGATCGTTTGGGCAATATACAAGTGGCGGCACTACTTGTTGGGACGAAAGTTTGTAGTTCGAACCAACCAACGGAGCCTCAAATTTTTGTTGGAACAGCGAGAGGTCAGCTTGGAGCACCAAAAGTGACTGGTAAAACTACTAGGATTCGACTTTGAAATCCAATATCGTCCGGGACTGGAAAATAAAGCAGCCGATGCGCTCTCTTGACAAGGGGCTTGGTTGCACTTAATGACCTTGATGATTCCACGCACTCTACTACTAGAGGAAGTAAAGAAACAAGTAGCTCAAGACAAGAAATTAAGTGGAATTTTGGAAGACCTACATCAGCAACGTCCTACCAAACCGGGGTTCACTCTAACCCAGGGTCACTTAATGTATAAGGGAAGGGTAGTGATTCCGCCGGATTCTTTTTTGGTATCGGCCGTCATGAAAGAATATCATGATGGGAATATAGGGGGACACTCGGGTTTTCTTAAGACCCTTAAGAGGGTGGCTACCAGCGTGTACTGGGAAGGCATGAAAAAAGACATAAAAGAGTATGTAGAAAACTGCTCAGTGTGCCAGCAGAATAAAGCCTTGACTTTATCTCCAGCGGGACTGCTACAACCTCTTCCTATCCCTGACCGAGTCTGGGAAGACATAACCATGGATTTCATTGAAGGCCTTCCGAGATCAGATGGGCTGGATGCAATACTGGTGGTAGTGGATAGATTCAGTAAGTACGGGCATTTCATTGGCCTTAAACACCCCTTCTCGGCTAAGGTGGTAGCAGAGGCCTTCGTCCAGAATGTCGTGCGCCTTCACGGAATACCCGGCTCGATTGTATCAGACCGGGACAAGGTATTCATGAGCCATTTTTGGAAGGAACTGTTTAGGTTGCAAGGGACGACACTCCAACATAGCACTGCCTACCACCCGCAAACAGACGGCCAAACTGAAGTAGTAAACCGTTGTTTGGAAACCTATCTTCGATGTTTCGCTACTACCCAGCCGAAGTCGTGGGCTCGTTTCCTTCCGTGGGCTGAATATTGGTACAATACGGCATACCACACGGCCACAAAAACCACACCTTTTCAAGTGGTTTATGGAAGGGATCCACCCGCCCTCCTTCCCTTCCAAGCAGGGACCACGGCCAACTCTAAAGTGGAAAGGCAGTTACACGACAGAGACGCCATGCTGTCCGAACTGCGTCAACAACTGCATCGGGCTCAACAACGCATGAAGAAACAGGCAGACACACACCGCAGGGAGGACTCATTTGTGGTCGGTGATTGGGTATACCTTAAGCTTCGACCTTATAGGCAAAAAACCTTGGCCCGACGGGTTAACGAAAAATTAGCACCACGATTTTTTGGTCCTTTTGAAGTAGCTGCGCGTATTAGAGCAGTGGCTTACAAACTGCTCTTGCCACCAGAAGCTACCATCCATCCAGTTTTTCATATTTCCCAACTACGACGTGCCATAGGATCTTCCCCGGTTTCAACCACTATACCATCCCAGCTGCTCGAAGATTTAGAACTTCGGTTGGAACCCGACGTGGTTCTAGGAATCAGGCCAAGTCCGGACCAGGGTGAACCAGGTTTTGAAGTGTTGATTAAATGGAAAGGATTGGGTGATCTAGAAGCGACCTGGGAACCATATGTGACCATCCAACAACAATTTCCGGACTTTCACCTTGAGGACAAGGTGACTTTGGGGGCCGGGGTATTGATAAGCCCCCAGTCCGTTTTACATATGCAAAGAGGGGCAGGGCTAAAGAGTTAGTGGGCCAAACCCATGGGCCGCCACAGAAGTAAGGTCCGGGTGGGTCCTTTTAACATGAATAATTAGTTAGGCGGTTAGAAGGGGGGAAAGGGAGCACGAGAAGGAGCTGATGGAAGCAGAATATAAAGGGAAAGAAAAGGAGGTGTAGAGATATACAGAAAAGTACTGGACTACCATTGTGTGGGAGAGCGGGAACCTCTCGAAAGTTCTCTATCGTCATTTTGTCTACTAGCTAAACTAATTCTTTTTTTCTGGTTCTATTGTTTTGTTACTTTCGGCTTGATATTTGAAATCTCAGGAATATACACATACTCATACTTCTAGTCAATGTAGTCATGACTTGTAGTCAACATAGCAAGTACTCCTATAGATCATATACGTCTAATTGCTCACGAGTTGAGTTGTTATTCTATTCAGTTTCAAAATTCATTAGACCATGCAGATATTACAGGAATTCAAACTCGATGTATGGATCCAATTTTTTGTAAATATGCTAACTTTGAAAGAAAACATGAACAAATTACCAATAGCAAACACTGACAACTTATTAACACATGTAAATCACACAAATAATCTTCCAACAAAAAAAAAACATAAAAAATGACCAAAATATAGATTAAATGCATAGGTTTTAAAGAAAACCTAATTTTTTTCTTGCAAAAACCACAAATCTCCATCTAAATTTTTGTTTACCTCTTGAAAAGTGTCTTGCTTTGGTGGATCTGTGATTTCAACTTCTTTGACTTTACCATCATCTTCCTCATCTTCGTGTTCTTTTCTTTGATTAAGCCTTTTTTATTTTAACCTTCAAGCGTATTTCTTTTGGCTTTGGACTTTTCATAATTTGATGTCTTTTTTATTGGCGAACCTTCAAATGCTTTCGATAGAGGTATCTCTCTGTGGAACTCTCTCCCTCTTTCTCAGTTTCACTCTCTTTTGAGCAAAATTTGAATATATTTTTAGGGTTTGTGGTTTTTTTTTTTTTTTGAGGGTTTGTGGGTTCTAAGTGCATGAAAGATGGAGAGAGAGAGAGAGAGTATTTTCAGTAATTAATACTCACCCATTATCAGTCGGATCCACTTTTAAAAAAATCTGCTAACGTGGCATCGCCCTCCAAAAAAGTTGTGATAAAATTAAAGTTATTTTTCTTAGAAGTGTTATTTTTGAAATTTACTCTAAAAAAACATGATTAAAGGAAATATATAGCAAAGGTGAATATATATATATATGAAGATGTACGGAAAAAATGAGAATCAATTCTAAATATTTATCATTATAACTTAATTATTAAGGTCACGTATTTCACATTTGACACCTTAACTCATATTGTCAATGATTGTCACGTCCATGTTTTAGTAATATATTTAAGAAAATTCACAAATGTTTTAAAATTTATAGAAAAAGAATGTTACAAATATAAATATGATCAACATTTTCGGACAGGATAAAAATTCACAGAAAAAGTGAATTTTTTGTTTAAAAAAAAAAACCCCCACTTGCTGGAAAACACAAAAGCTTTAGAAAAATAATAATAATAACCTACAGACTGCAGTGGTACAACAAAAACGATAATAAATTAGTCAAATGAGAACGACAACAAATAACACATGTTCAAAATGGCAATGATGAAAAACGACATCAACGTTCAAAAGTCAAAGAAGGTAAAGCATTCCATTAGGATTGTATTTAAATAAGATACAAAATAACTTATATAATTTTTAGATATTTTATATTTATATTATATTTAAATATAATACATATTTAGATTATTAATAAAAAAATATAAAATATATAATGTGATTAATAAAAATAGATAAAAAAATATAATATATAATGTGATTAATAAAAATAAAATAATAATTAATAATTATATTAAATTAATAATTATATTAAATTTAAATATTTAAATATTTAAATATAATACTTTACTATTATCTTACGTTAAAATATAATACAAGTACAGTATATCGTCCACGCACCTCATTCAAAATCCATAATGATCGTCAACATTTCAGACCAACAGGTGAAGTAAACGACATCTAAAAGACTATAGTAATTAAGTTAACAAAAAAAAAAAAAAAGACTGCGGTAACTTAGAGAATGACCAGTGATAGAATCCATCAGAAATTTTTTTTTAAATGATAGTAAATAACAAATGTTCTTTATCCAAATAATAATAATAATAATAATAATAACACATGTTCCAAATGGAAATTATGAAACACGACATCAACGTTCAAAAGTCAAAGAAAACTTCAAAATCTATGGTGACCGTCAGCATTTCAAACCAACAGGTGAAATAAACGATATCTCAAAGACTGTAGTAATTAAGTTTAAAAAAAAAAAAAAAAGACCGTAGTAACTTAGAGAATGACCAATGATAGAATCAGAAATTCTTTTTAGATGATGTAAGTTAAATAAAAAATTTAAACCAAAATCATAAAATTAAAATCTTTTACCAATATTATATAAAGTGAAGAAGTAAAATTGACCAAAATTTTAAATCAATAAAAATAAATAAATTAAAAATTTTGATATGATAATAAATAATATATTTAAATATAAATTTAACTATTAAAATCTGAAAACATCACCCACCTTTTTTCCCTCACTCTCCCCTCCATCTCTATTCTTCCTCTCTCTCTCTTCCCTCCACCATCACTCGTTTCCTCTCTCTCTCTTCCCTCCATCTTTGTTCTTCCACTCTCTCTCTACCTCACCACTGGCGCCGGAGCCATGATAGCAATCGACCTCAATGGCGCCAGGTTGCAACGGCGATGTCAACCTGTTCGTCAGGAGTCCACTGGCATCGCTATTATCGGAGTTCGCAACAAATCTCCACGACAGCTGGAATCTCGAAGCTCTCTACCGAGTCACCTCTGACCTTTCATGGTGGATCGCAGAAGCTCCCACTCATGGCGACAAATCTATACCATTGGAGATCTCGAAATCGCAAAGGTCACGACGGTGAACCAAGGATGAAGGCCATGCCGACAGGCTGAGAAAAAAGGCTATTGTGAAGCGGCGAAGATCAAATTTGCTGGTCGACAGATTTGCTTCCAACAGCCATGTCTTCCTTCATGGCGCCAGCAATGGTGAGAAGATAGCGACTATGATTGACTATCTTTGATGGTGGCCGCCATGGACTTTGCACAGAGAGAAAGAGAGAGAGAGACAAAGAGATGGAGGAGAGAGAAAGGAGGAGAGAGAGGAAGAGATAGGAGGTTTTACAATCTCATCGGAATCATGAGCCTGGCTCCAGTGCTAGTGGCTCGGAAAGAAAGAGAGAAAGTGTAGAGGAGAGAAAGACAAAATGTGGAGAAAGAGCGTGTTTGAGAAGAAAGAGAAAGATAAACTAATTGACCATAAAAATAGAAAATCACATATTCATATATGTTATAAATTTTCTTAAAGTTTGAAATTATGTTATTTACTTTAAATCAATATGTTTGGTCTATATGGTCCAATTTCTTTGTTATCTATTGTATTTCTATTTTCTCTCAAATGAACTTAACTAGTAATAGAATTTAATTTCTTTTTAACTTAAAAAAAAACACATACACACACTATTGTGTAATTTAAAAGTTTAAAATTTTAAAAATTGTGCATTACATAATAATATATTTGATTTTGATTTACTTGATATATTTAATTTTAAATATAAATAAATCTTAAATATAAGTCTTAAAAATCAGAATTTAAGGTGAAATTGAAGTTTTATTTTTTTTTATGAATAAATGCAGTAATTAAAAGAATTTCAAAGAGCAAAATAAAACGATAAAGTTGTAAAACATTTTGTTATAAAGGAGAAACTATAGTGAGTAATTGGAATTTTAAAAACCTAAAAAAAAAAAAAGAAGAAGAAGAAGAAGAATTTTAAATCTTGTGGTATTATTATATTTGATTTCACTAAAATTGTATAAAGATTTCGAATTCCCACACTCTATTTAAGTTTAAAAATTAAAAAATCTTGAAGGGACGGCTATACCCCCCTCCAGCCGGGAGAATGACCGCCACAACAATTACGTTCACTTGAAAACGACGATAACCAAAAACTGAATGATTGAAGGGACACTGCCATTTTCCAAACGAGAACGACATATTAAATAGGGTAAGAAGCTGAAAACTATAAGAAGTCAACGACATTATTAAAAAATAATAATAATAATAATAATAAAAAAGGTGAAGACCACTTTAAAGACTGACAACATCTCAAAACGACAAGATATTGAATCAAAACGACATTTTACTGACCTTAATAACGACAGAAACGACAACCAAAAGACCTTCGCTCGAAAACGACAATAACTTGGAAACTATAACAATTAACAATAAAGAAGCACGGGTGGTAATTAGAAAAGAAAAATGACAAGAAAAAATTATGCATATGGAAAAATAAGAATATTCAAATACGGAAATAAAAAAATTTGTTAACCAACAACAATAAAGAGGCCACACACCAAAAAATTACCCACGATAGAGTTATTAAAAAAAAAAAATGAAGAACGAGAACATTTGAAAGGAAAAATAATCTGGCATGCAACAGCCACCAAAAAAGGAGACAATGAAAAACGACATTGATAGGTAAAACAACACTTAAAACAACGACAACAAAAAGGTGTTAAATGGGGGATTGGAATCTTCACATACACATTCGGAGTTTGGAACGTAAATTTGCAAGGAATAGCTTGTAGTTTTGCGAGTCTTGATCAAGTATGCATTTTTTCAGTTGCATTGTTTGGACTTGAGACAACAGAGAGCAAACAGACCCCACTTACGTTAAGTAACTAGGCCACCAGATATGATCAGTCCTCCTTCCCAAATGTCCATGTCTAATCACTCCAATCGACTTGGAACAAAGCGAGAGAAGAAATCAGGAATCGAAACTCAATTAGTCAGGTAGGAGAGCACTTGATTAGAAAGCTACATTGAGAAACACACTACATTAAGACAAACTGAAATAGCACACAAAGTGATCGGAAAACGTTCTGAGGAACCAACTGCACCAGTAATTCCAAAGCTGTAATACTGGCTATGACCAGGTAAAAGCAATAGGACTTCCAACAATGTGTTTGCCGTCTGACCATTCCAAGCGACAAAAGCGTTCGCTACCCCATTGCAGATTACTAGCTATAAATGTGACAGTGTAAGTCTTCTTCTCATATGCTTTCTTAAAACTCAATGATTTTGGCTTAACCAAGATCTTCACTGCGTCAACCTTTGATACCGAGACTTCATATGTCGCTGGAGAGCCAAAATTTGTGAGAGTTCTAGCATATGTCACCGTATGCATCATTTTCTTAGTACCTCCAACCTCATTGGATTCTGCTATTTAAGGAACAGAGAAAGATGGTAATTAAGATCTCCCACGCTGTAATTCTTTAATGCATTGCAGGTGAAGTCTGTCTTAGCGACCGTCTTAATTTGCTCGGGAGTATAGTTCAAGGCACAAAGGAAGTTTATGTAGCATTCAACAGTGGCGTCATAGACTAGTCCAGGATCAAGGGCTGCCACTGGATCCACATGCCTGGCTCCAAAATCAAATGGTGTGGCGGCACTTGCAGTAACTGCATCTTCTATAGTTTTGTCATTGTTGCAGGTTGAATAGGCGGTGGTCATAAGGGCCGACCTAATAGCTGAAGGGCTCCATTGAGGGTGTGCAGCCTTGAGAAAGGCTGCTAGGCCACTCACATGAGGACAAGCCACTGACGTACCTGAAATGGTGTTGAAACTCACCCGCCTCTTGTCATGGGCTAGATCGACTAGGCCCGACTACCCCGGACCACCCGGCTAGGATATATATTCCCGGTGCTATAACGTCGGGCTTGAGTATTTCACGTGTGAGTCGGTTTGACCCCCGGGAGCTAAAGGCCGGAACTATAGGCGAAGGTTGAACTCCCTACTCTGTTTCTCCTTGGACAATTGTGGCTGTTGGTTTCGCCACATGCTTTTGAATCTCGTTGCCCTTTTTTAAGACTAAAAAATGCTGTGGGCAAGAAATGCGCAGCGGCAACTAGCTCTTCGCCGTATGTCTCGTCGTCTCTAGCATAAATCATTGCGATACCGCCAGCATCTTTCACCTCCAGACCCTTCTCTGCCCTGCTGTTTCTCTTTCCTTGAGTGCATATCACTATTTTCCCGGAAACCTTTTTGGGATCTAAGGTGCTGGTGTCCCAAAAAACAGCATCTACCGAGCCATTACTTTTGTAAGCGGCGTTAACGATCGGAACCAATGCCTTATCCGGCAAAGGTTTCCCACGGTAGAGTGAAACACCTTTGTAACTTTTCTCGTTTCCAAGCTTAACATAGGCTGGAAAATCACGGTCTATTGGCCCCGCACCCGCATTGATCATCCAAGGCGCAATGTTGGTAACGGTCCCTCTAACGGGTCCGAAATTTCCAACCGAGGCAGATACTAGGATTCCATGCATCGTCGCTGCGAAGGCTGCGATTGCAACGTTGTCAGTGTGGTAATAATTTGAGGATATTGAGCCTTCGCCGAAAGAAAATGATAAAACGTGGAGAGCATCTGCAATGGCCTTATTAACGGCTGCAATTAGTCGGAGCCGGAACATAAACCTTAAGTCCAGCAAACCTTGTAGGTGGCAACTCGAGCGGTCGGCGAAATCCCTCGAGCAGTCCCCTTGGCGAACCCCAGGAAGTCTGCGCCTGCAACAGGAGTCCCCGCTGAGATGGTCGAGCTGTGAATCCCGTGGCCGTCGTGATCTGTAGGTGATTTCGGGTCTACTATTGATTTCCGAAATCTTGTTCATACCCTTTATAGAAAAACCTCGTGCCGATCAGCTTTCTGTTACAGCTTGAAGAGTTAAAGTCCTCCCCCACCTCGCATTTTCCCCTCCAGCTCCTTGGCAATGGGCCAAGACCCTTGTCGTCGAAGCTTTCGAGCTTGGGCCAAACGCCAGTGTCCAACACGCCGATCACGACATAGCTAACCTTATCGGAGGCAGGGAGGAGAGCTTGGTTCTTTTCGAGACCGAGGAACTCCGGCGTCCGAGTTGTGTGGAGATGGTACTTGGTTTCAGGTATAACAGAGAGAACACCAGGTTGGTTCTTGAGCAAATGTGCTTCATCTTCAGTAATCCTTGTGGAGAAGCCGTGGATTACGTTGTTGTAGGTGTAAATCATTTCAGCCAAGTCAGACAACGATTTCAAGACGAGTCATACAAATTTACGTGATCTTCGAAAACTGCTGGCTTGTTAGAGTTATCCATGTGGATAATGCAAGTCCTTTCGTGTTGACTTTCATCTGCTGCTACGCTGAAAAGGGTCAAATAAAGCAGCATTAAAACAACTGCTTGGAGAAGTACGGAGAGAAATATCTTCAGATCTTCCGCCTTGGCAATATCTTAGCCAGTGTCTAGTTAAGATAGAACTTGAGAAAACTATGTTTCAAGCTTGTTGCTAAATAGTACTCTGAGTAAGTCCATTCATCGCAACTATAGTGCTTTCCAAGGTGGACCATCGAAGCATTGAGGAGAGAAATGATTCAGAAAATAAACAATTTCCCTTCTCAGTTGCAAGTTGTGGGCTATGGTCAGCATAAATAAAATAACATGTTTTTGCCCTTGTTTTCTATCTTTTTTTTCCCCCCCCTTCCAAGTTCCAACAAGTTACCGACATAAAATACAGCAAACAATGATCAAATGGCTCCAACATTAATTCTCAAAATTATGAATAACACTTAAAAAAAAAAAAAGAATACGGTCAAATGGCTCCAACATTAACTCTCAAAATTATGAATAACACTTAAAAAAAAAAAGAATACGGACCGGTGGTGTGCTCGGGAATCCATGAACATGTGAAACTAATACTCTGTTTGTTTGTAGCATTGCATTCACGTTATATTCAAATTTAATATAATTTTCACTTAAATATAAAAGTATTTCATTTAAATATCAATTATATTATATTTTAAATCTAATATAATCATTATTTATTATTTTAATTTTTTTATTATTTTTATTAATCACATCATATATTCTCTTT
Organism: Antiaris toxicaria; assembly: GCA_035233585.1. Lineage (NCBI taxonomy): Eukaryota > Viridiplantae > Streptophyta > Magnoliopsida > Rosales > Moraceae > Antiaris > Antiaris toxicaria. Next base: position 21,949,972 of record CP141160.1, on the reverse strand, counting down.
TTCTCTTCCTTTTTTCTATTTATTTTTATCTACCACATCACATATTCATTATTAAAATATAATTTAAATACTTTTTACCTAAACACATAATATATTTAAATATATTATAAATATTTTTTTAAATATAAATTAAATTTAATATATTATATTTAAATGTAATACATACGTATATGTATTTAGCCTAGGATGTTTTTGTTTTTATTTTTATTTTTTAATTTTTTCTGGAGAGTGGAACTACGGCTCCTGGGGAGTTGTGCGTCGTACCATAATGTTAATTAGAACCTTAACAACAACACGTGAACCATGCAGAAGATCCAATAGAACTTTTAGCAGTGTCCCATTGGCAGTTAGCCCGCCAGCAAACGCTCACAAAAGCTCCCAATATCCAAAATCAGAAAACCAAGGGCATTATTGCGTTGCGAACCTGGATCTAAGACGCTCTTCAAGAGCCAGAGTGACTCCAGCGTGGCAGGAGGACTTTTACATGCACCAGCTGGAAGCGGACGTGGAAGCAGCAGGAATCTCTGAAGTTGTAGGCTAATACGACAAAGTGTTGTATGTGCTCATGCCAACTACATGCCGTTTCCCTAAGATATATAAGTAGCTCAGCATATTTTCTTTCGTTGAGAATGTTTGTTATTTCAATCCACGTGTTTGATCTTTATTGCTTGTTTTTGAGACCATACCCACATTGATCAATATTGTTTGGTTTGGAATGAGAAAGGGCAAGAATTCTGAGGAAAACCTTTCCTGCTTCTCTCTCTAATTTCTAGAGTTTGGGCATCCTCGAATTGTCCATTTACTGCAACTATCATATTCACAATGAAGCACTCAAGCATATAAAAATTTGTTTTATCAAACAGTCAAGTGGTGAGACTAATTCGGAGCATATATATGTCAGGAAAATTGTCATTTTAATGTGCTCAATAATCGATGACTAATGGCACTGTAATCTTTTTTTTTTTTAATTAAGGGGGCATTTGGAGAACAAATTCAATTTTAATTTTACTCAAATACAATACAATTTTACACCAAACATAAATTTTGTAACAATGCTACGAAAACAATTACTATTCAAAACATTTTTAAAACAATCACATCAACTTTTTAACTCTAAAATACTTTTCATCCAAACACACATTTCATTCAAATACAAAACAAATACTTTTCAACCAAATACAATATTCAAAAAACAAATTTTATTCAAATACAATCAAAACGTAATACGTTTACCAAACGCCCCCTAAAGAGTTGGATTCTATATTTCAATTACGTATTTAAGTTTAAAGGAGTTAAGTTCATAATATTTCCTGTTACGAAGATATAGGAGCATGGACGACAGAATGAGTACTAGGTGAGCTGTACCACGTGCTATACACATTTAAAATTAAAGATGAAAATAAAAGGAAAAGGGTGCATATGTGCCCACATATACGGATTAGGAAGAAAAAATATTGATAAGGAGCCACTCCTAACTCTTTTATGTAAAATAGTCATTTTTACTAGTTTATTTAATTATTGTTTAAATTATTTTTTTAAATTACTCTTAGATAATAGATCGTATGTGATTCAGGGTATATTTCTTATTAAATTTTTAATGTCTATTAAAGGAAATGATTATTTGATGCCCTTTTAATTGTTCAAAGTGCTTTTAACAAAAAGAAAAAAATTAAAAACTAAATCACAACTAGCAACAATGACAATTTATCCTATAAAATTAAAACAAAAGCAAAAGGGAAAGGGAAAGGAACAGCGACACTCAAAGATACACTAAAAAACACACGTACATTAATGAACGACAATGACAGTAAGCAACACATAGTTAAGACAAACTATGACATTCGAAAAGTGATCGACACATTACAAGCGACAATATAACGCAAACAAGCTAAAGACTACAATAACGTGACAAATCAACACAAGATTACACATTGAAAAAAGACAATTAGTCAATCCCAATCAAAACGACAAGTATAAGAAACAAAATACACAATCTTACATTCATTTTGAAAAAACAAAATCAACAAAAAAAAAACAGAAAACAATGTTTATAGACAGAATAATTTGACAAAACAGTAACTAAAACTGATACACACAAGTTCCAAAAAAAAAAGTAAAAGGTAAAGAGAAGATTTCAAAACGACAAGAAAAAAGTTATAAACAAAAGAGCTGTAAGGAACGACGAGAAACTTAAAGGATATTACATGTTTGTAATAAAGGACAATTACATTTACACATGCAAAATAAAGCATTTACAAGGATCACCTTGCGCTTTTGTTCTTACAACTAAAAATTGACTGATTAGAGGATTACTTTTATTCCAATGAAAAATCTCCCATTCCCTTGTTTTTGCCTGTTTTCCTGTAATCTCCTGCTCTTGTCAAATAATTATATTGATGGACTTGGCTAAGGGAAAGAAATCAATCAGCAGAGTACTTGACCAAGAAACACACATCAATTGGCTCAATTTATTTAGAATAATACAAATTAAAATGGCTGCAAAATGATGTTCACTTTGCTCCTTTTGAGAATCCCTCTCTCGAAATTAGTTATATCTCAAAATAATAATAAAGAAGAAGAAGCTTATATAGTTCAATCCTATAGTACTGGTTATGTCCAACTAAAAGCAACGTTGCTCCCAACAACGTGTTTTCCATCTGACCACTCCAAACGACCAGAACGTATTGTATTCCGTGGCATACGACGACCAACAAATGTGACTGTATAAGTCTTCTTCTCATCCGCCTGCATGAAAGTCAACGCTGTTGGTTTGACCAAGATCTTCACTCCGTCAACTTTTGATACCGAGACTTTATATGTCGCATGGGCACCAACATTTGTTAGAGTTCTAGTGTATGTCACTCTTCGTGACGCATTTTTAAAAGGAACCGAGAAAGAGGGGTAGTTAAGATCTCGAACACCGTACTTATTACTCTTATTGCAGGTAAAATCTCCCTGAGTGACTGTCTTTATCTGCTCTGAGGTATAATTAGAGGCACATAGGAAGCTTATGTAGTCTTCAACTGTAGTATCGTAGACAAGGCCGGGGTCAAGTGCTGCCAATGGATCCACATGCCCAGCACCAAAATCAAACGGTGTCGCCGCACTCTCCGTGACGACGTCAATGATGGTCTTGCCGTTTTTGTACGTCGAATAGGCGGTGGTCATGAGAGCCGACCTAATAGCAGCAGGGCTCCATGCGGGATGCGCGGCCTTGAGGAGGGCTGCAAGGCCGCTGACATGAGGGCAAGACATTGATGTGCCCGAGATGATGTTGAAGCTCACCCGTCTCTTGTCAAGGCTCAAGCCCGTTGGCCCAACTGCGCCGGTCCATCCAGCGAGGATATTCACTCCTGGGGCTATAACGTCGGGTTTGAGTATCTCTGGGCTGACTAGATTTGGCCCCCGGGAGCTGAAAGCCGCAACTATTGGCGAAGGTCGAACTCTCAATTTGGTGCCTCCTTGAATAATTGTGGCTGATGGGTTAGCCGTGTGATCCGCGTAGTTCTTTATCTCATTTCCTTTTTCTAGGCGAACAGATGCTGAAGGCAAGAAATGCGGATAAGCAACTAGCTCTTCGCCATTAGAATCCTCGCTGCTAGTTAAAATCATCCCAACGCCGCCAGCTTCTTTTACCGCCAGGCCCTTTAGGACCCTCTGGCTTCTCCCTCGGTTGCATATCACTATTTTCCCCGCAACCTTTTCGGGAATCAAAGTGCCTGCCACGCATAGATGACCATCTGTCGAGTTACTTGCATTATAAGCCGAAATAATCGGAACCAACACCATATCAGACAAAGGTTTTCCATCATATAGCGAAACACCTTTATATGTTTTCCCGTTTCCAAGCTTAACATAAGCTGGGAAATCACGGTCTAACGTCCCTGCTCCCACGGTGGTTATCCAAGGCGCGATGTTAGACAAGGTCCCGGAATGCGGTCCACTGTTTCCAGCTGAGGCGGATACTAGAATTCCTCGTGCCGTGGCTGCGAAAGCTGCAATGGCAACGCTGTCGGTGTAGTAATCATGGGAGCCTCCACCAAAAGACATGGACAGAACATGGACGCCATCTTCGATGGCTTTATCGACGGCTGCAATTATGTCGGAGCCAAAACATCCACTAAGCCAGCAAACCTTGTACACAGCCAGACGGGCTGCGGAAGCCATCCCGCGTGCTGTCCCAGTGGCATAGCCGAAGAAGCCGGCGTCTGCCACAGCCGACCCGGCCGCGGTGCTTGAGGTGTGAGTTCCATGGCCATGGTCGTCTCTCGGCGATTTCGATTCCACTTTCTCGTCGATCGAACGTCTCATTTTTCTCTCATACCCCTTTGAGAAAAATCTCGCTCCAATCAATTTCCTGTTACAGCTCGAGGAGTTGAAGTTGTTACCCACCTCGCACTTTCCTTTCCAGCTTCTCGGCACTGGGCCAAGACCCGAGTCGTCATAGCTCCTGATCTGGGGCCAAACGCCGGTGTCCAACACGCCGATCACGACGCCACCGACTTTGTCCGTCGAAGGTAACACGAAATTACTAGAGCGCTTCTCCGTTAGACCGAGAAAGTCCGGCGTCCGAGTTGTGTGGAGCTCGTACCTGATTTCGGGTATAACAGAGACAACACCTAGCTGTCGTTTTAGCAGCTCTACTTCTTTGTCGCTGAGGCTGGCGGAGAAGCCGTGTATTACGTTGTTGTAGGTGTAAAACATGTCGGCAGAGTCCGATACCGATCTTAAAGAAGAGTCGTACCAGTTGACATGATCTTCAAAAACTGCCGGCTTGTTGGAATTATCCATATGGACTATGTAAGTCCTTTTCTGGTGTTGCTGTTGTTGTTGTCGTGTGTCGTTTGCTGCGACGTAGAAATGGGCTGGAATTAGGAGCAAAAGTGTTTGTATGAGAATGAGAAGGAGCATCTCCATCTGCATCTTCTCTTATGTTTCTGTGTTCTAATTAGAAACTTTTGTTTTCTGAGCTTGTCTCAAAAATGCCAGTTTTTAGCTCGCATTGAATTGGGAAGAGCATGTATGCTACTAAATAGTATAGATGGAAGTGATGGTTAGATATAATAGTGGGGCAATGAGCATCTATATATATGAATGGGAGCCCATATATCTATAAGTTGCTTATAATTAAAAATCACAGCTAATTTATGACCTACATTATAAATGTTTTTTATTGATCAACCTATATTGGAGACGTTATTATTGAGGTTAAATCTGTTCGATGTTTGGAACAATTTTTGCAAGCACATTTTCATCCTTCTGATTATACTCACTTTCATTACACAATGTGGTGGTCCTTAGTGCAGCATATATGATAGTGGGTATCACTGAAAGTCTGCCCTAGACAAGGATAATGGTGGGCATCATTGAGGCAAACTTTTCACTAGATGCGTGACTATATTGTTACTTAGTGTTACTTAGTGTTACAAATACCACCAACTTTATTTTTAATTTTTTGAGTATTAATTTGTGTGTTATATTTTTATATTATTAGATTAATAAATTAATATAGTAATATTTTAAGCACTTATTAATAAAAAAAATAATAACTCATCTATCATATAAGTTGATATTCAAAAATTAGAATTAGAATTGATATCCTTAACTTTTTTTTTTAATGGATGTAATCCATTCTGTTTATTTTTTTTTTTTCAAGTGACAATTGAGGTTTTCTTCTTAAAGGTATTTATGTACCTCCTCAATTGAATTTTTCTTGTTTTGCCAATTAATTCTTAAGTTGTATAATTTTGCTAGTTTTGGTCTTAATCTTAAACTTGATTACAAATTTTAAAATTTAACTGAAATAATTATGTATTCAACATGTAATAACATGAATTGTGCACAAGAAGTCACTTAAAGTATAACATGTTCGGATTTTCAAGAGTTTTAAAGGACATTGAAGAGAACGGAACGCATTTTATGTGATTGTTTTTGTAAATTTTAAATTCTCACAACCAAATTACATATTTATAACTGTTGAATTTTTAAGGTTCAACTTCAATTTTATATGCTAAGACAAAACTGCCAGAAAAAAAATTATGAACTAATTGACAAAACATAAATTAAATATAAAATTATCACAAAGCCGATACTTCAAGGTTTTGCTTGACGAGTTAGATTGGATATAATTATAAGGTTAGGATTGGATTGGTTTAAATTAAATCTTATTATGTCGTTATCGTGAAAAAGTCGAGGGAGGAAGATGTCATGGCCTTCCATGAGGGTGTGGTTGTTATCTCTGTCCATTAGTGGTTGACCTCGTCACAATCACTAAAGGTGGGTGTGAGTTTGGCGTCGTCGGAGTTGGTTTGTCGTCGCCGGAGTGGAGACATTGGACCTTGTTTAGGTGTGCAAGGTCTGTGTTAAAGGGAGGATATTTTCTTATCCCAAGTCCACAATCCCACTCAATTTTTCTGGTTAATGGATATGCTATCCTGTCAACGAACACCGTCAAAAATATTCTAGGGTGAGTAATTATTATAATTTTGATTTACATGTCCATGGATATACTATCCGGTAAATGAACACCGTCAAAAATACCATTCTAGGATGAGTAATTATTATAATTTTGATTTACAAGCCATTATCTGTAATTTTTCGTAGTTGGTGCACTGCCGCTGCAGAATGAGTCTAAATTCTCACTACTGAATATAAATTTTAATCATCTATAAAATAAAAGAAAAAGAAAAAGAATTTCAATTTAATCAAGGAAAGTGAAAATTGATGGAGAACAGAGATAATATGCTTCGCAAAGGGGGACAATGGAGTAGAGAACAAACAAAGGCATGGTAACAAAGGATGTGAGGTCTTTGACGATTCGAGTCCTCCTACGTGTAAAAATCCTTTATCATTCCAAAGACAAGAAAACATCATTGTTTTATTTAATTTTTTTTTTTTTTTCCTCTCCTATAAGAAAATAGAAGCAAATTCATTTTTCAGGAAATGGTAGAAATTATTTTTGGTATACATATTAATATTTTTATCTCCTAATTCAGATTTTTATCTTAAAATTATTTTTTCCTTAACATTATAATAAAATAAAAATATTAAAATCATTATAAATAAGATAATATTTCACTAATATACTCTTTTTTAGAGATTTAAAAAAAAAAATCCGTTCATTTTTAATTGCACGTTTCAATTGATTGAATGTTTCTTTTCTTGCAAGCCCAACAACCCACTATCATAAATGATAAAGGCACAGTGGTCATGATCAGGTGGTCGTCGGTGGAGATCCCACTCAAAAAGGATTTTTATGATAAAGTGTCCCACTAACTTTAACATTCCAATTAAGATGGTAAAAGTTTACGATTTCAATTACTAAAGTTTATCGCATAGCAGTATGATGAGCAACCAGCCAGAAGAATTTGCTTCAAATGTCATTTTCATCAATAAAAATCTTCAATTGCCAAATTATTTTTTTTCCCCTAAAACATCATTATTTAGACTTTTTTTATTATTTTTTTAAGAAATGCTCAAAAAGAATATATTTTTAAAATATCATCTTATTTATAATGATTTAATGATTTATATCCTAAAATAAAAAATCTGAATCATGAAATAAAAATCCAAAACTTATTCACTAAAAAAGCTATTTCCACAATTTTCTCTATCTTTTAGAAAAAAATAAATAGCAGTTTTTGGAAAATAATTAAAATAAATAACATACTTTTTAAATTGTTTGTATTAAATGCTATATTTATCAAATAAATAATTTATTTAAACTAGATTTGTCAGATAAATAATGTATTTACGTGTCAAATAAATGATTTATCAATCGAATATAATTATATAAGAATTTATAACTAAATAGCCTTTTTTAATAAGTTTTTAACAAATTATTCAAGTTTTCAAAAATTAGTTAAAAAGTCTTTTTTTTTAAATAGTTAATCAATTTTTTTAAATAGTCAATCAGTGATTAACTAAATTATAATTAATCATTGATTAATCATAATATAAATTATCGATTTTCTTAATTAATCATTGATTGACCAATAATTAATTACTGATTAACTAAACCCAAAAATATAACAAATAATCATTTTACTTAAAAAAAAATCGACTATCTATTAAAATGGTAATCAAAATAAGCTACCCAACTTAATTTTTCATGATTTATTTACGTTTTTATCAAGTAAATAATTTATTTAGTCTTATAAATACATCATTTACCTAATAAAATCTCTATTTTTCTAATAAATTTATTATTAATCACAAATATTTTAAAATAATGTTATTTTCTTTTGAAAAATGCTATCTACTGTAATTTTCCAAATCAATCTCTTGAAAGAGACTCAAAAGGCCCATTATTTGCGTAAGCCCAAAGTTTCATCCATGGGGGAAAGAAATAAATTACATATTAAGAGCCTGTTACAGTTTTATATTTAGATTTTATATTTAGACTGTGTTTAAATATAATATAATTTTTATACATACATAAAGTTTACTGTTTAAATATAATATTTTTAATAATACCTCATATATATTTATTATTTTAACATATTTTAAAAATATTTTTTTTTTCCATTCATATCATATTTTCTCTATCTCACTTTTTATGTCTACTTTTATTAGTAACATCAACTTTTTTACTTTAAAATACAATTTAAATACTTTTCATCTAAATACATATTACATTCAAATACAAAGCAAATACTTTTCATCTAAATACACAATGCGAACGCAATACATTTACCAAACGCCCCATAAATAATTAAAGTAAGGAGTTTTTAACCGAGGTACCCTAAACTTATTATAAAGTAATAATTTATATCTTAAATTTTTAATTTTGATAACTTACACTCTAAATTTATGAATTTATAATAATTTACACTCTATTAATAAACAATATTGATATTTTTAATGAAAATTAGCACTTTACTTATATATAAATTGTAATTATTGTTAATTACAAGTATAAAGTTTTCTTTTTAATCAATATTAACCTAAATTTATATTTATAATAAAGTTGATTTAAACTTTTTTTATTTTAATAAAACTTAATTAAAAATCTTAACCTCAATAAATTTGAGTTACATAAATAAAAATAATTATTCATGTCATTAATTAACAACTCATATACAAATCACGTATTAATTTTCTTAAAAAGTTTAATATTGTTATCAATAAGGTACAAATTATTATATATTTGTAAATTCATGATGTAAATTATCAAAATTAAAAATTTTGGTTATAAATTATAACTTTGCAATGATAAATTTAAGGGATACCAATGAAAAAAACCTTAAAGTAAATAGTAAATTTCAAAAAGCAAATAGCATAATATGCAAGAGATAATCTATAAGCAGAGTAAGGAGACAAGCAGCGCGAGATCATGCACCAACTTTGAGCCGGGGGGTCATGCAAGTCGCCCTTATCACCAGAATCAGGAGCTCGCTTGCGTCATCCCATCATGCAGTTTCGCTGCAAAGCGTGCTTGCCTGCTCAATCCTCTCATGCAATAAACCCTTATGAAGAAGAGTACGACCCTATAAATGACATGTTAGGAACAATACTACTTCGACTTAACATCACTTCTACACTAAAAAACTTTGTTGTTGTCCTTGTCCATCGATCACACCACAGTTGTAAGACTTCTGTGTCATATTCATCCACTTTTTATTTTCACTGTGAATAGCTCTAACCAAACTTTTTTTTTTTTTTTTTTTTTTTTTGTGTTTCATGATATACAGGCTGCAATACGAGTTATGACGAGGATTGGTACTGTTTCGTGGACTCTTATTTTCTTGGGTCTGCAGCTGTTTGGTTGTACTACTGCGAAAGAAGAGAAGGTCTTGAGAGAAGACAGCAATGGTTTGAATAAGAGGTTCCGGAATCGGCATGACACTAATGCTGCTCAGTATCGAGGGCTCATGGCTGGTGGTTACGGAGGAGGATCCGGCAATGGTGGTGGTTATGGATCTGGTGGAGGCCCTAGTTTTGGTCCAGGAGGTGGAAATGGTGGAGGAAATGGCGGGGGGTTTGGAAACGGAGGAGGAAATGGTGGGGGGTTTGGAAATGGAGGTGGTGCAGGCATTGGTGGTCCTGGTTATGGACTGGTTGGCGGCAGCAATGGTGGAGCCATCGGAGGTGGTGGTGGGTATGGTGGTGGTTTTGGAGGTGGGTATGGTAGCGGTGGAGGTGGCATTGGCTCCAAATCTCGTAGGCGCAATGTCCGAGGAATCAACACGCACACAGGTTCAATCCCACGCTATCGTAGCCATCCTTCTGAAACTTCCCGCTCCGAGGAACACGCTCACGATGGGTCAATGATGACCAGGAAAGAGACAACTTCCCATGGTGAGAAATATAATCACAGTGAGTTGATGACGAAGACCCGCAAAGACTAACAAGAGAAGACACCTTCCATGCTATGGTTTTAATACTAGGAATAGAACTATGAATAAATGTCCCTTTCTTTTCTACCATCTACGTAGCTGTACTAGTGTAATCCGTTTAATTCTGTTTGTTGTAATAAATCTTCGAGTATCGCCACTTCAATTGGCTGCATGAAAGTGCCTCACCTTACACAGAATAACAAGAAAAAAGTGTAGGCCTAAAATCTACTAAATAGGAATCATGGAAGAAGCTCTGCTTAATTTTTAATTGCAAGTTGCTTGCATCTTACCAAGGAGCGTAGATATTAAGTCACTAATTAAAACTTAAACGAAACTACTAGCAGTTAAATGAATCTATTAGGGCACTAAATATTTCACCACCAACATCCCTCAGGATGTTATTTTTACGCGATTTTTTGGAATTGATGGCATGGTGTCAAGGTCAAATTTAACTATAAAAAGTTAACTGTCTTAAAATAAGAGGTAGGTATTGTAAATGATTGATTAAGTTACGTATATCAATAGTCTAACTTCAACCACAAGGAAAGGAATGTAAAACAGACATAAATCTTATATTATATACAAGCATATATGCACAAACATGATATTGTCAATAGTATGTATAAACACGCATCATCATAATTATAGAAAAATAAATCATAGTATAAACTGTCAAAGTACCACACGCACTTCAAGAAACTTTTCTTTTGTCCATCCCTGGTCATAAGAAATTTTCCTGTTTCAAGTTGAGTAAATCAAAAGATTAGCACCTGTGGTCTGGGAGACCAAGAGGCTGAACGACTCTGTCATCCAGTGGCCTGGAAAAAAGTACATTAACAATAATCAAACCATGTTATGTAGTCTATCGATTGGATGTGACTAAAAATAACTCCAAGCCATACATAAGTCACAACATGGGTATTTACAGTGCCAACGCTAAATGGGTAACCATAAGTAAAATCATCTGCTGAGCAAACTCTTATGTAATCATCCTACATTTCCTGAAGACTTAATGCTCCTCGTACGAACTGATACAATTTGGGGAAAACAAATACCAAAGCACTATGGACGGAGTTATAACCTACCCTGTCCTTCAAATATGAAGCTCCAGTAAAATCATCTCTCTCGGCCCCAGGCTTCAGTTCTGATTCCCTATAGAGAGGTAAAGAAGAGAGCTGGAATAAATTTGAAGCATAGAAGCTAAACGAGTAGAAAGCAACTAGACAGCTGATTTTACTGTTTGATATAAGCCGACTAATTCGACAATTCAGTTACACTACCTTTCGTTCGCAATATTTGGTTGAGATTGCAATGATGAACTAGAAACAAGGGCAACAGTTTGAGGCATCTCTTCCTCCGCAGGCACTTTTCTAATCGCTCCCTGTAAACCTCGTAACAAAAGGACAATTGACTTTTGTCATACATTCTTCAAGATGGGAGTAAAAATCAACAACATCGGAAGCACTATGGTCAACAGCAATAAAACTTACAGCAACTTGGTCTTCCATCCATCCGGGAACGTTCACTGAAAGAATAGTAATATACTGTTCCATTGCCATCTCCGGAGTCATGTTCTCCAGCCTTTGCCAAGCATTCCTTGCACAACGTAACCAGTGCCCTCCATCACTCACACATAGCAGCTGACCCTGTTATTATAACTAGCAATCAAGCTATACCGTGTAATTTGGTATAGGCCCGTACGGTGTTTTACAATTTTAGATTCTTTTACAGTTACCATCTATTGGGGTGAATTCGTTGGGGTCCAAATTTGGGCTCTACGGATGGTAAGATTGAGGTAAGTCTTGATTTAAATTTTTTCTACAGAGATAACCGGAGTGATTTTGGGGTGCCCTGCTGAACTGAAGGAAATTTCTATGACATTGATGCATCGGAACCCAATGAATCTGTTTCCATCTGTTACAACTTCTGTGTAAGAAGCTAATACATTTTGTTTCATATTAGCTACAAGACATTGAGAAATGCTCAAAAGGACCATATCGTTTTGGAGTTTTTTTTTTTTTTTTTTCTCCCTTCTGGTGATTCATCGTTCTTGGAGTTTCAGCTTCTGTTTCATTTTCACCCTAAGCTTTTACGTTGGGTACTTCTCAAAGCTTTAGTCTTCCTACAATTTATCTAACAAAGCACACAACACCTGATTCTTTTTTCTTTGTTTAAGAATTTAAACAACTCGATTATGTTCTACAAATGTCGTTGTTTTTTGTTCTTTTCTTTTCTTTTCATTTTTTTTTTTTTTTTGGTAATATGTACTAGTGTCCCATTCGTTACAGACAACATTTTACTCGCAACTAACCAAGCAGAAATATATATACATCAATACGAGAATACCCATACAATCTTATCCTAAATCCACCGACAAAAATAAGAAAACAAAACAAAAATAGCAACAAAGAAAAAGGCAAGAGAAAGTGTTAATACCACTTGGCACGGGCAGAGAGGTCAGGACCCGGAGGCTGAGGCTCGTGGCAACTCCCCTCTGTCGCAACCTTGCGAAGTCCGTACAACTCCAACTGTGCATCGATCCCGAGGACCGCCAGACCACCACCGTCCTCTGCTCCAGACTCCACGAATTTCATGGCGGCGGCGAAATCGCTTTCCAGCTCGTCCCTCTCGATCCCTTCCCACTCGTCCTCGTCGCCGAAATTATGCGATTCAACCTCATTCTTATCATATTTTCCCTCCGATTCACTCTTCTCAAGCTTAACCTCTTTAGTTTGCAGAGAAACGACGTCGTCCAAGGCTTCCTCCGCGTAATCATCATCGGCGCCAGCTTGATCGCCTCCTCGAGCATCGAAGTCCAAGGCTTTCTCAACGAACGACTTCACCTCGCCCTCTGATTTCACCTCCACCAGCGATCCAACGGTCTCATATGGCTCTCGATGCTGCACTTCTTCTGCAATCTCCTCTCCCAAACACATGACCATTTCGACCTGTTCTTCAACAAATTCAACTCTCCTCTCGCTCTCAGTACCCCGAACTCTCAGACTCTCCTCGTACCTCACCTCCGGCTCAACAACGCCGTCATCGGGAACCGTGGCCGGTTTGTTGTCGGAGTCACCGGACGCCATGGCTATGGCGACGAGCTTGGCGACGAGGAAGGAAAAGAAGAGCGCGAGAGAGGCCGTGAGAAAGAGCTCCCCAAAAATCTCCATAATTTCTTCTTTTTCTTTTTCCTAAATTTCTGCCAAAGCGAGAGAGTAACGAAACAAAGAGCAATATCAGCGACGGCAATCTAATGGAGAAATCAATATATTTTGGTTAGAAAAAGCGAAATTGAGGCGAGGGAAGAGGAAGGGATGTTTGCGGAGCAGAGAAAAGCATATTCTTGCCTTTTTGCTCTTTCCCGTCTCTTTATTTGAATTTAAGAGGGGTGTGGGGCCCACTGTGTGAGCTGGCTGTCGTTGTTTAAGGGCCATGGACGTACCCGCTTTTGCCACTATGGGAGTCGCTCGAACAAATACGGTAATTCGGGTCACGTGGGTTACGCTACAATGATACGGAAAGAATGACGAGTTAGAGAGTCCCAATTTTTATATCAATCTACCCCATTATCGTGATTAACAAATAAATCATGTTTATATTTGATCTCTTTAATAAAGATTGACATCTTAGTTATATATAATATTATATGAAAGTTTATATAACTAATTAAGTATAAATAATAGGAATTTTCAAAGTTTATAAAAAAATTACATTTGTTTTTTTAAATAAATGATTATTATATTAATTATTAATTTAATTAAATTATTTTAGAGAATACAAATAATTAATATGATAAATAAATAAATTGAAATTTTTAACCAATTTAATAAATAGGCCATTTTTAGATTATTTTTTCTGACATAATTAACAAATGAGGTTAACGTGAATTATCACCCTTAACTACAAGTGTTTGAATGTCATCTGAGCATCGCAATGGTTTTAGCGTTTCTATTTTAAGAGCATGTTTGAAACAATATTTAAAGTTTGAGTTTTATAAGTTAAAATTGAAATATGTGTTTAGTTAAAGTATGAATTTGAAATAAAAAATAATATAAAAATTTAAAATGTATTTTAGAAAAAATATGTAATATAAATTTTGTTTCTCTCGTCATTTTATATCATTTAAAAAAATATATATCTTATTTCAACTTGAAATAAGAAATTTGAGTTGTTTAAAAATAGAAAAAAAGAGTAATATCTATATTGGGGTGTTTTTGAGTTAAGTTGCAAAGTTCCGTCTCGAAACATTATTTCAAACAGAGCCAAATTTCGTCTAAAGTATTTGTTTTAAAGAGGTTTTTTTTTAACTATTTATAGAAGGTGCAGATTTTGTCACTAAATTAAATTTTTCGCGCATGTTTTTGAGTTAAGTTGCAAAGTTCCCCCTCGAAACATTATTTCAAACAAAACTTGATTTCATCTAAAGTAATTGTTTTAAAGAGGTTTTTTTTTAACTATTTATGGAAGGTGTAGATTTTGTCACTATATTAATTTTTTCACATGTCTAATTTATAAATATGATTAATTTTGGATGATACACTATAAATTTTTAATGCGACGATTATAGATCTAAAAACTTCATATTTGTTTAATTTTAACTTTTGAGGATATGAAAGAACGCCTATCTGCTTAACATTAATTTTATTTCTAAACTAAGAAACAACATCTTACTAAAAAAAATAAATATGTAGTTGTGTTTTCAATAATATTAAAGTCGTATTGTCATGTTATTACCATCCAATTACATAAATTTTTTTTTTTGAAAGCATAACATATATTTGCTATCAGATATTTTTAATGTCCTTCTCAAGAGGAAGAAGAAAAAAGATTTCATATTCTGTTAAAGAAATTTGATAATTAAAAAAAAAAAACTATTACAAGTGACATAACTATTAACTAATGAAGGGGTCAGCCTGTCACTAGAAAAAAAAAATGACGGGGTGATTAAGAAATTTATAGATGCAACGACAAAACTTCTTCCCTCTTGTTTTTAGATAAATAAAATATTGTCCCTTTGGACATGTGAACAACGAGGCTGAATATTTGCTTTATTCATTTAAGAAAAAAATATAATGGAGTTGCTTTAAATTTGAGCAAAAAATAAGCAGTTATTTGCAAATAAACGTTAAAAGCAATGTTTACGCATAATTTATTGGCATATAAATTTGGAGCTTAGTTCACTAATTTCTCCCCGAAGCCACAATAAACTCATAGGCATGCATGCTTATCCCGTCCATGTGCTAAAAGAAGATTAGGTGATCCCCGTCTTGCTTCCACCTATCTTTAGTGTAACTAGTTATTCCATGTGCTAAAAGAATAATTAAGACCTTATATTAGTTTTTTTTTAGTAGTCCATAAGCAGACTCTACCCTAACGGCATCAATAATTAATAAGATGTTTGTTAAATATATTACATTTGTTAAATATATTATATTTGTATTACGTTTAAACATAATATATTGAATGTATTTTTTATTTAAATAAAAAATATTTACTTTATATTTGAATGTAATATGTATTTAGATGGAAAAACATTTGAATTGTATTTTAAAATTAAAAAATTGATGTAATTAGTATAAATAAATAAAAAAATAAGATAAAAAGATAATATAATAAAAATAAAAATAATTATTTTTAAAATACTTTAAAATAAAATATATATTTGAGATATTATTAAAAAAATATTATATTTAAATATAAAATTTTTATATTTATATAAAAATTATATTATATTTAAATATAATATAAATGTAAAACTGTAAATACATTATAAATTGGTTTTTACAAAAAAAAGATGAATTATGATGAAAAAATAAAAAAGAAATAATTAATAAAGGCATCCTAACTATGAGACCACGTCATTCGGTGGTGCGGTAGATAACTACTATAAATTCAATCCTCCTTTAATGCCGACGGCTCGTGGCCGGTAGTGGGTTGATAAAGATAAGAGCTTGTCATGTTGGATCTGACTTGGATTGGTTCTGAGTTACACCATTCCCATGGTCAGCTCGGCGATTAGCTTTAGAGGGTGTTTCGGAATGTCTCGCGATAAAATTTTTGGATGGAAAAAAAATTGTTTTAAAAAATGTATTTAGAGGAAAATATTATTTAGAATGAAAAAATATAAAATTTTTAAAATTTTTTTAGAAAAAAATCAATATAGATATTGTTTTGTTTCTCTCAAATTTCTATGTAATTTTAAAAAAATTTATCTCATTTGGATTTGTATATACAAAACTATGAACTTTTAAAATTTAAGTATAATGTAACGTTTTAAAGATATAAATAATAAAAAGTGATAAAATATTTAAAAAAGGTTGATTTTGAATATGTCAAAATCAAGTTTGAAACGGGACCTTAAATCCCAGCTGTTCCCCTTTTTTTCCCTTTTTTCTTATTTTCTTTTTTCTCTCTTTTTTCAAGGTTAGAAGCTTTTTAATTTTTAATGAGGTTGATTGTGTCACGTATTTAACTCTATAAATGTAATTTCTCCAAATTAAATTTTAGTTGTGATGGTCATCAACTCGTTTAAATCCATATAGTTTTAATCGGATTTCACCCTCGAACAGAAATTACAAAAACAATCCTAAACAAATTATCAAAAACCAAAATAAAAAATGTTTAAATAAAATCTGTCCATTGATCTCCCGACCTCAACCTCTTAGCACCTGTAAGGTGTGTGCGCCTCCGCCCAACATTCCACTACCCCCCTCTAAAGCTTGTTTCCATGGAAGTTGCTTCGTTTGTTTTTTTGTTTAACTATTTTTTGGTTATTAAGTGTGAAGTTTAATTCTTAAATGAATAAAATGATGCCACCTGAAGAGTAGTTAGATACTGTTTAAAGAAATATGACATCACAGGTCATTAAATTAAGGGCGGTTTGGAGAGTGTTTTGGATTTTTTTTTTGTTGAAATAAATAAATTTTGAAAAATATGTTTGTGAAAAAAACTATTTGGAGTAAAAATATGTAAAAACTTAAAAATTCATTCAAAAAAAATTATTAATGTGGATTTTATTTCATTTTTCTGAAAATTCTATACAATTTAAAAGAATAATCTCGTTTGGACTTATATATATAAAATTATAAAATTTTAAAGTTTAGAGTATAATGTAAAATTTTGAAGATATATATAATAAAAAATAACGATGAGGTGAAAAAAAAAAAAGAAGAAAATTTTGACATTAAGAAAGCTTGCAATTTGAGTTTGCCGGTACTCTGAATAGAGGCGCCAGGAGAGCAATTTTATGCTTTGAGTGATTTGAGAATTAATAAGATTTTTTTCTCTGCAAATTTTCGATAATTCTTGAATCTATTTAAGTGAAGTATATCATTTAGTTATGCATGAGTAATAAAAAGATGCTTGATTTTTCATTTTAGCTATGAGAAGTGGATAATTTGTGAGGCATGTGAGGAAACCCTTTCGAAACTTTATGGATTTAACTGTTTAAATCACTATTATAAATAAATTTAATATAAAGCTAATTTGGTTTATAAAATTATATAGAAAACCAAAAGGTAAACATATGTGTGATATTTGGTATTATTTTCATTGTTTTGAAAATAATTCCATAAATTTTTTAGGGCACAGAAACGAAACCTTTCGAGGGTGTTTGGTTTTGTTTCTAAAACTGATTTCACGATTTCCTAGGAAATCGATTTCAAAATCGGTGTGAAATTGTATTTGGTTTGTATTGTTTTTGAAAACAGATTTCAAAACGAATCCAAAATCGCCTTTGCTCCCAATGTAAAATTGAAAACGATTAAAAGTCGTTTTCTCTGATTTCATTTTTCCAATTTCTCCCATTTTTCTGATTTTATTATTATGGTTAATTAAGATTTAATTGATATAATAATTACTTAAATATTATGGTTATTAATTTTTAATTCATTTTTCAATTAAAAAATTTTATTAATTTTTAATTTTTTGTATTCATAATAAATTTTTTTTTAAATCAAACATAAATATGTTTTTATAGAATACTTATAAAATGACTGGTTTTCAAAAATATAACCAAACACAGTTTCACTTTTTTGTTTCTCAAAACATACACTCAGAAAATAAAACCAAACACAATTTCAGAAACGTTCTCAGAATTGTTTTCAAAACGATCTCAAATTCAGAGAATTTGAAAACATAACAGATTTCAAAAACAATACCAAACGCTACCTTTCTAATCTAATTTGATTAACAAATGTGATGAAAACAGAAACAATAAAACAGTAAGAGTGGTTTTTTTTAGGGAAATAGAAAATAGTTGAAACTTTATTTTCTTATTTTCGCTTTAATTTTTGAAAGTTTGGTAACTTTAACATATATATTTATAAACATATTCAAACATAATTTCTTATTTTTCCTGTATACAAAACTAATCTATCTAAAAATAGAATCAAATATAATTTTATAAATGATCTCAACCTCATTTTAGAAAAATTCTCATTTATATTCTCATACACAAAACAAAATCAAAATCATGTCCAATACCCAAAAGGAATCCAATTAAAACGCTCCGTTGTTTTCAGGATCATCACCCATTTCATTTTTGTTTATTTAACTGTTCATGTCCATCATCCTTTTCATTTTTGTTCATTCTGCTGTTCTGTGGTTCACTAACTATTGATTGGAATATTTTGGCAATTTGAAGAAGGTAAAAATTCATTTGAAGAATATTTTATCTTTCATGTTGTAATTTATTGATGATATGAAGAAATACTTTCTTTTTTTTTTTTTTTTTCCTTTTTCGTGTTTGCCCGGAACTTATTGATGCAAGTAATTCTTGGTATATGTTTCAAAAAAATTTCTTATTATGGTTGAGATTACAATATTTATAATCTCTATGAGCATCTGCTTAATTCTCCTTAGCTTATTCTAAAAAAAAAAAAAATACTTATACTTAGCTTGATGGATCGGATCCCATACAAACAGGTAACATTGGGTAGGTATCCACTCAAAGAATCCCACCATTCTATTTTAACATCACCCATGGACGAAGGGAGAGGGGGCATGGCAGTGAGAGCACATGCTCCATTGGAAAAGTAGAAAACATTTATAGAAATTTCTCGAAGATTTATGTTTACGTGCCCCCATAGAGAGTACTATTCGACTTATTGCGCTTTCTTAAACTTTTTTTGGGCTTGATTGATTGTAATTTTTTTTTTCAATTCATGAGAAAAATAATTATACAAAAAATTTATTTTCATAAATTTATATTAAAATATATCCATTTTTTAATTTTGTTATTAAAATATCTATTTTAAAAAACATATATATGTAGTATCTAATTTATCTTTATATCAAAATAAACATTATTTCTTATTTATTACAATTATCTTTTTTTCCCTTTTTTATTTTTTTGCTATAATAATGAATTTTTTTTCATAACAACTTATCATTCTTTTCAATAAATTCAAATATATTTATTTACATCATAACTATTATTTACAATAAAGATTGATTAGAAAAAATAAAATAGAAAAAAATTATACTAACACAAAGTATTTAAAATTTTCAATAAAAAAGATTCTTTATGAAAAAAAAACTTATAATTTATGTCGACTATTTAAAATTATATATCAACAAAATTTATTTACTTAAAATATTGAATAATACTTTTATTAAAAAAAATCAATTAAGTCATTATAAAAAAAAAACCTTATTAATTATGTCAACCACTAAAGATCCAAAATATAATGGAAAAAATAGTTCATAAATATCAAATATATACTATAAAAGATAATAACTCAAATCAAAAAAAATAAATAGACCATAATTATTATTTACAATAATGATTAATTAAAAAAATAAAAATGAAAAAAAAAATACTAACATGGAGTATTTAAGTTTTAAAAAAGATGAATTCTTTATAAAAAAATAAACTTATTATTTATGCTGATTATTTAAAATCATACATTAATAAAATTCATTTACTTAAAATATTAATGCACACTCTGTTATAAAAAACTAACAAAGTGGTTATGAAAAAACCTTATTAATTATGCCAGTAACTAAAATCCAAAACATAATAGATATGCGTGCCCCAACTTAAAAAAAAAAAACCCCACATCTAATTGTTTTACATTCTTAAAAAAAACACTTATTATTTATATAAATTATTACATATGATATTGATGATATTTTTACGAGAAAGACTAATTTTTAAGTCTTACAACTCTTTATTTTCATAAATATAAAAAATTTATGTTTATAAAAAATTTAAATAAACACAAAAGCAGACACTTTTTATTTATGAGAAATATGATTTTTTTTAACGTTGTTAAAAATATAAAACCTTAAATAATATAAAAAAAATGACATTGCTTCTAGTTGTCTGTTGAGATCCTCCATCGACTTTACCGTCGCTAACTTTCATCGATGAACCTCCTCTTTCAATTGGCCATCAACAAAACTTAGGGAGTGTTTGGTAAATGCATTGTATTTTAATTGTATTTGAATGAAATTTGTTTTTTGAATGTTGTATTTGGTTGAAAAATATTTGTTTTGTATTTGAATAAAATGTACGTTTGGATAAAAAAATATTTTAGAGTTGAAAAGTTGATGTGATTGATAAAAGTAGAGATAAACAATGAAGTTGAAAAGTTGATGTGATTGTTTTAAAAATGGTTTGAATAGTAATTGTTTTCGTAGCACTGTTACAAAATTTGTATTTGGTGTAAAATTGTATTGTATTTGAGTAAAATTAAAATGAAATTTTTTCTCCAAACGCCCTCTTAATTACCATAAATAAAATAAATTAAGTAAAAATTTTCTTTTAATGAGAAATCCGGTTGTAAAAGAAAAAAAATCAATTTAATAAAATATATTTATTTAAAAAAAAAAGCTAAAATTACCTTTTAAATAAAATCTGATTGTCCATTCAATTATTTTAATAAAATATTTTTTATTTCAAATTTATTAGTTTCCTTTTTAATATCTTTTTAATTATAATTTTTTAATGAGAGATAGTGTTATCATTATAAGTATTACTTTAGATATTAATATTAATAAAAGAAATAATGTACATGTTTCAATTTAACATTTCTATAATGGACATTTATGTAAATATTCCTTTAAGAGACTTTGCTGTTTTATAAGACTTCTTAATTGTCTTTGAAAATTACATATATATTTATATATATATATATTAAAGCCATTCATACTTCATGTCATTTTGAAATTACCAGATTTATATAGTTTTCTTTTTTCTTTATTTTATTTTTACTAAGGATTCTTTTGGTTTGGCTTGTTGCATATTGTTTACGATAATTCTTTCCCCTTTTATGTTGAAATTCTTTCTTTCTTTCAACTCTCATCATTTTCCTTTTAGAAAAACAAAATCTAATCCTTTTCCCAATGATGTTTTATTGTTCTAATTCTCCCCCTTTTCTCTAGGCTTGTATTTTTATTTAATATTCTCTTTTTTTCAATTCTATTTTATTCTCTGCTTTGCTCCATTTGAGATGAAGATTATAGCTCAATTAACGTGCTGAAAATTTTGTGTTGATGTATTCACTTATATTAAAATTTTATTATGAAAAATATTAGAAATTTTATTTTGATTTATATATATATGTTGAGATTTATAGTTAAATAATATTATTTTAACAAATGTTTTAAATAAATGACTTAAGTTTTTAAAAGTTAACTAAAAAACCGTTTTTTTAATAGTTAATCAATTTTCTTAAATGATCAATTAATGATTGACCAAATTATAGTTAATCATTGATTAACCATAATGTAAATTATAAATTATCAGATTTTCTTAGTTAATCATTGATTGATTAATAGTTTATTATTGATTGATCAAGTTTGATAAAATAACAAATAGCCATTTTTTTTAAACAAAAATGAGTTCAATGGGCCATCAGCCTAATTTGTCATATATGTTTAATAATTTTTTTAATGGGAAAAGGAGTGAAATAGTCAAAAATCTTGAATCAATAAAAATAAACTGACCAAAAGTTTTAACATGATAATAAATAATATATTTAAGTATAATTTAACTTTACACATAATTGAAAACCTAGAAACACCCCACTCTTTTCCTCTCTCTCTCTCTCTCTCTCTATCTTCTTCGTCTATGTTCTTCCTTTCTATCTCTGACTCACCAGTGGCATTAGAGCTACGATGGCGATCAACCTCAATCTCGAAATTGCTAAGGTCGTGATGGCGAGCCGAGGACGAAGTCGGAGATAGAAAGGAAGAACATAGATGAAGGAGAGAGAGGAAAAAGACCGTAATGCGGTGAAAATCAAATTTGCTGGTTGACAGACTTACTTGCGACAACCATATCTTCCTTCATGGTGGCGATGATGGTGAGAATACGGCAATGGCGATCGATAGCCTCCAATGGTGGCTCCTAAAGAGTTTGTAGAGAGATGGAAGGGAAAGAGAGGAGGTGTCATAGTCTTGTCAGAATTGTGAGCATGGCTTTGGCACTGATGGTTCGGAGAGAGATAGACAAACACATAGAGGGGAGAGAGAGAGCACTAGGGGTGAACAAAAAACCCAACAACCCGAAAAACCCACCCAACCCAATCCATTATAACCCGAACCCGATTAAATCGATCAAGAGATCAACCCAACCCACCCAACTCGACTATTACTTGGGTGGGTTTGGGTTGAGTTTTTTTAAACCCAATTTAACCCGAACCCACCCAATCTATTAATATGTAAAAATAAATATATTTCATACCTCATAATATATAGTATTTGTCTTATATTTTACATTAATTACTTGACAACTAGTTATATTTTATATTGTATGAAATTTTATTATTATTTGTTTGTTAGTTTATAACTTTTATATTTAAACTTGTTTCTCATATATTTTATTTTTATATCAGTTTATAACTTAAGAGATAATTTTGAAGTTTTATAATACTAATATTATGTTAAAAGTTATCTTTTTTTTTTTCATGTATTTTTTATTTTAGGTTGAATGATTAGCCATATTTATTTATTTATTTATTTATTATGTTCAACCCGATTAACTTACTCAACCCACCCAAAATTTAATTGGATGGGTTGATTTTAAATTTTGGGTTAATTTGATAGGTTAAATTTGAAATCAACCCACCCAAATTTAATTTGGTGGGTTGAAAATTCTCAAAAACCTACTTCACCCACCCGATGTTCACCCTTAAAGAGCACATACTAAGGAGAGAAAGATACAATATGGAGATAATGTGTTTGGGAAGAAAGAGAAAGATAAATTAATTGAGAATAAAAATGAAAAATCATATATCCATAAATATGACTATGCTGTAAATTTTTATAGATTTATATATTATACTATTTAATATCAAATCAATAAATGTTTCACCTATATAATGTAATCTTTTTTCTTTTTAATTTGTTCCACCACTAGATTTGAAATCTAGTTATGTCTCTAACAATACCACTCCCCTTCTCTCTTTTAATGATTATTTTTGTTGGGACCGAATTTATCAGCCAATTGCAATGATTCACTAACTAATACGCAATGATTCAGAGTCAATGCTGCTACTCGGGCTTGAATTTTATGTATACATTGGCCCAAAAAAATTGTTCCTCCCTAAGCATAGGCGACTAAATGACACCCATTTCGACCTAAGGTGGAACTTAAAAATGACGTAGCACATGAAGTATTAAAAAAACAAAAGATTAGGATATTTCTATTATAAATAAATGTTTGGTACATAGATTTAAATTGAGTTTTTTTTGTTTAGATTTGAGTTGAATTATTATATATTTAATACATAAGTTTGAATAGTTAAAGCTAAAAAGTATAAAACATGAAATATATTCGGGGAAAGAAAATCGATATAAAACTTGTTTTATCATTCTTAAAATTTTATATAATTTATTAAAAAAATTTTTATTTGAATTTGTATGTACAAAGAAATAGACTAATGGACTGATAAAATTTAAGTTGTAAAATTATACTAATAAATTTTGAATAGTTAGAATTTAAAAAAAAATTACATTTGAATGTAATTGATGCCAAACACTTGATAAATACAGAGACTTCAGCGAACTTTAGACCAATGAATGGTAGTAGTGGTTGCCAGAGATCATGAGGCTCGTGTTCATTGGGCTGTGTCGGAGAAAGTGACTGTATCCTCCCCTTTAGCTGGCGGAGCTTGCACAGCTCTTCCAGCGGTACGTGTTGCTCGAGCAAGGAATCTAGATTTTATTATTTTTGAAGGAGATTGTGCTGCCCTCGTTGAATCTTTATCACTCTCGTCCATGGTTCCCAATTGAGAAATTGTTAACTCTGTTTTTGATTTCAAAGCTATTGCACCCCGCTCGTGTCCTTTCGGATTGCCTGTATTCGGCAGTGCAGGGTAATAGCCTTTCCGCTTTCTTTTGTTTCAATCCTATGAATATTTCAGCAAAAAAAGAAAAAAAAAAAAAAAAAGGTTTACTCATGGTTCAATCTTGATAACAGTTTAATTTAATTTAATTTTAAAAAATTGATTAATCTTTTTAAAATTAATTATAATTTTTTTATTAAAAAAAATACAAGTTTAAATTAAGTTAAATCATGTCAAAATAACAGTGAAATTTCAATCAGTTGATCTACCATCACCACAAGACACATTCCGTGTCTAAACCAAAAATTATACAATTTGTTCTCCAACAAAACGCAACCTTTTTTTTTTTTTTTGTGAATACAACAAAACGCGACTTATAAAATGGAAATTAGTAATATCCTCCCAAACCAACACTTATAATAAGAAATTTGTTTATAGCTTTACATTCATATTATATTTAAATATAATATAATTTAATATTTAAATATATAAATTTTATGTTTAAATATAATATTTTTTTAATAATATTTTAAATATATTTATTATTTTAAAATATTTTGAATATAAATTTTTTTCATTCGTATCATATTCTCTTTTTATTTTATTTTTTCTATATATTTTTATCAATTATATCAATTTTTTAACTTAAAATATAATTTAAATACTTTTTATCCAAACACATATTACATTTAAATATAAAATAAATATTTTTTAATCTAAATATAAGATATTTTATATATAGGATATATTATATTTGAAAATAAATTTTTTTCCATTCATATCATATTTTTTTTTTATCTCATTTTTTTAAATATTTTTATCAATTATATCAATTTTTTAACTTAAAATATAATTTAAATATTTTTTTATCTAAATATATATTATATTTAAATATAAAATAAATATTTTTTACCTAAATATATAGGATATTTTATATATTATATTTAAATATATTATGTTTAAATATAGGGTGAATATAATACATTTACCCCTCATCCAATTAAAAACCCATTGATACCACATGGAAAGCAAATGAAAAACGTTTTAAGAGAAATCTATTGATGCCACGTGTAAAGTGGAGGAGAAACTTTATACTTGTTTTCATTATTCAGCGTCCAAAGAGTTCAAAGAACAGTCTCAAAAAAGTCATAGTAAGTAATGAAGATAAAAAATTGTAATAGATAATCTTTTTACTATTTTATCATTATCATTATCATTGATGATAAAACGCAAATTTGTTTGAAGAGTACTTTTACAAAAGTCTTTTTTTAAAATTTTTATTTGTCTTTTTTTCTTTAATTTTATTATTATTATTTAAATCTTTTTTTTATCATTTTTAAAAAATTTAAAATTTAAAAATTCATGATTTTATTATTTTTAAATAAAAATGAGATAATTTTTTAAAAAAATTATATAGAAGTTTAAATAAAAGGAAATAACATCTTTTAACACATTAAAATTTATACGTTTTATCATTTTATACAGTTCGTTTACATTTAAATACATTTTTAAAATTCAACTTATCTATATCCATCATTAAAATTTATCTCAAAAAAACTCCCTCAAACAAATTTTCTGCCGTACTTTCCAAACCACCATCCAACAAACAACAAACCGTGTTTATTTTTTAAAAAAACAACAAGTAAAAGTTTATTTTTAAAAAATAAAAGTAAATAAAAACGACAATTAAAAAACCGCCGGGCAATAAAATGAATGCTGAGCCTTTTAAGCCTGCATTTTCCGTTAGACTTCTCAAGGATCGTGTTTATTTTTAAAAAATAAAATTTTTTAGTTTTAAAAAAAATTATTTGAAAATTTTTTTAAAAGAAAAAAATTATTAAGATAGATAACAAATTTTTATTTTAAAAAAATCTTTTTTATTTTTAAAAATAAAAATTTTTGATATTCAGATAAAAAAAGTTTAAAAAAATCTATTTTTTTTAAGTAAAATTTTTTTTATTTTTTTAAAAATAAATATGCTAAACAAATGTAATAATTCTGCAGCAGCGAGGAGGCTACGCGGTGGCGGTGAGGCCCCACCACTTTAGTTTTGCTTACATCCATCAGCCACCACATATTGCAGTGAATTAGTGGGCTCGAGCTGTCAAGGCTGCCCACATTTACAGTCAAAGCACATTCAGTGGTTCGTAATTAATGGCCCGTAAGAGAGTTGGTTGAAATATTTGTTTGAAAAATTATGGAGGAGCGAAATAATAAATTCAGTAGTAAATAAAAAATAAAAAAATAAAACGAAAATTTTTTCATAATTTATATCCCTTATATAAGGGTCTGTTTGGATGGGGTGTTTGTTTTTGAAAAATGAAAAATTTTTAGATATAAAAAATAAAAAGTTGTTTGGAATTTTTTTTAAAAGTAAAAAGTTGTTTGGATGGATGAAAATTTTTTGTTTCTAGAGAGCTCTTTTTTTATTTTTCAAAAATGAAAAATGTTGGATGTTCAGATATGGAAATTTATGAATGTTCATTTTTCTTGAAATGAAAAATTTTTTATTTTCCAAATTTAAACGTGTCAAACAGACGGAGGGTAAGTCTTTTCAAGTATTTTGATTGTTTTTCTTCGTCAAATTTTTTTAGCTTAAAATTCGTTTGATTTATAAATTTAAAATTAAAATTATTATCCGATTTAAAATAATAATAAAAATTATAATTAAATCACTTAATTTTAAATTTTATTTTATTATTTACTTTACCTATAAACTAAACGAATTTACAGGCCAATGTATCGGGTGTTTGAGTGTGAACAACAAAAGTGTAATCAGACACAAGATCCTTCTTGGAAATTTTTTGTTATCTCGTTATCACTTTTGGGATTATTAATTATTATGGTCATTTGTCCTGTCTCTTTCATGCTCTCTTCCAACCCCCACCCTAACTTATTTAATTATCACCGTATATAAAAACAGGGTCTTTATTTCTTGGTCAGTCTTGAACTCCTTTATTTCTCTGAGTGCTCACCAAGAAATCTGTCTCGGAAGTGCATTCTCCCTAACGAGAAGAAGCAATGGGTGGAGGCAACGGTCAAAAGTCGAAGATGGCCAGAGAGAAGAATATGGAGAAGCTGAAAGCAGCATCCAAAGGTATATTTATCTTTTATTTTCTTTGAAATTAAAACTTGTTTTGAGTTCAATTTGTCTCGGTTCTAAATCTTATGCGTTCTCAGGTTTTTATTTATTTATTTATTTTTGAAGAAACTAGATCGAATTAATCAATATAAGTTAGCAAAGTAGTTGCACTGAGCTCGGTTCTTAAAGGAGTTTTTTGTTTGATGCAATTCCCAATTGGAAAAGGAGATCTAACTGTTCATATTCATAAGAAAATAAAAGCCAAAATTTTCATTTCCAATTTTCCATGTCTCTTCTTTCATTTTCCCACATACCAAGAAGGAAAGAATTGCCCTTTTTTTTTTTTTTTCCCCCATAATTGTTTTAATTTTCTGTGTTTCTTTCATAATCTGAAGTACTGAAAATTACGAGTGCACTCTTGTTTCTATCAGCAAGTCAGCTTGAATCAAACAAGAAAGCCATGACTATCCAGGTAAGTTCAGAACCTTGCTTTCCTAAAGGTTAAAACATGGATATATCTTCTTAAAATATTTCTTCCATAAAAATGCCTAAGCTGGAAAAAAGGTTCTTACCCATTACAGGCATTTTATTTAGAAGACAAATTATTTTGAGTGTTTGTTCGTCTCTATTATGTTTTTCTAATGAATGGTGAATGATGATGCTTGCAGTGTAAGGTATGCATGCAAACATTCATGTGCACGACAACCGAGGTGAAGTGCAGGGAACATGCAGAAGCAAAACACCCCAAGTCCGATGTTTTCACATGTTTTCCTCATCTTAAGAAATGACATGACGCAGATGAAAAGAGCTCATGGAGATGTGTTTGAAGCTTCATATTTCCTATCTCACTCGTTTATGTTTGGAAGTTTCTAATTTATGTCCTCGCAAACCCTTTGCCTATAAACTGCTTGTGGATTATATTTGGAATCTTGCATTGCTAAAGCTATTACTTCAACTATTCATTATGGATGTGCTTGTTGAATAAGAATGTGCTTCGTTTCAGTCTCACTATACGGACCCCTTTGAGAGTATCATTGGGAAACAATCAAAGTCAAGCATTGTTGTTGGCCATACCCGTTCACTGTCCAACTAGGTTTCAGGAAAATTCCCCAAAAAAACTAGTTTTAGTAGAAGGAAAACAGGAAACCCTGAATTATCTTGATAAACGGCTCTACAAGGGACGATACACATTATCCATCCTGATAGTATTTTAGAGAGAGAGAGAGAGAGAGAGAGCCTTTAATAGTAATGCACTTTGTGATAATCACTGAAATTCAAGAAAACTTCTTATCAATATTGTGTTAAGATTACAATACACGCTCGGAAAAAAAAAATTATGAACACCAGTATATAAAGACTGACAGATGGGTATGGCATTTTCTAGTTAAATTGTCATTTAGTGACCCTTTAGCGCAAAACAAATGGCCCGGACGAAGTCTAAATTAACTAAAAGCACGCATTAGAGTCTTATAATTACTGCGTCCGGATCCTGCTATTTTCCGCACTTCTCACCTGGAAGAAGTATGGATGGGCCTGCAAATAAAGGACAACCGTAAATTTAAGAATAAAAAATACACCATAATGTGGAGAGAGAGAGAGAGAGAGAGGTGATGAAGCAAGGCGATGAAATAATACCATTGCTTCTCTAGCTGTAAGCCTGTCCTGATGATCATAACGAAGAAGCTTATCAAGAAAATCAATGGCCTGCACGTCAAGAAGGGGAAAAACTTAATCAATAAAGAAACTGATAGAAGACCAGCTAAAGATAATATGCTAAATTTATCAATATATACCACCTCTGAGGAAACAAGATGCTGGTTGTCTGCATTGATAAACTTTGACCAAGGCTTCCTGCTGTGCCTGTTTAGAGTTGAAAGACAAGAAGAAAACTTCTTAGACGTGTCGCCGAATTTCCAAACGGATAAAGAACCATTCAAATTGTCTGATTGAACAACAATATGAAGGAGACATACCTTCCAACAAGAGCATCGAGCTGAGGATCAAGCACAAGATGATACTTGTTCAAATAAGCATTTAATTCATCCGTTCCCAGAACCTGAAGATTTCATCTAGATATGGTTAGCTACAACAAACAAACCATTACAGCAAGTGAAAAGAATCGATCACTATTATTTTTTACAGTTTCATGAAACCTCTAGGAAGTTGTGAGATTCGATATTCAATGTTTCAAAACTATTGTGTGATTTTAAAGCTGGCAATCCAAGGACGGTGAGAAAGATTGCACTACAGCGTTGCTGCAGTGACAGGAAGATGATCAAAGGCACTCTCACTAATTTCCCTAGAAGGGAGTAAAAACTGGTGCAACGTCATAAACCAAGTCCATGCAGCAGCAAGAACAAGGTTCCATAGTCACGCTGATAAGGTAAAATAGTAGACAACAATATTTTCGCCATAGAAATGAATTTAAGCACATTCTGAGAGAAAATATTAATCATAATAGCAAAACTGACTCGTAAGTACGAAATCACAATTACCCTAGCAATTTTGACAAGCTGGTCGTGATTGTCATGACCATAGAAGAATGGCTCCTTGCGAAAAATCTGCAAGGAAGAAGAAACCAGGGCAGTTATACATGGTGAAGAACATGCTATAAAATTTCAAGTAACTAAGATGCACGGTAAACAAGACATTATATTCATGTATCTCTCACCATTCCCGCAAACATACAGCCAAGGCTCCACATGTCCAGTGAATAGTCATAGTCTTGCAAATCAACAAGGAGTTCAGGGCCCTTAAAATACCTTTAAAACATGTTAAATGATTATCTTTCTACAACAATATGAACATATAATGCACTGTGGACACAAACCAACCATTAAAAAAATAATTAAAAAAAAAAACTCTTCCAGGGAAAGTCACAACCAGAAATTCACCTAACACTATTCAAGGATTAAGGAAGACAAGATTGTTAAGCGCTTAAAACTTATCAAGGACTAGGAGAAATGGAAACATCTATGTTGAATACTAAAAGTTAACTACTATAAATTCTATAAATCCATCTATTAACATGAGTGGAAAACAAAGATCAACTTTCACCAAAAAAAAATACTGAGTAAGGCGTACTTTCTCAGCACTCTAGTCAACTCTCAAAACAGATTTCAGCTTAATCTCAAGATGTAAGTTATGAATTTATTTGCTAAGTAATGTGAATCCAGTATTATTATTCGGGATTCTAACTCTGATTTGTTAGGTAAATAAGAAGTTGATGTGGTATCAAAATACCAACAAGATCACTTTTAGTATGACATTCTTCATACATATAAGTGACTAAATTTGATCACACTTCAATTTCTCATCTTTGGCATCCCTACAGCATCAAGATTATCAGACCATCCCGATTTCTTTCCCAGGCAAAAACTGAAAGCTAGTATAGAACATAAAAAGGGAACCGTACTATTTTGCCAGAATAGGTTTTAATGAAACCCATGAAATTACCTTGAAGCTACTCGTACGTTGTATTCTTTTCCAGGATGGTAGAATTCAGCAAGACCCCAATCAATCAAGCGAAGCTTTCGTAGCTCATGATCAATCATAACATTGTGAGGCTTAACATCTCTGTGCATTATGCCTTGTGAATGGCAGTAATCTAGAGCCTGCAATTACAGTTTCATACTATTTTAAGAAAAGATGCAAGAGAAAATTGATAAAATTTCCGTCAATGACACTATGACCTACAGATCATTCTGATACAGACAACAATACTGAAAATCATGCATAAAAGAATCCAGAAAAAACATGAAAACAGTTTATCAATCGGGCTGTTGCAAGAACACAAAAGTAGTAAGCCATTTGAAACTGAAAGATTCATTATATAAAAGACTGGTAAAAAGCCCAAAACTCAGTAGATATGGGACCAACCAAAGTAGTCCTAATACAGCATTTGTAATGCGGAAACAATCACACAAATGCCAAAACAAATTAAGGTAGTAAAACATGCGCTTGAAAAGTGCCATAATCCAAGAAAGACATAACCCAAACAAAATAAAACTACTAACTCAAGGCTAATTAAAGTGTGTGCAGTCCTGGTGCTAATTCTATTACTTGAATGTCATCTAACTAAAAGTAGAAAATAAAAAGCATCAGAGTTTATCACAGTTCTCCAGGCTAAAGATGGTTAAAATTATGTTAGAAACAAACTTTAAACTCGATTTATTTGCAGTGAGACCAGATGAAACCTTAAGAAGCTCATATATGTAATAGCGAATGTCATAATCCGTCAGCGTGGGGTACAAAATTTTGAAGTCTGTACTGTTCACATGCTCGAAGATTAAGCTTGGAGTTTTTGAATGCTGATCTCGAACAATATCAAGCAACTTCACAATATTAGTTCCTCCGCAAAGATTCTGCAGTATTTTTATCTCCCGCTTTATCTGCACAGTTACCCACTCGTTAGTCGATACTACATCAATGTGCAAGAGACCGCACTTAACACTGTACTAACATATGAAGTAAGTTCAATTAAACCATTAATGATACATACAAAAGCAGATAGCACAACATAAATAATAGCTTACCTTCTTCTTCTTCACAGGTTTGAGGATCTTGATAACGCACTTTTCATTGTTGGTGACATTTATGCCCTCAAACACCTCACTGTATTTTCCCCTTCCAACTTTTCGAACGACCTCGTAGTCATCTTGATCACTGAGAACAGACCCCCCCCCCCCCCAAAAAAAAAAACATATATATATATATAAACAGATCAAAGAGATTGCAGAACAGACCTACACAAACGATTCAACTTAAAATTCTAAATATATTAAAAAAAAAAAAAAAAAAGAGCTTCAAGATTACTGATTTATAAGTTCAAAAAAATAAAAATAAAATAAAATAAAATCACTGATTGAACAGAATATCTGGCAAGTATCAAATAAAAAATTAAATCACGGATTGAATAAAAATATCTAGCAAGTATCAATTAATTCTTTAATAACGAACCAAGAACTGATAAGTACAGGGATAATTAAAATCCCCAAAATTAATCACAAAACTTAAAATCCAGCAGTTCAGTGGCATAAGAAACAAATCTGGCCTGGATTCATTAGCTAAAGCTTTGTTTTATTTTTCTCTTCAATTAAATTTCGGGAAAAAAAGAGAAACTTCAACTTTCGCTTTTAAAGCTTGCCGAAACACATTAAAGGACACGAATAATTCACGTGAATAGGTAAAGCTTCAAAATTGACTGATTCAAATCAACAAAATCCCATAAGAAACCCTAAATCGCAATTTAATAAGGTGAATCCGCGATGCTACGAGAAAGGATTTAAAGATAAATTAGGAAGACTGAAATCGAAAGAAAAAAAAAAGATAGGGCTTTTGAAAGGAATTTCTAACCCCCACTGAACGGCGAGAGATTCGTAATCCCAGTAATCTCTGGGGCGATGAACATTGACGTCGGCGTAAACTCGAGCCCTAGACATGGCGACTGGATTTCTGCGACGAAATTTGATATTTGTTTGTCGTGTTTCCGTCCAGAGACGCGACGACGATCATGAAGACCCACAGACCGTCCTGCCTTGCCTAAGACCAAAGATGCTCAATTTCCTTCTTAGCTTTTCTTCTGTTGTTACTGTTTGGTTTTATTATTCTTCTTTTTGTTATAAACATAATAGTATTTGGAAACCAACTCCTTTTTAGGGGTATTTGTAAAACAAATTCAATTTTAATTTTACTCAAATATAATATAATTTTATATCAAACATAAATTTTGTAACAGTGTTATGAAAATAATTACTATTCAAAATATTTTTAAAATAATCACATCAACTTTTTAACTCTACTATTTATCTCTACTTTTACCAATTACATCAATTTTTTAACTCTAAAATACTTTTCATCCAAACACACATTTTATTCAAATACAAAACAAATACTTTTTAACCAAATACAACATTTAAAAAATAAATTTCATTCAAATACAATTAAAATGCAATACGTTTACCAAACGCCCCTTAGTTTTTATTTATATTTGGATAAATATATATCGTTAATTATCTGAAAATTAAGTGTTAAAGATATTTATTTTATAAATTCATTATTTTTTTTTAAATTTTGTGATCAACTTATCATATAAGAATCTGTTTTTATTTAAATAAAAATATAAGCTTTTGTTTGATTCATCAGGTAAAGATGGAATTTTTAAATTAAAATTAAATGATTTTTTAAAATTTATTATAATTTTTATTAATTTTTTAATAAAAAATAAAAATAAAGGTGAAAATTTTGAATTAAAAACTAAATATCAAATAAATTCTAAATTTTTATTTTAATTGGTAAGATAATTATTTAAAAAAATAAGAAAGTAACGGATGATGGATTATGAATGAAATTTGTACGTCCACACTCTGACATAGAATGGTGCCTTTGATATTTAATTGATTTTTTTTATTTTATTTTCCTTTTTCTTCGTATTATTTTGTTTAACTTTGAAATTGTACAAATCCTCTCAAATGCCAAATCTTTTCTTTAAGAAAACAAAAAAAAAAAAAAACCCAAACCTTTGTCCTTCCAAATAAGTGTTTATATTTATTGAAAATCTTTAGAGTTAGTTTGTTCTTTGAGGAACTAGAAATAATGTTTTACTCTTTTTTTTTCCTTTTTCTTAACGTGATACATGTTTACGTCTTTCAAAAAATATTTTTTTATAATTAAAAATATAATCTAACGATAAT
Source organism: Antiaris toxicaria (assembly GCA_035233585.1). NCBI lineage: Eukaryota > Viridiplantae > Streptophyta > Magnoliopsida > Rosales > Moraceae > Antiaris > Antiaris toxicaria. The sequence goes on along the minus strand of CP141160.1, from coordinate 21,915,567 downwards.
ATTATTTTATTAAAAATCACAGAATTTAAATATTTCGTTACTAAATTTTGCTTTTTAAATTATAGTTATAGATATAACCATAATATTTTATCAAACTTTATAAAGTAATGCAGTGAAGTATTGAAACAAAATTACGTAGATGGGTATTTCTCCTCCCGAATTTACCTGAGTATCACATAAATGAGAAAGAAAAAATAAAATGCATGAGAAAGGAGCGAGATTTGTGTTTGTAACAGAGAGAGAGAGAGAGAGAGAGGGAATTGGAAGGGAAGAAGAGGGGGAAACGTCTGTGAATGCCCTGGAAGTAGAATCTGATAAGGTGCGGCAGTGGGCGTGTGTTGCGTTATTTTTCAGTATGCAAACACCGTAAGTGAACGGTGTCAAGTTTTAATAGTGTAATGGTGAGAAGGGTTGTCGAATCCACAGGGAAAAATATTTAGATCCTATTAATTACTATAATATGAGAGATATCAACTTTATTTAGAAACCGATTAAATGGAATTGTAAAGTTAAATAAACAATTAAAAAGAAACAATTAATGGGCTAAAATAACGAATGACAATTAGCAAGAGAACTAATATGATTAAACACTAGAAATTTGATTTCACATAACCTTCAACTATGCTTTTCATGCCAAACACCAATTTATTTTTCTAGTTTATAAACCAAGAATCCTAATATATTTAATTCCCTCTTCCGAGTGCTAAATCAAACGTATTCCCAATTCCTAATTTCCACATTCCTGCGCCAAAACTAAGAAATAAAAATACCTTAAGAACTTGATTTTCTTGAATGGTTTCCAAGGCGATTAACCGTTTCCCAACCAATTAATTAGCCTAGGTTGTTCTATTCATGTTCCAATTCAATATTCCCCCTCCCGGGCGCTAAACATCAAATTCAAAATCATCTAAAAGTTGATAAAAAATTTAGAAGCATTAAGAACAGAATAGAATAAATAAACTGAATAGAAAAATTAAATAAATGAAATTGGCATTCAAAGCATAGTATCTGACTGGGCTACATCAAATTTCTAACTAACAATTTAGCCAAGCATATTCAATATAGAAATAGCCATGGTGTTCATCATATCAACAATAAAGAGAAAGAAAGGGATTAAAAGATGAAAACTCTTGAAAAGCTATCTTCAATCTCCAGATTCACCTCCTTTAGACTAGAATGACCTCCAAGCTCTCTAGGGTTCGTCCATCTGCCAAAAGTCCCCTCTTAGGTCGAAACTTAGCTATTTGTATGAGAAGTACCGACCTAAAACATCTTAAAACGCTCGGCACAAAAATCGCAACTCGCCGTGGCGGAAAAAGAACTCGCTGCGACGAGTTTCGAACTTCAAAATTCGTCGACGTTTTACGCGTAACTCGCTGCAGCCCCAGAAAATCTCGCTGCGCCGAGTTTGGTTCTCACTGAAGCCCCAACAATTCTCGCTGCGGCGAGTTTTGTTATCGCGCAAACCGATCCTCGGGTGCTTTTCTCTCCACAGCCAAAACGGAATTCGCCATAACTTGATCTTTTAACTTTAGAAACACTCCCAAATGCTTGAATCACCTACTTATTTAACTGTGAACAAAACACATCAAAATACCAAACATAAACTCGGAAAAACCAATAAATTACTAATGAGAAATATATAACAAATGTGCCTTATCAGCGTGGGGTCAAAAAAAAAAAAAAAACCCAAGGAGGAAGAGTGCCTTGAGCTTTTTAGAATTTGAAATTTTTTTTATAATTAACTTTTAAATTTATAATTTTTAATAATTTAAATTTATTATTTAAATTAACTAGAATTAAAAAAATTTTATATATTATAATTTAGGACACATTTAGTGTGTGAATTGAATTTAAAATAAAAAAAATTTAAAATTTAATTTAATCAACTTGATTATGATTTTTATTAATTTTAAAAAAAATAAAACTGATATTAACAATTTGAGTGCAAGCTTATATCCAAATGAGGTTTAAAAAAATATTATTAATCATTTTTATTTAATTTGAATATAAATTTTTTTAATTTATATTTAAATTTAAATATAATTTAATTAAATTAAAAATATTTAATTTTTTAAAAAAATAAATAATAATATTATTATTCTTTTTAAATTATAATATATAAGTTATATGTATAAAATTATTTGAATTTTAATAGATTTAGGAATTAATGAAGCGTTTGGTAAACGATTCTTTTTTCAGTGTTGTATTTGGTTGAAAATTGTTTATTTTATATTTGAATAAAATGTGTATTTAGATGAAAAGTATTTTAGAGTTGAAAAATTGATATGATTGATAAAAATTTAGAATTAAAAAGTGAATATGATTATTTTAAAGTATTTTTAAATAATAATTATTTTAATAAAACTGTTGAAAATAATTATATTTGAATATAAAACTTTATATGTGATATAAAATTGATTTTTGTAACATAAAAAAAAACGTTTTCCAGACATTGCATAATTATCTAGATCTAAATTGGTAAATTTAAAAAATTTAGGAAACATCCGTATGATTAAATCATCTTATGCAAACACATTTTCACACTCTACGGGCGGTCCTGGCGAGCAGGAAGCATAGGCAGAAACAGAAGTGTAAAAGTAAAAGGTAAAAAGCAACTACTCTATGGCGGGCAAGAACAAGAGCAATCTCATTAGAGTCTTCAGCAATCGCTGCCTAGCCCATGTCGGTGGCTCCGCCGAACCACCATTCTTCTCCAGTCAGCATCAACAACAATGGCGAGCGTACGCTACTCAATCTTTTCACCGACTGACGAAACCCAAGGGAGCTGCTTCTAAATTCTCAAACCCTCTCCTCTTTTCAACGTCTCTCTCGCATTCATTCTCGTCGTCGACATCAAAGACTGGATTCGTGGGATGGTACTTGGGCGTCCTCGAATCACGCCCGCTCCTGACGAAAAGCATCTCTTCCTCCCTCATTTACGCCGCCGCCGATTTTACCTCCCAGGTAATCCGTTTCATGATTACGTAGGTTTAGGTATGTTTGTGTTCATGGGATATTAGTTGAATTAGTTTCTGTCTGCTTTCCAAATCGATGATTGGAATTTGGTGATGATTTCCTAATATGATTGATGGGTTTTTTTCTTGGAATTTGATACAGCTTTGTTTGCAGGGGAGTTCCAATGTTTTGGGACTTCCAGGTTTTGTGTTCTTGAATTTTCAGTTATTAATTTATAATTTTGTTTGGGATGTGTGGTTTGAAGTTTCCTAGGTTGTACCTTCTGAATATATGTTGATTACTTTATGCAAACTATGGTGTCCGATACAGCAGTTTAATGAAATATTTCCCTTGAAACATTTAGATCTTACTAGAGTATTATTGATTCTTGTTTTTTTTTTTTAATGCTGTGGAGCTGATTAGTATGCACTGTTAATTGCCAGAGCTTTATTATGGTGTTTTTCAATTGTAAAAACTTACTCTCGAAGTTGCGGTCATAATTCCTTATGGTGTCTCCCTATATCTTTGTTTATACCGTCAATATTTCAAACAAACGGACTAGGAAGCAGCTGGGGATATTTTAGTATCTGAATTGAATTAAGAGAGTAGGATGGAGGGAAGGACAGAATGAGAGAGAATTCTTGGTTTAGATAGGTAGTTCTGGGAAAGATCATCAGTCATTCATCAGTTCTAGGACTTCACTTGACAATGTCATTATTGTAGTCATATTTTTGTTTAGGCCCTTGTAATATTCTTATTCTTGCCAGTCATACACGTGTTTTCTTTATCTAGTTTTTTGCGCTATACCTTGTTCAAAGAGCGACAAGGATATGTAGTTTTTCTGCTACCATTCTGTTTATTTTTTCCTTTTCGTTTGAAACTTGAAACTACATCTTAGATGGCTATTCCAGCATTTTATTAGTCCACTCAGTTTTTACCATTTTTTTGTTCACTGATGTTGTCGTGGTAGAATAAGTAGTTGCTCTAGGTGCAATTTAAAGAAAGATGATGGAAGTAGAACCTTTTTTTCTTTTTTTTTAGTATCAGTCCCAAAGTTTTTCATTTTTATTACCATGGCGTTTTGTCTTTAAATGATTAAAATTTCATTCCTGATATAGGACGTATACTCTATGGTTTCTGCATCTGGTTATGCTTTTCTATCAAGTTCATCTGCTGATTATAATTTAACTTTTGTTCTAGTTGATCACGTCTCCAGATTCTGGTTCATACTACTCAGTAAGGACTCTGCGAATGGCAGCATATGGGTTGCTAATTCTAGGCCCATCACAACATTTATGGTTTAATTTTATGTCTGAAGTCTTTCCAAAGCGGGATCTGCCCACAACCTTGAAGAAAATTTTTATGGGACAAGCCATATTTGGACCTTGTATCACTTCTGTTTTCTTCTCATATAATGCAGGTTTACAAGGTAAGGGATACTGTACTGATTAGATTGTCGATGCCTTCTTTGATCATGTCTCTACGAATCCCTTCATGAATTAGTGGTCAACCTGGTCATGTCGGATTCTGTTGTTCCAAGGGGATTTAGGGTAACCCCCTAGTTTATGCACCAGAACGCAGCTTCTGTCAGCATTTTATTGGATCTTTTAGTGGACTGAGATTAGTTTTAGCTTTGTTTCATTTTATAGTGTATGTTAAAGACCGTTGACCTTCTGTGTCAATTCCTGTTTGTTGTCTCATAGGATGTATAAAAATTGAATCAGTGTGTAGTTCTCAGTTTTGAATTGCTTTAAAGTTTTTGTTTTCAGGATTTCCTAGTTAAATTACTGTCTGTTGTGGCACAAAACTTAGGTGAAAGCAGTAGCGAGATTGTTGCCAGATTAAAACGAGACCTTATCCCAACTTTGATCAACGGTGCAATGTTTTGGCCCATCTGCGATTTTGTCACATTTAAATTTGTGCCTGTTCATCTACAGGTCTGTTCAGCCTGTCATTTCTCTGTTTCAATTTTCAGTTACCAAACATTATAATGTTTTCAGCTAAACCACCAACTTCACATTTAGCTAACAAGTCTGTTGATGTTGCTGGCAGCCATTGATGAACAGTTCTTGTGCGTATTTGTGGACCATTTACCTGACATACATGGCAAGCTTGAAAAAAGTTGGTGGAGCTTAGTTTGTTTTTTTGAATCGCAGTGAAATTCAGACAGAATCATTTTCATTTTTTATTTTTCTCCCTACGGATTCATCCGAGATTGAGCAATCTTGTTGGGCACCCTCCGTCACATTCGAGTCTTAATGTCTACTGGTAAGTTTGCTTTAGTTCTAAGGCATCATATTCGTTGTATCCAATCTATAAATCATTTAAAATTAAATTCTTTAAGCTCATAGATTGAGCTCTTGGAATTTGAATTAAAATCGGTTATACCCTTATCATAAAAATGGATTAGATCTCATCTCGACTTCTGTGGACTTCCATCCCATGTATATCATCGTTTCTTGCTGCAACAGTTTTGAATTGAACATGTTCTAATTTTCGGGGATTGAGATAAAACATGATTCTATGCAACCGTGAACTTGACCAGAATCAGGCCAATGTGGAACCGAAAATCCTAGTAAAGTCAAAACTTAGCTGAAGGGCTATATAATAAATATACAAGGCAAACTTGTACTTTTGCTGCTAAGTTGAAGTTTTAAAAGAGAATTTTTCTTCTAGGATTCTCAAAGTCAGCTTGTTATTATATTTAATTAAGGGGCGTTTGGTAAACACATTGTATTTTGATTGTATTTGAATGAAATTTATTTTTTGAATGTTGTATTTGGTTGAAAAGTATTTGTTTTGTATTTGAATGAAATGTATGTTTGGATGAAAAGTATTTTAGAATTGAAAAGTGTGATTGGTAAAAATAGAGATAAATAGTGGAATTGAAAAGTTGATGTGATTGTTTTAAAAATGTTTTGAATAGTAATTGTTTTCGTAATACTATTGTAAAATTTGTGTTTGGTGTAAAATTATATTGTATTTGAGTAAAATTAACACTATTAGTCATTCACTCACAAATGTAAATGGTGGCGCTCTTAAGCTTTCTTTAGTGATTTTTTTTTTTTTTTGGGAAAATTAAAATGTTCGTGGAAGTTGCTGCGTCTTCATTACAGCTTATTAAGCTTATTTATCCATCCCTGCGCGAAGATGGTGTTTGCACGCTCACAGAAATCAAGAATTAAAAAAAAAAATGATAATTAGTTATGGATATGTCGACATATCTCTTTTCGCCTTTTACATTTTCTTTTAAACACACTCTTTTTTTAAATTTGAAATGTTTAAATTTATTTACGAGATATTTGATAAATATATTGTATTCGTATTGTATTTGAACGCAATACATTAAATATATTTTGTATTTAGATAAAAATTAATTGTTTTACATTTGAATATAATGTGTGTTTAGATAAAAAGTATTTGAATTATATTTTAAAGTTAAAAAGTTAATGTGATTGGTAAAAATAGATAAAAAAAAGTGAGATAAAAAGAGAATATGATATGAATGAAAAAAAAATTTTTTCAAAATATTCTGAAAAAATAAATGTATTTAAGGAACTGTTAAAAAATGTTATATTTGAACATAAAATTTTTATGTTTAGTTAAAACGTAATATAAATATAAAATTGTAAACAAATGTTTGATTAATACACATCCATTTCAGTTTTCCTGTAATTATTATAAAGTAAAAGGTATTATCTCATTTCAATTTTCAACCTCAATTTTTTTTGATATTCTTTTATACATTAAATTAAAAATATTACAAGAAAAAAAAGTTTTAAAAGAAAACGATAAACAACATATTCATATGTATATATATCTATATACATGTATATATATATAAGAGATTAAGAGGGTGTTTGATAAATGCATTGTATTTTGATTGTATTTGAATGAAATTTATTTTTTGAATGTTGTATTTGGTTGAAAAGTATTTGTTTTGTATTTGAATAAAATGTGTGTTTGGATGAAAAGTATTTTTGAGATAAAAAGTTGATGTGATTGGTAAAAATAGAGATAAATAGTGGAGTTGAAAAGTTGATGTGATTGTTTTAAAAATATTTTGAATAGTAATTGTTTTCGTAGTACTGTTATAAAATTTGTATTTAGTGTAAAATTATATTGCATTTGAGTAAAATTATAATATAATTTTTTTGCCAAACGACACCTAAAGATTTTGCAAAAAAAAAAAAAAAGTTTTAAAAAAATATTACATCTTTGTATAATTCTAATAAAATATATAATATTTAAAATATATAATGTTTCAAAATTTTTTAAAAATAACTTATATGCTATAAATAGAAAAGCACGGAAATAATTAAATAAAAACGAATTTTGTTTAAAAAAATTCAAACAAAAGAAGTTATAATGGCCGGGAAATAAAACTAAAAAAATAAGAAAAATTCAAAAAAATCCTCGAAGTTTGCTTAAGATACAAAAAAAAAAAATCCCAACTAGTTTTCAATTTATAAAAACTAAAATTGTAAAAATAAATAACATATTAATTTATTTAAATAAAAAATATGTGATAATTAAGATTTTTGTTATAAATTTTAAAATAATAATATTTATAAATTATTTATTTAGAAATTTGGTATATAAATATATATAAAAAAAGAATGTAATTAAATTTTCTTTTATGATAGAATTTTATTTATATAATAAGGTATATTATTATATTATTATATTATTTTGTTTGTAAATTTTTTTAATTAAAGAATTTAATTAATAAGTGGTGCGGAGAATCCATAGAAATCACCTAATTATATATATGTCAAAAGTTCAGAAAATAAAATTTACATATTGCTGTTGTTTATGTCACAGTATAGTGGGGGCCCTTATAAATTAGACTTTTTCTGGGCCCGTTTAGGCCCTTAGGACCACAACTGTCGTCAGTATGATTTTGTCACCCAATTCTTTTCCAACAGACCTGTCTTCACCCGCCACGTAGCTCAGACCCTCTCTCTTCCTACCAATAATTCTCCTCTGTCAGCGAGCGCGTGGGCGACACGTGAAATTTTATTCGGCTTTCCGTTAGCTAAAAGAGTGGACATTGAGTTGATTTTTACCAGAGAGTCAATTTTAAAAATCACAACCTTTTTCTTTTTTTTATTATTTATACCTTTAAAATTTTATTATAAAATTTTAAATTTTAAAAATCTATAATTTAATATATATAAGTTTAAATAAGATAATTTTTTTAAATTATAAAAAAATTTTTAAGAAATAAAATTTATATTAATAATTTTTTTATGGGGCATTTGGAGAAAGTATTCAATTTTAATTTTACTTAAATACAATACAATTTTACATCAAACACAAATTTTACAACAGTGCTACGAAAATAATTACTATTCAAAATATTTTTAAAACAATCATATCAATTTTTCAATTCCACTATTTATCTCTACTTTTACCAATCACATCAACTTTTTAATTTTAAAATACTTTTCATCCAAACACACATTTCATTCAAATACAAAACAAATACTTTTTAACCAAATACAACATTCAAAAAATAAATTTCATTCAAATACAATTAAAATGCAATGCGTTTACCAAACGCCCCCTTAAATAAATTTTTAAGATTTTGTATTTTTTATTCTAAATTATTATTTTTCTCTAAATACATTTTTTAAAACTTATGTTTTTCTAACAAAAAAACTCTAGAACTTCTTAAAATGGGCTCTGAGAATTTTAAACTTACTTAATTAAATTTAAATGAGTTGATTGCAAATTCAATTCATCAAATTAATCTAAAATTTAAAATCAACCAATCAAATTAAAATTTAAATAGGTTGATTAAGCTGAATATAATAATAAAAAATATAATTAATCATTTAAAAAAAATAAAAAATATATAAAAAAGGTTAATTTCTTCATAATACTAATATAATAAAAATTCAAAATTTCTCATAAATTATAAATCAATATAAAAGTTATTAACTAATAAATAAATAATAATAAAAACTTATATAACATAAAATATAAGATGTTATAATGTAAAATATAAAATTAGTATTATATATCATAAAATATATATTATATATAATATAAAATAAATTATATATATTATGTATAATATTATGGATTAAATTAAGTTTAAAAAATTTTAACTTAATTAATAATTAGGATGAGATGATATCTCGATTCCTTTGTAGATTGATTGAGTTTAGGTGATAAGGGATTGAATTAGGTAAATTTTTTGGATTTGTCCGGTTGCCAGATTTTCAGTTCACCCTCACCGTCAGCGATGTTCCCTCATGTGTCATCGTTGGTTGGTGGTTACACGTGAACCTTCGAGGTCATAATATCTTCACATGGCAGTACGGATTTTCAGGCCAATGGCAAATAGTCGCCCCACACGTGGAAGAAACAAAAAGGTCTAACTTTTTTTTTATTCCTCTTTGGAGCACATTGGATCTGGACACCGCTACACGTGTCGACGGTTGAAGTAAAGAGCTCTTAACTGATCAAAACCAAGCGCACTAATAAATCCCCTCCACAACACGAGGAGTGAGAAAGCTCAGAAGCTTCCCTTCTCTCCTAACTGGACGCAGAGAGAAAGAGAGAGAGAGAGAGAGAGAGAGAGAGAGAGAAGGAAAAAAAAAAAAAAAAAGGTTGGTAGTTTTGCTGTGCGCCTTTCGGCGCTCCTAACCACATTTTTGACATTCTTCTAAAATTTTATTTTATTCAATATTCTCCAATTTCTTGAGAATTATATTCCGATTCTTTCTAATCTCGAAATCAGTCTTTGGTCGTTTGGTTTCGTTTCATTGTAATTTAATATACATAATCTATATACAAGGCTGAGAAGAGAAGGTAATGTGTGATAAACATATATAAGCACTGTGTCCAGGAATCTCGTGTAAACTTCTCCAGAATCGTGATCTCGTTGCTGTGGATGGAGCCGAAGCAGTGGAAGATTTCTCGTGGAATGGAGTGGTGGCGTAAGGTCGTATTTCCTGTACGACGAGTGTGGACCGGCGTCGCTTCCCGCCTCGGGATTCGCAAAACCGGTGAGCTTAACCCTTCCCATCCATTTTCCACTCACTTTCCGTTCTGATCATCCGACCTAACTTTCTTCTTTCCATCTTGATTTCCGTCGCTGATAGCGCTTAGTACCTTGTTCTTTTTTTTTTTCTTTTAATAATTATTTACTTTTTTTTTTTTTTGGCTTTTTGACGATGGTTTTAACAATGATCAACAATTATTGCGATATTCAAGAGGTTTTAGGACGCTGGTCATTTGTCAATTGTCCTGTCGTGTCAGATTCATTATGCAATTATTGGTGGAACGGTGGTTGGTTTGATCGGCTTGTCTAGGTGAAACTGTGGAGGTTAAATTGGGACTTTTGTTGTTGTCGTTTTGCGGCTTTGGCCTTTAATGTTGTCGTTGCATTATTTAAATGATATCCTTAATTTGGTTTAGATCAATTTAGCTTAAACTATTTTTTAATAGTGTCGGTTGGATTTTATTTGACTGTCCTATTTGGGAGTAAATTATGGCTGTGGTCGACACAATCGAGGACAGTTTTTAAGTCCGGCCGGCGCCTTTGGGTTCTAGTGCCATGGCATGTGGCCGTGGCCGTTCTACCCTGCTCGTGTTTTACAGAAAGTGGTAAATTCTGTCAAGACGTGTCTGTCCTTAGGAATTGAATAATAGGTATTGTTGGAATAATATATACCCTTTTATCTATGCTGTCTACCTGGTAACGCGTTTTTAGTATTTGCGCCGATTCTTTATTAGAATAGAGGAATCAGTGACCTGTTCCACGGTAATGGAGGGGAAAAAAAAAAAAAAAAGGAGGAGCTATTTTTATTGTCTTCCGCTTCTTCAGTTTTTAACCGAAAAATGTTCCAAATTAGGACTTGCACTGCTTATTATTACGTGAACACCAAGTTACGGTGTTCTAGGAGACTAGGACCAACTGATGATTTATTGAGTTTTTGGTGCTTTTGACAAGTTAAAGAGAAGATTATGTAATTCTGGCTTGCCCTTGTCGAAATTTATGCCAAAACCATATTCAAAGGTAAGCTGAAACAATTGGTGTGCAATGGCATAAACCTTTGATATAGTAGCTGCTTTGATCCACCTATTTTTACATGTAATGTAATTATCTGAACTGAACCAATTCTCTGAAATGTGTACCGTTCTGTTTTTTTCCATTGTTCAAGTGGAGAAATTGATTGATGCCGAATTCTCCGTAATTTGGACTGATTAATAGTGTTTGTATCGGAGCAAACAACAAGTTACAGACAGTCAACTAAATGGCTTTGAACATGCTGTGCAAATTGAACAGGGATACTGAACCTGCAGCACGATGTGAGGGCTTGTCAGTATGAGGATGTGAAGGTGATGTGGGAGATGCTGCAGAGAAACGAGACGGATCAATCTCCTTTGAAGCGAAAAAAGAGATCCCTTTGGAGCTTTTTTGGATGGGCTAGGACCGCTCCATCTCTATCCCGCAGTGTTTAGGTACATTGCTTATGGCGCATCTGCTTACCAAGCCGTCCAGAAAATTACTTTTGCTTGACTAAAAGAAAAATAATAATAAAAGAGAAAGGAGGGTTCCATATTTGAGATGATCTCTTCTCCTTGTGAAGTCGACCATATGTAGATATTCAACTGCCTGCCTTTATGTCCATGCTTTATTCTGTGAAATAAGCTTGTGTGTGGCTCTTGTGTGTTTTAGTCTCAGTGTGCTTGTAATATCTTAGATTATATATACATGTACTGGTTACATTTTAACTTTGAGTGGTTTCTACTTTCTAACTACGTTTCCCCAATCTCAAAAAAAAAAAAAAAAAAAAAATCCTGTTTTGACTGTTTCTAGTTGTTTCACTGATTACTTGAATGCCAGATTAGAGGCAAAAAGCATTTTCTAGGAGGAGTTGTTCAACGCTTGATTATGTGCCCTACGGTTGAATATATACACTTGTGCTAAGCCAATTTCGTTACCATTTTATTTCAACACTTTCGATTCGATCCCACCGTCGCGAAAAAATTTGGTTCTACTGTGTCCGACCAGCAAGATATTTGGGTCGGGTGCCACATGATCATTTGATTAGGAAAATTTCTCTTTAGATTACAGAGAAGATTTACTAATGAATAGTCTGGTCATATCAGCTTCTGAATAGTTACTGGAAAAAATTATTAACAGAGGACAACAGGGCTGGCTTATTCATTTTTAGAAGCACGTGTGAGACTGCTATTGGCTATGTGAGATATTCGACGCCTTTTGGAACGAGCGTTCAGTGACAAAACGACAAACTAATGAATTACTCTCTTTTTTCTTACAAATAAAATTACACCAAGGCAAAGTAGCCATTCGGAAACGACAAAGATCTCGTAAATTATGTGATAAAATACCGTGAAAACTTTTTATCACTTATTTTAAGCCATTTTCTCCCCCAAATGACATTGTTATCATTTATCCTTATTGGATATAAAAGTAGTTTAAAATCAGACTACAACCACGTACCAAACTCCGTTTATTATTTTGTCCTCTCTAACTTTTCGATGGCTGACAACTGCCAATTAACAAGCCAATTGCTGAAGAGTTGCACCATGCCCTGATAACAACTTCCCTATACATGTAAAACAAATAATTAACATAATACCATACGTTCCACCATCTGTATTGACTTCGTATCAAATATTTATATTACATTAGTGCAGTGCCCTTTAAATTCATGTCATTTACATATTTTTTTCTCATCGATTTTAAAGAGAGGTGGTTTGTTTTGAAATTTGGGGATTTTAGTGGGATTTGGGCTTTTTTGTTCTGGGCCCAAAATTGGGATATAGAACATAAATGCCATTGGTGATATCATAAAATTTATTTTTTTATTTATTTTAATATATATCAATTAAATTTATTATTTTTAAAATAAATATATCAAATTTTTTTAAATTTATTATTTTTGTCACACAAATGCGATTGGATTTTATTATAGAACATCAATGGTATATTAATGGTTCATTAGTGACAAGTTTATTGGTTGATCAATGATATATGATGGATGAACCGATACATAAGTACATATTTGTTATTCATTGTCTGACCTCTAAATTTGTAAGTGATGGACAATGTAAAAGAAAACCAATCATTTTTCTAAGTTAAGAACAGAATATTTATTAAAAATGACTTAAAAAAAAGAGTCTAAGAGTATTTTGTCATTTTACTTACAAAATCAATGATGTTAAGATCAAGAAGTATTGACGTTATATTTTTTATTTTCAATCAAAGGATGTCATTGTTACTTTGACAAAATGAAAGAGATGCCACTATAATTCTTCCAAGAAAAAAAAAATAGCAAAAATAAAGAATGATGAGAAATGACTAGCTCCATTTAAAAAAAAAAAAAAAAGGAAAGAAAGAAAAAAGAAGAGAAGAAATGACTGACTTGCTCCAATGGATAAGATATGCGTGTAATATTATATATACTTGGCTCGTGCAAAATAAGCTCTCTCTCTCTCTCCAAAATTCCAACGAGGAAGCCAAATAACGCTTTGCGTTTCACTTTGAAGGTAAAAGTTGGATGAAAAAAATAAGAGAGAATGAAGTAAACAGCAGACGTTAGAAGATTTCAGAAAATAATTGAAGTATATAACATGTTTTTAAAATATTTATAGTCTAGTTGATTTATTATATAAAGATAACTTTTAATATAAATAAATCATTTATTTAATAAAACTAATATAAATAAATTATTTATGTAATAAATTTACTATTAATTGTAAATATTTAAAAACATAATATTTACTTTAATTTTCAAATATATATATATAATAATAATAAAAAAAAAACCCACATAACAGGCGGCAATTAAAGATTATAAACGACGACGCGTATTGTTGGTGTTTCTTTCCCCTGGGTCGTTGGCCTCCTTACGGTCTTAGTTGGAAGGTTCCGTATCATATAAATAGCACGTCACGTACCCTTTTAGAATAGGAGGTCACAACAGTTCTAGGGTTTTAGAATCCAACAAATTGTTAGTCGGTGCAACTCCAGATATTCCGATCTCACAACAACGACCACAACAATGGGTCACTCTAACGTCTGGAACTCTCATCCGAAGAACTACGGCCCTGGTTCTCGGTCTTGGTACGTTTCCTGCTCTTTTTCTCTTTAATAATAGCATTTTCCAATTTCTGATTTGTACGCACGCGTTGATGCTTAAATCCATAATTTAATAATTTGTGTTTTTTTTTTTTGAGAAAATCTTTTATGTATTTTTTTAGTTCTGTTTGATCGGTAAATACGTGGTCTTCTCTTCTGCAATTTCGACTGTTTCTTTTTTAATTTTTGTGAGGGCTTGTTATTATTTTAAGCCGATTATATGACTGGTAAAAACTGACATCTTGTGTGTTTAGACGTAAAAAACCTTAATTCCTAATTCTTATCGTTCGACTTTCAGAAATCAATTTGTTGGTAAAAGCTTTGGCCTAAACAAGTTTTAGTTTTTTTTTTTTTTTTTTTTTGGGTTAAAATTTGTTTTTGACAGTCGAGTATGCGGGAACTCTCATGCGATCATCCGAAAGTATGCACTTATGATCTGCAGACAATGTTTTCGCAGCAACGCCAAGGAAATTGGCTTTGTCAAGGTAATATTTTCTTGTTAATTTTGCTACTAAAATTCAAAAACAGCTATGCCCATTTTTTTTTTTTGGCTTTATTGATTTTAATATGTATCTGTTCTTCTATATTAATGTTTGTTGCAGTACCGCTGAAGGTTGATGTTATCAATGGCGCCTTTGACCGAATAAAATGGTTCTGGTGATTTTATTTTTATTTTTATTTTTTCTAGTTGGCTCTTTCTGTTAGTGTTCTTTTAAGATATTTCGTGGGAACAAAAATTCCCTTGAGAGTAGTTTTTTCTAGGTTTGATCTGGTTACAGGAATTATGTTTAGCCAGGCAATCAATGTCTTGTCGTGGCTGTTTAAGAACATGATAAATTTATATTAATTTGTTACACAGTGTTCTATTTATTTCGTTGGTGGAAAGTATACATACATACATACATACATATATATGTATGTATATTTTGGAAAGAAGATTTGTGACCTCTGCAATTTACATGCTATGATTCAAACCCAAGGCCAAGGTTAGCTAAGTATTGACAGCAACTTTTACCAAATGGTTAGCGACAATATGTTGTTTGTAGACATAGTTTTTTTAGTTCACGAGAATGTCAGACAATCATAATCGTAATCAGTTTGGAACACCAACTGCTGGCAAAAGATCCTTGATAGAAGTTTGTCATTTGATGGCGAACGGTTACGTTAAGCACAGACAAAATATGAATGTCTAAACGTCTTCGGCCACAGAGGAACGTAGGGTATTGAAATCATTCCGTCCTCCTTGCATGGCTCAAACTGAGGGTCATTGTCTCAAATCTCGATCAAGTTGATTTGCCATACTCAACTCCCATTGCTTAGGGCTAAGGTCCATGCTCTCTTGTCACTGTAGTAGAACGAACAATAAAGGAAAAAGGGATTCAATCCAGTTAGGTTCGACTCCATCGTGTTGAATCCCGATTACTCGCATTAGATGGCCCGTTGCACAACAATAAAGCAGGAAGCTAATGCCCATCACCTAGCAATAGCATTTTGGTGTTTGTCTACTTTGATAACAACATAAATAATCTATTTACATTATTTTACATTATCAGTAGTGATGGGTGTGATCATATTATGGATGCTTGTTATAAGCCAGCTTGTCTGTATAAGAAAAATCCTTCTGTTCCTACTAAGCTTTGACAAGAATTTCAAATCATAGATGTCATCGGTAGGACTTCTTCCTTGGACAATGCCGACATTCAAGGATCCATAGAGAGCAATGCCTTTAATATATATATATTTTTTAATTCGGTTTAACAATTTAAAGCTCCCTCTTAGCTAGTTAAGCTTCCTTTATTTATTTATTCATTTTCGTGGTTCATTCGCAGCTTAAGGGCTTATTTTGGTAGTCATGGAATACGTAAGAACAAGGAAACTTGAATGTTCATTATGGAAAAGATCCGGAATTTGACAACTTGTCTTCAGTCAAAAAGAGAGAAACTAATTTTCGTCTAAAAAAATTATTCTTCCTTTTATTTAAATCGATATAAAGAAAAAAGAAATTCAAGTGATTGGTTAACATATAAAAAAAAATAAAAATGAAAATAAAAATTCGTGGAATTACAAATTCGACGAACTTCATCTACAAGCATAATGACGATGAAAAAACTAAGGGGGCGTTTGGTAAACATATTGTATTTTGATTGTATTTGAATGAAATTTGTTTTTTGAATATTGTATTTGGTTAGAAAGTATTTGTTTTGTATTTGAATAAAATGTATGTTTGGATGAAACGTATTTTAGAGTTGAAAAGTTGATGTGATTGATAAAAATAGAAATAAATAGTGAAGTTAAAAAATTGATGTGATTGTTTTAAAAAACTTTTGAATAGTCATTATTTTTATAGTACTATTGTAAAATTTATGTTTGATGTAAAATTGTATTTCATTTAAACGAAATTTGTTTTTCATGCATAAAAAAACTAATAATATAAGTGGAGGTGCGGGAAATGGAAACAAGCATAATGATGCTGAAAAAACCAAAAACACTAATATAAGTGGAGGTGCGGGGAATCGAACCCCGTGCCTCTCGCATGCGAAGCGAGCGCTCTACCATATGAGCTACACCCCCAAGGCGTAAGAAGTAGTTAAGTAGTAATACTAAAATCAAATTCACTAGCAGCAATTTCCAAATCGCGACTCACGAACGAAGGCTCACATTCCACCGCAAGCATTAAAGACTGTTCATTCCCCAGTGTGTCTGCAGCCACTAAAAAAAGGCAATAACTGCTCTGTTTGAGTATGGGGTGTAGTGTTGATAAGGTCTGGTGAAGCCACATGACTTGTTTTGTTATTCTCACTTTTTTTTCTTTTTAATAATAACGTAAGTTTTGAACTATTTCTCACTTACAGCAATATATAAGCGTTATTTTGTTGTTTTACATTCAAAGGGCAAGACGGACATGGGTTCTTAGTATCTCTCTCTCACTTCTTGGTCTTATCCCAGCTGACGTTCAATTGTTCTCCTCCTCTTCCACATTCCTACCTTTTGAAAAGAGGGCTTTCGAGAAATCTTTGAAGAGTGTTGAGAGTTTTTTCACACTCTTTGTTGGGCATAATTTGGCGTTTCAATTTGTGTCTGGATAACTCACATCTGTGCATTATGAAGGTCTCTGGATTCTGGCTGATGTACTTTGCGGTTTGGACCGTTTTCATGTTCTTTACCATCTCTGGCTTCATAACTGGCTCCAAAACTCATGGTAATTTTTCTTCTTCTTCCCTTTTATTATTATTATTATTTTTTTAATCTTTGTGTGGATGTTTTGTTTACTTCTTGTACTCTAAATGGAAATTTAATTTCATGGAAGGTTGTCTTGTAGTGTCAGCTTTATCTTTTATTTGCATCTTGTTTTTAATCTCTAAAGATTCTGACCTTTATTTTTTTCAGTAAAAAGATCTTGACATTTTTAATGTTAGCAACTGAGAATGCCTCTGGCTAAGTGTTTTTTCCCCCCCCCCTCTCTTCTCTCTTTCTTTTTTAAATATTAACAAGTAGGAAATTCTTTGGGCACATTGTAGTTTCCAGGACCCACTATAGGCAAGATTTGTAGTCTTGCTAAATATCCTTTCACCAAAATCATCTCCAGCCTTTAGCATAAATTACTTTTGTGTTGAATATATTTCGGCTAATTGACACAATCAGTCCTTGAATTTTTTTTTTTTTTTGAAATTACCATTTTGGTTCCTGAATTTTTCAATTCAAACAATCGACTTCCTATAACTTTAATTTATTTGCAATCTTAGACCAACAAATTCTTAACGATTTTCCTCACGTGAGCCGCACATGACTATATTAAGCTATATAAATGTCGTCGGCAGTCCTATAGTTTATTGTCGTTGATTGCATGCACGATTTTTGAAAGTATAGAATATCAGTGGAAATTTTCTAATCCTTGTTCCCTTTTCCATCTTAGCCAGTCCTGAACATATACAGAGTTTCAATGAATCGGCTTACTCTTGCTAACCAAGACTTAGTGAAGTTCAATTCTCTGGTCCCGTCATCACCAAAACGGACTTTTCGCTTACTACATTCACACAATTGCACAAATGAAAATTGAAAAATGCTTAGATAGTGCATACCATGATTAAAAAAAACAAAAAACCAAAACAAAACAAAACAAAGCAAAACAAAATTAAACATGTGACGCATGTGTCCAAATCGAGTCTCTTACAATCACGTCATAAATATTGTTAATATATTTGTCGCATTTGTGATATTAATCACTAATTAAAATAGGTGCAGAAATGTTAGATATTTAGATGACGTTTGATATTGTTTTTAAAATATTTTTAATTTTTAAAAAAATTAAAAATGAAAATATTTTGAAAAATATATTGAGACCATTTCTAGAACTGTTTTTGATTATGTTTTCTGAGTATATATTCTAAGAAACATAGAAATGAAATTCTATTTAGTTATATTTTTGAAAAACTCATTATATAAGTATGTATTTTATGAAAACATATTTGTGTTTAATTTAAAAAAATAACAAAAAATAAATTATTAGTTGTATTAAAAAAAAAAAAACTTTGGCGGTGGATTTTACAATAAGAGACAGAGGTGAAAAACACTGGTAGTCCGAGCCTCGAGTTATAGTAACAGTGAGATTTGAGTTGCGAGTCGGTTGTCGTCATCATGAGGAGATTGTCACTATCATCACCAATCTGTGTTTGTCACTCTTTGTCGGAGATGGAAGCCATCATTGGACATGGTCATCATCACCAACACTGTACAAATAGAGAGAGAGAGAGAGAGAAGAAGAAAATGAAAAGAAAAAAGTGAAAACAACTTATTTTGTTTTCAAAAAACAAAAAAAAATCGAAAATAGTGTTTTTGAAATGATTTTGAAAACGTTAAATACAAAAATACTGTTTAAAAATAAAACCAAATATCCCCTTAAATTCTTCATGAATCATTCCTTTAAAAAACAGAAGGTTAGGGTTAACAGTCATATAGCAAGCACTGCAACCATCATCCATTTGTTAGCAACAAGTCCTTATCAATTAGGATGTTTTCTCCAGAATTTCTTCTTTAATTAGTTTGATTCTTTCCTTCTCTCAAATTTCACTGCTTTGTTTAGACATTACCAAATTGCAGAAATTTTAGTTTGCAAGGTGTTGATGGCCTAATTGAACCTTATATAAAATGATAAAATTTTCAGAAATGACCCGCCATGGTGATGGTTCAACTGTGATAGCCATAAGCAGGAAGCTCAAGGTAACACCACACCCCAACAACAAACAACTCATCTACTTTACTTAAACACATTAATTAAGTTATTTATTTTCTATCTTCCTTTTTTACTCTCTAAAGAAGTCCCTATCTGTTATTGTGAAACTTCAGGAGACTAGCCACAGGCCAAACGTAAAGGACAACAAGAGAGGTTCAGACAATATGAATCTTGAAGATTACCATCCCATAGATCCAGTTCCAAGCTCGAAGGCTTCCGTAAAACCGGGGCCGATTCAGCACGGCGCTCCTATAATCCCGTATATCCCACAGCCTTCGCCTCCTGACCCTCCCATTCCCACGCGCAGTGGGTCTGGTTAAGCCATATTAAAGAAAGCATGTTTCTTAACTACGGCTATGTTAGAACTTGGAAGATTATTGCCACTTTGTGTTGCACATTTATTTTAACCAGCTTGTATATCATAAACACCATACGCTGCTTATATACAGCTGAAGTGATGTGCTATGTATGAATGTTGTGTGTGTTTTATTTTTGTGTGTCACCCTTTCTGAATGTCATTATAACACTATTTGTAGTACTTCTATATGTGCAGGTTGATTTTTAGATTTTGCATGAATTGTCACTTTTTTATTTTTATTTTTAAAATTTTTTTCTGTTCTGAAATATGAATGCTCACCTTTTTTATATATTGGTATGCCTATTGGAAGAATTGTGTAGATATACACCGTCCTATATCATCATTCTCGACATCATGCTTTTTTATTTTTGTTTTTTGGGTAAAGCCCAGAATCAGTACGTTAACTTGCCTCTGCTACTTTTTTTATTTTCCCCCTGTTGTTTCACATTAGTTTTTGAAGTTGTCCTGTGGGGCCTGAGGGTGGTGTGAAATTGTTTAACATGAAGACTTTAGAAAATATTTTGCATATTTGGCCTACCTTACCAAACCCAACTACCATATTGACAGAATTAATGATAAAAATTTGAAAGTATTTTTTAATGAAAACACAAGAAAGAGGGAATACTCTGTTTTGTATTAGATATTTGTTATTTAATATATATGCTGTCTAATATATTGTATAATATGAAAAAATAATAATAATAATAATAATAAAAAGAGAGGAATTTAGTCTCATCTAACCATTTTACTTGAAATTTTTGTTCAAAAACAAGCAGAAAAATACCATGTGATTGTATTAAATCTCTCTTTTTGATTTGCTTTTAATGAAAATTCTAATGGTAACAATAAATATGAATATGAGACTTGTTAAAATTTAGAATACAAAACGAGAGTGACGCATGATTCAAGTATTCATCGATAGCAGCTTGCAGCAGTGAACTGCATTTATACTGCTTTCTCCTTATCCAACTATTCCCCATATTAGTCATGATCTGCCTGATTACAAAGTTGACTGAGGCTTAGGTTGTTAACTAACAGCCACAGAGAAAAAGAAAATAAACCGTGCCGACAATTTTGTCTCCAATTGAAATATTTCTTGTCATTGAAAACGTACATAACAACATCAATAATGTCTCCAAAAATCTTTCCCCTTAAGGTATTTTTTTTCTTTTTTCTTTTTTTTTTTTTTTTGCTGATAAGATCTTCACCCTTAAGCTATTACAAGTAGAGAACCAATCCCAAACTTCTGAAATCCAAGCCACCTCCAATATCTAAGATGAAGCCCTTCTTCCTTTTTAATTGCATATTTGGCTTAAAATTCTAGAGGTGAACTACCAGGCAAAAAGCAGAAAACATGCCTGAAAATAGTATGGACTACAGTAATCATTTTGTGTACCCTTATAAGATTATCTATTAAGGGGGAAAAAAAGGTTTATAAATGGAAAATAGTGGTTTCTGTTGCATTATTGAAGGGTGACCAAACTTAATGAAGGACAGAACAGAAAAAGTGGCAATGATTCACAAGGAGCATTCACCAACCCTATTGACTAGACCAAAAACAGAAAAGATTGTTTCTTCTTCCTCAAGCTAATTTAATTATCACACGAAATTTGGTCCTGCACACGGATATTAAGTAATAACCAACCAATCTATTCCTACAACTTTTTCCCCCCTTTTTTACTACTGCAAAACCCCATTTGTGCATGTCTAATCAAAGTAGTTTCTTCTGGCTATATTATTAGTAGAATTCTCTGTTATGGTAGTTGTGAGTTTTGTTTTCCTTTTTGTACTTTAACGCAACTTTGATTAACGTTCATGTCTAATCAAGGTAGTTTTTTCTGGTTATATTACTACTGCAAAACCCCAATTGTGCATGTCTAATCAAAGTAGTTTCTTCTGGCTATATTATTAGTAGAATTCTCTGTTATGGTAGTTGTGAGTTTTGTTTTCCTTTTTGTATTTTAATATAACTTTAACTAGATTTAACGTTAACATGTACATGTATTATCCAAAGGTAATGCCTAAAAGCTCCTTGAACCATTAGAGAATGGATGTTAAGATATAACAAAAAGGAGATGCTCAGCCTTCATTTGGTCATACGTACAATCACACACTTTTTTTTTTTCTGGGTTTTGGCAAGTGGAAAGAAGAATCATGAAACTAAAGAAAAGGGGACCATTCTAAATATCACTTCTTTATGTAGGGGGCCCTAGATTTATTCACTTTCAACGTGGGCTCCCATACTTGAGTTTGGGGAATGAATGTTACTTAATCCGAATGTTTGTCACTTTAATTAGACCTTGATTATAAAATGAGTATATCTCAAGGCAGGACACTTTCGAGCTCCTAACTTTTATGATTCCTTAATAAAGCATAAAAGCCATTCTTTTAAGTTAAACGTCATCTTGATTAAGTTATCAACTAATCTGGGGGCCAGGGATAATTAGCACATATCAACTCGAACTATCCGCTGTCCTTTTAAACACCTTTTCTTTGAATTTCATTTTCCTGCTGATAAGACTAATCGTCTTGGTTTTTTTTACACTTTTGTTTATTTCCCCTTTCTGCTGGTTTAAGTGTTAATTTAAAGATTAAGATTGATACCAGCCGCTTACTCAAGTTTAGTGGACCGTCATTGACTCCCTATGTTCTCTCTTTTTTGTGACACATTTTTTATGCTTGTCACACCACCAACTGACCATGACACAAACTTAAATGTGGATTTAAAGCCATGATTTTCAATTAATGAATGTAATTCCCTTTTATTTTGTTTTGCTTTGTTTTTAAAATTTTTTTTCACTGGCATTAAACTGAAACCTTAAAGAACAAAAAACTCAAGGAGCAGAAACCCATAATTTATGAAAATGTCCTCGGTGAATTAAGACAGGCATGAATGACACGGTGCCCTAAAAACAGTTGTCCAGTCACATGGTAACATTCTTCACAAAAGAACTCTTCTGCATCGTCCTTTGTCTGAATTCTTGTTGTACACAAAAACTTATTAGTAGTTAGAGATCATTAAAAGGGAGAGGACCTAGAGGTCGGTCTCAGCCAGGTTGGAGACCATTACTACTACCATGTCCTTGAAAAGGGAAAGCTCAAAAGCTTTGGGTGAGTTGCCTTGAGAGGTCCGGTCACTTTGTTTGCTGTCACATTTCCAAATTCCCAGCAAAATACGGCATCTTCCAAATTCAGGTAATCATATAGTCCTTTTGAATGGGGTTAAGCAAACGAAACAGAAATGACTATATAATTGGGGATTGATGAGAAATTGGAAAAAAAAAAAAAAAAATACACACCTATTAGAAGCTGCAACATTGAGTCCTTACACGTGTATTTTTGATAAAGAAAAACTGCCAACTAATTTAATAACACCATTCAGCATGCTGGTTTATGGTGTGATTTGGTTACAATCTTATAAGTTGATACCTTATCTTATTACACAAATTGTAGACTTATACTAGTGTCCAAAAAACAAATATTTTTTTTACTGTCCGAACTCAATTGGGATCATTTTTTTTTTTTAACAAGGACACACGAACATTAGAGATTTGCGAATTTCAGAGCATTGTGGCTGTAAAACCGAGAGAAGTTGGTCCCAACAATACGCCATTAAAAAATCAAGAGAGAGAGAGAGAGAGAGGATCTGCATTAGAGACAATAAGTTGGAGCATCCTAAAATGATATATGTGTGTGTGTGTGTGTGTGTGTGTTTGTGTCTGTGTTTCTTTTTTTTTTTTTTTCCTTTTTGCTTCCACATTATTTCTGCATATTATTGTAATCACCCCCCACCCCACCCTTTCTTTTTGGTAGTTTACAAATCCTCTTTATATTGGTTTTAGTTAGTTGCTATTTGATAGTGTGAAGTTGAGTCCTAACCTTACTACTATATATTTATAGTAATGTCAAGAAAACAAGCATTTTTTTCATTGCCAATTCCAAAAACGGGGGACATTTTTCATTTTCAAAGTCAAATCCATGATTTTAAAAAAAAAATGGAGTTCATGGTCACCACCCTTTTGAATAAGGCCACATGAAACACTAGATAGGGATGTGAAAATTGCCCTGATACAATTGGATAATAGTTTGATCCAATCTAAGACAATCGAATTTAACGTGGGTTAGAGAATTGGTTTGATAATTAAACCCAATCGGATTAGATTGGTTTTGGTTTTTAATGTGTTTTTTATTTCACTTAAATGAAATTTCAAAGAATATATATATATTTTTGGTCTTTAAATTTTAACAATGGACACTACAACACTATACCGTTTGAAGTTTAAAAAAAAAATCTTAAATTTTACCAATTATTCTCCAAATCACTTATCATAAAATTTATGTGATGTTTTATTTCATTTTGTAATTTTAGTTTTTTTTTTATAGTTTACTTACTTTTTTTTTCCGTATAAATTAAAGGCTTTAACCTAATTAGATAATTACAAATTATTAGCAAATACCGACACCCAATGGATTATATATGTAATTTGGATAACATGAAATATATAGAAATCTAATAATAGAATGTTAAATTGGATTAGTTATGACCAGAAAATGTTGGATTGAATTAGATGCTCGCCATTAATCATCAGAAATTTGTCAATTTCATGCACTGTGGCTGTGAAAAATAGCGAGCAATGACCTTAAAAGGGCAAGGCATCATTAAAAAGAAAAAGGTATGAGAAAAATAGAAGAGCTGAAACAGAGACACTAAGTAGAGAGATCAAAACATATCTTAAAAAGATGTCTTTTTTTTTTTTTTTAAATAATCCTCTTCTTTTTGACTTCTCCATATTATTAGTGCATCTTGATATTGATCCTCTATTACGCTGAAAAAGGAGGCCTTCCTTCCTTCTTACATTTGCATTTTGCAATAAAAAAGTTGTCACGAGCTTGTAATTTGACCTTTAGCTTTGTTTTCATTTCCTTCTCAAATGATATTGATTTATGATTATTCTAAATCGTGGTTTTTTTTTATGTGACAAATGCAATTTCTTCTAATATGCTTTTCACAAGATAGATCATCTCCTTAATTGTAGTCATTACGTGTAATCTTATTATCAATATTTGAATGATAAATGATTTTTAGAGAACAATTAAAAGATGAAAATGGCATTACAGGTTTTTTTTTTTTCGTGTCACCAATGATTTAGTCTTTCCCATTTGGCTAAAGCTCAAAAAAGGTGTCTTATGACTAGTAAGGTGGGTAGATTTCAATCCACCTCCACAGATTGTTACAGTATTTTTTTTTTATTTTTAGTTTTTACTATTTTAATGCTCTTCAAGTAGCAAATATCTTTAGGCAGTTTTATTTAAAGTTAAAGAAAAAAATGGCAATTTTATTGAATTAGCGGCTAAGGGGAAAAGGGAGAGAGAGAAAAGAAAAGAAAGCACACACGCACACAAATTGAGTGCCAAAGACGGAAGAACTTTAGAAGTGGTCCTCATTCACGTTACCAAGTCCCACCACATGTATGTCCATACTTTTAATATTGCGATTTTGATACCCTTCACGCTTGCATGGCTCGCTAAGTTGCTTTAAAATTTTACATGTTCAGTGACAAAAATTATCCAAGAGTAATAATTAGATGATTAACACACAGTGGATAAATGTTAATTCTCGAATCATAAACCGAATGCCATACCATAAATGGTAGGTTATCATTCTCAAGAGATTCAAGGACCACTTGACTGCTTTTTCTAATAACAGAAACAACCTCATATTTACTAGCCTAACTAATTAAACAGGTTTGATATAAAACGAAGTTTATATGTTATTAACTGATTTAGATTAGAGTGGAAGTAAAACCTAACTTTAGAGTGGGTTGCAATCCAGAGAGAGATAGAAAGAATCACGCAAGGAATAGGAAAAGTTGAAGCTAAATAAACTCTCCTTTTTTTGCCCCCATGGTGCAAGTTAATTAATTTGCAAAGTGAATTCTATTGCGGTGTATATATATATATATTTATCCTACTAATAGAGTTTTGTTTTAAATTGTTAAATTTTTTTGTATTGCATTTTGATATGATTTTAATTAGATTTAAACATTTAAAATACGTAATTATCTTGAATATAATAACTATTTCCTTATCTTCTGATCGCCTGGAAGGGACCAAAAAAATATTTTGTTCTTTCTTCAATAATTTATGATCTTTAGTGGACCTTTCAGTGGGATTCAGCCCATTTTTGTCTCAGTAGAGTTTTCTAGTAACATGTTTCGGTTCTCTTCCTCATTATTTAGAAAAAGTGAGTTATCAGTTCAGATACAAGATACTATTATTATTTATTGACTCCTAGTAATTCAAGATCTTTCTTTCATCAAGGATTTGTTTATTTTTTTGAGGAGAATTCAAAATTGTTGGAATTGTATAATCGTCAAGTATTGACATTGGTAAATGACCCATTATTGAAAGAGATACCATATCATAAAAACACAAAAAAAAAAAAAAAATCAATGAATAACCCACACGAGGGTAGTAAATTGCTGAGGAGTTGATGACCCTTGTTGATTGACATGAAAGGCTCTTGTTAAAACAGAAAATTGATGATTAGTTATGAATATGAGTGATATAATGCAAGGGCAGGGAGTTGGTGGAGGCTATAATATTGTGTTATGGCGGAGAAAAGGGTAACAAGGGTGCCTTTAGATTAACTTAAGGATAATGGATTTATTAAAACTCAAAGGAGTAATGGTTCCTTTTAACTTTTGAAAGATTCAATTGCAAGGATCGTTGGAGCTTTGGTGATTGCTGACGCTAATGACTTTGCTAAGTTAATTATTGGTGACTTCATTCCCTTTTTATCCTTTTCTGACCCTCATAAACTACTCACTAAAGATTCCATAAAGAAAGAACAACCACAAGGCATGTCTCAATTATCAAAAGTAATTAATCACACATAACCACCAGAAAAATACTTGGCCTCCAAAGATTGGCGAGAGAATTGAAACACTCATAAATGCCTCTATTTATGTCACAATAATATCCTCAAAAAGCAAAAACAAAAAAATTATAACATGTTATATTTGTGTGGACATTGCTTGAAGAAAACACTACATATCTTTCTTTTGTAGGATTATTTCTTTAGAGAATATGATTTAGTAGAGTCGCAATCATGAATGCCTCAACTAATAATACTCAAAATGTGCAACTTTTTTCTATAAATTATTTCAAAATGTTATTATTTTCAGGTCATTCAATAACCTTAGTTGTTTTATTTTGTTATGGGATTTATTTTCTTTTTTTCGAAATTTAAGGGAATTACTTTTACATTATCTAAGTGAAAACATCTTTTATATATATATATATATATTCCTCTACATCATTTTATTTTCAACCATTTAAAAGGTTTTGGAGGGGCACCATTTATTTTTTCCCTTATTTAGAAGCAATCTCAAAGAAGAGTAGGAAATTAACATTTATGTTGCCTTTGGTACACGCATTCTTTTTACATTGTATTTAAATACAATGTAACTTTCACCCAAATACAAAAGTATTTCATTTAAATACCAATCACATCATATTTTAAATCTAATACAATCACTATTTATTATTTTACTTTTTCTATTACTTTTATTAATTACATCATATACTCTCTTTCTCTCTTCTTTTTTTCTCTCTATTTTAACCTATCACATCATATATTTATTATTAAAATACAATTCAAATAATTTTCACTCAAATACACATTACATTCAAATACAATACTAATACTTTTCCTCCAAATATAAATTATATTCAATACATTACATTTAAATATAATGCAATGCATCCACCAAACAGACAATTAGACTTCTCCTCAATAGTTAGGCCCAAAGAGTGAGTTCATGACCACTCCATCTACTCAAATAAGTTATACTTATTTTTTTTGGAGCTGTTATGAGTTACACTTACGCAGCACCAAGTAAGTAATTGACATTAAATAACTAAAGATAATACTTATTACCGCAAATAAAATAACTAACAATAAATTTACATGAATTTCTGTTTTTCAGGCTAATATTATTCCCGAAACTGAACTATTTAAATAAATTGAAATTGGAATACGCTTCATCTTATTAGGTTAATAATTAATAATCTTTAAACCTATAAGGAATTTTAAATTAAAAATTAACGGAAAAAAAAAAACAACAAATTAGGAACTTTCTTTGGTTTCTAGAGTTTTTTTTTCCGACGAAAATTTAAAGGAGAGGCTTTTATACAAGGAAAGCAAAGGAACTTTCCACACTTTTTTGGGATGAAAACACGAAAATAAATATATACATAAATACTCTACATAAACAAGGCAATAAACTAAAGCGACATTTAGGAAGCATATTATATTTACGTTACGTATAAATATAATATATTAAATATAATTTATATTTAGATTAAAAATATTTATATTATATTTAAATATAATATATATTTGAATGTAAATTATTTAATTTATATTTAAATAATAAATATATATTATGATAAAGAAAAAAAATATGTGATATAATTAATAAAAATAATAATTATATTATATTATATTTAAAATATGATATAATTATTATTTAAATATAATATTTTTATATTTAAATATAATATAAAAATAATGATATAAATAAACGTAGCATTAGAGACCATGATCTAAATTAATTTTCTTTGATAATTCTTAAGCTCCTCTTTTCTTTCGTCTGACTTTTCAAAAATACAAAAATTCCGCTGTCGTTTCCGTAACGTCTCTCCGAAGATTCCACACGCCTCCCACAGATTCCACACAATAATCCCACGATTCCCAATCCCATCTCCGCGTTTCGTTTTCTTTGGTTTTTTTTCTTTTTTTTTTTTTTCCGCCCTCCAAAAGAACACGTCAGCATTACTTTTTTTTTAATTAATTATGATATGAAAATAACCTCAGCATTGCTTGGCTAATCAGTATCCTTCCCTCCTATTCTTTTCTTTTCTTTTTTTTTTTTCACCCAAGAAAATCCTTTCCTTCGCAACGTTCTTCATCGCGTGCAAACCAAGCCCACCATCTCTTTTACCAAAATACCCTCCTCCACTACCGTATCTCGCGAGTATTACTTTCACCAAACACTATCGGCGCGTATTAGTTTTCGTATATATTTTATTTTATTATTACATATAGACCACCAACAAAAAAAATAAAAAAATAAAAAACTAAAAATTAGTTTGGATATAGTTTAGCCGAAATACGGCGGTTATACTCTGAAATCTCGCCTAAACAAACTTCCCTTTCTCTGTCTCTCTCTCTCTCTCTCCTATTTCTCCTCACTCACCCCCACCACCTTTTCCTCTCTCTCTTTCTCTCTCCTCGCCGTCGGCGTAACGGTCATATTTCTGCTGATTTCACTCTCTCTCTCTCTCTCTAAAACTCGTCCCAATAAATAGAAGAAAAGCTCTGCGCGCTTCCTATTATTCTCTCTCTGCGACTCTCTCACTCCTCTAGTTCTCTCTCTCGGAAAATGAGATTTGGGTCGATAATTTCTAAATGTGTACGACGATGGTAGCTGCCGTCCGTACGACGTTAAACCCTAAAACTCCTACCCATGGCGGCGGCGGAGGAGGAGGAAGAGGTGGAGGTGGTGTGGGGGGAAGAAGGGGGAGGCCTCAAAATCCGTCTAGGCCTCCTCTGCTTCCGTCCGACCCCGACAATGCTCTCGCAGCTCCTCGCCGGCCTAAATCACGGGAGGTCACTTCTCGGTATATGAATTCTTCGACTTCGACTTCGTCTTCCACTTCGCCTTCGTCTTCGTCTTCTTATTCTTCCAATTCCCGGCGATGTCCGTCGCCGTTGGTTTCGAGGACGGCGATTTCGACTCCGAAACCGTCGTCAACTCCGACTGTAAAGCGGTCTCAGTCGGTGGAGAGGCGGCGAACTGCGACTCCTCGTCCTACTTCTTTGGATTTGCGAAATTGGAGTGGAGCCGGCGGCGGTGAGATGTCGGCTGCGCAGAAGCTTCTGTTTACTTCGACGAGGAGCTTATCGGTTTCGTTTCAAGGCCAGTCGTTCTCGTACCAGGTAAGCAAGGCGAAGCCGGCGCCGTCGCCTAGTGTGAGGAAAGGTGTAACTCCGGAGAGGAGGAAAACGGCGGCGGCAACGCCGACGAGAGGAGATCAGAGCGAGAACTTGAAGCCGATCGAGCAGCAGCGGTGGCCGGGAAGGTTGCAGCAATCGAATTGCGTCAATAGGAGCTTGAAATACAACGATGAGAGGAGAAGCGGGAGTGGATCTGGTGAAAACGTGGTCAGGGCGTTGCAAAATTCCATGGCTTCAAGCAACGCGGCAATCGTCAGAGCTGCTCAACCTGCTGCTGATGTTAATTCGGTAATTGGATCTGAATCACAGCCTGATCACTCGACGTCTTCTGATTCCGAAAGTGTGTCATCTGGTAGTACTACTTCAGGAGCTCATGAAGGAGCCGGTCAAGGACAGCGTGGGACCCGAGGGTTCGTGGTGCCAGCAAGGTTTTGGCAAGAGACTAAGAACAGGTTGCAGCGCCAGCCGGAGCCTGGTTCTCTGCTTTCCAGGACTCCTGCGGCGGTGAAAGCTTTAGTGGCATCTAAATTGGTTTCGCCGAGAAAATCAATCGATAGTCCTGTTTCATCCCCTCGAGGAGTTGTTAACAGCAAGGGTCAGTCATCGCCTATTCGAGGGGCGCTTCGGCCTGCGTCGCCTAGCAGAACTGTGGTGTCGACAACGTCAACTCCGTCGAGGGGAACGAGCCCTTCTCGCGTGAGAAGTTTAGTTCAGGGCACGCCGAGGAGTACCTTAAACAGCGTACCGTCAATTTTGAGTATTGCGGCTGATGTCAGAAGTGGAAAGGCAGGGGAGAACAAGATACTAGACGCGCATGTGTTGAGGCTGTTGTATAACCGTCTCTTGCAATGGCGATTTGTAAATGCTAGAGCTGATGCTGCGAACTTGGCACAGAAACTGAATGCAGAGGTGCGGCTCTTGAACTTAAATCTTCATTGCAATGCTTTTACAGCTATTTTTTTTTTACTCTAATACATACAATGGACAAGCCAGTTTTTATTCCAATTTAGCAGTAAGTTGTTGTCTTTATTTGCTGGTTCCCGTCTAGTTGCCGTGAAGTTGCATATTGTATGGTTTATATTAGAAAATACTTTTTTTTTTTACTCTGTTCAGAGATTAAAGTCTTGAAAATCACATTGTTTTATCATATTTTGTTTGCATCAAAAACTATGAGTTAGTTAATCGTAGAACGACAGTTTCAAAGCCATGGCTTTTGGTACTGATGAAGGTGTGATTTCAAAGCTGCTTGTTGCTGAGAGTCTTAATGTACGTTCTACGAATTTATTTAGCAATTAATGGATGGAAAGTAAAAGCCTCTTGGAACATGTAATATACCTTCCTATGTGGTACCCCGGTTAGAAATGTCCTTGTAGACGAGTTTGAGTTTTACCTGCAATGGTCACAAAGGATCAGGAAGTCAGTTTTTGCAGCAATTTTGATGGCCATGGATTTTCAGTATTAAGAAGAGGGAATGAGCTTTCTGGACTTTACAAAGACAATAAAAATGATAAGAGTTTTCATCTCGGTCAATCGGTGTTTATAAGAAAGTGATATCAACTGAGGATCTAGCCTTCTACCACCATGGTTTGATGAGTTTTCTTCATTAGGGATTCACTTGTTTGAATTGGAACTTCTTAACTGAGGTTTGAAGCACAGTAACATGTTTGCACTCAGATTATTTGGGGATTTCATTGAAGGAAATCAAGCGAATTCAATCCGGATCTAATAATCAAACATTTAACAATATCGGATAGAAACTATAATTGTCTTAAATGTAAGAGAGAGCCTTCTTTTTTTTTTTTAATATTTTTTGTATCATTTTTTAAGTGGAAAGCTTAAATTTCTTCTTTCTATCAGAGAAGCATTTATGATGCTTGGGTCACAACTGCAAAACTCCGTGAATCTGTTAGAGCAAAAAGAACTGAATTACAACTGATGAGGCAAACTTTGAAGCTAATTTCGATCCTCAAGGAGCAAGTAAGATTTCCTGCCAAATTCTGCTTATCTCACTTATTGAGCTTTGTCTTCCCGATCTTCTAATAGATGTTGGTACTTGTTTTATAATTTCTAATTTTAGCCATAATATCGTCAATTTACTATTGAACTTCATTTGTTCCTTTTAAGAGAGGATTTCTCCTTTTTTTTTTTCTTTGGGGAACTTGGGGTGGGTGTTTTGAATGCTACGCCTATTGGTGGAGTCGAACATGGAATAACCGCCAGCTTGTTGAGAACTTGAAATTTTGTTTGTGCCATGTAATTATTCTTCTGGTAATCAGATTGAAAGTTTTTTGCAGTAAGAATAAGAATTTATTTAATTATAATTTCATATCTCCATTAAGTGACAGAGACCTTGCTGTTCATTTATCCGCTGTGCATAAGGGTAACTATTAACTAGGGTTTAGTGTTTAATAGAATCTTTTGAAGTAAGTCTGTTTTATATGTTGCTTGATTATTACAGATGGTGTATTTGGAAGAATGGTCTCTTTTGGATCGGGATTACACTGGTTCTTTGTCAGGAGCCGTTGAAGCTTTGAAGGCTAGCACTCTCCGCCTTCCGGTTATTGGTGGAGCAAGGGTATATGCTTTCTTAACTTTTTCCTTTTCTCCTTCTACTGCTTATCTTTTTTCCTCTTTAATTAGTAGTCAATTCCCTATTATCCATCAAATTTCGTTTCCCTATAGGTAGCGTAGTAATTAGTATGGCTTATTAGTTCTTCGTTTTGGTTTCTACAGGTGGAGATTCAGAACGTAAAGGATGCTATTTGTTCTGCAGTTGATGTGATGCAGGCAATGGCATCATCAGTATGTCTGTTGTTACCGAAGGTGATTCTCTCTCTGTTCCATATGTATTTAGAATACACTTGATATTTGTTAAGTGCGTGTCTATGTAATTATAGTCTGCATGGAGTATACACGTATAATTTATGTACAATTTTCCACGTATAATTAAGTGGAAAGAATTCAAAGTTTGATAGAACCATGTTACTTAGATGCATGTATTGTCTTCCCCCTTGCTTGTTTTAAGTTTTTGTTTCTAATTATATTATTACTTTCAAATTTTATCCTTCAGTTATTCTCATTTTTGCCCCCAAATTATACCTCCATTCCTCCCTAAACTTTGAAAACTCCCACTTTGCTACTTCAAACTTTGAATTCTTTCCACTTAACCTCTTCCTTTACAATATCTCCTTAAAAATGTGTGAAAAAGAAGCACATGATGGCACATAAAGGGTAGCTAAAACTTTTGTAATGTGCTGAATACCCTTTTGCTCCTTTCAATAAACGGAAACCTGAAATACAAAATTCTCAATTTTTCATCATTTTAACTCTGAAATCACCTTCGTCATTTTCATCTAAACTTGTAGCAGCTTGGATTTATATGGAAGCAGCTCTAATTCAAAGAAATTCTGGTTGTCACAGTCTCTGTCAACTTTCCTATCTTAGGTTGAGACTTGCTGCGTTTTCTGGTTCATGGATATTGATCTTATCCAATTTAAAGGAGATGAAACTTCAGCACTACCCAACCAAGAAAACCCCTCCATCGGTAGGGAAGTAAGTGTCTTAGACTTTGGAAGGAGATGCCATGAGTTTGGAAGAAGATGCCTTATTTGTCCTCAACAAAAATGTCTGGAAAAAAATCCAACCCTAAACAAATCACTAACCCTTATTCAAGAGTGTCAAAATATCCTCTCTGACCTCCAACAGTGCCTCACGTGTTGTCACGCGCTTCCTCCCGATGCATTTTAACAGGAAATGAGATAGAAGGGGGGTGGATTTAAAGTTTAGAGTAGTTAAGTTAGAGTTTTTGAAGTTCAGAACCAAAGTGAGAATGAGTGGAAAGTTTAGGGGGTAAATGTGAGAATGATCCTATCTCTTTTGAGCTATTTATGTTCTTTTTTCACCATGTATGCTTTTTCCCCTCACACACCACCCCCCCCCCCCCCCCTCTCTCTCTCTCAATCTTTCCCGTCCCGTTTCTCAAAGCTAATGGTCGTAGAGAATTTATTTTTGACATCCCCTTATTGGTTTGTCCTTGTTTAATTTGATCCGACTTTTTTTATATGCAAATTTAACTCTGAAGAAATTTGTGTCCATTCCTGTAGGTTGCTTAACTGCCACTCGATATATATATATATTTTATATCTAACCCTGCATACTTAGTGGTTGTCCCAAGTATCACAGTTAATTTTGCAATTTCCAAAGGTCATTTTTTCTTATGATTACTCACTTCTCGTTGATCAACTCGGAATACAAATATTTTCAACCAAAAAAATCAGAATACGAATATACTCTTAAATCCTAAACTTTGAATACTCTCTTATCATAAAGTAGTCGTATATAATTATTATGCTAATGAACAGTTAGCAACTCATCTGGTACCATTTCTTATTGATAGGTTGGGGGAGTGAACTCTCTAGTGGGTGAACTTTCAAATGTAACCGCCAAGGAGCGTGCTTTGCTTGGTCAGTGCAAAAATCTTCTATCAACCGTTGCAGCTTTGCAGGTTAGTGTTGTATCCTAAATGCATTGAATATTTCTCGTTATAAGTGCCTGCTTTTTGGAGTGTAGATAAAAATTGTGCAGACTCCGATTGGTCTCCCCTTTTACGAGCTGTTTTGGCAAGTATGGCATGAGTGGGATGGTCGTCAGAGTCATCAACATTTTAAACAAACCTTAAATTGTTTTTTTCCATAAAAATAGCCTTCATACTAGCTTGTCAGAATCAGAATTTAACATTCTCATTCCTATGAATGTTTGATAATACGAGAAATTAACTATTAATTAAAAAAAAAATCCTTTCCTAGTAAATTGCCGGTATTAAACTTACTTGCAAAATGCTTTTTCTCTGACCAGGTGAAGGAATGTAGCCTTAGAACACATCTTTTACAACTAAAACGTGTGCAAACCTGACAGCCAAAGTGTAAAGCTCACATCATATGACTGCTCACCTCAAAAGGCTAACTACATCGTTTTTTTTTTTTCCCGGTTTCTTTTGTTGGATTTGTGAAACCATGGTTTTAAAATAAGGGAAATCTGTCGGTTTGGTTTATAATAGCACAGGAGTGCTGGCTTTGATTTTTGTGGGATAAATGAAAAAAAAAAGGTCTGATGTATTTCAGTTGTCAATATAATTAGATTGTATACCTGTACTTTGTTCATAGGACAGAGGAATGTATGTGTAAATATCTGCAGTGATATTTTTGTATTTCTCTGTTAGTCAACCTTATATGGATTCTTATTAAGGTTTTAGGTGGAGTTTGGGCGAAAAATTTTTGGAGTGAAAAAATATAAAATTTTAAAAAATTAAAAAAAAATCCAATATGAATATTATTTATTCCTCTTAAAATTTTTATGTAATTTAAAAAAAAATCATCTCATTTGGATTTGTATACACAAAATTATAGATTTTTAAAATTTGAGATTTATTGTAATATTTTGAAAATATAAATAATAAAAAATGTTGAAATATTGAAAAAAATTGATTTTAAAAAAAGTAAAACTTACCCTCAAACTATCCTTATCCCTTTAAAAATAAAAATTTTGTAGGCTGCTTTTGGCTATTTTGTATATTTCTACGATGGGTACTGGTTTTCGTTAGTGTTTGGCATCGCCAACTTGAAATTTACAATTTAATTGTTGTCTTGTCGGGCAAAACTTCTCCTGTTGTACCGTCTCTAAAGGATAAAGAGCAATTAAGACCCACAGAAATTATAGTCCTGTTCACGTGAAAGAGACGTGAAAACTCAATAAAGACTTATGAAATTTAGGTTTGTTTCAAAAATCTAATTTAATCTATTGTATAAACTAAATTAAGTTCGTTAAATTAATTTTAGATTAATTTAGTTTGATATAGTTTATTTTTATTATTTTTTATTTTTATTTTTATTATTTTATCATAATTTTATAATTTAATATAAATTATTTTTAATACAAATTAAGTTAAATTAAACTTAAATATAATAACTAATTTAATTTAATTTAATTTATAAACTAAATTAAGTTATAACGTTAAATGTAACATGCATGCTTAACATCTTCGAATCTTCATTACCTGGCTTTTGGAAAATTATATCTAGTTTGATTGGGACGGGAAAGACTTTTTGCGTTTACCAAGTATGATTATTTCCTTGATCAAAACTGTCCCTGTGGTCGGACTGCCCTATATTTGGTGTTAGTATGGCAGTTTTGACCATTACATTTTCAGGTTGAGGGAGGGAGAGCCAAACCCTTTATCATGTTCACAGGTAAGCCTAGTCTTCCTGAGATTGGGCCGGCTAAAATCCTCGTTTGCCGTTTGTTTGATTAGACTGATGTTTGTAGGGAGAGAAAGAGAATAATAATTTTTATTAAAAAAATATTTATGATAAATATTATATTTTAAAAATATTCAAGGAAAATAGCAAATTACGTCATAAATATTATTGTAACTAAATTATTTACCTAAAATATTTTAAAACTTTAGAACATTTTTAAGAAATTTAATTTTTAGGTAAATTTTTATTTCATGGTATTTTTAACAAGTTCTGTTATTTTTTTATTACAGTAAATCTAATTTATTATTCTCCTTAAGTTGGCATGTTATCTCAATCTATCTTTTATTTCATACGATAACTGATAAGATAGAATGTTTTAGATCACGTTAAATCATGTCAAATGTAAATGTTAATATCAAATTATATTTAAGATTAAAAAAAACTTGTGAAAATTATTTATGTAGATTTTTCTTTATCTTATACTTTAATGAATAATGTTATTTTAAATGTTATAACTATTTTTTGTGATAAATTTTAAGCTTTAGAGGTTGCAAAAATAAAATTTTAAAATGAAAAAAATTGAGTAACAAGGTCAACTCATCAACCAACAATAATTAAATGTCAAAGTTCGACATATGTTATACTTTGTTTTAAATTTGGAAAGTGTAATTAATGTATGTTAAATTTGTATTTAGAAAAATACTCAAATACCAAAATTTTAGCATTGACAGTTAATTGAACATTGCTTTGCACATGCTGGATTGGGCTTTCAGACCTTTTTGATGCCTAAGAATTTTATCGTTCTATGGATGTCTGAAAACCAATAAAATGGATGACGACCTTTGAACCTTATTCTTCTTGCATAAGGAACAAGAATTATTCGACTCCAACAGATCAAGATTTCTAGCAAAACTAGCAAGGGGGAAAAAGAAAAGAAGAAGAAGAAGAAAAGACCCTAAAAGAAAAGAAAAGAAGTTTTCTAATTAAATCATGTGATTTTCATATGATGCTTTGAGATAACCCTCTGGTGTAGTTTGGGAAACGTCTTCTGTTTTCAACATCTCTTTTACGTCTTTGAAAATCGTACTTTAATCCACTCTTTTTTTCCTTTTTTAAAACTAGCCTGAAAATTGTACTTTAACCAGTGCCATTACTTCTAATATTCATTTGTAATTGCGCATGCCATTTTGCATCATCAAAATGAAAACTACTTTTTGGGATCATTGAATGTTTCCCTAAAAACGATTTTTTCATCTCGTAGAAAAAAAAAACGTTCACTGTCTTAACATCAGCAAACAAACATGTATTACGTAATTTTTTTGCATTTGATGTGCTCGAAAGACACAAAGCCAGAGAACAAAACTCTCACCAAAAATAAAAAATAGAAAAAAAGGGCCACTGTCATTTTGTCGCAACACCAGACGAGAGTGGCATTAACATCTTTTATACGTGGTGGGACCAGAGCATGTGCTGGAGAGACGCGGCGAAGCGAATGGGTTGTTGTCGTTTTCCTTGGGTTAACTTTTTTTTTTTTTTAATTTTATTTTATTGTTGGTAAATAAAGGGGGAAGAAAAATAGAAAAGGTCGTGATGCCGTGGAACCCACTTCCAATGGAGGAGCGCGCAGTACTCGTAGGAGGGCTGACGTGCACCGCACCATTTTTTTTTCGCTTTTTGGCAAAATGTACTTATTTTTCTCTTAGGTCTTTGATATGCAATTTGGGACCCACGTTCTCTTACCTTCTTCCACTCGCTGCATAAACATTAATCCAAAGCCTTTTGTGGTAGAATCATTCCATTGATTGGGTAAGCCCCTATGTACGTCAGATCATACTAAAATTATATAATTATTTGATGATTTCTAGAGTAAAAACTACTCCTTTTTTTATAACACTGAAATTTTAGTTATAGTTATAATCTAATTTAACAGTCTCATTTATGAATAAAAATAGCTTTTTCTCAATTGTCATAAATTTTAGCATGAAAACTCGTAACAAATTGTCAAAAATGTAATCCATTAGTTAAAATTATAGCCTCTATCCTAATTTAAAAAAAAAAAACAATTTTCACCATAGATATACCCTAATTATTTACATAGAGAAAATTCCTTTAGAGAATTTTATACTATAAAATATGTAAAAAAATTTTAACTTATCAGTAAGTTGTAGTGCTAAATTATGTTAATTTGTCTTACTCTCTCCTCTGATTCTAAATTGATTTGAAGTTTAAATTCAATCCCATCAATATAGTTTTTTTTTTTTTTTTTGTATTTCCTATTCTAAAATTCTTCAAATTCTTTTAGTACTATAAAATAGAAAAAGATAATTTTTTAATAAGGATAATACAATTATACATTGCTAAATTTTCATTGCATTCTATTATATTATCAAATTAAAAATTGAATTTGGTTAAAAAAAAAAAGAAAGAAACTCATGTGACTCTAATATCTCAAGTGTAATTTCATTTAATGTAATTTATTGCTATTAAATTTTAATGTAACTCAACATTTAAAAACACATTTTATTATTAAGAATATCTTTTCCACGTAAACTCCAAACTATAAAATCCAATTTTGCAATGGATCATAACATTAGTACAGCAAGATTGCGAAAAGAATTGCTCCTGTTAATCCATCACCGAACAACACTTCTTCAAACTGGCTGCTTGGGTGCCACGAGACAATGGGTCAAATGTTCAGCTGACTTCCATGTGAACATCAGTCCTCTTTGTTTTGGAATTTGGTTCGACCGACCTACTCCCTAGCCAGACATGGATAGTCTTATATATATATATATATATAGATGTGTGGACCAACTTTTAGACTTTTGTTTCTGAGAATTATTAGGATATTGAATAGGACTGACAATTTGGATCATGACACGAAAACACGACATGAACTGAACACAAAAAAATACGGATTAAGATTAGGAAAAAGGGATACGGATTGGTTTTGAGTCGAACTCGTCTAATACGATCAAAAAATAGGTTAGGTTCAGGTCAACCTGATCTTCACGAAATTGACCCGCAATAACCAGTTATATGATGCGTGCATTAGACCTATTCTTAATATCTAACAATATGATGTTTCAACTACACTAATGATTGTGGTTGAATTTTGAGAACCTATTCTTTTTTTTTTTTGATAAATTAAGACTTTAGACAAAGAGAGAAAAATGACTAAAAGAGAAAAAAGTCAAACTCGTGTACTTTACCTCTGCTACTTGCATGTGTATTCATTCATTTTAGTTTTTTATTTTTCAACTTTTTTCCTAATTTATTTTCAATAATTAATCAATGTACAAAATAGCCATAATTTTTTTAAGCATTTATTGTATTATAATAATTTGATGAATTGATCACTGAACTAAAAAAATAAGCAATTCATTTTTATTTTTAAATAGAAGTATTGCATCTCAATTTAACCCAATACCTTAATTTTAGTTTTCTTCTAAGTCTTCTTTCTTTTTCCTTTTTTTTTTGGGACACATTTTATTTTTTTTTTCTAGCACGTTAGTGGGTTAACAAGTTAGCGTGTTAGCGGGTTTGTCGTGTTAACTAACCCGAAAGGACACTGATTGGTAGGTTGTACAGGTCGTGTTGTATCAACCCTCCAACCCATCGGGTCAGGTTCAGGTCAAAACTTTTTTGATCTGACAGGTCACGGATCGTGTTCAGATTGTAATTTTAAAAATTCATTTTGGTTTCAACCTAACATAAACCAGACTTGTGGACACAAATTACCACCCTTAGTCTTGAAATATAACTTCATACTTGGAAAATTAGTCAACAAATTGATCATCTGGCAAGGGTAAAGCACATAAAAGGCAAATGATTATTTACCACAAAAAAAAAAAAGGTTAATGACGAACATGTTTAGACATTGGAGTAAAGCTTAAATTTCTTCTCCCTCAATCTCTCTTTCTCTCTCTCTCTCTATTTCTCTCTCTAATATGTTTGTGCAGTAAATATAATGGACATATAGCTATTTTCTGTGTCTGCTTTTGGAATGTCTTTTGACAAGAAATACAAGGATTTTTGATTTAAAAGAGTGAATAGGATTCTTAAACCTTAACACATAAATCATCAAAATATAAAAATAAAAATCATTTGAGAATGTAACCGTCAAATGCCTGATCCTCATATACATGATTATTATTGGAGACTGGATAAGTTGAAATACTTGCATGTAAATATGGTGTGTGCGCGTGTGTGTGTGTGTGAGAGGAGGTTAGAGGGGCCATATAAAATGGTGTTCCAGCCCAAAACTACATCTAATTACTTACACTGAAGTGTACTTTCTTTTTTGATAAGATCCATTGAAGTGTACTTGGCGAAGAACAAAGCCCCCCTATCGGAATGGATGCTGACAGAAACCAGAAAACCCTCCTACACAAAATGCCAACCACTTACACGTCATATTTATCAACAACCCCCAAATTATCCCCCGGAACAGGGCAGCCAAAAAAGTTTTTTCGTCTTCGCTTTTGCTCACTTCAACTTTAATATATAGATATATAAAATAAAATAAAATAAAGCATCCGAAG
Source organism: Antiaris toxicaria (assembly GCA_035233585.1). Lineage (NCBI taxonomy): Eukaryota > Viridiplantae > Streptophyta > Magnoliopsida > Rosales > Moraceae > Antiaris > Antiaris toxicaria. The sequence goes on along the minus strand of CP141160.1, from coordinate 21,875,074 downwards.
AAAATTGAAGCAGATAATTGACCAGAAACTCGCCGGAGGATTAAAATCCCGGCGAAGAGAAGGGAAAAGACTCTTCATTTTTCATATTCTTCCCCTTTACATTCGTTATTGCTTCACTAAGGCGTGAAAAAAGCACTAGCTTTCTACCAAAAACTCCCTTCTCTTTCTCTCCCTCTTTTTCTCTCTCTAAATATATGTGATACATATATAATGTAAATGCATATATATATATGATATATTATTAGGTCATGTTCAGACAAAGAGGTTTAAAAGCTTCCGTTCCTTTCGGTCACCGATTCCAAAGCTCGTGGTCGTAACCGATTCCTCAGAACTCAGCGAGATCGTGTGGTCTCTTCTCAGCCTCTCGATCGCACTCCCACTTCCACCTCTGACCCTCGGCGCGTCCACCGATGCGCTACTTATCAGACCCTGATCGTACTGATTCTGTTTCGGACCCACGTCGTACGCCGAAAACGCCAGATAGTAGCGATTCGCCACGGCGCCAGAGTGGGAGGACTCGTTTGCCGGCGGCGCAGGCCGAGGCGGCTGCAGCGCCAGAATCCCCTGCATCGGCCGCAGTGCTCCGCCAGCGAGGACCGTCTCCACCGCAGCCTGGCACACGTGCCAGTTCCCGCTCGAGAGCAGCCCCACAGCGCCGTTCACCGGGTTCACCGTTCGCCCGCACGCTTCGAATAACAGCGACTGAAACAGCGCTACAGAAAAGGGGAAAAAAATAGAGGAAAAAATCGAATTTGTTCTTTTTTGAAAAAAAAAAAGAAAAAAAAAAAAAGAAAGAGGAGGAAAAATGGGTAGGTTGGGATTAGGATTGATTGACGAACCAGGGCGTTGGTGGTCGGGGACGGAGGAGACGAAGGAGAGGAGGTCGCTGCGGCCGAAGAACTTGGCGAGGAACAAGGTGGCGTGGCCTTGGGCTTCGGCGGAGTCGATCCACCGCAGGCAGGACCTCAGTACGCACATCTCGCTGCAACCTTTCCGAAGCACTCTGCACCCGTTGCAGCTCATGATGATGATGGTCAAAATTTGGTGATTAGATCAGACTCTAACAAGATATCTTTAATGATGATTGTTGGATATGGGTGGGTTTCTTGAGAAGGAAGCAAGAAGGTTGAGCCTAGGGAAGTGTGAGAGTAAGAGTTTTCTTTCTTTTCTTTTCTCGTTTGTGGGTTTTGTAATCTGGAGAGAAAGAGAGAGAGCAAATTCTTTGTTCACTTTACTTGCTGAGTTTGGGTTGCGGAACTGCAAAAGTTTTTGTAGTGTATGAGGCCATGGGAATTTGGGTTCAGTTTTTAGTAACTGGTTGTTGAAAAAGCCAAACCATGGTTGAGTTTGAGTCTGAGTTTTAAAGATTTTCTTCTTCTTTCTTCTTTTTAATATTTTATTTTAGAGGTATTTAGAAGATATATTTTAAATATTTTTTCATATTTATTATTTATAATTATTTATATTTTTAAAATTTTATATTAAACTTAGAATCTGTATAGAGATTAATTTTTAATCTCTAAAATAACCTTGTTAGTACTATGTTTTTACCTTATTATCGTTTTTTATATTTATATTTTTAAAATATTATAATAAATTCTTATAGGATATTTGTTTATAATTTTAGGATTCGTTTGGTGAACGTATTATATTTGCATTGCGTTTGAATGTAATGTATTGAATATAATTTATATTTGGAGAAAAAGTATTAACATTATATTTGAATGTAATGTGTATTTGGATAAAAAAATATTTGAATTATATTTTTATAATAAATATGTGATTTGATGGGTAAAAGTAGAGAGAAAAGAGAATATATGATGTAATTAATAAAAGTAATAGAAAAAATGAAATAATGAATAGTGATTGTATTATATTTAAAATATGATGTGATTGGTATTTGAATAAAATGCTTTTGTATTTAAGTGAAAATTACATTATATTTAAATACAATGTAATTTAAATATATGTAACAAACATGCGTTTATATTCGTATTACATTTAAATACAATATAATTTTTATCCAAATATAAAAATTTTACATTTAAATACAATATTTTTCAATAATACTTCAAATATATTTGCTATTTTAAAATATTTTGAAAATAAATTTTTTTCCATTTACATCATATTCTTTTTTTATCTCACTTTTTCTATCTACTTTTATCAATCACATTAATTTTTTAATTCTAAAATACAATTCAAATATTTTTCATCTAAACACATATTGTATTCAAATACAAATTAATTACTTTTCATCTAAATACAAATGTATTCAATGTATTGCATTCAAACATAATGCGAATGCAATACGTTCATCAAATATCCCATTAAATTTTAAAAATGCATAATTTTATGTATATAAATTAAAATAAGTTGGATTTTTTTAAATTATATAAAATTTTGATATGAATAAAATAAAATCAATATCGATAATTTTTTTGAATAAATTTTTAAGATTTTATACTTTTCATTAAAAATATATTTTTTTCTAATGAACTCTTAAATTTTAAAAATATATAACTTTATATATACAAATTTCAAGAGATAATTTTTTTTAAATTATATAAAATTTAAATAAAATAAAATAAAATTTATATTAATTATTTTTTAAACAAATTTTTAAAATCTTGGTATTTTTTTTACTATGAATATATTTTTTAAAACTTATTTTTCTCCCACCCATAAAACATACCCAAATGGACTCTAAAAATTGTTCCACAAAAGGAAAAGATGAAATAAAAATGGGGAATTATTTTGACGGTGAAACCCTTTTTTTTTTTTTTTTAACTTTCTTTGGGGGTGTGAGGTGGGTGGGGCCCACCCTGTGGGGCTGTCGAGGGGGAAATGTCTTCCGAACTCTGGGCGAGAGCGGCTCCGTGTTTCCGCGACTCTCTTGTTCCTCAGGTAAATCTGACCGTTGGATCTTCTACAATAAGTTGATCTACGGTGGATGGGATTTAGGCTCTAATTTTCTTTCGTACCATTAATGACTGCTTTTTCGTGTACAGAGCCCTCGGCTGGCTGGATTGGGAGCCCCACTTGTATGACCGCAGTCAGAGTTCCTATAATTTAGACTTGGACCATTTGTTGGTAGTCGTTTCCTTCTTAGTTCTTACAGCCTCCTCTAAAACTTTAAAAAGAAGTACAAACTATTGCTGTGTTTGGTAAGAGGTAACAAAAATAAAAAATAAAGACGAATAAAATCCTTACTTGACAAAAATAAAAGAGGTTTTCAATCATATCATTTATAAAAGAGAAAATAAAAAATAAAAAATAAAAAATTAATTAATTAATCAAATATATTTTGTAATTATAATATCATATAAAAAGAAAATAATAATAAATTAAAATCAAAATTAATTCATATTTAAAGGGGTGGAGTAGAATGGAATGAGTAGAGGTTGTCACCATCACTAAAATTTTTTATTTTTTATCTTAAAAATTTTATAATTTTTATTTTGCTCGTATTAAAATTAAAAAATTATTATATAATCCCTTATTTATCTTTATTAAAAATTAAAATTCTCACTACCATCGTTAAAATTAATTATATAAAAAGAGTTTATAATTTTTATGTTTTGTCCTATTAAAATTAAAAATTCTCACTTAAATATATTAAAATTAAAAATTTTTGCACAACGTAATTAAAATTTATTTTTCTTCAAAAAAAAAAAAAAACTTTGGTATAACCCTACTAAAATAGGTTTCTAGCTCACATTTGCTTTGTTAAAAGTTTATCATCCACTTTTTTTTTTCAAAATTAGAAGGATTAAAAAGTTGTGAGGCCCTTAGATTTTAATTTTCCCATATTTCCTAATTTCCTTTCTATTAAATAATTAAAATTTCATTTTCCTATCCAAAATTTCTCTTCAAATTTTTTTCGTCTTCCTTTTACACTCTACTAAGCAAAGATTAAAGGAGAGAGCTTCAATGATATTACCTTTTATCCCTTATGTTATACTATTAGTGTAAAATGTTTTTAATTGGTAGATTTAATTCAAAAGTATTCATATAAAAAAATTAAAGCAAATGAAGTAAAATTTTTTCAGGTATATATTAGACTATTTAAAAATTAATCTGACAATTAAGCCAACACTTATTGCTTATAATACAAAATAAAAAAAAATCATACAATAAAAACTACATTAGATACAAAATTAAAAAAGTCATGCAATTAAATCTACATTAGAAATTATAAAAAAAATAAAATAAAGGTGCTTCCATGGTAGTAAACATTTTATGGATCTACAGGGCAAGACTTTATAAACATCGAATTTATAGGTGAGAGAATTTCTTATATCAAATTAAATTTTTTTTAGTACGGGGACTTATTCAACAACTAAAAAACTTGCTCGACTAGTAAAGCAAAATTACGCGCACCACTATAAAAGTAGTCATAGTAAAATCGTTCGATCAAGTTTAAAAATTCTCATATCCAACTTTATCCTTTCACCTTTAGAATTTTCTGTTTTATCAATTGAATTCTTAATTAGTTATATTTAATCTTTTCTATCAAAATTTATGTTAAAAATATATAAAAAGAAAGAATTAAAAACGGCCACGTGATATTTTTCTGTCTAATTTTATAAAAGTCTAGTTAAAGTGAAATTAATTTAAAATTTATAGGATAAAATGAAAACTTTTAAAATTCAAAAAATAACTTAAAAATTTGGGAGCATGAGTGAAAATTTTCCTTTATGGTTTTATAGGAACTTGAATTAAATTTAGGATATATAATGGTATTTACATTATAAATAATTAGGTTACATTTGTAGATCAGATTTTTTTTTTCTTTTTTAAGCTTTTCCTTAAAAAAGTGGTCACCACCAATTGTGTGAGTGGCTTACTCGTGAAGGGGACTTTTTCAAAGGCCATTTTTAGAAAAAGAAAGAAGCATTTCATAGCAAAAGTTAAAAAGAAATTGTGTTCTTTTTCTTGAAAGGTAAAATTTCGTTCTCAAAAAGTTTTATAAATACCAATAATGCAGATGGTCCCGTAATATATAATACAAAATATTTAATAAAACTTGGTTTTATTAATAAATTCTAATAAAATATATGGAAAACAATGTAAGACAATACCTAATATTGAGAAAATTTTTTAACACATCAATTTGAACATGCATATAGCTTTTTTTAAAATCATTACAATCGATGAAAGCTTTGATCCATCGATAGTATGTAAAATGTAGCTCTAAAGCCACTAACATATCTGTATAGACTTATAATTAGTGAAACTTTTAACTCGCCAATTCCTAAATCGAGTGGACCAAAAATAAACTCCAACCGTGGAAGAACCAACGCCTTTATTAGACTTAAACATAAAAAACTAAAGTATAAAGTACAACTATTGCAAGCCTTTAATGATAATATAATTGATAAGATGATCATAAAAATAGGAAGAATATTTTGAGGGACAAGCGACGATACCAATAAGATGCCTTCAAATAACATAACATAAAAAACACTCACCACTGCAGTCAACATCCAGAGCTAACACCACCACCTCCACAAAAAACCTACCACTATTCAAAACAAAACCAAATGAGGACAACTACTAGACGAGAAATGTATCAAAAAACGCCTCTAAGCCGTCTGGATTCTATCCTTTAAATGAAATCAGATCCATTCCAATAAAATCACATCGCCATACACAACCACCGCCGTTAAAAAGCCTAAAAATATGAACTGCATAACTAAATTTCGGAGTTGAAGATCCAAAGACGCGGCTGAAGGTTGATTCGGAACTTCAACCTACGTATTCTTTCTTTTTCTCTCCCTCCCGTTTCTTTGCTAGGGTCGGCTGCTTATACACAGTTGGGTGTAAAGAACTTGAATCTAGTTAATTTATCAATTGGATGTTAAAGCTTGGTGGACTTAAATCAGAATATATTTTAGGTTCTCTCTCTCTTTTTTTTTTTTTAGAATTCTTATATATATATATATGAAAAAAAAAAAACTTTCTCCAAATGTTTAAGCGTTAAATTTTATCACACTTTTCTAATCTATTATAACAGTAGCGCAAATTCTCTCTTGTAAATAAAATTTGCACGTCACTTGAACCAATATGTTTCTTTATTTTAAATCGTACCTGTTGTGTACCTTAATTTATAATCTATTTTCAGATTTACCTCTAAATTTTGGATTGATCAATTATCGCATTTTTATCCTTTTTTTTTTTTTTTGGCACCGTACGCGGCAGATTTCTTGACATCACACAACCATTTTTTTTATGACGAATTCATTGAAAAGATCATGAATTTGTTAGCTAATATAATTAATGTAGTTGTTTTTATTTACTAGGAGGTAGTTTGATGGAATCGGTGTTCTCCTATCTAATTTTTTAGTTGATTTGATTGAGGCAAAAATTTGATTTGATTGAATATTCTCTCATTCTTCATGTGTAATTTAGTAGGTTTGAAGTTTGTGTCATGTATATCCAAGTATGTGTACATATATCCATATACCTGTGTACATATATGTTTGTGCCATGTCGTCTAAAGACGTAGATTAGTGTATATAATAAGCTAATAGCAGTTAAAATTGAAAAGAAAACTTCCCCGTCCTCTTTCTTTTTTTAAAACCAGAGTTCGGAGAAGTGGCGGAGGCCAGTTGTCGATGTGTCGCTAGCCAACTAGCTTTAAAAATTCGCCTGGAGTGTTGCCTGCTACCAATTTACATCGAAGGGGGTTCGTGTTACTGAAAGAAGTGGGCTACCGGCTATGGTCGCGCGGTGTGGGAAGCATTTTGGTCAGAATTTTCTATTGCTTGAGGCAAGGAGTTCAGTGGAGTTTGTTGCAACTCCTGCGCGCAGTGCGGGACAAGGGTGATAATCGACAGGATATTAGCTTGGGGGGGAAAGGTTCTCCGATTAGATTTTCTACAGATTTGGGGTGCCGGCAATGAGATCTCGGGGAATTGTCCTTGGACCGCTGGTGACTTATCATCTCTGCTCTACTTCTCTAGTGTAGAAAGGCCATGTCGTGATGGGGAGTGGGGTGGTTACATTTTCAGGCTTTGCGCAGATTTTTGGTTTTGTTGTTGTTTTATTTATAATAAAGATGTTGGTCTCCCCACCCAACCCTATTTTGGTGTCTCTCTACTTGACTGTATTATGGTGTGTAATAAAGGTAGTGCACCCAACCTTATAAGGGCAGTATTTTTAGTTTCGTTTTAGTTGTCTTAATGAGGAGTTTTATAGTGACGTTTGTGCTATAAAGTTCTTACTCTCAATTGATCAGTTTCCATCAATTATAAAGGGTTTTAAAAAGAGCTTTACGAGTGCTTGATATGGATTTGCCAAGATAGGCAACGTCTTCTTCCCTTTGAGCATCATCAGATTTTATTAATAAATTTGATTTCATTTAATGGTTTAGTTTTTTGTACTACGGGGTCATTTGCATATTTTTATAACATTCATCACTTTCTTTTTTTGAAAAGGGAAATTGCATTAAACAAAAAAAAAAAACTTCAAATACCAATAATCATGCGCATAACCCTGCCTAACACAAGAGATAACCCTCAACAAAGATTGAATCAACTAGTGGAATCGAATGATTTAAGCATGGAGACGTACACCAAGACCTAGTATCGAGAAAATTCCTTGAGTAGTCTAAAATCAAGCTCTTATATAGCTCTTTCAAAAAATACATCTACAATCAATGGATACTACTGATCACCATGACTAAGTAGCACAAAGACGACTAGACACACCTCGTATAGCTACAATGCCAACAGGAGTAGAGTGGACGACGCTAGAGAATGGGAAAATCGCCTACGTTATTATAATACAATACAATACAAAACAAAACAAATACACCAAAGTAGAAAATTCGACGCCTTTATCACATTTCGAAAACTAAAATAAAAGAACGACAAGAAGCAGTACTGGAATAAAATAGTGTCAAAAGCACAAGTAAAGCTTCAGTAAATGTGACCTACTTACCGCCATTGACTATCGGAATCCACTACAAGTGCCGAACTAGCAAACTTGCCTCCCTCCCTTGACCTAGTTCACGGAGTTTCACCGCAATCCTATGACAGACCCGTCCTAGATCTACAGAAGAAGGAATCCATTCTCCCCCTTAACTAAGCTCTATCACCAAAATTATTCTCTCATCTAACGGTACAAACTTGAAGTTGGCAAACTCTATGACCTCCCTTGCAAACTACAAAGACCTCTAACCCGGTACAACTTGTTTTAAAAGGAGTGATTTACAGTTATATTATATTGTGTTTTCTATTGCATATTCATTCTAAGTTGGTGATGAACAAATATGTTGACAAATTATGTAGAATCGAAAAGTTGACAACAACTAGCACTATTGTCATTTTTGTTGCAACAAATTCTGTATCGGACAACTTATAGCAGTTTTATTTGAAAAAAATTACTCTTAAACCTAAAGAAATGTAGTCGAGCGAAAAAGACAAGCTTGCTAACAACAATTCAAAAGTCTTGAATGTTATTTTCAACACCGTAGATGTTAATCAATTTAAATTAATATCCACGTGCGAATATGTAAAAGAGGTATGGAATATTCTCCAAACTACACATGAAGATACCGCTACTATGAAAGTCTTCAAATTGCAATGCTGGCTATTTGATTTAAGGAGTCATGGAATATTCTCCAAACCACACATGAAGGTATTGTTACTATGAAAGTCTTTAAATTGCAAATGCTAGCTATTCGATTTAAGGAGATATGTATGAAAGATGACGAATGCATTGCTGATTCTATGCAAAGCTTTGTGACATTGCAAATAAAGCTTTTGCCCTTGATGAAAAATACTCAGACTCAAAGTTGGTAAGAAATAGTCTAAGATCTCTTCTTGAATGTTTTGCTTACAAAGTTGCAGCCATTGAAGAAGCCAAAGATGTGGAATCTATAAAACTTGATGAACTCATGGCTCTATTTCAAACACTACAGATGAAGTTCAAAACAAGCAAGAAAGATAAAGGTATTTTTTTTCATGTTGGAGTTATTGAAGATGAGTCTAAAGATGATAAGGATTTTAATGAATCTCTTGCTTTGTTGATAAAATAAATTTCAGTAAAATTAAAGATTAACAAAAAGAGAAAATTTTTAAATAAGAAACTAAGAAACTTCAAAATACTTTTCCAAATTAGATTTCCAGCAAAAGAGAAACTCTTAAATTTGTTTTTCTATAACTTTCCCAAACTTGTTAATTGACAAACAATGCTCGTACAAAAATCCTAACAATCTCCACCTTTGGCATTGAGACAATTGAGAGGGTTGTGGTGCACAACTCATGGTTGCCTTCACAAATGTAGTCTTCCCAAAGGTTTCTTGGCCATTGTAGACAGGGCACGAATGATCACTTCCAATTTTTTGTTGTGAGAGCAAGCAATCCAAAGCATTCTTAGATTCTTTTGGGTTTGTTCCAATTCAAGTCTAGTCTCAACAAGCTTATTCTGACTTTTAGCAGCCAAAATCTCATAATTTGTTGCAGTCTTCTTCAATTCTTCATTTACTTTTGTGAGACTAATTACTTCCTCTTAAAGAGACTTACTAAGTTTGCACACCAAGAGTAACAGGTGCAATTGCTAGAAGCAGTCTAATAGATTCAAGTCTAGCAACAGGTGCAAATGTTTCGTCGAAATCAATTCCTTTAACTTGAGTATATCCTTGAACAACCAACCTGGCTTTGTTTCTCATAATCTTACCAAATTCATCAGTTTTGTTTTTGAAAATCCATTTAGTTCCAATGACATTTGAATTCTTTGGCCAAGGTACAAGAGTCCACACACCATTTCTAACAAATTGCTCTAATTCTTCCTGCATAGCACTTACACTAGCATCTTCTTGCAAAGCTTCTTTGACATTTTTAGGCTCAATATGCGAGGTAAAACAAACATACTTGATCATGTTGTCTTACCTTTTTAACGGTAGCTCTCGTGTTTGAATTACCTCATTAAGATCACCAATGATTGTGTCAAGAGAGTGATTCTTTTGAACTCTGGTAGGAGGTGTTCTCCTCACTGGATTAGCAACATCAAATTCTACAGAAGTTGTATTTTCAATTTGCTGCCAATCTTCGTCTTGATATGGCAAACCCTGATTCACCTCGCGAGAGGCTTGTTTACTTTCAAGGTCAAATTCTCAAATTTTGTCCTACTATTATTAGTGATTATCTTAAGTTTCCATGATATTAGTCTGATTGACCAAGGGAGCTCGATAGAGACATTCGAATGGATAATGCGGCTGAAGAGTTGACAGGTGAAAAAAAATCAAGTGGCCATCAACTAATTCACTAAGGTCAGCGCAATTAACTGTGCAATATTATGTGCTTCACGAAGTTGCTCTGGGAAATTGGTTACTGAAGTTGCATCCAAACACGATATCTTCTGATCTTGCTATTCTCTTGTTTGTCATTGGTAATGGATTACCGTTAGACATAGTTTCCAAGTTATACTTCTGGTGTGCTACCATTTCCATCTCTTATTTGTGAAGTTCTTTCTGTTCAAAAGAATATTTTGGAGGGATCAGATTTGATTGTGCTTATCACCTCACCATTTCTCAAAAAAGCTGCAAGGGGGAGAACATATAGACGAAATTGTCAAGGGATCTGATGATGCTATTTCCCATGCTGAGTTGTAACAACTTCCACAACACCAACTGCTAATCGTTTGCGTTCTTTTCTTGTTGCAGAGCTAAAGGAAATTCAACTCCAGAAGATGAAGTTTGCAGAGGAACAGGCTCAGTTATCAGTGAAAAAACAGAAATTCAGTCTCTTCTTGATCATTCTGGTGATGTTTACATTAATCTGATTCCGGTTCTCAGAGTTCTTAACTGTATTTGTCTTTGTCTTTATTTTGTCAAAAGGGGGAGTAATTTTAACGTTTTGTAATGTTGTTATTTTTATGTTTTGTGCCTGGTTTAGTTGATTAAGGAGGGAGTTGTTTTTTTTTTTTTTTTGCCAAAACAATGTCAAAAGAGAAGATTGTTAGGATTTTCATATTGCCATTGTTTGTCCACTAATAAGTTTAGGAAAGTTCTAGAAAAACAGATTTGTGAGTTTCTCTTTTGCTAGAAATCAGATTTAGAAAGTATTTAAAAGTCTCTTAATTTCCTATTTTAAAAGGTCAATTTTTGAAAGGATTAGGAAACATGTTTTAAAATGAGTGATTTACTATAATATTAGATTTTGTTTTTTTCTGCATATTCATTCCAAGTTTGTAATTGACAGATTTGATGATAAATATGTAGAATCAGAAAGTTAATAGCAACCAATACTGTTATTGTTTTTGTTGCAACAGATTCTATAACGGATAATTTGTAATAGTTTTATTTGGAAATATTCTTTGCTATATATATTGGAAGTCTCAAGATAATAATTGTACGCTTTAAAGAATTTAAAATTCATAGAATTAAATTGTCATTGAGTATCTTGGTTTCTAAATTTCTTTGAGAGAAGTACTTCAAATTTTCAAGAAAAAACTTAGTTTGTTGAATGAATTTCAAAATTTAGTCTAATGGTGCTCACTAAACAAGTTTTTTAAGTAGTTACAATATCATATGCATCGTACTTAAAGAAAAAGTCTCAGAATGAATAAATCTAATTGAATTGCAATTTTATTTACTTAGTAAATTATTCGTAAGTTTAGGTGGGACCTTAAGTAAGTATTACCGAACCTTTTTAAAATTTACTTGTATTATTTTCTATTTATTTCAAATTTTGGTAATATTGTAATCAATATAATATCAAAATTTGGTAAAAAAAACAATTTATCCTTACAAAGATGCTTGAAACACAAATGGTTTTGACCATTTACCCAAAATAAAATGGTATTGATTACCACAATTAATAAAACATGAATCTTCTTATTCTTTCATTTTATTAATATTTTAACATACAAGTCGTGTTAAACATTATGAAGCCATTTAACTTTGTTCTTAACTAACACTCATTTATCTTTGGGATATAATTCATTTTTGTACACTTCCAAGACTGAAACGGTGCGTTTTCACGATTTGCATTTGGTGAGTATATGTGCAGGTACACTAGAAGATCGGCCGGACGTGAGGCTTCACCTTGAGTAATTTTTTAATTTGATCTTTAAAATTTTAACATTTTTATTATCTTGCCCCTGCTAAAAATTAATTAATTATGTATAAGTTTCTTAAAATTTTCATTTTTTAATAAATACTCATTTAAATAAGGATTATTTTTATGAGTAGATCCTGAAAAATAAATCTCTATTTAAATTGATATTTATTTGTTTCTTTAAATATATAAAAAATAATTCAAAATATCTTTTTTATGTCTATTTATTTATAACAGAAGTTTGGATGTATGTCTATTTATTTATACCAGAAGTTTGAATTTTTAAAACATTGATAGAGAAATTATTTTTATAAATAATTTCTAAATTATATGCCTTAATGTTTTCTATTTATTCTAAATCGTTCAAAACGGCAAACCAAATATTCTTTGTTATCAGCTTTATTTGTTGTGGGTAACGTACTTAAGATTGAGAAAGTGTTCGAGTCATGCTGACATGTTGTGAGTGATTTTAGAACCAGACAAGATATGCTGTCGGAGATGACCTCACCATATTTATATGCTTTCTTGTCTAAACCATCTCTAATATATTTGTCTAAATCAATATTATTTTTTATCACAAAAAATATAAGGAATAACATAATTTTATTTTATATTTTGATATATAATGTTATTCTTTTGTCATTATTATTACACTTTACAATTCATAAAAATGAAAATGACATAGTCTTATTATTTCAATATCATAATCTTATTTTGTAAATTAAAATGAAATATTATAATAAGGTACATAAAAAAGTTAATATAACAACTAATAAAAATCAAATATTAAATTAGGCATTTATTATATTTTATGACAAATTTATCATAAAATTTAACATATGATTAATTTGACATCCAAGATAACACTTAATTAAAGAGATTTTTTTTCATGTAAATACAAAAATTTACTAATTAGACAATTGTATTTTTTATAACTAGATATTACATTGGAAATGCCCTAAGTGTACGTTGTCATGAGTCCGCCATTTTTTTTTTTTTTTTGGGGTGTATTTTGTCAAGACTTGTTTCCTGGGACTGTTCTCGTGTAAATTTGTAATTGTGTTGGGTAAAGATGAATCTAAGAGTGTCAGTTCGGCACTTCACTTTCTCAATCTCTCCCTGCTTTTAATCTTCTTCTTCTTTTTAGGCGGTCTCGCATTTGGTGCGAACAAAGAATTAAAAGGTTCTCGAAGGGCTCCCTGTTGACTAACAGTTAACATTTGTGTGGATCATGATGTCGGCCCAATTCTATTCACATGCGCTTGTTGAGACGGGTTGGCCCGCTCCTTGAAATTTTGAAAAAAAGAAAAAGAAAAAGTAAATTGTTGGATTGGTCCTTGAGCTTATAAATAGGTGAGAGATTGTCTCCTAGACTTTATTTTTTTGATAAAAATACCCTTGAACTCTTAGTTAGTGAGAGTTTAGTGACTAAACTTTATTTTTTGGAAAAAACACCCATGGACTCTTAAATGTGAGTTTGGTCCAACTTTATTTATTTTTGTTAAAATACCTCATAACTCTTAAAAAAAAAAGTGTATTTTGACCCTTTCATTAATTTTTTTAAAGGAGGGTGAGGTATGATAGTGGAGTGATGTTGATATGAGAGATTGTCTTAACTCAGAGGAAAATGGCATAGAACATTATTTTTTGAACAATAGTATTATATTACCCTAAAAATCAATAAGTTCAAAAAAAATCCCTATAAAATTATTTTTCTGAATTAAAAAAACCTACGAATCATAAGTAAATAAGAAAATAAATTTTCATAAAAAGATAAATAAAAGATGTTAGTTTTTTATTCATTTCTTTTTATTTTAAATTTAATTGTCTCTTAGCAAGAAATAATTTTTTTCTCTCTTCATCAATTTTTTTATTTTTAATTATTTGTGAATTATAATTTATAAAGATTTTTTTTTGGTTGTAGATTACTTTGACCTTAACAATTTTTTGGAGTGATATAGTACTTTTATTAAAATACAGATGTAAATTACTGCACTCCACTTGTTCAGGGGTATTTTAACAACAAAAAATAGATTAGAAATCAAACTTTTACCTACTTAAAAGTTCAAGGTTATTTTTATTCAAAAATAAAGTTCAGGAACCAAACTCTCACCTATTTAAAAATTCGGAGACCAATCCAAATATTTACTTGAAAAAAAAAAAACAATTGTCCTTCAATCATTTTATTACAAGTGGTTTTATTAATACACCCTTCTTAGCTTTCAACATCACTCTTCTAAATACACTCTCTCTTAAATTTAAAATAATTAAATTTAATTAATACACCCCTCTTTTATTTTCAAAATTACTCCTAACTACTATTTATACGTTAAATTAAAAATTTTGCAAGGAAAAAAAAGTTTTCAAAAAGAAAAAAAAAGACAAACAACATAAGAGAATGATGTACATATAATAGACCATAATAAAAATTTTGGAAGAAAAAAATAAAAAAAAATACCATATATATATATACAAGCACATTCATATATAACTTATAACATATTCATATATATGCACACGCGTTATATTTTTAAAAATACACACAAAAAAGAACAGTAACATGAGATTAGAAAGAGAGAGTCCAAGGAAAAGAGAAAGGAAGAGGTGCTTACGTGAGGCTTGAGATCGGTGGTTTGGTGTCTCGTTGGGTTGTAGACCTCCGTAGTTTGCAAGGGAAGTCGTAAAGGTTATCGGCTTCAAGTTCGTATTGTCAAAGGAGAAGACAGTGTTAATGTCGAAGTTTGGTAAAGGGATGAGAATGACTTCCTTCTTCCAAAGACCTAAGATGCTTCTGTCGTGGGATTCCGATGAAAATCAAGGAGCTAGGTCATGGGAGGGAGTGAAGTTTGCTAGTGTGACACATGCAATTGATTTCGGCCATTGATGGCAGCGCGTAGGGATGCATCGATGCTTCGCTCACCTTTTGGTGTCGTTTTATCGCAGCGCTATCTCTACCATTTGTTTTCATTGTCTAGCATTGAAACACTCGATAAGTTTTAGCATATTTGTAGAATTTTTCCAAGTTTTTTGGTTTTTAATTTTTGAAATATAATAAGGATGTCAACTTTTTGGTTTTGGTGTATTTGTTTAACTTCGTATTGTAATAACAGAGGTAGATTATCCGCTGTCTAACATCGTCAACTCTACTATAACTGTGGTTGTCATATTGGCATTATAACTATATGGGATGTATACGATGGCCTTGATGTTACTTAGTTATGGCTCTCAATCGATGGATATTAGAGATATTTTTTGAAAGAGTCATATGTAAGCTCAATTTTAAACTGATTGAGAAATTTTCCCATTATCAAATCTCGACGTTTGTCTCCATCTTTGTACGTCATTTGTTCCATTGGTAGATTTGATTTCTATTAAGTGTCATCTTTCATGTTGTGTAAGGTCATGAGTATGATTATTAGTATTTGTAATCTTTTCTTAGTTTAATGCAATTTCCCTTAAAGAAAAAAGAACAACGTGGTATAAAATAACAAAAAAAAAAAAAGCGAATTACAACAATGATATATAACCAGAAAAAAGAAAATGTATATGTATATGTATATATTCTTAGTGAAAGAACAATAATATATACGACCGGGAAAATCAAGAAAAAACTTACGTATTACTAAGATGTTGAACCAGAAGGAAAGGTAAAAAAAAAAAAAAAAACCCACGATACATTAAAAAAAAAAAACATATACAAAGAAAACAAATCAACCACAATAATGAAAAAAAATCAATTATAACATTAAATATACCTCAAAATTTTTTAGACTGTTCATTGAAGAAGTAAAAATTAGGTTTTTTATTATAGATTTTAAAATAGGAATATTTATAAGTTATTTATTTAGAATTTCGCATATAAGTATGCGTGGAAACAGAAAAAAAAAAAAGAATATAATTGAGTTTGTTTTTTGGGATAAAATTTTATTTAGCTAATTAAGTGTATTATTGTTGTTTTTTTATATCATTTTATGTGAGATTTTTTTTTGTAATTAAATAATTTATTTAATAGGGAGAATAAAAAATCAAGAGGTGTGTGTTAATAAAGTCATCATTTTATTATTTATTGGTTTGTTTGTTTTTAGTAAAATTTTCTAGACGATAAAAGTTTGGAAGGACATGGTGTTGAACCATTAATCGTAGAATTTGCTCTTCTTGAATTGACATGCGTCTTTGGGCAGGCCTTTTTTATTTTTTATTTTTAATTGTAAAAAGAGTGGGAAAAACAACTATTTAACCTACAAAAATTTGACACATCAAAACGAGATTAAACCATGATAAAAAATAAGAAAAAAAAAAGATTGAGAGCAATAAATAAAAAGAAGGAAATATAGAATAGCTTTGTTTTATTAAGTTGTTAATTTAGAAGACATAATATTTAAATATTTAAGAACTAATAATTTAAAAAAAAACTCTCTTTATGGAAACCTAGGGTTTGTCGAGCGTCCTCCCTAGTGAGGATACTATTGGCCCTAAAAATAGGCTTCTAGGCTTTCAAGATGAGCAATGGAGGCAGGATAGGTCGTGAAGTCAGAGGAGCGACATTTTGGTGAGGTGATCCGACGAAGGCGTTAGGCTTGTTTAAGGACTAGTGGTCTAGATCGCTATGGTTCTCGAACCTATTGTCGGGATGACGTTGGAAACGGTGAGAGCAGGAGGGTTAGGCTTTGTTGAAAGTGGGCTTTTATCGTTGGATCATTCATATCCATACCGAAGGGCGATACCAGAGTCAATTTTTTTGGGGGGTTTTGGTATGCAAGGTGTAGCAGTGATTCTGATGGAGCATGTGGCTCATATTGGGGTCAGAGACGACTGCATTTCTGCCCATATGCCAGTGCGATGAAGGTCTTTTGTTCGGCTCATCGTTTCCCTTTCCTTTATGTAGGAGGTAGCTTGTTCATTGATGGTGTTTTTACCTGTGGCGTTGGATTCCTTTTGTGTGTCCATGTTTTGTGTTAGTATTTTCTGTGTAATAATGATGCTTTGGGCACCAATATGTTGTTGGTTTTGTTGTTTTGGGTTGTGTTTATCCCACCAATGTCTGTGCAAGATGTTTGTATCACTAGACTTATGTCTATATGAAATAGGTGGTGGCCTTCACATTGTAAGGTCATTATTTTCAATCGATTAAAAGATTCCATAAATTATAGAGATTTATCAAAAAGAGATTTATGCGTGTTTAATATTTGTGTGATAAGGTACTTTCTCGTTTGTGGATCTCAAGTATACGTTTCTCCATTTGAGCGTCATCAAATTTCATTGATAGATTTAATTTCAATTGAAATTGTATCCGTTATATTACAAGGCCATCATTTTGTTACGTTTAGTTTGTATTATTTTATTAATATAAATGTATTTTCCCTTTAAAAAAAATTTAGGCCATATAATTAGTATAAAATTAAGTTTTTGTTGCTCCAAAGCCTCCAACTGGTCTTGACTCTTATAATGCGTCCTGGCCTCAGGCTTTATATTTCACGTTTCTTTTCTTTTCTTTTAATATTTCATTATTATTATTATTTATTTTTTGTGGTTGAAATCCAAGTCTATGCTATGCAAACTGCGGTTTGAATGCATATAAATTAATATACAACTCCTATCCTGTTTTGTTGCACGTGTGTTTTATGGAGTAAAATCTCCACGTCTGTAGATAACAACGCTGAAGCACAAGTTCAATGTTTATAGAAATTCTTTAACAAAAATGAAAAAAATGATACAAAAATTAAACACACTCTGACATACATTTTTATGTAGATGTCCTGGCAAAATCACAAGGAGAGAGAGATATTTCTTATCGTAATATTTAGGTTTTGTTTGATAATAAAATTATATTTTAATTTTATTTAAATGTAATATAATTTTATATTAAATATAAATTTTATAATAATGTTACGAAAATAATTACTATTTAAAATATTTTTAAAATAATCATATCAACTTTTCAACTTCACTATTTATTTTTATTTTTACCAATCATATCAACTTTTCAACTTTAAAATACTTTTCATCCAAATACACATTTCAGTCCAATACAAAACAAATACTTTTCAACCAAATACAATATTCAAAAAACAAATTTCATTCATATACAATCAAAATACAATGTGTTTACCAAACGTCCCTTTACATAATTTTTCAGGCATTAGTTAATGGTCAAGTTGATATAAATCAATTATAATTATACTTCAACTTATAAAAAAAAACCTTGAAATTTTGGTTTAAATCACTTTAAACGTCATCTAATCATCTAATATGCGCCCTAGAAATTAAAATGTGTTTTGGGAGCCTATTTGAATATCAAAAAATTCAATTTGAATTGTTTTTGTTTTGTTTTATTTTTTTTTATTAAAATTTTATAATTTAAATTTTAAAAATTATAATTTTATATATATAAATCTAAATAAAATATATTTTTTTAATTACATAAAATTTTAATAAGAACGAAATAAGGTTATATTAATTTTTTTTAAATATATTTTAAATTTTTATATTTTTTGAATTTTAAAAGTTTAAATATTTCATTAAATATATATTTTAATTTAATTTAATTTAAACTGATAATACCTAACGTGTACTTAATTGGAAACTGCACATGATGCACCGAGTCCGCATACAAAGGATCTTCCAACTTCCAACCGTACACGTAGATAGTGGTATACTTGGCAGATATTGCACATCCCACTTCCATTCTTTTTTTGTCGTGTTCTTCGGTTTGGACCATGAATTTACTTGTCTCTATGAGGGGAAAAAAAAAAGTGATACTTGCTAGTAATAAGGAAGAAAAACTAACATAAAAATAAGAAAAGATTTTGGTGCTTCACGTGGGGGGTAGCATTACTAGTGGTGGCAACAAAAGCCACATGACATCTAATTGGTGCAACCCCAATTCCCTGTGGCCACCGAAGAAGAACATCCCTGGTTCACTCCTCCACTTCACTGCTTCTTGTATGGCGATACCATACTTTTCTTATGCTTGAATTACTTGATATTGACATGTGAAAGCCACCCGTTTTATTAAAATCCATTTTTCTTCCTTTCAATAGTTCCACTCAGTGGTCCAGTAGGCAATAAGACATGCATATGTAAATCCAGAACATAAAACGCATGTGTTTTTGGCATTTTTGAGCTGGTCGTGTCACCATTGAAATGTACATTTTTTTATGGTCACTTTGTGGTACTTCCTCTAAGAAAGCAGTGCGAACGCCAGTGGTAATATCTCTTGGGCTCGTCTGGTTCACACGAATTGAACTCTAATCTCCTCCCACCCCAATTTTGGATTTGGACGGTGAAATTCTATAGACTCTTAGCTTCAAAGCAATTTCCTTAAAAAAAAAAAAAAGGTATTTTTAATCGTTTCCTTTTTTTTTTTTTTTTTTTGCCCCCCCATAGTAAGTTGATAATAATTGATGAACGAGTCCCAACATCATGCTGTAAGAGAACTCTGTCTAACTTAACGAGATTCAGTCAAATAGGATTGCTTTTTAAAACGGGTTGGTGGAAATTATGATTGCTACAAAAAAATCATAAGAAAAATGCTTGAGATATGTAAACATATCAGTAAAAAGAAAAAGTCTTATATGTAAACATCATGTGAAATATTTTTTATCAAATTATAATGTTGAATTCCATTGATGTTTTATAGTATAATTCAGATCATAATCATACCTCACAAAGTTAATATTTTGACTAATGTTTTATTTGAATGACATATGATATAGTTCAAAAATAGACTAAAAAATAATTCGACTAAAATTTAATTTTCTCTGTTCTCGTGTTAAATATCAAAAAACTTTTCAAATTTAATAAGAATTTTCTTATAAATCTCCTCTTGAACCTTTTTTTAATATTATTTGATCTAAAATTAGGATAATTTTCTACTACGCATACACTTTTTTCATCTCATATTTAGAATGAAGATCAATTTTATTAAACAACTATTTCGTTTTACAAATAAAACCTTTTTTATGGATCTAAATATTATTTTATTTTTAAATTAAAAATACTTTTTAACCTTAAATAAATTCTTTTTTTCGAATGGACATTCCATTCCGACAAAAGGTAAATTGACAGTATCTCCTCTGTTTTGGAAGGGAAGTTGCCGAGAGACACCAAAGTAGAACGCCATCCCAAAGTCTGACCATAATGTCAGATTTACCAAAACAGAGGAAAACTTGCCTCAAGAAGCTTCTAGGAATAATCCGTTCATTTGCTGTTGAAAACACGTGTCTAAATATTCAGCTATTTTTCTTCCTAAAAGCTGGGCCATGGATCAACTAATTGACTAATAAATGCACGGTCGAATTATTCGGTACTACGATTATTTATAACAGAGTTTGGTCATATACTTGCCGCATATTTCTAATCAACAGATCTGGAAAATTCTAGAAGCTCTCCCACAGAACAAAACACAGTCACATATATATTGAAGTCGTAATGGTATTGGCAGCCATCAAAACAGGGTTGTGATATATATATATATATGTCTAGACCAAAATTTTTATTTATGACCAAAATCATGTTACAGATGATTTATTAAGTTTTGTTCACAATTACAAACATAATCTAAGAATAACTCCATAATTGAATTATTATAAAATATAGAATTTAAATTCTATGTTTTGAAGTTCTTTTAAAAGGATTATTTAACATAATCCAATCAAGACTCATGTTATCACATTCTAAACAGAGCATGTGTAGTACTTGAAAGCGTCGGTGGTGGCATGGAGATCTATCTTAATCATGTCATGACATTGTGGAAAATTAAACACTGGGTAGATATATATACTAGATTTATTCTGTACTTATAATTTCTCTAATATGAAATGAATTATCACGTTTACACTCATGCCAAATCAATGGACGAAAATTAGTATCTTACGTGGCATTCATTTTAGTCCATATGGTGCTATATACTCCTATTTCGGTAGTTAAGTGATTAATAGAATATTTGGTAAATGTATTACGTTTGTTTTGTGTTTGAACGTAATACATTGAATATATTTTATATTTAGATGAAAAGTATTTACTTTGCATTTGTATACAATGTGTGTTTAGATAAAAGTATTTGAATTGTATTTTAAAGTTGAAAAGTTAATGTGATTGGTGAAAATATATAGAAAAAAATGAGATAGAGAGAAAATATGACGTGAATGAATTTTAAAAAATTATTTTTAAAATATTCTGAAATAGTAAATGTATTTGAGATAATATAGAAAATTATTGCATTTAAACGTAAAACTTTTACGTTTAAATAAAAATTACATTACATTTAAATACAATACGAACACAATAAAAAAAAAGTCAAATGCCCTATAAGTTGGTCAACAGCAAGTTCCCCATTAATTGCACAGTAAAACATAAAAAATTGAAACTACGTAATTCTAAAATCTCAATTCATTAGTAAATGAATAAATAAATAAATAATTTCATTTCCACAGAAGAAGACAAGATGCGCAATAAAGATTAGGTAGGTTCTCGTTGATTGTTAAGTCGGAATGAATTGATGCTGGCGTTAGGCAATGCCCATCGCCACCCTGTGGTGTCTTGTTCCAACTTGTTAGTTAGCCGACACTAACAATCAGGTTAACCTAGACTTTATGGAGTGCAATTTGGCTGGACAAATTAAACATTAATGCCTGCTTTTATGTACGGGAATCTTTTCCACCGGAGATTAGCCCAACCTTTGGTCTACATGACACTTTACACTAGCGAGAAAAAGAGTGGCAGCCACAAAGCTGGTCATCAAGCTGTCTCTTGATCAAAATGTTTTTGGAACTTTTATTTAATTTGGAAGTGGATTATACTATTATCACTTAGGCATGCTTTTATTTAATTTGAGAGTGGATTATATTATTGTCCCTTAGGCATATATATGTATATTTTTAATATTATGAAGGTTTGTGTGTTTTTAAAATTATGAAATTGGTAAGATAGAATTTAAAATAAGTCGCTTAATACTCCGAAGACATGAAAAATGTTATTTTAGCTCTTAGTTAAAAAAAATTCCGAATTAGTTAGGTTTGAATCAAATTAAGGTTATGTTTAGTTAGTGAGTTCAAAACCAAAAAATTGAGTTTCAACTCAATTTTGCATTTGGTTTATTAACTCAGTTCAAGTTTTTTTGTCCATATCTTGTATACTATTTTTGGACTTAAAAATATTATTTACAAATCTTATCTCATGTTAAAAAAACAAAAAATATTGAACTAACATTTTTAGTTCAAAATGAAATTCTATAACTCAAATTTAAGCATCAAACACAAAATTCATTTTATGATTCAACTCATTCAAAACTTTTAATCCAAATTTTCTAATTTGAACTCGTAATCCAATCGAACCCTAAGAAACATTAGGAAACTTTAAATTCTAAGAGTAAAAATTTAAGAAACTTAAGTTGTGTATGCTTCGAAAACCTAGGGTACCTCATCCCTGCAACGTTTTGCATCAGCCTTGCCTATCTTGTGCCCGCCAACCCTGTGTAGCTCAACCTCGCAGGTACCCTGCTCAAACCTGCACAGTCCATCCTCGTTGCGCATAGCACCATCCAAACTTTGTTCAACCCTTAAAGCATAGATATACTAGGGCATGCCTTGACCTCAATACCACACCACATTTACCCTTGAAAATTTATAACAATATATAATTCGAAAAAGGCGAAGAATTTTTATGAGTTTGTATTATTTAAAGAAAATTCTATTGCTATAGGACTCTCTTTTTAAGCATCATATTTGGTATTAGGTTTTTTAAGTCAACTTACATTATGTTCATTATTTTGATGTGATTTTGAATAAATCTAGTATTAAAAATTTATAAATGATAAAGAATAAACTATTCTTAAAAAAGACATCATATCATATTATCGACGAAAAACGTACCCCAATGCCTTGATAAGAAAAAGAAAAGAAAAGTTTAATACTGGTTACAAGACGTAAAATATCATAATTGGAGTGTGAAAAAACTAATATGAAAGTCGGCATTGGGTGCAGATGATGAAGGATGAGCATGTGAATAGACTCTTACGCAATTCCACGCAGTTGAACAGTTTCTTCCTAGTTAGTTTGCTTACTAGTTGACCTTGCTTCTATTTCTTTAATGTTACTTAATTCGTAGGCGTTTTATTCACCTAACGACTGCTCATGTAAATGATTTCGTCGAATAATGGGGATCAGCATCAGCTTATTCTTATTCAAATTTTTCTCCCACACGCAAAAGGGCCTTGTAATTTCGTATTCGTTGTCCCTTTTTTCAGCAAACCAGGTCTAAAGCATACTTTATTTACCCTGACGATACTTCTAGGTATTCCTGTAATAAATTTGGAAAGACTTGTGTGCTGAAAAATCTTTAGGGTACTTCATTATACGTTTCTTTCGTTTTGCAAAATCCTCTAGCTTGGCAGAGGCGCTTCTCCTCTTGAAAAAGAAATTAAAAAAAAAAAAACGAGAGTCATTAATTATGACAAGTTAATCATCATTATGACAAATCATTACATTTACTTGCTTAAAAGAGTACATTCTTCACTAATTTTGAGAAACTTATGACTCATTATCCTTAGCCATAATTTGGTGATTAATTATCTGCCACGTCGGTTAAAAGCTTCTTTTTTTTTTAATTATTTGGTAATTGGCAAACGGGTTGACCAGTAGGCAGCATTATAAAAACTTTGCATTGGCGAAGTACCTTAAAAAAGTCGGTCATTGATTTCTACCTGTCCAATTTACTTATTATTATTATTATTTTTAATTTAAAATAGAATAATTTAAACCAATATCTTATAATAAAATCAAATATGAAAATTATGTCTAAAATAATAATTTACTTATTATTCTAATTTCTAATCACACATAATTATCAAACAATAATGAAGAGAAAAAGAAAACTCTAGTGATAAAGTTAAACTGATAATCACTCCACAAAATAATCGGGACCTCAAGGGACTACAAAAGTATAAGCACTAATAACACGTTGATCAGCAGATATCAATCCATAAACCGCAAAGCGATTATCATTTCGTCGAAGGGCTGACCATCATTAATTAATTAGTAAAATGAGGGAAATATGCAAGGCAAATCACACACGAAACGCGGTGAAGACGAACATTACATTAAAATAACAATAATAATAGTAGTTATCATCATCCACATGTTTAACGCCGCTGATTTCGTGATGTGCGTCGTGGCCTGATATGATCTTACCATGCAACACCGAGGACAGTTCAGAATTTCTTCAGTTTTCTGTTTTCACACATGTTAAAAACGCCTTAAAAGGCTCCAAAATTTTTCCCAACGTAAGTACGTGTCGCAACAAACGAGAAAGTGACGATGCTAGCATGCACTTTACACACTAATAAGCAAAAACAGAGCCAAAAATTCAAATATATATATATAATTTGTCTTAAATCCGATATTATTTGGTATCCAATATTAACGTGGCATGAAAAAGCCGCAGGAAACAGACCAGGTGCCAAAATCAAAGTGAAAATGAAGGTATTTAGGCAAAAAAAAAAAAAAACTCTGTTAAAAAAGGAAATAAATTGTTGAATGCATGATTTGAGCCTTTCTTATGTGGTATTTATGACGGAAACGTGAACTCATGAGGTGGAGATGTAAACGCATACTAATTCAAACAATACGTGAATATGGCCTCTGCCTCCTTATTTCACCGACCCCTTCCCTCCTTTTTATTTTTTAATCTCTCCACCACATTTTTGTCCCAATAGCTTTTTCCAGAGATCAACCTTGATTTACAAAAAATAAGAGGCTGATGAAATTTTAGGGGGTACTGGACAAAAATTTTATATTTTAATTAAATTTAAACGTAATGTAATTTTACATTAAATATAAAGTTTTGCATTCAAATATAATCTTTTTCGATAGTATTACAAAAATAATTACTATTAAAAAGTTTTTTAATACAATCACATCAACTTTTCAACTCAACTATTTATCACTATTTTTATTAATCACATCAATTTTTCAATTCTAAAATACTTTTCATCTAAATACACATTTCATTCAAATATAAAATAAATACTTTTTAATCAAATATAATACTCAAAAAACGAATTATATTGAAACGTAATTAAAACGTAATGCGTTTACCAAATGCTCATCAATCTTTTTACTGCCGACATGATCGCTCCAATCCCAGCTCTTCTCGTCTTTGCTTCTGTATAAAATTATTTTTTAAGGTTTTTGAAACCACACCAATATGACCCATAAAAACTTAAAGAGATTAAAAACTCCTAAAAATGACTAAAAAAATAAAAATAAAAATAAAAACTAAGAGGGAGATATGCGGATTGTGAAGGATGAAGTTTGGAATTTGGATTTTGGAATTTGGTTTTGGCTAGTTCAGACAAGGAACTGAAGACCCAATGCTCGGGTTTTTAGTTGCTGTTAGGCGTCTGCTTGTTCCGGTGTTGACTGTCTTCATTTTCTTGGTTGTAGTTTGCTTTGTTGGAATGAACTTCCTTTATAGCAAAAATAAAATAAATTATAATAAAATAAAAATAAAAATAAAACCATTTGCCAAACCCCAGATCCCTTTACTCTCTTTTTTCATATCCCTCACGAAGCTTAAGCGCCACGGCGATGATCAGATCTGTAGAGGCGGCAGCCGTTGTGACCAGAGTGACGGCAAGCCATCGCAGGAGTTCCACGACTGCTGGAATCGGCATTGAGATCTCGAGAAAAGCACTGACGAGGAGTTCAAGTTAAACCCGTTTGGCTATAGTTATCAGTATCAGTAGTGCTAGAGAAAATAGTAGTCTCGAAACTTGCATATTAAACAAATTTTTTTTTTTTTGTCTGCACCCTATTGAATAATTGGTGTCGGATTCTAACGTAGATTGTCCCTCAAATGTTCCTTCAAATCTTGCTGTTCATTCCAATTCCGATAGTTAATGTGCAAGCATCGGATATATCCGATATATTGGGTGTGTTGGAAGGGAGACCATCCCTCTAAATATATAAATATATATCAACGTAGAGATAAGAAGAGGGAGAATATTAAAAGGAAAGGGTAAGAAGGCTGATTAAGTTAAAGGCCATCCTTTGCCTTCATCCTAATCAGTAGTCCCACACGCAAAGAACAGTGTGCCCAAAACAATCACATCTTCTTATCCACCAAAATTGATCTCATCCTCAATTCCTCATCATCCATCACTCGTGGGCTCATACAGTTTAACACATTAATAGAATTTTTATACAACAAAATAATATGACTAAAATACCATGCCCTTGCGCGTGATTCTCATGGACAGTAGTTAGTACATGGCCTTTATCAGTTGATTACTGTAGTATATCGCCTTTATCAGTTGATTACTGTGTGTTTTGTAACCATTATAAAAAAAAAAAAATCAGTGAAAACCGTCGCAATCGGCCACGCACATATATATATATATGCATATATATATATTTTTTCCAATATGCACAAGTGGCCTTAACTGAACTCAACACTCAACAAACTCTGTCGCCAGTTCTTGCTTTGCCTCTCACGTGTTTGCTCAGCTCATCATGATTTTTTACCATCTATTTTTTCACGCAATTCAGTAACATACTGATTAGAGAGAATTCAAAAGGAAAATCATAGACTGATAATTATTTGATTCTTCGAAATGGAAAAAAAAAATAAATTAATTGAATCTTGACCAATAATACAACTGAGAAGCTAACAAGAGAGTTTTTCAATTTGTATATACATAAAAAAAATTTTCTCCACCAAAAAGGAAAAAAAAATACTTTCTAATTCTGAAACGAAGCCAAAGGACAAAAGAGAAAAAGAAAAGAAAATATTTTAATTTTGGAGGTGTTGGGAGAATTGGATCTTCGGAGGGATCAGCACGCGGGGCTTCTTTTTCAATGGATGAGGACTCTCGACCTCGTCGTCGCCGGAGACAAAGAAATCGCGAGAGAATTCCGGCAAGGCGGGGAGGTTAAGGTCGAAGTCGCGGTGGCTATGGCTTTGGCTGAAGGCGGTGTGAGTAGTGGATCCGACGCCTTCCGAGCATGTCACGGCGCTGTTTGCGGCGGCGACGGAGGCGGCGGCGTTGGCAGAAGCAGAAGCCGCGGCGGCACCGCCTTCGTAGTGACACCTCTTGTGTCCACCAAGAGCCTGACCTGTAGGAAAAGTCTTGTGGCAGATGGAGCACTCGTGAGACTTAACGGTTCCGTTGGCGGCTCCACCGGCGGCGGCGGCCGCAGCGGTGGTGGTAGCGTAGGTTGTGGTGGTGGATGACGTGGTTTGATGATCCTCGCCGCCGCTGCCTTTCCTATGGCTGGCCTTGTGTCCGCCAAGAGCCTGGTAGGATGAGAACGCTTTGTTGCACACAGAGCACTTGTAGATCAGCTTCGCGGCCGATTCGTCCACCGGAGCCGGAGCCGGAGCCGGAGAAGTCGAGATAGCCGGCTTACAAGAGCTGTTTGCTCCGCCGCGAGCGAGCATGATGAGGCAGAGAGCGAGGTACTCTTCCTCCGTGGGAGCATGGTCGAAGCGTGGACGCTTTGACCGCTTGCGCTTCGCCCATGGCTGGTCCAGGTACTGGAGGCTGGCAGCGGAGGCATCCTCGAAGTGGAACGAAGGCGATGCCGTGGTCGGAGAGTTCAGGGCTTCTAGGGCCATCTCGGAGAGTGAAATGGTAATATGCTTTGCTTTGCTTAAATTGATTGAAGGAAAAGAGAATTTGAGAGAGAGAGAGAGAGAATTTGAGAGAGAGAGAGAGTTTTTGGTTGAGGTGTTTGCGTTTGGAGTGAGAGTGTGAGTTGTAGAGTCGGGTTGGTTTGATGTGGGTATATAAGGGGAAGAGTCGGAAGTTGCGTGTCGAGTGGTGGGAAAGTAAGAGGGTAGGAAAACGAGTGGGGCCGACACCAGTGCTTTGACATACTGTTTATCCTCCTAAAGTTTCGTAACTTTTAATTTTTGATAGAAAATTTTTTCATTTAAAAGAAATTTTATTTTCTGAAAATAAATACCTAACAAACATACTTTTCTACAAAAAAAAAAGGAACCGAACCAATTTTACAATTTGCAAAAGATGAGAAAAAAACTAATAAAAAGGGGGTGGATCACGTTTATTTGGTAAGGATGGACTCAACTTAAGTCGGTCAAATAGAGTGAGACTGTGGATACAACTGAGAGATGGCAGATGTGCGTTGGGGTAGGGCCCATAGAGATTACTTAACACTGAGTGTTTTTTTTTTTCCCCTTAAAAAAAAAAAACATTTTTTTTGGCTCAAACTTGGAAACGAATCCAACCCAAAAGAAGACTCAGGCCAGAAAGACGGCTAGTATTAGTAAAAGTCAAAGCAGAAAGGAGGAGAGTGGGGACTATGAAGAAACGCGGTCCGATCCAAGACTTGCTCTCTCAATTGTAGACGCAGCCGGCGTCTTAGGCAATCGCGGCGACTTTTCTTCTCTCCACTTTGGTGGGGACCGACTCTATTAGATTACAACCGTGTTCGTCTTGGCAAAGTTTTTTTTTTTTTTTTTTATGGAGAAATTTGATTTGGCAAGTTGGAAAGTGGTTCCATGAATTGGGACAGTGTCACCGCCATAGTTAATTGTCAGCAACACGTGGGGATATATTAACAACGAAGCGGAGGACGGTATCTAATACTATCTACCTGTTTTATTTTATTATGTTTTCGAGATGCAATTAAGATAGTCATCATGTGGAATTTTGATGCTGTATTAACTGCATTGGGCTAATTACCGTCATGTTTGTGTGACTATTCAGTTTCAAGTTTATCCACCTAATTAATTGATTAATTATTTTCCTAAATCATTCATTCATGACGGAGAAAAGTTGTGAGCATGGTATTTATCGAAGAAATTCAGAGGTTTGCTGTTTGGGAACTTCTAGAAGGACGTTTCTCTTCCCCCATGCCCCAACCGTGTCCATTCCCAACACTCGCCAAAGACATTTGACGTATCTACTGACCTAAGAAACCCCACACGAGAATTGTGTGCTTGAAATTTCCATATCAACAACGCTGGTGGTGATGGGTCGATTGAATGTGAAATTGCAAAATATTTTGATGGTGCATAACTACTTGCCGAATCACCCTTAAAACGTTTAAAAAAAAAAAAAACACAACTTGCAGAGTCATGATTAGAATAATTAAAAAATAATAATAATTTATCAAGCATTTTTTAAGCTCAAATTGTGGTTTATTCGGAGGAGTTTTATGCATGATAAAACGTTCTTATCTAGAGAGCGTATTTATGAATGATATAATCAAAATCACATTCAAACAAAAATATAACAAAAATTAATCATATTCAAAATATATCTGACAATTTTATTATAATAGAAAAAAAAGCACGATAAATCCAGTAAAAACTAGCCAAGAAAAGCAGCCTGATCCAGAATGTTAATTAAGGCAATGGTCACCAATTAATACAAAATTACTAGGTAAGGAATTAGCACAATCCTGGAGGCCTTAATGCATTGATAGAGAAGCATCCTGGTAATAACGCCATTCACTTGTCGGCTAATTTTTGTCCACCATTTGGCGGCGATCCCTTTGCACAATATATTATAGCCGACCAATAAACAGTGATAGATTACTAGGGATAGATTACTTAAATAATCAAAGGGGAAATAATTAGGAATTATATAAAGAGCTCAAGTGGAGAGAGGCCAGGGTCCACCGATAGGGAAGGGTATACACACACACACACATTCATATATATACATACATATATATATATACACACACACACAAGTATAACTGATTAATTAAGTTGTGCTGTGCTCCTTCTTTTGAATGCAGCTTACTGGTTCAGTAGGTGCTTCAGTCATTACTTTTGTTTTTTTTCTGTTACTTTTAGTTTATTATTATTCTTTTGGCCGAGTGCTTTAAACATACATTTTCAAACCAAAAAAAGACTATTTTATGTATATATGTATATATTTGACACACACAAAACAACTTGCTATATGATTGTCCAATTCCAGGGGCTTCAATTATGTGATTAAAAAAGCACTGGTCCGTACTATAATTTTATGGCTCCAAGCATATTTAACTCAATCTCTTCATGTTGATCCGTTATTTATCTAAGTACTGCCAATAGTATATGGGCAGGGTAAGCATGAGGAGAAGTTGCTTCGTCATATTTATTCAATTAAATGCAAGTTGAATATAGATTAATTGACTTGATGAATATTCAAAATAAGCGGGGAAAAAAAAAGGATCTAAATTGATCTTTATCTCGAAGATGTTAGCAGTTTCTTTTTCAAAAATTAGGATTGACTTAATTAAATTTTGATCTTTGACTGGTACTGTTCTTGAGTGTCATGAAATGAAGATATTTTCAACGGTAAACGTAGCACGCCCATAATAAGCAGGTGCTCAAACATATTCGGCCTTTGGAAGAAAGAGATTCAAAGGGGAAGAAAAAAACAAAAAAGAAGAAGAAGAAGAAGAAGCAGCAGCCCGAGAGTCCCCTTGGACAAAAAGAAATAAAAAAAGAAAATTAATTCTAAAAAATTCCAGCAAAAAGGAATTTGGGGCCATTTAATTACATATCATTTTCTCTCTTTAATATTTAAAAAAAACTCAAATTTTTAATTTTAAATTTTTAATTTCAAATCAAAATAAAAGAATTCTTGATTATATTCTTACAATAACAAGACAAAAAAAAATCTATTTTTGACAACATATTTTTAATTTTTCCACTATTTTTATGTCTCAAGATATTTTAAAAGTTTTTTTTATAATTTGAACATATATTCTCAATTCAACCTATAAAGCTTTGTCCCTGCAAAAAACCCACAAGCAAGCCCTTGGACCAGAAGAAGCATCGCGGCTCAGCATCTCAGTTTGAGGATTGCCAATTGTCAAAAAAATAGGCTGTGGCACTGAAAAGCGCACTTGCCTTTTTAGCTATCAGGATCATAACTTTCTTCAGCCTAAAAACGAATAACAAAAAGCTAAAGAAAAAAAAATCATAAATAAGTCCCAAAAAAAAAAAAAAAAGGGCAAGTGAACTTATATCCTCCGTATGGTAAAGCTTTGTGAAGTCATTGCTTAGCTAATTGAGAGTTAAAGTTTACGCACCTGAAACGGAGGGCCAGTACCAAACATTTTACTCCACTAAGGCTAAAATAACGCGTAGTTTAAAAAATAAAAAATAAAAAAAAGGTCAGAAGTAACTGAAAGCATGCAGCTGCATCCCAGATACTTCCTCTCTAACAAGACAATGCAAAAATGAAAATCACGTGAGCTTTTTGAAACTCGGAACAGCAAATGTACCTGGTAAAAAGACGACCTTTCGGAATGTTTAATACCTAGTACGAGAACCTAGACTTTGTGTGTGTGTGTGTGTTTTTTTTTAATTATTATTATTATTATTATTTTTTGGACGGGGGGGAAGCAAGCAGTAACTCACGTGCCAAATAGAATTTTGACAGAACAAGGGAATTCCCGTGAGGGAGTCTTAGGAAGTTGGATTGTTCGTTAAATAATAATAATAATAATAATGAAATGTTTGATAAATACATTATATTTTAATTATGTTTGAATACAATTCGTTTTTTGAGTGTTGTATTTAATTAAAAAGTATTTTTTTTCTATTTGAATGAAATGTGTGCTTGGATGAAAAGTGTTTTAGAATTGAAAAATTAATATGATTGGTAAAAGTAAAGATAAAAAGTTAGAGTTGAAAAATTGATATGATTATTTTAAAAAACTTTTAAATAGTAATTTTTTCGTAGCACTGTTGAAAAAGATTGTATTTGAATGGAAAACGTTGCGTTTGGTGTAAAATTACATTACGTTTAAATACAACATTAAAAAATGTTTATCAAACGTCTCATTAGAAAAAAGAATAAGTATATATTTAATATTGAAAATCAACTTTGTTACGTAGAATTAGGTGGCTTATGTTGTCTGTTTTTCCTCTAGTTGAGTACTTGAATTTTTATGGGGCGTTTGGTAAATGCATTGCGTTTGAATGTAATTCATTTTTTGATAGTTGTATTTAGTTGAAAAGTATTTGTTTTATATTTGAATGAAATGTGTGTTTGGATGAAAAGTATTTTAGAATTAAAAAGTTGATGTGATTAGTAAAAATAGAGATAAATAGTTGAATTGAAAAGTTGATGTGATTATTTTAAAAAACTTTTGAATAGTAATTGTTTTCGTAGTATTGTTGAAAAGGATTGTATTTGAATGCAAAACTTTATGTTTGGTATAAAATTACATTGCGTTTAAATATGATTAAAATACAAAACTTTTGCCAAACGCCCCCTTAGTTTTAAGGAATGTTTGGATAACACATTGAGTTCACATTGTATTTTAATATAATATGTATTTAGATAAAAAGTGCTTATATTACATTTAAAGATAATATTTGTTTAGATGAAAATTATTTGAATTATAGTGTATGTGATGTGATTGATAAAAATAGAAAGAGAAAAAAAGTATGTGATGTGATTGATAAAAATAATAAAATAAAATAAAAGAATAAATAATGATTATATTGAATTTAAATTATGTTATAATTAGTATTAGAATGTAATACTATTATACTTAAATAAAAATTATATTATATTTAAACGTAATATAAATTTAATATGTGATAAATAAATGCTTCCTTAGTTTTTATTTTTTTAATATGGATTTTGATTCTATTAATTAGCAACTTCTTGTGGGTAAATCCGTACTTTGTTGTATCAACCGTGACAAATTGCTTGCGGGAAGGGTTCGCGGAAACTGCAGTGGGGACTAGGTAACGCACATATTTGCTTCACGGTCCATGGAAATGAAGAATCCATTATTTATAAATTTCAGTTTCTTTTTTTTTTTTTTTCAATACGCATAGGAGGCAAATTTGCTCGTGCTGTCTCAAATACAAATCTCACCCGTAACTCGTGTCGTTTGATTTAGTTGTATGAGAGTGTTTTCAATTTCTTTCCTTTCATTTATTTTTTATTTTTATTTCAAAAACAGATCTCATACAATTTCTTTTCAATTTCTTCCCTTTTATTTATTTTTTATTTTTATTTTTTTATTTCAAATACAGATCTCACCCCTAACTCGTGTCGTTTGATTTAGTTGTATGAGAGTTTTTTCAATTTCTTCCCTTTCATTTATTTTTTATTTTTATGGAACGTTTAGTAAACGCATTGTGTTTTAATTGCGTTTAAATGCAATTCGTTTTTTGAGTGTTATATGAGAGTATTTTCAATTTCTTCCCTTTCATTTATTAATTATTTTTATTTTTTATTTCAAATACAGATCTCGCCCCTAACTCGTGTCGTTTGATTTAGTTGTATGAGAGTTTTTTCAATTTCTTCCCTTTCATTTATTTTTTATTTTTATGGAACATTTAGTAAACGCATTGCATTTTAATTGCGTTTAAATGTAATTCGTTTTTTGAGTATTGTATTTGTTGGAAAGTATTTATTTTGTATTTAAATGAAATATGTGTTTAGAAGAAAAATATTTTAGAGATGAAAAATTGATGTGATTAATAAAAGTAGAGATAAATAATAAATTGAAAAGTTGATGTGATTGTTTTTAAAAAACTTTTAAATAGTAATTATTTTTATAATACTGTTGAAAAAGATTGTATTTGAATACAAAACTTTACATTTAGTTTAAAATTATATTACGTTTAAATATAATTAAAATTCAAAACTTTTACTAAATGCCCCTTATTTTTTTCGTTTTCAGTTGATAGGAGTTCTTATACAAGAATACATAATAACTTTCTGTGGTCTGAAAACACAATTGATAATAAACGTTTTTAGAATTTAACCAATCAAAATCACATGAAAATTAGAAAACAAATTAAAATTCACAGAATTAAATATACATCTAACAGTACAAAATGAAACTCCTACCATGTAACGTGGGGGTGTATTCAAATACCCGATGGATTAGTTGAAGGAAAATTATAGAACTTAAAACGTGTTGTCTATAGAAATGCAGGCATCAAAGGCCAGGCTAAATCGGTTCAAGAATCCATCCTTTTCTTGGGCCAGAGCCGACAGCCCATAGCCCATCTGGTTGCTAATGTGGGCTTGTTGAACGTGTGAGCTGCATGATGGGATTGTGTAGAAATGATGATGTCTGCTAGAAAGTGGAAAGTGGACGGAAAGTTTAGTTGGAGCACCATAAGTGTGTTGTTTTCTTCTTACAATTAAAGCGTTCCAACCTTCCTCCCTTATGAAGTAATAGAATTTAAAATGGTTTGTTTTGCATACAAGTTTAATTTAAATTAGCTTATATATATTTTATTTAAAAAAAAAATAAAAAAATAAAAATTACTTTTTTAAAAAAATTATTTAATTTTCTAAATTAAAATAAAGTAGACAGTTACTACAACTGAGACATTAATAAAGTAAATATTCATATCCCTGAGTTTTTTTTTTTTTTTTACTATAAATTAGTTTTTATTGGACAGATCAATCACTATTCATATTTCGGCTTTTTTTTTTTTTTGGGTAAATATTCATATCCTCGCATTTACCAAGTGGGAAATCCTGCAAGTCTCATGCCTCATGCCATTCACTGGTGACGTTGTACCAACCTTTTTTTAGTAGCACTTTGCGGTTGGTCAAACTGAATAGACGAGAATACCCTCGCGTGGGCAACTCCAAATATGATTACGCAACGAAAAAAAGGGAAAAAATAAAAAAAACCAACTTCAAACAAAGGCCGCCCCGCGATAATTCTGCTGGCTTTTCCAATAAATATGCTTTTAGTTGACCCAATGACGCGTAAGACCTCACTTTCTTGTTTCACAAACTCATCATTTCTCTCACCAACCCCAACCTCAGCCGCCGCCGCCGCCGCCGCCGCCGCCGTCTGCCGTAGACTTGGAGCTCCGTCGACACTGACAAGGATCTCGGTCTCTTCTCCTCTTCAGTTCCCCTCGATTCGCTCCCATCTCTCCCGATCCGCCGTCCCTCCTATTCGCAGCTCTTCTGGTAATTCACTGACCCAATTCTGTACTTCTCTCAGATCTCAGAAGCTTTCGTTTTCGTAGGGCTATTATTGTCAAAACAAAAGAACATAATCTACCAAGATATTTAGGGAATGGGCAATCTGGTCACAAAATTATTCACCTGTGTATGTCTAATTCTTTTCAAGTAAAAAAAAAAATGAAAAGAAAAAATAAAGCAGTATATACGTCCGCGAATAAGTGTGAAGTGAAGTGGGGGGTTTATTATTCTGAGCAGTGAGTCACTCAGTTGGTGAAGAAGAAGAAGAAGAAGAAGATCGAGAAATGGCCGCCAAAGAAGACCAAGACCTTCGCATAGCGAGAATCGCATCTGCCATTCGAGTGATCCCCGACTTTCCCAAACCTGGTACTTTTCTTCCAGTCCTGTTCTCTTTTATTTTCATTTTCTGGTACTTTCGCTTGCATTTCCTTTTGTTTTGGAATAAAATAAAATAAAAAATGTTTTTTCACTTCGATTTTTCATCTGGGTAGTGGCTACTTTTTGTTGGGTGCGTGCGTTATTTTGGCGTCTATTGGTTTTGTGTCGAAACCGAATGGTGGTTGTTGAAATAAGAAAAAAAAATGGTTTTTTGGTGACTGAATTTGGTTGTGCAGGGATTATGTTCCAGGATATCACGACGTTGCTTTTGGACACGAAGGCATTCAAAGACACGATTGATTTGTTCGTCGAGAGGTACAAGGACAAAAATATCTCCGTTGTCGCAGGTAGGTAGTTTTGAGAAACCCCTGATCTTTTATTCTACTTTTTCTATTCTGTCCACCCTGCTGCCTTCTTTATGTGCTAAGATATGAATTAGTGTCCCAAAAAAAAAAAAAAAGGCTTTCCTTGGTAAGTAATGGGTGAAATAGTGCTGAATTGGGCCTGAAAAAGAATTTGGCTTTTGTTTGAGAAACTAGTTGGATGACATTGTCTTGTTTTAATAAGTACTTGAGGTTGAAATAGTGCACGGATCTTAATTTAATTTTACACTTCGAAGTGCAAGTATTGAGTTCAAATATTCGCGTTCACGTTGAAGATTTGAACAATTTCACATTGTTGTAATTGCCATAGTGGTCTATGAGAGAATATGGTTTTATGAACAAAAATGGTAGAAGAGGACTCTTCAGTGTTCTAATATGTATGGAAGAGTCTTTATGAGTTGGTGGCTGTTTCTCTTGTGTCTGCTGATAATGATTTGTCATTCATATGGTGCGCAGGTATTGAAGCAAGAGGTTTTATATTTGGGCCACCTATCGCGTTGGCTATAGGAGCAAAATTTGTGCCTATGAGAAAACCAAATAAGTTGCCTGGTACATCCTTGCACCCATTTTATTCCTTATTGCAGTCTTCACTTGCTTGATATGATATTTTAACTCTGGCATGTAAGAGAGAGTTCTGGATTCTTTACTGGTGAACATGATAGGACAAAGAGCAATGACGGACCTTTTGTGCAAAGCTAACTTCAAGTTTGAGAAAAGGTCAACTTAGGATTTGCACTTCAGCTGAAGAATGGTTTTGTTTTATGAAATGTACAACAGAAAGTGATATGAGGGTTGAGAAACAGAGTTCATTAATTTCGTCGCATGGAGAAATAGACATTATGAAGATTTTGGTACTCCTTTTGCTGGCTTCTTCCTATTTTAATTAATGCTTATATGTCATTCGTTTTGTCAGGGAAGGTCATCTCAGAAGAATATTCTTTGGAGTACGGGACTGACAAGATGGAGATGCATGTTGGAGCTGTGGAAGCAGGAGAACGTGCTCTTGTCATAGATGATCTTATTGCAACCGGGGGAACCTTGAGGGCTGCAATCAGGCTACTTGGTACTTTACAAAGGCGTATATTTAACTTGAGATATCTGTTGCTTGCTTTAGATATTCCTAGCCTGCCAAATTTTAACTTCAAATTCCATTAAAGATTGCACGTTGTGAATATCTATCATCTCCATGTGGGTTTGGGACTCTATTGAATGTGCATAGCAAAAGATCAAAGTCTTGGTAAGGGGTAGGAGTGTCTTCCTATGGTTGACCATATATTGAATTGCTTGCTAGTTATTAAAGTTGATGTCATGGAAGTACTTTAACTTTTTTTTATTTTTTTATTTTTATTTTTATTCTTTTGTTTTTGTTTTTTGTATTGGAATGATAAAAATGTTGAACTAATTGTCAACTCCGTTGCTCTTGTGCATAACTCTTTACAATGCGGGTGTTTCCTTCGCCTACAGTTTGGGTGTTTGATTGAGAACCGTCCTTGTTATCTGTCACTACTGGATTTTAAGCTCCAACGCATATGACCTGATTCACAGGCTTACGTCTTTTTTCATCTTTTCCTTTGCAGAGCGAGTAGGAGTAGATGTGGTCGAGTGTGCTTGTGTCATTGAATTGCCAGAGCTAAAGGTATGACAATTTACATCTAGACTGTAGTATCTAATAAGGAGATGCAAACTCATGGCTTATCAAGCCATCCTCTCACTCAACTTGCTTATTTATCTTAAGACAGTAATTATGCAAATATACATATAAAAAGACCGATATGTATATTGATGAGGACGTTACTGACGCACCTTATCGCTGATTTCAGGGTCGAGAACGATTGGGAGACAAACCGCTGTTTGTTCTGGTTAACGCAGCTTGATGAACAACATCTGCACTGCTATTTATTTGTGTTCCTTGGCGAAGTTTAGTTTGAGAAAGTTGAACCTTTTCTATTTAGTTGTAGATTTCAGAAGACCTTTTAATTTTTAAGGGGAAGGGTGGGCTAATGATAAAGGGGTTGTTAAAGTTTGATGGTTGATCATGAATGGCTGAACAGACTAGTTGGTGAGACGTAGTGATAAGTTGTTATTTCATAGTTTTCATTGTTTGTGAAAATACAGTACAAATTGCCATGAGGGTAGAATGGATAACCAAATTCAGTACCTGATTAACGTAATATACTTTGTTTTTTTTTTTTCCTCAGTTAAAAGACACCAACTCTACTTTTTTTTTATTTAAATATATATAACTTTTTTTTATTTAAATATATATAACTGACTTCATATGATTGTTATTTTTTTTAATTGATACGTGTTTAAATGATTATCATGATCAAATTTTTTTTTAACAAAGTGTTAAAAGAAAACTTATCATTTTGCAAGTTGATATAAAGTTGGGATTGTAGTTTAACACTTCTTTCTTGAATATCATCAAGAATAGTGAAGCGAAATGCAACAGAGGTTGTGATTAGTTATAGAAATTATTAAACCACTTCAATTATTTAGGGGAACAAAAAAAAAGGGTCTGATTGCAGTACAGGGATCGACCCTAGGATTTCTGGTGAAGCTTCGTCTGTCTTGATTTTAACTTGCCTCTTAAAATCGTCGTGATTGAAAGTTAACTAGTTTTATATATGGCTTCTACCCGTTGAACATTTCAAAACACATGATTCAAGCCCAGTTTTCAACATCTCAAGGCAATTAATGTGTTAAACATCCATCAAGTAAAACAATATATCTTAAATATCATTCAAATTTTAGATTAAAATTAACGTCTCTAATATTATTTAAATTGTCGCAATGCTAATTTATATATAAAAAAAATGCACCTCTCAGTTTGCACCTCCCTTTTCTACGTTACACCTGCTCTTTTCAACGGGTCAATTAAAACAAAAGATGGAACCTAAATTGGAAGAAGATCCCAAAGGAGGAAAAAAAAACTCTTGCATACACAAAAGAGTTTTATATTGTATATACATTTTAAACAAATAATGTGTAAGTACGTATATAGTATGAATGTACATGTATTTATATTTGTCTACAGTCTTTATATAAGTGATCAGCGGCTACATAATTTTTTCTTCCTGAGTTTGATCATAATTTATTGTTTTCAGTAATGCGCTTTAAAATGTGCTTAATACTGAATCGATGATGTAATTATTCCGTTTATTATCCATTTAATATTAAGAACTCACCCGATTGCTTTGAGTTCGAAGTGTGATAATTTATTTAACTGTCAAACAAAAAGAAAACTTGTTACAAGTATAATAGTGCACTGATATAATGTGATCGGGTTTATTTTTGTTAGTTTATAAGCTAAGCGAATAATTAAATCGTGTATTTTCTATACATTAATAATGGCTTTCGTGGAAGGTTATGTATATATCAATGTTTGATGTCGTTGTCATGCTGTCGCTGGCAGCTTTTAGTCGGCAAGGAATGATTGTCGAGTAATCGGTCAAAGAAATGCTCTCTGGTCCCGTTATTTTATTAACTTATTTATGCTTCACAAGCTGGTTTAAAACAATTTAATTATGAGAAAACATAAAATAATATAGGGCGCTTTTATTTAACGTCTATACAACGCATATACATGTTTTTAGTCTATTAATATACACCACATATATTTTATATAGACAATAAAGTTTCTCTTGAATAGTAACGAAACAAATATTATACATTTTTTAAATAGAGATATAGGAATTTATACAAGTCACGCTGTTTACATGCACATATATTTTTTTTTTCTTTGTATGTTAAACTCGACACATGCACTTGTATTAGGTACCAATGGATATAATATACAAACACCTATATATATATGTTACAATGAATGAGGATAAATTAAATTACTAATTATATGTTGAGAAGATTTTATATTTTATC
This sequence comes from Antiaris toxicaria, assembly GCA_035233585.1. NCBI lineage: Eukaryota > Viridiplantae > Streptophyta > Magnoliopsida > Rosales > Moraceae > Antiaris > Antiaris toxicaria. Next base: position 21,835,418 of record CP141160.1, on the reverse strand, counting down.
CTGCATAATACGTGTATTAACAACTCGTGTGCAGTGAAATACGAACGACAAGAAACAAAATGGGACAATTATAAGGGATAAAACTGCAAGAGTCAACCTCTATAAAAGCTTTGCTACCTACCCTTAACGTGCTCAGTTCGTTATTGGTTTGGAAGTCATACTCAAAAATGAAAGGAATCTCTAGCTCTTTGTCTCAACGGCAGTGAATTTATACACTTTCAAATCTTCACTAAAAATTATCTACCTTTTTATTGGTAAAAGTCGGCTAAGAAATAAGTAACCAGTACGTTTTAAGATTTGAGATGAGGTTGAATATAAAATTACTATTAAATTAATAAGTTATATTTACACTGAGGAGAGTATTAGTAAATATTAAAAGTGAATTCGTGGGTTGTGTGACTAAGTCTAATCTACATGAATTAGTTTTTTTTTTTCACACAATTTTAGAAACAAATATTATTCTTAATTATTGTATGGCCTAATGATAATTTTGCATCCTACTCCACTTAAAGGTATAAAGTTCGAATTCCCCACCACCTAAACTCAAAAAAAATATATCACCTTTTTGGTATAAGTCAGTTAAGAAATAATTCATCAAAACATGATCAATATGTTTTAAGATGAAATCAGATATAAAAATTATTAAGTTATATTTATAATCAGGAAAGTATCACTAGGTATTAAAATGAATTCATGAGCTGTTTGGCTAAGACTAATCTACATGAATTAGTTTTTTTTTTCTCACTTAATTATATGAAACAAATATTATTCTTAATCATTGTGTTAAGAAAATATTAATATTCTTAATTAATGTGGCTGTGTTGTATTCCATGGATCAGACCTTGGTTGTGCCATATTTTAGGAATAAAACAAGACAAGCTGTCGTAATAGCCCTTTTTTTTTTTTTTTTGGAGAATAATCGTAATAGTCATATTGTTAATGCTGGAAGGGTGCAACACGAGGCATCTGAGCTACAGACAAGAAACCCTAACCCAGCGTTTCCCTTGCTGAATAAAATCTGATTTTTAGAGCTTTTCCTAATTCCTCATATTCTAGATTTTATGCCGTCGTAATACGATTCCCAAATTATATATACATTTTCTGGGTTCAAATTATATGCTCTTTTTTTTTTTTTTTTTGTTAATTTTTGGTTTCGTCAAAAAATCAAAGGTCGTGCATTTATGGCCGGTGCAATCCCAGAAAGGCCTTCTTTATCGAAAAGAGATATATTATAATTAATTAATTAAGAAAAAATAGGGTCTTAATCGGACACGAAGAACTGATCTCAAGCGCGAGAATCGGCGGAGTCGAAGGGAATAGTTTGCATGCGTGTTCATAGCTTGGTTCAGGTTACCAAAAATGGATTAAAATGCTGTTTAATTCCGAGGCTTCGTGGGCAAAAATATTTATGCAGATTTGCGGCGTCCCTTATATTCATCTTAGATAGATAATAATAATAATATCTTACAGCTGGATTTGGCCTGCGCTTATCGTTTAGGTATAATTCGCGTGGAAAATTCTTTCGTGTATGTATATTTTTTATTCCTTCATTTTGTTTGTTTTGAGCCAGCAAATTATTTTGCTGTTATCCGCCTAGCTAACCAGAGAGAATTAATCAAATTTTTACTGCATATATAATGTTTTATAAGGTGCATTACAGACTGCATGTTCTTACATCTGTATTACAATATTTAAAACGGAATATTTCTTTAACTTATGTGGAGTTTTTGATTAGAAAGGGAAGTTTCTGGGTGTCACCATCTATTTTTCCCCTTGAAATTTCAATCCACTGTTTGATAAAAATACAAACGAGTCTTGATTGCGTACATATTATAACTTTGATACGGTGACTCATATTAATAATTACCAGCAATCACAATATCACTACTATTGATAATCCAAGAAGATGAGGTCCAGCAAGAATTCAAATTCAACCAATCTCAACGTTAAAATTTAAGTTCTTATATTCTTATTTTAACGTCCACCCATAAAAGTGATATTCTTGTGAGAAATATAAACTTATAATGAACTGGATAACACTAAGTGGATATTTAATTAGAGTCAAATAATCTAAAATAGGAAGGCATGAGAATAATATTAATTCCTTTTTTTACCAAAAAAAAAAAAAAAGAAGAAGAATTTCCTTCGAAAGTTGGAAGCTGATCATATGTATATTACAACGCCTTCACAGTAGGTATGAGTTTAAAAAAATATGGCGTAACTGGTACTGTTATATATATCCTGAGTGAAACGGAATATATATATATATGATGATCAAGGCATTGGGGTAAAAGATAACAGGAAAAATTAAAATGAAGCTCACAGGTTCTTGGAGGATATATTAAAAATGTAATTATGCTATAATCAAACGGAATATATAAAAATATAACAACAAAGAATAGAAGAGTGGAATTTGCAAATGTGGTTTCGTCAGCCGAGAGATGAATTTTCAACCATACAAAGAGAAGAAATGGTACGGATTTCATGAGTTGTAAACAGATTGAGAAATATGGGAAGAGGGAATTAACAAGGCGATCACTGTTAGTTGAAAATTCTCCCAAAGAGACATCCAGTAGGTTTTGGCCAAATCAGAGAAGGACAAAGAACGAGTATTGAGGTTACCTTGTCGGAATTTTCTAATAAGTGCCCTCATTAGTTGTTTTGATTAGGAACGTCAGAGACTCATCCGCACGATGTGGCCGTCCTTGTGCTTCACTTTTGTTTATTCCTCCCCTCTAACAGAACCATTTCTCCCTTATTACCACTCTCTTTATTATTATATTATGGCGAAGACTCCCCACGTTCTCCATCATATAGCTTCTTAATTTAAAATTTCATTTATTTAAAATATATTTGTTGGGTTTTTCTTCTAGGCATGCTCTTGTTCTCAATTGGGATCTTAGCATTCTCTTCTGTTTTGTTTTGTTTTGTTTGGAGACTAATTAATTGGAGTTTGTAAGCCCACGCTCCCCTACAATTATTGTATGGATATGTTGTTAAATGCCTATTTTTAATAATTTTTGAAGGGCCTATTTTTAATAATTTTTTTTAAATTAAATATGTGAAATTTTGGAAAATTACAAGAAAAAAAAAGCCATTTTTCGTTATTAATTTGTATTTTTCCGCTTATCAGTTGCTGATTGATTATGATTAATCAATAATCACTAATTATTTTTCTAAAAAAGGATTAATTTTATTAAACAAGTGTTTAAAACCATCTATTCATCTGATTTTTTTTTCTTTAATTGTTGCAGCTTTAGAGAGCTATACGCCATGTCAGCCAGTAACGGATGCGTCTTTAGGGTGTCTAAACGCAGCTCAAAGTTTTGGACCTTATTTTAATTCATACATACTGCATGAACTTGGGAGTTTTCCATGAGTTGTAGTTGGCCTGGTTTTGGCCCCACAGTGGACTCCTGAGCTCTTTATATTTTTTTTTTGGCTAAAGAAAGTGGACACCTGAGTTCAGTTACAGAGAATTGGGACCTGCCCCTGAATAATGATTGGGAATTTTATTATGTATATAAAATTCAAGTCAATCCTTCCTAACATTCCTTTTGTGTGGATAGGAGCCCCTGCTAACATTTCTTGTAGTATTAACTGTATAGCAAAGGTAATTCTTACATGAATAATATATACACGAGTTTGTAGCTAAAAAATTTCTTATAACCCTAAGGATAAGAAGTAATCAAGTTTGTATAACATACCGCGTATTTGTTCAACAATATCAATAAGAAAACTTATGGAAATTTGTTTATTTTCACTGAATAATTTTTTGACCATTTTTTTTAGTCTTTGCATATTTTTCTATTATCCCATGTCCATTAGTAACAAACATAAAAATTATTATTCTTTGAAAAAATAATTAAACAAAATAATGCATCACATGGAAATATCACTCAAATCAAATCCAATCTACCCAAATCAACTCAAATTCCTAAAATCGCTCTACCAACTTATATACCAACTCAAATAATAGGATAAGAATCCTAACATAATCCAATTAAAATGTCTCAATAATTTTAACCATAAAAGGAAGAATAATTTAACCAATGACTCGTCTGGGTGTCTTAAATTTTCTCTCTTCTTGTTTCTTGTTAAAGAGATATAGGATCTGTCTACTGTAGGATTTTTTATTTTGTTTTAATATGAGATGTAGTTCAAATATTTATATTATAAATTAAGATACCAGTCTATTTAGATCTCGATACAAAAGATGACGAATTTCATTTACTGGTAATTTTATATGTCATTATATGCTTTTGAGTGGCTCTTTCCAAGTTTCCAGCTTTTAAAAGATAGATTTAGAAGCTTTTACATTGATAAATATCAAATGGATTTTCATATCAATCAGAAAAATCTACACCAAAAATTCTGTAATGAGATATTTTATTTGATATGGGGTTCAATTTTGTCCCTCTTAAAATGGTTATGGTATGTACACACTAATCGGGAAAAACAAAAACAAAAACAAAAAACAAAAAAACAAAACAAAACAAAAAAATCTGCGCTTCTCTTTAGTTAAACCAATAGTTTAGATTGTTTTGTTTTATTTTCATAAATGTTTTGTAATCTTAGATCTACAGTCATAATATTTATTTATTTTTGCTATAATTAAAGTACCACCTTTATTTAAATAAATAAATAAATAACTGTGGCCCACTTGGTCCCTCCTGTCAGTTTATTATTATATCCTATTCACCATTCATTAATCAGCTATAAATACGCCAAACTTTGGTTCCTCCTCAGGCATGCATTAATATTTCTAATCAAAGCACTAGCTCTCACTAGAAAAACAAAAACAAAAACAAAAAAATACAGAACTTAACGACACCCTCTGTTTTTCCAAACACTTCTCAAGTGTACAGAACATCAATGGAGTCCACTGGAGCTTTTCCCGAAGGAGCTGATTGGGAGTCATTTTCCAGAATGTTCTCTTCTGAAGATCTCGAGTTCACACCTCACTTTCTGGGTCAGCTCCCGTTTCCTAGTTCCCAAAGCAACAATATCGAGGGAATATTGAGCCTTGGCCAATCTTCACCATTTTGTCCCTTATCTGAATCCCAAACCGAGAGCCTTTTTCACACCTTGGATTCTCTCAACTCAAATCTCCATTACCTTTCTCAAGAGAGTAGCTACAGTAGTACTAATTCCGCGACTCAGGAGAGTTATAATTACTTGAGTGATTCTTGTCACATTCCGGTGACAAATGATGTCTCTGATTTCCCCATTTTTAATGGGCCGTACAATGATGTCCCTGCATTTGGTGACAATGTGGCCGTGGGAGATACTACTATGTGCAATGTTGAGGATGATTCCGGAAATCGCCTCAAGAGGATGTGGGACGATGCGCCGGAACTCGACAAAACGAACCCCGAATCGCCTCCTAATCCGAAGAAGAAGGCTCGGGTGTCAGGAGATGTAAGTTCGGTTTTAATGTTGTTACATGTTTCAATGAGACTGAATTTTTTTGGGGTAGCTTTTTTTAATTTGGTCGTGTCATGTTATATATATATATATATATAAATGCAGGCTCAAAAGAGCAAGAAAAATATGGAGGCATCTAAGAAGAGCCAACAAAAGGTGGCTTCAAATGGCAAAGAGGAAGAGAACAATAACGCCGGAGTCGGCGGACATAGCACTGGCGGTTACAGCTCGGAGGATGACAATGCTTCTCAAGAGACTAACGGCGGCGCAATTTCCGACACCAAGTCCTTAACCGCGGTTAATTTGAACGGCAAGGCCAGGGCCAGCAGAGGCTCTGCCACCGATCCCCAGAGCCTCTACGCGAGGGTAATAACCAACTACTAGTCATAATAAATTTCCCTCGCTTAATTAATAATGTGGGATACAAAATATAAAACACACACTTGAGAAATTCAGTTTGTACAATGCGTCACTAATTCGATATTGACTAAATCTTGCAGAAAAGAAGAGAGAGGATCAATGAGAGGTTGAGAATCTTGCAGAATCTTGTCCCCAATGGAACAAAGGTCAGTCATCATACTTAGTATGCTAATCTAACGGCTGTTGTCTAATCCAAATGTCTTTATACCGACATGTTTTCTCGAAATCATGTCACTAGGTCGACATAAGCACGATGCTTGAAGAGGCTGTTCATTATGTGAAGTTTTTGCAGCTTCAAATCAAGGTGAGAAATTAATACACCAATGCTTGAAAAAAAATAAATATAAAATTTTTAAAATTTCTTTGTCTCTCTATTTTTTACTACTTTGTTATTAAAAATCTTTTTTTTTTTTTTTAAATTGTAGCTATTGAGCTCCGATGAGCTATGGATGTATGCTCCGCTAGCTTACAACGGCATGGATATCGGTCTGAGCAAGAAGCTTTCTCAACTTGTATGACATCGGATGGAAGCTGTTGTATAACTTATTTATTTATTTTTATTCTTTTCATGTCGGCTTGAATCAGTGTTATATTAAAGAGAGAGAGAGAGAGAGAATGAGAAAATGTTTAATTTATTACATTGATGAGTATTAAGTTGAGAACCATGAGGAGAATCCTCAGTGTTTTATAATGTACACGTCATCTACTTTGAAATAATACTAATTTATAACTGCTAGCCAGTACATGTCTATGTGTACCCAAAAAATAATAATAATAATAATAACAAAAAGATTATTTTCTTTGACACAATATTTGCATACGGTTTGCTTTTTCACACTAATGTATATCAAAATGAAAAATTTAAGAAGTATACACTCTAATTTTGTCTTAAAATTCCAGCAAAAAAAAAATTTTTTTTTTAAATATTTTTGAGAGGAAAATCAAGGCTATAAATCGTTAGAGATATAAAGTAGGTGACTACTATTTTGGATGTGTTCATGATAAGGGTACGTTTCACATATGAGTTTGAGAAGAAAAATTTTATAAACATTAATAATTTTTTTGAATTAATATTTGGGAGATAGAAAAAATAGGCGTATTGTATATTGAATATTTATCATATAAATATGTACATGAACTTGGGGATGATCGCTTAATAAAATTTAGATTATAGACTTGCCAGGGAATTAGAGGAAAAATAAGTACTGATTTTCATAATTATGGATATTTTAGCAGCTAACTATACACCGTACGTATGAGTTTTTATTTGATAATGGCCGGATTTGACTTAACAGGTGTAACACGTATTCAGGCTTGTAGAAAAATATAACAATTAAATCAACAATTAACTAAACGCCTGGCTAATTTAACAATTAAGGTTGGTTGGTAACAAGAGTGGGAGACATGATTCAGAAGTTCAAGACTTTACACGTTTACTTGTACATTTATACAACTATTCCTCCATATCTAATTATAATTACAATAACGGACACGCATGCAAAAAGTGGGCAGGACTTTCTCTGTTCTTGACCCCAAAAAAAAAAAAAGAGTTTTTGATAAATTAAATGTATAGAAATTCAGCTCAACAATACATTGCAAAAAAATAAATAGCGAAGATCCGAAATAAACAAGAATACACATCACCAAAAAAAAAAAAAAAAAACAGAGAGAGATTTGAAAAATTCAAAATAAAAGAGATAATAGTTCCTTCAAGTGAGATATTCATGTTTTATTGCAACTTGTCCCCCCTGTAAAGATTGTAAAGTTGTTCTAAGATTTCATGTAATTTGTAAAGGAGAGCTAGTTGACTTTGTCACCTGATCCGGGAAAATATCATCTGGCCATTTGGATTTGGTTGTTGTTGCTGAATATCAGGTGTTTTGAAATGAAAAACTGGAACCTAATTGGGATAACTACTCAACCTATACTGCTATTGGCATCCTAATCTTGTGTTAGATTCTGGAGGGGGTGTGGTTTAAGATATGCAAATAATGAACCAAATATTTTTCATCATAATTGAGCTGTTTAATTTTTCCCAACTAAGAAAACTAAGTGTGTAATAAGGAAAGTGATCAAAAGTCAGTGGTCTAATTTGGCCCATTGTATATATTTAGGGGCCGTCTGGGGACTGTTTTCCAGTCTCCAAAATTTCACTTTTTTCCAAAATTTCTTAGCTTTTACTATTTACATCTCCAAAACGTTATAGTAAATTTCAAACTTTAAAAATTCATAACTTTGTGTATACAAGTCCAAATGAGATAAAAAAAATTTTAAATTGCATAGAATTTTAAGAGAAATGAACAATATCTATATTGATATTTTTTTCTAAAAAAATTTTTAAAATTTTTTATTTTTTCAACTCAAACAGTTTTTTCTCCCAGACACATTCTCCAAAACAATTTTTTTCCAACCCAAAAATAACATCTCCGGCCTCCTCCCCCAAGCTCCCCCTAATTTTTAGTAGTTACTCTCTTTCTTTTTCTTGTAAAAACCGTAAAAATGGTATATTATACAATATTCACGTCAATAGAATTGCCTAAGCTATTGATCAATATTCACGTCAAAAGAAATGAGTCATTAGAGTAAGCGTTTGTACGAGCATTTTAGTGAATATTACTGTTGTATTTGTAATGTGAAATATTTCGTTAGCTATTGTTTGTCCTTTCAAGGAATGGTTGGACTTAGATTTTCTTTAGTTGTAAAATATTTTTAAGAGGAAAAATATTTTTGGATGACATAAATGCATGCATTTCTTTTTGCTAAATCACTGTTAATGTATTCCAAAATACACGACAAACAATTTATGCATGACGAGTATAGGAGTAAATAAATAATTATTTATTTGTAATTATCTAGGTTAAATTTGAATTTATTTTAGGAATTATCTAGTTCGTATCTAGTTTAAATTTTGAATTTATGTGAATTGTAAAGTTTGATTACATTTAAATTTGAATTGTTAAAGTAAAATTTGAATAGATTTCATAATGTGTGTATATATATTTTTTTATTTATTGTACTCCTCAATAGTGAATTATTCTAAATGTTCCTAGTCCGTGCAAATTAGCACATCCATGTTAAAAATCTGTATATTCTTTTTCTTCCTTTTTACTTTTTTTTTATTATTTAATTTTTATATAATATCAGAGCCTTAAGATCTATACCTCTAAATGTAAAACACTTTCCCCCACTTACTTCCCCTCTTCATATTATCTCATCCTCCTCTCTCCCAAACTCAATCTCACCTTTTTCACTCTTCTTCATGTAATCCTGTTCCCTACACACACACACACACACACACACACACATACACACACATCTCAACACCCACACACTCTTTTTCCTTTACGATTGCCATCTTAGCACTCGTGCTTCCTCTCTCTCCATTGATGATTGTCATCCCTACGCCCTTTTTGCCTTCTCCCTCCTATTTTGACAATTGTCGTCCTTGCACCCAAATGCCCTCCCCCCTTTTGTTGATGATCATTCTCCTAGAATCTCTGTACCCCTGCACCTTACCCTCCATGCTTGCCATCCTTTGCACTTTGCACCCCAACATCTTCAAAGACCATGTTTTTCATTTTATGTAAATTAAAAAAAAAAGGAAAAAAAATCTATATTTTTTTATTTATATAAACTCCTTCTATTATGATCCAAGATTTTGCAAGGTCATATAGAAGGAAATAAATATATTTATTGACTTATTTATTTGTAATTATCTAGTTACATTTGAATGTATTTTAGAAATTATATAGTTAGTTACTATGTTTAAATTTTGAATTTATTTGAATTGTAAAATTAGATTAGATTTGAATTTGAATTGTTATAGATTTAGATAGACTTTACAAAGTGTGTGTATATATATATATAAGCAGTCTTATTTAATGTGCTCCTCACTAATGAATTATTCTCTATATTTCTAGTTGTGAACATTAAGCATATCCACATTAAAAATCTTTTAGCTTTTCTTCTTCTCTTTTACTTTATTCTCTTCTTATTTAATTTCTATAACATGAACATCATAAAAATCCCCTAGAAAAAGAAAAATAATATTCTAAAAATAATATCTAGCACAAAATTTTTGAGGTTTTTTTAATATATTAAAAATATTGTATATGTTGCCAAAAAAAATCTCTCAATACCTCATCTATATCTATATTTATATTTTTATACTATTTTTAAAAGAGGGAATGACATTTTTGATTTCAATACGACTTCTTAAAAGCATTTTTTCTATTTATTATTATCTAAATATAATCAAATTACTAATAACTGGACGAGACCAAGAAAATAACTCCTCGTGTGCAAAATCATGGAAGGTCCCTTTTAAGATCAAACATAAAGGGGAACAATGCCTTTGCTTCTAGAGTCTGCTGCTTTTCCTAGGTCGAAGGAAAGAGGGCCTGTACCGATCACCTTGTTTCCTTTTTCAGTCCACCGTATGTTTTAATTTGGCTTTATTTTATTTATCTATTCCGCACACGTTTTGGTCTTGCTGTTCAACTAATATACAAGAATGTTAGTACATCTTCCAAATACATGATTAATTATCTAGTCCAAGGTTTTAGATGGCATAAATGGCAATCCTAGAAACATGATTAATTAAGCAGCCAGGGATAAAGTTATCTAATTGGATTTCAATTTGGTACCAAGATGAAAAATCATTTATAATTTCTTATTAATAAAATTCTTCAAAAATCTTTGAACCACTCACGACTCAACAACTACAAGTTATACTTCAATTAATATATTAGGGGACTTTTAGAATGAAGTAAAATTTTTTACCCTATTGATATGACAAGATCTAATAGTGTATATTTAATTTGAGAAAGGTATATCATAAACTTTATTACATTCAATCATAACTCAAAAATATTTATGAAAATTAAAAACAATTTAAACTCAAAATTTAAAAAAAATCCAAATTTCAGCAATCCCCTCCACTACCGACAACCCCCTATGTGACCTTTCACTAACAAAATAGCCAAAGACGACAACCTTCCACCTACCACCACCATAGATCTCACCATTCAAAGGTTTAGAATCAGATTAGACCAAACTTTCTCTTGGTTAAAATTGTACAAGGGAGATTTGTCCAGAGAAAGAAATAGTTTTGACTGCAACTTGAAGGAGGGAGGAAAGTTTCATCAAAAAGCTAAGGAGAGGAAAAAAAAAATTTTCCCCCATTGAAGAGGATAGTGTTTGGTGTAAAAATGCAAAAAAGAAAATGACTTTGAAGGGAAATGGCTTATTTTGGAGATTATCCATCTCAAATAGTAAATCTTTAAATGGTAAATCTAGCCAACCCAATGAATTTTGACAAGAATTCCAGCACACCCAGCATTTTAGGGTAATAGCTTCTAAACTGAATAGGCTTCGTCTTCTAGGGGTGAACAACAGATAGGTTTTTTGGGAATTTTCAACTCATCCAATTAAGTTTGGGTGGGTTAATTTCAAATTCAACCCCTATAATTAATCTTAAGTTTAAAATTAACCTACTTAATTAAATTTTGGATGAGTTGGGTGCGTTGGTTGGGTTGAACATAATTAAGAAATTAAAAAAAATAAGTAAATATAACTAATTATTCAATCCAAAATAAAAAATATATGAAAAGAAAACTAATTTTCGGTATAATATTAGTGTTTTAAAACTCCAAAATTATCTCATAAGTTATAAAACCGACATAAAAATAAAATATATACAAAATAAGTTTAAATATAAAAGTTGTAAACTAATAAATAAATAGTAATAAAAACTTATACATTATGAAATATAATGGGTTATTAAGTAATTAATATAAAATATAAAACAAATACTATATATTATGATGTATGAAAAATATTTATTTTTATATATTAATAGATTGGGTGGGTTCGGATTAAATTGAGTTTGGAAAAACACAATCCAAACCCAACCAATTAATAATCAGATTGGGTAAGTTGGGTTGATCTCTTAATCAGATTGGTTGGGTTCAGGTTATAATGAGTTGGGTTCGGTGGGTTTGTCGGGTTGTTGAGTTTCTTATTCACCCCTATTGTCTTCTTCAACTATCTCACTAGATAATGCTTTAATCATAATAATTCTTCTACACTAGGAATGTTTGAGATAGTAAAAGTAAAAAACAACGATAAAGCAAGTTATGGTAACCTATTTTGGTTTTTTGATTTGTAATTTAATTTTGGATCTTTAGTTCATAGTGTTTTTTGGTTTTTATAACAATAATCCATGAAACTATTATTGTAAAAAGTCGAGGTTATAGGTTAGGGGAAGGGGGATGGTGGAGGTTGAAGGCTGGGGGAAGGCGGGGTGGGGCTGCCAACTGAAGGCGGCCATCAGAGGGAAGCTAAAGGTGGCTAACGGGATATTGGAGTTATTTAGAATTTTTTTTAAAATATTTTGAAATTAATAGGAGTGAGTTTGTTTTGTAATTGTTTAGATATGTCTTTTAATCTTTACCATTAACAACTCATCTAAAAATTAAAAATTTTTTACTCTATGGATGAAGTAAAAAACCTTAACCGTGATAGAACTCCTAAATATCGATTCAAATTTTTGTTTCAATTTCATTCTTCCTTATTAATACAAACTCGCGCGTAAACGAAACGGTTGACGGACTAGTGTGTTTAACTTTTCCGGTGGGCCCCACGGGGCTAGATCTGTAATTTCGCAGTCGAATTGGAAATGGAACTTGACGAGAGTTCGAACCCTGAAAACACCCTTTTCTTTCGACACAAGCCCGATGATGACTCCAGAGCAAGATAAAAAAATAATAATAAAATTAAAAATAAAAAAAAAAAAAATTCCCACGATGATGACTGATGAAATGATAACTTAACAGTCACCGACCCAAAAGTCTGACGAGAAGCGCGCGTTTCCTTGGCAGCCATGGCCGCAGTGGAGCAGCCTCCGAAGAAGCGGAAGCTGTACGAAGCAGTCCGGCAAGAACCAGAACCAGAGTACGAGCCAGTGCCGCCACAAACCCTAGCCAGAGCGCATAACGCTGTCGCGTCGCCGCCGCTTTCGCAGGAGGAGATTCTCACGAAGCGGAGGAACAGGGAGGAGATTCGAAACGTATACGACTGCTACAAGCGAATCAAGTTCTGCCTCTCGCAGAAGAAGGGCTCTCTCCTCGCTGCGCCCGACCTCGAACAGGCTTATCTCTCCCTCATCACTGCTTCCCGAGGTCCGCCTTAATTTCTCCAACCCAAAATGTCTACTTTCCTTTCCTTTTGTTTCTCTATTCGATTAGGTTTTCTAAATGCTGTAAGTATTGATTCTTGACTCTGAATAATTGCTTCTATTTTATTTATCTCGTAAGGTACAATTTAATCTTTGATGCGATTATATCAAGTTCAGTTTAAGAATATATATTGGTTTAGTTCTAAGGAAATTTTCTAATTCATTAGGAACTTTGACGAATTAGGGTTTGGCTTTGCCCTTTTCATGTGAGAATTGCATTTTCCACTGCTATCTTGCTTCTAACTCTTATAGTTTGTACTGATTGCAAAATGGAAGGGCGGATAGTAACTTTTTGAAACAGATTATGATGTAGGAAAAAAGCAACCAATCCTCCCAAAAGTTGTAACTGTTTGGAGAGGCACAATCTATTTTAATCACTTGGGACCAGACCTGAGAGTGCACTCTTCGGATTCTACCTGATTAGGCCTTTCTTAGAAGATCCTTATGTATGGACGCAGGCCTTCTTCGAGTCTCGGGAACGCATAAGTCTGCCCTTGTGTTCAAGCGATGCCCCTGTATCATTCTTCCCCTTTGGAAAAATTCCCCTTCTAGGCGCACCCAACTCATGGGAACTTGCAAATCTCCAGCTTTAATATCAATTGGCCTAGACTTCTGTTTCTAGCCTAGATTTTTCTGTTTGAATCCCAAATTTCTCTACTATGAGCGAAGTTTATTTTTTCCAGATAAATTTCCTTCAAGTGTTCTTCAATTTTTGTATTTGTTTAAAAAGCAACTCTGCTGCATTAACGTATCAGTAGTCGGTACCATCTTTAACTATTAGGCTACATTTGTTTTTTGTTTTGCTTCCAGTTGATTTGTGTTAGGGTCTCAGAGTTTCAGTTAAATGAATAGACTGAAGAATGACTATGCAATGATTCAATGAATCAGATTCTTCCCCCAAAATGAGATAAATAAAAAATTTGCTAGAAGTACGTTTAGGTGTAAATAATTGTTTTCTTCAACGTGGTGACCTGCCTGCTAACCTTGCAGGTTCTACAAGTGTGCAACGTATTGTGGCTGACCTCATTCCTCGATATGCATCATACTGTCCTACTGCCCTTGAAGCTGCGACTAAAGTTGTCATCAACATGCATGATTGGAGCTTGGCTGTGATAAATAGAGGGGAGGATGCTGACAGTGTTGCGTTTCAGACTGCTAGATCCTGTATTCTTGGTCTCTCTGATATTTGTTGCTCAGCTTGTTCAGAAGCACCAACATCGTCTGTGATCCAGGGAATTTGCTCTGCAGTTTTGCAGAATTCCCTCATCTTTTTCATATCCTCCTTTGAGGGGAAGGACATGTTTCTGGTTTTTGGAAAAGACATTGTACAAATACAAGATTCTGCTGATAATTTTAATGATCTGAAAGAAAAAATTTCAGATGAAAGTGAATGTCCACTTGTCGTACTATTCAAATTACGTGTTCTTTGTCTGTTTAGGATTTTTTTTCGCTATCCAAAAAATTTGCTTGCTGCCTGTTTTGATATTTTCAACTCCACTGCATCGGAGGGTGTTCAAAAAGGACTTTATTTTATAAGCCAATTGACAAGAAAGGTTGATCTTGGTGCGACCCATCCATCTGAAATTACTAGGAGTGACCAAAAACCAAGTACAAGTTCTGTTGAAACAGGCATCGGAGGCAATATAACTATTGGCAAGGAGCTTGTAACAGATGGCAACAATGTTTCTCTAGCAGCAACTCCAGTTCCAGACAACTGTTTCTTGGTGCAGGTATTGTTTAGCGTGGTCCTTTGTCCTTAATAATTCATGGTTCATCCTGCAACTTTTTCTAATGTGTTACTCTGTGCGAGTAGATCTATTGATTTCTTTTTGTGTACTTTTTTTTTAGATTGGGATTGGGGGATTATCTGTTTTACTTGTGCAGATTATTTTGATTTAGTTCACATTGGGTATCAAAAGATTTGCCCATTCTATTAGTTAAGGATACTGTCCAGTTACTTTCATCTTACCTCACCATAAGACCTGTCACTGATTCTCGTTTCCTCATAATAGGTTCTTGGCAAAGACCCATCCCTTCGAAGTTGGATGTTCTCAATGTATCAGAGGATATCTAAATTGTCATCTTCCAAAGCCTTTTCAGAGATTAAATCTGTCATGCATGGTTTTGTTGAATCATTTGCGGAAACTCGATTAGATAATGATGTTCAGGATTCTGATTTGTCTGAATCTATCAATCGGTCAAATTTAGATAATGGCATCTTTTATCAACATGAAGCTTCTGGTGAAATATCTGGTGTGGATACCAATACAAGAGTTTGTGGTGGATCCATTGATGAGCAAGATAGTAGTGGCATGAGGCCCATGGACTTTGCAACTGGAGAGCATGGAGACATCAAGCATGGTAAGCCTTCCATGTCCAGGGACCCAGCGATCCACCAGATGGTTTCTCCAGTCACAAGGACCCCATTAGAGTTTCGGTCAAACTCATTTGATGGTAGAAACCTTGCTGTCAATGTTGACAACAGCCAAGTTACAAAAATGGATTTTTGGTCACCCAATTTGAGATCTGGTGGTGGTGTAAGTAATCCTTTTGCATCTCCTAAATGCCATATGGCCTCTGCTCCTCAAATTGTTTGGTTTTGTGATGGAGATCCTGCAGCCATGGGTGTTTTCTCTGCTTCTAAACAGCTCTGGGTCGGCCTTTTAGGACCTGATATTTCTGAAGCTCATCTAAGATTTGAGTTCGAGAGGTTTGGTCCCATTGAACAATATTTTTCTTTTCCAATGAAAGGGTTTTGTGTGGTTGAATATAGGAACATTATTGATGCTATTAAGGCTCGGGATTACATATGTAGGCATTTCCACTGCCTCGTAAAGTTTATGGATACAGGATTGGGTACTAGGGGTGTTATGAATGGTGTTGCTGTTGGTTCCAGTTGCCTAGTCTATATCGGAAATGTTTCAAGTCAGTGGGCAAAGGATGAAATTCTCCATGAGTCAAGGAAAGTGCTTCACAGGGGTCCTTCCATGGTTACTGATCTTAAGAATGAAGGTGCATTGTTAATGGAACTTGAAACTCCTGAAGAAGCTGCTGCTGTAATGGCACATCTGAGACAGCATCGTCAGGAAAGAAGTAATCATCAGCAATCTTTCAATGGGGGACAAGCTAATGTTACCTTATCTCATGCAGATGGTGCAAGGTCTGCACCTACTCCTATGCATGTTGATGTCGGAAATAACCCTGGAAACACGTCTAACAGGTCATTGCCCCCAAATATGGTGCTGGAGAGTCCTACTGATAGGGGAAGGATGTCTCCTTTAACTTCCTTACTTTTTTCATTGCGCAACAAATATAATATTAATCAAAATTTGAGCTATTTTGACAATTATAAATCTGGAAATTACAATGCCGCCATGTGGGAAGAAGATAGAATGCCATCAAGCACTCTTTGGATCAGTATTCCGAATACCAATTCGCCGTTCCTTACAGATGATGAGATAATGGCTGTTTGCACCACTGCTATTGGCAATGTAGGATCTGTACTCAGGTTAACCCGCACAAATTCACAAAGTGGGTGTACTTGGTATGTCGATTGCAGCAGTGTAGATGCTGCAATCAATGTGTTGAAGAATCTGCGTGGTTGTCCTGGAATGTTCTTTCAAATAGAATTCAGGTTTGAATTCGATCATTTTCCATATTTATAGTTTATTTCTTGTAGAAGTAGCTTTGAAGTATTTTACTTGGTCTTTGTTTTCATGGTATTGGTATTCACATACAAGTTAATATTAAGGACCATAGATCCACAACTAGATTAACTTTGAATATTCCTAGATTACCATCCCAAGTTACTGAGATCTTCTACAGAATGATATGAATCCTAGATGTATGTTACGTTTTACTAGCTTAAACTGTAGAATGAGATTTTGAATCAGTAATTTGTTTTCCTCTAAGAGTATCTTGCCTTGTTGTTTGAGCAGTCAACAGCGAATGCACCATCCTGGACCTTACTCAGTGAGACCTGAGAGCCACTCCATGGAGCTTGTATCACCCAGAGTAACATCCGAGAATCATGGGACTGCAGCACAAGGTGGACATCCATTTCAGTCTAACAGAGCTCTGTCTGGCGGTACTGAGATGTCTGAAGTTGGTTCGAGAAAAACTGATGGCAGTGATGTAAACATGGTAGTGGATCCTTTACATGGAGGTGATATTTTACGTTATAATATATGAACTGATGTTTCTCTTTCCATCCCCAACCCCAGTTTCTTTCTCTGATAAAACAATTGAATGTTGAATAATTCTATTTTTAGGTAGCCATGTTGTCTCAGGTGCTATGGAGCAAAAGTGGATGTATACAAAACCAGAAATGGAGATGCATCCTGCACCAGGAAGTGTGCCAAGCTTTCATGTGGCAACACAAGGACCTCCAGCCCCCCCTCCACCGCACATTCAATCCTCTCCATTCATGCGACCACCAACTTACCTTCCTCCAAATAGTTCTTGGGATCCACGGGGTTTGCATCAAAATTTTCCTTTAAACCCCATCTCACCAGGTGCAGCGCGTAGTGTGCATGGTAATGCTCTTGCGGCTCCTTTTGTGCCAGCCTCTGTGACTCCTCTTTCACAGGTACAGGGAACTCCGTTGCAGCATTTTGACCCAATGTTTTCATTGCCCATGGTACCACCACCACTGCTCCCCCCGCAATTAACATCCCTACCACCTCCTCCACCTGAGTTACCACCTCCTTTGCCTCCATCTCCTCCACCTTTGCCTCAAGTTCCTCCGCCACCTAGTTCTCCACCTCCCCCTCCACCGCCCCCTGCTGCAGAATCATTCCAAGTAGAAAGTACAGGCCAGTGTCCACAGTACCAGTGGGAGGGACAACTATGTAAAAGTGGGGTTCATTATTGTTCAATTTATGCGCTTAGAGTTGATTCAGACGTTTGCAAGTATTCCAATGCCATGTCTGAACCTACAGAGTAAGGGCATTATGCAATTTCTCCTTGAATGTGGTCTCTTTTATTATTATTATTATTATTATTTTAATAAATGGACTGGATTCCATTTATATTTCCTGGTTTATTTGGTGCAGATGGCCTGCCAAATTGGATATGACCAAACGCACAGACTTTCGACATGTGCAGTCAACATTTACTAATGCACCACCACATAAAGTGAGTACCTTAATGTTCCAATCTAACCCCAAAAATATATTTCATCAATTTAAATGTGTTTTTGAGATTGTTGTTGTTTTTTTTTATTTTGGCTTGTAATGCAGAGGGAAGTATGTAGACTCGTCCCATTTTCTCCTAACGACCATAAAGGCGTAAGTCATTCTACTTCAGTAAATTGTATTACAACATAGTCTCATTAGTTGGTTTTTGACCTCGAATGTGTTTTCTCTATAAAACACTTTGTGAGAATCAGTGTGGTGCTTATACTTTCAGCAATTATGTCTTACTATACTGTTTCTGCAGTTTCAGGATTTCATATCGTACTTGAAGCAGAGAGAATGTGCCGGAGTAATAAAGATTCCGGCTTCAAAATCGATTTGGGCTCGGCTTCTCTTCATCCTTCCATACTCGCCTGACGTGTGCTCTATGTTGTCTATTGCCCCCGCTGCACCAGAGTGTCTTATTGCTTTGCTTTTGCCCAAAGAAACAAATTTTGAGTGGGTATGACTCCGATTTCTTTAAATGTTGGTGTGTCCTTTAGGCTTAGATTTGCTTGTAGTAGTGTTAGCGCATTGCAATTTTGACAGTCCATAGTGATTCGCAGGGTTCTATTTAGGTATTATCCGCACGTAAGCTGTCACATGTAGAATTTTGGTGTGTGTGTGTGTGTGTGTGTGTGTGAAGAAAAATTCATTATATCCTTTTCCCTTTCGTTTAGTCCTCCCCTTTCCTTCTTTAATACGTCGTTTCTTCTTGAGCTATGACATGCTTGTTTTTGACCGATGTGTGGTTAGCTTCTTGTATTGTACTTATTTTAAAATTCTCCAAGTTCCGAATCAAGGACGTTCTAAACCATCACTAATAGTTTTATTTTGCTATGAAACTCTGTTCTCTTCAAACGTTCACGCTCATATTTGCTTCTTGATTATCATTTTTTTTTATTTAAAATCCATCAATGTACAAAAAGAGACAATTTGACACCAGATGCAGATATTCCTTTCGTCGGAGACGACCATGTTTTTCAAATTGGTATCGTTTTATTCTAAACTTATATTTAAATGACTATTTAGAAAAACGACAGTAACTTCTTAACGACGACATGTCGTTACTGCAGTAGAGATGTTTCGTTTCTATTGTCTTAAAAGATAGCTCGAGACCAAAACAACTTGCCTTCTCAATTGTTAGAAAACGACATTCCTCTTTTTATTTTTTTGTTAAATGGCATAAATTTTACCACAAGTGACGTCTTTTTTATGCACTTAGGAAGCCTTTTGAAAATAGTTTCAAACACCTTTCTTGGAGTAGACTTTAGATATGAATTTTTTTGAAAGTATTTTTATTTCTTATCATATTTCATTTTCATGATATAAACAAATATATATTTTTTCATATTCCGTTTCTCCGATAGATTTTTTTCATTGATCAAAATAGCAATTTTTTATGATAGACCATATAATAAATTACACATAATAAATTAAATGTTTAGTCAGTTAGAAGTAAATGATATAATTAAAAAATATTAAAAATAAATAACATAATAAAATTTATAAATTAATGATGTTTCAAATTTATTCTTCTCTTACACATCCTCACCTTCACTCTCACGTCTCTTCCATCTCTCTCTCCTTCCTCTTTCCTCACCGTCCCCACCCCCCACTCTCTCTTCCTTTTCCCCACATGTGACAGCCCTATTCTTTCTCTTTTCTTTGCCAAACGCAGCCATCGTCAATGGCCAATTGGAGCAGAGCTTTATGGACAACGTCAATCGTCAATGGCCAATTGGAGCAGAGCTTTATGGACAACGTCAATTGTTGTCTTCTCTGACCATAGCATCATCTAATTCCCTACCACCACCATCGCGATCGTGAGATTGTGAGGCCACGATCAGGAGATCCTCCATCACGAGACGAGACCGTGGCGAGAAGGATTATGGCGATGAGAATTCCAAAATTGTCAGAATCGCAGTTGAAGCCGTCCCAAGGGGGTTTCTCTAGATTTGTTCTCACCGATCGGTAACGAGTGTGTTGGAAATCATTTTCAAATTGCGGCGCTATTAGACCATGACTTCTTCCAAAATTGTCAGAATCGCAGTTGAAGCCGTCCCAAGGGGGTTTCTCTAGATTTGTTCTCACCGATCGGTAACGAGTGTGTTGGAAATCATTTTCAAATTGCGGCGCTATTAGACCATGACTTCTTCCTGACGGGTTGGAGATCGTGAGGCCCAGTCGCCATGGAGTGCAAGATCACCCTCACGGCAATTATTTCTCTAGTGGATGGCAACTAAATATGAACTCGATCGTGTCAGAGAGATCAATAACGGTGACGGCAACAATCTCCAACAAAGATAATAGCAACAGTGATGGTGATGTGGCGACGGTAGCCTATAAACAGTGACCATAGGCAGTAGGAGTGATTGTCGTCCATTAAGTGTAAATGTTGTATTTTATAATGTAAATTGAGTGTAAATATTGCAATTACAGTATAAATTATGTATAATTTAAGTTTAACTATCACATTTATAGTGTAAATTTTACATTTATACTGTAAATTCAGGGGGATATTTTCTAGATTTCAAATAAATATAAATTCAAATTTACATTTAAATATGTTATTTATTGCCAAAATAAAACTTTTAATCTGTTCATTTTTATTCTCACCTATTTTCCTCATTCATTCTATAAATATTAACAATTTTTTAAACCATATGCCACATTTTTAATCTGAATGGACACGATTAAACTTTACAATTAGTATTTCTTTGCTAGATCAAATTAAAAAAAATAAAAAAAACTTCCCTAAGACAAGACGATAGCACATTAACATAATAGATTAAGTAAAATAATAAATAATAATTATATGAGATTTAAAATGTGATATAATTAATATTTAAATATAATATTTTTATATTTAAATAAAAATTTTATTATATTTAAATATAATATAAATAAGATGTTTAGAATAAACGACAACCGAATAAAATGCGAAATAGGAAATCAATGCAGGCCTAGGAATGTGATATTCAAACGACACAAAATATCAAACACACTCTCTCTCTTCTCTCTCGCTCTCTCTCTCTCTCTGTCCGCAAACTCTCTCAGACAACTCCCTCAGTCCCTCTTCTCATTCCTTCAAAAAACGACCAATTATGTCGCAAAGGTTCGCTCATGGTGGTAATGGTACCAGGCAAACATCCAACAAAGGTTTCGCCAAATCACAAAAGGTCTTCGTTCCCAAAAACCAAGATCAAAATCAAACCCCTACGCTCTCTAATTCTCTCAGGCAATCTCTTTCTCACCACTCCGATTCTGCCGTGGCGACGAGCAAGGTTCGTCCCGGCGGTGGCAATTTCGTAAATTACTTACCCCAGGATGAGGCGGTGGCTGTGGGGCTTGGCGCCGACGGGGGCGGATTGGATCCGGTGGAGTCTCAGAGAGTTGTCGATCTCTTGAACAGAGAGCTTTCTCGGCTGCTGAAGCTGAGCCCTAAGGAGTTCTGGAGGGAAGGTAATGATCTCTTAGCTTTCCAAACATCCAAATCCGATGTTGATAATTTTCCGATAAATTTTTGATGGTCATTTTCTGGTATTTTTATTCTTGTCAGTGGCTAGTGATGCTTCTTTGCATGAATTCTTGGATAGCTTTCTTCAATTCAGGGCAAGATGGTACGATTTTCCTCATCACGGAGCCAAGGAAATGGTCGCCGGAGTTATTGTCGGAGAGATTGAATTAAGCCGCCGTGTTTTTATGGTGTTATATCGCATGTAAGTTTCTCCTCCCATGAGAGACTTCTTGTTGGATTTCTGGTTTGCTGTTTCTGTAATTCACTGTCCCGGGAGTTCTTTCTGTTGCAGATCTACCAATAGGGATCCTGGGGCTCGTGCTGCTGACAGCCTCAGTCCAAAAGACCACGGAGGTGGGTTCTGTCTGTTTCTGTTTGCAATTTGTTTCCATAGACATGTTCAGGCTTTGTTTATGTCTCATGATTTTTTTTTTTCCTGAAATTAATGATAATTAGATTCATGATTAGATATTTTATGGATAGTTTTTGTAAACCTGTTAGCATTGCGCAATACTCATCATATTTTTATGATGAATGTAAGGTTTCTCTAAATCGCAATCGTTTATGTTTCATTTTGGTGCATTTAATCTCCCACAGCAACCTGAGGGATATAGTACGTTTCTTTACTCGTTTTGTTATAACTATATCATAATAGCTCACATAACATGAACGTGAATATGTCTATGTAACGATACAGAACTGTCTTAATATTGATGTTAAAAATGAAGATGGCGACAATGATGGATTTTCCTATTGGTGATATGTTCTGTAGGAGTACCTTCTATTGTTTCTTATAAGTTAAAAATAAATTTTAAAATAAAAGAAGCTTGTGTTCACTGACTTTGTATGTAGTTCTTTTGCAGGAAAAGAAGTTGCTTGACTTGCCTAAGTTGTTAGATATATGTGCTATATATGGCCATGAAAATGAAGACTTGACCAGTTTTTTGGTAAGTAGACATCGGTGGTGTGTTTGTGGATTGCAGTTTTAAAGACTTCTATTCAGCCTCCTGTATTCCTCTCTTATAGAAATCACGAAGTTGAGAACATTTTCTTAAGAAAGCGACACAAGATCAACATGTTAGATAAACACATGCGTGTGTTTTACACGTGCTTTGACAAGTCAACAAGTTTGCATGTGTGCACAAATGAGCATTGGTTGATAATTTATAACTGTACTGATCTCTGACTCTGAGATAGTAGAACAACCGGCCTTCCCTTTAATTCGTATCTTGCTCTTTCAGGTGAGAAATGCTTTAAGGGCCCAGCCTAGGATCCATGAATATTTGACGTCAGTGGTGTCACAGTTCCTAAGCATTGTTCACACAATGCATGAACGTTGCGGCTCATCCCTCGAGGTATTTTACAAGTTAACTAAGTTCACAAGCGACTTAAAATTTACATTTTTTGTTATTATTTATTTATTTATTTATTATTCTATTTCATTATTTGGGGGGAAGTCCAAAGTAGTTGAAGTGTTAATTGTTTTTCCCTATATGATTGATCACCATCTTTTACGACTAAAATTTTTTATGGAATTCTTATTACACTCAAAGTAAAGGAAGAATAAGAGCAGCAGGGGAAGAATATATGTATAATTGTGGCTTTCTTGGAAATTCAGAGCGAATAATGTTGTAATTTTTTCCTCTGGCGAGATGAAAAGTAAAGTTACAGTTTGATAGTCGTCTTAATTTATCATCTCATAAAATATAGTTTATCCTTGATGTTGCACACAGGCTCTTTTCTCTTCTGGAAATCTTGGAGACCATGGATCTAATCATCTTTATTCTGATATGCTGGAGGTGAGTTGCTTCTTCTTCTTCTTCTTCCTCCTTTTTTTTTTTTTTAAGGTGAAGGGAAGATCTTCTTTTGTATTTTTAGAGTATACAGTTAAAGTGTCTTCTTAAGGGAAGATGCACATTCTTGTATTTTAGTTTGCTTATAATTTTTTCTGTTTCCTTCACAGGTAATGGACTTTATAAACGACGCAATTATTTCCATGGATGCTTTCGTGAGTGCATACAAACCAGCAGCCATGTTCTTCTCATTCCCTGTTGAAATGAGGTACTTGATTAGCACTTAAATTTTTAAATTTATTTTGTGATTAGCAACATTTACAGTCTTACACATTCTTATTGGTTTGAAGCAAGTAGTTGCTGGCAATATGATAATGCCCCCAGAATGTTAACCTTATTATTGGATAACATATTCTGAATTTTTTCAACTTGCTATCAAAAGTTTCTGTAGTGAGGGACAATGTTACGAGTTGGTTTCTCTCTCTTCTTTTCCCCCATTTTTAGAAAGTTTCTTTTTCATCTAGCATCAAATTTTGTTGTCTTGCAGAGATGGTAACGTGGAACTACTTTGCACTCTTGCAAAGTTGCATGATTCATTGCTTCCTTCTTTGCAGCGGGGTTTCCAGATAATTTCGACGTCTGGAGAAGACGGAATGGTGTTAAATATACGTTTAGGCTTGAATTTATTAGTAATGAGAATAATCAATTTTGGTTGGAACTTACTGGAACTTGGATACCTTAGTGATGGGGCGTTTGGGGATAATCTCTCTACTCCAGTTGCCACAAAAATGTTTCCAGCAAATATAGAAGACCCTGGAATAAGGGCAGATATTTTAATTCAAACATTCAGAGAGATTAGTGCAGTTTCGATATCGACTCAAGAGAACCACAATGGGAAAACATTTCTTCAAAATATTGAAAAGAATTTTCATCTAATGAGCAAGTTGGAGAATTTACGTAATATCGGTAAGTGCTATCGTGGGTTTTGTCTTAGTTTTTTCCTGTCTTTTTTTCTCCTTGAAAACAGTTCAGCCTTGATTTACTTTTTATGATTGAGGATAAAATATCTTTAACAATTATTAGATTCAGACGCTTAAGGGGTACATGCCCTGGGATTATTTTTGTTATATTGATTTTCATCGTTTAGTATACAACAAATACACTCACTAAAGCATAGTATGCAACGAGCCTAGTGTGAGAACGATGTAGGTGGAAGAGAAGCTTTTTGTACTTTTTACGTATTAAGCATAAACGATTTGTTGTTACCTACACAGATATAATTAGATGTATTGTCTACCCTCTTACGAATTATTATTTGAGAAGAAATTATGTTAATCTTTCTGTCATGCAGGATGGATATTCATGGATGACGAACAACTTGAGTTTGTTTTGAGCATATCCATGCACCCTAATAAATATACAGTTAAGGAACTCTCCAATATGCAGAGTCCTGTGACGAGTGGAAAAGCAGCAAAAGATGAAGATGCTGCAATTATGGAGTCTAAAATAAGTCAGATCAGGGATCTCTTCCCCGATTATGGTAAAGGATTTCTGGCTGCATGTCTTGAAGCTTACAACCAGAATCCTGAAGAGGTAATTCAGAGGATTCTTGAGGGGACTCTTCATCAAGATCTTCAGGCCCTGGATATTTCACTAGAGGTGATGCCTACGTCTAAGACTACTTCAACTGTTGGCAAAAATGATAAAGGGAAAGGAAAACTAGTTGAATCAGCACCAGTATCCTCCAACAATTCGGTGGCTGGAGGAAGGACACAACAAAGCGAACATCCTTCCGTCTCATCTTCATCTTCAGTGGGTAGGTTTGTTAGAAAGTCTAAAGGTGATAGACCTGATTCTTATACCCTTGATGATAAAAACGAGAAGGGTTCAGTGAGAACTGCTGCTCTTTTATCACAGTACGAGTATGAAGACGAGTATGATGACTCTTTCGATGATCTGGGTCTCAGTGTAGCAGAGTCGGGGTTTGAGGAAAATGAATTCATGGGCGACAAGATTAGGTCTGGAAAATCTTGGGAGAAAGAGACTGAAAGCCCTTCTCAGAATCCTTCTGACAGTTCAAAATGGGGCTCAAGAAAGAAACCCCAGTACTATGTAAAGGATGGCAAGAATTACAGTTACAAGGTTGAAGGTTCAGTTGCGGTTGCAAATGCTAGTGAAGCATCATTAGTTACTCGGGCTCAGGAAGAATTGATTTATGGCCTTGGGCGCGGTGGCAACCTGCCACTTGGTGCAGTGAAGAAGCTGATGGAGGTCAATGAAGACCTAGATAAGCAGCAGCAAGATGTTTCTGAGACTGATGGTAGAAGGTTTGGGAATCAAAGGGGGAGGGGAAGGAGGGGGGGAGGCCGACAGAGGGACTCCAACAATGAGCAAGATAAGCAGCTTGGCGCCTCTGAAGGCGAGGGCAGAGAGAAAGTGGGCAACTACAGGGGAAGGAGTGGGGGAGGTGGTGGCCGACAGAGGGAGTCAAATGATAAGCAAGATAAGCAGCTTGATGGCGCCGAAGGCGAAGGAAGAGAGAATGTGGGCAATTACAGGGGAAGAGGGGGAAGGAGAGGTGGAAGGAACCATAACAGGAAGGACAGGGCTGTCACAAAGCACTTTTCTGGACTGGGAGGTTATTGAGTCGTAGGTGAAAGGCAGTTCGTATAAATCCTTACCCGCTGCTGAACTTTTATCATGCCCAATTGGTTTGGGAGCTACAAACGACTCTTGGAATAACAATTTTGAGTTCTTAATGGCAAATGGCATTTGCAATTGTTGAAAATTCTCTACCTTTTTTTTAAGATAAATCGGGTTAGGTAGTTAACTAATGTTAATGTTAGCCGAATACAGCCATCACTTGATTGCAGGCAATTTTCACACCTGACTCGTTTATATGCCTTCATCCCCCCAATTATTAAAATAAAATAAAATAAAATCATAATGAATTATTGATTTTCCGAAAATATAAAAATATAAAAGCGATGTCTTATTGACAACCGAATCAGTGGGACTCCATCTGTGGACCAGCCAGGCCTAGTATGATGAACCATTGGGTCACAATGGGTACTCGGCCTAGTTGGGCCAGCCAACCCTGCATCCTCTTTATGCCAGGCTATGAGCCACAAGGGCCATAAATTGGGCCAACCTATCTCCCATGCATTACCACCCTCTTTGAAGATTAGGTTTTTTTTTTTTAATTTTTTTTATACGAAGTAAATAGGGCATATTTTTAAAATATTTATAATAAATAATAAATTAATTATGTAAATATAATTTATTTATATCATGTTAATTTATTTATTTTAAAACGAAGTAAATAATAAATTAAAAAATAATTAAAATAAACAACATATTTTTAAAATATTTGTAATAAATAATAAATTTATTATATAAATAATTTATTAATCTTAAATTCATAAATAAACAATGTTTTTATCTAAAAAAATATTTATAAATAATTTTTATTAAAAATATAAATAGGTAATTATCTTATAAATATTCCATCTATCTAATAAAATTTAAATTTATAAATTTATTATTTATTATAAATATTTTAAAAATCTATTATTTACTTTTATTATTTTTTAAAAACTATTATTCACTATAAACTTCCTTTATAAATTTCTTTTTTTTTTTCCTTTTTTTTGGTTTTTTTTTTTTGGCTGAGAGTGCAGTGATTCAATTGTATATATGAAAATTATACTTATTATTTTTGTTTTTTTACTAACTTGACGTATTTGAATTTCAAAAATTTTTCATTTCCAAAAAAAAAATCAAAATTTTTACCCAATACACGAAAAAAGTCCTAAAATTAGTTCAATTGCACATCTTAATAAGTTCCATTTGAGACAAGATTTTGACATTTCTAAAATCAACTTTTTTACAACACTATCACTTTTCACTATTAACGTCTCCAAAACGTTACAAAGATTTTAACATTTTTAAAATCAACTTTTTTTCAATACTCCATCACTTTTCACTATTAATATCTCCAAAACGCTATAATAAACTCCAAACTTTAAAAGTCTATAACTTTGTATATATAAATACAAATAAGATAAATTTTTTTTAAAATTACATAAAATTTCAAAGAGAAACAAAATAATATCCATTTTTTTTTTAATTTTTAAATTTTATATTTTTTCATTTTTTCCCTTAAACATGTTTTCCAAAACAACTTTTTTCCAACTAAAAAAAACAACTTTTTTCCAACTAAAAAAAAAATTATCTCCGTAACCTCCCCTAAACTCCCTCTAAATAATTTTATAGGATCACAAAACAAGTAAAATCCTTCAGAAATTCCAACAGACTATTCGATCTTCCAACAAGCAAATAAAAAAAAAAAGTTGTTTATGTGATCTTAAACCTGTAGAAAATGATCCAGGTTTATTTGATTCACGCTGCCATAAAAAAACAAACAACAGAATTTCCCATGTACCCAATTACAACATTATCAATCCAATATGCTTGCATCTTAACCCAACTGCAAATGAGGGCAATGCCTATTTATCAGCTCCTATTTGATGACTGAGCTATAGTGTATTTTCAAAATATAAGACCTGAATGCGATCTAAATTTTCTGTTTCATCGTAGAAATCCTCATCAGCCCTAGGCTTCCTCATCACCTCCATGAACTGCGAAGTGCCCAATATTTTTACCCTGAAAACAAGAATAAAATTAAAAAAACCCAGAAAAAAAAATGTATTAGCTAAACGTACACAACACCTAAATGCAATATTATTCTTGCTGGTTAAAAGAAGCTCAAAAAAAAGAAAAAATAAATAAAAATAAAGCTCATGTGGCACCAAGCCTTGGAATCAGGCGAAGAGTGTCCCACGTAACACACGAAAGAAAGGTGGGGACGCATCACTAATATGTAACAGAACAAGAACGAACTGTCACTTATTATGAACAAAATGAAGAACCCGTATGATATCAGCCAAGCACACATTCATGCAACAACAAATGTTGGTAAATGAAGCATGTATTCTGATTATGAACGGATTACCTCTGATAACATTCGTTGCTTGTTTAGATGTTGAGTCCTAGCTTTGTTGAGAACTGAATTTGGCGACCTATACATTCTCTGCAGGTCAAAGCAACGTTAATTAAACATACAAACAAATAACACTTCTCAAATAGGTAGATAAATATCCAAGCAGAAAAGAGGTATGTAGAAGTAACAAAAACTCCTTGCAGCTGCCGCAAAAGAAAACCAAAAGCAATGGGGCAAGTAACCAACAAAAGTAACGTCCTCGGTTGCAGCTTATGAAACATGGTCTATACGCAGTAGCTAGGAAGGCTGATCTTGTGGCATGGTAGCGTGAACCAACCTTTTCACTGCTAGATAAACGATGTTCATGGTCAACAACATGCTTCTTCGGAGTGAACCCAAATACATCATGGAGGAATTCATTTTCCTGTTTCAACAAAGTATTGAGACGTGAGCAAAGCAACTGCACAAACTACAAAGTTAACGCATAGCAATATATAGAGCAAAAGGCACCAAAGAACCAGAGGACCAACCTGCATGTGTTTGACAAACCCTCCCCCAAGGAAGCGCTTCACAAAGTTCAGCTGTTAACATTCAGAGAGAAATCAGCGAGCCGGAAATATATTCTGAAGGAGAGCTGTTGTAAAATGGAAGGTGATAGAGAGGTAGGAACTAGGGATAGGGATCAAAACCTGTATCAGTTTACACCATGAATCTGTCTCCAGTGACTCTCCACCAATTTTCACAGACACTTCAGGACAATAACCATCCTAACGAAGAAGTTGGACTGCTAAGAAAATCCATATGCACAAAGAGGTGTCCATTAAGTTAAAAAATAGAGATAGAAATGTACCTCAAAATATTCTAACACATCTCGAAACAGGTTCCGCTGATTATTAAGATCTTTCTTAACAGAACCTTTGCCACCTGCCTCAGCTGAAAGGTATCTTACTTGATTTATGATTTTTGCCTTCAATCCTTGTAGGTGCATATATTCCCGAGGTTTACTAGCTTTACTTGCTTCTTCAAGTGATCCGTTTTTAGCTGCACCAGAGAATTTCTCCAAACTTCCTTTCTCAAAAATTAAAGCCAGAGCTTCACCAGCAGCAATTCGTACAGCTCGATCATCCTTGTCAAGCAGACTAGATAAATACGATAGTGATCTGCAGTGTTTGCCAAAGAGAAAGTCATTTGATCTGTTGAATTTATGAGTTAATTGCCATGGTTTTTTATTTTTTATTTTACTTTAGTTATATATATATATATATATTCCCAATATGCAATTCCTATATTAAACTAAAGCTTCAAGGAGCCTCTGGGTTCCAAGAAGGCGTTTGATGTAACAAGAGAAAAATGCTTTCACTTGAAAATAAGCAAGATGGGAAGAGGATAAATTGGTAAATGTGAATAAGAATTTATTACTCTTGCCAATCTTTAGGATTGACTTTCCATCCATCCATGGTTGTAAGAAGAAAGGACCACGCCGATACCATTGCACTTATTACAGGACCTGACGGCTTGACTGCAACTACCTACAAAAGAGGAATGTTGATTGCAACTAAGTCGTGTAATAAAAACCACAGCTACATGCACTGAAAAAAACATAAAAATAGATAGAAATATCACACAATCACGCTGAACAAAGCATTGAAAATCAGTTGGAGTAAAAAAAAATATAAAAAATTAAAAGCATAAGTTATTTACAAGCAAAACAGAAATAACAAAATGAAAAAAGAATGACCAAACAATATCCAAATATGAGGAGACAAGACATACATTGGAACCCAGTTTTGGATGAACCACTTGCCACAAAATTTGCATTGATCTCTCTGTCTGCTCGGGGTCAGTGCCACCAACAAAAGTAATGACAGCCAAACACTCTAACAACTAAAGCCATTGCCCATGTTGTGCAGAAAAATGCAAGTTAGCACATAGAAGACTAATATAACTAGGCGGTTCAATAGCAATTGAACTGAAAAATAAGAAATGCAGAGCAAGCATCTACCGATATCTTTGAAGATTCCGAGCCAGACTTAAGAGCCTGTGAAAGAGGAGGGAGTGATTCTTCCAATATCTCACGTGCATTATCCCCAAAACCAACAGTCAAAGCCAACAGTCCTAAAGAAACCAGTCACCAAATTATTTAGGTTAAAAAAATAGTGGGGAAAGTCGCAAAAATGCCCAAAACAAGGATTTAGAAAGCAAACCGATGCCATGAGATGCCAAACATATCTCTTTGGACGATCCCCGTTTGATGGAATTAAGGCACCGATCCAGTAAAGTCGCGAATCTGTCAATATCGCCGAATTAATTTGAAAATCCAAACAAAACATCGGTAACATTAAGATGCTTTTTTTTTTTTTTTTTTGCGGGGGGGGGGAGGGGATGTGATGTGGTAAGAAATGTACGGATCAACAAAAGTCGATTTTTTTGCTTTTCCAAGATCTATAGAAACAAACTAAAACATGCCCACTTTTTTTTTTTTTTTTTTTTTTTAAGAAAAGCAGGTAAAACCACCCGCCAAAATTTAGAGAAGCATAGTAAAACTAACTAGAATATTAGAAATAAAAATGCAAATCTTACTTCTTTTCCACAAACTCATGTTGCAAGGTGCTGTTGAAAGCTCCAATAATTGACGCCAATGCCTTTTCTCTTGTGGAACCCCTTGTTGTACATGAAAGCAATAATAAATAAGTAAAAAGGAAATCCTAAACCAATATTCAAGTTTCAACTAACAACTTCTATCGACCTCCTTGGTAGTCTACTTCATTCAAATCACATAATTAAACAGTCGGTTTAACTTCATTTATGTCACATTAACAAACAATCAGTTTCTGAGAAAACGGGTATTAATTTAAAAGAAAAAATCTTTTTCAGTTAAACTTTTTCACAAAAATCAGTCAAGCAAAAAATAGAATTACCTTTTTTCGTATAAAGCCTCAAGAGCCTGGTCGAGTAAATTATCTTTCTCAACTTGCATTTCTTCGTTCCCCATCACCGACATACGATCGGAACGAACAGTTGACGACGAACTCACACTACTATTATCGTCGAACTCTTCCGTATCAAGCATCGCAGCATTTTTTCGCTGAGAATTACCTATTATTTTCCCCGCAATTTCATAATAGCATCAAAATCCAAACATTTCAACGAAATAAAAAAAAAACATCGCGATCGTAATTCCAATATCCAACGAATATATCAAATTGCTTCCATAATTTGATCAAGAACGGAATCGAAACGAGAATTATCAGGCATGGGAGAAAGATTAACAAACCCTAGTTATCGAATTAGGGTAATCCAGAGGAAAAAGACTTACGCTTTCCCATTGCGGAGAGAGCGAGGACTCGGAAGGAATCAAATCCGGGTCAGAAGGACGTACAAGGCCGACTGAGAATCTGGATACGAGAGCGCTTTGAAAAGAAAACGAGATCGCAAGAAATGAGTCGAATCGAAAAGAAGGAATTCAACGGCTGGAAAAATTCAGAGGAAGAATTTGCCATTAAAATATATTATATTATATATAAAGAAAAAGGGATGAGGTTTTGGATTTGGGTAGACAAAGAACAAATCGAGAATTCCCTTTGCAGGAGAGAAAGAGAGAAAAAATTTGGAATTTATAAAGTGAAGAAATGAACCCGGGAGGTTTTTTTTTCTATTTTTATTTTATTTTTGGGTCAGAAAAATAATGGAATAATTTCGAAATGGGATGGTATCGCGTGCATGGAATATTCCATGGACTATAGAGCCAAAACAAGTAAGGCACTTGTTGAACGATGACGTGGCAGCGTGAGAAGCGTTGTGGGGGGTTGGGAAAGGCTGGGGTTGTCGGCGCCACTCGCCAACTGGGAGGTTAAAATTCAGACACGGGGATTTTACATGATTGAGCACGTGGATAAAATAAATTTCCCTTTTTTTTTTTTTTTTCATGTTCGTGTTTTTGCTAGAAGCTGCTCGGTTGCGAACTTTTTGGAACCAATATAGTATGGTTGTTGGCTGTTGCTGCCGTGATTGAATTGATGACTTCAACAACATACGACCTGTAGTTTGTGTCGTTTACAACAATAGTAAAAGGACAACATCAACCACAGGTCGTATGTTGTTGCACTTCAAGCAAAACTTTCACAGCGTAGACTACAATCGATGAAAGTTTTATGAGAAAATGACATGTTTTTTTTTGTTCAAGATTCCATGTCTCTCTACAGAGGTTAGAGTTAGTGATTCTTTCGATTATTGGACTCTCCTCATTTAAACAGCAACATTGCCTAACTGCACGACACTAGTATTGTTCCTCTCACGGGATAAACTATGATTCATGGAAGTTTTGATGAGAAAACAACATGTTATTTGAAACAAAACCAAAAAAATTAATAGGGAAAAAAAGGCTATTTTATTTAAAAAAAGAAAAAAGGAGGATAAAAACTATTTCTAACATTTACTGTAACTTCAATTGAAAATTTGGCTTACTTGTAGGGTGCCACAAGTGAAATCTTATTGTATGTTTGAGTTTTTACATTATTATTATTATTATTATTGTTTTTTTAATTTGGAATAGGGATGCAAGGCAGGTGGATTGAAATGGTTTAGGCGGTTTTATTTTATAATGGTTTGTGAAAATTTCAAGCTATAAACGTTCAAATTTTAAGCAGTTTGGATAGATTTTTCAATAAACAGCATGTACGATATATTCAACAGTTTACATTTTATACCTATCTTTTATTTTTAGAGATATTAATTAAAATTTAAAAATACAATAATAATAAAAACTAAATATGATTATTGACAAGCCAAGCAATTAAGCGGCTGACAGTTATTTTTGTGTAGTCCAAATTTTGAGATATAGGATTTGAATTCAATTCTACGTAATGAAATCATGTATGAAATTATCACTAAATTATGCTTATATTTGTATTTTCATTTTAATTGTAACAGTGTAGTTTATTTTAAAATAGAGGATATATGCTTTCTTAAGGTTATAAAAATTATCACGCAACAAAATTTTTAGAAAATAATGGATGTAAATAATCTTAATGGTTTTCTAAGTTAAAATGAAATGTGTCCGGCATTAGAACAAAAGAATAAAAAATAATCTTTTAGTTCTTTTTCCCAGTAGATATCTGATCTTAGTTAAATAGATTTAACGTATACCATAAAAAGGAGAAAGAAAGGTAAAAGAATAACATAATAATGCAATTTGCTAGACCATTAAAAGTGATTGCACGATGTTTTTGATTTTTCAGCTACCACTGTAGCAGAGAAGAAATAGGGAAGTGGCCAAGGTGTGGCATCAACGCTAAACAAAAAAATAATTATATCATTAAAGTAACAATTGCGCTGGTTAAATCTTAGATTTTTTTTATTATAAATTATTAACTTACAGATAATCTGACTATCCAAAATTAAATAAATGCAAGGTTCTCGAATCATTTAACCTTTATTATTATGAAAAAGAAAGACAGCTATCAATATGTAATACACATAAAATAGGAATTGACAAAATTCACTTTTAGTGTCGGGATTATCTTTAATATATTTGTATATATTAATATTATATTTATTATAAAATAATATAAAAAATAGTATTATCACTTTATATTTTAATGTATTGGACTATTTTTAATATCATTTGTATTTTTTATTATTATTATTGTATTTTAAAAGTTATAAAAATGAATTTTTAGTATTTAAATAAATAAAAAATAAAATTATCATAATAATTATATTATGTAATAATTAATAAAAAATCAAAGTAAAATTTGATATTAATTATACCGTTTTATAAAATTATCATAAAGTTTAGAATATGATAAATTTAACATAAAAAATAATATTATATTAAATAATTTTTTATTTAAATATTAAAATTTATCATTGATATATTAATTTAATATTACATTAAAAATTGTCGTTATCTAAAATATTATATATGGGTCCTA
Source organism: Antiaris toxicaria (assembly GCA_035233585.1). NCBI lineage: Eukaryota > Viridiplantae > Streptophyta > Magnoliopsida > Rosales > Moraceae > Antiaris > Antiaris toxicaria. The sequence goes on along the minus strand of CP141160.1, from coordinate 21,800,912 downwards.
TAATCACTAAACCAAATTCCAAACCCGAAGGGTGCTCAAAGTCCATACTCCAGACAACGATCGTCACAAAAATATCAAATCATAACCACCTCAAGAGCCATCAACTGCTGTGTCCTTGTTTTTCACTCTAATGGCGCCAAAATTTAAAGCCTAACAACCTGAAAGGTAAATCAATTGTCACATTTTTATAAAAACATGCTACATCACATCAAATTAGGTATCACAAAATGCATGTTTAAAAAAAAAATTAAGCAATTGATTTATATGTTCTTTTACTTGACTGCTAAAATACCTTTTTTTTTTTTTGTACAAGCGACATTTTGTGTTAAAGAATCTAAATACGAATAATCTAAGTACGAATACGACGGTAACTTTCATATTTTTACCTGAAGTATGAACACGTCGTTTTTGGGAAAAAAAAAAAACACAGCAACAACAAACGAAAAACAAAAACAGCAAAAATTACCATTAGAGAAAAAAAAAATTGAGAGAAACAAGAACGACACATCGCTTAAGTAAAAAATGGAATAAATCGAGAAAAAAAAAAGGGTATTTCAACAAAAAAAACGGCACGGTGTTTAACAACATGCACTAATGAAACAAGAAAAATATCGTTCTACTGCAACAACCAAAACGACAATAGCATTTCTTCGTAAAACGACATCTTATATTGCTGTGCATGACACGAAGAAACTTCAATATATGTTTAACAATTACGAAATCCGGTTTGTACGCCACTCAAGTAACAAAGAGAAAACGACATATTGGTTTTCTATAGACGACAACGAATACAGTATTTTAAAATGACAAAAAAACGATGCATCGTTTATTCTACAATGACGATCCATAATCAAGAATCAAACATTAACCTAAGCCAAATTAATTCTAGTTTAGTTTAACTTAATAAAACCCATATGTAATATTTTTTATTTTTATTTTCGTTATTTTAACATAATTTCTAATATAAATTATCTTTACTTTTAAAATATCTAATATAAATTAACTTAAACTAAACTGAAATAAAATAACTAACTTATCTTAATTTATACGCTAAATTAAGCTAAAATATTAAATCAAACACACACGTAAGTGTTTCCGTTTTATCATATGTATCATTTCCAAAATAAACAACTACTAGTATTTTTTTCTACTCAAAATTATATGTGGTTGTAAAATGCAACGACATGAGAACACAAGCGCTGTCTTTTTATTTTTTATTTTTTTAACACAAGACACACTGTCTTTAGTAACAACAAAAGCGACAGCTTGTTAAAATAAACGATAACTAATAGTGTCTACGCGTACCAATATGTCGTTTATCTTTAAAAAAAAAAAGAAATAAAATAAAAAAGATAGTGTAATATTTTCACAAACTGCAAATCACATAATCTAGTGGAAAATACACACCTCACTACACCTAGTGTCTGGTTGTTGCACAAGATTAAAGGGAATATAATAAGAGTGGATTTTAATCTTTTGTTTAGTGAGAACTTTTAAAAAACTAAATTAGATAAGTTCATAATTTAATTCTCTTAGAAGAAATAATCATATCTCGTTTAAGATAAATAGATTATTTAATCTTATTCAATCTCTTAATATTATATTATCCAATATAGTCTTATCTTATATACCAAGGGAATCCTTAAATTTTAAATCACCCCAAGTATTAAAAAAAATGATAAACTTATATATGATTCATTATAAACGTCATGTTGTTTTTGTATTTAACAAAGAACAAACTTGCCCGCCACCCCGCGCGCCGCCCCCGCCCCCCCCCCCCCCCCCCCCCACAACTTTTTGAGAATTAGAAAAATGGATTTATAGCTAAATACCCTTTTTTTTAGATTTTTAATAAATAATCTAAATTTTTTAAAAATTAGTTAAAATGTTATTTTTTTTGAAATATTTAATCACTGATTGATTATATTATGATCAATTAAAATATTGATCATAATGTAAATTATCGATTTTATTAATTACTCACTGATTGACCAATAGTCAATTAATAATTGATCAAATCCAAAAAAAATATTGCTAAATAAAAAAAGTTCAACTATCTAATAAGTTGACTGATTAAAATAGGCTGCTCGGCATAATTTTTGCATACTCTACTAGGATAAACAGGTTAGCGTCTTCCAAATCAAAGGATTAGTAAACATTACTAAAAAGCCAGGTCGTTTTAGCAAACATTTATCATTGATGACATGTCTTTTTTTTTTTTTGTTTCTTTTCTTTTAGTAATAACAAACATGCAAATATCGTTTTCAATGAAGCGGTAGATAAGGTTTTAAAAGACAACGAGATTCCATGTAATGGTAACATGTTTTTCCAACCAAAAATACGTAAATATTTGATCTTCTGTTTTTCTTATAATCATAATAAGTAGCAAATTAGAGGTTCTATGCTCATGTTGCGGAATGTTTGGCAGCTCGAGGAGGTACTCATTTGCTCTCCTCTCTTGGATACTATCTTGATTCATGTTAGGTTTTTAGTGTTAGCATTTTTTACAATTTAGGTAAAACCAGAAATATTAGGAGTATATGCAGGTTTTACAGGTGTTTATACAAGTTTTGCAAGATGTGCTACATAATGTGCTACAGAATATTACAACATCTGCGCAGATTCAGTGAAGTATCAGATGTGCTACGAGATGTTACAATATATGATGTAACATCGAGTTTTGCTACAGATTTGTAAAATTCGGTTGAGATTGAGAAAATCAAGGTAAATCTGGATTTATGGAGTTAATTAAGATATAGATAAAACTTGAAAAATGATAAATTAATTTAAATTGGATTTTCTAATTCTATTTAAATTAGGATTTCAAAAATCCCAAGATTTGCTATATATATTGCAATTTTTATTTGGGAAAACGTGCAGATATATTGTGGATAATATTTAAAGAATATCTTGGATTTAAAAATTCAGAATATTTGAAAAATTGAATTTTTGAGATATTACAACAGATATTGCAACATTATCTGTAATATCTTCAAAATTCAAAATAAATCCGAGATTTTGAAGGAAATCTTTAAAGTTCCATATAAGGACTCACAATACTCGTCCTTGAGTGAGAGAGCAAGAGTTTAGATTGTGTGAATTTGAGTCCTTGGTGATTTAGAAACTTTCTACATTATTTGCGTCTTTCGGGAGAGAGATTTGAAGTCTTCGGGAGGAGACAACAGCAGTTGAAAGGATTTCAACATATGCTTACAAGGGGATCTTGCTGAACGAGTTAATTAACTGGATTCAAGATGACCGGCAGCAATAACGAAGAGGGAGTCGTTAGATTGCATAAGTCCATTAGTGCTTGTAATCTTTTTGAGTGTTAATGAAGAGTTCAACGTCTGGGCGTGGTCTTAAGGAGTAGGGAAATCGAACCTCGTTAAAATTACCTGTGTTATTTATTTACTTGCTTTTGATAATTAATTAATTAGATTAATTAATCAAATCTGGTAAATAATATAAAAACAGATCTTACAATTCACATGCCTAAGGAAGGTGTAGAGTATGTAAACTTTTTTTCCTCCCCTTAAAAATCATAAAAAAAATTTTGCATTAAAAGTAGGCAAAGCTTTATTTTTAATTTTTTTTATATGGGGAAAGCTTTATCACGTTGATCGTCATCATTTTTATTAGATTATATATCAAATACTAACTTTTTCATTTTAGTTTAATTTTAATTGATTTTAGGGAAGTTTTATTTTAATTGCTATTGGAAAAAGTTTTGTATCTGGATTGAAACAGATAAAAAATTAAGCATAAGATTTTTTTTAAATAATATTTAGACTCATTTGAAAATAGTTTTTTTTCATGTGATAATCTCAAATATATATTAAGTTGATATTTGATAAAATAATATTTTAGAGTTGTGTGAAAAAATATGATATTTTAGAAGAAAAGTGTATATATGTATGTGTATATTAATAACAGATATGCTTATATGATAAGATGACATATTAAGAAGAAGTTTATGTATATATTAATAGGCAAAGTGCGAGGTGTAAGAGAAGTAAGAAACCATGTGGACTAAAAGAAAATCATTGTGTTTAAGTTAGGTGAAAATGAATAATTTTGAACCATTAGATCAAAGAGGTTGTAGTATAAAAATTTAAAAGCTATTCTCCTTTTTATATTATATTATAGATAAGAGGTGAATATTGAAATCGTATGTGTTAAAAATATGGTCTGAGCTATCCATTCCCTGACACTGGGATTCTTCAAATCTTCAATTGTGGAAGATATTATAAAATTCTTGTCTCAATCACTCAATGGTAATGATTCATAAGTTTGTAAAGGAAATTCTGTAGGTCACTGTTTTGCTAATTTTGCTATTTCTTTTCTTTTCTTTTCTTTTCTTTTTTTTTTAAATTGTAGGTGGGTAGATTATGTATCTCGTTTATTAGGCGCTTTTGTTAAGGTGGATTGTCTATTGATTAATGAAACCAACGCAATTTATCCTATTTATAATATATATACATATATACATACATACATATATATATATATGGTATTCGTTGTATTGGAAGCCCTGGGCTATGGATGTTATGAGGCAGATGCAAAACATTCTCAAAGCCCAGTTTTGGAAGTCATATGTCTAGTGTCTTCTTCTTCTTCTTCTTATTTTTCAGGAAAAAAACAAATGGATAAACAAGTAACCACATATCTATCAACGAGTAACCAAATAGCTTGGTCTTTCACGATTACCGTAACTTTTTTCTTCTTGTAAACTTACCATTAATTTTTAATCTTTTGTACAAGGATCATCATATCAATCACTTTTGAAGTAAACTCAAATGAACATTCGTTTTTTAACATTATCTTACTCCATTAGTAAGCATTAAGGACAATTAACTCTGACCTAAATTTAAAAAAAAAAAAAACTACATTCACATAAAGACTCCTGTCTAAGGGGATGTTTGGTAAACGCACTGCATTTTGATTGTATTTGAATGAAATTTATTTTTTAAATGTTGTATTTGGTTGAAAAGTATTTATTTTGTATTTGAATGAAATGTGTGTTTGGATGAAAAGTATTTTAGAATTGAAAAGTTGATGTGATTGATAAAAGTAGAGATAAATAGTAAGTTGAAAAGTTGATGTGATTGTTTTAAAAATGTTTTAAATAGTAATTGTTTTCGTATCACTGTTACAAAATTTATGTTTCGTGTAAAATTATATTGTATTTGAGTAAAATTAAAATGAAATATTTTCCCAAACGTCCCCTGAATAAAAAATATCCACATATACTACATCCTTCTCGATTTGTGCAAAGATTTCAAAAATAAAAAATAAAAAGTCAAATGCATAAAACCTCCTTAAAAGCCTGTTTTCTCTAAGCTGCTTTTGGTTTTTCGAACACAATAATCATTTACGTGAATGATTGAATGATTTTTCGAAAAAGCTTTGACTCTATGAAATATCGCTTAAAAAAAGCTTTTTTTTTTCTTTTTTTTGATTAGATTTCAAAATTTGTAGTAAAATTTTACAACTTTTTTTTTTTTGGCTTATTGGAATCTATTAATCTAAGTACTATTTTTTGTTCCATCCAACATTAAAAAAAAATATATGGTTCTAAAAACTAACTAAAAATTTATAAACTTAAGTACTTTTGATCCATCTACCAAAGGGATGAAAACTAAACTTTTTTTTTTTTTGCAAGCAACAATATTAACATTAATGAAATCTGCTTTATTTTAAATATATTTATAGCTAATGATCTTTAGGAAAATAAAAAAGTGAAAAAAAAAAGTGGAGCACATCCCAATAAATTGGCAACCCAATTAAGCATAATATTAAGTACAAAATTAATACCAAACTGTGATGATGAGGCTATGATACTAATAATATAATATTAAAAGAAAATCAGAGATGATGGTGCAGCCAAACACTGATTGTATGATTACTAAAAAAAAAAAAGAAGACACTGAGGATAAGAAAATTAATGCATATAAATATAATGAATGGCAATTCTTGTCAGAGGCAAGAGGGTCCATGAATTATAACCGAATAATATAGCATGGGGAAGCACAGTTTGCCTTTTCTTTTATTTTATTCTATGTAACCCTTAGCGATTATAGTTCATCTTCTTGTCACAAAACCATTTGTTGTTTTTTCAGTGTGGTGTCAATGCACCAATTCATAATTAATTCCAAAGGTCCATATGTTGGATTCGAATCAGATTTTTTGGTCCAATTTTAATGTTTCGATTTTTTTTTTAACATAGTTAGAGACATAATGCATAAAATTATAGAACCAGATTGAGTGGAAATCAAGTTTCCCAAACTTTTCTTCAAATTTTTTTAGTAGTTGTATAAATCTCCACTTATGAGCGCATATATGCACTGTGTATCTGACTATCAAACCTAATTGATCCGCTCATGAGATTGATTTAGACTATAATATTATCTAATTGTGAAGTTAGAAATATTAGTGAATTAAATGTAGCTATTATAAAAGTAGCAATTATCAACATTTATGTAGTGAGGTCCTAAGTTTTGTTTGTTTTTGTTAATAAAATTTTCCATTGGATTTATTACAATGAATAAGATATAGATCAAACTTATTGACATTTAGCAACTTATCTCTCACATTTACAATATTGATAATTTGCATTTCAAACTTTCTAAATTTTTGCAATTTGACCTGTGTTACTTAATTTCTCATTAAATTACTAATGAAAAGCTCATGTGTGCCTCATTTGAGGACAGAAAATCTCATGTCTGGTAAAAAATTGTAAATGATCCAATGCAAATACTTTTTTCAAATTCAAATCATCAAAGAATGAATAGTTAGTAATATATAATAAAGTTTAAGGAGTAAATAATTTTCAAATTAAAAAATTTAAAAGACAAATTGTCAATAATCAACAAATTTAATAGACAATAAAACTGAAAACCTTAAGATAAATGATCAATTTACGGTAATAAATGATCCAAATATTATTTGATGACATATGTTAAGTCACCTTTTATTCTTCTTATCATTATTTTTTTCAACTTTAAGAAAAAGGAATGGCAATTTTATTGCTCTTGGGACAAAACTGTGCTGTGGAGATGGTGGAGGATATGGGAAGCAGCCATGTGAGCACACTTCCCGGTGGGTTTGGGGAGTGTGCGAAAGTTTGAACGGGGAAGGTGGGGGGAAGATCAAGGGCAGTCAAAACGTTGGGAATCCCAACTGAGCATATTCCTTTCCTGACTTACTGTTAAATACAAGGTCAGAGATTAGTAGGACTTTAGGAGGACGAGGAGGGCACTTTGTTGAAAGAGATGGGCATGGAAGTTGGTATATGTATGTGTGTGTGTGTTGTGGGGGCATAACACATAACAACCCTTTCCTGACTGAAGTTTTTAAGGCACCACCCCCCATCATGCTGGCTTCTCCCACTATCTTTCTCTTCCCCCTCCTCTTTTGTTGAAATCTATAGACTTCTAGCTCCTATAGCTACTTGAAATCTATCTAGACTTCTCTTTTTTTGCAGTTTTATAAGAAGTTACACCTTAGTTTAATTAGGGTGCATAAGTGCCAAACATTGACAAAAAAAAAAAAAAAAAGAAAAGTTTGAGTGATTTATAAATATCACGAGTTTCGGTTAGTAATTATCTGAAAGTTATAATTTTATGGAGTCTACTCATAGATCTATTTAGCTCTTCCTTTTGTAGTTCCTTGCGTTTGATTCACCTTGTGAAATTATACTTGTTTTTGGTTGTGTGAATATAAATTAAAAAAAATTAGTTTGCGTAAGTAAGGAAGTTATTAATACCAGTGATACGTAGTATTAAAAGAGTAACTCTATTAAAATTAACTTGAAGCTACAACCCTAAAAATATAGAATTACTGTTTTTAAAGGGGTGCTAGTGTGCATTGAAGGTCTCTCCAAGAAACAAGAAATGTTAAATTAACACGCGGACTTTTAATATAAATATATATATGTAAGTATATTTTCTGGAATTGAAACTTTTCAAGACAAGCTTTAGCTTTATCCATCGAAGTGAAAAAGGAATAATTAACAAAAACAAAACCCTACACACAAGAAGGAAATCACACGTTTGCTGAATTAATGTGGGTATTAAACAATATTTTTGGACGAGAGATACTGTAAAGGTAAGTAGGTAAACGTTACAAGATTAATTATTATTTCGAATATAAATTGCTTGGTTGGTAAGCGTCTCAATCTTCAGGTATGGCTAAGGAGAGACATGTTTGCCTGGTGGCTCTGCCAAGATGTTTAAAGCTAACGTCAGTGACCATTATTTTGGAATCCATCTCTCTGTATATTATTTGCTATTTTTCTTCTTTGAAAAAAATATATTATTTGCTATTTTGCTATAATTGCTGCTGCTCGATGGGCTGACCCTTTTTGGTGTGCATGCATGCATAATGAACTGTTGGGGGTCCTCTTTCTCTCCTTTTCTTCTCCCATGTGGTTTCCTCAAATTAAGCCAACCAACTCGTAATAAGATTTATAGGAGATAAATCTTAATTCTAATGATGAATAAAATGTGAGGATATTCATGATTAGCATGGTTTTTGCATCCATATAACCTTCAGAGCACGTCTTAAACCTAAAAATTTACGCATGAGCAATTAATTAGTTGCGGATAAACACACTCTAATCAACTTTTAGTATAGGGACTTAGCATACTGCAAAGTGATTAATTAGCTTTATATCTGAGTAGACAAAGTTCTCAACCACTAAATATATAGCGCAGACTAAATGTGGGGCCCTGCGCGGATCCTATGACGGGGCCGATACTTGATCAATAACCGAACATTTGTTATGATCTCATGCATAGGGATTCAATAACTTACTTTTTGACGCTTGCTTTTTTTTTTTTTTTTTTAATTGTGAAGTCAAAAGATGAAAAAGAATGAGAGGCGCGTGTATGGGGTGGCTTTTTTCTAGACTTTAGGGGACGATGTTCCCCCTCTATAAAGTGCGTCTAACCGATCCCGCCGTTGCTAACAAATGAGCTTTTGAAGGGCATAGATAGATAATTGGTAGTAGATAATACCAAATCATGGCCTTCTTTTTTACCTCTTTAGCTAGTCACTTTTCTTTCTTTAGTTGAGCATTGTGTTCGTGTCCATGCAAATTGATACCGGAAAGGGACGAAAGACAAACAAATAAATAAGTTTAGACGAGTGATTTCATCTTTTAATGTTTCAACTGATTCAATGTTATTAGACTTTAGAGAACAGGGTTTTTTTTTTTTTTTTTTTTATCATTGATGTCCCTAAACTTATCTCACAATTACAATTCACACTTTAAACTTATAATTTTACCAATTTGTCTTTTATATTTAACAATATGCAGCAAAAAAGTCCTTAATATACTGCCAACTTTGTTAATTTTAATAATTACTGACCCATGACTTTCACATGAATCATTATTAAGAACACGGTGTTTTTTAATCAATATTAACTCAAATATATACTTGAAACAAAGTTAATTTAAATTTTGTAGTTTTGATAAAACTCAATTAAAAATTCTAAACTTAATCAATTTGAGATAAAATGAATAAATATGACTATTTTTATTATTAATTACTTATGTGTAAATCACAGGTTAATTTTATTGATAAATTAACACTTTAATTGATTAAGGTGCATTTTCAAGTTTAAAGAGTAAATTGCTTTAAAAAAAAAAAAAGGGGGTTCAAATGGAATGGGGTAATCAGCGGGAAAAGAGAGAGAGAGAGAGAGGATATTTATACGACTGACTTCTCACTAGACCCCACAACAATGTGAAGTTGCGTCGTGATAATTTGTTTGACTGATCAATGCTCAAATCTACCCATCTATATATAGCTACTCTGGACTCCAAGTTCCAACAGTTGACAACTCATGTATATATGCCTTTTTATTTTCACTTTATTTTTTTTTATTTTATTTTGGGTCTCATTGCTTAGAATTAATCTGATTAAAAACTTTGACATATGCCTGCAAACTATGAACCCACTTTCCTCTTAATTAATAATCTGGATTTACCTCAAGATGTAAAACAATATATGTAAAACAATATATGTGGAATCAATTTGTGCATTTCTTTTCGACTTCAATAATTTGCTTGAGCTTCTCTGGTTGCAAATGTAAGTTATCTCACAATTACCAGGGAAATACATATATCGGTAGAAAAAATTCGGACACCAATAATAATCAAGGTTGGTATAACTTACAATCCTAATTATAAAAGTGATGTGGGAATAATATGTGAAGTTTCCAAACACAATAATAATAAAATTAACAATGAAAATGTGAGAAAAATTTTTTATGTTTACAACCCTAAAACATTAAAATTACGCAATAAATCAAGGAGAAAGGTTTTAGTAATGTGATTGTGAATTACATCTTAGCGCAAAAAAAATGACTTTGGGTCTTTGACCCAAAAAAGACGAAGAAATTCTAATTTATATAGAAATCAGAAATGTATTGTTGAAGATATTGATTCAAACAAAAATTAGTAAACAAATGAATTAAGTGCTTAACACTTTTTTGCACAGTAATATAGATGTCGGCCAAATATATCATTAAAATAAAACAAATCGTAACTGAACAAACTTGAAGACGATTTGTTTTTTTGTAGAAATTAAAAAAAAAAAAAACTATTTACCATCAATGTGATCCGTAGCAATAATAATTGTATTAAATCGATTACATCAAAATAACTTGGTCCTTTAGTAGAGAAAGGTATTAAATAAGAATGCGACCGCCTCCCAATCTAGGACTGTCATAATCGATAGTCATTAATATATTGTTTACTTTTCAACCTTCATGAGAACTTCTTCTTCTTCTTCTTCTTTTTTTTTTCTTTTTTTTTTTTTTTTTTGTTTCAAAGAAACTTTTCAACCCCAAAAAGAAAAAACAAAGCTATTTTCTACATTTGCGTATTTTTTCATACCATACTCAAAAGATTACTTTTAGACCATTAATATGAATTAGTTTTTTTCTTTTTTAACTTGATGCACTTCTAATTATATCTACCATTTCATACTATACACTATAATTATATAACCTATCATAAAAGTACCCGAGTCTAATGACACAACACGACATGATCAAGATAATTACCATATTATTTGGACAAATTGGGCAGACGTTAGTTGATGTTTATTTTTTCCTGAACAACATTAGTTGATGTTTAGTACCCACTAATCATTATCAAAAGCATTCAAAAAACGCTTATCTGAAAGAAACTTCTTATAGTCTAATTTTATTTTTTATATTATTTATAAAAAATCACAAGTGGCTGTGATTAAATTGGCTATGGTCCACGTTGGAGAAACCAAGCCGCAGCCGATAGAAATAATACTGCAAATCCAATCCACTATAAGTGCTGTTACAGGTACGGTCCCATGTACGGTTACCCGCCAAAGATATGCCACAATCTCCCTTCCCATTGGATCGTGCGCGACACTCGCCAACAACTCCTGTATAACGTACAAATATCTTCTTATTTTTCTTAAAAAAAAATATATATTCTTAAATGTTCTCTACCTGGTTCAAGCCAAGGCGCTCGTGCCATCAACGTAGGTTTTCTCTTGAATCTAAGTTCTTATCCCAGTCAACCTCTGGTCGTTCTTTAATTTCAAAAAATAAAATTTAATTATTTTTTAAAAAAAATAAAGAAATAAAGAAATGAAAACCCTCTTAATAGCACCTGTGTAATGAAGAAAATTATGATATCTTAAAAAAAAAAAAAAAAAGAAAAGAAAAGAAAAGAAGAAAGAATTATAAGTCCTTGTTCACAAACAAAAGGTTCTACAATTTCGCCAAATTTGTAGATATATACAGACACAAGATTCATACTTTAACTCGATAATTATAATTATACACCCATTTCGCTCCAATCTACAGCTGACAAAGCAGTATCGTTAGTTATTTTTCCCGCTAAATTGCCGCCACTGTTATCTCCATTTCCATCTCCCACATCTTCTTCTCTGTTTTTCAAGTCATCGTGGTCAACCAACCACGTTTTCTCTCTCTACACCTCTTTCTCTCTCTAAATCTTGGACTCGGCGGTTTTCTTTTTTCCCTTAAATTTCCCCCCGGTTTGGATGCAACCCAGGGAAGCAGTGACGAAGATGGAAAACGAGGTCTCTCTTTCTCTTTCCAGCCTTGTTTCCCGAGAAAGTGAGACCTCTTTGGATGAAGAAGACACGGCGTTCATGAGCTTCACGCACTGCAGTATTTCGCAGGAAGAAGAAGAGTACGTTGAAATCTTGATGGAGAGAGAAACTGAATTCGGGTTCAGAAAGGGTCAATCTTTCGTCTTTGGCAACTTTCTCAAATGTGCTCGCTTAGATGCCATCGCTTGGATTCTCAAAGTATATCTAGTTAAATTTTTCCCAACCACATTTCTTTTTTTTTTTTTTTCTAAACTTAAATTTACTCGTTTCTTTGATGATGTCTTCTTTTGCTTTTTTTCATTTTTCTTTTCTAAATAAACCAATCTAGGCCAGAGCGGCTTTTGGATTCAGATTCCAAACTGCATATTTGTCGATGACATACTTTGATCGGTTTCTTTTGAGGAGGCCTGTCAATGTAAGTTCTAATTTTCTCCTTTTCTTGTTCTTCTTTGTTTTTGTTTTTTTGTTGGTTGGATTCAGGTCTCGTTAGTTAACTGTTCAAGTTTGTGTAGGATGAAGAAATGTGGTTGATTAGACTACTGCCCGTGGTATGCCTTGCTTTAGCCGCAAAAATGGAGGAACCGGAGATTCCGCCGCTATCGGAATTTCGATTCGAAGATGACGATTTCGGGATTAACTTGATCGGAAAAATGGAGCTTTTTGTATTGAGCACATTGGAATGGAAGATGAGTTCAATCACTCCTTTTGCTTTCCTTCATTACTTCATCACAAGACTGTGCCAATTAGAATCTCGCCCAACGAACATACGATCTAGGACTACAGCACTCATCATGGCTACAATCCGAGGTACTTTTTTCCTTTTTCACAAGTCTTTTCACTAATTTTAATTACGTTGGCCGATTCTAATTAGTATAAAAAGGGGATTAACAAAACTTGTTTCATAATGTAGAAACCAATTTAATGGAACATAGACCGTCCGCCATAGCGGCGGCAGCTACCTTGGTGGCATTGGAGCAAAAGTTGACAAGAACATCATTGGAGACCAAGATGAATTCCATATCTCATTGTAAATCTCTCCAAGTTGTGAGTGATTCTATACTTTTTTTTTTTTTCAAAATTTTCTCTTCTAAAATATGTAAAACTTCGAGAGGTAAGTATATTTTGATTAAATTTCTGCCACAGGAAGACGTATTTTCATGCTACAATATAATGAGAGAGCTAAAAATTTATCAGGAATCGCCACATTTATTGATGATCAATGATGTTATGGAAACTTCCTCGGTAACAAATGCCTTTGGTAGTGAAAGGAAAAGACTTGGGCAAAGGAGTTGTGGTCAATATTGTGGCCAGAAGCGGCTTCGGTAGAGTAATACTATGAAAAGAAAATGAAAAACTTGAGAGGATTGCCAAAAGTATTGTTTGTGGCTTGTTATTGATAAATGTGGATTATAATTCTAAAGAGGAATCTGTAACTACTATTATGGAATGACAGGCAAAAAAAAAAAAAAAGGGCAAAGGAAAAAAAAAAGGGGGGGAAGGAAAAAGGTGGAAAAAAAAAAAAAAGAAGAAAAACAAAGGCAAAGCTGAAATGGGGCTTCTTACAAAAGCTGATTGATTATACAGTTTAGTGAACAAAGTCAAGGTGGGAAAAGTGACCAAACAAGAGAGATCTCTCCATAGTGGTTTGTGTAGCAACTCTTACACTCACCTCCTCTTTCTTTCAATTTGGGTTTTTTTTTTTTTTTACACCCCTTACTCTTTTATCATTTATTCTTGAAATTTCTTCCTCATTTATTTATTTGTTTATTTGTTTATTTGTTTTTTTTTTTTGGAGATACTTATTTGTTTTTCTTTTTCTCCCTCTCTTATTGGGAAGAGGGGTAAAGAGGTGTCTGCTTTTGTGACATTTCTTACAAAGCCTATACTTTTGATGGAATTGGTTTCTTGGTGTCTTCGCAAAGGGTGAAAGCAATGTGAAAGGTCTGCCTGTGTGATTTAATATATATGTGTCGGATGTTGGCCATCAATCAAAAAAAGAGAGGAAAAACAATAAATGTATTGAAAAAGGAAATAAAGAAAAAAAAAAAAGAGCTTGTAAAAGTGATTGTGACTTCATTTTTTTTTTTTTGGTTTGAAAGGTTGAGGGATATGGCCGTGTAAGGCAATTCCCTGCCTTGAAATAGAGCACTAGCTTTGCTGTGTTGAGGAGACATGCAGCCCCCGAAGCATGGTTTGTGGAATCAAAAAGGAATTTTCTATATATATGGTTGATCACGGTTTTTTTGATGGAAAGAGATGAATATTATGTGCTGTGGGATGATTTTTCCACGCAAATTTTGTTCCTACTTTGATCTTAAATGTTGGCGGTACAATAATCTATATTTGTTTGTCGATTGGTGTTAATCCAGTTGATAAGGATAAAATAAATTTGGATAAAATAAATTAAATAAGAGATTATATTTAGAGTCAAATGTGACGGCTAGTAATGTTTAAAAAAAATGGTGACAATATTTTCCAGCAAAAGTATACATTATCATTCACACAACTTCAAATTTAGCCTACCATACTGTCTTCAATTATTCAATTTGTGCGTGAGTTTCAGATTTTTTTTTCTTTTTTGCTTTTATCTTAATCTTCTTCCCATAAAAGAGAGAAAATTTTGGTAGGGTAGAAAATATCTTATAAAATTCGTTACATTTCGTTAGTTTTTATATTATTTGGTTTTGATATAATTTGCTTATGATTGATTTATAAAAAACATGTTGTACATATAGTACCCAAATATAATTAATAGAGATACCCTATCAGAAAATTCCGCTCAAAATATCTTTAAACCTTTAGAAAAAAAATCAAAAAATAATAATTTGGGAAAAGCAAAGGTAAAGAAAAGGAACTTATGCTTGGGAAAAAGTTTCTCACTTGGTTGTTGCTAACGCACATGCTCGCGGCGGCAATAAAGCTTGCACAGCTGCTGACAATTGAACAGATACGACACTGTTCGCCAGTATTCTAGATTAAAATTGGAATGAAAAATAGAAAAGAACAAAAAATTTTGTTATTTTCCTTTTGGGATAATTTGGCGGAAGGCCAAGATCTCACCACGTTGGAACGTCGTTTTCTTGGCCCTTCCTTTTTATGACCAAAAAAAAAGAAAAAAGAGGAAACCTTGTTGTGTGGCCAAGACTTGGCCAAGTAGTGAGACACTTTTTTCCCTTGCGTCTGTTGGCTACGAAATGACACGTACGAGTAATTTGACCTCGCCTTAACTTAAGAGTCTACTGTCCAATTTTTGTGTCCGAATTGAAGTTTTATCCATGACGTTAGGCTATATCCTTTATAAAATTTAAAACATTTTGTAATTTATTTTTAATGTGGTATAATAATATGGGTTATATAGTATTTAAGATATTAAAGCAGGATCTCAAACGATATTAAAATTAACTCCATATTTAATAATATAACATTGTATTTACATTATATTCAAATATAATATAATTTTCATTTAAATATAAAAATATTCTATTCAAATATTAATCATATCACATTATAAGTCTAATATAATTATTATTTATTATTTTTACTAATTATATTATATATTCTCTTTTTTTATTTCCTTAATTTTTATTCATTACCTTCCATATTAATTATTAAAATATAATTTAAATATTTTTTATTTAAATATATATCACGTTCAAATAAATATAATATAATCCTCGTATACCGATCACACGGGGCGTAACTCTGTGCATGGTTCCCCTGTGCGGGCTATTATGCCAACTTTCAAAAAAACCATCACCTCAAGTCTTTTCAAACAATGGCGCACGGTGCAGAGTATGAATTTTTGTTGGCAATGAAGATGATTTGATGCTACGAACCAGTTAAACAAAGTCATGTGCTGGCGCACATGGTACAAGTAGCAGACAAATTTTACCGTTTCTACTTTCCAATTTACCCGTGAAAGCTCACAACTCTCACACCAACCCTGCGATAGACACACGACAACGAAAAAATTTGACGCTTTTCCTTGTGGTTTCAGGTCCTGTTCTTTCATAATGATGGGTCACTTCTGCAGAACCGCATTAACTAGCAGGCCAAGAAGTTGGCAGCACGACATGAAAATTTTTCACGTGTATTTCATACGCCAACAAATCCTGTATTGCTCCAGCTGGATCTTGGTTGACAACTGGGTTGACCATATAGCATATGAATATATATATAGACTCGTTTATTTCGTTCCCTCCATTCAAAATTTTTGATTTTAATTTTATTTTTTTATTAAAAATTTAATAAAAATTATAATTAAATCAATTAATCTAATCTTAAAATTTCATTTTATTTAAAACTTGACTGGTATTATGTATACCAACAAAATCATTTTCAAGAAATTGGGTGCGGGGATGGGTAAATAGTGGGACTTCACATACAGCATTATATTAAAATATAATACATTAAAGAAAAAATATATTTTGATATTTTATATTTATATTATATTTAAATATAATGTGTATTTGAATTATTGATAAAAAAAGATAAAATATATAATATGATTAATAAAAATAGATATAAAAATCTATATAATATGAATAATAAATAATAATTATATAAAAAATTTAAAAAAATTTATATTTAAATGTGATGCTTTCTCAACTAAATACACATTCAATTACATTAAAATACCAACCGAATGCAATAGCTAATCCAAATGCACCATAAGAAAATAAACCACTTGTATGATCAAACAAAAAGCTACAATTTTCATATCATAAATTAAATCAGCGTACACATGTTGATTAAGCAGCAATGTAGCAAAACTCCTACTTTCAGATGTTGATATCCTCGTATAATAAAAGGAAGACATTATACGTGTATATATATATATATATATTCATATATGGGGATGACATCATTACACTGAGGTAAAAAATCGACAAAAGTGGACCTCCATTCAAGTATGAGAAGTTGAATGACCGAAACAGCCATTTCACGCATAAAGAATCATTTCGATGCAAATTTGAGACTTTCAGCAACACCACAAAGTAGTTTCTGACATAAAACAAAAGCAATTCTGAATTATAAAAGAAAAAATTAAAGTAAAACTTCCCAGTACGAACTGAGTCCGTTTGTTGTTCCAGTAAAATGGTTGTCTGAGAGAGCGTAGTGGAATCCGAATAATAATTTGTAGGCTTTTTAAAGTTTCCATTAACAGTCAACAGCAAATGATAATAACAGATTTAAGCTTCCCCCATAGACTCACATCTATGAAAAGCAGTCGAAATAATTTTGTACATTACCAAAAGCCTAAAGTTTTGTACAAAAGAACTTCTGAACAGCTATAATTGACGCTTTTACAAATGCATACTTATGCAGGAAGCTCAAAATCTAGTTAGCAAAACCTTTAATATGTCCAGACCAAGCAAGCAACAAATTTGTAGTATCTGCACCCTTTTCTTTTTTTTTTTGCACTATTTTTTTTTTTTTTGGGGGGGTGGGTGTGGGGTTTTGGGGAGGGATGGCTTCGACAAAAGTTTTAATTAAAAATCGGATATTTAGTAATATCAAACCCAAATTTGCCACCCTTTAGAAACTTACCTCCTAAACTTTTATTTTGACAATTTACCCTCTCTAAACTTTTAAAATTATTGCAACATACCCCATTTGGCTTAACTTTTAGTTGAATTGGTCATGAAAAGCCTGAGCTTATCTCATGCAAAGACTAAAACCCCAATTCCAACAAAAAAAATTTTCAAATCTAATACAAATTCTAATTCAAATCTTCAATTTAATTTAAAGTTAACAAAACGGGGCATCTTGTAATAATTTAGAAAATTCTGGAGGTAAATTGCCAAAATTAAAAGTTTAGGAAGCAAATTGCCAAAGAGTGATAAGTTTAAGAAGCAACAGAAGTCAGTTAGATCCTACGGGAATCATCTTTAATGCTGCTGCAATTGGCATGCCAAAGAATCCAAGAGAAACGCTGACGATCCACTGTTGTAAACTGAGAGGATGTGTGCTCGCAAACGTACCAAGAAACTCGATGATTATGATTTGGAAGAGAACAGTGCAACTGATCACAGCCACAAACACATAGTTCTTCATGATACCTTTAAACACATTTATTTTCTCCATCTCCCTAGAGCTGATCTCATTGAAAACCTGGAGAAGACAATAGCATACGAAGTAAGCAACATAATATAAGCAAGTTTAAATTTTTTTTTTTTTTTAAACTAATTTCCACCGGTTTGTGTGGCTGAGATCGACAAACCAACTTATGTTAAGTATACCATTATCACGTTCAGGATAAATAGAAATTAAGAGAGATAACTGTGAAGCTGACAATAGCAATGCGGGCATTTTAGACACTGTTGCTTTTGCACATTCAGCAGGATTCTAATGCAATACTATAGTATAGAGCTTTAAACAGCAACAACAATAAGAAAATCTAGTCTTTCTAGTCTTCGAGAGGTGTTTACTGTTTTGATCCACAACAAATTTCTACATAGAGAGCCAATCATTGTTGAGTTATATTATGGTTTCATTGGGTTTCACTGGAGTTGCTGATCATTCATGTAAGAGGGAGGGGATAAAGAAATGAAAACGTGGAGTAAACCCTTGTTTCCTGAGTTCAAATACCTAGGGAAACACATTTTCGTGAAGTCAAATTCAAGTCAATTCATGATTACCTGACAAAATACGAATGAGTTGAAAATGAGGGTGTTTAATATCAAATCAGAATCTGGGCCATGAAGCTGAAAAGCTGCTTTTCCTCTTGTCTGTAAGTACCATATTATTACAAACTGATACAAAGATTGGCCCAAGACATTTCTCCACATCACATTACTAATGAAGTTTCCTTTTCTTCCGACTGGCAATCTCTTCATCAGGTCATTGTTTGGAGGTTCTGTCGCCAATGCAAGCGCTCCTAGGGTGTCCATGATCATGTTGACCCAAAGAAGCTGAACCGCAGTGAGGGGGGCATTGCCTGAGAGCATATGTCAAGGCACCACATGAATGAAACACGTGATTTAAAGAAGAGGCTCATGCAAAGAGAAACGAACATGATTTGCTTACCTGTCAAACAAGCAGAAGAAAAGTTGACAATAAGGGCAACCACATTAACTGTTAGCTGGAACTGAACAAACTTTTGAATGTTAACGTAAACTGAACGTCCCCATTTGGCCACGGTAACAATTGTTGAGAAGTTATCATCCAGAATTATTACATCAGCACTTTCTTTTGCAACCTGAAATGTTTTTAACGTGCTTTAACAACATTAAAAAAGTCAAGTAAAAGATTCAACATTATTTATAAATGAGAACGAGTAAAGGAACTGGGACCATTTAAATAGAGAGAGAGAGAGAGAGAGAGAGAGAAGACATGCAACAGATTTACAAGTAGACATAATAAGCTGGTCTCGCATTTTGATTTAACAGAAAATCTGAAAGGCAGGAGAGAAGGTCAGCCATTAGGAGATCAAAAGTATCATGAAATGGAGTTTAAGCTTACTAGAAATAGAGGGAGCAAACCATTTTAGAATTGGATATTTGAACTTTTCTGGTCTAAATGCTTAACCTCAAATAACGTAGAAAATGGATTGACAATCTCAGAAGCATACATTCCCTCATCACCCCAAGATGCATATATACAAAGACTAAGCATGACTTTAAAGATAAATATTTTAGAAATTCCGGCAACTAAGATCACAAGAAAAGTGATAACCTCAGTTCCAGCAATGCCCATTGCTAGCCCAATGTCAGCTTCATGAAGTGCTGGAGCATCATTCGTACCATCTCCAGTCACTGCAACAACTTCTTGTAAACTGGTCCTTAAGTGTTTGACCAGGGTATGTTTATCTAATGGTGAAGATCGAGCCATAACCTGCACATAAAACCTTATCACATCATGTATTCAGAAAACTTTAGTCTTTATAAGGTAAGTCAAGATGCGCAAAGTTGCACAAATGATAATGAGGATTCATCTCTTTCCTTGATGCCCTAAGCAATAATAACGAGCATGCTTCATTATGTTGAGTTTGAACCTTAGGCCAAATTTAAAGTCCAGCACGTTTTAGGATTTGAATGAATTTTGCCTCTGGTGTATAAGTAGAAGAAACCTTATCAAAATTAACAATAGGAGGCAGTTTTCGTTTTGTTTTTTTTTTTTTTTTTTTTTTTTTAATTTTTGATTTTGTTTTTTTATTCTGTTTTTTGTTTTTCCAAATAAATCAATACCTTTTAAAAGTCCATGAATCAAACCATTCTAACTTACCATACTCCACTCTGTGGCCTTGTCAAACCGTTGACAAAATCTTCTATTCAGATAAGGTCATGCATATTTAACGAACAGCTTAATTCAAAATGAAAAAGCACCTGAATTTTTGGAATAATTTCACACAATTCCTCTTCACTCTTCTCACGAAAGTCCGGTCCTTCAATTGCCAAACCATTATCAGTCAAAATTCCACACTCTCTTGCTATTGCTTTTGCAGTGTTTATGTTGTCTCCGGTAACCATTCTAACTGTTATACCAGCTGATCTACAGATGGCAACAGATTCCTTGACCCCAGGTCGAACAGGATCTTTGATACCCACAATTCCAATGCAAGTGTATCCTTTAGTAGGTATAGGGGTTTCAGCAGAGAACTCACTTTCAATTTCCATGTAAGCAAGGCATAGAGTTCGAAGAGCTTCATTAGCAAATTGTTCAATAGTTTTTTCCAAAATATTAACGTACGCTTTGTCAAGGGGAACAACCTCACCTTTCGAATCTATGACTTTGTCACATGCAGCTAAAATTATCTCGGAGGCACCTTTACAATGCACTCGGAAACCACCTTCAGGAAGTTCTAGACCTACTCCCATTCGCTTCTTCACTGAATTGAAAGGCTCAACTTTCACAATATTGCATGCTTGCCGTTCTGCTTGGAACTCACCACCAAGCTGCAGCCCGAATTCCAAAATAGCCATTTCAGTGGGTGATCCCAATATCTCATTCTTGTCATCTTTGTTTTTGACCACTTCTCCTCCAGTGTTATTAAATATTGATTGAAGTAGGATTCTCAAAGCAGAATCTGGAATTTCGGAGCAAAAGTTAGAAGCTTCTTTAGAGCTACCTACTTCCTTGGTCTTTCCACAAATGCAAGCTTTAACAACAGTCATGTGGTTTGTTGTCAGTGTTCCAGTTTTGTCACTGCATATAGTAGTGGCAGATCCCATAGTCTCACAAGCAGCCAAATGCCGAACAAGTGCCTTATCATTCATCATTTTCTTCATAGCGAAAGCTAGGCTCAATGTCACAGCCAAAGGCAGCCCCTCAGGAACAGCAACGACAACAATCGTAACAGCAACAGCAAAGAATTCAAGAATTTCCATTGCATCATCCCCAGACCAGGTACAACACGACCCTTCTTGCAGCTTGCGGCTAAACAATCCTTGCACCAAAACAGCGAAAGTCAAAAGAGCAAAAAATAGACCAATTTTGCCAATTATGGTCGCCACACCATTAAGTTTCACCTGTAAGGGGGTTTCATCATCTCCTCCTTCACTGAGAGTAGCCATCAATTTCCCCCACTGGGTCCTCATCCCAACAGTAGTCACAAGCATCTTGCATGAGCCATCCTGTACTTTAGTTCCAGAGAGAAGGAAAGGATTTTGAGAATTGACATTAACTGGCTCACTCTCACCTGTTAAGCTGGATTCATTTATAATCACAGAAAACCCTGATATAAAAAGTCCATCAGCTGGGACTTGATCTCCGATACTTAAATGAACTATATCACCAGGAAGTAGATCATAGATTGATATTTTCTGTCTGCACCCATCTCTAATAACCTGAACAGTAATTTTTTTCTTCTCCCTGTCCAAATCCTTGAACTGCAGAGATTGTCTATAATCACTTGTAGCCGTAACAAATACAACAAGCAAAATGCTGGCAACAATCCCAAGCCCATCATGGGCACCCTTTGGCCATCCTTCCATTGCTATGCCAACAACAAGAGAAACGAAGGCACAAATGGCAAGTATCATCAGGGTCATATCCTGAAGGGCTTCCCACACAAAAGTCCAAAATCCCTTGATTGGGCTTTCAGTGAATTTGTTGATACCATAAATCTCTATCCTTTTACTCAGTAGTTCCTCAGAAGTCGGGATTCCACTGGTTATCGACGTTGCAACCTTGCTAGCAATTCCCTCAACTCCACCATGAATTTTCAGCTTCTTCACATCATGCCCTTCAACCACGGATCCCAACTCATCAGCACAGATTTGAAAACCCGCATCTTTGACTTCCTCAGGTACAGTGTATTCACTAGTCAAATTCAAACCTGTAACATTGAAGGTGGAGCAACAGTTTAAGGGAAGACAATAAATAAAGGAACAGAACCCTTCCTTGCAGAGTTTAAGAGGATTGTTCTAACATAACACAATCTTACCATGAATAAATTGCAGCGCTGCTTGTGAAACCAAAACTGCAACTCTAAACTTCTCCTATCAAATTCATACAATACAAGCTAAGAACAACCAAATCACCAACATGAATATATATAATGTACACGAGGTATTGCATATTAAGAGGTTTCTAATTACACAACATTTTAAACATTTTAATATTAGGCTCGCCCATGATTTCAAATTCAGACCATGATATAGATGCCAGATTTACACTAGGCAAATTAAAAAATATGTTAATTTTACCGTGTGATTTGGACAAAGAATCTTAACAATCAATTGACCTAGAACATTCCAAAAGACAACCAGAATAAATATCATCAGGCACAACTATTTTGTAATGTCACTTATACCTCACAAAGAACACCATCCACAAATTACTGGACTTAAGTTAACCGAAAATATTTGCTAATAATAACACATTAGTAAGTTCTCCGCGGCAATCATTGATCAGTGCATTGGACCACTCAAAATTTATGCAAACATTTGAGCTCAAAAGAGAGAGAGAGGCAAGGGAATTAACGAATTAATGTCAGGTTCAAATGGTTTATAACTTCAGTAATTGCTAAAAAAAATCAGAATAGCGTGTAATAAAATGAAAGATATGAAGAGAAACAAAAGAAGCTCTATACTACATAATCACACCAAAAACGTGATCTGATCTGTGACAACCTTCCATCCAAAAAAAAAAAAGGGATTTTAACTATATAAAATAATGATACGTATATTTACAAACAATAATTTTTGGTCCTGATTGATTGCATAAAAGAAAGAACAATAACAAAATAATAATAATAATAATAACAAGGAAAAAAGGTCCAATTATTGTATCCATTTTCATGAGTAACTGATTCCAGAAGAAAAGGAGGAGACAATTAACTAATCGTTCAGGTCAACCAAGAACAAAAATTAACGACAACTGATTCAAACCGGGGAAATTTTTGAAGATCACAGAAAAAATCTTTCACTTTTCCGTTGCTAAAAAGGCAATCGGACTAGATTTTGAAATATTATTATTACGATTATTCCTTGTTATTTCGTAGAAAAACACTTGGAAGCTCCCGTGTTGACTAAGGTCCACGCCAACTTGCTCGTACCTTTTTTCCTTTGGTTTGGCGACAGAGCAACCAGAGCATTTAAATAAGACAAATCCGCTTCTAGTCCTTCGTATGATTAGTTTTCTCAGGAAACGAACAGATTTTTTAATTTTTCAAAAAAAAAGGAAGAAAAGAAAAAAAAAAAAAGAACCTGATTAGATCGGCGGATAGCCTCGGCCTCGTTGCGCTTGGAGAGATTAGCAGTGAAACGGAAACGGCGTTTCTTATTCTTGACAAGCCAACAGAGTTTCCTCCATCTCTGAAGCGCTTCCTCCGACGAGTTCTTCGCCTTCACATCCCCAAAGTTCTCGTTCAAATAGCTCTCCATCAAAACCTCCCTCTCTTCACAAAATACCAAGCTCAACCAATACCAAGACAACAACGGCGACAAAAGGCCGTTCTGGTCTCTGATCTGAACTGGAAACAAGTTTATCTTTATTCCGCCGTACTGCCACCAAACATCGTCTGACAAAGGAAAAAGGAAAATGCGTGGGATTGACTCCCCACGCAAAGCAAAGTGAGCTGGTTCTGCGAAATCTGTTTTCTCTCTCTTAGGGTTTACAGTGTCGCGTTGGTCTAAAGCGAATCAGGACAAAGGCTGAGAGATTTGAATACGAAGAGTTGACGAGTTCATAAATCGAGGGACCAAATCTACATGCCCGTTTTGTTAGTTTTTTTATAAAATTAAGAAGTGTAAATTCATTGTATTTTGATTATATTTAAATAAAATTTGATTTTTAAATATTATATTTGATTGAAAAATATTTATTTTATATTTAAATAAAATATATATTTAGATAAAAAGTAATTTAAAATTAAAAAATTGATACGATTGATAAAAATAAAGATAAATAATAGAGTTAAAAAACTGATATAGTTGATTTAAAAATATTTTAAATAATAATTATTTTCATAATATTGTTTTAAAATTTATATTAACGTAAAATTATATCATATTTGAATAAAATTAAAATGTAAAATAAGTGCCAAACCCCACTTAAATAATTACTGGAGTCGTTGAGTTTTATTTTTTTTGGGATATTTTTAATTTAAATATCTGGTTCGTTTTCACGCGTGATTGGTTGGAGAAAACGTGCTCCACTAGGGCGCACCATGTGGCCGGAGCTGCACATCCATCGGCTGACCGACCATTGTTAGGAGAACGTGGGTCCATTATATCCCCTTTTTCTCTTTTTCTTTTTGCCTTTTTGCCTCAGAATTTTTTTATTCGAAGTGTAATATTATACTCTGTATTTTTTAAATAAAATCAGTTGTATTATTATTATTATTATTATCACTTCTTTTCTTATTTTTGAAATAATTTTTTAACTTAAAAAAAATTTTTTAATTTTTTGAACTTAGTAGATGTTTGGTGAATGTTTTTTTTTGACATTGTATTTAAATGCAATGTAATTTTCCCCCAAATATAAAAGCATTTCATTCAAATACCAATCACATCACATTTTAAATCTAACATAATCACTATTTATTATTTCACTTTTTCTATTACTTTTATTAATTACATCATATATTCTCTCTCCCTCCTTTTTTTCTCTCTACTTTTACCCATCACATCACATATTTATTATTAAAATACAATTCAAATACTTTTTCCCCAAACACACATTGCATTCAAATGCAATGCTCATGCTTTTTCTCCAAATACAAATTGCATTCAATGCATTGCATTAAAACGCAATGTAAATGCAATGCGTTCACCAAACGAACCCTTAGAAGTGTTGTTCTAAACTCTCATGAGAGATGAGAATAGGACAAACAATAAAGTAGTTAAGGAGCTTTGAATTGATGGCTAAGAAGTAATGTTAGTATAGGACTAGTATTTTTTTAGTTGGACAGGAGATTTGAACTCTTCACGTATTCAGAGTTACATGTGAAATTATCATCAAGTTATATATGTAATTTTAAACATAACTAGTATTTTATATTTCATTACTTTGTTTATTGAATATTTATTTATTTTGTTTAATTTGGTTATATAATAGTGTCGAACATTTCTTTATTCGTCATATGATCTAAGTTGACAAATTTAAGGTCGTCGATAATTGTCCAGTAATTAAAATATTAAAGTAGTGAAACAAACTATTCGATCATTTCAGATAAATAGATACTACATGCGCCATAAATATTATCTATAAAGATCAAAGTCATTTTTTATACTATAATATCTTTTAAAATAAATAAAGTCAAAACTCTTATATGGGAAAGTACAGCATTAAAGTATTTGATTTAAAAAAAAGAATTTGTGTTGCATGGTATTATTCCGTGTACGCAAGAGCGATTAGGCGCCTTCAAGGGGCCAACCTTTCCAATAGTGTTCACAGAATTGCCTTTCCAACGGTTCACATATATGTGTCTGTTGCTTTATCTTACAACAGAGACAATGAGGAGACAGGAGCCAAAGCATTAAAACCCTAGTTGGTTCTGATCTCTTTTAGTCAAATACCAAATCTATATATGTCTTCCATATGTCTCGGCTGCATCGACGGAGGGAGGGGAGGGCATCGACCCCATCGACGGATGGAGGGGAAGGCCTAGCCTTTTTTTAATAATAAATTTAATATAGTGGTTTTTTTTTTTTGAATTTTGATACAATGGATATTTACACTCTTAACCCCTTAAATAAATAATTCTCTATATTTTTATTCGGAAAATAATTTAGATTTTAAAAAATAAAATGGTTTTATTGAAAGAGAAACATTAGGAATTCTCAAAAAATATACACACATGAAATCTCTAAAATTTTATTCTATCTATATTGACTTCTGTTAAAAAAAGTCAATAATCAACCTAATGTCTTTTTAAAAATACTTCCGACCAATTAAAAAGATATTCTGATATCGTTTGATAATCTGTCATAATATTGTTTAGTATTTTATTAGATTTTTATTTTTATTTTATGTTAGATTGGTTCATTTTTTTTTTTTTGAAATTTATAATTCAAAAGTATTTTTATCAAATGAATTTCTCACTTTGTAGACAAACAGTCAAAAATATTATTTTTAAAAAAATTAACACAAAATAAAAATAATCAAAATACTAAAATATATTATGTCACAAAAATCTACAAAATATAACAAAAATAACAAAATAAATACTAAATAAAAAGAGCAGATTTGAGCCACCCTTCCACGACAATTGAAGAGGGGATTCACTAATGGATATTATAATAATCCGCAACTGTAGATGCGGTAGAGAGAGAAATAGAGAAGAGAGAGAAACAACAAAGGAAAAGAAATGAAGAGAGGGGAGAGAGACTATGTGACGGAAGGACGTGTGCAAAATATCATAGTAGCTAGAGATGTTTGTGAATCATAGTGTGGTGACATCGATTATACACGGAGATGCTTGTATAATCTTGATTGAAAAAAAAAAAAATCTCCCTACCAATAAAATCCTAACTCTATTACTGCTCAACTGAAATGTGAAAGTTCATTGCTTTAACAAGTAACCAATTCTTGAGCAATTTACAAAGTGGTGCAAATCCTTTTCTCCTTTTTGGCTTCATGTATTCTCTACAGAAACAGCAACATAACCTCGCATGGTTAGCACGATTCTTCCTGCTTTCACTTCTTGAAAGTTTTGTACGTGCGTAGGAATTGTCCTTTTCATTATCGGCATCAAATTTTCAACAGTACAACTGATATGTTTAGGAGTATTTTTATATTACATGCTAAATATTTTAACATGAATATTCACAAAACAAATTGTTAAATATCTAATGTAACATTTAAAACTGCAGTTCATTTTAAAAAAACGATATATATATTTTTTATTTATCTTATTATTATTCCTTTTTTTTTTTGTGGAGTATTTGATATCTCGCGATCAATAGAGGTGGGCCTTGGTCCTCATTTAGTTTTGTAGGAAAGCCTTCAAGCTGCTGTCCAAATTGAAAGTCCCATTGAATAGGAGACATAACTGGTTAGGTCTATGTTTGCTCGGCTAGCCAGGGAAAATGAAAGAGAGTCAAGAGACCAACTCAACAGAATCCAAAAGGTGAAAGGCTTTACAAGGCACATTACTAGGCCATGATCAAAGAAATGGGCCTTCTAAACACTCAACCTGGTAATTGGAATAGCCATTTTGTGGACCACTAATTTCTATCAAGTGAAAATCAGTAGACAATAAAAGTTCTTTAATTAAGTGACATGTTTTTTTTTTCTTTTTAAAATTTATGAGTACAGAGAGATGTCCATCCATAAAATTTTTGGTGGGTCAAATATGAACTCTAAAGTTGGAATGTAAAGTTTGTGATCAGTGAAAAAAACGTAAGAATGTCACATCATAATAATATCTTAAATGTAGTATCGAATTAATGTGCTAATGCAATTTTTGGTATTTAAGTAATATTAGTATTAAATTCTGACATGTGTCATGGTAGTTTCAAATTTTGACCCAAATATAGTAAACCAAATTTTATAGTGCATTTAGTGCACCACTTTGAAATTGAATTTTAAAATTAGAATTGATTAACTTTTCAGTAAAATTTTTGTTAACTTAAAAAAAAAACAAAAAAACTAAATTGGAATTTTTAGCTCAAACATGTTATCATGCAGTTGACACATGATTATCTTCGTTAAATGTCAAAAACCTATCAATGTGATAACATCGCCCATTAATTTATTAAATTAAAAAATTATTAATTTGCCTATAAGAGGATGTAAATGAAACTCTTAGGGTGAATTAAGGGTGGTGCCCTAAATCAATTCCGGACACCTTCCCTAACCAAATTGAGGGTGTTGTTTCCACTCATCTTACATAGCGTTTTGCTTTTCAAAAAGGCTTCCTCTTTGTGCTTTATAATCGCTACAAGTATAGGATTTATTAGTAATAATATATTTAATGATGATTTTAGTGTTTTGCCTTTCAAGAGTTGGACTACTAATAATCAGGGTGTGTACTCTATTTTTAATTAATCAAGTGTTGTTGGGTCTTTGTTGAGTTTCATTTTTCCCTCTTAGCACTAATGACGATGCCCATTAACTTGTTAGCAAGTGGTTGCCGATTAGAAATTGACTTGGAAAGTTACCAAGTCAATCAGAGGTTGGCACCAGAAAAGTGGTGCCGACCAAGCCCACTCAAGTGGACCAAAATCAAACACACATAATACTGAGCACCTTTAGACTTAGAAAATTTCCATTGGTAATGTTGGAGAAGGGTACAAATTGGACACCCCCAAGCTCATTCAAAAAAAAAAAGAAAAAAGTGAAAAGTATAAGAAAAACAAACACAAATGCAAACAAAAAACAACGAGAGCTAGTGGTATTGGGATCTGTAGTGATCAGATTGAGGCTGGCGGCTTGAGGTTACTTGTTCAAAAGAGCTTCAACATTCTCAACATTCCTCTAGTTGATGACTTCTCCTTCCTCATCTTCTATGTCAATGGATATCATCATATCTTCAACCACCGTTTCCTCGGAGGCAACTAGTACAAAAGACCAGACTCTTTTAGCAGCTTCAGGGCTCTTAAGAGCAAAAAAAGCCGTGGTGTCCTGCGTGCCTTCCTAGTACTTATGCAAAAGGCAATCTTCAAGCTCATGCGACTTCTTATAATTAGTGACTGCCTGTGCTCAAGCTTGTTCTAGGGCAGTCAGACGAAACTCTTAGAGAAACCAATCATATTCGGCTTTGGCTCTTAACTTATCCTTGGCCTTCTTTTGAGCCTCCTCGACTGCTTGAGCCTTTTCCTCGACAACCTTCTCAGCCTTCTTTATCTTTTGAATATCCTCCATGTACTTCTCCAACTTCTTCTCGAGCTGAAGAGCATGGTTGGAATGATTCTTTGACGAGCTCAGGATGGCAAAAATCATGTTCCTTATGAAACAAAAAGTTAAAAATATGAATGAACCCACAAAGAATAAATAATTAAGTATAATCACCTCAATCAACATGTTGGTGAAAGCCTCCTAGGTGTCAATGTAATTGATCATCTGAAAAGGCTTAGCCTTTCTCAAAGTTAGACGATTATCGAACTTGGTGACAATCACTCTTTAGATGTTAGACTTCCTTTCAATAATCAATTGAGCCTTGGTTATGGCCATATGTTATTCCTTAGGATAGGGTACTTCCTTTGATCGACTACTCAAATGGTTGGAGCCCCCTACTAATTGGCTATTTAGGTTTACTTACCCCGAACAGGAAGCTTTTCTGTTTAAACTGGTTGCTAGTCATCACCATCGCCCGAGGCAAGATTCTTTATCTAACTTCTTCCCGTGTCATTGGATCGAGCAAACTTGCGCTATAGCCAAGCCGCCCACTCCTCTTTGATCTTACCTCTCTTATACTTATAATGTTCATCACTAGTTATTGTTGGTTTTGCAAGAAAAACAAATAAAACAAGTTAAATTTTGCTCGGCTGTCTAGTTAAGCACCGTAAATAGAAAATGTATGGTCGGCATTAACGTTTGATCCGAAGACCACAAATAAGATAATGCTATTGGATCATGATGTCTAGGTTCTTATTAACGATCCTCGGGCCACAAGAACTGGGGGAAGTGCTGTTTGGATGATGACCTGAGACTGAGGTGGTCGGTACATCCCCCGAGCCTTTAGACCGACTAAAAGATTCAGCAGCCAAACTCGGGACTATAGTAATTTGGGTGCGATAGTGAATAACCAATGGTTACGGTTTGATTGTACGAGTAGTTAGAGGTAAAGGAAAACCCAAACCAATTATACAGAGCAAGGTAGTCCTTGCTTTGTAGTTTTTCATTGGTGCCAATCACTCTCAGGCAACTCTTTTAATTTATTGATCCTCACCAGTTATTCTAATTAGTATGAGGCATTTTGGTCCAAACATATCCCCTCTGAAATTTCGTTGATACATTCTTCTACGAGACTATATGATCCTTGCTTGAAGATTTTATTTGATTCTAGACGGCTCTCAATCAGAACACCACGGTACCCATAAAAGTTGTATAACCCATGACTTTTCAACATTGTCTTCATCTTATACAAGTTCTGAAATATGCTGAATAGCGGCTTGGCGTTGAAGTAACACCTCTATAGGATGTAGCAGTAGACCATTAACCTATAGGGTATTGGATTTAGCTGCATAGGGGGTATGTTGACCCTCACTAGTGTTTGGAAGAGAAAGAGATGGAAAGGTTGCCTTAAGCCTTCTTAAAAAACTTGATGGACAACATGACATGTCTAGTGGGTGATTAAGAAAGGAGATTGTTTGGACTAGGTACAACCATGTATATGTTATATGAAATACTGAACCCTCAGTGAAGTGAAAATAGCAGATCATTGCTGACCACCGTAGTTTATGCATCAGGGGTAAAGGTCAGTCAGTCGGCTCTTTTCCAAGAACCCTCTCATTTGCCCGTGTGAATGAATTCAAACAATGATCCTATTTACATGCTTTATATCTTGCCTAAGAGCAGTGAGCTCCCTAGAAGGTGTCAACCACTGTGCTTGCACGAACATGGGGTTTGAACACACTATGCACCAAATATGCTCTGGTCTGCATACGTGATGTATCAATGTTAATCGGTTTGCCAATGACCTCATTAATCACTAACAAGAACTCCTCATTCGAAATAGTTCTTGGATCAATGCTTAGGATCTATTCGAGTCTCCTAGCCCCTATTTATAGGCGAGGGTTTTGGCGGAAAACTATGGGCATGAGATTCGAAAAGTCGTTAGGGCCTAGCAAATCAACGAACGACATGTGGTAGCTCCTCCTAAGTCCCTCTTGACTTATTAATTTCCATGACCTGACCAAAGTAGAATAGATCAAGGGCCCTTACCAATCACATAGGCCAACCACCAATAAGAATGCCGACCTAGTCCGACCAATCATCCCTATGCTTAGATTAAAACCACACCTAGTCAGTAACCTACTAAGAGTGTTGGAAAGAAAATGTTAAGGGTGTTCAGGCATGTGTTACTCACAGCAACCACTACACGAGTCTCTATGGTCAGCCATTATGGCCAAGTTGATCAAAGACTGTACCCAACATCAAAAAGTGCAATAGAGGACTCTTACACTCGCTGCTGGGTAAATAAGCCACCCAGTGGCAAGGACAAATAGATCCAACCACTATGTGTAGCAAACAACCACCATCAACCCTACAATACTAGATTGTACCCGTTGACCCTAAGACTACGACTAGGCAATCACTAGTATCATAGTATCACTTAAAGATCCTATTTAAATTTCGCTGAATAGGGAAGAATAGGTTGATCGGGTATTTAAACTTGACTTCCACTCGCTCATCGACACTTCTCATCAACCAACCCATGCAACCTTTGCTCCACCACTCTGCTTTACTAGCATACTATGTTCGTACTCCCCCACTAACCTGTACTGACTAACATCTGCACCTAGACATCGACGCCCACATTCTTTTTACCACCCTACACCACCTTACACTAGTACATCCAACATTACCTATACCAGCTGTCATTGTAAAGGTCGTAAGGCACTTGGCAATAGCCTAATAGGCAACCAATATCTGTACACCTGACATCAGGTCAATTTGCTAGGATTACTTTGGAAAACCTAAACTTATGGGAAACGTCTATAAATAGATAAGTGCCTCACTCTCTCAGGCATGGACTACATTCTTTGTCCAAACTATGCCTTTCTGCTTGCTCATCTTTGAATTAAGCATTGAAGTGCTTTTGGCAGATATTCCATCGGTATCCCCTCATTCCAAGATATTCTTTTCCATTTTGTAGGTGATCCAATAGAACATGACAACGTATAGTCAATAATGTCAAGTAATTCTATCTCATGTTGTGTCAAGTTTTTCACATCACAACCCTTCGTCCCTTGGTTGTCTTCGTGTATATACATTAATTTGCCTTAGTGCTCTTAAAATTAAACCATAAAAATTTAATTTTAAAAAATATTGAAAAGCTCATGTTTTCTGTTTCCTCTATTTAGTTTTATCTTTTTTTTTTTTTTTTAAGAAGGGACATTTGTACTAGAGTAGACAGATCAGTGCGCTCTCCATCATATGCCACATATATGAAGGAGAAACATTGCAATAACCTTCCAAACTTTAAGGAAACTTGTGTTTCACGAAACTAAAAGCCCATTTCGATGGCCAAATCCAAAATGATAAACGAAAAAGTTGAATTATAAAGAAAAATCCACCTTAACGTTAAAACGTTGGTGGAGCTAGCGCACTATATCCTCGTAAAATAGGAAGAGGAATTGGTCGTATATCCACTTCCAATTCAAGTACACATCAAATCTAAAAATTGTAAAGTAAAAAAACAAAAAGCAAAAGACAAACTCACATCCTAACATGGGAAACCCACACTTGAGTGGTGGGGGAGACCATGAAGTCTACACGCGTGACTGAAAAAGGAATTGTCTATGGCTTTTCTTTCGTGTCATGAACAATGCAATATCTATGTAAACAATTTATATAAACTCAAAGTTTAAATCTTTCATATTCAAGTTTTTAAATATTTTTTTTAATATCCTTGATGTAGAACATGTTTGAATTATTCTATAGCAATCTATGAACTATCATAACCATATTTGATAGAGGTAAAAAAAGGAGGAGGAAAAAAAGAATAAAGGGATTATTTATTTAGAGAAAACAAAGTTGCATGGCGAGGCAGATAATGGTAGACAAGAGAACAGTAAATGGATAAAAGAACCCATTTCTATTCGTCCAAAAGTACTAGTGTGGTGAGTTATTTTTTAAATTTAAAATTATAGTAATGTTGACAAAATAATCATTAAATCAAGCAGTTATTTTCTTTCTTCAAAGCAAACTAAAAAAATTGAAGAAAATATAACTTTATTTCTCTCTTATGAATATTAAATTTTGGCACAAAAGTAACAACAGATTAAATTTTAATAATTATAAAAGGAGGCACTGGACATTTTTATGATCATTCAGTGGAAATGATTGTGTTGCAAATCCGTGGAAATGATTCTCCTAGTTAATGATACAAGGGAGAACAATTTAAGTTTTTTTTCTTCTTCTTCTTCTTTTTTAAATTCTCGCCCTTTTCTGTCTTTCCATTTTTTTTTTTTAATTTTCCTGCATATGGAATCCAATATAAGCCATGCCGGATGACTTTAAACTTTTTTAGGTAGTTCCCGAGTATGTTATCTAATGTTATCTATAAGCAAGCATGCAAATTATTCAACACATATATTTCCAACCAGGTCGGTCGTTATCCTAATTAAGAATTTGGTGGGGCCAAAAGTATAAATCATAAAAAACTTAACACGCGTTTAGTACTATTGATTACTATTGAGCACTAGTAGGATTGAGATCTAGAACGAAGTCAACATTGGATGAGATTCACAGCACCGTACCACATAACAAAAATAAAAAAATAAAAACACCCAAATGACTGATTGGCCAAAATGAGTGGCTCCCAATATCTATTTTTCAAAACCAATCGATGTTCAATTCAAGAACAGTAACAAAATTTACAAGCTATACGCTGAGATTTGAACTCAAAACTCAATATATAGATGAAATTTACACCCCTACTAAATGTCAATTGAGATTTGATATTCACTTTTATTTTATCTTTATTAAAAATTAGTCATCTTTATACAAATCTTTTTAAAAATTTTATCTTTAAATGTGTATCCCAACTGAATTAATAGACTGACTCTACTATTAGATATAATGTGTATAGAAAAGGAAAAAGAACATTATTTTAAAATACTGATAATATTAAACGTCATTTATTAATAAAAAATAAGTCTTATAGTATAAAATTTATAAATAAAATCTATTTTTTATCAATCATAATGTTTAATACTAATAGTGTTCGTGAATATTTTTTAAAGAAGAATTGAAAGGGGATCAAATATAAACCATCCTCACAATTTTATAGGAAAAAACATATGGCCGTACATTTAAATAATACATGTTTGAACAATCCAATCCAATTCATCCGAGGGAGAGAAGAAGAAGAAGAAAATGTCAAGAATAAATATGAAGAAGATGCTCCACAACAAAGGAGGCAAAAAAGAAGAGAGAGAACAAAAAAGTGTAAATTGTGGATAAGAATCATAAGATAAGCCTTGTGACTCATCAAACCAACAAAAGAAGTAAGTGAAATAATGAGAACCTGGCCTCCACATGGTGAGCCATACAGAATCACAAATACAAACCCCTCCCTTAGACACTACCACTATTATATATATGTATATGTGTGTGTACTGAAAAACTTCTCACCGGGCCCCGCCAAAAAAACACTACTCTTTCAAATGTCAATGTTAATGCGTGTTGTGGGGGTCCAAAACTCCCTCTGTAATTTATCTGCAAAGTTTCCACATATCATCGTGTCCTCTCATGCCTCTTATCCACTTCAGTGATGGAACCCTACTAGCTTAGCTAGCTAGCCAAAGTTAGTTTTCTTTTTCATTTTTTCCCCTTAATTTTTATTACATGGTTTAAATTAGGAGTTGTATATCTGACATGCATGTAATGTCCAACCAGATGGGTTCCTTTGCTGTTTATGATATGTTGTTCGCACTGTCGGTTTGTCCAATTGGTCGTCACTTCCGACACTACTTATCCTTCTTGGTTGATATTCTTTGGCTATCTTAGGTTATGTCCACGACTACGAGGTTTAATCTCCACCAAGTTCAAGGTATTTATATACATATGGCAACACAGTATTTTCGCTAAACCGATCAATTCATAAAACATTCTTATATAGCTGATCAATCTATAAATAAGGTTTTATTCATTATAGATCGATGAGAGGATTAGATGAGAGGTTTACGATAAGAAACTTTTTTAATTATTATAAATAGGAATTATAGTTTTAATGGTTAGAATAACTTTTAAACAATCTAGTTTGTGAAGAAAAAAAGTTTATATTATAAATTTTTTACATGAATTCTCACGAATCAAACTATTAAAATATTAATCTAAAAATGAAAAATAATAATTCCTATCACATGTCACACATATAGGAACAAGGAAAAAAAAAAAAAGGTAATAATGATTATTAATACAATTATTGTAAATTATATGGAAATAAAAAACGAGAGAGGTTGTTGATCAAAACCGTAGTCAATTCTGCAGCCAATGAGACGGATGCGGCAACAAGGAAAAAAGAGATGTTCATGGACCATACAGTATATTTTTCTTTTAGATATGAAGGCTACCTCCATTGAATCAGATTCCTCGGTGACCCTACACGCCCTACTCGACTAAGCTGTAGATGTATATGGATTCTCCCTCTTTATATATATACGCTGAACATATATATATATATACACACACACACATATTTGTATATATCACACTACATTCACGCATCGAATGAAGTTGAATCCTGTCTGGTTATCATGACAATCTCATCCATTATGGGATAGAATTTTTTGGGGTAATCCTCCAGGAGTAATCCCCCAGGAGTAATCCCATAGACACCTTTGTAGTATTTCGCAAATATCGACCGTAGGATAATGATCATTCCAGCGTTCATAACCGATCACTTCTGTACATATGGACTTCATGATGTAAGACTTTCATATATAGTACTTTAAAAGTTGCTCATAATTTGATATATATCGACGGTTAAGAAGGTCAATTTGGTCGGACATCTTTTTGCCCAACATATATAATTATATATAATTCTTCTAGATTGATGATAATGTGGTAGTGGATATTTTGCACATTGTTCTTTCGTTCTCCTCCAGAACTTTCCTTCATGTGTCATCCATTATCACATGTTATGCGTCACATTCTTACTACTATTATCATACATGCTAGCTAGCCACTGATAATAAATTACTTCTTACATAATTAAGTTAAATCTGGACAATAGATTTGAAAGGTTAATTTGAATAATAAATTTATTTTTTGTGAGAAAATTTTTATATATTTAAAAATGTTAATAACAGTAACCCAAATAAGGTGTTATATATATATATACATATACACATCAAGTTTCAAATTTGATATCAAATACGACCCGACATATTAATATAAATGTGAATTATAGTCAGGAAAATGTGAATTTACGTATAAATAAATGAAAACATGAGTATTTTTTAGCATCTTCATTTTTATATTTTCTATTACATAAGTTAACATTTCTAATAACTGATGTTTACATTCACCACAATGCGGGATTACATCTGATATACAACATATTCAATACCAGATTTGAGACCATTTATATATCTATATATTCTTTGTTGGTAGCAAATATTAATAAACAATACATCTATTAGATGTCCTTTTTTGTACTGGTAATTAAGGTCTTGTTTGGACAATTAGTTTGAATCTATATTTTTAAATTTTATTTTATTTTTTTTAAATTAATAAAAATTATAACGAAATCAAATAATTTAAATTTAAAAATTTCATTTCAATTCAGTTTCTACCCATAAATCAAGCAGTCTTAAGGGAGATAGAAAATGCAAGTAGAAGGCGATAAGGTTGAGCAACACGCTAAACATTTTGGCGAATTAAGTGGGAAAAAAAAAATCCAAATAAAAGAAACAGAGTCCATGTGCAATAATTTGTTTTGGAAGATAGGTGTCCGCAGATAAACGAGAATCATGTGTGCATGTTTCCTTTTTTTTTTTTTTAATTTTATTTCTATCTTCTCTTATTCTTTGTCCATTTTGGTCGTATTGAAGATTCTAATGGGTAAGGGAACCAAAAGAAAGGACAGGGAGAGAGAGACCGCGAGAGTGAGGAGAGCTAGCTAGTTAATAAGGCTAGAATGGAGCGGTTGGTGTGGATTAGACTTGTATTAAAAGTAGCCAAAGTTCTCAAGTATTGGAAGGTGCAGTACATCCTATTAACGTGAGCTCCTTCTCCTTGGAAACGTTGACGCTCATTAGAGTACTTTACATATAGAGACGTACAGATCAGACCAAGAACGTTTTTACATGGGACTGAAATATTTTAATATATAAACGGCAACATTTTGATTAAAAAAAATGACGCGTTTTAGTTAATTGGATCAATCTAAAACAAAATTGATAAAAAAAAAACATTTGAATAAACAAAATATCTGACGTTAAAAACCAAAAGATTAAAGTAGATTAAAAAAAAAAAAAGACTTTGAAACAAAGACTTTTTTAGAATGACTTAGGTGTCGTTTGGTAAAAAATTACATTTTATTTTACTCAAATATAATACAATACAATTTTACACCATACATAAATTTTGTAATAGTATTACGAAAATAATTACTATACAAAACATTTTTAAAACAATCACATCAACTTTTCAACTCTACTATTTATCTCTACTTTTATCAATCACATCAACTTTTCAATTTTAAAATACTTTTCATCCAAACACACATTTCATTCAAATACAAAACAAATACTTTTCAACCAAATACAACATTCAAAAAATAAATTTCATTCAAATATAATCAAAATACAATACGTTTATCAAACGTCCCCTTAAAGTTAATGATAACTCGTAGACCTAGATCCAAGCGTCAGAATTAAGTTAGAAGAATTGAATGGTCAAGAATTAGAAGGAGAACTAATTCCTTGTTGGTTCGTTCATATACAAACAGAAGTGAGTGGAAATAGGTATATATTTTTTTATTTGATTTCTGTAACTGAATTCTGTCATTTTTATCTCTAAAAACTCTTTCATAGATTATGACTCAAGTGTAGGAGTGTTTTCTCGAGAACCTTTTCACAAGTGAGGACTAGAAGCTCAATTTGTGATATCAAAGGACTTGATTAGAGATCAGATATTAAACTTTGTATTCGTTGATTGGACCCGAGCAGAAAACCGTCCCAAGTAAGTGTGAACAGCCGCAGCAGTTAACATACTCCTGAGTGTCATTAAAACTAACTCCGGTACATATGTTTACAAGATCATCTTATCCCAAGTTACAAGCTCTTCCGGCAAAAAATAAATAAATAAATAAATAGATAAAAGGGTCAAGGCTGCTAGAAAAGAAAGAATATGAAAATGAATAGCTAAAATCTGCTCTTAGAGTGGTGTTTCTTTTGCAGTCATGAAAGTTGTCTAGGAAGATTCCCAATCACAACGCAGGCCTGATGAGCGTCGAGATAGCTTAGCTTAAGCACACTAGACGCACACAGCCAAAAGTCATTACATCTCAACACTATTCATCACATAATAAAACCTGCCTAGAGCTATAAAATAAAAAATAAAAATAAAAATAAAAGAAATCTCCCACACATACGTACGCATCAATCCAATTCCAACTGTTTTCTTATTAAGTCCAATTTCAACTATACTGTGCATAAGAAAGAAAGAAAGAAAGAAAAAAACCTGAAAAAAAAAAAAAGGAAAAAAAACCTATACCATGCAAAGATACTTCCTCGCCACTATAAATGGAAACCCTCATACATACGAAACTTCCTAAGCAGCCCCCAATAACACAAAATCAAAACACAGAGAGCCAAAGCCAACACCTACCCACCTAATCTTTTTATTCTTTTCTTTATTCTCTTTTTTATTTTTTCCCCCTTTATTTCCTTGATTAGTTTAGATTCTAAGCAACAACAGACATAGAAACAAACAGAGTCGAGTCGAGTCGAGTCGAGTCTCGGCTCTGTTCTGTTCTGTTATCTGTGTGTTGGGTCAACATGGGAAACATCATCCTCGAGGCTCTGAATGTTCGGGTGGTCGGGTCGGGAGAAAGGAACCTGGTCCTCGCCCACGGGTTCGGGACTGACCAGTCGGTCTGGAATCGCATTCTGCCTTACTTCACCCCCAGCTACCGCGTCATCCTGTACGACCTCGTCTGCGCCGGCAGCGTCAACCCCGATTACTTCGATTTCCGCCGCTACACAACCCTCGACGCCTTCGTCGACGACCTCCTCGCCATCCTCGACGCCCTCTCCGTCGATCGCTGCTTCTTCGTTGGCCACTCCGTCTCCGCCATGATTGGTATCCTCGCTGCCATTCGCCGCCCCGAGCTCTTCTCCAAGCTCGTCCTCGTCGGCGCTTCCCCTAGGTACCAATTTATTTAATTGGAAAAGGAAAAAAAAAAAAGGGAAAATAACTTCAATTTCGCGAAAATCGTGTGGTTTTGTGGCTAATTGAGATTGGAATTTGGGGGTTAGGTTCTTGAACGACAGGGACTATCACGGTGGGTTCGAGCAAGGGGAGATCGAGAAGTTGTTCTCGGCAATGGAGTCGAATTACGCGGCGTGGGTGAGCGGGTTCGCGCCACTGTCTGTGGGGGCGGATGTGCCGGCGGCGGTGAGGGAATTCAGCCGGACGCTGTTCAACATGCGACCGGACATCACGCTGTTCGTGTCGCGGACGGTGTTCAACAGCGACCTGAGAGGGGTTTTGGGCCTGGTCAAGGTCCCCTGCTGCGTAATGCAGACGGCCAAGGACGTGTCCGTGCCGACCTCGGTCGCCGTTTACCTGAGGGACCACTTGGGCGGCCGGACCACCATCGAGATGGTCGATACGGAGGGCCATTTGCCGCACTTGAGCGCTCCGGCCATCTTCGCTCCGAAGCTCCGGCGTGCCCTCGCGCGGTGAGCTTTTTTCTTGTTTCTTTTTTGGGTTATTAGTTTTTTTTTTTTTTTTTAACAAAATTGAAAAACAAAAAAAAAAAGGTCGAAAATGTAATATGGGTTGTCGTAGGAGGTGATGACACCTGGCGAATAATACGTGTGGGAATTGTGTTGGTAATTTGGACTTTTGGATTATCTGATCCGCTAATAGGATAAGAATTTCCACGTGATCATCACGTGACGATGTACCCTCTTTGTCTTTTTTATTTTATTTTATTTTTTCAGTTTTACTTTTTTTTTTTTTTTTTTTTGTGTAGTATAAAATGTACTTTTAAATTTTGGATAGAGGGATATTAGTCCATGTTTTATTGGCTTGATGGGAAAACAAACTAAGGGGGCATTTGGAGAACAAATTCAATTTTAATTTTATTCAAATACAATATAATTTTACACCAAACACAAATTTTACAACAGTGCTACGAAAATAATTACTATTCAAAACATTTTTAAAACAATCACATCAACTTTTCAACTCTACTATTTATCTCTACTTTTACCAATCATATCAATTTTTTAACTCTAAAATACTTTTCATCCAAACACACATTTCATTCAAATACAAAACAAATACTTTTCAACCAAATACAACATTCAAAAAACAAATTTCATTCAAATACAATCAAAACGCAATACGTTTATCAAACGTCCCTAAAATGGAAAATGAGTTAGCCCTCATATGTGATATATATATATATATGTATGTATAGTTCGTAAAATGGACGTTGACTAATGAGGAATTGCCTCTTGGATGAGTGGTTCGAACTATCTAGTCATTATTTTCTTTGTTTAGTAATGAATTCCGAGCTTATTAAACCAATAAAACAAAATATAACGTAACAAAAGATAGAATATGATTTTAGTTTATTCTTAGGACGCCAACTTGCAATTATTCTATCTTTTTTCTTTTTTGGGGAAAAAAAAATATGTTATCCTATTAATCCCAACGCTTATTTAAAAGAAATCCATGATGCGGGGGACCCCACCCCTTGATGTGCACTTCCCTGTAT
The DNA here is from genome assembly GCA_035233585.1 of Antiaris toxicaria. Classification (NCBI taxonomy): domain Eukaryota; kingdom Viridiplantae; phylum Streptophyta; class Magnoliopsida; order Rosales; family Moraceae; genus Antiaris; species Antiaris toxicaria. The sequence continues at coordinate 21,759,764 of CP141160.1, read as the reverse complement.
TCTTTTGTTGACGTTGGTGATCGATGTGTCAGATTTTTTTTTTTAAACCCTATTGTTCATATCCAGGGCTCGAAGGGTGGAAATGAAACCTGCACTTAAAAATACGAGGGAATTAAAATAATAAAAATTAAAAAAATATATATATAATAACAACAATTCACCTCTAAACAAGTTTTGTTAAATTATTCACTTCACTTGTAATTTAAGACTTAAATAGGATGAATTCGAACTTTTATCAGATTAGAGATGGTTAAGTTGCTTAAATTTTAAGGGAAAAGGGACAAAATCCTAGCGGATATAATCAATTCGATTTTGTGTGTCTCATATAAAATAAATAAAGTCCCAAATAAAAAAAAAGGCTTTCTTAAAAAAAAAGAGAGAGAATATGAAAGAGGAAATTTAAACGAATATTATATATATGCAGGGACAAACCATACAGGGGAGTATCGGGTTTGGTTTTGTAATTTTTTTAATCCATTCAATCTGATTTTTTTTCTTTCTATAATTAATCAATCAATTCAATATAAAAAATTTATTAACCCAATTAAAATTAGATTGAATCAGTGGATTTAACAGGTTTTTTAAAAAAAGTTATTTACATAAGTATTCAATTTTAAGGTATTGAATCGAAAAATATTCATTTTTTATTTATATAAATGTCTAAAATAATATTGGTAAAGAAAATATTATTTTTTATAAAAAATTGAGAATTAACAAATAAAAAAATTATAAAAAAAGGAAATAAAAAATAGGAATACAAAAAGTCGGACTAAAGAGGTTTTCATGAAATTGGTATATGAACTTTTATATAAAAGGAAAATTTAAATTTTTTTTATTTGATTTATTATAAAAAAAATGTATGAATTATTCATAATAAATCAAAGTCACCATCATAATAAAAAAAATACTATCATAATAAAAATGTTGTTATCATAAAGAAGTAAGCAGCTTAAAATAAATGAAAAAACAAAATCACTTTCATAATGGAAGTGTTTTTATTATAAAGAAGTAAACAACTTTAAATAAATGAAAAAAATTTGTCAAATCATATGTTAAAGCAAGATTTATAAACAATGGAGTCAATCATAGAAAGAAATTATCATAATTCCATTGGAATTATATTAACAAATAAGTGAAATATAAATGAAGAAACATAAAATAGTAATTAAAAAAAAACAATTAAAGAGGTCTATATTTGATTATAAAGATGTTGTAATCAAATTTTACATAAAAGGAAAATTTTGACATTTTTGTTTGATTTACTATAAAAAAAGGAAAGTAAAATAACTGATTTTTTTTTTAAAAACCAATTAAAAAAACATAAAGGGAAAAAAAGCCAATAAAAAAACATATAAACCTCCTTTATTAAAATAAAGAGTATGTAGTTATAATAAAAGTATTTTGGCGATCATTATAATAAAGATATTAAAATTATAGTAATTATTATCGTATAAACTATTTTATGAAATATGCGATAAGTAAATACGAATATCATAGGAAATATTATTTCTTTATGAGAATTATATGTAACTAGAAACCAACAAAAGAAATCAGAACACAACAAAACTCGCCAACTACTCAAAACCAAACTGAAAATTAAAAACAAAAAGAAAGACAAAAAAAAAAAAAAGGAGAAACATAAATGACAATAACATGAAGAAAAATATAAGAAAAACACTATACCAGCAAGCGAACGTCAATAACGAAGAACCACAGCCAAACGTTGAAGCTAGAGCACATAATTTTGAAGAAAAAACGTGGAAGCAAACATTTAAGACGAAATTTAAAAAAAGAACAAGCGTGGAAAATTTTTTTTTTATTCTCTCTCTTTTTTTTTTAAATGGAGATTTGATTCTCTCTATTCTATAAATGTCTTAATTCCCTCATAAATAGTTGAGAAGTTGAAAAATAGGCAATTGATACATATCATATTAATAAAATCATACCCAAAATATAAAAAAGGGTGGAACGGCCAATGCAAACAATTGATTTTAAAAATTCAGACATATTTACAATATTTTGAAAAAACGGACATTTTTTAAAACAGAGACTTGAAAATAGAATTTTTTTTGTAATTATTTCTTTAAAAAAAGGAAATAATAAATAATTATAAAATCCAACCACAAATGTTCAACGAAGAAAAACAAGAATTCATGAAATGTTCTTAAAAATAAATTCTATTACAAATTTTATACAAAAAAAAGTTATAATATAATCTGACTGATTATCTAATATAAAATAAATATAAATTATAACGATCGTCAAGAGATATAAGGATATTGAAATAATAAGCACTATTTTTTTTTTCCAAAACTACAAAGAATTACATTCATACTATATATTTAAACAATGTCTTATATATTCAAATAATCTGAATAATATTTAGAGTTGAACATTAGGAAGGTTATGTAGATTTTTAGGATTGGGTGGATTAAATTTTTTTATTTTAATTAAGGTCTAGTTAAGTAAAATTGATGGATTCGTCAGGTTACTGAGGTTTTTGTTTACCCCTAACAAAGTCACCCATAACCGAGTGTGGCTTCTACTCTCACGAACTTTTTTTTTTTTTCACTTAAAATTTTACTCTTTTTCATTTTTCCTTCCACTAAAAAAATAGATATCTTTGTACAAGTCTTTCTAAAAAGTTTATCTTATAATGTAACTCTTCACTTATCATTAATTCATTAATATTTATTAAATTATTTATTTCACTTACAATTTATAGTCAATTGAGCCAGATTTTGTATGCCTCCTAGAAAATGAATAAAAATCAAAATTAAAAAGATTGTTACACAAAAAATAAAAATAAAGGAGAGAGAAAATTCAAACGAATATTTAACATGTAGGCAAGGGTGGAGTCACCCATACTCTAGGGGGACTTCATCGCCAGCGAATTTTTCTTTTATTCCTTTTAACTTAGTCTATAAAAAAACTTTATATTTTTCTTATTTTTTCTCTATTAAAAATTAATTATACTTGTATAAGTGATAAATCTTCCTAAAAAATTTTGTCTTTTAAAGTTTTAATATATGTTCTAATTAAAATAATATTCTGATAGTATAAGTATAATCTAACGGTAATATTATTTTAGAAATTTCTTTTATCCCTAAATTCAAAAAAAAAATAATAATAATAGGTTGATATTGTCTTTACATGGGTACGTGGATATCATTTCACGTCCTGTTTTGAGTATTTAAGTCTGCTAGATCAACCGCATATATAAGAATTCTCTGAAGTGTATTCCACTTCCATATCTTACGTCTACTATTATAAAACGAAAAGCTAAAGCTAAAGCCAAGATTCAAGGACTACTAGAAAAAATTATGAGCCCCCCTTTTCCCTTTTAAGTTCTCCCGTTTCTAGCAGAAGGAGGACAAACGAAGAAGCTCAACCAAAAATAAGAAATAAAAACAAAAATTAAACCCTCAACTCAAGCATAAACGAATATTGCAATACGGCTTTGTCGGAAACAAAAAGAATATAGGAGGCTCTCGATCTGTCAGCAATCAAGCACTAGAAATGGGCTGGACTTAGTAGGCCGGACCTCATAGTTTATTTTTAGAAACGGGAGAACGAGGAAAATAAGCTAAAAACAAGAAAGAATAAAATAAATAGGACTTTTTTTTTTTTTTTTTAAGGGGCATTCGGTCTTATGATAAATCAAACATAGAATTACTATTAAAATAGTATATTTAATTATAAATTCAAATTTATATCTATTTAAAATTTTAAAAAACAATTTATACTTAATTCACATAAAATTTACATTGTAAATATAATATTTACACTTAATTTAAATTATTACCAAATTGAACAAATCTTAACCTTGGCTCCAAAATTGATCCAAACATTAGATGTCTAATTCCCTCTCTCCACCACCATCACCATTTCTCTTTTAGGCATGGAGCCTAGCGGCAACTTCGCTGCCGCTACTGCTACCATCGTTGCAGGTGTCCTGAATGGAGCCTCACGATGTTTGAACCTCGACATTGGCCTCACGTGACAGCTGGATCATGACAAAGATAAAGATATCATCCTGATTTTGGTAGTGGATCTGAGTGCAAGGAAAGACAACTCTCCGACGACGGAAATCAATAAGGGGAAAGAGAGAAATTATGGTGGAGAGTCACAATTCCATCAGAGAAGTTGTCGTCGCGAAGAAACCAGGGAAATCATGGCGATCTTTCGAGGCAACCAGTAAACCTTGGACTTGAGTCACGATTACACTTTTCTTTTCTGGCAATAGATGACCATTATGAAATTTGGTTGCAATTGCAATCTTGTAAACATCGAGATCAAGTTGTGGTTGGCACCACTAGCACAGCGTCATCTAGTCGTCGCTGGGAGAGAGAGTTAAATGGCTTCTAGAGAGAGAGAAAGAAACAATATGTTTGAGAAGAGCGAGAAACAAACGGGAGAATGAGGGTTGAGAAATTTGATGAGAGAGAGAGAATGACAAAAAAGGAAAGTTACTTATTTCTGAAATTGAAAATGCTATTTATTTCTAAGTCTAAAAAATGTTATTTTTGAAATTGAAAATGCTATTTATTTTCAAATCAAGAAATGTTTGGCATATATAATGCAATTTTTGTTAAGAAAATTAGGAGGGATGCTACTACTTCTTCAAGTGTGTCGATATTTCCCATAAGATACAAACTACTCTCAGTTGGATCGTGTCCATTTTCAAAAGGATTTTTTTTTAAATGAGAAAGTTTTTTTGTTTTGAAAACAAAATGATACTTTAATATTTAAAAGAAAATTTCCTTATTGAAAACAAAAATTTATTTGAAATTAAAAAAAATAGTGTTAGGAATACTTTATTGTGAGAAGATTTCAAAAAGATTCATTTCTTTTTCCAAAAGGATAATATACAAATAGCTTATTCAGGAGAGTTTGTTAAAAATTACTTTTGGTTTTATGAGTTCAAAAGTTACTTCTATAAGTGTTTTGATAATGGTTTTTAAAAGAGTTTCTCCACAAAATTAAAAATATGGTTTAAAAAAACTATTATATATAGACTTTAAAATTTATATGAGAGTATAAATTAGATATTATAAACTTTATTTTAATATTTTAGTACTTATTGAAAACTTTAAAATCATTCCAACTTTAAAAATTCTTTTAAAAATATAGATTTTAAACATATATTTAAAAAATCATAGTTTTTATTTTCCTTCTTTTAGTCACTAAAGACAAAAGGAAAAAAAAAAAACTATCAATCGGGCTGAAAATAAGTTTGAAAAATGATATAACTTCCCTATTTCAATTCATTTTTCAAAATAAGAAGAATTGGTGAAAAAGTCGAGAAAAATACACTTTTGCTATTATTTGCATAATTTCGAAATCGGACATGTCAACCAACCGGGGTAAAGAAAAGTACAAATTTTCCTTTTTTTGCACGCATTTTTTAATTTATGCCCTAAAAAATGATATTTCACTTTCATTTTAATGCCACCCAAAAAAAAGCAAAATCAAAGAAATGCAGTTCTATAATTTCAACCAAAGTACAAAATTTCAACAAAAGTCAAAATCAAAGAAATGCGGTTCTATAAAAATGTCCTCGCCTCTCTCAACATAGATTCTCATTTGCTCTCTCTAAACATACCTATTATTTATTATCAAACTCCATCTAGATACTGTGATTATAAAAGTAGTATAGTAATGTTTTTATATTTAACTTTATTACAAAATTAAGAATTTGAATTCTCACATTCTTTAGATTCTTTAGACAAAAAAAAAAAAAACCACGCGCTTATGAACTCTGTAATTGGACTTGGTTTCCAGAAGTTCAGGTTGATTACTATTCAAGACGTTGTCCCTGATGCGGCTTCCGTTATGTCTAGTTAAATTAAGTAATGATGCATGGAAAAAAACAAAAACAAAAAACACTCCACTAGGTATATTTTTTTATTTTTACTTATCATATCGTATATTCATTATTCAAATATAATTTAAATACTTTTCATCTAAATCATTTTGTATTCAAATATAATGTAAATACAAATTACATTCAATGTTTTATATCCAAAGACAATGTATACAAAATATACTTACCAAATATTCCATAAACCTCAAAAATTACATACACCCCGTTAGCCTATTAGAAAAATGAGCAGTTTGCCCCCAAAAAAAAAAAAAATAAAATAAAATAAAAAAAGAGGATAGCAGATGCCACCAATGGGCTGAGGAGAGAGTCAGGGAATAAAGTGTAGCGGCTCTAGCTATGCTTTTATGCCTTTCCAACTCAATTTTCTTCAGAAAGTTTCTACGGTTACCTCTTCCCATTTTAGCAAGCTTTTAGACCTTAAAATGAACCACCCACACCATGAAATATAGCTATGATGCCCCAACTTCGAATTGCATATTTTTTTTATGGAAATAAATTAAATATATGGTTTTATTTAATTGATTAATTAATAAGCGATAAAATAAAAATTACGGATATATTTTAATGGTAATTTTTATCTGACTATATTATGACAAAATCCCTACTTTTAAATTTAAAAAGAGATAAAAAATAATAATATAATTTTACAAATTTGAAAAGAAAAGGCCTATAAATTGGATTACTGCCAGCAGATTTTGAATCGCACCTTTGTTTAATGGCTTCGTGAGGCGCATCACTTAAGTAGTTAGTCGTCATGAGACGGACAAATAATGGGTTTCATTATGGGCTTTACCCATACGTTCATATATATATAAATACATACATATATATATATATATACGCGCAATTTGGAAGCTCAAGGTTTTTGACTCTTGGATTCAGATTTTCAGTTAAATTTTGATGTCTAAATAATCATAAGTAAATATATTATATCGCATCGAGTTAATAAGTTTAAAATGTTAAAACATGAAAAAATTTGAAAGCAATTCAATAATTGGACGGATAGTATTTAGGACACAATAAAGATTGAACAGTAAATTTAAGCCCTAGACACTTAAGGTTAGTTTGGAGGTGTTCTCCTGACCTCAAAAATCCAATTTTTTTCCAAAATTTTTACCATTTTTCACTATTTATATCTCCAAAATGTTACAATAAACTTCAAACTTTAAAAGTTTATAATTTTGTGTATACAAGTCTAAATTAGATAATTTTTTTTAAATTGCATAGAATTTCGAAATGAACGAAATAATATCTATATTGATTTTTTTTTCTAAAAAAATTTTTAAAATTTTTTATTTTTTACCCTAAACAGTTTTTTCTCTTAAACATATTTTTTAAAACAACTAATTTTTAACTCAAAAATAATGTCTACAACCTCCTTCCCCGAATATCCCTTAGGCCCAGTCGTAAGTATAATTTTTCGGATTGAATGGTATAATCTACCGTCCTATTTGGAAGATGGAACGTTTCAAAGTACACGATATACACGAATATATTTCCTGGAAAAAAGGTACAACCTTCTCTCCTGTTTGAGAATTGAACGTTTCAAAGTATCAAATCCAGACGAATAATTTCCAAGAATGGATACAAAACAACCATTCACATCAACTCAAATCAAAAGGCTAAGATTTACGTAATAATTATACATGCCATTTTAATTATAAAGTATCCACTCACGCGTTTATGTCACAGTCACTGGGAGATTTCCTAACAAATACATGTCAACCATAAAAAACACAATGATGTTGTGTTAGTATTGAAAGAGGACATTTAAGGTGGCTAAAACCCATTGATTTTAGCTTTATACTTGCCCCATCCTTGTTTGATTTCACGTACGACAAAACGCGGCATTGCTTACTTCAAGCGAGGGGGAAACCAAAAAAAAGAACTTGGACTAGGCAAATAGTTTCCTGGTGCTATTACTTTTCGGCTCAGAAGCTTTGGCAGTGTATTGGTGTCATCCCCACGTATAGACAAATTTAATTATTTAATAAAACTTGTTAAAACGTGTAAAATAGTATATTATCTACACGATATAAAAATTTAAAGAGAAAATTGAAAAAAAAGAAGAAGAAAAAACACAAAAGGACAGAACAAATAATGGAAAAGACTAGAACTCGTTTTTGAATTTAAGAAAAAAAAAAACTCGAAGCTTCTTTACAAAACTTCAAAAAAAAAGGAAACCCTAAATGAAACTCTTTTTTACTAAGTTAAAAAATTAAGATGAAACTCCCCTTGTGAAATTTCAGAAAAACTTATTTTTACTTTTAATTGTGTAACAAATGAATAGAATCTTATAATACATAAAAGCATTGCATCGAAAGAGATTAGAAGATTGGTATCTAAGCTAGTATCGTTTTAATTTAGATTTGGGAAAAATAAATGTTAACAGTAAAGCTTTAGAAAGTTTTAATTTTCATCGTTAGTTTTTTTTTTTTTAACATGATATTAGAATGGTGTGTGGACTTTAAAAAATCCTTAATAAGAAGATTTGAAAATAGAAACAAAAGAGAAGTAAAAGATCATTATTAAAAATAAAACGAAGGAGGGAAGGGGCTTTTCTTTCCTGTTGTTTGATGGAAGAAGGGAAAATGTCTAATTTATTAGTTTATTAATCATCGAAAAAGCTTGAGCCATTAGAAAATTAGCCAGTAATGATATCATATTATAACACTATCCCTTCACATGTGTATATAGATAAATGCAAACGATTAGGTAGATAAGAGGCTTGCAAGTGAAAATTTATGATATTGGTATTCATACTCAAGACCTCATGTTGACACTATTTAGTTTACAAATCCTTTTAAAAGCTTAAGCTATTAACATCGATGTTATATTCTAACATAATTTAGAGGGCATTTGGTAAACGCATTGTATTTTGATTGTATTTGAATGAAATTTGTTTTTGAATGTTGTATTTAGTTGAAAAGTATTTGTTTTGTATTTGAATGAAATATGTGTTTGGATGAAAAGTATTTTAGAATTGAAAAGTTGATGTGATTGGTAAAAGTAGAGATAAATAGTGGAATTGAAAAGTTGATGTGATTGTTTTAAAAATGTTTTGAATAATAATTGTTTTCGTAGCAATGTTACAAAATTTGTGTTTGGTGTAAAATTGTATTGTATTTGAGTAAAATTAAAATTGAATATTTCTCCAAATGCCCCCTTAGCTTATTTAAATTATACACATGTATAAATAAGAGAATGATTTGTGATTAGGATCAAAATAATTATTTGACTTACAATTTATTTTGTCAAATGTTCTCTTTTTTTTTCCCCTTTCAAAATCAGACGATTAAAAGTAGTGGGTTCATGAATATATAATTTTTTTTTTCTTCTTATTTTCCTATTCATCAAAACAACTCAAGGTTTTATTTTTGTGCAAAATTCCTTATTCAATTTCTTTTCTCCTCCATTTCCGCCTTACCCTACTAATGAAATTCCACCAACTAAACAATACTACTACACCCCCGGAATTGGAAAGTTCTAAATGGGATATAAGACCCACCTCTAAAGTGCAGTCGATCATACGATTGGGGAACAAAACTATTTTTGATATTTAGTGTTGAACACACTGTGCGGTCAAATAGAGTGGCTGGCGAATTTGTCCCGTTGCTCATTGATAATACTTTGTCAAGCCCTAAAACTACCAGAGGAGGAGGACAATACGAATGGACGTTCGTGATATAAGTTAAAAAAAAAAAAAAAAAAAGAGGATAAGATTTCATGCGTCGGCGATCAACGGACTAGGTCCTTTTGACTTTCTTTTGATGGCCATACCTGTGGGCCCTCTTTACGTTATTATGTCTATAGAAGAATGCATAGTCTATTGACTTTCATGCGATGGCCGTACTTGTGGGCCCTCTTTACCATTCTATTTCTATAGAAGAATGTTGGCACCTTCAGTATTAGCATTAGGCATCGTTTGAATTCCTGATTGAAGATAAAATTTTTAAATTACAATTGATTAATTTTTAAAAAACTAATTAGTTATAATTTTTATTGATTTTTAAAAAATAGATAAAAAAAAATTTCAGTTAAAATATTTAAATGAAGTTTCAAGTAAAATCTAAATACGATGGTTTGTAAAAATATATTCAGTTATTATCTTAATTATAATAACTTCACTGATAGAAAGATGTTTTTTTTTATTTGTCAAGTATTCAAATAAATATTAAGTGATGATAAAAAAAAAACAGAAACTTATTTATTTAAAAAGCTGTTTTCATTATTTTCTCTATTAAATATTGACATAAGTAAATGAGTCTAATAATATAACACTATCTTTAATAACAAGTGGTGTTTAATATTATTGATTTCATAAGACATATATTTAAAAAAAAAAGAAGAAAGGGACATAAGACCTCCACATAAGTTGTTACTTGTTTTTAAATGATTTCATTGCTGTTGCTGTTGATGCAACTAACTAACGGCCGGCTGCTTGTATTTATAAATATTATAGAACATGAGAGTTGAGATCATTGAAGAGAAACTAGAGTAGCAACAAGTTAATGGTCGAAATTATTATGTGTTGTAGAAAAATGATAAAGAATGAACTTTCGTATTTCTATAACCGAAAGGAACTAACAAAGTCATACGCTGTTGAATATGGCAATAATAAATCGTACCATGTTTCTCAAAGTGATAAGACAACCTCTTTCATATATATATATATATATTTTAACTTCGGTGAAAGTCTTTGCAAGAATATACATACACGTTCTTTTTTTCCTACAATCCTTTCAGGAGGTCCCATACCCTCCAACATAATACAATATACCTCAAATATAACATAAAATGAACGAAGGAACAACAAAAATTCATCCATAACATAAACCTTGAAAATTTTTGTATTTCTGAATATTTTGCATGTTAATGTATAGGAAGGATGGTTTCAGAGTTTATCATACGTTACATTTCGTTTTTCATTTTTACATTACGTTAGAAGTTGGAGACATATTATTTTATGTTGAAGGGATCTCTTAAATCTTATTATTAGAGGACAATTAAATAAAAAAAAACCTGTATAAATAAAGAAATGTGATGGGGCAGGAGGATATGTATGACTAACTGGATGGCGGGAAGGATGATTGAAAAAAGTTAAAGATGAACATTTTCAAATCTGTCTAGACCAACAAAATAAGATTATTTATTGTGCAGTATCAGCGCCTATATTAATGGCAGCTCTGGTTGCTGAAATTTGACACTTATGTCTTTGATAGTTGATATTGATTCGTGACTTTAAAAGCTTTGACGAACATATGACAGGGACTTCATCAAGATTCGTAACTCTAAAAATAAATAAAATAAAAAATAAAAAGGGGGCTAATTTCCGCATAATCTGGCTGACATACTGACATCCCCCTATTTTATATACGTGGCCCAAAGGAGTAAATTTCAGAAAATAACCAAAAGCGAAAAAGTTTTGCTGCATCATCTGGTACTTAAATAACACGTGTCATGTTACATGTGGGTAGCAACAAATAATAAGTTGTCTATAATTATTAAAATAAGGGCAATAATTGATTACGAATTAGGCAGTCTATAACTACCAAAAATTATCTTACCCAAAATAATAATAATAATACTAATAATAGAAAAATCACAATGGTTCAAAGTTTTATTTTAGAAACAAGTCATGGCCATTTGGATGCTTTGGCGCTTGACTAATGTAGCTCTTTTGTGCAAGGTGGCCATATCGGAGTTTCGTTTCGCTTGTTGTTGAATGTTTAGCGCTACCATGCCTTCATTTTTTTTTTTTTTTTAAAAGAAAGTGGTATGAGAGTTTGGTAACTTGGTTGATAGAAGTGAGTCTGTTAATGCGGCAAGAGCTATTAACGGAAGGCTTTTTGTTGCAGAAGTTCCAATCCTGGAAGACATCAGCATGTTGACTGAAGAAGCTGGTGGGTGGTTCTTGCAGTCACATCTCTCGACAGAGCAATGATGTGTGGCTCACACATCGGCGCATTTATGCTTGTTATTATTGAATTTCTGTCTTTTTTGTTATAAGAGACTGCCCTTGTTACTGCCGATATAACTATTGTTGTTAATGAAAATGCATCCCCACCTATAAAAAAAAATAATAATAATTTCTTTTTTTTTTTTGACAAAGAAAAGAGTTTCATTTTCAGTAAGGTTAGAAAATTTCGAAAAAAAAAGGTTAAGATAATTTCATAAAAATTAAAAAAGAAGAAATCACGTAAATTATATCAAAATAATGCTGACTCCATTAAAATTAAAAATATATATATATGATGTTCAAATCTTATACCTTTAAATTTAAAATATAAAAAAAAATGTAAAACTTGCAAGGTTTAAAACAACCTCCCATCACTTTCACCAAAAAAGAAAAAAATAAAACAACCTCCTATCACTGTAATATTGTTTCTTTAATACAAAAAAAAAAAAGGAGGTAATTTCAATATTAGAGTATGTATTTAAATTCCATCGATAAGACTACTTTATATCTTGGACCGTCGGATTTTTTTAAAAAATTGTATGTTTAATTTTAGTCAGATAAAAGGATTAAAAAAAAAATTATGGCCAACGAGAAGCAAACACGATAAGAGAACAGTGAGATAGCACTATCAGCCGTCAACAAAGGGTGGCCCAGCCTGAGACCCAAATGATGGAACCGAACGAACAACCGCTACGAAATAACTGAATATCGCACACGTGGCTAACGAAAAACTCTATTGTTTTTTTTTTTTTTTTAACATCCTAAAAATTCGAAGGTTTATCATACGAAGCAAGAAAAGTTGCTTACGTTTATTTCCCGGCGACTCCCGCTTGGGGCCATTTTCCATCAATCCTCATGCACGCCAACCTCGTGGACCTAATTTTATAAAATATCATTATTATCTTCTTTTTTTTTGTCTTCAAAAGAACGGCAAGCACTCCCACCTCACGACCCTTCCAGAGGGCTTCTCCTCCTCCTCTTTTCTTAAAAAAAAAAAAAAAAAAAGTTTTCCATCCCATTGGATGTATCAAGTTTTGCAATCGTGGCTAGGATAACTTAACTTTTTCTTTTTTCCTAAATTTAATTAAAAAAAAACACACTAACTGCTTTTCTAAATCATTCCTTTTCCCTCAATCTTTATTTGAATAAGTAATTATGCATAAAGCTAATAAAAAAAGACCAAGCCGCTCCATAATTCCAAAAAGCAAAGCAAAATCGAAGTAAAACTCTCAATTTTATTACAAATTTTACAAAGCTCCTCTATTACATAAGCTATTTACAAGTTGTGGTTTCATCTCTCTCTCTCTCTCTCTCTCTGTTTTCCTTTATAAATATAAAGATCACAGAGTTTTCTCAGAGTCTTTGATTGTCTGGGTTACATGGACACGGAGCATAAGACGTGGTGGTGGGGGCACTTATTCTGACACGTCTGAGGCTCTGGGAGCGGCGTTGCCGGATCTTGGTTGCCGTAGAAGCTCTGTTAGTGTCTCCGCCTGTCCACATTAAACGACACAATAAACGACAAAAAGAAGCCATTATTGGGAGACACAATTAATAAAACTTAAAATTAAACCAATTCAACCAAACCAATTTGGAATTAAAAGCCCCCAAAAGGAATAATTAAAAACTCAAAAAAAAAAAAAAGAAAAAACAAGAAAACCAAAAAGGAGAAAATAATTATTGTAGATCAGTGGAGATATATCAGCACTCCACCGACCAGAAAGACACGTCTAGGCCTAACAAAGCTGAATCATTAGTCTGAAACATGGCAATGTCCGGGGGCGTAAAATGGTAAATTCAGACACAACATGATTCCATTTTTTTTTTCTCTAATTCAAAAAAAAAAAAAACTTTGCTCCGAAGAAAAGGAACTGCGAAGAAAGTATCCACCAAAAAAAAAAAAAAAAAGGAAAAAAGGACCGCAACCCAAAGGCCAGAACACACCGTGGCCGACTTGAGAAAAAGCCGAATGACGTGGCTAAATATCGTTCACTTCCACTAGGGCATATAACTTAAAACAGCCACTAAAATGAGGAATATTTTCAAAAGTGCCGCGCCACGTCACCAGCCAAGGGTCACCGACGGGAGAGGAGAAGAGATGAGACTCAGAGGTGTGAGTCGAGACTCAGTCGGACCAACCAAATCACTGACAAAGAGCCTAAAACCTACGCCTAGAGAGCAGGGTGCAGAGAATCTAGAATGGAATGCCGTACAGATAATTCCTCACCTTTTGCTTGGCGCGATTGGTGCCGGACTGAGTCAGAGCCACCAGGGGCGGAATCGCTCCTTCGCGGGCCACCATCGTACGGTACGGCACACTCTCCTCGCAAATCTGCAAGAGTATTGCCACCGCGATCTCCTTCTGCCTCTGCGAGCCGACCTCGATAATCTCCACCAGCACCGGAATCCCACCTTCGTCCACCAGCGCCGTCTTCGCCTCCGCCACCGACACCAGCACGCTCAGCACGTACGCCGACTTGTCCACCATGTTCGAACTGAAATCAGCCATCAGCTCCACCAGCGGCTTCATTATCCCCGCGTGCACCGCCCTGATTTTGTTCTCCTTAACCGAGCAGAGCGAGTACAGCGCCGTCGACGCGTCCTTCTTCCCTCGGAATCCCCCGCTCTCCAGGAGGCTCACCAGCAGCGGAATCGCTCCCGACCGTCCGATCAGCACCTTGTTCTCCTCCACCTGCGAGAGCCGGAGCAGAGCGCACGCCGCGTTCTCCTTCGCCGCCGGCGTCCCCGTCCTTAGGGCCCGGACCAGAGGCTTGATCGCTCCCGACGAAGTTATCAGCTCCTTGTTCTCGTCGCAGAGGGAGAGATTCAGAATCGCCGTGACGCCGTACTCCTGGAGCTGGTGATCGGCAGACGATAGGAGGGAAATCAACGGCTTCACCGCTCCGGCCTTGGCGATCTTTATCCGATTTTCGGATTTGTTCTTCGCGAGGAGTCTGATCTCCATGGCCGCTTGCTTCTGCTCCTCAATCGAACAGGACTCGAGGTCGGAGACGAGCTGCCGGATTAGCTCGTCGGAGTTATCCGTCGCGCAGGCAATCAACAGCCGCCGGCTCTGATTCGACGCCGCAGGGAACTCGCCGGATCTGTCGCTGTTACAATCACTGAAAGCGGAGGAGCCGTCGCCTTCGCTCAGATCACTGAAAGTCCTTCCCATGCATGTGTAATTTGTTGGATTCTCCGTTTCCATGGAAGCTGATTAAGCCAATAATTCGACGCTCACACCGCATCAAAACGGCGTCGGACGCCGCGACGGGTTACAGATAAACCTGCTTTAAAAAAGAAAAATCAAAATCCTTCCTTTGGTCGATTTTGTTAAATTGGGGGGCTTTGTACTGAGAGAGTTAAGTGAAATGAAATGAAATGAAATTAATAAATAAACTAGAGAGAAAATACTACTTTTGCAATATAGAGATCGAGAGAGAGAAAGAGAGAGAGATGGAAGGACATTAGAGTGAGAGAGACGCGCACAGACATTAACACCTGGACCAAGCCCTTGGGGCCGGGCTGACACGTGCACATTAACTGACCACACCAAATCTCAGTCGTGTGAGCACGTGCGAGGGTCTCTTCTCTTTAAACGCGTGCATGGAAAAAGGTTCACCCTTCGAAGCTCAAACTAAAACGAGCTTTCTAACGTTACAGTTCTCTATTCTCCTCCTTTTTTTTTTTTAACATATATTAATTAATGTTATTAATTTTTTTAGCCGTAGGGATGGGGATTTTATTCCCGTACCTTGGCAAAATGCGCTTTGGTACTGAGCAGCTGTAGTTATTGGTCCACGTACCCCAATTTAGAGAGAGAAATTTTGTTTTATTTTGTTTGCTTGGTCTCGGGTTGCACGTGGCTTGATCAATCATGAGGGTGTGTGACAGGTCACCCCACGCATGCAGCTGGTGTTCATACACACAAACACTGAGCCCCTATTTCTTTAATGTTTTGCAAATTTCAGGATCTTAACAGACAGGTAAATTCATGCTGTATTTGGTAAGTTATCTTTTGTGTTTATGTATATATGTATTTATAATCCCTCTATATGATCGAACTAAGGCAGTTCGCAACTTGAAATGGAAGATTGTTTTTCAATCCATCTGTTTTATGTTTTTAGATTCAATCCATCGTGGGCTATTCTTTCTTTCATTTTTTATTCGAAATTTAAGTTACCGAAATAAAAAGCAACAATTATAAACGCCATCATTTTTTTTTTAAATAATGTTTCATCAATAATCAGCAAAATAGAGGCAAATCATTTACCTAGTAAACAGTCTAAGGTCTTCTTCATTTTCACATCTAGTATAATATCTTTAAAAAAAATAATATTTACTCCTTATTAAAATTATGATTTCAATATCTGTAAACAAATCCTCTATTATATACAAGTCATGTACCCAACAAGCTAGAGTATAAGCTTATTACTTCTGAGATATTTTAGCTATTGGAACATCAAAATATATAAGTCGTGCACATATTTTTAATGAGTTTACTTATAATATTCTATTTTTGAAATATCTAATTTTAGCATTTTGTTTTTCTATAGTGTCAAAGTAGGTATCACTATTCATATCAAGAAACTGTGAAAACTGAACTTATCACGCATTCTATCGTACTAGATCTTTCATAATTTCATGCATCAGATTGTAGCTAATATATTACTATAACACCACTGTAGCAAGTGTGTGTTGATATTGTAGTAAGTATATATCGACATTGTAGCAGCACTGTACCAAGTATGAGTCAAATACTGTAGCACTATAACAAGTATGCGTCGATACTGTAGCAATTTGATCATTGCAGCACATGTATACAATTAGTTATTACAAGTCCTTAAATAAAAAGTTATATATGTGGCATGGTATATGGTACAACATATAAGACATTCTATATTTATGACTCTAATTTAGATCATCTTCAATATATTTGTCTATACTAAAATTATTGTCATGTTGTAAAAATTTTTATTTAAAATTTGCACGTGAGCATAAAAAAATTCAATTATTAGTGTGTCAATTAATTTATATTTTTACAAATTCAATTTAAAATTTTTTATATATTAAATATTAATTTGAAAATATTTTAAATATTTTGACAAATTTTAAAAGTTTTACAATTTTATTCATTAATTTTTATCAAATATTATTTTTATTTTTCTATCATTTTTTTTAATTTTCTCTCAAACTCTCCTAAACTCTCTCTCTTCTTATCTTTCTTTCTAGAATTCTCTCTTACGCCCTTGACCCTTCCCTTCTATCTTCTTCCGGAACTCTCTCTCTTCCTCTTATTTTATTTGCCTCGTTCTCTCTTCCTTTTCCTCACTCTCAAACCATCTCTCACGCCGTTTTTTCTCAGTTTTTCGTGCATTACACCCAAACAAACTACATATCACCAAATACTGGAAACCATGGATAGACAAACTCAATAGTAGAAGAACAAATCCAAAACACAAGAAATTAGACTGAATTCATCAATATCCAGTAACAAAGATAGTTACAAATCATAAACAAAATAAAACAGCAATAAGCATTGTAACGAAGACAAAATTTCAATGTCTCACTAATAACCATGTTTCGAAACTAAAAATCACAGCATCCATGGTAATTCCGACACACAAATAAAAACTCAAATCTAAAATCTGTACATGTATATTTATTTTGCATTTAGCAATGTCTAGACGGTGTATATGAAGAAGATAATTGCATATAAATTTGTTGAAAATTAAGGATATTGTATTTTTTTATTTGATTTTTATTGTTCTCAATGATAGAGAATTAATCACTTGGGCAAACACTAACAACTTACTACATATTTTCACCACTAGCTCATGCATCCCATTTACATACGAATAAATTGGTTAGAAATTCAATCCATAAATTAATTAATTATTTTGGTGAATAAAAAATTGAAATGATCAAAAGATTGAAGATCAAAATTCAAAAAAATGTTTGTAGACATAATCTAAAAATAATATCATATTCGATTCTAAAAAAGTGAAGACTTTAAATTCTCCCACCTCAATATAAAAAAAAAGTATAAAACTAAATGAATTTAAATTCAAATACATAATAAAAAGAAGAGTGAACTATAGTAACATTCCTTGTATTTTGTCAAAATTATAAAGATACCTTCTTAATCGAAACTAATTATACTAAGGTCTAGTTTGGTGAACGTAATACATTTGCATTACGTTTGAATGCAATGCATTGAATGCAATTTGTATTTGGAGGCAAAGCATTAGCATTGCATTTAAATACAATGTGTGTTTGGGTGAATTGTATTTTAATAATGAATATGTGATATAATGGGTAAAAGTAGAGAGAAAAAAAAAGAGAGACAGAGAATATATGATGTAATTAATAAAAGTAATAGAAAAAGTGAAATAATAAATAGTGATTACGTTTGATTTAATATGTGATGTGATTGGTATTTGAATGAAATACTTTTATATTTGGGGGAAAATTGCATTGCATTTAAATACAATGCCAAAAAAATACGTTAACCAAACGCATGCTAAAATCCTTTTCCTTAACTCTATTAAATTTAGAGATAAAATGACTAAAATATCTTAATGAATCTTAGTCATTGATCTTAATGGAGTTGATCACAAGTTCACAACCATCTATTTTTTCTTTTAGTTTTTAATCTAAATTTTTATAACTAAGTTTAGCATTATAATTTTTAACTAAACTTTTTTTTTAAAACTAATTTCACCCTCACCTCCCATGACCCACTCCCTCCGATGATGGCCCCCCACCTTTTGCACACGCCGGAGTTCGCCTGCGCCGGAGACCGCATCCCTAGAGCCATCACCAGCGTCAGAGATTGATGATCTGAACACGCGCCGAAGGCTAAGGAGCTTGAAGTTGTGTTTGCAAAGGCGAAGCCATTCGTCGTTGTGTTCGTGAAGTCAGAGCCATCCGCGGATGTCGCCACCAGTTGCCTCATGACACAATCCCCTTTCGTCGCCTCACCAAACAATCAATCAAAGTTTTCAACCCCAAATGCACTAGCTTGGTATCTAACCAGACTGGTAAACCAAACTTAGAAGGCACTTCACAACTTGAATGAAGATTGTTCTACAATTCATTTGTTTAATGTTTTTAGATTCTATCTATTAAATCTATTTTGGTTATTTATCGGATTTAATTAAATTATTAATTTAATCAAATTATCAAAAACATAAATAAATAAAAGACGCAGACAATTTTTATGAGGTTTGATTCCATCTACTTATCAGGATTATGCATAGCTATTAAATAATTTACTAACTCCCAAAAACACTACTAAGTCTTATATAATATAAAGACTCCCTCTTCTTGTTATCGCTAATCATCTTGCATCTAGTTGATATATTTATTCGGCAAGTACTACTCGTCTTCAACGTTGAAATCCCTTTAATTGTAAATGCTTTTTCTTGAGACCTTTAATCCATCTCCTAGAAAAGGATAGATTATTAAACTCTTTTTAACAATAGAACGCCTTATCCTAAAGACTGCAATATCTTCTCCCAAAGAATAATAGAACACCCAAGTTTCAAAATCTCAAATTATCACGAATAAATTTGTGTTTACAACCTCCAAATTGTTTTTGAGACTCTTATATATAATAACATGAAATCTCAAAGTAAATCTTGGATTAAATTGATTCAAATTTCAAACTGTTTCCAGATATATTGCAACACTTCTTGAAACACTTTGAAATTCGAATATTTTAAATTTTGTCCAACTATCTGAATTAAGTTGCAAATTGTCCATGAATAATGTAGCTAATTATCCACAAATTTCCATAAGAAAAACTTCAGCAATAAATACCTCCAATATATAAAATGTGATTTTTTTTGGAATATTTATTTGAAATCCTAATTTAAATAGAATTAGATTTCAAAATTTAAATGGGATTAGAAATCTTACCTAAATTAGAATTTCTTTTTTAAAATAAATCCAAGATTATCTCTAAATAAATTAGATATTTATCCATTCCCATAGCGTTATCTTCTTAAATAAATTCAACAAATCTTTAGCTTTCAAAATCTGCATTTAAATTGTGATTTCAGGATATTTTTAGAACTAATTTAAATATTTTTAGAAATCCTACCTAAATTAGACTTTCCTTTGTAATTTAAATCCCACACAATTATCCTTGAGCTGCTACATTATCCAAAATTTAAATCTTGCATGAATATTGCACTTCATCTCTTATGTAGGCATTCTTTCAAAACAGTCTTAGCTAGTCAAGTGTACTCATAAAAACGCACGAACCTGCCTAATATTGTAATACAACTTAAAACACCAAAAACTAGCTAACAAAGTATTGTTTTGGTTTTTTCTAAATACATGGTCATAAATATCAATTCTACAAAAACATGACACAATCTATCGTTAAGATACAGTTATAAATGTTGTCAAATAATTTTAAATTCCATTAAATTGTCATTAGGCTTTATAAGGCCAAGGTGTCTATCACTTTAACAAATAGAAGACAAATAATGTAAACTGCATTCTAATAAAGTAATTCGATACAATCTAATGGACTTTTTGACGCAGAATGTCTCCTATGAACAACTTTAAAAATGTTTGCTTTTTTGACGTGGCTATTTTGGTTTGATAGCACCACTGTATTGCATTTCAGCGTAACAAGAATCCCTTCTGCGAGTACATTATGGAGAAGCTTCTACTCTCTTGCATGGATACAAAGCTTATCATTCTAAAATGGTGGCTAGTGAAAGCAGACATGGAACGAGTCAAAATTGTTGTCGTCCTCCGAAATCTAATCGTTGGAAACTCATTGTTGATGTTGCCCTGACTATAAGTTTAACAGCTTATGATTGTAGCGACCATAGCGAAGAGGATCGTAGGTATTTTTTGTCCATCCTGCAGAGATTTTATGGCTTTGAGAAAAGTAATGCTTTTTGGCTTTTGCAATTAAGAGTGATATAGCGCCTCTTCATGTGAAAAGTCATTGCTTAGAGGCCATTAATGCAATTAGTTGTCTTATAATAAGCTTTCTTTTAAAAGCGCAATTATTTGAATTATCTCTAATGTTCAAAATTTTTAAATGTCTGCTGGTGGTGGCTCCTATTGTTTTGTTCTTCAAAATGGGATTAAAGTAGCCCACTTATCAGCAAAATTGATTGAAAGACTTCCCCAATTTTTGGTTCATTTAAATGGGATGTCCATTTTTAAAAAATAAAAAATTTTAAGTTTTAAAAAATTAAAAGTTGTTTATTTTTCTTTTAAAAGTGAAAAGTTGTTTGAATGTGTAAAATTTTTTTATTTTTTAGAAAGAACACTTTTTTTATTTTCTAAAAATGAAAAATTTTTGATGTTCAGATACGAAAATTTATGAAGATTCTTTTTTTTTTAAGTGAAAATTTTTTCATATTTTAAAAATGAATATGTTAAATGATCAAGACATTTGTTTTTCGTTTTTTTTATTGTGAATTTTACAATTTTACCTTTCAAATAGAAAGGCAAATGTTTTCCATATTTTAAAATAATGGCATGTTTTATAGAAATCAATTTGATGCAAAAATTGTATCTTTCCATTAAAAAAAAAAATGGTCTTTCAAAGCACACGGTTAAAGTCTCTAGTACAACGTCAAAAAAAAAAAATGTGCATTTCATTATTAGCCATAGCTGCTTACGAAATCTGTTGAGCCTGATATATTTTCAATTTGAGACGAATATAAGCACATCAATTTGTTTGAATATAAAATGAAACAACTAAAATATGTTACAATACATGCATCTAATCCATTAAGATTCTCTTCACAACAATTCTATTGGGTGCAAAGTTGTTTATCAATCAAATTAAAGCACATCTGATTATTTGCTAAGTTGTTGTCCACCGAGTACAAAGTACTGGTATTTCCACCCAACAAAATTTTTTGAACCAACAATGAAGGAAAAGAAAGAAAAAAAAAAACCCTTAAATGCTGTCTTTCTTATTATATTTTTCAGTGGTTTTATATTAAGGGGGTTGTCCAATTTGATAATTTGGCATGCTTTGTGTTTTTTTTTTTTTTCTTACCTGGTTACCAATACAAAGGAGCCATCTTTTTTCCTAAAGAAATTTAAATACTCAAATTTAAAAGTATACATATTCATAACACAAGAGTAAAATATCATTTATAGTTTTTTATATATAATTTAATAATAATTTTACATTAAATTATATTATAAACAGCAGAGTTAAAATTACTCATCAAGTTACGGGGTGGCATCGGAGTGTAGGGACATTTTGGAATTTTGTGGAAATTATCCTCTGTTTGGATGGGATGTTTGTTTTTAGAAAATGAAAAATTTTTAGATATGAAAAATAAAAAGTTGTTTGAAATTTTTTTTAAAAGTGAAAAGTTGTTTGGATGAGTGAAAACTTTTTTTATGTAGAGAGCTCTTTTTCCATTTTTCAAAAATGAAAAATTTTGGATGTTCCAATATAAAAATTTAAGAAAGTTGTTTTCTCTTAAAATAAAATTTTTTTTATTTTTCAAATTTTGAACATGTTAAACAAATGGAGCCTTACATAAGCATAGCAATTCTGTGTCTTTTTTCTAAACAAAAATGCTTGGTAAAAATTTTGTTTATATAATTAATTATTAAAATAAATAATATTTCAAGAAAAGGAGCGTCGTGCTCTCGTAGCTCAGTTGGTTAGAGCACCCGTTTAGTAAGCGGGAGGTCTTGAGTTCGACTCTCAACGAGAGCAACTTTGTTGTATAACATTTTTTTCTCCATAAAACGGCGTTTATTTTTCATTGTCGTTTTTTAGATTTTTTGTTTTTTGAAGTAACCTTCCAGCCCGTAAAAAAGGAAAAAAGAAAAAAATCCCTCAAAAAAACAAAGGAGGGTTTATATAAACCCCGCCCGCCTTCTGCTCTGAAAATATCCGAGTCCCTTTCTTCCGTCGATCTTCTAGAATCCTCCCCAGCCCTTAACCATGTCCGGCAAAGGTCCTGGCCTCTTCTCCGACATTGGCAAACAAGCCGAAGGTATCTCTCCTTTTCTCTTCTCTTCTTTTCCCTTCTTTTTTTTTTCTTTTGCATTTCAAGTCTCAGTCTGATAAAATTGCATTCAATTCTCAGACTTGCTCAACAAGGACTATGGTACCGACCAGAAGTTCACCCTCACTTCCTACAGCGAATCCGGAATCGTACGGACTCCTAATATCCTGATCTTGTCCGATAGTATCTTCTTTTCTTTTCCCGTTTGTTTTGTATTTTTTCCCCGTCTTTTTTGATTGTTGGAGAAATAGTATTTATTTTAGTCATTAGCCGCCCGGCCCCCGCCACCACCCAAAAAAAAAAAAAAAAGGTTTCCTCGCTGCATATTATTGTACAAACAAATATGGGGGAATTTTGGATTTCTAAATGATTTTTCAATTTAAAGGAAAATATGATGAAAACGTATTTAAATTGTCTGATGGACTCTTTTTTAATTGAAAAATTGTCTGATATACTCCTAATAGCCAAAATTTAAATAATGTATTTTATGATTAAGGTTAGAAACTGTTAGATTGTGAATTTGTTTGACATCATTAAGTTACCATGTTGTTGTGGTGTTTATATGAGGATTGGGCATCCTCTTCCCTTAGCTAGCCAAAAGGATGGGTTCTGTCTAAGCTTATTTTACAGAAATTTTAGAGACTTGAGGATAAACAACTGTTGATAGTTCTTTGTAGAGGTGTCTATGTGCCGAAAATCTTGAAAGCTAAGGGTTTCTACTGCTTGTGCATTTGGTTGTACAAAATTTCGGGCTGGTTCTTGAGATCCTAAAATTCAACATAATATGAACATGTTGATTGTTGGAGAAATCGTTCATTATAAACAATGCGCCGTTGAACTGGCGTCTTTTTTGTGTTTGTCAATGGTTTACGCAATGCTTCGGTTTGTTACAAGTAATTTTGCATGGACGTTCAGTTTGCATAGAACTAATATTTCGTTATCATGGTTGTTCTTTTGCCCTGGTGAAATACCTATATGCTGAAAGTGAAAATGTTACCTCCTTTTGAATTTAGGCCCTCAACTCAACTGTGTTGAAGAAGGGAGGTCTCTTCTCTGGCGATATAACATCCCAATACAAACACAAGAATACTACTGTTGATGTTAAAATCAGTACAGAATCAGAGGTATTAGCTCACCTTCCTTTTTTGTTCTGTTACAAAAATGAATTCAAAATCATACTGTTTTTAATTGTTTTTTAGTAGAGCAGGTCTCGGCAACGTTTACCATCACAGATATCCTGCCTTCTACAAGAACCATTGGTTCAATTAAACTCCCTGATTACAAGTCTGGCAAGGTATCATCTTCATTAGTATGTAAATCTACATGAATCTATAGTTTTTTCTCGAGTTGTAATTTTTAATTTAATGGCGATGATTCTTTCTTTCACAGTTGGAGGTACAGTATCTTCATGAACACACATCCTTCTCTACAGCTATTACTCTGAATCAGTCCCCTACCATTGATTTCTCTGCGACCATTGGTACCCCAAGCATTGCCTTTGGTGCAGAAGCTAGTTACTCCACATATTTAGGGAAATTCGTGAAGTATAACGCTGGTGTAAGCTTGACAAAACCAAGGTCCTCTGCTTCAGTATTTTTGTAAGTTCTTCATCGGGGTTGTTGAACCCTTTACTTTGCACCTTCAAGCGATACATATATATGCCATCACGACAACAACATATGGAAAGTCCTGTGCATAACCTTTTTTGGATTTTCCCCTGTTTTCTCTTCTTTCTGGTACAATCATGCCATCATTTGTGCTCGTTAAAGTTCACTTTGCAGTAGATAATTTGCTTGCTTTTCTTTTATTAGGGCCGACAAAGGAGACTCATTAAGGGCGTCGTATTTGCATTACCTAAAGCAGCTGAATGGCGGAGCTGTTGTTGGGGAGGTAAATAGAAGGTTTTCTACAAATGAGAACACCTTGACAGTTGGATTTTCTTATATAGTTGATTCCAACACAATAGTGAAAGCAAAGCTCAACAACCATGGCAATCTTGGGGCACTTTTACTGCACCAGGTTATGCCCAAGGCCTTCCTTGCGGTCTCTGGCGCCTTTGACACCAAGGCCTTGGAGAAGGAACCCAAGTTTGGGTTGTCACTCAGCCTAAAGCCTTAGCGATTTTGATGCGGGTACAGAATTAACAAAAGCTATTCAGTTCATATACTTTCCCCCGCATTTTGCTGGCTCAATCTGAATTTTTCTAGTTCAGTTAGCTGTGTCGTAGATACACAGGTCTTATTCTTCGATCTTACTGAAGGTATTCTCCTAGAGAATTATTTGTATGCATTTATTGCTATATGTGGAAATGTGATTGGCACATCACAGTTGAAAGTATTTCAGGAAAGACTGCTGTGATTGATTTAATCTCTGTTTCCATTATAATGTGATCTAGCTTTGTTACTGTGCTTATATCTTGCTTTGTGCATCTCACCACATGTGTGATTACGAACTAGGATGAGCCCAATGGTTTTAGACATTGGGCTTTATGTAAATTGGGCCCTAGTTTGTAGTTGGTACATCTATTTTCTCTCTCGTTAAAGCTGATGGGGGATGGAGAGAAATATTTTTATTAGGAAATTGTAGTACATATTTGTTTTCAGAAAATAATTGAAGTAAAAAACAAGTAAGGTTGTTCAAGAACACCGATACACTGATGCCAACCGATGCACCAACCACGATCAACCGGAGAAATCAAAAATGCGAAACCAAAAGCTTCGGTCGGAAAACCAAAGCTCTCAGTGCGGTTATTGATTTGAGATGCAAGGTTTGGTCGGCAAACTGATCGTGACATGCGTATAATATATATATATATATTTTAGTTGCACAGCGGCCTATGACACCTCCCCTCCTCTTTCTCCGAGTACGACATTGGTCCTTCTTATTGTTTGCCGTCGCCAGTTGTTAGTCCCCTCCTCCTCCATTTTCGGCTCTCTTTTCTTCTCTTCTCTTCTCCTTTGCAATTGATGGACCGAACGATACAAAACCGATCAAGTTCGTTCAGTAAACTGAACCGTCGCCATCCTCTCTGGTCGGTGCTCGGTTTCCCTCCATGAAAACCAACGAGTTCGATTGGTAAACCAAATCGACAAAAACTGTTTGTCACCGATCATTGTTCATCCCTAAGAGTAAGGATTTGAAAATTTTACAGTAAATAGCATATTTATCGTATAAATATAAATTTTATTTGGTAGAAGATATTTATAAAATATAAATAAATTATTTGCTTGAGACGTGAGTTATCATTTATTTAATAAATATTATATAAATAATTTGTTTATATCATAAATTTATTATTTATTATAAATAATTTAAGAAATTATAATTTATTTTAATTATTTTTTGAAATCTGTTATTTACTTTTTTTTTTAATTTCAACTTATGAAAAAAATAGTAAGGTTTTAAAATATCTAAAATATATTTATTTACTAAGGAGTAAATAAATTTATTTACTAGAAAATAAACATTAATATTGTAAATTATCTTTTAAGAAAAATTAATAATAATTTACAATAGATTTTTTTAAGTTGTTATTTGCTTTTTAAAAATAATGTATATGCTATAATAAAAAATAACGTACATTAATAAAAATATTAGGGGGTGTTTGGTAAATGCATTGCATTTTGATTGTATTTGAATGAAATTTGTTTTTTAAATGTTGTATTTGGTTCAAAAGTATTTGTTTTGTATTTGAATGAAATGTGTGTTTGGATGAAAAGTATTTTAGAGTTGAAAAGTTGATGTGATTGGTAAAAGTAAAGATAAATAGTAAAGTTAAAAAGTTGATGTGATTGTTTTAAAAATGTTTTGAATAGTAATTGTTTTCGTAGCACTGTTGTAAAATTTGTATTTGGTGTAAAATTATATTGTATTTGAGTGAAGTTAAAATGAAATATTTTTGTCAAATGTCCCCTTATTATTTGAAAAGAAAAAAAAAACTTGTTAATGATTCTTTTTAACTATTACGTGTAAGTAACAGCTTAATAATGATAATTTTACCATTAAAAACAGCTTATGTTTTTCTTTTAAACTACCTCTGACGGTATTTTCAAAAGGTCAATTGATTATTCAATCTTTTTTATGAGAAACAGTGGCCATATCCTATTTATTAAAAAAAAAAAAAAAAAAGGAAGTGGTCTTATCATGGGAGTAGAATTTTAAACGGCTTGATTTAACGAAAACTGCCTTTTGGCTTTCAAAATTTGACTTTAAAATAAAAAAGCTTTTAGTTAAAATTAGAAAAATATGGTTGTTCAAAACGATCTTATAACTATATTTTAGGGCCGTATGAGAACTGTTTTTCAGTCAATAAAATTTTATTTTTTTCTAAAATTTCCTTACTTTTCACTATTTATATCTCCAAAATGCTACAGTAAACTCCAAATTTTAAAAATTTATAACTTTGTGTATACAAGTCCAAATAAGATATATATATTTTAAATTGTATAGAATTTCGAGAAGAATGAAACAATATCCATATTGATATTTTTTTTCTAAAAATTTTTTTAAAATTTTTTATTTTTTCACTTCAAACAGTTTTTTCTCCCAAACACGTTCTTCAAAACAACTTTTTTCTAACCCAAAAATAACATCTCCAACACCCTCCCCCAAACTCTCCCTTAAAATTTATAACAGAATTTCAATTTAATCTTATAAATTTCATTCTAACGGTTATTATTTATCAAAAAAAATTTAAATTCGTATTGATTCATTAAGTTATTTTAAAATGTACTTTTAAATCCTTACTTAAAAAAAAAAAAAATCTTAGTTCTTGCTTTACTTCTTCCACTCATCAATAGCAAAATGAGAACTCTGACAAACGAATCGCTTAAGAAAATGCAAAAGTACAAAGATTATTTGAAAAAAAAAAAAAAAAGGAACGCAGGTTGAATAACAAATAAATTAAAGGACTCATCTGTGTTGTACGTGTATAATATGTGGATACGGTGACATATACAAACCCAATTTATAATTTGATTCTTGTATTTATTGTGCCGGCTTAAATTTGGAAACCTATGGATTGTACGTGTATTTCGTTGCTTACCTTAAAGTAACAGCCAAAATCCTCGTTCAAAAACAAAAGAGTATCACGACATTAAACAAATGAGCAGCAAAAGAAACTGCAACAAAACAAATAAATAAAACTGAACACTATTCTAGTTAAATTATATTTAATTCAGAAAAATAAAAAAACATTTTGTCTTAATGATAAACATTTTATTATATTTAGTTGGCGTCTAGTAGTACGGTTTAATTGCATCGCAATTGTATTTTACAGTACTTTCATAATTCTAATAATAATTTTATAACCCAGATTTTAAAATCTATAACTGTTAATACATAAATTTAAATAAAATAAAATTTTTAATTATATAAAATTTTAAAACAAATAAAATAAGTCCCATATTCATATTTTTTTAAACATATTTCAAATTTTTAAACCTCTTTAATTCTAATTATTTAAACCCATAATCAAATATAAATAATTTCACGAGAATGAAATAAATAACAATTTTTTAAAAATAATTAAAATAAATAATAGATTTTTAAAATATTTATGACAAATAACAAATGTATTATGTAAATAACTTGTTTATATCAAATTTATTATATAAATAATATATTTATATACTAAATAAATAATATATTTATGTTTTTATTAAGTAAATAATTTATTCACATATTATAAATATATTATTTATTTAATAAAATTTTATTTATTTAATTAATCTACTATTTATTATAAATATTTTAAAAACTTATTATCTATTTCAAGTATTTTTTAAAAACTATTATTTATTATAATTTCTCATTTAACTGAAATCTAATTCAAAAAACTAAAATTAAATCCACACATCAAAACATGTTTTTGATCGATATTAAATTCAAAGTTGAAAGCAGTTTCATTGATCTTATCCTTTCAATTTACAATTTTTTTTTTGTTTTTTGTTTTATTTTAATTAAAGGGAGGCAAGAATTAATCGATCGGAATCTGCTTAAAAATACGTCAGAAAAGTCACCAAACAGCACTTAGAAATTTCTTTCAATGATGTTTTAAAAGAAAAATTTTGATCCCACGAAATGTGAAAGCTCCAAGCAGCCAACCCGCCGTCCGGTCAGTGCCACAACAAAGATAAGGAAGTGACTTTTTGTCGTTTTCAACGTGGAACTCATTGACAAAGCACAGATTTTAGAGGGGGGAAAAAAAATAAGTGCTCACTAATAAAATAATGCCAATTGTGTTAATCTCTGCACAATAATATAAAGTTAATCTCTCACAATATAAGTTCCACAAATAAGCCCACTTTTCATTACTGTGGATGCTTTACATTGGCGATGCCCACAACTATTTCTCTTTGAGAAGACCCTTTTAGAATTTCAAACCATACATTTTGATATAACTTATGGAGCTAATTAAGCTTAATCGAAACGTTTCTAAATTAGGACACCAAATTTGCAACATCCTTGCTCTTCACTTTGGAAGTTAACATATCAGCTTCATTAGATCGTAAAAACATACAACCAATAGAAAGTGGACAAAGAATCCGAAGAAAACATAAAGATCTTCATTGCATTTTCTTTAAAAAAAAAAAAAAAATCCCTCATTGAGTAGACGGCAGAATTCCGTTTACTTGTAAAAGTTAAAATAAACCACTGATGAATTCTTCAAATCCAACATGAATCGGCAAAGGGATAATATTTCTATTAGAAAAGATATTCTCACATATTTAGAAAGCATATAATTATCCTTATTTTTATATTTATTGTAATTTAAAATATTTTTTATTTTAGATAATTCATTAGTAATAAAAAGCTTACATGATTTTTTTTATATTATGATTTGTATTTATGTTGAAATACATATATAATACTGAACATAGACAAGTTCATATTAAAAATTTTCATATCCTCTTCCCGTCTCCCTTTTTACTTATCATCATTTAATTATTTTCTCATTTAATTTTATTAATTTCCACTATACAAATATACACAGACAAGAATAAGATCAGCACTTTACAAACACCAGGCAAAAAATAATATTACCAAGAAACAAATATACACAAAGAAGGAAAAAGACCGGCAATTAACAAACACAACTCCATTCTTCACTCTGACCGATTCAGCAACATTAAATAGATACAACTCTCCAAAAAAAAAAAAAAAAAAAAAAAAAAAAAACCAAAGTGGAAAAAATGACTCAAACTGAAGCATACAACTCGGGAACAAAAGAAAACCACCTAAATCCACAGCTCCATTTTTCAGGCAGCGAAGGGCATTTGGGAAGCCAATGCCAAGTCCTCCTTGAAGATTTATAGTACAAAATCTCAGGCCAAGTATAGCAGCATATACAGATCATCCCCTGATGCCAAAAGCAATAAACGTGCTGGTAATTGTGGTAACAAACCGACATGAATTTCTGGCACATCAACTCAGGAACTCTCTCGATCTCAACCCAATTGTTCATCTCCTCACTCATCTCCCACAACTTCATGCTTCTCGAAATCCCATTCCTGCCGATCCCACCTATCAAATACAGCTTCCTTTCTCCACAACCACCACTCACCAAACGCATAAACGTCAGGTCGTTGGGGAGCTGGGCGTCGGATCTCTCCCACTTCCCAGTTTCCAAATCGAAGGAAACGACAGAGAACGGCTCTGGAGTGGTGAAGTACAAACATCCCTTGAAAAAAACGCCTTTCTCGTGATAATTCTCGCTCACAACCGGCTCGAACCCCTCGAATTCACGCCAGGAATCAGTCTTGGAGTGGTAAACGAAGGCGCTGTTGAGATTCGATCGGGAAGAGACCGCGAAGATGTAGTAGCCAAAAGGAGTGGAGGCGAGAGAGATAGCGTCGAAGGCGAAGGGATAAAACGGGAATTTGATCACTCTCGAAGACCTGGCCAGGGCGTTGCAGACGAGGAAGGAAGAAGAGGAGGGGAGAGAGAAGCAGAGCAGGCCGTTGGAGGAGGAGAGGAGAGAGGAGGGAGGAGTTTTGAGGGAGGAGAGAGAGAGGTCGCGCCACGTGGCCTGAGAGGAGTCGTAGAGGGCGAAGCGGCGGTGGCACTGAGGGTGAGAGAGGAGGAGGAAGGAAGGGAAAGAGGAGGAGGAAGCGTTGGAGGAGTGTTTGGAGACGAAGGAAGGAGAGAAGACGAGGGAGTTGAAGCGCTTGCAGGTGGATCTGAGGTTGAAGAAGGCCATCAGAGGGAGGAACGAGAGGACCAGCTCCAGAAGCTCCTCCGGAAGCCGGCTCCAGATTTTAGGGTCCATGGCCGGAGATTCGGCCATGGCGGTGGCGGTGGTGGTGGCGGAGTATGGGTTTACTCTATTGCGTTGGTCTTTCATCGGAAACAACGAAACTGGGGACATTTGAGGAGGAGAGAAAATAAGAGACGGAGAGGCTTTAGAGGTTTTTTTTATTAACTCTTTGGAACAGAGAAATGAAATTTAGGCAAAAGGCATTGAGTTGACTGGGTAGTTCAATCTCTATTTTGTATTTTATCGTTGCCCACTTGGTACTAGACATTACTTGTCAGCAAGGGTTAGGCCGGATTTGTCTGCAAAGCATTTTGCAGGAGGCTCACTCATTCATTACAGAAAACGACAAGGTTTTCGTATGATAAAGGTAACGTTTCTGTTACATCCAAATATCATATATTAAATATAATTTATATTTTAAAAAAATATTTATATTATATTTAAATATAATATATATATGTGAGTGGTTTACTCATTTTTTATTACAGAAAAGGTTTTTTATAATAAACGTATTATTTGTATTATATTTAAATATAATATATTGAATATAATTTATATTTAAATTTTTTTTATTATATTTAAATATAATATATATTTGAAATAAAAGTATTTAAATTATATTTAAATAATAAATATATAATGTGACGAGTAAAAATAAAAAAAAAAGAGAAAAAAAATACGTGATATAATTAATAAAATAATAAATAATAATTATATTAGATTTAAAATATAATATAATTAGTATTTAAATATAATATTTTTAAATATAGATAAAAATTATATTATATTTAAACGTAATATAAATATAATATTAAAAACAAACTAAGAGAAGTGGATTATTATAAAGGGTGGATTGCAGTTTTAGTCCTTACATTGTCCACGAAATTGTAATTTGGTGCTTAATCTTTATTTATCTATTTTTTAAAGCGTGTAGAATGATTTTATTTGCTAACGGATGTTAAAAATGAGACGGTTTTTCATCACATGCATTGCACATGATCTTGGTTTTCTTTTTTAAGAAATAATTAAAATATTTTAACAAAAAGAAAGATGAAAAAAGATACTGTATTGCTGTTGTCGTTGCTAGCTTGAAGAGAGAGGGAAGAGAAGGGGATGTTATTGTCGTTCCGCCAAAGAGCATGGCCTCACCTATTGTTGTCGCCGACAGGCCTCTTTTGCAAAGGCTTGGAGACAACGACAATGACGGGACTAGTTCACGTGACAGTTTCATAGCATCTCTTAAGCCGATGGGATTGGGATCTTGGAGCTTCCACTTTCGTTTGCAAGTAATAGATTTGGGCGAGGGAGAGCAAACACCAAGTTTTTATTTTGTTTTTTTTTTTATTTTAAAAAACGGTTTTAATTTTAAAAGGCTACCATTTTTTTCTTCAATACCCTTGTAAGTAGGTAATGTGTGTGTTATGTCCCCATCTATCTTAACTTTTTGAATTGAAGTTAATAAAGGATCTGATGCATAATAGGAATATGATTATTTAAATTTATGTTTATTAGGATTTAATTGAGATTATCTTTATCTTTTAGGATATTAGGAATTTGATTTTCTTTAGGATTTTGAATTCTAATTGCTTTAGGATTTCTCTTCTATGAATAGAATATTATGTTAGGTCTATATTCAGAGTTTTCTATCTCTAGTAATTTTATTCTCTTCTTTATCCTATTTTTTCTATGTAGATTTTCCATTTTCTACCCCGTCATGCATCAGGATCAAATCACACTTCGTTTTCAAGAGTTTGGAGAGTTTTTTTTAATCAAGAAACTAAAAATGATTGAGGAGTCAATCATAACTTATATATAGTTTGAGGACCAACCAAGAACCAACAAAGCAATTTAACCCAATAGGAAAATACAAATGGAAAGTCCACTTTATTTGGAGAAAACCAACAAAGCAATTTAACCCAACAGGAAAATACAAATGGAAAGTCGACTTTATTTGGAGAAATTGATGCTAGATATGCCTATTGGATTTTTAATTTTTTATTTGGCTTAGAACTTTGGTTTTACATTTTATTTTACTGAAAACTTTGGTCTCACGTTTCTATCTTAATATTAGAGATCACTGGTTCTATTTTCAAAAAAAAAAAAAAAAAAGAGATCGCTGGTTCCATTTAAGGTAAATTTGCCTCTAATCGTGCAACACTATAAATCTAATTTAGAAATTATATAAAACTGTATTAAGTCTTGTAGACGACCTTTAGCCTGGGAATGCTCTACCAAAATAATACAAAGACTCCAAAGGGCTGCTTCTTGTGGGTTTCAAAGGTGATTTTGAGGGTGATGCTAAAGAGGTGGTGGACTTTTGAAGGGTGCTTCTAGTGTTGTTTGGAAAGTTGAAAACTTGGTAAAAGAAGTGTTTAGACTTGCTCGAGATTTTCAGTCCTATTCCTTTGTCTGGACGAGGATGACCGGTAATATCGCAGCGCACAATCTTAGTCGATGTTTCTTCCTTTTCTTTGGATTCTAAAGCTACCTTGGTTGTGCCTCGCTCTCCTCTTCAGTTGTTTGTTTAGCTTTGTTTCTTTGTCCCTGTTATGCTTTCCTCTTGGTGGGAGGCCGTCTGCCTCTCTGTCTGCTCTTGTTGGTTTGTTGTGTTTGTTGAATGCTTTCTTATAAAAATAAAAATAAAAATAATAATAATACAATGACATTAATTGGAAGTGAACTTTTTTGAGGGAAAATGACTACATGTATTATTGGCTGTCAATTGTCATTATCCCTCATTATCCCCCTTTTTTTTTTATATTTTTTTAGTTGACATTAAACTTGATACGTTTTAAAGATAAAGATTATTGTGGTTATAAAACGGTAAAATCAATTTATTGTTTGGGTAAAAACATACAATAGAAGATAAAGTTTTCAAAGGGGCTTATATAAAAATAATCAATTTATTGTTTAAGTAAAAACATAAAATAGAAGATAAATTTTTTAAAGGGGCTTATATAAAAATAATCAATTTTTAATAGGGTAAAAATGTGGAAAATGTAAAATAAAAGGAAGACTAAAATAAATATAAAAATTTATTTGAACTGGAAGCCTTTACTTAATTATGAATAACTTATCCCTTATTGCAATTTGAAGTCTGTTTGTTAAGAGAGATTTTGAATATGTGTTTTAACTTGAAAACCATATGTATTTTTGAAAATATACATTTGGAACATAAAACTAATTAAAGTGAAAAAATATGAAATTTTAAAATAAATTAAAAAAATCAATATGAACATTCTTGTGTATTTTTTAAAATTTTATATAATTAAAAAATAATCATTTAAGATTTAAATAATAAAGTTATTAATTTTTAAAGTTTGAATTTACTGTAAATATATGAAGATATAAATAATAAAAAATAATTTAAAATTGAAAAAAAAATTTTTTTTTTAAAATAAAACAAACTAGATATATATTTTTTTAAATATATGAAGATACCAAATTTTAGAAACCGAATGCCAAAGCCTCCGAAACATCTCTCCAAACGGCCGTGAATCTTCAACCAATAATATTATATACAAATATTTTTTTTGGGAAACTGTATTTGTATATTGCCGTATATACAAATTTTTATTTTTCTTCAAGCATGTGTTTTCCCCGTCCCCCTTCTTGTGGCTTCTATTTTCGCCACAAATGAATTTATTGACTCTAGAGTCTAGCCCGCCCACAGAAACTGAACCTAATCCCAGATTTTGTTTGTACTAGTCATGTTCGCATGAAAGTTCTGCTTTTAGAT
Source organism: Antiaris toxicaria (assembly GCA_035233585.1). Taxonomy (NCBI): domain Eukaryota; kingdom Viridiplantae; phylum Streptophyta; class Magnoliopsida; order Rosales; family Moraceae; genus Antiaris; species Antiaris toxicaria. Next base: position 21,724,907 of record CP141160.1, on the reverse strand, counting down.
TTTCAAGTTAACGGTGTGTTTGATATAAATTTTTAAACTGCATTACATTTAAATGTAATATAATTTTTTTTCAAATATAAAAGTATTTTATTCAAATATTAATCATATCATATTTTAAATCCAATACAATCACTATTCATTATTTTACTTTTTCTATTATTTTAATTAATTACATCATATATTCTCTTTCTCTCTCTCTTTTTCTTCTTTATTTTTACTCATCATATCACATATTTATTATTAAAATACAATTCAAATACTTTTCACCCAAACACACATTGCATTCAAATATAATGCTAATATTTTTTCTCTAAACACAAATCGCATTCAATGCATTCAAATGCAATATGTTCTACCAAACGGAGTATAAATAAAGTTAAGGCCCTTTTTTTCCCTTTTTATTTTTTATTTTTTTCACTTGACAGAATCAAATACACTAAGTGGATGTTTGGTATAAGCTTTTTTTTAACATTGCATTTAAATGCAATGCACTTTTCCCCCTAATACAAAAAATTTCATTCAAATACCAATTACATCACATTTTAAATCTAACATAATCACTATTTATTATTTTACTTTTTCTATTATTTTTATTAATTACATCATATACTCTCTCTCTTTTCTTTTTTTCCTCTCTACTTTTACCCATCACATCACATATTTATTATTAAAATATAATTAAAATACTTTTCACCCAAACACACATTGCATTCAAATGCAATGTTAATTCTTTTCCTCCAAATACAAATTACATTCAATGTATTACATTCAAACGCAATGCAAATGTAATGCGTTCACCAAACGAGGCCTAATAGTCCGTTTAAAGGACTTTTAGAGATAGTTTTAGTGGTTAAATTGAAAATATATGCAATACAACATTTTGAAATGTGTTAAAAAATATGTATATATATAATAAATTTTGTTTTGTTTATCTTAGTATTATGAGTATTTTGATATCAAATTTATCTTATTTTGATTTGAAATGAAAAAGTTATAAATATTTAAAAATTTGAACTATTTGAAAATTAAAAAAAAGGGTGACATGTAAAATTAGAAATGTTGTAATTAGATAATGAAATACCGTCTAGAAGTAATCCTAAAATGGCTTTAGCATTCTTATTTCTTATTACAATGAGTACAATTTTTTTATTATTTTTAAAAATTTGAGGTATATAATTTGAACTTTTCACTTTATGTAAGATTATATGTCAGAAAAAGTTCTTCAAAAAGAATATAAATAAAATCTAAATTATATCTATAACCATGTAATGAATGCAATATTTATTTGGTAAAACTATTCTTGAAGGTTTTTTTTTTTTCCCCTTCAAACTAAAAAATGGATACGGGGAAGGTATCTTTTAGGACAAACAATTCAGGTAAGCACATATGTTTGAAATCGTGCGACCCAAAATTGAAACATATTAACATGGCATATAAACGATTCTTAAAATTATAATCAGCATGTGAAATTTTGTACTTAGAGAAGAGTATTCATAAGTCATACCTGTTGACTAAAATGAATTAGTATAACCTATAGTGGTTTTCATATCAAATAACCTAATATTAAAAGAAACCTATTGGTTTTATTATTTTTACTACTTGCATAACTAATATTTGACTTAAACACTTGCTATTGAATGTTAATTTATTGTTGTACACTTTTGAAAACAAAATTTTTTTGACCAGGTCTATTGTTAACATCACATGACATATCAGTAAAGATAGGTGGTGAACTCAAGGTGACTGAGCAGGTTTTTCGGATTTTTCAACATACACAATAAAAATGAGGTGGATTGAAAAATTAAAAGAAAAAAAAAAACCTCCACCGGCGAAATCATCCCCCAACCTCCGGTGACCATCCTTCCCTGCCCCACAAAAAGACCTGTAATATCTAAACTTTTTTTTAATTATAATATCTCAATTTTTTTTTATTAAAAGACTCAAATTATGTTCAAAGTTTTGACTTTTAATATTTTCATTTTTCAAATTTAATACAGTTCATTTTAAGAAGAACAACGAATATAAACAGATAGAATATATATATATATATAAACAAAATATTTTTATACTCTAATTTAAATTAGTTCATGCTCTTCAAACAATTCTGATTCCGTCTATACATGTTATCAAGGGTTAGCTTACTTGATATAACCCTCAAAAAAATTTTTATTGTTTTTTCTTGTAATCGATATATCATGTGAGTTATAAACGCCAAATACATATTGATAGAGGGAAGAAAATGTGCATTTTGAGGTTAGTTCAAGTGGTTAGATGTATGAGTGTATAATCTAAGGTTTGAATTATGGATTTTTCATGCCTTAATTGTAGCAAAGATTAAAAAAAAATTTTTTTTGAGGGAAGAAAAGCGAAAATAGCAAAAAAAAATTTTTTGTTTTGATAATTAAAATAGCAAAATTTTAAGAGGAATTAAAACTAATTTATAGCATATTTTTTCTAGAGGTGGAAACTTAAAGCATATTCAAAAATGAAAACAAATTTTTTCCATTTTCAAAAAACCAAAAAAAATAACTAAATTAAAAATGGTATTTTGAGAATGATTTTAAAAATATTGCATAACCAAACAGGCAAACACAATGCTAAAGCATTTTCATTTGTTTGTGTTTCCGGAAACGAAAAACATTCTTTCCCGAAAACAATACCAAGTGCTCCTCATATTTTTCAAAATATTGATTTTATCCTCATACAGCACTTCCTCCCCCCGCCAGTGGCTGCGAGAGATGCACACCATCGTCGGCATCCCGCTTAAGCAGAGTACAAAAACTGTTTCAAAGGTGCTATTTCATATGTGCATGTATATATTTGGGCAGTATAATGCTAAAAGGGTCAACTCTAATCTTGCATATGGATCCATGATTCAAATCCAAAAATCAAAATTTAGTTTTTGTCTTTTTTTTTTTTAAGCCAACAAATTTCATTATTAAATAGTTTAGATTACAACTTAAAAACTCAAATTTTGAATGTTTAGAATTTTATATATACAAGTCAAAATTTTTTTAAAATTTTATATAATTTTGAGATGAATATAATAAGATTAATATTGATTTTTTTTTTGAAACATTGCAAGGTTTTATATTCTTAAGCTATAATAGTTCAAATGCATAACTCAATTTAAACCACAATCTAAATCTAAATTTTTCAATCAAGACTCTTACACCAAACAAGAGTAATTTTTAAATTCAAACTTAAATGATAGTGAGTTGTCTGTGTTTAAATTGTAATTGACATGATAATTATTTAAAAACTTATCAATTTAAAAATAGTAACTTATATATAATGTAAGTTGATACTTAAAAATATATTGGTAAAGTTGACATCCTTAACACCTAAATCATTCATTCATAAACCTGCTACTATATTCTATGTTTGTCGAATGGACTTTTTATAGTAAAAATAAAAAAAAAGGGGGGGTGGGGGGGTTGGGTGGGGATTTCTTTAATGGACTGCTCAGTATTAATGATATTCTGTTAAGAGTAGATAAAATGTTTTCTATGTTTTTGTTTCCATTGTATTCTATCTAATTGTATCACTTTTTTTTTTTTGAAAGGTAATCATAACACATTATGTTATGCAATATTTAAAAATCATTATCAACAGCTCACATAGGTCCATGATAATCCATAATCAGGGGCTATTTTTAACTATTCAATTAAGAATTCTTGAATGCACTAATACTAGCAATTACATAAACAATACAGTCACTGATTTGCCCAAGAGACAACAATTACTGCAATCAAACATATTAATAACATAAACCGAGTCAAACCAGAGTTTTCAATTACGCCAAGTGATTGTAACAGAAAGTCCTTGCATATTGGTCTTCTTTATCCTTTATAGCACGTATTTTCATTACAAATTGCCTTAACCTTCAAATATTGGAGTCTGATGCATAACTTTAATCCAAGCTCTATGGCATAAATCTAATTTTTTTTAAAATTTTGGTCATGTTACATCTATCGATTTCCATATGTCACATCTATCGATTGAGCAGCTAATACGGCTGCTCATGGATTGGTTGGATATCCATTTTTGAATGGATAGATCAATAACTATAGTTAATGCATTTTTATGAACATTTTCTTATTGACATAATCAAAATCAAACAAAAATAAAAAATATACAAAGTTGACATAATTTGATATATATATATAATGATCAATACAAATATTTAAGAATTTAAATATGCAATATTGTACATTTGAATATTGCTTTTGGCGTACAAATTTATTTACCCTACCTGTTGCATTGCGTGAGTGCTGGGCGTAATCGGTATCCCGCTTGTTTGCTTACGAGATCTTGGTGCAGTCACCAGAATATTATGGTCATGAATTGAGCCAACTTCGTGCCTTTGATGATTCCTCCCTAAGATCACGATTGTGTGCCCCACGTAACCTCGTCATTTTGCTCTGATACCGTTTGTCACGACCAAATGCTCAAATTTTAACCCATCAAATAACGTCTAATTTTAAACAGTCTTAGTGGTCATCATAACTAATTTTTGACTTTTAATTGCAAGTTGCCAGTATGTACCTTTGCCTCCAATGCTCAACGATATGCGTGGGAAACTGATCAATTAAGTTAAGAAAGAACAATTGTTTTCCTAGATAAAATGAAAAAAAAAAAAAAAAAAAAGAAACACCTTCTTTTAAAGTGTCAGTCTACAACTAATCTCACTAATCATACGGGTAGTTACAGCTTACTGCGTTAAAAAGAAAATAAAAGAATACACGTATGCGTTATTATTTTGACTTCTAAGAGTAATTACACTAAAAGTGATACTATATTAAATATATCCATATTTTTATTAATATTGTATAAATATCTATTTTTACATAATTAAATGTATACAATATCTATTTTACCCTTTTATTATGATCCACATTATTCTTTTATTATTCATATTTTAATTATCAAAATATTATACTTAATATAACCATAAAACCCAAAATTACTATAAAAAAACCATAAAAATCACAATATTATTATAAAAGTGCTATATCATTCATAATTAAGGATTGAAAAATTGACAATTCTATCTATATTTCCTTGAAAATTTATGTATTTTAAAATTGTCAATATGGAAATAGCAGTGTAGTATCTTTTTTGTAAAATATCTACAAAATTTCTATAGGAATTTCCATACATATCAATATTTCACGAAAATATTGATTTTCGTGAAAACTATAGTAGAAAGTGGCAAAATATCGCTGACATTTCCGAAAATTTCTGTGGATATTTCGATAAATTATATGTAAAATATCACAATTTAGTTTTTTTTTTATTTTTTTATACTTTAGTATACTTTCATTTAACACCCCATTTTAAAATTGATTTTCCAAACTTTTTCTATAAAGTTTTTACGCAAAAATTTGAAATTTTTATTTGAATATAGGTTCAAAGTTCAAGTCTACAATTGTGGCGCCCGCCGACCCAGCTCACCCGAGTCGACGTTCGCCATCTCTTTCTTCATTAACTTTGTATACATAAATGTTTCTTTTCATTTGCGGAAGTGTAATTTAAAATCTTTACTTTCAAAATAGAGTGAAAATTTTGGGAACTTTTTTTTTTTTAAACATATTTACACAACTTTTATTTTTCTCAAAACATACTAACATATATATATTTTTCATTTTTGTTCCGTTTCATTTACACATGGTCTGCATATATAAATATATATATATATGAACATATGCTTATACAAAAATATTCTGGCAGTTGAAAGCATAGCAGGTCCGTCCCCTTGTCCATGACACTTCTTAAATCTTTCTGCCAGTCCCCTCGACCTTCTATCTTGTCCTGGGTTGCTTACCTTTATTACCTACACCACAAACAAACTTGTGAGCTAGACTCAGTAAGCACAAACATACAAACAAAGAACTAACATGCATAACCTCTAAGGTTAGTCACATAATGCAATTCTAATTCCTCATAAGTTAGTATTTGAGGTTCTTTATCATAACTTATTACAACATCCTCATAATTTCATTTCATGTCTTCCTTTCTTTCTCTTTGCTTTTCTTCTCTTTTCTTTTCTTTTCCTTTCCTTTCCTTTCCTTTCTTTTCTTTTCTTTTCTTTCCTTTTCACTTTTCTTTGGTGGGCCCGTTGTTGGACGTACCTATTTGCGCGCTGACAGTGGGAGGAGGGGGAGCGACCCACCAACCTACCTCAAAGTCAAATAAAAACCTCACCTTCGGGGCTGGTCTATCCTATAATCTACCGCACCTTCGGGGTAGCGCCACATCTACGCGGAGGATATAGACCGGAAGTCTCGACCTTGTAGGGAGACCGGTACGCCAACAACTTAAGTTTTCAGTCTTATTATCTTGCATTCTTTTAGCTTTTTGATCATAACTTATCATGCATACATACCATTCCTAAGGCATTTCTAACATGAATTTTTTTCATCTAACTCATGTCACAGATCACATCAAAGTTAGTTAGTTTGTGGGTAGACAAGTAAATGTTTGTACTTACAGTATCTGTGCAAGAGTGATTCCTTTTGGATCCTTGCTACTGCTTTCTCCTTCACTTCTTGGGTTTCCTAAAATAGAAATAATCATGGATTATTTCTCATATTCATTTCATTCATCATTTTTTTTTATAGAAGATTTATATTAATTTCTACATTTCCTTATTCCTCTCTTTTTCTCCAATTCAACTCTTTAAAATATTGTTACTATCTTTGGTATTTTGTTTTCACCCTTTCCTTAACATTCTAATTTTTTTCTTAACATTCTAATCTCCATAATGTCCTCAATCTCAGTTTCTTACAACTAATTCATCTCATTATCGCTACCGAAATTTCGGCAGTATTTCCGCTTAAAAACTGAGGTCCCGGCGTTTAAATAACGCCTCAAAACTTAGGTACCTGCCACTTACTATACCAGAGGCCTAATTTTTCATAGAACATTCAAAACGTTCTATGAAAAATGCTTATCAATCCCACACATTACTCATTAACATATTCCAATTCACATCCATAAATCAACCATCACTTTCATCATTTTTTTCCCATTTTTTTCATTTTCCATATTCATTCATTCATTCAAAATCATCAACAATATAAAACATTCAATTTTAATAACCAAACTTCCAACTCAACTTTCAACTTAACTAATCTCTCCCAAACAAATTACATAACCATTTTCAATCTCTTTTCTTAACTCTAAACTCAACAAAACCAACTTTAAGATTTCACAATCCCATTTCAAGAAATTTAGCCCTCATTTATTCAAAATTGAACCCAAATACATTTATGGTTAATATAACCCTTATAACCATTTTTTTCACTTAAATCATCAAGTTAACAATCATAGAGTCCAATTATTTCACCAAAAAGAGCCACAAATTCATCATGAAAAATCATCAAATTTTCAAACCCTAACTTTGTACATTTTCGGTTTCCTCAAGAAAACTTATTCAAACTTTTGCATTTAAGTTCCCAAACTCACATATATCCTTTCCTAAACCATCCTCAATCAATTCTAACCATTTTCGGACCCTAACATTTCCATTTGAACAATTTTTCACACTACCCACTATAAAATCCGAAAATCACCAAAATGCAAAGGGAAAAATGTTACCTTTGCTCAAAAACGTTCCTTTACTTCTAGAGGAACTAAAGTTGCGGTTTTTGGAAGGAAACTCGAAGAAAAACCGAGCTTGGAGGCGCCGGAAGTCACGGCTCCCTCACGGCTGCACAGTGCCGATCCGCGTGGAAGGAGGAAGGAGAAGAAGAGCTCGCGTTTTCACCCCTCTCTGTCGGCGTTTTATCCTTTTCTCACGCTCCCTCTCTCTTGTTTTTCGCCGCCGAAGTTTCGGCTCACCGTCGGAATCTCGCCAGCAGCCGACCGGAGAAGAAGAAGAAAAGAAGAAGAAGAAGAAGAAGAAGAAAAAAAATCTTCTTCCGTCGCTCTCCCTCTCTCTCTCGCCGGATTTTGCCTCCTCCTCACGCCGGTTCTCCCTCTCTCGCCGGTCTTCCTCTCTCTCTCTCGCTCGTTCTCCCTTTCTCGCGCTCTCTGTCTTCACGGCCGAAGAAGAAAAGAAAAGGGGAAAAACAATTAAAGGGGGAGGGCTGTGGTGAGTTTTATTACTCACCCCCCTCTCTCTCCCTTATATCCGAAAAACACCCCCCTCTCTCTTTTCTTTTTTTTTCCCTTGCCCCAAACTCTTTAAATTTGTCCCTAGCCCCTAGTTTTCAAAATTATTTTTATTATTATCCTTTTTTTTTAACACTGTTAGAATATTTTTATTTCATTCTAGCAGTATTAAATCATTCATATATATATACCTATGTATAAAAATATCATTACATTAATTAAAAAAAAAATGATTCTGAGAAGATGAAAATTCTTGGTTGTTACATTCACCCCTCCTTATAAAATTTTCGTCCTCGAAAATTCAGAACAAGTGGGGGTATTTTTCCTTCATCTCCTCTTCACGCTCCCACGTAGCTTCTTCCACATCGTGATTTCTCCACAACACTTTGACTAGCAGAATGCTTTTATTTCTTAGCGTCTTCTCTTCTCGAGCAAGTATTTGAACTGGTTGCTCCTTATACGACAAGTCTTCTTGGACTTGGATTGGTTCGTACTCAAGAACATGTGAAGGGTCTGAAATGTACTTCCTCAACATTGACACGTGGAAGGCATTATGCACGGTAGACAATTCGGGTGGTAGCTCTAACTTATAGGCCACTTTTCCTACTCGACTGATAATGGGAAAATGTCCAATGTATCTGGGACTCAGCTTCCCTTTCTTCCCAAATCGCATTACACCCTTCATTGGGGCAACTTTCAAAAATACGAAGTCTCCCTCTTCGAATTCTAAGGGTCTTCGTCTCTGGTCGGTGTAGCTCTTTTGGCGACTCTGTGCAGTCTTCATCCTCTGTTGGATTTTCTTGACCGCATCAACTGTCTCTTGGATAAATTCAGTCTTGTGTAGCTTCTTTTCTCTTAAGTCATACCAATGAATTGGTGATCTACATTTCCGCCCATACAATGCTTTATATGGTGCCATTCCAATAGAAGCCTGGAAACTGTTGTTGTATGCAAACTCGATCAGTGGTAGCTTCTTATTCCATGCTCCTTTGAAGTCTAGTGTACATGCGCGAAGCATATCTTCCAGTGTCTGGATTGTGCGCTCAGATTGCCCATCTGTCTGGGGGTGAAATGCTGTACTAAATCTCAGTTCTGAGCCCATTGCAGCTTGAATACTCTTCCAAAAGTTCGATGTAAAACGTCTGTCGCGATCAGACACTATCTCTGTTGGTATTCCATGCAGTCTCACTATGTTTGAGATGTACAGCTCTGCCAACTTTTCCAATGTATACGTCATCTTTACGGGTATAAAGTGAGCAGACTTGGTTAATCGATCTACCACTACCCATATAGCATCAAATCTCTCAATCGTCCTTGGTAGTCCCACAACAAAATCCATAGTTATTTTTTCCCATTTCCATTCTGGGGTGTCCAGTAGTTGCAGCTCACCTGCTGGTCTTTGATGTTCCGCCTTGACCCTTTGACATGTTAAGCAGTGACTGACGTGTTGGACTATGTCATTTTTCATGTTTCTCCACCAAAATTGCTGCTTTAGGTCTTGATACATTTTTGTACTACCCGGATGTACTGAGTAAGGGGTGTCGTGGGCTTCCGTTAGGATTCTCTTCCTCAATTCTTCTTTGTCAGGCACACAAATCCTCCCTTGAAAAAGTAGTACCCCATCGTCAGCAATGTGGAACTCTGTCCTTTCACCCTTAAAAACTTTTTCCTTCAATTCTCTCAGAACAGCATCAACCTCTTGAGCTTCTTTAATCTCCTCAAAAAGTGTCGGCTGGATTTGCATTACCGCCAACCTTCCTGCAATTAACTCCATTCTTAGCGTAGAAATTTCTGGTTGTAGTGGCTTGGGCAGCTTATCGATGGCTATTCGTTCCGGCATCGTCGACTTACGGCTCAATGCATCCGCTACCTTATTCGCCTTGCCGGGATGATACAAGATCTCGCAGTCATAATCTTTAACCAATTCGAGCCATCTTCTTTGTCTCATATTGAGTTCCTTCTGGGTGAAAAAATACTTCAAGCTCTGGTGGTCGGTAAAGATCCTACACCAAACTCCATATAAATAATGCCGCCATATCTTAAGAGCAAATACTACAGCAGCCAATTCCAAATCGTGAGTCAGGTAGTTCTTCTCATGTTCTTTTAGCTGTCTGGAAGCATAGGCTATCACCTTTTCATCTTGCATCAATACAGCTCCTAATCCCATCTTGGATGCGTCACTGTAGATGTCAAATTCTCCTTCATCCTTAGGCAACGTGAGCACTGGGGCACTCGTCAACCGTCTCTTTAATTCCTGAAAGCTTTCCTCGCATTTGTTCGTCCATTCAAATTTCTTCTCCTTGCGAGTGAGAGCTGTGAGAGGGGTAGCTAACTTAGCAAATCCCTCTACAAATCTACGGTAGTAACCTGCCAATCCTAGGAAACTCCGTATCTCGGTGACGTTCTTCGGAGGTACCCATTTGCTAACAGCTTCAACTTTTGCAGGGTCGACTGCAATCCCGTCTTTTGAGACGACGTGTCTGAGGAAATGGACTTTATCTAACCAAAATTCGCATTTTGAGAACTTGGCATACAACCGGTGCTCCCTTAGTGTCTGCAGTGCGGTCCGAAGATGTTCCTCATGCTCTTCTTGATTTTTCGAGTAGATGAGGATATCGTCAATGAATACGATGACAAATTTGTCCAAGTATTCCTTAAATACTCGATTCATAAGATCCATGAAGGTAGCTGGAACATTTGTCAATCCAAAGGGCATAACAAGGAATTCAAAATGCCCATATCTCGTGCGAAAGGCGGTCTTAGGAACATCTCCCTCCTTGATCTTCAACTGGTAATAACCGGATCGAAGATCAATCTTGGAAAACATTGCAGCTCCCTTGAGTTGATCAAACAAATCATCAATCATCGGCAGTGGATACTTGTTCTTGATTGTAGCCTTGTTGAGTTCACGGTAATCAATGCACATTCTCAAGCTTCCGTCTTTCTTCTTCACAAACAAAACCGGTGCTCCCAATGGCGAATAGCTGGGGCGGATGAATCCTTTTTCTAACAATTCTTTCAACTGCACCTGTAATTCCTTCAGTTCTGCAGGGGCCATTCTGTAAGGTGCTTTTGAAATAGGGGTTGTGCCTGGCAACAACTCAATCTCAAAAGTAATATCCCGATCTGGAGGGAGTCTTGGCAATTCTTCTGGAAATACTTCTAAGAAGTCTTTAATCACCGGTACCTCACTTGGTTGGAGTTCCGTTTCAATGCTTGTATCTGTGATGTAGGCTAAGTAGCCAGTGCATCCACTCTTTATCAATTTCTGTGCTCTCATTGAACTTATCAGCATACCGGACGATCTTGGAGTATGACCCACATATTCGAACTGGTCATCTCCTCCTAATCGAAACACTACTTTCCGCTGTTGCCAATCAATTGTCGCTCGATACTTGCTAAGGAAATCCATTCCGAAAATAACATCATAGTCAACTATCTCTAGTATGACTAAATTGATGTATAATTCTCGGTCAGCAATAATCACTGGAACATTACGTAGCCAATGATCCGACAACATTACCTCACCAGATGGTAGGGTGGTCTTGAACACTTGACCAATCCTCTCCTTAACATGTTTAATTTTTGCAGCAAAAGTATGTGAAGCAAAGGAATGTGATGCACCTGAGTCAAATAATACATAGGCAATACTTTGGGCAACGGGAAGCTGACCTGTCACCACATTCGAGGCTCCCGCCTCAACGTCTTCCTTGGAGTAGGCCAGGATATGTGCATCAGCTCGAGGTGCGTCTTCTGGTCGATTCATGTGAGTCTGCGCTCCTTGGGACCTTGTCTGCATGGCATGTGCTTGGTTAGCAGTCGGTTGCGGCTGAAAGGATCTTGGCTGGTATTGGGGATTGGTAGGGCAATTTCTGGCATAATGGCCTTCCTTGCCACATAAATAACATGCATATGTCCCCACTTTACATTCCCCGGGATGTATCCTCCCACATTGTTGACATGAGAGTCTAGTCTGGCCGGTGGTCTGATTCGGCCTTTTCTGGACATTTCTTACATTCTAACCTCCGGAATCACTAGTATTGGTCTTCCGCTTGTTCGTGCTCGACTGACTTTGGTTGCCGCTCTGACTAGGCCTCGGACCTGAGAAAGGCTTGTTACTTTGGCTTGGTTGATTGCTTTTCTGTGTCAGCTTTGCCAAATCCCTTTCTCTCTTCTTGTCCTCCCAAGCCTTAGCCTTCTCTTCTTTTGCTCGGGCCAACCTATGCTCAGCTCTCATTGCCCTACTAATGCAGTCTGCGACGGTGGTGGGTGGAGTCTCACCACTCTCTACTAATGTGGCAATATCGGGCCTAAACATGTCAATCATTCACTGGACCCGTTCCCCTTCTGTTGGTACTATCTGAGGACATAGGCGGGCTAGCCGATCAAACTTACGGCAAGCTTCAGTCACCGACATTTCTCTTTGCTTTAATCCATCAAATTCTCGCTGTTGAGCTCGCAAGGCGTCTAAATTGAAAAATTTCCGGTTGAATTCTTCCAAAAAGTCGTCCCATGTCATACTTTTCACATCTCTTCTCATCTTTACCATCTCCCACCAATATCTGGCATCTTTCTTCAGTAAGTAGGAGGCACAGAGAATTCGTTCTTGATCTGTGAGATTCATGAACTCGAAAATCATCTGTACGGAGGCCAACCATTCTTCAGCCTCAAGTGGATCAGTAGACCCCTCAAACCCTGGCGGTTTCATTTTCCTAAACCGCTTATATAAGGATTCCTGATTGATTACCATCTGAGTAGGAGTACCCATACCCCCTTCTGATTGAATTGTTATTGTTGGAGCGGTTGAACTTGGAGTCGGTTGAGGTTCTGGCATGGATGTTTGCGATGGGGTCATTTGAGGTTGGGAAGGTCCACCCCTATCAGTTTGTTCTGCATTTCTCTCAGCTAACAACTCCCTTAGCCTTTGGTTTTCCTGCTCTTGAGCCTCCAATCGCGCTTGTATATTGGCTAAGAGGTTGGTTATTTCGGTATCTCGGTCCACTCTTGACGCTTTAGATCGTGGCCTGACCATATTGTCGTATACTACCTATTTTAAACCATAACATAGTTTAGTACTTACATAACAACAATAATTCTTAATTTAAAAACAATCTTACTTGGACTGTGCAGAAGCAGATGCTTGAAATGTCATGGAGGGTCAATGGACAACCGCCGGGCTCTGATACCAACTGTGGCGCCCGCCGACCCAGCTCGCCCGAGTCGACGTTCGCCATCTCTTTCTTCATTAACTTTGTATACATAAATGTTTCTTTTCATTTGCGGAAGTGTAATTTAAAATCTTTACTTTCAAAATAGAGTGGAAATTTTGGAAACTTTTTTTTTTTTAAATATATTTACACAACTTCTATTTTTCTCAAAACATACTAACATATATATATTTTTTTTTCATTTTTGTTCCGTTTCATTTACACATGGTCTGCATATATAAATATATATATAAACATATGCTTATAAAAAAATATTCTGACAGTTGAAAGCATAGCAGGTCCGTCCCCTTGTCCATGACACTTCTTGAATCTTTCTGCTAGTCCCCTCGACCTTCTATCCTGTCCTGAGTTGCTTACCTTTATTACCTACACCACAAACAAACTTGTGAGCTAGACTCAGTAAGCACAAACATACAAACAAAGAACTAACATGCATAACCTCTAAGGTTAGTCACATAATGTAATTCTAATTCCTCATAAGTTAATATTTGAGGTTCTTTATCATAACTTATTACAACATCCTCATAATTTCATTTCATGTCTTCCTTTCTTTCTCTTTGCTTTTCTTCCCTTTTCTTTTCCTTTCCTTTCCTTTCCTTTCCTTTCTTTTCTTTTCCTTTCTTTTCTTTTCTTTTCTTTTCACTTTTCTTTGGTGGGCCCGTTGTTGGACGTACCTATTTGCGCGCTGACAGTGGGAGGAGGGGGAGCGACCCACCAACCTACCTTAAAGTCATATAAAAACCTCACCTTCGGGGTTGGTCCATCCTATAATCTACCGCACCTTCGGGGTAGCGCCACATCTACACGGAGGATATAGACCGGAAGTCTCGACCTTGTAGGGAGACCGGTACGCCAACAACTTAAGTTTTCAGTCTTATTATCTTGCATTCTTTTAGCTTTTTGATCATAACTTATCATGCATACATACCATTCCTAAGGCATTTCTAATATGAATTTTTTTCATCTAACTCATGTCACAGATCACATCAAAGTTAGTCAGTTTGTGGGTAGACAAGTAAATGTTTGTACTTACAGTATCTGTGCAAGAGTGATTCCTTTTGGATCCTTACTACTGCTTTCTCCTTCACTTCTTAGGTTTCCTAAAATAGAAATAATCATGGATTATTTCTCATATTCATTTTATTCATCATTTTTTTTTATAGAAGATTTATATTAATTTCTGTATTTCCTTATTCCTCTCTTTTTCTCCAATTCAACTCTTTAAAATATTGTTACTATCTTTGGTATTTTGTTTTCACCCTTTCCTTAACATTCTAATTTTTTTCTTAACATTCTAATCTCCATAATGTCCTCAATCTCAGTTTCTTACAACTAATTCACCTCATTATCGCTACCGAAATTTCGGCAGCATTTCCGCTTAAAAACTGAGGTCCCGGCGTTTAAATAACTCCTCAAAACTTAGGTACCTGCCACTTACTATACCATAGGCCTAATTTTTCATAGAACATTCAAAACGTTCTATGAAAAATGCTTATCAATCCCACACATTACTCATTAACATATTCCAATTTACATCCATAAATCAACCATCACTTTCATCATTTTTTTCCCATTTTTTTCATTTTCCATATTCATTCATTCATTCAAAATCATCAACAATATAAAACATTCAATTTTAATAACCAAACTTCCAACTCAACTTTCAACTTAACTAATCTCTCCCAAACAAATTACATAACCATTTTCAATCTCTTTTCTTAATTCTAAACTCAACAAAACCAACTTTAAGATTTCACAATCCCATTTCAAGAAATTTAGCCCTCATTTATTCAAAATTGAACCCAAATACATTTATGGTTAATATAACCCTTATAACCATTTTTTTCACTTAAATCATCAAGTTAATAATCATAGAGTCCAATTATTTCACCAAAAAGAGCCACAAATTCATCATGAAAAATCATCAAATTTTCAAACCCTAACTTTGTACATTTTCGGTTTCCTCAAGAAAACTTATTCAAACTTTTGCATTTAAGTTCCCAAACTCACATATATCCTTTCCTAAACCATCCTCAATCAATTCTAACCATTTTCGGACGCTAACATTTCCATTTGAACAATTTTTCACACTACCCACTATAAAATCCGAAAATCACCAAAATGCAAAGGGAAAAATGTTACCTTTGCTCAAAAACGTTCCTTTGCTTCTAGAGGAACTAAAGTTGCGGTTTTTGGAAGGAAACTCGAAGAAAAACCGAGCTTGGAGGCGCCGGAAGTCGCGGCTCCCTCACGGCTGCACAGTGCCGATCCGCGTGGAAGGAGGAAGGAGAAGAAGAGCTCGCGTTTTCACCCCTCTCTGTCGGCGTTTTATCCTTTTCTCGCGCTCCCTCTCTCTTGTTTTTCGCCACCGAAGTTTCGGCTCACCGTCGGAATCTCACGCCAGCAGCCGATCGGAGAAGAAGAAGAAGAAGAAGAAGAAAAAAAATCTTCTTCCGTCGCTCTCCCTCTCTCTCTCGCCGGATTTTGCCTCCCCCTCACGCCGGTTCTCCCTCTCTCGCCGATCTTCCTCTCTCTCTCGCTCGTTCTCCCTTTCTCGCGCTCTCTGTCTTCACGGCCGAAGAAGAAAAGAAAAGGGGAAAAACAATTAAAGGGGGAGGGCTGTGGTGAGTTTTATTACTCACCCCCCTCTCTCTCCCTTATATCCGAAAAACACCCCCTATCTCTTTTTTTTTTTTTCCTTGTCCCAAACTCTTTAAATTTGTCCCTAGCCCCTAGTTTTCAAAATTATTTTTATTATTATCCTTTTTTTTTCTTTAACACTGTTAGAATATTTTTATTTCATTCTAGCAGTATTAAATTATTCATATATATATACCTATGTATAAAAATATCATTACATTAATTAAAAAAAAATGATTCTGAGAAGATGAAAATTCTTGATTGTTACAACAATTCAAACTTAATTGTTCTTCATTTTAATAGTTTTCTACACTGTGAGTCTTCTATTTGTTTACTTTAAAGCAAATTTTATTTATTTTCATCTTTTATTTTTCAGCTCTTTCTTTTCCTTTATATACACAAACTCCATGTCTTGATACGATCATTGTTTATACTAAGAAAGTATTTCAAATACCTTTAACCCATAGAAGCTCCTTTTGGAATTAATATTTTCTCATGTATATGAATCTTGGGATGTAAGATACTTTTATTATGTTTGGCTTTCAATTATTTTACTTAGTTTTGTTAACTTATGCATTCATTATTGCTCCATAATCACTTTTTACCATGCATATTTATTAAATACTTGGTATTTTCATAAATAGATTCGACTAATTTGTCTATTATCAGCTGTTTTAGAGTTTTTTAAAATTTCATTTAAAAATTCAATATTTTATGATCAATTTCCATATTTTACTTTAATTTTTACCGATATCAATATTTTCGTAAAATCTAAGTATTGATATTTCTATATATGTTGATACTTACATCATTATTCATAATGAAATAAAAAATATAATAATTTAGACATAAATTTTTCTTCATAATAAAAGTCAAAATTTTTTTTATATAAAATCTGATTACCAACACTATAAATTCAATTTAAAAAAATCTTAATCTATTTATACAAATGCTATAAATACTTTTTATTTTTATTTTTATAATTATTTTATAAAAGATAATAATATTTTTAAAAATATTAATTTAAACATTTATATAAATTTTTTTTAGGGGGCGTTTGATAAACGCATTGTATTTTGATTGTATTTGAATGAAATTTATTTTTTAAATGTTATATTTGGTTACAAAGTATTTGTTTTGTATTTGAATGAAATGTGTGTTTGGATGAAAAGTATTTTAGAGTTGAAAAGTTGATGTGATTGATAAAAGTAGAGATAAATAGTGTAGTTGAAAAGTTGATGTAATTGTTTTAAAAATATTTTGAATAGTAATTGTTTTCGTAGTACTGTTGTAAAATTTGTGTTTGGTGTAAAATTATATTATATTTAAATGAAATTAAAATGAAATTTGTGTGCCAAACGATACCTTAACTTAACATTTTAATTTAGATATTTATATAAATAATCTTAAAATTTAAAGTGCTCCCCGAATAAAAATAAAAACTGATGTGTGATGATTTACCTGCGAAATGCTAATCTTGATATCCTGATACAAAAATAGATTCTACATGCCTCAACGAGATCTCTATCCATATTTTCAAACTTTTTTTTTTTTGTATTTTTGTCATATAAATGACGATACGATGTTTCACAATTTTTCCCACCAATTGTTTTAACAGACTTACCAGAGATGTTTCACAATTTTCCTCTTTTTTTTTTTTTTTTTCCTTCTAAGAATTATCATTTCTGTTGCACCGGAAACAGAAAGGGAATAAATACCCTAAGCTACGAGTCTACAAATTTAAAAAAAAAAAAAAACAAAATCAAAATGGCAAATTAAATCATAAACCCTAGCCTACACAGTGGAACCTCAACAAGTAATTACCACTAAAAAAAAAAAAAGAAAAGAAAAGAAAAGAGAAAAAAGAAAGTAGGTGCCTTAAAACTTTTTAGACTCCTTATACACTTCAAATTCCGATACTTGTGTCGCAAGAAAGGTGCTTTTCTCGTCATCTTCTCAACACCTCCTCCTTCTCCTCACTATCTCTCTCTCGTTAAATCCTCTCTCAAGGAAGCAGCTAGGGTTTTCTTCCAAAACTCCGATCTTGAACAAACAGAAGAAAGCAAGATTTTTTACTTTTTTCTTCCTTCGTTGATGGTCTCCATGAAGGTCTCCGCAGAAAGAGAATATCTGGAAGTCCCGAAAGAGTTCTGCCCACAGGCGGTGATCGACTGGTACAAGTTCGGCGCCGAGAGGGGTCATCCTCTAAACGGCGGCACGGGAAAATCGGACGTCCGAGAGAAGGCGAGGAATCATCTCTCCGCCCTCGGATGGCGTTTCTGGTACGGAGTGAAGAAAGACAGACTGGAGTTGCGCTACACTTCGCCGTCTGGGAAGAACCACTACTCTCTCCGAATGGCCTGCAAGGCCTGCATTGACGGCGGTGATCTCTCCGAGAGCGTCGCCTCCAATTCTTCCCTCCTCCCTTGCCAAGAGGATACCCGTTTGTTTCCCGGGAAAGTTCCGACCACCATCTTTTCTCAAGAAAAGCAGAGTCCAGTATCGGCCCGGAAATCTCCTGGGGAGTCTTCTTCTACCACCGGGTCGTCGACGGAATTGACAACAAAAGGAAGGAAGAGGAGCAGAAGCAGAAGCCCTGATGATTCAGAGTTGAGGAATTTCCAACCGGTTCAAACTTCACAAGAATGCAAAAATTCCAATTTGCATGTCGAGCCAATTGGCCACATTGGGTCAATCACTGATTCAAATCCTGAAAATCCCATCTGCTCTAGAGGAAAGAAAGTCATTTCGGATTTGAATATCTCAAGACGCTCAAAACCAATAAGAGGAAAGAAAATGCTTGCGGATTTGGAGAACTCAAGATTATCATCAGTCAGTAATGGCAAGAAGAAATCTCCTGCGAGAATTCGAGTTAAGATTGGAAATATCCCCGTTTCCTTGTCGCGGCGCAGTAGAACAGCAAATACGGTTCTTTCCTCGTTGATAGACAGCAATGTGGTGGCTTTGGGGACAAAAGTGCATTACCGTGGGAAACAATACAGTAGTGGTGTTGTTACTCGTGAAGGCATAGAATGTGATTGTTGCTCAAAGATTTTCACTCTCACCGCCTATGAAGACCATGTCGGAAGCACGAACCACAGACCGGCCGCGAATATTTTGCTCGACGACGGAACGTCGTTGATGGATTGCAAGAATCAGATGAAGAGGAGTGATGTTGCTGAGAATGTGACTAGAAGGAAGGGTGGTCATGAGGAGAATGTGGATTGTAACAGAGATGAGAGTCATGATGTTTGCAGTGTTTGTCATTATTGGGGTGAGTTGGTTCTGTGTGATCTATGTCCTTCGGCTTTCCACGCAAAGTGTTTGGGCTTTGAGAGAGCCCCGGATGGTGACTGGTTTTGCCCTTCGTGCCGGTGTGGAATTTGCGGCCAAGCGAAGTTGGAAGACACCAAAACAGGAGCTAATTGTACTACTATTGATCATCATGTTGGTAACGATGATGATGGTGTTCTGATCTGCTTCCAATGCGAGAGAAAATTCCACATGGAGTGCTTAAGGAGTGATGGGATTGGTGTGGATTGGGAAAAGAGCGGTTCGAAGGAGAATATGTTTTGTTGCAGAAAGTGTGAAGAAATATGTTCTGGACTGAGGAAGATAGTAGGGAAGAGAATTGCAGTGGGTATAGATAAAGATGAGAATCTGAGTTGGACATTGCTGAAGTCAACTGAAAACGACACCAGGCTTGAAGCTGCTTTGGCTCTGATACACGACTGTTTTGAGCCTGCTAAGGATCCCTTGACAAAGAGAGACATTGTTGAGGATGTCGTCTTTGGAAGAGAGTCGAAGCTGAGCCGTCTCAACTTCAGGGGGTTCTACATTGTCGCTTTGGAGAGCGGCGATGCGTTGGTCACCGTGGCCACTGTGAGAGTCTTTGGGGAGAAGTTGGCCGAAGTGCCTCTTGTGGCCACGAGGTCCGAGTATCGCAGGCGTGGGATGTGTCATGTTTTGATGAATGAGCTTGAGAAGCAGATGGTGAATTTGGGAGTGGAGAGGCTGACTTTGCCATCTGCTACAAGTGTTCTCCAAACTTGGATTACTTCTTTTGGGTTCTCGGAGATGACAGCTGGTGAGAAATTGAAGTTTCTGACTTATAATCTGCTTGATTTCCAAGGTACCTTCATGTGCCAGAAGCGCCTAATTGGCAAAACAAGTGAAGCAAAATCAAGCCCTTTTAAAGGAAATTCGCCTACTGAACCGAAGAAGGATAATGTTGATGATTATTTATTTACTGAGGAACTGCAGAGCATTTTGACGGCTGTGGAATTATAGGCCAAAAACTATCACAGCTGAGGTAATCCAAGAAGATATCGGCCAACCGAGGCCTATTTTTTTTTTAGTTCTTTCCATTTCGGGAATTCTTGGACCAGTTGTAAATACTAAATACCAAGTTTTGGTTTATGGAGGTTGTAGATAATTTTTTACATCTTTTCATGTCTTATGTTAATTATCTATAGAGCTACAACTAAATTCTTCTTCTTTTTGTTCTTTTTGGCAAAAGTGTGTTTCCTTGTCATGGTAAAGCTAACTCATTTAGATGTTTTAATGAAAACAGTAACTGTCTCCAACTTCATTTGGAATCTCAAGAAAAAAATTCGACGATCAATAGATGATGCTAAAGTGTGTCTACAGCAAGTTGGCTGGCCGACCATAAATAGATACGACATTGATTGAGGCTCCAAGTCACTTTTGCTGTTCTCTTCGACAGGAAGATTATGCTGTTTTGTAACAGGGCAATAAACCGGGCCTCCTCGACATTTAACTCTTTTGATCTTACTACCGTTCGAGAGTAGATTAATAATTTTCAGGAGCGTCGGGAGTCTTCAATAGATAAATCTACTTTTCATTCACTTGTTCTGGTATTAGTCTTGATAGAAGTAGATAAGTTTGTAAATACATCCATAAAATTTCAAATATTGCAAACGGAAACAACTTTACTACAACTGTAGCTAGGATGATTATAGGAGAATCAGAGGCACATGAAACTAGCGCACAAAGAATAGTAACAAACATATTTGCATGATTCGACAAAGACAGCAGGAGAAAAAGGTTTTATTTTTTGTTTTTTTGTTTTTTTTTTTTTTTTCAAACAAAGCACGTTTCACGGGAGCACATCAAAGGGCTCGTGCTTCCAAAACACAACAGCAACAAATTTCAGTCACTCCAATCATCCCGGTCCAGATTAGGTCCTTCATCCTGCAATTCCACCACCAAATTAATGGCTTTAGTAGCTACTAAGCATCAACAAGAATGGTTTAAACCAGGTATGTAGGACAATTAAAAAAATAAAAAATAAAAAAGGAGAATCATGATGTCATTAGATGTACCATTTCATCACAAACTAAGCTGGACGGCGACCAGACGAGAATTTGTCTATCGTTGCCACCTGTATACAATTCCTGCATCGACATTTAATGCAAACAGTTTAAACGTTTCCTAGGACACTTGCCAGTTTGGTTCTAAGATCACTTTTTTAGAATTTCAACGAACATTATCTTGTGCTTAATGGATTTAATCCTATGACGGTCGTAAAAGGGTTTCACTAGTACTTTGATTGATTGCCTCTTCCATTTCCATTTACTTCATAAACAGCCAAGACGAAATTAAGAGCATTATGACTGTACCTGATCCTGAAAACTAAAGCAGCAACAGTTTACGTATTCATGGTGACCACGAAATGTCACGGCTGTCTTACCCGACCACATATCAAATGCCTGAAAATTCAAAAATCAGAAATTAAAAATGGGCAAATAACAAGTATTTGAGAATACATTTATACAAATCCCACCGAAACTAGCCCAACGGATAAAAAGAGGTTCAGGTTCAGGTCTCCGGTTTTAGATTCAAAAATTTGAGCGGTTTTTAAAATGAATGTTTATAGGATCTCATAATGTAAAAAATAAAAAATAAAAATAAAAATCTCATACAGCTGCAGAAAAGTTCAGCTGATTGGACTTGAAGAAGAATGAATGACCTTCACAGTTGTCATGCATGGAACAAAAACAAGGGCTGAATTCTGACATGTAGCTAATTGAAGCGGCTTGCTGGTTTGCAGGCGCACAGTCTCGAAATTCACCAGAGTATTGCGACCAGATTCAACGTCCCAGAGCCTTAATCTTGAATCAGAACCTGAAATAAGAGCAGACATTATTGCCATATTCATCTTGGTTGTTTAAGAAAAACCTCAAAGCATATAATTAAGCAATTATTACCAATCAGTAATTAGAAAAAACTAAAATTAAGTAGCTCTAACTTCTAAGGTCCACATCGTACAACTAAAGATATGTATGGCTGTGATAATAAAATAAATGCACTACTTCCGTGAATGTTTCAGCAGAGTATCATTATGGCTATAAAAGCTACTGCGACGAAGAAACACAATAACATTTGCGTTGAATAGATTGTTACGTGGAAAATAATAGCCAGATGGATCTATTTTACGCAAATATGCCTTCAAATCCACCTGAATACAAAATAATTACCTGAGACGATTTACACGACAATTTCATGAAACATAAAATTATATGAACATGTATTTCGAGTTCCAATTTAAACAAGCCCCCACCTGCACTTAGAAGATGCATGCCATCTTCAGTAACTTTCAAGCCAGTAACAGCACCATAATGAGCAGTTGCACGATCCTGAGCAGACAACATCCCCGGATGTAGTCTCTGCCTTGATGGTCCTTTGGCATGAATTTTAGCAATAGGCAATTGCTTCATGCTACTCCCATTAGCCAGTTTTCTTTGCACTGCTCGGGCTTTTGCAGGTAAATTTGGGACAGGTGACGAGGACTTGGATGTAGAAACCTAGGTGAAATACAGAAAGTAGCATCAGGAAAAGCATAAGAAAGTTTTCACTCGATAAATTGGTTTCAATTTTTGCTACAAACAATTGAAATAAATTCAGTGCTATGAGAACAACATAAGCCTCATTACAAATATTAGTAAAAACAACTCAGCAACGAGAAATGAAAAAAAAAAAAAAAAAATAGAAGGTCAGAAGGCTATAAACATTTCCCTTATCAAAAAGTGTTGCGCCGCTTTAGACAGCATACTAAACTAAAAACTTCAATATTCAAACAGTGTTATAAAGGTAAGAACAGATGTAAAAATGTTAAGCGGATAAATAGGAAGTGAAAAGAAGAGCAAGAAAGGCTGCTTTGGGTATACAAAAGAATTGAAGCAGCAGAAGAGAATGGAAACCTTATTAGTGGCAGGGCGTTCAAGTACAGGTGGGCGTCTGCCAAGCTGAGATTGGGACTGATCCAAAACGAGAAAACACCCAGCACGTCTTATGTCCCAAAAACGTATTGCACCATCACATCCCCCAGTAATCAAAACCCACTCACTTGACGTAGACCATTCCACAGTCATCACACCATCTGCTATCACAAAAATAGCATAACCAACTTATACCCCGTAAATTCATGTAGAATTAGACATACTTGTTTGAAGACGAGTGTTAACTACAGTCCTTTTTTTTTTTTTCCCCCCTCTTGATATGTTAAAGCCGAGTAATATCTCCTTTTGTCACAGCATATTTGAGAACATGATACACTATAGATTAGAGCATATTAAATTTCTGAATTTATAGCTTGTCAGCCAGCTTGCTGATAATAAAGCTTCTAAGCTTTGAACAACTTAGCAATGTCATTTCCCGAAATTAACGGGTTTCCAAACGTAAGAAAAATCGCACGATTTCACCGTTAAGTTAGTTTTCTGGTGCAAAATTAACGAAATTTGATATGTGAAAGCCTAGTTATAGCTCCTTTTGTCACAACATACTTGAACATTAACAAAATCCCAAGATTCCACCACTAACTTGTTTTTTTGGTGCGAAATTAACGAAATTAAAGCCAAGTAATAGCTCCTTTTGTCACAACATAAAAGAACATTCTATAATAGACTCTGTATTTAGCAGTGTAAAAAGACTAGAGGGCTAAATCTCTGAATTTATAGCCTGTCAGGCCAGCTTTGAAACCCCTTGGCATTGTCATTTCCCGAAATCAATGAGTTTCCAAGAAAAATCCCAAGATTCCACAATAAAGGTGCGAAATTAATGAAATTTGAACCTTAATCTCTCTCAAGATACAATCTTTTTTCCAATTATAAAGAGGCACGCAAATGACAATGAGTTTCAAAAAGGAATTAGCAAAACAATACATACCACGGTGGCCGGAGAGCGTGTGAGAAAGCGCACCGGAGGCGATATCACAAAGGCGAACCTGAACATCCTCAGTTCCAGCGGCGATAAGCATGTGGGACTTCGCTAGGGAGGACATGGCGGTCCTGTAAACCTTCCCAGGCATCCTAAAGTTGGCCACAACCTGCGTGGTGTTGGTATCCCAGACGTTGATGTGGTGGTCGTACGAGCCGGTGACGAACAGCCCCGTGTCGACGGGATACCACACGGCCGACGAGACGGCAAATTGATGACCGCTTTCGTGAGTCTTGTCGACCACGAACAAGCACTTGTGCTTCGCGATGACACCATTGCCGTCGTACTCCGTCGCGCGCTGAACGTCGTAGACGGCCACCGAGGCGTCGGAGGCACCGGAGAGCAGGTATCGTCCCTCTGTCAAATCGACCTGGTTTTTTCGTAATTCAGATGATGAAATTTTTTCGGATTTTTGGAGGAGGGAAACGAGATTTTGATTTTCGAGGATGTGAAATTTACCTGGAGAGAATTGATGGAGCCTCGGTGAGAGGAGACGATGTCTTTGTGATTGGATAACTGAAGGCTCTGAATTCGGTTCCGCTTAATGCGATTCGAGAACGAATTTGGGCGAATTTTGCCCGCTTCTCTGTCTCTGATCTCCCTCCACATTTCCGGAGCATCTTCGACCTCACACGGCGGCGATATCTCTCTCCTCTTCTCTCTCCTCTCTTCTCTCTCTCTCTCTCTCTCTCTCTCTCTCTCTATAAGTCTAAAGTTTCTCCCTCTAGCTCGGAAGTAGTCAACTCTATAATCTCTAGTTTCCAGAAATACTACAGACGGGTGGAGACGGACTCACGGGGGGTGATGCAGACCGATGAGCGAGATCCAGTTATCGAGAATTGAGACGACGGTATCGTTCGAAAACGACATGATTTTCATCAGCTTTGACAGACGACAATCTGAAAATAAAACGATATCGGGTTTAGAAGTCAAAAAAACATTGAGAGAGGGAGAGAGAGAGCGCGAGAGTGAGTTCTGTTCAAACGACACTTCCCTTATTATTATTTTTTTTTTTTAAGAAAAAAGGCAAAAAAGATATGATCTCAGGAAACGACGTCAATCTCTTGGAACCATGGAAGAAGAAAAAAAAAAAGGGAGAAACGACAACGTCAAGTTTAAATACGACAAGATTTTTATATGTATTTTTTCACTGCTGCACACTGCAAGGAAGCGGCATTTATTTATTTATTTTTAAGACAGCATATAATAAAACGACGCCAGTTTTAACGAACGACGATTGTAAGAGAAAAAATGCCATGTAAAAAAAAAAAAAGGCAAAGTTTAGAAGACAATTTGAGAAAGACCATATCGCAAGAAAACGAAGAGAACAAAACGACATCAATCATTTTCTTTTTTTTTTTTTTTTTTAACTTTTCGACGAGAAAGCAGAAAATATAAGATAACCACATCATAACCGTAGAAAACGGTGAGAACAAGTTAACAAAAAGACAGAAAAACGAAATGCAACTTTGAAACAAAATTATCCTTGTAAAACCGAAATATCTTAGAACGACGAAAAAGAAAAAGAAAAAAAAATCTAGATAAGCGACAGTGTTACAAGGAAAAACAGAGATAAGAAGAGTATCTTAAGAAACGACATAAAATTAAAGCACAACTTGAACACCACAATAATGCTGTGAAATGACAAAGTATAAATAAAGACATAAAATTTAAAGAAGAACGTAAGAGAAAACACACTAAATCTAAGAAAATGAGAATTTATTAGGAACGAATAAATCTTTTAGAATGACAGAAGAAGTGCTGGAGTGAGGAAGGTGTCCCAAGAAAATGCGAAAAACGACAGTGTGAACTGAAAGATAGAAAATTGAGAACACGACAGCATATTGAGAAACGACACGTTTTCAAATTTGACATTGCAATAGAACTACAATGTGCATATACCAGTAAAGAACCCATGTAATGAGAAGTTGGAGCGTCATGTCATCATTTATAGGAGAAGAAAACCTATATGGCTAGAAAACGCATAGAACATTATGACAGAGAAAACGGCATTAAACTGTAAAACGTTGATATCTTGAGAAAACATATCTTTAAGGTGGCAATATCGCAAGAAAATAGCATCTTATTTTAAAATCTCATCTTAAAAATATTGAGAGACGCCGTCATCAAGTTTTGAGAACAACAATATTGGTACAACAGATGACAATAATCACAAGAAAACTAGATCAGATAATTAAAACGAGAACAACCTACGAATGCAATATATCATGTTTTTATTATTTTTTACTTTATTTTAGAAAAGAAATATCATGTTATGATGTGTGCGTATGTGGGTTTTATTTTTTAACTTTTTAAGACAATCAACGGCTTTTTAACTATTTAAGGGAAAAGAAAAACAAAAAATGTAAAATAAATTCAGCTAAGTTTACCGTATAGCAATTAGCACATAAGTTTGTATAATAATAAAGAAGACATGTGTCATCGTTCAACTTTGCTCTAGTTTCGTTAGAACCACTCTATCGAAAATAGCTTGGCATGAGTTTGAGCATAAATTACAGCCGAACTATAGGAGAATAGAAGAACATGAATGAAGGAAAATCCTTGATCACGTGAACAAAGGCGTTCTTGGGTGGAAGTTCAGCACACTGCCGGGCCTTTGCCCATCAAATTTTATTTATAAGTCCGTCTTCAAATGTTGAGTTTAGAAATAGGCCATGAAGAGAAAGGAATATCATATTGAAGTTGTGAATAGAGTTGGGTTGCCATCAATGGTTAGGCATTTTCGAGTGCATTGGTCATCATCTTGACCTGTCCATTGAAGGTTTTGGTTTGTAAGTAGAGGCAAGTCATATGATAGTGCGTGTGTCAATCTTGTTGCCATCAAAGATATGTGTTTGCCAATTGCTTGCCATTTCTTCTACTAATGTTAAGAGGCCTCTCACTCCTTGGTATTTTTATGTTTTGACTTATGATTTTTGTCTTTTTAAGTTAATAATATTGGTGGCTCTGACCCCAATTATTTTAGGTTTTCTTCTTGTTTTGTTAGTATTTGGTTTTGGTTTTCGTTCGCAAGATCCATTTCTTTGTGGTTGTTTGTTTGGTCTCTATGTTATGAATCCTTATCACTGATTGATCATATTTTTCTATTTTATGTGGATGATTTGTTAAAGAGTCATATGTGTGTTTGATATTTTGTGTACCTTAACGGGTGTCTTTCATATGTAGAGTCTGATACTAATTGTTTTCTTTTTATACATCATTCAAATTTACTGATAGAATCGGTTGTTTATCGATATCGAGTTTTCTATTGTAAGAGGTTATGTGTTTGAATCGATTATATAATTTTTATTTTCCAAAAAATAGAAAAAAGAAACAAAAATCCATCATGATGAACTTATATGTATGTGCCTAAAATGCATATGTAAACTTTATGAAAGAAAACTTATGTACACAAATTTAGTTTTTGCGAATTGTGAAATACTTAATCTATGAATCAATTTAAAATTTTCAAGTTGTGATTTTCTTAATTTTTTTAATCTGAAAGTCATTCTAATTCAATTCAACTTGTGTAGATTAGTTTGAATTAGACGGATTGATTAGATTCACAAATATGCACCATAAAAAAAAAAAAAAAAGAAAAGAAATTGATTCACAAATACGAACACGAACAAAACCCAGCTCAAGTGAACAGATGCCTCTTAGATTGGTGGCAGCTGCATTGCCATAAAACACAGCAAACTGGCCAACTACCACTTTTTCTAATGTGTATTCGACAGATCAATTGTCAACCATTTTTCCCACATAAAACAAAAAAATATATATATTATCATCATTCTAATTTCAACTGGATCGAGTATTTTTAATGATATTGAAATTCTCAAAAATTTGAATTACACCTTGTTAGATGAGTTTCATATTACTTTAAAAATATAATAATATGAAGTTGGCTTTATTGAGAATACAAAAATTATAACCATTATGTATAAAAGAATTATGCATATTTTCATTCCCTCTCTTAAGATTACTACATACCCACTAATAATTTCTAAACCTCATTGGAATCTGATAAACACAACAATATGGTTGAAAAACGTATAGAATATTTTGATGGAAATTAATAATGTGAGAAAGACACGAGAAGGTGTTGGGGGGGGGGGGGGGGGGGGTGGGTGGTGAGGACTCCTCCAAAGCTGTAAAGGATGAGAGAAAGCTGTGCTCCAAAACATGTGTCGGATATTCGTTTGCAGAAAGTTTGGTAAAAGACAACAAATCAAACCCCATTATAGCTCCCCTCGCTTCTCCGTCTACAGTAAAAAAAATATCGCTGCGTTATCATATATTATTTCCCCACCAAAAAATTCTTTTTTTTTTTCTAGATGATTAAAACACAATTTAAATCGTTAAGATTTGTTAAATCGTCGTAATAGAAATTCTATTTTGATTAACGATTTAGAATATTATACTATCAGTGAAAAGATTTTTTATACCACACGAAAAGTTTTCTTTAAAAAAAAAAAGACTCTAAAAATTTATGAAATTTAACAAGTTTTCGGGTTGCGAATTATCAAATAATATTGAGAAAGAATTCTTTTAAAGAATAATTTCGGTTTTATTGTTGGTATATACATAGACAAATAATCACGGGACCATCACCCTTTTTTTTTTTTTTAATTGCCAAGCGACTCCTCTCCGAGAATTTTGCCACAACTGTGAAGAGGTGGGCTTCACGTGCATGCACAATGATTGACACAGATAATGAGATCATAAGTTTTTTTTTTTTCGGGAAAAACTTATACGAGTACGTTTTGTAAAAGCATTTAATATATATTATATTTAAATATAATATAATTTTTATTCAAATACAAAAATATTTTATTTAAATATTAATCACTTTTACATTTTAAATTTAATACAATTATTATTTATTATTTTTATTAATCACATCATATATTCTCTTTCTCTCTCTTTTTTTTCTTTTACTTTTACCTATCACATCACATATTCACACCACATATTCGTTATTAAAATACAATTTAAATATTTTTGATCCAAACACACATTACATTCAAATTTAATATTAATATTTTTTTCTCAAAATATAAATTACATTCAATACATTGTATTCAAATGTAATGCAAACACAATGTGTTCACCAAATGAAACCTAAGAAGTGTATATTAATATTAAATTTTTAATCAAAAGCAGTTTTACATCAAATGCATAAATTTTATACGAAGATATTTATAGACAGTAATAGTGTAAAAAATTATTATTGTGAGGGAGCTATATGTAAAATTGAAAAAAAAAATACACAAACAAAAAGGAAATAAGAAAAAATTGAGAGGGGACTTGAAAAAATTATATATGAATTTATAAAAAAATATATAGACGACAGAGAACAAATGAGAAAGTTGAGGGGACTTAACCTAGGTCTTAATTGACTTCATCAGTAATGAATTCATCCAAAAATAGGGGGAAAAAAAAAACTTCATCAGTATTTATCATTAACTGTTGACAAATTAATCAAATAATTCTACGATAAATGTCTAAATGATAAAATGCAACTCTTATCTAAGTTTTTCTCTTATTTTAAATTTCCATTCTCGAATTTCAAAACTTTCAAAGGCACGTCCACTATCATCATCATGTGGAACTTTGTGAAGTCGACAAAGCATCATGATTTTGCTTGAAAAACCAGTATCTTTCGGATAATGATCACTAGATTCCCTTTTAGTTTACTTGGAGATCATTAGACTCTTCAACTTGCTTGACCATTGAAGGTTTCATTTTCTTAAATCTGTAGTAAGTGGGTTTAATGATTTTCCAGCAAAAAAAAAAAAAAAGTGGGTTTCATGATTAGTTTTCTCTTCAGATGCATGTATCATATAATACAATATCGAGGATGTTTTCCTATTATTATTTTTGGATAATCATTTTGTTATAGCTATACTTCGAGGGTGTTTTTTTTTAATCATTTTGTTATTCGACGTGTTCAAACGAAATTCTTGATGTTAAAATCCTCAATTAATCTTATACGAAATTTTGTTACTTGTCGATACTTTTGTTAGTATAGCTTTGCATATTCGGGAAAAAAAGTTGCTTTTTTTGTAATTTATAGCAGATCACAACCATTAAATACAAAATTTAATATAATTCAACAAATATAAATCTTCACTGTTATAAGTGTAGATTATCATCTATCTTTGGAAAAAAAAAAAGAAAAGAAAAGAAAATTGCATAGCTTCATTAATGAGCTAGTACGCTTGCAATATAACATCACCAAGAATATGTGGAATAACATCCACATTAACAAGGGCTTGTTTCACATAATTTTCTATAAATTACTTTTGGTTTCTTATGCACGAAAACAACTTATGATAGTACTTTCATAATCTGTTAAAAAATCTTTTTATCAATATAAAAAATTATAATTTATGATAAAATTTTAAGTAGAATTAACATTTATAATAAAATTTAAATTAAACATTATAAACTTAAATTTAATATTTTTATTATTTATTAGAAAATTTTAAAGTTTATTTTGACCTTAAAAACTCTTTGGTACTAAACACTTACTAATGTGTTTGACAAAATTTCCAAACCAACAAATGGCTTATGTGACTGAGTTTCGTATAAACTGTTTTTTGTTTCTTACGTTCAAAAACAGCTTATAAAAGTGCTTTGATAATCTATTAAAAAAGTTTTTAATTTCTAAAAATACTTTCTATCAAAATAAATAAACAAAATTTAAATTAGACATTATAAAATTAATTTTAATATTTTAATTATTAATTAGAAAACTTTTAAGATTATTTTGATCTCAAAAACTCTTTAGTACTAAACATTTATTAAGAAATACTTTTTTTTTTTTACTAGCAAAAAACAAAAGTAAAGGTTTGATCTAACGGGTCCAAAATCCAACTCATAAATAAAAAGGATTAATTTTATTTTTACTCTTAAACTGTAGATTAATTTTCATTTTACACATTAAAATTACAAAACTGTTCATTATATCTCCTAATTTGTATAAAATCATTCACAACACCTATTTTAAATCCGTTTATTACTTAAATAAAATTATTTCCATGACATCCTATTAAAGAATAAATAAATAATTTAAAAATTAATAAAAGCAAATAAAAAACTGTTTTGTCTCTGTCTACTATTATCAAACAACAGAGAGAAATGGTGGGAAATCAAAAGAGCTTCAATTGCTTTGCACTACTTTCTTCCTTGTTCAGCCACCGATCCGCCAAAATTTCTTCGATATAAAAAAATGCCTTTTGTTCATTTCTCCCCGGCTTCTCAGCTTCACTTGCAATTTTCTATTTCCCGGAAAATTTTTATATTTATCTTTTGTTTATTTAGTTCCGAGAAATCGTCATTCTTACGAACTTTTCTTTCCTTTTCCCTGTTCAGTTTTCTTGGTTTCCAGTGGCTCTACCCCTTTCTCTCCCGTTGGAACTGAAGAAAAGAAGCAGCTTGAGTTCTGAACGTAATCATAATTATCTGTATATATTTTTCCTTCGCATATTTGGATTTGTTTTTTCTTGTGCATTGAGTAGTAGCTAACTTGGGTGGATATGAAGTGCTTGTTTGTTTTATTAACTTAAATTCAAATTTTTTATTTCAGTTTTATCTTTTTTTAAAAATTAATAAAAATTATAATTATATTAATTAATTTAGATTTAAAATTTTATTCCATTCCAAACTTAACTTATACATCGTTCAGTCCTTCATTTTTCTATATTGCCTCAAATTCAAAAAATATATATTTTTATATATGCGTTTTTTTTTTCTTCTATTATTATCAAACAACAGAGAGTGCTAAAATGAGAGGGACAAAACAATTTTTTAATTAAATTTTAATATTATTTTTATAATTAAGATTTATATTATAAAACATTTATTTAATCTTTAATACAGTGTAACGTAAGCAATTTTATTAAAGTAATAAACGGATTCAAATGAAAAAGTCATTTTATATAGTTTAATATAAACTAAAAGACAAAACGAATGGTTTTATAATTCTAAAATATAAATAAAAATAAATCTATAATACGGAGATAAAAATAAAATTAATTCAAATAAAAACTGATAAATAACTAATTTATTAATTTTTTTAAATTAACTTCTTTTTCAACCAAAAAAATTAATTAACTTAATTAACTTATGTCGGCTGTTAAAATATTATTACCTTTTGTTATTAAAGAGGTTCAAAACTTTTATTTAAAAATTAATATCTCAAATAATATTTAACTAATAATATTATACATTGTTATTTTAATCCCGATTGATCTCAGATTATTCATTGTAAAACCGTCGATTACCTCATCAATCACGATATTATCCGACTAAGATATTAATAATGTCGTATTAGTGTGTCCCGGTCAAATTCTCATCAATGACGGCAAAAACTAAAAAAAAAATCCTACTATTTAAGAAATTCGAGGGAGAAGAGAGAGAAACCCTAAACAAAACAAAAAAAAATTGCAATAGACGTGAGACAGAAGATTTCAGGCTATATTGAATGGCGTGATACTGACAATAACCTATGACCTAGAGGCAAAAACGTGGACTTTTAGCAACAGAGTTCACATATAATTAGTCAAAAGTTATGCCAACAATGATGCCCTTAACCATTGTCGTTTTCTTGGGTTATGGTTTCCAAGCCTGTTCATTCCTATGGCGGCATAAATTATTCCATTAAACAGTTAAACCCAAATGGTAATTAGTGTTTCACGGTTGGAAATATCACCCTAGTGTGGCCCATTTCACTAATTTTGTGTATCTTATTGTGGGATGATTTCCATCTTTACTGCAGTGATTATCGGTTTCGTTTTTTGGTGACATTAGCATGAAGTTTAGTAATTTCAAAGGAAAAAAAAAAGAGAATAAATTTGGTGATTGATTTTATCTTTTTCCTGTTTTGATTCTCGCTAGTACTATTTTAATTATACATAGAAACAATTGAGAATCCAATGTTGTAATGATTTAAATTAAAGACCCACAAATGTAGCCAAATAATAATAATACTAATAAGACTCACATTCCCCCTAGCTATACATGGTGGTTTTAAATTCATAGTCTGGTAGCTGGATCTCCAAAATGTCTCTATCTATGATCAATATAATTAAAACTTAGAAAAATTAGTTGTTGCTGATGTCCCAAGCAATATTGCATCAAGCTTCGAATCTATTTGACATTGGATTAGCAAAATAGAAAATTAAGGTGAAGAAATATATATATCAAGATTTGAAAAGTAAAAAAAAAAAAGAGGGGGTTTTCGTTTTATAATGTTTGAGGCAGAAGAGGAAAGAAAATGTGTACACAAGTTCATTTTATTGTAATGTTGTCATGATATTTACTAAATGAGATGTGACTAAGGACAAAATTGTTCTTAGTCTTTGTTCATCCGACATTCTCTCCACTTGTATATTTATAATGGTTGTAGGATTAAAAAATCGAGAGTTTTGTAAAATGTCAACTTTTTCCCTTAATAGTTTCCTCTTTATTAAACAAGTGAATATCCATTTTTCTTATTTGAAGTCCCTCCTAAAAGTTATCTAATTCATTTTTCCAACCAAAAAATGGTGTAGAAGTAGTAAATGGGAACCTTTTAAAAGTAAATACCACCGTTGTCATTGGTGGTATAATGAATGACAACGATGAGAGCTTTCATTTTTATTAGTTAAAAAGTCAAGCTCTATACAAGAGTCTAATCTTAAGCATAGATTATGAGTTGGCCAAACACTTTAAACCTTGAACTTATAATTAGGATTAGAATCGTCTTCACTTCACGTGGAGTCTCAATAGATTCCTATAATGAAACGTTAACAATTTGTCAACGTCATGGTTTGTGGAACAGGAAAAGATGGGATGGCCGAACAGCCGGCAAAATAAAGAAAGCTATTACCAGAGTTCAAAGAGGGCAGCTATTTTGATTTCAAAATGCTGGTTGACGGTCAATACTTTTATTATATTGATATGGGCACCTCTGCAAAATATACACTTAGAGCACCTCCTTCGAAGAAGGGAGAAAGTGAACTTATTAGAGTTCAACAACTCGGAAAAAAGAAAAATACTTCGTTTCATTGTTTGTATTATTTCATTTGTATTCCACCAGAAAAAACAAAAAAAATTTCTTTGTAAGTACCTTCATTTTCTAACGACCTAAACATTATAATTACAATTTTTGATAGCTTTTTCTCAAACCAAGTCTCAACTCTTATTGTATAGTTTATCACTCAAGATTACCTTCCGTTGAATCAATGCAATGATTAACTCAAACTCATTCTACAATGAAAGCCCTAGTTTTAGAGTATGCCAAAAGCCAGTGACTTTGTTTTAGTTTCAACTTAGGCACGGTTTAGTAGACACATCACGTTTGTATTGTGTTTAAATATAATATATTAAATATAATTTATATTTAAAAAAAATATTTATATTACATTTGAATATAATATGTATTTAAAAAAAATTATAATATATTAAATATAATTTGTATTTAAAAATATTTGAAATGTGTATAATAAATAATGATTATATTAAATTTAAAATATCATATAATTGATATTTAAATGAAATATTTTTATATTTAAATAAAAATTATATTATATTTAAATATAATATAAATATAATATTATCACCATGTGAGTTATCATAAAGAGACAAAGACGATTGCCTCTTTGAGGCTTTGATCAACTATCAAGTAATTGAAGAGAAAAGATTTAATAATTAAATAAAGGGCATGATCACCCATCAAAATAAATGAATATCTAAAGTAAGCACCAGTACGCCGCTGAACCTTCACTACCACCGGGTCATTTGTCAGGGTTTTTTTTTTTTTTTTTTTAAGCCAACAAAGTTCCTCATTGACCTTTAGCAAAAAATAAAAGTTTCTCATTTGCCAACTTTCAACTTTGAGCCTGCGTTTAACCAACATATTTTTGTGATATTATATTTAAATATAATATAATTTTCTTTTAAATATAAAAATATTTTATTCAAATATTAATCATTTCACATTTTAAATTTAACACATTCATTATTTATTATTTTATTTTATTTATTAATTTTCTTAATTACATCATATATTCTCTCTCTTTCTTTTTTTTCTCTCTCTACTTTTACCCATCATATTACATATTCATTATTAAAATATAATTCAAATAACTTTCACCCAAACACACATTATATTTAAATGCAATGCTAATACTTTTCCTTAAATACAAATTACATTCAATGCAGTGTATTCAAATATAATGTAAATACAATATATTCACTAAACCAGACCTAAAAGTAAAATCCAGTATTTATTCTTGATAAATTCTGCTGAAGATACATTTCAAAACAAATATTTATCTAAGTCTAATTAGATATAACATTCAAAAACACACTTTATAAACGATGGTAGGAATAATTAAACGATAATTTCATAAAACATAAGTTATTTGTTGCTAAATCAACGGGGTGCGTGAATCACGTTACTGAAGTAGAGAGTTTTAACCGTGGCAATTCCTTACTTATATAAAAAAAAAGGTTTTAACCGTGGCAACAAAGCAATCAACAGAGGAAAGATTAAAAAAAAAAAAAAAAAAAACAAGAGAATCTTGAAACACTGTAAACCTCCCCAAGTTTGCCCATATGTACACACATGCCCACCTAGCCAGACTTTTCTGTACCTAAAGAAAAAGGGTAGAAGACAACAACTGCCCATATCAAAGTTGTATTTTCTTCGCTTCTTTTTTGGCAAAAGTTGTTGTTTTTTGTTTTATTATTATTATTTTTTACATTTTGCCCCACAACCACCCTCAGACACACCATCACTCCTCGGCATTACAATTTGCCCTTTTCTTTTTGAATTATAAGTTTTTGAAGGTTAAAAGCGTTGTCACCAGATTTTTTAAGCGAGCCACAGAGAGAGAGAGAGAGAGAGAGAGAGCTTCCAAAATTTGAAAACCCACATAGACAAACAGAGACTTTGAACCGAGAGGTAGCTTTCCATGGCCTCGACGACTACTACAAAACAGCGTTCTGGATTTGTGGGTTTCATTCAGCTTCAGGTGGGTAATTCCAAGGCTCTCTGTTGAGTCTGTTTCTGTTCTCTTCTCTTCGTTCGTCTCGCCCTTGTCAACCTTATTTCCTGTCGTATTCTCTTCCTTTTTTCACCTCTTAAAAAAAAAAACAAAAAAGCCTCTCTATTTGTCTTCTCCTCTTCATTCTCGTCTCTTTCATTTCCTTTTCAGTTCTGCTTTGCAGATCTCCATTGTTGCTTCGTAATCTAACCACGAGTTTTATACGAATAATTTGCAAAATAGCATCGCAAAAAGCAACCTTTTTTCTGGGTCCACCGTTTTCTACTTCTCGTATTTTATCAGATTTTTGCTATCACATTGGTGTTTTCCAAAGTCATCTATGATAACTTGATTTTTTTTTTTTTGTTATTAATGTGCATTATTATATAGTCTGAAAAAGGAAATTGGGTTCACGACAGGACCTATTTCAGTTCAAATTCCGGGTGTCCCACGTTTAAGGAAAGAAGTTGTTCTCGTAGCTTTTGATTTTCCGGGAAAAAAGTTTTCCAGGTGGCCAAGCACATTATTTTTTGTTATCTTATACTGAAGAAGAAGAAGGAAAATGTTGTGTGCCTGTTCAGGAGAGCAATTCAAGTTAGAAGAGCCACCACAGTCGCCGGAGTCACTCGCCACCAGAGACTTCTCGGCGAGTGGGCTTTCTTCTAGAACTGCAGACTGGGAATCAAAGTTTGAAGATATCCAAGTAGATGAAGCTGAATCCACTCTCAAAGAAGCTCTTTCCTTGAATTATGAGGTGGGTTTATTTCCATTTCTCAAAAAAAAAAAAAAAATCTCAAATTCGATTTATTTAATTATCTCTCTCATGTAAATACAGGAAGCCAGGGCTTTGTTAGGGAGGCTTGAGTACCAAAGGGGAAATTTTGACGCTGCACTTCAGGTATTTCAAGGCATTGACATAAAGGGTCTAACTCCAAGGATGACTAAGGCAATTGTGGAGAGAACTCGGCCGAGAAAACCGCGTTCTAAAGGCGATGTTGTGCCTCCTGGTGTAATGTCTATGCACTCAGTTAGCCTTCTTGTTGAAGCAATATTACTCAAAGCAAGATCATCGGAGGAGCTTGGAAGATTTATAGGTAGAGAAAAGTTCTTTTCTTTTTAATCTGTCTGAACATCGTTGATTACAAGAGTAAGGTTTGGTTTTGTTTTTTGTTCTTTGTAATTGTATCAGATGCTGCAAAGGAGTGTAAAATAATTCTTGACACGGTCGAGTCTGCGCTGCCTAATGGAATGCCTGAGGGCTTTGGTGAAGACTGTAAATTGCAGGACATGTTTCACAAGGCATTGGAGTTGCTCCCGAATCTGTGGATTAAGGCAGGTTTTCTAGATAATGCGATTACTGTGTATCGCCGGGCTCTTGTCAAGCCATGGAATTTGGATGCTGAGAGGTTGGCTGGTGTACAGAAAAGCTTGGTCGCCACATTACTCTATGGCGGTGTCGAAACAAACCTTCCTCTTCAGTATCAAGTATGGGGTATGACTACACCTAAGAATATTATGGAGGAAGCAATACTTCTGTTGTTGATACTCATGAAAAAGGTAGCGTTGCATGAGATAAAATGGGATCCAGAAATCATGGATCACTTGACTTATGCGCTTTCAATTTCTGGGCAATTTGAATTATTAGCGGAGCACGTGGAGCAGATTCTTCCTGGGATTTATAACCGGGCCGATAGATGGTACTTCCTTGCTCTATGTTATAGTGCTGCAGGCCAAAACAAGGCCGCCTTGAACCTTTTGAAAAAGGTTGCAGGCTGTTCCGAAGCGAACCATAAGTCACAATTTCCTTCTTTTCTCCTCGGAGCGAAGTTGTGTTCTCAAGATCTAATCCATGCTCAGGAAGGCATAGATTTTTCTCGCAAAGCGGTCGATTTGGCCAACAATCAGTATGAGCATTTCAGGGGCCAAGCACATAAGTTCCTAGGTGTTTGTTTTGGCAATGCAGCTAGAGCTTCTGTGTCAGATTCCGAAAGACTTGTTTTCCAAAGAGATTCTTTGCAGTCTCTAAACCATGCTGCTATAAGTGAGAAAGATGATCCCGAAGTACTATTTAGACTTAGCTTGGAAAATGCTGTGCAAAGGAATCTAGATGCAGCTTTCGATAGCGCAATGATGTACACTGGTATGGTGGCTGGCAGCACAGGACTCGGGTGGAAGCTACTAGCCCTCGTTGTCTCCGCAAAGCAACAGTTCAAGGACGCCG
The DNA here is from genome assembly GCA_035233585.1 of Antiaris toxicaria. NCBI lineage: Eukaryota > Viridiplantae > Streptophyta > Magnoliopsida > Rosales > Moraceae > Antiaris > Antiaris toxicaria. Next base: position 21,686,424 of record CP141160.1, on the reverse strand, counting down.
AAACAATAGTCGATTTTGCTTTGGACGAAGCTGGGAGAATGGATCAGTTGGAACTTCTGAGGTTAAAAGCTGTGCTTCAAGTTGCTCAAGAGCAGCCAAAACAAGCCATTGAGACCTACAGAATCTTGCTAGCTTTAGTTCAAGCACGAAAGGAGCTCCAAGCTAAGAACTCTCAACAGAAAAATAACTATGATTCCGAGGTCTGTATTCCTTATTTTTTATACTATACACGTGCACCAACATCTCGTAAGTAAAGCTGTTCCCAGTCAAGTGACATAAGAAAGCTAAAATCTAAAAGCATGCTTATAGTGGGATATTTCTACGTAAAATAGAGAAAATTTCCTAAGCATTCTTCATTCTGAACACCTCAAACATATTACTTTTCCTCCAGCATAAGCAGGCACTCGATTCTATTCCGTACAAGATAGTAGGTTGCCTAAAATCATTTTGTCTTCACTTTCTCTTATTTTTGGTTCAAGCACTAAAGGGCCATTTGAGGGTACTTCTTTAAAGTAGCTTTAAGCACAAAAAGTATTTCTCAATCTCTCTCTCTCTCTCTCTCTCTCTCTCTTCTGCAGGCATTGGCGGAAAGAAAGTTGGAAACTGCAGCTTGGCAGGATTTAGCTATCATTTACACGAAGCTTGGTTTGTGGCCTGATGCAAAAATATGCATGGACAAGGCCAAACTGATTGAATTTTATTCCCCTAGTAGCTGGTGCACAACAGGTAGGAAACTTTCCTTATCATTTAGTCCTTTCAACGAATTTACATTTGTGTGCAATGGAAGCATAAAGTAACAACCTTGCCATGGTTATCTTAACTGCAGGAATGTTGTTTGAGGCGCAGTCACTATACAAGGAAGCCCTCATTTCATTATCGCTCTCCTTGTCGATACAACCAGATTATGTGCCGAGCATTGTTTCAACTGCTAAAGTGCTGATGAAACTGGGCAGCCAATCCCTCCCCATCGCAAGGAGCTTTCTGATGAACGCTCTACGGCTAGAACCGATGAACCATGAAGCGTGGTTTAACCTTGGATTGCTTTCGAAATCCGAAGGGCTACTGCAACAAGCAGCAGAATATTTTCAAGCTGCCCATGAGCTCAAGATGTCAGCTCCAGTGCAAAGCATTGCTTGACAACTTCAATAGCAATGGGCGGCCACGGGTTCATCAGATTGGATGTTTAGAAAGATGGAATTTTATGCTTGCTCCTCACACTTACGTGTTTCATTCCTTCAATTAAAATGTATAATAGATTTTCAGTCAAATTCACCCGTTATTCAATATTTCAATATAATGTATAGCATAGCATTTAATCACCCTCGGTAACCTTTCTATGTAGCTTTTCATTTCATGTCGTTTAAATCAAAATGCAGTTAAGTTCTGGGGCTCATTTTAAACCCACTCACAAATTTCATGTAAAATTATTATAACTATCAAGCAATTTAGAACACGGTTCCTTAAGTAATGGATTATTTGTTTGATTATTACATTTCTTTTTTATGAGAAAAGAAAAAGGAGATGGATAGTATATTTACGCTCTCATCTCAAAGGTCATAGGTCATTAGGTGAGTCTACTACTAATTGCATCAGTAGAATGACAAGTAATTTAATTTTAAGCCTTTACAGTTAATAGGCCTCAAGCACAATTAGTAGACCTCAGACTTAAAGAGTAAGTAATATATGATCTTTTTTGTCACTACAATTCGAACATGAGATTTGATAAAAAAAAGAATGCTTTAACTAGGCCTTCCTGTTATCACCACTTAGGGTTATTCTATTTATTTTTTAGTTTTTATTTTTATTTATTTTTTTGGATGATATTTGCTTTGATCGTTGGCTTAAATGAAATTCGTCGATCCTTTTATACACACGAAAAAAAAGAAGAAAATCTCTTTCTGGCTCTTCGACTAGAAAAGGGCAAGTAGCTTGCTATTACATATACAACCCTACTGGTTTCCAAAGTCGTTGCAGAATAGGAATCTTTATAACATTTTTTTTTTTCCTTCGTCCTGTAAGAATTATGCGATTCTCAACAGGTTGACTACTCTAAAGTCTCTTCAACAAGAACAAAATGTTCTGTACACATATGCAGCACAAAACACTGGATTTACATTGCAGGTTCATTATTTGTTATTTTTCTTCCCCTAAAAGAATTCAATACAAAAGTATTCATTAAAAAAGTGCATAATAAAGTTGGACTGAAAACAAATTTTGCCTTGGATACCAGCACTACAGGGTACATGGTTGAATCCTTATAATTAACACTGCAAAACACAAAATGTAGGTGATATCTGATAAGTAAAAGAACGAAAATTCCTGAAGTATCCAAACAAGATTTCCTCTCTCTCAATAACGTGTAATTTCATAGCATTGTCTTGTTTCTATGAACGTGTGAATAAAGAAGGTTTTTTTTTTTTTTTTTTTTTCTTTTTCCTTTTTTTCCCCTTCTTGCCTCCATCAATTTCTTACAATTTCTTACCATATTATCGATGAGAAATTCTGAAAGTCGGTATAACATGAATTGTCAATTTTATAAGAGACAATTTCATTTATAAATATATGTATGTCAGAGGAATTAGACAACTTACTATAAACAGCTGTTGGATAGACACAATGCATAACCTCAACCCATTTGCCACTGCATTCACAAGACCAACCGGCAAAATAGTCAATATTGAGATCAACATAACATGCTCTGAGCAAAACACAGCAAATGATATACAAGAACTCAGCCGAAGATTCAGAGTCTACGTGAAGTGGTGGCACCACATAAAATTAACTCATGTGTATCAAGATCGATTTTTTTTTTTTTATATTAATGTATATCGTTATTCAAATAAAATAGTCTTCGACTACCAAAACACTCAAAGGTTGGAGACACAGAATATGTTAGTATAAATATTGTTACATCATCACCACATAACAAAGAGTTTTCAATCACTAAAACCTTTAAAACCGGTTCGCCTTTGTTGGCATGTGCAGCTTGCTTCGCAGCCGCCTGTTGTTGTGCTCGTGCAGCTCTTCCGGCCGCAGACTTTTCGAACTGCTCTTGCCTGCAAACACGAGGACAAGACAAACCAAAAAATTTTTCAAATAATACCTAAACCTCTATGCTAGTACATGAAATTTTCTGCCATTCTTCTTCTTTTGCCAAGGAAACAAAACCTCGTACTGTTACGTGGCTACACCAAAGGGTATTGGCAGTCTTGAACCAGGTAATATAACCTTACTTAAATGATGTATCCAAAATGCAACAAAATTTGAAATGGAAATGAGAAAGCCATGATAACAACACTGAAGAATCTACATAATGGCAAAGCTCGTTTTAAGGTTTAGACACCAAGCTGAACATGGCAGAGAATGAACAGTGCTCAAAAATCACTTCCATAATTTGAAAACCAATACTTTCATCAACTAAATTAACCATAACATATAACTTTTCTAGAACTGTACACTTAACTAAGTAACAGTCTTAAAATCCTCACTGTTTTTCTTATTTTTTTTTCGAGAAATAAAAGACATAAAACAATATATTCATTGGCAATCCAAAAAGTAGCTAAAAGGTTCAAACACCAGAATTTTTTTTTAAAATAAAAAGATCGTCACTTTATTTCATTTCATAATTGGACAAATTCATCAGCCTTTCATTAAACCCGCATGATCTTCGACGCAGCCGAACGTATTCAAGAGAGATGAAAAATGATTAAAAAACTTTTGAGAAAACAAAAAACGGAATCAGAAAAAAACAATACCGTCTTTGGGCAGCTTCGGCAGCTTTGGCACGGGCTTCTGCGGAGGCTAACCTTTCTTCTTCTTTCCCCTGTTGCTTCTTCTCTTCGTCCAAGCAAGCAAAGCATTGCCCCATTTTCCCTCTCTCTCTCCTCTCCCTCTCTATCTCTCTCTCTCTCTCTACAATCAGGCTTAGCCCCCAATTTTGACTTTTTGGTTTGTAGATTACGGCTGGCAGTCTCATTCGCGCGTGTACACTCCTCGGAATTTCCAGGATTTAGATTTATATCTTTATCCCTTTAATAAAATAATCACGCGCATATAATTAATTTAATTTTTTAATTAATATATTATGATATTATAATAGAATATATATATTTTAAATATATAGTAAAAATATAAAAGAAACAGAGAAATAAGAGAACACAAAAATCTGGTTTTTCGGCCTTTCAAGCGTACGGTGTCGTTTCCTTTTACCTAAGAAGGGAAAGCTATAAGCCGTTTTCTAATTTCTTAGGACATTTGGATAAATATTTCATTTTAATTTCATTTAAATACAATATAATTTTACATCAAACATAAATTTTGTAACAGTGCTACGAAAACAATTATTATTTAAAACATTTTTAAAACAATCACATCAACTTTTCAATTCTACTATTTATCTCTACTTTTACCAATCACATCAACTTTTCAACTCTAAAATACTTTTCATCCAAACACACATTTCATTCAAATACAAAACAAATACTTTTCAACTAAATACAACATTCAAAAAACAAATTTCATTCAAATACAATCAAAATGCAATGCGTTTACCAAACACTCCCTTAGTATGGAAGCTTTGATATAATTTCTTTTTGCCAATTTTGTTTATCTAATTTTATAGTTGCGGATTTTAGTTTTTTTTTTTTTTGGCTTGGGTTTTAAATTGAGATTCGTATTATGTACTTTATATTAAAGTTGTGTGATATTATATCGCTTTAAGGTTGTTTCTTTTTGTTGATTTTACTTTCCATCCCGAAAGATATTTATGACCTTAAATTTAAGGGGTGTTTGGAGGTGTTCTCCGTACCTCAAAAATCTTTTTTTTGTTAATTTCACTATTTTTTACTATTTATATTTTCAAAACACATTATAGTAAACTCTAAATTTTAAAAGTTCATAACTTTGTGTATACAAGTTCAAATGAGATAATTTTTTTTAAATTATATAGAATTTCGAGAGAAACGAAACAATATCTATATTGATATATTTTTTTTAATTTTAAAATTTTTTATTTTTTCACTTCAAATAGTTTTTTTTATGATATATTTATATGGAATGTCCAAATCTGGTTTAATCTAAAAATGACATAAAAAAATTCATTTGGCTAAATCTACGACCTTCTTTGTTTCTGTGTTGGATATGAAAAATGTTTCAAATCTAAGGAAATTCTCTTTTCTTTTCTTGAATGTGATTGTACATGATTTGGTCATAAAGGAGAACAAATTTCTCATTTCTGTATATTTTTCTCGTTTTATTTTTTAAATGGATCTAATACCCCAAATAACCTTTTCATTCTAAAAATAAAAATTTTTTATCCATTCAAATATCATTCCATTTTTTGAACTAAAAAGACATTTTAACTTCAAACAAAAAATTTTATGTTTTATGAAAATGGATATCCCATTCAAGTAGGAGCTGAGCTTATTATCCTTTTAATGGTTTTGGTCTTTTAAAAGATTTCATGTCATTTTAAGCTCTTGTTGATCCTATATTTCTTGTCACATTACTCGCCTTACTACTGTAGTGCTGGTTGTTGTTGTTTCTTCTGTGTCGTTTTAAAGGTTTTTTTTTTTTTAATAATTTTGGTGTCGTTTATCTTTTTTTTTTTCCTTGTTAGGTCGTCTATTTCTGGTAGTTAATTTATTTTTCAATTTCCTCCTGTTTCTATCCATTAAAAAAAAAAAAGATTCTTTACAACTTAACTAAATATAAAGTTATCACTAAATTATATTTACAACAAAATTCTAAATACTTTTTCATCTGTCAAGTTCTTATCATTTAACTCATTTCTTATTAAAAAGAAAAAAAGTTCTTATCGTTTTAAAAATTTCACTTAACAAAATAACAACCGTGTAATGGAAATCTTACACACAAAAACAACGATAGAATTTATATCTTGGATGCAAACAACGTGAATATTAATACTTTTCTCTAGTGCTTTAATTTGTATTGTCTTAATGTATATTATTAAAATCCAATTGAATCATAAATTCAAATTCATTATTTAAATAATTAATTTAAATTTTTTTAAGAAAAAAAAAACTGTACAAATAAAAATTGAAAATTAGACTTATAGCCAAGTGCGGCCTAGAAGAACCTCGCAACAAATTCAAGCAGAATTAACCTTATCCCAAAGTGTAATTACCTAGAAAGGAAAATCAATCGACTCTAATATTGTTTCCACTTTGAAGCATAATTTATCTTAATTTGTATTATATAAATTGTAATACATCTTCCTTATAAGTCCTTAATTATATCATTAAATATAACTAAATGTGGGTTTATTAACACATCATTTTACTTTTCTCACCCACTTTCCAAAACTACCAACAAATTAATTTTGGAATTAAAAATTTGCTTGTTCCACCACCTTGACATTCCCAAAATTACCCTTATAACTAGATTATTTTCCTTTTTTCTTTCTCCAGGTATTAAATCTAATAAACCTCTATAGGTCTTTTTTTCCTTTAATAAAAAAGTTTTTAGTTTAGTTTAGTTTTTGTTTTTGATTTTTCTCACAAGGTTTCTATTTTTTTTTCTGTTTTTTTCAAGATATTCATTAAAAATTCTTTATCAGTTTATAAACTTGTTATTTCCTGTATTTCTTCTTGAGATGATTAGAACTTAAAGATAATGTACAAATAAAGCTAACTGTTCCACAAATATAATTGAAAATATATTATGAATTTAGTTAATAATTTTATTAGATGATTAGAAAAAAAAAACCCACAACCCAGAGTTATATGGATTCCTAATCATTTCTCTCAACTATTTATAAAAAAAATGAATAATCTAAAATATAATTGATTATATATATTTCTGATAACTCGAATTTCTCGAGTTATGAAGTTACATTTTCATGCTTAGATAGCCCATTTTAGGAAGTTAAAATCACAAAAGTCATGGTTCTTGGCACTATAAATGAGAATTATCAATTTTTGACTTTAGTGGCCATTGGTGAAAGTTCATTCTTAGTAGCACATGGGAATCGACCTTTGTTAGAGCATTTTGAAGCCTTTTAACATGTGATATGTTCTTGGAGTTTGGTTTTTGTTTTTGGTGAATGGCAGAACTTTGCAGCGTGAAGAATGCTGAAAATTGGACGTTGCCGTAGCATTGCCATAGCAAAGCTGCAGCAGGCGTTGGTTGACGTGGTCTGCTGAATGTGCACACATTTTAATCCACGCTGGCCAATTTTGATGATGTCAATCATTCTTCCAAATGTCAGCATCATTGCCCAGCATTACCACGACGTCCACGGCCAGCCAGAGGATCATCCACATGTCACAAGTAGGGTTTAAATGTTCCCTTTTTGTACTATAAAAGCTGAGCTGAAAGAAGAGGACAGGGGGATATACGGGAAAAAGATAACAGAAAAAGAAAGAGGGAGAAATAACAGAATCGGAAGAGAGAAAAACAGAGCAAAAAGGAAAATCGGAAAAGAAATATAAAGTGGAATTGAGAGCAATTTCAGCCGGATCGTGAGGAATTCAACATCTCAAGAAGGAATTCGTCTGGGTTCATTCTTCACAGATCGCTTAAGGCATTGGAGCTGTACCAGCTTGATTCGAACCTTGGAGAAGGGGAGATCATTACTGCTTAATTCTGTTTTGTATTGATTTCAGTCTTTCTTTTCGAATAACAGTATTTTGATGTTTAATCAAAGTCGTTTTGCGATTTTGGCTGAATTCATGGAAGCTTAATTTAGCTAAGTTGTGAGTCATGAGTACTTGAACAAAATTGATATCTGTGCAGTTTTGCTTAGTATAATTCTTTTTATTGTTCAATCTGTGCTTATTCTATTTGATCTGGTATTAGATCTTGGAAGGGAATCTGATATTAGCAACTGATTCGTGAATGTTGGAAAACGTTTAATGAATTGACTGAGATTGAATAACATGTGTTTGGTTAGTTTCAGAGTAAAAATTAATCAAATCTGTGGGTAAGCTAGGAATAGTCATCCATCACATGGTCTTTAAGGATAACGTTCTTAATTGATTGTCTCGAATCTTAATCTACATAGGAATATGCAGGCTTAGAATCTGAGAGCTAAACGTAATTTTTTTCTATATCCTGACTAGAAAGAATGATGCTATAGCAAAGCTGTAGCACGATTTCAGAACTGTGAGAGGAAAGTGACTTGCAACTTATTTCTTCCAATTGATTGTGCAAATATAAATCCTGAATTTTATACCTGGAAATTCCATGTTAATTCTTGTTAAATTCTGTTTACCATTTTATTCTTTCTCCATAATTGAAATTCATTTAGTTACTTGTCTAGTTAAGTAGATTTTCTTGTAAAAACAATTACATTTGAATACAAAAGCACTTTCCTCGTGGGTACGACACTCTTTCTCATCATATATTACTTGGATGCGATACGTATACTTGCGTTTAATTGCATATATCACAGATTTGCAAACAAGTTTTTGGCGCCGTTGCCGGGGAAAGTGATTTTGTTGTTAATTTGTGATTTTCTACAAGGAATTTACTTAACAGATTTTGAATATTGTGAATACAGGTGAAAGGAACACTGGTTTATGAATAGGCGAGGAAGTGGTGAATTAGAAGCTTTTGACCCTGAAATAGAGAGAACTTTCCGTGCAAGAAGAAGGGAGCAACGTAACTTAGCTGCAGGTACTGAAATGGCTGATCAGCAAGCAAATCCAGCCGTGAACCAGGGCAACAACGCTCGAAATGCACTATTCCGAGCAGAAAACAGAGATCGAGCTATCAGAGACTATGCGGTCCCAATGTTAGACGGGCTTAATCCTGGTATCGCACGCCCAGAAATACAGGCCCCTCACTTTGAACTCAAACCTGTTATGTTCCAGATGCTTCAATCAGCAGGGCAGTTCGCAGGCATGCCGACAGAAGATCCACACCTGCATTTGAGGCTATTCATTGAAGTCTGTGATTCTTTTAAACTGCCAGGTGTAGATGATGATGCTTTGCGACTCAGGCTATTCCCATACTCATTGAGGGATCGAGCTCGAGCCTGGTTGAATGCACTCGCACCAAATTCAATCCTTACTTGGGATGATCTAGCCGAGAAGTTCTTGATGAAGTATTTCCCACCTACAAAAAGTGCGAAACTCAGAAATGATATCACTAGCTTTCAGCAGCTCTCAAGTGAATCATTATATGAAGCTTGGGAGAGGTTTAAGGAGCTTATCAGGAAATGCCCACATCATGGGATTCCTCATTGGATCCAGATGGAAACGTTTTATAATGGCTTGGATGGGCAAACTAGAACCATTGTAGATGCCTCAGCTAATGGAGCAATTCTTACCAAGTCATACAATGAAGCTTATGAAATTCTAGAGAGGATGGCGCAGAACAATTATCAATGGCCTACTGACAGAGCCAATGCCGCAAGAAGGGGAGGTGGTGTATATGAAGTAGACTCGATTACAGCTCTTTCAGCCCAACTGTCCACACTCACAAACATGGTGAAGTCTATGAGCACGGCACAAGGAGGAAAACCGCCACAACTGGCAGCTGTTTCATGTGTATATTGTGGAGAAGGACATGTTTTTGAACAGTGCCCGTCTAACCCTGAATCAGCTTGTTTTGTTGGGAATTATTAGCGTTATAACAACTCTTATCCCAATAATTACAATCAGGGACACAAGCAGCATGCATGCTCGACTTCAAATTATTATGGTCAAGGTGTAAGCACATCATCAGTTCCGATGCCAAACAGACCTCAATTCCCTCCTGGATTTCAGCAACCCATGAGGCAGCAAGTTCAAGAATCACCACAGACAACTCTATCAACAATTGAGAGTTTGTTGAGGGAACACATGGCGAAGACAGATACCCGTATTCAGGATCATTCAGCATTGTTGCAGAGTCACACAGCCTCATTGAGGAGCTTGGAGAATCAAATGGGACAGTTAGCAAGTGCTCTCAGCAGTAGACCACAAGGGACACTGCCAAGCGATACCGAAAACCCAAAAAGAGAAGGCAAGGAACAATGCAAAGCCATCGTTTTGAGGAGTGGAAAGAAACTGGAAGAACCCGACACTGGGACAGCTAAAAAAGGGGAGCTCACTTTAATCCAAAAGGATAAGCCACAAGAAGAAGTCGCTGAAACACTCCCAACCCAGGTTCAAGCCGATCAGAACGTTGCTACAGCAATGCCACAGCAAGGAATCGGGCAGCAAGAAATGAGAAAACCGCCACCACCTTTTCCTCAACGATTCCACAAGCAACAGCAGGACCAGCAATTTAAGAAGTTTCTAGATGTTTTGAAGCAACTTCACATCAACATACCATTTGTGGAAGCTCTAGAACAAATGCCCAGTTATGCAAAGTTTATGAAGGACATCTTAGCTAAGAAGAGAAGACTGGGGGAGTTTGAGACAGTTGCTCTCACTGAAGAAAGTAGTGCCTTCTTCCAGAAAAGACTGCCACCAAAGTTGAAGGATCCAGGCAGTTTCACAATTCCATGCACAATTGGCAACAATTATTTTGGCAAGGCTCTTTGCGACCTTGGAGCAAGCATTAATTTGATGCCAATGTCGGTGTTCAGAAAGTTGGGTGTGGGTAAAGCAAGGCCAACTACAGTCACCCTACAGTTAGCAGATAGATCGTTAACTCATCCTGAAGGGAAGATTGAGGATGTTCTTGTTAAAGTCGATAAATTCATCTTCCCAGCAGATTTTATCATCCTTGATTTTGAAGCAGATCGTGAGATTCCCATCATTCTTGGGCGTCCATTTTTGGCCACAGGACGAGCTCTAATAGATGTGCAAAAGGGTGAATTGACTATGAGGATGAATGATGAACAAGTCACTTTTAATGTTTTGAAGGCAATGAGGTTTCCTGAAGAATTTGAAGAATGTTCAACTATCCAGGTCCTTGAGTCGGCTGTAATTGAGGAGCTAGAGAAGAACCACCTTGAGACAGATTTGGAAGATCATCTTGAGTCATTTCCAAGACAAGAAGAGTCGAATAATGTGGAAATTCCAGCAAGGAACAATGTAAGGGGAAGACAGTATGAGACACTGGGATTAGCAGATCGAGAAACAAAGCTGCCCAAACCATCCACTGAAGAGCCGCCCACTCTAGAGTTGAAGCCTTTGCCAAATCATCTCAGATATGCATATTTGGGAGATAAAGAAACGTTACCAGTCATTGTTTCTGCTTCACTAACTGAGGAGCAAGAGGACCAACTGCTTCAGGTTTTAAAAAGATTTAAGAAAGCCATTGGATGGACCATTGCTGACATCAAGGGAATCAGTCCCTCATTATGTATGCACAAAATCCTGTTGGAAGACGACTACAGAGGATCCATTGAGCAGCAACGAAGACTCAATCCAATTATGAAGGAGGTGGTAAAGAAGGAAGTCATTAAGTGGTTGGATGCTGGGATCGTATATCCTATTTCAGACAGTTCATGGGTAAGTCCAGTGCAATGCGTACCAAAGAAAGGAGGAATGACGGTAGTAACCAATCAGAATGATGAATTGATTCCCACTCGAACTGTTACAGGATGGAGAGTATGTATGGACTACCGAAAGCTCAACAAAGCTACTCGGAAGGATCACTTCCCTTTGCCATTTATCGATCAAATGTTAGACAGATTGGCAGGCAAGGAATACTATTGCTTTCTTGATGGGTATTCAGGATACAATCAGATTGCTATTACTCCAGGGGATCAAGCTAAAACCACCTTTACCTGTCCGTATGGCACATTTGCGTTCAGGAGGATGCCCTTCGGATTATGCAATGCACCAGCCACTTTCCAGCGGTGTATGATGGCCATTTTTTCTGACATGGTTGAGGACTTCCTTGAGATATTCATGGACGATTTTTCAGTCTTTGGGAATTCTTTTGATTTGTGCTTGAGCAACTTGGCCAAGGTTCTCCATAGATGTGAAGAAACTAATTTGGTGCTCAATTGGGAGAAGTGCCATTTCATGGTGAAGGAAGGAATTGTCTTAGGGCACAAAGTTTCTAAAGCTGGGATTGAAGTGGATAAAGCAAAGATTGAGGCAATAGAAAAGATGCCTCCTCCTACCACAGTTAAGGGAATCCGAAGTTTTTTGGGACATGCTGGGTTCTACAGAAGATTCATCAGAGACTTTTCAAAAATCTCCAAGCCATTATGCAGCTTACTGGAGAAAGATTCGGTGTTCATGTTCGATGAGCAGTGTCTTCATGCATTCGAAGAGTTAAAAAAGAAACTGATTTCAGCGCCAATTGTAGTAGCACCTGACTGGTCATTACCCTTTGAGGTGATGTGTGATGCAAGTGATATGGCGGTAGGAGCTGTGTTGGGCCAACGCAGGAGCAAAGTGTTTCATTCCATCTACTATGCGAGCAGGACACTCACAGGAGCTCAGCTGAATTATACGGTGACTGAGAAAGAATTGTTGTCAGTTGTATATGCTTTTGAAAAATTTAGAGCTTATCTCGTGGGTGCAAAGGTAGTTGTATACACTGATCATGCAGCAATTAAATACCTCATTTAGAAGAAAGATGCAAAACCTAGGTTGATTCGGTGGGTTCTTCTACTTCAAGAATTTGATTTAGAGATCAAGGACCGAAGGGGGGCTGAAAACCAAGTAGCTGATCACCTTTCAAGACTGGACAATGGAAGTGAAGGACAAGAAAACCAGCTCATTAGAGAAACATTCCCTGACGAGCAGTTATTTACAGTTACCCAGTCGACTATACCATGGTACGCTGATTTTGTCAATTATTTGGTAAGTGGGCTGTTACCTCCAGAATTGTCTAGGCAGCAATTGAAGAAGTTTATGCATGATGTTCGTTCCTATTTTTGGGATGAACCATATCTATTTAAGCAATGCGCTGATCAAGTGTTGAGGAGATGCATTCCTGAAGAGGAAATGGAGGATGTTCTCTATCACTGCCATTCTTCATCATATGGAGGTCATTATGGAGGCACTCGGACAGCCGCAAAAGTCCTGCAATCAGGTTTGTTCTGGCCCAAATTATTCAAGGATGCCAACATTTACGCCATGAAGTGTGAGAGGTGTCAAAAGGTTGGAAACATCACAAGGAGGCATGAAATGCCCTTGAACAACATTCTTGAAGTTGAGGTTTTTGATGTTTGGGGAATTGATTTCATGGGACCGTTCGTGCCATCCTATGGAAATACATATATTCTTGTAGCAGTGGATTACGTATCCAAGTGGGTGGAGGCTGAGGCATTGCCTACTAATGACTCAAAAGCAGTGGTGAAGTTCCTCAAGAGAAACATCTTCACTAGATTCGGCACACCTCGGGCAATCATTAGCGACAATGGCACGCATTTTGTGAGCAAACAGTTTGATAGTGTGGTAATGAAATATGGAGTCAAACACAAGGTGGCAACTACGTATCATCCTCAGACAAACGGACAGGTGGAAGTATCAAACAGAGAAATAAAGAGGATACTGGAGAAGGTGGTAGGGCCATCACGTAAGGATTGGTCACAGCGCCTAACCGATGCACTTTGGGCGCTGAGAACAGCCTACAAAACACCCCTTGGATCCTCACCATACAGACTTGTTTTTGGCAAGGCATGCCACTTGCCAGTAGAACTTGAACACAGAGCATACTGGGCTGTTACTAAGATTAATTTGGACTTGAAGTTGGCTGGAGAAAAGAGAATGTTACAGTTGAATGAGCTTGACGAGTTCAGACTACAAGCTTATGAGAATGCCAAATTGTTTAAGGAGAAAACCAAGCGGTGGCATGATAGTAAAATCCTTCCCCGTGAGTTTGAGGAAGGGCAGCAGGTCCTCCTTTTTAACTCAAGACTCAAGCTATTTCCTGGGAAACTCAAATCACGCTGGAGTGGGCCATTCAAGGTTGTCACAGTATTCCCACATGGAGCTGTAGAAGTAAAGGAAGAAAATTCTGGAAGAAAATTCACAGTGAATGGGCAGCGTCTCAAACATTATTTCGGAGGGAATGTGGACAGGGAGAAGACTTCAATCATTCTTCAAGACCCATGAGCATAAGGGATGGTCGGGCCGTCGACCGAAAAACAAGCGCTCAAGGGAGGCAACCCTTGCATTAGTCAATTTTATTTTATTTTTAGTTAGTTAGTTGTCTTGCTTTATTTAGTGCATATCTCTCTAGTTTCTTTGTTTTACTGTGATTCAGACTCTTCATAATATGTGTTTGTTGCAGGTGATTTGAAGAACAAGTATATGGGTACTGGAGCCACTGAAGATGAAACAGAGACAGAGTGCATGTTTGGTGATTCAAAAACACTGCAATAACAATGCTATAGCAAAGCTGTGGCATTATTATTGCAGTGAAGGTGTCATGAAACGTAAGTCTGGGTGATGAGGGGAGATACAAAACGCACAGTTTCATTAAAAAAAAAAAAAAAATTTAAAAAAAAAAATAATAAAAAAATAAAAAAATAAAAATAAAAATAGAAAATTAAAAAAAATATTAAAAAAAAAAAAAAAAAAGGGGGGGGGCCCTCGAAAACCCTACATAAGGGCCCCTTTATTATTTTCTTTTCTCCTTTCACTCTCCTTTATCTGCCGCCCCCACCAAAACGCCGAACTCCATTTCACGCCGAAATTTCCACCATTTTCATCCTTGCCGTCAAAACCGAGTAAGCCACACCATTCCTCATCACATTTCATTTTCTTTTCTATCCATTTTCGGGTAGTTTCCATGCATGCATAAAAGCCACCGGTTCTCTCTCTAGAAATTCGCCGTTTCTCTCTCTAAAAATTCCACCTCCACACTCCTCCTTTCTCATATTTGTAATCATTCTCACCTTCCCCATTCTCCAACATCAAAACCAACAAGTTGTGTTCACCCACCAACCAACCTTGTTGGCGGCATTTTCTCCAACAAGGCCGACACAAAGAGGGGCTTTCGAAGCAAACCGAGCGACTTGGAGTCAATTGCCGAAGTTCTCCCGCACAAGTTTGAGCGTACACCGAACCTTTTCACGCCGCCGTCAGCCGCTGCAAGTCGCTCTCCACCGAACATCAAGAGCGGAAGACTGTCGAGCAAGGGAAGAAAGCCAAATCCTTGGCCGCGGGTCATCCATTGTTATAGGTAAGGTGCTTTCTTACCTAGTCTCACAAGTCCTTTTGAAAGCATAATTTAGGAAGTTAGTGAGATTTAAGTTTGGGGGTGGCACATTGAAGTGCAGCATTGGAGATTAGTGATTTGAGCATTATTGCATTAAAAAAAAAAAAAAAAAAATGCCGGTGAAGAGTATGGCAAGAAAGGGGAAGAAAGTTGCTGAGAGAGAAAAAGAGTTTAAGAGATTCGAAAATGAGGAAATAGAGACAAGATTTAATAAGAGCTTTGCACATAGGTCGTTATGTCTAGAAAAAGGCTTCCATTTGAAAACAGTAGAAATGCCCGAGTTTGTGAGTTCTGTGATAAAGGTCCATAAGTGGAAAGTCTTTTGTGAACATACAAATGAGGCTATCATGCCTTTAGTGGGTGAGTTCTATGCGAGTTTGACAGGAAAATTTCAGAACATAGTCCATGTTAGAGGGAAACCGGTGGATATTACAAGGGATGCAATCAATGGGTTCTTGGGATTATCAGGATCTGGGGACGAGCATTCTGAGTTCTTAGCAGATGCAGATAGAGAAGCTTTGGACACTGTGCTGGCCGACTTAACAACAGCTGGAACTGAATGGACAAGGTCACCACAGGGATCTCTAACAGTTCTTCATTGCAGGTTAAATCCTAAAGCTAAGGTGTGGTATCATTTCATTAAGTTTTCCCTCAAACCAACTACCCATGGGCAAACAGTAAGTTGGGAGAGAATGGCTCTTCTGCATTCAATTATAATGGGGAGGAAAATTGATGTGGGCAGTATAATTAGGGAAGAAATTTTAGCTTGCGCCCAAAGAGATAGAAGTGCATTGATTTTTCCTTGTTTGATAACTCGGCTTTGTAAAAGTGCTAATGTGCAGATTCAAGAGTTTGATGACTGGATTCCTAACAAGGGGCCAATTCTCTTAAGAACAATTAACAGGCTAATGCAGGATCAAAGCAGTGAAGGAGTCGAGCAAGGGCAAGAAGAAGAAGAAGCTCCTTCATCTGAACCAAGTCCCACCGCAAGCTTTTCACTTGCCCAATTAGAATTGAGGGTAAGCCAGGTGGAATGTGTTCAATACGATATCATGGAGAACTTGCAGGAAATGAAGAGAGATCAGAAGGAGATGTGGCGCTACATGCATGCAAGAGATCAAGCTTTGCAGAAAAATCTGCGCATGAACAGCAAGAAATTCTGCTCATTTCCTGCATTTCCCGAGCACCTATACAGCAGCCAAGATGAAGGACCAAGTGGAGGCAGCAATTAGGCTGGGGTTAGACCACGTCTGACCCATCAGTAAGCCCACTTTCCATTTCACCACTTTTCTTAGCTAGTAAATGTTTGTTTTGTTAATTTTTGTCTGATTTTTATTTGTATTTTATTTTTTTATTTATTTTATTTTTATACTTTTTTTTTATTTTGATAGTAAGTGTCCTAGTTATGATATATATATATATAAAAAAAAAAAAAAAAAAGAGCAGATCAGTGGTAATTAAATGTCAATTCCAATTAAGTCCTTAGCATTGTTGAAGTATGATCTTATTATGTCATTGATTACTTTTGGAAGTTGATTCAAAAGTTTGGACACAAAGAGGGTTGATTTGGAAGTTCTCCTGAATAACCTAAGTGGAAAAGTTGCTGCCAGTTTGAGGAATTTAAGGTTGATCTTGTGGATCCCTAAATAATGCTATGTTTAGGAGCCTGTAAACCCCCAGCAACAATGGTGAATTGAACTTTAGAAAAGCCCTCAAGTGAAGAAGGATACTCCACTGTTTAGACCACTTAGTAACCGGGTGTCTTCATGAGCCCCATGTTGACATTCGCGTCAAACAGTGGTCAGAACATGAGTGTCCGGTTGCAACAGCAATGCTACAGCATAGCTGTGGCATTGTTCAAAAAAAAAAAAAAAAAAAAAAAAAAACAAAATAAAATAGAAAGAGAGCATTCCGCTGTTTTAATTTTGTTTAGTAACCGGATGTCTTCATGAGCCCCATGTTGACAGTCGCGTAAAACAGCAATTTAAAATATGAATGTAAAAGCCCACTTTAGTTTGAGTTTTCTGTTGAGTAACCGGGTGTCTTCATGAGCCCCATGTTGACACTCGCGTAAAAAAGCAGAAAAAGTCAACTTAGTGTTAAAAAAAAAAAAAAAAAAATTAATAATAATAATAATAATAATAAATAAATAAATAAGAAAATTTCCTATTGATACTGAGGGTAGGGCTCCTTTGTATAGAGTTATAGGAGTTCGTGGGATCAACTTGAAAAGTCCTTAAGCTGGCCACGTTCATGACTTAAAAGCTAAGGGTACCTAAAATGAGTTCTGAACCCCCCTCCGCGTGTTTAGAAAAGAAGTGTTTTGAGTGTAATCTGTGATATGAGCAGTAATTCTTCATACAATGTTCAGGATGATCAGTGAGGATTGGATTGACATGTAATCATTGCTATCTGCTTAATAAATTGTTTTGTCTTGTGTGTTGGTTTTATAATTCTGCCACTGCTCGAGGACGAGCAGCACTTTTAAGTTTGGGGGTGTGATAACTCGAATTTCTCGAGTTATGAAGTTACATTTTCATGCTTAGATAGCCCATTTTAGGAAGTTAAAATCACAAAAGTCATGGTTCTTGGCACTATAAATGAGAATTATCAATTTTTGACTTTAGTGGCCATTGGTGAAAGTTCATTCTTAGTAGCACATGGGAATCGACCTTTGTTAGAGCATTTTGAAGCCTTTTAACATGTGATATGTTCTTGGAGTTTGGTTTTTGTTTTTGGTGAATGGCAGAACTTTGCAGCGTGAAGAATGCTGAAAATTGGACGTTGCCGTAGCATTGCCATAGCAAAGCTGCAGCAGGCGTTGGTTGACGTGGTCTGCTGAATGTGCACACATTTTAATCCACGCTGGCCAATTTTGATGATGTCAATCATTCTTCCAAATGTCAGCATCATTGCCCAGCATTACCACGACGTCCACGGCCAGCCAGAGGATCATCCACATGTCACAAGTAGGGTTTAAATGTTCCCTTTTTGTACTATAAAAGCTGAGCTGAAAGAAGAGGACAGGGGGATATACGGGAAAAAGATAACAGAAAAAGAAAGAGGGAGAAATAACAGAATCGGAAGAGAGAAAAACAGAGCAAAAAGGAAAATCGGAAAAGAAATATAAAGTGGAATTGAGAGCAATTTCAGCCGGATCGTGAGGAATTCAACATCTCAAGAAGGAATTCGTCTGGGTTCATTCTTCACAGATCGCTTAAGGCATTGGAGCTGTACCAGCTTGATTCGAACCTTGGAGAAGGGGAGATCATTACTGCTTAATTCTGTTTTGTATTGATTTCAGTCTTTCTTTTCGAATAACAGTATTTTGATGTTTAATCAAAGTCGTTTTGCGATTTTGGCTGAATTCATGGAAGCTTAATTTAGCTAAGTTGTGAGTCATGAGTACTTGAACAAAATTGATATCTGTGCAGTTTTGCTTAGTATAATTCTTTTTATTGTTCAATCTGTGCTTATTCTATTTGATCTGGTATTAGATCTTGGAAGGGAATCTGATATTAGCAACTGATTCGTGAATGTTGGAAAACGTTTAATGAATTGACTGAGATTGAATAACATGTGTTTGGTTAGTTTCAGAGTAAAAATTAATCAAATCTGTGGGTAAGCTAGGAATAGTCATCCATCACATGGTCTTTAAGGATAACGTTCTTAATTGATTGTCTCGAATCTTAATCTACATAGGAATATGCAGGCTTAGAATCTGAGAGCTAAACGTAATTTTTTTCTATATCCTGACTAGAAAGAATGATGCTATAGCAAAGCTGTAGCACGATTTCAGAACTGTGAGAGGAAAGTGACTTGCAACTTATTTCTTCCAATTGATTGTGCAAATATAAATCCTGAATTTTATACCTGGAAATTCCATGTTAATTCTTGTTAAATTCTGTTTACCATTTTATTCTTTCTCCATAATTGAAATTCATTTAGTTACTTGTCTAGTTAAGTAGATTTTCTTGTAAAAACAATTACATTTGAATACAAAAGCACTTTCCTCGTGGGTACGACACTCTTTCTCATCATATATTACTTGGATGCGATACGTATACTTGCGTTTAATTGCATATATCACAGATTTGCAAACAATTTCCACATTATACATAAATGTGTCTCTAATTTTCTCGTTATTTCTTAAAATGCAAAAAACTAGTTATATAATAGGAATGCAAAACTAGTGAAAAAGATGAATAACAATAGACAAAACAAAAGAATCTTCATTAAAAAAATTCCTTGTGTGAAAAAATTAAGAAAATAAAAACAAAATAAAACAATTTTTTGTAAGGTAAAAAAGAACTATATAAGGATTTAGAGTGAGTGCACTGGTGGAGAAAGAAAAAAAAAATTATATGGGTTTTTTTTTTTTTTGAGAAAATTAAGGAGTAGAACAAGTAATTTTTTAATCTTAAAATTAATTTGTTAGGTGGTTTTTGAAAATAAGTGGGAAAAGTAAATGAAGGGTGTCAATAGAACTATCCATAACTAAATTATATCAAGAAAATTGTAGTAAATAAGTAATTTTTCATTTGCTTTAGAAGTAAATAATAGATTTTAAAATTTTGAAAATTTATAATATAATATAATTTCAGTATAGATATTGTTCCCATTTTACCCTGAGTTGTTTTTTGTTTGTTTACACCTCTATTATCTCTCTTATTTCACATATTCTTTCCCTCATCCCCTCAATTCTCTCTCTCTCTCTCCTTAGATTATTTCTTTCTCTCTAGATCTCTCTTCGCTGGAGTCTTGTTGTTGGAGGAGATCGTGAGATCACAATTGTCCCCAAAAGGCCATGGTTAAACCTGGCGGACTTGCAATTTCTAGTGGCTAAGCCTTTGGTTGCGATTCTTCTCGCTCTCTATATTTGGATTTGTGGGTTTTAAATTGGTTTCTCATTAGTTTCCCGATCAGTCATGATGATCTCCATTTTTCCTAGTCGTTGAGCTTGCAATCTTGGCCATTGGATAATGAATCAAAGTTTACAATCGCCATTTTTGTTTAGTCATGAGCTCGCAATTTAGTCGAAGTCGAGATTCCAGTCGTTGCAATCTACATCTTCATTGCAATTTTTTGCTATCGCAATTTGGTCGAAGCTTCCACCCACCGTGATCTTCCACTTTGTCGTGATCCAACTGTCATGTTAGGCTAGTGTCGAGATTCCAACAGAAGCTCCATTGCTTCTTGATCTCCATCACGATCGCCAATTGCAAAGATCTGATGGAGTTTCGAATGCAATAGTGACAGGGAGGTAGTAGTGGCAACAATTTTTTTAGATTTTGGGTTGTTGGCAAGTTTAGGTTAATTTTGGGTTAGGGTTGAGATATGTAGATTTTGGGACTATTTTTCAAAATTAATAAATTAATTATTTATAAAATCAATAATTTACATAAATAAAATCAAGAATTTACAACTAATTATAACGATAAACTAAGTATTTATGAACGAATTATTAAAATAAAAGTAATTGTTTAATTTGGGATTTTTTTACAATATCAGTAAATTAAGATTCATACGATAAATAATTTACATAATAAATCAATTAATAAATAAACTATTATTTATAAAATTAAGAATTAATAACGATAAATTAAAAAATTATATTTAATTACATTAGCAAATTTATAACTTTTGAAATCAACAATTATTTATTTACGTGATATTAAATAATTTATTAGATTAATAAATAAATTATTTATCACATAAAAAAATAATTTATCATATAAATTTATCAAAATTTATTATAATCAATAAATAAATAATTTATCAAATTAAAAATTTATTTATTAAATAAATTTATCAAATCTATCCATAAAAGATACATTTAAAATTTTAAGTGGTGAGAAATCATGCCATTTACTAACATTCAAGCCCATTTTGCCGTTGAGGTCAAGTTTTACCTCTCTGCCTTTCGCTTTAGCTGTCATCTGCGATAATTATTCTTCAACTTGTGGTTTGTGAACTAATCTTCAACATATCCAGTAAAAATTACTAATCACTGCAAAGCAAAGCCCTGATTTAGAGAGAGAGAGAGAGAGAGAGAGAGAGAGAGAGAGGATACAGTGACAGGGATGAGTTTTCGACCGCTAGATTCACTGCCACCAACAGAAACCCTAGAAGTCGAGAATGGCCTCTCTCTCGTCCCGCGCGTGAGGCTCGACCTCACGCTCTTCCGGGCGAGCCCCTCCGTCACGAAGCCCGTCGACGAATGGAAGGTCAAGCGAACGCTGATCGACTTCCTTAAGTCCTCCGTCGCCGTCGCCGTCTCCGAGGACGACCTCCGGATCAGGCGCGTGAAGGACGTCAAGAACCGCCGACGCGACGATCCTCTCGCCCTCGGCACGCTCTTCCTCCGCGACCTCGGGTTCGTCGCCAAGAACGACGGAGGAGAGGACGCGAACGAGGTCTTGGAGGAGAAGTTCTTCGTTTGGCGAAGGTACATTGTCGAGAAAATGGACGGAATCGAGCTCAACATCGAGGGTCTGAAGTTCAGGCTAAACGTCGCCGTTCCGGCTTCCGATGATTTCGACGGGATGAAGAAGGATTGGGAGGAGTTTTTTGCTTTGAGGAATCGAGGTTTGATTTGATAAATTTGATTGATTTTTTGTAAGGTTGAGAGTGAATTTGGTTTAAAACTGTGTGTTTTTTGGTTTGCTACGTTGATAGGGTATTCGAGGACTGGGAGGCAGGAGCCTGATACTATAGTGATCAGGGGTGTTCCGTCGCGGTGGTTTTCGGAGCCTCGTGTTTCGTCGAAGCCTTCAATGCTGGTTACTCATACCATCTTTTCCACGTTTGGAAGAATAAGGCACGTCTTTATGTCAATGTCTTTCATTTTGCTGTAGTATAAACAAGTAGTCAAGAGGCAAATCATGTAATTGATGAAGAACAAGACTAAGATATTAGGAATTCGAATTGTTTAGTTATCTATTAGGATTTGTTTTTCTTAAACTTTCTTTATCCGAACTAAGGATTTTTGCTTGGTAGTTTTCCAAGTTCTTGTTTTCTTATGGCTGGGGGGTAGGGTACAAAATGCAATGACATGGGAAATTCAGGAAGTTGCTGGTTTGAGTTCTAGAATTTTGGATTTGACTTCTTATCGTCCAGAATCTGATCTCTGATTTTTTGTTGTTTTCTGTTGTATCTTGAACTTAATGAGGTGTTTCCTTTTCAATTTGCTGTAAATCATGTTCAGCTATTGTGTTATGGCCTTAGCTAATCATGCGTTATCCTTTTTGCTCCTTTTAACTCGCACCATGCAGGAATCTTAATGTTGCTGAGGACGATTATCTAGGTAAGGATGTGGAGGACGATGGTGCAGATATAATTTCAGGGCTCCATTGTAAGATTGTGGTTCAGTTTGAGAATTTCAAGGACTTCTACAATACGCTAAAAGTTTTATGTTGCCGCTCCTTGCAGAAGGTAGGAAATTTGTTTATATGACCCATAACCTATATCATTTGAAGTTTTATAAACTGATTCAGAACTAAAGGGTTACTTACATGTCGTGCTTCTGATCTAAATTTAAAGAACTCACTGCTTACTATTAGTTCGTAAGATTTACTTTTTGAAATGCTAGAGTTGATTTACTATTTGAATGACATTTTAATTTGTCTAACACTCACTTGCCATTGAGCAGCAAGGATCGAGATTGTGGGCTGATTATGAGGTTACTTGGGACAGGGATGGCTTTTTCGGCAACACGTCAAGTCAAACACAAGAAAGAAGTGGGATGAGAGAAATGGCACCGGCACATTATAGAAGAGAAGCACCTAGACGACAACAACAACATGTCTTTCGTTTCAGTCCTGATGATCTGCCTCGAAAGAGGTTCAAGGTTAGGACTGAGCAACCAAGAATTTGAATAAAATAAATCATTTTTGCAAGGAGGCTTCTTTGATTCGTGGCATTTTCCTGCATTGGTGTATCATGCCATTGGCTAAATATCAAAATGACTACTCTAATGATGGTTCATGCAAGCATATCTCTTTTTTACTAAAAGTTTCAGCATTTCCTTTCATTTTTATTAGTTAGCTACTCTAACATTATGCTTTTGATGTAGGAATAGAAAATACCTGAAAAATGTGAAAGATTTCCTCGGAGCTAGTTGGGAGTTATGGAAGCGAGTTATATCTTTGCTAACCTTGGCATGTCACAGCCAAGACCCAGTCTTTCACACTCTAGAGCTGATATGTACAATTAGCTCATTAAATTGTAATTGCTGAATGTTTGGCCTGGTATTTTGTACAAATAACATGGTCATAATGGTCATTTGATCATTGAGCATCTTTCTACATTCCAGCGTTTTTTTTTTTTTTTTGGCTTAAATTTTTTACTTTCCAGCTTATTTTCTCCTTCATACGCGTGTTGCCAATTCTATTCTTGCAGGGTTCCTATTCATTTACGGCGCTGAATTGAATTTTACCCAGCGCCAATCCATTCTTTATTGCCAGTTCCCTTCTCAGTTTTCCGCCTCTTTTCTCGTTGTAAGCACAGGCATTAAAGTAATGTTGGCGTCTATGCGGCCACCTTGATCTCAACTGTCACTTCCGGTTTTTCAAACACGATCGGTACTTGATTGAGTTTTTGTCAAATATTTTATGTGCACATTTCCCTTTTGGACCACATTGTGTCCCCAACTTTTTCGGGGTCCATGTGTACGGCAAACTCATAGCTAGCAACCATGAATCCCCCAAAGTATCGAGAGGAATGTGTTGGAGGCATTTCTTCACGTGAGCACGTGAGCACATCCAAAAATTTCCTTGTCTCTAGAAAACCAAGATGATCTTTTTTTTTTTTTTCAAATTTTTTATTCTGTTGATTATTTTTGTTTGAAGATTTCTAAATCCTGTTGCGTCGAAAAGTCAGCGAACTCATTCAAGGTTTTTTTAACAAATCCATGAGCTGTAAGACTTTGGACCAGTCTGCAACTTTGATATTGTTCAGGGTACTTGATCAAGAAAACAAGCAAATCACGAGTTTTCTTCCAAATCATCGTCGAAACACATTCAACAAACCTTTCAAGATCAATACAGAATCACACTTATCTTGGATTAGATTCTTCGCAACTTAATTACTCTAAGCAATAAACGAAAAAAGCTATAATGGGCGTCTAATATCTAAACGAAGTTTCACTCGAAAAATGAGATACTTTCCAAGAGTAAAAGGCATATTACTCATAATTTACATCACTGATGAACATGTCAGTGGGAGAGATCAAATTTCCAATCCCAAACCCCATGCAACAAAAGACCGAAAGAAAAAAATATACACAAAACAGTCAAAATCTAAATCCCTGAATGAAGAAGGTGAAAAGAAAAAAAAAAAAACCAAAAAAACAATGAAAATAAAGAAAAAACGGGTCAACAGAATTCACCAACTTTTCTGGTGATCATGTTGTGCAGAAGAAGACTTGTCTCATAATCCTCCGGTGTGGCTAATCCTAGGGGGAGACCCTCCAGCCACCATCCTTCTATCACTCAGTTTCTTCACATAATCTTTCTTCTTTGTTGACAACCTTTTCTTGCTCGAGCTCTCTTGCAACGTCGGAACAACGTACCAACTGATGGAAGTGCATAGAATCGCAATTGATCGGCCAAACACGGTCAACAACAATAAGATCAGGATCATAACGACCGGCAAGTAATAGGCAGGCTTCTTCCACGTATCCAACTTCATGTTCCACGAGAAGCTCCACTTTGTGATCTTCTTGTTGTTCGATTCCGGTTTCTTGTCTTTCTTGACGGCAATAGAGGTCTCGATAGGAAACTTGTCTTGGGTTTCCGAGGTGTTATTTGTTGTCTGCTTAATCTCTTTGGCTTCTTCTTTATTCATGGTAGCACTTCTCTTGGTTTTCTTTTCCTTTTTGTCGTGGTTGTTATTGTTGTTGTTTTTGTCCTTCAACTTGACCACAATCGGGACTAAATCGTCGGAGTTCTTGTACACAAAGCGGACTAAAGAGATGTCTTGAGAGCCATTTTGTGCATAAATCTTCTGCCGTTTTTCTTCGAGATCAGCTAGAAGAGCAGAGAACTTGTCAAGCCCACGACTGGAGTAAGGGTTCTTGTCCCTTTTGCTGGATTTTCTTGATCTTCTAGGTGTGGAACAGGGACTAGAACCAGCACTAGCACTCCTGGGCCGTTCATCCTCTACATCTTCTAGGTGAAAATTTGAGCCACAGATGAAAAGTTTCGACATATAGGAAAAAAAACAGGTTTGGTTTTCGGGAGGTTTTTGGTTGATTATCTGATTTTGGCTTTGATTGGAAGAGAGAAAGCGAGGTCACGCAGGTACTTATTAATGGAGTCGTCTTGAAAGACCAGATCCAAGCAAAAGGATGGTCAATCAAACTATTTTAATAAAAAAAATTACGTTATCTTATAGAAGCTTCGCTGCATTGTTTTTGGTCTAGATTGACTAGCTTTGCTTGGAGAGAGGGGAATAAATCATAATAGCAAAATAATTCCTTAAAAAAAAAATTCTTTACAAACCATATGAAGAGATTTGAATGGTATTATCGTCATTATTTTATGATTTTTCCATTTTAGATTATATAAAGTTTGGAAACTTGGTTTAATGGAATGTCTTCTAGAAGAGGCAGTTATAGTAGGAATGCTCAACGGTTGGTTGGCAAGCGTAAAATCAATTGAGTTTTGGAAAATTGCAAGAATGGAATATTGTGGACCATGGGGAGCATCCTGTTAGGTGGAGTTGGCTCTAATTTACACATATTTACTACGCATCGCTATACGATTTTATTTATATGAAAAAATTGTAATAGGGTTGTATTATTAATTTATCGATAATTTTATATCTATTTAAAAATTGAGATCTTGTGTTTGAATTTACACCCTTAAAAACTTGTTTGGTAGGAAGGAGAAGGACAGTAAACTAATGAAATGATTATGAAAATTTTGATAGGAAAGAAGCTAAGGAGAAAAATAATTGAATGATAGATTTTAAATCCTTAAAAAATTTATTAAAAAAAAAAAACCTCATTTGAATCTCTCCCAATCATGTGGGATTAATAGATGCAATTAAGTACTAAATAAGATCATTTGGATTATTTACCTTTTTTTTTTTCCTTCATTTATTTCCCTTCTTATAAAACAAAGTCTTATTTAAAAAAAAAAACAAAAATAATAACACCGTGAACGTAATGGCGTTTACTTTGCAGTTTGTCCTTCTCTTTAGGCCAGAGAAGAAGACTTCTATTTATTTAGAGGAGAGAGAAGGGATAAATATAAAGTGGATTTTGTACCACTTGGAATTGTCGAAGAAATTTTAGTATAAAATGACATTACCGTGGGGTATTCTACGGTGAGTTAAACATGTAGTCCAATTTTGAATAGGTGAGAAGAATTCATCAGGCAAATAGTAACAAATAGTTAATTAGAAAGGAGACAATAATGAATTTTATTCACGTAATTAATTTCAGGTTATAAAGGTCCATGCATACAGAAATCCTCTTTTTTTTTTTTTTCTTCTCTCTTTTGCAAATGTCATAAAACTATTTTGATTTGATAAGACGACGAATAGTTTCTTGTATTTTTTTTGAATTGTGTATTGTTGATTACTTGGGGATAAGAACCAACAGAAAAACCACAAAAGAAATGAAAAACATATTTGAAATTTCCCAAACATTACTTGCGAATATCATGTTATTTTACTTGAGAACAGTTAAATAGTGGAACACCAACTTGGACTTTAGCTTCCGTCTCTTAAAAGATTTTGTAATCCGTGAGGTCTTCTAAACAGCAAATATTACTTATGCAATTATCTCAGTTTAAAATAATAAAATGTTGAGAAAACTGATGATTAAAAAAAACAAAAAAAACATGGGTAAGTCAAGGGGTTTAGTTTAAATTCAAAATTTCTAATTAACACAATAATTGATTTAATATTACTAGGATCATGTCATGCCTTCCATAACTGGTTACCTAAATTCAACAATTAACACACCTAATCCTTCAGAGGAATGTCAAACATTAAAACAAATACACACGATTAATGCAAAATTTGAGATTGCTCTTTGATTCCCTCCACACATTCTCATTTTCTGTACTCTCTTATTGTTCTCAAGCCAAAACCATATTTCAACTTAAGAGTAGAAACTTCTATAAGAGTATTGATATTTGTTCCGAATGCTATAATTAACATTATCAAATTTTTAATTAATACAAAAAGTGGGATAATCCCTTATAGCTACATGCCAAAACTTAATATTCAATGCCTCCAAATTCTTCCCTCTGTCCACTTCATATGGTCTTCTTCAATCTCATCCGCAGAACATGGTTGTCGTTGCAATTTTTGTCTATTCTAGAATGTATATCATGAGATACAAATAAATGCATACTTTTGGGACATGCACATAACGCATTGGAAAAGAGAACAAACGTATAACAAATTTAACAATGACATGCCCGATAGCCACGAGATCAAGATACACCACAGTGATTAAACTGTGTGGCTCCATGACTTTAGCCTTGTTTCTAGAAGAACTCAACGTCGTCTGCTAGTCTCGAAGGTAGCTATCTATCTATCCATGATTCCAGCACAGAAGATTTGCATTTTCTATCTAGAACGAGGCAAATATCTCGAAGGCAACGATTAAAGAGCACATAATTAAACAATTCTTTTATTTTCCATGCTAATGATGTCGTTTTTCTGATGATAAAACGTCACACTGGACTTTAACGCCCTGCCAGACCACGTGCTGAGATTTCTGCAAGGCAGGCCGTGGAATTTCCAGCATTTCCACACTTGCCACATTACTAGTAATGATGCAAGGCCTCCTTTTTCCATCTTTGAGGGCGACACTCGGTTGATAATCTTCTAGAATGAAAGTAATTTCTTGTATAAGTGAAAGAAGATCTATAAAGAGTTTTGAGGTCCCAATCGCGATCTAGTTTCGTACTTTAGATAAGTTTTATGATAAAAGAACTATTTCTCACCATTTTTAGTCAGTGTTTTATTAATGATTATCCTTCTTTTTTTTTATATAAATGACGTTGTTCATGAATTTCGCGTGGCCGGATAGAGAGATGTGTATGGTCTTTATCTCAAATCTGTAATGCAGTCAATTCTAATCTTAAAATATAACTAACAATTCAAGGTATTTTTATGGCCTAAATTTATAAATTAGTCAACTACATTTTGAATCTACGCATATACAGGTATGGCATTTATCCTCTTGCAGACCGCCCTTCAATTGAACAGGAACAAGAAACCTAAATGAGGATCACGGCAAAGATGAGGACGAGTATTAGCCATTAATCGTTGTCAAGACATAGATGGTAGAAGCACCCTTGACCCTAACCCTAACCCAACATAATTATTTCAATTAACAAAAAAAATGTGAACATGTGTAAATAACATATATTTTACTAAATATATTCTATTTTCATGACCGATTAAAATTGAATGTGTAGAAACTTAGTTGTTTTTATTGACCTTAAAAATTAGAATGGATTTTGTATTGAAATTTTGTTTCTAAATAGTCAAAATAGATGAACGATAATAACGTTAAGGAGGGAATAGAAGAACACCCACAACGGGAATTCCCCAATCCTGACCTGCTTCTTTTTAAGCAGGTACACTTCTTTTTATACTGATTTATAATCGACTATTATATTCATCCTCAGGCAAACCATATCCTAAAGCCAAGCCGTATTCACACTTCTGCGAAAGTTCTTTTAGTTTTGTTTTTTTTTTTTTTTTTGTTTTCCCTCTATCTTTCCCTCTCTCTTTCTTTTACTGGGTCTTCAGTCTTTTAATTCAGAACAAAATTTTATCATACGAAACTCTGCTTATCATCTATCCGCGTAAGCGCGTATTCATAAGCTAAACTTTCATGGACAATTCCTTCTATTGAAAACCACCTTGATTATTTGCCCCTCGTGCACGTCAAACTCAATCTCTGCAGGCAATTTGGGCTTTCTCGCCTCAGCTTCACATTCCAAACAAATTCTTTAGTCGATGGTAGTTCAAGTTTAGCGTCAAAAATTAAAGCCTCTGAAGAAAAAAAATTAAATGAATTCAAACGTCAAGGGTCAAAAGTCAAACGCAAAAAAAGGTGGTTAAAAATAAGAGGGCATACGATTGCATACTTTTCATCTCATCCTTTCATAATTTCATTTTCATTCGCATTCCGTCACCTTCAGTTGAATTCAAGAGATGATTATCCAAACCCAAAAAAAGGACCCAAGACACAGAGAGAGAGAGAGAGAGAGAGAGAGAGAGAGAGAGAGAGAGAGAGGGAGGGAGAGGGAGAGGGAGAGGGAGAGGGAGAGATGCATTTGGTCAATTTACCAATCACGTGAAAAGAAGTGTGAACATTTGTTTCAAAGTTGGTATGTTTAACGGGGAAAAACATCTCGGATGAGTTCATGGATGTGAAACTATTTACAGAGCAAAAGGAAAAAACCAAAATTTTGATAATGCTTATAGAATGATCGCCGAAGAAAATGGAGGAAGAAGACCGCAAATACCACTTTTTCCAGATCTTCACCGGGAGCAGAACTTAGAGCCCTTATAATTTTCAACTGTTCAGATCCCTGGTGATGATTAGCCAAGTTCAAACAATTAGGAAACTTAGAAAAGTGAGATGCTAACTCAGAAAGTGAGATGGTTATAAACCAAATACGCAAATAGTGAAGTCATTCACTTACATAATGAGAACTGCGAGTTTCCCGTTAGTCACTATGATCAAAATTTTCATCATCCTTCATATATTTCTCTTGAACTGTTGCAACTGTGAACTATTTTGTTAAAGAAAATATCATCAAACTTGCCTTTCAATTCATTACTGTCTTATGTTATACAGAAAAGAGTAAGTACAATGCATTCACTCAAATGAATAATGCAAAAGTTGTTAACTGTCAATTAAGGCGTGGTCTACCAAAAAAAAGACGTGGTCTACCAAGATCGGTCAGTCATCTGATTCCGATTTCTTAAATAAGTTATATGTTTCATTATATCTTGAAGAAAAACAGAACACAAACAGCAGACCACACTAAATGTACCAAAACGGGAAATCTATTAGTAAAATTAATCAATATGCTACTCATATAAATTCTATGTGCGTAACCCGACTTTAGCAATGAATACCTGGCCACCTATTCGATGAAGAAGAAAAAGAAGAAGAAAAGGATATCTGTAATAATCCCAGTCAAGCGGACCAACTGCGATCTTGCTGAATTCAACTGCACTTGCTTCTATGCCAGCAAAAATATACCCATTGCATTTGTCAATAAGCTTAACGAGATTCCCTACACTTTCTTTATCCTGAAAATGACCACGCAAACTGCATTCAGAACTCATATATATTAAAATTAAAATTAAAAAAAAAAAAAGGGTGCCAAGAATAAAATAGGAGAATATTGGCAGACCTGAATGTCCAAGGTTGAAAAATTGACAAGACTGTAGTCTTCTATCACTTCACAAAGCATATTGGTAAGTTTTCTGCGATCAAAAAAACATTCAGTCAGCATATAATTGAAGTTGACTAACCAAAGATTTTCATTGCACACAGACTTCTATTTCCGTTCCTTTTCTTTCTCCTTTGGCTAACACAACAACAATGCCTAAGATTGTTCAAGTAGGGGGAAAAATGCGTTTTTCAAGTCGAGCTTCTGATAAACAGCAGCTCAAACTATTCCTCAATGATGACAGTTGCAAATTTAGCGGCATAAACTTTGTAGCACATGGCAACAGAGCTGATTCTCAATATTAATATTGTTTGTTGAAAGTCTAACATTCACTTGTGAAAAATTGGAAATGTATATGAATAAATTAAGCAAATCCAGTTCCCTTTTTTTTTTTTAAATATAAACAGCAAACCCAGTTCAATTTGAAGCTTCAATAAATGTTAATGAGTTCTAAACCTTCAGGTCAGCAACGACAATAGAGTTTAATTATCACACACAAAAAAGGGCTGGCTATTTCACTCATATCAAGCTGGCACTGAGGTTAAAACCGATTCCACCCTTCTAAAGATCTCAGTTTAAAAGGTAACTAACAAAGTGAATGTTGTTGTCAGCAGTAAAATATACAATTCCAACATGAAATGGGAGAATACACCCACTCTGAAGGAGAACGAAATAAAATATAGGACTCCAACACCATAACTGAGACCATTCTCACTCGGCAGAGGAAGCAATGAAAATATATACAAGGATCAGTCAAAAAACATATATGTATACTTAAATCCACCTGTACTTGGCAGAGCGTGGATCCTGATCAAGGTGGTGCTGTAAATATGATAATTCTTGAACATCAGTATAAAAATCAAGGTTAAAGGCTGCAAAGCATAAAAGAAAAAAAAATAAGAACGGAAGAACAGCAGTTGCAAGCAGTATTAGTACAAGAAACTTAAAACTTCAACTCCAAATAAGAAAAGCTGCTAACATACCCAGCTTTCCATAGTTCTCTATTAAATCGATCTTCGACAAAACGTTAATGTGTGGGAGTTCCATATGTAGCATTGTTGATAAAGAAAGAAGTAATGCGCTAACATACTTCCCAGGGTCACTGCAGAGATGGGCGTCAACCAAATGCACAGCGGCCAGCTGCATCAAATGAGGAACCCATAAAGATAACAAGCATAAGCCACTTCAATTGTTCAGACTCCTGGTTGAAGCTAAAATCATCATTCATTAAACACAATCCGAATCATACCCTAAGGTTTAACTTTTTTATGAGTTTCATAATTACATTCTTCGCACTGGAGTGAAGAAAAAACAACTCCACTTGGCCAGGGAAATCAAAGAGGAGATAGTGATCTGCAAAATTAAATAGCATTACAAGCAAGCATCGGATTGGTATTTCATAATTGCCACTTAATTTGCATATAAGAATTTCAATGTTGAATTGCAAAAGGCAACACAAAATCCACAAACCTTTCACCAGAGGTTCCAGTTTCTTTTCCAACCAGTCTACATTTTTCTCTAAATAATCCATACAATACACAAGGCCTGGAGAACATAACAAAAGAAACATCAAGATTTCAAAAACCAACAAATAAAAAAAAATGCGGCGTAAAAATTCAACCCTTTTAAAAACTAGTATCACATTAACAAAATTCTAAACAAAAAGCAGATTGAAGCAACAAGATTAATAAGAATAATTCAGATTTACCTCCATTAGGACCAAGGGAATGCTCCGCCATAACATCACTTAGTTTTACTAGATCCTCAACGTTAACGGCGCATTCATAGCTAAGTATGCATTAAGGAGACTTCATATTCACTTCCCAAAAGTATATCTATATATGTGTATATGTATATATGATAATAACGTACTGAAGAGGATACGGTAGCATATCGTTAGCAGGATCAAGATTTATAACCGCAACTTTCCTGTACAACCAACGGTATATCGACAAATTTTAAGAATGGAAAGTGCTTACTAAGACTTAATTTCTGTCTTGAAATTATTGAATTTGGTGCTAGAGTATTCGCGAGATTGAAAAACTACCCAAAATGCAGAGCGTAAAAGATTACCTTCCGATGAGTTCAAGGAATTGAGACATGCCATTGCAGTAAGTGGTCTTCCCTGATCCGGGTGGACCGATCACAACTTGCCCAAACACCATTTTTTTTTTCTTCCTTTCTTCTTTCTCTAACCTTTACTCAAAAAAAAAAAAAAAAAGAGATGAAAATTCCTCGGGAAAAGGTAAGAGAGTTTTCCAGAAGAATGCAGAGAGAGAGAGAGAGAGAGAGAGAAAAGAGGGGTTAGGGTTTTAAAGGTTTGGGCTGGGCAGAGGGGGAAAAAAAAGAAATGGGGGCATTCCGAGAATCGAACTCGGGACCTCTCGCACCCAAAGCGAGAATCATACCACTAGACCAAATGCCCGCTTATGTTTACTTATTTTCTATTTTAAAGTATATTAACAATTAAGATTGTTTTCAGAAGAAAAAACTATTAACAAAAGGAAAATTTAAGCTCCGTTTATTTAACATGTCCAAAGTTGAAAAATGAAAAATTTTTTATTTTAAGAAAAAATAACTTTTATAAATTTTTGTATCAGAACATTCAAAATTGTTCATTTTTAAAAAATGGAAAAAGAGTTTTTTAGACAAAAAAAAAAGTTTTCACTTATCCAAATAACTTTTCACTTTTAAAAAAAATTTCAAACAACTTTCTATTTTTCATATCTAAAAATTTTTAATTTTCCAAAAACAAACCTCCCATCCAAACAAAAACTTAGATAAATAAGCATTTTTTTTTTAAAATACTTATTTAAATAAATTGTCAAAGTTTTTTTTTTACTTAACAAAATAGTCGTTAATTAGTAATTTAACCGTAGGCAATTAATCTTTTTTTTTTTTTACAAAGATCGTTTTCTTAATTTAATAAAATTCTAATTATATATTAAAAACTTTTAAAATAATAGTTATTAACCTACAAATCCCTTAATAAATATATATATATATGTATATTTAGGACCACGCTATGTCTTAAATGGGTCCCAAATCGTTAGGTTCTCTTCTCGCTTCCTCGTGGGCTAAAATGATTCCCCAACAGTGATGAAGCACAGGGAAGGTAATGTGATAATCATGGAGCCAAGCTGTTGTTTGAGAATGGAGGCAATCCAGCTAAGCTTGTGTGGGTTAATTAAGAGCTGGCATTTGATGGCCATGGGGTCGTTTTCTAACTTTAAAATTTCCAAAAGTTTTTAATTCCCATTTCATCGTTGCTCCCCAAAAAAAGATAAGGAAAATAATACCCCCAATCAAAACCATACATTACTTTTTGCCAAGAATATATAAAAACTTTGCTTTTCGTAATTATATATATATATATGTATGTCAATTTTCTATTTTGGATTTGATCTTCTTCAGTTACGCCGTACATTTTCATACAAGGGGGTGATTCTGACCACTTTGCTCTAACTGTTCCCGTGCATGTATGGCACGTATGTACTCCTGACTTCAGTGCGGTCGAATTGTGCAGTACTTATCGAGGACCACCCCCACTTTCAATAATTTCAACAGCTATCCAACTTCTCAACTAATTGCATCCTCCGTTTTAGCAACAAAATTAATAAAAGAAAGGAAAAAAAAAAAACAAAGAAAATTGCATGGTCCATATTTATTGACCTGCCACTATTAATCCTCAATGAAGTTGTCCAAATGGGTTGTCTTTAACCGGATTGATATGTGTTTTTATCTTATGCAAAAAGCAATTTGGACAATTCAACTAAAAAAACAGTAGAAGAAGAAGAAAAAGAGAAAGTATCTGAATTTCCTATCCTAGGAGATTTTTTTTTTTTTTTACTTTTTATAGCTTGGATCTATCTTGGTCGTGCAAGTAAAACTTGTTTTTCACCTTTTGTTTCATCTTTCTACTATTGGAGCACAGAGGAAAAGAGGACAAAAGAGAGAAAATTAAAAAATATCCAGGGACACCGTTAGGTAAGTGCTTGAAATTGGGACAAAATGATTGCCAACTGCGACCGCCTTTAATTATCTCTTCATCTCTGCTTTCGTTTTCCGCAATCCCCTGCCTCATTCCTCATTCCTATGCTCTTCGGTTTCCTTATCTCCTCCCAAAATTCTACTTTCCCACTTTTCATTTCATAGAGAGAGAGAGAGAGAGAGAGAGAGAGAGAGCAAGAGAAACAGGTGTTTTTTGAGTTTCTTTGATTAATCCAGAAGTGGAAAGAAAAGAAACACAAGCATGGCATTTGCAGGGACTACCCAGAAGTGCATGGCCTGTGACAAGACTGTCTATCTTGTTGATAAGTTGACTGCTGATAATAGGATTTACCACAAAGCCTGTTTCCGTTGCCACCACTGCAAAGGCACCCTCAAGGTATAATGCCATTTCTTCACTCTCTCTCTCTCTCTCTCTCTCTCTCTAGATTTGAGTAGTTCAAATTTGTCTCTAGGTGTTATACTGGCTTGTTATGTCTTTTTGAGAAATTGGGAGTTCAGATTTTGTAAATCCTCTCAGCTGTTTGAGCTCGTGACTCTGACTGTATATTACCAAGCCATGTCTATGTCTCCTCTCATATTAGGAGCTCCAGCTTCGTTTATAAGTTTATGTTTGAGAAATCTCTTATTAAAAGTACTACTTATAGGTAGTTTTGTGCAAATTTACTGATCGGTAGATTGAATTTGCAGCTCAGCAACTACAATTCCTTTGAGGGGGTACTCTACTGCAAGCCACACTTTGATCAGCTCTTCAAAAGAACAGGCAGTCTTGACAAGAGCTTTGAAGGTAAGATCCAACATCCGTTTTAATAAACGGTCTTTATTTATTTATTTATTTATTTTCAAATTGTTTTCCTTTTTCCAGGAGCTAATCTATTGTTCTTTGTTTCATTCTTCATTTCAGGCACACCTAAAATCGTAAAACCAGAAAAAGCCCTGGACAGTGACGTAATTCATCTAAATCATTAGCGTTTTTCTTTGCACTAAAAAATACCTGCTCTCATTAATCTTCGATTGTAAATTTGTTTTGAACAGAAACCTGCAGTGGCCAAAGTCACAGGTATGTTTGGTGGAACCAGAGATAAATGCTTTGGCTGCAAGAATACTGTCTATCCAACTGAAAAGGTAAAACACTAAAAATTGTCTCATTCCTGCAACATAGATAAGACACACAAGTCATTTTGTTAAGTTTCTAAAAGCATGAGGACTAATACTATGATCCTACTGAATCATAAGGTGACGGTAAATGGGACTCCTTACCACAAGAGCTGTTTCAAATGCTGCCATGGTGGGTGTACGATCAGCCCATCGAACTATATTGCGCATGAGGGACGGCTTTACTGCAAGCACCACCACGTCCAACTC
The DNA here is from genome assembly GCA_035233585.1 of Antiaris toxicaria. Lineage (NCBI taxonomy): Eukaryota > Viridiplantae > Streptophyta > Magnoliopsida > Rosales > Moraceae > Antiaris > Antiaris toxicaria. The sequence goes on along the minus strand of CP141160.1, from coordinate 21,650,530 downwards.
ATCAAGGAAAAGGGTAACTTGAGCCAGCTTGAGGGTGATCATGCCAAGGAAGCGGTTTCGGAGAATGTCACAGCTGCCACAGAAGTTACCGCTGAGATATGATGAATAGAATAATTAAAACTAATTCTAGTGTCTGTCTGCTGTATCTCTTTTCTTCTTTGTTGCTGTTGTTTCCTTTGCCTGATGATCTTTGTCACTGCAGTCCTAAAACGCATTTTCGCTTGCCAGACAGATGAATTCCTATATATATATAGATATATATATATAGTTGAAGCATGTGGATTCATTCCTTGTTTTTTGGGTTTTGTTGTGAGATTGTGGATGCTCAAATTCATGAGATGCCAAAACCTATTTAGTTCCTTATGCCCGTCTCTCCACCGCTGCGGTTTTTGTAATCTTGAGAGTTATTTGGTTTGTTTGTGAACTCATGGATTCACTATTAATGATGTTGAATAAGCGTTTGAGTCTTACTTTCTTTTTCTGTAAAAGCATTCAACAATTCATCGCTTTACTTCCCTATGAGATTAACAGTCTCCTCGGTCACGATGCGTTCGAAAGTCTAGATGTCTCGCATCCATGCTCAGATTGTAGTTTGCTTCTGAAAAGACGTTGATTTTCAATACAAGGGTTGCTTTTCCTTCAAGCCCTAAAAGAAGAATAAAAAGAGGAAATGGACAACACTGTTGTATGCATTGAATGTCTAATGTCTAATGAATAACAAAAGTAACTAGGCCCCTAAAAAGGATATGGGAGTTGAACCTTTAATCTTATTGCAAGGGAAGATTACAGGATAAAGCAAATTTAATGAGATGGAAACGAGAATAAGTTAGTTGGATTGGAGCCGTAACCAACGCTGATTAGTTGGCCAGCTCAAACTAAAGATAAAAGAAAGAAAAAGAGATTAAAATAAAGCAATCGAGATGATGACTTCTTAACAAATATTTTATACAGGGCCACTCCAGGTCAGTGGCACCCCCAAACTACACTACCGATCTGTACAGAACATTGTGAGACTAGAAAAATCAGTCGGAAGAAAACTCCACTGCATCAAGGAGACGACCATTTTCGGAGACGTGCTTCAGGTCTATAATAAAATTGTCCCGAAGAAACCCGAATCCGAATGTTCCGTCCCCATACTGCCAAATCCTTCCTTCCACGAGCTGTGGATTGGCAGTACTTCCTGCCATGTGTGGAATAACAAGATCACAACTTGTGTTGACACTGAGAATGCCTGAAACCGCATAGTTTTCTACCAACGAGGGAGTCTCAATCCAATCTGCCTCTGGAAGAGGCCGAAGATGTAAGCGACCGGTGAACAGATTTTCTTCCTCCGCAGAAAATGGACACTCCACAAAAGTAGCGTTCGAGGCCCAGAAAACTGGACCATAACCAGAAAAGTTCTCCGGCGAGTTCCAAACTTTTCGGCAGGCAATGCCGCCAATATCGTCGTACGCAATGAGATAGAACCCCAAGTTGTTCATGTCGTCGCAAATTCCCTGCAATGGACAAGTGGGTGTCGGATAATTACACAAGACTAAATGGGAACAAATCCAAAGCCTTATTCTAACAATATCCAAAAAAACTACAAAAACCAAACATGTAGACTATTTATTTACGATCAGGAGCAGAAGTCGATTCATGTCATCAAAATCAATCAAATACAAGGGCATCACAACACAATGAAGTTCCAATAATTCAAATGGCAAATGTAAGCAGATAAGGAGGACAAAAACAATTTCATAACAGACCTTCCAAAGGCCCTGCAATGGCCGAGACGGCGTAGGCGAGCAATTAACAATCTTAACGAAATGTTGAGGCTCCCATTTCCTCCTCGCTTGCCTCTCCTTCTCTCTCCTCCTCTGCCTCCTCGAGGCAGGGCTCGTCCGGTTCGCAAAGTACTGATAAATCTCCGACACAAACCGATCCGGCAAGCTCCCTGGAGACCCGATTTCCGATTCAATTACATCCTCGTCGTCTCCGCGAAGATTCGCCGAGCTCGAACTTCTCCGAACTCCATTCTTATAGGCAAAGCTCAAATCTTCCTCCACAACAAAATGCGTTTTCCCCATGAAACTCACATTGATCGGAATCAAATCGCTCTCCGAATGATCGAACTTTTCGGAGATCGCAAATTCACCAGAGATTTCGTTCCGGCCGTCGGGATCGAGGAAGTTCACGGTTTGCCCCTCTGGCGAGAGGCTCATCCATAAAAACGGAGACTTGACGACGTCATAGGTTCCGTTTCGCGAGGGAGAAACCCTAGAGGCGGTGAGGAACGATGGACCCCACTCAAAGAAGATCAACGGCGGGGATGATATGCCGGTGGTTCCCCCGGCGCCGCTTCGGCGCCAGAAGCCGATAAGATTCTCCCACTCGCTGAGGGTCTTGTAAAGCAACTTGTAGCAGATGCTTCCCTTGCCCCACCGCTTGATGTGGGTCCTCGAGCCCCACCTCCGGTCGCACATGGTGAACCAGAGCTTGCCGTCGTTTCTGCAGAGAGAAACGAAACGTTTCGAGGTACAGGCGAATGTTGCGATCTCCGGCGGCGTGAGGAAGGAGAGGACGCAGAGCTGGACGTCTTCGGGGAAATCTGTGAAGGAAACGGAACAACGCGGGTCTTCAAGACTCGCCATTTCTGTTTGTCGAGACTTGGACGGATTTTCTTGGGAAAATTATGGATTTTCTAGGGAAAGTCACTTGCACGACAAATTGGATCACAATCGAATTGGAAATTTTATTTTATTTGATTTTTTGTGAATAAGGATGAAAATTTTGCTGAAATTAAAAATTGGTAGATTCTCAGAGATGGGGAATAATTCCTTCAATCTGGTTATTGTTGGATGAGGGAGTCTTGTAGACATTGGACTCGTGGAAGCTTCAAACTACCTTCCGTGACTTCGCTACTTTGTGTAATGATTCGGGGTAAAACGGTAATTTAAATGCATAAATTTTGAGATTTTATTATTATCATTCTTTTTTACAGTGATACTCTTGAAAAAATCTCACAATTATAATGACATCTTATATTCCATTTCATGAATATAATTATATTAATATATTAGTATAATTTGTGTTTGTGTGAAAAAATATATCACAGTATTTAAATTATATTTTAATAATAAATATATGATATAATAGTAAAAGTAGAGAGAAAAAAAAAAAAAGAGAATATATGATGTAATTAATAAAAATAATAAAAAAAATGAAATAATGAATATTGAATATATTGGGTTTAAAATGTGATGTAATTGGTATTTGAATGAAATACTTTTATACTTAAATGAAAATTATATTGCATTTAAATATAATACAAATTAAATTTTTTTACTAAACGTCACGTTAATTTTCCATTTAGATAAGATGTTCATTTTTTAAAAATAGAAAATTTTCAATTTTCAAAAATAAAAAATTATTTGATTTTTTTCTTAAAAATTAAAAGTTATTTGGATAGATAAAAAATTTTCATTTTCTAGAGCGAATTCTTTTTTCATTTTTTAAAAATGAAAAATTTTTGATATTTAGATATGAAAATTTAGAAATATCTATTTTCTTATAGGGTGTTTGGAACCAGTTTTCCAGACATCTAAAACTAACTTTTTTTCTAAAACTTTACCACTTTTCAGATATTTACATATCTAAAATGCTACAGTAAACTCCAAACTTTAAAAGTTTATAACTTTGTGTATACAAGTCCAAATAAGATTTTTTTTTTAAATTACATAGAATTTCGAAAGGAACAAAACAATATCCATATTAATATTTTTTTTAATTTTTAAAATTTTTTATTTTTTCACTCCAAACAGTTTTTTCTTCCAAACACATTTTTCAAAACAACTTTTTTCCAACCTAAAAATAATGTCTCCAAACATCACCCCCAAATACTCCTTTAAAGTGTAAAATTTTTCATTTTTCAAAATGAATATACCAAATGAATAAAGTGAAAATTTTTTAATTTTCACAGTGTTTTTGAAGGTTTAAAAAAGTGCAACAAAACATTAATAATAATACTAATCTTTCCATATTGATCAATTTGTAATTGATACATTTATCATTATTTAAGAGCAGGGGAGTTTTTTTTTTTTTTTTATAACAATATTAACTTGAATTTATACTTAAAAGTTGAAACATACAAATTTAAGATTTCGTAACAAAGATTAAGATAATTATTCAGGACAAAGATTAAGATAATTATTCTGTCATTAATCGATGATATATGTGCTAGTCATAAGTTAATTTCCATCAAAAATTAACATCATTGGCAATTGAGTATGTTTTGCTACACATTTCCAAGTTCAGTAACCAAATTCCTAAAGTTAAAATTTATGATGCAAAATGCAACTGTGAAAAAAAACATAATTTTTTTATATAACGAAAAAGGATCATCAATAATATCATTCCATCACATATTCTCATTGTCTATACAAGAAAATTTGAAGCTCGTCAACAGAAGAAAGAGAGCCCCAGTCCTACTTGAAATGAGAGACCAAGTTTCATGTAGATTAATAAGAGACCAAAACCACACGGCACATAATTCAAGACTTTCTATTTTTATATTAAAACTGTCCAATATCAAATATGAAAATATCTTGAGAGTTGAAAATAAAATAGTGAAAGACATCTTCATAAGTGTATCAATCTATTACGGATATTACATATATAAATATACAATTATTTCTTCAAAAAAAAAATTACATATATAATTATCCGAGAGATAAGTTATCCAGCACTTTAAAGCACAAACGTTATGATGTTTGAATATGTCATGATCCTTGAGATCCAGTTGGTAACGTGGAACATTGTTTAAAAAAAAAAAATCCCATGATTAATATTAATCACAAAAATTTTCAATTTATTTTACAAAAAAAAATTACCAAATTAGAAAGTAAATTTTGATATAAACTGCTTAACTACAACGAATCTATAAACTAAAAGTTTTTGACAAAATAATCATTTTACCCTTATTTAAAAAAAAAAAAATCTCAAGTCTAATTGATTTTAACTTATAAAATCCATACCGAGCTATTAAGTCATGCCTCTGGCATCAAAGGGAATATCTGTCCCAAAAACAAGTTACCAAGTCGTGCCTCTGGTATCAAATGGGATCTCTGTCCCAAAAACATACACAATGGAAAACAAAAAGAAATGAAAATAAATACAATACAGTTTATAAGGGGGCATTTGGTAAACGTATTATATTTTGATTGTATTTGAATGAAATTTATTTTTTGAATGTTGTATTTGGTTGAAAAATATTTGTTTTGTATTTGAATGAAATATGTGTTTGGATGAAAAGTATTTTAGAATTGAAAAGTTGATGTGATTGGTAAAAGTAGAGATAAATAGTAGAATTGAAAAGTTGATGTGATTGTTTTAAAAATGTTTTAAATAGTAATTGTTTTCGTAGTACTGTTGTAAAATTTGTGTTTGGTGTAAAATTGTATTGTATTTGAGTAAAATTAAAATTGAATATTTTCTCCAAATGTCCTCTCTAAGTCAAATGACCACAATTCAGGAAGTCCAATTATTACATACCATAAACAAAAATAAAATAAGTAGTATAACATATGGAACTCCACTATAGGCAGCGTGCTCGGATCTCTAGCTAATAAACACTACTCCTTGCTCCTCTTGGAAGGGTTAAAACATTTGAAAAACATGAGTGAAAGACTAAGTGGAATACATGCTTTTAAAAATACCACTTTCAATCACCACGGTATGCATAATGGAACAAATATAAAATGAAAGACTAATAAATATGAAGAGTAAATGGTATCAAACAAATATAAAATAAAATACTTGTGCTACCAGCTGCATCCACCTCATGTGAGTTTTGGTACCTGTTTCTTAAGATATGCATTCCGCTTCATATACCAATCAATTTATCCACAAATCCATATCAATAAAATCTACCTACTAGATCTCCAATAGGATAAGGTTTATAATCATTTAAAATCCATTTGGCCTCGCAGGCCTAAGTTTAAATTACATTCCAAAATAATCATATATATAGTGTATACATTTTTATAAAAATACCATATAGCATACTTTAGTAAACATTTTTGTTTAAAACCATTTTTTTCTCAAATTCCATATAAATCAACATTTCGAAGCCAAATCACAATTTAAATAAAGCTACCAATAAAGGGATATTAAAATATCCTACCTCACGGTAAATAATCTATTAAGCCTTATTCATCACATACAACGAGATTCCTTGTTTCAATCTCAAAATTCCATAAAATCATATAATATGGATAATTTCATTATCTATCACAATGTAAATTCTAATTAAGCTATGAACTAGGTCTAATTAGTGTGCCTTTCATTATCATATTAAAACATTACTAATTCTGATTTTAACCTCCAAATTACAGTTTTAGTCTTACAACACATGCAAACAGAAAACTAATTCTAAAACAGTGTTTAAAATAAAGATTGGAGATTCGGAAGGTCAATATGAAAATATGCAAGCTTTAAAACGTATTTATTGAAATTAAACAAGGGTAATTTAAGCAACCTTTGAAGATAAAATTTACGAATTATAAACTATGTCACTAGTGTTGGTATGCCCTTAGCATTTTAAAACGTATTTGTTATGCCTTTTGAGTTATAGTACATCTTTAGATTCATCATCCAAACATTGAAGTATGCTAATTTTAGACAGAATAGTACAAGCAATTGTATATGAGGATTACATGTTCATTAATTTCTTTAAACAATTCACTAATTGAATCAAATTAAAAGTTCGTTCATTATTTTTTTTCCTCTAAATAACTACTCTAAAGAGTGAATATATATAAAATTTGGTGGCCTACTAATTCATTTTAAAACGAGAAGGTTTGTTTACTCTTAAAATATTTTACTTAACCTTAAGCTAAGCGATAACTCAACAATTCAGTTATAAAAAAAAAAAAAGCATATTTTATAATTTGTGGGTGAAATTTAAAGTGTATTGTAATAGATATTTTAAAATTTAGATTATATATTGACGCTAGTAACATAGTTCAAAGGAAATTCTTAAAACCTTTTCAATTTTTGAAAACGGAAAAGACAAAATATGATATATTTTAAAATTTACAAGACAATGCGAGAAAAAAATTATTTCCAAATTGTTCCCAAACGACCCTTAAACAAAGTCATCGCCGCTAATTCATTCGTCCTTTCAAAGCTGCCTCCGTGCTAAATCATTCAAATCCGACGGCATTTAAAAATATAAAATAAAAAACAAATCCAACGGCACAAAACTCTCTTTAAGCATCGCTGGTGCGCCATCCGGACCGTTGAAACCCTCTTATCTCAGCCTCAGCAGACGTGAAGCTCCTCTAACCCGTCTAATCATTGAAATAATCACGTCAGTTAATCTTCCCAGTCATGCCGTCGAAAAACTTGTTTAGTCTCCCCTCGATCGCTTCGGGAGCAAGAAACGACCTCCCTCTTAACGTCGTAGAGAAGGAGCTCACAAACTCCCTGTACGACGAAACGACAAGGTTCACCGCTGCCTCTCTCATCTGCTCTCTGAGATCGCCGTCGGGAATGGCGTAGACCCCTCTGTGCCTCTGCAAAATCTCGTCGAAGCCCGTCGTAAAGGCTTCGACTTTCTCTCTTATCAGTTTCCTCATCTCCTCTTTGCTCTCTTCGTCCTTCAGATCTTCCTTATCCAAAACTTTCACCAAGTTTCCCCAAGCTTGCTTCTGGTACAAGTAAGCCGATTCCTCGGCAACGGCTTTATATTTAGTCTTCATGTATTGATCTCCCAATAATTTTCCGAGCTCGGTGTTTCTGGTTCTCATATAGATGTACCAGTACGTGTTCATGGTGAACACATGGGGGATGATCTTGTTGTCCCTGAAACGACACCGTTTTGACTCCACATTTCTCTGCAGAGCTTCCATGACGTTGGACATGGCGTCTCTGAATAGATTATCGTTGTTTTCGGGTCTGGACAAGGCTCCGGACTTCCAAATCTGTTCCGTTTGGAAAACTTTCGCCATTGAAGCACTGTATTCCTCTGTGGCTAGGTATTTCAGGTAATTAATGGCGTATCTGACCAATTTGGGGACGGAACCGTCTTGTGGAGATGGGGAACCGTCGGAATGGTTTTCGATTTGGAGGTCGAATTCCCAAAACACTTTGGTGGAAGCGTGGATGAGAAGCTTTATCAACTCTCTGAATCGGGAGCAGATATCTGCTCCCGATTCGCCATTGAAGACCTCGGAGACTTGGGGCTTAAGCTTCTCCAGGGAGTTGAACATGTCGAGAAGCTTGAAGAGTTTCTGAGGCTCTTTGCTGCTCCTGGTGACGCCCTCTCCGAATCGGAAGAAGACGGCCATGATCTTGTCGGCGATCTTGACGAAGCACTCAGGCCAGACCATGCCCTCCATGACGCCTCCCAGGACTTGGCTGCAGAGCTTCTTCTCGGAGACGAAGACGGTTCTGACGGCCAGTTCGAAGTGTTGGATCCAAAGGGCAATGGCGGTCTCCAAACTCTCCCATTCCATTTCGTCGATTTCTTCTGGTGTGTAAGTTCGAAGATAATCTGGGTTCAATCGCATTAGTGCTTTCGCTACTCTTCTGTACCTGACCTGTTGATGTTTCAACCGCAAACAGAGAAGGTATAAGTTTACACTCCCTTAAGTTTATAACTATTATTACTGTTATTATTTTTCAAGGAAAGTTAAAATTAGTTCTAGTTATTTTTTGCAACAAAATTATCACAATTCAGTTATCTTTTGGGGCCTGCTTTTTAGATTATTCAGCTGTTTATCCTGCCATAGCAACCATTTCATTATGGTACATGCAAAAAAATAAAATAAAATGCTAATCTATTGTAGTTTTTTATAGTTTTTTTTTATTTATTTTAAAACAATACATGGTCATGGTCTAATCCGATAGCTTCGTTTGGAAAAATGATCTTTTTTTCCTAGGAAATGAAAAAAAGTATATATATTCATAGACTGAATATACATATATATACACATATAAAAGTCAACTTCAAGATGTATGAAATTTTAGTCATATGTGCCATATCATAAATGCATTTTTATAAACAGTAGGGAGTACCAAGAGTTTTACAAGGCTGGAATTAGTAGTATATTACCTTAACATAAATATCAATGCATATATCCAAGCAGTCATTGGCAGCCAGATTCTCTGAAATTCTTCGGAGAACTTCAACCTCCAGTTCAGTGCCAAGATCAGAGCCAACTTTTTCCGTCTCATCAACTTTCTGTTCTATATTTTGGTGCTTTATCTGCTGCAATGTTCTCTCATATTCATCCTGCAGATTCAGCAACGCCTGATCAAGCGATCCCTCAAACCTGATCTCATCAACCTCAGTCTCGTACACTGCCTTGAGAGTGATCACAGTCTCTCTCAGCCTATGCGTCCTGTCCTGATCCGCGGCCTTAGTCCGGCTCAGGAACTCCACCACCTCTTGGAGCCTCTGAATCACCGGCTCACCCTCTTCGCTTATCGTGTTTATCGCCTTAGTGAGCTCGTCGACACAGTCCACGTACTTGATCATCTTCTTGAGCTTCTTGTTCTGCGACCTCTCCGCAGATAATTCCTCGTGGAGCTCGGCGATCTTGTCTTGGAGAGAGTCCGAGAGCTTGAAGCTGTCGAGGAGAGCCAGCGCGGGCGTGACGGCTCTGTTGATCCTGGTTTCGAGGGCTTTCGCTGCTATGGCTGAAGACTGAAGAGGAGTTACTCCTTTTGAGGCCGTTGAGAGAGCTTCCTCTATGAGATCAAACTTCTTGTCCATCTTTCCAAGACTTTGTTCCATTTTCGCCGAGTTTTTGAGCAGAGTTTTGAGATCGGAGCAGGCTAGTTTGAGCTTGAAGAGCGAGGAATTCTCTTGGTCGGCACTAGAGTACGCCATTTGATGCTGTTCTTCAGCGACCACAAACGAGTTTCATTCGAAGTTTTTGAAAAATATATTTGACGGCTTAGCTACATGACACAATTACGACAAGCACAATGTTTTGAGGAGGCAGAACAAGACATGAAGATCCATCTTTGGAATATGTTACCTCGATACAAGCGAAGAACAAATGGCAATTTTTCGTTATTTCGATCAAATATAATTCTTAAGGCCGGTGTTTTCAAAGCGACAATGAATCAGTCCAAAAGTCAAAACGGATTGTTGACCAGCGACTCTTGACTAAGACGACGTTGGTGACGTGTGTTCCAGGCATTTCTACAATGGGCTTCACAGAAAAGCCCATTAGGCTACTCATCATAAGCCCATTGGTAGCATCGGAGGAGTGATTTCACTAGTGGTTACGTGGCGGCATTTATTGGCGCGAAGTATCAAAGGAGGAAATAACAACATTACGAATCTTCTGGTGATTTCATGAAGAAGAAAATATAAGACCTATTAGAGAAACACAGAGGAAATTCGAATCTTTTCAAAAATGGCGAGGTTTCTTCGACACGAATTTAACATAGCTCGAATCGACCGATCTGGGTTTGGATCGTGCCAGAGATGGCTCTCCTCGGATGCGTTGGCTGAGATTGGAGTTAAATTCCGGTGAAATCGGCTTGGTTTCTGGAATTTCCGAAGTGCATTTTCGAAGAAGAGTATGTTTCTCAATGTAGTCCCTATATCTATTTTTTTTTTCTCCATATTTTGTTTTTATTTTTATTTTTCACTGCCAATTTGAGCTTCTTTTTTTCCCAGGTTTTGATTTACTCACCTTCTCGCACAGCGACGCAACAGGGTTCTGGAAAAGTCGGGAATTGGAAAATCGATTTTCTGTCAACGCAGAAGTATGTGCGCTTTGTCTCCTGATGTGTTTGTGTGTTTGTTTGTTTGTCAGATGTGAATCTTTTGCCCAAGAATATTATTTTTCATCTTCTTTTTCTTCAATTATTTTAGCCGGGATCATAATTCAGAAGTGTTTTACTTATATTTGATGAGGCTGGTATGTGTGTGCGCACAAGCCATAAACACTAGAGCAGAAGAAAAGGAAAGCAAATGCTTATATGAATATATTTTTTTTTTAAGTTGAAACGCGAGATTTGAACATTATATGAATTGTTTATTTAAACATTATATGAATTGTTTGTCAAATGTGAATCTTTTGCCCAAGAATATTATTTTTCATCTTCTTTTTCTTCAATTATTTTAGCCGGGATCATAATTGAGAAGTGTTTTACTTATGTTTGATGAGGCTGGTATGGGTGTGCGCACAAGCCATAAACACTAGAGCAGAAGAAAAGGAAAGCAAGTGCTTATATGATTTTTTTTTTTTTAAGTTAAATCGGGAGATTTGAACATTACAGTGAAATCAAATATGAAATTAACGTTATATTTATGTCACCAACAACTATTTTCCAAAAAATTGCATAAAGCTGAAAGTTAATATGGTCAAACTTTTATACAAGTATACAGAGGGATTATATTACCAACTAGTAAGATCTATTTTCCCAAAAGAAAAGAAACTTTATTAGTTAATTTTTTAGTGGCTTTCCTTACCTTATTTTGTTTGATTGGGATGCGTTCAGGTGGGAAAATCAATTGATGGGTTGGACTTCCACAGGAGACCCATATGCTAATGTTGGTGAAGCAGCATTAAGTTTTGACAGTGAAGAAGCTGTCAAGGCATTTTGTGAGAAATACGGTTGGGAATATGTGGTATGTAAACCTTCAATTAATCAATTTGTTATTCTTTTGTGGAACTAAATTCTTCTCTAGTCATAGTGTCTTCTTCGTAGTAGTGGCCAATATTAGGGATGGTTTTTTTTTGGGACACCCTCCTTATAATACGGGGATGGAGAATTGCTAACGGGTTTTGGGGCAGAGATGGGGACAGATTCTTACCCTTGGATCAAATTCGGAGTGTCGATGCAGGGAACACTTCTTTACCCATCCCGCTCTTGTATAAAATTTTATGAAATAAAAATTCAATGTAAATTATTTATTTTTAAAATGCATATAGTATTAACACTAATCCTAATATCATTCTTTACTTATATTTTGTTAGATATGTGAGAACATTAAACTTACTTATTTTTATAACTTACTGACAATTTCCTTGAGAATGAATGTCACGGTGGGATTGGAATGAGCATGAGGAAGGTCCCTACTCTCCTCCTCTTAGACATGGCGGGCGGGGATGGCGATCATATTGGGAAATCGGAAAGCATTCCACAACCCCACGCCGTGGCCAGCTTTATTGTTATAATACAAATGAGCTGGTTACGTCTGATGTAATACATACTCATAATTGGAAATAAAATAGTTGTATGAACTACATTGTTAGATGTATATGATATAAATACATGTGCGCGCGCGCTGAATACGTCAACTTCTCTTAAATCACTGATATAATTTTGAAGTTATCACTTATCAGCACTTCGTTATTATTTATCTTGTACATAATCGGCGCGTTCATTTTTGTGTGCAGATCAAAAAGCGTCATACCCCACTTCTAAAGGACTGTGACGTTCCTTTTGCTTTCCGCTATAGTAGAATAAAGGGCTTTACTGAGATTGTTCAATGACTTGACATTTCATCAAAATAGGACGAGACACTAACTCATGTTATCGGGATTCGCTACATTTTTTGAAAGTGCAGACGATAAGTAACTTTATGCAATTTGATTGTCATTGTTGAGAGTGTCATTCGATTTATTCAGTTATAAGGTTGATGCCAGTCAAGGTTGAGTTGTAAATCATTTAGTTTGTAGCTTTATCATGAATATAAAAGACGAAAAAAAAGTGGTTGCACGAGGTAAAATATTTGCCCCCGTTTAAGATTTTCTTGGCACAAATAGATGGACTCCTCCTTTCGACGGTATAATTCGAGCAAATATACTTATTTCTGCAAGAAAAATGTCAGGTCATAATTTTAATTTCAACATTTTTACTTTGAGTATCAATTTTTAACTTTTAAATATTAATTTATATAATATTTAAATTTATATAATTTTTAATTTTTAATATCAATCTTTTATAAATAAATATTTAAAATATTATTATAGTAGATTGATTATATTTATTAATAAAAATATAATATATAAATTGATATCAACAAAGATAAGATTAGAATTAAATTAGCATTCCAAAAGCTAAAAGATTAAAGTTATTGCCCTGCGCTACTCTTTCTGAAACCACGTTGCCCACTTTTATCCCCTGTTTCCGTTTCCTCACTACAGGAGAAATTTCTTTTAATAAGTTGCAACTCATAGCCTAAAAGAGCACTGGTACTTTTAATAATGGTTTGGTTATACTTTTTACAATACAAGGATGCTGACGTTTTCCCTTTGATTTATCCCAGCCCAAATCTTACGCAGATAACTTCAAATGGAAGGGGCCACCTAAAGACTGGCCGCTGATTAACTCGCATATTTGGAATATCCCTGCTCTTGGCGACGATTAACTCGAATATTTGGAAGATCCCTCCATTGGTACTAAAATCCCCATCTTGGGATTTGCGAGGATGTAAGCCTTGCTCAATGAAATATTTACAGAATCTCTGTCAATCTGTTTTTAGCAGCGTAAACAAATGAACTATCTTAGTATCACAGTCATCTGTCTGTTGGTAGTGTAATTCACTTTCTGCTTGTAAGTCAAATATATAATGAACAAGGCTTATCAAAATATATATGATAATTTCACACTTTCACATACATATCGCCTACTACAAAGAACACCTAATAGGACTATACTGAGATGTTAAAACATACAATTACAATTGTAATAGAAGGTGCATAAGTTTTCTAGCTAAACTAAAAGCTAATATATATGTTCATGTACAGCACACATATCTTAAACGTTACAGCTTGATTGAGAAGCCTCTCTGGTATGGTGGATGTGGAACCTCCAAGTGAAGACGTAGTCCTTGGACTCGCAAGACAGCCTGATAACTTCACAGAAAGCATTGACCGAGTTCTTGTTCTCATCACTACCCCACTCAATCCTCACCCAGCAACGGAACCCGTTTGAGGAAACCGGCAGCCCGGCATCAGAAATCTGCAGAACCACTTCCCCGCCGATTCTCTTGCATGAGCTGGTCATCATCATCAAATCAAGCCAAGAACACTCGGGCTGTCCCACCATCTCTTTGTAAGCAGAATTCGCCATCCTCACTTTGTTGTTGGAATCCGATATCACCGCAGGGAGAATCTCCGACTCGACCTCATCCTCAACCTCCTCTGGCTTCTTCGGAGCTTGGGCTGCTTGTGAAGCCAGCTTTGGGTCCTCACTGATGCACCGTACGCATATGCTCGACCCGACCGGTCGAACCGGCTGCGGTGCTATCACGTTGCAGCAGGTCGTGGGAGCCGGAGCCGGAACCGGAACCGGAACCCGCTGCAGTTGCTGCAAGAGATCCTTTTCCTCAGGGATTTCAGCCACTGTGTTCAAATCTATAAGCTTTTTTTCTTCTCCACTGGGTTTGATCCAGTCGGGCTCTGGTGCCAAGCCTTGGTTGGCGACAATGGGGGTTGATGGAAGGAGAGGAAGAGTGACTAAAGCGCTTGTGGACTTCTCCGAGGCGAGGCTTGTGATGGGAATTTGTTGAAGGCTGTGAATGGAAAAGCCCTGAAGTGGAGGAAGGTGGTGGTCGTAAGTAGGAGGAGGAGGAGAGAGGCCGAGGGTGTTGTTGATCGTCCTCTGGCGCTTGAAAGTCGGCGGAGAAAGGGCGGCTCGGCCCCTCTTCCTGGTTCTGGTGGGCCTGGCTTGCAACTGGGGCCAGAGGTTTCTCAGGTAAGGGGACTGCCTGATCTTCCGAGACATGGACGTAGCGTCGCCTGTGGGGCTTGTGGGTGTCTCTGGCTTCGGCGCTATGGGCCTGTACCTCGACATGATCTCGGCAGTTTTCGCCGTGTTGGGGTATGGATTGAGGGTCTTGATCATGGTGGCTAAAGACTACGATTATACCCCCTCTCCAGCTTAATAAATAAAATTTAAAAAAAACAAGGAAAATAAGGAGAGAAGTTGATGGTGGTTTATTTATAGAGCGAGATTGGAAGGAGTAGGGTATGATGCTGTGATTGGAGAAGGATGAAGAAGGAGGGTAGGGAAGAGGTATTTCAACGGTGGAAAGTGGCCAATGGGAGGAGGGCAACATGAAGCAAAGAGGGTAGAGAAAGTGACACTTGGATTTTGTACGGTGGGTACGTGTTCGCAAGGCTAAGGAATAAGGACATGTGGGAAATGGGAAAACTTGAGTGGGTCCATGCAGACTTACACATAAACAAAGACCATCGAATAGTTGATCCCAGTTTTCGACAACCGAGCCCCTCTGTCTATTCCATTACCCCCCCGCCTGCTGCTTTACTCGAGTTCCTTCTTCCCTCAGAAGCCCCCGTATGAGATTTTCAACAGAGAGAACTTCTAGAGAGAGACAGATCTGTCTCCGCGCCAATCAGGTGCATGAATTTGAACTCACAAAGTTAAAAAAAACATTACAAACCCAAAATTGGCCGTGTCGTCACAACGCGTGTGGGTCTGAGCAGCCATGCGTCGCTACACCTGTCACGACTGGTTTGGTCTTTTTTTGGGAGTTACTGTTTGCTTCTTTTTTTTTTCTTTTCTTTTGCCTCGGATTTTCGAAGGGTAGTTTTATTTGCCTATTTTGCCCCTTTCTGAGTCGGTTATGTTTGACGTCCGTCCACGTGGCGCCACACTATCTTCCCGTTACATGCAACGGAAGGAATCTGATTGGAGGGCGGGCGCCCTTTTTAGCTTTGGGGATATTGAAAACTTTTAGACGAAAAAAAAATTAAGAAAAATAAAAAAGAAGAAAGGAGTTTTGGCAGAGAGCAATAAACGACAACGCGTGGCCCATTCTGGGGAGGTTGCCAAAACGTGGTATTTGGCCTAGTGAGGCGTGCCCTCTAAACCCTGCCACCGCCGCTGTGGTGCGTCTGCCGCCTGCCAAGTCTCGCACCCGGTGCGGCCTCACGGACATTTTTAATCACTCGCACTGTTAGGTAGGTTGATAATTCATGCTATCACATGAATCGTATTATATTTTTAATTTAACATTATTATATTAAATATAAATCTAATTTGTTTAATATTTGTGTCAAGTCTCAAATTTAAATTCAATTTATTTATTAATCAATTCAAATTATTTATTTAAATTAATTATGAATAAAATAATAATTTATTTAATATAATTGTGATATTTTAACATATTTATAAGATAATATATCTTTTCTTTTTTGAAAAACAAGTGAAATTTACTTATAAAGTATTAAAAATTATATTATTTGTATTTTATTAATTATAAAAACTTTTGTTCTATGTCATATACAATTAAATGAAAAATAATATATATTATTGTGGTAAGGGGAGGAGAGGGTGATAGGATGAGTGGAGGGGGGTGATGACTACGGGTTGAGGGGTGACTAGTCGTATTGTCACGAAAGTTGATGGGGTGAGTGGATGGGAGGGTAACGGGGTGAGGTGAGGGAACGGGGAGGAAAGGGTGGCGGGGTGAAGGGAAAGGGAGGAAAAGACAATGGAGTGAGGGAAGGAAAAGGAGCGATGATGACGGGGTGACTAGTCGCGTTATAGTGAAGGTTGACGCGGTGAAGAGAGCGAAGGGCAATGGGATAAAGGAAGGGGAAGCAGAAACTAGAGTTACAGAAGCAATAAAAAAGTAAATAAATAAAATTAAAACCTAGATTTTCTTTTCTATGTTAAAATTTTTTAATATATATAATAAAATATATATTTTATATTTAAATTTTGAAAACACAAAATTAAAAATAGTAAAACATTATATAATATATATAACAATATAAATATATTAGAGGGTAATTTATGGTTGTGTTTGAGTCAATCCATTTATGATTTATTTATTAATCGTGTTTGATGGATTTGATACTTTTTAATTCAAATCCATTTAAGGAAAATCTAAACTCTCTAATTTCGTATGAATTTCATATCATGTTATCATATCATAAGTCAGATTGTCAATCTTACTCTCAGATTTTGTAAAATAATTCAATCCAATATTCATTTTTTAATCCAAGAGGCAACAGCAGTCGCACGTATATAAGAAGCTTGGTAAATGAGTGAAAACTGGCTAGAGTGTTTTTGACCTTATTTTTAGGTAATTATAAATCCTTTTTTTTTTATTAAGAAAAAAATGAATTACACTTGACAGGCTCTTACCGTTTCAATGACGTATTATATTGCCTGAATGATGTGCTCCTTTTAAATTTTTGGGTTGGGCCCTTTTTTTCTTTTGCAGTTAAGTGAATTGGACAAGGTCCACGGGGGCTCGGCTCTTGGACTTTTAGGCTCTTAGACGATAATTCAATTCAACATTCACACATCCTGGTGCTATTCTTGTATAAACATGCTTAACTATAGAGTTTTGATAGGATATAATGCATTGTGCTAGTATGATTATACCCGAAATCCTAAACGTAAAGTAATTAATTAAGATATTCGGCTTGTCATGACAAAGATGTGAAATATGATCTCTTAAGGATTTCTTAAGAGGTCATCCATCTTTGTATTACTCTCGTATGAGCACGCTTACCTACATTTTTAATGGGATTAGGTGTATTAGTATTAATATGATCACACCCCCAAAGTTCCAAATCACATAAGATATTTAGTTCCTCGAGATGGAGAGGTGAAGTATTATCTTTCTAATACTTGAGATCACCCACTCTAATACTACTCTCGCATAAACACACTTAGCTGTGGAGTTTTGAAGGGTTTCGATGTATTAATACTGATATGGTCGCACTTGAAGTTCTAAATGTGGAGCAATCATGGATTGAACTCTCCCGTCACAACGGAGATGGGCCCGACTTTTAGACTTGTACTAGCATCAGATAGTGGACTAGGCCCATTAATTCAACACAAAGGTCATATTTGGCAGCGGAAAGGAATGGAATGGAAAGGATTCTAATTCCGATGTTTTGATTGTCTAAAACATGAGGAATAATCATTTCATTGGAATGGTTTTTTCTTCATTTTGATGGAATTGTCATTCCTTCCGTCTGAGAGAGGGTGATCCTTTCAAGCAAATTTTGTTTTGTTTTTTCACGTGTACCCTTCTTTAATTTTTTGAAACACCACCACAAGTTCACAACCGCCCTCCTCTCACTTGCGAGCCCGCCCACACCACACCCCCCCCCCCCCCCCCCCCCCCCCCCACACGCACCGCCACTCCGCCGATGAACTCCGGCGAAATCGCCGTCAAGCGCCGCCGTCTCCATTCCACCCAAGGCCCAGCTCTCCTGCCGTTCTCCAAGCATGATCCGATTCTGCCCTCGCCGTCGCTACCAAGCACGAGTCTACCCAGATCCGGCGCCTCCGCCAGCGCCTCGCCCGTCCCAATTCTCGTCGGATATGGCAGCAGCAAACTTCTGCAAGAAAATGAAATTCGGCTGACAGTGATAGTAGATGGGAAGACTGAAATTTCCATGCATAGTGTTCAACAAATGTTCAGCGAATAAGGATTTTTTTTTTTGTCCTTTCTTTTTTTTTTTTTTTCCCCTCTTTTGCTGCAGATTGTTTTGGTTCCAGTAAATAGGGGTGTTCGTTGGGTGGGTTGGGTGGATTTTTGACATTTTTCAACCCACCCAATGAAGATTGGGTGGGTCGAAAAATTTTTTCACCCACCCAATTAACCCAATATACAAAATTGACCCACCCAATTAAAGTTTGGGTGGGTTTGGCGGGTTTTTCGGGTTCGTCGGGTTTGATAATTTATAAAAATAAAGTAATAAAACATGACTTAAAAATTTAATCACAAATCAAAATACAAGCTCAAATATTCAAATAAAGTAGTCATGTAAAGATAATAAGAACTAATTAAAACATGCTTTTAATGAATACTAAGAAACATCAATCACAAACAATCAAACCTATTTCACAAGAATAATCTCTAACTTCAATGTGTGTAGTAATAAGAACTAAAGCCAGGTAAATTGAAATAAACTTGAAATCTTGTTCCTAAATCCTAACGAAAGGGAGGATTAAGGGAGGCTAGTGACAAGTGGCGGCTAGGGCTGGCCAACGGCAAGGCACGAGACGAACACGGGCTTGGGGAGGCAAAATGAATACGTCGAGGGGTGACGGCCGATGGTCGAAAAAAGGGACGATTGGAGGAGGCTGGTGGGACATCGACTTTGGTAAGGGCAAGGCACAAACTTTGGCTTGGGAGGAGGCATAAATGGAAAATAACAGTCGGCTCAACAAAATTGGCTTAAGTTAGTCATTATATTTTTTCTAAATATTAAAAAAAAATTCATTGGGTGGGTTGGGTTTTGGTCGGGTTTTAGAATTCCAACCCGAACCCACCCAATTTGACATCGGGTTGGGTGGGTCAACCCGACTTTTTTTTGGGTCTGACGTGGACCCAACCCGTCGGGTTTTCCTTGGGTGGGTTGGGTGGGTTATTTGGGTTTTCGGATTTTTTGTTCACCCCTACCAGTAAATGACTCGGTGGACCCTGTTTTCATCGAGGTGGGGGTTGGGTGGGCGCGTGGATTAATCTTTTACCGTAAGGTTAAATTTGTTATTTTGACTTGTTATTTTAACAGGTAAATTAACTTTTAAACGATCTTATCAATTATTATTTACATTCATATCTACAGTATATGATATATAAGTATTCATAATAATAATAATATAAATTAAATTATTAAAAAATAATCTAATAATTTAGAGGGTGTTTGGAATATGGTTTTAGAAGCATGATTTTGATATTTTCAAGTCAAAATATGTTTGTCTTTTGTATCTTTCTAAATCTTTAAGACTAAGGTTAAATTATTATTTTAACAGGTAAATTAACTTTTTAATGATCTTATCAATAATTATTTACATTAATATTTACAGTAGATAATATATAAGTATTCATAATAATAATAATATAAATTAAATTGTTAAAAAATCAATCTAATAATTTAGGAGGTGTTTGGGGTATAGTTTTAGAGGCATGATTTTGGTATCTTTAAACCAAAATGTGTTTGTCTCTTACATTTTTCTAAACCTTTAACAACACTTGCATGTATTCTCAGATATTAATTTTCTATCACGTATTTTAAAATTCAAATCCTCTTATTTATATAACAAATTTTTTCTAAAACATTTACTCCAAACACAATATTCAAAATCATATCTGATTTTCAAAACCAACATATCCAAAAATACAACTTCAAAACTCTATCCAAACACCCCCTTAAACATTAATAGTGCAAACACAATTTCTATTGTGAAGATTTATTTTATGTATGTCAAAGTCAGATACATAATGTTTATGTATTTTATTAATTATATTCATTATTTATGTATTTTATTATATTAATTATTCAAAATCATATCTGATTTTCAAAACTAACATATTTAAAAATTTCAAAACTCTATCCAAACACTCTCTTAAACATTAATAGTGCAAACACAATTTCTATTGTGAATGTGAGGTAAAATTTGTTAATATAATTAATATAATAAAATACATAAATAATGAATACAATTAATAAAATACATTAGAAAAGAGAATTTTATTTATTTTACCGCTTACAAACTCCTCCCTTCTGCTCTCTTTCTTTTCTTCTTTTTGTTTTTCTCACGCTCCCTCCTGTATACACTCGCGTGTTTCTGAATGATTTATAAATGAGTGACAATCCCCTCTGTCTAGAGTGGGAAGCGAGGGAATTTGTGGGTAATAAACAAGGTTGGATATAGATCACAAAATGGCACGAAGATTTCTTCATCATTCTCTGCATTATGATTAAAGATATTCGTGCGACCAAGGCTAGCATATGTGAACCATTCACATGAAGGAAGAGAGATGTGGAAATCCACAAATAAGGGGGTGTTTGGGGGTGAAAAAAAAAGTCTCTAAAATAACTTTTTTTCATCTCACTATCACTTTTTACTATTTATATCTTTAATATGTTATAATAAATTTCAAATTTTAAAACTCTATAACTTTACATATACAAGTCCAAATGAAATGTTTTTTTTTTCAATTACATAAAATTTTAAGAGGAACTAAATAATATTTATATTGATTTTTTTAAAATTTTTAAATTTTACATTTTTTCACTCAAAATAGTTTTTTTCCTAAATATATTTTTCAAAATAATATTTTTCCGATCCAAAAAAAAGTCTACAAAAGGACATCCAAACGGGCTTTGAAAGTTTTCATGACAATTTATACGATGAGTATTCCCTTTTACTTTTCATTCTCATAAAAAAATTATATTTAAATTAAGTAAAAATAATCGACAATATCCCTCTTAGATAATAATATACAAGTTTTAGGTAAAAAAAATAGTCCTAATTTTAATTAATTTAAACAAAAAGAAGTAGATTATCAAAAAATTATAAGTTCATAGAATTAATTATCAGGAAAAAAAATTTATGAACTAAATCATCAAATCTAAAAAATTCTTAAATAATAATATGCAAGTTTTATATAAAAAGTAATCCTAATTGTAATTAATTTAAATAAAAAGAATTGAATTATTAAAAATTATAAATTTATAGAGTTAATTATAAGAAAAAATTTAGAGATTAAATTACCAAATCTAAAATATTTAGAATATCTGTACAAATAAGTTAAAAAAAATGCAAAGATTTTTTCACTGAAAAATAGCTTTCCTTGCGCAGCTACTTAAAAAGAAAAAAAAAAAAAGAAAATTTTGATTTTTAGAAAATAAAAAAAATTTTATATTTTTTTTAAAAGTGGGGAGATATTTAAACAGGTAAAAAAAATTTTATTTTAAAAAACAAAATACCTTTCTATTTTTTATAAAATGAAAAATTTTAATATTGAGGTACAAAATTTTAATAGGGCTCATCTTTTAAGAGTGAAAACTTTTCTCCAACAAAGCAGCAAAGATTTTTCCACCGAACGCAGCTTCTAACTGGGCGTGAAGTCAGGTGCCATGTCACGCAAGTAGTGAATTTAGTTGGGAGGAAGCCAAAAGGCGGACAATGTTGGGACTGTGACACCTCTGCCATTCTAGGCGGATAAGCGGTGGTCGTTGCCCTGCGGTGGTCGTTGCAGAGGATATTAGTGTACTCAGTAGTTCCCATGGAGGACAGAAAGAAGAATCCCTCTTTCCCCTCTAACTACGTCACTCTCGCTCAGCTCCAGGAGCGTTGGCTCAAAGAGAAAGAGCGAAAGCAAAAGGAAGAAGATGAACAACAACAAGAAAAAGATCAGAAGCAGAAGCTTGAAGATCGGAAATTGATGGCCGAGAAAGTTGAACCCGGCGATTCTGAGGCTCCAAATCGGAGCCGGAGTCGTCGGAGTCGGAGAACGAGAGACAAGCGAGGGGCTTGGATGAAAAAGGAGGACGAAGCCGGTGGAGGTGACGGTGACGGTACTGATCAAGAGGGAAAAGGCGAGGAAAACACGGCGGCGAAGAAGAATAAGAAGAAGAACAAGAAATGGAAGGACAAGAGGCGTAGTCTC
This sequence comes from Antiaris toxicaria, assembly GCA_035233585.1. Taxonomy (NCBI): domain Eukaryota; kingdom Viridiplantae; phylum Streptophyta; class Magnoliopsida; order Rosales; family Moraceae; genus Antiaris; species Antiaris toxicaria. The sequence goes on along the minus strand of CP141160.1, from coordinate 21,628,125 downwards.
ACGGCGGAGAAGGAGGTCGCTGGAGAGGAAGTCATGGCGGAGGCGCCATCGGAGAGTGGGAACCAAGCAAACCGAGGCGAGGATAGGGCAGAAAACGAGGTGAGTAATGTCGAGCCTGATTCTATGTTATTGTCTGCGAGTGGTGGAATTGGCAAAGGGAATGGACGATTCAGAAGGAATGGTGGGAAAAGGAACGGGGAAAGGAAAGGAACCAGAGGTAAATCCAGAGGTAAAGCTAGGCCAGAGAACAGTGATTTAGACCAGACGGCTGACATTGAACCCAAGCTTCGGGCTTTGTCTGAGAATGGTGAAGTAGGGGGAAATGGTGAGAAAAAGAAGCAAGGAAGCAGAGGTGACACTGGGGCAAAGAGCAATAGTTTGGATCAGACGGCTGATATTGAACCCAAATTTAGGGCTTTGTCTGTGAATGGTTTGACGGAGAAATGGAATGGTGAGAAAAGGGACGGGGAAAGTGGAGGAACTGGAGGTGAAACTAGATCAGAGAGCAAGAATCTTGATCCGACGGCTCATGTTGAACCTAGTTTTGGGGCTGTCTCTGTAAATGGTTGGATTGAGAAGGGAAACAATGGAAGGAGGAGGACAGGTGCTTATAAGAATCGTGATAATCGGGAATTCAGGCGTTTCGGCCGAAGGGAAGTGTGGAATGCGAGAGAAAAAGATTGTAGAATGGTTTGGGTGAAGAAAGGAGAAGTATCTGATGGTAATGGGTTGGAAACATGAGGGATCAAAGGGTAGTAATGCTGAATCTGGTGAGAATACTAGTCTCTTTACTCTGCAACATTTTGTCAACGTTTGCTTATGATGTTTATTTTCCGTTTGGAGGACTGCAGTGGTGTTTGCTTTTAGCTGAATTACTGTGAAAATTGATGATCATTATAGATGTATGAGTTACTTGGTATTTGCCATGTGGGATGGCAAGGTTACTAGATTATGTTTGATGCTTATCAAGCAATGTAACATGAAATTCTTTCTGTGTCTATGTCGTGTGAAAAACCGGTTTGTTTTAAAACAGCTAGTTTATAGCCATAGATTTTACCATGAAAGAGAAATTTCATCTAGTGATTTGGACAGTGGGATTCTGTTCAATATTTTTGTGTAGTTTTACAAAATGGAAATTGATTCTAGACTTTATATTCAAATTCCCCTTACTTTGTTTTGCGTCGTTTCTTACTCTCAACATGATATGTAACTAGTTGCAATTGTTAAGCTGTTAGTTCTGGGATTTGGATACAGGATGTTTTGTTTTCAGTGTTGGGTTGCAAGGGTATGTGATAAGATTGCACTTACAAGCAGAAAGTGAGTCATTAAGCCATTTTGTTTGCAGCTTAGTCTGTAAGGTTTTCAGCATTTAGGGGCAAGAAACGACCAAACTAGAACTCAGAAGCTTAAACTTTCTTTTCTTTTGGTCATCTGCTAATTCTCTTGATGTTAATGACTCACTTTTTCCTCATTTTCGTTATTGTATTTGTTCTTGATATTTGATCTTGATGGTCAATCAACTTGAAGAGGATGGAATTAAGTATTGGTTACTTATTTGAAGTGACCTTGCTGATTTCCAATGAATATTGCTTGCATTATGCTAAGTCTGCTAGTATGATCTCATTCACGCTAGCAGTTACATCATTGCAGATTTTTTTTTTTAATTGAGTGATTTATATGGCTGTCTAACTGAAAAACTACGGATAATAGATTGAATCTTTTTTTTTTCCCCTCATTCTTTTCCCTTCTTTTTTTCTGCAAATAATATGTAACTGACGACATTTATTACATTTTGGTACAGATGGGATGCCAATTCTGAGGCGAGAAAGGATATTTGTAATTGGGGGTAAAATATTTGGAGAAGATACTCGACATGCAAGGATCTTTGGAAATTCTGATATATTTGATGTATATATATCTGATGTTTGGATATAGAAGATTGATTAACTTAATCATCAAATTTTCTATCTTATTAGCTTAATGGGGTATACTTTTCCTTCAATCCGTACTGATACAGTTTTAACCTGTCCATTCCCAGTTGGCAGAATGTGAAATTGTGCATAAATGATTCAATTAAATCACTATGGTTAACAAATATACTAAGCAAATGAATGATAGGTAACTCAAGTGGATGGGGTGGGGTGTTAAGCTAACTCGTCCGCCATGCAAGAAGTCGGGTAGAAAGCTCATCCCTCTCATGCAAGAGGCTGTGGGTTCGGAGGGGCTGCACTGCCCCCCTAATGAGGATGTCATAAAAGTGAGGTTTGAAAATTTGAGTTCCTGAGAGATTCGCGGGGTTTTGGAGCATCTGTACCCCTAACCATCTTCTTCATGGTCTTCTTTTACATTAAATTGGCTGCTAAAGTACCCAATCATCTCTCGTTTATGACGATCGAATGCACAAGTAGTTGTCCACAATTCAAAATGGTCGATCACATTCCTATGCTATTCATATAAGCCAATCCCCTCAAAATGAAAAAGATCGAATTTCAATTAAGAGGTCATTTAACTCTTATAGTCCTATTGAACATTTTGCTGATTTCAAATATTTCCATTTCCTTGGCATGCATTTATGTCACCATAGCATGGTACACTAGACGTCTGGGCCGGCAATTGCTTCTTAACCAGGTTTTCTTTGGTAGAAGAAAGGACCAATAGTGTCTTCCTGAATCCAGTCTAGTGTCATCTTGCAGTCGATTGGGACAATCAAGGGGTTGGAAAGAATTCTAATTTGGCCTTCAATAGCTATTAGACCAAGGCTTCAAAAGGATTTTTTTTGTTTTTTTTGGGATAAAAAACTAGATATGTGCGCTTACTACGTTTTGAACCTTTGAGCTAATAGAAGTGAAGGTACCAGATAAAACATCTTTGTAATCGTGCCATCACCACTATTGGTTGCTTTCTAATCAAGTATCACATGAGAGATGTATCATTTCGATAAATTCTTTTGTAACTTGGCACCTCCATTGCTACAAAATGGATTCACAGAGCTTTTTTTTTACCTTGGAGTTATTCTGTTTTTGAGTAATCATCCAAAAAAGGCTGCTCGGCTAGACAAGTAATGGTAAGAGTAGATCTCGGTGTAAAAGAAAGATTTTATGTAATAATGAAACGTGATATTGGAGTCTAAACATTTGTAGCAATTACTCACAATCTGATTACAAATCTCACCAAATATTTCCAACCAACCTCCAGCGTTAACAGTAATGAATGGTATTAATCAAATTTACCAAATCACCACTTGTAACCGTTTTTCCATTTTGCTGTCTTTCCCATGAAATCTTATTCATATACTACTCTATTTCTCTCATCCTCATAAGCTTTTTTCTCTAATTCTTTGCCGAGCCAAACATGACCCAATCAGAGGTTCAGCCACACCCAGTAAAGGAACAGTTACCCGGTGTTCAGTATTGTGTCAACAGTCCACCACCTTGGGGTTGGTGTTATTATTATTATTATTATTATTATTATTTTCAACAATACGATTTTCTTTGTTCATCTCCTTTCTTTCAGTTTTCCATGTCGTTATCTGTAACTTAATACAAGTTGTTCTCATAACACGCAGCTGAAGCTGTCGCTTTGGGTTTCCAGCACTACCTGTTGACTCTTGGCATTACCGTTTTGATCCCGAGTATGATAGTTCCCCAAATGGGCGGTGGTGATGTAAGAAACTAGAATCATACTTTTATATCTTTTGTGACATGTTCCCCATCTTACCAAACTCTCTCTCTCTCTCTCTCTATATATATATATATATACACACACACACACACACATATATATATAATATTACATATTTACATTCATATATGTTCATTCTTTAGTGTTTGTTTCTTGCCACAGCTTGAGAAGGCTAAGGTGATTCAGACATCTCTATTTATCTCAGGATTAAACACATTCCTGCAATCTTTATTTGGGACCCGACTACCTTCTGTGGTAGTGGGTTCATACACATATGTTATTCCCACAACCTCTATTGTTCTATCCAAAAGATATAACGCAATAATTGATCCCCATGAGGTTTGTCCAAGATGCTAATTTTGTTTTCAGAAAACGGAATTCTTACAATATATATATCTTTTGTTTAATTCCCGACTTCCTAAAATGGGCTTTTGGGATTTTTTTTGTTATTTTTATTTTTTCAGAAGTTTGTACAAACAATGAGAGGTGTGCAAGGTGCTGTAATCATAACTGCATGTTTTCAGATAGTGATGGGTTTTCTAGGCTTGTGGAGAAATGTTGTAAGGTAATTGGAAGTTTTCGAGTGGCCAAGTTTTCTATGAATTATAATAATGTCAAACTATTGCTAGTAATATCTGATCTCCATTTTAATTTGATTATGATCATTGTGTTCTAATTACTGGTTTAGGCTTCTTAGTCCACTTTCTGCTGTCCCAGTAGTGACGTTTGCTGGACTTGGGCTCTATCATCTTGGTTTCCCCATGGTAAGAGTTTCTTCATTGTATGAATTGCTTATTATGCTTTTTTGTTTATGATGTTGTTGGTTTCAAGTTTTTTTCTCGATAGATCATGATCCTGTTTTTCGCTCACATTCTATTCTTCTAGCTGGCAAAATGTGTTGAAGTTGGGCTTCCTGAGTTGGTCATCTTTGTTTTCATCTCACAGGCAAGTGTCATAGCTTTTCTTTCTGTTGCATTCATCTTGCCAAATGAGTATGTATTGCTTGATGAGCAAGAAACAAACGGTCTTGCAGTATCTCCCTCGTTATATAAAAGCAAAGACACAAAGATGTGATAGATATTCATTGCTCTTCTCCGTTTTTGTTGGATGGTTATATGCCCTGATTCTAACATCAACTGGCGTATACAACAAGAAACCACCCACCACTCAAATTAGTTGTTGTACCAATCGTTCTGGGCTTATCCGTACAGCTCCTTGGTGAGGCTCTATGACATATATTTGTAATAATCTTTTCTTTACATGATATATAGAAATTATGTTTGATATATAGAAATTATGTTGTTGTTAATGGTGGGCCTTTTGGCTATGTTAAAACTTTTATCTTTAGGATCTATATGCCTTATCCATTTCAATGGGGTAGTCCTACTTTTAATGCTGGAGAGACTTTTGCAATGATGGCAGCTTCTTCGGTTTCTCTCTTTGAGGTTTTTTCACTCCAGAAACTTTTCAGATATTTTCAAAATTCTCGTACAAATTACGTATACGATTAGAGATCTTAAGTTCGAGTTATGAGCTTGCTGTATACAATTCTAGCTTCATGGTTTATTTTGATGATTTGCAGTCGACTGGTACATTTTATACCACGGCTAGATATGGGAGTGCCACGCCAGTCCCACCTTCTGTAATTAGCCGCGGTGTTGGCTGGCTTGTAGGCGTCTGATCCGATCCAAGTCTTCATATGTAATTTTCCTCTTAATTTTTGCTTCATTAGTGCTTATTTGTTCTCCTGTTTCTGATATTCAGGGTATTGGGGCTTTACTTAATGGCATGTTTGGTTCTCTAACCGGCACAACTGCATCAGTGTAACCAATTCAAACCTTTTCTGAAAGATAGATACTTATATTTTTTCTAATATATTATTGCATCAATTTAAACTAATTAGAAAGGGCATTTCACTTTAAGGAAACTTATTCAAACACTTTTTTTTTTTTGGCTGATTTTAGCTTTTGACATTGTACCTTGTGTGCCCGTGCCATACAGGGAAAATGCTGGTCTATTAGCATTGACAAAAGTCGGAAGCCGAAGAGTCATCCAGATATCGGCTGGCTTCATGATTTTCTTCTCTGTATTTGGTATGCTACCACTTTAGAGAAAACAATTTTTGTCTTGAGAAATTTTTTTTTTCAACCACCAAAAATGTGACATTCCATAAAAACCATGGAAACTAGAGGTATAAGTCTTCTTTATCACAGCTACATGTACGTACCAGTCAGCCTGAAAGTCCTTGACATCGATTCTCATAGTGCCTGATTGGTGTTCTTTATCAGGAAAGTTCGGCGCGATATTCGCTTCGATTCCTCTACCAATTGTAGCAGCTTTGTACTGTGTTTTATTTGGCTATGTTGGTATGAAGTTCATTTTCCTCAACCGTTTCCATTCTACCGATTTTATTAGCATTCTTTTTATGCCTTGAATCTGTACAAGTTGTATTTATGATTAATAATGATCTGTAACGCCCATGCAGCTTCTGCTGGTTTTGGTTTTCTCCAATTCTGCAACTTGAACAGTTTCAGGACTAAATTCATACTGGGATTCTCTTTCTTCATGGGAATTTCGGTACCACAATATTTCAGAGAATATTTCCACGTACAATCCAAGGATGAAGGTGGTCACACCCGTTCTGGATGGGTGAGCTTTCTCGGCCATAAAATAGCACAACCCTTTATTCTTTTCCCATTCCATTTTCGTCTTCGTTGTCTTTTTCACCATCAACATTCTACTAAACTTCTTGTTTAATGATTTCAGTTCAATGACATAGTGACAGTCATCTTCATGTCCCACACCACGGTAGCTGCCATAGTTGCTTTGACATTGGATTGTTCACTTTCCCGAGAAAACGACTCAACAAGAAAAGACAGCGGCTTGCATTGGTGGGAGAAGTTCAATTTGTACGGATCAGATGTTAGGAACGATGAATTCTATGCATTGCCATGCAGATTGGACACTTTTTTCCCCGCAGTTTGAACCTCTTGCAAGTTCTGTTTGATACTAAGCTGTATTTTCTCCCACAAGTCTTCTTAATCTTAATCAATAAGGGAAAACAAAGATATAAACAGTTCCACAGTTTTTGCACTTGGATCTTTTGTTTGTTTATTTGTTGATCATTTGTAGTTTTTCGTAGCCTCATGATTTCTGTTCCTTTAAAAACTCCGTGCTTGTCTCGTGGTAAATCCACGCTCTTGAATAGAGTTTTGAGTTGTCGAGTCCGAATCATGTATCCCATTCCAAATTAGATTAAAACCAAAAAAAAAATCCATGCTAGTTAGTTTTGTGACGCACTGTTGACATCAAACAATAATAGACTTAGCGATGGAGAGCCTAGACACAAACAGTCCATTGAAGTACTGAATATGTTTGAATGCGTAATGAGCAGGCAAAAAACGTGTTTTAGAGAGTGATGTCCACGTTGTAGTCTTATGACATAGCTTGGACAAGTTTGTAACTTTTTTCTGACTTTGTTGTCCGGAACATCACCTGGTTTATATCGAAGTGTCAGACCACCAAACATCTTCCTCTCACCACTTCATCACCTCGTCCTGCCAATTTTCTCACTCTTTCTCAAGCATTTTCCCTTCCAATTCTCATTGGGGATTTGATCTTGAACTGAAGGTGGTTCTTATTTCTATGATATAAAGTATGTAATTCTTGACTTTAAAAACATTTCCAATATTCGCATTGCCAAATTTCATCACTCAAATGAAAATTTACCCATTGGAAATTTTAAAATCCGTTAACTCATTTACCTCATCTTGTGGTTTTTTTTTTTTTTTTTTTAACAATGTTTTTCTTCTCGTTTCTTTGTTTGTGGGGGTTGCAAGGATGATAGGAGGCCGTTATGAGAATTGGGTTGCTTCGTCTGAAGAATTTGAGACGACCCGTTTTGATTGCGAAATTGGAAGTGAAATGTGTTTAAAGGAAGGGAAGGGTAAGAGACTTTGGAAGAAAGAAGTATCGGCCTGTTCAATATCATTCACTGCCAGAATATCTAAGGGACAACGAGTTCCTCATTGGCCATTACCGATCAGAGTGGCCTTTAAAGCAGACCTTTCTCAGTATTTTCTCCATCCATAATGAGACTCAATATCTGGACGTAAGTTTAACTAACGTAATCGTTTTTTGTTAAAATTTAAATACATTGTCTAATCAATTTGCAAATTTTGCTCAGTTTAGTTGAAACCATTTTTCTATTCGTTTTACTTGAAAATGAGTGCTCGTATACAGGAAGACTGGAAACTTTATTTGATAGTTGGAGAGGATTGAAATAATAAAAACTAAAATAAAAAATAAAATAAAATAAAATAAAATAAAAAAAGTCACTATAGTAACTCATGTAACGGATTTCGATTCACTACAGACAAGTCTTGAATAATTAACAACTCTACATAATATGTAGGAGAGATGATCAATAGTAATTATTTCTGAGCATGACCAAATGGGCCCACACACTGATAAGGAGTTCATATATACTAAATGAAATTGTTTTATAAACTTAGGAAAGTCTAGTATACTAAATAAGAATTTTATTCCATTACTGAGGTAACTAATATTAAGATCTTTCTTATCAATAATTTTTGATTTAAGAATGTTGAATAATGAAGATTCAAATGTCTTTTAAATACCTATCTTTTTTTATTTTAATTTTCTAGTCCTCGGAATACTCCAATATGAGATATTCTAGTATGTAATGTCAAAATGAGTCGGGCCTAGTGGGCAAGTACGGGTGCGACATAACACAGATAGTTTATAGGTCTAGGTAGACATGTTTAATTATGTGGGTTATACTTGACATGATTTTTGAATATGAAATATGCTAAGAGTAAGAGCACATTAAGGGCAAGACATAAGTGCGAGCATGGGCACAATAAGAGACATGAAAATGACATAATAATATTACTTTTTTTATGGTTTTTTTAACAATTATTGTATAAGAATTTTGTTATTTTTTATTTTCTTATGAGGATTTTATTTATTTTGAGTTTTTAGTTAATAACATTTACAATATTGTAGTTTATTTTTAATAATATGTTTTATTTTTATTAAAATTTAATGTTTTATATTGTATTCAAAACTATTTTTTTCTTATATATTTGAAATTTTTGTTCTTATAATTAATGCGTAAATATGTTAAAAGCAAGGTACATATATAAATAAATTGTAGATAAAACTTAATGTATGAATATAAAAAAATACGATATGACAAAATACTTTATTAAATAGAAGGGTACAAAGCACTAATAAGTTCAAAATATATATTGGAAATGTTTGTTTGACATCTTTAATAGCTCCACCTGTGTGGACTTTGACAAGTGATGTTATTATTCTAACTATTATCCTTATGTCCTTCGATAAAAGGAGCAAAAAACAATGTGAAAAAGAGTAGTGTTTAGTCTATCCTCCTCGACACTTACAAATTCTGGTTTTCAGGCATTTGATCGGGTTCTTCCTTTTTCTATGTTTAACTACGAACACAATGGCAAAAGCTCCAAATATCATGTACCTAGATTCCCTACAACGCCTACTGGACTTGGTTAGAAGAGCTCATGATCTCCACAGAATTTCCTCGGAAGTCTTCAACTGTTCGCCACTACTACCAAACGTGCCTGATCTTCATAAACTAAAAGATGATTTCAAGACTTCTTTGTCCTCACTTTCTCGTTGGAACCTAGTCATACTTCTCACCTATTGTTTGTTCGATCAATTTTCCCGTGTGAATCAAACAAACAACAACGTTGCGCTTTTGGTAAAATCCTTCTGTTGTTCTCCACATCATATTCAAGTTTTCTTCTCCATCGAACTTAATTTGATCAAAAAATTGCAAAACAGAGTTCTGTTCCATATCAAATGAACCTTTTTTGCCAATGCCCTTTTGTTCAACAGGCCTAATTAGTTTTCTTTAACTTATTCTTTTTACTTTTTGCAGCATGGTTTAAAAGATCCCACAAATACTGTAGCCCCCCTTATGGTCTCTCCAATCTCAAGGTGGCCGCTTTTCACCTTCTTAAGCGGAGCAATGTTCTGCTTACTAGCCAGCAGCACATGCCATCTTCTGCATTGCCACTCGGAACTCCTTTCATATATTATGCTCTAAATCGACTATGTACGCATTGCCGCGCTCATCTCCACGTCCTTCTACCCTCCCGTCTACTACTCATTCATTTGCAGCCCTTTCTTCTGCAGCCTTTACTTGGCTTCAATAACAATATTAGCACTCACCACTATTGTTTTCTCTCTACTCCCTGCTTTCGAAAAGCCTGAATTTCACAGGTTTAGAGCCTCTCTCTTCTTTGGCATAGGAGTATCTGGCCTGGCACCTATCGTGCACAAGTTGATCTTGTACAGGAACCAGAAAGAGACCCTCCAAACCACTTACTATGAAATGTCGATGGGGGTTTTCTATGGTTTTGGATTGCAAGATTCACGGGTTAATTAGGCTGAATTAGTGTGATTTGTTTGTAATTCAGTTTCCTAAAATAACTTATGTACAGTTGTAAATTAGAGTTATCAATCGGTTTTTATTTTCTAAGATACTTACCAGATTTAGTCTCTTGTATAGTTATATATTTGTATCAATACTAAACAAATAATACACGTTTATCTGGTATCAGAGCAGGAACTCTATTTCCTGAATCCCTAGCCTTCATCTGTTTTAGTCCATTCTCTCTATTCCTTCTTTTCATCATCATGTCTGAGATTTCAGAAACAACCAGCATTGCTGAGAAGAATACGTCTACTACAGACCTGCCTACATCCTCGACTACCACCCCGGCTCCCACCTCAGAATCCCACTCTATTCAAATTACCACGATTAAACTGAATGGAGAGAATTTCTTGCGTTGGTCCCAATCCGTGCACATGTATATCCGTGGTAAGGGGAAGATGGGATACTTGAGAGAAAAGAAAGAGCCTGCATCTAGTGATTTAAGCTATGTTATGTTGGACGCGGAGAACTCGATGGTGATGACATGGTTGGTGAATTCGATGGAGAAAGACATAAGTTCCAACTATATATGCTATCATACGGCAAAGGAGCTTTGGGACAATGTCAACCAAATGTACTCAGACTTGAGAAATCAATCTCAGGTATATGAGTTGACTTTGAAATTGGAAGAAATCTGCCAAGGTGAGAATACTGTCACTAGATATTTTAATTCCTTAAAATGTATTTGATAAGACTTGGATCTCTTCAATGATTATGAATGGAAATGTAGTCATGATTGTAACCATTATAAAAAAATGGTAGAGGATAATCGTATCTTTAAGTTTCTTATTGGACTTAATATGGAGTTTGATGAAGTTAGAGGCAAGATCATTGGTAGACAGCCATTTCCATTGATTGGAGAAGTGTTCTCTAAAGTCCGCCGTGAGGAGAGTCACTGTCTTGTTATGCTTGGTAAGAAAAACGCTGCCAGTCCTGTTGAAAACACTGCTCTTGGGGCTAGAGTGAATGCTAGCCAAACTACTAACCAGAAATCCAATGACAAACCTCGTATTTGGTGTGACTATTGCGATAAACCACGTCATACATGTGAGACATGCTGGAAACTTCATGGAAAGCTAGCAAATTGGAAGGGCTCTCATGAAGGACGGTTTAACAAGACTTCTGCTGTACATGAAGTAGATTCGGCCCCCTTTAACAAAGAGCAAATTGATCAACTCCTGAAATTGCTGAAATCCAACTCAGGTTCATCTAGTACTCCTAATGTTTCCATGGCTCAAGCAGGTAATAATTTTAAGGCATTATCTTGTCATTCACTTAATTATTCTACTCCTTGTATTATACATTCGGGAGCTTCTGATCATATGACGAGTCTGTGTAGCTTATTTTATTCTTACTATCCTTGTTATGGCCATGAAAAAATTCGTATAGCAGATGGATCTTATTCTTCTATAGCCGGCAAAGGTTTGGTAAATCTTTCAAAAAATATCTCCTTAAAAAATGTCTTACATGTTCCTAAACTTACTTGTAATCTACTATCCGTTAGCAAATTATCCAGAGACTCTAACTACCGTGTTACTTTCTTTGAATCACATTGTGTTTTCCAGGAACTGAACCCGGAGAAGATGATTGACAGTGCTAAATTAATCAATGGCCTCTACTTTTTTGAAGATCAAGATTCCAAGAATAAAAAAGCTCAAGGTTTCAGTAGTATTAGTTCTACTCCAGTTAAGGACAAAATTATGCTTTGGCATTATAGACTAGAGCATCCTAGTTTTTCTTATCTTAAAAAATTATTTCCTAGTTTATTTAAAGGATTGGATTGTTCTAAATTATATTGTGAGAACTGCATTTTATCTAAGAGTTATAAAACTGTTTATCGTCCTAAAACTTATCAAGCCTCAAAACCATTTTAGTTAATCCATAGTGACATTTGGGGTTCGTCAAGGATTAAGACACCCTCAAATAAAAAATAGTTTATGACGTTTGTCGATGATCATACCTGTTTATGTTGGATTTACCTGATATCGGAAAAATCTGAGGTTGAAAAAATATTTAAAATGTTTTACTCAATATTTAAAAATCTTTTTGAAACCAAAATTGGAATTTTTCTCACAGATAATGGAACTGAATACTTTAAAGGAATTCTTGGAAGTTTTTTTTACTGAAAAAGGGATTTATCATCAAACTACTTGTGTTGATACACCTTAGTAAAATGGTGTTGTTGAGCGCAAAAATAAACATCTTCTTGAAGTTTCTCGAGCTATTATATTTTCAATGAATGTTCCTAAATATTTATGGGGAAAAGCTATCTTAACTGCATTTTATCTTATTAATAGAATACCTACTCGTGTTCTAAACTATATTACTTCTCTTGATTGTTTAAAAATTTTTTTTTCCTTAATCACGAATACCTTCAAATCTTCCTCTTAAAATATTTAGGTGCACAGCGTATGTTCACATAAATAGTAAAGGGAGATCTAAACTTGATCCGAGGGCAGAAAAATGTATTTTTATTGGTTATGCTCCAAATAAAAAAGGATACAAATGTTTTAATCCACAAACTAAAAAAATAGTTGTATCTATGGATGTTACATTTCTCGAAAGTCAACCTTTCTTCTAAAAAATTTCTCTTCAGGGGGAGATAGGAGAAGAAGGAAATTTTTGAGATATTTCTACTATTCCTTTACCTAAAACCATTGATTTTACTGACTCTGTTACACCAATTACCCGTTCTACACCTGATTCCACATCTAAAAATGAACTTTTAAATACTGAGGAAACAAGTGATCCCGAATCTATTTTGCCAAACATTTTTGAATCCTCGATAGGGGGAGAAATACTACCCATAGTTCCCACAGAACATGGTAAAAAGCTCCTAACTTATTCAAGGAAGAAAGGTCATTAGAAAAACAATAAGGTCACGCTTCCTTTAGCACCAGTTCAATCAGCTGCTCCGAGAACAGAACCTGAAACTACTCCAGGTATCCATAACATCCTTCCTATTCATACTCCTCATATTCCTGATGATCAAAATGTTGATTCTATTCCTTATTCAGTACCTAATACTGAGCCTAATGATCTAGATATTCCTATAGCTATTAGGAAAGCTAAACGTTCCTCTCATCCTATATCCCGATATCTTTCCTATGCTAAACTCCCAAAGAAACATAATGCCTTTATATCTAAGTTATCTAACTTGTTTATCCCGAGAAACATACAAGAAGCACTCGATGATCCTGACTGGAAATCAGTAGTAATGGAAAAGATTAATACTCTGAGGAGAAGTGGAACGTGGGAAGTTGTTGATTTACCCAAAGATCAGAAAACTGTTAGGTGTAAATGGGTGTTTACGATGAAGTGTAAGGCAGATGAGAATATTAAGAGATACAAGGTGAGATTAGTTGCTAAAGGATTTACTCAAACATATGGGATTGATTATCAGGAAACCTTCGCCTTGTTGCAAAAATCAATTCCATGTATTATTGTCTTTAGCTGCTAATTATGACTGGCCATTACACTAGTTAGATATCAAGAATGCGTTCTTGAATGAGAATTTAGAAGAAAAGGTGTTTATGAGCCTACCTTCAGGATTTGAGAAGATGTTGGGACAAGATAAAGTCTGCAAACTTAAAAAATCCCTATATGGCCTTAAACAGTCTCTGAGAGCTTGGTTTGAACGTTTTGGAAAAGTAGTGAAAAGCCATGGTTATCATCAAAGCCAGGCTGATCACATAATGTTTTATAAGCGATCGACGAAAGGGAAGATCTCTATCTTGATTGTCTATGTAGATGATATAATCTTGACAGGTGATGATACTGAAGAATTAGCACACTTAAAGAAGAAGTTGGCATGAGATTTTGAGATTAAGGATCTGGGATTATTAAAATATTTCCTTGGTATGAAGTTCGTTAGATCAAAGAAGGGTATCTTTGTAAACCAAAGGAAATATATCCTTGATCTTCTCAATGAAACAAGTCTCCTAGGTTGAAAAGCTGCAGATACTTCATTTGATGCTAATCTGAAACTTGATGCAGCTAAAATTGAAGATGTGATTGACAAGGAAAAATTTCAAAGGCTTGTAGGGAAGTTAATCTATCTGTCACATTCTCGTCCCAATATAGCTTTCGCTGTGAGTATGGTTAGCCAATATATGCACTCACTTAGACGAGAACATTTTGATGCAGCCTATAGAATACTAAGATACCTAAAAGGAACTCCTGGAAAGGGTCTTACATTTCAGAAGAATAACAACCTACAAATAGAAGTCTATACTGATGCAGATTGGGCCGGTTATACTACTGACAGATGTTCTACTTCAGGCTATTGCACCTTTGTTGGAGGAAATCTCGTTACATGGCAGAGTAAAAAGTAGAATGTTGGGACTCGAAGCAGTGCTGAGGCTGGGTTCAGGTCTCTTACTCATGGGATTAGTGAGGCAATTTGGTTGAAAAGATTGTTTGAAGACTTGAAGATCTCGGTGTCTCATCCTATGAAAGTATATTGTGATAATAAGGTAGCCATCTCAATCGCTCACAACCCGATTTTACACGACAGAACGAAACACGTTGAAGTTGACAAGCATTTCATCAAAGAAAAGATTGAAAGTGGGTTAATTTGTCTTTCTTATGTACCAACTATAGATCAGATAGCAGACATTCTCACCAAAGGGTTACACAAGGGACAGTTTGAATTTCTAGTTAGCACTCTAGCTATGGAAGACATCTTTAAGCCAGCTTGAGGGGGAGTGTTGCAAGATTTATGGGCTAATTAGGCTGATTTGTTTGTAATTCAGTTTCCTAAAATAACTTATGTACAGTTGTAAATTAGAGCTGTCAATCAGTTTTTATTTTCAAGGATACTTAACAGATTTAGTCTTTTGTATAGTTATATATTTGTATCAATACAGAACAAATAATACACGTTTATAGTTTTCTATGGTTTTGGAGCTTTGGTTTATACCACGAGAATACCGGAGCGATGAAGGCCTGGAAAGTTCGACATTCCTGGCCACAGTCATCAGCTTTTCCATGTCTTGGTTGTGGCTGGAGCTTACACGCACTACCGTGCCGGGCTAGTCTATCTCCAATGGAGGGACTTTCAAGGCTGTTAAGACTTGAGAATTGGTTTTGTAAAGACATATGTTATATGTCTCTTATCTTTTGTTCTTGGTTAATTAGTTTGAGGTCTGATATCTCTCTAAAAACATTTAAAAAAAAAAAAACACTAAAATCACTTCTTTTTTTTTTTTTTTAATCAGTGCTTACTCAATGTATGGTATGCAAGATTTTCTGTCACGTGATGCACCGGCCAAAATTGCTCGTTGAGGGAATTGAATTAGCTGGGAACATCTGAATTGTGGTTACGCATGAGAGAGGACTTGTTTGGAGTTGTGTGAATTTAGTGACTCAAATAGGACTAAAGAATTTATGTGGTCTCTCTTTCTGACAACCACTTGGCTGTTCATTAGGTTAATGCGGTTAATAATTTTCCTGTTTGCATTTGCTTCTTTGACACATCTCGTCAGAAATCTCATCAGAAATCCAAATTTTCGGAAGCTTGACATTTCTCTCATCACTCAATGATCAAAAGAAAGCCATATAGCCAATGAAGATTCATAACTGTAGTGTTTCATTATGTTAATTATAGACTTATGGTCAGTTTGGTCCCAAGGAGAGGAAATACGAAGAATGAAGCAGTAAATTACTAAGGCAAGTGATATGAAAAATGAGATATTTGATATTAAACTCCTCTTTAACAGTTTTTTTAAATTAGAAGACGTCTAAAATCACTTTCTTTAGCTTTTCTCTTTTATTAAATAATTATAAATATCAAAATCTTCCTATTAAATTTATGTATTTTTTAGTTTCTTTTATTTTTTACTCTGATGAGATATAATTTTAAAAATCAATCAAAATTGACCAATATAGAGCATGGTTTGTCCCTACTTCTTTTAATTGATTTAAACAAAGTCCATTTTTTAGCTGGTTTTTCATTCATCGAAAAACCAAATATAGGTCGGCAAAAAAAGATCAATAATAACAACAGCTAAGCAAGCCCCAGCAGACCCCAATTCTCAGATTGCGGCATCCCACCCCCCCACAACAAAAATAAAAATAAAAAATAAAAAAACTAAAACTAACAAAAATATAAAAACCAACAAAGTGAAAGGACATAAAGTGGGATCGCGTTTGTCAGCATATCGAAACCGTGGACAGCTCTTCTTAGCATTTTTCCGCGCGCACGTTAGTCTGAACTCTGATGATATTTTTTTGTCTTTGCGGACGTGTAAAGCGTTCATATATGTTAAGGGCAACGTCCTTACAACGTGAGCAAAGCTATGGAGAACAACAGATGCCCTCATCGCCCTAGTTATCAACTTGATTAAATAAATAGTGATTGAGATTATAATGGGATCCACATGCTTTTTTAACCTTTTTTTTTTTCATCTCTATCATTTCTGATTTTCCCCTCTCTCTCTCTCTCTTCCCCACAGTTGACACAGACAAACACCTCCCCCCCCCCCCTTCTCCGCCTGCAATTTTTTCCTCCGCCGTCATGCTTCGGCTGATACCCTTTCCTCGAGAATCCGATTACAGCTCTGGCACTGCAGCTGGGTTCGGAATTTAGCCGAGCCCGCTCACAACATGGCTCCCCTCGACAACACAGTCGCCGCAGGCCGCATGGCTTCCGGCTGCAGATTTCCCTCTCCCGCCAGAGTTCGCGTCCGATAACACTCAGGACCAAGTCGGCGAGGGAGTGAAAGGTAAGAGATAGAGAGAGAAAAGTGAAAGCTGCAAACAAAAAAAAAATGTTAGATTTTGCTATTGAGGTGGGTCTCACAAATGATAAATGTTGGCAGATACGTAGGGTGACGAGGGACATCAGTATGCTCCTCAGTTTTACTCTTATAACATGCTTGTATGGCTCCTCAAGTTATTAGATACTCTCTCGTGCGTGGGCCTCAATTTTTTCTATTATTTATTTTTATTTTAATTCTGAGAGCACCCCTATGATTTCATATTGTTTTTGGCCCCCCCTCCATTTTTGTTGTCGTTGTTGTTGTTTTATTTTTATTTTTATTTTTATTTTTTTTCCCTTGTGGCGTTTGTTCGTAATGATTTCACATGGGTTTTGGACTTTCATTCCTTTATTGGCAGACGCATACGTGGATGACGATGGTTCATGAAGATCTTAAAATAATCCAGAGATGTTTTTAACTTATTATAGATTTGAGTACTAGTATTAATTAAGTAATCATGCATACTCGTCTTTCTTCCACAAGATTTTTATAATAAATAAATGATTATTAGTGAAGCGAGACAGTGACGTGATGTCGTACAGAAACAAAAGCCGTCGTTTAACCTGTGCCAAGATGGTCAGGATAAAGAGACCCCCACATGAACTATCGAGGCATGTTGGCAAGGTTTCTTTTGTGAGCATAATTCTTTAATTTTTCTTCTTCAGAACGACAAAGGCCATGAAGGAGAGAGTTGGTTGTTTGACTTTCTTCTTGAGTCGATGCAGACACATGGTGGAGATGTTGGATGCTCGGATATTGAGCCATTGAAAGTCAAATGTTGTTCATTTCAATTGCGAGAGTTGAAATATTCATCAAAAAATTGTAGAGAGTTGAAAAAATAACAAAAAAACAACGAAATTAAAAATATTGAAATTTACAAGATTATAAAAATCATTAGAAATGTTGGTCGGTGGTGCCTACTGTTTACAAAATTACAATCACAAAGTAGCTTATGCATATAGTACTGGTGGTAGTAACGTTTTGACCTTTCTTCCAACATTAGGGGGGGACCATCACGGCCAAGCCTATATCGTCCATACGTACACGGATAAGTTAACTTTTGAGTAAGAAGGGCAAGAAAATAAAAGATAAAAAACAAAAATTATTGATGACTAGTTGAAAAAATTGACTTAACATTTCTAAGTACACATGGAAAAACCTCTTGGGATAGAAAGTACTGTGGGAAAAGAAAAATTATACGTTAAAAAGAACTACAAAAAAGAAGGTTGAAATTATAGTTACCCCATTCATGTGAGATACGTAGGACCAGTACACTGGTGATGATTCAGAAATTAGAGTACCATTTTGGACTGGCTATAACTACAAGGGCCAAACTTGCGTTACAGGGAGGTGGGCAAAAAAATAAAAATAAAATAAATAGGTGTGTCCTCACCTCAGCAAGTTTTATATGTATAGGAGTTTTTACGACATAATGGCACCTTATGTTATACAATCAATAAAAATTATTATTTTGATCTATGATTATAATAATTTTGTATTGTTTATTATAAATTATAAATTAATAGAATGATTTAAAAGTAATTTTAATCAATAATAAAGCAAAATAGAAGGGCTTATAATAGATTACAATAAAAGCTCCCTGGTATCTGGCATCGATTTCCAGACACAAACAATTGAAACAAAATACGATATTTTTATCAACTCCACGTGATCTTACTATATACTTCAATGTCGTAATAAATCGATTTGATATCATATTGGCATTGGCTTTTCGAATAGTGTAAAAGTCCAGCATCAAACTTTGTCGCTGCTCTTAATAACCATTTTCCCTGCAGAAAATAGTGTAAAAGACGAATTTCTCCTTCCGCCATGCTAGCTGCTGAATTCTGATTTTAGTATCACTACTATTCCAACAGTTCTCATTCTTATTCTATTATTACCAAAGAATTATTTCTTCCTTATTTAAGGTAGTGGGTCACTTAAATAGTTTCATGTTATTTATTCAGTTCTGAAAAACAGTAGTATTGATAATATATGTGAGAAATATTTCTTCTTTGTTTCTGGTAGTGGGTCACTTAAATAGTTTCATGTTATTTATTCAGTTGTGAAAAACAGTACTATTGATAATATATGTGAGAAAACTTTTTGTTGCTGAGTCAGAAAATAAAGAAAGATCTATTTCGTGTCTCGTTCGAAACAACTATCTTTTACTACAGAACAGGAAGAAGATGGTGACGATTATTGATAAAGAACAAATAATGACAATAATAATAATAATAATAAAGAGGAAAATAAGAAGAAGAAGCCATTATTACGAGAAGGGACCCAACTAGAAAGCATATATAATCGGGCCAAGTTGAAAGGATTTTCTAATTTTTAAAATGAGGAAAAAAAAAGGTTTTGTTGCGAAGCAAATTTAGCAAATATTCAGTCGTGCAGATGTTGAATATCTTTTTGTTTTTTCGTTTCTCATCTAGATTGATTCATTCATTATTACCTTTTCATGTTACGTAAAATATATAAATTTGATAGAATATAAAATTATAGATTTAATTTATATTTGTTTATTATAATAAAAGAAAAAAGACTTTAATCAAATTAATTATAGTATATAAATGCCAAAAAATAAAAGTGGAAAAAAAAAAAAACTGATGTGGGGTTGGTTCAAATCTTAAAGTCCGGATGACATGCTGTCAGGCACAAAAAGTCTCGCACTAAATACATATGAGGAAGACCTAGTCTCCTTAGCAGCCTAAAGAGTCAATTTTTAAGTGAAAAAAATGATGATGATGATGATGATGATGACGACGACGACTGCTCAATATTTCATAATCTAAACTGTACTCGAGTATGAACTGAGGGAGCAATACAGTTCTAGTTTCCATCTGGTTTTTGTTACCAATTCATCTCTTGCATCATCAAACTACATCATGATCAGCATCAATATAAATTCTAGCAAATTTGTGGTGAAAATAACCATTAACTAGCCAATCACATGTAGCAAGGGGAATAAGCTTAAGCTAGTGGCCTCTTTGATTTGACTACTGATAGACTTCAGCTTTTTTCGAGCTTGGTAACCTGCCAGCTATACGGCGAAGCGCTCTAGTATTGTAATGATTGAATTAATTAGAGTCGTTTATTTTTCGAATTTTAGGACACAATGTCAAGTTATAAAGTGTATTTATTATTCTAACGCAGAGCTTATATCAATATGTGAATCAACCTTCGCTGTAAGATTGTTGGTGGAGATCCGAAGAGAGTGATTAAGGATAGTTTCAAATTTTCACATTTATAATTTGAGTTGTTCTAATTTCTCTTTATAAAAAGAAGCCATAAGGTTTATTAATGGAAGAAATGTTATAGAAAAACACAAATAATTGAGAAGTTTATAATTTTCTTTTGTGTGTTTTTCAATCATTATTGTAAGTTACTGTAACGGTTAAAAAATAACACAAACTCACGTATGTTTTTTTATCGGGTATTATAAAATTAAAATGTCTAATTCTTAACAAATTAGGTGTATTGCTTGTAATGATGATTTAACGTTGTAATTATTACTTACTGATTGCATGAATGAAACTTTATTTGTACTCCAAGAAGTTGTTGCTTTAAAAGCAAGAAAATATGCGCAACTCTTTAAGGAATGTCCCCCTCTGTAAATAAAAATTAATGGTGAAGTCCTATCCTCACTTGAGCACAAAAACAAGCCGATATCTCTACTTAAAGGTAGAATTTGGTTAAAAGGGTAGAATTTCCATTTTGTTTAGTTATTGTTACTTGCTTAGACTACTGTGGACAAATTTTTTTTTTTTTTCCATTTCATTAAACTTTTATACCTCTATTTATTCACTGGTTATGGAATTGGCAGATAAAGACAAAGAAAAACTTTATCTCACCTTTTACTTTGTTTAATTCGGCCAAAGTATTCGGTCTTTTGCAAAGTTTGTCACATGACTTTAACAGCCAAACCAAAGAAACATATCTCCTGCAATCACGATGTGTGCTCTCTGTTGCTCTAAGGAGGAGTAGGGAGAAAAAAATATGAGGCTGTGGAGGCTATATTGGACGGCCAGCTTTTGTACAACTCATACTCAATTATGGCCATGTTAAAATTATAAATGGTAAGAGAAAAAAAGTTTTTGCCACAGGTACCCTGACAAATAATTTTATAATGAAAGGACAGCACTGTAAAAGTACAAAGAGCAGATATTACTTCAATTCTACATTGAACTATACATCTCCACTCCACTTACTACTAATTTAGCAATTCTTAAGCAACAATGGTTATAAACATAAAAGTATTATTTTTATAAATAATTTTAAATTATAGATCAATTTAAGTTAATTCTTATTATTTAAAATCAATCATTATATTTTTATATATAAAAAATCATTTATAATATCTAGTATTTTTAATTATTTTTTATATATCAGGAGCATTTTGAACTATTTATAATAATATGAGGACTAATTTGAATAAAGATTTATAATTTAAGAGTTATTTATGAAAATAATTATTTTGTTAATTTTTCATGAAATTTAAATTTCTATTAAAATAATAAACAAATATATATAAAAGAAGTATTTTGAATAAATTTATACATGTTAAAGGCACAATGATCAATTTAAAAAAAATAAAGATTAACTTTAATAGAAGTCTATAATTTAAGGGTTATTTATGAAAATAATACAAACATAAAATATGTTTACCACAATAGTTGAATGTTATGATGGATTTTTAATTGATTGCAACGATTTTTTTTTTTTTTTTTTAGCTTTTGGTCAAAGATCATCTTATATTATAATTTGTAAAAAGTAAAAGTGTGACGTGATATTTATTTTATAATTGTAGGGAATAGCAAGTCGTATGTCAATTGATTAGATATGGGATTATCTCATTGTTACACAAGGATTCGCATTGTATTTTAGTTTGAATTTCTGATTGGTTTGAAACCTAAAAATAATGATATCATTAGTGACATCTAGCGTTTCTTTTTTCCCCCTTGTAAAATTGCCTTTTGTTGTTGTTCTCTCTCTCACCCTCCCCCTCCCCCACTTACACGCAGAAACACATAAAGCCAACTGGCAGTTTTGATTCATTCACAAAGCAATGAAATAATTAGGCCAAAGGGATTTAGGAAAAGGACAAATTTAGTCTAGGATTTGAACGTGATTTGCTTGGTTTTTTTTGTTTTTTTTTTTTTCTTTCCCCTTTTCTCCCTCCTCTTTCTCCTCTTATTTATACATGAAACAAGAGAAAGGCAAACATAGACTGAGAGAGAGAGAGAGAGAGAGAGAGAGAGAGAATAGAGAAGAATAAGCTTACTAAAACCTCCTCCTTTGATATTCATCTCTATTAGAAGTTGAGAGTTCATATAAAACGCCACAACACCAATAAACCCTTTTGAAAGAAAGTGGAGAACATGAACATATCAGCATCAAAATTCAGTAGCGGGTGTGAGTCTGGTTGGACTCTTTACCTAGACCAATCATACATCTCAGAAGATAAATTCCAGAGAGATAAAAATAATAGCAAGAATAGCATTGCTGAATGGGGAGAAAAAGGAATGGAAGAAGTGGAGGAACAAGAAGAAGAAGAAGAAGAAGAGGATTTGTCCATGGTCTCCGACGCTTCTTCCGGGCCGCCGCATTACCATGAAGATTGCTTATGTGAAAATGGAACTTCCTTTTCTACTTATAATTGGGCTTACAGCAACAAGTCAGTAAAGAAGGACAAAGAGAAGAAGAAGCAGATAATGATGATGAAAGACAAGTGTAAAAATGAATATCATTCATGCCTAGATGACACTGCTAGCTCTCCTGTACCCAAGGCAAGATTTTTGGACTTTTTATGTATGATTTTACTGAACTACATTCTCATATTTTTATCAACGTGATCTTGGCGCAAATTCTACAGAAAAATTCTTCCTTTTCAAAGACTGAAGCTTTTATGGACAACAGATTGGACTACTCTCAATGCTTCTCTGCAACACATTTTAAGGTGCTTATCATTCTACTTCTTTTGGATGATTTTCCAATTCTAATATGTGCGTGTATATATATATTTATATTTTCCATTGAATCTTATGATTAGTTGATGGTGAGTCTGATACATATATATATATATATATTGCAGGGAGAATCTGCATTGAGTAAGCATTTTGGTATGTTTCAGTCCCCTGTGGCCAAAGGTTCAGCTTCAAAAAGATCCAGGTCAAATGATGCTCTCTTTTAATATTGTTCTTTTCTTTGGTTCTAAACAACATATAAGGAAACCAAGATTTGATGGGCTGCAAGTTCATTACATGTTTTCTAACTATTTTTTCCTATTTGCAGGTGATTTCCAGGGAGGAAATTGGAAGTGACCTTATAATGGCAAAAATGTCTAAAGTTTCTGCTGCTGCTGCTGCTGCTACAGTTGCTGCAATAGAAGAAATGGGAAGGAATGTAAAAAAAGCTGTAGAGGCTTGAAATTAAAAAAGGGATCTTGTTCCTTTCTTCTTTTTTTCCTTTCCCTTTTTTTTTTTTTCCCTAATTTCAATCCTTCTATGTTGTTTTTGTCAATGCAGTGGGAAACAACCTATAAGATAAAATATAATTAAATTTCCTGCCCTTTTGACTACCTTTTTTTGTCACCCTATGCAAAATATTTACCGAATCTTGTCCAACAAAAAAAGGGCCATCATGTAAAACTTGTATGTTTTATTATAAACCAAGATTGTAGGAAAAGTAAACTAATGAATATGAATTTTACTAGTTCTGCCCATCAACATGTAACCGAAACATGAATTTTCTTTCAATATTAATGTGTGATATAAAACACCAATGAATGAGAATAGATAATAAACTAATAAAGGAAAATTATTTGAAAAAAAAAAAAAGAGCTTTAAGAAAAAGGGGATATCTGCAATATACACTAAAGAGCAGAAAACTCATTTTGCAACAAACCACAAAGAGAGGAGAGAACAAGAGGACGAAGGCCATCATGTAAGCATAGCATACCCCAAGGCCAAGGGAGCAACAAGTGACTACTTTATTATTATTATTATTATTATTATTATTTTTAATTTCCTTTCTTCTAATTCTTCAACTACTGCCAGCCTAGCTTACAACAACTAGGTGGGTGAAATTTTGGCAGTGGCAAAGCCAATCCAATGCTGAGAAAGGGACAATTTTTCCTGATGGAACAAAACCAAAATCTGAGCTTCCATCAACCAAAAGGAAAGCAACCCTCAAAGAATGTGATTCATCCATGAAACTTGGTGAATGCAATTATCATTTTTATTATTATTATCATGACTAACAAATAAATAATTTTTTTTATTAAAATTTCCCTTGTGTGTTGAAAATCTTTCTATTGAACAGGGGCTCTCATCCCAATAATTGGCACAGCCCACATCTTGGAAAAGGACGTAGGTTTTAGGAAAAGGACAAGTCCACCCAGTCTGTCTTGTCTATCCCTCATTTCTTGCACTGCTCTAAGTCCATGATATAAATTATATGATAATAATATCATAATCATAGTACAGTAATAATACAAGAGTTTGATTATAATTGCTTATTAATTTTTATAAAATATAATTTTATATATAAATATAAAATATATTTTTATAAAATTAAAAAAATAATTAATATTAAATTAAATTAAAATATTAATATCAAATAAAATATATGTAATGAGTATATTATAAAATATAATATAAAATTGATAAAACATGAAATTATAAATTTAATTCTACCACAATAAAGAAGAATGACCTTATCCTTTTATATATATATATATTGTCAGATATCATATAACACATAAAGCGAATGTCAAAGTTAGGAGGAGCTTTGCTTGTCACTCAGCAGGCAATTTCCGGACGGGAATGAACAAGACACCAAACCGCACGTTGAATTAATCTTCCCATATTGCAATTTGCCTACCTTTTAGGGAATACAGTGGTGGTGATTTTGATGGAATTAAAACAGGTTTCTTTCTTATTCATTTCCCTTGTTAAAAAAAAAAAGGTAACGAGTACATTGGTAGGGTAATGATTTATGCTGACGGTGACGTTATAATTATCATAAAACAAAGAGAACACCGAAGTCAGGTGTGTTGGTGTAATTTTCCTTTAATATTCAAGAAGTGATTGAAGCGAAGGATGAATGACGTTTTTTTTTTTACGGCAAGTTCAAAATGAGTTTCAATCTAATTTGTGGAGACAAGAATTAAAGGATGCGTTTCGTTTTTGTTTTGAAAATGATTTTTCATTTTCAAAAATATAGAAAATAAAAACGTTTTTAAAATTATTTCAAAATATCATTTTTAATTATATATTTTTTTAAGGTGTTTTTGATAATAAATAAAAATTATTTTTATTTTCTCCCTCTCCCTCTATGCAGTATTGGTGACAACAATCATGTCCAACGATGACCTCCATCTCCACCGAAAGACGACAAACACAGACTGACAATGACGACAACGATCCCTTCGTGACGATAACCACCGATTCACAACAACAACTCACGATCTAACTCTTACCGTCACCACCACATAAAGTTCAAACCACCAATGTTTTCCACTCCTAACCCTTATTGTAAAACCAATCACTAAAAGTTTTTATTTTTTAATATGACTAATAATTTATTTTTTATTATTTTTTTAAAAATATAACATATATATATGTTTTTATAAAATTCTCACTTATAAAATAGGGTTTTAAAAATATAACCAAAGTTTCGTTTTTATATTTCTCAAAATACACTCAGAAAATATAATCAAATATAATTTCAAAAATGATCTTAACACACTTTTCAAAACATTCTTATTTTTAATTTTTTTAAAACAAAAAATATTTTAAAAACAATACAAAACGTCATCAAAATTTTCTATAACAATGTTGTCAAAATTGATTACTTTCATTGCAAATTAGTTGCACTGTTGCTGCCAAAAGATTGTGAAAGCTGTATTTTTATTTTTCCCCTTTCGTCCCGGGAACAAAATGACACAATTAGTGGAAATAACCGCACCTTGATGTCTATACCTTAATTATAAGTGTAGGACCACAGTGGTTAAATTTTACAAGTTGATTTTTTTTCAACCAACCCCTTTCCCTTTGCCTGTTGTACAACGAAACTTAAAAAAACAAAAACAAAAACAAAAACAAAAACAGAAACAAAATCAAAAACAAAAACAAAATCAAAAACAAAAAATGCTCTTCCAAATTCGGTATCTTATGGGTGGCCAAGGCAATAACACAGAAGATGCTGCATGATGATACAGACAAAAGGGCATCTGTTTTTTTCTTCAAACAAAATAAAAAGCATTCTTTAACGTATGTACCATTTAGCTTAAAGGTATAGAAACAGCGGGGATAAATAAAAAAAAATAAAAAATAAAAAAAGACCTTCCTTTTCACTTTTCACCCTTGCCAAAGAACCGAGAAATGATAATGACGAAAAGCATCCAACAGAGCCGGTTTTATAAAAAAGAAAAAAAGAAAAAGATTGATCTAGGGAAATGAAGTTCCTAATTGTATTTCGTTTACTCAGATTATATCAGTGAGCACAAACCCCACAGTATATTCCTACAAAAAATACAAAACGTAAGGAAGAGTCTTGTGAGAGTTAATCGACAAAAGTTTCGTTTAAACGCAAAATGTCGAAATTTTACTAAAGAAAATAATCAAATTGACGTGTACAAACACGCATCGAAACTGACTCGAAAAGAATTATAGAAGACAAAATTAACTTACTTTTAACAGGTTAACAGCAAAAATTTCTTTGATGGATAACAGGAAAATTGTGATAGGTTACAAAACACAACATGCTTCAGAACACCCCATCCAAGACACTGGAGCAAGTGTGATATCCACCAGTATAGAAGAAGAGATTGATTGCCAAATTCTGCATCTCCCTCAAAAAGGCTGTAAACAACGTTTCATCGACGAATAGTTATGTCCCAAAAATATGTCTGTCTACCGGTGGGGCTTCAAACGTTTTAATAACTTCCTTCCATGGTTTTTCCATGATCAAGACAGTATTTTGGGAAAGGTGTCCAACAAATAAAATGGGAGCTCCGCAATTAAAAAACTCGAAATTCTTTCTACCAATTTTAGTTTGATAGTCTAGTAATTTACGTTTCAGCCTCCCGCTAACAGGAGTACCTTCTAAATTCCTCACAACCGTATCCTGACCATATATCATGCCACTTTCATCCTCTTGATCCACTGGCATCCCAAAGTCAATCCAGCAAAACGCACTAGAGCATTACCACAAAAAAAAAAAGTCAGACATCATTTAATTGCATGGAGTGCTAGATGAACAGAAATGTTTTCCAACAATAATAATCATGCACCAAAGTTTACACAAATGATAAAGATATGGTTATGACAACTGATCCATGTTCTAGAAATAGCTTCCCAGCTATCACGAAATCTGTAGCTTCAATACTACCTCAACACATCAATCCCAGATGCCTTCCAATGTCATAAGTTTTAACTAACCTACGATGAAATTGCACATTAACCAAAGAAATAAAGAGGAGTACCTGGCACTATAAACAATAACAGACGATAATGAGCTTGATGCAGGCGGGAAAGAAAGACCAATGACTTCTCCAGGAAATTCTTGGAATCTCCTTGGCAGAACATGGGAGTGTCGCCTTGACCAATCCCCCAACTTCTTTTCCTCCACGTCTAATGCATAAACCTGATTCGAAGAGGTGGTGACTATAAGCACGTTGTTATTCCGTGGTGAAAAACCACCAGCTGTAATACAGGCACCATCCAACCTTGAGATAAACCAATGTTGTCTGTTTCACAAGGATAAGAAAAAAGAAGTCACGCAAATATATAGTTAAGATTGATGTCATTTTAAAGTTCACTCTAGATGAAAAGCAGAGTACGTCTTGGGTGTAAGTATATGTCCCCTCAACCTAAATGTCCCCATCAACACATGTATGACGGCAAATAGCTTTATACCTCCACATCTCCAGGTTGAAAATGTATAAATCTCCAAGGCAGTTGACGGCAGCTAACCACTGTGCATCGGAACTGGTAAACATTTTCGTAATTGGAGGCTCACTAGGTGGTAATTCCTCATCATGCAACTCTTTGCAAGGGGTGAAGACATGTATTGTTTCTGAGCTGACCACATCCACAACCTGGAGTAACATAGAGGAATTCGTGTTCAATGTAATAGAGCTGCTAAGGTCCAGATATGTACAGAAATAACACAAAATTTATATAAATATATCTCAAAACCAATAAATAAACAGATAAAACACTGGAACGAAGGGACAGCTTACATAAATCCTTCTGTCATGCCCAGCTATCATCAGCCGAGAAGAATCAGAACTAAAAACCATGGAATGGGCATAAGGAAGTTTACGAGGAAGTTGTCTTTTTCCAACAGTCCAAGCATTTTTGACACCTTTACCCATTAACTCATATAGGGTGGGTTTCACATGATCGGAATAAGCAAAAAGCAACCCTGAATTAGAAATGGTGCTGCAAATGATTCTCCGAGATGCCTTACTCTTAAATCGAAACAGCAGATCAGTAGCCAATAGGCCCCTAGAACGGCCAGGGCCAGAAGCTGACACAGGAAGTGCACCATTCTTTGCCCGAACACACAGGATATCCAACCAACAAGAAGCTTGAACAAGAAGCAATGATGATTGATTGAATACTGTATTCAGCACCAGCTGGATAGGTAATCTCTGAGGTGCAGGGCAGATATCATGTGGTTCGAACAGTGTGAATTCCTTGGCTGAGTAGGCATAGAGCTTTGTGTCATCACCACCAGAAATAAGCATGGGAACACCCGAATGTGCCCATTTACGATACTTGAAATCAATAGGCTTCTTCTTGCATCGAATTCTTTTTACCCCTTGATCTGGCAAGGGATCTGCTATTATAAGAATGCGATTCATAATGTCAGAAACCAGTAAAAAGATGTTACATTCTAAGAACATAGATCCTTTGAGAAATAAGCATATGAAAAGAACCCACAAGGATGAACAGGAACAAAAAGGACAAAGGAAAAGTATCGAAAGCATTAATCATGGGTAACCTTCTTGAATGACAGGCACAGCCACTGCCAAAGCCCTGACATCATGAGTGTGCTTTCTTACACGATCAACATAAATCCATTTCTTCACAACATTAGAAGATTCTCCTTCCGTGGATTGCGTTGTCTCACTAGACAGCTTATACAGAATAACCTACAAGTAAAAGCGGGTGGATGGACATTATAAAAGAAGGATATAAAGTTAAAGATACGCCCAAATTAGTTATAAAAAAAAATCTGTGAAAATAGTGACTATACAGAGTCAAAAACAAACTTGCTAAAAAGCTAGCTAGTTTTTTGTGCTTAATTTTAGACCATAACCTGGCTCCAAATTTCAACCGGTAATCAAACTCAAAGGCTACCACAAATCATATTAAATTAAGTGCACGTTTACTAACTTGCGGCGTAATCTAATGGAAAAGGGAAAGATGTTGGAAATGAAAGTAAAGAAACTAGAAAGGGGATCATTAATGATCCCATTTCTAGACTTCTAGTGTTTACCTACCTATTCGAAAATAGAAATGAAAAAAGTGTTCACTAACTTTAGGAATAGGAATCCTTCTACCTTAAGTACTAATAAGTCTTTGTGCATACAACCATTAGTCAACATTTAGTAAGACCACAAAAGTTATTTTGTGGTCTAATCCAAGTTAAAGGAAAAAAATACCATGTGGTAACTTAGGAATGGCTTTCCCTTATCTCATTTCCCACATCATGTGAGCCTTATCTCATTTCCCACATCATGTGAGCCCCACCAAATTAGCATTCCTCAATTTGCAAGTGAACACATGATTAAGTGGGAAAGCGAAACATTCCTTCCTTTTCCTTTCCCATTCATGACAAGTATACAAGCTCCAAATTGATGGAGATTATCTGCTATAAACAAACCAGATTATTAAACTTATTTACTGTCTTTTTTTTTTTTAAGATATAATTTGAAAATATTGGTAACAATTTCAAGATAATAATTATAACAAACATGTGGCTGTATACTACGATGACAAAAAGAGCCAAGTTTGCTAAATAAAAGACTGACTTCCTAGCAAGAAGAAGAGTAAATTAGAATGTGGACTAATGTTGAACACGCACTTTTTTCCAACTAATTTTTATACCTGACCATCTGAACCAGCAGAGAACACCCTGCTATGTCCAGGAGCGACTGCCAGAGCATTGGCATCACCTTTGTGATAAGAATGCCCCTGCAGAAGAGTTCCATGCTTACTGTCCCAGAATTGAACACTACCAGTACCATCTGCGCTTACAAGTGTCCCGGACCTGGCGTGAACAGAAAACCTATCAAAACCAATGCAAAACTGACCATGATTTCCAAGAAAATATATGATAAACTTGATAGATACCTCAGAGAAAGCAACGACCACACACAAAGCTCGGATTCACCACCCAAATCTCCAAGTCCAACCGTAATTCTATAAATTTCATAGCCCAACATCGGATTCCAGCATCTAATTAAGCTGAAAAAACAAGTAGAAAATACGGGAAAAAAATGTCACAACAAGCTTGAGAAAGCTGACGCTAGTCAAAGAAATGAAAAGAAGCTGCATTTAAGAATTAAAACATTTCGAACTGAAACATATACATGAACTTTGGAAATCAGACATGGAAAAGCTCATCTAAATTGTCTGTCTCAAGATTCATACTTACCCATCACTACTCCCTGAAAATATCATTTTTGAGTCGGGGCTCCATGTCACACTTAAAGTACGTCCTGAAAACAACAATATCACCAAGTCGCCTTAAGTAGTTACTTCACCGTTTACAGTTTGAAATAAACAAAAAATTAAAGAGCGTAAAGCAAGCCTAGAACTGAGAAGCACATATATATCACCTCTAACCCTAGGCAGAGATTTAGTGTGAACAAAATCATCATCAACCAAAGTGTAAATTCGCACACAACCATCGTCACAAGCTAATGCCACCCGCGGATTATCGACAACCGACCGCTCCTGAAGCTCATCAGAATCAGAATCGTCTTCACTGTCACTGTCACTGGTTTCACCACCATGACTGCCGTTGTTCAAATGATTACCTAAATGCCCATTTCCCAACTGGGACTTGGGCTCTGTTTGCGGATGATCACAGGGTGCCACTGCCATTTGCCAGATTGAAACCCCAATTGTTTCTAACAGAGTCTGACAATCCCAATAAAATTGAAAAACTATCTTCAGCAACTTGAATCAGAAATAGAAAATCTAAAAAAGAAGAATTTAGGAATAGAAAACGAACCTTCTGCTTCAAGAGGAAAATGTCCAACTCCGAAACCGAGCCGTCGATGCTACATGATAAGAGCCGGCCACAAGGCAATCCCTTCGAACCAGCCCGACACCACACAAGCGACGAGACTCTCGAATTGGGGTCCCCATGAATGGTCTAACCCAAAACCAAAAACAAAGAAACAAAAAAACACACACACACACACACAACCCAAAAATCATTAGAAAATGTTTCTTTTTCTTTTCATTTTATCTAAAAGAGACAAAACGGAAGAAGATTTCGGGCTGCTGGGGGCGGGGGAGGGTGTACCAGCTGACAGTGCCAGCCGACGGAGCCGGGGGAGACGAGCCAAATCTCGACAGATCCGTCGTCGCGAGCGGCGGCGACGCGAGTGTCGTCGGGGCTGGTGGCTAGGGCTACTACCGGGGACGGCTCCCAATCAATTGAGCGGTTCGTATAGACTTCCAACATGTTGGAACGGATCCTAACGACGACAGTAAGCGCCGGAAATCGCTCCAATTTGCGGGGGACGCTGTGGCGGTGGAGACAGCAGAGACGAGCATCCGAGGAAGAAGAAGAAGAGCGTGGAGAAGAAAGAGGAAGACTGTGGAGAGGTGGGAGGTTAGGGTTTGAGGGTTTTAGCGCGGCGCGATGGATTCAACTGTTATATGACGCCCACCCAAGTTTTTTCACCCAACGTTCGGACCGGGCTGTCAACCAACGCTTTCGTTTGGCCCGGCTCTCAGCAAATTTGGGCTCCTACTTCCCCAGAAATTGGGCTAAAAGGCCCATTTTAAAAAATGAATAATACATGTGCATGGATGCCCACCTTTTTTTTTTTTTTTAAATAACATGGATAACCCAAAATCTTTTTGTGGTTAGCAAATAAGTCTCCCAACTAAAAACCTTGATTATCGATCCCAAACCTCACAATCTGTTTTATCAATAATCCTTTTGATAGTTTCCTTAAAAAATAATCCTCTTGATAGTTTATTATTATCAATGTGTCAAAAAGTGTTCTTTTTTTTTTTAAATAAAAAGTATTTTATTAGTAATCCTTTTGAATTTGTTTATGATTATACATAGTTTTTGACTCGTGATTTACATAATTTTTTTTTTTTATAATTTTTGCCTATCATTCATTATCCATATGTCATGCATTTGTAAGTTTCTTTTAAATAGTATCTATAAAAAATAAAATAAAAATTATGGATTTGTCAAAATGACCACAACTACAACGGATTGCAACAGAAATTTAAACTGAAGGGTCAACAGTCAATATTTTTGCTTCAAAAATTAATTTTACAAACATAAATAAGTCAATGAACAATGGTCCAAATAAAATCCTTATATCATTTCTTAAACATTATTCTAAATAAAAAAAAAACTAAACTAAAATAAGTAAATTATCCACAGACAATGGTTAAGTACATAGGGACAAATCATAAAAAATAAAAGCGGCGTTACATGGTGTAGTATCTTTTATGCAACTTCAAATATCATGTGGAATTTTTTTTTGCAAAATCAATTCAATTTATTGTTTCAATTGGATATTAAAATCCGACGTATTCAATATTATATTAAATAAAGAACATTAAAGTCAAGTCAAATATTTCTATCTCTCTTTTTTTTCTTTTTTTTTTGGAAATTAGTAATGAAAAGGCTAAAATAAGCCAAGACCAGCCAGCCACACTGGAAATAATTAGTAGCCAAACAAGAGGACAATCTTTCCATTTTGTACAGCCAAATACCCAAGTTAGTAACCATATTTCAACGTCCATTTGTACTTTCAAGACCTAATATATATATATATATATACAAAAAGTATGCAATCTACTTTTATACAGGTTTTTCAAATCAAGAAACACCAGGAATACTTGAGTGGCGTTTGGTATTATTTTTAAAATATTTTCTGTTTTCAAAAAAATTAAAAATGAGAATGTTTTGAAAACTGTATTAAACCTATTTTTTAAACTGTATTTGGTTATGTTTTCTGAATGTATATTTTGAAAAATATAAAAATAAAATTTTATTTTTTTTATATTTTTTCAAAACCCATTTCATTTTCAAAAAATACAATATTTTTTGGAAATGAAAACAAAAAGTGAAAACAACTTTTTTTTGTTTTCAAAAAACTCAAAAAAACAACGGGGGTGTTTGTTTTTATTATTGAGAATGATTTTCCATTTTCAAAAACACAGAAAATGAAAACAGTTTCAAAATAGCGTTTGTTTATTCAACGTTTTCAAAACCATTTTAAAAACACCGTTTTTCAATTATGTTGTTTTTTTTTTTAGTTTTTTGAAAACAAAAAAAGTTGTTTTTACTTTTTGTTTTCATTTCCAAAAAATATTGTGTGTTTTAGGTTTTTTGAAAATGAAATGGGTTTTGAAAAAATATAACTAAACAAAATTTTATTTTTATGTTTTTCAAAATATACACTCAGAAAACATAATCAAACACAGTTTCAGAAATGGTCTTAATACAGTTTTCAAAACATTCTCATTTTCAATTTTTTTAAAAACAGAAAACATTTCAAAAACAATACCAAACGCCACCAACATACTTGATGTGATAACCGAGAAATCTATACTCTCGGAAAATTTTATGCAAAATATGTAAATAAATGTACACTTACAGTGAGACATGTTATAGAATACAGAGCAGATGAAAATTTTGATTAACTGAGTTTTAATCAAAATTTGACAATGAATTAATGAAAACAGTTAAAAGCTAAGCATTAATTCAAATTATGATGTTTTAAAATTAATAGAAAAGTATGTGAAAAAATGCATATTAAGAGATCAACG
Organism: Antiaris toxicaria; assembly: GCA_035233585.1. Classification (NCBI taxonomy): domain Eukaryota; kingdom Viridiplantae; phylum Streptophyta; class Magnoliopsida; order Rosales; family Moraceae; genus Antiaris; species Antiaris toxicaria. The sequence continues at coordinate 21,594,127 of CP141160.1, read as the reverse complement.
GCACACAAGTGAGCCACATTGATCAATGGCTAAAAGATTAGCCAAACAAGCCCTTGCATTTTTTTAAAGAAAACAAAGGAAAATGTGAGGGAGGAGGAGAAGCCACGTGGAGGGCCTTAAACTAAGGGGCTAAGTGGATTAAGTGAATTAATTCACTTAATGAGCAGCAAAGCAGCCGGTAGAGAGAAAGAAAGAGAAAGAAAGAGAGAAGAAAGGGAAAATCCAAAGAAAGTTCGGATTTTTCTCTTATTCTAGCAGCAGATTTTTCAAGATTCAGCCAAGAATCAGCAGTAAGAAATTCTCAAGATTCAAAACAAGGTAAACCCTCGTTTTCTTACGTTTTCTTGGGGGAAAATCTAGGGTTTTGAAAGGAAAAAGAGAATGTGAGTAAATCGTGTTGAGATTTTCGGTTAAAATCGAAACATGATTGATAACTCGAATTTCTCGAGTTATGAAGTTACATTTTCATGCTTAGATAGCCCATTTTAGGAAGTTAAAAATCACAAAAGTCATGGTTCTTGGCACTATAAATGAGAATTATCAATTTTTGACTTTAGTGGCCATTGGTGAAAGTTCATTCTTAGTAGCACATGGGAATCGACCTTTGTTAGAGCATTTTGAAGTCTTTTAACATGTGATATGTTCTTGGAGTTTGGTTTTTGTTTTTGGTGAATGGCAGAACTTTGCAGCGTGAAGAATGCTGAAAATTGGACGTTGCCGTAGCATTGCCATAGCAAAGCTGCAGCAGGCGTTGGTTGACGTGGTCTGCTGAATGTGCACACATTTTAATCCACGCTGGCCAATTTTGATGATGTCAATCATTCTTCCAAATGTCAGCATCATTGCCCAGCATTACCACGACGTCCACGGCCAGCCAGAGGATCATCCACATGTCACAAGTAGGGTTTAAATGTTCCCTTTTTGTACTATAAAAGCTGAGCTGAAAGAAGAAGACAAGGGGGATATACGGGAAAAAGATAACAGAAAAAGAAAGAGGGAGAAATAACAGAATCGGAAGAGAGAAAAACAGAGCAAAAAGGAAAATCGGAAAAGAAATATAAAGTGGAATTGAGAGCAACTTCAGCCGGATCGTGAGGAATTCAACATCTCAAGAAGGAATTCGTCTGGGTTCATTCTTCACAGATCGCTTAAGGCATTGGAGCTGTACCAGCTTGATTCGAACCTTGGAGAAGGGGAGATCATTACTGCTTAATTCTGTTTTGTATTGATTTCAGTCTGTCTTTTCGAATAACAGTATTTTGATGTTTAATCAAAGTCGTTTTGCGATTTTGGCTGAATTCATGGAAGCTTAATTTAGCTAAGTTGTGAGTCATGAGTACTTGAACAGAATTGATATCTGTGCAGTTTTGCTTAGTATAATTCTTTTTATTGTTCAATCTGTGCTTATTCTATTTGATCTGGTATTAGATCTTGGAAGGGAATCTGATATTAGCAACTGATTCGTGAATGTTGGAAAACGTTTAATGAATTGACTGAGATTGAATAACATGTGTTTGGTTAGTTTCAGAGTAAAAATTAATCAAATCTGTGGGTAAGCTAGGAATAGTCATCCATCACATGGTCTTTAAGGATAACGTTCTTAATTGATTGTCTCGAATCTGAATCTACATAGGAATATGCAGGCTTAGAATCTGAGAGCTAAACGTAATTTTTTTCTATATCCTGACTAGAAAGAATGATGCTATAGCAAAGCTGTAGCACGATTTCAGAACTGTGAGAGGAAAGTGACTTGCAACTTATTTCTTCCAATTGATTGTGCAAATATAAATCCTGAATTTTATACCTGGAAATTCCATTTTAATTCTTGTTAAATTCTGTTTACCATTTTATTCTTTCTCCATAATTGAAATTCATTTAGTTACTTGTCTAGTTAAGTAGATTTTCTTGTAAAAACAATTACATTTGAATACAAAAGCACTTTCCTCGTGGGTACGATACTCTTTCTCATCATATATTACTTGGATGCGATACGTATACTTGCGTTTAATTGCATATATCACAGATCTGCAAACAAGTTTTTGGCGCCGTTGCCGGGGAAAGTGATTTTGTTGTTAATTTGTGATTTTCTACAAGGAATTTACTTAACAGATTTTGAATATTGTGAATACAGGTGAAAGGAACACTGGTTTATGAATAGGCGAGGAAGTGGTGAATTAGAAGCTTTTGACCCTGAAATAGAGAGAACTTTCCGTGCAAGAAGAAGGGAGCAACGTAACTTAGCTGCAGATACTGAAATGGCTGATCAGCAAGCAAATCCAGCCGTGAACCAGGGCAACAACGCTCGAAATGCACTACTCCGAGCGGAAAACAGAGATCGAGCTATCAGAGACTATGCGGTCCCAATGTTAGACGGGCTTAATCCTGGTATCGCACGCCCAGAAATACAGGCCCCTCACTTTGAGCTCAAACCTGTTATGTTCCAGATGCTTCAATCAGCAGGGCAGTTCGCAGGCATGCCGACAGAAGATCCACACCTGCATTTGAGGCTATTCATTGAAGTCTGTGATTCTTTTAAACTGCCAGGTGTAGATGATGATGCTTTGCGACTCAGGCTATTCCCATACTCATTGAGGGATCGAGCTCGAGCCTGGTTGAATGCACTCGCACCAAATTCAATCCTTACTTGGGATGATCTAGCCGAGAAGTTCTTGATGAAGTATTTCCCACCTACAAAAAGTGCGAAACTCAGAAATGATATCACTAGCTTTCAGCAGCTCTCAGGTGAATCATTATATGAAGCTTGGGAGAGTTTTAAGGAGCTTATCAGGAAATGCCCACATCATGGGATTCCTCATTGGATCCAGATGGAAACGTTTTATAATGGCTTGGATGGGCAAACTAGAACCATTGTGGATGCCTCAGCTAATGGAGCAATTCTTACCAAGTCATACAATGAAGCTTATGAAATTCTAGAGAGGATGGCGCAGAACAATTATCAATGGCCTACTGACAGAGCCAATGCCGCAAGAAGGGGAGGTGGTGTATATGAAGTAGACTCAATTACAGCTCTTTCAGCCCAACTGTCCACACTCACAAACATGGTGAAGTCTATGAGCACGGCACAAGGAGGAAAACCGCCACAACTGGCAGCTGTTTCATGTGTATATTGTGGAGAAGGACATGTTTTTGAACAGTGCCCGTCTAACCCTGAATCAGCTTGTTTTGTTGGGAATTATCAGCGTTATAACAACTCTTATCCCAATAATTACAATCAGGGACACAAGCAGCATGCAAGCTCGACTTCAAATTATTATGGTCAAGGTGTAAGCACATCATCAGTTCCAATGCCAAACAGACCTCAATTCCCTCCGGGATTTCAGCAACCCATGAGGCAGCAAGTTCAAGAATCACCACAGACAACTCTATCAACAATTGAGAGTTTGTTGAGGGAACACATGGCGAAGACAGATACCCGTATTCAGGACCATTCAGCATTGTTGCAGAGTCACACAGCCTCATTGAGGAGCTTGGAGAATCAAATGGGACAGTTAGCAAGTGCTCTCAGCAGTAGACCACAAGGGACACTGCCAAGCGACACCGAAAACCCAAAAAGAGAAGGCAAGGAACAATGCAAAGCCATCGTTTTGAGGAGTGGAAAGAAACTGGAAGAACCCGACACTGGGACAGCTAAAAAAGGGGAGCTCACTTTAATCCAAAAGGATAAGCCACAAGAAGAAGTCGCTGAAACACTCCCAACCCAGGTTCAAGCCGATCAGAACGTTGCTACAGCAATGCCACAGCAAGGAATCGGGCAGCAAGAAATGAGAAAACCGCCACCACCTTTTCCTCAACGATTCCACAAGCAACAGCAGGACCAGCAATTTAAGAAGTTTTTAGATGTTTTGAAGCAACTTCACATCAACATACCACTTGTGGAAGCTCTAGAACAAATGCCCAGTTATGCAAAGTTTATGAAGGACATCTTAGCTAAGAAGAGAAGACTGGGGGAGTTTGAGACAGTTGCTCTCACTGAAGAAAGTAGCGCCTTCTTCCAGAAAAGACTGCCACCAAAGTTGAAGGATCCAGGCAGTTTCACAATTCCATGCACAATTGGCAACAATTATTTTGGCAAGGCTCTTTGCGACCTTGGAGCAAGCATTAATTTGATGCCAATGTCGGTGTTCAGAAAGTTGGGTGTGGGTAAAGCAAGGCCAACTACAGTCACCCTACAGTTAGCAGATAGATCGTTAACTCATCCTGAAGGGAAGATTGAGGATGTTCTTGTTAAAGTCGATAAATTCATCTTCCCAGCAGATTTTATCATCCTTGATTTTGAAGCAGATCGTGAGATTCCCATCATTCTTGGGCGTCCATTTTTGGCCACAGGACGAGCTCTAATAGATGTGCAAAAGGGTGAATTGACTATGAGGATGAATGATGAACAAGTCACTTTTAATGTTTTGAAGGCAATGAGGTTTCCTGAAGAATTTGAAGAATGTTCAACTATCCAGGTCCTTGAGTCGGCTGTAATTGAGGAGCTAGAGAAGAACCACCTTGAGACAGATTTGGAAGATCATCTTGAGTCATTTCCAAGACAAGAAGAGTCGAATAATGTGGAAATTCCAGCAAGGAACAATGTAAGGGGAAGACAGTATGAGACACTGGGATTAGCAGATCGAGAAACAAAGCTGCCCAAACCATCCACTGAAGAGCCGCCCACTCTAGAGTTGAAGCCTTTGCCAAATCATCTCAGATATGCATATTTGGGAGATAAAGAAACGTTACCAGTCATTGTTTCTGCTTCACTAACTGAGGAGCAAGAGGACCAACTGCTTCAGGTTTTAAAAAGATTTAAGAAAGCCATTGGATGGACCATTGCCGACATCAAGGGAATCAGTCCCTCATTATGTATGCACAAAATCCTGTTGGAAGACGACTACAGAGGATCCATTGAGCAGCAACGAAGACTCAATCCAATTATGAAGGAGGTGGTAAAGAAGGAAGTCATTAAGTGGTTGGATGCTGGGATCGTATATCCTATTTCAGACAGTTCATGGGTGAGTCCAGTGCAATGCGTACCAAAGAAAGGAGGAATGACGGTAGTAACCAATCAGAATGATGAATTGATTCCCACTCGAACTGTTACAGGATGGAGAGTATGTATGGACTACCGAAAGCTCAACAAAGCTACTCGGAAGGATCACTTCCCTTTGCCATTTATCGATCAAATGTTAGACAGATTGGCAGGCAAGGAATACTATTGCTTTCTTGATGGGTATTCAGGATACAATCAGATTGCTATTGCTCCAGGGGATCAAGCTAAAACCACCTTCACCTGTCCGTATGGCACATTCGCGTTCAGGAGGATGCCCTTCGGATTATGCAATGCACCAGCCACTTTCCAGCGGTGTATGATGGCCATTTTTTCTGACATGGTTGAGGACTTCCTTGAGATATTCATGGACGATTTTTCAGTCTTTGGGAATTCTTTTGATTTGTGCTTGAGCAACTTGGCCAAGGTTCTCCATAGATGTGAAGAAACTAATTTGGTGCTCAATTGGGAGAAGTGCCATTTCATGGTGAAGGAAGGAATTGTCTTAGGGCACAAAGTTTCTAAAGCTGGGATTGAAGTGGATAAAGCAAAGATTGAGGCAATAGAAAAGATGCCTCCTCCTACCACAGTTAAGGGAATCCGAAGTTTTTTGGGACATGCTGGGTTCTACAGAAGATTCATCAGAGACTTTTCAAAAATCTCCAAGCCATTATGCAGCTTACTGGAGAAAGATTCGGTGTTCATGTTCGATGAGCAGTGTCTTCATGCATTCGAAGAGTTAAAAAAGAAACTGATTTCAGCGCCAATTGTAGTAGCACCTGACTGGTCATTACCCTTTGAGGTGATGTGTGATGCAAGTGATATGGCGGTAGGAGCTGTGTTGGGCCAACGCAGGAGCAAAGTGTTTCATTCCATCTACTATGCGAGCAGGACACTCACAGGAGCTCAGTTGAATTATACGGTGACTGAGAAAGAATTGTTGTCAGTTGTATATGCTTTTGAAAAATTTAGAGCTTATCTCGTGGGTGCAAAGGTAGTTGTATACACTGATCATGCAGCAATTAAATACCTCATTCAGAAGAAAGATGCAAAACCTAGGTTGATTCGGTGGGTTCTTCTACTTCAAGAATTTGATTTAGAGATCAAGGACCGAAGGGGGGCTGAAAACCAAGTAGCTGATCACCTTTCAAGACTGGACAATGGAAGTGAAGGACAAGAAAACCAGCTCATTAGAGAAACATTCCCTGACGAGCAGTTATTTACAGTTACCCAGTCGACTATACCATGGTACGCTGATTTTGTCAATTATTTGGTAAGTGGGCTGTTACCTCCAGAATTGTCTAGGCAGCAATTGAAGAAGTTTATGCATGATGTTCGTTCTTATTTTTGGGATGAACCATATCTATTTAAGCAATGCGCTGATCAAGTGTTGAGGAGATGCATTCCTGAAGAGGAAATGGAGGATGTTCTCTATCACTGCCATTCTTCATCATATGGAGGTCATTATGGAGGCACTCGGACAGCCGCAAAAGTCCTGCAATCAGGTTTGTTCTGGCCCACATTATTCAAGGATGCCAACATTTACGCCATGAAGTGTGAGAGGTGTCAAAAGGTTGGAAACATTACAAGGAGGCATGAAATGCCCTTGAACAACATTCTTGAAGTTGAGGTTTTTGATGTTTGGGGAATTGATTTCATGGGACCGTTCGTGCCATCCTATGGGAATACATATATTCTTGTAGCAGTGGATTACGTATCCAAGTGGGTGGAGGCTGAGGCATTGCCTACTAATGACTCAAAAGCAGTGGTGAAGTTCCTCAAGAGAAACATCTTCACTAGATTCGGCACACCTCGGGCAATCATTAGCGACAATGGCACGCATTTTGTGAGCAAACAGTTTGATAGTGTGGTAATGAAATATGGAGTCAAACACAAGGTGGCAACTACGTATCATCCTCAGACAAACGGACAGGTGGAAGTATCAAACAGAGAAATAAAGAGGATACTGGAGAAGGTGGTAGGGCCATCACGTAAGGATTGGTCACAGCGCCTAACCGATGCACTTTGGGCGCTGAGAACAGCCTACAAAACACCCCTTGGATCCTCACCATACAGACTTGTTTTTGGCAAGGCATGCCACTTGCCAGTAGAACTTGAACACAGAGCATACTGGGCTGTTACTAAGATTAATTTGGACTTGAAGTTGGCTGGAGAAAAGAGAATGTTACAGTTAAATGAGCTTGACGAGTTCAGACTACAAGCTTATGAGAATGCCAAATTGTTTAAGGAGAAAACCAAGCGGTGGCATGATAGTAAAATCCTTCCCCGTGAGTTTGAGGAAGGGCAGCAGGTCCTCCTTTTTAACTCAAGACTCAAGCTATTTCCTGGGAAACTCAAATCACGCTGGAGTGGGCCATTCAAGGTTGTCACAGTATTCCCACATGGAGCTGTAGAAGTAAAGGAAGAAAATTCTGGAAGAAAATTCACAGTGAATGGGCAGCGTCTCAAACATTATTTCGGAGGGAATGTGGACAGGGAGAAGACTTCAATCATTCTTCAAGACCCATGAGCATAAGGGATGGTCGGGCCGTCGACCGAAAAACAAGCGCTCAAGGGAAGCAACCCTTGCATTAGTCAATTTTATTTTATTTTTAGTTAGTTAGTTGTCTTGCTTTATTTAGTGCATATCTCTCTAGTTTCTTTGTTTTACTGTGATTCAGACTCTTCATAATATGTGTTTGTTGCAGGTGATTTGAAGAACAAGTATATGGGTACTGGAGCCACTGAAGATGAAACAGAGACAGAGTGCATGTTTGGTGATTCAGAAACACTGCAATAACAATGCTATAGCAAAGCTGTGGCATTATTATTGCAGTGAAGGTGTCGTGAAACGTAAGTCTGGGTGATGAGGGGAGATACAAAACGCACAGTTTCATTAAAAAAAAAAAAATTTAAAAAAAAAATAAAAAATAAAAAAATTAAAAAATTAAAAAAATATTAAAAAAAAAAAAAAGGGGGGGGCCCTCGAAAACCCTACATAAGGGCCCCTTTTATTATTTTCTTTTCTCCTTTCACTCTCCTTTATCTGCCGCCCCCACCAAAAACGCCGAACACCAAAACGCCGAGCACCGAACGTCACCGAAATCTCCACCATTTTCATCCTTGCCGTCAAAACCGAGTAAGCCACACCATTCCTCATCACATTTCAGTTTCTTTTCTATCCATTTTCGGGTAGTTTCCATGCATGCATAAAAGCCGCCGGTTCTCTCTCTAGAAATTCGCCGTTTCTCTCTCTAAAAAGTCCACCTCCACATTCCTCCTTTCTCATATTTGTAATCATTCTCACCTTCCCCATTCTCCAACATCAAAACCAACAAGTTGTGTTCACCCACCAACCAACCTTGTTGGCGGCATTTTCTCCAACAAGGCCGACACAAAGAGAGGCTTTCGAAGCAAACCGAGCGACTTGGAGTCAATTGCCGAAGTTCTCCCGCACAAGTTTGAGCGTACACCGAACCTTTTCACGCCGCCATCAGCCGCTGCAAGTCGCTCTCCACCGAACATCAAGAGCGGAAGACTGTCGAGCAAGGGAAGAAAGCCAAATCCTTGGCCGCGGGTCATCCATTGTTATAGGTAAGGTGCTTTCTTACCTAGTCTCACAAGTCCTTTTGAAAGCATAATTTAGGAAGTTAGTGAGATTTAAGTTTGGGGGTGGCACATTGAAGTGCAGCATTGGAGATTAGTGATTTGAGCATTATTGCATTAAAAAAAAAAAAATGCCGGTGAAGAGTATGGCAAGAAAGGGGAAGAAAGTTGCTGAGAGAGAAAAAGAGTTTAAGAGATTCGAAAATGAGGAAATAGAGACAAGATTTAATAAGAGCTTTGCACATAGGTCGTTATGTCTAGAAAAAGGCTTCCATTTGAAAACAGTAGAAATGCCCGAGTTTGTGAGTTCTGTGATAAAGGTCCATAAGTGGAAAGTCTTTTGTGAACATACAAATGAGGCTATCATGCCTTTAGTGGGTGAGTTCTATGCGAGTTTGACAGGAAAATTTCAGAACATAGTCCATGTTAGAGGGAAACCGGTGGATATTACAAGGGATGCAATCAATGGGTTCTTGGGATTATCAGGATCTGGGGACGAGCATTCTGAGTTTTTAGCAAATGTAGATAGAGAAGCTTTAGACACTGTGCTGGCCGACTTAACAACAACTGGAACCGAATGGACAAGATCACCACAGGGATCTCTAACAGTTCTTCATTGCAGGTTGAATCCTAAAGCTAAGGTGTGGTATCATTTCATTAAGTTTTCCCTCAAACCAACTACCCATGGGCAAACAGTAAGTTGGGAGAGAATGGCTCTTCTGCATTCAATTATAATGGGGAGAAAAATTGATGTGGGCAGTATAATTAGGGAAGAAATTTTAGCTTGCGCCCAAAGAGATAGAAGTGCATTGATTTTTCCTTGTTTGATAACTCGGCTTTGTAAAAGTGCTAATGTGCAGATTCAAGAGTTTGATGACTGGATTCCTAACAAGGGGCCAATTCTCTTAAGAACAATTAACAGGCTAATGCAGGATCAAAGCAGTGAAGGAGTCGAGCAAGGGCAAGAAGAAGAAGAAGCTCCTTCATCTGAACCAAGTCCCACCGCAAGCTTTTCACTTGCCCAATTAGAATTGAGGGTAAGCCAGGTGGAATGTGTTCAATACGATATCATGGAGAACTTGCAGGAAATGAAGAGAGATCAGAAGGAGATGTGGCGCTACATGCATGCAAGAGATCAAGCTTTGCAGAAAAATCTGCGCATGAACAGCAAGAAATTCTGCTCATTTCCTGCATTTCCCGAGCACCTATACCGCAGCCAAGATGAAGGACCAAGTGGAGGCAGCAACTAGGCTGGGGTTAGACCACGTCTGACCCATCAGTAAGCCCACTTTCCATTTCACCACTTTTCTTAGCTAGTAAATGTTTGTTTTGTTAATTTTTGTCTGATTTTTATTTTTATTTTATTTTTTTTTATTTTTTATTTTATACTTTATTTTTATTTTAATAGTAAGTGTCCTAGTTATAATATATAAAAAAAAAAAAAAAAAAAGAGCAGATCAGTGGTAATTAAATGTCAATTCCAATTAAGTCCTTAGCATTGTTGAAGTATGATCTTATTATGTCATTGATTACTTTTGGAAGTTGATTCAAAAGTTTGGACACAAAGAGGGTTGATTTGGAAGTTCTCCTGAATAACCTAAGTGGAAAAGTTGCTGCCAGTTTGAGGAATTTAAGGTTGATCTTGTGGATCCCTAAATAATGCTATGTTTAGGAGCCTGTAAACCCCCAGCAACAATGGTGAATTAAATTTTAGAAAAGCCCTCAAGTGAAGAAGGATACTCCATTGTTTAGACCACTTAGTAACCGGGTGTCTTCATGAGCCCCATGTTGACATTCGCGTCAAACAGTGGTCAGAACATGAGTGTCCGGTTGCAACAGCAATGCTACAGCATAGCTGTGGCATTGTTCAAAAAAAAAAAAAAAAAACAAAATAAAATAGAAAGAGAGCATTCCGCTGTTTTAATTTTGCTTAGTAACCGGATGTCTTCATGAGCCCCATGTTGACAGTCGCGTAAAACAGCAATTTAAAATATGAATGTAAAAGCCCACTTTAGTTTGAGTAACCGGGTGTCTTCATGAGCCCCATGTTGACACTCGCGTAAAAAAAAAAGCAGAAAAAGTCAACTTAGTGTAAAAAAAAAAAAAATAATAATAATAATAATAATAATAAATAAATAAATAAGAAAATTTCCTATTGATACTGAGGGTAGGGCTCCTTTGTATAGAGTTATAGGAGTTCGTGGGATCAACTTGAAAAGTCCTTAAGCTAGCCACGTTCATGACTTAAAAGCTAAGGATACCTAATATGAGTTCTGAACCCCCCTCCGCGTGTTTAGAAAAGAAGTGTTTTGAGTGTAATCTGTGATATGAGCAGTAATTCTTCATACAATGTTCAGGATGATCAGTGAGGATTGGATTGACATGTAATCATTGCTATCTGCTTAATAAATTGTTTTGTCTTGTGTGTTGGTTTTATAATTCTGCCACTGCTCGAGGACGAGCAGCACTTTTAAGTTTGGGGGTGTGATAACTCGAATTTCTCGAGTTATGAAGTTACATTTTCATGCTTAGATAGCCCATTTTAGGAAGTTAAAAATCACAAAAGTCATGGTTCTTGGCACTATAAATGAGAATTATCAATTTTTGACTTTAGTGGCCATTGGTGAAAGTTCATTCTTAGTAGCACATGGGAATCGACCTTTGTTAGAGCATTTTGAAGTCTTTTAACATGTGATATGTTCTTGGAGTTTGGTTTTTGTTTTTGGTGAATGGCAGAACTTTGCAGCGTGAAGAATGCTGAAAATTGGACGTTGCCGTAGCATTGCCATAGCAAAGCTGCAGCAGGCGTTGGTTGACGTGGTCTGCTGAATGTGCACACATTTTAATCCACGCTGGCCAATTTTGATGATGTCAATCATTCTTCCAAATGTCAGCATCATTGCCCAGCATTACCACGACGTCCACGGCCAGCCAGAGGATCATCCACATGTCACAAGTAGGGTTTAAATGTTCCCTTTTTGTACTATAAAAGCTGAGCTGAAAGAAGAAGACAAGGGGGATATACGGGAAAAAGATAACAGAAAAAGAAAGAGGGAGAAATAACAGAATCGGAAGAGAGAAAAACAGAGCAAAAAGGAAAATCGGAAAAGAAATATAAAGTGGAATTGAGAGCAACTTCAGCCGGATCGTGAGGAATTCAACATCTCAAGAAGGAATTCGTCTGGGTTCATTCTTCACAGATCGCTTAAGGCATTGGAGCTGTACCAGCTTGATTCGAACCTTGGAGAAGGGGAGATCATTACTGCTTAATTCTGTTTTGTATTGATTTCAGTCTGTCTTTTCGAATAACAGTATTTTGATGTTTAATCAAAGTCGTTTTGCGATTTTGGCTGAATTCATGGAAGCTTAATTTAGCTAAGTTGTGAGTCATGAGTACTTGAACAGAATTGATATCTGTGCAGTTTTGCTTAGTATAATTCTTTTTATTGTTCAATCTGTGCTTATTCTATTTGATCTGGTATTAGATCTTGGAAGGGAATCTGATATTAGCAACTGATTCGTGAATGTTGGAAAACGTTTAATGAATTGACTGAGATTGAATAACATGTGTTTGGTTAGTTTCAGAGTAAAAATTAATCAAATCTGTGGGTAAGCTAGGAATAGTCATCCATCACATGGTCTTTAAGGATAACGTTCTTAATTGATTGTCTCGAATCTGAATCTACATAGGAATATGCAGGCTTAGAATCTGAGAGCTAAACGTAATTTTTTTCTATATCCTGACTAGAAAGAATGATGCTATAGCAAAGCTGTAGCACGATTTCAGAACTGTGAGAGGAAAGTGACTTGCAACTTATTTCTTCCAATTGATTGTGCAAATATAAATCCTGAATTTTATACCTGGAAATTCCATTTTAATTCTTGTTAAATTCTGTTTACCATTTTATTCTTTCTCCATAATTGAAATTCATTTAGTTACTTGTCTAGTTAAGTAGATTTTCTTGTAAAAACAATTACATTTGAATACAAAAGCACTTTCCTCGTGGGTACGATACTCTTTCTCATCATATATTACTTGGATGCGATACGTATACTTGCGTTTAATTGCATATATCACAGATCTGCAAACAAGTTTTTGGCGCCGTTGCCGGGGAAAGTGATTTTGTTGTTAATTTGTGATTTTCTACAAGGAATTTACTTAACAGATTTTGAATATTGTGAATACAGGTGAAAGGAACACTGGTTTATGAATAGGCGAGGAAGTGGTGAATTAGAAGCTTTTGACCCTGAAATAGAGAGAACTTTCCGTGCAAGAAGAAGGGAGCAACGTAACTTAGCTGCAGATACTGAAATGGCTGATCAGCAAGCAAATCCAGCCGTGAACCAGGGCAACAACGCTCGAAATGCACTACTCCGAGCGGAAAACAGAGATCGAGCTATCAGAGACTATGCGGTCCCAATGTTAGACGGGCTTAATCCTGGTATCGCACGCCCAGAAATACAGGCCCCTCACTTTGAGCTCAAACCTGTTATGTTCCAGATGCTTCAATCAGCAGGGCAGTTCGCAGGCATGCCGACAGAAGATCCACACCTGCATTTGAGGCTATTCATTGAAGTCTGTGATTCTTTTAAACTGCCAGGTGTAGATGATGATGCTTTGCGACTCAGGCTATTCCCATACTCATTGAGGGATCGAGCTCGAGCCTGGTTGAATGCACTCGCACCAAATTCAATCCTTACTTGGGATGATCTAGCCGAGAAGTTCTTGATGAAGTATTTCCCACCTACAAAAAGTGCGAAACTCAGAAATGATATCACTAGCTTTCAGCAGCTCTCAGGTGAATCATTATATGAAGCTTGGGAGAGTTTTAAGGAGCTTATCAGGAAATGCCCACATCATGGGATTCCTCATTGGATCCAGATGGAAACGTTTTATAATGGCTTGGATGGGCAAACTAGAACCATTGTGGATGCCTCAGCTAATGGAGCAATTCTTACCAAGTCATACAATGAAGCTTATGAAATTCTAGAGAGGATGGCGCAGAACAATTATCAATGGCCTACTGACAGAGCCAATGCCGCAAGAAGGGGAGGTGGTGTATATGAAGTAGACTCAATTACAGCTCTTTCAGCCCAACTGTCCACACTCACAAACATGGTGAAGTCTATGAGCACGGCACAAGGAGGAAAACCGCCACAACTGGCAGCTGTTTCATGTGTATATTGTGGAGAAGGACATGTTTTTGAACAGTGCCCGTCTAACCCTGAATCAGCTTGTTTTGTTGGGAATTATCAGCGTTATAACAACTCTTATCCCAATAATTACAATCAGGGACACAAGCAGCATGCAAGCTCGACTTCAAATTATTATGGTCAAGGTGTAAGCACATCATCAGTTCCAATGCCAAACAGACCTCAATTCCCTCCGGGATTTCAGCAACCCATGAGGCAGCAAGTTCAAGAATCACCACAGACAACTCTATCAACAATTGAGAGTTTGTTGAGGGAACACATGGCGAAGACAGATACCCGTATTCAGGACCATTCAGCATTGTTGCAGAGTCACACAGCCTCATTGAGGAGCTTGGAGAATCAAATGGGACAGTTAGCAAGTGCTCTCAGCAGTAGACCACAAGGGACACTGCCAAGCGACACCGAAAACCCAAAAAGAGAAGGCAAGGAACAATGCAAAGCCATCGTTTTGAGGAGTGGAAAGAAACTGGAAGAACCCGACACTGGGACAGCTAAAAAAGGGGAGCTCACTTTAATCCAAAAGGATAAGCCACAAGAAGAAGTCGCTGAAACACTCCCAACCCAGGTTCAAGCCGATCAGAACGTTGCTACAGCAATGCCACAGCAAGGAATCGGGCAGCAAGAAATGAGAAAACCGCCACCACCTTTTCCTCAACGATTCCACAAGCAACAGCAGGACCAGCAATTTAAGAAGTTTTTAGATGTTTTGAAGCAACTTCACATCAACATACCACTTGTGGAAGCTCTAGAACAAATGCCCAGTTATGCAAAGTTTATGAAGGACATCTTAGCTAAGAAGAGAAGACTGGGGGAGTTTGAGACAGTTGCTCTCACTGAAGAAAGTAGCGCCTTCTTCCAGAAAAGACTGCCACCAAAGTTGAAGGATCCAGGCAGTTTCACAATTCCATGCACAATTGGCAACAATTATTTTGGCAAGGCTCTTTGCGACCTTGGAGCAAGCATTAATTTGATGCCAATGTCGGTGTTCAGAAAGTTGGGTGTGGGTAAAGCAAGGCCAACTACAGTCACCCTACAGTTAGCAGATAGATCGTTAACTCATCCTGAAGGGAAGATTGAGGATGTTCTTGTTAAAGTCGATAAATTCATCTTCCCAGCAGATTTTATCATCCTTGATTTTGAAGCAGATCGTGAGATTCCCATCATTCTTGGGCGTCCATTTTTGGCCACAGGACGAGCTCTAATAGATGTGCAAAAGGGTGAATTGACTATGAGGATGAATGATGAACAAGTCACTTTTAATGTTTTGAAGGCAATGAGGTTTCCTGAAGAATTTGAAGAATGTTCAACTATCCAGGTCCTTGAGTCGGCTGTAATTGAGGAGCTAGAGAAGAACCACCTTGAGACAGATTTGGAAGATCATCTTGAGTCATTTCCAAGACAAGAAGAGTCGAATAATGTGGAAATTCCAGCAAGGAACAATGTAAGGGGAAGACAGTATGAGACACTGGGATTAGCAGATCGAGAAACAAAGCTGCCCAAACCATCCACTGAAGAGCCGCCCACTCTAGAGTTGAAGCCTTTGCCAAATCATCTCAGATATGCATATTTGGGAGATAAAGAAACGTTACCAGTCATTGTTTCTGCTTCACTAACTGAGGAGCAAGAGGACCAACTGCTTCAGGTTTTAAAAAGATTTAAGAAAGCCATTGGATGGACCATTGCCGACATCAAGGGAATCAGTCCCTCATTATGTATGCACAAAATCCTGTTGGAAGACGACTACAGAGGATCCATTGAGCAGCAACGAAGACTCAATCCAATTATGAAGGAGGTGGTAAAGAAGGAAGTCATTAAGTGGTTGGATGCTGGGATCGTATATCCTATTTCAGACAGTTCATGGGTGAGTCCAGTGCAATGCGTACCAAAGAAAGGAGGAATGACGGTAGTAACCAATCAGAATGATGAATTGATTCCCACTCGAACTGTTACAGGATGGAGAGTATGTATGGACTACCGAAAGCTCAACAAAGCTACTCGGAAGGATCACTTCCCTTTGCCATTTATCGATCAAATGTTAGACAGATTGGCAGGCAAGGAATACTATTGCTTTCTTGATGGGTATTCAGGATACAATCAGATTGCTATTGCTCCAGGGGATCAAGCTAAAACCACCTTCACCTGTCCGTATGGCACATTCGCGTTCAGGAGGATGCCCTTCGGATTATGCAATGCACCAGCCACTTTCCAGCGGTGTATGATGGCCATTTTTTCTGACATGGTTGAGGACTTCCTTGAGATATTCATGGACGATTTTTCAGTCTTTGGGAATTCTTTTGATTTGTGCTTGAGCAACTTGGCCAAGGTTCTCCATAGATGTGAAGAAACTAATTTGGTGCTCAATTGGGAGAAGTGCCATTTCATGGTGAAGGAAGGAATTGTCTTAGGGCACAAAGTTTCTAAAGCTGGGATTGAAGTGGATAAAGCAAAGATTGAGGCAATAGAAAAGATGCCTCCTCCTACCACAGTTAAGGGAATCCGAAGTTTTTTGGGACATGCTGGGTTCTACAGAAGATTCATCAGAGACTTTTCAAAAATCTCCAAGCCATTATGCAGCTTACTGGAGAAAGATTCGGTGTTCATGTTCGATGAGCAGTGTCTTCATGCATTCGAAGAGTTAAAAAAGAAACTGATTTCAGCGCCAATTGTAGTAGCACCTGACTGGTCATTACCCTTTGAGGTGATGTGTGATGCAAGTGATATGGCGGTAGGAGCTGTGTTGGGCCAACGCAGGAGCAAAGTGTTTCATTCCATCTACTATGCGAGCAGGACACTCACAGGAGCTCAGTTGAATTATACGGTGACTGAGAAAGAATTGTTGTCAGTTGTATATGCTTTTGAAAAATTTAGAGCTTATCTCGTGGGTGCAAAGGTAGTTGTATACACTGATCATGCAGCAATTAAATACCTCATTCAGAAGAAAGATGCAAAACCTAGGTTGATTCGGTGGGTTCTTCTACTTCAAGAATTTGATTTAGAGATCAAGGACCGAAGGGGGGCTGAAAACCAAGTAGCTGATCACCTTTCAAGACTGGACAATGGAAGTGAAGGACAAGAAAACCAGCTCATTAGAGAAACATTCCCTGACGAGCAGTTATTTACAGTTACCCAGTCGACTATACCATGGTACGCTGATTTTGTCAATTATTTGGTAAGTGGGCTGTTACCTCCAGAATTGTCTAGGCAGCAATTGAAGAAGTTTATGCATGATGTTCGTTCTTATTTTTGGGATGAACCATATCTATTTAAGCAATGCGCTGATCAAGTGTTGAGGAGATGCATTCCTGAAGAGGAAATGGAGGATGTTCTCTATCACTGCCATTCTTCATCATATGGAGGTCATTATGGAGGCACTCGGACAGCCGCAAAAGTCCTGCAATCAGGTTTGTTCTGGCCCACATTATTCAAGGATGCCAACATTTACGCCATGAAGTGTGAGAGGTGTCAAAAGGTTGGAAACATTACAAGGAGGCATGAAATGCCCTTGAACAACATTCTTGAAGTTGAGGTTTTTGATGTTTGGGGAATTGATTTCATGGGACCGTTCGTGCCATCCTATGGGAATACATATATTCTTGTAGCAGTGGATTACGTATCCAAGTGGGTGGAGGCTGAGGCATTGCCTACTAATGACTCAAAAGCAGTGGTGAAGTTCCTCAAGAGAAACATCTTCACTAGATTCGGCACACCTCGGGCAATCATTAGCGACAATGGCACGCATTTTGTGAGCAAACAGTTTGATAGTGTGGTAATGAAATATGGAGTCAAACACAAGGTGGCAACTACGTATCATCCTCAGACAAACGGACAGGTGGAAGTATCAAACAGAGAAATAAAGAGGATACTGGAGAAGGTGGTAGGGCCATCACGTAAGGATTGGTCACAGCGCCTAACCGATGCACTTTGGGCGCTGAGAACAGCCTACAAAACACCCCTTGGATCCTCACCATACAGACTTGTTTTTGGCAAGGCATGCCACTTGCCAGTAGAACTTGAACACAGAGCATACTGGGCTGTTACTAAGATTAATTTGGACTTGAAGTTGGCTGGAGAAAAGAGAATGTTACAGTTAAATGAGCTTGACGAGTTCAGACTACAAGCTTATGAGAATGCCAAATTGTTTAAGGAGAAAACCAAGCGGTGGCATGATAGTAAAATCCTTCCCCGTGAGTTTGAGGAAGGGCAGCAGGTCCTCCTTTTTAACTCAAGACTCAAGCTATTTCCTGGGAAACTCAAATCACGCTGGAGTGGGCCATTCAAGGTTGTCACAGTATTCCCACATGGAGCTGTAGAAGTAAAGGAAGAAAATTCTGGAAGAAAATTCACAGTGAATGGGCAGCGTCTCAAACATTATTTCGGAGGGAATGTGGACAGGGAGAAGACTTCAATCATTCTTCAAGACCCATGAGCATAAGGGATGGTCGGGCCGTCGACCGAAAAACAAGCGCTCAAGGGAAGCAACCCTTGCATTAGTCAATTTTATTTTATTTTTAGTTAGTTAGTTGTCTTGCTTTATTTAGTGCATATCTCTCTAGTTTCTTTGTTTTACTGTGATTCAGACTCTTCATAATATGTGTTTGTTGCAGGTGATTTGAAGAACAAGTATATGGGTACTGGAGCCACTGAAGATGAAACAGAGACAGAGTGCATGTTTGGTGATTCAGAAACACTGCAATAACAATGCTATAGCAAAGCTGTGGCATTATTATTGCAGTGAAGGTGTCGTGAAACGTAAGTCTGGGTGATGAGGGGAGATACAAAACGCACAGTTTCATTAAAAAAAAAAAATTTAAAAAAAAAATAAAAAATTAAAAAATTAAAAAATTAAAAAAATATTAAAAAAAAAAAAAGGGGGGGGCCCTCGAAAACCCTACATAAGGGCCCCTTTTATTATTTTCTTTTCTCCTTTCACTCTCCTTTATCTGCCGCCCCCACCAAAAACGCCGAACACCAAAACGCCGAGCACCGAACGTCACCGAAATCTCCACCATTTTCATCCTTGCCGTCAAAACCGAGTAAGCCACACCATTCCTCATCACATTTCAGTTTCTTTTCTATCCATTTTCGGGTAGTTTCCATGCATGCATAAAAGCCGCCGGTTCTCTCTCTAGAAATTCGCCGTTTCTCTCTCTAAAAAGTCCACCTCCACATTCCTCCTTTCTCATATTTGTAATCATTCTCACCTTCCCCATTCTCCAACATCAAAACCAACAAGTTGTGTTCACCCACCAACCAACCTTGTTGGCGGCATTTTCTCCAACAAGGCCGACACAAAGAGAGGCTTTCGAAGCAAACCGAGCGACTTGGAGTCAATTGCCGAAGTTCTCCCGCACAAGTTTGAGCGTACACCGAACCTTTTCACGCCGCCATCAGCCGCTGCAAGTCGCTCTCCACCGAACATCAAGAGCGGAAGACTGTCGAGCAAGGGAAGAAAGCCAAATCCTTGGCCGCGGGTCATCCATTGTTATAGGTAAGGTGCTTTCTTACCTAGTCTCACAAGTCCTTTTGAAAGCATAATTTAGGAAGTTAGTGAGATTTAAGTTTGGGGGTGGCACATTGAAGTGCAGCATTGGAGATTAGTGATTTGAGCATTATTGCATTAAAAAAAAAAAAAATGCCGGTGAAGAGTATGGCAAGAAAGGGGAAGAAAGTTGCTGAGAGAGAAAAAGAGTTTAAGAGATTCGAAAATGAGGAAATAGAGACAAGATTTAATAAGAGCTTTGCACATAGGTCGTTATGTCTAGAAAAAGGCTTCCATTTGAAAACAGTAGAAATGCCCGAGTTTGTGAGTTCTGTGATAAAGGTCCATAAGTGGAAAGTCTTTTGTGAACATACAAATGAGGCTATCATGCCTTTAGTGGGTGAGTTCTATGCGAGTTTGACAGGAAAATTTCAGAACATAGTCCATGTTAGAGGGAAACCGGTGGATATTACAAGGGATGCAATCAATGGGTTCTTGGGATTATCAGGATCTGGGGACGAGCATTCTGAGTTTTTAGCAAATGTAGATAGAGAAGCTTTAGACACTGTGCTGGCCGACTTAACAACAACTGGAACCGAATGGACAAGATCACCACAGGGATCTCTAACAGTTCTTCATTGCAGGTTGAATCCTAAAGCTAAGGTGTGGTATCATTTCATTAAGTTTTCCCTCAAACCAACTACCCATGGGCAAACAGTAAGTTGGGAGAGAATGGCTCTTCTGCATTCAATTATAATGGGGAGAAAAATTGATGTGGGCAGTATAATTAGGGAAGAAATTTTAGCTTGCGCCCAAAGAGATAGAAGTGCATTGATTTTTCCTTGTTTGATAACTCGGCTTTGTAAAAGTGCTAATGTGCAGATTCAAGAGTTTGATGACTGGATTCCTAACAAGGGGCCAATTCTCTTAAGAA
The DNA here is from genome assembly GCA_035233585.1 of Antiaris toxicaria. Taxonomy (NCBI): domain Eukaryota; kingdom Viridiplantae; phylum Streptophyta; class Magnoliopsida; order Rosales; family Moraceae; genus Antiaris; species Antiaris toxicaria. The sequence continues at coordinate 21,573,841 of CP141160.1, read as the reverse complement.
CAATTAACAGGCTAATGCAGGATCAAAGCAGTGAAGGAGTCGAGCAAGGGCAAGAAGAAGAAGAAGCTCCTTCATCTGAACCAAGTCCCACCGCAAGCTTTTCACTTGCCCAATTAGAATTGAGGGTAAGCCAGGTGGAATGTGTTCAATACGATATCATGGAGAACTTGCAGGAAATGAAGAGAGATCAGAAGGAGATGTGGCGCTACATGCATGCAAGAGATCAAGCTTTGCAGAAAAATCTGCGCATGAACAGCAAGAAATTCTGCTCATTTCCTGCATTTCCCGAGCACCTATACCGCAGCCAAGATGAAGGACCAAGTGGAGGCAGCAACTAGGCTGGGGTTAGACCACGTCTGACCCATCAGTAAGCCCACTTTCCATTTCACCACTTTTCTTAGCTAGTAAATGTTTGTTTTGTTAATTTTTGTCTGATTTTTATTTTTATTTTATTTTTTTTTATTTTTATTTTATACTTTATTTTTATTTTAATAGTAAGTGTCCTAGTTATAATATATAAAAAAAAAAAAAAAAAGAGCAGATCAGTGGTAATTAAATGTCAATTCCAATTAAGTCCTTAGCATTGTTGAAGTATGATCTTATTATGTCATTGATTACTTTTGGAAGTTGATTCAAAAGTTTGGACACAAAGAGGGTTGATTTGGAAGTTCTCCTGAATAACCTAAGTGGAAAAGTTGCTGCCAGTTTGAGGAATTTAAGGTTGATCTTGTGGATCCCTAAATAATGCTATGTTTAGGAGCCTGTAAACCCCCAGCAACAATGGTGAATTGAATTTTAGAAAAGCCCTCAAGTGAAGAAGGATACTCCATTGTTTAGACCACTTAGTAACCGGGTGTCTTCATGAGCCCCATGTTGACATTCGCGTCAAACAGTGGTCAGAACATGAGTGTCCGGTTGCAACAGCAATGCTACAGCATAGCTGTGGCATTGTTCAAAAAAAAAAAAAAAAAACAAAATAAAATAGAAAGAGAGCATTCCGCTGTTTTAATTTTGCTTAGTAACCGGATGTCTTCATGAGCCCCATGTTGACAGTCGCGTAAAACAGCAATTTAAAATATGAATGTAAAAGCCCACTTTAGTTTGAGTAACCGGGTGTCTTCATGAGCCCCATGTTGACACTCGCGTAAAAAAAAAAGCAGAAAAAGTCAACTTAGTGTAAAAAAAAAAAAAAAAAAAAAAAAATAATAATAATAATAATAAATAAATAAATAAGAAAATTTCCTATTGATACTGAGGGTAGGGCTCCTTTGTATAGAGTTATAGGAGTTCGTGGGATCAACTTGAAAAGTCCTTAAGCTAGCCACGTTCATGACTTAAAAGCTAAGGATACCTAATATGAGTTCTGAACCCCCCTCCGCGTGTTTAGAAAAGAAGTGTTTTGAGTGTAATCTGTGATATGAGCAGTAATTCTTCATACAATGTTCAGGATGATCAGTGAGGATTGGATTGACATGTAATCATTGCTATCTGCTTAATAAATTGTTTTGTCTTGTGTGTTGGTTTTATAATTCTGCCACTGCTCGAGGACGAGCAGCACTTTTAAGTTTGGGGGTGTGATAACTCGAATTTCTCGAGTTATGAAGTTACATTTTCATGCTTAGATAGCCCATTTTAGGAAGTTAAAAATCACAAAAGTCATGGTTCTTGGCACTATAAATGAGAATTATCAATTTTTGACTTTAGTGGCCATTGGTGAAAGTTCATTCTTAGTAGCACATGGGAATCGACCTTTGTTAGAGCATTTTGAAGTCTTTTAACATGTGATATGTTCTTGGAGTTTGGTTTTTGTTTTTGGTGAATGGCAGAACTTTGCAGCGTGAAGAATGCTGAAAATTGGACGTTGCCGTAGCATTGCCATAGCAAAGCTGCAGCAGGCGTTGGTTGACGTGGTCTGCTGAATGTGCACACATTTTAATCCACGCTGGCCAATTTTGATGATGTCAATCATTCTTCCAAATGTCAGCATCATTGCCCAGCATTACCACGACGTCCACGGCCAGCCAGAGGATCATCCACATGTCACAAGTAGGGTTTAAATGTTCCCTTTTTGTACTATAAAAGCTGAGCTGAAAGAAGAAGACAAGGGGGATATACGGGAAAAAGATAACAGAAAAAGAAAGAGGGAGAAATAACAGAATCGGAAGAGAGAAAAACAGAGCAAAAAGGAAAATCGGAAAAGAAATATAAAGTGGAATTGAGAGCAACTTCAGCCGGATCGTGAGGAATTCAACATCTCAAGAAGGAATTCGTCTGGGTTCATTCTTCACAGATCGCTTAAGGCATTGGAGCTGTACCAGCTTGATTCGAACCTTGGAGAAGGGGAGATCATTACTGCTTAATTCTGTTTTGTATTGATTTCAGTCTTTCTTTTCGAATAACAGTATTTTGATGTTTAATCAAAGTCGTTTTGCGATTTTGGCTGAATTCATGGAAGCTTAATTTAGCTAAGTTGTGAGTCATGAGTACTTGAACAGAATTGATATCTGTGCAGTTTTGCTTAGTATAATTCTTTTTATTGTTCAATCTGTGCTTATTCTATTTGATCTGGTATTAGATCTTGGAAGGGAATCTGATATTAGCAACTGATTCGTGAATGTTGGAAAACGTTTAATGAATTGACTGAGATTGAATAACATGTGTTTGGTTAGTTTCAGAGTAAAAATTAATCAAATCTGTGGGTAAGCTAGGAATAGTCATCCATCACATGGTCTTTAAGGATAACGTTCTTAATTGATTGTCTCGAATCTGAATCTACATAGGAATATGCAGGCTTAGAATCTGAGAGCTAAACGTAATTTTTTTCTATATCCTGACTAGAAAGAATGAATCTAGTCTAGTTGTTTTAAAACACGAATCCATGAGTTGATGGTGTAGGAAACCAAGTTTAGTGAGTTTTCTTCACAAAAGTGCAGATTTTTCAAAAGTTGAGTCAAGAGTTGTTCATAAGCAAAACGTGAGATTTTGCTTATAAAATAATGGATTTGTGATAGTAGAAATGTAATAGATACCTTGAAAACGATCTTATGGAGATCGATTTCGAGTGTAAGAAGTAGAACAAAGGCCATAAAAGCCTTAGAAAATCAGAGCAGAGCAGTTCGAACCCAGAATCTTGATTCTGGTATGAACATGGGCGTGTATAAGGACGTGTTCAGTACGCGGCCCCGAACATGCCGACATGCACGACCGTGTTGCAAGAAAATTCAGACCCGAGAGGTACACGGCCAAGAACACAACCGTGTATCGAGCCGTGTCAAGGGGCACACGGTAAAGGGAAATGCGTGTAGCAGACCATGTTAGACAACAGGAAAACACGGCCGTGTAAGTAACCGTGTAAGCATGCACGTATAGTCCAGAGGAGTACATGGCCAGTAACACAGCCGTGTATCCACCCGTGTAAGTATACATGGCCATGTTCCACGAAGTACACAGCCATGCACATAAGTCTAGAGAGATACACGGCCAGAGACACACCCGTGTAGGAGGGCGTGTTTGAAGTCAAAGAGTAAAAAAAAAAAAAAAGAGTCTGGAAATAAAAATTTCATGTTTTGCCATGTTTCCAGTATAAGATGAATATTGGAAATAATCAGTGATTATTCCTTTTATAGGAGTTTAAGTCAGAGACCCCGATACAGCAATCTCAGAGCAGTAGAGGCTTACACTAGTGGATTTTTAGTAAGTTTAAGCATTGTCCTGATTACAACGTGGACAATCTTGTTATGTTATTATGTCATGTATATTGTTTGGCGTGTATGATAGACGTTGATTGTCTACATCACGATATTCATGTCAGTTCATGTCATACATGTAGAATTTCATGTTTCAGTACACATGTCAGTCAGATACCAGAACACGAAAACATGTAGGTGCACAAGGCACCTTAGTGTGTTTTATAAAACTCACACTCCAAGTAAATCATGTAACATGTTTCTACTGTGGGGGCAATCAGTATGCTACCCAGTTGGAACTCCAGTAAGATGGTAATTAAACCAATTATTGATGTATCGGCCTCTCGACCCACGGGGAGGTTTTCATGTTTAGCTTCAGTTAAGACTGAGGAGGTCAGTACTAAAGTACCGCTCCCAGTTGCGCTAACATGCCAGTACGACCAATCAGGGGCCCAAAACCAGAACTAAAATATCAAATAATGTCCTAAGACTAATCGTTCAGCCACGAGCATGTTTACATAGTCCAGTTTCATGCATGAGCACAGCAGTATAGCATGTCATATTTCATGTTTTTATGTTTGAACTTACTGAGCCCATGGCTCATCAGTTTGTTCACATATTGCACGTAAGAGACCTGTTCACCAGTAGTATACGGTGGACGACGAACATGGTAGATGCATGCCGGGGAGGATTGGTCACCTTTAATCTTCCGTTGTATAGTTTTGAAATGTAGTTTAAAAAAAGAACAAGTTTTCAAGTTAAGATTATGTGATAGGGGAATCATGATCCATGTGCATGTTATTTTGTTAACATAATTTCCTTATCACATTTTCAAACAGTTCATGATATTAAGAAAAAAAAATTTATTCCGCAAATTAACAAGCAAGTTTTCCAGTTCAACATGATTGCCGGCGACCCTAGAGGCCTGCATACTATTGCGGTTAACTACAGAATTGACTGTAATAGCACTGTAGGGCCTCGGCAGCAGGGCGGGCCGCCACACTTGAAAACAGTGTTTTCGAAATGGTTTTGAAAACGTTAAATAAACAAACGCTATTTTGAAATCATTTTCATTTTTTGTGTTTTTGAAAATGAAAAATTATTCTCAAAAACAAAAACAAACGCCGTTGACAAAACGTTTCTGAAACCCCACATGCCTCATTTGTCCGCTTGATTCTTAATGTGAATCAAACTTGTAAAGGCAGTTCTTTTTTGTCTATGCTTTTGGAGATTTGAGTGAAACACCCGGTCTCGGAGTCAACAACAAATTCCACTTCAACTTTTAGACTATCTTTCACAATGAATCCACTCGAAGGTTTATGGAGATTGATTGTTTTTCGTTGGGCATATTTTTTTGCAACCATCATTTTGAATTTGAGCTGTACGGATTGCTTATATCTTTTTTTTATATACTAAGTCCTTGTCCCAAAAAACCGTGGCTTTTTTTTTAATTATAAATAAATTAAGATATTGAATTATATATTTTATAACAGAAATTATTATTAAGTTATAAATATAACAATTATTTATTTTTTTATTTTTATTTTTTTGCAGTTTATTATTCAAAGGCTCTCATTGGGCAAAACAGTTACCACAAAGGGGGCAACCATCCTGTAGTGAGAAAACCAGAAAATTTAAAAGAGAAAGTCTAAATACATAAGACATGAACTGCTCTATTACATTCCCTTCTCACCCAACAAAAATTACAAAAATTGGAATTCATGCATCAACTGTTGTGCCTGACAGAAGTCTGCTTCCAGCTTCCAATCTGGGCAAGCATTCCCTGCACGGAGCGCTTCCAACAACAGTCAGAAATCCCCTCCAATCACAACCTTTGCAAGGAGTGCCTTTATATATGCAGCAAAATGATTATAATCGTGTTTTTGACTCTATAATTAATACAATTCATACTATTAAAAGAGAAACATAAAATAAAATATTGATATGGATAAGTAATGGGACGTTTGGTAAACGCATTGCGTTTTAATTACGTTTGAATGTAATTTATTTTTTGAGTATTGTATTTAGTTGAAAAGTATTTGTTTTGTATTTGAATGAAATATGTGTTTGAACAAAAAATATTTTAGAGTTGAAAAGTTGATGTGATTGATAAAAGTAAAGATAAATATTGGAATCGAAAAATTGATGTAATTGTTTTAAAAAACATTTAAATAGTAATTGTTTTCGTAATACTGTTGAAAATAATTGTATTTGAATATAAAACTTTACATTTAATGTAAAATTATATTACGTTTGAATATGATTAAAATGTAAAATTTTTACTAAAGGCCCCTAGATGTCTCATTTGACAATACTATCCAAGCGCACGTTCACTTTTAATGCAATAATTAAAGAATCATAATTAAATTTATGATCCAAAAAGACTATTATTTTGCACTCAGTAAGAATTTGTTTTTTAATGGGATGAGTTTCATATATATGAATGTTTATCTTAAAAATTTATAATTAATACATAATTATTTTAGCCATAAATAACCATTGAAAAATTAATCTACCAGTCAAATATGATTTTAAAAATATATATATCTTACTATAAAACCTCCCTTTTAATAAACGTCTTCTACTTTTATATATATATACTTTTATATATATATATATAGAGGATGATAGTTGCTCATTAAAATCGTTGTAATGTCCGTTATTAACCACTAATTAATTAATAAACCATTGGTAACACGTTAATGATAAAGTCATTATTTTTTTTATTTTTAAATGGCTATTTTCCTAAAACCTGTAATATTATTAAAATAATACTTAAATGATATATTTTTTTACTGCATTCTCAAAAAAATGCTAATAATCTTTCTTATTAGGGGTAAATTTACACTTTACATCATTTTAGTTTAATCTTCATTCCATATACTGATTCATGGCAATTCTGTTTAAAAGAAATAATAGAAAAGAAATTTTTGCTAATGACTTCAATATTCAAGGAGAACGAATATTATAAATTCAAGTTTGAAAGACATTTTGAAACAACAGTTAAAATTTGAGGGCAAACGTTAAATTTATCGTCAATTTCTGTTAACAAAACTAATGCAAACGAAAATTTTGGTACCATTTTAAGATTTGGGAAAACAAATGTTAAAAAAGAAAGGACATTTTGTAACAAGATACAAAGTTTTGGAGGCAAATAAATTTGTACTTCACAAAATATAGTCATTTAGTTGGACATGTTCCTCCTTTTTGTTTCTATTTTTGTTTTCCTTCCTTTTTATTTTTTATTTTTTTCTTTGATATCTTTGTTTTTCTTCTATCATACCAAATAAGATAAGATTTAAAAAAAAACTATAGATAAATAGTATTTTTAAATAAATGTTCAAAATATTGTTAAATAAGAAAAAATTATTATTTAAATGATCAATTAATAATTGATTATTTAATAAACAATCAATCAATTAATTGACTAATTAATTGATATATGTAAATATGTATTTTTATTACTCAAGTACCATCTTAATGACTCCCCGTCATCTTCATAAAAAAAAAAAGGTTATTTTTTTTTTCAATAAATTTCCAATAATTGTCCATCTACTCCTTTTTATAAACTAGTTAAAGACGCGTGCTTCGCACACGTGGGCCATTCACGTAAATCTTAATGGTATTATATATGAGTGTAAGAAAATCTAAAGTGTTTATTTTATAATTGAGCTGAATGTCTAAACATCATGTGTAAACAAAGACATAAACGTAAAATTTTCAAAACTAAATTTTTCGTAGAGCAAATATTAAAATTGAACAACAATACATATATTTAATGACTATTTTATGCTCAACTTCATTTAATAATGTAGAATTCAAATCTTAACCCCCTATTTAAATTTAAAAAAAAAACTAAAACAAAGGCTCATAAATTCCATTTTTTTTAATAGTTTGTATCATCTTTGCATGGTATTTTAGTAGATGCAATTGTTAATTCTTACATTTGCACGAAATCAAATCCTCATAAATGATGATTGTTTATTTATTTATTTTGATAATCATGCTTCACTAATAAACACCAAAAAGTGGAACGATACAAAAGGAGCAAACAAAATAATAAGGGTCTGGGAATAACCAAAAAATAGTACATGACTAATCAATCGATGAGCTAATTTTTGAAAAAAGAAAAAAAAAACCGATAAGTTAACTAGAGTAAGTAATACAGAACAAATGTTAGTGAACTTTCTAAGAGCAATCAAGGTCATCGATTAGAGCCCAATTTGTCACCCGACCAGGGCAGAGTTCCAAGCTCTTGCGATACAACCAAACTCTGCTGTTGTGAAAGTCTTTATTCAAGGCTTTGTAATTTCTTCAGCGATGAACAAACTCTTGTAGATGCCATGGACTTCGCTCCCAGTAAAGCGTGGTCTCCCTTCAGCAACATCGAATGTGTGAAAACGTCCCATTGGCATTGTGGAGCACGACAACAGTAGCACCTCCATATTGAAGCTAATTAAGCCAAGGAGGGTTATTAAGCCAAAAAAAAAAACACACACACACACACACACAAAAACAAACAAACAATGGGGAGTCGTACATGAAATACCTTGCCAATAGATAGACCACATACTTCTAAATTAGCGAGCTCTAGCAAAATGGCACTAAAAAAATGAGATTGCAATAGTGAAGACGCTAATAAAATACCAATAAATATTTGATGGCTCGTTTGGTGAACGCATTGCATTTATATTGCATTTGAATGCAATACATTAAATGTAATTTGTATTTAGAGGAAAAGTATTAGCATTGCATTTGAATGCAATATGTGTTTGGGTGAAAAGTATTTGAATTGTATTTTAATAATGAATATGTGATGTGATGGGTAAAAGTAGAGAAAAAAAAAGGAGAGAGAGAGAATATATGATATAATTAAGAAAAGTAATAAAAAAATGAAATAATAAATAGTGATTGTGTTGGATTTAAAATATGATGTGATTGGTATTTGAATAAAATGTTTTTGTATTTGGGAGAAAATTGCATTGCATTTAAATGCAATGCCAAAAAAATGCGTTGCCCAAACGCGGGCTGAGTATAGATAATCATAGTTGTAAATAATTCAAATTTTAGAAGGTGTTTGAAGGCCAAAAAAAAGTCTCCAAAACAACTTTTTTCTATCTTATCATCAATTTTCATTATTTACATTTTTAAAACGTCATAATAAATTTCAAATTTTAAAAATTCATAACTTTATGAATACAAATTCAAATAATTTTTTTTAAATTGCATAGAATTTCAAGATAAACGAAACAATATTTATATTGATATTTTTTTATAATAAAAATTTAATATTTTATATTTTTTCACTCCAAATAATTTTTTCCCCAAATATATTCTCTAAAACAACTTTTTTTAACTCCAAAAAATGTTTCAAAAAGCACAACCAAACGGGTCCTTGTTAAAATGAAATTAACTCAGGACCCATCTTCATATTGAACAAACAATGACTGCTGTATTTTACATATCATGATCAAACATTCTATGGGTAAGGAAACTTGTAGGAAGTTTAGCACCTTATAGGTACGAGAAATGTTCAACTTGAGGAATATCAACTGCAATACCCACCTCATACGAGAATTCTTGGGAAAAAAAAAAAAAAAACCCGCACTCATCAGTACAAATTTTGAATCCATTAGGTAGCATGAAAAGAGTTTTTCTTTTTTTAGTAAAAAAGGGTAATTTAAATTGGAAAAAAAAAAAAAAAACGTGTATCGTGTATTGACTTCGGCCGCTGAAAATGGACTTCCACTGCAATCACACGGGAAAAAAAAATTTTAATCAAATTCCACTTTTCAATAAAAAAAAAAATCAAATTTCTACTCCATTCTATTTGTTTAAGAAGGTAGAAAATGTTAATATAGACAAGAAACGTATGGTATAATAATAATGAATTTTTCAATCAAATAAATTTATCATCTATATTAAGAACATAAGATATCAAAAAAATGAATAGTTTTATTAGCTTTTCGAAACCTATAACATAATTTAACTCATGAAAAAAAGACAATAAATTAAACATATCTGATAATAATAGTCCAAACTCGTTACAAAAGAAAAAGAATTCTTTAAAGTTTGGATTATTATCAATGTATTTGACTCCATAAAACGAAGATTTTAACCAATAACTCTGGTTTTTTGTTCAAAAAATTCCATAAAACTTGAATCTACCATCTTAGCTACCGACCTACAACATCAATACACTAAGAATTAATAACTTTTAAAATCTTGACAAAAAGAAAATATAAATAATGTTCAGATTTAAATTTCTTCCTTTTTTTTTATTTTCTTCTCATTTTTGTATTGTTTGGAAGAGGTGTCCAAACTTAGAAATTTTTCAAGTTTGAACCAAACTTTGTTTGATTAAAACCAGGTTCTTTTATAGTTCCATGCTTAAGTATCAAAAAATTTTATTAGAAATAAAAATTCTTTCTAAAAATATAAAATTTTCTATCTATCCAAACACCTAATCTCAAATAAGATTTTTGGATAGAAAAAGCTTTTTTATTCCAAACAAATTTTTTTCCTTTTCGGAAACAAATATCCCATCCAAATGAGAGTTGTATTTTATTGGAAGGCATGTTTCTAAGTGACAGTTATGGATTTATAGAAAGGACAAATATGTTTCTTTCTTGAAATTTTAAATAGGAAAACAAACTTTTTATTAATTTTTGTATTGAGTACAAAAGAAACGACATTTTTTTGGCTTGTAATTTCATGTGTTTCTCTTACTAGAATCCTAGAAGACATGCATCCATAACCTTTCTTTCTAGATAACGTACCCGGGCATAAAAATGAAACTTCGTTATCATGCCAGTAATGGATGACTACGCATGTTGGTCACTACTTCTAGTAACAACTTTGTTGGTCAGTACTACTAAAATTTATTATAGCAATGGAATATTCCTCAAAGAAGCAAAAACAGCGACTGGTCTCAAATTTTTCAATTTTCTCGAATTAAAATTTTGGCTGAAATAAAAAACCTAATGTTTTCATCAAGAAAATATTTATACTGCTCAAACGATACGACATTAACTTTTTTTTTTAGTTAAGGAATTTTGTTTTGTTCATTGTAAATGAAAGAAAATAAATTTTGAATATATTTGAATTTTGACCAACTATATATATTCGATATGTTAAAGCACTTCAAGTGAAGGATTTTTAGACCATATACCATATAACAATATTTCAATCGACACAAACAAGACATGGACTTAATATATTCTATATATCTACAAATTTGTCTGTTTGATATTTATCTCTATATTTTCTTGGGTAAATATATGTATATATATATATGTATATTTCAAATGTTGATGTCGTTTAAAAGAAAGAGATTGCATTATTTGAAGTTGTTGTCGTTTCCAAGATGATGTTGTTTTTAGCTAATATTGTCGTTCTGCATCTGTAGTTTCCAGTTAATGTCGTTTTCATTGCTGTGGTTAGTGTAGACAGTGGCTAAGTTAATGTCGTTTTTGGGGTGTACCATTTTTTTGTTATTTTTTAAAAAATAAACTTTAAATTAATTCTTAAAAAGTTTATTTTATGTATTAAAATTTCATTTTCGTGGCGATCAAGTTTTACTTTTCGCGTTCTAAAAAAAAAATAAAATAAAAAATAAAGGTTTTACCTTTTGCAACGGCTATTTTTCTTCTTCTGCGTGAATAGTAAGCTAAGCGAGGAATTATTTACTAATCAAACAGTAATAATATTTGCCGCGGATTCATTTTTCACGAACTCTATAAATACCCTTGACCTCCATTGAAACCCAAAAATTCTTCTCTGTTGCTCCAAAGCTTGAATTTCGTCTTGGCGATGTTGTTTGCCATCGGAGTCTGATCTTCTGACCAGTTCAAGAAGACAACCACATCAACGAAAAGCAAGTACTGTCTCTTTCGCATCCAGAATTTGAATTTCGTTTAGAGAATTATGGTTTTTACAAATCTTATTTTTAGATCTCTAGGTCGCAATTGGAGAGAAATTCATGCGTTGATCAAGATAATTAGGCTTTGAACCAATTGTTGTTTCACTTCACTGATTCTCGACTAATTGGGGAAATTCGTTTTTTTATTTTTATTTTTTTTTACCGATTTTAGTTAATTTGAAGGATTTTGTATTTCTCTTGGATTCGGCTTTTCGTTTCTTCAAAGTTTTCAAATGAGGAAGATTCTGGAACTGGCTTTGAGAAAAGATGAAGTTTAAGCTCAAATTGGCACAGCAACTCGTCGAGTTTACTTTTATTATTATTATTTTTCAAAAAAAACTCCGTTCAATCTTATTACTTAACATTATTTACGTAGTTTTTAATTTTTTTTTTAAATTTTTGATAAATGCAGTTCTTTGAAGTTCATGCTGAAAATTGGCGCGCTTCCGAGTAAATCAGGCCATAATTTGCTTCGATTTTCATTTTTTTTTGATGTTTTCTTATATCTTTATTTTCTTACTACGCAACATTTTTTTTCCTGTAGTTTTTGATTTTTTTTCCTAAATTTTTGATAAATGCAGTTCTTTGAAGTTCATGGTGAAAATTTGGTGCGCTTGTGGGTAACAGATGCAATTCATATCTTTTTTTCTTGAAAAATAATTTGCTTCGATTTTCATTTTTGTTGTTTTTTCTTAATTTTTTTATTTTCAATTATTACTATTATTATATTTAATTTTTAATATATACTTATTATTATTATTATTTTTCTGTATGTGGTTGTGCCAGAATAACTGAATAAGGACGGATGTCTGCCTATTGGCCGAAGAATCGAAGTGGGCCGAAGCCAAGGTCAAGTTCGCATGAACAAAAATGGGCTCAAGGGCAAGGCTTTAGGCAGTCAATGGACTGCAACGCACGAAGCCCTAGGTGGCCCAACTTGTCGGTCGCTTCAATAAAAGGTCTCTGCCCAAAGGCGTCCAAAAGCCCAATTCTTTTTCAATACTCTTTTTTTTATTAAATTTTTTTTTTATTTCGCTCGATTGTGGGGGAAAAAAAAAAAAAAAAAACTGTTTCTGGGAAGGGAGGAAAGGGACGCAATACTAAAGCCTGTAGGAGTTGAAGCTATCTTCTCCGATCCAATCCTCTCACTGCTTAATGGAGGACGCTTTCGCTAGATCCGTTACTGAGGTAATTCGCATTAGCAATAAGGCAAATTGGTTTTGCTTTCCTGCTTGGTTTCCGAGAAAATGCCGGGGAAAGTGAAAATTGCTCATCAGTTTCATACGCTTCTGTTCCATCACTTATCTGAAGTTCCCAACTAATGCGTTTCGCTGTTTCTGTGCGCTTTAGGTATTGGATTTCTTTGGCGTGGAACCTACCAAAGGCCTTAACGACGCGCAGGTACACTAAGCCGTTTTGTCTTTTAAAGTTTGAAGCTTTAAGCATGTGGATTGAAATCATTTTTGGTTAAGAGCTCGAACTTATGCAATTGTTTTATGCTTTTGAATAATACTGTCGCTTACAGGTCGCTCAAAATGCTAGGCTTTATGGTAAAAATGGTATGTTTCTTTTTTCAAATGCGTGTATTTTTTCATTTATTTGAAAATTCTTTCAGGTTATATTCGTAATGTTCTACGTTACCAAGTTGCAGACTTAGTAAAATTCGAAGTAAATGCTTGACCTCTGTCTCCTTAGAGTTTTCTTTGGATGTCGTTTTAGTTTAAGATGGTTCCAAGTGTATTAAGAGGTCGAATAAGTACTCCGAATGTAATGCTAGATTCTTGTACTTCTAATTTTTTTTCGTGGTAGCATATCATCTATATTTATTCGGTTTGAAATTCGACATTCCTTTTTTTTTAATAGTCTAATTTATGGCTTTTGCCCTTTTGATCACATGCTTCGCAAATGATCCACAGTGCTCCCAGAGGAGAGAAGTACGTATACACTATCTTTTTTCTTCTTCATTTCTCTATTCAAAGTTACATAATGCAAGTTCAGTTGTTTTTCTTTGGTTGTATTAAGTCCCAAAGTAAAAGTGTGGAAGGATTAGGAAGATTCTTTCTGTTACTACTAGATTCAAAGTTTTAGATCAAAGAAAAAAAATACGTAAGTTGTAAGTTGTTCTCTCGTGAAGTATTCTATAAAATGTTGCTCCTCATCACCTTAACGAAGGCTTTGGATGCTAAGTTTTTGGTTATTGTTGGTTGTTGTTGTTGCTGTTGGTATTGTTATTGGTATATGTTTCTTACTCTTTTTTTTTTTCTTTTGTGGTTTAGAAAACTAGAAAGTTATGTATTCAGTCATGTTGCCTGTCTTCAATGTTAGTTTTCATAGTTAATGATTAAACCCAAAACTTGACGAATTATCCAACACTGAGCTAGTCTTATTTTAGAATCATTGGTAATTGAAATTTATGAGAGGAGGTTTGGGTTGAAATCCTGCTTAGGGTATGATGACGGTGTTGATGGGGGGTATTTTAGAAAAAGTTGGCTCATGAATAACTTGGATGAGAGCTAGTGATTCTTTGGGGGTAAATGCTAAATATTTTGTGTTTAGGGTTTTCCTAGGAATGCTGCTTGTCTAAATCATCTTTAGCGGTAGGCTAGAAGAAAATCTTTTTGATACAAAATTGCTTCTTTATAAATATCTCATTTTATCTTTGGTTGTTCTCTCATATTTGCAGGGGCTCCATTTTGGAAATTGGTCCTGAAACAATTTGATGATCTTCTTGTTAAGATACTGATTGCCGCAGCACTTGTTTCATTCATATTGGCTTTGATTAATGGGGAGACAGGATTAACCGCATTTCTTGAGCCTTCTGTAAGTTGTGAATGTTAATGTTTCTCCCTACCCCATTCAATACGGTTTCTATAGGCTGTTGCTTTCTTTCTTTCTTTAGTTCTTTCATTTTTAAATGCATTGCTATGCCTACATGTACAGGTTATCCTACTGATATTAGCTGCAAATGCTGCTGTAGGAGTGATCACAGAAACAAACGCTGAAAAGGCCCTTGAGGTAAGTTATGTATTCATAGGTTGTCAATGCGTATTAAAAATTTGTAGGGATACCAATTATAGTGGACCCTTGTTCTGATATTTTGACGTCATCTTGCTGACTTTGTTCTTATGCAAACTCTCCTTGTGTAATATGTATAACTTATGTTAGCATATTTCCTTTAAGTTTGGAAGTGTATTTGATACTTGTATGCAATTTCCTGTTAGAGCTCATCTCAGTCTCTTTGATTTATATAATTGGATCGCCATTTTTTATCAGATATACTAACAATTTTTTTTGTTTAAATTTATAAATTTTATGTTTTCCTAACTTTAATCTTGCAGGAGCTACGTGCATATCAAGCTGATGTTGCAACTGTACTGCGAAATGGTAAAGAAGTAAAGTAAATGTCTGTTATGCAATTATGGCCCTAATTGTAGATGTTAAGTTGCCTCATGTTTCAGACTTTTTGCATATTGAATTTTTCTGGTGAGGACATGTAATTATTTTCACAGAGTGACACAGAATACCCTTGTTTTGATGCTGATGGAAATATTTTTCTTTGGCTCTGGTATTTGCTTTAGTATGGTTATCCTTTTTGGAGGATGCCTTCATAGTCATCTTTGCTTATTTCGTGGGGTAGAAAGTTAAAAAATTTGTATTGTTGAGATAAGTAGCACTGTTAAAAACATTTGAAAAAGAAAAATCCTCCTTCAATAGTAAACAGATATCCAATTGTTGAAGAAGCTGTTCTTTTTTTTTTTTTTTTTTGGTGTACCAACCTCTTTTTGTTGACATATTTTGTAACTAAATGTGCTTAATTGTTCGTAGCTATCTGCATGATAAGCACATCTATGTTGTCTTGTCGGGTGAGGAAAGACCATTTTCCTCATTTTGATTAAGTTCCCAAGAGAAAAGAACAAAATATGCATACAGTATGTAATAGGGTTCTTGCGCGCGTACATTCTGTTTCTCATGTTTTCTTCATGTTCGATGACATACTATGATTTTACAATCCACTATCTTGCCATATTTTTTACAGAAACTTGTTTTTCCTTTATGCTGGTGCTCTAAATTAACTTAAATATTTTTTGTCACTGGCGAACATCTCTTGCAGGCTGTTTCTCCATACTTCCTGCAACAGAGCTTGTTCCAGGGGACATAGTGGAAGTTGCTGGTAAGTTGGTCAATGCTATGAGTTTGCAAAAGTGGTTTATTGCAATACCCTTACTTTTATGTTTATTTTTATTTTTTTAATCTGTAGTGGGATGTAAAGTTCCAGCCGATATGAGAATGATTGAGATGCTAAGTAATGAATTACGTGTGGATCAGGCAATTCTTACAGGTACTATAGCTATTGGTCCATCAAAAGTACTTTGTTGAATGGATAGTTGTTATTCAGAATGCTATTTTGTCAATAAATTGAGGCTCACTCTAATCACATTCTTGAAAAGGAGTGTTCTGATTGTTGTTTATTAATATGTGACTTTGTTTTCCCTAGTTTTGTGAATTAAGAGGATTATATACGTGAAGAGTCGGTAGATGATGATTTTTTCTTTGTAATTGGAATTTGGAACACTCGCTTGGAAATTTTTAAGTTCTAAAGTTTCATTATAAATAGAAATTTTTATATGTTATGCATGCGTGCTATTAGGTTATAGATTGTTCTTGCTTGCATGGGGTGGAACGATATTTTATTGCAAGTAAAGCTTAATGTGATGTTTGGACTTAGTTTAAGTATTTAGAGTTAGAATTTTTGGACACACATCCTCATCTATACCTTATTTTTGGTTCAAGTGGTATTTAAAATTCTCTCTCTGAGAACTTAGATTATCCGTGTTCATTTATGCTTCTCCTATGCATATATTTTCACCTATCGTTGACTGCACCTGGTTTCTAAAAGCAATAAAATGAAGGTGAACGTCTTAGAGCTCCTGTTCTTAGGCTGAAGCACCGATGTTTTTCATTTTGTATTTGTTTAACTAGCGGTGATAAAAGAGTTATAGCATGCACTTTTCAATCTCCTTTTCTTGCTTTATTGTATCTTTCTTATTTATGTGAGCGTGGTTAAAGCGGGGTAATACTTGGTGGCATTTTTTAAAAATAATTTTGCATATATACATGCATTAAATTAGTGTTGTCTATAAAAAAATCTCCGACTTCTATAATGTTGCTGTGTGAACTTTCTCCTTGGTAATCTTCAACTTGAAGAACATGTTTGATCAGTTAATATTTCTCAATGATGGTAGGTGAGAGTTGCTCTGTTGAGAAAGAGCTCGAGTCCATGATAGCAACAAATGCTGTGTATCAAGACAAGACCAATATTCTTTTCTCGGTAAAGAATTCAATCTTTTTTGCATTATGGAATCTCTTTCTGTTAATTTTGTGCTCTTGTATACCCTGGAGAAAGTGGAAAAGAAATGATTGAGACTGTGTTTTCATTTCCCGTTTTTGTTGGACAACAATTCATTTAATTGCTATATTGAATTATATTATGTACTGCAAGTTTGACGTTTGTTTTTAATTGTTTTCTTTTGTATATGAAAATATATAATGTGCTTATACACACTTCAGCTGTCAAATATATAGTAACTTGTCCACGCCATAAGCTAACTTGATATGCCGACTTATTCAAGGACATATTTTGATGCCCAGGGTACGGTAGTGGTTGCTGGCAGGGCTAGAGCTATTGTGGTAGGAGTTGGTGCTCACACTGCCATGGGTAGCATACGTGACTCCATGCTCCAAACAGAAGATGTAAGCATTGTAATTTTTCAATTTCTTTTGTTATATTGATAAAAAAAAAGAGAAGCAAATCATTTTTTTGGTCAGTATTTTGCAATTTTGTTTGTTCACTGCATGAGATCTTGTTAGCTGAATATCTGCAACATAATGTATCACATTTCCATAAATTTTTCTTCTGTTCCAATGATTTCATTAACTTCTTCTTCTTATTAAAAAAAAAAAAAGGAAAAAGATAAAAAAAATTCATTAAATTTCAAAAGGGAAAGTGGAAAAAGATAGAAAGGAAAGAAGACAAGGCCTTTGCAGGGTAACCTTACAATGCACGGGTGACATTTACATTTGGTTTATTCAAATTTATCTTCTCTGCAGGAAGCAACACCACTGAAGAAAAAGCTGGATGAGTTTGGTACTTTTCTGGCCAAGGTGATTGAGTGCAAAGTGTCTCCCATTTTTTTTTTTTAATATTCATTGTGGCATAGGATTGTGGTAGTAGGATCATTTATTAGTGTAATATAAATATTTTGAAAAAGATTTACTAGTTCAACTTTAATTTGTTTTATCATATTTCTGGAGCTGTCATCTCACTGGTTATTATTTATTTTGGTGGTCGGAATGGTATGGGAAATCGGAGTAGTCAAGTTCAATTGCATCAGAGTTGATCTGAGTGTATAAAAAAATTGAATGGCCTGAAAAAAAGTTTTCTGATAACGAAGTATTCTTGACCTGTACTGTTGTACTATTTACCTGAAAGTATCAGCCCACATAAGTTTACTTTGGACACATAATAGAGACTGGCGTTAATGATTTGAAACTGCTTCTATGAACCAAGCAATTTTTAATCTACGTGAGGTTTCTTTTATTTCTCTTGCTAAATGATGGTTTTCTTGGCTGGAACCTCACAACTATGTATGACCTTTTCTATGTGCCATAGGTTATTGCTGGAATTTGTGTATTGGTCTGGATCGTAAACATTGGTCACTTCCGTGATCCTTCTCATGGTGGGTTCATGCGTGGTGCAATTCATTATTTTAAGGTAATTATCATTGACGAGTCTTTCTTAGTTATTTAGTTCAAATTTAAAATTTCTCTTGTATGACTCTGGCTGTTTTTGTTTTTAGTTTTCTTTTATTTTCTGTCTGTTATTGTTTTCTTTTACACTGCAAAGACGGCTTGTTCTTGTTTCCTTTGTAATTGAAATTATTATTTTTTTGATAAGAAAAACCTTTCATTGATAACTACATCAATTACAAGGAAAATAGAACAAGTTGTCCTCCCAGAAGCAAAAACCAAACAAAAAGTTCGTCTCTAAACTATTTGGATACATTACAACTACCAATCACGCCCTATCTATTTCCCTATCACATCCTTCCAATTTAAAATGATCAATTGGAAGGGAATATTCTTAAAAGCCTTATTTATGGAAGCCTACAGTGAAGCAAAAAATTTAGCTTTCTCAAAAATGTCCTCCACCCCCATCTGCCTTTCCTCAAAAACTCAGGAATTCCTCTCAATCCAGATAGTCCATAGCAGAGACATTACAAAACAGTTCCACAGTGCTTTCACCATATTATAGATCCCAAGCCCACTGTATTCTCAACCATCAACGTCCTGCAGTGCTTTGGAAATGCCGAACTGAAACCTGCTTCAAGTGAGATGTTTTGCCACAATTGTCTAGCCACTTTACAATGAAGCAACAACTGGCCTAGGGATATTATCAATGAAAGGATACTTTTTATGCTGAAAGAGGCTTTCATTTATAGCTTCCTTGTTATATTTTACTTCAATATTGTATTGAATTTCCTGAGAGGAAATTTTTGAAAAGAAAAAGAAAATGAAAGAGTAAACTAAAATATAATAAAGTAATTAAAATATATGATACTGAAATAGTTTAATAACCATAGAAATTACAAGATAAAAAAAAAAAAAAACTTATGATTTTTAGGGGGAAAAAAAAAATCTCTCCTTTGCTAGGCTAACTGACATCATAAGTAAAGCTTCAACTTGTGTGCTATTTGATGATATTATCTGTTTATGCTAATATATAATTTATTCTGGGTGACACGTTGTGGAGGATACAACAACATAAATATACATATGTGTGTGTATTTCATTTGAACAAATTGTGTCATAAATATATTTCTTCTTCTTCTTCTTCTTCTTTTGGTTCCCTTAGTTTTCTTTCTCCAGATTTTCCTCTTTCGATTTGGGTGGTTGAAGTTTATGTTTCAATGGTCTATTGCTTGAATTACTTTCTTGTGCCTATCCAGATTGCAGTTGCACTTGCTGTTGCAGCAATCCCTGAAGGTCTTCCAGCTGTTGTTACAACGTGAGTGCTCTCATTTTTTAAAAGTGAATCAAACGAATGACCACAGGCACCTCTGACATGCTATGCATGGTTAACTTTTTAATTTTTTACTTTTGTGGAGAAGGCTATTCAATATGGGCAGACATGTCATCCTTAATTATAATGCAGGTGTTTGGCTCTCGGGACAAAGCGGATGGCTCGGTTGAATGCCATTGTTCGGTCTTTGCCATCTGTTGAGACCCTAGGTTGCACCACAGTAATTTGCAGTGACAAAACTGGGACTCTAACCACCAATATGATGTCTGTTTCAAAGGTGATAATTTCAATATGTTATCATATTGCATTACTGCTTTCTTTATGACACCCTTGAAAGTAACCCATGGTGCATGAACATAAATCTTCGAGTAAATTTAGGAACACTAAATTCATACACTGAAGGTTTTGAATCGACTAGTTGCAGCAACTCATGAGATAAATTTTTTGACGAGAATTGAGGACCAATATTCTAATTCCATTTAATGGTAAAATAAAGTACAATATTAATTAGTGTATGAGATTTGGCCTCATTATTATTATTCTTAATCTCGACTTACTGAATTCCTTTTCAAATTCCCTATCTGCTTTGTTTAATTTTATTTTATTATGCTGGCAAAAAATTTCTTTTTTTTTTCTTGACAGAAAATCCCTTTGATGTAGTGTCATACTTCAATGTTTTCTCGTTTTTTTTTTTTCTCATTCTTTGTCTGAAGGTTTTTTTTTTTTTTTTTTTTTTTCACTATTTGGCTACAAAATTAATGAGATTCATTATTGCTCTCTTATACCAAGTATTCCTTTTAAACAATTAATTATATTGTCTACTTTTATATCAAGTTTATTTTTCACTATTTGGCTGCAAAATGAAAGAGATTCATTATTGCACTCTTATACCAAATATTCCTTCTAAACAATTAGTTATATTGTCTACTTCTAATATCAAAGTGGATGGTTGGTACTTTTCAACTGAACCGTGTATTCTTTTCTGATTGAAGTCTCTTTATTGTAGTGGACATTGGATGAATTTTCTCGTGTAGGATCTGCTTTGTTATATGTGTTATTTACCAGGAGCTTATTAGAAAAGATGCTGCATTGAGAACATTAAGTGTGGTGTTAAATTTTTGCTGATCAAGTGTGGCGATAAATTAAGTAAATGGGAATTGCCATAGAGGGGCATACGGAATTAAATGTGAGATTGTGTATGCTATTCAAATTATGTGCATCTATTTATGATATCTCTAAAGAATTGGAAAGTTATACTTGGTTACTCAGAGTCTTATTGATGTTATTAATTTCTTAATCAATAAGAGGAGTTCTGGTATAAAATAAAAAAATAGAAATAAAATTTATGGTATGTGTGCGAAGACAGGAATTTATGACTTGTTATAATAGAGGTTAAGCATCCTGGTCTCAGGAAGTTATGGGTGCAGTCATGTGGAATGTGGCACTTTGTGTTTTTTTAATATCTTAACTGCAAAGGAAGAATTTCATTTCACTTTTTCTCCAGAGCTTTTGCAATGCTTTATCTCAAAGAGATTTTTGAGTGGAATTAAGAACCTTGTAAAAAAGCCCCTTTCCTGATTTTAGAAGCTAGAGCTAGTTAATATTCACCTATTTCACTTTTGTCTCTCTAGGTTTGTGTGGTTCAATCAGTACAGCGCAGCCCTCTAATTGCTGAGTACAACGTCAGTGGGACAACATACGCACCAGAAGGCACTATCTTTGACAGTGCCGGGACACAGGTAGTTATCTAGAGTTCCAGAATCCTGATACCAACGAAGATTCAGTGCTAGTAGCAATCATAGGTGGAATATTTGAATCTTATACGTTACATCTTCAAGATTAGGTATAGGTGTGTTGTTCTATTACTTTTGGGAAAGCCTATCTACATTTTGTTAATGTTGTTGTTGTTGTGATTTTTTTTTTTTGCAGCTTGACTTTCCAGCGCAGTTGCCTTGTCTTATTCACACAGCCATGTGTTCAGCTCTTTGTAACGAGTCTATTTTACAGTACAATCCAGATAAAGGAAATTATGAAAAAATTGGCGAGTCAACAGAGGTGGCTCTTCGTGTACTGACGGAAAAGGTTGATCTGATATTTCTTACCTTGTTGAAAACTCATCTGACCAGTTAGTTGATTTCTTTCTCCTTTATATACCTTTTATCATGCAGTTCTTCAAAGTGCAAACTTGTTTGAACTTCAATGTTTCAGGTTGGTCTTCCAGGCTTTGATTCTATGCCTTCTTCTCTGAATATGCTTAGCAAACATGAGCGTGCGTCTTACTGTAATCACTACTGGGAGGATCAGTTCAAAAAGGTTAGTATTTGCAAATGATTAAGAAGTATATCTTTCGTTCCTTATTGTCTTTTAATATGTGTGAACGACCATGTCAAAATGTAATTTTATTGCTGTTATATTATATTGTATGTTATCTCACGAATAATTACATTTTCTTTTTGTTTTCTTTTCTTATGGCCTTTTCTTGCCGCCTTTTCTTACCTTTTGAGGCATTTTTATTGTAGTAATTCTTACAGGAAAAATGAAAAAAAAGAAGAAAGAATAATATGTGTGTTAAACTTAGGAATGTTTTTTGCATGGTATCTATTTTTTGCTTGTTCTATATCTTTAGAATTCTTGGGTATTTCTTGGAGCATGGTTTTGTGTCAAATCATAACCTGCATTGTGGGTCAATCAAACGGAACTGCTTAAAAAAGTTGTTTCTCCTATAGTGTTAATGAAATAATGGAGCTGCAGCTTATGTTACTATCTTCTTTTTGATCCAAATCTGAGATTGCTATTTGTAGGTTTCTGTGGCAGACTTCACTCGTGACCGGAAAATGATGAGCGTCCTATGTAGCCGGAATCATCTTCAGATAATGTTTTCAAAAGGTGCTCCTGAGAGCATCATTTCTAGGTGCACCAGTGTTTTATGCAATGACGATGGCTCCACTGTTCCGCTAACTGCCAGTACCCGAGCCGAGTTGGAATTGAGGTTGCAGAGGTCAGTGCTTTCTCCTCCTCTTCGCCTAAAATCGAAACTGCTTTTTCTTGAAAACTTTGATGCCTAAAAATCATGTGGATTTTTTAGAAGGTGATATGTCCATATTTTGTATCCTATTCTTCCAACATTGTATTGTTACCTGCTCTGTCAAACTTTATAGAGCACTTCCTTTGGCTTCAGTTTATTTTTTATTCAAAAAAAAAAAAAAAAAAAACTATGTCTGCTTTATGGGAGTTTCACCAAACCACCTCATTGGGAGTTCTAGTAAATTCCTTCACGTATTCATCATCAACTGTATGAATGCATATCAGAATTTGAGATAATTTTACAGCAGTTTATGTATTTTGTTTAGAAAGGAATTGGAGAATTTTTGAAATTTGTGGATATTGATTATCTCTCCGTTTGAGTAAAATATTTGGTGCCGCACTCTGAGGCAGATTTCGTGCGTTTTTGTTGTGATCGGCTGAATCTACTTGCTTTTGCTTCTTGATGTTAGAACATGCATTCTCTGTTTAGTTGGTTAGGTATTTCTTTTTCTCCATTACTCTTTTCTTTTTGTACCTTTTATCATCTCAACATAAGTCCTCAACATTGCTTAATGACATTTACCTTTTTCAAGAGCAATTAAAATAAAATTGGAGAACAAAAGAACTTGAACCAAAATTTGATTGACCGATTTCTTGGCATTTTAACATTTCTTTTAATTAGTACCTGAAGAAAATAATTATAACTTTATAATCCAGGCGTTCCTATTGGAGAGGCATTTTTATTCTTCCATCAGACTCTTCTCAAAACCATTCACTGTGTGAACACGTCTTTTCTGGTCAGTTTTGCAGGAAAAGAAACATTAAGATGCTTGGCTCTGGCCTTGAAGCAGGTGCCTGTTGGTCAACAGACTATCTCCTATGATGATGAGAAGGACCTGACATTCATTGGGTTGGTATGCTTTCTCTTCCGACGCAGAAAGCTAGGTTTATTTACTGTCTATATTAAGTACTAGCCATCTTGCTAAACGTAAGGTCTTCCATAGAGTGCCATACTTTCTAAAGTCTTTTCCTCAATTTTTTTTTTCCCTTCAGATTTGTGCATATAGACTCATTCAGTGATTACATTCCCGTTTTGTTTATTTTACGTTTTAGTTAATCCTACATCATTCTTATTTGATTCAGTTTAGTTTGTCTTTGAAGTTCCTGCTACTTGGTTTGATCTCAAGCTTCAACATGTTTCAGTAGACATTTCCTTGCATGACTCATTTTAAAATGCTCTTGAAGGTTGGAATGCTTGATCCACCAAGAGAAGAAGTGAGAAATGCTATGCTTTCATGTATGACTGCTGGCATACGCGTCATTGTTGTAACAGGGGATAACAAGGTTTGTCAAAGTTGGTGTCACTTATGTGTGTGTGTGTTTACACGCATATTTATATTTTATATGTACATATACATGTATTTTTGTATGTATGTATGTAGGTATGTATTTCTTGTATGATTATACACATGTATTCATTTAAATGTGCATTTGGTTATCATTATGCATCATATAGACATGCTCAGGATGCATAAAGGCGAGATACAACTGAGACATTATTAGTTATTATATGTGGGTTGTAATTACCTTACTAATTATAACATGATTTCAGGCTACAGCTGAATCGCTTTGCCGCAAAATAGGTGCTTTTGATGACTTGGTAGATCTTGCTGGACGCTCTTTTACTGCTTCGGAGCTTGAAGAATTACCAGCATTGCAGCAAACATTGGCATTGCAGCGTATGGCACTTTTTACCAGGTATTCTCTCTGCGTCTAAGTTCATTTTGTAGGTTTATTGATGATGTGGAATGACATATGTGATTCTTTCCAATTAGATTTGTTATCATTTGTTTACTCAGATTATTTTCTTAACCAATTAGGGTTGAACCTTCTCACAAAAAGATGCTTGTTGAGGCCTTACAGCACCAGAATGAAGTGGTATACCTCTCGACTTGTACCAATTCTATACCTTTAGAATGCTGGTTTAGAATGCTCATTATGTGCAATTAATTCATTAACTTGATGTGATAGTTTTTGTTAGCTTATGTTTGGTCATCTTCCTAGGTGTTTCGTCATACGTTGATGCTGTGCAGAGCCATTTTAAATTATAATCTCGGGTAGTTGAAAGGAAAAATGAATTGTACCATAGATGAAAAGAAATAAATGTTGGTGGTCTTGTATACTCAACATCAAGGCTTTTGTTTAGAGGATTGTCATCCTTTATTTATAATCACAGTTGAAATAAAATCTTCGGAGGTGAAAGATGTTCAGAGTATGTAACAAAGATTATCACAAAATTTGCTTGTAGCAAAAAACTAGTGGTTGTTGCAAATAAGTAGGATTCTTTCTTTCTGCAGACTCGCTTTGTTTTGGATGTTTCAGAATCTATATATTGAACGTACTACTAACTAACTGTTGAATAAGTAAATAGAAGATTATTAGCTAATCCAATTAAGGTTTGTTGATGTTGAGTTACTAAGCTTTATTATGCTCCCGAAAATCTTTAGATTACCAGTCTCTTTGTAGGTTGCGATGACGGGTGATGGTGTCAATGACGCACCTGCACTAAAGAAGGCAGATATTGGAATTGCCATGGGTTCTGGAACTGCTGTGGCGAAGGTATAATTTTAAGGATCGACCTTTCTTAATACTTTTACTCTTTTAAAAGCTATGTTACATTGTCATTATGTCACCAATGTGAATTGAAGTGAACTTGCAAACAAGTGGGTCCCATGATTTTGGTTTTGCATTATCAATTCTTCCTCTTCACAAGTCTTGTCATGGTTTGTTTGCAGAGTGCTTCAGATATGGTTTTGGCTGATGACAATTTTGCAACTATTGTGGCGGTATACTTTCAGTTTATTCCTACTTATTAATGGATATAATTTTGGTTAATATTGTACTAAACAAGTTTTGTATATGCCATTCAAATTTACAAGTGTTATTGGCAGGCTGTTGCTGAGGGGAGGGCTATATATAATAACACAAAGCAGTTCATCAGATACATGATTTCTTCAAACATTGGTGAAGTAGTCTGTATTTTTGTTGCAGCTGTACTTGGAATACCTGATACTCTTGCCCCTGTGAGTTTATTCACCGAGCATAATTTATTATGTGAAGTTTTAAATTGCCTATCCATTTTACTGGAGAACAACAGTCTCTGTTTTTTATAGTTTCACTACCCAAACCCCCCACCCACCCCTACCCCCCGTCGTCTAATTTTTCAGCTCTTCATATTTGTAATCACCAAGAACCTTTGGACACCTCATATTAAGTCGTAAGAGGTTTTGTTTTAAAATCTATTTTAATCATTTGTAACAGGTCCAACTGCTATGGGTTAACTTGGTTACTGATGGCTTGCCTGCGACTGCTATTGGGTTTAATAAGCCAGACTGCGATGTTATGAAGGCTAGACCGCGTAAGGTACTATATATAGCAAGATCTAGGCTTTTAATTGTTATTACTCTATGCTAAAATTGTCTATTACACTTGTATTCTATACATGCTCTGTTGCAAAATGGATGTTAGTAGAGAATTGATCTAAACCATGCAATTTTATATGCTTGGGCACTTTACAGTATAGACTCTTGCTAATGTTTTCCTAGAGTTCTTTTGGTTGTAAAACATACTCTTGCAGAATCACCTCAGCAGTCCATTCAACGCTTTTGTCGTTGAAAAATTCCCTGTCTTATTAGCTATACGGCTTATCAGTTTTTATCATTTGAGTTTGTATTCAGTTTTCCCTTGCATGATCTAGAAACCTTATTTCTCTTGTAATTTCACTTCTAATTCAATCTGAATATGCAGGTGAATGAAGCTGTAGTTACTGGATGGCTGTTCTTTCGCTATTTAGTAATTGGAGGTGTGAAAATTTTGTAATATGTTGCTCTAATCATTCCTATGATGATTTTTTTTGCTGTGACCTTTTACATAGTAGCTATGTTTTTTGTTTTGTATTTTTTTATTTCTTATATCCTAAAATTGAGATACAATGGCAAAGGATTTATTGCCAAATATAGTCAGAGAGACTTCAAAAGCTTTGAAGTAAAAACCGAACTTCTTTTTTACAATTTTGGTTTCTGAAAATAATGCTCAATTTTAATTCACAAACAGTTTCGTTTACAAAACTCTGAATGAACAGTCCAAGTGGAACAAAATGATGTTTTAGATGTTGCACATCGTAGCTTAGACTCTATCAGCTAGGTGGGGTTCTAGTGGTTTTGGTGTTGCAGTTTTTTTATCTGTTCACATCAGATGGCAATAATTCCTAATCTTTCTACAAGCCATCTATCTAAGACTTTGTTTTCATTTTTTTATTCATTGATAAGAAGAAACAAAGTTTTAATAGCAAATTTATCAGTAAAGGGAAAACAGCTTCTCCTTCTAAATGAGAACAGTAATAAATCTCTATAGCTAAAACCTTTGTGTGCAGCCTGAAATTTTCATAAGGAACTAAAGTTAGATTTTTCAAACTATGCAGCATATGCAGCCTGAAATTTTCATAAGGAACTAAAGTTAGATTTTTCAAACTATGCAGCATAATTCCTTAAAATGCTTCACTAATGGAAGGAAAATTGTAGGCCAATTGCTGTTTTCATGAAAGCTTCCATTTATTTTTCTTATTTGTTTTAGAATACGCATAAATTAATGTTTGCCTTTACCTTTTTGGCAGCTTATGTTGGCCTTGCCACAATTGCGGGATTTATATGGTGGTTTGTGTATGCTGATAGTGGTCCTAAACTTCGTTATGCCGAGCTGGTAAGATTCTCAATATGCTCAAATTAGAATGCTGATTTGATGACTCATATTTTCTGAGTAACTTGAACGGGGCAGACTCCTAATCTTGAGCACTAATGAATGTTAACAATCTCTAGGTTGTATACTTTTTCTTTTGTGAAGATTAGCTTTACC
Organism: Antiaris toxicaria; assembly: GCA_035233585.1. Classification (NCBI taxonomy): domain Eukaryota; kingdom Viridiplantae; phylum Streptophyta; class Magnoliopsida; order Rosales; family Moraceae; genus Antiaris; species Antiaris toxicaria. The sequence continues at coordinate 21,546,219 of CP141160.1, read as the reverse complement.
GTCATTAGTTTGTACACAGTCTTACCATATCCTTTGTTTATATATCCTATGTCTCTTATTGCAGATGAACTTTGACTCATGTCCAACAAGGGAGACGACCTACCCGTGCAGTATTTTCGATGATAGGCATCCATCAACTGTGTCCATGACCGTGCTTGTCGTTGTTGAAATGTTTAATGCTCTGAATAATCTTAGTGAAAACCAATCTCTCCTGTGAGTATGCGAGCCGACTGTCATATTTAAAATTTAATCTTCAATCTGTATTTTTTTTTTTTTTTTTAAGTCAGGGATAAAGTTTATATTTTATGAAAGCTTGCATAAATTAGCAGTAAATCTAGATAAAATGAAGTTTTTGGTTCTGTTGTAATTGATTGTCTTAGGTGATAAAAAAAACTTACAAAATGTTTAAAACATGATTTTCTTTATATTTTCCATAATTAAGCTGTTGGGGTATGGATAACTTGTTATGAATGTTTAGTCACGTGGGACCTAGCCCTTAACTTAAAGGCCAGTAAGGTATAGCCATCCCCTATGGTGCTTCGAAATGGATCTTATCAACGTCCATGTTTGGTAAATCACAACATAGATTGAATTGTTAAATCAAAAAATGTGTTGCTATCATGTAGCTTTGTATCGGCTAAGTTAAGCTCAATATTTGGTTTGCAGCTATGCAAATTCATAAATAAAATATTTAGAAATTCAGAATTGATGATCTTCTGTCTGCACAAAATTTGTTTACTTTCTTTTTAATAATCAGTTATGTTTGCATCATTATAGAACAGTGCAGATTTAGGATACAATCTGAACTAATTGTTTCTCTTTCTAGTGTTATCCGTCCTTGGAGTAATCTGTGGCTTCTTGCTTCAATCATCCTTACCATGCTCCTGCACATACTAATTCTCTATGTGCATCCGCTCTCTGTTCTTTTCTCTGTAAGTCGTTCTCTGCATCTATGATCTACCTCCTGAGTTGTGGTTTGCTTTTCCTTTTGTACACCCCACACAACCACACCACCAACCCCCCTACCCCACCCCCCACCACCCCCACCCCCCCATCTCAACAACCTACATGAGGAAGTGAATTCTGTTAACTGCTATGTGGCTTCTTGATGCAGGTGACTCCATTATCTTGGTCTGAGTGGGCAGTTGTCTTATATCTTTCATTTCCCGTATGTATTTTATATCTAATAATATTTATAAGTTTGAGAATATATGCAACTATATTTTTTATCTCAGCTTTTAGATTTTATTTTATTTTATTTTTGTAACTCAGCCTTTAAAATATTCAACTTCTAAATAGATGTGAGGTATAGAATGCATGCCCATACATAAATTACTCGAAGGGAAGTTATATATGATGCTAGACTTTTGCATTCGGAGCTAAGGCGCTCTCACTCTATTTTTGTTTTCTGTAGGTCATAATCATTGATGAGGTGCTAAAGTTCTTCTCAAGACATTCCACTGGTAATGTGGATTCTATTTTATGGAGTCCTATATCTCGATTTAAATGCATCATATATGTTTGTTGCATATAGATTTACTAATGGTTGGGTTAAACGAACAATATAGTCAACTTACACCCATTTTGATGACTTGTTTTGGATGTTGAGACGAGTCAACTTCAACATCCCATAATAATAAAAAGAAACTTGTTTGTTGGATTGTGGAATATTATCAGGTTTTGATAACAAAACTCTATTATAGTTTTCTGGTTTAAACTGTGTGCGCTTGTGACCTGTTGAAAAGTTTATGCACACCCTTGTGAAAATATATGTTTGCTTTTGGTAGTTAATGATTTTCATGGTTGATCCTTTGTCTAGGTGTGAAATTCAATTTCAGATTCAGACGGCCTGATTTACTTCCGAAAAAGGAATTGCGTGACAAGTAACACTTGAAGTTATCATTCACCCGGAATATCGCTCACATGATCACCACCGAGGAAGAATCTCTGTTTGTGTAAATTATTACGACGCACTCTTCCACAGGTACGAGGATAGGTGCATTCATCATGCTTTGTCTATACTGACGCACATCACCAAGATTAATTTACAGGAGGTAGTTACTCTGCATTAGTTCCAAGGATGCCCCTCTAATTTAAAGCATTTTTGTCCCCAATGTATTTATGCTTACAAATAGACCACCCAAAAGCCCACAAAATAAGAAAAAAAGAAATATTTGCCCAGAAACATGTCCCAAACAAATACCAAAGGAAAATATGTACACCAACTTTGTTGTTAAATTGGACAAGCTTCCTTTCATCATTTATATTAGGCCAGATGTGCCATTGTCTCTTTTTCCCATTCTTGTTTTTCCTTTCCTTAACAGTAGCTAATTGAGCTCTATATCTGCTTAATATTTTTAACATGTTTGCTAATTTAATAAATATTTATTTATTTATTTTCGGAATATCTATTGTTTTATTGTTTTATTGTTCGAGAAAGGTGGACGACCAACCAAATTATAAGACGTCTGGCTGTAAGGTATTTTGCCATGAGTTACAAGGGTTCATTGTCAAGCCACCGTTTAAACATGACATAGCTTTCTTTAGGCTTGTACTGGGCAGCTGTGTGCCCTGCTCCCTGCACGTACAAGAAGGACCAATATTAGGGAAAAAAAATGATTGAAAGAAAAGCAAATTCAGATCGTATATTTATACTGTTAAAGAATTGGAAGAATCCTTTTTCTTCTTCTTCTTGCCTTGACTGTCGCAAATGTCATCCGGTTGGAATAAGTTCTTGTGTATCTGTCCAACGCAATAGAAAAACTCCCATTCAGCGTATCATATAGATGGGTATTTATGAAATTATTAAACATCTTTGACAAAACTTTCAAAATGATATGCCGTGGAAGTTAATGAGCATAGGATACATGCGTATGAATTTTAAATTTTTTTTGAACTAAAAATGAGAATAATTTTTTAGATAGGAATTGTCATATTTGATTATTGTTTGGAACTGTAGTTTTAGTCCTTTGGATTAATTTTCAGTAGCTTGATTTATTAGTGTTTGTGTAAAATGTCATAGAGCATGACACAAAACTACTCATTTATTTATTGGATTGTTGAAAAGTTAATCTAATGATTAAAACTTAGTTGTGAAAAATGATTATGAAAAATCATGGTTCTTTCTAATGTTTAGTAAGTCGTGATATGTAGCTTACCCTCCAACTTGGCCATCGACGATCCACGGTCTCCATTCATCAACAATGGTGAAATTTAAAGATCTTATCCATGCTTGAGTTGCTGGGAGTGGTACTCTCATGTCTTGGTCTCCACTAATCATTTCAATAATAACAGTAAAGAATATTATCAGAGCTTAAAAGTACATGTAACATGACAAAAGAATATTAGCAGAGCTTGAGTACATGTAACATGACAAAAGATTGTATAAAGAGATGGAGATTTTCCACCTGTATACTAAAGACCGATAGCCTTTGGTACTAAGATTGACGTGATATGGAACAGTGTTGTATACATCTTTCTGGTAAGGCACGTTGAAATCGCAACGTTGCCACTTCCCTTTAGTTCCCTGCACCGTACATTTATGTTTGGGTCAGATATAAAATTACCGTCTTAGATTATTGCATGCAGTTAGTATCTTGCAAATTTTCATAGAACTTCGATATACCTCTCGTACGCCAAGAGCTCTACGTACAGAAGGCTCATTGGCCCATGAGAGAGAGAACCAATGCTCATATTCCTAAGAAAATAACACAGAAAAGGGTTCTCCGTTAATTTAAACAAGGAGGAGCGTCAATCATAGTAATAAATACATAAACAAATAGAGGAAAGAATTGGTCCTAGCTATATATCTATATATATATATATGTATGATCAATTGGTCATTTATGTTAATTATCTGTCCTTTTTGACATCTTATAATTATTGTGTTGGCATATCATACTTGACATGGTGGCGGAGAATTTTCATTGAGAGATCTTCCTCCGGTTTTTTCTTCCACGACTTGGGACTCAATGGAGCAGGGCGGCTCCAGAATATGTAACAAATAAATTCCTGAAACGCACTGTCGTATGGGGTAGTCAATTAGTATAAATTTATTACATATGGGCAGACACAGAAAAAAGAGAGAAGGTACCTTCTCATAAGCTTGCATATCTTCCAAACATTTTCGGTTGCTTGGATCTATGTTCTTATATTGTCCTCTACAATTTTTCTTCAAGGACTGAACAAAATTAAATTCCGATCATTAGAATGAATATTCCACATAATTTTAAGGTTTTCAAAAAAAAAAAAAAAAAGGTGTCTTATGAGAAGTTTAAGAAATTAAAATCACCTTGTAGAGTTCATCAGAAATGAGTGCCCTTGAATGAGCAAATGGGATTTCGGAATTGTCCTCAGACTTAACATCGGTTACTGGGTTACCAAGAGTATATCCCTGATGCCATTAATTTTTACCAACAGTACAATTTGCACTCGTTAGTAAATTAGCAGTGACCAAAAGAAAATTTCTACTCATTTTTTTAGGAACCAAATTTCTACTCATTTCCATGCCATGCATAGCTTCTTCTTCTTCTTCTTTTAAATGAAATTGTTCTGAACCTCTAATTTTAAAAATCCAAGAGAGAGAGAGGGGGAGAGAGAGAGTTAAAGTCACAAACCTGAAGATTTATTAGTGGTGTGACCCCAGCTTCATTTTCTGCATGGAGGACAAAATAAAAAGTAAAAAAAAAAAAAAAAAAGAGAGAGAGAGAATAAAACTTTAATCTTGCTTATTTTTATGGGTAGTCCTCTTTAACCCGACGGAGTTGACCTAGATTACTTATAAATGATGCACATAAGGTCACCATTATATAAGAGTATCGAGATTCAATTTTGTTAGGTTATATTTATATATTTTGAAATATTTGCCGAGATTCACATGTCTCGAAATATGTTTTGAAGCGATGTACATGTGGTAATTATTATGTGAGAGTATCGGGATTCAATTCTATCAAGTTATATCTATATATCTTGAAATATATACTATTTTGCTAATTAATTTATTCTATGGAAATCTAGGTGAATACTCATCACTAAAACGGCATACAAGTTTACGCCCTATCTTAAATAGTATGCATAAGATTTATGCTCTGATATTGTCTAATTAAATATCAGTTTAAGAAGGGTGGATTTTAAAATATAATAATAAAGGGCACAAAACGAAAAAACCGATCTAAGGGAAACATACTTCCTAATTTTCTCTCTACTCTTTACCATTGAATGCAATCACTTATTAAATGTTCATGATATTGTTTTTTCATTTTTGTTTAGTATACATATTTAGATACTAAAAATCTTTATTTGCATACCAGTTGAGATTTGCTGAACAAGGATAGGGATGGTAATCCCAGAGTAAGAATCCCCGCTGATGTAGACTGGATTTGAGGTGAAATCTGGGTGATTAACCAACCACTACAATAGGCAATTCAACTTTATTATAAAATGGAAGTCACAATTAATACAAAATTAGGATAATTATTCATTTAAGTTCGAAGATTAATGGTGAAATTAATAGAAGGATTCTATAAATTACCTTCCTCAAGAATTGAAGCAGGTGATTCACTTGCTTGAAATCGCCAGATTTAGAAGCTGAAGGAGTTCTCCCATAAGAAAATCCAGTACCAACTGGTGAATCTATGAATATTATGCTACAGATCTGTTTTTCCGATCATAGTAGAATTAGTACACAAATCATTATCATTGCTCCTTAAAATTAAAAAAAAAAAAAATGTCTGTTAAAATATATTCCACACTTGACTTAGTATGAAGATATAGAGTTCGAATCCCAATCTCAAGTTTAAAAAAAGAAAATAATGTTTGTTTTAAACAAAAAAGAAATAAATTTTCATAATGCAACCTTTGTCCAGGAGTCTCGATTTAAGACCAAACTCGGCAGTAAGCTTCCATCGAAGTTCTCTAGCTTTTGATTATATTCAAGAGGACCTACAAAAGGTGGGGAGGGGGGAAAAAGCCCAATATTAGTTTACACACACACACACACACACAAAATATAAACAAAAAAAAGAACATTATTTCTTTTAGAGATGATTTTACCCATTTCGTAGACAAGACCGGACCAGCCGGAGCAACCAGGACCACCATTAAGCCAAAGCAAGAGAGGATCTTTTTCTGGGTTCCTCTCTGACTTGACAAAGTAGTAGAAAAGCTGAATATCCTCTGATTCATCCGCTCCAATGTACCTTATAAACAACATTCATAAAATGTGCATAATATAAACAAACACAGCTAACGAATTAGTACCAACCAGTTAGAAATTAACATATAAGGCCGTAATTTCCATGTGAAAATATAACTCTCTGTTTCAACACAAATTTAACTCCTAAATAATCAACACCAATAGGATTTCTCATCTCAAATCATAGTTTTTTTTTTTTTAATTATATCTCTAAAAATGAAAAGCACATTTTTCAGTTTGGTACCCGGTTTCAAGATGAAAAGGGAGAGGTCCCCGGAAGCCGGGAAGAAATTTAACGGTATCGGAGTCCATGGAATCTGCATGGTGTACTAGTGAGCATGCTTGGAGGGGAAGAAGAAGAAGAACAAGAAACAAACGGTGAAGCTCATGAGATAATTGGATAGAGACTGAATTCAGATTTGCCATGGAGCTAGTATATTAGTATGGCATCGATCTTTCCGCCCTTTTTCGTGAATTACTGTAAGAATTTATACTAGTGAATCTAAGCGATTGGATAAGTTAAAAAAAAAAATTTATTTTTTTCTTTTCTTTAAGGTTCAAGGATAAGATCGGTTACTGGTTTAGTTCTCATAGGAGAAAAATGGACATGCAAACTTAAGGAAAGAAAATCTGCAAAAATGGTATATATGTTGTCAATAACGAGTATCTCGGGGAATTGAACGAGGCAAAACTTATGATAGGAAATATATATATATATATTTCTACCGGTATACACATGCTTTAATTATTGGATAATTTTTTAACATTTTTACTAGATATTGGAGCTAGATGGAAGAGATCGCGAGAATTAGCAACTTGATACTGTACTCCGTTGTATCGGGGATTGCCATGGAGTTCATGATCTCATTTTGGCGTGACGACGACTCTCCAACTGGGCAAGCAATCTCTGAGAATGACGGCGGTGACTGCGATGAAGGCTTGGTCCAAGAACAACGACAAAGGCGATGATGACGGTGAGGTGGTGGCGGCGGTGACAATTTTTAATTTGATTTGAGGGTGGTTTTTAGCATTTAGGATTTGGGTCAATTTTGAGATTAAGGTTAGTGTATATTCAATTTGGGACTAGTTTTTAAAATTGGTAAATGATTTACCAAAATCGATAAACCAATGGATTACAGAATCAATAATTTATATTGACAAAATCAATAATTTATAACTAATTTACCCCTGTAAATTAATGATTTACGAAATTAAGAATATACAAAATAGAAGAAGTTATTATTTATATGGTAAATATATGATTTATAGGGTATTATATGATTTACCAAAATCAATAAATAAATTATTTACCAAGTGAAAAAATGTTTTATCAATAAAATTTACAGTTTACCATAATTTATCAAAATTGGTAAATTTTTTGTTTAGAATAGTAAACATTACATAAAGTTGGTAAATTTTTTTATTTATAAGAGTAATAATAAAATATTTACAAGTAAATCAAAAATTTACAAACATAAATAAATGATTTACTGACAAATCAATAATTTACACACAAAGCGTATTTTTGGAATTTCAGGTTGTGTAAATCATAATTGACCAAAATTATGTCATTTACTAATAGCCTAAATCTTTTTTACTATTTATTTTTATTGAGGTTGAGTTTTGGCCTGTTTACCTCCTTTTCCCTTATCTAAAATTAAATTATTGCAGTATTTAAATTCTTGTGTCCATGTTACCGTTTTAACTCTCTTTTTCTATTTGTTATTCACGAGAACTTTAACAGAAATGGTTATATGGGACAAATTTAGAATCTAGGGGGAAAATTGAGAGAGTTTTGTTTTTTTTTTTAATTTTTTATTGAGAGGATTTTTAAAGTTCACAAAGTAAAGGGAGTGGGATCATAAAATTAAGATTGATCCAAGAATAAATAAATAACAATGAGAATTATTGATTTCCTTTATAGTCTATGTTTACCAATTAAATAGTTGTAAGAGATACACCCATTTTTCTTTTTAATGTTCTATTAAACTTAAGAATAATAATCTTATTGATATAATAATTAAATACCCTTTTACGTAGAAAAACAATCTTTGAATGATAATATATGCATTAAGGTGGTGTTTAACATTCTCTTTTTCTCATATATTGTAACGACCAAAAAAAAAAAAAATAGGACCTAATCTTTGCAGATTTTCACTACAACAAAATACATTTTAGAAATCGGTTGGTGCTAATTTTTAATATCGGTTTTTCAAATAATCAATGTTAAATATGCAAAAAAAGAAACGCGGGCTCGATGGTTGAACGCGGGTATTTCGTATTTGACTAATTTTAAAGTCAGTTTTTAAAAGACCATTGTCAAATATTCAATTATAACACTGGCTGTTCAAATGATTGACGTTAATAAAAATCTTTGACAACGGTTTTTAGTGACTGACATTATATATTAGTTTTTAACAACGGTTATTTAACATCCGATTTTAAAAATGTTATGAAAATTTTAAAAATTTAAAGCAAGGCTACTGAGCTCTGTTTGATTATTTCCCTTATAAAATCTCTCTGTCTCTGTCTCTGTCTCTCTCTCTTTGTCTCACTCTCCTTCACAAAATCAATCTTCTATTTCTCAAAATTGTAAAACAAATTCGGATTGCTATTTTCAGGTTTTTCTTGCCCAATCTTTCTGTCTCTGTCTCTTTATCTCTCTCTCTATGTCTCGCTTTCCTTCACAAGTTTGCGATGCTATTTTCCCCTTTATTCTCGTTCAAAAACTTAGGGATTCCACTTGCTATTCCCTGCTATCCTTGAGAGCACCTTCGTTGCGTTCCATCAACCAGTGTTCTTGACCATTTATCTTGACGCCATCACTCTACAGGTTTCCATTTTAACCTTTTCTCCTTTTTGTTTTATCTGGTTTTACTGGGTTGTTGGAGTTGTGGGTACTATATATATATTTTTATGTTTGTTTGGTTGTTGAAATGTCGAAAAAGAAAACCAAAAAAGGCAAAACATGGACCACCGATTATTGCTTCAATCCACTCAAGTTTGCACATGTGGTTGGCGTGTAGCATTTGATTTGCTAAACATGGACCACCGATTATAGCTTTTTTTATTTTTGTCTTTTTTGAAAGGTTGTAGGTTATGAGTCTAAATTATTTTACTTGAGGATTTGGTTGATGTTTTGATTTTCATGTGGGTCTGGTATTTTTTTTTGTTTGTGTGCAAGTTAAAAAGTTGGAGAAAAAAAAAAAAAACCAGAAAAGGACACACCGATTATTAAATTAATTCACTAGCTTGCATGTGGGGTTGGAGGGTATAGCTCATAAAGAAGAAAAATAAAGAAGAAAGAAAAGCAGTAAAAGAAATCAAAACCAGAAGATGACGATAGTAACAGAAAAAAAAAAAAGGAACTTTTGACTTTTTTTTAATCTACAAAACAATCGATAGGCAATCTTTAATGCGTTTTGGGACTTAGGTGTAATAACCAAGAATTTCTATTCTTCTCGGAATCATTTTTTTTGTAAATAATGTAATGATATTTATATATATATGAATGATTTAATATTGTTTAGAACAAAATAAAAATATTCTAACAGTGTTAAAAATTTAGATTTTCAAGTTAGAAAAGTTTATTGTTATAGAATGGGTGAAATGTTACCAAATAGGTGTTAATGAGGTAAACCAACCACATGGATGATCCTAGAAACCCACTCAAGTGATTAGTATATTTTTTTCGGTTAGACTTTCCAGTCAAAGGTCGATCAGATAATGTGAATGGTGAAAATATGATATGTATTAAGAAAAAAAAAAAAAACTTTCAAGTTACGATATCTTAATGGAATTATTGAAAAGTAAGAGGAAAGAAATACCTTGATCTTATGGTTTAGTTTGGTTATTACCAAAAAAATTGGAAGGCTAGGATTTAAGCCAAATTTAAATCATTTTTGGGCTTTAAAAAAAAAATGGGGGGAAGCGGGGGGGGGGGGGGGGGGTGGTGGTGTGGGGAGTATTTTTTTAAGCTGATAAGGGAAAGAGAGAGTGAGAACAATACCTTACCCAAATCCCGTTCCCCTTATTCTTCTTCTCAGTCGCAAAAAAAAAAGAGAGAGGACGAGAGGGAGAGAGCGATGGTGAGGCAGAGAGGGCGAGCTAGAGAGAGATCGTGGGAGAAACCACAACCTACAACCCAAACTCCTTTCTTGCTCCTTCTTCTTCTTCTTCTTCTCCCTTCGTGCGGTTGCGAGTGCAAGAGAAAGCGAGCACGAGAGCGAGAGAAAGGGAGCGCGAGAAAGAGGGAGACCGAGAGGGAAATGTCGACAGAGAAAGGGAGAGAACCAAGAGTACGCGAGCTTCTCTTTCCCCTTTCTTCTTCCTCACGATTTCGGCCCCTGTACAGCTGAGTGGAGCTACGACTTCCACCCTCCCCAAGCTCGAATTTTCTTTGAGTTTCCTTTCAAAAAACACGACCTCAGTTTCTCTAGGAGCAAGGGGACGTTTTTGAACAAAGGTAACCCTTTTCCCTTGAGTTGTTTTGTGATTTTTAGAATCCAAATGGGGTAGTATGAGAAAATGTTTAAATAGAAATATTAGGGTTCGAAATTTGTTAGAATTGATTGATAATGGCTTAGGAAAGAATATATATGAGTTTGGAAACTTGAATGCAAAAGTTTGATTTGTTTCTCTTGAGAAAAACGTGAATGCACATAGTTAAGGTTTGAAAATTTGATGATTTTTCATGATAAATTTGTGGTTCTTTTCAGTGAAATGATTAGAATTTATGATTGTTAACTTGATGATTTAAGTGAAAAAAATGGTTATAAGGGTTATATTTGACAATAGATGCATTTGGTTTCAATTTTGAACAAATATTGGTTAAGTCCCTTAAGAAGAATTGTGAAGATTTTGAAGATGGGATTGTGAAATCTTTAAGCTAGTTTTGTTAAGGTTAAAGTTAAGAAAAGAGATTGAAAATGGTTATGTAATTGTTTGGAAAGGATTAGTTAAGTTGAAATTTTAAATTTGAAGCTTTGGTTGTTGAAATTTAAATGTTTTATGTTGTTAGTAATTTTGAAATGAATGAATGGATATGAAATGTGTAAGAAAGGATTTAATGAGAAGATAAAGTAGTAAATGGCATGTTGGAAATGGATAATGAAAAATGAAAGTGATGGTTGATTTTAGGGATATGATTTTGAATGTGTTAATGAGTAATGTATGTGATTGATAAGCATTTTTCATAGAACGTTTTAAATGTTCTATGAAAAATTAAGCCTCTGGTATAGTACTTGACAGGTACCTAAGTTTTGAGGCGTTACTTAAACACCGGGACCCTAGTTTTTAAGCGGAAATGCTGCCGAAATTTCGGTAACGGTAATGAAGTGAGTTAGTAGTAAGAAACTAAGAGTGTGGATATTATGAAGATTAAAATGTTAAATAAGTTTTGAATGTTAAGGAAAAGTGTGAAAACACAAAACCAAGGATAGTAACAACATTCTAAGAGTTGATTTTGAGTGAAAAAGAGGAATAAAGAAAATGTAGAATTTTAATGCAATTTTTGCTATGTTTTAAATAAGAGGTGAATATGAGAAATAATCCATGATTATTTCCATTATAGAAAACACAACAAGTGAAGGGGGAAGTAATATCAAGGATCCAAAAGATATTACACTTGCACAGATATTGTAAGTACAAGCATTTACTTTGTCTACCTATGAACTGACTAACTTTGTGATGTGTTTCTATGACATGAGTTAGTTGAGAAATCATGTTAGAGATATCTTAAGAATGGTATGTATGCATGATAGGCTATGATCTAAAAGCTAAAAGAATGCAAGATAATAAAACTGAAAACTTAATTGTTGGCGTACCGGTCTCCCTATACGGATGAGACTTCAGGTCTATATCCTCCACGCAGATGTGGTACTACCCCGAAGGTGCGGTAATTTATAGGTTGGACCCTACCCCGAAAGTGTGGTAGCTAATGTTTTACCCCTAAAATAAGGTAAACATATGTGACTGTGAGATAGGTTGGTGGGTTGCTCCCCCTCCTCCCACTGTCTGTGCGCAAATAGGTACGTTCAACAACGAGTAAACCAATGAAAGTGAAAAGAAAAGAAAAGAAAAGAAAAGAAAAAGAAAAGTGATGAAAAGAAAGAAAGAAAGACACGAAATGAAAGGATTAGAATGTTGTGATAAGCTATGATAAAAGAACCCCGAATACAAACCTATGAGGAATAGAATTGCATTATGTGACTAACCTTAGAGGTTATGCATATAAGTTAATTGTTTGTATGTTTATGCTTACTGAGCCTAGCTAACAAGTCTGTTTGTGGTGTAGGTGATAAGGGTAAGCAACTCAGGATACGATAGATGAACAGGGAGACTGACAGACAGATTCCAGAAGTGTCATGGACAAGGGGACAGACTCGCTATGTTTTCAGCTGCCAGAGTATTTGTTTGTATAAGTATATGTTCAAATATATATATATGCAGACAATATGTAAATGAAATGGAATAAAAAATGAAAAAAAAATGTATATAAGCTGGTATGTTTTGATGAAAAGGGAAGTTTATGTAAATATGTTTGAGAGAAGAAAAAAAAATATTCTCACAATTTTCACTTAATTTTGAAAGTAAAGCTTTTCAATTACACTTCCTCAAAAGAAAAGAAAAGTTTATGTATGCAAAGTTAATAAGAAAAGAAATGGTGAACGTCGGCTCGGGTGAGCTGGGTCGGCAGATGCCACATTAGGTAGTTCGGATTTATAATTCAGTAGAACAAAAAAAAAAAAAAAAGGAGTAGAAGAGATAGATGAAGAAAGAAGCAAAGACTTATGGACGTTGTTCAAGAAGAAGTGAGAAGATCTAGTCAGTGTTTTTTTAACAATTCCCAACCTCTTGTGTACATAAAATTCTTAGCTAAGCTTACTGTGATCTGTAGAGTACGATCATGACCAAGTCCTACCAAGTTAAACTAGTGAATTCTAAAGTCATTAAATCTTGGCTGATTAGATAAACATCATCAGACAAATAGCTCGAAAGATTTCATGATAAATTGTTTTATTGGCGATCTTAATGATGAGTAGAGAAACCTTTTAATGAATGTAACAACCGGGAAAATTCACATTTTTCAGAAAATAATTACATAATGAATTTAAGCGTTAAAATGTGAAATTAAGTGATTTAATATTGTTTAGAACTAAAATAAAATGTTCTAACAATGTTAAAGGATGAAAAATGAGTAATAGTGATATTATGTGTGTGCACGTGTGTGCCACTCACAGTATCAGGAAGTAGGTCAAGATGATATTATCTTGACATAAAACTGATAAATTTGGGTTCAGCACTCCGAAATTAGTCAGGATAGCCTATCAGCACGCTCAAATTTGATAATTGAGCACAAGGGTAAATTTTGACCAAAAATTCGCAGTATCAGAAATTGGTCAAAATGACCTCAGATGAGAATAAAACTGATATATTTGGATTCAGGACGCCGAAATTAGTCAGGATAGCCCGTGTTGGAATTTTGGGTGAAAAAGTATATAAAGAGCGGGAAAAAGCGGAATTTCCTCATTTACCCATGAACTCTCTCTCATCACTTCTCTTTCTCTCTCTACGCCCCATTGATTGAATAGTAACCGAACCACAGGCGAAACGGTGTCCGTTTTCAGGACACCGTCGCGCACACCGTTGGAAAGCTCTCGCCGAGTTGAGTTCAACGGTGTGCCCGAGTCGACGGATACGCGCGTCGCACACGCCGACCCGCACGCAGCCGCCCGAAGGCCGTCCGGCCACCGGAAATTTTCGATCGCCGATATCTTCGTCGTCCGACGTCCGATCAAGGTGATTCCGGTCCCAAAAGACTCGTGGTGAAGAGTACTACAAAACCCATGCGGTGGATCGCCTCAACACCGGCGGAATCGCGCCGCCCGAAGCCGCGACGTCGCCGTCGCCGCCGTGAAACCTGTCGTTTCCGGCGATGTTGAGCTGCACCACCGGTGCAGAAATGGTCGCCGTGAAGAGGGGAGTAAAAGCCCTCAATCAATTTCGGGGAAAAATTCCGGCACGGCGGAGCTCCACCGTCGCCGCCGTGGCCGAGACTTTCGAGGGCATTTTCCGGCGATTGGGGCCTCCAAATGTGAAATTGAGGCTACCAATGGATTCCTCTCGTCGAGATCTTCAAAATGGACTACCCACTTGCCACCGTCGCCGCCGTCGCCGCCGGTCAACGCCGGTCAACGGCGACCGTTGACCGAAAATGCAAGTTTGGCCCGTTGGCCTATTTTCGACGTTCCGGACACATCCGCGGAGTCGGAATTGCAAAATGAGACCTCAAAGATGAAGAACGAGGAATTAGGGTTTATGCCGTCGAGACCGGACTGCAATTCGGTATAAATCCCGACCTTTTTATGTTCCGCAATTTAATTGTTTGGGACTGTTATATGATTTTATGATTATTGGTAGGAAAAATTATGGAAAAGAATGTATGTAAAAAGGAAAAAAAAATGGCTGTAATGGAGAAAAAGAAAAATATGTGATGATGTAAAGATTTTATGTAAACGGTACAAGTTTTACGTAAAATCTAGGCCTCTGGTATAGTACGTGATAGAATTAGATTAGGATAGATGGTTTTCAGGCGTTTCCTAAACGCTGGAACCTCAAAAATTAAGGGGAAACTCTGCCGAAATTTCTAAAAAAATGGCACCAGGGGTAATATGGGAAACGAGGAGTAAAAATATGATCGGGAAGGGACCCAAGCCCCGTCGAGGAATTAGGGCATGGAAAAAGGAATGGGTGAGGTACAATTAGTAAACCGACCCTTCGAAACCCTAGAACGTAAGGAAAACATGAAACCGACTTTTAGGTCAGAATAGTACTTCCCGAGGGCCAGGAATGTGAAAATTAGTAAAATGATAAGAATTGATCAGGAAAAGGTCCGATAAGATTTAAAAAGTTAATTAAATGATTTTGGATTTAGAAAATCCAGCCTAAGTATGAAAATGAAAATGTTATGGTTAAACGACCCATCAGGGGCAAAACGGTCATGTTGTCCAAAGATTCTCAAATTATGGGAAAAGAGCCCCAATGACCTCGGAATAGGTGAATGAAGTTTGTAAAAGTCAAAATTGAGGTTTAAGTTCTGAAAAATCACGTCAAGGGTAAAGTTGTAATTTTGTCAAAAGCTAGGGGTAAAATCGTAATTTTTCAAAAAGTTGGAGAAAAATTCGAAAAGGGCCATTAAGGTTTAGAAAGCTATCCTAAGGCTATAATTAAGGGTTATAAGATCAGAATCAAGCTTTTTAATAAAATAAAAGCTATAAATGAAAATGTGATTAACGGACAAAATTTGTCTGTAGAAACCCAATCCAGAAGCGACGAAGGACATCGATGGATCCTAAGGAAAGGATAAGCACGCTATGAGTAAGTTAAGACATTTACCCGTCTGCAACTATGAACAAGTTTATTGTGTTTATATGTTTTGTATGCAAATGTCATGATGTGAATTATGATGATGCTATAGTAATACTATAGCAATACTATGATAATGCTAAAAGTTATGTTTTAATAAATAATTTATAAAAAATATATATATATATGTATATATATGTATATATTGAATTATGAAGGAAAGGTATTATAAAAGTTTTATGAGAGTAACGATGTGATAAAGAGGAATAGAGGAATGGAAGGAGTAAGAATGATAATATTATGATAGAGTGCATAAGAAAGAGATGAGATATGAAAGGAATTAAGAAAGGGATGTTTTATGAGATCGAAAGAATAGATGTTTTATGAAAAGTTTTATGAAAGTTAGGTTATGATTGATAGACCAACGATGATCGGTGATGAAAGGAATTAAGAAAGGGATGTTTTATGAGGACGAAAGGATAGATGTTTTATGAAAAATGATATGAAAGCAAAGAGTTAGACAAGAAAGAAAAACAATGATAGGTTATGATAAAAGGTATGATGAATGTTTTACGAAAAATGATATGAAAGTAAAGAGTTAGACAAGAAAGAAAAACAATGATAGGTTATGATGAAAGGTATGATGAAAGGATTAGAACATAACGATAAGATGTGATTGATGGAATAGAACGATAGGCTATGATCGATAGGCTATGATTGATGGAATGATGCAAATGATAAGACGAACAAAGAATAATTGTCTACACGTAACAAAACATGTTTTTGTTTGTTATGATGTGATGTGATGTGATGTTATATAAGTAATATGTGCTATATGTGCTATGTTTTTGAAAGAAAAAGATGTTCAATGAAAAATCAATATAAGAAAAATAAAAGCTTGCAAGATAATAAGACTGAAAACTTAAGTTGTTGGCGTACCGGTCTCCCTACAAGGTCGAGACTTCCGGTCTATATCCTCCGCGTAGATGTGGCGCTACCCCGAAGGTGCGGTAGATTATAGGATGGACCAACCCCGAAGGTGCGGTTTTTATGTGACTGTGAGGTAGGTTGGTGGGTCGCTCCCCCTCCTCCCACTGTCCGCGCGCAACTAGGTACGTCCAACAACGGGCCCAACCAAAGGAAAGTGGAAAGAAAACAAACGAAAGAAGAGTGAAAAGAAAAGAAAAGAAAGGAAAAGAGCGTGAAAAGAAAAGAAAAGAGAGTGCTTAAAAAAAAAAAAAAAAACAAGGAAAAAGAGAGTGGAAAGAAAAGAAAAAAAAATGATACGAAAAGAAAAGAAAAGAAACGAACGATATGAAAGAACAACACAATGAAATCAATGAAAAATAATAAAACGAAATTTAAAAGAACATGATAGAATTATATATGTGATGTGATGTGTTTGATGTATATGTATGAAATGACACGTTTTTACGTGATGTTGTGCTAGTGTATATGTTACTAGTTTTAAGATATGAAATGTTAGGAGATGATGATGAAACGATAGAAAAGTTAAAAAGGTTTAGAACAGAAAGTTAAGAAATGATAGGAATGAAAAGCAAAGAAATGAAAAGATTGGATTAGAATGATAAGAGATGATCGATAGAATGATAAGAACGATGAACGAAGAGATAAACGAGCATGATGAAGCTCATATTTTATGTTATGTTTTGAGGATATGTATAAATGATGTATATGGTATGTATATACGTGATGACATATATTCTAGTAATAATATATATTACTAGTATTTATAAGTTAATGAATGTATGTTTGAACTTACTGAGCATCTAGCTCATTAGTTGTTTATATGTTGCAGGTAAGCAACTTATTAGTTTAAAGTAATATGATGGACAACGGAAGGATCTGCACGTGCCAAGGGACTGGGCGAGGGTATGGTACTACCATGAGTCTTTCGCTGAGCGTTCAAAAAGGAAGATGAAAGAAAGAAAGTTATGATATATGTGTAATAAGAGTGTGATAGAGATAGGTATAGTATGTAAGTAAAAAAAAAAAAAAAAAAAATTTGTTATAGAAATTGCTTCCGCTATAAGATGAGAACGTTAAGAATGGAAAGTTAAGTTAAGTAAGAGGATGACGACCCACGAGGTTGCCAGTCATCGCGGTCGGCGTCAGAACTCGACTGGTTGGTATGGTAACGTACGTGGGGGGTCGCCACAATGAAAGATCTTGTAATCAAGATTTATTGTAATTCTCTCTCTTCTTGGGTTTTACCCTTTTTTTTAGGTTAATCTTCATATGGGTGTGTCCCTTTTCAAAAATTAAAAAATATAAAACATCTTATTTCAAAATTTCCTCGAAAAGTACCAATATACCAAGGGCTATTTGAGATGTCATAAAATATCTACAAGTGCCCTTACTTAGGCAAACTTCATATTCACGTTTGTGATAAGAGCAAGTATGAGCGAACCTCCATATATCATCTCATCTCTAATAGGAGCATACCGTGTCAAAAGAATTAAACAACCTAAAAGTGGGAGAAGCATAAGGCCAGCATTTTTCTACCAAAAAAATAAATGATAGCACACCATTAAATTGTTCAAACTAACTTTGCTTTCACTTACAAGTATGGAACTTGGGAAGGTAGAGACATATAACCATTAAAGAGAATCAAGGGAATCCATTTGAAATCAATTACAATACATAGTTTCATTATCAGTGGCTAACTCCTTCCATCGTGGGATTGTCTATGCATTCAAGTTCTGAAACTTGCTCCAAATATGATTGATTCTTGTATTGATGCATTTTATTTATTCATATGTATAGCAAACTTTATATAGGAGTAATATATTGTCGTTAAATGCATACGCATATATAATTGTTGTATACACACACTTTGTATTATCAATATGTAATTATGAATAATACACACTCTGTATTGATACATTTTATTTACATGCATTTTAAATTGTTGATGGTCTGAATCCAACCCAAGAATTATTTTGATACTATATGCAGCAAATTATTGTGTACGGATGCATATTGGCTTTAATTTCACATATATTGGAGTCTTTGGAAGATCTCATCATCAAACTCCTTTAATTATACGGTAAAGAAAAAGGTAATTTTACGACTAACTTTTCTTCTTAGTGTGGCTACTATGTTACAAGTTTTTTTCTTTTTCTTTTTCTTTTTGTAATGTGTGACTATAATGAATAATTCCTATTATTTGTAGAAGTAGTAATTTGAAGTTTCAATCTATTATTGTGTTATTATTATTGCAATGTCATGTGCCATACATATTTACATAAATTGATTGCCATCAATTTTTGGTAATTTTTATTTATATAGCATGGATAGAAGTTGGATGTTAGTCGATAGAAGATCAAACGAGTATAAAAATGGGGTTGAATGTTTCTTGCAGTTGCATTAAATCACAGCACAAACTCTAGTGTCATATGGTGTCCATTTGTACTGTGTGGGAACTCGGATTTGTATGGATAAACAATTTATTTCTACTAAATATTTATTTGTACATGTATTTCTTGTGTTTATATCTAACTTTCTTAAACTAAATCACGTAGGATATGGATCCAACTGACACTCCACCAAGTGACAGCCCTCCAATGGATTTAGATGATGCTTTAAATGATGCACAAATACCAACAAACAAAAGGAAAAGAGGGCAAAGAGAAGAAACCACAATGCCTATGTTGGCCAAAGCTCAAAGTAATGGAACAAAGTTGACAATATTTTTTTAACTCAAAAGGGCAATCAATTGGAAAAAATGCAGCTTACTTCCAAAGTTATTTAGGGGTTTTAGCACGATCAAGGATCCCGATTAACATACAAAATTGGAAGGTTGTTAAAGATGACATTAAGAATCGTATATGGAGAAATGTACAGGTATGATATAAAAGTATATAATATGTGTACGTCAATTTATTTTTGTTTTTGTTATTATTAACTTTGATGTTTTATACATGTCTTGTTAGGCCATATTTATAATTAGTGATCAATATCGTCATATTATATTGGGATCCATTTGTGATAAATGGAGGGCGTTCAAGGCTTATTTGACAAGGAATTATATTGACAAGAATTTAGACAATCTCGATGTGTTGAAGAACAAACCTAAGCGATATCATTCTGTAGAACGAAAACATTGGGATGAGTTTGTCCAAAGTCAGTTTAGCCCTGAGTTTAGGGTAAGATCTCAGTTAATCAGTACAAATATATGTATATTTCAATTTTAAGTAATTTATTTTTTAATTCTCTAATTAACCATGTAGCAATTGCAAAAGGAACAATGAGCTCATAAAAAAAAAAAAAAACAAACTTGAGGCTGAGATTGTAAGTTGCCTCTTTTTTATTTTTATTTTATTCAAAAGTATCTTAAATAAATTATCTGCCTTATTTATTGCCCTTTTTTTTCTTTACTTTTTATAAAAAACAAGGCTCTCATAGCACTTTACTGTTGAACAAGAAGAAAGAAACAAATCAAAAGACAAAGTTGATCCTTTTGGTTTTGTGGAAAGAGGCTAGACAGGATAAGAATGGCAAATACCTTAATAATGCAACTCGTGATGTTGCTAATAAAATAGTACGTTGTAATATTTTTAGCAATCTTGAGTGTCCATCAATGGCTCAAGTTTGTATTATGCTAACTGTTTTTGTTATAGGATGAGTATACAAAAGCATGTACTCAATGGAAGATCACCACCACTAGCAAGAATGATGTATTGACCATGGCTTTAGGTACACGGGAACATTCTAGATGGACAAGAGGGCTGGGTAGTAGGGTTGGTAATAAGATGTACTTTGAAAAAACTATAGGGGATAACACCAATAACTTGGTGAATGAACTTAAGAAAGAGTGGGAAGAGGAGCACAACGAACTGAAAAAAAAAACAAGTAACAACTCCATGATTTGGTAATGGAACTCAGTAACCAATTGAAAGCCTATAAAAATGGTGCACCACAACCGTCTAGCAATCATCAAGAAAGTGAAGCAGGAAGTTGCACACACCACAATGAAGCATCTGATGGTACTCATTTGTAACAGGTCCAACTGTATGGGTTAACTTGGTTACTGATGGCTTGCCTGCGACGGCTATCGGGCTTAATAAGGCAGATTCCGATGTTATGAAGGCAAAACCGCGTAAGGTATTATATATGGTAAGATCTAGGCTTTTTACTTGTTATTACTCTGCTAAAATTGTCTATTACACTTGTATTCTATACATGCTCTGTTGCAAAATGGATGTTAGTAGAGAATTGATCTAAACCATGCAATTTTACATGCTTGGGCGCTTTACAGTATACACTCTTGCTAATGTTTTCCTAGAGTTCTTTTGGTTGTAAAACATACTCTTGCAGAATCACCTCAGCAGTCCATTCAACGCTTTTGTTGTTGAAAAATTCCCTGTCTTATTAGCTATATGGCTTATCAGTTTTTATTATTTGAGTTTGTATTCAGTTTTCCCGTGCATGATCTAGAAACCTTATTTCTCTTGTAATCTCACTTCTAATTCAATCTGAATATGCAGGTGAATGAAGCTGTAGTTACTGGATGGCTGTTCTTTCGTTATTTAGTAATTGGAGGTGTGAAAATTTCGTAATATGTGGTCTAATCATTCCTATGATTATTTTTTTTTGCTGTGATCTTTTACATAGTAGCTATGTTTTTTGTTTTGTATTTTTTTATTTCTTATATCCTAAAATTGAGACACAAGGGCAAAGGATTTATTGCCAAATATAGTAAGAGAGACTTCAAAAGCTTTGAAATAAAAAACCGAACTTCTTTTTTACAATTTTGGTTTCTGAAAATAATGCTCAATTTTAGTTCACACACAGTTTCGTTTACAAAACTAAGAATTAACAGTCCAAGTGGAACAAAATGATGTTTTACATGTTGCACATCGCAGCTTAGACTCTATCAGCTTGGTAGGGTTCTAGTGGTTTTGGTGTTGCAGTTCTTTTATCTGTTCACATCAGATGGCAATAATTCCTAATCTTTCTACAATCCATCTATGTGGGACTTTGTTTCATTTTTTTATTCATTGATAAGAAGAAACAAAGTTTTAATGGCAAATTTAACAGTAAAGGGATGACAGCTTCTCCTCCTATATGACCACAGTAATAATCTCTATGGCTAAAACCTTTGTATGCAGCCTGAAATTTTCATAAGGAACTAAAGTTAGATTTTTCAAACTATGCAGTATAATTCCTTAAAATGCTTCACTAATGGAAGGAATTATTGTAGGCCAATTGCTGTTTTCATAAAAGGTTCCATTTATTTTTCTTATATTTGTTTTAGAATACGTATAAATTATTATTTGCCTTTGCCTTTTTGGCAGCTTATGTTGGCCTTGCCACAATTGCGGGATTTATATGGTGGTTTGTGAATGCTGATAGTGGTCCTAAACTTCGTTATGCCGAGCTGGTAAGATTCTCAATATGCTCAAATTAGAATGCTGATTTGATGACTCATATTTTCTGAGTAACTTGAACGGGCAGACTAATCTTGAGCACTAATGAATGTTAACAACCTCTAGGTTGTATACTTTTTCTTTTGTGAAGATTAGCTTTACCGTCATTAGTTTGTACACAGTTTTACTATATCTTTTGTTTATATATCCTATGTCTCTTATTGCAGATGAACTTTGACTCATGTCCAACAAGGGAGACGACCTACCCGTGCAGTATTTTCGATGATAGGCATCCATCAACTGTGTCCATGACCGTGCTTGTCGCTGTTGAAATGTTTAATGCTCTGAATAATCTTAGTGAAAACCAATCTCTTCTGTGAGTATGCGAGCCGACTGTCATATTTAAAATTTAATCTTCAATCTGTATGTTTTTTTTTTTAAGTCAGGGATAAAGTATATATTTTATGAAAGCTTGCATAAATTAGCAGTAAATCTAGATAAAATGAAGTTTTTGGTTCTGTTGTAATTGATTGTCTTAGGTGATAAAAAAAACTTACGAAATGTTTAAAACATGATTTTCTTTATATTTTCCATAAATTAAGCTGTTGGGGTATGGATAACTTGTTATGAATGTTTAGTCACGTGGGACCTAGCCCTTAACTTTAAGGCCGGTAAGGTATAGCCATCCCCTATGGTGCTTCGAAATGGATCTTATCAACGTCCATGTTTGGTAAATCACAACATAGATTGAATTGTTGAGTCAAAAAATGTGTTGCTATCATGTAGCTTTGTATCGGCTAAATTAAGCTCAATATTTGGTTTGCAGCTATGCAAAGTCATAAATAAAATATTTAGAAATTCAGAATTGATGATCTTCTGTCTGCACAAAATTTGTTTAGCTTCTTTTTAATAATCAGTTATGTTTGCATCATTATAGAACAGTGCAGATTTAGGATACAATCTGAACTAATTGTTTCTCTTTCTAGTGTTATCCGTCCTTGGAGTAATCTGTGGCCTCTTGCTTCAATCATCCTTACCATGCTCCTGCACATACTAATTCTCTATGTGCATCCGCTCTCTGTTCTTTTCTCTGTAAGTCGTTCTCGGCGTCTATGATCTACCTCTCGAGTTGTGGTTTGCTTTTCCTTTCGTACACCCCACACAACCACACCATCAACCCCCCCCACCCCACACCCACCACCCCCTCTCAACAACCTACATGAGGAAGTGAATTCTGTTAACTGCTATGTGGCTTCTTGATGCAGGTGACTCCATTATCTTGGTCTGAGTGGGCGGTTGTCTTATATCTTTCATTTCCCTTATGTATTTATATCTAATAATATTTATAAGTTGGTGAATATATGCAACTATATTTTTTATCTCAGCTTTTAAATTTTATTTTATTTTATTTTTGTAACTCAGCCTTTAAAATATTCAACTTCTAAATAGATGTGAGGTAAAGAATGCATGCCCATACATAAATTACTCGAGGGGAAGTTATATATGATGCTAGACTTTTGCATTCGGAACAAAGGCGCTCTCATTCTATTTTTGTTTTCTGTAGGTCATAATCATTGATGAGGTGCTAAAGTTCTTCTCAAGACATTCCACTGGTAATGTGGATTCTATTTTAGGGAGTCCTATATCTCGATTTAAATGCATCATATATGTTTATTGCATATAGATTTACTAATGGTTGGGTTAAACGAACAATATAGTCAACTTACACCCATTTTGATGACTTGTTTTGGATGTTGAGACGAGTCAACTTCAACATCCCATAATAATGAAAAGAAACTTGTTTGTTGGATTGTGGAATATTATCAGGTTTTGATAACAAAACTCTATCATAGTTTTCTGGTTTAAACCGTGTGTGCTTGTGACCTGTTGAAAAGTTTATGCACACCCTTGTGAAAATATATGTTTGCTTTTGGTAGTTAATGATTTTCATGGTTGATCCTTTGTCTAGGTGTGAAATTCAATTTCAGATTCCGACGGCCTGATTTACTTCCGAAAAAGGAATTCCGTGACAAGTAACACTTGAAGTTATCATTCGCCCGGAATATCGCTCACATGATCACCACCGAGGAAGAATCTCTGTTTGTGTAAATTATTACGACACACTCTTCCCACAGGTGCGAGGATAGGTGCATTCATCATGCTTTGTCTATACTGATGCACATCACCAAGATTAATTTACAGGAGGTAGTTACTCTGCATTAGTTCCAAGGATGCTCTTCTAATTTAAAGCATTTTTGTCCTCAACGTATTTATGCTTACAAATAGACCACCCAAAAGCCCACAAAATAAGAAAAAAAGAAATATTTGCCCAGAAACATGTCCCAAACAAATACCAAAGGAAAATATGTACGCCAACTTTGTTGTTAAATTGGACAAGCTTCCTTTCATCATTTATATTAGGCCAGATGTGCCATGGTCTCTTTTTCCCATTCTTGTTTTTCCTTTCCTTAACAGTAGCTAATTGAGCTCTATATCTGCTTAATATGTTTACCATGTTTGCTAATTTAATAAATATTTATTTATTTTTTTTCGGAATATCTATTGTTTTATTGTTTTATTGTTCGAGAAAGGTGGACGACCAACCAAATACAGATTATAAGACGTCTGGCTGTAAGGTATTTTGCCATGAGTTACAAGGGTTCATTGTCAAGCCACCGTTTAAACATGACAAAGCTTTCTTTGGGCTTGTACTGGGCAGCTGCGTGCCCTGCTCCCTGCACGTACAAGAAAGACCAATATTAGGGAAAAAAATGATTGAAAGAAAAGCAAATTTAGATCGTATATATATACTGTTAAAGAATTGGAAGAATTTTTTTCTTCTTCTTCTTGCCTTGACTGTTGCAAATGTCATCCGGTTGGAATAAGTTCTTGTGTATCTGTCCAACGCAATAGTAAAACTCCCATTCAGCGTATCATATAGATGGGTATTTATGAAATTATAATACATCTTTGACAAAACTTTCAAAATGATATGCCGTGGAAGTTAATGAGCATAGGATACATGCGTATGAATTTTATATTTTTTTTGAACTAAAATTGAGAATAATTTTTTAGATAGGAATTGTCATATTTGATTATTGTTTGGAACTATAGTTTTAGTTGTTTGATTAGGTTTTCAGTAGCTTGATTTATGAGTGTTCGTGTAAAATCTCAAGGAGGGGTGAATGTAACACCCGGGAAAATTCACATTTTTCGGAAAATAAATATACAATGAATTTAAACATTAAAATGTGAAATTAAGTGATTTAATATTGTTTAGAACTAAAATAAAATGTTCTAACAATGTTAAAGGATGAAAAATGAGTAATAGTGATATTATGTGTGTGCACGTGTGTGCCACTCACAGTATCAAGAAGTAGGTCAAGATGATATTATCTTGACATAAAACTGATAAATCTGGGTTCAGCACACCCAAATTAGTCAGGATAGCCTATCAGCACGCTCAAATTTGATAATTGAGCACAAGGGTAAATTTTGACCAAAAATTCACAGTATCGGAAATTGGTCAAAATGACCTCAGATGAGAATAAAACTGATATATTTGGATTCAGGACGCCCAAATTAATCAGGATCGCCCATATTGAAATTTTGGGCGAAAAAGTATATAAAGAGCGGGGAAAAAGCGGAATTTCCTCATTTTCCCATGAACTCTCTCTCCCTACCCGAATATGTACAGTAACCGACCATCGGAAACGGTGTCCGTTTTCGACACCGCCGGCACCGTTGGAAAGCTCTCGCCGAGCTGAGTTCAACGGTGTGCCGAGTCGACGGAAACGACGCCGGAGGATAGCGCACGCGCCGCCCGAAGCCGCCGGCCACCGGAAATTTGGATCGCCGATATCTTCGCCGTCCGACGTCCGATCAAGCTGAAACTGGTCCCAAAAGACTCGTGGTGAAGAGTACTACAAAACCCATGTGATGGATCGCCTCAACACCGGCGGAATCGCGCCGCCCGAAGTCACGACGTCGTGAAGCCGCCTTGAAACTCGCCGTTTCCAGCGATGTTGAGCTGCACCACCGGTGCAGAAATGGTCGCCGTGAAGAGGGGAGCAAAAGCCCTCAATCAATTTCGGGGAAAAAGTCCAGCACGGCGGAGTTCCATCGCCGCCGCCGTGGCCGTGACTTTCGGGGTCGATTTTCGGCGATAGAGGTGTCGAATGGTGAAATTGAAGCCACCAATGGATTGCTCTCGTCGAGATCTTCAAGATGGACTACTCACTTACCACCGTCGCCGCCGTCGTCGTCGGTCAACGCCAGTCAACGGCCGGTCAACACCGGTCAATGGCGACCGTTGACTGAAAATGCAAGTTTGGCCCGTTAGCCTATTTTCGACGTTCCGGACGCATCCGCGGAGTCGGATTTGCAAGACGGGACCTCAAATATGAAGAACGGAGAATTAGGGTTTATGCCGTCGAGACTGGACTGCAATTCAGTATAAATCCCGACCTCTTTACGTTCCGCAATTTAATTGTTTGGGACTGTTATGTGATTTTATAACTATTGGTATGAAAAATGTGGAAAAGAATGTATGTAAAAAGAAGAAAATGGCTGAAATGGAGAAAAAGAAAAATATGTGATAATGTAATGATTTTACGTAAACGATATGAGTTTTACGTAAAATCTAGGCCTCTGGTATAGTACGTGATAGAATTAGATTAGAATAGATGGTTTTCAGGCGTTTCCTAAACGCTGGAACCTTAAAAATTAAGCGGAAATGCTGCCGAAATTTCTAAAAAAATGACACCAGGGGTAAAATGGGAAACGAGGGGTAAAAATATGATCGGGAAGGGAACCCGAGCCCCCTCGAGGAATTAAGGCATGGAAAAAGGAATGGGTAAGGTACGACTAGTAAACCGACCCTTCGAAACCCTAGAACGTAAGGAAAACATGAAACCGACTTTTAGGTCAGAATAGTACTTCCCGAGAGCCGGGAATGTGAAAATTGGTAAAATGATAAGAATTGATCCGGAAAAGATCCGATAAGATTTAAAAAGTTAATTTGATGATTTTGGGTTTAGAAAATCCAGCCTAAACATGAAAATGAAATTGTTATGGTTAAACGACCCATCAGGGGCAAAACGGTCATTTTGCCCAAAGATTCTCAAATTATGGGAAAAGAGCCCCAGTGACCTTGGAATAGGTTAATGAAGTTTGTAAAAGCCAAAATTGAGGTTTAAGTTATGAAAAATCACGTCAAGGGCAAAATTGTAATTTTGTCAAAAGTTAGGGGTAAAATCGTAATTTTTCAAAAAGTTGGGGAAAAATTCGAAAATGGCTATTAAGGTTTAAAAAGCTGTCCTAAGACTATAATTAAGGGTTATAGGATCAGAATTAAGCTTTTTAATAAAATAAAAGCTATAAATGAAAATGTGATTAACGGACAGAATTTGTCTATAGGAACCCGATTCAGAAGCGACAACGGACGTCGATGGATTCCAAGAAGGGGTTAAGCACGCTATGAGTAAGTTCAGACATTTACCCGTCTGCAACTATGAACAAGTTTATTGTGTTTATATGTTTTGTATGCAAATGTCATGATGTGAATTATGATGATGCTATAGTAATACTATAGCAATACTATGATGATGCTAAAAGTTATGTTTTAATAAATAATTTATAAAAAATATATATATATGTATATATATGTATATATTGAATTATGAAGGAAAGGTATTATAAAAGTTTTATGAGAGTAACGATGTGATAAATAGGGATAGAAGAATGGAAAGAGTAAGAACAAGAATATTATGATAGAATGCATAAGAAAGAGATGAGATATGAAAGGAAAGAATAGGTGTTTATGAAAAGTTTTATGGAAATTAAGTTATGATTGATAGAGCAATGATGATCGGTGATGAAAAGAATTAAGAAATGGATGTTTTATGAGGATGAAAGGATAGATGTTTTATGAAAAATGATATGAAAGCAAAGAGTTAGACAAGAAAGAAAAACAATGATAGGTTATGATAAAAGGTATGATGAATGTTTTATGAAAAATGATATGAAAGCAAAGAGTTGGACAAGAAAGAAAAACAATGATAGGTTATGATGAAAGGTATGATGAAAGGATTAGAACATAACGATAAGATGTGATTGATGGAATAGAACGATAGGCTATGATCGATAGGCTATGATTGATGGAATGATGCAAATGATAAGACGAACAAAGAATAATTGTCTACACGTAACAAAACATGTTTTTGTTTGTTATGATGTGATGTGATGTGATGTGATGTGATGTTATATAAGTAATATGTGCTATATATGTTATGTTTTTGAAAGAAAAAGATGTTCAACGAAAAATCAATATAAGAAAAATAAAAGCCTACAAGATAATAAGACTGAAAACTTAAGTTGTTGGCGTACCGGTCTCCCTACAAGGTCGAGACTTCCGGTCTATATCCTCCGCGTAGATGTGGCGCTACCCCGAAGGTGCGGTAGATTATAGGATGGACCAACCCCGAAGGTGCGGTTTTAATGTGACTGTGAGGTAGGTTGGTGGGTCGCTCCCCCTCCTCCCACTGTCCGCGCGCAACTAGGTACGTCCAACAATGGGCCCAACCAAAGGAAAGTGGAAAGAAAACAAACGAAAGAAGAGTGAAAAGAAAAGAAAAGAAAAGAAAAGAAAAGAAAGGAAAAGAGAAGAAAAGAAAAGAAAGGAAAAGAGCGTGAAAAGAAAAGAAAGGAAAAGAGCGTGAAAAGAAAAGAAAAGAGAGTGCGTGAAAAGAAAAGAAAAGAGCGTGAAAAGAAAAGAAAATAGAGTGCGTGAGAAAAAAAAAAAAACAAGGAAAAAGAGAGTGGAAAGAAAAGAAAAAAAAAATGATACGAAAAGAAAAGAAAAGAAACGAACGATATGAAAGAACAACACAATGAAATCAATGAAAAATAATAAAACAAAGTTAAAAGAACATGATAGAATTATATATGTGATGTGATGTGTTTGATGTTATATGTATGGAATGACACGTTTTTACGTAATGTTGTGCTAGTGTATATGTTACTAGCTTTAAGATATGAAATGTTAGGAGATGATGATGAAGCGATAGAAAAGTTATAAAGGTTTAGAACAGAAAGTTAAGAAATGATAGGAATGAAAAGCAAAGAAATGAAAAGATTGGATTAGAATGATAAGAGATGATCGATAGAATGATAAGAACGATGAACGAAGAGATAAACGAGCATGATGAAGCTCATATTTTATGTTATGTTTTGAGGATATGTATAAATGATGTATATGGTGTGTATATACGTGATGACATATATTCTAGTAATAATATATATTACTAGTAATTATAAGTTAATGAATGTATGTTTGAACTTACTGAGCATCTAGCTCATTAGTTGTTTATATGTTGCAGGTAAGCAACGTGTTTATTTAAAGTAATATGATGGACAACGGACGGATCTGCACGTGCCAAGGGACTGGGCGAGGGTATGGTACTACCATGAGTCTTTCGCTGAGCGTTCAGAAAGGAAGATGAAGGAAAGAAAGAAAGTTATGAAATATGTGTTATAAGAGTATGATAAAGATAGGTATAGTATGTAAGTTAAGAAAAAAAAAAAAATTTGCTATAGAAATTGCTTCCGCTATAAGATGAGAACGTTAAGTATGAAAAGTTAAGCATGTTAAGTAAGAGGATGACGACCCACGAGATTGCCAACCATCGCGGTCGGCGTCAGAGTTTGGCTGGTTGGTATGGTAACGTACGTGGGGGGGGGTCGCCACAGTGACACAGAACTACTCATTTATTTATTGGATTGTTGAAAAGTTAATCTAATGATTAAAACTCGATCGTGAAAAATAATTATGAAAAATCACGGTTCTTACTGATGTTTAGTAAGTCGTGATACGTAGCTTACCCTCCAACTTGGCCATCGACGATCCACGGTCTCCAATCATCAACAATGGTGAAATTTAAAGATCTTATCCATGCTTGAGTTGCTGGGAGTGGTACTCTCATGTCTTGGTCTCCACTAATCATTTCAATAATAACAGTAAAGAATATTATCAGAGCTTAAAAATACATGTAACATGACAAAAGAATATTAGCAGAGCTTAAGTACATGTAACATGACAAAAGATTGTATAAAGAGATGGAGATTTTCCACCTGTATACTAAAGACCGATAGCCTTTGGTACTAAGGTTGACGTGATATGGAACAGTGTTGTATACATCTTTCTGGTAAGGCACGTTGAAATCGCAACGTTGCCACTTCCCTTTAGTTCCCTGCACCGTACATTTATGTTTGGGTCAGATATTAAATTACCGTCTTAGATTATTGCATGCAGTTAATATCTTGCAAATTTTCATAGAACTTCGATATACCTCTCGTACGCCAAGAGCTCTACGGACAGAAGGCTCATTGGCCCATGAGAGAGAGAACCAATGCTCATATTCCTAAGAAAATAACACAGAAAAGGGTTCTCCGTTAATTTAAACAAGGAGGAGCGTCAATCATAGTAATAAATACATAAACAAATAAAGAGGAAAGAATTGTTCCTGGCTATATATATATATATATGTAAGATCAATTGGTCGTTTATGTTAATTATCTGTCCTTTTTGACATCTTATAATTATTGTGTTGGCATATCATACTTGACATGGTGGCGCAGAATTTTCATTGAGAGATCTTCCTCCGGTTTTTCCTTCCACGACTTGGGACTCAATGAAGCAGGGCGGCTCCAGAATATGTAACAAATAAATTCCTGAAACGCACTGTCGTACAGGGTAGTCAATTAGTATAAATATATTACCTATGTACAGACACAGAAAAAAGAGAGAAGGTACCTTCTCATAAGCTTGCATATCTTCCAAACATTTTCGGTTGCTTGGATCTATGTTCTTATATTGTCCTCTACAATTTTTCTTCAAGGACTGAACAAAATTAAATTCTGATCGTTAGAATGAATATCCCACATAATTTTAAGGTTTTCCGAAAAAAAAAAAAGGTGTCTTATGAGAAGTTTAAGAAATTAAAATCACCTTGTAGAGTTCATCAGAAATGAGTGCCCTTGAATGAGCAAATGGGATTTCGGAATTGTCCTCAGACTTAACATCGGTTACTGGGTTACCAAGAATATATCCCTGATGCCATTAATTTTTACCAGCAGTACAATTTGCACTCGTTAGTAAATTAGCAGTGACCAAAAGAAAATTTCTACTCAATTTTTCAGGAACCAAATTTCTACTCATTTCCATGCCATGCATAGCTTCTTCTTCTTCTTCTTCTTCTTTTAAATAAAATTGTTCTGAACCTCTAATTTTAAAAATCCAAGAGAGAGAGAGAGAGGGGGAGAGAGAGAGGGAGAGAAAGAGTTAAAGTCACAAACCTGAAGATTTATTAGTGGTGTGACCCCAGCTTCATTTTCTGCATGGAGGACAAAATAAAAAGTAAAAAAAAAAAAAAAAAAAGAGAGAATAGAACTTTAATCTTGCTCATTTTTATGAGTAGTCCTCTTTAACATGATGGAGTTGACCTAGATTACTCATAAATGATGCACATAAGGTCACTATTATATAAGAGTATCGAGATTCAATTCTGTTAAGTTATATTTATATACCTTGAATTATTTGTCGGGATTCACATGTCTCGAAATATGTTTTGAAACGATGCACGTGTAGTAATCATTATGTGAGAGTATCAGGATTCAATTTGGTCGAGCTATATCTATATATCTTGAAATATTTGCTGTTTTGCTAATTAATTTATTCGATGGAAATCTAGATGAATAAGATTTATGCTCTGACATTGTCTAATTAAATATCAGTTTAAGAAGGGTGGATTTTAAAAAATAATAATAAAGGGCACAAAACGAAAAAAAGCGATCTAAAGGGAACAGACTTCCTAATTTTCTCTCTACTCTTTACCGTTGAATGCAATCACTTATTAGATGTTCATGATATTTTTTTTTCATTTTGTTTAGTATACATATTTAGATACTAAAAATCTTTATTTGCATACCAGTTGAGATTTGATGAACAAGGATAGGGATGGTAATCCCAGAGTAAGAATCCCCACTGATGTAGACTGGATTTGAGGTGAAATCTGGGTGATTAACCAACCACTACAATAGGCAATTCAACTTTATTATAAAATGGAAGTCACAATTAGTACAAAATAGGATAATTATTCTTTTATGTTCGAAGATTAATGGTGAAATTAATAGAAGGATTCTATAAATTACCTTCCTCAAGAATTGAAGCAGGTGATTCACTTGCTTGAAATCGCCAGATTTAGAAGCCGAAGGAGTTCTCCCATAAGAAAATCCAGTACCTACTGGTGAATCTATGAATATTATGCTACAGATCTGTTTTTCCAATCATTGTAGAATTAGTACACAAATCATTATCATTGCTCCTTACAATTAAAAAAAAAAAAAAGTCTGTTAGAATATATGCCACACTTGACTCCGTGTGAAGTTACAGAGTTCAAATCCCAATCTCAAGTTTAAAAAAAGAAAATAATGTTTGCTTTAAACAAAAAAGAAATAAATTTTCATGATGCAACCTTTGTCCAGGAGTCTCGATTTAAGACCAAACTCGGCAGTAAGCTTCCATCGTAGTTCTCTAGCTTTTGATTATATTCAAGAGGACCTACAAAAGGTGGGGAGGGGGGAAAAAGCCCAATATTAGTTTACACACACACACACACAAAATATAAACAAAAAAAAGAACATTGTTTCTTTTAGAGATGATTTTACCCATTTCGTAGACAAGACCGGACCAGCCGGAGCAACCAGGACCACCATTAAGCCAAAGCAAGAGAGGATCTTTTTCTGGGTTCCTCTCTGACTTGACAAAGTAGTAGAAAAGCTGAATATCCTCTGATTCATCCGCTCCAATGTACCTTATAAACAACATTCATAAAATGTGCATAATATAAACAAACACAGCTAACGAATTAGTACCAACCAGTTAGAAATTAACATATAAGGCCGTAATTTCCATGTGAAAATATAACTCTCTGCTTCAACACAAATTTAACTCGTAAATAATAAACACCAATAGGATTTCTCATCTCAAATCATAGATTTTTTTTTTTAAATTATATCTCTAAAAATGAAAAGCACATTTTTCATTTTGGTACCCGGTTTCAAGATGAAAAGGGAGAGGTCCCCGGAAGCCGGGAAGAAATTTAACGGTATCGGAGTCCATGGAAACTGCATGGTGTACTAGTGAGCATGCTTGGAGGGGAAGAAGAAGAAGAACAAGAAACAAACGGTGAAGCTCATGAGATAATTGGATAGAGACTGAATTCAGATTTGCCATGGAGCTAGTATCTTTGTATGGCATCGATCTTTCCGCCCTTTTTCGTGAATTACTGTAAGAATTTATACTAGTGAATCTAAGCGATTGGATAAGTTAAAAAAAAAATTTATTTTTTTCTTTTCTTTAAGGTTCAAGGATAAGATCGGTTACTAGTTTAGTTCTCATAGGAGACAAATGGACATGCAAACTTAAGGAAAGAAAATCTGCAAAAATGGTATATATGTTGTCATTAATGAGTATCTCGGGGAATTTAACAAGGCAAAACTTATGACAGGAAATATATATATATTTTTTCTACCGGCATACACATGCTTTAATTATTGGATAATTTTTTTTACATTTTTGCTAGATATTGGAGTTAGATGGAAGAGATCGCGAGAATTAGCAACTTGAGACTGTGCTCCGTTGTATCGGCAATTGCCATGGAGTTCATGATCTGATTTTGGTGCAACGATGATTACAAGTAAATCAAAGATTTACACACATAAATAAATGATTTACCAACAAATCAATGATTTACACATAAAGGGTATTTTTGGAATTTCAAGTTGTGATAAATCATGATTTACCAAAATTATGCCATTTACTAATAGCCTAAATCTTTTTTACTATTTATTTTTATTGAGGTTGAGTTTTGGCCGATTTACCTCCTTTTCCCTTATCTAAAATTAAATTATTGCGGTATTTAAATTCTTGTGTCCATGTTACCGTTTTAACTCTCTTTTTCTATTTGTTATTCATGAGAACTTTAACAGAATGGTTATATGGGACAAATTTAGAATCTAGGGGAAAAATTGAGAGAGTTTTGTTTTTTTTTAATTTTTTATTGAGAGGATTTTTAAAGTTCACAAAGTAAAGGGAGTGGGATCATAAAATTAAGATTGATCCAAGAATAAATAAATAACAATGAGAATTATTGATTTCCTTTATAGTCTATGTTTACCAATTAAATAGTTGTAAGAGATACACCCATTTTTCTTTTTAATGTTTTATTAAACTTAAGAATAATAATCTTATTGATATAATAATTAAATACCCTTTTACGTAGAAAAATAATCTTTGAATGATAATATATGCATTAAGGTGGTGTTTTACATTCTCTTTTTCTCATATATTGTAATGACCAAAACAAAAAATAAAAAATTTTGGACCTAATCTTTGCAAATTTTCACTACAACAAAATACATTTTAGAAACCGGTTGGCGCTAATTTTTAACATCGGTTTTTCAAATAATCAATGTTAAATATGCCAAAAAAAAAGCGGGCTCGATGGCTGAACGCAGGTATTTCGTATTTGATTAATTTTAAAGTCAGTTTTTAAAAGACCGTTGTCAAATATTCAATTATAATACTGGTTGTTCAAATGACTAACATTAATAAAAATCTTTGACAATGGTTTTTAGTGACTGACATTATATATTAGTTTTTAACAACAATTATTTAACATCCGATTTTAAAAATGTTATGAAAATTTTAAAAATTTAAAGTAAGGCTACTAAGCTCTGTTTAATTATTTCCCTCATAAAATCTCTCTGTCTCTGTCTCTGTCTTGCTCTCCTTCACAAAATCAATCTTCTATTTCCCAAAATTGTAAAACGAATTCGGATTGCTATTTTTAGGTTTCTCTTGCCCAATCTTTCTGTCTCTGTCTTTTTATCTCTGTCTCTATGTCTTGCTTTCCTTCACAAGTTTGCAATGCTATTTTCCCCTTTATTCTCGTTCAAAAACTTAGGGATTCCACTTGCTATTCCCTGCTATCCTTGAGAGCACTTTTGTTGTGTGCAATCAACCAGTGTTCTTGACCATTTATCTTGATGCCATCACTCCACAGGTTTCCATTTTGACCTTTTCCCCTTTTTGTTTTATCTGGTTTTACTAGGTTTTTGGAGTTGTGGGTCCTATATATATATTTAATTATTTAAAAAATTGGAGAAAAAAAAACCAGAAAAGGACACACCGATTATTAAATTAATTCACTAGCTTGCATGTGGGGTTGGAGGGTGTAGCTTATAAAGAAGAAAAATAAAGAAGAAAGAAAAGCAGTAAAAGAAATCAAAACCAAAAGATGACGATAGTAACAGAAAAAAAAAGGAACTTTTGACTTTTTTTTAATCTACAAAACAACCGATAGGCAATCTTTAATGCGTTTGGGACTTAGGTAGTTTGGATTTATACTTCAGTAGAACAAAAAAAAAAAAAAAAGGAGTAGAACAGATAGATGAAGAAAGAAGCAAAGACTCGTGGATGTTGTTCAAGAAGAAGTGAAAAGATCTAGTCAGCGTTTTTTTAACAATTCCCAACCTCTTGTGTACATAAAATTCTTAGCTAAGCTTACTGTGATCTGTAGAGTACGATCATGACCAAGTCCTGCCAAGTTAAACTAGCGAATTCTAAAGTCATTAAATGTTGGCTGATTAGATAAACATCATCAGAGAAATAGCTCGAAAGATTTCATGATTATTTGTTTTATTGGTGATCTTAACGATGAGTAGAGAAACCTTTTAATGAAAGATCTTGTAGTCAAGATTTATTGTAATTCTCTCTCTTCTTGGGTTTTAACCTTTTTTTTAGGTTAATCTTCATATGGGTGTGTCCCTTTTCAAAACTAAAAAAATATAAAACATCTTATATTGCTGATACCTTAATAATGCAACTCGTGGAAAGAGGCTAGATAGGATAGGAATGGCAAATACCTTAATAATGCAACTCGTGATGTTGCTGATAAAATAGTACGTTGTAATATTTTTAGCAATCTTTAGTGTCCATTAATGGCTCAAGTTTGTATTATGCTAACTGTTTTTGTTATAGGATGAGTATACAATAGCATGTACTTAAGGGAAGATCACCACCACTTGCAAGAATGATGTATTGACCATGGCTTTAGGTACACGAGAATATTCTAGATGGACAAGAGGGCAGGGTAGTAGGGTTGGTAATAAGATGTACTTTGAAAACACTATAGGGGATAACACCAATGACTTGGTGAATGAACTTAAGAAAGTGTGGGAAGAAGAGCACAACGAACTGAAAAAAAAAAACCAGTAACAACTCCATGATTTGGTAATGGAACTCAATAACCAATTGAAAGCCTATAAAAATGGTGCACCACAACTGTCTAGTAATCATCAAGAAAGTGAAGCAGGAAGTTGCACACACCACAATGAAGCATCTGATGGTCCTCAACAGTATAAATCAACTTATGCTGCTATACACAAAGAACCAGTTGAAAATCCTCAAAAAAAGGTACAATCTACATAAGATAATGTCAATTTGGTTTTTTAAATTTTTTTCAACCTTACTAACCGTAATGTCATATATGTGTAAAAGCAGGAAGTCAAGTTAGCCGTTGGGAACATTAAGGATGTTGTTACCATTGGAAGCATTATTGACTTAGGTGGGCCTGAATCTTTAGTTCATGGAGTTTCATTGGGAGAAGATAATCTGTGAGTACAAGTTTTTGTTCCAATTAGTGAAGATGCTTGATTACCTATTCCAGTTTGTGATGATTTAGTGTTTATTTGAGATGTTATTGGGTCTAATGTTGCATGGCCAAAAGCTCTTATCATAGCAATAAATCAGGTTAAAACTAAATAAGCTCATACTTTCAATATGCATTTGAGATTATTACTCCGTGACTAACTTTTTCATTTATCTGTGTACCTAGTATACTCCAAATGGCAAGAAAACAGGACCTATCACATCACATGCCAAAATAAAGTCTCAAGCACCAAATTACAAGTTTGTAGACAACCTAGGATCTCGCTTAGTAGTACAACCCAATGGCTTAAAAAGAAAAGAGGTTATGACTGGTAATGAAATGCCTAAACCCTTGAAAGTTGTAGTCAAGTATGCTACCGATTGCATGACAGTGAAAGATACTTTGGCTGTTCCAATATCTATTGATATCCTAGGACTTGATCACAATCAAATTATTCTTAAAGAGGATATTATTTAGTTTGGTGCTATGGAGAAATTTTATCTACTTGCATGGCAGTTTGCATGAAGTAAGTTTCCTTAATTTGTTCAGTTAAGTTTCATTTGTATGAATTGGTGTTATCTCTATATGAGTTAAGTAACTTTAATACTTACTTGGTTGTTAGATATCTTCACGAATATGTGAGTAAGCTTAACTTGCATAAAAAGTTTAAGTTTTTGGATCCATCTCGTATGGCTGTCCAACATGGGCTAAACAAGACTGCTCGTTCGCGTTTTTTGAAAGATGTATTGGAAGGTTACCAACAAGTGCAACTCTTTTTTGTTCCATACAACTCTAAGTAAGTTACATTTTAGACAACAAATGTACGCAACAAACATTAACTTCTTGGTAAACTAATAAATTACTTTCATGATTTTTAAGGCATATTGGATTTTAGTTGTTATTGATGCTCATGAGGAAGTTATGTACTTCTTTGATCCTCTTGGGAAGCAGTTATGTGGCGACCCCCACGTACGTTACCATACCAACCGGCCGAACTCTGACGCCGACCGCGATGGCTGGCAACCTCGTGGGTCGTCATCCTCTTACTTCACATACTTAACCTTCCATTCTTAATATTCTCATCTTAAAGCGGAAGCAATTTCTATAGTAAATTTTTTTTTTCTTCTTTTTTTTTAACTTACATACTATACCTATCTGTATCATACTCTTATCATTCTAATCCAATCTTTTCATTTCTTTGCTTTTCATTCCTATCATTTCTTAACTTTCAGTTCTAAACCTTTATAACTTTTGTATCGCTTCATCATCTCCTAACATTTCATATCTTAAAGCTAGTAACATATACACTAGCACAACATCACGTAAAAACGTGTCATTCCATACATATAACATCAAACACATCACATCACATATATAATTCTATCATGTTCTTTTAACTTCGTTTTATTATTTTTCATTGATTTCATTGTGTTGTTCTTTCATATCGTTCGTTTCTTTTCTTTTCTTTTCGTATCATTTCATTTTTTTTTTTTCTTTTCTTTCCACTCTCTTTTTCCTTGTTTTTTTTTTTTTTTTTTTCTTTTTTTTTTTTTTTTTTTTTTTCACGCACTCTCTTTTCTTTTCTTTTCTTCTCTTTTCCTTTCTTTTCTTTTCTTTTCTTTTCCTTTCTTTTCCTTTCTTTTCTTTTCTTTTCACTCTTCTTTCGTTTGTTTTCTTTCCACTTTCCATTGGTTGGGCCCGTTGTTGGACGCACCTAGTTGCGCGCGGACAGTGGGAGGAGGGGGAGCGACCCACCAACCTACCTCACAGTCACATAAAAACCGCACCTTCGGGGTTGGTCCATCCTATAATCTACCGCACCTTCGGGGTAGCGCCACATCTACGCGGAGGATATAGACCGGAAGTCTCGACCTTGTAGGGAGACCGGTACGCCAACAACTTAAGTTTTCAGTCTTATTATCTTACAAGCTTTTATTTTTCTTATATTGATTTTTCGTCGAACATCTTTTTCTTTCAAAAACATAACACATATAGCACATATTACTTATATAACATCACATCACATCACATCATAACAAATAAAAACATGTTTTGTTATGTGTAGACAATTATTCTTTGTTCGTCTTATCATTTGCATCATCCCGTCAATCATAGCCTATCGATCATAGCCTATCGTTCTATTCCATCAATCACATCTTATCGTTATGTTCTAATCCTTTCGTCATGCCCTTCATCATACCTTTCATCATAACCTATCATTGTTTTTCTTTCTTGTCTAACTCTTTGCTTTCATATCATTTTTCATAAAACATTCTATTCTTTCGTCCTCATAAAACATCCATTTCTAAATTCTTTTCCTCACCGATCATAATTGCTCTATCAATCATAACTTAATTTCCATAAAACTTTTCATAAACACCTATTCTTTCCTTTCATATCTCATCTCTTTCCTATGCATTCTATCATAATATTCTCATTCTTACTCTTTCCATTCCTTTATCCCTCTTTATCACATCGTTACTCTCATAAAGCTTTTATGATACCTTTCCTTCGTAAATTCAATATATACATATATATATATATTTTTATAAATTAATTATTAAAACATATCTCTTAACATCATCATAGCATTGCTATAGCATTTATTATAGCATCATCATAAATCACATCATGGCATATACATACAAAACATATAATACTATAAGCTTGTTCATAGTTGCAGACGGGTAAATGTCTGAACTTACTCATAGCGTGCTTATCATCTTCTTCGGATCCATCGACGTCCTTTGTCGCGTCTAGATCAGGTTCCTACAGACAAATTTTGTCCGTTAATCACATTTTCATTTATAGCTTTTATTTTATTAAAAAGCTAAATTCTGATCTTATAATCCTTAATTATAGCCTTAGGACAGCTTTCTAAACCTTAGTGGCCATTTTTGAATTTTTCTCCAACTTTTTGAAAAATTACGATTTTACCCCTAACTTTTGATAAAATTACAATTTTGCCCTTGACGTGATTTTTCATAACTTAAATCTCAATTTTGGCTTTTACAAACTTCATTAACCTACTCCAAGGTCACTGGGGCTCTTTTCCCATAATTTGATAATGTTTGGGCAAATTAACCATTTTGCCCCTGATGGGTCGTTTAACCATAACATTTTCATTTTCATACTTAGGTTGGATTTTCTAAACCCAAAATCATTTAATTAACTTTCTAAATCTTATCAGACCTTTTCCGGATCAATTCTTATCATTTTACCAATTTTTCACATTCCCGGCCCTCGGGAAGTACTATTCCGACCTAAGTGTCAGTTTCATATTTTTCCTTACGTTCTAGGGTTTTGAAGGGTCGGTTTACTAGTCGTACCTTACCCATTCCTTTTTCCTTACCTTAATTCCTCGAGGGGGCTCGGGTTCCCTTCCCGATCATATTTTTACCCCTCGTTTCCCATTTCACCCCTGGTGTCATTTTTTTAGAAATTTCGGCAGAGTTTCCCCTTAATTTTTAAGGTTCCAGCGTTTAGGAAACGCCTGAAAACCATCTATCCTAATCTAATTCTATCACGTACTATACCAGAGGCCTAGATTTTACGTAAAACTCATACTGTTTACGTAAAATCGTTACATTATCACATATTTTTCTTTTTCTCCATTACAGCAATTTTCTTCTTTTTATATACATTCTTTTCCATATTTTTCATACCAAAAATCATAAAATCATATAACAGTCCCAAACAATTAAATTGCGGAACGTAAAGGGGTCAGGATTTATACCGAATTGCAGTCCGGTCTCGACGGCATAAACCCTAATTCCTCGTTCTTCATATTTGAGGTCCCGTCTTGCAAATCCGACTCCGCGGATGCGTCCGGAACGTCAAAAATAGGCCAACGGGCCAAACTTGCATTTTCGGTCAACGGTCGCCGTTGACCGGCGTTGACCGCCGTTGACCGGCGGCGACGGCGGCGACAGTGGAAAATGAGTAGCCCATCTTGAAGATCTCGACGTGAGGAACTCATTGGTAGCCTCAATTTCACATTTGGAGGCCCCAATCGCTGGAAAATCACCCCGAAAGTCACGGTCACGGCGGCGACGGTGGAACTCCGCCGTGCCGGACTTTTTCCCCGAAATTGATTGAGGGCTTTTGCTCCCCTCTTCACGGCGACCATTTCTGCACCGGTGGTGCAGCTCAACATCGCCGGAAACGGTGAGTTTCACGGCGACGACGGCGACGGCGACGTCGCGACTTCGGGCGGCGCGATTCCGCCGGTGTTGAGGCGATCCACCACCTGGGTTTTATTCTACTCTTCACCACGAGTCTTTTGGGACCGGTTTCGTGGCAAATGGTGGCCGGACGGCGGAGAAATCTCGCCGGGAAGATTTCGGCTCCGGCGACCTTTAGGCGGCGCGTGCGGCTTGCTCCGGCGGCTGCTCCGTCGCGTCGACCCACCATCGGACTCAGCTCGGCGAGAGCTTTCCGATGACACCGGCGGTGTCGAAAACGGACACCGTTTCCGATGATCGGTTACTGTACACATTCGGCTAGAGAGAGAAAGAGAAATGTAGAGAGAGAGGGCGTGTGGACAAATGAATAAATTACATTTTTTTCCCGTTCTTTATATACTTTTTCACCCAAAATTTCAATATGGGCTATCCTGATTAATTTGGGCGTCCTGAATCCAAATATATCAGTTTTATTTTCATCTGAGGTCATTTTGACCAATTTCCGATACTGTGAGTTTTCGGTCAAAATTTACCTCTGTGCTCAATTGTCAAATTTGAGCGTGCTGATAGGCTATCCTTACTAATTTGGGAGTGCTGAACCCAAATTTATCAGTTTTATGTCAAGAAAATATCATCTTGACCTACTTCTTGATACTGTGAGTGGCACACGCGTGCACACACATAATATCACTATTACTCATTTTTCATTCTTTAACATTGTTAGAACATTTTATTTTAGTTCTAAACAATATTAAATCACTAAATTTCACATTTTAATGCTTAAATCCATTGTGTATTTATTTTCCAAAAATGTGAATTTTCCCGGTTGTTACAAGTTAACAAATGAAATCAAAGAAATTTTTAATACATAAGTTGATAGTTTCTAATCTATGTATAATTTATATTATATGACATTTGGTTTTATTAACATGTTACTTAATTTTCTTATTTTCAATAGTGGGCTCATAATGCTTGGTCCTAAAAAAAGAAAACAACCGCAATGGCTTGACATAAATGTAAGTTAACAAACAAACTCAACTTTGTGTTATTATTATTTAAATTGTTCTTGTTCTAATTACTCTTACATATTTATAGTAACTAGGGTTCAACTTACATATAGTGTCCTAGGCAATCAACTCAAGTAGAATGTGGCTTCTATATTATGAGATATATGAAGGAGATAATAATGGCAAATATGACCACAATTTCTACTAAGGTACATATATGTTACTTTCTCTTTTGCAGATCTATATTTATTTTTATTACTACTATTAATCCATGCTCTTATTTTTTTAAACTTGTAGTTCAATGGAAAATATGAGTACACAATAGAAGAAATTGATGAAATTCACACGAAATGGGGAGAATTTTTTCAATCATACATTTTTTAATGCTTTGTTGGATTTTGTAATTAATGTATTTGTGTATTTTGTTACTTGGATTTGTAGACTCTAAGTAAAGTGCTTATTATATTTGTTGGTTGATGATTGCATCTATATTTTGTTAGTTAGATTTGAAGACCTAAGTAAATTGCTTACTATTTATGTGTATGTCCTATTTAATTGCATGTTTGATTTGTATTTTGGTAGCTATAATATAAATTTGAAAACGCCATTAATATTACAACAATTAAGTCACTAATAATAGGTGCTTAATTATAGCAACAATTCAAACAGGCATCAAGCAGGGCCACTTTGTTTAACATCTTTAACATTAGTTGCAGATTGTCTTATTAAAGAATTTTTTACATCGATCATACCCGGCTTCTTAAATAAATTTTAACATCAGTTCAAAACTGACTTGTTAACTCTTTTTGACATTGGTTATAAACTGACGTCTTAAATTTTTTAACATCGATTATAACCGAATTGTAAAATATTTTTTAACATCATTTTGGAGTGCATCAATCTGTCTCCAGGTAACTTTTTAAAAATGGTTTACTTTAATATATAACAACGGTACCGTTGTTAAGAGCATCAATTTTTTGTCACAATTTCTGCAACATTGGTACTAAAACCGTTGTTAAAAATTTTTTAACAACGGTTTTTAACCGATGTTAATTAACTATTTTGTAGTTGTGTTTGAGAGACTTTAAAAGTAGAGTATCTTAAGATATATTATGATAGGAAATAGTACTAAAAAAATCTATATATATTTATATATATGCCAAATTTCACAATGTTAATTTAGAGATCAATGTTAACTTCAAAACAATTGGTTTGATGAAATTTCAAACTTAACTTGCAAATTTAGACTGTATTAGAACTCAGTTACAAAGTTTAGATTGAGACTTTCGTAGTTAAAATGAATTCTATGATCAAGATGAAAATGTTATAGCAATAATGGTTTATATATATATGAATATGTAAATGAAAATGTATATGTGTATAAACCATTATAAATAAAAATGAAATGAAATGAAAAAGAGAATGAAAACTTTTTTTTTTGTATATATATATAATGGTTTACATATATATCTATATGTCATTATATATATAAACTACCAAAAAAAAAAAAAAACGACAACAACAATAACTGAAAAAAAAAAAAGAAACAAACAAACGACGACCAAAACAACAAGAAGAAGAAGGATGCCAACAGCAAAAAAAGGACAACTACAAGGGGATAGCTAATATTAATTCATGACAGCCCTTGTTTCACAGAGAGTCGTTCTCTCTTTGTGAGTGTTGTTGGGTGAGCATAACCTCACCAAATGCTTCCAGAATGAAGCAAAAAAAAAAAAAAATATATATATACATATATATATATTCATATCTCTACACCTTATCACAGTACAGGTCCAATCCCAGCTCAGCTTTTGGAATATTTTTATCAAAGAAATGGAGGGGTAGGTGTTTAGTAAGGGAGGGGAAGGGATTTGTAGACCAAATCTCACCTCCTCTGTGCACTTGCACATTGCAATTAATGGGGATGTAGGGAGAATTCAAGTATGAATACCCACAAGCTTCGTAAATTCTTTATTCTTCCTCTCCTTTTCTTTCCCATTCCTTCTCGATGTTTTCTGGTTGATGACAGACACCCTCACATTTTGTTTTCTTTTCCACCCCAATTGCTCCTTGTTCTTTAATAACTAAGTTTGACAAACTCCAGTAGTTACCATCTCCCTCAAATCCTACAAGAAATTCTCTTTCCCGTTCCTTCTCTGTGTTTTCTGGTTGATGATAGACACCCTCACATTTTGTTTTCTTTTCCACTCTAATTGCTTCCTTTTCTGTAATAACTAAGTTTGACAAACTCCAGCAGTTACCATCTCCCTCAAATCCCACAAGAAAGAAAGGTAAGAATTGTTTACAGTTCTTTGTTTTAAATTAAAAGTTAAAATTATATGAGTAACTCAAACTTTGAAGTTCAAAACTTGAATGATGATTTCTAACAATTCACACAAACCACAAAGATATAGGAAACTTTAGAATCTAAGTTTTGGTAGGTTAAGATTGTCAAACTTAGAGTTTAGAAAGTTTTGGTGTTTATTGTTTTCCTTATATATCAAGTGTTTGGTAAAATGACAAAGAGAAGTTTACAATTTGAAATTTTGTAGTTTGAGATTTTAAGATATTAAATATATATGTGCTGGTGATACTTAGAGCAAGATACTAGAATCATTTTCATTAAGTTTCAAGCATTAATTTACATTTAGAACCCATAAAGGAATTTGATTTTTGAATTGTTTAACGCTTTAGGATTTTAGATGTTTAAGTTTCTATATTTAATAGTTTTAGATATAAGGGATAATTATGTTCATAATGATTTTTTGGTTACGTTCATGCACTAAAATCACTTTTGAGCTATTTATGTTTGGGTAACAACCTATTCCAAAACCTGTCCAAAATCTTTAG
The DNA here is from genome assembly GCA_035233585.1 of Antiaris toxicaria. Taxonomy (NCBI): domain Eukaryota; kingdom Viridiplantae; phylum Streptophyta; class Magnoliopsida; order Rosales; family Moraceae; genus Antiaris; species Antiaris toxicaria. The sequence continues at coordinate 21,501,456 of CP141160.1, read as the reverse complement.
TAATGTTTAGGCTCCAATGACTACCTAAATGACGCTTTTTAGGTCTTCTGATCAACTAAAAAGTTTTAGACCTAGATGTTAGAAACAAGTTTTACTCAAATAGTGATTCTCAAATTCAGAACTTAAGACTTAGTTTCAAGTCATTTTTCAAAACTAGATAGAATTTATAGTAAACTTGCCTAGTCACAGATTTTAGTCCAAACTAGCGTCTTAGAGGCTGACTTAGCTTTTGGTCAAAACATGAGAGTTTTAGATCTTTTAAAAATCTAAAAGTTTTGTGAAGGCTATTTTATCTAAAAATGTTTCTAGAGTAGACTTCTAAGATATTATAAGTCATGGTTATTCTATATTGTAGAAAAAAAAATGAATGAAATGGAATAAGTTGTAGCTTCGTTAGTAACTTTATATGAATAAGGTTGTTTTCATCGAATGTTTAAGGTTATGTTTTAAAAAAAAGTGGGGCCATTAAAATTGAAGTTAAAAATAAGTTTTAGTATTGAAATGTTATAAGAAACAAGTTTATAAAAATAAAAAAGGAATTTTTCATGTATACTAAGTTTGAAAATTTGAAATGTTGACTAAAATAAGTTTCGAAACGAATGTATGTTCTTTATGCATACTATGTTGATATATGAAATGTTGAGGTGAAATGGATATGTGAGTTGCGATATATTGTTCTGGGAATTGAAAATTTTCTTTATAGGTACTTTTTAAGCAGTTTTGGACTGCAGGAAAATGTGGAAAAATAGGAAAAACTCTGTCCGTTTTTTAGCAGCTCAAAATAAGAATTTTAAGCAGTTTTTAACTATGGGAATCAGATAGAAAAAAAAGGGAGACCTTATTCGATTTTCTGAAGAAAATTCTAGAGAATGATTAGGTAGTTTAGAAATAATTAAGAATTAGTTTTGTATTGTGAAACTAATATATTAATGTAAACAGGAAGTACGGAATGAGAATAGTGGAGTAGAATCCATAGGATCCAGAGACATACAGTTCATTTCATCTATTATGTTAAGCTATTAGGAAAGTACAACCCCGCCTACAGCATGAATATAACTGTTTTCATACAAATGTTTTTATAAGTATGATGGTATGGGTAGTATATGCTTAAACTGATGGATCACATTTCAATACCATGTTATGATACAATTTCCATGACATAAGAAACAATTAAGTTAAGAACATTACCCTACCCTTCCACCTAGAGGAAGGTTTATGTTAAGAGTATCGTACCACCTTTTCATCCAGAGAGAGATTCATGTTAAGTAAGTTTTGACTATGGTATAGATGGGATCTCGCGACTCCTAGTGTGGCGACCCCCCACGTACGTTACCATACCAACCAGTCAAGCTCTGACGCCGACCGCGATGGCTGGCAACCTCGTGGGTCGTCATCCTCTTACTTAACTTAACTTTCCATTCTTAACGTTCTCATCTTATAGCGGAAGCAATTTCTATAGCAAATTTTTTTTTTTTTTTTTTACTTACATACTATACCTATCTCTATCATACTCTTATAATACATATTTCATAACTTTCTTTCTTTCTTTCGTCTTCCTTTTTGAACGCTCAGCGAAAGACTCATGGTAGTACCATACCCTCGCCCAGTCCCTTGGCACGTGCAGACCCGTCCGTTGTCCATCATATTACTTTAAATATACAAGTTGCTTACCTGCAACATATAAACAACTAATGAGCTAGATGCTCAGTAAGTTCAAACATACATTCATTATCTTATGAATACTAGTAATATATATTATTACTAGAATATATGACATCACATATATACACATCATATACATCGCTGATACATATCTTCAAAACATAACATAGGATATGAGCTTCATCACGCTCGTTTATCTCTTTGTTCATTGTTCTTATCATTCTATCGATCAACTCTTATTATTCTAATTTAATCTCTTCAGTTCTTTACTTTTCATTCCTATCATTTCTTAACTTTCTGTTCTAAACCTTTATAACTTTTCTGTCACTTTATCATCATCTCTTAACCTTTCATATCATTTAAGCTAGTAACATACCCACTAGCATAACATCACGTAAAAACGTGTCATTCACATCATATCACATACATAATTCTATCATGTTCTTTTAACTTCGTTTTATTATTATTTTCATTGATTTCATTGTGTTGTTCTTTCATATCGTTCGTTTCTTTTCTTTTCTTTTCGTATCATTTTTTTTTCCTTTCTTTCCACTCTCTTTTTCCTTGTTTTTTTTTTTTCACGCTCTTTTCTTTTCTTCTTCTTTTTTTTTTTTTTCACGCTCTTTTCTTTTCATGCTCTTTTCTTTTCTTTTCTTTTCTTCTCTTTTCCTTTCTTTTCTTTTCTTTTCTTTTCTTTTCTTTTCACTCATCTTTCGTTTGTTTTCTTTCCACTTTCCTTTGGTTGGGCCCGTTGTTGGACGTACCTAGTTGCGCGCGGACAGTGGGAGGAGGGGGAGCGACCCACCAACCTACCTCACAGTCACATAAAAACCGCACCTTCGGGGTTGGTCCATCCTATAATCTACCGCACCTTCGGGGTAGCGCCACATCTAGGCAGAGGATATAGACCGGAAGTCTCGACCTTGTAGGGAGACCGGTACGCCAACAACTTAAGTTTTCAGTCTTATTATCTTGTAAGCTTTTATTTTTCTTATATAGATTTTTCGTTGTATATCTTTTTCATAACATTCATCATCTTTCATTTCTCATTTTTTTTCATAAAACATTTCATGAAACATTTGTTCTTTTGTTGTTTTTCTTTTCTTAATTCTTATGTATTATCACATCACATCACATCATATCACATCATAACAACAAAAACACGTTTAGTTATGTGCAAATAATTATTCTCCATTTATCTTATCATTTGCATCATTCGATCTATCGTATCTTATCATCATATTTCTATCAATCATAGCCCATCGATCATAGCCTATTGTTCTATTCTATCAATCACATCTTATCGTTATGTTCTAATCCTTTCATCATACCTCTTATCATAACCTATCATTGTTTTTCTTTCTTGTCTAACTCTTTGCTTTCATATCATTTTTCCATAAAATATCTATCCTTTCGTTATCATAAAACATACCTTTTGCTTAATTTCTTTCATCCCCGATCGTCGTTGGTCTATCAATCATAACCTAACTTTCATAAAATTTTTCATAAAACATCTATTCTTTCAATCTCATAAAACATCCCTTTCTTAATTCCTTTCGTCACCGATCATCATTGCTCTATCAATCATAACTTAATTTCCATAAAACTTTTCATAAACACCTATTCTTTCCTTTCATATCTCATCTCTTTCTTATGCATCCTATCATAACATTCTCATTCTCATTCTTACTCTTTCCATTCTTCTATCCCTCTTTATCACATCGTTACTCTCATAAAGCTTTTATGATACCTTTCCTTCGTAAATTCAATATATACATATATTTATATATATATATTCTTATAAATTAATTATTAAAACATATCTTTTAACATCATCATAGCATTGCTATAGCATTTACTATAACATCATCATAAATCACATCATGACATATACACACAAAACATATAATACTATAAGCTTGTTCATAGTTGCAGGCGGGTAAATGTCTGAACTTACTCATAGCGTGCTTATCCCCTTCTTGAAATCCATCGACGTCCTTTGTCGCGTCTGGATTGGGTTCCTACAGACAAACTTTGTCCGTTAATCACATTTTCATTTATAACTTTTATTTTATAAAAAAGCTTAATTCTGATCTTATAACCCTTAATTATAGCCTTAGGACAGCTTTTTAAACCTTAATGGTCATTTTCGAATTTTTCTCCAACTTTTTAAAAATTACGATTTTACCCCTAACTTTTGACAAAATTACAATTTTGCTCTTGATGTGATTTTTCATGACTTAAACCTCAATTTTGGCTTTTCCAAAGTTCATTACCCTATTCCGGGGTCATTGGGGCTCTTTTCCCATAATTTGAGAATCTTTGGGCAAAATGACCATTTTGCCCCTGATGGGTCGTTTAATCATAACATTTTCATTTTCATACTTAGGCTGGATTTTTCTAAACCCAAAATCATTTAATTAACTTTCTAAATCTTATCAGACCTTTTCCGGATCAATTCTTGTCATTTTACCAATTTTTCACATTCCCGGCCCTCGGGAAGTACTATTCCGACCTAAGAGTCGGTTTCATGTTTTCCTTACGTTCTAGGGTTTCGAAGGGTCGGTTTACTAGTCGTACCTTACCCATTCCTTTTTCCATGTCTTAATTCCTCGAGGGGGCTCGGGTTCCCTTCCCGATCATATTTTTACCCCTCGTTTCCCATATTACCCCTGGTGCCATTTTTAGAAATTTCGGCAGCATTTCCGCTTAATTTTTGAGGTTCCAGCGTTTAGGAAACGCCTGAAAACCATCTATCCTGATCTAATTCTATCACGTACTATACCAGAGGCCTAGATTTTACGTAAAACTTGTACCGTTTACGTAAAATCGTTACATCATCACATATTTTTCTTTTTCTCCATTACAGCAATTTTCTTCTTTTTATATACATTCTTTTTCCATAATTTTCATACTAAAAATTATAAAATTATATAACAGTTCCAAACAATTAAATTTCGGAACGTAAAAAGGTCGGGATTTATACCGAATTGCAGTCTGGTCTCGACGGCACAAACCCTAATTCTTCGTTCTTCATATTTGAGGTCTCGTCTTGTAATTCCGACTCCGCGGATGCGTCCGGAACGTCGAAAATAGGCCAACGGGCCAAACTTGCATTTTCGGTCGACGGTCGCCGTTGACCGGCGTTGACCGCCGTTGACCGGCGTTGACCGGCGGCGACGGCGGCGACGGTGGCAAGTGGGTAGTCCATCTTGAAGATCTCGACGAGAGGAATCCATTGGTGGCTTCAATTTCACCATTCGACACCTCTATCGCCGGAAATCGACCCCGAAAGTCACGGCCACGGCGGCGACGGTGGAACTCCGCCGTGCCGGACTTTTTCCCCGAAATTGATTGAGGGCTTTTGCTCCCCTCTTCACGGCGACCATTTCTGCACCGGTGGTGCAGCTCAACATCGCCGGAAAACGGCGAGTTTCACGGCGGCTTCACGGCGGCGACGTCGCGACTTCGGGCGGCGCGATTCCGCCGGTGTTGAGGCGATCCACCACATGGGTTTTGTAGTACTCTTCACCACGAGTCTTTTGGGACCGGTTGCAGCTTGATCGGACGTCGGACGGCGGAGATACGGCGTCGCGAATTTTCCGGTGGCCGGCGGCTTCGGGCGGCGCGTGCGGGCTCCTCCGGCGTCGGTTCCGTCGACTCGACACACCGTTGAACTCAGCTCGGCGAGAGCTTTCCAACGGTGCCGGCGGTGCCGAAAACGGACACCGTTTCCGATGGTCGGTTACTGTACATATTCGGCTAGAGAGAGAAAGAGAAGGAGGAGAGAGAGTGTGTAGATAAATGAGAAAATTCCACTTTTTCCCGCTCTTTATATACTTTTTCGCCCAAAATTTCAATATGGGCTATCCTGATTAATTTGGGCGTCCTGAATCCAAATATATCAGTTTTATTTTCGTCTGAGGTCATTTTGACCAATTTCCAATACTGTGAATTTTCGGTCAAAAATTACCTTTGTGCACAATTATCAAATTGGAGCGTGCTGATAGGCTAGCCTGACTAATTTGGGAGTGCTGAACCCAAATTTATCAGTTTTATGTCAAGATAATATCATCTTGACCTACTTCTTGATACTGTGAGTGGCACACGCGTGCACGCACATAATATCACTATTACTCATTTTCCATCCTTTAATATTGTTAGAACATTTTATTTTAGTTCTAAACAATATTAAACCACTTAATTTCACATTTTTAACGCTTAAATTCATTGTGTAATTATTTTCCGAAAAATGTGAATTTTCCCGGTTGTTACACCTAGCTTTCTATTTGGTTGCGCGCATCTGCATTGATACATTAAGTGAGGCCTTTAGACATGTAATGCAAGACAAGTTACGATTACACTAAATAATAAAATTCATAATTAAGCATAATCAGCATATGCATGAATTATGATTTTGTTTAGTATGTTTTGCGGGATAATTATATACTTGCTGAGCATAAAGCTCACCGTGTGTGTTCATACTATAGGTAGGAAGCCTATTAATTGAATTTTAGTTGGACAGAGTGGATGGTGATGTGGATGTGAATTTAAGGGTCAATGGGTACCGTTACGAGTAAAAGCTTTCATAATATTTTTTATAAATATTTTAAGTAAGAGTTTCTATAGTATTATGTCATAGAATTTTCAAAATAAGGTTTCGGTATTACCTTTTAAAAAAAAAGAATATACATATCTGCATGTATTTTGATTAGGATGACTAAGTTATTGATAGCTATATATAAGAGTTAAGAACTCTATTATATTTTTATATCAACATGAACATGTTATGTTTATAAATAAAAAAAATTTCTCAAATTTCACGTTGATAAAATGATTAAGAACAAGTTAAGTCTGAATAAACAATTACCTCATTAGGCGGGTGTCACATATATTATATAATTTGGAGCTTTTTAAAGTCTTATTACTGAATTTCATAGATAATAACGCATGATTAGATGATAAGAATATCAAATTATTGCTTGTAACTTTCCTTTCCTTTTTCAATTTTTTTTTTTCAAGCAAAGTAAACATGTCTTAAACATAAAATGAAATAAAATTCTAAAGACACTTCCCGATCCTCTTATTTAAAGAGGGGAGAAGTCATCGGGGTGAAGGGGAGAAGGAGGCTCGTCGTTGTGGTTTGCAGTGGTTTTGGGATATTTGAGTTGAACCACCATTTGTGATAGTCTATGGGTGGGGCAGGGCGGCCACATTTGAGAGGTTGCGAGGGGCAGTGAGGGGTGAGTTCAAATTTGAAATTCCTTTTTTTTTTTTTTTTAGAGAAATCTGATTTGGGATTTTTTAAGTGATAAAAATCATTTGGGGTTTTTAATTGATTTCTCGTTTCCATTTAATTTTTCGGTTACTATTTTTTTTCATTTAATTTTTTAGTTGCTACAAGGGCATATTGGGAAATTTGGAATAAAATTGTTGGGCTCATAATAGTTTTTGCTGTCAAACCGAATGCATGAATCCAAATGTATTTGGAAGACAAAAAAATGGGTGAAATTTTTAATAAGTGTAAATTTAGATTTTTTTTTTGGCGAATTTGGAGGGTAAGGGACTCACGAGTATATGCCTGTAACCATGTGAAAATTTGGATTAGACTTGTGTTGAATTGAAAAATAATTGAGTTGATATTTCAAAAAAAAAAAAAAAAATTTGCGTTGAAGTAGTGATCCCACTAAATATTAATTAATCCCAAGGCTGGATTTTGCGTGGCCAAGAGGTGCCTAATTGGCTGTCCTTAATAACAAAACCTCCTCAACAGTTGGATGATTCAATATTCAAATCATATGTTGTAATCTTTCTGCTTTATACGTATAATCTTTTTGGTTCATTAGTTTGTTAGTTCCACCTTTGGTGGCTTTGTCAGTTCCGCTTTTATGGCTTACTCCAAGGAACAAACTGTTAGATCATGATGTATTTATACCAGCATTAATCAATGAATGAGGGACGAGCCTCTTAATTTCATTGTCTACAATATTATATGGTATCAGAGCTGCTTGTTCATTAACAAGCGTCTACAGTCTATCAATGGCCGAAACCAACTCCACTTCTGAGAGCACTACCCCTGTCATCACCTACACACTCACAGCCTTGAACCCACCAAATCAAATCATTGCAATTAATGCAGCCACTCAACTTCCCCTGAAACACACCAAAATTAATTATCCTTCATAGAGTGTACAATACCAGTCACTGTTATTTGGATACGATCTTGAAGGCTACATTGATGCCTCTCTCCCATGCCCTCCATCTACCATGACAAATCCGAACAGTACAGACCCAATACCAAACCCAGCCTACCGGTTATGGAAGCGACAAGACAGCCACATTTTTCATGCCATGTTGGCATCAGTTTCTGATAGCATCGTTCCTCTTATTACCTTTACAGGATCAGCTGCGGAAGCTTGGACACGCTGGGAACAAACTTATGCTAGCAAGTCCCACACACGTATCATGGGACTTCGTGAGATCCTCGGCAATACTACCACTGAAGACTGAGCATCGCAGAATATATGCAGACTGTGAAAAGCATTTCTGAGACATTAGCACTTGCTGGCTCCCCAATGAGTGATGCTGAACTTATTCACGCTGCCCTTAAAGGTCTTGGTCCGGAGTTCAAATCTCTCAGTGCTGCCATTCGAGCTCGAGATTCTCTGATCTCCTTTGAGGAATTGCACGACAAATTGGCGGACTATGTACTAACATCAAACCGTGAAAAATCCATGCCAACAAAACGGCCGATCACTGCTCAGTTCAATCAGCGTACCAACTCCAAGGGTCACAATCCAAATTTCAATAACACCAACAATATGGCTCATTCCCGTGCTGGACCAACACCTCCATATCAGGGAAATTCCAACAATCGGGCTCCTCAATCAACTCGCAATGGATCCCACTCCGGACAGTCACATTCCAGCAACCAAGTATGGCGACCACAGCATCATAACTCTCAGCCTCGTCCAGTGTGCCAACTCTGTGACAAACTTGGTCACAGCGCCAAGACGTGCCGATCTCTTCCCTAAAATTTTTCTCCTCCTCAAGCGAATTTTTCACGTGCCAACAATAACATCGGTAGTACCCAGCCATGGATTGTCGACTCTGGCGCCTCCCACCACATTACTAGTGATCTCCAAAATCTTTCAGTGCACTCTGAATATGGTGGTAATGATGATTATCATTATTGGTGATGGTAACTCACTTCCTATTTCGCATATTGGCTCCACTACACTTGCTGATTCCAATTCCATTTTTCAATTAAACAATGTTTTGTGTGCCCCACATATCAAACAAAACCTTTTGTCTGTATCTCAATTTTGCAATCAGTATAACACATCAATTGAATTTTTCCCTGATTGTTTTGTTGTCAAGGATCTGAACACGGGGGCATCACTCCTTCAAGGACCGAATAAGGGGCATGTTTATGAGTGGCCATCAGCTCGTAACAATACATCTGTGCATGCTTTCTCCGCCATCAAGTCCTCATTGCATCAGTAGCATTCGTGTCTAGGTCATCCGTCTTCTCAAGTCCTCAAGAAAATCTTATCCACCGAGTCCTTACCTTTGTCTAAGTCTTCCTTCAGTCACTGTGATTCTTGTCTCTGTAATAAAAGCCATAAACTCCCATTTGGCATTTCCTCTGTTTCATGTTCAAATCCACTTGAAATAATATACACTGATGTTTGGGGTCCTGCACCGATTGATTCTTTTGATCACTTTCGATATTACGTTGTGTTTGTGGATTATTACACCAAATATTCTTGGCTTTACTTTATGAAAAACAAATCTGATGTTACACCCATTTTTGAAAAATTTAAAGCTGTGGTTGAGAACTTTTTCAACTCTAAGATTACTACAATCTATTCTGATAGGGGAGGAGAGTATCATGGCCTTGCCTCAACACTTCACAAACATGGCATCCAACACCTCAAATCCCCTCCTCACACACCAGAACTTGTAGGAACAGCCGAGCACCGCCACCACCATATTGTCGAAACCGGACTAACATTGTTACACCATGCTTCCATGCCTCTCACCCATTGGCCCATCGCTTTTCAAACTGCCACATATCTTGTAAACCGCCTTCCTACACCTATACTCCACAACAAATCTCCTTTCCATATGCTATTCAATCGATCACCTAACTATCTCAAGCTACGTGTGTTTGGTTGCCTATGTTACCCCTGGTTACGTCCATACAATGCTAATAAGTTACAACCCAGATCTCGTCCTTGTATCTTTGTTGGTTACTCGTCAGAACACAATGCCTATCGTTGCCTAGATCCCCAAAACAATCGCATATTCGTGTCTCGTCATGTTGTCTTTGTTGAAGACTCGTTACCTTTCTCTATAAGTTCTTCTAACACAATCTAACCTGACACTATCTCTCAGTGGGCACTTCTCGACTCGCCACCGTACTAAATTCCTGCAGTTCGTGCTCTTCCTCTAACATCTGCACCTGCCTCAGTCCCTGCTGCGCCCGCCTCGGTCCCTGCTGTGCCCGTGTCCAGTTCACTGCCAACAACCCCTCAGGTATGTCTCTCTCCCTCTCCACCACCACCACCCCTTCCTTCCCATCCAATGGTTACTAGATCAAAACACAATATCGTCAAACCCAACAAAAAATTCGGCCTCACCACCCAAGTCTCACTTGACCAAACTGAACCCACATCCTTCACCCAAGCCCAGAAAGCCCCTCATTGGCGTCAGGCCATGTGCGAAGAATTTGACGCACTTGTTCGCAACAACACTTGGTACCTTGTCTCCCTCCCCCTCCCCCTCCCTCCCCCACCACCCCCCCCCCCCCCCCCCCCCCCCCACCAAAACCCATCCCTCACAAAACATTGTTGGTTGTAAGTTGATTTACAAAATTAAGCGAAATCCCAATGGCACTATCTCTCGTTATAAAGCCCGACTTGTGGCTAAAGGCTTTCATCAACGACCTGGCGTTGACTTTCACGACACTTTTAGTCCGGTTGTCAAGCCGACCACCATACGCATCATACTTACCATTGCCGTTCACCACAATTGGCCCATTCGTCAACTTGATGTCAACAATGCATTTCTTCAAGGCTCTTTAACTGATGATGTTTATATTCAGCAACCTCCTGGGTTTGTTGACTCTCATTGCCCCACACATGTCTGCAAACTCAACAAAGCGCTATATGGACTTCGTCAAGCACCCCGAGCATGGTTTCAAGAACTCCGTAGTTTCCTACTCTCATCCGGGTTTACCAATGCGCGCTTAGACACATCCTTGTTTATTTATAATAATGGCTCACTCACCTTATTTCTTCTTGTACATGTGGATGATATTCTTCTCACAGGAAACTCGGCCACTCTCCTTGATAAGTTCATCACCTCTTTAGCACAACGCTTCTTTATCAAAGATCTTGGTGCTCTGCATTATTTTCTCAGCGTCGAAGCATCTCCCATGGCAAATGGTCTATTCTTGTCACAACAACAGTATATCCGTGATCTCCTGCATCGCACCAACATGCTCGAATTTAAAGAAGTCTCTTGTCCAATGAGCTCCTCTGAACATCTCAAACTTCAGGATGGAACTCCCCCTACGGATGCCACTGAGTACCGTCATACAATGGGTGCTCTACAATACTTATCCTTAACACGTCCAGATATCTCTTTTGCTGTGAACAAGCTGTCTCAATTCATGCACCAATCCACCATCAAGCATTGGTCTGCTGTGAAAAGGTTACTGCGTTATCTCAAAGGGACTTGCACCCATGGGCTTCTTATTCAACGATCCACTTCCTTCACCCTTCATGCATTTGCTGATGCTGACTGGGCTGGCGATGTTAATGATCGGACATCCACATCCGCCTATCTTGTATTCTTAGGTCCCACTCAAATCAGTTGGAGCTCTAAGAAACAAAAGACTGTAGCTCGATCTTCAACCGAAGCTGAGTATCGTTCGGTTGCTTCGTCTGCCGCTGAAATAAACTGGATCCAAAACTTACTGACAGAGCTTCGAGTACTGCCCTCTAATGTTCCAACAATTTACTATGACAACGTAGGTGCAACATACTTGTGTGCAAATCTGGTTTTTCATTCAAGAATGAAACACATCGCCATTGACTTCCACTTTGTTTGTGATCAAGTAGCCAACAACCAACTTCGGGTTGCTCACGTTCACACTGCTGACCAACTGGCTGACTCTCTTACAAAGCCCCTATCTCGACAACCATTTTTGCGACATCGCTTCAAGATTGGTGTTCGCTGTGGTACACCAATCTTGCGGGGGTATAATAACAAAACCTCCTCAACAGTCGGATGATTCAATATTCAAATCATATGTTGTAATCTTTCTGCTTTATACGTGTAATCTTTTTGGTTCATTAGTTTGTTAGTTCCAACTTTGGTGGCTTTGTCAGTTCCGCTTTTATGGCTTACTCCAAGGAACAAACTGTTAGATCATGATGTATTTATACCAGCATTAATCAATGAATGAGTGACGAGCCTCTTAATTTCATTGTCTACAATATTATAGTCCTAAATACTAAAAACAAGCCTTAAGAAAACATGTGGAGAAAAAAGATATGAAACACAATTTAAATCAAATACAATGGAACAAACTTTGAGAAATAACAGTGACGAGAATGAATGACTCGAATATCTTCAAAAGAGTCTGATTCAATGCAGTGTAAAAGAGGACCAACATCTCTAGCCCCTTCGAAGACCATGGTAGAGGTCAAGTTGAGCGTTTTTCCTTGGAAAAACTATCATGTAATTTGTGCGTGCGTAAGCATTAAGAAATAGAATCATATCCAAAGTCATATGAATTATATGGAGACACAATCAGTACTCTCCCAATTTATATATAAATACATGGAGTTGATAGTGTTTTTTCAATAGCGAATTTACTTTCTTCCCTTAATTCATAGTTATCGACGTATTATCGAACCATGCTAAACCTTTTTTTTTTTCTCTCCCCCCTTTTATTTTCTTATTTATTTATTTATTATTTGGCTATATAAATAAATCTTGAAAAATTTCGGGCGACCCCTGGCATTCTTTACAGTGGTTCATTATGAATCCATCTGTTAAACATGGCAAAGCATTCTTTGGGCTTATACTCAGGAGCTGTGTGTCCTGCTCCCTGCATGTACATATTGATCAGCCAAGGTTATTATTATTATTTGGTTCCAGAGAAAAAAAACATTAAAATGCTGTAACCTAAGTATGATTATCATCATAATCAAAACGGAAAAAAAAAAACAAAAAACAAAAAAAAGGTGGGGAAATTTGTTCCTTGCCTTGACGGTCGCTAATGTCATCCGATTAGAGTAAGTCCTGGTGTACCTACCCAATTCAATAATCAAATATGCACATTAGTCATTGTCGTGATCAGCTACTTAATACAAAAATTATATTAAAAAAAAAAAAAGAGATATAAGTGATGATGTAAAGTGTATTTTTTTACCCTGCAACTTGGCCTTGAAAAGCCCATGACCTCCAGTCATCCACAATGGAGTAATTTAGCAACCTTATCCATGCTTGAGTCGCCAAGAATGGGACTAACATGTCATGATCTCCGCTATTTTGAAGGAAAAAAAAAAATTAGGAAGACACATAATTGTTTTTAGATATAAGAATTTGGGAGTGAGATCAATCCACAATCTACTTGTATTTTAAAGATCGGTAGCCTTTAGCACTAAGGTTTGCATGATACTCAACACTGCTGGGAAAATTTTTTTCATAAGGTAAGGAGAAATTGCATCGTTCCCGTGTTCCTATACTTCCCTGTACAACATATGTCATGCATATCACACTTAATTATTTTATTTTATTTTATTGAATTTGAGGATAGAGAAAGTTGAAATCTATATGTTATGATAGAATCAGATACAAAATTACCATTAGATATATTATATGCAATCACATATCACGCTAGACATTTCGTCCCATACCCAATACAATAAGTCTAGTCTTTTTAGCCTGTGTACGTACCTCTCGTATATGAAGTGCTTTGCGGACATGAGGATCATTGGCCCAATAACGAGACAACAAGTAAGAATATTCCTACAAATAGGTGCCAAGAAAGTGAACAATTAGACTTTATACTAATTTTCTAGTTGGTTTATATATCAAAGTAAACCCACAGGAAACAACAAAGAAATGTGGTTTCATACGTGGTATGCATTTCAAAATTTCTGATAGTGCATGTATGGAATATTACTGTCAATCACTAATTATCTTACTTGGCAACCAAACCAGCGAAGTGGCGATTCAGAATGGAGAAACATGACTTTAGAATTCTGACTGAGAGATCTTTTTTCACTAATTTTATCTTGTTGTGGTTTTGGGAAAGCACGAGTGCAATCTGCATCCAAAATGTTGACTTTTCGAACTCCCAAAATGCACTGTAGATGGAAGTTTCAACGCAGTGTGCTCTTTTTTAGAAAAAAAAGGTATGTTCAAGATTCAAACTATTTATGGCTGATATGTTGTATTTGCCAACCTTTTCATAAGCTTGGAACTCTTTTAAACACTTGGTGTTGCTGGGATCTATGTTTCCATAATACTTGCCGCCGCAACTTCCCTCTAAGGACTGAACCAAAATAATAATAATAATAATAATAATAATAAGCATGGCTTTCTCAATGGTTCTGGTTCCTCTGAGAGTTGTTCGTTTCAGGATGGTGATGTTGGAAAGAAATAATAAAAATAAAAACAATAAAATGGGAGTCAGAATCATATATATACCTTAAAGAGTTCATCAGAAATAAGTGCCATTCCATGTGCAAATGGGATTCTGTAATTTTGATCTGATGGACATGTTACTGGATTCCCTAGTATGTATCCCTAAAACCATGTGAAAAGACTTCTTTTGTAACAACCGAGATTTTTAACCGTTTTCGGGATCATTGTATAGTGAAAATTTATATATATTAGTATGACGAAAATATATAAATTTCACTCTAATAAATCATCATTAGAGTTGATAAATATATTTATTAAAGTTGATAAATGCTTTATAACTATAGATGTAATGATTTTTGAATCGAAACGCCTCAAATAGTGCATTTTCGGTATCGAAAAACAGAATTCTACTGAGACTCAAAATGTGGCAAACATAGACCTCATATGGAAAATAATGAAATATCTAGGGTTTATGGAGTGTTTTAAATGATATAAATGCATCGAAAGGCTCTAATAGCATTTCGAGAGGTAAACTGCGAAATTTAGCCAGTATAGCTTTTCGGTCAAAATTTCGACAGATGAAAATTATGCTGTTATTAAAGAAAAACCTATACTGTATAAACAAATAATATTTTCTTATTAATATAAGAATCAATGGATGAGATCAAATCATCATTTTTGATCCAAAGGCTATCAAAATTAAGGAAATTTTGGAATTTCCTTTAAAATCAAATTGAGAAAGAAAATTTGCATTAAATGCAATGTCTAGCTGATCATGCACGTGGAAGAGAGGGGGAGAAACAGCTGTATTTCAGCTGAAAAAGTTCCAAAAATTTTGTAAAAATGCCCCCAAGAAATTTTCATTTTGACCCCAAAATTTTCAAAAATTGAAAAAATACCTCTAAGGATTTGTATAAAATTTTTCCTCTGATTTTTCACGTCCCCCACAGCAGAAAACTCCATTTCCCCTGTTCTTCTTCTTCTCCCACGTTCCCTCGCTCACAAAAATTTCCAAAGTTTCAAAAGTTGCAAATTTTGAAGAAAAAGTGTGAGAAAACTTCAATTTGAGGAGTATTCACCTTAAAGCTCAAGTAAGTTCTTCAAAATTCTGTTTTAATGCTTGTTTTTAAGTGTTTTTGTGTTTATGTGAATAGTGGAACAAAATGAAGTTAGAATGTTTTTGAGTGTTTTGATGAAATTTATGTAGAAAAACATGTTTTGAGCTTGTGTTTGAAGTATTTGTGGGGTTAGTTTTTGAAAACAAAAGTGTTACATGGGGGAGGGAAATTTGACGTGAAAGGAGGGTGAAAACCCTTATGGAATAGTGATAATTATGTATTATGAATTGGATAAGGAATTAATGTGGTGTATGAGTGTTGAAAGGAAGAAAGACAAAGAGGAAAATTTAGGGTTGTGAGTAAAACCCTAAATTTTGAAAATATTGCTATACCCTGATTATGAGAATGAATTATTGTTATGTACTGGGATTTTGAGCAGGTTTATAATGGAAACTGTGTTCAATAACGCGATTTAAACTGTTTTGGCACAGTCGGAAAATGAGAATTTAAGTCGTTATAATGCTGAAATTTTCGGACTTATAACCAAGGCTAAGAGTTTAATGATAACAATGTATAGGAGAAGTGTTTAAATGTTCTAGTATTGACCTATAAACATTTCACTGAATGTTGAACTGTTTCATTATAGGGCAACGACTGAAAAAAAACTAAGGAAAGGAAACAGTAGCAGATTTCCGGTAAGTTCTGGCATTTAATTGTCTGAACATGAACAACTGGAACCCTATGTTATTTTGGAATTTCAATTTATGAATAGCCTAAATTCTTTGACTAGAAAAGTTATATGTTATTGTGAACTCGTTAAAACGCCTAAATTGGCGAGTATACGAGTATGCATTGATGTGTTATGTGTATATGATTGTGTTTGATGGATTTTGACCCTAGAATGCCTTAACTATGTTTTAGGGTTGAATGTATGCATGAGAAATGGCTCTAGAGTATGAGCGCCAGGCGCTAGTGTAAAAATTAGTGGAAGCGCCAGGCTCTAGAGTATGAGCGCCAGGCACTAGGGTAAATATCCAGTAGGAGTGTCAGGCTCTAGGGTATGAGCGCCAGGCGTTAGTGTAAAGTTGTTTGAAGTGCCAGGCGCTAGGGCATGAGCGCCAGGCGCTAGGGCATGAGCACGGCGCTTGAACCGAATTTTAAAAGCGCCAGGCTGCATGTAGAGCGCCGAAGCGCCGAAGTCTCTGTCCTAAGTTTTGCAGAAAAATAGAATGAAGGGCCAAGCGCTCGGGGATGAGTGCCAAGCGCTCCAACTGTTCCAAAAATGCATAATTAAAGTTTTGTGCCTCATTTTCAGTTCCAGTCACGCCCCAATGTTTAAGTGCGTGGATGATGATTTTTAAACAATATTTCTGGACTGAATAGGCATAACATTGAGTACATTAATTATGAATATGTACACTGGAACAGTTAAGACATCATAGTAAGTAACATCGCACAGTAAACAACAGGGTAATGAAAAGACTTAATGTTTGGCGTACCGACCTCTCGCGAGGGGAGGTTACCTTATGTCGAAATAAAAGACATACCATAGATGAGGGAGAGTCAGGGTCGCTCCCAGGCCCCTCTTACAGCGCGCACACGGTACGACCAAACCGGGCCCATAGACATAGTAAATGAACAATGTAAAATGTAAACTGAGCATAATGAACTCCATGCATTTTGTAGAGTTGCATTGTGATGTTTTACTGTTTTAAATGTTATGTTTGAACTTACTGGGCATGTAGCTCACCAGTTTATTCTTGTTCAAGTAATCGAGGTAAACAACCTATAACCTGAGCCACAGTGCATGGATTGGACTGTAGGAATGAAGTGCCAGTGTCATGATAAAGGTTATGGACCTGTCAGACTAATTCCGCAAAAAGAAAGAAAAGGACAAAGAAAAATACAATTGTATGATATTGTATAAAGTACACTGTTATGTTTAACTTTAACTATTTTTAATACAGTATGACAGTATTTTATGCAAGTAATACAAAATAGTTTGCCAACTATAATAATTTAGTTTTGGAAAGTTATAATACTACGTATATCGATGATTTAAAAAAAATATTTCCGAAATCCATTACGTTATGTTTTGGAAAAGAAGAATTAAAGTAGCAGAGTTTTCAGGTGACGTCTCCTGTACCAGGCGGGGGGTGTTACATCTTTATCGTTTGGAAATTTTGTACTAGGTTATAGCCACTTTTTGTGTAATAAAAAATTTATTCTCTTGTGCCCAATTCAAGGACCTGGAGATTTATAGGTGGTAAGATGCCTTCTTCAATTCCTGCATGACAGCAGTAACTAGAGAATGATTGTTAGCACTCACCACATGTATACATATTCCATTTATCAGTTTTAGACTTTGGTTTGAAGTTAGTTATTTTGGTCTTAGTTTGGAAACTAAAGATACATGTTTGTTCCTCACAAAAAATCTCATCAACAGGAAGGTTTTTGTGAAGAAAAAAATGAATAGCAAGCCTTATAAGCTTAACAATAATCCAACCTTGCTTTTATTATTGAAATCATGATTTTGAATTATTTTACCTCCAAGTTCAAATCAAACAAGATCATCAAAACGATCATTATGGATTTACCATGTATAAAGTTTTTTTTTTTTTACCATTATTATTTATCTTTTTTTTTTCTATTTATTGTTATCAATCACATCATATACTTTCTTTCCCTTTTTTATCTACTTTTACCATTATATTACATATTCTATCTCGCTCTTTCTCTTACAAACAACCCAAATATATATTTCATTTAAAGGCAATACAAATATAAAATATTTAAATGTATATTGTATCCAATACATTTTACTCAAATACAAAGGCAATGCTGTATCCAAACACCCCTTTTATGCATACACAAGATATTATGCATACCGTTCGAAATTTGTTGGACAAGGACAGGAACAATAATGCCAGAGTATGAATCTCCAGCAATATATATTGGATTTGAGATGAATTCGGGATGACCAATCAACCACTGAAAAATGTAGTTCAAAAATATTAATAATTAAAACAGGATACAAAAAACAATACGAATTTGTTAAGAAGAAGAAGGATAAGATCAATAAGAACATTTCTTTTTGTTTTAACCATCCGTAGTTAATATGAATGATTATTCAGCTGCATAATTTAGCTTATAACTGCTAAACAATATGCTTTTCTTTGCGGTTGCTATGATAAATCTGAATCAAATCCTGTTATGAATACAGTAGACTACCTTCTCATAAAATATAAACATGATGTTATAATCGTTAATATTATTTTTTAAATTTCAAAAGCAATGGCAAGAGATATCACCTTGTCAAAGAATTGAAAGAGATGTTGCACTTGATTGAGATCTCCTGTCTTGGTTGCTGATGAAGTTTTCGCATAAGAAAATCCAGTTCCAACAGGAGAATCTATGAAAACTATGCTAGATATCTGCCTCGTGGTAAAATATATATATACAAATCATTCGACTATTCCTTTTTCTGTAAAACTTAAAATTTTCTTCTTTGGAATACTATTTTTCATAATTATATGCAATCTATTAACTTCTTGTATGTGTGTTTCTGTGTTTGATATGGGAAGAAAAATATTATCACACCTTTGTCCACGAGTATTGATTTAAGACGAATGTGGGTAGACTTCCATTATATGGCTCAACTTTAAAATTCAGAGGACCTACAAATTCAGACACACACAGAAAGGTACTTTGGCAGTTTAACCTTACTTCCACAAATTAACAACGTTTCCACTCAGGGTTATAATTAACCATTAATTTGTCTTCCAACAAATTGAGGACACAAAAAGCCTGGATTTGTTTTTCAAATCTTATTAATTTCTCAGTTTGTATAGTTGGTGACCAGGTTGCCTAATTTAAACCTTCAAGAGAGTAATAATACTATAAAGACAGTTGACATTTCAATTTTAACTTTTTAAAGACAACTTTTGTGAGACTGTAATTGTTGTCAAAAGAAGTATTAATGTGTACTAAAAAATAAATAAATATATAAAAATATCATTAGAGTATGTGATCTGAATTCTGTTTTGGTCTTAATCAAAGAACCAACGGTATGGTTTATTATGAGAATTTTTTGAGGTTTAGTGACGGACTCAGAGATTGGGCCCATTGGAGTTGTAGGGGCTCTACCTCCCAAATATAGACCTGTTTATTTCACACTATATATTTGATATAATTTAGGATTTCGACTTTCTATGTTTTTGAACTGCACATAATATTCTTACATCTTATATTAATTTTCAAGTTAGTTTTCAAGTTAGTGAATTTCTTCTCATTTACTAGTGGTTTTTTCCCATTTAGGATTTTTTACGTAAATTTATGTGTTTTTGTTTTTCCGTTTTTGTTACCTATTATGCCATAATCTCGTAACAATAAGATACAAAAATTAGACTCAATCTCCAGCAAAAGACGAGATATGCTAAAAAAATAGAATTAGTTGGAGCTAGTTTAGCATGTGGACAAAAGGACGGTTCAAGATCTTATATCTCAGGTTCTAGACTTGAAATCTTTCTTCTAAAAATAATAGAGTTAGCGACTATAACCCCATATTAAAAAAAAAAAAAATCAAGTAAAACTAAAGTGTAGTAATTTGGGAATTACCAATTTCATAGACGAGACCAGACCAACCAGAGCAACCGGGGCCTCCAGTTAGCCAAATCAAGAGAGGGTGTCTTTCAGGGTTCCTCTCTGATTTAACAAAGTAGTAGAAAAGCTGTACTTCCTCGGATTCACCAACTCCCACGTATCTGATTTGTATGTATAGTTATAAGTGTGTGTATATATTTATGTATATATATATATAGAGAGAGAGAGAGAGAGAGGGAGAGATAATAATTAATAGGTGTATTTAGTTGTATGTTTAGCAAATAGAACAGGAAGAGATGACATAAAAAGAAGGTCTGTTTACCCAGGTTCGAGTAGGAAAGGCAGTCGTTGTGGGAATCCAGGAAGGAATTCGACGTTAGAGGCAGAGGCTGGAACTTGCACAGAGCATGCTGTTAAGAGAAGTGCAACAAGAATCACTTGATTGCCCAGAGTTTGAACTGCATAAGATATCGAACACGTCATAATCTGCTTCGCCATGACTTTGTGATTTGTTTTTGTTTTTGTTTCTGTTTTGCTCTGTCTCTGTTTTTGTTTTTTGTTAAGTTTAGACAGAGGCTAAGGTTCGATCAAATATATGATGATGCACGTTTAATACGAGAGTAATCGGAAGGCCTTGAAGATATTTTTTTGTGATTTCTTTTTGTCTTCTTTGTTTGTACGGACCAAAGGCAATGTGAAGTCCTATAATAAAAGACGACGACGTCTGATATTTAACATTAGAGTAATCATAAGGCCTCGAAGATATTTTTTGTAATTTCTTTTTGTTTTTGCATTTTTGTTTTTTGTTTTTGTTTTTTTTTCAAGGACCAAGGCCATGTGAAGTCTTGTAATGAAACACGACAACGTCTGAAATTACCCTTTATTTTCCTACTTTTGTGCGGCCATTTGTTGTTGTTGTTGTGTACTTTTTTTTTAGAAAGGGGGAGAGACGTCGTATCCTAGTTTTCCTCTAGTCAGATAATTGGTCTGAATATATATATATATTTTTGAAAGTAACTGGTCTGAATATTATGAGGCCATGAGCTTCTTAATGGAATTAAACTCAGAGAGTTGATGGTGACGAAAATGAATGGCTCGAATATTTACACCGTGGAATTAAATGGGCGACGGTCTCACCGACATTTTTTGTAGTTTTAATTCTATCTTAAGATTTTTATATTTTATTCCTATTAAAAAATTATATGAGTTTTCGTATAATTTCTATTTTGCTTTTATTAAAATTAATTTATAAAAAAATTATAATTTTTCTATTTTGTCTCTATTAATATTAAAAGTTCTCAAATAAATCTATTAAAATTAAAATTTCTGATGTAATCTCAATTAAAATTTATTTTTTTCTTTAAAAAAATTGATATACTTGAAGTATAATTTTGGCTCCACCACTTTCAAAGGAGTCTGGTCTGATTCATGCGGTGATAAAGAATACCAACATCTCTAGCTTTGTACCTGAGTGTGTGTGTGTGTGTAATTTTTTTTTTTTTTTTTTTGGTTTTGTTTTGACAACCAACAAAAGAAGTTTGTTAAAATTAAAATGTGAAATTAGTAAGATGAAGATATTTCACTTTTATTTTGAGCGACGTATACCAATTGCACGATGTAAAAATTGAGTCGTTTAGGATTTTAACTAAGTCATTTTGAAAAGAAAATTTCCGGAAAGGTTATTTTACAAACATGTGCCCCTCTTAAAATCATTTTTATAAAAGCACTCTCCAACATCAATGGATAATATATTATTCCTGAGGAATTGCGGTAAATAGCATTTTTAAAAATTCTATCCTACCTGGATGTTTTATTTATGTCACAAGACGGATGTTGATGCAGTGTAAGTTGGCCTTTTTGGTGCATTAGGATTATCTCAAAATCAAATAAGGCTTTTTTTTTTTTTTTGGTTTTCATAAGGTTAGATTTGGATAAAAAATTAGTATTTTTTTTGGGTGGAAATGATCTAACAAACAAAACTCATAGCTGTAACAACCGATAAAATTCATATTTCTCGAAAAATAAATACATAATGAATTTAAGCGTTAAAATGTGAAATTAAGTGATTTAATATTGTTTAGAACTAAATAAAATGTTCTAACAATATTAAATGATGAAAAATGATTGATAGTGATATTATGTGTTTATACGTGTGTGTTACTCACAGTATCAAGAAGTACGTCAAGATGATATTATCTTGACATAAAACTGATAAATTTAGGTTCAGTACTCCCAAATTAGTTAGGATAGCCTATCAGTACGCTCAAATTTGATAATTGAGCACAAGGGTAATTTTTGACCGAGAATTCGCAGTATCGGAAACTGGTCGAAATGACCTCAGATGAAAATAAAACTGATATATTTAGATTCAGGACGCCCAAATTAGTCAGGATAACCCATGTTGAAATTTTGGGCGAAAAAGTATATAAAGAGCGAAAAAAAGTGGAATTTCCTCGTTTGTCCACATGCTCTCTCTCTCCTCGTTTCTCTTTCTCTCTCTACCCGAATATGTACAGTAACCAACTATCGGAAACGGTGTCCGTTTTTGACACCGCTGGTGTCATCGGAAAGCTCTCGCCGAGCTGAGTCCGATGGTGGGTTAACGCGACGGAGCAGCCGCCGGAGCAAGCCGCATGTGCCGCCTGAAGGTCGCTGGAGCCGAAATCTTCCCGGTGAGATTTCTCTGCCGTCCGGCCACCATTTGCCACGAAACCGGTCCCAAAAGACTCGTGGTGAAGAGTACTACAAAACCCATGTGGTGGATCGTGTCAACACTGACGGAATCGCGCCGCCCGAGCTTCGACAAATCCGGCGAAACGCCGCCGTGGAGCCGCCGTCGAAACCGTCGATTCCGGTCGAGTTGAAGCATGCCGTTGGTGCAGAAATGACCACAGGATTGAGGGGAGCAAAAGCCTTCAACCAATTTTGGGGAAAAAGTCCGGCACGACGGAGTTCCACCATTGCCGCCGTGGCTGTGACTTTCGAGGAGATTTTCCGACGATAGGGATGTTGGATGGTGAAATTGAGACCACTAATGGATTCCTCTCGTCAAGATCTTCAAAATGGACTACCCACATGCCACCATCACAGCCATCAACCGCCGGTCAACAATGAGTCAACGCCAGTTAACGGCCGGTCAACGCCGGTCAACGGCGACTAGTGACTGAAAATTGAGGCTTGGCCCGTTGGCCTATTTTCGACGTTCCGGACGCATCCGCGGAGTCGGAATTACAAGACGGGACCTCAAATATGAAGAATGAAGAATTAGGGTTTATGCCGTCGAGACCGGACTGCAATTCGGTATAAATCTCGACCTCTTTATGTTCCGCAATTTAATTGTTTGGAACTATTGTATGATTTTATGATTATTGGTATGAAAATTATGGAAAAGAATGTATGTAAAAAGAAGAAAATGACTGTAATGGAGAAAAAGAAAAATATGTGATAATGTAACGATTTTACGTAAACAGTATGAGTTTTACGTAAAATCTAGGCCTCTGGTATAGTACGTGATAGAATTAGATCAGGATAGATGGTTTTCAGGCGTTTCCTAAAAGCTGGAACCTCAAAAATTAAGGGGAAACTCTGCCGAAATTTCTAAAAACGGTATTAGGGGTAATATGGGAAACGAGGGGTAAAATATGATCGGGAAGGTAACCTGAGCCCCCTCGAAGAATTAGGGCATGGAAAAAGGAAAGGGCAAGTTATAATTAGTAAACCGACCCTTCGAAACCCTAAAACGCAAGAAAAACATGAAACTGATTCTTAGGTCGGAATAGTACTTCCCGAGGGTCGGGTATGTGAAAATTAGCAAAATGATAAGAATTGATCCGGAAAAAGTCCGATAAGATTTAAAAAGTTAATTAAATGATTTTGGGTTTAGAAAATCCAGCTTAAGTATGAAAATGAAAATGTTATGGTTAAACGACCCATTAGGGGCAAAATGGTCATTTTGCCTAAAGATTCTCAAATTATGGGAAAAGAGCCCCAATGACCCCGGAATAGATTAATGAAGTTTGTAAAAGCCAAATTTGAGGTTTAAGTTATGAAAAAATCACGTCGAGGGTAAAATTGTAATTTTGTCAAAAGTTAGGAGTAAAATTGTAATTTTTCAAAAAGTTGGAGAAAAAATTCGAAAAAAGGCCATTAAGGTTTAAAAAGCTATCCTAAGACTATAATTAAGGATTATAAGATTAGAATCAAGCTTTTTAATAAAATAAAAACTATAAATGAAAATGTGATTAACAGACAAAGTTTATCTGTAGGAACCCAATCCAGACGCGACAAAGGACGTCGATGGATTCCAAGAAGAGGATAAGCATGCTATGAGTAAGTTCAGACATTTATCCGTCTGCAACTATGAACAAGCTTATGGTGTTTATATGTTTTGTATGTAAATGTCATGATGTGATTTACGATGATGCTATAATAACGCTATAGCAATACTATGATGATGTTAAAAGATATGTTTTAATAAATAACTTATAGATATATATATGTATATATTGAATTACGAAGGAAAGATATTATAAAAGCTTTATGAGAGTAACAATGTGATAAAGAGGGATAGAAGAATGGAGAGAGTAAGAACGAGAATATTATTATAGAATGCACAAGAAAGAGATGAGGTATGAAAGGAAAGAATAGATGTTTTATGAAAAGTTTTATGGAAGTTAAGTTATGATTGATAGAGTAACGATGATCGGTAATGGAAGGAATTAAGGAAGGGTACGTTTTATGAGAACGAAATGATAGGTGTTTTATAAAAAAAAATGATATGAAAGCAAAGAGTTAGACAAGAAAGAGAAGTAATAATAGGTTATGATGAAAGGTATGATGAAAGGATTAGAACATAACGATAAGATGTGATTGATAGAATAGAACGATAGGTTATGATCGTTAGGAATATGATGATAAGATACGATAGATAGAATGATGCAAATAATAACAAAGAATAATTGTTTACATTTAACAAAACGAGTTTTTGTTTGTTATGATGTAATGTGATGTGATGTGATGTGATGTGATGATACACAAGTAATATGTGCTACACATGCTAAACTGTGATTAATATAATTCACACAAGTACAATAAAGAATTAAGAAAAGAAAAACAACAAAATGAAACAATGATATATATATCTTACGAATTGAGAAAGAAAGAATGAAATGACAATGAGAAAGAATTACGAAATAAGAATAGAACAACGAAAGAATAAATGTACCATGAAATGTTCTATGAAAAATGAGAAAGGAAAGATAATGAATGTCATGAAAAAGATGTACAACGAAAAATCAATATAAGAAAAATAAAAGAATGCAAGATAATAAGACTGAAAAATTAATGGTTGGCGTACCGGTCTCCCTATATGGTTGAGACTTTAGGTCTATATCCTCCGCGTAGATGTGGTACTACCCCGAAGGTGTGGTAGATTATAGGATAGACCAACCCCGAAGGTGAGGTATTATGTGACTGTGAGGGAGGGTGGTGGGTAGCTCCCCCTCCTCCCACTGTCAGCGCACAACTAGGTACGTTCAACGACGGGGCCTACCAGTGAAAGATAAGAAAAGAAAAGAAAAGAAAGGAAAAGAGCGTGAAAAGAAAAGAGTGGAAGGAGAGTGAACAGAAAAGCAAAAAAAAAGGAGAGTGAAAAAAAAAAAGAAAGGAAAAGAGCGAGAAAAGAAAAGTAAAGAAAAGAGCATGAAAAGAAAAGAAAGGAAAAGAGAGTGAAAAGAAGAGAAAAGAAAAGAAATGATGCGAAAAGAAAAGAAAAGTAAATAACGACATAAAAAGAAACAAATGATATGGAAGAATAACACAATGAAATTGATGAAAAATAAATAAATAATAAAACGAAGTTAAAAGAACATGTGGCGACCCCCCACGTACGTTACCATACCAACCAGTCAAGCTCTGACGGCGACCGCGATGGCTGGCAACCTCGTGGGTCGTCATCCTCTTACTTAACTTAACTTTCCATTCTTAACGTTCTTATCTTATAGCGGAAGCAATTTCTATAGCAAAATTTTTTTTTTTTTTTTTTTTTACTTACATACTATACCTATCTCTATCATACTCTTATAACACATATATCATAACTTTCTTTCTTTCATCTGCCTTTTTGAACGCTCAGCGAAAGACTCATGGTAGTACCATACCCTCGCCCAGTCCCTTGGCACGTGCAGATCCGTCCGTTGTCCATCATATTACTTTAAATAAACACGTTGCTTACCTGCAACATATAAACAACTAATGAGCTAGATGCTCAGTAAGTTCAAACATACATTCATTAACTTATAAATACTAGTAATATATATTATTACTAGAATATATGTCATCACGTATATACACACCATATACATCATTTATACATATCCTCAAAACATAACATAAAATATGAGCTTCATCATGCTCGTTTATCTCTTCGTTCATCGTTCTTATCATTCTATCGATCATCTCTTATCATTCTAATCCAATCTTTTCATTTCTTTACTTTTCATTCCTATCATTTCTTAACTTTCTGTTCTAAACCTTTATAACTTTTCTATCGCTTCATCATCATCTCCTAACATTTCATATCTTAAAACTAGTAACATATACACTAGCACAACATCACGTAAAAACGTGTCATTCCATACATATACATCAAACACATCACATCACATATATAATTCTATCATGTTCTTTTAATTTCGTTTTATTATTATTTTTTTCATTGATTTCATTGTGTTGTTCTTTCATATCGTTCGTTTCTTTTCTTTTCTTTTCGTATCATTTCAATTTTTTTTTTTTTCCTTTTCTTTCCACTCTCTTTTTCCTTGTTTTTTTTTATTTTTTATTTTTTTATTTTTTATTTTTTTATTTTTTTTTTTTCACGCACTCTTTTTTCTTTTCTTTTCAAGCTCTTTTCTTTTCTTTTCTTTTCACGCACTCTCTTTTCTTTTCTTTTCACGCTCTTTTCTTCTCTTTCCTTTTCTTCTCTTTTCCTTTCTTTTCTTTTCTTCTCTTTTCCTTTCTTTTCTTTTCTTTTCTTTTCTTTTCCTTTCTTTTCCTTTCTTTTCTTTTCTTTTCACTCTTCTTTCGTTTGTTTTCTTTCCACTTTCCATTGGTTGGGCCCGTTGTTGGACGTACCTAGTTGCGCGCGGACAGTGGGAGGAGGGGGAGCGACCCACCAACCTACCTCACAGTCACATAAAAACCGCACCTTCGGGGTTGGTCCATCCTATAATCTACCGCACCTTCGGGGTAGCGCCACATCTACGCGGAGGATATAGACCGGAAGTCTCGACCTTGTAGGGAGACCGGTACGCCAACAACTTAAGTTTTCAGTCTTATTATCTTGCAAGCTTTTATTTTTCTTATATTGATTTTTCGTTGAACATCTTTTTCTTTCAAAACATAGCACATATAGCACATATTACTTATATAACATCACATCACATCAATCACATCACGTCATAACAAACAAAAACATGTTTTGTTACGTGTAGACAATTATTCTTTGTTCGTCTTATCATTTGCATCATTCCATCAATCATAGCCTATCGATCATAGCCTATCGTTCTATTCCATCAATCACATCTTATCGTTATGTTCTAATCCTTTCATCATACCTTTCATCATAACCTATCATTGTTTTTCTTTCTTGTCTAACTCTTTGCTTTCATATCATTTTCCATAAAACATTCATCATACCTTTTATCATAACCTATCATTGTTTTTCTTTCTTGTCTAACTCTTTACTTTCATATCATTTTTCATAAAACATCTATCCTTTCGTCCTCATAAAACATCCATTTCTAAATTCTTTTCCTCACCGATCATAATTGCTCTATCAATCATAACTTAGTTTCCATAAAACTTTTCATAAACACCTATTCTTTCCTTTCATATCTCATCTCTTTCCTATGCATTCTATCATAACATTCTTGTTCTTACTCTTTCCATTCTTCTATCCCTCTTTATCACATCGTTACTCTCATAAAACTTTTATAATACATTTCCTTCATAATTCGATATATACATATATATACATATATATATATTTTTTTATAAATTATTTATTAAAACATAACTTTTAGCAACATCATAGTATTGCTATAGTATTTCTATAGCATCATCATAATTCACATCATGACATTTGCATACAAAACATATAAACATGATAAACTTGTTCATAGTTGCAGACGGGTAAATGTCTGAACTTACTCATAGCGTGCTTATCCTTTTCTTGGAATCCATAGACGTCCTTTGTCGCTTCTGGATTGGGTTCCTACAGACAAATTTTGTCCGTTAATCACATTTTCATTTATAGCTTTTATTTTATTAAAAAGCTTAATTCTGATCTTATAATCCTTAATTATAGCCTTAGGACAGCTTTCTAAACCTTTATGGCCATTTTTGAATTTTTCTCCAACTTTTGAAAAATTACGATTTTACCCCTAACTTTTGACAAAATTACAATTTTTGCCCTTGACGTAATTTTTCATGGCTTAAACCTCAATTTTGGCTTTTACAAACTCCATTAACTTATTCCAGGGTCATTGGGGCTCTTTTCCCATAATTTGAGAATCTTTGGGCAAAATGATCATTTTGTCCCTGATGGGTCGTTTAACCATAAAAATTTCATTTTCATACTTAGGCTGGATTTTCTAAACCCAAAATCATTTAATTAACTTTTTAAATCTTATCAGACCTTTTCCGGATCAATTCTTATCATTTTACCAATTCTCACATTCCCGGCCCTCGGGAAGTACTATTCCGACCTAAGAGTCGGTTTCATGTTTTTCTTGCGTTCTAGGGTTTCGAAGGGTCGGTTTACTAATTGTAACTTACCCATTCCTTTTTCCTTACCTTAATTCCTCGAGGGGGCTCGGGTTCCCTTCCCGATCATATTTTTACCCCTGGTGTCATTTTTTAGAAATTTCGGCAGAGTTTCCCCTTAATTTTTGAGGTTCCAGCGTTTAGGAAACGCCTGAAAACCATCTATCCTAATCTAATTCTATCACGTACTATACTAGACGCCTAGATTTTACGTAAAACTCATACCGTTTACGTAAAATCGTTACATTATCACGTATTTTTCTTTTTCTCCGTTACAGTCATTTTCTTCTTTTTACATACATTCTTTTCCATAATTTTCATACTAATAATCATAAAATCATATAACAATCCCAAATAATTTAATTGCGGAACGTAAAGGGGTCGGGATTTATACCGAATTGCAATCCGGTCTCGACGGCATAAACCCTAATTCTCCGTTCTTCATATTTGAGGTCCCGTCTTGCAAATCCGACTCCGCGGATGCGTCCGGAACGTCGAAAATAGGCTAACGGGCCAAACTTGCATTTTCGGTCAACGGTCGCCGTTGACCGGCCGTTGACCGGCGTTGACCGGCGGCGACGGCGGCGACGGTGGCAAGTGGGTAGTCCATTTTGAAGATCTCGACGAGAGGAATCCATTGGTGGCTTCAATTTCACCATTCGACACCTCTATCGCCGGAAATCGACCCCGAAAGTCACGGCCACGGCGGCGACGGTGGAACTCCGCCGTGCCGGACTTTTTCCCCGAAATTGATTGAGGGCTTTTGCTCCCCTCTTCACGGCGACCGTTTCTGTACAAGTGGTGCAGCTCAACATCGCCGGAAACGGTGAGTTTCACGGCGGCGACGTCGCGACTTCGGGCGGCGCGATTCCGCCGGTGTTGAGGCGATCCACCACCTGGGTTTTGTTCTACTCTTCACCACGAGTCTTTTGGGACCGGTTTCGTGGCAAATGGTGGCCGGACGGCGGAGAAATCTCGCCGGGAAGATTTCGGCTCCGGCGACCTTCAGGCGGCGCGTGCGGCTTGCTCCGGCGGCTGCTCCGTCGCGTCGACCCACCATCGGACTCAGCTCGGCGAGAGCTTTCCAATGACACCGGCGGTGTCGAAAACGGACACCGTTTCCGATGATCGGTTACTGTACACATTCGGCTAGAGAGAGAAAGAGAAATGTAGAGAGAGAGGGCGTGTGGACAAATGAATAAATTACACTTTTTCCCGTTCTTTATATACTTTTTCACCCAAAATTTCAACATGGGCTATGCTGACTAATTTGGACGTCCTGAATCCAAATATATCAGTTTTATTTTCATCTGAGGTCATTTCGACCAATTTTCGATACTGCGAATTTTCGGTCAAAAATTACCTTTGTGCTCAATTATCAAATTTGAGCGTGCTGATAGGCTATCCTGACTAATTTCGGAGTGCTGAACCCAAATTTATCAGTTTTATGTCAAGAAAATATCATCTTGACCTACTTCTTGATACTGTGAGTGGCACACGCGTGCACACACATAATATCACTATTACTCATTTTTCATCCTTTAACATTGTTAGAACATTTTATTTTAGTTCTAAACAATATTAAATCACTTAATTTCACATTTTAATGCTTAAATCCATTGTGTATTTATTTTCCAAGAAATGTGAATTTTCCCGGTTGTTACAGAACATAATAGAATTAATATATATAATTCGATGTATTTGATGTTATATGTATGGAATGATACGTTTTCACGTGATGTTATGTTAGTGTGTATGTTACTAGCTTTTAAGATATGAAAGGTTAAGATATGATGATAAAGCGATAGAAAAGTTATAAGGGTTTAGAACAGAAAGTTAAGAAATGATAGGAATGAAAAGCAAAGAAATGAAGAGATTAGATTAGAATGATAAGAGATGATCGATAGAATGACAAGAACGATGAACGAAGAGATAAATGAGCATGAAGAGGCTAACATAATATGTTATGTTTCGAGGATATCGTCTATACGATGTGTATGATGTGTATATACGTAATATCATATAATCTAGTAATAACATATATTACTAGTATTTATAAGTTAATGAATGTATGTTTGAACTTACTGAACATCTAACTCATTAGTTGTTCATATGTTACAGGTACATAACCTGTTAGTTTAAAGTAATATGATAAACAACGGACGGATCTGCACGTGCCAAGGGACTGGGCGAGGGTATGGTACTACCATGAGTCTTTCGCTGAGCGTTCAAAAAGGAAGATAAAAGAAAGAAATTTATGAAATATGTGTTATAAGAGTATGATAGAGATATAGATATAATATGTAAGTTAAAAGAAAAAAAAATTTTACTATAGAAATTGCTTCCGCTTTAAAAGGAGAATGTTAAAAATAGAAAGTTAAGTATGTTAAGTAAGAGGATGACGACCCACGAGGTTGTCAGCCATCACGGTCGGCGTCAGAGCTCGGCTGGTTAGTATGATAATGTACGTGGGGGGCGTCACAATAGCACACTCATAGCACCGCCATGACGCACGTCATTTTTTAGATCTATTTGTGATGTTAGATTTAGATTAAAAAATTAGTATTTTTTTAGTGGAAATGATCTAACAAACAAAAATCATCCCACCCCATGATACACGTCGTTTTTCAATCAAATTCTATCGTTTAGACTTCCAAAATGCGTTTTTTTTTTCATTTTTAATAATTTCCATTTTCGTATTAAGTTGACCTAGGAATTTGGATTATATGATAATTATGAAGAGTCCAACACCTCTGGCCCCTTTGCAGACCACGACGGAGGTCAAGTTGAGCTTTATTCCTTGGAAAGATTATCATGTAATTTGTGCGTGTGTAAGCATTAAGAAATAGAATTATATTCTAATTCATATTTGTTGTATAGAGACACAACTAGTGTTCTCTCAATATGCAGAGTCCATTGATAGTATTTCTCACCGGTAAATTTTCTTTCTTATCCTATTTCATGATTATAAACACATTGTCGAACCACATTGAACCTATGTGTTTTCTCTACCCCCTTTTATTTTCTTCTTTTTTACTTGCAATATAAATCTTGAAAAATTCGGGAGATGCCCAGAACTATTTACGGGGGTTCATTCTGGATCCATCATTCAAACATTGCAAAGCATTCTTCGGGCTTATACTCAGGAACTGTGTGTCCTGCTCCCTGCACGTACATATTGATCAGCCAAGGTTGTTATTATTATTTGGTTCTAGAACAAAAACATTAAAATGCTGTAACCTAAGTTTGATTGTCATCAGAATCAAAATGAAAAAGAAAAAAAAAAGGTGGGAAAGTTGTTTTTTGCCTTGGCGGTTGTAAATGTCATCCGATTAGAGTAAGTCCTGGTGTACCTACCCAATTCAATAATCAAATATGCTCATTAATACAAAACTTAGATTTTTTTTTTTTTTTTAACAAAAAAGAGATATAAGTGACGGTATAAAGTGTATTTTATTTACCCTGTAACGGGGTCTTGAACAACCCGTGACGTCCAGTCATCTACAATGGAGTAATTTAGAGATCTTATCCATGCTTGAGTCGCCAAGAATTGGACTTCCACGTCATGATCTCTGCTGATTATAGGGAAAAGAAAAAAAAGAATCAACTTAGGAAGAGAGTTATTTTTAATATAAGAATTTGGGCATAGATCATTCGCCAATTTACCTATATATTAAAGATCAGTAGCCGTTATATTCAAGAGGACCTACAAAAGGCGGGGAAAATGCCCAATATTAGTTTACACATACACACATAAAATATAAACAAAACAAGTACATTGTTTTTCCTAGAGGTGATTTTACCCATTTCGTAGAAAAGACTGGACCAGCAGGAGCAACCAGGACCACCACTAAGCCAAAGCAAGAGAGGACCTTTTTCTGGGTTGCTCTCTGACTTGACAAAGTAGTAGAAAAGCTGAATATCCTCTGATTCACCCACCCCGATGTACCTTACAAATAATGTTCATAAAATGTACATAATATAAACAAACAAAGCTAACGAATTAGTACCAACCAGTTAGAAATTAAACTGTAATTTCCATGTAAAAATATAACTCTCCGTTTCAACACAAATTTAACTCCTAAATAATCAACACCAATAGGATTTCTCATCTCAAATCATAGATTTTTTTTTTTTTAATTACATCTCTAAAAATCTGAAAAGAAAAGCATTATCATTTTGGTACCCGGTTTCGAGATGAAAAGGGAGAGGTCCCGGGAAGCCGGCAAGAAACTTAACGGTATCGGAGTCCATGGAAACTGCATGGTGTACTAGTGAGCATGCTTGGAGGGGAAGAAGAAGAAGAACAAGAAACAAATGGTGAAGCTCATGAGATAATTGGATAAAGACTGAATTCAGATTTGCCATGGAGCTAGTATCTTACTATGGCTTCGATCTTTCCGCCCTTTTTCATGAATTACAGTAAGAATTTATACTACTGAATCTAAGCGATTGGAGAAGTTCAAAAAAATAATAATAATAATATTTTTTTTTCTTTCTTTCTTTAAGATTCAAGGATAAGATCGGTTACTAGTTTAGTTCTTGTAAGAGACAATAGGACATGCAAACTTAAGGAATGAAAATCTGCAAAAATGGTATATATGTTGTCATTAATGAGTGTCTGGGGGAATTGAACAAGGCAAAATTTATGATAGGAAATATAAATATATTTTCTACCGGTATATACATGCTTTAATTATTAAATAATTTTTTAACATTTTGATGCATTAGTGTTTGTGTTAAAATTGCTTTTAATTATAAATCAAATCCTTGAAAAGTTAATTCTATAACTAAAACACTTATAGTTATAAATTAAATAAAGGGGATTCTATGACAAGGTAAGGTTTTTTACCATAGAGATGAGGTAAGATCCGAGGGTTATTTGTGGTCAGATTAGATGTGGAGTCTATTAAATTATAGCAATGAAATAGGATTCAAAGCATGGAATCTTGTCCTTTGTAATCAGTTGGACAATTTATTAACGCCTATAATAAAGGTGTCAATATTAGTCAATGTCGTATTTCTTTTTGGTCCATATTCACATTCTAATTTCGTTTATATTGGGCCGTTTTATTGTTCAGATATGATGGGAAAATGGCTGCAAGCCTGCAACTTTGAATTCGTTGTCTTTGTGTAAAGAAGAAGAAGAAGCTAGCTTTCAGTTCCAAGATATTGAGTATAATAATTACAAGTATATTCGCACATTACAACGCATTCAAGCTTATTTCATAAAAGAATTCAAAAAATTGAAATTATTTGTTTTGGTTCAACCTTGAAATACAGAGTAGTTTTCTGACAATAGGAAAAAAAAAAGATCAGAGAAAATTTGATAAAATACATGCAAGTAAATACCCAATAAAAAACAACCAAAAACTGACCCCCAAAAAAAAAAAAAAGAGAACAAAATACGGTCACAACGTCACCTCTTCAGAATCACGAACAAAATAAAAAATCCGTACACATCATATGTGGTTCAAAGTAAACATGGAATATAGAAAATCTAAATATCTATATGTACAATAATAAATGATTCTCTTACAAAGAGAGCAAGATCAACGGCAAAGCTCATGGTCTTCGTGATAGGGACGGAGGGAGTTCAAGAGTGGCTCTTGACATTGCTCGTAATTTGTGATTGCAGCAAAAGGGGAGTACGATTTGGGCTACCATCGGTGCCCAAAAGGGTGAAGATCATCATTGCGAGGTATTGGCCACGACGATCCACTTATTCGTCGAGATCTGGCGATCTTCGTGGACGGCCCCATGCCTACATCCGTCGGGATCTAAAGCATTTTCATATTTCGGGATCGCCGACGAATTCCCAGCCAGGGGAGAGTATTACCCTCACCAGAATATCTAATTTTTACCTTTTATTTTCTTTAAAGAAATGTTGGTCAGTGTGATCGTTATGAAAAAAAAAAAAAAAAAAAAAAGAAATATACCTTTAAAAATGGATAAAATGTTGAGTCGTACTGAAGGAGTTGTTACTGAGAAGGCCAACATTAATAATTCTACTGTCCAATGTCGTACTTGAATAGCCATGAGACTCGCCTTCCGATTTTAATCAAAGGGTTCAAATTTTTTTAGTCCATCGATGGAAAAAAGAGGCTGTACTCCATTATAGAAGTTCATAAAATGAAAATATGGGATCTATTTATAATTTTTTTTAAAATTAAATAAGCTGATTTAATAAAATGATAAATGACAATAATATAATGCGTATCTCATTGACGGAGACTGAAATGGAAGCATAGTAAATTAGCATGCGTTTTATGGATTAATTTAAACGTTGTTTTTTTTTTTAAATTTTCCTTTTCTGAAGATGCCAATATGTGTATGAAAATAACTTTTTTTTTTCTTATCACTGAATTTCATAGATAATAACGCATAATTAGATGATAAGAATATCAAATTATTGCCTGTAACTTTGCTTCTTTTTTTTTTTTAAAGCAAAGTAAACATGTCTTAAACAAAAAATGAAATAAAATTCTAAAGATAGTCCCCGATTCTCTTATTTAAAGAGGGGAGAAGTCGTGAGGATGAGGGGGAGAAGGAGGCTCGTCGTTGTGGTTTGCGGTGGTTTTGGGATATTTGAATTAGACCCCCATTTGTGATAGTATGTGAATGGGCCAGTGTGACGTCCCGCCCTAAGTAAGGTAAAATAGTACTACTACAATTAGCTACTGTTGTCAACTGCAATAGACTGTAACCACTTGGGTCGTCGGCAACTTACTTTTAACTTGCTTTTAACTTATTATGATACCAGCTAAATTTTTTTTTCTTTTTAAACTTGACGTGGAAATTTTATTTTTGTAAAACATTTACTATAGTAAACATTTTTCTTTATCATAACTTGATATACATCATTTCAATACTCTTTTAAACAGCTCAGCGGAAGACTCATAGCAGTACTGTAACCCTAACCCAGTCCCTTGGCACATACAGATCGCATTCGTCATCCATCACTTATTTTATTTTCGTGCAAAATGCTTACCTGCGATATAAACAAACTTGTGAGCGATAGGCTCAGTAAGTTCAAACATACATTCATAACGTATAATAATTCACATTATATAGGATAAGGTGAATTTGATACCTACTGTAACCTCTGAATATTATATAATGTATATCGTACATTGCTTAACATTCATACTTATCACACATAACCTTGTAAACATATATGTACATATCTGAACATACTTTACATCATAATCATAATCATACTAACTGCACTTTATACATGCTTAACATCATGAACATACTTTACATTATAATCATAAATATACTAACTGCACTTTACACATACTTAACATCATGAACATACTTTACATCATAAATATATCACATGTTAAACTTCCGCACCCAAGACATACCACCGTCGGATTTGAGGCCATAAACATAAATAATACTGTTGACTATGAACAGTACCATTGACCACAACAGTAACTTTGATCGCGGCGGTACACGCAGTGTTAGTATATCTTATGCTTGTTATAGGCTGCATTTTAAAACTTGGGTCTTTATCTTTCATTATGTTCTGGTTTTGGGCTCCATGATTGGTCGTACTGTTCTTTTGCGTGTATGACTGAGAGGGACTCTGGGGAGTGACCCACTGGCCAATCCTCTACAGTGTACTTGAACATGAGACTTCCAAACCCGGGACATACCACCATCGGTTTGGGAGCCATATCATAACTGATCATGAGAAACTTCCATACCTGGGACGTACTACCATCGGTATGGAAGCCGATACGTCAAAGTGGTTTTATTACCATCTTTCGTGGCGTTCCTAACCGGTGGCATTATATTTACTTGTGTGCATTATATTTCACATGTTAGTGTGCATATAGCACTTTGATACATACTTTACACGTCATACATATCTTATAAACATATTACGTAATTTCATGTTATATACATTTGAAATGTCTAAACTTACAGAATATAACACATATACATAAACATATTAAGTCAATTTACATTTGACTTAAATATAATACATAGTTCATAACATAACTTTCGTGACATTCATATCATATTATCTTGACACTAAAACTGTAGACATGGAAATATTTAAACTTACATGCTGCATATAGAACATATAACACATAAACATAGACCTAACATGTCAGTTTATGTTGCAGACAAATAATGCTTGAACTTATTGTTACTTTACTAGTATCTCCTTTCTTGCTTTCTGGATCCGCAAACGTTCCTTCGTTGCGTCTGGATCAGGATTCTATGACCGAAAGAATCATGGTTATTCTTTCCGTACTCATCTCATACCTAAAACTTAATAAAACGTAAAAATTCTACGTTTCATTCCCCGATTTAAACTTAGGGGGTCTAATATCCCATTTATAATATTTTTGCTAAACTTTGACAAAATTACCGTTTCGCCCCTAACATGATTTTTTTTTCATCGTAACCTTACTTTTCCTTGATTTACAACTTAGTTCTGGCCCTTAGAATCTTAATTAAGTCATTTTAAATCCATTAGGGTTTTTTTTCTATCATTTCTGGAATTTTCGGTCAAAATGTCCGTTTTTCCCCTGACGGGTCTTTAGGTCGTAACATTTTCATTTTAATGCTTAGACTAGATTTTCTAAGCCCAACAATCATAAAATAATTTTTCTTAGGCTTTACCGAGCTTTTACAACATTAATTGTTGAAATTCTCGGTTTACTCATCCTTAGAACATTTGTCATCCTTTTCTGAGCCTAACTCATTCATTAATCCTTAAAATCGTTCGAGGGGGCTCGGGTTTCCATCCCGACCACATTGTTACCCCTCGTTTCCTAAAATACCTTTTTTGTGCCGTTTTAGAAATTTCGGCAGCATTTCCGCTTAATTTTTAGGTTTCCGGCGTTTAGGAAACGTCTCAAAACCATCTAACCTATTTCTATTTTATCACGTACTATACCAGAGGTCTATATTTTTAAGTAAAACTCAACTTTAACGTAAAAATATTCACATTTCTGCACATTCTCTTTTTCATCATTTTCATCCATTTTTCTTACAATTTCACATGCCAAATTACATAATTAACATATAATCAATCCAAAATAAAAATTAAGGAACGAAGGGACAGAAATCACTACCGAAATCATCCCATCAGCGATCGAATGCACCGTTCGATCTCGCGTGCATAAATTTTGATTCACCGTTCTTCACATTTGAAATTCCATCTTGAAATTCTGACGCCATGGACGTGTCCGGAACATCAAAAATAGGCCAACAGGCCATTCTCAAATTTTTGGTCACCGGCCGCCATTGATCGGCGGCGAACGGTGATGGCGTAAACAACGGAGGTGTCCACCTTGAAGATCTCGATGAGAGGAGTCCATTGGTAGTGTCAATTTCACCATTGGAGGCTCCGATCGTCGACAATCGGTCTCGAAAACTTGACCCACGGCGGCGGTGTTGAATCTCTACCGTGCCGGGGTTGTTGTCCACAATTACCTTGGGGCTTTTGTTCCCCATCGTCTTCTGAGTATTTTGACACCCACGGTGTCCCTCGACTAGGCCGGAAATGACAAGTTTCATGGCAGCTTCACGGCGGTGACGTCATGGCTTCGGGCGACGCGATCCGACGGTTGTTGAGACGAACCACTGGCTGGGTTTTGTAGTGCTCTTCAAGACGAAGCTAACAGGACCGGTTTCGTCTTGATTGGACGTTGGACGTCGGAGAAATAGACGTTTGAAAATTTTGGCCACCGTAGCTTTGGACGGCGCGTGCGGGCTGCTCTGGCGTCCAATCCGTCGACTCGACCCACCGTTAGACTCAGCTCGGCAAAAGCTTTTTGACGACACTGACGGTGTCGAAAACAGAGGCCGGAATCGAAAGTTGGCTACTGTTCATCCATGGGGGTCGTGAGAGAGGGGAGAGAAGCTCTCTGGACTGTTTTTGCAGTTTTTCAAAATTATTCAATTTTCGCCCTTTATATACTTTTTCGTCCAAAATTTCAACATGGGCTATCCTGACTAATTTGGGCATCCTGAATCCAAATATATTAGTTTTATTTTCATCTGAGGTCATTTCGACTAGTTTTTAATACTGCAAATTCTCGATCAAAAATTACTTTTGTACTCAATTATCTAATTTGAACATGCTGATAGGCTATCTTGACTAATTTGGGTGTGCTGAACCCAAATTTATCAGTTTTAACTTCATTCAAGGTCATCTAAACCAGTTTTTTGATACTGCCTGTCTCTCAGTCAAAATTTACATTTTGTACTCAGTTGACTAAATTGAGCATACTGATTCTAAATATATCAGTTTTATATCAAGAAAATGCCATCTTGACCAATTTCTTGATACTATGTGTTACACACACATACATATAAAATCACTATAATTTACATTTTAAACATGAAATTCATTGTGTACATTTCATGTATCGATTTTTTTGAGAATGATGAAATTTTCCGATTATCACAGCCAGGGCGGCCACATTTGAGAGGTCGCGAAGGGCAGTGAGGGGGTGAGTTCAAATTTGATTTTTTTTTTTTTTTTTTGAGAAATCTGATTTGGGATTTTTTAAGTGCTAAAAATCATTTGGGGTTTTTATTTGATTTCTCGTTTCCATTTAATTTTTCAGTTACAATTTTTTTAAATTTAATTTTTTAGTTACTAGAAGGGTATGTTTGGAAATTTTGACCAAAATGGTTAGGCTAATGATAGTTTTTGCATTCAAATTGAATGCATGAATCCAAATGTATTTGGATTTTGGGAGACAAAAAAAGAAAAAATGAGTGATACGAATTTTTAAAAAGCGTAGATTTAAATTTTTTTTTTTGAACTTGGAGAGTAAGGTATTCAAGCTAACGGTAATTTGGATTTAGATTTGTGTTGAATTGAAAAATATTTGAGTTGATATTTCAAAAAAAATATTTGTCTTGAAGTAGTGATCCAACAATATATTACTCCCAAGGCTGAATTTTCTGTGGCCAAGAGGTGCCTAATTGGCTGTCCGAAATACTAAAAACAAACCTTAAGAAAAAACATGGAGAGAAAATATATGAAAGATAATTTAAATCAGAGACAATGGAACAAACTTTGAGAACTTACAGTGACAAGAATGAACGGCTTGAATAACTTCAAAAGAGACGGATTCAATGCAGCGTAAAAGAGGACAACATCTCTTGCCCCTTTGAAGACTTTTTCTTGGAAAAACTATAATGTAATTTTTGCGTGCGGAAGCATTAAGAAATAGAATCATATCCAACGTCATATGCATTATATGGAGACATAATCCGTACTCTCCAAATTTATATAAATACATAGAGTTGATAGCGCTTTTTACTAACGAATCTACTTTCTACCCATAGTTCATAGTTATCGACAAAATATCAAACCACACTAAACCTTTATTTTTTCTCTTCCCCCTTTTATTTTCTTATTTATTTATTACATGGCTATATAAATAAATCTTGAAAAATTTCGGGCAACTCCTAGCATTATTTATAGTGGTTCATTATGGATCCATCTGTTAAACATGGCAAAGCATTCTTTGGGCTTATACTCAGGAGCTGTGTGTCCTGCTCCCTGCACGTACATATTGATCAGCCAAGGTTATTATTATTTTTTGGTTCTAGAACAAAAACATAAACATTAAAATGCTCCAACCTAAGTATGATTATTTTAAAAATCAAAATGAAAAAAAAAAAAGTGGGGAAAGTTGTTCCTTGCCTTGACGGTTGCAAATGTCAACCGATTAGAGTAACTCCTGGTGTACCTACACAATTCAATAACCAAATATGCCCATTATTCATTGTCATGATCAGGTGCTTAATACAAAACTTAAAAAAAAAAAAAAAGAGATATAAGTGATGGTGTAAAGTGTATTTTATTTACCCTGCAACTTGGCCTTGAACAACCCATGATCTCCAGTCATCTACAACGGAGTAATTTAGCGATCTTATCCATGCTTGAGTCGCCAAGAATGGGACTACCATGTCATGATCTCCGCTGGTTAAAAGGAAAATAAAACCAGATTAGAAAGACACATAATTGTTTTTATATATAAGAATTTGGAAGTAAGATCAATCCACAATTTACCTGTATATTAAAGATCGGTAGCCCTTAGCACTAAGGTTTGCATGACACTCAACACTGCTGGGTAAATTGTGTTCATAAGGTAAGGAGCCATTGCATCGTTCCCATTTTCCTACACTTCCCTGCACAACATATGTCATGCGTATCACACTTCAATTTATTTTATTATATTTTTTTGAACTTGAGGACGGAGAAAGTTGAAATTATACCTTGGACATTATCTGCATTCACATGTCATGCAAGACATTTCGTCCCATACCTTATATAATATGTCTATAGTCTTTTTAGTCCCATCTCATGCCTGTGTACGTACCTCTCGTATATGAAGTGCTTTGCGGACACGAGGATCGTTGGCCCAATAACGAGACAGCAAGTGAGGATAGTCCTGCACATGGGTGCCGAGAAAATGAAGCATTAGGCACAAAAATCAGACTTCATACTAATTGTCCAATTGGTTTATATATCAAAGTAAAACTAAAGGAAACAACAAAGAAATGTGGTTTCATACATGGTATGCGTTTCAAAAATTCTGATAGTGAATGTGTGGAACATTATTATCGATGACTAACAATCTTACTTGGCAACCAAACCAGGGAATTGGCGATTCTGAATGAAGAAGCATGACTTTAAAATTCTGATTGAGAGATCTTCTTTCACTAATTTTATCTTGTTGGGGTTTTGGGGAAGCAAAAGCGCAATCTGCATCCAAAATATTGACACTCCGAACTCCAGAAATGCACTGTAGATGGAAGTTTTAATGTAGTGTGCTCTTTTTTAGAAAAAAAGGTATGATCAAGATTCAAACTATTTATGTTTGGTGTGTTGTATTTGCCAACCTTTTCATAAGCTTGGAACTCTTTCAAACACTTGCTGTTGCTAGGATCTATGTTTCCATAATACTTGCCGCCACAACTTCTCTCTAAAGACTGAGCCAAAAAATAATAATAATAATAATAATAAGTACGGCTTTCTCAATGGTTCCACTGAGAGTTGTTCGTTTCAGACTGATGATGTTGGAAAATAAAAATAAAAATAAAAACAATAAAATGAGAGTCATAATCATATATATACCTCATAGAGTTCATCAGAAATAAGTGCCATTCCATGTGCAAATGGGATTCTGTAATTTTGATCTGATGGACATGTCAATGGATTCCCCAATATGTATCCCTAAAACCATGTGACAAGACTTCTTTATCGTTTGGAAATTTTGTATTAGATTATAACCACTTTTGGTGTAATAAAAAAATTATTCTCTTGTGCCCAATTCAAGAACCTGGAGATTCATAGGTGGTAAGATGCCTTCTTCAATTCCTGCATGGCAGCAGTAATTACAGAATGATTGTTAGCACTCACCACATGTATACATATTTCATTCATCAGTTTTAGACTTTGGTTTGAAGTTAAAAGTTATTTTGGTCTTAGTTTGGAAACTAAAGATACATGCTTGTTCTTCGTAAAAATTCTCATCAACAGAAAGGTTTTTGTGAAGAAAAAACAGACTAGCAAGCTTAATTAGCTTAACAAAAATCCAACCTTCTTTTATTATTGAAATCAGGATTTTGAATTCTTCACCTCCAAGTTTAAATAAAACAAGATCATCAAAAAGATCATTATGGATTTACCACATACAAAGTTCTTTCTTTTCTTTTTACCACCACTATTTATCATTTCTCTTTTTTTATTTATTTTTATCAATCACATCATATATTCTATTTCTCTCTTATAAACTTTTATTAATATATTACATATTCTATCTGTCTTTTTCTCTCACAAACAACCCAAATATATATTGCATTTAAATGTAATACAAATATAAAATATCCAAATGCATATTGTATTCAATGCATTTCACTCTAATACAATACAAAGGCAATGCTGTATCCAAACACCCCCTTTATGCATACACAAGATATTATGCATACCGTTCGAAATTTGCTGGGCAAGGACAGGAACAATAATGCCAGAGTATGAATCTCCAGCAATATATATTGGATTTGAGATGAATTCGGGATGACCATTCAACCACTGAAAAATGTAGTTCAAAAATATTAATAATTAAAACAGGATAGAAAAAACGATACGAATTTGTTAAGAAGAAGAAGGATAAGATCAATAAGAACATTTCTTTTTGTTTTAACTATCCGTAGTTAATATGAATGATTATTCAGCTGAATAATTTAGCTTATAACTGCTAAACAATACGCTTTTCTTTGCGGTTGCTATGATGAATCTGAATCAAATCCTGTTATGAATACAGTAGACTACCTTCTCATAAAATATAAACACGATGTTATAATCGTTAATATTATTTTTTAAATTTCAAAAGTAATGGCAAGAGATTTCACCTTCTCAAAGAATTGAAAGAGATGTTGCACTTGACTGAGATCTCCTGTCTTGGTTGCTGATGAAGTTTTCGCATAAGAAAATCCAGTTCCAACAGGAGAATCTATGAAAACTATGCTAGATATCTGCCTCGTGGTAAAATATATATATACAAATCATTCGACTAATCCTTTTGCTGTAAAACTTAAAATTTTCTTTTTTGGAATACTATTTTTCAAAATTATATGCAATCTATTAACTTCTTGTATGTGTGTTTCTGTGTTTCATATGGGAAGAAAAATATTATCACACCTTTGTCCACGAGTATTGATTTAAGACGAATGTGGGTAGACTTCCATTGTATGGCTCAACTTTAAAATTCAGAGGACCTACAAATTCAGATACACACAAAAAAATACTTTGTCAGTTTCCCCTTACTTCCACAAATTAACGGCGTTTCCAGTCAAGGTTATAATTAACCATTAATTTGTCTTCCAACAAATTGAGGACACAAAAATCTTGGATTTGTTTTTCAAATCTTATTAATTTCTCAGTTTGTATAGTTGGTGACCAGGTTGCCTAATTTAAACCTTCAAGAGAGTAATAATACTATAAAGACAGTTGACATTTCAATTTTCACTTTTTAAAGACAACTTTTGTGAGACTGTAATTGTTTTCAAAAGAAGTATTAATGTGTACTAAAAAAAAAAACAAATATATAAAAATATCATTAGAGTATGTGATCTAAATTCTGTTTTAGTCTTACTTAAAGAACCATGATGGTGTGACTTATTATAAGAATTTTTTGAAGTTTAGTGACGGACTCTGAGATTTGGCCCAGTGGAGGTGCAAGGGCTCTGCCTCCCAGGTATGGATCTGTTTTATTTCACACTATATTTGATATAATTTCAGATTTCGACTTTCCATGTTTTTGAACGGCACATAATATTCTCACCTCTTTTATCAATTTCCAAATTAGTGAATTTTTTCTCATTTACTCGTGGTTTTTTCCCGTTTAGAATTTTTTACGTAAATTTGTGTGTCCTTGTTTTTTCATTTTTGTTACCTGTTATCGCATAATCTTGTAACAATAAGATACAAAAATTAGACTCAATCTCCAGCAAAAGACAAGACATGCTAAAAAATAGACTTAGTTGGAGCTAGTTTAGCATGTGGACAAAAGGACGGTTCAAGATCCTATATCTCAGGTTCTAGACTTGAAATCTTTCTTCTAAAAACAATAAAGTTAGCGACTATAAACCCATATTATATAAAAAAAAAAAAATCAAGTAAAACTAATGTGTAGTAATTTGGGAATTACCAATTTCATAGACGAGACCAGACCAACCAGAGCAACCGGGGCCCCCAGTTAGCCAAATCAAGAGAGGGTCTTTTTCAGGGTTCCTTTCTGATTTAACAAAGTAGTAGAAAAGCTGTTCTTCCTCAGATTCACCAACTCCCACGTATCTGATTTGTATGTATAGTTGTAAGTGTGTGTGTGTGTATATATATATGTATATAGATACATATATATAGAGAGAGAGAGAGAGAGAGCCAGAGAGAGATAATAATTAATAGGTGTATCTAGTTGTATGTTTAGCAAATAGAACAGGAAGAGATGAGATTAATAGAAGGTCTGTTTACCCAGTTTCGAGTAGAAAAGGCAGTCGTTGTGGGAATCCAGGAAGGAATTCGACGTTAGAGGCAGAGGCTGGAACTTGCACAGAGCATGCTGTTAAGAGAAGCGCAAGAAGAATCACTTGATTGCCCAGAGTTTGAAATGCA
This sequence comes from Antiaris toxicaria, assembly GCA_035233585.1. NCBI lineage: Eukaryota > Viridiplantae > Streptophyta > Magnoliopsida > Rosales > Moraceae > Antiaris > Antiaris toxicaria. The sequence goes on along the minus strand of CP141160.1, from coordinate 21,456,477 downwards.
TAAGATATCGAACACGTCACAATCTGCTTCGCCATGACTTTGTGATTTGTTTTTGTTTCTGTTTTGCTTGTCTGTGTTTCTGTTTTTTGTTAAGTTTAGACAGAGGCTAAGGTTCGATCGATGTATGATGATGCATGTTTAATATGAGAGTAATCGGAAGGCCTTGAAGATATTTTTTTGTGATTTCTTTTTGTCTTCTTTGTTTGTAAGGACCAAAGGCAATGTGAAGTCCAATAATAAAAGACGACGACGTCTGATATTTAACATGAGAGTAGTCATAAGGCCTCGAAGATATTTTTTGTGATTTCTTTTTGTTTTTTGCATTTTTGTTTTTTGTTTTTGTTTTGTGTTTTTTTTTTTTTGTTTTTGTTTTTGCAAGGACGAAGGCCATGTGAAGTCTTTTAATGAAACACGACAACGTGTGAAATTACCCGGCTATTTGTTGTTGTTGTTGCGTACTTTTTTTAGAAAGGGAGGAGACATCGTATCCTAGTTTTCCTCTAGTCAGATAACTGGTCGGAATATATATATATATATATTTTTTGAAAGTAACTGGTCTGAATATTGTAAGGCCATGAGCTTTGTAATGGGATCAAACTAACTCAGAGAGTTGACGGTGACGAAAATGAATGGCTCGAATAACTTCCAATTTACAGCGGTGGAATTAAATGGGCGAGGGTCTCACCGACATTTTTTGTTGTTTTAATTCTATCTTAAGATTTTTATGATTTTTATATATTATTCCTATAAAAAAATTATATGAGTTCTCGTATAATTTGTATTGTGCATTTATTAAAATTAATTTTATAAAAAAATTATAGTTTTTCTATTTTGTCTATATTAATATTAAAAGTTCTCAAATAAATTATTAAAATTAAAAATTCTCACGTAATTTCAATTAAAATCTATTTTTTCTTTTAAAAATTTGATATACTTGAACTATATTTTTGGCTCCACCACTTTCAAGGAGTCTGGTCTGATTCATGCGGTGATAAAGAATACCAATATCTCTAATTAAAATGTCAATATAGTGAGATTAGTAAGATGAAGTTGTTTTACTTTTATTTTGAGCGAGTATGCCAATTGCGCGATGTAAAAAGTGAGTCATTTAGGATTTTAGCCAAGTCATTTTGAAAATAAAATTTTCTGAAAAGTAATTTTACAAACATGTGTTCCTCTTAAAATCACAATTATAGATGATATATTATTCCAGAGCAATTGTGGTAAATAGCTTTTCTAAAAGTGCTATCCTATTCGGATGTTTTATTATGTCATAAGACAGATGTTGTTGATGCGGTGCAAGTTGGCCTTTTTGGCACATTGAGATGATCTCAAAGTCAAATAAGATATATATATATATATATTTTTTGGTTTTCATAAGGTCTATTGAAGAGGTTGGATTTTGACAAAAAATTAGCATTGCTTGGGCGGAAATGAGCAAACAAACAAAACTCATAGCACCGCTATGACGCACATCGTTTTTCAGTCAAATTGTATCGTTTACGCCTCTAAAAAAGTGTTTTTTATTTTCATTTTTTATAATTTTCTTTTTTGTATTAAGTTGACTTAGGAATTTAGATTACATGATAATTATGAAGAACATGAACACCCATCTGGCCCTTTTGAAGACCACGGTAGAGGTCAAGTTGAGCTTTATTCCTTGAAAAAATTATCATGTAATTTATGCGCACATAAGCATTAAGAAATAGAAATATATTCTAATTCATATTTGTTGTATAGAGACACAATTAATGTTCCCTCAATATACAAAGTCCATTTATAGTATTTCCCACTAGTAGATTTTCTTTCTTCTCTTAATTCGTGATTATAAACACATTGCCCAACCACATCGAACCTTTGTTTTTTCTTTTCCCTCTTTTATTTTCTTCTTTATTTACTTGGCAATATAAATCTTGAAAAATTCGGGAGACGCCTGGAACTATTTACACAAGTTCAATATGGATCCATCTTTTAAACATTGCAGAGCGTTCTTTGGGCTTATACACAGGAGCTGTGTGTCCTGCTCCCTGCACGTACATATTGATCAGCCAAGGTTATTATTATTTGGTTCTAGAACGAACACATTAAAATGCTGTAACCTAAGTATGATTATCATCATAATCAAAATGAAAAATTTATAAAAAAAATAAGTGGGGAAATTTGTTTTTTGCCTTGACGGTCGCAAAAGTCATCCGATTAGAGTAAGTCCTGGTGTACCCACCCAATTCAATAATCTAATATGCTCATTATTTCAATATCATGATCAGCTGCTTAATACAAAACTAAGAATTTTTTTTTTTTTAACAAAAAAGAGATATAAGTGATGGCGTAAAGTGTATTTTAGTTACCCTGCAATTTGGCCTTGAACAACTCATGACCTCCAGTCATCTACAATGGAGGAATTTAGAGATCTTATACATGCTTGAATCGCCAACAATGGGACTTTCATGTCATGATCTCCGCTGGTTTAAAGGAAAAATAATTAAAAAAAAAAAAAACCAAATTAGGTAGACATATAATTTTTTTTTTAGACATAAGAATTTGGGAATAAGATCAATCCGCAATTTACCTGTATATTAAAGATCGGTAACCTTTAGCACTAAGTTTTGCATGATACTCAACACTGCTGGGAAAATTTTTTTCATAAGGTAAGGAGAAATTGCATCATTCCCATTTTCCTATACTTCTCTGACAACATATGTCATGCATATCACACTACATTTTTTATTTTATTTTATTTTTTGAATTTGTGGGTGGAGAAATTTAAAATCTATACCTTATGTTGGAGTCAGATACAAAATTATTATTAAACATTATTATAATCACATTTCACACTAGACATTTCATCCCATACCCTATACAATATGTATATAGACTTTTTAGTCCCATCTCACGCCTGTACGTACCTCTCCTATATGAAGTGCTTTGCGGACATGAGGATCATTGGCCCAATAACGGGACAGCAAGTGAGGATATTCCTTCAAATAGGTACCAAGAAAATGAACCATTTGACTTTATACTAATTCCCTATTTGGTTTATCTATCAAAGTAAATCTATAGGAAACAACAAAGAAATGTGGTTTCGTACGTGGTATGCATTTCAAAATTTCTCATAGTGCATGTGTAGAGCATTACCATCGATCACTAATAATCTTACTTGACAACCAAACCAGGCAAGTGGCGATTCAGAATGGAAAAGTATGACTTCAGAATTCTGATTGAGATATCTTATTACACTAATTTTATCTTGCTGTGGTTTTGGGGAAGCAAGAGTTCAATCTGCATCCAAAATGCTGACTTTTCGAACTCCCGAAATGCACTGTAGATGGAAGTTTTAATGCAGTGTGCTCTTTTTTAGAAAAAAGGTATGATCAAGATTCAAACTATTTATGGCTGATATGTTGTATTTGCCAACCTTTTCATAAGCTTGGAACTCTTTCAAACACTTGGTGTTGCTGGGACTATGTTTCCGTAATACTTGCCACTGCAACTTCTCTCTAAGGACTGAACCAAAAAATAATAATAATAATAAGTATGGCTTTCTCAATAGTTCTGTTTCCTTTAAGAGTTGTACGTTTCATGTTGATGATATTGGAAAAATAATAATAAAAATAAAAACAATAAAATGAGCGTCAAAATCATATATATGCCTTATGGTGTTCATCAGAAATAAGTGTCATTCCATGTGCACTTGGGATTCTATAATTTTGATCTGAGGGACATATTAATAAATTCCCCAATATTTATCCCTAAAACCATGTGAAAAGACTTCTTTATCGTTTGGAAATTTTTTATTAGATTATAACCACTTTTTGTGTAATAAAAAAAAATATTCTCTTGTGCCCAATTCAAGAACCTGGAGATTTGTAGGTGGTAAGATGCCTTCTTCAATTCCTGCATGGAAGCAGTAATTAGAGAGTGATTGTTAGCACTCACCCCATGTATACATATTTCATTCATCAGTTTTAGACTTTGGTTTGAAGTTGAAGTGATTTTGGTATTAGTTTGGAAACTAAAGATACATGTTTGTTCCTCATAAAAATTCTCATCAACAGAAAGGATTTTGCGAAGAAAAAAATGACTAGCAAGCTTAATTAGCTTAACAATGATCCAACCTCACTTTTATTAGTGAAATCAAGATTTTGAATTGTAACAACCGGGAAAATTCACATTTTTCGGAAAATAATTACACAATGAATTTAAGCGTTAAAATGTGAAATTAAGGGATTTAATATTGTTTGGAACTAAATAAAATGTTCTAACAATGTTAAAGGATGAAAAATGAGTAATAGTGATATTATGTGTGTGCACGTGTGTGCCACTCACAGTATCAGGAAGTAGGTCAATATGATATTATCTTGACATAAAACTGATAAATTTGGGTTCAGCACACCCAAAGTAGTAAGGATAGCCTATCAGCACGCTCAAATTTGATAATTGAGCACAAGGGTAATTTTTGACCGAAAATTCGCAGTATCGAAAATTGGTCAAAATGACCTCAGATGAAAATAAAACTGATATATTTGGATTCAGGACGCCCAAATTAGTCAGGATAGCCCATGTTGAAATTTTGGGTGAAAAAGTATATAAAGAGAGGGAAAAAGTGGAATTTCCTCATTTGCCTATGTGTACTCTCTCTCATCACTTCTCTTTCTCTCTCTACCCCCATTGATGAATAGTAATCGACCACCGAAAACGGTGTCCATTTTCGACACCGCCGGCACCGTTGGAAAGCTCTCGCCGAGCTGAGTTCAACGGTGTGCCGAGTCGACGGAACCGACGCCGGAGGAGAGCGCACGTGCCGCCCGAAGCCGCCGGCCACCGAAAAATTCGCGACGCCGTATCTCCGCCGTCCGACGTCCGATCAAGCTGAAACCGGTCTCAAAAGACTCGTGGTGAAGAGTACTACAAAACCCAGGTGGTGGATCGCCTCAACACCGGCGGAATCGCGCCGCCCGAAGTCGCGACGTCGCCGCCGTGGAGTCGCCGTTGAAACCGCCGTTTCCGGCGATGTTGAGCTGCACCACCGGTGCAGAAATGGTCGCCGTGAAGAGGGGAGCAAAAGCCCTCAATCAATTTCGGGGAAAAAGTCCGGCACGTACGTGATGGCTGGCAACCTCGTGGGTACGTTACCATATCAATTACATTCATATATACGAATGTTATATTCATTATAAAAAATATTAAAAAATATTATCAACTTATTTTATGTTCTAATGTGATGTTATATATGTATATATATATATTTTTTGCAATCATTATTACGATTTAAAACTTGTAAAATTCAATTTTTATTATTTAAATAAACTAAAAATGAAAATATTATAATAATTACATGAAAAAATAAAGGCAATAATTAGTAAGATGCTTCCACGTTCACACTTTTTGGATTAATTTTTTAATTTTGGGAGAAAATTTTTTTAATGGCACAACCAAAAATACGAAATACAAAACGTACCCGTAATATGTATTATACCAGTCGTTGTAGGAAGGCTAAACACTCAAGTTTGAATAAAGAAATTGGTTGTTGCGAACCCAAACTCGAAGGGATTTAAGCCTCTCAAGTCATCCATACTAAAACGATGCAATTTCATTAAATTAAGGAGAACGACATTTAATTCCTAAGTCCGGCGACCCCCCCCACGTACGTTACCATACCAACCAGCCGAACTCTGACGCCGACTGTGATGGCTGGCAACCTCGTGGGTCGTCATCCTCTTACTTAACATACTTAACTTTCCATTCTTAACGTTCTCATCTTATAGCGGAAGCAATTTCTATAGCAAAATTTTTTTTTTTTTTTACTTTTTTTTTTTTTACTTACATACTATACCTATCCCTATCATACTCTTATAACACATATTTCGTAACTTTCTTTCATCATCCTTTTTGAACACTCAGCAAAAGACTCATGGTAGTACCATACCCTCGCCCAGTCCCTTGGCACGTGCAGATCCGTCCGTTGTCCATCATATTACTTTAAATAAACACGTTGCTTACCTGCAACATATAAACAACTAATGAGCTAGATGCTCAGTAAGTTCAAACATACATTCATTAACTTATAAATACTAGTAATATATATTATTACTAGAATATATGTCATCACGTATATACACACCATATACATCATTTATACATATCCTCAAAACATAACATAAAATATGAGCTTCATCATGCTCGTTTATCTCTTCGTTCATCGTTTTTATCATTCTATCGATCATCTCTTATCATTCTAATCCAATCTTTTCATTTCTTTGCTTTTCATTCCTATCATTTCTTAACTTTCTGTTCTAAACCTTTATAACTTTTCTATCGCTTCATCATCATCTCCTAACATTTCATATCTTAAGGTTAGTAACATATACACTAGCACAACATCACGTAAAAACGTGTCATTCCATACATATAACATCAAACACATCACATCACATATATAATTCTATCATGTTCTTTTAACTTCGTTTTATTATTTTTCATTGATTTCATTGTGTTGTTCTTTCATATCGTTCGTTTCTTTTCTTTTCTTTTCGTATCATTTTTTTTTTCTTTTCTTTCCACTCTCTTTTTCCTTGTTTTTTTTTTTCACGCTCTCTTTTCCTTTCTTTTCTTTTCTTCTCTTTTCCTTTCTTTTCTTTTCTTTTCTTTTCACTCTTCTTTCGTTTGTTTTCTTTCCACTTTCCTTTGGTTGGGCCCGTTGTTGGACGTACCTAGTTGTGCGCGGACAGTGGGAGGAGGGGGAGCGACCCACCAACCTACCTCACAGTCACATAAAAACCGCACCTTCAGGGTTGGTCCAACCTATAATCTACCACCTTGGGGGTAGCGCCACATCTACGCGGAGGATATAGACCGGAAGTCTCGACCTTGTAGGGAGACCGGTACGCCAACAACTTAAGTTTTCAGTCTTATTATCTTGTAGACTTTTATTTTTCTTATATTGATTTTTCGTTGTATATCTTTTTCATAACATTCATCATATTTCATTTCTCATTTTTCATAAAACGTTTCATGGAACATTTGTTCTTTCGTTGTTTTTCTTTTCTTAATTCTTTACTTTATCACATCACATCACATCATATCACATCACATCATAACAAACAAAAACATGTTTTGTTACGTGTAGACAATTATTCTCTGTTCGTCTTATCATTTGCATCATTCTATCAATCATAGCCTATCGTTCTATTCCATCAATCACATCTTATCGTTATGTTCTAATCCTTTCATCATACCTTTCATCATAACCTATCATTGTTTTTCTTTCTTGTCTAACTCTTTGCTTTCATATCATTTTTCATAAAACATTCATCATACCTTTTATCATAACCTATCATTGTTTTTCTTTCTTGTCTAACTCTTTGCTTTCATATCATTTTTTTCATAAAACATCTATTCTTTCGTCCTCATAAAACATCCATTTCTAAATTCTTTTCCTCACCGATCATAATTGCTCTATCAATCATAACTTAATTTCCATAAAACTTTTCATAAACACCTATTATTTCCTTTCATATCTCATCTCTTTCCTATGCATTCTATCATAATATTCTCATTCTTACTCTTTCCATTCCTTTATCCCTCTTTATCACATCGTTACTCTCATAAAGCTTCTATGATACCTTTCCTTCGTAAATTCAATATATACATATATTTATATATATATATTTTTATAAATTAATTATTAAAACATATCTTTTAACATCATCATAGCATTGCTATAGCATTTACTATAGCATCATCATAAATCACATCATGACATATACAAACAAAACATATAATACTATAAGCTTGTTCATAGTTGCAGACGGGTAAATGTCTGAACTTACTCATAGCGTGCTTATCCTCTTCTTGGGATCCATCGACGTCCTTTGTCGCTTCTGGATTGGGTTCCTACAGACAAACTTGTCCGTTAATCACATTTTCATTTATAGCTTTTATTTTATTAAAAGCTTAATTCTGATCTTATAATCCTTAATTATAGCCTTAGGACAGTTTTCTAAACCTTAATGACCCTTTTCGAATTTTTCTCCAACTTTTTGAAAAATTACGATTTTACCCCTAACTTTTGACAAAATTACAATTTTACCCTTGACATGATTTTTCATAACTTAAACCTCAATTTTGGCTTTTACAAACTTCATTAACCTATTCCAGGGTCATTGGGGCTCTTTTCCCATAATTTGAGTATCTTTGGGCAAAATGACCATTTTGCCCCTGATGGGTCGTTTAACCATAACATTTTCATTTTCATACTTAGGCTGGATTTTCTAAACCCAAAATCATCTAATTAACTTTTTAAATCTTATCGGACCTTTTCCGGATCAATTCTTATCATTTTACCAAATTTTCACATTCCCGGCCCTCGGGAAGTACTATTCCGACCTAGGGATCGGTTTCATGTTTTTCTTGCATTCTAGGGTTTCGAAGGGTCGGTTTACTAATCGTACCTTACCCATTCCTTTTTCCTTACCCTAATTCCTCGAGGGGGCTCGGGTTCCCTTCCCGATCATATTTTTACCCCTCGTTTCCCATATTACCCCTGGTGCCATTTTTAGAAATTTCGGCAGAGTTTCCCCTTAATTTTTGAGGTTCCAGCGTTTAGGAAACACCTGAAAACCATCTATCCTAATCTAATTCTATCACGTACTATACTTGAGGCCTAGATTTTACGTAAAACTCATCCTGTTTACGTAAAATCGTTACATTATCACATATTTTTCTTTTTCTCCATTACAGCCATCTTCTTCTTTTTACATACATTCTTTTCCACATTTTTCATACCAATAATCATAAAATCATATAACAGTCCCAAACAATTAAATTGCGGAACGTAAATGGATCGGGATTTATATCGAATTGCAGTCCGGTCTCGACGGCATAAACCATAATTCTCCGTTCTTCATATTTGAGGTCCCGTCTTGCAATTCCGACTCCGCGGATGCGTCCGGAACGTCGAAAATAGGCTAACGGGCCAAACTTCCATTTTCGGTCAACGGTCGCCGTTGATCGGCATTGACCGCCGTTGACCGGCTGTTGACCGGCGGCGGCGGTGGCAAGTGGGTAGTCCATTTTGAAGATCTCGACGAGAGGAATCCATTGGTAGCCTCAATTTCACATTTGGAGGCCCCAATCGCCGGAAAATCCCCCCGAAAGTCACGGCCACGGCGGCGACGGTGGAACTCCGCCGTGCCGGACTTTTTCCCCGAAATTGATTGAGGGCTTTTGCTCCCCTCTTCACGGCGACCATTTCTGCACCGGTAGTGCAGCTCAACATCACCGGAAACGACGAGTTTCACGGCGGCGACGGGCGGAGTTGGGCGGCGCGATTCCGCCGGTGTTGAGGCGATCCACCATATGGGTTTTGTAGTACTCTTCACCACGAGTCTTTTGAGACCGGTTTCAGCTTGATCGGACGTCGGACGGCGAAGATACGGCGTCGCGAATTTTCCGGTAGCCGGCGGCTTCGGGCGGCGCGTGCGCTCTCCTCCGGCGTCGTTTCCGTCGACTCGGCCCACCGTTGAACTCAACTCGGCGAGAGCTTTCCAACGGTGCCGGCGGTGTCGAAAACGGACACCGTTTCCGGTGGTTGGTTACTATTCATCAATGGGGTAGAGAGAGAAAGAGAAATGAGGAGAGAGAATACACATGGGCAAATGAGAAAATTCAACTTTTTCCCACTCTTTATATACTTTTTCACCCAAAATTTCAACACAGGCTATCTTGACTAATTTCGGCGTTCTGAATCCAAATATATCAGTTTTATTTTCATCTGAGGTCATTTTGACCAATTTCCGATACTGTGAATTTTCAGTCAAAAATTACCCTTGTTCTCAATTATCAAATTTGAGCGTGCTGATAGGCTATCCTGACTAATTTGGGTGTGCTGAACCCAAATTTATCAGTTTTATGTCAAGATAATATCATCTTGACCTACTTCCTGATACTGTGAGTGGCACACACGTGCACACACATAATATCACTATTACTCATTTTTCATCCTTTAACATTGTTAGAACATTTTATTTTAGTTCTAAACAATATTAAATCACTTAATTTCACATTTTAAATGCTTAAATTCATTGTGTATTTATTTTCCGAAAAATGTGAATTTTCCCGGTTGTTACACTTACTAAGCATCTAGCTCATTAGATGTTTATATGTTGCAGGTAAGCAACGTGTTTATTTAAAGTAATATGATAGACAACGGACGGATCTGCACGTGCCAAGGGACTGGGCGAGGGTATGGTACTACCATGAGTCTTTCGCTGAGCGTTCAAAAAGGAAGATGAAAGAAAGAAAATTATGATATATGTGTGTGACGTCCCCCATCACGTACGTTACCATACCAACCAGCCAAACTCTGACGCCGACCGCGATGGTTGGCAACCTCGTGGATCGTCATCCTCTTACTTAACATACTTAACTTTTCATTCTTAACGTTCTCATCTTATAGCGGAAGCAATTTCTATAGCAAAATTTTATTTTTTTCTTTTACTTACATACGTGCACACACATAATATCACTATTACTCATTTTTCATCCTTTAATATTATTAGAACATTTTATTTTAGTTCTAAACAATATTAAATCACTTAATTTCACATTTTAACGCTTAAATTCATTGTGTAAGTATTTTCCGAGAAATGTGAATTTTCCCGGTTGTTACATTCACCCCTCCTTATAAAATTTTCATCCTCAAAAATTAAGACGAGTAGGGTTTCAACGTCTTCATTTCTTCTTCACATCTTGTGTAACTTTTTCAATATCGTGATTTTCTTCTTATATGACATCTTTATAAGCTAGGTCCTTCTTGGATTGGAATCTTCTTGCATGTACCTCCAAAAATTTGGGATGAACCATGCATCTCTACGTATCCGTGCATTTCTGTACATCCGTGCTTCATTACCATGGATTGCACTGTCGTAGTCCAACGTTCCCTTTCATAAACATATTTAGTGAAATTTCTATGAAATTCACATTAAGTAACGTCATGCCATTATGGGACATTACTTAACATAATTTCATCATTTTAACATTTCATAACATTTACATATCATACACATATAATCATATACATTCATCAATAAGGCTTTATATGTAGCCTTTCATTTCAAATATACTCATATATATACGTATACATACATATACATTTATACATTATTCGTCTTTTTTCATCCAGATCAATAAGAAATTTTTCCGGATCTTGGCTTTCTCCTATATCATCTCGATCATTCCTAACCTCGGTGGACTTTTCTTGATCTACATTTACCTTGACCTAGTTCCACTGTAAGTCATCTCCAACCTATATTACAGAAGTCCTCATCAGTTCCTCGTAACGCACAGCGTATGTTAGAACTATATCACCGGACGTCGACTACAATTTCTCGGTCCGATGATCAAATTCTCACATATCCGCAACTCTAGGGAATATAGGCGGTGTCACGTCCCCCCGTGCCCATGAGGAAATTGGGACTGATACTGGGCTCCTCTGAGGAAGTCACTCAATCATGGTATGGTGAAACTCGGTCCAGTTAGAGCTCATCCTGGTCACAAGAATCCCAATACACATGAGAGCATCTTCCTGAAAGGTGCATACATGTCACAGCCATCATGACCCAATTATCCTGATCAATGGTGCACAGTCAGAGAATCATCTTGATATCATGAACCCAATCCTGTATTCCCATAAAGTGCTGGAGTGCTGTCCGCCCTCGAAACTTGGTGGACAACTGATCCCGTCCATCTTCTAATCAGTTCTCTAACATCGTACTCATACCATACCACCCACGATTGTACCGTGAGTTCGTCATCTTGTCCTTTAAAAATTGTTTATTTTATATAATAAACGATTATTAACATAAAACAAATCTAACTTACTTGGAATAACGGCAGGATGTGCAGTGTGCCAAGAGGGATATGGTCAACCTTTCACTCTGATACCACCTGTGACGTCCCCCACCACGTACGTTACCATACCAACCAGCCAAACTCTGACTCCGACCGCGATGGTTGGCAACCTCGTGGGTCGTCATCCTCTTACTTAACATACTTAACTTTTCATTCTTAATGTTCTCATCTTATAGCGGAAGCAATTTCTATAGCAAAATTTTTTTTTTCTTTTACTTACATACTATGCCTATAACCCTATCATACTCTTATAACACATATTTCATAAATTTCTTTCTTTCATCTTCCTTTTTGAACGCTCAGCGAAAGACTCATGGTAGTACCATACCCTCGCCCAATCCCTTGGCACGTGCAGACCCGTCCGTTGTCCACCATATTACTTTAAATAAACACGTTGCTTACCTGCAACATATAAACAACTAATGAGCTAGATGCTCAGTAAGTTCAAACATACATTCATTAACTTATAAATACTAGTAATATATATTATTACTAGAATATATGACATCACATATATACACATCATATACATCATCTATACCTATCTTCGAAACATAACATATCATGTGAGCTACCTCATGCTCATTTATCTCTTCATTCATCGTTCTTATCATTCTATCGATCATCTCTTATCATTCTAATATAATCTCTTCATTTCTTTTCTTCTCATTCCTATCATTCCTTAACTTTCTGTTCTAAACCTTTATAACTTTTCTATCGCTTTGTCATCATCTCTTAACATTTCATATCTTAAAAACTAGTAACAAACACACTAGCATAACATCACGTAAAAACGTGTCATTCACATCACATCACATATATAATTCTATCATGTTCTTTTAACTTCGTTTTATTATTTTTTCATTGATTTCATTGTGTTGTTCTTTCATATCGTTCGTTTCTTTTCTTTTCTTTTCGTATCATCATTTTTTTTTCCACTCTCTTTTTGCTTGTTTTTTTTTTCTCACGCACTCTCTTTTCTTTTCTTTTCACGCTCTTTTCTTTTCTTTTCTTTTCTTTTCATGCACTCTCTTTTCTTTTCTTTTCACGCTCTTTTCCTTTCTTTTCTTTTCACGCTCTTTTCCTTTCTTTTCTTTTCTTCTCTTTTCCTTTCTTTTCTTTTCTTTTCACTCTTCTTTCGTTTGTTTTCTTTCCACTTTCCTTTGGTTGGGCCCGTTGTTGGACGTACCTAGTTGCGCGCGGACAGTGGGAGGAGGGGGAGCGACCCACCAACCTACCTCACAGTCACATAAAAACCGCACCTTCGGGGTTGGTCCATCCTATAATCTACCGCACCTTCGGGGTAGCGCCACATCTACGCGGAGGATATAGACCGGAAGTCTCGACCTTGTAGGGAGACCGGTACGCCAACAACTTAAGTTTTCAGTCTTATTATCTTGTAGGCTTTTATTTTTCTTATATTGATTTTTCGTTGAACATCTTTTTCTTTCAAAAACATAACACATATAGCACATATTACTTATATAACATCACATCACATCACATCACATCACATCACATCATAACAACCAAAAACATGTTTTGTTACGTGTAGACAATTATTCTTTGTTCGTCTTATCATTTGCATCATTCCATCAATCATAGCCTATCGATCATAGCCTATCGTTCTATTCCATCAATCACATCTTATCGTTATGTTCTAATCCTTTCATCATACCTTTCATCATAACCTATCATTGTTTTTCTTTCTTGTCTAACTCTTTGCTTTCATATCATTTTTCATAAAACATTCATCATACCTTTTATCATAACCTATCATTGTTTTTCTTTCTTGTCTAACTCTTTGCTTTCATATCATTTTTCATAAAACATCTATCTTTTCGTCTTCATAAAACATCCATTTCTTAATTCCTTTCATCACCGATCATCGTTGGTCTATCAATCATAACCTAACTTTCATAAAACTTTTCATAAAACATCTTTTTCTTTCCTTTCATATCTCATCTATTTCTTATGCATTCTATCATAACATTCTTGTTCTTACTCTTTCCATTCTTCTATCTCTCTTTATCACATCGTTACTCTCATAAAACTTTTATAATACCTTTCCTTCGTAAATTCAATATATATACATATATTTATATATATATTTTTATAAATTAATTATTAAAACATATCTTCTAACATCATCATAGCATTGCTATAGCATTTACTATAACATCATCATAAATCACATCATGACATTTACATACAATACATATAAAAACGATAAGCTTGTTCATAGTTGCAGACGGGTAAATGTCTGAACTTACTCATAGTGTGCTTATCCTCTTCTTGGGATCTATCGACGTCCTTTGTCGCTTCTGGATTGGGTTCCTACAGACAAACTTTGTCCGTTAATCACATTTTCATTTATAGCTTTTATTTTATTAAAAAGCTAAATTCTGATCTTATAATCCTTAATTATAGCCTTAGGATAGCTTTCTAAACCTTAATGGCCATTTTTGAATTTTTTCTCCAACTTTTTGAAAAATTACGATTTTACCCCTAACTTTTGACAAAATTACAATTTTACCCTTGACGTGATTTTTCATGGCTTAAACCTCAATTTTGGCTTTTACAAACTTCATTAACTTATTCCAGGGTCATTGGGGCTCTTTTCCCATAATTTGAGAATCTTTGGGCAAAATGACCATTTTGCCCCTAATGGGTCGTTTAATCATAACATTTTCATTTTCATACTTAGGCTGGATTTTCTAAACCCAAAATCATCTAATTAACTTTTTAAATCATATCAGGCCTTTTTCGGATCAATTCTTATCATTTTACCAATTTTCACATTCCCGGCCCTCGGGAAGTACTCTTCCGACCTAAGAATCGGTTTCATGTTTTTTTCTTGCGTTCTAGGGTTTCGAAGGGTCGGTTTACTAATTGTAACTTACCCCTTCCTTTTTCCATGCCTTAATTCCTCGAGGGGGCTCGGGTTACCTTCCCGATCATATTTTACCCCTCGTTTCCCATATTGCCCCTGGTGCCATTTTTAGAAATTTCGACAGCATTTCCGCTTAATTTTTGAGGTTCCAGCGTTTAGGAAACGCCTGAAAACCATCTATCCTAATCTAATTCTATCACGTACTATACCAGAGGCCTAGATTTTACGTAAAACTCATACTGTTTACGTAAAATCATTACATTATCACATATTTTTCTTTTCCTCCATTACAGCCATTTTCTTCTTCTTTTTTTTTTTACATACATTCTTTTCCACATTTTCATACCAACAATTATAAAATCATATAACAGTCCCAAACAATTAAATTACGGAACGTAAAAAGGTCGAGATTTATACCGAATTGCAGTCCGGTCTCGACGGCATAAACCCTAATTCTCCGTTCTTCATATTTGAGGTCCCGTCTTGCAATTCCGATTCCGCGGATGCGTCCGGAACGTCGAAAATAGGCTAACGGGCCAAACTTGCATTTTCGGTCAACGGTCGCCATTGACCGGCGTTGACCGCCGTTGACCGGCCGTTGACCGGCGGCAACGGTGGCAAGTGGGTAGTCCATCTTGAAGATCTCGACGAGAGGAATCCATTGGTGGCTTCAATTTCACATTTGGAGGCCCCAATCACTGGAAAATCCCCCCGAAAGTCACGGCCACGGCGGCGGCAGTGGAACTCCGCCGTGCCGGACTTTTTCCCCGAAATTGATTGAGGGCTTTTGCTCCCCTCTTCACGGCGACCATTTCTGTACAAGTGGTGCAGCTCAACATCGCCGGAAACGGCGAGTTTCACGGCGGCGACGGCGACGGCGACGTCGCGACTTTGGGCGGCGCGATTCCGCCGGTGTTGAGGCGATCCACCACCTGGGTTTTGTTCTACTCTTCACCACGAGTCTTTTGGGACCGGTTTCAGCTTGATCGGACGTCGGACGGCGAAGATATCGGCGATCGAAATTTCCGGTGGCCGGCGGCTTCGGGCGGTGCGTGCGGGCTCCTCCGGCGTCGGTTCCGTCGACTCGGCCCACCGTTGAACTCAGCTCGGCGAGAGCTTTCCAACGGTGTCGGCGATGTCGAAAATGGACACCGTTTCCGATGGTCGGTTACTGTACATATTCGGGTAGAGAGAGAAAGAGAAATGTAGAGAGAGAGAGTTCTTGGGCAAATGAGGAAATTCCACTTTTTCCCTCTCTTTATATACTTTTTCACCCAAAATTCCAACACAAGCTATCCTGATTAATTTGAGCGTCCTGAATCCAAATATATCCGTTTTATTTTCATCTGAGGTCATTTTGACCAATTTCCGATACTGTGAATTTTTGGTCAAAAATTACCCTTGTACTCAATTATCAAATTTGAGCGTGCTGATAGGCTATCCTGACTAATTTGGGTGTGCTGAACTCAAATTTATCAGTTTTATGTCAAGATAATATCATCTTGACCTACTTCCTGATACTGTGAGTGGCACACACGTGCACACACATAATATCACTATTACTCATTTTTCATCCTTTAATATTATTAGAACATTTTATTTTAGTTCTAAACAATATTAAATCACTTAATTTCACATTTTAACGCTTAAATTCATTGTGTAAGTATTTTCCGAGAAATGTGAATTTTCCCGGTTGTTACAATGTGTTATAAGAGTATGATAGAGATAGGTATAGTATGTAAGTAAAAAAAAAAAAAAAAATTTGCTATAGAAATTGCTTCCGCTATAAGATGAGAACGTTAAGAATTGAAGGTTAAGTATGTTAAGTAAGAGGATGACGACCCACGAGGTTGACAGCCATCGCGGTCGGCGTCAGAGCTCGACTGGTTGGTATGATAACGTACGTGGGGGTCGCCACATGAATTCTTAAACTCTAAGTTCAAATAAAACAAGATCATCAAAACGATCCTTATGAATTTACTATGTGTAAAGTTCTTTCATTTCTTTTTACCATCTTTATTAATCATTTCCTTTTTCTATTTATTTTTATCAATCATATCACATACTTTTTTTTTTCTCTTATCTACTTTTACTAATATATCACATATTTTATCTCCCTCTCACCAACAGCCAAAACATATATTGTATTTAAATGCAATATAAATGCAAATATAAAATATTCAAATACATATTGCATTTCACTCCAATAATTACAAATGCAATGCTGTATCAAAATGCCCTCCTTTATGCATACACAAGATGATATGCATACCGTATGAAATTTGTTGGACAAGGACAGGGACAATAATGCCAGCGTACGTATGAATCTCCGGCAATATATATTGGATTTAAGATGAATTCGGGATGACCAATCAACCACTGAAAAATGTAGTTGATATTTCTTTTTGTTTTAACTATCCATGGTAAATATGCATGATTATTCAGCTGCTTAACTTAGCTTATAACTGCTGGACAATATGCTTTTCTTTGCGGTTGCTATGATGAATTTGAATCAAATCCTGTTATGAATACAGTAGACTACTTTCTCATAAGATATAAACACGAAGTTATAATCATTAATATTATTTTTAAATTTCAAAAGTAATGGCAAGAAATATCACCTTCTTAAAGAATTGAAAGATATGTTGCACTTGATTGAGATCTCCTGTCTTGGTTGCTGATGAAGTTTTTGCATAAGAAAATCCAGTGCCTACAGGGGAATCTACGAAAGTTATGCTAGATATCTGCCTCGTGGTAAAAATATATATATATATATATATGTACACACACACACACAAATCATTAGACTAATCCTTTTTCTGTAGAACTTAAAATTTTCTTATTTGGAATACTATTTTTCATAAATTATATACAATCTATTAACTTCTTGTACGTGTGTTTCTGTGTTTGATATGGGAAGAAAAATATTATCACACCTATGTCCACAAGTATTGATTTAAGATGAATGTGGGTAAACTTCCGTTATATGGTTCAACCTTAAAACTCAGAGGATCTACAAATTCAGACACACACAAAAAAGTACTTTGTCAGTTTCACCTTACTTCCACGAATTAAGACGTTTCCAGTCAAAGCTATAATTATCCATTAATTTGTCTTCCAACAAATTGAGGACACAAAAAGCCTGGATTTGTTGTTCAAATCTAATTAATTTGTCAGTTTGTATAGTTGGTGACCAGGTTGCCTAATTTAAACCTTTAAGAGAGTAACAATACTACGAAGACAAATGGCATTTCAATTTTCACTTTTTAAAGACAACTTTTGTGAGACTGTAATTGTTTTTAAAAGAACTATGAATGTGTACTAAAAAACAAAAACAAAAATATGAAAATATTGTTAGAGCGTGTAACCTGAATTATATTTTAGCCCAATTTAAAGAGCTCGTAATGCGACTTATTATGAGAATTTTTTTAGAGTTAGTAGTGGGCTCTGGGTTCGGACCCGTTAGAGGTGCAGGGGCTTTGGCCCCCGTGATATAGACCTGTTTTATTTTACAATATATTTAATATAATTTACGGTTTTGACTTTTTTTTTTGTTAACTGCACGTATTATTCTCGCCTCTTGTACTAATGTTCAAATTAATAAATTTCTTATCCTCCACTTGTGGTATTTTCTTGTCTAGGATTTTTCACATAAATTTGTATATTCTTTTCGTTTTTGTTACCAATTTTTGCATAATCTCATAACAGTAAGGTTAACAAAAATTAGACTTTATCTCCAGCAGAAAAGCAGGAGAAACTAAAAAATAGACTCAGTTGGAGCTAGTTTAGCATGTGGAAAAAAGGACAGTTCAAGATCTTAAATCTCGAGTTCGAAACTTGAAATGTTTTCTTCTAAAATTAATAAAGTTAGCGACTATAACCCCATATTAAAAAAAATTTAAGTAAAACTACAGTGTAGTAATTTGGGAATTACCAACTTTATAGACGAGACCAGACGAACCAGAGCAACAGGGGCCTCCAGTTAGCCAAATCAAGAGATGGTGTTTTTCAGGGTTCCTCTCTGATTTAACAAGGTAGTAGAAAAGCTATACTTCCTCGGATTCACCAACTCCTACGTATCTGATTTATATGTATAGTTGTAAGAGTGTGTATATGCATATGTATATATACATATATATTTATATATATATATAGAGAGAGAGAGAGAGAGAGAGGGAGAAATAATAATTAATAGGTGTATTTATTTGTATATTTTGCAAATAGAACAAGAAGAGATGAGATAAAAAGACGGTCTCTTTACCCAGTTTCGAGTAGAAAAGGCAGTGGTTGTGGGAATCCAGGAAGGAATTCGACGTTTGAGGCAGAGTCTGGAACTTGCACAGAGCACGCCGTCGAGAGAAGCGCAAGAAGAACCACTTGATTGCACAGAGTTTGAACTGAATAAGATGTCGAACACATCACAATCTGCCTCGCCATGACTTTGCCATTTTTTGTTTTGTTTTTGTTTCTGTTTTGCTCTGTCTCTGTTTTTGTTTTCGTTTTCGTTTTCGTTTTCGTTTTTTTTTTTTTTAATTTCAGACAGAGGATAAGATTCGATCAATATATGATGATGCATGTTTAATACGAGAGTAGTCGACTGGCCTCAAAGATATTTTTTGTGATATCTTTTTGTTTTTTGTTTTTTTGTTTGCAAGGACCAAAGGCCATGTGAAGTCTTATAATAAAAGACGACGACGTCTGATATTACACTTCATTTTCCTACTTTTTCTTCTTTAGAGAGGGCGAGAGAAATATCGTATTCTAGATTTCTTCCAGTCGAATAATCGATCTGAAATTTTATTTTTTGTAAGTAACTGGTGTGAATATGTTTGGGAGAAACCATATGCTAAACTGAGTCGATACTTTTTAAGAGTTTAATTTAATTTAAAAGGTTAACCTATTAGATTTAAGTCCTTCTTATATATAAACCATTTTACATTCCCATCCATATATGATAATCACGTATGCATTTTTCACAACAATCTCCTCCTTATGTGTGTGTTAACTGAGCTTTTCCCTTGAACAAAAGTTTTTTGAAGCCAGCACATCTAAGCATTGCACTCTAAATAGGAGTCAATTCGAGCATGAAAAAGGGTTGAAATCATGCAAGTTCACCAAATGTTTTACCATCTACAACTACAACGGCACCAACTGAGGGCAACACCAACTCTCTACAGGAAGCAATGTGGGAACTTAATAATCGAGTGTGATTGCTTGACTAATACGAATCATCGGCTCTAATATTATTTGTTCGGTAGAAACAACATGTAAAACTGGCTCAACACTCTTTATGAGTCTAATTTGACCCAAAAGATTTGACTTATTAAGTCTTAATTCTTTCATATATATATATATAAACCATTTCATATCTCCACCCACTTTTCATGTGAGACAATACAAACATGTATTTTTCACAACAGAATATTGTGAGGCCATGAGCTTCCTAATTGGACCAAACTCAGAGAGTTGATGGTGAAGAAAATGAATGGCTTGAATAACTTTGTGGCGCCCACCGACCCAGCTCGCCCGAGTCGACGTTCGCCATCTCTTTTCCCGTTAACTTTGTCTACATAAACGTTTCTTTTCATTTGCGGAAGTGTAATTTAAAAGCTTTACTTTCAAAAATAGAGTGAAAATTTTGGGAACTTTTTTTTTTTTAAACATATTTACATAACTTCCCTTTTCATCAAAACATACTAGCTTATATACATATTTTTTTTTTCATTTTTGTTCCATTTCATTTACATATTGTTTGCATATATATATACATTTGAACATATGTTTATACAAAAAAATGCTCTGGCAGCTGAAAACATAGCGGGTCCATCCCCTTGTCCATGACACTTCTGGAATCTGTTTGCCAGTCTCTGTAACAACCGGGAAAATTCACATTTTTTCGGAGAATAAATACACAATGAATTTAAGCGTTAAAATGTGAAATTAAGTGATTTAATATTGTTTGGAACTAAATAGAATGTTCGAACAATGTTAAATGATGAAAAATGAGTAATAGTGATTTTATGTGTGTACACGTGTATGCCATTCACAGTATCAGGAAGTAGGTCAAGATGATATTATCTTGACATAAAACTGATAAATCTGGGTTCAGCACACCGAAATTAGTAAGGATAGCCTATCAGCACGCTTAAATTTGATAATTGAGCACAAGGGTAATTTTTGACCGAAAATTCACAGTATCGGAATTTGGTCAAAATGACCTCAGATGAAAATAAAACTGATATATTTGGATTCAGGACGCCGAAATTAGTCAAGATAGCCCATGTTGAAATTTTGGGCGAAAAAGTATATAAAGAGCGGGAAAAAGTGGAATTGCCTCATTTGCCCGTGTGTATTCTCTCTCATCACTTCTCTTTCTCTCTACCCCCATTGATGAATAGTAACTGACCACCGGAAACGGTGTCCGTTTTCGACACCGCCTGCACCGTTGGAAAGCTCTCGACGAGCTGAGTTCAACGGTGTGCCGAGTCGACGGAACCGACGCCGGAGGGGAGCGCACGCGCCGCCCGAAGCCGCCAGCCACCGGAAATTTCGATCGCCGATATCTTCGCCGTCCGACGTCCGATCAAGGTGATTCCGGTCCCAAAAGACTCGTGGTGAAGAGTATAACAAAACCCAGTTGGAGTTTCAGCCCAACGGCCGCCGGATCGTGCCGCCCAACTCCGCCCGTCGCCGTCGTGAAACCCATCGTTTCCGGCGATGTTGAGCTGCACCACCGGTACAGAAATGGTCGCCGTGAAGAGGGGAGCAAAAGCCCTCAATCAATTTCAGGAAAAAGTCCGGCACGGCGGAGCTCCACCGTCGCCGCCGTGACCGAGACTTTCGAGGGCATTTTCCGACGATTGGGGCCTCCAAATGTGAAATTGAGGCTACCAATGGATTCCTCTCGTCGAGATCTTCAAAATGGACTACCCACTTGCCACCGTCGCCGCCGGTCAACGCCGGTCAACGGCGACCGTTGACCGAAAATTGAGGTTTGGCCCGTTGGCCTATTTTCGACGTTCCGGACGCATCTGCGGAGTCGGAATTGTAAGACGGGACCTCAAATATGAAGAACGAGGAATTAGGGTTTATACCGTCGAGACCGGACTGCAATTCGGTATAAATCCCGACCTTTTTACGTTCCGCGATTTAATTGTTTGGGACTGTTATATGATTTTATGGTTTTTGGTATGAAAATTATGGAAAAAGAATGTATGTAAAAAGAAGAAAATGGCTGTAATGGAGAAAAAGAAAAATATGTGATAATGTAATGATTTTACGTAAACTGTATGAGTTTTACGTAAAATCTAGGCCTCTGGTATAGTACGTGATAGAATTAGATTAGGATAGATGGTTTTCAGGCGTTTCCTAAACGCTGGAACCTCAAAAATTAAGGGGAAACTCTGCCGAAATTTCTAAAAACGACACTAGGGGTAATATGAGAAACGAGGGGTAAAAATATGATCGGGAAGGTAACCCGAGCCCCCTCGAGGAATTAGGGCAAGGTAAAAGGAATGGGTAAGGTACGATTAGTAAACCGAACCTTCGAAACCCTAGAACGCAAGAAAAATATAAAACAGACACTTAGGTCGAATAGTACTTCCCGAGGGCCGGGAATGTGAAAATTGGAAAAATGATAAGAATTGATCCGGAAAAGGTCTGTTAAGATTTAGAAAGTTAATTAAACGATTTTGGGTTTAGAAAATCCAGCCTAAGTATGAAAATGGAAATATTTTGGTTAAACGACCCATTAGGGGCAAAACGGTCATTTTGCCCAAAGATCCTCAAATTATGGGAAAAGAGCCCCAATGACCCTGGAATAGGTTAATGAAGTTTGTAAAAACCAAAATTGAGGTTTAAGTTATGAAAAAAATCACGTTAAGGGTAAAATTGTAATTTTGTCAAAAGTTAGGGGTAAAATCGTAATTTTTCAAAAGTTGGAGAAAAAATTCGAAAATGGCCATTAAGGTTTAAAAAGCTGTCCTAAGGCTATAATTAAGGGTTATAAGATCAGAATCAAGCTTTTTTATAAAATAAAAGCTATAGATGAAAATGTGATTAACGGACAAAATTTGTCTGTAGGAACCCGATTCAGAAGCGACAAAGGACGTCTATGGATTCCAAGAAAAGGATAAGCACGCTATGAGTAAGTTCAGACATTTACTCGTCTGCAACTATGAACAAGCTTATAGTATTTATATGATTTATATGTAAATGTCATGATGTGATTTATGATGATGCTATAGTAATGCTATAGCAATGTTATGATGATATTAAAAGATGGGTTTTAATAAATAATTTATAAAAATATATATATAAATATATGTATATATTGAATTATGAAGGAAAGGTATTATAAAAGTTTTATGAGAGTAACGATGTGATAAAGAGGAATAGAGGAATGGAAAGAGTAAGAATGATAATATTATGATAGAGTGCATAAGAAAGAGATGAGATATGAAAGGAATTAAGAAAGGGATGTTTTATGAGATCGAAAGAATAGGTGTTTTATGAAAAGTTTTATAGAAGTTAAGTTATGATTGATAGAGTAATGATGATCAGTGATGAAAAAAAAAAAGGGGGGGTATTTTAGGAGGATGAAAGGATAGATGTTTTATGAAAAGTTTTATGAAAGTTAGGTTATGATTAATAGAACAATGATGATCGGTGATGAAAGGAATTAAGAAAATGGTATGTTTTATGATAACGAAAGAATAGGTGTTTTATGAAAAATGATATAAGAGCAAAGAGTTAGACAAGAAAAAAATATAATGATAGGTTATGATAAAAGGTATGATGAATGTTTTATGAAAAATGATATGAAAGCAAAGAGTTAGATAAGAAAGAAAAACAATGATAGGTTATGATGAAAGGTATGATGAAAGGATTAGAACATAACGATAAGATATGATTGATGGAATAGAATGATAGGCTATGATCGATAGGCTATGATTGATGGAATGATGCAAATGATAAGACGAACAAAGAATAATTGTCTACACGTAACAAAACATGTTTTTGTTTGTTATGATGTGATGTGATGTGATGTGATGTTATATAAGTAATATGTGCTATATGTGCTATGTTTTTGAAAGAAAAAGATGTTCAACGAAAAATCAATATAAGAAAAATAAAAGCCTACAAAATAATAAGACTGAAAACTTAAGTTGTTGGCGTACCGGTCTCCCTACAAGGTCGAGACTTCCGGTCTATATCCTCCGCGTAGATGTGGCGCTACCCCTAAGGTGGTAGATTATAGGTTGGACCAGCCCCGAAGGTGAGGTTTTATGTGACTGTGAGGTAGGTTGGTAGGTAGCTCCCCCTCCTCCCACTGTCCGCGGGCAACTAGGTACGTCCAACAACGGGCCCAACCAAAGGAAAGTGGAAAGAAAACAAACGAAAGAAGAGTGAAAAGAAAAGAAAAGGAAAGAAAAGAAAGGAAAAGAAAAGAAAGGAAAAGAGCGTGAAAAGAAAAGAAAGGAAAAGAGCGTGAAAAGAAAAGAAAAGAGAGTGCGTGAAAAGAAAAGAAAAGAAAAGAGCGTGAAAAGAAAAGAAAAGAGAGTGCGTGAGAAAAAAAAAACAAGGAAAAAGAGAGTGGAAAGAAAAGAAAAAAAAATGATACGAAAAGAAAAGAAAAGAAACGAACGATATGAAAGAACAACACAATGAAATCAATGAAAAATAATAAAACGAAGTTAAAAGAACATGATAGAATTATATATGTGATGTGATGTGTTTGATGTTATATGTATGGAATGACACGTTTTTACGTGATGTTGTGCTAGTGTATATGTTACTAGCTTTAAGATATGAAATGTTAGGAGATGATGATGAAGCGATAGAAAAGTTATAAAGGTTTAGAACAGAAAGTTAAGAAATGATAGGAATGAAAAGCAAAGAAATGAAAAGATTGGATTAGAATGATAAGAGATGATCGATAGAATGATAAGAACGATGAACGAAGAGATAAACGAGCATGATGAAGCTCATATTTTATGTTATGTTTTGAGGATATGTAGAAATGATGTATATGATGTGTATATATGTGATGTCATATATTCTAGTAATAATATATATTACTAGTATTTTATAAGTTAATGAATGTATGTTTGAACTTACTGAGCATCTAGCTCATTAGTTGTTTATATGTTACAGGTAAGCAACGTGTTTATTTAAAGTAATATGATGGACGATGGATGGATCTGCACGTGCCAAGGGACTGGGCGAGGGTATGGTACTACCATGAGTCTTTCGCTGAGCGTTCAAAGAGGAAGATGGAAGAAAGAAATTTATGAATATATGTTATAAGAGTATGATAGAGATATAAGCAATAAATATGTAAGTTAAAAGAAAAAAAAAATTTGCTATAGAAATTGCTTCCGCTATAAGATAAGAACGTTAAGAATGGAAAGTTAAGTTAAGTAAGAGGATGACGACCCACGAGGTTGCCAGCCATCGCGGTCGGCGTCAGAGCTCGACTGGTTGGTATGGTAACGTACGTGGGGGGTCGCCACAGTCTCCCTGTCCCTCTATCATGTCTTGGGTTGCTTACCTTTATCACCTACACCACAAACAGACTTGTGAGCTAGACTCAGTAAGCACAAACATACAAACAAAGAACTTATATGCATAACCTCTAAGGTTAGTCACATAATGCAATTCTAATTCCTCATAGGTTAGTGTTTGGGGTTCTTTTATCATAACTTATCACAACATCCTCATATTTTCATTTCATGTCTTCCTTTCTTTCTTATCATCACTTTTCTTTCTCTTTTCTTTTCTTTTCTTTTCCTTTCTTTTTCTTTCTTTTCTTTTCACTTTCATTGGTGGGCCCGTTGTTGGACGTACCTATTTGCGCGCTGACAGTGGGAGAAGGGGGAGCGACCCACCAACCTACCTCACAGTCACATAAAAACCGCACCTTCGGGGTTGGTCTATCCTATAATCTACCGCACCTTCGGGGTAGCACCACATCTACGCGGAGGATATAGACCGGAAGTCTTGACCTTGTAGGGAGACCGGTAAGCCAACAACTTAAGTTTTCAGTCTTATTATCTTGCATTCTTTTAGCTTTTAGATCATAACCTATCATGCATACATACCATTCCTAAGACATCTCTAACATGATTTTTCATCTAACTCATGTCATAGAACACATCAAAGTTAGTCAGTTCGTGGGTAGACAAGTAAATGTTTGTACTTACAGTATCTGTGCAAATGTGATTCCTTTTAGATCCTTGATACTGCTTTCCCTTTCACTTCTTGTATTTCCTATAATAGAAATAATCATGGATTATTTCTCATATTCACTTTTTTTATTTAAATCATAGTAAGATTTACATTAAATTTCTATATTTTCCTTATTCATCTTTTTTTTTTCTCCAAATCAACTCTTAAAATGTTGTTACTATCTTTGGTATTTTGTTTTCACCCTTTTCCTTAACATTCCAATTTTACTTAACATTCTAATCTCCATAATGTCCACACTCTCAGTTTCTTACAACTAATTCACTTCATTATCGTTACCGAAATTTCGACAGCATTTCCGCTTAAAAACTAGGGTCCCGGCATTTAAGTAACACCTCAAAACTTAGGTACCTGCCAATTACTATACCAGAGGCCTAATTTTTCATAGAACATTCAAAACGTTCTATGAAAAATGCTTATCAATTCCATACATTACTCATTAACACATTCTAAATCATATCCATAAAATTAATCATCACTTTCATTTTTTTTTTTTCATTATCCATTTCCAACTTACCATTCACCACTTTATCTTCTCATTAAATCCTTTCTTACATTTTACATATCCAATCATTCATTCAAAATCACTAACAACATAAAATATTCAATTTTAACAACCAAAACTTCCAACTCAACTTTCAACTTAACTAATCCCTTCCAAACAATTACATAACCATTTTCAATCTCTTGTCTTAACTCTAATCTCAACAAAACTAGCTTAAAGATTTCACAATCCCATTTCAAAATCTTCACAATTCATCTTAAGGAATTTAACCAATATTTGTTCAAAATTGAACCCAAATACATTTATTGTTAATATAACCCTTATAACCATTTTTTTCACTTAAACTATCAAGTTAACAATCGTGAAGTTCAATTATTTCACCAAAAAGAGCCACAAATTCATCATGAAAAATCATCAAATTTTCAAACCCTAATTTTGTACATTTTTGTTTTCCTCAAGAGAACCTATTCAAACTTTTGCATTCAAGTTCCCAAACTCACATACATTCTTTCCTAAGCCATCCTCAATCAATTTTAACAATTTTCGGACCCTAACATTTCCATTTAAACATTTCCTCATACTACCCTATTTTGAATCCGAAAATCACCAAAAACTCAAGGAAAAAAGGTTACCTTTGTTCAAAAACATTCCTTTGCTTCTAGAGGAACTAAAGTCACGGTTTTTGGAAGAAAACTCGAAGAAAATCCGAGTTTGGGGAGGTTGGAAGTCGCGGCTGTACAGGGCCGGATTCGTGAGGAAGGAGAAAGGGGAAGAGGAGCTCGCGTACTCTTGGTTTTCTCCCTTTCTCAGTCGGCGTTTTCAACCCCCCCCCTGATCTCCCTTTTCTCGCGCTCCCTTTCTCTTGTGTTCGCCGCCGAAGTCTAGGCTTGCCGCCGAAACTCGCGCCTGCAGCCGAACGGAGGAAGAAGAAGAAAAGAAGAAGAAGAAGATCTTCAGAAGAAGAAGATCCCCCCTGAAGTCTCTCTCTCCTCCCGTCGCTCTCTCTCTCTCTCTTTTTCTCTCTTTAGCGTGTGCTGAGGAAAAATTAAGGGGAAGGAGGCTGTGGTGAGTTAATTAACTCACCCTCCCCTTTTTTTTCCTTTATCAGAATACGTTCCCCCCCCCCCCCCCCCCCCCCCCCCCCCCCTTTTTTTTTTCCTTGCCCCAAACTTTTTAAATTTATCCTAAGTCCCTAGTTTTTAAAAATTATTATTATTATCCTTTTTTTTTTCTCTTGATAATAACCAAACTAACCCATAGGATTTACTCTTTACTAATTCCATTGGGACATCATAACTTAAAAGTATTTTTTTTAATAACATATCCTATTTTTGCTATTCCCATTATCGGATCGACTTTTGACTGGAAAGTCTAACCAAAAAAAATATACCAATCACTTGAGTGGGTTTTTAGGATCATCCATACGTTTGGTTTACCTCATTGACGCCTATTTGGTAACATCTCGTCCATTCTATAACAGTAACCTTTTCTAACTTGGAAGTCTTAATTTTTTTTTTAACACTGTTAGAATATTTTTATTTTATTCTAAACAGTATTAAATCATTCATATATATATATATGTATAAAAATATCATTACATTATTTAAAAAAAATGATTTCGAGAAAAATGGAAATTCTTGGTTGTTACAAACTTCCAATTTAGAGCGGTGGAATTGCATAGGCGAGGGTCTCAACCAAATTTTTTGTTGTTTTAATTCTATCTTAAAATTTTTATATTTTACCCCCATTAAAAATTATATGAGTTCTCATATAATTTCTATTTTAGTTTTATTAAAATTAATTCTATAAAAAAATTATAGTTTTTCTGTTTCACTCTTATTAAAAACAAAAATTCTCAAATAAATTTACTAAAATTAGAAATTCTCACATAATTCCAATTAAAATTTATTTTTTCTTGAAAAAAATTGATACACTTGAAATATATTTTTGGCTCCACCACTGTGAAAGGAGTCTGATTCATGCGGTTGAAATATATTTTTGGCTCCACCACTTTCAAAGGAGTCTAATTCATGCGGTTGAAGTACAGTGATAAAGAAGACCAATATCTCTAGCTTTGTACTTGAGTGAGTTTTTTTCTTTCTTTCTTTCTTTTTTTTTTTTTTTTTGCTTGCTAACAAAAAATTTGACAACCAACAAAAGAAGTTTGTCAGAATTAAAATGTCAATATAGTGAACTTGGTAAGATGAAGATATTTCACTTTTATTTTGAGCGACATATACCAATTGTGCGATTTAAAAAGTGAGTAGTTTTGGATTTTAACCAGGCCATTTTGAAAATAAAATTTTTTGAAAAGTTAATTTACAAACATGTATCCCACTTAAAATCATTTTTATAAAAGCTCTCACTAACAATAATGACGATATATTATTCTTGAGTAACTGTAGTAAATAGCATTTTCAAAAATGCTATCCTATCCGGATGTTTTATTTATGTTACAAGACGGATATTGACGCGGTGCAAGTTAGCCTTTTTGGTGCATTAAGTTTATCTTGAAGTAATATAAGGCTTTTTTTTTTTTTTTTTTCATAAAGTCTGTTGGCAATGTCGGATTTAGACAAAAAAATTAGCATTTTTGGGTGATAATAAGCCAACAAACAAAACTCATAACATCACCATGACGCACATTACATTTTAGTTAAATTCTATCGTTTAGGCTACCAAAAAAGCATTTTTTTTATTTTTTTATAAATTTCTGTTTTTGTATTAAGTTGACCTAGGAATTTGGATTACATGATAATTACGAAGAAGACCAACACCCTGGCCCCTTTGAAGACCACGATAGAGGTCAAGTTGAGCTTTATTCCTTGAAAAGATTATCATGTAATTTGTGCGTGCGTAAACATTAAGAAATAGAGTTATATTCTAATTCATATCTGTTGCGTAGGGACACAATCAGTGTTCTATCAATATACAAAGTCCACTAATAGTATTTCTGACCAGTAAATTTTCTTTCTTCTCCTAATTCTTAGTTATAAACACATTGTCGAACCACATTGAACCTTTGTGTTTTCTCTTTCCCCTTTTATTTTCTTCTTTATTTATTTTGCAATATAAATCTTGAAAAATTCGGGAGACGCCTAGACTATCTACAGAGGTTCATTATGGATCCATCTGTTAAACATGGCAAAGCATTCTTTGGGCTTATACTCAGGAGCTGTGTGTCCTGCTCCCTGCACGTACACATTGATCAGCCAACATTATTATTATTTTTTTATTCTAGAAATCAAAAACATTAAAATGCTGCAACATAAGTATGATTATCCTCATATTCAAAATGAAAAAAAAAAAAATGTGGGGAAAGTTGTTCCTTGCCTTGACGGTTGCAAATGTCATCCGATTAGAGTAAGTCCTGGTGTACCTACCCAATTCAATAGTCAAATACGCTCATTAGTCATTGTCATGATCAGCTGCTTAATACAAAACTTAGATTTTTTTTTTTTTAAACAAAAAAGAGATATAAGTGATAGCGTAAAGTGCATTTTATGTACCCTGCAACTTGGTCTTGAACAACCCATGACCTCCAGTCATCTACAATGGAGTAATTTAGAGATCTTATCCATGCTTGAGTCGCCAAGAATGGGACTCCCATGTCATGATCTCCGCTGGTTCAAAGTTAAAAAAAAAAAATCCAAATTAGGAAGACACATAAATGTTTTTAGTTATAAGAATTTGGGAGTAAGATCAATCCACAGTTTACCTGTATATTAAAGATCGGTAGCCTTTAGCACTAAGGTTTGCATGAAACTCGACACTGCTGGGAAAATTTTTTTCATAAGGTAAGGAGAAATTGCATCGTTCCCAATTTCCTATACTTCCCTGCACAACATATGTCATGCATATCACACTTCATTTATTTTATTTTATTTTATTTTTTTTTGAATTTGAGGATGGAGAAAGTTGAAATCTATATACCTTATGGTGAAGTTAGATACGAAATTACCGTTAGACATTATTGCAATCACATGTCATGCTAGACATTCATCCCATACCCTATACAATAAGTCTTTTTAGTCCCATCTCATGCCTGTGTACATACCTCTCGAATATGAAGTGCTTTGCGGACATGATGATCATTGGCCCAATAACGAGACAGCAAGTGAGGATATTCCTGCACGTAGGTGCCGAGAAAATGAAGCATTAGGCAAAAAAATCAGATTTCAAACTAATTTTCCAGTTGGTTTATATATCAAAGTAAATCTACAGGAAAAACAAAGAAATGTGGTTTCACACGTGGCATGCGTTTCAAAATTTCTGATAGTGCATGTGTGGAACATTACTATCGATCACTAATAATCTTACTTGGCAACCAAACCAGGGAAGTGGCGATTCAGAATGGAGAAGCACTACTTCAAATTTCTGATTGAGAGATCTTCTTTCACTAATTTTATGTTGTTGTGGTTTTGGGGAAGCAAGAGCGCAATCTGCATCCAAAATGTTGACACTCCGAACTCCCGAAATGCACTGTAGATGGAAGTTTTAATGCAGTGTGTTCTTTTTTAGAAATAAGGTATGGCCAAGATTCAAACTATTTATGGCTGATTTGTTGTATTTGCCAACCTTTTCATAAGCTTGGAACTCTTTCAAACACTTGGCGTTGCTGGGATCTATGTTTTCATAATACTTGCCGCCGCAACTTCTCTCTAAGGACTGAACCAAAATAATAATAATAATAATAAGTATATATTTCTCAATGGTTCTGTTTCCTCTGAGAGTTGTTCGTTTCATTTTGATGATGTTGGAAAAAAATACAAATATAAACAATAAACTGAGAGTCAGAATCATATATGTACCGCATAGAGTTCATCAGAAATCAGTGCCATTCCATGTGCAAATGGGATTTTGTAATTTTGATCTGACGGACATGTTGATGGATTCCCCAGTATGTATCCCTAAAACCATTTGAAAAGACTTCTTCATCGTTTGGAAATTTTGCATTAGATTATAACCACTTTTTGTGTAATAAAAAAAATTATTCTCATGTGCCCAATTCAGGAACCTGGAGATTTATAGGTGGTAAGATGCCTTCTTCAATTCCTGCATGGCAGCAGTAATTACAGAATGATTGTTAGCACTCACCACATGGATACATATTTCATTTATCAGTTTTAGACTTTGGTTTGAAGTTAAAAGTTATTTTGGTCTTAGTTTGGAAACTAAAGATACATGCTTGTTCCTCGTAAAAATTCTCATCAACAGAAAGGTTTTTGTGAAGAAAAAAATGACTAGCAAGCTTAATTTGTTTAACAATAATCCAACCTGGCTTTTATTATTGAAATCAAGATTTTGAATTTTTCACCTCCAAGTTCAAATAAAACAAGATCATCAAAACAATCATTATAGATTTACCACGTATAAAATTCTTTCTTTCCTTTTTACCATCATTATTTATCATTTCCCCTTTTTCTTTTATCTATTTTTATCGATCATATCACATACTCTTTTTTACTTTTACCAATATATAACATATTCTATCTCTCTCTCACCAGCAACCCAAACATTCATCATATTGAAATACAATACAAATGCAAAATGTTCAAATACATATTGCATTCATTGCATTTCACTCCAATACAATATAAAGGCAATGTTGTATCCAAACGCCCCCCTTTATCCATACACAAGATAATGTGCATACCGTTTGAAATTTGTTGGACAAGGACAGGGACAATAATGCCAGAGTATGAATCTCCGGCAATATATATTGGATTTGAGATGAATTCAGGATGACCAATCAACCACTGAAAAATGTAGTTCAAAAACATTAATTATTAAAACAGGGTAGAAAAAAATGATACGAACTTGTTAAGAAGAAGGATAAGGTCAATAAAAACATTTCTTTATGTTTTAACTATCCATTGTTAATATGCATGATTATTCAGCTCCTTAATTTAGCTTATAACTGCTAAACAATTGCTATGATGAATCTGAATCAAATCCTGTTATGAATACAGTAGACTACCTTCTAATAAGATATAAACATGATATTATAATCATTAATATTATTTTTAAATTTCAAAAGTAATGGCAAGAAATATCACCTTCTTAAAGAATTGAAAGAGATGTTGGACTTGATTGAGATCTCCTGTCTTGGTTGCTGATGAAGTTTTTGCATAAGAAAATCCAGTTCCAACAGGAGAATCTATGAAAACTATGCTAGATACCTGCCTCGTGGTAATATATATATATATATATATACACACACACACACACACACAAAAATCATTAGACTAATCCTTTTTCTGTAAAACTTAAAATTTTCTTCTTTGGAATACTATTTTTCATAAATTATATACAATCTATTGACTTCTTGTATGTGTGTTTCTGTGTTTGATATGGGAAGAATAATATTATCACACCTTTGTCCACGAGTATTGATTTAAGACGAATGTGGGTAAACTTCCGTTATATGGCTCAACCTTAAAACTTAGGGGACCTACAATTTCAGACACACACAAAAAAGTACTTTGTCAAGTTTCACCTTATTGAATGGCGTTTTTGTTGCATATTCTCACAAATTTTCGTAATAGTAAGGTTAACGGGAATTAGACTCGGTCTCCAACAAAAAACAGGATAAACTAAAGATAGACTCAGTTGGAGCTAGTTTAGCATGTGGAAAAAAGGACGGTTCAAGAACTTATATCTCAGATACGAAACTTGAAATGTTTTCTTCTAAAAATAATAAAGTAAGCGACTATAACCGCATATTAAGAAAAAAAATCAAGTAAAACTAAAGTGTAGTAATTTGGGAATTACCAACTTCATAGACGAGACCGGACCAAGCAGAGCAACCGGGGCCTCCAGTTAGCCAAATCAAGAGAGGGTCTTTTTCAGGGTTCCTCTCTGATTTAACGAAGTAGTAGAAAAGCTGTACTTCCTCGGATTCACCAACTCCTACGTATCTGATTTATATGAATAGTTATAAGTGTGCATATATATTTATGTATATACACATATAGCGAAAGAGAGACAGAGAGATAATAATTAATAGGTGTATGTAGTTGTATATTTAGCAAATAGAACAGAAAGAAATGAGATAAAAAAAAAAAAAAAAAAAGGTCTCTTTACCCGGTTTCGAGTAGAAAAGGCAGTGGTTGTGGGAATCCAGGAAGGAATTCGACGTTAGAGGCAGAGGCTGGAACTTGCACAGAGCATGCTGTTAAGAGAAGCGCAAGAAGAACCACTTGATTGAACAGAGTTTGAACTGCATAAGATATAGAACACATCACAGTCTGCCTCGCCATGACTTTGTGATTTGCTTTTGATTTTGTTTCTGTTTTGCTCTGTCTCTGGTTTTTTTTTTTTTTTTTTCAGACAGAGGATTTGACTCGATCAAAATATGATGATGCACGTTTAACGCGAGAGTAGTCCAAAGGCCTCGAAGATATTTTTTGTGATTTCTTTTTTTTTTTTTTTTGTTTTGTTGTTTTCGTAGGTTGACTTTTTTTTTTTTTTTTTTTGGTGTGGGCGCCGCCACATCTAATTAAATATAAAAAAAAATTATAGGCGTTGCATTTGATGCCTATGACAAAAGAAACAAAAAATTAAATTAAATTAAAATACGTGAAAACGTGCAATGGGGCTCCATTTGTAGAGCCTCCTCCTCCATATTTCGCAAGCAGAGAGCGAAAAAGAGGAGCCGCAGAAAAGAAAAAGAAGCAGCAAAGTGAGAGTCGTAAGTTAAGTATTTCAGTAGTAAATTTAAGATTACGAAAGAGAGTTTTATATATTTATAAAGTGTTTTATTTTATAGAAAGAATAGTGAAATTATTTTATTAGTGAGTGTGAGAGAATTTTTATTGAGAGTATATCTCAAGTTACTGCTAAAACTTGAGAGTTTGTTGTACATCTATTTTTATAATAGAGGTTTTTTTTTTGTGCGCCATGATTTTCCTTTCCAAATTAAAAGGTTTTCTCCAAGATAAAATTCTTTGTGTCAATTTTTATTTTTATTTTTTGCACAAATTAGATCCTGAAGGGGAATTAAAATTTGTTCATATTCCTAACAACTGATATCAGAGTGCCAAGATTAGTCCCGAAAGAGTAGATTTCTCTACACTATTCATGAATAGTGAACAAGATGTACGGTAGTAGATACTGTAGCTCAACTGTAGAATGTGACTGTAGCATCACGATAGCAGTTTCTTGTAACGGTCACTATAGCATCACAGTAGCAGTTCTTATAGCGATCACTATAACATCACGATAGCAATCCCTGTAGCAGCGTGTACTGTAGCAGAGTACGGTTCCTATAACAGAATACAGTACTGTAATAGTATACAATTCATATAGGAGGGTACGATTACTGTAGCAGAATACAGTTACTGTAGCACATGGCGGGTCAGAAAATTGAGATCGAGAAGTTCAATGGTAGCGGCAATATTTCCCTCTGGCAAAGGAGAATGAAAGATCTCCTAATCCAACAAAAAGTTCACAAAACCCTATTAGGCAAAGAAAAGAAACCTAGTATGGTCAAAAATTAAGATTAGGAGGAGATGAACGAGATTACGATTAATACAATTCATTTAAATCTCCCAGATACAGTCTTGCAAAATATCAAATCCAAGAAGTGCAAGACAGCGAAAGATACCTGGGAGACCTTAGAAAAATTATATATATCAAAGAATCTTTCCAACAAGTTTTACTTGTGAAAGGAGCTATACTGGATGCGGATGCTAGACAATGTAGATATGTTGTAGCATTTGAGCAACTTCAACAATATGATCTCGCAACTGTTAAAATTTAATGTGAAATTCAGTGATGAAGAAAAAATTGTACTCATTATGACTATGCTCCCTTCATCATACGATTACTTCATCACCACTCTAACTTATGGAAAAGACAAGTTATAGTACGAAGTCATTGCAGAAGCCTTGGTATCCTTTGAAAAGCATAATAAGGCACGAAGTGCAGATACACAAACCCTTGTTACAGAGAATAGGGGTAAAAGTCAAAGCAGAGGAGGGAGGAATATAAACGACAAGTCCGCCGAAAGGTCGAAATCCAGAAGTAAAAATGATGGCTATTTTCACTGTGGGAAGAAGGGACACATTTAAAATAATTGTCAGATTTTAAAGAGAGAACTACAGAAAGTCAAACAAAAAAAGAATAATGGCAATAACAACAAGACTATAGCAGGCAACCGCATAAGAAGAAGCAACTATAGTGCTTGACGATGAACGTTTACATGTCAACAATAACATGGTTGAGTGGGTGATTGATTCAGGAGCTTCTTTCCACGTCACTCCTTGTAAAAAAATGTTTGCCACGTACAAAGCAAGTGACTTTGGTAATGTGAAGATGGAAATTTCTACATGCTCTAAGATTGTTAGAATTAGAGATGTAAAGATTTAAATGAATGTGGGCTACCAGTTGATGTTAAAAGATATGAGGCATGTTCTAGATCTACATCTCAATCTGATCTTGGTAAGGCTATAAAAGTCACTTCAACAACAAGAAGTGGAAACTCTACAAAGGATCAATGCTCATCGCAAGAGGAAAGCATTGTTGCATTTTGTACAAGACCGAGGGGAAGGTTTGCATAAACAAAGTAAATGTAGCAGTTAATACTTCACTAAATTTACAGCATAGGCGGCTTGGCCACATGAGCGAAAAGGGACTATAACTCCTCGCAAAGAAAAAGTTTATTCCTTTGGAGAAAGGTAATTTGTCTGATCCTTGTGACCATTGTTTATTTGGAAAGCAACACAGAGTTTAATTTATATTTTTTTTAATTAAAAGAAAATGAGTGTTAAAACGAGTATGCTCTGATGTATGTGGTCTTACAGAAGTTAAGTCTTTAGGAAGTGCCCGATATTTTGTAACTTTTATAGATGATACATCTAGGAAAGTTTGGATGTATTTAATGAAAACAAAAGACCAGGATTTTAGATTTTTTTCAACAATTCCATGCTATAGTAGAAAGAGAAACAAGAAAGACACTGAAATGTCTCTAGTCAGATAATAAAAGTGACTACACTTCTTAGAAGTTTAGAGATTACTGCTCCAAACATGGGATTCGGTATGAGAAGACGGTACCTAGTATTCCTCAGCATAATAGTATAACAGAACGGATGAATCGCACTATCATAGAGAGAGTCAGATACATGATAAGACCATCGAAGCTGTCGAAGCCTTTCTGGGGAGTAGTTATGTAAACCGCATACTACTTGATTAATAGGTCTCCATCAGTTCTTTTGAAGTTTGACATTTTAGAAAGAGTGTGGACTAGAAAAGATGTTTCCTACACTCATCTGAAGGTATTCAAGTACAAAGCTTTTGTGCATGTGCAAAAGGAACAAAGATCAAAGCTCGATGATAAAGCACTTCCAAGTATCTTTATCAGCTATAAAGATCAAGAGTTCGGGTACAAATCTTGGGATCCAATGAAGAAGAATGTTATAAGGAGCAGAGATGTAGTTTTCCATGAAGACCAAACGATTGAAGACTCAAGCGAAGAAGAGAGACAGCCTGAAAAAGCTACAATTGAGTTAATTCCTCCACAATAATAGTTATCAAGTGGAGCGAAAATGCAAGAAGTAGCTGACAACTTATTGCCTCCTAACGATGATGATGATGTTGAAAAAGATGTACCAACATAAGAAGATGGTGATCAGGGGGAGGAAAGTCAAGAACCGAAGAATGACGAACAACTCAGAAAATCAACTAGAAATCGAATGCTGTTCAGAAAATACCCGTCATCAGATTATGTCCTTCTTACAAAAAGGGGGGAGCCAGAAAGCTTTTAAGAAGTAATAGCCCACAAGGACAAAGACAGTTTGATGGAGTCCATTCAGGAAGAAATGAATTCCCTTATGAAGAACAACACCTATGAGTTGATAAGACTTCCGAAAGGCAGGAAAGCCTTGAGGAATAAATGGGTGTTCAAATTGAAAGATAATGGATGAGGCAATTTACTGAAATACAAAGCTTGATTAGCCGTCAAGGACTTTGAATAGAAGAAAGGAATTGATTTTAATGAAATTTTCTCTCCGATGGTGAAAATGTCATCAATCAGAGTAATTTTGGGATTAGCAGCCAACTTAGATCTCGAGATTGAATAGATGGATGTAAAGATTGAATTTCTTTATAGAGATTTGGAAGAAGAAATCTACATGCAGTAGCCTGAAGGTTTTGAGGTGAAGGGAAAAGAACATCTAGTCTGCAGGTTAAATAAGAGTCAGTATGGTTTAAAACAGGCTCCACGACAATGGTACAAGAAGTTTGATTCATTTATTATAAATCGAAAGCACAAGAGAACTGCAGCAGAGTCATGCGTCTACATCAAGCAATTTCCTGGTGAGAAATTTGTCATCTTACTCTTATATGTTGATGACATGTTAATAATTGGCCAAGACACTGAAATGATTAATCAGTTGAAGAAAGAACTCTTTGGAGTCTTTAATATGAAAGACTTAGGTCTAACCAAATAGATTTTAGGAATGGAGATTATCCAAGATAGGCGGTCTTGAAAATTATGGCTATCATAAGAAAAATACATTGAACGGATACTTGAGAGGTTCAACATAGAAAGAGCGAAGCCAGTTACTGTAACCCTTTTCAGTTAGTCCAAACTCACCAAAAAGACATGTCCTTCTTTAGAAGAATAAAAGAAATAGATATTGACTATTCCTTACTCTTCAGTAATTGGAAGTCTGATGTACGCAATAGTTTATACAAGGCCAAATATCACTCACATAGTAAGGGTTGTGAGCAATTTCCTAGCAAACCCAGGTAAGGAACTTTGGAAAGCTGTTAAATGGATCTTTAGATTTTTGAAGGGCACATCTAAAATGTACCAAGCTTTGGGAAAAGAGAACTAATCTTGGAAAGATATGTGGATGCAGACATGGCTTGTGATCCTCATGGCAGAAAGTCTGCATCTGGCTACTTGTTTACTTTTGCAAAGGGAGCTATATCATGACAATCCAAGCTATAGAAATGTGTCACTCTATCTACAACAGAAACTGAGTATATAGTGCTTGCAAAAGTGGGAAAAGAGATGTTGTAGCTAAAGAATTTTCTCCAAGATTTGGGATTGAAGCAAGATGGGTATGTGGTTTACTGTGACAATTAGAGTGCAATTGATATGAGCAAGAATGCCACCTACCACTATAGAACAAAGCACATTGATGTCAGATATCTCCACTAAGAAAAAGCTATTCTAGATGCAGAAGATTCATACAGAGAAAAATATAGCAAACAAGCTAACAAAGGTGATACTCGACACAAACTTAAGTGGTGTTCCAAGTTTGTCGGGGTAGGTTGAAAAAGAAAAAAGGGGAGAATTGTTGGAATTTTCTTTTAGTGTAGAAGCCGAATAGTGCCCACATTTAATTAAATATAAAAAAAATTGTAGGGGTCGAACTCGACGCTCACAAAAAAAAGAAACAAAAAAAAAGAAAAAGAAAAAATAAAATTAAAACGCGTGAAAATGCACAATTGGGGGGGGCGCGTTTATAAATAGAGCACCCCCCCTCCCCATCCCTTCATATTTTACAAGCAGAGAGTAAAAAAGAGGAGCTGCAGAAAAGAAAAAGAATAAAGTGAGAGCTACAAGTTAGGTATTCCAGTAGCAAAAATAAGGCTATTTAAAGAGAGTTTTGTATACTTACAAAGTATTTTATTTTATACAAAGAATAGTGAGATCACTACATTTGTGAGTGTGAGAGAATTTTTATTGAGAGTATTTTTCAAGTTACTCCTAAAATTTGAGAGTTGATTGTATACCCATTTTTATAGTGGAGATTTTTCTCTGTGCGTACCATGATTTTTCCTTTCCAAATTGAAAATTTTTCCATGAGATAAAATTCTTTATGTCAATTTTGAATTTTTCTACACAAATTAGGTCCTGAAGATAAATTGAAATTTATCCATATTCCTAATAGTGAAGTCTTATAATGAAAGACGACGACATTGAAATTACACTTCATTTTCCTACTTTTGTGTGGGTATTTGTTGTTGTTTCTCTCTCTCTCTCTCTCTCTCTCTCTCTCTCTCCCCCTCTCCCTCTTTCTTTAGAGAGGAAAAGGGAAATATAGATGATGTTTGGTATTATTTTTGAAATGTTTTCGGTTTTAAAAAAAAATTGAAAATGAGAATGTTTTGAAATTTTTGTTAAGACCATTTATAAAATTGTGTTTGACTATGTTTTCTAAGTATATATTTTGAAAAATATAAAAATAAAATGTTGATTGCTTATATTTTTGAAAACTCATTACATAAGCAAGTATTTTATAAAAACATATTTATGTTTAATTTTAAAAAATAACAAAAACTAAATTATTAATCATAATTTAAAAAGACCCTTTGATGGTAGTTTTTGCAATGAGGGGTAGGGGTGAAAGATATTGGTGATCTAAATATTAGGTTTTGGCAATAGTGAGATTTGCGTCACGAGTCGGTGGTCATCATTGTGAGGGGATTGTCGCCATCGTCGCCAATCCATGTGGTTGTCATCCTTCACCGGATATGGAGGCCATCGTCAAATATGGTCGATGTCACAACGCTACACAAGCAAAGAGAAAGAGAGAAAATGAAAACAACTTTTTTTGTTTTTAAAAATTAAAAGAAAAAAATATAGTTAAAAATAGTATTTTTGAAATGGTTTTAATAAAATTGAATAAACAAATATAATTTTAAAATTGTTTTTATTTTTTATGGTTTTAAAAATCATTCTAAAAGATAAAAACAAACGCCCTCTGTGTATGTGTGTGTGTGTGTGTATTGAAAGCAACGAGTCTGAATATTGTGAGGCGATGCCTAATTGGACCAAACTCAGAAAGTTGATGGTGACGAAAATGAATGGCTTGAATAACTTCCAATTTACAGCGGTGAAATTACATGGGCGATGGTCTCACGGAAATTTTTTGTTGTTTTAATTCTATCTTAAAGTTTTTATAATCTTTATATTTTACCCCAATTAAAAAATTAAATGAGTTTTCATATAATTTTTATTTTACTTTTAACAAAATTAATACTATGAAAAAAATTATAATTTTTCTGTTTTGTTCCTATAAAAATTAAAAATTCTAAAATAAATCTTCTAAAATTAGAAATTCTCACGTAATCTCAATTAATATTTATTTTTTTCTTGAAAAAATCCATATACGACTCCATTGAAATATATTTTTGTCTCCACCACTTTCAAAGGAGTCAGATTCATGTGGTGATAAAGAAGACCAACATCTCTAGCTTTGTAATTGAGCCTTTTTTTTTTTTCTTTTGCGTGCTAACAAAGGGTTTGACAACCAACAAAAGAAGTTTGTCAAAATTAAAATGTCAATATAGTGAAATTAGTAAGATGAAGATATTTCACTTTTATTTTGAGCAACGTATACCAATTGCACGATGTAAAAAGTGAATCGTTTAGGATTTAAACCAAGTCACATTGAAAATAAAATTTTCTGAAAGGTTATTTTACAAACATGTGTTCCTCTTAATTAAAATCATTTTTAAAAAGCTCTCACCAACAACAATGGATGATATATTATTCTCGAGGAATTGTAGTAAATAGCATTTTTGAAAATGCTATCCTATCCAGATGTTTTCCTTATGTCACAAGACGGATGTTGATGCGGTGCAAGTTGGCCTTTTTGGCATATTGG
The DNA here is from genome assembly GCA_035233585.1 of Antiaris toxicaria. NCBI lineage: Eukaryota > Viridiplantae > Streptophyta > Magnoliopsida > Rosales > Moraceae > Antiaris > Antiaris toxicaria. The sequence continues at coordinate 21,415,298 of CP141160.1, read as the reverse complement.
GATTATCTTAAAGTCAAATAAGATTTTTTTTTTTTTTTTTTTGATTTCATAAAGTCTAGTGGTGATATCAGATTTTGACAAAAAAACTAGTATTTTTGTGGTGAAAATGAGCCAACAAACAAACTCGTCACACTGCTACGATGCACATCGCATTTCAGTCAAATTCTATTGTTTAGACCTCCAAGAAAGCTTCCTTTTTTTTTCATTTTTAATAATTTTCGTTTTTGTATCAAGTTGACTAAGGAATTTAGTTTACATGATAATTATAAAGAAGACCAACCCCAATCTGGCCGCTTTGAAGACCACAGTAGAGGTCAAGTTGAGCTCTATTCCTTGGAAAGATTATCACGCAATTTGTGCGTGCGTAAGCATTAAGAAATAGAATTAAATTCTAATTTAATTTGTTGTATAGAGACACAATTAGTGTTCTCTCAATGTACAAAGTCCATTGATAGTATTTCTCACTAGCAAATTTTCTTTCTTCTCCTATTTCGCAATTATAAACACATTGTCGGACAACATTAGACCTTTATGTTTTCTCTTCCCCCTTTTATTTTCTTCTTTATTTACTTGGCAATACAAGTCTTGAAAAATTCGGGAGACGCCTAAAACGATTTACGGAGGTACATCATGGATCCATCTTTTAAACATTGCAAAGCATTCTTTGGGCTTATACTCAGGAGCTGTGTGTTCTGCTCCCTGCACATACATATTGATCAGCCAAGGTTATTATTATTATTTGGTTCTAGAACAAAAACATTAAAATGCTGTAACCTAAGTATGATTATTATTATTATGGATTTTCATAAGTGCACGAATCAACCAAGTAAAAAGATGATGAGAAAAAGTATCATTATCACGAGGATAGTGTTATTAAGTATTAAAATTAGTTATTTTTTTTTTTGAGCAACTAAAAGATATTTCAATTGAAATTTTAAATAAATAAAATAAAATTACAAAAAAAATGAACACAAATTAATAACATACAAACAAATACACAGATGCTAGGAATTATAGTTTCATCATAATTAATCAAATTTAATTTTATTTAAGTATATTGTTGTAATTTTGTGTTCATATTTTATTGATAATCAACTATCCTTTTTGTTTTATTGTGACGCCCCCCACGTACGTTACCATACCAACCAGACGAGCTCTGACGCCGACCGTGATGGCTGACAACCTCGTGGGTCGTCATCCTCTTACTTAACAAACTTAACTTTCCATTCTTAACGTTCTCATTTTGAAGCGGAAGCAATTTCTATAGCAAAATTTTTTTTTTCTTTTAACTTACATATTATACCTATATCTCTGTCATACTCTTATAACACATATTTCATAAATTTCTTTCTTTCATCTTCCTTTTTGAATGCTCAGCGAAAGACTCATGGTAGTACCATACCCTCGCCCAGTCCCTTGGCACGTGCAGATCCGTCCGTTGTCCATCATATTACTTTAAACTAACAGGTTACTTACCTGCAACATATAAACAACTAATGAGCTAGATGCTCAGTAAGTTCAAACATACATTCATTAACTTATAAATACTAGTAATATATGTTATTACTAGAATATATGACATCACGTATATACACATCATACACATCGTCTATACATATCCTCGAAACATAACATATTATGTTAGCCTCTTCATTGTCATTTATCTCTTCGTTCATCGTTCTTATCATTCTATCGATCATCTCTTATCATTCTAATATAATCTCTTTATTTCTTTGCTTTTCATTCCTATCATTTCTTAACTCTCTGTTCTAAACCCTTATAACTTTTCTATAGTTTTGTCCTCATCTCTTATCTTTTCGTATCTTATAAGCTAGTAACATATACACTAGCATAACATCACATAAAAACGTGTCATTCACATCATACACATAACATCAAATACATTGCATCACATATATCAATTCTATTATGTTCTTTTAACTTCGTTTTACTATTTATTTATTTTTCATCGATTTCATTATGTCATTCTTTCATATCATTCGTTTCTTTTCTTATCGTTCTTTACTTTTCTTTTCTTTTCGTATCATTTCTTTTCTTTTTTCTTCTTTTCACTCTCTTTTCCTTTCTTTTCTTTCCACACTCCTCTCTTTTCTTTTCTTTTCTCGCTCTTTTCCTTTCTTTTTTTTTTTCACTCTCCTTTCTTTTCTTTTATGTTCACTCTCTCTCCTTTGTTTTCTTTTCACGCTCTGTTCCTTTCTTTTCTTTCCACGCTCTTTTCTTTTCTTTTCTTTTCTTTTCACTTTCTTTTCTTTTCTTTTCTTTCACTTTCTTTTCTTTTCTTATCTTTCACTGGTGGGCCCCGTTGTTGAACGTACCTAGTTGCGCGCCGACAGTGGGAGGAGGGGGAGCTACCCACCAACCTACCTCACAGTCACATAAAACCTCACCTTCGGGGTTGGTCCATCCTATAATCTACCACACCTTCGAGGTAGCACCACATCTGCACGGAGGATATAGACCGGAAGTCTCAACCATATAGGGAGACCGGTACGCCAACCATTAACTTTTCAGTTTTATTATCTTGCATTCTTTTAGCTTTTCTTATATTGATTTTTCGTTGTACATCTTTTTCATGACATTCATTATCTTTCCTTTCTCATTTTTCATAGAACATTTCATAGGACATTTGTTCTTTCATTGTTCTATATTTCTTTCGTAATTCTTTCTCATTGACATCTTATTCTGTCATTCTTATTTTGTAAGATATATATATATCCTTATTTCATTTTGTTGTTTTTTTCTTTTCTTAGTTCTTTACCTTACTCATGTGAATTATGTTAATCACACTTTAGCATAGCATATATAGCACATATTACTTATATATCATCACATCACATCATAACAAACAAAAGCACATTTAGTTAAATGCAGACAATTATTCTCTGTTTATCTTATAATTTGCATCCTCCTATCTACCGTATCTTATAATCATACTCCTATCGATCATAGCATATCATTCTATTCTATCAATCACATCTTATCGTTATGTTCTAATCCTTTCATCATACCTTTTATCATAACCTATCATTGTTTTTCTTTCTTGTCTAACTCTTTGCTTTCATATCATTTTTCATAAAACATCTATCATTTCGATCTCATAAAACATCCCTTTCTTAATTCTTTTCATCACCGATCATCGTTGCTCTATCAATCATAACTTAACTTCCATAAAACTTTTCATAAACATCCTGTTCTTTCCTTTTATATCTCATCTCTTTCTTATGCATTCTATCATAATATTCTCATTCTTACTCTTTCCATTCTTCTATCCCTCTTTATCAGATCGTTACTCTCATAAAGCTTTTATAATAACTTTCCTTCATAATTCAATATATACATATATATATTTTTATAAATTATTTATTAAAACATATCTTTTAACATCCTCATAACATTGCTATTGTATTACTATAACATCATCGTAAATCACATCATGATATTTACATACAAAACATATAAATACTATAAGCTTGTTCATAGTTACAAACGGGTAAATGTCTGAACTTACTCATAGCATACTTATCCTCTTCTTGGAATCCATCGACGTCCTTTATCGCGTCTGGATCGGGTTCCTACAGACAAACTCTGTCTGTTAATCACATTTTCATTTATAGCTTTTATTTTCTTAAAAAGCTTGATTCTGATCTTATAACCCTTAATTATAGCCTTAGGACAGCTTTTTAAACCTTAACGGCCCTTTTCAAATTTTTCTCCAACTTTTCGAAAAATTACGATTTTACCCCTAACTTTTGACAAAATTACAACTTTACCCTTGACGTGATTTTTCATAACTTAAACCTCAATTTTGGCTTTTACAAACCTCATTACTCTATTCCGGGGTCATTGGGGCTCTTTTCCCATAATTTGAGAATCTTTAGGCAAAATGACCATTTTGCCCCTGATAGGTCGTTTAACCATAACATTTTCATTTTCATACTTAGACTGGATTTTCTAAACCCAAAATCATTTAATTAACTTTCTAAATCTTATCGGACCTTTTCCGGATCAATTCTTATCATTTTACCAATTTTCACATTCCCGGCCCTTGGGAAGTACTATTCTGACCTAAGAATCGATTTCATGTTTTTCTTGCGTTCTAAGGTTTCGAAGGGTCGGTTTACTAATTATAACTTGCCCCTTCTTTTTTCCATGCCCTAATTCTTCGAGGGGGTTCGGGTTTCCTTCCCGATTATATTTTACCCCTCGTTTCCCATATTACCCCTAATGTCGTTTTTAGAAATTTAAGCAGTATTTCCCCTTAATTTTTAAGGTTCCAGCGTTTAGGAAACGCTTGAAAACCATCTATCCTGATCTAATTCTATCACGTACTATACCAGAGGCCTAGATTTTACGTAAAACTCATACTGTTTACGTAAAATCGTTACATTATCACATTTTTTTTCTTTTTCTCCATTTCAGCCGTTTTCTTCTTTTTACATACATTCTTTTCCATAATTTTCATACCAATAATCATAAAATCATACAATAGTCCCAAACAATTAAATTGCAGAACGTAAAGGGGTCCGGATTTATAGCGAATTGCAACCCGGTCTCGATGGCATAAACCCTAATTCTTCATTCTTCATATTTGAGGTCCCGTCTTGCAATTCTGACTCCGCGGATGCGTCCGGAACGTCGAAAATAGGCTAACGGGCCAAACTTCCAAAATTGGTCAACAGTCGCCGTTGACCGGTGTTGACCGGCGTTGACTGGGGGTTGACGGTGGCAAATGAGTAGTCCATTTTGAAGATCTCGACGAGAGGAATCCATTGGTGGTCTCAATTTCACCATTCGACACCTCTATCGCTGGAAATCACCCCTCGAAAAACTGACAGCGGTGGCGAGCTTGAATCTCCATTTTTCGGCGATTGTTGCCCAAAATTGATTTGGGGCTTTTGATCTACGTGTTGTTCTGAGTATTTTGATACCAACCTTGCAACTCAACTCCGCCGGAAACGGCGGGTTTCACGGCGGCGACGACGACAGGCGGAGTTGGGCGGCGCGATCCAGCGGCCGTTGGGCTGAAACTCCACCTGGGTTTTGTTCTACTCTTCACCACGAGTCTTTTGGGACCAGTTTCGTGGCAAACGGTGGCCGGACGGCAAAGATACGGCGTCGCGAAGTTTCCGGTGACCGGCGGCTTCAGGCGGTGCGTGCGGCGGCCGTTCCGTCGCGTCGACCCACCGTTGAACTCAGCTCGGCGAGAGCTTTCCAACGGTGCCGGCGGTGTCGTGAACGGAGGCCGTACGTGAAAGTTGGTTACTGTACACATTCGGGTAGAGAGAAAAAGAGAAGTGATGAGAGAGAGAGCATGTGGACAAATGAGGACATTTCACTTTTTTCACTCTTTATATACTTTTTTGCCCAAAATTTCAACATGGGCCTTCCTGACCAATTTGGACGTCCTGAATCCAAATATATCAGTTTTATTTTGATTTGAGGTCATCTTGTCCAGTTTCCGATACTGCGAATTCTCGGTCAAAAATTACCCTGGTGCTCAATTGTCAAATTTGAGTGTGCTGATAAGCTATCCTAACTAATTTGGGAGTACTGAACCCAAATTTATCAGTTTTATGTCAAGATAATATCATCTTGATCTACTTCTTGATACTGTGAGTGACACACACGTGTACGCACATATATCACTATCAATCATTTTTCATCCTTTAACATTGTTAGAACATTTTATTTAGTTCCAAATAATATTAAATCACTTAATTTTACATTTTAACACTTAAATTCATTGTATATTTATTCTCCGAGAAATATAAATTTTCTCGGTTGTTACATTTATGTACTCTTTTTCAAGTTATATATAAATTTTACATTTTTATAATTAAATTTACATAAAAGATTAATAAATTAAAATTCACAATAAATAGTACCATAAATATGAATAGTATTATACATGTGAATAGTATCGTACATGTAAACAATACTTTACATGTGAATAGTATCATATATATGAATAGTAAAATCAAATCCGAATTCAATTATAAAAGTATTTGTTGATAAATATATGATAGTAAATAATATGAATGCACAAAAACAGATAAATATATCTTTATTTTATCCTAGATTTTATGGTATTTATTCTAGAGTCATATCACAAAAATTTCCTCTCGGTTTCATTTGGTTTTTTAAATCATTTAAAAGTTAGCTAGAAATTTGAAAGTATTAAGTTTGAGAATAAACGCATCAACAAGTACGACAATCATAACAATATGCTTATTTAATTAAATCATTATAATTAGGCTATGTTATAGTTCCAAGCAAAAATTTATTTAATTCATAAAGAAGAATAAAAAAACACAAAAAGACAAATTAAGCATGATGAAAAAATAAGAAAAGAGAGTATAAAAAAGTTAATGATATTTGCACTAATAGAATCTCTAAAAACTCCTCCTTTTATTGATACAACAATTACATCTTAAACTAAAAAAAAAAAAAAAAAAATTTATAAGCAACCTATGCTCCAAGTAGAGCTCTACACTAGAGGACTAGGCCCTGTAGCTCCCTACTTTTCTTACCTCTCTCAACTTCCTTCGTTGCCTTCCCTTTCTTGCCTTCTATAGGCCAAAAATTTACACAGTTCATTTACATGCACAGGAAAAGTTGTACATCACAGGCATTGTAACAACCGGGAAAATTCACATTTTTCGGAAAATAATTACACAATGAATTTAAGCGTTAAAATGTGAAATTAAGTGATTTAATATTGTTTAGAACTAAAATAAAATGTTCTAACAATATTAAAGGATGAAAAATGAGTAATAGTGATATTATGTGTGTGCACGTGTGTGCCACTCACAGTATCAAGAAGTAGGTCAAGATGATATTATCTTGACATAAAACTGATAAATTTGGGTTCAGCACACCGAAATTAGTCAGGATAACCTATCAGCACGCTCAAATTTGATAATTGAGCACAAGGGTAATTTTTGACCAAAAATTCACAGTATCGGAAATTGGTCGAAATGACCTCAGATGAAAATAAAACTGATATATTTGGATTCAGGACGCCCAAATTAATCAGGATAGCCCATATTGAAATTTTGGGCGAAAAAGTATATAAAGAGCGGGAAAAAGTGGAATTTTCTCATTTATCTACACACACACTCTCTCTCCTCCTTCTCTTTCTCTCTCTAGCCGAATATGTACAGTAACCGACCATCGGAAACGGTGTCCGTTTTCGACACCGCCGGTGTCATCGGAAAGCTCTCGCCGAGCTGAGTCCGATGGTGGGTCGACGCGACGGAGCAGCCGCCGGAGCAAGCCGCACGCGCCGCCTGAAGGTCGCCGGAGCCGAAATCTTCCCGGCGAGATTTCTCCGCCGTCCGGCCACCATTTGCCACGAAACCGGTCCCAAAAGATTCGTGGTGAAGAGTACTACAAAACCCATGTGATGGATCGCCTCAACACCGGCGGAATCGCGCCGCCCGAGTTTCGAAAAATCCGGCGAAACGCCGCCGTGGAGCCGCCGTCGAAACCGTCGATTCCGGCGGAGTTGAAGGACGCCGTCGGTACAGAAATGGTCGCCGTGAAGAGGGGAGCAAAAGCTCTCAATCAATTTCGAGGAAAAAGTCCGGCACGGCGGAGTTCCACCGTCGCCGCCGTGGCCGTGACTTTCGGGGTCGATTTCCGGCGATAGAGGTGTCGAATGGTGAAATTGAAGCCACCAATGGATTCCTCTCGTCGAGATCTTCAAGATGGACTACCCACTTGCCACCGTCGCCGCCGTCGCCGTCGGTCAACGCCGGTCAACGCCGGTCAACGGCGACCGTTGACCGAAAATGCAAGTTTGGCCCGTTGGCCTATTTTCGACGTTCCGGACGCATCCGCGGAGTCGGAATTGCAAGACGAGACCTCAAAGATGAAGAACGAGGAATTAGGGTTTATGCCGTCGAGACCGGACTGCAATTCGGTATAAATCCCGACCTCTTTACGTTCCGCAATTTAATTGTTTGGGGCTGTTATGTGATTTTATGATTTTTGGTATGAAAAATGTGGAAAAGAATGTATGTAAAAAGAAGAAAATGGTTGAAATGGAGAAAAAGAAAAATATGTGATAATGTAATGATTTTACGTAAACGGTATGAGTTTTACGTAAAATCTAGGCCTCTGGTATAGTACGTGATAGAATTAGATCAGGATAGATGGTTTTCAGGCGTTTCCTAAATGCTGGAACCTCAAAAATCAAGTAGAAATGCTGCCGAAATTTCTAAAAAAATGACACCAGGGGTAAAATGGGAAACGAGGGGTAAAAATATGATCGGGAAGGGAACCCGAGCCCCCTCGAGGAATTAAGGCATGGAAAAAGGAATGGGTAAGGCACGACTAGTAAACCGACCCTTCAAAACCCTAGAACGTAAGGAAAAATATGAAACTGACACTTAGGTCGGAATAGTACTTCCCGAGGGCCGGGAATGTGAAAAATTGGTAAAATGATAAGAATTGATCCGGAAAAGATCCGATAAGATTTAAAAAGTTAATTAAATGATTTTGGGTTTAGAAAATCCAACCTAAGTATGAAAATGAAAATGTTAGGTTTAAACGACCCATCAGGGGCAAAATGGTCATTTTGCCCAAAGATACTCAAATTATGGGAAAAGAGCCCCAATGATCCTGAAATAAGTTAATGGAGTTTGTAAAAGCCAAAATTGATGTTTAAATTATGAAAAAATCATGTCAAGGGCAAAATTGTAATTTTATCAAAAGTTAGGGGTAAAATCGTAATTTTTCAAAAGTTGGAGAAAAAATTCGAAAAGGGTCATTAAGGTTTAGAAAGCTGTCCTAAGGCTATAATTAAGGATTATAAGATCAGAATCAAGCTTTTTTATAAAATAAAAGCTATAGATGAAAATGTGATTAACGGACAGAATTTGTCTATAGGAACCCGATCCAGACGCGACAACGGACATCGATGGATTCCAAGAAGGGGTTAAGCACGCTATGAGTAAGTTCAGACATTTACCCGTCTGCAACTATGAACAAGTTTATTGTGTTTATATGTTTTGTATGCAAATGTCATGATGTGAATTATGATGATGCTATAGTAATACTATAGCAATACTATGATGATGCTAAAAGTTATGTTTTAATAAATAATTTATAAAAAATATATATATATATGTATATATTGAATTATGAAGGAAAGGTATTATAAAAGTTTTATGAGAGTAACGATGTGATAAAGAGGGATAGAAGAATGGAAAGAGTAAGAATAAGAATGTTATGATAGAATGCATAGGAAAGAGATGAGATATGAAAGGAAAGAATAGGTGTTTATGAAAAGTTTTATGGAAACTAAGTTATGATTGATAGAGCAATTATGATCGGTGAGGAAAAGAATTTAGAATGGATGTTTTATGAGGACGAAAGGATAGATATTTTATGGAAAAATGATATGAAAGCAAAGAGTTAGACAAGAAAGAAAAACAATGATAGGTTATGATAAGAGGTATGATGAAAGGATTAGAACATAACGATAAGATGTGATTGATAGAATAGAACAATAGGCTATGATCGATGGGCTATGATTGATAGAAATATGATGATAAGATACGATAGATCGAATGATGCAAATGATAAGATAAATGGAGAATAATTATTTGCACATAACTAAACGTGTTTTTGTTGTTATGATGTGATATGATGTGATGTGATGTGATAATACATAAGAATTAAGAAAAGAAAAACAACGAAAGAACAAATGTTTCATGAAATGTTCTATGAAAAATGAGAAATGAAAGATGATGAATGTTATGAAAAAGATATACAACAAAAAAAATCAATATAAGAAAAATAAAAGCCTACAAGATAATAAGACTGAAAATTTAAGTTGTTGGCGTACCGGCCTCCCGTAGGTGAGGTTTTATGTTATGAATTCCACTAAAATTGAATGCTACCTCCCGTAGGCGAGGTTAATGGCTTATAGTGGAACGCTACCTCCCGAAGGTGTGAGGTTAATGGCTAAAAGTTAAAGATTGACTGTGAGGTAGGTTGGTGGGTAGCTCCCCCTCCTCCCACTGTCAGCGCGCACTAGGTACGTTCGACAACGGGGCCCACCAGTGAAAGATAAGAAAAGAAAAGAAAATGAAAAAAAAAATAATGATAAGAAAGGAAAGGAAAGGAAAAGAAGAGAAAAGAAAAGAAAGGAAATGATACGAAAAGAAAAGAAAAGTAAAGAACGACATAAAATGAAACAAACGATATGAAACATAATAGAATTATATGTGTGATGTGATGTGAATGACACGTTTTTACGTGATGTTATGCTAGTGTGTATGTTACTAGCATTTAAGATATGAAATGTTAAGAGACGATGATAAAGCGATAGAAAGTTATAAAGGTTTAGAATAGAAAGTTAAGAAATGATAGAAATGGAAAAGCAAAGAAATGAAGAGATTAGATTAGAATGATAAGAGATTATCAATAGAATGATGGGAATGATTAGCGAAGAGATAAATGAGCATGAAGAAGCTCACATTTTATGTTATGTTTTGAGGGTATGTATAAATGATATATATGATGTGTATATACGTGATGACATATATTCTAGTAATAATATATATTACTAGTATTTATAAGTTAATGAATGTATGTTTGAACTTACTGAGCATCTAGCTCATTAGTTGTTTATATGTTGCAGGTAAGCAACGTGTTTATTTAAAGTAATATGATGGACAACGGACGGATCTGCACGTGCCAAGGGACTGGGCGAGGGTATGGTACTACCATGAGTCTTTCGCTGAGCGTTCAAAAAGGAAGACGAAAGAAAGAAAGAAAGTTATGAAATATGTATTATAAGAGTATGATAGAGATAGGTATAGTATGTAAGTTAAAAAAAAAAAAAAGAAAAAAAAATTGCTATAGAAATTGCTTCCGCTATAAGATGAGAACGTTAAGAATGGAAAGTTAAGTTAAGTAAAAGGATGACGACCCACGAGGTTGCCAGCCATCGTGGTCGGCGTCAGAGCTTGACTGGTTGGTATGGTAACGTACGTGGGGGGGGCGCCACAGGCATTCTATGCATAAATGCATAGGGCACCGACCATTTTCGGTGCAAAAAAGAAAGAGAAAAAAAGACAAAGGAAAAGGGAAAATAACAATAATAAATAAAAATAAAACATAAAAAATAAAAAAAATAACTACGCATGAGTCTCAGTTATCTTTATATTGATCCAAAATTAGAATCTATCTTAATTTCTTTATACGATCTCTGATTTGAATTATTCTTTTTTTAAAATACTCAGATTGATGAGAGGAGCAAAATAAAACCAATCAAGGGGTTGGACTACCGATATCAATAATAATGTCCAATGAGACTGAGTTCCAACATATAAATTTTTTAATACAATTTGACATTGCTTATAAACAAAGTGCTAAATTAGACATTTTCAAAATAAAATGTTATAGATAAACTTATTGGAAATATTTAATTTTAAGCTTATTTAATGTATTATTACTAAAATAAAGCAAAATTAGATAAAAATCTCACAAAATTTATAAAAAATCTAAATTAAGGTAAACAAAACAAAAATAAATCAAAAACAAATAAAACTCTCAAGGATAAACCAATCTTTGTACAAGAAAAAATGGTAAAATAACTCTATTTTATAAAGTTATCAATTATCATCATAATCAAAATGAAAGGAAAAAAAAAAAAGTGGGGAAAGTTGTTCCTTGCCTTGACGGTTGCAAATGTCATCCGACCAGAGTAAATCCTGGTGTACCTATCCAATTCCATAGTCAAATATGCTCATTAGTCATTGTCATGATCTCCTGCTTAATACAAAACTTAGATTTTTTTTTTTTTAACAAAAAAGAGATATAAGTGATGGTGTAAAGTGCATTTTATTTACCCTGCAGCTTAGCCTTGACCAATCCATGACTTCCAGTTATCCACAATGGAGTAATTTAGCGATCTTATCCATGCTTGAGTCGCCAAGAATGAGACTCCCATGTCATGATCTCCACTGGTTAGGGGGAAAAAAAAGCCAAATGAGGAAGATATATAATTATTCCTAGATATAAGAATTTAAGAGTAAGATCAATCCAAAATTTACCTGTATATTGAAGATCGTTGGCCTTTACTAAGGTTTGCATGATACGCAACACTGCTTGGAAAATTGTATTCATAAGGTAAGGAGATATTGCATCGTTCCCATTTTCCTATACTTCCCTGCACAACATATGTCATGCATGTCACACTTCATTTTTTATTTTATTTTATTTTATTTTATTTTATTTTTAATTTGAGCACAGAGAAAGTTAAAATCTTTATTTTAATGTAAAGTCAGATACGAAATTACTATTAAACGTTATCTTCAATCACATCACGCTAGACATATCGTCCCATACCTTATACAATTTGTCTATAGTATTTTTAGTCCCATTTCATGCCTATGTACGTACCTCTCGTATATGAAGTGCTTTGCAGACATGATCACGATCATTGGCCCAATATCAAGACAGCAAGTGAGGATATTCCTGCAAGTAGGTGCCGAGAAAATGACGCATTAGGCACAAAAATCAGACTTCATAATAATTTTCCAGTTGGTTTTTAAATCTCCAGGAAACAATTGCGTAATGTGGTTTCGATATCATACGTGGTCTGTGTCTTCAAATTTGTGATCGTGCACGTGTGGAATATTATTATTGATCTTACTTGGCAGCCAAAGCAATGAAGTTGTGATTCAGAATGGAGACGCATGTCTTCAAAATTCTGATTGAGAGATCTTCTTTCACCAATTTTATCTTGTTGTCGTTTTGGGGAAGCAAGAGCGCAATCTGAATCCAAAATGTTGACACTCCGACCTCCTGAAATGCACTGTAAATGGAAATTTTTGTGCAGTGTGCTCATTTTTGTAGAAAATAAAATAAAATAAAATAAAATAAAGTAGGAATCAGGTTCAAACTGATTTATGGTTGATTTGTTTAATTTGCCAACCTTTTCATAAGCTTGGAACTCTTTCAAACGCTTGATGTTTTCCCCCGCAACTCGTCTCCAAGGACTGAACAAAATGCAAAACGGATAAGCATGGCTTTCTCAATAGTTCTATTTCCTTCGAGAGTGGTACATTTCAGGGCTGATAATAAAAAAATAATAGAGTCAAAATCATCCACCTGTTCATCAGAAATTGATGCCATTCCGCAAATGGGATTTTTTTAATTGTTTTCATATGACCATTGAAATGATACTGGGTTCCCCAGTATGTATCCCTGAAAAACACGTGAAAAAACTTCTTCCCTAATTGGAAATTTTGTATTAGATTATAACCACTTTTTGTGTAACGGAGAGAGAATTATTCTCTTCTGCCATATTTCAGAAAACTCGAGTTTTTTTTTTTTTTTTGGGCTAGAAACCTGGAGATTTAAAGGTGGAAATATGCCTTCTTCAATTCCTACATGGGGGTCGAAACTAAAAAATGTTATTTGGCTCTGAATTTGCACACCAGGTGTGAGTTATGCCATTAGTTAGTTGCTCTTCACATTAGCACAACCAAAAAAGAAAAGAACTGAAAAAAAAAAAAATCTAAGTTGGACATATCACATACCGTTCGAAATTTGTTGGACAAGGACAGGGATAATAGTGCCGCAGAATAAATCTACAGCAATATATATTGGATTTGAAATGAATTCTGGATGATCAATCAACCACAGAAAAATGTAATTTAAAAATAATAATAAATTAAAACAGGGGAGAAAAAACAAAACAAATTTGTCAAATAGAAGAAGGATAAGATATATAAGAACATGATATTTTTGGCATGCTATCCACCGTAAATACGCATGATTATTCAGCAAATTAACGCTTTGTTTAGAATAATCATTGCAAATGCAATGTATTCATGTGACGTCCCCCACCACGTACGTTACCATACCAACCAGTCGAGCTCTGACGCCGACCGCGATGGCTGGCAACCTCGTGGGTCGTCATCCTCTTACTTAACTTAACTTTCCATTCTTAACGTTCTCATCTTATAGCGGAAGCAATTTCTATAGCAAATTTTTTTTTTTTCTTTTTTCTTTTAACTTACATACTATACCTATCTCTATCATACTCTTATAATACATATTTCATAACTTTCTTTCTTTCTTTCGTCTTCCTTTTTGAACGCTCAGCGAAAGACTCATGGTAGTACCATACCCTCGCCCAGTCCCTTGGCACGTGCAGATCCGTCCGTTGTCCATCATATTACTTTAAATAAACACGTTGCTTACCTGCAACATATAAACAACTAATGAGCTAGATGCTCAGTAAGTTCAAACATACATTCATTAACTTATAAATACTAGTAATATATATTATTACTAGAATATATGTCATCACGTATATACACACCATATACATCATTTATACATATCCTCAAAACATAACATAAAATATGAGCTTCATCATGCTCGTTTATCTCTTCGTTCATCGTTCTTATCATTCTATCGATCATCTCTTATCATTCTAATCCAATCTTTTCATTTCTTTGCTTTTCATTCCTATCATTTCTTTGCTTTTCATTCCTATCATTTCTTAACTTTTTGTTCTAAACCTTTATAACTTTCTATCGCTTTATCATCGTCTCTTAACATTTCATATCTTAAAACTAGTAACATATACACTAGCACAACATCACGTAAAAACGTGTCATTCCATACATATAACATCAAACACATTACATCACATATATAATTCTATCATGTTCTTTAAACTTCGTTTTATTATTTTTCATTGATTTCATTGTGTTGTTCTTTCATATCGTTCGTTTCTTTTCTTTTCTTTTCGTATCATTTTTTTTTCTTTTCTTTCCACTCTCTTTTTCCTTGTTTTTTTTTTTTTTCTTTCTCACGCACTCTCTTTTCTTTTCTTTTAACGCTCTTTTCTTTTCTTTGCTTTTCACGCACTCTCTTTTCTTTTCTTTTCACGCTCTTTTCCTTTCTTTTCTTTTCATGCTCTTTTCCTTTCTTTTCTTTTCTTTTCTTTTCTTTTCTTTTCTTTTCACTCTTCTTTCGTTTGTTTTCTTTCCACTTTCCTTTGGTTGGGCCCGTTGTTGGACGTACCTAGTTGTGCGCGGACAGTGGGAGGAGGGGGAGCTACCCACCAACCTACCTCACAGTCACATAAAACCTCACCTTCGGGGCTGGTCCAACTTATAATCTACCACCTTGGGGGTAGCGCCACATCTACGCGGAGGATATAGACCGGAAGTCTCGACCTTGTAGGGAGACCGGTACGCCAACAACTTAAGTTTTCAGTCTTATTATCTTATAGGCTTTTATTTTTCTTATATTGATTTTTCGTTGAACATCTTTTTCATGACATTCATCATCTTTCATTTCTCATTTTTCATAAAACATTTCATGAAACATTTATTCTTTCGTTATTTTTCCTCTCTTAATTCTTATGTATTCTCTCATCACATCACATCATATCACATCACATCATAACAAACAAAAACATGTTTTGTTACGTGTAGACAATTATTCTCTGTTCATCTTATCATTTGCATCATTCCATCAATCATAGCCTATCGTTCTATTCCATCAATCACATCTTATCGTTATGTTCTAATCCTTTCATCATACCTTTCATCATAACCTATCATTGTTTTTCTTTCTTGTCTAACTCTTTGCTTTCATATCATTTTTCATAAAACATTCATCATACCTTTTATCATAACCTATCATTGTTTTTCTTTCTTGTCTAACTCTTTGCTTTCATATCATTTTTCATAAAATATCTATTCTTTCGTCCTCGTAAAACATCCATTTCTAAATTCTTTTCCTCACCGATCATAATTGCTCTATCAATCATAACTTAATTTCCATAAAACTTTTTCATAAACACCTATTCTTTCCTTTCATATCTCATCTCTTTCCTATGCATTCTATCATAATATTCTCATTCTTACTCTTCCCATTCCTTTATCCCTCTTTATCACATCGTTACTCTCATAAAGCTTTTATGATACCTTTCCTTTGTAAATTCAATATATACATATATTTATATATATATATTTTTATAAATTAATTATTAAAACATATCTTTTAACATCATCATAGCATTGCTATAGCATTTACTATAGCATCATCATAAATCACATCATGGCATATACATACAAAACATATAATACTATAAGCTTGTTCATAGTTGCAGACGGGTAAATGTCTGAACTTACTCATAGCGTGCTTATCCTCTTCTTGGGATCCATCGACGTCCTTTGTCGCTTCTGGATTAGGTTCCTACAGACAAACTTTGTCCGTTAATCACATTTTCATCTATAGCTTTTATTTTATAAAAAAAGCTTGATTCTGATCTTATAACCCTTAATTATAGCCTTAGGACAGCTTTTTAAACCTTAATGGCCATTTTCGAATTTTTTTCTCCAACTTTTGAAAAATTACGATTTTACCCCTAACTTTTGATAAAATTACAATTTTGCCCTTGACATGATTTTTCATAACTTAAACCTCAATTTTGGCTTTTACAAACTTCATTAACCTATTTCAGGGTCATTGTGGCTCTTTTCCCATAATTTGAGAATCTTTGGGCAAAATGACCATTTTGCCCCTGATAGGTCGTTTAACCATAACATTTTCATTTTCATGCTTAGACTGGATTTTCTAAACCCAAAATCATTTAATTAACTTTCTAAATCTTATCGGACTTTTTCCGGATCAATTCTTATCATTTTACCAATTTTCACATTCCCGGCCCTCGGGAAGTACTATTCCGACCTAAGAATCGGTTTCATGTTTTTCTTGCGTTCTAGGGTTTC
The DNA here is from genome assembly GCA_035233585.1 of Antiaris toxicaria. Classification (NCBI taxonomy): domain Eukaryota; kingdom Viridiplantae; phylum Streptophyta; class Magnoliopsida; order Rosales; family Moraceae; genus Antiaris; species Antiaris toxicaria. Next base: position 21,398,502 of record CP141160.1, on the reverse strand, counting down.
GAAGGGTCGGTTTACTAATTGTAACTTGTCCATTCCTTTTTCCTTGCCCTAATTCCTCGAAGGGGCTCGGGTTCCCTTCCCGATCATATTTTTTTCACCCCTCGTTTCCTATATTACTCCTGGTGTCGTTTTTAGAAATTTCGGCAGAGTTTCCCCTTAATTTTTGAGGTTCCAGCGTTTAGGAAACGCCTGAAAACCATCTATCCTAATCTAATTCTATCACGTACTATACCAGAGGCCTAGATTTTATGTAAAACTTGTACCGTTCACGTAAAATCGTTACATCATCACATATTTTTCTTTTTCTCCATTACAGTCATTTTCTTCTTTTTACATACATTCTTTTCCACATTTTTCATACCAATAATCATAAAATCATATAACAATCCCAAATAATTTAATTGCGGAACGTAAAGGGGTCGGAATTTATACCGAATTGCAGTCCGGTCTCGACGGCATAAACCCTAATTCTCCGTTCTTCATCTTTGAGGTCTCGTCTTGCAATTTCGACTCCGCGGATGCGTCCGGAACGTCGAAAATAGGCTAACGGGCCAAACTTGCATTTTCGGTCAACGGTCGCCGTTGACCGGCGTTGACCGCCGTTGACCGGCGGCGACGGCGGCGACGGTGGCAAGTGGGTAGTCCATTTTGAAGATCTCGACGAGAGGAATCCATTGGTAGCCTCAATTTCACATTTGGAGGCCCCAATCGCCGGAAAATCACCCCGAAAGTCACGGCCACGGCGGCGGCGGTGGAACTCCGCCGTGCCGGACTTTTTCCCCGAAATTGATTGAGGGCTTTTGCTCCCCTCTTCACGGCGACCATTTCTGTACAGACAGCGTGCTTCAACTCGGCCGGAATCGGCAGTTTCGACGGCGGCTCCACGGCGGCGTTTCGCCGGATTTTCCGAAGCTCGGGCGGCGCGATTCCGCCGGTATTGAGGCGATCCACCACATGGGTTTTGTAGTACTCTTCACCACGAACATTTTGGGACCGGTTTCGTGGCAAATGGTGGCCGGACGGCGAAGAAATCTCGCCGGGAAGATTTCGGCTCCGGCGACCTTCAGGCGGCGCGTGCGGCTTGCTCCGGCGGCTGCTCCGTCGCGTCGACCCACCATCGGACTCAGCTCGGCGAGAGCTTTCCGATGACACCGGCGGTGTCGAAAACGAACACCGTTTCCGATGGTCGGTTACTGTACATATTCGGCTAGAGAGAGAAAGAGAAGGAGGAGAGAGAGTGTGTGTAGATAAATGAGAAAATTCCACTTTTTCCCTCTCTTTATATACTTTTTCGCCCAAAATTTCAATATGGGCTATACTGATTAATTTGGGCGTCCTGAATCCAAATATATCAGTTTTATTTTCATCTGAGGTCATTTTGACCAATTTCCAATACCGTGAATTTTTGGTCAAAAATTACCCTTGTGCTCAATTATCAAATTTGAGCGTGCTGATAGGCTATCCTGACTAATTTGGGTGTGCTGAACCCAAATTTATCAGTTTTATGTCAAGATAATATCATCTTGACTTACTTCCTGATACTGTGAGTGGCACACACGTGCACACACATAATATCACTATTACTCATTTTTCATCCTTTAACATTGTTAGAACATTTTATTTTAGTTCTAAACAATATTAAATCACTTAATTTCACATTTTAACGCTTAAATTCATTGTGTAATTATTTTCCGAAAAATGTGAATTTTCCCGGTTGTTACAATTCAAATGCAATTGAATGTTTGTTTAATATATCAAAAATTGTATTCAAATACAAATATTTTTAATTTTTAAATCTAATATAATTGTTAGTCATCATTTTATTTTTCTACTCACTTTTATAAATCACATCACATACTCTCTATCTCACCAACGATCAAAACACATATTATATTTGAATACAATACAATGGATATAGTATGACTTGTATCCAAACACATATTGTATACATTAAATTGCATTTGTGATTGTTAACAATATGCTATTTTTTGTGAATGCTGTGATGATCCTGAAGTCAAATATGAACATAGTAACTACTTTCTTATAAGATAAATAAGACAAAAAGTAATAGACATTAATAATATTTTTAAAATTCTTTCAAATTAATCTTCAAAAGTAATGGCAAGAATATCACCTTCTTGAAGAATTGAAAGAGAACTTGCGCTTGTTTGAGATCTCCTGGCTTGTTCGCTGATGAACTTTTTGCATAACAAAATACAGTGCCAACGGGAGAATCTTCGAAGACCATGCTAGATATCTGTCAATAGGTGGAAAATGATCCAGATCATTAGACTAATCCTTTCTTTGTAAAAATTCTGTTCAACCACTTCTTTGTTCACTATGGGAAAGGAAATATTATCACACCTTAGTCCACGTGTATTGTTTTAAGATAAATATGGGTAGACTTCCGTTATATGGCTCAATTTCAAAACTCTGAGGACCTATAAAGTTCAGACACACACAAAAACACCTTACTTCAACAATCAAAGTTGTAATCAAGCATTGACTAGTTGAGGATACAAAAAGCTTGGATTAATTATTGAAATCTAATTAATTTCTCCGTTTGTATCAGTGATGTCCAGGTTGCCTGAAACCTTTTAAGGGAGTAACAGAACTACAAAGATAAGCTGAATTTTCCACTATTCACCTGTTAAAGACAACTTTGATGAGAAGGTTTTCAAATGAACTATAAGAGTCACAAATGGCGTTAACAAAAAAAAAAATGTATCCAGGGGAAAAAAGCTTTGCTGATGCTAGTTAACGGGTGGAAAGGACGATTCAGGATCTCAAGAAACATAGGTGGCATTTGTTTTTGTTCTTGAAAATGATTTTCCATTTTCAAAAATACAGAAAATGAAAATGGTTCCAAAATAGCGTTTGTTTATTCAACGTTTTCAAAACCATTTCGAAAACATCGTTTTTAACTATGTTTTTTTTTTTTTTGGTTTTTTGAAAATGAAAAACAGTTGTTTTCACTTTTTATTTTCTTTTTCTCCCTCCATCTCCTCTCTCTCTCTTTCTCTCTCTGTCTATACAGCGTCAATAATGATCATGTCCAACAATGACATCCATCTCCGATGAACACTGATGACCATGGGCTAGTGACGATGACGACGGCCCCCTCGTGATGATGATTATCGACTTATAACCTAAATCTAGCCATCACCGCCACTTAAAAATCGGACCATCAATCTTTTCTACCCCTATCGCTCATTGCAAAACTTATCACCAAAGTTTTTTTTTTAATTATGACTAATAATTTATTTTTTATCATTTTTTTAAAATTAAAAATAAATATGTTTTTATAAGATATTCACTTATAAAATGAGTTTTCAAAATATATAACCAAATAAAATTTCATTTTTATGTTTTTCAGAATATATACTTAGAAAACAAAATCAAACACAATTTTAAAAATGATCTCAATACAGTTTTCAAAACATTCTCATTTTCAATTTTTTTGAAAACAGAAAACATTTATAAAACAATACCAAATGCCACCATAATTGGCTTATCTTTAACCCTTTGTTTGAATACGGTGTTATTTTTTTAAAGAAAAAAAATCAGTTTAAGATCAAAAAAAAATTTTTAATCTAAAAACAAACTGGTATTTAGATGGATAAAAAATTAAGAAAATTATAAAAATACTCTGTTGAATGCACTTATTTTAAATTTTTATCCCACTTAATTATTTGCTTAAATTTTTATCGTGTTTAACTTGCTTTGACCAGACAATTAAAAAGGTGAATTTATCTTCAAACATATCACCCTTTTTTTTCCACTTTTGTTTCTCTTTCTTCTTTTGCTATACTCTCTCAATCTTTTTATTTGATTCTCTCTCTCTCTCTCTCTCTCTCTCTCTCTCTGTGGCCGTCGAAGCATCTCCTCTAATCTACCCTGTGAGCTGCCGCCATCGTCATGTCCACACTCGCAAGCCTCCAGTCAAAGCTCTCTCTTCCAATCTACTCTCCTGTGAGCCGTCGCACTGCCAAGTCACTACTTGCAAGGCTCTTGATCAAAGCTCTCCTCCAATCGCTGCCGCCACGTCACCGCTCGGGATCCTTAAGTCGTCCTCTGGTCTACTCTCCTATGAGCTACCACGCTGCCATGTCGCCATTGTCTACTCTCTGATCATCGATGCTCATGATCTGGCCGCGAACCATTATCGTGATTTGGAGGCTGCTGCAATCTCTTCCTCACAGCGCCATCGTCACGATCTGGTTGGTCGTCGGAATCCTCCCTGCCACCATGTGGGGGCTGATTTTTTTTTTTTCATATTCGTTTTTTTTTTTTTCAGTATTTTGCGATAAAATATGTTTAGTATTATAATTATTTTAATTGTTGTGTTATTTAACCCTGTTTGGTAACAGTATTACATTTGTATTGTAATTAAATGCAATATAATTTTCACTTAATTACAAAAACATTTCATTAAAACACCAATTACATCATATTTTAAATCTAATACAATCACTATTTATTATTTTACTTTTTTTATTATTTTGACTAATTACATCACATATTATCTTTCTCTGTTCCTTTTTTTCTCTCTACTTTTACCCATCACATCACATATTCATTATTAAAATATATTTTAAATATTTTTTACCCAAATACACATTACATTCAAATGCAATGTAAATACTTTTTCCCAAATGCAAATTGCATTCCATGCACTGCATTCAAATTGCATTGTATTTATACCAAACGGAGTCTTAAAAAAAATCTTTTCATTTATTTTTTATGAAGTGAGAAACTTATATGCCAAGTAATAGTTTTGAAATAATGCATTTTTTAAAAAGTATTTGAAATAATCTAACCTAAAAATATAAAAAAAAAACTTGCAGAATACTAAATGGTAATTTAACGGATTATCTAATGGTATTCCATTAGATTACCAAACGATATTACTGAAAAAAAATATTTTATAAGAATACTATTTAATATTTTGGTAAATTACCAAACGATAATTCGATGGATTATCAAATGATATCCTGACAAATTATCAAATTATGTTCTAATAGATTATTAAATGGTATTCCCGTGTATTACTTTTTTAGTTGGTTGGTGGATATTTTTTGAAAATATATATTAGGTTAACCTGTAACTTGTCTTAAAAGAGGACAAAAATTTTGAAGTCATTATAAGTAGGGCAAAATTCTAGAAGTGTACATTTTTTAGGGCATTCCTCCAAATTCCTTAAAAAATTTCTATTTCTAAAACAAAAAAATTGGTTGGTTAAATTTGGTCCATTCCAAAAATGGGATGAGAAAGGCGAATGGAAAGAAGGAAATTGATCTAAATTTGGACTAAATTTTATTTAAAAAAAAGGTTTAAGAAGAGAAAAGAAAGTCTTTTCAAATGTAAAAAAATCTTGATCTCTAACACAGAAGTAAAAAATGAAAAATTTTAACCAAATAACTTTTTAATCTATCTTCGAATCATATCCAACTTTGGACTTGCCATCCAAAATCCGTATATGTTTCAAAATTCAAGGCAGGAGTATTTTGTGACAAGGCCGAAAATCAAAGGGTAAAAGTGAAATTTGCCTTATAAGCAAAGGCTTATATCTATTTTAATCATAATACTACTTAATGTAACACTTAATATAAGACTATTTCCAGTATATTTATCTTGTAAATGCTATATTTATTACAAAAGAGTGTAAAAAATAACAATATATGTATCATAATACTATATATATTATTATTTTTATTTTTTATCATCATTATTATATTTATAATTTGTAACTGTGAACTTTTAATATTTAAATAAATTAAAAATTAAAATATAAAAATAACTACATGAAAAAAAGTTAAAATAACAATCAATAAAAATCGAAGGTTAATTGTGGCATTAACCATATCTAATGACAAATTCTTCACAATGTTCAACTTATGGTAAATTTGATATAAAAAATAGCATTTCATTGTAGAGTATTTTTCCCATTCAAATATCAAAATTTACCATCAATATAACAATTAAATTGCTTTGATAATACTCTAATATGATATAATCCATTCGACTTAATATAACACAATGCAAGGAACCAAACATTAACAAATTTTCAAATTATACGGCCATTTTTTACAGAGGCTCTTAATGGATCCACCTTTTAATCATGGCCAAACATTCTTTAGGCTTGTATAGAGGAGATGTGTCTCCAGCACCCACCAATACATACATCAAAGGTTAACTTTTTTTTCCCCCCTTTTTTTGGAAAATAAAAAGTAAAAATATATATATATCGATAAGATTGATTATGGCAATTAAAATGAAAGCTCATTCTTGCCTTGACGGTTGGTTGGAATAAGTCCTGGTGTACCTGTCCAAACCAATAATCAAATAGAATTTATAGGAAAATGACTTTTTTTTAGTTATATCTAAATAAATGTCTCCTTTTTTTTTTTCCCAATTTGGGAAAATAATATCTTTTTAAATGTACTACCTGATATCAATTGGAGTTGGTACTTTATCATTTATTGACCAATATCAATGAGTTGTTAGCTAATATCAATCAATAATCTACGAGTACATCAAAAAAAAAAAAAAAAACCACCATTGGTAAACTAGTGGCAAGTCAGTCCATAAACCTCACAAAAACCGAAAAATCTTTTAATTAAAAAAAAAAAACAATTTAAAGGGGGGCCAAAATCGACTTGACACCTATTTTCGGTAATCAAATATATGCTCATTAGTCATTATCATGACATCTGCTTAGCAAAATTTAAATGGAGTTTTTTTTTTTAAATAATGGAAAAAGAAAAAGAAAAACTACAACAATAAAGTGTATTGACCAACTTACCCAGCAAGTTGGCCTTGGACTACCCATGGTCTCCAGTCATCTACAATGGAGTAATTTAAGGACCTTATCCGTGTTTAAGTAGCCAAGAATGGGACTGCCAAATCATGATCTCCGCTGTAAAAATAAAAAAATTAATAAATAATAAATAATAAAAATAAAATAAGAAAAAGAGATCAAAGAAAGACTGAAAATTTATCTTTATATATGAATTTGGGAACCCAAATTAACCTGTATATTAGTGACCGGTATCCTTTAGCACTGAGGTTAGCGTGATACTGGACACTGCTTCGAACGTTGTATTGATAACCGATGCCATAGTTGCATCGCTTCCATTCACCTATACTTCCCCGCACAACATATATTATGCGTGTCGCTCTACATTTTCTTTCCATGTTACACATTGCTATATATGTGTACATTTATAAATGAATGCCTTTTGTACATGAAGGGTTTTGCGGACACCAGGATCATTGGCCCAAAATTAGAAAGCAATTCACGATATTCCTGTACATGCCAAGATTATGAACCAAATAGAGGAAAAATCAGACTTCATATTGTTCACACTTGGAACCAAGAAAGTAATGTGATTTCAGTGTAAGATTTTAAGAGCAAAATATCTGAAAGCCCCTTGTCATGGCTTTCAAACCAAGCTTAGCTTAATTAGTGTAAGATTTTGAGACCCAATTGACTTGAAAAATGCTTAAAGAAGGTGGTTATGTCCAAATCTCTTGGGAACAATCAGGGCTATTAGTGTTCCTTGTAACTATTCTGTTATAAGGATTTTTTTTTTTTTTAAATAAATAACTAGTGTGTTGAAGAGAGACACGTCTTCCGTGATTTAGAGGGCGAATAAGTGATTTCCGTTTGGCTTGAGAGAAACACAGAGAGAAAATTACAAAGAGGTTTTGTAGAGAAACTGATATCTGAGGGTGTATTTCTTATCTCTGTCCCGAGGATGCAGGAGATCATTGCTCTAAACCTCATTAAAAATCTTGGTGGAATTCTTTTGAATCTTCTCTGCAATTAACTTTGTATGTTCACTTCCTTAATTGTTTTTTGTTTTGCGGTTCTTGTTTCTGTCCATTCGTTTCTTGTTATGCTTGTAGGAATTGTTCGCATGTTGTTGAGGATTGTTACAACAGCTATACATCAAAATATTAAATGCATCTATAGATAATTTAAAATGTCTATCCTTGGTAATCTTACAGGGCAGCCGAACTGCGGAAGTGGTGATTCAGAACTTTGAAGTACTTCAAAATTCTAGTTGAGAGATCTTCTTCCACTAATGCTATCTTGCTGTGGTTGTGAGGAAGTAAAACTGCAGTTAGGATCCAAAATATATTTGGACCAAACTCCTGAAATACACTGCAAATCGAAACTGTAAAGCAATATACTCGAACAATATTTCTTGACTTTTGGAGTGGGAGATTCAAAGTACTCAGGACCTTAACATTAGAGGTGAGTGTTCAAAATTTTTTGAGGTTTTCTTAACTAGCGTACCTTTTCATAGGCTTGGAACTCCTTTAAACACTCGGTGTTGCTAGGATCGATATTCTCATAATACTCTCCTCTGCAACTTTTCTCTAAGGACTGAACAAATTACAATATTCATCAACAAATTATCGTCTTGTTCATTTTTTTTTTCCTCCTTCTAGAGTGTTAACTAGCTTTAGGTGGGTAGTGAACTGAGGGAGTCAAAATCTATCTTATAGAGTTCGCCGGAGATAAGTGCCATCCCATGAGCATATTGGACTCTGTAATTTTGATCGCCGCCTGTCACTGGATTCCCAAGTATGTATCCCTATAGCCATTTTAAAATTTCTACTTTATTAGTTGAAGCATTTTCTATGGAATTTTACCACTTAGTTCGTTTGTGTCATGATTTACGAACCTGGAGATTTACAGGCGCTAAGATGCCTCCTTCATTTCCTGCTTGGAGACAAAAAAAAATTAGAGAAAAGTTATTTGATTCTGATTTTGGAGATTCGGTGTGAGTTATGCTAATAATTAGTTATTCTTCACACTAACACAACCAAAAAAAGAAAAAAAAAATACCAAAATTGGACAAATCACATTCCATTTGAAATTTGTTGGACAAGGACAGGGATAGTAATGCCAGAGTATGAATCTCCAGCAATATATATTGGATTTGAGATAAATTCGGGATGAACAATCAACCACAGAAATATGTAATTCAAGAATAGCAATAATTAAAACAGGGAAGGAAAAAACAATACAAATTTGTCAAGTAGAAGAAGGATAAGATCAATGAGAAGATATGTTTTATAACTATCCATAGTTAATGGACATGATTATTCAGCAGCTTAGTTTAGTCTGCAATTTGTTAACAACATTCTTTACTTGTCTTGCTAAGAAGATTCTGAAATCAAATCATGTGACGAATATTTTTTTTTTTTTTTTTCATATAAGATATAAACACAAAGTAAGGAATTAAAACATTAATTTCCATCACAGGTTTTAATTAATGGTAGTACTTCACCTTGTTGAAGAATTGAAAGAGACCTTGCACTTGTTTGAAATAAACATTTTTTTGTAAAACGTTTTCTCATTTTATAAGTAAACCTTCCGTTTAAATTAAATATTAATGTACTTTTTTTTTTCTTTAAGTTTAACACTGATACGAGAGAATACTGTATCCTTTATTTCGAGGTCGAAGAGAACTTAATTATGAAAAGACATGTTTAATAAAAATAAATTTATTGGAATGAAAAAGTAATAATTTATAATATGTTTAAAAAAATTAATAATATAGATCTTGTTCTATTTTTAAGTTATGAATTTTTAAATTTTAAATTTTTTAAAAAATAAACAATAAAATTTGAAGAATAAAATAAAATTCACCGCACAAAGAGTTGACGGGAAACCAACCAAATGAGCATTAGGAGTGCATCATATTTTGGTCTCTGCTATTAGTAACAATTTCACATCTGTTGTCTTAATTTCCCCGTAGATAATCATATAATTATTCAGCAAAGAAAAAGCAGAGAGAAAATAAACAGAGAGCTAGATTTGTGTACCCAGTTTCGTGTTGAAAAGGAGAGATCCAGAGAAACCAGGAAGAAAGTCAACGGTTGAGGCAGAGAGCGCAAGCTGCACAGTGCATGGCTTTAAGAGAAGCAGAAAAAGAAACACGCGATAATATTTTTGAGTATGAGCAGTCTTTCATGTTAAACTCATCATCGGCCTTGCCATGATCTTGCGATTTCGGCTTCACAGTCTCTTTTTCTTTTTCTTTTTCTTTTTCTTTTTCTTTTTTTTTTTTTAATGTTTTGGCAAAGGCTAAAACTTTTTTAATGGAGGATCGAAGACAAATAATGCATTATCGGAGGTTGGGACTGAAAATCCCATTCCTCAATAATTGTATCGCGTGGTTCTTTTTTATAAATAAAAAATGGAATTGGATTTGCGTCTTACTTCGTTGTGATGAAACCTTCAAGATGCAGGAAAGCTGGTAATCACGTCATGAATGGTATATTTTTCTAATGACTGAGAGGGTAAGTGCTGAGGACGGAGGCCTTCCACGCAAAACAAAAAGAAATATATTCATATATATACAAAAATATACATAGTTCTACAGCACACGAATTCACTAATGATCCATTTGTTTACAGTATTGCATTTATATAACATTTAAATATAATATAATTTTCATTTAAACATAAAAGTTTGACAATCAAATATAATTTTTTTCCATGCTACCTCAAATACATTTATTATTCTATAATATTTTGAAATTTTTTTTATTTACATCATATTTTCTCTATCTCATTTTTTTTATATACTTTTACAAATCACATCAACTTTTCAACTCTAAAATACAATTTAAATACTTTTCATTTAAACATATATTATATTCAAATACAAAACAAATATTTTTTATTCAAATATAAAATATATTTAATATATTATGTTCAAATGCAATGTAAATATAACGTGTATACCAAACAATCTATAGATCATGAAATGAAGAATCAGAAAACAACAGTACAATCTCACCTTCATACGTAAATTACAAAAAAGATAAAAATAAAAATTAAAAAAAACACTCCCTACATGTCGTAAAAACAAAAACAAAAACAAAAAACCAGTGATTCTTGTTTTCATGCCATCCACCCTTTTCTCTCTCCCCCCGAGCTACTCTTCTGGTTTCTTAGTTAGCACTCTCTCATCCACCATTTTGCTCGCCTCTGTCTCTCTAACAAGTTTTTCTGTCTAGTTTTACCTCAAAATTATAATAAAAAAATCCAATAGGAGAAAGAAAATGTCTTAGTAATTAATAATAAATCCTTAAAAACCTTTGTTAGTCCGTTCGATGTACTGTGATAACAAAGCCCAAACACTACCCTAACAATAAAGACGAAATTTTTTTTTTTTAACTATGCACAGTGTATTTTGAACTCATTCTATCTCAAAAGGCAAGAATATTTACAAGCTTACAAGTGACCACCTAAAACCCAATTTCGTGAAATTCGAGTTGAACATTTTCGTGAACTATAGCATTTTTATTGTTACACCCCAGTCAGGCTAAAAAATCCTCTACTGCAAAGGGTGCAAAAGTCCTCTATCGCAAGGAGTGCACAGTATCTTTTATCACGAGAAGTGCTCGATGTTCTCTACCATGGGTAATGCTTGGTATTTTTCTACCGTGAGGAATGCTCGGTGTCCTCTATTGCAAGGAGTGCTTGAAGTCCTCTACCGTGAGGAATGCTCAGTATCCTCTATTTTGGTAAGTGTTTAGTGTCCTCTATTATAAGAAGTGTATGATGCTCTCTATTGTGAGAGGTGTCTGGACAAGCTTTAGGCATATAGGTAAACTTAAAGCCTCTTAATTATTATTCATTGTAGAAGCTATCTCTAAAAAGACCTATCTATCAGCTAGAGATGATATTCTCATAAGCCTACGTCGAGGTTACTTTTATGAGAAGAGACTATATCGAACCGTCTAATTAATTGACGTTGAGAAGATAACTCTCAGGGAGAGGTTACTACTCCATTACCTCAGGAAACACAGTAGAATAACTGCCAAGTATCAGTTGAGAGATAAAGGACGTAATAAAGTCAGAGTACACGTGTCACAATCAAATATGAGTTAGTCTATCGATCATGGGTGAAAAGATATAAACTATAAAATAGTTTCAGAAGAGGATAGGTCTTGATTCTCCTTGTAAAATCATAAAAACACCCATGGACACAAAGAAGATGCACACAAAAAGATTTACACAATAGTTTTAAATTTTGAGATTAACATATAACAAGTTATAACATCGTTTGTAATAAATTCAAAATTTGAATAAAATCCGAATTTTGAAGATTTGATCCCAATTTTGCATTGGAATTTCGTATTGCTATTATATAAAGGTCTCACATACGAAATAGTGGGCACAGACTTGGAGAATTATCACGTAAATTTGAAACGATTTATATTAGTGTTTTTACGTTTTTTGGGAAAGATTTTACATCTTTGAGAGAAAATAAAAACAGTTAAAGAAAGTTCAACAAAACTTGCAAAGGGATCTTATTAAACGATTTTATTGACTAGATTTAAAATGACCAACGATAACAACAACAATAGTCTTTAGATTATATAAGATCAATAGTACTTATAATCATTCATCAATTAATGAATTATTCAACATCTGAACGTAACCCTAAAAAGTAGAAAAACAGAACCTTGTAAAAAATTATCCACTCTTTATTTACATGCTTTCGATAATTAATTAATTAGGTAAATTAATTAAACTTGATAAATAAACTAAAACTGGTCTAACAACTCCCTACTTTTTTCCACCCGTTTTTTCCCTTACCTTAAAATACTCTTACCCAAAATATGGCATGCCATCTTTACAGTTTACATTAACAATCAGATCTTTCAGGCAGTAAAGCCCAATTCGCTGTCGGGAACTGAACTATTAGCAACATTTTCCACTTCCATTGCTACAGCCTCTTCGTCTTTTCTGTCATTCTCTGTTTTACCAACTTTCAACTTCTGCAAAAATAGTAAAAAAATTTTAGTTCAAATGGCTATTTTCAACAGTGACCTAGAACATGAAGAAAATCAGATGCCTAAAACAACTTAATAACCACATGATATAGCTCTGTAAAGGAAATGGAAAACTTTTAATATAACTTATCGGCAGGGTAAAGATTTTCATCAAGCTCCATTAATGATATGTTTGGTACACATTTTTAAATTGCATTGCATTTAAATATAATGCAATTTTCCCCCAAACACAAAAGCATTTTATTCAAATACCAATCACATCACATTTTAAATCCAATACAATCACTATTTATTTTTTCACTTTTTCTATTACTTTTATTAATTACATCATATATTCTCTTTCTCTCTCTTTTTTTCGTCTCTACTTTTACCCATCACATCACATATTTATTATTAAAATACAATTCAAATACTTTTCACCCAAACACACATTGCATTCAAATGCAATGTTAATAATTTTCCTCCAAACACAAATTGCATTCAAACGCAATGCAAATGCAATGTGTTCACCAAACGGACCATTAAGTTATTTTACTTACCATTTTATTCAATTGTCCGATCATTAAGTAACTTTCCATATTTCTAAGATAAAATTCCTCCCCCACCCCCCCGCCAAAAAAAAAAAAAAAAAAAAACCTCCCGTTTCAGAAAGTGGGCGTTTGTTTAAAATCGACACCGCAAATTTCGTAGTTCTGAACAATGAACGGTACTGAAAATAAATATCCTAATCCTTTTCCCTATTTTTTTCTTTTTGCTAATAATTAAAATTACTGCATCTTATTAGAAAACCTTTAGTCCCTTATAATGCAGTTGCAAAGTGCCTTTCCCTTGCTTTCTTTTTTTCTTCTCGTAATAGCAAGAACTTACACACGTGCAAACAGTGAGATCAAGTTTTAGACTTCCAAAATAATCAAAAGCTGTTCAAAATAACGTTAAAAACCATTTACCTTGGTTGCATTGGGTGAGATCCTAATTGTCCGTGCAAACATGTTTGCATAAAGCTTTGCATCTCTCTTATTGCTCTCGACTTGAAGTTGTTTCAAGTTTCTCTGTATCTGCTTCACCTCCCTTGAAAAAATAAAAATAAAAATAAAAGTAGACAATGGTCCGTTAGAGTGAAAGTATTTCATAGACTCAAGTGCAAAGAGACATTTCTACTTTTCCAGATACCTATTGTTGGAATCAGCCGCAAGAGCTTTCTTGATGTCTAAATCAGCCAAGACCAAATCCGCAGTTCGCATGTAGGCTTGTGCCCGTCTATACAGGGCTTTTACATTGTGGAACTCAACATCTAGAACCTGCCAGCACATGAGAACTTCAAACATTAAATTATGCTTACACCCCAACTTCTCTCTAAGAGATTAAAAGATTGGATATAAAGATAAATAAACACATGAACAAGCGTTGTCTACAATTTCTCCCTCCCATTTATTTTTGTTTTCTTTTTCTGCTTTACGTCCACAAATTACCTTTGAGCATAACTTGATTGTTCCCTGAAAGTCATTAAGTTTAAGGCAACAGGCTGCACCATTCAACCAGCAAGATAGTCTTAAAGGTTTGACAATCTTTAGCTCATCATCGCCGAAGGATGCTTCTTCACTGACATAGTCAGCCGCCTGAGAGAAAATAACGCATTAACTTTGACATAATGAATAACAACACGAATAATAATAAGAAGACAAAGACAATGTGCTGACTTATACTTTATCATATTTTTTAGCTGCTCGTATATATTTTCCAATTTTGAATAGAAGATTGCCTTCTTCTTTCTTCCTTCCAGCTGCCTCAATTCTCTCCTGATTATTCATTTGCCACGGTGCTTTTTCCTTTTTGTCAAAGAAAAATACTATATGTGAGGCTTGTCATTGGTAATACATTAGAAAATCTAGCTTCGGAGAAAAAGGAGAATAAATGGGGTCAACCTAATGCACATATTAGTGTTTAACCCCAAGATTTCATCAGATCATTACCTTAATACAATTTAACATCTCAACTTCATAAGTAAGAGTTGAACTTGGTGGAACGACAGCCAGATCTCGTCTTACTTCAACTTTTCCGAAGCCATAATCAGGATGTATGGTTAATATTGCCTGTTCCCCCTTTTTCATTGTTGCTGCAGCTAAGTCTAAACCAATAACCACTTGTTCTACAGACAGCAAAACACAAACACTGGTCAGAGCTGGATTATCAAATTAAAAACCAGCCAGTGTGCTTAAAGGGATCCATGGTTAACTAACCTTCATCTGTGACAAATTTCAAAGGAGACTCTCCATCAACCCCTTTTTTCTCAAATACAGTGCCATCTTCTAGCCTAGCTGTATAGCAAACTGCCATAGTACAAAACATTGTGTAACAGCTTAGCCTAACCAGTAGAAGCATGTACAGTCACAGCTAATACCACCCCAATTATTACTGAAGCATGTTGTTCTACTTACTGGTAACCGTTGCACCTTCATTGGCGGCACTAAGAGCATCTTCCCCTTCTTTGAGAATTTTTTTGAATACCTTGGCATCACCAGTAACATCAATAACAGGCTTGAAAGAAACCAACTCCACATCAATGCTCAGAACAGAATTTCCAGGGATTGAAGGAAACCCTTCACTTGCATCCCTCCCCTGTTCCCCAAATGCACCTGCAGTCATTTTCATATTCAAGTTTCATTTATTTACTTTTTCCTATTTCATCATTTAGCATGGCAAAACTCGACAAGATTTTGATATCTTTATTTAACAAGAAAAGAATTCGAAGTTGAATGAATTAAACTGAAGAAGTCATGCCCAGCCTAAAGACAAAAGTAGACTTGTTCAATCAGAATATTAAAGCCTTTCCATTCTTTTAAAGAACAGATTTTAACCAAAGACCAACAACATAAGATAATTTTTTTCAATCAATTTTAACTGATGATCCAGAACAATTCTCCTATGCTGATTTCAGCTCAAGCTCCTTTTCTCTAGATCATATCTCTAAGACATTAAATAAAATTCATTTGCTCATTTTCACTGAATCCACTAGTGAGACTGTTAACACATGTGGATGCTCAAATAAGCCTACTCATAACCAATACCAAAATACCACCTTAAAGTTCTCAAAGTAGCAAGCCGCTAACAAGGATTCAAAGACATACACTGAGGTTGAACAATTAATCTGGCCTTTTCACCCCTTTCCATGGTGACAATTGCTTTAGGAAATGCTGGACAAAGGTGACCTGCAGCACAATACACACATTATAACCACCAGAAACAGGCACACTGACAAAAACAACTAATTTTCCAAATTGAAACCAATAAAAGTGTGTGTGATTTTTCATTAGAGACAATTCACCATCTTTTATATAGAATTCAATTCCCTCTTTTGGTGTTTCCGCCACGGTAGTGCCATCAACCAGCTCCACTCTATATTTCACTGCATTGACAAAACCGTTTACAACAGCAGCTATAGCTTTAGAAATTTCTAAAATTTCAACTCAATTCAGAAACCACAGAATCGAACTTCGAACTATCAGAGTACCAAGAACTTCATCCAAATAACCGGGTCCCCCATTCCGCTGTCCTATTTCCATCACTTTCTTGACGATCCCACCATCTTTACTCACATCCACAACTGAAATCCACGAAATGAGCTCAACCTCGAACTGAACAATTGAATTCGGCGGAACAACGCCATCACGGCCATCAACTCCATAACCTTTGTTAGCAGGCAATGTGAACAACGCAATCTCTCCCTTCGTCATGGTAATTATCCCATCGTCCACACCACTAGTCACTTGGCCTGTGCCAAACACATTGCTCGATTTAAACCAAATTCAAATCAGAAATCCACAAGAAGAAAACAAAAGAACTCACCCTCGCCAAGCTTAATAGTCAGAGGCTCGCCTCTATCTCTGGTGGACTCAAACGTTGTTCTGTCAAGCAGAGAACCGACACAGTGCACTGTACAACCCAATTCTCACAAAATCATTCGTCTGAATCAAAAGCAAAACGCATTTTGAACAAAACCCTATGCGGCTGAGACTCACCGGTGGCTTCGTCGCCGAGCTCGGGGGTTTCCCAGCCGCGGCCGCGGCGCAGGAGCTTCTTTTTGATGCCGGAGCTACCGAGGTCTCGCTCTTCTCCGACCCTGAGAGGAGGCGCCGATTCGACCTCCTCGCCGGGCTCTTCTTCGAGGTCGTCCTCGGCCCCGATGTCGGACATGTCCGTGGCTCTAGCGGCCCTCATTGCTCAGATCGAAGCTCTGATTCTCGACGATAGCAATGGAGAATTTGCGATGATATTTTGGAAGTGGCGATTGGAGGAGTGATCGGAGGAGCAGATCGGCGGGAGACTTAAAGCGGTGGCGGACTGACACGGTAGTGGCGGCTGGTTTTGGACTTACAGTACAACATACAAGGGTATGTCTGTCATTTTTGGCAAATGCAAGGGTGCCACTGTAATTCCAATGTTTTTGGATTTCTCGAGTAACATTTTCTTTCTTTTTTTTTTTTTTTTCCTTTTTTTTTTTTTCTCTCTGGATACTCCGGGGCGGTGCTCTTGTGCATTGTTGTACGTTGAAAGACACGTGTCAATTAAGTCCAGTTCCCTTTTTTTAGGTCTCGAGATAATTTTTTCATACGGTATCTTACTATAAAACTTTCAATTTTATATTCTATTCGTTCTCTTTCTTATTTTCAAAAAAAAAAAAAAAAAAACTCAAAACTTAAAATATATAACTTTTTTATTGCACTCTTTTCTATTTTCAAAAAGGTTCAAAACTAAAAAATATTTATTTTTTTCATTTTAAATAAAAATAAAATATTTTTTATATTAAAATGCTAATACCTATTAGTATTGGTACTGACGTGGTTTATCTTATCATAAAAACTCCCAACAGTAAAGTTTTAAAAAATCCACATGATTATTTACAAAAATTCTCTCTCTTTTAACTCATAGGAATTCTTTAAAAATTTCTCTCTCTGACTGATCTTTCTCTTTAATCTAGAATAGAATTCCTTTCTTGAATTTTTTTGGATGCTCAAATTGTGATGTTTGTTCTCTATTTATAAGCTTAAAGTCCTTATTAGAAGTTTTGCAGACTATTCTTTTAGTTTGTCATGTCATCTTCAAAGTAAATTCTTTACGCTTCTTCATTCTGATTCCTCTCTGACACTTCTTTAATCTAACCTAAACTTATCTTCGAATGCAATTTTAGTATAATGATGTCCTTTCATCCCTTCTCAAGATTCATACCACTCTTTTTCTTAATAAACAGTATCGTTTTACTAAAAAAAAGTATTTGTCTCCACAACTAGACACAAAAAAAAAAGACGTATTTTACATTATGTATTTCAAATTTTTATTATATTTTCTATAACATATAACTTTTTCAAAATTCCTCTTACAAACACCCGTGTCTTATTCAATCTCCAAAATTCTATCTCTAAAAATCCTCAAACAGACCCTAAATAAGATGATGGCAAGTGAAAATACACCACAACATGCTGGCTAAATCAATATAATTTTAATATCTTCATTATCTATTATGTATTAACTCATCATTAATTTATTAAAAAAGAAAAAATACAACGAAAATATCTAGTATTTCTTGCACATAAGTAAGAAAATAAATTGAAACTAGAAATAGAAATGAACAAGCAGCTACCTAAACACAAAAGGATGTCTAAAAGACTAGCCAGACAACATACTCCTTCATAAAGAATGTCTCATTGAAATCTTTAACTAGTTAATGTCATGTTAAGTTCATTTTCATCCATTTAAAAGTTTTTTTTTAATAAATAATCTAAATTATACACTTGTTCGATGGTTAAAAAAAAGTTAAATAAAATTGATTATTAAAAAAAAAAAAAAAAGTTGATCCCCACTCCACCTACCCCTTTGAACCCACCAGCAGGGAGATCATATCCCCCATCCACTGCATTGGGCACCAAGATCATCATCTTTGACTTTTAGATTTTTGCTATGAAGCTCATATTTGTACAATTCGTGAGGACGAGGCAAGATTACGATTGTGAGCTTATTGGTGTCATGATTTGATATTTAAAAAAATGTCACAAAGAGATCGAACACACTTGAGCTCATAGCATTGATTTTTTCTAAACTTTTTTTCCCTGATATTTAAAAACCTATTTAAGAGAGTTTTACAGTTATTATATACACTTTACTGAAAATACAATAAAATCATTGTTGCAAGTATAGCTTAACAGTTATATTATATTTGACTTTATCTAAAAAAAATAGAATTGAAATCTCTCATCTCAAATAAAAAAAAAGAACAAAATTTGAACTATTATTCAAGACCACCATACCATGAAAATAAAACCGATGAAAGAATAGGAAAATAAAACACGATAAAATATATGAAAGAATAAGGAAAAAAGTTAATACATCACTTAGTCATTATTTAACAAAATAAAATAACAAAAGATAAAAGAAGGATTATTCATGTTCTAAGAGAATCATAGCAAGCTAATTATTACTATTTTTGAAATGAAATTTTTCCACTTGGTATTAGACATGGAAGTAACTAGAAAAGAAAAAGAAATAAACAAAAATATACTAAAGTTGATGGGGCCACGTATTATTATATGTTCTAAAATTAAGGTAAAAAATACCATTTATTCACCACTATTTGGACAATGGTGTGTTGATATTATTTCTGATTGATTATGAGTTTTTGGTCTTTTTACATTTCCCCATGTGAGTTTCTTCTTCTGGCCTTTATTTTTATATCTTGGGCCCTTCTTGACTGTGGCCTTTTGGTCATTTTACTTAGAAAATTTTAGCTTATTTCTTTGCCTTGTTTTGGCCATCTATCTCACATTTGGTTGGTTTTGGGTTTTTTGTCTTCCTCTCTCTCTCCTTTGTTGCTAGTTGCCTTTCATGGATGATGAGATTTATTTGTATTTTTTCCTCTCTTTATATTCTCTTAGTTTAAAAAGTGTTTTTCTTCCCCATTGTTTCCTTTTTCCTTTTTTGATTGTTTCTTACATATGCAAACACATATATACCTATTCTTCTCCATTTCTTTTCAGTTCATTCACTCTCATGCCTCTCACAAATTATTTTTTACACTTTATTTGTTGAAGTTTGCAGTGTTGATATTTGATTATTTAGGCAATTTTGAGTCAATTACAAATACTATTTATATTTTTTCTATATGATTTCATTTGTATTTGTTTGTGATAGAGTATCACATTTGCATCTTTGTTATTTGATTATAATTTACTCTACTTTTGATTTTTAAATGATATAACGAAAGATATTTTTTATAAATGACTAGACATTTTTTATTTAAACTCAGATGGAATTCTAAACAAAGTTTAGACTAAGTTAAAATTCAAAAAAGAGTTTTCATAAAAGAAGAAATAAAATAAAAATGATCTTATAATTTGATGTTAGAGGTATGATTTATCATTATTTTTTTATCTAGAGGAAGTTAACTTATTGAGAACATATTCTTATTTCTTTAAAAAGAGAGAGAGAGAGAAAGAGAAAATTGAATTCAAACTTCATGATTCTTTGATAATGAAGTGATGGTGTAGTTAGAAATTTTTAAAGTTGCCATTATTACAACTACAACTTTTTTTTATCTTATCCTTGTCTTCTTTAAAAAGTGAATAGTATTTTATGTTATCAATGCTTTATAATGATGTTTTGCGAAAATGAAATGGTTTGATTTTCTTTAATAATAAAGTAGATATATTGCAAATTATCACAATTATCACATTTTTCTTCCCCTTTTTGTTTTTTGTGATAATTTAAAAAGCTCTCTTAAAAAGTGTCTAGAGGCACCCTACTCACTCTACTTCAATTATTATAATCTTACACATCTCTAAAAAACTTTTATATACCACTGCTAAAAATAGTAGAACTATAGAAGTTAATTATTTAAAAAACCTTTTATCTTTCTTTCTCTTCTCTTGCTTTTTAACCATTCAACTCGACCATACTCACTAGGTCCTAGCTACTTTCTTTACTTTCAAACTTTCTTTTTCTTCATATATTAAGACCGTTGCCAATTGGCAAAAAAAAAAAATTTAACAATGTGCTATGAAGCAAAATCGAAAGTGGTGAGAGCTTAAAACTAAAATCCTATATACCTCACTTTCTAAAAATGTTTTTTCAAAAACAAAACTCTCTCCCCACAAACACTAGAAATGCCAAAACCAAATATTGCCTCTTTAAAAAAATGTTTTGGGCCTTTTTTGTATGTCTTACTCATTTTAATTAAGCCAACTTGGTTTTTAAGTTTATACTTTAAAAAGAAGACAACTTGCAAGGAGATCTAATCTTTGTTAAAATGGGTTTTGGGTTTTGGCAAAAAATAAAAGAAGACAACTTGCCATGGTTGTTTGTCTAGGCAACTTGCCGAGTTGCCTAAGCAAAAAGTCTAAGCAAAAGTCTAAGCAAAAAATAACAAAAGTATGCATAAATAAACAATAAACTTTAAAACTTAGATAATTGTCAATTTGATCAACTTACCACAATTTTATCTCCTTTCCTATACAATTAATAAGGACCAGGGAACAAAAATTTTAAATGTTTGAAAACATGTTTTGAATACAATTGAAGGGAAACATTGTAATTGTAATTCAAAAATTTTAATTGCAATTGCAAAAGCATATATTATTAATCAACATTTAAAATTTTTGAATTACAATTTACAATTTTAAAATTTTAAAACATGTTTTGAATTACAATTACAATTTACTATTATATTTAAATGATACCTCTTAAATTAAATTTTTCAAACAAACTACAAATATTAATATTTTTATTTGTGAATTTTAAATCATTTTTTATTTTTAATAATAGATGAATAACTTAAGAATAAGAAAAAGTCCTCTGATATCAAATCATCAACACAAACGGCACAATTTTTCTCATCCGGATCAAGTCAACAAATGCCCAAGTGAAAGATATAGAAATTTTTGAGACTCTTTCAACAAACATTTTTTGATTCAGGCTTATACGATGTTAGTCTTTTCTAAGTCTAAAAGGCAAACATATTATTCAATTTAGGTATCAACATCTAAACATCACAAAGAAAAATATAATTTTTCTGCCTGTAATAAATACTATGTTTAAATAATTAAAAAAATTTATATTATCATAACACTAATACCTTATGCATTTTATAGTATATTTATTTTTTAATATTGTTAATTTCCTTTAATTTCTATTTTTTTATTTATTTTTATCCTGCAGCGATGAAAAACTAAAAAAAGTGTGAAAAAAAGTTGTAAAAGATAGTTATACAATTTTTAATATAAAAATATATATACATACAGGTATGTATTTATATCAATTCACTTTATATTATAAAAAATTTTCTACTTTTTGTATAATATAACATTACTTCTCAAATTATTATATATAAAAAATTTTCTCAGCTTAAAATTTTCCTTTATGTGACCCACGTGTTTAATAATTTAAAAAACTGACCAATGTTAAAAATTTTTTAAGTCTATTATAAATGTGTACATTAAAATTATGATAAATATTGTAAGAACATAATAATGATTTTTTTTGTATAATATAACAAAATCTCCCTCATAACGCACGTGTTTTTGGCTATTTAGAAACTGAAACTAGGAGGTTTTTGCTTTGGTTTTTGCTTTGCTAGTGAGAACACATGTATTCACTGTTCTCTATTTGGCTCCCTGCCAGCTTCATATGAAATTAAAACTGCATAAATGTTTTAGCCTTTTAGTAAATGTTTGGTACAGGCTTTTTTTTTTTTTACATTACATTAAATGTAATGTAATTTTTTCTTAAATACAAAAATATTTTATTCAAATACGAATAACATCACATTTTAAATTCAACACAATCACTATTTATTATTTCATTTTTTCTATTACTTTTATTAATTACATCATATATTCTCTTTCTCTCCTTTTTTTCTCTCTATTTTTACCCATCACATCACATATTTATTATTAAAATATAATTAAAATATTTTTCACCTAAGCACACATTACATTCAAATGCAATGCTAATACTTTTCCTCTAAATATAAATTGCATTCAATACATTACATTCAAATACAATGTAAATACAATGCGTTCACCAAACGAGACCTTATTTTTTTTAGCATTAAAAATGATTGAATGTTTTTACTAACGTACTTCCACATCATCATCCAATAAAACAGGTCAATATGTACAAAACACATCGTTTTTGTATGTTCTAGCTCTTCGCTCGCTGCGTCTTTTCCATTTTACCTACGGCACAAGTTACTGAGTTACTATGCTCAATAAGACGTCACATAGCTGCTATGTGCATGAAAAGATATACACATTAATCATATAATTTTTATAATGAAACTCTTGATGCGAGCTTGTATTCTTCTTTACTGTTCTACTCTAGTGGTGCCATTTTATGTTAGTTAATTTGCTCAATAACTCAAGTGTTTTGCTATGACTGTTATTCGAGCTCTAATTAACCTGTAAAACGCGTCATTTGATTTGCTATGTTCTATCATGCCTTTATTATTAGGAATTTATAGTTTAATAGTCTTCTTCTAACAAGTTTTTTTTTGTTTGATAAATAATCTGAGTTTTTAAAAATTAGTTAAAATTCTGTTTTTTTTAAATAATTAATTAGTGATTAATTAAATTATAATCAATCATTAATTGACTCTTAATATAAATTATTGATTTTCTTAATCAATTATTAATTGATCAATAGTCAATTATTAATTAATCAAACCTGAAAAAAAAAATAGTCATTTTGTCAAATAAAAACAATTCGATTATCCATTAGATTGGACGATCAAAATGAGCTAATAAACCTAATTTCCCTTGTTATTATTTCATTAATTATACATTGACTGTTACTTTTAATATGCCACGTTAACAACAAAAGTATAAATATTATATATGCTCCCTTCATCTCTATCATAGCACGCATATCAAATAGCTAATAAACAAATATCACATACACATAGAGTCATAGACTTATAGGTGCAATGATACCAACACCAATATATTGGATCCCATTAGAACTCTGCAATGAAACGTGCTTGGATTATAACAGTAATAGGATGAGTGACTTTAGAAGTTTGTCATGTTACACTTGCACCCCTCTTTTAATTTCAAGAAAAAAAGGGGACGAACATTATTAATGTTGTAAGTGGTTTCTACTTTCTATTTTCCTAAATTCCTTAACTATAGCTGCAAGTTAATGACTGCTTTATTTGATTCTCGCATGACAACAATTTAATCAACTTCCCGCTCACATTTACAGTTATGGAATTATTACAAGTTATTCATTATCTAGCTACTTTAATACTTCGGCGTTCTTTTTTGTTAAGACTATTGACTATCTCAAAATATCTACAAAGACTAAAGACTGACTAGACTTCAATTATATAGTCTTATCTTTTGATTGATATCCTATGCTTATCTTGGTCCCGGTCTGAAAATGCTATACTGCTGTATATTACATCATATAAGTTTGATATTAGAATATATTAGGAAAACAAATCCTTAAAGAAAAGAATTTATTTCTAAACATTTATAAATGTAATTTGGAAACTGTAAATTCCATTGAGGATTTTCTATAAAGTCTACATTTTGAATAGTCGAAGATTTTTACTATAATTCAATCAACTACTTTAGCTAATTTCTACTCGTTCTTATTGTTATAGTTTGACCAATTTGCCATGAGTTGACCCTTAAAAATTAATTTATCTCAATTTACAGATCAATCTATGAGCGTTCAATAAATTATTTGAAGCTACGAGAGTTAACTTTATAACCATATTTATGTTTAAAGTAGTGCTTTATATTCTATTGACATCCTATTTTAAATATGTCCTTTTTTTTTTAACAGATTCTCTCTCTTAAAAGTTTAAATTTACTGTTTTAATTGTGAGTTTGAACTAATAATCTATCACAACTTGGGAATGTAATTTCCATATTTTCCTTGCCCACTTCAAAAATTTTGTTCTCAATATATGCTTATTGGAATTACACAATTGGCCTGTTTGTTGGTGAGAAATTAAAAAAAAAACTAGATTAAATAAGTTCTTAATTTAACCCTCTTAAAATGGGATATGATGGGAGGATTATTTTATCATAACCTTCCTTATACATTCTAATCTAATCTTATAATATTATCCTATTCAACGTACTCCTATCATATATGCCAAATGGACGCAATAAGTATAAAGGCAGTTGCTCATCTATGATCACAATTTTTTTTCTTAGCCAGATTCATCACCAACAAGTATAGTTTTGCAAATCTAGAAAATCTTTTCACACCAAGCATTTACGGAACTAACATACATATAATGGTGTTGATCTTCAAATGCATGCAAGTTTCCTTCTCAATAGCACTAATTTATTTTTCCCTCAAACAAACATAACAACCAGCTGATTCATCAATATTCCAGCCATTAAATACAGACCTACCGAATGTCAAACTCAAAACTATAAACTATCCTTCCTAAAGTCTTATATATCAAGCTTGGAGAGCCCCTGGAAAAGTTCTCAACTTCAAAGTGAAGAAATCCAAGTTGTGGGAGCAAAAGATGGGAATGAGAATATACGGGAGGAGCTTAAGAAGAGCTACGGCTGAAATGAGAGTTTAAAATGAGTCTGCTTAAATAGTTTTTTACCCTAACATATTTCTTGGAGAATTACATTTTCCAGCTAACCATTGGATTGAATAGGATAATCTAATCTTCACCATTCATTCCTTATTGGCTACATATTAATTCCACTGACTATTCCACCAACCAACAATATTTGATAATTTCATTCAATTCCCCACCACGAACTTTTCTTCTTTTTTACTACATCCAATATCGTACAAATTTGCACTTCAAACCCCTCTGTATTTCTCTCTCTCTTTCCACTACTTTAAATTTAATTTTCCACAAATCTCATACTTTACTCGCCAATTCTTCTTATTTTCTTAACTACTGCTAAAAGTGTCTAGTTTTTGCACATATACCCTTTATTGAACTTTCTAAACTGACCCTTACAATTTAATCCCACTTTCATGAGGAAGGTTTCAATTATTCTTGATAGCCTCTATAGTTTTTTAACTTCATTAGCTTGTGCAAGGCTCAATTATATTCACTTGGAATTTGTCTTTAGGGTCTAATGAAATTTCCATCGAAATTTTGATGGATAATTTAACGTTTCTAAGCGTGTTAATAAACTTTAAATACAATATATGACGCGTTTTAACTGCATGCTCAAAGGCCAAAATAGTCTTTACATTCTCTTTTCGTACGTTATCATGCTTCTCCAAGGAACTATCGTGCCTCTGGTTTGTAACACATGACATGATGATAACTAATTAGTTGCCTTATCGACACGCACACAAAAAAATAAAAATAAAAATATATATATAAAAACTCGTTGGTGCCGTACGCAGCCAAAATATATATATATATATATATATACTACGCACGAGCTCAACTTGTCTGTCTCCTCCCACAGGCTGGGCGGTGCTGGTACAATGAAATGAATCTAAATTTATTATATATATATATATTGACTGGAATAGTTTACTAGGAAAATATTAATAATTATTTATTAAACGAGTATATTATATAAATATAATGATATAATATATATCATGTACTGAATAATTTCTTTAATATTAAAGTATCGCGACTGGTATTTAGAAAACTATCATAAATAAAGAGCATTCTGTAAATAGGATTAACTGTTATATGTTTTCATCCGCCAATACTATGCATATGGTTCCAATATTTTTTAATAAGCTGTCCCATTTTTCTATTTTAATGATTGTTTGTTTAATAATGTTTTGATATATTGTTTCTTTAATAATATTTTGATATCTTATCAATTTATTTAAGTTTTATAATATTTAATATTTTTTATATGGTTAAATTTTTTAATTCAAATAATATGTGATAATATTATTAAGAGGATAACCAATAACATAGAAAATTTGAACCAGTAGATATTGACCCATTTTTATTTTAAGTTTCGTAAGTCATAAGGTCAATGCTTTGATCAATCTTTTATTTATATATATTTACTTGAATTAATGAGAGAATATACTAAAAAGAAATTGATTATGAAGAAAGGTTGTAGCACTGTTGAAAGTTCAATTTACACGTATAAGGTTTTTATTAAATTTCGTCTTAAAGATCTACATAAGTATTGTTATATACTCGTAAATATGGATATAATTTTACACCTAATGACATTATAAGAGTATGAACTCCATATTCAAGTTTTAAGAAGAAAAATATTATAAACTCAAGGCTTACAAGTTCCTAACATTTAAACCTGGAATGAGTATTTCAACCAAATAAATAAACAAATAACCTTAAATTAGTATATACGAGCTATGGCTAAATGATGTCACAAGGTGTATAGGTAAGGAAGAATACAAAATCCGTCTTGTTTCTTTTAAAACATACAAGAGATTCGACCAAAAACAAAAACAAAAAACAAAAAGACACACATTCGACACACGTTTTAATGTGTGTCTTATTTTTATTTTAATGGAAACATGAAATTCTATTCTTATAACAAACTTTATTAACCACCGACTCACTAGGCGCAACTATGTCTAACCGTTAAATAGAATGAAATAGTCTTATCACTTAGGTCTCATTGAGGGCACTTTTTCATATGGGAATTTGCCGTCTAATGATAAGGGTCCGATTATTAAATTTAAGAAACGGTAATTACACTCACTAGCCTATCATTATACAAAACATTTATGTCTAGTTTAGAGAACAAGTTTATTGTTGACTAAATTGTACATTTTTTTTTTTTTTTTTACAAGTCAATAAAAATTATAAGATTCCATGTGATAAACATATTGCGTTTGAATGTAATTTGTATTTAGAGGAAAAATATTTACACTGCATTTAAATGTAATAAATTTATAGGTAAAAAGTATTTAAATTGTATTTTAATAATAAATATGTGATGTGATAAATAAAAATAGAGGGAAAAAAAGGAGAGAGAAAAAGAATATATGATATGATTAGTAAAAATAATAAATAAAATAAAATAATAAATAATAATTATATTAAATTTAAAATATGATATGATTAATATTTAAATAAAATAATTTTATATGTAAATAAAAATTATATTATATTTAAATATAATATGAATATAATACTATAAATGAATGAAAAGTTATTAACTTTTAAAACGTCAACCAATTTTTTTTTAAGTTAAGCTTAATTAAATTAAACTAAATTGATGTTTCAATCCAGACAACAAATGCTTAGATTTTGAGAATCATAAACGTACACTTATATGGCAGGTGGCAAAGATTAGGGGAAAGGGGGGAGATAGTGTAATGATAACTTTTATTTCATTTACTTGCTTTTTGGGACAGGGTTTTTTTCCTTTTTTTAAGGGGTAAGTGTATGAAGAATCTAAGCTTATAACTGTCCCCTTTTTCACTTCTGGAAAGTGAATGCGGTCTGGAGTTAGACTTGTTCCAGCAGAGCATACTGCATCGACAGCCAAAGAGTTGTTTAATCGCCACCCACTTGCCAGAGCAGATGCAGCCTGCAAATAGCAGTTTTTTTTAGTTAAAATATCTGAGACGAGAGTTCATCTAGTCTAAAAGATCGTAAACATCCAAATATCCAGATGGCCGGCTCTCCAATCACTTGGCCTACCCCTTTGACGTTAGCTGCAAATAGCAATTGTTTACAAAACTTTGCTCCTTTTTGTTTATTTTATTTATTTTTTACGGCAAACTTATTATTATATTATCAGGACGCGTAATGAAGATAAAATCCCTTTCACAAAATTCGACTAGATCAAAACTAACAATATTCTTTATTCTTATTTTACTCTTGTCGGCACATTTGTTTTTTCAAACTCTATTAAATTATTAAGAATTCCTTCGGTGCATCTTTTTTACTTGTTATAAATAAAAAAATATATTATTTTAAGATTAAACCTTCAACAATATATTTTATAATTTGAGCAGTTTATAAAGTTATTTTAAGATTGATATACATTTAAGATGATGTCAAAAACTATTTTCACCAACAATATAAAATAAAAAATGCTACTGTAAAATGACCCTAAATTTGTTATGTTTCTCATAAATTTAGATTATCTCAACCCATTAATGAAATTCATGATGTGATTATATATATATATTTAAATTAACAGAAATATCATAGTTCATTTTATTAAAAAGTAAATCCTCACTTACACTCTTAAGTTTAACAACAACAAAAAATTCCATGGCCAACCAAAAAAAAATTGTACGTGATATTTTCCCAAAAAAGAAAAAGTACGTGATGAAATTTCATTTCGTCTGCTTTTCCAAATTTCAATGATGAGATTACAATCTCATTTACATAGTCTGGGTATAAACACGTTTTTACAAACATTTGCAAAAGAACAATACACAACAACATGACTAGCTATAATCATAAATGGTTGGTTTCCCCAACCAACAAAAATTGCCGTAGAGCTATGAAAAGCGATTCAGAATTCAGGACGCGACGCTTCTCTGAGAGACGGCGTAGCTTCTGCTTCTCGGGTACAGCACATCGGCCTTCTTATAACCCCCATCGGGGCCAAACTCACACGGCATGTCTTCGTCGATCTTGCCCATCCCAACACTGCTGCTCTTCGGCAGCCCCTTCGCTCCGGCAGTCTTCGTCTCCGCCGTCTTCTCGAGCGCTTCCCTCAACTGTTGCCGCAGAAGCGTGTCCAGATCAAACTTACCGCCGTAGTCCCTGGCGGAGGCTGCTCTCACTAGATCCGCGTAGTCGTCGTTGTCGTTTGACCTCAACGGCCCGACGCTGAAGCTCTTGGGCAGGTTGGAGACTTGCCCTGTCTTGCTTGGGTAGCTCATTTTCTCCATGGAAGTCATGCCCCGAACGTACAAGTCCCTCGCTTTGATCAAAGCTCTGAAGGGTATCGTGATGATTCTCACGAACTTGTTTTTGTTTGTAGATTTTTTTGTTTTCGTTTCCATTTTCTCTTTTCAGTTTTACGCCCTCCAGACGTTTGATGAATGTTACGAACGAAGATGGGCGACAATAGAAAGAAGGTGATTGACTTGTAAATGGGTTTTTGATGATTTGATGATTGCAGATGCAGAGATAAGAAGATTGGGTTTTGTTGGCCCTTTTTGTAGACGGAGGCTTTCAGGATGCTACTTTTCGATGTGGTCGAGTTCAACAAGATATACAAGCGAAGGACGTGGTTTTTGGGACTCTTTCAAAGCACGCCGGATTAGAAAAAAAAAAACCGGAGATAAGAACGGTTGATCTGGACTTTGATAGACTCTTTCTGTCGCTTAAAAGAGTCGTGATCATAATTGAATAACCAAATCTAATAAATTAAAATATCAAAAAAACAAAAACAAGACGGCTGGCCATAATGGAAGGACGAAAAAAAGAAGGATAATGTTGACTTCCGGGGCTTTTTCATCATTTGACTTTCCGCAATTCGTCAGTACCTATCTTTACAATTGGTTGGTGTAGTAATTAATGTTCCCTCGATGTTACGTCTCCTGAGTCATTGTCTTTGTTTCTGGTTCAACTTCACACACCTTTTCAGACCAAACTTTTGCTTCCTGCGGACTAGATAGCTGTTTCCAATATGATTAGGTGGCTAATTGTCTGGGGTGACGCTGCAGCAATCGTCAACTCAACACAAACTCGAAAGTTCTATCATTGTTTTGGCGAAAAAGGGCAATTGTCCCTAAAATTTTGCCTCATCAATTTCTGCAATGGCTCCATTATAGTGGCTTACGACTACTACTATGGTTTTGACAAGTTTCCTAGTGTCGTGGGTAAATTCTTTATCCATAATGGTTAATAAGTCTGTGAAATAAAATTCTGTTGAAAAAAAGTTTGAATTATGAGTTGGAAAGATAAATTCAAACGGGGTTCTATAACTCAATCATTCAAGAGTCTTCTACCTAAAACGGGATTTATCTGATTGACTGCATAATCTTCTTTGTTTTTGGTAATTGGTAGAAGAAACTTCTGTCAAAAGAAAAAGATAGGAGTCCGTTTTTCACGTCTGTATTCTTCGAGCGGACTAGTTAGAAACGTTTATAGCCTAGCAGTTTTAGGAGTAAATTTCAAATGGCCGCCAAGAATAGAAGTGTAAAATGTCGGCGCTCACAGAGTTGGTTTACTGTTCAGGAAAAAATTATGCAAAAATAGTTGCAAAGTTTCTAACCATAAAAGAAACGTGCTTTGGAATGTAGAGAGAGATAGTCAATGAAGAAATTAAAATATATAAGAAGTCGAAGGTGGGGGGAATGTGAAGCTACGAAGAGAAGTGTTCGCGCATTGCTGAAGGCAATTAGTTATTGTGGTGTTCGCTTCTATGTAATAAACAGTATGATTTCATAATTAAATTAAAAACAAATTGGTCCCCTACGAAATCTTAAGAAAAACAGGGTCAATTTTTTTATTTTAATACTCGAAACACATGGTCAAGTTTTGCTTAGAGAGTATAAGATATTGTTCTTTATACAATATATGCCTTCGTTGAAATGGTACTCGAATGTAACGGGGAAGAGAAGGATGGGTCAAAATATGATCATTATATATTGTTAGGTTTTTTTTGTTTTTTGTTTTGGTTAGTCGGCAGTTATGGCAACGGATTTTAGAAAAAACCAAAAACTTGACTAGGTTCGATTTTAAGTTTTGTTCATATAACAAATTAGGCAACCGTGTGTCAACATGGAAGCTGACATAGAATCTTGAATATTTTAAATTGATGATGTGACTTTTTAAAGATCTTGAAAGATTCAGCTAGAAATTAAAAAAAAAAAAATCAATTGAGCTTTAAAAGGATAATCCCATGATTTTGGAGAATAATTTATGGGATTTGAAATTAAAAAAAGAAATTATAATTTAGGAAGGATTCTTTTCCTAATCAAATTAGAATTTTAAATTAACAATTCCATAAGATTTCTCACAAGAGTTATTTAAGGAAAACTTTTAATTGTTGGCAATTTTTAGAAGAATATATGCAAATAATATCCAGTGTTTATTATAGAAAAATTGCAGCAAGATTTTGCACTAGAAGAATAAACAAAGGATTTATATTTTAAAGTGTCTCAAGAAGTGTCGCAATAGATTTTAAGATAATTTGAAATGTTAATTTGGTTAAATCCGAGATTTACTTGGATTTTCAATTGCAGATTATATTAAGTCTCAAAAATGATATTGAAGGGTGACAAGCTTAAAATTACACAAGTGCACTTTGAGACCTAATTGAACTGATGCTGTACTGCACTTTTTGAGAGAAAGATTTGAAGTATTCAAGAGAAGATAAAAGTTGTTTAAAAGAGTTCAATTAATTTCGGAAAGGGATCTTGCAAAATACGTTTAGTGACTAGATTTAAGACGATTGGTGACAACAATAAAAAAAGAATCTTTAAATTGCTTAAGACCATTTGTGCTTACAATCGTTTATCATTTAGTGAAGTTGTTCAACGTCTGGACGTAGCCTTAAAAAGTAGGAAAACCGAACCCTATAAAAATTACTTCTGTTCCTGATTTACATACTTTTGATAATTGATTAATTGGATAAATTAATCAAACTTGGTAGATAGCTAAAAACAGATCTATTAACATACTTTCTAGGTTATATTTTGGGATTTGATATATTTTGCATGCATGGATCTTCTGTATGAGGGAGGATCGGTTTCATATCCACCATTGCTGGATGGTAGAAATTATTCTTACTAGAAAGCTAGGATGAAAGTATTCATCAAGGCAAAAGATGAGAAAGCCTGGTGTGCGATCTTAATTAGATGGACACATCTCACTATTAAGGATGATGAGGGCAAGATTGTCCTAAAATCTGAAGAAACTTGATCTAGTGATGAGGACAGGCTAACTAACAATAATTCTAAGGCACTGAATGCTATTTTCAATGCAGTGAATGTCAATCAATTTAAACTGATTTCCACCTATGAAATCACTAAGGAGGCTTAGACCATCCTAGAAACAACACATGAAGGAACTTTTGCGGTGAAGATGTCTAAACTTCGGATACTGGCCATTAAGTTTGACAATCTCAGAATGTTTGAGAGTGAAACAATTGCTGATGTCAACGATAAATTATGTGATATAGCCAATGAAGTGTTTGCTCTAGGAGAGAAATGCTCTAAACTAAGTTGGTCAAGAAAACCTTGAGGTCTTTGCCATAGTGATTTGCTTACAAGGTGACCGTTATTAAAGAAACTCGGGATGTCAGTACCTTAAGATTGGATAAACTAACGGGATCTTTACAAACTTTTAAGATGAATCTAAAGCAGAACAAGAAAGATAAAAATATTACTCTGTAGGTTAATTTCCATGACTGAAGTGATGAAGATGATGTTGATGATGATGAGGCTAAACTGAAAGAATCCCTTGCACTGCTTGTTAAAAACTTCAACAAGATGTAGAGAAAGATAAAGAAGTGGGATAAAGGATAAAATTTTGCAAAATTCGTTCCTAAGAAAGAAAAGACCGCACCCAATGTGTTTGATCAGAACAACAAAGGCAAGAGGATTCAATGCCGTAAATGTGAAAGGTATGGTCACATCCAATCTGAATGTGCTAATGTGCTGAAGAAAAATGGGAAAGTCTCTAAAGACTACTTAGAATGATGATGAGTCAGATGGAAGTTAAAAGGAGAATGAGAATCATGTTAGCAATCATGTTGCACTTATTGTTTTACAAAAATCAATCCTATAGTTTTCTCGTAGTTTAATGTTTTGACTTCTGTTGCAACATTTTTTGAGACATCAAGCAATGTTGCAACACCTCTTGGAACATTGAATGAAAAATCTACCAAAATTGATGGCAAGTCTTATTTTGACTCTAAATGCAATAATGAAGATTAAGAACTCAGTGATAATGAAATTGAGAAGACTTATGAGAAGATGTGCTTTAAGTGGATTCAGTAGTGCAAATTGAATAAGAAACTACAAGACTGAGTGACAAACTTGATCAATAAGAGAGACACTTTAAAGTAGACCGTTAGCAGTATTGAATCACAAGTCACCGAAAAGGATAAGAGTCTTCAAGAAATCTATGCATAACTAGAAGACATTGATTTTGATGAAAATTTTACACTAGTAGTTAGGCTTGAATCAATTATATTGCTTTTAGGCGTAGCATGTTTTCTAGGTTTTAAGTTATATCAAATGGATATTAAAAGTACTTTTCTGAAAGGTATCCTAAATGAGGAGGCATATGTTAAGCAATCGAAAGGTTTGGAGGAACCATACTACCTAAATCATGTGTATTAGTTGAAAAAGACGTTGTATAGGTTAAAACAAACTTTTAGGGCATAGTATGAGAGTTTCACAAAGTTTCTTCTTGAAAAGGGCTATAAGATAAGGGAAGTAGAAAAAACTCTGTTCATTAGGACATTTATGGTACATTTGGTACACACATTTAATTTTATACAATGCAATTTTCACCCAAATACAAAAGCATCTCATTTAAATATCAATCACATCACATTTTAAATTCAATACAATCACTATTTATTATTTCACTTTTTTTATTATTTTCATTAATTACATCATATATTTGTTTTCTCTCTTCTTTGTTTCTCTGTACTTTTATCCATCACATTACATATTTTTATTAAAATACAATTCAAATACTTTTCATCCAAACACACATTGCTTTCAAAAGTAATGCTAATACTTTTCCTCCAAACACAAATTGTATTCAATGTATTCCATTCAAACGCAATACAAATGTAATACGTTCACCAAACAGACCATTAAATCTGATATTATAATTGCCCTGATTTATGTTAATGATATAGTGTTTAGATCTGCCTCTAAATCTAAAGTAAAAGAATTTGTTAATCAAATAAAAAATGAATTTGATATGAACATGCTTGGTAAACTAAATTATTTTCTAGGATTACAGGTTAAACAACTTAAAAATAGGATCTTTAACTCACAAAGCAAATACGCTAAAAACCTAATAGAGAAATTTGGCTTGGATAACTCTACACATGTGAATACTCTTATGAGATCCAATATTAAACTAACTAAAGATGAAAGTGTTGATGCATTTGCTTATCATCAATACCCGTTGAAATAACTTCAAGCAAACATAAATTCCGTTTGAAACATTCAAAGTCGCACAATACTTAACAAAGCTAGTCATCTTTTTCCACCCCTCTTTGCAATAAAATAGTACCAATATGCTAGTTCCTCTTAATGCACGACTATGACCTCCTCCGCTACACACGCTCTCTCTCTTTTAATTTTTTTTAGGAGGGAACCTCCACTATACTCTATTGCATTAGTCATAACTTGGTTTTTTTTTTTTTTTCCTTTTTAGAAGAAGTCATAAGTTTGCTCTTACTCTCTTGAAAAGAAAACTTTGCTCTAAACCTCTGACCTGTACTATCCTCTGATTATTAACATTGAATACTTTATTTTTAATATTGCTGGGAACATAGTAAACAATACATATTTGTATAGAAAACAATCCGCTAAACTTTTTTTATTATAGCTAATTGAAAATGTCTTAAGTTTTGACGCACTATTTTAAATTCAAAATATTCATTTTTTTTATGTTTTGAAATCTACATTATATATATATTTTTTTACCTGGACACTTATTTGTTTTATTTTAGATTCTCATTTCAAAACGAATTTTTTTTTTTTTAATAATTTCAAGACGATGTATCAAACCAAAGTGAAAGGCTGCGTGCAAATCAATGACAAACCGGACCCGACTCGACCCAAAACAAAAAAGAATCAATGGGCTTGCTAGGTTATTTGGGCCTCATGCCTTATTTCGGCCCATGTTCATTCTCCAAGAGATTGATTGATGGATAGTGAGCCACCTTGCCTCCTCTACAAACACCATGCATTCTCTAATCTCCTCCACAAGTTGCCAAAGTGCCTACAGACTCATCCAACAAAACACAAAAATGACATCCTAAAACTCACCTTAGTTTAGCAACATCGGGCAAACCAGAAAAGTGCTGTGATATTGGTAATGAAGGAATTAGGAACGCTCAATCTGACCCTAGTAGTAGTGGTGGTGGTGGTTCCAACGGTCCTGATGCTGTCCACGTGGCAAGCAATCAGTGGCAGCAACCTCCCCCTACATCCGCTGATCCTGGTCCCCGGCAACGGGGGTAACCAGCTGGAAGCCAGGTTGACCAGTGGCTATAAGCCGTCGAGCCTGTGGTGCGACCGGTGGAATCCGGTCTCCAAGAGCAAGGACGGGTGGTTCAGGCTGTGGTTCGACCCCAGCGTGCTATTGGCTCCTTTCACCAAGTGCTTCGCCGAGCGCATGACTCTTTACTACGACCCCGACACTGATGATTACCATAATGCCCCTGGGGTCGAAACCAGGGTCCCTCATTTTGGCTCCACCGAATCGCTGCTCTATCTAGATCCTCATCTCAAGTAAGCTCATCCTTTCATAAGTCATATTTCTCTATCATGATAATATTGGTGATCTATTTTTTTTTTTTTTAAGTAAAAATGTTAGTATTATATAGTACCAAATCCTTTAGATGATGGCTTTTTGATACCTTATACAGAAGTTGAACTCTAATTTTTTTTGGGGATCAAGGTCATCACCAATTATTTTGAAAGATCGCATTTTAGGTTTCAAATACGAAATATAAAATCTCTGAACCCTTCTTCCCGCCTATGGAACTAGTCCCAACGTGTTCCCTTAGAAGCTAGACTTAGTTTATAGTAATAGTATAATGCATTTATACCGATCAGCAGACAATTATTGGATGAGGAACGCGCTTTGGCTGAAAAGATTGTGTTTCCCCTGCATTTGAAATCTTGTGCTGCTAACTAATGCAGGTCCAACTGAGAAGGTAGAGCAGGTTAAAATTTTAAAATTTTTCCCATATCAAATCCTGAAAAATAACAAACAACGTCATATTAAAAGAAAAAAAAAAAGGAAAGAAAGAAGGAGAAAAAGAAAAAAAAAAATCCAGTGTTGTATTTGCCGTACATCTTGGTAGTATGTGGTGGCTCGTAGTGTCTTTTATTGTGGATTCTGGCAAAATGAAAACGTGTGAAGTATACATGAGTTGAGCTATCTTCCATACTTGTGGGACAGACAGCTCGATGTACTGCAGGTATATACTAATGTGTTTCTTCTTTACAATGTCAGCAGTATTGTTTTATCGAATTTACCAGCCCCGTCCTTCTTTTTCCATGAACATGTGATTTGAATATTATTTTTGCGTATCTAATTGTTTATATACAAACAATGATCAGCGTTGACCTCTTTTCCTTGCGATTAATTATCTTTAAAATTTTAATATATGCTCCTTAATGGTGTTATAATAAGATATATGTGTTTTTTTTTTTTTTTCTCCTTAAATGGTGTATGTGCTCCTATGCTTATTTGTGTTGCAATACGTCCTGAATTGTTCACTTGTTTACACTCAAAGGCAGATTACAGAATACATGTCAACACTAGTGGAATCGCTAGAGAAAATAGGCTATAAGAATGGAAAGACACTCTTCGGAGCCCCATACGACTTTCGATACGGTTTAGCCCCACAAGGTCATCCATGCCATGTTGGTACAAAGTTTCTAAATGACCTAAAAGAGTTAATAGAGAAGGCAAGCTCATCCAACGGTGGAAAGCCAGTAATACTCTTGTCACACAGCCTAGGAGGGCTATTCGTGCTCCAACTCCTCAACCGAAACACCCTCTCTTGGCGCCGAAAATTCGTCAAACACTTTGTCGCGCTCTCGGCGCCGTGGGGCGGCACGGTCGACGAGATGCTCACGTTCGCATCCGGGAATACGCTCGGAGTTCCGCTGGTTGATCCATTGCTCGTGAGGCAAGAACAAAGGAGTTCGGAGAGCAACTTATGGCTAATGCCTAACCCCAACTTTTTTGGTCGTGGAAAGGCGTTGGTGATCACCCCGGATGCCACGTATTCCGCGTACGACATCCCCGAGTTTCTGAACGACATTGGATTTAGTGAAGGGGTGTATCCTTATAAAACGCGCGTATTGCCGATGATGAATCAGCTGTCGCCACCTGGCGTTCCGGTTACGTGTGTGATTGGAAGTGGGGTCCAGACACCCGAGAGTTTGTTTTATGCAAAGGGTCACTTTGATGATCAGCCGGAAATTGTTTATGGGGATGGAGATGGGACGGTGAACATGGTGAGCTTGTTGGCCCTGGAATCTTTATGGGGTGATGGGAAGAAGAGTCAGACGGTTAAGATTGTCAAGATTCGTGGTGTTTCTCACACGTCGGTGCTGAAAAATGGGGATGCACTTGCTGAAATTGTGGGAGAGGTTTATCGGATCAATTCCCATAATAATAACGTCAGCTGCCTTCGATGAAAAATTAATATGTAAAATTTGCTTTTGATGTTTTTCTTATTATTACTTTCTCTTGGTTCTTTAGATTGGTTAATGTGGTGCCTTGTCTTGATTATTTTGCTCACCAAAACATTCGTACAAGTAAAAAACATCAATCATTTTTATCAAAAAAAAAAACCATTAATCATGTGTGGAAAAGGTGTTGGTGTGTACATGTACGTACATTTCTTTGAAATTCTGGTTTTATCTTAAGGAAGTGGCAATTATGTAAATTGCTGTTGTGAATTTTGTGCCGTACCCAATCGTGTTCCTGTTGAATTCATTGTATGTTTTTATCTGAAATATTATTTAAGAAAATTAAATAAAATTAATTTAAAACTCAAAAGAAAATATCTAAGTTCTAAAATTTAGAAGATAAAATAGGAATAAACCTCAAGTTGAGAGGAATGTATAAGAATTATCTTTTTTTTTTTTTAATGGAAGTTTTGAGGCTATTGTAATTTAAAATTCGTCCTTTATAGTTTTAGTCGTTTGTAATGTTCCCATCGTTTTTCCGGTTAATTTTTTGTCATTCTGAGTGGCTGTTTTCGTTCATCCTTAATTTTATTTTATAAGGTGATTACAGCTCAGAACTGGTTAGTCGTTTCTTTTATTTACTGTCGCTTTCATGTTTTTGCGTTTTACACTGGTTATCGTTCTTAATGTTATTGTCCTCCTTTTTGCTCTTTCAAACTTTGACTGTTTTTTAAATTGTTGTCGTTTTCTGTTCAAGTCGTTTCAAGGGCGTTTCTTTTTTTTTTTTTTTTTTTTTGTTTAGTATTGTCGTTTTATGCCTGATATATAGAGGTCGTTTATTCATTTTTTGTCCTTTGCAATGCATGTTGGTGGATATTCGTTTTCAGCCTTGAAGTTGTCTTTCCTATTTTGTCGTTTTTAGGTCAACATGTCGTTCAAAATGTTGTCCTTTAGCGGTTGTTTTCGTCCATATATGATGTCGTCTACAAGGTTATTGTTGTCATCCTCACGGTGTCGTTGTTTCTCCAGTAATAGCCGTTTTCGAGTTGTCGTCGACTAGTTTGTTAAATTTATTGTCGTTTTTAAACGTTGTCATAGTTTTTTTGTCGTTCTTTTAACCATCGTGGTTGGTTTTTTATTCTTTTGTTTCTCATTTTTGAATTAGCTGGGTTTTTTTTTCCCCCAAAAGCAATTGAGTTAACTTTGAGTTAGAACTTGAAGAAATTATTGCTGGAACTTTTAATTAACTGTTGAAACTTTACAAATTCTATCCAATATTTAAAATAAAATGAAACCTAAATAATATCTTAAAAATATAATAACAATAACACATATAAGAGTATTATATCATTTTATTTAACGAGTTTATCTTTTAAAACAAAAACTCAATCTTTTAGTAATTTCAAATTTTACACTCAAGTCAACTTCACCTCTCTGCTCCATCCAATTTCTCTCATCCATAATAAATTTAAATTTAAATTTTGTAAGTGAAAATGCAGTAAATTTTTTTTTAAATAGTGTCTAAATAGTACCAAACAAGCTGATATTCTTTTAATGTGATTTAACATCCATAAGTCTGACTTTATATGATGATCGTCGGACCAAGGAAAGTGGTTGAAGAATCAAATCTTCACCAAGCCTTTCATATACAAGTACTAAACAAACATTGGATTCGATTAGCAAAAACAACAGACATTGGATTAAAGTTTAAAATAGCATGCTTCTAACGTTCTTTTCCCATCATTATGCCTTGATCATGGGAAATGGCCGTCAAATAGACGATTAGTTTAGTTTGAATATAGTCTAAAATAAACTAAATTAGAGTTAAAAGTTGAATATTTGATATATAAAAATTTAGTTTAAATTTGTATTGAAAAATATATTAAAATTTTACAAATAAATATAAAAAGTTATTAACATATGATCTATTTAGTCAGATTTAAACTTTTACCAAATGTATAATTTATTTTGATTTAATTTAAATTAAAACTAAATTGTAACACATAATAAAACTCTTTAGCTATTTATGTTTTATTTGTTTTCAGAATTGTATTCGTATTACATTTAAATATAATCTAATTTTCATTTAAACGTAAAAGTATTGTATTCAAATGTCAATCACATTATATTTTAAATCCAATATAATCACTGTTCATTGTTTTACTTTTTCTATTATGTTTACTAATCACATGACATACTTTATTTCTCTTTACTTTTACCTGTTACATCACTTATTCACAATTTAAACACAATTAAAATACTTTTCATTCAAATACATATTACATTCAAATGCAACTCTCTCTCTCTCTCTTTTCTCTATTTTTATCCATTACATTACTTAGGGGGAGTTTGGGGGAGGTTTTGGAGATGTGGTTTTGGGGTTTGGAAAAAAGTTGATTTTGGAGAATATGTTTGGGAGAAAAAGCTGTTTAGGGTAAAAAATTAAAATTTTTAAAAATTTTTTTAGAAAAAAAATATCAATATGGATCTTGTTTTGTTCCTCTCGAAATTCTATGCAATTTAAAAAAAAAATCATCTCATTTGGACTTCTATACAAAAAGTTATGAATTTTTAAAATTTGGAATTTACTGTAGCGTTTTGGAGATATAAATAGTAAAATATAAGAAAGTTTTGGAAAAAAGTGAAAAATTGGGGGCTAGAGACAGCCCCCAAACACTCCCTTATTTATTATTTAAATATAATTAAAATACTTTTGATCGAAATACACATTATATTTAAATATAATATAAATACTTTTCATCTAAATATAAAATATATTAATGCATTGTATTTAAACATAATATGATTATTAAACACCTCTTTAAAGCTAACCACTCTATGTTAAGCTGAGTAGGTTAATTCTATTTGACGAGTAGAAATACCGAATTAAACTGCCCTGGATCAATTATTTCTCATAATAGGCCCCTGTGTATTAGGTGTCACATTTT
Organism: Antiaris toxicaria; assembly: GCA_035233585.1. Lineage (NCBI taxonomy): Eukaryota > Viridiplantae > Streptophyta > Magnoliopsida > Rosales > Moraceae > Antiaris > Antiaris toxicaria. The sequence continues at coordinate 21,357,419 of CP141160.1, read as the reverse complement.
CTAAACTCGGACAGAAAATTAAAACTTTATGAAATTATGATAGAATACATACAAAATAATCGTTAGACTATAAATTACCGTGATTTTATCAGCCATGTGCTTACATAAAATCTATAAATATATATATATTTTATTATTATTTGGCTGATGGTCTACGTTCGGTATCTACTTATGTAGACATGATTCGGCGTACATATGAAAGAATACTATAAAAAGTTAATGTCCACCCACCTCTTAGTCAGGATTGGTTGGTCTTCAACAAAATTAAAGCTACGACTGAATCTGAATGGCGCGGACTGAACCAATTTTATGTGGTGGTGTGTACGATTTAAAATTCTTTAATCAGCTTAACTACTTTGGTTGCACTATTTTTCGAATGAGATCGCCATAGAAAATTCGTGTCTGAACCAATACACAAGAGTGCCCTTTTTTTTTTTTTTTTTTTGTTAAAGCACCTTGGTGTGCACACGTGCTGCTCATCAAAGCATTAAAGTTTACAAACCCCAAACTATAAAAAGTAGTTTATATGAACAATCAAATAACAATAGTAATAAAAAAAATTTGCTCATATTTTACGCACTTTTGCAATTATCAATAAGATACAAAAAGGTAAATTGTTCATAATGAATATTGCTGTTAAAATGTCAGATATCTGTCTATTTCTTGTTTGATTTTTAATGTGGTAACGTGAACATCTAATGTTTGTAAATGTGCGTTCGTAGAAGCTTCTTCTAGAAAATTCTTATAATTTGATAAACAACACTCTTCATGGTGAATATTTTTAAGCTGATAATATTGTATGAAATTCCATCCAAATGAAATAATAGGCCGAATTAAGTGACATTCAATATCAAATATCACCATATACAAATATCAAAATATCCGTTTGGATTATAGGATGCATTTGAATTTTTTTGGCGTTGTCATCAAATTAATAATTTGTTTGGACGAAAAGTTCATTTTCAGAAAGCGAAAATTTTTTTATGAAAAAAAAGTATTTTTCTCAAATTTTTTCGTATCATTCTTGTTATTTGGAAAAATGAAAAATATATTATTTTTAAACATATTTTGTACAATTTTCTTTTAGAAAAAGAAAAAAAAAAACCTTTTTTCAATTCTCTTGTAATGCAGTATTCCTATCCCAACACCACTTCTTATCATTTCAAACAATCTTTTGATTTTCAACAAGATTTTTTTTATATTTATATACTATCTAATTTTCAAACAAAAATTCTAAAAATGAATACTCCATCCAAACCCATAAATATATATATATCCAAATGTAAAATTTGAATTATGTATTCTAATTAATTGTTTTTTGGATAATTTCTTAAAGGAAATATTTTAATATTGTAAAGGTAAAAAGTTGAACATGATGTAGATTAAAAAAAAATAATAATAATAAAGATTTCAAATTGGATTTAAGATGAATTGTTGTGTATGGTGAAAGTATCAAAAGCACATTGATTTAAGGGATGTGTCTACTAATCAGTAATCCAATTTGAGAAAAAAGAATTAAATTCTTAGTTTTAAATTTCAGTGTTTACTTTTATGTTTAAAAATTAAATAATGTAGGTTCCAATTTAAAAATAAGGATCCTTGATAAAAGAGAATTTGTCTCCCGTTTATTACTTACGGAATTTAATTCATTTCTTTAAAAAATAGGAAATAACTAACTTTTATACCAAATATATCATTATTTTTGTTTAATTATTTTTTTATCTAAAGATAGTTTTATAATTACATTAATTTTATTTTCAATTCATCTAATATTTTAAAAAACAAACAGCATAATAAAAATTTAATACCTCAAACAATTTGATTCCTTAATAGATTAATGAACATATCAGTCAAATTTTGAAATTTAATTTTGAGTAATTTAATTTTCTTTTTTATAAAATAAATTTCTTATTTTTAAAATTCCTTGATACGTAAATACGTCTTAAGTATAAAAAAAAAATCAAATTAATACCGTGGTCGAGTTGTTTAACTATAATCTTATAACATAAAAAGCGTATCTATAGCTACAGTTACATTACATTCTTCACATCACAAAAAATTATGACAAAAATTTTCTCCTTTTTTTTTTTCTCTTTAATTTTTTGATGAATTATTATTATTATTATTTCTGTTTAATTAAAAGGCGAGTAAGTCCCGTGGTGTGGGACCGAGGAGGAGCGTGCTTTTCATAAAGTGCCAGCTCAGCGTTTTGACCAGCTTATTTATTTATTCATGGTCCAAGATTTGCATGTACGCAACACACAAAGCCTCGATTTGCCCCTTTCCGGTCTCCGGTTTGACCACTTTGATTACCCAACTTTACATCCCATCCACTCACCCTCGACACGTGCCCCCACCCCGTGCGTGTCCGACACTTTCGCTCTGGCTTAACTCCACCCCCAAAATTAATTAATCATTTAATTAATCTGTTCCCGCCACTAATAATATTCCCTTTTGTGGCTGAACAGCACAAGTGGGGTCAAGCTTTGCAGTTCAGTCCCTGTCCCCAGTCAAATTTGCATCAACGGGTGCACCCACTATCCTTTTTGTTTTTTTTTTGTTTTTTTACCCTGATCGAGGAGGAGAGGTCGAGGCCATGGATGCACGTGCGGTGCACGGTCGTCAAGGGGGGTTTTTGAAGTTTTAAGCTTGAGCCCCACCGGATGTAGCCAGTCACTCCCAGTAATCTTCTAGTTTCCCGAGAAAATTCAAGAGAGAAAATTATTATTGTTGTCATCATTATTTTTCAATTTTTTCTTTCAGATATAGAGAGAGAGAGAGAGAGAGAGGGGTTTTCGTCACCAGCCCCACAAAAAGAAAGAGATCAGCGACGGAAAAGGAGTCAGAGAGACCTTTTTTTTTATATTTTTTATAGTGTCCGAGCTTTACTCTTCTTTTGTGTTTGTGTTTTTTCCTTTTTGAATGACTTGCAAATCAATCTTTGAAAAACTTGAGCCAGTATGATTCACCAGCCACCACCTTTTTTGTTTTTGTTTTTGTTTTTGTTTTCCGTGATCGGAGAGCTTTGTTTTGATGATTTCCAACTTTTTTCTTTTGGAGCTTGAAGAGAAAGAAAGAGAGAAGGAAGGAAGGAAGGAAAGAGAGCTTTGGTACTAGAGAAGGAAGATTGCATTCAACGCCATCATTCATGTGCTTGATTTGATGATGAAATTGAAGTTGATGCTTTTGACTAGAGAGAGAAAGAAACAAAGAAAAAGCAAGAAACTCTAAAGAGAGAGAGAGAGAGAGAGAAGAGAGAAAGAGGGAAAAAAAAAAAAGAAGGCATCTTTAATGGTCTTTGTTGTTATTGCTGGCATATTGTCAATGAGAAAACATACCCAAAAAAGAGTGAGTGAGTAAAAGAGAGAAGTGTGAGAGAAACTCTTCTCTGCTATCATCATCCCTCTCTCTCTCTCTCTCGTTTCTTTATTTTATCTTTATTTTATTTTTACTTTATTTACCACACGCTTCTTGTCCCGTGGATGTGACGAGACAGATGTGGTCTTAATCTTCAAGGGCAATTCTTGTTGTTTCTCCTCTCTTTAGATAATTTCCCTCATCCATTCTTTTTCGACGAAAAGGGCATCTCTGAAAGAGAAGGGAAAAAAAAATGCCGATTTACAAGGCACCCAAGCTCGATGTCAGCGAAGGTGGGCAGATTCTGGATCTGGAGACTGCAGTCAAAGACGGAATTTTGGGCGGCGACGGAGCTCTAGTCTGTTCCGGCGGTGGCGGCGGTGGTACCGAGAAACTGGATTTGAAGAAGATGATTGCGGAGCTGGACTCCATTGAAGTGCCTTCGGTGTTCATATGCCCAATCTCGTTGGAGCCGATGCAAGACCCGGTGACCCTTTGCACGGGCCAGACCTACGAGAGAGCCAACATACTCAAATGGTTTTCCTTTGGTCACCTCACTTGCCCCACCACAATGCAGGAGCTCTGGGACAACTCTGTCACGCCCAACAACACCCTCCACCAGCTGATCCACACCTGGTTTTCCCAGAAGTACCAGGCCATGAAGAAGAGGTCCGAGGATGTCCAAGGCAGGACCTTGGAGATCTTGGAGACTCTGAAGAAAGTCAAGGGTCAAGCCAGAGTTCAAGCTTTGAAGAATTTAAGGTGCCTGGTGACGGCTCATGGTTCGGCCAAGAAGAAGGTTTTGGACAATGGTGGTGTCTCTTTGATCTCATCCCTTTTGGGGAATTTCACTTCCCATGTTGTTGGATCGGAAGTGATTGGTATATTGGTGAATTTGGAGCTCGGTTTGGATTCGATGGCGAGCCTCGTTCAGCCTGCGAAGATTTCGCTAATGGTGGACATGTTGAATGAAGGGTCTATTGAGACCAAGATCAATTGTACTAAATTGATTGAGGCGTTGATAAAAGGCAAGGATTTTGGCGACTCCGAAATCGTCTCTAGCTTGAGCCTTTTGGTGGGGTTGTTGAGGCTGGTGAAGGATAAGAGACATCCGGATGGGGTATTGCCTGGCTTGAGCTTGTTGAACACAATGTGCGTTCATGAATCTATCAAGAGCTCGGCTGTGAGAGTCGGGGCTGTTCCTCAATTGGTCGCGGTGTTGCCGGGCTTGAATGGCGAGTGTTTGGAGCTTGCGCTTTGCGTGCTTGAAAATTTGTCGACATTTCCAGAAGGTAGATTGGCCTTGAAGGATTGTCCGACCACAATACCGAATTTGGTCAGATTGTTGATGAAGGTCTCGGAGACTTGCAATCAGCTCGCACTTTCGATCTTGTGGGCGGTTTGCAGGGTTTCACCCGAAGAATGTGCTTCACTAGCTGTCGAAGCAGGCTTGGCTGCCAAGCTACTTCTTGTAATTCAGAGTGGTTGTGATGCGGTTTTGAAGCAAAGGGCTGCTGAGCTCTTGAAATTGTGTAGTCTAAATTACACGGCCACACTCTTCATCTCAAAGTGTAAGCTTACAAGGACAATACAATGAAGAAGAAATTTTTTTGGAAAATAGATGTTGACATTACAGTTTCTATGCATAATTTCTTCATGGCTGAATCCATATGATAAAAGAAGCTGATGGGGCTTTTTGGTTGAACAAATGATATTCAAGATAAGGCTCGCAATTTTGGAGGTTCCAAGGTTTCCTTCCGCTCGTGTACATTATTAAAGAGTATTTCGATTATGTAAATTTTGTCCTTAATTGTCGAAAGGGGATTAATTCTTGCGTTAGTTTACTGAGCTAATAATCTATAAGAAAAGCTTTTTGTCATTCAATTTTTGTTCAATTTTTGCAAGTTCCAATGCTAATTATTTATTCTATTTATTAACAATGGCATCGCTCTTAGAACTCTATTGGTGGGTTCTCACGGTCTACAAGAGATTCGTTGTGTAATCTGTTTGGTCAGATTGGGTGAATGAATGTGGAAAGGACTACACTTTAGCACCCAAGTGACTTGTGGCTAGCGTTATACTTCTACCTCTATTGATTATAAAATCTTACTCAGCATTTAAGATAAGGAAAGTTGAAATCCATCTTATGATTTATTTGAATGGGGGTTTAAGGTTAGTTTAGAAGTGATGTTTAGAGATTTTTTTTTTTTTGTCAGAAAAAAGTTGTTTTAAAAATATGTTTGGAAAAAAACTGTTTTGAATGAAAAAATAAAAAATTTTAAAAATTTTTTTAGAAAAAAATATCAATATGGATATTATTTTGTTGATCTCAAAATTTTATTTGATTTTTTTTAAAAAAATCTCATTTGGACTTATATATACAAAGTTATAGATTTTTAAAGGGAATTTAGGGGAGATGTTTGGAGACATTATTTTTGAGTTAGAAAAAAATTGTTTTGAAAAATGTGTTTGGGAGAAAGATCTGTTTTAGGGTGAAAAAATAAAAAATTTTAAAATTAAAAAAAAATCAATATGAATATTATTTCGTTCCTTTTCAAATTCTATATAATTTAAAAAAATTATCTTATTTGGACTTATATACACAAAATTATGGATTTTTAAAGTTTAGAATTTACTGTAGTGTTTTGAATATGTAAATAATGAAACGTAATAAAGTTTTGGAAAAAAAGTAGTTTTGGATGTCTCTAAAACTAAGTTCCAAACAGGGTCTTAAAGTTTAAAATTTACTGTAACGTTTTAAAGATGTATATAGTTAAAACTGATGATGTATTAAAAAAAAAGGTGTTTTTAAAAAGGAAAAACTAATGTCTCAAACAGGATCTTTTTTTCTTTAAATGAAAAATTTTTAGTTTTAGAAAATAAAAAGTTATTTAGATTTTTTTTTTAAAGTAAAAAATTGTTTAGATAAGAAAAAAATTTTCCTTTATCTAAATAAAACTCTTTTTTATTTTTTAAAAATGAAAAATTTTTAATATTCATGAACAAAAATTTAAAAAAATTCATTTTTTTCAAGTGAAAATTTTTTATTTTTTAAAAATAAATTTATCAAACAAACAAATCATTAGATTTATTGTGTCCTCTTTAGTAAACTACTGCCACCAGTGAAATTTGACATTTTCAAGAAAAAAAAAAAATCATTTGAATAGAATAGTCTAATGCTTATCAACAGCTACAAGGCACAGGAAAATAAGATGAAAAAGGAGAGGAGGCTTGTTTTCTTTTTATTCTTTTTTTAAGGCCAATGTGAGACGAATGATGGGGTCAAGAAGACAAAAAAAAAACAAATAGCTGGCCACGCGAACATGTCCGCTGGGTCCAACCAAAGATAGGGTCATCCTGAAACTCATCCAATTTTGGAATGGGGAGACAGTTTTGGTCTCCTTGACCGTTTAGGTCTTGATAACTACTCTTTACTAATCGTATTATCGACGAATTATATTACTCAATAATTCCAAGTTTTGTTCTTTTGGTTGACGTAAAAAAAAAAAAAACAGAATAAGTTTAATTTGTATTTTTTTAAAAATACTTAATTTTTATATTTTTAGATGAAGTCTAATATAATATTACGATTACGTTACGAAAATAAATAAATAAAAGTTCCTTACTGCCAATAAAATGAACCAGGATTGGTTGCATGTTAATGGATTCACATGACTTTATTAGACTATAAAGTTAAGAAGTGGATTGTTTCAAGGAAAAAAAAAAAAGGGGTTGGGAAGTCGATCAAACCGGCGAATCCCTTAAGGCTGACGGGCCCTCATTTTTTCACTTTTGCTATCACCAATGGGTGCATATGGACATCTTCCTTGGACATTAGAAATATAAAAAATTAAAAAAATTAAAAAAAATAAAGAAAAAACTTAAAATTTTTTTTTATTTTTTAAATTGAAACCTTGTCCGCATGAAAAGAGAGTGGCCAAGAACCGAAGTCCAAAGCATTCCTAGGAGACCAAAAAATATTACCACATCTTATGACTTTTATGGTAAAAAAAAATTAACCTTTTATATGAAACCGAAAAATTAACCTTTTATATGTCTAAACCTTAATTATTGCATTCCTTTGAAATTCTAACACGACATCTTTCTCTTCTTTTCTTGTTTTAAAGTCGTCAACCCGATGAGATCAATGTTAACATCAGAGTATCTATGGCAAAAACGACCTTTTTTTAATATAAAAAATTAGCCCGTAAAACACATTTAACAATCCTTTTAAATAGTAGATCAGTCGTCGCTGCATCAGTAATGTTTTCAAACGAACTAGTTCCTCTCACTATCTGCACTGGATTTTCAAGTCAATAAGACAAAAGCCCAAATTAGAACGCACAAACCATAAGTGGCTTTTAAATGCATGAAAGTAGACGGCCCATGTAAAAATTCTTTGTCGTTTTCTTTTTCTCCACTAAATATTAAATAAAATAACAAGTTAATTTTAAATTTGACTCGCAAAGAATAAATGATTGTCTAATTTCAACCCTTTAACCTTAAGATAAGGTAAGGTTAACCTCCAAGATTAACACAGAGTGCATTTTTTTTTAAACAATTTATATCACACGTAAATCATAAGAGCAATTACTAATAGACAATAAAGTAAATTTAAGCTAAATAGACTTGCAAACGAAAAAAAAAAAAAAGAAAGTAAATTCTTCTTCATTCTAATTGTTGGTGTCTTGTCGTCTCCTCTTTTGCTTTGCGACTCCAACATACCCTCTTATATTGACTTTTTAATGATTGATGTATCAAAATTATAGCTTATAATACGTTTAATAGATAGTTTTTTTTACCATTTTTTAGAGTTACAGGGAACAAAGTGAAAAATTTTTGTTTTTAACATGTCAAATTTAAAGAGCATTTGGATTATATATTACATTTATATTATATTTAAATGTAATATACATTTGGATAAAAATTATAGCTTACAATAATTGATGTATCAAAATTATAGTTTACGTTGTGTTTAATAGAAATTTTTTTTGTACTCTTTTTAAAGTTATAGGGAACAAAGCGAATATTTTTTGATTTTTAAGATGTCAAATTTATGGAGCGTTTAGGTAATATATTGTATTCATATTGTATTTGAATGTAATAGATTGAATGTAATATACGTTTAAATAAAAAGTATTTAAATTATATTATATATAATATATAGGTAAAAGTAATAAAAAAATAAAAAAATAAATAATAATTGTATTAAATTTAAAATATAACGTGATTAATATTTAAATATAATATTTTTTTTAAAATAAAAATTATATTATATTTAAATGTGTTTCGAATATAACATGGCGAATAAAAGAGATATTAAAATTAAACCTAAAATAATGTCTTCCATGCTAGATCTTGTGTCCAATGTCATCGCGCCAGGCTATCTCTTTCTATTTTATTTAAAAAATCGTCATGTCCTTAGGTGGCAAGAATTTACAGTAACGTAAACAGCTAATCAAGAGAGAACACGGTAGTCCATAAACCGTACGATCTCCACACCGTCACACTAAACGCACACTCACCCCGGCTTTCGATTTTTGAAAAAAAGGCCCCATATTTTTTTCCCCCAAACAATCACTTTCCACCAAAAAATAAAAAAAATAAAACCATGTCATGGTTGGCTCGCTCCCTCGCAAAGTCCCTCCGACTCGACGACGACGATGACGGTGCTGACGGCGACGGCGACGGCGACGACGACGAAGACAACGATGTCGTTTCGATGAATCAGTCGTCTGGTGATCCGTCACCATCCTTGGCCCACCTCCAACGACAACAAGAATACAATGGAGGAACCGAACCAGACATGAACGAAGAAGAAGAAGAAGCCCAAGCCAGAGGGGTCAAAGAGGACCTCTCCGAGATCAAGCACGTGCTGACCCGACAATTCTGGGGCGTTGCCTCGTTTCTCGCGCCTCCTCCGTCGGAGCCGTCGACTCCGTCCCGCAATCATCTTCAATCGCCCCCAAATTGGGATCGATCTGAGCCGTTGGATCGGACCGATCCGGCTCCGGCGATGGCTCGGGAGATAGAGGGAAGAGAAGAGGAAGAAGAGGAAGAGGAATTGGAAGAGTGTGTTGTGGGGATCACTGAAGAGGTCTTGGCTTTCGCGAGGAATATCGCGATGCATCCCGAGACATGGTTGGACTTTCCTCTTGATGAAGAAGATGACTTGGATGGTATGTTCTATGTTTTTTAAGCTCTTTAAAGCAGAATCTGTGGTTTGGGTTCTTTTTAAAATGACAAAGTTTTGTTCTTTGATGCTTCAAAATTCTGTTGTATATCTCTGGACTCTTGTTATTACTGGTCTATATCAATTTTGATGAGCTACCCTTTTGATTTGGTTGTTCTTTGAGGTAGATTCCTTTTTTATTTTCTTAATTTTGTAAAAAGCCATGACATTTATCTACACTGCTATGTTTAGTTATCTCTCATAATGGAAGCAATTCATTTCATTTATATGATAAGCTAGCAGGCATAGAATCAGACCATCTCCAATGTATTTGTTTATGTTAATGCTATATTTTTTTATAAAATATAGTATTATTTTACTTCATGCGCCAATAGACAATGCTATTTCTATTTTTTGTCATCATTATTATGTTTTGGAAGTTTTAAAAGTGAACTTCTAGCAATTAAATAAATGAAAAATAAAAATGTTAAGAGCAACAACCAAGAAAAATCAAATGTGAAATTTGACATTGGCTATATTTTGTGATAAATTTGCCATAAAGATTAGCATATGACAAATTTAATATCAAAAATAGCACCTTATTGGGAGCAATTTTTTCATCCAAATGTCAAATTTTACCATTGGCACAACAATTTAGCATTGTGTTGGAGTTGCTCTTAGATTTGTTGTCTTTACTCCTCTACGAAAAAAAGTTCATTTTCTTTTGATGTTACATTCTGTTTGCTTTTTCGATGTTGCAATTAAGAATATGTGGTGACTGATTAGCTAAGATTTGTAGACATATTTTGCTCAGGGATGTGTATCATGAACAACAGGTTGACCATACGAATTTCAATGAGGAGTTAGATTATATCCTAAAGAAATGGTTTTGTTCTAGGATTTGTTGAAATAAATGTTTCTGCCCTTTTCTTGTTCTCTAGGGGTAACGTAGGAGTATCTGGTTCTAAGATTGATGGCTCATTCATTCCTTTTTCTTCCTGTAGATTTTGAAATGTCTGATGCCCAACAAGGGCATGCTTTGGCGATTGAGCGTCTTGCTCCTAGATTAATGGCCTTGAGAATTGAACTTTGCCCTTGTCATATGAGTGAGGGTTACTTTTGGAAAGTATATTTTGTTCTTCTGCATTCCAGACTAAATAAAAAGGATGCTGAAGTCTTGTCTACAACCCAGGTAAGCTACCCTTTTTTGTTTTTTTTGGTATGAGGGCACGAAAAGTATCCGTCTTTGAGATTCATGTGGTGTTTATGCAAACAAATTTTTCCATCCCTTGTCAATGTCACTTTAATTTTCCACGAAACTACTCCTAATAAATTTTCAAGCAGTTTCTGAAGTACAATTTCATTTTGGGATGTAATAGTCAGAGCAAAGCAATGTGATGTAGCAAAGCCACCTGCTCTTTTTTTCTGCCATTTATAGAGTTGCAGCTTCCTATATGTTTAGTTTTATGTGAGACAAAGCTTAGGTATATTCACTTCCTATTTTGGCTGGATGCTAGTGGTTAGTTGAGACATACTGCCAATTGCATCATGTAGGCTTGCCTTTTGGCGATTCTTGATGTTTGTTTATGTACAGTACATGTTTACATATTTTTATACACCTCTTGTTTTCCACACACAGACACACACATATTTATATATATATATTTTCTCTGGCTATTAAAAGAAAGAGTTTTGCAAAATCATGTAGATATCTCTACAGGTATCAGGATCAACCCCTTTTTTTACACTATGGGGTTGTGCTACTACCCGGTTTCATGAGAATAATGTCTTGATTAATGCATTGCTTCCGACATACTACTTTCAGGTAATGGCGGCCAGAGCAAAGTGGATGCAGGAACTACAAAATCAAACTGCTTCAGAAACTGAGTGGCTTGGAAGCAGTACTTCATATTTACAAGTTGATTCAGATTTCTTGCATGAAGATCATCTTCCCGTCTCACCCTTTAGTTCTCACAGAGAAGAAATGGCATCAGGAACATTTACTTATCACCGAAAAATGTTCTCTTTTCCATCAGCTTTTGAGACCGAGAAACACCCAATTGAAAGCTCTGAATTGCAATTTGTTGACAAGTCTGTTATTGAAGAAAAACCAATGATCAAGCCCGAGGATAAGAATTTTACAGTTGGTCCATCCTCTAACATACCACTCAAGAACCATGAAGATTACGACGATGACGACAATTGGCCTGAGGAAGATTTTGATTTTAATGAGTATGGTAGAACCGCTATTCCTGTGGGAAATGCAGAGGACATATCTTTCAGTGATCTCGAGGATGACGATTTTCATGCACCCACAAAATTTAAAGTTGTCTCAGAGGAATGTGAAACGTCAATGACTAATCGGTGAAAATTGTGCATGGAGCAGCCTAAACTCGTTGGACAGAAGATTGGACTGAATATCGTCTAATGAATCTTTTGGAGGAAGGACCCACGACTTTCGCATCCAGTGGTGCATTGTGCTAATACATGGTGATCGTGTGTTTCGCTTGAAACATTTTGTACATTATATATTGTTGTTGATATTTCTATAGAGCTATGATTGATTTGATTGGTTCTCTCAGACGTGTAATTACAAGTACAACAATGGTGATTGAAGAGGAAAAACAGGGAAACAAGAGGGAAAAAAAAAAAAAAGGAAGGGGTGGGGGTTTTCACATGAATGAAATGAGTGGGATTCATTGATTTTGAAAACGTTTGTTCTTTTGTGTTGTATCATACATGGAAGCAATGAATACAATTTTGCAATTCTTGTTCCATATTTTTTGTACAATTGAAATGGATTCTATATAGACCAGTCAATAATATGCATGGTTGTCTTTATTTTTGTTTTTCTGCAGTATACGTTTTCCCCCTCTCGTTTTGCCTTGTCTAAACTTTAAGAGAAGAAAATTAGATAGAACATAAAATTTGTTGGAGCATCTGTGAATTCATAAAATGAAAAGAACTAACTTGAGGAAGGCATTCATCAATCACTTTTCCAAAAACACATGTACTTTATAAGTATTTAATGAAAAATGTGTTTGTTATTTTCTATAATTTGCATAAAACTACATATCGTTTGATCGAATAGACGAATATAAAGTGGCAACGGCCAAACAACATGTCGAGCGACAAAAACTCTGCAACAGAAGACAGTAACTAAACGACAGTCTACTCTTCCTTTAAAGTGTATCTCCAAAAAAATAATAAAAATAAAAATAAAAAATTTTACTTTAAAGAATGTGTCTTTTATTTGCACAAACGACAAGAAAATTCAAGACAACATGTCGTTTGTTCAGTTTTAGAGAAAGGTGGCTTCTAAATTAAAAACTGCATCTAACGTTTTCCTTATTTTATTTCTTAAAATTTTTATCAGTTACGTTATTTCTCCAAAGAATTTTTGAATTCAAGAAAATTCAAGACAACATGTCGTTTGTTCAGTTTTAGAGAAAGGTGGCTTCTAAATTAAAAACGGCATTTAACTTCTCAAATTTTTATCGGTTACGTTATTTCTCCAAATAAATTTTGAATATTAATTTATATGATAAATATATTATTATTTTTTATTAATAAATATTTAAAATAATATCATATTATATAATTATATCTATTAATAAAAATATAATATATATATATTAGTACGTAAAAAGTTAAAGGTTATAATTGAAGGCTTACTCTACTCCAAAAGAAAACAAATTTTTAACAGACGATGTGTCCTCTTCAACAAATGTACAAAAATTTTTGAACTGGCAAAGGGTTGTAGTTTCAAGTACAGACAGCATCTTAAACATGAAAACTACAGGTCGTTTTTCAATTTTTAAATGCTCACTAAACGACAGCCAACTTTTAACAAGAAAATGACATATCATTTAAGGACACAATTACACTCAACCGATTTTAGGACGCGTTTGGAAAACGCATTGTATTTTGATTGTATTTGAATGTAATTTATTTTTTGAGTGTTGTATTTTGGTTGAAAAGTATTTGTTTTATATTTGAATGAAATGTGTGTTTGAATGAAAAGTATTTTAGAGTTGAAAAGTTGATATGATTGTTTTAAAAAACTTTTAAATAGTAATTGTTTTCGTAATACTGTTGAAAAGAATTGTATTTGAATGTAAAATTTTACGTTTGGTATAAAATTACATTGCGTTTGAATATAATTAAAATGTAAATATATCACCAAACGTCCCTAAAAATCAAATATTTTTATATAATTTTATTTACCAAAAAATTTAGAAAAAATCTAGCCCACTGTGTATTTCACCCCTTTATTTTTCCCTAAAAAAAAAACCATTTATATCTGGATCAAATAGAAAATAAAATAAGCTCACAAAAACAAAAAAAATACTATAGTAGGTTAGATTTCATTTTTAGATTGTTTAGTTTTAATCAAATAATTAAGATTTATTTATTTATAATAATTATAGGGCATATTAGCTTATAGAATTGTATACTAAAAAAATTTTAAAGAATTTCAAACAAAAAAATAAATTAAAGAAAAAGCCGACCACCTCTGTCCCTTCTGCCCTCGCAATGACGTTGATGATGACAATCCCCCCACCATTGCAAGTTTGATGATAACACACGCGATAAACACCCCCCATCCCTGCGACTCCGACATCAAACCCTATAACCCCTCCCCCACGATGACTTTCCCTGCCTCTGCTGTCGACCCCCACCGCTCTACTCCAACTCTGACATTGAAACGCAACACCCCTCCCCTACAACAACTTTCCCTGCCACCACCGACCCTCAAATCCCACACTCCACACCCTTCCCCTCAACTTTCAATCACACTTACTAAACCAAATTTGGTCGCAGGTCTCCCCTCAACTTACTAAACTTTCAACACTCAAAAATAAATTAAAGAAAAAGCCGACCACCTCTGTCCCTTCTGCCCTCGCAATGACGTTGATGATGATAATCCCCCCACCATTGCAAGTTTGATGATAACACACGCCATAAACACCCCCCATCCCTGCGACTCCGACATCAAACCCTATAACCCCTCCCCCACGATGACTTTCCCTGCCTCTGCTGTCGACCCCTACCGCTCTACTCTAACTCTGACATTGAAACGCAACACCTCTCCCCTACAACAACTTTCCCTGCCACCACCGACCTTCGAATCCCACACTCCACACCCTTCCCCTCAACTTTCAATCACACTTACTAAACCAAATTTGGTCGTAGGTCTCACCCCCCCCGCCCAATTCCTGCGACTTTGACATCAAACCCTATAACCTCTCCCCTACGATGACTTTCCCTGCCTCTACTGTCGACTCCCACCGCTCTACTCCAACTCTGACATTGAAACGCAACACCCCTCCCCTACAACAACTTTCCCCGCCACCACCGACCTTCAAACCCCGCACTCCACACCCTTCCCTTGAACTTTTAATCACACTTACTAAACCAAATTTGGTCGCAGGTAGGAGACGTTGGAGGTCAAGTGTAATTTTGTCAATATAAAACTTAGGGTTCGTTTGGGGGGCTGTCTCCAGCCCCCACTTTTTCACTTTTTTCCAAAATTTTCTTACTTTTTACTATTTACATCTCCAAAACACTACAGTAAACTCCAAACTTTAAAAATTCATAACTTTTTGTATACAAGTCCAAATGAGATGATTTTTTTTTAAAATTGCATAGAATTTCGAGAGGAACAAAACAAGATCCATATTGATATTTTTTTTCTAAAAAAATTTTTAAAATTTTTAATTTTTCACTCTAAACAGTTTTTTCTCCCAAACATATTCTCCAAAACCAACTTTTTTCCAAATCCTAAAACCACATCTCCAAAACCTCCCCCAAACTCCCCTTTAGTTTTTTATAATCTCTTTTTTTTTTTTTTAATTTCTATGTAGCAAGAAACATTTTAATTATTATATATAAATAAAATCTGATCAGTTTGACTATTAAAAATAACTTTATTAATAGATACACAAATTAATCACTGATGTATTCTATTCCCTTAAAAAAAAAATCTTCTAAAAAAGAAGAAAATATATATTTTTAATTTGAATAGACACCAAAGTAGTTGACTTCGGTTTTTTTGCGTAGACAAGAGAAAATGTCTATCATCGTACTCGTGGGTACGCGGTATGCAGGCAATGCAGTGTCTGCGATTTTCCCCAGCCCCCAATTTCTTGGGATCTTCTTTATTTCTTCTTTGTTCTTCTCCTTTATCTTGATTCCCGCAGCTTTTTCACCCTTTCACGGATCTTCTGCAAACCCAATTCAATTTCTTATCCTTTTCTCCGACGAATCCGATTCGCTCGATTGCGATTTGGGATCCCAAAACTCGTCGAAATCAGAGTTCCTAGATTAGGTCTGGAGCTTTTGGGATCGGATTAATGGAGCTTGGGTTGGTGAAGAAACCCTTCAATATCTCCGGTAGGACACAAAAATGGCTTTTGGCACTCGCAGCTCTTGGTGTGTCAGGTTATGGCGTTTACGCGGTGTATCATTTGCCGTCGGTGGCGAGGGAACGGAAAAGGCTAATGAAGCTGTTCGGAGCCCTAATTTCCGTGGCCGAATTGGTCTCAGATTCCGCTGACACGATCGGGGTCGTCTCCAGGGATCTGAAGGACTTCCTGAATTCCGATTCCGACGAAATCCCCAAAAGTCTGAAACAAATCTCAAAAATCGTGAGGTCGGAGGAGTTCTGCGAGTCGTTGAGTAGGTCGAGCGAGGCGCTGACGGTTGGGTTTCTGCGAGGGTACGAGTCGGAGGCGAAGAAAGGGAGTGAATCGGCGGCAAATTCGAGCTTTTCCGATAGGGCTATGGAGAGGATTTTCTCCACGGCCGGGTCTGGTTTCGCCTCGGTTGTGGTGGGAAGCTTCGCGAGGAACTTGGTTATGGGGTTTTACTCCTCTGACAGGCGATCCGTTGACCGACCTGGTGCGTCCAATTTGTCGGACATGCCTGAATGGCTGAGCTTGATTTGTAGCGAGAAGAGCAGGGAATTAATGGCGGATTGCATAAGGGTCTTCGTCAGTACCGCCGTCGCAGTTTATCTCGACAAGACAATGGACATCAATTTCTTTGACGACGTTTTCGCTAAATTGACTGATCCTAAACACCAAAGCAAAGTGAGGGACATTCTGGTTTCTGTCTGTAATGGCGCAGTGGAAACACTCGTGAAAACATCTCACCAAGTATTGAGTTCGAGCTCGAAATCGAAACCGAACCCGAACTCGGATATCGGTAACCCGTCTTCTTGCTTCATCGTTGATCAGAGGGAAGGCCCAAGTGGAAGTAGGGACGAGGGTCATGAAAAGGGCATCTCAGTTTGTAGGATTCAGAACAGCGGGTGGGTCAGCGTGGTCTCGTCAACATTGGCGGTGCCGAGCAATAGGAAATTTGTGCTCGACGTAACTGGGAGGGTGACATTCGAGACAGTGAGATCGCTTGTGGATTTCATGTTGTATGGGATATTAGATTCTTTGAAGAGAAGCCTTAGTGCAGTCCATGAGGAGGCTGTGGACAGGGGTTTGGTGGTGGTCAGATATTTTAGTGCAAAGTCTTCTGTAATTGCAAAGTCAAAGTCTTCTGTAATTGCAAAGTCTTCTGTAATTGTTACCATCTGTCTTGTCTTGTATTTACATGTCGCCGGCGGGGCTAAAGTCCTCTTGCCTGCTTAATTCATGACAGGTTTAGTTTGCGTAATTGTATGTGAAGTCTTGTCTTAATTTTTCCTTCTCTTTAAACGTGATCTTTGTAGTAAAGCATTGTTTTTGGGCTAAAAGCATCCATGCGGCTCATATTAGCTCTGACAGGATGTAGTTATGTATCACAGACAAGATTTTAGATGATATTCTCTCTCTCTATTCCCTCCCCACCACCCCCCACCAGCCCACACAACAAAACTAAAAAGTCGGGCGACCAACGTTACTAGCATACCCCCTTAGGCGTGATCCAGGGAGCCCTCACATGTTAATATGAATGTTTCATTCACCCACTATAGGTGCACAGGTTGCTCTTCAATAGGGAGCCTATCATCTCAATCTCATCTAATGATCTAGTAGTAAGAACATATAAGGATGTGATCTCAAATGCTCTAGAAGTATCAAAGACACTCAATCGAGTAGTAGGTTGATAAGAAATAAGCCTTTACATTTAATATCTCTATCTGAGAATAATTTGACACTCAAACTTGTGATCACAAGCCCACCCCCATGATTCTTAACCACCAAGCCACACCACTCGGTGGTTCTCCTTCTTATATACTCGGGTTGTTCCCTCTCATTGCGTGATTATGAAGAGAATTTAGGCTTTTCGGTGACAATTGTCAAGTAGTAGAGGAAAAAGCTTGAAAAACAATCAGGTGACGGTTTGCAGGTTGAGTGATTGTTATACCATGTGGCTGAAGGATTTGGCTTGATTGTCTTCTTCTTCTTCTTGTTCTTTTTCTTTTCTTTTCTTTTCTCTTTTTCTTTTTTCCTTGGAGGGTTATACAAGTTAAAAGATGAGTTGTTAATTTTGTTTTCAGGATGAAATTGAATTTAAACTATCAACAAAGTTTGTTGTGGAAACCAAATGATAGTTATTTAGACCTGGTGATGATACAATTCCCATCAAAGACATATGGGGACAGTGGGATTTGGGTTGTCAAATCTGAGTGATTTGTTTGGTAAAAATGGTTGAAGGAACCACTTTCAGGTGGCCAACCATTGTAATTATTTCGCTGCAACAAGCAATTCAGAAGTCTGATAATAATCTACTAGTAACGATTCCTTTTCTCATTATTTGACCCAACGTGTTCATTCATTTCCTGCATATTATGAACAATTAACGTACTGGCAGTATTTTGCTTTATCCATGTTTTGGATCACATCTGTTTACTTGACCATGTCACTATTGAGTCCCTGCTGATGAACGTGTGGCCCTCTGGAGTTGGCCAGTTAATGAACCATAAAATCTATTTTTTGAATAATTTGAGGCTTATAGATAGTTATAGAGGGTCACTGTAGCTTTGCTTTTGCTACATCATTAACACTGTTTGTCCTTGAACTATAAGCATTTTATCACTAATTTTCAAGGGTTCTTAACAATAAAGAAAGCATTCAATACTTAATATAACTATTTTTACAAAATTTCAAGTTATATCTCGCAATAGACGCATGATATACTTTTGTTAAATTTTGGATATTCTTCATCAGTTGTCAAGCACTAAAATTGTGACAGAACTAATGTTCAAGCAGTATTATGTCAAAATTAAAAGCTCTAAGAATCAAAATGACACAATGCTCATAATTCAGGGACTAACGGTGCTAACGACGCTTATTTCAGGTTTTCAACATATCCTGGTGTGTTGTTATTATATAAAGATGAAAATCAAATTCCTTCATTAGGAAAATTCAGCTACTTTGATCTCTTTGTTTGTTATTAAGGCTTAGAAGGTTTTTAGCACTCCTTTGTTCTCTCGGTCTAGTTGCCAAGGAAATTTTGGTCGACTTAGTTGACTCTAGTTGCCAAAATTGAATGGATTTGAGCTTCACGAGGGTCGTCGGTGATAATGGCACTGGTTCCTTGTTCAAATTCTTTTGGTACAATCTTTATACATGCATGATGCCAAATCAGAGTCACAGCCGTGTTTGACACTCTGCCATGCATCCATTTAGGTCTACAGAAATTGGTGTAAAACATAAATTCCTTCAGGTACGGAAATATGACACTGATGTGATATGTTCATTTTGGGTTGGACTTATAGTAATATAACTACTGTACACGTTAGTGGGTGTGTATATTTTTAATTTTTCACTGTATTTATTTGGAGATTTTGTCATTGGACATACGTTACTAATTTCCCCCTCCATCAATCTTCAATATCATTCGTCGCAGAAGTAGGAAAACGAAAATTAACTTGTTAATGCTGGTGCCAACAGAGAATCTATGTCATGTAAACTATTCAAAGGATTAGGCTGCATGTTATCAAATTCCTTGAAGAAACTTTACTATATTCAGTCGATAATCATATCTGCTAATCATATTAACAAAAATGAACCCATTTGAGAAATTTGGACATGAACTCTAATGTTTGAAATCTATAAGTACTTTCATATATTTTTAATAAATGAGCATTGTAAACAATGTATCGTTAGTAATGAGTACGCGTGTTTATTATATTGCATGGCCTTCCTCCCCAAAAGAAGTTGTTAATACATATTTTCTCCAATTGGTGAAAAGACTAGCTATATAATATTTTATATATATATATATATGTAGACAGAGAGAGAATAAATTCATAAACGTGGTTCCTAATTCATGGCTTCTGCTCCTGCGTATAGATGTAATCCAGATGAGCGGTCAACGTCCTTCTCATCAAGCACTCCTCTTTCCCAACTCCTTCACATGTTTCATCCACATCCACCTTCTCTGCCTCAATGTTCTGTCAAATTTCACACATAATAATATTGATTTAACATTAATCAATTGCCAAACTCACTGGATTTTATTTTATTTTAACGTTACACCGAGGAGTGATTCGCAAAGAAATATACGTACCGCTTGTTCGGTGAACGAAGAGTCAGATCGGGCGGCGAAGACAAGAGCGGAGCTGAGGAGAAGGGTTAACATGAAGAAGGAGATAAACTTGGCCATCTTTTCTGAGCTTCTAATAGCGTTCTATGAAATATGTGCGCACAAAGAATGAAGAGAATGGGCTGAAATGGAGAGAGAATTTATAGAGACAGGTGCAAATTAACGGCCACAGGATAGACTATGAGCTGTATTGCGCGTTATCGTTCCCCTATTTTTTCTTGTTTCAAGGATGTGATTTTTATCCACACGTTCTATTTTTGGTAGATCACATAATTAATTTGGTTATTACTTTCTTTTTTTTGGGAGAAAAGTTATTTACTTATTATGGAGCAAAGGAAATCTAATTATTTTGAATAATGAATACGATCTATTCGTGTGTGAAACCAAGAAATTTCAACAACTGAACCTTTAGCTCACTCTACACCGAAAGGCACGCAGCTTTTCACCTTTTTATTTTTATTTTTATTTTTGCATGCAAAATAAGCACGTATTTAATTCGAGGGAGGAAAAAAGAAGAAGAAGAAGAAGAAGAAGCTAATAGGGACGATGCATAATTTCGGCTGATTTTTCCACTTTTCTTAAAGAAGGAATAAAAACAAGCTTCTCATTAAGTGCATGCATCTAAACATTAAATCAGATAAATCCGATTAAAATTATATCATAATTAAATAAATGCAAAATAGACAGTAATAAGCTGTGATGAACGTTAAATTTGGATAAACACGAAAATGAACATCTAGCAGCACATGCTTATAAGCTCTAGCCAGAAAGATTAGTGACAATTGGGAAACAAATGATCATGTGCCAATTACACTTGAAGAAAAGTCAAGTTTCCTCTCAAGGAGACTTTAATTGAACAAATGATTTTGTTGGTTTTTTTTTTTTTTCCTTTTAACTCTACACTTTATGATAAAGATAAGATGTGAAATTATCGTTAAATTATACCTATCATCATATAATTTTATTGTTTACATAGAAAGTTTTAGTTTGAAATAATTTGAATGGTGAAAGTTCACTTTAAGTTTGTTTTAATTCTTTGACCAATAAGTTAATTTCCCTTTTTTTTATTTTAGTTTTCAGAATTTCACAATTATTTTTTTATTTTATTTTATTTTATTTTTAGTTCAGAAATTAAAGGATCTAACTTTATACTTAATGGTAGATATAAGTCCTCAATTACTGCTAAACTTTTCTTCTTTATAGAACCGGTAAACTACTTTTGCAATAACAACAATTTTCACACATGAATAGCAGTACAAAACCTTTTGAATTGGGATTTACTCATATTATTTCTCTTAAGGAGTCATAATATTATTTGAGAAACAGAAATAATGAAACACAAGAGATGAATTCTTTAGATAGAGGGTGTCGATCTGTTCTTTCATATATTTAATCTAAGCAAACTTAAAAAAAGAGCAACGTTCAAAGCCGACACAGCACGTCTGTTTCGCATTAATCTTTTGCTCTATAAGCGCTTTCCCAAAGAAAAAAAAAACCACTAGTTCTTCTCATATATTACTTTTTCAGTCGTTTCAGTGTAGCTCTGCAGAACTCTTAAGGTTGAACACGCTTTATTGAAATTAGAAAACAAATAGATATATATATATATATACACACACACAGAGAGATATACACACTCTCACACGATCGTTAAGCTTTCTGGCAGTGCTGGACGCGCTCGCTGTCTTTCTCACGCGGGCTGTATGGCTCTCTCCCCCAGTTGTACTGTCTGATCTGTCTAGCAGGTTTTATCGCCAGACCGAATGGGAGCCAGACAACTTAGAGAGAGAGAGATGTACGCCACACATGAACTAACAGAGAAAGTATCAAAACAAATATTAGTTACTCTTTCATGCAATTTCCTTGATTACTATAGAAAAGTTAGAGACAAATCTCATGCAAAAAAGCAACATATATTGAGACGTAGAAATCAAATGGCTAGCAACAACTAGCCTTCGATGAAACTTTTTAACCTCAAGTCAACAATCAGGACGGCATCCCTTTGTCTTTTGGCAAAAACGTCACCAAAACATGGGTATCGGATCCTTTTAACACAACCGCGTGAGACAAACTTTCACAACACACCAATGCCATGACTTTTTTCTTTTAGCCTACTTTTGTTTGACACCTCCAAATTTAGAAAATAAAAAATTCCAAGAAAAATGAACTTTCCTAAATTTCTATATCTAAACATCCAAAATTTTCATTTTCGAAAAATAGAAAAAGAGTTCTCTAAAAACAAAAAGTTTTCAACCATCCAAATAACTTTTCACTTTTAAAAAAAATTCTAAACAACTTTTTATTTTTTATATCTAAAAATTTTTCATTTTTAAAAAACGGACATCTCATCCAAATGGACCCTTAGTATTGGGATGAAAAGAACCAGTGTAACATAGCATTTTTTATCTCTTCTAATCTTGGTATTATTTTCTCATTTTGAGAACTATGGGTTTGCGATTTAAACAATATCTCAAAGGTGTTGTTTGGTCAAAGGTTTGGACTAAAAAAGGGTTTAGATTGTGGTTTAAATTGAGTTGGGCATTTGGCATGTTTTTGCACTGTTGAAGTTAAAAAATGTAAAAATTTGAAGTGTGTTTGTAAAAAATATCAATATAAATCATGTTTTGTTCGTCTTAAAATTTTATATAATTTATTAAAAAAATTATCTCCTTTCGACTTGTATATATAAAACTTTAAAAGTTTAAGTTTAAAAATTATAATCTTAATTGTTGAATAGTAAAACTTATTAACTTTTTAGAAAAAGATAAAAACTAAGGGCCCGTTTAAGTGGAGTTTTGAAGACAATTTTTTTTTTGTTGGAAAAAAGTAAGTTTTGAAAATTTTGTTTTGGGAAGAAATTTGTTTTTGGTGAAGAAGTGTAAAATCTTAAAAATTTATTCAGAAAAAAATTATCAATATGGATTTTATTTCTTTTTTTTTAAATTCTATGCAATTAAAAAAAATCATCTTATTTAGACTTATATATACAAAATTATAGACTTTTAGAGTTTGTTATAGACTTTTAGAGATGTGAATAATATAAGTGATTATCAGATGAAGAAAAAGACAACAAAAAGTTCCAAAACTGAATATGAAGACTCTCTCCCCAAACAGGTCCTAAGTTGTGATTTTTGAACTTAAACCTTGGATCTAAACACCACATAAATTGAGTGATAAGGGCATAAAATGCACTTTTGTTGTTCAAAATTATCAAAATAAATTAAATTTTAATTAAATATTTTCATGAAATTAATTTAAAATACTTTGATACGGAAATATTTGATTTTAATTTAGTTTGTTTTGTGTTGCAGAGAAATAACAAAATTGGACCAAAAATTTCAAGCAAGTCAATTAAAAAGCCGAAGAAAAGGAGCCAAAATGTCCCAACCCTCTCAGTCAAGCTATCAACCAGCTGAGCTGAGCCGAGCCATACAGTTCTTCTAGCACCACGTGTCACTGTCTGTGCGCATCAAACACACGTTCCCAACCATCCCCTGCTTCCTCCCACACACATGCGCTTGGTGCACCTCAGCCAATAGCTTTCCACCTTTCGCGTGGACCCCACCGCACAGCGGCTCTCCTTTCAACGTGCGCCATGTGTTCAGATGGTCCCAGCTAACGGTTATTTTTTCCTCTTCGCCCTTTCCGCAGCTGACTCGTGACCCATTTCATTAGATTCTTTCTTCAGCTGCACTGGTTTCTATCTGTTAGGTTTCCCATTCAACATCAGTGTCTATTCTCCAAATTTAAGAACTGTAAATTCCAAATTTATTTAGAATCATTTTTATTTTATTTTATTTATTTTTACTTTTATTTTTATTTGTTGATAGTTGTTTTTGGCATGCCCCCAAAGACATTATGAATAGGGTTTTGCCTAATGAGTTTGTGGTTGAATTTTTAGCCTAAATACGTATATTTTCTCTCATTTTGTTACTCATCTTCTCATATTTTCTTTTAGAATCTTTGTGAGAATGTTTAGCATGCTAGGCTAATTTTTCTCTTGGTGAGGCTAAAGATGAACTCATGTGTTGATTGTTCCAATTGGCATTTTATGATCTGTTTGGTGAACGTATTACATTTACATTACGTTTGAATGTAATGTATTAAATGCAATTTGTATTTGAAGGAAAAGTATTAGCATTGTATTTTAATACAATATATATTTAGGTAAAAGGTATTTGAATTGTATTTTAATAATAAATATATAATGTAATACGTAAAAGTAGAGAGAAAAAAAGGGAAAAGAAAGAGAATATATGATGCAATGCATTAAATATAATTTGCATTACGTTTGAATGCAATGCATTAAATACAATTTATATTTGAAAGAAAAGTATTAACATTATATTTGAATGCAATGTATGTTTGGGTGAAAGGTATTTGAATTGTATTTTAATAATAAATATATGATGTAATACATAAAAATAGAGAAAAAAAAAAGAGAAAGAGAATATATGATGTAATTAATAAAAGTAATAACAAAAGTGAAATAATAAATAGTAATTGTATTAGATTTAAAATGTGATGTGATTAGTATTTGAATGAAATATTTTTGTATTTAGGTGAAAATTACATTGCATTTAAATGCAATGCAATTGAATACGTGTACCAAACGCACACTTAATTCTTCGTTTTATAATGCATATATATTTGAATGGATTATTCTTCTTCATCTTCTATTTTTCATTGAGTGCAAAATATTGTGTGTTAAGTTTTTATATAAATTCAGTCATGCTTTTTCTATGTATATTTTGTCATATAATGTTTTGAAATTAGAATTATTTCATGAGTTAATCTTTTATTGTAATATTGTCCAATTGATATATTGTCGACTTTAAATAACTTATAATGATAATCTTTTTGATCTGAACGTGAAAAGTTAATTCATTTGAATACATTTATTGAATTTTATAAATTAAAACTAAAATTGGAGAACAACACACATGAGGGATTCTTGATGCTTTACCTCTTTTATAAATGAATTCTCTTTTATACATTGCATTGTCTTGTTTAATTTTTTTTAAATCACACTAAAAATTATAAAATTATTCACTTTTTCTTTTTATTTGTTTGGTTTACTTATTTCTAGTCATTAATTTCTACTAGCATCTCATGTTTGTTTTTGTTATATCTTCGTGAATATAACCATCCAATCTATTTTATATCGACCACTTTGTTTTGACATGTTTGAGCATAATCATTGAGCATACTGGAAGACTGGGTCAAGTCCTAATACTGTTCTTATGTAATTTCACTATATTTCTAAATGGGTGATAAACAATGAAGGTTTAACTGATATGTTCTTTATGAAGAATTAAAGTATGAGATTATGTCTACAATCAATCAATTTTGATGAGGCAGTTTTACCTTTTTCCTTTTTTTTTTTTCAGTTACATCATTTCTCGAAAAGAAACCAAATTTTTAACAGACGATATGTCCTCTTCAACAAATGGACAAAAAATTTCAAGTTATATGTCACGTATACGCACGATACAATTTTGTTAAAATTCGGAAATTCTTCTTCAATAATAATGTCAAGCACTAAAACTGCGAGAAAACCAATGTCCAAGCAATAATATATCAAAATTAAAAGTTTGAGGATGAAAGTAACGTAATGCTCATAATTCAAGAACAAATAATGTTGATGACACTCGTTGCATTAGATGTTGGTGTGTTGTTATTATATAAAGGATGAAAATCAAACTCCTCCTTGAGGAAAACTCCACTAATTTGGATCTATTTGTTTATTGTTAAGGCTTAGATGGTTTGTTTTAGCACTCCTTTGTGCCTTCGGTCTAGTTGCCGTGGAAAATGTGATTAATTTTTAATTCTAGTTGCCAAATCTGAATGCATTTGAGTTTTCACGAGAGTCCTCACTGGTTCCTTGTTCAAATTCCTTCGTTACAATCTCTGTACACGCGTGATGACAAATCAGTGCCAAGCCGTGTTTGACAGGATGAATCCCTTTAGGTATACAGAAAACAGTATCAAAAGGAAATTTCTTTAGGTATGAAATTATAATACTAATGTTATATGTTTGTACATGTTAGTGATTGCTACATATATATATGTGTGTGTGTGTGTGTTTAATATTTCGTCATATATATACATTTGGAGATTTTATCATTGGACACAAAACTGATTTCCACCTCCACTAATCTTATTATCATTCGAAGCTGAAGTATCTAGGGAAATGACATTTACTTCTCTCTGCTTGTGGTAACATTATATACATATATATGTGTGTGTATGTATATGACTATCCAAGGGATTTGTACGTGTGTGTGTGTGTATATGACTATCCAAGGGATTTGAATGTATGTAATAAAATTCCTTGACAAACTTTATGACATTGACTAAATATTCATATTTCTTAAACGTGCACTTTCTTTTTTCGTTTTTCTTTTTAAAAAAACCCATTACACTTCTGAATAAGAAACATTTAAATTATATAACTAAATTTAAAAATTCTACCATTACCCGTAAAACCTAAATAAATAATATTAGAGTCGGTTTCATATATAGTCATGTGTAGACATGATATGAAATTTGGAGAAGAATCAGACGAAAATTGAGAGCTTCCGGAGGGTATGATAGTCAGAAAATTAATGGTATCTCGAAATGGAAATTCTATGATAAAACAGATTCTTAAAACCTCCTCCTAATAAGTTAGTCCTTTAGGATGAAACCTATAGGTTCCATCAATATATATATAAACTTAAGGGCTAAACAATAAGCCGGTTTCTTAAACTAAGGAACTAAGCCAGCAAATAAAGAAATTAGTTCAACATAACGTAGAAAATAATTCAGAAAGGCGCAAGACCCACAAAATAATAGGATTGGTATCAATTGAGAGATAATAAAAAGTATACTCTTTATTGCAATCTTGCATAGCCTTCCCCCTCAAAAGAAGTTGTTGATACATATTCTCCAGTTGGAGAGAGAGACTTGGCTAATATATAGAGATACAAATTCATAAAAGTGGTTCCTAATTCATGGCTTCTGCTCCTGCGTATAGATGTAATCCAGATGAGCGGTCAACGTCCTTCTCATCAAGCACTCCTCTTTCCCAACTCCTTCACATGTATCATCCACATCCACCTTCTCTGCCTCTATGTTCTGTCAAATTTCACACATAATAATATTGATTTAACATTAATCAATTGCCAAACTCACTGGATTTTATTTTATTTTAACGTTACACCGACGAGTGATTCGCAAAGAAACATACGTACCGCTTGTTCGGTGAACGAAGAGTCAGGTCGGGTGGCGAAGACAAGAGCGGAGCTGAGGAGAAGGGTTAACATGAAGAAGGAGATAAACTTGGCCATCTTTTCTGAGCTTCTAATGGCGTTCTATGAAATATGTGCGCACAAAGAATGAAGAGAATGGGCTGAAATGGAGAGAGAATTTATAGAGGAGGATTGAAACCGTCACGAGACAAGTGGAAACGGCCACAGGATAAACTAGGTGAGCTGTATTACACGTGATTCTTACCCTTTTTTTTTGCTTTGTATTAACGATGTGATATTTATCCATATATGCTCTCTTTGTTTTTTAGTGCATATAATAAATTCTGTTTGAGTGCCTAGTCTTTGCGTTGCCCATTGATAAGAATGAGATTTGGGATCCTAAAAATAGTGCATATAATATATTAAGGTTGTTGCTCTAGTGATGTCACCACCAAATGTATGTAGATTTGTTATTTTATGATTTGATTTTGGGTGTTTGTGTTTAGCATAAATCTTTACAACAAACAAAGCACATTAACTTATTATTTTTACATCACGTAGATTTGTTGCTAATTACTCATCCATAGAGCAAGGGAAACCAAATTAATTTGAATATTCTGTTTGGCTCATGGAAAGTCTAATTAGTTTGAATTTTCTGTTTATATGACTTTGCTTCTTTTTTTCTTTTTTTTTTTTTTCCTTTTTTACTTTTTGGTATAACTATACTAAAACTTTTAAGTTAGGATGTCGGCCATGAATAAGGTAAATTATCTATTCATGTGTGAATCCTAGAAATTTCAACGACTTAACCAAAGAGCTCACCCTACACAGAAAGGCACGCTGCATTTTGCCTTTTTTATTTTTATTTTTTTATCTTTGCATGCAAAATAATAGCATGTATTCCGCTGATTTTCCACTTTTCTTGAAAAACAAAACCTTCCAAGGTAGGATCTCCTTATTCCTTATGACTAGTGCTTGTGTCTAAACATAAACATCTGATTAAAATCACATGAATACAAATAAAAATCCATTAATATAAAAATGATTTATAATTATCAAATTAAAGATCCATCTAAACTAGTCAATCACGTATATGATTCAATAAATGATAGCTGCTTATTATGTTTAAAAATTGAGATCATAGTTGATACTTTATTTGATATTTCCTAGCATGATCTTTTTTTTTTAATTTTAATATTCAAAATTTTATAATATATTATTAATTTAGTTTGTAGTTTTTTTCTTCTCCCTTTGAATTTAACATTAGAAGATTTGAACTCTTCACTGATTAAAAATAAGTATTAAATTATCGTTAAATTATGTTTATAAAAACAATAATTAAGGACGATTTTAATATATATATATATTAGCAATACAGGCTTGGGCAGCTACATTAGTTAATTTAGCATTATGGTGGAACATATGGTTTAATTTGATGAAACGCGCAAAACCTTACCAGTCTTTAAGATCCATCTTCCTTTTTTCTTTTTTTTTTTTTCTGACATAGTCAAAGTTCTTAATCCAAAATCATTATGAGGTTTATATACCATCTAAGATTTCGCGTGTTACAATAATATCTCCATAAAGTGCTTTTTCATCAGAATTTTCAAACCCGAAACGCAGGATAAAACCTTTTAAATAAAGCGCGTTCTGTTCTTTTATATATCTAAGCGGAGACCACAAAAAGAGCAACGTTTAAAGCCTAAGGCCCTGTTTGGGTCAAGGTATTGGTATCTCTAAAACTAATATTTTTTCAATTCTCTATTACTTTTTACTATTTATATCTTTAAAATACTATAGTAAATTTCAAACTTTAAAAATTCATAACTTTGTTTATACAAATTCAAATGAAATATTTTTTTTAAATTATATAAAATTTCTAGAGAAACAAAATAATATCTATATTGATATTTTTTTCCAAAAAAAATTTTAAAATTTTATATTTTTCACCTCAAACAGTTTTTTTCCCCAAACATATTTTTCTAAAATAACTTTTTTTTAATTAAAAAAAATATCTCCAAAACTTCTCCCAAACTCCCCCTAAACTTTTGCTTTAAAAGCGCGTTCCCAAAAAACAAAGGACCACATTCGATCTCTTATTTAGGCAAATTCAATACCTATATTACTTTTCTGTCGTTTCAGTGTAGGATCAGCAGAACTTTTAAGGTTGAACACGTTTTAATTAAAAAAAAAAAGATATAGCAAAAATTTATATATAATTTATTCTTATATATATATAGAGAGAGAGAGAGATGTACATTACCCCACATGAACTAATGGCTGTTCATTTGGTCCAAACAAAGTGCAAAAAAAAATATTAGTCAATCTTCCATGCAATTTCCTTTATTACTTGAGGAAAGTTATAGCCAAATCTTCTGCCGGACAAAAAAAAAAAAAAAAAGGCAGTATATTGGTACGTAGAAAAGAAATACTAATGAATCAGAATGGCTAGCAAGAACTTGCCTTAGATGAACCTAGAGAGACTTTTTATTGTCAAGTCAACAATCAGCACGGCATCCCTTTGTCTTTTGGCAATAAGTAAGCAAAACATGGGTATCGGATCTTTTCAATACAACTGCGTGAGACAAACTTTCACAAAACACAATGCCAAGATTTTTTTATAGTTGCGATGACAACAATTATCTACCATGATGACATAACGATTGTGAATATCTTTTTTAACTCTACTCTGATCCTAATATAAGAATTTGAATGTTCACGTTCTCTTACGACGGATTTGATAACTCTAAACTGAGTCTAAAGAGAAAATAAATTAGATTTTAATACTATTTTACATGTTTGTTTCACTAAGTTATCAAATAATCGATGAATGGGTAGTGCTTAAACTATACATTTTGTTATAAAAAATTACATTATTAGATTATATCTTCGATTATCTTTTATTGTCTTGACCAATTTGTGTCGTGGACTTTTCGTTTTTCTCTCGTGTCTCTTTTCGGTGTTCAATGTTCTAATTCGCTGATCACTTGCACGGTTGTCTGAGTTGAACCCCTTTTTTTTTTTTTTTCATTTTTTCCTTCTTTTTATTCTTTTTGAAAGTTGGTCTCCTATTAAGAAAGCCAGTAGGTATAAAGGACGGTGGCAAACAACAGCCAGATAAGAACACTCAAGTGAAGCCAACAGTACAACCTTGACTAAATACAAAGAAACAATTTCTGAATTGTGACTCGGTGAATTTTCATGTTGCCACGTAGCACGTAGATCTTGGAAACGGGATTGCCTAATCGGATGGCCACCACTAGTGGGCCATTAATGGGCCACCATTTAACCGAAGGATGAATAAGAGAACGTATACTAAACGTTTTTCTTTTTTTATTATGAAAATTAATTTTATACAACTAGTAAAGTTTTATATTTAAATACATAATAATATTAAAAAATAATTATTATTTAAGATTTTTTAAAAATAATCCTATTAAATTTTCAATTTTAATTATATAATTTTACTTTTATCAATCATATCAACTTTTCAATTTTAAAATACTTTTCATTTTAATATATATTTTATTTAAATACAAAACAAATACTTTTTAACCAAATACAACACTCAAAAAAATTATATTTAAACATAATTAAAACGTAATACGTTTATCAAATATCCCTTAAAAAATATAATGATTTTTACCACGTTAAAAAATATTATAAAAAATGCCAAACAATAATTTCATAAATTAATTTAAATATATTTTTTAATTTATTTTCCTTTCTTCCCCGGCCTCTCTCCCTCCCTCTCTCTCCCCTGGCCCAACCCACGCTACCTCTCTCTCTCTCTCCTCCCCCAACCCACGCTGACCCCTCACTCCAATTTCTCCTCAATGCATCACCGACGTCCCCATACCCAAACCCGCTACAATGCTAATTTGGCATCTCAAACTAATCTCCATGAAACCACACCATCAGGATTTGCGAGAAGAGGAGCTGCCATCGCAATTCGTGATTTTACAATCTCTGATCGTACAGATTGATCACCATAAACCGCCACTCAGAGTTGATGCTGCGATTGGAGATGTGAGCAATTGCTATTTGTGCGAGGAGGAGCGATGACCCTGGCATTGCGATCTGGTCGCATCACGGTACTAATCACCAGCATTTGAGTGATTGACCTTGTCGTCCTCCGTACGCTGAACAATGTCGTCGAGTTGAGCTATCGGATAATGGGGAAGAGAGATAGGAGAAAGAAAAAATTATAAAAATGGTAATTGTAATTGATTAATTAGAATAAATAAAAAATAAATACTTATGATATTATCTATTGTTTTTTTTTTTTACTAGAGTTTTTTTTCTTTTTTTCATATGACAAAATCAATTTTATAACATTTCTCTGAAGTACCCTTTTAACTCTGTTTCTCACTTAGGGCCTTTTGATTGTCCAGCGTTCTTACACAGGATGATGGGCAAATATTCAACAAACCACTACTTAACCAGTGGTTGGATCACCATTTCAAATTGAATCACCTAAAATACAAGAGAAAATTACGAAAACAATCCCTTAAATAGATATGTTTTTGCTTTCTTAGTTAAATTTTTGACTCTATACTTATTTTATTAGATAATAAAGCTAAAACTATTATAATTGGGGCAATAATCTAGAGATGTCTTATTTAAAATGTATTTACAAATCTATGTGTTAGTTGGTGGTGAAATATTTAAGTGGTATCATTTATTCACAGTAATTCAATTCCAAATCTAAATCGTATCATACTTATTTTTCTATTTTTATATTATTTAAATATTATGTTTAACAAAATTATCTAAATACATATTTAATTTGAATACGTAATTCAAATTCATTTAAATTTATGCATTCAATTTGATGACAACATTCTAAAATATTCAAATTCAATGTATGACAAAAATGGACCATTATTGTTACTATAAAAATTCGTATGTTCGTCAAAGGAAAATTAAAAAGAAAATCAATTCAAACTGATAATTATTTTTTTAGATGGTTCCAGGGAGAGGGGGGAAAAAAAAGATAAATTTGACGTGGATTTCGAAATAGTAAAGAAAATTAAATTGAATTATCACCTTTTTAAAATAATTTTTTAAACCTATGAATCAAACTTAAACTAAAAATAATGGAAATAGCTCAAAGTTTGGAAGAACAAGACACTCTCCACATGAACGAAAACCTATCCAGGCCACGAAAATTATAATGTATTGTGGAGCGTGAGAACCTGTATTTCTTGTTATATCTGATTTGTCGGTGGTTCAACTCGCAAAGTGATTTTAAGTGAATGGCAATTAATTATGTCAAGCCAACTAAAGTAGAAAAGTGATATGTAACTAGTATTTTTTTTTCTTCTTTATTGTGAGAGAAGTTAAATTCATGTCTTTCTGGTAGATTGTCCTTTTTTTTCTTTTCTTGTTTCCCCTTCCAGAATGAACTAGTGCAAGTGACAAATTTCCAAATAGCTATTTGCTAATACAACGAATTGTTGCTAAGTAATGATTACAGGTATATCTTAATAATAATTATCTATCTAATTTTATTATGAGATATAAAATTCAAATCCTTTCATCTTAACATAAAAAAAATAAATAAATCCCTAACTACATAATTACCTGGCCATTCACATAGTTGTTACCCCTAAAGTCTTATAAAAATAACTAAACAAATTTAAAAAATAGTAATGCTTTCTCATGGATGCTAGCGGATAAGTAAGCAGCTAATCTTATTTTTGTTCTTTGTGTGTTTAAGAAGATTATAAAAGAAGCAAAATTTCATATAGGAAATTTACATGTCATTACAAGTAGTTTGTACCCTTTAATAGACAAATTACCACCAATTTACCATCAATTTTTGCTGTAGATTATTGTAAAATGGAGACTCTTAGTTTGTTTGGTAAAGGAATTTGAACCATAATCCAAAACTTTTTTTCGTCATATTTTTTTTTTCACTAGTGGTGAGTACGTGCCCCGCACTTACCATGCACAGTTTTTGAAAAAATGATAAATACAAATGCAAAGTTATTAATAAGGTGTTATTACGAAGATAATAGTTGAAAAAATTACGGAGAAAAACTATTTAAATAGGGACACATTTGAGAAAAAAAATAGACCCAATTAAGGAAAAAAATGAAAAAAAAAATACAAGAAGGAAAAAAAATAAAGAAAAGATGCCACATGTTAAGTGGAGAAGTATTGTAAAAGAAGAGCACTTGTACTTTTAATATAGTAAAGGAAAGATGAAGATAAAGATAAGGATTAATGTAAACATTTAAATTTAAACCAAAGCTTTCTTTACAAAACTATTTTTATCACTATTTTTCTAAAACCTATCTTATTAATAAAGATTTTCTATATTTTCAAGGCTTTTATTTGTTTGGACTAGATTATGAGAGATTGATGGGGCCGTCTGGTTGTGTAGGTATGTTTAATGAAAGACACCTGGGCGTTTGTTTTTGTTCTTGAGAATGATTTTTCATTTTCAAAAACACAGAAAATGAAAACGGTTTCAAAATAGCGTTTGTTTATTTAACGTTTTCAAAACCGTTTCGAAAACACCGTTTTCAACTATGTTGTTTTTTTTTTGGTTTTTTGAAAACGAAAAAAAGTTGTTTTCACTTTTTGTTTTCATTTTCAAAAAATATTGTGTTTTGTGGGTTTTTTGAAAATGAAATGGGTTTTGAAAAAATATAACCAAACAAAGTTTTATTTTTATGTTTTTCAAAATATACACTCAGAAAACATAACCAAACACAGTTTTAGAAATGATCTTAACACAGTTTTCAAAACATTTTCATTTTCAATTTTTTTGAAAACAGAAAATATTTCAAAAATAATACCAAACGCCACCCTAGTGTCATCTCTGTGTCTAATCACCGTCCTCAACAGTTTTTTAAATAGAGAAAGACTTTTTTATGTTTTTTTAATTAAAAAAAAAAGCAGATCGATGACACTCCGCACCTCGTTTTAATAATTATTAGATAAGTTTATTGATCTCGTTCGAGATTATAAGAAATCTAATCCTAAATCTTTTAGGTTTTAAGATTAAACCCTAAATTTTTTTTTAATGTTTTATTAGCTTAGATAAAGTAGCCGATTCTTTTCTAGAATTATTAGAGAAATGAGAAAGAAACAAGTGAGAAACTGGGCTTTGATTTGTATTGTGTAGTCATATCTAAAGTCAGGAAAAGACACAATAATCTCAAACCAACGATAAAATAACAATCATACCACCCATAAACTGCGCCTTTAGCTTAAAAAGCGACAATTGATCGGATAAGAGACCAACGAAAAAACGACGACAATCTCAAAACGAAACTAACCTAAAAAGAAGACCCACTAAAAAAATTAGGAACTGAAAAATGACAGTTGCCATAAAAATGATTTCACCTAAAATACGACTAAAATTGAATTTAACCCCAAGAAGAAAAACGAAAGACGTGGGAATAATGATGCAACATGAAAGCGACAATACAACTTCAAAAACGACAAAAATGGGGAGTTGTGAAACAATTAAAAGTATTAACTGAAAAACGACAATACAGAGAGTTGATAGTAAATTTGTACCTAATAAAATTGGAGTCGAATATATAAACTATTAAAGAAACGGGTCGTAGAAAAGTAAAATTGATAGTGAAACTGATCGTAAAAAAGTAATGAAAATGGACGTAGAAAAATAATAAAAACAGATGTAGAAAAGAAAATAATATAAAAATATAAGAATTTTTATAGAGATTCGCCTTTAATGCGAAGAGTACATCTTTTTTGAAAGCTCTCAGAAGAATGATTTCATCACTTTTCATAAGAATACAATGAATGCTCTCGAGTCTTTAATGCTTTCTCAAGTACAAAAGATGATATCTAACGTTTCTACAAGACATACATATCCTTTTATACTCTAGCATCTTTTTTATTTGAAATTTGAATTACAATAATTTAAAAAAACTAAAATAAGATTCTATCCTCTTCCACTCTTACCACGTGTCCTTTAATTCAGCCACTTGATATCTTCTTAGTGCTTGATATCTCAGAGTCAACTTCTTAACCCTCTACATGATGTTCAAAAATCCCTATTGAAGTTTGAATTTGAAAATTATTTCCTAATGCCACGTAGCCAAGATTCTTGGCATCTTCCTTGACCTCTGTGTTTCTTGGTCTCTTTGATTAACTGGGTCTCAATAGTCAATCTTTGCATTCTCTGTCCCTATAATCAATTAAGTTGTAACAGTCTTTCTCGATATAGCGTTCCAAATTACTTAGTAGTGTCTATTCAACATCCTTTACAATATCTATATTTTTCAAAGCCACAATCATTAAAGTCGGCGCCTTCTAACTAAATGACATTTAACGGATGCCTATAAAAACTTTATAAAGCAAAGTCTCCTTGTTCCATTTTTACAGCCAAGTACATTAACTCGAAACACCACCAACATAGAGGAACCGACACAACCCTAAAACGACCATGTATTTGAAAACGACACCAATAAAAAAAGGGCAGAATGGTAATCGACTGCATAATAAACAATTATTGATTGAAAGACGATGCCAACCGGAAAAAGAAAATTAACCAAAAGGTGTCCAAAATTTCAAAAAAAGCACTGTCCTTTCTTTTCTTTTTTTTTTTTTTTGAAGAAAGAAAAGATGTCATTGAGTAATGTCCTAATTGCTACAACAAAATTATTGATAAACAATTAATTTCTTGTAGGCATTGACCCCTCAAGGTTCAAAAGCCATGAATTTCTTTAACCATTGTCTATCGAGGACAATCATACTTAACCATTTAAAAATAAATAAAAAAGATAAATAAATTAATAATCTCTCGCGCATGCGCCGATAAGTTTACAGCGCATGACCTCCAAACTCCAACAACACTCTCAAGCCAAACGAAGAAAATGATTAAGCTAATCCTAATTCGTCCTCTGTTAATTAGACACTATTGTAATAGAAGTTTTCTCTCCTATATTTTTGCTACTAAAAAAATACTCTACTATATTTTAGATATTAATATTAGTAAAGGATTGTGTGATTGATATATACATGGAATATGGATTTTTGTGTAAAGTTGATGAAACAGCCGATGGCACCTTTTTGTCTTTTACGCGTTCTTAATAGATTCTCAAAATGGCATTTGCTAGGAGAACGAAAATTGTTATTATTATTATTTTTTTTTTGTCCATACACGTTGCAAAAATTGGTCAAATCAGTTGCTATCGATAATTGCTAGACAAATATGGATACGAAGTATTTATCACTAATCTTCTAGTTAAAATAATCGTATTAATGAAGAAATTAGTGCAATATTTTTATGTGGTCTTAATTTATTTGTTAGGGGATGAGTGATGAGGAGATGGACGGGGCCATCTGGGTTTGTGGGTGGGTAACATATGATAATGAGATCCACTTTCGCCTATGTGTCTAATCATTGTCTTCCTACTCAATTTGCTTAATTATATATGAACTCTCACTTCCCCTAACCCTCCATTATATCCTATTATCTTCAATACTATTAATATACAGCTCCTTTGATCATCTTTTTGAATAAATTTTCGTTTCAAAAAAAAAAAAAGTGTTTTTTCGATTATTGTATAATTTAGATTGTTGGTTACATAAGAATATTGTAATGACAATTTTACCCGTTACAACAACTTCATATCTTTTTCTTTGTATTTTTTTTATAATAATTAATCATGTATTTGTGCTGGTGATTGCTTAACTACATTTTAATGACATTTCTACCTGTTACCAACAACCTTCCACCTTTTCTCTTTGCTGGTATAATTAATTTGAAGTTGATTGAGATTTGAGCATTATTTATTTAATTAATAGACGGCTTTTCATGCGCTTTATGAAATTTTTAGCTTAAATTAATAAATAATATGGTTATTCTCTTTCTAATTTCAAAGACAACGATTTAATTATTACATACTATAATTTCTCTTGTCCATAAAACTTTTTTTTTTTTCTTAACTTCGTGATGCATCTCACTACACATATACTGATAATAAAAGAAAATAATCCAAGGGAAACAAGAATTTCAATATAAAAAACACATAAATGCATATAATTTTATGGGGGGGAAAAACAAATAAAGGAATACTTAGTTATAGAACACTGTAACATTTGAACGTCCCAATAATTCAGAGAAAAAAGAGTAAACAGTTTATGTCTTAAAAAAAAGTAATATTGATAATTTAATATAATTCCATAAAAATCCAACGATTCAAAACTATTCTTCATATCCTAACACAAAATTCTCAATTAAATTAATTGCCACTAATAATATACTTATCACAATATATCAAATTTAGTCACCCTCTTTTAGGACAAAATATAGTTATACATACACTTTATATCGTGCTATTTCTTTCTTTTTTTTTAAATGTCGTGCTACTTGTTTATCATCATTACTCTCTAAAACCCCTAGATACGAACATTTTCAAAATTTTCACCCTTGAAGACACAAAAGGGCAGCATTGGAATTTGACCTTTTCAACTACGAATCAAGATTCAAGAGCAAGCTATGTCATAGATAGGACCCTTTTAAGAAAGGTTTTTTTCTCTCCCTCTTTCTTTCACTAGAGCTAGCTCATCCCAAATTGCCATGGCAGCCGCAACCTCTAGTAGTTGCACCGGCTTCTTCAATTTACGATCGAATTCGGTCGAGCCTAAAGTCCGGTCCTCCTCGAGCCAAGGCTCGGCGCCGGGGTGTGGAAAGCTCGACGGGGTGGGGATGTGGCTCATCAACAGCGTCACCGCCGCTTTCTTTGCGTCCTTGGAGAGATGCTCTTGCATCCGCATAGCCACCGTAGACGACGGAGACGATGCAAACGACTTGCCTTTGATCTTCAACGACGGAAACCTTCGGCAAGATGGCGGCACCGTCAGCCGGAGGAGGACGGGGAAAGGAAAAAAGGGTGGCGGGGCAATGCTTGTTGATGAGGATCATTAGTACTGTTGATCATGATCATCATGTGACAACAGCAAAATTATGTTCAATCGATGTCTCTCTCTTTTTTTTTTCAATGGTAAGTGAAAATTCATGTGGGTACTTGTGAATTTTGTTGGTTATGGTCC
The DNA here is from genome assembly GCA_035233585.1 of Antiaris toxicaria. Lineage (NCBI taxonomy): Eukaryota > Viridiplantae > Streptophyta > Magnoliopsida > Rosales > Moraceae > Antiaris > Antiaris toxicaria. The sequence goes on along the minus strand of CP141160.1, from coordinate 21,319,070 downwards.
TTTTTTTTTTTTTTTTCTTCTTTTTGTGGGGAAGGTTGAAAATGTGATGGATCAAACAGAGAAAACTCATGTTGATTTACTTGATTACTACTGCTTTTATATATATATATATATGAAAAAAATAAATTGAAATAAATTTCATATGTGTTATCACTATTATTTATTTTTAATTAGATAGAAAATTCGAACTCAATTTCTTAGTATTGTAAGTGATAGTTTAGATTTATCGTTAAATTATAACCATGTATACATATATATATATGTAATAACGTCTAATCCTCTTGCACTTATTGTTTGATCTTCTCACCTCTTCAATGATTACTTAGTTTTCATCTTTAGGTTATTAAACTTGGGAATCATGTAGGTTCTTAACAAAAATAATAATAATAGAATCAAGTCCGTCCATTGTAGATCCTGTAGTGTAATTTAGTACGTGCTAAGAAAGACCTAAATTTTCCTACGGTAACAACTTATGAGCTGGAAAATGAAGTAAACGTTTGGGTATCTTTGAAAGAATTTTTTTAAATTAAAAAAAGGACATATTTTTAAACCAAATAATCTGTGCAGATTTATTTGACATTTTTTTTTTCAGGTGGATAAATTTATATATATATATATAGCAGCTATATATTAGTTTTCTCCGTCGAAAACAGTAGTATCATAATTAACTTGATTGCTTAATTAAATCGATCGGTAGATCAGAAGTGGAAATTTTACTTTGGATTCTCCAACTTGATGTTGATCCAATAAAATTTCTTTTAATTAAGCTTCTGAAATACTACTAAAATGCTACTGCTAATTACAGCTGTTCTTTAAAAAAATTACTGAAAGGCGGTAAAAAAAAAATACTAGGCCCTGTACTGCAAAGCCTCATATTTCACCATGACAAGAGGCAAGTAAATGTGCAAAAGTAAAGCGGCGTCCTAAAAGAGCAAAGGTGCTTTAGAGATTAAAAGAAGGATTTTGATTAGTAAATGCTGTCATTTCGGTTATCATTATGTTGTTTCATCGGGCAAAGTTTTCTTTTCTTTTTCCCTTTTTTTTTTCCCCTCTCTCTCCTCAATTTGCCTTCTCTTTTTCTCCATAATTAACGATCAAATGGCTGGCAATGGGAACAAGGTACCCCACTGGCAATTATTACTTTTTTTCTTTGAAAAAAATTGAAATATGAAGGAAAGAAGATATAGCAGGGAATCCAAAGACAATTACATGCATGCTACGTCTAATGGATTCTAAGATGCCTGTCCTTTCGAAAATAGATGTTACAAAGAGAAACATTTACGATATATCACTTGAGTGTTTGTCATTAACCCTTCGTAACAATTTATTCTAAATTGTAATGCGTATGTTGAAGTAAAGAATATAACATGACAAATTTTTTTGGAATATTAGTGACTTAAAAAATGTGTAACAATAATTTATGATATACATAAATTTTTTTTTTTTGTTGCTATACATAACAAACGCTCCTCTTTTCTACATAATTAATTATATATATGATCAATTTTTTGTGAAGGACTTAAGTTTAATGCCTATTATTTTACCAGTTCAACCAAAAAATAAAAATAAAAGAAGTAAAAAAAAAAAAAAAGGAAGAAGAAAGCTATAACGACTCACCAACTAGCTTGGGAGAAGCAGGGATTTCTAGAAAGAGACAATCTATCTCTCTCCCTCTCATTTTTCTTTTTTTTTTTTTTTTTTAGTGGGGGGCCAAGTGAGACAATCTACCTCTAAAAATGCAAGGAAGTTGACAATTTTATATTTATATATATATATATTTTTTTTTTTTTTGAGAAAACGATTTTATATTTTCTAATATGTTACTGTGTGTGTGGTTTTATTTTTTTTTTCTTTCAATTGAAATTTTTATAAAGCAGACATATATATTAGGTAGCGTTGATGGTGCGTATATAGGTAATAATGGTTGGCTCCGGGCCCATCTCGGAAGCGCCAATTATACGACCAAAATGATATTTGCCACGCATGGAGTTAGTGAAATATCTTTATGATCTCTTGTCTAAAGTGCTTCAAACAATGACTTACCCAAAAAGCAAATCAAAATTTGAACACATCAATTTCTTTCTTTAGGTATGAATGGAAAAAAGGGCTTCACTTTATAGGATTTGGCGCACACTTTGACGTGCCCTTTGGATCCATGGCATGTTCAATTATTTTCCCAGCTCAGTGTATCTATCGCATAACTAGGCATGCAATGTCATATATTAAATAAAATAAAATAAAATAGCTCAACTAGTTATTGAGTGAGTAATTTTGAAGTTCACTCTTCCTATGTATATACTTTTCCTAGTTCTATAAAGGGTAATAGTCTTTGGCACTCCATTTGAAAACATTTTTCTAAGCACTATTTAAATTTTCTTTACAGTGTTTATGATACATGAAAATTTTGAATTTACTAATTTTCAAACCTATGATCTAAACAGATTATAAGATAAGATTTTATTGTAATCTTTTAGGGTATATTTGGTAGGAATGAGAGAAAATATAAAGAAGGGAGTAGTGTATCACCTAGAAGAGGGAGGGAAATGAAAAGAGAAGGGAAAATCATTTCTCTTATAATATTTTGTATGTAATCCCTCCAATAATCTCTCAAATTTAATAAAGAACAAAATTTAGGTATTTTAAAAGTTTTGGAAACCTACTATTTTTTTTTTTCATTCTCTTTTTTCTCATACTAAACAATCAAAAATGTAAAAATACTTCTACTGATCCCTCTATTTCCCTCTTTCCTTCTTTTTTTTTTTTTCCTATCAAATATACTCTTATATATATATTTATATGATATAAATTTCTACAACTACTTTATATTTGGCGTGGTGGAAAAGAGAAAGGGAAGAAAGTAAAAAGAGTGATTATTAAATGAAAAATGCTAAATTAGTTTATTTGATAGAGAAGAAGAGAAAAAGGAAAGAAAAATTAGGTAAAAAAACATACAGTGGGGCCTATTAATTTTTTTTTGAATGGGGGATCCACTATTATTAATCGCTCAAAAAATAAAAGAAAACTACTAAAATTATTTTTTTTGTCTATAAAGATAAATAATTATACAACTTTTTTTCTCTTCTCAACTTTTATTAAATCAAACAACGTTAAAAACACAATTTTTTCTCTCCTTCTTACTTTCTTTTAGAGCTGTATTTCAATTGGTTACCAACAAAAATATTTGGTTCAGTAACCGATCGATGTTGTCGGATTTCCAAAAGTTCGAAACCGCCACCGACCGAAGCCATGGATTCACCGACTGAAAACCGTTCGAATATGTTCGGTTTTCGTCAGTCAGTATTGCTCAATCTCAAGACAAGCAGGAATATGTCGACGGTGGGAGGTTCCAGAACGGCGGCGGCTGGAGCTTTGAGAACGGCGACGGCTGTTAACTGCTAAAAAGAAGAAGAAGAGAAGAAGGAGGAAGGAGGAGATACATGCCACAGGGATTTTTACATTAGAAAAATATTAAATAAAAAAACAAAACAAAAAACAAAAAACAAAAAACAAATGTAATATGGAATGGCACCGTTCCACTGAAGTGATCACTACTCTGCCTCTGCTTCTGTAATGAAACCAAGAAAATGATGGGTTGGGCTTTGGCTTGTATCTTTGGGCTTGGGCTTGTTTGGTGAAAGAGTGATAAGAAGAAGAAAAGTAGAATTACCGCAGCAGCAGGAAAGACGATAAGGAACGCTGGAGAAGAAGAAGAAGAAGAAGAAAGTAAAAGAAGAAGTCGCCGGGGAAGAGAGAAAGACGTTACTTGCCTGGTCGGTTTGGTTATAACTACAGTTCTATATATCAGAACCGAAACTGTACAAAAGTCTATTGGTCGGCTTTGGTTTTCAATCCAAAATTGATCGGTTTTATTTGGTCGGTGTGTTATTGGTATCGATTCGACCGGTGTATTTAGTTGATTCCGTTATTTTGTTCAACCTCACTTGCTTTCACTTCCGTTTTTTTCTTTTCTCTCGTGCCTTCCTCCCTTTTCATTAAACATAGGCTAAGGTTCTATTTAATAAACGCTTTATATTTACGTTATATTTTAATATAATACATTAAATATAATATATATTTAGAAAAAAAATTATATTACATTTGAATATAATATAAATATATATTTAGATAAAAAGTATTTGAATTATATTTAAATAATAAATATGTAATGTGATGGTTAAAAATAGAGGAAAAAAAAAGAAAAAGAAAGTATGTGATGTGATTAATAAAAATAATAAAATAATAAAATAATAAATAATAATTATATTTGATTTAAAATATAATGTGATTGACATATAAATGCAATATTTTTACGTTTGAGTAAAAATTATATTGTATTTAAATATAATGTAAATGTAATACTGAAATTAAATGACACCTGAAAGTTTAAAACTAAATAGGGCCTAAAACTTGTTTTGGAAACTTGTCTGAATGAATGAGTTTATGCTAAGCGTTTGTTGATAAAATATTTTAGTTTAAATTAAATTTAAATTTAACTTAAAATGTCATATCTTAATAATTTTTTATCTTTACTTTTAATTATTTTAACATAACTTTTAATATTAATTTAAATTAAATTTTTTCATATCAAATACTCAATTTTAACTTTTAACTTAGTTTACTTTAAACTAAATTATTATTAGAGCGTGTGTAATCAAATGAATGCTTAGATAAACTAGCCGTTTCATTTTTTGAAACGAACACAAGGAAGAGAAATTAGTGGATTGGGAATATTTTCGTCTTAAGATGTCTGTTTGCTCATAAAAACAACAAGATAACGACCCAAAAAAAAAATTCAAAGGAAAAAAAAAAAAACGAGAAAATCTGACACCACAGAAAAACGGGAGTAGATTGAAAGCCGACACCAACTAAAGATAAATTAAAAAAAAAGTAATAAATTGATAACGACAATAAGTAAAAAATACGACCCACTTTCGTATGTAGATGTCTCTTGACTCAGAAAAACAAAAAGACAATGACAAAAAAAAAAAAAAAACTACAAAGAACAAAAACGAGGAAATTTGACATCACATAAAAACGTGAATAAATTGAAAGCCGATACCAACTAAAGGTTAAAAAAAAAAAAAAAACACACACACACACACACAAAAACAATATATTGAAAACGACAATAAGTCAAAAGTACGACCAACTCAAGACGAGAGAACGGGAAAATCGCATAAAATGGAAAACGACAAATAGTTAAAAACGACGACAATAATATAAATGACAACAACAGAAAAAGAAAAATGCAGCCGTAAGAACAACAACAATTTTTAAATTAACAGCCAATTAAATAACGAGCCAATGACAGGAGGTGGAGAAATGACGCAATAAAGGACTAGAAAAAAAAAATAATCCAGCTAGAAAAAATGAATATAACAGACAACAACGCAAAATAAAAATAAAAAAAAAGGGGTAAGAACTACATCATCCTGAAAAACAATGGCTAAAAAAAAAAGAGAAACAAACAATTAAAAAAAAAAAACACAAAAGGCAAAAAAAATGATCCTAAAAACCGATAAAAATTTGGGAAACATCACCAACTGGGAAAAACAACAATGAACTTAAAAAATTCACACACACAAAAAAATAATGAGAGAAATGGCAAAAAAAGGGGGGGGGGGGGGGGGTGGTGGTGGTGTATAAGAATTAAGAACGACAACATCGTGAAACTAACAATAGCCAACAAGATAAAGTGATAAACACGAGAAAAGAAAAGGGGGAAAAAAATAAAAACGACACACGCAGAATTAAAAAAACGACACCATCAGAAAACGATTATGTTCTGAAAAGGACACCAACTAGAAAAACGATAATGACATCAAAAAACGAAAAACAAAGTGCGTGTTTGGTTTTATTTTCAAAATAGTAATTACTTAAATATTATGGTTATTAATTTTTAATTCATTTTTCAATTAAAAAATTTTATTACTTTTTAATTTTTGGTATTCATAATATTTTTTTTAAATCAAATATAAATATGTTTTTATAGAATACTTATAAAATGACTGGTTTTCAAAAATATAACCAAACACAGTTTCACTTTTTTGTTTCCCAAAACATACACTCAGAAAATAAAACCAAACACAATTTCAGAAACGTTCTCATAATTGTTTTCAAAATGATCTCAAATTCAGAAAATTTGAAAACATAACAGATTTTAAAAATAATACCAAACGCTACCAAAATTCAAACGATTCCAACTCAACAAGGAAACGGGAGAAAGGACAATACGACGGTATCACCAAATGAAAAAACGACAGGACATAAAGAACATTAATACTTGAGGAACGACAGCAAATTAAGAAACGACAACTATTTCAAAATGAAATGAACTATGAAAAAGACAACCCCCCAACCAAAACAAAAAACAAAAAAACAACGTAGAAATGGTAAAAGACAAGAGAAAGGATTAAAATCGATAATAAAACGGAAAACGACACAACAAAAATGATGACAATAGTGACACAACATAACGATCAGCAGCAGTTTAAAATCGACAATAACAATAGGGAGTAAACAATACAACTCAAACGACATAAATGGGGGGAAAATGACCTAATATAAAAAGAACTGTATCTGAAAAAGCAACACAAGCTAAAAAATTACATAATTTGGAAATTAAACAATATAATTAAAAATAGGACAGTACCTTGAAAAACTACAGCCAACAGAAACGACAACAATCTCAGAAAGACAAAACCTTAGAATGAAACGAGCTAGAAAAACGGCATTGTTAAAAAATTGAAGAAGACAACATTGTCAAACGACAAATAGCATCAGGACACACGACACAAACGGAGAAAACACCACCTTGATAGTTGATATGAACTTAAAACATCTACAACTAAAAAAAACACAAGAATCTTAAAATGATAATTACCTAAAAACGATGCAAATAATACCTGCACCACGTAATTTATGAATGTTCACAAATATAATTTATAAAACACAACTGGCTCTAAATCAGTAGTTGAAAATTTTATTTTTAATGCAAAATATGATGCACTACCGGAAAAACTCCTTTATTTTTATATGATTATATTTTGACAAATTAAGTTGGTATTTGATTGCAGCATTTAATTTATATTACATTTAAATATAATATAATTTTTATCTAAATACAAAAATATTTCATTTAAATACCAATTATATCACATTTTAAATTCAATATAATTAGTATTTATGATTTTATTTTTTCTATTACTTTTATTAATCACATTATACATTCTTTTTCTCTCTTCTTTTCTTTTTCTCTCTACTTTTACTTATCACATTACATATATATTATTAAAATATAATACAAATACTTTTCATCCAAATACATATTATATTCTGATATAATGATAATATTTTTTTAAACATAAATTACATTTAATTCACTGTATGGTTAGCTTTACGGAGACTAATATACTATTAATTAATATACGATTAAATTATAGGAGCGTTTGGTAAACGCATTATATTTTGATTGTATTTGAATTGAATTTGTTTTTTGAATGTTGTATTTGATTGAAAAGTATTTGTTTTGTATTTGAATGAAATGTGTGTTTGGATGAAAAGTATTTTAGAGTTGAAAAGTTAATGTGATTGGTAAAAGTAAAGATAAATAGTGAAGTTAAAAAGTTGATATGATTGTTTTAAAAATATTTTAAATAGTAATTATTTTCATAATACTGTTACAAAATTTATATTTGATATAAAATTGTATTGTATTTGAGTAAAATTGAAATGAGATTTATTTCCCAAACGTGACCTATGCCTCAAGAATAAGTACTATCAAATTACGAAGGATTCTCGAATAGACACCTGTCCAACGGAAACGGTTAATCATCGGTTTCAACAACATAAAATTACACAAAAGCCCTTAGATAGACAGCTGTCTCATTGCTATCGGTAGATCACTTATTTTCCCGTGCGTCAAGGGACGTTCAAAAAATTACCCCCAAACGGTGACCCTCTGTCCAATGTTTGTGTGAGAGAAGAAGACAAAGGAATGTTGCAGTTCTCTGCCGCCAGATCACGGAGAACTCGCGCCACTTTGCTCTTCCTCGTATTCAATTGCGGCTTTTTCAAAACCTTCTTAGCCCCGAAGCATCCATTTGGTAAACCCTAGAAACTGAATTAAAAAATTAAAAGCGAAAAAGAGTAGAAGATCCAAAGGAAGATATCGACGGCGACGGCGCAAAAGAAGATGCTCGGAGATGGAGAGGAAACTCCTTCAAGGTATGTCTTGATTTCACTGCATTTTGCCCATTTTTTTTTTAGTTCAATTTACTCAATTGGATCCCCAGCCATACGATGCGAACGGAGAATTCGATGGAAGTTGGGGAGTTCTTGGAGGAAATTTGTTGAAAAAATTGAGTTATGGAGTTTATAATTTTGAAATGTTGATTTGGTAGGTCTGAATTACTGAGTATGGTGAAGAGAAACTCGAAATTATTAGGGAAAACCGTGCTTGACGAGGAAGACAGTTCAGATGTTGAAATGGATCCGCGGTTCTGGCATGACGTGCTGGATTTGTATTTCTTCCGTGGTACGGAATCTAGGAGGCGACAAGACGATGATCTTGTATTTCTTGTCCGCAAGTTGGTACGGATTTTGTAGTTTTGTTGGTTAAATTTTGAACCTTTAGTGGAAATGTATCGGAAATCTCTCATGTTGTCGTGTAATTTTTCAATAGGGCACTCAAGGAAATGATTCCAATGACGATAAGGAAGATGTTGCTCCTTACTTTGTACGCAGGTGGGCACCTAAGGTAAAAGCACTAATGAATCCAGTATGGTGTTTAAGTAGTTTGGGTTGTTTTCGTGTTAGGAAATAAGAGCTAAGCCTTCGTCGTAAGAGCACATATGAACATTCAAAATCCGTAATATAGTGATATGTTGGCAGTATATTAATCTAGCATTTGTTTGTTCCCTGTTCTTTGAGTTACTGCCTTAACATGTCCAAAGAAAATTAGTGAATTGATAGGAGTCATTTGTACTGGTCATTGTCTGCTTGTGATTCACAATCACCACAGAGAATTTACCTACCGACCGGGTGCTGTTTTTTTCACATGTGTGTGCGTTTTGGAGATAGTTTAGTTATGAAATATAATGAAACTGCAATGTATACTGCTTTCACATCAGGATAACCTTCTTCGTTTTTGTCAACCAGTTGGAGAATGCAGTTGGTGAAAGTTCAGTTGATGTGGATTGGAGGCGCTCATTTTACTTGAATTTGATTGCTCACACTTCATATACTGTTACAGTGGCTATTTGCAGGCAAGTTGTCATCAATTTCGGTCAAGTTAAATGCATTTAATTGGATACCTCCTTTTATTACTTACAGCAGTTTTTTTTTTGGTTCCCTATTGAGAAAGTCTTGTTGTTGATATTATGAAAGTTTCGATATACAGATACATTGGACAGGTCAACTAATTATTTCTTGTGTTAGCTATTTATATTCATTTTGTGGTTATTGTTTTAAAAATATAACAGTAAACTCTCTTATATATATAACAGTAAATTTATAGCTTGCTATACTAATTTGAGGAACTTATAGTTTTTTTCCTTGGAAATCCTCTCATGGAATTAATTGGATTAAGTCTTCTTTTCAGTCACCAGGCACTTCTGACTCGTCAAGCTGCCAAAGATACACCATTATCTCCAATATACAAGGTATTTTTATCCTGAGTGTGGTTTAATATAGCCAGTTTTATTCATCTTTTACTACTCTCCCTATTAACATCTTTTCCAGTTTCTTATCAATTCTGATGACTTCTGAAACTAAGCTCATGTGGAGAAGCTTGAACTCTTGAATTCAGGCTTGCTCAATTATTATTTCAATTACGTAGTTAAATACTGTTTTAGGTGCTTATTTAATTTTCAGCATGGACTGTTGTGTCCTTTCAGGTTGTGAAGACTGTTTATGCATCTCCAAGCCGGGTTAATTTTCATTTGGACTCAAAGAAGGTAAATTTTTTCAGTTTAAAAAATGTGATAAACCTTAGTCTAATCTTCCACTTCTTTCTGATGCTGACTCTAACATGTATTTAGGAAGTGGAGACAAAACCTGCCTATCCAGACATTTGTTTTGCGGTTGATGACTTTGATTCCACTTTTGATGCCGTGGTATGATAAGTTTTCTTTGTTTATAATGTTCTGCCTACTTTGGTCCACTTTATAAACTACATCCGTTGAAGTTATGGCTTATGAATAGCTCCCCCGCTCTCCTGCTGTTAATTCTACTTTGATTTGAATACCATGAATTATGAACTGTTGGCATTACGTTTTGTATTTTGTAGTTTTTATAGTACTTCTGTTGTTTAATGTATTGAATGTTATTTTGATACTGGTGTTTGGTATTTTCTCAGACAATATTTTTGTTTTCCAAAGAGCTTATTCTTATTTTTGGGATGATTAGACATGAATAGTTCGTGTCATATAGTTTGGGTGCAAGCCTACTATTGGTTTCAGCTCAGTGACGTCTACAACAAGTTATTTGTTTCCCTCTCCCTTTGCAGGTCTTGACAGAAACAGACCATTGTTACTGTGTACTTCTGAACGCAGATGGTGGTGTGGCATTTCCAATTGAAAACGAGCAACATGATTCGAGTTCTAGTGATAGCTCATCAAGGACAACAGACACTAGTACTGGAAATTCTAATAATAACAAGGTTTTTGTTTTTTCTACTGAGCTACTGAAATTAGCTCTGCAATCTGTCAAACTCGAAACTTGTTTGTCAGTGCTTGTTAATAGATGTTTTGTTTCTGCAGTTTTCATCACAATTTCTGGTCTTTATGTGCATGATTATTAGAGATACATTTTCAAAGCTGAGCAAATTTCTTTTGCTTGCCTTTTTTTATTTTTTTAATTGTTTTGGTGAGGGGGGTGTGTGTGGGGGGGGCGTGCAAGAGCATGTTTCATTCTGTTATTCTTAAGAAATTGACTGGTAAAGAAGTTAAAGGCATGCTGCATGGACTTACTAGTGGCTTTGATTGCAGCTTACGCTTTTTTCGGGATTTATCAGTTATCAAATGGTTCGAGATGCATATGATGGTATATTCTTCTCCCAGTAATTTTTTCTTATTTTCTTTAAACCGAGTATTTATTCTGATGAGCTGTTTGGAAAAAATGATTTTAGTAACGTATATTTTAATTTCTTAGTGTAAAGCTCCTACATGCTAATGGTTATTTTTGTTCAGTAATTATTAGTTTTTTTTTTTTTTTTTTTTGAGTTATAGATTAAGTGTTCTTATACGATCATAGTTTGCACTTTGTGTGTCTATGCTTTCATGTTTAATCAGGCCATTTTCAAGCTAACTTGTTCAATTTACTGAATTTTGGTATTCCTGCTTTCTTGTTTAAAGGCCTTCAATCAGAAAACGTTTTTTTTTTTCCCCAACATATTCAGCCTATCTGATTCTTTAATAACAACAAACTGCCTTACTCATTTCGCTCTCTCTCCATTTCTCTGTAAAAGCTGGCAAGTCTCGGTTTGGAAGTCTTCTTGCATTTGGTAATTCCCCAGGCAAAACAGACAGACTTTACATGAAAGGTCCTGGAGGTCGCGGGGAAGTTGAAGTAGCGGTTTCAGGTGTTGCAGGTGAGGAAATTATTTTTCTGTATGATCTAGTGAATTTGCCAACTATTTTATGATGACTCATTAAACATACTGGGTTAGTGAGTGGTTTGACCAAGGTACTACTACTCTTATGACTATTTTTCATGTTGAACATTGACATATTTTAGTTCATGAAATTAATTAGATCAAAGCCATCAAGACTCTGGTCCGTTTTCACCTGTCATATCAAAACGGGGATTTGGGATTGGCTCAATTGTTCGCAAAGCAGCAGCTGTTGCAACTGTGGCCGCAAAGCATGCCTATGCAGCTGCAGCTGCTAGCTCAAGTTTTGATGAGGAGATGGTTCCTCTTAAATGCTGTTTAATGTCCATCTCATTACCCTGGGAATACATTGCTAAGGATCTTTTATTCAGGGTAAGGTTGTTTACTGCTTGTTCCCGATCGTTCATTGAAGTAAATAAACTATATTTGTTTCCTTTTGGAATCTTTATCTGTTCATATTCCTTTCGAGTCCATTTAACTTGCTTGCAAGACAATTTAAACTTAACTATGCTTACTAGATTTGTGCAAGAGATGTTGGGGCTTTTAGTGATATTTTTTTTCTTTGCATTCTATTTTGGAGTACTAAGGTGGCAACTGTCTGTAAAACACAGGGAAGTCCTCCAGTTAAATTGTGAGTATCTTGTTTTTCCGTGAGTTGAGATTCAGATATACCACCTGGCTGAGAAAGCACGAGATTAAAGAGTGTTAGAGGTGCGGGGTAACAACTTGCAAGATCGTATATGGGATGCGTTAATCCTATCCTGATGTGGTGTCTTTGGAAAGTCTCTCTCAATCTCTCTCCGCATTTGGGTTTTGGTGCGTTCGTGTTTTTGTTGAGTTGAGTTTTTTGTCGGTTTATCTGATTCTGGCCCAAATTGTTTTCTGAAAATAAGTACTGCAAGGCATTAGTGTTGTACATCAGCTGTATTTCCATATTAACTAAGACTCGAATTCTAATAATCGTCGGGTTTATTTTTTTTATGGCTAGAGGCTAGAGGAAAAATGCTTGGAGGCATCTGAGTGTACACCAGTTACACCACAAGTAATAGAACCTAAGGGTTTATATATATATATATATTATGAGACTTATTTTTTATTAATAATTGGTGTTTAATACTATCGATTTATTACCATTGTAGTGTTCAATTCATTGAGAGTGTATGTTGTGCGATTAAAGGTATAATTCTTCTTATAGGCTAGCCTTGGTAGATCTACCCCTTTGTTTTGGCTATTTTGTAACCAGTTGGATTCTTGTTTTCTTGTTTAATAATAATAATAATAAAAATAATAAAAGAAGCTACATTATTTTGGTGAAGCAGCGGCTTCAATATTGATTATACACGAATGTATTAAGGTGCAAAATTGCGTTTTTTAATTAATTTGTTTGTTTATTTGTAATTATTTAACTTTAAAGCAAAGCTATTTAAATTTTATACCTTGTAATAGAACTAAATGTGCGACAAACCTAAGGTGCACTGGTGAAAAAAAAAAAAAAAAAGCCTTTGAAACCTTCAATAAATTAGAGCATTTGAGTGGTTTGGACGGTGCTTTTTAAGAAATTATTGGAAAAAGAATGTACCTAATTAAGTAAGTCGGCACTAATCCACCAGTTTGCTGTTTCTTTTTTTTATATGCAAATCCGCGACCACATTAACAACGAAAAGGCATAAGAGAAGATCTATAAAACATATATAGGTTATGCTAGAAACAGCATGGTTTTCCACACCTGATATCTGAAAACAGAAAAGTTCTGCTGTTATTGTATAATTTAAAGTCCAATGAAAACTTAATTTGCTTGAAATCTGGTGGCATGAAGAACTGAAGATTTAATAGAGTGAAATAGAGGGGCGGCAACAGAAAACAAAACCAAGGTGCAGTTGCAGAGCTGAGAGCATGATGAAAGCAGGTGAAATAGAAGAAAAAAGGCAAAACTTTTGGTTTATAAATTAAAATTGTTCGCAGCACATGAAGGCAACTTCGGATTTGGAGCAGCAGCTGACATACTAAAAGCAAGACATCAAGGATGCTTAGATTCGCTTTCATGTTCTCGGATTAAGGTTTAAAGGTTTAAATAAACAGAGAAAGTGTGCATGTTAGCCTCCACTCATGATGGCCTTGGACTTTCGCTAAAGCTATATGCATATATATATATATATGTATATAGCACTCCAACACGAATACTAACTTCCAACTAAAAAACTACCAAGAATATTGCCAAGTAAGAAAACTGCCCCGAAGTATTTTTGGTATGAATTTTCTATGTTGTTGAGCTTTGCACCAACACTACATATCAAAAATAAAATTTGGATTTATTAAATAACATAAAACAATATAATATAATTGATTAGATATAATTTAGATATAAATGAAAGATCCTAATTTAAGTATATCATGTGCTCATCTTAGAAGGGCTTTTTTTTTTTTTTTTTTAAGGGTGCATCTTAGAAGTTAGAACATATGGATTTATTAGCTAGTTTTTGTATTCCAAATCATCTGTTTTTGCCATTGTTTACTTCGGTGCCGTTTGGAGAACAATTAAAGTTAGAGTTTTTGAGGTTGGAGTTAAAATGAGTTATGAAAATGTATGTTTTGTAAAAATAAACTAATTGTAGTGAATTTCAAAATCTTAAAATATGTTCTAAAAAAAAAGAATTTTATTTCGTTTTTCTTTAAAATTTTATACAAGTTATATACATATCTCATCTCTTCAAATAATAAAGTTATAAACTTTTAAAATTTGGGTTTACTATATAGATTTGGATATATAAATAGTGATAAGTAATTTTGAATTAAAAAGAAAGACAAAAAAAAAAATGGATATGTGCTCAAGGAAGTCTCCCAATCGAACTTGAAGTTTTTGAATTAGTGTGGGGTTTAGAGCTAGCAATTTTAGCCATGGTGCAATAATATGACTCAAAATCGACATAAACTAAATGGGTTGAGACCGTACGTTTAATATTTATATCATAATTGAATGGGCATGTATAACACGAAATTAAATGGGTCGGAAATGTGCTAGTCCGTTTATCATGTTTAATTATACGGATCATAAACGTGTCAATAGATACTATCTGTTTATAATCTGTATATAAAGTGTTTAAAATTTTTAATTAAAAAACCTTTTTTTACATAGCTGTTATTATATTTTATATTTTACACTTTAAAATCTACCCTAATATTAAGGCCTAGCCTTATCTTTTCAACCAACAATCATCTTACAACAAATTTCTTTTTTTTTTTAATGAATTAGTAAGTTAACTGGGTTATAAACGAATTATTTTCGTGCCAAACCCTTCATGACTTATTTAATTATCTTGTTCGCATGTCGTATCATATCGAGTTTCAAGCGTTTTATATTCGTGTTTAGGTTCTCAATGTGTTTATTAATCATGTCATATTTCGATCCAAAAACGGCATGTGAACACAAATTGCCACCAGATTGGAATCTATAGCATTAATGGACACCTATATATTTTAATTATAAACTATGGAGAATTAAAAGGGTGTTTAGGGAAATGCTTAGAGACATTTTTTTTTTAGAAAAAAGTTGTTTTGAAAAATATGTTTGGAGAAAAAAACTGTTTGGAGTGAAAAAATTAAAAATTAAAAATTAAAAAAAATCAATATAGATATTGTTTTGTTCATCTCAAAATTATATATAATTTAAAAAAATAATCTTATTTGGACTTGTATATATAAAATTATGGACTTTTAAAGATTAGAATTTATTATAATGTTTTGAATATATAAATAATGAAAAGTGATGGAATGTTAAAAAAAAAAAAAGTAAAAATTTACCTCAAATATGCTCTAAAAGAAAAGAAAAAAAAAACACACACACATTTATTTGAAAGAGAATTCCTGTTTAGTATTTTTTTACGTAAGAAAAAGAAAGGAACTACTTGACTTAAAAGAGAGGAATTGAATCTACTGCCAAGTTTTTTTGACCCTTGTGCATGCCAAAGGAGTCGATGTTTTCTTTAGTCTACAATTAGGCTTTTTCTCCAAGTGTTTCTTTTTTTCCCCCCTCCTTCGTAGAATCTTTTGTGTCAGCGTTTCTTTCTCCTTTTTTGCCTTGAATGGTTTCCATTCTTTGCCAAAAAAAAAAAAAAAAAAACCGCCACTCTTTTGCTCAGCGCACATCGCTCGGTTCATTTATTGGAACTTGGACCAACACTGCCACACATGTGAATATCATTTTGGAGTTTTGCGGACAATAATGAACGCATGCACGTGTTATCAGTTTGTTAGTTCTTTGATCCACCTTTCCCTCCCATTATCTCTAGGATTCGTTTGTCGATACTCTAAAAATGTATTTTAAAGATTAAAAAATTTTAAACATATATTTAAAAAAATATTTAAAATAAAAAATGTAATATATTAAAAATTTAGTTTAAAAAAAAATCAATGTCCATTTTATTTTTTTTTAATTTTATATAATTTTTAAAAAATAATAATAAAATATCTAAAAGTATCTAAACTATATCCTCAAAATACAACCATACACCTCCTAGATCCTTCTCTATTCTTAATTTATTTGTTTTCAACAAATTCTTATTATGTATAATTAGTACTTAAGCCATCATCTTAACATTCTAACTCTAACGGATAAAAAGAAAGAGATTTAAATAGAATTTCTAAAATTAGAGTGTTGCGCTAGTAACTTAAAAAACAAAACCAAAAAAAAAAAAAAAAAAACCTCAATTCTCGACTTAACGTGCGTATACCGTACGCCATCAACGTAATCTCATTTATAAGCTGCTAGTTAATCTTAGTTTATTTAAAAAAAGGTTGTTAAGGTTTCAGTGTAATTATCTTTTTTTTTTTTTTTTCTGGACAGTAACATATATACATTTATTTATTGCTGTTGAAGCATACTTGGATGATTCTTCGTGATTAAGCTAAGCAGATCAGCTTGATGACCCCACCACCACTCTCTTTCTAAGGGGAAGTCACCCAAAAATTATAAAAAAAAAAAAAAAAAGGCAAATAACAGACCCACCCACTCACCAACCAAATATATTATGCCACACCCGACACACAAAAGCTGCACGTAATGCAAAAGAAAATTAAAATAATTTATTTTTTAAATAAAAATTTTAAAAAATTATTAAAATATATATATTTTTTTTCTTCATATGGGGTACTTTAAAATACTTTTTATTTTACCAAATTGCCCCTACTGCACCCAAAATCTTTTTGCTTAGGTGGACCCCACGTGGTCTTTCGACTCGACTATAAGTACAAGGCCCCCAGGTTTCCTACACTCCCTTTTCTCCTTCCTTCCTCCCTCCGGTTCACTCTAAAGAAAGTTTAGCCAAAAATCTTGTGAACCGTCATCATGTTTTTCTCCGAAGAAGAAGATCAAGCAGTCCAGTTCCAGTGTCCGGTTTTGGAAGCCGATCTGACGGTCGAGAAGCTCCTGTCCATGCTCCAACCGGCCGCCGGGAACTCTGGGTCGGAGGGGTCGAGCCGGGCGGTCTACTCAATCGACGAGAGGAAGCGCCGTCGCATGGTGTCGAACCGCGAGTCGGCCCGGCGGTCCCGCTGGCGAAAGAAGAGGCACCTAGAGGACATGACGGACCAGGTGAGCCGGTTGAAACAAGAGAACCGGGAGCTCAAGAACCGGCTGGGAGTTGTCGCCCACCGCTGCCACGTGGCGTGGAGAGAAAATGACCGTTTGAATTGCGAACTCCTGGCCCTACATTCCAGACTTTCAGATCTATGCCGGATTTTGGTTGCCATGCAATCACAACAATAATTATATATATAATTATATATTATATATCGCTCCCATGCACGCACACGTTTGTCGTTAACCCTAATATTGGTCGACGAGATCTTATAAACTAAATTATTATTAGTCTCCAAATAAAGCTCTAAACTGGGGTAATTTGAGCTGATCTCTTTTAATCTATATACCACTAATGACAGTCTAATTATTCTAGCTAGCTGGGCTAGTTAGACCGAAAGAGACTGGCGCGTGGGTTAATTCTATACGACATGTGGGGTCCATCGATTGTTTATTTTATGTTCATGTTGTGAGAGGTGGCAAAAAGTTCGTAGCCAGTGATGAGAGAGAAGATCAAGTACCCCACGTTGCCATGATTTGGAGAGAGTTTTTGCTGTTTTTGTGGTCATTTTGGAGACCTCCTTATTTAGCAGCTTTGTGTGTAACGTGTTTTGCTGCTGATTAAGTGAGGCCCCACTCATCATACATATTTTGAGAGAGCTTGACAGTTTAGAAATATGTCAAACATATTACGTAGTTTAGTCTCAGTTTTTTTTTTTTTTTTTTTGGGTATTTGTTTAATGCGTCAATATATTTCAACAATGCGTGCTCTCTCTTGTAAATAAATATTATGCTTTTCGATGATTAAAGCTTTGGTTATATGCTTCTCTCTCTCTCTCTCTCTCTACAAACGCACACGTTGTTTATTGGTTGGTGTAAAGGAGGGAAGGGCTACTAATAGCCATCGCTTTTTAAAACTGTTGGAGATCCATTCTTTTTCCCCGTCTTGGTGCATGTGTAACTTTGCAAGTGTCATGGCTCAGAAAGCTTTAGTCGTTCAATTGGTAATACTACCAATACTAGTACTACTCCTGGGGTCAACTTTATATGTCTAGATGCTAATATATTGTGTGTGTGTGTGTGTGTGTGTGTGTGACATGTGCATATATATATATATATATTTATATGCTGCTATTAACGGCTACTGTTTACTTTCATGTTACACTTGATAATTAATTTTGATATAAATATTACAAATCTTAATTAAAAAAAGGCTTACCAAAATAAATAGAATATAAAAAGGCGCGCAATCGACGCCACTAAAAACAAGACAAATGAGAAAAACAAAAATACAAACAACAAATAGCATGTAATAAATAATTAAGGTTTAATTTGAATGTCACAAACTAACAATATATATATTTGTACTGCTATACAATTATGTTCCACTAAACGACAACAGCTACCCAATTAAAATATTGACGTAAATGATTAAAATGAATAAATAAAAAAACCTTGACGTTGTTAATGAAGTACTACTTTAAAATGCTTAATGAGCGTAATTGTGGCTGGTGTTAACGCTTTATATATTCTAAGCGATTGGTGGAGCAATGCCACAACTAACTTTTATTAATTTCTTCTAATTAATTGTTTTTGTTTGAGTAAAGTGGAACGATTCTTTCTTAAATTCAAAAGAAGGCACCTAAGCCAACAATTATTATGACTATATTTAATTAATCATGTATATGTATGTGTAGCCACTGGCTAGCTGGTCAACATCTTAGATACAAGCACATTACGTAAGTCACTAAATAGTCATAGTCACTAGGTGTGTTTGTTTATAACTTCACATTCATATTATGTTTAATTGTAATGAAATTTTTATTTAAATACAAAAGTATTACATTCAAATACCAATCACATCCTAATTTAAATTTAATGTAATCACTATTTACTATTTTATTTTTAATATTATTTTTACTAATTACATCAGATACTCTTTTTCTCTCTACTTTTATCAATTATATTATATATAATATAATTCAAATACATATTACATTCAATACATTGCATTCAAATGTAATACGAACGCAATGTGTTATCCTAATGCCTTAAAAAGCATTTAGATTCAATACTTTGTAATTCTATTATAGGATTGATAACTCTATAAAATAGAGTTATTTTACCATATCTTCATACATAAAAATTGGCTCATCCATAAGAATTTTATTTATTTTTAATTTGTTTTGATTAAATTTGTTTTGTCTATTTTAATTTGGATTTTTTTATAAATTTTGTGAATTTTTAATTTAATTTTACTTTATTTTATCTTATTTTTTTCTTTTAGTAATAGTATAATAAATAAGCTTAAAATTGAAGATTTTTAATGAGTTTACCTATAGTATTTTTTTTTGAAAGTATTTAATTTTAGTATTTTGTTTTTTTGTAGTGTTAAATTGTGGTAAAAAATTCATGTGTTAGAAGTGGGTCCTACCATGTGTTATTATTTATATCAAGAAACTATGAGCTAAATTGATTTTGTTTAATTCTTTTATCGATACTAGTATTTTAAAAAAAGAATCACTCCAATCGAAACTCATATGAAGAAATTATGACAGTGCACCTAAGACTACATGAGCTCAATTTTTTTTCGGTCCAGTAATGACGTGACACATGGCGGAGGCTTAAACAAAACCAATAAGAATATGACACATGGCATTCTCTTAGTTTTAGAAAATTAAAATCAAACTTATCATATATCCTATCACATTCGATCCTTTCTAATAACATGCAACGGCATTGTAGTTATTGTAGCAAAGTTTGAAAACTATGTGTTGTGTATGCACAAACTATTGTAACAAGTTTGAAAAATTTGTATTGTGTGTGTATTAACTACTGTAGTAAGTTTGAAAATTTTCTGTTAAGATTAGGTGAAATAGTATAAATTTATCAAAACATATTTTAGGGAGGTTTGAGGACACACAACAACAACAAAGATGGAGAAGAGATAGAGTTAGAGTGTAAAAATAAAATAAAATAAAGGTTCTTATTAAGCTAAAATAAAAAATTTCTTTTCTCTTGTTTAGTTTTATTTTAAACAGAAGAGTTTCTATAGATTTTGTCAACATAAATATTTGCAACCAATCTAGAATTTTTATTTTGTCCTCATGTTTAATTTATTTTGTTGTGTTATTTTATTTTTCATTATGAATTAAATAAATTTTTGCTAAAAATTATGATGTAGCCTAATTATGATAATTTAATTAATTAAACATGTTGTTATGATTATCATATTTGCTAGCGTATTTATTATCAAACTCAATGCTTTTAAATTTCTGGTCAACTTTTGAATGATTTGAGAAATAAAATGAAACCGAAATGAGATTTTCGTGATATGACTCTTGAATAAATATCATAAAATCTAGGATAGAATAAAGATATATCTATCTGTTTTTATGTGGTCATATTATTAACTACTTTAGATTTTTTAATAAACACTTTTTATAATTAAATTCGAATTCATATTTTTACTATTCACATATATAATACTGTTCATATATACTATACTATTTATATATACAATATTGTTCATCTATACGTTACTGTTTATTTATTTTTGGAATTTTATTTATTTTTTACTGTTTATCATGAATTTTAAATTACTAATCTTTTATGTAAATTTAATTATAAAAATATAGAATTTATATATAACTTGAGAAAGAGTATATAAAATAAAAAAGGTAGTTGACCATCAATAAATATGAACACAAAATCATAATAATATATTTAAATAAAAATAAATCTAATTTATTATAGTGAAATCATAATTCTTAGCAACTGTGTGTTGATTTTGTTTATTATCAATTTATGTTTATTTATTTTAAGAATTTTATTTATTTATTTATTTTTCATTTGTAATATTTTTCAGTTGTTCAAATAAAATTAAAATTAACTAATTTCGATATTTAACAATACTATACACATGCAAACGATATTTTTCTTATTACTTTATTATTTGTTCTATTTGTGTACTTGCGAAAATCCACAATAAGGATCATGTTTGATCAATGTGTTGCACAGTGTTAAATATGTACAGGCGTGAGTTAAAATTGAGCCCACTCTACGGATAAAACTGGATAGGTTTCTTTCAGTTCCCATTAGTGCATCCCGATATGTACAAAAGTGACGAAAGGTGGATGGAATGGCATAATTGATCCTCTTTTTTATCCATGCAGAAAAGGGGGACGAGTGAAAATTGGCACTATATCATTGTTAAGCCCAATTTAGGACTATGTCCCATTAATTTGCTTGCGTCGTTGAATATGGGTAGCATGAATGAAGCCAAACACATTTTTCAAGTAAAATTATGTCAATTTTTTTTTCACTGTTTTATTAGTCGACCCGAGATTTCCAAAGTGACAAAAGGAATGGTAAATAGAATGGCAATTGATCCTCTTTTTTAATTGAGAAAATAAACATATTATGATGGCTAGCTACGTACTTATACATGAGATGCCTGTATGATTAATATAATGGTATCGAAGTTTAACTTTAAGCAAGAAATTATACTTAAGCCGGAAATGTACTTTGTCCGAAACACATTATAATCAAATACTACATTATATGAAAGGTTATGTCGATAATGGTCATAGGTAAGAACCCTTTGTTAAAAATTCATTAATCTTTTTTAAACAAGGCGTACATTATGCGTATATCTTTCATATTCATGACATATATATATGTATATATATCCTTGCCCATCATAGAGTGACAAACTTTTTCTAGAGGAGCCTTGAGGATCACAAATCCACCGGGAAAATGGGAAGACAAGAGTTCTTGCTCGTTAAACGACACTATGGTTGGCTATATGTGATAGGTACATACTTCACGTTAAGTTGAATATTCTTAACAGGATAAATGTCAAAGCAACTAAAGAAAGACGTCACTACAAAGGAGAGAAAGAGGGGAAAAAAAAAAAAAAACAAGTTTCCCACCTAGTTGTCGAGAGCTTTTTACTGTATATACATTATCTTGAAATATTCCGTACTTGTCGGCAACGTAATTTAATCTCACAGAAAACTGATCGTGCACGTAGAATATATACTACTGATGAAGACTGAACTCGAAAAAAAAGAAAAGAAAAGAAAAAAAAAAAGAATCACTTTCCACTGTTGTTAAGTTTAGAGCACAATCAATCTTTTTCCGATAAACACGTACTGTTAGAGATAGGATAAAGTTAAATCATGAAAATTAAAGGGAACACATCACATGGACTCCCCAAATAGAGGGTCTCCAACTGTAGCATGGATGGTGAAAGTGGTGCAAAGTACTGAAATTCAGACTAAGAGAAGCAACACTTTGGCAAAAGAATAAAAATATATAAGCTCGTAATATTATTAAAAGATTCTCAAAATTTTTGCTCAAATATTTCTATCAATCCAAACGTTGTATGGACTAATTTGTTTCCGTACCATCGACGCATGTGTAATATTCAAATTAAGCATGTCATTTTCTTCCTTTCTTTTTCTTTGAGGTGGATGGTTGGTGTTTGCATGAAGACTAAACATATACATAGAATATTTATGTAGATATAAAGTTACAGAGTCGGCCGTGTCACTTGTCCTGTTTATAACTTAGGTCCTGGCAAAGTGGTTTCAGAATTCAGCTTGATAATATTGTTATAACTAATATTGCTTACAAAAGTTACGGCAGGCCAAATATTGGTTTTGCAGTCTAACACGTATTGTTTCGATTTGTTTTGAAAATCAGTTTGCTGTTGGTATGAAAATAAAAATAAGAATAGGTTTTTTAAATTGTGTTTGATTGTATTCTTAGAGAAATCGATTTTAGTATAAAAAAAATCATGTGAATTGAGTTTAGTATGTTTTCTAGAAAACAACTTTCAACTAATTTTTTATTTCCTTCACAAAAATCATTCCCATTTTTTTATTTTTGTTTTCATTTTCATTTTCAAACCATTTGTTAAAAAAAACTATTTTAAAAATGTTTTCAATTTCACATCTTAAAAGAAATGTGGAAACTTTTTCAAAATACTTCGAAAAATAATACCATACACCATTACGTAATTTTTTTTTAATTTTTTTATTTTGGTTAAACTAATTAGTACAAGATTCTCAATTTCTTAAAAATTTTGAAGGAAAAAATATTGTGGTTTTTATTGTTGTCAGCAAAAAGAAAACAAAGTTATTGAACTGAATGATGGGACAGTATACTAACACTTGGCTAATTTATCAAAAGTGGTGAAACAAGCAAGTTGGACAAAAAATCTGAATTCTTTACGTATTAATTGACATCCAGATTAAGCAATTACTAGAAATTTCCAAACAGGTTCCACAAACATGAGCTGGATATCTTTTTGTGAGAAAAGTTAGTGTAGGGTATCCTATCAAAAACAGCAGTATTTGTATATACATATATAGCTTATCATGCATATGCTAGATGTCTTGAAAAGAATGGGATGAAGAAAAAGCAGCATGGAAAACTTTAAAGTACATATGGACTGCCAAGTTCCAACCTTACAATTTCCTAGTGGATGGAACTTTGTTGATCTAGATGCACGGAACGGATTTGAGTTTTAGATTTGCAGCCCCCATCGGATCACCAAAAGCATCCATCGTTATGGGGTAAATTTATTATTATTATTATTATTTTTGGTAATTGTTTTAAAGGAAGATAGAAGATTAAAGAAGGAAGCAAAAAGAAGAAGCGATTGATTATTTTAAAAAAAAAAAAAAAAGCTAAAAAGAGAACAAAAGAAAAAGATGACCAAGAGCTTATAATTTAGGAGTCCAAATCACCCACCAAAACACGGTTGACCAATCACAAGGATGAATCTTAGAATATTCTAGGCCACATAATATATATGTGTATATATCCATTTATACATATGCAATCTATTGGTTGGTAGCAATGTATCTGCCTCTTGACCAAAAGGAGACTCGTTCTGCTTTCTTCATTAGCAAGTTCTTTAGAAGTTTCAAGTTTTTACCGACAAAAATGGAAATTTTATTCAGTCACCTTAGAAGTTAAGCACGAGAAAAATATCGGTTAATTTAGAAAATAAAGTTCAAAAAGTAGTTGCAAAGTCGAAAATTTTCTTTTTGACTCTTGGGCACAGACATGGGATGATCAAATGAATGATCACTAAAAAAAGGCATTAGCAAAGGGACAAATTAGATATCCGATATCTTCGCATCCCCCCCTTCAGTGATTTGCAATCATTCAATTTCTTATTTCTAAACGGATAAGGGAATGCTTTTAATTTGGTGGCTTTGCATGCTCACTCAATACTGATTAGTCGGCTGTCCAACGAATTAATTAATTAATATAAAAAATATTTTTCATTTTTTTAATCTTCATTTTATGATCTTAGGGCGGATAACTATATTAGTGTACTTAATTGAGATCATTTTATTTTATTTCAACGTAGAAATTCTAAGACGTTGGAGCATAACATTCTTGCCCTCTTAGAGTTGCACTAGCGTTGTTTCTTTGTCACAAATGATAAAATGCCAAGTACAAATTAAAATACTAATTAATTAAGACTTAAGAAAAAAATAAAGGCAGTTAAGCAGCTCACACAAATTGATACTATTTTACATAAACATGGAAAGTTGTTATAATATATATATATATATACGAGCCTACATATAACTTTGATATCTAGAGTTCAAATTCTTCTATATTCACAATTTTAAAATGTGTATTTTCTTTTCTTATTTTCAATATGATAGATTCAAGTGACAAAAATTAAGAAAATTTAATTTATGTCTATTCTCTTTTTCGAGTAATTTATGTCTACGTCACCAATATTTATCTTTAAGCTAGGATAGCATATATAATTGACAAACAGAACAGAAACGTCCCAATAATGTTTCTAATTGTCGCCATCATCCTCATAATCCTATCTACAGAAAACTAACATTGTCGTTACATCATGAACGACCACTACGGCCTAGGTAATTTCACTAGTGCCTTTAACCCTTTCTTTCTCCTTGATATTTTTAAATGCCACCATCGTTATCACCTTTATATTAGACTTATCGTTGATCACAGCGTAATGCATCTATAGATAAATAAATAAAGATATATATTCGTATAAATGAATGAATGTCTGTATGTATATGAAATTAGAGGAAGACAAGTACTAGCAGCACTCTAAATGTCACTCTAGTAACGGATCTAGGATTTAGTTTCAGCGGGAGCAAAAACGACAAAAAATTTTACAGGGTACAACTGAAACTTGTTATAAAAGTAAATGAATGTTAAAAAAAAAAAAAAAAAAAAAACCATTGGGGGCATGTAATCCCAAAGCGAGATATGTGCATCTATGTATACTCTAGTGTTGGGACGTCTCATTGATTAATTATTAATCACCTAATTGTCAGTGTTAATCATTAGAGTCATGAAATGACCATCCATTAGTTATGGAAGTCCGCCTAAGTTATGTATTGGACGTGTTTATTACATATATATCATTATTAATTTCAAAAATTATATGACTAACCACCTTTGTAAATGCAGTGATAACATTGTGTCAATTGCAAACATCAGTCAACAAAAACAAAAATAAAAATCTAGCTAGATCATGATCAAATAAGATATATAGTGTGACATTGAATTAAAGGGACGTTTGGTAAATGCATTGTATTTTGATTATATTTGAATAAAATTTATTTTTTGAATGTTGTATTTGGTTGAAAAGTATTTGTTTTGTATTTGAATGAAATGTGTGTTTGGATAAAAAGTATTTTAGAGTTGAAAAGTTGATGTGATTGGTAAAAGTAGAGATACATAGTGGAGTTGAAAAGTTAATGTGATTGTTTTAAAAAACTTTTGAATTGTAATTGTTTTCGTAGCACTGTTAAAAAATTTATATTTAGTGTAAAATTGTATTATATTTGAGTAAAATTAAAATATAATTTTTTTTGCCAAACGACACCTTAGCATGCACATCGATATAGTCATGCGATTTAAAATCCAGCACGCATGCTCCCCTACAATTGTGCAAAAGTTAGATCTATGTGCCTTCTTGTTGATGTTGTGTGACATCGAATTCATATGCATTGCCATGTTGATCAACGACGTTGCATGATAAGGATATGGTCATGCTACCATCGCTCATTGGCATACGCAAATCTACACACAATATTGGTAGAGTAGGGAGAGAGAAAAGAAAAGAGAAAGCAGTTTTTGTTTTGGGAATTTTCTAACAAACTTTGAAAATTAGGGTTGGTTTAGTCTTACAAGTTGCAATTCATTTATTATTAAATTGATAGGAGGGTAAAAACAAAGAGTAAAATTAAGAGGGACATAAAGTTAAGTGGATAGCCAAATAGAAGAATATTCTTTAAAAAAATTAGCAAAAAGCTAAAGAGGTTCGTATCCTCTTATTTCTCCCTTTACCCCCCACTTTATAAAAGGTATAATTTTACAAAAACACTTTTTATAAGTTATAATTTTACAAAAAGAAAGAGTAATAGAAAAGAGAAAATTAGATAGCATACTATAATTTTTAAATGTATTTAGACTCATGTCACAACTTAATCGTGACTCAGATTTCTGTCACATTAATAAAAAAATTTTGGATCTATGGTTTGAACTCATAATTCAAAATTTTTTCTATAATATTTTCTCTTACAAAAATTTGAGTATACTATTCAAAATGAAACCTAGTAGTTCATGCCCAAAATTCAAATAACAAATTCAAATTTCTATAAAAGAAAATATTATAGAAAAAAGTAGGAAACGTTGGTAAAAACAACGGTGCAAAACAGACTTTAATAATGCTTTAACTATTGTTGCTTAACCATTAACCCGCTTTTTTTTTTTTGGAAGTAAATAGCATTATTTTAAAATATTTGAGATACATAGAAGCAAATAAATTATTGATTATGTCTAAATTATAACAAAGCAAAGTAGTCAGTTGTAATACAATAAAGGTGGTTGATCTCACAAGGAGGTGATTAAAAAATAAATAAAACAGATTAGTAGAAAACGTTAGAGATAAGCAATCAAACAAATAAAAGAAAAGAAAAAAATACTTTTGTAATTTAAAGTGAAATTAGAAAATACAATAAAGTAAGATAATTTAATATAGAGGAAATTCAATAATTAAAAATGATAAGATATTGAGAATTCTTATATGTTTTGTTTACCTATTTAGATTTTGAATCATATATTAACTCAATTGAAAGTTTTATATCTCAAACAATCAATCAGAAGATAAGATTTAAAAAACTTATGAATTAAAATGTATTCAAATAAACAAAATTTTCACGTTAAGAACTTGGGAAAATTATTTTATAAGAAATCTAAAAGCGACAACATAGCTCCGAGCGATATTGCAGTAAAAGACTACTCATAAAATAATATTTATCAATATATTGTATCATGCAATAATTACATAAAAAAGCTTGACTAAATTTATATAAAAGTAGATGATAAAATGTATATTTATATGAGAACTAAATAAAATGAAAGAAAATTATTTACTCATATGTATAAAACTTACAAACTATTAAAATATCGAAACCCAAATAAGCTCACTTCACATATAGGATTATTTCTAGTCTTACCCAAGAATTCTAGCCTAAATTGCAAAGCATTCTCACAAAATTCTAGAGAGAAAATGTGAGAATAAAAGCAAGACAATAATAAGAGAGAAATAGTGTATGAATAATATCTTCAAACATTCCCTAAAACGACTTTTAATACGCACAATTTTGTATTATTCCACCTAACCTCCACATTAACTTTTCAAACTTGTTACAGTAACTGGTGCATACATAAAATAAACTTTTTTAAACTTGCAACAGTAGTAGGTGAACACACAACACAAACTTTTCAAACTTGTTATAGTAATTACAGTAGTGGTCGCACACTTTGCTCTAGTAGTCGGCTCATACTTTGCTACTTTAAATACAATATTCAATGCACATCTTTCAAATTTTGCTATAATACTACGTTAATTACAGTTGGTGCATGTAATTAGGAAGGATCCAGTGCGGTAAGGTGTATGATAAGCTTCATAGTTTCCTAACATAAATAGTAAAGTCTGGTGAAACCCACTTCCTTAATTTAACACTGCAGAAAAATAAAGTATTAAAATTAGATATTTTCAGAATAAAATGTTATAGGTAAATTTATTGGAAATATTTAATTTTAAACTTATTTAATATATTATTTAAAAAAGATAAAATAGAATAAAGAAAAATTAAGTAAAGACTTTAAGAAATTTATAAAAAAATCTAAATTAAGTACACAAAACAAATTAAATCGAAACAAATCAAAAGCAACAAAAATTTTCAAGGATAAACTAATTTTTATGTATGAAAAAATGAAAAAATGATAAAATAACTCTATTTTATAGAGTCATCAATTATTTATCTAGTAATTATTCTATTTATTGCTATTTAATATAAATACTAATAAACAAAAAATTTCATAGAATAATTTAATTATAAAAATGTTTTTATAACATCTGTAATAAATAATAGATTTATTAGATAAATAAAAAATTTACTTAATAAAGACATATTTACTAGACATAAAATAATTACTTACCTACTGATTACTGAATTTAATGTAAATAAAACATTTACTTGATAAATATTCTATTTATCACAAATATTTTTAAAATTATTACTTATTTGAATTATTTCTAAAAACTGTCATTTACTTCTTTTTGTAACTACAATTTCATAAAGGATGGTTCTATCCATATATCTCATTTTACTTTTGACACTCTCCGTTAACTTAAAATTTATTATTACAAAAGGACTGTTGTATAAAAAAAAATCAAAAAAGGATATTATTTTAATGGTCTTAAATTCTTAGGGAGCATTTGTTATTTACATTACATTCACATTGTATTTAAATATAATGTAATTTTTAATAAATGTAAAAAATATATATTTAAATATCAATCACATCATAATTTAAATATAATACAATCACTTTTGATCATTCAATTCTTTCTACTACTTTTACCAATCACATCACATATTCTCTTTTTTTCTTTATTTTTTATCTATTTTTACTAATCACATCACATACTCAATATTTAAATACAATTCAAATATATTTCATCCAAATAAACATTACATTTGAATGGAATACAAATACTTTTCATCCAAACATATACTATATTTAATGTATTGTGTTAAAATACAATATGAACATAATGCATTATCCAAACGCTCCCTTAATTTTTCTAATTTTCCCAAATAAAACTATAATATCTTCAGCTTTAATGACTATTTTAGAAACTATATAAAGAATTTAATTCAATTTTTTTTCTTTCTTTTTATTAATCGATTCCAATCTTTTTTTTTTTCCCTATAAAACTGTATTTTTTTAATTAGTAGTTCTGTATAACAAATATGTATATAATACTACCCAAAAAATGTTTATAATGCCAAACAATATAACAAAGAAATATGTATGAGAAGATTAACGTATCATCTACTATATATATGACCATTTATAGATTTTTACTTTTTTAATTTCCTTATGCAATGTTTAATTTCTATCTTATGTTTTAAGGCCTTTTTTATTCCTAAATAAACAACATAAAACCTTACTATTGGCTATAATAATAACTACATATATTTTTTCTTTTCTTTTTTAAAAAACTTTTTTTCTTGAGTTTTTTTAACTTAAGAATTGAAGTAATAAAATACTATTTCAAAATACTAATAGTAAATGCATTTATATTTAAGAATCCAATCTGCTTTGCATGAAAAAATGGTTTAATGCCTAGAGCTTCATCAACCAAAAAAAAAAAAAAAAAAGAGAAGAGAGAAAAAGTAAAATAATAAAGTAAACAAAATAAAATAGACGTGAGAAGACATTTGAAGTACTAAAGTAACATTTATTTTAGGAAAATAGAATTAAGGGTATTTTTGGAATACATAGGGGTGTATAATAAACAAATATAATTATTTCAAATTAAGAGAAATGTGTGTTTAGAATGGGTGTGAATGGATAAAATGAACGTGTTAGTAGACTCATCATTTTGTAAAATATATGCTAGATTTGTTTAGATAGGGTGTTTATTGTCTAAAATTAGCCCACTTTTATTTTGTGTTAGACATTGAATTTTTTTAATATCTTAAAAGACTATCCTTTCTCCTCTCTAGAAATATAATTTTTTATTTATTTAAACACCTTTTATTTATTGGATAAAAAATCTTTTTAATCTCAAATATGATTTTTTTTTCTTTTCCAAAAACGGATCCCTTCAAACAATCCTCATCTTTTTTTTTTTTTTAGGGAAGCCATTGGACCCAACGCCAACACATAATAATGTTTGGGCTTTTCTATCACAGATCCAATATCCGTTTCTGGGTCCCACGTAAATTTAAACGTTGACAAAGGACATTTCAGTAAATCGAATAATTTTTATTTTTCAAATTGCAAATTGCTAGTTGCCGCCTTCGAATAGCGAATAAAATCAGTCGAAAAAAAAGAAAAAAAGTCCAAACCTCCTTAGCCGCATAGCAGCCGGCGATGGAGAAGATCTGCGTGGCCGTTCGAGTGAGACCTCCGGTCTCCGACGAATCTTCCACCGGAACCTTCTGGAAGGTCGACGACAACCGCATTTCTCTCCACAGGTCTCACGGGACGCCCATCTCCGGCGTTTCTTACGCCTTCGGTACTTCTCTATATCTGCGAAAAGATTGTGTTCGTTATTGGATTTTGTGCGCTAGATCTGTTTGTGTGATTTTGATTTTTCATTTTGAAGATCATGTGTTCGATGAATGTTGCTCAAATGCTACGGTCTACGAGGTTCTTACCAAGGATATAATACGAGCTGCTTTGGAAGGTTTTAATGGTATGCTTTTTTTCTCTACTTAGATTCGATTTTGAAATCTTAATTTCTAGCTAGGTTTTGGATTTTCTGATACGGTTAACCAATTTGAATTGGATTCTCAAAAGAACAAATTTTTTTTTTCTATTCTAGGTTGATTTGACATGCTGTGGATTTTAGAGTACAAGGTTTCCGACTCTCCGTTTAGTTGCTGAGGAAACCTGGACAACAATTTAAATTGAGAATTTTTTTTTTAAATTTAAACTTCTTAAAGTTTGGTTTTCGGTTTTATTTGGCCCACCAAAATTCAAAAAGAAAAATTAAATTTCCGTGAGAGAAAACACTGTAGCTGAAATGTGACCATTGAAACAAGCAGGCTACTAGCTATTGAGGACGTTTGTTGGACTAGGAAGATTTTTTTTTCCTTAGTTGATTAGTTTAAGACTGATGGAATGGTGTGCTTCTTATGGGGACTCTGGTAGTGGAAATGTAATACTTTTGTACCAATGTTGAATGGAATTTAGAAATTATTATACCAATGTAGCATGTTTTTGCAATTACAGGCTTTTCGACTAAATTGAAAGGCAATTTAGAAATAATTAGACCAAAGTAGGATGCTGTTTCATTCAGGCGTTTCAATTAGTTTATTCTTTGTTTTTAGGAATCGTGATTGTATCTTGTACCTATTATAAGATGAAATCATCTGTTAAATGAATGTGACTTGCCTGATTACAAGAACTGAATTGATTTTAACTGATCCATTTTCATCTGCTCCGTGACAATTGGATATAAAGATGAAGCCACTTCCTGTATTGTTTACAGGAACTGCATTTGCATATGGACAGACGAGCAGTGGAAAAACTTTCACCATGAATGGTTCTGAAAGAGATCCCGGAATCATTCAGCGGGCAGTTGAAGAAATATTTGAAAGAATTCAAATGGTAATAATGCCCCCTTACGGCTGCCTCCAGAGTTAGTGCTTTAAGTGATATACTTTACTTAATTTCTGTTTTATTGTCACAGATGTCAGACCGAGAGTTTTTGATTCGAGTCTCGTACATGGAAATTTACAACGAAGAGATTAATGATCTTTTTTCTGTAGAGAACCAGAAATTGCTAATACATGAGAGCTTGGAGGTTGACTGTTGACACTTAAAAACAATTTTCAAGTATTAGGTTTATTGGATAATGAATTGATTGGTTCTTCCTTTCCAGCGTGGAATATTTGTTGCTGGCCTTAGAGAGGAAATTGTCAATAATGCCAAACAGGTGTTAAAGCTCCTTGAATCAGGAGAAGGTTTGAGACAAAAATTATAGCCGTTGAGATTTACTTGTTCGCCTTTTTCATCAAAGCTCAAGCTTATATTTATCTGAAAATTGTTTGTTACAGCTAATAGGCACTTTGGGGAGACAAATATGAATATTAGAAGCAGTAGATCTCACACAATATTCAGAATGGTTAGTCCACAAAAAATGTGTTTTTTATATGTGAAATTTCAAAGGATGTTTATGTACTCTAAATTCATGTAGTGTTTCTGGTACATATAGGTAATTGAAAGCAAGGGGAAGGATATCAATTCTTCTGTTGACTGTCCAAGTTCTGATGCCATTCGTGTCTCGGTCTTGGTAGGTATCTTTTTTGCCATTCTGGGTAAATTAGATGATATTTAAAGTGTCAAAGATTGATTACCAGTGCCACTCTTACTTTTTATGATTTACATGGTTTTGTTGTTCATATTATAGAATTTGGTCGATTTAGCTGGATCTGAACGGGTTGCTAAAACAGGAGCTGGGGGAGTCCGCTTGAAGGAAGGAAAGCACATTAACAAGAGCTTAATGGCTTTGGGTAACGTGATTAACAAACTAAGTGATGGTGCAAAGAATAGGTATTTTTGTCTTCATAATTAATCATTTCTTTTGAATATGCTATTACTTGTTTATTAGTAACAACATCTAATGCATTCATCAAAAAAAAAAAAAAAATCTTCTAATGCAGGGGCCATATACCTTATAGAGATAGTAAACTGACCCGCATACTACAACCTGCCCTTGGTGGCAATGCCAAAACTTCCATAATATGCACTATAGCACCGGAGGAGGTAGCATATCAAACATTGTTCGAAAGAAAACAAATTTAGATTACATGATTAGCTAATCCTTGCTGATGAAACATTTAGATACATGTTGAGGAAACCAAGGGAACTCTCCAATTTGCTAGCAGAGCCAAGCGCATTGCCAACTGTGTTCAAGTGAATGAGGTTCATTTGTTTTTTAGTATTTAATCAATATTGGTCTTTGACATAAGCATTTTCTGTAAGATCGCCTGATACTGTGATACTTTTCAACCTTTGTACATAGCAAATGTAAATTTGGTTTTATGGTGACATAAAACTTCTTGAAAATATATACAAGAAAAACTTAGTCGTAATCAATCTTTTTGTAGATTTTGACAGAAGCAGCCTTGTTGAAGAGGCAAAAGCTAGAGATAGAGGAGCTCCGTAAGAAGCTACAGGTAAAGATCAAATTTTATTTGTTCATGCATGTGAAGAGAATTTAAGCTATGCTAATGTCGTTAACATATTGTTTAGGGATCTCATGCTGAGGTGCTGGAGCAGCAGATCTTGAAATTGCGCAACGATTTGCTTAAGGTATTATTTTATTTTCTCCATCTGTAAAATGGAGATGACCATCTTGGTCTCCAATTTCAATTATGCTTCCTCTTCTTATTAAAGACCAAATAATATAAAGCTCACACGGATGAACACTTGTGTTAATACATATACATACTATTTTTATGCTAACTCTTTTTATTTCTTTCTCTTCAGTATGAATTAGAGCGTGAAAAGCTAGAAATGGAACTGGAAGAGGAAAGAAAATCTCATAAGGAAAGGGAGCTGCAGATGAAACTTGACAATCCGAGTAATCATTCTACTTTTTCAGACACTGACAGGAACTCTAGTCAGGTATAGCCCATGAAAACAGCTACGAACATTTGTGACTTTAAAGAGCTCTCTAACAAGAACATTATTCCCATCTGGACTATTTGCTGTTGTTGAGAGAATGACCCTCTCACTACACGATTCTCCTAAGCCTTACAGTAGCCTTGCACTTTGCGCAATACAGATAATAAATTGCAAGTCATACAAGAAGAAACTCATATTACTACAACGTATGGTCTTGTTTTTAATTTAATGTCATTTTTTTGTTGCATGCATGAAGGATACTGCCTTGGATATAACCAAGGATGGGTCTTAGAGAGGATAACATTTTGGCCATAACAGAATCATTTGGTTTTGGCGTTGGTTGACCGACTCTTAGTCAGTAATTTGAACTTTGGCTCCAGGCTCCATTAGAACATTTGCGTCTTGACTCTTTATTGTTAAATCCATATTAGTCAAAATAGCATGCTGGTCGGAAGAGTATATGCTTGTCTTAAGGATTTCATCTGAAAGATAAATAAATTAACGTAAATATATAGTCTTGGGGCAAAAGTGAGCATCTATGCATTCAACAATATAGAGCTATATTATAGCAATAATCTGCAGATGTTAGTACTCGTGCAAAATCCTATCCAAACTGTCATTTTATTTTTTTGCACGGTTCAGGTATTTATTTGCTTAAATGTTTATTTTGATAATTGCTCTCTTTGTGTTAAATTTAACTTTTAGGGTCAAGATTCCGGAAGATTTAATGACAGTAACAGCATATGTCGAGGAGATGCCTTTGTGACTCCTTGTTTCAAGGCCGCTCCCAATGCCTTTGTTGCCCGACGATCTAATTATTCAGCGTTGCCTGATTATAGCCCTGTTCCAGATACTGTAAGCCTTGTGGCTGACGAGGACGCATGGCTGAAAATGAATGGAGGTTACGTAACTGACCTCGATTCTCTTCAAATTACCCCTGCAAGAAAAGTTCAATCTTTTCCATCAAGTGAAGCAACTTTGGTGAGTACATGTTCCACTTTACACTTTCCTGAAACAGATTGTTTGTGTTTGTTTCAAAAATTTTAGGCTCTTTGTTTGCTTCATCCAGCAGAAAGAAAAGAGTATACTATTGAGTCTATGCTTGTTTACTTATATGGTAGTTTCATGAAGTGATATTGCATAGATTTTAACAAATTGCGAGAAAGTATTTGTTTTAATTAAGCACATCAGTAATGCCTCTTCCTGTTAATTTTCTCTTTCGTCATGAAGTTATAAATGATTGTTTTGGTTGGTCTCTTTATTATTCTCAGGGTTGTTCAAGTGAAAATTACAAAGAGGAGGTCCAAAATATTAAGAGACAATTAGAACTTGCCATTCTCGAGAGAGATGAACTAAAGGTGAGCACACTTTAACGTTTCTTGTCCTTTATTTTATTTTATTTTATTTTTTATTATTATTATTTTTTTGGGTGTGGTTTGTTTTGTTAGTTGAAGTCTTAAACTACATTTGTATGCTGCAAAATGCACTACTTTTTCTTATGTCATGGTGTATATTGCATTGACAGTTGAATGCATTGAACACTCTCGAATCCTTCTTTGTTTTCCGTGCAATGTCCAAATCCTACTTCAATCTTGTTTTTCTGCTGGATAGTATTAAGTTTCTCAATGGTGTAAATTACTTTATATGTTGGCACCTTATGCTTATAGAGGAAGCACATGGAACAAACATCATTGAACAATCAATTAATGGGTGAGTTATATGAGCTTCAACAAGAAGCACGACAAGTTCAAGAAATCCCTCGAAGGCTTTGTGAATGTGCAGCAAATTGCAAAGATGTTTACGTTGAGCTTTTGTCAATGACACAGGTCATAACTGTTTCCGCTTATAAATTTCTGTTTTTGACCTCTATTTGCTGATATTCAATCACACTACATACTACTTGCCATGCAATTTTTTTCTTTACAGAGTTTTATATCT
The DNA here is from genome assembly GCA_035233585.1 of Antiaris toxicaria. Classification (NCBI taxonomy): domain Eukaryota; kingdom Viridiplantae; phylum Streptophyta; class Magnoliopsida; order Rosales; family Moraceae; genus Antiaris; species Antiaris toxicaria. The sequence continues at coordinate 21,283,212 of CP141160.1, read as the reverse complement.
GACGGGAAATCTTCTACCGCAAAATTGCTATCAAGCATGAGCGAAATTGGTGCAAGCTTATTCACAATTCTGGAAACTCATTTCTCAACATCACTGGAGAGTCCTTTTTTGGGGACTGATCATCTAATTCAAGAACAGCACAAAGTGCTCTGTGAGAGAATGAAGACCACCATCAGATCGTTAGTGTCATCAGAAAGACCAAGTCTTGAGGAGGACAATGTGATGAATACACTTTGCCGATGCGATCACAAGGTAGCTGCCTGCTCACAATTATCAAGACACAATTCGTTAGTTATGATTTTCTTTTCTGCCATATTGCTGGGATGCTTTATTTCTTTTACTCTACAAGTCTTTAAATTTTTCCCGTCCCATTTCTCTTATATACATGGTGATTAGGAGCCAATAGGTAGTCTTATAGTCAGATTTCCTTCCAAGTTGTATTCTTTTATGAGAAAAAGTAGAGTAGTAAATCGTTTGTTACTATAATGTTCTTGTATTTAACAGTGGAAAAGTAAATAAATATGTCACATTAGCTAAACGTTTCCTTTATAATAACAGCTCAAGTATTATGGCTCAATCACGTCACTTGATGAACACAACAAATTTCTAAATGCTATATATAGGAAGCGAAACAACATTTTAAATAGACATTAACACTCATTTGCTTAACAGTAGTGCCCTCCTGTTCCTATTTGCTTCTATTGAATTTTCCGCACAACTTCAGAAGTTGGAAATGTTCTCGTATACTTCTTTGCCTTGGATTGACTTCAAGAACATGTCTTTCTTCCTGGTTTCAACATAACTAAAAAGTTAACATTGTAATTATTGGCGATGTTTGGAGCACCACACACGAGTACACCACATAAGATCAGTTTTGCTCCTAGAACTTTTTAACTGCTTTAAGCTAGATGTTTAGACAGGCAATATAAATTCACTAGTATAATTAAATAACCTTATATTGAAATGCTAAATATGTACTATTGCTGTCAGTAAAACTTATTGATGGGATTTTTTAGTATCTTTTAACTTTCATGCTAGAGTTATAAGTTCAAAAATCACCCAAGTAAAGAGTTAATTTTCTGCATGCCTGCTTTTCATTTTCATATTTATTATTGTAGAAATAGGAGTGTGCTGATCGCATAAACATGAAATTTTTGGTGTAAGTTGGCTTGGACTCATAAGTCGGAACATTAGCAATCTTTCATCTGAAGTAACCTTAAAGATATTTTAGGTCATTATGGAAAAGCTAAATTTAAATGAGGAAAGAATGACAGTTATTTAGGTGTTATTCCATATCTCATATATAGGATTTAATTTGTGTGGTAAAGGACTGCGCTCTGGAAGGTGGAACTACTTGTTGGAAGGAGAATTTGAGCAATGAACTCAACATTGTCAAGGAAAGATGCCATGACCTGGAAAGAGAGTTACACCTTAATAACCAGCTGCTGGAGGAATCTAAGCAAAGATGCAACAATTTGGAAACCGAGTATCAGCATCTGAAAGAAGAAATGTGCAAAATAGCCTCTGAATCGTCCTGGAAACTTGCACTTGTTACTGACCAGAAGGAAAATGTTCTGAAGGATCTGAACACTGAATTTCAAAGGAGGAAAGATCTCGAAGACAAGATCAAACAGTTCAGTGTAGCTTTCGCCTGTCGGAAGACATCCCTTGAATCTTTTCACAGTGAATTTAAGTCTAGAATTGAGAAAATGAAAGCTGAAAATCCAGTTTCAGTACCCAAATCTTTCAGGTGTTGAAGATTTATTACATGAAGTCACTTAAATAGTTTCCTTATCTTAGGTAATTAGTATTATAATTATTGTGCAGCACTTGTTAGCTCATTCAACGTATACTCACTTCTGGTCTTTCTAGATGTTGTTACTTATATTCTTGTTGTCTCATATACTAAATTGTTCTTGGACAAACCCAATACTCGAACTTCTGTATATTTGTTGTGACTTTATTCTTGAACTGCTCCAGTCTTGTTATTAGGCGAACTTTTTGCTGGTACGTCCTTCAGTATATCTCAGACAGTTTCAGTTAAGAGTGTTTGCAGATTTGTGGTTTTTTTTTTTTTTTTTTGGCTTCAACTGTGGATGAAGGGTGGCACTACTATGGCTTGTCCCAAATCTCAATTTTGATTTTGGGTGATTTTTAGGATTGTCCATAATAAAACATATTTATGAATTATTATTTCAATTATAATAGTTATGGTGGTTTTGACATCCAATTATATTAAGGAATGACAAAACACATAAGCATGACTATTTTAGACGCAGCTTTCACAATTCCCTCTTGATTTTTTTAATTTAATTTTAAGCACAGAAAGAAAACAGGATAGTGTACCGTCAATACCATCTGTGTCTCTCATTACCTTAATGTGCGTGGGGCTCCTTACAGAGGGCAAACCAAAATTTCTTAATGTTCATGAGGAGATGTGTCCTACCCCATTGCCACGCCTAGTAATGGGATGGATATTAGTTTGTCTCACACTTTTCCTTTCGAAAAGGAGATAAGTCTGCCACTTTCCCTACAAGTGTCTTAAAAAAAATTTGACAAAACAATATGTTCGATTTTCCCAAAAGTAGTCCCGGCGCTAATACTTTAATCGAGTCTATTAAAGATGTTGATAACATTAGGATGGAAATTGAGGCCCATAACGCATCCCATCAACATATGAATATAGAAAGAAAGAAAAGAAAAAAAAAAAAGCTCAAATATAGAAGAAACCCCACAACCCAATCGATAATATTGACGAATCAAGATGAGGACCAAATATTTAGTAAAGTGTCTCTGGTTTGGTACAACATATTCTTCACATCAACAACTGTACGTGATAATAGCAAAATCGCGATTCACGGGTACAATGATTATATCATATTACGGTAACATGAAAATTTTATATCAAAACTTGCATATTCCTTCAGTCTTTGTGCTGGTGTTGACTATTTAACATGTTTCTTCCCCTATTAGGTAGACCTTGAAGTTACATTAGAACGAACACATTTGGAATTGAATTTTGTCTTTTTCAAGCATGAAGACAAAAGGAGTAGGGTTTTCTTTTTTCTTTTTTTTTTTTCCAGTAAATCTTTCAGAAGGACAAGAACAAAGAATTGCATCAATAACTTTATGGTAGTTCCAATTTTGCATTCCTTAGTGCGATCCTTATTGGAAATGGGAATCTTTTTAACTCATATCATAACATAAATCAGGTCTTTTAGCATTGATACCAGCAAAATTTTACAGTTTTTGTCAAATTACCTTTGAACTTTTAATTTTAATAATTTATTACCTAAAATTTTTAATTTATTATAATATACTCTCTTTTACTTAACTTCTCAGCAGAGATTGACCGATTATCATAATTTCAGGAAGATTTTCTCAAGTAAATTAGTGCACTTTTTTCTTCAACTTGACCAAGACTCAATAAAAATAATTTGTCTGTTATCAATTATAAAAAAAAAAAAAAGGATTTGTCACCTGAAACTCACAAATATTTACTACCATTTCTTGATTCCCGAACTCTATTGTTCATGATTATGCTTGCACTGCATTTACTTTTTCCCTGATATCATATCTAGAGCCTGCCCCAATATAGACATAATTATCATCTTTCCTTTTCTTCTTTATTATTGGAACATAATAATAATATTAAAGAAATAAAAAAGGAAAGATATTAAGTGCCTTGCTGCCTTCGTAGAAGGCGCAGAAGCCAGAAAACCCGTTATCATGACACATGCAAATAATAATATTATTTTACATGAACATTCTGCATATACATGCATGTACACATACAGTCATAATAATGCTTAAAAAAAAAAAAGATGATATATATCATGGATTGGGATGACTTAACGATAATGAATTATTATGATAGATTAATAATCAAAAATTTGAATATCAGATAATTTTTTTAGATATTTTAACTGTAAAGATTTGTTATTTTTTATCAATCTAATATTTAACAAAAAGCGTCTAAAATTATTATTTGTATATTATTATTATTAGTATATTTAGTTAAATTTAAGATGACGTGCTCCTCGTTAGCATATTCATTCATTCACAAAACTTTCAATGAATATCTATTAATGTTAAAGAACTCTTTAAATAATACTTAAAAATATGTTAATAAGGATCATCCCTTTTCCTATCCAGACTTCTCTACTACCAAAATATCCAAATATGAATACACACGTTACATGTAATAAGTTACGGGTAGGTGTTATGAGGCCGAGCCAAATCATTCAATTTGCTCCTGCTCCTACCATCTCTCTCTCTCTCCTTTTATTCCCTTTTTTCTATTGGTACTCTGTATCGCAAACAAGACAAAATTTGTTGGGGACCATTTTTGACACTCTGTATGTGTTTGCGTATATACTAAGACAGAGAGAGCGAGAGATAGAGTTTGATCAAGAAAAGATAGAGAACTGACGTGCAATCAATTTATTTTTTACGCAAAAAAGACCACAACCAAAGACAAAGGATAAATAACGCCACCTAAGTTTCAACTTTTTTCGCGTCCAGGCAGTCTGGGAAAAGTTGGAATTAGCTATACCCCCAGCATATATACTCCTACAACCTAAATTGTTTGGATTCTCTCTCTCTCTCTCTAGAACCATAATAAATGCTTCAATCTTTCCACTTCTCTCTGTTTTGTTCAGTTCCCAGACTGACAGATATGCGTTGATCCTGAATTTACTCACCCCACACCTCATAACCGTATACTCTTCCAACTGATCCTCATTTTTTTTCCCTCCTTCATTCACTCAGTTTTGGCTTAAAATTCTTGGTAATGGCTTCCTCCACAATAGCCAAACCAGCTAAACTACAGCTTGGAGAGCTTCTTCAACAGCAACAAGAGCCCTTTGTCCTTGACCTTTACTTGATCGAACGAGGGTATGTGAAGAAGGGCTTGAATTTCAACTCGGAGAGCGGTTTCGGACGCTGCAATGGCAATTCAAACAAGTTCTCCAAAAAGGGTGTTTCCAGATGTTCCAAAATATTGAGAGCTATACTCAACAAGTTTGCTCGCAACAATGACAGAAAAAAGATCAAGACTTGTGAAGAAAAACTTAGTGTCAATGGCCAAGAAGTGGCTGAGAAGGATTGGTTTTCTTCGGTTAGTAGTATGACGGTGTTTAATTCATTCTCCGAGAGCGATAGAGACGAATCGCTGACCGATTCAAACGCAGCAGAAACTATGGAAGCTTTGAGAATCAGCAATATGACAGAGGAAGAGGTATAAATATAAGAATTTTCCTTGGTAACCTTTTGGTTTTTTTTTTTTTTGGTTAATTTATAAATTGTTAGTTTGGTTGTTAACAAAGCCAACAGGTTTCAGCAGGCGGCGAATTTCAATGTCAGTTCACGGCAAACACTAAACAACACAGCCCCGTACTAGAACAACTTCCTTCATGTCAGTTTTTCTCTTAGGCAAAGTATAATCTTATTAGCTTTACTTAATCTATAAATTTTTATTTTCTCTGAATCTGTACTGGGTTTTGTTTGTTTAAATAAACAGCCAAACTCAACGTTAGAACGAGGCGGGATCAAGAGAACGGAGCCACATGTACAGTTGTTCTGCCCAACAAATTAGTCACTGAGGATGCAGATTCAATGTTCTCAGCTTCTTTCTGTGAACTACGTTTTCACTCTGATTCTCATAAGCCAACCAGAAGTATTAGTGATCCAATGGAGCTGATGGAGTCCAACAGTACTTCACCGAGGTTTCCGCGAATGCTTCAGCAAACACGGCAGCTTCTGTTTGACTGTGTGAGAGAGATAGTGGAAAGCCATGCAAAGGACGAGAAAGTGAAGAAGTGTAACCAAGGTTTTTTGGGGCCTGAGGAGCTTGGAAACCTTCTTTGGGAGAAAATGAAGGTGTGGGGTAAAAAAGTTGGAGATCAGACTAATAACATAAATTGTTTGTTGGGCTTGGACTTCTTTGATTCAGCTCAAGAGTGGTTTGGTTTTGACCAAGAAAAGAGGGAAATCTGTTCAGAGATTGGAGACTCCATTGCAGAAGAGATTGTGAATGAGTTTGTTATTGAATTAGGCAACTGTGATTCTCTGGCACCAATTGGTTGTTGAGCTAGGGACTCCGTAATATAGTGTGTGTGTATATATATATATATATTTTGTACTTAATGGTAATTAATGTTTTCTTTTAGTAATTATATTTTTATTGGATGTAACTTTATCTATCATTATTATGATTTTAATTCAACACAAAGGTTCCTGTAGAGTAATTAGGTATTGTTCCCGAAACATTAGAGAATATAATCACACCAGTAATTTGAGAATTTTTGGCTGTTTTATCTCATAAATTTGTCAAGTCGATGATGTGTAAGATCTTAATTGGAATCTTTACTTCTTTTTTTTTTTTTCCTTTTTTCTTTTTTCATAAGACATTGTGAATTTGTGTTGAGTTCAAGAGCCATATTTTTAATTTTCCAAGAAACTAGAAATTGAATGAAAAATAAATAATAATAATCTTGATAATAATAAAACAAGGAAAAAGCATGCTTGATTGTTTGAAACATAAGCAAGAAATTCCTCCTTACTCAGAGCCTCACTTCTCTGCAAGAGTGTCATATTTACAAAAAGATATTATTCTATCCCCATACCGTCATTGGAAGTGAGGAAATCATAAACAGGAGCACATGGCATGAAAAGTACTCCCCTGCTAGACACGCATTAAAGTGTTGCTTTGCATATTGGCTACGTTGAAAAAAAGCTCATTTGAACTTCCAACATTTATTTTCGATGTCTATTTTCCAACTACTTCGTTTTGTTCATTGAAAAACGACTTGTCGTTAAAACATATGTTTGCTGACGTTTCCTATAACTTATACTTGTCGTCTATAAATTTATAGATACATTGTTTTTATTTTATTTTCTTTTAAATTTATGCTGTTGAATGTTAAACGATATGTAATTTGACTTGCATAGCTTCCCGCCGTGTACTAAGGGAAACAAAACTTTCTTGGCGTTCTAAAACGTATCCTACCACAATGTGATGTGCTTCCAATCCTAATAAAGTCACCCATTTAATGTTATTTAACATCCAAAAAAGGGTCAAATAAAATGCCTCCCAAACCGAAATATCACAAGTACAGCTTCGTCCCAAAACATTGCAAGTAAAACTTTAACCAAAATCCTTTTGGGAAAATACATGACATAGCATATTCTACGTAACTTGTTTAACAAAATAGCATATTTTGAATAACCGAGAAATAATAGTAGGTTTTGAGTAAAAATTTTTTGAAATACCATATCTATACCTGCAACTTCACTTCAGAAGATCTGACCAAATTTTTACTTCTCTCATAACAAACTCATTGTGTTTGCGAAAAACTCATCACTGACAATTCATCGTCACGATCACAATCTCATTTGCTCGATGACATAGACCGCGACTGCTCATGATTTTACCATCAGCCACAGAGCGATCTCCAAAGCAGTGAGGAGTGGACGAATACGACGAAGATCATGTTTCAAGCACTCCCTCAAACTCACGATGTCGTCGATGATTGCATTAGAAGCGTGAGCTTCAAATTCATCGTACCCCTCCATATCGATCTTGGTGAATCTCCCACAATTGACGATGTCTCTGCTTTGCGTTCATGAGAACCATCAACAATAGATCAAAATTGATGGTGGTGACAATTGACAACGACGATTGCCGATGCTGGTGCTTGTGTGTTATTTGCCGGCAATGGCAAATGAAAATTAGTCACAGTGAATTGCTGCACAAAGAGGGTATTTTTGGGATTTTAAAAAAATTTATTTACAACATGCTATAATTTTCAATAATCTCAATACTTATTTTATAATTTTCTACAGCCTCATCCTCTAATACTATTTTGTTCATTCTCCCAATCCTTTTTATTTGGCATTAACGTGCATCTAAAGCCCGTCTTGCCGTCATTTTGAAAATATTAGCAATGCCACGTGACGCATTTTTACAGAATCGCCATGTTTTATTTTTTACACTTAATAAATGACATGCCATCGGTTGTTTGGACGTGAGTCACGTTTATGTGTAAAAAACAACAACTTTTTTTACAAAACCGACATGTTTTCTAAACAAAATTTGTCATCCACATTGCTTAAATAGTGGATAGTGTCCTTTAAATGCTCGCTGTAAGTTTGTGTTCCGTCATGTGTAGTTTGTCACGGGATGTTCCATAATGCAAACAATGAGCTTTTTTTTTTTTTTTTTTTCCAACGAATTGAAAACCAATGTCACTTAAACGTATCCTTGTACAACACTGTCTCAGAGCATATATATATATAAAAAGTAGAATAATAACAAAAAAAATGTCCAGCAACCCTTAATTTGCATATTTTATCTCTTCCAAATGAGAAACAAATCAGTTGGCTCTTATTAAAAAAAAAAAAAAATCAGTTGACAAAAAAATTAGTACCTTTTTTTTTTTCCTTAATAAAAGGGTAAAAGATAACCATAGAAGCTAAATTCTTATCAATAATTAACTTCTTACGCCCATAGATTTATCCCAAATTCATGAAAAGCCGCCCTCAAAAAAAAAAAAAAATGAAAAGCCACAGATATGTTCCAAATTTATAAAACACCATAGTTCTATTCAACTCATTGCTTGGTAGGAATTGTTTTACATTTGGTTGTATATCGTATATTCGACATAAAATACGCAACAAAACGGGCAGTTGTTCTATGTAACACATTGCTACAGCTTACTGATGACATTCAAAAGCACCTTGCACCAAATAAAGGTGAAAATAAAATAAAGTAAAATAATAAAACTGAAATGAGCACCAAAAACTTTATCCAGTTGTTAAAGATCAATGCACGGCATACTATTTAGATTTCAGTTATCTGATGAAATATGTGTGTGTGTGTGTGTGAGTGTTGGGGTTTTCTGAACTTTGTAAATACGAACGCCGTCCCGGCCACCGCAATATAATAAGTGGCATCGGGAGGTAGGTGCCAACTCTCAAGTGTCTCGGTCATAAAGAAAACGACAAATAAGCAAGTAATCAGAATTGTTCAACATTATTTGAGCCTTTTGCTTTCTTAAATTAAATATAACCTGTCGTTTTCTAGCACATGTCCAGTTGATCAGCCTAAACACCTCACGCTAACTTAAGAAAAATCCAACATACCTTTCCATACGCCATTTAGGAAAATTTTTTTTACAAATTAGTCCTACTGTCACGATCAAAAAGAGCACCATATCATCTCTTTCATGATAACCATTAAAATTTTGAAATGCTCAAGGAAGATGCGCCCACTAAATCTAAAACGTAGCCCAAGAAATTACCTCACAGAGGCATTAAGGTTGGTCATCTTTCCTAAAGCAATGGGACTATTGGATTTCTCCATCCTCCCCAAGCTCCCCATCTTCAAGTTCATCATGCCCACTATTTCTGCGGGAGTCCCGGTGGTCTCTCCGGTGCTTTTTATGCCGGCTTTCGCCATCTGATTCGGGTGAGTAAGCATGCTGCCAAGGAGAGTCGGGGAAAAGAAATACATGAAATTCTAATACAGAAGGATAAAAACCTTTCAGAGACATCAGAAATGGAAAGACAGCATCGAAAGTTATCGATTTACTTTTCTTGATTTTTTGCGGTCACTACTATGCTTGCGTTTCTTAGAATCTTCTTTCTCGTCCTTATCAGAATTTATGTCATCCGTAGCACTTTGATGCCGCTTCCGGTGTTTCCTGTCTCTGTCTCTATCTCTGTCTTTTTCCCTTTTCTTATCCTCTTTATGACCATGGCTATCGGTTATGTCCATGTTCTCACTATCTGTATCATCCTTCTTAGATCGTTCCTTTCCCTTTTCCTTTTCACGTTCCCTATCCTTCTCCTTTCTCTCCTTCTCCTTTTCCTTTCGCTTCTCCTTCTCCTCCCTTTCTTTCTCTTTTCTGGCCTGCAAAAATTAAAAGATTATTTATTAAAGGCATACTAATCAACCAAAACGCATTGGCCAAACAACACCAAGCATGAATGCATTCCGAAAGATCTTTACAAACAAACTCTAATCTACAGAACCAAAGCCAAACCACATACTTTTTCTTCCTCGCGCTTCCGTTCTTTCTCTTTAGCCTTCTCCTGTAGGTGTGTAATGTATTCCTCAAAAATGTCCCTCGTCACACTCTCCTCGCTGATTACTCTACAAGGACAAAATTTCAAAAGAATTAGAAAACCAATTCATAAGAGAATGCATATAACAAAAATCCTCGATTGTTGTGGTAAGAGAACCTGTATTCTTGGCTCTCTTCAAAAAGTTGCTTACAATCCTCCCAATTAGAAGTCATAGTTATTTCCTACAAGGAAACAAAACAAACAAAATTATAGAGGATGAGTCTTGCATCATAATCGGGGATATACGTATCTCATTAAGTAGTATGATGTTGTGCTCTACCTTAAATGTGTGTAACAGCTTGGTGAAGTCATCAGCAAGACGTTGACGCTTTTTAGCTTCTTTCTCCTCTTTCTCCTTAGCTCTCTCTAGTAACTCCTCATATGCAATCTTCAAGAAGAAACCACATGTTAGAGAAGCCCTGAGTGCCAAGATAATACGTATCTCCCAAGTGATTGGCAAACACATTACATTGGGAAAGAAGAGTATACCTTTAAGTTGGTATCTGATATCAAAGGAGAACCAATGTCTTCCAAGATTGCTGCCTTGAAGTCATCAAACGCCCAACTGGGTGCAAAGGAAACCTGAAGCGGAAAAAAAAAAAATGGTGTGAAAGAGAGGGAAGGATTATAAACTATGTTAACTCTTGAAGTGCTGAAGAATAGTCCACAAAAACCAACCTTCCCCAACTTCAGTGCATCTTTCACACGAGTTTTGTCATCATGATACTGTCAACAAATAGAAGGGAATTGGCTATGTTACTTGTATTTAAAATCAAAAGCATCTAAAGATTTTAATTACTAGAAGAAATAAAATAATATGCAATAATACAAGTTCCAAGAGATGCAACACAAGCAGCAAACAGCAACAAGCATATAGAAGGCTTTGATGTTTGCATTATTTCCCCTTCATGACTCAGCAAGGAAAAGGAAAAGGGATAAGCAGACAACGTTAAAAAATAAAAAATAAAAAAAGGAACGACACAATATTAAAATTTAACCAGACGGCTAGACGCATTATCAAGTTAGAGCCTCAAAATACTTGGAGCGCTGAAAGCTTTTACAAATAATTATATAAAATCAGAAGAATAGGACTGCCAACGTCTGAGGGAAGCTCAATGTGGCATCCCAGAAAATCAATACCTGAATCTACAACAGTAATGTTGACTCAGGCTAAATTAATTGAAATAGATGAAAGAGCCAACTTCACACAAATCTTGAATTTCAAACATCACACTCAATTTTCCAACTCCCGAGAGCCAGGGAAAGCAAGTATTTTTATTTCTCAAGTCTCAGATTAAATAAAAAGATCATATCTTATTTGGGAGCTCCAAAGTGAATAAATTAAACAATAGACCATACGGTACAAAATACTAACGTGTTTCTCTAATTCTTCAGTAACATCCTCAAAGAGGTCTTTAGGTGTGGAACCGGAGGTATTTGATGCAACAGCATGATACTGGGGCAAATCCTTAACCTACAATCAAGAAAAAGAACGCTCAATTAAAGAACCAATTTCCATAATGACTACCACAATTTCTTTTTAATCTACTGTAATTCCTTTTTCAAATCTTCTGCAAAAAACTGAACAGAGGTTAACCACCTTTAAACAATAATCCCGCCATGAAGTTTTAGCAGTAAGAGCACCAGCATCAATATGTTCTTCCATGAGCTTGCGAAACGCATCTCGGTTTTTCCTCTCAGCTCGTCTCAGTTGTTCCTTAAATTTGATCACAAATAAAATAAGTAAAACAAGTATAAACTAGAAGGAATAAAAAGTCATTAGTATGGATTATGAACTCTACCTTCTGTATCTTCTTTTGTTCCTCTTCTTCCTTCTCCAGGTCACGGATGTAGTCCTGCCACACACAACCATAAAGAACAAATGTAAACAAGCCACCTTGGTTTGTCCACTTTTTAATAAAGCTTTTAGCCAATGCCCAAATAAATAAATAAATAAAGAAAGAAAACAAAAGAAAAGAAAAGAAAGAAAGAATATACCTGGAAAATGAGCAAACGGTCAAGCTTCTCAAGGCGTAAGCATCTCTCATCATCCTCCAAGCGATCTTGAACTTTACGCCACTGGCTGTTCACCTGTAAATGACAGATAAATTTTAACTCGATGTTTGTATAAAAAGGCAATCACAATAAACGATTTTCTCTTTTCATTCATAACAGATACCTTAATGAAGTCGCAAGACTCTAGGAATTTTCTGAATTCGGCTGCATTCCGCCGATGCTCGTCTGCAGCCTTTTCTTTTTCCTGCCCACAAGAAAAAAAATTGGTAACTGGACTACAAACCCGAGTTACTTATGAATCACTCTTGCGATTTCTAAATGGCCTAAGTAACAAAAGTAGAGACTGTTACCTTCCTTTCAAGTTCCACAATGTAGCTCTCAAAAAGATCTTCTTTGTCTCTAGTTCGTTCAACAGCCTTGAAGCGTTCATCATTTTCGAACATACTTGCAGCTTTGCTGATCAAGGACAAAAGTTCAACTGTGACATTTAGAACTCTTTGCGTGTTTATCTTTAAGCCATGTTAAAAAAATTATATTAAACTATTCCATATTCACAAAACAGGAAGAGAAGAGAACCTCCATCTAGTGGACGATGTGAGTTCTTTGGATTCCTGAGAAATGATAGAAGCACATACACAAGTTACAATACATGTATTCTAAAGAAAATATATATATATATATATAGTCATGAAATCATATGCAACATACTTCCAACATTTTCGTGAATTCTTCCCTAGCTTTTTTCTGCCTTATGCGCTTCTCTTCTGCCTCCAGCTTCTTCCTTTGACCCAAGTACTGAAACAGAATAGATGTGTTTAACTTTATGCCAAAACGAGATCAGACACATCATTAAACATGAGCGTGAACATATCAAACAACAAGAGGGTAAACTGTTCCAAGCACAACACCATCTAATTGTAATTCCACTAATCCGTAACAAAATAAGTCAAGTAAGACTTTAAATTCGTACCTCATTAAATGCTTGCTTCCGCTCACCCAATGTTTTAAGAGCACCATATCTTTTGTCATTGATAATTTCTCTCATTGCCTGAGATGAAATTTCAATGCTGGTCATACGCTTATTAAACAAGATGAAAGTGAAAAGAAGACCAAAATTTATAGTCAGACTACCTGTTCCCAGGTCCAATCAGACTGAACATTTGCAGATTCCAAAAGTGATTTGAATGCGTTTTTTGCCTCCTACATGAAAGGAATAATCGGTGAGGGGAGAAAACAAAACTTACCATAAAGCTTGACAATTGCTGGAAACAAATTGCACAAAGACATCAAATTACCTGCTTACTGGCAAATACTAAAGGTTCATCATCCACTGGTCTCTCCTCCACAGGAGTTGTGTTTATTTTTCCTGCAATTGCCATACCTTTTTTTGCTTCCTGTCAAAGAATAAAACACACTTAGATAAAGGAAATTTTAAGTATTTGATCGCAATAAGCACTTTCCTAATTCTATGAGCAGCTATTTGCATTTTGTAATGCCATGTAGACTAATCAACTCATTACTTGTCATTTGTCAAAAGAAAAGAAAAAAAAAAAAACCAATCCAGCAGTTTGCTACTAATTTATTGTCAAAGAAGAGAGCCCACTCTAGTAACACACAATTCTTATTTTTGTAATCGTGTAGATGATATATGGACCATTTTCAACTTCATTGAAATTGAAATTATAATATATTGTTTCAAAAAGCTAAGGATACCTCAATATCCTTTATGGAAGCACCATCTACCAAACTTGCAACATCTTGGGATGCTCGATTCTCATTTGTGCCACTGAGATTGCCAAGGGCTGGTGTCAAATTGGAATTGCCCAAAGCTGGAGAAACTCCATTACTTCCTGAAATAGCAGGATTCAAAGGAGTCATAGATACCATGGGAGATTGAACTGCAACAGTGGACTGTGAACCAGGGGTGGCCGATGATCCAGAAATAACCATTGTGGAGGGATTAGGCAAGGAAGCCACAGGTGTAACAGCAACTGGGCTCGATACAACCCCGGTTGCTGCCAAAGGAGTGCCAGAGGCTACCGAAGGAACAGCACTGGGTGTTTCAGCTGAAGCAACAGCAGTGGAAATATGAGGAGCTGAACCAGTTTCAGGTTGTATTCCCTGGTTAGATTCTTTCTGAGCGTGTTCACGAGCAAGCTAAGAGCAAGTATTTCTCATCAGAAAAGATGACTAAAACATTGGAAAAATCGAGTTTTGTAAGATATATTTTAAAAAAACCTTTAATTCCTCAGGAATCGTCCACTTGGATTGCTTTGTGACTTTGTTGTAATAGTACCTGAAAAAGCCAAGCCATTTCCACGTTACAAAGATCTCAATGGATCCTAAAAATCATCATATAGCATCATGGAAACAAACAAAATAACAAATTAACAATACTAATATAGGCAAAATTTTAGATAGGGTAGAGTGAAAGTCAACTAACTTTCTTCCATCTGGAGAACTATATTCCTTCCATACGGTTGACGCATCAGCTCTCTGAAGCAGGGAAACAATAAAGTACAATTAAAATTTAATAGAAACCCTTGGCAAACAACAAGCACGAAATCAATCAGATAGCAAAAACTCTGATATAATTAGATAAAAACATATGTTTCTATAGCAAAGCAGAAAATGACATTGAATGTGAGTGAATAGAAATAGTTAACTACAAAAGGAAGTATCACCTGTGCGCCTAACTTTCTTTTGACAAAAAATGAAAATAGAAACGAGATGAAAAATTAGAAAGAAAATTTTATTCAATTCAAACTCGCTAAACATATGTGAACAGAACCAAAAAAAAAAAAAACCCCGCTCAAAGAAAAAAAGACAATCTTAATTGTTATCAGATTACATATACCTAAATAGTTGCATCCCTGGTAGAAGCAAAAATGGAGCTCAGAGCAAGATATGTACTTGTTATCAAACAACTTTGAGACCGCCAAACAAAATAGTAATAATAATAATGGAAGAAAGAGAAGACAGTGCATAAAATATAATCAAAGACAAAATCACTATGAAAGTCCGTCATAAAGGGAACATAGGCAAGCCTACACTACATGAGAGAACAACAAATAGAAACCACAAGTTATTACATCTTCAAATTAGATACCGTACAGCAAATGCCATAGGCATAACATTTCTCATACCTCAAAGCGGTAGCAATAATATGCCTGCAGAACCTTCTAAAAACCATACACGTCAAACAATTCCACAGCAAATGACTCAGACTCATGCTTAGTTCAACTAAGAAAATATGTGGGTGCCAAACAAGAAGCCCTAGAAAATACAAGTTGTCACACCACAAACGTTTTTTGAAACAAATAAATATGTAGTTAAATATTTGCGGATGTGTGTATGAATTTCGAATAATCTCATCTTTTTATGAATTAAAAAAAAGGGCCTACACAGCAGAAACATACACCTAAATTCATAAATTAATAATAAACAATATAAACAGCAAATTCAAATAAAAATAAAAATAAAAAAGAGATAATTCCAGCCCCAGCTTATAGACACATTACCACAATCCAAACATTCAACTAAAAGAAGGGAAGGGAGAAGGCAACTATTACTTTTTATTTTTACAAGGGAAAAAATGAGAAGGCAACTATCACTAGATGGCATATATTAAGATATCCAACTACATGATAAATAAAATGTAAATAGCATTATTGCCTGCCTTGTGAAACTGAAACCCCGTCTTCAAAGTGAGCATATAGGAGCAGTCGTAAAATTTCTCCAGACTTGCCATGACATCTACAAACCAGTGGAAGCACATGCAAGTGAAAGGAAAATTCACATAAAACACTTCTGGTTGAGTTAAGATGGCGACAATCATCAACATCCATAAAGGGCCAGAAAAATCATAGGACAACAATAACAGCCAATGAGCGCACGTTATGCAGGTACGGAGATGACACCTAGACTAGACAATAGAGCAGGCACAACATCAGCATAATAACTCACCTCAATTGGTGTCATCAATTCCAAAGGCTTATCCCAAACAGATTGTTTCGTTCTTTTATTGTAATAATATCTGTGGGAAAGGAAAAACAAATCATCAATTAGGGAACAAACTGAAATGTAAACACAAAGATTTGTGAACAAATAACAAGACTTGTAGATCTAAAACTCTTGTTAATATAGGGTGAACCTTTCAGTTTCAAACTCTAAGAAACCGATGCCATCAGAGAAAAACTAAAAATAAAATAAAAATAAAAAATTGATAGCCATAAAAAACACGGTTACCTTCTTCCATCAGAGGATGCATGCTCTTGCCAATCAGATGACAATTGCTGGGTGCTAGGTACATTTGTTGCCTAAAAAATTCGAAAGTACAGACCACCAAAATAAAGCAAGTCAGCTTGCACAAATTTATAACCATTATGAATACACGGAGAGGAACATTGAACCACTGAAAACAAAGAAAGCACTTACCGTATCTGTGGAAACAGCAGCAGAAGCAGGCAACTGTTGGCCAACCTGTTGTGATGGAATTACAGGTGGTGCGCCCTGACTTCCAGAGGACAGCCAAGGTTGTCCCGGACCAGGTGCTGCAGGTGCTTGCATTTGAGGCATTGGCTGGAACTGGGACATTGAGCTGGCACTGTTCAGTGGCTGGACAAAAGAAGATGGTGCATACTGAAACATGCAAAGCTAGGTAAGTACATGAAAGATGTACAATATCTGCTTCAAAAAAACAAGTGAATCTCCTATGCTAAAATGATATTGGTCACATCTTACAGCATATGATGAAGAAAAAGGCATCGCAGCACCAGGTAAGCCAGGCATCTGATTGGTAAAAGGAGCAGCAGGTTGCTGAGACTGTGGTGGGCCAGGTGCAATAGGCCTTGTCTGCATGTACGACATTGGTAAACCCTGCGATGAAGGAATAACATGACCAGGCTGACTAGGCCTAGGAGGATACTGCTGCATTGGTTGCGAAAATTGCAGTGGCTGAACATGAGCAGGGGGCATTCCTACATTCAGAGGCGGAATCCCCTGTCCAACTGGCTGAAATTGTTGCGAAGATGGAATAAATGGCTGCCCCTGCTGATTTGGGACCATTGGTCGAAACTGTGGTAGAGAAATTCAAACAAACAGCATCCAATAAAGCTTTGTTTAAAAAAAATATAAAAAATAAAGATAAATGAAAAAAGATGAGAACTGATATGCTAATTTGGATGGAGAAGCAATCATTCTATGGATGGGATCCAAAACTTCGACATCCCGGGAAAACAACTGACGCTGATTTAAAACAAATTTATGTAAAGAGGTGGAAAACCTATACATGCTTGTGTTTCTGGCGAGTAGAAACTTGGGCATATTAACGATGAAAAGAAAATTCAGTTTAAGATATCTTTTTATTTTTTATTTTTAAAACAAGCAAGCTACACTATTCACAAAAATTCGACCATTGCTAACTTGTCATACTGAGAATCATAGGGCCAGAAGCTCACTACCTGAGCAGCTGAGGTCTGAGAAGAATTTTCCATTTCAGCACATCAGCAAAGCCCGGAATGAAAATAACTGCCAAGAGTAAACAACAAAAGACACGTATTAGAAGAGAAACTAAAACCCAATTTCTAGCTTATACCCATTAGACCCAAGCCATTCACGAAACCTACCATACAAATATCGAGCCGGCTTAAGGATAAAGCCATCAAGGCATTTGCATAAACGCCCCTTATTATTAGGAAAAAATTTTAACTAATTATCCAAAAAATCTCAGAAAATTAAAATTAATTACATAAAATAGGTTTTTTTCAAGAACAAATCCTATTACTTTGGCCCCAGTTTGATTCTATAATCTTTTGCAGAAAATTTTTTTAAAGTTCTTAACAGGGAATTAATGAAAACAAATACATTAAATTAAACCAAAACCTAATTTTTAGGACTGAAAATGCAGGGCATCTATAGCTCATGCAACTCCAAGATATTAGAAAAACACGTCACCAGTTTTCAGAGCGAGCACGAAAATCGTGAAGGAAAAACTCAAAAGGCTTATTTTTCAGTACTGAGAATTTCGGGATTTTAGGGTTTTTTTTTTTTGTGTAAAATCAGAATGACAAAAGTGATTTCATCACGAGTAGAACTGAAATCATAGAAGGAAACACCAAATCAATAAGGGAATTTCAGATTAAGGTCACTCAAGCGAGAAAACCCTACCTCAAAATTTGTTCTAGCTCCAGAAGTTTCGCTGCATAAATTGGCCTTCTACTCAGTGGAAAGCTCGGTTGTGAAGACTGAAGCCAAAGGAAGGGGAGGGGGAGAGAGAGAGAGGGAGAGAGAGGAAAGACGAAAAGAGGAAGGGAAAAGGGGAAGAGAGACAAGAGGGGCTAAAGTGCAGAAAAATATTGTGCACGTTTAGGGAAGATCCATAAAGTATACCCTATTTGCTCTTAAGATTTTTTATAATTCTGAGATAAGAAACACTTCGTGAACTTTTAGGATTCGTTTATGAAAATTTGGGCATGTTTTTAAAATTAAAAAATATAAATTTTAAAAAATATATTTAAAAAAATTATTTAAAGTGAAAAAAAAAATTATTCACAAAAAATTATTAATATAGATTTTGTTTTATTTTTTTCAAAATTTTATTCAATTTAAAAAAATTATCTTATTTAAACTTATATAAATAAAATTAAAAACTTATAAAATTTGAAATTTATCATAAAATTTTAAATATATAAATAGTAATAAAATAATAATGAGGTGAAAAAACTACTAATGAAATTGATTTTAGTTTCCAAAACCGAACTCCAAATAACCTTTTAAACTCTCTCAAAATTATCTCTCTTTTTTTTTTAAAGAGTTATTAACCGTTTAATTTGTAAAAAAAAAAAACTCTGGATTTAATTTCTAAATTATTAATATTTAAGATAATAAAGTGCCAATTTTTGTATTAAATACTAATTCCTCTAAAAAAAAGTGATAAAGAATATCAATTCTAATATCAATTTTTTAAATACTAACTTCTATATAATATTTTCATTAATAAAAATAATTAAATAACGTGACAATATTTTAAATATTTATCAATAAAAAAATAACTTATATATTACATAATTTGATACTTAAAATTTTAGATTAAAGTTGTTGTTTTTAGTATTTTTTATAAATAAAAAATGATCCAACAACCCTACATAGCAAAAATAATAATAAAAATAATAATTACATAAAAATAATTCAAAGTAACAACAATAAACATAATAATGGGTCATTTAGTAAACGCATTACATTTTAATTGTATTTGAATGCAATTTATTTTTTGAGTGTTGTATTTGGTTGAAAAGTATTTATGCTACATTTGGTACACGCATTCAATTTGTATTGCATTTAAATGCAATGCAATTTTCATTCAAATACCAATCAAATTACATTTTAAATCCAATACAATCACTATTCATTATTTCACTTTTTCTATTACTTTTATTAATCACATCATATATTTTATTTCTCTCTCCTTTTTTTCTCTTTACTTTTACCAATCGTATTACAAATTTATTATTAAAATACAATTCAAATACTTTTTACTCAAACATACATTGCATTCAAATGCAATGTTAATACTTTTCCTCTAAATACAAATTATATTCAATGCATTGTATTCAAACGTAATGCAAATACAATGCGTTCACCAAACGGACCCTTATTTTGTATTTGAATGAAATGTGTGATTGGATGAAAAGTATTTTAAAGTTGAAAATTTGATGTAATTAATAAAAGTAGAAATAAAAAATTGATGTGATTGTTTTAAAAAACTTTTGAATAGTAATTGTTTTTGTAGTACTGTTGAAAAGAATTTCATTTGAATGCAAAACTTTACGTTTGATGTAAAATTACATTACATTTAAATACAACGGCACTAAAAAAGTTTCTCAAACATCTCCTAAGTTTCTTTTAACAAATTTAAAAAAAGACCCAATAAAGAAAAGAAAAATAGAGATCCCTTTTATTGATTTTGGGACACAAAATTTAATCATGAAAATAATAGGAAAAAACAATCAACATAATTAAATATGATAATAATTAAAGAGATTAGAGAAAAAAGTCATGATTAGAAGTTTTAAAATGTTAGCTTTTAATGACAAAAAAAAAAAGTTACAAACAAGATATAAGTTAAAATTTGGAGCTAGGGAGGTGACAAACCAAAAATTAAAATTAAAAAATCAAACAAAATAGGAAGGGGTTAAAAAAAAAGAAGTTGACAAGCAAATAAAAATAAAGTAAAGTGAAGTAAAATGAAATGAAAAATAAATGTCAAAAAATTTATTTTAACAAAAAACAATTAAAGAAATAAAAAGCATCAAAATAAAGTATAAACGATAATAATAAGATAAAAATAAAAAAAATTTAGACTCCGTATGTTTCACAGGTTCGAAGTTGAAAAATGAAAAATTTTTCATTTTAAGAAAAAGCAACCTTCTTAAATTTACATATCAGAACATCTAAAATTTTTTATTTTTGGAAAATGGAAAAAAAGCTCTCTATACAAAAAAAAAAAATTTTCACTCATCCAAACAACTTTTCATTTTTTTAAAAAAATCCAAACAATTTTTTATTTTTCACATCTAAAAATTTTCCATTTTCTAAAAATAAACCTCCCATCTAAACGGAGAGTTACTTTATCCCTTACAATAAAGGAAAAAATGAACTCTTTCTTTATTACAATTTTTTTAATTTTATTTTGTTTACATTGGGCCTTAAAATTAGAAAATTTCATTTTAAATTAAGAATTCAAAATAAATTAATATTTATAATAAAAATAAAAATAATATTCTTAAGTATAACTTAATAATAATTTTATATTTATAATACGTTTGTTTTTAATATTGTGTTTGTATTATATTTAAACGCAATACAATTTTCATCTAAAAACAAAAGTTTTGTATTCAAATAGAATGTTTTTCTATAATGTCTAAAATATATTTACTATTCCAGAATATTTTAAAAATAAATTTTTTTTCCATTCACATCATGTTCTCTTTCTATCTCACTTTTTTATCTACTTTTACCAATTACATCAACTTTTCAACTCTAAAATATAATTCAAATAACATTTAAACCACATTGCATCAATTCACATCATATTTTCTCTCTATTTTACTTTTTCTAGCTACTTTTATCAATTATATCAACTTTTCAACTTTAAAATATAATTCAAATACTTTTCATCCAAACACACATTACATTCAAATGCAAAGTAAATATTTTTTATCCAAATACAAAATATATTTAATGCATTTCATTCAAATATAACATGAACGTAATACGTTTACCAATAAATTCTGCAAGACAAAGCTAAAACTATGGCAACATGGCCAGCCATAAATTCTGCCAATAGGCTGCTCGCAGATGAAGTAACCCGAGTAACGATGCCTTAGATGGTACCACCTTCTTCTCGCTACATAGCAAACAAACCAACCTTTCCATTTGTAGAGGCTGCATCAAATTCAATGGCCCACGAAGATTGAACTACGAGATTCTTGTCGGGAGATTCCCAGATTGTTGCCAACTAGGGATTCTCAGCCTATTGCCAACAGTTCAAATATTCCAAGACTCTACACTCAATAGAGCTGACAACATGAACATGATTCAAAGGTTTCGCCTTAAAAACCATGTCATTTCTGGTAGTACAAATTGCCTTATAAGTTAAAGCAGACCACAAAGCAAATTTCCGTGGTTTATTACCTCGGGGAGGATTAGTAGGACACTACTTCATTTTCTAATAATTCTAACACAATATAATTTTCATCCAAACGTTAAAGTTTTACTTTAAATACAATATTTTTCAACAATATGTCAAATTGCCTCAAAAACCATGTTATTTCTAGCAATCCAAATTGACCCACAAGTTAAAGCAGCCCATAAAGCAAATTTTCGAGGTTCAACACCTCGGGGAGGATTAGTAGGACACTACTTCATTTTCTAATAATTCTAACACAATATAATTTTCATCCAAATATAAAAGTTTTACATTGAAATACAATATTTTTCAACAATATCTCAAATACATTTGGTATTCCAAAATATTTTAAAAATAAATTTCTTTTTTCAATTCACATCATATTCTCTCTTTTTCTATCTATTTTTACCTATCACATCAACTTTTAAACTCTAAAATATAATTTAAATATTTTTTATACAAACACACATTACATTCAAATGCAAAATAAATATCTTTTATCTAAATACAAAATATATTTAATACATTGCGTTCAAATGCAATACGAATGTAATAAGTTTACCAACGCTGAATAAGTTTGAGATGTATTATTTTCTACTTGGTCGGCACATATAACGTTTTTTAAAATTATGAATGCTACAACTTGTAATCGATTTCTCAAAATTAGAAGCCTATAGCACAGTTTCTGCTTCTAATTTCTAAAGGTTACGAAACCTTCATATTCCTTAAGCAAGCGTGTAGAAGTATAATTTCTACTTGATTGTTACATAGATCATAAAAATTAGTAATATTGTACTTTTTAGCCGATTCCCCAAACTTATAGGCGCTACTTCAGCTTCTAATTAGTAATAGTGTAGCATAATAAATCAAAAAAAGTTTTTGAAAGTTACAAATATTGTTGCGTATAGCCGTATACCCTTTTCTCAAAAGTAAGAGCCCAAGGCACTATATCAGTTTTTAAGGTGCTCCGTAACCTACAAAATTCCTTAGTAAATGTAAGAAGTATGCCTTATATTTGATTGTTACGTAAATCAACTAAGTGATAAAAAAAATAAAAAAATTAGCAATACTGATTTTTTATCAAGGGAAGCAATTAGAAAGGCTAGCGACCAAAGTTTAGACTAAACTAAAAAGACACTACTTCAACTTCTAGTGAGTCATCACAAATATTGTTGACTCCACTCTTGAATCGATAAAAAACATATAGAGTAATGAGACCAAAAAAAATGTAGAGTAATCTTTAGTCATCAAAGACTTATATAATCGAGTCATATAATAATAGTATGATCTATGAATTGTCCCTATATATATTGGATTAGTAATCTTCATTATACTTCTTATTCTATTGATCGTCTTGTGGAATCGAGCCTACGTGAATGCATTTTTAGAAAGACATAGAATGGTATTCCCCCAATAATAAGCATTAACGGGGAACTGATTCGAAGTCCAATATTATTATGTACCTGAACAGCGCTTTATATTAGCTGATGCAAATTTCCACCTAAGTAAAACCTCATCTAAGGCGTTATTAAATTAAAGATAAATTGGCCACATCCATATTACAAACTTGTGGTTAGAACTGACTGGGTGGTGGCCGGCTTTCAAAGTGGATTTTGATGAGTATCTATTACTCGGTTTAATTAATTTGGATTCCTTAAGTAAAATAAATAATAATTAAGTCCGATACTGCTGGGATTTTTTATTTTTTATTTTTTTGTCCACAAATTATACTACAGGATTAGGACGTAGTTGAGGGCTCTCGTAGCTTTATGGTCTTAGGCATTTGCCAAAAAATCAAATTACATTAGAGACCAGCTTTGTTTAAACTAAAATCCCCTTCCCAAATATTTGGTATCCTAAATCCTAATCAAGTCCAACAAATGATCTCAATAGAACGCTAATAGATGAAGCTGTGTCTAGGATACTAGCATACCTGTACAAATACATTAAATAACTTAAGTATTTGTGCACATAACTCTCTTACTTATACTTATGTTACTCCTCTCAATAGGTGAAAAAGTGATTTTTTTTTTCCTTGTATGGAACCTCTATAATGACAAATGTATTGTTTGGAAAACGTATTAAGATTAAAAACTTTTTTCTAATAATTTTAAATGAAATTGTGAATTCAAACAGTTATTTGGTATTTTGGGATATATATATAAATGGATAGGATTCAGATTTTGAAAAAGTGAATCTTATTCGATAACTCGATGCATACTGAATTATATATTTATTTCCAGATTATATATCCAAATTATATATCCAAATGTATGCCTCCCAAACTTACACAATTAAGTAGGGGTGAACAAAAAATCCGAAAACCCAAATAACCCACCCAACCCACCCAAGGAAAACCCGATGGGTTGGGTCCACGTCAGACCCAAAAAAAAGTTGGGTTGACCCACCCAACCCAATGTCAAATTGGGTGGGTTCGGGTTGAAATTTTAAAACCCGATCAAAACCCAACCCACCCAATGAATATGTTTTTTTTTTTTTATATTTAGAAAAAATATAATGATTAACCTAAGTCAATTTTGTTGATCTGATTGTCATTTCCCATTTATGCCTCCCTCAAGCCAAAGTTCGTGCCTTGCCCTTACCAAACCCGATGTCCCACCAGCCTCCTCCAATCGTCCCTTTCTTCGACCATCGGCCGTCACCCCTCGACGTATTCATTTTTGTCTCCCCAAGCCCGTGTTCGTCTCATGCCTTGCCCTTGCCCAACCCAAGCGCCACTTGTCACTAGCCTCCCCTGATCCTCCCTTCTGTTAGGATTTAGGAACAAGATTTCAAGTTTATTTCAATTTGCCTGACTTTAGTTCTTGTTACTACACACATTGGAGTTAGAGATTATTCTTATGAAACAGATTTGATTGTTTGTGGTTGATGTTTCTTAGTATTCATTAAAAGCATGTTTTAATTAGTTTTTATTGTCTTTATACGACTTCTTTATTTGAATATTTGAGTTTGTATTTTAATTTATGATTAAATTTTTAAGTCATGTTTTATTATTTTATTTTTATAAATTGCCGAACCCGACGAACCCGAAAAACCCGCAAAACCCACCCAAACTTTAATTGGGTGGGTCGATTTTGTATATTGGGTTAATTGGGTGGGTGAAAAAATTTTTCAACCCACCCAATCTTCATTGGGTGGGTTGAAAAATACCAAAAATCCACCCAACCCACCCGACGAACACCCCTACAATTAAGTATCTACAAAACTAAAAAGCCTGATCAAAGTACGCCATACATCACTATTATTTGGTGGCTTGAGTAAAGTAATGAGTTTAGGAGATTCCTGGACTTTCCTGGACTTTAACCGGGACCTCAGGACTGTAATTTGCAATTGACTAAAATAGCACAATTAATCCATAAACAAACAATACAATTTATAAACACAAAGCCAGTCATTTCAGGCCATGACATGTTTTACTCAAAACTAATAATTACCCTAAACAAAACAAAAGGAAACTGAAATTATCAGCACTTCTGCATCTACATCCCCACATATTATGTTCAAACATAAAGCAAGCCACATACAAGTTTAACCCTTTCTATGTATATTGGATTATCAATCTCACTCATATTTATAGGGAAGCTGAGAGATTTTAACCAAATTATCATCCCAGACACTATAGTTTCCAGGGCTCTTACGCGGCGCGACGATGAACAGACTTCTAAGCCCTGACCTCAAACGAACCTTAAACGCTTGGTGCACTCCTTAAACGCTATCAGAAAAGGGTCTCCATCATCATGCTTTCTAAGACCTTTTGAGGAAACCCTACTCTGAAGCACCCCGGGAGGAGGAGGGACTCGATGATCATGGACCAAAAGCCTTGCACTGACCGGCGGAGGACAAGGCGGTGGGGGTAACCTCAGCACAAAGTCCTCTTCCATGAGGCACTTTGCTTGTGTCATTTCCTTTGAAATTCCGGGCTTCTTTTCCCATGAAAAGGGCACGTTCCCTTGTGAATGGACTTTATTGCTACTCATATGATAATTAGTACTACTGGCTTGATCTTTTGTATTGGAATATAACAAAGGGGTAAGTTATATATTAGGTGTATATATAGGAATTTTTTTTGTGATTTGATGATTTTTTTTTAATCAACAAAAGTTGGTTAAGGCCAAACGAATAGAACGTGATCAAGAAGGACAAGTGGGAAGTAAACTTTTTAAATAAGATATTAATAATTAAGGTAATTATAATAAAGACAATGGAGGTGGGAAAGAGGACCAAGTAATCGGAGTGTTGTACGTCACAAAGATGTTATAAGATTAAGAAATGCAAGGGCTTTGTGACAAACCCATGAATGTTTGACTCGGTTCACATATATATATAGTGTATATATATGTACATAATTTTCTTACTTGGGAATTTGGATGATTATGTGTATCTTTGTTCCATGCTTATCAAAAACGTGTCCTAATTGTGTTATGATCTTGTGAAAGGGACTTTCGGACAGTAAATTAATCTGCCACATTTGACTATATTGCATTTGACCAATTAACATCCATTTTTTTTATATAAGAATCCAATTTACAATTAAAATTAGTTGTTTTCCTGTCAAAATTAATGTCGTATTATAAATTATTATAAATTAATGTAGTTTAAAACTCTTTTTGACATGACCAAGGGACAGTTAACTAGCATTCTGATTTGTAAAAATGCAAGAGGCGTGATGGCCTTTAGTTTTTTTTTTTTTTTAAGCTGTCGTAAGAACCACTTACTTAACTTGTCCATAAGCCCAAACAAAATGGAATTTTACTTGTCCAAAAACAAGTTTGATCTAACAAGCATAATATTTATATATCACAAAAACAATTAAAGTATTAAACCATACTTCTAGAGAGAGAACGTATTCATACAATTTGTTGAAAATGTATACAAGATCAGTATTGGCTCCTTCCAATCTATCATTTTTCAAATTGATAACTCAAAGTGAAATATGCATAAGGAAAAGACACTCAAACATGGCCATGTGAAAATCGTTAACGGTGATCACTGGTAGTGGTGACATGATTAAAGAAAAATCTATTTAAATTCTTTAGGGGCCGTTTGGGGGCTATTTTCCAGCCTCCAAAATTTTACTTTTTTCTAAAACTTTCTTACTTTTCACTATTTACATATTCAAAACGCTACAGTAAATTCTAAATTTTAAAAATTCATAACTTTGTGTATACAAGTCCAAATGAGATAAATTTTTTTATTTAAATTACATAGAATTTCGATAGGAACGAAACAATATCCATATCGATATTTTTTTTCTAAAAATTTTTTAAAATTTTTTATTTTTTCACCTCAAACAGTTTTTTCTCTCAAACACATTCTCCAAAACAACTTTTTTCCAATCCAAAAATAACATCTCCAACACCCTCCCCCAAACTCCCCCTTACTTTTATTAGATCTCAGATTCAAATCATGACGCGTGAAAGATTTTAACTTTTGGATAGAAAGACCATGTATTGTCTGCTTTTGAAGCTTATGGTCTGTTAATTGTGAAGATTTAAGATTAAGTTTATTGTTATTCCACCAATACGACGAGTTAGCTTATCTAATGACCATTGAGATAAAGGTATAAGGACACTATTGATACCCTTTTCTTTTAATTACCAAAAAAAAAAATTCAAACCAATTGTGAAAACCTTGATTTCATTATATATTTTGTTGGAAAAATGGCTTATAAAAACCATTTTAATAGTCATTTTGAGACTTGATTTTGAGCGGAAGCCACTTCGTGTTAGTATTGTTTCAAAGTGGATTCATGTTTTTCTCTGTGAGGAGATCAAAATTATATATTTACACATTCAAAATGACGAAAAGGTAAATGAGAAATTAACTCTTGAAAATACACCCATGAAGTTGGAAAATTGAGAAAGGAAATAGAAAAAACTTTTTTCCCACCTGGGAAAGAAATAAAGGCTCTAATGGGTTTATAAAGATTTGCACATTTGCTTGTTGGTTAACAATTAAGCATAGAGGCTCTCTCATATGCATAGGCGTAGGGAGGTGCAAATCCTCAATCAGAAAACTACGGTGAAACCAAAGGACTTGTATGCAAGCACATGACTTGTGGACACAAATATCACAGAAAATCACCTGCTAAGCATAGGCTTTGTTTTGCTACACGTTTTTTGTTTTTTCCAAAATAAATATGTAATTAACTACGGTTAATACATGAAGGTTACAACTGCAACCTATTCAACTTCAGAAATGTTTAGGAGTTAATGTGATTAATTCCAGCCAAAACGTTACATTAGCCTTATCTACCAAACCCCGGAGTAGATTTTGTTTGGTGCATAATTTCTACTTGTTTGCCATTGTATCCTTGGAGACGAATATTCATTTGATCCTCAAGTGCCTATAATGAGGGGACGAATATATTTTAAGAAGAGTATGTGATACATGGGTCACGTTGCTCACCGACAATTATGGATTTTGCTTTCTTACTTGTTTTTGTTGCTAACAAATTTTGTGTTTGTTTATTAATAATTTTGTTTGTTGTCAATGTCATATACAACATTAGCAATTATATCAATATTTAAAAACAAAAAGCAAAAAACCGTTGCCTTCTTTTTTGTAGATTACATAGATCTGGTGTGGTAGCATGTAGGGGTGAACAAAAAATCCGAAAACCCAAATAACCCACCCAACCCACCCAAGGAAAACCCGACGGGTTGGGTCCACGTCAGACCCAAAAAAAAGTCAGGTTGACCCACCCAACCCAATGTCAAATTGGGTGGGTTCGGGTTGGAATTCTAAAACCCGATCAAAACCCAACCCACCCAATGAATGTGTTTTTTTTTTTTTTTATATTTAGAAAAAATATAATGATTAAGCTAAGCCAATTTTGTTGATCTGACTGTCATTTTCCATTTATGCTTCCCCCTAAGTCAAAGTTCGTGCCTTGCCCTTACCAAACCCGATATCCCACCAGCTTCCTCCAATCGTCTCTTTCTTTGATCATCGGCCGTCACCCCTCGACGTATTCATTTTTGTCTCCCCAAGCCCGTGTTCGTCTCGTGCCTTGCCCTTGCCTAACCCTAGCCGCCACTTACCACTAGCCTCTCCTGATCTTCCCTTTTGTTAGGATTTAGGAACAAGATTTCAAGTTTATTTCAATTTGCCTGACTTTAGTTCTTGTTACTACACACATTGGAGTTAGAGATTATTCTTGTGAAATAGATTTGATTGTTTGTGGTTGATCTTTCTTAGTATTCATTAAAAGCATGTTTTAATTAGTTCTTATTGTCTTTATATGACTTCTTTATTTGAATATTTGAGCTTGTATTTTGATTTGTGATTAAATTTTTAAATTATGTTTTATTATTTTGTTTTTATAAATTGCCGAACCCGACGAACCCGAAAAACCCGTCAAACCCACCCAAACTTTAATTGGGTGGGTCGATTTTGTATATTGGGTTAATTGGGTGGGTGAAAAAATTTTTCAACCCACCCAATCTTCATTGGGTGGGTTGAAAAATGCCAAAAATCCACCCAACCCACCCGACGAACACCCCTAGTAGCATGGTTTTGCTTAGAGAATATCAAAACCACGTATATGCTTCTTCTATGGAGGAAAGGTGAAAGTATATATATATAAAATGCACTTTATAGAAAATATAAGGAGCAATTTAATCTTATATATACAAATTTATTTATTTATTTATTTTTTACTTTATCTTTGTAGAAGATTCAAGTCTCGAATAGGTTATTGTTACACTATACTAGCAATCTAATATACATTAATAATATAAATTAAAATCTAATATGTTCAATTGTTAGAGTGGTTGGGTTGGATGAGATTGCAAAATTGGGATCGACATGAGGTGCTTAAATTTGCCTCTTGACGGCCGTCTGAGGAATTAGGGACTAACTTAGACTGCCAAATGAAAAATGCAAGAAACGGAGAAACGGATGTTCTACTAACTTCATGACATTACAAAATACAAGAATATATTTGCTCTAAATAGCTAGATCGACCGCTTATTTACAAACAACCCATTTATATTCTTAGTCCAGGAAAAACTAATTTTTCAAGGCAAAATACTTGCACTGTTGCCTTAAAGCTCGCCAGCCAATCCGGTAAATATTATAAATAAATGTTAAGAGAAATATACAATGTTTATTAAACATAAGTTTGGTTTAACATTCTAACTTTATCTAATTTAAAAGTTAAATTAAGTTAGTTATTTTGTTTCAACTTAATTTAACTTGATTTATATTAGAGATTTTTAAAAGCAAAGACAACTTATATTGAAAATTGGACTGAAATTGTAAAAATAAATATAAGAAATAATGAAAATGAATCCTCTCAAATTAAATTAAATTAAAATTAATTTAATTAATTTATCTTAACCTGTAAACTAGATTAATCAAGTTAGATCTTAAAATCAAACTAATGTTAATAAACCAATACAACGATATATACAAGCAACTCATGACATGTTAGCAAAAGTCGTATACTTGTCCCAAATTCAAATCCCCAGATACAAGTTAAAAAACATTATTTATAGCCATCCTTGCTCATCGATCAAGCTCTATATTTACAATCTCAAATACACTCTCATTTAAATAATAATAATAATAATAATAATAAACTTGAGGCATCGTTATTTACTCCATGATTAAACAGAAAGTGATAAAATAAGGAGGTGCCTCGAGTATCAATCTTCTATCTAGCTCAAAGGCAACGACTCTTTTTAGGCGACAGCTGGGGCGTTCCTGTTGTATTTTCATTCACTACATTGCGCGAATATATGCAAGAGAGAGTGAAAATGGTCTTCTTGATCGTCGCACATCTTCTATATTTTTCGCCCTTTTTCTTAGGAAACTTGCTTGAAAAACTACAAGGGCTCCGAGTGCAATTCACAAAGGCGGCGAGGAACGGGTCTTCGGGTTCCGGATCCTTCCTCGCATTGCTACCCAATATGCTCAAAGAACGCCCCACCATAGGGGAGAGTTGAAGGACCGAGCATGGAGGGAGAGAATCTAACTGCTTGTCAATATGGTCCTCCTCTGCGTAGTCAAACCTAGCACTCATGTGCTCGGATGGACAAGGCGGTGGCGGCAGGGAAAACGACGGCGTAAAATGCGCCCCGCGGTTCCAATCCTCGTCTGGAGTACCTTGGCTTGTGATCTTGGGAATTCCCGGGCTGAACTCCCATGAAAAGGGTACGTTCAGTTTCGGGCTGACTTCATAATTGTGACATAATCTCCTTGATCGGTTCATTTTTGAAGTGAGGGAGAACTAAAAACGAGTGTGATTATGTGAGAACAAGATGAAACGAAGTTGGTTGTTGGGAATCTCTCTCACTGTTGCTAGCTTTCGGTTCAGATCATGCCTTTTAAAGGGCTGTACAACGATTTTTTTTCTTTATTCTTTATTCTTTTTATTTTTTTTTACTTTGTTTTTTTAAAGCTAAATTTTGGAAATGTAGACAAATGATGGGGAAAAGGTGCACCGGTCGTTGGCTCGTAAATTGTCAGTTCACGTCATGTGAAACGTAGGAAGGTTTGTCTAAAAATTAAAAAATTAGTTTGATTAAACAATTGATGTATAACTTATTTTCTCAGCAACAACTAATTAATAAACTTATATTCCATTTGTGCTACTCATTTTCATTTTTTGTCTTCCGTCTTTTGAGTACTTTGGCGATCCATGGTTGGTGTGTCTATATATATGTATATATTTTGAAGATTGGATTATTTTATGACAAAGTCGTATATAGATTTATGCCTTTATTGTAACCGTATAATTAGTAGGATTAAAAGCTTTTATGAAAAGGGTGTTTTTTTTAATTATTTTTTAAGTAAAAAGAAGGTACGTAAATATTATAAACGCGTTCAACGTTGTTGTCTTTATAGTTAATTTTTGGACCAATGAAACTGCTATATCTTTGTTCGCTGTTAGGGACATAAACTATATATGCTGTGTGTCACAGTAGGATAATGGCTCCCCTTTATTGGTATTATTCGACTGCATTGTGAATTATACAGCAGAAATCGTCCTTGGTATTTCACAATTATATATATATATATACACTCTTGATATATATATATATATAACTTCGAATACGTAATGAGATCATACGTTGTAAACTAAGTGGTGCTCCGATCTAGCGTTGGTTATTTTGTGGAATTTGAGCAGGAAGTAAACGAAATATTATTATAAAGCGAAATTAGAAAATAGATCATGGTCCATGAATATTATGCATGGTTCTTATTTTGTTACCAGCTAGTCAGCGTGTTGGTCTATTTTAGTGGGCGTCTCCATCTCCAACCACCAAATTTAATTATCTCTCTCTACATATATTAATGTTAATGTACCCAACAAAAAGTAGCCAAAAGTTCTAATACGTGGATTACTTATCCCAAATAGTAGCACATAGATTTTACAAAATGATCGATAATCATTAAAATGCTAATCTAATCATAATCAATCAAGAGCCAAGGTGACTGACTAATAATAACATATATTGATATCAGTTAATCTAATTTAATGAAACTTAAGATATTGTTAGAATGTAATGACTCAATAAGTTAATCAGTTAATCTAATTTAATACATAGATTTTAATCTAATCATAATGGTTGGTTTGAACCCGTCTACCATCGCCTATAAGAATAAGACCTAATCTTGGTTCGTGAAGTTACCAAAATACCAAGTTTTTTCATTCTAATCTTGGAAGTTTGAACTCCTTATTTCCTTCAAATAAAAATAAACAATCTGCTTCACATCACATGGCAGGCGGCTGCTTTATTCACAATTTAACAAGAAAGAATCACATACTTGGGCCGAAAGATTTGGGCTTTTGAAGAATGATGAAGGTAAAATAAGGCCCAAAATTAATTTAGTTGGTTGAGTGCCTTCTGCATTTTTGTTATTTTTTATTAAAATAGCCCGTTGGGCTACGCCCCTGCAAACCCCCCTGCACCTACCCGACCTTTCTTGGGCGGTTTGCGGTTCCTACTCCTCCAAACCCAAATATTTAAAAAATGCAAACTGTCAGCCCTAAAACTGCCAACCCGCCTGTTTGTTCACCCCCCACGGTGGTATATGTTGTTCACAAGTGGGAATGGTTGGGATTTTCGATATCATGACATCCTGCACTCAGTGTCTTGGAATGAAAACCATCGATCACTGATAGGTTACCGTCGGTACACTTGTACAATCTTGTATGAGCATTTTTAGCTGTTTTGTTTTTCTTTTTTGGAAGATCTTTTTTTTTTTTTTTGGGAAAAAGTCAAATTAAGAAGATCAAGATCTTTTGTCTAATTTGGTGTCCAAAATTGTATCTTAACCAGTCTTATTGTACTACATCTCTTTTTTTTTTTTTAATTTTAATTATCACTTTATGCCATGTCATTTCATGAACTTAAATATTAAAGAATAGAAAAATTAGTTTTTAAATATTTTGATTTTTTTAACCGACATTACATAATATGATTAATTAGATACCATTTTAAATACCAAGAATTGGATATAGATTCAAGTCTTAGGGACCTGTAATTTAAAACTTTCGGCTTAGAAAATTGTTAGTCCAAACAAAAATTGGACTTTGGGCCAAAAAAAAATCAAAAGGGATTTGTCGGATAACAACCCAAAAAAAAAAAATCTCCATTATTATCCCTATTATGATAGCCTTTTTTTTTTTAACTTTCAATTAGATAAAATTTAAAGAGTCAAAAAGCATTTGGATTAAAGGTCCAAATTAAAGTGTTTGGTTGGATTCTTGTCTTTTTCTAAACATCAATAAATATTATAACTAGTTTTTAAAAATTCAACAAACTTTAATCTCAAAATTCTATTTTAAACTTTTATTTCAAACACAAGCTAAATAAGAGATAAAAATAACATAAATAGACCTATTTGATAGGTTGTTTCCATAATTTTCTAAACTAAAAAAAAAAATAGGAAGAAGGAAGCAAATAACAATTTTTAGAAATAAATTATAGTAAATAGTAAAATTTTAAAATATTTACAATAAATAACATCTTTATTATAAAAATAATTTATGTATGTCAGATTTATCAAATAAATAATGTATTTACCTATTGAATTAATGATAATTACATCTCTATCAAGTAAACTATTTATTAATATTTTGTAAATATATTATTTATTTAATAAAAATTATATTTATATAATTAATCTATTATTTATTATAGATATTTTAAAAACATACTATTTACTTTCATAATTTTTTTGAAAACTGTTATTTATTATAATTTTTCAAGAAAATAAAACTTGAACTTGGGCCTTGGGCTGTTGGGCAACTCCCTGGTTTGTCTATGGGCAGAGGAACGCTTACCAGACTTTACTGTTGTTTATGTCCAAGTACACCGTACTTTGTATTTTATCTTAAGAGAAAAAGAGAGAGAGAACGCCCAAGTCGCTGGAGGGATTTGCTAGGGTTTGGGTTCTCCTTACTCCGTCTACCTATATATATATATATACACACACATATAAATATATACCCTATGGCCACCATCATTCTGGGACTGAGAGCCCTATTCGCCGCACAAAGGGAAGTTCATCTCCTCCATTGTTATCATTTTCTCTTAAAACTCAGATTTCTGGTTTCAATATTCCTTTCTTATTAGTCTTGATTCTTTAATTTTTATTCTTGAATTCGACATTTGCTGGAAAGGGAATACGCAAGGGTTGGTTGCGATGATTATAAGCAATTCCTCGTTCTGAATGCTATTGCCATGGCATGACAGACGTCTTTACACCCATAGAATATGAGCACCTCCCATCTATTCCATTTATTTATTTATTTATTTGCTATTTGTTTGATTTCTTGCTTTCCAAAGCTGATTTATTTGATTATATATATAAATATTGTTTATTCTTCTATTCTAGGTTAGAGAGTGTTCTTTTGAAACTAGTCTTAAAAGGGGTTGATTCTTATGATCCACAGGGCATTTTTGTAATGTAGTGCTTTGTGTTTGGGCAACTCCTTAAAATGATTAAGGTGGTGTTTAAAGCCTTAATTCGATGGAATTAAGACTTCTATGGATTATGGTTACGCACGCCTCCATATTATCACCTTTGCTTGAAAACTCCTCTTCTTCCTCGTTTGTGCTTTGGAATTCGTAATCATTCACCTGAATTCTATCGATAGTGAGGCTTACCATCTGCAACTCTCAAGCTTATTTGCATGTCTATATCTGTTTTAAAAAAATAATAATAATAAGGCATGGTAAGAAAATTCTCTCTTAAAATTTCAGTTTTTTCTGTCCACTTCATTGCAAAAAGCTTTGCCAGTGAGATTGAAAATCCATTATGGCAGTGTGCAATATTTGATTTTATTACCGTGAAGAAATTGGATCATTAATATGCCATGACTTGAAAAAGGGAAATTGAAGGGACAATTGCTACACTATTCTTTATAAAGTCATCTACAACATCAACCCAAATCCAAATTTTTAAGTATACAACTTATTTAGTATATTTTTGTTGGTAGATGTGGTGATAATTTAAATATTTATTAATGAAAAAACAACAATATACTCGTCACATGTGTAGTATATAAAAGTCGGAAATCGAGATAATTTGCTTAATATTTTTCATTTTTAGATAAATGAGCAGTGTTAATGATATTAATTTTAATCATAATTTGTAATATCAATTTATTTGTCATATTTTTATTATAAAAATAATTAATTAATGTGTCAAGATGTAGTCACATACTTTGAATTTATTTGGTTTAATGGTCTTATTTTTTTGAGGTTTAAGCGTTGTTTAAAAAAAAAAAAAAAGGGAAAGAAAATCAGTTTTTCTCTAATATATTGCAAGTTTACAACTGAACAATGCTGCTCACTAGTCTAACTTATTTTTAAATTTGGAAGGTGTATATTCCCTTTTAGAGATGAGATTAACATCATTACAAATTCTTATTAATTTATTTTGGATAATTTAAGGACTGAATTGACTGTGGTGCAAGATTTGAATAGAAGAAATTCTTGTGCATTTTTGAGCTTCGAGAAGGTGATATTTTTATGACCTGAAATTTCAGAGTCGAGAAAAATCAGTCTCATCTTATACAAGAAGACTGATTAAACTCTGTAGTTGTAGAACGTTTGCACTTTGCAGTGAGCTTAGAGGATCACTGCACGACAATCTATAGAGGAAGACAGGAATTTGAATTCCTAAGAAGCAGTAGTTTGGTCTGTTTATACTTCAGTGCACGAAAATGAAAGTACAAATTTTTGATGATAAAAGTCGGGGATATTTGATGTAGAGCTACGGGTACGACCGTCATAAACAGGTCAAGGTCAGCAAACTTGGTATTCCTTGGATCAAACAGTTCTGTTTCTCTGCTTTATTTTTTTAAGTGCCAAGAGTTTCTACTCTTCCATTGTTGTGAGAAAACCCCGTGTTATTAAACTCCTTCAGAGGTGGTCCACAGTCTACACCACCAGAAGGATCCCATAAGCTAAACGTGGATTCAGTCCCAGGTGCTCTCAAAAAATATGTATAAATGATAATAATAATAATAATAATAATAATAATGAGCTTTGCAGTCTATATCTGCTGTCTTAAATTGACCGTCTCATTTGTTTTCTACTCATTTACATTTTGACATCTCATAAAATTTGACAATTAAGAAAACAACAGTAACTGGAATAGTAACAAAATGTTTTTTTTTTTTAATTTCTTTTTGCTATTTATGTTACAGCTGCTGTCAAACATCGTCCTTTTTTGCACCTGTATTTCCCGTTTTCTTTTGATTTCTGACTAACCAAACAGAGTCCTTCTCATAAAACAAATTTGGAATCAGAAAACCAAACACACTTGATTCAGAAACGAACTTGCAACTCAAAAATCGCGGACTTCATTCTCTAATTTTCGGAGTCGATCTTCGCCACAGGAGGCGTCGACGGTTTGCTTCGACCTCGCTTTGTCTTCTTCATCTTTTGGAGGTGAAAGAAAATGCGTTTCTCAGATCAGCCCTGAAAAAAACGGAGAAAAAAAAAATTTTAAAAACGCTCCTTAATGGCATATGAGTGGATGGATCTGAATAAATATGTCGTGACCCAAAAGAAAAAAGTTTTAAAAAAAATTTTGCTCCTTTTTTTTTTTTTAATAACATTTGAAAGAGCTACATGATACCCTTCTCAGCCATTTGATTATCACCACCAATCATTTAATCAATTAATCAATCGAATGTCTCTCTCTCTTCAAGTCCAAGCTTTTCATGATTTTTTTCAACAAAATTAAATATATATATAAAAAAAACAAGAAGCTTTTCG
The DNA here is from genome assembly GCA_035233585.1 of Antiaris toxicaria. Lineage (NCBI taxonomy): Eukaryota > Viridiplantae > Streptophyta > Magnoliopsida > Rosales > Moraceae > Antiaris > Antiaris toxicaria. The sequence continues at coordinate 21,246,114 of CP141160.1, read as the reverse complement.
CTTGTTCCCTCTCTAATCTCTCTCACCCAATTGGTGTTACTTCTCCACCTAGTTTTTTATTTTTTAATTCTTTTTTTCATTGCTTCATCACCTTTTTCTCTGCTTCAGTGTGTCAAGAAAACTAGAAAAGCTCGAAAAAAAAAAAAAGAAAACGAAGTTTTTGAAAGAAGTTGAAAGGAGTGGTGACATCTGTAAAAATCAAAACGGAGCTACAGTTTTCTCCAAACCAAAAAAACATTTTTTTCCTTTACCATTTTGTTACTGTTCACTTTGATGTTATCTTAAGTATTAAACTTATTGAGGTGTCAAAATATGAATGAAAAACAGTAAATGGGACAGCCTAATGCCTAATAGGAACAATAGAACTCCACCATGGATGCTGCAATTTGTCATTTTCAAAGTTATATCATGGATGTGATGGTTACCCTTTTTGTTCTCCGCCCATAAAGAAGTTTCGGGATTTAGGGAAGGAATGCTGTTAATTGTTTTGCCGATGAGGGTCCGATTGTTTATGATGTTATCGGTTATACGGGTTTTTATCTATTGCCGGTCAAGTTTTTTGCTGCTTTGTGCTTAGAGAAGGCAACAAAGCACAGCCCTTGCACTGGCTAACTGGCCTTGTCTTATAGAAAAGACTGTTTTTGGGAGAAATAATAGGTCGTTGACTTAAAATCCGAAAAGGAGACCAAACAACACAAAGTATCGAGTTGAAAAGCAAAAGCAGAAAAGGGAGTCATTAGTAAACAAATCGAGTCCTTGGCAGCACAAGAAAAAATAAAAATAAAAGGATCAAAACACGAAAATACAGCAAAGAGGGAGAAAGAAAAAAAAAAGGGCAAACCCACAAATCCAAATATCCAATTTGTGGGTTTAAGAAGGAACACATTACCCCAGATTTAACTGAAAAAACAACAAACTAAGGTGGAAAATAAACATTACGCAATAGTCACCTAAATTGTTGGTTTACAGGGCAGGCAAGGAAGAAGAGGAGTTCAAGTGAGCAGGGCCAAGAAGGTCATTGCAAAGGCTACCCCCTTCAAGTGCCTTGCTATTCTCCGCTCGCGGGCTACTTCCTGTGCTGCTATTCGAAAGCGATCCAAACGCAGTCTTCTGTAGAACCCCAGTCGGAGATGATCCTATCGGAGGACTAGTGTCCCAGCCCTCCGTCATCAGGTTTAGTACTGACGGCATTGACGAGGTAGACCTCTTGCAATCAGCAGAAGTAGTATTGGTGATGTTGCTGTTGCTGTTGTTGGTGTGGTGAAGAACCTCGCCGAGTGGACCCCCCACGGAACTCTCCCAACTGATGGGAATCCAATTTGCTTGTCGATGATTATGATCATGATGATGATGGTTAGTACTAGGTGCGTTCTGCTCGCGGGACAGCCTAAGCGGCGAGAGATTGGTCTCGTTGTTGAATTCCGAGGAGGCCTGAGGCATGTCGGGAATGGAGATCGAGAGCTGGGTTCGGTCCCACTGCGCGTCCATGAACTGTCCAAGCGAATGTTGGGATTCTTGTGTCTTCTGTGAAGTGGGGTTGAGGAGAGAGTCGGATGTGACGAGGCCAAATTCTGGTCTCGACGACTCATGGTATGGGATCTGGTGGGGTTTCCGAGTCATGAACAGAGAGCTCTCTTTCGACAGCAAGGAGAGGCCTCCTAGCGTGCTTTGAATTCTCTCCCCCGCATTGTCTTTCACAAACATCCTGCATAAAGAGACGCAAAGAAAATTTAATATAAATTGCAAACGAATAACCAACAAAAAGCTCCTTTTCTTAAACTGTTCAACATCGGTGTTACAAACTGCAAAGATGATGAAACAGATTCTCTGAATTGATGCCGTAGAGAAACAACCCTTTTTTTTTCCTTTAAAGTGAAGAAGCTTAAGCGATTTTAGATTGGTCAACATCGGCAATACAAACATCTAATAAAATAGATTCTGAGAAATTTCTCATAAAAGGAAGGGAAGACCTGATTTAGCTAATAAGGTGTAATGAATGAGACCTGGAAACGAATTGATGCTCTAAAGATAAGGAAACCAGGGACCATGAAGTTCTAATTTTGATAACCTGTTCATGTGGGCTGAGGCTGCAGACGAATTAGGTGCACCAATATCCAAGCTCTGCATCTGTTGGCGATTGTTGGCAATGGCGAAGCTGTTGGTTGCACAGCTGCCGCCGGGCATTGTTGCCACCGATGAGGAGGAGGTAGCGGTCGTTGTGGTGGTGGTGGAGACAGTGGCTCCGGCGACAGCGTGGCCGGTTTGGCCTTCCACAGGCTTTCTTGAACGATGGCGGCCTCTGTTTATGTGCCGCTCGCAGTACTTCTGGTCCGCGACCGCGTCTCTCGAGCACCGCCATTTCTTGCCGTCCGTCCGGCGACACCGTCCTGGCTCCGGATCGGCGTTGTTGGAGAATCCCAGATGGAAAGATCCCCATCCCACTGCATACAAAACATCCCCAAAACAACAAGACTCACTAAACTATTACTTCTCTTTTTCTTTCTAACAACTTTTAAAGAAATTAGACTGCTAGTTATGGTAAGCTTTGAACTGTAACTGAGTGCTGAATTGAATTGAAACAAACTTACAAGCGTTGGGTCTAAGAAACCCAGCAGGGAAGGAAGAGAAGCCAGCAGATTCATAGGCCTTTTTGTTGGGGACAAGGAGATTAAGTGGAATAGGGACATTGGCGGTAATGCATTTGTAGATCAACGCCTGTTGTTCTAGCTCCATCCACTGAGATGGAGTAAAAGGGCTTTTTCCCACATGCATGTTAACACCATTAACCAAGCTCCCGGAGTTGAATCCTTTAAAAACAAAAACAAAAATACCAGGAAAAATAAGTTAGAGTTCCAAGTAAAGACAATATACAATGGGGAGTTGGGAAGGTTTTTTTTTTTTTTTTTTGGCTCAGAATGGGAAGTGGGGAAAGTTGTTTGTAAAACAATCACAAGTACTTCTTTCAAGCAAAAAAGAAAAAAGAAATTAAATACTTCTTGAGTTTGATGAGCAGGAAAAAGAGATGTTAAATCAAATAGAAACATTTTTTTCTTTTTCTTTTCTCTTTTACAGGAAATATTAATTGTTTCTTCTGTCTAGTAATCTAAACAGTTCTGAAATATTAAATGAATCCTTTCCCTAAAACCAGGAAGAAGGCATAATGCGGAAAGATATCTCTCTCTCTCTCTCTCTCTCGGGTTTAGTTGATAAGACTCCGGCAAGCACCATTGACAGATTTTTTTTTTTATATATATGAAAAGACCTCCATTATAACTTGGAATCAAAAGCCCAGACAACGCCACCCAATTACATCCCACCCTTTTGGTAGCAGCTACCACAGCAGGTCAAATCTCTCCGACAAAAAATAAGGTAACATTTTACCAAAAAGGCAACAACAAAAAATTAAAATTAAAAAAGAAAAAACCAAAAAATAATAAAAGAGCCTAAGCCCACCTCACAAAACCCAGACAGCTTTCATGCCAGCAAAGCAACCAAAACACATTACCCCCTTATTCTTAACCACAACGATAACTACACAACCAAACAAAAACTTAACGTTAAAACTTTTTTTTTTTTCAAATATACCTGTTATATTTCTATTGTTGTAAGCAGATAAAGCGTTCGGATAGCAAAAGGCGTCTGATTTGGGAGAAGAGAAGCTCAGCATTTGTGGCTGTGGCTGGGTACTATCCAAGAAGCTGAAACCGGAATTAGATCTCAGCAAACCGGAGTTTTTCTGCTGAAGAAGTGCTTTAGAGTCCAAGAAATCAGCTTCATCGCCATTACTGCCACTCTTGGCGAGCTTGGAGGTTCTCCAGTAATCATCCAGAGCAGAACCGCCTTCAGATCTCTCTTGCTTGTTGGAGAACCCATATCCGTACACAGTTTTGGGCTTCGTCTCGCCAGGATCGGAAGAGGAAGGAATGTGGGAAGCAAAACCGGCTTCATGATCCAATCCCACCACCCCAAAATCCATAACTTAAAAAAAAAAAAAAAAGATGTGAAAATGTAAAACCGCTATATGGGTGTATTACTTTTGTAAACAGAAAAGGGAAGCGTTTGGGGACCAGGAAAAAAAAAAGGGAGAGAAAGGGAAAGAGGAGATGGAGAGAGAAGGAGCATGTTTGAAAGCCTTTTGAGTGATGATCAGATTATATGGGGTTTTTAAGTTAAAGCTGAAACTGAAAACCGGTCTGGTCTTTGTTTAGGAAGTTGATGCTCTTTTTTTTTTTTTTGAAAGAAAAGATAAAATAATTGGGGAGAGAGAGAGGAGGGAGGAGAGAATGGGGAAGGAAACTGACCGGACAAAGCTTGTACTAAGTAGATGTTATATCTCGGACATCATATACATATATATATATATCTATCATATTAGCAACCTTATGGATTATTTTTTATTATTATTATTTATAATATCTTTTGCACTTTTTTTTCAAAAAAAAAAAAAAGAAAAGAAAAATCTTTGCGCCCGTCGTGCATCACATTCACACAACTAGGCAATGATAAAAACTTTCAAACAAAAAAATCTTTGTAATTTGTCTTTTCTTTTTTCTAAAAACTTTCTATTGTTACATGCTAGTCTAGTTTTTTTTTTTTTTTGGGTAGAATATTGTTTTGTGTTAGTTGTTTACGGTCTTCTTTGTTTTCTTTCCCCTTTTCTTTTTCTTTTTCCTACGAGATCGTAAACTAGAATTTTAATTTAAGTATTGCACTTCACTTTCACGTTAGTAATGATGTATTTTATCTTCTTTTTCTTCTCTTGAAAGTCATAAGCTGTTTAACTGTTGAAGAATTTAAATTATGTATTACTGAAAGTGAGTTTTTTTTTTTTTAACCTTCCACTTGCAAAAAGAGTGAGGAATTAACCCGAGAGTATTCAATCATTCACTGACATATTAGTAATATTTATAGTTACATATTTAGCTAGTGTCTGGGACACAAATTTTTTTAGCATTGCATTCAATTTTCTCCCAAATGCAAAAACATTTCATTCAAATACCAATCACATCACATTTTAAATCAAACATAATCACTATTTATTATTTCACTTTTTCTATTACTTTTATTAATTACATCATATATTCTCTCTCCCTTTTTTTTTTCTCTACACTTTTACCCATCACATCACATATTTATTATTAAAATACAATTCAAATACTTTTCCCCCAAACACACATTGCATTCAAATGCAATGCTAATACTTTTCTTCCAAATACAAATTGCATTCAATACATTGCATTCAAACGCAATGCAAATGCAATGCGTTCACCAAACGAACCCTTAGTTTATTGTAATTTTATATCTATATCATAATTCATAAATTCAAAAATATACCTTTACTTAATTACACTCTTTGATTCTCGAATTACTCTATCGATCGAAACAAGAAGAATGAGCTAATCTTTAAAAAACAAAGGTTTAAAATAAAATTTTAAAATTAAAATTCTTTGTTTTTTCTTAAAATTAGTATTAATTTTTATTAACTTTTTTAAAAAAATAAAAACGCAGCCAAAAACTTAATTTTGACCTTTAATCCAAGCGCCCCAAGTTTTCTACCACCAAGAGGGGCACAAATATGACACCAAGGGAGGCCTTTATTCTCCCATTGCTTTTAATTTTGGAACTTGTTTTTCCTAAAAATAATGCAGAGACAGGGATAGTTAAAAAAAAAAAAAAAAAAAACCCAGGGTAGGTTTTGCCTTGCAAAGTCCGCTAGCTAGCTCTAGCTGTTATAATGGTTTTCTCACTCATATTAAAGAAGAAAGGCCATACAACTGGTGCGGTGGGCTTTGGATGAATATAGATAGACCGCCACGTGACGCAGATGCCACTTGTGGTGTTTGTGATTTCTCGCTCTCTCCCTCTCCTGTCTCTTATTTTTGAGCAAGTTTTGTCAAATTGGATTGCAGATCATATATATATATATATATTGAATAATGCATTTAGACGCGTGTTCTCGAATTTGTAGACAAATAAATGCTATTTGATAAATAGAATATATCATATCATCTAATAAATATGATATATTTATTGATGTTTTGTTTGATAAAAAAATTATATTTTAATTTTATTTAAATGTAATATAATTTTATATTAAATATAAATTTTATAATAGTGTTATGAAAATAATTATTATTTAAAATATTTTTAAAACAATTATATCAGTTTTTCAATTTTTCAATTATATCAACTTTTCAATTTTAAAATACTTTTAATCCAAACACACATTTTATTCAAATACAAAATAAATACTTTTCAACTAAATACAACATTCAAAAAACAAATTTCATTTAAATACAATCAAAATACAATGCGTTTACCAAACATCCTTAATAAATAATTAATATTTAGATAATTTATAAATATTAATTATATTTTAATTCATTATCATTATTTTTTTATAATAAATTTTAATTTATTTAAGGGATTAGGAGTCATAATTGAAGTGGCTCTTTGCGTGGCAGTTCATAAGAATCTTCATCGTGGAGAAAACTGGGGAGATGCATTTCAACAAGGAAGTGTACGACAATACCACCGGTGCGCCCAAGTTCGAGCCTAGCTCCGTCTGCTTAGTGAAGATGGTACAGAATTTTATAGAGAGAAACAACGAGAAGTAGTCGTCCACAGCAAGATGTGACCGACACCACCGCAGCTGCTTTAATGGCAGCTGCAACAATAGTTCCGAAGATGATATTGACCTTTTTGACTATTTTAGCTTCACAAATTCTAGCAAAAAATGTGAAATTCTCAAGGTAAATTGAAAATTAAATAATAATAATAATTCTTTGTTCTTGCTAATCTTTAAATCATTATCTGTTCTGAATTATAAAAAAAAAAAAACTCTATGTTTTAATCTATAGGTCCTTTGCACGAGTGTATGGGAATGAAATTTGCTAACGGACATTGCGGGGATCACGTCTGGCAAAAACTGAGTCTGGGAGTGGTGGCAAGTGTTGGAGAAGGTGAAGTTGTGGTCGAGGTGGGGAGTATAGTGGCAGCAGCAGGGTTGGAGGATAAACTAGTGGAGGAAGAGATGGAGATTGTGACGGAAGGAAAGGTAATTATAATGGTGGAGAGATGGAGATCAGAAGTCTTAGAAGAGAAAGGGCGATATGAGAGGGGGGAAAGAAGCTTTTTTTATGATTTTCTTAAAAGAATTTCCAAAAGATTTTATTTTTAAAAAATTATTTTATGTAATTTTACTTGATTACCCTGCGTAATGAGTCATATGAAGCGCATATGATAAGTTCCATTTGATTTTTAACTTTTATTAAAGGAAATGATTCGTTTATTTTGAAAAGTCAATCAACTACAACATAAATATTTCATTTTCAACTAATGAATCAAAGGGAAGCTTAAAATGAAGTAGTTTTTCATGATTCATAAAGTAGCATTTATTTATTTATTGTAAATCATGAAGTTGCATTTTGGGGCATAGTATGTGGAAGGAGACAATAGAAAGATCCCAAAATTACTAATCTTTAAGATGAAACAAACATCACAATATGCATATCAATTACAAAGAATAACCCACAAAATCCAAGGTACCCAATTTGTGAGCTCAATAACAAACAAATACAAAATACAATTAGAGTAAAGTAACACTTTATGAAAATTAACAACAACAACAATAATTAAATAACAAGTTGTTCTTCTCTTATCGGTTGTCACCTACAAGGAAGAGGAAAATTCAAGTGAGCATAGGCAAGAAATCTTTATGGCTATCAGTTTGCAAGCTACTCCTTACATTGTTATTTGAAAGCGATCTAAATGCAGTCTGCTGCAAAACCCTTGTCGAAGACAACTCCATTGAAAGGTTGCTGTCCCAGCCTTCTGTCATTAGATTGAGCACCGACAACGACAATGGCCTCTTGTAATCATCAGAATCGATGTTATTGTTGTTGTTGTTGTTATTGTTTGTTTGATGAGGAACTTCACCCAGTGGCCCACTTAAGGAAGGCTTCCAACTTATGGGAATCAGATCCAAGGCCTGTTGCTGCTAATAATGCTGGTGATCAGCGCTTACAGTGTTCTGTTCTAGATTAGCATTCAAGGAAGAAATGCCTGAGATAGACATCAACAGCTGGGTTTTATTGAATTCTGGCTAGTTATTAGGTTTGGTTGTGTTGTTGTTGTTTTTGTTGGGCTAGTTGATGTCGATGGACTGGTGAAGAAGTTTTGCAACTCAGAATTACTAACAAGGCCAAATTGATTTAACAATCTAGACAATTTCTCATAAGAGATTTGGTGCTTTCGATTCGAAAACAAGGAAACCACCAACCTTATTATGAATAAAATAACAAAAAAAAAAAAACACAAAACACCAAACAAAACCTAAAAAAATAACCAAATCACAACCCATTAAGCTTAGCTGAGGATATTCAACACCTAAAAATCGAAGTGCAAATGGAAAATTGTCAGTAACCTAATCAGATATGTAGGGCCACCATCCAAAGAAACTCCCCAACGCCGTGCATGGTTGATGCCAGGATACCAAACAAAACCTAAAAAAATCACCAAATCACAACCCATTAAGCTTAGTCGAATATCTTCAACACCTAGAAATCGAAGTGCAAATGGAAAATTGTCAGTAACCTAATCAGATATATAGGGCCACCGTCCAAAGAAACTCCTCAACGCCGTGCATGGTTGATGCCAGGATACCAAACAAAACCTAAAAAAATAACCAAATCACAACCCATTAAGCTTAGTCGAATATCTTTGACACCTAGAAATCGAAGTGCAAATGGAAAATCATCAATAACCTAACCACATCGGTATGGCCACCATCCAAATAAACTCCCCAACACCGTGTGTGGATGATGCCAGGATCCACCACACCCCTACAACCCACCCACCACCACCTCGAATTGCACTCTTACCGTGGAACACCCCAGTGTTGCATTACTCCCCTAAGCTATAGAAAGATCAGGCCAACCATCGAACACCTCAGTCAACAACAGACGACATTGGCTAAAAGCTCCCTCCTACACGAACTCACCAACTTCCTCCACTTCCCAAATCCACGAACCACCCCTTCCCCTCATCCTGACATAGATCGTTCAAAGGCAATTATCTAGGTAAAGTTTTAAAACCAACTGGCTTACAATAAGAGAAATAAGAAGAGATAGCATTATAATATCATCGAAAGAAAAATATGGTAATTTGTAATAAAGTTCTGGTAGTTTAAAACTCATATCAAGTTTTACTTTTAAAACTTTTTATTTTGCATAAACAAGACACTAGAATAGTCTCTTCCTTTATTTTTCTTTCTTTTAAGAACTTGACCTTATTGTAAAATACAAGAAAAATTAAATTTGATTAAGTATTTATAATTGGTGTTTCTAATTTGTTTTTCTCTTTAACCTTAGAGGCTGAAAAACGTGAGATATAAATAGGATTCTCATGTCCTATTACAAAAATTTTTTTCTGTTTTCAAATTTTTAAGAGAACATGAGTCTTGAGCAGCTGAAAATGGATTTTTTTTTTTTAGTCGTGAAGGTGGGTAAAAAGCCTTGTAAAGTCTGGTAGCTCCAGCTGTTTAATTGTTTGTCACTCCTCTTAAAGTAGAAAAGCCAAAGAACTGGTTGGCTTTATGAACACAAACAAACGGCCACGTGACACAGATGCCACTTGTGCAAGTCATTTTTGAGCTTCATCATCTGTCTCTCGTACTTTTTGTTCACCCTCCCCGTTTAAACTTAGAACTCTTTTTTTTTTTTTAGTTAATTTAAAATCTAGAACTCTGCACTTAGAGATCCACATCACTTGGTCAATTTTGTCTCTTTAAATTGAAGCATGAAATTATAAATGTCGAAAGAATGGAGTTCCACACTTTAAAATGGTATAAATTGTATTTACCAAACAGAACACTGGCATAAATTGTTGATTGAAGATTCAAGAGAGTCCATTCATTGATGAATCTTTTATTTGTGGTGTGACTCCTCGTTGAAGCTTAAATATTATCATTTAAACAAAGGTATCAAAATTTAAGCCCTTATCTACTTCACAAGTCTGACTGTGAGAATTTTTTACTTTTGAATCAAAATATTTATTTTTAAAAAAAGAAGCCTTTTAAAAATTTCAATCTAAGCAAGACTTTTTTTATTTCTAAAAATAAATATCACATTTAAACGGAAGCTAAATAAAAAAAAATCATATTAGGTTTGTTTGGTTTATGGATTAAGTTTGGAATAATATCAAATTTTTAGCATGAAGTTAGTTAATTTAATTATAATTTTTATTGACTTTTTAGAAAAAAAAAAAACTGAGATAAAAAATTTGGGTTTGGACTTCCTTAATCATCAAGCGATCAAACTTTTTTCTTTTTCTAATAGCAAATGGTTTTGATCAAAGAAGTGGAATTGGTCATGTTGAAAATATTCCAATCTTGTAGAGGCTTTAAAAGGGATCCTAATTGCCTACTTGGGATACCAAGAGTTTATTTGGGAATAAGTTTCAATCCATTTTTTATGAGTTATTACAATATTTTTTTTTATCTTTTTTTTTTTCAGTTTTTATTCTTGATTTTTATTATTCAAATCTATCTCAATCTATACTGTATAGTTTCAAATCCATATCTATAAGAGCCCTAATTATGTTACGTGTAATGTGATATGAAAATTGTATTTTGGTTCAAATTCCTTCTTTCACATGGCTACCATATACACCCGGAAGGATTCTTTTCTTATACATATTGCATACGCACCACTTGGGTAAACTCTCCCTCTCTCTCTCTCTCTTCTCCCCCCCCTCAACTTGGCCTAATTAAACTATTCTCTCCCTCACGCAAAGGGAAAAGAGATAGAGAGCGAAACCTCTCTCTCTTTCTCTCTCTCTCTCTCTCATCACATGGGTGTTGCACATGCTTCTCTAACAAGAAAAAATTCCCCACCACCCTTCCCCCGCTCCCTTTTTTTTTTTTTCATAACCTAGAAACTAGTTAATTGCAATTGTTAAAGTCCCATTGGCTAGTAATTCACTCAAATCCTTGAAAACAATTTTGGTTTTGCAAATTCTGCAAAGCCCTTGTAAGCTACTTGATTGCAACGTTTAAAGCCTTTACACATTATTAAAAAAAAAAAAAAAAGGGAAATGCTTTGGCAAATGCCCTCAGTTAATGTTGTGTTCTTATTTGAGTGTCTAGAATGTTATCAATATGTCCATCAAGTACTCCTTGAACTTGGAATTTTGCCTCTTAATAGACGCATCTGCAAGGACTTGTTGCACCGAATACGGTCTTCTTGTTATATAAACATTACATCCGGTTAAAATAATCTCAAAATCAAAATTTTTACAAAACCGATCCAATTGCAATTTAAACATAATATTACAAGATTGTCTCTCTCTCTCTCTCTCTCTTTACAATGAAGCAAACCTATGTCTGCACTTACTACAACATTTTTCACGAGAACTTCAAAAACATCAAGTTCAGAACACACAAAAGAGATTTTTTTTTTTTTTTTCCGTTTAATGCCAGATATCAGAAGCAGTATCTTAAAATTCTTACATTCTTTTTTCGTTCCTTATATCCCAAATAATTTTGGAAACATGTGTTCCATAGGATCTAACTGTTGCATGCAGATTGCAGAGCATGCAGTACTCCAAGCGTACCCCACGACGATGCATATGCACTGTGTTTGAAAGTTACTGGACGAAGACACAGACACTTACATGAGTTTTAGGATATGTTTAATTCATGATAGTACAGTTTGAAATAAATTGATATTTTATCGTTGAAATTAGTTTATTTAGTTATGCTTTTTATTGATTTTTTAAAAAATAATAAAATTATATCTAAAATTTTAGATCCAAACTCATGAATCAAGCATACTTTAACTTTCGTTTGGTTAATCAATTCGACATGAAATTTTTATGTTGGAATTGGTTAATTTTTTATAAAAAGACAAAATTTGAGTTGAAATTTTTAAATTAAAAATGGAGAACTATGATTCACATTCATATTTATTTAACTTTCGTTTGGTTAGTCAATTCGACATGAAATTTTTATGTTGGAATTGGTTAATTTTTTATAAAAAGACAAAATTTGAGTTGAAATTTTTAAATTAAAAATGGAGAACTATGATTCACATTCATATCTATTTACCAGATTTGAACGGAAACACATTCGAAAAAAAAAAAACTTTATTAAATAATTATAATGTTCATACCGTGCAATAATATTCGTAACTACCAAACTCAGACGCTTAAAAGGTCGTTTAAAAACTCAAACATAAATAATAACAACAGCAATAATAATAATGATTTGAATACAATTCCACAATAATTTTTATAAAATTAGATTATGTGATTTGATTAGTAAAAGTAATTGATAAAGTGAAATAATAAATAGTGATTGTATTAGATTTAAAATGTGATGTGATTAGTATTTGAATACAACACTTTTGTATTTATATAAAAATTACATTGTATTTAAACATAATACTAATGTAATACATTAAACAAACGAGACATTAATATTAAGTTAAAAAATTAATTATAACACTAAATAAAATTAGCATAATAATTAAATTGTAAAATGTAATGTGATATAAAATTATGGATATGACTTAATAATAGTAATAATAATAACAATAATACAATTAATAATAATAGTAAAAATAAATCAAACCACGCGAAGCAATCACGTCTGCCCATGCCCATACTTCTCGTGCATCCTGAATATTTTGGTTTCTCAAGGGGTGTTTGGACATAGTTTTGGTGTCTCTAAATTAAAACATGCTTGTCTCCTATATTTCTCCAAATGTCCAATATTAATAACTTTTTATCTTTATTTTTTATTATTTCAACATAATTTTTAATATAAATTTAAACTAAATTTTTATATACCAAATGTCCAACTTTAGTTTTAATTTAATTTATTACAAGCTAGAATGGTCGTCCATTACCAATTCAAATCATTAATTTAACTAGTTAGCAAAATAGGACACCCAAAAAGTTCATAAGGGTAATTCTTTAAATTAGAAGCTTATCGGAAAGTTGTCAAATGTCAAAAAATTTTGAGCACAATAGTGCCAATAACCCAAAACTCTAGGGACGCTGTGACAAAAGTCAATAATGCCATTTGGACGATTATTTAAGAAACGATTAATCAAAATGGCATGAAAGTACCTTTTATATATATATATAATACTAAACTTTTATCTCATTGAGTATAAAATTTGAGAATTTTTATGAGCGAACCTCTTAATATATGTTACTTATACACTACTATTTAACAATTGGACTATTTTGTCTAATAGTTTAATTTATGAGTGTTTATTTTAAAAACAGTTTACAGCATGAAAAACAAAACTACAAATGGTTATATATCATATGATTAAAAAATTCTGTAACGTCAATGCCTACCTAGACCAAAGTAGACGGTCCTAATTGGAATTTGGCACAAACTTTAGCTGAAGTTCAACCAAGATGCGAAAAAGAACCACAAAACCGTCGTTGGGAAAGCGTTGTACTTGTACGGAATATTTGTCTTTGGGAGAAGCGTTATATAGAATAATTGAAGTGTTACAGTTGCGTCCTCAGTATTACTAATGGATCAAGGGAGTTGTATGCATAATCGTAATACATAAGCATTACAAAACATATATATTTTTATGGAAGCTCCGACGACACTGGCCTAGCTGCACTGTGCGGTTCCCACTTCAATCGTCTTATTAATTTCCTTCATGCCGGCAGGCATGAACTACGTTAAAAAAAAAGTAAAAAAATATATATATATATATATATGGCTCGGGAGGTACAATCTTATATATGTGCATGTATAATCTACGATTTTTGTTGAACGAATTCAATGTTAACAAAGGAGTCTCACAAGACAGTAATGAGACAGCCGAGAATGTTGACAAATATATATGGTAGTATTTATTCATGAAAAGAGAGGACGCAAATTTTATTTAAAGCTACGGCGACTACGATGAGCCAAAAAAAAAAAAAAAAGGTGATAATAATAATAGTGAAACCGTAGGCTGAAAACGATGGTTCTGGAGAGGCATGACTGATGCATCCCTGTCAAAATTTAAATATAAAAACGAAAACGAAAACAATTGAATGTCTAAGGAAGACAAGTTGAGCACGATCCTTCTTTGTAAGTTGCAGCCGCGGGGACAATTATTCTCTATTACAAGTTTTGAGTCCATGTGTTTCTATCTGCTTTCACTTAAATGCCGTTTCGGTGGTTTTGAAGACTAAAATTAATTTTTTTAGTATTTTATTCATCTTATTATTATTTATATATATCTAAAATTTTATAATAAACTTCAAATTTTAAAAATTTATGATGTTATGTATATAAATCTAAATAAAATATTTTTTTAATTATATAAAATTAAAAAAAATAAAATAAGATTTACATTGATAATTTTTTTCTAAATAAATTTTTTAAATTTTATATTTTTTTAGTAGAAATAGTTTTTTCCCAGGAAAATTTTCTAAATTTTTTTTTTCAACCAAAAAAAAAAAGTCTAGTTCTTAAATTTTTGCCATTTTCCTATCAGCTTTTATGTGCTATAAGAGATCCTATTTGGCTGTTGTGGAAAAATAAATAAATAAAGAAAAGGAAAAAACTAAAAATTATTATAGGCATGGTTTGTGGATGGCTGGGCAGTCCTTCTCTTGCCTTTGTTTTCTTCTTAGGGGAATTTCTATGATATAGAAGAACAGCTCTTTTTATTGTCGGTAGAAATTGTATTTTGATAATTAAATTAATTTTTTAAAAATCTGATTTATAAGTATTTATAATAAATTTTATAATATATAATATAAAAGCGCTAAGAATAAAATGGTTAAACACAAGTTCAATTGATAATGAAAAAAAGAGATCATCGTCTTGTATATTTTCTTCATATTTTATGGAGAATTTCTATAATAAAAATTATCATTTTTTACTATCGATTAAACGTGTAGTTTTAATTATTAAATTATTTTTTAAATAGTCTAATTTGCAAATGTCACGTTAAATATCTGGAAAGCACTACCCCCATTAATAAACAGTATCTACTATAGAAGTCTCTTTATCTAGCTTTTTTTTTTTTTTTTTTTCACTGATTTATTTTCCTTTTCGGCTATTATATTTCTGTTGGTTTATTTGAAATGACAGAGAAAGGATAAAGAAAATAAAAAACTCAACATGGGATATCTATTATGAAGAAGATAAAAATATATATATGGGTGCACAAAAATTTCAAGAGGAATTTCTGTCCAAGATAAAATTAAAAAATAATTTAAATAGGTTCTTACATTTGTCGTATTATAGCAGTTGATTTTAATGCGTATAACTTTCATTAATAGCGTGCATATACCATACGGAAACGTGCGAAAACTTGTATAGGCCTTGTTTTTAAAGGTTAATTTTTGATTATTAAAAAATTACAATAGATTATGATTATTCAGTAAAACTAAATCTTCTTTTTGCCAAGTCATTCTAAAAACTATTATAGTATAGTAAAATTTAAGCAGTTGTTTTTACATATTAATTTTTACTGTCATCACAAATTTATTAAAGTATCTTTAATAATAAATAATAATTTTAATCTATATATTTATGTATCTCTATAACAAATAATAAAATTATATTATACTATTTCATAGAATTTATAAATTCTTTTTCTCTTCAAAATAATTTCAAATTCTGAATTATAATTTTATATTATATTGTATTATATTTAGTAAAAACTTTTATTATTGTAATTTTATATATGCTTAAAAATAATGATAAATATTTAAAAAAATGATAATAAATAATTTCTAAAAAATGTTATGGTGTAATAATCATTCTAATTTTATATGAGAAAAGATTATCATTAAAATAGGTCATTAACGTCTAAGTGTTAAAGAAAAATATAATATGTCATTTTTAGTCATTATATATAACAATTTTATTCATAATTTATCAAACATCTAAATTTTAGATTTGATATTCACAATAACTTCGAAAAAAAATTATCATTTGCCTACTTGTTTCTAGACACGATAACTTTGGACTCATAGTACAACTATAAAAAAAAATTTTTTGCAACGCAACAATGCATGAAAGTTAAACCCCTAATACATGCATTTATTCAACTAACTCATACATTTTTTTTGCACCACAACTAACCCATGGTCATTAATTTACATACATACATTTATTTAAAAATAGTAAATTACATACTTACATTTAATCAAAAAATAATAGTTAAATACATTCATATATATCATTTATATCATGTACGTAATTAAAGAGGGAAAGTAACATAAATGCCTCACCATACAATTTTTATTTTTGAAAATTCCAAGTTAAACCACCCCCTACACCGTATTTTCACACCTTCATTTAAGCTTGCATTTAATTGATAAGTTTGAGTTGAAATTTTCAAATTCTGATTTTTAAAAAATTAATTAAAAATTAATTGATTTTTCAAAAAAAAAAAAAGAAACTGAATCATACACAAGATAAAGTTTGAATCATTCAAACTTCAAAGTTCAAAAAAAAAAAAAGAAAAGAAAAGAAAAGGGTTGGTGAATCAAATATACATAAATTTTCTTTGACGTGTTGACATGCAATTCCCCGCTACTTAGCACGGTTACCCATCGGGAATAAATTTTCGATAGCCATTGTTCCCAGAAACAAAAAGAAAAAGAATTAAATGCCATTACTCCACCGTCATGTGGCTAGTAAATAAAGCTTACGTAATCAACATAAATTTTTTTTTTTTAATAATATTAGTATATGACATTTTTTTATAAAACAATAGTTTAGTTTATGAATGTTGTTTATGAAAGGACGTGACAACGGGGCATTTAATATCAAATTTATCGTTAAAGCCGCCTCTGCAGGGTTTTTTCCCTGCCTCTTTCTCTTAGACTTTGCTGGTTTTCTCTTGCGGGGGGTCGGAGATTGACGTTGACGCCCTTTTAGCCCATCAGACTTCTAGCCCATGACATGAAAATCTGGTTTTCTTGGGGAGGTCATCAGAGATGTAGGGTGCGTGGTTGGAGGCACAACGACTCAATGAGATAGAGGAGTGGAGGAACCAGACTTGATGGGTTCGGTAGATATGTTACTCGGGAGTTTACATCTCTTTGTAGTAGTGCCATTGAGATTGAGATGAGAGGGTGGTTCGGGGGTGTTAAGAGATGGTTTTGTTTTCAAAATGATTGTTTCTCTCCATGTACTTTGGTTGTAGTAGCTCGTGTAACAATGGTGATTCTCTCTGGAGAATTAGATTTTTTTTTTTATAGGTTTGTTATTTATATAAAATAAAACTATTCTTTTAGCTCAGTAGATTTTATTTTTGCTTGTTTAGGTTTTTTTTATTTATAGTAATGAAAGTAGTTTTCCTACTTTTTGAGTGTTTTTTTTTTGTTCGTCAGAGTTGGATCTTATTGGGTTGTATGTTTCGCTAAACTTATGATTATACAGAGTGAGTGACGACCTTTGGACTATGTAGTCTTGATCCATAATCGATTGAAAACTTTCATCAATTATAGGGGTTTTATTAGAAAAACCTTGGACGTGTTTAATATTGGAATGCCAAGGAATTATTCCCTTTTCAAGTCTCAGGCATATGCATCACCAATTATGCATCAGTCGATTTCGCTAATGGAATTGATTGGAGTTGATGGTCGATTTCATTGATGGAATTGGTCGGAGTTGAGGATTATTTTTACATAATTACGGAGTCATCGTATTATATATTTCTCCTTATTTTTTCTTGTTAATATAAATGAATTTTCCCTTTTCAATAAAAAATGCGAAAACATAATCCCTAGTCTCGTACCCCATTTAAGTTAATTAATTTGGAGTTAGTAATTAACACAAAGTAACTAGTGCATGTAAGTGTATGATAATAGCAAAGCGAGAAACAGAAGGTGTGGAATGTGGACCTTTTTGATTTGGTTAAATGGGAAATTCATTATTGAACTTCAGATGGTAAGAGGTTTCCATAGCCAGGGTAACAATCCCGGAAGTGATGAACCCATAGAACCTTGAATTCATCGCCCACTTGCAAATGCCTACCAACAATCGAATTACAAGATCTAGAAATCCACGAAATTTGTAGGGATAGAACAATAATAAGCCTACGAAAGCAGTCTTCATTATCCACCAAGGATTCCTCCGTCTGTTTGACACATTCAAATTTAGAAAATGAAAAATTTTTCATTTCAAGAAAAATGAACCTTCCTAAATTTCTGTACCTGAACATCCAACATTTTTCATTTTTGAAAAATGAAAAAAGAGCTCTTTAGAAACAAAACGTTTTTACCTACCCAAACAATTTTTCACTTTTAAAAAAAATTCCAAATAACTTTTTATTTTTCATATCTAAAAATTTTTCATTTTCCAAAATCAAACACCCCATCCAAACGGACCCTTGCAAGGACTCTCAACCATGATATGGACTTGGTAATACACATTTGTAATGTTGGGTTTCATTAAAATCACACCAAAAATTAAGATATATATGGTGGATAGTTTTTAATAAATATCTGGTGATTCAAATAACAAAATCTTATTAACAAACATTATTTAGGTTCTAATTGTAGGAATAAATTAAAAAAAATCAAGGATAACATTACGGTAAGATATGGAAAAATATATTACATTACTTGATCTAAAATTTCAGTTTTATGTACTTTCTAATTTTTATATAATTTCAATCAGTGGAGGAGGCAAGGGGCGTGAGTGTGGGCTGCTACCCACACTATATTTTTTTCCCTTCTATTTTTATTCAAAAAATTTTATAATTTTTATATTTTATTTTTATTAAAAATAAAAAAAATATCGTATAATCTTTACTTTACTGTTATTAAAAATTAAAAATTATCACATAATCTCCCTTTGAAATTAATTTTATAAAAAAAATATTTATAATTTTTTTTACCCCATTAAAATTAAAAGCTCTAATGTAAACTCACAAAAATTAAAAAATTTTAAATAACTTTTATTAAAATTTATTTTTCTTGGAAAAACAAATTTTGGTATATGTCTGATTTCAATCAAATCTAACTTTTATAAACATGCGTTGCAAATAAGGATTTTCTATTATTCGAAGTTATTAGAATATCAAATATCAATCAAATTGTATCTTTTTGTATTAAGGTCTCACACTAGAATTGGTAGTTTCTAACCATTACATGTGATCAAAACCATATTAAAATTAAAAACGTACATATAATAGATTTTTAAAAAATATATATCTAACAGTTGAAAAATACAGCTTTATCCAAAGTTTTTTTTTCCCGATCCTCTTGTATAAGTCCCTTATAGCTCATGTGAATTATAGATTTAAAAAATAAAATTGAACTATAAATTCAAATATTCAAAAACTTTTAAAGAAAATATATTATCGAAAAATTTTTAAATATCATTTGTAAAAAATCTTTAAATGCGATCCAAACTAATATTTTATTATAATTAAAACCGTATTTAAGTAGGGAGTTCATTTCTGAAATAAAAAAAATTTATAAACAGGAGTTTGTTTTAAATTTTTATATTATTCTCCATTTTTTAAAAAAAGAGAAGAAATCTTTTTTAATATGTATTCTATACTATATTTAAAAAATATTAATCAATATTCTTACTATAAATATTTTTCAATACAATTTTTTTAATTTTAAATAATTTTTTAATTTTAAAAGGATGAATTTATCACCAATCTAACCACTGTTTTATTTTAAAAACAAAAATATTTTATATAAAATAAGAAAATTTTCCTTTGCGGAGATGACCCATGGAGCATTGCTTCTTCAAAGTTATTTTTTTAATAAATAAATAAAATAATAACGATACAAACAAAACGAACATAATCTCATCATATCATCTCGGAATTCCCAACGCGCCCTTTTCTCTCACTAGAAGCGCAAAAAACTAATATAAAATGGAGTTGAACATTTTTATACACCAGAGAGAGAGAGAGAGAGAGAGAGAGGGAAAGGTCAGATTGGCGAGGTACAATGACGTTGACGTGTCAAGAAGAGGTGTGGTGGCGACAGTGCCACGTGGGACCAAGTAGAGAATGGACCCTCCCCTACTATTCCTAATCCTACACCCACACTTTGTCATGTGAGTCAATAACAAAGTTTTTTTTTTCTTTTTTTTTTTTCTTTCTTTAGTAGCCTGTCACTATTGTGTTACTCATTAGCAGCCCCACCATCCAGAACACATGCCAAAAAAATATAAAATACATAGATAAAATTATGAAAAAAAATAAAAAATAAAAAAGATAAATTTTTGTTTTTTCATCCTCACTTTATTCGTATTTAATTTAAATTTATTTAATCCGAGATTAGAAAAATAAAATTGATACAACTGAGAGAATAATTAAGAGACGAGTTTTTATTATTTAAGGAAAATACTATAAATCACCCAAGATGATTTGACGTGCGGGCCAAGCGGTGTTGGGCTTGAGGAGGGAACCCAGTTGGCGGATAAGTTCGCCTCCTCTTCGCCGACAGGCTTGGGCTGGGCCCCACTCGTCCCGATGCTTTGTCCCATTTGCGTCACTCTCTCTCTCTCTCTCTCTCTCCTTTCCTTTTCGTACGTCTCTTTTTGACAGAGGTGAGGGTCCATTTTTCAATTTGATATTCTTCGGAGAAGAGCCAATGTTGGCCATTAAGCCTGTGGACTTCACCTTTGCTTTTGCGTTAGTACTACTTTTGCTCACCCACTCGTCCTTTCTTGCCTACTATTATTAATGTCAGCGACTCGACTTTCTAATCTCAATTTTTAAATTATAATTCAATTTAACGCGCGTGATATATATGATATTATCTTTTTTATTAGTACATGTTTGAAAAAAATTACGTATGAATTGAAATTAAAAAATATATATTTATTAATACAAAAATAATCATTTTATCACCAGTCGAGTTAGTATCAAAATTGTGATTTAAATTTGAAAAAGAAAAAAATTCATACATGATCGTAAATGTTTTTGCCCTGCCAATTGTCATAATCTCATAAGGAATATTTTTGCCGTAGAGTTTTTTTTTTTTTTTTTCATAAACTTTGGTTTTAGTTATGAGATTTTATTGATTCCATGTTTTTATGTGCTTTTAATCATATATCTATATATAAATATGCATCTTGCTATTAAAGGCTCATAAATCTTATTAAACTCATAAAAAAAAAAAAGAGTAACGCAAGGACACAATCTCTACTATTTCCTTTTTTAGATATCAATTTTTGAGTTGTCCGGAACACAACGTCTTCCTATTAATTGATGTGACATTAATCTATATTACTAGAAGACAATAACTTAAAATTAGTTAAAAAAATTATGAATATTTGAGTGTAAATGTACCGTTCCCAACATTTTATATAGGAAATATAAATGTACCGTTTGAGTATGATTCGGACACACATCCTGCTCTCACTTTAAGGCCCCGCCAAGAGGGCATGCAACATGAGTGGCCCTCCTACAGTGTATAAGGGGAAAAAAAAAAGATATTTTTCTTTTAAATCCGTTTTTCTCGTATATAAATTTATAACAAAAATCTTAAGGTCTTTACCGTCTTTGAATCTTAAAATAAGAAAATATGACTAACTACTCTTATCCTTTTGTGCATGCCACCGACTTGCTATTAAATTTATGTAGGTGGCATGTCATTAATTTAATTTCACGGTAAGTTTAATTGTATCAAGGTTTGAATTTAGGGGAAAAATATATATATATATTCCTTGGATATGTGGGGTAGTGGTACGTGGGAACTCGAGATTAATACGATTTTATGGATATAAATGTATATTTGTATTAATATGGTGCATGAATGCATAAGAACGTCGTTTGTTATACATATATATATTTTTTGACTGAAGAGCGTACATGTGTATATACAGCATATTCATAATGACTTGTATATATACACATTTAAATGTGTTGCATGCATATATTCATACACATTATGAATGTGCTGTTTGTAGGCTAGTAATTATAATTTTCTACATTAAGATATATATATATATAAATGAGGACGGATAAGAAGCACATTAAAATCCCATACCGTCTAGGCGTAGCTAAGCTTTATCTTTGCAATTATATGGTTTTATTTTATTTTATTTTTTTCATTTTTTCATTTTGGAGCTACACAACAGCAGCTTTAATATGGTCATGGTGCAGCTTGATTTTTGACACATGAAACCCTGATCATAAACACAAGTTACACACACAGTTCTATTCCAAAGAGATACCAACTTTGTTAGAAAAAGCGAATGGAATCAAAAATCATCAAATAAAAAAAAGTGAGTTGCAGGATGTATGTAAGATTCACTGGTAGAAATCTCTTACTTATATTAATAATTGTATTATAATGCTTTAAAGTATTTTTCATTTGAGCAAAGGAAGAATAGCACCCGAACTTACTAAGCAAGGACTTGTCCCCCAAAAAAAAAAAAAAGCAAGGTACATGCTATAAAAAAACAGTGATAATAAGCAAGGGACAAAATGTTCTTTTTCTTTTTTCTTTTTTCCAAAAAATGGTGTCAAAATGTCGTAATTAATAACTAGTTAATGGAGCTAAACCTACCGCCTACCACCTGGAACTTTCAAAGTGTACATGCATAGGTACAGCTATGTTTTAGTAGTCAAGCATTATATTAATTGAAGAGTCCACGTATTTTATAGGCAATTAATTAAAGTAACAGAGTGAAAAAACATCACTTTATCTAGGACTACACTTCATGCTCTAGCTAGGAGCAAGAAGACCAAATAAATAAAAATAAATAAAAACCAGTTTCTGAGTATTCCTCTATTACCACTCCCGAAAAATTTTAAAACAAAAAGGGCATTGAAAATCTATATGAAGCGTAAATCATAAGCGTGCAACAAATCATAAGTGTCCCTTGTTGAGCTCATGACGTTCTTGTAGGTTTGTTTGTAACGTGGAGAAATTATTCAATACATAGAATATATTATATTATTATATTTATATGATATATTTATTGAATTAAAATTTTATATTTGATAGATTTATTTATATCAGTTTTTTATAATTATATTTCTATATTAATTACTAATTCTTGACAATTTAATTTTTGATAAATTTGTTTATGTGATCAGTTTTATATAATTGTGTTTCTCTTTCTTAATATATATTACATTAATTACTAATTTAAAACCTTTATAAATATTTTATTTAAAATTTTCTAGTATGTAAATTTTTATTTTATTGATGTATTATGTAAGGATAATGATGTAGTATATACAGTTTACTAATCAATACCAGAGGCTGGTTTTCTAATTTTCTTGTAATTATTGCTATTTTTTCTCTTTTTATTTTCCTTTTTAAAGCCCAAACCCTCAAAAAACCCTCTTTCTCCGTCCAATTAAAATTGCATCAAAATTGATAGAGTGCCCGTTTGTTATTGCTTTTAAAGATTGTTTTTAAAATTTTTTATAATGTACAACAGGTCATAAGTGTTTGGGAAACCTACTTATATCCAACATATTCTAAAAATAATTGTCCAATAGCATAATTTGAGTAACAACTTCAGAAAGAAAAAAAAAAAAAAAGTAAAGGATTGCTTTTACACAACTGTTTTCTATGTTATCATGCAAATTTACTTAACTATTTTTAATAATATAGATAATTCTCCCATCTACTCATTTTATTTATATCTCTAACAAAAATAACAAAATTGCATTTAAAATAAAACCATACAAATAACGTACTTAACTGATGAGAATCGTGGGATTTAAACAGGACTTCTTATATTTGATATACAAGAGTGCTTTCATTTATTTTTAATAAATGGGAGCAATGTAGATCTCGTTCTATATATTTTTTTAAACAAATATGACTAAATTTATAATTTCACATTCAATCAATTCCACATTATATTTTACAGTTTAACTATTACATCTATTTTATATGGTGTTATGATCTCTTTTTTAAGTTAATATTAATTATCCATCTAATTTTATAAAAGTATCCCTCATATTCATACGTGAAATTGCATTCCACTAAAATTGTCATGAACTTATAACCGAGCCCAACAAACATATATACATATATTTAAAACAAAAATACTAAAGACATCAACTCTAATATCAACTTTTGAGTACTAACCTATGTGACATATGAGTTGTTGTCATTTATTAATAAGTGTGTAAAGTATTACCACCTTAATTAATTATATTTATTAATAAAAATATGATATATGATTTAGTACTTAAAAAATTTAGATTAGAGTTAGTGTCTTTAAAACTATTCCATTTAAAGTTCTATCGTGAAACCATCAAAATTCTTTCATATGCTACAACAATCTATGTAATATATGAGTTGTTATTGTTTATTGATAACCTTAATTAATTATATCTATTAATAAAAATATGGTGTGTGAGTTGATAATTAAAAAAATTTAGATTTAAATTGATATACTTAAAAATACTCCATTTAAATCCTATCGTATCATCGCAATTTTTTCATATTTGGAATGGCCATTTTATGCCGAGCTAGTTTGCCGAGTTAGGACGCTTGGTAGCTGGTCCCCCTCGTACTAATAATAACAAAAAAAATTATACGGATCTGTTTGGACGAGGGAATGCATGATGACACTTCTCTCTCTCTCATCTCTATCTCATCTCTATTTTATTTATTTATTTTTTTCTGATCAGTTCGAGGAAGAAACCATTGCGTGTTTCCAATTAAGACATGGAATATAATATGTTTACATCGGGAAGTACCTTTGAGACCATACATATAACACATATATAATATGTAGGTTAGTTTGTTAGGGTTTTGCTCGCCAGGAATAGGATACATAGTAGTGGGTCACAAGTGTCGTGCGCAAAGAAATATAATTAAGCTCTCCTTAGTTTATTCATTCGGTTCTTGAAAATATAAACAAAATAAAACAATTGTTTTATATTATAATAAATTAGAACAATTGTTACCTACGGGTATATATCGAGATGAAAAAAAAAAAAAAAAAAGAGTTAACTTTTCTTGGGTTTGCAAGTCCAAAGGGGTGTGTAATCCCAAAGGCATGTCTTATCGCCTTTTGTTCTTGGTCAAAATAAACAAAGGATTATGATCTTTAAGGAGCCACCATGCTTGTCCACCCCTTGTCCTCTCCTCTCTAGCTAGGCTCCTTCAAGGTCTTTCTAGGGCCGTCTTTCTCATTTTTCAACGGGCATCCCCCAATATTGCATTGGTTTTTGCTGCCTTATTGTAATTCTCTCTCTCTCTCTCTCTCTCTTCTTGTAATCATATTTATAGAAAAGGAAAATCGTGGTTGGAACTACAAGAACACTAGAATTATGTCGTTGCTTCTTTTTTTCCCCCCACCTAAAACAAAAGGATGATGCATAATTATTGGACAACGACGATCAAATTAGATATTTCCTAGCAAACAAAGTAAGGACTCGTATGAAAGACTCAAACTTTTATTTGGGGTTGAAGATAATTAAAATAATAAAAATTAAAAGTAAAAATTAAGTAAAAAAATATTGTAATAACCCACAAAAGTGGATTAAAATTCACACCCATACAAGTTCTAAAATATCAAAGTTATGTAATGCCAATTGCTTAGAAACAGAAAACAAGAATATAGTAAAGTATAAAACTGAAATACATGGCTAGAAGTATACCGGTTTGTATAGTATAGTTAGTCAAGTCATACGCAAGATGCTTCCTTTTTTGCCCAACGGCTATAGGTAATTGGTGCAACGTAAGCTCTTCCAAAAAAAAAAAAACGAAGGAAAACTGATAAAAAATGAAATGTAAAATACAAGAAAAGAAGAAGCATCTTTTCATCAACAAAACACTAACAAGAAAAAGTGAAAAAGTAGTTCCTCCGCCACTCCTAGGCTCGTAGGACAAAAATTTTGCAATTTGCGCATGTGCTCACAGCATGTGCACGTCACATCAAAACTTTAAACGTGTAAATATATGATATTAATTCTTGGCCACAACTAACACAAATGCTATTTATTTTCTTTCCTTTTATTGATTGTTCGATAATATTAATACAAATTGACATTATATATATCAAATCCGAAATAAGACATTTAAGCCACATTATTATCTGGACATGTGGATTATGGATTGCCCAGCAGCTGACGATGAGTAATCAATTTGTTCATGTATAACTTTGTGTGGTTGAGCAGAGAGGATATGAAGCAAAATTAATTCCTTCATAAAAACTCAATTCGTATGAATCTCCAACACGTCTTTTTATCAAATAAAAACAGCGAATGTTGTTGGTATGACAATTATAGTCTCTGCGAACAATTGAACCCGAAATGACCTAACGATGAGTTTAATTTTCACTTATATTACTACATACTAATATTTAATAATTTATTGTCCGAATAGGTTAAAAAATGGGGTATGGAAAGCTTGGACATGTTTTGAGAGGAGAGGAAATAAAAAAGTCATCTACCATTGGACTAGCCAACAAGTTGATAGAGCTAGGATATGCCTTGCACTTGACTGTAATAAGTATATATTAGATTAATTACTTGGAATTTGGGCTTCCACTCATGGCATCCACTGGCATTTGCCTTTGCTTACTTTGACGGCTCAAACCCCGAAGCCAAAGAAAGAAAAGCTCTCTTGTGAAGAAAAGAGATTTGGGTGTTATATGTGATGGTTTTGGCAACGAGAAGATGACAAAAAATAATTTACAATAACGGATTCCAAATGAGATTTGGGTAAACCCTTCATGGCCGTGACTCATTAAGGGTTAATTCTTTAATACTCCAAAGATGCTTCTCGCATCATCACTATGTGCATAAAATATAAGGATTGTCTTTTCCTAAAAAATAAAAAATAAAAAGAAGAATTCCCTCGAGCACTCTTTGAAACTTTACTTGTCCAACTAATTATTAAGTCAACAAAAAGTCAAATTTTTCGTTTTGCCTTGGAAAAGGCTAAAACATTAACACCTTCCAAAAGAGGGATTGGTTGGTGCTAATCAATATTAATACCTAGACTGTCAATATCAATGCAATATAAATAAACTAAGACAGACAGGAAATATATGGAACACCCCAAACGAATTCCTAAATGGGTAGGTTATTACCGCATGATTCTACGTGAAAATATTGGTTATAATAAATTATACAATGTTGTAGGTTGTTGCACACATTTTTAGGTTTTTTTTTTTTTTTTTTAAATCTCATATCCAACATAACATGACTTGTTCAAAGGCTAAGCCCACATGCATAAGAATTAAAAAGACTAAAATTTGTAATGAGATTGATTAGATAAATGATTAACGTGGATTCTTATGTTTATGTTCATATCCTTTGATAATGATAATAAAAATAATAATAATAATTTGAAAGCAATTATCGAATATTCGCACGCAGAGGACAAAGACGATTATAATAACTAGTTTTGGGTCTCGCTCTTGCATTGAGCTACAAACCTAGCACGTGAGGAGATCTCGGGATTGTGTCCTTCTGTACGAAAGCCCTGCATCAGGTTTTCTTTCGTTTGTATAATTTTATTATTAACTTCCTCTAGATCGAGTGTTTTTCTCCTCGAAACTTAGATTTTAATTAAGACAATAACAACAATAAGTAGTTTCAAAAATATTACAAAAAAAAAGGTTCCTGCGATATATGTTTTTGTTGATTAAAAAAAAAAAAAGATTATTGGTAACATAATGCCTCCTATCTCAATCGTCCGTAGAAGAATTCTGGGATCCATTAATTAAACGTATAATCAAATTTTACTAATTTAAAAGATTAATCCAGCTTCATGCAAACATCATGAGTGCATATTGACTAAGCGACTTTTTATATTAACATTTACTGAATATCTAATGTGAAGACGTCTAATAGAAGAAAAGGGGGGGAAAAAAAAAACATGCAGTAGCAATCTATAACAATGGTTTGTGCGATATTATTTATGATAGAAACACACTTGAAAAAAAAAAAATACACCGTCAACCGTTTCCCATGTATGCATTATCATGAAAATTTCAAAAAAGTGATTGAAAGGATAACTTAATATTAATTTCATACTTGACTTTATTTAAATGTATAGATTTTAAACCCTTAACCTAAATTCAAAAAAAAAAAAAAGTCTGACAAATAAAACTAATTTAGTATACACGTTGAAAATTCTTTAGCTCAAACAATAATTAAAAAAGGGTAAATACATATACATATATTTTTAGGAACATTTATGCACAAGGAGATATATAATAGTGGTGGTAGGGCATATTACTTTTGAGTGAAAAAAATCTCACGTCTTAAGACATATAAGAGATATTTCCTAAAACAAGAAAAGGCACAGAAGATAAATTATTGTAGTAGTAGGACATAAGGAACAATAATGTTATCCAAATAGACGGGAAGAATCAATGATTGGGCACATATTAACTATTACCAGGCGCCAATAACGTAATGCTTGGAATCTCAAACAAGAATTTTGCTTAGCTTTTAGCAGTTTCGTAACAGTTTGTTGATAAAAAGAAAGCAACATGTAGTTAAGGTGAAGTGTGGACTTCTTCTGATGCTAAAAGAAAAGAAATTGAAGAAATTAAGGGAGCCCCAAATATTATGCAAAGTTTAAGCAAAGATAGATAAATGTGGACACATATAATATGATCAGTCGTCATCTCTACCTACTGAATTTGTCACTGGGCCCTGGCAGAATTACTGCTGTGGGCTGAATCTCAAGGGTAATGTTTGCCATTTGTCCTTTTTCTTCCTCTGATTACCAAAATCAAGTGTACGTGGGTGTACCACGTACAACAATTAGTCTTTTCCTCTTCTGATTCTAAAAACAAAAAATAGCAACGCCTTCATGTCGGGGAACAGAAGAAATTCGAACATATATCGACTAATTGGTTGACTCACAGTCGCACATTCTGATACTCTATGGTCCCTTCCCCCTTTTTTAATGAAAGAAAAAGCGATCTAGGGAAATTTTTATGCACTAACAAAAAAAAAAAAAAACTACTCTGATTATATTTAGGATCCAATTGAAAAGTTTTAGAGATTTTTTTTTAGAAAAGTAAATTTTGAAAGATGTATTTGTGAGAAAAAATTGTTTGAAATAAAAAATTATAAAATCTTAAAATTCATTAGAAAAAAATTATTAATACATATTATATTTCGTTTATCTTGAAATTTTATATAATTTATTAAAAAATTATCTTACTTAAATTTATATATACAAAATTATAGACTTTTAAAATTTGAATTTTATTATATAATTTTAGAAATATAAATAGTAAAAGTGATTGTGAGGTAGAGAAAAAGATAATAAAGAGTTTCTCTTCCCAAACAGATCCTTAATATACACCCGCTATTTTTGTTCATTATATATATGTATATATAAATTTATAATGGTATAATACAATATATAATTAATACCTCTTGATGGCATAAAAATTTCTGCCCTCTCTTAAACAGTCACTTGCTGCTTTTTTTTTTTTTCAATTTAAAAGTGGATAATTCAAACTTTATATCTTTATATAGAGTTAGGTGTGAAATTGTCTATTTGATTGAAAAAAAAACTTGAAATTAAAAAAAAATTTAAAATTTGACATGCCTTCAATTAAAAATAAATCAATATGAATTTTGTTTTATTTCTCTAAAAATTTTATGTAATTTAAAAAAATCTAAATTTGTCTTGAAATAACAAAATTATAAATTTTTAAAATTTAAATTTTTAAATTAAAGTTGGAACTATAAATAGTAAAATTGAGTTGACGTTTAAAGAAAAAGACAAAAAAAACAATTGGAGTTAAATAAATGATTGGAGCAAACCAACTAAATACTTTCTAAAACTGTTATAATTATTGTTACATATGAATTATATTATTAATTTTTTTATTTTAAATTATTTGAAACGTTTCAATTCCAATTATATAAACATGGCAGGTAGTATAACAAGATTATTATTATTATTATAAAAGAGGAGGTTAAGGAATACATATTTTCTTTTAACAAGGACCAGTAAAGTAAATAACAGTTTTTTCGAAAATAATTGAAATAAATAATATATTTTTAAAATATTCATAGTAAGTAGCAGATTTGTCAAGGAGATAGAAAATTTATTATAAACGATGTATTTTTAAGACATAAATAAATTAATTATCTAGTTAAGATGTAAATAAATCATTTATATGTTATGTAAATGCATCATTTATTTCAAAATCTGGTGTAAATAGATTATTTATTTGATAAATCTATTATTTGTTATAAATATTTAAAAAAATTGTTGTTAAATTCAATTATTTTCTAAAAAATACTATTTACTACGATTTTCGTATTATTATATTAAAATAATTTGGAAGAAGGCCCCAAAAAAGGGTATACCATTGGAATTTTGCCTCCCTTATAGTAGCTTTAGAATTTTTGTCCTTTTTAAAGACAAGTCAAAGAGTCAACTTAATGTATCTTTCCAAAATTACCCTAGTCAACCAAAAAGGTAATACACTAGAATATCATTTGGTAATCCACCAAAATATCGTTTAATAATCCATTAGAATACTATTTGATAATCTTCTGAAATACTGTTTGGTAATCCACTAGAATACCTTTCTGCTAGATTATCTTTTGATAAGTCATGTATTTTAGTAATCTGCCAGAATACTATTTGATAATTAACGTATTTTAGTAATATACTAGAATACTATTTGGTAATCCATTGTAATACGGTTTGGTAATCCTTTGTAATTCGGTTTGGTAATTCATCGTTCATCGTATTACCTTTTGAAAATTCATGTATATTGGTAATCTAATAGAATACCATTTAGTAATCCATCAAAGACCATTTGCTATTCTACCAAAATTTTAGTTCTTTTATATTAGGTTATTTAAATATATTTTTTCTTCGAAATTTATCATTTTAAAAATATTATTTATCATTACTATTTTCTCACTTTATAAGTAAAATAATCCTAATACTATATTTTAAAAAATAACACAAAGATTTGAATAATCAAAATAATAAAAATTTTGATATGAAAAAATACAAAAAAATTAAAATGTCATTAAAAAAAATGAAAAAACCCCAAGGCTGGCCCATAACGTCATTGACAAAGACCCACGGCTAGCAAGAGGAAATCGTGATAGAGGGATTGCGACTAGCAGATCTAGATTTGCGACAGTATGGTGGTGGCTCACTGATTCTGGTAAGGACTGTGGTTTCTTAAGGTGTCAATGCTGACGGATGTAGACTCTAGAGCTGATCTCCATGGGGCAAATCAAGACCGGTGGCTTACAAACGATTCACGACTAGGCTTATAAGTAGATTACAACAGTGGCTCAAGGATGAACTTATGTTATCTTCTCTAGATCCAAGTCTAATCACGATGGTAGAGATCTGATCTTTTCTTGTGACAGTGTTTCACAGATCACAATCGATCGAGGCTGAGATCATAATTGATTGAAAACCAGGGATGAAAGCTAGAGGAGGAGAGATAGAAATGATAGTGATGACAGCCAATGAGAGGATAGAGAAAGGATGAGAGAAAGAGACGGTGATGGACAATGAAAGAAGGAGAAAATGTTGGGTAGAGGAAGACTATCGGTGGAGAAAGGAAGGATATGAAGAGAAAAAGATATCAGATTAAGAGAGAGAAAAAGAGAAACGAAGATATGAATTAAGGGTAAATTAGTCTTTTTATGTATAGTCAAATTTAAAAATTAGTTAAAGAGGGAAAAAATCTAAACCAATAATTATGAGGGACAAAAATTCGAAATAAGTGCATAAAAGATGCTATTTCTAAGGTTTCCTCCATTATATTATCATCATCATTGTCAAATTGATTTGAGACTATGGGCTTGGATACCTAATGGTCCTTATGAATGAAGCCCAAAACCTAGGGAGGCCTAAGTACTTAATCCGATCCCGAAATTACGCGGCCTAACGAGAACCCACCGGTAAATCGTCAACCTCGTGTGTAGTGAATTAAGATCCCAATTTAACAAATCACAATAACGACAGACAGGTTTGAACTTCAAAAAAATCTATTTCGAAGATTCCAATATCGATTGGTCATTTCAGAATCAACAACTATAACAACCTAATAAAAACTAAAAACTTATTTCGCCAACTTTTTTTTACACTATTTTCTCTCTTGTTTCTCTCCCAAACGACACCACTCTATCCCTGTTCTTTGCTCTTTGGTGATAAACCTTAAAACCTTGGGAGGGGAGTTAGTTAGGGGTTTTTGGGGATAATGGTAATTAGGGTTTTAGATTTCTGTACAAATCGAGATTGAAATTGAGAGAGTAAATGAGAAGGAAAAAAATTTTTTTTTTAGGGTTTTGGGGGGGGGGGGGGGGGGGGGGGGGGGGGGGGGGGGGTGTGGTGGTGTTATTTTCAAATTCGGAATAGACAACGATTGGGTGAAGCTGTTCGTGGGAGACAAGTACGACACCATTTTGGGCTCAATGATTGGGAAGGATAGGATAACCAAAAACCCTAGGGGCTTTGGCTTTGTCTGGTTCTTTGACCCTTCTTCTACTGATAATGCTTTAAATGATTCCCATCTTGTTCTCGGAAGAACAGTTTGTTTCTTCTCTTTCCTTTTTCTTTCATTGTTTCTTTCTTTTTTATTTTTAATTTTTCCGTGTTTGTTTTCATTTACTGATTGGTAGACTAGGAAAAAAGAGAGAAAATTTTGAATTGTCAAGGTTCTATCTTCTAATTGACCCAGTAAATTGTAAAAGTTATTTATTTTTTCTGATTTTTGTTTTGCTTTTATATTGTGTTTTGAAGTTTGAAAAAAGGCAAAAACTTATTTTAATGGAACTTTCTGTTTGAGGAAGTGGAACTCTGTTTGTTTGTTATTTTTTTATTTAATTTTTTTGAGCGAAGCATGTAATTCTAAAGTGTGATTTAACCAAAAAAAATTTTTCAATGGTCTTATAGGTGGAAGTGGAAAAAGCAATCCTGAGAAGTAAACAACCAAGAAATCAGTACCAAAGTAATGGATCAAGTAAGAGCAGTATTAGGGCCGCTTGAGGGGTTGCTTGGAGAGATTTATTTTGGGTTGGAAAAAAGTTGTTTTACGAAATATACCTTGGAAAAAAAATGTTTAGGGTAAAAAAATATAAAATATAAAATTTTTTTTAGGAAAAAAATCAATATGGATATTATTTTATTTTTCTTGAAATTCTATGTAATTTAAAAAAAATTCATCTTATTTAGACTTATATTCGCAATGTTATAGACTTTTAAAATTTGAAATATACTATAATGATTTAAAGATATAAATAGTAAAAAGTGATGATGTGTTGAAAAAAATGTATTTTAAAGACACAAAAAAAAGAGCCCCAGATGGGCCCTTAGTAATGGCAATGCAGCAGTCAGATTATTAGGACAAAAAAGGATATTTGTAGGGGGTTTCTCAGCTAGTCTAACAGAGGGGGAGTTTAAGAATTATTTCGAACGTTTTGGTAGGATAACTGATGTAGTCGTAATGCATGTCAGCACAACTCACCGACCTAGGGGATTTGGTTTCATCACCTTTGATTTAGAGGATCTTGTTGAGATTGTTATGCAAATTGCAAAATAACTTTCATGAGTTGGACGGTCGGCTTGTTGAGGTCAAGAGGGCCGTGCCAAAGAAAGATCATAATATTAATGGTGGTTATTTCATGAAAAATAAAGGTGGAAAAGGGTCACCCAATGACAATTATCATACGGGGTTTGAGAGTTACCCTCCTTGCAGTCCCAGATTTGGGTTTCCTCCTAGTTATGCTCCTTTTCCTGGTTATACCGGCACGGACGGTTTTGTTTATGGATCTCGTGCTTACAATGGTTGGTACCTTTTTGGAGGATTTGGCGGAGGTAATTATGGGATTGCTCCTGTTGTTCCTGGGTAGGGCCCCAGGATAAATGATGCGAGGGCATAGGTTTTCCCTTATGGCGGTGCTTCCTATCATCCTGCCTACATAAATGGTGCGACTAAAGTTATTGGTTTGGGAGCAGACGGTGGCAATGGAGTGGTATGGCCAAGAGTTAACAGGAAATGGAATCAGGTTAAAACCAGCATCGGGCATATGCCGGTGGATGTCATGTCTCATCTGATTGAAGGGGATGGGCTGGATGTTGTTTCAGTGAGTTCAAAAGGTTCTAATGGTGTAGCTTCTGACCAACACAGTTAAAGAGGTTCTGAAGGATAGATTTAAGGCATGTAAAAAATTCTGGTTAACCACCCTGACGTACAATGTACATGGGTTTTGTGAAGTGGTTAATTCTTTGTTGATGTTGTTAGGACTAGCATATCATCACTGTTTAGATCATGGTTTTTTTTTTTTCCCCTTATTTTCTTTTCCCGTTTGCCCCTTTCCTTCCCTTTTTACAAAAAAAAAAAAAAAAAAAAGGGTTAGTTAATACGAGTCTTTTTTATTTTTAGATTGAAAGTTAATGTGTCTCCTTAGTCATAAACACGGTGGTTGCATGCTTCACTCATTGGGTTTATGGATTCGAGAGTATAGATTTAAGATCTCTGTAATATAATTGCACTAACATTCAGTGACTTTAGGTTATAGTCTAAGCACTTACATCATTGATTTACCTCTGCCAATGAAAACTAGTTTGTCATCTACTCCTACGCAGTTATCTTTATGAAAACTATTAAAATATAGTTTGGCCTCATGGATGACCACTTATTCCACAATACAGCAATTGATACGTTTCTCGTTCCAAGAATATAGTTTTGAATTTTAATTGGTATGTTGTTGTGCCTCGATTGCTTGGGATACGTTTGGGAGCAAACTGACCATCTCTAATCCTCTAGCTTAGCCAAATAAAGGACACTTTATATCGTCTGCATTGCTACTGTTGGTCCCTCTCTTACCAATTTTTTTTTAATGGGCACACTTTTGTTTTTTACTCCAAAATATTATTGGAATCCCTCTCTCAGGAAATGGTCATTGATCTAGGTTTTAAATAGATGAGTCTCTACTTTAGTGGAGTTCAGGTAGTTTCTCCTGAAGGAATTTTTAATCAGAAAGTTGTGGTTAACAAATGAAATGCGTTGATGTCTTTGAATTCAAAAACAGCAAAATAATGTTTTAAACATAATATTCATTTACTGATTAGCCTAAAAGGTCCTGGAAAGTAAAGATGTCGCTTTACGCCTCCATGAACATCACTGCTTGAGATAATGAGCTCACCTTCTATATCACTGCCCTTTGTGAGCGCGTCATGAAGTCACCCATGAGTCTCCCAGCACAAAGCTCAGTTGAGTCGCCACCTCATGATATCAATGTTGATGAAGATGAACAGTAAACGTGAGAAATGGATGTTAGATCAAATGCTGGTCTACTCCGACGAGATTCCAGCTTTGTTGATTTCGAAGACACGATTTGCACTATGGAGTTTTTCATGGTTGTTTCCATTTAGTGAATTGGATGTTTTTAGAAGAATGATACGGTTGCTGAGTTAATTTTTTTTAATTGGTTTGAGTATATTAAAGTAATTAAAATGTGAATTCTCTGACTGGGAACTTGTTCTTTCGACCAAAAAAATTTATGCTTTCTTAAATTGATGTAGAAGCTCTAGCTAGTGTTCATTGAATCTCCTCTTGCTTAGCTTGTCTCCAGATTGTTTGAGTATACCCTAATTTCAGCTTCAGTGTTTGAAAACCTTTGAATGAAACAGTTATTTTTTCAAACTTGTGTTATTGCATCATCGGCTATCTGTGGAGAGTTCCTTCCTCGCTAGTAGGCGCCAGAAATCTATCAGAATTGTTGATAATCTCACGTTCCACTAAGATGATAAAGGAGAGACTTTGAGGTCGTGAAAAAAATTGTAGACATGTAATTTTCAAAAATTTTCTTTTCCTTTAAGAAATAACTTGAAGATTAAGGGGGGGAAATGGAAATTAATAAAGTAAGGGATCGTAAGGTTAAAACTACAAAGGCGGATTGCATGACATAATCAAATCAAAATCTGTTGGTCGTTTGTTTTATCCTTAGGCCTGCAGAAGTGTGTGCCATTTTAGTTGTCGAACTTCTTTTGAGGGATTCTTTAAAATGCCCTTATGCGAGCAGCTCTCTCCCATTAACCCAAGCACATTTTTAGAAAGTAAAATTCATTTTAAATGTTTCTTTCTTTCTTTTTATTTTTTGTTATTTGCTAAATCATGGTGTAAAACATACACCAAAGCCAAAGAATTTTCCAAAAAACAGAAAGTACCATCAAACATGCAATATTCCAGATTTCCCTTTTTTTTTTTTTAAGAAAATATTTTCTTAAAAAATGGGTTTTCTAGCTATTATCCGTCCCAATTAAAAAGCTAAATAAAACAACATATCATCCAATTTATAAAAAAAAAAATTCTGACAGAAAGACACCTGACATAAATATACACGCAATTTTTTTTTTCAAAAAACACACATAATTAAAATAAAATAAAATAACCTAAGAGGCCGTATGGCCAAAGGACTCAAACCCATTTTTTGGATCTGAGCTAGAATTTGTGTTTGGCATACAATTTGGGCCGAGTCACATACCTCAAAAACCACACCGTAAATAAAGCTCTCATCCAGTGTTTACTCTGCAAAAAAAAAAAAAAAAAAAAAAAAGCCATGCATGCAAAATTTTTTTTTTTTTCATTATTCTTACGTACAAAAATTTATTTCATTTTACTTATAAATAATTATACACGTATTTCAATATAAATTCAAACTTAAAATTTTTTTTCAAACATATTTAGCTCAAATTTAAAATTCAAATTTAAACTTACCAATCAAACACTTATGGTCCGTTTGGATGGGGTGTTTGTTTTTGAAAAATGAAAAATTTTTAGATATGAAAAATAAAAAGTTGTTTGGAATTTTTTTTAAAAGTGAAAAGTTGTTTGGGTGGGTGAAAACTTTTTGTTTCTAGAGAGCTCTTTTTTCATTTTTCATGTTGGATGTTCAGATACGAAAATTTAGGAATGTTATTTTTCTTGAAATGAAAAAATTTTCATTTTCTAAATTTGAACGTGTCAAACAGACTGAGGGTTAATTTAATCCAAAATTCAACTCATTCTGTCCTTGACTTAAATTTTTAATCTCGGAATCATTCATTCAGAGCTTAAATATCCACCACAAAGCTCATGGTCGCCAACCAAACTAACCAAAATACCTATTATAATTTTCTATTTTTATTTTGAGAGTGGGGGAAAAAAAAGAAAAAGAAAAAGAAAAAGAAAAAGAAAAACACTCCTTTCTTCTTGACGGAAAAATCGGTCGTGGGGTAGAGAGGGGAAGCAATACAGGAAGTGTGAAAAAAAAAAAAAAATGCTGGTTCTAAGCCAGGCACCAGGCGGAGTATTGTCAGCCAGAACTAGAAGATGCTCTTTCAGGAGCAGGAGCTCTTCTCCTGCTCCGACAACCCCAAATTCTCCTCTCTTCTGTAGCCGCAAATCCAAATCCAAGTCCAATTCCCTCTCAACCTTAAACCCCACGAACACTAAGAAACCTTTTCATCTCACCCTCGCCAAAGCCGACAAAGCCGTCGATTCCTCCTCCTCCTCCTCCGCCGCAAACGCCAACGCCAACCCCTCCTTGTCATCAACACCTCCCGACAACGACCAAACAGTTTTCGTGGGCGACGAGAATGTCCCTTTGGAGGGCGTCATTCAGTTCGACAAGCCCGATTCCTCTGACCGTTTCAAAAAGTGGGGGTGGGCATTGTTCCAAATTTCTTTTATTGCGAATTTTCGTTCCCCTACTTTTTTCTTTCAAAACGTTGATTTTGTTGACAATTTGGGATAATGGGTGTTTTGATATATGATATAATTTAGGCGTGTGGCTCTGTTTGCTGGTGGTGATGTTCTGGCGTTGCTTTTGTTCGCTGCTATTGGAAGATTCAATCATGGCTTCTCTGTTTTTGATGTCGAAACCCTTCGCACTGCGGACCCTTTTATTGCTGGTAACGCTTGTTTTTCTCTTCTCTTTAGTTTGAAATTTACAATCTTTGCATTTAAAACTTTTTGTTATGTGAAGAGACGCTGATTGTGGGGGGTTAAACAGGGTGGTTTTTGA
Source organism: Antiaris toxicaria (assembly GCA_035233585.1). Taxonomy (NCBI): domain Eukaryota; kingdom Viridiplantae; phylum Streptophyta; class Magnoliopsida; order Rosales; family Moraceae; genus Antiaris; species Antiaris toxicaria. Next base: position 21,208,153 of record CP141160.1, on the reverse strand, counting down.
GCGCTTATTTCCTCGGAGGTTATGGGGAGGATGGACGTGGAATGAATGGTACGTCGAAAGGTGTTGTTGCAACGGCGAAATCGTGGGCCGTCGGTATCCCGGTAAGTTTGATTGTTAATCTTGTTTGCAACTTCTGATTTTGTTGAGGACAAGAGCGAGCTTTAAGTTTTGGTTGCTTCCGATGAAACTGTGAAATAATAAAAATCTAAGTATTTACACTTTATTGAACATCCCACAAATTACGAATTGGTTAGCAGCTCAATTTCCTTAATAGAAACTAACATCTTTAATGTCAGTGAAGATTCAATAATGATTTCTGGTTTTTCCAATTTATTGTTTCTGGACATTGGAGTCGTACCCAGCTTTCAATTTCATTTTGAAGAAGCACGTCCACTTGGTTGTGGGATAACTGATTGGTTGTGGTCGTTGGATGAATAACAAGAAAGCACCACTAAGTTGTGTCAAATTTTAGCTTTGGCATTGGCATTCATGTTCAGAGTCAAATTTTGGTTGTCTCTCAAAACCAGCCTTCTCAAGTTTCGAGAAATTGCTTCTTCGATGCATCCATCTTTTAATAACACTATCACTGCATACAATCTCATCGTATTTGCAGTTGCACCTTTGAATTGATCATGTTTTATGTCTGATTCATTTTTTTTTTTTTTTTGATCTATGACCATTAGAGCAGAGCAATATTGTTCAGCTATATATTATTAAAATGTATATCAAGGTAACAATACCTCTTACAACAACCCATTTCTTTGCAGCTGGGGTTGATTATAAGAGCTGCTACAATGGGACATTTTCCACCCTATAACTTTATTTTAGTTACCATGGGAAGCACGGTTGTTTTACTTGTTGGATGGAGAACACTATTGTACAGCCTTCTTCCCAGTAACACAACCAAGAAGAGCGACGTGTACCGCCGTGGTAGCCCGTTTGAATTGTTTGAGGTAAAGAGAGATTGTAGTTTTTTTATTAGTACTTTTAATTATTCAAATACTTTTGGAACTTCTACTAGTCCCAGCTTCTGCCAAGTCTGATTTTCATAACTTGAGAAGTTCAAAATCTTTTCAAACTTACAAATGCGGGCACTACATTACTTCTCTGCTTTGTTTCAGAGTTGATTATACGTTGTGTTGCGACTATGAAACATTTGAGACTACCATATATAGAGCATCAGAAAATTGATTTTGCACCACCAAAAATAAAAAAATAAAAAAACTCAAGGAATTACCTAGTTTGGCCTTTAGACAAGAGGCTTTTCTCATGGTAAATTGTTAATCGTGTGCATGTGTGACTCTGGAACAGTTGGATTAAACTCCTTAAACTCTCATCCCCTGTAAATTATGTAGATATTTCCTGATCATTTCATTAGCCAAAGTTCTAATTGCAATATTCACGTATCAGAATTAAATTGATCTTCACCCCTTAGAATTAGCTTCAATCTATTCTCATATAAACTTTTCTTTGCTGTTGCAGTTGCTTACATCATTAGTACGAAGGTGGTGAATAGTATGATGACTGAAGATAGTTTAACATTCGGTGCTTGTAGGATATTACTATTTTGATTCTAGGCTATAAAGTTTCTCAGTGTCTCAACTACTTTTGAGATCTTGTGTAGCTGGTGAGTAACGTACTGCATGTTACGTAAGTTTCTCAGTTTTTCAACTACTTTTGAGATCTTGTAGCTGGTGAGTAATGTACTGCATGTTACGTAATACTACCAATTTTTGATTTCTTCACCTCTGAACTCTTATTTTATTTCGAACTTGCTGGCACCTTCTTTAACCATGTAGTTTTCCTTGCATTACTAGGATAAACGCTGTAAAATGTGATGTATTGCATGTAGTTTGAAACATTTTGATAACTATGGTGTTCAAGACTTATCCCCGACTAATCCATGGATCCATGCAAAGCAGCCCCCTTCACACGGATTAGGTAAATCTCGGGCCTTTGTCCCGCAGGTGTTGCCTTAAGGAATTGATAACCCACAGGCCTTGCCCTAAGTCCAAGTGATTCACCATTTAGCTAGCCCCTTGGGTGATGTTATATATATTATCAATCAGTAAGGTAATAAAATTCTTTCTTGTTGAGCATTGAACAGATTTAGGTCCTCTAAAACTAGTACCTAAGATCTTTTACTTCGTCCAGTAAACAAAGCATGCTTACATGACGTTTTATAGAACCTAATCACATGTCGTTTCGTTAGTTGGTGTTGGTTTCAAATCTATTGTGGTTTATTTGCTGTCGTTTCCTTGTATTGTCATTTTCATTTGTGGCCTTTGAGGACACAGCCGTTTCCTTTTTGGTGTTGTATTCAAAGTTATTGTCGTTTTTAAAGCTCCTCCCGTTTTTCGTTTTTTGTTGGTTTCGTGTCAAGTTGTGATTTTTAAAGGTATTGTCGTTTTTCTTTTTTGTTTTTCCCTGTAGAATTTATCGTGTGTTAGTTGTAGTTTAAAACTTTAAAACTTACTACCATTTGAGATTTTTTTTTAAATTAATATTAATTATTATCCTATGGCCTTTTTTTTTTTTTTTAACTTGGAGTGGTGGATTCGCATTCCACCTCTTGGGTTATAGATTTTATTTTCATCATTGTTTGATTCATATGATATTATGATATTGAACTCGTATCAAATTTTTGTATAATATTGGTGTAATTGGTCTTCAAAATTTGTGTGCTTTCCAACGTGTAAACTTAGGAGTAAGTTTATGTTACGAGGGAAGTTCATAAAAATACCCCTCTAAAGTAACTAGATGAGCCAATCTTTTTCAGTATTATTAACTCCAAAATTCACTACGTCGTTTTCACTAAAATGGAAAGTGGATGTTGTTGTATTGTATCGGTAGCGGTGAATTAGAAAGAATGGATTTTTTTTTTCTTTTCCTGAAGAAAAAGTTTACAAAATCTCAAGGCTTAAAATCAGAATTCGTTACATTAAGGCCCAGTCTGAGGAATTTTTCAAAATGAAGTTTTGCCGTCTTAATTAAAATTCCAAATTTTAGATCTCCCTCTTTTATTTTCAAAAGGAAAAATATTAGGAATAATAACTTTTATCTTAATTTTTGGATACTAACTTATATGATGTTTGAGTTGTTATTTTTTCATTAGTAAATATTTAAAGTATTATTATATCAATTAATTGTGTCTATCAATAAAACAATGAGACTTGAATTTGTATTCAAAAAATTATGATTGAAGTTTATATTTCTAGCATTACTCTTTCCAAAAGTCCTCCAGCGTACATTTTCAATCCAACCCCTAAAAGTCAGACCCTAAAAGTCTTTCCAATCGGTTCTAAAATCAACTTAAATATCTACTAAATTAAAAAGAATGAAATTGCTGTGAAGCATATTTGCTTGGCTATGAGATAAGAGTGTCAGACTCCTCAGTTGCATAATTTTTTTCAACAAAGCAACTCACATATCTACTACATTAAAAAGGATGAAATTGCTGAAGCATTTTGCTTGGCGATCAGTTAAAAGAGTGTCAAACTCCTCAGTTGGACCTTATGAGCCTGTTCAAGCCCAATTTTGCGACTGAACATTATCTTTCATAATTAGACTGCATGCCATCGAGATGTGGATTGATTTTTGTCATTGATTAAAAAATTTTACCAAAAATATCATAAAATTATTTTAAATTTGATAAATGAAAATCTTTTTTATTGTTTTCTCTCTCCCTCTCCTCTCTCTCTCTCTCCTATCCGACAGCCTAGCTCCATGGTGAGTTTCAAGCGATTTCGGTGATTGGAACCGTGATGCAGTTAGATTGCAGTTGCTTCGACCTTCAATCACAGTGTTAATTCCATCGAGCTTAAGGGAAGCAGCGTCACCTATGTCAACTCCTCCTCGTGCGGATCATAACTTCGTGAATCCTCATCACCCAATCTCCAAGGCTGCTAGGATCTATCAGTGGAGAATGGAGCTCGACAGAAGCTCAGTTGCAGGCCCGACAACGGAGATGCAACTCCAGATTTGAGCCGAGGGAGGAGAACTTGGAGGAGATCAGCTTTTCCTCGCACACTGATTGCCGCCTCGCCTCGCTTGGTCGGAAGCTTATCCGACAACATGGTTGCTCCCTCCTAGCGACATTGTTGAAGCCGGAGTTGCAAAGGGAGAGGAAGAGAGAAGGGGTGCTGGCGACAGGCTTGCTCAGGGAAGAAGGAGGAGTAGAGATTAGTTGCAAGGCTTAGGCTTCCTTTATGATGGCCAGGATTGCCGTTTTGCAACTTCGTCGACAATGGCCCATGGCAGTGGCGACAGTGGTGGCAGATTTAAGAGAAGAGAGAGAGAAAAAAATGTAAAAATTAACAATAATAAACGAAGAGTAAATGAATATTGAATGTAACATTTACTCTTGTAAATAAATTATTCACTATTGTTTAAATGATTTATTTATAAAAAAATAGTAAATAGACGTTATTAGTAAGTAAGTCATTTATCAATATTATTTTTTATGAGAATTTTTTTTCTTTTATAATAAATATCAATCTATAAAAATCAATCTACACCATTTTATGGTATTTTTCTAAAGTTTTCTAACTAATGAAGCCGGTTCTGCAATTGTTTACAACGACGTAGGGAAAGGCGGCATGTTTTCTCATTGCCGACATAAAAAACAAAACACTAATATTACTTTTTTTATTTGCCAAAGGAATAAAAATGATGAATAATATATAAATGATTTTAAAAGCAACAGAGAATAAGGGAATAAAAGTTGGAAAAAAGAATAAATAATGTGCCTTCCTAAACGTTTTGGAAAGAAATTTTACAGTTTTCAATAAAGGTTTTTTTAAAATGATTCTCAAATAGTATATGTTTTACGTGAAGTCATAAAATAAAAATAAAAACAAAAAAATCATTTATTTTTTGTAAAGAGATGATAAAATAAAATAAAATTATTTTCTTATTTTTCATTTTCATTTTTTAAAGCTTATATATCTAACAACTATTCTCATAAATATATCAAAATACAATTTTACTTTTTTTATACTCAAACAAATTTCTTTACAAATATAATCAAACACAATTTTAAAAAAAAATCTCAAAATCATCCAAAATATTTTCATTTTTATTTTATATTCAAAATAAAATTATTTCTAATATAATCCCAAATGGGCCCAATATTTTTACTTCAATTGACAAATTAAGTTCGATTATGATTTTGTTCTTATTACAAAATTCTCACTAATTCAGGCAAATAAAAAATAAAAATCAATTTCCTTGTCCTGTCAGGTGCCAGACTGAGTCGTTTTTGAAATACAACAATAAGTGTGAACTAGACTCTTTCTTTACTTGAGGCTAAAGAATACCCTGGCCAGTATCGTCTCTCAACCGTCAAAAATAGGATTCCTGCAACTATATCCTTCAGCAGCCGAAAACGACATGAAAAAGCAAAAGAAAAAGAAAACAAAACACCAATTAGGAGCAAAGATAGTGGAGTAAAGAGCGAGTTGCAATTTCAACCCAAAATAATAATAATAATAATAATAAAAATAAAAGAGCGAGTGACAAGACGCATCACAATAGCCCCAATTCGAGCAAGTGTTAGGCCGTAGGTGGGAATTACAAGGAAGGATGGCTCTGTCTGTAAAATGTAAATTAATGTTCTCAAAAAAATTAAATTAAATTAAAATAAATTGAAGGGTGTTTAAGGCCGGGCTGTAATCTGTAGCCGTCGCAGGAGAACAGAGTTTGTGGTTGTGCCTAAGATGTCCCATCAGGCCATAATACGCTCATCAACCACCCCTCTCATTGACTTTTTTCACAGTCTCAGCTGCCATTATGTTTGTTCTTCTATCAAAGTTGACCAACTTTGGCTCCTTAAAAGAGAAGGGGGAAAAAAAAAAAAAGGAAAAGGAAAAAAAATGGTGCTGAAAAAGTATAGGCCTCGGCCATGGATATATTATTGGATAATGTGGCCATGATAATCTAATTATCGCCTTGTACTTTGGGATTTTTGTTCAACGGGAACTGATGCTCATGTGGTCCAAAATCCGAGATTAATATCCTCTGTAATAAAACCCGTACTTAAAACAGTCCCCATGTAACCATATTTACAACTAGTTTTGTCTCGAATCCGATCTTTTAATTTTTTTTTAATGTTATTTTATATTCACTTTTTTTTTTGCTACAGCAGAAATTCAAAGTTTCATCAATAGAGCTATAACTAACTGATCTTTTTTTTTTTTTTGGCTAATGAAAATTTCATATAACGATTAAACAACAAAAACCAAATGTTTGTAGTCACCACATTGGGGACCTCTCCTAAAACAAAATTGCCAGACATTAAAAAGAGGCTAGCCCATTTGGAATGTTCAACATAGTAATTGGTATGGTGATGACATGCCCCGTTTATTGCAACCATCACGTGAAGAGAAGAGAGAGAAGAGACGTGAAGAGGGATAATATTGGATAAAAGGCTTTCTTTTTCACCACATTCCTTTGCAAAGTCAGGACATGTTGGCTCCTAAAACGCCACTTTACTTCTATAAAAAGAAACATACTTCATAGTCACCCACTTCTTTACGTACCCACTAGCAAAAATAAATAAAATAAAAAATATATATACATTTACATGTATATAGACAAATAAAAACAAATCGGAAAATAACAGCAACATGTCCCAAAGCAAAGTAGCATCAAACATTAAAGCCACGTAATGTCTCTCTGCGTGTATTAAAAAAAAAAAAAGTTGACAATGAAATGAACAAATTCCTATCTCCCTCCTCGTAAACTAAAGGAATAGCCCCACACGATCTTCCATTTCTTCCAACCATATGCTTTTAATACATGCACACACAAACAATGTCGTAATCCATTTTTCACAAGTATGGCAAACTAAAGAGAGTAGTACGTGTCGTAGCCCATAGGGCACGACCTATTTTGATGTTTTGCTTAAGGTTTGTCTTAAATGCTCCCTATCTCTCTCTCTCTGCCCTTTTTTTTATAACGTGTCACGTACAGTACGTCTTATTTAAGACTATATATTGTTAATTAATTAAACTGTGATCTAATTAATCTCGTTGTCTTTAACAAGATAAATAAAAAAAGAATCCGTCTCCGGGCTTAGTTAGTGACCTCTTTGATACAAAGAAGAGAAGAATCTATCGTGATTGTGACGTGACGGATAGGGTTGGATTTTGACATGTCTTCCCCCTCCTGGAGAGAGAGAGAGAGAGAGAGAGAGAGAGAGGATTACTCGTGACAAATCCGAGAGGTTGATATTAGAAGGTCGACGGTGAAGTAATATATATATATGCATATACATATGTATATATGTTGAGAGTTAATAGAGAGAAAGAGAGAACATATATATAGATATATAATAGAACATACACACACATGTATATGAGCTTTTCTACCTTAAGGGGATAATTTTTTTAAACAACATGTACAACTGACTAACCTGTAATTTTATATATAATTACACATAGTATGATATTTCCATTAATATATTATACTATAAATGATTTCTTATAAAATGACAAGTCAATAATTATTATAAAAATTATAATTGAGTAACCATCTGAAAGACAATAAAAAAAATATCCTATATGTATGTGCATGTGTAAATATATATATATATATGTATCATATAGATTTTGGTGGGGGTGGGGGGGGAGTGTGTTATTTTCAAGAGGCCAAAAAACACAACAGTTGGTCGTTTGCGAGGCACAGTGACACAGCTACTTGTCCTTCTCAGTTGGGTAGCCATCATCCAGTGATCTCATGATCCACTTTTTTCTATCCCCGTCTGGCCCCTCTCATTTGCCTATTTCTGTGATCTTTCTTTGGATTTTGTGTTCCTCACGTGACTTTCTTAACTGCTCCCTCTTTCATTCAATTCTGTCCCTCTCTTTCTCTGACCCCCTCTGTAGCAGTGGGCTGGGCCTCCGTCTTTTAGCATATATAGCTGTCCACGTTTTAAAACAAATAAATGTTGATATTAACAACAATAAATAAATAAATAAACCAAACAAATCGAACAAGTATTTTCCAAGTTCGAAGGAAGGATGGAACTCACTCTCGTGGCTCAAGTTTCAACCTCACATGAAATCAAAACAACATGAATACAGAAAGCAAGTGGAAGTTTAATGGCAAGTATAGGCATTTATTCATCGGGCACGTATGAGAGCCACCCGCTTATAATAACAAATTAAAGGAAACCCCTAACAGAGATTGTGACATACCAGACAATATCAAATTATCAATTTTTTCTGGGAGCCTTTCATAGTAAGATATACATATGATTCAAAGTTGATAAAATCTGATTCAAATTTAATAATATAAAACAGAATTATTAAAATAAACATGATATACATTTTCTCACACCTACCAAAACAAAAAAACTTGTTTTTATTTATTTATTAACTTTTTGTTAGGTACCCTTTGTAACAGTTTTCTACTGTTTGTCCTCCAAAACAGTGTTTTCTTTCGATTTAGATCTGTCGCTTGTGAGATCAACATCTCCTCTGACGAAAATTGAACACATGGAATTACAAGCTGGACAAACGCTGTCCTAGTTTTACTTCCTCACTTGCGGCAACCCCTTTTTCTCCGGTTTCTTCAGTAGTTCATTATACTCAAACTTAGGGTTCGTTTTGTGAACGCATTGTATTTACATTGTGTTTGAATGCAATGCATTGAATGTAATTTGTATTTGGAGGAAAAGCATTAGCATTGCATTTGAATGCAATGTGTGTTTGGGGGAAAAGTATTTGAATTATATTTTAATAAATATGTGATGTGATGGATAAAAGTAGAAAGAAAAAAAGGAGAGAGAGGGAATATATGATGTAATTAATAAAAATAATAGAAAAAGTGAAATAATAAATAGTGATTGTGTTAGATTTAAAATGTGATATGATTGATATTTAAATGAAATATTTTTGTATTTAGAAAAAAATTACATTACATTTAAATGTAATGCTAAAAAAATACTAGTACCAAACGTGTACTTAATCTATCATATGTACATGCAAGAGAGAGAGAGAGGAAAAATAACAAAAAGAGATGAGGGATCTGACATGGGGAAATTAATGGGTACGAAAAATTTGAACAATTGAATATGATGGCCAACAGCGACGGCAATAAATCTATGTTTATTATTTCGTCTGCGGAATTGAAATATCGTTTCCTTGTACGTTTTTTTGTTAGTATTTTGAAAATTGAATCCCCTTTCCCAATAAAGAAATTAATTTACATATGTTGGTGCTTTTTTTTTTTTCCCTCCTTGCCTGTTTGGAAAAGTTCAATAATTATAGGCTAAGTGGGTTTGCAATATTACTACGTAAGACACTCCTTTATTGTCATGATCATATTGTTTTGTACATATATATCCATTACATGTTATTAATTACATGAGTGCAATTGTGAATATTTTTTTCCCAAGAGGACTAGTTTAATTATTGGGCTGTGGTAGTGAAGTTGTGATGAATCGGAAGAAAATTAGAAGCATTCCAACAAGTGCCTACCCATGTTGCCATGCACATATGTTTCTCACTAAAAAGGTTGGTGAAAAAGAAAGCATGTAAGTGAAATTGAAAAAAAAAAAAAAAAAAGAAAAGACAATAAAATAGAAGTGTCTTTGTCTTTCTATTATAGGACCTAAGTAGTGCACTTTTTTTATTGTCGGATTAGGTCATATTGTATGTTCAAAATTAAATAGTATGCCAAAAAAAAAAAAAAAACACTAATGGAATCATAATTTTATTTAGTGGGGCACTGCAAGGAACATTTTTTTTCTTTAATTTCTCATCATTGTTTTTTTTATAGGTATTTTCAAATTTATTGTTATTTTTTATAATATTACAAAATAAAATTTAGCATAATATTTATCATAGTACAATACTAATGGCATAACGGCAACTCATTCTATCGTATGTTTCATCACTGATGTATTATACCATAAATAATAAAATAAAAATAAAGAGCAAAATTAATCCTCAAAGAAAAAGAAGTAAAGTTCACATATTAATCATCGAAAACGTTTTCTATTAAAATTGTATTAGTTATTGAAACTAATAAATCCTAAAAAGCAATCAAAGCATGCTATAAAAGTTAGAGAAGAAATGGATGATAAAAAATAAATTAAATAATGGAATATATTATTCAGCTAAAAATATATATAGACTCGGAGGGCTAAATAAGAAAACTAATTAAATTATTACATATTTGGGTGATAAGGTTAAAAAAAATATCAAGAGAGGTCACATTTAAAAAAAAAAAAGTATAATAATGGAATACATTTGAAAATTTTGGTTCATTCATGAGTAGAGACACGTACCCCACTCATTCCAACCTACTTTCGTTCATTTCAAAACAAATACAGTTTTTGATAAAGATTTGACAACTTAATGCAAAACCTTATTAGCAATCCTTTTTTATTAGGTCCCTACCATGAAAATTTCAACAAAGAAAGAAAAGAAAACGAAAAGAAAAAACAGTGCTACCCGCAAAAGCTTAGTGGTCTCAGTTGGTATAGTGGCAATGGATGTACTCATGATTGCCATATAATCAAAAGAATCCCCCTGCTTCCAAACTCTATGCACACACACCCCCTAGTACTTGCAATTTATTCCCTCGCAAACTCAGCCTTCCTTTCAAGGGGGGGGGGGGGGTTCAAAAAAACAAAATCATTTGCATTTGAAAATCTGTCTCCCTCTGAAAACTTTCATGCACATTTCTCATGCAAAAAGGCACCTCCTTTGCCAACACAAGACGGGCGAACACTGAAAATTCAATCAGACAACTTATCAACCATCTTCAGAGAGAGAGAGAGAGAGACATGAATTCATGAATAAAATCGAATATTAAATTATAGAAAAAAAAAAACAAGGGAATTAAAGGACAAGTCACAGATAATAAGAGAACCTCGCTCGTCATAGAATTGGTCATCATTTTATGTTCCTTATGACAAAATAATGTTTAAAAAGGAATAAACTATATATATGTAAACATACCAAACTCAATTGGGTAAGGCGATTAGGATAATCTTGTCTAGTGTTCCGTAAGGCGGTAGCTAGCTTTTTTCTTTATAGTTATTTATTTTATTTTTTACGTGGTATTATATACGACAAGAACAGGAACTAAATAGAGCAACTTAATTGAATGTGTTTGGTTCCTAATTATAAGCTAAAAGTTGAAATTATGTAACCTGTGAAAACAACATAATGAACGGCGCAATAAGATAAAATGCTCTATATAATTATATAGGTAATCAGCACTTCCCATCAAAGTCTACGAGTTGCGTTTTATACATCACCAACATGTATACAATTTCAAGTACATTATAAAATAAATACTTTTTCACCTAAATGCATGTGACATTACAGAATGAAAACAAAACGATAAGACTTGATGTCTATATATGTATGTATATATATATATACGTGTGTGTGTGTGTGTGTAGGAAGGAAATTATATATTAAAGATTGCATTTCTTCATAAAAGCTTGTCTTTGTGGGGGGCCTTTGCTCATCATTCCTGGAATATATCAAGCTTACCAGAGACCCACTTCCAACTTTTTTGTCTGGAAGCAGGTGTTGACTATAACACCAATTTGCCTTAGAAAAAGTAAATGGAATTCCTGTTTCTTTTTTTTTTTTTTTTTTTCCTTCTTTCCCTTGAATTGAAAGAAATTGAATCAAAACACCTTAGTTTTGACGCGTTATAATAAAGAAAGTGATCCTGTCACGGTACTCTAACTTCCTGTTGCCAAAACCTCCTTTTTGGTGGTTCATTTATTTTTTTTAGGCCAAGAAAATGCCTTTTTGTTTCCTTATTGATGGGTGCACAGTCTTTGTAGTATTAGACAATTCATTGCATGAGTTTCACGTTAATCAATATATACAATGTGTTGTCGTTTAAGGTAATTCCTTATATAACTATAAAGCCCTCATGACCATGAAATGGTTCTGTAAAACATATTAAGAATATATTTAACAAATTTTATGAACGTCTCACTTGGAAACGCGTGGTAATTATCCAGAGCCCACTATTATAATTCTTGGAGATATTCCGAACCATTGTAAAGTATTTGAGTAGACTTTGTTTATTTATTTATTTATTTTGGTTCCTTCTTTATTGTGTGTAGCTATTTGCATTTATATGGGCACTCTATAAAGCATTTTGCATGGTTTTAATTTTCTTCTGGCAAAGAAAATTTGACCAGCCCCGCTGGCCCGCTTTGATGAAATAAAACCACTTTTGATGGCTATTTACTCTTTTTTTTCTCTTTCTTACGATTTTTGTTATACATCAAAATTTTGCTGCCATAGATGGGAAAAGAAAAGTACTTTTAAGAACCTTTTATCAAATTACCATATCAGCTTTGTAGATTTCGTAATTATCCCCGTTATCTGAGATATTGTAATTATATTATATTTAAATATAAAAATATTTTATTTAATTATTAATTATATTATATTTTAAATTTAATATAATCATTATTTATTATTTTTACTAATCATATCACATATTTTTTCTTTTTCTTTTTTTTTCTTTATTTTTATCCATCATATCACATATTTATTATTAAAATATAATTTAAATACTTTTTACCTAAATATATTTTACATTTAAATGTAAATTAATTTCAATGTATTATATTTAAATATAATACAAATACAATATATTTATCAAATGGAACCTTAGACTTTTGTTGTTGGATATTTCTATGGATAATCTAATGGATAGTGCAAAATAAATGATATGTATATTAATTAGCAAAAAAAGCATAATTTGAAGAATATTTTGATAGATTAAGAAAAAAAATTGCACTAGTAAGCACAATTTTAACCCACCTGGCTTTTATGAAGCTTTGTGTTTTGTAATTTTTTATAAACACAAATTAATATACACATAATGTTCTTAATAACAGATAGAACATAAGGACGGTAAGATTTTCTGTTATGTGCTTAAAAAACCATCTTACTTGGATACAGATGGCAGCACTGTCGTCGCTGTGAATAAGAAAAATAAGATGTCGTTTGCGATCAATTTTAATCTTCAAAACAACTATGTTAATACTTTTTAAAATTTTCATCATTTTTTATTATTTATATTTTTAAAATTTTATAATAAATTTTAAATTTTAAAAATTCATAATTATATATATAAGGGAGTGTTTGACCAAAATTTTATATTTTAATTATATTCAAATGTAATATAATTTTACACTAAATATATAGTTTCATATTTAAATATATTTCTTTTTTCAATAGTACTACGAAAATAATTATTATTTAAAAGTTTTTTAAAACAATTACATCAATTTTTTAATTCTACTATTTATCTTTATTTTTATTAATTACATCAAATTTTTAATTTTAAAATACTTTTCATCTAAACACACATTTCATTCAAATACAAAATAAATACATTTTAATCAAATATAACACTCAAAAAATAAATTACATTAAAACGCAATTAAAACGTAATACGTTTATCAAACGTCAAATAAATAAGATACGTTTATAAAATTAAAAAAATTTATATTAATAATTTTTTTAAATAAACTTTTAAAATTTTATTTTATTTTATATTAAAATTTTTTTTCTAAACATAATTTTTTAAACTATTTTTTTCAATTAAAAAAATTTAAAATTCTCTCATATACATTAAGGGGGCGTTTGGTAAACGTATTGCATTTTGATTGTATTTGAATGAAATTTGTTTTTTGAATTTTGTATTTGGTTGAAAAGTATTTGTTTTGTATTTGAATGAAATGTGTGTTTGGATGAAAAGTATTTTAGAGTTAAAAAGTTGATGTGATTGGTAAAAGTAGAGATAAATAGTGGAGTTGAAAAGTTGATGTGATTGTTTTAAAAATATTTTGAATAGTAATTGTTTTCGTAGTACTGTTGTAAAATTTATGTTTGGTGTAAAATTGTATTGTATTTGAGTAAAATTAAAATGAAAAATTTTGTCCAAATGCCCCCTAAGGAGGTGTTTAGGAGAGGAGGGTGGAGTTAAAAAAATTATTTTAGAAAATGTGTTTGGAAGAAAAAACTATTTGAGGTGAAAAAATAAAAAATTTTAAAAATTTTTTTAGAAAAAAATATCAATATGAATATTATTTTATTTTTAGTGAAATTTTATATTAAAAAAACTTATCTAGATTTGTATATATAAAATTATGAATTTTAAAATTTAGAGTTTATAATAATATTTTAGAGATATAAATAGTAAAAAATGATAAAATTTAAAAAAAAATTGATTTTTAAGATGTGAAGAACACTCCAAACACCCCTTAGAGGTTCAATCAAAAATACCCACTCATTCAAACAAGCTCCAATCTAATACCCAAACCGACGGTGGTGATGGGCTCTGACCATTTTATGGTCACAGCTGGCTTGAAACCATGGTAATTTCCTTTTTATTTAATATAATATCCTGCTGTTGGATTTTGATTTGAAAGCTGTGATCCAAAGTGGAGCAACAATTTTTAGTCGAAAAGGAAAGCCCTTAATAGAAACGAAAAAAAAAAAGAAGTAAAGAAAAATGAAATTATTTATTAATAAAGATCCTTTGAATCCAGTGTGGTGCAGAAGGCTGCACTGTATGAAGTGACTGGATGGGCAGATGTCCTGCTCGTCAAATCTATCTAAGGCTCTGGTGACTGCAAAATAAAAAGCAAACTTGTTTTGGATATTAGACACCACATTCTCACTCTCATTGGCTATTTCACGGCCACTAGATTCATTTCAACCCACTTGCTTTCATTTAAGAGAGAGAGAGAGAGAGAGAAGGAAATTATAACCTCTATATATATATATATGAATATATTATGATTTTTGTATAAATCCTGAGGGTTGTCTGGGTGATGACACTGCTCAAAGAAGTACTTTTGGTGGTTTATATACATTTCCGACGATGATCTGGGTTTTTGTTAGGGTTTAAGAAAAAGAAGAAGAAAAAAAGATTTGAATATAATCTCACGATAATTTTTATAAAATACAATTTTATATATAAATGTAAGAGATATTTTTATAAAATTAGATAAATAATTAATATTAAATTAAAAAAATATTATAATATTAGATAAAATATATTTATGAAATTTAATTTCAGATTAGTGGGATGTGAAATTTGAGATTTGATAAAAAAAAAAAGAGAGAAATAAAAAAGAAAAGCAAAAGTCGTGGTCTTTCTCACAAACACAGATCCCTATGAGCAATCGCCCAAGCATAACTTACTAGTATTCATTCTTTTTGTTTGTTTAAAGAGACCACCGATCTCGTTGTCTTTAGAGAAAGAAAAGAAAAGAAGAGGGAGTAGTTTTCTTGTGACGAGTGAATAGGATATGGAGAGAATTTCGGTGGGTGGTGTTTTCAGTTGAGAGTTTCTTATAGCTACACAACAAAAGAGAAAGAAGTAAGGAAAAAAAAAAAACTAGTGTTCTCAGAGAGAGAGAGGGAGAGAGAGAGAGAGAGAGTAGACGAAGAGATATATTTTGACATGATTAGTTTATTTCTTCCCAATGATTGAGTTGTGCCTTTGCCTTTCAACCAGAAATACTACCTAGTAAAAGGGCAAAAAAAAAAAAGAAGGAACCTTTACAGTAAGAAACAACAAAAGAGAGATAAGATGAAGCAACAGACGATGAATGATCAGAACAACAACAACAACAACTGCAACAACAACTGGTTGGGGTTCTCACTTTCACCCCAGATGAAAATGGAGCTCAGTTCTTCATCCGATCTTCACCACAATCCATATCGTCAGAGTACTAGTTCCACTACTACTACCACTCCACCTTCCTCATCTTCTGCTGTTCCGCCCACTAGCAGCTTCTACTTGTCCCCTTCTCAGTTCACCAACTGGGTCGGCGAAACTGCTGCCTTCCACTCTCCACTCGCCGTCATGCCCCTCAAATCCGACGGCTCTCTTTGCATCATGGAAGCTCTCTCTAGATCACAACCAGAAGGTTCACCCAAAAACCCCCCAACTTTCTTTTACCTCTTCTTCTTCTTCTTCTTTTGAAATTTTTTTAGTCTAACGTTTTGTTTTACTTGTTTGGAAAGGAATGGTGCCAAGTTCGTCTCCAAAGCTGGAGGATTTTCTAGGCGGTGCAACCATGGGAGCTCACGAGTACGGAAGCCAAGAGAGAGAGGCTATGGCGCTGAGCTTAGACAGCATCTACTACAACAACAACAACAACAACAACAACCAAAACGCAGACTCGTCTCACGAGACCAACAGAGAGAGCAGCAACCTTCACCCGTTGGACTTTCTCAGACAAAACCAACAGCAGCAGTACTATTCCGGAATCCCCTGCCACGGAATATACCAAACCCAGCTGGCGGGTGAGGAATCCAGTAAGGACATCCATACCATAGCCGAGTGTGATCCCCAAATGTCCTCCAACTGGGTGGTGGCGGCGGCGGCGGCGAGGCAATACTCCGCGGAGCAGCATTCTCTGGAGCAGCAGATGGGTGGGAGTGGTAATGTGGTTGAAGACGGCGGTTGTGATGGTGGTGGAGTTTCTGGGGCTGTCGGTGGTGGGAGTGGGATAAGCTGTGGGGAGCTGCAGTCGCTTACGCTGTCCATGAGCCCTGGGTCACAGTCTAGCTGTATAACAGCTCCGAGACAAATCTCGCCAACTGGGGCTGAATGTATGGCCATGGAGACCAAGAAGAGAGGCCCGGGGAAGGCCGGTCAAAAGCAGACTGTTCATAGGAAGTCCATTGACACTTTTGGCCAGCGAACTTCTCAGTTTAGAGGCGTCACTAGGTTGGTCCCAAAACGCAACTTAACCCTCCTTTAATGATCACGTTAATACATATATACATATATAATTACTATCATTTTGTTTGTTGTTTTGTTTTTTAATAGTTTTTTTTATATTGCTTTCAAATTTGTAATTTTACCAGACATAGATGGACTGGGAGATACGAGGCACATCTATGGGACAATAGTTGCAAGAAGGAAGGGCAAACAAGGAAAGGAAGACAAGGTAAGTCACTAAATTTCTTTTCTTTTCTTTTCTGTTTTCTTTTTTCATTTTTCCTTTTGTCTTAAAACAAAAAATGAAATAAAGAAAGAAAACGGCTGGTTGTGTGTTTGTTTGGAAGCATTTCTTTATGTGACTGCAAGTCTTGGTCCCTACCTGCTGATGATCTGACTTGTGCCATTTATTTTCTTGCTTGTCATGTTTGTTCTTCTTGTGGATGCCATTCAAATCAAATTACGCGTATTCCAGTTTATCTTGGTAAGGCTCAACTAAAATTAATAAACAACTTTGTGTTAATTATTCATATTTAAATATAGTCTTTTTTGAATAGATTTTCAATACATTTAATTTCTTGTGTGCAACTTCAGGGGGGTATGATATGGAAGAGAAAGCTGCAAGAGCTTATGATCTTGCTGCCCTTAAATACTGGGGACCTTCTACGCATATAAATTTTCCGGTATATTTTGACTCCATCAATTTAGTTCTGGCCCTTTTTTTTTTTTTTCCCTTAACTTGGTTTCTAATAATTTTTTTTTTAATTTTTAAGTTGGAAAATTATCAGAAAGAACTTGAAGAAATGAAGAAAATGACCCGCCAGGAGTATGTTGCGCACTTGAGAAGGTAAGGACAAATAATTTATTCTTAATCAAATGTATACAGTTCTTCGGTTGTAATTAATGTGTTTTTGCTTTACAGGAAAAGCAGTGGATTTTCTAGAGGGGCTTCAATGTACAGAGGAGTAACAAGGTCTTTTCTTTTTTGAATCCATTTCAAATCCAAAGTTCTTTTTTTAATCTTTTAACGAAAAACGTTTTTAGAGAGTGTTTGACACGTTAAAAATTTTATCTTCAATACAACTTTTTTTTTACTTTTTTTATTTTTTTATTTTTTTTATTTTTAAAATATTATAACATGTTCTAAACTTTAAGAGTAAAATTAAATATATAATTTTACGTGTGCAAAATCTAAATAACATTATTTTTTAAAATTAAATAGAATTTTAAAGAAAACAAAATAAAATTTATATTAATAATTTTTTTCTTAATAAATTTTTAAAATTTTATATTGTTTTACTTCAAATAATTTTTTTTAAATATGATTTTTAAAATTATTTTTTTAATAAAAAAAATATCTTCAAAATTTAGTCCCAAACTAACCTTTATTTTACTAACTTTTTTTTTTCCTTGTTTTCTTTTCTATTTTTTAGACATCACCAACATGGTAGATGGCAAGCTCGTATAGGCAGAGTCGCTGGAAACAAAGACCTGTATCTTGGGACTTTCAGTAAGTTTCTCTCTCTTTATTTTGTATTGGATCACAAATAAAATATCAATTATAAATTCTCCTTTTAATCTTTGTTAATATATTCCCTACTCGCTTTTACCTTATTACCTTAAACACGTTACATGTGAAAAACAAGTGACGTCTCACTGTAACTAAAAGAGCCTCCTTTTTAACCACTTTATTATTTATTTATTTATTTGGGACGCTCTCTGTTCTTATGTTCCCACTAGCGACGTTTCTTCTTTTATAAGGCTGATTCATGTTCGCTTTGGGACTACTGCAAGAATGTAACTTTTCTTAAGGCTGCTCCTCTTCCAGTTCTCATATTTGAATCACATTTCAAAGACAATAAAGAGAAACAAATTATTAACTTTATTTAACCAGAACCTGCAAATTAATAATTTTACTTAATTTCACTTGAAATGGAATTCTAGGTACACAAGAGGAAGCAGCTGAGGCTTACGACATTGCTGCCATAAAATTCCGTGGGGTCAATGCGGTTACGAATTTCGACATAACAAGATACGATGTGGAGAAGATCATGGCAAGTAGCACACTTCTGGCTGGAGAGCTGGCCAGGAGGAATAAAGAAATTGAACCAAACAAAGTTGATCATCATCAGGCTATTGAGTATAACCCGCCGCCGCAAATCAACGGCGAGATCAATGACAACAACTCGGTCGAGAGCAACGGACTTGGCAACGGTTGTACTGGTCCTGACTGGAAAATGGCTCTGTACCAGTCACAACAAACCCACCCCTGCCTGGACTCGCTTGACCAGAAATCTATTAGCTCCGGGAGTTATCGAAACTCATTGTCATTCTCGATGTCGTTGCAAGACCTGATTGGGATCGATTCGGTGAGCTCCGGTGGACATGAGCAGCAGCCGTTGGTGGAACATCAGGAATCAACCAAGCTAGGGACAGCTACCACTGCTCATTTCTCCAATCCGTCGTCTTTGGTGACCAGTTTGAGCAGCTCAAGAGAATGCAGCCCAGATAAAACGGGC
This sequence comes from Antiaris toxicaria, assembly GCA_035233585.1. Classification (NCBI taxonomy): domain Eukaryota; kingdom Viridiplantae; phylum Streptophyta; class Magnoliopsida; order Rosales; family Moraceae; genus Antiaris; species Antiaris toxicaria. Next base: position 21,188,897 of record CP141160.1, on the reverse strand, counting down.
CCCACAAACTCGATGCTCTTCGCGAGGCCTCCAATGGCGTCAAAGTTCATTAGCTCAACAACTGGTGTTAGCTCTTGGTTTCCATCACAGTTGAGGCCTGCGGCTATTTCCATGGGACACTTGCCTGTTTTTGCAGCCTGGAGTGATACCTAGAAGACAAGAAATGCTAAAGAGGAGAGGGACGAAAAAAGAAAGAAAAAAAAAACAAAGAAAAGAAAAGAAAAGTCGTTTTGTGATTTTTAAGCATGTAAAGTTTTGCATGGAAAGGGCAAAGGGAATTTGGTAGTGTTAGGGGTTGGGAGCGTAAAAGGCGAAGGGGTTGGAAGATTTTGATTATTATTATGTTATTATTATTACAAGATGTTTAATGGGAGGGAAAATTTGTGGTGGGTTTGAGGAGAGACAAGGGTGGGGACCACTTATCTGTCTGTAACCAAAGTGTTGGGAAACTTTTTTCAAACCGAACCCTCTTGGCTTCATATTCGGAATATGAAGGATTTTGGCAAAAATGGAGGGAAAAGGAAGAAAGGAAGGGGAGGGAAAAAAAAAAAAAAAAGATTTAAGGGGAGGGCACGTAATGATTAAATTCTTGTGAAATGATGTGTGCAATATGGAAGTGACCTCTTGGCTTTGCATAATTGATTTTTTTTCTTTGCCTTTTTTTAAGGTCCTAAGTACAAAAACCAGCTCAATGTTTCCCAATAATGCAAAAAAGAAGTCTTGCTTTGACCGCACCATATGGGTACATATCTCATTTTATGCCACCCCCCAACCCAATCTGTTCCTCAATGTGCATTACACCATCATTGCAATTGCCTTTCTTATCTGAGAGAGCTTTCCTCAAAGGCAACAGACACTCCACTTCATTATTTTAAAAAGTATGGAATATATGTAGATTTGTGGATCCTCAAACGCTCTTTTGGCCTTTTGCTTTTAAATCATGTAACGGCCATAATTAGATATATAGCGCTTTGTCTGCTATCTATGTCAAAAGGCTGATGTGCGTGGGATTAAAATTTTCTGCTTCCACTTGCGTTGTAACCTTTTTACTAATCCAAAGACGAAAAAAGTTATTCCATGTCCTAATGTGGATGATTATCATATAGACATGCAGTATATATATTTATTTATGTGTAATGTGAGAGATATGATTTCCTGCACGATTATGCCTCTTGCCATGCACGTGTGAACTCCATTAACACAATCTTGACCAGTACTGTGTTTGCATCAATGATGAGGAGGACAACAAGGACAATATGCCGGAGGAGCTTGAAACCATCACTTCAATGATTGTGTAAAAAACACCAAGGAGTTCTAACAGTTTAACTGGTTTTCCTGTCAAGAATATATATTATTACAAGTTACTATGTTCCGATATTCTGAATGAGTTATCTCTTAAAGAAAGTTGGTTTAGAGTTTTGTATAAATATCTATAGACTATAATATATAAACCTCACGCATATGCATATTTCACTAAGTTGGAAAGTGGAGCACTACTACTTCAAATTTCGATAAATCTAAAACAGTTTTTTTTTTTTTTTTCTCTCTAAAAATTTTATGTAAACAAAACCAAGACCCACAAGTGTCAAACTTAAAAGTGGAATAATAATAGGTTACATAACATTATTCCTGGATGAGCTACTAATATGATATATATATATATATCATAGTGCACGAATCTGTATCATTTATTCTATCTTTGTAAACTTCTCAACTTAAAATAAAGTTTTGTATACAACCTTAAAAAGTCATGGTTGGGCTTGGCTGGCTGAAAAAAAAATTTTGGGAATTTTGGTAAATATATGTACTCACACATACATATAAATTGTCTCTATCTCTGTCTCTGTGTACACGGTGTCCACATATATTATATGAAATATTGTTATCTGTCTTGGAGAGTTGATTCTGACTTCTCTCCCATTAAGCGACAATAATAATAATAATAATAATAATAATAACAATAATAACAATAAAAGAGGAATGCCTATAACACTATAACATAAAGATTATGGAAAAATCTAGCTTCGATTTTAATAGTATTGTTTGCAAGTAATGACATCCACCACGCGAATATATGTGCATATATATATTATTTTTTCCGCTTAAAATATAATATTCACGGTGTCTTCGGCTCAAACACAGGAAGCTGACGAACGAATCCAAAATGGGTCCAAGAAAAGGCTGGGAAAACTACAGACCGAATCTCAGTAGTAACAATGTATTGCAATAAACATATCACATTTAATAATATAATAATTAGTACTTAATTACTGATGCACTTACTTAAATACAAGTATGCGATATCTATGTTGAAAATATATTACAAGACGTTAGAATTTTACCTTAATTAACATTGGCAAGGTGTCTTATAATTTGTTTATAATAAAAAAGATTTGAAAATTAGGTATATCTGATTTTAGAAAATAAAAAAGAAACAGAAAAAAAATAATAATAAAGCATGAGTTTGGAAAGAAAAGAAAGGTGCATGAAAAGAGAAACAGCGCGGCCAACAACTATGACATAACAAAGAAAAGTACTTCACAGTAAGGAAATCGATCATATGGTCAAAAAGAATGCTAAGTGTTGTGGAAAAAGATTGCAAAGAAAACAGGTACAATCTAAAAAAAAAAAAAAAATTAAAGAAAAAGTAAGCCTATCACTTATCTCTGAATCTTTCTTCAACGCACCTACGGGTTTTTAGTCAACAAACATGATTATGTTTTGTTGCGTACAGGTTGGATTAGCAAAACCATACAAATTCTGCGTGAGACAGCAAAACATGAAAAACAATAATAATGATAATATTGGCTTCCTCTAATTAGTTGTACACGAGCTGTAACTGTCATTTGGATTATTGTCCTATAATTTTGGCCAATACAAATTATGATAAGTGTTCCGATCGACGACTTTGTAAACATTACGGAAAGCCAGAGAAATAGAAGAGCGAGAAAATGCATGGTTTGTGGATGAAGATGTGGGGGAGACATGAATCTCTGCAACCATGTGAACTCGGTAGGTAAATAAGGTTACTTAAATCACCAACATTATATTTTTAAAGTGTCGTTTTCAACTGCTGTGGCGATTTCTTGGGGTTGGCCGAAACTCACTGTAGCAATCACTTAGATAAATGCAAATCACTTGTACGCCACTTTTGAAATATGGTCTGCACATTGCAATGGTAAAACGATCTTAATTATCATATATATAATTAGTACTGTACACTATTACATGAATTCAGATAGTGACGTACAGACAAAAACTGAGTTAGTAGTTAGTACCTTTGAAGGGTGCTAAATTAGCAGCTCGATGATGACAATCGCATATAAAGCATACTTTTGATTCTTAAATTTTATTAATTAACTTAGTTAACAAAAAGATCTCCTATACATTTGTTTATAACAATCTCTTATTTATTACAAAAAGAAATGAAACATAACATTATTCTACCTTATATTTTATTGATGTAATGGCATTTTTAGTCTTTGTGATCCTCATTATACATTAGAATTCGTAAATTATTTAAATTTAAAATTAATTATATCTTACAATAAATTTATCATGAAATTTAAAATATAACAAATTTAGTATAAAAAATATTTTTTTCAATTAAACATCAAAAATTAAAATTAATATATTAATTTAAAATCATAGCAGATATGCACTAATGTCTTTTAATTAGTCAGATCTTTGCCCTTTTTCTTTTTCTCTCTCTCCCCCTTTTTTTTTTTTTCACTTCAGAGATCAACAAATAGGCAAGCTATGCCTACTAGTCCAGGAGACTGAAAATTAGTACTTCATAGACTGGCTTTTATATGTGACTATGTGTTGTTGTTTTCTGTTTTTCTTTTTGGAAAATTGGAACATGCGCATGCTATTAGATTGTAAATTGATCCAGTATTCAGAATCGTCATGAATTGCAAATAAAAAGAAAAAGAAAAGGAGGCTGACTAAGCAATTTTATCTCCTGCTGTTTGCATTGCCAAAAAAGTTACATACGCCACGGGAAGTTCAATCTGCCACATTTCCCATATTTAATTATTCGAACCGGCTTATCAACTAATGTACGTCGTCGACGAGTCGAAATAAAAAGAACTACACAGCCTTTGAGTTTGAGGAGACTATGTATAACTAAAAGCCAAATTCTAAATCAATAATTAATTTCAAAAATTAGACTAAAATAATGACCAAATCTTAAAAGATAAGAAACTTAATTGAACTCAATTCGGTAGAGCTTTTATTTTTAATCAGCGTTAGGTATTTAGAAATTACGTTTTTAAAATAAATTTTTAAGTTAAAATGATTATTTTCCAATAAGTAACAAAAAATTTAAAATACTGTTTATTATGTCTAATTTAAACACTTGTACAACTTTAAAAGTCTATTTAGTTTTTTTTTTTTCAAAAATCATATTTTATAGCTTTAATAGTGAACTCTTTTAGAAATTAAAAACTTTTTTGATAGATTATTATGACATTTTTAAAAATAACTTTCAACTCAAAAAGTCTTTTAAAATATTCTGCCAAATAAACTTTATATATATATATATGCTCCCACAGCTAAAAAAATGGTCCAAACACGTACATAACCGAAGTACTCTTAGTTATAGCCTAATAAATGGTCCCGTTACATGAATACATACATACATATATATATATATATACACACGCATATGCACAAGGTTTTCTTACATATATACATCTACATATATGATGAATATATGTATGTATACATCTAGTACTGCATGTTGTGATCAATGTTCTCAGGTGGTGTACGTAAATGAGATATTTGTCCGGTGGACACCATCGCCGAGGCTATATTGGGTCGAAAAGGACCATCTGGTAAGGACGTAAATTGCACGTATAACCTTGCAATATTTGATAGTGAAAGAATATATTGGATTGCTTATTGCTCCCCTCGGAGGAATCCTGTTACTTCCCAGGATACCTACGATATACCCTTTATTTTTCCCTCCAAATTAAAACGTCCTCTTATTACATCACCTGCCTATGTGGTTTTGGACCACAATATCTCCTTGGAGTTTTCACTGTTTTTATATTTGGACCTCTTTTGATATGGACTACACTAGTATTATCTTCGCTTTTTCATCATAAATGGTTTTTCGTTTTTGTTCCACATGTATAAGACTACAATTTTCAAATTCCCCTTTATTTGTGGCCTATGTATATGTGTTATATGTATATGTATATGTATATGTAAATGTATCTTATAAATGGTGAAGATTATGGCATTTGTAACTTGATTTTAATATCGAGAGGAAGTACATTAAAGAATGATGTTGACGCTGCTAAAACTATACATTTATGTAATGTTGATCAAACTTTATCATTTAGATATATATGACCTGTTTTTCAACCACATTTATACTTTTTATCACTTGGCTGCAATTTCTACAACCAATCACATTATCACAAGGGTGTGTGTGTGTGTGTATATATATATATGCAATGTCGGTTGCCGTAAAATTTCACTGCTTCCAATTTAGAACCGTTTGGAATCAATAAGTAGAGATTTTTTTTTTTTAAAGTTATTTTGAAAAAATTGTTTAAAGTGAAAAAAATATAAAATTTAAAATTTAAAAAAATTAATATGAATATTGTTTTGTTTCTCTTAAAATTCTATGTAATTTAAAAAAAATTTATTTAGATTTTTATATTTTCAAATTTATTATAATATTTTAAAAATATAAATAATAAAAATGATAATGTATTAAAAAAAATTGTTTTAGAAACATAGATTTTGTCCTCCCAAACACCCCGTTAATACTTTGGATAGAGCCTGCAGATGCGTTATATTCACATTGGTCCCATCTCAGGCTTTTTTGAATTACAAATTCACAATCACATATATTTGAACCTATTATATATATTTTTTATTGATTTATTGATTAGTTGTTTTAATGGAAATCTATTTATTTTTTAGATTTGGCTAAAATTCACAATTTTTGTGGAATGCACAAGTGAATATGAGAAAATTTTTTTTATAAAATTAGATAGATAATTAATAAACATGATGATTAAATTATGAAATATAATATAAAATTGATTAAATATATAGATATAACTTTATTTATTTGTTGTTTATTTATTTTTTATAAGAATGTTGTTCTTTCAATAGTTTTTTTGAAAATGTTTTTTTTTTTTATTGCTGTTCCCCGTAGAATGTACCTCGAAATATTCCTTGATCTCTTTTTCCCTTTTATTTTTCCGTTCTTGGACCAAAAAAAGAGAGAGGATAAAAATTTCCAGACCTGCCCTTATGAGCACATATTCGTATTGACTTTTGTTGTAAAAATCCTTGACCGTGTACTAGTGCTACTGCAAGTAACAACAAGAGAAGCGACAGAAATTGCGCAAAAAATTAAAAAATAAAATAAAGGAAAAAAATAGAAATTAAAAGAAAATTGCAGATCAGATGGCCAGTTTTTTTTTTTTTAATTTTTCCCCCTCTTTTATTATTGTGTCAGGACAGGAACAGAACAAGAATTTTTTTTTTGGTTATAATAAAATAAATAAATAAATAGACTGAAAGGTAGAATACATAAGGAGTGCAGAAATTGGAAGGGTCCCATCAGCTGTAGACGGTACGCTTATGGCTTCTGCAAAACTCAAAAAACAATATTAATTGCTGTGGAGTTTCGTCATTATCATCACAATGATTTTCCTATCGTTCGTGCCATTGGTATTTTTTTAAAAATAGTTTTTGTCTCTTGTCTTTCTCCGCCTTAGGATGATCAAATATTGCATCAGTATCAGATATTTATTTTTATATATATGTACATGTGTATATATATATGCATGCAAACATGGTGAAATAAATTCATGTGTAACTTTTCCTATCCAACAAAACAGCTACCCAATTAACACTGTCAGAGTTTGATCAACAATTATTAATTATTCTTATAACATTATTTATTTTATAAGTTTTAATTCACCCTTTAAACACGAATCCTTAGTATGAAACAATACGTAGATCAACAAAAAATCTAGTACTTCAAAAAAAGAAAAGTACTATTTTAGAATTCTCCATGTTTTTAGCAATTACCATGAAAAAGCTTTCCTTAATAATTCTTCATATTCATGCCACCATGAAAGAGCTTTCCTTAATCTCAGACCCACTAACATATTGCTTGGGCAAAAAAGACAAATAATTGACAATGGCACTAGAAACTAATAACATTAAAAGACATCAACAATGTTTAGTATTATATATATTAATAAAACATGAGTCTCCGGTAAAATTTTTGCAGATAAGATCCACTTTATTATATAAATCGCATTGTTTATCATCTCCCAAATATTTTTTATAAGAAAGTCGCAAAAGTAAGTAGGACAGAAAATTTAAGAGAGCGAAGCGGGCAAAGGCGATGGGGGGGGACTGAAGAGTACGTCTGACCTGAGAAGCTGACAAGACGGGAGTAGAGAGGGAGGTGATCGTACAGGAGCAGCAGAGGAGGAGAGAGAAAGAGCGTGAGAGAGAGAGAGTAGGCCTAGAGAGAGAATGGTGGGGGCCCAATGGGGCCCGTTTAAACAAGAAAAACAAGAAGGGAAGGGAAGGAGCTGTCAACATCCAGAATCCAACTCAGAATCTTTAGCCTCCCTACTTTTGTTTGTTGTCTCGTGATCATCTCTCTCTCTCTTTCTCTATTTTCATTTTGGTGCCCCTCTCTTACGAATACGTGCCCCTCTCTCCGCTACGTTCCCGCCGTAACCGCCGTGCCTCCTGCCCTATTAATCTATCCTCCAACCCTTTTTCAATCATCTGAAATCCGACCTCTTTTTTATTTTTATTTTTTGGTCTTAGCCAATTAATTAATTTTATAGGCCATGTCTTTGGTCGGTTGAACATGAAACGCTCATCATGAGTCGTAGTTAAATCGTTAATAGGACTTGTAGAGTGTGCTAACAGAGCCTATATAGCCTTTGCTTATTTTAAACTCTCTCTCTCTCTCTCTCTCTCTCTCGTAATAAACGGGCCAAATCAACTGTCGTACGATATTAATTGTCGTTGGCCAGCCCAGCACCAACCCACGCAAAGTGACTTCGTTTCTGCTACATGGACGGACTGCTGAGCCATACGTTAATTTGTTCTTCACATTATTTGGGAGAAAAATAACAAAAATGATTACTTGAGAGAATATCGTCGGCGGAGTTAATCAAACCTGAGAGATTTATAATGCCTTGATTCCTTGTTGGTTTGTTTGACCCATCCATTTCCGCTTATACTGTAAAGGAATACCATTTTAACTGCAGTTTGTTATAGTTAGAGAAATCGATTCAAACTTCTTATTTTTTAATTTTTTATAAAGTTAAATATAAAATTATCACTATATTATATTTATAATCACTTATAACCACCTAATTGTACTTAAATTACATATTACGGGATTTTTTGAGGAACATAAAAAAAAAAAAAAAAAGGTATATCTATCAAATATTATCGTATGATTTGGACTTTATCTCTTACAAAATCAAATAAAAAGTGATCTTAAAGGAGAAAAAAAAAATATTAATCACATGTATTAATGGGTTATTTTCACTATTTCTCGCGTGTGTGTACACACACAAAACTAGCGTTAGCACGCTACTAACCAAAGAGCTAGCATTTGCATGCCATGTATTGGGCGATTTTAGAATGCTGAGGCCCATGCTTATCAAAGAATGGGCCTGAATTCTATTGGACACAATCTTGGGCCAGGATTTGGGCTGAATACAGCCAGATTGATGCTTTATGTAATAGATCTAATCTAACAAGCGGATCTATTTTGTTCAATAGGCCCAATCTAAGTTACTTCCGAAAGGAAAGCCCTGTTTGCCAATTTAACACTTCACCTTCTGCGACTTAATATGTTAAGGGGTCAATAAAAAAATGTCCTTTTTTTTTTTTTCATTTCTTTTTCTTTTCCTGTCTCGTATTGAAAATGATGATTGGGGTCAATAATATTTACAATCTTAGAAATATAAAATATGATAATATCTGAAGAAGCGCTAATGTGTTTTATCATGGTGAAATAGTTACATTATATACTGGTGTTATTTAAATAAATCAGTAATTGTTGATAGAATGTCGAATATATCTTCTTAACATCTTATCTTTTTAAAGAGAAAAACATCGCTCCCAACACCCATTGTCTCGGACGAAAGGTGCTGGGTGGCAACCCGAATGAGACAAAGACCAAAAAGGATGCAGACATTGTTCAAATTCCATAGATCACAAGTTTTCCGATAACAAATCTATCAGCCTGTACTCAAATAAGGATACGAGATAAAGAACAAAACCTTTTTAAGTATCAAACGCTTTATCAACAACATGCAGTCAAATGTTTGTGTTTAAATTTAGACGTATAAAAGAGTTATTTTATAAAGGGTTAGTAGTAAATCTGCGTGCCATTTAGAGCAACTGTAGGCACATTCTGGCTAATTAAGCCGAAGAAGTAATCTCTCTTTATAATGAAATTATTCCGTTTTCTAATTTTACAGTTAAGGTGAATATTTATAAATCTCTGTATTGTTTATATTTCTTGCATTCTAATTGTTACTTCGCATAAATGTTCTTTCTAGGTGAGGAAATGGACGCCAGCATACCCGAAATCTAACCGTCAAAGGTAACAAATCTTGTTAATTTGCTTATCGGATAGTAATTGGAATAGCCATTTCCCATTGTTTTAAATTGTTTCTTTATTGGTGGGTCTGAGTAAGATTGAAAGTACAATTCCAGTAAGGTGTTTCAAGACAAGACGGCAACGCTCTCACGACTACGAGACATTAATGCTTTGTTGCCAGAAGAAAAACTTCGCTTTCACTTCAATGCAAGATAAAAGTTTGCTTTTGAAACTCTGTCCACGGAAAAATAAAAGTTTCCAGGGCCAAATTTTTGATAATCTGATGAAGAATACCTACCAGATGTTGGTAAGATATGCAGATTTTAACTGATCATATTTTCATTTTATGTCGTCTAATTATCATATTTTATTTAATATTATATGCTCCATTCAGTAAAAATAAAATATGATTTAATTTAATTTAATAGTTAAAAAAAAGTATCCTATTAAATCCTTCATGTTGATAGCAGAAATCTGTCAAATGTTATCGGAATTAAATACGTGTCGTGTTAAATTAATTTATCTTATAATAGCAAAAAAATAAAAATAAAAATAAAAAACATAAGAATTTAGAGATTCACCTTCTATTTGAAAAGTTAGTGCGAAGCTAAAGAGAAATTAGTTCACTATTTTTCAAAATACTGCAAGGTTCAGTTTTATTGGACTCAGAATACTCTTCCTTTCCTCTTAGGCACGTAAGCCCCCCCCCCTCCCTTTTTTTTTTTTTTTCAAACACTAATATTAAAAAATAAACATAGAAATAAAAATATTTTTCCCACGTTGTGGCTGTTTTTCTCCATCATTCATCATCAGTATTTGTGTATAACGTTCCCCCATTGTAATGCAAGCTAAGATATTTTAGTGGTACCTAATTCGGTACCTCAATGATCTTGCATGATTCCGTATATCAGACTTCTCGGTACCTATTAACACTCCTCTTAATCATCAAAATACGTCAGAAAAGAGGCATCGACAGAGTTGTAAGCAACAAATAAAAGATTACTTCATCCCTAATAATAAATATTACGAGATAGATGAATAACGTATTATATTTATATTATATTTAAATATAATATTTATGTAGATAAAAAATATATAAATTATATTTTATGTTATGTTATTAATAAAAATAATGAAAAAAAAAAGAAAAAAAATATGATATAATTGATAAAAATAATAAAAATTATATTATATTTGAATATAATATTATAAATAAATAAGATATTATTTTATTTTTATTGATAAAGACTAAAATAAATAAATATAATAATAACTCTAATTTAACGTACGTCCTTCATTCTTTTGGTCCAGTAAGCCAAACAACTTCAAGTTTCGTGCTACAGAGCTGACGAATCACTGTGATTCTTCAAAAGTTGATGGCGATCAGAAAAAGGCTAGGTTCCCTATTCCAGTTAGATGAACCATTAGAAATGTTATGCAAATAAAATGATATATACGCAAGTAGCTGCATAGGGCATTAGGCAGGTGGTGGAGTGAGATTATATTCTGAGTGTGATGTTATCAGATATGATATGATTTCCCAGAATCGACATGGGGAATACAAAGGTCAATTATACCCAAGAGAATCTTGACCCCTCCGTCTCAGACACATCTCATCAGAATGGTTCTTGCTCCACAAAAACAAAAAGAATAGGAGCAATGAGCCATGGAGTTCTGTCTGATCAGGAGGGCAATCAAGTTTCTACTTACACTTCCTAAAATGCTGCACCTCTTGATGTATGAAGTTCCCTTATACGAAGCTCTTACGATTGTATCTCTTATGCAGCAAACTGTCTTTCGATTTTTTTTTTTTTAAGAATTGTTTTTTAATTGTTAAATTAATTTTTGTGATCAAGTTATAGTATGTAATATATTAGATTTTAGTGATTTAAATTGCGTTTGATTCGGTCTAAAAAACTTGTAATGTAATATATTATGAGAATTTTTTAAGGATTTATAACGATGAATGAGGAAATGAACCAATAGACCCTATTTTAAAGGATTTTGCACATATATTTGATGTGTTTTTAAGAATTTATTGTTATATTTTTGTAATACTTGTATACAACACTTTTCTTTTGTATTAATGTCGCACTTGGTAAACTGTTACGTTTAGTAAATATATTATATTTTGATGAAAAATATTTACTTTATATTTGAATAAAATATATGTTTGGATGAAAAGTATTTAAATTATATTTTAGAGTTGAAAAATTAATGTGATTGATAAAAATAGATAGAAAAAGTGAAATAAAAAGAGAATATAATGTGAATAAGAAAAAAAATTTATTTTTAAAATATTTTAAAATATTAAATATATTTGAAATACTGTTGATAATCATTATATTTAAACGTAAAATTTTATATTTAGATAAAAATTATATTATGTTTAAATATAATGCAAACATAAAACTATATACAAATGTATCACTATAAAGAATTTCTTATCTTTTTTTACTGTAGTTTTTCTATTTAGGATTTTTTTTTTGTTTACGTAAAATTATATATTTTTGTTTGTGTTTTTCTATCATCTATTCTCACTAATTTTCGTAAAATAACATGAAATTACTTTAATCATAAATAAATCATCAAAAAATTAGCCATATGGATAAAACAATGATTCCTACTCCTAATATAAAATAGGAAGTCTTACTTCAAACTTATTGTTCATGTACATCGTACGTAATATGAATCATATGCTGCCGGACTTGATTTTTTTTTGTTGAGGGGACATTTCGTCCTTTTGAGGGTAAGTTTTTTTTTTTTTTTTTTCTTAATAATAATTTTGGGGGTGGTACTTACTTACTCCTTTTGCTCCTCCAGGTCTTATTCTGACCTGCAACTGGGGAATAAGTACTTGTTTCTGTGACTGCGTTGTTCCATTTGTGAAATTGTGACTCATTAACCCTTTTTTTCTCTTGTCTATCTTCGTTTTTTTTTTTTTTTGGTTAGGTTTTGAACTCCACCATTATTCAAGCACATGAGTACATTTAGCGTCATTTAAAATTTTAATATTCCGTTTTAATTTTATTTTAATTTAAATTAAAATAAATTTTAGATTAGATATCTAATATTTTAATTATTTAAATTTATATTAAAAATTATGCTAAAATAATGAAAGTAAAAATAAATTCATATTAAAAATTATACTAAAATAATAAAAAAAAATTTTGATTTAAATTTTAATGAAGATAGTTTTAAATGTCTAATTTAGCTTAATTTAAACTAAAATAAAACTAAGTTTGGGGCAAACACACGTTTAGTTCACGGTACAAAATTTGATGTGCATGCTGCTCAAGTGCTTATGGTTTTAGAAACAATGTTTGGTAACACAACAAATTCCAAGGGACATTTGGAAATATCATTGTACTTACATTGTATTATAGTGTAATTGAAGATTTATTTAATACATCAAATATTGTATTTAAATATAAATATTTTTAAATTTTAAATCTAAAACAATAGCTATTTTCATTCTTTTTTATCTACCTTTGTTAATCACATTACATCGTATACTTTTTCTCACATCAATAATCCAAATACTCATTACATTTAAATACAATATAAATATAAAACGTCTAAATGCATAAATTCATTGCATCATGTTTCAATGTAATATAAGACTTTATTTGGTAAACGTATTACGTTTACATTACATTTAAATGTAATGTATAAAATATAATTTACATTTAAAGGAAAAGTATTTGCGTTATAGTTAAATACAATGTGTGTTTGGGTGAAAAGTATTTGAATTATATTTTAATAATAAATATGTAATATGATGAGTAAAAGTACAGAGAAAAAAAAAGAAAGAGAAAGAGAATATGTGATATGATTAGTAAAAGTAATAGAAAAAATGAAAAAATAAATAGTAATTATATTATATTTAAAATGTGATGTGATTGATATTTGAATATAATAATTTTATATTTGAGTGAAAATTATATTGTATTTGAATATAATACGAATGTAATACTGTAATATGAATGATATGAATGAAATGTTATAAACAAATAAAGGATAAATGTAATATTCTGCCCAGATGAGGCATCAAAATGTATCATATTATTCAATTATCAATTATCTTTTTTGCTACGAAAAAAATTATCCATTATTATTCTGTTACAGAGATAATAGGTACATTGACAATAGATAAATTGATTCAGGGCCACACACTTTCACTAGCGTCATTTGGACACATTTTCCTTTATAGGAGGAGAGCGCTATTTTAAGGTATTAATGAGATGTTACAGGAAAAAAAAAAAAAAGAAAAAGCTCGAGACAGTCTGAGATAAGTTTTTTTTTTTGCATTACATTTAAATGTAATAAAATTTTCTTTTAAATACAAAAATATTTTATTTAAATATTAATCATATCACATTTTAAATATAATATAATCACTATTTATTATTTTATTTTTTTATTATTTTTATTAATTATATCATATTTTTTTTTTCTCTATTTTTACCCATCACATTACATATTTATTATTAAAATATAATTTAAATATTTTTTTCTAAATACATATTATATTTAAATATAATATTAATATTTTTTCTAAATATAAATTATACTCAATATATTATATTTAAATATAAATATAAATATAATGGTTCACTGAATGAGACGTTAGTAACTAAAAATGGAGGAAGACCTCATTCTTCATATAGAAGGAATCATTTTAAATTTTACGTGTTCTTATTTATTTATTTACTTTCATCTTAGCATTTTTATATTGCTTTTTGTAGCTCATGAATAATTGGGTGGTGGGGAAACTTCTTTTCATGGAAATGTCAAAATCTTCAAAAAATATAATGATTGTATTTGCACTGAGCCGTCGTGGGTTCGACGAGTTTGCATCAAACAGCAAAGCGAGCATCATTGGCCTTCTTCAGCTTCCTAATTAACCAGCAGCCTTTTGTATTTGCTTTACATGTTAAAAGAAGAACTCCAATGATGATTGCTACCCTTCTGCGCATGCTTTGCTCTTTCCGTTTTTTATTTTTTTAATTTATTTTTGCCCTTTGGAGTACAATGATAATGGATTTTTAGGTATTAGTCCTTGTTTCTAGTTAATATAATTATATTCTCTCTGGTTAGCCACCCCATTGTGGACCGGAAATCTACTTACTATAAAAAGCTTTTTTACTTATTATAAATGAACTGCATGTACTAAGAACTGACATTCGGATTCCAAGCCAGCCATTAATATAATTAATGCAAGGAATCAGGCGTTTTTAAGGCTCTCATTGACTGGAACAGGAGCATTCTTTTCGTAACTGGGTGGGAAAAGAAAAGGGTAAACTGCCAACTTTTTGTAAAGAAGCAAAGAAAAAGCTTCTTTAGAAGTATAAATCTTATTTTGTAGGCCTAAAAGAGTGAGCAATGAGCATCAAACAAGCATGGGACGACTGTGAACTTTGCAAAGCAAACAAGTCAAGTGAATTGTTATTTTTAGAGAGTTCATACGGGAGGATTTCTTATTATATATTATCAATAAAATTATTTTTAAATTATTTATGAGTGTTTAACTCAAATACTTGTAATGTATTATACAAAATTTCTTCAATCATAAATCATAACGTTGAGAATTTGATTCAATGACGAATACGATATTTTAAGATATAATGAAGCAAAGGTCCTTTGACAGTAGTGATATTCATAGGCGAAGCTCCATATAAGTGAATCAACATTTGCTCCACTTACATTTTTAAATTTTGATTTCACCTCTAATTTTTAGGTGACTTGTTAGGTGTGCTCCTACTTATCATAGTTGTCCTTGTTTATAAGAAAAATTATAATGGTGCCCTCAATTAAAATTTGAATTATATAACTGTCTTCATTTAATTAAAAAATATCTATAATTATCTTATAATCTCGGTTGAAAGTTTTTATTGACTTCGCAACCGCATACACTAATAGTATCGTCTTTTATTATCGAACCTGATCAAAATTACGTTTAAAATAAAAATGGCAAAACAAATAATATGCTTATAGAAATTATTGTGCTTTTTTTTTTTTCCAGATGCTACGGCTGAAATGTTTGCATAATAAAATTAAATTGGGGTTAAGAAAGAAATTGGGTGTTTATTAAGAGGCAAAATCTTGCAGATTCGTCTTTGAGGTGTCATCCCCATCATTGCTAATCAGGACCACATTTTTCTGGTGTAGATGGACTGGGCCCACCTCAGCCTCAATGTGTGGCTCACGCGTGATCGTGGGCTATCTTTTTGTTGGGCTTTTTTTAAATTTTTAAGCTTAATTATGTTTTTTTTATTTTGGTAAGTTAAGCTTAATAATTTTGGCTCTTCACAAACAATCTCTGGTACAGTTCACTTATGTTTAAACACATGCAGATTGCATATTCAATATATATATATATATGCACATACGTATAAATATTTTAATTTTTTAGTTTTAGTCCGAAAAGAAAAGCAACCCATGCTTGCTGGTCTAAACCTGACTCCTTTATTGTGAGTTAGTCAATTATCGTACCTTTCCATTGACTATTTAGGACAATGAATCATGATCTAGTTTTAATTATTTTGACGTTACATTTCTGATTGAAAACAAGTTTCTTTTTTGGAGATTTCGATTTTGTTATATTTTAGCCGAGACTTGATAAAGCTAAGTTAGCGAATTCCAAGTTTAAATTAAAGTATTCTATTTATATATTCTCTTATTTATATTTCTTAAATATATGGTATAATATTATTCAATTTATGTTTTAAATATATAATTAAAATGACATTTTTAATTGATGCATTATAATGTTTTTGAAAAAATATAAAGGAGACATAAATTAAGAAAAACATGGGTTGAATTTTAAATTAAAACAAGTATTCCATTTGTGGCTTAAATAGGTTAAATCTATTATTAATCTTTTCTTAAAAAATATATATATCATACAGATAAATGTTTTCTTTTAGTAGTGTGGACGAAAGCCCACATTGATGGTTCTAGACAATTTTATTTTTAAATGAAAGAGACAGATCCAAAGTATTGCAAGAAAAATTCCCCAAGCTCAACACCAAAACTTAAAAAAAAAAAAATTTTAAAAAGGAAAAATCCCCAAATTAACTAATGGCAGGAAAAATATATTCATGGTTTTAGACTGAAAAAAAAAAAAAAAAAGCTGCTACGACATGGACAAGTTAATAGACTAATTTCTTACGCTAGCACATATGTAATTCTGAATATGAGTGAAAAAATAATTTATGAAGAAATATGTATATACTGAAAATGACTCGAGCTAATTGTTGGAGGCCATAGTTGGATGTTACTTCTTTTTAATTACATGAACATATCAGGTTAGCTTGGTCCCCACCAATCCTTTCCGTTTTTAATTGTTCTTTTTTACAATTATCAATCAGTCAATTCAATCCGAGTTTTTGCAAAACAAATATTTGGTGCATAATCGATCACTTTCTTACCATAAACACACACACACACACACACAGGTAAATTACCACAGTTCGTCACAATTTCGACTTGCAGATTTGCAGACAAAAGAAAAAAGAAAGATATACACACAAAAGAGAGGAGCGAATTAGAATTTTAAAACAAGGTATGAAAAAAAATCTGACATTAAGAATTACTAAAATTGTATTTAGATGGAAAGTTCATTCTTAGAATGAAAAAAAATTTTAAAAATAAATATTTATTTTAAGGTTTTTTATAATTTTTCTCTTTCTAAAAAAGAAAAAATATTTTTTTTTCTACACATGTTTTACATCATAAACTTTCAAAAAAATATTTTTTAATTCTTTATAATAAATATTTCTAATATTATTTTTTCTCAAGTTAAATAAATTTTTATTAAAAAAATATTTTATCCATTCAAATATTATTTTACTTTTAAAAATAAAAAAAGGTGTTTATTTAAAGTAATAATTAAAAAAAAAAAAGAGATTTCACATCAAAACGGGACATATGTTTATCACATATTCATAACGGCACATACTTTTTTCATACACTACGCGTATGATATCCTTATAGAGCTCCCAAAAAAAAAAAATCCCCACCTTGAAAGGTACTGAAAAGAATGATTTGCTGTGAGTACCCACAGTGATAATTTGGTGTACCATACCGATCATCGTATGCACAATAATTTAATGGTTGTCCTGTACTTCTACTGGGTCCCTCCTTTCCCCACCATTAGGCCCAATTTAATCACTTAAATCCTATCATTATTATCTCAAACCTCCAATTGGTTACAAGATTTGAAGAATATCCGGTGACTTATTTCTACGGTGAAGTTTCTCTCACCGGATCATGAACCTTCAACCAGATCAATAGCCGATATTTCCGCGACAATTTCGTTTGTTCCAGCGAGATCACAACCGGGCTTAGGCTCATGGTTGACCAGATAATTTTGATTTTGACCATTTTTTTCTAAATATTTTCAGAAGTTTTTTTAAAATAATTTGAACAGAAAAAAAAATATATATAAAAGAAACAACCTACTTCAGGGTCTACAGCTGGAAACCCGTACCAGGACAAGGAGGTAAATTGATGATTAGATTCCATTATTCCTTGTGTTTCTCAGACCCAAAGCCTCCAAAGTTAAAAAAGGAAAAGATTTCATCTAGTACTAACACCAATTATTAAACTGGTTTAAAAGAGGAAGAGATAAATTTGCTCTGCTACGCAGTTAATCTACTTGCAGTGGTCATCTTAATCACAGCCATCCGTCAACTTGTACGGATCAGGATACTTGCACCCATGGAGTTAGTGGGCCCATTGAAGTGGGTTGATGGACAATAATGTGCATGGAGGGTGATGGGGGTTAGTAGGATAATGAGTGTTTCTCAAAAGAAATGAAAGAGGGTTTAGTTGGCACTGAGGGGGGGGGAAAAGAAAAACAAAAGAGTGTGTAACAGCAAAGAGAGGTCTGTTAGAATGGTTGGCAAATGTGTCAGTAAAAAAATATATAAATAATATAAATAATTAAAAAAAATGATAATAAAGCATGTCAAAGAAGCAAGCAAGGAACAAGCTTGGGCTTCAAGAGAAGAACCTCTTCCTCCAAATCTCCTCTGAAAGTTTCTTCCTTTAAAAAAAAAAAAAAAAGAATAGAGAGAGAAGGAGATATTTTTATTAATATTATTGTTGATATAATTATTATTAAAATTGAAAAAAAAAAAGGAAAAAGTTAATGAAGCTGCAGCAGTAAAGTGTGGAAGGGGAAAAAGAGATTAGGTCCTGGTAATAATTTTTCCAAACAAGGGCAGTTGGCAGTAGTTAGTCTGTCTTTTAAAATCATACATGGCACCTGTTAAATTGAGCAGGTAAGCAAAGTCTCACTCTTTAGTGCTTTCTCTCTCCTTCTTTCTCTCTCTAGACTCTAGCCCCTGTGTGTATTATGTGTGATGATGATGGTCTGTGATCTATTAAAGTAGGAACTTGATGCTTCCTTCGCTATTTTTGCAAGTACCCAATTGGTGAAAAACTCGTATTGTTTATTTTAATTTTTTTCTCTTATAAAATTATAACAATTCATTCTTTATTTTCTCACAAAAACATATTTAAAAGCCTAATTACTTAAGCTGATATAAGAGTTGAAGATCCTTTGTCCATGTCACTTCTTGCACAATTCAAGATAGAATTTTGATGCCTTTTGTTCTTTTTCTTGGACCCACTTGAGAAAATCTCAAAAGGGTTTCTGCAACTTCACCCTTTTTTTTTTTTTTGGTTCTCTTGGCTATATTATTATTCAAAGGTCTAGTGAACAAATACAGCTAGTTATGTACTCGTTGAAGCTTTTGTAGAGATTCAAGTGGTTCACATCAATCACATTGGTGTGTTATTTTATGATTTGAATAGAAGGCATGAAAATTTTATTAGTCTCTCAGTCCACACTCGAAACAAAAGGGGAAAAGGGAATCTGCTTTCTTTTTTGTATGTCTCGGTGAGCTGTTACTTAGCTAATGTCATTGTTTGTCCATGTCTACTTTATGCTCTGAAAGGTTCACTTTCTTGTTTCTGGGAGAACAATTTCTCTCCTTTTCCTTCCGTGTAGTGAACTGTGGAGTTTAAGCTTGATCCATGGGTTTCTGAAAGGGAAAAAAAAGGAACTAAGTAGCTGGTTCTGCAGATTTTATGCCTCTGATATATATACAATTACAAGATTTTATCCTTTAACTTTCTTTGAGTCCTATTGGGATACTGCAATGAGAGGCTTCTTTTACTTTTAACACCCCATCTCTGCGTTAAAAGCTGCCAAGGATACTTGTTCCTTGTTGATTCCTGTAAAGATATCACCCCCTCCCCCTCAACTTTAGTCAAAACTCACTTTGCCTTTTCTTTCACATAACAGTTTTCTTCCTCATTGTTGTGTACGGTATAAGTTGTATATCTGTTAACTTGGGGTTGGAAATACAAAGTGGGATTTCCTAGCTCTTGGGGTTTTGGTTTGGTTTTCAACTTTTGTAGCTCCAGAGATGAGTGGTCAGGAAAATGATGATGTGGGGTTTCAACGGAGTAGAAACGAGGGTGGTTTTCTTAACTGTCCATCTTCAGGGATGAGCACAAACCCCATCCTTGAAAAGGGTTCTGGAATGACTATGAGCTCATTGTCCATGTTTAAGCCTTCCACTGGATCAGACCCTTTCTTTGCTTCTGGCTGGGATCCACTTGTTTCATTGAGTCAGAGTGAGAATTTTGGAGCTTCTTCAATGGTTACTCAGGGTGAATTTTGCAACCCTCCTTATAACCCTGTTGTGTTGGAAAGCCAAGGAATGAGTAGCACCTCCCACCTTGTCCAATACCCCTCCGATTCGAGTTTCGTTGACATGGTTCCGAAGCTTTCGTGCTTTGGAAGCGGAGGCTTCTCAGATATGGTTGGCTCCTTTGGCTTGCCTCAGTGTGCCGGGATCGTGAGTTCCGGCTGTCCTCCGAATTACGCCCCAAACAAGGAAAAAGTCGGTGAGAGGACTTCGACAATTGGGGGACAATCTCAGGATGGTTGCCAAATTTCAGATGGCGGCATTGGATCCTCATCGCCTAATGGGAAAAGAAGAAAACGAGTTCCTGATTCCAATTCTCCGCTCAGTCCAGATAAGGTAAATCAAGCCGTAACAATGTAGTGCAAATTATGATAATCAATTTGCCTTTTTGTTGTAGTACCAAGTGATCGGTCAACTGAGCTGCTTTGTTATGTGTTTGTTAGAATGCTGAAGGAGAACAGCAGAAGGATCTATCTTTGGAGAATTCTGATGTCCGGAAGGAACATGATGACCAGAAACCCAAAGTTGAAGAGAACACGAGCGGAATTTTGCGAAACAAGCAAACCGGAAAACTAGCCAAGGACAGTTCCAACAGCGGAGAAACTCCCAAGGAAAATTATATTCATGTGAGAGCCCGGAGGGGCCAGGCAACGAATAGCCATAGCCTTGCGGAAAGGGTATAACTTCTCCTACAATACATATTTACTTCATATCTGAAGAATGTTTCTGTCTTGAAATAGGTGTAATGAAGCAATAGCTGTTTCTGTCTTGCAGGTGAGAAGAGAAAAGATCAGTGAGAGAATGAGATTGCTTCAAGAACTTGTTCCCGGATGCAACAAGGTAATTAGATTCAGGCAATCTTGTTTATCAGCGGTCTATCGTAATGTTTTTGACGTGAAAAAACTGAATAATTTTGTTGCCATTTCATCGTTTCAGATCACGGGGAAAGCGGTAATGCTTGATGAGATTATCAACTATGTGCAGTCATTGCAACAGCAGGTTGAGGTATGTTATTCAATCCTCTAAATTCCTTGAAAAAATACCCTAATATACTAAGCTGTTTCTTTATTTTCATCATGCCATTTCGATATTTTTTTTTATCTCGAACTAGAAACCTGAAGGCTTATCATCATTTTTTAAGGGATTATGCGTTTTTCCTCCTGTCTAGTATATAGTTAGTTGACTAATAAATTTTGCGTAAATTTTTTATAATTTTCCGCAACAATAGAAAATGAAATTGGTGTGATCTCCATTTATTAAAGTAAATGACAATTCCATGGAGAATAGCTTGTGAAGGTAGTACCGTTCTTAATGGTCTCATTTTTTTTCTTGTTGCAGTTCTTGTCAATGAAACTGGCGACCGTGAATCCAGAACTGAACATTGACATAGAGCGGCTTCTATCCAAAGACGTGAGTCAGGTCAATCTTTATTTAGCAAAAATTGCTAGTTAAGCCATTTGAAGTTGCCACATAGCGTTTCATTGTACCTTAAACCTCATCTTATCAGAATTTTTCATGTGTATAGATTCTTAACTCACGAGGCGGCAATGGAGCTCTTTTCGGACTTGGCCCCGGAATCGGCTCTTCGCAACATTACCCACACGGAATATTTCATGGAACCATGCCAAGCATACCGAGTACAGCTCCCCAATTTGCTTCTTTGCCTCAGGCAAGTTAAAACATATCTTCACGCCATGCACTACTGTAAATTATAGATTATAATCCCATTTCTTGCAATAACGTTGGTGAAATATATAATGTGCAGACTGTACTAGATAATGAACTCCAAGGGCTTTTCCACATGGGATATGATTCTAGTACGGCTCTTGAAAATTTGGGACCAAATGGTAACTAAAATCTGTTCATAGCAGCTTATGAGCGTTTTGTGTGTATGTATGTGTGTGTGTGTGTGTGTGTATATATATATGCGCACATATAATACGTGCTTCTAATTGTTATCATGTTCACCAGGGCGATTGAAATCAGAGCTATGATAGATGTGGAGACGTTAGATTTTCCAGTTGACTGATTTGACTCAACCATGGGAAAAGAAAAACGACCAAAACAAAAAGGTAAAAGAAAAAGGAAAAATCAGTTGTATAGGATTGCAGTTTCCAAGTTCCTAACTGTTCTTCGAATTTTTAGCAGAAGAAGACATTTTTAGTGGTTAAGATTCGTGTAAATTTCAGACAACAAAGTGAAAGACTTTGATTGGTGGAAGCGATTTTTTTTTTTTTTTCGTTTTCATAGTTGGTGTTGTAGACTAAGATCATCTCCATATGTATGAACGAGGGAAGAAGCTGCGATGGAAAATGATTTTGTAGAGTGCATCAGATCAATTCAGAGGAAAAAATGGATATGAGCTAATGGTTTTTGCTTTGATTAGTGCACAAGTTTGAAATAAATTATTTACGTGGGTTTGTGTGCCTTTCTTTTTTCTTCTTCATTTTTTGCTTTTTTTTTTTTTTTTTTTTAGTTTTTACAAGCTGCTTCACGCCTTTGGCCCTTTTGGCACCGTCGGCAAAAGGTTCTTTGGTTATATAATCTCTCTTTGCCGAGAGATCTTTATTGAACACTTGAATTTTCGTAGTTCCCACACGTACTTCAGTTTTTTAGTGCTGGATGCGTTGGTTTTAGCCATTAACAAAATGTAAGAAAAACAAATGTGTGTGTTTTGCTATGCCTCTGAATATTACAATGATAGCTTTAACGAGGTAATTATAGTAGATTTAGTTATGGTCTTCTTTTTAACGTTAACATAAATGTGAGATGCATAACAGTAAATAGTTACTATATATATTGGTTTGAAAAGTGATATAAAATTCTGTCATATCTTTTATATTAGTAATCCTATATAATTAAATACATAATATAACGTTTCTCACTTCTATATATTAGATCGAAAGGATCAAGATAGCACTCTTAAATATTATTTGTCCATGCAACAAATTGAAGAAAGAATTAAAGTTCAGTTTTATAACTTCATAAAAATAGATGTTGTCAGTTTTCATAGGAAGAAAACATATTTGGACTATTTATCTAAATGACCAAATTAGAATCATGCTTGTAAAAACTATCTAAAAACAAACTTATTTACAAATTTGAATAAAAAAAACAAATTTGATAATGATAAATTGATATATATATGTATATATATACACCCTTATAACTAATTTAGAAAGGAAAAAAAAAAAAAAAGATTAGCTTCCTTCTTAAAAAATAGGCGTGTAATTTTCAAAAGCCCGTATTTTTATATTTGAAAAACGAATTAAAAAAACTTAAAAAATTTCCCTCTCATTTCACACGACTGAATTAAAAAAAAAAAAATTTAAATCGTTTCCTTCATTTTTCTGTCGTGATATTCCTCTATTTTTACCGATTTTGTAGTCTTCAACCTCCGTCTTCATCTTCAGTTCTCTTTAGATTATAGATCAGAGGTCGGTCAGAAATTGCCGGCGAACAAAACAACGAAAAAGGCGATCCAAGAGGCCTACGGTGTACACCGTCACCACGAAGGTCTTCAACAGTCTTTGCCCCAGTGATATCACCTTCAACTATTGGACCGAATGGTGATAAAAATTATGAGAATCTGGTGGGTATGGTTTTGGTCATTAGTGAATTGATTTTGTTAATTAAAGCTTTTACTATTTAGGGTTTCATTAAAATTTGATCATTGATATTTGATATTTCGTAAATAGTGATTTAAAATTTTGCTTATGCAATTGGGATTTTGAGAAAAATTCCACTAATACCAATATTATAGTTATTGGGGATTTATGGTTTCGGTCTTTATCATAATGTCAATAACAAAATTAAAGTTTTTAGTCATTACTGTATTGATTTTTTCACATATTCATGAATAATTATTATGTTATTGACTTGGTGTTTTGTTGGGGGTTTTTTTTCTTCCTTCTTGTTGGATCATGCAAATAGGTAAATAACTTTTGAAGCCTAAAGAGCAATGGACTTATAGATCAACCTCCACTTTAACGTTCAAGTTATTCAATATATCATGATATATTAACTAGGTCAATATGCTATGAAATTGTATTTTGTTTAAGATATCAAATTGATAAATTCAATATATTATAAACATCAACCTCCCTTTTAATATATTTTATTGTTTATTTATATATATATTTTTACTGTTAATATTATATCGACGAAGTCAATATACTATGAAATGAAACTATATTTTACGATTGTGTTTTATTTTTACTTAATGATAAGGTTAATTTATGATTGTGTTTGTGTGTTTGACAAGCAGCTAGAGATACATTTTCATTCCTACCGATTTCTTCATTAGCGTTACATTTTTCTCATGAGATACATCAATTTTTACATTTTCATTCTTGCCTATTTCTTCATTAGCATTACATTTTTCACAGGAGATATCAATTTATGTTCAGAGTTTGGAACAACTGGATTTGAGTTCTTTATTCTTTTTATAATCGTCATATGATCAGCAATTAGTTGTTTGCATAACGAATCTCTCAACATCTCAACTTTTTAAATAAAATCCAATAATTGAAATTTTTTACCTCATCCATTGAGGAAAGGCAGTTGTCCACCATGATAGAATTGCCCTTGTATGCATCTTCCCCCCCCCCCCCCCCCCTTTTTTTTTCTGATAATTAAATTTCCCTTCATTTTTCTTTAGGACAAAAGAAAGAGAAAATTTTGCCCTCACCTGTGATTTTATTGTACCTTGCATATGAAGAGGGGTCAAGGTAAATTTACAAGTACACGTGGATTTTGTCGACTAGAACAGCCGAGGAATATATGTTTCGAGTCCCCCAAACAAATTTCGTGTCGCTTAAGGAATCAACGATCATAATGTTGTGGTTCAAACCGCTTAACCAAGTCTTTTCAATTATGTGCACCCACAACAATTATTTAAAAAATAAATTATTTTTTTTAAATAAGTAAAATAGAGAAAATTCTTCCATGGACCTCCTCCAGCGACGGTCATGTGCCGTCTGTGACATTGAACAACAAATCCCACATCACATTAATATGATATTTTGTTTTTTCCAAAAAAAAAAATAGCACTTGAAAAACCATGCCTTGGTGACGTAGAGTGACATAGGAATTACTTTTTTTTTTTTTTTCTTGAGGGAAAGCGATTATCATGAATAAATCCGTGGACCCCTTTTTCCTTTTTTTAATTGCTGTTGGTGGATAATGTCCCCCACACTTTTTTTTTTTTTTGGTAGTTTATGTTCACCAAGTAATAAAGCGACTTCACCGGCTAAAAAATAGAGTTAGAATTAAACGGGGTCTTATCTTATGACCGACATCGGAGAGGCTGAGAAACCACCAACGGCCAATTATATGGCCAAACAATGTTAACTTAAATTGTCAAACACATTGTTTACTACAGGGAAAATGGTAATTATCCTTTTGTTGTGAAGAACAAAAATAAACCCAAAGTTCTCGCTTTCGCCTCATCCGTTCCTTTCCTCCTATTTTCAATGCACAAGGCCAAACCGAGTCTGGCCCACTTGTAAAAACTTCACTTTAAAGAACGACACCTGTTAGTCTAGTACATATCATTTCAAAACACCAACAAAACAGCTATACAACTGGCTCCATTTCGTTTTCAACTTCTAAATAACAAGAGATTTAATAAAATAATCATTGCCAGGGGAACAAACCCCATTTTCAGGCATTTGAACAACTTCACCAAAAAAAAACAAAACAAAAAGCCATCAGTGGAGAGTGATGCTATCTAAAAATTCTAAACCGAGAAAAAATATAAAAAAAACTGTTCCTAAATTTCCCTGTTCTGTTTGAAGGACAATTTTTCTTACAAAAGAATTTATCCAAAAACAAAAGAATCAAAGACAAAGAAAAAATGAAAAAAGAAAAAGTGAAGCCTGGTAATAAACAGTGAAGTGAAGAGGAATCACCAATTTCCCCCCTTCCCCCAAAATGGTGTCCTCTGTTTTTTGCTCATGTATGACACAAAGTGTCTCCTTAGCAGTATTGGGTTTTTAACTCAACAGATTAGCGTGCCTGACGTGGGACTTGGGAGTCTTTGCGTATGAAAGAAAGCATCACCCCATATTTCTGTTCCATGTTAGTAAATCATAAGTCTCAGCACTGTGATCAAACGCCATTTGTTTGTTCGGGTTTTTTTTTTCCTTTTTTGGGTTTAATCTGCCTTAAAAAGATCCTATTTCATGTTTATGTTCACTGAACCTGCTCACCAATCAAGTCAAGTCCAACAAGCAAGAAAGATATCCCTTGAAACAGCAGGAAGTAGAAATGTATGCCCTGAGCTGAAAGGAGACTTCTTGCAGAGGCTGTTAGAAGAAGGAATGCTAGTGCCAATTCCTTTGTGTATATTCTATTGTGCTTCTTCTTCTTCTTCTTACTCGAGGTCTTCTTCTCTTGCTGTTGTTTAATCTCCTCTTTCATGTCCTGAAGATTGGGAACCGACACCCCTCTTTGGTGCTTCGGCTCTTTTTCAACCAATGAGGCAAGATCGCCCTCGGATGACCGGCCAGATTTCTTCGTCACAACCCACTCGTAAGCGCTTCCGAGCTGGAATAGCCCTGAGATCATGGCGTTGAACTTGGTTACTGACATGGTGTTCTCGAAGAGAAGGTACGGGACTATGAAAGGGAATGATTTGGGAGCTGGGAGGATATTGAGAAATGACATTGTGGCCGGGATGTAGCACACAACCCATGCTGGGAGCTCAGCCTCTGGGATGAACATTGTCATTGGGAGAATAATGCAGAAGAGTGTGAACGAGTAAAAGGGCAATATCAGTTTCCTCAAAAGGAAGAAGAGGAATATCAAGTTGAATTTCTTCCAAAAGCTTATCTGTAGTAAACACCAATAGTTGCATTTGGCATTTATTAGCACAAACTAATAGTCAAAAGTTAATTAATTGAACTTCTAAGCAACAAATGTCACAGAATAAAGTATATACCTTGGATTTGACTATAGCAGGCAAACAAAGGCGGAACAATTGCATTGGTCCAGAGTGCCATCGATGTTGTTGTTTCCTATAAGCTTCATAAGATTCCGGTAATTCACACTGGCACTGCATTTGTATACATATATATATATATGCATATGTATGTAAAGCACTTTAAGTATTAGCATTTTGCCCAAAAAATAAAGGAAAACAGATAAGAATAAGGAACATCCTTAAATAGTACCTCAACATCATTGAGGAAAATGAATTTCCAGCCGTGAAGATGAGCACGGACAGCAATGTCCATGTCCTCCACAGTGGTCCTCTCCAACCAACCACCACAATCCTCCAAGGCCTTAATTCTCCACACACCAGCAGTCCCATTGAACCCAAAGAAGTTGATAAACACCCCGTTCACTTGCTGTTCTACTTCAAAGTGAAACGCCAAGTTAATGTTCTGTAACCTTGTTAACAAATTCTCATCCTTATTCACAAACGACCATCTCGCTTGGACCAAAGCTAAGTCATCGTTATCCTGAAAAACAGCCGCACAATTTGCCCATATAAAAGGTCTGTATAGGTCTGTATAGGTCTGTATATACACGTAAATTTCATGAATCATGATCATGTGGTTTCATAATTTAATTTTAAGTACCTTGAAGTGAGGCACGGTTCTGACAAGGAAATCAGGGGTGGGCTGAAAATCAGCATCGAAGATGGCAACAAACTCGTAGTCTCGAACGTAATTGCAATTCATGGCGGACTTGAGATTGCCAGCCTTGTACCCATCTCTAATCACTCTATGTCTGTACACAATGCGGGCACCCTCACGCTGCCATTTGTGGACCTCCTCTTTGATCAGCGCCTGCGTCGTCGGATCATCCGAATCGTCGAGAATCTGTATCAACAGCTTCGTCTTCGGCCACTCCAAATTGCACACAGCCCCAATCGATTGCTGGTAAACCTAAATTTGTATCCCCAAAACCCCAAAATTAAACCAGCATTATCATAATAAGAGTTCAGAAATTGAAATATGCAAAAGCTAGAAACTTTTGTCAGTGGTGTTACCTCTTTTTCATTGCACATGGGGATCTGAACGAGGACCATGGGGAAGTAGCCATTCTCGCCGGATTCGAGATCGGAGGGGGTCTGTTTGGGAACGGGTTTGATCTTCTTGAGGCGAATCCAGAAGCAGCCGAGGCAGAGGATAAGTCTATCCAGGCTCTGGATAAGGAAGAGGACGATGCAGGCATTGGCGAGGAACTGAAGAGGAGGAGCGAGGTACTCTACGCGGACCCACACCCACGTAGCGTAGACCCAGTCGAAGGCGCCTCTGACGGCAAAGGGCGTGGTCCAGAGGTAGCGGAGATGGAGGTCGGAGGCGGCGAAATGCCAGCCCTGGAAGTAGGCGGCGACCTCGAAGCAGAGGAGGACGACGGAGAGCCAGAGGAAGGCCTTGAGGCAGGAGTAGAAGCGGGAACGCTTGGCGGAGGGGTTGTCGGAGTCGGTGCGGCCGGAGGCGACGCGGCGGCGGACGGCGAAGGCGAGGCTGAAGGTGGCGGAGGCAATGGAGGTGAGGCAGCCGGCGGCACGGTGGGCCTTGAGGAGGAGGACCCAAGTAAGCTGCTTGGCGTTCTTCCCACGGGCCTTGTCGCGCTGGGACCGGCCAGGAGAACCGTCGGATATAAGGAAGTCGTCGTCGGTGGGGCCCTCCAGCTCCACCATTGACCAGTTCGGGTTTTGCATCTTGACCACCACTGGCGTGCCCCGGTGGCTCTCCTTCGCCCACCAATCGAACGACGGCGGCGCCATTTTTTTTGTTTTTTTTGTTTTTGGTTTGTCTGAAAGATCTTAAAGACGACAAGAACTTTCTATTGATTTTATCAAAGCCTGGTGGAATGTGGGTGGTGAGATAGGATAATAAACCAGAAGAAACGGGGAAAAAAAAAAAAGGAAAGCTTTTTTCTCCTTTTCTTATCTCTCTCTCTAGGACTGTGATCTCATTGTGGATAGAGAGAGAAAGGGGACGAAGAGGAGATTAGGAAATGGTGGACGCGTGGAGGGGGAAGCGGAGCGAGGAGTCTGTAAATCATGACGACATTGGAAGGGAACTTATACGAGGACTGTTCTAGAGAGAGAAAAAATGTTTAGAGAGAGAGAGAGACAACAGAGGGGTACGACTTTGTGGTGGGGGTGATTAAAGTCCCTAATCAGCTCTCTTTCTCTATCTTGCTCGATTACAGCTTGCAAAAAAGGCCTTCCCTGGTGAAACGCAATAAGAAGCCAACGAAAGAGATAGAAAGAGAAAAGAAGAGAGAGGGGAGAGGTTGGTAACAGCTCAACACGTCTTTGATTTTGATTCCAACATTTTTAATTTTGTTTGTTTTTCTTATTGTTTGAATAAAAAGAAAAAAGAAAAGAAACAGGAGGGAAAAATAAATAAACTAAAAAAAAAAAAAAACTTTCTAACAAGAACAGATACGCGGACACCACGTTCTCGGGTCATACTCATATTCACATCACCAGTTTTTGTTTTGTTTTTTTTAATCAAAATTTGTTGTTTTTTTTTTTTTCCCAATACCAAAACCAACAGAATTTTTTTTTTTTTTCCTAGTTTGTTTTTACCAACAGAAGCTATTATGTCTCCATGAGATTAGAAGAAGAAATCCCAGTGAAACATGGAAACAGATTTAAAAAATATTAAGTAATAATAGATTTATTTACGCTAACTTAAGGTTTTAAAGGAGAAACAGAAATCTTTTTAACTGTACAAAAATCACAACAATAACAACGACGAAAATATTTCCGACAATGACAGTCATTTTCTCTCTGTTTTTAATTTTCCTTTTTGCCCTTTTTCTCTTTCTCGCATTGATTTTCTTTCTTTTTCACCTACGCGTTTTAATTTATAATAAAATCAAGTAACAACCGGAGAGCAATCTAAACGGCGCCCTGGAAATTTCCTCGCATAACTTTTTTTTCCTTTATTTAAAAACACAAATTGGAAAAGAAAATCGCAGGCACATATTTTTCTTTTGTTTGACCACACAAATTATTAGTAAGTGACTACGATTGTGTTTTCTCTTGTCTTGGCACAAATGATGAAAAAGGATTTTTACCATATCTCTTTCCTTATTTTTACCTTTTGACCGCTTGAAAGATCAAATATTGTGGTAGAATGTAACAAAACAAAATTGTCACGCGCCAACAGGCGACGCTTCGTTGAGAGAGTTCAATTGTCCAAAGGGAAGTTGCAGCCAAAAATAAAAGGTCGAAGAAAGGGGTAACGACCCTAGTCCGACGGTAACAGACATACGTCGTTACAGTAATAAGGACACAAAACACTATTTATGTTCTCATTTTTTCTTTTTTTTTTAAACATTACTATAGAATATCGATATCTTCTAGTAATATGTACTAATAGAATATAAAATTTATAAAGATCTATTTTTAAATAAATAATGGTGGTGTTTAATACTAGAAATGTTTATAAACAATTTTCTTTATTTTATGATTGTAACCTTTAACTTTATATTATTGATAATAATAGCCTTTAATCATTTGATTTATAAATATTTATAATATAAATTAGAATACGTAACAGAAAATTCATTAAAAATTTAATTGAATGGTTAAAAATTGAAACTTCAACGCTTTATAAATTAAAAGTTCATCTATAACTATATATAGTTATAAATGGTATTATTTATCTAACCTTTCTATTTCGTGTTTTGAAACTTCAACGCTTATCCATTTTATAAAACCTCAAACCTATATCAGATTCTTTTTTTACACTTTATAATTTGACTTGATGTCAATCATATTTTGCAATAAAAAATTGTGTCATAATGATAAAACTATTTTTGTAATTTTGAAATGTTACAAAGAAAAACTCTTGTTTATATTATTTTAAATTGTCCCAAAAAATTTATTTCGACCAAAAGTGAAAAAGGTTATAGGCTATCCACGGGCCACGGCCGTCCCCACCTCCTTAATGGGGGGACAAGTATGACCAAGTCTTCCCACAGTAAAAATGCAGTGCCAGTGACTTGAAGCTTCCAAATGGATTACACACTTTCAATTTAAGAACAAAAACAAAAACGAAAGGATCATACACATTACTAAAGAAGTATGAACTAAATTTTTTTCTTTTAAGTTTAGACAATAAACAGTCATGAATTTCACCAGGGTGATTGTGATGGATCTGATGAATATGGACTGAGGATTGAATATGCTGAATTAAGTTCTTGCTCTCGTTAGATAGACGAACATTAATGGAGTTCTACTTCACCAAGTAAATCAACAATATAGGTTTTAGTTGCAACAAAACAAAAAGATCCAGCTGAGTTAATTTCAACCATTTTTCTTATTAATTTATGGTTTTATTTATTGCTCTTTGTTATTTACATCTTGCAATAATGACAAAATTCAGTTGGATAACTGTTCTGATTTTAACCTATACTGGATATAGTAGGATTATCATAAGTTCATCACAAAAAGTAGGTAAGGTATTTAAAGGGCATTATTTATTTATCTATTTTTTCTGGTACGTGAAAGGTAATAGGATATTAAACTTCTGATAACGACAAGGTTCATCATACAATTTTGGTCTTTTCCTTTCAATTGATCTATAACTCAAAGACAGTACTAAAAGCTTATAGCAAAAAAAATAAAAATAAAAGTAAAAATTAAAAAAAAAGTAGTACAAAAATGAAGGAAAAATATTATTAATGAAATTTTAAAAATATGTTTGAGAAACTCTCCCTAGCACGAGGGAAAATGAAGATTGTAAGTCGGAAGATTTTTTTTTTTTTTTTTTTTTGGGTTTATTGAGTTGTAGAGAATTACATGAGCTCTTTTTCCTTTTTCTTTTTTTTATAAGGATAGATGGATTTAAATTTTATACATTTTAATCAATTATATATAATATTATTATTAGATTATAATTTCAATCACTTTAATTTTTTTTTTTTATGATTGAGATTTTAAAGTTATTTTGTCAAATTATGCAGTAACGTTTGTTTTTCTAATCGAAGAAGGCAATGCCCTGGCTTCTGCGCTTTCCACCGACATTTTATTTTATTTTTTTGAGCGGATATCCACCGACAAATTTTAAGTATTGGGAAACTATAAAACTCTAATCTTGCTGCAACTACAAAGGAAAGACCTCTTTCATTAACAGCATTAAAGTAATTATTTTTGCCAGCACTAAATTTATATTCGTGAACTTTCTTTTACGACTTTTTAATTCTGTAAATAACTACTTCCGTAAATTTATATTCGCGAACTTTTTTACGACTCGTTATTATTATTATTTTTTTAAGGAATAAAACGTTCTTCGGTACTATTACGTTACTCTAAACTATTACATTGACTTTAAATATATATATATATTAAATCTATGCCAATGTTGTGGGTACCATACGTATGTGAATTTGAATGTTAGAATTAAATAACATGACAGTCCATTTGTCAGTTTTTGGAATTGTCAGTTTCTTTAGATAAACGATAGATTTTCCATTTTTTTAGATATGAATGCGTAGTTTTTATTTTCATTTTTTATTTTTTTGGCTTCTAACATAATGCATAGCCTGATTGTGTATTCGTTACTGGAAGAAATAAACTTAGCTAGCGAAATGGGCAACTTCATTATTAAAGCCAATGGAACCACCATCAATTCTTGTAGTAAAATGCTAAACATCAAACACAATTAAACATTTCAGCCGCACAAATAAATAAATGATTAACAAAAACAATAGCCTCATTACAACCATTTCCCTACAAAATGAGCCAATAAACCACTTTTGAAAGAAAATAAGACTCCTCTAAAAGTAATTAGTTCAGCCATTGAGGCTTGCAAGCAACCATTAGTAAAATCCACTCTTACCCACAAAACAACCTTCACAAGCCGTTTTAGAGAAAGACAGAGAAGAAAGATGTTCTAAGAGAGGAAAGGGTCCTGAGATTTAGGGATTGTAGTCCAACAGTTTGTTGGGTTACTGGTCTCTGTTGCGTGGGGAGGTCACTCAAATCTCTAGCATTGTGCTTGTGTCACTAGCGGAGTGGGTTGAGGCTGCTTTAGAGTCATGTGTGGTAGTTTGGTCGTCGTTCGTCATTCTTAGCCCAGGGTGCATCTGTTACAAAGCCTCGTTGAAACCGCGAGCATCAAGCTTTGGGACAGTGGCAAGGTGGGTAGAAGCTATTGTGATGTTGAGCAAGAAGCAAAGATTGTCATTTGTCATTCCTGGATTTAAGCGCGTACACTATGGGGGCTCATTGAAACAGCAGGTGTCGAGTTGCAGGAGGACAGCGAGCATTTTGGGCAGGAGCGTGAGGCTGTGCAAATTGTCGTCGACGGCAAGTTACTATAGTGTTTCTGATATCCACCTTGATCATGCTTTCACAAAGTAGTTCTGGTGGTTTTCCTTATTTTATTGGTATCGATGGGCTTGGCTTCACCAGCTGGATCTATGTGGTGCTTCTTTGAGTTTGTATTTTTTTCTGCTTTTATTTATAATAAGAGTGGTAGTTTCCCCATTAGATCCTCTTTTTTTTTTTTTTTTTTTCTGTTGTTTTGTATTGGATTCAAGTATTCAAGTTAAATTCATTGTTGGCTCAGTGTTGGTTGGTGGACAAAATTTATCGCTACACCCTTTGTAGTAGTTTTTACACCATTTGTTGGACTCTGGTTTCCTCTTACTTAGGTTAATTTTGATTTTTTTTGTTTTTTTGTTTGGAACTTATAAAGACACTGTTTTGGTATTAAAGTTTGTATTTAATTACTTGAATTTATATTTTTAACTACATAGACTTGTTTAATGACTTATGTTGTGTGCATGTATTTTGTTTTATTTATTTTAGTTTGTTTGTATGCAATGTATTTTATATTATATTAGATGTATGTTGATGATAAGGTTTAATATATTCTCTTAACTAGATGTATCTATTTTTATATAATTAATAAAAAATATCCCCATATTGTTGATATTTAAAAGTTAATGTTTTTATATTTAAAAGTCAATAATTCAATACAAATTATTTATTATCATTAAAAATTTTAAGTATTACAACTTATATATAATATGATATAAGTGATTTTTTTTTTTACAAAATAATGTCCAATCAATGCAATAATGGTTGTTTTATCCTGTCTAAAAATTACATAACAAATTTCCATGTTTTTAAGACAATAACCATCATTTTTTCAATTTTTTGTGATATGGATTGATGAGGTGTTGTTTATCCACAAATCAAACACTTTTGAGTTTGGGTGTTTGTGAAAAACTCAAGTATTTGTGTTATTTTAAATTTTTTTTTTTGTTGTGTTATCTTGTATGAATTATGAAAAAATGGAAATTTAGGTTACAATGTGACACAAATATAATAAGGAAAAAAAACTTAATTATGACAAAGTACTGAGCACCCCATCGCTCCTGTCAAACGTACTTAAGTACCTCATCACTCTATTAGTTATTACTTGCCCCTTTTTATAAGTAGAACCCCCCATCGCTCACCAAATGTCGTTAGGTTACTCTCAATGACTCATTTGGAGCAGTGGATTGCACTTTTGCAAGATTGGAGATCAACTTTGTGGGGTTTAAAATTTTCAAGGATCATCCTAAAGTTTTATATAAGCATCATTAGCCGCCATTTAGAAAGTTGAAGAGGAAATGCGATACAAAAATGCTAGAGAAAAAGAGAACTTAGAGGCTCAAGTTCCATGGGAGATTTCTTGAAGATCTTGAAGAGTTTAAGGTGAATTGAAGTTCTTGAAGTTTTTTCCTTCCAAAAATTAGTTCCTTCTTCTTCTTTAATTTTCCTTTTTGGTTTTCTGTATTTTTCTTAGATTTATATTTGGAGAAATTGTCTAAAACAATATTTTCATTTATGAATCAATTTGTGTCTTTTTTTAGCGATTCTATTATGTTGAACTAAATTTCTCATTCTAGAACTTGGTACAGT
This sequence comes from Antiaris toxicaria, assembly GCA_035233585.1. NCBI lineage: Eukaryota > Viridiplantae > Streptophyta > Magnoliopsida > Rosales > Moraceae > Antiaris > Antiaris toxicaria. The sequence continues at coordinate 21,153,658 of CP141160.1, read as the reverse complement.
CTTGTTTGAACTATATTTTGAATATTTTGTTGATTGTTGGTTTTAAATTCTAATTCCAATTTATTTATATTTCTCTAAGTTTAATGCTGTTAATTTATATGGCCAATGAGTTAGATAATTTTAAGTTATGAATTTGATATTCGAGAGAGATTGAGTTTGTAATCTGAAATTGAGAAACATAGTTTACGTTGTCGTGAAATCAGGAGGAGATCAAATATTTAATTATCACCTGAGATTTAGGTTGTTGTTAGGTCGAGAGATAATTAACGTCTTGAATTTATTTAAGGGCTGAATTTAATAAATGTATGAATAGACGGGTTAGATAGGGATATCAATTTAGATATTTACGCATATGACTTCATTTGACACTTGAAAGAAGTAGCGATGTTAGATTAGGAATCTTGATTAACAAATTAAGTGAAGTTGGCTACCAATTGCTTAATAGAATAAATATAGAAATGACAAGGTAATCAAGTCTTTAGAACATTTGTGTATACAAGTTTCCATATTTTAGTTTTTATATTTGTTTTTATTTAATTTTAATTTAATTTAATTTGATTATCTAAATAAAGTTAAGTTACAATAACCGCAATACTTAGCAATAATTTTAAACTTAATCCCTATAAGAACGATACTCATTCACTCTATACTCAAAACTCGAAACCGTACACTTGTGGCTTATCATCAATTAGAAGCTTTCTTATATCCTACCTCTACATGGAATATCGTTTTGAGTTTCTCTAAATGTGCCAAACACGTTTTATGGGACGTTTGGATAACGCACTGCATTCATATTGCATTTAAATATAATACATTGAATGCAGTATACGTTTGGACGTAAAGGATTTGCGTTGCGTTTTAATATAATATTTGTTTAAATGAAACGTATTTGGATGAAAAGTATTGTATTCGCATTATATTTAAATGTAATGAATTGAATGTAACATGTGTTTGGATGAAAAGTATTTATAGTACATTCAAATATAAGTTTGTTTAGATGAAAAGTATTTGAATTATAATATATGTGATGTGATTGAAAAAATAAAGAGAAAAAAAAGGGAGAGAGAAATAGTATGTGATATGATTGATAAAAATAATATAAAAGTGAAATGATAAATAGTAATTACATTAGATTTAAAATATAATATGATTAGTATTTAAATGTAATACTTTTACTTTTAGATAAAAATTACATTACGTTTAAATACAATGTAAATATAATGCGATGAATAAACAAGATACTAGTGTTTGTAGTATACTAATTAGAGCACACACTTCACATTGATATAGGGACGAAAACCTACATTCATGTTATATATGAAAGGAGATTTACCAAGCACATAAAAAACTACGCTTGTGGCAATTATTAATTTAAAACTACTATAACGTTGCCCATGTAGTGAATTTTTACTGATACATACATTGTATGGCAAGAAATTTACAGTGAGATTTGCTGACCAAAAAAAAATGATAGTGCGGATCAGCTAGCTACAACTAGAACAGCAATTTAGAAAGAAAAAAAAAATAGAAGAGTAACAACTCAGAGTATTGCAATGAGCCACCAATAAGTCGTCATCACGTGGTAGAAGTGAAAACCCGTTTCAAAATTCAAAACGCTTCTCGTTTCTCAATCCCAAACAGGAGGGCGCAGAAGATAAGGCAAAACTATTATTGGGTTTCCTCGGAGGCGTCAAACCTGCCGTCATCTTGACACGTGGAGATTCGAGGAATAGGTTTCTTTTTTTAAATATTTATATTTTTCATTAAAAAAAAACATTTTTGAATATTTTGATTTTTTGCTTGTTGGGGTGGGTTTTGATAGAACGGTGGGCGAGGCAATAAAGCCGCTGATCGCAAACCGCACGTGACGATGATGATTGATCGGATTTGTGCCACGACGACAAGAAGCCGTGCCACGTGGAGTTGGTCAGACACTCATTTAACAGGCGGGCCACCAGGGCCGGCAGTGCTTTGTCGGGCTTTGAGCAATTCACGCAAACTCCGCACCCCGCCACGTCTTCCCACCTATTTGGATTTTGGGCCCATTGCGCGCCCACTCCTCTCTCTCTCGGTAGGTATGAGTATGTCAAACTCACGTAACCAATACCTATATGGTTCCATTGTATGTTATGTGTACATGTTTATTTATTTGAGTGAATTATTTGATTGGTTTCTAAATTTTTTAAATTGATAAAAGTTTGGTGTTTAAATTTTATTGTTTAATAAAAATATCCCTCAAAATTAAGTTGGTAAGAGTTTGATTTTTAAGTTTTACTTTTAATAAAAATATCCATGAATTCTTAAATTGGCGAGAGTTTGATTTTTAGACTCTTATGAGAAAAAAGTGTATTTTGATCCTTACATTTTTTTTTTTTTTAAGGAGGGTGGGGTATGATGATGGAGTGACAAAGGTTATTTGGGTTTAGAGAGAATGATAGAGAGCATCATTTTTTAAACGAAAGTGCTGCATTATCTTAAAAAATCAATAAATTTACAAAATCCCTAATAAAAACATTCTTCATGAATTTAAAAACCCAACAAATCATAAATAAACAGGAAAATATTTTCCTGAATAAAAAAGATGTTGGTTTTTTTGTTTATTTCTTTTTAATTTAAATTGATTTTTCTCTTCACAAGAAATAATATATTTATTTATCTCTTTATCATTTTTTTTTCTAATTTTTAAAGATTTGTGATTTTTTTAAATTCTTAAAGATTGTTTTTGGTTATAAATTGTTTTGAACTTAATGATTTCTGAGGGTGATAGAGTACTTTTGCTCAAATATAGATGTAAATCGTTGTATTCTGCTTGCCAAGAGGGACATCAACTATAACTATCACATTACCATTGTACCCCACTTTTTGTACAAAATTTAACATGACCAAAATACACTTTTTTTTAGAGTTTAGAGGGTATTTTAATAACTAAAAATAAATTAGAGACCAAACTCTCACCTACTTAAAAGTTCAGATGTATTTTTACCAAAAAATAAAGTTAAGAAACTAAATTCTCACCCATATAAGTGACAAATTTAATAATTTACTCTTTATTTATTTATTATTCACTCATATTATATTATATATGTTCAGATGTAATATAATATCTATTTGGATATTTCATATAAATACAATTAAATAGTATATTTCACTTATTTATTTATTTTTACTAATCACAATCACAATCACATATTCTATTTCTCTCACCAAAAACCCAAACACACATACATTTGAGTAAATATTAAAGGGTTGGTTTAGAGGAGGTATTGAAGACATTTTGAATTGGAAATCAATTGAGTTTTGAAAATGTACTTTTAGTTTAAAAATTTGTTTGAAATGAAAAGGTGTAAACTCTTAAAATATATTTAAAAAATATATCAATATAAATTTTGTTTCGTTCACATTAAAATTTTATGCAATTTAAAAAACAAAAAAACTTTTTAAAATATGGTTTGGAAAACCTCATCCCTCCCCAATCAGTCCATAGGAAAAAGCATCCAAACATATATTATATTCTATTGTGTTATATTTGAATATACACAATAAATGTATAGTTTCTAAATGGAGAATTAAGTATTATTCTCATTTATAGTCTTAAATTTTATGTCCTTTTCATTTGTCCCTAAATTTTGGAAGATTTTATTTTTGTCTTTCTATAATTTTGAATTAATCTTACTTAATACTTCATGTCAGAGTTTAAGTTAAAAACGAACCAAATAAAATTAAATATAGTAATTTTATTTTTTATATAAAAATTAAAATAGAAGTCATTTAATGACATTAATTTTCTTTTATTCTATCTATTTTTAACAAAAATTCTAATATGACTAATTAAATTGGACTAAATTCAAAATTAACAAGAAAAAAATGAGAGTTTTTAAAGTTTAAACAGTAATATACAAACGATCTTAAAGTTAGAGAAATACGAATATGAATAATCTTCATATTAAATAACATAGAGATATTGAAAGCCAAGGTAAAGCTAATCATGCTATTATTTCTTGGGCTTGGACATTTTAATTGGATTTTCTACTATTACACAGTGGAGACTCGAGAGATGTTTGTTCCGTTTGTTTAATGAATTGTCTTTCTGTATCTCGTTTCATAAGAAGTGGACTTGGCGAAATATAATAAAATATGGAACCAAAGCGAACAGTAGAAACGTCCCTGTAAAGGACGTGCCATTGCCAAATAAGATGCCAGAATCAACGCAGCCGACTATTTGCATGTCTCCACAGGCACAGTTTTACTATTGAAACGTTTTGTGGATGCCATTTTGACTGGCCGATAAAACGATTACTTGTTGAGATCAGCTAATGAACCCTTTTTTACCTATTGTACACAAAAGGTAGCTAATATGTTCCAAATGATTGGGTCCACAAGAAAATTTTGTATGAAAGAAACGTCACACAATAGGACAACATTTTCTACTAAGAAAAAGAGGAAAATAATACAGTGCAACGGCGCAAGAAATAGAAATATTTGATAAGATTCGTGGATGCCAGCTCTCTCTTGTATCTAAGTGGAACTCCGTATAGAAAGTGTCATTTGCAACAACATTTTGTAAAGTTCAAAAAAAAAGAGGGTAATTGTAGGCCCTTGATATATTTATTGTCTAATCAATCGGTTAGGTATGATAAAGGACATGGGTCATAATACATAATTACCCTTTAAACCATGATTAAATAAATGAAAGCACTTCTATTAAGAACATGGTGCATGTTTATTTGGATTGTTAATTCAAAATTTTATTTTTTTTTAAGAGTTTGGAAATAATTAACCACTATAATTCAGCTTTTTTAGCTCGCCTTATTCATATTGTAGAATTTTTGAATCCTTAATCATTGTGGATTTTTTTTTTTTAAAGAAAATCATTAAATCATTCTTCTCATGAATTTTAGCTTTGGAGAATTACAAAATTTCGGTGGGACACTATTCGGAGTATGACATTTGACTTTTTTTTTTTTTTTTTTTTGCCCTTTTATTTCAAACGACAAAGGGAGAGAATACAATGGATTGTTAATTACAGATATAAAAACACAGTCAAAAGCAGCTCCTGTTCAGTGGGTTGTGTCAAAGCGTGGAGCCATTTGGCGGAATAAGGAAGACCGACAGAGAGAGAAAGGACCATTTGGAAAAACAAAAAACACAAAAAAGGTTTCCATGTATTTATAATGAGAACTCTACGATAAATTATTAAAAAAAAAGTATTATTAGTTTCTGAATTTGATAGTTGAATATGTGACATTTATATTAGTAAATAGATTTTTTATTTTGATTTTAATATTAGCATTTAGAAATACACATTTACAATACATTGCGATATAAAAATGAAAAAGATAAAAAAAAATCATAAAAAAGAGAGAGTTGTTAATGTTTTGTCACCCTCGAATTGACATGTGTTATAATCCACAAAAAATATAAAATGAAAACTTTGCAACTGTCAGCCATTTTGCAATGTATGCCTCCCATGTTTTGTATATATATACATACACATATATATATATATATTTAAAATCTTGCTCTTGTCTTTTCTTCTGACTTTCGACTTATGGGAATGTCCAAATTCATTTACCAATTTTGGTGTGGGTCTTCCGGACAGCCATTTTTTAGTTTCCCAATATTTTCTCAAATTAGTACAAGCTGTTGCAATTATTATTTGCAAAAATTACGTCTTTTCATTTAAAGGTTAATTTAAAGATGATTTTAATCCATATCTTGTATATTATTACAGATTTTTTTTATTTTTTATTATTTTAATCTGTATTATATAAATTTTAATTTATCTCTCCTACGAGTCTTTGGTGAGATAGTACAGTATAATGAATAAGAAATATAATCACGGATCCATCCAAAACAGAGTGTGATTGCATAGCTGTAATACTCGTAATTACAATGTATTTTTTTTTGTTTTGTTCACACTGCAGTTACTTGAACAGGCCCTCTGATTGCGGTACTGGAGAGGAAACGACAGACTAACAACAGTCTAGTAAGTTTGTAAGGTTTGCTAATTTCGTTTCCCATTTGTTTAATTATATAACACGAGCAGAGTCGGTAGACATCTCAATCATAGATGATTCACGACCAAACGACAAAGCAAATAGTTGTCAGAATATTAAAAAAAAAAAAACAACTTCTGGAATACTAAATGAGGGATTTAACGTGAAGAAATGGATGGTCACGCATATAATTTAGTAAAAATTTTATATTTAATTTTATTATAGGATAAAAGTTTTAAATCCTTTATTCTTGAACTTAAAAAAAAAAAAAAAGAAGAAATGGGTAGTTGCATGCGTGTGCATGTATATATGTATCTATAAATATATAATGTGTATTTTTTTTTTTGGTTTAAGAAAAATAGTGAGAAAACTTGTAGATATAGAGAAACAAGATAGAGAATTAAGGATCTAAGGTGTAACAAATATATTTTTTGTTAAAAAAAAAAAAGTTAATGACACAAACTTTAATATTAATTTTTAAATAACAATCTATATGGTATAAAATTTGTTTTTTTTATTGATAAGTACTTAAAATATTACTATATTAATTTGTTGCATTTATTGATAAAAATAAGGCATATAAATTGTTATTTAAAAAATTAGGATTAGAATTGATATTCAAAGTGTTATTTTATAAAATTTAAAAAACAACAAGCAATACCGTATGTGAAAAGTGCACCCAATTGCGTAGTTATACACCAGTAGCATACACTCATGTATCGTATACACATATCATACCCTGTAACGCATAATCTTACGTAAATCACTTAACTTGCTTTTATGTTTCGAACGTGGGACTTAGTTTTCAGGAACACTTACAAAAGAAAATGAAGCCCACGTTTGGTATATATATTTTTTCTACATTACATTTAAATAGAATGTAATTTTTTTAAAATACAAAAATATTTTATTCAAATACTAATCACATCACATTTAAATTCAATACAATCACTATTCATTATTTTACTTTTTTTATTATTTTTATTAATTACATCATATATTCTATTTCTTTCTATTTTTTTCATCCCTACTTTTACTCATCACATCACATATTTATTATTAAAATACAATTCAAATACTTTTCACCTAAACACACGTTACATTCAAATACAATACTAATACTTTTCCTCCAAATACAAATTGTATTTAATGCATTGCATTCAAATGCAATATAAATGCAATGCGTTCACCAAATGAGACATTAATACAAATTGCTAATACTTTCTAATATTTTTCCTCCAAATACAAATTTTATTTAATGCATTGCATTCAAATGCAATGCAAATGTAATGCGTTCACCAAATGAGACATTAATCTCCCCAACACTATTTGGTCAAAATTTGGTGAAAACGGACCAAGTAAATCATGTTAATTGCTAAAGTAAGTTATGAAAGTAACATATCAAATTGACGTAGAACCCCATTTCAGCGATTTATAAATTCAAGATCGTTTTACAAGGAGATGATAACAAATATTTTCACGGCAAACACAGTAGTGGGCGAAAGCGGACATTATAGAGCTCCTATTCTCATAGTCATTGACCTCCTATTCTTCTCCGCACATTACTATCACGTTTGTGCTTCAACAGAATTTCATGCATAAGACATGTTTTGATGAACCTAAGGCTCTTATTTTGACGATTCAACTAAATTTTTTTCCTTGACTGGCAAAATAAAAAAAAAAATTTTCCTTAAAAAAAGGGACTAATTTGCTTTTTGTTTGCACACAGTGGAACTATAAAAATATTGGTCTCGTGCTGAAAAGGTGCTAATCACGTAAATAAAAGAAACGAAAAAAAAAAAAAGGCACCTCGAGAATATTACATGGAATATATATAGTCAGGTTATTGTTCCTATTTTTCTTTCTTTATTTTATCATCATTCTCATGTGCATGTTAGCATGTACATATATCTTATTCAAAGCAAAAGGGGGGGGGGGGGGGGGGGGGGAAGCACTCGTGAATTTGATTAAGGCAAAGCCAATTCATGAAACTCTAAGGTGGAAAAAAGGAGATTCCCCCAAGTCAAGAAACAGGCCTAGAAAAGGGTAGAAAGCAGCAAATATAAATCATCATTAGATATAGTTCGAATAAGATACGACATAATACACACTAATTTCTGTCGAATATGACAGAGCGAAGAAATAAAACAACTCCATTCTAAAAAGGAAAAGGAATGAATGACACAACTTGTAACGAAAAGTAGGAGAAAAGATACGCACTAGAGGATAAAGCGCTAAAGACGACATAATAATCACTGCCCTAATAAATTATCCTCTTTGATGAAAAGCTACATATAGGCTGCCTTTTTCTTCAAGCCTTTAACACATAACAAATGTATTATTCAATAACGCCATGTGGATCATCTAGATTATCCGATATTAACAGCTGATGCCACCATTTGAAAAAACGATTTACAAAAGTCATTTTGAATGGTGCTTAATGAGGCTACGAGTTAAAACACAAGGTCAAATTCCATCTTACGACTGGGAGCCACCAAAGACTCCGAGCACGAGTGAGTGACTGATTGAAGTTCAATATAGTCATTTCGATCAACGTTTTCCACGTGTTTGTCTCTATATACATGTATAAACGTAGGTTACGCATCTACATGCAATATTACTTTTAAGGAAAAAAAAAAAAAAAAAAGAGATATTCATGTGGATCTCACGTTAAAGTAGATAAAAGTTTTTTACATGACTGAAAAATAAGGCCTTGATCGTGACGGAACAAACCAAATTTTTTTTATTATTATTTTTCTATTGATGCGACGAATGCCACATATACTTAAAGTTTCATGCATGAATCATAATGGCCCATTGGCTTTTTTTTTTTCCCTTTTGAAGTAGAAACAAGATCATGATGGCATTGCTGAGTTGAAATATAAGAATGGATATTAATTTGACTAGACACATTAGAAATATGACAAAATCAGACATATTATACCTTTTCTCTTTTTATATTATTCTCATATTTCACGATCATAGTAGTTTCTAATTAAAAAAAAAAAAAAAGGTGCTAGGAAAGTATTCTGATTATAACAATCTGCATTGAAAACATCTTATACATTCTTATTTATAAAAAATCTGCAAATAAGATATAGATCGCTACCAATGTTCTATCGATTTGCATATCATAGAAACCACGTTGCAGTAACTCAAGTTTCTACCCACTGTCATCTCTATTTTACCTGTGTCAATGTGTATTCCCTCTTTGTTTGTTTTTGTTTTTGTTTTGTTTTGTTTTAAAGAAAAGGAACAAGTTTTTTGCCACGAGATGAATCATCACGGCGACTTGCATTAAGCAATACAAAATTGGAGTGTTAGCAATTCGGACAACGAACCTCGGACCTTGTTCTTTCTACCAGTTCAGCTTTGTTCTTCTGAATAATTTACGAACACCCCCACGTGAATCTTTGGGGTTAGAATGATGAGACAGTTCTCCTCCGCAAGGTTAGCTTCCAGCTTCTTTTTTGCTGCTGAAAATGCTGTAGATATCACTAGAGATGGCCATGGTGCTTGACGAAACAGCTAATACGATCATCAACCATGATACAAACCTATCATTCTTTGTTGCAATTCCATGAACATCCCTACATTAAACAAAGAAAACAATGTTCAGTATTTGACACATTGTGAAGAAGTATTGTATTGATCCATGCAAGAAGTTTCCTTCGGTCAATGCAGAAAGTAATTAAAACGCCAAGGAATATTTTTTAGGTCATTAGAGACACAAAATATGAGGTGCAGACATTTATGCAGATTTTCCTTTACAGGAAATCCCACAAGGGAGAACATATTAAAAAAGGTGATACGACAGAGAACTTGAAAAGAAAAGAATCAACACAGCAAACTGCCAAACCCTCATCTTCCAGGACCTTCTATACGACTTCATAGTGACCAGTTTCACAGGATAATGCCTTGACCATGTACTTGTATCTAGAAAATCACTTTCACAAAATGATCAATCTAAGCATTGCGAAACATAATGTTTCTCTAATTAACTGAGACAACAAGACGTAAAGTCTAGCTCTGAGGTTTAAATAAAACTAAGGTTGATGTTGGAATCATCATTCCAAACCTTCCAAAGAAGTCTGATATTGGATTCTAAGGAGAATTTCAATCAGAATCAGGGGAATTTAATCTGCCTTCTTGCGCACAGCACCGTTTAGAAATTAAAACGAGAACACAAAACCAGCACGACTAAAATGCCTAAACGGCTATGCATTAAGACTCAATGATATTGCCAATTACTAACAAAGGAAATAAACCACACCATGACACAACAATTAATTTGATCCCGCATCCAACAATTTTCCTTGTATACACATGGTAAAGAATCATATGAATCTTGAGTCATTAAAATATTAACACAAAGAATTAATATTCATAACTCTTGCTAGTGTTACCTAAGCACGATTGCAGCAGGAAAGATGTACCCGACAGAGATAGCTGCTGTAGCGCCAGTAAACTGGAATGCATCCCAGATGCTAGGAACAAAATTAGCTCCCATGAAAATAATACCTATGAGTGCTGCAGTTACTGAGAAGAATCTTCTATTGTCGAATGCAATGGGAAGGGCATAAGGAAAGAGAAGACCATCTACATTGAGGCGAAGAGAGAAAAACACAATAGGGAAAACAAGCATCAGGTGGATGCCATAGCTCACCCTAACTACATCATTAAGCAATGATCCATATGGAATCCCGAGATCGCCATCAAAATTTGCTAGTACATCATCCAAAATCTGATCCCCAAAGAGTAGAAATCCAAAGAAACTAGTAGCAACATAGACAGATGAGCATAATGCAAGCGATGTTCTCGTTATGGACTTCATTTGCATGGGGTCTTTCAGTTCATTTTCTATAGGGTGAACTGCAGGGTAAATTTGAAAATGACCCAAAAGTTTATGGACCACGATAGAAGATATCTTGACTACTAATTTCAAAATATAAATACTAAAAGAAAATACCATCATTGAAATAATACAGAAAATTAAAAAAAAAAAAAAAAGGAAGAAGATGAAGAAGAAGAAGAGAGAAGACCAATGACTCTCTGCTAAGGCCTTTACTATAACTGCTAAGTAAATACTAGCAATCAGTGTTGTGCATTCTAATTTGAAAGCCCATTAGCCTGGAATGGAGTTTTGAATTTTCTGTCAAATCATTTGGAAAAATTGTTTCAATGGACTGCATTCTTTGCCATAAGTTGCAACAGATGATCATATTAGCCAATGACTATAGACAAGCAACTACCAACCAGGACTACATGTCTACATCTCTAATTTCAATAAAATATATACTGTCTCCATATTAGAGCAATGTTTGATGTTTTTGAACCAAGTGATGTTATTATATATGTAGTAAAGATCTACCGGGCAAGTTTGAAGTAGATTGAGATATAACGGACCAATCTTTGAACACTCAGAGTCAAGAACTTGAGTGTCAACTGAGAAATATTAACATTAGGCCACGTATTCTTAAGAGGTCGTTAGTTGAACAAAAAAAGACAATAGTATTAGCAACTTACTATTGTGATGACAGATGTAGGCAGTGACTAGAATTGGTATAGTTGTAAAAAGCTTCCAAAATGACGCCTGATCAACGAGTTTTGGCATCAAACGTGGCATTCCAATGCTTCCATTCATCAACTTAATAATTGCCACTCCAGCTGTGATGATGACGAATACAATGGCCAGTCCCACTGACAATGCCGACGTGTATCTCAACGAATCTAACATATTGCCAACACAATTCAACCGTGTTATCCCACTTATCATCAAGTGTAATAGTTCACTGTGAATGCAATACATCCTTGACAGTACTTCATGAGCAAGTACTATCAACTAGCAAACTTCATAATCAATTTTATGATTTCCTAGTCCGACTCATAGAAGAAAACCAAATGTAAAACAGATTAGTAGAGAAAGTAACGATTCATACCAACGCGCTTGAATGAAATAAGAGGTGTGAAAACAAGAAGCGTGGTGAGTAGTAACAAGGAACAGCGCGAAGTCCACCAGCGTTGACCAAACCATTCTTCTATCACACCCGAGTGGCGGACCTCTCCCGACCACGTCCCCGATAACACGTCCCCTGCACACCAAAATCCCTAATTCACAATGTACATCATCCATGATCATCACAAAATTCTTATCCTAATTAATTGAGAGGACAAAAACCATCTAGCTAAATCAAAGCGTCAAAATGCAAATTAACAATCCAATAGAGTCCAAGAACATGTTAAGTGGCTAAACCCCAACAATCCGAGTTCAACGCACGAATCGCAAAAAAAGAAACTGGAATAACAGAGTAGAAATCTCTGTAATACTAAACGCAGAAAGAGAATTATACCGATGATGATCATGTAGACGACGAGCATGCCCAAATTGTTGACGACAATACAGACCTGAAGTAAGGTCCGGCCGGCGCCGCCGAAGGCGTCACCGACGAGAACGGAGTACGTGGCTGCCTTGGAAGCTCGAGTGAACCTCAAGATCATGCCAATGGAGGACTCCGTCAACATCGAACCGAGAACGATCATGATCAGGCCGGGAATCATCCCCAGCTGCATAACCGCCGCCGGGAGAGCCATGATCCCGGCGCCGACAACCGTGGTGGAGAGGTTGAAGACGGCGCCGGAGAACGACGCGCCGTCGAAGCCGGCCTCTAGCGGCTCGCGGTCGTCGTCCTTCCGGGGAAGGAGGGGGATTCTGGGGCTCCGGCGACACTTGCGGTCCATCGACGGCGGAATCGCCATATCGGTCAAAATCTCTTTGGACTTTGGCCGTTCCAGAACGAACGGAGCGATAGATTAGGGACGGTTGATGGAAGTGTCGGATTATTATCCCTTTTTTATTTTTTTATTTTCTTCCTTTCCCTCTGAAATAGAATGGCAGAGTCCTATTCACGCGGGAACCAAATTTTCTTTCGTGGTATGACCAATGAGGAGGTTGCACGTGTACCTGCTGTCCAAGTGGGCGTTTTCTCTTTGGACTAGTTTGAACTTTGAAATTTCAGTTTGGACTTTGGCCTGCAGTGCACGGCCAGGTTTGCGAAGACAAAAGTGGAAAGTAACTGAAAGAGCAACGAAAGCAAATTGGCAATTAGGATGTGACCTAACCACCCAACTAGCTTTCTCATACCCAACCCGGAAAACAATGTTCCCACCAAATAATGAGCTAAAAAAAACAAACTATTTTCGAACAGTTCCATTTTCAAAGTTGGTCAAAAACTCTACCGTTGCATTTTCAAACTTTAAACGATTGTTGGTCTTAGCTAATACAAGAATTTCCAAAGTCCCAAAAATTTGACTCCCAACGAGAAAAAAGAACCAAGTGAAATTTTGAAAAGGTCTCATTTCTCTCTCGCAATGTCAGTCCTTTCAATCCAAATTCAACGGATCCCTATTCAATGAGTCTCTAAGAAAACTTCTAATTTAGATGATTCAACTTATATTGTTATATATATTATATATTTTATCTAATTTCAAGTCACGAAACTTATGCTTAAGTTAACTTATATCAACATAGCAACATCTTTTAATCAAATGAGGGTAGTGTCGGATTGTGATGGGGTTTATATAAGGATTATGCTCACTCTTCTATTAAACTAGCTTTTGAGATGAGTTGGTCTTAACAAAAAGAAACTCACATTTCCATTCCATCATCCAAGATCAATTGATATAGTTTGTTGACAACTAAAACATTGTTTACAATACCATGGAGCTCAAAAAAATATATGCATAACAAATAAAATAAAATAAGGAATCAACTAGGAAAGCGGGGACCTATTCCTGAATTAAGATCTTACAGAGCAAAAGCATATTTGAAAGGAACACTTCGAATATGGAGCGAGTGTAATTCATGTTGAATATTTGAAAAAAAAAAAAAAGAAAGGATTTTCATTTAACTGAATCCTTATATTTGATACCGTTAACTCCACAACCATCACCTCCCCCTTTGAGCCACACGCAAGCTAGGAAGCGTGATCATGGAAGGTCGGAAATGCAGAGCTGTAAAAGGGACACTATCCAAAATTTTTTTGTACATAATTTACATGCAAAAAGTACAGCCATATGGCGAGATGAAGCAAGGAGCTTATACAAAGATACATCAGCAGCAATTAAATAAGAGTTGGATCCGTCATTAAGGTTTCGAGGAATGCTAAGAAGTGAAACCCCAGAAATAGTTAAAAGCATCCTAGTACGAACAGTATCATTTTTAACCCAGTGAAGAAAGCTTGGACTTGAAGAATCAGCTGTTAAATTAATTCACCATAGATCAACGTTTTCTCTTTCCTCTTGAACTTTTACTTATGTTTGTGTGAGTCTTGTGTTCTGTATTTGGCTTTGAAGATGGCAACTTTGTCCCCACAACAGAACTCCACAAAGCCCTTTCCACATCTGATGGCGTGAAGGCCAGTTCTTCTGAACTCAGCTCCTGCATATCATACTCCATTCCAGTTCAATGGCATTCACATTCCATAGTTTTGTATAATAAAAGGAATCTTATAAAAAAAAAAAAAAAAGGATCAGTTTATCATTTAGTGCAAGTTATAAAATACAAATATACTATCACGTCAGTCCAAAATTGAACTGAGAACTTTTATTTGGAAATGGCATTGGTAAGATGAGAAGCTTACATGACAAGTCAAAATCATCTAATAAAATACTTCTGTTTGTATTTTAAGCAGTTCAGCCAGTTCTTAGAAGGGAAAAAAAAAAAAAAGATGGAGCTCAAGATTTGAGTTGGTATAGCCAGTGTCATTTGTGAATGAATTTCTTATGCAGTACACTCTTCCACCACGTTTCTGCAGCAATGATTAAAGGGTTTCCTATAAAATGAAGGTTGTAAATGCCACTTTTGTTTTGTTGTGGAGCCTAATTATCACCCTGAAACAAAAACAGCACATGAACTGAATCGACCTTCATGACAAGGTTGCCACGGGGTTAGAAGGAGGTGGGGTGGCGGATGCCCCCTCCCAAGGGATTGACACGGAGCCCTCGAAACCTAATTATCAACAACTTTTGATGAGAAAAACCTTCTAAGAGCCTCAATTTAACACCGGTAACACATTCACTGGCTATAAGAAACCTTAAGCAGACGATTCTTTTTATCGCAATTGATTTTCTTAATCACTGAATGAGATATCAAACTTGTGATTCACAATAAACATTAACTTGGTATGTTCAGTTCAATATATAACTTAGTTGGCGTTTGGTATTGTTTTTGAAATGTTTTCTGTTTTCAAAAAAATTGAAAATGAGAATATTTTGAAAACTGTGTTAAGATCATTTCTGAAACTGTGTTTGGTTATGTTTTCTGAGTGTATATTTTGAAAAACATAAAAATGAAATTTTGTTTGGTTATATTTTTTCAAAACCCATTTCATTTTTAAAAAACCCAAAAAACACAATATTTTTTGAAAATGAAAACAAAAAGTGAAAACAACTTTTTTTCGTTTTCAAAAAACTCAAAAAAACAACATAGTTGAAAATGGTGTTTTCAAAACGGTTTTGAAAACGTTAAATAAACAAACGCTATTTTGAAACCGTTTTCATTTTCTACGTTTTTGAAAATGGAAAATCATTTTCAAGAACAAAAACAAACACCCCCTTAGTTTTTCCCGATAAAATTTTCAGACTTTAATTTACCCTCTCCATATTATTTTCAAATGTGGCAAAGTACTAGGAGTACAAATTACATTTCACAGTTTACTCCTTAAAACATAATAGTATGATTTATGAATTACGTAGCAAAGCATAACTAAAAAAATTAAATTTATTAAAAAAAACCAAAAAAATTCAAGCACGGAGATTTTAACTAACCTTTGCTTTAGTCTGTAACTTATTGGCAAACAACAGATATTGCTTCAACGTGTAATCTTTTGAGTTGCCAAGGGCTGCGTCCATTGCCTTTTTTTTTTTTTTTCAACCAACATTATCAGATATTATTGAGGGGGGAAAAATTTAAAAAAAAAAAAATCAAAATGCAATAAACTGTTAGGCAAAAGTTACCTCATCAGACATGAAAGGAGCCACATCGGGCGCGTAGGCAGCGAGAATCGCAGAGGCGGTGGCCGGACCAACGCCTTTGAGCACTGTAAGCTCGGAAATAGCTTTGGAGATATCGGGAAGAGACTTGAAAGCCTTTTGAGACGCCGACTTCACCAGATCTTCGTGCAAAGCCGAGACGAAATCCAACAGGCGAGGCCTGTAAATTCAACACAAATCGATCAAAAACATAATCTATAGATATACATTCGCAGGCAACTATATAAAAACCTAGAGAGAGAGAGAGAGAGAGTACCGCCATTTTCCTCGGGTGAGCTTCCACCGCATGAGCTGGGAGAGCTCGGAGGTGGTGAGGTAGGGGTTAGGGTTCCGGTGACGGAGGAGAGGAGGGAGATGATTGCGGTAATAGTCGTCGAGAGAAACCAAGTTGGGTTTGTTGAGGGATTCTATGCGAGAATCGTAGGCAGAGAGGGCTTCTCGCCAGAGGCTGGGATCGGAGCACCCAAACTCCAGAGCCATGCCTCTGGGTCTCGCTGATGATACTGATTTCTCGTGAAGTTGTATGGCGCTTACGGAAACGGTTGACTGATTAACGGTTTGACTGGCTTGTTGGACTTGCCATTGCTCCATTGGCCCATTCCGTCTTGGGCTTCTTACAAATGGATCCAACTACCAAGTCTCCTTTTCATGTTTTCTTTTCACTAAGTAACGTTTGGTAAAATATATATATTTTAATTATATTCAAATACAATATAATTTTACATCAAAAAGTTTTACATTCAAATACAATTTTTTTCAATAATACTATAAAAATAATTAGTATTTAAAAGTTTTTTAAAATAATCACATTAATTTTTCAATTTTACTATTTATCTCTATTTGTACCAATCACATAAACTTTTCAATTTTAAAACACGTTTCATCCAAACACACATTTCATTCAAATACAAAACAAATACTTTTCAATCAAATACAATACTTAAAAAATATATTACATTTAAATATAATTAAAATGTAATGTATTTACCAAACACCCCCTAAAACTTGTAGTAAAACAAAATTAAACTAAGTAAATAACGTGATTTTCTTTAAATATATTAAACTGTTATTATTTATTTTAGTTATTTAATGTAAAACTGTTATTTTCTTCGTTCCCCCTTTTTTCTTTTTATGTGTATTAACAATAGGGTGGTTTGTAGGATTGATCTTCAAAAATATATCGCTAAATCAGTGTTTTAGCTATAATAATTTCGGTTTAAAAAAGACCAAATTTTCACCTCAAGTTCATTGCCCACGGTTTATCGATCCTTAAAAACAAATATCTAAATTGTTGTTCTAGTTGTAGTAGTTTCGGTTTAAAATGGAACCAGCTTTCACCTCAAGTACATTGTCCACGATTTATGGATCATACACCATACTAGACTGGGGACTAGAAAATATCGGTTTTGGTTTCGGTTCGAAACCGAATTTGTCATTTTTGGTTAGTGAAACCGAGCCCCGACTGATGAGAAGGAGGCGGTTCGGTTTACCGACCAAAATTGATGGTTCATTTGTCGGTTGGCGTGTCGGTTTTGGATGCCATGTCGAGGATAAAAGAGGAGACGTCGCCGCCGGCTGCGTTGCAGAAGAAGAAGAAGCGTTGCAGAAAAGAGGAATTAACGTTGAAGCAGTCGTCCATGATTTCATGCCAGTGTTATCTCTCTTGGGCTCGATTATGGCCTTACAGGCTTGGACGTAAAGTTTGGAAAGCAATATATGCACAGACTTGGGCTTAGGCTTTAGGCTGAGGTTTAAAATACTAAAGTTGCCTTCTCACCAGTTTACCTTGCGCGTGAACTTCCCTTACAATCTTTCGGTTTCAAATGTCAATTTCACGATTTCGATTCCGACGGTCAGCATTGGTTTGTCGGCCTTCCTGAACAGCTCTATTAGAAAGTATCCGCCTCTAAGATGCATTTAGAAAAGAGGGGAAAATAAATACTTACACGTTACTTTTTTCTTTTTTTGGGGGAAATACTTTACCGATATGATACCACATTGATAGTAGCTTATTAACTCTAGTTAGTTAGAAAGTTTGCAGATTGTTCAAGTTATTCATAATATCATCTTGAATTATTAATTTCTATATAATACATAATTGGGTGGAGCAAAATGAACACAGTCAGCGTTTGGTTCGATAATCTCCAATAAGAGAAGAAAGCCGTTAACGTTGAACGGATCGTATATATATCAATGTTATTGTGTTGATGCTGTATATGTTATAAAAATCCCGAAAAAAAATTATTGTACTTTATAATCTTATATGTGATATTATTTTTAATATTATATATTTATCTTTTATCAAAATTATAACAATTTGAAACTTGTAAATATATAAATTAACTAATAATATATTATACATCCATAGGAATGGATAGATTGGTTAGAGAGTGAATATTTATTAGGGTTCTCTTCTCGTCTATTCAAATTCAAATTTTATAACTTCATATTTATTCTAATTTAATTGTTGAAACATGATAAAGTTATATAAATAATAATAAACTTAGTTAAATATTAACAGAAACTAATTAAAGATTTTTTGTCTTTCCTTATATTTAAAAAAAAATATTTCTTTTTTGATGAAATATATTTATTGAAATAATAAAAGGATCATCATTTGAGTTTTTTTTTTTTCAGTTAAAGAAAAAAAACCGTGTACCATATTAAATTAAGGGTTTGAATTATTTATAAATTGAAAATAAAATATAATAAAATTTTAAGTTAAAATTAATTGATTTAATTATAATTTTTATTAAATTTTTTTAATTAAAAAAATAAAAATAAAATCAAAATATTAAATTTGGATTAATCAAGTAAATAATGTAAAGTTACTATAAGATCTAGGTCCGCGACTGCTACGTGCCGCCTTGTCCAACATGGTTATAGGTATTGTCATATAACAACAATTAATGCATTTACCTTCTGGCAAAAGAATAAAAAAAAAAAGTACAAAAGAATATGCTTTGGTTTATAACAATTAATGCATTTGCACTTGGTGTACAAATACACGTTTAAATATAATATAATTTTTATTTAAATAAAAAAATATTATATTTAAATATTTATTTTATTTTATTTTTTATTTTTGTATTATATTTATGAGATAAACACATTTCGTTTTAATTGCATTTGAATGTAATTTATTTTTTGAGTGTTGTATTTAGTTGAAAAGTATTTATTTTGTATTTAAATGAAATATATGTTTTGATGAAAAGTATTTTAGAGTTACAAAGTTGATGTGATTGGTAAAAGTAGAGATAAATAATAGAGTCGAAAAGTTGATATGTTTGTTTTACAAAACTTTTGAATAATAATTATTTTCATATTACTGTTGAAAATGATTGTATTTGAATGCAAAACTTTATATTTGGTGTAAAATTACATTGTGTCTGAATATAATTAAAATGTAAAATTTTTACCAAACATCCCCTTATTAATCACATGTATATTCTTTTTTCTTTTTATTTTTATCTAGTATATCATATATTTATTATTTAAATACAATTTAAATACTTTTTATTTAAATGTGCATTGTATTCATATGTAATATAAATATTTTTCTTCTAAATGCAATACAAATGTTTTTCTTCCAAATGTAATACAAATGCAATATGTTTACCAAACGAAGTCTAAGTATTGCATTCATATGCAATATAAATATATTTTTTCTAAATATAAATTATATTTAACACGTTGTGTTGTAAAGCAAATATAATATATCTATCAAATGGTGTCTAAGTGTTGCTTTGAAAGTTTGTACCCAAATTATATGGATAAAATATAGGTTTACGATTGAATCGAACAAGTTTGTTTTTATTTTTTTCTTCATGGTCGAATTGAACAAGTTTATTTTCTGTTGTTGGTGATTTAGTATTTGTCGGACTACTTTGTCCGATTCAATGATAAAAATATCCATACTAATGAGGTTTTGATTAAGAATGATATACACAAAAATATTGTTATTAGACGGATATTTTGTAAAAAAATAGATATTTCAAAATATTTATAATATTTGATTGAAACTTTACGAAATATAAAATCAATTAATAGTTCTTAATATGAACTAATTTTATAAAAAAACAACAAATATTATATATATATATGTTAGACATTATAAATAAAATAAAATAAAATAAAATAATATATTATATAGAAAATAAATATCAAATTTATAAGAGTATATACAAGTAAAAAAGAAAATTATCAAAAAGAGTTTCCATCTAGTTAAAAAATATTAAACAATACTAATTTTGATCTAAGATATTATCTTTAAATATTTCTAAAGATATATATATATATATGTACTTTGGTCACTTTCAATTATTAACTGATATTATTGATTTATCTAAATTAATAAGTAATCTAATAAGATATAAAACAACATCTTAATATTAATTTATGATTGAGGAGGTGTCAATATACCGTGGTTGGGAGACTGTATTTTTCAACTGGATTATATTTAAGAACACTAACAGTAAGATATTGCTCTTTACGAGTTATGTTACTGATGTGACTTAAAATTATTGTACTCGTCGCAATTGAATGATCATGGCCATTTACGATTAGCCGTCCGCCCACGGGGCCACTAGCTGTTATTTCATGATTGTGATTGAAAAGTCTCATAAAAGCTGCAATTAATAAAGTATATGACTAACGTAGTGACGTGTAACGATCAAGGGCTTGCGTAGCTTGGCGATTGATGCCTTGAACAGTTGAACTCAGGCAAATAATGCTTATACTTTTTTTTTAATGAATATTGTAACAATTAAATAATTTTAATATAAAAATTTTTAATAAAACTTGTCCCCTATATCATTATTTAAATAATATAATATTATAAGATTTTAAATAAAAAATAATATTTAAATCAATTAGTGTTATAAACCTTTAAATAAAAAAATTATAATTGTCAAATGCATTCCTGTAATATAAGATTTATATTTGTTTTACATTAATACATATTAATAATATGATTGGTATTATAAGAAGTTACATTATATTTAAATATAATAATATAAAAGTATTTTATTCAAATATTAATCATATTATATTTTAAATCTAATTATAATTATTATTTTATTATTTTTATTAATTATACATATATTCTCTTTCTCTCTCATTTTTTTTATTTTTATTCATCACATCACATATTTATTTTTAAAATATAATTCAAATATATTTCACTCAAATACACATTATATTTAATATAATATTAATATTTTTATTCTAAACATAAATTATATTTAATATATTATATTTAAATATAATTCAAATATATCGTGCTCATTATAAGTCTCTGTTAAAAATTAAAAGCACAGTGTTACAATTACAATCATACTTAAAAGTTTGCGCTGTAAATCGGTTAATTATTCTCTTTCACAAGCTTTTGAATTTTGGGAAAGTTCCTCGTCGGTATGTAATAATGACTTTTACAAATTGCAAGCAAAATCGATCATTTACGTAGCATTTATCACCGTTCGTGTGTACCTCGCAAGAAATTTGTCAAACAAAGATTACTTGTCAAAACGGTACACTACCTCATGACTGGGACACGGCATGTTGAACTAATTAAAATTTACTTTCTCTTGTTGGAGTTGAAACCAAATTTTGAATAGAAGTATTGTACAAATAATCAACATTTTAACCCTTCTTCATCAACCGAACATGATTAAGACAAAAAAGAGATAAAAATAAAAATAAAAATAAAAATAGGGTTATTCAAATTCTATGCTTAATTATGATAAAATTAAATTTAAAATCACCATTATACTTTAGATCCTATTTGGTTAATTTGATGAAATGATAATGATAACAGTAGTAATAATGGTAATAGAATACAATAAAAAGGACAGTCAAATTACTTGTTTAGTTACAATTCTATAATTACTATAGAATGAAATATAGTTATTTATAATTTTACCAAATTACCCCTATCTAATGAACAATGCCTAAGTAGAGCTTTTCCAAAAGTTCAGGACTGGCGAATATCAAACTAAACCCAGCTGAAAAACGAAAACAAACCAATAAATCATAAAATTAATAAATTAATAAATAACAAAACCCAATTTTCAGTAGCAATTAGGTGTTGTTTGGAGAAAAATTTTCATTTTTATTTTACTCAAATACAATACAATTTTACACCAACTACAAATTTTACAACAGTACTACGAAAATAATTACTATTTAAAATATTTTTAAAACAATCATATCAACTTTTCAACTCTATTATTTATCTTTACTTTTACCAATCACATCAACTTTTCAACTCTAAAATATTTTTTATCAAAACACACATTTCATTCAAATACAAAACAAATACTTTTCAATCAAATACAACATTCAAAAAACAAATTTCATTCAAATCCAATCAAAATATAATGAGTTACCAAACACTTCCTTAGACAATTATTATATAAAAGGTTCGATAAAATACACAGTAAGTTGCTTTGCTTGGGAACCAATTCCAAACAAGGGTCAAGAACCAACACAAAAATAAGATTCAGAAATCAACAATCGACAATCGACAATGTTAAATGCAAGAATAGGATAAAAACTAAGATTTGCTTTTTCCCATTTATCTACAGTTTACACTTGGACATGTTGTGGACCAAGTGTACATGGACAATATTAATGGATTTGTTGTTTGAAAGAGGCTGACAGTTAACGAGTCGGTGGACTTTAGCGCCGGTGAAGATGGTCGGAGAAATGCAAAGAATCAAGCCAGGAGGAGGAAGAGCATCAGACCTGGGAAGAGGCGGAGCACGGTGGCTATGGCTGTTCAAGCGTGATCTGTGCAAGGTGGAGGACGGCCCTCCGAGTGATGACCGACGAAAGAGAAGGACGATGGTGGTCTCGCCGGAAGACGATAGAGAGGAGGCGGTGCTGGAGCTCAAAAATTAAAATATTATAAATTCAAAATAGAAGATGAAGGGTATCAATGGAAAAAAAAAAAGAAGAAGAAGAAGATGAAGAAGAAAAATAGAAAAAGAGTTGGCATTTTTTTTGGTTGAAAAAAAATAGCTTTAAAAAAATATTTTTCGAAAAAAAAAAAAGTTTAAAGTAAAAGTATATAAAATTTTAAAAATTTATTATAAAAAATTATTAATATAAATCTTATTTTATTTTATTTTTAATTTTATATAATTTATAAAAAAAAATACATTTTATTTAGATTTATATATAATTTTATATATATAAAGTTATACACTTTTAAAACTTATAATTTATTATAATATTTTAAAAATATAAATAATAAAAAATATAATAAAATTGAAGAAAATATTTAAAATATATATATGAAGACAAAATTGTTATTACTTCAAACGCACATTAAAAATGTCATTCTTTTTTTTTAAATAATTATTCTTATCTTTAAACCCAACTAAACGCAATAATTGTACTCCTTTTCATTCATTTCCCGGCCAATCGGGACCATAGATACATATAATAAAAACAATATACAATCACGGACCACTTAAACTATTTTTGGATCAACACGTGGGGCACATCGATCCCCACCAGAACAATAATAATAATAATAATAATAATAAACTATGATGGGCCCATCGTATGCAATTTTGCAGGGCAATTCAATTTCAAATACTTTCTAGCAAAAAGAAAAAACTATTGATGCGCTCTAATCATTCCATACCATACTATAATAATCCGTTCATGAAGAAAAATCACTTCTGACAGAGAAAATCTATGACGAGTTAAATATAACACTGACATGAACAAACTTAATCGTGGTTTTCATTCAAACTTCAAGATGATTTAATTAGGCTTCTTACAAAATAATCTTACCTAATTAGCGGCCAACGGAGAATCCCGCGATGCGACGACAGAGCATGCATGCCACGCGGCATCCATTTGTACGCAGCACACAACTATAAGAAGTTTGGTAGGTATGCCAAAATCTGGTGTGTGTTTGTAAGTGGACTTCTCAAATTTCAACGTTGGCGCGGTTCTTGTGAAATTCGGGTATATTGACTTTTGAGATTTTACATAAAATTCTAATATAAAGACATATTATTTGACTTATAAAACATGCAATCAACGAAGTGCTCGTTTACCATGCCTTTTTTTTTTTTTTTGGTTTAAGATTAAGATTTCCCTCGCACCAAACGTATCAATCTTTCGAAAGAAAATTTGCATGTTATCGATGACTACGTACGTGCCGTGTTGATCCCTTCAACAAAAGACAACTCAGCTTTTAATCACGGGTAGTTACTGTTATATCGTTGTTATTGTCCTGTTTGATTGATGTTGATGTTGATGATGTAAGAGCATATCTAGGTTCTGTTTGCATCGATTGACCCCCTTCATGTATTTTTAAAAATAACATTATAATAACATATGTAAATTCGAGTGTAAAATAATTATCCACCGTTCATTAATATAGGGAGTGTTTGGGATTGTTATGATTTTGAAATAATTGCTTTCTATTTCGAGGAAGAAAAAAAAGCGAGTATCTTAAATAGTAGTTGGCTGTTTAATAAACTGTAATTTTAAAAGTTTTATTAATTTTAAAAGTAAAATATTCTTGTTTAATAAAACATAAAATATAATTGTTATAAGATGTTAAAATGATCAAAATAGACATAATATGAAAAATTTTAGATACTATTATTTTATTATCATTAACCAAATACTTTCATTTATTGTTCTTTTTATTGTTTTTAAATTTCCTTGTAAAGCTAAATTAGATTATCCTTAACAAATATTTTTTGCTCTTTTAAAAATTTTTCATTTAACTTATTTTTCTCTATCCTCTCCATTCTCTCTCTCTCTCGTGAGAGTCCAGGCGACAGAAAGATCAATGGCGAAGACAACAAACATAACGATGGGTTGGTGATGGTGAATCAATAATGAATTTGTGTTTTTGGAGCCAATCTCGTCGTTGGGCTGGGACCAATCTTGTTGTGGGGCTGGAGGTCGTAAAATGGGAGGGAGGGCTGGGGCAAATTTATCGTTGGGGTTAGGAGGTGAGGTTGGGGGTTGTCGCCTTGGGGTGTTGGCCTTGGCACGTCTTTAACTCCTTTTTAGGGTTGACAATTTGGGTCATGACACGAAACCTGCACGAAATTAGAGGGTTTAGGTTTTCTTTAAATAGGTTTGGGTCAAAATAGGTCGAACCCGTCAAACACGATTAAATAAAGGGTTGAACCCGCACGAACTCACCAACCTGTAATTGACACGAAATAATCCGTTTAATAAATGGGTCATATATGGGTTAACACAAACACGACCCATGAATTACCCATTTATAATTTTTAATATATATTATATAAATTTTTGAAGTTTAAAAATTTAAAATTCAAAATTTAAATATAAAATATATATTTTAGTTTTTATATGTATATTTTTAGTTTTGTATTTATTTTTTGTGATCTAAATTTAAGTGTAGCTTTATTATGAACTTAATTTGTTTGTTATTTAGATGTTTAATAAGTTTTTTTAATGTTAAAATTGATGATAGGTTAGTTAAATTGGTCAATAATAGGTTAATTAAATAGATCAATAACAAGTTAGTTAAATGGGTCAATAACAGATTGAATGACCCGTTTATGACCCTTTTAGTAAGTGGGTTTAGCAGACACGACATGATACGTTTATGATCTGTTAAGGGTTTAGCAGACACAATACGACATGTTTATGACCCATTTAATAAACGGGTCATAAACGTGTCATGTTAACCCGTTTATTAATGGGTCGTGTTCGGGTTGTGATTTTTGACACGATTATTAAACGGGTCGTATTCATGTTGAGTGTATTCGTGTTGAGTGTGTTCGTGTCAACAAACGGGTCAAACATGACACGAACACGACTCGCTGACACGATTTGCCATCCCTACTCCTTTTATCCTTTTTAAATACATATCCCTTGTAATTTTGAATAATTAAACTTAGCCAATGTTAGGAACACCGTTTCAAACTAAAATTTTCCAATTCATTTTTGTTTTTTGAAAAATCAATAAAAAATTTTGTTACTTTTTGAAAAGTCAATCAATTCAAACCCAAAAAATTTAGTTCCAACTAGGGGTGAACAAAAAATCCGAAAACCCAAATAACCCACCCAACCCACCCAAGGAAAACCCTACGGGTTGGGTCCACGTCAGACCCAAAAAAAGTCGGGTTGACCCACCCAACCCAATGTCAAATTGGGTGGGTTCGGGTTGGAATTCTAAAACCCGATCAAAACCCAACCCACCCAATGAATGTGTGTTTTTTTTTTTTAATATTTAGAAAAAATATAATGATTAAGCTAAGCCAATTTTATTGATCCGACTGTCATTTCCCATTTATGCCTCCCCCCAAGCCAAAGTTCGTGCCTTGCCCTTACCAAACCCGATGTCCCATCAGCTTCCTCCAATCGTCCCTTTCTTCGATTATCGGCCGTCACTCCTCGACGTATTCATTTTTATCTCCCCAAGCCCGTGTTCGTCTCATGCCTTGCCCTTACCCAACCCTAGCCGCCACTTGCCACTAGCCTCCCCTGATCTTCCCTTCTGTTAGGATTTAGGAACAAGATTTCAAGTTTATTTCAATTTGCCTGACTTTAGTTCTTGTTACTACACACATTGGAGTTAGAGATTATTCTTGTGAAATAGATTTGATTGTTTGTGTTGATGTTTCTTAGTATTCATTAAAAACATGTTTTAATTAGTTCTTATTGTCTTTATATGACTTCTTTATTTGAATATTTGAGCTTGTATTTTGATTTGTGATTAAATTTTTAAGTCATGTTTTATTATTTTGTTTTTATAAATTGCCGAACCCGACGAACCCGAAAAACCCGCCAAACCCACCCAAACTTTAATTGGGTGGGTCGATTTTGTATATTGGGTTAATTAGGTGGGTGAAAAAATTTTTCAACCCACCCAATCTTTTTGTTCATTGGGTGGGTTGAAATTGGGTGGGTTGAAAAATGCCAAAAATCCACCCAACCCACCCGACGAACACCCCTAGTTCCAACCAATGAACAAAAAGCTTACTTATCTCATACCTTTATGTACTCCAAAATTACTCTTAGCGATTGTTTGTACTAAAATTTGATTCAATGATAAATAATGAGATACAAAACTTAGGGTGAGTTTGGATGTCTTTTTGGAGATTTTTTTTGTTTGAAAAAAAGTAGTTTTGAAATATTTATTTGGGGCAAAAAACTGTTTGGAGTAAAAAAAATATAAAATTTTAAAAATTTATTTTAAAAAATTTATTAATATGAATATTGTTTTGTTCTTATCAAAATTTTATATAATTACAAAAAATCATCTCATTTGAACTTATATATGTAAATTTATAAACTTTTAAAGTTTGAAATTTATTGTAATATTTTAGAGATATAAATAGTAAAAAATGATAATAAGGTGGAAAAAAGTATAAAAAATGATGTTTTACATTTTTTTTTTCTCGCACCAAACAGCCTATTAATTAAATTTACGATTATTTGAAATAAATATTGGTGGTATTTGGTATTTGTTTTAAAATATTTTCTGTTTTTAAAAAAACTGAAAATGAGAATATTTTGAAAACTGTGTTGAGATTAAATCTGAAATGTTTGGTTATGTTTTCTAAGTGTATATTCTAAAAAACATAAAAATGAAATTTTACTTGGTTATATGTTTTAAAAACTCATTTTATAAGTGAGTATCTTTTAAAAAATATATTTATTTTTAATTTTTAAAAAATAACAAATAATAAATTATTAGTCATAATTAAAAAAAATCCCTTTGGTAATAGGTTTTGCAACAAGGGTAGAGGTAAAAGATATTAGTAGTTTAAGCTCTAGATGGCGGTGGCGATAATGGTAAAATTTAGGTCATGAGTCGATAGTCATCGTCGTCAGGAGTCCGTTGCTATCGTCGCTAGTCCATGGTCATTGTCTTACGTCGTAGATACATGCCACTGTCAAATATGATCATCACTGACATTACATAGGTAAAGAGAGAGAGAGAGAGAGTAGATGGAAGGAGAAAATGAAAATAAAAAAGTGAAAACAACTTTTTTTTTTGTTTTCAAAAAACCTAAAAAAACAATATAATTAAAAACGATGTTTTTAAAATGGTTTTAAAAATGTTAAACAAATAAACACTATTTTGAAATCATTTTTATTTTTTATGTTTTAAAAAATGAAAAATCATCTTTGAAACAAAAATAAATACCCATTATATTTCTACTTTTAAGTTTTATGTGTTAAAAAAATGTATAAATTTCACATCCTCGCTCCTTGTTCTTTGAGATTTTTTTTTCTTCCCGCGTCAAACGGCCTATTAAATTGACTTGTGTCTCTCATGTCACTTTCTACTTTCAGACTATATTCTATCGTGGCATCTCCCTGATGTCAACTTGTACTCAGACTTGTACGCTTCTGCCATTCCTCTCGTTGTGATTACCAATTAACAATATCGTTTACGACTCTTATTTTAAACACAATGTTGTATTTAAAACCAGCCCCCACAGCTTCTTTCACGAAATAAATATCAATCCACTAACACTTCAAATGTTTTTGTTTACATCCAAAATTTTCTTTTTGCTAATTGGAGGTTCATTCAATTTTGTAAATCTGTAGAAAATATGGACATGATAAATTGTATTAATTGAGTTTTCAATTATAAGATGAATCAATAATATTAATCAAACTATTTCATTGTCTATGTCTTACAAATAAGATTGAGCAATCCAATAAATCTGAAAATGTGTTTTGGAAAGATTACATTGATGATTGTGTTTGAGACTGACTTTAAAAACTTTTTGGCTCGAGTAAGACTATTTGTTCTTCTACTTGCTTATCTTTGTAGTTATATTAAACAATTAATCTGAAAATGCATTGTGAATCTGAATTTGCAATCCAATCAATTCAATGAATCTGAAAAATGTGTTTTAGAAAGATTAAAATGATGACTATGTTTGAGACTGATTTTAAAAATTTGTTGACTCTAGTAAGACAATTTGTTCTTCTATCTACTCGCCTTTGTGGTTATATTAGAAAAGGCAATGCATTGTGTCGTTTTTACAAGTAAATTTTTTTTTTCAAAAATAAAATAGATTGGTATTACATAGAAATTGTGTTTGAGTTTGTAAATGTCAAATTATTTTACTTTGTTTGAATTATTTAAATTTCATTCATCGGGCTAATCCATGAAACCGATATTGTTCTTCATATAATTTTTTATGTTATTGTTTAAATTTGTAAATTAGTAGTATTTTATTCTAGTTCTTTTATTTTTCTCATCCAAAATACATCATTAATGATTCTTGTTCTCATCAACCCACACCACACCAACCCCACCTACACCCCCTCCACAACAAAACAACCAACACCAAAAAAAAAAAAAAAAACCTCATGTAAAATTATTCATTCTTT
The DNA here is from genome assembly GCA_035233585.1 of Antiaris toxicaria. Lineage (NCBI taxonomy): Eukaryota > Viridiplantae > Streptophyta > Magnoliopsida > Rosales > Moraceae > Antiaris > Antiaris toxicaria. Next base: position 21,124,247 of record CP141160.1, on the reverse strand, counting down.
TCCAGCCTAATCACCGCTAAACCAAAAGTAAATAATATAAACATGAAGTAAGCTGATGTTTTCAAAGCAAAACAGAGCAAACGTAGATGCTCCATCCGAGAAAACATATTAATGAAGATTTCATCCAACAAATTATTTACAATGGATTTAAAAAAAAAATGAAAAGAAAAGGAATTCATTGAAAGCAACCCAACAAGAATAAAGAAAACAAGATAAGAACAAATCGATTAAAAAAAAAATCACACACGACAAAGCTATTATATATATATATATATATACGAAGAAATAAAAAGAAGCACAAACGGTATAAAGGCGACAAGGCTTTCGAAGCAAAGTAAAAACTATTATAATTTGAAGCAATTAGACTTTTATTATAGTATCATTGAGTTTTTTTTTTAATTTTAAAACTTAATTATGAAATTAAGATTAATAATGGTTCTTTTTATTTTCGTTTTATCTAAGGGTTTTGTATAATAATAATTTTTTCTATTAAATAAGGCGTGAGAAAGTAGAGTAGACTGTGTGAGTATAATTACTATTTATATTACCGCAACTGCAAACAAGTGAATTAAGGCCTTGTTTGGAATCGGTTTTAGAGATATCCAAAACCAATTTTTTTCAAAATTTCATCACTTTTCACTATTTACATTTCCAAAACGCTACAGTAAACTCCAAATTTTAAAAATTTATAATTTTGTGTATATAAGTCCAAATGAGATTTTTTTTTAAATTGTATAGAATTTCGAAAGTAACGAAATAACATCTATATTGATATTTTTTTCTAAAAAAATTTTTAAAATTTTTTATTTTTTCATCCCAAACAATTTTTCTTCCCAGACACATTTTTCAAAACAACTTTTTTCCAACCTAAAAATAATGTCTCCAAGTATCTTCTCTAAACACCCTCTAAATGATAAATCTATTCTTCCTTAAAAAAGCAAATAAATAATTACAAATCTAATATAAATGTGAATATTTTTAACGGCCCTACCGTCAACGTGTAGTGGACTCTCTTCTATATATAATTCTCTGCAACCTAAAAATCCGAAAGAAATTCTGTCTAATTTAAAAGTCATTACCAATTACTCTTGATCATCAACCAATCGTGTATCGGTCTATGGCTTCAATCATTAATGCCATAAAAGAACGTCAACAACCCACGATTGTAGAGTTTCTCTTGCAAACCACATACAGAGTGCTGTACGTGTATATGCATATATATATATATATAATATCTATTCGTCTTTGATAATGTGAGAATAGATTTCTTACATTTTTTTTTTAGGTTTTGTAAATGAATTTCGTTATGATGTTTTAGCCTGATTAAAGAAATATTGTCCAAGGTTTTTTTTTTTTTTTGAATTTCGTCAAGGAGTTTCAGTCTTATATATAATTTTTCTTTATTTTGTCTTTTTGGTGTTTTTCTTATTTTTTGTTTTCTTTTTAATTTTTTATATCATTTAGACAATATGTTATTTCACAAAGAACGCATTTTAATTAATATATATATCATCTCATTTCTGATATCTAATTTTTATTAGACATATTCATTGTTTGGCACTTTGATGTGCGTTATTTGAATAAGAATAAATGACTCAAATTAATCATGATTCTGAACGATAACTTATATTATATAATTTGACACCTCTCATATAATAGAATGATGCAGAAAAATGATTTGAAAGAGTGCGTTTTAAAGCAAAGACATCTTTTTTTTTTTTATTTCCCGAAATTTTCATGTGCTATTCAAAAAAAAAAGAAAAAAAGGAATTGTAGACCTCTCAAATCCTTATCCATTTTTCTCTCTAACGCAATAACATCTCCCACCTTCCAATAACCAATAATGGTGCCCACTCCCACAGCCGCTGCCGCCTCCTCATTGATCATTTACACTTCGTCAAGGATATTGTTATTTCTAGTTCATCCTCCCCTAGAGATAGATAGGATAGTGTGTGTAAATAACTATTTACGACGACAAAAAAAAAAAAAAGAAGAGTTCGATGAAGTTTCAAAACAAAACCATCTTCCACTCTTTATTGTATTTCATGCTTTCACATTCTAATATCACTATTTTTTTTTTACATTGCCCCCTTTTTTTTTTAACAGTTCCCTAATCTTAAATTTATAGTTTTCATCATAAAGCGATAACCAGCTACAAAATATTAAAATATGAATTCCTTATATTTTATGTCATCTTATCTATTAAAATCACTTTCTTGGTGCGCCTCTACTTTGCAACCGGTTAGCTTCTTTTCAGCTTTCTTCATCAAAATACAAACATAGAGCAACACCTGGCCACCGCCTGATGCATGAAGCTCACCATGTCACTGCCATTTCACAACACGAGACTTCGCATACACATAATTTAGGAGTATATATTACTGGAAGCACTGCTAGATCAAGTAAAATATATTATAACATTTTAACTAATCAATTCCTTTTTTAACTCCCAAGGCCGTGTTCACGGTAACTTTCTAGACCAAGTTTTATCCTTTTATCCAAATTTCTTAATTCTACTTCATTTTCTCTTTCTTCTATTTAAAAAAAAATTTAAACTTTAAAAATTTATACTTTTCTCCTTTTAAATTAAAATGAGATAATTCTTTGTATCAAGATAAGATAAACAAAATAATATCCATTTTATATTTTTAAAACATATTTTAAAATTTTGCAGTATTTTCTATTCCATATAACTTTTTTGGAAGTCCTCCCTTAAATAAACATTTTCAACACAAACCCCAAAACTCTATTTCCAAAAGCCCTCCAAACGGGTTCTAAAGAAAACCAATTGGATGATGATTGTGTGGATGTATAAATAAGGGCTCCTATAGGAAAGGCCGTTCGAACTTTTGTTTGGTGGATTGAAACTCATTTATAATGATAGAAATTGATAGTAAAAAGCAGGGAAAAAGACAAAAAAACGATACAATAACCACATGGGGTGAATTAGAATTCACCTCAAAGAAGCCCTAAATATATGTATAGGATCATGCACGTTGTTTAGATGACAATTATATAGAATGATGAAAAAGAACTAGCAGAGTTTTTGAACAAAATTTAAATTAGAGAAGACAATATTTGTCCTAAAGAAATATAAACATCATACGTATATATGTATATAATATACACACATATATATATGTATATAATATTAAGGCGACTTGGCATTATATAGTTGAGATAATCTTAGTGTTAACAAGAAAAACATTAATTAGCAACAAGAATTCAATAAATTAACGAAAGGAAATAAGGTGACCTGGCAATTTCAACGGCAATTACGTTGGAAGTGAGGTGATTGATATATATATATATATATATATTAACAGATTTGTTGGTCGTAGCTTCAAGTATTTAAATTCACACTACAAATTAGCGGTTATTGTTACGCCGCAGTATACATCCTGTTTGTTTTGATGGGAAAATTTTAGGAGAGATTACTGTGCAAGATTAGTGATTCAGGATTTATGGTTTTTTGATAACTGGACTTTTACGTAGGGTATTTGGATAACATATTATATTTGCATTATATTTGAATATAATGCATTGAATGTAATATGTATTTGAATGAAAGGTATATATATTACATTCAAATATAATGTTTGTTTGGATAAAAGGTATTTGTATTGTATTGTATGTTATATAATTAATAAAAGTTTAAGGAAAAAAAGGAAGAGAGAAAAAGAATATATGATGTAATTGATAAAAGTAATAGAAAAAGTAGAATGATGAATAGTGATTGAATTAGATTTAAATTATGATGTGATTGGTATCTGAATGTATACTCTTGTGTTTGATGAAAATTTATTGTATTTAAATACAATATGAATGTAATAGAATAAACAAACACATCATTAGTTATGCTTTTGTTAATAGAAGAAAAACCAAAAGTGAAAAGATATAATAAAAATGCTTATGAATATAACGGATTAAAATAGTATTTAAAGTGCTTATGAATAATAAAAATGTAAGAAATAAGCTTGTGGCGTTCCCTTTAAGAAGATGTTGAAATTTACTTGTTTGCCAAAAGCCTTTTGGCTTGGTTAGAAGAAAAGTGAAAATTGTGTCCCATTGCTTTGTCAAGGCTAACTTAGCGGGCAGAAGGAACGAGATTTGAGTACGGGATTTTAGATTCTAAATTTTTATTTAGAGGGATGTTTGCTTTTAAGATGATATTTTTTTTTAAATGAAAAAATATTCTATTTAAAAATAAAAAGTTATTTGAATGAGTAAAAAAATTTCTTTTTTTAGATAGATGAGTCTTTTTTAATGTTCAAAAGTGAAAATTTTTTTACACTGATATGCAAAAATTTGAAAGGTTTACCGTTTAAAAATAGATTTTTTTTTCTATTTTTAAAAAATAAAGTGTCCAAACAATCAAAGACAAAATACAAAAATATTTTCCTCTTTTTTCAATAAATTGGAGGAAAGAATAATAAAGTAATAAAATAAAAAATAATGACAAAAGGATAATCAAATTTGGATACATAACTCTCTATTTATTTTTTATATCAAATGAATCAGAAATAACTATCAGCATATCTTAGTGTTAGTTAGCATATCAAAATTTTATGCGATAAAGCTTTTGTTTAAATGGAGTGTCCATTTTTAAAAAATAAAAAATTTTATTTTTAAAAAATAAAAAATTTTATTTTAAAAAAATAAAAAGAAGTTTAGATTTTTTTTTAAAGTAAAAAGTTGTTTAAATAAGTAGAAAGATTTTCACTTTCTAAAGAGAAACTCATTTTTTATTTTTAAAAGTAAAAAATTTTTAACGTTCAAATGCAAAAATTTAAGAAGATTTATTTTTTAAAAGTGAAAAATTTTCTACTTTCTAAAAATAAAAGTGGTAAACAATCAAAATAAAAGTATACAGCTTATAATTTATAATAATATATCAATTAAGGATAAATAGTGAACTTAATATGATCAACAAGTGTAATAAATGATTCAAAAAGTGTAATCTATCTTCACTTGAAAGTAAAAGGTGATCATTACACGTAGATATGTCTCAAAAAGAAAACACATGAACATGTTAATTGAAAATCTTTAGGCAAGCTTAAAGTGATTCTACATCACACAAAATATAATACGATTTGTATAGTATGCGCTGCACACTTATAAAATATGCAAGTGAGCAAAGTTTAAAAAAAAAAAAAATCAGCACATTATTGATTAGGTCATCGCATGAATAATGATTAGGCTGTTATGTAACAGAGGACAAATGAAGTTATTAACTTTTTTAAATATAAAAACAAATGAGCATTTGTGTGTTCGTTTGGGTTTTTTTTTTTTTTTTTTTAAGAAATGAAAGAGTGATTCTTAATATTCCTTTTTTTTTTTTTTTTAAAGAATGTATTCCATTTAAAAAAGAATGAACGAGTGATTGCAAATATATTCCATTTAAAAAAATTACATTTGCTCGAGGAAAACAAGTTTTCTTTAGATATATGCACATTATTTTTTTGAATTTATTATCAATAATAATTGTTATTTTAATTATTAAATATATAGTTTTTTTTTATTTGATTTGATCGGATTAGCTCCTTTAAATATAGCTAGAAATAATAAATCTTCATGAAGGACGACTGTAAAAACGAATGAAGAAAAAGGAAATGAACGAGTGATTTTGAATATAAAAATATATACGTATATATTTTTTAAGGAATGATGGCAAATATATTTCATTTTTCTAGAAAATGGAAATTTTATGTAATCTTTCTTCAAAATAAGGAAAAAAATAATAATAAATTTGCTTGAGGAAAACAAGTTTTCTTTAAACATAGGTACATTCTTTTTTTTTTTTTTTAGAATTATTATCAATAACAATTGTTATTTTAATTATTAAATTAACTTTTTAACGATTTAATTAAATTAAAAATAGTTTTGTATTTATAAGAATTTTTATTTATAATCCATTTGGAATACTAATTTATTTGTATGTAATACAAATGTAATGAAATAGATCGTATTAACATTTGGATGAAGTTACATGATATTCAAATTTAATATATGTTTTGGTAGGAAAAAAAATATATAATGTGATTGATAAAAAAAGATATAAAAAAATAAAAAATAAATATATTATATTTAAAATTTAAAAGTGTTTGTATTTAAATATACATTTATAATACACAGTTATCTAAATACACTTTATATTATAATCAGATGTAATTGTAGATGCAATTACGAATCCAAACTCGACATTAATGTGCGATAGAAATTAAAACAAAAATTAGCTAAATAACCCCTTTTAACAAGTATTTTTAATAAATGATCAAAGTTTTTAAAAATTAAAAGATTGTTTTTTTTAATATAGTTAGTCAATTTACTTAAATGATAAATGATCAATTACTGATTGATCAAATTACAGTTAATTACTTATTGATCATAATATAAATTATTGATTTTATTAATCAATCACTGATTGACTAAAAGTTGATCACCGATTGACCAATAGTTAATCACCGATTGATCAAATCTGAAAGAATAACAAACGATCATTATATTAAATAAAAAAAATTTAGTTATCTATTAAATTAGGGGTTTGATTAGTTTATAGATTAAATCTGAAATAAAATAAAATTTTTAGATTTAATTTGATTAATTTAGTTATAATTTTTATTAATTAAAAAAAAAACTAAACATAAAATTCTAAGTTTGAATCGATCATTTAAATGTTATATAAATAACTATAATGAACTAAACCAGCGTAATTTTCTTAAAGATGAAGCACACAAGAAGCCAAGACGCCACGTCACTAATTTTCCTTGTTGAGTATCATTCCCGTTTTTCTTTGGGGTAGGGGAAACATCCAAATTCTGCAAAAGACGCGGGAAACACACCACTATTATAAGGGCAAAAGAGGCATTTCACCAACCAGTAAAGTTAAATGGGCGCAGCTTAAGATCGAGTATTACACAGCGTAAGTTAGCACTACGGCGTACAGGTGTCGAGCTGTAAAGTTATCGTTTTGTTTTGCGAGGCCTACAAAAATAGCACGCTGTCCTGAAGATCCTCGTGAGCTGAGCTGTTGAATACGCCACCAGAAAAACAGCCAAGAGAGAGAAATCACATAAGAGAGAGAACGAAAGAAACCAGAGAGAGAGAGAGAGATAGAGAAAAGAGAGAAACTAGAGAGAGAAAGAGAGAGAGGAAAGGATCAGAGCGACAGGCTCATCGTCGGCGTCGCCGTTCTGGTCTCTGCAGGTTTGTTTCGATCGACATTTGGAAATGGCGGATCTGTACACGACGGGATGGATCTTGGCCTCGGTGCTTGGCCTCATCGCGCTGTACTCTCTGGTCGTTAGGAACAAGAATCATCGCGAAGCTTCGTCGCCGGAGAACGGAAGCGAGTGCGTGAGGAGCATCGCCCCTGTAAGCGGAGAATGCAGATCCAAAAACGGCGACGTCGACGTCATTATCGTCGGAGCCGGTGTCGCTGGCTCCGCTCTTGCTCATACTCTCGGCAAGGTAAATTTCTGTGTCTTTTGTGTTCGTCTCATTTTGATCTCCTGAATTTTTCTTGGAGGCCAAATAGTTCAGTTTTTGTTCTGTTCTGCTATGTTCTGTTTTGTTTTCTTGTTCTCCCTAGGAGACGTGCTTGGATTCTATTTCCACCATTAAAATCGAAGAAAGAAGGCGCTCCTAGTAATACACATACGCACACATACATATGCTCCTAGTAATACACACACGCACACATACATATGCTCCTAGTAATACACACGCGCACACACATACATATAAATATTCTCGGAGAGAAGCTTCTAGTAATTGATTGGTGTAGCCTTTTCTTTTCTTCTGCTTATCAATTGCTACTTCCAGAAAAAATTTTTTTTTTTGCCGAAAATCTGTTTCGAGTAAGTTGACGAAAACTTGAGGATTTTGTTTCTAAGGACAACATTTTAATCTGTTGATGACCAAGACACATTATTTTTTTTTTTTACTCTCAGGACACTTAAAAAAAATTTTATTTATTGCGCCGATTGTCTCTTGTTTTACAGATATTAGGCATTGTGAGTGTCGATGAGAATTTTGTACATGTTTGATTTTCCTTTTTCTGATTCGTTTTTGAAAGTATATAATAGAAAATTCACGTTAATCTTTTTTCATTAAAAAAAAAAAAAAGATTTCAAAAGGGAAGGTGCTGGTGATTTACGATGTTGCAAAAATGGTCTTTAAAAATTTTTGGGTTCTCGAATAAGGTGGTTATTTATTTATTTTTATTTTTTATTTTTCGTGCTCTGATCTCGAATAAGGTTGTTGGTTGTTGACGTTATCATAGATATCAATCGAATTTTTTATAATATATTACAATTATGTACCTGCAATACGTTGTTGTTGGAGGTTTTCTTTGAGTAGTCTTTTTCTGAGTGGCTAGTAGCTCGAAATACATCATCAGCGGCATGAATGAAAACACCAAATCAAGGACCACTAGCAGAAAATTATTTTGTAAAAGATTATTGCAGTTCCTAGGCGTACGGAAACAATTTTGTCTGAATGAAAATAGAATAGGAAATGATTAATGTCTATTACTTGTCTTCTACAAAGGACTAGAATATCAGAGTTTTTAAGTAAACTGTAAATCGATTGAAAGTTTTCTTCGGTACTTCTGATATATATTCACTAATGAGTAGTGAACATCTTGGACTTTTGGATCCAATTTGCAATATTTTATTTCACAGCTTAATTTGCTTTTAACGTTTTTTTACTCAGTATTCACGGTTCTATTCAGGCACCAGGGCTTGAGTGCGACGAAATTAGCATATGCTTAGTCTATCGAAAAAGTTAGAAATCAATTCCTTATACAATAAAGAATCTAATCCTGTTTCTACTTTTACATCTGCGATGTTGATGTATTTTTATCCACCTTATATATAAAATCTGGCACCCTTAATTACCCTTTACTTTATCATTTATGCAATCATCATGGTTTATCCATGAATTTATGCAAGATTAACTACGAAATTTTCAAATGAGAAAGTTTATTGGCTACCGCTTCATATTAAATGACGGTCCAATTTTAGTTACTTTCATGTTTAGTGACAGCTCAGTCCAAGTTAATAAATTGCAAACTGATTATGGGTCTAAAAAGTGCAGGAAGGACGCCGAGTGCATGTGATCGAAAGAGATTTGACAGAGCCTGATAGAATTGTTGGTGAACTGTTGCAACCTGGGGGCTATCTTAAATTAATTGAGTTGGGACTTCAAGGTAATTTATCTCTGATGACAAGGAGTAATTTGATGTTCGTTGCTTGTCTTCTAAAATGGGAAATTGTTTAATGGAATCCTGGTTGTGTCTGACTGCAGATTGTGTTGAGAAAATTGATTCTCAACGGGTTTATGGATATGCTCTTTTCAAGGACGGAAAAGATACTCGGCTCTCCTACCCCTTGGAGAAATTTCACTCCGATGTGTCTGGAAGGAGTTTTCACAATGGACGCTTCATTCAGAGGATGCGTGAGAAGGCAGCTTCTCTTCCAAAGTATAACATTTTCCCCATCTTGCAAGTTTATATTGCTTTCTCTTCCATCATATTTATCAACTTGTTGAACCATAAACATAAGTAGTAATCATTACGACCTCATTTTATGTATAATGATGCCTTCTTTTTCCATTATCTTCAGTGTACGACTAGAGCAAGGAACAGTTACTTCTCTGCTTGAAGAAAATGGAACAATCAAAGGGGTGCAATACAAAACCAAGACTGGGCAAGAACTGATGGCATATGCACCTCTGACCATTGTCTGTGATGGATGTTTCTCAAACTTACGCCGGTCCCTCTGCACTCCTAAGGTATGTTGCCTCTCAATCTTTTCAGATCAGATTACAAAGGTTGTGTGAAGTAGCTAAAGTCTATTTTATGAATATATTATGCCTTCATATTTCTTAGTGTTAACAGTTTTTACCCGTATGAAACTAGTACTTGAAAATTCAAATCTCACGTCTACAAGTATCTGCAGGTAGATGTGCCATCTTGTTTTGTGGGTTTGGTCCTGGAAAACTGCAACCTTCCATATGCAAATCATGGGCATGTTGTTTTAGCAGATCCTTCTCCGATTTTGTTCTACCAGATCAGTAGTACAGAAGTTCGCTGTCTGGTTGATGTTCCTGGGCAGAAAGTTCCTTCCATTTCAAGTGGTGAAATGGCAAAATATTTGAAGACTGTGGTAGCTCCTCAGGTTAGTAGATTCTGTGCAATTTCACAAAAGTTCTTGTCTTTTGACCCTTTTTCTGTCATTGCATCTCCTTGCCATCTAATTAATTAAAATGCCTTGGGACTGAACATGTTCCATTGCAGATTCCCCCTCAAATATATGATTCCTTTGTAGCTGCGGTTGATAATGGTAACATAAGGACAATGCCAAACCGAAGCATGCCTGCTACTCCTCATCCTACCCCTGGTGCCTTGTTAATGGGTGATGCGTTCAACATGCGCCATCCTCTAACCGGGGGTGGGATGACAGTGGCATTGTCTGATATTGTTGTGCTGAGGAATCTTCTCAGGCCCTTACATGACCTGAATGATGCAGCTAATCTCTGCAAGTACCTTGAATCCTTTTACACTTTACGCAAGGTAATCTCAATTAATGTGCTGGTAAACAACAACATAACTGAGCTAGTGTAGATTCGTGCAGTTTCCCTTCTTGTTCAAAAATCTTTGGTGACATCAGTATTTCGTAATTCTTCGGTTCGCAGCCAGTAGCATCCACCATAAACACATTGGCCGGGGCGCTGTATAAGGTCTTTTGTGCTTCACCAGATCAAGCAAGGAAGGAAATGCGTGAGGCTTGCTTTGACTATTTGAGCCTTGGAGGTGTATTCTCTGAAGGACCAGTCTCTCTACTCTCTGGATTGAACCCTCGTCCATTGAGCTTGGTTTGCCATTTCTTTGCTGTTGCAATATTCGGTGTTGGTCGATTGTTACTTCCATTTCCATCGCCCAAACGCATGTGGATTGGAGCCAAATTGATTTCGGTGAGTATAACATAACGCCAATTGTTTTCTTAATTTTCCCATCCTTATACACAATAGACGATGCAGAAACTTCTACCTGTTTTATAAAGTTCGCGTGTCGATCTGCAGAGCGCATCTGGAATCATCTTCCCCATCATCAGGGCAGAAGGATTCAGACAAATGTTCTTCCCTGCAACTGTTCCAGCATATTACAGGGCTCCTCCTTCCAAGTGAAAGTGACTTGCATATGATAAACGCCAACATAGACGGTGAAAGGTTAAGCTGCTGTTGGACATGTGAGCTTTCTTGTAATGTCATGACTCTCGCACCCTTGTTCAAAACGAAAAGGAATTAAAAAGGGGAGAGGGTGAATGCTCCAATGGAAAGATGTGCAGTTTTGAACATTTTATTGTTCATGTGTCTCTCTCTTTCTAGTTTGTGCAATGTTCATAACTAAAATTTTCGAAAACTAAAAAAAAAATATTAATTTGTTTGTCGTCTACGTTTCTTCCATTTGGTTCTCTATTAAGCATGTAGTTTGACCAGCGAAGATTGAGAGCAATGTTCACTAGTTAAAAGCTCATTGTAGTCATGAAAATGGAAAGCAACGGTAGAGTAGAGATGAACGGTTTTCTATATTGCCAGATCAGCCCACTTTGTGTAGACAACGAACAAACCGAGGTACACACCATAAATTTTATGGACAGGCCCAATATGCCTTTTCATTTTCGTCCCTATTATTATTATTATTATTATTATTATTATTATTAGTCGCCGGAAAACAAGGAATGCCAGATTCCGTCATAGGTGGAATCGGATTGTGCCAACTGCCAACCAACTTGACCTTATAAATTCCTTTATATTAAGGAAAAAGAAAATAAAATTGGACTTTTTCTATTTTTCATTTGTTCGTCTTTCTTGATCAAAAAGAAAAGAAAATAAAACTGCAACCGTGAATGGCTAAATACTTGGAGAATAATACCCAACGGCCCCTGGTGAGATTTTTTTTTTTTGCGTTTTTTTTGGGGCCCATAATGCACTCTTAGACTAGAGTTTGTATCGAAGACATTAGAATAAAGTGCAACTAAAAAGTTTTCGTCCATAATGTTTGTTTTGCTGTCTTACTTCCCAACTTTTCTCTGCCAACAATTAAAAAAAAAAAAACAAAAAAACCTTTCTCTGCCAACAACTTTAGAGAGAGAGGGAAGAGATTTTTCCCCAACATTACTTGAAATATAAATAAAAACATAGACCAGGTGAGATTTAATTTTTATGCCTTGAAAGCCACCATAATGACTACAATGCAAGGGCAAGATGTTTTTTTTAGACAAGACCACAATACTGGAGTAGGTTTTTGGCTTTTTATATTTTATCCTATTTTAATTAATTTTGGGTGAAAGAGTATGCTATATGTGTTTTTGATTTGTTTCGTTCTTTTGCGCGGAATGATGAGTTAAAAGATAAAAACTAACTTGTAGGGGTAAATATAGAGGAACAAAACTAAGATTTTTGATGTATCTACTCACTCACACCAACTCACTCACTCTCTCTCTCTCCCTCTTATTTTTTTATAATTTTTTATGATGTGGGTTTATATTCCATATGCTAACTTTTCAAAGATATTTTTGACATACAGTAAAACATTTATAAATAAATATTTTTTTTAAAAGGAAGATTATATTAAAATCAAAGAAGCGGTATTAACATCAATATGAATGACCTCACAACAAACGAGAGTAAACTTCTAATTGAGATTGATTTTATTAGTAAAATCCGATAAATATCAAAGAGAAAGACATACATTAAGACTCAATTTTAGGAAAATTCCTTGATACACCAATTATTAAGTATACAAAGGCTCTTTTGACAGTATCTACAATCGATAAAATTTGATAAATTGAAAGATAAAAACATTGAGTACTAAGACTACCAAAACCTTAACATAAATAACAATCTAGCGGAATTCAAAAAACCATCAAGATACAGAACTGACAGAATAAAAACAACATCAGAAAATGAGAAAATCACCTTCATTATTTAAAATTGCAATTAATATAAATTAGACACATTATCAAAACACAACAATTAAAATAATAAACAACTAAACAAATTCTAAAAAAACACCAACCCTGAGCCCATCAAGATGAGGCTGCTTAACGTTAGAAAGGCAAGATCCACTGTCAACAACTCTGATACGAGGAGACCTCCCTTCTTCTAGTGGCATAAACCCCACTCCATTAGTTAATTGGGTGATGATGACTCTAAATAAAGATTTGAAACTAATAGACTAGTGACACATCAAATCGTTGGCTTCTATCGCCTTTCTCTCTCCTCATCTCATTCTCTTAATTCTTTAGGATTGATAGTAAGAATCTAATAATAACATATAAACAAATATTATTGGGATTAAAGAAAACAATATTATTTTAAAGAAGTTATTTATTTACGAATAAATGAATAATTTATTAATTTACAAAAAAATTTATGTTTTAATTATTTTTATACACGTGTCTTTTCTTTTGCCAAGATTCATGTCTAAATTATAAATAAGAAAGATAATGGTGTGATCAAAAATTAATTACTATCATTTACTTCTTAATACGACATGTAGTTTGATGTGCATTAACGACGACACATTTCATTAAAATGATGCATTTTCCTATTAATTTGATGTCGTCCAAGCACATAAGACATGTCATTCACTTATGAGGCATTTACCAAATTATCACAACCAACCGCCAGGCCAAAAAAAATTCTACCTCTGGCCAAAGGACAATTTACATTTTATAAAAACCAACGCACTAAAGTAAATTAGTTTTTAAGTTGTTCTCTTTTAACGTAATGAGGCGTGAAAAGGCTACAGCAAAAAGTAAGAAGAAAATTTACATTATTATTGGGACCAAAAATAAATAAGCATCGTACAAAGGGGATGAACGTATATGATGGCAAGTCCTGTTGAGACATTACCCGCCCTTATTTTATGTGTATGTATACATCAAGCTCATCAATTATCATCAAATATCAACCTAGCATGAGTACTACACTCTCAAACTCTTCCTCCAAAGTTAATCTACTACCTCCGACTCTCTCGGATCTACGACGCTCCGAAGAAAACACAAATTGCTCAACGCAATCCATCAACACCACGCATGCTTCAACGTTTGAGGAAAAAAATTCGGATTGTGCCGCCTGCTAATTTACAAATTCATGTTTTTCTCTTTCTTTATGGCTTCATAGGATACCATTACCTCTTTAAATTTGGCCTCAGCAATCTCTGCAACAATTGAGGGGGGGAAAAAAAAAGAGGAATTAGGAAAAGACCACCGCAGAGCAATTGCATCAACTTATAAGTAGTTCATTAACAGCCAACAAAGACCCACCTTTATTGTCCTGGTTCTGATCTGGGTGAAACTCCATTGCCTTGGCCCTAAACGCCGTCTAGAACACCAAAATAAAATAGCATGAGCAATGCAAATATAATAAAAGAAAATAAAAAAGAAAACAACAAAACGGAAGAGAAAGATATCTTAATCTTGGTAGGTTGGAGTTCGTTACTAAAATATGGTCAGACAGATTAGTAATCACATGCTCTCATAAACCCTTACATTTAAACATAACCAGCCTCTTGTGTTTCCTAAGTTCTGGTGCCTAGTCCTCAAACCAAAGTAGGTGATAATAAGTACAGACTTGTCAAGTGTCTGGATTGTAATTACTATGTTCAAACAATTTATTACGGGATGAGAAAAGATGTCATGAAAAAATTAACGTCAGTGGCAGGCCTCTACGCTTTCTTTTCCAAATTGTTGGTTATTTGTTTAAATGAACAGACAACATAAAGTTATTTTAAGCTACATGAGTCAAAGTACACAAGGAGATAACGTTGACTAGGAGGAATACCTTAATCTCGGCATCTGTATAAGGCTTTGTTCTGAACCTGGGGCAGAGAGAAGAAAAGAATTAAAATGTTACTTTCGCCAATATGATGTGATTATATGACAAAGAAGTGCACGCTCAGCAAGTTATGTTATAGCATCATGGTTTTGACCTCCTTTCTAAAGTTTAAACTCCAATACATAAGTTGATTTAGCACAAACAATGTGAAAGTAACTTGTTATTAGCATACTTGCAAACAAAAGAAAACAACTACTCAATTCTGCAAAGAAGTACTTTGATTTATAGATACGTTTCTTATTCTAACAGATTTTTAAGTCTTTACTTCTACAAATATAGAAAACTTCATACATGCTCTGGCACTCTGCTTTAAAAGACCAGATTTTTCTTACATATATTCAAGAAAAAGGCCAACAAACTAAAAATTCCTTCACACTGTTAATTCAAAATACTTTTCACCTTAAGTTAGTACCTCATCCACACACCTACCAATAATATTATTGCTCGGTTTAACAATCAAAAAAAAAAAAAAAAAAAGTGACAGATCAGTAGTACATAATGTTAGTCATTTCACTCCTTTTTAGTTGCATCTCATGGCGCAAGACAGTCATGGAGAAATTTGAAAAGACAGTCATTGAGACAATAACTGATGTCTCACGAAATAAAATAGTATTTATATACATATATATTCTACTAAGCTCAAATTACTTGATTTGACTGCCACTTCGCACCATATATTCTTAAAGCTTCCAACATTCGAATAAAGCAGTTGATATTAATCCTAAATCCTAACATATCTACAGACAATACTCTTACCTGTCAAGACCCAGCACTGAGTAATGATGTGATAAAGAATAGCTCGTGTTTTCTTTATAAGGATTTTCCCTGCCGTAGTTTGTCCTTCTGTCTTTGGAGGAAGTATTAGTCTTCCAATACCAATCATCTCGCTGGAAATGCTGATGATACGCACCAGGGCCATTTTCCCTCCAGCTCTCATAGCTCCTTTTGTATTTGTTCCTCTCTCTATTAAACACACTTTGCATACGCCTTATTCGCTCCTACAAATATCAAGATAATAACATGTCCCTAGTTACATTTCCCATTTGAGCTAATTTCGGTACGATTCCTAATTCCTATGTTTTAGGTAAATACTCTAAACCATAACGTGCTAAAGCAAATCAGATTTAGGGCATAATATCAGCGCGGTTTCAGATCCCAACTACTGAACCCTGATGGACTTCAAACAATCAATTTTATCGAACAGAATAAAACTAATGTATCAAGTAAACATAAAACAGCATCCCAATCCAGATTCAGAATCACTACCTCGATGAAATAGTTAAAACTTGCAAACAGTAGAATCGTTAAACTTACCACTCTCTCCATTTCTTCTTCGTACTCCTCTTGCATCCGACGGTTGTACCTTCGCCATGCCTCCTCTTGAAAAGATGATCGAAACGATTTTCCGGATCCTCCTTTCCAAGATGGTTGTGCTCTGCTTAACTTTATTATTATTATTTTTTTGGGGGTAATAATATTGCAATTATCAGCTCCCGCAGTAAATTAGCATCCAATTTTTTTAAACCAGATAAAGATAAACATATTAGAAACTGCATTAATATCTATATATACATATATCTATATACCTGAAAGTAGAACCAATCAACAGTCCTCCGCAACTGACCAACCTGCCAAGTGCCAAACATCCAAGAAGGTGAAATTCTCAACAGTTTCCAATCTTCAATTTAAAAAATTAAAAAAAAATCTTCCAAAAATCTTCCAAAAAGTTTCAAATTTTGCTCCCTTTTTCCAGCTCAAACAAGGAATTAAAACAAAGCTTAATGCTTAATTATATTGTAAACTTTCAGGAATCATAATCGCAAAAAATTCAATTAAATTTCGCTCCTTTTTTGCAGCTCAAACAACAAATTAGAACAAAGTTTAATGCGTAATAAATTAAAGTGTAAACTTACAGCGAAAGTGGTGGCGGTGGCGCCAATTAAGCCGAAGAGGAAAACTCCCCAAAGCTTCAATTCCTCTTTCTCTTGGTATGGTCTGTTTGGCGACTGCCAGGGGTTATCCTTGTTCCGATTACCGTCGTCCTCGCCCATCTTCGCCGCGATTGGAACTTCGAAATCTCGAATTCAGAGATTACAGATCGAAGAGGCCGATTGAAATCCTAAAAGCATGGTTAAGGCGCTTTTTTTTCTTTTTTACTTTTCTCTTTTCTTTCTTTGAAACCGCCTTCGAATGTTTTCGTTTCTATGGAGTTGGGAGTTTCTGTCTGGCTGATCGATTTTGAAACAGAACCTGTGAGGCAGTAATTGGAACGGAGGCTCTCTCCGGTGTAACCATTCGTAGCTTATCTAAAATCTAAATCTGGAGATTTCCTGCCTAATGCCGTTGACCTTAGCAATTTTTGATCGGGAACAAATATTTGATCGCGTCAGATGAATGAAAAACGACACTGTTTCGTATGCTTGTTGGTTTTTCGAATTCTTACAACGAAATGCCGTTTCTTGGGGTGTCGTTTGTTATCCTTAAAACGACATGTAGTTTATCTATACTCTTACGACATGTCGTATTATACAGTGAAGGAAACGACATATCCCTCTATCCACGTCGTTTCTGCGGGTGATGCATCTTCCGTGCTCAGAGGGAATTACATGCCATTTGCGTAACATGTCGTTTCTACAAGGAAAACAGACGGCATATCTTGGATTAATTTTTTAGTAAAACGAAATGAGTTGCAGTTAATCCATAAATAATGTGTCACTTCCATCTAGGGAAGGAAAGTATGCATATCTTTAGTACGTCTAGACCCGGTTTAAGACTCAAAGGAATAACGATTCCGTCCTAACTTATTGTTCGGCAGCCATTGCTACAGTTCTAACCAAACGGTTTGCGTTTTATATAAAAGCTACACGTTGCTTGCCAATAATTATAGAAAGAAATTAAATGATTTATCCTAGTTATCAATGTCGTCCATTGTGCTAAAGCTAACAGCAAGCTGTCTAAGGAAACGACAAGTCGTTTACAATCAACACCTTAAAGATTTATAGATATTTCTTATCTACGTAACGTACGAAACGTTAGAGTCTTTTTTTTTTTTTTTTTTTGGGAAAAATTCAAAACAAAAATTTAAAAATAAAAAAGGGTTTTTCTTTTTCATTTCTATTGTCTAGGGGCTGTTTGGGAGAGCATTGGAGATTGGAGATAAGTTAAATTTTGTATATGTGTGTTAAGGTAAAAATGAAATGTTTGGAATGAAAAAGTGTGAAAATTTATAATAGGTTGAGAAAAATATCAAATTGTTTTGACTTGAAATAACAAAGTTCAGAATTTTTAAAATTTAGAAGTTTTATTGAAAATGAGAAAGAGAGATTTGAAAAAATAAATAATGCAATTAGAAGAAAAAGATAAAAAAAAAAAGGAAACAACTTTTGCAAAGTCTCTCATAAAAGGGATTTTCAATTCTTATATTCTCTTATTTTCATTCCTTTCATGTTCTTTTAATAATATTATGATATATTAATAAAAAAATATATTTAATAATTAAATATATCATATCAATTAAAAAAACATATTATTTAATTTGTGTTATAATATTATTATAACACAAATTACAGCACAAATAAAGGACATAAGAGCTCATATCCCTAAGTTTGTTACTAAAATTTGGTTGTGTCGATTTTTTCTAAATGCATCAAAAAACGTCATGTCGCTTCCCCCCTTTACAAGAAAACGGCTCATCAATTACTGATTCTCATATTTTTTCCGTAGCCCATTGTCATGCCATCATGACACGTCGTTTTCTCATTCCATGTTTTAGAAAACGGCCCATCAATTACTGATTGGAGTACAAACGAAATGTCGTTTTCTAAAGCATGGAACGAGAAAACGACGTATCACGATGGCATGACAATGGGCTACTGAAAAAATATGAGGATTGATACTAGGCACTGATAGTCTAGAGTCCGCGTGAAACCTATAGGTGGACTCATTTTTAGTAATGATTAGTATTATTCATAAATTTAACCAACACTTATCATGGACCTTACAGCCTCACTTACATCACCAGTGTCCATGCTCATGCCTCGTTGGGTTCAATTTAATCCCCACACGTTCGATTCTCACGTCCAACTATTTTCTTAACCAAATGTTAAAATCCTACAAACGAACGTACAAAGTCGAATACAGGACATAGCAGGAATATGTGTTCGCTAGCCACCATTTTCTGGTACGTAATTCTCGTATCCTTGTCTTTACCAGTCATCATTCGCCCATTCGATTTTTCACTTCTCAACCACCTAACTTTTCACTCCAATGTAAGACTCTATTTGGTACACACATTACGTTTAAATATAATATATTAAATGTAATTTACATTTATAAAAAAGTATTTACACTACATTTCAATGTAATATGTGTTTAAATGAAAAATATTTGAATTGTATTTAAATAATGAATACGTTTGCATTATGTTTGAATGTAATATATTGAATATAATTTGTATTTAGAGAAAAAATATTTACACTATATTTGAACATAATGTATATTTGAATGAAAAGTATTTGAATTATATTTTAATAATGAATACATGATATGATTGATAAAAATAGAGAGAAAAAAGGAGAGAGAAAGAGAATATATGATATAATTAGTTAAATAATAAAGAAAAATGAAATAACGATTAATGATTATATTAAATTTAAACTGTAATATAATTGATATTTAAATAAAATATTTTTATATTTAAATAAAAATTATATTGTGTCTTCATGCTTTCAACTTAAATCATATTTACCTTCTTTTAAATCTTGAATCTCTCTCTCTCTCTCTTTCCCCTTTTGGGCTTTGGGATTTTAATTGCGGTTTGAAGCAGTTTTTTACATGTCGAGGAGGCCAGTGAATCCGTCTCGGCGATTGGGAGATGGCGGAGGTTCTCTGTTTACAGGCTTCTCCCCTTACAAGCATAAGTCTTCCCCAATGGTCTCCATCGTCCTCATCGTCTTCGCGGTATTTTCAGAAAAACAAAAAATTAAATATAATTTTAGATTTTTGTTCCTAATCAGTTTTTTCGAAATTTTTTAATTTGCCAGATTTTTTTTTTTTAGTCTCGTGTTGTTTTAGGGAGCAGTGCTTATTCTCGCTTATTCCTTCAGCAACCGAGGTTCAATCTTGTTCAACTTACTGATTTTGCACCATGCTTAGAAAGTAATTTATTTTATTTTATTCTATTTTATTTTTATTTTTAACGAGAAGTTAGTGTTCATATAACAGGTGGATTTGGGAACATTACAGGGGAAATTAGCAGGGTTGAAGGTAAATATTGTTGGCTTCATTTTTTTTTTTTTTTTCATTAACACTCAGTTTCTTTGCATAGTTTAGGGTCTAGTGAGAGAACATGGCCACTATGAAAAAATTAGAGCATGTTCGATCAATTGGAACATAGTTATTTATTTCAATTATTAAATATGGACGCAATTACAATTTTGCTTACGAAGTAGTATTATTAAAATTTGATTAAAGTTTTAGGAGTAAAAACTGAAATTTTAAAAGCTAAGTGGGGGCACATGCCTTCACTTGACATTAGATAGCTTTGAATTCCACTGACATTGCTATCTGAGCTCTCGTTTTGAACTGCATAATGTCATGTGTGAATGTGACGGCTGATTAATGTGCAACATTGGTTGGTTCTGCTGTGTTAAGTTTCAAGTTATTGTGCTATTTTGGATTCACTGATTAAGTTGTAATTGTTAATGGCTTAACGGTTAGCAACATATGGTTAGTGATTCTGTCACCAATGGTGCTTTCTATCCGAGGAAGTTTCCTTTGGGAGGATTGTCATCCTAGAATGAATAACCTGTTACGCTTATAATATGTTCGTTTGAAATATTTATTTTTTAAAAATGAAAATTTTTTTGCTTTTAAAAAATAGGCTCTCTTAAATTTTTGTATCTGAATATCAAAAACTTTTTGTTTTTGAAAAATAGAAAATAAGTTTTTCTCTAGAAAATGATTTTTTTACTCATTCAAACAAAATTTATTTTTAGAAAAAAAATCAAAACAACTTTTTATTTTTCGAAAGTGATAATTTTCTATTTTTCAAAAGTAAACATTCGATCCAAACAGAAGCTTATTATGAAGCTATGATGCATTTATCTTATGAATCCATTAAAAATTCCTTGATGTTACAATTTCTGAGTGGATGTGTTTTGGCTGGCCAGAAACTTAATATTATCAGCTCAACACCAAGATAAGAATAAATAGGAATTATTTTGTATACATGTTTTGTCTTTTGAATTTCTTGGGCCATATTGATTAGTTAGATGTTTGTAATTTGATCCATGGATGTCATAGCTGAATATTTTATTCAAGAATTTCAGCAATTCCTGTTGTATGGATTCGTTATCATGTTGAGTTTTTTCATGATTTGAACTGTTTTTTGCATCATTAGGAGAATATTCATGCGTGATGGAAGTTTAACGAGCAATTCCTATTCTAAAGAAAGCATGTGGTGACAGCATGCACAAAGTATTGCATGTTGGCCCCGAGACTTGTTCAGTGGCATCGAAGTTGCTAAAAGAGGAAGAAACTGAAGCTTGGGGTGTGGAACCGTGTGACATAGAGGACGCCAATAGACACTGCAGAGCTCTTGTGCAGAAAGGCATTGTGCGCGTTGCTGATGTCAAATTTCCACTTCCATACAGGGAAAAATCATTTTCTGTTGTAATTGTTTCAGATACGTTGGATTATTTATCTCCAAGATATCTTAACAAGCCCCTCCCTGAGCCTGCAGGAGTGTCAGCCGATGGCCTAGTAATCTTTACAGATGAACACATTTTACATCTTGGAGACAAGGCTTTATAAGCATGTAGTGATCTTGCACTGAATCACAGATTGTCTTTCTCTCTGATCATCATATTTCTGTTTGACACACCTAGGAAGCCATTTTTTCTGTTTGCTTTCTGAGAAACATGTCTTTGAGACCTGGGACATCGTCCCTAATTAGTTGTGTTTACCGGCATATGTGGTATAAAATTGCTTCACAATAACATCTTTTAATATTAGGCAATTTAGGCTATCCTGGTCATCCGAGAGCTAAAATTGCAGGAGTCTCCAAATTAGGAAGGGCGGTAAGTGATTATATGTAGCTCATGGGTTCATGTTAATGTTCTTAGTTTTTGGTTGTCTTGTTGTCAAAAGACTAAAGAAGTGACATATATGTTGTCTACTAATATTTACATGCAAGTGAGGGAAGGAGAGATACAAGACCTCGAGAGAGAGCAATTTCAGTTTCAAAATTCAATCCGCTCAAGTAACTGAATGTGATCGATCCTGCAATTGAACATCCTGTTAGTCATGATTTGACAAGACAACTTATGTTACATGGCCTGCTTTTCTTAATTCTCTTATTTTTCTCAAAAAGCTGAAAAAAAAAAAAAAAGAAAGTTGGTTGTAATTGTAATGTCCTACTGGTTTTTCATGCTCTTTCGCAATGCAGTTTCGTTTCGGACTGAATATGCTTATATATAAATCATGTCAGTAATTCCATTAAATACATGAAATTGATCATATAATATATATTTTTTCCCTTTAAATGCTAAATTGAGAAGCGCATCATGGTGGGTCAAGTATTTTACCCAAAAATAAGTTGGAGCAGAAAGAAGCTGCTAGCAAGAAGTTTGAGCAGGCCGTTACAAAGACGTCATATTTCTCGAGCTGCCAAGTTTTCCACCTTATGCCACTCTATTGAAATGTCTTAAACTTGATAATAATTTTCCAGTCTTGAAGATCCTGGTATAGAAGAAGAATTATTTTTTTAATTTACATCTCGGATACATCACCAACAAGGTAATTCAAGTTTTTTGGAGACAGTTCTGTAATCAGTTTACCATTTTTTCCCCCTTCATTTTATCAAAAACATTTTTTTTTTTGTTCCGTGTTAATTTGTTATGTTTCGCAGAATGTCTTGTAATTCTTTGACTGATTTTCATTGGAAGTAAAGCATTAATGGGCGTGGCACCTGCCTAAATTAGTCAGCCACGTACTTATTATAATCACCAATTGTTTAATAGGAGTGCTAGTTGTTTTAAGTCTTAATTTGTGTTAAGTATATGTGTGAGTTGTTTCAATTAATTGAGTTATGGGTTCAAGTTTTAGAGGAGATAAATTTTAAGAAAAGAAATTAAAAAACAAAGAGTTCATGAATTGTTTCAACTTGGAATATGCTTATCAAACGCCATTATTTTTTTTCTTTTTTGAAATGAAAATGAAAAGAATTAAACTTTCGAGACAAACAACGCCTGATTTCGGATTGTTGGTGTGCGAGAATTTATTTCTTTTTTTGGGTGGAAAGTAGGGCAAGAAAGTGCGCGACAACTGTTATCAATGCAGATACTTTGTATCCATGCTTCATTTCACGCATGGTCGATAATTTCATACAGATACATTTAAGTCGTTAATCAAAGGGAGACGTGAGAAGTCCTGTAAAATTCTAAATTCTTGCATGTATGTTAAAGTGGCCGATTAATTAAGGATAGCATACGACTATTTCACAGTCTTGTGGATACACACACCAATATATACGAAAAGGTTATGTATCAAGTAACAAGCGAACAAAATTTAGAAAAGAGATCTGAGTAGTTTTGTGGTATACTCGTGAACAAAGAAGGGATTTCATTCCATTATATATATTTATGTTTATTATTTGGGGTTAATGTGATAATTTTGATAAGATAAGATTATACTTTTATGTGAATACGACATGATTGACTATCATATAAAAAAGCAAATTAATACATCTTTTCAAATTGTTAATCACGACCTATATTGTGAGAATAAATTTGCCGTATCCGGATTGACAAACAAGAAACTACACTACCTTTTTTTTTTTTTTTTTTTGAATTTGCTTCCATACGCATTCTCTGTCTCCCCCCTCTTTTCCCCCCTCCTTCCATAAAAGAAGATAAATAAGCGTGAAACGCGACAAATAAATAAACCCAAAATGAGGGGCAATGTAATTGACTACTTCGACTGGACAGTACCTCGTATGTCTTAATCTTAAGATTAGATCAATTGTGTTTATGATGTAGATATATACAATCGTACATCGTTGTTATGTTCCTAGCGGATGAGATTCTTCTTCCTTTGTTTTGGTTTTTCCTCTTGAATATTGGCCGTTTGGCCGACAGATTTCAATTCTTTTAATTCTACAAGCAATATCGCGGATGCCTGCTGATGGAAAATGGATACACATGAGCGGTCTTTTTTCTCCTGAAGTCGTGCACTCCATATATTCGGCCCTATCCGTTTTTTACACATTATTTTCATTTTTTTTATTAAAATTTATGGCTGAATACTTTATTTTCATGTTTTTTCCACACTTAGGCAGGCAGGCACTCACCCGCACTTTGTTCTCAATCTAATCGTCTATATTCGATCCTTTTCTATAAAACTATACTACCTAATAGGTTAAGAATTAGACGCTCATAATCTTATATTATCAAGAATATTTTAAATCATAAAAATAAACAAACAAGAATATATAAAATATATAATGATTTACTTTTAATACTAGTTATATACACTTTGTCCATCATAATAATTCATTAAAATGGTTAAGAAATTTATACATGAAAATGGTATATGCTCAAACTTTGAACCACGTGCTCCACAACTTAGCACAGTGTTTACACTTCACATCTTTCCCAGATTTAACATATTGCATGGATTCCTTTCATGGTAAATTCAGCTTTCTCCTCCCGAGATGGCTTAGGTTTTAAAGAACATCATAAACAAACTGAAACGTGGCCTGCAAAAAATTTAAATTTCTATATTGAAACTTTGTTTAATTTAACTGATATTATAAGAGCTTGTACGAGGTGGATGGATTGTAATAGTAATTTTTTGTTTTTCCAACTTTTATGTTTTTTTTTTTTCAAGTTTTATTATAAATCTCTTAAACAAAGATTTCAGTCTTCTTTTTAAATCTAAAATGTATATTGTAATTTTAAGTTTTTATAAATACATTTAGACACCAATACCAAAAAAAAAAAAAAAAGATGAAATTTTGATTCATGATTTTTTTATAAGATGATAAGAATTTTGATTTACAGGATAGATTTGGTAGTAGAGTTTGAATATTTGGCATTATTCTAACTAATGAATTTGCCCAGGGAAGATAATGTCTGAGTGGACCACGGCATTATTATGTTCTTCCGTTTTCTAGCACAAACTAGCAAGGATAAGACATTACTTCCAATCGGGTCACTCATTAAAAAATAAAAAATAAACCCCAATTTGGATTTTACCTTATCCTACATTCGGAGCCTAAAGATGTGGGGTCGGAATTTTCTTGGGCAATAAAAGTCTGATTTAATTCTAGGAATGTAGTTGGTACTGATCAAAATAAATCCTGTCAGGGATTAACTCAATTTGAAAAGGTCATTAAGACGGTGCTATAGTTGCCCTTTTTTCCAAGTGCGTCAGCCTCGTTTGTTTCTATCGATTCCAAGGTTTCAAATATTTTTAATTTTTAATACATTTGAAATGATATAAAATATTATTATTTTTGATATTAAGATAAAATTTTTAACATTAAGAAAATAATATTTTGTTGTATGATTTTTTTATGGTGTTAAATATTTACATATAAAATATTTCTATACTAAATACTTTCTCTAAATCAATATGCTACTATTTATTTTAAATGGAAATGAAATTTAATTAGTAGAACCGCCGATCCTTAATTTTTAGAATCATATTACAGACATGTAGTTAAAATTTGTTGTTTTAATTGCATAAATTTAATCGAGTACAAAGTTCGATTCACTACCATCTGTTCTACGAATCCTCAATGAAGTAATGCAATGGGAAGAACTAATGCAATTTTTTTTTCTAGGATGTCTTTTGTTCAATATTACATAATCTCTATTGGAGATCGTATATAGTCAATAGATTATGCTGAGTGATATGCGTGAAGCTAAACTTGTTTTTCAAGTAAAATTAAGTTAGACTCTCTGTTTTTATTGTTAAGATTTCTTTTGGAAACTAAGAGCAGGATGGTAGGAATACATATATATATATATAATTTTTGTTTTCCTCAGCAACTCTAAGTAGATTCTGCATCGAACAATAATTGGTTCCATTTGACAAGTGAAAAATAATTGCTGTACTTGTTTCTGGTGAATGTGTTAAAATCATACTCTCGTAGAAAAACGGACGGTGCTTTAATTTTACTATTTTTACATTTTTTTTTTTGTCTAAATTGTCGGGCGGGGTAACGTGGCTGGGGATTGGTGGATAGGCTAGCATTGCTCTTCTTCTGTTTGGTTTTTAGCCAAGCCATTGTTGTAAATAATTTTCAACAAAAGCTGGAAGAACGCACGATTTGAAGGACCAAAAGGCATTTACGTACTGCAACTCTTATCATGAGACAGCTAGGTGGAGCTAGCTGGTCTTGTATGGCTTTTCTTTCTACTTATTTGCTGAAGCACCATAATTTCAAAGAATTACATCTTTTTTGCCGTCAAAAGTTACATCTTGAATTGCCATTTTGTTGAATTTTGTCCAATCTGATAATTATTATGCTGACAACTGAAAAAATTCATTGATGCGTGCATGATTTTTGTTACATAAATGATAAAATGCGGACTGCGGGATTATATCTAAAACTATAACTAGTAATTATATAAATATATATATATATGTAAGGGTAGAAATGAACCCTATTTTCACTAATCTGATCATATAGATACAAAATATTGTTTTATATCTAACGTGAAAGATTCATTTATTTTTTCATGTTTAAAAAAATAAGGACAAACAAGTTCTAAAAATTTGATTAGTTCAAATTGAAAGTGTTATAATTTAATATCGCAACTTCCATATGTTAAAAATGTGTGATGATTAATTTAGCATGTGCAAAGCGAGGTATTTATGTATTTAAATGAGAAAGAGGACCCAAACACAGCTTAGTATTAATTAAGAAGGTATTTGAATTAAGTTTTGCATTTGTATTATATTTAAATACAATATATTAAATGTAAAATACATTTAAATGAAAAGTATTTATAATGTAATATTTGTTTAAATAAAAAGTATTTGAATTGTATTTAAATATTGAATATGTAAGAAAGAAAAGAGAGAGAGAGAAAGAGAGTGTGTAATGTGATTGATAAAAATAGTAAAAAAATAGAATAGTCAATAGTAGTTATATTAGATTTAAATTGTGATATAATTGATATTTGAATGTAATACTTTTAAGTTTAAATGAAAATTATATTACGTTTAAACTTAGCGTAGGTGCCAAATGCACCCATAGAGTTACTTATTGGAATTGTACATCACCCCTAGCACTTGCAGACATACAATTTTCCTGCTTGACCACGTAACCAACGAGAGCTCCATCATCATCGTCAATGTCGAAGATTTAAACGTGTACCTACAGGCTCAAGTAATCCTTGTCAATTGTCATGGAAGTCAATTCTCTACGATAGATATATATATATATATCTTAAATCCAATAAGGGAATGACTGATTAAAGTCATACATTCTCATTATTTCTGTTATCCTCACTAACTATTTCATGTTATAATCTCCTTTATTATAAGTTGGCAGCAGTAACAATCATTGACCTCTTTATAATAAGTATCATCTTTTTTGGGGTCTTCAACGAGAGAGAGAGAGAGAGAGAGAGAGAGTAACGACATTGGTGATCAGGTGGCCATTTTGTTGGTTGAATAAGGGAGGCAAAAAGAAGAGCAACAACAATGGTACGTCTGTCGACTGGCTGGTATATATACAGCTATAACCTAATATAATATATATATATATAGATGCTGCAATTGCATGATGCATTAGAGGAGATCAGGGTGTGGCCTAATAATGAGGTGGCAACACGTTGGTTGTCGAAAAATAACGATGTTCTATTTGGTTTGGGGTCCTAGTTCCTGAATAATGATTCATGCAAATTTCCGCATGTGCCACTGCCAACTGCCAAGGCCAATTTCAATATATTCAGCCTTTTCGTGAGCCCCACGTGACCTGCATTTACTACATTTAAGATTCTACTACAAACCCACGTGCTCCCTTGCACCAATTATATATACAATACTAGTGTTGTCTATCTCCCACTGGTGATATAGCAAAACTCCGAGTATGACACTGTCTACATGTCAGTATTATTACAATATGGTATATATACAAATATGCATGATCATGACAAACTTTAGTACCAGTACCACTATATTATAGAATGCTACAACTGCTCGAATTAGATTTGAGATATTTCTTATATATATAATACATGATATATGTTGTAGATATGATCTTGTATACAACCTCAATGGTAGTTATATAATCAACAAGATTCCTCCGTTGTGTTCAACTTATAGGCTATCTAATAAGAATATTTAATGTACGTAGGATAATATTCTTTTAATAAATATTTGTTGGTATTGTTTTGGATGAAGTTCAGTATTGTTAATTCTCAAAAAAAAAAAAAAAAAAAACTGTTAAATTTTAGTTGTAGTCCCTTCCCCCACCACCAACCCCCAAACCCCACCCCCCCCACTTCCATTTTTACACTCCACACTTGAGATGAAAGATATCATAATTTTTTTGCATTTTATATTATTTCACATTTGTATCTCCAGATTGTAAATTTATGATCAATCACAAACTATGCTTGATCAACGGGAAATTTTGATTAAAATAAAGACTTATATTCTCTTAAATAAAAAAAATGAAATAAATTACAAAATTAATAATAAGGTAGCTAGCTAGAATTGAAATACAAACAAATTTTAGGGTTTGCGACTTCTGAAGTAATGTTCATATATATGGCACTAGTGGGGTTTTGGAAATGAAGATGACGAAATCCCCGTCCATATACAAGGGCTTAACTGAAAAGAAAACGTTATTCTTTTGTGTTTTGAAACTTGCCGCCATGGACCTAGTGTTTGTGAGGGCGATGATCGAGAGGCTAACGAGAGTGCAAGATGGTGGAGCTATGAACGGTGGGATACCGATTACATAAGGGCCAAGCAGGGAGAACTATATGGGCATGTACAATTTCTAGTTTGCAATCGCTAGGGTGCAACGTGGAAAGGGTTATGATTTTTGTTTTGAAAAATGCTAGGAATAATAATTCTGGTCCCAATTTTTGAGTGTCAATTTATATATTGTATTTTTATCGGTACATGTAATTAATTAATATGATAATATTTTAAATATTTACGAATAATTTGTTAATTACTATGTCATTAACGGTTACAGCATGCTGTATCTATCTATATATATGTGTGTTGATCTGATAAATCATACACACCCCGCTTCTACAACTACATGCAGCTTTCGAAGCAAGCTAACCAAACAAGGACAACGAGGAAGTGAAAACGAAAGAGATCGTCTTTCAATAGTAGAAGCTGTCAACAATGGCAATTAGCGCCTCATTGTTTCGTATTGAATCACTGTCCCCCTCTTGCCCTAGGGTGCCATATAAGTTATACTCAAATATTTGGAATTAGAGTTAGTGTTTTTGACACTACTCTTTTGTTGTATATTTTATATTTTACATTTTATAATTTTTTCTGGTTTTTTATATTTTCTTAAATTAAAATACAGGACAGAAATGAAAAAAAAAAAAACTCAACATTTTATCTCAAAAAAGTTTGGAAACACGTACATGATTTTCTAGAACAAGAAAGTAAGCTGTTACTTCATGTTTGCCTTGAACCTCAGACAAAAAAAAGTCTCGAAGCAACATTTGTACTCCTGAAATTAGCCAAAAATTGTACTCATCCTCCACGATGGGTGGATAGGAGTAAGGAAAGCCCCAACATGTTATTCATTGTTGTCGTAGAAACACATGCAAATTTCTGTGTATATATATATACATAGTGAGTTGCAAAGAAGGTAATAATTCCGAGGGGAGAACACACCAACATTAGCTATTATATATCACACATAATAGAGGGGAATTGTTTAAATGCGCCTTGTTGTGTAAAGCAAGGGTTGAGTTGACCCCAATGCTAAAAGTATCTTTAGTGCTTTCTCCATATAGGCCCGCTAAAGTACAAATAAAGAAGATAAATTAAACTTGTCCATATACTAGAAACAAAATGACATACATGAATATGATTAAATAAAAAGAAAGAAAGAAAAAGCAGGTGATAATGATAATTGAGATAGAATGAATGAGGTTGAGGGTATTGCATACGCAAAACCGCGTTTTTGTTGGTTCATTTTCAGGCAGCTCATCATGATGGTTACCACTTACCATTACCAAAATAATTTCCTCCCTTTTGTTAATATGAATTGAATATTAAACCTATCAGGTTAGGGACTCTACATCAATATCCTCTCTAACCAGTGATTAACTATTATAATTAACGACTTACCAAAAAACTATTATAATTAAAGGATATACATACATATACTTGTGTGCGTGCGTGTGTGTGTAAAATATTAGTTCAGTATCTGATGTCCCAAAATTCAAAGATCATATCAGCAGTTGAGCTGTACCCCTTAAAGATTTGCCACACGTATGTATGTCACGCCTCACCCTCTCCAGCTTTCTGCTTTATCTCATAATTTATTTTTTTAATGTTTCTTCTCTTTTGTTCCCTGTTGACTGGTCTGGATATCTTAGAGAGCGTTTGTTTTTGTTCTTAAAAATGATTTTTCATTTTCAAAAACACAGAAAATAAAAACGATTTCAAAACAGCGTTTGTTTATTTAATGTTTTCAAAACCGTTTCGAAAACACCGTTTTCAACTATGTTGGTAGCGTTTGGTATTGTTTTTAAAATCTGTTATGTTTTCAAATTCTCTGAATTTGAGATTGTTTTGAAAACAATTCTGAGAATGTTTCTGAAATTGTGTTTGGTTTTATTTTCTGAGTGTATGTTTTGAGAAATAAAAAAGTAAAACTGTATTTGGTTATATTTTTGAAAACCAGTCATTTTATAAGTATTCTATAAAAACATATTTATGTTTGATTTAAAAAAAATTTATTATGAATACCAAAAATTAAAAATTAATAAAATTTTTTAATTGAAAAATGAATTAAAAATTAATAACCATAATATTTAAGTAATTACTATATCAATTAAATCTTAATTAACCATAATAATTAAATCAGAGAAATGGGAGAAATAGGAAAAATGAAATCAGAGAAAACGACTTTTAGTCGTTTTCAATTTTACATTGGGAATAAAGGAGATTTTGGATTCGTTTTGAAGTCTGTTTTCAAAACCAATACAAACCAAACACAATTTCACACCGATTTTGAAATCGATTTCTTAGGGAATCGTGAAATCTGTTTTGAAAACAAAACCAAACACGCACGTTGTTTTTTTGAGTTTTTTGAAAACGAAAAAATGTTGTTTTCACTTGTTGTTTTCATTTTCATAAAATATTGTGTTTTTTAGGGTTTTTGAAAATGAAATGGGTTTTGAAAAAATATAACCAAATAAAGTTTTATTTTTATGTTTTTTAAAATATACACTCAGAAAACATAACCAAACACAGTTTCAGAAATGATCTTAACACAGTTTTCAAAATATTCTCATTTTCAATTTTTTTGAAAATCGAAAATATTTCAAAAACAATATCAAACGCCACCTTAATTTTATTTATATAAAGATTCCAAGTAAAATCTTTCTCAGACAAGAAAGTTAGCTGGAATAGAATTTCTGTGCTAGGAAAGACTTTTAAAATATAAATAAAATAAAAAAAATTCCCAATAATCTAAATAACTGAAAGGGTCTTTATTACTAATAGTGCAAAAAGGTAAAAATTAGAAAAATAAAAAATAAAAACCCCGGCCTTTTATTTGAAATATTATGCAATTAAAGCCATCAAAATCTTAATGGCGGCCTACTACCTTTCTTGCTTGACACGTCATTATAAATTATACTGTTTAATTATTAGATTTATACCCGGCGGTCTTTACTGTTAATTTTGTCCTTATTTTGCAAGAAAAACTATACTGCGAATAAAGTCCAATTATTTCAGGGCCAACCGTTCTATATATATACACACACAAACATATGTTTGTGCTTTGGAGGCAAAATTTATTACTCTAAGCTAAATGTATACTTGCATTGCATGTACTAGTGTGTTGACTACTTTCATAGGAATATTCTGCGTAATGCGCATGTAGTATTTAATGAATGAATTGGTCTGCGATTTAAAATTATTTCTTGCTGTACCTCACTCCAAAACGCGGGGATGACGCCAGAGAGATTCAGTATTATCTATGAAGAAAACAACGCTCAAGAATATATATATATAAATTACCTTGTAATTAATTAAAAAGTACACTACTTATTTTTTTTTCTATAACATTAATTAATTTGCAATTCACCAGTTTCTTTTGCTTGATAGAAATGATTATATATA
The DNA here is from genome assembly GCA_035233585.1 of Antiaris toxicaria. Taxonomy (NCBI): domain Eukaryota; kingdom Viridiplantae; phylum Streptophyta; class Magnoliopsida; order Rosales; family Moraceae; genus Antiaris; species Antiaris toxicaria. Next base: position 21,091,988 of record CP141160.1, on the reverse strand, counting down.
TATTTGCTTTAGAGAATACATGAAAAATGATTTAGCAATTTTATTAAATTACTTTGCAAGCTTGATTGATAAAATGCACATAAAGTTAGTAATTTTTTAAAATAAGTATTGGTGATAAAAATCTAATTAAATAGGTATTTATTTAACACCCTTATCATTTATCTATTATATTCTGAACAACTTTCTATATGCATGGTTATATGAAAAAAAAAAAAATCTCTGATCTATTAATGGATAGAAAGTTATATATATTGCATTTACATACTTTTAGATACATATGTACGTGCTTATTATATAATGATATTATCTTAAGGTGGAGAGGAGGCTATATACGTGAAAGAGCCACGTCAACAAAGAATCAACCAAAAAGAAAAAAAAAAAAATTGTAGGCTAGATTGAATGCTCTACTTATGTTTTAAAAAATCGTTTTGGACACTCATTTGAGTTGACTCTTGACTGAGTAAGCTACAAGCTTCGGTTGCTTCCTCGAAAACTGAAAGGCAGACATTGTAAATTAATCGTATTGCTATCGTCTAAATTGTCTTTCTAGCATTAGTGCACGTACTATAGTTCTCTTTGTTTTTTGTTTTTGTTTTTATGTCTACTTTTTAAGTATATTGAAAATAATGTTTATGAGATTGTTTGAGAATGAAAAGGGAGAAGATAGCCCAAGGTGGATAAAGAAATGCCTTTTTTTTTTTTTGTTTTGAAAGAGCCACTTTTCTTGATTAATCTATTAGAAAGACAAACAAACATATGTCAGGACTGAAACCTAATTGGCATTATTTGACAAGGTAAAAGTAACAATCGAGAGCTGATGATGACACTAAAACAAATTATATTATATTTATCTAATAAAATAGTTAGGCACTGATGCGCTAGCTTAATTTATATGTTGAGTAATTTTTTTTTTTTGGTAGTCATCAGCATATGTAATTATAATCCTGTAAAGATCTGCAGTGATGAATAATATTTTTCCGATATAATTATTTTTTTAGTCTGAATTTTGCCGATATAATTTGCTATTACTGTTATCTTGTGCTATATATTGGCTTGGAAAAGAAGAGATATACAAATATATATATAAATATATTGACACCAAGTAAGAGACGTGATACCATGGAACGAGGTGACCAAGTAGTAATGAATTATCTATGTGTTTACGCTCAAAGTTTTGAGTGTCGTGATCCTTTTAATAATCTTAATTACGTGTAGAAGTTCGTTCATGTGAGTCTGGTACTCGATTTATTACATTGCTAATAAGACCTAATGCAAATACTTTTTGGAAGGTATATCAACACCGATCACTCTGTTTTCAACATGTAATTCAGGAAAAAATGAAAAAGTAAAAACAATGCAAATTAGAGTACTGCTATGCGGCAGACAAGTTCTGAGATTAATTTGGACGTTGTACGCTTCGAACCAGGCAGAGCTGCGGGTCCGAGCCTACGCCTTCCAAAGGTTGAATTCTCTTTTATATTTATTTATTTATTTTTATTTTTTATTTTTTACTGGGGATGGGTGGTTCAGTACTTTCTAGAGGGTTTTCATTGCTCCATTTAGGCAACAAAGGAATAAGGGAGATCGAGGGGAGGAGAGGACCAACATGGCCATCCCTCCAAAACTGAACACGTGGCGCACTTTCAAGGCCACGATCAAAGCGTTTTTACTTTTACCCCCAAACAATATATCAATTTGCACATTAATTCATGAGCTCTTTAATAACTTGTTTAGCAATTAAGTTTAATTTAAACTGTATTGTATTTTTTAAAATAAAAAATTAATAAAAATTATAATTAATTTTTAAGAAATTAAATAATTTTTTAAATTAAATTAAACTAAATTATTATTTCAAACGAGATATGATTGTTTACGATGAACCATGTGAAACTGTGGTAATATTTTGAGAAATGGACGTAAAATGGGATTTAATTAGGTTTTCTATTGTTTGGACAAAAACAGAAACGGATATTTATGCAGCGTTTGGGGCACAAATTTTTTTAGCATTGCATTAAATACAATGCAATTTTCTCCCAAATACAAAAACATTTCATTCAAATACTAATCACATCACATTTTAAATCAAACACAATCACTATTTATTATTTCACTTTTTCTATTACTTTTATTAATTACATCATATATTCTCTCTCCCTCTTTTTTTTTCTCTACTTTTACCCATCACATCACATATTTATTATTAAAATACAATTTAAATACTTTTCCCCCAAACACACATTGCATTCAAATGCAATGCTAATGCTTTTACTCCAAATACAAATTGCATTCAATACATTACATTCAAATGCAATGCAAATATAATGCGTTCACCAAACGAACCCTTAATGTTGTTCATTACCAAATTCCTAAAATAGGTATTCTGATTGGAATGTGATTCAGGTGAAACTTCTTCTACACAGTTGCTTAGTAAAAATAAGGAATTTCTGCCCAGCGATGACTTCTGTATTAATGGGACGGGGCAAGTACATTACTTTTATAGGAGAGACCATAAAAGTCTTTGAACATCTCATGTGAGTAGTACTATACTAGACCTGACAGATAAGAAAAATCTAATCACGCGTTCTGTAGAATTTGAACTTACAAGATCGGATCATTTATAATCCGCTTGGAATATAGTTTTTCACTGGATTTTTCTTTTTAAAAAAAAAATAAATAAAAATGATAATTAATTTTAAAAAATTAATTAACTTTAATATTAAAATTTTATTCCAAATCTTTGTTTCAAATGTTAATATTTTAGAGGATAGTTATATATATATATATATTATAGGAATTGATCTCTTTTTTAATTGGATAAGTTCACTTCACACTATGATTCTATTATAGACAGTCATAAATCTCATTATGGTCTTATAAAGGTTAATAATTTATTGTCTTTGTATCAATTAAATTTAGATGAGACAAAAATTCACTCATTACCTCTTAATGTACTCCTGGTTTAAATACATAAACATAATGATATCTCCAACCACACTTGTTAAAGTTCAAGAAGCTAATCATCAAAATAAATTTCACCTAATATAAATACATAGTGGGGGGAAAAAAAAAAACTCCACGCAGTGAGTAGGTTTCCTCAAAATAGTTCAAAAGAGCCTTTAAGTACTTGGACAAAATAATACTCGTAATTATTTAAATGGTTTTCTACCTATTAGGAAAAATATTTTTCTCCCACGTGTACTTTAAAATTTTCCGAATAAAAAATATAATTGATTTCAATTTCACATACTTTTTATATAGGAATAATTACTCTTTTTTTTTTTTTTTTGATATGTATCCACAAGCGCAAACAGACTTCTCTAGCTAGGTATAAGAAGTAACTAGTAAGTACGTAAAACTAAAATTTTACACTTTAGCTGTCATAGTTAATTTCTAGCTTGTAGTTGTTAAATTTTACTCAATTTGTTGTTAATTTCTTGAAAGCATATTTGGATTACCAAAATATCTGCTTTTGACTGATTGACTTAAGTAGTGCTCGGAAATTACCAAATGTTAGTGCTTTTGACTGATGTTTAGATAAATTCGTAATCACTAAATCAGCTAGAAATTGATTAGATTTAGATTCAAAAAGTAAAAAAATTTATATTAAAAAACGAAACAGATAAAACATGAGAAATTAACTGATTTTCCCATGCCAAACGCAATTAACAAAACATGCTTGTGTTTTTTACTTTCCTAAGCGGTTAGAGTCTTTCTTATAAATAAAAGAACAAGCAAACAATTTTTATTTTTCATACAAGAAAGAACAAATTAGAGAAAGGAAATATCCAAGAAAGTGGAATGCTGAATTTTTTATTTTCGATAAAAGGAAAACGTTAGAACTCTTATGGTTACAAAAATAAAGGGCTTTGTTTTAGTGCACGAGATTCCTTTAAGAAAAAACCCCGCAGCTAGCCATTGTGTCATCATGTCGGTGATTCTCTTTCAATCTCAACTCAGTCGGAGAGCTTTAAAATAAAGATATTTAGCTGTAGACAGCCATGCAATATAATATAATCCTACATAGATACACTGCCACGTCACAGTGATTACCTGTGAATTTATAATTTTGTAGATTACATGAACATGTGATCAGGTGATTTTTTTGCACTAGCATAATTATTTCTTCCATTTATATCAAACTAACACTAAAAGAGAAGAGACACATTTCAAAAATACAATACAAACGTTCACACACAGGTCAATAATTTATAAATAAATATATATATATTTTGCAAACTGAAAACAAACATTCAAAAAATTAAAAAAACTGTGATCAGCTAGTAACTGGTTGTGTAGTAAAGTTAAATTTTGATCATAGGTTTGTTTTGAATAAGGGAATTTTACTATAAGTATGAATCTTGAAGATTGATTTTTCTTAATTTGAAATTTTATCCAGCTTTTTTCTTAAAATATCTAGATCTGTTAATTTCTCCTAAGGTCTTGGAGTACTAATTTTCCACCTCTTTAATTGTGATCATAGGTTAAATTGAGACATTCATACATTTTGACATTCCTAATTTACACGCGAAGAGAATTGTCATTTTGAACGTGGCAAAGAAATAAGGTAGTCCCCCGGCCGAGACTATAAGCTATAGCTAGGAAATTACAAAATTTTGCTGACAAACAATAATAAGAATACAAAAACTAAATGTAATATAATGTAGTACCATTGGAATTATTAAGGGAAAAAAAAAAAGACTTTGAATACATATATAGCTCCAACAACTACCACTTCTTTACTTTATTAGTCAAAGTATTATCCATCAACATCCAATGTCAGGATGTGTCGGAGTGAATTTCATTTGGGGATATCTTGAAGCTCCTATATAAACAGGTAGCGTTTGTTCTTCCCAAATGCAAAAACCCTCTCAAAGTCTCTTTCTCTTCTTTGGCTACCTCTCTCTCTCTCTCTCTCTCTCTCTCTCTCTCTCTCTCTCTCTCTCCCGCAAAATATCTGAAATTCATATTTGTTTCATCAGAACTAAAACTAGTGACAATATAGCCGGTATATTTTAGCACATATATGAAGATGTTGTCTAAAAAGATTTTAAGCGATTCTCATGGCCAAGATTCTTCATACTTCTTAGGGTGGATGGAATATGAGAAGAATCCTTACCATGAAGTTATAAATCCAAGTGGTATCATCCAGATGGGACTAGCAGAAAATCAGGTGAGAAAATGAAGCTTATTATTAATCAAATTCATAGAACATATTTTTCAAATTTAATTATGTCCATGAAGAAATTTTAAGAAGATCATGATCATCATGAGATGATATTTTCAGCAATTATTTTCTGTGTCATTTTAATTTGTCATTTCTGACGATCATGTTATATCCAAAGATGTGGTTAGTAAGCCACATATATCAAAGTCACATTCTTATAAGCAAAGACAATTCTTGGCACTCTGCCAATTGACAAACTAACTAAGTTGTTTGGTCGCTGTCCATTTTTTTGCATAGGACATTGCGTATATATCTTGTACAATATCTTTTCGGTATTATTTCCACGCTGTCCCTCTGATAATTTTTTCCCGGTTCCATTTTTTTTCTTGGCAGCTCTCTTTTGACCTGATCGAATCATGGCTTGCTGGCAATCCAGAAGCCATTGGATTGAAGACAACTACCGGAGAATCTCTCTTCAAAGAGCTCGCTCTCTTCCAAGACTATCACGGCTTGCCTGCTTTTAAAAATGTAAGTTTCAACAATATGTAAATTCTTAATCAAAAATCTTTTTCAACACTATTAATGCTTTGTTTAATATATATATATATATAAATACATGTATGTATCTAAGATTAATTGAGCTCTTTTATTGGTACAGGAATTGGTAGAGTTCATGTCAAAAATAAGAGGCAACAAAGTGAAATTCGATGCAAATAAGCTTGTGCTCACTGCTGGTGCAACTTCGGCCAATGAAACTCTCATGTTTTGCCTTGCTGACCCTGGCGACGCTTTCCTCCTGCCCGTTCCATACTACCCAGGGTATGTATATATTTACACCTAAATATAAATAAATATTTATAACATATGAATTTGGATGAAGAGACTGAAAATTAAGCAAAAAAATCAATTTCTTATTCAGGTTCGATAGAGATCTTAAGTGGCGAACCGGAGTCGAAATTGTTCCGATTCAGTGCTGCAGCTCAAACGGCTTCAGAATCACGTCGTCAGCACTAGAGGAAGCCTATCAACAAGCCCAGGATCAAGGGCTCAGAGTCAAAGGAGTGTTGGTAACAAACCCTTCAAACCCTCTAGGCACAACCTTGACCCGGGACGAGCTCGACCTCCTCATTGACTTCGCCGTCGACAAAGAAGCTCACATCGTGAGCGACGAGATCTACTCCGGCACCGTTTTCGACTCCCCGAGATTCGTCAGCATCGCCGAGGTCCTGAAGGACAGAAACTTAGAAGACTCCGAAGTCTTCTCCCGCGTCCACATAGTCTACAGCCTCTCCAAGGATCTCGGAGTGCCGGGCTTCCGCATCGGCATGGTCTATTCCAACGACGAGCAAGTCGTGTCGGCGGCGACGAAGATGTCGAGCTTCGGACTTGTCTCGTCGCAAACTCAGTACTTGTTCTCTCGGATGCTCTCCGACAAGAAGTTCACGGCCAAGTACATAAAGGAGAACCGGAAGAGGCTGAAGAAGAGGAAGGAGATTCTGGTTTTGGGTCTCAAGAGCGCCGGTATCAAGTGTTTGCAGAGCAATGCCTGCTTGTTTGCGTGGATTGACATGAGGAGTCTTTTGAGCTCCGACACTTTCGAAGCCGAGAAGGAGCTTTGGAAGAGAATTGTGTACGAGGTTGGTTTGAACGTGTCGCCTGGGTCTTCTTGTCACTGCACCGAACCTGGTTGGTTCAGAATGTGCTTCGCCAACATGTCGGAAGAAACTCTCGGCGTCGCGTTGCACCGTCTCAAGGCGTTTGCGGAAACCTTAATCAAGTCGAAGCAGCAGCAGCAGTCTGCAGGGAAGTGTTACTCGAGAACTAGGTCGCTTACTAGATGGGTGTTCCAATTAGCATCTGATGATCGTGAAACAGACCGTTGAGAATTCGGGCTTGGTCCCTAAAAGGAAGAGAAATTTTATTAAAATGAAAGAAAGAAAGAAAGAAAGAAAGTAATTTCTAGTGGAGTAGAAAATTAATAAAGCACGTGCTGAATGTTTTTGGGTACTCTCGTAACTAAAGCGGTAACCGATTTATTTGATCCATCTGTTCCACGACTTGAATTAAATAAAAGTATTCTTTCAATTTTATTTATTTATTTTCTACGAAACAGCATGACCAATATTTAACAAAAATATAATTCTAAAAAACATTTATATTTGAGAGAAATGTTTGGTCCATGAATGAATTTTTATTTGTGCCTCGCTGTAGAGCAAAGACTAAGGGCCTATTCGGAAAGTCCTCGAGTCGAAATTTTTGAAAATATGTGTTTTATAAAAATAAACTATTTAAAATGAAAAGATATAAAAACTTAAAATGTATTTGGAAAAAAATAGTAAAATGAATTTTATTACGTTCTTTCAAAAATTTTTTGTAATTTAAAAAAAAACTCATTTAATCTCGACTTAAAATAATAAAGTGACGGACTTTTAATTTTTTTTAAAAATAAAAAAAAGAGTGTTTTGGAAAAATAAATAGTGAAATAGAGGGAAGGAAAAGAAAAAAAGAAAAACACTTTTGTAAAAATGCATCCAAACCACCCCCACTCAAATAAACTATACATATTTTTTTAGCAGCGTATAGTATAACAAACAAATTACAGCTTCCAACGTTGTAGTTTAAGCAAATAATACAATGCTTCTAATGCAGTAGCTTACAATTTTTTTTTTTCCACATAAATGTTATATATTGAGGAATTCTATATGATTTTTTTTTTGGTAAATAATTTTAAATTTGAATGCTGGTTTTTGGTTGAAAAAACAACTTTCGTTCAAAAACCAACATTCGGAAACGGTGGACTTTGACTAAGAACGAGAATTTTTTTCTTAGATTTTTTTTTTATTTCTGTCCAAAAACCAAAATGAGACAGTGTTGCAAGTATAATTTAGCATAATTTATATATGATTATATTATAAGGTGTTGAGTTTGAATTCTTTTTTTTTCCCCGAAGTTTTCTACTTAACAAAAACTGGGATTTTTGAGAAATACGAAAAAAAAAAAGCATATTTCTAAAATATTATTCTATTTATAATGATTTTAATATTTCTGTCCTCCTACAATATCAAATAAAAAGAGATTTTCTAATAAAAATCTAAATTATGAAAAAAAAATCCTTAACATGTATACTAAAAATGCTATTTTCAAAATTTCCGTAAAGAAATAATTATATAAAAAAGTCCTTTTTCAATATTCCATTTTAAAATATGTATTTTTTTAATATTATTACATAAATATCTAGTTTTAAGGAAATAAATATCCGTAATATTTATTTCCCATTTACTATAATTGTCGTTATTTATCTTTTATTTAGATTTTTTTTACTTCTTTGTTTTTATTTTTATTGACTATATTGATGAATTTGTTTTCTGACAAATCATCATTACTTTTAATAAAATCAAATTAGGTTTTGATTTTAAACGTATACATGAAGGTTTTAATATCAATAACATCAAGAGAAAAAAAAGGTAAAATAGCATAATACAAAATATGATTGTAAAATTATAGTATAATTTAAAATATTATTACTAAATAACATAATTAAGATAAAAAATAAAATAAAAATCCCAAAAATAGCATTGACTCTTTCTTCTCTCTCTCATGTCTATTTGTTTGTCTCTCCCTGTCAACTAAAGATCTCGATGGCAATGGTGATGATGCTAAGATTAGGATGAAGACATGAACGTGGGCCATCGGTGTTGCAATAAATCTCGTGGTCGTAGGGACGGATCTTGCCATAGATTGCAATCTAGAGTAAATCGTAATGGATCTCACTGTGGAATTCACAATCCAAAAGGCATCGTGAACTTACAAAATCACTCAATGGAAAGATTCCAGAACTCCATCAATTTCCATCATTGTTTTCGTTGATGGCCGAGATTTTGGATTTCGAGGCAATGATTTCGTCTCCAATGATGTTGTGAGAGCACCACAATTGAGAAGGTGACGACTTCGCCTCCGGTGATGATTTTGGACCGAACAGCAATGGCGGCGCTTCAATGGCGAGGTTGGCGGTGGCGGAAGAGAGAGAAAAAAAAAAGGGTGTGAGGGTTTTAAAAACATAATAATAAATAGGAGTAATTTTGATAATTTATTATGTAATAAATTTAAATATGATATAATTTTGTATTATTTTAAAAATATGTTATAATTTTCACTAATACCTCTCAAATATATTATATGGTATAATATTCCTAATATGAAAAAAGTAATGATAAATATTACTATAAATATAATATCTTAAAAACAAAACATATCACAATAATTATTTATGATAAAGATTGACAAAAATTAAAACAAAATAATTACACTAACACAAACTGTTTAAGTTTTTTTGATCAAAAAAATATATTATTATTAAAAAAATTATTTATATCGACTATTAAAAATCACACATTAACAAAATTCGGTTATTAATAATACTTACACTTTTTCTAGAAAATTAACAAATTCTTTATGAAAAAACCTTATTATATACGTCAACCATTAAAAAATCTAAAAAAATATTAGATCTATATGCCTCAGGAAAAAAAAAAAAAAAGAAAAAAAATCACAACAAAGCCTTTTGAATTCTCTACAATAAAAATCCTATTATTTATATGAATTACGATAAATGAAATCGATGATATTTTTGAGAAAGATTAATTTTTTTATGAAACTATATCATACATTTTTTTTATAATAAATCAAATAAACAAAATCAAATTTAACTTTTATATAAAATTTACTTTCTATAGAACTATTTATTATGTTGTTATTTATTTAAAAAAATAAAAATTTCCTTTTATGCAAAATCAAAATACCAATACAGTCAAATCAATTTTATAACATTTATTCTAACGATTTTAATTTTCGTATTTTTGAGTTTTTTTATAATTATTTATTTATTAATTGTCAAAAATTTTTTTTTTTTATAAAAGACAATATTATCATTACAAGTACTATTTAAGACGTTAATGTAAATAAAATAAAAAATGAATAATTTTTAATACAACACTTTAAATTTATACATCTTTTGTAAATAACCCTTTCTTTAAAAAATACTTAGGTTTCGTTTGGTAAACGCATTGTATTTGTATTGCATTTAAGTATAATGTATTGAATGTAATTTGTATTTGGAGGAAAAGTATTTACATTGTATTTGAATTCAATGTGGGAAAAAAGTATTTGTATTGTATTTTAATAATAAATATGTGATGTAATGGGTAAACAATGGAGAGAAAAAATGGAGAGAGAAAGAGAACATGTGATGTGATTAGTAAAAGTAATAGAAAAAGTGAAGAAATAAATAGTAATTGTATTAGATGTAAAATATGATAGGATTGATATTTGAATTAAATATTTTTATATTTAGATAAAAATTATATTATATTTGAATATAATATAACTACCGTTAGCAAAGGGGTTAAGTGAGGCCAGAGCAACACAGCAAATGCAAACTCTTACAAAAGGGCGTTGGCACTATATTTTTGAGCTTATCATCAACAGTATGGGCCCGCTGTTCACCAATTACTTACTCGGGCCCGATCGGGAGGCTTGCCAGATCTGGGTACACTTAAATTGGTCTGGATGTCAGCTTCTTCCTTTAAAAGCAACAAATAAATAATTCAGTGTCTTTCCTTTGAAAAAATATATATAATTTTTAAATGTATATTTCTATGGTAACGTATATAAAAAAAATAAATACACTGGTAGGACTATATTATTAACTATTATAATTGTATCATATTAAGTTTTATACAATTTTTCATTACAATATAATTTTAATTAGTGTCAACGTTTAGAAAAATAGAATATTTGACAGTACTTTATTAAATGCAAGTTTCCTAAAAAATAAATTAGTAAATAAATATATAGACAGATAGATAAATAACAATAAACATGATGTATATTTTTTATTTTTCTAATAAAGAATCTTGATGTTTATTTTTGCACTTTATAACCCGATCAAATTATGGCTCTAGCCACAAGCCACACGTTCTACTTTCACTTTAATCTTTTAGGAGGTGTTAGGAGGGGCAAAAAAATGTCTCCAAAACATTTTTTTTTCATTTTATAATCATTTTTTACTATTTATATCTTCAAAATATTAGAATAAACTCTAAATTTTAAAAGTTCATAACTTTGCATATATAAGTCTAAATGAGAATTTTTTTAAAAATTATATGAAATTCTGAGAGGAATGAAATAATATGCATATTGATATTAAAAAAAAATTTTACATATTTTTGCTTCATATAATATTTTTTTTCAAAATAACTATTAAAAAAAAAGGTTTTTAAAAGGACATCGAAACGGACTTTGGTATATTTAGATGAGAGATTTATTTTTAAAAAATAGAAAATTTTTAGATCTGGAAAATAAAAAATTGTTTGGATTTTTTTTTAAAAGTAAAAAAATTGTTTAAATGGATAAAAAATTTATTTATTTATAGATAGAACTTTTTTTTATTTTTTTAAAAATGAAAAATTTTAAATATATAGGTACAAAAACTTAAAAAAATTTATTTTTTTAAAATAAAAAATTTTTTATTTAAAAAAAAAAAAGAAACTCCCAATAAACATTATTAATTAGGATTTCCAACTTACCACGCAATGGTATTCAACTTGGTTAGCTTTCCCTTAAAAAAATAAAAATAAAAAATAAAAATAAAACCAAAAGCAATCGGAACGGTTCCATCATGCGAGAAAATTAGGATAAATAATTCTCTCAAGCCACCATGAGAAACGGTGAGCCTCAAAACCGATGTATTATTACACAACAAAATGCCAATTATTAGTTGTTCAATTCTCAAAAAAAAAAAAAAAATCAAAGAAATAATTTATCTTTTTTTTTATTACTGGAAAAAAAAGAGGAAAAATAAAACAAAATAGCTACAGTTATGGCGGTTGCGTTTTTAACTTGAAGCGCATCAGATGGTCCTTTCATTGTCAGCCACGTGGTTTTTCCCGCTGCTCCGCAAGTACTCCTCGCGATGGTGAAATAATTAAAAAAAAAAAAGAAAAATCGCAAAGAACAGAAGGACGTGGCGTTCAATCGCAATGCTTACGTCGTGCGCTTCCGTCGAATCGAATCGCGAATTTGGTACCGAGTCGTGTGAGGATTCTGATTTCTAGGGTTTTAATCGACATTGATGAGCCTCTGTTTTCCAAAAACTTCCTTCTAATCAATCCTATACGCTTCTGTGAAGTCGAAGCAAAGCGCGGTTATGGCGTAAAAGTTTTCGCCGCAGTCGCATTCTTAGATACGCGATCCTTTTCCTTTATCAAATCAGACAATTCTGGTTAGTTTCTCTTCGAGTTTTCGGTAGATTTCATCAGGTAATTCCGCGTTTTGCCCCCCCTACTCTGTTGTCTTCTTTAATCTCTTGCGCAGTTCAGAGTTTACTTGTTTTTAGTTTCAATTTGAGTTTCTAATTCTGAACTGGTAATATTTTTTTTAAAATTTGTTTCTTTGCCAATTAGTTTGCCTGATTCGTTTTCCAGTTCGTGTTCTGCTAATCCTGTTAATAATCGTTACTGCTATACTTCTTGTGGTGGAAGTCTGTTTTGCTCTTTTGTGTCGTGGAAGCATAGAATGAATAAAAGGAATTTAAGCAATCAACAGGATAACAGAACATTCACATTTTTTTTTCTTTTCGGAAGTCATGGATTAATTCGATACCTTTTCATTAAAATCTCGAAGTAATGGTCGTTGTTCGATTTTCCCTTTTCTTGGTTATCAGTTTCAAACGAGAAAATGGTTAGAGAAAGGCAAAATCTTGCTAGAATATAAGTTTTTTTTTTTTAATCTTTTTATACGTAATTAGTGCAGATGTATATGCCTAATTTCAACTATTTCCTTTTTTGTGTGTTGCTTGTCTTGTTGTGGAGATAAACGAATACGTGTGTTTATTAATCATGCGTTCATTATTACGTGTTGTTTTTGATTACGAATACAGTTGAATTTACTGCACTTTGAATCCGAATCGTATATTTCATTTAAACAAAATAAGTTGACGTAATTAACAATTAAATAGTGCATTCAGTTCAGGCTATGATGAGCAGGAAGTCTTAATATCTTTCTTGTTGGATGCGGAGATACATTAGGCTTGCTGATATAGTGGGCGGAGATGAATATTTCAGCTCTTTTGACTTCGGCTGGAATCAATATAGCTGTCTGCTTGATACTTTTAGCACTGTATTCCATATTGAGAAAACAACCGAGCAATGTGAGTGTGTACTTTGGACGGCGGGTTGCTACCAGCCACTCAAGACGCAGAGACCCGTTTTGCTTTGAGAGATTTGTTCCTTCTCCTGGTTGGATAGTGAGAGCCTGGCAAACAAGTGAAGAAGAATTATTGGCTGTTGGTGGCTTGGACGCTGTGGTTTTCCTCAGGGTAGTCGTTTTCAGGCAAGTTAATTAACCACAAAGTTTTGATCCATATTTCTACATGTTATGTTTCAGCGTAGTTTCGTATCCATAGTCAAATTTCTATCCGTTGGTTTTGTGGATTCTCAATTGCAGCAGCTTGGTGGTTTTTTTTTTTTATTTTTTTATTTTTTTATTTTCTCTCTATCTCCATACAGTATTCGAATTTTCGCTATTGCTGCTGTGATCGGTTGTTTCGTGGCAATTCCGGTGAATTATTATGGCCAACAGAGGCAGTACCAACAATTTCCCTTGGAGTCTTTGGAAGTATTTACCATCTTAAATGTTCCAGAAGGCTCAAAGTGGTATGAACTAGAAAACTGATGCTGTTTGATTTGTTTCTTTTGGTATTTACACCTAAGCATTGCTTACTTGATTGGTTTTATTTTGTTTCAAAACTTTGTAGGCTCTGGACACATTGTCTCACATTGTATATTCTTACCTGCTCAGCTTGCGTGCTTCTTTATTTTGTAAGTTTGAAATCATTGGCTCTATTTACGTGTTCCTTCACGAATCTTTTGGAAGTTATAAATTATTTATCTATTAGCTAACAACTTCCTTTCTTCTGTAGGAGTATAGAAGCATTACTAAAATGAGGCTTGCTCATATTACTGAATCTCCTCCAAACCCAAGTCATTTTACAGTTCTTGTTCGTGCTATTCCCTGGTCAGCTGATGAAACATATAGTAATTCAGTAAAAAAATTCTTTACGAAATACCATGAACCAGGCTATTTGTTTCATCAAATGGTGCATCGAGCTGGTACTATTCAGAAATTGATGGTGCGTATCTGCCTTATATGATTTTCATGGAAAGACAGCATTATGAGTAACTCCCCTTGTTTCGACGATTCTCACATTAGTTTTTTGTTTGTGTTAACATAAATGTTTTTTGTCTTTGGTAGGTGGCATGTAATGACATTACCTTGTCCTTCCCAGCTAAAACTGCTTATTTGTTGGCCTGGACTATTGTGTGTTTGCAAATGGATATGTAGATTATGTGCTGGGTCCTTATGATAAGCTAAAACTACAATGTTTTATTTTTTTTATTTTTTATTTTTATTGTGAATTTTAAACATACATTTTATATTTCCATTGCATCTATTTCTTTGCATTCCCTGGTCATGTGAATGCTATTTTTTGGTTGAGTTTTCTGATTATGATCTCCATTCAAACTATTTCAAAATTCCATAAATTTCATCTCTGCTGCTAATTTAAATTAAGGTTTCTCATTGTATAAGCACACCTGTGTTATCTAGAGACTTCGGATGAGATTGGAGCATTTGATGTATACCGGTTTTCTTTGTTTTTTTTCCTAGATTATTTTGTATGATGAAATTGATCATTATTTGATTCTAAGAACTGCAATTATGTAACTAAAGGTGAATTTTTTTTAAGAGTTGAATTTAAATTGTTAAAAAATAAATGTTTTCTTGTTTTCTTTTTGGATTGAATCGACCAAGTCAGATTGCATGCAATTAATAACTTAAAATTTAGAAGTTATTGATTGCATTATCTGTATTTTTTTAATTAAAAAAAAATTTGTTTATCTTGCAGAGTGATGCCGAGAAGATGTATATGGTTTTGAAGGCTGCTTCTATTGAAAGGAATTGTACCCCAGGCTTAATGCAATGTGGTCCTTGTACAGATCATACCAACTCTTTTAAGATCCTTTCTTGTGAGATGGAGGCTGGCAAGGAGGAGAAACCTGACTTTGTTGACATGGATTTGGCTGGAACAAAAAAGGTCAGAAAGTTTTGTCTTGTATTGATAAAATCTGATTTCCAGGTTATCCAGGCTTGTTCCCCGATTAAAATTAGTATTTGACTTGGTCTTTATGGTATATCTGGTCTGCTCTGCGGTTTTCTAACCAAGTTTTGGGTTTGTTGTAAAGTTAACTGCAGAAACAATGCTGCTTATGTAAGTTCTAGAACAAAATTGCATTGCTTTAATTTACTCTTATCTTCTATAAAGCTACAGGGAGAATGTGAGGATGGGTTTTTGCTGTATTTAGTTTATCTCCCAGTAATGCTATTGTCGTATATTGCGTGTTTTTGTTAATATTTGTTGTTATGAAATTGTTTTTGGCTTTTCATCTCTTATCTTTGTGAATGTCCATGTTATTTTTATATAATTTTGTTGGTATGATGTTGAGTAAAATCTGAATCATTAGAACTCTGAGGATTTGAGAACTGTCGTTTATCGCATGTCCATTACGTTAAACAGGACTGTGCTGCTGCTTTTGTCTTTTTCAAGACTCGCTATGCTGCTGTTATTGCTGCACAGGTTCTTCAATCAGCAAACCCCATGTTATGGGTGACAGACTTGGCTCCGGAGCCGCATGATGTTTATTGGTCAAACCTTTGGATACCATATGGACAGCTCTGGATTCGTAAGATAGCAACTCTAATGGCTGCAATTGCCTTCATGCTCGTGTTTCTTATTCCAGTGACATTTGTTCAAGGCTTGACTCAACTAGAGCAGCTACAACAAACATTTCCTTTCCTTAAAGGAATTTTGAAGAAGTGAGTATTATATAGTCACTAACCATGCATAACTGAAGTTGCGCATCTTACATCCATTCAACTTGGATTAGCAGTTTTTGTTTACAATAATTGTGAATAATTGAACCACGGTAATAAGCTAATATTTTTTCCCCTCTTCTTTCCGGACGAAACCATAATAAGATCGAGTGCAATCAGCACGTGTTAAAAATATCTGTTACCTACCAGTTTACAAAAACTATGGACCATGGTTTTAATTTTTCATTGTCTTGTAATTGTTCTGCTTTATTGACCTTTTTTTGTCTCCTTTCTCTATTATGAGATGGTTATGATCAAGAAGAATTCATCGTGTAGTGGATTTGAACAACAATGGTGGATTGAATTTTAGAAACTGCAGTGTATTTGGCAGATGATGCCTAACAAAAGAAAACATTTCATTGTAAACTTAACCCCATTTTTCCCTTGTAGGAAATTTGTGAGCCAGTTGGCAACAGGTTACCTTCCCAGTGTGATCTTGATTTTATTTCTGTACACGGTTCCACCAACTATGATGTTATTTTCAGCAGTGGAGGGATCCATCTCCCGGAGTGGGAGGAAAAGGAGTGCATGTTGCAAAATTTTATACTTCACGATCTGGAATGTCTTTTTCGTTAATGTCTTTACTGGGTCTGTCATCCGCCAATTGCGTGTCTTTTCTAGTGTGAAAGATATACCTGCACAGCTTGCCAATGCAGTTCCAGCACAGGTGCATATCCTTTTTTTTTTTTTTAAATTTAAAATAACAGTATCTAGTTGATGACAGATTTACTTTTGGATTTCGTTCTTCGGTAAATAAAGAAGTTGAGTTGTTAAATTCTCCCCTTACATATGTTTATGGTTTTGGAATTTGCAGGCTAGCTTCTTCTTGACGTATGTTTTGTCATCGGGTTGGGCAAGCTTGGCATGTGAAGCCATGCAGCTATTTCCTCTTCTTTGCAATCTGATTAAACGATTTATTCTCAGAATCAAGAGTGATTTACCGGAAGCCGCTCTGTCTTTTCCCTATCACACTGAACTTCCAAGACTCCTGCTGTTTGGATTCCTTGGCTTTACCTGTTCCATCTTGATTCCGCTAATATTGCCCTTCTTGCTGGTTTACTTTGTACTTGCGTACTTCGTCTATCGAAATCAGGTTCGCACTTCTCGAGTCAACTTCTGTTGTGCCTTATGTTAAATGAACTGCTTTAGCTTCTTGTATGCTGTCGCTTTGAAAACCTAATCACCAAGTCAATGGATAGATCTATGTACCCGCCAATTTTTTATTTTATAATTTCTCTTTTGGGATACAAGTTCAGGGCACAAAGCTATGCATCCATGCTCTCTTTATTGCCTTTTTTTATTTATTTATTTTTTATTATATAAACTCGAATTGTAAATGTAAAGAGGCAAACCTTGTGTTGAAGTTTTACTCTTTTTCTTCCAGATTCTCAACGTCTATGTCTCAAAATATGAAAGCGGGGGCCAACTCTGGCCTATTGTTCACAATACAACAATCTTTTCCTTGGTTTTTATGCAAATAATCGCTCTTGGGGTGTTTGGACTAAGGAGATCACCGGTTTCATCAGGCTTCACCATTCCCCTGGTCATTTGCACTCTACTGTTTAATGAGTTCTGTAGGCAGAGGTTCCATCCAATATTTAAGAATCATGCGGCGGAGGTAGTGATTCAAAATGGACTTTCTGCTCTGCGTGCTTTCTGATGGCACCAATTTCCAACGTCTATTTCATACATTTTGCAGGTTCTTATTGACATGGATCGGAGAGACGAACAGTCTGGGAAGATGGAAGAGATTTATCAGGAATTGCATTCAGCATATTGCCAGTTCACACTAACTCCTCATGACTTGTTTAAATCTGGAAGTTCAAGTCATCACGAGGGCTGCAACGACACCCGGCATTCAGAAAATGTGAAGCCAGGTTTGACTCATCCAACACTTGGAAGACTTCCTCTTTCTGGAATCAAAGATGTAATTACTTGGCTGTCTTTGCTTTTCACTTTTCAGGAGAGGAACGTAGCCAAGTAAACGGATCTATCAAGATCGTCTAGCCAGTTGTAAATAGAGAGCTCTTTCCTTTTCTTTTTTAGAGGGGGTGCATTATTCATATATAGGATTTCATACCTTTTGATGGTGTCTGGAAGAGAAAAGATGTCATCGTTAGAAAATCCTTGACGAGATAATGGCATCGGGCATTTAGATGCGTATGCAAAACTCCAAAGGAATATTTTTCATGTTTCACATTTCCCCTCAACAATTCCTTGGCCTCTTTTTTTTTTTTTGCAAGGAAATGGTAGAGGAGTATTCTTTTCTTTGTACACTAGTAACAGAGCAAACAATAGTACCGTTATTACTTTGTGAGCAGACACATTTCCATTTATCCATTTTTCAGTCCTTGTGACTCCAGTAGAATAACTTCGTCGGATGCTATTTTTCCTACCTACAAGCAAGACCTTCTTCGGACGCTCTTTTTTTTTTTTTAGCCAAAAAAAAAAAATGCAAGATCTTATTTCAAGCCAAAAGAGAAAAAGAGGACAAGAAGCAAGGTAAACAATAGATTAAATGTAATGAAACGATCTGAGTTGGTATAGAATATGGAGATACCGACGGTCGAACGAGAGAACTTCATAAAAGCACGCAACTCAAGTTCGGCTAACATTCTATACTCAATTACAATTCAACTTGTATGCAAAGACTAAACAAACCTACTTAAAAGCTCAATAAAAAGCTAAGAACGAGATTATGATTATCCTATTTCAGCTCTGAGAAGGAAAAAAAAAAAAAAAAAAATAAAGCTCCTCGATTAGAAGGGAAAATTTTTTTAATCTTTTGCATTTACGGATAATGAAATATCTTGTACCGGTGAAAAATTATCTTGGCTTGCTTCATCCTTCCCTTTCAGTAAAGTTTTCCAGAGCCACAAAACTTGCATGAACCCGCCATTCGCAACTTGCAAAAGGAAAATCTTCCCTCGTATCCCGAAATACGCAGAGATACACTTGACGAGAACAAAGAAACAACCTATGCCAATAAGGTTCCTGTCCAGCCCTTTTTCCTGTCAAGAAAAATCCAACAAGCATTGCTCACAAACTAAACACAATAACTTAAAAACGAAGAAACAGAATTCATCAAACAAAGGGGAAGTTTATGAAACATACTTGTGAGCTTGGTAACACTTGTTGAGACATTTCGTTCAAGAAGTCAGCCGCCAAGCAGCCGACCAACAAACCAAAGGGAATCATCGATTCTTGGTTCCTATAGACCGAAAATACGAAATCTGATACGAAGCCAAGACAAAACAACGCAATGATCGACCATCGGAATGCTTCTTTGCCGAGGGAAACCAATCTATCTAGTAGCATTTCCCATGCCTTGTTCCATTCAGCCTCCTTAATCGAGGCGGGAATCGCAATCCGCAGCCTCTCCTTGGCAACATTTATCTGCTTCTTGATCTTTTCCGATCCACCAAACTGTGACATTGACGCTTTTATGACGCGTTTGGACAATCTCACGCGACGATTGGTTAGAAACAGGCGCTTTTGGAGTTGACATGGTTGCTGCCCAAACAGTACTTTTATCTAAAACAACCAAATCATTAAAAAAAATAAAAACAAAAATCAGTATCGTGCATATAAAATTTAGAAAGACGAGAAAGGAAGAAAAAATTACAGGAAATTTTGGAGGTGAGGAAGAGAGCAATAGAGAAGAAGCGGGAAACGCCATTAAGCCCGCGGTGCTTGGTTCTTATTAGCTTCGTTTTCTTGTCATAGTTAGGGTTTAGTTTAGCAGACCTGACCAATTGCTGTTGTTAACCTGTTCTTCTTTATTACTTGTCGGGAGTGCCCAGGTGCAGGTATCAGCTTGTTGGGCCTACCAGTTGCTTGGTCTTGAGTACAAATGGGCTTGATATATTCAAACCCAACATTTGAAATCCTGGGATCTGCTTTTCAAACAGGCCTGTATTTATACATAATGACCGTTTTGACGCCTTATTTTAAAGAACGTCTTTAAATTAACTTATTTGTAAATTTGAATGAATTTGAATTTTAATATCTTTTTTCCACAAATACCCCTATAATCTGCATTTTGTGTTTGAATAAAAATAAATAACTTATGACATTCCATTCAGAACTAGCATTTAGGAGATTTTTTGAATAGTAAATCATCGTATTTAACGCATGAACTACGTTTGATATTCTTTATATTTTTTCAAAATGACAAAAATATTTCATTGATCAAAACTAATCACACATTTTATCTTTAACTTTATTAAATTTTTGTTTGAAATGATTTAAAAGGAGTTGATCATGCCTTTTATTAGTATTTGTTCACAATTTTATATTTATATTATATTTAAACATAATGTAATTTTTATTTAACGTAAAAATTTTACATTTAAATATAATATTTTTCAACGATATCTTAAATACATTTATTATTTTAAAATATTTTAAGAATAATTTTTTTATTCACATCATATTTAATCTTTATCTCACTTTTTTTTATATATTTTTATCAATTATATCAATTTTTTAAATTAAAATACAATTTAAATACTTTTTATATAAACATATTTTACATTTAAATAAAAAGTAAATACTTTCTATTTAAATACAAAATACATTTAATACATTATATTTAAATATAATCTTTATCTCATTTTTTCTATATACTTTTACTAATCACATCAACTTTTTAAATTAAAATACAATTTAAATACTTTTTATACAAACATATTTTACATTTAAATAAAAAGTAAATACATTTTATTTAAATACAAAATACATTTAATACATTATATTTAAATATAATCTTTATTCACTTTTTCTATATACTTTTACTAATTACATCAACTTTTTAAATTAAAAATACAATTTAAACACTTTTCATTTAAACATATTTTACATTTAAATAAAATTTTTTATTTAAATATAAAATACATTTAATATATTATATTTAAATATAATGTAAAACGTCTTATCAATATTTTTTTCGGTACTCATCAATATTTTTTTTAGTACGTTTGAAAAAAAAAAAAAAAAAAAACTAAAAGCAAGAGAAACAACCCACCCTCTCCTCGGCAGATATGGACTAGGTGTCGCCGTTTCCTAAGCCGTTGTTCGTTGCACCGGAGTCTGCATGTGCTAGAGTTGGCTGCGCCGCCGTTCCTTACGCCGTCGTTCGCTAGAGGCTGAGTTGCAAAATCTTGCTTTTGAGCCCGCTGTCGCTCTTGAAGTCTGCCATCCCCCCTTTTGTCAGTCATGAAGCCCGCCATCGGCCCTCCGTGCAGCCCACTATCGGAAAATGGTAACTTTGATTTTTTTTTTTTTTTTGTTCTCTGTTTTATTTTTTTTTCCTAGTGATTGTTGGTGGTCGTTTTGTTTTTTCGGTGATTGTTTATTTATGCTTGACCCTTTTTCCTTTATCAAATTATACTTGTGTGTTGCGTAGGTATTATATGTTGTTTATTTCTGTCACTATTTTAGTGGAAGAAAGGATGTATATCTCTTTAGCAGTTTGGAGGCCAGAAAAATATGTATTGCGAAAATGACACTGCTTTTTGACGAGGGACTAAGATATTTTTTTGCTCTGAATTTAGAGGGGTAAAAAATATAGTTGCAACTGATTATTTCCAATAACTTGCACCTGACTTATTTCCAATTTAATAAAAATAATCTGATTAATTATGTGAGGATGTGTTTTTTCCCTTAATTAATGGTAAAATTCCCTTGAATTTGATAGTATTTTGATTATTTTCTTAATATGTTTACATTATAGGTGGAGTACCATGGTCTTGTCGTGTTGTTTGATGGGCAACTTCTTAGAGTTGAAAATGTGAATTTGGATCTTATGTTGTTTGGAGAATTAGTTGATGAAGTTGTTGCTGCCATTTCTGATGTTGCCGAGGTTCCAACTATTATTGATTTGTTGTGTGTGGAACCAACTAGTAACTCTTATCAGCCTGTAAGCGATGATGAAGATGTGAAAAAAATGGTCAATCAATATCAGGGATTTAAAGAGATTCACACAGCAGTTGGTATGGAGTTATTTCATTCACAAGTCACTCAAGATTATATGATTATGGATGGTGTAGAAGAGGATGGAAAGGAAGCTGATGAGGTGGAGGAGGAGGAATTGGCCAGAGGAAGAGCAAGAATGGGGAAGGAATCAATATGAAACAGATGAAGTCTACAATGGCTCTGAAAGTGATAAGTCATCGACAGAAAATTCCAATGAGTTGTCAAAATTTCAATCTAAGGACGAGAGTGGAATGAGAACAGTGTGTGTGTGAAAAAGAAGAGTAAAGGAAATGGAAAAGGTTTGGGAAACAAATGAGTTTCGACTACAAGATAATGGGAAAGTCAAGTTTGAAGTGGGCCAAGAGTTCACAAGTGTTGATGAATTTAGAGAGGTGTTAAAAGACTACATAATACAAAAAGGTTTTGAGATAAAGAGGATAAAGAATGAGCGTACTAGAATCACTTGTATTTGTGCATTCCTGGATTGCAAATGGAGGATTCATGCCTCACCGGTCGCTGGAACAAGCACATTTAGTGTAAAGTCTTATAGTTCTGACCATTCTTGCATCAGGTTAACGAAGCATCCCAAGGCCACTTCGGATTGGATTGCAAAGAAACTTGAAGAAAGTGTGAAGATGAATCCCGACATACCCATTGATGTTATGCAAGAGCAGTTAAGGAAACTTTATAGGATTGAGTGCTCTGATTCCCGATTGTTTAGAGATTAATTGAAAGCAAAAGATGGTACTGAAGGAAGTCATGCTCTGAGCTATGGCAAAATCCCCTAGTATGCGGAGATCACATAAGGCAAACAAATCTAGGAAGTCCTATGAAGCTGGCATGTGAGAGGAAATCACTAACTCACCAACCACTTTTTAAAAGGCTTTTTCGTCTGCTTGGATGGTTTAAGAAATGGGTTTCTTACTATGTAGACATCTTATCGGCATGGATGGTTGCTTTCTCAAAGGACCATTTAAAGAACATATCTTAACAGCGATGGCACTTGATGGAAACAACGGTGTGTTTCCTTTTGCATTTGCTGTTGTGGAATCTGAGTTTAAAGAAAGCGGAGCATGGTTCTTAACTCACTTGCGGACTATGATTGGTAGTAGTCGGTTTACTTTCATGAGTGACGGACAAAAAGGAATCTTGGGCGCAATTAATGATATTGTTGGGAAAGAGAGATGTAATGTGCGGTTTTGTGCAATGCATATGTTTAGGAACTCCAAGCAACTGTTTCCGGGACTTGATTTTAGAAAGCATTTGCGGGGAGCTTCTAGGGCATACAATCAGGAGTTCAACGAAAATATGGAAGCCATCAGATTGAGGAGCTTCGAGGCCTACAAAACTTTGGCCGCATTGATGCTAAACATAGGTCAAGACATGCATTTAATGACATGGTAAAGTTGCACTGAATCTTTTAATTTATGGTTGACAAAAGCAAGAGGAAAACGTATTTTGACATTGCTTGAATATTTGAGGAGGAAACTAATGGGAAGGATCCAGATGAGGTACCAAAAGGGCTTGACTTGGGAAAGTAAAGTTACCGATGAGGTGAGACAAAAAATTCAGAAGATTAGCAATGTTGCAAGGACGTGCACTGTTATTTTTGCTGGTAGAGAAGAGTATGAGGTGTATGATGATGGTATTCACTATGTTGTTGACCTATGCAAGAAGATATGTGGATGTAGAGCTTGGCAAGTGACTGGGCATGCTATGGTCGCTATCCGAAATTAAAGGGCTAAACCAGAAGACATATTTTATCCTAATTTCTTGAAGCAAACTTACTTGATGTGTTATGGAGATATGATTCATCCAGTTCCTCGTGAATCTGAGGGGCTTGATGTGACGTAGGATCCAGTAGGACCTCCAGAGATCAGGCGTGGAATTGGAAGGTCGAAAAAGACTAGGTGCAAGATGTTTGGGTGAATCTATAACTTTGGGGAATGCTAGTCAAGGTAGAAGCCCAGGAAGCAGTTTAAGCAAGTGTCAAATTTGCAAGCAACGTAGCTACAACAAGCGTACTTGCCCTTCCAACTCTTCGAGGAGTAAGCTTAGTACTGGCTCATCCAGTCATGGAAGTATGCAGTTGGTTGTTCGTGATAGTCAGGTAATTTTGATTGTTATATATATTTGATAGTCAGGTAACTTTCTTCCCATTTAGAATATGATTCAATTGTTATATATATTTGACAAGTATCTAAAAGTGCCATTTTGATTGTAGATGAATTCACGTTGAACTAGTTTGATGGTGATGAGAACTCTTGGTAGATGGCGGTGCAAGAAGACGCATAGGAATACGACCCTTTATTGTTGATGATGTGTTAGCGACCCCTTTGTTGTTATGACTTATTTTGGATGATATAACTCTTATATTCGTCTTATGATATATTTAGAATATGTGATTGTCATATTTTTATTAGGACTTATTTCGACTATGTGACTTATTATGAAATATTTGGACTATGTAATTATTATCTTATTATGCCTTGTTCAGATTAAATGGTTGTTATCTTTAATAGAAGATAACCTTTTTTGTCGTAATAATAATAATAAAACAATTTTTAAAAAAGAAATAATAAAAGTGTAAATTATGATTTTGAATGTTTAAAAATTAATAAGAAATCTTTTAATGTCATTTAATAACTATTTGATGGCTGGAAACGTTTTTTAGTGCAACGAAAGGTATTTTTGATATTTTGAATAAAATAATGATCAAACTAATGATAAACTAATATATAAGGGTTTTGGTGTGATTATTTTCGATTAAGTGGGTATTTCTGTAATTTTAAAAAAATAAAAAGGGTCTCAATGTAATTTATTCCTTTTTTTTTTTTTTTTTTTCAAAACATTTGATTCACTGATATGATTTTTTAAGGTAATTAATTGAATCCCTCTCTTTCCAACGAAGTTAGTTTTTTTTTTCTTTTCCTGGATAGCATGTATGTTATCCTTTTTTTTTAGAGAGACATAACACGTTATCAAGGTAGAAGAAAAATATATACATATATATATATTTTTTCATATTACTAGTAGTTACATTTTTTTTACGTAGCTTTTTTAGTTTTTTAAAATCAAATATGTCTATATTATTTTGACATTGTCAATATGCAGTACTTGTTCAAAGACCTAGAAAAATCAGATGACAACTTATTAAAAATTTAGCGGTGAAATACGCATATATATTCATATTAGTGGTTTATCTTCAATATTGATTGAGTCATTATCTATATGTAATACATTATATTGATGGCTTGTTTTCGTATTGCTTGAGTCATTATAAATTATGTTGGCAAATTTTATTTATAGAATTAACTCGTATATTCACGTTAAATTAAAAATAAATGCAAAAAAATTAAATCATTATCAAATTGATCTTATCATTATACAAAAATAAGATATAATCATGAAATAAATATTGATAACATATTGATCTCATCAATATGATATAAGCATTGAATACATAACAAATCAACAACAAACAACAAAACATGTTAAACTAGATATAGATCTTTGTAACATATCAACCTTATTAGTATGATATCTTCAATATCTTATGCTTGATAGAGGTTGATCTTCTTGTTAATCCATTGCACATTTGGCTTCAAACGTTATTCCCCTGTTTGCATGATTCATTTTAATATAGATAAAAATGAAAAAAAAAAAAACTAAAGACTGAGTTAATAAAATAATAATTCATCATTTTTCTAATCACTACCATATCGACTATGTCATTGAGATTAAAAAATAAAAATAAAAATCTTATTCAAAAAATAAATTGTCAATTTTTCATAATATATTGACCTCATCAATATGGTATTGACAATAAATATAAAATATCAATAACAAAAATTTATCCATAAAAATGATAAACATGTTCAAACGAATGGAGATGATTTTAAGGATTTTTAAATTTCTATTTTAAATATCAAAAAAATGGGTAACTATAATTAATGTGACTATTTTTTTGGAAGAAATTTATTTATTTTTAATTTCTTAAACTAGATTTAAGGGTATTTTTGTCAACACAATATAGTCAACTTAGTTTTTTTTTTTTTTTTCAATTTGGCAAATATGTTTTTTTTTAGAAATTTTTTCAAGACTAGAGTCTAATTTGATTTTGATCATTTATGTAAATTACCCCCCTATTTTTTATTTTTTATTTTACAAATAGCCCAAAAAGTGTTTAGAGGTCCTCCTTGGATTCATTTATGATTTTCAGTGTCAAAACATCACTTAACTCGTCCTCCTACTTGTAAATATTTATGTTTTTTGGAATATAATATAAAAGTTGTGAAACTTGTAAACGTATACTAAAAAATATTTCAAAAACAATGATGTTGTAATTATTAAATAAAAATGTGATATATTAATCCATTGCAATCTGATATCAAAATTTGACGTATGCTACTTTGCAGTAAGCATATCATAGGTCAAAAAGGCGTTTTGTTTGAGGAATCAAAAAAACACATATTTAAAATATTATCTTATTTATACTGATTTTAGAATTTTTGCTCTCTTTTTATGTCAAATAAATAGTGATTTCAAAAAAAAAAAGAAAAAGAATAATAGGACAAAAATCCTTAACATACATGTGTATTAAAGGGTTTATTTTCAAATGTAACATAAAAATAACATTAATAGAAAAAAATTTTTAGTCTATAAGCCATTCTATTAGAGACACTCTTACACATCCAAACTACCCATCTATTAACACATACTCTAGTTAAACATCATGCTTTAAAAATAATACTCATAAAACCAAAATAATAACAATAATAATAAGTTTTTGTTTCGTTAATTTAATACATATCAATCTTATCTATTTTCTTAACTTGGCCTTATTCCAATCCATATAATGGGGTACATATGGTCACGCTGCACATGTTGATATAATATTGGAAATGACGGATAAAAATTGAAAATAATCAAATTAGCCAAATTAATAAGACAAGAAAACAATACAATATACCAGAATTACATTGGAAAAAGTAAGAAAGTATGTTAGAATTATCCTCATGTTGCTCACCTTACTTTTGATAAAAAAAAAAATCCTGAATTGAAAAGGCCAACATAAAACCGACGCCTTATCTTCTTGTTCATCTCGGAAACGGCATCAGGGGCATTATTAAAACCCTTTATTTTTCAGCAGCCATTGTAACATAATTCAGAACAAAAATTCTATAATATTCTTTGGAGGCAAATGAAATCATATAAACTAATTACGCAGGCAGCAGGCTTGTTAGGTCTAAAAGCAGGACAAAATTGCAAGAATTTAGCATGTTAGTGAGTGTCATAATCACAGCATATATTAAGATTAAATTAAATGTGGGATTATATATTATATTTAGACGGTTTTGATTAAAGAATGAAAAAGTGAGGAGAGAAGTCGTCGTTTGGCTATTGTCATGGCTCCTTTGCGACGGAAATGGGCCTCAATCACGGATTTCTTTGCTTGGGTTTACTATCATGATCATCAAGTTGACGAGCATGCTATATCGTGCCTCGAATAAAGTCAAATTCGAAATCTTGGTTTTTTGTTTGGAGATTTTTCTGTTCTGCTTCTTCTTTAAGAGGGATATTCCCTCCTACTTTACAGGGAAGAAATTAATACTATGATTAATATAATTAGCCGTTTGTAATTGATATTATTCGATTCTAAAGTTGAAACCCTTACAACTATTTGTGTCTCCATGATTTGCTGGACTTTGTGTATGTCCACTACACATATATAAAGATTGTTAATTTATACATGTTATATATAAGCTAATTAGACTAATTAACTTGTATCGTCTCTCTCTCTCTCTCTCTCTCTCTCAACACTATTTTTTTGAGTGAAAAAAAGAGTGGAGGCGATATGTTTAACATTAGCAGAATCTCTTCTGTTTTTGTTTTTAATGAATTTTTTTTAATCGAGGTTTGTATTAAAAGATATATATTTTGGTAACTTGCCACGTCATTGCCTCCCCACATTTTCTACGAAGTAAAGCTAGCCCTAGCATTCACCAATCAAGGCTCAAATAGTGTATATACTTACGGCTTCCCTATTGTTCCAAAATTCGTATTGGGATTAATGATTCAATAATATTGTGGACTTTTACCATTAGTAACAACTTGTTGCACACGAAACAGCAAATGTCAATGTTTGGGACCTCGGCTACGTACGTCCTGGTAATAATTATAAACAAAAAATCCTCGCACTGAGTTCTAGCTAGAGGTTAGGAAGAACATTAATAACGAACCTTTTTTTGTAATTGGCCTAATCATGATCTCGTCGAATCTTTTAGTAAAATTGCAACTTATTATTCTCTTGTAATTAGCTACGGTTTCACTTGCATTACGTGCAGAGAATTCATATAGCCCTTGCAGAAGCTTTTTGTTCTTCTTGTTGGTCTTCTTTGTTACTTTTCTCCGAGAAAATATAATTAATAGACTAATTTTCATTTCTTACGTACCTTGAGATGCTATCAATTGTTGGACAATCCAGTTGTCTAGAAACTTATACATCACATCCCCAAGGCTATAATTAGCTATAAAGCCAAAATTTGTTTTGACAATATTCTTTCCATACATATTTGCAAATTTGGTGAGGGTTAGGACATCGTTTATATAAATATATATAACAATGAAAAATCAACTTGATTACTTGTGCAGGATGAGAGTCTTTTCTTTTTTTTTTTTTCTTTGAGAGGCATAATGTGAGATTTATTAGTCTGGCTTATGGGGCCAAGATTTTGAATCCCTTGATAAAAAACAGCTACCCCATTTCAAAATATGTCAACCAATTCTAACGAATCATGACCGTGGCTTACCGAACATTGCATTGTCAACACGAGACAACATTTGTTTTATATATACATCCAAAATATTACAACTGTAATCAATCGTGGTTAATACTTGATGTCGAAGTCAGCATAGGGATCGTGAGCTTAATTTGATGCTCTCTGGCCAAAACTTGACTTCAAAAATCCAAAAAATATTCGGGGTCGTTACCAATGTTTAGAAACATGTATCGTGTCATATATTCAACAGAACTTAGCACCCAAAATGATTCCAACTCAGCTTAAATTTTTACTGTTTCCAAATCTACATTACACTTAATTTTTCTCTATTCAAAACACCAATCCAAAAATTTTCTCAATTTAAATTGCGAATCTTTTCGGAAAAAACTTTTCAAATATATGTTCTAAATACGATCTTAATTGGCTAAGAATTCTCTCTTCTTTTATTTCCAAAGTTCAAAGCATAAAACACTGTAGGCCAATGAATTCATACTTCCCTCTTTCCAATTTTCTCTCTAACAAAAGAAGTTGAGATTCTCTTTTTTTTCATTAGAACTGGTTGAATATCACTGCTTCACTTATAAAAGATAAACAAGTAAAGCAAAAGCACAAAAATATCACGTGGCAGATGTTGGACCTGCCACACGACGAGTTGAAAAACAAGATTAAATGATACTATAAAAATGTTATTTACTCTTTTAAAAATAATAAAGATCTCTCTTCCAATTTCTTTACTTCATTTTCTACCTTTCCATTCTACCAAAACATAGGCTTAAAATTAGATGAACTCTGACAACTGCCCAAATAAATTAGCATCAATTGGTCAAAGTTTGACATGTGCAACTATAAGACAGCAATATTGGCTTTCTCTTTCTTTTATTTTTTTGGCTAAGTATGGGACTTTATAGTACTTCACTAAGTATGACTGAGATGGAACGGGAATGGCTGTTTGTTTAATGTTAGAGATCTATCATGCGCTAGTAAATTTATATCAAAAACAGGTTTCTAACTTGATATACATAATATAAGTTATTGTGGTTGCAGTATTATATATATATACAAGGATAATTTCATACCTAATTTCATTGTAGATATAGAGTTTGAATAGTTTATCTTAAATAAAATAATAATAATAATAATAAATAGGACCATATAGTTTTTATTTTTAGACGAAATTAGTGTTGTGACATGGATGAATATATATTGATGGGGCATTTGTTTATAATATTGTGTTCATATTGCGTTTAAACGCAATATAATTTTCATTCAAACACAAAAGTTTTACATTCAAATACAATGTTTTTCAATAGTATTTCAAATATATTTACTATTTTAAAGTATTTTGAAAATGTAATTTTTTTTTTGCATTCGTATCATATTCTCTCTCTATCTCATCTTTTCTATTTACTTTTATCAATCACATCAATTTTTTAACTTTAAATTATAATTCGAATACTTTTCGTCTAAACACACATTATATTTAAATGTAAAGTAAATATTTTTCATTCAAATATAAATATATTCAATACATTACGTTCAAATATAATACGAATGCAATACGTTTATCAAACGACTCATGAACAATATTTTGCTGCCTATACATAAATATAGGTAATCAAAGACCAATGATCAAAGAGGCATTCCCATATATGTTAACTGCGTTACTCTCTATCTATATGCGCAGGGTTTTCCTGATCATAGGAGTTATTGCATTAGCCTTATGCAAGCTGCGGTTAACTGGTAATATAATATATATATATATATATATGAAACTTGTTTTAGCTCGATAAGCGGAAAAGTTGGAAAACTTGTTAACCACAACATTTTTCATTTTTCTATTTGATTAATTCCTGTTTAATCTTGACGACAGCGACAAATGTTCTGGCACAACTTTTTAGAGAAATTGGACAACTAAATTCGTATAAATCACGAAATAATATTTACAAAACGTTACCCTATCGCAAGGCAATGGCAGAGATTTTACAAAAAGGCATTTTTGGCAAAAAATGTTAACAAAACAGATTAAGGAAATTAAAACCGGAGGCGAAATTTATTAGACATGATTATATATTTGTGGCTTCAAATTGTGTAACATAGTAAATAGGGCAGGCATGGATATAAATTTTTATCTAATTTTTGATATCTTAAATGATGTATAATCAATAATATTATATTATATTATTTTGAAAATTTTAAAATATTTTATACTTATTTTTTATTTTTTAAATCTAACTTTATTCAATAATATATTAAAATATAATTAATTAAATGTCATTTTAAATATTAAAATTAGATAAAAGGTGTCAATCTATCTCGCATATATATAAAAGGGTAAGCCGTTTTCCTTTTATATAATTCACGGCCGACGTGAATTTTCCAATTATATCTTCTTCAAAATGATGAGATCTATTATACGTATATAAAGGGTAATGACCTTTGATTGTGGTCGTACTATCCACTTCCACCTAGAAAAATGTACAATTTTATAATTACTCCAGTTAAGAGATAAGAGAATTCTCTGACTTTGAGAGCTTTGCTTCCCTAAAAGTACTTATGACCGCCAAAGTTGCTCTAAGCTTCCTTTCTCACTGGTTTCAAAATAAACTTTAGCTGCATTAATCAATATAATAATATAAGGGGATGAGAACACAGACGCCAATATTCTCAGCCTCAGCCAAAGGGGAAAAAAAAAAAGGATAACATTTACTATTTAGTTTGTAATTTCTTTTGGATTTTCAAGAAATGCCGATAATTCTCCCCTCGAACTTAAACATCTCATGTTTGTAAGAAATTAACTATACTCGTCTGAATACACCACATAAAATGCAACATTCTCATGAAGAAATATAATATTAATTAGTCATGACCAACAATAACGGGACAAAAGGAGAGAAAATCAAACACACACATATAAATATATATAGATATAAGCACTGAATAAGTTTATTATTATTTAATTTATTAGCTAGGGTTTCTCTTCCACAGAACTCATGACCGTATCACCTCCATTGGAGGAGTACTCCCTAGGCTCCCAAATTATATCAACTGATGACATAGATCTAAATTATATACTACCATATTTTACATGTACAGAAACACAAGGAAATCGATTTCATTGCGCCTGATCAGGAAAAGTACTCGACTCGCTTTGAAGACATGATTCTTCCGCGGACAATATCCCTCTCTGTAACATTCCTTCGTAGTCAGAAACAAGAGGGTTGCTAGTACTATAAACAAGCGAACTCATCTGATCATCTCCCCAGACATAATTAGCACTAGTACTATTGCCATCATATAAGAACTCCAGCCCATCTAACAATTGCACCGCAGAGACGTCATTGTTATAAAGTCTTTCCTCAAGCTGATGATCAGCCAGAGAAGTAGTAGTAGTACTAGTACTGCTTTGCCCTTGTAACAACATCTGCGAAATACCACCGGCCGGCTCGTAATCTGTTATACCGTACTGGCCTACTTGCGTGAATTGATCGGCGCTGCAATTTCCAAACACCGGCGGAGCAGAAGAGGACATATCGCCGGAGAGCTCGTAAAGTTGTTGAGTAATAGTATTAGTAGCAGTAGTAGTAGTACCTGAAGGAGGAATGCTTTCAATTGGGAACAAATGGTGAGGATCGGTCGAAGAGGCGTCATGAATTGGCTGGTTGTTGTTGTTGTCGCCGCCGCCGCCGTTGTCGGAGAACCTTCCCCCAAGTTTGATGAGCAGCTTTCTGATCGAAGCGTGGCTGTCGCGACGCTGTTCAATCTCGTTTGAGTACGGCTGCGGAGCGAGCACAGGAAGCTCTGGCCAGTAAGGGTTTTGGTGGTTGATCATGATATTGGTATAATTCGCTGGATTGGCCGCGGAGTTGATCATTCCAATATTAATCCCTCTTTTTGCTTCCTGCTTCAGGCCTTTACGAGCCTGCAATTGGTCCTTGCGCTGCTTACCGAGAAGCTTTTTCTTCAGCCTTGTGTTCCAGTAGTTCTTGATATCATTGTCGGTTCTTCCTGGTAATTGTGCTGCGATTATAGACCACCTATATATACATGCATATACATACACATATACATATATTTAGTAAGGCAAATAATTAACAAGATGTTGTGGAACTTATTGCACTGATTTATAGGTGATTAAACTGTTTGGGTATATTAAAATTAGAACATATATACCTGCTTCCAATACTTATATAGAGATTGCAAATTATGTTGTCTTCTTCTTCGGAGAATCCTCCATGCTTGATGTTTGGCCTGAGATAGTTTAACCATCTCAGTCGGCAGCTTTTCCCACACCTCTTAAGACCTAATTAATTTACAAACAAAACAAAATCTCATCTCTAGTGTTCCTCAGATGTTAAAACTTACCGGATCTTCTGAATATAAAAATATATATATATTGGGATCTCAGACGTTAATTTGAAGATATGGAATCAAGAATTTCATACCAATCTTTTGCGGCAAAGCAATCCAATTTCCACCGGTGCCATGTTCTTCGATGTAGGATTTGAGCTTGGCATCTTCTTCGGGAGACCATGGGCCTTTCTTAACGTTGGCTTTGTCACAGCAAGGAGCTCTTCCCATATTTCTCTCCTTCTCTCTCTCTCTCTCTCTCTCTCTCTCTAGATCTTTGCTGAATTTCTTGGTTTTGCTTTAGAGCTCAATTGATTCTTGCCCGATCTCTCTCTCTCTCTCTATAACGTACACAAGAATTATGAGAGAGGGTGATGGAGATTATAATACTAAAGGGGATAAATAATGTTTCAGAATTAGCTAATATCATTATAAAGTTTTAATTAAAAGGGGGTGGTGGATAGTAGACAGTGACTGTAAATAAAATAATGGGAGAAAATGAGTGTGCCAGGACAGGAGAGCAGGATTTTCTTCTTGTCTCTTTCAGTCCAGAATCAATATAAATATTATATATATCATGGCTGCTGATTTTCTCGATTTAAACCCTAAGTCCAGTAAACTTTACCGTCTGGTGGGACATATATTACGACATTACACACACATATATAAAATAGGGCTTGTACGGTGTATGTATATGGATATATAAATTATTGGACGTTTCTCATATATATATATGTATGTTTCATTGTAGCTATACAACATTATTAGCTATTATATTTTCAGCACAAGGCAAATAAAATTAATTATCTATACAAGATTAATTACGGGGAAAAAGTTTTAATTTTATCACATTGTGGAAACATTATAACTTGTAATTGACATGTACAATTGATTTAAAAGGACTTGTGTGGGTATGAAGTCCAAGTCTAGAAGATTCTTCTTCTATGATAATTGGGTTTAGTAGATGTTGAAACACATTTTTCACACAACCCAAAGTGAATGAATTAATTATTTTTTGGCGTTGAAATTGGGAATCTCAATTGTCATGCTTTTTTTTTTTTAAATGGAATTCGTATATTGTCTTCCTACATACATATATTATATATAAAATGATATGTTGTACTAATGCTTACAAATTCAAGCCGCAAATGGTTTTCCCTTTCTTTTTTTTCCTTGTTTTTTTCAGTTAGCAGAGAGACGGTCAAATGCCTCAAAATCAATAAATATACCAAAACCTAACTTCTGTTAGTGATAGTTGAAATTAAGAACAAATGTCAAATTCCATCTGTATTGATGGTACATCCAAATAGACTAGAACAACTCTAGAAGGATATACAAAAGACAAAGCACCACCATATATTGAAACAAAGAAGAAGTTAGTGGGGGTACTTTCTTTTTGGTAGGTCACCAAATGACCAACAAGAGAAGAAGAATGCCAAGGAAACTGAGGAATATGTATATAGATTTTGCAATTTCCTGAAACTCCGCACGCAATTCGAGTGAAAATACTTCGTCAATTAGCCCACGGCATGATTCGATTGGAGTATTTAAAAAACAAATCTCTCTGTTCGTTAATAATTTTACGTCAGAAGAGGAAAACGAAAGGATTGTTAGCATAAATTTAGTAGTTATATTATATAGTGATAATTTCATAACTCACTTTATTATATGAAGTAGAATTTGAATTATCCATCTTAAAAAATATCTTCATAGTGAATTGTAGAGTTTCTTCAAGAGCATGAATTTACTAAGCTATAATTAAACAATATCATATCTAAATCTTTTATGCGTGTGTCATGACCCAAACAGGCAAGAACATGGGAAGAAAAAAAAAACATTAAAAAAAGGTGGAAAGAAAGGCAAAGGACTCCATTCAAGGAAGCTGTTGGGTAAAGGTTAACAAATCGTAGCCAATACAAACACAAATTAGATCAAGGAAGGGACTAATTAACCCTTGAAAGCGCTTTATATGGAGTGCAATGCATTTGGCTCGGCAGAAGCGTCAAGTCACACTTGGCGTCATTTACTTGGGCCGTTATTTGCTGCCTTGTCTAAAGTCTCTCGGTTTCATAATTAGTGCGTGACAGACTATGGCCACGTTTTTTATAAGGTTTCGGTCAAAAAAAGAATTGAGTTTTAACTTAATCAGTAGTTTGATTTGTAATTGCATTTCAAATTTTCTAATTCCTGATTTATATAATAATTTAAACTCAAAAATATTATTAATAAATTTTATCTCATAAAAAAAAATTATAAATCACGTAAAAATAAAAAGTAAAAAAAAAAACATAATTTTCAATATAAGTTTAAATTTAATCTTGATCATTTAAGCACTTTTAATTCAAAATGAAATTTTCTAATTTAAATCTAAATACCAAATACAAAATTTATTTTATAATCCTAATTATTCTAATTTTAACCTAAATTTTTTAATTCCAAATCTTATATCAAACTAGCCCTATATACACAGAGAGGGAAGGGGTGGGGTATGTAATACATGGCTAGCGCAGTCATAAATTTAAAGCCATATTTAAGGAAAATATGCTTTTTAAGTCCAAGCCTCCAACGTCGCTAGAAAATTATTGTAGTACCCCAGGCTGCCTTAGCTAGCAAAGACCAGTCCACTTAATTATTGACTACTGTGGATTAATTATAATTTCAGTTTGAACCAACAATCTGACTTTGGTTGAATTGAACAAGGTAATTATTTGTCTTTGGCTCTTTATTTCATTGAGATTATCTGCCTCCACTCTTTGACTATATGTACGTTTCTTTTTTGTTTATTCGTCTGTGGCTATATAGGCATTTAATACTGGTCCTTATCCAGTTAATGTGTTCTATATAGCATAATTGCCACTTTGTTGTGCAAAATTGTATTAGCATTTGTAGCTTACATTGTTTTATCTTGTCAAGTTGTTTAATTATATCTACCTATCATGTACAGTTATGTGCCTGCATTTAATCTAAAACTCTACTTTGAGCTAAGATTTGCAAATTTGGTTATATAACGTTTGATATGTCCACTCTTGTTCTAAAACAAGGCAAAACGGACTGTACATGAGACGTTCACCAAAAGATCTATTAGTGATTAGCAAGATTTTATTACTGACATTATAAAATGGAAATTGTATTCAATAATAGTTTCAATAAATAATTTTAAGTAAATAAAAGTAAATAGCAAATTTTGTTTCTAGTAAATTTACTAGAAATAATTTGACTATTTACCTAATAAATTAGGTATTTACTTAATAAATTTGTTATTTACATACAAAATTTGTTATTTATTTAAAAAATTTTAAAAACTTAGTATTTACTTCAGTTACTAAAAGCTGTTGTGTACCTTTTTTTAATCTCCCGCTATAAAATTACATGCACTGTAGCGCAGGTTATATTTATGTGAGTTAAATCTTTCCTACCTATGACTTATACAAATTTACTTAATCATTTAGGAAACATTTTCAACATATTCCACTAGGAAAGTGAGAAAACACTAATTGAGAAGATAAAAAGGAAGAAAATTCCACTAATGACTTTTAAAAGAGAGAAATTGGTTGGTTGTCAAAACTTTTCCTCACCTTCCATTCTCCAAGTTCGCTCGTGGAAATGAAAAACATGATGCCAATATTATATAAATATATATATATATATATTCAAGCTAAAATGGTCCTACGTGGGCCATTTGTTTGAAAGTAAAGTCGATTTTTCTAAGTCATTTTTTTTTTCCCTTCTTTTCACAAAGGTTGCTTTTCGATACAGCTAAAACCCAGCTTCTCTCCAGGCTTTACTATATCTTTTTCCTCTCAACGGAAACGAAAGTAAAACATTTTTTAATGATACGCAGACAAAATGAGTCCTAGCTACTTCTACAAGCAATATCTGTCCCTAGATTTCTTGCAAATTTCTCTTTTGTTTTAATGCAAAAAAAAAATTCTTTTCATTTTTGAAGTGACAGTTTGTTCACAAACTATTCGAACCAAAATTTTGCCTTGAGAAAAGGCAATCCGCGACAAAAAAAAAATTTTTTTTTTTTCTGGTTGTACAACAAAATTGTTACCAATTTGTGGCTGTGACTATAGGTGACGAGGGAAGTGAAATCCAAAGTAGAGAACGTCAAAGAGGAAATTGCATGTGACCCAAAAATAGAAATTAAATATATATATATATAAAGACTTTAGCATATAAACGGAAAGATGCATTGCACAGTAGAATGAGACTCAAATTTTCACACATTTTGAATGCCCTCGTCAATAGTTGATATTCAACAGTCAAATATAATTAGCTCTAATCTCTCTCTCTCTCTCTCTCTCTCTCTCTGTATATATATATATTCATATAAATATATATATGTCTTCTTCTGTGGCGAATTCAAGTGTAATGGGGTATATATGCATGCACCTATTTACCCAAAGTGCATATCATCAACTACTTTTGTTAAGAGGGTTTTGGCTAAGTAGTTCCTTTGTCCTTAAAAATAAAAATGGAAAACAAAATAATTTTCTTTTCTTAAAGAGCTGAACTGGGTTGTGCATTAGTTCAACAAATTTATCGAAATCAATAGTTAAAAATAAAGGGGGAAACGCAAATGATAAAAAGATCCATGCAAGCTAGATCTTTACATGCCAAACTTGCTTAATGTGTTTACAAGCTGCGTCAGTGTATGAACCAATTATTGATATGATAAATATTTAAGGGTTATATGTTACTACTAACAAAAAGTATATATCATCTATGAGTCCCATATAATAGGACTTATTTTTTATTATCAGGTGAAGGTGTACTTTAGTATTATTCGGCTAACGTATTTACAATATATATCAGTTTAGCTAAAGGATATGCATCAACTTGAGGACGGCCAACTCCAAGTGACCCCTTGTTGTACGAATCACAAGCAAAAAGAAACCACGACGAATGCTTACTTTGGAACTTGATTTATTCGATTCATTAATTCTTATATTCCAGAAAATAGACACAAAATTACAAATTAAAGTAAATATATTTGAGTGTTCCTATATTTTAATAAACTTGTTATAGTTTTCCTATTTCTGTTGCCTTTTTACTTAATTTCCCTTTTTATGTTCGTAGTTGCTGTTAGACTGGTTA
This sequence comes from Antiaris toxicaria, assembly GCA_035233585.1. Lineage (NCBI taxonomy): Eukaryota > Viridiplantae > Streptophyta > Magnoliopsida > Rosales > Moraceae > Antiaris > Antiaris toxicaria. The sequence continues at coordinate 21,053,633 of CP141160.1, read as the reverse complement.
TCAGGTTTTGTCCTTTTACTTATTTTCGTTGGTGTCGGTTCTCCCCTCGGTTTGTTAACTTTTGTTTGCTGTCGTTTTTAACATTCATGCATTTATGATTCTGTTATCCAAGCTTATAGTAATTGTCATCCATTTTTGTAGTCAACAGTGCGACCGTCCCTTTGTTACCGCCGTTTCTCACGTCATTGTTATCCCGTTTTGTCATTCGTAGCATTCCCCTATCGTTTCAAGTTGTCATTTTGTAGCTTTCTATTGTAGGATGTGAATTGGAGAAGAGGTTGAGCTTGTAGTTTATAGATTATAAATTTTTTTTTAGGGAAATGATAGTAAATAGGCTTTTTTTGTGTAATTTTGAGGTAAATAGCATAATTTCAAAGTTTTGAAAATTTATAACATATTTTATTTTATGTATATGTAACATTACATTTTTATCCTTGTAAATCAAACCTTCATTTCACCCTTCTCTCTCTTATATTAGTGTTCTCTCTCTCTTTCTCTCTTTCCTCCTCCTCCATCTCTCCTCCTTCTCATTGTCTCTCGCTCTCTCTCCCCTTCCTCTATTGATGGTCGCATCTTAACACGGCAATGAAGAAAATTGGAGTCGATCACGGTAGCTATCAACTCTCGATGGCAACAAGATCGCAACTCCATCTGTCTTTCTCCAGACTATAGCTCCATCCAACACCATTAATGATGCAAACCTCGCCAAGAATAACGAGACCCGTCACTATAAGGAATCTAAGAACGTTCTAAAATCAGATTTGGGATAAAAAAACCTGGACCTATTATCTATATGGAGGTAAGAACCTTGGTATGATGAAAACGCCACAATCAACTATGGAAGTGTTGATTGATAAGCAGAGTTAAACACTACGGAGAATTCCAATAAATTCGAGAAGTTTTTAGAAGAACCAAAGAGAAATTAAATTCTCAATTTTTTTGATGAAAACTAATTTGACTTTTCATTACTATGAGGATGCCTATTTATAGGCTGTATTTTACAAAGAATATTCCCTAATTATCCTCTAGTGATCTGAAAATTACAAGGATGCAAATCTAGAAATTAATATCTAAATCAAGCCAAAACTAAAAAAGAAAAGTTGGAATTCTAATGGCTTTATTATCAGCCATATACAGAAAAGGAAACTTGGCATGCAAGCCAATCCAAAGAAAAAAAGGAAAGTAATCAATCTTGGCTCACAAGCAACTCAATCAGTCAAAAAAAAAAAAAGCCAAAAACATCAATTTGCTAGTTGAGATTAAGCCTAGCCTTGGCTAGGTTCTTTAAGGACTTGGATTAGATTGACGCTCCCTTATTGAACATTTGAACATGTGGACTATGCTCAATGGACATCCACGAATTTAGTTGAGCCAAAATCTTTTAAATCAGCCCATTGAGTACTTCTTTAAACCTCTTTGTTCGTGCTCTTGTAACCAGTCCAAGTGATACTTGAACTGGTGCTCGAATTAGATCCCTTGAAGTTGTGCCATGATTTGCATCAATTAGTCTCTTTGTTGCAATTCAACCTCGAGATTTCCAAATCATGATGATGAAACATTTCCTTTGCCCCCCATCATGACTTTAGATTTTGCAACCAAACGTGATGGAGATCGAGTTCGCATGTGGCTGGGAGATCACAAATCCTTAGACTGCCTGAAATCATAGGTTTTAGTGTGTTGTATGTCACTGGAGGAAGGAGAAAGAGATGCCAAATCACATTGCTCACAAGCGAGACTAGAATGGCAATGGAGACATGGAGATCTATTAGCGAGAATGATCATGACCATCAATTGGGGAGATGTGGCTTATTTGATGGTTGGCGATTGTTAGCGATAAGTTTTGGCTGAAATCAAATGTTAGGTGTTTGTTGAATTTGAGGCTTAAATTTAGGCAAAATGCTAGGGTTAAGGTTTCATTTAACTGGGCCTTAATTTGATGATAATTTGGGGTCCTTTTTCTTTCAATTTTTTGTTGAATTTGGGGTGGTTTAGGGTTCGGGTCAATTTTGGTGGCTAGAGTTAGGGTTCGTCCTATTTTTGGACTATTTTGTCAAATTGGTAAATAATGATATATTTAAATTAGTAAATTAATGATTTACACGTTAAAATAATTAATTGGTAAATTATGTATCAAAAAATTATATTAATAAATTAAGAATTTACATTTAATTACACCATAATTTACGAAATTTATTTATTTACATAGTAAGTAAATAATTTACCGAGTAATAAATAATTTACCAAAATAGGTAAATAAATAGTTTACTAGATAAAAAAATAATTTATCAGATAAATTTATCAAAATTTATAAAATTAGTAAATAAATGATTTACTATGTCAAAAGTAATTTACTAAATAAATTTATCAAATTTACACATAAGAAATATTTTTAGAATTTTAAGTGGTGGTGAATCATGATATATTAAAAATATGTCATTTACTAATATCTTAAATTTTTTTTGTTATTTATTTTTATTAAGGTTGAGTTTTGGACTGTTTTTCAATAGAACTCTTTTTTTTTTTTTTTTTCAGGAAACGTTAATATGTATAATTAGATTACTGACAAACGAGGGGTGAAAATTGACGTAGAATAATTTTTTATTTATTTATTAGATTTGTCTCCCCTAAAGAACTACATTTTATTTCAGGTATAAATGTAAGGATCTATGTAATTTATTGTTGTTTCTCCCCTTTTATGTCTTTTTAAGCGTTCTTTAATTTAATATTGTCACTCTGCTGATTGTCTGTATCAATTCTTTCTTTAATTTCATAATTTTTTTTCAATACAATGTTGTTGTCGTTTTAACTCCCTTTTTGTTTATCTACTTACGTCGTTCTAACATGCCTGTCATTTTTCATCTTTGTTGTTATACATGTATGTTGTCGAATTCTCAAGGCAGTTTGTGACGTTCTTATCAGCCCTCAAATTGTCATTTTCCCCATCTTCGTGTTTTTGTTTCTTGTCGTTTTCTACATTCCTGTCGTTTCTTGATTTTCGTTTCCTATTTTATTGTCATATCTTGTCTATTATCGTGTATCAAATGTTGCGATTTTTTTTCCTTCTAAAACAATTTCGTTGTTTCTCACGTTAAAGTAGTGTTATCCATTGTACAATTTACCATCAATAATTATTTAGTTGTCTTATTTCACATTTTATCGGTTTCTCTAATTATTGTTTTAGTTTCTGTCGTTTACTCACTTTATTGTCGTCTTCTGTTCGTTGTCGTTTTATTTTCGCTTTAGTCGTTGCTATTGCTTTTCACATTGTTGTCGTTTTAATCCAAGGACTAAACCACCAACACGCAGGCTCAGCCAGGGATGGCCTATACTGATCAACGAATTCACTCAGCTCCATTTCATATTTACCATTCTTTTTTTTTTTTTTTTACGTGTGTACATGTAATAAGTTGCAGTAAGACCGAATACAACATTCTCATTATCATAGTTCATATCAGCCAACTTATCAGCTCTTAATTTATATAAAAAAAAAAAAAAAAAAAGTGCTGGAGCTAAAGATACAACATTATTTATGCTAAAACAAAACAGAAATAGCCATTTTGAAATTTATAAGAAATAGTATTTAGAAGCAAAGGCATTCTGAAACAAAATGATAGTTAGCTCTCAGGAATTTAATCTCAAGAGTAATGACAGACATCGAATTCGGATTTTTGTCTTGTTCTGTTGGCAAATAAAGAACAATGGAAACTACAGAAAGGAAATACATCAAAGACATCATTAATCCTCTGGCTATTGTCGTGCCGAGTCACAAAACAAAAAACATACCAGAGTAAGTACTCTGATTTTGATCCTTTGACGTATTGGCACATTTCTTGCTTGAAACCAGATTTTCCCTGATGCACGGGCAATACAGGGAACCAAATTACTCGGAAATTACAATCTAATAGAAGGATTAAAACGGCATTGAAACAACAACGTATAGAGACAATGAGAGCTTCTTAAGTTCTTTTATAGAAAACTTGCCTTGATTTTTTTACCAGCCATCAACAAAATCCAAAAAGAAACCAGAATTAGGATCACTACTCTGACTTGCACCGCTTCTTGCATAAAGCCAGTGGTGTGGAAGGAGCTAATTGCTGTGAATTAAATGTGCGCTCGCTAAGAGCGTCACAAGACTTTCCAGAAAAAGAAAATGCAGAATTCAGAAACTCATTATCTTCCATGAAAAACCCCACTAGCAAGTAGTCCACTGCTTCCTCTTTATACTCGTACATAATCCCGATGTGAATAATTTTCCTGAGACTAGCAGCTGCAAGTTCTCTTCCCATCTGGCATCAGTCCTTCTGCAATTTCTTCAGCAAAGCAAGAACCAAATTATATGTTGGCTGTGGCCCGATTTGTCAACGAATTACTGACCAGAATTCTTGTCCCACAAAACCATCTTCTTTGTTGCAACTTCTACTTGCCTTTGATGATGATGTCAGGCAGTACGTGATGTTGATAGGGTGATCACTCTCGCATAGTGAGAGGTTGAGAAGGACGCAGCTGTCTCTCGTCTATCTTTCGCTGCCATGTCAAACCGAGGACAAGCAAGAAAAGCCAAAATAATTTTGATCAGACCCTTTTCAATCAGCCCATTTCTTGGTAAGGAAGTTTTTAGTTGATCTGCGGTAAAGATAGCCCGTCCCACCTTGAGCTTGACTGACTCTGAAACCTTTTTCAGTCCCAACAAACCATAAATATTGAATAATCTTCGCGAAAGAGTGAATGACGAGCCACCGTACTTGGGGAACCAAGCAAACAAACGTACTGAAACATTGGAAAAAATCTTCCTCAAGCGTAGCTCATCCAGTATAAAAACGTGTTCCTTGTTCACCAAATGAATTGTGCCATTCAAACACGCGGTGGCAGAAACTTTAATCAAATTCTGCTAGAGAGTCTCCTCAGTCTCAGGCTTCCAGTTTTTTGAGATGCATTCCTGAAAAGAGTAGCATTCTGCAGGAGAAACTTGGTGGTCAGTGCTTGACCACCAATGATTCCAGACCTGCAAATGTTCCCCCATAGAAGGGACTTCTCTAACTCCAAAAGCTGAAGAAAATAATGTTAACAATTCCAGTCCATAGTTACCATACAGAGAATACAAACGACAACCAAATAGGTCATCTTTGTCATGAAGTACACAGACCTCGGAGTTTACCCGTTTACCCTCATCACCACCATGGTTTGGTATCCATATCCAGGAATTGTGCTCATCCAATTTCTCTGGCCTCCAGTTGAACTTGCTTCGGAAGTTGTATAACCTTTTTACTACAGCTGTACTTGTCTGCGAGAAAAGAAGCCGAGATATAACAGAGCAAACATCCATAGGATCAATCTTGACCCCTATAGCTCTTAACTGGTCCTTGTACACAGCAATGTCAAGTTTGTAAACTTTACATCAAGGCTTGGCACATCGGTTTGCCTAATAATCCTTTCCCATGCTAAAATATAAAAAATAAAAAAAAAACACTTTCATTGGGAACCGTGTAACCATGTGTGGTTTTCAAGCACTTGCTTTGTACAATGTTCTTTAGAAAGTTGTCAAGTATTGACTTCTCAGGTGACTTTCACATAGCAGATTTCATGCACGCTAGCAATGCCATTGTGCCATTGGCAGAAATGAATTCAGCTTCAATTGGGCACTTTAAACCTTCAAGAACAAGTCGAGAACCTACTTCAAAATCAGTTATGACACCCACCGTTTGCAATTCATCCCTATACTTATATATGACAATGCCATAATGTCCATCATCTGTAAGAGGAAGATCAACAAACGACAAGATTGCTCCCCATTTTGATGCAAAAATGATTGATTCATTTGTAGCCTTGTAACCATGATGTGTTTTCAACCATTTTTCACTCAAAAGCCACTGACGGTCAGAGAATCCTGAAGACAAAGTTTGTTTCCGATCTTTGAAGCAATCTAGCATTGATAGTACGATCACAGGAGTTAGTTTTGAAGAAAGCAAGAGAGACTTGAATTTAGCAGCGATCATTTTGACTACGCTGGTGGCATCAACTGCCACTCCAACAGCACTTAGTTCCTTGCTAAAATGCCTTATTTCCTCGCTAAAATGCCTTACTTTCTCTCCGTAATAAAATTCATCGAAGGTAGGGATCTCTAAAGCTTTCACCAAAGATCCCCAAGTTGACTTAGGAAGGCTAGTTTCGGAAGGGCATTTAAAACCAAAACTTGATTTTAACCAAGATTGACGGCTGATCCTTCCAATCAAGTCGGCAGCAGCTGTACCCCACAAATCTTTTATGCATCTTAGTATCAACAAACCACAACCACTGCTCATAGAAGGCAAAATTGCAGGAAAACTCGCCTTTTGTGCAATCAGTTTGTATATTTCACGAGTATCCACCATAACTCCAAGCAGCCCCAATTCGGAGGAAGAGGAAAACAATTTACTACCATAAAATGCCTCGTCCACGATAGGAAGATTAGTAATCTTTAAACAGGAGTCCGCATCTATTGCAGACAGTAGCAAAACAGAGCCCTCAGGAGCATTGTGACCTTGGTGAGTATTCAGCCACTTTCCCTTCTTCATGGCTTGTCGCAATTGCTCATCAATTGCATTCCTCTGTGTTAAGAAACCAATGAACATCAAAAAAGAAAAAGCCAATTTTTTTCTGACTGCACAAGCAGCAAGAGATTTAAAGCGGGTGGAGATCAGTCTTTGCACATCATCATAACTGAATCCCACGCCGAGAAATCTTAATTCATCTCGATACATATTGATCCTATCACTGTAGAACTCATGATTTATGACTGAGATTTCACTGAGAAAATGCTTCATCAAATCATATATAAGTTTCCCTGTTAGATCAGGCAGGATGGACTGACTTGGAGAACTATACTCTGCGTGTGTCTTCAACCATTTCCCATTTTTAATGCTCCCAACGAATTTTTCAGGTATAGTCGAACCCTTAGTTCGAAGGAACCTTATCCAATCAAGCAGAAGAAAGGCCTGTTCTGTTGACAGTTGAGAAAAAGCTATTTGTAATTCCACATTGGGAGAAAAGATTTCAGGTAAGACCAAAGCCCTGCTATACATTCTCCAAGAAATGAACCACCCTTAGCGTTAACATCCCCAATATCAACATAATTTTGATCCAAATATGGATTATCTGGCCCAAGTAATTTAACCCATTTGCTCCCAGATGAAGTGAAAAGAGTCATATTTTTTCCCTTTCTGACATGACCAGTATAGGGATGTTGGCACAGAGATCATAAGTTTTACTGTCGTCAATGATTTTCTTCTTGTAGGCTTGATATATGAAATGGGCCACAAGCACGGTGTATTCGTCCTTTCCTGATACATAATGCCCAAGATCGTAACCATATTTACAGGCAGGAAGTGATTTAACTCTAGCAGAAATCGATAGCCAAGGGCAAATAACTAAATTATTCCCAGGTCGAAGAAGAGATTCTTGAATGTCAGTAAGCAAGAATAATATCTAATCAAGACAACCAAACTCAATATTGCACTAAATCAACCATGAGTGAAGCTTCGGATCATAAGCGTATTTTAGAGTAAGTTCTCCATTAATGATGGAACACAGTTGCATATTCCCTTCCGAGCTGTACTTCAAAAGTGGTATATCCCAAAAGTACTTGGCAGGGAAACTTTTCTTATTTTCAGCGACAAAACATAGTAGCTCTATGTAATCCTCCGCCGAGGCTTGAGAAACAAGATTGCAAGACTTCATCCATTTTGCATACCAATGAGGACTTTTCTTCACAAAGGAAGTCCAATATTGCACGATGTTTTTCGTGGTCCAAACATAAATGCAAGACTTTCTTTAATGTTTGTAAACCGTGTAAGCAAGCTCCATTATTTCTCATTTGAGACAATATGTCACGAAATTTCGGGAGGATTCTAACAACCCCACGAGGCATGGTGAAATAACTTTTATCATTGAATAATTCACAAGGCATTATACGTAGTTCTCGCAACTTCTTTCTAATTCTTTTCCATAAGTGGTTGAGCTCAGAGTAAGATGACTCTTGAGCAGGCAAAAACTTAAATACTTGACCCACTGAAGGAATTAAAGTCTTGTCTTTCACACAAGCTTGAAAAGCATTCACAAAAGCTGTTGGGATACATTTAAGGATCCCCAAAATCCACATGCTGTCCAAGAGTATGGACTCTCGGGAAGAAGTATAAAGTCCGCTTGAATTACGAATGGGAAGTTCGTCACCATTGCCGTGGGAAGAAAAGCAAAGACACCCACAGAAAATGCCCCTCTCTTGAGTCTCTTCCCAAATGGGAAAGCAAGAGTAATAATTCACTGATCGACATCAGCTCTTGAACTCACTCTATTTCCTGGCTTCTCGGGAATGCTTGCTTCCACATGAAGTACTTGCACGTCTCCTCAGCATCTAAAGTCTTATCTTCAACAGAAACCTGAACAACTTGAGAATATTCACCTTTACCACTCAACTTGAGGTGATTAGTCTCGCTTGATATAGAAAGAACTGAGACATTATCCTCTTCTTTAGGATCATGATTAGCCTCATGGACATATAACCGTTTAACCTTTGACAAGAATAGCAGAATCTCTGGATGGAACTCTGACAATTGTTGCTTCACAGCTTCCACTTTCCCAGGCTTGAGAGGAAGTATAAAAATAGTTGCGGGCAAAGCCTTTCCAGAGCCATAAAAGTGACTTATCTCCAAAAGACCAGGTTTTCAGCTCACCCATTCCGGCACGATGTACCCAATACCACAATCTGGGTCTGGTTCTTCCCTGAATCTAACACGATATCCATTGCTAAATATATGAGGTTGCGGAACTATGAGAAACACGCTTTTAAGTCCAATTCCTGCATTCCATTATGGTATAAACAAATCAACTTCAAAAAAAAAAAAAAGAGAGAGAGAGAGACTTTCTCGGAAAGAAATTCCACTTTTACCGGGTAACTTCACTTTTGCTGAGTACATCAAGAAGCAAATTTAATCAACTTGAATCCGAAAGTGCAGTTGGATTAAGAAGAGAACTAAAATAAACAACAGCAAAATTATGGAATATATCAGGCGTAACAAAAGATGAAACAAAACATTACTGAGTACAACAACGATTTCAATTTACTGAGTACATCAAGAAAAAAATCTAACCAACCTGAATCCGAAAACTCAAAAACAACTAAAATAACCAACATGTTTTAATAAATATAGCGTGCAAGCACAAAAACTAAACCTTTATAATAAAATGACGTGTAGCCCAAGAAATTGTCTTAACGAAAAATGAAAACAGAACATTCACTAAACCTTTTTCTCCAATAAACCCCTGTTGTCGTTTCCCCTTTTTAGTGGAACGGCCAACACTGCAAAGAGACTCCATGTTCTTCCTTGAAATTGCTTAAACCCATCAGATAAAATAAATAAATAAAAAAAAAAGGAAACCTGCATAAGCTCCATGAGAAAGTAACGTCTTTGGTGTAGAGCTCGTCAGAGAGACTGGTGACGGCATGGTGAAGATCTTGGGTAAGTGGGTTTAAGTCGTTTCTACCGATGGAGAACTTTTGAGCTCGAATCGCTTGGATATGGCGAAGAGCAGCTTTAGTATTAGAATGAGAGCCTGCCATGGCTCTTCGGTTTCTGAATTAAACGATAGGTTTTTTGACATTCATGGAAACAAGCAGCAGAGGAGAGAACATGGAGGAGCAGTTGCTGCTGGATAGTGACTGAAACGTACTAAAATGGTGGTGGTGGCAGTAGTAAGAGAGAGAGAAGATGCCATTGGAGCTTCATGCAAATATTGAGAAGACGTTTCAAATACAGTAGCCTTTTTTCTTATATATAATTTTACTGAATGAGGTCCAGAACTTCTTTTAATTTGCAAGTATGCCCCTGCTTGTTTGGATTACGATTTACGACTACCAATCAGCAACAAAATATCGGCCTCGTATCGTATCGTACGAGATGAAATGGTGATCATCTCTTTGTAAAAGTATTTCTTTTTTTTTTTTAAGAAAAAGTAAAAATATTTCTTTTAATTTTATACTTATACTTCGTTTAGTGAACGCATTGTATTTACATTATATTTAAATATAATGTATTAAATATAATTAATATTCGAAAAAAAAGTATTAATATTACATTTGAATGCAATGTGTGTTTAGATGAAAAATATTTAAATTATATTTTAATAATAAATATATGATGTGATGGGTAAAAGTAGAGAGAAAAAAATAAGAAAGAATATATGATATAATTAATAAAAGTAATCGAAAAAGTGAAATAATGAATAGTGATTGTATTGAATTTAAAATGTGATGTGATTAGTATTTGAATGAAATATTTTTATATTTGAAAGAAAATTACATTGCATTTAAATATAATGTAAAAAAAAGTACCAAACACACTATTAAGGTTGTGTTGGCATCGAATTTCAGGAAAAAAAATTAATAAAACTTATCAAGAATGAAAAATATTAATAAATTAATTAAGGGTTACTTAAATGCAGAACGAAAATTCTATATTCTAGTTTTAATAAAAATTGTATAAGTAGATACATTGATTTTTGTTTGAGAGTGATTATAGGTTCAACCACGTAACTTAAATAATAATTTAAATTTTTATAAGAAAAACATTGTGTAAAAAATTTGGAAAATGAATTTAAATAATAATTTAAAATTTTAATTGTCCTTAGATCAAGTTGCAATTACAAGTATACATTTTATGGAGCTGTATATTTAAAATAAACGTACACATGAAATTGTACCTTGTAACAAATTTTGAAAAACTTACATAAAAAATAAAAAAAGCATCTTTTGTCTGAAGAACTCTATGCTCTCGTTAAATAATAATTCAATGAAGATATTTATCTTCTTTCCTGACAAATTGAACTTAAAAATGCGTGGCATGCCAAGGAATTTTACCTACTCTTTGAAATAATGACGCCATTTATCTCCTCTTTGCAGTATTGAATTTTATTTTTGTTGTAACATAGCTGTCTTCTTATTTATTTATTTTTGCGTAAGTAGTCCTTTTTTTAAGACTGGGAGACCATGTTGACCTTGTTAATATAACAAGTGTACGTTAAACTTGCTTTTTTTTTTTTCTTCAAAAAACTTGCAATTATTGCGTCTTTAAATTCAAGGACGTGATTTGCTTTTTAAAATTTGTAGTAACAACGAATAATACATAGTTTTTAATATAAATTTAAATTTAATTTTTATGATCTAAATATTATTAATTTAAGATAAATATTTTAATTAATAAATATTAAATATAAGATTTATTTTGTAATTTAATTTATTTTCAATTTAACTTAAATTTTATAACTCAAATTCTTAATCCAAACGAACTCATAAGCTCCTTTTTTTTTTTACCTGTTTCTTGTTAAAAACAAGGATAACATCGAGTAAAGGTTTTATTTTATTTTATTTTTTGATAGAAAAAATAAAGCTTATATAAGGGAGACTTTTGGTTTATTTTTTGAAATTTTTTCAAGGCTATAGATTATAATAATTTTTTACTTAACTTTTTGCTAACCTGATAACCGTCGTTTGTGTTGTGGGCGTGTTTACTTATCAAGAATTCTAAAAATAGGAAATTAATTACATAAAAAAGGAGAGTTAAATTACTCAAAATTAAATCCCAAAGTTTGATTAATAGGTTTATTAATCTATTAAAAAATCAAGTTATTTGAGGAATTAAATTCATATTATACTATTTACTTTCTAAAAAATTAGAGAGATTAGAAATAAAATTACTATCGTTACAAAATTATCCTTAGTTAAAAATATAATTAAACAAAAATAAGAGCATATTTTCTATTGAAGTTGGTTACTTCTAACTTTTTAGGGGAAGAAATTAAATTTAGTAAGTAGTAGGTGGAAGACAAGTTCCCCTTTATCAATTAATAAAATTCCCCCTTGTCAAGGACCTTAATTCTATTTAATGAGACCACTTTTTTTTTTCCTCGCAAAAAGTCCCAAAACTCATAAAAATGGTGTAAGTAAGGGACAAACCCTAACCGCCATCCAAAAAGACATGGTTTTGCCCCCACGTGACCCACACATGCCTTCAATTAGGAGGCAATTTGGTAAAAGAGCATTATATATTTTGACAAAATAATAATTAAAGTAAAAAAAAACATTAAAACATTAAAAAAATCATTATGATATGCATATTACTCTCTTTTTCTCTACAAATTTGGGCTCGGGGTGACGGTGGTGGATGCTTGGGTGAGTGTGGGGGTGCAGTAAGGTGGGTGCTTAAGCTAAGGTAGGTGCTTGGCTAGGTGGGGGCTCGACGAGGTAGGAGCTCTATAAGGGATGGGCTCATCAACGAGTAGGTGTTTGTAGAGGCTGGTGGTGGTTGAGGATAAGGGACATGACCTTAATGGCAGAAAAAAGTTGAGGCAAGGTCGAAGGGGGGGGCGTAGATCTAGCCTTAATGGTAGAAAAAAGTTGACACGATAGGTTATGTTGGAAACACAAGGGGTAGATCCAGATTTTGATGGAGAAGTCAACACTTAAGAAGGGGTTGAGGATGACAGAACAGGTCATAGAGTGAGGAAGGTTGAGGATAGCAAAGCAGGTCTAGATTCTGTGTTGAATTAGGAAATTTTTTGAGGATTTTAGCTTTGTTTGATTCCAAAAACAAAATAAAAACCTCAATTTGGGTCATACGAAATCCAAATTCAACCTTAATCCAATCCAAATTCAATGTTTTTTTCCTTAATCTAGTTTTTTTGTGGTGCGGATTGTTCTTTTTTGTAAATTTTGTGCCTCAACGAAGAAGATATATGAGATTGAAACCACGAGGAAATTGGGATTTTTTTTTTTTAAATAAGGAGGGTTAAAATTTTGAGTGTTCTAATTTGTTTGTCTGGGTGTTTGATTGCAGAGAATCTGGATATATAAAGTGGAAAAAAATAAAAAAGGAAATTGAAACCCTAGGAAATTGGGGATTTTTGTTTCAAAGGAGGAGGATTACAATTTTGGGTTTTTTATTTGTTTCACTATGTGTTTGGATGATGAAGTCATTCTAGGTTTTGGAAAATTTTGTTATTTAATTTGTGTTGATTTTTTTTTTTGAACAAAAACCTAATCTGTTTTTCTTAAGGTTTAGTGACGATTTTACATATTTGGATTTAGGATTTTAAGTTTTCTATTTATGTTTTTTGGGTTTTTGTTTATTTATTTATTTTAATATTCTTGATTTAAGTGGGGGTATTTTAGACTTTTAGTACCAATTAAGGTCATTTTGTCTACTTTTAACGACTGTTAGGTTTTGTCCCTTATTTGACCCTTTTAGGAGTTTAGAGATCCTTTCCTAAAAAAAAAAAAAAGTTAGAGATTAAATGGTTGCCTATTTTTGTTTCACCAATCTAATTTTAATCTTATTTGTAAGTTAAGTTAAATTATTTAAATTAGTTATAATTTAATTTAGCTTAGCACTGTCCACTTTCACTATTTTAACACAACTTTCAATACAAATTATTTTTATTTTCACAATTTTTAATACAAATCAAGTTAAACTAAGCTCGAACGAAATATTCGATTTACCTTAACTTTCAAATTAAATTAAGTTAAATCGATAAACCAAACACACGCTAAAAGTTTAAAGACCTATCAAGTTATTAACCTTTTAATAAAAAGAAACTTAACTCCTTTTTCCCAAATTAGATTAGTGATCGGTAAACACACTTGATCATTTTTAACTGTCGGTTTTCCGGTTTGTTGTCGTTTGAATTTATTGCATTTTTACCCAAATTTTTTGGGCTTTACAGTTCGTCTTTTGTCGTGATGTTGCTCTTTTATTATCGTTTTCGTTCATATTTGTTGTGTTTTACACTCGTTTTTCAGATATTTCCTCTATACTATTTTGTTGTTTTTTAACCTTCTTATTGCTTGTTGTTTCTCAGTTTAATGCCGATGCATTATTTTGTTATATTTTAAACTTTACCATCGTTTTCGATTACGCCGCCGCTTTTAACTGAAGTTCTATCCAATGCTGTTTCTAAAGTTTCTGTCGTTTTTCCCTTTACTGTCGTTTGTTACTTTTCTGCCGTTTTAAGGAGCCGTTTTTTCACAAGAGTCCAAAAGGATATCTGGCAGGTCAGAGTTGGATTTTGGCCTCGATAGCGCACAACCATAGATCTTTATAGCTGTGGTAAAAAATAAAAAATAAAAAATAAAAATAACTTCTTTCACGCCAAGTTGGACTTATACCGACCGATCTCACATTGGCATGCACAAATATAAAACATGCAAAAGAGAGAAAAACCAGCTCAATCATTCTTTATAGCATACAACTCTGTTAGAGTTTCATATGTTATGCATAAGACGATGTATATTGTGCATGTTAAAAGGAAGAAGATCTCAATCGATCTCAACGGTCCAGGCCTTCTTATCCCCAATGACACCCTGTTGAATCCCCACGAGGGTCGAGTACAGTGTTTGACACACCCCCTCGGAACCGGTTCTGAAATCAGCTCTGCATTTCAACATTTTCAAGTGATGAAATTTTTATACTAAATCAATAACAAATAGTCCCCAGAAATTTGATCTATAAGAGTAATAAAAACGTATAAAATATCCGATTTTGGTGAATATCAAAATACCTTTTATCCTGATACGTAACAGAGCCTACAGGAGCAACCACCACGGCTGTTCCCGTACAGAACACTTCATCAGCATCCATCAATTCCTCCACCGAAATACTGCGTTCCTCAACCTTGAATGGAACAGGTCAAAACCTAAGTTCTCTCTAGAACATGAGTAATGTAAAGAGATTATTGTAAAAATAGTTTAAAGGGTATGATGAGATGAATAATAACCTCGTAACCAATGTCACGAGCAAGCTCAATGATGCTTCTTCTAGTAACTCCAGCAAGTATGGTTCCGTTTGTTGCAGGCGTCGAGATCAGATTTCCCTGAGGAAAAAAAAAAAAGAAAAATTACACAAAATAGAACTTATGTGTTACAGCCAATTACAAGGCGGCGAAATAGAATTGCTAACACGGTTCGAAAGACACCTTCACAATGAAAACGTTACAAGAAGACGCCTCCTCTATATGTCTTTTGTTCACTGAATCAAGGTACAAGACATCAGAAAATCCTCTTTTCTTTGCTCTGTTCAGCGCTTTCAAAACCTGGCACACAAAAGAAAGCAATAAAAGATAAGGAGTATAGTATTCGCAAAATTGCACGTGCAAATTTAAAGGGCTTTAACGAGATTGTTCACTTACCGGGGCGTAATTCGAAATGGTTTTGACACCTCCAGTCCCGCCAGGTGAGGCTCGATTATACTCGTCTTCGATGTACAATCTCAAAGGAGCCAAACCCTCCTGTTTACTCAACACAATAACATAAATTTTATAGTTCACCATCTCTTAGTACGAGCTGAAACTTAGAAAAATAAATAATCACCTTGAAATAGTTGCCAACAGGAGAAGCATATACTAAGAAGGTATATTCCGGTGATGGGGCTAAACCCAAGATTGGACCACTTCCAATGAGTAGAGGCCTAACATAAAGAGAACCTTTCCCAAAAGGTGGAACCTTCAAGTTGTTTGGAAACAAAACATGTTCGATTATTCATTATCCTTATTATATCATAATAAGTTCAGCTACGTTTTCTTAAGAAGAGAAAGGCTACCCAGCGCTTGTTAGCGAGGACAGTCTGCTTAACAGCGTCGACGAATTGGTCAACAGAAGGCGAAGGCATGCACATCCTTTCGGCACCAATCTTCATGCGTATTGCATTCTGCTCCGGACGGAAGAGAAGCAAGCGTCCATCTTCTTTCCTGTATGCTTTTGTCCCTTCAAACAATCCCTGTGAAGAGACTATTCGACGTAATTGAAGGAAGTTGAAGTAACAAAGCTGCGTTAAATGGACAATTTAGCAGATGTCAATGGCTAACTTACCTGGCCATAGTTTAGAACTCCTGCAGAAGGACTTAACTCAATGTTGCCGTAGCGACTAAGCTGACCCTGTTGGAAATTTTCTTCTTTGGTACATTTCATCATATACATGTAATCAGTTGTAATAAGACCGAATTTAAGGCTGTCCCAGTCCATATCAGCGTACTCATCATCACTGAGATTTTGCAACTATGTCCAATTAAAAGGATGCAAGGAAAAAAAAGGAAAAAACACTAACTTTGATAAAAACAGCACAAAATGGATCGTGGTTCAAATATACAATTCAAACAGCATTCAAATTTTTGTGAGGTAAATATTAACAAAAAAAAATTATAAAAAGTGAGTGAAAATGGGGTGTTAAACGGGCTGCAGATAATAATAAGATATTGTTGAAGAAGGTGCGAGATGGCATGTGAAATAGCCAAGGAACTAATTACCTGTAGCCAAGTGGTTCACTCGCTTGTTGTAGAGAAGATGTGGTCTTACATGCTGCCAGGTAAGAGTGAGGTCCAAGCTACAAAATATGCCCAAAATATTTATCACTTTTACCTCTAAATTCACACTCACAAACAAAGAAAAAGGAAAGAGGTTCGTTCCTGAGAAATCAGAGCTGGAAGTATGAAGTTTAAGCTTAGAGCAAAGGGCTGGAGTCCATAAACATGAAATTGGAGTTAAAATAATAATAATAATAATACATGTGAGGGTAATAGGTTTCTTTTTTGCAGAAAGTGAATGGATTTTTTATTTTAAAAAATGGATATATATTCACCAGGATGTGTTTTTGATGGGGTTATACTGTAATTTTATTGAAATATAAGCGTTGTAATTAGAAATTTTATAATTTAAATGAACCAAGTGATTCATTTGAAATGAAAGTCCAATACCCTTTCAGAGAGAGAGAGAGAGACAGGGAGAGGCAGAGGGAGGCGGGGACGAGCCCCACCCCCTCGGGCTTTTGCAAAATTATTTTTTAATCTTAATTTTTTTAATAATTTTTCCTCTATCACGAAGCATTTCACCATCCTATCCCTTATATGCCCTCTTAAAATTTTTTTAATTATTATAATTATATAATTTTTTGAAGAAAACTTTAAATTTCACCCAAATATTCGTATTTTTAAATATTTCTATTTAAAATTTATTACCTTCAATGAATTAAAATCAATTATACAATTGTGTAAAATTTACATATTTTTGAATTCTAAACTTTAAAATAAAGTTAAACTCTATTATAAGTTTAGTTCATTAGGTTAAAAAAAAAAATTCAAAGATACAAATTGATAAAAATGACAAATGATGGTTTGTTTAGATGGGAAGTTTATTTTTAAAAAATAAAAAATTTTTAGTTTTGAAAAATAAAAAGTTGTTTATATTTTTTTTCAAAAAATGAAAAGTTATTTAGATAGGTAAAAAATTTTCTTTATTTAAAGAAAACTTTTTTTTTATTTTTTAAAAATAAAAAATTTTAGATGTTCAAGTATAAAAATTTAAGAAAATATATTTTCTTAAAGTGAAATTTTTTTATTTTTTAAAAATAGATATACCAAACAAACACATAATATTATTGTAGTTTTAGTTTATTTTTTTTCTTAGTTATGTTTCGTCTGAAAAAAAATTCTGCCTCCACCAATGATTAGACTATAAGATACATAAAAGTTTAGGTGATGTTTGGTATTGTTTTTTAAACATTTTCTGTTTTTAAAAAAATTGAAAATGATAATATTTTGAAAACTGTGTTAAGCCCATTTTTGAAACTGTATTTGGTTATGTTTTTTGAATGTATATTTTGAAAAATATAAAAACGAAATTTTATTTTTTATATTTTTTTCAAAACCTATTTCATTTTCAAAAAACCCGAAAAACACAATATTTTTTGAAAATGAAAACAAAAAGTGAAAACAACTTTTTTTTGTTTTCAAAAAACTAAATAAAACAACATAGTTAAAAACGGTGTTTTCAAAATGGTTTTGAAAACGTTAAATAAACAAACGCTATTTTGAAACTATTTTCATTTTCTATATTTTTAAAAATGAAAAATCATTCTCAAAAATAAAAATAAACATCCCTTAATGATTCAAGAAAAATACTGAACATTTGCCCCAAAAAAAAAAAAGAACCAAATCTAAGGAAAAATAATAATAATACAAAGACTTTATTGTTGTGTCCTGTCCTGGGTGTGCCCATTTTTTTGTTTTTGTAATTAGAAATGACGATTTAAAAGTATTACTCCAGAATAAGGATTTAAAAGAAAAGTCCAATAAGTTAAAAAAATAATAACACTGGCCAAATAAAAAATAAATAAAAAAGACTCACGTTGTGCCACGTCCTGCATGTGCCAAGTCCGATTCACGTAGCCCAAAAATAAAAAAAAGTTGGGCCGCTTTTTACGATATCTCAAAAAAATAACATAAAAAAGGTTTTTTTTTTTAAATATCTCAAAAAAAAAACATTTTAATAATATTATTATATTTAAAATAATTTTAAGATTTTTATCATCCTATAATATCAAATAACAAATAATTTTAAAGTCAAAATTTAAATTATAAGACAAAAATTCTAAACATATTTATAAAATAGGCTATTTCCACAGCTTCTTCTAAAAATAAAATAGAAGACGTAGGTTAAATTTAGTGAGATAAAAACAAAAATAAAAAATAAATTTTTTCAATTTATTCGGAAAAATAAACAAAAAGTCTAGTGAACGTCGTCTTCAAATGACTGCGCCACCTTAAAGAAGAAAAAAGGAGATATAGAATGGGAGAGAGTATTATGACAAACAAGAATTGTTTTCCGTAAAATTAAGTTATCGGTTGTTGAATAACTATTTAGCTAATTAAAAAAAATTTAGCTAATGAATAAACACTGTTTTAGGGGGGAAAAATGACCCAAAAGGAAAAAAAAAAAAAAAAACTGACTCTTTATGCATGTTGTAATAAAGTTTTCTCGCCATAATTTTTTTTTTTTTTAACTTCATGATTGATTTAAAAGTGGCCTGTGAGATCAAAGTGGCCTGTGAGATCAAATCCTTTTAATCCAGCCATTTTATTATTTTATGATTATTTTTTTCTATCAAAAAATTTATAATTTTATTTTATCTTCAAAAATCTGCATATTCTTTCCTTTTTTTATCGCTTTCCGCCTCAACTGAACATAATAGTGATAATCTTTGGCTGACTCTAAAACGAGAAAAATATAAAGAAACAGGGAATAAACTTTTTTTATTTCATAAACATTGTGTAACTGCTTATTACCAAATGATACAGTTAGTGGCAAATGCCAGCTTTAAGAAACCAAAAAAAAAAAAAAAATAGAATCGCCAAGCGAGACACAGAAAGACTAACCATTCGTCTTTGAAGAAGAAAATAGAGAAGACGTTGATGAATGATCAGATAAAAAAAACAAATCAAGAATTTATGCAAGAACATGCACAACTAACCTTGGAAGTTGTCGAGGAAGATCCGACTCGAAACGGTTGAGCCAGATTGCTGAAGCGAATGACCCTACGAATCATGGCTTGCTAGTCCTTTCGTTAATCTGACGTGAAGTTTGTTTATTACAGACCAAAGAGAAAGTGGGAAACTGTTTTGGATGACAGAGACTAGAAGAAAATGATGATGAACTTTTTTGCTCAATAAGGAGGATATGATCGAAGAAATTTAAAAAATGAGAAGAGTCAGATCAGTGTTGGAACGGACTAGAAAAGGAGCAATTATAGTGGCAGCTAAGGGAGAGAAAGTGCCAACACCTTGTAAAAGAAGAAATGATCACGGAACTGCTCATGTTTAGCCAAATCAGCTTTGGGTCCATTCGTGAAACCATTCCCAGAGTAATATTTCATATAAAAAAAAAATTGAATATAAAGAGCGTGTTTGTTTTTGGTTTTGAATCGGATTTCACGATTCCCTAGAAAATCGATTTCAAAATCGATGTGAAATTGTGTTTGGTTTGTATTGTTTTTGAAAACAGATTTCAAAACGAATCCAAAATCGCTTTTGTTCTCAATGTAAAATTGAAAACGACTAAAAGTCGTTTTCTCTGATTTCATTTTTCCCATTTCTCCCATTTCTTTGATTTAATTATTATGATTAATTAAGATTTAATTGATATAGTAATTACTTAAATATTATAGTTATTAATTTTTAATTCATTTTTCAATTAAAAATTTTATTAATTTTTAATTTTTGGTATTCATAATAAATTTTTTTTAAATCAAACATAAATATGTTTTTATAGAATACTTATAAAATGACTGGTTTTTAAAAATATAACCAAACACAGTTTCATTTTTTTGTTTCTCAAAACATACACTCAGAAAATAAAACCAAACACAATTTCAGAAACGTTCTCAGAATTGTTTTCAAAACGATCTCAAATTCAGAGAATTTGAAAACATAAAAGATTTCAAAAACAATACCAAACGCTACCAAAACGTTTGACGAAAACATCTAAATTGTTTTCTGAAACTTTTTTTTTTTTTAACTTAAAGGTACTAGATTATATCTATAATTATTATCTAAACTAATTTTTGGGTATTCATAATCGCAACGGAATAATTTGGATAGAAATTTTTGAAGTTATGAAAAACCTTACAAAACCTCATTAAGAATGGAGAGGATTTTAATCATCCTTTCATTATAAATGCATAAAAGAATCATTTTAATCATATTTAAAATAAAAAGGTTATAACGTTTTAAAGCTACGCTATTCAAAAACTATTGAAATAGCAAAAGAAGAAAGAAAAAAAAAAAAAAAAAGGTCCAATCCCAATTATAACTGAAATGGCTATATTTAGCATAATCATTATCCAAATGTTGAGCCACCTTTTGAGTTATAAATATCCATTCAAATATTTTTCTCCGGAGCGGGACCTTTATAGGTGCCTCTATTAAGATATTACTTGTACACCGTCTTTATCTTTTCGAATAGCCATCTCCTGTTCATTTCACGATAAAATCGACACTTTGGCTTAGAGTAACACGTCGGATTGGCCAAGAACGGTGAATTTTGGTGAAAGAGAGAGATATGCTTCTCTCAAAAAAAAAATAAAAAATAAAAACAGAAAAAGAGGCCAGGGAAATAATAATCTCTTTTGTCTTCTCTTCTAATTTTTATCATAGCTAATTTTTTTTTTAGGAAAAACACAGGACAGAAATTTTCTTTTTTTTTTTCATATAAGTATATATTATTATTTATCATTTTAACAAATTTTCAATGATCTAATCTAATACTATGAACAGTTCTACATGTCAAGTTATAAAGGGAGTAGTTTTGGATGACGTGCCATGCACTATAAATTTTACATACCTAATAATTGAAAAGTTATTTCCAGTTCTACCTATTAATAAAATAAGGGTCCGTTTGGAGCTGTTTCCAGTCTTAAATTTTCACTTTTTTTCAAAATTATCTTACTTTTCACTATTTACATCTTCAAAACGTTACAGTAAACTCCAAATTTTAAAAATTCATAACTTTTTGTATACAAGTCTAAATGAAATAAATTTTTTTTAAATTGCATAAAATTTCGAGAGGAACGAAACAATATCCATATTGATATTTTTTTTCTAAAAAAATTTTTAAAATTTTTTATTTTTTCACCTCAAACAGTTATTTCTCCTAAACATATTCTCCAAAACAACTTTTTTCTAACCTAAAAATAACATCTCCGATACCCTCTCCCAAACTCCCCCTAAAAGTACAACTCTTATCTTAAAGTTTTTATAAAATATTGAAGAATTAACGCCCTTTTTTTTGTTTCAAAAATTTAAATAGAAACTATAGTTTTATCCTATTAGTAGGTACAACTAATTTAGTTGCTAGATTAATCTTTAATAATATAATCTATGACGGTAAGCATTTTCAGATGCTGTGTTTAAAATTTAATTATAAATTATTAAGAGATTGAATCGTTAAAAAAATTATTCCATTAAATTAACCATTAATAAGGCATTTGAATCACCATTTAAAAATTTGTTTTATAAAAAAAAATTACACTATGTTCTATTATTCAATTTATTAGCATTTAAAAATTATTTTTAGACATTATTTTAAAAATTACACTATTTTCTATTATTCAAATTTATTTTTTAAACCTTTCACCTAAACTGAAATTTTGTCCTTTTGTTTTCTACTTAAAATAAAGAACTAGACCCATTTTTGGGGGGATAAGAGTCTCAGCCATTGTGCACCATCTGAAATGTAAACGTCTCTGAAATAATCACGGCTGTCAAACTATCACATATGTTGATAATGACAACACGTATCGTTTAAAAGAGCAGGCGGGCGGCCAATCAAGACCGTGATTGGCAGACATGAAATCAAACGTTAATGTTATTACGTTTGCTCGTCCTAAATTAAAGGTTCAAAATACATAAATAAAATAAATAAATCAAAATACATAAAAATACAAATTTATAAATAAAGAATGAAAAAAATATATCAAATAAGAAAAAAAAAGATACATACTCGAGCATCAGAGGATGAAAGCCGATCATAAAGCAAGAGAAAGAACCCCGAAACTCCAAAAAATAAATAAATAATAAAACCTTAAAATCCCTATATTGAAATAACCCAAAAATGCTCCTACCAAACAAAGCAAATTACACAATGCAGCAAAGGCAAAGAATAGGAAACCATCCCATAGTTTGCAAGGAAACCAAAACAGCAAAACAAATACAATGACAATTCAAGAGGATTATAAATTTCGGATTGAAGAAGCCAAAAATGGAGCATGATAAACAACAAAGCGAAACCAAAAATGGAGTAAAAGCAAAAAATTAAGTCAAAGAAGAGAAAGGAAAAAAGCAGATAGGAGGCGGCCGTGAGATAGAAAAATGGGTCCTAAAACGAACAAAAAAATGAAACCAATGAGGATTCAATGGGGTGAGAAATTTAGGGTTGAAAAAAGCAAAAATGTAGCATAAGCAAAAGATTAAGTCAGAGAAGAGAAAAAAAATCGAAAGAGAAAGGGAAATAGAGTTAGAGAAGAGAAGAAGAATTAAAGGAGAAAGAGAAATAGCAACAAACTAAACAAAGAAAGAAAGGGAAGCATAGAAAAGAGGTGGTGGTGAGGCAAAGCAACGAAGCCGAAAATGAACCAAAACTATAACCCTAACTTACCCACACCAAAAGGATGAAAATGCCCCCACCAGGGGAAGCAAAGAATTCAATGCATCAAGGGCAAAAACAGCAAACCAAACCAATGGTGGCAAGATGACCAAAACAACCCCATCCTAAGCCTTGTCTAAAGGGCAAATTGAGGATGGCACTGTATTAGGAACAGTGAATCCATCCCTAATTTTAATTATTATAAATAATATATGATAAGGATGCATGTCCTAAATTAAAGGCTCAAATAGTTTTTCATAATAACTCCTAATCTTTTGTAATTTTAACTTATAAGCAATAGGAATTCACCACCAAAAAAAAAAAAACCTTTCAAGCAATAGGCATTCTAATTTTTAAAATCACATCTTGTCATGAATGAATGAATGGAAAATGCCGTGAGATTGAAAAAAAAATAATGATAATTCTACATCTAACTTAATTTAAAGATATAAAATTTGAATTTTCTCACTCTTAAATTAAAAAAAAAGAATTTAAATATTGATCTTCTTTAAAAAATTGACAATCACAATGGCAAGTCCCATGTCAACGGAGAATGAGGAATTCAAAGGGTTTATAAGTGTTTATAAGTTCTCTTTTAATTATCAATTATAGTTAAGGGGGATTACCAGGTCTTCTTCCTGAATGCCCTTGTTGTTGATCTCTCCCATAATATACAAGTGTACTTACTTGTGAATACAAATATATATATATATATATTGATCTTCTTTCTTTTTTTAGTGTAAACTTAGTTATATATTTTTTAAAATATATATTTATTAATATAATTACTAAACTGTTTTTACGTCATTAAATAATTAATGGCTTAATTCATTAAGAGTATAAAATTAAATTTGACATTTATTTTTTAAAATAAAAATCAGTACCAAGAATTATCATCTTAATATTTTTATTTTATCATTATCTATATTATATGAAGTCCACAAAAATTTTTATTCCATTTTACAAGTGAACAGCCAATGCATTTGCTTTCTCTCTCCCTTTCTTTCTCTATTAAATTTTTTTTTTTTAAAGTAAATTCCCACACCTCATATACTCACGCACACTTCGACATACTCACTAACCTACAAACCATCCTTGTCAAGATTGTGCTCTGGACTTAGGAATCTTAAGCCCTCGTTTATTCGTTGTTTCGAGTCTAAATTTTTTATTTTAATTTATTTTTTTTAAAGATTAATAAAAATTATAATTAATTTATTAATTTAAATTTAAAATTTTATTTCATTTTATATTTTACTTCGTAACAAATTAGCCATAGACCTCAAACCTATTCTTCTTCGCCCATTGCATGTTAAGGGAGAGTTTGATAAACATAATGCATTTAAATTGTATTTAAATATTTTTTTTGAGTATTGTATTTGATTGAAAGTAATTGTTTTGTATTTGAATAAAATGTATGTTTACATAAAAAGTATTTTAAAGTTGAAAAGTTGATGTAATTGATAAAAATAAAGATAAATAGTTAAGATTGAAAAGTTAATGTGATTGTTTTAAAAAATTTTTAAATAATAATTATTTTTGTAATACTATTAAAAATAATTATATTTAAATATAAAATTTTATATTTAATGTAAAATTAATTTTTATAATGATAAAAAACGTTCTTTAAATGCATTCTAAATCTCAGGCTTTGGCGTGTCAACAAAGCCAGAGCACTGCGGAGCCTTGACTAGGCCCTTTTGAAGAGTGATGACTAGTGCATAGAAACGGCTCCTCACTGTGGGGGGAATATAAACGGCCGTCAATCGTTTTCCCAAATAAATTGATTGATACTCCTTTTTCTTTTCTTGCTTTTTTAAAGAAAGATCTATTGCTTTCCTTCACGAAAATGATTTGATTAGTACGTCTACTTTTAAAAGTACGAACAGCTAAGATTGATATTAATGGACTTGTCGAGGTTGCTTTATTTTCCCAACAATTAATCAACAAGTGGTATCACTGAAAGATTTTTTTTCTTTCTAGTGATGTGAGATTTATTCAGGTAAGAGCATTTTTATTTTATTATTAAATTAATATATTAATTATAAATTTTAATATTTAAATAAAAATATATTTTTAATATAATATTATTTTTATATTAAATTTCTCATATATTAAATTTTATAAAAAATTTATCAAAATATAAATAATATCAAATTTCGTTTTTAATTCTTATTAACTATTATTTTATATAATTATTATGATAAATTTATTTTTTATTTATTTAAACACTTAAAATTTACTTTTATAAATTTCAAAACATAATAATAATTATAAAAAATAAAAAAAACATTAAAAATAACATAATATATTAAAATATAAAATAAAATAATATTATTTTTTAAACTATTTATATTAAATATAGTATTAATATATATAAATATAGTTTAGGATTACATAAATGAGTTGTCCTTTCACATAATTTTGATTTAAAAAAAAAAAAAGATTAACGTAATTTTGACTTAAAATAGGGTGAATGGAGTTTAAACGATGTCCATGATCCAGTCTTTCTTATCCTCAATAGTGCCTGTTTGTATCCCCACGAGAATCGAGTACAGTTGTGAACTGACAGATTGATTACCACCAACTCTAAACCCGACCCTGAACATGTATGAAACTTTATGTGAGCCACGTAAGTTTGAAAAAATTTGACAACAGTTTGTCAATTATGTAACAAAAATAGTTATACTGTGACACTGGGTCCCAGAAACATAGGTCACCTTTTATTCTGATATGTGACGCTGCCAACAGGAGCAACACCAACAGCAGTTCCTGTGCAGAACACTTCATCAGCTTCGAGCAGCTCATTTACTGGAATAGCACGTTCCTTAACCTGTCCTAAATTGAAGACATATTCAGAATCCATAATTTTTTTTTTAACTTGAATGGGAAATATGGAATATGTATGTTCCAACGTATATATTCAAGACTCGTATAGAGACTGTCTGGTATACGACCTGATAACCATGGTCACGAGCTATTTCAATGACGCTTTTTCTTGTGATTCCTGAAAGAATAGTCCCAACTGTGGATGGGGTTGAAATAACATTGTTCTGCAAATATATATATGTATCAGTTCTTTCTCAAGGGTTTGATACGTTGAAAAACTTGGATTTTGATCTGGGTTGGAGAAAAGTTAGAAAGATACCTTGACAATGAAAATATTGCAAGAAGAGACCTCCTCTAGACTTTTCTTGTTTACTGAGTCAAGATAGAGGACATCAGAAAATCCTCTGTTTTTGGCTCTTGTAATTGCCTTCAAAACCTACATTTGTAGGAGATAAGAGAGAGAAAAGATATATTTACCTTCGTTTGAAAATACCAAGAATAAGTTGAAAAAAACAAAAAAACAAAAAAACAAAAAACTAAATCCACTATGTCTCATAAGGAAAGGAGAAAAATTTACTTACTGGGGCATAGTTGGTTATGCTTTTGACACCCCCGGCTCCACCGGGCGAGGCCCGATCATATTCAGTCTCAACGTACAAGTTCAAAGGTGCATTTCCCTCCTTTTAATGGAACAAGAAGCTAGTACATGCACATTTGCTGGCTAGGAATTAACAGTTGATAAAACTTGCAGAGAAAATAAGAGTGGCAAACCTTGAAGTAGTTGCGAACGGGGGAGGCAAAAATGAGGAAAGTGTACTCAGGTGCTGGAGCCAAACCCAATATTGGACCACTTCCCATGAGTAGGGCCCTAATGTACAAAGATCCTTTTCCTGGAGGGGGAGTCTGCATTTGGTCATGGAGTTAGATTAAAAAATTAAAGAGTTTTATTCTCAGTTTGTTTAAAATAATAATTGTTAATCAACTCAAGTCAAACAGAATGAGCTATATACCCAACGTTTGTTAGCTCGAGCAATTTGTTTGACCGCATCAACAAATTGGTCGACAGAGGGCGCGCGCATGCAGAGTCTTTCCGCACCTTGCCTCATGCGAATCGCGTTCTCGTTCGGACGGAATAGAAGGAGCCGCCCATCTTCTGTTCTTTGCGCTTTTGTTCCTTCATACAGTCCCTGTTTGCTTTGAATTTAAATTATTACTTTAACAGTAAAAGGAAAAAGAAAAAAAAAAAAAAAGGAAAATTGCATTTACTCTAAAATATGGGAGAGTGTATAATATGGATCATTTTCCTTGATATCTTCAAATTTAAAAAATAAAAATTTTTCATTCCAAAAAAAAAAAAAATCTTCTTAAATTTTTGTATTTAAATATTTAAAAATTTTTATTTTTAAAAAATAAAAAAAAACTCTTTAAAAATAAAAAATTTTCACTCATACAAATAATTTTTTATTTTTAAAAAAAATTTCAAATAATTTTTTATTTTTCATATTTAAAATTTTTTTATTTTTTCAAAACGAACCTATCATCTAAACACACCTTTTATATACTCCATCTAAACACACCTTTTATATACTCCATCAATAAGTTCACTTTTAAACTGAATTTTCAATGATTAAGAATATAAAGAGTGCAAAATAATTATAAAAAAAACTAATTATAGGATTGCAGAAAAAATTAAAAAACTCCATCATCATCTTCTTCTTCTTCTTCATTGCTGGGAGAGGGCCGATTTCATCGAGTTGGTGGCCTTGTACATCATTGAGAAGCCATTCGACGTCGACTGAAATGCGAATCTTCTCCACTGTTGCTGTGAAGACGGCCAAATCAACACCATCAACAGTCTCTTCACCCAATTGCCCTCCACACCATCAAGGAGAGAGAGAGAGAGAGAGAGAGATTGAGAAGCCATTCGACGTTGACTGGAATGCGAATCTTCTCCGCTATTGGTGTGAAGACAGCCAAATCAACACCATCAACAGTCTCTTCACCCAATTGTCCTCCACACCATCAAGGAGAGATATAGAGAAAGAGAAAAGAGGTTTGTGATGATTTTTCTTGGGTTGGGTTACCAGTAAAAGGTGGTGAGGGGCGGTAGAAAGTTGGGTTTTCTTGCTTGATTTTCTTTTAAATATTTTAATATTATGATTTAAGATATATTATAATTATAATTATTATATATTAATAAATTTAAATTATTTAATTAAATTTAAATAATTTAAAATAATTTTTATTACAAACTATAATACTAGGTATAAAATAAATTCTACCGTAACCTTGTCCTAAAATAGGAGCCTTTGTTTGTAAACGAAGTACATAGGCCATAAATTTTGTAACAACCAGTTTTTTGACGCTGAATTGATATAATTATAACAGTGAGGATTGAACCGCTAAAAGAAATTTTGTCCCATTTGACGGTTAATGATTGGTTAACGATCTGGTTAGAAACTATATGCACTGTGTATTATATTCAAATTTTAAATATAATATAATAAAAAATAATCTGTTTTTGATGTTTTATATTTACACTATATTCAAATTGAATTGATAGGAGATAGAATATTTGATGTGATTAGAATAAATAAATAAAAAAATTAATAAATAATAATTATATTAAATTTTAATTTTAAAAATATTTATATTTAAATAGAGTATTTAAATACACGTTACATTGCAATCATTTATTCTAAGGGTTCATTTGGGGTAACAACCTAGAAAATTTTTTTTTGGTTTGAAAAAAAATTGTTTTAGAAAATATGTTTGGGGGAAAAAATTGTTTAAGGTGAAAAAAATAAAAAATTTTAAAATTTTTTTAGAAAAAAAATATTAATATGAATATTATTTTATTCATCTCGAAATTCTATGTAATTTAAGAAAAAAAACATTTTATTTGGACTTATATACACAAAGTTATAGACTTTTAAAATTTAGAGTTTACTATAGTGTTTTAAAAATATAAAAAGTAAAAAATGATGATGTGTTAGAGAAAATGTGTTTTGAAAAAGGTAAAACTTACGTTCTAAATGGGCCTAATATTGATAAATTCTTTATCCCTACAAATGAGTGTCAGCCCACAAATTTTGATGAAATATTATGAAATGCCAATGCCTGTTTTTATTGATAAAATCCATTGAACTACTACGTATATTCTGTGTTAAAAAAAAAAAAAATGAAACACTTGTGCCATTGCAAACGAAATAGAATATATACAGAAGGCAATTTGTTTTACAGGACCCCCTAAAAAGGATTTATTTTAAAGGGCGATAAACTTCTAAGCAACATAGTTCACGGATTAAAGTGAAACTCTTTAAAATAATAATAATAATAAAGTTTTGCTAAAATAAAATAAACAAACAAACAAAAAATTATGAGCTATAAATTAATATCGCTTTCCAAGTTCTCTGAACTTCCAAATATTATATTAAAAAGAGAAACTTTCTACGATCAATCCATACAAAAATAATAAAAAATAGGACTCTTTAATATTTTAAAATAAAAATTCTGATATTAATTTTTTAATATTAATCTATATTATATTATATATAAGTTGTCATTTTTATTTAACAAAAATTTATAAAATTATCACATAAGTTATATAAACCAATAAAAAAAAGACAACTGAATACGTATTTTAAAATTAACGTTGCTATTCTTAGCTCTATTAATTTAAGATATGGAAAACACCGATAGCCTACCTGTCCATAGTTTAATACTCCAGCAGCAGGGCTGATCTCAATATTCCCGTAAGGATTAAGTTGACCTTGTTCAAAATTCTCGTCCTTGGAACATTTCATAATGTAAATGTAATCCGTTGGCACTGCCCCAAATCCAATATTATCCCAGTCCACGTCTGCGTACTCATCAACTTCACCTAAATTTCTGCTGTCCAGATTAGACAAAATATTTAAAATATATTGTGGCATAGGATAAAGTTGCACTAGAGACACGCAAGATAGACTATCCAGTTAGTTGACGTAACATGTAGTCTGATATTTTTGTTTGAAATCTGTTGTATGGACACTTAACCAAAACCCAACAATTTGGGAAAAGAATTTTAGGCAATTTGTAACTAAAAATCATGGAACAACAAAGTGGATAACTTTTTTTTTTTTTTTGGGAGATTGAAAAATATATTATGACTGCTTTTGTGATGGTAATTTACCTGTGAGAAAATGGTTCGCTAGTTTGCTGCGGAGAAGAATAAGCTCGAGATGCGAAGTAAAACCGACTTCCAAGCTGCAAATAAGCCAAGAGTAACAACATATTTCACCTCTTTTAAATACCAATCCGCTAGCAAATGACTATCGTTGTTTCGAGTTTCCAAGCTCTTACTTTAAGCCTATTTTTCAAAACTACAAGAGTGGAAGAAGGAGAAGAACGAATTTTATAAAATAATAATACTGAAAAAAGATCTTTAGTTTTTTGTAACCTTAGTTGATGAAGGGGAATAGGTTCCTCGAGATGGAACCGAAAAACAAAGACGTACGATTCTGCGAAGCATAGTTGTTGATTGTTTTGTCTTGAAGAAACCTGAAGAGAGCAAAATAGAGGACAACTTCAAGCACAATATGCAAGCGACGACCTTGGAACAGACAGATGAGATGAGGAAAAAAAACAGAGAACTTTTGGCGACATAAAAAATATCGCGTCTTTGTAGATGAGGACTGTAGACAAATTTGAGTACGCAATGTTTTCTTTTTAAAATATTCGTACTCTTAATAGATACATTATTAGATGGAGACCACCACGGAAGGAGCCAAGGACTAGGGGCTTCAGGCCCCCTCGTTTAATTTTTTTCAAAACATACCCCATAATTTTTTTAAAATTTTAAGATAGCCCATTATAAATGAAAACTTGCTTATAATTTTCTCTAATTATCTGTTCTATAGTTATTAGCACCTCTCATAAAAATTTCTGGCTTCAACAGAACTTGGCAAAATAACCCCTTCAGGAGAAAGGGTGCCTCCTCACACAAGGGGGTTGCAGTGACCAAGCACGGATGATTGTTTACCAAAAACATAAGTTTCTGTAAAATCATAAGACCATGTATGGGATTGGATTATGATATCCATCAAAGCTTAGGGATGGCGGTCAAGCAAAAGAAGAAAAAGGCACAAAAAGCCTTTTAAGACTATTATGACCGCGCTATGAAGAATCAAAGTTCAAAGAGATTTTATTCTTTAAAAACACCAAATAAGACTATCTTTAATACATTTGTGTACTAGTAATATATTTGTTACAAAATAACATGAAAAATAACATTACTTTACTTTATACTTTATTGAATTCTGCTATTTCTATTTTTTATCATCATTATTATACTTTAAAGTCGTAAAAGTGAATTTTTAGTATATAAATAAATGAAAAATAAAAATGTTGCAACAATTAATGAGACAACCGCCACTAAAAAATAAAAAATGAAATTTAAGGTCCGTTTTTGGAGACTCTTTGTTATATTTTTCTTCATCTCACAACCACTTTTACTATTTACATCTAAAAACTCTATAATAAACTCAAAACTTTAAATTTCATAACTTTACCTATATAAGTCCAAATGAGATGATTTTTTTAAAATTGCATGGAATTTTGATAAGAATGAAGCAAAATTTATATTGATAATTTTTTTTCTTAACAAATTTTTAAGATTTTATATTTTTTTCACTCCAAACAATTTTTTTCCTCAAACAAATTTTTCAAAACTTACTTTTTTTCAACAAAAAAAATGTCTTCAAAACTCCCCCCAAACAGGCTCTTAGTATTGACTATATCTTATAAAAAATTTATTACAAAGTTTAACATATATAAATTTGAAATGAAAGATAACACTCCATTAAAAAGCTTCTTCTTCTTTTTTTTTTTAATCAAAATACCAAAACTTACCATTGATATATTAATTTAACATTGTATTAAAGATGCTTTAAATGCAAATATTTTTCTTTTTAATTTTTAGGGAAAAATTAGGAATGTAGATAGCTTTTGAACTCTTATTCTAGAAAAAGTATGGAATTATTTTACCTAGGAAAATGATCGGTGACATGAACATGTTGAACGATAAACGAAAATTAAGGGTAGGCCAATCTAAGTTCAACCATCTAATTTATCCCACTAAAGTACTAAACCAATCTAGTCCTCACAAAAAATTTTGGATATCTAAATTCTATTAGATTAGATTAGACAGTTTTTGCTCATCAAATGATGGATTACGTCTTAGTTGGCAACACGTAGGACTGAAACGTTGATTCTTATTTTAAAGGTTCATACTTTAGCGAGTAATATAAGTAAAAACACACAAAGCAGCTTTCTTTTTGCACGTCACAAAGCAGTCAAGGGTTAGTTCCATCGGCCTTGTTTGACGATTTGCTATAAAATTAATAAAAGCACTGGCAAGAGGCAAAGACTAATGAGATTACTGATTAGCAACTTATAACAAGATCGTTAATGAATATTTAGACTTCTGGTTTTGCAACACGTTAATTAATTAAGCATATTAATTTCTAGACTTTTTTAATTAGTTGTACCTAATTAAACTTGCAGGAAATATAAATTTGTGTTAAATGAAGAGATAAAATATTAAAAGTAGAAAGGCCTAGAGATTCTGAGCATACGGAGAAACGTTCGAGAAGTGGTAATTTGGAGTTGCAGAGACGATTCATGGTGATCTGTTGGAGTATACTTCTCAGTATTGGTCTATGAATGGAAAATAGCTCTGAACTTTCTTTTGCAAATGGACAATGGTACAGGGCATTTTCTGGTGTTCATTTCCATATCATGAAGCCAACAAATAGGACCCTCTCTCGGACAGTTGTGGTGTTTAATATCACTTTATGTCTTAAAGCATTTTTCTTTCCAAATAAAGATCGGGTGATTTTATTAACACATCCACTTTTTATTATTTACACCCGTTTATTAATTAATTTTTTAATTACAGAAAAATCTTAAAACAAAATAACATAAAAACACAATAATAATACACTTAATTACATAAATAAAACTTAATCATAAAAAGGGAAACTTAATTATATTCTTTTTTTTTTTCATTTTTACACACACACTTATATATCAAATTTTAAATAAATAACTTATAAATATTATTACTTTTGGAACCTATAACAAAAACCTTAATTTTCACCCTAATTTTTATTCTTCAATAAGTAGCTCAAAAAATTTTGGGTATGTTAAATATTGTAACTGATTATTTCATTGTACGCTTTTTACATTGCGACTGTTTTTTATTTTCTTTGTATATGTATTTCTTTTAATATATTATTAGTTAGTATTTTTTGTCCTTTATTCTTTCTAATTTTATAAGGTTTTCGTTTCTTTGTTATATGTATATATCCTTATTCTTTTATTATGTATATATATTCAAATATGAATATGTTACATGTTGTTTTTTTTTTTAGGTTTTTTTCTTGTAAAATCGTGGTTTGAATCTATTAAATATATATATATATGAATAAATCATGTTGTTTGTCTATTTTTCTTTTTAAAAATTTTATTCTTGTAAAATTTTTAATTTAACCTACAATTGAACCTCCAAATGAAAAAAAAAAAAAAAGAAAGAAAGTACATAAGAAAAGAAATTTAAAATGATAGTGTACTTTTTTTCTTTATAGTAATTAGAGATAATTTTAAAAATAAAAAAGGTGTATATTAAACAAATTTAATCATTTTATATTTAAGAGAGGATGTGTTTAGAAGGGAGATATAAGGAGTCAAGAGAGATATATTAATAGAACTACCCATAAACACTCATAAAGGTTTTAGTAGCATTTTAAAAATGATTTTGTTTTAGGTATGAAAATTGAAATTTTTTGGATATGATGTCTTACGTAATTAAAAAAAACAAAAACACATCAAATAAATCTTTCTGTATTTTTCTACCCAAAAATATAAAAATAAAAAATTCGTTATGTATTTAGAAAAAAAAAAAAAAAAAACCTTGAAGTCGTCTCAATCGTTTATTCAAGGTAAACTTTCTCCTGCACTAAATTCCTTTTACACTTCACGAACCACGGTACAAAAGAACTTGCTCAAATCTGTTGCTTCAAGGTCAAGTTATAGAATCGAAAAGTACATCTCAAGTTTCATCAGTCAAAGTGTAGCCGGGGGTGTATATGTAGTAAAAATTAAACCACAATAAGGGGCGATTCTAAACCTAACACTTCGTAATTTTTCATCAAGAATTTTTGTGTCTGTGTGTGAGGTAAATTTAGTTACAATAAGGGCAAATTGAGCAAAGGTCAAATTACATCCTGTGGCTTTGAAATTTGGACCCTTTTCCATATTGAAACTGGTTCGCTATCTCAATCAGAACCACTCACATCAACTCCTCTTTGCTTCAGAAACGCCTTGGCCTAAACTATGTCCTACAAGACGTATCAAGTATGACTAACATATATGTTTAGAAAAATAGACTACAGAAATATTTACTTCTGTTTAATATGAATTATTGTTTGAGGAACCTACGGCTACTATCGAATTATATCCTCTATGAAGGGAATAAACACCACAAACATACTACTACCAAAGGAAGCAATACTAAATGGTTAATATCAGTAGTTAATTATACTAAAAAAAAAAAAGGAATTAAGTCAAACTATAAGAATTAATTTGCCTGCTGCAAGAGTATAGCTTGTTGAGGACAAGTTGGAAATTGCATGAGACCAACTCCAACCATTATTAGACCATAGCACCCAAGAGACACAATGAAATAGAACGGTAGCTGGGGAAGAAGGTCAAACAGGGCACGGCAAGTTTTTGTGAAAAAGGGTAAAACCAAAATGTAAATTAGTATCAAAATTAGCTTAAAGTTGATATATAACTCACCAACCAAGCATAACTACGTCGAAGAATAGATGTCCGCAAGAGACCCATCCGCAACGCAGAAATGGCTACCAGCAATGTGATAATCTTTATAGTGTGCTTCATCCTTTTTACCTACATCAGATTTCATGAAACACGTGAAATAAAATGAAAAACACATTCTAATACAACATGTAGCCATGTAACGAGCACAAAAGGAGACGTGCACGTGAGAAAGTGACTTTCATCAGTGATTATCCATTGTGAGATAAGTAATATCTCAAGTTTCTGCAGTTCACTAAACATTGAATCAAAGGAACGAAACACTTCCTCAGCAAATGCACTTGAGGAAAAGGCATTAAAACAACTGCCATCAGAAAGGATACGGGTTGTGAAGTTATTTCATTATCCCGGTGTTACACAATACTAAACCGGAAGTCAAAGCCCTTGCGCTATTTCCCAGCATCACTGATGCTTATCATTATTATTATTTTTTCAGGTTTGGTGAAAAAACTTAAAAATAAGCCAAGCATAAATACAGATTACCAAAAAGGGAAAAAAAAAAAAATCTTGATAACCAATTTTCACATTCGGGAACGACCTCGTAAATTCATGTTCTTTTGGTGCAAATTGCAAAGGGGTTCAAGAATTTTGGAGCACCTAGAAAATGAGCATTAAGAGATTCAAACGTATTAATAGCATATCTTCTTCCTTGTCTTGCCAAAAACAAAGAAAAATAAATTGAAATGAAAGCAACAAATCATCAATTTCAACCCAAAACATTCAGAAGGTTTCAGAGCCAAAATAAAAAAAATGAAACGGGCTGTTGCCCAGAGTTGGTTTAAGGGCAAAGCCATCAAGGCATTGCCTATTTTTAACTAGTTATGTATCCATGAAAGTCTCAAAATATTGAAACCAATATTTTTTAAAAAATAAATCCTACTAATTAGGCCACAGTTTGATTCTTTACTCTTTGCTGAACTCTTTATATAATATATATATATATATAAAATAAATCTCATACAAACACGAATCAGTCATCTCACGCCCCAAGACTGGGGTCAGTACTTAATTGGGATTAATTAAATTAAATATATTTAATTAAAATCAAAATATAACTAAGATTCCTAGGACCGCAAATGGATGGTGTCTGATTTCTATAGCTCATGCAAAACCAAGATAATACAAAGATATTAAATCAGTTTTTGGATCTAACAAGAAAATTAAGAAGGAAAAACTCATATTCTGATATATAAGAACTGAGAATTTCTGGATTATAGGTTTTTTTTTGGGTAAAATCAGAATCACAAAAGAGTAGAATTGAAATTAGAGGAAAACACCAATTTAATAGGGAAATTTCAGATTAAAATTGTTCAAGAGAGAAAAGCCTACCTCAAAGTTTTAACATTTCAAAAACAATTCCTCGCTCCAAAAAGTTTTGGTGGTGAAGCCAAGGAAAGAACTCAAGAAGGCTTGGGCCTTGGGTTGGCTTCCGTGACGAGAGAGAGAGAGAGAGAGCCCATTGTTGTGTATTTATTGTCGTTTAATCCTCCTGTCTGTTGTCGTTTTTAGTTTTCTGTTGTTTCTCGGCTGTATCGTTTTACATGTTATCGTCTTTTTGTGTCATTTTCAGAAAAGGTCCTCGCGAACTGCTGTCTTTTATGAACCTTGCGGAAGTTTCTAACCTGCTACCTTGCATGTTTGTTGTCGTTTTTTCTTTTCTTTTTTTCCTTTTGTTTATCAAGGTTATTGTCGTTTTATGTTGAACTATTTTATTAGTTGCTATCTTGATCTTCTTTTCTGACTATTTTCTTGTTTATGTTATGTCATTTTCCCAAGTCATTTTCAGAGTTGTTGTCGTCTTCTAATGATGATGTTGTTTTCAATGTCGTTGTCGTTTTTTGTTAATATATTGTCATCACATGACAAGAGTGCTACCATTGTAAGGTTGGGACATTTAAAAAAAAAAATGCAAATGGAGAAAAAAAAATAAAGGTAGGTAAAGGGAGGTAAGCCAATAGAGGCTAACATAATCTTGGATGCTGTTAACTTGGTATCCCATGAGCCCACGCCCCTGTTTGATGGTGTAAAGTCATCACATACGACCACGGATCCGGGGATTGCGTAAAGAGCTTTTATATAGTGTTTGCCATGTTACAAATTTGATATTAGAGAATGTTTTATTGAAAATCACTTTTTGAATCCGAATGTCATAATTAGCTATTAACATAATATTTTAGCTATTAACACAATATTTTAGCATAGCATTGGTAATACTCTAATGTAATTTTTTTGTCAGTTCCCAAATCTGTTGTCGTTTTAATGCCGATGCCGTTTACTCGTTATTCTCTTTTTCAATTTGTTATTTCCCGGAAATGTTGTTTTTCCTTTTTTTTTTTTGTTTAATCGTTGTTGTCGTTTTTCACTTTCACTCTTTTCTGCTACTTGTCTTTATAGATAGTGTCGTTTTTTTTTTTTTTTAATTCTCGGTTTTTGATCTATTGTCGTGTTTTGGTTTTAATGTTGACGTGTTGTCGAAATTCTTGTCGTCTCAGAACAGAAATTTCGGGCTGTTGTCTCTCTAAAGTTGATGTCGTTTGTCCTGTTACAGTCATTTTTGTTATACTTTTTTTTTTTTTCACCTGACCATCATGTCATAAGAAAATAAACTACACATGTCGTTCATACCTTTTTGTTCATACATTCATGTCGTGCTCGTTGATCGAAAATAATCGATACGTCGTTCGTTTACGTTAAGACGACTAACAAAACGACATCCAAGTATTTAAACAACATTTAGTAAACAAAATGCAAGAATAATATCTTTTGATCTTTTCTTTTCCATTTCTCTTCTCATTTTAGGTTTTTAGTTTGAACAAAACAAATTAAACAAAAAGAAAGTGAAAATTCGTGCGACGTTTGACATTATGGCAAATAGATAATACATGCATCAATTTTTCAACGAATAATTTTCAACCCATTTCCAAAGCAATATTATAGATAACAAGCCTTATTGAAGCGAATTAAATTGGGCTTTAAAATTAAGAACACCACGTTTTAAGAGTCAAAGGTACAAGAAGGTTATTTGAAAAAGTTTTCTAGAGGTTGTTTTTGATTTTTTTTAGGTTTAAAAACAACTTCTAAAGTGTTTAAATGATCTATCAGAAGTGCTTTCAGTCTTCATTAAAGTTTTTATGTCAAAATTAAAAAATATGACTTCTAATAAAAGCTTATCTAAATGCACTTTAAAACTTTTAATAAAGCTTAAGTAACATTATAAACTTCATTTTGATATTAATTCTCTTACTTTTTAAAAAACTTTCAAAACCATTTTTATCTTCTTTAATTTTGATACTTAATGAGAAGTTGCAACTTTTATTTAAAGCAAAATTTCTATCATACGAGTTCTATGTAAAACAATTGAGCTTTAAAAGGGCAAAATGTAGGAATCAATAGTGACTTGACTCCATTGCTGGATGTTTCACTAGTAGAAAAGGAGGATTCCACGACCATTCGTTCACGATCAACAGTTGTAGAAAGTAAAAAGATTTCATAATAGTTTTTTAACATTCATGATTTCTTTATTTTTCATGACTAATTCTGTTATTAATTTGGTTGTTTCAATTTCAATTTTTGCAAAATGAGAGTAAGGATTGTGTTTTTTAAAAAGAGTTTCCATGACTGTTAAAAAACAACCATGAAAAGTCAAGCTTCCACAACAGTTTTTTCACGGCCATTTTTAGATTTCATCTTTTGTACCGAGTTTTTAACATACTTTTCACTACTGTTTTTAAATAACGATAGCAGAATTTTTATAATAGAATCTAACATTTGTGGCAGTGAATTTTAAAAATATAAACGTGTACGGGAACATTTTAGCACATTGCGTCTCACTGTTTTACCGTTGACCCCGTCTATTCCCCCACGACATTCATCGATTTGACCTCCACAATCACAAGTGTCGATAGCACTTCATGCAAAGTAAAGAACTAGCTTTGATAATGTGTCCACATGCAGGGAATATGACTTAGAAAGTGAGGGACAAGGAGCTGAATGTACGTGTCATGCATGCTTCATTGTCTCTCTCGATCGACTTGGGTGCTTTTAGCAGCTGCAGTTTTGTGGATTGTTTATTTTTTTGGAGGTAGAATTTTGGACATTGGATAATTATTTGCTGACTGTATCTTCAAATAGAACATGGAAAATCGAGTAGGTCATATTTCGAAGATCATTTATAGTATTTTTGCGGCTCATATGTGGCCTTCATTCTAGGAATTTTTTAGTGACACGCTACGGATAGACAAATATGCGTGTATTGTATATGTATGTGTGTAAAGATTTTTTATTCCAATACCTACAACATAGATAGGAAGATCACACCATGGTTAACTGTTAAGCATGTGAGGCCATATTCCCTGACCATGATGACCTTCCTTGTGAACTTCCCACACCATGGTATTCATTTTTTTTTTTTTTGGTGGCGGGTGATATTGACTGGTTAGTTTATTTGTGCATTAGCCAGAGATTGATTTTAAGTAGTGAAAAAAAGAAACTTTTATTTTTATTTAGGATGAAAAAATGTAATAAAACTTCAATAAATGAATGTTCCATAAATTAATAACCTCACTTAAATAATAAAAAACTTCTAATTTCGATTTGGGACAATGTACTAGATAAATAATCTCACTAAATGTATTAGATAATAAGGCTCGCATGGGGTGGATTCCAATCCAAATCTACCCCATGGTTTGTAACAACATTTTTCTTTTGTTTTTATTCTTAACTTTAACTATTAATTTTTAATATTTCAATCATTTTTAATATTTCAAACAATCCTTTCCACACCACCCCAACCCCAAAACACACACATGTGCCCATAATTTTTTTTCAAAATCCTTTAGGGCCCAGTGAAAATATAAATTAATAACTGACAAAAAAAATTATATAATTCATGATATTAAAGAGTTTTTTCCTTGACTAACTTTTATTTTCTCAATTCAACTATTTTAAAAAATACACATATAAAGTCATTAATTATATGTCTTAACCTTCATGTTAAATATACATGCATATACATCAATTTTGGGCTTTTATACATGTACATAACAATAATTATTTTTTTAAATGTATATGATAACTTTTCCAATTCTCTATATATACATATAAATTTTTTACCACATATCATTATCTTTTTTATTCATACCTCATGCATGAATCTTGATAAAAAAAAAAAAAAAAGGTATATGTACAAAAGTAATTAAAATATAAAACTTTTCATAAATTAAAATCATTCATTTACCAATAAATTAATAAATTATTCATTTATTGATAATCAAATAACCTATTTAAATTATTTTTTTTTTCCTAGTCCCAACAATATGCTTTTATAGAGATTTTACTGTAAGTGAAGAATTAATATCAAATATTAGGAGATAACAAATTTGTTCGATTCGTGTAAACCTTTTTGCAATTTGTATAAACTAATTGGATCGGAACCAATCTCTGATACTAACTCAAAAAATATGGAAAAAGTATTTTTCATTCATATGTTTTTACAATGGACCTGTACATGAATAAATAGGGGTATGAACCGAATAATACAGGTCGTCTTCCTATATCAAGCTATTTACAATCAAGCTAATTCATCTACCACAACTAATACACAGTGATAAAATCTTTAAAATTGGAAAGAATTACAAAAGATAATTACAAGGAATCATTGGCAATCAACCGGCCATTATTTCAACACTCTTCAATATGGAGCGTGAGGTAGGAGCTGACCTCTCTATCTCTTTCCCTCTTGGTTAAGATTCTTTATAGTCTCAAAGCTAAATTAATGCTCTTCCTATGTTATTTAGGTTTCGTTTGGATTAAATCTAAAATAAAATAAAATTTTAAATTAATTAATTTAATTATAATTTTTGTTAATTTCTTAAAAAAGACAAAATAGAATTTAAAACATTTGAGTTCGAACTCGTAAATTAAGGGGACGTTTGGTAAACGCATTGCGTTTTAATTGCGTCTGAATACAATTTTTTTTTAGTGTTGTATTTGGTTAAAAAATATTTGTTTTGTATTTGAATAAAATTTGTGTTTGGATAAAAAGTATTTTAGAGTTGAAAAGTTGATGTGATTGGTAAAAGTAGAGATAAATAGTTAGGTTTGAAAAGTTGATGTGATTGTTTAAAAAAACTTTTTAATAGTAATTGTTTTCGTAGTACTGTTGAAAATGATTGTATTTAAATATAAAACTTTATATTTTGTGTAAAATTAGTTTTTGTAACGTTAAAATTTGTTTACCAAACGTAGCATAAACAATGTCTTATATTAGTAGGGAGGTAATTAAAATTATAAAATAAAATAAAATAAAACAAAAAAGGTGAGGATGTATAATAGAGAGATTGGTAAGATAGCAATTATAGAAGTGGGGGCAAACGAAGCTTTGCTTTAGGAAAAGTCGGTGAGTGGATAGCTCATGATATGCTCTCTACATGTCAATGAAATTGAGGGCATTATGTTACTCTGACTAGACCTTCTGCTGTCCCACCTCGAATTTATTCCATACCACCTCCGCAAGTGTCACATGATATGACCTTATTTCATGTTGACATCAATACTAAACCCAACACTTTTGTTATTCGTATTATTCATGTGAATTTTTATAGCCCACAGTAGAATGAGAGAATCATTCCTTCTGAGAATTATATACCCAAATCATAACCCCTTTCATACCACTTTATATTTTATGAGCCACTCTAACTCATTTCCTTTAATATTTTAGTCGGATTGATCTATTGCTGACAGAATTACACCTTCTTAGTTAGGATCCAAATTATCACATATGTGATTGTATACATAACAATAATTTAAAACTCAACTCCATATTCAAATTCTCTCATAATATACAAATTTTAATAATATATATAACCACATAAAAAAGCTTGATGTCCCGTTCAATCACTAATTCAAACTAAAATATTTTGACTTATTTTTGTTTTTTTTTTTTTAAGACAACAAAAATTTTTAATTAATTTTTAAAAAATCAAACAGCATCAATTTAAAAAATTCAACTTTAATTGATATATCAAATGCAAACTATATGTATATCATTTTTCTTTTTAAAAAAGAAAGAATTAAATATTTTAAACCAATCATCAGTGGCATAAGACTATTAATACAGGGTATATGTAGGTCGTGATCCACACCTCTAAGATTGGATAGCGAAATTAATGATTGCGTTAGATTGCAATCAAAAGCCCATTGTGCAGAGAAATGAGGACAAAATGGTGGCTTTATATATCTATATTTGCCTTTTTGGATATGGGCGGTTGTTAGTGTGGGAAAGAAAGGTAGGGAAAAGCCAAACAAAGAGCACAAACCAAGGCTCCAAGTGGTCGGATATTGGCCTTAAAGCCCGGAACACATCTGAAACCTTATCTCCAACAACATCTATCCCCTCCATCATTGCCTACTTGTACGCTTAAACTCCATTATACAATCATCACCATCATCATCCTTTTAGAATCAAATTCTCCATCATGCTAAATCATTTGTGGGTCCCTTTGCCCCCTATCCCTTGCCGCCTCAGTTAAAATGGAATAATCACCAACTGGCCGGGAGCTTGAGCTTCTACACCTATCATGTGTATCTACCATCTACAATCTATACGTAAGGTTTTATTTAGTATTTAGTTTTTAACTCAAAACTTCTACCTTAGTTTTTAGTTTTATTTTTAAAAATCAATAAAAATTATAATTAATTTTTTTTAAAATCAATTAATTTTAGTTTAAAAATTTAGTGTCTAATCAATAAATCAAACGAAGGTTTTATAAAAATATGATGTATGTATTATATAGGATAAATTTGAGATATTTTATAAAAACAAATATTATAGAAATCTGACTTCTTACATTGAATTTCGAAAATTTATCGTTGGGATCAAACCTACATTAAAATTATATAAATATGGACTAATCGACAAAAAGATAAGACTAAATTATTTCTTCTCTTGAAAATTTTGAAGACCAGAAACCCAGATAACATTAGAATTAAACTCAATCTAATTATGTGTAAAGTTTTATATTTTCTCCGGATAGTTTTTTTTTTTCTTTCTTTCTTTCTTTCCTCTTGTTAATTATAAGGTGTTTTTAGCCCGTTAAAATTAAGCTTTTTTTTGGTCAAAAATAATTAAAAAAAAATACTAAGGGCAATCAAGTGCACAAAATAAGACATATGGCATGGAGACAAAAGTAACCTCATTATTGATATTGTAGATATCTTTTGTTTAAAATATAAGCCTTCGACCTGTCTTCCCTTTACTTTGTCGTCTAGGTTAGCGATGGATTACAAACTTGCTTTTGTTTATAACAATCCTAAACTATTCTTGATTATCCTTCTTAATTAGGTCTACAAATTAAGTTTATTATTGGTCTTGTCCCACATACTGTCAAAGTCAATGTCTATCTATTCGCACTGGAAAGCTTGTCGACGAAGGCATGGCCTATGATCCTATCTTGACACATATTGCCGTCCTTAAACTAACTTTTCATGACCAAACAATATGGATTTTACTTTTCCCAATATATTTGTTTATTTATGTTTTCGGAGAACTATTTTTTTGGAAGGAAAAGAAAATTACTGCTTGCCTAAAGATAAAAAGTGAACAACATGAAAACGGTTAAATGTCCCATCAGGACTTAAAATAATGTTAAATTTTCAATCATGACTAAAACAAAAGGTGCATTGAACTTACAGATTCGTCGGTGGATCAACCGTACACAAAAGGATATCATTTCCCATCATTTTTTTTTTCCTCTCGCTAAGATGCTCTTCAAATATAGATAAGATTTCGAGATCTAATCGCATTTCACTTTCCGAATTCGATCCTGCCCTCAACCAAGAGACTTTCATAAGTTTTAGATAAATAAAGGGGGGAAAAAAGTCAGACTGAGCGCATTACCACATTTGAATTTGCTTTATTGTTCCTTTGTGATCTATAATGATGTTCAAAACCTAGCTCGACATCCACTTTTTCTTTTTTTTTTTTTTGGAACTTCTCGACATCAACTTTTTGAGCCAATTAGATACCTGTGAATCAT
Organism: Antiaris toxicaria; assembly: GCA_035233585.1. Lineage (NCBI taxonomy): Eukaryota > Viridiplantae > Streptophyta > Magnoliopsida > Rosales > Moraceae > Antiaris > Antiaris toxicaria. Next base: position 21,009,902 of record CP141160.1, on the reverse strand, counting down.
ATTCTAGTACCATTAAAACTTTATGAGATTTCAATAGCGTGTCTCCTACTTCTTCAACGTACATTATATATACAAACCGTTGGAATATGTCTAGGACCGAATCTTTAATCCTAGTAGCTTGATGTGTGTGTGTGTGTGTGTGTGTGTGTGTACTTATGGAACTTTCACACTACACCTCATGTGTTTTAGAAATAACAAAGACACCTAATCAATAAAAAAAGATAACATCAAGACCCTCTCACTCAAAAAATTATAGACAGTAGCCCTTTTTTAAGTCAACCGTGACAAAAAAATGCATTTTAACCATTAACTATATATTTTTTTAGTGCAACTAGATACCTCACTCTTCATTATAAAATGTTTCCAACTGCGTGTATGGTGTAAAATGAGGTTTTCATCCTTGACATCATAAAAACACATGAAATTAAGTTATTATCATACCCTTATAATTATGTTTGCACTATAATAATATTATTATTAAAAAATTTTCCTCAGTACTCCCTTCTATTTTAAAAAAAGCAAAAATATTAATATTAATTTAGTTTTATAAACAGTGTTATTTTTCAAATTATAAAAAAGTATATATTTTACTAAAATAATTGAGCGTTAAGATAAGATTTACTCATATCAAGGGTTGAAATCAATTAGATATTTTCGTCATTTAATAATTAAAATCAATAGAGTTAAGAATATAGGTTGTAGAGATGTTATATTTTTTATTAGTCTAAGGATTGTCTCTGTTATTTTGATTAAACAACCTGGGTGTTCATCGTTGTTTGTCCTATAGTTCTCTAGTGTGCGTTTCACTTTCTTTTCTAATATAATAGTCAGTAAATGATGTGGTGGCATCACCAAATAATGTGCCCTAATAGTCTCGGCGTTTCGAGAGAAACAGCACTAAAAGCATTGAGAATAACATGGAAAAACGCATCTCAAACTGTTGATAATAGGAGCATTTGGAAGATGCCAAGGAAAATGCTCTTATTCTACCCCCCATTCCGTTAATATGGAGCAAGATACAGAATAGATCATGAATGCAAATTGTGCACAATTTGGTGGACTTTTTGTAGATTGATCGCATGGATTCCAGGTCAATCGGAATTAAAAATTACAGGGCAGATACCTCCAGGGAATAATTATAATATTTTATTTGTTTAGGGATATATAGTTTCATTACTATGGCAATAAAAGTCAACAACAGTAAAATTTTTCCTTTTTTTTTTTTTTTTGTACGTGAAGAGGAATAAGGTGTTTCAAACATCATATGGGAATCATGAGGAATAAAGTTGTGATGTGAACGAAATAGGAATCAAATTCAACCTTGTGATTTTAAGCTCCATTGGTATAAGGGCATGAGAGAGAGGGTTATGAAAGGCGGGAGTTGTGAGTTCGACCTCACATAATTGTAATCTTTAATTATTTATAGAATTGCATGTGTTATTACACATGCATTTTTTTTAAATTAAGTAATTTGAAATGTTAATATTCGAGTTTAATAATAAGTTTTTTTAGCAACACTTTAAAATTAAGTTTTATTACCTTTTTTTCTTGGAGGCTTGAATTATTTTTAAAATGTGGCAAAAGCGAGAGGCCCCCAATTATTTACTATTCATACTTAACAATTACGCAACACAATTGTTTACATAATATATGTAGTTATGTCAACATTTCCGACATCAACAAGAACTTGTAAGTTTTAGTAATTGTGATGTCTGCTGTCAGCATTAGTTATTGATTATAACATGTCGAAGACTCGCAATGATTTATTGTTAACATCATCACAATAAAACATTAACGACCAATATTTTCTCTATCAGGACTGCCTAAAATATATCAAAAAGACGCAGGAAGCTCGTAGAAAAAGTGCTATAAATAAATAAATAAATAAAAGTATTGTCGGTTGAATTTAAAGAGATTGCAATGTGTCAATAAAAACTTAAGAGAATTTTGAGCAAAACAATTAAGCGAGATCTTTGCCTCTATATGATTTTATTAATGACCTTTCGTTTTTCTTCTTTCACAAAATACAATGTAGATCGAACTTATAATGATAAATTTTTAGGTTTCTTTCCCTAAATTCACTGCCGTAATTAAGTATCCTTTTACAATCGCGCCTTAATTTATTGTATCGAACGCTTGGGTTGTAATTGATCTAAGAATTTTTTTTCTTTTTACTTTAAATTTGAATTGATCTTTAACTTGACTCTCCTTGAGCTTCTCTATTGTTTCCTTTTTTTTTTTAGTTAACTAATAATCGAATAAAGATCCTCTTGTTTGGCCGTTTTCATGATCAAATACAAAGCATGCATGGATCATGCAAGATAAGCGAATACATGAAAAAATATTGTTCAGATAAATTTTGACTAATAGTGACTATATACACACAAATATCTTCGTATTGGCAAGTGTGCAGCATGCATGGTAGAAAAAACAGCCCAATATATTCAATCTATGGGTCAGATATGTTTGTTATATATAAACGATCAATTTATACTCACTACCAAAAAAGAAAAAAGATAAAAAAAGGAAGAAAAATCAATTTCATAATTCTTATATTTTTTTAGTTATGCCGTGTTTTTGACTCCCAGTTATTTAAAATAAATAAAATCATTCTCAAATTTTAAAGTTAAGAGCTCTTATATTTGAACCCTAAATCTTCCCAATTTTACTTGGGGAAAAAAAATGCAAGAGACTTGCCTGATCTATAAAAACTTAAAGAAAAATCAGTAACTTATCTTAATTTCAATTTCATCTGTACTCAAAGCAATGAATTGATTAAGCTATAATATGTAAAAAAAAAGTTGAATTCTTTTTATAAATTCGTCATAACCAAATTGAAACTCTGTCTGTATGGCACTATATGTGTGTGTGTGTGTGTCTGTGTATATATATATATATCGTGCGTCTTATAATTAATGCCAAGTCGCACAAACCTCACAGACGAACACCCTGTAAGATTTTAGAATGTTATCATATCTATGTACTCATGCATGTCTAAAGCTGATACATTATTGCATAAATTACGGATTAATTATATATATATGTACAAAATAAGAGATTATAGAAAGTGGGAAGAGAAGGTAACATAAAAGCATGCCTAATCATCATTCGCCCTTTCCATGTTAGGCGTGCTTAATTGTGTAAACCAACATTCCATGTGGTTCCACGTATGCATGCCATCCCGTTCCACATATTTATTATATTTTTCACACATTTGGATACTGGCCAAGCCAAGGACGAAACCCACTCATTTCTTTTGTGTTGTTTGGTCAACCTATGAACACAAAGCGACATAGGAATTTAATAATATTTCAACTAAACACCAGATTCGTTTTCGTTACTCTCGTTTGTTTTTGCTAAATAATATAATTTCATTAGCCCCCACCTCCCACCGTCTAACTCCTCTCCACCATTATTTACACACACACGCACACAGAGATATACATATATATATATATTGCTCTCAAAAGTGTATTCTGCCACAAAAACCCAACAATGGGTTCCGATCAATATGTTGTTTGCAACACTGGCCTTGGTCTTAGCCTAGCAGGCTTGAATAATCTTCACAAGTCATCAGATCATCTTCATCAAGAGAAGAAGAAGAAACTATTATGCTTGAGATATGACCATCTTTTGCCGTCTGATCTAACGCTCGGCCCATCAGATGAAACATATCAACCATCCGATCATCAGGCCAGCTCTAGGGTATTTTCTGCTGCTACTACTCATGATAATATGTCTTCGGAGTTGAAACGGGCATCGTCGGATTTGACGTCGTTTTCCAATTCGTCGACTACTGTGAAGAGGGATAGAGATGTCGTTGAAGAAGTAGATACAGATCAGAAAGTAGTGTGTTCGAGGGTAAGTACTGATCCGGAAGATGAAGAAGGTAGTCCCAGAAAGAAACTCAGGCTTACTAAACAACAGTCTGCCCTTCTTGAAGACAGCTTCAAAGAACACACCACTCTCAATCCGGTAATACATATACATATACATACACATATGTATATATACACACTTATACACTGTTAAACTTATGATTACAAAAATTCTCTTTTGGATTAATTAGAATTGTTTTTTTCTTCTTTTTTTTTTTCTTTTTGGTTAAAAATAAATATAGAAGCAAAAGCAAGACCTGGCAAGACAACTGAATCTACGGCCACGCCAAGTAGAAGTATGGTTCCAGAACAGGAGGGCTAGGTATTTATGCAATCTTCAGTTTTGTTTTGTTTCGTTCTTCGTTCTTCGTTTTTTGTCTTTTTTTTTTGTTTTTGTTATTGCATGAGTCAACTTCTGCTTATTAAAAAAAATAATAATAAACACTTGAATTTCAAATATAAGAATTTTTATCTAAACCCCTCCCTTTCCGTCCAGTAAGCTTAGCAATCTTCAGTATTAGATTCTACTTTTGCATGACTTATTAATTATCACTGAAGTGTTTTATTTTATTAATATGTAGCCGCAAACTAATCTCATTATGTATAGGACTAAGCTGAAGCAAACTGAAGCTGATTACGAGCAATTGAAGAAATGTTGTGAGGCACTGACGGAAGAGAACAAAAGGCTACAGAAGGAGCTGCAAGAGCTTAAATCACTGAAGTTGACGGCACCGTTTTTTATGCAGTTTCCGACGTCGACAACACTCACTATTTGCCCTTCTTGTGAGCGGATTTGCGGCGGCGACGGCAGCGGCGACGGCCCTTCCACGAGCCCTTTCCTGATTGGACCAAAGCCTCACTTCCCCAATCCCTTCACTACTCATCCCTCTGCAGCTTGCTAGGCACCCAATAGGACTAGAATAGTACTGTTTTTATATATCTGTACAATTTAAGCTGATTAATTTAAGAGTTAGTTTGATTAGTAATTAATAGTAGGATCTACACTACTTATTATATTTTGTAAATATACTTAGTTAATCGCGTATTTATTAGAAATTTTTGTTACATGTAGCCATGTACACAAACATATTTACATAGATGAAACTTATATTATACACATGACTTTCCATGGCTAAGTAATTGGGTTTATTTAACACTTTTTCATGCTGGTCGGATAGAAAATTACGATTATGGTCTGCACAACAGACGCTTTATAAATCCTAAACAGTACATGAAGTTTTTTTGGGAAAGTTTGGGGCCTAGTCCGGGGGGGACATACGGCATACATACTCATGAATGAAGGGTTTATGTATTCATAAGATGAATTTCATCATTGATATGTTTTCTAATTCATGTTATGGATTGAATTGATTATATGCAATTATGAATTGATTAGGAGTAATTATTCGTAAATCTGCGTAGGATTTATAAGTTTCCTTTCGTATATATTTTAAAAGTAATAAAGCGCTTTGCATTTTTTTTTTTTAAGTAATCAAGCGCCATTAATTTCATTAGCCTCTGCACTTTCGGCGCATTGGCCTAACAATACGGTCCATCGGAGACTTACTCAAATAAAAGTTTTCGTAAAAAATTTCATTTTGAGTTGAGAATTCAAAATGAAAATTTTTTTTAAGACAATGAAAAATAAGTGTAGTATAAATTTTGAAAAAGTAAAAAAAAAAAATTGTATTTAGATTTAATTTAAATTGAAATTTTTCATCATACAAATATATGATATAATAGTTATATATATAATTTAACTGTAATTTTATGTTTAATTTTATTATAAAGGGTAAAGTTATACATTTTACATGTAAAAGTTTTTTTGGTCTTGTTTCAAGTCTATATATATCAACTGATTTTGACGAGTACTATGAGACGTAAAATACTATAATATCATATAATTAAAAATGACCCTTACTTAAGCTCCATAAAAATTCAATAAGATGTGTTAAGTTGGAATCCCTATTTTAAAATTAAAAAAAAAGTCAGAAAAATTTAACAATTCCCTGAGGGGTAAAAAAAAAAAAAAAGAGGAAGAAGAAGAAGATAAGAGTAATCACTTCACTAAATGATTCGCGCATGAATAATATAAAACATGTGCTTAATTACCATTCTCCTGCACATGTGCTTGTTTGCTCTTCACCTAATAAATAAGAATTCCCTTTCAAGTTTTATGTCGACCTAAATCTTCAATTGAATTGGATATAATCGAATTGAATTTTCGAAAATATCAGACTTTATCAGCTTACTTTAGTCCAATCTTTATTTTTTTTTTCCAGTGTGCTATAATTTGACTTTAATTTGATTAATAATCATAACTTTTGAGAACTAATATTATAAGATCAAAACATATTTTATTTCATTTTCGGTGCGCACAATATACTCATCATTCCAGATCATTGAAGTTAAAGGCTTCACACGTGAATCAGTTAATGTGTATAGCACTAAACTATTAATCTTAGCTTGGCATGAAAGAAAGGAATATTAAAGCCGTCCTTTCAGAGACACATTGGGTCATGTTCTAATATTGCAGGTTGAGCAATGATCGCTTTCTACACCTTTAGTTTCATTAGGCAAAGTAGGCCCATATATGCATTCTACATATGTGCACATGTATATATACGTGTGTCCATGCAAAACAATTATGTCGCACTCTACGATCACATCGGAATTTGTTGCAATTCGAAATGATATCATGTATTGCTTGTGAACATGAAAACAATATGAATAGTCTTTTTTTTTTTTTTAAGATTTCCAAACGCCAAAAAAAAAAAAAAGATAAATTGATTGAGAGTGAGGACTGTTATTCCAATTATACGGTAATTTGCATTAGTACCTTAGAGTCCCTTGAAAACTATATTTATTGTGTATTATATTCAAGTATAATACAATATATATGATATGTACTCGTTTGAATGTCTTCTTGTTATGTATTATAATCAAATGTAATATGTGTTTTGTTTATTGATGGAGAAAGATAATATATAATATGATTGATAAAAGTAGATTTAAAAAATGAATAATATTAATAGTGATTATATTTAATTTAGAATTTAAAAATATATATATTTGAACACAATTATTATGTAATCCAAACACACATTACATTATATTTAGATACAATATAGAGTGAAGGGTGTTTCTAAATAAACCATTAATTTTGTGTACTAGCTTTATTTCAATAGGATAAAAAAATGTACAGGTTATATACAATAATTATCTTCTATTTTTAGGACACGTTTATCAAATCGTAAAGGATGTAATGTGCTTGAAATGTTAACTAAAATAACAGGAAAGAGGATAATTGAATATGTCTAGTGTTTATTTGCCTATTTAATGGTGTAACAAGAAACAATCTTATTCCTTTTGAGTGTTCACTAACATTGTAATGTTATTTTTGTCAATATAATCACTAAAATATACTTTTACACAATCAAATAATCATTGGCACATGGTAATTTTAAGAATATATAAGTAAATTTGATATTTATTTTCTTTGATAAAGAATCAATACCGGATGCAAGCATTAACATTTATTTTTTTATTTTCTTATATGAGACCTACTAAATTTTCATTTCTTATTTTATGAATAAATACATGATTAAATGGGAAATAGAATGATTACTCACGTTTCATTTTCCAAATAAACGTGTCCTTGGATAAATGGGGTGGGGGAAAAAAAGGGTCTATTTCCAACCCTTATAGATTGACTATTATTTGCGCACTGTGATAGTAATATGTTTGGCTGTTTTGGTAGATTGATGACAATCTTATTAGCTTATTAGGAGTATAAAATGTAATCACATGAGAAGAAAATAAAAATGTAAAAGAAGAATCTATATCGTTTGTTTAATTTTAATGGTATCTAATAAATTATATTCTTATATATCATTAAATAAAGTTAGATTTTAAAATATAAAGAATCTGTTATAAAGTATTTTAAACTTTTAAAGTAATGTAATATAATATAATTGATTAGATATCATTTAAGATACTAAAAATTGAATAGCGGATTTGGATTCATAGAAAAAGCCTAAACAAAAAGGTAATGTCCAAATAAGTACTGTATAGATGACTGTATGTCTATAACAAATGCGTACATTAGCCGAAAAAACATAATCAGAGTTTAATTAACTTTAAAAGATGCATATATATATATATGGGTTAATAATACAAATTTTTATGAATTTTTTTCCCTTATAGAAGATATAGTCATTATTTTTGTTACCGATATATAGTTATTATTTACCTTTGTTCCTCATTATATGCATTACTCCAATAATTAACTGACGGAGACCTTGTTGGAAGCTTTAGGTTTGCGTGGTTGATGACGATGGCTTTTCACCCATTATTCCACACAAAATTATTTTATTTTTTGAAAAATATAGCATGCATAAAAAAATATCATTGCCATGAGTTGTTAGCCATTGTTGAGAATGACTCATGTACATGAATTTAAATATTACGTTCAGGAAACAAAAAGCCTCAGAATAATCTAAATGTTTCCATTACGAGAAGATCAAAGTGTTGGAAGACCACTTCAACAACATAAAAGAAACTTATGCACTATCACCCGGCTCTAGATAAATTGTTGGACGCGTGTGACCCCTCCATTGCATATCAAGATGATTGGTTCACTGTGTCAAAGTTAGCTGTGGGTGGATATCATTTCATTATTGAATTTATAAGAGGTAAATGACAAACCAACACAAGGCCTCAGTTAATTTTTTTGAATTTTAATTTATCATCCTCATTTGGTGAGCTAGATTGGCCAACAAAATAATTAAGGTGATTAAACCAAGACTTCAAAAAGTTTAGTTTTCCAAGGGCTTTCAACATTTAGACCAAAATAATATCTTCAAAGGGGATGAAGAGCTTCTTCAAAAACATCCATGAACCAATCCCAATTACATATGCTACATCGGCTATAATGGTAGATCTTTGGCTCAACAATCGATAATAGAGGCTTTATTTAGGTTCAACATGGTATATATCGGCTCCAGTTAAGAAAAGAGTCGTTTTGCAGTATGTTAAAAGAAAAGAAAAGAAACGAAAAGAAACTATGTGAATTTTAAAAAAAGCTTGATTTAGCCTCTGATAGGCTTTTAATATTGACATATACGGTAATCTAAGAAAAATCAAAAACTGTTTAAGTATTTGGAATACATGTTTTGTTACAAAATATTGAAACAACTGAGTTATAGGTTTTTGAAGCAGATCGTGACTTGGAGACCTTGGACTATTTGACTTGGATTAGGAATAATGTAGCAAAAGAAGTTTAAATGTGATCAGGATTAATCATGGATTTATTGAAGAGATATTTTTGGAGTAGATAATGCGTTAGAAAAATAAAAGGAAGTCTTCTAGATTTGAATTTATAGGGAAAATATAATTTAGACAGGATTTTCTAATCTTATTTAAATTAGGATTTCAAATGATTTCGTAATTATTGTAAATTGTGATCTTATCGAAGAAAAGTATGCAGAAGATTTTGGGTTGTTGGAGCTAATAAATATTCGGATATTTGTGGCAATATATATTTCCTAAAATAAACAAAAATTTGAATTTCATATTTTGGAGTTGTTATAGGATATGTTCCAACATTATCTGTAATAAATTCAAAGTTTGAACAAAATCTAAATTTTGAAGATTTCAGCGTGCAGCATATTTATAGTCTTGGTACTGAGGGCACAGATTATGCACGAGTTATATTGAGGCTTTGAAGCTCTTCGTGTTTTGCATTTTTCGAAAGAAAGATTAGACGTTTTCGGGGTGAGACATTAACAATTAAAGGGAGTTCAATGCAACTAGTAGGGGATCTTGCAGAATTTGTTCAATGATTGGGTGTAAAACGACCGGTGACAACAAAGAAGTGGAAGTTTTTAGCTTGTATAAGACTATTCGTACTTGTAACTATTCATTAATTAGTGGTATTCAACATTTTGGCATGGCTCCAAAGAGTAGAGAAATCGAATATCGTAAAAATTTATCTGTCTTTTTTATTTACTCACTTTCAATAATTAATTAATTAGATAAACTATCAACGAGAAAAAAGTAAGTATCAATGACTTTATGATGTTATATAGTAATCTGAAATTTTGATTACTAGCAGATGTGGGACTCTGTTAAACATAAACTCATATTTTTTTTCTGCCTTACTATTTTATTAAAAGTTATCTATTTATATAGTTTAAATATATATACATATATATACACATATTGAAGCCCAACATATAAGGCACATTCATCTTTCAAGATTTTTTTCCCTCTTTTAATCTAATAAAAGATTAATTAGTTTTGATTTAGGATGGGGGAGGCTTCTCGGAAGGGTGCTATATATTTTAATTGTGATGTCATTTTTTATCTTTAAAGTTAGGGTTTTTCTTTTTTTTTTTTTTTTTGCTTTGGTCCTTTTTTTTTTTTTCTGTTTTAGGACAATTATAAGATCTTTTTCTTTTATTTTTTTTAATTATACTTTGCTTAGTGAAAATAAAGACTAGTATAAAAGGGCACCGTGAAAAGGATAATGTTTGTCGCTGTCTGCAATAGTTAATCGGAACAACGTTAAAGATACACATACAAATATAAAATACGGGATAAGATAACTACTAATTTGGAGAATGACTGAAAAGAGCATGGGGGCAATCATCCATGCATGACTTCACAAAGGGGATAAGATAACTACTAATGTGGAAAATGACTCAAGGCTTATGCCCCATTTGGTACACACTTTCAACTTGCATTGCATTTAAATGCAATGTAATTTTCCCTCAAATACAAAAGCATTTCATTCAAATACCAATCACATCACATTTTAAATCCAATACAATCACTATTCATTATTTCACTTTTTCTATTACCTTTATTAATTACATCATATACTCTCTTTCTCTCTCCTTTTTTCTCTCTACTTTTACCCATCACATCACATATTTATTATTAAAATACAATTCAAATACTTTTTACCCAAACACACATTGCATTCAAATGCAATGCTAATGCTTTTCTTCCAAATACAAATTACATTTAATGCATTGCATTCAAACGCAATGCAAATGTAATGTGTTCACCAAACGGACCATTAATACCCGTTTCAAAGTGCCCATGAGTTCAAACCTAGTATCCTATTATTTTGTCTCAAAAGCTGCTCTCTAATAATGTTTTGATGTCTTATCAATTTATTTAATATTTTTTAGTATTTAGTATTTTTATATAACTAAAATTTTAAATTTAGATGATTTGGTATAATACCATTAGAGGGTAGCCAATGAAACAAAAAATCCAAAATAGATATTGATTCAGTGCCCTTTTAATAGCATGTTTTCAGCACAGAAATTATATTAAACAGCATTTTTACAAATTAAAAAAGGTAAGCAAAATTTTAAAATATTTAAGGTAAATAGTATATTTATATATTCTTAATAAATAAAAACTGTTTATTTTAATTTATAAAATTTTTCACTTAATAAATTTCTTAGTTATTTTAAATATTTTTAAAATCTACTAATTGTTTCAAATTTTTTTTTTTTTCACCCTTGTAAGAGAAAAAGCTGGGCTTCATTGGTGGCTTACAAATCACCCAATGATTGGCGACCGAAAATATTCATATAAATTTGCTAGACCTCAGCCTAGCATTGTTTAGCCCACCGGACCGCAGGTAACGTTCTGCGTTTTCCTCCATACGTCTAGTACTGTATTTCCTTTGCTAGCTCCTTTTTTTTTTCCTAATCATCAAATGAGATAACTTGTTGTATTAGTATTTGATTCTCTTATAAGTGTTTATTTATTTATTTATTTTTACTGAACTAACTTACAGAAAAACAACGTCTATTGATAATGAAATGAAAACAAAGGCAAGATCGTTGTGCATGTGAAGTGTAAATGTGAATTGTTTGATAGAGTTCCTTTCTTTTTATCAGAGAATTGTTTGTTAGAATTGGAGTGGCTGGTTTCCTCTTTTGTAATTAATCTGGTTTAGTGACGTCACAGAAGAAGTAGAAGAAATTAAGTGCGTGTTTGGTTTTGTTTCCAAAATAGATTTTACGATTTCCTAGGAAATCGATTTCAAAATCAGTGTGAAATTGTGTTTGGTTTGTATTGTTTTTGAAAACAGATTTCAAAACGAATCCAAATTCTCCTTTGCTCCCAACGTAAAATTGAAAACGATTAAAAGTCGTTTTTTCTGATTTCATTTTTCCCATTTTTCCCATTTCTCCGATTTAATTATTATGGTTAATTAAGATTTAATTGATATAGTAATTACTTAAATATTATGGTTATTAATTTTTTATTCATTTTTCAATTAAAAAATTTTATTAATTTTTAATTTTTGGTATTTATAATAATTTTTTTAAAATCAAACATAAATATGTTTTTATAGAATACTTATAAAATGACTGGTTTTCAAAAATATAACCAAACACAGTTTCACTTTTTTGTTTCTCAAAATATACATTCAGAAAATAAAACCAAACATAATTTCAGAAACGTTCTCAGAATTGTTTTCAAAACAATCTCAAATTCAGAGAATTTGAAAACATAACAGATTTTAAAAATAATACCAAACGCTACCTAACAAAAGTTCAAATGTGGATCCAAGGCATTATGCACCTTCAATGTGTGGACTCCAGAATTTAAGAAAGAAGAATGTGATTGAAGCTTCAAATTAGAAGGACCAGTCTCGTATGAAGGGGGGTTTACAGTCTGAAAATTAATCAACAGACAGTTCTACAAGCAACCATGTCTTTCCAGATAATTCTATGATTAATTCTTGTGTCACGCTTGATGATTTGAATATTATGAAATTGCTAGAACCATATTTTTCCAGATAATTCTAGAGTGGCTTAAATCGTAATCGACTCTGGAGAACACGGTTAGAACAATGCCTAAATTCAATCGGCTGCTCTTTAACGTGTGGTAATAATTAATCTCATAGTCGATTCAACAGGCTCCAATATTCTTCGTGGTTGATTTAACATGCCACCAATTCTTCATCATTGAATTTTGTGGTCAAAATATGAAACACTGCCATTCTTGTGAGATACAGTTTTTAACGTCAAATCTTAATAATTAATTCCATTAAATTAATTTCATACTTTATTTAATCGGTTTATTGTTTTATTCTTTGATCTGATACTTGAAAACCATCGGTCTTTTTTTTTTTTTGTCGTTTTTGTACCGCATCCCGCCAAATCACTACATAATTAAATCATGTTGACAAGGTAATATAATATTCTCCTAATCATCTATAGATCAGTTGATAAAATTTGTGGATATCGTCGTTTATATAGTTCACAACAAAGCCAAAGCCTCCATCCTCCGTTTTTTTTTTTTTTTGTTTAATGTGTATACGCAACTAAGCATGAGCACTGTAATACTTCCTGCATATGACCACTGCAACTGCAATAACTTCCTCAAAATTTCCTTGTTAAAAACCATTAGACGTTAAATTATAGTGTTCTTTTTTTTTTTTTTTTAGGACAAAAGTTTTTATCACCAAATAATTAGATGTATTATCACCTCTTGGGTCATTTATTCATCAAGTGCTTTATTACATGCCCTATGCAAAAACGGGTTGGTTGTGGAACGTCAGAGAAGCACCCTCTACCTTTCAAACTTACAATTATAGCTGCTTGAAACAGGCCTATATTCTTTGCCACCTAAGGCTCCCAACCAGTGAGGCCAAACTACAACCAAAAAAAAAAAAGAACAACAACGACAACAAACAAACAAAAAACACAAAAAAGAAACAAAAAAACTAGGTGGGCCTGAACTAATGAAATAGCAGGGGCTTCGTTGAGATAGTAATTTGTACCATATATATACACTTAAAGACTTGCTTATATATAAGAGAATTCATAAATAATATTACAGATGCTCAAAACTACCACAACATTAATTCCACTCCTAATGTAAAATTCCTTACACACTTCGGAACAAGGCAACACTCAAAAGACATGTGTCTTCTAATAACACGTACAAAAGAGGACACCCCAACTTTATGTAAATGGCACATTGCCGCTGGTTATTTCAGCAGGATCCATTTTGATCTATATATAACCCCAGAATATGAAGAAAAAGACAAATAATGAAGATGCAGAAAATTGTACTTAACTAGAACCAAAAACGAGGAAAAAAAAAATCTGATTTGGAACATTATATAACATAAATGCACAACTCCAGTAGAACTAATTAAAATGACAAAGCCACGACTCGAAAATGGAGATAGGGTTGCTATTATACCTTAACAGATGAAATTTACTAACTCAGCTTAAATTAATTACTTAATTCCAAGCTGTGCTGATTATTCATCCTGCATAAGAAGCTGTTGCATAAGAAGCTGTTAATTGTGTAACTGATCGTGATCATAATCATGGCCCGAGCCGGTAATGACCATCGCCCATGTAGTGACCGTCCATGTAGAGAGCTGCATTCTGCGGGTGCAGACCATCCATCACCATGAATTGCATATCCTCAGAAGGCTTCCAGTGTCGTTTCCTCTGGTTTATAAACCAATTGTTTATTTGTTTCTGGTCCAAACCAGTTGATTCCGCCAAAGCCACCTTTTCTGTCTCCTATATATAAATATATATGCGATAATAATTAAAAGAGAAAAAAAAAAATGACTAGTTCAAAGTCTTAGAGCTAACATGTGAATACGCAACAGTTAATAAGACTGAGTAATTACGCAATGTAATGCATCAGTAGTATTAATATTTTTTTGTTTTTAACTTGTCAGAAATTCACCTACTAAGTTCAAGACGCAAAAATAGATCAACGCAGCATTTTTTTTAAAATTAATTTAGAAATTTATATAGTGATGATAATTAAAAAATGAAAAAATTAAATTAAATTAAAATGCAGGTTGAAATTACTAAATTAAAAAGGTGGAGAGAAATTATATTATAGGTATGTACCGACGGATATGGCCACTTGTAGTGTAGCTCCCACCAACTGAGAAGCTTTTGCCTTGCATCTTTGGGCAGTTTGCCTTTCTTCTTTTTCTTGGAAAGCTCTTGCTTGAGGCCACTTAAGTAGCCACTGTATTTCCTCAAAAGGTGATTCTTTAGTTCTCTGTCCTCAGCACGTGGGTCTATCTCCGGTAATTCTGTTTCTCCGCCACTGTTGTCCTGATCCTCCTCCGACGAACCCACGCCTTCACACTTGTCATCTGCATAATCTCATTCATTCAATGGGATTTTTTTTTAATTTACCCGCTAATTGAAAACTATAACAAAATATACATATGTTAAGACCATCTTCAAATTAGCAGAACCTGCTTTGACTTGATTGTATTTATCCAAAAATTTATGTTTACCTTTCTTTTTCTTTTTTTTTTTTTTTTTTTTTTGAGCTCCAAAGTACATCTCTTTGTTGTAAAAGTGCACATGAAATAGAAAACGGAAATAAATATACATTTCAATAATGCTGGAAAAGATATACAGGCCCGCACTTGTTCTCCATTTTTCAAGTAAAATATTTTTCTTGACTCGCTACATGATATATCTTGTACCGGGAAAAGAATGCACAGTAAGAGTATGAATATTCTTGTTGGCAAAAATGCAAAAATGAGCAATTTTTATATGTTTTCATAATGATTTTTATCACTAGATTATTCAACCACGTACTTGCATAAGAACAATAATATTGCAAAATGACCTTTTCTCCTCCTAAATTAAGCAAATTAATTAGCTGATAATAAAAACCAATATTGGATTTGATTGATATTCTTTGTTATAAGTTGTAACAGTGCAGGCACATGTTCTGCTAGCTACTCAAACTTCAAGGAACATGACTACTCAAAATAGGGGATTCCCATTTTCCCAGTGGCTTTTTTGTTTCCTTATGAATACTTTAAAGCTCTCACTGCAATAAAGACGCCCCTTGGGGCTCGAAGTGCGTTGTCCAAAAGTTTAGAAGTGACACATAGGGACAGTTTTGCTGCACAATAATGCTAAAGATATCAAGTATAATTTTGCAAATATTGTTAATTTTCAATTTGTAAGTCATTAAATAGTTATTACGTTAACTTTTTGAAAAAAATTAAAGATCACGTCCATCAGTGAAAAAAATGATAGTTCACCTTATTAAGATTGAAATTAGTGTTCGCATCACTACTCTTTGACGAATATACAAACGCTATGTAGCAACCGTCCGAAATTATCTAGTATTGTAGAATATTGCCAACAAAGGACCTAGAAAATGTAAGACTTTTTTGTTCAATAAATAAACCACAGTAACTAGGAACCGCAACAGCATTGAAAAACAACATCGTTAAACTACACCAATATTGTTGTTCGAACAAAACCCTTCAAATACCATATAACAAATTAACGTTATGATTAAAAATAGAGTTGCTACACCGCGGACATGTACACACACACACGATAGGTCTTAAATTTGGAACTCGATGAAATCCAGCAGTGTGAACTTCAATTATTGTAAATGTGAACTTCAATTATTAGAAATGTAAATTCATATAGAAGAAAATTTAAAAGAGGATTTACATTCATTTTAGTTAAATTTCTTTCTGTATGAATTTGTATTCCTAATAGGAAATTAAGTTCACATTTACAGTGACAAAAGTTCATATTGTCTAAAATTCATATTGTCAGATACCATCAGATACCAAACTTAAGACTTTGGACGATATACATATATATATATATCTTATCCTAAAAACTAAACACCACACTGGAAAAAAAAAATACTAAGGGTCAGCTTTAGAAAAAATAATCAAGTTCTACTAGTTAACAAAGTAGCTAGTTTAAAACATTTATTTAAAATTGTTCAAATATTTTGACAAAATCCATATCTAGGTAGTTTGACATGAGATTTCACATGAACTATTCTTCAAAATAAAAGCCTGCTGTAGCTATAACACCAAAACATTCATCGAGGTGCTTCGCAGCCGTGAACCAGACACAAGAACATCAATGTTAGTCAAATCATAGTGCTTGTGTGATGCACAGGCATTGTAATTAAATAACTGCACAAGTGGTATGAGATATTTTAACCAAGTCAAAATAAATAAATAAAAAGGGGGCAATGTCACAATTTCACACAAATTAAATTCCACACCATTTACACTATATTTCATAGTCTAGCTATAACATTTATTTCATTTAATATTATAATCTTTTTTCTAATTTAATATTAATTATCAATTTAATTTTATGAAAATAAACCTCATACTACTCATGTAGCATTTCATCCCTATTCTACATCCCAAAAAAGTGTGTGAAATTATAGATTTGACAAAAAATTAAAAGAAAAAAAAAAGCATTTATTGCACTAAAAAAATTTACTTTTTTACCACAAAATTTGACCGGAGTACCTTTTTTTTAACCAATATAATTGCACTTTTTTTTTGGTGTCCTTTTTGGAGAACGTTATTATTGTCCGTGTGGTAAACAAATGACAACTTTTACGAGGATGTTGAGAAAACATATCATGGTAGCAACAAGAATATCATGTTTTAGAGATATATTTCCAAATGCATCACTTTTACATTAATATATAAGCTTAATTTTCAAATCATACAAATGCATAATTTAACTTAAAAAATGATACGCACCCTAATTAACACTAGCTATCTTAAGTTGATTTATACTAGTCTCAGCCTTGTGAAAACATAAACCCACAAAATACTCGTGCTGTCAGTGAACTAAACCCTATATATACATATATATGATTCTAAATATAAATAAACATAAAACACACAAACACAAACAAATAAACAAAAGAAAGAGGGAGAAGCCTACTACTTATGAATGTGATATACTGGATTGAGTGTACAAAATATGGAGAACTAAATACCATAATCCAACGTGGCAAGACCTACAAACATTAAGACCTCTCTTGGAATTGGAATGTTTTTCCCTTCCGGACTATTTCTAGCTTGAACAACATCGAGTTATACCAAGTTGCTAATTTTATGTTTAAAAAGAAAATCTATCCAGAGTGATCCTATTCAGAAAGAAAAGTCCTCTTTCTGATCATGAACTTCCAGGATTAAAAGGAAATGGGATTATTACCCCACAAAAAAAAAATTTCAACAAACCTTTCTTGGAATTAACTTATTTCAAATTTTGATCTTGGTAGATTAGAAAATTAATAGAACAGACTAACATTTTCCGGAAGAATATTGATGTACTCGTAACACATCCGTACGGCACCCATGCATATGGTATATAACTGATTCAAACGGCATCCAATGTTTTTCAATCTTATCATATCAGCACCAGGTTTACCACAAAGAATTTTCCAAAATAATAAAACAAAATTAACTCAAATAAATTAATAAAAGACCATACAGTGCGGAACATCTTAGGAAATGAAAACCAAGAAGGATGCTATTTACCAATATCGCGGCATTTGCATATATATGGTTCCAAGAAACCAATAATTCAGGGGGGGAATTAATATCAATAAAACCAGTAAAATCGCATTTCAAGAATGGGGAAAAAAATAAAGAAAAAGAAAAATCTTGATTTCTGTAGAGACAACAAACCCTAATAAGAATGAGACATTTTGTCAGAGAGCGCTGCAGGCTGTATATGTAATAAAAGCCAACCCATAAAGGAGCCAGATGTTTGATCTCATACTTTCCTTCCTAAATAATAATTGTTTTTAATCAATTTGTTGAGAAAATGTGTAATCTCAAATCATTCCTAATCAAAGCTTGGGGTAACATTACCACTTCATTTTGGCTTGTTTACCTTCCACAATTAAAATAATAATATTTAACAATAAATTCGACTTTTTTTTTTAATCTTTGTTTATTTCTAGCCGGTTCTGGAAAACCTACAGACTAATTAAACAGAAAGATAAGAATGCTAATTATATTATTAGACTCATAATTATTTGGGCTCCTATCCCACTCGTGATCAAGCAAAAAGAATGTCACAACTCTTCATCGACCTCTTTTGAGTCTGAAAACTTTCCCTTTGTTATAATTACATCAGAAGAAGCTCTATTGGCCGGTCAAAGTTCCGCTCAACGAGCTTGGAATTCAATTAATTCCTAGTGAATGAAAGAAAGAAGAAACTGACAAGTTCTTTTTTTTTTTCTTTTTTTTCTTTTTTTTTTTGGGGTTCTCAAGGCTTCCCACAAGCACTTGAACTACCAGTTTGCACTGTTCATTTGATGTAAATTCAAGCACTGCCCCAAACTTAGACCAAACAACTCATGCCCGCAGCTAACTCTGAGCCTAGCTAGACTCCCACTTACAGTTTCACTAACTCGAGTTTAAAGAGAGAGAGAGAGAGAGATAGAGACAGAAAGAGAGAAAAAGTTGGTGAATCAACACTGAGAAGAGAATAAAAGATCTACAATATTTACTAGAATTGGAGAAAGAAACAAAAAAAGAGCATACCAGAAGTGAAGATCCGCATAGGACCATTGTTAAGCATGTTGAGCTGAGTTTCGATCCTTCGCATGAAATCCATGGCTTCTTGAATGGGCCTTGTCAGCTCGTCACGATACTTCACCAGCAAGTCGTAGTAAGCTTCCTGTTAGTTTCAGCATCGAAACCGGCCGGCCGGATCATTACTTCATCGGACTAACAAAAAGTTCTAAGAAAAATACGCACTTATTACTTTTCCAATCGATTTTGTAACTACCATAAATTGATCAAGTTCTGGGTCCTTTGAAGACTCTCTCGAATTCAACGAAGCTCGCTGACGTGTCTCGAAATCCTGCCGAGCAGCCGCTAGCCGAGCCACCACTTCAGGCGGAGCTCCGACCTATATATACACATATGTATATATAGTTTTATTCATCATTTTGATAATTTTATGAGGGGATTCTGTATACATACGTGTGTATATACATATGCAAACTAGATATACCTTTTGGCAATCCATGTAAGCTTCTAAGAGGTTGGAGTACTGAGGGTGAGAGATGATCTTGGATTTGATGGCTTCAACTTCCTTGGAGCGATCATTTTCCGGCAGCTGATCGTCATGCGGTTGATGCTGAACCGTCTGATGATGCTGAGGATGATCTCGGGTCAATAAACTAGGATAGTGATGAAACTTCTGGACGTGGTGGTGAGAAGTGCTGGCGGCGGCCGCGGCCGCTTCGGTCTTGACCACGGCAGATGTCTGGAAACAGTGGCCGTCCCCGCTTGACGGCTGGTGATGATGAAGATGAAAAGTCGTACTGCTGATCGGCAACTGATGCGCCTGTTGTTCGTGATTTGCTCTCTCGTAGTTTGCTCCGATGCTCTGCGACGCATACAAGAAATTCCCTCTCGGAGTCGCGTTCTCGTCCATCTGATTATAGTCCTCCATATGTATGTAATATATGTTTGTGTGTGTGTGTGTGTATAGATATATCACAAGAACGAAACCAGATGACGGCAAAACCCTAAAAAAAATTTAAGCTGCAGAAACGGAAACCCTGGAAAATGGGGAACAGTTTTTGTTCTACTTCATGATTTAGAAAGGTCATGACGATGAAGAAATTGCTCTAGGGGTCGAAAATTGGGAGGAAACTAATTTTTCAAGTAGGCATATATAGAGGTGCACAAACCAAGGCTTACTAACTAGCTAGGTAGACATGTTGGAGAAAAATAACTGATGAATATAGGAAGAAGTGAAGGTATGAGACTGATCTCTCTCTTTCTCTCTCTAAGATGGAGAAAGTAGAGAGAAAGAGAGAGAAGAGAAGAAGTGAAGGCGGAGACACGGAGAAGAGGAGCGGCCGGAACCGGGCAGGCAAAGGCTCCGTGGTCTTGGTTGGCTGACAAGACTTTCCTTGTTGGGGGAGAAAAAGAAATATTTGAAAATTTTTTTAAAGCAAAGAAGGCTAGTAGGCCTAAAGATAAGGCAACTATAGAGTCGTTGATTTTTTTTATTATTATTTTTTCCCTCTTTCTTTCTTTATCCTGTCTACTACTACAGTTGGGAAGTTAGATAGAACTTGCCCATTCTTTCACGGATTTTATATTTACCATCCAGTGCTTTATACTGTTCTATTTTCTGGTATTTTAACTCAAGGATATGATTTTTTTAAGGCTGCAGAAAGGAGGTGGAATATTTCTCGTCTCTTTAAACCCTCTCCTTTCTAACTGTTTGTTTCATGAGAGGAGGATAGATTTTACTTCAAAAGACAAGTGGAGCTTTGTGGAGCTTTTTTATTAGAGGATGAATCGAAACTTATCCACTAAAAAAAAATTTCCAGTTCTCAGAGTATGAATCAAAACTTATCCACAAAAAAAAAAAAAAAACAGTTCTCAGCTGTTAGGTGAGATAAAAATCTAATTCACTAGAATAAAACAATTATGATAGTTTGATGTTACTTAACGAGAATTTAACGATTTATAATGCGTATCATTATGTTTTTTTTTTTTTTTTCCTTACGTTATACCAAAACTTCTCCATTTTTACTATAAAATGTTTCTTCACTCTTTCCAACCATCCCTTATTTGTATATCATAATCAAGCTAATTAACTATTCTATTACCTTAGCAAACAATTAAAAGTAAATACTCTTATTGGTATAATCGTTTATCTACTTTAAAGTATGCAACCTTATAGTATATTAATATTTCTTTTTTATTCAATTAATTCTTGAAATACGACAATTTATGGTGAAAATTGAGTTCAAAAATATTACAAATACATACATCCTAGTTCAGATTATATAAAAATTTAATGAACTGATCCATTCCTTTAAAATTTTATTATGAAAAATTATTGAATTAAACTTACACGTTTGAGATATTTTTCACCCCACTTATGAGTATTGAATGGACAATGACTTTCACTTTCCCATGAAAATTATAAATAACAATTGGAAAAAGTGCAAAAGTTTTTTGCGTAACTTGCTGTTATCTACATAGTAGCTTATTCTTTTCATTATTATTTTGTAAGTAACTTGGTGAATATATGTATATGAACCATTCTGGTAAAAACTACAGCAATATATACGCATTGACAATGTTCACCAAAACATGTTCTTTTTTCTTTCCTAGATTTGGAGAGTAACATGTTAATGTTAAAATTAAAATTTAAGGTCTGTTTGTGGTGAATTCTAATTAATCCTATAAGTTGAATTTTGTCTTATTTTCTAAATTTTATTATTTATTTTTTAAAAAATTTAAATTTTAAAAATTTATAACTTTCTTATTTTAAATCAAAATAAGATTTTTTTTAAATTACATAAAATAAAGTAAAAACTATATTTCAAATTAGTATATTTTTTCACTTCAATTAATTTATTTTTACTAAATACACATTTTAATATCTTAAACTTTTCTAATTTTCCAAATAAAAGTTTCTCTCCTAACCCTTACAAAAAAAAAATATCTAAAACCTTGAAAAACTTTGACAGCGTTTAGTATTGTTTTTAAAATATTTTCTATTTTCAAAAAAATTGAAAATGAGAATGTTTTGAAAACTATATTAAGATCATTTTGAAAATTGTGTTTGATTATGTTTTCTGAGTATATATTCTGAAAAACATAGAAATGAAACTTTATTTGGTTATATTTTTTGAAAAACAATTTCATAAATTAGTATTTTATGAAAATATATTTATGTTTAATTTTAAAAAACATAAATTATTAGTCATAATTTAAAAAAAAAAACTTTGGTCATGAGTTTTGCAATGAGGGGTAGAAATATAAGACATCAGTAATCTGAACTCTAAAAGGTAGTAACAACGAGATTTGAGTCGCAAATCAATGATCATTGTCACGAGTCGGTGGTCGTTATCGCAAAGGGGTATCACTATTATCGTTAATTCATGGTTGTCAACCTTCGTCGGAGATAGAGGCTATTGTCGAGCATGGTTGTCATCACGGATATTATACAGACAGAGAAAAAAAGAGAGAGGAGGAAGGGAGAAAATGAAAACAAAAAAATAAAAATAATTTTTTTTCTTTTTTTAAAAATTCATAAAAACAACATAATTAAAAATGATATTTTCAAAATTATTTTAAAAATATTGATTAAATAAACACTATTTTAAAATTATTTTTATCTTTTACATTTCTAAAAATGAAAAATCATTTATAAAAATAAATTCAAACGCCCCTTTTATTTTTCTTTATTATCACTTTCAGCATGTACCAATATCTAAACCCACAACAATTAATGATATGAGAAACTCGGTACGATCAAGAAGATTAGACTAATAATACAATAATTAAATCAACTATCTGCACAAATAAAGACACGTGATGCTCCCCAAATTGTATCTATTACGTGATAAGTGGTGGTTATGAAGAGATAATGGACTCTGTGACTTTTGAAACACCATAAGAAAGCAAGAAACTGTCAAATCAAGGTGCATTTTGAAAAACTTCTACAAACATCATTTCTACTAAAATGATTATGAAATATTAAATGAATTAGTTCAGCTTTTCATTTTCCCTTTTTTGTTCTTTTTCCTTTTAGATATAGAACGAGTTATTTATTGTATTACCTTACCAACATATTATAATAATATTTATTGGTATGATGAGATTCATCATCAATTATATTAGAAAAAAACACATTAACATAATTTAAATAAATATTCTGTTACCTACCGAAAATCTTTTAAATCCCCACTTCTTAATTGCAAGTCAGTTTTCAACAATGAGGTCTGTTTAATGGAACAATTTAGGAGTCCCTCTTCCACCGCAGGATAGAAACTGTATAGTGCGGTGGAATGTTATATAAAATCTTATATGGATTAATTGTAAGACAAATATTAAGGGTTTGCAAACTCTTTTTAGTTCTCTCTTTCTGCAAACTGGCTTTTCAGAATGTTTCTACTTAATTGTTTCATGAAAATGCGATCATTTAGCCACAATCATCATTGATAAAGCATTTTTCTACGCAGATTTTTTTTTTTTGGTTAAAATATTTTCACTCTTTCCCTTCCTGGTTAATTAGGTTAGTCGTCTATTAAACTGAAGCATGCGCTTTAGCCAACCTTAACGACTAAAGTTTATCCCCTTCCAAAAAGAGCGCGCTAAGGGTATATAAATTCAATCCTTATTTTTACCCCAAAACAAAAGAGAGAGACAAGGTTCAACAAAAAGATATTTTAACATAGTTTAAATCTTTCAGCAGCTGGAATTTATTTCTATTTATTATTTAATTTATAGAGAAATATATTCTACGTTATTAAGATAAAAACAGGACGATTTTGCTTGTGTCCTATTTCTATGAAAAATAATAAAATAATTTATGATTCATTTGAATCACGAGTTTGAATTAAAAAATTAAGATTAATTTCGAAATGAGTTGAATTATAAAATAAATATTTTATTTGATATTTAAGTTTAAACTATATAATTTTATTTAACACTGAAAGTGTTTGGATGATAAAAATTAGGTTCGAACTTGTATTAAATACTGTGTTTCCTTTTATTTTTTTATGTGGTTAGCTCAATTTTTTTAGCATAAGAAAATATTTGTGAATAATATTTTTAAATCTAAAATATTGTACAATCATGGACTAAAAAGCTTAAAATAAACTAACAAACTAAACACAAGATTAAGTTTAAACTCCAATTTTTGAATTCAAGCCCATGATCCTAAAATAAACCTTCACTGAATTCAAACAGAGCCATTTACAGAGAGATGACATACCAAATCCATTCATTCAACATAAGGATCTTTTTTTTTATTTTAACATTTGTTTGGTATAGCATTTTAACTCACTAAACTATACCTTTCAATTTCAATTTTTGTCTTTATTTGAAAAGTTAAAAAAAAATTTATAACTAGTTTTTGAAAAATCAACCAAATTCCAACTTAAAAATTTTAACTCCAATTTAAAATTTTCAACTCCAACTGGTGATCTAACCAAACAATTTATGTTTGAAAAAAAATTACGTGCATGCCACTAATTATACTAATTGGATATTTAGGCATCAAATCCAAATTAGTTTTTAACTGAATTTTTATCTTTTTTTAAAAAGTTAATAACAATTATTATTAGTTATTAAAAAGTCAACTAACTCCACCTTCAAAAATATCATCCCAAACACAAGCTGAGTTTTGAGCCTTCTTACTTCATACTAATTAAAGATGATTTTTATACAATTTCCTTGTTGTTTTAAGCCTTCTTTTGAGTTATAGGTTAAAAAATATACAACATAAATTTTTTTAATAATATTTTCTCTTATTAAAATTTAAATATTTTGTTTTAGACTTACCGTTGAAACATAAAACCTGTCGTGTTGTAAATTTCTTATCGACGACTTATAGGCATTAATTAAGTAGTTTTAATTTCAATGTGACCCGTCCAGTGGTCTCCTTCTCATGCATGACACGCTAATTAGATGGGCATGTGCCCCCCGCAAGAGCCGAGGGAAAACATGTATGAGAAGGCTGCTTTGCTCTTAAAAGAAAAAACGATAAAAGCATAACCTTTTCAATATGGTAAAGCATTTCTCGTATCCAAAGTCTTTGTTTATATATATTTTTAATGATATCTAATTCTAAAAACTTAAAAGAAGAAAAACGACTACCAGAACCGGGTGAAATTTTGCCAAAGGAAAGCGACATTTTGAAATTTAGGCGCAGTGATTATTGAATAACCGGAACATGCGGTGTATTTATAAATAATTTATATATATACGGTGGCATCTACTTAGAATTTTGTTGAAAACCATTTAATTAGCAATTAAAGAGAAGAAAAAAAAACTTTTTGAAAAAAAAAAATCGAATATCATCCAACCAGCAAGCTGCAGATCATTCGTCCAAAAGAACAGACGTACGGACAACGTTTGTAGGAATGATGCCGAAAACAAATGCACTGAATATAGGCCCTTTTATTTGTACTTCGACCGGTCGGCCGTCCACACCTTTATGAGTGATGAACTGCATACATAAGAATGGCACTAGTCACTTATATATTTCATTTTTTAAAAAGCAGCGAAATTTGTTTTGAAGAAGTCATACGTGACCAAACATAACTATTTAAAAATAAAGTGAACGAAAAGGAAAAGGTAACTGATAGCTCAAAACTTCTTTAGAGGGAGTTTGGGAGAGGTTTTGGTGATGTAGTTTTAGAGTTTGAAAAAAAGTTAATTTTAGAGAATGTGTTCGAGAAAAAAAATTATTTGAAGTGAAAAATAAAAAATTTTAAAATTTTTTTTAGAAAAAAAAATCAATATGGAACTTGTTTTGTTCCTCTCAAAATTTTATGTAATTTAAAAAAAAATCATCTCATTTGGTATTATATACACAAAGTTATGAACTTTTAAAGTTTTGAGTGTACTGTGACGTTTTGGAGATGTAAATAGTAAAAAGTGATAAAATTTTAGAAAAAAGCAAAAACTTTTGGTCTGGAAAACCAGAACCAAACTACCCTTTAGTCTTACCCTCCGTCGCACTTCTAAATTTAAAAAATAAAAAATTTTTTATTTCATGAAAAATAAATCTTCTTAAATTTTTGTATTTGAACATCTAAAATTTTTTATTTTTAAAAACAAAATGTTTTCACCCACCCAAACAACTTTTCACTTTTAAAAAAATTCAAACAACTTTTAACAACCCCTTAATTGTAATTAAGATATACAATATATCTAAAAATTTTTCATTTTTCAAAAACGGACTTCTCATCCAAACGGACCCTTAATTGTATCTTAATTCGTTTTAACATTATATTTATATCATATTTAAATATAATTTTTATTTAAATATAAAAATATTATATTTAAATATTAATCATATTATATTTTAAATTTAATATATCTATTATTTATTATTTTATTTTTCTATTAATTTTATTAATCACATCACATATTTTTTTCTTTCTTTCCTTTTTTCATTGTATGTTTATCTATAATAACAAATATTTATTATTTAAATATAATTAAAATACTTTTAATTTAAACACACATTACATTTAAATGCAACATAAATATTTTTTCTCTAAATATAAATTACATTTAATGCATTACATTTAAATGTAATGCGTTTACCTAACGGAACCTTAATTAAATTGATATCCTAAAAATATCTATTTTTATATTAAGCCTTCAGTATGACATTATTAAGCAAAAATAATGTTAAAGTTCAAACTGGAAGAAGCAAAAAATCCAAGTAGCTAGAAAATAAATGCTTTGTTCGTTTGGCATATTTATTTTTAAAAAAGAGAAAATTTTTTTACTTTTGAAAAAAAATCATCATAAATTTCCATATCTAAACATCATAACCTTTCATTTTAAAAAATAGAAAATGAGTTTTATCTAGAAAATAAAAATTTTTTAACCATCCAAATAACTTTTCACTTTTAAAAACAAAATCCAAACAATTTTTTATTTTCTAAAAATAAAATTTTTTTATTTTTCAAAAATTGACACTACATCTATCGAAGTAAAAATACCTATATTCAGAAGTTAATCATCCTTACCCTCTCACCTTAATCCCATAAGCCTCTTATCCATTCTCATTCGATTACGGCAGGGAGCAAGTAAAAATAGAAAAATCTCAAATTGAGTTTATGGAAAATCAAACTTAAGCTGATAACTTCTATTACATCAAAGTGACATTCTATTACTGAATTATATCCCTTCTCCTATCTCCATCGAAAAATAAAACTGACTAATTCTAAGATGACAACGCATACGAAAAATTTGAGAATCATGTATGAAAGTATTTCAAAGGTGGCAATAATTGTGCGTGTATACGAATCACATGTTTTTATTTTTGGGTGAATTATAGGAAACACAAGTTAGGCTGCTTATGCTCTAGGGGTTTTAATTTTAGGTCCGTATGATAAGGATTTATACTGACAATTGACCTTAGAGATTGGCTATAGCCTCTTTTATACTTTCCTCCTCCTCGTTGTGGTACTAAAAGGAAAATAGTATTCCCTTTTTTATTTTTTAAAGGAACGTAATATTCATTTATTAATAAACAGAAAGGTAGAGATATATTCAATTCCGGTACATGGTTTGGTTGTATGGATTTTTGTTAGTGAGTAGCAATATCCACGTTAAGAATTATAGCCGTCCTAATTTTATGTTGTTAGTAGAATAATAAAGCAGGGTGAATAAAATAAACATATTAGAGCACAAAATATTATCATTCATTTTTAATATAAGAGTTATATCCACTTTCAATCTAGTGAACAATTTATTAATCTTATCAAAAAATTTATAAGAAAAAAATTACATGCCTCATGTAACCCTAAAAACAACGTCCATCTTATATGAGAAGGCAATCAAAGTTACATATATAAAATCTACATGCTACCCTTAAATGAAATTTTGATTCCGAGACTCTGCTTTCTTTCAACTCCGTGCAAAACTCAATTCATAACCAATTACACATAAATGAAATTTGGATTCTAAAACTCTATTCTCTTTTAACTCTAATGACAATCTTATTGTAAGGTGCTGTTTGCTTCTAATATTGCATTCGTATTACATTCAAATATAATATAATTTTTATCCAAACATAAAAATATTATATTTTAATATATAATTATATCGTATTTTATATCTAATATAATTATTATTCATTATTTTAATTTTTTATTATTTTTATTAATCTCTTTTTATTTTTTTTCTTTATATTTATCCATTATATTATATTTTTTATATTTTTTAAAATATAAATTATATTCGATCTTAGTATAAACATAATATATTTATTATACTGAAGCTAAAACTCGATTCAAATAGTGTTTTTACGTCAAAACAATAATTAGGTTTCGCAATTTATGAATCCGTATGAAAATGATGGTACAAATATTCAACGTAAACAGTGAAGATACTTAAAAGAATTGTAAAAGCGGAGGTCCTGCGAGTCTGAGCAACCTAGAACTGTTTGCGATGACCATATGCAGGAAAACCACGTGTGAACAATGACACAGCGCAAAGGAAGAGACGCCAGAGAAGACAAAGATCGAGACAACAATAACTAGTCGGTCTAGAACACATTATGCTATATATATGCGTCTGGCTTAGTTGGCTCTGCAATCAAATTAGTATATATAAATATACGTGTATATATATTAAGAGATATATATATAGCTGGCGGCAAATGTACACGCACCAAAATTTGTTTTAAAAAATTCACTACTGATGATCAGCCATAATGATCATCAGAAGGATATATGATAAATGATGATCAGTAAGTGGGCAATTAAGGGACAATCTCCAGGGAAAAAAAGAAACGAAATAAAAAATGAAAAAGGTAAGTTAGATTACCACCCTACTGCTCACTTTAGCATTATAGCATCCCCCGAGAGACCCGCGCTACAATCAGTGGGTCCTATTATTGAGGGAGGGGGGGGGGGGGAGGAGAGAGAGAGAGAGGTGTCCTTTGCTTTTCGACTTGCTTCTCTCCTCCTTTTTTTTTTTTTAATGTTTATGTATATATGTGCGTATATATACCTGTATGTATATTGGAAAGCAGATTGGACATTTCCAGCAAAATGAGCAGAGGGCGAGGGTGGACAGGAGTACTAGAGTAGTAGCAGTGAGGGAGTCAGGCAAGGCTATGTTCATCTGTCATACAGCTGAGTCACTAGTGCTTCTCCATAGAAATAAATAAATAAAATAATAAAAAAAACTCTCAGTTACACTGCACTTCGCCTCTTTCCCATGCGGGGGCCAATCGCCGTCAGTGCCTGCCTCCCAGTCGCTACGTACACCAATACAGTATACCTATACATTTAGGTTAATTTGAGTTATGAATTAAATTGAAATAAATAAAATTATAAATATAAATTAATTGGTTTAATTATATTTTTTATTAATATTAAAAAAATAAAATTTAAATAAAGATTTTAAATCTAAAACTGCATACATCTTGTTTCAATCATTAAATACGATTTAAATTTTTAGATTTAATTTTATTTTTTAATAAAAATTATAATTAATTCAATTAATTTAAATAAAAAAATTTCTTTTCATTTTATATTTAATTTATCAACTAAACAAATTCTTATAGACTATTTGGAGGTGGTTTAATTTGGAGATCAAATTATCACTTTTTTTTATACTTTTTTCACCTTATCACCATTTTTTGTTGTATATATATATTTAAAACCGCTCAGTAAACTTCAAATTTTAAAATCCATAACTTTAGATGCACAAGTTTATATGAGATAATTATTTATTTTAAATTATATAAAATTTCAAAAGAAATAAAATAAAATCTATGTTGATAATTTTTCTGAATAAATTTTTAAGATTTTACTTTTTTGTATTTCAAATAGTTTTATTCCCAAACATATTTTTTAAAACTTGCTTTTTTTCAATCCAAATAAATGTCTCAAAAACTCCCCAGATGGGCATTTATATAGGGCAGTTAATTCGTATAATCATGTCATGTTATATTTATTCGTTGATACTATTCTACTAAATCTAAACCTAACCCACTTAATATTTATGTTAAAATCTTAAACCTAAACCCAACTTATTTATTAATTATGTTAATTCGATGTTTATCAGTCAACATATCTGCTCTTTTATGGAAAATAAATGAAATTTACTTATAAAGTTTTAAGATTCATATTATTTATACTTTATTAATTATGAAAATTTTTATTTTAAATCATATATAATTAAGTAAAATAAAACAGATATAGTTAATCATGTCAATTCGTATCAATTCGTGTTAAAAGGTAAACCTAAATTCGACATGTTTATTAACACAACCCCTTTTTTGACCTTCATTTATAGAAAACCTAAACCTATTAACTTCATATCATGTTCGTGTTAATTCATTATATTATGACCCAAATTACCAACCCTATATATATTAGTTTTCAGTTATTATCTAGCAAAAAAAATTATATTTTTTCTAATGCTGTGTTTAGAAATAATATTTAGGACCCGTTTAGAGGAGTTCGAGAGACTTTTTTTTGTTGCGAAAAGGTACGCTTCGAAAAATGTGTTTAAGAAAAAAAATATTTATAGTGAAAAAATGTAAAATCTTAAAAAATTATTAAAAACAATTATTGATATAGATCTTATTTCGTTTTTCTCAAGATTCTATACAATTTTAAAAAATCATCTTATTTCGACTTGTATATGTAAAATTATAGACTTTTAAATTTTGGAATTTATTATAGAATTTTAGATATAAAAATAGTAAAAAACGATGATAAAGTGAAAAACATACCAAAAAAAATGAAAATTTTGATATCTAAAATCCCCTTAAATGGTCTGTTGTTTTATATTATATCCTAATACAATAAAATGTGTTTGGATATTTTATATAAACTTATTTAAATATAAATATTATTCATTATTTTTTCTATCTACTTTTATCAATAAAATTACATATTCTCTCTCTCACTACTTAAAAAGGACGATTCTACGACTTTTATTGACGGTCATGGAAAGCTTTTCATAACTATTTAGGAACGGTCACGGAATCTTCAGTTGCGGAAACTAAAAGATCACATAACCGTTTATAAGTGGTTGTATATTCTTTTTTCAAAGCCACTAACACCGCTAATTTCCACAACCTTCTTTTTAAGAAAAATGGTTGTAAAACCCAGGTAATCACAACCATTTTTACATAAATTGTCATGGATTCTTGTCCTTCCATAATTGTTATTATAGAAATGGTCCAATAAAGTCCCCGTTTAAAATATATATTTTGTTAATTTTCCACAAGTGACAAATCCTATGTATTATCAATGTACAACCTAAAATTTCAAAATTTATATATATAAAATTTATATCACAATTACACACAAATTTATACAAGTGTATATTTAACATTAAGTACAAAATTTGTCTATTAATCTATGTCCATTTCACGAAGCCCATTACAAAATATGCCCATTCGTTTCTAACCACACTCATATGATCAAACGTATAACAATCCTTAATTGAAAGGCTATATAATCCATCAAGCTTCAAAGATATTTCTTGAATATAAGCCCTCACAAAATAATCACATTTAATGTCATCTATTTGTCAATGACATCTAGTAGCCCTAATCAATGTCTTATAGCATTTTCATTGTCTTACTTCTCTGACTTAAATCTTCCAGTCATTAAGTGTCCTAACAATTTACAAAGTTCAACTTAAACAAAAATAACATTATATCAAAATATATTTTAGAACACAAAACTATACTTACAACTTAAATAGGTTTCAAAAATCATCAAGTGGTTTGTAACCAAAACGATCAAAATACATAAATCATCCCAAAGAGTCATCCCAATTATCAATAACCACTAGAATCCAATGTTCATTTATATTATATGGCATGAGTTATAGCTTTCCTTTTGTTGCATTAGTCAATAACCGTAAAATGTTATTGACTCATTCCCTAAGATTGACATTGGTATCTCAATTACCCTATATAACCAGTGCAACAAAGGTTGGTGAAATAAACCCATATTGTCAATCAAGTCTCCTTTGGCATATTTCTCCGCTAATTAGCTACAAAATAATATATCAAATATGTTATGAAAATATATCATAAAATTAATAAGGAAAAACAAACATGATTTAAAGATAGGTTTAATACTTAAGGTATATAGTTATACTGTTTACACTAATTTCTTTAAATAAAATGAAATGGTAGATATCTTCATACCCAAGATAGATAGGCACGACAATACCAATGATGTCCTTTTGTACTGGGCATTGTATCTATGTATTCTCACACATTTTGTGTTGGGTGCAAAAGGCCAATGGTCTAAACTCTTGGGACATGTTACTAAAGTCAAATGATGATAATTCCTCTTTTATTCTTTCCAGTTATACCTCAGGTTATGACTTTAGTTTTTTATTCCCTGCTTTCTTTTTAATACGTTTATTTACTTTAGCTACTTCGTAGAGAACGTGACAAGAACCTCGACTAGTCGTGCTCAAAGAAATGTCAATGTCATAATTTTCATGGCCAAGCAACAAACCCATCAATAGCCTTTCCCACAGTTGTTGCATCGTTTTTTAGAATGGGTAATTGTGTGTTGTTTAGTTTCGACATAGTGTTGGTCTCACACACGATCTCTTTAACTAAAGTAATCTTACAAATTGTATTTGTTAGAAGACTATTAATGTACATCTTGCTGAGTGTAACAAGCACGTGTCCACCATTGACAAAATCATTGAGAAAGAGATTGCATTCTTTACTAAGATTTGACATAAGTTGCGGATCCAACACCCCAGGTTCTTTTTCAGGCATGATGCAACTAGCCTTTAAGTTATTGCGTTGGTTAATAGTCGATGGAATGTCATCCTCATCCATCGATGTAACACTTTGCTTTGCACAAACGTCTCTAATAGTTTGTATCAACTTAGGGGTGAACATCGGGTGAGTATTGTGAGTTTTTGTGAATTTTCAACCCACCCAATCAACCCGATGTAAAAAATCAACCCACCCAATTAATATCGGATTGGGTTGGGTGGGTTATGTATTTTATTAATAAAAATAATAAATGATACTAAATATCCAACAATAAATAAAAAATTTAATGGGAAAAAAAGAAATTAAACTCATGAAATAGTTTTTAAAATAAATTCTATCATAGACTTTGCACAAATAAAAAAATTTCTAATATAATCTCATTAATAGTCAAATGTAAAATAAATATAAATTATAAGAATCACCCTAAGATACAAGAATACTAAAGTAATTAATGGTATTTTTTATAAAATTACCAAAAATTACATCCATATTGAATATCAAGTAATGCATTTTATATATTTAAATAATCTAAACAACATTTAGGAGTGAACATCAGTTAGTAAAAAAGAAAAAATAGTAAGTGAGTGAATATTGGGTGGGTTTTTGAAATTTTTTCGACCCACCTAATCTTTATTGGGTGGGTTGAAAATTTTTTTACTCACCCAATTAAAATCGGGTTCGGTAGATTGATTGGGTTTTTTGAGTGATCGAGTTTTTTATTCACCCCTATATCAACTGTTCTAGCTCGTATTTTAGATCCACTACTTTAGTATTTGATTTCAAACCTGGAGGGTTGAAATATCAGGACTGTTTTATAAACTTAGATTGACTACGCATGCTTCCTAAATGTTCGAGATTGCCTAATGCCTTAGTCAATTTGTCATCATTTTTCGACTGATTTGAAAGGCCTTTAGGACTGTTAGACACTATATTCCTTCTGTATAGAATAAAAAACATGCCATTATCCTAAAATAATAAAGACATATAAATGACACTATATTTAGGAATAATTTAAACTTACCACCTTTCAGCAATATGACAAAATGATGGATCCTTTAACTCTCTATCAAGTTTATATTGCTGTAACAGTCACAATAATCTCTTAGGAGATATTTCTTTGTCTTTTCAAACTGCATTATATTATGGTTTAAAAATGTATATGATAAAATAATTTACTTATGTATTGTAAAGAAAACCCAAACTAAGTTATTAATGTACCTCTTATTGATCGAGTTTCTGTATTCATCTTGGCCTCCTCTTGATCTGTATGTCATTTTCTTTCTTAGTTGGAATTGCTCTAAACAGTGGCACTCAACGAACTTAAAGTATTTTAATCTATAGATGGGAAGTTTTCTATTACTTTGGGAGGCCGTGTAAAAACATTTTATTCATAAATATGATCTTGAACAAAAGTCACATATAGACAAGACTGAAATTTTTTATTGAATCACCACATGATCTCATAGCTACTTTGTAAGACCTTTCACTCACTGTGAAAAAAGTGATGATTTTCGTTCAAACTCTTTGTTTACTTGCACCTAAATCACCACTTTTAAATTCGGCTATTCAAATTAGATTGTGCTCTTAAGCGAGTATTCTAATCCAGCTCATATGCTCATTATCCTCTTTTTCTGTTAGTTGATCTTTAGAATCAAATTCAACTCTAATTTTTTCTCTCCTTTTTCCAGACTTGATGGACTCATTTCATTAGAGTTGCTCTTTGCTTACCCTCGATTTTGAGACTAAATCCAACCTATTTCTGCACTTTTTTCAAGTTTGAAGGTCGTTGGCACATCCTTACTCATCTTTTGAGACATTATAAATCAACCTATAAAAACTCCTCATCTAAACAATAAAATCATATTTAATTAATATTTTATCAAATCTTAAACAAAATACCAAAATATTGGCATTCATAACTCATTCAAGCATTTCTTCAAACACTTAATATGTAATATTAAAGATTTTTTCATACCTCATATTCATAACTCATTTCCAAATTCAAGCATAACTCATATTCATAATTTATTTCTAAATTATAAACAAATTTAAATATTTCTTCAAATACTTAATATGCAATATCAAATATTCACATTATATTTAATAAAATAGTCATGTAATGTACATCTACCACGACTGTTTTCAATAAACGTCTATAATAGGTTTTATTCAAATTCATAAGTACCCATTTTAAAATTCTGAATACATTCTCACATTCACACATTCTATCATACACATTAAAAATAAATCAAATTTCACAAAACATTATATTCACATTCACAAAACAAATTCAATTACTTTTTTCAAACACTTAGGATGTACAATATCTACCAAACCATAAAACAAATTAATACATTTTCTTTAAACTTATACATATATTAAACAACCCAAAACACTCATTTTTTTTTTCAAAAATCATATTCACCCAAGGCTCAACCAAATCATAATGCATATGCTTACACAAGTTAATTGAGTGGCGGCGGAAAGCGACAGAGTAGCAGCAACTTTATGGAGGAGGACGACAGTTTCAAGGCAACATGACATGGCGGCGGTCATAAGGCTAGAGCTTTGAAAGGTGGCAAGGGTAGCATGGCTTTGAGAGGTGACAAGAGTGAAAAGAGAATGGCGATCACGTCGAAATGAGGCGACAACAATAAAGATCAATAGAGAGAGAAATATGCAGCGACAAACTAAGAAAGAGAGACAGAGGAGGTCGAGGGCAAAGTGTTAGAGAGATTTTGAAGGATGTTTTAAAGGTTTCTATAAAAAAAAAAAAACCAAAACCAAAAACAAAAATAAAAAATGGCAAGTTGTTTAAATTTCGTGATATCTTTTGGATACCACAACCGTTTTCCCACCAAAAAAAATCGTGTTTTTTTTTAATTTAATTTTTTAAAATATTTATTTCCATGACCATTTATGCTAAAAACAGTCATATGGACTCTTCCTTTTTACATAAAAATTATTTATTTATTTATTATTTTTTCCAACGAACAGCTAATCTTTTGTGTTATCCAAACAATGACCTAGATTACAGATTATTAATTCCCTTGATCATCAAACAAAAATCACAACAAATTAAGAAAAATTATTAATTTAATTTACACTTATAATAAATAAAGTGATGTATACAAAATTAAAAGCTCTTTTTTTGCTTTGATTACTCAACACATGTCTATTCAACATCTAAATGGAGCAAATGGAAAACATCATCATCAAATTTATCAATCTCTTCAACCAATGGAAATTCCTTTATGTCGGTGTAATCTCTTCAACCAATGGAATGTCAATGCAATCTTTCTCATCTTTTTTGTTATCATGAATCATTATTGACTTCATTGATACAATTAAGGATAATTCTAAATTGTCAGGATCAATAATATTGAATACCTGAATTGCTTGTGATACCATAATCAAATGATCATATTTTATTTCAATCTTCTAAAGTCGACCATTATAATTTCGTCACTATCACGCTTAGAACTGCCTTTACATCTTCAACCATCTTAAATACTTCTTCGCCAGCCAAAACCCGAAAAGGAGCTCTTTCTTTAGTATTATCATCAAAAATTGTTTTTTGTTTGCGGTAACGAAAGAATCTTCTATAGCCAAGGAAAACTATTTTCTTACACTTTTTCAATTGGATGGAAGATGTTTCCTTTACACAAATAGAACAATCTATAAAACTCCTCACTACATAACCGAATAGGTTGTCATATATGAGAAAATTATTATTTGACGAAATTAACATTGCATAAAGTTTGAATGTCTCTTGATGGTAAGAATCTCTAACTTCTATTCATATTCTCACAAGCTTTTTAAATCATTGAATAATTGTGTCAAGTACACAGCAATATTATTCCCCGATTGTTGAAGACTAGTGATCAATAAAGTCAACATCAAAAACTTTCACTTTATACATAATCTTGGATGGAGATTGTAGTTAACAAGTATAATTGACCAAGTACTATACCTATTCTTTATATTTTTATGTAGGTTCATTCCATCTGCCAACAAACCGAGACGTAAATTCCTTGTTTCTGCATTGGAATCTAGATAAACGGCATCAAAGGTCTTCCATATGGTGAATCAGTTGGATGTCTAAGCATATCATCGTCAACAAGTTTATCATAATACCAAGTTAAATTCTTGACATGTTTGACATTATGAAATAAAAGCAAAAAACATGGAGCCTGTGTAATATACCATAACACCTTTGTCGGTGCTACTTTGCTACCATTTGATGGCTTTTTATCCTTCTTTCATTTTGACTCTTTACAAACTATATTCATATAAGTCTTCACACTCATTCCATTAAAAGATGCAATCACTTGGACAAGCATGTATATTTTTATATTCTATTCTCAAAATGCTTAATGTTTTTTTGGCTTTATACATAGTTGGTGGTATTTTTGTTGCCATTGGGTTGAACATCTCTTATGAATTCTAAAACATTTATGAAATTTGTCAACCTTCTCAACGCTTTTATGTTTCATAATTTAACCAATGTTAACAATTTTGTATATTTTGTACATCCGTCATACAAGAGTGTCTTAGCATCATTTATCATTACTTTAAATAACTCCAGATGGTGCATAAAGTATTCTTTCAAATCATTTATCATATCAAATATATTATCACTTATATTTTCCTCAACATGAATAGATTATTTTCTTTTATTTGTCGATGTTTGAATGATATTGAAGTAAGCATAACTATGTAAATACTATATTTGGTAAAAATAAATAATCCCATACACATGCAAATGTGATATAACCTCATTAATTAAACAAGATCTATGATTTTTGCATTCAACACAAGGGCACCGAGTCTTATCATGTTTCATGCAAGCTTTCATGTGAGCTTTGGCAAATGACAAAATTTTTTTAACACAATTTTCATATCTTTTACTTAATTTATCAAGTCACATCCATTTAATATTCATATATGCAATTGTTAAATCAAAAAATCATAATATATATTCCTTAATCAAGTTTTTGAA
This sequence comes from Antiaris toxicaria, assembly GCA_035233585.1. Lineage (NCBI taxonomy): Eukaryota > Viridiplantae > Streptophyta > Magnoliopsida > Rosales > Moraceae > Antiaris > Antiaris toxicaria. The sequence goes on along the minus strand of CP141160.1, from coordinate 20,971,902 downwards.
GTCAAATTTACTAATATTTTAAGCTTTCAAAATAATTAAACAAATACTAATTACATAAAAAAAACTCAAAAAATCTCAAAAAATAAAACTAAAACAACAATATCAAAATAAAAAATGATATATCTAACATCTAAAATAATAGTAATAAGATTAAAAAAAACATTATAGATGTGGTGAAAACATCCAATGGAGGTGGAGGGATAATTTTTAGGGTTTTCAACTACTACAAATTCGGTGTTTTGCAAAATGGTTGGGGATGGGACAAAGGCCTTTTTGGTTGGAGTGATTCTACGACCATTGATTGAAAATGATCATAGATTCCTGAAGCTTCCATGACCGTAATTCAAAAACAATCATCAAAGCCTATATTCTACTTTGAAACGGTTGTGTAATCCCTGGTTTCCATGATTATTTACTTAACGATCGTGGAAGCTTTTAATATCATAATTGTTTTCTAATTAATGGTACATGTCATATTTTTTGACATGTTTTCCACGACCATCTTTAGAGAACAATCATAGAATCTCAGTGTTGGAATCTAATTTTTTTATTAACATTTCTGTTTAGTAATACAAACACATATTATATTTAAAAATAATGTAAAAAAGAAGATATACAAATGCATATTACATTTAATAGTTTGAATACAATATAATGTAATGTAAAAATATATCTCATGGAGAGTTCATCTGGATTCAGGATAAATGTTGGCGATCTGCTTAATACATGAAAGTTGGAATGATGTTTCTAGTGGAGGACTGCCAATTAATAAAGAGTAAAAAATTGTCCTTGGGAGAGGAACAATAATCAGAAATGGCTATTAATACCTTGTAGGCTGAGGAGCAAAAAGAGGAATCCAATCAAAGCAGGGCGTGCATTTGATTAGTTAGTTGGTATGGCAATAGCTTGCCAAAATGATAAGCAATAGTTGGTTTGAAAAAATGATCGGTCATTATAAATATGACAGTTAAAAATTAAATTATTAAGGCTGTATTCTTAAGTCTCCTTTTTTATTGATTTTCAACTTCTTATCTTGGTTTGTTAAAACAAGACTAGTAGAGATTATTTTAAAGATGTTTGACACACTTTTGAAAAGAAATTTTCAAAAAGATTTCATTTTAATTCCAAGTTTTTTTTGTGTTGAAATCTATTACTCAATTTATTTCTCCCAAACACTAATGTAAAAGGATCCTTAGTCTATATTGAAAACTTTTTATTTTTTCTTTTCAAACCTATATGCCAAACACACCTTTCATCTTTTATCTAACAATTTGGCCTCATAGTAAAATAGTTATTTTCATAAATGGTCTTTAAATTATACATTCAGTCTCATATTGGTATATGAATTTTAATTTTTCATGCCACATTACCTAAAACTTTTCTATTGTTTTATGCAAATGTCCTATGTCATTATTCCGTAAAAAAAAAATTAAGGCTTTTTTGTATTGATGCCCCTAAACTTTTTAAATTTGACAATTTAGTTTTTGAAATTTTTTTTTTTGGTAATTAACATCCTGAATTTATAAGTTTTGGCTTTCGCTCAAGTTCGTTAAAATTTGGACAACTTTTAGCACATAATTGGCATTTCATAGCCCAAGAAAAGCATTTTTATCTTTATTTTTTTTCTTATTTCAGCACAAATTTTGTTGAAAACTTGAACATAATTCAATTATAATTCAAACTCGAGCCTAAACTTGAAAATGAACATGTAATTTAGTTAAGTAAAATTGATCGCTAATGCCCTTCTTGGGCTAATATGTAATTTATGTGAAAAAAAAAATCTAAATTTTAACAAATTGAGAAAAGAAGGACTAAATTATCAAAAATTATAAATTTAGGGAGTTAATTGTCAAGAAAAAAGTTTAAAAACTAAATTGCTATATTCAAAAAGTTCAAGAGATATTAGTACAAAATAGCCAAAATTAATGAAAACTAAATAGTTTAAATCATGTGAATTTATTTATTTACTTATTTAAGGATAGTAGATTCAAACGCTATATCGTAGATAGAATTATATGTATTATTATTATTAGATTATGTCTATAATTACAAATCATATGAGTTTTAATTAAAACTAAAATCATAACTAAATAATTTTTAGAGAGAAACTGTATTTTTATAAAAAAATCATCTCTAATAAATGTATAATTTTCTTTATAAAAATTGATTGACTATGATTTTATTTATAAAATTTATGTGATCAAAATGTGTTTAATTTATGTCTATTTTTGTTTGATATATATATTTTATTTAGAGAAGACTGATTAAAAAAACAGTTGATATAATAATAAAAAAAATTCAAATTCGAAGGAATGTGATGGATAACATAAAAAAAGTATTCAACATAAGATATGGGATATAGTTTGTAGGTCACTTACATAGTTAAGTTAAAGTTGGTCTAGATTTTGTCAAATAATCATGTAAATCAAATATATCTTGGGCTTAAAGCTCCTTCTTGGAATTGGGGAAAGATCCCATCATAAATTGAACTTGATCGCGTAGTCTTTCATTAGAACAAGGGCAAAAGCAATTTAAAGCTTATATATTGATACAATATTTTTTTTTATATTTTTCTTTAATTTTTCTTTAATTTTTATTATTTTTAAATTTTAATATAAAGATTTCAATTTTTTCCATGCGGACATGGGATTGATCAATGTGTAAATTATTACCATGGTCTAATTTACCAAGAAAAAAAATAATGCTGTGGTCTAATCAATTCTACCTATCGGAGCAAACGTACACCCTAACGCCATGGCACGCAAGACTTCACATATGTTAATCTTTCTATTATTGGTGCTTGCCTTTTACCAATCAAATCACTATCCTCACATCATCATTATATGAATGAGCTGTTCCTGTCAACTCACCAACAAGCTATAAGGCTAGAGGGAAAGAAGAGAGAGCAGTGGCTCGGTTATCGTGTTGGCATTTATTTAATATAAATAAATATGCGCGATCCTTGCACAGACAAATTTGGACTCTGTTCATTCATCCTCCTTTGCCATTATTGGCCATTTTGCTAGGGTGGTCGATTAATTAATTAATTGAGAAACTAAATTAACTTCCATTTGAGGTTTAAGAAGCTCATCAAAAAAGGAAAAGCGGGGGGGGGGGCGGGGGGGGCGGGGGGGGGGGGGGGTGTTGGTGTTGTGGAGGAGATGCAACCCCATACTATTAACGTATCTAGAATAAATTAACATATATATATATATGCATTGTATGTTTAATCACTTTGCGCTCGATATATAAATCATCGGAGTCAAATCATATGATATGTTTGATAGGAAATTTATTTTAAAAAAATAAAAAATTTTTAGATTTAAAAAGTAAAAGGTTGTTTGGGTTTTTTTTTTAAATGAAAAGTTATTTTAGTGGATAAATTTTTTTATTTTTATTTTTTTTACATGAATAATTTTAAATATTTAAATTTAAAATTTTAAAAATAATTATTTTTTTAAATACTCCCAAAAAAAACTTAGCAATAATTCAACTGGACAAGAAGTCACATTGTTAAACCATACTTTGAATTGTGATAAAAGTTGAAGGTACGATTCATACACATGTCCGTTTACAAAAGCAAGAGAAAAGAAACTAGATTCTTGTCCATTATTCATGGTTCAGTGATCATGAACCCTAATGCTTTCTTTAATTATATGGCTTAAAAGTGATGATTCCCCAACAAACCCTTTTGTTAACACATTAATTGTTGTAGATAATTTTGAAAATTAGATTCTTTAACTTCAAGTTGCAGAACTATTGAATACTATGGCAGTGAGGCATATAATGAGGGTGTATATGTGCATATATATATATGAATATTTTATTCAATAATCATACATGTCTGACAAATATGATTTTTTATTTAGATATGTGTAATTATTAATTGGTTTACGTATAATCTTACGTAAATTTATATACCACATAGTATTATTTTGAGCTTTTTTTAAATGATACTATTTTGAGCTATTAGTAAAACTAATATGTAATTTAAAAGATATCATATTAGAATTAACCGTTAGTTAGAGTATCTCCCACTGGTTTGTTTTTAGATTGGACCAATTCTATGGCGGTCATTTAGGATAATTTGTTCCCTCTAATTGCCGTTTCCTGTGTACTTTTTTTTTTTTTTTAACGATGTATCAGGGAATGAAAAAAAAAAGGCTTAATGATAACTATCAAAATTTTTGTCTCGTAATTTCCCTCAACTTTACGGCATTAGATTTTCTTTTATCACATATTCATAGAAGAAATTTGTCTGAGACACACAGAAGTCCCATTGAAATAGTGGCAGGGAGGATATATAGCTCAAACACTTTTGTTGCTTATTGCTGTATAGTGAAATAGGCTCTGAAAAAAAATAAAGTTATTTTGTTAGGGAAAGCATTAATTAATGTTACCAAGAAAGAATTAATAAGCATGGTAGAGGGCTTAATCTATAAATATTATAATATTACCCTAGATATAATATATACACACGTAAGTTAATACGCGCTTAATCCACCAACCAAACTTAATGATAAGCATCCAAGGAGATAATATTTAGCTTCAGATTTATAAATATGTGAAGATAGCAGCTACGTGGGCTCATATCATCCACTTGTAGGGATATTTTGTCTAGCAAAACCATTTCTCCATCCAGCTGCTAAGCATAATTTACGTTCGCAAAAGCAAAGTTAAAACAACTGTCATTTGCTTTAATTAGGTAAAATATTCTACTTTTTTATGTCTAATTATATGAACAAGAAAAGAGGTTAGGGAGTCGCAAGCAACTTGAGTCAATAATTGGGTCCCTTTAATTTAGAAGATGGATGAGTTAATCACTCAAATAGGGACATACAGTGATGAGCACTAAATATTGACTATAGACTAGGAACCGATATTATTGTAGCTCTAATTTCAGCTTTAAAAGTTTGATTTGATGGAGAGAGAGAGACTTAAGTGTAAGCAGGAAGATAATTAGTTGGATAAAGAAAGGCACCAAGTTTTTTTTTTTTTTACCTAGCCAATTTGGTGATAAATGACATACAACTTCTATTGATGATTTGTGTGATTAACATAGATATTTATTTTCCTCCTGAAATAAAAATCTTTACTTTCTGTTTATAGTGTTTTGAGTGCCAATGGAATTGGTATCTTCTTGAAATGATATATTAAAGAAACCTTTTTGGCATTGCCAGCGCTCAACCTACTCGAGCCTTCCAGAGATTTTGGGCAGAATGAAATTTTCATATAATTAACCTTTCATTTCAATATGAAGAAGTGGCCTTTTGACAAGATCCTGAATTTTGATTGGGGATTCTATCAGCGAGCAAATACAATTATCTCGCAAATTAGGTAGACTATTTTTAACAATTAAGCGGTTCTTGTATATAGATAGCTTCACCTTTGTGTGTGTTCTGAATATATATCATCAAACTATCAATATCAAGGTGATATTACACACCATCTGGCTTTGTTTATTTTGCGTGTGTGTGCTATAGATATAATTATTAATTTGTGTAATCATTAAATAGTGCAAACTATTTTGTAAATGTGTCTACTTCTAATTGATGCAAAACTAAAGAGCTAACTATGGATGTTAAAGTCAAATAAACTTTATTATTCTTTTTTTAGGAAATTTGATTAATTGTTACATGCACACAAGTATATATATATATATATATATAACTAGTAAAGACGAGATGAAGGAGATACTGCTAGTAATTAAACTTTAGTAATCATTATATAGTGCAAGCTATTTATACATGTGTCTACTCTTAACCGATACAAGACTAATTAAAGAGCTAAGGAAAATTATTATTTGAATTAAATAGTCCTAAAATGAGGACCATCTTATCTAACTAGGGATTTTATTTTCTCAAAAATCAGAGATTATATTTAATAGAAAAAATGATTGTTAAGAATAGGATGTAATAATTCTTTGACCGGAACAATAAAATCATAAAACAAAAAATAACACACAAGAATGTTAGACTATGTCATTTTTCACATGCTACAATTATTCATAAGATAAAAAGGAGCTTTCGAGAGAAAATCATAATAATCTCTCTCTTTTTTTTCCTCATAGTAGTAAACCGCAATAACAGCGTCTTCTATTTAATTAAACAAAAGGACGACCATAATTACAAGTGAATCCTCAAAGTACTTATAATGAAAAACCATTAATAAAAAATTTAAGTTGATTAATATATTATTTTTATATTAAAATATTAATTAAACTTTGTAACTTAATGATATACATTATAAACTCACAGCTGCAAGGTATTTTGTTCACAACGATAATATGTTATAATACATATGTTTCGATGAGAAGGTTGATTCCAATTTATAAAATAATTCTTTTCTTTTTCTAGTTATGGATTAAATAGACACTTATTTTCTTTTGTTTTAAAAGAAAACCTTTCAAATTTCGAGAAATCTAGAATCTTAAAACTCTATTTCACTCATTGAGTTAGTCGTAGCCGGTTTAATCGATTCAACATGATCTAGTTTTAATTGAAAGCCACTTATGGAGACATGATATAGTTTTTATTGAAAACCACTTGTGGAGATCTCTTTCACTAAAGTGCAGCAACGCTTTTTATATTTTTATTGCATGGATCAATGATGACAAATGCACTGTCACAAGGGCAACGTTACCTTTGTAGTTATTTTATAACTTTTTATATGTATATTTCTTCTTGATTATATGCTTCTTTTTTTTTTTTTAAGCTTTTCTTAAAGTGAAGGTCTCCTTAAATGTTAAATTAGTAAAATAGTAAAAGTACATTAGAATATTCAAAACCAATAGGGCCCACCTATATAAAGTTAATAATATTTAAGCTAATAGCGCAAAACAATAGGTATGAGATTAAAATAACCAAAACTTTGTCATGATCTACCGAACATGCATGAATTTTATCCGAATATTATTAACTGTTATAAATTCTCCCATGCACATAATTGACGCTTATTATCAAAAGTTACAAAAGATAACAAAATCTTTTATTCCTTTATGCGCTTCTGAATGTGCATCATTATAACGTAGGGACCTAATTAAAATCAATCAAACTAACCTTCGTTTAGGATGTGTTTGCCAGGAAAGAAAAATGAAAGGAAAGTCGTGCATCTGAAAATTAAAAAAGGGATGAAAAATCTTTTCTTATTTTTTCCTTTTCACCGCTTAACAAGACAAGAGATCATATGACTTTTTGTCTTTCCTCTCATTAATTTGTACCAAATATTGTGGGAGAGAATTATCTCTCCATCTTTTTTTATTTTCCCGATAACTTAAATTCCTCATTTTTATATATTTATTATCTTATCAAAATACATCCTTATAATCTGAATGATTCACGAGTCAATATCTGAATGATTCACGAGTAAAGTTTAAAATGAAATGAAATTTTAAATCAAAACTGGTTGATTTAGTTATACTTTTTGTTAACTTTTCAAAAAAAAAATTTTCAAACCAAAATTTTAGATTTTAATCAATGAAACAAATAGGCCTTTAATGTTTATTTATACACGCTCTGTTGTTAATTTGCAAAGAAAAATAGTTCTCTCTAGCACTCCCATGCATACATACATATTGCATATTTTGCATTATAGATGAATACATTAAATAAATATTATTTGGGCAATTTAACGTATGTACGCAACTATACATCCACCGGTGTATGTCTCACAAAAAGCAATAACGGGCCAATATTTAGTACGTTGAGTTGGAGTTACTTCTAATTTGCCAGAATACTTGTATTACGTGTCCAATATACAAAACAATTTTGAGTATTATCATGTGACGCATTTGAGAAATGATCAAGACGACCAGACGTCAAAGTAGAGGTTTTTTTTTTAGCTGAATCGAATGACAATTTTTGCCTCTTTCAAATCATTCGAGCTGGAGAGAGGAAGGGGGGTAGGGAGGAGCCAACACAGTATAATGACAGTAATCTCGTTTTTAGTGTTGGACTAGACATTCATCAACTATCATTGTTAAGTATGACTTTACCAAACTATATCACGAGAGGCTGAAATAATTCTAATAGTATTTTTTTTTTTTTAATGTTAACTTTCAATAAAAGAAGTCTAAATAGCCCGTTAACTACTGATTTTGATTTTGTCTTTTACGAAAATATCTATCTTTTAACAACAAAAGGCACGACTAATAATTAGCGACCGAGAAGGAATATTTTAACAAATTAATTTCTCTTTTCACTAGTGGTGTTCAATTAAAAAGCAAGAATATATAAGTTTGTGTGCAAGCACGCTCTTTTCTTTTGGCCCGAGCTGTGTTATGTTATACAACAATCGACATTGAAAACATTTAATATGAAAAACCTACATTTTCTACGAAATTTGATCAAAATTAATGCGCAAAAGGACTTTTATTATCTCAGAACATCTCAAATTTGATCAATCTCATAATTAAAATTGTATTTTTAGTCCTTGAACTTCATAAAACTTTTAGTCTTTTCGCATGAAATTTAAAACATAAGATATAGTCCACCATAATATTCTTAAAAACACATGACAAAGTAAATTATCGTTTCGGAAAAAAAAAAAAAAACAGAGAAAAGGCTTTATGATATTTATGTCTAAAATTAATTTCCTACTAAATACCATTAAATACTCGTATCATTCTTTCAAAAACCATAAATTTATACTACCATAAATTCAAACTTCCACTATTTTGGAACTATGAGGCAGAAGTACTAATGAAGGGAGATAAAATAGATTAAAATTTTGATACATGACTGGAGAGGGTAATGTTAGTAAATGAAGCCAAAAAAATAATCACCTAATTAGTGTTTCCATGTAGGAGCAGACAGCAAGCGACCCCGCAGTACTAGTTATTGATTCAAGCTAATATTATATTAAACAAGTAACGTCCACCGACTACTGAACTGAACAGAAAAGGTTGGCAAACAAATAGCAAAAATAAAGAAATAGTGGAGGATGACCCAATGAATGAATGAAACAATATATTACATATGTAGGGATGAGCTCCTATAGTCTATTATCCTTCCATACGTCATATATAACGTAGTTTGCATTATTTTATATTAACAGAGTTATTCAACGTAATATATTTTAAAACTACTTATTTTTTACACAAATATATTTCGTGACAAAATTCTAAATAAGAAATTTAAATAAAATAAATTAATTATTAAGAATTGTGGAAAATTTTAGATATTTGATTCGGAATGAAAATGAGATATAGTTTAAAAATGTGCATTTAGAAAAAAAAAAAAAACTGTTTGAAATGAAAATTTTAAAATCTTAAAATAGAAATTAAAAAATATTAATATATTTCTTATTTAAATACGTTCCAAATTTTATGTGATTTAAATAAATCTTTATATTTAAACTTAAAATAATAAAATTATTAATATTTAAAATTTAAGTTTATTATAAATATTGAAAACATAAACAATGAAAAATAATTTTAAGTTAAGTATCCATATAAACAGGATGTCTATTTAAAAAATAAATAAATAAATAATTTTTTTTTAAATAAAAAATTATTTTGATGGATATCATATAATATATATATATATACACACGGTATTACATACGGAACATTTCTTGTATATATTATTTTGAAATTATTGAAAAGGAGAAAGAAGAAAAAGGGCTAGAAAAGGAGTAGTGATGAGTGGAGGTGGAAGGTATTGTCGTATTAATGAGAGGCAGAAGATGGATGAGGGACTGGGGGTGGGGCATGGAAACTCTGGCTGGTGGTGTTGGGTCCCATTGAGTGAGTGTCGTTAGAGAGAGAGAGAGAGAGGAGAGGCGCGCGAAAACAGCGCGGGAGCTGTTTCCCAATGCACCAGACACCATAACTCTTTCAGTCCCACAGCCGCTTCTCTCTCTTTCTCACGATTCTCTAATTTTTTTTCATTTCCTCTTTCTTATAAATTTTTTATTTTCCTAATTTGCTTTCATACGTCTATGCCCCACATTACCCAACACCCCCCATCATATCAAACGTAAACTCCTTCTGGATTTGACAAATGACACCCATCTCTCTTTCTCTCCTTTTGAAGAACTAATTGGCTTAAGACTCATTTTCCTAAGAAATTTTTTTCAGTTTGTGAGTCAAGCTAATAATTTGTCTAAAATATTACCATAGTATTTGTTGGGAATGTGCCATGGGCACTGAGTTCAAATTGGACATGAGCCACTATTGCTGACAGGTTGACCAATGACCATCCCCAATAAATAATTAGATTTCAGATTCAACCGTATACATTATTATAAAACAAGATTGAAGTTGACGGGCTCTCAAAAATATCGTGTGACAAATCAATGGCATTTTTAGTCTCACCACTTGCTACACGGTTATCCACAGAGTAATATACATATATATATATAATAAAATAAAATATAAAGAAAAATGTGACCAACTTAATCTCAAGCCATAAATATAGCGATAATTGAGAGAGCGAGAGCGAGGAAGGAGGGGGAGAGGGCTAAAATGCGCCGGGGGTTCGGGAAGGCTTGCTATGCACCCATGTGGGAAGTGGGGACGAAGTGAACCAGGTATTCTCAGACCGGGATGGGACTGTTATTGGGTCCTATTATCATCATAGGACAACCAAGTTGTAGTCGTCGTAGTATTGGTAGTAGTAGTAGAAGTAGATGGTGGGAGTCCATCAACATGATGTGATTGGCCGTGGCCCCATCCATCTGCTAAAGGGCTTTTCTGGGGTTTGGGCCCATTTCGAGATTATTTTGAGCGACTGGCTAGTCAACTAAATGATTTGCTTGTCTAACGTTTTGTGCTCCGCCTCATTTAGTGTGTGTTTTTATGATTCTCCATAATTGATATATTGATCCAATTGCTCTCTTTCCCCGCTCTGTAGAAACACTTGCCAAGGAATTGACTCCTTAGCTAAATGGATTCCTCACCATGATTTATTTCTTTTCCCCCCTTTTTTTTTTTAATAAATATTTTCCGTGCCCTTTTACGTTTATGATGATATTTCTTTGTTGAATAATACTAAAAACCCCAAATCTAATCCTTGATTTTTAATATGAACTGATTTAGTGCAAGTATATGTTAGAATAATTAAGATAGTAAAATAAAGAAGATGGATTAGTTAACCTATTGATTCGTACTGCAATATCAGAAAAACTCTTCAAAATTTATTATTTCATACAAAATACTGAAAATTAACACCAAAATTCATTGATTTATACATAGTATCGAAAATTAAAAAGAGAAGAGTACACTTCAGAATTTTCATTGAATAACTACCATCCATTTTTACATATGAGTGGACTAATACATTTATAGGCTAAACCTAACTTTTCTAATTATGAAATTGATGACTGACTTTTCTTCCACATAATTGTCTTCGAGTACAAAAATATGCTTTTCCATTTTGACACAATTATTAATTTTTACTAACATTGACAAAAATAAATATACTAAATTAATAACTTAATATTTAAAAATTGGTATTTAGATTAGTATTTGTAGGACTACCCTTCTTTGTGAGAGACACTTCTGTTTGGAATGTTTGAGAGACTTCAGTGCCTTTCATTGTCAGTGATTTCAGCAAAACGGGCTCTTGGGCTCCAACTCAGTTCAAAAAGTGGCCCAAATAGCTGGCGACAGGTGTCTGGATGCGTCCACACCAAGGCACACCCTTCTTAACCAAGCTCACCGGGAACGACACTCCATCAATCTTGGGCCCTATTTTGACATAGCCCATTGATATATATATATATTTTTTTTATCCCCAATCCTAGAGAAGCGAGAGAAAGCAAATAATTATCATTATCAATTTGAAGGTAAACAAAGTGATTATCGAACCATAGAGACTATTTTTTTTCAACCATACTGTATTTTTATTCCTTTTTCCACAAAATTACAAGCAAGATGAACCAAATCATACGCAACTTTTATTTTAAAATATATATACATACATGTGCAACTTTTATTTATATATATTTTTTAGTTTTTTCCTTTTTCTTTTTCTTTTTTCTTTTTTTCTTTTGGTAAATTCCTTTTTCTGTTTCTTGAACCCTTTATAACTTTCACCAGTCCAAATCATGAACACGTATTACTTCACCTTTTACCGTGGGGTCATAGTTAGACCAGCAGACCCCCTATAAATCAATGGACAGAACAAGAGGCGTATCACCCTTGTCAACAACAAACGTCTTCAGAACCTTCTTGGAGGCAGTAACAACTTCCACAGCATAACTCCCCTGGAATCCTCTAAAAGTGAACTCACCATCCTCACTAACATGGCCATGAGCACGAGAAAGCCACTCTTTCTTGAGCTCAAGGTACCTCTTCCCAGCTTCATTGAGCTCACCTTCAGCATCCACCAAGTGAGAATTGGCCCTGCTCATGAACAACTCCCAGAACCCCCATAACATCACGCCGTCCACCGCGGGGTGAGCGAACGCCTCGCGAAGCATGACCTCGAGATCATCAGCTCTAACATGCTCATTGATGGATGACACATCAAGCTCGGTGAACCATATTGGAAGTCCAAGAACTCCAAGCGTGTCAAGAGCAGAACACACAACTGGCCCAACAGGATTGTCTATGTGTCCTTGCACTCCTATCCCTCCCACAGGCGCGCCTTGCTCTTGAAGACCAAGGATATGCCCAATGTACTTCTCCGGGGTTGACCTCGTGTCGGAGCCATCTTCGACGTGATAATCGTTCACGAATAGGAGAGCAGAGGAGTCTAGTTGGTTTGCGACTTTGAACATGTTGGCTCTGATGTCTTTTCCCAATCTGTCTTGATAAAATGAACCATGAAGCATCTCATTGTTGACATCGTAGTGTCTGAACTTTCCCTTGTAGCGTGTGAGAAGACTCGTCAAGCGGTTTTGGACTGCTGTTGCTAAGTCATTTTTGTTTAGAGACCGAATCCATTGTTGGACCGTGCCTTCTACTTCCCAGAAGATGCAGTGGCCTCTGGCTTCTATGTTGTGTTTTTGACAAAAATCCAACATTTCGTCAGCGTCCTTGTAGTTGAGATTCCCCTGTTGTGGCTCTGTCCAGTACCACTTCAGCTCGTTTCCAAACACGGCCCAATTGAAGTTCTTCACGAAGAAGTCGACAAAGTCTTCATTGTCGAGGTTTGTCCTGCTGATGCAGGATCCGAAAGGGAAACTATTTTCTGTTTGTTTGACCTTCACAAATGCGCCGTGAAAATTGCTGGAGTCCACCCCGGAAAATTTGAGGATGACATCGCGCTTACGGATCTGTAATGAAGAAATTGGGGAACAATCAAATAGGACATTCAGATAAAGTTTAACTCAAACTGATATTTTTCAACTAATGGTTATGGTATCACGGGCATAGAAAAAGGAATATGTGACATTTTTTTGGGAAAAAGGGTAACAACATCAGACAACAAAACAAAATAAACTAACAGACCACTATTTATGTCACCTAGAAAAAGCAGTTAATTTACTCGCAGAGGGTTATTAGTTTTTTTTTTGGCTCTGACACAAATAGTTAGTAGTTATATTACTAAATATGTTACACCTATTATTAAGGAACCATGTGGTGAAATTTCAAGCAATCAGGCATCTATTTTACTGCTTTGTATTCCAATCTTTAATCCATAAACTGACCAAAAAAACTGTAGCAATGAAAGTTAAAAATTACCTTGTCAGTTTGGCTCTTTAGAAGCTTAAACCTTGCTTTTCTGTCAACGGGGAAAATCTGAAGTCCAGAGAGCATCAAGTCCACACCAGCAGCAGGACCTTGCACATAGACCATGACCTTGGACGGCTGCTTCTCAAGTCTAAAGGACCCACCAATTTCATGCCATCTATCATCGTTGATATCGACTTGACCACCATTGACCCACTGGTTGTCCACACCAAGTGCAACATTAACGTTTTGTGGACCATTTGCACCGGAACCAATCCGAACCCAAGCAGATACTTGGTATGTCAGGAAGAGTTTGATTTTGTCAGTGATCATCTGGGCAGGACCCATCCAAGTCTGCGTGCGATTTTTCACAAGGATGAAACGGCCACTTAGAGGTTCATGCGGCCCAAGGGAGTCTCTAGCCATTGGAGGAAGTATATGTGGTGAGCCAACCCCAACGCTCAAAGTGCAGTTACCAAGGCCAAACCACCCGTTGATGCCGTTACTTAAACTGTGGTTCTCAATTATATTAAGACCATAAGCTGGATTCTGAAATTTGTATAACTAGATGATTAGTTAGATATAAAGCATGCTACCTGAAAAGTGCCCTTTTTTTTTTTTGTTGGATAAATTTAGAATGAAAATGGCTTATTCAAACAACCTCAATTACAGGTGCAGGTGAAGGAGGAATTTTCTCCGCATGCTTTATAATCAAACTGTTGACGAGAATATCAGTTCCCGGCGGAGGACCTTCCAGATAAACGACTACTCTTGATGGGGAACCATTTAGAAGGAACTTTCCTTGTAGCTGTGTCCAATCCTTGTCTGTTGCCTGCACACTGTGGACCAGACCAAGCTTCATTGAGCCATTTATATGATATGATAATAAGGGAGTGAAATGCTCGTCATGTTTGTCAATGCATTGCTCAAAGTGTAGATTTTGAATAAAGAAGAATGGAAAACTAACTTGGCAATGCCAATGTACTGTTCGCGTTGATTTGGTGTCTGGACCCATAGAGTAGCACGAACATCCGAAGTTGTGACATTGTTACCGAATATGCAGACAATGGCAGTGACCTCGTAAGCAAGCTTGCGCTGCACTCTTCCGGTGATCTCTTGCTGTATTCCATTCCAGTTCTGTGTGCGCTCTGTAGCCGATGCAAAATACTTTCCAGATTGTGGAACGATTTTCCCGTTTCCCATAGAATCGTGTAGGGCAATCTTGCAGCCTCTCCCTGACCAATTGTTCAAGCCATCCTCAAATCTAGGATTTAGGATGATACTATCGTCTCCAGCAGTAATACATGCTCCAGTCTCACCCTCACCCTATCAAACATATAATCCAAGCCAGTAAAAAAAATGATACTTGTATTTTAGAGAAAATATGAACAAAAGACGAGTTCAAGACCTAATTATTACCTCGGTTCCATTTGGACTTGTGCATATTATTACTACTGATTTAACGAGTATGTCAACTCCAGGAGATGGCCCCTCCAAATAGAAAATTACACGTTGAGGCAATGTTGACATTGAGAATGTGCCTTCCAAGTTTGCCCAATTCTCTTTTGATACAGAAGTTCTGCATGTTGTAAACAGTCATTCACACAAAATCTTTAATTTTTCATTTTTTAAGAGGGGGAAGAAAAAAAACATGATAGAATATAACATCAACATCCATTACCTTCCAACAAAGAGATAGCTAGTTGCTGAATCTCGGTATTCCAGTTTTAGAGTAGCAAGGACATCAGCAGATCCTTGAATTGGCCCCGAGACTCCTACACAAGCAGAAACCAAATATGTGGAACCCAGTGAAACTCCATGAGTGATATCTTGCTCCAACCCTTGCCAACATTCCTTACGATCAGTGACAACAGCGTAGTTGCCGGTTAGTTTTGCTGCTACGTCTTTGGTATTACTTGAGTCACAAGTAGCAACAGAGGCATTGCAGCAGTTGGCGTGCCAAGAATTCAACCCTTGAGAGAAGTCATGGTTCACTATGATATTTGTAGAATGGCTACCAATGGGACTGATCATGTTTTTTTCTACAATCTGTAAGACAAAAAACAACTCACAAGAATGTTAGAGAGTGAAGTCATTTTCTAAAATAACTTTTTCTCAGCAATCTTTAGTATCATTTGAACTAAAGAGTCAAGTTTCTTGATTCTTTTACAAGCTTTACACCTCAATGCTTCTCTTTCTACTTTTTGTCGCCTTAGTTTTCCTAGTTCTTTCAATCAAAAAAAAAAAAAAAGTACATATGCATCACTAGGAAAATTCCACCACTAAACTAATATTCTTATTTTCCATTTATGCGATTCAAATGCAATTTCAAGCTTATTACTAACTCGAAACTTCTGCAGGTGCAGGCAAGGGGAGGATAATAGCCACGCAAGCCCTCAACATGCTTACAGTATAGAAAAGAACAATACTAAATGACATCGCCAACTAATGAAATATAGGTCCTACGATAATAACATCCACAAATAAGACTCATTTTCTATTAATAATGACATTTAGTGCACACGATGCCTCTAAGCATTTTTTACTAAATAAATGGAAAAAGCTAAAGGTGAAAATTAATACTCATAAGCCTAGTATCAGAATATCAAAAGGTAATCACCAAAGTCAAAAAATAAATGCGTTAATTAAATGTATTAACAATAGTCATTATCATTGAAAAAAAAAAAAAAAAAAGTTTGAAAATTCATACCTGCGAATTGTCAGCCCCGTCTTGTTTCGGTAGGTTCTCCATTGTTTCTTCCCTTTCTCCGGATGTCTGGACCAACACAAAAAACCAGACAAGACATTGCGTTTAATTAGAATAAAATTAAAAAAAAAAAACACGAAATGACATATCTATATATATATATATACAGATAGATATATAACACAATAAGTGCTAAAGAATGAACCAGAGAATGTTTTTGCTTGGAATGTGGGATCTTAGACCCTTGGCCTGTGAAACAACAGACTGAGAACTTCCTCATTTTATACGAGCCCCTGGACTCAAGTTTGGGAGTGAAGTCTACGAAAGTCCGTAGCCAAGAGGCAACCAATTAAAGCCGAAACCTTCTCTAAAAGCCTTTCTCTCTACTTGTCCCTCTTGTCTGGGTTAAACCCTAACAACCTCGTCAGTCGCTTTTTTATAACTGTATAACTAATTGACCACTCCACAATCTCTCTATTACATCTTCAATCTTTCTTCATTTCTCTGCTTCTTTTTTTCGCCCTTTTTTTTTTCGGGTATTGTTATTATTATTATTTTAATTCCAACCGGGGAAGGCAAAACCCTAAGCCTTGTTTGTACCTATCCTTTGCTTTGCCTTGCAGGTTGGTATGCTTGAATTGGAATAGAAGCTTTTAGTTGTTGGAGAGCTACCATATGCGGCTTTGTGATTTGCTAATGGAAGTTTGAAGACCATTCTTTACGATTCCTTTCTTGAGACTTTGATTGCAAGATAGATTTTAGTCTTTGGATCTTTTCAAAAATTAGGTAAGCTTGGGTTTTCAGCCATAAAAAAAAGACCCCCCCCCTTACAGACGAACTACTTGTATTAGATGTAAAACAGTTGAATTGTCACCAAAAATCCATGGCCGGAAGAAGAAGAAAAAGAAAAACAAATGGGATGTTATTAATCTTTTAGTAGGTAGATGAATGAATAACGGAACAACTTTCAACGATATATACAGATTTTGACTTTGACAAGGAATTGTGAAAATCCCACGAGCCATTTTGGAACATGTGGTAATGTCAAAGTACTTATCAACCAAAAAGAGAGGAGAAAAAAACAGAGACACTCCCGCTAATGAACAGTCAGAGTCTCTCCTAAGGCAACTGTACGAGGAGAGACACGGCCACAACAAGAAGTCAGTAAACTGGTCTGTTTCCTGCAGAAGCCTGTTATGCATTATCAAAAAAAAAAAAAAAAAACAAATGAAACGACCTTGAAATTAGATTCATTAAAACAGTATGCTGGCTGCCCTTAACGAATAAAACGACATAACGTTTAGTATAAAGACTTTGGTTGCGCTGCTACATGTCGTTTTTAATGAAAAGCTACATGCCGTTTTGAAGAAAAGGACATGTACTTTTTTTATTTTTGTCACTTTTATTTTTTCTTGTTTGCAACTGTCAAGATTAGTGTCGTTTAACAGAAAGGCATACTCTTTTTGTTATGAAGTTATAGTATTTTGCGTAATTCCTACTCGCATAGTTTACTGACTTCAAGAAACAATAATTACTAAATTCATCCGTTTGATAATTAATTTGTGGTCAAGGCAATATATATATATATATATATCTCAAAGAAGATATAATCATGTATGCAAGGATTTATATATATATGATTAACTTATTATTTGTTTCCGGCACAAGGGATAATTCTAAAACAAGTGTTGAGAGAGCATTCTTTGATAAAAGCATTGTTAAGTATCAATTGTAGCATCAAATTATAGAAAAATCCTTGCATAAATGATTATTTAATTTATGCACACTTACTTTTAGCCCTCTTTAGGTAAACTATTTCAAACCAAAATATTTCAGTTTATTTTCACCTTTTTTTAAAATTTCAATAAGTTTTTAAACTAGTTTTAAAAAAATTAAACAAATTCATTTCAAATATTTCAATTCAAACTTACACATACTTGGAAAGATTTATTTTTTAAAAATGTTAAAAAATACTATCTGGAATAAATACTATCACTAATAAAAGATAGATTTCAATCTTAATAAGACTTACCTTTCATTAGATTGTGCTGTTCAACATCATGTTTATCATTGCTCTTTATTTTTATGTTTTTGATGATAAGACTATGACTCAACGTTTTCAACTATAAAAACCCATTGAAGACAATTGTTATTTGTTCAACAGTACCGAATACCGGTTTATTATCAAAGCAAGATCACAAACATTATTTTTAATGTGCTCTTGCTTTATTTTATTTTTTTAAATTATTTATTTGTACCCCTACCAAGAAAAGATCCGTCACTGGTACCACTTATAGATTTCAACAATGAAGCCTGCGGTAGCTTAATAGTTAACATCTTTTTAAGTTCAAAGTTTGTTTGGCTTATATGAAATTAAATGTATTGTTTTCAATAGTTTGCTGTCGTTTAATTATAAACCACATGTTTTGCGTCGTTTACATTTTCAAACGGTCATTTTTAGTAGCAGGATTCCTGTAATTCGAAAATGACACATTTTCAATAAAAATAAAAAATAAAATGGCTCATCGTTTCGTATTGCTATAAAAATATTGCTGTTTTAAATAACGACACATCGTTTTTCTCTCGCAGTGTTTGATGTCCTAGGGCGGCGGGTGGTTATAAAATGACTCTATTATTGTCGTTTATGAAACATGCCAAATAGACGTCGATTAGTTTTAAAAGAATACTGTCGTACGTATTTCAAAGCTATATGTCGTTTTTTCTAAGTATGATGGTTCATCCCTTTTAAACTCTAAACGAAAAGTTCGTCCTGGTTTAATAAAAACATATGATAAAATCAGCCATTAACCTTGTTACGAAGTCTCATATACTACGATGCCGTTAGAAAATTCTAAAATGATCTTATCATTTAAGTAATTATTATTTAATTCGATGTTTTCCTCTATTTAATATTTGAATCAATTATATCCATCAGAACATGATTTATATTCAGTTATTTTTTCCTATTTTGTTGCTTGCAAGCATTAAGCAAGTTGCTATAAAAGACCTGCTATTTTTATTTATAATGAATAGCTATAAATAAAGGGTATCAAACAATTATACTGACTTTTTGAGTTCTTCAAAAGAATTTCTTTCTGTATTTTTTATATCCTCTACTAATATCACGACATATAAAAAAAAATATTTTATTACAATATTATATTGCATCAATTAAAAAATCAAATTATTTACACATATATCTTAATATTATTAAAGAGGTATGAATGAGAATATAAATAAGAAGATATATGATATAAATCCAGAGAGAATTGGTTTCCCACATAAGCCAATAAACCATTATTGTATTCTTGCTTTAATTACTTTGCGTAACAAATCCTTATTACTAGAAAACAACTAAAAAATATGGTAAACGAAGAAGAAATACCTGATCGAAAGGCAACAAAACGTCTCAAAGGCAAGACAGAACCAGAGAAGGAAGGTAAAAACAGACGGGATTATCTGAAGTCATCATGGACAGCAAAGGGAAAGTGGCCTGGTTTATATTATGGTTGAGCCCGCTACGCCCGACCAGTATGCCTCATTTAAGGCCTTTTACTCCTGATTCTGGCCCCGCCTATGAGCAAGAGCCAATGTAGCATATTTTGTCGATAATCCCTATGATCCTCTTTGAACTGCTCATGCCTATTCATAAGTCCTGACCTACCTTCCTTTTTTTTTTTTTTTGCCGAGCCTAATGTACGAAATTGTTATTATGGGCTTCAGAAAGTTAGGCACATTCAGTCCTAAAATTTTGTCAAAGTTTTGTCAGGCCTATGACGTTAAGCTCTTGGCCCACATGTATTAGCTAACCCACCCAAGAGCCTTTTGTGCAAATTTTGGTGGGTTTATTGATAATTCAGCTTCTAAATTTTTTTTTAATTAACTCCAAAATTTGTAAATTTTAGTAATTTAGTTATTTTTTCTTTAATTAAAGTTATTATAGTTTTTTATTTTTTTCATAAAATTTACACGTTATATTTAAAGACAGATATTGTTGTTCATTTTTATTTAATTTCAATACAATTTTTATTTAAAATTTAAGTTCAAATTTGAATATAATTGAAATAGGTTAAAGTTTTCAAAGGAAAATAGTTTAATGAAAAAAACCATTTTGTTACGATAAAAATAGAGGGATTTAAAAATAGTAAGAATTATTATAAAATATACAAGTAGTGCAGTTTGCTTTAGTTAATCAAGCGAGTGCTTTTCCATGTCTAGCACTTGGAGGACACGCACTAAACACAAGATCACGAAACACGCCTCGATGTGATTTTGCCTTTAATCACCTCCATGTAATTATAATTTATCTTTAATTATGTAATATTATTTAATCGGCATTTTTATCGTATCAAGTTGCACGTTGAGTGTTGACCAAGATTTTAAGGGAATAAAGGTGATTATCAATTATTATCAACCACATAATTAACTGAGTCCCATTTGTTTAATGATAAAAATAAACCAAATAAATAACAATTTATTAATGTTGCTTTGTTAAGTTTCTCTAAAAATTTAAAAAGTTAATTTGACAAATTCAATTTGAAGATATTATAAAAAAAAAAAAAAAGTGTAATTTGATTCCAAATTTATGCATGACACTTTGAAATAAGACAAACAAAAAAATAATAATTTAACTATAGTTAAAACATGATGCTTGAACAAGTGTTATTTGACTGAACAATTAGAAACTAAGGTTTTGGCATGCCTATTCAAGCATCAGAACCCCTCCACTTTTACTTTCACTTCTTATGGGCGTAGGGCTAGTTTTCAGAATCCTTACGAAAGTAAATATAATATAATAAAAACGAAAAAGGTATAGAAATAAATTATAAATCCAAAAACCAGATAATCTAATGTTACAAAAAATTAAAATGAGCGGTGGATATTAAAGGACAATTTTTTAAAATCATTCAAATAACCACTTTTTATTATCATTGACTAACATACACAAATTTTTTACTCTTGATCAACGTAATAAAAATTTTAATTTTTAATGTGTATGATTTTTATGATATTGATTTAGTATCAAATTTTTAGATCACGTTAATATAATGATATTTAAATATGTATCACTTAGGAGTTTTTTTATTTCAAGAAAACAATCTTAATTTATATTCAAAAGAAATTTTTAATTAAAAAAAAATCATAAAAGGTGATTGTAAAGCAACGAGAATATCATGATTATGCCGTGGTTTAAACAAATTCTCTCACAATATTTAACTTCAAATAATATATATCGTGAGATTTAAATATTAGGATCCAGACTAATGATCCTATGATCTTGTGAATGAGGACATCTCACCATAAAACCTACATTAAAGTCGTGTATCAATTATTTAAGAAAAGTTAATCTTTTATTATGACATAACAAAAGTAAGAATGGTATTTTAAATTACCTTCGTCTACACTTATTAGGCCATCATGTGGCTGCGTGGTGTGTGTGTATATATGTATTTTTTTAATTCTTCCAGAATTTAGAGCTTCCAGCACCTCGCCAGGCTCCTTTTTTTTATTTTTTATTTTTTTATTTTATGTGCTCTTTTGTGTGTACTCTCCAACAATTAAGCTGTACATTATAAATGAAAAGGAACTCCATATGCTCTCAATAGTGACTGATTCTGCATGTGAGGGGTCCTTTTCGAAACCTAATAATTTTAATGAGTAGAGGTGCGGAAGAACTTGTCTATTATATTTTTTATTAAATAGTTTTAAAAAATACATCCCATAAAATAAATATACATTTCAAAATATAAGATCAGGGCTAAAAAAATAATATTAAAAACCCGCCCATCCTCTAATTAATGGAACCGGTAAGCTGAGTCAATAATAATTAGGTAATCTCTTTCGTTTTTTTTTTTTTTTTTTTAAGTGATTGGGTAATCACTTTTGGTAGGTCGGCAAAAAATAAAATAAAATAAAAATACACAAGTATAATAGAATCTCCAGTGCAATATAAAATTGGTATGCCAATAATAAGTTTTGACTTTTTAATGAAAAAGTGATATGTAATATGGTATTATTTTTCATATAAATTTATCATATATTAAATTTTATAATAAATTTATTATAAGTTATAACTAATGTTAAATTTTTATTTTGTTTTTTATTAGTTATTATTTTATGTAATTATTACAATATTTTTAATATTTATTTATTTAATAATTTTTTATAAATAACCTTTAAATTATAAACTTCTATTTAAATTGGTATATATTTTTAAAAAATTGATCATTGTGTCTCTCGATGTGAACCTTAAATTCGGTCAAAAACTAATCGCGCGGTCAAGTTTTGGTTTGGAGCCGAGGCACCGTGACTTTAAGAATTAAAGACCGATGACCGATGACCGACCAAGGGAGAGAGGGCTCGGTTCTGTTTCCGCATCGATTAGGTCAGTTCAAGCTCAGTTGATATAAGTTGGTCACGCTTGTAAAGGAAGTGGCGTCTATGAGAGTTAAGGCCTCTGTTGTCGCCTGTTGGAGTTGGAGAAGATGAAGAGTAAGACTTGGATTGGGCTTAGAATTTTGGGCTTAGGCTTACTAGTTAAAGTTTTTGTTTTTATTTGGAAGGACGAGGAAATAGGTCAAAATTAAAATTGAATAAAAATAAATAATAGAAAAGTTTTAGATTTTTTATAAATAACATATTTTTGATAAATAATGATTTATCATAATTAAAATTTCAAAAATACCCCTTATATGTAAATCTTGATAAATTTAGTTAGAAATCATTTTTTACTTGGTAAATCGTTTATTTTCGTGTGTAAATCATTGATTTACCAATTCTCCACCTAGAATTTTATCAGGAAACAAGCAGATAACTTTAAAATTTTACTGATAAATCATTTATTTAAGCGTGTAAATCATTTATTTACTAATTTTTCACTCAAAATTTTCTCAACAAACAAGCAATGAATAGTAAAAGCATATGTTCATGATATAATCATGGCATGATCTTTGATTTCTCTTTTTAGATCATAGATTTCCAAGACTTCTTTAATCTTATTGTGCTGTAGGAGATGTTGTAGGAGATATATTTGTATTTGGATCTTTGATTGTGAACGATGACATAGAGAGAAAAAGGGAAAGAGAGAGAAATAAAATCTAGAAAGAAATATGGGTATAATTGTAAAATTACATGACTCTTAAATCAATTTATTTATTTTATAAGTTAAGTAAATATGCTATTTATTTTTATTGACTAAAAAAATTGGTCTATTTATTACAATTTTCCTTTTTTATTTTTATTTTTTGAGAAAACATCATTTGCTTACTAATGGTAAGAGATTGTGTTGGGACAGGTGGTGGCAAACTGAGAGAGAGTGAGAGTAAGCCCCGGGACTTTGGATTCTCGATCACTCGAAGTTGGGAGAAGAAAGAGGTAGAGACACAGGGGGTGGCGGATCGAGTCTCTGAGAGACTCAGTGTGATATTGAGGTCAAAGAAGGAGAAAAAACTTGAGAAATCGTGTAACATTGTAGTTGAAGTATGTTTTTTAAATCTTTAAATTTCAATTTAATTCAGATTCAAATCGAAACCGAATTGGTAATATTGTTCGGTTTCTCGGTTTCATATTTTAGGCTGCATAAGTCGATTTTCAATTGATATTTTAATCGATGTCGGTTTCTCGATTTTTAAGAATAGTTCTACTCTAATATTTATAAATTCGTTCAAAATAATCCTTATATTTATTTCTGTTTGAAATTTAAATGAAATATTCAATTTCATAATTAAAAATAAAATTTTATAAGAGTATTTTAGTAATTTCATCTATAGCCGTATGTTTTTCTTGTTTAATTCTACATTTTCATGGTTGTCACAAACAAGAAGGATAAATTTATGTAATTAAGGGTTTTTGCTTGTTATTAGCCTTTTCTTCATTATTTAAATCTCAACTTTTGATGAGGAGTAAAGTGCAAAAGAGTAATCATACTCATAACTATGTCCTATCAACAAATTTGGTAAAAATCATACACATATATAAACAAAATGATTATTTTAAATGATATTTTATATATAAAAAGATATCGTAATTGATTTTAAAAAAATAAATATGAATTTAAATAAAAATTTATAATTTAATAACTATTTATAAAAATAATTATTTATTTAAATATTTAAAATTTATTTTGTTGATGATAAAAAAATAATACATTAAATAATGTCTATTTATTTATCAAAATGTATGATAATGTTCTTTAGACTAATATATTAATTTACAATAACATGTTACATGTTCCCTTGTTTATCCAAAAGGAAAAGTGTGACCTGCGGGGGGAAGAATCAACGGAGATCACGAGGATCTCGAAATGGAAATGCAGAGAGTCACATCAAGTGCCGCGTGTAAACATCGCGGCACATCGAAAAGTGGGTCAAACCCAACTCATTATCCACCGAACACGTGTGTCCCTCCTCATCACGTGACTGCTTTACAAGTGTGTCTTCGTACAGATTTTCTTTCTTTCCTCATCGCGTGCATTGATTCCCTGTCCGTTCGTTCGTACTCTCTCCCCCACTCGCTTTGTACACTTTTTTTTTTTTTTTTCCTTTTTCTTTTTTTAAAAAAGGCATACGGTCAGACCATCCATAGTGTCAGATAAGTTTATTTTTATTTATTTTTATCTTGTGTGATAAAGCTTCAACTTTTTTTTGTTTTTTTGGGGCTAAAAAGATAAAACTTCAACTTGGTCTATTCAGCAAGCCAACTAACCTGAAGCGGATTGATAACCAAACGACAACATCCCATCTCCTGTTAGCTCCTTAAAAGAAAACAAAGGGCTTAGCCTGGAGTAGGGGTAAAATTCTCTTCCGTGCAAACGACAAATTTTATGCAAAGAAAAAGGGAGCTAGCCGATACAGGTAAGGAAAGTAGGGATGTAAATTTCTCAGAAAATAACAAAATCTTCGTGAAGCGGTGATCGACTTCCTCTTGTTTTTAGGAATGAGGTTCGTAAAGCCATACTTTACGTGGAAGTGGCCAAATTTTGGTGGCAATATATATTTTTTGTCTTCTTTTATCCAAGTTGTATTAGACCAGTTCCTCCCGTGTAATTTGTTAACAAGTGGCGTCATTATAAGTTTTTACCGAACTTTTTTGGAAGCAATTATCAATTAGAACTTTTTTTAGTTTATTTCTTTTTTGCTAAAGAGGGTTATCTTTACTAGAGCGCAGGTGGAGGGGAGATTAGAACTTTTATTTAATATATTAAATTTCATTTAAAATAATAAAATTTAAGAATAAAATTAAAAAAAAATAAAAAATATTATAACGGTTTATAGTAGTTGATTGTAACCTATCTCAGAACGAGTTCTTGAGAATTACGTGCTTTTTACAAATAATTATTGTACCAAACACATTTATTATAATTGATGGAAGAAACCACACCGGTTCTGTGAAAAAAAAATTGTATATATTACATATTTTCACCTAAATGTATATAATGTATGAAACTAATGACGGAGTCATATACATCTGAAGGACAACATGTACCACCATTCAACTTTAAGACTTCTTCATTTTAATATAAATTTTAGAAAATTTGTAATTAAAATTATGCCCCTTATTTAACGAGCAAAACTCAACTTGCATCCCAATTAATTTCTGAAATTTTGCTTTTTATATAATTTTTAAATATTTTCCGTCGTGCTCTTATGTTATGACCAAAATTCTATGCGTACATTAATTCAATAATTGAAATTTATAACTACATCATGATTAACAAAAATCATCTCTAATTTTTTTTCATAGTGCCTCCATTAAAAAAAGTATAGCTTCACTACTATATAACCTTGATTTTATTAATATAGTTTTAAAAATGAAAAATACAGCTTGATTTTGTTAATGTATTTACGAATGTGCCCGGGAGTGCAGAAAGATGCATCTTACAAGTGTAATGTTTCTATTTATTCATTTTTTTAAAATTTTAAATAATTTATTTACTAAATTCTGAATGCAGATAGACACGCGATTACATGTGTATATGCGGCAATTGGTGTAAGTAATTTCATTTGCACAATTTTTCTTTCTTTTTTTTTTTTTGGTACTTGGGATATATTTTTCTTTCTTTCGTAACAAAATTGTTGGGATAATTGTTGTGTAATTACTAATCCTATCCAAACAAATAACCTTATCTGATCCCTTTAATTGTCGGCTAAGTTGCTTCTAATGAAGATTATAGACATTTCCAAACAATCAAATTAAAAAAAAAATCCCCCAATAAAAAGCAAAAAAAAATCAGTAGAAAAAGAAAAATAACAATTATATTATAATAAGCAACCGTGATAAAAGGGGCGCTTTCACCGTAGAGCGACTCTCGCGCCAATTCACGCTAAATATTTTAACCGCAACGCAGTTACTTTTAACTCTACCACGGTTTAACTTAACCCCCTATCCCCTCTCTCTCTCTCTCCCCACTTTTCTCTCTCTCTGCTTCAAATAGCAGTTTATATAGCAGACCACGACCACCCCACTCTTGCCAATTCAATGTCTCAAGTTCCACCTCCACCACGATAATGCTCGGAGAACTCAACCGCTCAAATCCGACCGTCCAAATCCCTCCGTGGGACCCCTTCGACGATCACACGGCGGGTCTCCCCTCCCCATACTCCGTCTCCAGCCCCTCCTTTAACAATGTCGGCTCGGCCGGAGACTATTCTCACTACCTCGACGCCTTTGCGTCCCTCCACCGTTACCTTCCCTCCAACGAGTTCTTCTCTGGCGAGTCGGACTCGCTAGGCGAGGACTCGGAGTTGATGGCTCACGCCGTCGACGCCTTCTCATGCGATCATTTCCGCATGTTCGAGTTCAAGGTCCGGCGTTGCGCCCGCGGGAGGTCCCACGACTGGACGGAGTGCCCGTTCGCCCATCCCGGCGAGAAGGCCCGCCGTCGAGATCCCCGGAAGCACCACTACTCCGGCACTGCCTGCGCCGAGTTCCGTAAGGGAAACTGCAAGAAAGGTGACTCGTGCGAGTTCGCTCATGGCGTCTTCGAGTGCTGGCTTCATCCTGCTCGTTACCGGACCCAGCCGTGCAAGGATGGCCTCAGCTGCCGCCGGAGGGTGTGTTTCTTCGCTCACACGCCGGAGCAACTCCGGGTACTGAGCCCAACCGACTCGCCGATTCGGCTGACGAGCGGATCTTTCGGTTCGTCACCTACTTCGATACTGACCTCGCCGCCGATTTCTCCGCCGTCGGACTCTCCGCCTAACAGTCCCCAGAGCTCGGAGCTCGTTGCTGCGATGAGAAACCTTCGGATTGGGAAGACGAAGATGAGCTCTCCATCGTGGGGGTTCAGTTCGCCCCGTGGCGGGTCGATGCTCCGACCGGGGATTGGCAGCGTCCCGACAACTCCAACTCAGAGTAAGGCCGCGAATCTGTGGGACCAGTCCTGCGATGAGGAACCGGCGATGGAGAGAGTGGAATCCGGGAGGAACCTGAGGGCTAGAATGTACGCGAAGCTCAGTAAGGAGAACTCGCTCGGCCGAGTTGACTCGCCCGGGTCAGGTGCTCCGGACGTGGGCTGGATTTCGGAGCTGGTCAAGTGAACAGCGTCGTTTTGGGTTCTCGATTGTTTGTTTTTTGGCTGATGGGTTTTTTTAATTAAGAATCGGTGGCCTTTGATTTCTGACTTTCTGTGAATACCCAAATCCCAATTAGTTTTTGGAATTTTCTCTGTAAATAGTTGATGGGTACTTATTTAATTTCTGCATCTGGAGAAAGGAAAAGCAAAAATTGAAAAAAAAAAAAAAAAAAAAAGAGAGAACAAGCAACTTCTTGTACAGATAAGAAGGATTTTCTCAGGGCTGCCAAGGAATTGGGTAGCAGTTTATTTGAACGGAATTTGTCTATGAATTGTATTTTCCCCTTTTGATTTGATCTCTCCATACTCTCTCGGAATATTCTGTTTGTAAGTTTCAACTCTCGTTACCGTTAATGTAAATTACTTTCCTTTAAATTCTTCCATTTTCTTTCATTTATTAGTCCTTTGATATTTGCTCATACTTGTTTCTTCTCCGTTTTATTGGCATAAAAACCATGAGATTAAAAGTTTCTTTTTGTCTTGAAGCTTTGAGTCCTGGTTGTAAGATTCAAAGGTGAGATATTCTAATTTTTCTCCAACTAGATCCTCCTTATCCACTACAACGCAATCTTTGCCTGGGTACATTTGGTTCACAGATTTCATTGATGGGACCATCCGGGATTTTTCTCTAGCGCCTGTCTGGACGCTTGAGTCTTAAGCTTTTATTATGATGCTATTTCTTTTCATTTCTTTTTTTCTCTCCTTTTGCCAGAAGCTTATTATATTTCTATTTTTAAGATTTATCAAATAAGGATTAGAATTATTCCACTAGAAAGGGTAGAAAAAAAGAAATAGGAGATTTTTATTTTAAAATATTAAAATAACCAGACGGGTTATGTTTTGCTTTTAATTTATTTTGGTATATATTTTTTTAATTTTGATCTTATCTCTTTATTTTATATGTATGTTTTTTAATTTCATCTGATTTTGAGTATTTTAGTGTTTAAAAACGTTTGTTTTCAGTAGGGTCCCTAAAGCTTACAAGGGATTTTCGTAATTAAAAAATTTAGATTAAATTTAAAATAAATTAAAATTTTGAGTTCGATTGAATTAAAAAATTTGAATTATATTTAAAATAAGTTTTACGTAGATGTTTGAATTTAAGGTAAAGAATTTTATTTTAAATAAAAAATGTTGAAGTAATAAAAATTGAGATTGAATTTATATTAAGAATTATGTTTTTTTATTTTTTTAATTAATATAATTTATTTATATATTATAAGTTATAAATTAAAAAATTTAAAATAAATAAATTAAATATAAGATTAAATTTATTTTTATTTTTTTAATCTTAAGGAGCCTATTAAATTGACAACCTTAAGAAAAGATAGATTTTATTTTTGGTAAGGGGAACAGAGGCAACTGATAATATTGTATAAGAACAAGATTGGTTTAAAACAGGGGGAGAAGAAAAAAAAAAAAAAAGGTATAAATAAGGGCTGTCTGTTAAAAGCAACATCATATCTGCCATAAAGAAGAATATCTCGTTTTATCTGAAGCGAGATTGGATAACTGACGTGGATGTGGAACTGATAAAAACGCAGTCCTTATCTCCTCGAGATCTTTAATTTATCCTGTTTCTGCCACTTGTTTTTGACCTTTTAAAAATTTTTTACTTTAAACCCATGATGGGGAAGTATTTTAATACGGACAGGATATGGTCAATCAAAGCACCAATGGAGGTGGGTCCCTTTTATAT
The DNA here is from genome assembly GCA_035233585.1 of Antiaris toxicaria. Classification (NCBI taxonomy): domain Eukaryota; kingdom Viridiplantae; phylum Streptophyta; class Magnoliopsida; order Rosales; family Moraceae; genus Antiaris; species Antiaris toxicaria. The sequence goes on along the minus strand of CP141160.1, from coordinate 20,942,306 downwards.
GAAAATCTCCTTTGGGCTGTTTGGGTGGGAGTTTTCTTCCTGTTTTTTATTATATGGTAAGTGGACTACGTTAATTTTTTTTATATTTTTTTAAATTATAGAGATATTTTTTAATTCTATTAATTTTAAATTTAAAATAATTAAAATATCTTTAATAAATTTTAATAATTAATTTTATTAAATTAAATTATAATTATTTATTTAATTTTGTTTTTAATTTAATTATTTATTTGTTTTAATTTTGATTAAAAAGGAAAAAATTTCATAAAAAATAACAATATCTTCTTTTTATTAATACAGCATAGAGTAATGAGTAATGTTTTATTGTTAGTTGTATATATATTATTAAAAATATGTCAATAGTTTTTTATTATTGTAATATTTTGTTTTGAATAATAATTTTATTTTGATATTTTTATCATAATTATGTATGTTTTTTAATAATAAATTATATTGTTTATCAAAATTAAAAAGAGATTTTTTAAGAAATAAAAAATAAAAATAATAAATCATTTATTAGAGTAAATTATGATTAAAAACGTTTAAAAATCAATTAAAATATTGTTTTTGAAGTTAAATAAGAGTAAAAATGTTATTTGATACATTTTTATATATAATTAAAGACTTTTTTTTAATAAATGAGGGTATTTATAGTATTTTGAACATAAGTAATGATTAAACTCATAATTTATTAACAGAAGGTGTTTTTGTAATTTTTTTTTAAAACAAGAAGGTTGATATTATTAATTTTAGTTAAAAGGGTGCTTATAATTTTAGAAAAATACAGACTATCAATATAATTTACTCTTTATTTTGTTGTTGCATGTTTTTAACACTAATTGGTGGAATAGGAAAAAAAATAACATATTTATGTGTTTAGAGTGTCAATTTAGAACGGAGTTGGTTGATTTTATTGAAGGTCAATTAAAATTTGTGGATTTTTGAAAAAAGACAAACTGAAATGGATTTTTCGAGTCCAAATCTAAATGCCAAACAACCCTAGTTATAAAAGATCAAAAATAAAAATGATATAAAGGAAATTAATTTTCATTTTGGTTGGTTGGAATACATGAAAAAAATAAAATTAAAATTTTGTACAATTGTTTTTTTCTTCATATGCTTACATTATTTCATATTAAAATTAGGTCCCCCCCAAACGGGCCTTTATAGCGTTTGTTGGAACAAATTTACCACATTTGGCCCATGCCATTGTAATAAACAATTTGAATTGTTGTTGGGCAACCTTATTAAATGGAATATTCAGAGAGTAGAAATATTTTTATTTGACTGAGAATTGAGCACCCTTCTTAAAATTACGTCATTTGAATGTTTTTCCACAATAAACATTTGACAACGAACCATTCTTCTCCTTCAATTTCAAATTATTATTATTTAAATGACTCTATCAGACGAATTTACAATTAGTGGATTCTATTATAATTTTTCTTTTTTATCTTTTTCTTCTTACTAATAAGTAACCTACTTTATTATTTTTCATTCAATTACCCCCTCTTTCCAGTCCTTCTCTTTTCCATTTCTGCCCAGCCAAGCGTAACACAAATAATAAATACGAATATAATTGCATTGAAATAAAATTATACAAACAAATAATTTATATTATAGATATTACTTTGTTCATTTGGTATATTTTATTTTTAAAAATAAAAAAATAATTTTAAACAAATAAATCTTCATAAATTTTTATATTTAAATATAAAAAATTTTAAATTTATAAAAATAAAAAAGAATTCTTTTTAAATAATAAAAATTTATTATTCATCTAAATAATTTTCTACTTTAATAAAAATTAAATAACTTTTAATTTTTCAAAATTTATATATTTTTTAATTTTAAAAAATAAACGCTCTATCTAAACAGACCAAACCGAAATGCCTTCAATAATGCATTTTTCAAGTGTTATTGTGGAAATATCTTTTTCCCCCACGGAGGAATGAGTGATGCACAAACAAGATTAGACAGAGAGAGATGGGAGTGGGGTTTTTCATTTATCATTTTTAGTTCTTTTGAGGACACTCTAGAATTGATGATAAAAGGAACGGAAAAGGCAGACAAAGTGGACGGTGGTTCCAAGGGGTTTGGTTTTATTTTGTCCTTTGTTTAACAGATTGGAAACAATGGCTTATATATAATATATACACACATATATATATATACGCTTCTGTGTGTGTCTATATATATATATATAAAATAAAGTTTACTTGGAGTGAGCAGATTCTGTAGTGGCGTGCTCCGCAATACTGTTGTGTCTCGGTGGGTCTATCGCCATCAAAAAGAGTTTCAATATCATCACTTGCAGAGCCATGGGATAATGTGCCTATTGCGGTCTATTTGGTTACAAGTATTCCCTTCTATCCAACCAGGCTAGGATTTGATCCCATTTCCGATTTTCTTTAATCCTCACTCCTTGACTTCGGTTAGAGAACGGATGTGAATCCATTTCTAATAAGTTAATCATATTATTTTTATTTTTATTTTTAATTTGTACTATTTTCATATATCTTATAGTCTATTTGGTGAACGTATTGTATTTATATTATATTTAAATATAATATATTGTATTTGAAGAAAAAATATTAGTATTACATTTGAATGTAATGTATGTTTAGATGAAAAATATTTGAATTATATTTTAATAATAAATATGTGGTGTGATGGGTAAAAGTAGAAAGGAAAAAAAAGAGAGAGAAAGAGAATATATGATGTAATTAATAAAAGTAATAGAAAAAATGAAATAATAAATAATAATTGCATTGAATTTAAAATATGATGTGATTGATATTTGAATAAAATACTTTTGTATTTGAAGAAAAATTACATTGTATTTATTTAAATGTAATGTAAAAAAAATGTATACCAAACGTAGGCTTAATCTATCCTACGAATCATTCACCTTGCAATTAAGGGTGGGTTTTGGACAAAGGTTTTACCTTTTTCAAAACTTTTTTTTTTCAATATTCATTATTTATATTTTCAAAATAATATAGTAAATTTCAAATTTTAAAAATTCATAACTTTATGTATATAAATTTAAATGAGATGATTTTTTTTAAATTATATAAAATTTTGAAAGGAACAAAAAAATATCCATATTATTTTTTTTTCTAAAATTTTTTTTTAAAATTTTATATTTTTTCACTTCAAACAGTTTTTTTTTCTCAAATATATTTTTCAAAACAACCTTTTTAAAAAAAAAAAAAAAGTCTTCAAACATCCCCTAAACACCCTTTAAAATTTATTGTATTAGTTCTATTTGTTTTATTTTTAATATATAAGTTGTCAATTGAAATAAAAAAATATTTATTAAATTAAAAAAAGTGATAATTATAAATATAATTTAATAATAATTTTATATATGATTTCGTTTTAGATCCAAAATTTATATTCATACCCTGAGATAAAAAATAAAAAAGATAAAAACCCTCTTGGCTAGTTTAAATGTTTTAAATACCAAAATTGCCCTCTAATTATTTATATATATATTTTAATGTTAATAATAAATTCAAGAAGAGTTGATCGAGAGTGAGGGGAGAGGAGACTGACGTGGTAGCAGGAGTGGGAAAAGAGAAGATTGATGATGGAAACAGAAACGGCTGGAGATTAGAGCCATGGGAGGATCATGGAAAAGAAGATTGGTGCTAGCTAAAGAAAGGAGGCTGCGAAACGAACGTTCTTGTCCGGGAGCTTGGTTTTAATCTATTTTTGCTTCATTTTTCAAAAAATTTTTTTTTAAGTTTTTAGTTGATTGATGTTGATAAAATTTTATCTTTTAGTAAAAAAAAAAAAAAAAAAAAAAGTTTCGTAAGAGTAGTCTTAAACTTTTATATAGGTTAGTTAGAGTAATCCTGATATTCAACCAAAAAAAAAAAAAAAACGGTCAAGCCCTTACTTTTCGAGTGCTTTTAAAATCACAAGTGATGTTTTAGATAATGGTTTTCATCATTATAATTTATTTGCTTAATTATTAAAATACTGAAAATTTATTTCTACAAATTCTAAAATTTAAAGATAATGATAAAAAATGTAGATATATTACCAAAATACAGTAGCATTTACATACTAGAACATTAAGTGATATAGCATCGACCTTAAATGTCATTTTTAACATATATAATATCGGTATTGAAAATGTTCCAACCGCAAGCAATTTCATCGCACATTTGCTCACGGAATTTTGGGGGGGGGGGAAAGAAAAAGAAAAAAATTCTTTGCGGAGGGAGTGGCCCCAGTTCCACGTATTTCCATGAGCATAAAACAACAGAGATGGTTCATGGTTGGACTGTATAAGCAAAACAACAAAAAAATGGGAGAAGAGGATAAAAGGAGGAGGAGGATATTTGGACGTATACATGGGGAAGCACGTGTACCCAACATTAGGTGGCATGTTGATATCAGTGAAAGAGGGGGAGGACCTTGTCACGCACCCGCTGTCGTTTTCCAACGTTGTCGCTGCAGAATACAGATGCTTCAATGCCAAATTATGCTCGCTTCTGTCACTTCTAACGCAAGCCAGTTGTGTTATCCATTTGTTTGTCTCCGACGACTTGGAGATTGCGCTTGGGTGGTAGAATAGAATGTGTACTGGTTTACCAATCAATACCTATTGACATGGATGGTTTCGGCTTTTTCCTTTTTACTTCGTTAGAATTCGTTTCGGGTTAATTGTCATCGACTGCTTCTATATTTTCCGATCTTGCTCCGGCTTTCAATTGATGGGTCCTTTTATGATCGGATACTATATTAATATTTTTATTTTTTATAATTTATAGATTGAGATTTGAACTTTATAATTTTAAGTAAATTCAGATATAAAATTAATGTTGATTATATTTGTAATTATGGATACCACGTTTACATTAAATATTTACAAAAATTTACTGTTTTTATTGTTTAAAAATAAAGTCCTATAACAATAAAATACGAGGTTATTGATGTTTTCTCTTCTTCACGAAATTCAAGTAAAGGGGATACCTATATACGTGCCTCGTGCCAAGTTATCATCAAGTTTCTAATGAATTGGTGGTTAGATTAATAATGTGTCATATTAGAATTACAAATTGAACAATGTTCTTCTCCCAATTTTTTTTTTAAACTATGTTAGGAATATTAGTGGTATTAACCAACGCATAATAATGGAAGGGATTTTTTTTTGAATTTAATAGAAATGAATAAAAGATTTTTTTAAAAACCTTTTTTGGCAATTTTTTAAAACTTAAATGATATGATTTTGATTTAAACGAGAATCTATCTTTTATTCGTTGTGTTGCTTAATATCAATAGTGCATCTAAATATTTTTGAGACATATTTTAGACTTTATTTTTATCTTTCATCTCACAACTATTTTTTACTATTCATATTTTTAAAACTTTACATTAAATTCAAGCTGTAAAAATCTATAATTTTACATATATAAGTCTAAATAAAATAGATTTTTTAAAATTGTATAGAATTTTAACAGGAACAAAATAAAATCCATATTATTAATTTTTTTTTGAATAAATTTTTTAACATTTTACACTTTTTTTCACGCTAAAAGGATTTTTCCGGAACACATTTTCAAAACTCATTTTTCTTTGATCTTCAAAATATATTTCTAGAACCTCCCCTAATGGACCCTTAGCTTCTTTTTGGATGGGGTCTCCATTTTTAAAAAATGAAAATTTTCACTTTTAAAATGGAATTTATATATAAAAGTGAAAAAATTATTTGAATGAATAAAAAAATTTTATTTTCCAGAGAAAATTTGATTTTTTTAATGTTTAAAAGTGAAAAATTTTTAATACTCTAACACAAAAATTTAGATAATCTATTTTTTAAAAAATGAAATGTCCAATCAAACTGAATTCTTAAACTTTTCCAAAGTAATTTTTACCTTGGCATAAAAGTTTTTCTGAATCCATATTTTCAAATCACAATTTAATGTAGAAAATAATAGAATTATATTAAACAGATAATAATAAAATCTTGAAACTAAGATGTTTTCATACATATCCCATTATAGGGTTCTCAATTTTTTTCTTTTCTAATTTTTAATATTCATATCTGCATAGTTTCCTAAAATAATAATAATGATGACATGTACATAATAGACTCTACATTAAACGTTCCATTCATCTCTCCTCTCTAGGTGGCTGCGAACTTTAAAAATGTTCTCATGAGGCCATACTATTCTAGAGGTTCAAATGCATTGCTAAATCTGGTCCACAAATATAGATAATTGGTGTCGAAATAATGAGCCTGCGGGGAGTGCATGCTTTAAATTGAGATAATAATGAATGGACCTAAGTCCCATCAACAGAAGGCCTACCATTTCCATTTTCAACCCTTTGATTGAGATTTGTGAATTGGAAGTAGCTTTGTCCCCGTCCACCATATGGGTTATCCATAAAGCATGGTTTGTGTCATTATTGTGACATAAATGACATTATTCTTCTATGGTCTACCAACGACAAACTTCAAAATTATACTTTATATATATTTTAGGAGACGTTTTGTTAAATATTTTTTAATATTGTTATATTTAAATGTAATATAATTTTACACTAAATGTAAAGTTTTACATTTAAATACAATTTTTTAAATAATACTATAAAAATAATTATTATTTAAAAGTTTTTTAAAATAATTACATTAATTTTTCAATTCTAACTTTTATCTCTACTTTTACTAATCATATCAATTTTTTATCTCTAAAATACTTTTCATTCAAATACATATTTTATTCAAATACAAAACAAATACTTTTCAATCAAATACAATACTTAAAAAAAATTATATTCAAACGTAATTTATTTACCTAACGACTCATTAGTTTGTTTTTAGCTGCAATGCATGTATTTGGCTACTCAAAGATGGAGATCTTTACTCCCTTACCGGTCTAATTAGAACATGATTAATTCGCAACAGATAACATTGGTGTTACGAAAAAAAAAAAAGAGAGAATAAATATTAAATAATGAAATAAAAACACATAAATTTACGTAAAAACCTTAAAACTTAAAAAAAATTCTAAGTTAAAAGAGAAGAAAATTCACTGTATCAAAAGTTGGTACAAAATGGGAGTTTAATGAAAGGTAATGGAAAAAAAAAAAAAAAACCTAATAATCAAATCTTAAATTGTAATGATCTATCGATCTGAGGTGTCTCTCTTATAATATCTGGAGCTATGCCAGGGAATCTTATCGTTAGACCTGGAAAGAGTCTTCACTATCGCTCGTAGATAGTAGGCCAGCTTAGCTACTATAACTTCTCTTCTTCTGTCTCTGTAAGTGACTGAGTGACTCACGGTGGATGGAAAGCCTAGAAGTCGGGAATCAGACTGAATCCGAGACAAGAGATACATTGGAGGCTGTTCTCTCTTTCCTGAAGCAAGGAACTTCTTGACCAACTGCAATTTGATTGAGTGAGTTGCCTCTCCTCGGGAGAATTTGCTTGCCTTTAGGCATATAGCATTAGCAGTCGATTAGTGAGCACTCGGTTAATAATTTTGAGACAATCACAAATTCCCAAAAAATTCTTCTAATATATTATACTATGATTTTTTCGGATTGGATCAAACAGAATTTGAGCAACTACTCCCTAACAGTTGATTTTCAAGTATAAACTAGAATTTTTTGTCTGACTAATTAAATCTTTATAAGAATTTGCTAAAATGATAATGTTAGAAGTGAAATTAGCATAATAATATATATATTACTTTTTATATTAAACATCCTATCCGGTGCATAATGTAAATTTAAGGCTCTTCAAAATCATTTTGTAAATTAAAATTTTTAAACAACCATTATGCAACTGGGATTTTTAATTAGGTCGTTTTTTTTTACAAAATGCTCGAATTTTCATCGGTTATTATTTTTGTTCATAATTTTTGAGATCTGCAATTTCAGGTGCATGAAAGATGAAAAACTTGCAATGCACTAGTCTCGTCAATTTTACTCGTTCGCTGAACCAAACCATAAACATTCATAAGATTCCTCAGTTCAGCTTTCTTGTTGGAGGGTGGTGTCAGTACAGGCCATTAATCCTTTTCAATTTTAGATTAGAAAGCGATCAAAAGCAGTACTATTTCTTATGGCCGATGCTCCGACGGGTTGGCCTACAAATAGGGCGGTCTTTCACAAACCGTGCCTCTTTCCAAAACTTCAAGCCACCCCATCATATCCGAGGGGAATAAAAAGGGTTTTGAGAGGACAGGTTTCAGAGTATGTTATGTAGAACTTTTCTCAAAAAAAAAAAAAAAAAAAAAAGCACTCACTACAACTAGTAACTACGAAAGGAATTTTTGCAGTTTCTTCGTTGCAGGAGAACACTAGTTCCGTTAAAATCACGTTGTAAATTAATAGCATATTTTTGTCACAAATAATTTTTGTAAATAATTAAAAAAGGATTTTAAAAATTTAAAAGATTATTATGAAAAAAAACAAAAAATCTTACTTTGTAATTTTGAGCCCTTAGGTATTTATCAACTTTTATATAATAGTCATATTTTTTGTTATTTGATGTTATATTCAAAATTATGTTCTATCAATAAGATGTTTATTTATACTTAACCATGAATTTCTCAATGTAAAAAAAAAAAAAAAAGCATTTATTGTTTCTTATGGAGCTTCCTATATAGAGAATTTATATTAGTAATATATATTTTCAAAGTTAAATTTAATCAAAGCATGATTAAAATAAAAAGGTATTTAAAAGTATAAAAAAAGGTGTTTAACATCCTGAAAGTTTCTTTATTTTGTATAAAAAATTTGTTTATGATATTAAAATTCATGCTTCAAACCGAACTCTATTGTTTGTCTATATCACTTTAAATCGCTGTCACAATTGTCAGAGATGATGTCTGTATTGATGTGATAACGTGAGTTAAAGCAATAGAGAAAATTCATGATTAGTACTCAGCCCTACGGGGTGGAAGGTTATGCTTCCGTCGGTTTTGGATGTTCACTTTTTGAAAAATTTTCAATTTTAAATTAAAATATTCATTTTTTAAAGAGTCTTTTAAATTTTTTGTACGCAAATATAAAATAATTTCATTTTTAAACTTTAAAAAAGATTTTTTTTAATTGAAGTGTTTATATTTATTTGAGTAATTTTTTATTTTTAGGGGTCACTTAGTAAACGCATTGTATTTTGATTATATTTGAATGAAATTTATTTTTTGAATGTTGTATTTGGTTGAAAAGTATTTGTTTTATATTTGAATAAAATATGTGTTTGGATGAAAAATATTTTAGAGTTGAAAAGTTGATGTGATTGGTAAAATTAAAGATAAATAGTGGAGTTGAATAGTTGATGTGATTGTTTTAAAAATATTTTAAATAATAATTGTTTTCGTAGCACTGTTACAAAATTTGTGTTTGGTATAAAATTTTATTGTATTTAAATAAAATTAAAATGAAATTTTTTCTCCAAATGCCTCCTTAAACAAAAAAAAATTTTTACACTCTAAAAATAAAAAAAATTTTCGTTCGAAAAATGACATCATATACAAACAAACAGAGACTATGGTTATGACTCATTTTTAAGATATTTAGATAATATATTATATTTATATTGTATTTGAATATAATACATTGAATAATATTATATCCAAACAGAAATTATAGTTATAGTTCATTTTTAAGGGATATTTGGATAATATATTTTTATTTGTATTGAATTTGAATGTAATATATATATTTAGATAAAAAATATAATATTTCTTTACATAAAAAATATTTTAATTATATTTGAATAATGTCATATCCAAACGAAAACTATGATTGTGGTTCATCTTCAGGGGGTATTTGATAATATATTGGGTTCGCATTGCGTTTGAATCCAATATATATTGAGATAAAAGGTATTTATACTGTATTCAAATATAATATTTATTTAGATGAAAAGTATTTAAATTATATTTGAATAATATCATATCCAAACGGAGACTATGGTTATAGTTCATCTTCAAGGGTATTTGAATAATGTATCGTATTCGCATTACATTTGAATGAAATATATATTTAAATAAAAAAGTATTTATATTGTTTTCAAATGTAATGTTTATTTGAATGAAAAGTATTTAAATTATATATCCAAATGGAGACTATGGTTATGGTTCATTTTCAGGGAGTATTTAGATAATACATTGCATTTGAATATATTATATTTTTATATAAATAGTATTTATATTGTATTCAAATATAATATTTGTTTGGACGAAAAGTATTTAAATTGTATTGTATGTGATGTGATTAATAAATAAAAACAAAGAGAAAAAAAAAGAAAAGATAACAGAATATGTGATATGATTAATAAAAATAGAAAAATAAGTGTAATTTAAATAATAATTTTATTATATTTAAGGCCCATTTTGATATTTATCTAGAGATTTTTTTTAAGTTAGAAAAAGTTATTTTATAAAATATGTTTAGAGGAAGAATTGATTGGAATAAAAAATTATTAATATGAATGTTATTTCTTTTCTTTAAATAAAAAATATCATTTTATATAGATTTATAAATATAAAATTATAAATTTTTAAAATTTAAAATTTATTGTAATATTTTAAAAATATAAATAATAAAAATGGTGGTAAGATGAAAAAAAATATAAAAAAGATATTTTGAAAAATTTTTTTTTAGTTACAATGGATCCCTTAAATTATGATATTTTAATATAATATTTTTATATTTTACTAAAAATTATATTATATTTAAATATACCAGTGACATGATATGGTAAACAAATACACTCTCACTCTTACCTTTTTGCTAGAAAGCGAACGTTGATTTGGGCCATATGCGAAGAGATGTATTTTGATAGCCTGTTGGGCTGAGTCTGCCTTTAGCTCAGGTCTGGCATCTTGTTGGGTCGGCCTTTGAGTATTTAGCAGTGTAATTTGATGACAGAATTCCTGTCAATGCCAGGGGTTGTACCTTAAAAGCTTAGGTGTCGTGTGGTAAAAAAATTACATTTTAATTTTATTCAAATGTAATATAATTTTATATTGAACATAAATTTTATAACAGTATTACGAAAATAATTACTATTTAAAATATTTTTAAAACAATCACATCAACTTTTTAACTCAATTATTTATCTTTATTTTTATCAATCACATCAACTTTTCAACTCTAAAATACTTTTCATCCAAACACATACTCATTCAAATATAAAACAAATATTTTTTAATGAAATACAACATTCAAAAAATAAATTTCATTCAAATACAATCTTAATAACTAGTCCATGAACATGCACAAAAAGAATAGAAAAAATATATATATCTGAAGTCGATTGTTTTTAATATTATATTTATATTACGTTTAAATATATTATAATTTTTATTTAAATATAAAATTATTATATTTAAATATTAATTATATCACGTTTTAAATCTAATGTAATTATTATTTATTATTTTAATTTATCACATCACATACTTTTATTAATCATATCATATATTTATTATTGAAATATAATTCACATATTTTTATCCATATAATGTATATACTTTTTCTCCAAATGCAAATTGCATTTAATGCATTACGTTCAAACGCAATGCAAACATAATATATTTATCAAACAGAGTCTTAACAAACTATCACATAATAATTAACGATACTATCACGAGTAATTTACTCGTTTAAATATTATAGAGCATTTAACAAATGTATTGTGTTTGCATTACGTTTAAACGCAATACATTGAATGTATTTTATATTTGGATGAAAAAGTATTTGAATTGTATTTTAAAATAAAAAGTAGATAAAAAAAGTGAGATAGAGAGAGAATATGATGTGAATGGAAAAAAAATTGTAAAAATACTTTAGAATAGTCAATGTATTTAAGGCACTATTGAAAAATATTATATTTGAATGTAAAACTTTTACATTTAGATAAAAATTATATTGTGTTTAAATGCAAAACAGAATGCAAAATAGCAACCACACACCCCATTAGTAAATATTACTTATTTATAGTACTTTGACTTAGAAGATTAGGTTTAAATTTTCACCAAAACAATATATTTGAATTCCAAAAATGTAAAAATGGTATTCATCTAAATCAATGCAAATGTCATTCAAGTAAATCAAAAACTTTATACTAGTATATACCAATGTCCTTTTTTTTTTCTCCCTTATGATCTTTTCATGATGGATTCAAATGTTTGATACTCTATTATTTTACTTTAAAGTCCTTATCCAATTTATTGTTGGGACTTACATGGTAATTAGAGTAAAACTAAATCCATAATTCGACTAGAATAAGATGATACCCTTTTTGTTAAATCAATAGGCCTTGAGCTTTTTTTAAGATGATAGCGCATTGATACCAATGATCCTCTTTTAAATTAGCCAAAAATACAAAAACAAAATAAAAAACAAACAAACTTTTTGAAAATTATCCTAAAATTTACTAGGGTTGTCTTCCATAAGAAAAATCTGTTATTTAAACACTAGTACAGCCTCCAAAAAATTTAAAAATAAAAAGCTAATATTTTTATTAATTACTTAGAAAAACATAATTAGAAAACACAATGATTTTAATTAATTTATAATTTTGTGTTAATGTCAGATATTACAAACTATTATGAAAATTATACATAATTGTTCGTGCTATTAATATAAAAAATAAAAAATACTATGAAACTAATTTTAATATAAATTTTAAGTTATAACATATGAGTTATCATTATTTTATTTAAAAGGATTGTAACATCAATTATTCGTATTAATTATAATATATAAATTGTCTTTCTTTTATTTAAAAGGATTGTAATATTATAAATATCTGTTTCAATTATAACATATAAATCGTCATTTTTTTATTTAAAAGGATTGTAATATCAATTATTCATATCCAGTATCTATTAGGAAAAAGTTAGCAACTTATTACCATATGAAACAGTTGAATTAAAAAATTAAGGTTAACATTAGTGTTACTAGCACTGCCATTAAAAAGAAAAAAGAGAAAATAACAAATTTCCGACACTATTTGAGAGCAACAAAGTGCCCTTTTCCTTGGGAGATTTACTCATACAAATCGAAATTGAAAAACGATTTGAAGTACGTGCTAAGGAATCTAGACTGAGAGCAGAAAAAAACAAGAAACCAAAAAGAAGTCAAAAAGAGGCTTATTGAAGTTCCCTCGCCCATGAGGGCAATTCAACCATTTCAGGGTGACAATTGGTTTCTTTATTATTATAGTTCGTCAATTTCCATCAAGTTCACCCCCCCCTGTTGCCGAGGATAGAAATGAATAATTTTACTCAACTGTTATAACAAAGTTCAAAGTTCAGAAAACCAACTTTGAAAATTGCTGCTATCGCCTCCAAAGCGTATAGCGTGATTTATGAAGGATGCAATATATTGTTTAATTGTGGTCCACCCAAAAAGCCCTATTAAAAGAATATCAATTTATTTTCAAGGTTAATTACAGCAACAACAACTAAAGCTACTTTAGGAACTATTCAATTTTTTTGACCAAGTTAATTGAGAAATAAAGAAAGGGAAGAGTTAAAACAAGACTCATAAATGTGATGGACCACCAGCATATATAATTCATAATTCGTAACCATATTATTGCAATAAACCTTTCAAGCTGTTGAGCTAGTCATATGCTATTAAACCGTACTTGAGCTCCAATGCTACCTTAATGAATCAAATTAATCAGCAACGTTAATTTGAGGTTAAGACAACCCAGAATCATAGCTCAATCTTATGTAATTAGATTCATAGACCTGTCACTTAATTAGAGGCAAGTCAAGGCGCATGATTTCGAAGTAACAACGTTCCTAAACAGGGTGGGTTGTGTGGGTTGGAAAAGCCAAGATTATGGCGTGGCCTTTTGTGTTTCACCATGTGAGTATGTGACCCACTAGGTGACGTAACCTCCCAAAAGAAACATGTGAACCCCTAAGACATGAAATTCTCCGTCTTTAAAAAAAAAAAAAAAAAAGGAAGAAGAAAGACCAGAAAAAAGAGAGTGAGAAACCAGACGTGAATGGAATCTTGATTTTCGTATTTTTACTAGCGAGGCTGCCCTTGTTGACTTAGAAGTTTGTACGACCCAGTTTGTCATTGAAAGGCGTATATTTATTCATCAACAATTTTGCAAGCAGCAATATTCAATATGTCGCTACAATAAACGTTCAAAATATATATATATATACACAAAATTTCAAATTCTCAAATTCAGCAACGGGTACGATTTAACACAATTTAAATTATTATTAATAGAAATATAAATTAATATACAATAGATATAAACATAAAAATTTTTATATTTATATAATGTTTTTCGATATCTTCATAGTTATATTGCTTATACGTAATTCACATTTTTGATAGTTAAAACTTACATTTATAATAATATTGAATTATATCTAATATTAAATTTGAGACTATTCCTGTGTACATATATTTACATCTCTTGATCGGCTCTCAAATACTGCTTATTTAAACGAGAAATTGAGCATCTAATCTCCTCTCCAGTAACGCTTTTCCTTACCACCATTTAAGTAAACAACAAGCACTACGCAGGATAATATATACGAAATTTATATATTATATATATATTTCTGCTAATTATCAACGCATATATACTAATAATTAGCTAACAAGGCAGTTTATTAGCTATATTTTTTTTTTCTTGGAAGGACGTAGATAAGCCAGACAAATTTACATGCACGTTGAGATTTTGATAAAATAGAATATAAGGTTAAAGCTAATATTGGGACTAATTATTAGTTAAACCCATTTAAAGAGCAAAAGTCAACATTGCCAGACGTTTGAACTTGATTGGGTCCCTCTATCTTAACAAACAGGAAATAATTATATAAATATTTGATTAATTTACATAGACCAAATAAAAAAGGTCATGCAAAAGTCAAGCTTTTCCATGGCTCCACCGACTTTATTATAAAAAACCTTCACCAGCAGGGCGAGCAGGGGTCTGCCTTCTTAGCAGCCTGGCTTTGAAGACTAGTTTTTTTGCGTGTCTGAGTTTTCCTCATCTCTTGTCTCTGTCTCTCTAAAAAAAAACATAATTGCTATTTGGTGATCAGGTTTTGGGTTTTTGCAGAGACTGAGCTGAGCAGTAGTAGTACTATAGTAGCGGCTAGTCATGGGAAGAGCTCCATGTTGTGACAAAGCTAACGTCAAGAGAGGACCATGGTCTCCTGACGAAGACGCAACTCTCAAGTCCTACCTTCAGGCTCATGGCACTGGCGGCAATTGGATTGCTTTGCCTAGAAAAGCTGGTCTCTCTCTCTCTCTCTCTCTCTCTCTCCCCATCAGTCTTTCTCTCTCTCCAAGTCTGTTTCTTTTTGGCTTGATTTTGGAACAAAGGGTTTCGTCTCTAAAATCAGATTCGTCTGTGATCTAACGAGATCAGATGCATCTGGAAACTTGTATGTGATTTTGTGGAAACTAGCTTCTGAGGACATGCGCTTTTAAAAATGGTTTTTTTTTTTTGTCGTTAAATAAGCTACTTTAATTTTAGGGAATATAAGTATATATGTCCGTTGATGCTTCTTGTGCCAACTGCAACTGGGCTTCCGGATAACTTTCGACTGTGTGATAATTAAAAAATGTGTAAAGATTTTTCAAAAATTCTTTTTCCTTCCCTTAGTTGCTTTATACATCATTTAAGTAAATTCATATACGAACTTTATTATTCAATTTTATTCAACCTCAAGAAGAAGGAGATCATAATGCACGAAATGAGAGCAGAATTATGTCGGATAAATCGTCCAACATCCAAATTTTGTGGTCAAGAAATTAAATCATGATGTAATTTTTAGAAGATATATATATATATCAAGCAGGGTGTTTGATATGCATGATTCTAACCATTTATGATAGCTATATATAGTATTTTTTTATTCACAATATTAATGGTACAAGGTACATCATGTTTTTCGCCTCTTCTTGATATGTGATAATTATAATTATGTACACTAATTAAATTTCATGCTTCTATATTTTCTGGTCTACGGGATGACCATTTGGCACAGGTTATCGATCATGGAAACTTTCTTTTAGAAATTTTAAGGATTAATGTTCTAATACCTTCGATCATACACTCAAAAATGAATTCATGTTTTCCTTGTCTACGGCAAATTTTGTATCTTGTCTTGATTTCCTTAAGGAATTTCTCTTTATCTTATATACATATATAAACTTATATATTTGTTTATGTCTCCATCTATATATCGATCTCTCTATAATAAGTTGTGATTTGTAAGTCATCCAATCTATATGTTAATATATATAGGGCTTAGGCGATGTGGCAAAAGTTGCCGTTTAAGGTGGCTCAATTATCTTAGGCCAGACATTAAACATGGCGGCTTTACTGAAGAGGAAGACCACATTATCTGTAACCTCTACAACCAAATGGGAAGCAGGCAAGTTTTTATTTTTTTTAATATTTTTTTTAATAAGACAACAAACAAACATTTTATAAAATTTTTTCAATTATTATTATTATTATTATTATTATTATTATTATTTTTCCTAATCTACTAATGTGTGATGGTTAGATGGTCGCTCATAACTTCTCAACTACCGGGAAGGACAGACAACGACGTGAAGAACTATTGGAACACCAAGTTAAAGAAGAAGCTCTTGGCTGGAAAAATAAGTCTCACAGCAAACAGTACTAGTACTACGAATGTTCAACTAATCCCTACTAACAATGCCACTTCTCTTTCTGGGTCAAACACTCCCTCAGAATTTGATCAGCCTCCTGATTCATGTGTCCCATCGAAAGCTGAAACCTTTGATTCTTCTTTACCGAATTCCGCCACGTTACGAATGTTAACCGATACCAATAACTCTGGACTAACTGTCTATGATCAGATATTAAGTTCGGTACAACATGACCCCAATCATTTATATAACAATTATCCCTCTAGACTCATGGATTTTTCAGCTTATCAGTTTGATGATCATGTACGATTCAAGAACAGTGACTTTAATGTTTCGCTGTGCAAAGAAGGTTCAAGCATTGCGGCTTCGTCGTCTTTAATGGCTCTAAGTGACATTAAGCGTGCCTGCGGCGAATATACCGGTCATCATGGGTCGGCCTTGATGGATTTCAGCTTTGGTTTGCCGTACGACATTGTCGATGGCGTGTCTTTAGAAGAGAAGGCTGGTTGTCACGATCAAGTTGCTCCAACTTGTTGCATAATAAGTTTATCTGATCTTGGTTGCGTCGAGATTAGGCCCCCTGCTGGACTGAATCAAAGTATTAATATTACCAACAATTAATTACTAGAGAAATTAGTGGGAGAAAAAGAGCGAAAATAAGAAAATGTGGAGGGAGGAGTTGGAGCTAGGAGAGGCATTAGATTTGATTGCTTGTTAATCTCTCTTTCAATTTCTTGGTCCATTAGTGTAATTTGGAACTTAATTGGGATTTCTTACTCATATATATAGATCAAAAGGAAAATTAATATGGTGCCAATCAAGTTTATGTAAATTCATTTACTGATAAGACCAGTATAAAAAAGTATGATCCTTAATTATTATTAGTCTTAGCCCCCGGATATCCTAAAGGGAAAAGAAAATTCCATGCATGCATGTGCATTTTTTTTTTCCGTGTGTCTGATCACCGTCTGATGAAGATTTTCTGATATTGTCATTGTGGGGTCTTGAAGATATGGTAAATTGCTATTGTAGGGAGACAGACATGAATGTGGAGGAGATGTTCTCAGCATGTTTGCCTGTTTCTTTGTTATTTTGCAGCTACAGAAATGGTCATGGAAATTGCATGCGTGTGGCCAATTCAAAGCTTATAAATAAATATATATATATTATATTGAAGTGTCCCTCTCAAATTATAACCGTAAAAGATTCTTGTAGTCATACATATAATAATTATACCCTCGCAATAAAGTGTGTACTATCTTATTTGGTTATGTAGTTTTAAGTGCGGTAAAAGGTGTAACAATCTCTGTTTGGAAAATTTCCTTCTTGTAGAAGTACAAAGGATTTTATGATCTACTGGCATGGATTTGCCGCAGAGATATCGTAGAAACAATAATTGTTGCTAATTGTGGAACCCTATAAAACATTAATTTTTTCAGTTTCCTGGATAGAATAGTCGCGCAATTAGATATTTATTTATTGTTGCTTACACATTTAGTTAAAGATGTGCTCGTGTAATTAGATATTTATTTATTGTTGCTTACACATTTAGTTAAAGATGTGTTCTATATTTGACAAGCCATAAACAGATTTTTCAAATCCTGCGCTATAGTCTATATATATGCTTGGAAATTTGTGACTCAAGAACTAATAACTTTCTTCTTCTTTTTTGAAATATAATTATTCAAGAAATAACTTCTCTTTCGAAGAAATTGTTATTCATTGTACTGCCAAGAACATCCACGTCTATTAGATAATGCCGTTATAAATATATATATATATATAAATATACGTCCCACACTTTTTCTTAATACAAAGCTAATATAATACTGAAATTAATATCACTTTCAAAACAGTTATTATATTTCATGTGATGGCAAAGGTTGCGAAAACTGTACATTAATCTGTGTGGCTTAAGTCAGAACTATCATTTTATTGTAAATTCTTTGGTAATTGAATATGACTGTTGTTTTTCAAAACAATAATCTTATAATTCTTTGAGCTTTATAATTTAGTGCGGATTACTTTTTTGGTATGTGGTCCTATCTCCTAAATTAATGAAAACAAACTAACATATATGCATGAGTAATATTTACTTAAGTCGAGAAAAAATAAAAAATAAAAAATAAAAAATAAAAAATATCAAATAACTTCAATGAGAGCGTATTTGAAAGGGGCAAAAAGAAGGATAAAGGTTTGCAAAAGCTGGCCTGGCATTTTGTTCCCACTTATGTTTTCACATGAGCTTTAGGTGTTGCATCATGATGTTCAATATCTACTTCTTGGTGGCATTACATGTGGGTGAATATTCCTTCTCAACTGACCAATTTAATTAGACAATCGTATCGATACTGTCTGAAAAGAGCATTGTTAATGAGTAAAACTCATCTAACAAGTTTCGTGATGATAGATATCTCTGAAAACTATTATAAATATAAGATAATATAAAACACAATAATAATAAAGTGTTACTAAAAAGAAAATATAAAGATTTATAAAAGTTTATCGTAAATAGAAAAGTTACGTCTTCTCTTCGCTATTTGGGGTTTTATTCTATTATTATAATTACAAATGGTGTAATTTGTTAAATTATGAGTTAGGTTTCCTGAGACTTATTTTGATGTATTTATAGGCTCTTAAAAAATAACATTTATTTAATATTTAAATACAAATACTTCATATTTGAATTTTAATGTAGAGATAATCTTTAATATTGTAGATTTTATTGTCGATATCAGATAATTTTAACTAGTCATTTAACTGGTATCATAGCTTGCAAATATGGCCACGTCATGATGTTAGAGATCTGTGGATCTTAGTTACTCATCAACAATTGCCCCCCAGCTTAGAGTGCTTCAAGTATGGTACCCTGAAGTGATTCGGGTTTCTGGTTGCCAACTACATGAACTATTTGCCTATTTCTTTGTTTGGGTTCGAAGGTAATGCCATGATTGCCTTGTAACTGACACATGCCCTGAATTTTGGAACAGTCACATTGTCTGGAACAGTCACATCATTTTTAAATCTCAACCAATTAATTCTTCTAAACTTTCATCTCTTTGTCCTAGTCGTTGATTCAGCATGTAGCATTAACTCGTTAGATGTGCATTTCAGCCACTCATTTCAACATCCATTTTCTCATTCTTCCTTTAAGAGGGAATTGTTTGAAGACATAAATTTTTGGGGTAACTTCTTGATACCCATCCTCTCATTCTTCTATTAAGAATTGTTTGATGAACTTTTGTAGAACTATATTGGGGTACTTCTTCTTGTTTGTCCTCTCATTCTTCCCTTAGG
This sequence comes from Antiaris toxicaria, assembly GCA_035233585.1. Classification (NCBI taxonomy): domain Eukaryota; kingdom Viridiplantae; phylum Streptophyta; class Magnoliopsida; order Rosales; family Moraceae; genus Antiaris; species Antiaris toxicaria. Next base: position 20,922,356 of record CP141160.1, on the reverse strand, counting down.
AATTATTTAAGGATTTGACCCCTATGTCCTTGGCTCTAGCTTTAGACAGTCTCGTTGAGAGTGTTTATAATATGTTTGCTTATTATATGAGTGGCCTTTTGGCACCTACCCTATTGTTATCCGCTTAAGAGGGAATTATTTGAAGGCTTAATAATTATTGTAGCTTGACTGCAACTTTCTTCGCACTTAAAAGAGTTTGTAGGTTACTTATATGTTAAAAATGTAGTCACTGCCAAAAAACATGAAGCAAAAACAAAGAAATTAAATGAACTAATAAGTTAGACTTTTATTAATAATAACGGCATACCAAACACAAAATAAATAAAAAAACATTCTGATAAAATATCATAATGAAGAAAAAAGGCATCCTAATAACAAAGGCTACTGATAATAGAACTTGACGTGTTTAATATTCTTTTCTGTTACGGCCATCATGTTGATCACCTCTTCTTGAATCCTCTTTAAATTCTTCGTGGTAACCACACCTAATTAGGTCCTCAATTTCGTTTTTTAGGTCATTGCATTCCAAGGTGAGATGGCAAACTTCTTCGTAGAAGTTGCAATACTTTGACTGATATCTTTTGGCGGGATTTTTTTGCATTGGAGATGGGCGCTGCAAGAGATTTTTATCCCTTATACTATAGTAAATATCATTGATGCCAAAATTCAGTTTTATATGGGTTTCAAAATTGTTAAAAGATTGTGCGCAACATTTATCGATCTGATGATGTTTTTTTATTATTAGATGAATCATAGTTGCCATCAATTGGCCACTTTTTCTTTTCAAATGTTTCATTATTGTTATTGCTATTTCTGACAATGACTGAGCGCGGCATTTGGCTTTGTAGAACCTAGGGTTCTTCTACATTGATGAATTTTGTTGCCCAATGAATTCCTTCTAAGTCTTTGTCAATTTTGCATCCAAGTCACCTCTAAAAAGGACGTTGGTACTTATGCTACTAAATGCCTCTAGTAGGCATGCCTTTTCCAAGCAATTTCCAATACGAGTTACTTCCTTGTTATATCTAGCTAACCAACCCTTTAATGTCTCGTCCAAACCTTATTACAAGGACATAAGCCGCGTTTTTGAGGTTGAAAGCTTCTTAATCCCAATATATTGTATTTGGAATACTTTCTTTAATTATGACTAGCTTAGCATTTTAAACTTCATAGGTAGGGGTATTGTCACCACCTTAGGAATGAACGGATGGCTAATTTCCTTTTCTTTTTTGGGCTCTTTGTTCATTTGAGTTTTCAGTTGCTTCAAATGCTTTAGAATGTTTTTGGTTACCTTTGATCTGGGGACCAATGTAGAGTGACAATATGGGTTTCCTGCATCCGAGCTTGTCTAGACCTGACACGATCCTGAAGGTCAGTATTTTAAGGGGTGGACTGGCCCAAATTTTAAGCGATCCCTAAGTCCAAAACTGGATTCGTTACTAGTGTCCTTGAATACAAGTTAGCTATTGTCTCTCATTGCTGCATAGTTTGACTCATTTCTCACTAAGGGTTCCTCTTATGATATCTTTTATGTCAACTACCAATGAATCACTCGTTGGTCTTCACTCGTAGGTCAGTGTCATTTATACCTCTTTTATTACGAATTCTCCTGTTGCTTTAGTCTGAGCATTATTTTGCACCTCTGGTTGTTAGGAGTTCTTGGTACATAGTACATGGCTTGCAGGTTATGGGTTTTATACGGGAACCTCTACATTCTCAGCAGCAGGATTTCGATGTCTCACCATCAGACCATTTTCAAGGTGGTTTTTTCTATTAGTTAATTTGGTTTCGAAGGTTAAGGCCCTCATTCTAGCATCAATTGTTGATGGGTAGAACTTGTTTTATAAATTTAACGGTGATGGGGATCCCTAAAAACTATCATAAATGTAAGACAATATAAAACACAATAAAAGTGAAGTGTAGAAAATATAAAATACAAAGATTTATAGAGGTTCGCTGTGAATGGGAAGACTACGTCTTTTCTTCGCTGCTTAGGGTTTCACTATATTTTCAAAATTATTAATAATGTAAGTTGCTAAATTGTGAGTTGGATTTCTAAAGGCCTATTCTCATGTATTTATAGACTTCTAAGAGATAACATTTATATAATATTTAAATACAAATATTTTATATTTAAATTTGAATGTAGAGATAATCTTCAATATTGTAAATTCTGTTGTAAATATCAGATAATCTTGACTGATTATTTAAAATTCAAATATCTGAAAACCCTGCTCCTAGATTTTCGGACACTGATATCCTAGTTAGCAAATATGGTCACGTCACGATGACTGAAATCTAGGGATCTCAGCTAGCTCTTAGATCTCACTAGATCTTGACTATTCATCAACAAGCATTCTATAAGACATGGGTGGTATTAAATATTATCTACTAATCAAAAGTAGGTTTTGCAGTGTAGAACCCATAAATAGGGCCCACTATTTTATTAGTGATACTACTTGACTAGAGAAAAAAAAAAATTTAAGGTTATTTGTGTTAACAAGTTTTACTTCTTATTTTTGATACTTCATGAATGTGTGGATAGTTTTTAATATATTGATTCTTAACTTCAAGTTTTAAGAGATGTTTTATCCTTCACTTCTAGTCTTTTATTTAATAGGCTGTTTGGAGCCACAACTCCAATTCTAATTTATTTTTGTATTTTTCTTAAAAAAAATAAAAATTATTATTAGTTTTTGAAAAATTCAATAAAATAAAACTCAACTCTAACCTAAGCACCAAATACACGCTAAATAGATAAAAATGAAACCGAAATGCTAACATTATATATATTTGATAGAGCACTGCTGCCAAAAAAAATTGATAGGGCAAAATCAAAGAGTAAGTACCATTCAATGTAACTAATATTCGAATTTATAGTATTCAAAAAGCAAATTGAACGAGGTACGAATAATTCTTCATCTTGAAGTATGGTTTTACAATCCAACTACCAGTTCGTAATAGAATAAAGATACATATATTTAATGACCTTAGTTTGGTTTGACTTGACTTTATTGTTTGTAACGTGATGTACTGATTAAATAATTATAAGGTTCAATTATGATTGTGCATATAAACGAAGGTAGTTTCTTGATTGATACGCATAGTCGTACTATATGAATGATAATATGAGTTCATAAATTATGCATGGACATTTAGGGAGGAAATTTAACAACTTATAAATTAGATGTATACGGTTAGTGGATGCATGCTAGTGATTAATTAATGGTGACGACGTGATATTCCCTTAAATTTGTTTGTTTGATTGGCTTAATACCCAAAGTCAATTACAATATATATATATAATCTCATAACTGTCTACTGCGACGACATTTAAAAAACATTCTGCGTATGCATTATTAAGTATATACATTAACAAACTATTTGATTTTCGGATGCAAAATTTAAAAACAAGTTGTTGCTGCCATTGAGTTTATATAAATATACATATATATAAATAATGTGTATATATATGAATATATACAATATATAAATGTATGTATATGAATATAATGCTGGTGACCCCTCTCTGATTTCTATATATAGTATATTGGTTAATAAAGAATATTGACAATTTGCAGCTGGCATGGTTCATACCTAATTCTTTTTGACTTTATGGTGTCCGCTTTTATAGGGTTGGAAATTCGTGTTATCGTGTCGTGTTTGTGTCGTGTTTATTAAATATTCGTGTCAAAATCTCAAATCCAAACCCAACCCATTTGTTAATCGTGTTAATCGTGTTGACCCAAATTAACCCGTTTAAATTAAATATAAATAAAATAATGATGACAAGGTCAGAGACGACTGGTCATGTTATCGCGAGGGAAGGGGAGGGCGATTGGGTGAGGTGAACAAAGTTACAAAAGTAATGAAAGGCTAAAAAAAATAAAGTAAAATCTAGATTTTCTTTTTTATGTTAAATTTTTTTTAAAAATATATATATAAAATAAAAGATATATAATAAATCTGAATTTTGAAAACTCAAAATTAAAAATAGTAAAACATTATGATATATATAATAATATAAATACATTAAAGATTATAAATGGGTAATTTATGAGTTATATTTATATCAATCCATATATAATTAATTTGTTAAATGAGTTATTTCGTGTCAATTGCGGGTTGGCGGGTTCGTGCGGGTTCGACCCTTTATTTAATCGTGTTTGACGGGTTCAACCCTTTTTGACCCAAACCCATTTAAGAAAAACCCAAACCCTCTAATTTCGTGCGGATTTCGTATCGTGTTATCGTGTCGTGACCTAAATTGCCAGCCCTACGCTTTTATGTTTCTATTGTTGCTTGATATCCATGCTCAATTTAAAATAAACACATAATTTCAGAAGTCGTCAAATTGCATAGCAATAAACATATTGCATGCGCAAGTCAATATATACCAATATACAATATTATATACAATATTCCCTTCTTCTAGCAGTTTATAATTTGATGCTAAGGTACTGCACTATGTTGCATGGGTTTTTAGAAACTATTTTGGACTTTTTAAATTTAAAAGCTATGTCTAAAAATGTTTATAGAGTATAGACTTGTTAAAAGAGTTTTACTTCGACAAAAGAGCTTTCAATCAATAGCACAAAAGGTAAATTTTTAAAAAAAGTTCTTTTGAATATATTTTAATATTTATATTAGAGAGTTTTATAAGATATTATAAATTTTATTCTAACATTATTAAAACCTAACAGACAACTAAAATTTTAAAAATATGATTTCAAATACGTTATTACTTCTTTTGATTAAAGTAAAAGCAAAATTTGTCAAACGACTCTCTTAAACTGTTTGTTACAACACGTAGTCCCAATAATCACTGACCCAAAAAATATATATATATATATATATCAAACACGTGATCCAAAAGTGTTTGAAATGAGGAATTGGGTTCTATGAACAGCTTGGAAAAATTTTAATCACATGGCACCCTATAAAGTGTCATATTGCAGTAAGGTTTTTAATCCCATTGTAGTTTTTGAGAGGGTGATTTACCCGTTTAAGAAAAAGATGTCTTATTTGAGATTAGAAAATCATTTTAGTACAAAAATGAAATTGCATTTGAATAGGTAAAAAATTTTTTAGAATAGAAAAGCTGTTTAGTAAAAATGACTAAAATGATTATCTGAATCTTTAAAGTTGGTGGGTGGATATATTATGGTAATTATCTACCAAAACCCATTAATCTCGAACTGGGAATTGTGGGTGGGTGGGTGGGTGGCTGGCTGGCAAGCCACTCGAATAGTGGTCTAGCGACTAATTCTACAAGTCATTTGGCGACTCGTCTATGACTAGTCTAAGGCTCGTCCAAGGCTCGTTGATACTCATCCCTAACTCTTGCGGTAATTCATCAGGTGACTCGTCTAGGGCCCCCGAGATTGCTCGATTGTGCACCATTCGTACTTGTTGACAATTTGTTGTCTTGGAGACAATTATATCTATTGTTTTGGTTGAAATAATCGGCCATGTTCGAATGGCCCATTATTATGATGTTTCAGGAATCATCTTTATTTTTATGCTATATATCATCACTCAAGAAATTTTATGTTATTTATTTTTATTATTAGAGGCTTTTAGGGGGCATTTGGTGCAATATTTCATTTTAACTTCATTCAAATACAATACAATTTTACACCAAACACAAATTTTACAACAGTGCTACGAAAACAATTACTATTTAAAACATTTTTAAAACAATCACATCAACTTTTTAACTCCACTATTTATCTCTACTTTTACCAATCACATCAACTTTTCAACTCTAAAATACTTTTCATCCAAACACACATTTCATTCAAATACAAAACAAATACTTTTCAACCAAATACAACATTCAAAAAACAAATTTCATTCAAATACAATCAAAATACAATACGTTTACCAAACGCCCCCTTAGCCTATTTTCTTCCTTTTCCCTTTTTAGATTGAGTAATGCTTAAGAAACCAATTATAATCATTTTTTTTAATTATCAACTCATCTGTTATATTTTTATTCATAGATATAATTAATTAATTTGATAATATTTTAAATACCTATTAATAAAAATAATAATAATTCGTAATTCATATAAATAGATATTTAGAAATTGAGATTAGTGCCAGTAACTTTCGCATTTTTCATTTACATACACATAGCTCTGTCTGGGCTAAGATCCTTATTCGTGTCAAAAATCAGTTTCCATCTTGGGCTTGTAATGTTGGTTCATTGTTTCAGTTTTCTTGAGTGGCCCAAAACCGGTCTTTGAAATAAATTCACCTTTTTAGTTATTTTGTTGTCAGATTTTATTACAAGAAGGAGAATTCAAATCACATTGTTTGATTTTATTATAATATCAGTTTTAGCTTCATTACTAGGGATTTTCCCTTCAATATTGAATTAACAATTACCTGTTTGCACAACATAATTCTACTGATTTATGGTCTATGCAGTAGTTGCATGCATTGGACTTTAATTGCGACGATGAAACGGTAAAAATATATTTAGAAACGGTGAGAATATTGACGCTAAGTTGATACTCATGTGCCTCTTTTCGTTAAAAAAATTGAACCATTTTGAAACATATAATGGCAAAGTCAATATATATATATATTTTTTCAATTGAAGGGTTAATTGTATATTCTATCCATGGAGTATAAATACGGTTATGATTTTTTAATCATGAACAGGGGGTCAAAATTGAAACTTGAAACTTGAAAATTGAAAATTGAAAATGGAGTATGGATAAGTGTGACTTTATTATTGGCAACAAATGGATTGAAATGATATAGTTATATAGCTAGAGATGTATTTTCTGACATTTTTGAAGTTTGGGACCTAATGGCAATTTGATCTATGCCTACCCAAAAAAAAATGATAATCTGATCCATGGTTTGAGGACAAAAATGGTATTAATTCTCTAATTTAAGTACCGCGATGGAAGTTCAGTGGCTTAATGTACTGACAGTTAAGCCATAACACTCCAGTTGGTTACGAGGTCGCTCAATACGAGAAAGGAAAAATATAGAGAAGCAGTAGTTCATATAACAGGCTGTGAGTGAAGCTTATTTGCGGGCGAATAGTAGACGATTACCTGTTTATTTGGCGCTTTTGTTTTTTTAATTTTATTAAACAAAAAAATGCAGAAAGTGTTAAAAAAAAAAGGGGAATGAATTCATTTTCTTTCTTCTTCTTCTTTTTTTTTTTTTTTTTTGAAATGGAATTCATTTTCCGTATTCTTTTCAATAATAACATGATTATTCTGTTTCCTCTTTAATTGTTTGGGTAAAAAAAAAAAAAGACTTTTAATTTAGGAGTTTGAATCTAAATTTTTATATTTTATTTTATTTTTTAAAAAATTTAATTAAAAATTATAATCAAATTAATTAATATTTTATTTAAATTCAGTGTTTGTTTGGTAAATGTTTTTTTAATATTATTGTATTCAAACGTAATGTAATTTTACACCAAACGTAAAATTTTGTATTCAAATACAATCTTTTTTAATAATACTGTAAAAACAATTACTATTTAAAAATTTTTTAAAACAATCACATTAATTTTTATTTTTACTTTTATTAATCACATCAATTTTTTAACTTTAAAATACTTTTCATCTAAACACATATTTTATTCAAATATAATACAAATACTTTTTAATCAAATATAATACTTAAAACATAAATTAAATTCAAATATAATTAAAATATAATATGTTTACTCAACGACTCATCGTATCAATCAAATGAATTAAAATGGATTGGAGATGGAATTATAGCTGAGAATAATAAGGTCGAAAGAAGATCGGAGGCTTTTTTTGGCCAAAAAAAGCAAAACAAAAAAAAAATAAGGTTTTTTGAAAACCGAAAAAATAAAAAAGGAAGAATTTTTTAAATATTTTTTCTGTCAAAACGGCGTTTGGAGCTGTGGTTATTTTCGCATATCTCTATCTTCTGAAAACCGTGGAGGAGCGCCACCCGATCACCAGTACCTAAAGATCTAAATTCCTCTCCTCTGAATCTATAAGCCTAAGGAGTAATCTGTTCTTCTCTTCTCTTCTCGTCCAGCGACACGGTTTGTTCAGATCCGGTGAAAATTCTCCGATTCGATCTCGCATTTTCATTTGCTCTTCGGAATTTTTGCAGATCCCGCCATGGATTTCATGAAGGCCTTCGATCAAACCGTTCGCGAAATGTTAGCTTCTTATCCGCGCCTCTGCGATTTTTTTTTTCATTATTTTTGGTTGATTTCTGTTCATAATTTCGCGAAAAGTTTTTTCCGCAAAGCTTTAAATCTGAATTGTATTCGCTCTTACGAACTTTTTTCTCTGGATTGGCAGAAAGAGGGAGGTCAATTTGAAGGTCTTGAAGGTTCCCGAGATCGAACAAAAGGTATTCATTTTTCATCAGAATCTCTCAAAATCGGATCTCTCAAAATTCCGATTTTGCTTACGAATTCTATGTTTTTATGTTGTATATCTTAGTTGTATAAATCTCAACCTGAAATTGCTGTTCTCCAATTTGTCTACTATATTACACTAGTAGTATTTTGATTTTGCACCTAATACAACTTCGTGAAATTACTAGGGAAAAAATGCATTTTTTAAAGCTTATGAGTATAGTGAATACTGTTCCTTTTGGTAACTCAATCATTTTTATTTGGTAAACAATCTTCCAAAAATTTTTACTAGCAAGATGACTTTGGAACGACCTAGAAGTGTTAAAATGAAAGAAGGTTATTTTATTAATTTCAATTTTTAAGGTTGTTTCTTTGGCAAATTCATCTCCTTTGCTGTTTGGTTTACGATATTTTTAATTCAGTGACGCGGTAATTACTTATACAGGTTTTGGATGCAACGGATGACGAACCTTGGGGTCCTCATGGCTCTGCATTGGCAGAGATAGCACAAGCCACTAAGAAGTTGTACGTTTTAAAACTTGTACCTTTGAATTTAATTATTATGGTTTTGAATTTTTGTGCCATAACTGTATTGCTGCTTCTCCGGAAAGGAAGATTTCATGGTTTGGTACTGACATTGTATGCCCTGAGTTTTGATGTGTTTCAGTTCGGAATGTCAGATGGTTATGAATGTCTTATGGACAAGGTTAACGGAAACTGGGAAGGACTGGCGCTATGTCTATAAGGTGAGTGTGTAATTATTGCTACATCTTCCTTATATAAAGATCAAATGTTTAATTCCCAGGGTTTATGTGTCTGTTTGCTAGTACTAACAACTTAACGTTCTTTTTCGTGCTTTCAATTTCAAATGACTCAAATTACTTCTGTTATAGGCATTGACTGTGATAGAGTATTTGGTGGCGCATGGATCTGAACGTGCTGTTGATGACATTATTGAACATACATTCCAAATTTCGGTGAGAATTATTATTATTTGTATTGCAAAAGTCGCCTATATAGCTTTCCCTTACCTTTAGAATAAGGTTTATTGTGCGATTTTTATTCCATGCTCTTATTTTGGTTTTGTGTTGGTGAAGTCGCTATCAAGTTTTGAATATGTTGAGCCAAGTGGGAAGGACGTGGGATTAAACGTGAGGAAGAAGTCAGAGAACATTATCGCCCTGTTGAATAATAAGGATAAAATACAAGAAGTTAGAAACAAAGCTGCCACAAACCGTGACAAGTAAGTTTGTAAAGGATAATTTGTATGGTTTTTCTAAACTTGTATGAAATCTGTTTTTGTTTTTATTTTTATTTTTTTTTTCCATAATTGTTTGCATATTGGTGTTATCAGGTACATAGGACTTTCATCTTCTGGAATCACTTATAAGTCAGGTTCTGCTTCATATAGTAGTGGCAGCTACCAAAGTAGTGACCGCTATGGAGGTCTAAGTGGCACAAGAGATGGTGGGAGATATGAGGACAGCTATAGAGACAAGGACCAATATGAAGAAGAAAAGTATGAGAGGGACACTTATGGTAAGTCCCGCCACACAAGTGATAGCCAAGGAAGCACTTTGAAGAAAGGTTCGACCCAATATGGGAGGTAAAGCTTTTGTATTTGACAGTGATTGGTTTCAAGTTCTTTGGTTTTGTTTACTTACGAATGGGATATAAAGTAGGAATCATACATTGGAAAAATTAATTTGATGAAGGACACATATGTGGCTACAAGTTCCAGATTCTAGTTTTAGACGTTTACCACCTTTTTTTAGATCTTATTTGCGTGTGCGTAATATTCATTGTGGTGATGTATGAAAAATTTCATTAGTCAGTGCTTCTTGTGTTTGTGCTTTTTTCTTTCATTAAAGGGTCTTGACCGTATGCAAGCATATGGCGATGATAAAATTGTCATAATGCCACCAAATTAATATCCAGAACAAGACGAACTGCTAGCATCTGAGTCTCACAAATTAGCATGGCAGACACCAGCAATCAAATAGAAAACATTCTTCTTCCATAATTCTTTATTTCACCACGTTTGGAATGTTTATCCAGCAGGAAGGACCAAGCATCACAGCTAGCTGCTAAATCCAATGATTCTGACAAGTACAGTTCAATTCCTGCACAAAACTCAAGTCTTCCTGCAAACAATGAGGATGATTTTGATGATTTTGATCCACGTGGGACTTCTGCTACAAGTAAGTAGTTTGAGCCCCAAGGTGCAGTTTCTAAATTCAAGTAGATAGGAAAGAAGACTTTAGGTTGTTAGCAAATGGATCACATGAGCACTAATCTTATCACTACAGAGGCCGCTGGAAGCTCTAATCAGGTGGATATCTTTGGGGGAAGCTTGATTGGAGACCTCTTGGATGCTCCAACTCCGGTTCCGTCGGTAGATACTGCTTTGAATAGCAGTCCATCAGAGGTTGATTTGTTTGCTGATGCAACTTTTATATCGGCACCACATCAGGTTGAAACTAAAGCAAACTCCCAAACCGAGGTGAGACAAGTTTTCGGAAATGTAGATATATGGCTCTTTACGCCTTGCATATTACAAACACATTTGAGATTGTTGTTGGGTATTTACTGAGTCTTTCGTGCCTATTATTTTCGTTAGGTTGATCTGTTTGCCGATGCAACCTTTATATCAGCACCACCTCAGGTTGAAACTAGAGCAAGTACTCAAACTAAGGTAAAACAAGTTATCAGAAACGTAGATATGTAGCTCCTTTCCTTTTTCATATAATTGCATATATAAGATAATTGTTTGGTAATTTACTGGTCTTTCACGTGATACCATTTTGGCTTCAATTTCTGCTCTCACTTATTCTATTCAAATATGATGATGGAGACCAATATTCTTTGCTGTTTCTCCGATGATGTGAATTTCTAAATATTGGTGCGTTTATTTGCAAGGCCAATTGTACTTGTCCATTGGTTCTTGGCTGCTGGCTTACTCTCATTTCCTATTTAAAATTACTAAGTACCCCTAAAGTGGAGTATATTGTAGTGGATTTATCTCGCCATGCATTAACCTGCAGTTTCCGTGACAGCTTAGTGGCTCCCAATTAATTGTTTTGCGTACATTTTTTTTCCTATCTTTAAAATAAAGGAAGACCTATGACATTGAAACGAGTCTAGTTTTGTATGGGGAGATGTTCGAGCATAGTATTCTTTATATTTTTACATCATTTAGTTGTTAAATTCCCTTTTCTTTCGCACTAATAAACAGTTATTACATTTGTACAGAACGACATTGACCTTTTTGGGTCCCAACCTGCCATTTCATCTTCAGCTTCTTCAACAGTTGACCTTTTAGCAAACTCTGACACAGTTTCGCAGCCAGAAATAAAGTACACAAATGCTGCACCTACAAATGCAAACATTGTGGATCCCTTTGCTGCTGTTCCACTCAATAATTTTGATGATACTGATCCTTTTGGCGCATTCACCTCCCATTCCAATTCGGCGTCTTCAGAACCACCCCAAAATTCTGTCAATAATGGGAGTAATAATATTTCGGCTGGAAATACTGCATCTGACACAAAGTCTTCAGCCAAAAAGGATGCTTTCCAGGTTAAGTCAGGAATTTGGGCCGATTCACTTAGCCGCGGATTGATTGATCTTAATATATCTGCTCGTGAGTTTATCTAATCCCAGCCAACAACATCATGTTTTCAATGCAATTTTGATTATTCCGAACTAATGCACTGTTACGTTTCGTACATGGCTATTTATATTTTCCATCTTATGAAATATACCGCAGCCAAGAAAGTATCTTTAGTAGACGTTGGCATTGTGGGCGGATTAAGTAACGGATCTGATGAAAAGGAGAAAGGACCTGCAACTTCATATTACATGGGGAGAGCAATGGGTGCAGGGTCTGGTCTTGGTAGGTCTGGGTTCCCTTCTTCACAGGCCCCAGGAGGGGATGACCTCTTCTCAAGTCTTGGTGGTCAGCAATATCAATTTGGTGGCTTTCAGAAGTAAATATTATTTCCCATTTCTCTTCTTCATATTCTTTGGCATATTTGGCCGCTATATTGCAAAATCCCCAGCGTTTTGTGTGCTTAGTTTGTTCACACATGCATTAGAATATGTTTTCATTCGAGTAGTGTGTTAAGCATGCGTGATATATAATTATGAGACTTTCGATACAGTGCAACAAAGAACTTTTGATATAAAGTGCTCCGAGGCTTTTCAAGTTTTACTCTTTATCAATTAGTTCCGAATTGGAGGAAATTCAGCATGTAACGAAAGTAATTTTAATGCTACAAATAAAATATATTCTGATTTTTGTGACGTGTCAAGGTCTACTGGCTTTTGCTGGCCATGTCCAATCTGCCCTGAATCGTTTTAAAAAACTAGGAAGAGGATAAGAGGTTCAGAAATATCAACGAAAACGACGAGGGCACTTAGTATCTAAAGTTGGATTAAACTAGTACATAAGGTTTCGAGTTTGGATTAAAATCCGTCACGGCGTCACCATTCACACCAAAAAAAAAAAAACGTCATCATATTATTAAAAAAAGTCTTTGTATAATTCATTTGATTTTATCTCAGGATGTTACATTATAATCATATGTCAAGCGCAATTTTAATAAATACGGAAAAAAATTGGAATTCAGAATATACACCAAGTTTTTATTTATTTACTTTTTTTCGTTTTAGTTCATTCCACAGAATTTTGTCAAGGTAACCTTGAGGAAACTTATCATTGAAATTGTTTTCAATTAAAATTTGGAAACTGAAGTACCCTTTTTCCTTGACAGAAGATTAAAGAGACGTTTAGTAAACGTATTGTATTTGAATGAAATTTGTTTTTTGAATGTTATATTTGATTGAAAAGTATTTATTTTGTATTTGAATGAAATATATGTTTGGATGGAAAGTATTTTAGGATTGAAAAGTTGATGTGATTAGTAAAAATAAAGATAAATAGTAAAATTGAAAAATTGATGTGATGGTTTTAAAAATGTTTTGAATAATAATTGTTTTCGTAACACTATTGAAAAAATTTGTATTTAGTGTAAAATTATATTGTATTTGAATAAAATTAAAATTGAATATTTTCTCCAAATGCGCCTAAAGCTAAAATGAATCTGATTTTGTCCCGGCTGTTGTTATCACTGTACTATATAATTAAATACATTTTTTTGAAAGGATATAATATATTTAAGAAGCTAAATCCCACCGATAATAAACATTGCTTTTGTCAGATTTGTATGCTGGTAAACACTTTTTAAAAAAAAAAAAAGAAGAAGAAGAAGATATTCGTATGCTGCTAACTAACATTGAAATATAAGCAACGCACTTTTTTTTTTCTTTTTTTAAGGCTAGTTTGCCCGATGCAACACAGTGGCCCGGTGATACGACATCGAGTATGCATGACTTTTAGTAGCAAACGCTTTTATTTATTTATTTATTTAATTTTTTGCACCACCCCTTTGCCCAGACCCAGAGAAAACATTAATTAGAAAAGCAGCAAAATCCACTTGCTAGAATTTAAAATTCTACCGTAAAAAGTCGTAAGAAAGAGAAGCACACCGACGCCTGTTTCTTACTAGTTAGTACATATTCAGCATCCGTCCCCTTAACATGGCCTCTGCTTTCCTCACCTGCTTTACAGGTCCTATAATAAATACCTACACATCAAAGCCAAAATGAACAGAATTTAGCCATTTTGCAGCTGAAATTTCATTTGACTCGTCCGTTTATTAGATAATAATCAGAGGTATTAGCTGGCCCCTCACGCACAATTTTTTTTTTTTTTTTTTTGAGTTGATCAAAAGAAAGGAAATATTTTCATCCTGCATCACAACTGATTATGAGTTGGTTTTTGTAGTGAAACAACAGAAAACCAAAATCAATTAGGAACTTGGAACAGATTGAGAGGAAGTTCTTTTGGTATTAATTGTGTTCGAACGATGCCCCTTTTTATCAACTTTTATCAAATTTGCGTATGTTAAACTTGAGCTTGGTATCAAAAAGTACGTAAATTTCAATAGACGTTTTTCTACAGTGAGCTTGCTTTGTAATTCCAAGGGACTAACCTTGTCAGGTGGGCCCTTAGCACCTCCAATGAGAATTTCCGCACTGCAAAATAGTAATGTGAGCTATGTGCTAAAATCCTAGGATACGTCTAAAGAAAAAGTGAAACAAAGAGAGACGCACTTGCAAGATTCCTTAATTGACAAAATGGTGGCTCCTCTTCTCCCAATAACACATCCCATCTTTCCTGGAGGAACATTGAGAACCGATAGAATTTCTTCCTCCAGTGCCTGGTCTTCCATCTTTAGGCTCTCTATAGAGTGAGATCACAGCTAAATTAGTTATCAAGTGATCAATTAAAATTAAAAAGAAAAAAAACTGAACGACAATCAAAATGGCACCTGAAGGTTTTAATTATAAAAATATAGAGATTAAGTAATCTGCTTTTAGCGCTTCTCTTTATCTGTCTTTTCATAAGAGAAGCAATTGCTCATTCGCAGATATTGCTTATAGACATAACTACTCTCTAAATTTATTTATATATTTATTTATTTTTGCAGCTAAAAAATCTCAAATTGGTTTAGAACCACGTATATAACCATCCAAGGGGAAGCATTATGTGTACATATAATAACATATACATATGTTAAATTACTAGGCCAACATTAACCACGTGTCATTTGGCTTTAATTATTCTGTTTCATTTTGAAGTTCCAATATACATGTTTTAAGTTTAAAACAACCAAGGATATCGTATACAGACGAGGAGAATTCAGAAGTGTTATAAAAGTAACAAATTTAACTTAAATTTTACAATAAATAATTGTTTAACTTAGATGTACAATAGCGTGGCTGTTTATATTAGACAGACCTGGAATAGGAGGAAGAGATGGCCAATCAGCATAGTCATTATCATTGATGCAAAAACATCTACAATAAAGAGCACCACGTACTGCAAGATACCACAGTGTTCGCTGATTCAATTTGCCCGTTATCTTGTGATATATGTATAGAAGAAAGCGGACATCATCGGCTGCAGCTCGGACCATCAGCTCCGATAATGGCCTGTACGTCCAAAACTTGGGGTCCTGAACAGCATCAAAGGTATAAATTATGACAAATATCATCTGACAGAAGACTCTTGCAGAAAAAGGAATCATGACTTAACTATGAAAGCTAGATCGCAAGTCTAAACATGTATTTCCCTGAAGTCCTCTATGTAAAACAAATGTAAACACGCAAATGAAACAGCAAACCAGTGAAATAAATACCATGACGCTTACATGATATAGCTCTATAGTAAATCTCCTAGTTTACCACCGTACCATACCATACCTTACTTTCAATGATTAGTATGAAAAATAGCATACTATCTGAGATGCCACCTATATTGGCTATAGAAACTAAAATTATTCTTATTAAACCATACATCATATATGAAAAAGAACATTTTCCCATTGAAACATTGTTAGAATCAAAACTAACCTGCCTTAAGAGAACACGAACTTCCTCCTTCTCAAGATAAGAAATGCCTACATTTTAAATTCAAGATGAAAAACAACACTATGAAAGGCCAAATTTACTAGCTCTACACCATGTGAAAAAAGTACCCAATCACATATTTCGGCATGTAATAATCAGGGACCTGTGATGACCAATAATGAATAAGTCGAAGCATTCAATAAACTAACAAAACCTAAATCTAATATATAAGATGAAGTTATGTCTATTCTTTCTATATATAAATCTAACATGGAAGTGAGGATGAAAGTTTTGGAAATGTGCATTTCTTCTGCACATCCACATGCTGGCTTGTTTGGTTTTTATGGGCCTCTCTTTTTCAAGTTCTGACCAAGTGGTGGAGGCGGCGATAATGTAATGACCAATGAGACATTGACAAAAGTTAAATTTGTTTTTGTTCTACTTAAATATATTTATATTGTCCCTTGTCTCTAATTTTACAAGAAATCTCTTTTTTTTTTTTTCCCCCTCTTTTTTATTGCAATTTATTAATGTTAGTCACAGTAAAATACTTGTATAAAGATTTCTCAAAAAAAATTTTAATACTTGTATAAAGATCTCTCAAAAAAAATTTTAATGGATAATATTACACGATTCCTATGATTTCTAAGTCAAAGACGTGCGCCAATACCAGTATAAAAATGAGCCAATACTCAATACATTCATAGTTCATAATAGCTTGCCTTTCGGCAGAAAGTAACAACTACAAGGTACTACCAGCTAAATAAATCAACCTTACGACCAGAAAATCATGGAGATATATTAACACAACCAATAAAATAAAAAGAATGAAAAAGAATACCACAATAACGTGGATCCGCAAGGAGGCCAACAAATGAGATGTAGTCATCTGGTGATCGTGCTCGCCCTTCCTGCTCCTCTATCAATGAATAGGCAATCTAAATGCCAAAAAAAAAGTGCAAAACTTTAGACTAATTAGGTAAAATAGTGCCTCCAGATCGAAAATATCCTCAAGGCAAAGCAACTGAAAAGCAGTAGATAAAGGATGCTCTAGCCAACAAAACAAAACTGTCCACAAGAATTCTTCTTAAACATGTAACAACGATGCTCACCTGGGTATCCATAACATTGTTCAATTTGATGCCAAACTGAAAATACAGGGCCTACAAAAGGAGAAGCAATTCAACACTGGAACTAACATGAAGAAATAACTAGTGCCAAGATATGCAAGTAGCTAAAATGAATTAGAGACCTCACTATCTCGTTTGCAATCGTGAATGACTTTTGTGATGTAACTAGACTCAAGTGCAGGCTTACAGGCTTTCATAAGCATTTCTCCGCCCTGAATGGCATCAACCAAATATATAGCATCTGGAAATGCAAGCTGCCAAATAGATTTAAAAGAGCACAGATGAAGCAATTATATCACATAAAACAAGAGTGGACTATTCGAACTTGAATTAGAATGATAAACAAGACCTCTTAATAACAGTTAACACAAAGAGCATGAAAGTAAAAAAAAAAAAGCTGTTTACCTGCATGATACAGAGCATACCATGACGACACAGATCAACTCCCTCGCAATCGAAACCAATAACCAACTGCCTTTCAGGTGATGGGTGAAGAAACTCAGGGGGAAGTTGAGAGGCATGAGTAACGATGTGGACAGGGACTTCAGATAATTGAGCTTCATCCTTTAAAGGCCCCTCATCTGTAATACACCAGTTTGGTGAATGCCAAAAAACACAATAATAACACAAAACTCTAGTCCAGCCAACTTATGCAAGTTACATATGTTTAATTAAAAAGAAAATATAACAAATAATTCCTAGTGCAGGATCCAATTTCTTAGCCAGCATAATCTCTAGCTCATCATTTCTACTCGACCTAATTTGAGCCAACTGACGTAAGCAAAGCCACAATCACAACTAGTTGAATCAGAAAGGGGAGCTAATGGTAAACATTTGACGAAAATACGAGCAACTAATTTCAAACCAAAAACCAGCCCGGAGGGAAAAATGATGTGAACAGGAACACAAAGAGAGAGAGAGAGAGAGCGAGCAAGGAGTAGCAATACACAGACTAGGTGAAATATCGACTGAAATTGAACAAGAACAAATAATTCGATCGTCAATCTTCCAAATGATTGTCGTAACTAAGGCACAATCACAAATCACAAGTAGATTTATTCCAAAGTGAAAAGAATAGAAAGTATAGGTGAAAACTTGATAAAGTACAATTTCAAACCTAAAATCAGCAAAAAGAATAAATTGTGTGCGTGATACAAGAAAAATCTACCGAAATTGAACAAGAACCAGTAATCCGATCATCAATCTTCCATTTGATTGCCAATAAACTTAGGGTTTAAAGCCAAAAAAAAGAAAAAAGGAAATAGAATAAACAATATGAATTACGCTTTATTTATTTATTTATTTTTTTGTTCAGCTAGTAACAGTAGTCCTTAAAAACTAGACGAGCGAGCCGATCTCTCTAGTCTCAGTTAAAACAAATAAACAGAACTTTTCCATTAGTGGAAGATGTTTTCTCGACAGCCAAACAGACCAAACAATAAGCGTTTCCGAACCGAAAAGGCGACACGAAAACGACGTTACAGAGAAACCGAAACAACGAAGCGGAAAATCGGATTGTGAACAACAGAAAGCTTGAGATTAAGAAAGAAAAATTTGGAGGCGGTTCAAAAGAAGAGAAAGAAAAATACCAGAGAGAGTAGGGACAGGAATGTGGGCCTGGTAAGAAGAAGTTATGGAGGCCATGCGATCGGAGGAGCATCGAAACGAACAAATCAGAACCTTGGTCACTGAAACTGAAACCTTCGAGTCATTATATCCATTTCTACTTTCGCCGTCTATCGCATGCGGAAGGTAACACCGTGGACCTCTACCTTACCCACACCACCCCCCACCACACAATAATCATTTTTGACAATATTTTATTTTTTATTAAAAACAACTTTTTTGCGTTTGTTAATCAAAACCAATTACAACATATTTTTTTTTAATTGAGAGTAAAAACGATTCGATTTCTATCTTTTTATAATAAAATGGTGAATAAAATTACTATTAAATTATAAATCAATTATCACATTTCAAAATTTGAAATAACGATATAAAGAATATGTTAAAATATCGACGGACGTGAAATATAGGTGAAATATTGATTGAAATTGAACAAGAACTAATAATTTGATCGTCAATCTTCCAGTCGATTGTCATAATTAAGGCACAATCACAATTCACAAGTAGATTTATTCCAAAGTGAAAAAAAATAGAAAATATGGGTGAAAACTTGATATAGTACAATTTTAAATCTAAAACCAGCAAAAAGAATAAATTGTCTGATACAAGAAAAATCTATCGAAATTGAACAAGAACCCGCAATCCGATCATCTATCTTCCGTTTGATTGCCAATAAACTTAGGGTTTAAAACCAAAAAAAGAAAAAATTAGAAATACAAATAGACAATATGAATTACGCCTTTCTTTTATTCAGCTAGTAACAGTAGTCCTTAGTCCTTAAAATAAAGAGAATTTCAAATCTCTTGATAAATCGATTTACTTTCAAAATTTTTTAAAATTTACAGTCTCAATATATTCAAATTACATACATGTTTACAAAGTAAGAAAATTATAATTCTCCGATTACCACTTAGTCGTCATACAGTGATTCCATTACATCTATCTTCTATTCACTTTTCTCTCTTAGAGATTTATCAGTTTTAAAATAATAAACGAAAGATCTAAAAGGATATTTTTAAATTATTTTTCAAACATTTTTATTTTAATCAATATAGTAATAATAGATCAATGTAATATAAAACTTTAAACATGTAATCTTAATTATGTAAATTGTGTCCTTAAATATATCTAAATCATATACGATCTGTATAAGCATCATAATCATATTAAACTATGATGAATTGTCTTCGATCGAGATATGCACTCTTCACATGTGCATGTTAGCTCTTGACATATATTTTAACAACCAAATTTTATTTCAAATTCTTTTTAAAAATATAATTCACATAATAAAATATACCGTATTATTTTATCAAATATTCATAACCAGATCATATTTTGTTTAATTTCTGAAATCGTGTCATTTTTCAAAAGTTACAGAAATTATAAATACTTTATAAATTCATTTTTTTTATTCTTTTTTGTCAAATTTTTAAAAACAAAACTGACTAAAAAAAAGAGGTAAAATATAGTATTTTTTAGTAATTATCTACTTATAACTTCTAATATGTATTCTGAGATAGTTCTATTTATCAATTTCGATTCAATGAGAACTTAAAATATAATCGTACATAATTAAGTATACCATAATCTTAATTACAATAAATTTAATTAATTAATATATTATTTTCGTTAATTTAACAAGATTTTTTTAATTTAACACTTATAAATTTTAAAATAATATTTTAATTTTAATACTTGTGTGTTTTTTAAAAAAATTTTGACACCATCTACCTAAAAAATATTAAGCACTCAATACTTCAAAAATGCTTTCATACCTAAAAAAAAATATTTTTAATTTCCAGAATAATTCAAATACTATTTAAATTTCATATCAATGTCAGTTTAAAATATTTATATAAAAATTATTATTATTTTATTAATTTTATTATAATTATAATTATTATTGTGTTATACACATATATATATATGTTTATACACAGACAGCTTTATATATATGTACGCGTTTTTGAAGGGGGTTTTCCCAGCCGAAGGATCAATGGCGGTGGAGAGGGCCGGCTCAACGGTGAAGGGGCTCGGGGAAGCTTGGGTCGCCGCGTGGGCACTGCGACGGACTGGCGAGACGCAAGGAGACGGGCTGCCGTGGGTGGGAGAGGGGCTCGGTGACTTGGGCAGCTGCATGGAGGTGGCGGCGTGGCTGGGTCCGGCTTGGCAGTGGGTGGCGGCTCGGCGGTGTGGCGGCTTGGGGTCGGACAGGTAAACGACGATGTGGGCTTGGCGGCGTTCGGTCTTGACGAACGGTGGAGGCTCGCGAGGAGACTTGGGTCGGTGCTCGGCTGCCGCGATGGAGGAGGCGACTTGAGCACGGTGGCTCGGCGCTTGGGTCGGGTGACGGCGAAGAAGAGAGAGAGGGTCAGAGCTAGATCGAGAGAGAGATTGGGAGATTTTTAAAAAAGAAGAAGATGAAGAAGATGGAAGGAGAGACTGAAATTTTGAGAAGGAGAGGGAGTGGGATTTTGAGAAAAATTGAGAGAAGGAGATGGTAAGGAGAACGGCTGAAGGAGAGAGAATTGAAAAATTGAAAATGAGAGTAAGAGAATGAGGGACGGTGAGAGATTGAGGGTGAAAGAGAGAGAGAGAGAGAGAGAAAGAGAGGTCTTAGAGAGAGAAAGTGTGAGTTAAAGAGAAAGGTAAGAGACGGGGGAGTTTGACGAGAGCGAGTGGGTGAGAGATAGAAAGATGAATTGATGAAGAGGCGGAGGGAGAGTGACGGTTTTGGCTGTAAGGGAGATGAAGAGAAAAGTGTGGATGAAAGAAATGGTGAGGGTGGCTTTTTTTATTTTATTATTATTATTTTTTTTTTTTAATTTTTGAAGAAAGGGGAGAGAATGAGACAAAAGAGAGGGTGAGTGGGAGGAAAAGATCGGCAGTGGTGATTCGAAGGAAATGTTATTTAATTTTCAATTGAAGCATCTATTATAATTAAATATAATATTTATTCAGAGAAAATGTATTTGAATTATGATAAATGTAATGTTATTGATAAAAAAAAAAGAGAAAAATAGTATGTAATATAATTAATAATTAAAATAATAATAATAAATAATAATTATATTGAATTTAAAATGTAATGTTATTAATATTTAAATATAATATTTTTATGTTTAGATGAAAATTATATTGTGTTAAAATAAAATATAAATGTAATATAATAAATGTAATGTGATAAATAAATAAGGCATAAATATGTTGATAGGTTGGTTAGGAATAATATAAAATAAATAAAATAAAATAAAAATAAGTGGGAATATTGATTAAAAAAGGTGGAGAAGGAGGAGGAGCGAGGATAGAGCATGATTAAGAGAAAAAAAAAGTTATTTATTTATTATTTTTTAACTTGGATAAAATTTTTTATTTTATAAATATTGGAGTAAAATTGTAAAATTTTTAAATTTTTTTAGAATGTTCAAAATATTCTTAAATTAATATTTAATACATTAAAAATTTTAAATTGAATTCCTATGACAAAAATTAATTAACACATTGATAATTGAATTTTTTACACTCACGTGTGAATTTTAAATTCAAATTTTGACAACACGACACTAATTGCTTAAAAATAATGATAAATGAAAGACTTTTTTTTTTAACACTTGCACTTAATTCCAATATTAAGATCATCTCCAATAGAGTGTCAAACTAATGTGTTATTAGTAAATTTTAGCATTAAGATGAGATCTTTCATGTTAAATTTATTATATGCTAAACTTTGTCATAAGGTATAGCTAATTTCAATTTTTTTTCTTTTGATTCTTATTAATTATTGTATTATATAATTATTACAATATTTTTTTATTTATTTAAATATTAAAAATTTACTTTTATAATTTTAAAGTACAATAATAATAACAAAAAGTATAAACATTATTAAAAATAACATAATATATTGAAATATAATAATATTTTTTATACTAATATATTTGAACATAATACTACATATGCAAATGGATTAAAAATGGCATAAATTTAATCTAAAAAGGTAAGTTGTCTGAAATTCTGTGTATATATATATATATATACATACATATTTTTATTTTTATCATGTTGATTGATATTCGAGGTTATCTTTGGAGGACATAACTATCCTTTTTACCATTTTAATCGGAATTGATTTTGAATTAAAAAAGGATCCTGGAAATTAATTATTTAAAAATAAAACCAAATAAAAATGAATTGACTAAAAAATAAAGGAAAAGAACCAAATATGAGACTAGAAATTACATTTTTATCACGGATGCAGAACCCGTCCCTAATGAGGTAGGTATAGGGATAATATGTGGGCATAAGAGTGAGTATTGGTTGATATTATCACCCTGTGCGGGTGCAAGGTGGGAACGGAAGTATCTCTCCCATGCCTATGCTCGCCCAGCTTGTATTTACTATCGTAAAGAGAGGCTTATATATTTATATATGAATTTTTGATTAAAATAAAAAAAATGAATTTTCATAAAGAAAAAAAAAAAGAAACTATGAACTATCTTTAAAATTGACTTTTTTTTAACTAAGCATTGTTAATTTGTAACCTAATTCTTAGAAGAAAATTAGTAAAATTTTTAATATTTTATGTTTTAGTTTGCTTTATAGATTTAATTTATAGATTTTTAAAGTTATGATTTGTTTTTAGGATTTTAGTTTTATTTTCAGTTACATTTATGATTATATTTCTAAATTTTATAAAAAATTTAATAGAATTCGTTTGATTTTTTTATTTTTAATTATTAATAGAAAAATGTGTAGGATATAAATATAGCACCTCAACGTGGATGGCCTATACTTATATTAAATATGCTATAAATTAAATAGATATGAGGTGAGTACGAGGGTTAAAAAGGAGGCGAAAATAGGAAAGGGAGGAAGCATACTCGCTCCCATCCAGCCTTGTTACCATTTCTATTTGAGATCCAATGATCAGGAACAAATTGTATGTACTATTGTTTCTGAAATTATAATATTCCTTAAAGAAAATAAAGTACATATATAGCAAAGAGAGTCATTCTATTCGTAAAGTATATTAAAATAATTTTAGAAATAAATCGCATGTTGTATCCTTATGACTCAGGAGCATCAATTTGAATATAGAAAACAACGGTGGCGTTTGTTTTTGTTCTTGAGAATGATTTTCTGTTTTCAAAAACATAGAAAATGAAAACGGTTTCAAAATAGTGTTTGTTTATTTAACGTTTTCAAAACCGTTTCGAAAACACCGTTTTCAATTATGTTGTTTTTTTGGGTTTTTTGAAAACGAAAAAAAGTTGTTTTTACTTTTTGTTTTCATTTCTAAAAAATATTGTGTTTTTTGGGGTTTTTGAAAATGAAATAGGTTTTTAAAAAATATAACCAAACAAAGTTTCATTTTTATGTTTTTCAAAATATACACTTAAAAAACATAACCAAACACAGTTTCAGAAATGATCTTAACACAGCTTTCAAAACATTCTCATTTTCAATTTTTTTGAAAACAGAAAACATTTCAAAAACAATATCAAACGCCACCAATAGTACCTAATAAATTATATAATATGGAATTTTTTTTAATACAACTATAGATTATTTCTATACCTGAGTTTTGACAATTTTAGAAATAAATCATACCATACCCTCTTAAAAAAGAGAGAGATAATGGTATTTAAAAAATTTTAAAATAATTGCAAAGTTCTTTTATCAAGTTCGTCAAAATAATTTTTGAAGGAAAATTTCCTTCACCCTATAAACAAAATTATAACAAAAATTTTGAAGACTAAAACACGATTTGAGTATAAGTACTGATTGTTGAGGAAAATCTAATACAAATAAAGGCATTAATATATTGTTTTTAAGCATACTCTCTTGTTTTTTTTTTTTTTTTTATGGGCCGTTTATGGGTTGTTTTCCGACCCTTAAAATTTCACTTTTTTTCCAAAACTTCCTTACTTTTCACTACTTATATCTTCAAAATGTTACAGTAAACTCCAGACTTTAAAAATTTATAATTTTGTGTATACAAGTCCAAATGAGATATTTTTTTTTAAATTGCATAAAATTTTGAGAGGAACGAAATAATATCCATATTGATTTTTTTTTCTAAAAAATTTTTTAAAATTTGTTATTTTTTCTCTAACAGTTTTTTCTTCCAAACACATTCTCTAAAATAACTTTTTTTCAACTCAAAAATAACATCTCTAACACCCTCCCCAAAACTCCTCCTTAATTTCCCTTCATAAAGAGTAGTGACATAGGTGGAAACTTGTCACTATCAATTTTACGACTAGAAAGGGGAGACTCGTCGCAAAGCAAAGACGATTTGGGTGGTTGTTGTCATTCTTGCGTTCACGGGACTTCCATTATGAGATCCAAGGAGGTGGAAATGTGAGGTTAATTCAGTGCAAGGCCAAGGTTTGGGGCTATGTGATGCCATCAAGGAAGGAAAAGGTGTAGAGTTGTGCGTGTTGTCATGAGATAGGGGATGGATTGTGCAAAAACACGGCGTTATGGAGCTCTATGACACCTTTATGGGAGGGGGACTCCACTCACATGCCCCCTTTTTTCTATTCCTTTTCCGATCCCTTAATAGTTACATCAAAGAAAATAGTGTAATTGATATATTACTGGGACATGATAGGGAATTTTGCTCGTTTATCTCTTAATTCGTATTTCATTTTGTGTTCCTTTAATAAAATATCATGTCAATTATAATTTTCAACTATCATAATCTTTTAATTAATATTGCATAATATTTTCATTGCCATGATATTTAAATTAATACATCATTATATTATTAGGGGAATGTGAAAAAGAAAACACAATTTTCTAATCTTGCAAAAGGAAATATAAATAAATGACACTAAAATCGAATCTGATTTTTTTTTTTCATAAATCTATATGTGTATTTTGACGATAATATCTTCTTTTTCTTTCTTTTTTTTTTTGGCGTTTAATTGACACATGGTGATGAAGAGGAGTGAGCTAGAGCTTTTGATTTTTTTTTTTAATAAATCTATATTTGTGTTTTGATGATAATATCTTCTTCTTTTTTTTTTTTGGCATTTAATTGACATATGGTTATTCTTCACAAAACTAATGTCAGGACTGATTATACCCAATGTCTAAAAATTATTTTTTATAGTTTGGAAGTTACTAGGGGAAAATTTTGAAATTTATGCCATAAATAGCGTCCAGAGCGACGTATGGTTTGTTTTCAAAAGCATAGTCGTTACTCAACAAAATTACAAAACACTGTGTCGTTTATTTTCATTCTTCCTCATAAAAACTATGTAGTTTTTGTTTACATTGTATAAAGGATAAAGAAGTCATTTTGCCGTTGAATAACAAACGACATGTCGTTGGTTTGCACATATTTATTCCGAACTCGAAGGACTTTTTACCGATTCTCAGCAAAAAAAAAAAAAAAAAAGGAACTTTCACCCAATTAGATTTCCCCGTGTTGCTCTTCCAAGCTGTTGGCTACTTTGCTCCATGGTGTAGTGGAGTGAATGTGGCCGTCATCCGTGTTTACACGGTAGCCCAAAAGTGCATAACAGAATTATATGGCCATAAATTTGCCTGTTTTGGATTTGGAGAATATACAGTACTGACAACACGTGTTTTCTCATGCGATGACCGAACTGAAATTCTATATTTAATTTTAATTTCTTAAATTATATTTAATTAATTATATTATAATACATCATTAAAAAATAATTATAAAATAATTTAAATTTAATAATTATAAAATAATCTAATTTTTTTTAAAATTTTTTAAACTGATATGACATAATTATATTAATTAAATATTATTTAAAATACTAATTTTTAAATAAAAGCTTTGAATTCATAATGATCAAGCAAAATTTTCGATGGTAAGTTGTCTATTATGCTAAAAGGTGATAACGTTAAGATTGGTCAGCCCCTTTTTTTTTTTTTTTGGCTAAATATGAAAAGAAAGTTATGAAGACAGATGGTGGATACCCTTGTAAGTCCTGGTGATTGACTCACTCTAATCGATTTATAGATATCTCAGAATGTGAATTGCCTACAAACCTTTAACTGCCGCAATAGGAGAGGCTCAATCATAAGACTTTCGTGGAAAAAATGAACTCCCATACCAAGTGAAACAACATAAAATTGTTAAAAGGTATCTAAAATAACGCATTGCATATGAATGCATTATATATTTACATTGAAGTATTTGTATTGTATTTAAATGTAATGTTTGTTTGGATGAAAAGTATTTGAATCGTATCGTTTATAATGTGATTGATAAAAATAAAGAGAAAGAAGAGAGAAAGAAAGAGAGTAATGTAATTGATAAAAATAATAGAAAAATAGAATGGTAAATAGTTATTGTATTAAATTTAAATTATGATATACTTAGTATTTAAATGTAATAATTTTATGTTTAGATAAAAATTGTATTATATTTAAATATAATGTTAACGTAATACTCTTTTTGTTAAATGAAAATGATTTTCATTCAAATAAAATATAGAGGTGGCGTTTGGTATTGTTTTTGAAATGTTTTCTGTTTTCAAAAAAATTGAAAATGAGAATGTTTTGAAAACTGTGTTAAGATCATTTCTGAAACTGTGTTTGGTTATGTTTTCTGAGTGTATATTTTGAAAAACATAAAAATAAAACTTTGTTTGGTTATATTTTTTCAAAACTCATTTCATTTTTAAAAAACCTAAAAAACACAATATTTTTTGGAAATGAAAACAAAAAGTGAAAACAACTTTTTTTGGTTTTCAAAAAATTTAAAAAAACAACATAGTTGAAAACGTTAAATAAACAAACGCTATTTTGAAACTGTTTTCATTTTCTGTGTTCTTGAAAATGAAAGATCATTTTCAAGAACAAAAACAAACGCCCCCAGAATTTTTCATTTTTAAATATTTTTGTTATGTGAAAATCAAATTTTAATATATATTTTTTTTAAATAAGAGGTTTTCCTTTTTTTTTTAATAAGAATTGGTATATAGCGTATCTAAGTTTGAAATGAGTGGGTTAATCGCCAAATGTGGGAAGCACAAATAAGTGGTTTCAATCTTCACCAAAAAAAAAAAAAAAAAGTGGTTTTAAGTAGGAGAGATTATTTAATAGATCGGATATATTATATTACTATATTTACATGATATATCAGTCTAATAAATTATTAATATTTATTTAAGTTGTTAATATTATTTATTTTATTCACTCAAATAGGTTGAGATTTATTAGGAAAGAATCTAATAATAAAGAATTTAAAACATAATTGATATTAATAAATCATTTAAATATTAATTATTTATTAAACATGTGTATTATATAAATACGATGACATGATATATTCGATCTATTAATAATTTCTCTTTAATAATGATAAGAAATTAGTAATAAATTTAAAACATAATTAAAATTAATAAACCACTAAAAAATTAATTATTTATTAAATAAATATATTATATAAATAGAATGATACGGTATATTTAATTTATTAAATAATTTCTCTTCAATCGGCTGGTGATCTACTAATGGAATAGTTTACATTACTTGTTGGAGGATGCGGAACGGTGCGGACAGCCTGTAAACAAAACTTATTGGGTTTTTCGTAAGATTGACTTTTTTGATTATGTGAGAAAATTTTTTTTTTTTGGGCTAGAGGAGCGTGTGGGATTTTAAGTTAGAAATAAGTGGATTAACTGTCAAATCTGACTAAGCCCCGCGTTGGGATAACACATTTTTTTGACATTACATTTAAATATAATGTAATTTTCTCTCAAATATAAAAATATTTCATTCAAATATCAATCACATCACATTTTAAATCCAACACAATCACTATTTATTATTTCATTTTTTATTACTTTTCTTAATTACATCATATATTCTCTCTCTCTCCTTTTTCTTTATCTATTTTTACCTATCATATCACATATTCATTATTAAAATACAATTCAAATACTTTTCACCCAAACACACATTGCATTCAAATGCAATAATGCTTTTCCTTCAAATACAAATTACATTCAAACGCAATACAAATACAATGCGTTCACCAAACGAAGCCTAAAACTGCACAAATGAAATTACTTCCTTTCAGTTTAGATTAAAATCTAATAGAATGTTTGGTAGATGCATTATGTTTTATTATAATTCGTTTTTTAAGTGTTATATTTGATTAAAAAATATTTGTTTTGTATTTGAATGAAATATGTGTTTGGATGAAAAGTATTTAGAGTTGAAAAATTGATATGATTGATAAAAATAGTGATAAAAAGTTAGAGTTAAAAAGTTAATGTGATTGTTTTAAAAAACTTTTAAATAGTAATTTTTTTTGTAACACTATTGAAAATTATTGTATTTGAATATAAAATTTTACATTTGGTGTAAACTTGGTTCTCGTAACACTAAAAAACATTTTTCAAACATGTCATAAATATAAATATTTTTTAAGATAGGAAAATATTTTATATTTAAAAGTGAAAAGATATTTGAATGGGAAAAAAAAATTTTATTCTTAAAAAAATGTTTTTTTATTATCTAAAAGTGAAAATTTTTTAAAAATTAAACACATAAATTTAAAAGACTTTTTTTTGATAAATGAAAATTTTGGTTAAAAGTAAAAAATTTCCATGTCTAAATCTCTAAAAAAAAAAAAGGCTAAATTATGGGAATTTTTATTCGAATTTGTGATCGAATTTTATAAAGTATGGCATATTTACAAAACATTAGCTTCTTTGATTCCAAGGTTTGGATCTAAAAATTCTACTCTAATTTTTATCTTATGAAAAATCAAAACTAATTTTTAAAAATAATTAATTTCAACTTAAAAAAATTACTCAAATATATAATTTTATTTCACAAGATATAAGAAATACACCATTAGTGTACTACTAACAAAGCGGAAAGTACTTGTATATATATATTTTTAAAAAAGTACGTTTCCATATCTTACCGCAAGTTGAAAATATAATATCAGGAAAAAATACTTTCAAAATATATATATATGTATGTATCCGGAAAAGAAATAAAAAGACAAAAAGGGCAAAAAAAAAAAAAAGGCTAAAAAAAGGGGAGGTTGTAATGCAAAGCGATCCAAGCTAAAATAAAAGCACTTTCGTTCCAGCTCTAACCAAATGGGGTCCGCAAAGTGCACTTTTTTTCCTGTTTGCCTTTCCAAAGAGGATGATCCTTTTCTGTGGAATCACCAAAGGACCAGCCTAAGCCACGACACTATTTCTTTTCATTTTCCCAAATCTATTCCTATTCGCTCAGGCCGACCAGCTTATTCTCTCTCTATTCTTCCACTCCTAACTCTTTTTCTCTCTCTCTCTCTCTCTCTCTCTCTCGCTTACTTTTTATTTTTCTTCATCCGTTTCAGTCCCAGATTGCTTCTTCCCAAGTCGTCAATCTCCGACTTACACAGAGCAAACTGGTCAAATTATCCGGTTTGGAATCTGGGTTTTGCGTTCGGTTTGTTTTACTTCCGTTTCCCCTAGCTTTTTTTTTCCAGAGAATAATCGGTTTTTGGTATCTGGGATTTTCAAGTAATATATATCAAGTTGTGTCCGGTCGATGGGATTTCTGAGGAAAGAAAGATTGGCTTTGTGTTGAAATTGGACAAGAAAAGGTGATGAAGAGAGGAAAAGAGGAGGAGAAGATGATGGGACCCATGTTCCCGAGGCTACATGTGAATGATGCAGATAAAGGAGGAGGGCCAAGAGCGCCTCCAAGGAATAAGATGGCTCTTTATGAGCAGCTCAGTATTCCTTCTCAGAGGTTCACTTCTAAGTCCTTTCCTCTCAACCCCGATTCCACATCCACTTCCAATCAGGTAAAATTTATCAATAGTTCCTAGTGATACTGTAATTTCGTGTTTTTATTCTTGTGTATTTTTACAAGGTTTCGAAGGGATGGTATATGGTTTTTGGGGTAAAATAAGGTTTCAGTTTGCCTTTAGTGTTATATGATACATATTATAGAGATCGTACACGATCCAGCTGTTGTAACTTTCTAATAATTTGGGAACATTGTGTAAACTATGTGTAACATGATATAATTTAGCAACTGTTGGTGCAAAACAAAAGTATCACTGAAAAAAAAAAATGATGGAATCAACTAATTGTTACAATTGTGTACAAAAAAATAAAAAATAAAAATTACAAGTTCGGCAGCCGAGCAAGAGAGTATGCTTATATATATAGGTGTTCAAAGATTGAGCATTATGTGCAATTGGGAATGCTTGGAAGCACTACAGGTTTTGAGCATAACAACAACAATGCTTAATAATTAATAGAAGGTGGATTTCATATGTGAGTGGGACTTATTTTTTATTATTGTGTGGTGCTTACACTAGCAGGGTTGCTAGCATTGTTCCAAAGCAGTAAATATATATATATATATATACACATATGTGTGTGTGAGCTAGCAAATGATTTTGGGATCTTGGATTTTGGGGGTTTTTTTTTTTTTTTTTTAAGTTATATTTTTATTTTTATATTTATTTTTTTTGGTTACAGGGAAGTGGTGTTGAGAGAAACATGGCCTTTCCCCGTCACTTGCCTCCATCAACACCTACACATTGGTCTGAGAAGTTTCATGCTCATCACTTTGATATAAGAAATGGGAATGCTCTAGAGGCGCAACTTGAACAGAGAAAGAAGGTTGGATACAAAGATGATGTCATGGTTCCTGTGTTTGTTCAAGCTAGAATGGGTCAGAGCCATCAAAACAGTATTGATAGGGAATCAGTTTCTTCCATAACCTCTACTCGTACTGGACATCCAGCGGAGAGGGAAAATATCTCAGTTAAGGACCCAAAACAAGATAATTTAGGGGCTGTCAATTTTAGACAAGAAATGAGATGTGTGAGAAAAGAGAACATGAAAGGAGGTGGCCACAGTGGGAGCACTGTAATGTATGCCGCAGATCAATCAAACAAAGAAAAGATCAATGAGCGAGGGGGTGCTGTATCTAATTTGAGCCGGTCACATGATGGCGAGGCTTGCTTAAATCAAGAGCCTAGAATGGGGGCACGAGTGCAGAGTACTACGAAAGATGATGATGGCGTTGTGTCTACAAGGGATGTTGAGGGGGGAAATGCCTGCCGGTCAAGGAGTGTGTCCCGTCGTGGGGAGGGTCATGTAAGGCCTATTGAAGCTGAGAACGTTTGCAAACATAATAGCAGTAGTAACAGGACATGCACTTCGTTGCAGCTCGAAAACACAGATAAAGGGGATGATCTCTCTGAGACCTCAATGGTGGATTCCATATCCGACTTGGATATCTCTCCTGATGATATTGTAGGAATTATAGGTCAAAAACATTTCTGGAAAGCAAGAAGAGCAATTGCAACGTAAGTATCTTTACTTTTTAGCCATCTTGTTTCCTCTGATGAATTATAGAGTATTCATGTCATGTATTATCTATTATCCGTTCCTCTTCCTCTTCGTCTTCTTCATCCTTTTTTTTGTTTTTTCTTTCCTGTTGTCACATTTTAAAATAGGCTACATTTAAGTTGTTGTATGCACTGGGGAATATAATTACTAGGAATAGAAACGGACTACTAATGTAAACATGGCTCGGAGAGAGGAAACGCATTTACACACTGAAGTTCTGGCATACCTTTTGAAGTGGAACTTGTATGTGTTGAAAGGCCAACTATCACATTTTAGCTGCAGATTCTGGATCATCATACGGCAGGGAAAAGTCAAGGCGACCTCAGAGACAGAGGATCGTCTCATTATTCGTTAGGCATCTGTTTTTTCTGGGAATATTCCTGTCTCGGTTTGGTAGTTTTTGATGAGGAGAATAATTTCTCATATAATTATCTAATCGTTCTCAGTTAATTACGGAGTCGGGATTCCTGTTGTTCTTAGTTGGTGTTCAAATTTTTTTTTCCTCATGTATGTCCGTAAGCATTTATTTTCTGTTTTGTCCTCATTATTATTCTCTTAAACATTTTTGGAAAAAAAAAAAAAAGACAGCTTTAAATTTGTAAAAGTCAACTAAGCTCTGTCTTGCGTTTCTCTGCTAACCGTGTTGTACTGGGGATACTGTTTATGCATAAAGGGATGGCAATTTTACCAACTAATTCATTTACCCACAATGGCCAAACTTAAATGGGGTGGCGAAAACCTGATTTAAATGTGGTAGGTTTTAAGTGGGGATGAGAGAGTATTTCTTCTTGTGGGGTGGGTTGGCAAGAAACTCATCCCGTCCCGAACCCACCTGTTACCATCCCTGTTGCACACGTACTTGTTCCTTTGAGCATATCTCATACATGACTGCTATTTTTCAATCTACTATCGAGTTGTTAATTCGTATGATAACCTTTTGTTTTGTCGAATATTCTTGCTAAATTTAAAGAAATTTGTTTTTAACCCATCTCCTGTTACTCTGTGCAGTCAACAAAGAGTGTTTGCAATGCAAGTATTTGAATTGCATAAATTGATAAAGGTACGATGGTATTCAATTCTTCTTCTGTAAGGCAGTATATCGTGACTGGAATGTCCATTCATGCAGATTACATAAAGCTTAACCTAATCTTTTCCAACAGGTCCAAAGACTGATTGCTGAATCGCCTCATCTCTTGCTTGAGCATGGTGCTTTCTTTGGAAAGTCTTCTTTAAAGGGCTCACCAGCAAAGAAGTTCGCACCAGAGTTAGTTGTAAAGCCACTCCCTCATGTGGCTAACTGCAAAGGCGATTCTGAGAAACCAAATGAAAAAATAGAATGCTCTGCAGAAAATGCTGTTGGGAAAACTTCTTTTTCTTCTGCAAAAGCCAGTAGTCAGTCACTAAATTATCCGCCACATGCAGGAAATCTACAGCCAATGGTTACAAGACCCGATAATAAGATGGCTCCTTGGTGTTTCCATCAATCACCAGGACCTCAGTGGTTG
Source organism: Antiaris toxicaria (assembly GCA_035233585.1). NCBI lineage: Eukaryota > Viridiplantae > Streptophyta > Magnoliopsida > Rosales > Moraceae > Antiaris > Antiaris toxicaria. The sequence continues at coordinate 20,888,866 of CP141160.1, read as the reverse complement.
GTTCCTGTGATGTCTCCTTCTGAAGGACTTGTGTACAAGCCTTATCCAAGTCCTGGATTACCGGGAACAGTTTATGGAGGACATGGAGCTTTTGGCTCAACTCCAATGCCGGGTAATTTCCCAAATTCAGACTTTGGAATTTCAGCTTCTCATCATCAAGGAATTGGGGTTTTTCCTGGAACTCCTCCCGTTGGTCATACTTACTTTCTTCCATATGTCATGCCCGTCCCTAATCCAACCGTGTCCTGTTCAGCCGTTGAACAAATGAACCAGTTTGCAGGAACAGGTCCGGTACCCAGAGGGATAGTCAGCTTAAACATGGAGCAACAAAGCTCCTGTAATGTGTCAGCCCAGGACAATAATTCTGTTTCCCAACCCAGGAAGTTTCAGGCATCAAAAGGTAGTGATTTACAAGGTAGTACAGCAGGCAGTCCCGGTGACAGAGCAAATGGAATCAGAATCGGAATCAGTCACAAAGCCGAAGGAAGGGAATCTCTTCCATTGTTTCCTATGGCTCGTGTGGTTTCGGAGGAAGCCTCGCAGTCCCATGAGGCTGCCACACCCCCGCCACCCCAAGCGATCAAAGTTGTGCCGCACAATCCTAGGTCTGCAACAGAATCAGCTGCTCGAATTTTCCGATTTATACAGGAAGAGAGAAAACAGTGCAACCACCTCTAGCTCCTTTCCTGTTGGTCACTTTCAGGCAGATGATCTTGTACGCAGGTGCTCGCCTATCTCTTTTTTGGTATTGCTAATTCTGTAACAGATTAAGATTTTCTCTGTACTTTTTGACCAAATTGTGCATATTCAGATGTAGATAGCTCTGGAAGATTACAACTGCTGAATGTAATATGTCCATATGTTGGCTTTTCGAAAATTTCCATGTTCCAAGTATTCAGTTTATCGGCGAATTAAGTTTTGGAATGAGAGGATGAAATTATTATTTATGCACTTGATACCTGTTGGCAGCATTCTTTTGAGGTCTCACACACACACACACACACATATATACATATATATATATGTATATGAATTTCATGAACAGAATACTGATCCAAGAGGCCAGATATCTGGCCTTTTTGTTCTGTCGAAGTCTCTGCCATTTGTGTTTGCATATCACAGTTGTGTGAGAGCTACAAATTTTTTTTTTTGGAACATTTATTGGATATGTAAGAGTTCCAATTATGTTTTTCTCATAATATTTTACACCATTTTGACATATTCTTTTAAATAAATTTTAGATTTTAATAATAATAATGAATTGGGGCGCCTACCGTCCAGCCTGCTTCCGTGGTTGCAGAGTTGTCTGCAAGGCCATTCATTAGCCAGATTTGAGCAGAATTGTGCAGTTGTTGGGTGACAAATAGTGGATTCCAAAGATTTGTATGAACAAATAACAGAAATAAAGCTTTTTTTTTTTTTTTTTGGTGAATAATAATAAACCTGGAGTTGCTTAAAGAAGAATCATAAACCGTATGGTGGAGATCTATCATTGAGGGCAACTCAATGCATCTGGCAAATATTATTAGAAAAACATAAAAAATATATATATTAAAATAGATGATAAGATAGAAATAAACATAAGGTACATTGCTCAAAATGCGAGAAATATTGATTTTCAACAAAAAAAAAAAAAAGTATGTTCTTACGCACCTACATAAGTAATCAGAAAAGAAGTTTTCTACAATTGTTTTCTTTGGTGTAGGAAAAAAAATCAGTGACACATCAAAGTAGCTTGGTGAGTGAATGAAAATATATTTCCAAGTAAGTTTTTTCGAACACGAAAACTATTCAAAAAAGAAAAAGGAAAACCTTTTGTTTTTTTGGTTCAAACTTTCTTTTTTGTTTTTTTTTTTTTGAAAATACGTTGCGTATGCGGTTTTCCTTTCGCTTGCCTCGAGTGTTCATAATTTAGGGACGGCACATTTTGATTTGATTTGTGTTTTGTTTGAAAGATCTCATGTTTACAGATAAGCAAGAAATAAAAGAATTTAAATGGTCTAACCTCAATGACAACAACTAATTATAAAAAGATAAAATTCTATTTGCAAGCCTCTCTTTATTTTTCACGTCTCTTTATAGGCCAGTTTATTTTAAAAGAATTGAATTTACTTATTAAGTGCCAAGTTAATTCCGAAATTGCCCTATTTTAGTTAAACAAATTATCTAAAGATTTGCTTTCCATTCCACTAAGGGGAATAATATCTTTTCTCAGAGAGCAGTTGGTAAACACATTACATTTTGATTGTATTTGAATGAAATTTGTTTTTTGAATATTGTATTTGGTTGAAAAGTATTTATTTGGTATTTGAATGAAATGTGTGTTTGGATGAAAAGTATTTTAGAATTGAAAAGTTGATGTGATTGGTAAAAGTAGAGATAAATAGTAGAATTGAAAAGTTGATATGATTGTTTTAAAAATATTTTAAATAGTAATTATTTTCGTAATACTATTGTAAAATTTATGTTTGATGTAAAATTATATTGTATTTAAATAAAATTAAAATTGAATATTTTCTCCAAATGCCTCATCAGTCACAATCGCCTATTGTCAACGTACTTTTAAAATTCCCCCCTCCCTCTCTATTATTTCTTTATTTATTTTTTGACTGAATGAATGTTTCATAAATATCTTTCCTTCATCAACAGCACATAATTGATTCCAACGTTAATAAAACTTTGAAATTATAAAAAAGTTTCTTTTTTTTTAATGACTGAAAATTATTAGTGATTATCCTTGGAAATAAGGATTTCAAACGCTCTTAACTCTCTCTCTCAATATATATACAGGATTATCTAATTATTAATGAATAAGTAAATTGTTAAGTTCTACAAAATCAATTAATTTTTTTAATTTAAATTAAAATTTAATAAAGAACAATTGTTTTGTGATTTGTGAATATATTGAGCTTTATGATACATGTTCATACAAGGATCACGTTGAATCCTATTTGATCGAAACAAAAAAATTTTTTTTTTGTTTGATCAAGGAAATTAGAGGTTTAAGTTTAACTTAAAAAGTTTTTCACATATAACGAGGCTAAAGAATATAACTTTGAACAATATTTATAGATTAAAAAAATGAAAAAAATAGAAAAGGAGAGGAAAGGTTCTTTGTGGGATATATGATTCACAACACAATAAATTGTTCTAAAAGTTGTAATTAAGAGGAAACCTCAATCAAACCTTTAAACATATACTCTTTTAACTAATTTTTAAAAATTTAGATTATTTATTAAAAAACTTATTTTAAAAAAGACCATATATTTATAAATCCCTTACAAATATTATACTTATAATTTTATTTTAAAACTCATTAAATTTTTTTTTATTTTTAAAAAATTCCCTTATAAATCTCTGTCACCTAACAAATGAGTTCATATATTTCTTTGGTGCACAAGCCACATAGATTGCCAGTTCAAATATGCTCCTGTCGCCTGTTGGTAGTTTTTTCCCTTTCTTAAATAAAATTTTGTGGAAAATATATTATTTTTAATGAATAAGAATAACTCTGGGATAGTTATGACATTTCGAACATATCTATGGTCAAAATATAGGTAGATTAATTGCCTAACCTGTTGTTTCTTTTTTTTCTTTTCCCTTCTAAAATGGACATAAGCTGTAACTGAAATTACCAATATTTTTTTTTTGCACTTTTTAAGTTCAGACAAAGACATAATATTATCCCAATAGATTAAAAACACAAAAAAATAGGACCAAAGGGCGGGTGGTCAACAAAATTCAGGTAATTTTTAATGCAAAAAGGACCTTCCAGTTCTATCCAACGAGGGTCCCCCAAGTATGGGCCTTTTTTCTCTTTCCCTTTCCACACAAGCCGATCCATCTGAGAAATCCCTAATTCCAGAAACAGTCCCTCACTGCCTAATTTTCCTTCCTTTCACTTCCTTCAAATCAACTCGCTTTCTCCTGTTGTTTCTTCATCTCTTTCTGCCTCAGATTAATCTTCCAACAGGTTTTGGCATCTGGGTTTTGGCTTTTTAGTAGTTTCCAGTTTTTTTTTTTTGTTGGAGTTTTTGTAACTGGAAATTTCATATATATATATATATAGAGTGAAATTTTTGTTAAAGTATATCTGGGAGTTGAAATAGTTATTAGTTGAATCGGAGTTTCGGTATATGGAAGTAGAAAGGAAGGGATGAAGACAGGAAAAGAGGAGGAGAAGATGATGGGACCCATGTTCCCGAGGCTACATGTGAATGATGCAGATAAAGGAGGAGGGCCAAGAGCGCCTCCAAGGAATAAGATGGCTCTTTATGAGCAGCTCAGTATTCCTTCTCAGAGGTTCACTTCTGAGCCCCTTCCTCTCAACCCCAATTCCGTATCCACTTCCAATATGGTTCCCCCTGCGTCCTCTAGTCAGGTAAATTTATGAGTAATGGCTTCCATACGTCTTGTTACGTAATAAATTTTCAGGATTTTGTTTGTTTTGTCTTATGTGAACTATGTTTCGGTGATTATGGTTTCTCGTAAGATTTTGATCGAAATAATCTTTATTTCATTGTTGTTTAAAGAAAGTGTTTATTATATGAATGTGTATGTGTGGGTTGGGCAAATGATCTTGGCATCCCTGATTTTTTTTTTTGGTTATTATTATTATTTTTTAATAAATAGGCAACTGTTGTTGAAAGAAACTTGGTATATCCGCGCCATGTACTGCCATCAACCCGTACTCATTGGCCTGAAAAGTTCCAGGCTGCTCGTCATTCTGATGTATCATACGGGAAGGCTCCAGAGGCACGGCTTGAACAGAGAGAGATGGCCAGACAGGATGACGATTTTATCGTTCCTGTGTTTGTTCAAGCCAGGGGCGGTCAGAGCCATGGTAGAAGTCAAAACAATAATGAGAGGAAAACGCTTTCTTCCATGAGCTCCACTCGCTCTGGACAGCCAGTGGAACGACAGAAAATCTCTAATAAGGATCTCAAACATAATAACTTAACTGCTGTCAATAAAAGACAAGAAGTGAGAAGTGAGAGCAACGAGAACCTGAAGGCACGTGGAGAAAGTGCGATGGGTTGTGTAATGTCTGCCACGGGTAAATCAACCAGAGAAAAGAGTTACAGGCCCTTGAAGGAATCCGGAGTGTCTTCAAATAAACAGTGCGAAGGGCATGATTTGTCTAATTTGAGCAGGTCACATGATGGCGAAGCTTGCGCACATCAAGATTCTAGAATTGAGACACAACCAGATAGTGGCAGACGAGGTGATGGTCTCGTTGACTCTGCCAGGGATACAGAGAGGGGAAATGCCTCGCAGCCAAGGAGTGAGTCCCATTGTGGGGACGATCATAGCAGGCATAACGAACCCGAGATCGACAGCGAATATAATAGCAATAGCAACAGGACGTGCATTTCCTCACAGATTGAAAATGTAGATAAAGGCGATGATCTCTCTGAGACCTCAATGGTGGATTCCATATCAGGATTGGACATCTCTCCTGATGATGTTGTAGGAATAATAGGTCAAAAGCATTTCTGGAAGGCGAGACGAGCGATTACCCAGTAAGTACTTTTGTACTATGACCTCTCTCTCTCTCTCTCTCTCTTCTTTTCTTTGAGAATTAGCTGCGTTGCGAATCGCTCTCTACCACTCTCTCTCTCACACACACACACACACACACACACACACACACGCACGCACGCACGCACGCACACACACTCACGTTATATGTATATATTAAACTACTAAAATTTTATCGTAGTAATCAATATTTGTTAAATGCTTTTGCCCTATGATGTCTCATTTTCATTGAGTAATGCCAACTTACTATGTTAATGTGGGCAAATTGATATTTTATTCTGCACATAAAACCGCACAGCAATCTTTTCATCATCTATCAAGTTAGGGGGATGAATCTGAATAATATATATTATTGGAAATGTTAATAACTAATTATGTCTCGTACTTATTTCTTGGGATGTCTTTTTCTTCTGTGCTCACATATATAGTTAAGTTGCACTTTAGATCATGGAATATGACCACTAGAACTATAAAAATGATGACTAACGAATGCGGTTCGGAGGGAGGTTCTGAGGTCCTGGGATCCCTTCTAAAGTGGAACTTTTATGTGTTGAAAGGCCCTCAATAACATTTTAATTTTGGCATATTACGGCAGGGATGTCAAGGCGACCACCGAGACTCTGTGGCATCCGTTTTCTAGATATATACCTGTCTCGGTTCGGTAGTGCTTGGTTTTCCCTTTGACCACTGCAGAAATTTTATTTCCATGGAACTCAAGGGCCAGGAGGCTGTAGGGAAACGTGTGATGGAGAAGTGTCATTTGGACCAGGTGGACTTGGAGAACAATGACTGCATGCAATTGATGGTGGTTTTGGAATGGGGAGAATAATTGTCGTAGAAGTATCTTATTTTCTTGATTTGGGGTTGGGATTTGGTGCGCAAATAGTTTTCTCCATTTGTATGTTCTAAAAGCATTGTACTTTTTTGTTGGTCATTTGTCGTGATTGGATGCATTTTTATTCTTTTCAAATCTAGACAAAACTGTTAATTAAATTCATCTATGGAGCTCTGTCATTCATGTCTTTGTGTTCGAGTACAATTCACATTTTCTTGTTTTAATTTTATGATATATATTTCAAATGAAATTCGTTACTTGTAGCACAAATGTTACTGTTCTTAATTTGCAACATGATAATAATGTCTAAAATATATTTATTGCATTTTAGCTTCCATTTTATTTTATTGCTTTGATGATAGAATTATAAATCTAAGGTTTTTTCAAATATCTGAATATATGCTAGTTGGACGTCTATTTCATATTTCTCCCATGTGCGCTTTTATGAATCATAATGTACACTCATCCTAGTTCCTAGTGGGGATTGTGGGGGAAGGAGATAATATATGGAGTTGGAGGCTCCGGGATTTGGTGATTAGTGTGCGTTTCGTGTCATCAACTTTGTCTTTAAGTCTTTCCAGAACATGTTCTTTTTTCTGTAAAACAAAAATCCAATTACCATTAGTCAGATTGGTGCAGCCATCCGCTATCATCCAAAGGTGTGAAAGTAATTCTAGTGTAGGAACAATGATGTGTAGTGGGATGTACCCTGTGCTGATTCCTTTCGTGATTATTCCTAGTGTGGATTTCTCAGTAAATGACTGTTCTTAAAAAGACACTATTGAGTCCATGAATCTAAATCACATCAAGATGATTGCTTTGTTACATTCAGTAGGTTTTGACTTTGTTGAAGAATATTGCTAAATTTATGAAATATTGTTCTTGATCCAACTACTGTTACTCCTTACAGTCAGCAAAGAGTATTTGCAGTTCAAGTATTTGAGTTGCATAGATTAATAAAGGTACGATTGTCTATAATTCTACTATAAAGGTGGCATGGCTTGTGCCGAATGGTGTCTATTTAGACAGGAGACCATGTATAGCTTTAATAGCTTTAACATTTTTATTTTCGAATAGGTCCAAAGATTGATTGCTGGATCACCACATTTCATGCTTGAAGATGGTGCTTTCTTGGGAAAATCTTCTTTGAAGGGGTCTCCAGTGAGGAAATTCCCACTGGAGTACATTGTAAAGTCTCCTTCTCATGTTACTAATTGCAAAGATGATTCTGAGAAGCCAAACCATAAAATGGAGGGTTCAGCAGAAAATGCAGTTGCAAAAACACCTCTTTCTTCCGTTAAAAGTGGTAGTCAGTCTTTGAATTATGGACCCTACATGGGAAATTCGCAGCCAGTGGTTGCAACAGCGGATAACCAAATGGGTCCTTGGTGTTTCCATCAATCACCAGGGCCTCAATGGCTAGTTCCTGTAATGTCTCCTTCTGAAGGACTTGTATACAAGCCAATGCCATATCCGGAACCGGGGTTTATGGGAACAGCATCTGGAGGATATGGACCTTTTGGCTCTGCCTCTATGACCGGTAATTTCATGGATTCTGCCTATGGAATTTCAGCTTCTCATCATCAAGGGATTGGGGTTCTTGCTGGTACTTCTCCAGTTGGTCCTATGTATTTTCCTCCATATGGCATGCCTGTCGTTAATTCAGCCATGTCAGTTTCGACCATGGAACATGTGAACCCGTATGTTGGTCCTGGTCCACAAAGTCAAACAGGACCGGTATTGGGAGTGGGAGTCAGCTCAAGCGTGGAGGAACAAAACTCTTGTAATGTGCCAACCAAGAAGAATGGAACAGTTCCCCAAGCCAGGAAGTTTCAGGTATCCAAAAGCAGTGATTTACAAATAAGTACAGCTATAGGCGCTGGTGAGAGACCAAAAGGTGTTGGAGTCCATAACAATGCTGAGGGAAGAGACCCTCTCCCACTTTTTCCTACGGCTCCTGTGGTGCTGGAGGGAGCTGCCCAGTCCCAGGATGCCAACCAGCCAACCCGAGCAATCAAAGTTGTGCCACACAATCCTAGGTCTGCAACAGAATCAGCTGCTCGAATTTTCCGATTTATACAGGAAGAGAGAAAACAGCACGACTCTGTCTAGCTCATTCACTCTAAGGTCAGTTTCTGGTAAAAACGGTATTGGACGCTGGTACTCCCCTATGTCTCTCTTGGGTGTGATAATTTTGTTACGGATTGCTTGTTTTCTTTAAAACCACATTGTAGTATATTCATATGTAGATAGCTCTGGAAGATGAACAACTGGTCAGATGTAATATGAATATATGATTGTCTCTTTCAAGTTGTGTCCAAGGATGAAAATATCCCTATTTGCGGAAGAATCAGTACCTGGATTTTATGGAGTTATCGGCAGAAAAATTGATATCGGCAAAAATTGATGTAAAATATAAAAATAGATTGTAAAACATTAAATTTTTAAATGAAATGTTTAGAGATTGTAAAATAGTTAATAATACGTAAATTAATTGAATTTGTCCATGAAAATGTTACTTATTTGATAAATATGAATGATAAGAAATGATTATAGAATAACAATGTTATACATAAGTCAACAAATTAAGTAAAATAATTAAAATTCAAGATAATAGAAGTACTTTGTATTCAAAGATTCATATGTATGAAATTATCAATACCAAAAAAAGTTTTTATGGGTTTAAAGGTATTTGGAATACCTTCTTGGTATAAACAATAGTTATATCTGTGGAGTTTGTGTATATTTTATATAAAATTTAAACATGTTATGTATACAGAAAAAGAAAAAGAAAGGAAACAAAAAATAAAAGATGAAAAGAAATAAAATTAGTTTTAAAGTAAAAAATAGAAGATTGATAGTATATAAAATTATTAAAACGAAGAATAATTATATTAGATTTTATTTGAATTGTAGGTTCGAATTTTGAATTTATATTTAAATAATAATATCAAATTTTTATGATAAAAACTTTATAAAAAATAGTTTAGAAAATCAATTTTAAAATGGGATGTTAAATGATAGTGTATTAAAGTTAAAAAAGAAAAAATAAAAATAAGTAGCTATATTACAAATATTTTATCCATATGTTTGCAGAATTTTCTGTGATATTTTATCATTTTACATTATAGTTTTTCACAAAAATCAATATTTTTGTAATGTATCAATATTTATGGAAATTTTGCAAAAAATATATTTATATATTATATTTTTATTTTCATATCGTATTTTCAAAATATGAAAATATTGGTGGAAATGTTGGTTTTTCAATTTTTGGTTATGTCTCGTTGGTAAATAGCGGCATAATTTTGAAATAAGAGTTGGGAATTTACGTAAAAATGCAGAGGCGATGAAATCTGTGGATGAAAGGTGACCATAAACTTAAAAAGACTCTTTTTAAGACTAAATTCATGGGTAAAAAAAAAGAGCCAATTCTAGATTTATTATGATCTTACACTAACATTTTAATTTTTATTCTCAAGGACACCAAGTGTGTCTACCAGGGCCTCCAAAATAGAACACAGGTTCAACCCCGTATCCCTGGATATAGTTGTAAGCAGAGTAGCAGTAGGGTTGGTCTGCGAAACTGTCTACCCTTTGCGGGTACTTCAGCGCCAGTGAATAATCCACAATTCTCACACCCTTGATATAACAGGCTGAGCCTTGCAATCCGGCCGCATAGTGTCCACTTCCCATGGCGGTCTCCGGGTGAGGATGCGTCCACATGTTGGGGCTATACACCTCACCACCCCACTGCACTAGAATGGCGCTGTGTTTGAGGTAGGAGAAGAGAGATGGAGGCCAGTAGCCGACAACGACTGAGTCACCGAGTTTGAGCCACCAGTTGCTTGTGCTTGGATCCTAGGAAAATTGAAATAATTGAGAAAAAAGATCGAACACAAACGTAAAAAACGGGAGATCTAGTTGAAAAAATAAAAAATAAAAAAATGAAACAAATCGTGTTACCATGTTGATGCTGACTCTAAATTGGTACTGGGGTCCCCCATCACTTGAAATAGGTCCAAGGACTCCGCCAAGGGCTATATTTGGATTAGTTTGCACAAATCCAGAGCAGGTGTGGTCAAAGCAACCGGTTGATTTGTATGCATCCGTCTACAGCCAAAACACAAAAACAGATTTAGCAAAAACAAAGACAGTTGGTAATGGCAATTTTCCTTGTTTTATTTCTGTCTGATTTTGATGTACTCACAGTCCAATATATGAAGAGTCGCGTTTGTTTATCACCATACAACTTTGGATTTACCTACAAAAAAATAAAAAATAAAAAAAAAAGACGGTGCAAGTGATTCTGCAGAATGAAAACAAAGCTCAAACGTTGCTAATATTGTGAACTAATTGAAGTACTGAACTCACCATCCAGCCTGCTTCAATGCTTTCAAAGCTGTCGGAAATGCCACTCTTGAGCCAGATTTGAGCAGTCGAGTACTCGTCCGGTGACGCAACACGGGGGTTCCAGAGATTTATGTCTCCTTGTGCACCTATGTAGTTGAACCCTAGTGTTACAAGTTGAGCCGTCTGGGTTCATGGAGCACCAAAGACAAACATCCCATTCCCATTTACAGGAGAAAGAAAACAACATAAATAATTAGTTACACAAGCCTGATAAACATCACCACCTATGGTACTAGATATCTCAGCTTTATCCTAATCTTTTCATGGTTTTATTCGTAATGATTAATGCAACGGAATAACGACTAAGGCCTCGAGCAACAAATGCCAAGAGCATCAAAATTTAATGAAAATTTCCTTAACTTTATATAAGCATATAAATACATGCTCAAAAAATGAAAAGAAAGTTATTTCTTACAGAGCGGTTGACTTGTTGAGCGAACGCGAGTTTGGTGTTGTTAATGAAAACAGGCTCATTTGCTTGGGAAGTGTTTGTTTGGTGTAAGAAAACTTGTGGGCTCTTTTTGCCGAACTGCTCGGGAGAAGTTGCTCTTAACAGGTCTTCCCTTAGGATTCTCCGAATGGGGACTGTTCCTTGGGGACAACTTCCGCTTCTTTGCCATGTTTGAAGCACGATTTGATCAGAAGTAGTATTGTCCTTCTTGCTTGGTGTTTCTGATGCTGTTGTAAAACTGGGTTTCATCTGACTCATATATGTATATATGAATACATATGAGCAAAACCTATATCAAAAGACAACATGTGCGCAATATTATGTGAAGAGAAAAAGATAGGGGAGGGTGAGGGTGAACCTGAATTGTGTGATTCTGCAATGCCGGATGATCAAATGCAGGTTGTTTATAGATATCAACGCAATCGATAATATCTCCATCGCTACTCTGTAAGGAATTTAACAAATAATAAAAAAACATGATAAATTAAATATGAATAATATTAAAAATATAGTAGTATTCTACATTATATATTAATTAAAAAAAAATCCCACAATATAAAACCTATAGGTGGAATCTATTCTTTGTTAATTGTGGTATTCAATACTTATTAGTATCATACAATCCTTATGTTTGTGATTCTTTGCAGAGGGAGAGTAGCCAAAAAAAAAGAGAAAAAGTCAAACCTTAATACTCTTGACCGCCGGCTTATTGAGAAGCTTCAACTTCATATCAACTCGGAGGGTTTCTCGAGTAACCCTAGCCTTGGCATAATAAACAGCTTCATCACTCAAAGCAAACAAAAACACTGCTAACAAAATGAGCATTGTTACTTTCCCCATATTCTCTTTCTTCTTTCCTATCTTCCTCGCATGCGCTCAAGCAAGAGAACAGGACGATAGAATCGAGAGATAATAATCGTTATACGTGTCTGTATATATATAGCCAAACTTGATTTGCTCTAAGCATAAGCATTAATACTCCTACCATAAATAAATTAAAAAAACTGACGCAAAAACAAATTAAAAATGACTGTTACCAGGCTCATTATCAGGCTTCTATATTTATGGCATTCTCTTTTCTTACTTATTTTGTCACAAATTAAAATCGACAAATAAGGACAATCCATACTGATATAGGTTGACCTGAAGAATGCGTTACATTGGTTTCGGAGCATTAAAAGCTGTGTCCTCGCTGTATTGAGCACTTGAATCTTGATTAATGTTTTCCAAGCTTGCATAAGAGTAATTAACTTTGTTACTGTATATAGTAAAGAAAGAAATTTTAAATCCACAAGGTATTTTAGTATGCAAATTATATATTATTATCATCATTATTATTAAGTGAAACGTTTTCCTAAAAATGTTTCATTTTGAAGGGTGTCGTAATCTTTCCATACAAGGATATATTCCTGACTACAAGAAAAAAAAAATAAAAGGAAAAAAGTCATTACTATTTAGGGATTACTCAACTTAGCAACCTATACATGATAATTTGTAATAGATTAAGGAATGTTTGAGAAACATTAGAATGTAAATATTTAGATAAAAAATTTTGAATATAAACGTTTGAATTATCATCCAATCTAATGTTTGAATGATAATATTTAAAAATAAAATATTTAAATAGAAATATTTATATATATGTTTGAAAATAACTATAAAAAAAAAGACATAAATGAAGATACAACCATGACATTTGATATGGTTTTCATTTTTTTTTTATTTGTAGAATATTGGTAAATTTTGAGGAGGAAAATTTGCCATTTAAGGACAAAATTGTAAATGGAATTTAAATGAGAGTTATCATGTACAACGACCGTTTTGGGTCAAGTTTTTGGAATTATAATTCGGGTATGGGTAATAATCTTGCTGACGTTGATCACTTCTTTAGTTTTAATCTGTACCGTCAATTTGGGTTTACTTTAGACGGTATTCCCGACATTGCAGCACCGTCATCTTCGTTTCTTTCTGATTTGGGTATTTTGACGTCATTTTCTCTGCTTTCTAGTGTTTTTCTCTGCATTTTTTTTTTTTTTTGGTTGCAATCACGTTGTGTGGACCTCTGTATTCTTTCTTATGGGCCCGAAGGATAAAGAAGTGGTGGTAGGGGATGATATAGAAGGGATTCTTGACCAAACCGTAATGCTGCTTTCGTCGGAGCTTTCCTTGGACTAATCGGAAAATCAACGGTTGGCGAGGGAGGAACCGGTTCTTACATGGTGTTACTTGCAAAGGCCTTTTCTAGGAAACCAATAAGCAAGGGCACAATTCTGCGAGTGTTTGGCAAAATATGGAGGTTGCAAGAAAGGTGGTTTGTGGATGAAATCAGGCCATCCATTTTTAAGGTCCATTTTCACCATGCAAGTGATGTCTCTTTCGGTAAGGAGAAGCGACCTTGATCGGTAGCAAGGATTCAGCTAATTTTTAAGCAATGGTTGCTAGGGCAAACTTTATGAGAGGTAAATTTTTCTACTAGTCCTTTCTGGATTCAGGCTCATGGATTATCTCCTCGTTATCAGTCAGAGGCAATGGCAAAAGTTATATGAAAAGCTGAAATATGAACAAATTGCAAATGTCTGTTACAGATGCGGTGCTATTGGACGTGAGCAGGCTTTTTGTACTTGTGATTCTGCCATCCTAATTAAATCTAAGCATGGTCCGTGTGTCCTGGCTTTCGGGCCTTGGTTAAAGGTCGAATTGGAGAGGGTATCATGCTTTGACCATGCACCTGAAATGAAGTCTCGGATTGGAGCTGCACTTCCGGATCCTTGCACGTAGCCAAGTTTAAAGAGTGGAGGCATGTAATTATTGAAGGGGACTGCAAACTGATTTTAGAAGCTTTGCGAGAAGATGGAGATTGCCCGGAATGACAAGCCATGCCGACTTTTGTGAGGGTTAAGAGTTTGATTGCTGAATTTCAGTTTCTTGGGTTCAAATAGGTGGGTAGAGCGGCTAACCGAGCTGCGCATGCTTTAAGTGTTTGGTCTTTCTCCTCTAAATACAGTGAGTTGCCCCCCATGTGATGACCATACTACTCGATGAGAGCCTCTAAATAAAATCCATAAAGTTTAGCAAGAATGGACCATTCAAATAGAATGACACAAATGATATCAATTGGCTCCCCAAACATGTGCTAGAAAACCAAGTTTGAATCATTAAATCCTAAGTTTTTTTTTTTTTAATTAAAAAAAGCGAGTATCGTAATTTTATCAATGATATTCAGCATTTTTTCGTATAGGCTTGTTTTTCCCCAATAAATTTTTTTTTTCCTAGTTTTCCCCTTTCGAAATTTTCTAACTGCAATATCTTAGTAGATCTTTTTATTTATTTATTTCATTTATACCTTAAAAATCCTAATATTTCAAACTTAAAATCCTATTTCAGTAAGAAAAAAAAAATCAACTACAATAATATGTAAATCAATAATTTTGCAATTTTAAACTTTAAATATTTTATTAAGTTCTATTGCAAGCTTAATTTATTGCTTCGTTACGAATGTTTCAATTAAAAAAATGATTTTTGTTTTAATTTTTTACCTTTTTTTATCAGGGCATAGTCTTCTGTGGGCATGTTTACGAATGGTGCAGCCGTGTTTATTACTTTTGGTAGGATTTTTCTTGGTCCTTTTAGGACAATGTTTCCCATTTTATCAGATGTCGTTTCTGTGCACTCAATGTCGTTTTTTGTATTGGTTCTTTTTCTTTTTTGTTGAAAATTTTGGATCATTTTTAGCATTTTATTTACAGTTTTAATTTTTGTCTTTAATCCTTCTTCTAGTTTGTATCGTATGTTAGTTATGTAATGGTCTCGTTTGTTAAACTTATTGCGATTTAGGGTAATTTGTCTCTTTTTTAAAGTAGCATTTTTCATGGTAATAGTTACCCGTGGAAATTTATATTGTTGTTGTCTTATTAAATTTGAGTTGAATTTCTCTGTCGTGTTTGTTGCAGAAATTGTTGTTTGCACAATATATCTTGGTTTAAAAAAATTGTTCTTTATTCAAAAAAAAAATGTTCTTGTTCCTTAAAAAAAAAAAGAAAAAAAGAAAACTGTTCTTGTTTGCAAGAGTTTTTTTTTTTTTTTTTGACAAAATTTGTATGAGATTTTCAAATCATTATTTTTTATAGGATTTTCGTTAGTTTTTGTATGTATTTTTATTGTTTATGTCGATCTAATGAGAATTTGTTGTTTATTTGTGTGAACGTTGAGGTTTTTTTTTTTTTTTTTTTCGTTTTATATGTTATTTCGTGGAAATTTTATTTATTGTCGTTGATGATGATTAGTCGTTTGTAGTATTGTTCGTCGTTTAGTGCATGTGATTGCCATTTGCTTTTTCTCTTAGATAGTATTCTTTATCGTCTTGTAACTTAATTGTCGATTTTGTAACCTATAGTAGTCTGTGAAGTAGCTTTCGTCCTTATGATTCGTTCTCATTTAAAAAGTTTAATGCCATCCATATATTAGCTATAAGAGTTTTGGTTGTGTCATTTTTCATCATATGTATCGTTCTGATTGTGATTGTGGTTTGAAACTTCTTATTTATCTTATCAGTGTCTGTAAAAGTATTTTCATCTTGAGTTTGACAATGTACTTTCGTTTTATGAACTGTTGTTTAGAAATCAATTGTCGTTTTATGGTACATGGCGGTTCCATGTCGTTCCATAGTGTGTTTGCCGTTATACGAGTAGATGTCGTTTGTCCCTTTTATTCGTGTTTGTTTTTCTCCAAATTCCGGTCGTCTATTTACGACGATGTCGTTTCTTAGCCTGTCTTTGTATCAAAATTGGTGGCGCCCCAAGGGTGTACGTCGTTTCTGTAGAATTTTCCCGTTTTTCGAATGGATGTCTTTTTCCGAATTCTTGTCGTTTTAGAATGTGCTATGTTTTTTTAAGAATTATTGTCGTTTTCAAGAATGGCCAAAAAGCCAATATCTCTATCTAATCAATGATCCCAGCAGACCAACTAGGCGAACACGGTTTCAGTTCAGTTTATCTCAAGAGAGAGAAGAGAGAAGGAGAAATAGCTTGGGATAGACGCAAAATCTGGAATCGCAACTGTGAAAGATGGTGAATTACTTGCTTCGGATCGCCGCCGACCTCGAGAACCTGACCGACCTTCAGCCCCAGGGCGGCTGCGACGACCCCAACTTCTCCTACCTCTTCAAGGTCTCCTTCTTTTTCACTCTCTTTGTTTTCTCTCCAAACATTCTGCGTTTTTCTCTTATTTATTCTTTAGGGTTTCCGCTGCTAGCTAGCTATCCTTAATCTTTTTTTAATTTTTTTAGTTAATTTTTTAATTAATTGTAGGTGAAATGTGGAAGATGTGGGGAGGTGAGCCAAAAAGAAACTTGTGTTGTATTGAATGATAGCGTTCCTCTCCCTGTCGGGAAGGGAACAACTCATCTCATTCAGAAGGTAATTTCTTATTTGCGTCCTTTTCTTTTCCCCCCTCTTTTTTGACGTGCGGGAATTATATTCTGTAATAATCTAGGCATGATTGTTGTTTCATTTTTGTTGCTTGGAAATAAAGGAATGGAAACACTAGGGCTTTAGTCCTTTCTGTTCTTATATGCTTGCTTGGGTAGCAAGTGATAATGAAAGCATTGAGGAATCTCCTAGTCTTTTTAGTTTCTTTTGCACTTTTTCCGTTTATGATGAAAGTCAGCAACTTTAAGCTAAAATTTGTTGGAACCAAACATGGTCTAGTTTCAATTTTTTTTTTTTTTTTCCTTCTTATTGGAAAATTTCGTATGTATTCTATTTTCAATTGTGCTTGGTGACTCCATAGCTGAGTAGTAGTTCCAAGTTATTATGTATCACCTTTGGAGAACAGTCATTTAGAAGGCAACCAATTGTGTCCCTCTTATGCGCGCCGCGCCGCCGCCGCCCCCCCCCCCCCCCCCCCCCCCAAACAAAAAAAAAAAACCTTCAAAAATACTTTCTATGATTATATTTTTGACTCATGTGCGCAATCGATTTGACTGGTACCCTTTTTCTGATTGATATTTACTTATATATAAATGACCTTTGAGACCATCTCATTCTACTCCAAATCCTCTATTTTTTACCCTTACTGCCGTCTTTTTTGGGCGTCTAACTTTTCAGATTTCTTTGATTTGGGGGGCCGAAATTTGTGTTATTGTGGTTTTGTTATGTGCATATTGTTATGATATACGATGATTTATATTAAAATTTTATGGTTTTTCCTTTTAGCCTTTTATGTATGTGCGTAACTGATATTTGACATTAGTATTAGTTTTTTTTTTTTTTTTATCCTTGAGATATGTTGTCCTAGTCATCTCATTAGTTATGAGTTTTTTCTGTATCTTATTATATTTGTCTATAAGTGCAAGTTTTGTGGGAGGGATGGCACCATCACAATGGTCCCAGGTCGCGGTCGCCCGCTGACTCAAGAAACCAGTGAAGAAGGGAAGTTTTCCCCCGTGATGTTATTTGATTGCAGGGGTTTTGAGCCGGTGAGCTATGTCTTTGCTGATGGATGGAAGGCTGTATCGGTAAGTTTCATTTATGTATTTCACTTTCGCCGGGTACACAACTTCAATATTCTTACAATATGATATTTTGCATATATATATATATATTGATGGTCGTTTTACCATTTCCTTGGTATACCAGACCATTAACAATGTAGATTTTTTGCACATAAGGGATTTTCTTCTTTGATTTATGTCTCGTAATGCCACTTACAAAGTGTTCATTTGTGTAGTTGAATGGCACGACATTTGACGGCATTGACTTATCAGGAGGGGATTTTGCAGAGTATGACGAGAAGGGAGAGTGCCCAGTTATGATTTCCAATCTCCGGGCTACTTTTGAAGTGGTGAGGTAGGGAAGTTTGTTGTAAATTATGCCTCCCATTTGTCTTGTTATATCAATTAACAGCCTCCTTAATGAGGCATAAACTCTGACTGTTTTTATGTACTGCTGGCATGAAACTATAAATGGACTCACTTTCTGCAATTCCTTCTTCTTGTTGTGAGTTGTTGGTTTTTATGTCAAACATCTAAAAACTTAACGTACTTAGCGGTTGTTGCCAGTCATTTATTCCATTGATGACCATGTTTACGTGAATAGTCTAGCCTCTACGAAAGTGTTGAAAGAGAATAATAAAACTGATTTTTTAAAAAATATTTCTTACCCTTCTCTCTTGCCTCTCAGTTTCTTTCCATTTGTTTTTTGCTCTATATTGTTTCTTCCATTGAAGTTCTCTTCTGGATTGGTAATTTTTTCATATATAAAATAAAATAAAATTAGAATCATGTTTCTTTTTCTCCTCCTCCTCCTCCTCCTCCTTTTCAATTCGGGCCTGTCTAATGAAGCAACAAAAAGAACTCGAAAAGTATTTATATAAAATAAAAATAAAAAAATCGTAAACTTACACTTACTACCAATAGGTTGATTTAGCAATAAGAATGTATTTTATTCTTCTTTATCTTAGGATTCAGATTTTATATTCGTAGCCCTAAATATAAAAGGTCTTGTCTAATTAATATGTTGTATAGTGTTAGAACTATAGTGATTTAATCACTATATTAAATTAAGTTCATTTTTGGAGTATAATTGGATTAGATCTTTTTCGGACTTCGAGACTTCTTCTAAAGAGAATGGAATTGGAGCAAGATAGTACTTTGATTAGCAAAAGAAAAAGGAAGAACTCAAAATCTTGCCATTGGAAGAGCGATGCGGTGACAAACGCTTCCTCTACATCAAAGAAGGGAAAGAAATGCTAATGGTGGATGGTTTTTGTTTTCTATTACACAATAAATGGATGATTGAAGACTAATTGATGTCTTGAAAATGGGTGGGTTTGTTATGTTGAACAATTTTAATGAAATTTAACAATTTAAGAGGTTTCAAATGGATTGAATTAAATTAGTTGGATGATTGCGGAAAAAAGAATGAAAGAATGGAATTCTAAGATTGAATCAAATCAAGAGATGGAGATTTGGGTGATGTGTGGCGTCTGGTACTAACGTGGTTTGGACGTCCTAAGCGTGGTAAGTTAGGCTAACTTTGTAACCTAAAACGTGGATTGGAAGGGTTTGGTTCCTTCCATGGCCGTGGGAGACCAGCCTACCTAACTCAAGGGGGTCACGTCTCAAATACTGTATTTTTAAAGAGTGTGTTGTGAAGACAAATTTTGAATACTTTTTTTTTATTTTTTATTTTTCCCCTTATAATCATTTTTTATCCTTCATATTTTTAAAATTTTATACTAAATTTAAACTTTAAGAGTTTATAATTTTACATATACAAATCTAAATAAGATTTTTATAAATTTATATGAAATTTCAAAAAAATAAAACATAATCTATATCAATAATTTTTTTTAATAAATTTTTAAAATTTTACATTTATTCACAACAAACAGTTTTTCTTTTCTAAATATATTTTTTAAAATTTACTTTTCTCCGACGTCTAAAATACATCTCCGGAACCTAAGGCTTTTATTCTTATTCGTTAATTTAAATCACGTGGTCCAATTAATTTTTTTGACAATGCAGTTTCTCTTTGGTTGTAGAGTCGTAGGCTTTGACTTTCTTTTATGTTCAGGTTTTGAATTTGAAGAAAAAAACGTAAAGCTCCACAAATAGAGAACTATATTAAATTTTTCTGATTTTTTTTTTCTTTTAATATAATTAAAAACTATGATAAGTTGTATATGAGGGAGAACAATGATAAGTTGGTAAATGATAGCTATAATCACAAGAACCATACTTTATTCGTCTAATATAATAAATGCACCGTGACACATACTTAATTTATCTATAGTATATTAAAATAAAACAAACAAATTCATGATCAAAATTATATGAAATCTAATTACAAAACCACAATATGAAATGTCACCCTCGATTTAGATGTCATTTTATTTCCATTTAAATATTCAGTCAATAAATCATCTATCTATACTTAAAAAAAAATTAATTAATCACTTCAGTCATCTATCTGTACTTAAATCTGAAAAATACAATTACAAATCTGTTCATCTGCCCCCCATCTTTGTCATGTCCACATGGGTCCAACAACATTCACTCTTTTGGCGGCTGAAAACTCCATAATACAAAAGATTTCTTTTCTCTTTAAAACAATGAATTTGTATTAAAATTTCACTTAAAGAAAACATTTTAATATAAGATTAGGAATAAAAAATATGTATCCATCAACCATTATGCCTGGTTTGTCCAATACTCCTATCCCTATTAGAATATAAAATAAAATTTTTCTTTTTAATTGTAAATTAAATTCTTGGAAATTTATCATTTTACTTTTTATACCTAGCTTGTCGAACACTCCTATCCCTATTAGAAAGAAGAACAAAATTGCACCCTTTTCTTTTCTTTTCAGAAAAGAAAATCTAAAAATGAAACCTGCTTACATATTTATTTTGGTCATTTTCCTTTTGTTTTCCTCCAATAGAGCATATTTTGTCTATATCTTTACTAGTATCACATGCTCCAAACATTTCATTTTCTCACAAAATAAAGAAAACAAAGGAAAGTTTTTTAACAAAATATAAAATATGTATCGTACTATATATTTTTTGCTTTTAAACAATTTCGAAGATTTAAAATTTAAACTTTATTTCAGCGAAAAGAACTCTAGCATATTAGGTTATGCAACCATCTAAAATACTCTTCTAACTTTTATTTAAAATTGAAAGGGAAAAAAACTTTTTTTAATGATAAATCTTCCTTTATCTTGTTGATTTTACTTATTATAGTTTTAATCTTTTTTAATATAATTGTCTAAAATTGCCCCCTATGGTAAGACACAAATATTTTTTGAATTTGAATGGTACGGTATGCTATGGTATCATCGCCATATTGTAGAATTCTTTTTATTTATTTATTTATTTGCTACTAGACTTCTCTCCAAAAAAAATGTATCTGGTTGGAATATAGATTCAATTTCCCTAAGGAATATAAACTGAATTGAAGTTCGATTAAGAGAAAAATAAATTTGATGTAAATTTATAAAATAAATAAATAAAAATATAATGTAAGATCTCAAATTTATAAAATAAATAAATAAAAATATAATGTAAGATTAAAGTATGATCTCATTTAAAAACCTTACCAGTAAGATGCATTTTATAGACCGTTCGATGAAATTTAACAACTAAAATGTTATTTGTATGTAATAATTATAATAAACTTTAATTCATAATATTATAAAATAATAAATTAAAAAATTCAAGTAAAAAGAAAAGAAAGTAAAGAAAAACCCCAACCTTCCACCCCCAAACCCCTAAAAAAAAAAGGAAGAAGAAGAAGAAAAGGTGGGAGTTCAATTATATTTTTTTTGATATAATTTTTTTTTACAATCTTATAAAATAGAACTTATTTTAGTAATGATATATTTTTAATATCTTATCTATTTAATTAAATTTAAATAGCCTTAAATAGAATCCGATAAGATATACGAAAGTGGTTCTGTTATAGACTTTTCCGTATTTTTTTATTGTTACATTCACAGGAATAAAATCACAGCAATCCGATTTGGATACGAGTAGATTGGATTTTTCCAATATCAAAGATTCGAAAACGGGGCAATAGTGAGTGCGTAAAAATTAGTGAGGAGTACTTTTGTTTGATTGCTTTCAACGCTTGGGAGTATTATTAGCAGTTGTGAGTTGCTGTATCGCCGTCCTTACTTGGCAGTCCACAAAGGTTGAGGAACCGCACTCTCTCTCTCTCTCTCTCTCTCTCTCTCTCTAGTGAAAGGCATTATTTTATGCTTTCAGATTCTCAAATTTGTTAATACAACGCATCAAGATCCCCACCACCCCAACTCTATTGGACGAACTCTCATTCTTAGGCCACCTCACTTTTTCCAAAGCCCCACTTCTTCTTCTTTTTTTTTTTTTTTAAAATAAATTTCTTATATCGTGATTTCATACACACCATCCTCTTCTGTTAGTGGCCTCAATTTTAGGTCGCATGTTTTCTGGCGCAAATTGAACTTATCACTAAAGCAATCCATTTGTCCCTTGCAAAAACTGTTCATTGTTTGGCATTAAACCGTCCCAAACTCTTTTTGGTATGTTCTTATTCTAAATATCTCCTACTTTATTTTTCTCCCAAAAAAAAAATAAAAAAAACAGAGAGAGAGAGAGATCGTTTCTGGCTTCGGCTTTATTAATGCCCATGTGATATACCGCTAAAGGTCTTGTGTGATGATTTTGGAATTTTTGCTTTTGGGTTCTGCGGTATCGCATCAGATCTATGGGTTTTCTGCTATTCTCTCTTAGTTTCGAGTAATTTGATTCCCTGATGCATTTTCAAAGCTATAGGTGTATACCCAGAAGTTGATTTTTTTTTTCTTTTTTCTTTTTTAGTGGTATTTGATAACAAAGATGCAACAAAGAGTATTGCCTTTGGAGGAAGGCAAAGATCCAGGAGCTATTATAAGCAGGACAAGCCAATATAAGGCACTGCCACTAAGGCTGCTTCAGTTATTTGTGCTATTTTTAGCCGTGAGTATCACATTTGCTGTCATTAGCATGTACACTGTCGGCCATTTTGGGATAAATACCGTGGTGACTTCGGTCAAGTCGAGTTTCCAGCCGTGTTACGAGCTGCCCAAAAGTGATTTGGATCAATGGATTAGGCCGCCGTCGAATCTGATCCACACGATGACTGATACCGAGCTATTGTGGAGGGCTTCCTTCGTGCCTAGAATAAGACAGTATCCTTTCAAGAGGGTTCCAAAGATTGCTTTCATGTTCTTGACTAAAGGGCCAATGCCACTAGCACCTCTTTGGGAGAGGTTTCTTAAAGGACATGAAGGGCTTTATTCGATCTATGTTCATTCGCTGCCGTCGTTTGAGCCCAAGTTTCCCCCTTCATCAATTTTTTTTGGAAGACATATTCCAAGCCAGGTATTTTTCCTCAGCTATTTTGTGTTCCTGTGTCACTGCATCAGTAGATTTCGAGTAATTCTAATGTGCAGTCCTAAAAGTAAGACTTGTTTCTGAATAGTTGCTTGTAAGTTTGTAACCTCGCATGGCTCTTAACTAAGGTTGATTGAAGTTCTGTTGTAATGATCTTTTTTGTTAGTGTAAGAATGGTTTGTACACATAAATATGTTCGTACAATATAGGGAAGATGCATTTGATTTGTTGAAATTTGTGAGTGGCAATAAGACGAATGTTACTTGGAGAATTTGAGTTTGTGTGGATCGTAGTGATGAAGAAAGCATGAAAACTCTGTCGAGTATGCACAGATCGTTTCTGCATGTGAGTTTTTCCTTTGGAATTTCTTTTAAGAATCACGGTGGTGTAAGCCAGCCTCGTGATAAAACCATCCGTTTTTGAGGTGCAAAGCGTCTTTGGTCCTAGATGAGATAGTATCAAGTTCCTTGGAAATGACTTCATAGTCCAAAATTTTGACAGCAAACAAGCTTACTACAAATGAAGTATACCGCTCTATAATGCGGTTTAGTATTATGGTTGCCTTGTCATTTGAGATATACCTTTAGTTTTTGTAGCAAAGAATTGCTATATGTGATTCAATGCTAGTTGAATTTTTTCCTCTTAATATGGTACTCGTTTTGTCAAGCTAGTCTGGTGAAAATGAAACATGAGATCAATGTTTATTGGCTTCCTCTTTTTTTTTTTTTTTTTTTTGCCCCTCTCTTTTGCAGTTCAGGTGTCACTTTTCTAATCATAGTTCTGTTCGTCAATGAAGTTGATGGTTTGGTTGATTTTATTTCACTACAGGTTTCTGAGTGGGGAAGGATGAGCATGTGTGATGCCGAGAGAAGACTCCTCGCGAATGCACTGCTCGACATCTCCAATGAATGGTTCATTCTTCTTTCAGAATCATGCATTCCCCTCTATAATTTCAGCATCATATACAAGTACATTTCAAATTCCAAATACAGTTTCACGGGGGCATTTGATGACCCGGGGCCATATGGGAGAGGGCGCTACAACGACAACATGTTACCCGAGGTGAACATCACCCAGTGGCGCAAGGGATCTCAATGGTTTGAGGTTAACAGGAAGCTTGCAACCTACATCGTCGAAGACACGACATTTTACCCAAAATTCAAAAACTTCTGTAGACCGGCATGCTATGTCGATGAGCACTATTTTCCAACTATGTTAACCATTGAGGCAGCCAATCTCTTGGCAAATAGAAGCCTCACTTGGGTGGACTGGTCCAGGGGTGGAGCTCACCCTGCTACTTTCGGGAGATCGGACATAACGGAGGAGTTTTTCAAGAGAGTTTTCGAAGGTCGACAATGCACATATAATAATAGAAACTCTTCAATGTGTTATCTTTTTGCAAGAAAGTTTGCTCCGAGTGCCATGGAGCCTCTGTTACATATATCAACAAAGGTTTTGGGCTATTAGAGGAGAAATGAAGAAAGGGGTTAAATTGGAGACAGGCAAAAAAATAGTTTATTCTCATTTGTATAGCCACTCTGCTTGTGTTTTCACTTGTACACCCTTTTTCAGTTCATTGCTGTGACATTGCCCCCAAATATAACTAGATGTACAGAGAACCAACCCCACGGTTTAGATAGGCTTTTTTACTCTTATTTTTGTTCCGAGATTAGAATAATTCGTTTCTATTTGTAAATTTCAATGCGATTTTATATTGAAACGCATAGATTTATTTTACTAAATGGAAATATGGGAACTTTATTATTGTTATTTTTTGTTTTTAGAAATGGGAATACAGGATCTCAACAATTGTCATTTCTGTCAATTAATTTATTGTTTGTTTTTTGTGCTATAATCCTAGTGCTGTTTGGATTGGAATCTTCTATGATAACGTTTTTGAATTTTTTCCATCAATGGCTGATGGAAGAAGTTATTTTCATCCGTCTGGGATGACCACAGCAATTAATTGGATGCAAGTTTCATACTGACATGGAGTATAAAATCTCTCGCCCCGTTACGGTTTGATAAGCGAATAACCTTCAGAAAAAAATTAAAAATAAGTTTTGAAAGAGTGTCAAACAATAACTCTAATTAAAAAAAAAAAAATACTTGACTTTTTAGCATGTTGTCCTTTTAAACATTTCGTATTTTAACAAATTATCTTATTGAATTTTAATTATGATGGTTAACCCTTTAAACTTAATGTCCTATTTATGATGGAAATATTCATGTGCATCTTATATTTTTAGCAATATATCCTTGACTTTCTATGCTTTGATGCATTGTCTTTCAACATTTTAATTTTGATGATTAACCTCCTTTTTTTCGTTACCAATTTATGGTTAGAGAATTCTCAATATTAAAACATCATTAATAATAAAAGATGAACCTTATCTATAAATCTCATATCTTATTTTTTAATAGTAGAATGTTAGGTACTCTATAGTTTTATTCATTCAATTTAGACCACATTACAACTATGTGATAAATTTAGAAGATTAATTGTTAAAATTAAAGTTTGGGAGGCCAATTAGCCAAATTTTAAGGAAAGTTTTTCGGGGGTTAGACTTCCTCTCAACTATACTTATCCATGTGGAAAGTAGTCAACAGGATTCACCATACTGTATTTGTTTTCCTAACAGCACACGACTAGTCGATGTTCAAGTAACAGCTACTCACTTACCTTTGAAGAGATGATGCTCACTGGACACTAAAGTCTAACAAGCGTCTTTGTCATCACTAGTTGATAGTTGCATACTCACCACTCGACCTTCATTATTCGCCACAACAGCATACACCATGCACCCATGGCGAACATCCTAATCCCGAGAATCATGCTCGTCACTCGATGTTTGACAGTCAATCAATTATACTCGACACTCAATTATCGAGACGATTATGCACTTCCAACTTTTCGGTATTTTCCCGCTAAGCCGATCATGATTGTCAGTCCCACCACAAGAGAACGTGGGCACACGAGTTGGTAACTACCAAACACTAATCTCTGCCACAACATTAGGGCCTTCCCATGACTCAGTATCCTCCATAAATAGAGGAGTGCCAACCTTAAGAAAGGGGAGATTTTATAGTTTCTTTACTGTTACTCTATTAAAACTATTAGAAATTCATTACACTCACACATTCTTATAACTTCATTGGCTGACGATAATGAAAATATTTAGATTTAGAGAACGTAGCTATTTTGTAGAACGAATTTTTATAAATTATTGGTTTGATTTATTTACTTTTCCATACTTTTTATGACTCATCACCTATGAATGTCGAAAGCTAGATTTCTATTAACAATGATCAATTTTCTAATTTTACTATTCATGTTTACTTCTTAGTGTCTAACTTGATTTTATTTTAATTGCAGAATCTTACTTATTTGCGTCCGTTAGGATCTCTCCTTCAAATAGTCTCTGATCAAATTGTTTGTTTAAAAAAAAATTTGTGTGAATATATATATATATATCTATCTATCTATCTACATATTTAAAGAAGTAAGTGCCTATAACCATATTTGCCAATTAGCCAATCATTTCTCATTTAAAAATATTCAAGGGAGGATCCTGCAACCTTAAAAAGAGAAATGATTGGATCATTTTAATTATAAGACTCATTCAAATGGAAATTAGACTTACCATGCGTTGGATTATAATATTATATTTAAATATAATATAATTTATATTTACATATAAAAATATTATATTTAAATATTAATTATAAAATAGTTTAAATCAAATATAATTATCATTTAATATTTTATTTTTTCTATTATTTTTATCAATTATATCATATATTTTTTTCTCTCTTTATTTTTTTATCTATTTTTATTAATTACATCACGTACTCAATTATAAATAATTCAAATACTTTTCATCCAAATACATATTACACATTGAAATATAATGTAAATATTTTTTATTTAAATGTATATTATATTTAATTATTGATAAAATATCTTATCCAAACATAGCATTAATTTAGATCAATTTTTCTTATTCAGTTTAGATTAAATTGAGAAATTTAAAATTACAACCTTCCTTAAATTTCAATCATTTTCAATCTCTGTTGCTATTATACTTGTACGAAAATTCAAATTTTGAAATGTTATAATTCCTTCATTTCATATCTTATTAAAACGATTTTTATTTTCAAATTTTCAATGCGTTAAGAGCAAAGCGCAAATTAACTTTTCATCCATACACCCCACTAAAGACATACCATGGAAATTCAGGTTTTGTTTGTAAACCTTTAAAAAATTTTAATGATTTTTTTTTTCTAAAATTTATCCAAACACATATGCGGTGCATAACAAAACAATAGTACGGACCTTAATTTAAATGCTTATACTCAAAATCCTCAATTCAAATCAAATCGTTCAATTCATCTAAATTCGGATCATCGAACGAAACGGCCGTAAATTATTGAATCATCTTACCTAACATTTTTGAAATTTAAACCAATAACAATGATGTGTCGAAAAAATAAAAAAAATAAAAACTGTTTGATGTGCATGACACTGTTTGACCAAACAAAACAAAGCGCAATTTATACAGCAAAAAGCACATCATTATCATCTGGTTTGGGTTCTGTATACCAACATCATCATCATCAATTCCAATGCTGAATAAAAGTACAATTTGAACGCTCACTTCACGTTGAAAGACCGACTAAACTTTGCCTGGCAGCTACGAGCCCCACCCCACCATTTGGGGGGCCAAGGCCGAAGAAGGAGAGGCATTGTAGAATGGAAAATCACGGCCGCGGTCGCGTAATAATAAATATCACGCAAGGGCATTTCCGTAACTTAAAAAGTTCGTACACGATGCAGGCCAAAAGAATGTTCTGGAAGTAATCACAGTAAAACCAAGAAACCAAATGGCAAATACGCACCATACACCTGTCACCGTGGTCGCTTGCCTATTAAGCAACTTGTCCTTCCCGTTACGCGACGTGTCAACCAACAGTTGGGCAAACCTTGACCTCATGGGTTGGTAGAACTGTGGGCCCCTGCACATATCACGCTTCCTGGCTGTTCCGTTTTGTTATGTATCATCTCCCCCGCGGCCCTGATTGGCGCAATTAGGCTGGTCTCGCTTCCATGCTCAATTAATTGTACTATTTGATAAAATATAATATATTAAATATAATTTATATTTAAAAAATATTTATATTATATTTAAATATAATATATTTTAAAATAAAAAGTATTTAAATTATATTTTAATAATAAATATATTATACAATAAATAAAAATAAAGTGAAAAAAAAAGAAAGAGAAAGAGAATATGTGATATAATTAATAAAAATAATAAAATAAAATAAAATAATAAACAGTAATTATGTAAAATTTAAAATGTGATGTGATTAGTATTTAAATAAAATATTTTTATATTTGAGTGAAACTTATATTATATCTAAATGTAATACAAATGTAATTCTATCATCAAATAATAGGTTGTTTTTTAATCATCAAATAATAGGATGTTTTTTTTATAAGCTGGTTCAAATTATAATATTAAATTTAAAAATATTAGTTTATTAATTTATTTTAAATTTTTTAATTTTGAATTAAAATATTAACAACAAACCTTTTTTTATATAAAAAAATTATATTAATCATATAAAAAATAAAAAACAAAACATAATTTATATGTAAATTTAATTTTAATTTTTACCATCTAAATATTTTTAATTTAAAATAAAATTTTTTGATTTAAATTTAAATATAAATATAAAATTTATTTTATGATTTAATTTATCTCAAATTTAATTTAAATTTTCTAATTTTAATCCATACGAAACGCTGATGCTTGAAAATGTTGGCGTGCTTTCCACGTGCTGTAGATCAGCGCGTTTTCACAGTGAGGGACCCATATTGGGTGGTGTACGAATAAAATTTGGTGCGAGCAATTTCACAGAACATTTTCCCCACTCGTACAAAATATGGAAAAACCTTTTGTTTAATGTATGTAGGGAAAAACGGTGTCGTGTTAATGAAAATTTCTGCTTTGAAACGACCACGTGTCGTGGTAAATTCGCGTGAGCCTTGCATTCCATTCCAAACAAGGCCTTAAGGAAATCGGTGGAACCCACAAACGTAAACCAAGCTGTCGTTCAACCTCTCGCCAGCCTGTTAAACGGGCAGCTGACCGACCTGCCCAAAACTCTCTCTCTCTCTCTCTTCTCTCTTTCTCACACTCACACGATTTGTTTCCTCTTCTCTCTCTATATAAGCATTTCACCACAGAGTCTCTGCTTCGTCGTCGCAGCACAAAACCCTTCTACGCTCTCTCTGAGATCTCGAAACCCTAGACAGTCGATCAAGAAGAAGAAAAAGCAGAAAAACACTACCACCCGGCAATGGCTCGCTCAGGCGCTTCTCTGGTGGCTCTCATGGCCGTTATCTTCGCAGTTCTCTCCGTCATCGGAGCCGCCCAGTCAGCTGAATCTCCGGCTGCGTCGGCTCCAGGCCCCACCTCTCTGGCCTTCGTGAACTCGCCGTCGTTTCTCTCCGCCTTCTTCGCCGCTCTCGTCGCTCTCGTCGCTAGCTCTGCCTTGAGGGTTTGAGGAACGTTTTGTCGGTGATATGGTGGTTGTGGTGGTGTAGAGCGGTGGGGATGGTTCATATTCGTTTGATTACTTGGTCTCTTTTTTTAGGCATTTTTATGCTCTATATCAGTAGTTTGTGATGGATCTTTAGGGATTTTGGTTTATTCTCCGCTGGTTGTTTACATATATAGTATTATATTGTATTACATGTAATTCGCGTGGATCTATTGTGGTTTGAGGATTATTTTATTTTACATTATATAGTAAATATTTTATTTCTTATGTATTTATTTTGTTCATTATTCCATTGTTTCTTCGTGTGATATTTTCATGGTTTGGCGTCTAACGAACAGAGAAATATTTTTGCTCAAAATTAAAAACAGAGGAAAGTTTAGTTGAGGGATTTGGTTTTGTTGTTTATGCCACCTGTTTTGGCCACATTGATAAATCTGTAGACGTGTTGTTTAGAGCATGTTTGTTGGCAAATAATAAAGGGTCTGGTCTGGTGCATATTTGGGTTGGGTATAAGCAACTTTCACTCATTCAATTGTTTAATTTTTGGTAAATTCATGCTATTGTTTAATTTAAAAACAATGTAATAATGCTGATATTGACATTGGGAATATTGTTACCAATTTTATATATTATTTTACTGTTTGCTCTATTAGCAATTTAATTTCTTTTTTTAAAGTAACACGCATGGTGACAAGTTGATTAGGTTCACTTAATTATTCTGGAGCCTTCCTATACGGTTGTGACAATTTTTCTTCTCTTATTGATTGTAGCTTTAACTTTTTCAAGCAAAAGTAAAAGTTCAAAAGAAAAGGTATTTTTTTGGGACATTATGTCTTGACTTGGAGACTTAAAAACTTAAACGTGGCAACTGAACCCCCTTCTCTTGTTCCTAAAGAAATTTTTTGTCAGAATACACGTTGAGGACACATTTTCAGCATTGCCATTATACAAATTACTGTGCTGGAAACAGCGTAGAATGTTAGATTAGATTTTATACTTGCAAACCATTGAAATAAAACAAGTTTTATTATTTATTTATTCCTTTAAAGGTGTGCTTGGAGCGTATTTTTTAACGCTACGAATATTAATTTTACATTAATTGTAATGTTTTACGTTTAAATATAATTATTTTAATAATATTATGAAAATAATTATTATTTAAAATTTTTTTAAAATAATTATATTAATTTTTTAATCACAATTATTTATTTTTATTTTTATTAATTAAATTAATTTTTAAATTTTTAAATATTTTTTATTTAAATAAATATTTTATTTAAATATAAAATAAATATTTTTTAATTAAATATAATATTTAAAAATTTATATTTAAATATAATTAAAATATAATATATTTATCAAAAGTTTCATAAAAGATTTGTATTACTCTATTTTTTTTTTCTACAAAAAAAAAATAACTTCGTATTTCGAAAAAAAAACATTTGCTTTGTATCCAATCGAGGAGACGATGAGTTGGTGTTCTAAAGAATCTAAACCGTGGGGCACTGTCGCACGCCATCAATAAGAGTGAGATCTGTCAGTGGCCGTTTGTGCGCCACTAGTTTCTAAATGGAAGTGCTTTCTTTCTTCTTTGTTTTTTTCTTAAAATGGAATTAGCATAATCATATTCTTCCTTCAAAAAAACTAAAAAACAAAACAGAACATAAACAAAAACAAAGGTTTCGCAGTCCTTTTTTTTAATTATTTTTTTTCGTTTTTGTATGATAAATGGTTTAACATATTCTGTTTTTGATTATATTTTATTTTTCTGAAAACTTGTTTTGCAATGGTATAATATTCTTTTGTAAATATCCCCAAATAATAATAATAATAATAAGCCAGTTGTCTGTAAACCAGAAAAGGACGTTGTTTTCTTTATAAGACAGATGTGTGGTTGCCCACCATCGATTTCAGTGGTTTTCAAGTGAAATAGAATCTTGTATATGATCATATAACTTGATGCATTTCGCCTGGTTGTCTTCTCCCTCTGTCATCGACATTCCACCAGAGGACTCGTGTCTCTTTGCCATAATATAAGAATGTGTAGATGTAGTTGGCATTCTAGTTCAGTATCTCACAAGCACATGGTTAGTGGGCCCTTGACAAAAATGTCAATGGAGTTGATTAATCAAATAATTAACGATTCATCGACATCACATCAACTATAATAAACAATGCGGCTTGGTGAATTTCAGTTCGGCAAATGATGGAATGAACAACAATAGTTTTCTCCGCCTAAGGGTTTTTGTGATACGGCACGCAAAAGTTTGTCTTTCAACATAAACAATATATAGGTAAACTCTTTGAACCTAGATCCATACTAAAATCCAGAATACTCTCTATTTTAGAGATAATCCTAATAGACTCCTCATCCAGCCAAAAAAAAAAAACCCCAACAGACTCCTCCGATAATACGAGATAAGGGCCCTCTCAATTTTTACCACCGGTGCCTCTCTCTCCTCATTTTTCCCCCCTTAAATTATAGTCATCCAAGTTAGTTGAGGCCCCTTAATAGGCTAACAGGTTATTAGTTAACTTGTTTTGTAACGAACACGATTGTCACTTTCTAAAAATTCATTAATCAAGCTCAAGTTAGACATGAAGTCACTTTTCTTTTCCCCCTTTACTACTACTGTGATTAATTTCGTTTCAACCAAGGTTGGTGGATTATCCTACAGCTAAAAAGTAGGTTGATTATCTTACAGCTAACAATATTCACAATTCATATGCTCCTATTTCACATTATGTTTTAAACTTGTATAATATTTTCTCTTATAAAATTATGAACTTCCTCTTTGCACGCAAGTTTGAACTTATAATCCAAAAGGACTATTAAAAAAAGAAAAGAAAAGAAAAGAATGTTGAAGAAACTTGCAGCAAAATTATAGTAAAAGAAGTGGAAAAATAAAATTATATATATTTATACAACATGAACAACTCCGTGAAAGTTTGAAAGGTACACGGTTCTAAACATTTCTCACAACAGTTTCGTCGCCACCAACAAAATTATGATCCTGATTAGCCTAATACGTTCCTTGGGCAAAAGGCTTATTCGGAATCCGACTCCATGTTGCCCATAGCCTTTAGGCCTCTTGGTCTCTGCATAGCATAGAAATAAACCAAGTCTGAAACTTCTAAACAAAACACATAAAAATAACGGAATGACACAAAACAAAATCGAAAGAATCATTGAAAACGATTTTGAAAACGAAAAATTTTCTTGGTTTCACTTTACTCAACAACTATATACCAATCTTCCTTTTATGCATGTGTGTCTCATTAGACAGGAGTGACTTGAAAATTAACGAATGAAGTAAATCAGTCATAATTCGAGTACCTTCTTGGAGATCTTCTTCTCCCGGACCTCGTATCTTTCTAGGGTCAAATCACATAACCACGCCCCTGGACTTACCAGCTGAAGAACAAAAATGCAAAACCAATTACAGAAAATTCAAACTCTCTCCACCAAATCCACGCCTTAAAACCTTTTTACTTTGTTGATGAATTTTAAAAGGAATCTTAAGAAAAAAAAAATGAAAGATGCTCATTGGAAATAAAAGGATTAGAGAAAAAAAGAAATAAAGAAAGAAAGAAAGAAAAAGAAAAAAAATCAATCATGCGCCTACCGCTCTCTGCGCTCTATGGTTTGCCAGCGTGGTCCACTTACAAGCTGGACAACAATCATGCAATCACCACCATAATTTACCCTTTTTTTTTTTTCAAATTAAAAAAAAAAAAAGGAAAAAGGAAAGTTGAAGATAATAAACGTTTGGAGAGACCAGTCAATTCCTGCTCCTTTTGTCAGTTTCGGTCGATTTACGACCATACTCTCCTTTCGATTTAAAAAAAGGAAAAGACCTCCCACATGTAGGACCCAGTGTTCCGTAAGCCTTTTTTTTTTTAACTCAAAAAAAATAGAGAGAAAAAAAATATAAAAATACAAAAAAAAAAAAAAAACGTTAAACAAACATAGCGAACATGTGATTTAAAATATAAAGGCGTTGATAAAATTGACTGGTTTACCGGGGAGAACAGTCCAGGATTTATAATCTTGGACGCCAGAAGCGTGGGTCCCAGCGCCATCACTTGGACCACTTACCAAATATTAGGTAATAATCACTTTATTCGGTACAATTATATGCCTTAACCGACACGTGTGTGTCTACTACTCACGTCTACTTTTCACACTTTTTCATTTTCTTTTTTTTTTTTTTTCCCCGAGCTTATTCAGCCAAACAAAATTTATATTTAATTACACGAAAAAAATAAATAAATAATAATTTTTGAAAGTCCCAAAAAAAATTAGGACTGACGCTAATCCTAAAAAGAAGAAGAAAAAAAAAAAGAAAGAGAAAAATAATAAAAACATAAACAATGCTTCAAGCAGAAATAAAAACAGAGACTAAACTGCACATTGACCTTTCTTGATAGAATTATTATTTTGAGACTGAGTTCTCTTTACTATTTTTCCTGGAGTTTTCAGAACAACTTCTAATGAAATAAATAAATAAACAAAACAAGTTAAACAACCAACGAAATCAACTGGTAGCCAAAAAAATTATTTCATACTTTTTAATAAAAATTTAGGAAAGTGGAGAGAAATTGAATTCTTACATTGAGAGTGCGTTGAATGAGCTTGGCTCTCTTCTTGGGTCTCTGAGGCAGTTTGGAGCCCTTGAAAGCGTAGAAATCCTCCTCTTTCTCCTTGTTGGTCAAAGCAATCACGAATTTGGGGGGCCATACGGGCGGCGCCGCCGCAGCCGCCGCCAGCTCTCCGCTTCCCGAGGACGACCCACCCTTCTTGCTATCGTGCGCCGTCTCCGACGACGCGGCCGACTTGTTGTTATTCTCGTTATGTTGGTGGTGATGGTGGTGGTTATGGTGGTGGTGGTGGTGGTTGCCGTTACTGGTCCCTTTCTTATCGTGCGCACCCCTATCCGGCGATGCAATTCCCCTAACGCCCCCGTTGCTTTGCCCTCTCATGGCACTAGAAGTCTCCGAATTTCTAGACACAATAACCACAACAACAGCAATGAGAACGTATACTCAAAGATACCATATCATATCAAATCATTAACCACAGGACTCGACCCAACGAAATTTAAAAAAAAAAAAAATTTAACCTATATAAATTAAAATAATAATAAAACGGAGAGGAAAAATATTATGGTGATTAAAGTTCGATTTGGGCAGTTATGAAATTACTGAATTAACCTCGGGTAATATTTCAATCGGTGTTTGGTGTAGGCTATAGCCTCGACGAGTTTTTGGCGGAAAATGGGGCGGTTTTTGGCTTTTCATCTGAGGACCTTTTGCTTTTAAGATATTGGGTGATGTTTATATTAATTTTCCATTATTTCTCTCTCTCAGAGAAAGAGAGAGAGAGGTGTGAGAAAATTGAGATTCTGTATAACGTGCACAAATGGCTATTGGGGCGGTTTTCAGCCGCTAGATTAAAGGGGGGACCTTTTTGGAGGCTTGGATTGCGTGTATAGGTTTTGGAAGGGCATGTGTGGGCGACTTGGGGTGGGACCAGACTCCCAATCCGGTTACAAAGGATCAACGGCACAAACGGGAGGCCCTCGAAAATTAATTTTGGTGGATACGTGGAAGGGCAAGTTGGCCATTACACGATCCGAATCACTCCATTATTGAATAATAAATCAGACCGTTCGGTGAGCTGTGATCAAGTAGTTTCTCCTCAACGTCAGCGGATAATTCCCCAAATAAGAGGGGATCTACTTTTCTCACTCTTCCCTTTTTTTTTTTTTTTAAATTATAGTGACTTTGTCTTCCCTAGTGGCTGGTGTGGTTCTTAAATTTTTGACCTGGGAAACCGATGTGTGAGCGTGATTTAAACTTGCTTTGTCCCACCCCGTTCCTGTATCAAATATTCCAAGAGAAAGGGCAAGATAAGAGAGAAACAAGTATTCAACAATCCAAACAATCAGCAAAGAAAATTGAACCATAATCCAAACAATAAACACACTAATTGCGAATTTCAACTTCCATGATAATGGAGCAAGAACATACAACTTTCTTACTGTTAACTTATTACTTTAGTTTAATTCACAGCAATAAAAATGCATATGTAAAGAAGTTATCCTGCAACAAAAAGCATGCAAATATCCTATTACTTGTTGAATTCACAGCAATAAAAGGTAAAAACTGCATACAAAAAGCTAAACGAGAAAGAAACTCAGCAGCTGATGACTCTAAGCCTTTTGAACAAGGAAAAGAATGACAAGATCAGTATGTCAACTTCTTTCAACCCTCTTTCAAAGTGTGTTTATTTCATACGCAATCAGAAAGTAGAAAAGAAAAATCTGTCTCTCTATTTCTTTACCATGTGGCCTGAGCTCTCCATTTGAACCACAATCAGCGCCCACCTAAGCAAGTGGAGTGGAGAGAGATAATAAGCCTTATAATAACAATCAGCCCAAAGATTGCAACACTAGTTTCCAATCTGAAATCCTCTCATAAAAAGCTTACCGGGCTACACACGATTTCACACTTAACACAAGTTATGCAATGCTTCAAACTGAATCTGGGACTGTGAAAAGCCAACACCGCCTAGTCAAGCCCAGGAGAACATAACAAAACCCAACTCTCTGTTGCAAAAAGTTCCGAGTTCAAAAAGTCAATGGCGCCTAACTGAGTGGCCTTATCTAAATGTGGAACAAGCTTATCCACTCCCTCAGACCTCACTCAGGTGTCAATCAAGACACACATTCGAAAACGAAATGTTAATGATAGCGAACAAATTTAAGCAACGACTCTTCCATATGACACAACGGCAAAGGTCATTAAATTTACTGACAGTTACTAGGACCAAACGTGCTCAACACTTTAAATATCTTTAATTACAACATTAAGCCAATCGACAGAGAAAATACAGGACACACTATTATGATCCCTCGCTCTTAAGAAAGCGATTTTCGCACTCCAACAACGACCTTTTAACATTTTTCTATAGTTTCATCTCTTCCAAAAAGAAAGAAAGAAATAAAAAAAACCCATCCAAAGGGCATTCAAACTAGTACAAGTTTTATTTAATTTACACAAAAAAAAAAAAAAACCTATACAGGTTTTAAATACCTTGTTTACCAATAAACATAATTTATAAGTCATCTTTATAGCCTAAGCCTTAACATTTACTGCATTTTTATCACCAACGACAGTGACATGATAGAAAAAGACCTGTTTCAAGTTATGGTGTTCGTGAGTATCTAGTTTTTAACAAGAAAAATCATATATTGTCTGTCTTTAAAGCTTGAATCTATTAGTGATAAAAACCTAAAATCAGATTTTTTATTTCACCGGTATGATCAATGACTCATCTAATAACCTTTTAAGACCGGGATATTAGAGCAACACTGATTCCTTTTTCTCTTGTTAAAAAAAAAAAAAAATTTTATTGCTTGTTGCTCTATCTTTGTTTTCTAAGGAAAATTTTCCCTTTTCCTTGACCATTTCTGCATTAATTTTTTTCCATCTAGTATCTGTCAACCCCTCAAAACAAGATGCACATATTACTTTTAGAAAAAAAAAAGCATATATTACTTTAAAAAAAATAAAAGTATTAATGGACCCCTATCTTATATTAAAAAAAACTACTTGGTGCTTATTTTAACTTCGAAAATTAGAAAAACATCCCTCTTTTTTATTATTTCCCTTTTCTAGATTGTTTCTAAATTATTCTGTTGCTTGTTAAAGAACAGAAATTTTGTCCAAGAATAGGAAGGAATACTCTCCCACTCTAATTTCTAAACGGTATTTTTTAAAAAAAATAGTAACGTATTATTACTACGTGCACATATCCGGTCACAGGTCAGATCACACATCTGACAACCAAACAGATCAACACAGCTTCTGCAAGCATCTCCAAGCCTTCGCATAAGGCTTAGAATCTTTTACCAAATAGGACACTTTAACTACGTGCAAATGCAACCCAAAAAATGGTTTCCAAGTCAAAAAAAAATTTTAAAAAGTTAATAAATGGTTAAAAACAAAGACATCTAGAAACGCACAGGTATGGCCCACGCGCCACAGGTAAACTGACGAAAAGAGCCCTATCACTCACAAACGACGAATCAAAACGACAATAAAAAAGGATGGGAATTTTCAAGGGATAAAAGAGTAATAAAGGAGGGAGTAGATAAGAGACCAAAATGGATGGTTACCTGAGAACCCGGTGAGAAGGCGGTGGCTGAGGCGAGGAGGGCCTTTGGCGGAGATTTATATACCCACCACCGTTATTGGTGGTGCTTGGCTGATTAGACGAGTCCTTGTCGGCTCTGACGACCCGGCGATCAACACGGACCGTGGTCCGATGAACCGGCACGGTCGAGTCGTCCTTGTCCTTGTCCTTGTCCTTAACCTGGACCTTCATACACCTTAGCCGCTTTCGATTCCCCCACTGCAAAACGAAGTCCGACGACGTCGTTTGCCTCACTGCATCAGAGCTTGCTTTTAACAGAAGCGACCCATCTCCTCCGGCTCTTTCTCTAGCGCTTGAATTAGTATTGTTGTTATGGTTGTGCCTAGTCGCCGTGTCTCTGTCTTTGTCCATTGGCTTTTGTACACCTGTAACAACCGCGATAAATTCTTTTTTTAATTACTCTTTTTATTTTTTATTTTTAATATTTAACTGAGGTTAATTTCGACAACGGAAAGTGAAAAAGTACCAAGGCCAAAAAAGAAGAAGAAGAAGAAGAGAAAGATCCCATTCACACACTCCATATAATTCAGACGCAACGGAGGAAAGAAAGCTAACATTTTGGAAGGTATGAATCGGACAGTCCACGATTTGGAGGAGAATTTAGGGGTATTTAGAGCCGTGAGATGGGTATACTTCGTATTTCAAAGGCGATAAGAAACAGAGCAAGCGGAGAGAGAAGATAACGAAAGTGGTCTCTTTGACGATAAGGCTCAACAAAATAGGAATTGCAAAAAGGTCAGGAAGGAACTTTCTTTGCAGGTAGATTCGGAATTTTGGCCGCCGAGAAAAATGTAGGCGAAGAGGAGAATTGGAAGTACCGAGAACTACAATTCTCATCTGTTTCGACGGAATTTGCAGGTTGATCGAAGTATGAGCTTGCTCAAGCGGTTGAATTCTGGAGACAACAAGAAAACCCAAGATGAAAGATTCAGTATTTTTCTCCTCTTTATTTCTTCAATTTTCTCGGTAGCGAGACATGGTATAATGAGAAGAGAGGAAAACAAGGAAACAACCTTTATCCTGTTCAGAAAAGAAATTGTACTTTCTTTCAGACAAGAGGGTTCGGTTTCCATTGTAGGAAATTGAAGAGAGAAAAGA
Source organism: Antiaris toxicaria (assembly GCA_035233585.1). Lineage (NCBI taxonomy): Eukaryota > Viridiplantae > Streptophyta > Magnoliopsida > Rosales > Moraceae > Antiaris > Antiaris toxicaria. The sequence goes on along the minus strand of CP141160.1, from coordinate 20,849,818 downwards.
TAAACGAAGCCGAAACGGCCATGGATGAAATTGAAGATCTTTCGCACAATCAAGGCCAGATTTTCCCCAAACTAAAATTTCTCAGAAACGGCCATAGATGAGAGAAAGTGAGGAGAGGAGAGATGGAAAAGTGCAGAACCTGAAAGCATAAGATGGGATCCAAATTTATCCCAATAAGACAAACAGAGAGAAGGGAAAAGAAAATGGAGAGAGAGAGAGAGAGAGAGTTGAGAATTGAGATATGTTGGAAGACACCGAAACAGAACATTACCTCAAAATTCAAAATTTGTTATTGCAAATTATCTGTGTCTGAAGATGGAAATCAAATCCAGTTAAGCAGATTGTCACAACCTCCCTCTGCAGACAACAAATAACCAAAATAAAGGTTAGAGCTTCCATTTGAGGAACCAAGCACAGTTGATATAGAATGATGATTACAAGAAGCGAACTTTAGGAGGCTGCAACTTCACGGCCTAAATCTCAAAACTGAGACTCACTTTCTCTGATCTGTGAACTAGAGCAACGATTCCTCACCTATCTCAACCAGATTTGGCCGTCGTGACCATCCAAATTTCGTCGAAGAACTTCTCTTATCGTGTTCTTCAGACAACGAAAAATGCAAGATATAGCGAGAAACTCGACGAGACGATTGCAATTTAGAGTCTAAATCTCTGAGTCTGGTGACTGTTCTCTGTATTTGTCCGATGGAGAAGTTGGAATTCCATCCGCAAAACGCTCAAATCTCTTTGAAATGCACCTGTGAAACGAAAAATCAAAACAAAGGGACTAGTTAATACAGTGGACAAATCGCTCAAAATCAATGAGAAAACAAGATTACAAATGGAAAAACTCGAAATCTTTAGGAAATTTTTGGAGAAACAAAAACAGTTTTCACAATTAGCCAAGAAATCAGAGCCAATCCTCGAAGAACTCTTCGAATGGATTCGACAATTAGAAATTTCACAAGAAGATAAATCAGTTTTACGAAAATTTATTTCACGAAACCGATAGGAAATCCAGCTCTGTTTCTAATTACAAACCTACTAAAACTAATTTCCTCTATCAGCTTCAGATCCTCGACATTTCACAGTCAACTATCACCAATTCTCTTCCGAAAGGACCCTGTTTGGCTCAACGGAAAGGAGAGCAGAAGCTAGAAGGAAAATAATTCTCGTAAAAAATTCACAAAGAAGGTGACCAAAACCACAGAAGAGAGTTTTCTTCTTTCTAGTTGTTCGTCTCCTTCCTCTGCTTCCTCTTATTCTGATTAGAACGAAATGCTCTCTCACCCTTTCAAACCAATTTTTTTATACCACCCTTTCCCACTCTCCGTCAACCTCTAACCGTCCATCGCCGAGCAATTTTGACCGTTGATTAACAATCGTACGGCTCTTGCTTCCTCCCTCTCGCTCCGTCATCTCCGTCCCGTTAGGTGCCCCCCTCGCCCTTTACATTCTTTAACTGACGGCGTCAACTCTCCTAACGGAATCTCCTACGTCGTTATGGGCTCCTTCGAGTGATTTTTATAATCTTTTTTTTTTTTTTTTTCCCTTACCTTCTGTGAATTTGATCTGCACGTTTTTTTTTTTTTTCTTTTTAATTCTTATTTCTGTTTATATAATTTTTTTTAAATAAATACATACACGTACAGTTCTCGCAAACGGCGCAACAGTGAATCGCCGCTTGGTATGGCAAACCAACCATGGTTAAGTAACCGGGATGATGTGTTTACTTTACTCTCGTGAGACCATTTCGTATTGTCCTGTTGCTCCGGTAGAATATCTATACCGAATCAGCGAGATCGCTCATATGTTAAATCTTGACCATCCATATTAATTACCATCGGAGTCAATTTGTCCCTTTTTTTTAACTTTTAAATTGTCCCCTTTTTTTTAAACGACTTTAGGAGGAATAAGGACGTTGAAGCTCTATATTATATAACGAATCAAAATGAAATTACTGTTAGTACTCCTCTGATCACCGAGTCATGTGCTTTTTTTTTTTTTTCCTTAGGCGTTTGTGCATATTTTATATATACATGTGCATATAAATCTGACAGTTTATCTTAAAAAAAAAATCTAATACCCCATTTATTTATTACATTACATTCACATACGTAATATAATTTTTATTTAAACGTAAAAATATTATATTCAAATACCAATTACATTATATTTTAAATCCAATATAATTACTATTTATCTTATATTTTTTCTATTACTTTTACCAATCACATCACATACTCTCTTTCTCTCTTTCTTTTTTTTTCTCTCTACTTTTATCCATCACATTACATATAATACAATTCAAATACTTTTCATCCAAACACATATTATATTCAAATATAATGTAAATTACATTCAATACATTGCATTTAAATGCAATTTAATATGTTATCCAAACACCTGTTGAACACAAAATCTAAATTAAGAAAAAAATTTCATATATAATTTTATTACCAATTATAAAGGTTAAATCCACTTATTTTGAGATTTAAAAAATGTAAATAACGTGTATATAGAGATAATGTCATTATCATTTGCTAAAACAACGAAGTAAATTTCATATTTGTCTGTATTTTACTTTGTCCTCCTAATTTTGAAATGTACATCTCTATGTCACTTCTTCGATTACTTTATGCAAACTAAATTTGATGGAAGGGTATCTGGCCTTTCACAAATGTACTAATATATTAAAAAAATATATATTTTTTGGCTTACTGAATATATCACCTATATTTCGAATAATGAGTTTATTTTATAAAATGTTTTTAACAACGTGATTACATTTAGGGTGTGTACGGCGGTATTTTAGGGACTCACTTTGAACTTTTTTTTTTTTCATTTTATAATCATTTTTTACTAGTTATATTTTTAAAAGTTTATATTAAATTCAAATTTTAAAAATTTATAATTTTACGTATATAAATTCAAATGAAATTATATATAATTTTAAGATAAATGAAATAAGAAATTATAATAGTATATATAAATTTACTTAAAAATAAAGAATTTAAAGCCCATTTTTAAGTTAAAAATAATAACGATGACAAAGATGAAGAAGAAGAAGAACTTTATACACTGCAATCCATGCAACCTTGGGTGATAAAGGTGAGATGGAAAGTACATACGGGGGCATCTACGTAATCCCTCTTTTTTCTTTATTGGTTGATGCATCGGTATATAGAAATATATATTTGTTATAGGCAGCTGGTTTCCGGCACCCGCGAAGGCCTACCACGACGGGTTACAACTCAATGACATGATATGAAAACGACAAGAGGTTAGAGAGTTGTTTTTTTATTTTTTATTTTAAACTAGATATATAACATGTATTTTATATATATAGAATAGACAAATAAAATAAATTAAAAAATTATGTGATAATTTATGATTCATTATATTATATTATATTATATGATAAATAATATAATTATCATATAATAATAAAGATGACACATGATAATATGAAAATAATGACTAAAAAACATTATTCATAGTTTATTGACTTTTTTATTACGTAGATAAAATAGATGAAGTTAATATGGATCAATAATAAATTAACATAATTAATAAAATTAATAAGCTATTCCTGTTTGGATTAACTTGCTTACTATAAATTGTTACTATTTGACACAATTAACTATTACTGTATTTATAACTTATAATATTTTAGAGAAAAGTATTAAAATACTTACTTTTTTTTCATCTATTAAAATTTTCTTTTTTGGTCCATGTGACATAAATTCTAGTTTAATTTTGAATCATATTAATCTTTTATTATGTTAACATAATGATCGTTAAATTTGTGTCATTTAATTACTTTTCTCAATATCTTATATAATGCAAAAGTTTATATAATTAATCAAGAATGAACATTATGAATTATCAGCTGTAATTAAACTTTGCTTTTTTCTTTTCTTTTCTTTTTTTAAGAAAAGTTTCTCATCAAACATATTCATATACAATCATGTTAAGTAAGTTACTATTATATCAGTTATTAATTTAAACCTCCCTCTTACTACCTACATATTTATCATTTACGTAGTATTTTAGTTAACAATTTTATCTAATCTATAAAATATGAATTATTTTTTATTTTTTTTTTAAGATTTATTGAAAATGCATCTCTTAGCATAGTTAGAAACTTTTTTCAGGAAACATGAATTTAACCAAATTTTGATCTAAAAAATTATTAGAGTTTATATCTATTGTGAGGAATCCTCAAATTACTCAAAATTATCCAACAACCTCAATCTCTCTAATATTAGTATGCTACTCCGCAAGGCTGGTCGGTTGATCTGCTCGTTTTTAACCTTAAGCTGCCAAGCAGAAAATGCAAAATGCAGAGCATGATGCTACTCGGTTGCTCAGCTGCCCGGCAACCAAGCAAAGCATAGCTTGCCTGCTCTGACAAAATCCGGCACCTGGTTCGTCTTCCTTGAAACGATGCCCTGAAATTCTTGCTTTGACCCGAGACACATGGCGAAGTCACAAGAAGACACCTCATCCCTGAGTCACCCTCCCTAGCAAGACAGCCCAATTAGGCCCGATCGAAACTCGATCCGATTAGCTCTTTATAAATAGCAAACTCACGGAGGCCAAAGGTAAGCACATTTTTCTCTCCCAACCAACTCTGCTCCGCAGCCTCTCTGACTTGAGCGTCGGAGTGCCTTTGGCCGGCACTACACCGATACCCTCTTACTCCACAGCTTTATTATTCACTTGTGCAGATACGCCGAGCAGAGGTCAACAGTGCCCTGCAACGCTAGTCAGCCACCTTGGTCCACTAGTCCGCAGCCTGCCCCATGCCCTGTTGCTCCGCTGGTCCGCAGCCCTGCCTGGTTGGTCTGCCATCCTAGTCCGTTAGTCTGCAACCTTGCCTGATTGGTCCGTCACCCTGGTCTGCAAACCTACCTGGCTGATCCGCTGGTCTACAGCCCTGCCTGGCTAGTCTACCATCTTGGTTCGCAACCCTGTCTGGCTAGTCTGCCACCCTAGTCTGCTGGTTCACAGCCCTACCTAGTTGGTCTGCCACCCTGGTCTGTTGCCCCCGCCTTGCTGGTCCGTAGCCCTACCTGGTTGGTCTGTAGCCCTGCCCGACTGGTCCGCCTCCCGTACTCTGCTGGTCCATCGCCCTACCTGGTTGATCTGCCACCCTGCTCGGTTGGTCTGCAACCCTGTGTTGCACTCTTGTGGAAGTCCGTCATAAGCTATAACATGTGGTATTGAGGCTTGTCAGATAGATAACAAGTGTGCACCGCCGCACCTAGTGTTAAGGTCAAATTTCAATGTCAACAATATCTTTCTTTTATTTTTATGTAAACTTTTTGTAATTTTATTTAACCAATGTTAAAAAGTGCCAAAAAAAATATGAATTCAAACAGTAGTTATTTGACATTTTGTTTATTTAGGTTTAAGTTTGAAATAATGTCTGTTTAGAAATTAAATATTGAGATATAATCTAAATTCTTAAAAAAATTAATTTGAAAAAATCATCGTGATTAAGGTGTAAATTAATGAAGCTTATTGGGCAGCTGGCCTCTGAGGTCAAACTTGGCTTCGCCATTGCTTAAAATAAAGGGGTGTTTGGAGACTTCTTCTTTTTTTTTTGGAAAAAAATTGTTTTGAAAAATATGTTTTAGAAAAAAAAAACTATTTGGAGTAAAAATAAAATAAAATTATAAAATAAAAAAATCAATATAGATATTATTTCGTTCCTCTCGAACTTTTATGTAATTTAAAAAAAAATTCATTTCATTTAGACTTGTATATATAAAGTTATAGATTTTTAAAATTTGAAATTTACTGTAATATTTTGAAAATATAAATAATAAAAAATAGTGTTAAAATGGAAAAAAAATATTTTAGAGGCATTATTTTTTGCCCTCCAAACACCCCTTAAAATTTGCACCTATGTAATTAAGATAAATTTTTGTACCTTTTATGATTTTTATGTCAATTTTCACTATATTAATATTTCACTTTATAGTTGCGTTTGGTTCATCAATATAACTTAATTTAGCTTGAAAGTTAAATTAAAACGGACATTTCATTCTAACTTACTTTTAACTTAACTTGTATTAAAGATTGTAAAAGTAGAGATAACTTATATTAAAAATTGTACTGAAATAGTAAAAGTATCATTTATCAGACTAAATCAAGCTATAACTAAATTGGACAACATAACTTAATCTACAAACTAGATTAAGTTAAATTGACAAACTAAACGAAATTTATATTTCTATAATATAAGCAGCGAATTTCCACCAAGAAGGGTTTTTTTATCCTTATTTACAACTAAGCTGACGTTAAACTAAATTTGAGCCTCTATTTAGGGTGTTCCCATTTCAAAAATAAAAATTTTTCATTTTTAGAGTGGAAAATTTTTTTGTCTAAAATAGAAAAATTGTATAGATTGGTAAAAAAATTTCATTTTTTAGAGAAATAAATCTTTTTTTAGTCTAAAAGTAAAAAATTTTGATGTTGATATACGAAAATTTAGAAAATTTACTTTTTAAAGATAAACAATATTTTTTTTATTTTTTATTTTTAAAAAACGGAATACCTAATCAAATAGAGGCTGAATAAATTTTATATATTTTCATTTATGATATAATTAGAATGTCTTAACATCAACTTACTTCTATATTAAGCTTGACTTGCGGAAAATAGTGAAAGGAGTTTGATGGAAAAGGCAAACTGAAGTTATTTATTTGAAAGATTACAAGGTGTACATAATATTTTTAAAAGTTTAGCAAACAAAGTGAATAACACGCTAAAGTTATATGGGTTTAGGTGTAATTTACAAACTTGATGGAAAAAAAAAAAAAAAAAAGGGTGAAATTAAACTATTTAAAAAGTATATCGACTCAGAGACGGGTTAAATAAGAAAAATACTTTAAAATATCAATAATATTAAATTCATACTAATAAAAAAAAGGTTTTATTAATAGATTTTATATTATAAGACTCATCTTTTATTAGTAAGCTAGTAAATAATATTAAATATTACTGATACTTCCTAACACTACTAGGTTTAAGAAGAGATAAGTTGAAAATTTTTTTTCTTTTAGTTATATCCATTTTTTTATTTTACCTTATTAAAAATAAAAAATTCTCACACAATCCTTGTTAAAATTAATTCTATCTAAAATTTACATTATTAAAAATTAAAAATTCTCATATATTCCTTATTAAATTTTATTCTAAAAATTTTATGATTTTTTTTACTATACATATTCTTATATAGCCTCCACTAAAGTTTGACTATTTAATTTTTATACTTTGATTATTTTTTATGATGCATGCACTTACTAAGTCCATTTTTTTTATTGTATTGTGTTCGTATTATGTTTAAAAGCAATGTAATTTTTATCTAAATACAAAAGTATTTCATTCGAATGTAAATTATATCACAGTTTAAATTTAATATAATCATTATTTATTATTTCACGTTTCCACTACTTTTATCAATTACATCACATACATTTTTTCTCTTTTTTTTTTCTCTATATTTTTATTAATCACATCATACAATACAATTCAAATACTTTTCATCCAAACATATATTGTATTCAGATGCAAAACAAATATTTTTCATTTAAATATAAATTATATTTAATATATTATATTCAAATATAATGTGAATACAATGTGCTTACCAAACGTCCCTAAATTTAAGTTTGATTACTAAAAAATATGTTTGATTTCACCCCGTTGGATATTATTTGAAAGACGAGAGAATAATATAGGGCCAACGAGAGAGAATAATGTAGGGCCAACAGAAGTTCAAGGGCGTTAATGAGATTTGCTTGATAAAAAAAAAAAAAAAAAAAAATTAGTAACTGTCATTTTTGTGCATATTCGGATTTTCGTTTTGCATGCATGGTATGGTTATATTAAAAGGATAAAAAAGAAATGGGAAAAACAAATATAACACACAAGCAATCACTATAAGGGGGGAAAACATAAAAATTACATTAATTCTCTTCAAAACAAAAACCTTTTTTTCTAAATTATAACCAACGCGTCATTCATAACTATTATGCAATTAGGTTCCTTTCGTTTTTGTAATCCAATGTGTGTTTCATTAATTTTTTTTTTCCTTAACAAATAAAAGTTTTTTAAGTACAAACATATGCTTAAAAGAAACATGGAACAGTAACCTTAAAAAATTTTATTAGAAAAAATCCCAAATGATCCTTAAAAAAGAACGAATTGTGTATTTTATAGTTGTATATTATTGTTTTACATTTTTTTCTCTTTTTCTTTTTAACCTTTTATTTACTACCAATATATTTACAATACATATGAATATCTCCAATCCATACCCAAGTAATTTTTTTTTTTTTTGAATCTGAGGTGAAAAGATTCAAATTTTATGTTTTTAGTTAGAGTCAAATATAGTATTATCACTAGACTATATCTGTAATCATATAAATAATTAAAATTTGAAAACTAATACAGTGACAATAGTTGCTCTCCAATGAAAAAATATATATAAGGGTTTTTATATTTACATCCCATAAATTATAAATATAAACATCAAATCATTATCTTATTTATATAATTTGATTTTGTAAGATAAAATAACATTTAACCCCTTTATAATACACCGTGAATACCCAACATTCATTATATATAGAAATTAATTGTTTTTTTAGAAATAAAAAAACTTACTCGATATATTTAGTTAATTAAAATTTAACTTTTAAAACTAAATTTTATCAGCAAGTTAAGAGTCAGGACTTTTTCAAGAATGAAGAAAATTGCAGTCAGTCGGTGTTTTTTCTTAGATATATATTTTTAATTAATTAGATTTCCTTGCTATTACTTTGTCAAAGGAGCATTTTATTCCTCGTGAGAATCGAGGTTGCAATCCTAAAAATGGCTCCTTCAGACTAGGAAAGAGTGATAAAAGATCAGAGTAGATAGATATTTTTTTTCCTTTTTTACAAATAAAAAGTTTTTTTTTCTTATTTAGACTCAGGGGGAGTTTGGGGGAGGTTTTGGAGATGTGGTTTTGGGGTTTAGTAAAAAGTTGGTTTTTGAGAATATGTTTGGGAGAAAAAACTGTTTAGGGTGAAAAATTAAAAATTTTAAAAATTTTTTTAGAAAAAAAATATCAATATGGATCTTATTTTGTTCCTCTTGAAATTCTATGCAATTTAAAAAAAAATCATCTCATTTGGACTTGTATACAAAAAGTTATGAATTTTTAAAGTTTGGAGTTTACTGTAACGTTTTGGAGATATAAATAGTAAAAAGTACAAAAATTTTGGAAAAAAGTGAAAAAATGGGGGCTGGAGACTGCCCCGAAACGACCCCTCACTAATGTATATTTAATAAAATAAAATAAATTAAAATATAAATGGATGTAAAAGAGGATTAAAGATGTTATATATTAAAAATATATATATAAAAGGATAAATTTTAAAAATTTTATATTAGAAAACATTTATTAATTAGGAGTATTTATCAATATTATAGGTATAAATACAACCTCTTAAAATAATCAAATGGCTGCTAGACAAGTTATGCAAATTAAAAATATATATTTCTATTTTTTTTAAATGAAATTTTTATACAATGACCTAAAAATATATATATAATGGCGTGCTTGTAATAAATTGTAAAAATATGATTTAGAGTTATGTCGATTTCTTTTAGGAAAACAAAATGGTAAGTGGCAGAAGAAGAAGTTAGCAAGTGACAAATAAAGTGGCCTAACATTCCTCTTGTAGCCAAATATGTACCGTGCATTTGTTGATGATTAAATTTAAAAATGTTAATTTGTTTGGATCGGAGATTTATTTTTATAAAATAAAAAATTTTTAGTTTTGGAAAATAAAAAGTTGTTTAGACTTTTTTTTAAGTGAAAAATTGGTTGGATAGATAAAAATTTGTTTTTATCTAGAGATAACTTTTTTTCATTTTCCAAAATTGAAAAAATTTGAATGTTTATGTACAAAAATTTAAGAAGATCTATTTTTTTAAAGTAAAAAATTTTTTATTTTTCAAAAGTAAATATGCCAAACAAACGTACCATAGATTATCAAGTGCTTGGTCCTTCCAAAATATGAATTACTATCCTGACCACTACTGAATAACTAGAAACGATAAAAGGTTGAACAAATTTTCTAGTCTTGGGTCAATGTTCGGTTTCATCTTTTAGAAATTCAAAAGTGCTTGGTCAAGAACTAAACCGATCAAAACCGATGGTTAATAATCAGCGTACCCCTAACCATATGAAAAAAGGCCAAAACATTCACATAATATGCACAAATCTGATCTTCTTTCTCTCTTTTAAATTTTTTCCTTAATTTAACCCTAGTTCTTTTTTTAATTAAAATTAACTATGAGTTACTTTTTTTGATAAAACTAAAAAAATCTAAAAATAAATTTTATAAACAACATTACTTTTGATTATTTTCCTTTATGTTATGATAATAACAATAATTACCACAAGTAACCATTATACTTACCATGAGTAGCTATAGAATGCCTAATCATTTGAATCAAATTCTAATGTTCCATTTGAAAACATTATTGAATTTAAATACAATACAATATATGTTTAGGTAACTCATATATTATATTCGAATATATACACTTTTAAATAATTAATTTAATATAATCACTCTTTATTATTATCATTATATCATCTATATTTATAAATCACATCACATACTTTTTTTTTTCTCTTACTAATAATCCAAACATATATTATATTTAATATAATATAAAAAAAACCTAAGTAAATATTATGTTCTTTTGTATTTTATTTAAATATAATATAATATGAATTTTTTTTCCAAATGCACCGGATGTTTTGCTGTAGAGTGATATTAAAGGACATTGATAATAAACACGAAGGTAATTTCTATGATACAATTCATGTTAATAGAAATCATCTTTTGTTAACAATGCTTTGAGATGATATGTGGTATAAGCACGTTCTACCGGTCACGGCCGCAGAGAATCTCATTACGCCATTGCCACACCATACAAATTTTGCCAAAAAACAGCCAATGGACAAGCCAGCTACCTGACTAGCTAAAGTTTTCGCTGAAACAAATAATTTTAATAGTTGCTAGGCGAACGAATTCGAGTGCGGGGAAACGCAAATCAAATACTCTGCACCTCCACAATTTTCAATGCTTCAACAAACTCATCGGTGCAGATCATCGTTACTTTTCCGTATATCACCAATGCTTTTTGTTTTTTGTTTGTGAATACAGAAATAAAATGTGAACTCTATCAATAAAGCTATAAGATTTATTTTTTTATTAATAAATGATTTTTAATATCACAAATGTATTATAATGACACTCGATCACAAGATTTTTAAAACGAGGAATTTGATGGATCCAAAAATAGACGTACCGAGGCTGGCCCTTGCCGTGGAATGAAAATTTTTAAGTGATTTGAAATTCTCTTATAGAGCAGTTACTTGGAAATCAGTAGAGTCTATCTGCAACGAGAGATATGATTACGAATATTTTATTTTGCCAGAATAATTTAATGCATGATTGTTGTTAAGAAAATCGATCGTGATTAAACAACGAAAGGAGGACGCAATCGTAACGTAATCAATTTTAAAACGAAGCAATTAAGCCAAAAAAATAAAACAAAAAGTAAAATAAAAGCCTTCAAATGCGGTGCAGATTGTGCAATATCTATAATTGTTTGGTGCAACTCACATTATATGGAATTTTTAAAATCTAGCAATTTTTATATATTTTTTTTAGAATTTTAAATTTGGTATAAAAAAGAAATACTTTGTAGATAGAATCCTTTCAACCACAAGATACAGCCTAAAAAACTGTTTATTATATATACATATACATATATTTCGATGTTATTTTAGTCGAATTTAAAGCTGCTAAATATGTACTGATAGGATAATAGCAACACCGTGGCAAAATAGCAACACCGCACCATTTAACAACTATCTTAATTATTTAATTAATCTTACAAAGGAAAAGAAACGAAACTTATCAACATACATTATAAACACAGGTTTAACGTTCAGGTCTGAGAAATTACTTTATCCTGCTATTCTTTCTTACATAACATCAACCAGTTGCATTCTTAGCGCAATTTCAGATATCAATTTACGATGTCTAAATATGTATTACCGTCGTAGAGCAGTCCAGAGCAGTTTAGAGTAGGTCCTTTGTATAGAATGGTGTTTACAATGGAGCGATCACAAGTATGGAAGACGCATAAATTTATCAACAAAAGACCATAAATCCATGAAGCTTGGTCTCTTTCAGATAACCGATTCCGCTTCAATCATGCACTGAATCCTCTCTGCAGAGAGCTCCACCGGCTCCAAGGTACGTTGACACACGCTTGTGCAGATGCCTCAGCCATCTGCTCCTTCCCAATTCCAGCATTGCAAATGTTCGCGAACGATCTCATGTGTTTCATACCATATTGGGACAGGGATCCACAATGCGTCTCAAAAGTCCTCACCTGCGTTGAAATTCTTATCAGCATTTTGTATAATGCACTTGCACTAATTGTATTTTCAAAGAGAAGTAACAAAGTTTTAAGAGCGTTAGAAGAGAGGCTGGACTTCGGGGGCAGTACCAGGTTCTTTAGGCAGTCCCAGTCATCAACAAGTGGAAGACCAGCAGGGCGGATGGTGTTCAACACCTCTGGAGCTTTCTCAATTCCGAACAAGAGTTTCCCAATAAGTTTCACACTGTCATCTAAATGCATTCTGTGTGACAATGCTTCAACAAATTCCTTCTGTGCTTTGATCTTCCTAGGCGAGCCTTCAGGAGCCTTTCGGAACTGCAGAATGTAGGAGGGGAAAAAAGGTAGAGCGCGGAAAGTTAGGGACTGTAACAGGCAATCAAATAGAAAGTTTCAAACTTTACGGCATAATTCAAGGGAGAAACATGGCATGACCTTATTCCAGAAATGGACAAGATCAGCATCACGCTGGTTAACAGCTTTAGTAGCCGGCCGCAAAGAGTTCTCGTCCACAAAAGTGTAGTTATCATTTGCAGGATTTGTACCAATATACAGGAAGAGATTGTTCGAGCTAAGCCCTATATCACCATATTGCATGACATGAGAACCATAGAAAGAATTGTCATTGGCTGTCCTCTTCTTAACCTGGTAATGCCAGCAAAATGAAATCATAAATCTGTCATCATCAACACTATTGAAAATTTGAAATTCAGGGATCTTCAACAGTCCACAATTTTTATGTGACAATATTGAAATAGAGGAGTTGTTTGATGGTCCACAATTTCTTCTTACCAATTCATACTGCTGGTGCAAAGATTCTGTCCGCAAATTGTGTATGTCACTGTCAACAAAATCAAATTGTTAAATTTACTATAAGATCTGAAGAGGATTGCAAACATGCAATTTAAACATTTCCTTAGGCTGACAGGAAACAAGGATATAAGTTAGCAAAAGTTATCAGAAATCAACCACATACGGTGGAGCAAAAAAACACATACACGAGGACCCAACCATGACAATCTTCAGTTTTGGCGAAAGCTTCTACTTCTAAAACAGTATAAGGAGAAAACAAAATGGAACTTGATATTTATAGCTCTTTCATTTGCCCCTCTATCATAAGCCCCCCAAAATATAATACAGAGTGACGATAAAATACCTGTCTTCCATCCAAGAAACACTATATAAGTCACCCAAACAAGTTTCATATTCTGGGGGAGGACTTGGATACTCTCCCGGGCAATAAGTTCCCCAACTGCTTTCTTCTGCATTTGAGGCTGTGGTTGCATAGATGTTCAAACCTTCGGGAAGAAGACCCTCAAAGATACTTCCGGACTCACAAGCTTCGAGATAAAATACCTAAAATTTTTTTCAAAATCTCAGTCCAACAGCCGAGCATCACAGTCTAACTGAACTAATCCAAGCAGCGTCTATTGAATAAGAGCTTCAATTAGTAACTTACCATGCTTTTATAGGTACCTAGAGCATGTTTCGTCTTCAAGACTTCTATCAGATCATTAGCATACAGGTAAGGAAAGGTAGGCATTCCTGCGTACAAAAGAATAAGATGGTGATAAGAGGATATGTGTCATGTTTGAGGACCAAATACACAGAAACCATGTATAATCTGACTTCCTAGCAGTCAATAAATTGTCGTCATCATTTGTTCTTATCATTATGACCATGCCCTTCATCCAATATTGCATTTATCAACTAACACCAAGTAGGCAATAATATTTATAAGAATATCGTTTCTCAGAGCTACTAACCAAGAACTCCAGCACCACCATGATCGCTATAGAAAATGAAGATATGGTCATTGGGACCACTATCCACGACCTTCCCACTGCCCCCTTTAATGGCGGTCTTATTTCCAAGGATAGCTGCAAAAAAGTTGTCCACGGTAACATCTTCGCCAGTATAATCCTACAAACAGAAAAACCCACCATTTGAGTGCAACAACACTGCTAAAAACGTTTAATAGCTCCAGATTTATGTTACATTTTATATCAAAAGCCAAGAAAGCATACCTTCGGAACTCCTTTGTAAACATCATCCCCATGTGGGCTGTTAATTATGACTCCAGGCCTAGGATTTTCCTCGTCGTAAGCGATATCGTCATACATGAAGACGACAATGTTTTCATCCTTCAGCCCATTCTTCCTCAACAGTTGGTAGGCATGACAAATATCAGCCTGAAATAACCAAAAACGAGAAAAAGATCATATCAACCATGTAGTATAACACTAAATATGTCACCAAGCAACGACACCAAAGCGACTCGTTTTAGAAGTTTAATCCTGCTGGCCCAGTGTTGATTCAACACCTACTTCCAATCATTCTCACAAAAGCAGACCAAAAGAGAGACGTAACAAGATTATTAATTCAGAAGTCTTTTTCATCGATGGAAAGATGAATTATTGGATGGTGGAACATAACTCTTTAATTAATTCATTAAACAAAAATTAGTGAAATTACCTCCTTAGTTCAGATTCCAGTCAAGTGCCGACAATATTTTTCTTCCATTACAGGGCGTTAGATATAGATTTGAATATTAAAAAAATAATGAAAGAACCCAAAAAATAAAGATAAAAATAAAAATAAAAAAGAATATTAACAATAGAAATAACTATGTAGCTCAAGTATACAAGTAGAAGCTTAAAGTAGAAGATTAAGATAAAGATAAATTTCCTAAAGACTCAATTCATGCTTAAAGAAAAGAAAAGAAGAAGAAGAAGAAGAAGAAGGAATTAAAATTTTTTAAATAAAAAAAAAACCTCAATTGCATAATACGAAATTTGATATTTCAGATAATCATGTAAAATAAAGCGGAAAAAAAAAAAACCAAAAAGCAAATTAATTAGGGGATTATAAGAACCTGATGCCTGTAATTCCAGTATCCATTAGAGCCGGCGATCAGAACCGCCCATCTGGTTCCGACAGCGTCGCTGTCCTCGGTAGCAGTGCCACGTTGGAAGAATCTCGAAGCTTCCGAAGGTAACCGGAGAACGTCTCCGATGAGGTCCCGGCTACCGGATGCGAAGACGGAAAGAGTTAGAAAGGACAAAAGGAAGACGCCGGGGGTAAACCGACTCATGGCGGTTTCCGGTGACTTGCGAAAACTTGGCCGGGAAGAGATGATCAGGGGAGGAAACACAAATATTTGGAGATGATATTTTCCTACGTATTGTTGTGAATCAAGTTAATTAGCGACCTTTGTACCGGGTGGGACCCAGTAGGCGGCCCTTTTTTTATTGGGTGGAATTGATTTAATGGAGCAGGCACATGTGTCATCGTGGTCCCACCGCAGCAACAAGTGCACGTTACCTCATCATGATTCGTCCATGTGAAATGTGAACTATTTTTAATCTTCATTTTTTTAAGGTTTTTTTAATGATTAATCCATGAATTTTTGAATAGATATCATTTAATTTTTAAATTTGTTTTTTTTTTCACAAAAAGTTCCCCAAAATTATAAAAAGGTGCCAAAAAAGAAAAAGAACTTACGTTTGGATGTCTTTTTAAAGACATTTCTTTTTAGTTAAAAAAATATTTTAAAAAATATGTTTAAAAAAATTTATTTATAGTGAAAATATATAAATTTTTAAAAAAATTTAAAAAAAAATATAAATATAAAAATTATTTTGTTATTTTTAAAATTTTATATAATTTAAAAAAATCACCTTAATTAAATTTATATATATTATTTTTTGAATTTTTTTTATATCTTTTCTTTAAAACTTATATTTATGTTTTGAATAATCTAAGACTCGTAACTTATAAGAATTTTGTCTTTAATTTATATGAGATATTTCAATTTCAAACTTCCAAGTTTCATAATATTGATTCTCAACATTTTTTTATTAGTCATACTCAAAAATACAATAACAAAGCTAGGATTTATTGGTGGGGGCCAAAAAAATTTTTTGTATTTAATTATTTCATTATAAATCTTCATGCATATTTATAACAACTTATATTAAATAATTTCTACTATATTTTTCCTAAACTCAATATGAAAATAAAAGAATTAGAATATATAAATTAAGTAATACAATTAAATTTCTTAAACCTAATATAAGAATACATAAATTAGATATTGACATAGAAGAAAAGAAAAAAAGACTATAAAGGAATAAAACAAAAGGAAAAGAAAAAAAAATTTACATTGAATAATAGAGTAAATTTTCAAACTTTTTTGAATTTTGAAGGAAAAAAAAATATTTGTTATATCTTTTGAAATTTGTTTGCAATTGGTGGATTGGTAAAGTGAAGAGTTGACTTTCTTTGAAAACTTTAAGTTTATGTTGAGACAAAATATAAGTTAGTATAATGAGTTAGTTTTTTAAAATATTTTGGGTATAAAAATTATAGTTTAAATTTAGATTTTATATCAAACCATTAGGTCTACTATTATTTATGAATTAAATAAAGCTGTTTTATTTCTTAAAATCTAAATTATTTGTCTAATAAAATATAGAAAAATATTAATTGAAGTGGGATCAAAACTAATTTACACACATATATATTATATTAAAATTAAAAAAAATCCCACTATATTAAAATTACACAAAAGAGCTAGGGGGCTAGCCTCTCGTCCTCTAACTCTGCTAGTGGAAAGATGTCTAATTAAATGTCGACCTTTTAATCTTTAAAACTCTCAAGCACCTACGTACTACCATCGGAGAAAACTAAGTATCTTATAGGCTTGGTATTTTTTGAATCAACCTTTATTACTTGAAAACTTTTTAATTTATATGAAAATCTGTGTCATTTATTTTATAATTTTGATCATTTAGTTTAATAATATTTTGCTTTTACAAAAGTTAAAAATAAAATATATACTCATGAATCTATAATCAAATTATTTTATATCATTTAAAAAATTATGTTAATTTTTAAGAACAATATAAAGAAGTAAAAATGTAAATAAAGTGATTTCTATCATTCATATACTATATCCATATATATTAACATTTTATCCACGTTTTTGAAGGTACTACATAATTAAAAAAAGGACAAGAAAAAAAAATAAAAGATAAAAAAATTGACTTAAAATTCTTTTTATATCTATCAAATCATTTGCCCCCACCTGTCTCCATCTAGCCTGTGGGTGGTTTCATATTGGGAATTTTAAAAATATTTTGTCTTTTAAACGGCCCATCATTCATCCGTTGCCCGTAAAACCTGCCCATGCGATCAAATGTTGATAAAGTGGGCGATCATGTGGGTCCCTGGAAAGGAGCTCGACGCTACGCAAAAGTCCTAAGCGGCAGTAAGCGGTATCATTTTCTACCCAGTTTCTTTTGTCCTGTTATTAGAATTTTCAATTGGACCCACCAAAGTTGGTTTGGACAAGTAACGAACATTGATTGGTCGCAACAGCCCATCTTCCGGTACTTTAGGGCCTAACACTTTTTTTTTTGCTTCAACCAAACACCTAGGTCCGTTTCGAGGATGCTTTAAGGATGTAATTTGAGAAAAAAATTATTTAAAGTGAAAAATTATAAAATCTTAAAAATTTATTAAAAAAATAATATAAATCTTATTTTATTTTATTTTTTAAATTTTATATAAATAAAAAAATCTCATTTAGATTTATATATATAAAGTTATGAATTTTTAAAATTTGAATATAATATAGAATTTTAGTAAATAATAAAAAGTGGTTATGAAGTGAAAAATAATATTAAACAAGTATCTAAAATGTATCTTCAAAACATCCCAAAAACCCCTTATTTCAACACACGTTTGATTGACAAGTTAACCTAAAAAGTATGGTTTGGATTATAATTAGAGCTGAATTGTGTATTTAGTGTATATTTGAATAGTCAGAGTCAATAAGTGTAAAAACTTGAGATGTGTTCAAAAAAAATTATCAATATAGATCTTATTTCATTCGTCTAGAAATTTTATATAATTAAAAGAAAAAAAAATCTCATTTTAACTTGTATATGTAAAATTATAAATTTTTAAAGTTTAAGATTTTAAGTTGTAATCTTAATTGTTAAATAATTAAACTTTTTGACTTTTTAATTAAAAAAAAACGAAGTTGAAATTTTTGAATTAAAACCTATCAACTAAACACAAGTTTATTTCAATGTAAAATGTGTTTAATATCCATATATATTATGTTAAAATAAAATATTTTTAAATTTTAAATCTAGCATATTATTATTTATTATTCTGTTATTTTATTTATTACATTATATATTTTTTCTTATACTAATAACCTAATTATATATTATATTTAAATATAATATAATTTTAAATCGTCTAAATGCATAATATATTTTATTACATTCGATTTGGATACAACACCAACAACAAGTACTTGCTGCAACGACTCAAAAAAAAAAAAAAAAAAAAAAGTGCCTCCTGTCTCGTGCAAGAAAGGACAAAACCAATAAACCAATGGAATTAACAACTGAAAAACACTCTTTCAATACTTAAAAAGGAAAAAAGGAAGAAGAATCTGAAGACAGACACTCTTCCACTCCGCCAAGCGAAAGAACGAAAGTAAGGCTAACAACACGAAAAAATACCAAAGCAGAACCCAGAACGAAAGGTATTTCTTTTTGTTGATAAATAATATTCACACGAATTGAATATACGAAAGCGTTTCTTTTTCAAGGAACGAAAATTGTTTTAGGTACACTTGCATGACTACAGTCAATTGCCACAAATACATGCTAACGCTGATATATAAAGTTGTTCTAAAAAATAAAAATTAAAATTAAAATTTGAGTTACTTATTACTCCTCATTCATCAGTTAGTATGGTATAATAAAAATAATAATAAAAAAACATTTACCAAATTTTTTTTAGAACAAATTATTTACCAGCTTGGATGACAACATGTATGAATTTTTTTCGACAATTGATATGAGTGGAGATTTCCACCCAAAAATATGAGTAGACATGTCTTTCTTTAATGGTTAGAAGCGTCTCGAGAAATGACAAATCAGTGTGACTGGATTCAATGTATCTGGAAGTAATGACACATCCACATAAAAAGTGGAAATATATATCTTTCTATAATTAAAAAAAAAGGGAAATAATTAACCACCAAGAGGGCAATTTTAAAGTGATTTTGTTTGCACATTCAATATTGATAAATACCCCCACATTAAAAAAAAAAGTAAATAAATACACTAATCAAACCATATATTAATTTTTATTGTGATTTTGTATTATAATAAAATTACGTTAAAACCTATTAAAAATGCTCATATCCTCACATAGCTATAAATATATAAATTATTTTTTTATTTCTAGCAAAAAAAATTAATTATTTTTATAAAATAATTGAAATTTATTACACATTAATTGTAAATGGAAATGGTATTTTTTAAAAGAAATAAAAAAAGATTCATCATAAATTTGATTCACATTGATTTCATCTTATAAATCATAATCGTTCTCAATAATACTATTTCTTAAGAAATCTTCATGCTTACATGAAAATTTTAATGGAGACTTTTTTTTGAAATTCTTTCAGTGAAGATTTTAAGGAAACAAAAATAAAAAATATATTTCTTTAAAAGCTAATAACTATTAAAGTATGTATTTTGCAACTTTTTAATTTACTAGTATTATATATTCTTTTTTTAACTGTAGTAATATATATATATTTTTTTCCCTTACTTTTAAAATTTAAAAGCGATTCTTTATGATCTTTATATATGATACTTGTAATTCTATATATACGTCTTTGTTAAATATGGGATGAAAATAAATAAGATAATTTTGTTATGGATTACACTAAATTGTTTTGTTGGAAGTGCTATTGTCACAAAAGAATTTTTTTTCCCCCTACTTTCTTTAAATAACAAAAGTATTTTATTCTTATTTATATTTGTTCGTTTGTTTAAATTAAAAAATAAATTAAAATGAAAATAGATGTATGAGAGAGTTAAATATGATATTTATATATAACCTATCTATAAAATGATAGATTTTCTACAGTTATATTTATAAATATTTATTAGTAGGGGTGTTCATCAATATTCTTAATATTGCAGGTACAAATATGGTTTTAGTGGGTCACGGTGATTGTAAATCCGTGAGATCTGGCAAAAACCAAATTGGATATTTGGTCCCAAATCGGTGTCAAGGGTTGCTAGATGAAGAAATTTATAACCCAACAGATCCACCCATGCAAGATTATTAATGAGTTGAAATTATTGAACATCTTTAACTTGGAAACTTGTTGGTTTTAGATTATTTTATCCAGGTTTGGACGAGAGACTAATTTTCGAAAAATTTTCTTATTTTACATGGAAAAGTCTTTTTTTTTTTTTAAATAATATATGCATAAAAAAATTTCCCTTTTTTTGAAAACAAAAAATTATTTAAAATGAGAAGAAATAATATTAAAAAATATATATTGTAAAAATATTAAAAAAAGATCCATTTTCTTTTTTTTTTTTCCAGTTGTTTGGAAAAAATATATTTTTTCCTTTTCTTTAAGAAAAAAATTATGAAAAAAGTTAAAACAAATACCTTTTGTAGTATTTTTGCTTTTTTCGGAAGTAAATGTTTTATCCAAACAATCCCTTTGTGTTTTGTTTCTTGTTTTTCAGGGTAAACAAAATACTCAATTACCCAACAAACTCACCCAATCTACTCAATATGATCTTAATTGGGTGGATTGATTTGTTATATTTGATTAATTAAGTGGGTAAAAACAAAATTATTGGGTGGGTTAAAAAATTTTCAAAAAACCCACCCAACCCACCCGGTATTCACCTACATATTTTTTTTTTTTTACTAAATGATATTTAGCTCTACGTGTTTTTTAAATTATTTGAATATATAGAATGCATTATTTGATATTGAATATGGATGTAATTTTTGATAATTTTGTGAAAAATATCGTTAATTACTTTAATATCTTTATATTTTTTTGATGATTTTTATAACTTATATTTATTTTATATTTGACTATTAATGAGATTATATTAGAATTTTTTTGTAGAGTTTGTAATAAAATTTATTTGAAAATTATCATGAGTTTAATCCTCTTTTTTTCTCTTAAATTTCATTTATTGTTAAATTTTTAGTATTATTTATTATTATTTTTTAATAAAGCAAACAACCCATCGAATCCACCCAACCTACCCGATCTTAATTGAGTGGATTGATTTTTTATATTAGGTTAATTGGATGGATAAAAAATATTTTTAACTATTAAAAAAATCATAAAAATCCACCAAACCTACCTAATGTCCACCTCTACTTAGTTTTGTAATTTTCATGAAATAAGGAAACTAAAGCTTTTGTGATGAGAAAGTGAAGGAAATAAAAAAATGCAGCAACCCAACGGTACAAATCTGCACAGCGCCCCAGCATGCAAATTAGCGCCCAATCGTTTAATTTCCAAATTTTAAAAGCCCTGTGCTCCCAAAGTTGATTGAATTTTTTATCCAAGTCCATAAAAAAGACCTGTTAAGGACCCAAAAAAAGGACCTTTAGGTAGAGATTTCAAAATCAACCTTTGGGAGAGAATTACAAGTTTGAAGAAGAAGAGGGTGAATTCAGGATGCCTTTAATCTCTAATTCTTTTTTTTTTCTTTTTTCTTATGATAGTTAAGAACATGTTTTGTGTTTCTTTAACTTTCATTATGAACTAATTTCTTTGTTTTTAGAGGCGAGATGAAGACGACGCTTGATATTATGTTTTAATTGTCATTTTATCTTAGGAGGTTTTTCATTTAACTTTATTTGTGTTATTATGTTTTTAATGCTTCTAATTTATTGGCCTAAATTAGATGATTTTATATTTAGAATTTGATACTTGAGAAATGAAATTTTAGATATGATTTTAAATAATACAACTTAGGATTTTATAAAGTTCGGGAGGTTTATAAATCTTTTGAAATTGTTTAATAAAGTCTTTGATTATAATAAATTTTTATTTCTTGATTTTTATAGGTATATCAAAATCAAGTTTTAAGAATATTTTCACTCAACACTCAAGAGAGAGACTTGAATACATTAGGATTTTTGACTTATAATTTATGAAAAATTGATTAATAATAAATTGATATAAAAAAACATAATTGACGGTTAGGTAAAATCGAATCTCTAGATTATTAGCATGTAAATTTCTTCTCAATTATTTTCTAAATCGTTTAAATTAGTATAGTTTATTTTATTTTATTTTGTTTTGTTCTTGCAATTGATTCTTCTAAATAAAGTACTTGGTAAGAATTCGATGATAATCCTTTGAGTATGGCAACTATTCTCGTCACTTTACTGCTAAAACTTAACATTGTATGGAAAAAAATCACCTTTTCCCTTTTCCCTTTTTTTTTTTTTTTTTTCTGGATATAAAAATTCACCTTTCTTCTCCACACTAGTAAAATACAAAATGCAACGACAGCAAAATTTTAACGGAAATGATGTAAATAGCATTTTTATAAATCTGAAATACAAAAAAGAATATAACAAGATTTTAAATATTTTAAAATAGAAGTAAATAATTTATCTTATAAATTTATTATTTACTATTATACGTTTTAAACATTTATGTTTAAAAATAAAAGCGAGAAATTCAAAGTCTATATTTTCTTTAATAGAATCATCAATGGAATTATCATTAAATTTTACATGCAATAACTGTCTTAAATATTTTAAAATCTGTTATTTAATTGTAAAATTTTCCGTTCTCCTAAATTTTAAACCAAAAACCAAGCCTCTGTTTGGAAGTCTTAACACCAGCAAATTTTACATAGGAGAACTTGTCGTTTCATATTAAACGACATAAAACTTCTGAACAAGTCATCCGGCATTTTTTTTGGTTGCCGCCACCGATAGCCTTTCGTCAATATAAAAATGTAAATACGACAACAAACACTGAAACCATTCCGTCGCGCGAGACTCAGTGCCTGTGGTTTTCCTCTGCCTTCTCTTGTGAAAGGATTCGCACTTCATTTCAGAAGTTCTCTAAGATCCCTTCTCATGTACTTTCATTCCTTTAATCTCGATCATCTCATATATATATATATGTGTGTGTGTGTGTGTGTGTGTAATTTCAGTTTCATCCAAAACTTATCGAACAGTGTGGCTAGGGTTTTTAGTTTTGTGCGTCCGACGTCCCGAAAGCTACAAGAAATTATACCTGATTTCCTTTTTGTCGCTGATTGTTTCCTTAGTCTGGTTTTTATTTATTTATTTATAAATTTGTTCTGAATTTACTACCGTGAGTTTTGGTGTTGGAATTGTAATATCATATAATTTTAGTTCCGAGGTTTGCCATTTTGTTTTTGAGTTTTGTAATCTGTTGAACGACCCGTTTGGTACCCTTTCGGAATTCATATTCATTGTTTCAGAAAAAAATTGTTTGGTAGTTAAAGTTTAGGAACTGATTAAGTTCTGGGAATTTCTTGAGATTTAGTCAGCCTTGTTAATGTTTGTAGCTTCTTTGTTCTTTTGGTTTTTGGTGCTTGAATCTAATCGGTGCAACTTTGGTCATTTGCAGATTGAAACAAATGGAAGGAGGGGAAAGTATAATTGATGCCTTAAACGAAGAGGATAACTTTGAATATGACGAAGATGTTGAAATGGCCGATGTGGAAGAAGGGGAACTAGTGGAGGGTAATTCGCGGAATGATTTGGGTCAAAGCTATGCTGATGATGCCAATGTAAATAATCGAGAATCTCATAGTAAAAGTTGCAAGCGGAGGGCGAACAAGAAGAAGAATAAGCGAAAAAGGAGTGGTCCAAATCCGAATGTCATGGATGTAAATAGGTCAACTATTTTTCCTCCCAAGTGCTCCATGTCTTATATATATATATTTATATAAAATTAGTACTCTTTTCATGGACTAAAGTTCAGACAGGTCTAATGGAATCTCTTAATGTTTGGATGAGTTACATTTAGTATAATTTTCAACTCTTCCTGGGTATGATACGTTTTAAGTCTGGTCCTCTGTAGATTTGTGCTGGAAACATGCAGACGGCTTAAAGAGAAGAAATCGTACATGGTTTATACGGCTGTGGGATGTCTAGGGATTTCCGCGTTATGTGACATCATCAAGGAGGTATTGGATTCAGTCCACACAATATCTTTTGATTTATATGACAATGGGATGAAATAGGTTTTGGATTCACATGAGAAGTTTCTTGTTATACATAATCCATATCCTATAGGTTTTGGATTCATATGGCTATAAAAAGTTGGGTAATATTTTTTTAAAATTTGTCCCATAGAGGTACACCATTATATAATCTAGGGGTATTTGTTTACTGCTATTTTTATTTTGATCTTTACATAATCTGTTAGCTTTTCTTTTAGGAACTTGTCCTATGTGTCATGCAATCGTGTGTGTTAATGTATCTTTTCTCATGATAATCTTGTCAACCCAACATTCCACTGGACCAAACGAAGCAAGTAGTTAGAGCAAAATTGTTTCGTAGGTGGGACTTTCCTGTACCCTTTGAAATTCTCAAGGGCATAAAATTGGTTTTGTCTATTCCTGTCTTACCCTTCAATGTCTTATTTCATTACTGCTATATGGATCTTATAGTGGGAATGTGCATGGACTTTGAACTGCTTCGGTTTTTAAAGTCGATTTTATGTCCTGAGCCATCTCTCGATTCCTTGATCCTTGTTTAACTTCATCCTTTCCTTTTCACCCTATGGTTCTGATCTGAGGTATATGTTTAATTCGCCCATTTTAAATTTCCAATTAAAGGTGAGAAACTGGTTTTGTTTGATGTTGGACCAGCTTAGGGACTGAAAATGCTTGTCCACTCAAGTTTGCCATTTAGCTTTCCTTATTTTGATGCTCAATGATGTTTTCGAACACTTGCAGATTTCCCTTGTAGAAGTAAAAGCTATATTGCTTCTTCCAGTCCTGCTATGAGCTCTGATGTTCCTTGGCTGAATCTTCATCATTTGCTGTTTCTGTAGGTTAATATCATTTTCCTTACTAGACAATTGCATTAAAAACTTATTCAAGAAAAAACAAATAAATGTAAAAATAGAATAACAAACTTATACATCATGGTTGTTTATCTGGTTCTCAAAAGTTAAAAGATAAGGAGGAAAAAAAAAGGCAAAAAGAACTTTCCAATTCATGATTGGGTTTTAGAAAATTTTTAATACGAGTTTTATTTGGGGGTGCTTAGCAGTTTTTGTGGTCCTTTGTGTCTCCTTAAGTATGTCACTTTGTACGAGTGATTCTATGACACATCCATATGGAAGCATCTTGGTCGACATGTATTCTATGCTGTTACTATTTTCTACCTGTAAAGTCTCTGATTTCTTTTAGGCCAGATGAAGTACAATGTGTTTATCCCATATAAACTTGGTGCAGTCGGGAACTCTAATTTTTTATTTCTCCTTTTTCTTTTTGCTTGGATCTAGATAGTCTTTTGACAAGTGAAAATTATCTCAGGTGGATGCAGTTCAGGCCTGTGGAGGTCAGATGACTGCCGATGGCAGACGGTTTCGAACGGGTGGTGGCATACTATGGAGCATCATCAAAGCGCGAGAACCAAAAGCCTACAAAGAGATAATGAAGAAAGCAAAGGAATTTGAGGTGCATGATTAACCTTGCTTTATCTGGTCTTATGTATCCTAGATGCATATTTTGGGGCAAGTGTGTGTGTGTGTCTCTATATATATATATATATAATCTTTTAATTCTTGTATCTATGTGATAGCATTTAGTCAGTTCTGGTTAAAACGAGTAAATGTTGTTGTAGTTCACAATGCATTGAATTTTTTGATAAATGTGAAGTCAAACTTTCTGCTGGCTTAGAGATCAATTGAAGTCATTTTCACGTTCTGTAAAGTCATATGATAGTTTAGTAAACTAGATACTTTTTTCCTGATATTATTCTCTTAATAAGTACTAATTTCCCAGGTTCTTTCTTTTTTTCTTAATCCTTCCACAGAAGCAATTCAAGCGACCAAATTTGAAGCAAGCAACAGAGCAACGAAAAGATGGTTCATCTGAAAATGTTACCAGTGCATCCATGAACAAAGCAACATCGAATGCTTCAGATGTTCTGCAAGTCATGTCGGAAGTGCAGGATCAAAATAAGCAGTCCAACGATGAAGAGAAATGTGTGTCTGTACATGATAGGTTAAGGAAACCCGTTTCATATGATGATGACCTGCTTGGAGGTGATCCGAAAGATGATACAACTTGATTGTGGAAATAAATTGTCCTTTTTAAAAAAATTAGTGTTCCGGCATGATTTTGTGCAAGAGGGTCGAGAATACAGAGAATTAATTGTTTTTTTTTTTTTTTGTCTTTTTTTTTTCCTCTTCTGGAGGCAATTATTGCAAGAGTTTTGTGGGCTTATCAATCAGTGATAACATTTTGTTTGGAGATAAAAGGATTTACTGAAATTTTGGTTTTGAGATTTCCAATTCGTTTAGATATGAATTTATTTACTTAAATTGTATTATACTGGTTTGAACACCAAACTATTATATCAATAATAGAAAATCCCAATTATTTGTAAATTATATTTTAACTAAATCGCAAAATTTCCCAGCTTTAAATGAAGTAAAACACCAACCAAAATGGGAAACGCCCTCTGTTTATGGAAATCTGGCGAATCTATACATCCATTGTACACACTATTCTGTCATATACTTAGAGAGAGAGAGAGAGAGAGAGAGAGAGAGAGAGAGTTTATAACTTTATATATTGTATTATGTGATCCTTCCCCTTCAAATTTGGGACTTGTAGGCAGCATACTTAAGAGCACAGGCAGAAGAGGAGCTTGGCCAGCCACAGCAGCAAAAAGCCAGGCCTTCATGCATGACTTGAAGTTGAACCAAACAAACAGCTCTAACTAGCTCTCCACAGCAACGACATTTGGCTGTTTCTATTGTTTTTGAAAGAAAAGGCAAACCACCGTGCAGTCATCTATCCTGGCTGCCGGGTACTTCTTCTTCCATGCTGCGTTCGCTGCCTCCACCACCGCTCTGGCTGTCGCCTCCCTGCTCCCCACTTCCCACACAACCGCCGCAACTTGATCATTACTCATCACATCCCAAACCTATTTTCATTTAATAAAGTTCATCAGATAAAATAGTTGTACCGGATATACGTATATTTTTTATTGAAAAAATAAAGTATAGGTAATTGCTTGCCCCGTCTGTTGCGAGAACGACGAATTGGTCATCAGAAGTGAGGCGGTGAGAAAAGACATCGGGGATGGCGATAATGCCATAGTCTTTGAGAAGAAAGTCTCCGAAAGCTCGTGACATGGCCAGTCCCGGTGTGTCCTCGTGTGGCAGCCACACTCGCTGTATGTGCTGTTCGTTCTTCAGCGCCGTCACCCTACCTTTGCATGTCCTTATTCTCTCTGCCTCACCTGCATTTCCCAAGTCAACAACAATTCAATTCACGCCGTTTCTCATGTACCCGACCAATACATAAATAAATTTGCCTATGAGAAAGAGCTGAAAATTTCGGTATTTTTCTTTTCTTACTTGGTAAGCTAGGCTTTAGATCAGTTGTCAACTGCACGGCTTTTATTCCGTTCTCTGTCATCGTCCCCAACACCGCCCTCGAATCTCCTAGATTGGCTATGATAAGATCTTCTCCCTGTTTTATATTTACCATAAATGAAAAAGAGATCAGTACAAGGATACATAGTATACATATTCAGGAAAACTATAGCTTCCTTTTTTCTTTTTACCTGTCTTATGGCAACAACCGCGGTGGTTCCACTACAAGAAAAGTCCCAATGCTCCTGAAGCTGGATCTCCTTGTCCATCAATTTGAAGGCACAAACAACGGCCTCTTTCCATTTTTTGCAATCCTCTCTACCCGGCACCGGTTTACTCTCCGAGTATTCCTTATAAAACTTTGTGATGTTTTCTTTTTGGGTTTGCAAGAGCAAAGGCAAGCGGCTTCTCACCATCTCACTCACCACATGGCCGTTCTTCCCATGCCCATCAAAAACCCCGCAGAAAGTCCCGCCTTTCGTTCCGTACCCCTTTTCAATCCAAAACAAAAGATAAGGTCAGAATTACTAAGATTGGTTCAAGTAGTTGTAAACATTTCGATCAAATAGTAATGACAAACCTGGTATAGAACAGCGGAATCTTGGTTAAGTCCTTTGCTTCCTGCTTTGGAGTAAACCGAGCAGACGTGAAGACCAGTGGAGTCGTTTTGCGGGTCGAGTAAGAGCACGGCGGTGTTGTGGCTGTGCTCGGATTCGGCGTTGTGGATCTGATCAGAAGATGCAACGGATACGCAGATTCCCATTGCGGATCGGACTTTACTTGAATCTTGGAATGAGACTACTTTTTATTTTTCTTATTCCAAACCAACACCTAAAAATAGTCCTAACGAGAAATGAGTCTTTTATAATAATGTGTTTTGCCGCCAAAGCTTTTTATAACAAGATATTGTATTTAGCTTACATCATTTTTATTTAAATTTGCATGTATGTATAATATTATTTCTTATTATATGTTAACCGTTAAGTGCCTCTTGTATTAGGGTACCCCAAATGGACAAATGCATGGTGACGTTTTAGTTTACGATTTCGTACAACTCTTTTGGATTGTTGTACTGTAACTTGCACCTTAGCAAATTTCTAAATGGGAAAAAAAAAAAAAAAAAAGAAGATGAAATCCTTGCCTAATTCATATGTACCCGACATTTACATCTTTATGTTGTGACATTTTAAGACATTTGCTTGTATCTATAAACTAATGTTATTGCACTAAGCTCCAAGTTCTAGGTATTTTATCTTGGAGTTGAGAAACATTAGGTTAA
The DNA here is from genome assembly GCA_035233585.1 of Antiaris toxicaria. Taxonomy (NCBI): domain Eukaryota; kingdom Viridiplantae; phylum Streptophyta; class Magnoliopsida; order Rosales; family Moraceae; genus Antiaris; species Antiaris toxicaria. The sequence continues at coordinate 20,820,573 of CP141160.1, read as the reverse complement.
CTTCTTGTTACGAAACATTGAAATTAAAACCTCTTGTTTTATCAATGACTAGTTTATTTTGTCGAAAATTTTGAAATTTTATAGATATGTGTTAGCTTATTATTGTTATTATTATTTTATTTTAGATGATATTTCGTTTTTGCATATATTAGTTCTTGAACTAAGCGACTCACTAGTTTGCCCTTCGGCTTTTAGCTGGAGTCAACCCCATTCAAGTGGAGGAAACAAGACAAAGCAACTATAAGTTTTGATCTTTACGAAACGTTGACCAAACTTGGGTACACTTCACACGGAAAAGAATAGGAGGTTGGATTTATTTCCATCAATAGTTGGACAATTTCATGAAATAAGCCAATTACAGGTGGTCAACCTTTAGGAAACAATATATAGAATTGTCTCATAAGCAATTGGAGATATATATATATATACACACACAATATATAATTAAATCATTTGAATAGAGGCAATAATGCATAAAAATAATAAGTGCAAGAATGGATAACCGGGGAAGGGATCTAACTAAAAGTAATAAAAAATGAAAAACTAATACGTCATGCCGGTGGGATATTCATCGAGTTTATAATGAATCAATCGGATAACATCACCATCCTACGATACGTGGACATTGTGGCACGTCCCACCTGATTTTTGACAAAAATGAGCGCTAACGATCATCTATGTATAGGTTGACTTTTGCCTGTTTCTGTTCTAAGATAATCGAACTTTTAAAACTGTGAATATATATAAACATATGCATACACGCATATATATATATATGTATGTATATATTTCCCCAGTTGCGTGGGTTATTGTCGTCTTGTCGTGATGTTCTTGTGGCATTGAAAACTAATAATATTGGTTCCATGATTGGAAGCCTCGTGTCATACGGATGATGAGCGAAGCGAGCAGGTTGTAGAAGCAAACCTTTTTCATATTTTGTGGAATAAATAAATAAGAACTAATAAGTTGAAAGGAATTGGTAAACAGCGGATCCATACAAATGAATAAATAATTAGCTATTTTAAGAAAGGAAAGAAAAACTCTTGGCCCACGAGAAAGATCAGGAATACAGTGGAAAACTACTGCTTTCAAAGCCTCACTCACTACAAAAAAAAAAAAAGTTATTTTTACGTAATGTGTAAAATTAAGAGAATTTGGCGATCAGACAGGAAAATACTCTATTTAAACCATTGAATATATATCAAAGTTCATTAAAGTGTCATATTTTTTGAATTTTCGTTTTTTTAGGGGAAAATTTGTGTTTTATTAATTAAAAAAGGCTTATGATGGCTATAGCCTCACCAATAAGAGGATGTGGCAAAGCTAGAGATTTTCTATCACTTTAAACACAAAAATCGGAAAAATACCCGCAGACCATGTTGATGTACACTAGTTCGATGCCTCATCGTTTTCAAGAATTTCATATTAGCGAATTTAAAATAAAAAAATAGGAGGAAAAGAAAGCGTTATGACATTTTAATTGTGTTAAGAGCTTAATCAAATCCACATGTCCTCGTTCATTGATCAATTAGTGATCCCATATAGTTTAATAGTCGTAGTCAAATTCCTTAAATATTCTTTTGTGATGCAAAAGATAGGCCTAAAGGTTGCATTGATGATAAGACCAAGATTGGCAAGCCATATCCGTTTGAGGAAGGATATCAACTTCGAAGCATTTTAATCAATCAAAACCGGAAGAAATCATCCATATTTGAAAATAATTCGAGGATTAGATAATGATGTTAATGAAGTGGTTGTTTGTGGATATAACTAAATTCATGCTGCGTCCTTTGATAAAACGAGAGATTTTTTTTTTTTTTTTTTTTTCTGATAGAAACGTGATTTCATTAACTGCTAGCTGAAGAAAGGCTTGCACTCCAATTCTTACAATCCGACAAAACAGAGACAGGAATTACATTCAAGCTCAACTGGCCTGCCTGATTTGCGAATGAAGCCCTAAATTATGGGCACAAAAGTTAATACATCTACTGATCTTACAAAAGGAAACAAAGGTGAAGTCTTTCAGATTGGCCTTAGCTTCATCAATGCAGTTAAGCAACTTCCCAAAAGGGCTCCACATTGTCATTTGAAAGCTCCGAAATGACAATCTGATTATCACCTTCAAAGATGCAGCAAGGATACTCTCGGCTCTTTGCTACTTTAATAGCCAAGATGCCTGGGCTTCCGCACCGAAGGGGAGCACGTGTCAGTAAAGTCCACAAACAAATCAAGGAAATTTCCATTAGAATCCCTGATCACAGCTGCGAGAAGGAGCCTTCTTCTGAGCAATTAGCATCGAGGTTGATCGTCTTACGATCACTCGGGGGGGGCCTCCATTTTTCAATCTTTTGGGTCAAATTGATCCAAAAAGTCTCTTTTAAAAACTCAAAGGAAAGGGATATAGATCGGTAAGTTTCCATGGGAGAAGGTTTCCCCTTCAAATGAGTAACTTCATTCCGAGCTTGCTGAGCATGATCAAGGGTGATTGAAGCAAAGAGGAGGCATTCATCACGATCAGCCCTATTAAGGTCGAGAGTCCAAAGCCAACGAAACCAACCTACGAGACCATTTGACCAACCCTGAAACCTGAAACTCTACGGTGAAGCAAACCAAATGTGGTTCACAAACTCACAAGTGAGAAAGAGAGGCTTCGGGGATTCAGGATCTTTGCCACAAAGGGGGCACAGATTGGAATCTATCTCAAATAGCTCTTGAAGACGAGCTCCAACAGGAAGAGCATTCGAAAGAATCTGCCACCCAATAACTTTGTGTCAATTATGAATTTTTGAGTTCCAAAGGTGATTTCATTATTTTGGCAAGAAGGGGGATGTGGGAGATTCCTCAATCTGCACAAGATAAGCTGATTTTGTGTAAAACTTACCATTGGAGTTTAGAGCCCAAACCCAGCCATCAACCTATTAGAAGGCCGAATACCAATATTGGAAATTGCTGCAGCCTCCGTTGGATGAAAAAAACTCATGATCTTACATGATCTCACCCAACGAGGAAATAGTCTAACCCACAATTCTTACATGTAAAAAAAAATTGCAGGTAAAAGTACAACAGAACTAACGGCAAGATTCACACCCAAAAATATGTTTAAAACCTTGTGAAGAATAGATATGAATTTATGCATACGGGACAATATCAAGTATCAACCAAAAAGAGCCCATGTCAACTTCTATTGATTCATACACGGAACTGCAGATACATAAAGGCCACGCCCACACATAACAAAATACACGAGCTATGTAAAACTGATTGTTGGTATTAAGTTTATCATTGGCTTGATACAGGAATGGTATCTTCAGGCACTGCTTCTGTTGGAGGGGACTTCTTTGTGAGAGACTTGGGTATGTCAATGTACTCTTGTGCGCAACGCTGTTGAGGGTGTGCTAGCAATGTACACATGTAGCGGAAGAGGACGCGCTGTAGCCCCTGACCGCTCTCAAAGATGTAGCCTTCATATTCGCTGACATGGTCCAAGGCATCCACGAGCGAATCGTAGACCTCCTGCGGGCAGTTATCGGGTCCAGGCTTGTCGTGAAGGTAAACGACATCCAAAGTAAAGAACTTCTGATTTACAGGCAATTGATGTTGTGGTCTTGTGGATGATCTGCAGTAGATGAGAATCTATGAACAAGCATGTCAGTCCTAAAGATAATAAATAATGTGTAAGAAATAAGGGGGTTAATGATTGAAATTAGTTAAAATATTACAAAGCATAGATGATATGACTACTTACCACCCTAAGAATACGATTCATAGCGCGTGATTTCTTTGCCTCATGGGCAGCTACACGGAATAGATTGGTGAGATCGGCTTGGCCAGAGGATGAAGTAGCTGAGAGACCACGTAATGCTTCACTTGCAGACTCAACTTCACTGCTGAACTCTTTCCGAAGCTTCACAATTTAGAAAGAGAAGTTTTTTACTTGACCTTAAAGCACAGAATTAAATAAAAAACAAAAGATAATCAAGTCTTTTATGCTGAAATCTAGAAATATTATACATCTGGAACTCTTCTATGTATCTCAAATAAAAACGTTCTGTTTATAAGAAATAGCAGCACGAGAAAAAAGTAAGTAGAAGAACAAGGGAAAAGAAAAATTGTTTCTAGTTGCTCTTTGTAACAAGGATGAACACTTTGCTAAACAAGAATAGGCTAGTTAAGGAAGGCCATATTCAGTATCTGCTTTTGAAAATTGATGATGATTCTATGACCTCCTTTGGTTTTGTTCCTTAGCACCAGATTAAGAGCCCGTTTGGAACATTGTTTTCAATTTAAATTTTCTAGGTTGGTTTCCAAAACTCCCAAATCCACATCACTCTTCCTCTCTCTTCCATTTTCATGAAAATCAAATTTCAAAAGTTCATAACTTTCTTATTTTAAATTAAAATGAGATTTTTTTTTAAAAATTGCTCACAATGATATAAGGAATAAAATAAGATCCATATTGTATATTTTTTCCAAACACATTTCAAATTTTTACACTATTTCCTATACCACAGTTCATTTTCAATTCACATTTCAGCCAAACACCTTATTTACAAATCAACCTTCGAAACGCCAACTTCAACTCCAATCATTGTTCCAAACAGTCCTAAGGTTCAAATATAGGAACTGAAATCAGTACTCTCTAAGCTTGTGGAACTCCATCTACAACCGAATCGCCACCATTCTTAACTTGCTGCTTTTTTAGCAAAAAATTAGCAAAATAGATGATGAGTCCTCATTCCCAAATCCCAAATCAAATGAACCAGCGATTTCAGTTCTATCATCACACACAATTGGACTAATCTTGCAACAACAACAAACCTAGAATTTTCTTTTCTTGAGCTTATCTATCAAAAATCTTCTCTTTCACGTCATTTATCAAAGATTTTATTATTATTATTATTATTAATTGAAGAGCTGATCTTCCAAAACTGCAAAAGGCAACAAAATGAAAAACAATACAGAATGGAGACTGAGAATCATACAACTACCCAAACGAAAGAAAAAACAAAATTCTCAGTTTTGAATAGTAGATTATCTCAGCAAGGAATTGGAAATGTGAAAGGAGAAAGCGAATG